>OX276336.1:109768342-115610842 GCA_946251815.1 Dasysyrphus albostriatus | reverse complement strand
TGCAATGAAGGGTTTTACTGTATTTTTTTTACTAAAATGTGCGATTATGTGTGAAAAAAGGAATTCTTCTTTATTTAAAAGTATATGAATGAGTTGTATATGATATCAGCATTAAGTTTGAAAAACTGATTTCAACTCGAGATCTCATTAAGACTGCGAATTTTAAAAAGAAAATTTAAAACTTTTCATAAGAACACTCACAGCGAGCAAAAGAAAGAGTTAAATTTTCTTCCTTGACGAGCGGTGCATGGGGTTTATAATATACACAAAAAGGAATTCATAATAAAAAACGAGATTCCATTAATGTGATATTGCATGTCTGATGAAGTTTAAGGGACATAAAGACGTAACATTTTTTTTAAAGTTTTTGATTTAAAAAAGGGCAGTTAAAGGACGCGTTTATTGCTACATGGGTGATTCTCTACAAAATGATAATTTTCTGAATGCAATATTTACGAAAAACTGTTTTTTTTTTTAGTTTGATGAAATAGGCCCCAGGTATACATGTATACATTTGTAAGAAACGAAACGCCACGGAACACAGTGGCATGAGTGCGCCAAAAATATACTTGGGGGAATTATATGGGATAGAGACCTAATTTTGATTAATTTTATGTTTTAGTATTCATTGCCGCCATTGTCAATACTTTTTCCAGGGTGATGTTAAAATGAGGGGTATGAAGGAGAGAAATGAAAATCCCATCAGCATTCCGGAATTATTTGAGAAATTATTCTTTAGTTCATTAAAAAAAAAAATTGTATCAGACGGGGGCTGTTTCCCCTCGTTTTGGTGGGAGTGGCAAATTAAAAAAAAAAAAACAATTACTACAAATAGAAACAGTAATATTTTTAGAAAAGTCAACAACAACAATTTCATAAAACCTGTTTTTAAAGGATCAGGAATTTTTCAGTTTTTTTAGTGCTTTTTGAAGTGCTGCATCTTTGTGAGGAGTGGTCGTTTTAAGTTTAAACAAAAAGCATTATACCTACAGCTTAATACATACAGCTTAATGTTTGTTTTCGATATTGTTTGTAAGTAATTTTTTTGCAGTACGGTTATTGCATGATCAATCAAATGTAATGGTCAGATAACTTGTTTATTCAACTTCAATTCAATTTTTATTTGCGGTTTACATATATTCATATGAACTAGAGGGCAAGGTTTAAATTTGTGCAAAATTAAAACTCGATATAACAATCAAACATTACACTGCCATATAGAGAACTCGAAAAAAGCCACAGTTCTGTCTCCTTGTCTGCACTTCGACCTACAGCCTTAATTACTTAAGCGATTTTGTCCACATTTTAAACTTGAGGATTTCTTTGTAATTCCTTAGAAGGTAAAATTAGGAATTGTTTAAAGCTCAAAAAAAGACGGTACTTGCACCACACAATCGTCAAGCAAAGTCTTATATATCTCAAAAACGGCTCCAACGATTATTATTATTTTTTTTTTTTTTTATTATTATCCGATGGAAATCTTCAAAAGACACTCGGTAAGAATCTGTACCGAGTAGTGTGGGACTCTTACCGCACTAAAACCACCGGTGAATCAGGACCAATCTATGAAAGATCGACAAATTATTTTTCTTTCTTAATTTATAAATCGTATTGTGGGAAGTTTAAGTTATAACACTTTCCCATAGCTTTTAGCCCATCAGCTCATGAGGCTTGGTTATTCTTAATCTCCGAACATTGTTTCGTACATTTAAGACGGTCTCCATTTCGGAGTTGGCATGACTTTGCAGTCGCTGATTGTGTGATGCAGCTTATTTTTTAACCACTTCTGTAACCATTACAATTTGAAGGTCACGATGTAGATCGCTATTTCTAATATACCAAGGGGCATTTATAATTCGGCGAAGGACCTTGCTTTGGAATTTTTGGACGGGTTCAGCATTTGTTTTCTCTGTACAGCCCCATAGTTGGATGCCATATGTCCAAACGGGTTTCAGTACTTGCTTATATAACTGGATAGATAGGTCAGAGTTCTTTCCTAGTAACCAGTACATTTTTCTGTACTTCAAGTTTAGTTTGTCCCTTTTTTTTTTATTTGATGTGCTCTTTCCATTTAAGCTTTGCATCCAGTCATTTCAAGGTATATGGTAGTATTGGAGTAAGGTACTGCTGTACTGTTTATAAGAATTGGAACATAGTTTATTTTGTTGTTTTGTAAAGTTTATATACGTCGATTTTGTTTCATTAAGTTTGATTCGCCATTTTTGCGTTCAATCACTAACTTTATCGACTGCATTTTGCAGTTTTTGTGTAGCCTTCGCAACGCATTTATCTACCAACAATATTGTATATAACAGATACAAAGTTGGTCCTAAGACACTTCCTTGTGGTACACCAGCTTCAATTTTCTTTAGTTCCGAGTAATTTTGGTCGTACCGTACTCTAAGGAGTCGATTCGTAACGTAGGATTTCAGTATTTCGTAGTACTGCCTGGGAAGATCCCTTTGCAGTTTGTACTCAAGTCCCAAGTGCCAAACCTTGTCCAAGGCTTGAGCAACATCTAAGAATATAGCCGAGCATACTTGTTTTTCTTCAAGTGCCTTTTCCACAACATCCGTAATCCGATGCACTTGGTCTATCGTGGAATGTTTATTTCTAAATCCAAACTGATGGCTAGGAATTAGTCATCTTTCTTCTATAATTTTGCTTAGTCTTTTCAAAAGCAGTTTTTCGAAAAACTTTTGGTATGATTGGTTTAAGCGATATAGGTCTGTAAGATGTTACTTCTGTTGGTAGCTTACCTTGATTAGGTATAACAATGACTTCTGCAATTTTCCAATGATGTGGCACATATCTTAGTTTAAGGCATGCATTTATTATAAATTGGAGTTTTTTTAAGGCTATTGAAGGCATTTCTTTCAAAACCTGAGCAGTTATTAGATCGTACCCCGGTGATTTTTTGTTAGACAACTTATGTCGACACATACTTCTTACTTCTTTGAGCGTTATAAAAAGAATTTCACATTCGTTGTTTCTATCAACAAACTTTAAGAGATCTGTTGCTGTGCGATTATGATAAACAAAAATCAGTGTATTTTCATTTTTTTTATTAAATTGAGTGGTTGTCAATTAAAAAAACCGAAAAAAAAAACAACAAAAAAAACACTCGCCCCAAAAAATTATAATGGACTACATTCCCTACTTTGAGTCACCCAAGAGAGCAGTTTGACTCTCGTGGTTAACGTTATTTCTCATTAAAAGTTAAATAAAATTGCTAGCTGATAACGATTTTTATAAGAGTGTTAGAATACATATTGGATTAGCTAATAGAAGTATATGAGAGAGGTATCATGGGGCTCCGGGTTTGTTTGAGGACTTTGGAAGAAAAAATGTGCATGTAGTTTTACACAAACTGGATCTCGAATCTTTCAGGCCCAGGTACTGACAACATTCCCTGAAAAAAATTATGCATTTTGCTGACCATTTTTGTATGCCACTTTTGATGATTTCATCCCACTGTGCAGAAGTGACACCATTTTGCTATTTTATAGCCAATGAAAAACCAACCAAATTTTCTTAGAGTTTTGCCTATAATTTGATATGGTATATTTGTAAGCGTTTTTTTATTGGAAACTTGCAGAAGACTTAAATTTCCTACAAATATGTTCCAGTAGTATTTTTGCACATCGAATTCAAACGACGCCCGATGAGGCTCCCAAAAAAGGATGCAGTTTTGTATTTTACACAATTTTTGACTTTTTCCCTTCACAGGGCAATAACTTCTTAATATTCAATTTTAAAGCAAAAGAAAAGTCTTTGTTATTAATCTTTGTTGATAATTCAATTACCTACCAATTGCATGTAAAAAAAATTAAATTTGGTGGCACAACAGCTCGTGAAGAACCAAGGCCTAGTGACTTACAACTCTCAACCATTCCTGTGTGCGTATTTTTCGCAGGAATGGAGGGGACCTACAATTTTTTGCCGAGTCCGAACGGCTAGATGAGAAGCACTTATTTATGACAAGTATACTCTTGGAGGATTTGTCAGTTCCTCGCAAGAGGCAGTACCTCGCGAAAAAAACATTTCTGTTTTTAGGTGGCAGCGGCTGGGAATCAAATCCAGACCTTTGGTATGACAGTCCTACGCACTAACCATCATGCCACGAGGTACTACGTGGCCATGTAGTACCAATTGCATGTACTATTTCTATTTTGCGACCAATAAAAATGGGATGTGAATTGAGAAACTATTTTTTAAATCATTCTTTTCTATTAGCCTGCTTTCTTTATTATCTGCTTAATACGATCTTTGTATTGGAGTCCCGTAGAAATTTTATTACCGATTTGTCATACCACCACAATATATTGAAGTACAAATAGGAGAGTCAGAAAAATGTAGCTAAACACCACCATATTTGGTTTTTAATTGATACAATTGTCAGCATACTTGCAGTTTATGAACTAATAAATATTCAGGAAAAAACAGAACAATTAAGATCAGCAAGTACTAAGCCCTTAGTGGCTTTTGCAACTGGTAAATTATCAGGGGTATATATAACACAAAACAAAAAACTTACTAGTCAACAGATACTTGTTCAACTACACGTTTATTCAACAAGTGAGGACCATTTCTGTAACACAATTAAAACTGTAACAAATGTCAGTACAAAATTGGCCTTGACTTTTTAAACCCGTTGAACTTGTAATTCTTACACGAAAGTCTTAAAGTTTTCAACAAAACAAGTATTTTGTTCAAAATCAGCATTTTGCTTTTAAAAGTGAGCGAACGTAAACGATGGGAGGGACTTTCAGTAAGATGATTAACAACAGCTTGTACACCGCACCCGGACAATACATGAAGCTTTATTTCAAAGTTTATTCTTTTTTGAACATTTTGATCTCTTTTTGGTTCTCAATATCCTTTTCGATTCAGAATGAAAAAAAAAAAACATTTTGTAAACCAAATTCTTGACCACTATTTAAATTCAAAACCATCTTCCTCATTTTATTACTTCTCATACTCGTAAATACTATTGCAAGAGTGTATTTCTAACTTGTGAACTTTGAACTAAATATTTGTATATTTTTGGTATCATTCGGAAACCAAGCCGAATTTCACAATTTTACTCTTAAAACTTTTTGTTCAAAATTAAATTTTCTTATCGAAATGGTTTAAAAAATTTTATAAAAAAAATTTAAGTAAAAAAAGTAAGCAAAAAACCGATATTTATAAAATCAAAGCTTTTAATTATTTTTTTTTTTTTCTAATTGCGAAGGCCTTTTTTCGGATCAAAGATACGTTCAAAAAATGTCTAAGCAAAATAAGGTAGAGTTTTAAGGCCTTAATATGAAATGTTGAAAAGCCATATTATTTGAAAACTGTCAGAGGTATAGCCATTCAAGCTTTAGAACTTCTTATAATTTTGCTCAGTTTTTGAATGAAAGCCTAACATTCCTAAAGGTCGTTGAAAGTGGGTATAGTGTGGTGAAGGTTAGTGCTAAGAGTTAAGTTAGGCAGCCTATCTACGATTTTTCCTCACCGGGACAAAAACTTGAACTTGGCGCCTTTCCAGTTTTTGAGATTAATAAAGAAAAATAACCTATAGGTAGGTACTTGGTTAAATTTTTTGTAACCGGGAGATCGAAAAGTTTTTAATGATTTGCACTCCATACAATACAAACACAATTTCACCGCCACATTTCATTCGTGGCTGAGTGTTGGTAGCTTGAAATATTTTGTATTTTAAATGGTTAAATGATAGAACAAACTGCTAAGGGCTGACTGAAAATGCAATTTGAAATTCCATTGCCGCATCTCATTCCATTTCATTAAGTGGCGGCAATTCTCAATTTTGTTTGGCACATGGATTTTGCACACCTGGAGGCGACCACCCGGAGCACACGCTTCAGTTTGCCCCCCCCCCATAGATCCGGAGCTAAAGCTAAGGAAAAGGTAGCTAAGTGCGTAGTACCGTCTGGCATTGCACGTTATTTAATAGTATTTTTTCAGTAAATCAGTGCTGTCTTTTATAAGATACAAGTTAAAAGTGTAGTACCTCGTGGCATGATGGTTAGTGCGTAGGACTGTCATGCCAAAAAAAACAGAAATGTTTTTTTCACGAGGTACTGCCTCTTGCGAGGAACTGACAAATCCTCCAAGAGTATACTTGTCATAAATAAGTGCTTCTCATCTAGCCGTTCGGACTCGGCAAAAAATTGTAGGTCCCCTCCATTCCTGCCAAAAATACGCACACAGGAATGGTTGAGAGTTGTAAGTCACTAGGCCTTGGTTCTTCACGAGCTGTTGTGCCACCAAATTTATTTATTTATTTATTTTTAAGTTAAAAATGGAGTAGCACGGAACGCTTTATTATGTTTAAAACCATGGACTCCAAACAATATTTTATTTCAGAAGCTGCTTGTTCGCGGGATAAGATCTAAAGAAAAACTTGTACTCTTGTACGAAAAAATTTATTGATAATGAATAATGAATGTTTCTACATATTTATGAAATTGAAAAATTCGACTATTTCAAACTTATAACATAGGTTTGTGCATACAGTATAAAGCATGTTTTATAAAAAAAAAAAAAGATAAAAGCCTTTAAAAATGCATGAAATTTCTAATCGTAAACTATTTAAAACATGCATTTTGTTATTCTGATGACAGCATGTTCTTTCTCTCACCCTAAGTATAAAAGAAGGACTAAAGTTGAAAAATAAAAAGTTGTGATTCCTGAAACCCTGCAATTTTTATTTAGCAAAAAGTCCACGTAAAATTCGACAGTCAACCATCAGCTCGCCCAAGGAGCCGACAAGTATCCTGGGGACCACCACCTGTTGCACAAGATAATGTCAATCAATTGCCATTTAAAATTGATGAAAGTGCCGATGATGTTGACACTGAAGATGATCAAAAGTCGTCAACTGAAGCAGAAACTGAAACTATACCAAATGAAAGGCGTTCTCAAAATGCCCTTACCACAACAAATGGCCATTGCAGTCCGACATTAGTAAGGAGAACCTCATAGCATTTTGTAAACACTTTTTTTTTTAAGGACTTGATGGTTTTTTTTCTTCTCAAAACGTGTGTGTGTGTATTTGTATATACTTTTGTGATATAAATAAATGTATTTTGCTTTAAAAAACAAATTTAAAATAAAATTAAAAATAAAATTTCATATGAAAGCATCAAAAGATGACATTTTTCAGTTTGTATAAAATGTGTCAGATGGGAGAGATCCCATAAAAGCAACTCATGTGTGTACCTATACCTACTTATATGTATGTCTCCAAGAAACTGCAGCGAAATGCCGGCATTCATGTCCTATCTGCACATACAAAATATTTAAACATATGCTGCTTCATTAATTAAATGAAGCCAACGAAATGGCAAAATATTTTAAATTAAATTTCAAGACGTGCACACTTTTAAAGAGTCACGCCATTTTTGAAATGACATTTTTGACGATTCGCATCCTTCCATCAGTGATGCCCACCTCTAGGACCTTACCCATCAGCATCATACCCAAAACAACAGTCTAGGAGGAAACTAAATTAAATGCAACAAATTAAAATCCATGTCAAGTGTTCACACGTGAACTAGTAAACGCTTGATGGGCTTGTGCTTGTGACTTGTGAGTCCTCTTTCTGCAGAAACATTCTGCTTCCTGGTATAGCCTACATTTTAACAACAACTTAACCTCTTTAAGCATATAGCCGCTGCTTTCTCTAAATGCATGTTAGGTTAACAAGTGAATGCAAGGCAGAGGAGAAAATGAAAAAAAAAATACTAGGCGAAAGAACTTAGTCCTAGAAATACAAACCGACAATATCCTTTGTAGAACATAACCTCTAAATTTCAAACGAAAACTATTGCATTCTCTTGCTCTGAAGGTGCAAGAGAGCTATGCACTTCCATTAGTGCACACACATACGATTGTCGAATGCAACCAACAAAAATAGCGCCAGCAGTACAAGCGATAGTTGTTGTTGGAGATGGATGTGTTTACTGTGTGTGTACCACACCATCCTGCTGCTGTGTTGTGCAGGTACTCCCAAGGACACCCAACAACACCCATCATTGTTGGCGCGGTGAATAGCACTCGTTATGTTATGGGAGCTTTTATAAAAGTTAATGCATGCATTTATTGTTTATGAAGTGATGCCTACTTTAACTTCAGAGTACAACAAAAAAAAAATTACAAACAAAAAAATAAAAACAGAAATGCAACTTTTACTGCAGATCCTCATCATCATCATCATCATCATGGTTGTAATAATGCAAAAGTAAACTACCAAACTTATACATGAACAAATATTTTATATGAAAGGAATTTTTGTCAACATTTTACCAAAGCCCTTGAAAACCATTAACGAAAAATGTTTACACAAAACTTAGAGGGTTGTTTTTCTTTTTATATTTATTTTTTGTTCATTTCCAGGTGAAACGGTATCATTTTATGAATCAAGGACACGCAAGACTCTTGGAAATATTTATCTTCTTTCATTTTGTTTTTTTTTTTTTTTTTTTTGGTTTGTTTTTTGAAAGGACTCTGATAAAATGGCGAGATTTTCTTTTCTCAGAGAACTTGTCAGTTGCATTTATGTAAAATTTAAAAAAGTTTATCCTTCGGGGGTTTTTTGTAAGAATCAAGCATCATACTAGTTAAAGTGGTAAAGGATTTAAACTCAGCTTTAAGATACTTTTAAAAAACTTTTAGCCTACAAAAGAGAAATAAATCTATAATGAAAGTATTTCGGATAAATTTATCAAGACATTTCTTCATTTTTTAAATAAAATAAATCAAAAATAATTCTGCAGGATATACCTCCTATTTTCCGTATTTGTTAATGGCATGGCTTTTTATTTCTTAGACTCATGTAAATTGCGATTTTTTTTCACAAATTTTTTTACTTTCGTTTTTCCCAAACGTGGGGGATGTAGCCATAGTGTATATCTGTTCTGCAGGACTCGAGCACTCAGGACAGGTATAGTTTCAAAAAGGAAGTTTGTTATAACACAAAACTGAAAGAGTTGAAAATCTTACAAAACGTATAGGAAAAATGTGAATTGAAGTTTTAGGTTTTCACGCATAATAGTCCAGTCGATTTGTACTCAAAAGAGCTTCGGAGAGCAATTATGGGGTAGTTTTGTTTTTTCTTCTCTGCTTTATGTCAATAAGGGAGCTGAATACGAATCTGCGACTAAAATTTCGTCATGCAACTTGGAAAAAATGATTGAAAATGCATTTTTTTTAGTTTTTTCGTAAATATCATCAGCCTACAATTAAAATTATACACGATTTCCTATCTGCTTACGGTTATTTTCTGCAACAACCTATTTGGATTCGAAGGCTAGTTGAAAATTCAAGTATTTTTATTGTTTCAAAAAATCACACTAATTAATAATAACTTTGAATGACGAAATTTGAATTTTTAACTTGAACATGAACCACGATATATGTAAGTATTTTTTTGATAGTTTTTGATTTTTTGAATTCAAATCTGAGCTCAGAATCGCTGTAGCACATTACATTTTTGAGATATTCGAATCTAAATTTTTGAGGAAAAATTGGTTTTTATTGCAGATCTATGGTCTTATTAATTCTTGAGGTAATTTTTTTTAAACACATTTTTATGGTCATTCTGAAATATGAGCATTTTTAAGAAATTCTTTTTTAATCTTTTAAGGACATTCATCTAAAAAACTAAAAATTTCAAGTAGCTTTTTCAAGTTGAATTTTCATTGAAGCATTTTATTATAATTGCCGAAATCTTCTATAGGCAGTCGATAGAATTCAGCGTTCTCGACCCGATAAAAAAAACACAATTTCAAAAGTGAAAATGTTGCTTCTTTTCCTAAGCTCCTCGATTAACTTTAAGTTTTCATATACCTCGTATTCAGATAAAATCTCATATTCCAGCTTCGTTGATAAAACGTTAAGTGCTTCGTGGTTAGGTAAAAATACTTCTGGAAAAGTTCACACCATACCTATAACGATCCGATTTAGAGTATAAAGATATCGACTTCAAATAAATTTTATTTAACAGATAAAAGTTTCAATACATGCAGAAAGGACTTTCAAAAAATTTCAATCTGCGATTTTCTTACTACAGTAGTTAAAAAAAAAAAAACCTGTTGAATTTCTTAAGTCTCGAATATCTCGAGAACGAATAATGCTATCGACATCAGGCTAATTTTATTCTATGCATATTGACGTAATAAAGAATTGATAGATTCGTTTATAAAAAATAATTGATAAAATTGGTAAAAATATTCAATGAACAGTTTTTTCTTAAAGTGAACAAAACTACAAGAAAATTTACCAGAAATCGTTGATTTTTTTTTTTCCGTTTCCAATATCTTGAGAATAAGATATGATGTTGGCTTTGGGTTAATTTAATTTTACACACTAGTTTATAGTTAATAATTTATAGGATTTGCAAACAAATTGACATGTAGTTTTTATAAACCAAACAAAATTACAAGAAATTTTACCAAAAATTGTTGAATTTTTTTTTTGTCTCAAATGTCTTGAGATAACATAAAATCGTAAATTAAATTCTATGATATTTAATAATAAAATAACATCGGGCCTCTAGCTTGGGAAGTTACCAGTGTGGGTCGCACCCAGCCTCTTTTTGTCTTTCAAATTGGGCGAAGATTATTTGTCTACGAAAGAGTTGGCCTGAATCCAGCTTTGAAATAAAAATCAGTTTTTTGGCTTAGTTTTATAACGGGAATGGCAATTGAAATTCGAAGGGCTTCTTTTACATTTTGCGTACATTTTGCTTCTATTCTTGATCGCAACACAAACATTCGAGGTGATCCAGAGAGAGTAGGAACTGTATTAATAATTTAATTTCACGGAAACAACTTGCTTTCCAAAAAAATTACTATTTTTGTCGTAAGATACTCGGTTTACAAGATATTTGATAAAGCGCGTTTTCCAAGATTGTGGATGACGTTCAAGACACTGTGGGTTTAAGAAAATTATTGTATGTAATGACATGGAAATTATGAGAGAAAAAATGTTAAAAAGCATGTAATACGATATTAAAATTAGCTTAAAAAACTTCTTTGAGAATTTGAGATGAAAAAAAGAAAGTATGGCAGGAAAAATTTTTAAATCATTGGAGCGGTTTTCTTAAAACATAATTTTTTTTATATATAATATTCTTAAAACATTTTTAAGGAAAACTTTTGTATGCAAATCTTAAGTATTTATGTATGTGAATTTTTAAAAAATTGAATTTTCAAAAAAATTAAACTTTTTTTAAAAAATCAAAAAAATTTTTTTGAAAATTTTGATATGTAATATTATTTAGTTTTATCTGAAACTGGCATATAAAAAATTATCTAGATCCGTGCAGCCGATAATGGAAAAATTCAAAATAAATAAACACGTTCTATGACAGGTACTATTTATAGTTGCTAATTGCAAAATTGTCAAAATATTTGTAGTAACGGGTGATTTTTTAGCTGGTTTGGTTTTGGCAACACTGGTTTTGACAGCTGACGTGTGTTTAGTACCTTGTGTCACTGTCAAACAGCTTCAGTTTGGTTTACAATTTAACCATGGATCGTCTTACAAATGAACAACACTTGCAAATTATTGAATTTTACTATCAAAATTCGTGCTCGGTTCGAAATGCTTTTTATCGAAAAATTGTGTTCAGCGATGAGGCTCATTTTTGGTTGAATGGGTACGTAAATATGCATAATTGCCGCATTTGGAGTAAAGATCAGCCAGAAGCATTGCAACAGCTACCAATGCATCCCGAAAAAGCCACTGTTTGGTGCGGTTTATGGGCCGGCGGCATTATTGGGCCATATTTCTTCAAAGATGATGCGAATCGCAGCGTTACTGTCAATGGTGAACGCTACCGAGCGATGATAACAAACTTTTTTTTGCCCGAAATGGAAGTTCTTGACTTGCATGATATGTGGTTTCAACAAGACGGTGCCACATGCCACACAGCACGCGAAACAATGGCGCAATTGCGAGGCGAGTTTGGTGAACAGTTAATTTCACGTTTCGGGCCGGTCAATTGGCCGCCTAGATCGTGCGATTTGACACCATTAGATTATTTTTTGATAGGGACAAGCCCGCTTCGATTGACGCACTGGAAGCCAACATCCATGCATTCATTCGTGAGATACCGGCCGATATGTGTGAAAGAGTATGCCAAAATTGGACTCAGCGGATGGGCTACCTGAGACGAGGCCGCGGTCAACATTTGCATGAAATTATCTTTAAACATTAAATTGCAAGGTTCAAACTATCGATTCAAATAAATATTTCATTCATTTTTTCGAATTTTTTGTGTTTTTTTTTTTAAAGTTCTAAACCTCTTGAAAAATCACCCGTTAGATCGAACTAATTTTAGTATAAGGAAAAAGTTTAATCTAAATCTTATGAGTCATTTTTGAGAAAAAAAAAATATTTGTCTTTCCGGTTTTTTAACTTTTGTTAATTTATCATAAATGTAAAATTTTTTCTTAAAATATTTTAGAGTACCAAAAAGCCCATAAGTATCGACTTTCAAAAAAAATCGATCATATCGTTTTGGAAATATTTTATTTTCAAAAAAAAAAAAATTGCAAACATTTGTTTGAAAATCCAAATAATATTTTTTTTAATTTAAGTAAACAAAAATATTTATAGCTTTTGGAAGCCTCTGTATAAAAAAATTATTGAAATCAGTCATACCGTTTTGAAAAAAATTGAAAATTAATGAAGTGGTTCTTTAGGATAGTACTATTAATAACCATTTCTTGAAAATGGTTTTCCATCCAAAGAAAGCCTTTAGATAATTTATTGAATTTTTTTTAACAAAAAATTTTGAGTCGTTTTTGTGAAAACTACGATTATGTAAAATTGCTAAAAAAAAAATTGGATGGCAGGTACCGTTATTTTTGGTTCTTAGAAACAGGTATAATCACCAAAAACCACTATGTAAAGAAAATCGATCGGGTCGTTTAGGCTGACAGACAAACATACAGACCTAAACTACACGCTCACGCCGTGTTTTTTATCTTCTATAAAACATCCTGTTGATTGCTAGAAATGCTCATTTATGAACTCACTAATGCAAGTTGAATCAGACGCGGAAATTCTCGTACCCATTTAATACTGTGACTTATTCAAATTTGTTTCTTTTAAATTTATATAAATTTTTAAGTAAAAAAATGGCCCCTTATTCATATTTTAAACAAATTAACCGTACCTATATATAAAGCAAATAAATATTCCACAAACGCCACAGTAGCCCTCATCGATAAAATACTAATATTTGTTCATAACTTTTACCATGTAAGACATAACATAACATCACGATGACGGAGACGTCCAAAGAAGTTTTCGTTTCATACTTTCCGTTGCATCGTGCATCGGTGTGTACGTCTATGCATTCATAAAGGATAAATTCAAACATCTAAAACGGGTGGTTGTCAGATACAAATTTTGATTAAACCAATTTTTTTCGCAAATAACTTTAACGATTTTGATTAAATTTCGGACCCACTTTTAATATCGAAAGTGAAAACTGTTTATATGAAGTTTTTATCGAAAAGTGCACTTAATGAAGATATTGTTTAAAAAATTGTCTTGTCTTGTGTACATTTGTATTCGGTCTTCTACAGGAAAAATCTTTCTTAGTTTTTGAAATATTGAAAGAAAACGGAAGTACTTTTTCAAACAAAAAAAAACGAAAAAAGAATTTTAATATGAAAAATAAAAATTACCAAGCAAACATGTAATGGGAAGTGTCCAGATACTTTTTCCCGAAGTTATATACCCACAAAAAAGGGTTTAAGAATGAACTTGACGTCATAAACATTGCCAACCAAGCAAGCAAGCAAACAATTTTTTATTTAATTTTGCAAAAACGAAGAAAGATTGTTGCATTTATTTTTAAAATTTTACTGAAAACTGATAGAAGCATTGAAAATTACATAAGAACAGTGGTGCTAAAAAAAACACAATTTTTGTTAAAAAATATTGACTTCAAAATTAAATTTCCCAAAAATTATTCATTCGAAATAAATTTGATTCAACGAACAAATGAAAGAATGGAATATTGAAATTATCCTATGTGCATTTGTTGAAAATATCAAGCATAAATTTCCGAACACTTAGTATACACGAACATTTATTTAGAAAAACTTAAGAAAAGTCGCTTGAGGTATACATACCAAGGAGGTTAAAAATTTTGTGCCAATAACACAATTTATTTAGGAAACAAAATTATGTGGTGGGTTAAAAAATCGTTTATTTTTTACTAACCTACCACCTACATAATAAATTTTTATTTTTTCATAAATTTTCTCATAATCCTCGGAGCGTATGCATTTATTCTGGTTTTTTTTTCTTTAATTCTTCATATTTATGATTAAAAAAAAAATGTTTGTATAGTGACATAAATAATAATCAATAGGTAGGTACTTGGTTATCACAAGTGGTATTAACTTGAAAAAAAAAATTAACCACATTCAAAAATAATTCAACCAAAATCAAAAATCATTGAGATCAAATTTAATGATAATGTCCTTGAATGCTATATTTAATCCCTATGCCTATACCAACACAAGTTAACCCAGATTCACCAAAGCATTAACATGAATCATTCAACATTCAACAACCATTAACAGACCTATTCAGCAATTCAGCATCCTACCTGAATGGTGAAATCATTCACTTTTCTAATTGCCAAGAGTTTGGGTGGGTGATGGCAACCATTTCATTTTTCATTTTTGTTATTTTTATTTTTTTGTTCTGTATTCTCTCTTTTCGTCCTACATAGATATATATATATATATACATATATACATATTTTTCTAAAAGAATGCTGTTCTAAGCATAGAGTGTCTATTTAAAGTTCAAGTTTGACATTTCCTGCCCCCATTTTGAAATACAATAAAAAGCCATCATGGCCCCCTCGACCTATTACAATAAAAACAACAACAAAAACATACAGTTATATACCATAAGTGCGCGGAACATCAAATGCAAACATTGAGAGTAGAAAAGTAGCACAACTTCGGGATGGAAAACTTTCAATTTCCAAACATTGAGCTATGTATAGTATATGTACTGCGGCAGGCCCTTGCCACCATTGCCCTTTCCAACAAGTCGACAGCCATAATACAGTTCGTCACTCAAAGCGGCAACAGGCAGAGAGAGCATTTAATGTTACAACACTCAACAGATTGGCACTTGAAGGACTCATATTTACACAAAAGTTAATGGCTTTTAAGTTGTGAACACAATTTTTCGTTTGTTTTTCCGTTATTTCCGTTGTGCCTTTGTGTGTGAATGATGGAAAAAGTAGATGTAATGGCTGGGCTGTGAGTGTGCGTGTTTTTTTTTTTTCTTTTTTTAATGGACGTCATGGACAAATAGGTTTTCTTTGTTGTTTGTAAGTTTTATTGAATTTTGCATTTCCTGTCAAGTGTAACGCATGAGTTTAAATATTTATTACAACAACAACAATAAAAATATTCAAATTGATGTTTTTGTCCTCAACATACAAATGTACAAAGAACAAATACTGTATGATATGGGTAAGATGTTTGGGATATTGGAGACCTCTAGAATTAACGTTAGACATTCAATATGGTGGACATTTTTGTTGGTTCTGCAACCATCCGGAACCGAGAGCTTATAAGAAGGACACAATTTAGTTCTCATTATTTAATATAACTTGACGTTGCCCGGAAACACTCCATTAAAGCAAATCACCAGAAATATATGTTATTCTACGTGAATTTTAACAGGGTGTTTTCGATTTCATTCGGATATGGTTCGCATGAAACGGAATAGAGTTTATAACCTTTCAATACTTAAAATTGTAAAGATAAAAAGGCATTTTAGTATCCTGGAAAATAAGGCTCAGAAACCCTGACATAAAATAAAAGAATGGCTTTAAATATGATAAATTTTCTTAAAATGTGAGATTTACTCGTACGAAATTTAAAATCAACCATCAATGAAACGTTCTATGAATTTCAAAATTTACTTGGTATTCTCTTCTTCTATCAATCAGGAGGTAACTAATTTGCAATGATATTCAACGACAATTCTTCAATTGTGACCACTGTCTGCGGTTACACCCTGTAAGTGCTTTATTTTATTTGTACATAAATGAACAATAAAACCTCCGACATGGAGCTTACGTAGTATACGACAATGTAATGTAATACTACCCACTTGGCTGGTCTGAGAGGATTTTGTTTGTTTTGCCATATGTACGAGTATATATCTAACTCTTCCTATAACCATCCCATACTGCCATCTTATACAAGTAAATGTTAGAAGCGCAATAAAAACAACTTAAGGTACAATCACGATAAATTTACACGTTAGTATGAAATGTGGTTATCCAGGGGACTTATGTGCCGTTACAGAAGTTTATGTTGGCTAGGTATAGAGGTTATATATACTCCTATATGGTGTATATATGTTCATTTGATGATTCGTTTTGTTTTTGAAAAAGCTTATAGAGCCCACTAGCCACCACCAAATGCTAACAAATACTTTCTGAATGAGCTCCAGTCTTAATAACATAACATACCAAAAATTACACCACCAACACATTACGACACACGGGTAGGTAGGAATAGTAAAAATCAAATCGAATTTATGAATGTAAATAAAAAAAAAAAAACCTATATCTACCTACCTAGAGGCTTAACAACACGTGGGAATTATTGCCAGACGTGAAAAATCTGTAATTCTGACTTTTAGCAGTTGGGTTATTAAGGATTAGCTATATGGAGAAATTAAAAGCAATCTTTCATTAAATCTGTATATATGAAGGTGCCTTACCTTACCTAGAAAGCTTTTATACAGATTTTATTGCGGTACGTTTTGGGTTAAAATCTATTATAGACATTTGAGTTATAATTTCTTGCCATGTTATGGAATTGGAAGTCTTAATTATATATCTCAAAAATATAATATTAGATCGATTTTGATTTGTAGCTTGTTTTAATTAATTTTGAGCTGGAACATTCCGAATTCCCATGTTTTCTACATAATCCATATCGATATCAATTATATAAATCATGGTTATGGTTTAAGAAAAGAAACGACTTGTACGTAGTTAGCTTATTTTTTTAGAAATCAAGCCAGCTATGTAATGCATATGAGCTTACGATAACGCTCCAAATTAACTGTTTTTGAAGTTCAAGAAAAAGCTACATAGAACCACATATTGAAGTTCTAATTAAAAAAAAATCAAAAATTTATTTTGCACTTTTCTTATCAACCACTCAAGCTATGAATTCGCAGTTATGCTCTTTGTATGTACCTACTTCAAAAAAACAGTTGGGCTTCATTTTTGAAGTTCTTATTTTAAAAGAAAAGGCATGAAATAAAAAAGCCCCACTCATAAATGATGCATACAAATGAGAAGGGCCCTTAATTCGCCAATTCAGAACCAAACAGAAACATTTTTCAAATTGCAATTTTAAGAAATTGTAGAAGAAAATATTTAAAAGAAAATATTTACTTGAACCCGAGATTTTGATCACACTTGTCATAATAACGATGGTAGAGAAGACGAAAAAAGTGGGTCTCACAATTTCGGCTAATGCCTAAACGGCTGAATCGATTTTCTTTAAACTTGGCAGAAAGTGTTTTTTTGGTGATTCTATCCACATATTTTTTTTTTTTAATTTTTTAGAACTAAAAACAACGGTACCTGACAAACAATTTTACAAAATCTTACTTTTATCAAAAATCAATCAATTTCTTTCAGTAAAAGCTACCTGTTGGTGGTACTTCCCAAAGATCCATTTTTTTAATTTCGATTTTCTTATAAACGGGAAACGGTCATTCTGATTTTAATAATTTTTTATACAGAAGCTTCTAAAAAACATTAAAAAAAATTTATTTTTTTAGATTTTAAAAAATTTTCAATTTGTTTCTTTTTTAATAAAATATTTTGAAAACTAAATGGTTGATTTTTCAAAGCTCGGTGTTTAAGAGTTTTTATTTACACTTTTTAAAGTATTTTAGGAAAAAAATGATTCAAGTAAAAAATCACGGTTTCATCCGTTTGTAGGTATGAAAAGTCCTTAAGAATTTTTTTTCAACGGCTCCCATAATTTTTATAAAACCTTTTCTGTATGCTTAGATTAGTGCGATGTAAAACCAAAACTTATAAAAATTTACAAATAGCAAATATTCTATTCCCATGCAACTTTTTTTTAATTTTGAATTTTTTAACTGTCAGCTTTACAGATTTTTCAATAAATTTTTATTTGTATACAAATTTTTCAATAAGATTAAGAAATATTGCGTATCAAAATTTTCAAAAAAAAAGTTTTTGAATTTTTAAAAAAAGTTTCAAATTTTTATTTGAAAATTCAGTATCTAAAAAACTGGATGACAATTTTTATTAATTTTATTTTTATATGTATTTATTATATATCTTAAGTAATTATATATTTTATATATAATTACTTAAGATTTGAATGCCAAAAGTTGATACATAAAAATTTTTTTTTTAAAAAACCGCTTCAACGATTTTAAATGTTTTTTCTATACAATTATCTTCAATCAAGAATTATGTAAGCATCCTTTTTTCCACTAAAAAAAAATATTTTTTTTTTTAACATTTGGTTCTCATTAATCCATGTCTTTAAATATAATTTTCTTAAACCCTCAACGCCTTGATCATAAGAGCAAGTATGTCAGACCCAGTTGTGCATTTTATTTCTTTTGGGTAAAGTACATATGTTTTTGATAGTAAAAAATTTCTCATTTAACAATTAAAAAAGAGGTATGTTTGCGTCGGTCGTAATAGATCAAATGTCTAAAAGGCTTACAGTAATCTTTAAAATTTCAAAAATATATTTTATAAGGGAAAAATATAAAAAAAATGGAATTCGTTATTTAAATTGCACAAATAACTCCCTTAAACAATTTTAGGTGAAAAAAGAACGCAATGCGAACACTTGAACAAATTAAAGCTTATGCAAACAAAATTATTAAAATCGTTGCAGCGTTTTTATGCACATTTTAAGTAAATATTTTTTAATATGAATACTAGGGTGGACCTAAAAAAGGTCACTGTGTTATTTTAAATTTTGTCCTAATGGATTTATAACATTTGTATGATAGATATCGTTATTTTTACATAAAAGAAATTATTTTTTTAAAAGTTTTAAGAACCGTATGCTGTCAAGTTTTAAAAAAAGTACCTACTGAGTAGTTTTTCAAACATTAAGTTTTGAAAAAAAAATTTTAAATTTATTAAAAATATATTTGCTGACAATTTTTTAACGAAATATTTTCAAGAGGCTTCTTGTCAAAATGTGGAAATTATATACTGAAAATAATATGCTTAATTTTTTTAAGAAAAATCTGTGAAACAATTTTTGTGAAAAATTATATTTCGTTGAATTGCTAGTAAGAATTGTATTGCAGATACCGTTAATATTAATTCTAAAAAAATAAATATTGAGTGACGATTAAAGAATAATTGTGAAACCTTCTTTCTTTGGACCTTCAAAATTCGGTGTTCCATTTTTAAACGCATTCAAAACTTATAAAATACTTACAGGGTTTCTCCTAATGAGGGCTCGAAATTTTTTTTTGGCATGATTTGCATTATTCAAAGAAAAAATAGTACGAGGGAAAAATCCTATCTCCCTCCTCTACTGGGGTGGAGAGAGGCAATTTCTGAAAAATTGACTTGAAATGGAAACAAAAAATATTTAAAATTAACTAATTTTTATGAAAATGAAAATATTTCATTTTTTCTTTTGGCTCGCCAACATATTGGCCATCTGATTCTAACAAAATACCAGACCTTATAGACTTTTTCGTAGTAAAAGGTATTAAACGAAACCATATAAGTGTCGAAGGTAATTACGATTTATCGTCAGATCATACTCCAGTAATATTATCACTGAGTAAAGCAGAAATAATAGAAAAAAGTAATCCTAATCTCGTGAACAAAAGAACAAACTGGAACGAATTCAGAGACAAACTTGAAAGTTTTATAAACCTAAGATCCTCTATGCAAACAATTGAATAGATTGATCATAAAGTAGAACAATTTTTTGCTGATGTGCAACAGGCTGCAGAAGAAAGTACTCCAACAATTTCGAACTCAAGAGAAAAAGAAATAAAATATCCTATCGAAATAACGGAGCTGATCTTGGATAAAAGAAGAGCTCGAAGAAAATGGCAAGCTACGAGATTTCCAGGTGATAAGGCAGTTTTTAACCGTCTTAACAATGAACTAAAGAAAAGAATCTGTGAATTTAAAAGTGATTCACTTAGTAGATTCCTGAATAGTCTGACGGCGGATGCTTTTACGGAATACTCCTTATGGAAAGCAGCTAAGCGCCAAAAAAGACCACAGGCACAAAACCCGCCAGTAAAATCTCAAGATGGTAAATGGATCGGAAACCCAAAACAAAAGGCTGATCTCTTCGCTGAATATCTCGCGAATGTTTTTAAGCCATTTCCGGGAAGCACAGCTACAGATCCATTACAGTTTGTTGATAGAAACGACGAATGTGAAATTCCTTTTGTCACGCTCAAAGAAGTAAGAAGTATGTGTCAACATAAGTTGTCTAACAAAAAATCACCAGGGTACGATCTAATAACTGCTTAGATTTGAAAGAAATGCCTTCTATAGCCTTCAAAAAACTCCAATTTGTAATAAATGCATGCCTTAAACTAAGATATGTGCCACATCATTGGAAAATTTCAGAAGTCATTGTTATACCTAAACAAGGTAAGCCACCAACAGAAGTAACATCTTACAGACCTATATCGCTTATACCAATCATGGCAAAAGTTTTCGAAAAACTGCTTCTGAAAAGACTAAGCAGAATAATAGAAGAAAGAAGACCAATTCCGAGCCATCAGTTTGGATTTAGAAATAAACATTCCACGATAGACCAAGTGCATCGGATTACGGATGTTGTGGAAAAAGCACTTGAAGAAAAACAAGTATGCTCGGCTATATTCTTAGATGTTGCTCAAGCCTTTGACAAGGTTTGGCACTTGGGACTTGAGTACAAACTGCAAAGGGATCTTCCCAGGCAGTACTACGAAATACTGAAATCCTACGTTACGAAACGACTCTTTAGAGTACGGTACGACCAAAATTACTCGGAACTAAAGAAAATTGAAGCCGGTGTACCACAAGGAAGTGTCCTAGGACCAACCCTGTATCTGTTACATATAAGGTATATTCCAGTGGACATCAACGCTATCATGGCCACCTTTGCTGATGATACTGCAATATTGGTGCCAGATAAATCCGTTACGAAGGCTTCACAAAAACAGCAAAATGCAATCGATAGAGTAAGTGATTGGACACAAAAATGGCGAATCAAACTAAATGAAATAAAATCGACGCATATAAACTTTACTAACAAAAAAATAAACAATGTTCCAATTCTTATAAACAGTACAACAGTACCTTACTCCAATACTGCCAAATACCTTGGAATGACTTTGGATGCAAAGCTTAAATGGAAAGAGCACATCAAAAAGAAAAAAAGACGAACTAAACTTGAAGTACAGAAAAATGTAAAATGTACTGGTTACTAGGAAAGAACTCTGACCTATCTATCCAGAACAAGCTAATGTTATATAAGCAAGTACTGAAACCCGTTTGGACATATGGCATCCAACTATGGGGCTGTACAAAGAAAACAAATGCTGAACCCATCCAAAAATTCCAAAGCAAGGTCCTTCGCGGAATAATAAATGCCCCTTGGTATATAAGAAATAGCGATCTACACCGTGACCTTCAATTTGAAATGGTTACAGAAGTGGTTAAAAAGCACGCTGTATCACACAATCAGCGACTGCAAAGTCATACCAACTCCGAAATGGAGACCGTCTTAAATGTACGAGACAATGTTCGGAGATTAAGAAGAACCAAGCCTCATGAGCTGATGGTCTAAAAGCTATGGGAAAGTGCTATAACTTAAACTTCCCACAATGCGACTGATAAATTAAGAAAGAAAAATCATTTGTCGATCTTTCATAGATTGGTCCTGATTCACCGGTGGTTTTAGTGCGGTAAGAGTCCCACACTACTTGGTACCGATTCTTACCGAGTGTCTTTTGAAGATTTCCATCGGATAAAAAAAACAAAAAAAAAAAATGTCTTTGTGTTGTTAAAGCAAGTTGTTAAAATGGATACTTTTCGAAAAATTAAATTTCAGTCAAAATTTTTTGAAAAAAAAATAAGTTTGTGTAAAAAAAAGTGGCACCTTTTTACGCAAAATTTTGAAAAAATCAACTTGAAAAAAAATCACATTCCTTATCAAAAATACTGACTTTGAAATTTAATTTCTCAAAAACTATTCATTAAACAACAACTATTCATAAAAACAAATAAAAGAATAGAATATTTGCTTTAAACAAAGTTTAAGCACATGAAAGTATTTGCTTTCGTTGATTTCAAATATTTTTTTTTTTTCATTTTAAGTAAATTGTTCAGAGATTGTTGTAGGTACCTCTCAAGGAAGCATTTTTTTCGATTTTGATTTTCTTCAAAACCGTATGACTGATGACTGTATTTAATTCTAAGAATAGAAATAGTATTGTTTTCCAAAATTTTCCAAAATATATTCCAATTTCTTTTTTAATTTTATATATATTTCGAAAACAACTCGATTTTTTTGGAACAACCAAACTTACAGATTATTGAAACTCTGACTAGATTTGGAGTATAAAAAAAATATTTGTTGAAAATAACGGTACCTGGCAATCACTACTAAATATATCTATTGATAAAACAACAAAAATGTTTCTTACATTCATACATATTTATTTCATCAATAGTTTCAAGCATTATTTTTCACCTAAAATTACTAAGGTTTTAGAGCATTTCGAATTTCATGACAAATGACAAATCTGCGGTGCAGCTGTGTAGTTCAAAAAATAAAGTTGACGAACAAAATATTGAAAGCCCAGAGTTTGTGTTCTTAAACGTCAATTAAGTTTGCAAGTAGGTATGTGATGTACATTCACTGACGTTGATTAACCGATTTTGTACAAGTGGAACAAATGCATATTTGACGATAGCAATATTTACGTAAGAAAAAAAGTTTTTTCACTACACCGTTCGTTTGTAAACATGCTATGCGTAGCGTCGAACCGATTTTTTTCAAGAAAATGATTTTTGTAACTCAACCGAAAAGGCAAAAAAATCCAGAATGCCAAAACCCCAAATTAAAAAATCCCGAATGATCAAAATTTCAAATGGCTAAAATACCGAGTACTACAATCCCGAATGACAGAATCCCGAATGCCGAAATCCCGAATGACTTCAAGATTTTTGGCTTCAAAATAAATTTTTTGTAATTTTTTTTCGTGCTTATTGGTACTTCTTGCTGATGTTGACATTAAAGATAGGTTGAGGAATTTGTGTTTCTATATTTTTCATGTAATTTATAATTTTTTTCATTACCTATAGATTTGTGTACGTTCAAAATTTTTACATTCAAGATTTGTATTCACCCCTATTAGGATTGACAATTACCAGTTGATAATTGATACCTAAATATTGATTTATGATATTTAACAACGTGATTGATAAATGTTTTGATCATTTAAAAAAAAGCATAGACCGTTTGAAGTTACAAGAATATTATAAATTTTCAATGAATACAGTTGGCCAGTTTTTTGATTTTTGAAATGCCATATTTCAATGTTTATCAATTATCAAATTGCTAAATGATACTATACAATCATATCAAGGATAATTGCTTATTTCAAAGACAATTTCATAATGCCAAAGCGAGCAGAAATCAAAAGCCATTTAAAACACTTTCACTTCTTTGAAAATACCGAAATAGTACTAAAAAAAGTATTGAAACTCGGGTTTTTGCCCATTCTGGTTTTTGGCATTCGGGATTTTGGCGATTTGAGACTATGGCATTTGGGATTTTTATTTTTGGCCGGGATTTTAGCATTCGAAGATTCTGAATTTTTTCTTAATTATGAGCCTTGTGTTATTATTTGTTATTAATTGTGTATTTTAATAGATTTAAAAAAAGTGAAATTTAACCAAAAAATGTTTTCATTATTATTTCTTTACCTCCTTTAACATAAACCTATATTTTTTTCATTTTTAAATCAAATATAATTGTTTATTGTTTTATTTATTCTTCCTTTACCCGCTGATTTATATTATAGCTGCTTGAATCTGGCCAATGTATGGTTTGTATAATTTATTCATTTTCTTAAAAAAAACATTACTTGTAACATTGTTTGTGCTATCAGCGTTCGATTAATTTTTGCTCATCATTATTTGTTTTTATATTTTTTTATTTTTCTTCTTAAATTGGGTCCATCATTTTAATGCCGTTTTGTCCTTTAATCATTATTTCGATTAGCAATCATAAGAACAAAAGTATATCTTAGACACAAAAAAAAAAACAATAAAAACAATCATATTCTCCTGATAACCGCTAAAACTGTGCTACCACAGAATGATACCTCACTGATGCTGGGCACCATCCATAGGAAATCTCCAAATAGCTCAAATTTAACTACAATGCCGCCATTATCTGAAGGAACTGCACCTATATTTTCAGGATCCACAGAAGATCTTTCGACACTAGATGGTTCTATTAGTCCACTTAGTCAAATTCCAACAGATGAGTCTAATGTTGAAATCTCAAATATAGTGATAGCTCCTTTTGTCACAAAACCAAATCCTAAAAGAAATGCTGCACCGATTTTCATCGATGAATCACATCGACAATTTGCAAATCCAATCAGTTACATAGGTGGACCACGATTGGAGCCTAGAAATCGAAATAGCATAGAATCGGTTCTTTCTTTAGATTAGAATCCCTTATGGAATTTGTCCGTCCTGAAAAGAGGCTTAAGAAGCTCTTATCAAAAAAATGTATAGTTTTTTAGTTAGATAAATGTTTAGTTTTTCAAAAATTAATGTTCATTGAGCTTATATTTGAATCCTTTTTAGTTATTATTAAATAAAACAATATTTATATGATGTTCAATTTTGGTGTTTATTTTTTCAAAGATTGAAATTTCGTATGCCTAATGGGTAAGCAATGGTAAGTAACTTTTAACAACAACCACAAAAATTATTATAAGATTTAAAGTTTTACCTTACTACCTTAAATAAGTACACATTTCAGAGTAGCTAGATAACACTGGTCAACAGTCGTTTTTTTGGATTCGAATCCAGAGTATCGAAACCCTTCGAAGAACATAATCATCCAGGAGAAAAATAATAAAAAGTATTCACTTGACCAATGCAATAAATCAAATGAAAGTAATTTTCTTTTTAATTTCCTTAAATGCCTGGTTAAACAGCAGCCCGCCAATCATTTTAAGACACAAATTTATGTTTGGTTAATTCTCTTGACTTTTTAGTTCCTATTGTTAAGGATCCGATTTTTAGAACATATGAACGTGCGTACATGTAGATCTCAATATAAGTCAAAGGCTTCCAAAAGCAACGAATAATGTGATTTTTTAGAAAACACCATTAAAACGCCTCTAATATTTTTCCTGTTATATTTATATTGGGTTGGGTACGAAATTCCAAATTTCAAAATCAAAATCCCAAATGGACAAAATCCCGAGTGGACAAAGCTCCAAATGGCTTAAATCCCAAATGCCAATCCCAGTTACCAAAATCCCGAGTACCAAAATCCCAAATGCCAAAATCCCGAAATGAGAAAATCGAAAATCAAAAAACCGTTATATGGCAGGTATCGTTAATAACAATTTTTGTTAATTTTTATTTTTTACCGAAAAGTAAAAGATATTATGTACCTACAATTATTCACAGATTTTTTTTATCAAAATCGTTTTTGAGATGAATAAGCTTTTCAGTTGTATGGTAAGTACCGTTATTTTTTGAGCTACAAAATAATTAAATTTTCCCTCTAGAACAAAATCACCAAAAAGCCTATACTTCTTGAAAATTTGAAGAATAGCAAAACAAATACCAAACGAAACCGAGAACTTTTTGATATCGTGGACCCTACCCTACAGCTGTCAAATCCCTATCTGGTCTATCTCCGGTCCGTTTGCAATCGGTTTTGAGTAAGTCTCCGATCCGTCCTGAGTCCGTCTCTGATCCATCTTGGGTATGTGTACAATGTATTTCTGATCCTTCTTGAGCCCATCTCCAATCCATTTCCGGTCTGTGTTACTCGTAGATCCGTTTCCGATTCATCTCCGATCAGTCTTGGATCTTTCTACAATCTGTCTCCGATCCATTTCCGTTTCATCTCCAGTCCGTCTCCAATCCATCTCTGATCCATCTCCGGTTCGTCTCCAATCCGTTTTGGGTCTGGCATCCGTCTCCGACCAGCCTTGGGTCGGTTTCCGATACGTCTTAAGTCTTCATTTTGAGTCCGTCCTAGGTCAATTTTCTATCCGTCTAAGCGGGTAGATTAAATATTGTAATTTCGGGAACAGCCTTATAAAAACAGATCAAATTTCATCCAAAATTTGATTTGGGACGTATTCCTTTTAACGGTTTTTCAAATAAGAAAAATAAATTTAAGGTTTTAATTTCATGAATGCCATAGAACCCTATATAATGGGGAATAATGGAGAATAAGGGGGATAAACCATGCTATAATTCCGTGCATTACAATACTTGAAAGCATACCTACCTGTAGTACTTCTGTACATATATCAAATATATTTTCAGTTTAAACGACCGACCTATAAATAACCGAAGCTCAAACAACTATTTTATAAGCAATTCTAAAATACTATTACGTACCTTCACTTTAAATTTAATTTTCCTAAAAGACCTAACGATGGTTAAAATTCTATATTATTTTTTTTAAAGCACAACACATTCCAACAAAACTATACCAGGTACAGGTAGGTACCTACCTATTTTTAATTTTGCCATCAAAAATATTAGTTCTTGGTAATAATTCTCAGTTCAAAAATTCTCTATAATATGGGAATAAGAACCCCACTTCACTGTTAAGATATCATAAAACTCACTCATCTATAGAAAGCAACATAATTAGATCTTGAGAATACGAGTGTGTACCTAGGTAAGTATTTATATAGCTTTCAGGGAAAGTTGTTAAACTCAGGGACCCAACGTTAAACTGTCACCGATAAAAATCTTTATTCGCTCATTCACCACGCTCACTGCATCTTTTCCACCTTTGTGTACCTTGTTCAAGTGATGCACTCTTCTATATATGTATCATGCCGGAACAAATATGGATAGGAGTTGAGTGTTACACAGAATCCTGAATCCAACGTTCCATAAGCTGCTTTTTACGCTGTCAAACGTATCTGCATGGTCTTCAGAGTACCATAACTAGAAGATACTAGTTTTTCTTCGACGTTCTTGCTGTGCTTTATTCATTGTTGTGTTACGTTCGTAGTTGGAAAGATTCCTTCATACCAAATTCACTATAGGAACCTACCGAAACTATACCATATTTGTTCCAATCTGGGACTTGGATAACTTTATGTTAACACCATCAGCTAAGTAAGTCCTTGTCCCAAATAACCCTCCACCGCTTACTGTAAATTCATAAATATTTGTTCTCTTAGAAATCGTTTTTTCTTAAGACTAGTACAGAGTAAAGCTACTGGGTACGAGTATATTCCTCCCCAACAACTCTTCTCATAAATTAATGATTACATCAAAATAGTAATAAAACAATTTTTAATTAGCATCGTCGTCTCGGTCGTCATCGTCGTTGTCGTCATCGTCCGACTAACCAAGAAAACTGTATTGCGAAGAAGATGAGAACTTTAAGGATTTTGTTGATCTTTAACAATGCAACGTCATCGATGATAACAGTAGAGGATGTTTGCAAAGATACTAACGTATAATATAGAAACCCCTTGGCGTCCTTTCACTGCACTTCTATGTTCAACCAATATCTTTCAGTAAATTTTCCAATTAACTTCATCCCTTCGGAGTTGGCTTGGAAATTGATTGTTCATTATCATCAGAACTCCGCATAGTGCTGTGCAGACAGGCACCAAATGGCAATAAGCTAGTCAGTCAGCCAAACGGGACGGCACTAAATAAGCGAAACGGGAAACGGAAGTATAGATTGTAAAGGAGAGAGGAGCATGACGAACTATCTTAATTCTTAACGCTTAAGGTTTTTTCTTTCCATGAAATACTAGAGTGTATTGCATCAAGTAGTTGCAATGGCTGAAAAGAAAAGCTTTATTAGGTATTGTCGGACAAGGTTGCCACTGAGTGAGTTGAATTATTTTTTTTTTCATCCCAAAGTAAATAGAAAAATATGTGTGTTGAAGTTTTAAAGTGGGTTTGCTTAAAAACAAAATTTTAAGACATTTTAAAACACCAGAATTTGTATTTTACACATTAATTATTTAAGGATATATAAATATTTTGTAGGAAAGAAATCACAGGGTTAGAGAGAATTCTATATTCTTTATTCTATTCAATACACAGAGTTTTTTTGTCAAGTGCCCGACAGTAAAACATTAGCTCTTATTTCTTAGCTTCATTTATTCTTAGTTTATTTTAGCTAAGTATTAATCAAGTACAACAAAAAAACATATTCTAATAAAATAAATCCTTATACTGAACAAAAAAATTGTTAAAAACAAAATAGCTATTCTGAATTTGTACATAATAACTGCTGTCACGTGCCTGACACTTTTGTCACGTGTCCGACATGTACGAAACTAGAATTTAAAATCAAAAAGATATTTTAAAAAACGTCGTGTATTTTAGCATGTACAATAAAGGAACATTGATTTCCATTACATTGCAGCACATAAATTGGGAATGCTTGAAATAAGACCAACTTTTTTCCATGGTGTTTTTCAGTAATTCGAGCATTGATTTTCGTTTCAGAAGTGTAAATAACTTTTGCATTGGAAAATCAACACCTTTGTCTTCATGCAAAGTGTTTTGGGTCACAGCCATACACTTATGTTGAATTCTTTACAGCAAAAAACTCGATTCTGTTTAGAAAAGAATCGAAGAAAAGATCAATTTTTCAAGAAAAATCAAATCTTTGGTTTTTAACTAGATTTACACAGGCTTGCACACACACTAAATAGATTTAAAATTTCTCTGCAGTTGGGAGTTTTTTTTTTTTTTGGTGGTTTGTAACAAATATTGATGTGTTTGTTGGTCATGTAAATAGAAGTAAAACAAATAAACATAAATATCTGTAAAAAGTTTTTTCAATTCATCAGTTAGCAGTGAACAATTAATTAATTAAATATCAATGAATTTCGATTAAAAGTGCCCAAAGTCGATTCAGAGTATGAAGCTCACGCTCGCCGACTGTTTTGAGATCGGTTTGAGATGGGTTTGAAATCGGTTTTAGATCGGTTTGAGATCGGTTTGAAATCGGTTTGAAATCGGTTTGAAATCGGTTTGAGATCGGTTTGAGATCGGTTTGAGATCGGTTTGAGATCGGTTTGAAATCGGTTTGAGATCGGTTTGAGATCGGTTTGAGATCGGTTTGAGATCGGTTTGAAATCGGTTTGAGATCGGTTTGAAAACGGTTTGAGATCGGTTTGAGATCGGTTTGAGATCGGTTTGAGATTGGCTTGTGATCAAGCATCAAACATCGAATTTTGAGCATCGAACATCGAATATAAAGCATCAAACATTGAACATAAAGCATCAAACATCGAACATCAAACATCGAACGTCGAACATCGAACATCGAACATCCAACATCCAACATCCAACATCCAACATCCAACATCCAACATCCAACATCGAACATCGAACATCGAACGTCGAACATCGAACATCGAACATCAAACATCGAACATAAAGCATCAAACATCGAACATCGAACATCGAACGTCGAACAGCGAACATCGAACATCCAACATCGAACATCGAACATCGAACATCGAACATCAAACATCGAACGTCGAACATCGAACATCGAACATCAAAAATCGAACATAAAGCATCAAACATCGAACATCAAACATCGAACGTCGATCATCGAACATCGAACATAAAGCATCAAACATCAAACATCGAACATCGAACATCGAACATCTAACATCGAACATCGAACATCACATATCGAACGTCGAACATCGAACTTCGACCATCGAACATCAAACATCGAACATAAAGCATCAACCATCGAACATCGAACATCAAACATCGAACGTCGAACATCGAACATCGAAAATAAGCATCAAACATCGAACATCGAACGTCGAACATCGAACATCGAACATGGAACATCGAACATAAAGCATCAAACATCGAGCGTCGAAAATCGAACATCTAACATCTAACATCGAACATCGAAGATCAAACATCAAACGTCGAATATCGAACATCAAACATCGAACCGATCTCAAACCGATGTCAAACCGATCTCAAACCGATTTCAAACCGATCTCAAACCGATCACAAACCGATCTCAAACCGCTTTCAAACCGATCTCAAACCGATTTCAAACCGATCTCAAACCGATTTCAAACCGATCTCAAACCGATCTCAAACCGATCTCAAACCGATCTCAAACCGATTTCAAACCGATTTCAAACCGATCTCAAACCGATCTCAAACCGATCTCAAACCGATTTCAAACCGATCTCAAACCAATCTCAAACCGATCTCAAACCGATCTCAAACCGATCTCAAACCGATCTCAAACCGATTTCAAACCGATCTCAAACCGATCTCAAACCGATCTCAAACCGATCTCAAACCGATTTCAAACCGATTTCAAACCGATCTCAAACCGATTTCAAACCGATCTCAAACCGATCTCAAACCGATCTCAAACCGATTTCAAACCGATCTCAAACCGATCTCAAACCGATCTCAAACCGTTTTCAAACCGATCTCAAACCAATTTCAAACCGATCTCAAACCGATCTCAAACCGATCTCAAACCGATTTCAAACCGATCTCAAACCGATCTCAAACCGATCTCAAACCGATCTCAAACCGATTTCAAACCGATCTCAAACCGATCTCAAACCGATCTCAAACCGATCTCAAACCGATCTCAAACCGATTTCAAACCGATCTCAAACCGATCTCAAACCGATTTCAAACCGATCTCAAACCGATTTCAAACCGATCTCAAACCGATTTCAAACCGATCTCAAACCGATCTCAAACCGATTTCAAACCGATCTCAAACCGATCTCAAACCGATTTCAAACCGATCTCAAACCGATTTCAAACTGATCTCAAACCGATCTCAAACCGATCTCAAACCGATCTCAAACCGATTTCAAACCGATCTCAAACCGATCTCAAACCGATTTCAAACCGATCTCAAACCGATCTCAAACCGATCTCAAACCGATCTCAAACCGATCTCAAACCGATTTCAAACCGATCTCAAACCGATCTCAAACCGATCTCAAACCGATCTCAAACCGATTTCAAACCGATCTCAAACCGATCTCAAACCGATCTCAAACCGATTTCAAACCGATCTCAAACCGATCTCAAACCGATCTCAAACCGATTTCAAACCGCTTTCAAACCGATCTCAAACCGATTTCAAATCGATCTCAAACCGATCTCAAACCGATCTCAAACCGATCTCAAACCGATTTCAAACCGATCTCAAATCGATTTCAAACCGATCTCAAACCGATCTCAAACCGATCTCAAACCGATTTCAAACCGATCTCAAACCGATCTCAAACCGATCTCAAACCGATCTCAAACCGATTTCAAACCGATCTCAAACCGATTTCAAACCGATCTCAAACCGATCTCAAACCGATCTCAAACCGATCTCAAACCGATCTCAAACCGATTTCAAACCGATCTCAAACCGATCTCAAACCGATCTCAAACCGATTTCAAACCGATCTCAAACCGATCTCAAACCGATTTCAAACCGATTTCAAACCGATCTCAAACCGATTTCAAACCGATCTCAAACCGATCTGAAACCGATCTCAAACTGATCTCAAACCGATTTCAAACCGATCTCAAACCGATCTCAAACCGATCTCAAACCGATTTCAAACCGATCTCAAACCGATCTCAAACCGATCTCAAACCGATCTCAAACCGATCTCAAACCGATTTCAAACCGATCTCAAACCGATTTCAAACCGATCTCAAACCGATCTCAAACCGATCTCAAACCGATCTCAAACCGATTTCAAACCGATTTCAAACCGATCTCAAACCGATCTCAAACCGATTTCAAACCGATCTCAAACCGATCTCAAACCGATTTCAAACCAATTTCAAACCGATCGCAAACCGATTTCAAACCGATCTCAAACCGATCTCAAACTGATCTCAAACCGATCTCAAACCGATTTCAAACCGATCTCAAATCGATTTCAAACCGATCTCAAACCGATCTCAAACCGATCTCAAACCGATCTCAAACCGATCTTAAACCGATTTCAAACCGATCTCAAACCGATCTCAAACCGATCTCAAACCGATCTCAAACCGATCTCAAACCGGTCTCAAACCGATCTCAAACCGATTTCAAACCGATCTCAAACCGATTTCGAACCGATCTCAAACCGATCTCAAACCGATCTCAAACCGATCTCAAACCGATTTCAAACCGATCTCAAACCGATCTCAAACCGATCTCAAACCGATTTCAAACCGATCTCAAACCGATCTCAAACCGATTTCAAACCGATTTCAAACCGATCTCAAACCGATTTCAAACCGATCTCAAACCGATCTCAAACCGATCTCAAACTGATCTCAAACCGATTTCAAACCGATCTCAAACCGATCTCAAACCGATCTCAAACCGATCTCAAACCGATTTCAAACCGATCTCAAACCGATCTCAAACCGATCTCAAACCGATCTCAAACCGATCTCAAACCGATTTCAAACCGATTTCAAACCGATCTCAAACCGATCTCAAACCGATTTCAAACCGATCTCGAACCGGTTAGAGATCGGTTTGAGATCGGTTTGAGATCGGTTTGAGATCGGTTTGAGATCGGTTTGAGATCGGTTTGAAATCGGTTTGAAATCGGTTTGAGATCGGTTTGAGATCGGTTTGAAATCGGTTTGAAATCGGTTTGAAATCGGTTTGAGATCGGTTTGGAATCGGTTTGAGATCGGTTTGAAATCGGTTTGAAATCGGTTTGAAATCGGTTTGAGATCGGTTTGAGATCGGTTTGAAATCGGTTTGAGATCGGTTTGAGATCGGTTTGAGATCGGTTTGAGATCGGTTTGAGATCGGTTTGAGATCGGTTTGAGATCGGTTTGAGATCGGTTTGAAATCGGTTTGAGATCGGTTTGAGATCGGTTTGAGATCGGTTTGAGATCGGTTTGAGATCGGTTTGAGATCGGTTTGAGATCGGTTTGAGATCGGTTTGAAATCGGTTTGAGATCGGTTTGAGATCGGTTTGAAATCGGTTTGAGATCGGTTTGAGATCGGTTTGAAATCGGTTTGAGATCGGTTTGAGATCGGTTTGAGATCGGTTTGAGATCGGTTTGAGATCGGTTTGAAATCGGTTTGAGATCGGTTTGAGATCGGTTTGAGATCGGTTTGAGATCGGTTTGAAATCGGTTGGAGATCGGTTTGAAATCGGTTTGGGATCGGTTTGAGATCGGTTTGAGATCGGTTTGAGATCGGTTTGAGATCGGTTTGAGATCGGTTTGAAATCGGTTTGAGATCGGTTTGAAATCGGTTTGAGATCGGTTTGAAATCGGTTTGAAATCGGTTTGAGATCGGTTTGAGATCGGTTTGAGATCGGTTTGAGATCGGTTTGAGATCGGTTTGAGATCGGTTTGAGATCGGTTTGAGATCGGTTTGAGATCGGTTTGAGATCGGTTTGAGATCGGTTTGAAATCGGTTTGAGATCGGTTTGAGATCGGTTTGAGATCGGTTTGAGATCGGTTTGAGATCGGTTTGAAATCGGTTTGAGATTGGTTTGAGATCGGTTTGAGATCGGTTTGAAATCGGTTTGAGATGGGTTTGAAAACGGTTTGAGATCGGTTTGAGATCGGTTTGAGATCGGTTTGAGATCGGTTTGAAATCGGTTTGAGATCGGTTTGAGATCGGTTTGAGATCGGTTTGAGATCGGTTTGAGATCGGTTTGAGATCGGTTTGAGATCGGTTTGAGATCGGTTTGAGATCGGTTTGAGATCGGTTTGAAATCGGTTTGAGATCGGTTTGAAATCGGTTTGAGATCGGTTTGAGATCGGTTTGAGATCGGTTTGAGATCGGTTTGAGATCGGTTTGAAATCGGTTTGAAATCGGTTTGAGATCGGTTTGAGATCAGTTTGAGATCGGTTTGAGATCGGTTTGAGATCGGTTTGAGATCGGTTTGAAATCGGTTTGAGATCGGTTTGAGATCGGTTTGAGATCGGTTTGAGATCGGTTTGAGATCGGTTTGAAATCGGTTTGAAATCGGTTTGAGATCGGTTTGAGATCGGTTTGAGATCGGTTTGAAATCGGTTTGAGATCGGTTTGATAACGGTTTGAGATCGGTTTGAGATCGGTTTGAGATTGGCTTGTGATCAAGCATCGAACATCGAATTTTGAGCATCGAACATCGAATATAAAGCATCAAACATTGAACATAAAGCATCAAACATCGAACATCAAACATCGAACGTCGAACATCGAACATCGAACATCCAACATCCAACATCGAACATCATACATCGAACGTCGAACATCGAACATCGAACATCAAACATCGAACATAAAGCATCAAACATCGAACATCGAACATCCAACGTCGAACAGCGAACATCGAACATCCAACATCGAACATCGAACATCGAACATCGAACATCGAACATCGAACATCAAACATCGAACGTCGAACATCGAACATCGAACATCGAACATCGAACATCAAAAATCGAACATAAAGCATCAAACATCGAACATCAAACATCGAACGTCGAACATCGAACATCGAACATAAAGCATCAAACATCAAACATCGAACATCGAACATGGAACATCGAACATCTAACATCGAACATCGAACATCACATATCGAACGTCGAACATCGAACTTCGACCATCGAACATCAAACATCGAACATAAAGCATCAACCATCGAACATCGAACATCAAACATCGACCGTCGAACATCGAACATCGAAAATAAGCATCAAACATCGAACATCGAACGTCGAACATCGAACATCGAACATGGAACATCGAACATAAAGCATCAAACATCGAGCGTCGAAAATCGAACATCTAAACTCGAACATCGAAGATCAAACATCAAACGTCGAATATCGAACATCAAACATCGAACCGATCTCAAACCGATGTCAAACCGATCTCAAACCGATTTCAAACCGATCTCAAACCGATCACAAACCGATCTCAAACCGATTTCAAACCGATCTCAAACCAATCTCAAACCGATCTCAAACCGATTTCAAACCGATCTCAAACCGATCTCAAACCGATCTCAAACCGATCTCAAACCGATTTCAAGCCGATTTCAAACCGATCTCAAACCGATCTCAAACCGATCTCAAACCGATCTCAAACCGATCTCAAACCGATCTCAAACCGATCTCAAACCGATTTCAAACCGATCTCAAACCGATCTCAAACTGATCTCAAACCGATCTCAAACCGATTTCAAACCGATTTCAAACCGATCTCAAACCGATTTCAAACCGATCTCAAACCGATCTCAAACCGATCTCAAACCGATTTCAAACCGATCTCAAACCGTTTTCAAACCGATCTCAAACCAATTTCAAACCGATCTCAAACCGATCTCAAACCGATCTCAAACCGATTTCAAACCGATCTCAAACCGATCTCAAACCGATCTCAAACCGATCTCAAACCGATCTCAAACCGATCTCAAACCGATTTCAAACCGATCTCAAACCGATCTCAAACCGATCTCAAACCGATCTCAAACCGATCTCAAACCGATCTCAAACCGATTTCAAACCGATCTCAAACCGATTTCAAACCGATCTCAAACCGATCTCAAACCGATTTCAAACCGCTCTCAAACCGATCTCAAACCGATTTCAAACCGATCTCAAACCGATTTCAAACTGATCTCAAACCGATCTCAAACCGATCTCAAACCGATCTCAAACCGATCTCAAACCGATTTCAAACCGATCTCAAACCGATCTCAAACCGATCTCAAACCGATTTCAAACCGATCTCAAACCGATCTCAAACCGATCTCAAACCGATCTCAAACCGATCTCAAACCGATCTCAAACCGATTTCAAACCGATCTCAAACCGATCTCAAACCGATCTCAAACCGATTTCAAACCGATCTCAAACCGATGTCAAACCGATCTCAAACCGATCTCAAACCGATTTCAAACCGCTTTCAAACCGATCTCAAACCGATTTCAAATCGATCTCAAACCGATCTCAAACCGATCTCAAACCGATCTCAAACCGATTTCAAACCGATCTCAAACCGATTTCAAACCGATCTCAAACCGATCTCAAACCGATCTCAAACCGATCTCAAACCGATTTCAAACCGATCTCAAACCGATCTCAAACCGATCTCAAACCGATTTCAAACCAATCTCAAACCGATTTCAAACCGATCTCAAACCGATCTCAAACCGATCTCAAACCGATCTCAAACCGATTTCAAACCGATCTCAAACCGATCTCAAACTTATCTCAAACCGATTTCAAACCGATCTCAAACCGATCTCAAACCGATTTCAAACCGATTTCAAACCGATCTCAAACCGATTTCAAACCGATCTCAAACCGATCTCAAACCGATCTCAAACTGATCTCAAACCGATTTCAAACCGATCTCAAACCGATCTCAAACCGATCTCAAACCGATCTCAAACCGATTTCAAACCGATCTCAAACCGACCTCAAACCGATCTCAAACCGATCTCAAACCGATTTCAAACCGATTTCAAACCGATCTCAAACCGATCTCAAACCGATTTCAAACCGATCTCAAACCGATCTCAAACCGATCTCAAACCGATCTCAAACCGATCTCAAACCGATCTCAAACCGATCTCAAACCGATTTCAAACCGATCTCAAACCGATCTCAAACCGATCTCAAACTGATCTCAAACCGATTTCAAACCGATCTCAAACCGATCTCAAACCGATCTCAAACCGATCTCAAACCGATTTCAAACCGATCTCAAACCGATCTCAAACCGATCTCAAACCGATCTCAAACCGATTTCAAACCGATTTCAAACCGATCTGTAACCGATCTCAAACCGATTTCAAACCGATCTCAAACCGATCTCAAACCGATCTCAAACCGATCTCAAACCGATCTCAAACCGATTTCAAACCGATTTCAAACCGATCTCAAACCGATCTCAAACCGATCTCAAACCGATCTCAAACCGATCTCAAACCGATCTCAAACCGATTTCAAACCGATCTCAAACCGATCTCAAACTGATCTCAAACCGATCTCAAACCGATTTCAAACCGATTTCAAACCGATCTCAAACCGATTTCAAACCGATCTCAAACCGATCTCAAACCGATCTCAAACCGATCTCAAACCGATCTCAAACCGATTTCAAACCGATCTCAAACCGATCTCAAACCGATCTCAAACCGATCTCAAACCGATCTCAAACCGATCTCGAACCGATCTCAAACCGATCTCAAATCGATCTCAAACCGATTTCAAACCGATCTCAAACCGATCTCAAACCGATTTCAAACCGATCTCAAACCGATTTCAAACCGATCTCAAACCGATCTCAAACCGATTTCAAACCGATCTCAAACCGATTTCAAACCGATCTCAAACCGATCTCAAACCGATTTCAAACCGATCTCAAACCGATCTCAAACCGATCTCGAACCGATCTCAAACCGATCTCAAATCGATCTCAAACCGATTTCAAACCGATCTCAAACCGATCTCAAACCGATCTCAAACCGATCTCAAACCGATCTCAAACCGATTTCAAACCGATCTCAAATCGATCTCAAACCGATTTCAAACCGATCTCAAACCGATCTCACACCGATTTCAAACCGATCTCAAATCGATCTCAAACCGATTTCAAACCGATCTCAAACCGATTTCAAACCGATCTCAAACCGATCTCAAACCGATTTCAAACCGATCTCAAACCGATTTCAAACCGATCTCAAACCGATCTCAAACCGATTTCAAACCGATCTCAAACCGATCTCAAACCGATCTCGAACCGATTTCAAACCGATCTCAAACCGATCTCAAACCGATCTCAAACCGATCTCAAACCGATCTCAAACCGATTTCAAACCGATCTCAAACCGATCTCAAACCGATCTCGAACCGATCTCAAATCGATCTCAAACCGATTTCAAACCGATCTCAAACCGATCTCAAACCGATTTCAAACCGATCTCAAACCGATCTCAAACCGATTTCAAACCGATCTCAAACCGATCACAAACCGATCTCAAACCGATTTCAAACCGATCTCAAACCGATCTCAAACCGATCTCAAACCGATTTCAAACCGATCTCAAACCGATCTCAAACCGATTTCAAACCGATTTCAAACCGATCTCAAACCGATCTCAAACCGATCTCAAACCGATCTCAAACCGATTTCAAACCGATTTCAAACCGATTTCAAACCGATCTCAAACCGATCTCAAACCGATCTCAAACCGATTTCAAACCGATCTCAAACCGATCTCAAACCGATCTCAAACCGTTTTCAAACCGATCTCAAACCAATTTCAAACCGATATCAAACCGATCTCAAACCGATCTCAAACCGATTTCAAACCCATCTCAAACCGATCTCAAACTGATCTCAAACCGATCTCAAACCGATCTCAAACCGATCTCAAACCGATCTCAAACCGATCTCAAACCGATTTCAAACCGCTCTCAAACCGATCTCAAACCGATTTCAAACCGATCTCAAACCGATTTCAAACTGATCTCAAACCGATCTCAAACCGATCTCACACCGATTTCAAACCGATTTCAAACCGATCTCAAACCGATCTCAAACCGATCTCAAACCGATCTCAAACCGATCTCAAACCGATCTCAAACCGATCTCAAACCGATCTCAAACCGATTTCAAACCGATCTCAAACCGATCTCAAACCGATCTCAAACCGATCTCAAACCGATCTCAAACCGATCTCAAACCGATCTCAAACCGATCTCAAACCGATCTCAAACCGATCTCAAACCGATCTCAAACCGATCTCAAACCGATTTCAAACCGATTTCAAACCGATCTCAAACCGATTTCAAACCGATCTCAAACCGATCTCAAACCGATCTCAAACTGATCTCAAACCGATTTCAAACCGATCTCAAACCGATCTCAAACCGATCTCAAACCGATTTCAAACCGATCTCAAACCGATCTCAAACCGATCTCAAACCGATCTCAAACCGATCTCAAACCGATCTCAAACCGATCTCAAACCGATTTCAAACCGATCTCGAACAGGTTAGAGATCGGTTTGAGATCGGTTTGAGATCGGTTTGAGATCCGTTTGAGATCGGTTTGAGATCGGTTTGAAATCGGTTTGAGATCGGTTTGAAATCGGTTTGAGATCGGTTTGAGATCGGTTTGAAATCGGTTTGAGATCGGTTTGAAATCGGTTTGAGATCGGTTTGAGATCGGTTTGAAATCGGTTTGAGATCGGTTTGAAATCGGTTTGAGATCGGTTTGAGATCGGTTTGAAATCGGTTTGAGATCGATTTGAGATCGGTTTGAGATCGGTTCGAGATCGGTTTGAGATCGGTTTGAGATCGGTTTGAAATCGGTTTGAGATCGGTTTGAGATCGGTTTGAGATCGGTTTGAGATCGGTTTGAGATCGGTTTGAAATCGGTTTGAGATCGGTTTGAAATCGGTTTGAGATCGGTTTGAGATCGGTTTGAGATCGGTTTGAGATCGGTTTGAGATCGGTTTGAGATCGGTTTGAGATCGGTTTGAGATCGGTTTGAGATCGGTTTGAGATCGGTTTGAGATCGGTTTGAGATCGGTTTGAGATCGGTTTGAGATCGGTTTGAAATCGGTTTGAGATCGGTTTGAGATCGGTTTGAGATCGGTTTGAGATCGGTTTGAGATCGGTTTGAGATCGGTTTGAGATCGGTTTGAGATCGGTTTGAGATCGGTTTGAGATCGGTTTGAGATCGGTTTGAGATCAGTTTGAGATAGGTTTGAGATCGGTTTGAAATCGGTTTAAGATCGGTTTGAGATCGGTTTGAAATCGGTTTGAGATCGGTTTGAGATCGGTTTGAGATCGGTTTGAAATCGGTTTGAAATGGGTTTGAAATCGGTTTGAGATCGGTTTGAGATCGGTTTGAGATCGGTTTGAGATCGGTTTGAGATCGGTTTGAAATCGGTTTGAGATCGGTTACAGATCGGTTTGAGATCGGTTACAGATCGGTTTGAGATCGGTTTGATATCGGTTTGAGATCGGTTTGAGATCGGTTTGAGATCGGTTTGAGATCGGTTTGAAATCGGTTTGAGATCGGTTTGAGATCGGTTTGAGATCGGTTTGAGATCGGTTTGAGATCGGTTTGAAATCGGTTTGAGATCGGTTTGAAATCGGTTTGAGATCGGTTTGAGATCGGTTTGAAATCGGTTTGAGATCGGTTTGAGATCGGTTTGAGATCGGTTTGAGATCGGTTTGAAATCGGTTTGAGATCGGTTTGAGATCGGTTTGAGATCGGTTTGAGATCGGTTTGAGATCGGTTTGAAATCGGTTTGAGATCGGTTTGAAATCGGTTTGAAATCGGTTTGAGATCGGTTTGAGATCGGTTTGAGATCGGTTTGAGATCGGTTTGAAATCGGTTTGAGATCGGTTTGAGATCGGTTTGAGATCGGTTTGAGATCGGTTTGAAATCGGTTTGAGATCGGTTTGAGATCGGTTTGAGATCGGTTTGAGATCGGTTTGAGATCGGTTTGAGATCGGTTTGAGATCGGTTTGAAATCGGTTTGAAATCGGTTTGAGATCGGTTTGAGATCGGTTTGAGATCGGTTTGAGATCGGTTTGAGATCGGTTTGAGATCGGTTTGAAATCGGTTTGAGATCGGTTTGAGATCGGTTTGAGATCGGTTTGAAATCGGTTTGAGATCGGTTTGAGATCGGTTTGAAATCGGTTTGAGATCGGTTTGAGATCGGTTTGAGATCGGTTTGAGATCGGTTTGAGATCGGTTTGAAATCGGTTTGAGATCGGTTTGAGATCGGTTTGAAATCGGTTGGAGATCGGTTTGAAATCGGTTTGGGATCGGTTTGAGATCGGTTTGAGATCGGTTTGAGATCGGTTTGAGATCGGTTTGAGATCGGTTTGAGATCGGTTTGAAATCGGTTTGAGATCGGTTTGAAATCGGATTGAGATCGGTTTGAAATCGGTTTGAGATCGGTTTGAGATCGGTTTGAGATCGGTTTGAAATCGGTTTGAGATCGGTTTGAAATCGGTTTGAGATCGGTTTGAGATCGGTTTGAGATCGGTTTGAAATCGGTTTGAGATCGGTTTGAGATCGGTTTGAGATCGGTTTGAGATCGGTTTGAGATCGGTTTGAAATCGGTTTGAGATCGGTTTGAGATCGGTTTGAGATCGGTTTGAAATCGGTTTGAGATGGGTTTGAAAACGGTTTGAGATCGGTTTGAGATCGGTTTGAGATCGGTTTGAAATCGGTTTGAGATCGGTTTGAGATCGGTTTGAGATCGGTTTGAAATCGGTTTGAAATCGGTTTGAGATCGGTTTGAGATCGGTTTGAGATCGGTTTGAGATCGGTTTGAGATCGGTTTGAAATCGGTTTGAGATCGGTTTGAAAACGGTTTGAGATCGGTTTGAGATCGGTTTGAGATCGGTTTGAAATCGGTTTGAGATCGGTTTGAGATCGGTTTTAGATCGGTTTGAGATCGGTTTGAAATCGGTTTGAGATCGGTTTGAGATTGGTTTGAGATCGGTTTGAAATCGGTTTGAGATCGGTTTGAAATCGGTTTGAAATCGGTTTGAGATCGGTTTGAGATCGGTTTGAGATCGGTTTGAGATCGGTTTGAAATCGGTTTGAGACCGGTTTGAAATCGGTTTGAGATCGGTTTGAGATCGGTTTGAGATCGGTTTGAGATCGGTTTGAAATCGTTTTGAGATCGGTTTGAAATCGGTTTGAGATCGGTTTGAGATCGGTTTGAGATCGGTTTGAGATCGGTTTGAAATCGGATTGAGATCGGTTTGAGATCGGTTTGAGATCGGTTTGAGATCGGTTTGAGATCGGTTTGAAATCGGTTTGAAATCGGTTTGAGATCGGTTTGAGATCGGTTTGAGATCGGTTTGAAATCGGTTTGAGATCGGTTTGAAAACGGTTTGAGATCGGTTTGAGATCGGTTTGAGATTGGCTTGTGATCAAGCATCGAACATCGAATTTTGAGCATCGAACATCGAATATAAAGCATCAAACATTGAACATAAAGCATCAAACATCGAACATCAAACATCGAACGTCGAACATCGAACATCGAACATCGAACATCGAACATCATACATCGAACGTCGAACATCGAACATCGAACATCAAACATCGAACATTAAGCATCAAACATCGAACATCGAACATCGAACGTCGAACAGCGAACATCGAACATCCAACATCCAACATCGAACATCGAACATCGAACATCGAACATCAAACATCGAACGTCGAACATCGAACATCAAAAATCGAACATAAAGCATCAAACATCGAACATCAAACATCGAACGTCGAACATCGAACATCGAACATAAAGCATCAAACATCAAACATCGAACATCGAACATCGAACATCGAACATCGAACATCTAACATCGAACATCGAACATCACATATCGAACGGTAAAAAATAAAACCGACCTGGATTTAGTATTAAGATAGTTCTTAGGCCGAAAGGCATTAGCATTAAGTTATTCTAGTTTAACTTAGAGCGCCCGACTGGGGCCAGTAAGTTAGTTTTAAGATATTGATAAGTAGGCTAGTTTTTATGAATTTTTGTCTAGCTTTAAGATAGTTTTAAGAAAATGCAAAATAAAAATGAATTTCAAAAAAAAAAAAAAAAAAAAAAATCGAACGTCGAACATCGAACTTCGACCATCGAACATCAAACATCGAACATAAAGCATCAAACATCAAACATCGAACATGGAACATCGAACATCGAACATCTAACATCGAACATCGAACATCAAATATCGAACGTCGAACATCGAACTTCGACCATCGAACATCAAACATCGAACATAAAGAATCAACCATCGAACATCGAACATCAAACATCGAACGTCGAACATCGAACATCGAAAATAAGCATCTAACATCGAACATCGAACGTCGAACATCGAACATCGAACATGGAACATCGAACATAAAGCATCAAACATCGAGCGTCGAAAATCGAACATCTAACATCTAACATCGAACATCGAAGATCAAACATCAAACGTCGAATATCGAACATCAAACATCGAACCGATCTCAAACCGATGTCAAACCGATCTCAAACCGATTTCAAACCGATCTCAAACCGATCACAAACCGATCTCAAACCGATTTCAAACCGATCTCAAACCGATCTCAAACCGATTTCAAACCGATCTCAAACCGATCTCAAACCGATTTCAAACCGATTTCAAACCGATCTCAAACCGATCTCAAACCGATCTCAAACCGTTTTCAAACCCATCTCAAACCGATCTCAAACCGATCTCAAACCGATCTCAAACCGATCTCAAACCGATCTGTAACCGATCTCAAACCGATTTCAAACCGATCTCAAACCGATCTCAAACCGATCTCAAACCGATCTCAAACCGATCTCAAACCGATTTCAAACCGATTTCAAACCGATTTCAAACCGATCTCAAACCGATCTCAAACCGATCTCAAACCGATTTCAAACCGATCTCAAACCGATCTCAAACCGTTTTCAAACCGATCTAAAACCAATTTCAAACCGATATCAAACCGATCTCAAACCGATCTCAAACCGATTTCAAACCCATCTCAAACCGATCTCAAACTGATCTCAAACCGATCTCAAACCGATCTCAAACCGATTTCAAACCGATCTCAAACCGATCTCAAACCGATCTCAAACCGATCTCAAACCGATCTCAAACCGATCTCAAACCGATCTCAAACCGATTTCAAACCGCTCTCAAACCGATCTCAAACCGATTTCAAACCGATCTCAAACCGATTTCAAACTGATCTCAAACCGATCTCAAACCGATCTCACACCGATTTCAAACCGATTTCAAACCGATCTCAAACCGATCTCAAACCGATTTCAAACCGATCTCAAACCGATCTCAAACCGATCTCAAACCGATCTCAAACCGATCTCAAACCGATTTCAAACCGATCTCAAACCGATCTCAAACCGATCTCAAACCGATCTCAAACCGATCTCAAACCGATCTCAAACCGATCTCAAACCGATCTCAAACCGATCTCAAACCGATATCAAACCGATCTCAAACCGATCTCAAACCGATCTCAAACCGATCTCAAACCGATCTCAAACCGATCTCAAACCGATCTCAAACCGATCTCAAACCGATCTCAAACCGATCTCAAACCGATTTCAAACCGATTTCAAACCGATCTCAAACCGATTTCAAACCGATCTCAAACCGATCTCAAACCGATCTCAAACTGATCTCAAACCGATTTCAAACCGATCTCAAACCGATCTCAAACCGATCTCAAACCGATCTCAAACCGATTTCAAACCGATCTCAAACCGATCTCAAACCGATCTCAAACCGATCTCAAACCGATCTCAAACCGATCTCAAACCGATCTCAAACCGATCTCAAACCGATCTCAAACCGATCTCAAACCGATCTCAAACCGATTTCAAACCGATCTCGAACAGGTTAGAGATCGGTTTGAGATCGGTTTGAGATCCGTTTGAGATCGGTTTGAGATCGGTTTGAAATCGGTTTAAGATCGGTTTGAAATCGGTTTGAGATCGGTTTGAGATCGGTTTGAAATCGGTTTGAGATCGGTTTGAAATCGGTTTGAGATCGGTTTGAGATCGGTTTGAAATCGGTTTGAGATCGGTTTGAAATCGGTTTGAGATCGGTTTGAGATCGGTTTGAAATCGGTTTGAGATCGATTTGAGATCGGTTTGAGATCGGTTCGAGATCGGTTTGAGATCGGTTTGAGATCGGTTTGAAATCGGTTTGAGATCGGTTTGAGATCGGTTTGAGATCGGTTTGAGATCGGTTTGAAATCGGTTTGAGATCGGTTTGAAATCGGTTTGAGATCGGTTTGAGATCGGTTTGAGATCGGTTTGAGATCGGTTTGAGATCGGTTTGAGATCGGTTTGAGATCGGTTTGAGATCGGTTTGAGATCGGTTTGAGATCGGTTTGAGATCGGTTTGAAATCGGTTTGAGATCGGTTTGAGATCGGTTTGAGATCGGTTTGAGATCGGTTTGAGATCGGTTTGAGATCGGTTTGAGATCGGTTTGAGATCGGTTTGAGATCGGTTTGAGATCGGTTTGAGATCGGTTTGAGATCGGTTTGAAATCGGTTTGAGATCGGTTTGAGATCGGTTTGAGATAGGTTTGAGATCGGTTTGAAATCGGTTTAAGATCGGTTTGAGATCGGTTTGAAATCGGTTTGAGATCGGTTTGAGATCGGTTTGAGATCGGTTTGAAATCGGTTTGAAATGGGTTTGAAATCGGTTTGAGATCGGTTTGAGATCGGTTTGAGATCGGTTTGAGATCGGTTTGAGATCGGTTTGAGATCGGTTTGAAATCGGTTTGAGATCGGTTACAGATCGGTTTGAGATCGGTTTGAGATCGGTTTGAGATCGGTTTGAGATCGGTTTGAGATCGGTTTGAGATCGGTTTGAGATCGGTTTGAGATCGGTTTGAAATCGGTTTGAGATCGGTTTGAGATCGGTTTGAGATCGGTTTGAGATCGGTTTGAGATCGGTTTGAAATCGGTTTGAGATCGGTTTGAAATCGGTTTGAGATCGGTTTGAGATCGGTTTGAAATCGGTTTGAGATCGGTTTGAGATCGGTTTGAGATCGGTTTGAGATCGGTTTGAGATCGGTTTGAAATCGGTTTGAGATCGGTTTGAGATCGGTTTGAGATCGGTTTGAGATCGGTTTGAGATCGGTTTGAAATCGGTTTGAGATCGGTTTGAAATCGGTTTGAAATCGGTTTGAGATCGGTTTGAGATCGGTTTGAGATCGGTTTGAGATCGGTTTGAGATCGGTTTGAGATCGGTTTGAGATCGGTTTGAGATCGGTTTGAAATCGGTTTGAGATCGGTTTGAGATCGGTTTGAGATCGGTTTGAGATCGGTTTGAGATCGGTTTGAGATCGGTTTGAGATCAGTTTGAGATCAGTTTGAGATCGGTTTGAGATCGGTTTGAGATCGGTTTGAAATCGGTTTGAGATCGGTTTGAGATCGGTTTGAGATCGACTTGAGATCGGTTTGAAATCGGTTTGAGATCGGTTTGAGATTGGTTTGAGATCGGTTTGAAATCGGTTTGAGATCGGTTTGAAATCGGTTTGATATCGGTTTGAGATCGGTTTGAGATCGGTTTGAGATCGGTTTGAGATCGGTTTCAAATCGGTTTGAGATCGGTTTGAAATCGGTTTGATATCGGTTTGAGATCGGTTTGAGATCGGTTTGAGATCGGTTTGAGATCGGTTTGAAATCGGTTTGAGATCGGTTTGAAATCGGTTTGAGATCGGTTTGAGATCGGTTTGAGATCGGTTTGAAATCGGTTTGAGATCGGTTTGAGATCGGTTTGAGATCGGTTTGAGATCGGTTTTAAATCGGTTTGAAATCGGTTTGAGATCGGTTTGAGATCGGTTTGAAATCGGTTTGAGATCGGTTTGAAAACGGTTTGAGATCGGTTTGAGATCGGTTTGAGATTGGCTTGTGATCAAGCATCGAACATCGAATTTTGAGCATCGAACATCGAATATAAAGCATCAAACATTGAACATAAAGCATCAAACATCGAACATCAAACATCGAACGTCGAACATCAAACATCGAACATCGAACATCAAAAATCGAACATAAAGCATCAAACATCGAACATCAAACATCGAACGTCGAACATCGAACATCGAACATCGAACATAAAGCATCAAACATCAAACATCGAACATCGAACATGGAACATCGAACATCGAACATCTAACATCGAACATCGAACATCAAATATCGAACGTCGAACATCGAACTTCGACCATCGAACATCAAACATCGAACATAAGGCATCAAACATCGAACATCGAACATCGAACATCGAACGTCGAACATCGAACATCGAACATGGAACATCAGACATCGAACGTCGAACATCGAAAATAAAGCATCAAACATCGAACATCGAACATGGAACATCGAACATCTAACATCGAACATCGAACATCAAACATCGAACATAAAGCATCAAACATCGAACATCGAACATCAAACATCGAACGTCGAACATCGAAAATAAAGCATCAAACATCGAACATCGAACATCGAACGTCGAACATCGAACATCGAACATGGAACATCGAACATCGAACATAAAGCATCAAACATCGAGCGTCGAAAATCGAACATCTAACATCTAACATCGAACATCGAAGATCAAACATCAAACGTCGAATATCGAACATCAAACATCGAACCGATCTCAAACCGATGTCAAACCGATTTCAAACCGATCTCAAACCGATCACAAACCGATCTCAAACCGATTTCAAACCGATCTCAAACCGATCTCAAACCGATCTCAAACCGATTTCAAACCGATCTCAAACCGATCTCAAACCGATCTCAAACCGATCTCAAACAGATTTCAAACCGATTTCAAACCGATCTCAAACCGATCTCAAACCGATCTCAAACCGATTTCAAACCGATCTCAAACCGATCTCAAACCGATCTCAAACCGATCTCAAACCGATCTCAAACCGATCTCAAACCGATCTCAAACCGATTTCAAACCGATCTCAAACCGATCTCAAACTGATCTCAAACCGATCTCAAACTGATCTCAAACCGATTTCAAACCGATCTCAAACCGATCTGTAACCGATCTCAAACCGATTTCACCGATCTCAAACCGATCTCAAACCGATCTCAAACCGATCTCAAACCGATTTCAAACCGATTTCAAACCGATTTCAAACCGATCTCAAACCGATCTCAAACCGATCTCAAACCGATTTCAAACCGATCTCAAACCGATCTTAAACCGATTTCAAACCGATCTCAAACCTATCTCAAACCGATCTCAAACCGATCTCAAACCGATTTCAAACCGATCTCAAACCGATTTCAAACCGATCTCAAACCGATCTCAAACCGATCTCAAACCGATCTCAAACCGATCTCAAACCGATCTCAAACCGATCTCAAACCGATCTCAAACCGATTTCAAACCGATCTCAAACCGATCTCAAACCGATCTCAAACCGATCTCAAACCGATCTCAAACCGATCTCAAACCGATTTCAAACCGATCTCAAACCGATTTCAAACTGATCTCAAACCGATCTCAAACCGATCTCACACCGATTTCAAACCGATTTCAAACCGATCTCAAACCGATCTCAAACCGATTTCAAACCGATCTCAAACCGATCTCAAACCGATCTCAAACCGATCTCAAACCGATTTCAAACCGATCTCAAACCGATCTCAAACCGATCTCAAACCGATCTCAAACCGATCTCAAACCGATCTCAAACCGATCTCAAACCGATATCAAACCGATCTCAAACCGATCTCAAACCGATCTCAAACCGATCTCAAACCGATCTCAAACCGATCTCAAACCGATCTCAAACCGATTTCAAACCGATTTCAAACCGATCTCAAACCGATTTCAAACCGATCTCAAACCGATCTCAAACCGATCTCAAACCGATCTCAAACCGATCTCAAACCGATTTCAAACCGATTTCAAACCGATCTCAAACCGATCTCAAACCGATCTCAAACCGATCTCAAACCGATCTCAAACCGATCTCAAACCGATCTCAAACCGATTTCAAACCGATCTCAATCCGATTTCAAACCGATCTCAAACCGATTTCAAACCGATCTCAAACCGATCTCAAACCGATCTCAAACCGATCTCAAACCGATCTCAAACCGATCCCAAACCGATTTCAAACCGATCTCCAACCGATTTCAAACCGATCTCAAACCGATCTCAAACCGATTTCAAACCGATCTCGAACCGGTTAGAGATCGGTTTGAGATCGGTTTGAGATCGGTTTGAGATCGGTTTGAGATCGGTTTGAAATCGGTTTGAAATCGGTTTGAGATCGGTTTGAGATCGGTTTGAAATCGGTTTGAAATCGGTTTGAAATCGGTTTGAGATCGGTTTGGAATCGGTTTGAGATCGGTTTGAAATCGGTTTGAAATCGGTTTGAAATCGGTTTGAGATCGGTTTGAGATCGGTTTGAAATCGGTTTGAGATCGGTTTGAGATCGGTTTGAGATCGGTTTGAGATCGGTTTGAGATCGGTTTGAGATCGGTTTGAGATCGGTTTGAGATCGGTTTGAAATCGGTTTGAAATCGGTTTGAGATCGGTTTGAGATCGGTTTGAGATCGGTTTGAGATCGGTTTGAGATCGGTTTGAGATCGGTTTGAAATCGGTTTGAGATCGGTTTGAGATCGGTTTGAGATCGGTTTGAGATCGGTTTGAAATCGGTTTGAGATCGGTTTGAGATCGGTTTGAAATCGGTTTGAGATCGGTTTGAGATCGCTTTGAGATCGGTTTGAGATCGGTTTGAGATCGGTTTGAAATCGGTTTGAGATCGGTTTGAGATCGGTTTGAAATCGGTTGGAGATCGGTTTGAAATCGGTTTGGGATCGGTTTAAGATCGGTTTGAGATCGGTTTGAGATCGGTTTGAGATCGGTTTGAGATCGGTTTGAAATCAGTTTGAGATCGGTTTGAAATCGGATTGAGATCGGTTTAAAATCGGTTTGAGATCGGTTTGAGATCGGTTTGAGATCGGTTTGAGATCGGTTTGAGATCGGTTTGAGATCGGTTTGAGATCGGTTTGAGATCGGTTTGAGATCGGTTTGAAATCGGTTTGAGATCGGTTTGAGATCGGTTTGAGATCGGTTTGAGATCGGTTTGAGATCGGTTTGAGATCGGTTTGAAATCGGTTTGAGATCGGTTTGAGATCGGTTTGAGATCGGTTTGAAATCGGTTTGAGATGGGTTTGAAAACGGTTTGAGATCGGTTTGAGATCGGTTTGAGATCGGTTTGAGATCGGTTTGAGATCGGTTTGAAATCGGTTTGAGATCGGTTTGAGATCGGTTTGAGATCGGTTTGAAATCGGTTTGAAATCGGTTTGAGATCGGTTTGAGATCGGTTTGAGATCGGTTTGAGATCGGTTTGAGATCGGTTTGAGATCGGTTTGAGATCGGTTTGAGATCGGTTTGAGATCGGTTTGAGATCGGTTTGAGATCGGTTTGAAATCGGTTTGAGATCGGTTTGAAAACGGTTTGAGATCGGTTTGAGATCGGTTTGAGATCGGTTTGAAATCGGTTTGAGATCGGTTTGAGATCGGTTTTAGATCGGTTTGAGATCGGTTTGAAATCGGTTTGAGATCGGTTTGAGATTGGTTTGAGATCGGTTTGAAATCGGTTTGAGATCGGTTTGAAATCGGTTTGAAATCGGTTTGAGATCGGTTTGAGATCGGTTTGAGATCGGTTTGAGATCGGTTTGAAATCGGTTTGAGACCGGTTTGAAATCGGTTTGAGATCGGTTTGAGATCGGTTTGAGATCGGTTTGAGATCGGTTTGAGATCGGTTTGAAATCGTTTTGAGATCGGTTTGAAATCGGTTTGAGATCGGTTTGAGATCGGTTTGAGATCGGTTTGAGATCGGTTTGAGATCGGTTTGAAATCGGATTGAGATCGGTTTGAGATCGGTTTGAGATCGGTTTGAGATCGGTTTGAGATCGGTTTGAAATCGGTTTGAAATCGGTTTGAGATCGGTTTGAGATCGGTTTGAGATCGGTTTGAAATCGGTTTGAGATCGGTTTGAAAACGGTTTGAGATCGGTTTGAGATCGGTTTGAAATCGGTTTGAGATCGGTTTGAGATCGGTTTGAGATCGGTTTGAAATCGGTTTGAGATCGGTTTGAGATCGGTTTGAGATCGGTTTGAGATCGGTTTGAGATCGGTTTGAGATCGGTTTGAAATCGGTTTGAGATCGGTTTGAAAACGGTTTGAGATCGGTTTGAGATCGGTTTGAAATCGGTTTGAGATCGGTTTGAGATCGGTTTTAGATCGGTTTGAGATCGGTTTGAAATCGGTTTGAGATCGGTTTGAGATTGGTTTGAGATCGGTTTGAAATCGGTTTGAGATCGGTTTGAAATCGGTTTGAAATCGGTTTGAGATCGGTTTGAGATCGGTTTGAGATCGGTTTGAGATCGGTTTGAAATCGGTTTGAGACCGGTTTGAAATCGGTTTGAGATCGGTTTGAGATCGGTTTGAGATCGGTTTGAGATCGGTTTGAAATCGTTTTGAGATCGGTTTGAAATCGGTTTGAGATCGGTTTGAGATCGGTTTGAGATCGGTTTGAGATCGGTTTGAGATCGGTTTGAAATCGGATTGAGATCGGTTTGAGATCGGTTTGAGATCGGTTTGAGATCGGTTTGAGATCGGTTTGAAATCGGTTTGAAATCGGTTTGAGATCGGTTTGAGATCGGTTTGAGATCGGTTTGAAATCGGTTTGAGATCGGTTTGAAAACGGTTTGAGATCGGTTTGAGATCGGTTTGAGATTGGCTTGTGATCAAGCATCGAACATCGAATTTTGAGCATCGAACATCGAATATAAAGCATCAAACATTGAACATAAAGCATCAAACATCAAACATCGAACGTCGAACATCAAACATCGAACATCGAACATCGAACATCATACATCGAACGTCGAACATCGAACATCGAACATCAAACATCGGACATAAAGAATCAAACATCGAACATCGAACATCGTAGGTCGAACAGCGAACATCGAACATCCAACATCCAACATCGAACATCGAACATCGAACATCGAACATCAAACATCGAACGTCGAACATCGAACATCAAAAATCGAACATAAAGCATCAAACATCGAACATCAAACATCGAACGTCGAACATCGAACATAAAGCATCAAACATCAAACATCGAACATCGAACATGGAACATCGAACATCTAACATCGAACATCGAACATCACATATCGAACGTCGAACATCGAACTTCGACCATCGAACATCAAACATCGAACATAAAGCATCAAACATCAAACATCGAACATGGAACATCGAACATCGAACATCTAACATCGAACATCGAACATCAAATATCGAACGTCGAACATCGAACTTCGACCATCGAACATCAAACATCGAACATAAAGCATCAACCATCGAACATCGAACATCAAACATCGAACGTCGAACATCGAACATCGAAAAAAAGCATCAAACATCGAACATCGAACATCGAACGTCGAACATCGAACATGGAACATCGAACATAAAGCATCAAACATCGAGCGTCGAAAATCGAACATCTAACATCTAACATCCAACATCGAAGATCAAACATCAAACGTCGAATATCGAACATCAAACATCGAACCGATCTCAAACCGATGTCAAACCGATCTCAAACCGATTTCAAACCGATCTCAAACCGATCACAAACCGATCTCAAACCGATTTCAAACCGATCTCAAACCGATCTCAAACCGATCTCAAACCGATTTCAAACCGATCTCAAACCGATCACAAACCGATCTCAAACCGATCTCAAACCGATCTCAAACCGTTTTCAAACCCATCTCAAACCGATCTCAAACCGATCTCAAACCGATCTCAAACCGATCTCAAACCGATCTCAAACCGATCTGTAACCGATCTCAAACCGATTTCAAACCGATCTCAAACCGATCTCAAACCGATCTCAAACCGATCTCAAACCGATCTCAAACCGATTTCAAACCGATTTCAAACCGATTTCAAACCGATCTCAAACCGATCTCAAACCGATCTCAAACCGATTTCAAACCGATTTCAAACCGATCTCAAACCGTTTTCAAACCGATCTCAAACCAATTTCAAACCGATATCAAACCGATCTCAAGCCGATCTCAAACCGATTTCAAACCCATCTCAAACCGATCTCAAACTGATCTCAAACCGATCTCAAACCGATCTCAAACCGATCTCAAACCGATTTCAAACCGATCTCAAACCGATCTCAAACCGATCTCAAACCGATCTCAAACCGATCTCAAACCGATCTCAAACCGATCTCAAACCGATCTCAAACCGATTTCAAACCGCTCTCAAACCGATCTCAAACCGATTTCAAACCGATCTCAAGCCGATCTCAAACCGATTTCAAACCCATCTCAAACCGATCTCAAACTGATCTCAAAACGATCTCAAACCGATCTCAAACCGATTTCAAACCGATCTCAAACCGATCTCAAACCGTTTTCAAACCGATCTCAAACCAATTTCAAACCGATATCAAACCGATCTAAGCCGATCTCAAACCGATTTCAAACCGATCTCAAACCGATCTCAAACCGATCTCAAACCGATCTCAAACCGATCTCAAACCGATCTCAAACCGATTTCAAACCGATCTCAAACCGATCTCAAACCGATCTCAAACCGATCTCAAACCGATCTCAAACCGATCTCAAACCGATCTCAAACCGATCTCAAACCGATATCAAACCGATCTCAAACCGATCTCAAACCGATCTCAAACCGATCTCAAACCGATCTCAAACCGATCTCAAACCGATCTCAAACCGATCTCAAACCGATCTCAAACCGATCTCAAACCGATTTCAAACCGATTTCAAACCGATCTCAAACCGATTTCAAACCGATCTCAAACCGATCTCAAACCGATCTCAAACTGATCTCAAACCGATTTCAAACCGATCTCAAACCGATCTCAAACCGATCTCAAACCGATCTCAAACCGATTTCAAACCGATCTCAAACCGATCTCAAACCGATCTCAAACCGATCTCAAACCGATCTCAAACCGATCTCAAACCGATCTCAAACCGATCTCAAACCGATTTCAAACCGATCTCGAACAGGTTAGAGATCGGTTTGAGATCGGTTTGAGATCGGTTTGAGATCGGTTTGAGATCGGTTTGAGATCGGTTTGAAATCGGTTTGAGATCGGTTTGAAATCGGTTTGAGATCGGTTTGATATCGGTTTGAAATCGGTTTGAGATCGGTTTGAAATCGGTTTGAGATCGGTTTGAGATCGGTTTGAAATCGGTTTGAGATCGGTTTGAAATCGGTTTGAGATCGGTTTGAGATCGGTTTGAAATCGGTTTGAGATCGATTTGAGATCGGTTTGAGATCGGTTCGAGATCGGTTTGAGATCGGTTTGAGATCGGTTTGAAATCGGTTTGAGATCGGTTTGAGATCGGTTTGAGATCGGTTTGAGATCGGTTTGAGATCGGTTTGAAATCGGTTTGAGATCGGTTTGAAATCGGTTTGAGATCGGTTTGAGATCGGTTTGAGATCGGTTTGAGATCGGTTTGAGATCGGTTTGAGATCGGTTTGAGATCGGTTTGAGATCGGTTTGAGATCGGTTTGAGATCGGTTTGAAATCGGTTTGAGATCGGTTTGAGATCGGTTTGAGATCGGTTTGAGATCGGTTTGAGATCGGTTTGAGATCGGTTTGAGATCGGTTTGAGATCGGTTTGAGATCGGTTTGAGATCGGTTTGAAATCGGTTTGAGATCGGTTTGAAATCGGTTTGAGATCGGTTTGAGATCGGTTTGAGATAGGTTTGAGATCGGTTTGAAATCGGTTTAAGATCGGTTTGAGATCGGTTTGAAATCGGTTTGAGATCGGTTTGAGATCGGTTTGAGATCGGTTTGAAATCGGTTTGAAATCGGTTTGAAATCGGTTTGAGATCGGTTTGAGATCGGTTTGAGATCGGTTTGAGATCGGTTTGAGATCGGTTTGAAATCGGTTTGAGATCGGTTACAGATCGGTTTGAGATCGGTTTGAGATCGGTTTGAGATCGGTTTGAGATCGGTTTGAGATCGGTTTGAGATCGGTTTGAGATCGGTTTGAAATCGGTTTGAGATCGGTTTGAGATCGGTTTGAGATCGGTTTGAGATCGGTTTGAGATCGGTTTGAAATCGGTTTGAGATCGGTTTGAAATCGGTTTGAGATCGGTTTGAGATCGGTTTGAAATCGGTTTGAGATCGGTTTGAGATCGGTTTGAGATCGGTTTGAGATCGGTTTGAGATCGGTTTGAAATCGGTTTGAGATCGGTTTGAGATCGGTTTGAGATCGGTTTGAGATCGGTTTGAGATCGGTTTGAAATCGGTTTGAGATCGGTTTGAAATCGGTTTGAAATCGGTTTGAGATCGGTTTGAGATCGGTTTGAGATCGGTTTGAAATCGGTTTGAGATCGGTTTGAGATCGGTTTGAGATCGGTTTGAGATCGGTTTGAGATCGGTTTGAAATCGGTTTGAGATCGGTTTGAGATCGGTTTGAGATCGGTTTGAGATCGGTTTGAGATCGGTTTGAAATCGGTTTGAGATCGGTTTGAAATCGGTTTGAAATCGGTTTGAGATCGGTTTGAGATCGGTTTGAGATCGGTTTGAGATCGGTTTGAGATCGGTTTGAAATCGGTTTGAGATCGGTTTGAGATCGGTTTGAGATCGGTTTGAGATCGGTTTGAGATCGGTTTGAGATCGGTTTGAAATCGGTTTGAGATCAGTTTGAGATCAGTTTGAGATCGGTTTGAGATCGGTTTGAGATCGGTTTGAAATCGGTTTGAGATCGGTTTGAGATCGGTTTGAGATCGGCTTGAGATCGGTTTGAAATCGGTTTGAGATCGGTTTGAGATTGGTTTGAGATCGGTTTGAAATCGGTTTGAGATCGGTTTGAGATCGGTTTGAAATCGGTTTGAGATCGGTTTGAGATCGGTTTGAGATCGGTTTGAAATCGGTTTGAGATCGGTTTGAAATCGGTTTGAAATCGGTTTGAGATCGGTTTGAGATCGGTTTGAGATCGGTTTGAAATCGGTTTGAGATCGGTTTGAGATCGGTTTGAGATCGGTTTGAGATCGGTTTGAGATCGGTTTGAAATCGGTTTGAGATCGGTTTGAGATCGGTTTGAGATCGGTTTGAGATCGGTTTGAGATCGGTTTGAAATCGGTTTGAGATCGGTTTGAAATCGGTTTGAAATCGGTTTGAGATCGGTTTGAGATCGGTTTGAGATCGGTTTGAGATCGGTTTGAGATCGGTTTGAAATCGGTTTGAGATCGGTTTGAGATCGGTTTGAAATCGGTTTGAGATCGGTTTGAGATCGGTTTGAGATCGGTTTGAGATCGGTTTGAGATCGGTTTGAAATCGGTTTGAGATCAGTTTGAGATCAGTTTGAAATCGGTTTGAGATCGGTTTGAGATCGGTTTGAGATCGGTTTGAGATCGGTTTGAGATCGGTTTGAAATCGGTTTGAAATCGGTTTGAGATCGGTTTGAGATCGGTTTGAGATCGGTTTGAGATCGGTTTGAGATTGGCTTGTGATCAAGCATCGAACATCGAATTTTGAGCATCGAACATCGAATATAAAGCATCAAACATTGAACATAAAGCATCAAACATCGAACATCAAACATCGAACGTCGAACATCAAACATCGAACATCAAAAATCGAACATAAAGCATCAAACATCGAACATCAAACATCGAACGTCGAACATCGAACATCGAACATCGAACATAAAGCATCAAACATCAAACATCGAACATCGAACATGGAACATCGAACATCGAACATCTAACATCGAACATCGAACATCAAATATCGAACGTCGAACATCGAACTTCGACCATCGAACATCAAACATCGAACATAAGGCATCAAACATCGAACATGGAACATCGAACATGGAACATCAGACATCGAACGTCGAACATCGAAAATAAAGCATCAAACATCGAACATCGAACATGGAACATCGAACATCGAACATCTAACATCGAACATCGAACATCAAACATCGAACATAAAGCATCAAACATTAAACACCGAACATCAAACATCGAACGTCGAACATCGAATATAAAGCATCAAACATCGAACATCGAACATCGAACGTCGAACATCGAACATCGAACATGGAACATCGAACATCGAACATAAAGCATCAAACATCGAGCGTCGAAAATCGAACATCTAACATCTAACATCGAACATCGAAGATCAAACATCAAACGTCGAATATCGAACATCAAACATCGAACCGATCTCAAACCGATGTCAAACCGATTTCAAACCGATCTCAAACCGATCACAAACCGATCTCAAACCGATTTCAAACCGATCTCAAACCGATCTCAAACCGATCTCAAACCGATTTCAAACCGATCTCAAACCGATCTCAAACCGATCTCAAACCGATCTCAAACCGATCTCAAACCGATTTCAAACCGATTTCAAACCGATCTCAAACCGATCTCAAACCGATCTCAAACCGATTTCAAACCGATCTCAAACCGATCTCAAACCGATCTCAAACCGATCTCAAACCGATCTCAAACCGATTTCAAACCGATCTCAAACCGATCTCAAACTGATCTCAAACCGATCTCAAACTGATCTCAAACCGATTTCAAACCGATCTCAAACCGATCTGTAACCGATCTCAAACCGATTTCAAACCGATCTCAAACCGATCTCAAACCGATCTCAAACCGATCTCAAACCGATTTCAAACCGATTTCAAACCGATTTCAAACCGATCTCAAACCGATCTCAAACCGATCTCAAACCGATTTCAAACCGATCTCAAACCGATCTTAAACCGATTTCAAACCGATCTCAAACCTATCTCAAACCGATCTCAAACCGATCTCAAACCGATTTCAAACCGATCTCAAACCGATTTCAAACCGATCTCAAACCGATCTCAAACCGATCTCAAACCGATCTCAAACCGATCTCAAACCGATCTCAAACCGATCTCAAACCGATCTCAAACCGATTTCAAACCGATCTCAAACCGATCTCAAACCGATCTCAAACCGATCTCAAACCGATCTCAAACCGATCTCAAACCGATCTCAAACCGATCTCGAACCGATCTCAAACCGATCTCAAACCGATCTCAAACCGATCTCAAACCGATTTCAAACCGATCTCAAACCGATTTCAAACTGATCTCAAACCGATCTCAAACCGATCTCACACCGATTTCAAACCGATTTCAAACCGATCTCAAACCGATCTCAAACCGATTTCAAACCGATCTCAAACCGATCTCAAACCGATCTCAAACCGATCTCAAACCGATCTCAAACCGATCTCAAACCGATTTCAAACCGATCTCAAACCGATCTCAAACCGATCTCAAACCGATCTCAAACCGATCTCAAACCGATCTCAAACCGATCTCAAACCGATCTCAAACCGATCTCAAACCGATCTCAAACCGATCTCAAACCGATCTCAAACCGATCTCAAACCGATCTCAAACCGATCTCAAACCGATCTCAAACCGATTTCAAACCGATTTCAAACCGATCTCAAACCGATTTCAAACCGATCTCAAACCGATCTCAAACCGATCTCAAACCGATCTCAAACCGATTTCAAACCGATCTCAAACCGATCTCAAACCGATTTCAAACCGATTTCAAACCGATCTCAAACCGATCTCAAACCGATCTCAAACCGATCTCAAACCGATCTCAAACCGATCTCAAACCGATTTCAAACCGATCTCAATCCGATTTCAAACCGATCTCAAACCGATTTCAAACCGATCTCAAACCGATCTCAAACCGATTTCAAACCGATCTCAAACCGATTTCAAACCGATCTCAAACCGATCTCAAACCGATCTCAAACCGATCTCAAACCGATCTCAAACCGATTTCAAACCGATCTCAAACCGATCTCAAACCGATCTCAAACCGATTTCAAACCGATCTCAAACCGATTTCAAACCGATCTCAAACCGATTTCAAACCGATTTCAAACCGATCTCAAACCGATCTCAAACCGATCTCAAACCGATCTCAAACCGATCTCAAACCGATCTCAAACCGATCTCAAACCGATCTCAAACCGATTTCAAACCGATCTCAAACCGATTTCAAACCGATCTCAAACCGATCTCAAACCGATTTCAAACCGATCTCAAACCGATTCCAAACCGATCTCAAACCGATTTCAAACCGATCTCAAACCGATCCCAAACCGATTTCAAACCGATCTCCAACCGATTTCAAACCGATCTCAAACCGATCTCAAACCGATCTCAAACCGATTTCAAACCGATCTCGAACCGGTTAGAGATCGGTTTGAGATCGGTTTGAGATCGGTTTGAGATCGGTTTGAAATCGGTTTGAAATCGGTTTGAGATCGGTTTGAGATCGGTTTGAAATCGGTTTGAAATCGGTTTGAAATCGGTTTGAGATCGGTTTGGAATCGGTTTGAGATCGGTTTGAAATCGGTTTGAAATCGGTTTGAAATCGGTTTGAGATCGGTTTGAGATCGGTTTGAAATCGGTTTGAGATCGGTTTGAGATCGGTTTGAGATCGGTTTGAGATCGGTTTGAGATCGGTTTGAGATCGGTTTGAGATCGGTTTGAAATCGGTTTGAAATCGGTTTGAGATCGGTTTGAGATCGGTTTGAGATCGGTTTGAGATCGGTTTGAGATCGGTTTGAGATCGGTTTGAAATCGGTTTGAGATCGGTTTGAGATCGGTTTGAGATCGGTTTGAAATCGGTTTGAGATCGGTTTGAGATCGGTTTGAAATCGGTTTGAGATCGGTTTGAGATCGGTTTGAGATCGGTTTGAGATCGGTTTGAGATCGGTTTGAAATCGGTTTGAGATCGGTTTGAGATCGGTTTGAAATCGGTTGGAGATCGGTTTGAAATCGGTTTGGGATCGGTTTGAGATCGGTTTGAGATCGGTTTGAGATCGGTTTGAGATCGGTTTGAAATCGGTTTGAGATCGGTTTGAAATCGGATTGAGATCGGTTTGAAATCGGTTTGAGATCGGTTTGAGATCGGTTTGAGATCGGTTTGAGATCGGTTTGAGATCGGTTTGAGATCGGTTTGAGATCGGTTTGAGATCGGTTTGAGATCGGTTTGAAATCGGTTTGAGATCGGTTTGAGATCGGTTTGAGATCGGTTTGAGATCGGTTTGAGATCGGTTTGAGATCGGTTTGATATCGGTTTGAGATCGGTTTGAGATCGGTTTGAAATCGGTTTGAGATGGGTTTGAAAACGGTTTGAGATCGGTTTGAGATCGGTTTGAGATCGGTTTGAGATCGGTTTGAAATCGGTTTGAGATCGGTTTGAGATCGGTTTGAGATCGGTTTGAAATCGGTTTGAAATCGGTTTGAGATCGGTTTGAGATCGGTTTGAGATCGGTTTGAGATCGGTTTGAGATCGGTTTGAGATCGGTTTGAGATCGGTTTTAAATCGGTTTGAGATCGGTTTGAAAACGGTTTGAGATCGGTTTGAGATCGGTTTGAGATCGGTTTGAAATCGGTTTGAGATCGGTTTGAGATCGGTTTGAGATCGGTTTTAGATCGGTTTGAGATCGGTTTGAAATCGGTTTGAGATCGGTTTGAGATTGGTTTGAAATCGGTTTGAGATCGGTTTGAAATCGGTTTGAAATCGGTTTGAGATCGGTTTGAGATCGGTTTGAGATCGGTTTGAGATCGGTTTGAAATCGGTTTGAGACCGGTTTGAAATCGGTTTGAGATCGGTTTGAGATCGGTTTGAGATCGGTTTGAGATCGGTTTGAAATCGTTTTGAGATCGGTTTGAAATCGGTTTGAGATCGGTTTGAGATCGGTTTGAGATCGGTTTGAGATCGGTTTGAGATCGGTTTGAAATCGGATTGAGATCGGTTTGAGATCGGTTTGAGATCGGTTTGAGATCGGTTTGAGATCGGTTTGAAATCGGTTTGAAATCGGTTTGAGATCGGTTTGAGATCGGTTTGAGATCGGTTTGAAATCGGTTTGAGATCGGTTTGAAAACGGTTTGAGATCGGTTTGAGATCGGTTTGAGATTGGCTTGTGATCAAGCATCGAACATCGAATTTTGAGCATCGAACATCGAATATAAAGCATCAAACATTGAACATAAAGCATCAAACATCGAACATCAAACATCGAACGTCGAACATCGAACATCGAACATCGAACATCGAACATCATACATCGAACGTCGAACATCGAACATCGAACATCAAACATCGAACATAAAGCATCAAACATCGAACATCGAACATCGAACATCGAACGTCGAACAGCGAACATCGAACATCCAACATCCAACATCGAACATCGAATATCGAACATCGAACATCAAACATCGAACGTCGAACATCGAACATCAAAAATCGAACATAAAGCATCAAACATCGAACATCAAACATCGAACGTCGAACATCGAACATAAAGCATCAAACATCAAACATCGAACATGGAACATCGAACATCGAACATCTAACATCGAACATCGAACATCACATATCGAACGTCGAACATCGAACTTCGACCATCGAACATCAAACATCGAACATAAAGCATCAAACATCAAACATCGAACATGGAACATCGAACATCGAACATCTAACATCGAACATCGAACATCAAATATCGAACGTCGAACATCGAACTTCGACCATCGAACATCAAACATCGAACATAAAGCATCAACCATCGAACATCGAACATCAAACATCGAACGTCGAACATCGAACATCGAAAATAAGCATCAAACATCGAACATCGAACATCGAACGTCGAACATCGAACATCGAACATGGAACATCGAACATAAAGCATCAAACATCGAGCGTCGAAAATCGAACATCTAACATCTAACATCGAACATCGAACATCGAAGATCAAACATCAAACGTCGAATATCGAACATCAAACATCGAACCGATCTCAAACCGATGTCAAACCGATCTCAAACCGATTTCAAACCGATCTCAAACCGATCACAAACCGATCTCAAACCGATTTCAAACCGATCTCAAACCGATCTCAAACCGATCTCAAACCGATTTCAAACCGATCTCAAACCGATCTCAAACCGATTTCAAACCGATTTCAAACCGATCTCAAACCGATCTCAAACCGATCTCAAACCGTTTTCAAACCCATCTCAAACCGATCTCAAACCGATCTCAAACCGATCTCAAACCGATCTCAAACCGATCTGTAACCGATTTCAAACCGATCTCAAACCGATCTCAAACCGATCTCAAACCGATCTCAAACCGATCTCAAACCGATTTCAAACCGATTTCAAACCGATTTCAAACCGATCTCAAACCGATCTCAAACCGATCTCAAACCGATTTCAAACCGATCTCAAACCGATCTCAAACCGATCTCAAACCGTTTTCAAACCGATCTCAAACCAATTTCAAACCGATATCAAACCGATCTCAAGCCGATCTCAAACCGATTTCAAACCCATCTCAAACCGATCTCAAACTGATCTCAAACCGATCTCAAACCGATCTCAAACCGATTTCAAACCGATCTCAAACCGATCTCAAACCGATCTCAAACCGATCTCAAACCGATCTCAAACCGATCTCAAACCGATTTCAAACCGCTCTCAAACCGATCTCAAACCGATTTCAAACCGATCTCAAACCGATTTCAAACTGATCTCAAACCGATCTCAAACCGATCTCACACCGATTTCAAACCGATTTCAAACCGATCTCAAACCGATCTCAAACCGATTTCAAACCGATCTCAAACCGATCTCAAACCGATCTCAAACCGATCTCAAACCGATCTCAAACCGATTTCAAACCGATCTCAAACCGATCTCAAACCGATCTCAAACCGATCTCAAACCGATCTCAAACCGATCTCAAACCGATCTCAAACCGATCTCAAACCGATATCAAACCGATCTCAAACCGATCTCAAACCGATCTCAAACCGATCTCAAACCGATCTCAAACCGATCTCAAACCGATCTCAAACCGATCTCAAACCGATCTCAAACCGATCTCAAACCGATCTCAAACCGATCTCAAACCGATCTCAAACCGATCTCAAACCGATATCAAACCGATCTCAAACCGATCTCAAACCGATCTCAAACCGATCTCAAACCGATCTCAAACCGATCTCAAACCGATCTCAAACCGATCTCAAACCGATCTCAAACCGATCTCAAACCGATCTCAAACCGATCTCAAACCGATCTCAAACCGATCTCAAACCGATTTCAAACCGATTTCAAACCGATCTCAAACCGATTTCAAACCGATCTCAAACCGATCTCAAACCGATCTCAAACTGATCTCAAACCGATTTCAAACCGATCTCAAACCGATCTCAAACCGATCTCAAACCGATCTCAAACCGATTTCAAACCGATCTCAAACCGATCTCAAACCGATCTCAAACCGATCTCAAACCGATCTCAAACCGATCTCAAACCGATCTCAAACCGATTTCAAACCGATCTCGAACAGGTTAGAGATCGGTTTGAGATCGGTTTGAGATCGGTTTGAGATCGGTTTGAGATCGGTTTGAAATCGGTTTGAGATCGGTTTGAAATCGGTTTGAGATCGGTTTGAGATCGGTTTGAAATCGGTTTGAGATCGGTTTGAAATCGGTTTGAGATCGGTTTGAGATCGGTTTGAAATCGGTTTGAGATCGGTTTGAGATCGGTTTGAGATCGGTTTGAAATCGGTTTGAGATCGATTTGAGATCGGTTTGAGATCGGTTCGAGATCGGTTTGAGATCGGTTTGAGATCGGTTTGAAATCGGTTTGAGATCGGTTTGAGATCGGTTTGAGATCGGTTTGAGATCGGTTTGATATCGGTTTGAAATCGGTTTGAGATCGGTTTGAGATCGGTTTGAGATCGGTTTGAGATCGGTTTGAGATCGGTTTGAGATCGGTTTGAGATCGGTTTGAGATCGGTTTGAGATCGGTTTGAGATCGGTTTGAGATCGGTTTGAAATCGGTTTGAGATCGGTTTGAGATCGGTTTGAGATCGGTTTGAGATCGGTTTGAGATCGGTTTGAGATCGGTTTGAGATCGGTTTGAGATCGGTTTGAAATCGGTTTGAGATCGGTTTGAAATCGGTTTGAGATCGGTTTGAGATCGGTTTGAGATAGGTTTGAGATCGGTTTGAAATCGGTTTAAGATCGGTTTGAGATCGGTTTGAAATCGGTTTGAGATCGGTTTGAGATCGGTTTGAGATCGGTTTGAAATCGGTTTGAAATCGGTTTGAAATCGGTTTGAGATCGGTTTGAGATCGGTTTGAGTTCGGTTTGAGATCGGTTTGAGATCGGTTTGAAATCGGTTTGAGATCGGTTACAGATCGGTTTGAGATCGGTTTGAGATCGGTTTGAGATCGGTTTGAGATCGGTTTGAGATCGGTTTGAGATCGGTTTGAGATCGGTTTGAGATCGGTTTGAGATCGGTTTGAGATCGGTTTGAAATCGGTTTGAGATCGGTTTGAAATCGGTTTGAGATCGGTTTGAAATCGGTTTGAGATCGGTTTGAGATCGGTTTGAAATCGGTTTGAGATCGGTTTGAGATCGGTTTGAGATCGGTTTGAGATCGGTTTGAGATCGGTTTGAAATCGGTTTGAGATCGGTTTGAGATCGGTTTGAGATCGGTTTGAGATCGGTTTGAGATCGGTTTGAAATCGGTTTGAGATCGGTTTGAAATCGGTTTGAAATCGGTTTGAGATCGGTTTGAGATCGGTTTGAGATCGGTTTGAGATCGGTTTGAAATCGGTTTGAGATCGGTTTGAGATCGGTTTGAGATCGGTTTGAGATCGGTTTGAGATCGGTTTGAAATCGGTTTGAGATCGGTTTGAGATCGGTTTGAGATCGGTTTGAGATCGGTTTGAGATCGGTTTGAAATCGGTTTGAGATCGGTTTGAAATCGGTTTGAAATCGGTTTGAGATCGGTTTGAGATCGGTTTGAGATCGGTTTGAGATCGGTTTGAAATCGGTTTGAGATCGGTTTGAGATCGGTTTGAGATCGGTTTGAGATCGGTTTGAGATCGGTTTGAAATCGGTTTGAGATCAGTTTGAGATCAGTTTGAGATCGGTTTGAGATCGGTTTGAGATCGGTTTGAAATCGGTTTGAGATCGGTTTGAGATCGGTTTGAGATCGGCTTGAGATCGGTTTGAAATCGGTTTGAGATCGGTTTGAGATTGGTTTGAGATCGGTTTGAAATCGGTTTGAGATCGGTTTGAGATCGGTTTGAAATCGGTTTGAGATCGGTTTGAGATCGGTTTGAGATCGGTTTGAAATCGGTTTGAGATCGGTTTGAGATCGGTTTGAGATCGGTTTGAGATCGGTTTGAAATCGGTTTGAGATCGGTTTGAGATCGGTTTGAGATCGGTTTGAGATCGGTTTGAAATCGGTTTGAAATCGGTTTGAGATCGGTTTGAGATTGGTTTGAGATCGGTTTGAGATCGGTTTGAGATCGGTTTGAAATCGGTTTGAGATCGGTTTGAGATCGGTTTGAGATCGGTTTGAGATCGGTTTGAAATCGGTTTGAGATCGGTTTGAGATCGGTTTGAGATCGGTTTGGGATCGGTTTGAGATCGGTTTGAGATCGGTTTGAAATCGGTTTGAGATCGGTTTGAAATCGGTTTGAGATCGGTTTGAGATCGGTTTGAGATCGGTTTGAAATCGGTTTGAGATCGGTTTGAGATCGGTTTGAGATCGGTTTGAGATCGGTTTGAGATCGGTTTGAAATCGGTTTGAGATCGGTTTGAGATCGGTTTGAGATCGGTTTGAGATCGGTTTGAGATCGGTTTGAGATCGGTTTGAAATCGGTTTGAGATCGGTTAGAGATCGGTTTGAGATCGGTTTGAGATCGGTTTGAGATCAGTTTGAGATCGGTTTGAGATCGGTTTGAGATCGGTTTGAAATCGGTTTGAGATCGGTTTGAGATCGGTTTGAAATCGGTTTGAGATCGGTTTGAAATCGGTTTGAGATCGGTTTGAGATCGGTTTGAAATCGGTTTGAGATCGGTTTGAAATCGGTTTGAAATCGAATTGAGATCGGTTTGAGATCGGTTTGAGATCGGTTTGAGATCGGTTTGAAATCGGTTTGAGATCGGTTTGAGATCGGTTTGAGATCGGTTTGAGATCGGTTTGAGATCGGTTAGAGATCGGTTTGAGATCGGTTAGAGATCGGTTTGAGATCGGTTTGAAATCGGTTTGAGATCGGTTTGAGATCGGTTTGAGATCGGTTTGAGATCGGTTTGAAATCGGTTTAAGATCGGTTTGAGATCGGTTTGAAATCGGTTTGAGATCGGTTTGAGATCGGTTTGAAATCGGTTTGAGATCGGTTTGAGATCGGTTTGAGATCGGTTTGAGATCGGTTTGAGATCGGTTTGAGATCGGTTTGAAATCGGTTTGAGATCGGTTTAAGATCGGTTTGAGATCGGTTTGAGATTGGTTTGAAATCGGTTGGAGATCGGTTTGAGATCGGTTTGAGATCGGTTTGAGATCGGTTTGAGATCGGTTTGAAATCGGTTTGAGATCGGTTTGAGATCGGTTTGAAATCGGTTTGAGATCGGTTTGAAATCGGTTTGAGATCGGTTTGAGATCGGTTTGAGATCGGTTTGAGATCGGTTTGAGATCGGTTTGAGATCGGTTTGAGATCGGTTTGAGATCGGTTTGAAATTGGTTTGAGATCGGTTTGAGATCGGTTTGAGATCGGTTTGAGATCGGTTTGAGATCGGTTTGAAATCGGTTTGAGATCGGTTTGAGATCGGTTTGAGATCGGTTTGAGATCGGTTTGAAATCGGTTTGAGATGGGTTTGAAAACGGTTTAAGATCGGTTTGAGATCGGTTTGAAATCGGTTTGAGATCGGTTTGAGATCGGTTTGAGATCGGTTTGAAATCGGTTTGAGATCGGTTTGAAATCGGTTTGAGATCGGTTTGAGATCGGTTTGAGATCGGTTTGAGATCGGTTTGAGATCGGTTTGAGATCGGATTGAGATCGGTTTGAGATCGGTTTGAGATCGGTTTGAAATCGGTTTGAGATCGGTTTGAGATCGGTTTGAGATCGGTTTGAGATCGGTTTTAGATCGGTTTGAAATCGGTTTGAGATCGGTTTGAGATCGGTTTGAGATCGGTTTGAGATCGGTTTGAAATCGGTTTGAGATCGGTTTGAGATTGGTTTGAGATCGGTTTGAAATCGGTTTGAGATCGGTTTGAGATCGGTTTGAGATCGGTTTGAGATCGGTTTCAAATCGGTTTGAGATCGGTTTGAAATCGGTTTGAGATCGGTTTGAGATCGGTTTGAGATCGGTTTGAGATCGGTTTGAGATCGGTTTGAAATCGGTTTGAGATCGGTTTGAAATCGGTTTGAGATCGGTTTGAGATCAGTATGAGATCGGTTTGAGATCGGTTTGAGATCGGTTTGAAATCGGTTTGAGATCGGTTTGAGATCGGTTTGAGATCGGTTTGAGATCGGTTTGAAATCGGTTTGAAATCGGTTTGAGATCGGTTTGAGATCGGTTTGAGATCGGTTTGAAATCGGTTTGAGATCGGTTTGAAAACGGTTTGAGATCGGTTTGAGATCGGTTTGAGATTGGCTTGTGATCAAGCATCGAACATCGAATTTTGAGCATCGAACATCGAATATAAAGCATCAAACATTGAACATAAAGCATCAAACATCGAACATCAAACATCGAACGTCGAACAGCGAACATCGAACATCCAACATCGAACATCGAACATCAAATATCGAACGTCGAACATCGAACATCGAACATCAAAAATCGAACATAAAGCATCAAACATCGAACATCAAACATCGAACGTCGAACATCGAACATCGAACATAAAGCATCAAACATCGAACATCGAACATGGAACATCGAACGACGAACATCGAACATCGAACATCTAACATCTAACATCGAACATCAAATATCGAACGTCGAACATCGAAATTCGACCATCGAACATCAAACATCGAACATAAAGCATCAAACATCGAACATCGAACATCAAACATCGAACGTCGAACATCGAACATCGAAAATAAAGCATCAAACATCGAACATCGAATATCGAACGTCGAACATCGAACATCGAACATGGAACATCGAACATCGAACATAAAGCATCAAACATCGAGCGTCGAAAATCGAACAGCTAACATCTAACATCGAACATCGAAGATCAAACATCAAACGTCGAATATCGAACATCAAAAATCGAACCGATCTCAAACCGATGTCAAACCGATCTCAAACCGATTTCAAACCGATCTCAAACCGATCACAAACCGATCTCAAACCGATTTCAAACCGATCTCAAACCGATCTCAAACCGATTTCAAACCGATCTCAAACCGATCTCAAACCGATCTCAAACCAATCTCAAACCGATCTCAAACCGATTTCAAACCGATTTCAAACCGATCTCAAACCGATCTCAAACCGATCTCAAACCGATCTCAAACCGATTTCAAACCGATCTCAAACCGTTTTCAAACCGATCTCAAACCAATTTCAAACCGATCTCAAACCGATCTCAAACCGATCTCAAACCGATTTCAAACCGATCTCAAACCGATCTCAAACCGATCTCAAACCGATTTCAAACCGATCTCAAACCGATCTCAAACCGATCTCAAACCGTTTTCAAACCGATCTCAAACCAATTTCAAACCGATCTCAAACCGATCTCAAACTGATTTCAAACCGATCTCAAACCGATCTCAAACCGATCTCAAACCGATCTCAAACCGATCTCAAACCGATTTCAAACCGATCTCAAACCGATCTCAAACCGATCTCAAACCGATCTCAAACCGATCTCAAACCGATCTCAAACCGATCTCAAACCGATCTCAAACCGATTTCAAACCGATCTCAAACCGATCTCAAACCGATCTCAAACCGATCTCAAACCGATTTCAAACCGATCTCAAACCGATCTCAAACCGATCTCAAACCGATTTCAAACCGATCTCAAACCGATCTCAAACCGATCTCAAACCGATCTCAAACCGATTTCAAACCGCTTTCAAACCGATCTCAAACCGATTTCAAACCGATCTCAAACCGATTTCAAACCGATCTCAAACCGATCTCAAACCGATCTCAAACCGTTTTCAAACCGATCTCAAACCGATCTCAAACCGATCTCAAACCGATCTCAAACCGATCTCAAACCGATTTCAAACCGATCTCAAACCGATCTCAAACCGATCTCAAACCGATCTCAAACCGATCTCAAACCGATCTCAAACCGATCTCAAACCGATCTCAAACCGATCTCAAACCGATTTCAAACCGATCTCAAACCGATCTCAAACCGATCTCAAACCGATTTCAAACCGATCTCAAACCGATCTCAAACCGATCTCAAACCGATCTCAAACCGATTTCAAACCGATCTCAAACCGATCTCAAACCGATCTCAAACCGATTTCAAACCGATTTCAAACCGATCTCAAACCGATTTCAAACCGATCTCAAACCGATCTCAAACCGATCTCAAACCGTTTTCAAACCGATCTCAAACCGATTTCAAACCGATCTCAAACCGATCACAAACCGATCTCAAACCGATTTCAAACCGATCTCAAACCGATCTCAAACCGATCTCAAACCGATTTCAAACCGATCTCAAACCGATCTCAAAAAGATTTCAAACCGATCTCAAACCGATCTCAAACCGATCTCAAACCGATCTCAAACCGATCTCAAACCGATCTCAAACCGATCTCAAACCGATCTCAAACCGATCTCAAACCGATCTCAAACCGATTTCAAACCGATTTCAAACCGATCTCCAACCGATTTCAAACCGATCTCAAACCGATCTCTAACCGGTTCGAGATCGGTTTGAAATCGGTTTGAGATCGGTTTGAAATCGGTTTGAGATCGGTTTGAGATCGGTTTGAGATCGGTTTGAGATCGGTTTGAAATCGGTTTGAGATCGGTTTGAGATCGGTTTGAGATCGGTTTGAAATCGGTTTGAGATCAGTTTGAGATCGGTTTGAGATCGGTTTGAGATCGGTTTGAAATCGGTTTGAGATCGGTTTGAGATCGGTTTGAAATCGGTTTGAGATCGGTTTGAGATCGGTTTGAGATCGGTTTGAGATCGGTTTGAGATCGGTTTGAAATCGGTTTGAGATCGGTTTGAGATCGGTTTGAAATCGGTTTGAGATCGGTTTGAGATCGGTTTGAGATCGGTTTGAGATCGGTTTGAAATCGGTTTGAGATCGGTTTGAGATCGGTTTGAGATCGGTTTGAAATCGGTTTGAGATCGGTTTGAGATCGGTTTGAGATCGGTTTGAGATCGGTTTGAAATCGGTTTGAGATCGGTTTGAGATCGGTTTGAAATCGGTTTGAGATCGGTTTGAAATCGGTTTGAGATCGGTTTGAGATCGGTTTGAGATCGGTTTGAAATCGGTTTGAGATCGGTTTGAGATCGGTTTGAGATCGGTTTGAGATCGGTTTGAGATCGGTTTGAAATCGGTTTGAGATCGGTTTGAGATCGGTTTGAGATCGGTTTGAAATCGGTTTGAGATCGGTTTGAGATCGGTTTGAGATCGGTTTGAGATCGGTTTGAGATCGGTTTGAGATCGGTTTGAAATCGGTTTGAGATCGGTTTGAGATCGGTTTGAGATCGGTTTGAGATCGGTTTGAAATCGGTTTGAGATCGGTTTGAGATCGGTTTGAGATCGGTTTGAGATCGGTTTGAAATCGGTTTGAGATCGGTTTGAAATCGGTTTGAGATCGGTTTGAGATCGGTTTGAAATCGGTTTGAGATCGGTTTTAGATCGGTTTGAGATCGGTTTGAGATCGGTTTGAGATCGGTTTGAAATCGGTTTGAGATCGGTTTGAAATCGGTTTGAGATCGGTTTGAGATGGTTTGAAATCGGTTTGAAATCAGTTTGAGATCGGTTTGAGATCGGTTTGAGATCGGTTTGAGATCGGTTTGAAATCGGTTTGAGATCGGTTTGAAATCGGTTTGAGATCGGTTTGAGATCGGTTTGAGATCGGTTTGAAATCGGTTTGAGATCGGTTTGAGATCGGTTTGAAATCGGTTTGAGATCGGTTTGAAATCGGTTTGAGATCGGTTTGAGATCGGTTTGAGATCGGTTTGAAATCGGTTTGAGATCGGTTTGAAATCGGTTTGAGATCGGTTTGAATTCGGTTTGAGATCGGTCTGAAATCGGTTTAAGATCGGTTTGAAATCGGTTTGATATCGGTTTGAAATCGGTTTGAGATCGGTTTGAATTCGGTTTGAGATCGGTTTGAAATCGGTTTGAGATCGGTTTGAGATCCGTTTGAGATGGTTTGAAATCGGTTTGAAATCAGTTTGAGATCGGTTTGAGATCGGTTTGAGATCGGTTTGAGATCGGTTTGAAATCGGTTTGAGATCGGTTTGAAATCGGTTTGAGATCGGTTTGAGATCGGTTTGAGATCGGTTTGAAATCGGTTTGAGATCGGTTTGAGATCGGTTTGAAATCGGTTTGGTATCGGTTTGAAATCGGTTTGAGATCGGTTTGAGATCGGTTTGAGATCGGTTTGAAATCGGTTTGAGATCGGTTTGAAATCGGTTTGAGATCGGTTTGAAATCGGTTTGAGATCGGTTTGAATTCGGTTTGAGATCGGTCTGAAATCGGTTTGAGATCGGTTTGAAATCGGTTTGAGATCGGTTTGAAATCGGTTTGAGATCGGTTTGAATTCGGTTTGAGATCGGTCTGAAATCGGTTTGAGATCGGTTAGAAATCGGTTTGAGATTTTTAAATAAAATGTTCTTGTTTTAGAATGACCATAAAAATTTTTTCGTAAAAATACCTCAAGAAAAAATATAACCTCAAATTATTTTTAGGAACGCTTTTTTTGTAATCTTTAGATTCGAATATCGGTAAAACGTGACATGCTAGATCAATTTCAAGACCAGATTCGAACTCGCATCAAAGACTATTAGAAAAGGTACATATATCTAAGTTCATGTTTTAAAGAAAAATAAAAAATTCACAAAAAGTAGTTACTTAGACTTTTCGAGTGGATTTTCGAAAGCAATAAAAATACGTCCATTTTCAACTAGCGTTTGAGTCCAAATGGACTGTCGCAGAAAAAAAACCTTAAACAGAAATTTTTTGGAAACTGTGTATACTTTCAATGGTACTTTGATGCATTTTTCGAATAACTGGTAGTATGGAGCCATTAGTGAAAATTCCCAGAAAATGGATTTTTTGCATCATTTTATCCATTTTGTTCCATGCTGCGGTGCGAAATTTCAATCGCAAACCTCAGATTCGAATTCGGCACCCCCGAAAACATAAAAGAAGGATAAAATCAAAACTACCCCACATATGCAAATTGTGGGGTGGTTTTGATTTGTGAAAATACAATGTGACCGGACTATTAGCTAAACAACTTTTAAAAATGCAAAAAATATTTTTTTTTAATTTATACGTAAGAAAAACTCTTTTTCTGTTTAAAAAAATTATGAAATCAGAATTACCGTTTGAAGAAAATCGAAAATGAAACATATGGTTTTTGGGGAGGTACAATTATTAACCATTTTTTGAAAAAATGGTTTTTTATCCAAACGTTTCCGAAAAAAATGTATTGAATTTTTTTTTAAGAGAAGTTGTAGCCTTTTTTGAGAAAAATAAGATTATATCAAATTGCTAAAAAAAATGTATGGTAGTGACCGTTATTTATAGTTCTAAAAAAAATTTTAAAAAACCTGTGGGCAGAATCACGAAAACCGAAAATTGATCTAGCCGTTTAGGCTATAGCCGAACAGAAGGTTCAATTTTTTTACGAATGCATAACTTGCCATACAGTACCTATGTATATATCACAAGTAAAAAAATTAAACGGCAGGACTGAATAGCATGTGCTTGCTCAAAAAGTTGAAGATGCTTGGAAATTAAGAACTTTTGAATCGAAATCGTTTGACCTCTTTTGAGATAAATGAGGGGTGACATTCTGTATGGCAAAAACGAAGAAACGTTTTAGTTTGTGCGAACAATTTGCTTCATGCAACTTAAAAAACGAAAGACTTTGTTCGTGCGTGCGAAAAAATTAAACGAAATTAATTTATTTCACGTTTTTAATATTCAGTAAAATTAAATACGGCGTTTTCAAGCCAAGCAGACAGGTAAATGGTGCTGAGTGCAAAAGTAGTGTCACCCACTGTTATCCTGAATCAATCTTAAATACTAAGTATTAGAAACTAAAAAGTGTCGAGTTAATTTTTGGAAAGCATTAACGTATTTTAAATGGTGACGACTTTGGCTTCTGAAGCTTTTGAAGCATATTACATATCACTTTTGCCAAAAAAGGGGTAACGGTTTACGCCCACACCACCGGTGCACTCACGGTTTCAAATATTCACCAATGTTGAATCTCAAATAACATAAGATACTAATTCTCAAATAATAGGAAATATATTTATAAACAATTGACTGAAATGATTTCTCAATAGTTTTTATAACAATTAAGTCAAGATAAGTCAGCATTATTTGACTAAATTATGACTTCCTTAAAAATTACAATGAGTGTTTTTTTTTATTCTATACATATTTTTATTTTTCGAGACCTAGAGATGTGTGCCTCGCTTTTTACCACAGTTTACCATTTGTGAAAAGCCACCATATAAAAAAAAATAAAATGATCACTGTCGCTAAAAGCGACACTTATATTTTCCTAAATTAATTGTTTAAGCTTTCGTTCAAGTTATATATAATTTTGTATTTTGTATATAGTGTAAATTCATAAACGTCGAATGTTTCCGCATCACTGTTTTTTTGCGATGCTGATGCGTGACGCAGCTTATGCTGATACAATTGCATCAGCAAAAACGCATCAAGAATTGATTCTTATATGTTTGAAATTTGTGATGCAAGTTTGTAATAATATACACGTTACGCAAGAAGCGATGCTGGTTTGATGCATTTATGAATGTATGGCGGAACTAACTGTGCATCATCTCTGCAGCTATGCGTTTGTGAATTTGCACATATATTTTGTATTTATTTATACTTTTCCAAAACTTTTCTATATTCGACTATTCACCATCTGCATTTCTCATTCCATACCAAATTCACAAGCACTCAAAAGTATGCAATGCTATGCAGAGGCTCTCAAGTTTGAGCGAGCCAAATAAATACGAAATGCGATGCAGAATGATAACTTTCGCCTTCGCAAGATTTTTTTCGTTTTCGAAAAACGAACCTTCGCTTTCGTAAACTGAATTCTGGAAAAAGATTTTTATTAACTGAAGTATATAGCAAGTTCCGATATTTTTGTAGCTTAACAAGAATTTCAATAGACCCTAACTCTCACAGGAGCGTCAACTTTAAGCTCAGTATGACACGTGTTTTTGTAGTTAAAAAAAAAATAACAAAAATAGGGTATTGTTTTAAGATTTTGATGAAAAAAAGGATGCTCAAAACATTTTTTTAAATAAGGACCACTCTAATGTACATAGCTGTGTCCCTTCAGATTCGAGATTCTATTCATTATGTGGAACAGTAAAGACGACCCAAACAAGTAACGCCAACTTTTTTTAGTCAGAAATAAATGAATTTGAGCAAAGACAAGGCTAGTACTTGTTTACTTATCACTGATATCTTACTATAGACAAGCTTAAAACCGAATGATGTTATCCTCAATAAATTTACTTAACGATTTTATCGCTGTTTTATTTTTCCTTTTATTTATATTAGTTTTCTTTCTTTATTTTACTAAAAGTACACAAATAATTATCAATGATGATTTCCCCGCCGTGCTAAGCTGGAGTCTTGTTTCACAAATAAAATACTATTTTTATACATAATTAGACCTGCTACGGGAAATTAAAAATTGCTTAATTGTAGTTGTCAACTTATATATTAGAATCTTTTTTTGTTTCATCCGTTTTGATTGGTTCCTCACTTTCTGCTGTGTCCACTGGAATATAAAAACAATAAGCAACTGTAATAATACGTTGTTTTAAAAATGATACTCACTTTTACTCTCCTTTTCGTCTTTAGGTTCCGCATTTTCTGTTTTTTGTTCCTTGTCCAATCGCGGTCGTTTTCTTTGTCCCTTGAATGAACGTTGATCACGACGACCACCCTCACCTTCATCTTCTGAATCTGAGAACTCATTATCCGGGACAATGCGTTTATCTTTGTCACTTTGCGGCAGTCTTTCGTCTTTATCAACTTTGTCTTCATCTTCAGACTCATCGTTGATGGCGTCTTCGGGTATCGCTTGAATTTGGACACCAGGCGCATGCGGCAGCATTCTTAAGTTTTCAAACAACCTGAAACCAAAAATTATGTTCAATTAAATTGAAGAACATACATTCCATCGAGTACACTCACCTATTTTTTATCTTTTCGAGATATTCATTAGTGTTCTGATTCGTCATATTGCTTGGACTTATGTGCAATTTAAAATCAGGGCCGAAATACTCAAAATAATCATTGTACGGCAGTTCATTGGCGATTTCTACTCCAAGTGCCACTGATGTCTCATACGTCCAGCAACGAGACACGTTACGAATCGTATAGCCACCACCTCCAACCATCAAGAACGGCAGGTTGTATTTCTTCACGAACTCTACACACTTTCCGTGGCCCTTGACCGTGAGATTGAAGCATCCCAAACGATCTCCAGTCAGTGAATCAGCCCCGCACTGCAAAACCACGGCAGCTGGCTGGAAGGTCTCCATTACCTTTGATATGATTGGGACAAATATCGAGTCGTACGCCTCGTCATCCATACCATCGCGCAGAGGTATGTTAACGGCATAGTATTTACCCTTACCGGCGCCAATATCCCGCAGGTCACCCGTGCCAGGGAAATATTCTCCGTATTTGTGAAAACTGACTGTCATAACACGATCGGTAGTATAAAACGCCTCCTCGACGCCATCACCGTGATGGACATCGATATCAATGTACAATACACGTTGGTGATACTTCAGAAGCTCCAAAATACCCAACACGATGTCGTTTACATAACAAAATCCCGATGCTTCGGATTTTTTTGCGTGATGCAAACCCCCACCCCAGTTGATGCAGATTTCTGAGGCTTGTTTGTTAAGCTTGACCGCAGCTGCAACTGAGCCACCAGCCGACAGCTGACAGAACTCATACAGACCATCAAATACTGGACAATCTTCGCCGACATTGAACCTTTGCATCTGTTTGTTATACTCAGTCATATTATCAGGACGAATTGACCGCAAAAAACGAACGTACTCGTCCGAATGAAATTTAGTCATTTCATCAGCAGTGGCCTTGTGAGGTCTCTGTAAAATTATTAATTATTGCAACGAGAGGTAAGAAAAATAAAAAATATTTCCATGAAATTAAGTTTTTTTAATCTTTAACAGTAGCCGTGTTTTGTTGAAAACTATACATAGTCGGGCAAAAGCTTTTCAACAAAACGGTGCGGAACAAATTGGTTAATAAAGATTTTTTCGTATCAGAATTCCATAGTTCCAAACTGTTCCAAAGCACTGTTCGCTAGTCACATTTGACTGCAGAAAAGAGGTAAAGTTGTTGGCAGCTGCTGATTGTTGTTGCACTGCGTGTAAAATTTCAACTATTTCAACTGGCTGGCTGGCAACTTTTCAACAAAACACGGCTAGTATAATAAAAGGTAAAAACTGTTGAATTACTTTTTGTTTCGATCATCTTTTTTGTGTGTCATCACTGTGTGAATTGCACTGGAAGATAATGTCCAGCAGCCACCATAATACCTAAAGGGATTTATTAGCCGCGTTTAGTTGAGAAGTTGGAACCCAGTCAGAAATTTTACACACAGTGCAACAAAAATCACCAGCTGCCAATAACTTTACCTTTTTTTCTGCAGACTATGTGACTAGCGGAAAGATCTTTGGAACAGTTTGAACTATGCAATTCTCATAGAAAAAGAGCTTTATTAACTAATTTGTTTCATACCGTTTTGTTGAAAAGCTTTTGCCTGACTGTGTATAGTTTTAGACAAAGCACTGCTATTATACCTAATTTTAGTAAAATCAAGAAGAGCTTTGCAGATTGAACATAATTTCTGACGTTTTTATTGATTGGCCTAATGGTGAGTTGGACCATCACGTCACGCTGTAAATTTTGCTTCGAATTCGAATAGGTTCGTTTCATTTTTTCGATGGATACCTACTGCTTTTGCGAGGAATTGGTAAAATCTCTGCCTCTTATCTTAGCTGTTCGGATTCAGCAGATCATTGTACGCCCTAGACATTCCTGGCGACTTAAAACATGCACACGGGAGGCCTGAGAATTTAAGTCACAAGGCCTCGGTTATTCACGATCTGTCGCGCCAGTAGTTTACTAATCTTTTAAAGTGTCTAAAGGGAACTTAGTACAGTAATGCCTGGCGGTGTCATTGCGTCATATATTTAGAAAAGTATTCTAGTGCGATTGTTTATTGAATAGACCGATGTTCAGACTTTTCGTGGGTCAAATGGAAGCTATGGAAATTGATAACACTTATTTTAACAGGGCTGTGAAACATGGAATTAATAAATAAATTACACTTCGAAAAGTGGAATAGACTCCTACTTATGATGGAATAAACTCCAATGTAGAGCAGATGACAGTGAAATTATTTTCCTGCACCGTGCCATATAGCTAAAAGTGAGATCTCAGACAATTTTGTTATCGAATTAGTCCAGTCTTATTGTATTTTTACTATACAAATTTTTCCCTTCTTTTATGGTTTCGGGGGTGCTGAATCCCATTCTGAGGTTTGGTAATGGCTCGAAAACTAGAGCAAAGTACCATTGAAAGTTTACACAATTTCCAAAAAATCTCTGTTCAAGGTTTTTTCTGCGACAATTCATTTGGACTGAAGCCCTGATTGAAAATTGACGAATTTTTACTGTTTTCGAAAATCCACTCAAAAGCACTAAGTTACTACTTTATGTGAAATTTTTAATTTCTGCATATGACTTTAACCAAGATATTCTTCTATGATGGTTTTTGATGCGCTGAGTTCGAGTCTGATCTTGAAATTGCTCTAGTATGTCACGTTTTTAAGACATTTGAATCTAAAGATATAAAAAAAAAATGCGTTTTAATGCAAATTTGAGGTTATATTTTTTGTCGAGTTAATTTTTTTGAAAAAAAAAATGTTTATGGTTATTCTAAGGGATGAATATTTTACTTCAAAATCCTTTTTGACTTTTTCAAATACCCTAGTTCCTATTCGAGAAATCCTTAGCCATTTTCTTAGAATACGTATAATCAAAAAAATCCAGTCAATTTGCATTTTTGTAGAACTTTTTGCAAATTTTTGTTGCGTCACGAAATTTTAGTCGCAAACCTCAGATTCGGATTTAGAATACTGACGAAACGAATGGTTAATCATTTTTTGAAAGAATAAATTCTGTCAGATTTCCTGAATGGCTGTATTTCGTAATACGTTCCAAAAAATCACAAATTTTATTTAATCACATTTCCTCACTTTATTCTTTTGAGACTCTTAGGTCACTGTAAAAAAATCAACACTCTTTTCGTGCTACCGTATTGAAAAGTAGCCCCGGCAAAAACCCTGCAAAATCAAAATCATTTGTCTTACCAAAAATCAAATATAACACCCATAAGGATTTGATTATCCTGGACTTAATCCTATCTCTGAATTATTTATATCCAAGTTCTTTTCGGTGGTGCAGGCATAATAAACTGATGCAATCAATACGCAAATCCAAAATCGTTTTAGGTACCTATGGCGGCTAGTCGTTATAGACAATTTTAAACGAAAAAGATGTGTCCACACTAGGGAGCACTAGCTAGATGTATAAGTAATTGGACATACAGTCGCAGACTCACAGATCAGACGGTATTGCGGAAACCACGAACTTTTCTGAGTTATCCGAAAAACTTAAAAAAAAAAAAATAATAAATAAAGCAATGGCAAAACACGATGCTTGACCTGAACCTGACGATTTCTTAAAACCTAAGATTATGAACCTACTTAAATCCTGCAGTTTGGCATTTAAAACCTCATATAAGATTGCAAGAGAAGACTTGAAATTATATGCCTGTACAATACTCATACAAACGTTTTTTAATTCTAATAAATGTTCTCAAAAATTGATAATAATTGATTCCTTACGTAAATTTCCATCTTTCGGTATAGTCCATAATTCAACAGAAGATTGTGTGTCATACGTATGCGGTGCGGCTTCATGGGATGTCCCTGTCCATAGTAATAATTGCCAATATCACCTGCAAGCAAAATTAGAAAATTAAAAATTCCCAAAAAGAATTTTCCTTTTTTCAAATTTTAAGTCGACTGTCCGCCTCTGTGCACGCACACTCAGCATATAAAAAGCATACTACTGTAGAAAGAGATAAAATGCGGGAACAACTTTTCACATCATTTAAATGGCGGTAGAAAAAGTGTACTCAGGGTGTGGACAGTCGACTTTAAACATTGAATTTGGAAAATTAGATTCAAATCGAGTACACGTCGGGGTTCGTTGCAATTTTTAATAAAATATCAATGAAACATTAGGTTAACTTCACATTAAATTTATTCATGCAAAAAATTGATTTAAATAAACTTACTGTCGTAGTAGTAGCAAACTCTCTTCTTGCTGTGGGCTTGCATTTTGATTTGTTTTCTTCTTGATCACTTTGGCACAATACTCAAATATTTATTTATTCAGGGGGTAAATTGATGTATTGGATACACAATAGCTAGCAAAGCTTTATTATTAATATTGTGGCTTTGTTTATTTAAATTTCACACAAATTATAGAGACACGCCGAAATAAAACAAGCGCGTCTAGTCTACCACCGAAAAGCGAAAATAAAACTTAAAAATGGCAGAATGACAGGACCGTGGTGAAAATCTTGGTTGTGAGTGAAGACCGCTGCAGTTCAAATTATTTTAGGTTCATTTATTGGATAAGAGGTGAGTTTAGGTTGAAAGTGATTTGGTTTCACTACTGCTTTTTCTAAATTGGCAGTTAGTCAGTTTATATTTCTGAGATCTCAGAGGACTCAGAGCGCTCAGAAACATTTAGCCAGTTTATATTTCTGAGATCTCAGAGGACTCAGAGCGCTCAGAAATATAAACAGGATTCCTCTCAAAAATTCCTCACTTTTCCCCTTAAAAACTGAGACTGAAATTTTTTGGATTCGCTTGCTCAATTATTTTTTGTCGCAGTAAATTACATAAGAAGAAAAGAAAAAGAGAGTTGTTTTGACTTCTATGTGAGGAATGTTGTTTATATTTTATTCTCCTGTTCTGTCAAAAAATTGAGGAAAAATACTGAGCGCTCAAGAAATATTAACTGGCCAATTAACAAGACTCCTCTCAAAAATTTCTCACTTTTCGCCTTAAAAACTGAGACTAAAATTTTGTACTTACTTAAGAAGAAAAGAAAAAAAAATTTTATACTATTTTAAATTATTTAATAGTTTAATTATAATTATTAATAATTTATAAATTATTTTTAAATTTATTTATAAATAATTAAAATGTTTTGACTTCTATGTGAAGAATACTGTTTTTATCATTGACCTACTATGGTTTATATATTTTATTCTCCTGCTCTGACGAAAAATTGAGGAAAAATACTGAGCGCTCAAGAAATATAAACTGGTCAAGTGTGTTCCTTTACTTTGAATTGCTGTGATTTTTAGTGCAAACTTATGTCAAAAATTGTTTTTTATATGAATTTTGACACAACTGTGGACTAAAATAAGCAGAAATGCACAGAAAATCACAGAAATTCAAAGTAATGGAACAGACCTAATATATATGGACTGCTAGTTGTATGACATTTCCATACAAAAAATGAACCCTCTTAAAATGGTGGATGTAAGTGAAAAAATCAGGCCTACTGCTGAAAATATAAAACAATTTGCAGCCATCGGTTGCAGGTTTTGTGCATAAATAAATTTTCATTCAAAGAAACTACCCAACTAACAATTTTGCTTCTATATTCCTCCATAGATGCTTTTCGGTTTCATTCAACCTACGCATATAACCAATGCATAGAACTCCATAAAGTGAAAAAGGCGACCTTTTTTAACTCCTATTGTACCCTTATGGAGTTAATTATGAGAGTCTTAAAGAAGTTCACATTAAATTAAATAAAAAAAAATTGTCAGGTCCAGGAACCGAACCCGTGTCCCTCTGAACCAATTGTCTTGCTCACTAACCGCTTCACCAATCTCAGATATATAATTCAATGCATTAAATTGCAATCACTTTTATCTTGAACTGTCTCGTTTGAGACAAGAAGCTTGCATTAATAAGAAAAAACTTTGTTCAGAAAAACTTAAAATAATATATTTGTATGGCTATAACAAACACATAGGTTAATTAAATAAATAGAGGTATAATTGATTAATTAATTAATTAATACCAACCTTAAAAACTGACAATAATAATAAATATATGTGCTCGGATACGAAATTGAATATAAAATATAAAATGGCCGATTATAGCTTGGTGACGCCATATTCACTAATACAAGCAATATAGAAGCAAAGACTAATATAAAAATTGTATAAGAATTTTATGGGATGACTATTGAAGTGATAGTATCTTGGTCATTTCATAAAAGCATTATAGAAAGATTAAAGAAACATTGATATATCGCTTCTATCAAGCTGATATAATTTGCACCAGAAAATATTTAAGGATTCAGTAATAGTCCAATAAGGTATTTACTTTCTGTCAGAGGGCTAAATGGAGTGCTATAGAAACAAATAACACTTTAATGTCTGAAATGCGAAGCAATTTTGTCAGTTGGGTAGGGTCACCTTTTGGTATTTTTCATAAGAAATCCTGCCATCTACTGTAACAGAAATTCAATGTTTGGATAGTGCTAGAGGGATCAGTGGAAAAATCCCTTTTCTATTTGCAAAACTAAATGTCTCGAAAAAAAGACATTTTCGGATTTTCGTATGGTTTTTTCTTGAAAGATGCCCTTCAGCACTGGTGTGACTACCTCCTAAGAAAAATTTTTTATGAAATTCACTTTTTGATGCAATTTTGTTATGAATTTACTTCTGCATTGCTGGAGGCATTCATTATATTACCAGCAGCTATCTAAAGCATTACATAGTCGTTTTTGTAACCCGCTATCATCTTAGAGCCTTTAATTTTGACTAAAATATCTCCTATCATATCACATTTGATTCAAACTTTGTGCAGGCAGAAGGACCCCAAAATAATTTTTGCTATAAAATTTACTAAGAGTTTTTAGTATTTGTTTGATTTTTATCTGTTTTGCATTGAAATTAGTATTCTTGTATTATTGAAGTCTTAAAATTGTATGGTTTTATTTCAATAATAAACAATTAAAGTCATAAAACTAGCCAAAGTACGTTAGGAGGCATTCTGTTTGGTATAACTGGTGCCCTAACATCTCCTATCAACGGATTTCTGTTAAAATTTTCATTTTTATTTCTGTTCTTAAATTAATTAACTACCGGTAATACCAAAAATTAATACTATCAACATAAAAATGTTTTTGCGAATCGTTTACAATAGTTCAAAATATGAAAAATACGCAGCGCTAAATAACAACAAAAAATCTTCGTTGCTCCGCAATTGCATTGGTTTGGGAGAGCCTGTTTTGCATTTTTCAATCCTCAAAACAGTTATCCAGTTTTATTTTTGAAGGGTTCAGAGGACTCAGATAAACAGGATTCCTCACGAAAATTCTTCACTTTTCCTCTTAAAAACTGAGACTGAATTGTTTTGGATTCGTTTGCGCACTTCATTGACCTTTTATATATGGATTGTCAGGAGCCAACTTCACTTCTGTTCAGTCTACTACTATACGCCACTAGCGGTGCCTCGTCTTAAAATGCAATTTTTATGAATTATAGATCAGAGCAAATAACTGAATTCAAATATTATAGCTTTTTCACACTGAATGATAATCTAGATTTCGTGCCAAAAGTCCAATCTCATCAAAATCAGCTAGATTTCCCATACAATTTAAATTTTCGTAATCTAGTAGATTTCCAAAAAATCTTCTTAGGGCCAGTTGTACAGATATTTAACTCGTGGTTCAGCAATTTTAACTCACCGAATTCGGCGAACTTGCTTAAATCTTACGATAGTTCAGGCATTACATTGAGTACTTTAACATACTTGAACCTTGAACCATCGTTGAATTAAATTAATTCCGCTGAAATCAGCCAATACAAATTTTTGAACCACGTTTGTACAACCGGTCCTTAAATTCAAATTGGCCTATTCAAAATCACACTTAATTACTTAATTCTATAAATTCTGGATAAGGCTTGCAAAAAGCACTTCTCCGTGAATTATAAATAAAGTAGTAGGTGGTTAAATACAAATTGTTTTGGTTTTGTAAGATCAGCATTGTTTGATTTGTCTTAATTTTCTTTGTAAGAATTGGATTGGATTTGTGAACTTTTAGTGCCAAAACCAAAATTCCTAGAAATCTATGATTAAATTGTGTAATACTCAAACAGAATCAGTGTATTAATGATTTTTTCAACTAAGTGCTCGAATCATGGATTTTTTTGTTGAGAATTTTGCTGAACAAACGTATTCCACGATAATAATTAACTGGGCCCAATTCTACAAGCACCCAAGACAAAGTGAAAATAAATTTTATTAATAGTTTACAAGTTATTTGTCAAAAATTTCAAACACACACTTGTGGAATCGCAAGATCGATGTGCACATGATTTTCTGAGTATAAAGGGAAAAACTAAAGCCTGATTTACAATGCGACCAGAAAACTAGACGAAAGCGTGACGCGATTCACTGTCATCTTTTTCCAGTTATAAAATCGTCCCCCAATTTACAATGTGGCAGGATTTATAATAAAAAATTTAAACAAAAAGTATTCCAGATAACATATAGGGGTATTCATGCAACAGCGTAAAGTCATTGTATACGTAGTAAAGTTGTAAACTATGTAAATCTGTAAAATTTTCCATACAAATTGTGACAGAACTACGAAGTTTAAAACCTTTAGGCCTGGCACCCACCAGGCAACTTTTAGTTGCTCACCCCAGCAACTTTTTGTTGCTCCCGATTCAAGTACATTATGGGTTACACGGGAGAGGACCCGCTATAGGCAACTAAGTTGCCTGCAACTTTAAGTTGCTCGCGGGAACTTTTTCCCGGCAACTTTAAGTTGATCGGCAGCGCCCACTGGGCAACTTTTGCTGCCGGCAACTTTATCTGTCAAAGATGACCGTGTTCAACGATGAAATCTTACATATAGATTTTCAGATTTCTGAATTTTCTAATCCTCTGATTCTGATTTATCGAAAATGAGCTATAAACTTCAATGTTTTTATTTGGTATTTACATTTTTATTAACGTTGTAATGGTGTCGGTGTCAGAAGTCAACACAACGAATACACAAAAACATGACGTCAAATTCCAAAAAGTTGCTCGGAAGTTGCCTAGTGGGCGATGGCGAGCAACTTAAGTTGCTCGGAGTAGCCAGCAACTTCAAGCAACTAAAAGTTGCCAACAACTAAGTTGCCCAGTGGGTGCCAGGCCTTACAACGTTTACGACAAAGTTTAATTGGACAAAGATCACGCAACACAGCGATGGGCCACGGTCAGTCATATCGCTTGTTGATAGCGCTACCAAAATGTGTGTCCTATTACTGATCGCTCCTAAACGACCACGAAAGTTAATTTTGAATGTGGTTTCCTATTCGAAGTTTGCATAACACCTCAACGTTGATCAGAAAATAAGGTGAGTAAACAAAATGTTTACAGCTAATCTTAAATGTAGAAAAGAAATTTTATTTCAAATACTCCAATCATGAAACATGAAGATTGCGAAGTTCAGTAAATAAATGTAGAACTAAATCCAAAGCAATTTCAATTTCTAACCCCCACCTTAAATGCATTCCATCTATTTTTGTAGCGTTCCCAAAATACTAGTAGTAATAGGCTTCATTTATCATATTTTCTCTGAAATTCGTTGCACTTTAGTGTGATAAAAACAAACTCATTTGTTTTAAGATGAAAAAATTTCTGGTGGCGTCGGTCGCAAAAATTTTCCTTCAACGACCTCAAAACAAACATAAGCGACTGTTATACCTCATCGTGCTACCGGATTAATATTCTAATAAGGACACATTAATATGGATTTATTGATTCTTGATATTTTGATCGTCCGATGGATTAGGATATAGCCTTATTATCAATTGCTTTATCTATTAATCTCAATTTATCGTATTTTTTGTAAATTTTGTTTCCATTATGTAAATAGCTTGTCATCAAAGAAAATCGTCATCTCGACGCATCTTTTTCTCAATTTTTAGAATCCTTGGCATGGCGTGACGGCGAGAAATACTGCGTTGTTTACACTCTGGTACTCTGGTATGCTTTCATTGTTTGAAAGTCGTTTGACATTAACGACGAGAATTCGTCACATTCACGTCTCGTTTCCTTGTCGCATTGTGAATCAGTGATTACGTTCTGTAACTCTTGCATCGACAAAACCAGTTGAGAAACGATGAAATTTGAAACAAATTTGTAGGAGTTTTGTTCCATTTTTCAACGTTTCTCCACCAATTCTATCGATGCGTGGGTTACAGAACGTAAGCACAGGCTTCACTCTTGTGGAAATGGGTGAAAGGACAATTTATGGTGACATGTAGACCTGCCATAAGTTTCAATATCCATCTTATCTGGCAGTGCTTCCAACCGCATCCATCTTCAGCCATATTAATTTACGGCGAATTCTCAATTACTAAAGCACAATTTATCTCTTTCTCATACACTTAATTCACATATGCTCTAAATGTAATGAGTAGGCCAACCATATTCAATTTATCAGCACAACAAAAAAAAAACAAACAAACTCAAAGAAGAAACGGTAAAAAGAAAGAGCGAAAAAATCGTCTGCTTCTGTCTTTTCCTTTCTTTTCGCTGAATTTTGTCTTGTTTGACAAAAACCAAAACACAAAATGGCCGAGTCGCAGTTTTTTTTGAGTTTTTTCGGTGCGGTGTTCGTTTTCGCCTCGCTTAGTTTTTGACATCTCGTCTGGCAGCTCGAGCTCTCTCACTGCTCGTTCGTTGGGTGCTGAAGCTGTTCGGTTGTTTGCCGTGTGCGTGCTAAAAGAAATCTTCTGTGGTGCAAAGCAGCAAGAGAAAAGGAAAATTGTAATTTTCAAAAAAGAAAGAAAGAAAATTTATTTTAATCAGATAATTCAGTAAATAGAGTGCGAGTTTATTCAGCAAGTTTTTTTCTTTTATTACTTCCATGTGAAGATCCTTCTACACAGTCGAGTTCGACGACAATAGAAAATATCCACCCAATCAATTGGAAAAAAAATATTGTATACAAGAAGAAAAAGTGTTAACGGTGCTGCTGCTTCTGCTTCCCACTCGACCGCCCTCCTGCTCTTTGCTAGGGGGTTTTCTTTTTCATTTATTATTTAGTTTTTGCGTCCGCTCAGCTGCCGTCGTTGTCGCCGCCGCCCGCTTTTCTTCCTAGGTAAGCTCGTCTTCGTCGTCTGTCGGTGTTTTTTTGTCTTCTTTAACACAACGATTTCGTCGTCGCCCCTTTGTGTTGATATACAAATCTTTGCGGTGGGTCCGTGGCCCGATTTGTCCCTTTTCCCCATAAATTATCTTTTTTTCTTGTTAATTTCCGCGAAGTGCAACGCTGGTGTCTTATCTGCCACAGAAATTACAAAGTATATTTTCTTCTCTCAATCTCTGGGATTAAGTGATTTGAATTCGGGATCGCCAGGAATTCACGGAGTTATGATTTCATTTTGGGAATTTTTCCATGGAAACTAGCAACAATAATAACAAGAAAAGCAGAGATACAGATCAAATAGGAGAAACTTACAAAAAGGATACATTTGGAAGCAGAAAACGCTGAAAAGAAAAAAAGGTAGGTATTGTGTGTTTTAGTTGTCTGTCTGCTTGAGTTGTGTTGTGCTCATATCTATAAAGTATAAAGGTAATTCTAAGTAGTGGTGGAAGGTGGAATATTGCTGTTGCCTTTGCGCCACCCCCTTTTGTCTCTAACAACAGGAAATACCCAAATGTGAAATGTTCTTCCATTCAAGCTCTGCCTCTATAGAGAGTCGAGCCGACTACGACTACTTCTGCCTTCCCACTCGGTCTATTTTGAAATAGCACTGTCGCTACGTAGGACGTAGGAATATCAAACTCCCCTGGTCGTTTCTCTCAGTGTCTCCCCTTTTTGTCCACAAAATGTGTTTCCATGTCCCATCGCCATTGCCATCCATAAAGTTCGTTATTCCTTCTTTTTAATGCTCAAAGCAGCGTTGCCAGCTCTTAAGTCTTGAAAGTCCTTTATTCTGCTTTTTTTTTCAAAAACGTTTTGCTGGAATTTCGCAGTTTGAGAAATTGCAACGGCCCTTTGTATTTAAAAAGACTTAAAAAATATAAAATTAAATGTTCGACAAACAAACCTACCTACATTTTGTATCAAAAATGAAAACTTTAAAAATTTATTTAAAAACACACATATGTACCTCCATTATGTACCTATAACTAAAAGTTTTCTTATTTTAAAATTATGATATTTATTACGAACGATAAATCAACTGAATAAAAGTATCCGCGTATGAAAATTCGTGTGATAGTAATGGAAAGTTAAGCCAAAATTAATCATATGTGTTGTCAAGGTGATAGAATGAATCGTTTAAATAAAGTAGGAAGATGCCTTGCATCCTCACCAACTGTATAATATTGTCTGGCAGGATGATTCCTATTTAGAAAGCCTGACGATTGAATTGGTAATAATTCAATCGTCATGATTTCTAATTTGTAAAGCATTCTATATAGGTACGTCTGTTAAGGCAAAGATTGCATAAAATTAAGAATTACCTTAGAGAAAATCTGAACTTTGAATCTAAAAAGGCTAATGTCCAATTTGATAATTTTTGGGAAAAAGAAAATGTTGCTTGTTAAATCAATCAACGACTTTTACTTTACGTGAAAAGGTAAGTCCTACGTAGAAATGAATTGTTAGAATACAAATTTCGAAGCAATTAATGTTAATACTGTTATCCCATGGCAAAATTATTTAAAATTACTTTGAAAGAAACTGAACTTAAATGTTTTAGAAGCTTTGCGGGAGGCAGAAACTAATGTATCATAGCTAACGGAAAAATGTCAAAATCGTTCATAAGATAGGTTCCCTGGGGAATAGGTACCTTTCTTGACATATTGAAACCTATCTACATGATAAAATCATTGACACATTCGTGGCTTAGATTTTTTTTGCGGAAGATGGTCTTCTGTCCATTTATGGTCTTGGTGTAAAAACATGTGTGAAGTATGTTAATGAAAATCTACATTATGCGCATTAAATAATTGGCTGCAAATCAATCGTCTGATAGGTATTAAGTATGGAAAAAACTGAACTTTGCAGAAAATTTGAGTATCGTATTATGGACCAGCGCCGTACGCTTGATTCCCACTTTGAAAAATGTACCGCTAATCGATTTTCCATTATAAATTTGTCAAAGAACCGCTCATAGCAAGTTTATAGGCTGGAGTTGATATAAAATACATAATTTCAACTCTAACCAAAATAGACCATTATTTAATTTTTTCTCTCTCAATTCTTATTACAATATCAATGCCAGGCAGTTGTGTAAACAAAAAACCACATTTGTTTTTTTATTCAATTGTGATATTTGTTGCCAAATTTGCACGTACATACACGTTTCTAGGTAAATGTTGTCAAGTTGTCAAGAACTTCTTTCGGTTCTCTTTGATGTGCAATCTAGAAAGACAATAGTTTTGAGATACTTACGAGAGTGTAATTGTATTTCAAGTGGATACAAATTTTGTACGTCAATTTTGATCAATAAATGTAAACATACGTATACCTACAAAACAGAAATATCATTTCATTGAAGTACTTTGATTTCCTACAACAAACAAAAGGTATACCGCCAATCAAAAAGAATTATGTAATTTAGAAAAGGGTTTAGGGGTTAAAACTATCCGAACCCCTAACTGTTTTTTTTGTCGACATTATCCGATTTGACACTAAAAAAAGCTTTTCGATTTACCGATAAACCTAACACTCTAGTCTATCTATCTTTAAAAGAAAGTGAACTTTAAGACTATTTCATTCCATTGTGGTTGGCTTAGTTTTTATCAGATTGAACTCAGTAAAGTAGATCTTTATTGATCCCGATGTTTTTATATCATCAGTCTCTTGTTCTCCTTCCCAGTTCTAGCTGAATTTGCATTGACATTATGTGAAGACATATATATCGTCAATTGAGAAAAACAAGGTTTGTGATAAATACAGGGTGTCCGCCGGGAAGGTATACTACTCTGTTTAGCCGCCATTTTGGTAAACAATAGTCTTGACAGTTCATATTTGGCAGTCGTGAAGAAGACTCATGGCAAATTTATTATGGAAAAATATTCGATAATTCGATAATTTTATCAAAATCAATCATCGATTACTGTGACGATGAGAAAGTTACGTGAAATTTTTCGGAGAAAGAACATGCCAACAAAACGCACTATTTAACGTGTAGCGAATGATTTCGAAGAAATAGGGTCTGTTGGTGATAGGCTCAAGCATGGACCACAACGTACTGCAAGATCGGCTGAAAACATTACTATTACTGCTGCTCAAGGAAGTGTTCAAAACAATCCATCAACATCAATTCGACGTCGTGTTCAGGTATCTGTGAATGGGGAGCAATATCGTGATATGATTGAAAACTTTTTAACGCCACAACTGCATGCTTTGGGCTTGATTAACATGTGGCATCAACAAGACGGTGCCGCATCGCATACAGCCAGGATTACAATGGAATTACTGCGAGAAAAACAAAGTAGTATACCTTCCCGGTGGACACCCTGTATATGAATTTGAGACACATAATGTATGGCGAAAACAAAAAAATTGACCTATTTTTAGTGTAACTAGAGCAAGCTTCATTTTTTTTTTTTACCAAAATATGCTCAAACCCCAAAGTCTAACTCTTAACAAAAAGTAACTACAATTTTGTACACAAATTAGGTAGGTAATAAGCTTTTTTAAAATCCACATTTGTATGTTGGACATAATGTCTTTGTACCTAAATGATCTAAAAGAAAAGATGATGCAATTTTGTATACATGCATCCGAAAATCTAATAGTAATAGAAAAAAAAAAATGATAAAAGACAAAAATAAAAAAATAGTTTTTTTTTAGCATTTTTTAGTTTTGTTTTGGTCTAACGGCCAGTAAGAAAAGGTTACTGATGGCGACAATATACTCCATCTTTCTGCATGGCAGCGTAATCTGAGCAGACGCTCTAAAACAACAGAACGGTTTCGGAACCAGCCGTCCTGATAGACGCAGTTGTAAGTCCCATCGATCTCCGAGCGACAGAAAGGAAGTACGTCTACGACAAAGAGGCGGAAATGGGAACGGAAGCGGCATCCGAGGAGGCTAAGCAGCTCACGAGATAGAAGTGGCAAGACCATTAGAACTCGGAAAATAGAGGAAGATGGACAGCGAGGCTGATCAGGAACGTTCCTGTGTGGAACTATTGGAAACGCGGTGAGGTCAGCTACTACGTCACCCAGTTACTCACCAGACACGGATGTTTAAACGCCTTTCTTAACAAAATAGACAAAACAAGCAGTCTAGGCTGCCAGTACGGAGACTCGCTAGAAGATGACGCAAACCATAACTTCTTAGCCCTGTTTCATAATAAAGTACAAACTAATACTATTAGTCTGCTGTAAAATTGCGTTTCATAATCAAGCAGCAGAAAAGAACTATTATATTTTTCAGATCGTTAATATCCCTAATATTGTTAATAAAGCCATCCTCATTAAGAAAAAGGAACTATTAGTGGTTGTTCTTGGCAGTTTTTTGAACCTGTACTTTCAACTAATAGTATTAGCATTATTATGAAACAGCGCCCAGCACATAAGTATTGGCGGCATCACACCGGAGAACATTGTACAGAAGATGCTGGAGAGTTACGAGAACTGGCAAAAAGTGTGTAGCTACATAGGTAGAACATATTTTCAGAAGAAACAAAGAGAAGAAGAAAATTATCGGGAAACAGTTGAACCCGTAAGATGATCCCGCAAGGGAAACATGACAACCACCCTGAAGTAAAGCAAAGAGCGATCCTGGGGGGTGGGACAGAAGGGTTATGGTGGATTTTTGGTCGGTATGTTTATACCTGAACGAGTCCGACACACGTGGATGGTCAATGGGGGTCAACGCCGAAAAGGCGTTGATGCAAATAAGACCCTAATTTTCTGGCTTTTTCTACTCTAATTTATATGTTGACATATTTTAAATAATGCAAAACGATTCTTTTTCCCTTTTTAATTTTTTTGGAGATACGACCTTATATATCTCAGTAAGGCAGCCGCTTTCTGTTTTACTGAGGATTTTTGGAGGTTCTCTTCATAGGCCAACCGAAAATTTGTCTGAAAGTTGTATAAAAAAGGAGGAGAAAGACTATTCAAAAAGAAGATTAGCTAAAGGTTGACACTTGAAATCTATCTCTGCTTACCATTGAACGATTCAAATTCAAAGTATATTTTTCAGACTTACAAAGCTCCACATGACTCTCCACCCAGGGACTTATAGAAGAAAAAAGTCATTGATTCTAGAAAAATACTACCTGGCAGTACCTTCTCCTCATCTAATCCTCATAATTCCTGTTTTCTTTTCCCTTTTGTTATTTTCTGCCGTCTATGTCAACTCTTATGGTGGTAGTTATTCGAAACAGGAGGATAAAGCACACGCAAAACCAACCAGCAGAATTTTCCATAACATTTTTATGGTTGAAAAAAGAAAAGATATGACAAGAAGCCACCAGGATTCAGTGCTATGTGTCGATGCAGTAAAAAAAGAAGACAACAAAATAATAATAATAAAAAAAAAAAAACATCCCGAGAAGACGTCATCTTATCCTGAAAACAACGACAAAACACTCAGCTCAGCTGCTTTTGTTTCCAATTGGAATTGTTTTTGGTTGAGCATATGCATGTGAGTATGTGTGTGATGAGAAAAACGGTTTCTGAATCCTTTTGTGGCCTCTGAGACTCTGAGAGTTATCTTCATCCCAGTGGCGCTTTGTTATCCTCACTCACTGCACCAGAATAGAACCAGAAGAAACAAAATAACACCAAGTGCCTTCGATTGGCACAATGAACCAAACACCATATTACCGCACTGCAACTAGAACTGAAAAAAAAAAACAACAACAAAACTAAAGGAACACGCTCGTACAATGTTCTATTTTTGAAGTGCGTTTAGGTTCATTCTTTTTTATCTGAAACGAGATATCTATACAGACATAGGTTCTATAAAGGTAATTTTTGGATTCTTAAAAGAATTTTAATTCGAGATTCAACTAAAAGAGTTCAACATTTATCAATGTCTTAATTTTCGTCCTAATTGCTACATTTACTATATAAGGTTATGGAAATGGTTAAATATTTGGGGAATAATTATAATGATCATAAACAAGTCTGCCAACAACACCCATCATAAACTTTTAATAACAAACACAATAAAACTGTTTGGGTAGAGGGACTATTGATTAGGTATAATCAAATATCAAAAGCATGTGCGAGCGACCCACTTTGACCACGTGTGGTCTTTTGTTGTTATATTTTTTTGTCTGAAAAAAAGTAGAGTTGAACGATTTTTTCCACAATTTTGGTTGCATGTACGGAAATAATTATGTTTAATTTATTTTTAGCTCAATTTTTTTTTGTGGCGCAACTTAGGTTCCTCTGTATTGCGGGCAACACTTCTAAACTAATTTTAGTTAAGTTTGGATCAGAGGAAAATATAAAAAAAAAACTTATAGTGTTAATGTCCCCGCCAGAGAAATACAGTGTAGACATTAATTATGATTTATGGGACCATATAAGCCAACGAACGACACATGACAGAAGGTTGCTTTGGTGGAATATTATAAACTGCATTCTTTGATAAAGATTACCATCCAGCAACCATTGGAGCAACGAAAACGATGATAGCTTCTCTAATCTCGCCCAGTTCAACTGATAAGATTCTGTCTATCATAATAGCAACACTACGGCTATGAGTGTTTGGAATGACTATAGATTATCGATCGGTTCATGCTTCAGAAATCATTGATATGGATTTGACTTCGAGAAAGAGGTTTGGGGATTTTTGTTTTGTTTGGAGGAGGTAGTGTTATCGAAAAATAGCTCGGAAATTGGTTTCGGAATTGCATTATGGTTGTGGGGGTAATAGAGGGAATCTGGTATTTAGGGCAAGATAAGATGAGCTTTTCCAGAATTTTGATTATTTTGCTTTAAACCATAAATGTTATTGCATTCTGTTGTAGGATTTATAGAATTGATTAAGCAGCAGAACAGAAATGAAACGTTTGAATAGAAAATAGAATTGCTAGTGATTTTTTTTTTTTTTTTTGGGAAATGAAAAGAACGTGATGCTAAAAGTTTTGTGATTGTTCGAATTTAATCAAGACTAAAGTGGCTTTCCTAGTGGAAAAACTCGTAAATGTTTATGTGGCAAGATTTTCAAATAGGTATTCAGGATATTTTAATATGTTTTCCATGTGGAATTCAAAATGAGCAGTGAGAAGAATTCAATTATTTTTCACAAATTCAATAATGATGCATGAAGCCGGTCGTTGAATTTAATCGTTACTGAAATGAGCTTCAAAAGTTATTCGAAGCCAAAGATTGAAAGGAGGTCCATAATTTTACATCTTAGATCAGGGTAAAAATAACTCATTTTTATGAATGATCTCAATAACGGATGACATAGTTAAGAAAATGTTTTAGAAAAATTTATAATAAGACAACTTGAACCTGTTCCTCAACCCTCAACTTATAAATAGGCATTCCATTTAGAACGAAAACTTAGCTTACAGCTTTCAATAGTGCATTCCAAATTTTTTAAGGTACCTACGATTCAACCATTTGTACCCCACACTATTCGAAGTCTTCATTGATAGCGTTTTCTCTTCCTTTAGACTTAAAAGACTGCGACTGGAGTTTTCGCGGGTATTTTTAATCTGCATGCTAGTAATTTGTCTTCTGAATTCTTATTTTTTTTTAATTACTGAATAAGGCTGTAATTTTTTTAAATTGATCGTTGAATCATCTTCCTACGAATATATTGCATTTACGCAAAACTGGGCTGAATAACTGCCGACAAATTTTATCCTCCTTGCTTCAGCGCCCTATCAGGAAATTTTATAGTTGTTCCAAATGGGTCATGCATCAGTTTCAGTTGCGTCTACTTCTGACATTCTTCAGCAAATCAAAAGTCCCTTAGTAGTGAAATGGTGAAACGTGGCACACCAGATGGTGTTTTCTTGATGGCTTATTGGAAGCCTTTGTGTCATGAATCTTGGTCCAATTTTAAAATGGTGCACGGCCAGGTCATGATTTCTCAAAATTTTAAGATTTTCCGGTTAGGGGCTGTATAATTCAAGATCAAATATTTAACTTGGCCATGTATTTAATTTTTTGTAGAATTTGTATTTTGTGAACAGTTAAGAGGTGACCCAGTTGGACATTTTATTAGAATCTTAGAACCATTCGCCATTTAAAAAAAATCTATTCCTGACCATAAACAATACACGCGAACAGGAAATTTTAAGAGTTTAAATCACTAGGCCATGGTTCTCTACGAGCTGTCTCAGCGCAAATATAGGTATTTTATTTCTATTATTTCTTCAACAAAAAAAATTTTAAAGAGAAATTCCCAAAATGACACTAAACCCCTATAAATAAAATCGAAAGTTTAATCAAATAATTAAAAGCAAATTAAAATGTTAAAGTTGTGTGAACACGTTCAAATTCTTGTTGTTTAAATTTCGCTCAATATAAAGTAAATATGTCAAAGTTCACACCTGAAGAAACATTTCTTGCTGTCAATTTGACTTCTGACAATTCGATTCATGGAATTGGATAAATGAGTTTCATGAATTCTATCCCCTCATTTTAGATTGACAGTTTAAGTTATTTTTTTCCATATAAAAAATTTATTCACAATCAAACCGGAACTAGCAAATAGTGTCGTTTCCTGTTGACACTTGACAGTTCGCAAACACATTTCAATCGTTCTAAACTGTTGAACCAACTTATATTACATTATTGTTCCTTAAATTCAATCAAAACACACCTTACACCAACTCAGAATATGCCATAGATACGTCCTTATAGTCGTCCTTTATATATGTACATAAAAAAAGCCTCGAGACTCAGGATAAACTCAACAATATTCATGATCCGTGATTCACGTCGTGATTAGTTATGCGTGAGTCAATGTCATGCATAAATTATGGTTTGGAAAACGCAAGTAATTCCTCTAATTTGGATTTTCCAGGTCTTTTTCTCAGCAACAAAACAAAACTTAAGTTAGCAAAGTTACGATTCCCTTTTGGCACGAACAAGCTACAAAAGGAAACTTGGTTTTCTATAACTTCAACCCTTAACTCCCAAACGAAACCCCTTCCGTCTTTATAAACACAAAACAACAAAAAATGCTGTTGAAATTGCATATATCACACTATGCATAGTAAAAGAGTCCTTCCACCCTCACACGCAGGGCTTCACTTTTCCTTTGGTAATATCCTTTGTTGTGCTTACAGCGGTTTACGAGACGGAAGGAAGTAAACAAAAGTTCATTTCCTTTTCAAAATGAAGTCGAGTAGTTTTTTTTTTGTTTTGAATTTTTGATTGAGGGTAGATGAAGAGAGGGGCATGTAAGACTTGTTTGGTAGGTTTTGCTTTATTTCTTGTTTTTATTTTGGCCCACATTGGAACTGAATTGTGAAGTCGAAAGGATTGCCCTAGCGTTTCGTTCTTGTTTTTTTTTTGTTTTTAATTGATGATGGTTGAACACACACATGGTAACTGAGTTTATCCGGAAAAGTTCAAATTTAAAATTTAAACAACAACAACGGGAACAAATATCCGTTTTTTTTTCTATGAGTATAGCCGCCATTTCGCCCACATTTAAAAACTGTTGGCTGGCAGGGATCTTTTGGGTTTGAGTTTGAGTTTGGGTTTCCATGTTTTCAAGTTTCCATGTTTCCATGTCTATGGCCGTCGCTCGTCGTCCCACACAATGCAATGAACCCTAGAGAGTATGCTTAGTGTGCTTCGGCTGCCGTTGCACTCCTCGGATATAATGATGAATGGATATGCGGATGTGGAGCGAAAAATCTACTATCTCTACCTTTGCACACGCGTTCGGGTCTGAGTGAACTGATTTATCGAATTTGTACCTATGTATTTGAGTTTTTTTTATGAGTCCCTTTGGGTCGGTCGTATAGTTTGATTTTCATAAATCAAAGATAGCCAATTCCGAGAAATGTCAAAAAGTACTCAAACGTATTGCATTAGTATTCCTCTTGGATTGGTATTGTTGTCTGTCTCGATGGGAAAAAGAATAAAGTTTTTGCAAATTTGCGTTAATTAACAAAACGACAAGACTGAAAGTAGTTGGTGAATTCATGATTTGCTGCGTTGTAAAATTCTTTAAAATCATTACATATTTAATATTTATTGAAATGTAAGTTATGGAGTATTTGTTCAATTGGCTATTAAATGTTAATAGCAGAAAGGCGGCGGCAGCAGAAATAACGATGGCGATGGATGGTGACGGACGACTTGGATGAGTTTTTGAATAAACTCAATTTTCTTTAGTTAAATAAATTTATTGACAGTGATTTCATTTTGTGTAAATATTTCACATCACTCATCATTTATAATAATGTTTTCAATTTAACGTAAATTGAGCATGATGTTTTCATAGACATTTTCTAAGATAAGATTTGCTTGTTGTTTTTATTAACTTTTAAGATTTTTTGGGGTGGTTAGTTGAAATTTTAAGGTTTTTGAAAACGCGTAGGTGGTTGATACGAAATAAAAATTTTACTGACTTTTAATGTGTTGTTAGTTAATAAGATATAATATATGTACATAATAATATGTTTTTATAGCTATTGTTATTTTTTTTTATCGTTCACGACCGGTTCCAAATAAAGGAGTTAAATTGATGCTACGAATTCAAATTAGTGTTACCCTTATTTTGAAATATCTGGTAATTTATCTTATTTTTTCCTTTAACGGATATACAATATACATACATAGGAGGTGACGGTTATTTAGATAACAAAGTTGTGTGCTTATACTTTTTCGCTTAAAACGAATAAAACAGCAACAAATTAATTTCGTTCAATATTGTTAATAGGGCACTGTTCAAAATAATAGAATTCCACTCCGGTAAATGCATGTAAAAACTGACAGTGGTGTTTATAAACCCATTCCAAGCAATGTCTTACTTTAGACACTTGTCTAACTCCAAAATGTTATTTATAAACATTTTGCACCTAGTGGCTAACTTAGCCCCTAAAATGCGTTGTCCATAAATCTTCAAATCTTTTTTTAAAGTAGACTCGTTCAACAAACAAGGAAGTCAAATATTTCTAGTTTTCTTAATTTCTAGTTTTGAAATGGATGAAAAGATAATTGAACGTGCCGAAAAGCCTACTGAAATTCATTAATTCATTCAAAAATGAACAAAATGTCATTGAATAAATGAGGTCATATTTGGACAACTATTGGAATGCGATTATAAATACCGGGTTGGCTTAACTATTAAGGCTTTGACTACCTGGGCAATTGCCTTAGCATGTTCTAAAAAAAACCTAATAAATACGACTGTGATGGTTTAAACTTTTCCGCTTTCTATGTTCGTAGGAACTACCGAGAGTCGAACTTATAACAACTATTAAATGTTTCCTTTCTTCTTGACCCCTCATGGTCAATAATTGATGGTAACAGCCAGAGTACGGATACTCCCAAAACTAAATGAGCATTTTTGGTATGCTCTTTCTCATGAGTCATGAGTAATTTGTTATGAACTCTTTTACTTTTGCTTATGCTCCCAAGTTTTTGATTATGCTCGTCAACTAAAAAATAAGCGTGGTTTAAACAATTTTTTTTGGTATTTGTCTATGCAAAAGCTTTGACATTGTTTGGCGCGAAAAAATTTACCGTGGTAAATATAAACTTTATTTTCTTTGAGGCTTATTCCGAGAGTCTATTCAGAATAGAATTGAAATCGAATAAACTTAAAGTCTATTGTTTCTTCCTCAGCGCTTGGTTCTTCATCGAATTCCATTCCATTAGGTATACATAGCAACATTTTAGAGAGCAGCACAAACGTTGAAAACTTTCGTTACTGTATATGGCTTATAATGGAGCTCCCATCTAGCCCCTGAAACGGTTTTTTAAAAGTCCAATTCATTGCCAGTTCGAAAATGATTCTACATTTTGGTATATTTTTTTTTGAAACGCTCTTGTTGAAAATTTTTCTCTTAGCTCGATCAAAGAAAATTTATTTCTTTTCCTTAGCACAAATCGCTTACTAATGCCACCAAAAATATCAAAAGTCCATCGGACCAAATTTATTCAAAAAAATTTGAAGGATAATTTGAACGGAGATTTGACATTTCGATTGAAAGCTCGGGCCGAGGGCTTTTTATTTTTCTACTTAAGAAATTCGAAGTCGAGCTTAATAGAATATAGAAAAAACTCGAATAGACTTTTTTCTAGTAAACTCTCGCAGTATAAGGCCCTTTGTTCGATACAAAAAAATTTAACGAAAAAATCGTTCCCATTAGAAATATATAGATACAAATAATTTTTTTTTCGTCAAGGAACTGTATACCTTAAGCTTAAGAAAAAATATTTGGCTAACAAATTTGGTCCAAGGTCATTTACCTGTGGCTCTAAGCCTATTCTTTTCCCCTGCTTTGTGGGTATGGGCTTTTCGCTCTTTTCGAGTTTTATAATAACTATTACAATTTTTTTGTTGATTTTTGTTCTATAATCATTCTTTTAAAAGACCTCATTCAAAAAATTTACAAAAAAATTCCTAATTAAATATTATGACGTTTATTTTTATGTAGTTTTGGTATGTTATGGGTAATTTTTCGAGTCAACTAAATTATTTTTTTTTTTTAATACATTTTTTAATTTGGTCTTTTAAAGGGATGATTAGAGAACTAAGGGGGGTTTGCGAATTTGGGATGTCGATCGGATTTACATTATAATTTCGAACTTACATTCGAAGTTCTCAGCTTTGATCAGTTTTTGCTCTATTTTATGTTTTAGACATTGGTACAGTTTAAATAGACATAAATAGACAAAAAATTAATTTTTTTTTTAAAGAAAAATGTAATTTGCAGTTTGACTGAATATTTCCATGATAATTGATATGGTAGTTTAATCCTTGAAATAATATTTCATTTTATATGAATGCTGGGCCAAAATAGAATTTAGCATCTTAACAATGCTAGGCCAGATTTACATTTGTAAAATGCATTTTATTAGATGTGTTATTTTCAAATCTTATTTAATAAATTTTCATTTCCTTGGAATTTTGTTTAGTCTAAAAAATTCAATTTATTGGAAACAAAATCCCCCATTTATCCGTTTTAATAAAGCTAACTCTCAAAGTGACAAGTTTTTGTCAAGTTTAGGCAAAGCCCTGCAAAGTTTTTTTATGTTGCGGATGAAAATTTCGAAGTGGGCAGATTTCTACCTGGAAAAACAATCTTCCTTGTTTATAACGGGGACTAGAAAGTTTTACATTTACCCTTACATGGGCGTAGCAAGGGTAACTCTCGTTGCCTCGAAAGACAAAAAATGAAAAAGTGTCTTGATAAAGATTCGATCCTACGATCTGCTAGTTCCAAACGCTAACTTCAGAACTACATATTTTGCAATACAAATGTGTGATGTTGAAAAGGACGAGTATGTACTACATGTACTTCAATTTTTCTTAGTATTGTATGATGCGCATAAAATATTTTTTTTGTATTTGTTATATATGGGTTATTTTGATGGTATTAAAACACTTATCCAACAATTTTTTTTCCAGCCCCTAGCGAAACCTTGTCAGGCCCTTGACTAAACTTCACAAAAACTTGCCATTTTACCAGGCAAGTGGGGAGAAAAAAATAAATATGACAATAAGATGAAAATATTTCTGCGTGAATAAGGCGAAAGCCAGTGTCAGTATTTCTCTTAAAGAAATTAGGTACATATATTTTTGAATATGTATATCTCTTCAGGAAACCTTCAATAAAAAAAATATTTTTAAATTCTTTCATAAGTATAGATCTCCCACCTGGAATAATAATCTAGTTCTTAACGAGCCTTCGAAAGTTAAACATTGATACTAGTACGGGTCTAGCAAGGGTAATTATCGATTTTCTCTAGGGCCTTCCCCGTTAGGTAACCTTTTGCGTAGAGATACAACAAAAAATTGAAAGTTGTTCTAACTTAGATTTGATCCTGCGATCTTCTGATTACCAGTCCAACACCCTGGCTACTGAGCTATGTCGCAATACAGCTGTCTAATGTTACATATGGGGAATTTGTGATGGAATAAAAGACTCATCCAACAAGTTTTTTTTCTAGCGAGGGCCTCACTAGTATTTGACAAGTTTTCCTTTTCTAGATTGCCCCTATCAAAGCCTTTTCAGAGCCTTGCCTAAACTTACTGGCGGTTGTTATTTAAATCAAACTATAGGCGTTAATTTTTTTATGTCAGGGTTGTATGTGTACCCTTAGGGGTTGTTGGATCATGCTAAAGAAGTACCTATATTACGTTCCTATGCGCCTTTCCTTATTATAATTATGCAAATCACTACACATACTACGTTTATTTAATGTTTTCATTTTTCTTATCTTTTCAGGTAAATATTGAATAAAGTTGGATTCAACTGAAGGTGCGATAACACAAACTTTACATTATACGTCTTTTGACAAGAATTTTACTGAATCATAGTTTCCGGATACTTCGCATTTAAGTTAAGGTATCAATGAATCAATATTAATAATCTGTAAAACCAGTAACAATATTCAAAGATAACGCAGGAAATAAAGTTAAATCTAACGAAATAATTATCCTATAGTAGCTAACTTACAAGAAATATCTCAAACGTAAAACCAATAGGTAATTCTTATTAGTGATAAGATTTTTCTTCCAGATCCCTAAGTGAGAAGATATGAGTCTAAGCTAATAAATTGTGTTAAAACCTTAAAATAAAAATATAAATTGAATTTATCTACACAATTTATAGATTTCCCCCGAGGATATGCAAAATTCCTTGGAAGCTTTGTAGACTGTTTCTGTTTTCTTTAAATATTTATGTTTACTAGGTAATAATAATTGTTTTGTTTTTTTATACTTTTTTGATTGAGGTTGACATTTTTTATCTTACTTAAAATCAAGCTGATGAATTACAAAAAACAAAATATATAATTTATTTCACAGAGATCTAAAGAGGACCTTAAAGAAAGTCTTTATAATTTTTTTCAAGCCCCCTACAAAGGCCATCCGTATACTTTCATCTTAGAACTAGGAGCTTATACTTTTTGAGAATAACCACGTATCGTTATCTAACTTCCAAGTTTATAGAATTTTATTTAATGAAAGTACTTGAACAGACATCAAAAGCAGAAGTTGTTCTTTTGTATGCAAATGTGAAACCTTAAACTTTTGACCGCAATCGTTATGGTTATTTCGGTATATTCGCTATATCTCTGCTGAATGATAAGATACTTGGCCTACTTGTGGGCAATTTTTAACATTTTCCACATACATACATTCGTATAAAAAAAAAAAAAACTTTTTTCCTTTGAGATCCTTTTCATCCATTCATCCTACAGCCATTCTTCCAAATGCAATGGAACTCTGCCTCCATTTCAGCTTTATTTCACGCGTCGCCAACCAAACTTCTTCATCTCGGGGAATCGATTTTTTTTTTCATGGTTTCTTTATTTTTCTGTTGGAGTTTTATTATAAAAATCACGTAGCTACATCATTCTTTTCTAGGCAATCCAAACACAATTCAATATGTTCATCCTTCCAATCTCATTCTTCATTATGACATCAGTGAAATCGTCTTCCTTTTATAGGTATTCAAGACATATATAAAACGAATCATACTCGTATCTCTACCGGTTCCATTTCGGTCCGAAAACTTTGCTCTTCCAGAAGTTCAGAAAATATGGACAAAAAAATAAAGTAAGAAGGAATAACTAGAAGCAAAATGTAATTTATTTCACTTTATTCCAATCAGCCTTTGGTGTGTTCTCGTATGGACTTAGGGTTATTCAAATTGGATATAAATGAAACCAACCGATAAAAAACGGAAACACACCTCAATATCGCATATCGATTGATATCCTCCCCAGACACAGCAGGGAAGCTTCAAGCTCTAACCGGCATTAATCTCAAGCTTAAGAAAAAAAAATAAAACAAAAAAATGAATAATTCTTAAAAAAAAAATCAGAGAAAAAATTAATAAGACATTGGATACCGAGGAACAATGCCAACGACAACAAAAAGCAATAACAACGGAGTCGAAGCGATGTTGAGGAAGAACCAGGCACAGGACAGGCAAAATGATCCGTAGAATTAATTTGCATAATCATTTTTGTGTCAAGTGATTTTTATGGTAAATCTAAACTTTGTCGATGGCTCTTAGTATGTGCTTCGAGGCGTGTCTTCATATGTTTTAAAAGCCTTACAGTGGGACGAAATAACAATGAAATTGAAATTGAAACAATCATTGGAGGAAGGGATACAAATGTGCATTCTTTTTACTAAAAACCATGTCAAAGACACTTTTGAAATACAAAAAAAATAAGAGGCGTACCAAAAACGCCCGCCCACACGCCCCTTTCTTAAATTGTTTTTTTCTACATTTATACATAGTTTTATTTCAAAAATAAAGTTTTAGTAATTGTTACTGCTCTAAAACAACGGAAATTGGTACCCACACTCTCTAGCTAAAATCGCTACTAAATAATAATTTCATTAAGCGAAAACTTCAAATCATTAAGTTTTAATCCATCTCTTATGTTCCTTGTTCCACTGTAGGTCATTGGATTTTTTCTTGTTTTTTTTTATTATTTATTTGTTTTTTTTTTTGTTTTATTTTTCTTCTTGATGCAACAGCAGGATTATGCAGACTCAAACAAAACCAAAGACCATAAAACCATATAGAGACCGATTGGGAAACAAGCAGCCAGGAAAAGCTCTTTAAATAGTCTTTAAAGTTCTATGGTGCGTTGTTTGCTTTTTGTTTAGTTCAACCAGAATTTGCTTCTGTATTTAGTTTGTTTCCTTATCTTTTTTTTTGTTGTTGTATTTTTATTTTTGTTTTTTGAAATGCTAACCCTATGTGAAATTAAATTGTTCATCCAAGTGTGCACTAATGTGTCTACAGATCCTATACATATAAGTATGTATACTCCAACATGAACAGTAGGATGAAAAAAAGTTTTGTAGAATATGGAATATTTAATTATGCATTCCCTGAAAGTTTAAATAATAGATGAAATATTATGTATGCATATATTAATCAGAGATATAAATATATTTTGAAACTAAACTATGCAATTAAATTTGAAAATAAATTATTATGAGACAACTTTTTGTTTAATGTTGTCAACAAAACAAAAAAATTGTTGTCAATGGAAAAGTATGAATATTACGAGTATAATTCCATAAAATTATTTTGTTAATTAAGAAAAAATTCATTTATACAAATTCTACAAAAAATATTAATATTTTTTGTAGAAAGAATCAAATTAAATATATTTTTGTAATCTACGAGCAGTCGCATATAGGTTTTTATAATAAAGGAGACTCACTGAAACATATTGCTTTTGAGTTTCTAAATATAATTATCAAAGAGGCACATAGTGACAGAAATAACATTCCACATTCGCGTAAAATGCGGCCTCAGAAAGAATCTGTACTTGACTCAATAAAATTAATACATAAATAATGCGACAGGTCGTGTAGAACCAGAAACCCATTAACTGATACTTAGACCCCTTGCGATTCGTCTAGTCGAACGCTCGATTTTAGTCGAGCCTTCGACTTTTCAAAAATTAAAACTTCGATTTCATTCAAAGTCACCAAGATTTAAAGTTCGATATATCGATCCACGATAAAGTTAAAAAAATCGTAAAAGTTGAAGATGTCACATCGCAGTTTTGCCAAATTTTTGAAATTTAAGGTAGAACCGCACTCGACGGAACTGCACTTCAGCGGAACTGCATTACACAGCGCGGCACTCTATGGCACTATTTTGATATACCGCACTACGCTATAGAACATATTATTGGATTCACTCATAAATAAATGAGTAGTGTCTATGAGTGAACCCATTAGTAGTGCCATTGTGTTGGTATTATTTATACATTCGACCAAGCAACTAAATGATTATTTGATCTCCTGGCCGATATAATTTCTCCTTTTTCATTATCAGCATTAAATATTTCTAAAAGGTAGACTCTACTTCCCACGTCGAATAGGAAAAACAAAGCGCACAGCCAAAACACAACGTTTCGAGGCTCTTGCTATATCGCACTTGTGGCAAAGGAATCGAACTTCAGGCCGCGGCAAAGTTGGTCAGATTATCAACTTTGCCGCATGGTGCCGCGCCGTGAAGTTCAGTTGTCACTTAGTGCGATATAGCTCATACAATTTCATGCAAAAAATATTTTGAAGTTCAGTTGAGGTGCAGTTCCGCTGAAGTGCAGTTCCGTCGAGTGCGGTGTTATTTTTAAGACGAACTTAATTTGGTGGGCTGCGACACGCACGGTGATACCAAATAGTTACATTCGCGTGAATTAATGTTGAGTCGCGAATCATAATAATTGGTGGCTTAACTATTTCTGGGTGCATATTTTTATTCATATTTTATAACAGGAATGGATGCTATTTTTTCTGTCGAATTCCCACGGCTAAGATAAGAGGCACTTTATCATGTCAAGTATTTTTGGAAGATTTACACTACCTTGCAAGTGGCAGTTTTCTTGAGAAAAAAAATCTTTTAGGTGGGATTTGAAACCGAATCTACGGTGGCCTTAAATTGAAACGAAACTACTAAACTGAACTTGCCTGAGAGGACCCTCATCGTCACATTATTCTCTCACGCCAATTGTATGAGGAGGGCGAGAGGGTGGGGGGAGTGGTCTAATCTTTGAAATTTTATGTTCTGTTAAATTTGATCCTAAACATTTTTTATTCAATGCCACGCAGGACAGATGTTTAATATTCATCTGTGGGATATTCTCATAAACGCATACCACCTGAAAGGCCTCTAGATCATCGATAAAATGTCAATTTCAATAAATTAGTCAGCCTTAAAGTTTTTTAAATAATTTTTGAAGGTAAACACAATTTTTGAAGGAAAACAGTTATCCCATTTAAAAGATCACTAAATGGTTATAGAAAGTCAGCTAGTTTCTGTAATTATTCAGGCATAGTTGACCCTTTTTGGCCAATCACTGATCAATAGTCTAAATATCGTTACAAAAAAACCGATTTTAAAGGTGATAAAGAATTCTCAGATCGTAAAAGGTTTTTAAAATGGTTGATAGAACCAAAACGAACCATCCATAGTTAAGAAACATTGATATTTGAATTCAGTGATAAGCTTTTATCTTAAATACAATAAAATTGTATTTTAAGGCTCACGAGGTTTTGACAGAAAGCCGACGATATGGATTCTAAAGCCATAAAAGTAACCGCTTAGAAGATAACTTATACAGATTTCAGAAAATTAAAAGTTAAACAAAATAAATAAATAGAGTAAATTCTTTAAAAAAAAGAAGAAAAGAAGATATAAAGCGATTTAGTTTTTAGTAATCGATTCTAAATTATTCAGCCTAGTTATGAGTTTCACGTAATTTAAATTCCACGTGGAAATATTGACATTTCAATTTTCACCCCAAAAATGGATAATTTCCCTATATTGTAAATTCTCATGTTTCATAATTTAGAGCTAAAATTGTCACTTACCTTTTGACAGCAAACGAAAGAAAAACAGAAGGTACTGGTGCCCTTGCGCAAGTTTTTTTTTTGTTTATTTTTCGCGCGAAATATTTTCCATGTGAAATTCATAATAAGGCTGATTTAAGAGAAGTGAATATAAAAGGCAACTAATTCTGTCATAATTCATACCTGTTTCATTTATCCAAGTCTAAATCTGGACAGAAATTCAATTTCTAACGAATTAAATGCTCTGTCCGACTCACTCTATCCAAAAAATTGTTTCCCATTATCCATCAATGTTGTACACAATTCTAATAATCAAAGGAAGGTATGTTGAGCTTTTTACTGAGTTAAACCGCCGTTGTTGACACTCAATTCAAGTTCCTGACGTTACTTTCCATCCGCAAACACCATAGACTTGTTTCTGACCTTTGACCTTGATAAAGATACTAACGGGTGATTTTTTAAGAGGCTTAGAACTTTAAAAAAAAAAAACACAAAAAATTCGAAAAAATGAATGAAATATTTATTTGAATCGATAGTTTGAACCTTGCAATTTGATGTTTAAAGATAATTTCATGCAAATGTTGACCGCGGCTGCGTCTCAGGTAGCCCATCCGCCGAGTCCAATTTTGGCATACTCTTTCACACATATCGGCCGGTATCTCACGAATGAATGCATGGATGTTGGCTTCCAGTGCGTCAATCGAAGCGGGCTTATCCCTATAGACATTAGCCTTGACATACCCCCACAAAAAATAATCTAATGGTGTCAAATCGCACGATCTAGGCGGCCAATTGACCGGCCCGAAACGTGAAATTAACTGTTCACCAAACTCGCCTCGCAATTGCGCCATTGTTTCGCGTGCTGTGTGGCATGTGGCACCGTCTTGTTGAATCCACATATCATGCAAGTCAAGAACTTCCATTTCGGGCAAAAAAAGTTTGTTATCATCGCTCGGTAGCGTTCACCATTGACAGTAACGCTGCGATTCGCATCATCTTTGAAGAAATATGGCCCAATAATGCCGCCGGCCCATAAACCGCACCAAACAGTGGCTTTTTCGGGATGCATTGGTAGCTGTTGCAATGCTTCTGGCTGATCTTCACTCCAAATGCGGCAATTATGCTTATTTACGTACCCATTCAACCAAAAATGAGCCTCATCGCTGAACACAATTTTTCGATAAAAAAGCGGATCCTCGGCCAGCTTTCCAAGAGCCCATTCACCAAAAATTCGGCGTTGTGGTAGGTCGGCTGGCTTTAGTTCTTGCACCAGCTGTATCTTAAAAGGCTTTACGCCCAAATCCTTCCGCAAAATTTTCCACGTAGTGCTGTAACAAAGGCCTAACTGCTGGGAACGGCGCCGAATCGACATTTCGCGGTCTTCTGTCACACTAGCTGATACGGCCGCAATATTTTCTTCACTACGCACAGTACGTAAACGTGTTGGTGGTTTAATGTCCAACAAAGTAAATTTGGTGCGAAATTTGGTCACAATCTTCCGAATAGACTGCTCAGAAGGTCGAGAATGCCGACCATAAAATGGAAGCAGCGCGCGATGAACATTTCGAACCGAGCACGAATTTTGATAGTAAAATTCAATAATTTGCAAGCGTTGTTCATTTGTAAGACGATACATGGTTAAATTGCAAACCAAACTGAAGCTGTTTGACAGTGACACAAGGTACTAAACACACGTCAGCTGTCAAAACCAGTGTTGCCAAAACCAAACCAGCTAAAAAATCACCCTTTATAAGGACCGGTTTTACAAACGTGGTTCATAAATGTTTACTGGCTGAACTAGGCGAAATTCCTTAGGTTCAACGATGGTTCAAGGTTCAAGTATGTAATAGTAGCCAACTTAATGCCTAAGCCATCGTTGAACCTCAGTAAGTTCGTCGAAGTCGGTGAGTTAAAATTGCTGAACCACGAGTTAAATATTTGTACAACTGGCCGTAAGTGTACCATCGCCTCCAGGCACGTCAGATTGTGTAATATGTCGTGCCACTAAAATCCAGTTAAAAAAAAAAACCTAAGAGAACCTTTTGGCAATACGAGAAATTCAGAAATCTTAACTATGCTTCCTCGATAATGCCGTTGACTCCAGTGCAGACATGATATCAAATTAAATTCTTCTCGGTATGAGAAGTTTATCCCGAATAAGGTTAACTCTATCTTACCGAATAGAAATTCCTGGTTTGATTTGAGCTGTAAAGACGCTAACGCGGTAAGAGAAGTAAGTTTCCGAAGATATGGCAAATCCTTCTGAAGAAAAGTTCAAAAGTTCGAAAAGTTCAAACAAGCTATAGGGATCTGTAACTGTCATAATTGACGAACCAAATTTTAACATGATCAAAAATTAAAGCAAACAATACTACAATCACCCAAAGATAGTAAATTTTGCTGGTCATCTTTGGTGAAAATCATGTATTAAAACCTACTTTGCGTTCGGTTCGAACGCTCGTCTTCAATGACACTCTTTTCGTCAGCTCACTTAAAAAGCCAATTATCTTACAGAACAGTTTGCTGTTAATTTGACGCTGACACACATTGTGTTATGACTTGTCCTGATGGTGTGCCGAAGGGCTCCGTTTTATCTCCGTCTCTCTTCCTTGAATTTATTAACGATTCCTGTCTAAAACTACTAATCCGTTTAATTGGTTTGCAGACGACAGTATAAGCTAAGCTTTTCATATTAGCTTAGAGATTCATTTCCTTGTTCTTCTGATGTAAAAATTGAACTGTAGCTTACGATCAGTTCAATAAATTCTGATCTTTACAGCATTGCCCAATGGGGCATACAAAACCGCAAAGAATTTAATGCTTCAGAAAATCAATGCTGTCTTTTGTCGTTAACTGAAAAAACAGAATGGTGTAGCTGTAGTTTTGGCGTGAAGCACTGTCAAAGTAAGAAGATAGAAAAAAAATCTATGCAGTGCCATAATGTGAAGCTATAAATGTAGCAAGAAATGTATGGTGTAGCAGAAGTTCAACAAAAATTCAACTTTTGCTACAAGCTGCAGCTAAATTCATTCTGCTCAAGGGGTCAAGCTAAACCCTTCTGCTCGCTCTACCGCTATCCATGAGTGGGATTTGCATTGCGGAAACCTAAACAGCTTACAGTTCTGGGTATGTTCATCACAGACCACCTCGTGTGGATCACATATTTGATGTCCCCAAAAACGCTGCTAAGTGTTAGGCTTTCTTCAAAGATGCATTAAATTTGTCTCACCTTCTGAACTAGCTGCAAGATACAAAGCCTTTTTGCGTCCGAAATTTAAGTACAGTTATCATATTTCTGCAGGTGCTGCCTTAACTCACTTGAGTTTGGGAAGAAAAAGTTTAGATATGGGATGTCTTAATATGTCCACGTTCTGTAACTCTCGCATCGATTTTATTTTGCTTCAATTTTTATTAGTTCTCGACCAATTTTATCGATGCGAGAATTACAGAACTTGGGCAGTGAATTCCAATGAATTTCAGACTGTGATAAAGATCAATAAAGATGTCGTCCGGGTTCGTCGAAAAAGTATCACCTGACGTTCCAAGGGCTGTTTCTTTGATTCTGGCTAGGCTGGGCTGTAGTTTGAAGTTTATTTTTTTCTCGTCTTTAACAAATTTTCCCTAAATAATTTAATTTCTTTAAATTTACCCTTAAAGCTATGTATATATGACCTGGTTTTGGTGTTGCTCTTGAGTTAGTACACTTTTCTATTCCAATTAATTTTGTTTTGTTTTTTAAATTTTTTTTTTTTTTCTTTTTTGCTAAGAGGTCAAAAGCTCTACTTTGGTAGGTTCAGACAAAGAGAAGGTACGAGTACATTATATTTGTGCTAAGCAACAAAAAAAAAAAAAAAAAAAATAAACAAAAAAAAAAAACTGATTGCAGAAGCATCCGGGAAACAATATTAAGTAGGTGTAGGAGGATATACTGAATTTATTCAGAGCTTGACCTACTTTATTTTTGCATTCTAATCATCTGGAAGACAAAAAAAAAGAAATTATTAAAAAAAACTATATTTAAAATAAAAACACCTACAAATTCATGAAAATGAAGAGACTCATTTTGGTTTTGGATTCAGATGCGCAAAGTTCTTTTGGTTAAAAACTAGGCCATGGTTCTTCTGGCACAAAAAACACGAAACTAAAACAAAAACCCAGAGAATACCTACAATGCAAAATAAAACGCGACTGACTGCATTGCATTTGCAAATGGTTCTACATTTTTTGAAGTGTTGTATCTGTTTTTGTTTTTTTTTTTTCTTTTTTCTGTTTTGTAACAGAAGGAAAAATGTAGGTACACCACCATGTTGACTATGCTTAGCGTTCTCTCTCGAGATGGAAAGTGACTTAATACAGTGGCACCCTTCGTGTAGTTGGATTACTTCATTCATGTAACCTTTCAAAGTGACACCGAAACAGAGAATTAGAAATATACAAGTGAAGGGAGTCTTCTAAATAGTAGGTACAGGTGCCTTGTGACGAGTGACACAATTTCTGCAAGATTAGTTCAAGTTCTGGGAAATTCCCATAATGTAGCTCAGATCGTTATGTGTATGTAAGGAAGGCAGAAAGGAAAAACATTCTGATCTGGTTGATTTTTGGCATCATACTCGTATATGGATGTGTTGTCGCAATTAATTCCAGATATAGAGAAATAAATATAAAAATTAAACCTTTATATTTGGTGGGTTTTTTGGCCTTGGCTTATACCTGATACCGTTAGTTCATAATTGGAAAATTTATCGCCGTCGTTGTCTCCAAACATACAAATACTCGTATCTTATGAAACTAAAATCTTGTGATACAAATATCTCGTGATACAAATATCTCATGCGCGAGTTATATTATAAAAGAAATATATCATGTGAGTAATATATCATGCGAGAAATGCATCATAAGAGAAATATATCATAAGTGAAATATATCATGAGCGAAATATATCATGAGTGAAATTTATCATGCGAAATAATCATGATAGAAATTTGTTCATGAAAAATATATATTATAAGAAATATATATCATGAGAAATGTATCATAATAGACAAAAATCTTGTGATAAAAATCTCATCTCATGAGAGATATATCATAACAGAAATATATCATGAGAGAAATATATCATGCGAGAAATGCATCATAAGAGAAATATATCATGAGTGAAATATATCATGAGTGAAATATATTATGAGTGAAATATATCATGAGAAATAATCATGAGGGAATTTTGTTTAGAAAAAAACATTATAAGGAAAATATATCATGAGAAATGTATCATAAGTGACAAAAGTACAAGCATCATGTGATCAAAATATCTCATGATACAAATATCTCATCCGCGAGATATATCATAACAAAAATATATCGTGAAAGGAATACATCCTGAGAGAAATGTATCGTTAGTGAAATATATCATGAGTGAATAACACCATGAGAAATAACCATGGGAAATTGTTTCATGAGGAAAATATACTCGTATTATAAGAAAAATATATCATGGGAATTGTATCATAAGAGGCAAAAATCTAGAGAAAAAATATCATGTGAAATATATTATGAGAGAAATACCTAAGAGAAATATATCATAAGAAAAACTTATCATAAGAAATATATCACGAAATAATTACATCATGAAAAAAACATTTCACAGAAAAATACATACATACATCATAAGAGAATTAAATCCTAGAAGAAATAAGTCATGAGAAAAATATATCCCGAGAGGAATATATCATGAGAGAAATACATATATTATATGATTAATAATATTCCAAGAAATGTATTATAAGAGAAATATACCATGAGAAAAATATATCACGAGATAAAGATATCATTAGAGAAATATATCATGAGAGAAATATATCATGAAATAAATATATCATAAGAGAAATATATGTATCATGAGAGAAATATACCATGATAGAACAACTTTAAACTTTTTTTATTAACTTACAAATATAAAACTTTGCTCTTCAAATATGTATATTAACTATTTCCGCAATGCAATTTAGGAATTGAATTTAAATCCTCGGCGTCGCAGTTTAAATAAAAAGAAAATACACAAGACAAATCTTATGACCTTGAATATTATAGGTAGGAATTATTATACTCGTGATTCGCATTTATACCCTGGTGTCATTCACAATTAACAATATGCAAAAAAAGTCTGGTCTTTCCCTATATCCTTTCTCTTATTCCTCGCTCATAATTTATGCATACCAAGTTTCTGAAAGACAACGTTACTCGTAAAAGACAAAATATTTTCAACCTTCACTTTTAAAACACAAACGATTCTACATAACGACAACGCTTTGCCCATCTGCCATCCTTAAAAACCGCAGAAATTTCCTCAGAGATTTCAACATTCTTGGTGGTGCTGGTTAAAACGTCCCTTCGTCCGTCGTCGTTGTGTCGTCGTGTCGTCGTCGAAACTATTTCGAAACGACAAGGACATTTTCGAAAGTGTATCTATGTGTCATCATTTATGTATGTCACATGTCGACATTTTAATACAATTTACACAGAAAAAAAAATTAATAAGATTTCCCATTGCTGCCGCATAATAATAATTTGAAAACAAGAAAACTTGTTTATCGTTCCATTGAAACTACTATGTTGTATAGATGCAAATTACGTCATTGAGTGTGTATGGTATATAGAAGTGATGGGAATACGCCCTTAATATCATCCACACGCACAAAAATCCCTCATCAAATAAACTTTATGAAAAGGGGCGTTAAATAATAAACTCGGTTATAAAAATAAAAAAAAATTATAAATCAATACAAGAAAAACATGAAGGCCATCATCACATCAAGGAACTTGTAGCTTTTTAGTCAAGTGTTTTTCTATGTATTTTGTTGCTAGAATTTGTGCTGTCAAGGCCTTTTTGTGAAGTTAACTTCCCCTAAATTTGCATTTGAATGAATTGCTAGCCTTTGTGAAGATACGTACATACTTTGCTTGCTCCTAAAAATAGAATATTATAAGTTAAGGACCACTGATGGGGCGACAAATAATAGCAAAGGGAAGTCGTGTCGCGGCTCAATTCGAAACCTAAATGCAGGGAACCTTTATAGAAAAAAAAAAGACCAAACAAAATAGCTTCTTCATGTCCCATTGGGATTTTATTTTATTTTTTTCTTACTTTGGCACCAAAATTGAAAAGAAGAAAATGCTTGTGGCGTTGACATATGGTGTTGCACGCGATTTACCAGAAAACATTAATCAGAGACAGATGAAGAGGTCACTTACAATAAACCAGCTATAAGGTTTTGGCTCTGGTGCTCCTACCGCAACATTTTGCTTCTGGGCATTCTGTCGGCGAATATTATTGTAGCTGACTTTGGGAGGTGATGTGAAAATTACTCAGCCAGAAGAGGTAATTGTTTTTTTTTTTTGTTTTCTTTCTTTTGGTAGCTTCTTTTTACATTTATTTTTTTTTTGTTTTACCTTTCGATGCTTGTTAAGATTCAAGAATGCGACGAGCTTCAAATGAAAGTGAATGCTGTTTGGTTTTTTTTTTGATGGACAAAAATCTTGTTAGTTTATTCAGACTCAAAAATTATGTATTTAGGCCTTTGTATTGAGAAAAACTTTGAGTAACTTTCGTCTTCAAAATAACAGTCCTTGAAAATTTTATTAAGTGTTCGCTTCAAGAACCTTGGGGCGCACTATGACAGATAAATAATTTTGTGTGAAGATTTAAATAGAACACCAAAAAGAAAGTTGGTGCAATATAGGTAGCTAGTAGATGAAAAGTTACGAGCTGCTCTTCCAAGAAATATTCATTTAATACCGCAAATGAGTTCCTGTATCGAAGTGTTACATTTTAACCTCCACTGACCCGCTACACCAAAGTAGTACCAGCCAACATCACCACATAATGCAATATTTCGAATAAGACTTGGCACCCGTCAAGTCGACGTCATACAATTATTTCATTCGTCCTTCTAATAGTTCACACATTCTTGTAGCAAAAAAATCATCATGAGAGGTATGAATTTTAGAAAAAAGTCGAAGCTTATCGGCTCATGTTAACTCTAGTTACAAGCTGATCTCGGCTTGTAGCAACTTTGATAAAAAAATCAGGTTACTTTTAATGCTAAACTGGTGTCTTTTTGGCTTACGACGTAGAACAGAAAGTAATTCTCCGTTGGGTATGCTTTGGCCTGGAATCAGATTCCTATCGTTAACTCCATTCCCGCTCCTTCTGAGTGAGAGATTGGGCCAAAGAAGTAATTCTCCCTTGGGTTAGAACTGGACTGGAATCAGATTCCTACCGAAAACTTCCTTTTGAGAGAGAGCTGGGGTAAGAAAGGAATTCCCCCTTGGGTTAACCTTGATGGGCTAGAATCAGATTCCTATCGTAAAATCCTCAGTTGCTCCTTCCAAGTGCGAGCTTGTGCAAACAAGTATCCTCTCCTGGGTGAGCCTTGGACTAGAATGAGGGGTCGAATTACCGTTTCAGTGAACGAGTGAGTGAGTGCCATCAGTGATCGAATGAACGAGTAACCACCTAAATGGTATACTTCACGTCACGTATTACTCGATAACTGATGCGGCAATTCGGCCTCAGATTCCTGTCGTAGGCGTAAACTCCCTTCCCGCTCCTGCTGAGTGAGAGTTTGGCCAAACAAAAAGAATTCTTCCTTGGACAAGCTTTGGACTGGAATCAGGCTCCTACCGTATTGCCCCTGGTTCACTGGTCCTAAGTGAATAGTTTGGGCTGAGTCTACTCCTGTAGTTTTACCGTGTCAAGTTTAGTTGTATATGAGATACCGTGGTATGTATAATAAAATTAACAAACATTGAAAGATTGATTGTAAACAACGCTTTCTATAACCATCCCGAATTCTTTTTCCTTGGGAAACCAAGTTTTATTTGCTTTCTTCGGGAATACCCTGAGCTACGATGACCTTCGTACCACCTTCCATAAAAAAGTCCTTAGATTTTAGATTCAGACCAGAAGCCTTGAGTTTCAATGAGGATGTGATCGAACACCTCATGACAATTTGCTTCAAGGCGAAATTCAACAATATAAACCTCATACGTGCACACGCCTCTTTAGATATGGTGTTGACCTCAAAAAACAATTTTCTGGGTATGAGATATGATCAGTGCACTAGGTATGACATTTTTGCAGACGATTTTAACATCTAGCTGGAAAGAGAAGATATTTCTGGTGGTTGGTACAGTTGGAAAGTACAGTACCCCATGAAATAAACTCTTAAGAAGTCGTATTTCTAATGGAAACATTGCCAAGAAGTTATCAGAGATATATACCGCCTCTAAATTTCGATAAACGATTACCACAGCGAAACCCCTGGAATGACAAAGAATGACCAGAGATGCTCGCGAGCTCTGCGGGCAGAAGAGGAGAGAAAAACATCGGCTTCTAAGAAAGAAAAATCAAGGAGCATTAAAATCGCGATCGAAGAAATAGAGGTCCCGAACGAAACCAGCAAGAATGATCAGGGGAACATACAGTAAATATGGAAATGAAAAAATCGCCATTGATTAACTATGACATTACGGCAGATCTAGAAAAAAAGCCAGGGAATTCAATTCGACACTGATCACCTTTTTATCGATTGTAAGGTCTGGTATTGCAGCATTTAGAGAGACGAGCTATTCGCAGTGAAGTCTAATTTTGGCATCTATCTGCTGCCAAACTCGTTCGATTGGCAAACTACCGATGGCGAAATCTTACTTACTTACTGAAGGTTTGGCGCTATAGTCCGAGGTGGACCAGGGCCTCAACCAACAAGCTTCTTCAAGCCGACTCGGTTCCTAGCTAGCTGTCTCCAGTTTCGCACGCCAAGTTGGTTGAGGTCCTCTTCCACTTGCGCTGTCGTCCTCTACTGTGCCGTCCCACGGGGTTGGATTCAAAGACTTTTCGGGCCGGAGCATTGTTGTCCATTCTCTCTAGGTGACCCAGTCATCTCAGTCGTTGACTTTTCACTTTACTGGCTGGGTCGGTCTCGCTGTACAGCCCGTACAGTTCGTGGTTGTATCTTCTTCTCCATTCCCTTTCTATGCAGACGCGACCAAAAATCACCCAGAGAATTTTCCTCTCAAAACAGCCTAAAGCGTTCTCATCTACAGTTAATAGCGTCCATGTCTCCGCACCATACTTCAGAACCGGGATGATAAGCGTCTTATACAGGGACACTTAAGTTGCTCGAGAGAGGGCTTTGCTGTGATGCGACTTCTTCAATATCGCTCTCGAAAGAATTGTGCAAAACTCTCACGTCAACACAAGAAGCACAATTTTTCAAAAGTCCGTCCAACTACTCGCTTGCTCCTACGATATTGACATAATTGGAAGGACAAAGCGTGATGTCAATGCTGCTTTCGTGAGTATTGAGGAGGAAGCCAAGAAGATGGATTTAACGTTGAATGAAAGCAAGACCAAATATGTTCTGTCAACAAGAAAGGACACCCAACACCGACATCTCGGTCAGAACGTATAATTTTGAGGTGGTCAGAGACTTTGCCTACCTAGGCTCCTCTATAAACTCAGCAAACGATACCAGTGCTAAGATAAACGAAGAATTACTCTTGCCAATCGCTTCTTCTTTGGGGTAAAAAGACACTTGAGTAGCAAAGCCATTTATCAAAAATTTATTAAAATTTTCGACCTTACCCTCATTTACCCTATTAAAAAATTGAAAAACCTATTAAAAAAAATATTTCCCAATATTAACCTTCTAGAAAATATTCATTTTAAAAATCAAGAACATTCAACCCCAGGCGAGAAGTTCATTTTAAATCCCTGAGAATTAAATATCACATACGATTTGGCATCAAAAGTTCTAATTTACATAAACCACACATAAGATAAAAAGTAGACTGGTGCGGCGGCGGGCGGCGGGCGGTAGAGACAGTGGCATTGTTGGTCACTGTCCTTTAGAAATATTCATTCCATATTATAATCCAACAGTTCGCAAATCCCAAAACTCATTTATATTGCAATGACCTTTGTGGCATGAAGCATGAAGCATAAAGCATTGAACCCCGAAAGTTGGGTATTAAAGTTTTCTATAGCGCATAATGGGATTTCGCCAACAACCGAAACCATCTTCACTTTTAAACATTGTCTCTATTTCCACACAAGAATTATATATATCCTTTGTGGGACCACAAGTATATTTTCGGTTGAAGCTCTTATAATCGTAAACTTGTGTATGACTGCGATTGAATGTCCTTTCTGCGCATAGATGGTGGTGGTGGGCGCGGTGGCTTTTGGATGTATATAACATCAAGGATGCTGATGTGGTTAGTGGTTATAAATTGGGAAGATGGTATTGTGATATGAACAATGAACCTATTGGCAATCTTTCTCTCTCTCTCTCTCTTTCTTTTTCTAGTTTCGGTCACTGTCACTTTCTCATTAAGCTGTCGAAGGACATGCATATATACACTCCGTGTCACTTAATTGAGATCGAGTTTTTGTAAAACTGGCTTTTTGTGATGATTAAGTTCTATAAAAACAATTTTTTTTCCTTATTGAACATAGTGGAAAATGAAGGCAATGAAAGAATAATTACGTTTTTGAGAAAATGGTTTCAAACTGGCAATTTTTCAATAAAAAAGAATTCTTATTTTTTTCTGATTTCTTTTTTTTCATTATTTTCTTAAGTTTTTTTTGCATACTAGGTGATTCGCGTAAAACCTGCCAAAAGATTCAAGTATACAAGAAAAAAATCCCACGGGAGGAGGGTTTATAATTCCCCCCACTTAGACAGAAGGGAAAATTTTATAAAAAAAAATTACATTAAATAGATAATTGATTTACAAAAACCTCTCTTAAAGAATTTAGAGCTATACTGGTGACGCAGAGTGTCTTTACCATTGCGGTCGTTAGTTATTCTCTATACTTTGCCGTCTTCTTGCTTATTCACAGTTTTCTAATAGAATTATTCTTATAATCCTTATCGTTCTGAATTCTTATTACCACATGGGCATGCATCAAGATTATATATATTTGTATATTCCTTGTATGAGATAATCCTTATCACTTCACTTTAATATTTAAAAATTGTAATATGAAAGGTACATAAAGACAAAATGATCGTCTGGAAACAATGGCGTTGTTGAATACAAATTTTGTTTCTTTAAAGTTCAGATAAATAAGATTATTTGACATCAATATTTGCTAATAAATATTGAAACAATAATGTTGTTTCCCGCCTGGAAAAATTACTAGTTTTTGTCAAGTCAACGTTCTGAAAAGGCCTTTGTAAGGCAATCTAGACAAGGAAAATTTGTCAAAAACTAGTAAGGCCCTCGCTAGGGTAAACTTTTTGGATAAGTCTTTTAACCCCATCAAAAACACCTCATACATGAAAAAAAGAAAATTTTTTATACCTTTCCATTATACAGTAGTAAGAAAAATTAAATTACATACATATATAGTTTTTCAATTCCTTTCACAACTGTATTGCGAAATAGCTCAGTTGGTAGCGTATTGGACTGGTAATCTGAAGATCGCAGAATCAGATAAGACAACTTAACGTGTGAAGCCCGGGACAAAATAGAGAGGTGCCCTTGCTAGACCCTTGTAAGGAACAATGTAAAACTTTCTAGCGCCATGTTGAAAACTAGATTGTTTTTCCAAGTGGGTTGTATTGATTAATGTTGCTTTTTTTATTAAATTAAGAAATTTTAAAAACACCTAGTAAGGATCTTGTTTATATTGTTTTTTTTTTTTTTTTTTAAATTAAATATCAAAAAATGGGTGGAAAAAATACTCGCCATAAAGCAGGACTGGCAGTTCGCCTTTTTTGTAGATGAGACATATGGAACTGATAGACCAGTCATCGTGTATGCTATCTTCCAACCAAACTTGGTTGATGAGTTGATGTATGCAGCCTTTTAACACATTTTCTCCGTGTTTGAAGAGCTCCGCTGGTAAACGATTATATCTTGGAACTTCGTTGTTTTTTTTAAGCTTTTTTTTAAAGCTTCTATACTGGGTGGTGGTACTGGGTCTCCATCGACTGGAGTGGGATTTACTTCTAGGGTGTTTTTCTCCTCTCTTCTCCTTGATCAATATTCATCTCTTGCTGCTTCTGTTCTAAGCTGCAGCATGTTCGCACCCATATTTTCAGCTGTACGCATTAATCATCATACCACGCGTTCTTTTTTGGAGTGGTTGTTAACCTATCGTGGTCTCGGCTAACTCTTTGATGATATCGGGAGACTGAGACCACTGGATGTTGGCGTCTGTGGCAAGTGAATGCACAGTGGAGAGCTTCTCGCTCAGATATTTACTGTAGCCTATAGCACCTCCTGGTATGCTTACGCACCCATCGTCAAATTTCTTCTTTAAGGTGGTTTGTAGCTTTAAATGTTTAAATTCGACGTTTGCCCTTCGAAAAGTACGCGCGTCTAAGATATTAGAGTCCAAGTTAAAAGTTCAAGTGAGCTCAACTTCATTTGGCGTTTCGCCCAGGTACGATAGTTGGGCTCATCAGTTAGATGACTATCGTACCCTTCTAAGTCGCAAAAATTGTTGTTGTGATGTTTACCGACCAATATAGATCTTAGAGTCGTGTCTTCCGGCGATTAGCTCATTTTGTTGGAGTATCGACTATTTGGGGAACGCCAGGTTGCTTCGTGGGTTTTTAACCGTAGAAACTTAGTGCTTTTTATCAATGTATAACGAGCTTCTAAAAAGTCTTTAGTCGGAAACCGTTATCATATCTCTTCGTGGAGACTGTGCCTATCAATTAATCCACTGAAGGTGTCTTCCTTTCCAATTAAAGCATTGAAGGCTCCGAGAAAATTTGTGCATCGAACCCCGGGCAGGACCCGTTCTGTCCAGAAGAGGTCATTAAACTCATCCTTTAAAGAGCTTTTAGTTTTATTAAGCTTAAATTTTAGAAAGTGGGTTTGATGCGGATCACAGCAAGGCTTAATGTCGGTAACTGTATATTCTTTCATCACAGCTGTAATACATGTCGGAGTCTTTTCTTTTAACCATATCTGATCCTATCCATCAGTTCTCCTGGATTAAGGTAATGTCTACATAATACCGCGTGAGGGCAGACTTAAGTTTTTGAGTTGTAAGGCCTGGTCCACACGGCAACGCAGCGCACGTTTTTTTGCAGTATAAATCCATATGGTTGTATAAATCGAAACGGCAACCGTACAAACCTGCTTCGTGTGAAAGATCTACGTAGAATGCATACTCCACGGCTCTTTCGCACAGATTTATACTGCAAGGAAACGTGCGGAGGTGTTCCACGTTCCACATTGTCACAGTTCCATTCATTATCCGTTGACGTACCAGGTCTTGTTGTTGTTTGGGGATTATCATTACCGGAGGCTCCTAGTGTCTCTCCCATTACCGAATTTCCTTGTACGTGGAGGATCAGGTCTTTATTTAACCTTAGGACAGCAGCCGATATTCCGATGTCATTTCCCGTAAATGGTGCCGCTTCCCCGTAAATGGTGCCGTTTGCTCGTAAATGGTTCATCCGCCACCATTTCCTTTTCAGCACCTTGGCAAGTACTGAAAATCCTTACTGGCCTTATCTCTTAGTATGCTAGTAGTACCTCGTGGCATGATGGTTAGTGCGTTGGACTGTCATGCCGAAGGTCTGAGTTCGATACCCAGCCACTGCCACCTAAGAACAGAAATGTTTTTCCCAAGATACTGCCTCTTGCGAGGAGCTGTCAAATCCTCCCAGAATAAACTTGTCATGAATAGGTGCTTCTTATCTAGCCGTTCGGTCTCGGCAAAAATTTGTAGTTCCCTTCCATTCCTTCCAATAACACGCACACAGAAATGGTTGAGAGTTGTAAGTCACTAGGCTCTGGTTATCCACGAGCTGTTGCGCCACCAAATTTATTTATTTATGCTTGAGTACCTCATGCAAGGTCTCTGTCTTCCCGACTGTTGGTAGCACCGCTGATTCTCTATGTTGAATCCATTCGCCGCACACCATCCATCTTATATCGTCGTTCGAGATTTCTGCCGAATTATTCAGCCAGTCATTTCCTACAGAAGGTTATAGTGTTGCTATTTTTTTCTTCTGTCCAACACTCCCGCTTATTAGCAAAGCTAGTCCGGATAGACGAGATCAGTATCCGACGGTTATCATACTTCATGAGCACAACTGACGTGTGTTATTCGTTGCATCACTGGACATCGCCATATTGACGCAAATCAGTGGCACCCGCTTACTATACATCGCCCAACGATCAAGAAAACTCATGTTGACTGTAAGGTGGAATCAGGAGGGAAGCGATTTTGTATTGGAAAAAATAAAACTAAATAAATTAACCTCGGGAATCAGGTCTTTCATTAATAGAAAATTATAATAAATTGATTTGGAAATAATGAATAATTCGCCTTTGTTCTTTTTCCTCCAATTTCTCTCTGGCTCAGCAATCGCTTTTGGTTACAATAAATGCCTTTTGTTACGGCACCTTCTTTGCTTACTCAGAAATAATTTGTTGGATGAAAAAAAAACACAACTATTAACCCTTTTCTATTACCAAACAAAAAAGACAGAAATGCCTGATTTATTGAATTGAGTTCATCAAAAAATGATAATAGAAATTTATTTAGAATAGGTAAGTACTCAAATCAACGAGTAAATATTATTTACGCTCCCTTTTTTAATAGTTGCTCTGACCTGATCCCCTTCTCAACTTAACATCAGGTAATCTAATCCTTTGTTTGGGTTAAACAAAAAAAATCCATCAAGTGTGTGTCTATGCAATGAAACCAGAACAAATTAATTGGTTTACAGCAATTAAGGTCATTAGTCAACAAGTGCACTAAGAACAAGAACAATCTAAAGAAACCTTACATTTTTCTTGTTTGCAAATTTATTTTGTCGTCTATGTTGTATCTATCACCCACCGTAAAATAGCAGCAATTAACTTATTTTTTTTTTTTTTTAATTTATTGCTATCGTTCGATTTATTGAATTAAAAACTTTTCAATTTCAACACTTTTAAGTTATCAAAACTTAGAAGAATTTTGTATTCCTAACAACGAAAAAAATACAAAAAAATAAAACAACAACGAAAACGGTGAGAGATTATGGAAGAGAAACTAATTTCGAAGAAGTAAAAATTCAGCTTTGGTTGCAATGCAATAGAATCCAAACTTTTTTGGAGGAAGAAAGAACTTTTAATTGGGAATTTTTTTTTATTTTTGTTCAGCAGCATTTCGATGGTGGTTGTGTAGTAAAATATTGAATATCGGGCACACACATACATAATATTGAAATAAAAGAAAGTTGAACTTTTGCAATTGAAAAATTAAATTAAAATTGATCTAATGATTTTTTTTAATTGAATAATAAACCAACGAAAAAGTCATAAAAATCGTGGTATCGGTGGAGACATATTTGAAAGAATATCCTGAGATTGAATGTTGCATATGTATTTGAGAAATTTATATTATCGGGTGTCTATAGTGTCATCTATTTTAGATATATCGCGTGCCAATAAAAAATACAGAACTGTACCTAATACACTTCATTGTGGTACCCCAGCCATGACCTTCGAAATGATCTGCAAATTTTCAGCCTGTCGCTATTTTTCCATTTGATCAGTTATAATGTTTCTATAATTGCTGGATTATAATTCACGAAAAACTTTTCTCCCCCTAAACATACGTTCGACAGTTTGGCGCCACTCTTTATTCACTGAATAGTCTTTTCAATAGGTGCAAAGGTGAAATCAGATGTGAAAATTCGAAGAGTCAGACGCAATGAATCTTCGTGTAGAAGGGGGCATATATCGGGTTTTTCAATAAGAGCGCTACAAAAGTTTTTTTTAAATAAAACAAAAACGGTTTTGGATATCAATGAAATTCTTTATTCTTGTGAAAGTAAGTTCGATGCCATTATGTATGGAACTCGATTTCTTTTGCATGGCCACCACGGGCACGCTTGCAGAAGTCCAGACGCTGAACCCAATTTTCGACGGTTTTCCAGCATAAATCGGCCGATACTGCTGCAATTTCACGTTCGATATTCGTACGAAGTTCATCAATCGTCGCTGGCTTGTTGGCATAGACCATTGACTTGACGTAGCCCCACAGGAAATAGTCTAACGGCGTCAAATCGCATGACTGAGGCGGCCAAGCGACTGGACCATTTCGTGAGATAACACGTTCTCCAAACTTGGTTTCCAATAAATTGATTTTGACATTCGCTGTGTGGCTTGTGGCGCCGTCCTGTTGGAACCACATGTCCTCCAAGTCCATATCATCCAATTGGGGCCAAAAATATTCGGTTATCATTGAACGGTAGCGATCCCCATTCACAGTAACGTGCCGGTTTTGATCATCACGGAAGAAGTACGGCCAAATGACGCCGCGCCGGCCCATAAACCACACCAAACCGTATTTTTTTCGGGATGCAATGATGACTCATGGAGTACGTGTGGATTGCTGCCTGACCAATACCGGCTATTTTGTTTATTGACGAAGCCATTCAGCCAGAAATGAGCCTCATCCCTGAAGATGATTTTTCGATGAAAATCCGAATCATTTTCAAGTTGTTGCTCAGCCCAATTCACGAACATACGACGCTTCTGGTGGTCAAGCGGCTTCAGTTATTGCGTCAATTTAATCTTGGAAGGATGTATGCCAAGATCTTTTCGCAAAATTCGCCACAACGACGTCACAGAGATACCCAACGCTTGAGAACGACGTGTGAGAGACACATTTGGGCTTTCTGCAACTGAAGCCTCAGCGGCAGCAATATTCTCGACACTACGGGCACTTCTTTGTCTCACTGGCACGGGAACATTTTGTACTGTGCCTGTGGATTCAAATTTTTCCACTAGACGCTCAATTGTTGATCTGCTAGGACGATTATGACGACCATAGATTAAACGTAGCGCTCTTAACGTTGAGGCCACTGACTCCCAATTTCGGTAGTAAATTCTCCCTGTCGCTCTACTACTTTTGTAGCGTCCCTGTTGAAAAACCCTTTATTTATGTGTAGATTCTTAAAAATTTACGAAGAAGAAGAAGAAAAAAAATTACATTCTTATAGAAAATACTTTGTCCGTCAAGTAAGCATTACCACTTAAAAATTTGTAGAATCCAATAATTGGATTAAATGTCGTAATTTTGTCGTAAATTTGTCGTGGAAAAAACATTTGTCGTGCTTGTTTTTTTTTTTAATTAACGCCTGGTAATGCTAACTTGACAGTGAAGTTAGCACTACCACCCCTGAATATAGAGTAAAATAATCTCAAAAAGAAAACAAAGTATGTGTAAATTTGTCGTAAATATATCGTAAAAGAATTTGCATAAAATTCCTCGAATTTGAGAAGAGCCCCAAAATCGTTGTTTTTTCTGCTTTTTCAAAAAATGGCACTACCATATGAAAACTTTCTTTATTCTAAGTGAGTGTTTTTTTGGTATGGAATTTATTTAAACAATTGTCGTAATATGTTTTCAAATAAGATATGTTAAAAAATAATTTATCGCTCCATTTTGTCTATGAAAAATTCATTGCATTTGACGGAAAGATCAAAAATCGAAAAAATTCAGGGAATTTTTTATAGAAACAATGGTGAGATAGATTATTTTTTTTTGACATAACTTACTTAAAGACATATTAAGTCAATTATTTAAACAAATTCCATACCAAAAAACACCTAGAATAAAAAGTTTTCATTTTTGAAAAAAGCAGAAAAAAACAAAGATTTTGGGGCTTTTTGTCAAACTCAAGGAATTTTGCATATATTTTATTCTTTTACGATAATTTACGGCAAATTTACGACAGATTTACGACAGATTTACGACAGATTCACACCTACTTTGTTTTCCTTTTTTCAGTTTATTTTACCCTATTTTCAGGGGTGGTAGTGCTAACTTAACTGTCAAGTTAGCATTGCCAGGGATTTAAAAAAAAAAACAGTTCAACAATTTTTTTTCTTTTACGACAAATTTACGACAATTAATCCAATTATTGGATTCTAAAAATTTTTTAATGATTATGCTAACTTGACGGCCATGAAAATACTGTTTAATGCTTCGCAGTTCTATTTCTTTGGGATGATTTTCCAAAGAAATAATCCCTTGCCTTAAGTTCGTTCAATATTCTTCTTTTAAAATAAAAGGAAACTAAACTAAATGGAAAAACTCACCCTTTTAAGTTCCTTTATAGTTTGAGTCTTCTTTCAAATTATAACTTTTATTGTGGAAAAAGTTTCGCTCTCTTTCATCATCAAGAGCTATGTGCTCGCTTCGGTGTTCTAAAGTCGAGGCATCAGACTATATTTAAACATATACCACTGTAACCATATTCTATATAAACGTACATTGATAACACATTGTTATACATGCCCTCCCTAAGTACCATGTAGATTACTACAAGTAGGTATAAATATATGGTATGTAATAGATATATCTTCATAAACATATCATTTTCTCTGTTTCCAAAGGACAAAGGCTCTTTTTCAAACGTACCAAGTCGTTATGTATGTGTGTTGTACAATGTTACATACATCATCTACAATGTTAAAGAACAAAATATTGAGCACTGGGACTGAATTTTTTTTTTTTTTTTTTCAAAGCAAAACAACACTAACAACAACAAAACAAGCACTTTTCAGACACTTCCAAGCGAACAGAAGCAAATAAGAGCGGAACATATTCTCGCGTTTAGCATGAAATGAATTTTTGTTGTTGTCGTGTTTTTGTCTTCCTGGTGTGATGCGAGTTCCTTGTTCCTTTGTTGCTGTCATTCTTTTTTGAGTTCTATTTACCAGTGCGGTCCTGAGAAAATTTTGCGCCTTAGGAAAATTAAATTGGCTGGTTGTAATTTTTTGTTCTCCATATTTCTTTTGTTGTAAATTTGGCCTTTAAAGTTCTAGCTTTAAAGCCAACAAACAGTCTGTAAAGTGAGGATGTGCTTACACTAAAGTGAATTTGCATCACATGACGTGATTCAGGGCCCTTATTATGAAATTCGGAGACATCAGTGCGTGATACTTTTTGACAATTAAGTTGTAGTTTAGGCTCCAGACATTTTCGAACATCGATTTCACTTTACTTGACGTACCAATTGGATGAATTTGCTTACAATCAGATGATAGAATGAATTGAAGGAGAAACCAGAAAACGTGTCAAATTCCAGTGTCAATGTCAAAATTATTTTAATCAGTTATCTTGAAAACCGTTCAAGCGTATTAAGTTAAATTTCACAAACTTATTGTTAATTTGCGAATAAGCTTAGTATCTGATCTTATTTTACCTAGATTGAAAGAAATTTGAGAAACGACTGATTTTCATCCTCTTAAGTTCTAGGCTTGGTGATTCCAATCATTCAGACTTAGGCTCGGGACACACTTGCGATTTTCTGTCTCAGCGACTAAAAGAAGTGATCGCAGCTTAGTGGGATCTTTTAGTATCATGTGCTTTTATTCATGTTCAACCTCATGTGTTCCTGTTTTGCTACTGAATAATTCTGCGACGGAAAATTGCAAGTGCGTTCCTAGTCTAAGCGATTTTGCATTCTCATTTTTTTTTTTGACATGGTTCGGTCTCACTTGTTGCCTCGAACCTAGGGACTGGGATTCAAAGACTCTATGGACTGAAGGATTGTCGTGCATTCGCTGGGTGTTGTCTAGTCAAGGTGGTCGAGGTGTTTTGACTTTTTGGATTTAATCCTCAATTTTGTAAGTTCAGTTCATTGAGTTTGATGGGGTTGTATTTTCTTCAAGTGGACCTCTTGGTACAAAATATCAAAATTCGAAACTCCGTCACAGAATTTTCCTTTCAAAAGAACCCAGGTTCAGCTCTTGCTTTCTGCCTATCGTCCATGAAAGAGCACTGTCAGTATAATTGTTGCATTAGTAGTGCGCTTTGTCTTACGAATTTTTAAGGAAAACGTTTTGCCAAACTACCCAAGGTAGTTCTTTGTAGGATCTCCACTAAGGTGTCGATTGTGAGATTAATTTTTACTTCGAGAATTTTGAATTTCTTCAGAATGAGATTGAAGAAACCACGAGGACATGTTTAGAAGTGCTCGGAAATGTGATTCCTTAGTTGTACATAACACAGTGTATTTTCTAATATCACTTAAAACAAACAGTTTAGTTTCCCTGATGAGATTCTGGAGTTCCGCCATCATCGCCATATAGAGCTTATGTAGATGAATTTTTTTCATTATGCGGCTTTGAAGTCGATGAAAAAGTGGGAAGTCTCGACTTCAAATTATGTTTTTTTCTTGGATTTGCTTCATTTAAAAGATTGGTCTTTGGCCGATCTACCGGCCTAGCAGCTTCATTGTTACTAGCGGAATATAGTACTAATGCTTTTCTTAGCCGTACAACTTTAAATTCCTTTTTATGAATGGTTCCCTATCGTTAGGCAATCGTGTTCTGTTGATTTGCATTTTGTTGATTGTCGGTCGATTGGTCGCCAGCTTGCTGCGTGGATCCTTTTCCTTGACAACTCAGTACAGGTTATCACCTCTTTTGAGAGCTGCTGCAAAGTCGATTAGTCTAGTGGCGTTATTTGTTATTTTTGCGTGGAAACTGTGCCTACCAACTAATCCACCGAATATTTTTTCCTGTCCAACTGGAGCTTTGAGTTCCCCGAGCTCAACTTCGAAATTTTACATTTTACTTCAGCAGGCAAGCTCCGTCGAGAAGATTATTAAACTCCTTGATAAGTTCTTCAGCTTTATCGGTAGAGAAGTGCATTATGTTGAGGAAACAGCCATGCGAACACTTTACGGCTCAATAACTTTGTTTCTCAGTAGATTTTCCATGACAAATTCGTATTCTAAAAAATAAATGCCAGTTGTTCATCTTTTCTCCTTAATCGCGGTAATAATCTGCCTTATATGGCTCTGACGTGAAAGTGCTTTTGAGTAGGGCCTGAGATAGAAAGAGTTCTCAAGTTGCGGTTACATACTCTCAAGCAATAATCATAAGTCTTAACTTATACCCATTATCTGAGGCTTCTAGTGTTTTAATAGCTGATAAGAAAGTTAATCCGATGACAAAACTCTAAGCTCAACATGCCCGTATCTTGCTTTACTTCTTGCATTTTAAAATATTTTTTATTTTATACGGAGGCTGGTTTCTTGCTTCACGTTTTTTTAGTTCTTTATTTTTATTTGTGTCTAGTTTTATATTTTTTTTTAATTTTAAATTTTATATTTTTTTTTTAAATATTTTTTTTTTTAAATTTGTTTAAAGTTTTTTTATTTTTATTTCATTTTATTTTTTTATTTTTATTTTATTTTTATTTCATTTTATTTTGTTTTTATTTTATTTTTATTCTATTTTTATTTTTATTTTTATTCTATTTTTATTTTTATTCTATTTTTATTTTTATTTTTATTTTATTTTATTTTATATACTTTATTTTATTTTATTTTATTTTATTTTATTTTATTTTATTTTATTTTATTTTATTTTATTTTATTTTATTTTATTTTATTTTATTTTATTTTATTCTTATTTCATTTTTATTTTTATAAATTTTTGTTTGTTAGGTATTTTATTTTTTCCTGCTTTCTGGTTCTTTCTTTCATTGTTGTCGTTTTCTTCCTTTCATTTTATTTTTATTTTTGTTTTTTTATTTTTATTATTTAATTTTCTCTTTTTTTATTCCCTTACCTTTTTTCTATTTTTCATTTTTTTCTGTTTTTTTCTTTTTGTCTTTTTTTTTCTTTTCTGTTGACTTTTTTGGTTTTCTCTTTTTCTTCTTTTTTTGCGTTTTGTTATCTTTCTTTTTTCTTTTTGTCATCTTTTTTTTTCTTTTTGTTGTCTTTTTTTTCATTTTGCCGTCTTTTTTCTTTTTATCGTCCTTTTTGTAGTCCTTTTTTGACTACACCGTCTTTTTCTGTCATCTTTTTCTGTTTCTGTCGTCTTTTTCCGTCTTTTTTCCGTCTTTTTGTCATCTTTTTTCTTTTTGTCTTCTTTCTCTTTTTTGCCAACCTCACCCTCCCTAAAAGAAATCGCCTTTAGTTTGCCGCCTGAATGGGCTAAAACTGACCCTGATGTGCCGCCTTTTGTGTTATGTTACTTTTCCAACTACTGTTTTTTTTGTCTTTCGTAACCGACACAGTTAAGTTAAAAATTTTAAAGTTTTAATTTGCAATTCAATACCTATCGAGCTTCTTTTGCATAAAATATTTCAAAATGAAAAACGGGACAATCTATGAACATGAGCACAAGCATAGGTATACAAATGTTTATATGAGCATTGCAAACAAACTTTTCTCGCCCACTGTCACGCAAAGTAAAAGTTTGCCAAGGATATAATGAAAGAAGTCTCTCTGACAACGAAAAAAAGAAAAGTAGAACACGAAAACTTTTGTCAATTCCTCGTGCAATTGTTAGAAAAAGTGCAGCATTCTCTCAATCCACACTACAAAATTAGGAACAAGAAAAAAAATAGACCTCCTACGGAGGGTAATGCAACTTGCATCACACATTGACTCGATTTTTTTTTATTTAGTTTTTGTTTTGTGTGTAGTGAGGCAATATGCGTTGGTGTTGTTTTGAACTCGAAAAGTATTTATATGCTCCAGAAAATCCTTATTGCTCCATCACCGCGAAGGGAAATCAATAATAAAATTTATTGGATTGGTAAGGGCGGTGAATTTGTGTGTGTTGATTCCTTTTTTAGATTTCCCAACCCCCGGGTGGTATTCGTGGCAGCTAAGGTACGTTAAGTTCCCAGTTGCCACCAAACACCATACAAACCCACATCGGTAAACAAATCTCTTTGGAATTCGTTGACTTCCCTAATTGCCGGCGCAATATACCTAGGTATTCTATTCCTACACACTTTCCCATCACAGGATGAGAGGAATATAGCGGAAATGTATAATCAGGAAATGCAAATGATTTCGATTTAACATCAAAGTACACTCAACTGCATCAGCGACCTATTTTTCTAGGATTTCAAGAGTTTCGTGTTCAATCAATTCATCTCAATTGTTTTTTGAATTTTCTTCTTCTTTTTTTTTAAGTTTCTTATTTATTTAACTAAGGTACGTAGGTATACACTCGAGTATAATATGTGGGAAGATTCCAAGCGACAAAAAAAACGAAGTAGAAAGTAAGAAGACGAAACAAAAATAAGGAGCGATTGAATTGCAAAGAGTTTTATTTTTCTCGAATGCAATTTAATAATAATAATACAAAAAAAAAAAAAAACTCATTTCGGAACAGGAAGCAGCTTCTTATTCCGTTTTCAATTTGTATGCATCTTGGTTATGTGAAACATGAACCAATGTGTATTTTCAATCAGTCAACTAAATCAATCTTAAAGGACCTTATTCTCGTGAACGGTAATTTTGTGCATCGAGAGGGTGTATTCGTATTGAATGCTATAGGAAGCTAGAGTAGGATGATAAATAAATAAGAGAATAAAAACTGCACAACAACTGGGTCTCAAGTTATTGCTTTTTATATACACTATATTGAGTGGCCTAGAAAGCTAAATGTCCCAATTGCAATATGCATATTGAAAACTCGTTAATCTAAAGAGTTTTTCGTTTTGGGGTTCCAGAATTTTTGTGTGTCACTATGAAAATGAGAGCGATATTTTACTTCAGAGTTTGAATTTGTGAAATTCGAATTTGCGAAAATTGAGTTTGCGAAATTTGAATTTGCGAGATTTTGATAGAGATTTCAAATTGCGAGATTTCTGTTGATATTTGCGAAATTTTTTGTTGCGCATTGTAACTGCCAGATTGTTACAAACGAGATTTTGTAATTGCGAAATTATGACAAGTAGGATTATTAATTTGGGAGATTTCGTCTTCCGAATTTGTTAAAAAATATTTCGTCGTAGTACCTCGTGACATAATGGTTAGTGCGTAGGACTGTCATGCCAAAGGCCTGGGTTCGATTCCCGGCCACTGAAACCTAAAAACAGAAACGTTTTTTTCCAAGGTACTGCTTCTTGCGAGGGACTGACAAATCATTCAAAAGTATACTTGTCATGAATAAGTGCTTCTCATCTAGCCGTTCGGACTCGGTCTATAGGTCTTATAGGTCTTCTCCATTCCAGCCAACAACACGCACACAGGAATGGTTGAGAGTTGTTAGTCACTAGGCTCTGCTTCTCCATAAGCTGTTGCGCCACTAAATTTATTAATTTATTTTGTATGCAATATTTCATCATTAAAGATGATGATCTGCTGGAGGTCATACCTCTTCCCTTAATTTTTGAGGTAACTTTTGCCCTAATGATCAAAAAAAAAAAATATAGTAAAAAATCGGAATTTTTCTTAGAAAATAAATTCTGCATTTTCTCCTCTCCAAATCCTCCGATTCTTTTCAACACAAATCATCGCTGAACAAAATGTTTGGTCCTAAATGAGAATCAATTTGTTTTTTTTTTTTTTTCACTAGAATAAAACCTATCAAGTACTTGTGAGACCCTTGCTAGTAAAACCTTCGTTGAGCACGTACTCAGAGCAGGTGCTTCCATGAGAATCGGAGGAGATGCTCAATAAAAAAGTACCTGCTCCCGTTTCGTATGAATAAAACTATAAACAAACTGGAGAGCACCCCCATGGTTTTTTTTTTTTTTTTTTTTTTTAATTCATTTTTATTTTTCAATTTTCTTAAAACTATCTTAAAGCTAGACAAAAATTCATAAAAACTAGATAATAATAAGCCTACTTATCAATATCTTAAAACTAACTTTCTGGCCCCAGTCGGGCGCTCTAAGTTAAAGCACCCCCTCGTTCAAACGGAGTAGCTGGTCTCATACCTAAAACCAAATCATATTGTTTTTGACATTTAGAATAAATTTTGATGATTTATAGTAAAAACAAAATTAAAAAAATGAGTATTCTACTGTTTTGAGCTGCGTTTGTTTTTGAAACATGGAAAAATGTTGTTGGACTTGTCCAAAACATCGTCAATAATAAAACGTTCCATAAGAAATTAACATTTTCTGTGCTTTATTTATACAAAATGCTGTATTTTTCTTAAACTCTCATCTTTTTTTCTTATAAACATAACCTCACGATAAAAAATCAGTATAAACTCGGCCATCTTTGAAGAAAAAGGTACAAAACGCTATTTACTTCACAGTTGACCAACCAACCGAGCTAACTTTTAAATGAGGAGCAGGTGCTCCTCTCGATAGAGCACGTGCTTCGATTTATTCATACCTAAAATGGAGCAGGTGCTTACCCTGAGAAGGTTGTCATCAAACATGTAGATGCTCAATCCTTGATATCCTTCACAAGTATTTTATTCATACCAAATGAAGCACCTGCTACGAAAAGTTGAGTTTTGAGCAAGTGCTCTATTTTGTTCATATTACCCCTTATCAGGTAAGTTTTGTATTTATGATCGTTTCCCATCTGGAAAAATGCCAAATTTTTTTCAAGTTTAGCGCTGAGACCTAAAAAAGTTTTCCGTAAGGCCAAACTAGACAAGGAAAAAAACTTGTCCATATGTTCTCGAATTCCTCGCCTGTAAGAACTTCTTGTTATCCCTTCACAAATAGGTACCCCGAAAATTGGTCAAAACTTCTAAAACTAAATTGGTATCTTTTTCTCTCCTGAGAAAATAATCTAGTTTTTAACGAGGCCCTAGAAAGTTTAATATTGATGCTAGCAAGAGTAATTATCGATTTTCTCTAGGGCTTTGTCTATTAGGAAACATTTTGCTTAGAGGGACAACAAAAGCAAAAGTTGTCTCCACTCGGATTCGATGCTACGATCTTCTGTTTACCAGTCTAACACCATAGCTAATGAGCTGTTTTTCAATACAGTTATGTGATGTTGAATAACATAAAAAACTATACACCTTCTTTAATTTTTCAAACTATTGTATGATCGGTAGGTATATATATTTTTTTTGTTGTGCATGGGAAAATTAATTTGAATTTATTTGAAACTATCGATTTTCTAATGAGATAAAAAAGTAACCCAACAAGATTTTTTCTAACACATTTTCCTTGTCTAGTTTGACCCTACCGAATCCTTTGACTAAACTTAACAAAAACTTACCATTTTTCTAGGCGGGCAGGTGAGTAAAGTTACACTCACGGCTCAAAAAAATTGTCGTAAATAAGTCGTTAATAAGATGTGACAGTTTTGAATTTGCCGTTCTATGTTTCTATATTTGTTTAAATGCTCATAACTTCTAAAATGTTTTAATTTGTCGTTAGTTACCTACTTTTGACTTTCTATAATTTCGTGGGTGCTGTGCTAACTCGATATCAACTTAGCAAAGCACTTCCCCAAAAGTAATAATAAGGGCTCATACCGAATTTTGTATGGCTGAACAATTTGCCATTGATTATTCTTTAATTTTTTGTTACAATTTCAATTTTGCCGTGCAGTGTTTTCTATGTTGTTTGTTTTATTTTCCTTAATTAGTAAGAAATAAACAAGAATCTATAGGAAAATTTTTTTGAAATGTACTATACAAATTTCAATTATTTAAGAATTTGTTATTAACTAGACATTGATTATATATGACAATTTTATGATGACGACGAAATTTGACAAATTGACAATAGGATGGTTCGATTTTAATTCAGTTCCATTCAATTAAAAGAGTGTTAGATTTGTACACAACTGAACTCCAACATAATTTTCATTGTAAATTTGTTGGTATAAGCAATCTTTATCACATAAAACGGTAAATTCGAAATTGTAACAACTAATTAATGAATGAATGGCGCAAAAAACATACAAACATCGCTTGATTGAATTGAATTTTTCAGAACTAATTAACGAATAATTAACAGAAAATTATAAAGCCATACAAAATTAAATTTAAGAAATTTTTACCGCTTTTTGCGCTATGTCGAAGAAGGACAAATTCAAAACTGTCACAACTAATTAACGACTAATTAATAGCTTTGCTAACTTGATAGAAATAGAAAACGAATTATCCAAAAATACATAGAAAACATCGCAAGAAAAAATTTAATTTGTCACAACTAATTAACGACAAATTACTTTCCTTCTATCTATTTTTGGGTCCCTGAGAGTTGCTTTGCGCTAACTTGATATCAAGATCAACCACTAATTAAAGACTAAATAACGGCGAATTATTAAGTCATAAAGACAAGTTTGTATAAGAAGTTTTTACAGATTTTCGCGTAATCATTTCGCATAATAATTGAGTAAGCAAAGCACCAAAAAAGACATACCAAATATTGAACGAGAAATTCGAAATTATCACAACTAATTAACGACAAATTATCCACCTACTCATTTTTCGATCCGTGAAAGTTACTTCGCTTATTTCACATTGGTGAGACCCTCATTAATAACTAGGTTATTTTTCCGGATTGGGTACGATATCACGACTTTTTTAATATCGACTTCATAAGGTCGATTTTTATAATATCGACAAAAGAAACTTGACTATTTAAAATACCGACTAATCAAACGCTAGAAAAAAATTTAACCGATTTTTCGACTTTTTAAAACATCGATTGTCAAAATGTCGACAATGAACGGCATTTTAATAATCAACATTTAAACCGTCGACATTTTAAAAGTCTACATTTCAACAGTCGACAATTTATTAGTCGAGATTTTGATCAGATCATAGTTTTGTGAATGATGTTTACAAGCGCTCACTTTTGGGTTACGTTTAAACGACCGATAAAAAAAATATCGACAGGTAACAATGTTGAGTGGTTAAAATATTGATTTACCTATATCGACTTTTTGTATGGGGAAAATACCGACACGTTGATATTTTTCTCGACTTCTTTCAGGGCAGTCGACTTTTTGTCAAGTTAGATTTCAAGATGTCGACATTTTAATTAGTCGGTGAAAATAAATTCGGTATTTTAACTTGCAGAAAAGTCGATAAGAATCAATAGTCGACTTTTTTTGTCGGTCATTCAAACGTTGACCTGTTTTTCCAGACGAAATATCCAATTATTGGATTCTAAAAATTTTTAAGTTGTAATTCTTACTTGATGGACATGAAATTTTAGTACGAGAACGCGTTCGGGTTGAGATTCATGAAAAATTGAAAATAAACAAAACTTCTACACAAGGCTCACAATTTTTTATCTTTAAATCGTATTTATTTATTTAATAAAAATACAAAAAAAATCGGTTCATTAAAAAACCGCATAAATTCTTTCATCCGTAAACTTTGCCATTAAATGTCAAAGTGTGACATTTAAAATCTTTAATTAACCCCCTATTATAGTATATTTTGTTTGTTTCCACTTTGTTTATTCCTTGTCAACTTAATTACGTGTTCTGAATAAAGATTTCTTCACATAAAACATGGTACGTACAACATACCTACACTTTCAAAGAGATTCAAGGATCTTTGGATCGATGTGACAATGATGATGATGATGATGTGAAGAAGGTCGGTGATGATAAATAAATCTCAAATGTCATTCCCCTTTTTTTTCTTGCTTAATTGTTGGTATTATAAGGGCAAGTTATCAAATACAAAAAAAAAAAAAATTAATAAGAATTACTCCTTGTTTATTGAATAAAAAACATAGCTTAAATCTAGGCGAAATAAATTTCGTTTCAATATTCTTTATGTATAATTCTTATAAATACAGAACCACTATGAAACATATCTGTCAAAAAAGTTTCGATTCTCAACTCATAGATGGCGCAGCTCAGAATAAAATCCTTCTTTTGTCAATTAGTGTCAATCTTCAAAAGACAGCTGTCAAATTTGTATGACATTCCGTTCTTGAATTCATGGAGTGACAGCTGTTTGAGGAGCGCTGATGCTTTTGTCATCAAACCAAATCAAAAACACTGACATCTTTGGTTCCGCTTAAAATGCTTTTTTGATGGCGGAAATTTATCGTTAAAGCTTTTCAGGCTCTTGCAGTAGGTATCCCTTGGTAAGCATGTTGGACTGTTTAGGTCGAGGTACTAGTTCAAATCCATCTAATTTTTAACTAGATTTTCATTGGTATTTCATCTTGCGAAAAAGTGACATATCCTTCTTTTTTCCTAATGCCGTTCGAATTCGGATAAAAATTAATGCGTCTCTTCAATTTCTAAAAGGATACACATCATAGTAGTAGTTGAGAGATCTTAGTCACTGGGCCTCAGCTCACAACAAGCTGTGGTACAAATAACTTCCCCTTATTCTTCAAGCTCTTAAACAACAAGTAGGAACATGCGACCAAATTGTGGATTTAATTTAAAACACTATTTCAATCAATTCTACGACTGCATAAAACTGTCACTGTCCATGAACTTTTTTCCGCAGCTAATATTGATTAGTCAGATAGAACTGAAGCAGAAGCACAATAGTTCCCAGAATCATTGTCGCTCGTTCCAGACTGCGTATTCAATTACTACAAATACACAAACACTCAAAAGGTTATCGATAGCAGCATATTCTGATGCACTGCACTGATAAATGCAGTAATTTAAATGGGATTTGTGGGGTTGTGAGTTGGCACATTTCAATCCAAGAAAAATGATGTTGATACTAAATATGCTGACGGTTGAAGGGAATAAAAATGGAAACACGAGGAAGAGGAAACGGTCCAACACTGTGGACTGATTTCAAAATCCAAATGAAATGAAACCACATCAACATCATACTATCGTTCCTTAAATGGGCGTAGGTGAAATCGATATAGTATGTGCAAATGGAATTCGACGTATTGACAAAATAGCCCGGCCGACGACGGCGGGCGGCGACGACTATAGCGGTAGTGATGGCGGCAGCAGTATCAACGATGCCGGCGACACGTCTGTCGGTTGGTCGATGGACGGACGGGAGGGCAATTGGTTGTAATTTTAATTGACATCGTTTGTACGGTCTTTATGAGCTATAAATTTTCATGCCACACCAACGACAATCTATACACACTATACACTCACATCCAAAATGGCGTAGGCGGTGAGCCATGACGGTGAAATCGAAAACGACAAATGGAATATGAAACTGTTGCCCATTGTCGCTGTTTGTCATTGTTGTTGTTTTTTATTTGTGTTCTTTATTCTTCCGATTAGCTTGAGTGAGTGAGTGTGAGTTTGAGTGATATATACTATGCTCGAGTTGATACAAATACTCAACGGTGCCAGTGGTGCGAAAATTGATCTTTTGTTTACCATTTTATCGTATTATTGCCTCTAGTGGTGCTAATAAATTTGTTCAAATATTGAATATGGATTAAATTGTCAATCATTATTAGGTATATGTAGATAATATAGGTACATAGGCTCTATCGTACGCATTGTTTTAATAAATTAGTCTTTAATGATTGAATAAAAAAGAACATGATTAAAAGAATCTAGTTTGATTGAATAAAAAAATTAAATTACCTAATTGGCTTTTAAATAATTTTATTTTACTCATTTGGCATGTACGTTAGTACCTACTTATCATTTTCGATAGCATGAAATTATTTATTCTGAATAAAAATCAATTTATTTATGTATTTTTTTTTTATTAATTTTAGTTGGATTTGATGAAAAAAAAAAAATGGCATGACTTAGATTCTGATAGGTTCAAGCTTAACAAATTTTGATAAGGAATTCTAATAGGTACTTGATATTTGCATATCTAAATTTTGTGTGTTTAAATTAATTAAAATATATTTTTAATTTCTGTTTTTAAACTTTCACCGATAAATATTTTTGCGCAGGCGTCTTTAGCTTCCCAAAATTTCCAAATCCAGACAATGGGATTAGCGGCACATTTGGTATGAGGGGCTTATCCTTGCAAAGTTTATATATTTATCAGCCGTATTCATTAGAATTCGATAAAATATCTCCGAACGAGTGAATTAGCCACGCAGTGTATAGGTAGTTTTTTATTAAGGTTCTATTCAACTTTGCGTAAATTCTTATTAATAAAACAATTTCAGACCCGTTTAAGTTATTATGCTTTGTGTCAAATAAAGTACAAAAAAAAGAAATCTATTACGTTTAGATGTCATACTAAAATATCCTTATGTGGCTGGCCACTATTCAACATTCAAACGCGTTTAGCTTAAAATAGCTCTATTCATTTTCCATTTAGAGGCACTATAACTTTAAGAAGGCTCTAAAATACCTTTATAAATATGACCTATGTGATTATCCAAAAAGAAAACATTATCTCTTTTTTCCTAAGGGTCTGTTTTTCAGTGTTGAGTTAACTCGAGTTAAATCATAGGTAGTCCTCAAAATAAATTAACCTTGAGATAATTCAAAAGCAGTTTTTAATTTGAGTGTTTACTTTCAGCTGTCAAAAATCTATTGAAATCGATAAGCGAAAATGTATTGAGATTAAAGCCTTTACTGCCTCTTTAAATCTCATGGGTTGCCCCCAGTTAAGCTGTAAGAGTGGACTCAAACCAACACCTCAATTTAGCAGTCAAGCATTCCATCCATTGCATAATTTCCGCCCGAAAATCTAGTTTGCGCCACAACAGAAATTTTATACTGCCATATGCCGAAAAGATAAGAAAAAAGTTCGCATATCTGCAACTTTTTCGGCGAAAAAACTATTTAGCGAAGCCTGAAATAAGCCCTTTTCGATTTTCAAAATCAAAAGCGGATTTGTGCCACCTTATAACCTAAATTAAAAAAAAAAATTGCAAATTTTACGAATGAAATTAGTTTTAGTTGAAATAAAATTTTGGAAAATATTTTTAACTAAAGACACTTCTTATGTCATAAATTGAATACCTACTTCAAAACATTGCTTTGCTAGCACATTTCGCTTGCTTGAAGACAATTTATTTAATTTAAAAAATATAGTTTATATTTTTTTTGTTAAAGAAATAAGCTTTAAGTTATGTAAATTTTTTACTGTTAAAAATAAATAAAATTAATTTTTGTTTCCCAGTTTTTATTTTCCATTTGCAGGATTTTAATTTTTCAGTGCGAAATCCGCGTGATGCCGTTAATATAAAGAAATGATTATGATTTTTTTTGTTGAAATTTCTAAGAAATGAAACATGCCCTGTTGTTGTGTGCTCGAAGATAAAAATTTCTGGAGCTTAGCCTGGCTGCTGATGCGAAACGAAAAATCCCATACAAAAATGACAAAGAATTAATAAATGAAGAATTTAGTTCTACTTTTCCTTCTGCAGTACGCTGTTCGGCGTGCGAAATTGATACTTGTAGTAGATTATTTGGAGAAGTCTACACTTTTTTTTCGCACTGAATCAATTACCCAGACCATTCATTGTGTGCGAAAAAATAATATTTGTGTTTTTTCGTGTTTATTTTTGATATTTATTTAATTTCAGCATGTCTGCCTGTCTTTTTCTGCATTTGCATTTGTTTTAATTTTTTGAATTTTTGTTACTGGAGATCAATTAAAAATTTAGTTCTTCATCAGCAGCCTTCAAAGCTTAAGATTGTTCCGAACTGAACAAAACCAGTAACTTTTGCATACCTATATAAGACGGCATTTTTCACTTTCATCTCATGGTTTGTTTTATAACACTTTTTATTATTACTAATTGGTCACTCGTAGGCTTAATATTGTACTAAAAGAAGCATTTTGTAAAAGTAACGGGTTTTAACTTCCAAATTAACATGAATTTTCTGTCAAAAAGTGCTTGTTAAGAACTATTATTTTTTTTTCCAATGACATCATAAAAAAAAGTTTTTCAGTCCATAGGCAGTTTAATCGTTTTGATCGGACAAGTTCTTGTGTCACAATCTTTTTTCATGTTATCACCATTTCAGTCCGGAACACTCTTTAGCCTAAGCCTAGAACGCAGATCGAGGCAAAATTTATTCTCTATTTAAACATTTTCCCAGGACAAATTTTATCTCTGAATTTTTTCCAAGCAGTACGAGCTCTAGGGCAAAATTTGACAGTTACTGTTACCGTTGTATATGAAATGGCAAAAGAAAGTCTCCACTTAATTTTGCGCATAAAAAAAAATGCTCGGACAAATTGTGAAGTTTTATGTATATTTTGCTTTTTATAAACTTTTAAATCATCTCCCTGTTTCATTCTTTCTCTTATTTAGACGTTTTGAGGACACATGACTGAATTAAAATATAAAATGTGTAAAGGAAATGACGACATAAGAATTGAGAATAGAATTAGTAAAACAGCTGTTTTAAATCAGTCAGTGGCGTAGATAATTGGAAAGGATACAAAAGTTCCGATTTTGAACCAGCAAACTGATTTGGCAAATTCCATTGGATTTCTGGAGCAGTAGAAAACTGAGCATTTCCGATTTTGGCAGGTTTTTTTTTTAATCCATCGACATCATATCCATCCTTCAATGGAATTTTATAGTTGATAGCTTGACAGATAGATACAGAACTATTTGACGGAAGGAGTTAACTTTGTTTCAAATGTCACCTATTGCCCTTAAAGCACTCTTTCCCGGAGGAGTAGAAAAAACTTCTAAAAATTCCGAAATCTTTAGAGGATTTTTAAACCAACGACATTGTAGCCATCCTTCAAGGGAATTTGACAGTTAATTGCTAGACAGGGATATTAACTATGTTTTGACGGAAAAATTTTATTTTGATCCAAATGTCAACCAATTGCTCTTAAATCACTTGTTTCTGGAGAAGCAAACAAAAATTAAAAAAAATTAGTTTTTTAATGCATCTATATCTTAGCCATCTGTCAGTGTTTTCTGACAGTTGATAGCTTGAAAGATGGAGGGCAAATTATATTTTCTTACGAAAAAAGTTTATTTTGGTCCAAATGTCCACCGATTGTCCTAATTCTATGTTCCCACCAAAGTGAAATCCGAAATCTTAACTGAGAACTTTCGAGATTACAAATTAGTGTTCTCACTGCCAAAACCAAGATTTCGTCTCATATAAATATCGGGGTTTTCAATAAGAGCGCTACAAAAGTTTTTTAATTTTTTTTTTTGTTTTTTTGGTTATCAATAAAATTCTTTATTCCTGTGAAAGTACGTTCGATGCCATTATGTATGGAACTCGATTTCTTTTGCATGGCCACCACGGGCACGCTTGCAGAAGTCTAGACGGTGAACCCAATTTTCGACGGTTTTCAAGCATAAATCGGCCGATACTGCTGCAATTTCACGTTGGATATTCGTACGAAGTTCATCAATCGTCGCTGGCTTGTTGGCATAGACTTGACGTAGCCCCACAGGAAATAGTCTAACGGCGTCAAATCGCACGACCGAGGCGGCCAAGCGACTGGACCATTTCGTGAGATAACACGTTCTCCAAACTTGGTTTCCAATAAATTGATTGTGACATTCGCTGTGTGGCTTGTTGCGCCGTCCTGTTCGAACCACATGTCCTCCAACTCCATATCATCCAATTGGGGCCAAAAATATGCGGTTATCATTCAACGGTAGCGATCCCCATTCACAGTAACGTGCCGGTCTTGATCATCATGGAAGAAGTACGGCCCAATGACGCCACCGGCCCATAAACCACACCAAACCGTATTTTTTCGAGATGCAATGATGACTCATGGAGTACGTGTGGATTGCTGCCTGACCAATACCGCATATTTTGTTTATTGACGAAGCCATTCAGCCAGAAATGAGCCTCATCGCAAAAGATGATTTTCGATGAAAATCCGAATCATTTTCAAGTTGTTGCTCAGCCTAATTCACGAACATACGACGCTTCTGGTGGTCAAGTGGCTTCAGTTCTTGCGTTAATTTAATCTTGTAAGGATGTAGTCCAAGATCAACGACGTCACAGAGATGCCCAACGTTTGAGAACGACGTGTGAGAGACACATTTGGGCTTTCTGCAACTGAAGCCTCAGCGGCAGCAATATTCTCAACACTACGGGTACTTCTTTGTCTTACTGGTACGGGAACATTTTGTACTCTGCCTGTGGATTCAAATTTTTCCACTAGACACTTAATTGTTTATCTGCTAGGACGATTATGACGACCATAAATTGGACGTAGCGCTCTTAACGTTGAGGCCACTGACTCCGAATTTCGGTAGTAAATTTTAATAATTTCGACTCGTTGTTGGCTCTTATATCTTTGCATCATGAAATGGCAAACCTTACTGCAGAGAAATGTCAAAAGAGCGGCAAGAAATATGGCGTCGTTTGCTGTCCCTTTCGTTCTACTTTTGTAGCGTCCGGAACCAAACCAAAGCAACATTTACCAAAAGTCACTTGGTTCTAAAGATTCATTTAATTCAAAAGTGAAATTCTATGAATTTATCTACACAAGAATTCTGGTTAACCGATGAAAGACGAAATATTTTGAATTAAATCGATTGAAATCTAATTTCCTTTCAATAAGAGTGCAGAGCATGATTGCATTGAGATTTAATTGAACCAATTTGAATTGACTTAAATCTACCCTTACATGATAAAATCCTAAGAATATCAATTATTTTGAAAATTTAAGTAAAATTTACAATTGGACTTCAATTCAATTAATTTATATAAGCCTATTTATTTGTAAGTTGTTAGTATAAATATGTCAAAAGCATTTGCTTTTACAATAATATTTATTGAGATAAAATTACTTTTTCTATCTCTGCTCTGCACAATCGATGGGATTTCATTAAATTGATGTCATTCGCATACATCACTAATTTTTGTTGTTGTTTTAGATAAAATTGTTCGATAAAAAAAACATATATTGATAAGTTTCATTGACAAAATAAACTCTTATAGGAGACCCATTCACAAAATATCCTAATCAAGTGTTCCAGATTATTTAAATGATTCCAATTCAACCAATGAAAAATGATCTAAGCCTTATCTGTATTGTTCTACTAATCCTCTCTGACTTTGTTTCTGTCTAAATTATTTAATAATTATTTTCAACAAAGAATGACATTTAACAATAGTTAACGCTTCAACTACAAATACACATATTTTTTTTATCAATTTATTCTTATAAATAGATTTGCTTATGTTCATTTTTTTTTTTGTTTTCTTCCAGGAATATTAATGAAAATGGAGAAAAACAAGGAGCGGATAAGCACTGATTGATTATGTTGGTGAAATCTCTTGTTGGATATTTACATATTACCTAACAGGTAAGCGCATCAGGGGACAAGATTTATTGTTGTTTACGACATGAATAACTTAAAATGAAATAAAATAGGTATAATGTTCATTGAGTTAAGGTCTCTAACGAATGAAGTTATAGTAACAAAAAATATATTAAAACCCAGCTAGAAATATTTTGTTTACGGTTAAGGTACCTTGTTATATTAAGAGTCTTTGTTTATGTATTTTTTAATTGGGGATTAAAATAATGTTTTTAGTCATGATTTATTGTAAAAATTGTTTAGTTGTTCCAAGCACTATGTCCGTAACTTTTAAGACGATAATTGCTCAAGCTTAAGTAGCGAACGAGATCGTCTTCAATTTGGTTCACGTAATTCTTAGACTCTATCACATCATGTCAATCGACTCGTTTTACATATTTCTTGTGAACATATCCTTTACTAAAATTGCATACTTTTGGCAGAGAGAGTTGATTGAATTCCTGCGGCAATGCCTAGACAAGTTAACTAAATTTTTCACGACAACAATAGCAACAGCCACCTTAGCAATCATCCTCTAGCCCTCGCTTGCAGACATGTCAGCGGTTGATTCACTACCAAATTCCAAAGAAGAAGGGGAGATAAGACACCACCTTGTGGGACACCTTAACTGATCTGATAGTTCCTTGTTTAAAAAAGCCATCCAGTTTTGATTTTCTGGGTTGATGGTTGGACGACTTGCAAGCAAACGAATAAAGCTGTCTAGTCACATGTCGTCGTAAGACTTAAGAGTTGACAGTGCGGTTTGGTTTGCGGTGCACATGTGTTGTCATTATTCAAAGCGAGTGCTTTGTTCAGATATACTAAAGAGCACAGTAGGAATAGATGTCCGTCAAGTTAGCATTACCATTTAAAAATTTTTACAATCCAATAATTGAATAATTTGTCGTAAATTTGTCGCGAAAGAAAAAAAAATTTGTCGCGCTTGTTTTTTAAAAATTAACCCCTGGTAATGCTAACTTGACAGTCATGTTAGCACTACCACCCCTGAAAATTACTTACTTACTTTAGATGACGCTCACAGTCCAGGATGGACTACGGCCTCAACCAACACCCATGGTTATTGTCAAATTCAAGGATTTTTTTATTAATTTTTTTCTTTTACTATATATTTACGACAAATTTACGATAAATTTACTCATAGTTTATTTTCTTTTTCGAGTTTATTTTACCCTATTTTCAGGGGTGGTAGTGCTAACTTGACTGTCAAGCTAGCATCACCAGGCGTTAATTAAAAAAAAAACAAGCGCGACCAATTTTTTTCTTTCACGACAAATTTACGACAAACTTACGACAAATTATCCAATTATTGGATTGTAAAAATTTTAAAGTAGTAATGCTAACTTGACGGACATTAGGAATAGACTTTTCCAAGGAAATAATTAGCAACAGGCTGACTTTTGGTATGCAAGTTCGTATTGAGGTTACTTATAATCTGAAAAAAGTCCTCAAGTCTCCGATTACCGCTAGATCCGTTTATAAGAGGTCAAAGGTCACACTTTTTTTTTATGTATCTTGAAAACAGTTAGTTTTAGAAAAAAAATCTTCTACAGACAGGTAGTAAAGGTAAGTTTTCCTAAAAAAATATCAGTGGAACGTTAGTCGTTAAGAAGTTGAAGCACTTCAAACCACAAGCAAAAAACGAACCTGGTATACCACCTCTAAGGGTGGAAAAAAGTGCATACCTTTGGAGAATACTTGACAAAAATTTAAGTAATATGACTTTTCAACGGTTAATGTAGCGAACAAAATTCCATGAACGTTTTTTTTTTGGAAAATTACGTTAGCTACCTTTTTTCTTAAATTTACCGTTTTCGAGATATTTGTGACTCAGGGGTCACATAATCTGGTTGAAACCAAGACTTCCTAATTGCACTATATATTCGAGCTAACCACTCTCACATGCCTTGAATCATTTTCAATACTCAAATCATCATTTCAATATAGCCAACACTATGGCAACATTCTATAACAAATCTGTTTTATCAAAATTCCTTCCGAAAACCTATTTTTACAAATTAACTTTCAGTTGGTAGTAAAAGGTGCTTTTTTTTATACGTGTGGTTTTCCATCTGGCAAAACTTTTTTCGGAGTTGGTCTTTTTGACAGCTGTCACTTGATTTATGCTCAGTTTGGTTCGCATTTTCATATCGAATATACTTACTCCTGAACAACGTTTGCAATTCGTGCAAATTTATTACCAGAATAATGGTTCGGTTCACGCGATGCATTGCGAAGCAATTAATTTATTGAAGGAAACTTTTGGTGAGCGGATTATCTTGCGCCGTGGGGTTATGTGAAGTCGCTTGTCAACGCCGATAAGCCCGAGCCGATTGACGTCTTGGAAGAGAATACTCGGCTCCTCATAAAAAGTTTCCCTCAGTAAATTGATGGTTTGCCTCGCGTGAACCGACGCATTATTTTAGTAATAAGCTTGCATGAATTGCAAACGTTGTTCAGGAGTAAGTCTATTCATTATAAAATGGCAAACTAAACTAACTTAACAGCTGTCAAAAAGACCAACTCCGAAAAAAGTATTGCCAGATTGAAAACCACACGTCTAAAAAAAAACACCCTTTACTTTTATAGTAAATGTCTTAACCAACAACAATTTCCAAACTGTTAATTAAAAAAGAATTGAAGAAAAAATAAACTTCACACCATATACCTTATGTTTTATGTGCATATGTATGTATCTATAGATATAGACTAACGACCTCCAACAAAGCATATTTTGTTAACACGCAATTATTATTATTTTTTTTTTTGGTATTTAAATTGTAAGAAAAAAAAGTGATTAATTTAGTTCTTTTTGCAGGTGGCACGTTTTAAGATTTTTTTTTTATTTACCTAACAATATCAAAATTATGTTAACGACATCAACAAGTGATTATAATGTATCTACTTAAGTTTTAAGCAACTACATTTATACGTATCTTCTGCGAATTCGAGAGTGTGTTATTTCTGTTTTAAAATTTAAACGTCACTGGTAAACCCAAAAAACTGTTTAAATAATAATACTTTTTTCAACACAAAATGAAATATGATACTTAAAAAAAAATGTTTTATTAAGTTAGTCAATTTAAGAATTTTAACACACAATTGAATGGCAACAAAAATCTTTAAAAGCAAAAGATACAAAAATAAATGTAAGTTTGGTTCGTAAGTTTAATATATGATAACAAAACAAAATGGGGAAGAAGTAACTTAATTTTTTTTCCTCGGTAAAAGATGAGTTAATTTGCCCCAACAGGTACCTAGTGTCTTTTTTTTGTTCACAAAAAAGTTATGATTCATAAATATTACAATGCCATTTTTGAAAACCGATTTTTTTACTAGGGATGTGTACATTCTATTTGTCAAGTGATAAATTCGGAAAAAAATGAACTCGTGATTTCGATCAGATTTGTCATTACGATGATAGGGAAGACAAAAAACCTTGATCTCACAATACTGTCTGTCCGTTCGGCTACAGCCTAAACGGCTGGATCGATTTTCTTAAAACTTGGTATATAGTGGTTTTTGGTGATTCTGCCCACAAGTTTTTTGTTTTTTGTTTTGTAAGGACTACAAATAACGGTACCTGCCATACAATTTTTTGTTTAGCAATTTTAAAAAATCTTATTTTTCTCAAAAAGGGCTCCACAATCCGTCTTAATCACTAAATAACTTTCAGTAAAAGCTACCTGACCAGCAACACAATAATTTGTTCAAGTATCAGAATTCTTAGCCTGATGTCAGATTAAAATAATGCAACAAGAAAAAGTATTAACATTATTTAAACTATTACTTCAGATTATTTTTGATTTTATTTTCCAGTTTCCGAGCAGTTGACCTAAAATTTGATTCGCTTTTTCTAGCCGTAAGGTTTGTCAAACTTTAGTCAGATTAGGTCAAAAAATGATCTTCAATACAAACATTTTTAAAAAATAAGCAATAAAACTAGTTCTAATCCCTTTTGAACATTTCTGAACATTTCGGAGGACTATCTTTTTTAAATTTGGTACAAATCAGTATTGGAGTCATTTTTATGTGAAAGTATACACTCAAGCGCATATTTAAGGACATTTTTAAACAGAAGCTTCACTCAGTTCCTAACTTCGACAATACTTTGTTTTAAACTTCGAAATTTGGGACCGTGTTCTGACTTAAATCGTGAAGCCCCTGTTTGGTATCGGAAAAATAGGCAGTACTTCTAAATTCAGCATCCCCAAATCATCAAGTCTACCCATTTCATTAATTTATACAAATAATTGATGTGGGAACTGATTTTTGTCGCCAAAATTCAATAAACGGACCACTGTGCGTGCATCAGTCCATGTTAAATCTTTCAAAAAAAAAAAAAAACATTAAATATCTTGCATACCCAATGCTTTGTAACTGCAAAGGGATTAGCGGATTAAATGGGATTATAAAATTAACAAAAGTTGGAAAGAAGAAAAATGAGTCAATAAAACATAGGGTATTGTATGAATATGTTAGGCAATTTTACAAAATATTTAAAATCGAAATGAAAATTGGTCAAGTTTTAAGGAATTAATTAATTAAACAATTAATAATGAAAATAAATAACATATTATACTCGTAGTTAAATACGTTATAATTTAGGATGAAAAAGAAATAAAATTAACTGTGCATTCTTGAAAACTTTCTTTGGATGGGAAAGCACTTTTCAAAAAATGGTTCTTAGTGGTACCTCCCGAAAGAACCATTATTATTTATTTTCGATTTTCTTCAAAACGGTGGTTCCGATTTCAAACATTTTTTTTTTTTTAATTTTTAAAACAATGTTTAATTTTTTTTGTGAATATAAAATATTTTTAAAACTATACGGTAGATTTTTATAACGGGTGATTTTTTAGCTGGTTTGGTTTTGGCAATACTGGTTTTGACAGCTGACGTGTGTTTAGTACCTTGTGTCACTGTCAAACAGCTTCAGTTTGATTTGCAATTTAACCATGGATCGTCTTACAAATGAACAACGCTTGCAAATTATTGAATTTTACTATCAAAATTCGTGCTCGGTTCGAAATGTTCATCGCGCGCTGCTTCCATTTTATGGTCGGCATTCTCGACCTTCTGAGCAGTCTATTCGGAAGATTGTGACCAAATTTCGCACCAAATTTACTTTGTTGGACATTAAACCACCAACACGTTTACGTACTGTGCGTAGTGAAGAAAATATTGCGGCCGTATCAGCTAGTGTGACAGAAGACCGCGAAATGTCGATTCGGCGCCGTTCCCAGCAGTTAGGCCTTTGTTACAGCACTACGTGGAAAATTTTGCGGAAGGATTTGGGCGTAAAGCCTTTTAAGATACAGCTGGTGCAAGAACTAAAGTCAGCCGACCTACCACAACGCCGAATTTTTGGTGAATGGGCTCTTGGAAAGCTGGCCGAGGATCCGCTTTTTTATCGAAAAATTGTGTTCAGCGATGAGGCTCATTTTTGGTTGAATGGGTACGTAAATAAGCATAATTGCCGCATTTGGAGTGAAGATCAGCCAGAAACATTGCAACAGCTACCAATGCATCCCGAAAAAGCCACTGTTTGGTGCGGTTTATGGGCCGGCGGCATTATTGGGCCATATTTCTTCAAAGATGATGCGAATCGCAGCGTTACTGTCAATGGTGAACGCTACCGAGCGATGATAACAAACTTTTTTTTGCCCGAAATGTAAGTTCTTGACTTGCATGATATGTGGTTTCAACAAGACGGTGCCACATGCCACACAGCACGCAAAACAATGGCGCAATTGCGAGGCGAGTTTGGTGAACAGTTAATTTCACGTTTCGGGCCGGTCAATTGGCCGCCTAGATCGTGCGATTTGACACCATTAGATTATTTTTTGTGGGGGTATGTCAAGGCTAATGTCTATAGGGACAAGCCCGCTTCGATTGACGCACTGGAAGCCAACATCCATGCATTCATTCGTGAGATACCGGCCGATATGTGTGAAAGAGTATGCCAAAATTGGACTCAGCGGATGGGCTACCTGAGACGCAGCCGCGGTCAACATTTGCATGAAATTATCTTTAAACATTAAATTGCAAGGTTTAAACTATCGATTCAAATAAATATTTCATTCATTTTTTCGAATTTTTTGTTTTTTTTTTTTAAAAAAGTGCTAAGCCTCTTAAAAAATCACCCGTTAAAACTAAGTATTTAAAGTTTTTTTACACTCTTTAAAGTACTTTAGGAAAAATTTCATAAAAACGGTACTTTCCATACCTACAAATTTAAAATACCATTTGGGAATATATTTGTTTTTTTGAAAACGACTCCCCTACGGTTTTTATAAAACTTTTTCTGTATGCTGAAATTAGATACTACCAAAATCTATACAAAATTGCAAATAGGAACTATTGATAGTACTTCTGATAGAAGGATTTTTTGTTGTTAAATATCATTCCCGAATCATAAATTACGAAACATTATTCATCGATCTTCCCACGAAACATACAAAAATACGTCGCACACAATAAAATATTCCATCTATAAAAATTTAATACAAACTAAATACTTTTTTGTCTGAAAGATGGCTGTTTTTATATTCGGCCGAATTGAATACGTACGGATTGAAAACAGTAAAAAGGACACTGGAATTGGAAACTTAATAAAATAGAAGATTGTGGATCGATTTATTTTGCTGAACAATCATGATTCATAGAAGTTCGGCAATTCGAATAAATGCAAAATCCTCCATTTTTTTGACGTTTTTAGTTGCCGTGTTTTCAATTCGTACGGATTTTGGTAGACTATGGTTCTCTGAAAATTATGATCTGAAAAGATCCTCAAAATAAATCAATCATCATCAAGTACCATTGAAGTAATTTATTTTATGAAATATTTTTTTTTTTTTTCAAAATGGGGAAAAATGAAGACATTTGAGTTGGTCAAATATTTTTCCTATGGTGAAGAAGCTGGCTAATCGTTAAAATATAGTTCGTCCTCCATCTGTAAAGCAATTTGTTGCCAAATTTTATTCAAGGAACTTTGTCGATAAATTAAAAAATATGAAATTTTAACATTTTTTTACTGTTGTGGAAAAAGGTGATTTTAGGGCAATTCGTTGTAATTTGGATATTTTCAAAGAGAATTAAAACAAGAACAAAATATTTTCGAAATAGCGTGTTTCAATTATACATATTTTTTGAGTTGAAGAACGTTGAAATTTTTTTTGAAAACATTTTTTTTTTTTCGAATTTTATGTCAATCTCGTCTTTGTTTTTAAAAATGATGAAGGAAAAATGAAGTTGCAAAATATTTTTTGACAATATTTTTTTGTCTTTAATTCTGTCTTAGCTATCACATGTGTCAATTTCATCGAAATTGTTCAAGGAACAATGAAGTTGCAAAATACTGATATATTTTTGAAACTTCCTGTTTAGAAAATATAGGTACGAGGGCGGGTCAATAAGTCCGTGACTTTTGGAATAAAACACAGATTTTTTGATAAAAAAATAATTTTATTTTTCAACGTAGTCTCCCTTGAGCTCTATACACTTTGTCCAACGCTTCTCCAATTAATTTTTTTATCCCTTCCAAAAAAAATGATTTGTCGAGGTCCTCAAAATAGGCTTTTGTTTGCGAGATGACTTCATCATTGGAGTCAAATCTTTTTCCACCAAGCCATTTCTTCAGGTTTGGGAACAAGAAGTACTCGCTCGGAGCCAAATCTGGAGAATAGGGTGGATGAGGGAGCAATTCATAGCCCAATTCATGTATTTTACCATGGCAACTGCACATGTGTGCACCCTTGCATTGTCTTGGTGGAAAAGAACTTTTTTCTTGGCCAAATGAGGTCGGTTTTTTTTCAAATCGTCATTGAATCGGTCCAATAAGTTGGCATAATATTCCCCATTGATTGTTCTTCCCTTTTGAAGGTAGTCAATGTGGATTATCCCGCGTGCATCCCAAAAAACAGTCGCCATAACTTTATTGGCTGACAAACCCACCTTGGCCTTCTTTGGACCCGATTCACCCTTAGAAACCCACTGTTTTGACTGTTGTTTGGTCTCTGGTGTGTTGTGATGGATCCATGTTTCGTCCACGGTTACAAAACGGCGCAAAAACTCCTCCATATTGCGATTAAGTAACGCCAAACCTTCCTGTGAAGTTGTTACACGATTGCGTTTGTGGTCGACTGTGAGCAAACGCGGCACCCATCTTGCGGAAAGCTTTCTCATGCCCAAGTGATCATTCAAAATTGAAACCACTGAGCCATGCGAGATCCCTACGGCTTCCACAATCTCTCGCACTTTCAATCTTCGGTCGGCCAACACCATATCGTGAATTTTTTCGATTGTTTCGGGTGTAGAGACCTCAACTGGGCGTCCAGGACGTTCGGCATCTTCAGTGCTTGTACGGCCACAACGAAATTCAGTAAACCACTTTTTTACCATTGAAATCGATGGTGCAGAGTCCCCATAGTATTTATAAACCCTAGCCTTGGTCTCGGTAATGGTTTTTTTTCGCAAGAAATAGTGCTTAATAAGCACACGAAATTCACTTTTTTCCATTTTCTCCTCAAATTAGTGAGTAGTCTGATAAAAAAAGCTGTCAAACACAAACTAACTGACGCAGCAATTGCAAGCAGCAATTTTGACAGGAGTCAACTGACAGATGCCTGTTGACAGGAGCAGTGTTGCTGTTTCAGTAAAGAGGTCAGAAATTCAAAAAGCCACGGACTTATTGACCCGCCCTCGTATGTTTCTTTTTTTATTTTGTATCAGCTTTTATCTGTGTCAATTTTATTGAATCACTCAAGGAACAACGAATTTCCGAGAATTTCAAAACTTTTTCCTTCGATACTTTGTCTTGCGTTACATTGACTTTTCTATATTCTCTCCTTTCGTAAAAATATATTTTTCTTTTTTATTCGAACGGATCGTGTATGTATCTTCAATAGTTCCCGCGTGATAAATTTAGGATCGAACTTTTTTTTTTACCAGATCGCAGCGAATTTGATTCGATTGCGATAGCGAATTTTATTTAATAAGATCTAAAAAAAAAATTAGATTCCCGATCGGATCAAAAATAAAATTCCCTTTTGAGTTTTTCACGAGAGAACAAATAGTATTTTATCGTTCTCAGAATCTTGAAATTTTTTTTACTGCTCTGGAAATAGGTGACTACAAGGCAATTTGTTGAAAATTGTATCGAAATACACTTCTTTCGTCAAAATGTAGCTCACCTCGTATTTGTCAAGCCATCAACTGTCAAATTCTATAGGAGGATGGCTATGATGTCGATGGATTAAAAAATCTCTAAAACTATTTTTTAACAGCTTTTATGTTCTTCAGAAGATCCGAAGATAACCCGAAAAATTTTCCTCTCAGCCTTAAGTGTTCTCATCCACAGTTAATAGTGTCAATGTCTCTGAGTTATTGCCTCTGCACCATTGCCGCTGAAAATTGTGCCTCGAAAGTGTTGATGTGAGAGTTTTGCACTATTTTTTTCAAAAACTATGTTTGAAGAATTCGCATGACAGCGCTTCGCCTTGTCTTAAAACTTTTTTGACATCAAAAGTATCGGTGAGTGTATTTTCCACTGTCATCCTAAACAAACAGACGAGTTTGGGAAGAATGCCAAAACTAGGGATGCCAAAACTAGTCAGCCTTGAAATCGATGAAGGGGTGGGTGGTTGGTATCGATTTGAAACACATGGGTTTTTTCCAAGATCTGCCATTACAGTGCGAATATATGGTCGATTGTGGATTTTCCTAGCCTAAAGCCACACTGATATGGACCTGTCAAGTTGTTGACGAATTGCTTCAGATGTTTAGAAAGTAGGGCAGAGATGAGATCTTGTATGCGATTTTAAGGAAACTGATGTACCAATAGTTGTTTCAGTCAAAAAGATCACATTTCGTCAGATAGGGGAAATAATTCTGAAGTACCATTCATCGAGCATGCCATCCTCCGACCATATATTCCAGATGAGCTGGTGCATACTCCTCACCAAGTCATCGCAAGTCGCTTTGAAAAGCTTGACCGCAAGGTTATGCGCTCCATCAGCATCTTTATTGGACTTAAGTTAAGATATATGTAGCTATCTTTACTTCGCCAGAATTGGGTGGACTGTATTGTTGTCCTACGTGCTTCGTCCAGGTTGAATGGTGCAATTTGCATGGGAGGGGATTTCGATTCACTATCAACGGTATTTTATTTGCAGAAATGATTTTTCCATATCCTCAGCATCTACTGCGATTCTACCACCATGTTCCCCTGTTCGTTCTTACAGGCTTCGGTTTCGGCGTTTTCAGGAGTTTTGTCTTCACTTTTTGATAAAACTTCCGAACTTCATTCCTGCAATGGCATTCCTCTATTTCTTCTAAGGGTCAGTTTTACATTGCTGAGTTTACTCTGAGTGAAATCAAAACTAGCTTATCCTGAAACTAAATTAACTCAAAAACAGTTTTTCAGTTGAGGATTAACCTTTAACCTTTAAGTTGTCAAAAATCTATTAAAATCGATGTTCGACTATATGGATATCCCTCTTTGACACCTTTTATAACGAAGTCCAGATGGCGATTGTGGGCTCCGCAACAGAAATTGCCCTCAGTTTGGTCCCTAAGTTAACTCACCAAATTAGATGAGTTAACTAATAGTTTAACCCCGGACTAGGGTGAACTCGCACGGAAAAACTGGCCCTTAGAAGTGGACAGTTCACTTAAGTCTCAATTACCACATTATATTTAAACTGTCGAAATGAATGTGTATGAAAAAGATGTTAATTTTTAATGTCATTGTTAAATTGCGTAGCCAATTTTTTAGAGTTGTTCCTAGCCTATCTTCTCTTATACAAATTTCCCTACATCTTCCCATACCTACACTGACTGTACACACAACACATGTAACATGATTGATTTACTTGACAAAGGCCACCAACATCAATCAACCCTCGCCTCTTTCTGATCTTACTGTATTTTTCAGCTTACAGAATAATAATAATTCCAACGCATAATCCACACCGCACCCCATAATATTGTGTGGCACCATAATCGCAAGCCTACTTAAAACCCAGATATATGTGTCTTAATCGGCATATTATACGACGACCATGAATAAAAACTCTCAAAACAAAATGCACTATCCAATCTAGCCCCCCACTTTTAATGTGTATGTGTGTATTTATGAAATAATAATATATGCCACTGACATTAATTCCTATCCATTCTGTGCACAATATTTCATAATTAAAATAATTTATTATACCGTTTAGTTTTGCCGAAGTCCCTGGTCTTTATGCTTGTCCCTCTTCGAACTCAATCCCAATATTATCTCATCATCAGCATCATCATCTTCGTCTCCATCTTCAAATCGTCATCTCTCTCGCGCTATGCGCATCTTCAGCTAAATTGAGATATTTTTTTTTGTTGTCTTTTTGAACTCTAAGAAAGATAAAAATGAAAAAAAAAAAGAAACACAAACAAACATTAAATAACCAACGGATGCCGTCTTAAAATTGAACACGTTGTTTACAGTTCAATCAACTTGTTTTGCTAAACTATACACTAAAGTGCAAAAAAAAAACCTCCAACGGGTAAAATCGGTTTTCTTAGTTACAAAATCATAGTCAGGAACGTAAATGTTTTTGTGATGGCTTCATTAGGCACTTAAAGTGCTAATTAAATATCAAACAATTAAATTTAGTACAAAAGTACTTTTGGTAAAAAAAAAGACCGGTCCGAATTTCTGCAAACCAATATCTCGAACAATGAAATATCGTATTAAATATATTATTATCGTATTAAGTATTATCGTATTAAGACCGGTCCGAATTTCTGCAAACCAATATCTCGAACAATGAAATATCGTATTAAATCTCTAAAATTTATAGTGTTGCTTTTCATAATCGCGCAATTAAAAAATATCGCTTTTAACAATCTCGCATTTTCATCTCTCACCAAAAAAATCATAAATATTAACCAAAATCTCGCAATTAAATGTCTCGCAATTTGAAAATCTTGCAAATCGAAATATCGCAAACTTAAATCTTAAACAATACAAAATTGATGTGTTTTTTTTTTTGAATTCCCAAAAACAGAATTTCGGAATTTTATTCAATCTCGCATTCACATTTTTAACCGTAAAATTTCTCAAATATCAACCGAAATCTCACAATTTAAAATCTAGCATATGAAAATCTTGCAAATCAAAATTTCGCCAACCAAAATTTCCCAAGTAATCTCACATTTAATTTTAAATCTCGTAAAATCTGCCTTTTACCAATCTCGTCTGTACATCCCTCTCCAAAAAATATCACAAATGCTAACCGAAATCTCGAAATTTAAAATTCGCATTTAAAAATTTTGCTAATCAAGATTTGTTTAGCTGTAAACCTCATGCTAAATCCCGCACTTGTTTAAGTCTCAAAAAATAAAATCTCGGTAACAAATAATCCTGTCTTTTCACAACCTCGCAATCACTAAATCTGCCTTTTAACAATATAGATTTTACATCTTTCATCAACAAATTTCCAAAATATCAGCTGAAATGTTGCATATGAAAATCTTTCAAATCAAAATTTTTGAAACTCAAATATTACATGAAATCTCGCGTTTTTTTTAAATATCCAAAAACGAAATCTCGGAATTTAATAATCCCGCTTTTCATAATCTGACAACTAAAAAATCTTGCTTTTAAGAAGCTTGCATTTACCTATCTCACAAGAAATCTCACAAATATTAAATATTGCGAGCTCAAATCTCGATTGAAAAAATCTGCCTTTTGACAATCTCGCATTTACATCTTTCATAAAAAAATTTTGCAATTTAAAATTCGCATATAAAAATCAACTTTTTTAACTTTAAACCTCACGCTGAATTTGGCATATTTTTAAATCTCAAAAACTGAAATCTCGCAAAAAACAATCCTGTCTTTTCATAACCTCGCAATTACAAAATCTGTCTTTAAACAATATCTTATTTACTTCTTTCTTCAACAAATTTCCCAAATATCAACCCAAATCTCGCATATAAAAATCTTTCATATCAAAACTTCGCAAACTCAAATCTCACTCGAAGTCTCGCGTTTTTTTTTTTTAAATCTCCAAATACGAAATCTCAGGGTAAAATAATCTCACATTTTATAATCTCATAATTAAGATCTCGCTTTTAAGAATCTTGCATTTACATATACATAACTCACAAATATCAACCTAAATCTCGCAATTTAAATTTCGCAAAAAAAAAAAATTCGCAAATTCTAGTTCGCATTTTTTTTAATCTAATAAAATCTGCCTTTTAACAATCTCACACTTACATCTCTCATCAAAAAATTTCACAAAGTATTTGTGACCGAAATCTCGCAATTTAAAAATCAATTTTTTTTAACTCTAAACCTCACGCAAAATCTCGCATTTTATTAAATCTCGCAAATAAATAATCTTATCTTTTCATAACCTCACAATTACAAAATCTGTCCTTGAACAATATCTTATTTGCATCTTTCATCTACAAATGTTCCAAATGTCAAACAAATTCTCGCATATGAAAATCTTTCAAATCAAAGTTTTGCAAACTCAAATTTCACACGAAATATTGCTCTTTTTTTTTTAATCTCATAAAATCTGCCTTCTTGCATTTACATCTCTCACCAAAAAATCTCACAAATACCAACCGAAATTTCGCAGTTTAAAATCTCTCATATGAAAATCTTCCAAAACATGATTTCTTTAAATCTCAAAAAATAAAAACTCGCAAACTAACAATCCTATCTTTTCAAAACTTTGCAATTACAAAATTTAGCATTTAAACATTTACACATTTTATCAGCATTTACACATTTCATCAGCAAAAATGTTTCAAATCATAATTTCCCAAACTCAAATCTCACATAAAATTTTCCATTTTTATTCCATTTTTATTTCAAACGATATCTTGCTCATATTTTTTAAATATCGAAAAAAACTGCCTTTTCACAACCTCGCATTTACAATTCTCACCAAAAAAATCCCACAAATATTAACCAAAATCTCGCAATTTAAAATCTTTCATATGAAAATCTTGCAAAACATGATTTCTTTAAATCTCAAAAAATTAAATCTCGCAAACTAACAATCCTATATTTTCATTACCTATCTATCTATCTTATTTACATCTATCATCAACAAAATGTCCCAAATCTCGCATATGAAAATCTTGCAAATAAAAATTTCGCAAACTCAAATCTCTCACGAAATATCTTTTTATAAATTTCGTAGAAGTTGTGAAATTTCGCAAAATTCAAAGTCAAAGTCTCCACAGTTCAAATTCCGGCCGAGATTTTTAATTTGTGAGATTTTGATTAAAAAAAACTTTATTCGTTGCAAAATGCAATTAAATTTTGCGAGATTTAAAAACAAAAAACCGAGGTAGTCGGTTTGATTTCCCCCTGAGTATAGACTAAAATATGAACAATCTAAACGAAAACATCATCATCAGCACACAACTTCAAGTTAAATCACACACACACAACGGTAGAAAAAAAAACAGAAAAAATAACAACAGAATCTCTGTAAATTTTCGATGATGATGGTGCTACTAAAACTCGGATAAATCTATCTATCTTATGCATAAACCTCCACTCAGTTTAGCAAGCTCACAGAACCGGTCCAATCGAAATTGATGATTTTCAAGTACACTGTATACCAGCTGCACGACACACAGCCTCCTGTGATGTTGATATGCTATTGCTGCTATCTGCACTAGATCTCTTGAACTGGAAACCTATCTAGATACACGACTTTGAGAGTTGAGGCCAGGCCAGGCCAGGCCAGGCCAGGCCAACCAACAGCTATAATCTATAGAAGGAGGAACCATCAGCACCAGCTATGCAGTATAGTAGCATGCGTATAGAATACTCGTAGATACATCGATACTTTCTACTTGTGCGATGGATGCATATTTGCATTTTTGTTTTTTGTTTTCTGCATCAAGAGAACAAAAACAACAACAAAAGATGTATCAGCTGATGCAGCAGAAAAGCATATATCTATGCGAGTAGGTATTATGTAGTTAACATCATTATATTTGACGGATTCGGCGATGGATTTTATATCTACTCTCGTAGATTATTCCAGGAAGAGAACATTTGAACTTGATAGCAAATTAAATCAGCGCGCAGCGGGTCTAGAATGGAATTTTCAATAATTTACATTTACTTTTGTGTTTTTGTATATTTTTCATTTGAAAGTATCTATTTCGTTTTCGTGTGTAGCTAGCTACACGATACACACACATATTATTTACACAAGTTTTGATATATTAGCTTTTTGGAGTAAACAGTGTTTGACATTATTGGGGTAAACATTTGTCTTCAGTTTTTTTTTTCTAGCTAACTCTTTTTTTATTTTTAAGACGTAAATTATTATTATTATTTTTTTTTTTAAGGTTTGGAAGGAAGGTCATTGTTATATCAACAAAACAACATACTTTCTTTGTTGTCTTTATTTAGTCAAGATGAACAAAAAAAAATTATAACAATTTATTATAGCAGGCGGATTTTCAGAAATAAAATAAAAATAAATTATTTCGGGTAAATAATTTATTAAAATGTCCTTTTTGTATTAATAGAACAGTTCAGGTAGGGTAGGTTGAGTTAATCTTTTTTTTTATAAACAAGAATAGCAGTTCTAAAAATGGCAATTTGTTATTTCACTGGACTAAGATTCCCAAACTAATTTAAGGGCTGGTTTGTCCATAGCTAATAATCTTTAATCAATGATTATTGTTATTGAAAAATCATCGAATGTGTTTGTTAATCAAAATTTAAATTTTTGAATGCATATATGTGTAGTTTGAGTTGTCAATCATTGAAATTCATAATCTTCCGTTTTTGGTTGATTAGCGCCTTTCAATCATGGCCTTAAAAAATGTTATCATAATCTTCTGTGTTAGAAAAAACTGGACATAAGTCTTTTAAAATTTGAATTCATAAAAGAAATAAGCTTCAGTGAAATTTTGTTTAAGATAATTTACAACGAAGTTAAATATAAATTTGGAAACAACTGGTAAACTTGGACCACTAAATGAAATATTGCCCAAAACTTATCATTAATTAAAATTTAATTTAGCACATTTTAGTATGCACCTTGAAATATATATTATTATAATTTACCTATCAAAAAAAGCATAAAGTGTTTTTTTTTCATTTGTGTAGCATTTCAAAATTTTAATTTCGCTTTCAAAGTTTGTACTAAAAAGGAGTAAATTATAATTCCTGTTCTCTGCCATTCTTATTACATTTCTGAAAAAATATCAAAAACCAAACCAAGGTGCTTATTACTAAAACGTCTAATAGGGTTTTACATATAAAGATACCTAGGCTATGAATAAGTGTTAAGCCTGAGGCCTCCATGCCGAAGCCTTTGCGTGAATAAAATCTTTGCATGGTGAATGTCCACCTCTTTTTCTCTAAAAGACAACCGTTCTTCGCAGACGGCGTACTAAATTCGACTCGTCAAGAATGTCAATAATCGATGTTTTCGCGCAAAACTTTTTTTTTTCGTCCAAAACTGTAGGATTCCCGAGATACCTGTGAAGATCTTCGGTTCTAATACACCAGGGGGCATTTGTAAATGACCTAAGCAATTTATTTTCAAACGTTTGTAAGTTATTTAAGTTTGTATCTCAGGTACAACCCCAGAGTTGTATACCATAAGTCCAAAAAGGTTTAAGAACCTGTCGATATAAAATCAATTTATTTTCAATACTAAGCTTTGAATATTTAACGAGCCAGTTTATATCTCTTAAATTACTTTTTAGTTCTTCGCATTTCTTTTTTACGTACGGCTTCTATTTTAATTTCGCCTCATTTGCAAATGGAACACGAGCGGTATTAAGAAAGACGGGTAATCTATTTTTTTTTTTTATACGTAAAGTCCACGTGGACTGACTTTTGTTCATTGAGCGCTATTCGCCATGTTTTCGTCCACTCATTAACATTATTAAGAGCATTTTGTAATTTAATTGTAGCTTCGCTAATAGTTTTGCCTACTGCTAGTATTGCAGTATCATCAGCAAACGTGGCTACAATAGTGTCATCTGTTTGAGGTATATCGCGTGTAAATAAAAGGTACAGAACTGGACCTAATACACTTCCTTGTGGTACCTCAGGTACTATTTCTTTGAAATTTGAATAATCATTTCCGTGTCTGAGAAAGTCTGTTATCTAGACATCCGTTAAGAATGTTATAAAGTCCTTCAGGCAGAACTTACCTTCGGGCCACTTGCGACACGTCCAAAAATGACTGTCGAACAGATTTTCTTTTCTTCAAGAGCTCTCTCAATTACGTCAGTAATTCTATGCACTTGATCAATTGTCGAATGCTTGCTTCTAAATCCGAACTGATGTTCAGGTATTAATTGTTTCTCTTTTGTTATCGGTTGCAGGCGCATGAGTAGTATTCTTTCAAAAACTTTTGATACAATAGGAAGAAGCGAAATCGGCCTGTAAGACTTCTTTTCGTGAGATGGTTTGCCAGGTTTCAAAACCATTATGACTTCCGCAATTTTTCATTGGCTCGGAACATATTCTAACCTAAGAGCTGCATTTATTATGTAAAGGAGGTTAATAAATCCTTGACGAAGGAGCATTTTTAGAATTTCTGCCGTGATTAAGTCATATCCTGGAGCTTTATTTGAATTAAGGTTCTTTATTTTTCTTTTTAATTCGGCAAGTGTAGCATTTCTTGTTATGTTGCTTTCGGTTAGGTAAAATTCATACTAATATTTTTTTTTCCTTGTCACTTTTAGCCCATTCGTGTTAGCTTTTCTTAATCGGGGCACTGCAAGCTTTTTGTTTTTTCGTTGTTTTATAGCTTCCCAAAGTGAGCAGTTGGATTCTTTCCCCACTGGCAAGTTTTCCAGGTAATTTTCAACTACAAGGTTTTTGAAATCTGAAATCTCCGTTTTTAGCATATGACTCAAGCGATTTAAATGAGGAGCACGGGTTCGTTGCCATTTTTTACGTGTTTTTCGTTTCACTTTCACTAAATCTTTTATTTCTTGTGGATATTTTATATCTTTATAGCAAGGCATTAGCCTTTGATAAGGTCTGATATGCCTTTTGTATTATATCAACAAAGGCGTCTTCTGCGTCTTCAAGTTCAAGAGGCATTTGGCATTTTTTAACTCTACGTTGTCCTCGATATATCTTTTTTAATTCCATCCCAGTTGGTTTTACTGTTTGTTAACGTGGGTGATTTTTCAATTTTAACAATTTATGTACTTTATAGTACCTATATTGCAAGTAAAAATTAAAATCGTTGGAGGGGGATTTCTTAAAAACTTCTATGCATATATGTAAAATTTTGGTAACATTTTTTAAAATAGTTTTGGTACGCAAATTTTGAGTACATATTAAACACTTTTTAAGACTTTTTTTCAAAAAAGTAAATCAAACGTTTTCGAAATATTGAATTTTCTAAACAAATTTAGTATTTTTTTTTTAAATTTAATTTTTAATTTAATTTTAATTTTTAATTTAATTTTAATTTTTAATTTAATTTTAATTTTAATTTTTTATGCATTTGAAAGGTACCTACTTCAGCTTTAAAATTTTCATTGTAATTGGATGAGGCGTTTATGAGAATATCCAAAGTAAAAAGCCGTTATATGGACTTCGAGAACGCAGAAAAGTGTTCTCAAAAAAAAACAAGAAATTCTAGGCAACCATCACGTTCAGTTTCACCTTTCATCTAAATGTCATTGCGTGTACCAACCACTTGAAAAATACTCACTTTGTTCCAATAACTCGTCTGAACTATATGCCATTCACTCATCCTGTCGTTAATCAACACCCATGTCGATTGCGTAATATTTTGTTTTATTTATTTCTCTTATTTTAACTACATACATATATATAGCACCCTTGACCTTTTATTTGACGAATGAAGGCCAATTCTATAGAAACAAAAAAAAAATAGGCATAATATAATGATGTCACGGAAATAGAACTTCGACTATAAAATTTATACGAAATCCACAAAACATTTATTACTGTCGAACTGTGTACATATTCTTTTTCGATTTTAAGGATTTGATGTGTGGCTATGGCGCAAAAATCTATATGGACAGATAACCCCCGACAGACCATTTATGCACACAATAGCTGTCATCTCATGTCATTCGACGGTGCAGAAAGTTCAAGGACCACATCAAAGGCGACAAAAAGCTGCATCGCTGGTCGCATATTCCCCAATCATCATCCCCAATCGATTAGTTGGTTTTTTTTTTATTTGACTTCTTTTTTTTTTTAAATGGCATATCCTTGTATCAAGTTACGAACGAGTGAAAAACAAAGATTATTAGTTGTGGAGATTTCCCAGGCGCCCACTTAAGTACTGAGTAAAGCAGTTTATAGTTTCTTCGTCAGCTCGTCTATCGTAACTGCCTTCGTGGTTCTTCTTCTTAGATTTGTCTTCGTCTCAATCATTTTTCTATTTTCTTAAACTTTTTCTCGCATGTGTTTTGTCATCGATAGGAAAGAGAGAAAGATAAATGGCTCCATCTTGCTAGAAGAAGTCCTTTCATCCTTTACATCAGACTTAAAACAATTTGTCGTGGAATGAGTTTTTTCTACATAATTTTGGAATGAAGTTCAATGAATTTTCTTTTGTTATTTTGTGCTGCCTGATGAGAAAACTAAGACAGTTAATAAAGATTTTATCAATATCAGGCTACTTTTATTGATTTTATTATTGTTCATAGATTTTATGAATAAAAGTCGCAGGCGTTATTCTTGTACTTTGTGGGTTATAAGGTTTTCTTCAATGACGCAAGTTTGGAAAAACTTTAATGCTAAACTAGAAATTTCCGTAATTTTGCTGAATTATATTTTCACACACGTGACTCAGCCGCAGATAATTTCTGTTTTTCCTTAGAGCCTTATGTGTTCGTTCGCATGGTCATAACAAAAAATAGACATCCCCAACACACTCGTTTCGACTATTTTGCATCTGTGCAGCAAGCCCTAATTTCCTCGAAAATAACATGCACGCATTTTGCTAAACTAGATGACAACCAAGTCCACAAACAATGCCCATTGCCTTCTTCCGTTCAGTTATTACGGTCACGTTTATGGTTCCTTGTTTGCGCCCGGGCATTTTGTTCCTCGAAGGTTCCTGGGATATTATTATTTACGCACAGATATTTTGTGCCAAAGACGTGAACTTTTCGACTGACTGTGACTGTGGATAAGGATTTTTTTTTTTTTTTTTTTTTTGCTTAAAGATACATCCTTACTCTCGAGTTGGTGCATGTGACTCCTGTTAGATGGAAACGCATTTAAGGCCGGGCGCATGTTAGTCCACAAGAACGTGACTACTTAAGGAGTGTTGAGGTGGTGCACGAGTAGCGCAAGGAAGGAACGATGCGATGAGGGGTTGAATAAGTCAAATGACTAATTTTAAGTGGTAGACGATTTTTTTTAATATTTTTTTTTCTCTGTTGCCCTCGCTTTTTTTTCTTGTATAAAAAAAAAAAAAATAATAAATTCAAGAAAATTTAAAGCAAACAAAATTTGTCATCCGAAGAGATTCTCTGTGGCAAGTTCGAGTAAACTTTGGCATAAGGACAAAATCAGGAGGCGTAAATTCTTGAATTCCGTTTGCAAGGAAGTTTAAAGTTTTATATATTTTTTTTCTTTAATTTGCTTGTGAGTTCGAGAAGAAAATAATTTTTTTCCGTTCCCCTATATATTTTAAGTTAAAGAATAAATGGTAAACATTATGTAGCGAAAGAAATTTCACTAAAATTTAATATACCAAATTATTTCTTTGTTCTTGTGTTTTATAGAAGAAATTCAATATCAATTTCTTCTATAAAACACAAGAACAAAGAAACGATTTGGTATATTAAATTTTAGAATAGAATTTAGAAACTGGGGTTATATAATTTTATAGGTAGTCATAACCACGCAAAGTCAATTTGCTTAATGTTCGAATTGCTTTCAAATAGTTGACGAAGTCTGACTATGGCACCAGATAAAATTTTGTTTGTTGTTAAAATCATAATCTTTGAATGAAGAAAGATAATCAAACAAATTTTTGGTTCAAAGAAATTTTCAAGAATCAAATGGCACATTTGAAGAAAAGTCTTTAACATAACAATCTCCCCTGATGACAAATATTGACATTAAATTCATGACAACAACAGATTGTTTTTATGCACACTAGTGGTAGGGTATATAAGGCGTGTTCTATTCGGAAAACTATCCGTAGCACATTGAAATTTAATATGAATTACAAAAATAATATCGGCAGCAAAATCACTACCGATAAAAGGTAAAGTAAGATCCTGCTGCGGATAAACTTCTGACGTTTGTCCGAGTATCGAACCCGATTAAATAGAATTTTGGTGTCTTGCTATTGGTACGATTGATACTTGTATGTATCTCGAATTCATGATGGCTATGTTCGTAGAGTAGAGTTATGTTGAGTGATTGAGTTCCGTTTAGATTATGACTTTTGGCTTCGTCATGAGAATGGCTTTGTAGTTGAAATCCGTGAGGACAAAATCTTACCCAAAAGTTCATGGCCAAGGTGTAGTGACCAATCACAGTCTAAACAGGATATTTCATAAGTGCATTGATGTTTTTTTTTAACTTTTGGACAAAGTAAAAAAATGATCCAATTCTATCTTAAAAAAACATGGCCTTAAATTAGTTTTAGTTGTTAAATTTAGCAATTTTATATTTTAAAGCGACTATCAACATATATTCTGTGAACTGTCAAGCGTTATGACTGAAAAATTCATTCGAATTTAACTTCACAATTTCTTAGCACTCATTTCGCCATATATCAGGAACCAAACAAATAACTCATGTGAATGGAATGTAAAAACACACGCTCGTTTGCAGTTCGCTTTTCGCAGCTAAAACTTACATGTGTAATCTCGACTTATAAAGCCCAGTTTGTACAAACGTGGTTCAAATTTTGACCCGATGTTCAGCAATTTTAACTCACTGCTTTGGCGGGATAGCTGTAAAAACATGGTTAAAATGGTTTAAATTTCGATCCGTGGTTCAACGATTTAGACTCCCTACTTTCAGTTGTCTAACTCACAGTACACATATCTAAGGTATTATCTTGCGCATATTGTGAGAAATGAGAACTGTCAGATGAAATTCTAGACGGCCGTTCCTCTGACCCTGTCCGCTGTGTTTCAACAAGCACAAAGAAAACAAACACGAAATGATAATTTGAAAAACATTGAAAACCGGGAGGAAATTTTGTTTTCATATAATAAAATAATATTAATAATCACTTAAAAGGTTCAACAAAATTATATTTGCTAATAAACAAATGAACACACAACACAGAACAAATTTGGATTTTGTCAGATGCAAAGAATTGAACAAAAATGAAAAAGATATTAACCTTAATATGTGTACTGACTTGAACCTTGAACCATAGCTTAACCTTATTTAACTCGGTTATTTAAAATTGTTGAACTGTTGATTCAAATTTGAACCACGGTTGCAAAACTGGCTCTAACTGAAGTTCAAGCATATTTGGCTACTATCACAAACTTAAAATATCGTCTCACCTCAGTTTATCCACTAAAATTTGTGGGTTAAAATTACCAATGGGAAACTAGGTATGTTCATATTATGTACATTGAAAGTTATGAGCACTATCATGTCCTTTTTATTATTAAATTATCACAAATAATGTCATCTACTCCATGTGTAATAAGTCTGCTATTATACGACAACATTTGAGTTATGAATTTTAAAATGACAAAAAAAAAAACTGATTTCATCTGGCACTCATTTTGTTTCGATAAAAAATCCTCGTGTAATAGCACTTTATTGACGATTTGTTTGCTTTGACCATAGTCTACCAACGCACCCCTACACCTTTTTATGCTTTTGTAGCTACCAAATCAATTTTCGAGTTTGGAAATGGCAAAGAAAGATAAAGAGACGCAAACATTCAATTTAAATCATAAATAATATAAATTTCCCATTTTACTTGAATATAAGTTGGTTTTTATAAATAATAATAGGTTTATTTCTACTATTAACTTTCATTAAATACATTTTTATGTTCTGACAGCTGTTCAGGCGTACTATATATCAAATACAAAAATATAGGCAGCTGCGGATGCGATTTGTTGGGAATTTCTCACTGTACTATATAGAAATCCCAAAAAACACGTATATAGTCTTAAGATGACTAAACTATTTAAAGAGTTTTTTTTTTTTTTTTTTAAATAATTTGGTATAATACCAGAGCGATCCAAACATAGTGGAAAGAAAATCAAGCGAGCCTCAAATTCATAAAATGGGAGAACAAAGTTTGTTCCTAAAGAAAGCACAGAAGGAGCATGATTTAGAGATGCTCTAGTAGGACACATGTGCTAAACTTTTATAGAATAAGACAACTACAGGATTCACCAGTCGCCCTATTTGCAGCGCAAAATAATACCAAAGCGGGGACGTGACGCAGATTATATTAAGCATCTAGAAATATATTTCTTAATTTTGCTGCTAAATGGACCGTTACACAAAAATCCCACCTACAGGTAGTTTTCTGCATGTCAACCTCATTGATTATTTACAGTTCCAATTCAACGATCTAAAGGCAGTCAAGTTGGACATAGTTACATACAAGTCTACAGTCTCAAATCGAATTAAACAGCCGATGCCGAATGGTATATAGGCAGAGCTTCTAAGTAAAAAGCATGCTTTAACTCATCAGACAAAATATAGTCAGAGTGAACTAAAGTACTATATGCGCGATCCACTAAAAAGTCACTTACTACAGATGCATTTACTATTTAAACATCGCCTACGAGGTCCTATCAAGTGTTTTATGTATGCCTCTAGCCGTTTCAGAAGGATTTTTGGTTCTACAATTACCCAAAATTTCATATCCGTCAAGCTAGCATTACCAATTCAAAATTTCTACAATCCAATAATTGGAGAATTTGTCGAAAATTTGTCGTAAATTTGTCGTGAAAGAAAAAATTTGTCGCGCTTGTTTTTTTTTTTTTAAATTAACCCCTGGTTATGCTAACTCGACAGTCAAGTTAGCACTCCCACCCCTCAAAATAGGAACTCACTCAAAAAAGAAAAAGGAGTATGTGTGAATTTGTCAAAAATCGTTAATATAACATGAAAAAAAATCTATAAAAAATTCCTTGAATTCGACAAAAAGCCCCAAAAAACAGGTTCGGTAATTTTTTTTCTGTCGCGATATATTAACGACAAATTTACGATAGATTCACACATACTCATTTTTCCTTTTTGAATTCATTTAACTCAATTTTGAGGAGTGGTAGTGCTAATTTTACTGTCAAGTTAGCATTACCAGGGGTTAATTAAAAAAAAAAAAAAAAAAAAATAGGCGTGACGTTATTTTCTTTTACGACAAATTTACTACAGTTAATCCAATTATTCGATTTTTAAAGTTTTGAAGTGGTAATTCTTACTTGGCTGACATCTTGAAAATACTTATAGCCAGTTTTATACAGTCTCGGTTAAGCCTTGAACTAATTTCAATTGTTCTCCTGAACAGAAGTTTAAACCAGAAGTGGAGTTAAAAATTACACTTTGACACTGGGGGTTGAAGCTTCAAATATCTATTACGAATCATGATCATTTTTAACCAGAGAACAGAAATAACTGTCAACCTTTATTTTCAATCGGTTTCTCTTTGAGAGTTTCTACATTCGTTTAAAAATATTTTATTTTCGGTTTGAGATTTACTTAAAAAAAAAAAACAAAATTTCGGCTATCGATTTTTTTATTTTTATAAAATCTTAATGGTTGATTTTTTCACGAAAAAATAAATGGAAAATGCCAGCAATTTAACCTTTTTCCCTAAAAATAAATTAAAAATGGTTTTCACTGTATATTGCACAAAATCATTAAAAATCAAAATCCACAAGTATTCACTGATGACAAAACGCCAAATTAACTGCATTTCTTAATGCAAGGCCTACAAAATTTAAACATTTATTCTAACCAGGCTTGTAAACTTTCAGGTACAAGTACCCAGTACCTTGAACTGAAGTCTCGTCATGGTCGTCCAAACGTGAATTTCACTGTTGACGTCATTGTTTTCGTCTCGCTGCGTTTTCGCCGTGTCCGTTTAAACCGGAATCTGTGTCGTGGTTTAATCGCTTTGTTTTCGCTTTGGTCTCGTCGTGACATACGTGGTTTTTGCCATTCAAAATGTTTTGACGTCACCTCGCTTTTGTCTCGTGCGGTGCATTGCCGTATCAACCATGCCTAATACTACCCAGCTGTAGTGAGATTTTCTCTCTTATTTGGTTACAAGCACGCTTGAAACGATTTAAAGCGTTTTCAATTTTGTTGCTTATTTGAATAACTTTATTTTGAAAAAAAAAACTTTGGTAACACCTATAGGGAGAGAAAGGCGAGATGACGGAAAATCATTCAAAATGTCAACAACCACGTGTAAATGTCAAGCCCTGACCAAAGCGAGAAAACACGACACAGACAACCAGTGTAAACTTGGCTTGGCGAGTTCACAGCAAGACGAACCCAAACACACTGAAACCACTTATGGATTTTCAACCACGTTTTTAGTTTAATAAAAACTTTTTGAAAAATTTTATTTTGAAGAAATAAAATTTTGGCAAGACTATTGCGAAGCAAAAGCGAGATGAAGGAAAAATATTCCAAATGGCAAAAACCACATGTCAAGGTGAAACCAAAGCGATACTATAGCGACGAGTTTAAACGCGCCTAGGGTGAGTTCACAGCAAAGCGAACAAAAAACAAAATTGCCAACATACTGCAAGCCACGTTTGGATTTTTTTCAACATATTTTAACCTTTTTGGAAAATATTATTTTGAAAAAAAAAAAAAAAAAAATAGCGAGACTAAAGCGAGATGATGGAAAAACATTCTTAATGTCAAAAAACAAGTGTAAATATCACGGCGAGATCAAAGCGAGACTATAGCGAGAAAACCACGACATAGATCCCAGTGTAAACTAACTTGACAATTACTTTAAATACAAAAATGTAGTTCTTTACAACTCTGATACAACGAACATTCTAATTAATGGAGATGAGATTTTTTTTTTTTTATGTGATAAACTGTTTTATTTAGAATAAAGGTTATTACTTGACTTTTATTGAAAATGACAACAAATAAGAGTTATTGAATAATCTTTCAAAAAGTTGAGTTTTATTTCTGGTCTCTGTTTTTAACAAAGATACGGCCATTTTGAAAAATTGCTTAAAGTATGGAAATGTTGTTTGTTTCTATTAGTGCATATGAATCACCCTGTATGCCATACCAGTTTCTATCTCTAAAATCCAAACCTTCTACGTTGTCCAATTAAATTTCTTAATTTCTTTCGGACTCAGAAAATAACTCCGAAACGAAATGAGATAAGAAATAAAAACGAATGAGTTGTTGGTTTTATAAATATTGCATGATTTCAAGACTCCAGGCTCATGCTACAAAAAAATATTCTTTTTCTAACTTGACTCTCCAAATTTATATCACTTTTTTTTTTGTTTGAAAAGTTAACTAGCCAGAACTGCCAACACTACACAGTGATGCACATCATTAGACCAATTAATGACGACCAAGTTGATTATTGTCTTCGTCCTTTCTTTTGTTTTATTGTGTATCTTTTATTTTTATTCACACAATTGTCCCGGTCCCGTATATTCTTACAGAAAACTACCATTGTTTATATAGTTTCATTGTTGTGCTGTTATATCTAATATTTGTATTTGTATTTTTATTTAAGCTTTTTTTTTTCTTTTGTAAGACTGGGACTCATACACAGATAAATTCAGGCGTGAGCTTGATATACCAAAGGTAAATAAGATAAAAACTCCATGGAGCTATTGTAGGAGATGAGTCCTTTTTGGTATATCAAATCAGCCATCAACAGCAGCAGCAACATCATCAACAATATCAACAGACAGGACCTCTACTGTGCCTTCGTAATGATTCTCTCAAAAAAGAAACACTGATTGTGTTTCCAACTGGGCAGAACTCACAGAAGTGTTGGTTGAGTGTACAACTACTGTACGTAAGGTAATGATACATTTTTTTTCTGTATACAGTCTTGTGCAAATTTAAAATCGTAAACAACCTTAACAATTGATAAATTTTACCAATATTTTCCTTGAGAGCGTGATTAATATCAAGTTAACCTTGACATTTTCGCAAAAACGCTTCTAAAAAGCTTTTAAGACGTATTAAAACAACAGCTTCAATAAAGTGTTCTAGTGTTTCACTGAGCTCTGTGAAGAATTTTTAGGTAAACTTTGTTGCAGTGCAAAAATTCTATTGCCATAAAAATTGTTTACGTCAATAGCCAAATTCCCATGAAAAATTTATCCACGATAGCAATGACTTTGAAGACTTGAGCTCACGATACAAATTTATGAATGTAGAAAGCATTTCTATGAAGTAAATTTATTTCTCAATAATCTCCAACCCCTGTATCTACAGAACCGATTTTTGCCCACATCATCTCTGCAAAAAATTTAAATTCACTTCACACAATTTTATTTGCACAGCACTGTTTACATTTATTTTTCAACTTTGCAGTTTTAAACTTTTGTTTTTTTTTTTTATGATGAAGAGAATTTTTTGTTCGTTTTATTTTACTCTCAGAAGTGTTATTGTAAAATTTTTAGTACCTTCATTCATTTGCACCCTCAAAATGTGAGCTTGTTTGTGTCTACAATATTCTACATATTTATCCTGGTTGTTGTAGAGGTGCAAGAGTATGAAGGTTGTTGCACAGTTTAAATTAAGGCAAATATTTGATTTTATATTTAAACTTTGTCTAGTTGGTGCAATTGCAAATTTTCACAACACACTTATACACACACACACAAACACATCTCTATAAAAGGACTCACTCAACAGTCTCAGGACTTTATAGTTGCAAATGGAATGAAAACAAGATTGAAATTGAGATAAAAAACTTAAATGAGTACAGTCTTCCTTCTGTGCAGCGAAGTACGTTTGTACATCAATATGTATGTGTGTTTGTGTATGTGTGTGTATACAAGACCTTCTCTGACACTTATCCTGGAAATAATTGAATTTTCCACTCATGTGTGAGTTTATTTCAAAATAGATTCTAAGGATTTTCTTCAACTTGGAATAAATCAATTGTTTGTTGAAGTTCCATTTAATTCTGAGCTTAAAAGACATGGCATTTATCATAGTGAATAATTGAAGGACATACATAGCTTCAGTTCCGAAAGATTTTACAAATTTGCTCTCTGATTTGGTTTACTTTTTATTGAAATTGAAAATGAATAAATAAAATAAAAAGAATGAATATAGTTTTCCATCTCTCGGTAAACTTTTAGTTGAAAGAGTTAGTCATTTTGTTCGGAAAATATATCTACGTATCTTAGAACAATTTTTGGAACTATGTTATTGTATAGGAGAATATTTCCAACTCTAGAAACTTTTATAAGAGGCTTTCATCAAATTTATTTGAATAATTGAAAGTCAAATAGGTCAACGAAATTAATTAAATAACCAACAAAAAGGAATACTTTCGGGAGTTTTAGTAAAAATATAGGTAAATTTTTGGAAATTAACTTAGCTAAAAATATTGGTAGTTTTTAAAATGCGTAGTATAAGTGACCATCCGTCCCAGGTTTACCGGGACTGTCCCGTATTTTTATGGCCTGTCCCGATTTATTTTATACTTATTAGTCCTGGTACTTTCCATTTTTTTTCACTTTACATGAATAAAAAAATGTAACCTGTCCTAATGTATTTGTGCAAATATTTCCTTCACAACTTGTGCCGAGAGATCTACTACAATAGCAAACAAAAAACACGTATTCACTTCATGAAAGTCAATTTCGAAAAATAAAACACGTTGCAAAAATGTTATATTTTTATTAAAGACTAAGGGCCAGTTTTTCAGTAATCCAGAAACATGTTTTTCAATCAATTTAAATCCTTAGTAAATTCAACTTATTTAGTGAGTAAACCCATGGGCTAAGGACTCTGTCCATGGTGCGCCATCTTGATTTAGATTTTGATAATGAAAATTAGTACAATTTTTGAAAAGTGCAGTTTCCATTAAGGAGCCATCTCCATATCGATTGTGAAAGGCTTAAAAGAGTAATATTAATTGTGTCGCATATCATTCAATATTCAATAGATATATGACAACTGAAAGATAAAGTGAATTAATCAGGGTTAACTTATTTTCAGGACAAGCTAGATTTAAAGCTAAAATAAGCACTAAAAAAACGGCCCTTAGTTGCTTTTTTTAAAAGAATACAGTATTATTTAAATAATCAAATTAAAAATGTTGAAATTCTAATTTTTTTTATAGTGTAAATGATTGAATTTCACGTTTTTAAATTGTTCGCTTTTTCGGGTATCGGTCCCAGAAATATGGTCACCGACCCTAAATAAAAGGTATGTCCAGACCAAAATGAATATTTTAGAAACTTTACTTTAAATTTCATCCATTTCATCAGAAACATAAAGATTGCTGCGTTGATGAAAAATGTCAAAATTATTTTGATAACTTCTAGGCGTGTTTCGTTGGAATTTTTGCTATATTTTGAAGACAAAATAACGACACTTCCATTCATTCAAAACTATGTCGTCTAACTTATATTTTTGTAAAATCTAGGAACTTTTTTTTTTTTTTTTTTGTTTTTTTTTTGTTTTTTTTTTTTTGTTTTTTTTTTTTTTTGTTATTTTTCCGTGGGTAGGTGCAAAACCTGCTATTCAGGCTCTATGAGGACCGAAAAACGCGTGCTCATAGAAGTGTGAGATTCTTACTACACTAAAACCACCTCCACTTCCCGATTGCAACTAAGTTGAAACTTATCTAGTAATTTATTTTTAACGAAGTTAAGTAACGTGTTGCAGGTTACTTTCCGGTGAAAGTTCCTGCTTAATCAGCGATTTTAAAGCGGTTTTCTGTTCACCGCACCAAGTCGGAAGGTTTTGTTCTTCGCAGACGGCGTACTAAATTCGACTCGTCAAGAATGTCAATAATCGTTGAATTAGCGTGTTCTAATAGTCGATTTCTATGTTTTCGCGCGAAACTTTTTATTTCCTCCCGCACCGTAGGAATCCCGAGATCCCTATGAAGATCTTCGTTTCTTATATACCACGGAGCATTTACAAATGACCTAAGCAATTTATTTTCAAACGTTTGTAAGTTATTTAAGTTTGTATCTCAGGTACAACCCCAAAGTTGTGTACCATAAGTCCAAACAGGTTTAAGAACCTGTCGGTATAAAATCAATTTATTTTCAATACTAAGCTTTGAGTATTTACCGAGTAACCAGTTCATATCTCTTAATTTACTTTTTAGTTCTTCGCATTTCTTTTTTACGTGCGGCTTCCATATTAATTTCACGTCTAGAGTCATTCCCAAATATATAATTTGCCTCATTTGCAAATGGTACACGAGCGGTATTAAGAAAGACGGGTAATCTATTTATGTATACGTAAAGTCCAACAAATTGAGCGCTATTCGCCATGTTTTTGTACACTCATTTACATTATTAGGAGCATTTTGTAATTTAATTGTAGCTTCGTTAATCGTTTTGCCTACTGCTAGCATCGTCAGCAAACGTGGCTGCGATAGTGTCTTCTGTTTGAGGTATATCGCGTGTAAATAAAAGGTACATAACTGGTCCTAATACACTTCCTTGTGGTACCTCAGCCACTATTTCTTTAAAATTTGAATAATCATTTCCGTGTCTGAAAAAGTCTGTTATCTAGATATCCGTTTAGAATGTTATAAAGTCCTTCAGGCAGAACTTGCCTTTGTGCCACTTGCGACACTTCCAAAAAGACTGTCGAATAGATTTTCTTTTCTTCAAGAGCTCTCTCAATTACATCAGTAAGTCTATGCACTGTCTATGATCAACTGTCAAATGCTTGTTTCAAAATTCAAACTGATGTTCAAGTATTAAATGTTTCTCTTCTATTATCGGCTGCATTGTTATTGGTAGTATTCTTTCAAAAACTTTTGATATAATAGGAAGAAGCGAAATCGGCCTGTAAGACTTCTTTTCGTGAGATGGTTAGCCAGGTTTCAGTACCATTATGACTTCCGCAACTTTCCATTGGCTCGGAACATATTCTAACCTTAGAGCGGCATTTATTATGTAAAGGAGGTTAATAAACCCCTTACGAGGGAGCATTTTTAAAATCTCTGCCGTTATTAAGTCATATCCTGGAGCTTTGTTGGACTTAAGCTTCCTTATTTCTCTTTTTAATTCGGCAAGTGTAGCATTTCTCGATATGTAGCTTTCGTTAGAGGTAAAATTCATATTAATATTTTCGTTGAGTTCTTGCCCATCAAACGGCTTAAATGCTTCCTCTAAGTAATCGGCGAATACCGTCGCTTTTTCTTTGTCACTTTTAGCCCATTCATTTTGGCTTTTCTTAATCGGGGGCACTGGAAGCTTTGGTTTTTTCGTCGTTTTTATAGCTTTCCAAAGTGAGTAGTTGGATTCTTTCCCCGCTGTCAAGCCTTCAAGGTAATTTTCAACTTCAAGGTTTTTAAAATCTGATATCGCCGTTTTTAGCATATTACTCAAGCGATTTAAGTGAGCTTTGTGTTGAGGAGCACGGGTTTGCTGCCATTTTTTACGTGCTTTTCGTTTCTCTTTCACTAAATCTTTTATTTCTTGCGGATATTTTATATCTTTAAAGCGAGGCATTAGCCTTTGATAAGGTGTGTTATCCCAAGCATAAGGTGTGTTATCCCAAGCAAACTCAAGTGGAATATTTTTTGTAAGAAAAAAATAGTGAAATAAAAAATTATGTATCCGGTTTTGCTTGCCACTGTATATCTCAAAAACGGGTTGGATTTTTTTTTTGAAATCTTATTTTTAAATGCACATATGCACATAATACTTATGATTTCAAATTGTTATCCAAAATTTTCGTTAAAAACTTTATAAAGAATTTGAAATAGGTATAAAAACATATTTTTTAAGAAAACGATTCCAACGATTTTAAATATTTTTTTCCATAAAATCATATTCAATTAAGAATAAAAATGGAGTTATTTTTTTTCCTCTTAAAGAAATTATTGCAGCTAATTTAAATATCGTATTTCATGCTTTTAAACATTTTTCTATGTCCATCAAGTTAGCATTACCACTTAAAAATTTAAGAATCCAATAACGAGCGATAAGTTAAAAGATATTTGTTGCTATGAAGTGTTGAAAATCCATAAAAGACTTTTAACAAATAACTCTTTTAAACAGTTTATTTCGTGTTGAAAAGTAGATTTTGTGGCCCCCTACAAAAACGCATTAGATTGAGGTATTTCTTATAGTCTTCGGAGATTTTAAACAATGCCAAGTTTTAAGTACATAATTGAATCATATTTTATTATGTGGGGGTTTCAACTCGTTCTTGAATAATCTTTTGGAACCCCAATTAGTCTTTGTTACCTACATAGAGTGCTATTGTATTGTTTTAATTAAATTTTCATATACATAGTGTGGTGAATAGGTGAGGTCCTATAATCTTGCATTGGGATCTCTAACCTCTTTCTATCGTAAAATTAAAACCACACATTTGTCTCCTATTTCGTCTACAAAAGCTATTTTAACAAACACTTCTAGCCCTTGAAAATGTATATATGGGTAGTGAGTGTATATTTTTTTTTCTTACCACCTTCCAATGAACAACTTTGTATAATTGCTTGCTTCCCTAGCTAGAGGATTAATATTTTAAGACTGCGTGTTGGTGGGTAGGTAACTCTATATACCTCAATATAAAAAGCCCTTAAAGAAGTCACCCTTAGCCAAAGTATTTTCCACACAGATTTTTGTGTTGCCATTTTTTTTTTTTTTTTAATTCTGTCGCCAAACAACACGGTTATTTATGACTCCTCGTTATGTCCCTCCATACCACAAAAAAAAACTCTTCTCGCACATATGAACACGTGCAATCACACATCAAGACTCGGTTAAGATACCGTACAAGCTATTAACCTGTCGTTAAGATATACACACACGACCGGCCGGCCCTCCGTCGTGTATTGACATCTAAAACAACAAATATAGAGAGTTCCTTTCAGGGTTCCATGGGGTGGTGTCGAATAGCTGTAAGAAGGGCCTTATACCATCTACACCAGGTAACTATGTGTGCGGTGTTAAGTGTATTAGACCGGTCGTCGCTATGCATGCCTTGGTATCATTAAAAATGTATCTGGCCACACTTAAGTCGTCGGTCATCCAAACGGTGCGACTACGACGAGGATGTCGATAAGGAAGTGACATTCTGCAAGTCGAGTCGTTGCGTCGCGTCGCGTTGTTTCGTCTCCAGACAGACGACCGATGATGGTGGTTGTGGTCATTTGCGCTCCTCGCTCGGTCATTGCATATGACTGGGTGATGTGTCGAAAAGTGCAAAAACTTGTAGGTGATTTAATATTTGATTGATCGAGGGTGACATAATATTATGTTTTTTTTTTTTCATAAAGGAAACAACAACAATTAAATAAAGAAAAAAACATACAACAAATTTGTATCGCAAGGGAAAACACTGATGTTCCGTTATTTATTCCTGACGTCTGTCAGTGTGTTGGGTTGGGAAATTAACATATTAAATGGTTTGGACAGTTGCCATGGTGTTTACCTTTTTTTTTTTATATATTTTTTGTTGTTGTTTTTTTTTATGATCATAGTCGTATATATCAGACAAATAAATCAATTACCGGGTGGGTGAAAGGAAGTGGAGCAGCCACACTGTATGGTGCTGCTGCAAGAGGGGTTCGACTGGGAATATGCCAATGATTTATGAATCGTTTATTTTATGTGGACTACTTATTGTAAATGTGGATAAAATAAATTACCATTTAGCATCATAATAATAAACCGAGAGTGTTGACTTTACTTAAAAAAAAAAAAAAAAAGCTTTGAAAAGTTTATTTATGTTTATATTTTGATGGTTGGTTGGATTTATAATGCATAAAATATTTAGAAGGAATTTTAGGCAATATACTTAACATTTATGTGACAATTTTATGAAAATATTTGTATGCTATAAATGGTGTGAATAAAAAAATATCAATTCAATCTTTATAGAGTCATGTCATTCGTATTGTGTGGCAGAAAAGACACGTTCGAACTTTGGGGATTCAAGGCGTATTCAATAGAATTTCATTTATCCATGGAAGCAAGATTCCATTTCAACCAGAGAATCTACTAAGAGAAAAATAATAATAAAGATAGGTTCATTCGCCACCATTTTTGAAATATTATGAGTAAATCTATCTGTTAGCGAGATGTGAATACTCTGGGTCGCACGTGCTTGCTTGTTTGTTCAAGAGGCTGGTTTAGTAATATTGCATATAAGACTTACAAATTATTAGAGAAAAATTTAAGTATTTAGTATTTTATTAAAAGAAAATTGCATCTGAATTCTTGATGAAAAATGATTTTTTGGAATAAAAATTTAATTTATAATATTGTTGGAGTGGTTTAAAAAAAATCATTTCTATACATCAAATTCTCAATACATTTTTTGGGAAACATTTTGAAATGCAAATATTAAGTACCTTTTTTATTAATAAAAATAAAATTTCCGGGAAAATTCTAAACCTGTTTTTGAGATATCAAATTTTTGGAAAAATTTTTTTAACTTTTTTAAATTTGGATTTTTTTTATTTTGAAATTTTTTTTTTTTTTAAATTTAAAACTTTTTCTTAAAAATTATTTTTTTTTTAATTTAAAACGTTTTAAATTATTTTTTTTTTTTAAATTAAACCTGTCTGAGATATCGAATTTTTCTCAAAAAGTTTGAAACTTTAACAAAATTGGATTTTTTTTTGAAAATTTTGAAACTTTTTTAAAAAAATTTAAAACTTTGTTTTTTTAAATTAAATTTTTTTTAATTTAAATTTAAGACATTTATAATAAAATTGTTTTTTTTTTTTAATTTGAACTTCTTTTAAATTGATTTTTTTAATTTGAAACCTTTTTTATTTTGAATCTTTTTTTTTTTAAATTGAAACTTTTTTAAAAATTTGAAAATTTAAAAATGTACCTGGTCTGTTTTAACTTGATTTTTTTTTTAAATCGCATTTTTTTTTAATTTCAAACTGTTTTTAAATAATTGAAACTTTTTTTTTCAATTTTAAACCTATTTTTAAAACCGGATTTTCTAAAATTTTAAACTTTCTTCTTCTATTTGAAACTTAAAAAATTGAAACTTTTTTTCAAAAATTGGTTTAGGCGGTATTCATCAAGAACTTTTAAGTTAATGAGGCTCATAACTAAAATAATGTTTTTTGAAGTCCAAAAATTAGAACAACGCTATCTTCACCAGACACTCCGAAACTGGGAAATCAAACTGTTTTAAACTGGACCAACTTTATCGGTTCTTCTATTTGGTTTTGATATTTTTTTTCAATTTGATTTTTTTTTTTGATAATTTTGAAAGGTTTTTTTTTTTAATTTGATTTTTTATTTTAATTTTTTTTTTTTTGAAAAATGTATAATTTTTTTTTTTTTTAGTTTGAAACGTCTTTTAAAATTGATTTTTTTTCAATTTTAATTTTTTTAAATTTGAATTTTTAAAAAAATCATCTTTTTTAAAAATTTGAGACTTTAAAAATTGAGTCTGTTTTTACTTGAATCATTTTTTAAAATTATATATATTTTTTAGTTTCGAACTTTGTTTTAAAAAGTGGATTTTTTAATCTTAAACTTTTTTTAAAACTGTTTTCTTAAATTTAAAACTTTCTTCTTCTTCTATTTGAAACTTTAAAATGAAATTTGAAACTTTTTAAAAATAATTGAAACTTTTTAGATTGGGCGGTATTCATTCAGCACTCTTTTAGTTTTAGAGGCTCATAACTCAAATAATGTTTATGCCATTCAACAATCACTCAAAGCGCCTTTTTTTGAAGTCCCAAAATGAGAACAACTCTATCTTCCCCAGACACCCCCAAACTGGGAAATCAAACTGTTTTATGGCCCAACTTTTTCGATACTTCTTGGATCTTTAAAAAAGAATTTAGTGTTGCACGTACATACTCGTATACAGGTACACATTTCCTTTATGATTTTCTTTTCTTTTGATTTATTTTTGTTTTAGTTTAGTTTTGTAAGTCTCTGAGTTGGGACAATTTAAAAACAGTTTGATTTCCAATAGTTTGGAGGTGTCTGGTGAACAGAGAGTTATCCTCATTTTCGGACTTGACAAAAAATAAAATGCATAACTGGATCGCACGTACTTGCTCTTATGTTGAAGTTGCTATTAAAATATGAAAGTATTAATAAAAAATATATAAAAATATAAAATATATAAAGAGCTTGATGAATACTGCCCTAAAACTACTCTTTTAATAGTTTGACCTGAAGAAAAAGTTTGCCATCTGATTTCTTAAAAAAAAATATGAATTATGCAAAAGAAAACTTGCAATTTTGTAAAAAAAAAAAACAATTTTATGTAGGTAAAAATGTTGGAATGCAAGTATTTAAAGTTTTTATTAAAAATATGCAGATAAAAATTATATTTTTTTAAAGAAATTATCAAATTTTAAATATTGAATTTTCATAAAAGATATTTTGATTTTTTTTTTCATTTTAAAAATTTTGCAATTCAAGATTATCTAAAATTTTTGGAAAGTTTTTGTATAAAAAAGAATCGCGAAAACCCAAAATCCCAAAAAATTAGAATCCCGAAAACCCAGAATCCCGAAAACCCAGAATCCGAAAACCCAGAATCCGAAAACCCAGATTCCCGAAAAAACTCAGAATACCAAAAGCCCAGAATCTAGAACACCCAGAATCCTGAAAACCCAAAACCCCGAAAACTCGAAATCCCAAAAACCCAAAATCTGAAAAGGCCAAAATCCCGTAACTATATTTTAAAGAAACGAATATACGAGTATTATAAAAATATACAAAATTTGAAAAAATGCGACTTCTCTGACGAACTTTAAGACCAAATTCACATTAAAGTTTTCTTATCGATAAATTCTCGATAAAGGTAATAAAGTATTTTTAGCCAAAAAAAAACATAAGTACAATTCACATCACCGATACCTGATTCCCTTTCTTAAGTAAAACTATTTTAATGCAGTGATAGCGTATCGGTATCGGCAAAATGGTGTAGATTTTCCCTTAGAATTGAAATCAAATAGTTTTAATAAATTAGTAACAAAGTGAAGAAGTACTTAATTTTGAAGTAATGGTATTCCATCTGTGTAAATTTCGAAATAAAAACAAATGCGTGAAAGCATGGGTTGAAAATAAATTATTATTACAAACGAGATCTCGAAAAATTATATAAAATGAAAAATTTGCGCATATCGAATAAAATTATATATATTTCGGGATTTTGGGTTTCCGAAATTCTGGGTTTTCGGGATTTTGGGTTTTCGGCTTTTAGGGATTGTGGGTTTTCGGGACTGCGGGTTCTAAGGATTTTGGGTTTTCGGGATTGTGGGTTTTGGGATTCTGGATTTTCGGTATTTTGGGTTTTCGGGATTTTGGGTTTTCGGGATCTTGGGTTTTCGGGATTTTGGGTTTTCGGGATTCTAGGCTTTCAGGATTGTGGGTTTCGGGATTCTATATTTTCGAGATTCTTGGTTTTAGGGATTGTGGGTTTTCGGGACTGTGGGTTTTTAGGATTTTTGGTTTTCGGGATTGTGGGTTTTGGGATTCTGGATTTTCGGTATTTTGGGTTTTCGGGATTGTGGGTTTTGGGATTCTGGATTTTCGGTATTTTTGGGTCTCGGGACTGTGGGTTTTCGGGTTTTCCGCGATTTCGGTTTTCGGGATTCTGAACCAAATCCCCTTTGAAAACAGATTTTTTTTTTGTTAAGGTTATAATGTGGTTCGTATGCTTTTTTAATGCCGCTTCCTTAAACAAAACATCTGCTTATTCTCCAGCGTAAATTGTCACATAAGCACTTATGTTCAACTTAAACGTTTAAAATTATGTCTAATTGTAAGTTCATTTGAAAAATTAATCAACTTTTCAGTGATTTATTATCAATTTTCTTGTTACTAACCCCGATCTGAATCATTCTCAATTTTTAAAACCGCAATAATTTGGTTTGCGAAATACCAAACTTCAATATTTAGCAATAAACAATTGATTGATTGTTAGATAAGTTTAGTTTTTGTAAATGTGTGTTTAGAAATTGGAAATAAATCGCTGAATCACTGAATTAACTCTCAACTTTAGTAAGTAGGTATTCGTATTCTGAGATAACCCTTAGATTTATAAAAATGTTCTCTCAAGGATTTATCTAGAGAGTCTTTAGAATTAAAGTGTGGATTGATCTAGCAGGAAAAGCTTCATATAAAAGACAAATATACTTGCATTTTATTAGTAAGATTATGGTTTTATTTTCTTAAATATTTTCCATTGAATATTAGGAAACTTGTTATAAACAAATTACAATTTATTTTGATGCGTCAGACTTAATCCAATTTTATTATTATTTAACTTTGTAAGCTTCCAATATAAAATATAAACTATCTGTGAACTTTTTTCCCAATATTTTTTTTTTTTTAAATATTGCAAAGTAATTCCCTTAATTCAGAGAAAAATAATAAAAACCATTTTGTGCATACTTAAGTAAACTTCCATATGAATAGTGCGTTGTCCACCTGCGATGTCTTGAACCTAATCAAATTTTAAAATTCGAAACACAAACCCATTCATCGAATTACCATCATCATCATCATGGAACGTTATATGCTCAATTTCAATTCAAAACACAAACGGATACGTGTTCAAATACGGCTGCCCCCAACCCGAACATATGTTTCGTGTTTCCGCTTACAAAATCCAAGTATGCGACACCGAACATTCGAATTCTTGTTTTTTGATTTATTGATTCCCGAATAAGGAAACAAAAATACCCCCCTCCCAAAAAAAAAAAAAAAAACAACAACAACTAACTGATTTTTCGTCTCTCTGTGGTTCCTGTCAGATTTGTATAATAATATGCAAATGGCTCCTCGTCAATCGGCCATTAACAACACCCAACGCCAACCAACCACCAGCCTAAAACAAATGAGCTTGAATTTTTTGGGAATCCATTTTCCACAAAGAGTGCCGTGATTGGAATTCCTTAAGTCAAGGAACCACAATAAACGGAAAATAAAAGACGCAAACCATTATCGCAGCAACCACAAACAATGTGCGAGACAAAGTGTCCTCAATATTATGCGGTCGTTATGATTAGAGAAAAGAGAACCGATGATGGTCGTCTGGTCAGGCATCAGCCATCAGCAACCTCGAAATGAGCAAAAGTCTTTGTTTAGATTGGAATTTCCTCATCTAAACCGACAAATGAATGGATCGTGGTCGTTTGTCGTTGGCCGTCCGTTGTCGCTCGTCGACGTGGAGTTATTGTCATTCCGATATCAAGATTAACCTAGAAATCTAATTACAGGACAAGCTCATAAAACTCGAGTCCTGTCGCCGCTTGTCGGTTAATGTTCTGGTTTTCCGCGTGTGTGTTCCCGGGGCACGTAAATCCATTTGCACTCTCCTCAGCCGGGGGCAGTGTGACAATATTTTCCATCATCACTTTGGTTCTAGTAGGTCTCCTCATTCCAATGGATCTCCTTCTTTGTGTATTGCAAAAAAAAAAATTACAACGGGCATTCATTAAGCCAAACCGACAACCCTTAACTCTCAAAGAACTACATCGGCGCCGCCGATGCCGTCGTCGTCGTATTGTCGGCTCGAACCCTATACAAACATGATGTACACAGTACATGGTGAAATTTAACTACCATTCCTCTGGGCTGCCTCCATGATGGAGTCTTCGGCCGTCGTTGTCGTTCTCGTCGTCGTACAGAAAACAAATCCCCCTTCCTTTGAAAGTAATGAATAAGTTGAGAGGGGGGTGGGGAAGGGGACGCAAATCCGAGGGATAGTTGAGCACTTGTGTGTGAGAAAATTTTGCGAAAATAGTTTTGCTGGCTTAGTTAGTCCTCTTCGGCCATCTGACTTTGTCGTAATTATTGTTGTTGTACGAAAACGTACGACTATGTGTCAGAAATGCAGACATTGCCTTAGATTACATTTCCTTTGCCGGGGAAAAAGCACGAATATGGAAATTGCTTTTAATTGGAAAAGTAGCATTTGGGAATTAATGTCTGCATGTGGCAAGGAATGAGCATTACTTGAAGTATCTACTCGAGTGGATATTTTTAGTTTTTGACCAGCAGATGACTTTCGGGATAGAAAGTTGGGAAGAGTAGGTTGCGAAAGAAAAGGTTCATTAAATAGTTTTTTTTTTTAAGGGAATCACTATAATCTGTTGGAAAGCTTAGGATCTTGAAAAAGGTCAACATACTTTAAGAGTTGTCTATATAAAAACACTCAAAGACTTCTCAAGAACCAGAAATCCCACCATTTTTTTTTTAATTCAATGTACGAATTTGATCCAATTGAAGGTTTGTAGCGGATATGCATTTAATATAAACAATCGCGTGAAAGCCTTTCAAATTGAATCGCGCAAACATATCGCTCGCGTGAACACCTCGTTTGAACACGAATACATTCTTCGTGTGAACGCGAGCACTAACTTCTTCCAAAAAAAAGAATAGAATATAATGCACCCGAAGTTGGTAGCGATTATTTTGTAAAGGAAGCAAAATTGCTACCAACTTCGGGTACATTCTATTCCATTCTTTTTGTATTCCGTCATTCTATTTCTTGTGCTGCTACTAGCTGACAACTCTCCTCGTAATTAAAAAATTAGAATTAGAATTTGTGTAATTTGCTATTTCAAAATTAGTAATATGACCAAAATGTCGGTTTCGAAAACAACTCCTTACTACAAAAATTATTCAATATGTTACCCTCTGCAAAAAACGTAACTTTATTTTGTATGTACGTTCTAAGGCCCGTTCGCTGAATATTTGTTATCTAGTTAAACGCTTATGTGGTACTTTTTTCTCAGCGAAAAATTGCCACATAGATGCTTGTTTTGCACTTAAATATTTAAGTTTCGTTTGAGCAAATAGTCTCAGAGCCAACTAACCGAAATTAATAAGATTGTTACCGAAAAAATCTGAAATCTCTATTTACCTTCGATTTTACAAACTCAGAAATTTTATAAAAACCGTTGAAGTCATTTTGGCGAAACAATTAGATTTGCCTTCAATATCTTATAGTCTAAGAGCTGCCATACTAAATTGACTTATCAAAAACGTTGTTAGCTCTTAGGTTTCGCCAAAACGACTTCAACGGTTTTTATAAAATTTCTGATTTTGTAAAATTAAAGGTAAATAGAGACTTCTTTTTGACACGTCACTTCAACCTAACCTAACCTAAGACCTGGAAAAGTTTTCGAGAAGTCATTTTAGTATAGCTGACTTTTTAATATATGTATGCTCGTTTGAAATTTCGAAAATTGTTGCAGTACCTTAAAATTTGGCTAAGGGTGACTCTTTTGATTCGCGTGACGGCAGCCTGGCTGGTAGATAATCTTGCGTTGTCCGCCAAATAGAAATAGAGTTTTGAAAAACGTACATTTCTTCTGCTTCTATTGATGGACATTGAGTAAAAATAAGTGTTTGTTGGTTTGTTTTTCCGTAGGTTGAAATAATTTTTAAAATGCTTACAAAAAACTTTGAAAAATCAATGAAAAGTTATTATCGAAATTTTGGAGAAAAAATATTTGTTTAGCGTTTATTTCGCATCTTGTTCCTTTGAACGAAAAATTCTTTAGTTTTTTTGTAGTGCTCCTGAAAATTATAAGAAATTTTTGTTTACACAGATTTTATATGAAATAAAATAAATCTATAAATGTGCACTAAAGTTGGTAATAAAAGTATTTTCTTATTTTAGAATAGGGATCTTTCTCCTTCCATTTAGAGAGGAGATCACTTTTGTACAAAAAAAAATCAAATTCAAACAAAATTTAAAACAAAAACGGAAAAAGTTACAAGAATGTATACATTGGAGGTCGTTCGAAAGGTTGAAGTCTGTTCTTTTATAAAATTTTTAGCTCGAGATATATTATATTTGTGAGTAATTTTTTAATAAGAAATTATTGAAAATTTAAAAAAAACTACTTTTTTATTAAACTGAAAGTGTTTTAACTTGCGTTATGGGTACTATCGGGTTTTTCAATAAGAGTGCTACAAAAGTTTTTTTTTATTAAAATAAAAACGGTGTTGGATATCAATGAAATTCTTTATTCCTGTGAAAGAACGTTCGATGCCGTTTTGTATGAAACTCGATTTCTTTTGCATGACGACGACGGGCAAGCTTGCACAAGTCGAGACGCTGAACCCAAATTTCGACGGTTTTCAAGCACAAAGCGGTCGATACTGCTGCAATTTCACGTTCGATATTCGTACGAAGTCCATCAATTGTCGCTGGCTTCTTGGCATAGACCATAGACTTGACGTAGCCCCACAGGAAATAGTCTAACGGCGTCAAATCGCACGACCGAGGCGGCCAAGCGACTGGATCATTTCGTGAGATAACACGTTCTCCAAACTTGGTTTCCAATAAATTGATTGTGACATTCGCTGTGTGGCTTGTGGCGCCGTCCTGTTGGAACCACATGTCCTTCAAGTCCATATCATCCAATTGGGGCAAAAATATTCGGTAACGTGCCGGCCTTGATCATCATGGAAGAAGTACGGCCCAAGGACGCCGGCGGCCCATGAACTACACCAAACCGTAATTTTTTCGGGATGCGATGAAGACTCATGGAGTACGTGTGGATTGCTGCTTGAGCAATACCGCATATTTTGTTTATTGACGAAGCCATTCAGCCAGAAATGAGCCTCATCGCTGAAGATGATTTTTCAATGAAAATCCGAATCATTTTCAAGTTGCTGCTCAGCCCAATTCACGAACATACGACGCTTGTGGTGGTGAAGCGGCTTCAGTTCTTGCGTCAATTTAATCTTGTTAGGATGTAGGCCAATATCTTTTCGCAAAATTCGCCACAACGACGTCACAGAGATGCCCAACGCTTGAGAACGACGTGTGAGAGACACATTTGGGCTTTCGGCAACTGAAGCCTCAGCGGCAGCAATTTTCTCGACACTACGGGCATTTCTTTGCCTCACTGGCACGGGAACATTTTGTACTGTGTCTGTGGATTCAAATTTTTCCACTAGACGCTCAATTGTAGATCTTCTAGGACGATTATGACGACCATAAATTGTACGTAGCGCTCTTAACGTTGAGGCCACTGACTCCGAATTTCGGTAGTAAATTTTAATAATTTCGACTCGTTGTTGGCTCGTATATCTTTCCATCATGGAAAGACAAACCTTACAGAAGAAGAGAAATGTCAAAAGAGCGGCAAGAAATATGGCGTCGTTTGCTGTCCCTATCGCTCTACTTTTGTAGCGTCCCTGTTGATAAACTCTTTATAAGGCAAGTTTTGGATTCGTGCAAAAATATTTCGACATAACAATCAAACATGACATTACGAACGCAAAAAAAGTTGGTGGCAAAATTCTGTCGGTCTGTCTGTTCAGATTTTCTTAAAATTTGGTACATAGCGATTTTTGGTGGTTCTGTCCACACATTTTTTGCATTATTTTCTTAGAACGAAAAATAACGGTACTTGACTTAATATTTTTTTGTAAATTTATTGAATGTATTTTTTTAATAACGGCTCCGCAATTTTTCTTCAAAAATCAATAAATTTCTTTCTTTTAAGACTCCATTTGGATATGAAACCATTTTGCAAAAAATGGTTTTTAATGGTACATCACCATTTTTTAAATTTCGATTTTCTTTTCAAAACGGTTATTTTGATTTCAATAATTTTTTTTTATACACAAGCTTCTAAATTATATATGTAAATAGTTTTTCTTACCAAAATTATCAAAACATATTTTTAAATTTTTTAAAAACTGTTAAATTTTTTAAAAACTGTTAAATTTTTTAAAATCTGTTACATTTTTTTTTTTTTTTTGAAAATCAAATACATTTAAAAATTTACGAATAACCACATTATAGTACCTCTCAATAAACATCGGCTAAAAAGATATTTAAATTATTTTTTATAAACAAATCTCATTTAAGATTAAAAAATATTGGGTATTTAAAAAAAAAAAATCTGGAATCTTTAAAAAAGTTTTTTTTCCGAAAAAATCAATGCATATCTCAAAAACGTGTTGACAATTTTTGTTTGAAATATTATTTTCATATGCACATTATTTATTGAAAATGTTTTTAGAATTTTATGTACACAAAATATTTTTTTTTTATTTTTTCCATACAATTATATTTTGATCAAAAAATCGAATGGCATTTTAAGCTAAGCTAATTTAAATCTCATATTTTATATGTCCGTCAAGTTAGCATTACCACTTAAAAATTTTTAGAATCCAATAACTGAACTGTCATTAATTTGTCGCGCTTGTTTTTTTTAAAAATTAACCCCTAGTAATGCTAACTTGATAGTCAAGTCAGCACTACCACCCCTCAGAAAAGGGTAAAATGAACTCAAACAGAAAAAAGGAGTTTGTGTAACCCTGTACCCAAACCCCCAAAAATAATAACATTTATAGTTATAAAAAATATAAAATAATAATATAAAAAATATAATATTTGAACAGTTATTAATAAATCAGTGAAGCTGTCGAAAACTCCATTGTTTATAGAATCACCCATTTTTAATTACGCCCTTTTTTATTCTAGGTCAAGTTTTTTCGAAATTTAAGTTTTAATAACTTTTTATATTTGGGATTACTAGTCTTAGGGATATTTCTTAACACTTAATTATATTTGAATAATTTTTTGTATTAAGAATATCAGTTTTGAAATAAGTTATTGAGATTTTAAACTTTTTGCGTATGATTTTTTTTTCGAGATTTAAATACGTAGAAAAGAATCCGGAAGACATTCCATTTTGAGCCATCAGTCAAAATATAAATGTATCTAAGTCTATAAGTGATCTCCAAATCCTTGCTGAGCTTCATAGAAGGAAGATTTTATCATCATTTCAAAATATATGCCACCTTAATGCATATCTACGTACACTCAGAGAAAAAAGCTGGTATAACCAACCAATTTCTGGTTTATTATACCTGATTTTCAAGTTTTTATGTTTCAACTCGGTAGATCAGGTTAACTGCTTAACCTGATATCTGATTTTAATGTCGTGTTAAATCAACGTTGGGTTCAGGGAAAATTAACACTGCCTTAAAAAAGTCAAACTGTAAATTTTACCTGAGAATCTTGCTATATTAACCTGTAAATCTAGTAAACTTTACATGAAAGTCTAGTTCATAAACATGAATAAAATGTTCAACGTCCTGTTAATTTAGCATAAAGATCTAGTTAATTTAACATTATTCAATGTTGAATCAACCCTATATCCGGTAATTATTATGCCTTGGATCCATGCTTGTAGGTCCCATCTCTAACACTGCTTACCGTCCAATTTATTTTGCATTATTCTGAAAGTATAGAAATGTATTCCTTTGTATATTATTTTATTTGAAAAATACTTTGTGATGCTTACTCAGTTTTCAGCTGGGAACCTCTAACACATGGAGATAGTACGCATCCCCTGGGCCACTTCGCTGCTTAAAAAAACTTGTGCCAAATGTCAATGAGTTGAAACTTACCTTGTTTGGATGGCTTGTGCTTGCATGTGCTTTAGCACTGGTGTCACGTTAAAATCACCTGGCAAAGTGTTTCTCTAACCATGGCTTGTGAGTGTGTTTCAACGCTGGTAGAGGGCTACTTTAACAGGCAGCCAGGTTAAATTTAAATAATTTTATTCGGATGGCCTGTGTGTGTGTGTTTAAACACTGGTGTCACGTTAAAATTACCTGGCAGAGAAGGCCAGGTTAAATTCAACAGGTAAACATTGTAAAAATAACCATATAAATCGTTACTTCAACATGATTTGTGGTAAAATAGAAATTCATAACAAGCTGTGTTAAATCTGATTTCAGGTAAAATTAGCGATATATTCTTTTCAAAATTTCTTGTTTACCAGAATTCAGTGTTAAAATAACAGTTCATCTTCTTAAATCAACTTGAATATGATAATATAGGCCACCAGGCTAATTTCACACTTAATATAAGGTTATTAAAATCAGGTAAATTTCTGAAATATCTGTAACTGTATATAAGACTATGAACCTTGTAAATTCAACAGGGCCCAGGTTAATTATTTACCTGACTTTTTTCTCTGAGTGTACATATGCCACAGATTCGATCAAGATATTAAGACAACGGGAGTTAAACAACTATACATATATGTATTCATAACGTCAGTATAAAAATTTATCTGATCTTTATTTAACCGCATTTATAACAATTATTTCAAAATATGCACGCGTCGCAGCCGTGAACTACACACAAATTACTCAAGCAGAGAAAAACATCGTTAGTCACAGTGTCAGTTAGAACATTAAACATTGTAATTTGAGAAACGGCATACGGATAGGATTTCAAGCAAAACTAAATATAATACAAAAGAATAATGCAAAGCGATGTAATTAAAAACTGGAGCAAACAAAAAATTATTTAATTAAACAGGTTTTATATTCCAAAGTAATATAATACAATCACATTAACAATAATTTGTATTTATTTTGTTGTTAATCAGCAGTGTTTGTCATTAGGATTTTGCCAAAAATAAACGAATTTATCAACTTAGGTAGTTGCTGTTTTCATATTTTTGGCACAATACAAAGTTTTGAATAATTCAAACTAATTAACTTGAATTTGTAGAAAAAAATGTCAAAATTTTGTTTTTATTCGGGTGAATCAGTGATTTTGAGCATATTATCAAGCTTAAGATATTTTTTTTTTTGTGTAAAATCGAGCAAGAAATGATAGGATAGCTAAATAAAACAAACAAAATCCCATCACGAAACTTGGTAAAAAGTTTTTACATATCATGCGAATAGAGAATCATAAAAATATTTTACATGGAATTGTATTTTTTGAAGAGAACTGGAAGTGTGGAATTATTTTTCAAAATTTTTTAAATGGATGGCACCCTAATAAAATACAATTTTTAAACAATTTATCAAAATCTAATTTTTCTCAAAAACGGCTCCCAACTTTTCTTTAAAAAAAAAAAAAACAAAATAAATATCGTTTAGTTCCAAGGCTACATTTGGATGGGAAACCTATTTTCAAAGAAATGGTTATTAATGGTTTCTCTCAAAGAAACATTTTTTTTTTCATTTTTGATCTTCTTCAATACGGCATTTCTGAAAAAAAAGCTTTTAAAAAATAAAAATAGTTTATACATTTTATTTTGCGAAATCAAATTTAATATTAAATAAATAAAGAAGTTCAAAATAAAAATAGTTGTTCTGTCCAAATTTTCATTTTTTTTGATTTTTTAAAAAAAATGCATTTTTTTTTCATCAATTATATTTTAAAAACTGCATGGACGATTTTTATAAAATATTTTAAGTTAAAAATGTTAAAAAGCCTTAAAGGAAAATATTTTTTTTTAAACGGCTACTACGATTTTGCTTAAAATTTTTTTGTATGTTAAAATTAGGGATCTGGACCTTTGATACCTCATATATGGGAAATTTGATATTTGAGAATGCCATCTAATTGGTCAGTACAATCGATTAGTCCTAAAAATTGGTCAGTCCTAGATAAATTTTAATAAAGGCTTAAAATTTCTCAAGGTCGTGCGCGATTTTTGGCACCTCATTTAAGGGACATTTACAAAGAAAAAAAGTATACTATCCGAAAGATGAATTTTCAAAATTCGTTTCAGGGTCACAAAATAAACTTTTGTCACCTCATTTCGGTAGTTTCCAAAAAAAATTCTACTGATAGGTTACTAGATCATTATAAAAGGTCAGTTTGTTTCTGTAATTGGTCATCCATAGATTTGTTATGAATTTTTATCACTATGCTTAGAAACGTCCGTGACCTTAAAAAAACTTTTAAATATCGTAAGAAACAATCTATAGCTGACTAATAACTGAAACTAGCTGAACTTTTATATAGATCTTAAAGCCTTTCAGGTGGTATTGATTTTTTACAAATTTACCATAATTGAGGTTCCAAAAATCCTTGCAATGACCTTGAATTAATTCATTCAAAATTCAGTAAAAAATATTTGTTTGGTTGACCAATTACTGAAAATAGCTGACCTTTTATGACCATGAAGTAACCTTTTAAATGGCATACTTAGTTTTTTTTTGGAATGACCCAAATGAGGTGCCAAAATTTGGAATTCATAGAAAAAAAAACTATGGCTGATCAACTACTGTAAATAGTTGACTCTTTAATCACGTTCTAGAGATCTTTCGGATGGTATACTTTTTTTTTTTTGTAAATTTCCCTTAAATGACCTTGAGTGACCTTGCGAAACTTTAAGCCTTTATAACAAGTTATCTAGCCCAATTTCTAGGACTAGTTGATCTTTTCTGACCAATTGCTGACCAATTAGATGGCATTCTCAAATATCTAATTTCCCATATATGCATGAGGTGTCAAAGGTCCAGAGCCTAAAATAAGTGGGATATATTATCAAAAATTATAAAAATTTACAATTTTTTTTGAATTTTTAAAAATGTTTCTATTTTTTTTTTTTTTTTAAGTTGGTCTCTCTAGACAATTTTTTTTAATTTTATTTTAAATGCACATAAAAACTCCAATTTATAATAAATGCATGCCTTAAACTAACATATGTGCCACATCGTTGGAAAATTGCAGAAGTCATTGTTATACTTAAACATCAACAGAAGTAACATCTTACAGGCCTATATGGCTTATACCAGTCATGGCAAAAGTTTTCGAAAAACTGCTTCTGAAAAGACTAAGCAAAATAATAGAAGAAAGAAAACTAATTCCGAGCCATCAGTTTGGATTTAGAAATAAACATTCCACGATAGACCAAGTGCATCGGATTACGGATGTTGTGGAAAAAGCACTTGAAGAAAAACAAGTATGCTCGGCTATATTCTTAGATGTTGCTCAAGCTTTTGTCAAGGTTTGGCACTTGGGACTTGAGTACAAACTGCATAGGGATCATCCCAGGCAGTACTACGAAATACTGAAATCCTACGTTACGAACCGACTCTTTTGAGTACGGTCCGACAAAAATTACTCGGAACTAAAGAAAATTGAAGCCGGTGTACCACAAGGAAGTGTCCTAGGACCAACCCTGTATCTGTTATATACAAGGGATATTCCAGTGTACATCAACGCTATCATGGCCACCTTTGCTGATAATACTGCAATATTGGTGCCAGATAAATCCGTTACGAAGGCTACACAAAAACTGCAAAATGCAGTCGATAAAGTTAGTGATTGGACGGAAAAATGGCGAATCAAACTAAATGAAACAAAATTGACGCATATAAACTTTACAAACAAAAAAATAAACAATGTTCCAATTCTTATAAACAGTACAACAGTACCTTACTCCAATACTGCCAAATACCTTGGAATGACTTTGGATGCAAAGCTTAAATGGAAAGAGCACATCAAAAAGAAAAATGACGAACTAAACTTGAAGTACAGAAAAATGTACTGGTTACTAGGAAAGAACTCTGACCTATCTTTCCAGAACAAAGTAATGTTATATAAGCAAGTACTAAAACCCTTTTGGACATATGGCATCCAACTATTGAGGATGTGCAAAGAAAACAAACGCTGAACCCATCTAAAAGCTCCAAAGCGGAATAATAAATGCCCCTTGGTATATAAGAATCAGCGATCAACATTGTGACCTTCAAATTGAAATGGTTACAGAAGTGGTTAAAAAACACGCTGTATCACACAATCAGCGACTGCTAAGTCATACCAACTCCGAAATGGAGACAGTCTTAAATGTACGAGACAATGTTCGGAGATTAAGAAGAACCAAGCCTCATGAGCTGATGGTCTAAAAGCTATGGGAAAGTGTTATAACTTAAACTTCCCACAATGCGATTTATAAATTAAGAAAGAAAAATCATTTGTCGATCTTTCATAGATTGGTCCTGATTCACCGGTGGTTTTAGTGCGGTAGGAGTCCCACACTACTCACTACCAATACTTACCGAGTGTCTTTTGAAAATTTCTATCGGAAAGTAAAAATAAAAAAATCATAATTCGGCTTAAGGACTGAACTTTTTTTTCAAAATTTTACTTTTTCTTATGTTTAATGGAGAGTTTAATAAAATCACCATAATGCATTCAACATTTTCTTTTAATTCGATATTCGATATTTCTTAAATGTGGGTTATTTCACGGGTTAAATAAGGTTAAAATTGTAGGATTTAAAAACTGCAAAAATCTTAATGTTTAAATGCTAAAAGCATAAAAAGTTCTTTTATTTTTTTTTTTCAAGTTTATCATAAGTTTTGTCTGAAAACAAAGAAGCTTCTGTATTTTTATGACTCCGAAGGTTTATTTTGGCTTGACCAAAAACACATTTAATCAGAAGCAAGATGAGAGTGGTTTTAATATCCACTATGGGTAAAGAATTACAAAATTGTACTACTGGTTGAGAGTATTTCCCTGAAGTTCGTTCAAAATCGATCCAGCTACCTTACCTTATTTTAAAACTTACCTTATTTCTTTGTATTTCTGTTTCAAAAGTTTCCCTTTTATTTTTCAGAGGTTTCAAGCTAATAAGGGCATATTATGTTTCAAAAAATTTGAATGAGTTTTTTCTGAAGGAAAAAGGACTTAAATCTGAAAACCATATTTACCTTAGTACGAAAAGCGGGTGGAAACACGATTTTGAAGGGCAGGAATTTCAACTCCAAGCCGGATTTTTGTATTCTTATTGCAATCCGCCTTGTCTATAATCATTTAAAATCACGGTGCATAGCTATCTCCTTTCATATTCTCTTCTCACAAAATATGTACATATCATTACAACAAGGGTAAGTTATAGTACATATTAAGAGCAACCCTTGTTTATATTTACATCTTTTCTTGTTCCAAAAAGAAGTAAATCCCACTTCCCAATACGTTTTTGTTTTTCACAAAAAAAAAAACTTATTACGTACGAGTACTTATGTACAATAATCCATAAATTCACAATAACCTAAAGACAATAAATCTTCTTCAGGTCATCGTTCGAAGCTTAAGCACAAGTGGTGAATCAAAATCAAAATACAAAAATTCGCTTTATGGAGCGATATTTTATGTCTTAAACAAAACGAAACAAAAAAAAAAGCATCTACGATCTTGAATAACAAACAATAACAACAACAACAACAAAAACAAAACTCAAACGCAGCTCTTAACATCCCATATGCCACTTCTCATCAATGAAACCCATCTTCACTTTTTTTATTTTTTTTATTCTTCTTATGGTTTGGGTTCTTTGTTTCAGCGTGAGCCAAACAGATACAGGACAAGCATTCGGAAGTAGCAACCACCTTAAAGTCACGTGCTATCGATTATTGCCTGAATCCTTCCCTCCATGTACTCTTAACAATGCGGAGGGAATATTTTTCTTTAGCGTCATATACGGGTTACGGGATATGGGCGACTACTACGACGACGACAACGACACGTCGTCGTCGGAGGTGGCTTACATATGTAACTGTATATTTGCCTTCCTGTGGCATGTTCGACGACCCCATTTTTCGACGACTGCATTGAATGGCTTTTGGTTTTTGTTTCAAAAAAAAAAAAAAAAAATTCCTCCTTGGTTCTAAAAATGGGGATCGAAGTTTTACGTATAAATAGCTTTTGTATCTTTTGCACATACATTCCAGACAGCGAGGTAGAGAGCAATAGAGGTTTTCCAAGAACCACTTTCATACATATTCAGCAAATTTTTATATTTTGGCAGTCATTGTCGTCGTCGTCGACTTTCCTAGTCGAAGTTGTAGACTAGGGGCTTTGATAACATAACTTTTACTTGCGAATTTACTGCCGGAAATATTATTTGTACACGAACACACACTCTAAGGACGTTTCGTTCCTTTTTTCTTTCCTTTCACTTTCCTTTGGGTGGTTGGCGCAGAAAAGGGGTGGGTCTTTTGTACAAATATATCTATTATTTTTTAAGGGTGTAGTACTTAAAGTTATTTTTATGATACACCGCATATATTCAATAAGGGGAGCCATTTTTGGTTTTATTATATTCACCAACAATACTAACTCGCTTTAATAGCATTTTAATTGACATTCTAAAAATACAATCTTTGTAGGTAGGTACTTAGAAGAGTAATCCCCGGTTAATTGCGTGGACCAAATATATTCACAGTGTTTAACGCTGCAATTAATGGGGAAAACCTAATTTTTCAAGAAATTCCCATTAATTGAGCAACGGAATTTGTTAAGCGGATTTTAGTTGAAAGCTTGTGCTTATAATTTTTTCAACAAAAAAAATAAGGAAAAAAAAAAGCAGCATAGACCCGAAGTAACTCTTAATATTAACTTTTTTTTTGTCTAAATATTTACATTTACGTAAACATGATGGAGCCCTATTGAAAATCCCATACAAGAAAAACGCACCTTGTACTCGAAAATGGTGTCAATAAAATTACATTTATATAGAAACCTGTAAACACATAACTATTGAATTATTTCGAAACTTACTTTATGGAGGGAGAAAGCCTCTTTTTGGTTTTTTGTTTCTAACTCGTTGTCGAACTCGAACTAGTCTCGTATCAAAATAGTTATTCCTCTAGTCGTTTTTGTTGGGTACGAGAACTTAAAAAAATAAAAACGTTTATCGTTGCTTGAAAGTACATCGAGATTTCAGGCGAAAAACGTAAGTCTCCTTTTAAAAGAAACTGAACTAAATATGACGTCTCGTTGATGATTGATTTTATTAGCAGTATCTGATAAAGTAAAGCTTTCACTTAAACCGACTTGAAAAACTCGAAAATGGCAACGTCTGTGAAGTAAGCAGAGCAATTTTCACCCACGCAAATGGGCCTTTGATAGCAATTTGCATTTTTTTTTGCATTTTGTTTTATTTCTATTTCCGATTTTGTAGTTCGCCAAATAAGTATGCAATCGAGTATCCTGCTAACTTTACTGTGAAGTTAGTGTAACTCAGGAACCGAACATACAGGGAACTTACAGTAAGGCTCCAAATTTGCAGTTTTTTTTTTTTGCATTTCACCCAAAGGCTAGGTTCAAAATTTGAAGTTATCAATTTGAAAAATTTCACAAAATTAAATTCAATATAAAGTAAGTAAGTTACATCGTGTATCTCAGGAACAAAGCATGCTAGGAACTTGCAGTAAAGTTCCAAATTTAGTCACAGGTATTGTCAAAGTCATCAGGAACTGAGGCGTTGGGTACGAAATCCCTCATCACAAAATCCCTCATCACAAAATCCCGATTCACAAAATCCCGAATCACGAAATCCCGCCGTTTCAATACTATAAATTGACAACACAGTACCTATGGACTTTCATTTCCATAGTAATGGTGACACGAATCAATGAGAATCAACGAGAACGAAGTTTCCTACTATTGTACTTGAAAATTCAATACGAAGAAGATCGCTCTGTTTTCGTTAATTTTTAACGAGCTCTCATTGGCTAAAAAATTCTCCAAAGAAAGTATAAAAGGAATGTTTATTTAGAAATTAAATCAGGTTCTTGAGCAACAGTACCTTGGGTGGCGAATAAACGCTAATAAACAGTGAGGCAAGTATGCGCGGACAAGCTGCCCCCCCGCAACCTCCCCCCCCGGCCTGGACTCACTGTAAGATTTGGGGTATGTAACGTTTCTTTCGCATATAAAGAATCTGAATTTATGAGTCGCTAGGACGTAGAATTCAGCCGCAATTTATGTTTAAAGATGTAAGCTTTGATGCCTCTTGGACGCTTAGCTTAGCCGCAAATCGACTTTTAAGATAAAAGTCGATTTTCCCAACAAACAACAAAATATTTATCGAGCAACAGTACCTTGGGTGGCATTCTTCGCGGGTTTTCAGGATTTTAACTTCCTTTTTCGCCACCTTTCCGGCTCGCGCAACTCCGTTGCTCCGCATAGTGATATGTAAAGTCGTCAGGTAGGCGCCAATTTCAAATTTTCTTGAGCAACAGTACCTTGTGTGGCCCGCTGCGTGAGTTTTTAACCCTAAAAAGAATTATTGTATCTAAATTGTATTTCAAAAGCGTTTCAAGCTGTATAGCAGAAAAATTCCTGAGCTATTTTCCTGGTTTTCACTGCCACCAGCATCGAAATTGGCCTTGCATCGTCTCTCGATGTCACTGTTCACAAAAAGAGGCGCCAATGTCTAGCGTTCATATTTCGATGAAAAATTAAAAAAAGATTTAATTTTTGATTCAAATTTTCTTTTAAAAAAATTGTTGTTGTTTTTTTTTCTAAATTTTTCATCAAAAAAAGTCGAAAAAGTTTATATTTTTATTTAATTTTTCTTCCAAAAAAAAGACCCACCTCTGTCCAGATGCCGACCCACTTCAGCCCAAGTCTAGACCATGTCACCCCGTCCCAAACCCAAAAATTTGAAACCAATTTTAATCGCGAGAATGACAAAATCTCCCACCAAAAAAATATTGTAAACAAAAAATTATAAAAATATTTTTGTCAAATGTCTAAAAATATTTTGGTCAAATGTCCAAAAATAATTGGCCAAACCATTTAAAAACCAAATTATTATCTCTCTAAAGATGGAGGTCTTGCCTCATCGGAGTTCCTTAAATACTTTCATTTGTTTAAAAATTAATCAAAATAAAATATTTTTTTAACAGTACTAAAAATCATATTGAAAATTCCGACAGATTGTTTTTATTTTTGTGGGTATTTTGTGATTCGGTATTTCGTTACTCTCCCGGAACTGAGAACTTCACTGTGGATGTTAGCAGAGCAGTTAGGCTCAAAATTTGCAGTATAATTTGCATTTCAAGAAAAATTGAGGTCCAAATTTTGAAGACCAAATTTGACAAAAAAAAAATCGCAAAATCAATTCTGCACTGTAAATTTCAATGTGAGCAGTAGATGTCCTTTTTTTTTAGCAATTGAGAAAATTGCAGTTGTGTCCCAAATTTGCAGTTTTCTAGCTAACTAATAAGCTAAGTGAAGGCCAAGTACTGCTAACTTCATAGTGAAGTTAACTTTGCAAAATTAATTTGTCATTTTTTTTGGTCACATTTGGACGTCAAAATTTGATCTGAGTTTTTCTTTGAAGTCGTACATCAAAAACCGCAAATTTAGCACGTAACTGAAATTTTCTAGCTAGAAAAGGTCTGTTCTGTTAACTTCACAGTGAAGTTAACAGTGAAAAATTATTTTTTTCACCTTCGCACGAACTTGGAGACTAATCCATTAGTCCGTAACGTGAAACTTTGAGGTTACCAAACGTTTCCTTCAATAAATCAATTGGCACGAGCTGTGTGACATGTTGCGCCGTCTTGTTGAAACCACAGCTCCTGCACATCATGGTTGTTCATTGGTGAACGAAAAAGTCAGTAATCATGGCTCTGTAGCGGTCACCATTGACTGTAACGTTGTGGCCAGCATCGTTTTTAAAGAACTACGGATCAATTATTCCACCAACCCATAAAGCACACCAAAAAGTCAGTTTTTGTGGATGTAACGATGTCTCAACATACACTTGAGCATTATCATCATCATCCCTCCAAATACGGTAGTTTTTCATTAACGTATCCATTTAACCAAAAGTGAGCTTTATCGCTAATCCAAATTCGTATTTCGAACAGAACAATGATTTTCAAAATAAATTTGCACAATTTGGAAGCATTGTTCAGACGTCAGTCTATTCATGTTGAAATGTCAAACCAAACCTAATATAAATCACTTGACACCTGACAAAATGGCCGCCAGTTAAAATAGTGTTGCCAACTTAAAGTTCTTTGTCTCTAAAAAAAACACCCTTTATTTGTTAAGGACCTATTTTACATGGTTTGCATTCTATGACAACTCACAGCTTTCGGTGACCAAACAAATAACTTTGAGCTATGAATGAAATGTCAAATTTTGCAGCATTTTGCAAATAGCTGGTGTTGTTAAATAATGTGTTAGGCACTTAAGATTTCGAAATCTAATCTAATGTTGGCAAAATAATTTTTGAGAATATTCAAAGAAATATCTATCTGAATTTTTATTTTATTTATGAAATTCATTTGAAAGTCACAAAAAATGCTTATAAAATTGAACTCTCAAACATACATACATAAATAAACGTCCATAAGTGGAATGCATTGAAACTATTAACGAGAAAATATTTTGTTTTCTGAGTTTTATTTCAAAATGCAATCAAGTACAGAAATGCAATTAAGCAAGGTGCAATTAAACAGTCACTTCTGTACATATCCCACTAATTTTTATGATGTGATTGGCCCCCATAATCTTTATCGAAAGATATTAAACAATCAAAAAATAACATAATTCAAAACTGAATGTATACGAGTATAATTATTTTTTCTGCGAGACTAATTACTATTTTTTGTGTTGTTATTAAGTATTGTAAATTATTTTAATTGACCTCGGTTATATTGTTTTACTGCACGTTTGCGTGCGAATTTATCGATGTGACAAATGATTATATTATTATTCACAAAACTATAAGGTCTATACTACTAATTCACCGGATGTCACTGATTGTAGGTTATAAATATTTATTCTTCAGTTTGTATACGTCGTCATGTCTGTCATCTACGGTGGCGTTGCATTAATTTTGTTTATAGGGTAAATAGTCAATTGTTTGTCTTTTTGAAGATATTATTTTGTTTTTTTATTAAAAACAATTTTTTTGATGGGACTACCAAATAAATAAAATAAAATAAAATAAAATAAAATAAAATAAAATAAAATAAAATAAAATAAAATAAAATAAAATAAAATAAAATAAAATAAAATAAAATAAAATAAAATAAAATAAAATAAAATAAAATAAAATAAAATAAAATAAAATAAAATAAAATAAAATAAAATAAAATACAATAATATAAAATAAGATAAGATAAAATAAATTAAAATAAAATAAAATAAAATAAAATAAAATAAAATAAAATAAAATAAAATAAAATAAAATAAAATAAAATAAAATAAAATAAAATAAAATAAAATAAAATAAAATAAAATAAAATAAAATAAAATAAAATAAAATAAAATAAAATAAAATAAAATAAAATAAAATAAAATAAAATAAAATAAAATAAGATAAAATAAAATAAAATAAAATAAAATAAAATAAAATAAAATAAAATAAAATAAAATAAAATAAAATAAAATAAAATAAAATAAAATAAAATAAAATAAAATAAAATAAAATAAAATAAAATAAAATAAAATAAAATAAAATAATCAAGTGAAATAAAATAAATTAAATTAAAATAAAATAAAACAAAATAAAACAAAATAAAATAAAATAAAATAAAATAAAATAAAATAAAATAATAAAATAAAATAAAATAAAATAAAATAAAACAAAATAAAATAAAATAAAATAAAATAAAATAAAATAAAATAAAATAAAATAAAATAAAATAAAATAAAATAAAATAAAATAAAATAAAATAAAATAAAATAAAATAAAATAAAATAAAATAAAATAAAATAAAATAAAATAAAATAAAATAAAATAAAATAAATAAAATAAAATAAAATAAAATAAAATAAAATAAAATAAAATAAAATAAAAAAATTAAATTAAATTAAATTAAATTAAATTAAATTAAATTAAATTAAATTAAATAAACAAATAAATAAGAAATACATAAATTAACTAGTAAATATTTGATAAAATCAATAAGTAAAATAGGAACAATTATGATTTTAAATTATATACGAGTATTAGTGACATTCATAGGTATGTACATTCGATTTGTTACATTAATTTAAAATGTTTTATTTGTTGTCTTCTTTAATGTGACAAACATTGGACCTTTTCACTATATAATAGACATTCAATTAATAACTTGTATCTGTTTTTTTGTGTTTGCATTTTTTTTTCAAAGTCATTCAATTACATGTGAATAACATGATTGGTCTTCATACATGAATTGTGCAGTGCATTGTACCTTGAAAATATTGTGCTATGAGATCTTTTGCTCTATGTAAAGGGTGATTTTTTAAGAGGCTTAGAACTTTTAAAAAAAAAAAAACACAAAAATTCGAAAAAATGAATGAAATATTTATTTGAATCGATAGTTTGAACCTTGCAATTTAATGTTTAAAGATAATTTCATGCAAATGTTGACCGCGGCTGCGTCTCAGGTAGCCCATCCGCTGAGTCCAATTTTGGCATACTCTTTCACACATATCGGCCGGTATCTCACGAATGAATGCATGGATGTTGGCTTCCAGTGCGTCAATCGAAGCGGGCTTGTCCCTATAGACATTAGATTTGACATACCCCCACAAAAAATAATCTAATGGTGTCAAATCGCACGATCTAGGCGGCCAATTGACCGACCCGAAACGTGAAATTAACTGTTCACCAAACTCGCCTCGCAATTGCGCCATTGTTTCGCGTGCTGTGTGGCATGTGGCACCGTCTTGTTGAAACCACATATCATGCAAGTCAAGAACTTCCATTTCGGGCAAAAAAAAGTTTGTTATCATCGCTCGGTAGCGTTCACCATTGACAGTAACGCTGCGATTCGCATCATCTTTGAAGAAATATGGCCCAATAATGCCGCCGGCCCATAAACCGCACCAAACAGTGGCTTTTTCGGGATGCATTGGTGGCTGTTGCAATGCTTCTGGCTGATCTTCACTCCAAATGCGGTAATTATGCTTATTTACGTACCCATTCAACCAAAAATGAGCCTCATCGCTGAACACAATTTTTCGATAAAAAAGCGGATCCTCGGCCAGCTTTCCAAGAGCCCATTCACCAAAAATTCGGCGTTGTGGTAGATCGGCTGGCTTTAGTTCTTACACCAGCTGTATCTTAAAAGGCTTTACGCCCAAATCCTTCCGCAAAATTTTCCACGTAGTGCTGTAACAAAGGCCTAACTGCTGGGAACGGCGCCGAATCGACATTTCGCGGTCTTCTGTCACACTAGCTGATACGGCCGCAATATTTTCTTCACTACGCACAGTACGTAAACGTGTTGGTGGTTTAATGTCCAACAAAGTAAATTTGGTGCGAAATTTGGTCACAGTCTTCCGAATAGACTGCTCAGAAGGTCGAGAATGCCGACCATAAAATGGAAGCAGCGCGCGATGAACATTTCGAACCGAGCACGAATTTTGATAGTAAAATTCAATAATTTGCAAGCGTTGTTCATTTGTAAGACGATCCATGGTTAAATTGCAAACCAAACTGAAGCTGTTTGACAGTGACACAAGGTACTAAACACACGTCAGCTGTCAAAACCAGTGTTGCCAAAACCAAACCAGCTAAAAAATCACCCGTTACCATAACAATAATTAGTAAACTTGTCTTGTAATTTTATATGATATCATTAAAATTGACGTGTTGATTTTTTTTTGCAGTTGAATTAATTTTTAAAATATATTGCGTCGAGTCAATAAATCATACAAAAAAATAATTTAGACTTCGAATTTTGTAAGCTTTAAATTGGGTTAAATACAATTTTCCGTCAAAATATAAATAGTTCATATTCCATCTGTTAAGCTATTGATTGTCAAGTTTAATTAAATTCAAATATACTTTTTTCGTCAAAGTGTTGTTTTATTAAAAATAATTTTAGTATGAATTTTTAACAAATATTTACAACTGTTTTCTTGTCTTTCTTTCTGCCGAAATGTATGGTTTGACCCACGCCTGGAATAAATATTTTGGTCTTCTCTGAAAATATTCTGCGAATGCCTATATTAAAAAAGAGAAATAACAATACAAGAAAATTACATAGTTTCCTTAGAGTCTAGAGACTCTATGTCTGAGTCTGGTACCGTCTTAGTACCTCGTAAACTTAAGTATCGTATTATTTTTGGTGTCGTCAGGTCTCCTCTCTTTTGTGCAAAAAATGTCAAATTAGAAGATCTTAAAATATTTACTTTAAAAAAATTCAAAACGCTGAGACTGTCGCAAAATGTAGATTCCAAAAATAGCACCTCCTGTCGGATTCATTGAAAAATACCAATGTTCAAACAGTTTAGTTCTCATAACGCTTATATTTTTAAATCTGCCAAGCTTTCAAACTTGCACAGAAGAAAACAATCCAGGACAATTACCATATTGCATTCAGAAAATGACTACTTTTTTTAATATTTTGTAATTTTTATTTTCAATGATTTTTTTTAAATACAATACAAAAAATTCCACATACAATTCACCCTCTTTAGTTACCCCCATGAATGACTGTATTAGCACTTTGTCTCAAGTGTTTCAGTATAATTAACAGCTAACTCAAACAAACACTCCCTAAAAAAAAAAAAAAAACGTGTGTAATTAACAAAATATTTGAAAAAAAAATTCTTAAATTGTATGTGAAATAGCATAGGGGAGTAGAAGAGTTTCTTTTTTGTGAAATTGAAAAGAAAATTAAAATAATTTTGGTGAACTCACTCAATCACAAATTTTCATTTCCGAGTGACTTCAAGAGTTTTTCTCTTATGCTTTGTCACTCAATTACATATTTTTTTACGGAAGCAAACAAACAAAAAATTCCTAATCCAATTTCCTGATTTGTTCAGTTAGAAAATATTCGATTGTTTGTTTTTGTTTTTTTTTTGTTTGTTTAAAGAATTTTTCTAAAAATAAACTAATATCCTTTTTTGTTGGTTAAGCTTCAGCTTTGATAAAGGTTGACATTGGGCAGTGATTTGGGTGATTGTTTCGTTTCAAATGTGTCAATTGTTCTAAATGTAGGTACATCTACTATATATACGTTTTTTTTCCATTCAAAAAAAAAAATACTTTTTCACTTAATCGCATCTGAATTCTAGGTGTGTTTCGTCATTTAATGAAACAACAAAACAATGTTTCCCCAGAATAAAACTTCTCTTACTCATTCCATTTTAATAAAAGGTTAGAAAGTGAAAGTCACTTTGGTCACTTTTGCAAAAAAAAAAAAAAAATACTAAAGGTTATTTTATTTTTCGCTTTCATTTAAGTAATCCAAGGTAAGTGGATATAACGTACGAACGTGGGGATGAGAGATTGAAGTACAAAACTACAAAAGAAAATTCCTATAATTCAAGGCGGGTTGGGGTGGCAATTCCAAAACAGGATGAACAAAAAGAATACGAAATATTTCTTGTTTAGTTAACTAAAAGAGGGTGCCAACGAATAGCAATTAAGGAACAAAAGGATGAGGGTTTTTCTTTAAGATGTCTGATGATAAGAATAGCTGACTCAATTGTACAATACATACGAGTGTATGAACATAATTATCTACCCTACCCAAGCCAAAACCCAAGTTCTTGAACAAATAGCTCCATTTGTTGCAATGGTTTTGGTTGGTTGGAGACAATGATTTTAACGACCTTGTTGGGAAAATGTGAAGAGGACGACATATCAGTTTTGTGTTGTTATCTGGAAGGAAAGAGTATTGTCTTGTATTTTTTTTTTTTCTTGCTTTCACTTGAGACTCATTCTCAATTAGATACGATTAAACAAGAACAAATTACTTACCAAAAGACGAGACTTGAAGTAACATAAAAATCCAATTCAAAAGATTTATTTAATGTTTTTAGAACAAAGCTTTATTCAGAGAAAAGATAATAACCTAGTTGAAGAAAAATTTTATTGTTAACTCTTTTGGAAATGCCAGGATAATTTCATTTAACTCACTCAGACAGAAATCTTCAACACCACAAAAAAGAAGAACCTGGTTTAATGTTTTGTAGCTCAAATATTTTTTTAAAGCCTTTGAAGTCTCAACTAGCAAGTAGCAACGGTACTAATCTACTCATTCGTTTTTTTGTTGAGTTTTTGTTTCGATTGCACTATCGCAGTAAATTAAAACATTTGTACATATTTAAAAAAAAGTATAAACAGGAACTGAAAAATTGTGAAATTACAATTCGAAATGTTTCTGATCAAAATATTTAATAAACTGGCGGAATCTAACTATCAAAGGTTAGTTGGAAAAGCTGTCGTCGATAAAAATGGTTGATTAAAATTAAGATTTTTGTTTGCAATAAAACCAAGAAGTTCACGTTCGATATTCGTACGAAGTTCATTAATCGTCACTGGCTTGTTGGCATAGATCATAGACTTGACGTAGCCCCACAGGAAATAGTCTAACAGCGTCAAATCGCACGACCGAGGCGGCCAAGCGACTGGACCATTTAGTGAAATTACACGTTCTCCAAACTTGGTTTCCAATAAATTGATTGTGACATTCGTTGTGTGGCTTGTGGCGTCGTCCTGTTGGAACCACATGTCCTCCAAGTCCATATCATCCAATTGGGGCCAAAAATATTCGGTTATCATTGAACGGTAGCGATCCCCATAAATAGTAACGTGCCGGTCTTGATCATCACGGAAAAAGTACGACCCAATGACGACGCCGGCCCATAAACCACACCAACCGTAATTTTTTCGGGATGCAATGGTGACTCATGGAGTACGTGTGGATTGCTGCCTGACCAATACCGCATATTTTGTTTATTGACAAAGCAATTCAGCCAGAAATGAGCCTCATCGCTGAAGATGATTTTTTGATGAAAATCCGAACCATTTTCAAGTTGTTGCTCAGCCCAATTCACGAACATACGACGCTTCTGGTGGTCAAGCGGCTTCAGTTATTGGATTCAAATTTTTCCACTAGACACTCAATTGCTGATCTGCTAGGACGATTATGACGACCATAAATTGGACGTACCGCTCTTAACGTTGAGGCAACTGACTCCGAATTTCGGTAGTAAATTTTAATAATTTCGACTCGTTGTTGGCTCGTATATCTTTCCATCATGAAATGGCAAACCTTACTGAAGAGAAATGTCAAAAGAGCGGGAAGAAATATGGCGTCGTTTACTGTCCCTGTCGTTCTACTTTTGTAGCGTCCTTGTTGAAAAACCCTTTACTTTTTGTGTTCGATATTTAATACATTAGCCAATTTTTATTCAAAAACCGAAAACCAAATGTATAAATCTTTCTCAGTTTTTGAGAAATTAAAAAAAATATCGAACAAAACAAAAACAGCTCTAAGGCATTCACATTTTTTTTTTTCAAAAATTTGACTTGAAATTTTATTTCTCAAGAACTATGCACTTAAACAGCTTCTAAGTGTAACACTTTCCTCTCGCCAATGTAGACCGACATAACCGACGCGTCGGCGTCTTTCTATAATAGTAAACACCAACCACCATCAGCATCAATTACCAGCACCCTACATCACCATTAAACTACCATAGACCAATCATTAAATGCACCATCACCCTACATTGCCAAACTACCAAATTTCTTCCTATGCCCATGTCAACATTCAACCGCCATCGCCCACCTAATGGTCAACTACAACAACACAACAAATTACATCACAAACAACAGCGCACCGCACTCCGTGGGAGTCAACGTCATATGACTTTTGCATTCGTCTTCCTTACACTTCACATTGTCTTGTGGCACAAAAATCATCATGGCGATGTACGAAATTTAAATAAAGTCGAAGCTTATCGACTCGTGTTGATTACGAACTTATTATTCGAAATTATAGAGACATTAAGTTCCAGCTAAATCTCTGTCTGCAGCAACTTTAATAAGCTAAGGTTGCTTTTTGTGGTGCATTGGTGGGCCATTTAAAGTTAATCTTTTTGCCTTCCGTCGCAAATTAAAAGTAATTTTCCCTTGGGCTGAAATCATATTTTTACCGTAAACCCCCTGCTCTTTCCTTCAGACACCAAAGTTATTTTCATTGGGTTAGCCTTGGGCTGTAATCAGAATCCTACCGTAAACTCCCTGCTCGCTTCTCCCGAGTGAGAGATTGGACAACAAAATAATTTTCCCTTGGGTTAGTCTTGGGCTGGAATCAGCTCCATCTGATTGAGAGATTGGGCACCAAAATAATTTTCCCTTTGTTTAGCCTTGGGCTGGAGTTAGATTCCTACCATAAACTCCGCACTCGCTCATTCAGAGTCTGAGATTGGCGACTAAAGTAATTTTCCCTTGGGTCAGCCTTGGGCTGGAATCAGATTCCCACCGTAAATTCCCTGCTCGGTCCTTCAGAGTGGGACACCATTGGACACCAAAATAATTTTCCTTTGGAAAAGCCCTGGGCTAGAATCAGATTCCTATCGTATTGTCCCTGGTTCACTTTTTCTAAGTGAATATTGTGGACCGAGTCTACTCCTGTAGCTCTACTGTACCAAGCTTTGTTGTATATTAAATACCGTGGTATTTATAAATTGTAATATACATTGAAAAAATGTAAAACCACTCTTTTTCTATTTTAGATAAAACTTGAAAATTATAAAAGTGATGAAAATATTTTCGTGCGAAATATTAACGTATCCAAAATATTTTCGAGAAATATTGGCAAAGATATACTTCAAAAAATATGAAATGCCTTTCCCTTAGTTAAAAAGGAAGAAATAAAGATGTCGTAATCAATAGTTGACCACTCTCAGAGGAAGACGACATTATTGGCAGAAGTCTCAAAGTCTCCAGAAGACAAAAAAATAGCCGAAAATGCTAGAACATTGCCTATTAGAGTCGGAAAACCTGGACGTAAAAGAGAAAAAATGGCACGGGATGACCAAAAATAACGGAAATCTGTTCACAAAATGTAAAAAAAAGACAGTTTTGATCTTGGAGTCGGATCAAAATGTCAGATACTACGGAATAACGATGAAGCAACGTGGAATGGAATTTGTTTGCCACCAGTATATTTCCATCTAAATGTCCCCGCAACTGGCTTTAAGTCTCATTTTCCGGAGGAGTAAAAAGAACTTACAAAAAATCGCTATCGCTATCGTTCATTAACTGACACATAATGGCACAAACTATATTTCCATTCAAAATATCGTCGACCTAGAATTTAAAGCCGATAACTCCACTTTTTTCTGATCATTACCTACCTGGAAAAATAATCAAGTTCTTAACGAGGCCCTAGAAAGTTTAAAATTGATGCTTGCAAGGGTAACTCTCGATTTTCTCCAGGGCCTTGTCCGTTAGGTAACTTTTTGCCTAGAGAAAAAAAAAATAAATCGTTGTCTCGACTGGAATTCGATCCTGTGATCTTCTGATTACTAGTAGTACAAAATGCTAGCTACTGAGCTGTTTCTCAAATCAGTTGTGTGATGTTAAAAATGAAAACTATGCACCTTCTTAATTTTTTTTACTATTGTATAATGGGATAAGCGATTTTATTTTGTTATACGAGTATATGCCCACCTGGAAAAACAATCTTGTTTTTATCGGGACACTAGAAAGTTTTACATTGACCCTAACATGGGCCTAGCAAGGGTAACACTCGATTTTGTATCGGGCCTTACCCGTTAAGTAACTTTTTGACTCGGCAGACAAACAAAAAATAAAAAGTTGTCTTGGTTAAAATTCAATCCTACGATTCCAATACGCTTACTACTGAGCTAGTTCGCAATTCAGTTGTGTGATGTTAAAAATGAAAAAGTATATAGGTACTTTAATGTTTCTAACTATGTAAATATGTTGGGTAGAATTTTTGTTTGTTTTTGTTATATATGAGGTATTTGTGATGGAACAAAAGGACTTATCAAACAAGTTTTTTTCTGGCGAGGGCCTCACTTATATTTGACAAGATTGCCCCACCGAAGCCTTTTCAGAGCCTTGACTAAACTTGACATTTTTCCAGGCGGGATGGGATGTTTGTGATGCGATAAAAAGACTTATCCAATAAGTTTTTTTTTTCTAGCGAGGGCCTCACTAGTATTTGACAAGTTTTCCTTGTCTAGATTGCCCCTACCAAAGCCTTTTTAGGGCCTTGACTAAACTTGACAAAAACTTGATATTTCTCCAGGCGGGTATAGACCGCTTCAAAATTGCTAAAATATAGCAAAAATCTATCAAATATTTTCAATTTCACTAAATTTAGCAATAACGAGTGTAGAAAAAGAATTAATGTCATTTTGGTTTTATTCAAGTAATGTTAACACTTTTAAATCTTTTTTAAGCTATTTAACAAACTGTTAAATTATTGCGAAGAATATTTCCCACTTTGTTGTTTTCACATTCTATAATTTCTATCAAACAATTAAAAAGTTAAACCAAAAAATACAAAAGATTATACAATTTTCCATTTAATTTTTCATTGAAAACATTAAACCTCGAATCTTTCTTGATTACTCCTGTGTAAACTTAAATTTATTCATTATTCATCATTTATGCATTGAAATGAATTGAAATAAACAAGACAATAAAAAAAAAAAAAGAAAAGAAAGAAAAGAGCAACAAAACTTTTCTAACACAGATATTTATTTTATTTTTATTTGTCACTGTATAGCATTCAGTATTCATTCTTTCAGGATGCTTTAATAAAGCTTGTCAAGATGCCATCACAGACCTTTCTCTGAAGATATCTCGATTTTTTTTTGGTGTGTCTTTTCCTTCCGTTGGATGCATTTGTATTGGTATTTTTATTTATATGTAAATAAACACTAGGAATGATTTGATTGAAGTTAAGTTTCAATTTTTTTTTTTTGTAAAATAAGACCTTGATTTAAAAAAAAAGTCCAACTAAGCTGAACTTTTCTGTAAAACAAAAACACCTCAACGACTAAAAATAAATCCTTAAAGGTATCCTCAAATTGAACCACTAATTTTGATTGAATTCTTCGAAAACTAGGTACCTACCTATCAGTATTTTCGAAAAATTGTATATTGTGACATTCTTCAAAAAAAATCTGACACCTTATTTCGTAACGGCAGTAAGTTTCACCGACGCAATATGAGTTCAGCTTCTAACCCCTGCCCAGTTTCTTAAAACCTTATGAAACATAAAAATTGTTGTAATTATTGCACTTTTTTTTCATTTCAATAGCCAAAATTCAAAAACTGATACAGCAAAAAAACCTAAAGTAACACTGATTTTGCATAAAGTAAATAATTTCGAAACATTTTTTAAAGTAAAAACGACTTTATTTTGATTCATTTTGTGTTTTTTTTTTTTTTTTTTTCTTTTATTACAACCTTAATCAAATGACGTGGAGTGTATATAATGTACATAAACATAGCAAACGGTATCCTGTGTATATCGATTTTCTATTGAAAATTTCAATACCATTTGAAGTTGCGAAGTGCCCATTTTCTTTGTCATTCACTTTCATCTCTTCTGATAGGAGGCAAAATATAAAATAAAAAACTGGAAAAGTTCTTCCTGTCTGATAAATTTCTTCTTTTTTTTCCTTTTAATTTCCTCTTTTATGCTTTGCTTTTCTCTGTCTGAAGTCTGCTGAACTTCAATATGTTCATAAATAAAATCAACATCGATATATTTACGTTAAACTAAAAGCAAAGGAAAACAATCTTTCAAATCACGGGTAATAATTCTGGCGGATTCTTTGCCTGGCATGCAGTCCTTTTTGATTTTTCTTTCAGGTTTTGTTTTTGTGCACGTTCGACATTTGAAATCTGTATTTTAAGATCTGTTTGAAGGGGGTTGAGTTATTTAAAGAAAAGCTAAACAAAACGATACTTTACGAAGAAACTTTTTAAATAAATCTATATTTTTACTTACAAAAAAAAAAAAATAATAATAATGACATTCCAAGTGTGTGAATCGATTAAAATGAATTTCTTTTTTTTTCAGACTTTTCCCTGCAAGATATGCTAACCCAAATCGGTAAGAATTGATGTTTAACTTTTGTAACTTGTTTTAAGGCTAATTAAGATAATAATTCGACCAGGGGAAGTACCTTCTCTCAACAAAATTTTACATGTATCTGTGTATCTGCGGTTTGCCTAGTGAAATGTTGTACGGAATGTTTTTTGTTATTTGGGAATTCATTAAAGTATATTAGGGTAAACAAATGCACTACTAAAATCAAGTAAGGGATCATATTTTTTTTTGTTCAGTTCAGTTTTTATTTTTTAAATGCCCATATCTTTGTTGAAAACTATTTATCACTATTATATTTTTAAAAAGCAGTTTGAGTCTTAAAGTTAATTTTTCAAAAATTCAATAAAACAAAATTTGACTAAATTGAAATTCTGTTGGTTTTTTGTGGGTGTATTGAATTGTTAGGACTTAACATTATTATTATTTATTTATTTTTAAATCAAACGCAAAATCAAAATATCTGGAAAAATTTTTTATTTGTTTGTTTTTTCAAAAAAAAAACAAAAAAAAAAAAAAAAAATTTTTTGTAGAGAATTTATTCAATTCAAAAATAGTTACTCTTATAAACATAAATTACATACCAATTTTTAGTTGGACATTTTCTGAGCTTCAACCCAGCTCTAGACATTTGTTCTGTAAAAGTTACCTTTCAGCAGATATTCCTTTTAGGTAGGTAGCCCTTGACCGCCGCACAGTGTGACCAATGGTATGAAAAGTTGTCGAAAATTATTTTTGTATGTTTTTATGTCGCCCACCATACAGTATGGGGAAGCTCTGACATAAACGATCGGGGTGAGTCACTTTTTGATTTTATTCTTAGTACTAACCTCATTGTAAGCAATATTGGTAATGAACCAACATTCATAACCAGAAACCAGCAAGAAGTATTAGACATTACTCTTGTCTCCGACTCGATTCATCAAAAGATCACGAATTGGATAGTATCAGAAGAGCACTCTTTCTCTGATCACAGGTATATCCAAATAAGAGGAAAGAAAAAACCTCATTGGTGGAACTTAGGGCTAGAATCGCTCAGGAAGGAATGTAGAAAACTTTTCAACCGAGCTAAATATTCCAAAGAAATCTCTGACTGGGACTTATATAAAGAATCCCTTAAGACGTAACGGGTGATTTTTTAGCTGGTTTGGTTTTGGCAACACTGGTTTTGACAGCTGACGTGTGTTTAGTACCTTGTGTCACTGTCAAACAGCTTCAGTTTGGTTTGCAATTTAACCATGGATCGTCTTACAAATGAACAACGCTTGCAAATTATTGAATTTTACTATCAAAATTCGTGCTCGGTTCGAAATGTTCATCGCGTAGGTTATGTCAAGTTCAGTAAACCATGGGGGAACAACAACGGAAGTTCCCACAGGTAATAATGTTAATATTACAAATAAAATGATGACGACAAATAATCGAGTTCATTTGCCCATCGTCTGGTCTCATTAGAGATTCCAGGTATTATATTATATTATGCTGACATTGGCAAATGAACTCGATCGCGTTGAACTTGCATAGCTTCGTCCGCTTCAATTATTTCCAACTTCATCAGTTGGATTTCGACTTAACTGCTTCTCATATCTAATAAAAATTGTTTACTTATTTTTTAAAAAGTTGTTTCAATTATAAAAGAACTTAAATGGCGCAGTCGGTAGGATTCTAGTCCGAAGATTAGAATAAAATTAAATTAAATAAAAAAAAAAATAGTTTAAAAGTGAAAATTAGTGACATTCCAAGCTAAAAATCAGCTTTGGGTCGCCGGTATCGTTTCACGTGATTAAAAATCATTAGACTATCCATAGAAGAAACTTTTAAAAAAAAAAAAAAAAAGTGTAAACAAAAATTATGAATGAACAAGAAGCAGCAGGTTATGTACAAGATGCGAATCCAATTCAACACCAAGTTCCTGCTCAAGCAATGACAATTACGGTCGCGGAACTAATAAAAGAATCATCGAAGATAAGAGAATTTTGGGGGACATCTCAATACTCTTTAACTTCCTTCATAAGAGAGGTCGAAATCTTCCTGCCCCATTTCATTGGTACCCCACTGGAACAATATATATTGCAACGGAATATTATCAATAAGATTCAAGGACCGGCATTGCAAACCATCAGAACCCTAGGACCGAATACAACATGGGAAAACATCAAAGCAGAGTTAATAAGAAACTACGGAGTGAGAGACACCTACTACAGTTTGCACCACCAGGCATTAAGCCTAAGGAACAACAACGTAAGTGATTATTTTGAAAATTTAAAGGATATATTAGATAAGTTAAATACTAAATACGAATTTGATGTTGAAAAACCTTGTGAGTTCTCGCCTTCTGCGAACGAAAATATGATAGTGAAAACTTTCATTAATGGCCTAGATCCAAATCTAGCCAGCGTTATAATAAGTAGACAAACGAATAATTTGAGGGACGCTTTTTATATTTTAGAAGAAACGGGATTACTTCAAATAAATAAAAATAAATTTAATAGACAAAATGCAAATAACAAAAATTCAAATAACAATAATAACTTTCACCGTCCTCAAGTTAATAACCAAAATGATCAGACTAGAAATAAACATGTAAATAATCAATATCAATATAATGGTAATCGTTATAATAATTCAGGCCAATTCAGAAATTATAATAATTATAATAATTCGGGTCAATATAGAAATCAAAATAGAAATAACTCAGGTCAGTATAGGAATCCTTTTAACCAAAAAAAAAATAATTCAGGTCAATTTAAGAATAATTTCAATAATAATAATGTGAATCAAAGGCAACAAAATAATCAAGTGCCAATGGAATGTGAACATGTCCAGCAGCAAAGAAACGAAGAAGTAAATTTTCACTCACTGCCTCCAGATCCGATCTACCGATAATAGAATTAACAATAGGGGAAGACAAGATTAGATGTTTGATAGATACAGGTTCTACTACAACACTCCTTGATAAAACAAAATTAAAAAATTATAAACGAATTCCTTTAAATGAAAATATTGTTTTCAATACCCTTAACGGAAGAACGTCTATAGACACTGAAATTTTAACAGAACTTCCAAAAGAGTTTGAACAAAAAGCTAGAATGTGTTGGAAGCTTACTTCCTTTAGTGAGAAAGATTTTGACGGTCTTATAGGACAAAATTTGTTAAAACCTTTACAAGCTAAAATAAACTTAGAAGAAGAATATATAGAAATACTTGGTAATAAAATTAAATTTATAAATGCATGTCCATATACTTATGATGAAGTACACAATTTAGAGGGAATTGTAGAAGATGAAGATGTACCGCAGACACTTCTTGGTAATCATTTAAACACAGAAGAAAGAGAAACATTAGAGAAAATTCTTAAGAAAAATAGAGATTTGTTTTTTCACGAAGGGCAACAGCTCACTAGTACTCATGAAGTCAAACATGAAATCGTTACTACAACAGATAGACCAATTTATGCCAAAATATATAGATACCCTCAGATACATGAACAAGAAATCAATAAGCAAATCAAAGAAATGTTAATGCAAGGGATTATTAAGGAAAGCAACTCTCCGTATAACAGTCCTTTGTGGGTAGTTCCCAAAAAAGTTGATAACTCCGGGCAAAAGAAATGGAGAATAGTTGTGGATTATAGAAAGTTAAACGAAGCTACAATTGACGACAAGTTTCCTATTCCTAATATAGACACTATATTAGATAAATTAGGACGTTCTCAATACTTCACAACCTTGGACCTAGCGAAAGGTTTCCACCAAGTCCTAGTTAGGGAAGAGGATAGAAAGAAAACAGCCTTTTCGACTCCTCTTGGGCATTACGAGTTCACAAGAATGCCTTTCGGACTCAAAAACGCCCCAGCAACTTTTCAAAGATTAATCAACTCAGTACTTAGAGAATACATTAATCAAATATGCGTAGTCTATTTAGATGATATCTTAATTTTTAGTTCATCTCTCAAAGAACATGTTATAAGCGTTCAAAAGGTATTAGATAAATTAAGACAGCACAATCTAAAAATTCAAATAGATAAGTGTAAGTTTTTTTCAAAAGAAACTGAATATTTAGGTCACGTCTTAACAACAGAAGGTGTAAAACCAAATAATAAAAAAATTGAAGCCATTCAAAAACTTCAATTACCTGAAACTACAAAACAAATAAAATCGTTCTTAGGAATTACTGGTTATTTTAGAAAATTTATTAAGGATTACGCCAAAATTGCGGAACCAATGACCAGATATCTCAAAAAGAACACAAGAATAAATCTAAACGATTCAAATTATATAAGCTCTTTTGAAAAATTGAAAATAATTCTCACAGATTCACCAGTTTTAAAATATCCAGATTTTAACAAAAAAATTCAACTCACGACCGATGCAAGTGACTTTGCTATTGGATCTGTACTAACACAAGAAGGACACCCAGTATGTTATGCTAGTCGTACGTTAAATAATCACGAAATAAATTACTCTGTCACTGAAAAAGAACTTTTGGCAATAGTTTGGTCAGTAAACTATTTTAGACCTTATATATACGGCAGATCTTTCGACTTATTAACAGACCATCAACCACTCAAATGGTTGCAAACAAAGCATAAGGGTAAAGACATTAATCAACGACTTCAGAGGTGGTTATTACAACTAGGAGAATATAATATTAACATTGATTATATAAAGGGAAAGGAAAATAAAGCCGCAGATTTCCTTAGTCGAATTAATACAGAAACGGGAGAAATTAATGTGATCGAGACGCTCACACATGAGGAGGGAGAAGTAACACCCCATCCAAATTTAAATTTTGATATTGATAATATGAGTGTAGATAATAACACAATTCATTCCCAAGAAGAAGAACGGAATGACCATTTCCCAATATTAGATACAGTAGTTAATAGATTCTATACACAAATTATTTTAACGAACAATAAAACGAAAGAGATAGAAATTATAAATAACAAAAGAATTATATATATAAACCCTGAAGACATTCAAGAAGAAAGACTTGTAGATATATTTAGAAGGTTCATCAAAAGAAAAGGTAAAATAGGTATTTTCTCAGAATTAACGGAACATGAATATAACTTAGTTCAACTTAAACTAATTGAATTATTTGACATAAAAAATATTAAGTTTTATAAATGTATGTATCACGCACAAAATATGAAAAATGAAGATGGTACTTATAAGCAGATAGGGAAATATCATAAATATGAAACTGGTCATGCTGGCATAAACGAAAATTATGCAGGATTAAAGAAGTTAATATACTTTAAAAACTTAAAAGAATTGATACAAAAATATATTAATAATTGCGATACATGTAATCAAGCTAAGTATGATAGGAAACCAATTAAACCGAAGTTTAAATACACCGAAACACCAAGTGATATAAATCAAATAGTACATGCAGATATTTACACAAACTCCAAAAACAATTTCTTAACATTTATTGACAAATTTTCTAAACACAGCATAATATTTCATTTAGAAGACAGAAATAGCATTACTATTAAAGAAAAATTGCGACTTTACTTTTCTATAAAAGGCAAACCTAATAAGATAGTTCTAGATAATGAATTTCAAAGCACTAATGTCAAAGATTTCTTAAGGCAAGAGAACATTGAAGCTCATTTCACGAAACCGAATAGTCACACCGGTAACTCTGATATAGAGAGACTTCACAATACCATAAGCGAAAAAATGCGAGTGTTTACAACAGAAAAATCAGAATTGACAACGAAAGAAAAAATATATAAGTGCGTAGAATGGTACAATAAGTCAGTACATTCAGTAATCAAATTCAAACCAATAGATGTTTTAGAAGGTAGAATAGACAAAGAAAAAGTTAAAACGAACATGCAAAATATGAAAGACAAGGTCATCGATAAACTTAATAAAGATAGAGAGGAATATAACGAAGAAAGAGAAGAAGGATTAGTTAGGAACTATAAAGCACTCAGGCATAAAGAGGAACCTAGATATAGAAAACTTAAACTAGATAATATACATCCTTCAAATATAAAAAGACCAAATAAATTTTCAGATCAATTGGATATTAGTAATTCTACTACTAACAACGACGACGATTGATGCAACGTTAATTATAGACAAAATAGAGACGAATAGCGGATTTACGGAAATTAAACTTGGAAATATCGAAATAGTCAAAACTTACAACATGGTATTACACATTATAAACCCATTAGAAATTCAGAAAATTATTTCATGTCTAGAAGAAAACCTTTCAAATATTCAAGTAGATAAAGATGGAAAAGAGATATTATTTAATGAGTTAGATTCACTTAAATATAAACTAAATACTATTATTCCGCATAGAAATAAAAGAGGATTAATTAACATAATAGGGTCAGGTTTCAAATGGTTATATGGAACCATGGACGACGAAGACAGGCAAAATATTGAAGAACACTTGAAAGTAATCGATGAAAATAACCACAATATAATAAATCAAAATAATAAACAAATATTCATTAATGATAACTTTAATCAAACCTTTTTGGCATTAAAACAAACGATTGAAAAAGATAGATTTAAAATATTACACCAATTCAATAATATTAAAAGAGAAACTGTTAAAATGAATAACAAGCTTATGTACTTAGAGTCATTGTTAAAAATTGGAATTATAAAAGATAATATAGAACACATTCAAAATAATATTGCCTCAAGTAGAACAGGTATAATGGGAAATAATATGTTAAGTAAAGAAGAAATTATAAAATATGATATACATTTTGAAAAATTAAAAAACATAAAAATGGGAACCGCTTTATATGAAAATGAAAAAATAGTTTTTGTTATTAAAATACCTAGTGATGTCATAGAAACAAGAAAGTACTTGGTTACTTCTTTAACAAATATGTATTTTGAAGAATTAATAATAGATGACGAAGAAATTGTTAAAATAAATGAAACTACATATACATATGAAGAAAATGTTGACTTCAAAAACTTAAAGAAATCTAATTTATGTTTGTATAATAGTATTTGTATCAAAACAAAGAATACAAAAATGAAAATTGTCGAAATAGAAAACGGATTGTTATTATTAAAAAATATTAAGAATATAAATTTAACAAGTACTTGTGATGAGAGAATCATAAAACTTAATGGAAACTTTTTATTGAACTTTAACAATTGTAAATTAAAAATTGAAAATAATACATTCAGTAATAATAAAGATACATTCGAGCAAAGATTCATTATTCCATATGAAAATAATCTCAATTTAACTAAAGAAGAACTCAATTTTAATGATATTGTAATGAAACAAATAGAAAATATAGAAAACATAAATGAATTAAAATATAATCATAAAAATCATATTGTATTTAATGTATACATTGGAATATTAATATTTGTATTAATCTTAGTTATATCTATTTACGTTTATATTAAATTCAAAAAGCTTAAACATACATTTTATACAACTCAGGAGAGTTTTCAATTTAAGGAGGGAGAGGTTATGTCAAGTTCAGTAAACCATGGGGGAACAACAACGGAAGTTCCCACAGGTAATAATGTTAATATTACAAATAAAATGATGACGACAAATAATCGAGTTCATTTGCCCATCGTCTGGTCTCATTAGAGATTCCAGGTATTATATTATATTATGCTGACATTGGCAAATGAACTCGATCGCGTTGAACTTGCATAGCTTCGTCCGCTTCAATTATTTCCAACTTCATCAGTTGGATTTCGACTTAACTGCTTCTCATATCTAATAAAAATTGTTTACTTATTTTTTAAAAAGTTGTTTCAATTATAAAAGAACTTAAATCGCGCTGCTTCCATTTTATGGTCGGCATTCTCGACCTTCTGAGCAGTCTATTCGGAAGATTGTGACCAAATTTCGCACCAAATTTACTTTGTTGGACATTAAACCACCAACACGTTTACGTACTGTGCGTAGTGAAGAAAATATTGCGGCCGTATCAGCTAGTGTGACAGAAGACCGCGAAATGTCGATTCGGCGCCGTTCCCAGCAGTTAGGCCTTTGTTACAGCACTACGTGGAAAATTTTGCGGAAGGATTTGGGCGTAAAGCCTTTTAAGATACAGCTGGTGCAAGAACTAAAGCCAGCCGACCTACCACAACGCCGAATTTTTGGTGAATGGGCTCTTGGAAAGCTGGCCGAGGATCCGCTTTTTTATCGAAAAATTGTGTTCAGCGATGAGGCTCATTTTTGGTTGAATGGGTACGTAAATAAGCATAATTGCCGCATTTGGAGTGAAGATCAGCCAGAAGCATTGCAACAGCTACCAATGCATCCCGAAAAAGCCACTGTTTGGTGCGGTTTATGGGCCGGCGGCATTATTGGGCCATATTTCTTCAAAGATGATGCGAATCGCAGCGTTACTGTCAATGGTGAACGCTACCGAGCGATGATAACAAACTTTTTTTTGCCCGAAATGGAAGTTCTTGACTTGCATGATATGTGGTTTCAACAAGACGGTGCCACATGCCACACAGCACGAGAAACAATGGCGCAATTGCGAGGCGAGTTTGGTGAACAGTTAATTTCACGTTTCGGGCCGGTCAATTGGCCGCCTAGATCGTGCGATTTGACACCATTAGATTATTTTTTGTGGGGGTATGTCAAGGCTAATGTCTATAGGGACAAGCCCGCTTCGATTGACGCACTGGAAGCCAACATCCATGCATTCATTCGTGAGATACCGGCCGATATGTGTGAAAGAGTATGCCAAAATTGGACTCAGCGGATGGGCTACCTGAGACGCAGCCGCGGTCAACATTTGCATGAAACTATCTTTAAACATTAAATTGCAACGTTTAAACTATCGATTCAAATAAATATTTCATTCATTTTTTCGAATTTTTTGTGTTTTTTTTTTTTTAAGTTCTAAACCTCTTAAAAAATCACCCGTAATAAAAAACAATTGAGGAAAAATAAAAGAACTTCCTGGAGAAACTTTTGTTTCTCCAGGAAGATTAAGAAAAATCCTCTCGTCAAATCCCATTATGCAAAGCGCCCTGAAAACTATCAACGGCTCTTGGACTAAATCTTGTGGGGAATCACTTGACTTGCTACTAGATACTCACTTCCCAGGTAGCTCCCAAAATATATGCAGTGATGACTCAATAGAGTCTAACAAAATAACAACAAATAAACTAGGTCTGATTACTAGAGAAAAACTCAAATGGGCAATCGACAGCTTCGATCCATATAAATCAGCTGGACCTGACGGTATAATACCAGCTGAACTGCAAATGGCTTCAGGCATCATCATCCCTATCCTTGAGATAATTTTGGAAGGGTGTATGAACCTTGCACACATACCATTTTTATGGAGAGAAGTTAAAGTGGTTTTCATACCCAAAGCGGGTAAAAGCTCCCATGTAAATCCAAAGGTTCTCAGACCTATCAGCCTATCATCATTTCTTCTCAAAACTCTAGAACGACTGATTGATATCCATCTGCGCAGTTCCATAGAACCCAATCTTTTCTCTATGGCACAACACGCTTACCGCAAAGGGAAATCGGTAGAAACGGCCTTGCATAACTTGGTACGCACTATTGAATATTCCCTTCATCATAGAGAGTACACTCTGGTTGCATTCTTAGATATCGAAGGTGCTTTCAACAACGTCAGCGTTATTGCCATATAACAACCGCGCTTAAGAGCTTGAATGTAGATAGCTCACTTAGGGAGTTAATCAGCCTAATGCTAAGAAGCAGAATAATTAACTCAACATTAGGTGAATGTTCTGTTAGAAGATCTGTTAGCAGAGGAACACCGCAAGGTGGAGTCCTATTGCCAATCTTATGGAACATCGTAATTAATGATCTATTAGTCAATCTAGAAGCGGATGGTTTCAAAGTTATTGCATATGCTGATGACGTTGCCATTGCAATATCGGGAAAGCATATTCAAATCATAACAGAATTAATGCAAACCGCTCTCAACAAACTACTTGAATGGACAGACAAATGTGGACTAGGTGTAAATCCCCACAAAACTAAACTTGTCCTCTTTACAAGGAAATATAAAATTCCAAATACAGACCCTCCATCAATAAATGGTATTCCACTTAACTTCTCAGATCAAGCTAAATAAAAAAAAATAAAAAGTTGAGCTGGAAACCAAACATACAAGAAAGAATTAGAAAAGCCACAGTGGCACTTTTCTCCTGTAAAAAAGCTATTGAAAACAAATGGGGCTTGTCGCCACATATCACCCACTGGCTATACACAGCGGTCATCAGACCGATACTCACTTATGGGGTGGCAGTATGGTGGACTGCTTTAGATAAAATAACTTATCGTGACAAGCTAAGCAAAGTACAGAGATCGGCTTGCTTGTGTATCAGCGGAGCTCTCCGTTCGACACCTTCCGCTGCGTTAGACATACTGCTTAACATCACACCCCTCGATATATACACTAAACAAGTGGCGGCGAACACATCTATTCGTCTCAGAGCCATTTCTCAATGGTCCAATAACTCTATTGGACACACTATCATTCTGAACAAATTCGAATCAATCCCTAAACACTCCGACTACACCATCCACCATACACCACCACCGGTTTTTGGCAAACATTTTCAAATTACAATTCCAACAAGATCCACTTGGGAAGATAATGAATTCTTGAGAGATGAAGCAATTCACTTTTACACGGATGGCTCAAAAACCGAAGAGGGGGTAGGTGGTGGCGTGTACTCAGAACGACTAAACATTAGTCTCTCCTTCCGTCTACCTGATCATTGTAGCGTGTTCCAAGCGGAAATCCTGGCGATAAAAGAAGTTTTATCTTGGCTCAAAGAAAACGTAATATCTACTTTGAATATCCGTATCTTCTCAGATAGCCAAGCTGCCCTTAAATCATTAGGCTCTGTTTCTACAAACTCCGTAACTGCCCGAAACTGTCGATCGTCTCTAATGGAGATGGCAGAACAGTTCAACATTCACATTTTCTGGGTGCCGGGACACAGAGATATTCTAGGATACTGTAATCCGATGAACTCGCCAGGATAGGAACTAGTACACCAATATCACTTGCAAGATGAACATTGGAATACCGATCGCTACATGTAAACTTATGCTTAAGCAAGATTCTATGATGATGACAAACAGCAGATGGACAGGTATCACTACTTGTCTGGCGACAAAACAGATCTGGCCAACACTGGATCCGAAGCGATCGAAATGTTTGTTATCTCTGAGTAGATTGCATATTAGCTCCACAATTAGTGTCATTACTGGACACTGCCTCATAGGTAAACATGCCAATAGACTTGGTGTCTTTTCAAATGATTTCTGCAGAAGCTGCATGGACGAGGAGGAGGAAGAAACTATCCCACACCTTCTTTGCTCATGTCCTGCTCTTTCTCAAAGACGCAAAACACACTTAGGACATTTTTTCTTCAATGATCCCAGTGGCTTAAATAAAATCGACATTCACAGTCTCCATCGCTTTATTAAAAGCTCCAACTGGTTTAATTAACGAGGATTACCTCGCATTCTTTATGTGGTATCACAATGGGCCTATTCTGGCCTAAGTGTGTCAGCAGTTTTCCTGACAGCCACCTTAACCTAACCTAACCTATGTTGTTTTTAGGAAAATAAGCTCAAATAAAAGAATAATTGACCAAAATGCTATGATTTAAATTAAATGTGCAAATATAATTTATAAATAAAAACAAAAAAAACGTTGCGTTTATATAATTTTTAAATTTATTTTGAATGAAAAATTGCTGTTTATTTTTTTAACTTTTTCTTTTTTTACTTTTATTTTCTTTAAAAATGAAAATTTAATTATAGATACATAATAACATTACAAAATAGTTAAAGAAAAAAATAAATATCACAGAATATAAGGTCAAGGTTACACATGTGAGTTTTACTTTCGTTACTTACGAAAGCGGTGAAATTACAAGTGAAAACTTACTTACGTTTTTTCCGACTCACAGCTTACTCAAACGGCAGTGTTAAGTTTTCAAACTTACAAAAGCGATTCTTATTGTAAGTTCATCCTTACAGTAAAGCCTCTTGTAAGTTGCTTCTCTAAGACTTACATTAGTGGTAAGTAAAACTTACATGTGTAGTTCTGGCCTAAAGGAAATCTTATATGAGTCATAAGTTGGGCATCTAAGAACATAGATACAATTTCATCTGGTGAAAACTGAATATGTTCAGAAAGGTTTATTTGATTACTCTTTCCATCAATTTAGAAGCTTCATCATTAGGTGAGAATCGAAGGCGCTTTTCGACAACGTCATCTGCGTCAAAAGTGCATTTGCACAATGTTCTTTAACGCGATCTGCTAAAGTCACATGCTCGAAAACATTATCTGCGGTGCAGCTGTGCAGTAAAAATTAATTAAACCCATTTTGTGTAAGCATGACGTTTACATATTTTGACGATTGCAATCCTCTTCAAAAAATGAAGATCATTTGACAATCAAATTGACGTTGATTTGACTTTTTCCAAAAAAGGCGAAAGGCTCATTTGCGTCCCATAACAAAACTCCTCTGTTGAATATTAAGACTGCATATCCTGGGTTTAAAAACGCTTTAATCATTCCGAAGAATCTAAAAACGTTGATTTAGACCAACGTACTCCACCATTGGAAGAATTTGTAAAACCTATTGACGTTTCCATCCAAGGAGTAGTTTGACAAAAATCTGTCCAAATTTGACCACCTGCTTTTGAAATCGATTATTAAATTAGAAACACAAAGAAACAGAAACGCACCTCATGTATTTTTGAGTTTGGACATTTAGTACGTTTTTCGAGATATTTCTTTAACAAAGCCATTACCCATTCAATCATCTTTTAATTCATTCAAAAATTTTGTTACATAGAAATATCAGTACCGCCCGAGCCTAAAAAATAGGTGAACATTTTTGATTTTTTCTGAATATTTTACGATTCGATAAGTAGGTTTTTACTGAAAAAAGTGCAAATAGGTGCCACTTTTTTGAAGTTGACATGAAAGATGACACTCTAAGCAATAACAGGATAAAAATCACGAAGTCCAATTTGACACCTTAGTGTACTTTTATGCTACTTTTTTATATAACACTCATATCAAACAAATTGCTTTTAAGACATTGGATTCAAAAAATTATTTCAAAATCAAATTATACTCAAAATCAAAAAACAAAATGTGAATGTGATGCTTACCTCTATTGCTTGTGAATCCATAATTATTTCAAAATTGTATCTCTTGTTTTTGAAATATTAAAATTAAAACTAGTGATACCCATGTGCTTTACTTAATTGTCAAAAATGAATAACCTTTAAAAAAGCGTAAGTTTACGGTAAAAGAACTCCCGCACACAAATATCGTAGAATAAAAACGTGGTTCTATTTAGCCGGTAAATACCTCTTTTAAAAAAGACTTGCATTTGATGATATGGTTTGGTTACTATAAGAACAAATGTTATCTATTTTAGCCAACTTTTCACACCATATCGGCCCCACAGTGCTCCGTAAAACTGTCAGCGGCGCTCATATCGATGGGGGACTTTTTACAGTTTTCTTAGAATTCCATTATTATTGCTTATGTCATTTTAAAAGGAACTAAGGCGTTCATGGGTTTGCAAAATCACCTTTTTTTGGGTTTTTGTCTATAATTCGAAAACGAAGCAATTCGAGCTAATTTAAGAACCTCTTTTGTAGACTGTAAAATTTACCATCGAAATTGATTATTCATTTTTTTTTTTTAAATTTTTTAGTAACCTAAATTTAAAAAAAATGATTCCTTTTTCTTTATTGGACTAACTTTTTTTACCTGAAGAAAAAGGTATAGGCCTTGCTTTATATAAAAAAAGGATGATTAAATTAAATTAAAAACAACAAACTTGCTCTTAAAAACCCGGCTTTTGAACATTTGTTCGCTAATTATTTCTTTTTAGACCTGCAAAAAATAGTGATGCCAGATAAGTTTGGTGGACGAAACTGGAATTTCTAATAATACAAAAATAAATTAAATTTGGTGGCACAACAGCTCGTGGAGAACCAAGGTCTAGTGACTTACAACTCGTGAAGAGCCAAGGCCTAGTGACTTACAACTCTCAACCATTCCTGTGTGCGTATTTTTGGCAGGAATGGAGGGGACCTACAATTGTTTGCCGAGTCCGAACGGCTAGATGAGAAAGCACTTATTCATGACAGTATAGTCTTGGAGGAGTATAGTCTTGGAGGATTTTTCAGTTCCTCGCAGGAGGCAGTACCTCGGAAAAAAACATTTCTGTTTTTAGGTGGCAGCGTTTGTGAATCGAACCCAGAGCTTTTGCATGACAGTCCTACGCACTAACCATCATGCCACGAGGTACTACAAAATAATACTTGCTTTATAAACTTTCAACTTGAATATCAAGCACTTTCGAATGAAAAACTCGTCTGGTTTTATTTTTGCTATGGCGAAGAAGGTATATAACTAGCTTACATATGTTCAAAAACCGGGTTTATACAAGCGACGTTTTTTTTTTTTTTTTTTTTTTTTTAGAAATTATTTTAAATAAAAAAAAAAAAAAATTAGATGGCAACCTTTCAACCTTTAAACTGGGAACAAATTTTCCTATTATTTTTTACATTAATGATGTAAATAAATCAAACTAAAAAAAAAAAAAAAATTTTGGTGAAGAATGAATCAAACACCTAGTTTGAGCGTATCAGCTTACAAGTTTCTCAAAATAGCCATAAATACCATATATTTTACTTTTAAATCTTAAAATCAGCTTAGTTTGAGCCACCGTTTCTCGATAGATTTTTATCCAAAACTTTTCGTGAATATGTCATATGAATATGAAACCAGGATTCTAATTGCTTACTGTCCTGGGAGTCTGGAGAGGAACATGATGCAAAAGTAGTCGACTTTTGCCTGAGATCCATTTCGTCTCATTGAGAAAAGAGATCAAATCCTTGATCTTGATTTTGGAAAGTTCATTAAGGTCGTCAAAAAATATCACTCCAAGCGATTGTACTCTCATATTGGCCAGAGCAGGACATTTACAAAGGAAGTGAATACCTGTTCCCTTTTGTTGCTGGTCTCCACAGCTGCTTCAATGAGTATTGTAAGGAATACCAAGCCCCGCCGTATGTTCTCTTACTGGTCAGTGTCCAGTACAAGTTGCAACGACCCTGGCTATGTCTTTTCTGGGTCTACACACCAGATAAATATTGCTCGCGATTTATTATAGGCAGGCCAGATCTTTCTGGATATTTAGCATTTGGTTTAGCTGTTCCACCTACGATTGGATTCACTAAGGATAATTGTGAATATATGGCCCTTCACAACTCCAGGGGAATGCTGGCTCTTTCCGCAAGTGAGCTATGAAGGGCTGATCCTTGCCTGGCCAGTTCATCTGCCCGTTCATTCCCCTCAATGCCGCTGTGACCTAGAACCGAGACAAAGGTGACTTCGAGGTTGATATTTACGCTTGCCAGCTCATCCCGGCATTGCCGGGCCAGTTTCGGCTTGATATACACTAGTAAAATTTTTAGCATTCAGCGTCATCATTCCAGTCCATTCTGGATGGTAATAAGACTTTAAAATTTTTACTAAGGCTCAATGTAGGAGCGCAGTAGTTAGTGGGAGTCGAAAAGATTTCAAATTTCTGATTTTCTGTGACCATAAGGTTTTGACAACCCAACAACTTGATTCTTTGAGTCTTAGTGCACTGCAAATATGTATATTAATGTGTAGGTAATGTAGTAAAAGGTGCTAGAAAATGCTTAGGTTATCCGTTGAGCAAGACTGAAAAGCCTCTGTGGTACCAACGCTAGACGTTCTTTGAACCTTTCCTAGTTCGATATTATATGCTAAGCTAAGTGTGGGCTACCAGAAGATCATCTTTGATTGAGATAATATTTTGCACTGGAGGATAGCGAGAGTGACTGACAGTTTAGTCGGGGCAGAGTGAAGGGCTGTATTTTAGTTTTGGTCGTAAATGGCATCAATTCAGTTTTGCTCTCATTAACTCCTAGACCACAACTCGTAGCCCAGTTGCAAACTTTCTTCAGACCCTGCTCCATGATTTCGCTTATCACGGAAGTGAACTTTCCTGACACCAATATAACGAAATCATCCGCATTCGGAATCGCCTTCACGCCACAACTTTAAAACTTAACGAGGATTTTGTTCATAACTAAAATCCATAGATGAGGTGAAAGATCACCACCCTGGGATGTTCCACTACAGACGTGTTTATTTAAATTTGAGACTCGTAATGACGAATTTGATCAAAATGTTAAGTTTTTACAAAAGCATACATAACTTTCCATAAACCTAGTACCTCGTTAGGTATAATTGCAATACGTGGAAAAAAACTCGAAAAAGCTGAGTTTTTGTGGAGAGCTTTGTTTTGAAATCTTGACATTTCACCAAAAATTGCCTTAATCAAACCTCATGAATTCTTAATCCGAATTAAACGGAATTATAACAATCCTTCTCCTAAACAAGTTTCCATGGATACAACAAAAAATGTTGATATCTATTTTTTTTAATATCAGGAACGCGAATCAATAACATTTTATTGAATCGAAAAGTAAATTTTTCAAAGTCCAGTTCAAACTTGTCTAAAAAAATATTTAAAAGCTTCTTTATTCCACTGAAAATATCTCATAAAATTGAACAAAATTCCTTGCGAAAAATATATTAAAAAAATAACATTTGAAGCTTGTAAATATTTGTTTTTCTTGCATCAAAAAGATCTATTTCTGATGCCGGTTAGCTAAAATACGTGCATATTTTTGAGTGCGATTAATTTGGCATTGCTTTTTCTGTGAAGACAATTTTTTTTGACTCTTAGAGCACATAATTTCCATTATTCGAGTTGTCATTCGTCGCTTATTCTTCATCATTTCTGACAATTTCATCCAGTTTTCTAGTGTTTCAAATTTTAGAATTACTAAAAAAAAACAGCTTCATTAAACTTGAATCTTTGGGCTTCCACCAGAATTCTTCCTCGAATTGCTAAAACTCTAATACATAAAATAAAAAGAGAATTCTCCAGACTTAAGTGAAACAGTAAAAAAGTAATAACCTCATAGAGCTTGGACTTGGACACAAGAAAAAATCCCACTTTAAGTAGGTATATCTTCTTCATCTTCATTATGATTGTTTTTATATATGAACTACATTACAAATGTTTATGACATTTCTCGTCTTATGCTTGGGATGTTGTAATAAGAAGTAAATGAACTCATAAACTTTACTTTTTTATAGAAAACAAAAATGCTCTAAATCTCAAAAAAAAAAAAAAAAAACATAATCTCTCTTGCATTTTTATTACAATTCGTAAAGTAGACTATTGAACCGAAGTTCTTTAAAAATAGCTCTTTTTAGTCCAAGTTTAATGGAAGTCGGTCGCAGTTAATATAATGTATTTAAGATGCTAGAGCTGACATCTGTAGGTTATTCAAAAAAAAAAAAAAAAATATTTCTTGAAACCTAAAAAGCCATTAGCATGATTCCACATCACAAGAACCACACGACTTCTTACTTTTTCCTCTTACGAACGGAACTCTTCTTTGTTTTTAAATCAAATTTAGGTCAAACCCAAAAGTTTATCTAAGAGAATTATGAATTAAGCAATTCAAAGTAATCGAAAACACTAATTTACTTCCGCAATTTAAAAATACAAAATTTAAAAAAGACAAAGGGAAAGACACTTGGAACAATATGTTTAGGTACCTATCACCATTATCACTAAATTATCTCCTTCTTTTTTTTTTTGTAAGAAGAATGAGAGCCAAACCAAGCAGCCCACATCTAATATTTCGTTGTTATAGCATTAGAGGAAAAAAATAAAACACACACACATTTTAGGTTCAGTGTTTTAAAGTGGATTTTTATTCTTCCTTTGAAGTTTTATTATGATAGAGTACATCGAACTTCATCCATTATCTTTTATTAAAAGCATGAAAACACTACATTTTTCCAGCATGCGAACAGACAGACAGACTTCACAAATTCGATAAGTGCTTGAATTTGATGGAGTATGTGAGAAAACACACTCAAGATGATGACAAAACAAAAATCATTCAGGGTCGGATTCACTATTGAGAGTTTTAGGCGCTTCACATAATAATAAGGGGCGTTAAAATATCATACAAAAAAAAAAAAAAAAATAGAACAAATTTATTTATATTTTAAATTGAAGATTCGAAAGAAGAGAATTTTAAGAGAAACAAAGAAGAAGAGTGAGGATGCTTTGAATTTTCCTTAAAATGTTTATCTTGATAAAAACACTTGAAATTATTTTAAATAACAAGCCCTGCTTGAAGACTTGTTGCCTTTAAGTTCGTTTCAGGAACCGTTATGTGTTATGAAAATAAAAAGTCGCCAATGGACATTTGAATAATAATAAAATAATAATAAAATTATAAAAAGAAGTTTGTTATTCAAAGTAGATGACGACAATACATCAAAGAGCAATTTAGTAGGACAATATTGTGAAGGAATCTGAGAAAAATGATTCAGTTGACAGCAACTCGTTTTGCAGCAATATATATTCCATTTGTCGGATTTCCAGGGACAAACGACAATGACGATGACGGCGATAAGAACGACAACAACGACGACAATGGCATCAGCAATATTTATGCTACACAGGAAAAAAAAGGATGTGTGTGTCCTCAGACAAGTAGGACATAAATATATTTTGATGAGCACATTTCGAAATCGCATTGCATTGTTCTTTCTCGCATTTAAAATGACATCAAATAATGTATTTCTGTATTGTACATATGTATGTATGTGTTAAGCCTTATATGTGAGTTATTGAGGTCAAGACTTTTAATTTTTTTATATTTCACACTGTGCCCCAAGGAAATTGAAAACACAGATTTTTATCTCAGGACTATTTTATTGTTTTTTTAAAGGTGTGATTTGTTATTATTTTATTTTACGTTTTTTATTATCAAATTATTTTTTTTTTTTGTTTTTGAAGAACCAAAAAAGTTCTATGGTAATAGGACTATTTTGAAATTATTTTAAAAGGAGCAATGACAGACATTTATTGGAAAAAGTTACAAGTTTAATTATTTTTTACTGCCAGGAAAATGTCGGTGAGCTTTCAAGAATTTTATTTAAACAAAAAATTTATTTTTCCAAAGAGATGGTACAGAATCTGTCCATGTCCAGTTTTTTTCCAAACATTGTGCATTAATGTTTCTATCATTTTATGGTAGGTACATCATATGATTTTGGGAACATAAGTCAGAAAGACTAATTTAAAAACCACTGTTTTTTCTCCGGCTTTCTTGCAAAATTTTCCTTATGGTTTAAACATTTTTTTTAATTGGTTAATTCTAAAGGCTTTTTTTTCAACAGGGGCGCTACAAAAGTAGAGCGACAAGGACAGCAAACGACGCCATATTTCTTGCCGCTCTTTTGACATTTCTCCTCAGTAAGGTTTGCCATATCATGATGGAAAGATATACGAGCCAACAACGAGTCGAAATTACTAAAATTTACTATCGAAATTCGGAGCCAGTGGCCTCAACGTTAAGAGCCCTACGTCCAATTTAATGTCGTCATAATCGTCCTAGCAGATCAACAATTGAGCGTCTAGTAGAAAAATTTTAATGCACAGGCACAGTACAAAATGTTCCCGTGCCAGTGAGACAAAGAAGTGCCTGTAGTGTTGAGAATATTGCTGCCACTGAGGCTTCAGTTGCAGAAAGCCCAAATGTGTTTCTCACACGTCGTTCTCAAGCGTTGGGCATCTCTGTGACGTCGTTGTGGCGAATTTTGCGAAAAGATCTTGGCCTACATCCTTACAAGATTTGACGCAAGAACTGAAGCCGCTTGACCACCAGAAGCGTCGTATGTTCGTGAATTGGGCTGAGCAACAACTTGAAAATGATTCGAATTTTCATTGAAAAATCATCTTCAGCGATGAGGCTCATTTCTGGGTGAATGGCTTCGTCAATATACAAAATATGCGGTAATGGTCAGGCAGCAATCCACACGTACTCCATGAGTCATCATTGCATCCCGAAAAAATTACGGTTTGGTGTGGTTTATGGGCTGGCGGCGTCATTCTTCCGTGATGATCAAGACCGGCACGTTACTGTGAATAGGGATCGCCACCGTGCAATGATAACCGAATATTTTTGGCCCCAATTCGGTGATATGGACTTGGAGGACATGTGGTTCCAGCAGGACGGCGACACAGGCCACACAGCGAATGTCACAATCAATTTATTGGAAACCAAGTTTGGAGAACGTGTTATCTCACGAAATGGTCCAGTCGCTTGGCCGGCTCGGTCGTGCGATTTGACGCTGTTAGACTATTTCCTGTGGGGCTACGTCAAGTCTATGGTCTATGCCAACAAGCCAGCGACGATTGATGAACTTCGTACGAATATCGAACGTGAAATTGCAGCAGTATCGGCCGATTTATGCTTGAAAACCGTCGAAAATTGGGTTCAGCGTCTGGACTTCTGCAAGCGTGCCCGTGGTGGCCATGCAAAAGAAATCGAGTTCCATACATAATGGCATCAAACGTACTTTCACAAGAATAAAGAATCTCATTGATATACAAAACCGTTGTTATTTTATTTAAAATAACTTTTGTATCGCTCTTATTGAAAAACCCGATATTTCTTTTTATGATTTTAAGGCATAAGGGCCTTATTGAAAATGGATCAATTTCTCGCAAATAACTTAAATGAATCAAATGATATTTTCAGAGTTTGTTGTCATATACAAAATGCAACAAATAAAGCATGGTTTCAGTAGAATCCGCCCCCTGCCACGCCCATTTTTGTTATTTCTTGATTTCTCTGAATATAATGATTTGAATGAAATTTCTAATATATATTTTGATGAAATTTTGTATCTAGATAACATTTACACGTTCGCTTAAGCTGTTAATATTAAGCTTCGTAAATCTATATAGACTGGTGTCCTTCAAGACTGTGGCAACGTGAGGCCTCGGTCTAAAAATCAAATTTTCCTGGGCTAAAACGATTTTTTCGAGACTAATTTCTTGTTGTGTAAGATATAAATGTTTATGTTTACAATTCTTCTTAACATACCAGAAAACGGTATTTTATCACTTTTTAGTTATAATGTGCTGAAAACCAAAATTTAGGTTGTATTTCTCAGGTTGTTGGATATTTTGACTTGAAATAGAAAGGCCAGAGGTAAAAAAAAAAAAACAATAGATGGTATTGCACCCTTCAGTCCATACCCTTCATCATAATATTAAGGGACAAAATCTAAAAATATTGGTACCTACCTACATTCAGTACATCAATTTTTTTCGCGACGGAGAAATTTTTTTTTTTTTAATAAAAACATCAGATTAGGCCTACCCTATTGGTCTTATCGCTATATACACATTTATAAGCTTATTTATATGAAAGGCCAATCTAATAAAAGACTTAATCTAAAAATTGGTTTTCACCCTGTTAACGATTTGTAGAAAATAAGTTTTCACCCCATCGTGTCGCGTCGTCGTCACCATCTAAGTCACTGTTGCCGTCGTCTATATATCTACAAACACACACAGGAAAAAATTCCTAAACCAACACCTTTTAGAACGACAAAAAATAAATGGCGGTGTTAATGCTTCCGCCACAACATAAACCTCCCCGGAATATATATAAAGACAAAATTTATTTCCCAACGACTAATGGATAAAAATGATAGAATCGTTTCAAATTATATGGAGATGGAGAAAAAAAAAACAAACATATAATTTCTAAATGATATAAAACGACCTGAGATTGGAGATGTCAAAACATTAAACTTGACACATACAAAGGCTTAAAGCTTGTTCACTGATGATGGATGTCACCCTTCATACAAAAACAAAAACAAAAAAAACAACCCTTAACTCAACTCAAATTGTCAACGTCAAAAATCATGAATTTCCATTGAGGCATATTCACTGAAAATGAAACTCAAAACGAAAGCAAACTCAAAAGAAGACAAAAAACACAACCATTTGGGGGGGCTACACAAATATTATATCAAGGGGATATGGATGGTGTGATGCTTTAAAAAAGTATACCTACCTACATCATACTGCAGAAATATATGTAGGTGACGTATGTTATGATGAAGAACGTATGTATGCAAGGACTCCAAATTTGAATGCAAACCAACCAATGTACCTCCCACGTGCCATTAGGGAGAATCTAATAACGCGTCATCGCTAGGAGCATTTTGGCTTCAACCATTCGTCATAATCCAAACCCTATTATCCCCAACCATCCCATAACCAAAATACAAATATTTGTTCAAAGAAGTGCCCGTAAAATTAGCGAAGCAATGTAATCCTCTTTAAGGAAAATAATATTCCCCGCAGTAATTTAAAGGGCTGAAATGAGATTTGGGCAAAGTTACGAGAAAATTCATGGTTGCCAGCTTGATGGTGCTTTGAAATTGAAAGCGGGACGAAATCCGGTAAACCAAAATTTCGAATAATGAATTCTCTCATATATATTTTTTTTTTAATCTTGGAAAACGAAATCTCGCAAATTGATACTTTGGCTTTTCTTAATCTGGCAATTACAAAATCTCTGTCAACAATCTCGCATTTACATATTGCACCAAAAAGTCTCGCAAACATATTTGTTTTTCAATTCTCTCATATCAAAATCTCGCAAGTCAAAATTTTGCAAATTCAAATCTTACAATTACATTTTCGCAGTTTCGCACTCAAACATAAAAAACCTGCGAACCAAAAAAGACAAGAACTTTGCAAATTTTTAAGTATTCTAGATTTTTTAAAGAAGGATTTTATAATTGCGAGATTTTCCAATGTGAGATTTCAGATTGTAGTTGCGAGATTATTTAAAATTGTATTTTGTAATTGCGAAAATAAAGAAAAGCTAGATTTTTAAGTTATTATATTTTGTAATGTTCGATTTCGAATTCGGGATTTTAATTTGCGAGATTTCGTACGCAACCCTGGGAAAATCTGAAAACGACCCTGGGTCAAATCACCACAAGTAGAATCCTATCAACATAAATAAAGGAAACATTTTGTGAGATTTTTAATTGATTTTAATTTTTAGTTTACGAGATTTTGTAATCACGAGAAGTGGTATTTTATTATAAAACCGAGATTTTGTAAAAAAAAGAAGAATTTTTTGTTTTGTAGTTTCGATATTATTTAAAATGGTATTTTGTAATTGCGAGATTATGAAAAATGAGATTTTGTTATTTCGGGAGTTTTCGTACTCAACCCTATGGATTTCTGACAACGGCCCTGCGTAGTAGAATCCTATACAAAAAAAAAAGAAAAATTTTATGAGATTTTAATTTTTAGTTTATGAGATTTTAGAGCTGTGTTAATCGTTTATTTCAAATGATCGAATCGTTCAAGAATCGATCAAAAAAAAAATGATTCGATTATTTCAATCAATCGATTATTCGATCATTTTTATTTCACTCAGTTCATTATTCGATAGTGCTCTGATTGGATTTTTATTTCGATTTCGATTAAATCTAATCTTCAATTTAACGCTGCACCGATGATCGATTCAATATTATTCCAAACTAACAAGCAATATAATTTGATTGGATTAAAAACTGTTAAGAAAATCTTAAATTTTCAGCTTTCTTACTGCTCCGGTATAATGTGATTTTACGTCGATTGGTTAAAATTTGGATCAAAATACACATGTCCTGTCAAAACATAGTTTTTCCCATATCTGTTAAACCAAAAATTGTCAAATTCCATTGAATGATGGTTTCGATGACGATGGATTCTGCTGGATGGAACTTCTAAAAAATCAGAAATGTTTAAAGAATTTTTACTGCTCCAGTGGAAAAGTGATTTAAGGGCAATTCGATGATACGAGTATTTGGATCAAAATACACTTATCCCGTACAAATATAGTTTGTCCCCTATCTGTCAAGAAATCAACTGTCAAATTCCATTGAAAGACGGCTACGTTGTTGATGGATTAAAAAATCTCTAAAAATTCAGACATTTTTGAAAAGATTGATACCAAAAATCGTGATTCCTTATTGAAATGATTGAGATTAAGATGAACAATCGCGAATCATGATTGAGATTGGGATGAAAAATTGAGAATAATCGAAACGATTGAGATTGAGATCGATTCAAATGAAAATTTGTGATTTCAAGCATCAATACTTTTCGATAATCGGATCAACAAAAATCGAATCGTTCCTGATTGACACATCCCTACGTCTCATTTCTAAATGCGAGAAGTGAGATTTTGTTATTTCGAGACTATGAAATCGAGATCTTGTAAAAAAAAAGTTGCGAATTTTTATTTTGCGAGATTTTAAAGGTGCGAAATTATTTAAAATGGTATTTTTTAATTGCGAGATTATCATAAGCAAGATTTTGAGTGTGTGATTTCGCATTCGGAATTTTAATTTGCGAGTTTTCCTATGCAACCCTGGGGATTTCTGACAACGGCCCTGGTTCATACAACTATCACCGCAAGTAGAATACTATTAACCAAAACAAAAGAAAACATTTGTGAGTTCTTAATTTGATTTTAATTTTAAGTTTACGAGATTTCGTAATTGCGAGAAGTGGAATTTGTTATTCCAAGATTATGAAAACGAGATTTTGTAAAAAAAAAGAATAATTTTGCGAATTTTTATTTTGCGAGATTTTGAAGTTGCGAAATTATTTAACATTTTATTTTTTAATTATTATGAAAAGCAAGAATTCGGGATTATAAGTTGCGAGTTTTCGTTCGCAACCCTGGATTTCTGGCAAGTGGAATTTTATCAACAAAAAAAAAAAAAATGTGTGATTTTAATTTTATTTTAATTTTTAGTTAACGAAATTTTGTAAATGCGAGAAGTGAGTGAGTGTTGTTATTCCGAGATTATGAAATCGAGATTTTGTAAAATAAATTTTTTTTTGCGAAATTTTGAAGTCGCGAGATTATTTAAAATGGTATTTTTTAAATGCGAGATTATGAAAAGCAAGATATTGTAATGTGTGCTTTCGAATTCGAGATTTTAACTTGCGAGATTTCGTGCGCAACCCTGGGAAAATCTCACAACGAACCTGGGTCATAGAACTATCTCCGCAAGTAGAAAAAAATCCTTCAGTTTTTTTAAGTTTAAAACGAAACTCGAAACCTCGGCTTAAACTTTTTATTTAAATTTCATTAACTAATTGTTTAATACCTACTTGGCAACCATGACTTGAAAAAAAAAAAAAACTTGAAATGCTATTTAATAATTTACTATACTCTTTCGCCCAGGTTGATTAAAGCCTTCCTCTGATGTTGACCCCAAAATGACGAGTTTCTGTCTTCGGCATACTCCCATGCCTTATAGCCAGAGCAACAAATGCAATTCAACCAGCTCAATTCTATAAATAAATCATTTGTCCTATATTTTATTCTTGCGGTAAGGAACACGAGAAGCCGGTTTTTTTGTCGCACGAAGTGTTTGGTGGTTGAGGCTCGCAGGACAGTTCGGAGAAGGAAAATATGGGTTTGTTGATTATATTGACTTTAATGAGCACCGCGTCCGAGCAATAGAGAATGTTGACGTGTAAAAGCAAAACGCGCTATTCAGCATCATCATCATTTCATCATCATCATCACATGCCCCAATTATTTCCAACCCTATTTTTATATTTATTTTTTATTTTATATTATTTTTAATTCTATCCTTGGTCTAGGGGGATTTTTTATATTATAGTGGGTGGTTGTGTGTGCTTGTGATTAAAAGGGGGGTGGATTGATTATTTTTGCACCTTCATACCTACCTGAAGTCTGTTAAGAGGGTGGATGATAAAAATTAATCCATCATTATAACTAGGGTCGTTTAACTTTACTGGGGGCGCCCGCCAAAGCCACCGCGCCGCGCCGTCTATGTAATTTCATTAATGTAATTAGCTTATTCATGTGGTTGATAAAGGTGCACGACTTGGATACCATGTAGGACATTTGGGGTTAAGTTGGATCATATGTGCCATTTTGGAAAATACGCGAGGGTGCGTCAAATGTGTTAAGGGCTGGCTTGGGTGTACCGCTATAATTTTTGATAAGAATGTTTTTATTATAGGAAAAACCAATTGTTTATGTTATATTTAAATATTTATAAAACAGGTTAACAAATAATGGTTAGCTGTTTTTGACACGAGCATCAGGCAAAAGTGTTTTTTAGCATGCTTTTTGGCGCTTTAATTGTTTCCGACCATGCTTTTAACAGCCTTTTCCTTAACAAACCAGATTTTGAAGATATTGCATGTAGGTATGTAGTTATGCTTTGGTATTTATAGTATCTTAAATTTGATTGTCTCAATATCAAGTTCGTTTAAATGGGAATACAAATATAAACAGCTTTTAGTAGCATTTGTGGACAAAAATTTAAGATGGTCAACTAATTATTCAGGATGATGATGAAATATATTGTATGTGGCTTCAGTTTAGTCCTGAGTTAAGTTAACTGACAAAAGTAGGTGCGTTAGGCATACCTCGAAGTTAACTTAGGATTTAAATTTATTAAAAAAAAAAGGTTTCTGGAGTTAACTTGTTAGGTTGAAACCCAAGACTAGGATGATCTTGCACTGAAAAACTGTCCCTAAGTACATATTTCAATTTGTCTCCGGGAAAATTGGTCAGGAAATAATTCCCTAAAGAAAAAATTAAATCATGCCCAAAAAAATGCACACTAGACAACAATAATGAAATTTCCCAAATTTCAAGGTATTATTTAATTTTTGAAAAAAAAAAAAGACCAAAACAACAAGTTGTGGCCTTTTTCAATTATTTTTGTTTTTTTTTTATTATGTGGGGTCTTATTTCATTGGGGGCATTGTTTCATTACGAAAAACTATCCCAAGATAAAGCTTTTATATTAAAGGGATTATAAGTCAATTTTTTTTTTTTTTCAAAAAAGTTGAAAAAAAAAAATAGCTAATAAACGGGCACGGTAGTTTCCTTAAGGTTAGGACTTCACTTGCGATTTTAATATCTTGACTGTTGGAATAGAAAACATGAATTTGAATGAGTGAACGCACACGCTACGAAAAATCATGACGGTTAAGGTTAGGAACGCATTTGCGATTTTCTGTCACAGCAACTAAAAAAAGTGATGCCAGTTTAGTAGGATTTTGTACTGTCATGTGCGTTTATTCACATTTAAACTCATGTGTTTATATTTTTTGTGACGGAATTATTGTGCGACAGAAAATTGCAAGTTGTGTTAAAAGTTGCAATTTTGTTCTATTCCACGGGCGATGCGATTTTCGAAAGTTAGATGTTTGTTCTCACACTTGCGATTTAAAACAGTGCGACGAAAAAAATGGTAGTCACAACTACAAAAAAAAAAACCTGGCACGTACTTGTAATATTCAATCGTACGGTTATTGGGTCACAAGAAATGATACCCGCAGTTTTAAATGTGAATGCACCCATATGTGACTTTTAAATCGCAGCGATTTCGAAAAATGAAACCAGATCTATTTTTTGAGCGTTTTTTTCAGTGTCAAAATAAAATAAATTAAATTAAATTAAATGGATTTACATCACGCACTTGCGACACGTTCTTTTTGCTTGTGATTATACGAGGGCGGGTCAATAAGTCCCTGACTTTTTGAATTTCTGACCTCTTCACTGAAACAGCAACACTGCTCCTGTCAACAGGCATCTGTCAGTTGACTCCTGTCAAAATTTAAACTTGCTGCGTCAGTTAGTTTTTGTTTGACAGCTATTTTTATCAGACTACTCACTAATTTGAGGAGAAACTGGAAAAAGTGAATTTCGTGTGCTTATTAAGCACTATTTCTTGCGAAAAAAAAAACCATTACCGAGACCAAGGCTAGGCTTGATAAATGCTATGGGGACTCTGCACCATCGATTTCAATGGTAAAAAAGTGGTTTACTGAATTTCGTTGTGGCCGTACAAGCACTGAAGATGCCGAACGTCCTTGACGCCCAGTTGAGGTCTCTACACCCGAAACAATCGAAAAAATTCACGATATGGTGTTGGCCGACCGAAGATTGAAAGTGCGAGAGATTGTGGAAGCCGTAGGGATCTCGCATGGCTCAGTGGTTTCAATTTTGATCACTTGGGCATGAGAAAGCTTTCCGCAAGATGGGTGCCGCGTTTGCTCACAGTCGACCACAAACGCAATCGTGTAAGAACTTCACAGGACGGTTTGGCGTTGCTTAATCGCAATATGGAGGAGCTTTTGCGCCGTTTTGTAACCGTGGACGAAACATGGATCCATCACAACACACCAGAGACCAAACAACAGTCAAAACAGTGGGTTTCTAAGGGTGAATCGGGTCCAAAGAAGGCCAAGGTGGGTTTGTCAGCCAATAAAGTTATGGCGACTGTTTTTTGGGATGCACGCGGGATAATCCACATTGAATACCTTCAAAAGGGAAGAACAATCAATGGGGAATATTATGCCAACTTATTGGACCGATTCAATGACGATTTGAAAGAAAAACCGACTTCATTTGGCCAAGAAAAAAGTTCTTTTCCACCAAGACAATGCAAGGGTACACACATGTGCAGTTGCCATGGCAAAAATCCATGAATTGGGCTATGAATTGCTCCCTCATCCACCCTATTCTCCAGATTTGGCTCCGAGCGACTACTTCTTGTTCCCAAACCTGAAGAAATGGCTTGGTGGAAAAAGATTTGACTCCAATGATGAAGTCATCTCGCTAACAAAGGCCTATTTTGAGGACCTCGACAAATCATTTTTTTTTGGAAGGGATAAAAAAATTGGAGAAGCGTTGGACAAAGTGTATAGAGCTCAAGGGAGACTACGTTGAAAAAAAATTATTTTTTATCAAAAAATCTGTGTTTTATTCCAAACACTTATTGACTTATTGACCCACCCTCGTATAATCGCTCTACAGATAACAGCAAGTGAGGAGTACATGTCAATAGCTATTTATTACCTAATCGCAATGACAGAAAACCACAAAGTCGTTCGTAGGCTAATCGTCAACAAGATATACTATGTATTATTTTTGGTTTTGATTGCTTTGACGTCTAAACGTGCATTCACTTTAAATGCTAGATATAAAATAAAATTAAAAACAAAAATTTGTCAATCTGTTTTTGAGATATCGAATTTTCAAAAATAAAAATTGTAACTTTTTTTTAAAAATTAAAGCAAAAATTTTTTTGATATTCAATATTTCAATATGAGAGTTACTATTAGTTGCTGCTATTTGTACATTTTTATAATTTTTGGTTATACATGTATCCTTCTAATTTGAGCGTACAGAAAAAATAAAATAAGATCATAGCAGCCGTTTAATAAAAAATATTTTCCCTAACGGATTTTTAACATTTGTATAGAAGACACCGTTATTTTTTTTTATAAAAGTAAAATTTTGTCTTGAAATAATTTAAAGAGTGTTAAAAAAACCCTTAAATACCTACTGAGTTTTTTTTTTATAAATCAACCAACTAGTTTTCAAAATATTTGAGTTTCAAAAAAGAAAAAAATTGTGAACATTTTTTGAAAATGCAAAAAAAAAAAATGTTTTGAAAATTAAATTGATTGGCTTAAAACAGAAAAGTAATTTAAAAAAAAAAAACATCGATAAATAAACAACGAAATGTAATACTTTTTTGTTAAGTCCTGAGTCCCTTCTTGTATTTTAATTTTAAATAAAGCAAATAAAATCCAAACTACACTAGCCACGGAAATTAAAAGAATGTTATGAGTGGTCATATTGCATTGAAACAAAAAGCATTATACAGCTTTTTCAAAGATAATATAACAAGTACAAGTACTTGAAAGGTATTTGTTTGCAAATAAATTTTTTTGCGGTACCGTTATTGCGTTATTTTAAGAACTGACACCAGACAAAAGCAAATTTTATAAGAAGTTTTTTTTTTTTTTATAATTCAAATGATGACTACTGAAATAAATCAGCCAAGTAAAAGGCTTAGCATTAAGGATTGGACTTGCTGAATTATTGATTCAAAAAAGCTTTTTATGGTCTTAAGTTCCACAAGTTGGCGTATCGTCCGGCTTAGTCACTTGGTCTCATCAATGACATAGTGAGGGCCTTGTCATACTCAATTTGTATTAGGTTCAGTTCAACTTACATGAATTCTTCTACAAAAATCCACTGTAAACTATATCCACCAAGATTAGAATTCCTAATCAGAAGATGAAATTTTTTTTCGAAGGACATATTTTTTCATAGATAATTTTTTTTGTCAATCAGTTGTAATGGTCAGATAGCCTGTACTCGTACAATTTTTGTTTACATGGTTTATCTGTGTTTTAATGAAGACCTTTGGCCTTGATTACCAATATCTCCGCAAGTAATGATATTATAAAGAATTCAAGGACAGTTTTGGAAATTCGAGTAAGCTTTTTACATGATTTTTTAAAGATTTGGTAAAAATTATTTTTTTTTTTTTTAAACTTCAAATACATCAAAATGAATTAAAAGCAACAATTTTCGTCAACTTTTTTCACAGTTTCGTATTGATTAGATATTTTTTCGATTTTAAATTTAATAAAAAGAACTTTTTTTCAAAAAATTAATCTTTTTTAAAACTTTTCATACAAAAAACTTAAAATTTAGTTTTAATTTTTTTTTTTTAACAAAATTTACTTTTTATTGCATTTCAAGTCAAAAAAATATCAAACCAATGCGAAACTGTGAAAAAAAGTTGACGAAAAAAGTTTTTAAATTCATTTTGATGACCACTACGCAATGCAGAGGAACAACACAATTTGTCACTTTAATCGGTTTGTAAGACTTTGAAAATTTGGGGAAGAAAAACGATTTAGTGAATCAAATTGAAAATTTACAAAAATGTTGATGCTGTAAAACTCTATAAATCTGCATACCAGTGCAAGTCATGCAATCAAAATTTGAATAGTAACAAACTATTTAACGAAAGACGATAAAAAGTAGAAGTATAGCACATTTTTTAAACTAACTGTGAAGAGTCACAAAAATATAAAATTTTTACCAAATCTTAAAAAAATCATGTAAAAAGCTTACTCGAATTTCCAAAACTGTCCTTGAATTTTTGTAGGACGTCATTATTTACGGACATATTGGTAATCAAAGCCAAAGATATTGAACCATGTAAATAAACAAGAAATCAAAGCTATTTTTGGAAGTAGCTAAAGCTAGCTAGTCATAGCTATTACTATTAGCTAAAGCTAGATAGTTACAGCTTGAGCTTTGGTTTATGTGAATAAAAAAAGATCACGGTAAACAGCTTTAGCTAGAAAATTCCAGCTTAAGCTTAATATTTCTAGCTTTTGTTTGTTTATTCACAAGTATTGGCTTATAAGCTTTAGCTAAAACTATTATTTTTGCAACTAAAAAGCAAAGCAAGTGGATTTAGATTTTCATTTACCAAAACTGTTCACTGACTCACTATGACTAGCATTGTTTTCATTTAAAAAGAACATTTAGAGATTTTAATCAAACTCAACATTACACGATGCTGATGTATAAGTCCAAAAAATATTTTGTATCCGTCCGTTAGTCCGTCTGTACGTGCGTCTGTACGTGCGTCTGTACGTGCGTCTATACGTTAATCGATATGGAGTCAAAACGGATATTTTTATGTCATTTCCTAGATGAAAGGTTCGAACTTGTGTGCTAGCCCATCAAAGGCAGGTTGCTCCAATACAACGGTTTTGATATTTTCAAATGTTTTCAAAACTGTCTCTAAGTATTTTTATTAAAGTTTGTACTTGTAGGTTATTGGTAAAAAAAATCACGTATCGGAAATAGAGCGTTTAAATTTTTTGAGAATATTTGGATTATTTTGCTCCAATTTTGGCACAAATACGAGTATTTTTAAGGACTACATTTTGGATTCCAAAGTTTAACAAATAATTTTTTGTATAATTACAAAAAAAAATATTTGTTAAGCACTTTTGACATTTTTACACTCTTTACCATTAAAATTTTAATTGTATTCATGTTATATATCTTCGATTCCTAGCCAGGAGGCCTTGAACGCACTACAACTGAAGAGAAATCTAAAAATTATGAACTAGTCAAAGCTTCCTACTAAGGGGTCCAAGAATCTTGATATTTTTGTAGCTTTAACTATAATATTCTAGCTTTTTTAATCACAAATTAAAGCTTTAGCTGGATAAAACATTAAAAAAAATACAAAAAACTAAATTTTGTTTGCTTGTTGTCAGTTCTTAAAATAACGTAATAACGGTACTGGAAAAAATGTATTTGCAAACAAAAAAATTTTGTGTATGATGCTTTTTGTTTCAACGCAATACGGCCAATCATTACAAAGATACAGCTCTTCAAAAAAACACTAATAAAAATTGAAAAAAATGTGTTTTTTTAATTTCCGTGATTAGTTTTTTTTTTCAAAATCTTACATGATTTAGAACTTTTTTAGTTTTGAAAACTCAATGCCCTTATAAATTTCTAGTCTTGGTTCTAGGATGTTTTTAATAAATTTTTCAAAAATTATTCACTTAAAAAATTTTTTCTTAAAAATAAAATCAGAGAAAGGCTTCATGGCCTTTCAAAAAAATATAAAATGTCGTCGTGTTTCCGTTTTTGTTTTTTAATTTTATTTTAACTCAATTTTTTTTAGAAAGCTGCCCTCCCGTTTAATCAGAAGGGGGGAGGGAAATAGGACCCCCTCCCATATGATTTTTATTTTTAATAGTCTCTACCTCATCTATACGCTCTATGTTTTTGTCAACCTTGTGTCAACATTTTTGTATAAGACAAGATGTTAAAATCAACATTTTTCTCCTAAATAAAAAGCTTTTGGATATATCCGCAAGGTTGCTTAGGCTGTTGCTAGACAAAACTCCAGATAGCCTAGCATTAGCTTAAACAATATCTATGAATATTCCCCAACAACCTTAAGTCTTTTTTTTTTTTTTTTTTTTTTTTTTTTTTTTTTACTGTTGACCTTATGAACCTTATTTTTGGATTAAAGATTAAATAAAGATAAAAAAAAAATATAACTAAATGAGTTTCAAATATAATAATTTTAAGCAATGTTCGAAGCATTTCCTCTCAGTAAATTCTTTTATTCTTATAGTAAAAATGTGCTTGATTACAATGTCCTTATAAGCATGACCTTTTAATATAAAATTATACAACTACGTACTGCCAATTTTATATAAATTTGATGACATTTTTCCTTCCCTCTTCAATAAAATTATTAAATAAATTTCCTATCGATGAAAACAAATTCATTTATCGGTGTTTTGTATTGCTACTACCAGTTGTAGGTATGAATGTTGTTTGTATCTATTTAGGATACCCAAAGGATATTTTTCATAAAACCTTCAACCTTCCTTCTGATGTTTTTCAGATAATATTCCAGTTAACTTGTTTACATAGAAATTTTATTTATGGAACAGGATAGGTCTATCGAAAATATTTCCACAAAATAAGGAATCTAGAAATATTAAATGATTTTCCTTTATTGTCATTATAGGTAAGCTACCGCCAATATTTTGAATTAAATCTTCAATGATTTATGTGAAATGTAGAGGAACCAGTATAGCGTTTATCGGTGAATCAATATATTGCCGATATTCAAGAGAATCCTGCCGTCTTATGACTCTCTTAGCTTTGATGAACATTTATGAATGAATAATATCGAAAATTTATACAAAAAATCTTATATAATTTATTTGAAGTTGTCCAAGCTTCAAAAAAAAAAAAAGTTTCTATGCAAAAAAAAAACTTCTCCAAAATAAACTAAACCAAAGATTAAGTTGTACAAATAATGTATCTTCCATAAATTAACACCAAACACGACGACATCGACAGGCTGCTTTGGCTAATTTGAATTCCTCTATAAGTTAATCTAATTCGACAAGAATGTCAATTAAATATATTACCTTCATATTCAAATTCAGTTTGCCATGCAGAAGTGCTAATTGCCAAGCATAACTAAACACAAATAGTGTTTTCATTTCAAGACAATCATCGTGTGTATCACCGCCCCCATACTTGGTTAAATTATTGTGGTCGCTACAAGAGAGTTATACAGCGCAGCACCATATTGCTTAAATGGTCTTGAGAATATAATACATTTATATAAACCATGTACGAGTAATATTGTCGTCGTCGTCGTGGGTTATGAGAAGTATTTCAAGCTTGTTTAGTTTTCGTGTTCATACGTTATACATATGCCTTCGTAGGAGTAGGTATATATACTTTGTATTTATATATATCTAGGGTAATTGACAAATTTATAACGGATGTTGAACAATTTTTTGCTTTCTATAAATGTAGGTGAGTTTCTGCTAGAAGTTTATGAATGCACCCTCGTAAAATCCTCTAAAGAAAATTTTATTTTACATATTTTCCCATAGGGTGCATTAAGTTTGTTGCAAAACAGTTGAAATAAATTGAATAATTCTTTGAAAAAAAAAACGACTACTTTCATATTAAACTTGTTGAAATAATTTCAGTAATTAACCTAGAAATAGATTCCTAGAATACCACATGACCTAAAATTAGGTTGTTCTTCGTCAACTTTGGCTTATGGTCTTCTATAAAAAGTTATGCTTTTCAATCTAATTTGGGGTTTCTTTTTTCAAAAATAAATTTGCTGAATGATGTCAAAATGATTTTATTTTCCCCAACAAATAGGGTATATTATGATTTTAATTCCAATGGACAATGGTCTGCTTATTATGATTATTCTTTCTCAAGATATGCAAAATTATCTCGTTCCTCATACGTCCTATGTTAGTACTTGTAAAGAAAACGAATAAACCTGTTGAAAGGCTCTTTGCAGTAAATCCCAGTTGGCCTGTGTGTTGCATCATCATCATCTTCATCATCATCTCTAGTATACCACTTTGCTGCAAAAGAAGCACCCGTATATATATATATAAAAGGAGAAGCTCTTGTGAGGTTGACCCAGTTTGTATTTATGAAATTATACTTCTCTTCTAATCAAATATTTATGCCATACTACCTACTACAACAAGGCAACAAAAAAAATGGAGAAAATATACTAAGAATCTAGGAAAGGAAGCAGAAAATGTTACCAACACTATTGCACCTCTACAACTGCGTCCACATGCCCGCAATGACGCCGCATATAACGTCCTGTTCCTGGCAAAAGTTGAAGCGTCACCCCAACCCATTAAAATGAAATGACACGGGTCGATATAGCAATTTTACTCTTGGGATAGATTCATGCAGTTCCATTTAATAGCATTAACTGATGGGAGCTTCTAGCACCACCATCACCACCGGTTTTTGTGTTGTTATTGTTGCTGATGGTATGGTTGGCCAACCGACTGACACGACGACAACGACAACAATCGACGTGTTGGATGGGAAACTATCTTTACTATAGTTGAAGATAGATAAATATTGCTATTTGCTAAAGATAGAGTATCCACATGAGCATGGGTGGACTTGCCACACATGTAAGATAGGCGAATATTTTAAGTTTTGCAGGACCGAAATAATTTAATACCAAAAAATCGTAAAAAATTAATTTACCTAATTTAATTTTAGTGAAAAACAACAAAACATGTGATATTTTTTTTATAACAGAAATTAAAAAGGCAAAACAGAAAAACTTATCGAAGAGAAGTACAATCACGAATGTGAATTCACGGGATCCTTACCACCACGCACCTTCATATGTATGTTGGGATATTCGCAAAAAAAAAGTACCATCTGAAATGCAGCCGAATAGTTAGTTCTATTATTTATTGCTCAGCTAAAGATTTGACTATAGACTTTAATCTTTAAAAACTTTAAAAAAATTCATAAAAAAAAACAATCTATGGCTCACCAAACACTGAAATTATTCAAGCTTTTGGCTACAGGACCGCTCTTACGATTCTCTAATGCATAATTATTCAGTCGTCAGTCCGTTAAAATAAATGATTTAAATGTGAATGAACGAACATGACACCAAATAATTCTACTAATCCGCGATCACCTTTGTTTTAGCTGCTAGCCTTAAGGTCAAAAATTGTTCGAAGCCTAGACAAACTTAACCTACCTTGATAACAAATTTTTTATGGTTGACCAATTTCTGTATCTTGTCCAGTTTTTAGATGAAGTGCTTAAAAGAAAGTTCAAAAAAAGTCGAAAAATAGTTTGCTTGATCTGCTTTAAGTTGGCACCACTAATCTAACTGGCGGCCATTTTGTCAGCTGTCAAGTAATTTATTTTTAGTTCGGTTTGGCATTTGAAAACAATGCTTCCAAATTGTGCAAATTTATTTTGAAAATCATGGTTCTGTTCTACCGTTGATCTCACTTTTCCTTTTCTTAAGCGAATTTTGTTTAGCGATGAAGCTCTCTTTTGGTTGGTTTTGCCATATTTGGAGAGATGATAATCCTCAAGTGTATGTTGAGATATCGTTACATCCACAAAACTGAATGTTTGGTGTGCTTTATGGGTTGGCGGAAAAATTGTCCATGTATACTTCTTCAAAAATTATGCTGGCCAGAATGGTTCAGTTTATGGTGACCGCTTTAGAGCCATGATTATTGACTTTTCGTCTATCAATTGAACAACTATGATGAACAACCATGATGTACAGGAGCTGTGGTTTCAACAAGACGGCGCAGCTCTTGCCGCAATTGATTTATTGAAGGAAACGTGTGGTTACCGCATAGTTTTACGTTACGGACCCGTGAATTGGGCTCCATGATGGTGTGATTTAACGCCGCTTGATTATTTTCTGTAGAAATATGTAAGTCGCTAGTCTACGGCGATAAGTCCGAAACGATTGACCACCCCGAGGACAACATACTCCACGTAATTGCCGATATACGGCCACAAATGTTGAACCAAGTCATCGAAAATTCGACCTCCAGATTTGATTACGTCCGAGCTAACCGTAACGGTCATATGCCAAAAATCGTTTTTAAATTATAATGCCAGAAAATTACAATAGTCTGCAAACGAAAATCGCCTTAAACAAAACAATGCTTTTCTTATGGATTTTGGTATGCTGAATCCAAATATGACGTCAAAATTGGTCTGGCACGTCACGTTTTTTCAACAAAAACATGTCAAAAACCTATTTTTTGGGTACAATTGAAGTTGAATTGTTTGACCACTTAGGTAATATGTTTTTGCAAAAGTAACTACTAATGCGATCTTAAAGAACTGTTTAATTCATCTTTCTTAATCAATTTGAATCTTTTCGAAATTAATTTTCTTCTCAGAATAGCAAAGTTTCCAAAAATTAACTCACTAAAAAAAATTTAAAAACTGATGTTTTGAAACCTTGCCGCCATCAATCTTTAAAGGGTCTAATTAAAGAGAGTTTAAAATTGTAAGCTTAATATTTCTTGTATACACATTTTTTCTCCCCGATTAATAGTTTTTGAAGTAAAAATTAATTTTAAAATTAGAGTTGGCTAAATAAGTTGGAAAGTGGAATACGATCATTTTGTCTGTTATAATTAGACTTTGATGAATAATAATATGAAAAGTCCAGCCTGTAAGGAATTTTTGTGATGTCAAAACCTGGTTTCAGTGAAATTAAGTAATGGAAAAAACTTTTTTGGATTTTAATACGCTTATTTTTTTTTTTTTTTTTTTTTTTAATTCTCTGGTCAAAATTTTATTATATACCTACTCCACTTTATGAATATTGAAGAGAAGTTCCAATATCTTCCAAATTAGATGTTTTTGTTTACAGTGTAAGCCACAAAAATTACAGTTTTTTTTTTTTTTTTTTTTTTTTTTTTTTTTTTTTTTTTTTTTTTTTTTTTTTTTTTTTTAAGTAACGGTTTATTTTGAGAAAACATTGAAGGATTAAGACAAATCTAGTATCATATCAAAACTAATATTATGTGGAATAAGTCCTCCAAATTTGAGCTGAATAGTCACAATAGATTTATTTTGTTACCAGAACAACCCAATCTTAGAAAGGCTCTTTTCTGCAAATCATTTAATTTTTTCAAAAATCTATTAATAAAAACTGGACGTGTTAGTTAGTGTCGTTTTCTCAAACCAGATGTGGATTTAAAAAAGTCAAATCTGTCCTAATTTCAAAAAAAATATATGAAGGCGAAAAAAATCATCTTTGTTTTATTCCATTTCTATAATAAAGTTAAGGCTTAATAAGGGTAAAGCTACATTATTGCGGAAAGTAGGTACCAACAATGTCAAGTTAAAAGTGTTTGAGTGAAATATTAATTGGATTAAATCAAAAGTTGATGCAAAAATTCAGGTATTTCAAAAACACAAACTAAAAAGGGTATTGCTTTTTCCTAAATAAAACATACATATTAAAAAATTCTTAAGAGGAAATTGAACATAATAAATAATTGATTTTGATTTGAAGTTTATATAAAATTATTTGTTGCGCAATTTTTTCTACAAAAATTTCTCAAAGTAATAAAATGGATTTTTTTTTTCAATTAATTCAGCACCATATGAAAACTTTTTATTCGAAGTGTAAGTAAGTGTTAGATTTATTGAAAAAAAAGATAAACAAAAATCGATTTTGAGGCTTTTTGTCATGTTTAAAGACATATTATCGACTGAGAGCCAACGACATATAAAGTCAAGTCTTTTCAATACTTTTGTTATTCACATTTAATAACTTTTGAGGGGTTAAAGTTTGTCAGCCTACCTTAACACGAGTCGAACAGGTGTAAAATTTGACATACATTTTTTGCATCGATTTATTTCAATACCTGCCATTGGTTCAAGGAAAAAAGTGTGCATACTACAAGTATTCAGCTTGCAATTTTGAACAATTGTTGTCTTAGGTCAATGTCTCTGGTTAGTCCCTAAGAAGATAGAGAGCAATGAAGTTACCAAAAATCACTCAAGTAAACACATAAACGTGAGTGAGTGATTTTCTATTTTAATTTTTGTTGTATTCCTTTGCCCTTGGACCAACAGGCATTGAAATAAATCGATGTACAAATTTTTTTTTCTGTTTTATGTCGTGAAATTGCAGCAGTATCGGCCGATTTATGCTTGAAAACCGTCGAAAATTGGGTTCAGCGTCTGGACTTCTGCAAGCATGCCCGTGGTGGCCATGCAAAAGAAATCGAGTTCCATACATAATGGCATCGAACGTACTTTCACAATAATAAAGAATTTCATTGATATCCAAAACCGTTTTTGTTTTATTTAAAAAAACTTTTGTAGCGCTCTTATTGAACAACCCGATATATATATTTTTAATAATTTTTGGCCGGGGCTACGAAAAGGAGCTTTTAGTGGAGAATCACCCGTTTACGACTAATTTACCGCAAAACTTCACATATTCCTTTTTTTTGAGTTCATTTTATTTTATTTTTAGGCGTGGTAGTGCTAATTTGCTTGAAGTAAGCATTAACAGGGATTAACTTTTTTTTTAAACAATCTCGACAGTTTTATTTCTTTCACGACAAACTTACGTTAAATTTACGATAGTGATGAAGATTATGTATTGTTTAAGAACAAAAAAATCGTTCCTATAATTACTTTGTAACATTTTCATCATTTGTTGAAAAAAAAAATGCTTTGTTGAATCAATTTGAAAATTAACAGCAATATTGATGCCATAAAAGTTTACAAATCTGCTTAGCTACGTAAGTCGTGCAATCTGCAAAAAAAAAAAAAAAAAAAAAACATACCAAAATACTACAAAAAGTCGTTTTTTAGTCCATTTTTTAAATTAACAGTGAAAGCTCGAACAAAAATAATCTCTACAAATCTCTTAAAAGAATCTTGTAGAGAACTTATTAATATTTCTAAAACTGTACTTGACTTTTGTATTATGTCATAATTTGCTGAGTTTTTGGTTAAAAAAAAACCAAATTATAATTTTCAAAAAGATGCAGTTCGTAATAAAATACTCAAGACAATGAATACAAAAAATTGCCAATTCGTTTTTGACTAGTGTATTTTCCGAAAATGCAAACATATTTTTAGGAAGAAACTCCTCGAAATCGGTGAATTTCCAAAGTTCACAGTTCTTAACTTGTGTATTAAAGTTCTGTTGGATTATCCACTGGGTTACACCAGACTTTTTTCATATGGCGAAAAACTCTCCGATCCAACCCTGCCTATGAGAGTATAGAGATTCTTTAAAAAAGAAGAGTGGTAAGCACGACACCGACCGCACAATGATATAGCGTGTCGGTGAGATGGAAGGTGTTTCTTTTTTTTTGTTAAAATAATTTTAGGATGGTTAAGGGGAAGTATTGTTTTTTGTTGTAAATGATTCAGTTGAGGCGCAATCATGTAATTTGATGATTATAGTTATGATGATTGTTGTTTTTATTTGTTGTTGCTAGCTATTACTTCTGCCTTCTACACTTGTGCTACTGTGGTTGCAATTTCATTTGTAGTTGCATGACAATTTAAAATACCATGCCATATACAATTTTTGTTTGACATAGAAAACCAGTTGGAAAAACAATGAGAGTTAAATGATACGGTTGGGGATTCATTTTTTTGTTCTTTAATGTATTTTTTTTTCATTCAACTTTTAACAAATTCATAGGTCTGGTAGAGCAAATAATTGATGAAGCTTACCCTACTACATCCCAAGTGGACACATGATTATAACCAAAAAGTTTCATTAAACTTTCATTCATATCAAATATAAATGAGTTGAGTAGTAGATACTCGTATATGAATATGCTTTTGTAGCACGTTAGTTCTGTGATTACTCGTATTATGCTTAGGTATGCTTATAATCAGTCCAGAGAAGTGCTTAATTGCTTATTCATGATTTTCTTTCATATATCTATGTTTATTACGAAAGAAGACACAAAACCCATAATAATGCATAAGAAGAAAATTCAATATGAATAATCATAAAAGCGGTAAGGCTCTTTGTCGGCTTTTGGTACGCATATTAAAAATAAAAAAACACAAAGAAAGAAATAGTTGTTATTATGTTTCACCATAATCCGGCATAAGTTTAACGCGTCATGCGTGCTTGGAATTTTGTTCGAAAAAAGAAGAACATTTGTAGACAATTTAAAAAAGAATTAATGAATCATTATCAAGAAATGTAGGTAGCTTATCAAGTTGGAAACTTTCCAACAGTCGATAATTTTTTGTTGTTGTTAAAGTTAATAAAAACATTCTTGCACTATGCACAGCTAAAAAATTGGAAATTCATAAAATCTTCAAGGTCTTTTAAGCTTAGAATTAGTTTGGTAATTATAAGTCTTGATTCATGAAATGACTAGCAACTTTTAACAAATTGGATTTGCTTCCTAAATAAGGTAGCAGGATTACATCAGTTAATAAATGGCGTGGTTGGTAGTATTAAAATAAAACCGTCATTTTGAAATACGGCAGTGGTACGAAATCTTGAATTACCAAATCTCGTAGGGATTTTTTTTTAAATCTCAAAATAATCAAATCTCAAAAATTAATAATCTCGTTTTCCATAATCTCGCAATTGCAAGATCTAGCTTTCACAATCTTACATTTACATCTTGGGTCTACGTTTTCCAATAGTTACATTTTAACATTTAACATTTTAACGACATTTTAACTGGATATAAAATTTCCAGATCTTCTTTGTTCTCTTTCAATTTAAATATAAACAACTGCTCGCTTAGTTCAGTCATATTGTATTTTGACTGTGCAAATTTAGGGGTTGTTTTGATTTTGCCCCTCTTTTTTGTTTTTGGGGGTGCTGAATCCGAATTTTAGGTTTGCGAATAAGATTTCGTGACGCAACGTGAAAAAATTCAAAAAATAGTGCAAAAATTGAAAGTTTACATAATTTCCAATAAATCCTTGTTTAAGTTTTTTTTTCTGCGACAATCCATTTGGACTCAAGCGCTTCTTGAAAATTGACGTATTTTTACTGTTTTCGAAAATTCACTCGAAGGCATTTAGTAACTACTTTATGTGAAAAAATTGAATTTTTGTCGTAACATGAACCAAAATCTACTTTTCTAATAGTCTTTGATGTGGTGAGCTTGAATCTGGTCTTGAAATTGCTCTACCATGTCACGTTTTTAAAATGTTCGAATCTAAAAAAAATTGTGTTTTTTAAGCAAATTTGGGGAAATATTTTTTGTCGATGTAATTTTTTTCAGAAAATGTTTATAATCATTCTAAAGTATGAACATTTTACTTCAAAATTCTTTTTGAATTTTTTCAAATATTCTTATTCATCTTCGAGAAATCGTAAGTTTTTGTCTAAGACTACGTTATTCCATCAATTGACATTTTTGTAGCAATTTTTGCATGTTGCGTCACGAAATTTTAGTCGCAAAGCTCAGATTCGGATTCAGCACCCTAGTAAACATGAAATAGAAGGAAAATTAAAACTTTTGACCACAAATTGACTAAATTTTTCGAATAACGTATAGCTCAAGACGAAGGTTTACGATTTATCGAAGATAAATAATAGTGGTATTTGAAAAATTTAAAAAGTATTTTGAATTAAAATGTTCATTCTTCAGAATGACCATAAACATTTTTTTAATAATAAAATACCTTGACAAAAAATATTTCCCCAAATTTGTATAAAAAAAATATATTTTGTTTTATTTATTGAGATTCAAATATCTCAAAAATGTAAAATGCTAGAGCGATTTCAAGACCAGATTTAAACTCATCAAACTAAAGACCATTAGAAAAGTATATATTGGTTCAAGTTACAGACAAAAATTCAAATTTTTCACATAAAGAAGTTACTCGTACTTAGTGTTCCAGTAGATTTTCGAAAACAGTAAAAATATTTCAATTATCTACTAGCGTTTGAATCCAAATGGACTGTCGCAAAAAAAAACATTGGACAGATATTTACTGGAAATTGTGTATACTTTAAATGGTACTGTGATGTAATTTTTGAATAATTGGTAGTTTTCGAGCCATTAGCGAAAAACTCCCAAAAAATGCATTTTTGCATAATTTTTTTTGGCATTTTTGTCCGTGTTGCGTCACGAAATTTAAGTCGCAAACTTAAGATTCGGATTCAGCACCCGGAAAACATAAAAGAAAAGAAAGGGCAAAATCAAAACTACCCCACAATTTGCTATCCAAGACCCTTTTTGAGTACAAATGTTTCGCGAAAAATTAACACAACAAAATTATAAATAAAAAGACTTAAATGAGATTTTCTCGGCTCCTATTGAACGTAGGGTAATATTTTTTAATTAACTTAGAAGCTAGGCTTATTTTATAGAATTTTTGACTACAAACTTTTTGTCATCTCTTTCAGATGAAAAGTTAGTTTCAAACAACTCGAAATGTTTGAATAAAAAACGGTTTTTATATTTTATTCTCGCCCCTTGTTCATGTGAGCGACAAATTACTTAAATACGAGTAGTTTTTTGTAGAACAAGTAATTTCCTACATTTTTATAAATTTAGATTTTGTGTATAGAAAAAAATGTCCTTAATAAAGAATTACAAAGTTGCCAACATCCAGGGAATAATTCCTTATGGAAATTATGATTCGTACAGTGGCGCAAAATAATAACGGATTCTTGTAGAAGGCAAGTATTTTTTATCCTTTTAAGCTCCAAAGGAATTTTGTTCGAAATATAGAAATCAAAAAGTCTGACAAATACCCTAAAAAATTTTAATACATATTTAGATTTTAACCATAAAATTAGTCAAAATAAAATTAAGTTACTCGGGGACATAGTAGTTTTCCATTAGTTTAGGAATTTTTCGCATCGGTTCAATAATTCCAGAGATCGCCTCCCCTACATTTGTAGGCACAAACAAAAACAGACAAAAAAAAATAAACAAACAATTGATGTTTCATCTTTGGAAATAAAAAAAAGTCAATAAAAATCCCTCAAACTCAAATCTCTCACATGATAAATAAAATTTTTCTATTGCAATTCATTTTGCGATGTTTGTATTTGCGAGGTTTTGGTTTTCATAATTTTGCTATTGTGAAATTGTTTAAAATTATTGCATAATTATGAAAATTAAGATTTTAAAATTGCGAGAGTTAGTAATAAGTACGCGATTTTAAAAAAAATTTCGTATTCGGCCTTTTCAAAAGCCGTTCTCGATATATTGGTTATAAAGAATTTTTTTTAAATGATGCTAAAGAACAACACTTACAGCCACATCATTTTTACTTATAGGTACTAAATGGCAAGTTACAAGTTATGCATTCGTAAAAAAATGTAACTCGAGATTTTGATCACACTTGTCATAACAATGATATGGAAGACGAAAAGAATAGGTCTCCACAATTTTGTCTGTCTGTCCATTTGGCTACAGCTTAAAAAACTGGGCCCGAAAGGCTCGATTTTCTTAAAATGGTAGGTACATAGTTGTTTTTGATGATTGACATTTTTTTTTTAGAACTAAAAATAACGGTACCTAGCAAACAATTTTTTTTTTTGAAATTTTACAAAATCTTAGTTTTTCCTCCAAAACGTTTTTACAATTTTTCTTTTTAAAAAAATCAATAAATTTCCTTCAGTAAAGCGTACTTTTGTATGGGAAACAATTTTTCAAAAAGTTTTCATTATTTTTAATTTTTGATTTTCTTCAAAACGGATATTTTGATTTCAATGATTTTTTTATTAAGAAAAGCTTTTAAACATTTTAAATTGTCTTTCTTCCAATAATTAAAAAAAAATATATTTTGGATTTTTAAAAAATGTACCTAACTTTAAAAAAAATCAAATATTTTAAACTCAATGTCGATTTTTTAAAAAATGGGTATTTTTATAAATAGAGTTTCTTTTTACACTTTTTTAAGTAAGAAAAAAAATTGAATTTTTCAAAAAAATAACGGCACCTTACTTCGATACAAATGTTAAAAAAATGTTATGGAAAATGTTTTCTTTATGCCCAAATACCTTTTCGTTCATTTGAATAGGTACAACATTTTTGAGTAAATGAATTTTTGTAAATGGCATTAGAGAGAGCATCCAATTTAGGGGAGAATGAAAAAATCCATAATCTTAAACGTATCGCCATTACACATTTTACTACCATTTCTTTTAATTCACGTTGAAATCTGAGCCCTTTTTTTGTACATTTGAATAGGTACACCGCTTTTATGTTTGAGCTAGTTTAAGGTCAGACTTTTTAGAGCTATTTTTAGGTTTTATATCATGAATTCTTTATTATGACAAAGAACTAATTAAGACAAATTGGAGAATGGGTGGAGGAAAAGCTCTTTGCGCGGTTGAGTACGCGTGAATTATTAGTTTTCATGATCAAGGACTAACGGGACATTAAATTTCGAAAAAAAAAAAAATTAACAGAATCTCTTGTTTGATCTATAATTACACTGATCTGCAAAAGCTAACTTTTATTTTCGCCTTCAAATAATTTTATGAAACTATGACAGACTTGACTTTTGTTAATCTAAATCTGGTTTCAGAAAAATTCTACCACTCATATTTTTTTAAAAATTGATTTTTGAAGAAACATTAATGATTTGACGAATAGAGCCCTTTTTGGTTGGGTTGACTTGGTAAAAAAAATTAAACTATTGTGCCTTTTCAGCTCAAATTTGGAGGTCTTATTGCACATAATATTAACTTTCAAATGAAACCAGATTTGTTTTATTCATCAATGTTTACTTACATTTGAAACCGTTGATTTTAAAAAACTGCAGAAATTTCAAAAATACGTAGTTTTTATGCTTTAGAATGCAAAGAGAAACATCTTATCAATGAGATAGTGGAATTTGTCTTCAATATTTATTAAGTCAAGTTTAAAAGTCAACCTACATAAAGAAGATTTTGATTTTTTGACTTTTCATATTTGTTCCTTAAAGTCAAAATCATAACAAACAAAATTGCAATATTTTTCCTTCCAACGCTCAACGCCCCCCTATTAAGCCTCTATTTTTTTAAATTGATTTATGTATTTCAATACCTATTGGTCTGAGAAAAAAGTTTGTAGGCAAGAAATATTAACCTTACAATTTTGAACAATTGTTGCCAGATTGACGACCCTCAGTAGTTTTTACCTTAAATATAGAAAGCGGCAAAATCTCCAGAAATGAGTTTTTACATTTTTGTACCCAAGTGTTTTTCTAAGAAACTTTGTTTTTGTTTAAAGAAAAAGAATGTTGACAAAAATTCAAATGATTTAGGAAAATAAAATACAGTTCTTTCAGATCCTATTAGTAGATTTTTAAAAATATATTTAGTGGTGAAGTAATTCAACGCCAAATGTACCCAAAAAACGGGTTTTTGACATGTTTATGTTGAATTATCTCAAAAACGTGACGTGCTTGAGCTACTTTAACTTCGGATTCGGATTTAGCATGTGAAAATCCTAAAGAAAAGTAAGGTCTTGTTTAAAGGTGGTTTTTGTTGCAGACTAGTGTTATCTGAGAAATAAAGAAAACGATGGTTTAAATATTAAAGGATGCAAAAAACTTGCTACCTCCGCAAGTTATAAACGAAAAATTCTGAGAGTTGCGTCTAATAAGTCAACTTCAATGGCTAAAATCTCTAAAGTTCTTTTTCTTAAAAAAAAAAAAACACCCTTTAGTACTTCTCACAGAACGTTTTTTTTTTTAATTTTGAATAGTCTCATTATCGGCTGAACAGATTTAGACAAATGTTTTTAAATGCAAATTTCAAATAAGATTTAGAAAATATTGCATACCAAACTTAAAAAAAAAAGAAGTTGCGGAGTTTTTTAAAAAAAAGTTCAAATATTTTTTCAATAATTCGATATCTCAAAAACGGGTTTACTTTTTTTTAAATTTTATTTTTATATGCAATTGTATAGTTTTTTTTTAAGAACTTCGACTGTACGGGGGTTTCTTGTGTGAAGATATGAGCTCTACTTCTTCTTTTTCTTCTTCCATCATTTCTTGTAACGTCAAGTGACCACCAAATTCTATGTACTTTTAACTTAACTTTAGAAATTTTAACACTAAGTTTCATATAGATCACGTACATAATCTCATCAACCTAATTTTAAAGACTCAGAATGTACCCATCAATTTAGAAGTTTTTCAATTTTTTATATTTATGGTTAATATATATTTTCTCCTCTTGAACTGTACATCAAGTAAGAGCTCTTTTCAAATAAGAGACTGAAGTTTTTTTTTAATGATTTGCATGTCCTATTGAAATATGTTCTAGTTCTCCAAGAACTTCTTCTTGATCAGGTAGAATTCTCTATATTCCCATCACCTATATTAGTTTCAGCCTCCTACGTATGAAAACATATTTTAATTTCAAATTCTAACGAAAGAAATAATATTTTGCGTGAAAAAACCTACGTAAGCAATTAACCTGTTAATGTAACGTAAAGTCGCGTTCATTTATCCATTGTATATATAAAAAAAACTGTTTCTGAAACTTGCTACTCAAATTAGTATAGTTTTATTAAAAATATAAAATTTTTAAAACTTAAAAAACTTAAAAAAAAAACAAAAAACTCTTAAACTGTAAAGTGTAAACGCATCATATAAGTTTTTCTTTTGTTTGGAAGTAAAATTCAAAGAATTTCCTTTTCCATGCAAAACATTCCTCTCTTTCCGGTTGTTTTTTTTTTCTCATTGAATATGAAGATGCAAACGTCTTCGTAAGGATTCTTCCTGTAGGTACAACTTATGTAGGTGTATACATTTTCTTAATACTTACGGTTTCCACTAGGACTTAAAAAAAAAACGATAAAATAATCTAAAGGGTGTTTCCTTATTTATTATTGGAGTCTAATTTTATAAAAAAAATAAAACAAGATTAAAAAATTTAAGTGAATTCATGTTGAGTGTGCTAGTTTATGTACCTTTTAATAAGGATCAATTACTTTCAAGGGTTTTTATTATGAAATGAATATTCTCGGGCACTAGCACGCTAAAAAATAAAAATTGTACTAGGTTCAACCTTGCGTTTCTGATAGAATGGATACAATGGCCAACTGTCAATTAGAGTTGGGTAGTTCCGGAACTGTATAGTTCCAGGAACTATATCTTCTGTCGGAATCGTTCCAGTTCATTTCGCAAACTAAACTCTAACATGTCCGTAGTTCCAACATCAAACAGCAAAAATTTCAAGAACTGAACAAACTCATGCACACAAAAGTATTCATGCATAGTTGATAGTTCCAGTTCCAACTTCACACTTCATCTTCACAGAGCCAAAACAAAATTTAAGAAGGAAAGCAAAAAAAGGAAAGACATAATATAAACCTATATACGTACATCGTTTCAAAAATAGTATAGTCGTGTTGGTATCGATAGGTATGAAAGAAAAGAAATGTTACTCCATGAACGAAATACATGGTAATCGGTCTTTTCTCGTTCATAGTTCTTTTGCTGTTCTAGTTCCATATCCACATGCAGTTCCAGTTTCGGTTATTAGTTTTTAGTTCCAGAGACATACGAGTATTAAGATATTTTCGTTCGTAGTTCCATACTTAAATAGTACGTTTGGCAGAGATCGAAAAGGTATTTTGGTGAGATATTTAACTTCAATGAAAATAATTGTTATCTGTTGACTTATTTTATGAAAATAAAAGCAAGCAATTAACCTAAAAGGGTCACTCCATATGAAATCGTCAAATCGAAAATGCCAACCTATTTTAGATTTATTTCAAACTTTATGAAAATATTCCTTATGGTTCAAAGGAAGAATATACATCGCGTTTTAATTTTCTCATGCCTCATTCCCCTCCTGTCCCCGTTGAAGTATTTGAAAATCGTTATTTTAATGCTTCAGTATTTTTGTTTTAAAAAATTTCTATTAAAGATATCAAAACGTTTGATGACATATTAAAGCTTAAAAAGAGTACTAATTGATAAGTAGCAATATCAAAAACGGTGCCGAAAGTACGAGTGTTTTCCCAATTTTTTTTCGTTTTCAAATGACATACATAATTTTTCTTGAATATCTAGTACACTTATAAAAAAAGAAGTTAAACCTAAAATTGATTCGTTCAACTCACTCATTGTAAAAAAAATCTCCACTTGAAATTTTTAGATTTTGAAAAATCGCAGTTTTAAGACTATAATATCGATATGTTTGACTAAATGAAAAAAACTGAAACTTTCAGGACTTTTAGGACCTTGATCTTTAAACCCTGTAAATTTCGTTTTGTTATTTTAATATGTTATAATCCGTTTAAAAGAATAAGTACCAGTCAAAAAATTAAAGGGTATTGAAGAGATTAATGTCATACTATATTTACACATATACTAGGGTGCCCCCTCCCCCAAAAGTGATCAAGGATATTAAAACAATGTCATGCTAAATATTTTTTGAATCGGTCTATGTTAACACGTGCCAGCAAGCACTTGAAATTTCCTATACAAAATACGTAAGGGTATTTTTTCAGTGTTTCACTCAAAATTTCGGAAAAAATGTAAAAGTGGATGGAAAATCTTCAAACTTGGTACATATATTAAGAACCATAAGAAGTAGATAAAAATATTATTTTCCATTTTTTTTAACAATATTTACCACGTTAAGAATAACAACAAATGCACAAAAACAAGGATTCTTAATGTTATTTTTAACTATGTAAATACTGTCCTGAAAGTTTCAAATTTTTTCATTCAGTCAAACATGTCAATATTATAGTCCAAGAACTGCGATTTTTCAAAATTTTAAAAATTTTATAATAACTGTACTTGATGTTCAAGAAAAATTATGTCGTTTTGTTCAATAGTCGTGACACCAGAGTCAGTTGAAAACGACAAAAAATCAGAAAAACACTCGTACTTTCGGCACCGTTTTTGATATTGCTACTTATCAATTAGTACTCTTTTTAAGCTTTAATATGTCATCAAACGTTTTGATATATTTAATAGAAGATTTAGGATGGATATTCTTCCTTTGAACCATAGGGATTTATTTGTGGACGTTATCATATGGAATGACTCAAAACTTTTTGGAAGATAAATCAAAATAGTAAAAAATTTTACTCCAAGAAAAAGGAGATATAAAAGAGATGCTGTTTGAAATATTTCAGAGCTTCTTCAGTAGACTCAAATCGTCTCGCTGTGTTCTAGTCGTGTCCCTTAACACGGGAATCTGTGTTGTGGCTTTCTCGTGAGGATCTCGCTTTGGTCTCGCTGTGACCTTTACACGTGGTTCTTAGCACTGACTATGTTTTACTGTCATCTCGCTTTGGTATTGCTATAGTCTTGACAACATAATTTTTCAAAAAGGTTTAAATAAGCTTAAATGAGTTAAAAAAGTCCGAACATGGTTTTCAGTGCCGCGTGTATTGTTTTTGTAGTGCAGTGTCCATTTACACGACTACCTGTGTCGTGGTTTTCTTGGTATAGTCTCGCTGAGACATTTACACGTGGTTTTTGGTATTGGCCATTTTTTCCGTCCTCTCGTCATTGTCTCGCTATAGTCTCACCAAAGATCTTTTTTTGGTTAACAAAAATCCAAATAAAACAAAAGAGCACCATGGGCGCAAATGAGAAACCCAACTGTAAACAGCTACAGAGAGACGAATTACATGGTAGTGAACGACAAAACCACGTGTAAACGTCCTTAGCAAAATGATGCCAGAAATCGTCATTATTGCGATAAATTAAAATAAAAGTCATTCAACTTCTTGAATTGTGGTATTTCGACTTGCAAGATTTTAGTACTTGTTTGATACTGAATACCTAGGACCTTGATTTGAAACTATAAAAGAACTATGAACATATTATACTTCATATATCTAATAAGAGCGACAAGTGAGCTATGAACAAAAATGACACTAAAGCCACGAGACCGATGACTATTTACCAGTACCTACGTATATATATTTAATTCAAGAATACAGAACGATAATTAATGGGAACTTAGCAAAATCTTAATAGTTCCGTGGACATGTTTCCAAGAACTATTTCCGATGAGGAAAAGAATCGTTCCATATCCGTTCAGCTTTTGGAACTGTTTTGCGCAACTCTACTGTCAATCTTTTTGGTATAACTCGGAAATTAAGTCAATTTGACACTCAAAATGTTGTTATTAAAAATTAAATTTCCTACCGAAATTAATAGTTTCAAAGATAAAAAATAAAAATTATAAGGAAAAAAAAAACAATCAGAAAAAAAAAATCGAAAAATCAAAAAAAAAAGTTGGTTGGCTTTGAAGACTTTTCTAGCTTAATCTTTTTTATAAAATTTTAAAAACCATCCAATTCAGTGGGAAATTTAATTTTGAACAAAAAGTGTTAAGTGTAAAATTTTCAAATTCGGCTTTATTTCTGAGTAATATCACACATATTAAAAAGAGCGCTGTCTGACCATTCTCTCAGAAATACTTAAAGTCCAGTCTTATTAGCCGAAAAAGTCAAATTACGGAATAAATGGTGGAAAGCTGAATTTTAGTACCTGTATAGCTTCCTCATGGAATTCTAAGGAAACTGTAAAAAGTCCCCATCGATATGAGTGCTGCTAACAGTTTTATGGCAGGTCAAAAGCCCCCCTCCAAATGGTTTTTAAAGAATATCACCCGAATGGTAACTCTTACAGAAAAAGGTTATTTAAAGGTTTTGGTTTAAGAAAAAAAACGGTAAAACTTAAAATGCCATGCAATCTGAAAATTTTGAGAAAAACAAAGTTTATTAAATATTAAACTATATTTTTTTTCGAAATTGTTTTTTATAAAGTATTTTTTTTTTTCAAAATTCAATGGTTTTATATTTTTGACCATAAATTAATTAAAAAAATTGAATTTTGTGAACAAAAATAGTACTTAATTAAGTAAAAATAACTTGAATTTAAAAATGTTTTTTTCAAAATTTTGAGTTTGAAAATTCATTTTTCAAAATCTGTTCACTCAAATAACTTTATATGAAATTAAAATAAAAGAAATTGCTTTTTCCCTTACAAAAATGTCTAACATGGCATTATAAGTGTTACCGTTGTTTTTCTAAATATTTTTTTTTCTGTTTTAAGTCATTTTCTTAGAAAATTACCCCTCCCGGCTAAAACGGTTGAGAATTGAACCCCTCTCCCATATGATTTTTCTTTTCTCAGCTCACCCTTCACATTTAAGCTTTTTGTCACATTTAATGTGAATCATTCTGTATCAACGAAATGTTTCGTGACCTTCGACTCTGTGTCATTGATGTATAGAAGCCCGAATCGATGAGGAACCTTTCAAAAACCTTTAAATAAATCCTTGGCTTATTTTTTTGTACTGTTTTCTAATTTTCCTTGGAGATACCACGCAAGAAAAACTCATCTTGTTCTCAATCTCAAAGGTGGTGTAAAAGAGTACATTTTGAACAGAAACATAAAATGCCTAACTCTGTCGATTGAATTATCTCTTATGAAAAAAAGTTACTTAATATTTTTTTTAGGAAATTTTCTAAGCCAACACCCAGTCTTTGACATTTTTTTTGTAGGATTTACCGTTTGGAAGATAATCCGTTTACCGTTTGAGGGGGCCTTTGACCCCGATAAAATTGAGCAGTGTTGTGGTCAACTTGTACTGCTTTGTGCCGCAAATATTGAAAAAATTGCGATTTAAGGATGATGTTTTTTTAATTTAGCTATTTTGCGGTGATATTTTTATTTTGCAATTTCGTAGAAATAAAAGTTGTACTGTTCTGTGCTGAGTTTGTGCTTCAAATGCCTAAGAAATACACAAAAAGAGCATATTTACAACTGTTTACGGCCAAAAAACAATTTTGCAAAGTGTGAGGTCAGCATAGCCATTTTTGATTAAAAAAACGACCAAAATCAATTTTGCGATTTTGATTTTTAAAAAAAATACCGTTTTGTGCTAGACTTGTGCTGCCCTGTGCCCTAAATATTAAAAACAAAAAATTTTGTTATATCATGCTAACTGTTAATTAATGTTAATTAAAAAAAATCACAAATTTTTACAGAGAAATTTTGTTTAAAATTATATATTCTGCTATTTGAAAGAGATAAAAATCGCATATTTGCAACTTTTACGGCAAAAAAAAAAAATTGCGAAGCCTGAAGGCAAAGTCAAGTTTACAGTTCCCGAGCGCAAAATAATCCATGCAGATATTCTTGCATGTCAAAAATAGTTGAGGTAAAATGCAAAATTAATTGTTTGAATGATTCACAGTTTCATGCAAAAAAACCATTACTGTCATGAAATGTCATGCAATTGTTTTGCATGCGAAAAAAAAAATGTTTTGAATAAAATACTTCATTTTGGATGGTCGGTTTACATTAAAAAAAAATATTTGCCTCACGGAATTATTTGCATGCAAATGGTTTTTGCATCCAAAAATATTTATTTTCCATATTTAAGTCCATAGTTTATTAATTTAAGGTAAATTAATGACTTAATTGTTGGTTAAGGTCAAGGCAAACATTTTTCGCCTTGAATATAATTCAATTTTGTGCACAGAATAGATGGAAAATTGTTTGAAATTTTTGATTTTTTTTTTGCATGGGAACTGTTTTCGATTGAAAAAAATTGTAACTAATTAAAAAGAAAATACTAAATTCGCAAATTTTACGAATCAATTTTTTTTTTGAAATTATGAAATCTATTCAAAACGAAAGTTGTGCTGTTTTGTGCTCAATTTGTGTTGCCATATGCCAAAGAAAGAGAAAAGAATTTATAATATTTATAGCTTTTACAGCCAAAAACTAGTTTTGCAAAACGTGAAGTTAGCACTGCCATTTTCGATAAAAAAAAGAAGAAATTTGTTCTGTATTTTGCTGCCTTGTGCCGTAAGTATTAAAAAATGTCGCAAACTCGCAATTCTTATGCATTATATTTGATTGAAATTTAGCGATTTCGTAAAAATGACAGTTGTGCTGTTTTGTGCTCAGGGTGTGCTGCCACATGACGAAAAGATTAAAAAATCTCATACTTGCAATTTATACGGCCGAAAGTTGTTTTGCGAAGTTGGCACTCCATTTTTATTTAAAAAAATATGTGCTGTATTGTGCATCCTCACGCTGTAAATATTAAAAAAAAAAATTGCAAATCTGCAAATTTACGAATGCATTTTTGTGTTTTTATTTATCAATTTCGTAAAAATAAAAGATGTGTTGTTTTGTGCTCAGTTTATGCTGGCATATGTCGAAGAGATAAAAAAAAATCGAACTGTCAAAACTGTTAGACTAGGAACGCACTTGATGCGATTTTTTGTCGCAAAAAATAAAACACATGAGAATAAATGACAATGAACACACATTGTTTACAAAGAATTTATACTGGGTTGCGATCAAATTTTTTTGTCGCAACGACAGAAAATCACAAGTGCGGTCCTCGCCCTATGCCGAAAAACAAATGTGCAGCACAAACTGAGCACAAAACAGCACAACTTTGATTTTTACAAAATTGTAAAACTTCAAAAAATCTATGCTTAAAATTTGCAAAGTTGCGATTTTTTTTTTAATAACTTAACTAACAGCCAGCAGAATATGATAAAAAAATTATCGAAAATGGTAGTGTTAATCCACGCAACAGTGTTTATTTCAAGTTTATAAAAATTTTGTAGCTTTATTTTTCTAAATAAATCATAAACACCCTGTAAGCAATAACAAAAAAAAATCACATCATTTGCAGTTAGCAATTTTCCAAATCTTCAACGGTGCATGTTACAACGGAACGCACCCACAATTAAATTCTCTTTGCAAGAAAACACATCCTTATATCGGTACGTTGAGCACATTTAAACTGCACTTTTTTGTACCTAGAAAACAAGGACCTCTCCTTCCTTCATCGTTTTACCGTAAAAAAAAAAAAATATTTCTATAGCGCCCCCTTTCGTGTATGAAAACTATTTTTGTATTTTTCAGGAACAACACGTTAGTAATATTTTTTTTTTTATTATTTTTCAAATGTCATTCTCATGCTGTTGAACCTGGATGGTTTTATTCTTTTTTTTTGTGTTTGTTCCTTTCTGTTTCAAGATAAGTAACATCCTTTGAAGTTTCTAACATGAGATATAGGATAAGAGATTTTGCTGTCTACTATATGGCAAATATTTTTTTTTTAGAAAACAAGTAATAAATGCTCTGTAGAAGGAACTAATATGGAGGAGTATACATCCGCATTTACTCGTAGATCAAGCTATGCCAATTTTTTGCTGTACTCACAGGATTTTATTTTAAGAACTCCGCACTTTATGTGTTGTAGTGTGTGTTTGTAAGTGAATGATTTTCAGAGAAAAATAAAGAAAAGATTTCTACAGGATTTAATATGAACACATAAATACATAAATTGGCGGTTATGTCTCGGCGGTCTCACTGAAACACTCACAAGTGAAAGCTTTTTTATAAAACTATAATTTTAATTTCATTTTTATTAATTTCCAATGGCGAATTTGCTAAATTTTTTTGAAACACAAAATTTTTACCTTTGTTGACCTGTAACTTTGTAAATATTGAATATAACGGAAAATTATTGTTAACATAAAAGATAGAGAATTTTATTCTCTACATTTTGTGTCCATTACCTTCTTTTGTAAGACTTCTATGAACCAAGATATTTAATAAAAACTAAAATGTAAAAAAATCCAAAATGGCGATCAAACTTAAAATTTCATGAGTGTGAACAATCTAGGGTGATGATCTTCAATATTCTTCAAAAAAAAAAATTATTTGTTTTTAATGGAACACAATAAAAACAATTGCTTTTCATGATACTTCTTCATGTGAACTGTTTGTTTATTCTTTCGAATATATTTTACACAAGTTTTATTTGCTAAGACAAGGTTTCCAAATCACAAACACAAAAATTTTAGAGACACTTTTTAAATCACTGCTTTTTTTTAATGCGATCTACAAAGAAACATTTTTTACTAAATTTAATTTTCTTATAATCTTTTTTTTCTCAAAAATTCATCTAAGAAACTAATCAAGCTTATCCCCAATCCAACAAACCATCCAGTAAAAACATATTTGAAATAAGCCAAGTCCAATGGCTGAACAAATATCGTTCGATCCACCAATACTTTTGATTGATTCATTGCAACAGCCAAGCGAAAAGCTTCTTCTTCCCAATAAAAATCCAAACCAGCTTGTTGCACCCTCAAGAAGAATCCAAATAAATATGCTGTCAAATAGGAGTTCTCACGAAGTGGAAATACAAGGTAATGTGGTCCGAAACAAATATTCGACATGCGAAACATCGGATGACTCAGTCCACGTTGCTGCTTATGCAGATAAAACCATCGATCCTGCTGAATAGTATAGGCAAAGTTATGGTCAAAATTATCCCTCCGCTTGATGACCTCAAAATAGGGAACCGGATAGAGCAGCTGTAAAAATTTTTCCCCAAAATGAGAATACTTTTGAGCTGTCTCTAATTCATAATCGATAATCATTATTCGAAGATTCGCTCGAACAAGATCTTCGACGGTCTCAATTGGCGGACGGAATACCATTTCGGTGCAGAAACTTGTCAAATATGTCGAATAGAAGCAGGAGAGTATGAACGCCAAGAGGAATACCTGTGCATAGAACAAAAACTGTCGAATTGTGGGAGGATTTATACGGCGACCTGACATATTCGAACTGTACATTATCATGGTAAGACTGCGGAAGAAGTAACGCATTCCAGCGTCGTCGTCCATGATTGTTTTTTTCGGATCGATAAATCTCATCAGAACTGCAATGAAGATGACACTGAATGCAGTCGCAAGCCAAGTTCCCAAGTCAAAAGCTGTTACGAAGTACTCATTCTTCGGAACAGCTCTATGCACCGGCACCATAACACAAAAATGAACCATATCAAGTGGATAGCTCCATCCGAAGTCATCCAAGTAAAACATCGAATACGAATGAAGGCTTAGTTCCGATTTCTTGTCCGGCAGCCGGTTTAGGACCATTTTGAGATCCGACTTCGGTTGAAATGTTTTCACTAGATTAATGTTCATGTACTTTGCAAACAGTAAGATAATATTTGCGTTTCGTCCCACAATATGTTGCTTACCCTTTAATGTGTAGAAAAAAACTCTGGGAACGTCTTCTATGAATGGCGTTTCGATGCGATATTGTTTGAAGTCATTTGTTCTTGGCAAGAAGAGTTCTCCGGATTCAATCAAATCTGTTCGATTCAACCATTTAATTCTTGGAAAAAGATCAATAGTGAAGATACGAATCGCCTTTGTCATCTTTTCCTCGAAAACTACCAATACTCCACAGAATTTTTCCTCCTCCAACCAGTTCAGGAGGTATTTCAAATCACTTAAAACCACTGGATGACTCATGACAATGACTATTTTTGATGAATGCATTCTATTAAGTCTGCCTGCTGCTGTTTGCAAAACCTCAATTGAACCCGGACGTGTCAAAATTATTGACAAGGATAGTTCACCATTTGTCATTAAATGCAATCCATCGCTGGAAAACCCTACAAAATGCATCTGAGGTAGTGGAACTTTCTTCGTAAGCTGTTGAAATAGATCGATGAAATTTGGAAAGTCATCTTCGAAGAAATTATCCCGAAATATCGGCAAAGTATCGATTTGATAGAAATTATTTAATTTTTGAATTATTTCACAAACAAAATTGCCATTTAAATTGGTATTGGAGGAAAATTTCAAACAAACTATTAAAACTAAAAGTACGAGGAAATTTTTAACTATCGACTTCATGACAACTCGTGGAATAACTAACTTTTGAAATCGAATGCCGTCAACAAAATGATTTATGAATATTTTTTTTTCTTTTGCCTGTCGATATGTCAGCTGTTAAATTATTAAGGTCAATCAATGTATTATATTTAAACGAAGAGTAAATTTAATTACTTTAATAGAAAAAAAGTGTGGATGATAATTTTAATGGAATTTATTGTTCTACGAACTTCATAGAGTTGGTATTGTTTAAATGGAAAATGCAAATCCACCACACTTTAAAGTAAGACTTGTTCATATACTTTGGATGGCTTGGTATGACAGGTCATCATTTTCCAAATAAATTAAAACAACCTTCCTCTTTATCTTTAAACATTATCAGTAAATGTGAATTTGCAAAAATTGAAATAGTTCAGTCAGCGGAAATCTAAATTTCAGTTCATAGCATGTCCACATCCATATATGCCTGCTTAAAATTCACAGGGGTCAAAGGCCCCCCAAGTGTTTTTTAAGGAATATCTCCCGAACTTTTAAAGAAAAAAAAAAAGAATATCTCCCGAGCTTTTTAAGAAAAAATATTAATAACTATCTTTAAGCTTAGAAAATTTCATACACAAAATGTTAACAAACTTTTTTCATAAGAGTTACCGTTTTCGATATAATTCAATCGGCAGAGTTACGGATATTATGTTTTTTGATGGTTCGAATAAAATGTGACAAATAGCTAGAGCGTGTATATTGGGTTGAGCAAAAAAAAAAAAACAAATCATATGGGAGAGGATTCTGTTCTCCCTCGTTAAGTCGGGAGGTGCAATTTTCTAAAATGAATGAATAAAACCAGAAACTTTTCTTTTAAGAAACAACGGTAACACTTGCAATGTCATGCTATACCTTTTTAAAAAGCTACAAATCTCTTCTTTTATTTTTATTTTAAATCAAGTTGCTTGAGTGAACAGTTTTACAGTTTTTGAAAAATTCATATTCAAACTCAAAATTTTGAAAAATAAAAAATTTAAAAGAAAATTTCAAACTTAGTCTTACGTAATTACCTAAGTACTATTTTTGTTTTGAAAATTTAATGATCTTCTTTATATCAAAATCAGACCACTGTTGAATTTTTAAAAACAAAAACAGTATAGGTACCTTATTATATAACATTATTTAAAAAATAAGTTTAAGTTAAAAAAAATTAAAAATTTTGAGTTTAAAATTAATTTTTCAAAAACTATTCCTTCCAACAACTTGATATAAAACTAAAATAAATAAGAGATTTTTAGCCTTTTAAAAAAGTATAGCTTGGCATTTTCAGAGTTACCGTTGTTTCTTTAAAAATTCCAATTTTAACAATTTATTTTTGAAATTTTAATAATAATCAAATTTTTTTCATTCCTTTGAGCCGAAATAGCTTATTTTGAGATATTAAACTAATAAATTATTTAATGTAAAGACTAAATATGAAAAAATTAATACCTGTCATAGCATTTTTTGTTTTCGTTTTTCTCAAATACATTTTTACGGCTGATTTTAGTAAATTTTTGAATGTTGAAGTTTTTTTTTAAAAATTAAAAATATATACTTTAAGTACAGAAATTTGCAAGCGATTTCACTACATAAAATAATTCTCCAAATTGTTGTCTCTCTCTGAAAATTTCATCGTATTGGTTACAGTCGTTTTCGAACAAAACTAATTTTAGTAAAAGTGGGCGTGGTAGTAGACAGATTCTATGAAACAATTTGTTTGCTCTTTTACTAGAATAAACTTCAAAAATTTAATCAAAACCATTTAACTCGTTTTCGAATAACTAAGAAATAAGAAAATTTGGCGTGACAGTGGGCGTGTTTATCAAAATACTTAAAGCCGTATCCGAAAAATAATAAAATTTGTCAAATTTTTTTGAGATTCAATCAAATTAGGTCTAAAAATAATTTCCCATTCGCATAAAATCTAAAAACTAGCACTTAAATTGGTTCTAATTCTTGTTAATATTTTGGACCACTTTCTTTAAATTTTGTTCAAATCAGTATTGGTGTTATTTTTATATGAAAGTATGAAGTCAGGAACATATTTTTGGATATTTCAAACATAAACTTGACTCAGTTCCTGACTTCGACAGTTCTTTATATAAAATTTTGAAATTTGAGAACATGTTCTGACCTAAATTGTGAAGCCTCTGTTTGAAGTAGAAACAAAAAATGGGCAATGAATTCAGCAATTCAGCATCCCCTAATAATTTAATGTACCGAATTTTATTAATTCGCATTAAGAATTGGTGTGGGGAATATTGGTCGCTCCAATTCAACAAACAAACTGTGCGGCGTTAAGAAATTTTTAGTCACAAACGATTTGAATTCAGCACCCCCACAACACAAAAGCAAATTCAAAACTCACCCTGAATTATGTACTTGGTTTAAGATACATGCGTCTGTCAGTTTTTGTTATAAACTATTTTCTTCGATGGCTTCTCGATTTTTGTATAATCTGACGTAAGCTTGAGCAGAAATCAGAGTGTTTGTCCTTGGCACCAAGCATGACAAATGCTGCTGAGGGGAACATACGAGTATTATGGATTTTCCTGATCACTTTTTGACGGAGCAAAATCTTTGAAATCCTATTTCTTTGAACTGAAACAAATTTTGCAAATGTTTTCCGAGAATTTTCTGACAATTTCATATGGGAAAAGTAAAACGTCAATAATACACAATTATTCACAGTAAAGTCCGAATTTCAGTGTCAGACAAAGTGAAAATTACGACTTAAAATTCTTAATTCAATTTTTTAAGTGAAAAAATGGCAACAGACCTCAGATTCAGCAACCGATTGTCTGTCATCAGCGGCACATAGGAAAAATTTTGGTCAACAAAAAATATTTATGGCAATCAAATACAAAAACGTGATTTTTACACTTCGTTTCGGTGATTTAAGTCTTCTTATCCAATGAAAAAAATCCTTACTGTGAAGTTAACAGTCTTTACAATAACGGAGCTAGATAGAAATTTGCAATTTAGCTTTGAATAAGCAGTTTTTATGCTCTTCAAGAAATACTTAGTTCAAATTTCGAAGTCCAAATTTGACAAAAAAAAACTTCGAAAAATACATTTTGCACCGTTAACTTCACTGTGAAGTTGGCAGAACAGTTCTTTTCTCAGTAACAGAGCTAGCTAGAAAATTGCAGTTACGTCCCAAATTTGCAGTTTTTTTTGCACTTTAAGAAAAAAACTCAGTACAAATTTTGAAGCCCAAATTTTACAGAAAAAAATTGAAAAAAATTAATTTTGCACTGCTAACTTCACAGTGAAGTTAACAGTGCAAAATTGATTTTTTTGTTTTTTTTTCTCAACTTTGGGCTTCAAAATGTGATCAAAATTTGAACTGTGATTTTTCTCGAAGTGCATAAAAACCTGCAAATTTAGAGCCTCAATGCAAATTTCTATCTAGCTCCTTTATTGAGAAAAAGACTGCTCTGCCAACTTCACAATGAAGTTGACAGTGAAAAATTAATTTATTCGATTTTTTTTTTTTTCAAATTTCGACTTCAAAATTTGGACCTTAATTTTTCTTGAAATGTAAATTAAAATGCAAATTCAGAGCATCATTTTAAATTCATAGCTAGCCCGGTTTCTGAGAAAAGAACATGCACTGCTAACTTCACAATGCAGTAAGCAGTGCAGTGGGTAACGCCCACCATTTTGGTGAACTGCGAAATTCGGAATAAAAATGCATGAAAAAAAGGAAAAAAACTGCAAATTCCTGCCATGGTCCCATTGGTCTAGCTTAAAATTGTACTGCTAACTTCATAGACGTAAAATCTTGAAACTTTGAGCACAGAGGGATTTATGGCCATACAAAAAAAAGAAAGCTGCAATTTATGTTGATTCCATTCAAATTGTAAAAGTAGGGGATATTTATGGAGTGTTACTGATTGCTGGAAAAAATTATAAATACTCGTACGAATTGCTTTTTTAATGTTCATATGTCCGATACCCGATTAGCTTATCTTAATTTTTTTTATTAATAAATTCATTAAAACTCTGATATAATTAGTATTGTTAAACCAATAAAAAAGTACTTTTTAACTGAATTCAAAGAAAAAGCAGTCTTTTTCTTTCATTGAAACTGATGAGTTGGTCTCTTGATGTCTCTTGATATTTTTAAAAGTACTGATGGATGGACAGACAAGCAAGATGCACTTGCCCGACCACTTAAAAAAAAAAAAACCGATGAAGATGACGATGAGGTTCTGAGTTTCTCTTGAGTTTTAATAATGACATAAAAAAAAATTACGTACAAATTAATTTAAACTCATAATAAAATTGTATGTATGTAGGTATGTATTTTATCCATCCTATATAACGGGTGATTTTTTAGCTGGTTTGGTTTTGGCAACACTGGTTTTGACAGCTGACGTGTGTTTAGTACCTTGTGTCACTGTCAAACAGCTTCAGTTTGGTTTGCAATTTAACCATGGATCGTCTTACAAATGAACAACGCTTGCAAATTATTGAATTTTACTATCAAAATTCGTGCTCGGTTCGAAATGCTTTTTTATCGAAAAATTGTGTTCAGCGATGAGGCTCATTTTTGGTTGAATGGGTACGTAAATAAGCATAATTGCCGCATTTGGAGTGAAGATCAGCCAGAAGCATTGCAACAGCTACCAATGCATCCCGAAAAAGCCACTGTTTTGTGCGGTTTATGGGCCGCCGGCATTATTGGGCCATATTTCTTCAAAGATGATGCGAATCGCAGCGTTACTGTCAATGGTGAACGCTACCGAGCGATGATAACAAACTTTTTTTTGCCCGAAATGGAAGTTCTTGACTTGCATGATATGTGGTTTCAACAAGACGGTGCCACATGCCACACAGCACGCGAAACAATGGCGCAATTGCGAGGCGAGTTTGGTGAACAGTTAATTTCACGTTTCGGGCCGGTAAATTGGCCGCCTAGATCGTGCGATTTGACACCATTAGATTATTTTTTGTGGGAGTATGTCAAGGCTAATGTCTATAGGGACAAGCCCGCTTCGATTGACGCACTGGAAGCCAACATCCATGCATTCATTCGTGAGATACCGGCCGATATGTGTGAAAGAGTATGCCAAAATTGGACTCAGCGGATGGGCTACCTGAGACGCAGCCGCGGTCAACATTTGCATGAAATTATCTTTAAACATTAAATTGCAAGGTTCAAACTATCGATTCAAATAAATATTTCATTCATTTTTTCGAATTTTTTGTGTTTTTTTTTTTAAAGTTCTAAACCTCTTAAAAAATCACCCGTTATGTATAATGCTGTCTCATCTCATCTCTATACCCGCATCATCAGAGGCTGCACGCATATGTGAAGTTCCATCACAATTCAAATTGAAAAGGACTTGCGTTAGGCTATGACTGTGACATCCGTTCGTTAATACCATAAAATAAAACTAATTAGAATTATGTAAAAAAAAAAATTGAAAAAAGTAGGAACATAAAAAAAAACTCGAAGTTAACTCTAGGCGGCCTCATTGCTTTGTCTGGCGGTAGCTATTCATATTTCAAATTTACAATTGCATAAAGAAAAGTTTCTAAAGAGACGACTCTGTTATTAAGTAGGACGCCTGCAATGAGCTGTATTGTGATCATTTTTTTTATTATAGAAATTTAAAGAGTTACCAGGTGGATTTAAATTCAACTTTTATCCTCTGTCGCTTTATTTATTTTGTTTAATTTTTCGGTTATAAATGAAACTATTGGTTACTATAACACTCACCCTTTGCGATTAAAGATTATAAACAATTTAAATTGGCTAGAGTTTAAATGTAGTTATTTAATGCCTCGATACCTAAAGCAAACACCCGAAAATTGATGCATTTTTTTTTTGCTCAACTAGGTTAAGCTACTATTTCTTTAAGAACTTCCAAGGTTTAAGCAATACACTCAAACACGGTTTTATTTACGCCTATTTTTTTGTGTGGCGAAATGAATGAATGAATGATTGAAATAAGTCCCTGAACTCAAAATAGAATAACTCCTCAAATTGAAGTGTTTTAGCATTTTGAAATAAGCCCGCAAGTTCGAAAATGAAATAAAACCAAAAACACTTAAAAAATTCCCCAAACTAAAAATGAAATAAGTCTTCAAAGATTTCCTACAATTTTTTTTTATTAAACGTAACAAGGCTCTCATTATGAATAGCGTATCGAAATTTCGCTCAAAAGCAAATGATTTAGCGAATTCCCCTTATCACAGTATTATCAATAGCGAGCTTCCACATTCGCTTCAAAAATCAACGCGGCCAAAAATATTGCATAAGAAACAACATGCTAAACCAGTGTTTCCCAACGTGGGACCCACGATCCACAGGGGTGCAATTTATTGTTTTATATTTCAATATTAAAAGAGTACCAAGGAAAAAAAACTCAGTTTCGCACTTATTTATATTCACAAAGAGTCCGGAATCAATCTTGGCTTGTTCAAACTTTTACTTGTGCCAAATTGTGAACGCTTTTTCCAGGTATTTTGTTAAGAACAAAATATGAGCATTAGGGACTTATACACTGCTTTAAAAAATTTGCAGAACTTTTTGACTCTCTCAAGCAATAAAATGGAAACGATAATTTGCAAATGGTCGAATGTTAGGCATGTGTGAGTCTTATACTACGTTTTCATTAGACTAAATGAGGTAATTTCGTTGAAAATTTCCAAATTCGATACGAAATCATCTCATTTCGAAATTAGATAATTTCAACCAAATTTGCACGAAATTTGGCTGGAAATTATGTGAAAACCTAACGAACACACCCATTGGGTACAGTTTGAAGAGCTCTAAATAGATTTTGTATGAAAATGTCAAAGCAGAAACAAAAATAGCAACAAGAAGCTAAGCAGCCAGTTGCCATTTAAAAGTGAAATACATAAGCTGTCAAACAAAATTACCAAATTACAGAGAAAACACTTTTTCTAGTGTCATTAAACATATGGTCTTTGTGCATAAACATTTTGTAATAATATGAAGAAAATTTGAAAAGAAAATTCTTCTGTTTAAGTGGAACGACTGAATTTATAATTCAAGCTAAAGTGAAACATTTTGAAAATGTTTTGGTGGGGCATAGCACAAAACAAAGGCAAATTGTATCGGGTTTTTCAATAAGAGCGCTACAAAAGTTTTTTTAAATAAAACAAAAACGGTTTTGGATATCAATGAAATTCTTTATTCATCTGAAAGTACGTTCGATGCCATTATGTATGGAACTCGATTTCTTTTGCATAGTCACCACGGGCACGCTTGCAGATCTCCAGACGCTGAACCCAATTTTCGACGCATTTCAAGCATAAATCGGCCGATACTGCTGCAATTTCACGTTCGATATTCGTACGAAGTTCATCAATCGTCGCTGGCTTGTTGGCATAGACGATAGGCTTGACGTAGCTCCACAGGAAATAGTCTAACGGCGTCAAATCGCACGACCGAGGCGGCCAAGCGACTGGACCATTTCGTGAGATAACACGTTCTCCAAACTTGGTTTCCAATAAATTGATTGTGACATTCGCTGTGTGGCTTGTGGCGCCGGCCGTCCTGTTGGAACCACATGTCCTCCAAGTCCATATCATCCAATTGGGGCCAAAACTATTCGGTTATCATTGAACGGTAGCGATCCCCATTCACAGTAACGTGCCGGTCTTGATCATCACGGAAGAAGAACAGCTCAATGACGCCGCCGGCCCATAAACCACACCAAACCGTAATTTTTCGGGATGCAATGATGACTCATGGAGTACGTGTGGATTGCTGCCTGACCAATACCGCATATTTTGTTTATTGACGAAGCCATTCAGCCAAAAATGAGCCTCATCGCTGAAGATGATTTTTCGATGAAAATCCGAATCATTTTCAAGTTTTTGCTCAGCCCAATTGACGAACATACGACGCTTCTGGTGGTCAAGCGGCTTCAAATCTTGCGTCAATTTAATCTTCTAAGGATGTAGGCCAAGATCTTTTCGCAAAATTCGCCACAAGGACGTCACAGAGATACCCAACTTGATGCTTGAGAAGGACGTGTGAGGGATACATTTGGGCTTTCTGCAATTGAAGCCTCAGCGGCAGCAATATTCTCGACACTACGGGCACTTCTTTGTCTCATTGGCACGGGAACATTTTGTACTGTGCCTGTGGATTCAAATTTTTCCACTAGACACTCAATTGTTGATCTGCTAGGACGATTATGACGACCATAAATTGGACGTAGCGCTCTTAACGTTAAGGCCACTGACTCCGAATTTCGGTAGGAAATTTTAATAATTTCGACTCGTATATCTTTCCATCATGAAATGGCAAACATTACTGAAGAGAAATTTCAAAAGAGCGGCAAGAAATATGGCGTCGTTTGCTGTCCCTGTGGCTCTACTTTTGTAGCGTCCCGTTTGAAAAACCCTTTACATAAGTAGAACAGAAAAGTATTTTTTGATAACATTTTACTTAATATATTTTATGTTTGGTTCATTCCTGAAAAAGGGGGAGGGGGGCGTCAGAGCACGTTTCAACTGACCCAGTTCGGCACTCGCACCACTCCTCGTCGTCGGACCGGCGCGAAAATTCGCAATTTTGGAGAGTTATTTCATAAAAAAAAACTTTTCATTCCCATACAAATTTTTGGGTGTTATTTCATTCTCTGATTGAGAAGTTATTTCACTGAGCCGCGAAATGCAAGCTTAGTTCGACAATTGGTCATTAAAAAAAAAAAATAATAGTTCACAGTTTTCTACAAAATAAATCCCTCAATATCCTCAATCCCTCTCACCATGTTTGTTTTTGAAACAAATTTTATCTCTGTTTTCAAAGTTGAGTTGTGACATACTCAATAATTTCGTTTCCAATATTAAGCTGAATATTGTAACAAATTGTGAACTCAAGACCAACGACAATAAAATACCCATTAATTAGGCAAATAATTAATTTTCTGCTAAATAAAGAAGAGTTTTCTTTTTCATTTCATTTGGTTTATTTTTTCGGTTTCAGGTTTAAAATTAATAATAAAGAGGAAGTTAATGCTTCGCTGGTGTACCTACACTTTATTATTTTTTTTTTTTGCTGCGTTTATCAAATTTAAACTTACATTGAATTTATTATTTCCGCATAACGATAATGCGGTTTACGAATCACAAAAAATCCATTTGCATAGCAATCGACGTGTGTGCTGGATCCATTGTAGGTGACACGGTGTGGTGGCGGAAATAGGATATCAGAGCTTCAGTTTATTTTTTGTAACTTCGTGGAAGGCAGTATTACTCTTTAGATTCTCAATAAATTACTGAATAATAATTGTGATAATGAGAGAGAATTTTTTATCGAATTGATTTTGTGTTTTCATAACATAAAAGACTAAATTCTTCAAACAATATCAGCCCACTAATGACCCAGCTTTAGATGCACTTTGTTGTTAAATATGGACATTCGTTCAAAGGATAATTTTGAAAAGAGTCACCATTTTCCATAAACTATATACCTACCTACAAGTCTAATATTTATTTTTTGATAAATTTCAATGGTTATTAAATATTTATTTCTTTTTTTCTTCCAGATAACCAAAAGCTGTCAAAGGAATAAAAAAAATTAAAAAAGCCTTCATAGAAAAAAAAGACAAATTTGCAAAAATGACTGCGCCAACAATAACACAACATCTTATACGATATTTAATAAGTCATCGTTCATAACACGTTTCTTTAAAAAAAAAAAAATACTTAATTAAATGAAACCTTACACAAAAGTCGCAATTTAAAAAGACAAAAAAAAAAAAAAACACGCCAAACTATAAAACCTGACGACTAATAAACAAAAAATAAAAAAACACAACATTACATTCCCATCCAAGTTCAAAGGCGTTAAAATCTCTTTTATCCCCAAAACAAACCTTAATCAATAATTCCTCTTAAATGACTCTTATATAATCAATTATATATTTATCCAAAATAACAGAGCTTGCATCTTATATTCTTATGAAACAAAAAGCTTAAAAAAAAGATCATCACTACAAAACCAAATATTTTTTTGTCACACATCTTTTATTAAAAAATAAAAAAAACTACGACGCCATCTAGTGCATTTTATTGAATTTATTGTTCTTTTTATTGACTGATAGTTGTGTAAAATAAAAAAATAAAAACAATTTTTAATGGGAACAAATGATCTCCTCCTTCTCAATCATTACACATACGCTCACTACTACTACTCCCTATCTTGCTATCTCCTTTGTTTCACTTCGATGAATTATGCCAAATAAATTGATTTCGAATTTTTTAACTTAAAATTAATAACTTAATTTAACTAACAAAAAAAAAAGTTAAAAAAAGAATACGCAAAAAAAGGATCAATTGCTACGCTCACATTGGAATTTATTCATATACAACAATAATACAAACAAAAATATTTTATTATAACTAAAAAAATAATTAAACATAGTCAAGGATATTGCATTTATAAACAAATTTATAAAACTACAAATAATAAAACTTAGCATTTTATACGTCACAAACAAACATACAACAACAACAAAAAAAAAAACATCTTCAAAGTGATAGGAAACAAAGGCAGCTAGCCTTTTGTGATTGGCGTATAGCTTAAAATAAACGAACACAACATAAAACAACAACTACAATAACAACACAAAAAAATAGCAACAAAAATGGGCAACAAATGCTGCAGTAAGCGACAGGACCAAGAATTGGCCCTGGCGTATCCGACGGGATATAAGAAGAGTGAGTATGCCTTTGGCAATACGAACATCACGAGTGGACAGAAACACAACAATGGTGGCTCACTGGATTCACGGTATACGCCTGATCCGAATCGGGGACAGATAAAGATCGCCAGTAAAGGCGGTGTGGATATAATTCGACCGAGGACAACACCAAGTGAGTATGATTCCAATTTTCAATTTAAAAGTTACATATTTTAACTAACTTATTTAATATTTTTGTTTGATTTGTAAAAAGAAACTAAAATTTTGTTGGAAAATAAGAGAGATGCTACTTTTCCACTGAATCTACATTTTTGTTAGTATCACAAGTTCACAAGTTGTTACTTTCTGCCAGAATATGGAAATCTCAACAACAAAATCAAGTTTACCTCATTTTTTAAGATTTTTGTGTTGCTTGCGAGATATCAGTGAAATTTGAGTTAATCATTTTAACTACAATAAACACTGTGAGGCTATTCTAATGTTAAAGTAGAATGTAGACTTTAGTGAGAGCAAAAGATAAAAGCCGAGAAGACTCCATCAGATTTTAGAAATCAGTTAAGATTTACCTAACATAATCTCAGAAAGTCTAGCTATCTCATCTGCGCTTAAAGCAATTTGTTTTAATACAAAAGAATGAGACTGGAACTTTCGTGAGTATCGTGATCGTATCGTGAGTAGATGGTCACTTGGTCATTAAGAGCTCTTAAAAGTACCCCCTAGTCATTAGCGGATCATCGTGAATGACTTAACCTAAACCAACACACCCTGAGTTGTTGACAGTAATTTAGTATTAAAAAAAAAAATAAGTGGCAACCCTGGAATTGCAAAAAAAAACTTACCATATTATAATTTGTCGACTTAATTAGACACAAATGAAGTACAGTCTAGTTAAGACGATTTATCTAACACATTTCTCGAGTACAGTGTTGCCAAAAACACAGATTTATCGTATTTCTCCTGATTTTAGATCCATTTCCGATACACCGATTTTTGATTTTAATATGACACTTTTCCCCGATTTTAAATATTTTACGAATAAAAAAAAGTAAAAAGTATATACCTATACGAGTACACAGCTGTTTTGATATTCGTTTAAATTGAATCCTTAATAATGGAGCATTGTGCATCCGTTTGTTTCAACTATCGTCCATGAATTATAAATTTTCGAAACGATGGATCCACAATCTGCCATTTTTTTGCGTTTTTTATTCTGGTACGAGTATCTTTTTTCCGTTTTCAATCCGTACGGATTCATTTGGACCGAAGGGATGGGATACCAAAACAGCCACCATAAAAATAGATTACACTCTTGAATTCATATTCAGAATTATTGTGAGTTTCACCCGGAAAATATTTCACCCGAAAAATTTGTATTCCCCCGGAATTTTTAAAGCTATTATGAAATAAATGACAAATTAAGCTCATTATAATTACGATAAATTTTGCCCAAAATGAGTACGAGTACAATTTTTCATTTTTCGGGTGCAACTCACAATAGACGAAAAGTGAAATGTCAATTTTTGCGGGTAGAATGTTGTTCACGTGAAACTCGTTATTGATTGCTTATAATTTTATATAAAATGTGTAAATTACCTGGCTATATCTAGCTTAAAATATTATAAAGGTATATTTTAAATGGAAACAGTGCCCACTGCGACTCTTGCATCGATAAATTTGGTCATAGAAGGATGAAAATTAAACAAAATACATGTTGAATTTTTCGACATTTCTCATTTGATTTTCTGGATGCGTGAGTTATACTATGTTCCCAACAAACCAAAATCTGAGAAATGAAAATTTTTGAGATCTCGCATTAGTGGAGCGAGATTTCAATGAGATTTCGTTGAAATCTTGAGTTTTCATTAAAATTTCCTTGAAATCTTGTTCCATCAACTTGATATATCAAAAGTTTTCAACGAAAGTATAGGATTAAATTTTAGTGAGAAAATAGCATAACAGAGCTTGAACATTGGATTACTTCATGTTTATTTAAAAAATAAATATTTCTAATTTTAATTTAAGGGTTTTACCCACTGCGTTCACACGATATTACTTTAAAAATGAATTAAATTACAAAATAAATAAAACAACAGTAATGAAAAATAGTTTTTTTTTTTAAATATGACTTTTTTACCAAATCATAAATTATCAAATAAGTAGTATTTTTCTGATTCTAATGAAAACACAATCTGAAAACACGTTCATAAAGAACTTGTAGGCTCAAAACTGTTTCCGCAATTTACATCGATTTCTAATGTGGTAATCTCCCGATTTCAGAAAATATTTTATGACAACACTGCTCGAGTAAACCAATGAACGCATCTCGCATTTTTTGTGTAGGTATACATAAAAGTTCATTAGCTTAAATTAAAAGTGTTTTTTGTTAGAGGCATAGAACTTTTAGTTGGCAGCACTATTTTAACTGGCGGCCATTTTATCAGTGGTCAAGTGATTAATTTTAAGTTTGGTTTTGGCATTTCAACATGAATACACTGTTGTCACTTTCTTTCTTCTACAATGTTAACAATTGTTAAAATGTCAAATAAAAAATGTTGAAATGTAATTGTTAAAAATGTTACACTTTGTAACATTTCATTTAGGAAAGATAAATGTTGAAAATATTGTTGATGTATCAAACGACAAGGTGGGTATAAAAATCGGAATGTATTTATTAAGATGAATAATCAAGAAAACATAGGAATTGCAATGAATTAATTGAAAAGCAAAACACATTCAATATGAAAATTAAATTTTTATTAACTTTAACTAACTATGAGCACAAATTTATTGAACAAAAATCATCAAACTGAAGGAATACAATGTAGAAAAGAAAGTAAACTCATCATAAAACAATTCAAAACTCAAAAACAACACTAAAATCAATTAAATTGAAAACACATTTACAAATAATGCACATAATTATTCCAAATCGAAAGAACGAAAAGTAAACAAAAAATAATCACAAAATGAAAACATTGCAATTTCAAGTGTTTTGACAGATTAACACTCTCAATTCAAGTCGAGGAGATGAGTTGGAAATTGTTACAAAGTGTAATATTCTAACACTTTAACATTGAGTTTAGGAACGATTCTATCACGTCATAATGTTACACTTTGTAACAATTTTAGAATTTAGGAACGATCAGATTTTGCAATTGTTAACATTGTAGAGAAAAGGAACAGACCACCGACGATGACGCCTAAACAATGCTTCCAAATTGTGCAAATCTATTTTCAAAATCATGGTCCCATTGACTTATTTTATGTATTATTATATAAGTCAATGCATGGTCCTGTTCGAAATACCTATCGCGCGATTTTTTTTAGCGATGAAGAACAGAACCGCTGTATTTGGTGTGATGATAATACGTAAGTGTATGTTGAGATAGCGTTACATTCACAAAAACTGACTGTTTTACACTTGCAGTGTTTGCCACATCCCCCACTAATGTTATTTGCCTGGAAACATGTCATCGGCATAGTCTTAATGCCTTTCAAATGGTCTCCCGGTCTCTCTGCTATACAATAGATGCGTTTTATTGGTATTTATAGCTAGCGCAGCAATGCAAGTACCAATAAAACGCTATACCCACTTTTATATTCATCCCAATTCCGGCGCCGCATAAGTTTAAACTTTATCTCAACTTTTATATCAACTTTTTTACTGACTTATTTACTAACACTTTTGGGTTTGTTTTTGTTTGCCAAGGAAAATTTGACTGTGCTAGCTATAACTTTTTCAATAAAACACGCCTGTTGCACTTCGAAGGAGCCCATTGTGTTAAACAAGACACCTTGCTGTAATATAGGACCTTCTGATAATGATAACAATTTTTGGGGGAACTCTTCCGTTTTATCCTTTAACTGATCGAGAATTATGGTTACCATTAGTTATGGGAAAACAGACTAAGCAGTTATACTATGGCAACTGTTGCAATTCTTACGGTCACCTTCCTTTGGCATTGTATCGTTTTCCAAAATAGTTTGTACCAATGAATATAGAATACTAGCCCTTGTTACGCGGTCAGCTTTCACAAACCCAGCTGGTAATCCGTCAAGTCCGACTGCTTGTTACTTTTAAGGAGATTTATGAAAGTTTGTATTTCCGCCATTGATGCGCGATCGATGTCAATACCCTTAAAGGACCTGTGCATTATGTAAAGTTGCGCCATTTGGGTATTTGGTTCAACTCTGTGATATCTCCTTTTCTTGTAGCGCAGCGTTTTCCGCATTATTTACGAGACCGTCTAACCTCGCCCACCAGTCAAGTGTCTCACAAAACACTAGACCATCTTATGTGCTATCCGATAGTCACTCCGTAATTCTGCCTTTCGTTGAATGTCTGTCTCAATTATTTGCACCTTCAATGATTTCAAAGCTCGATTTTAACTTAAGTGCCTTGGGACATCCGAAAGTCGCTAACTGTTGTCCTTCTAGGTTGTCCTACAAAGTTTCATATCCAGCCTCCATAAAAATTCTTTTTATTTCATCCACACCTCCTCAATTGCTGAGTGTCTGAGTCGATTTAGTGAGGAAGCTTTGTCATTAAGAGTGATGACATAGTAACGACATATGTTGGGATCATTCCAATCATTCATATTGAATTTTGAACTCCTTGCTGCTTCCTGCGATTGTCATTGTAAAGCTGCGATGCGTAGCTTGAGACTCGTGAGAACAAAATGATGGTCGCTTCCCACATTGGAATTTTTATACTTCTGACATCACACATTGACTTCCTCCATCTATGTTGAGTCATGATATGGTCAATTTGGTTTTCAGTTTGACCATCTGGATGCAACCAGATGATTTTGTTGCACGTCTCATGCTTAAATACAGCCTCACTCAGTACAAGACTATTTGCGTTTCAAAAGTCGATAAGCAAATCGCCATTTTCGTTCCGTGTCCCAAAGCCATTTTTTCCAACACGTTTTCATGGCCGTAATTGTCTGATCCGACTTGTTCATCGAGGTCTCCCATGACAACTATGATATCGGCTCTCAAAACACTCCTGTAAACCAAGTTTGGATAAGTGTTAAATGCGGTTTTGTCTTCCTCGGTCGCTTCATTTGTGGGGCGTACCACTAAGTAGTTGTGATGTCACAAATTTTTGAACAATACCTTGCCTTCATCAATCTCGCAGAAACGAACACCCAGGAAATAAGACTTCTCCTCGTTTCTTTGTTCAACATATTTCCGACACCATGCAGTCTTTGGTCACCCTCCCTTTCATCCTCCCCGGAACACAGCATTCTCGTGTTTCCAGTGTTAGATCTGTCAGCTCCTCCTCTTCACAAAATTTAAAAAAAACGTATTCCTAGAATTTTGGAAAACTTACCTGTTAATAATTTAATAACTTAATTCAACAAGAACACTGTTCACGGTTGTACCTTACAAGTTTCTCAAATCATCAAATGCCATATATTGAGCTTTAAATCAGATCCGTCCGACGTCTTTAAATTTCAAGCTTCCCTGGCAAGCACTATCTACATTGAAACCAGTCAGATATTTTATTTTCACGCATAAACTAAAATATACCTATATTCCAGACAGGATAGTATTTTTAACCTTTTTCTGCATTTTGAAAAAAAAATTGTTTCCGGCCCCACAGATCGACCATTTACCAAATTTTCAACAGGTACCACATATTCATCGACTTCAAAGTCGCATAATATTCCATTCACAGTCAGGAGCAATGACTCAACTTAGACAAAACGATCCAGCTGACATTAAAAAAAAAGCGATGCAATGTGAAATGTGGTAATAGCTCCTTCGAACTCTTCTAAACATCTACTGGCTTTCTGCAAGGATTTCTGCTATTATGTGATATCTATTTTTAGAGCAGATAGTGTGTAAGGCAAGTGGAAGGCAATATCTTTAGTCTTCAATTGAACGAGGACAACACCAAGAACATGTTATCAACAAACAAACATCTGTCCACCGCTACCAGGTAAGATAAAATGTCTCTATTGATTGATTTCAGTAGAGGTCCGGAGAAAAATAATTCTTGAGCCTTAGCGTATACCAGAAAGTTTGGAAACAGCGTACGTACGAGGTTGATAAAGTTGAAAACTGATATTTTCTAAAATATACCTGTCATATTGTATTGAATCAACCCTTTAAAAACCCATAAAGTATTCAAATATATCAACACCCTTCGAATTGGAACCATAAGAATCCCAAAGATGTTATAGGATTGGGTTAACAAATGCTTGCGTTTCATTTTCATATGTTAATATCGAATAACCAAAAAGACACAAGGGACCAGTCATACCCTAAACAATCGAGACAACAACGAAATGGAGTTGTTCGTATAATGAAATCTTCAGGGTACAACGCAAACTGGAATACAAATGAAAGAATATAAAAGTCAATTCTATTTACCGAAGCATGGAAGCTTGCTTTTGTTATAAACAAAATACATGAAAGACACTGGTCGTCGTTCTGTTTATCAGTCAGAATTTCAGTGTTTAAGTTCACCTAAGTGCTTAAATTATTTTATTGATTTTTTTTTAAGAAAACCATCAATGTTGAAGGAATATATATATGTACTCTTCAAATGATAATGTTTGAATTTGTCAATTCTATCAAACAAATACAAACATTTCAATTGACTTCTCAAAATAGTCGAACTCAAATCTTTGTATACTTACGACAAAACAATAAAACCGAGCATTATTTTCTTATATTTACGATTATTATTGGTCTCAAGTTCATACAAATTGCTTTATCTACTAGAATTTAGGTCATCTCTGCAAGTCTATAATTGACACACTCTTGTTAATTGTATTCTCTAACGACATTGTCCATCACACCGAGTTATATTATAGTTAACTGCATTACCCCACACAAAAAAGATACCATCGAATGACCTCTCAGCCATCAGCTTCCATGAGAAAGTCCTCCTTTTGGTTATAAATCTATTTTGACGAGGGCTTATAAATATATGTTATAACAAACCTATCTACACCCAACTCCCAATATGATACCACCTACGCAACGACCAACAACGACACGTGTGCCACTTTTACTTTCTTAAGTTCTTCCCATTTTTGTTGTTGTTGTTGTTGATGTTGGGTGTTGGTGTTTAGAGACGATTAAGTACGAAGGCACAGGATGCGACAAACGCACGCAAGCCTCTCAACTCTCAGGGGGAAACAAAAAGTACTTATAAGCCAACATTAAGAACAAAAACACAGTTGGGTGCAATAAATTCAGAGAATCAATTATTGGATTTGCCATTTCAATGTAAGGAGAACATACAAAAGTGCTGTTGATGGTGATGTTTTGCAGCCTTTCCAGCTTAGTTGTGACTGACATTGGCCTGGTTTTTTTTGAATTTGTTTTACTGTTGGCAATTGACAAAGAGTCTGATGTCTACTTCAATATACGTACTCACATCTATATGTATTGTGAATCTGTTATAGAAGAAATCATACCTAGACGAAACGAAGACATGTTTTTATGTTTATATGCCTCTTGACTGAGGATTGAATTGAGAACAAATAAAATCGGTGATGAAATTTATGTAAACAATTTTGAGTGTGATCCCGAATTCTATTCGGTTCGAGGTTCCTACAAAGATTTAAACTCACCCAAGTTACCCTTTAAGAACCTAAGTTGTTCAATCCCCGATCAGAATGCTTCTTTTACATACCCCCAACCAATCCAATATCTTTTTTCGTATTTCTAAACTTTCAATAAGTTCTTTAGAATCAAGATTCTATCCTCAATTTAGATTTCAATAATAACCTTCTTGTACACTTTTTCTTTCCTCCATAGCAACTGTACCAGGTGGTGTGGCCAAACGTCGAGTTGTTGTCGCCCTCTATGACTACAAATCCCGCGATGAATCTGATCTCAGCTTTATGAAAGGCGATCGAATGGAAGTTATTGATGATACCGAATCAGACTGGTGGCGTGTGGTTAATCTAACTACACGTCAAGAAGGCTTAATACCGTTAAATTTCGTTGCTGAAGAACGAAGTGTTAACAGTGAAGAGTAAGATTTAAAAAGAAAACAAAAATCGTTATTACCCTTTATTGAATAAGTTACTAAATATTTCTTTTTTCTTTTACAGTTGGTTCTTTGAAAATGTCCTGCGAAAAGAAGCTGATAAACTTCTACTAGCCGAAGAGAATCCACGCGGAACCTTTTTAGTTAGACCATCTGAACACAATCCAAATGGTTATTCGTTGTCTGTGAAAGACTGGGAAGATGGCCGTGGATATCATGTGAAGCACTATCGAATTAAACCGCTCGACAATGGTGGATATTACATTGCCACAAATCAGACTTTCCCCTCGTTGCAAGCTCTAGTGATGGCGTATAGTAGTATGTTGCTAAAATATATATTTTTTTGTTATTAAATTTTTTGGATAAATTGTTATAATTCATTTTTTTTTTTATAGAAAACGCTCTTGGTCTATGTCATATATTATCAAGACCATGTCCTAAACCACAGCCACAAATGTGGGATCTCGGACCGGAACTGCGTGATAAATATGAAATTCCACGATCCGAAATCCAACTTATTCGAAAGTTGGGTCGTGGTAATTTTGGTGAAGTGTTCTACGGCAAATGGAGGAATAGTATTGATGTGGCTGTGAAGACATTGCGCGAAGGTACTATGTCAACGCAGGCATTCCTGCAAGAGGCTGCCATAATGAAGAAATTCCGTCACAATAGATTAGTAGCACTTTATGCTGTTTGCTCTCAGGTTTGCAAATTTTTTTTCAATAATTCTATTCTTTTTCGACATCGATTTGCGGTTGTTTACTTTTTGAATAATTTTATTTGTTTACAATATGCATAACGATCGATATGAATTTACGAATTTTCGCTCATGTATCGTTTGTGCAGTTTATATTTCTGAGGGCTCAAGAAACATCCCCTGTTTAGCTGTCAAAAGCTAAGGAAAACAAGTCTTTACTCCGTCAGCTCTGTGAGCGCTCCTGTAATATAAACTGAACAATTAATTACTAAGTATTTCTTTTATATTTAACCTTTTTGATTAATGAAAAATTATTGTCCTCTAGGGTTAGAGTTTTTTTTTTTTTATTAATAACTAAGCTTGGTGTATTCTTCCAAAAGGTTTAGTTTAGCTTTAGTTCAAACCAAAATTTGAAAATGTCTTGCATTTTGCAATCTCAAAAAGATTTCGGGTTTTCTACTCGTACATCGTCTTAATGCAGTTCTTCATGGCAAACACTTTTGCGGAAATACTTTTTTGAAACATTGAATTCTTGAATGGGGGTTTTTGTATGGAAACATTTACGAGTAAGAGCTAGGCTTCTATTAGACCATCATTAGAATATTGAAAGTTTAAATAAAACAAAACAACATCTTAGTGAACTTCCAAGTAAATAGGCTGGTTATTGCTATAGTTTGATTATCCGATTCCTTTTAGAGATGCTTAGTCTAATATGTTCATTTTAATTGACAAGTGCCATTGGTTCTGACTTGCTTGGTTCGATTCCCAGTTGATGGCTAAAAGTAATAGACTAAGAACTACTGAAATATCTTTGACTCTTAATTTAGCCAGAATTTACAAGTTTAATGATGTGCTGAATTCGAAAATACATATATCATCAAAAACTGTTGGCTTTTGTAGACATTTTGATTTATTCGTATGTATATGTATGTAGATAACATCTTATTACCTTTTTGTACGATTAACCATTCTCAAGATATTTATTACATTCAACTTAAAGCCTCACCTTTTTTCAATTTTCACTTAACAATTCCAACAAAAGTATATTTCTGATTTATGAAAAATATTTATTGTCTATGCCGACTGGCTACGTTCATTTTCTTGAATCAATTCAATTTCTAGTTAGTTATTGGTCTAATGGCTTCGACTGGAAAAAAATGTATTCAAACAAGTCATACATATCATGTATATGCTTGAAATCTCTTTCCTTAATCTTACTTTTTATTTAATTCTAATTCTTATCATTTAGTTAAAGAAAACCGCCTAATCTTATGTCTGTTTCAGAAGCTTTCAAAGAAATCGTAAGCTAGATTTTAATTTGTATGTCTGCCGACCGCCGACCGTTGTGAGTTGAGCCATTTTTAACAAGACATGAAAATATTGATAAATAAGTCAGTTAAAAAAAAAAATAGATTTCACCCTTCAATAGATACAAATAGATACAAATCAATAGATAAAAATGAACAGGCTAGCCCAAAAGTTGCTGTTTTCAGTATTTAACAAAAAAACTAAGAAACTTTGCTTAGAAACCTTTTCCATGTTTCAGAGATTGCTCATTTTTTTAACTTTAAACATTTTTCGCACTTGGCTGGCAAATTTTTACCCAGGTGACAATATTTTTAATTAAATAGGTAGGTACAGTACCAAATCTCCCATTGTCCTTTCCTTTTTTTTCAGATCAGATCAAAATTTGTATAATCGAATTTTAAACCTCATTTATATCATAGAGCTCATTTGTATCCTTAGGCAACTCTCCCTGTTATGCGAAAAGCAATAAAATCTATTTTTCAAATTGTCGTACAGTTCCGACTCTATCGGCACCCCTGACAGCTTTAGAAGTTTATATTTAAAATTTCGCTAATTGAATTGGTGAAAAATAATGACAGTCCCTAGGACTGCTAGATTTATAAATTGTTAAGGACAACTATTAGCTAGTGTTCCGTTTTAAATAAACAAGAAGTAAACAGATCAATTCGCCATTAGCATGGACTCAACATTTGTTCCGGCTGTAACGCATTTATCATTTCAGGCTTATTTAATTTTTAAAAGCTCTGACATATAAAAAGATTGCAAATCTAAAATATTGCCAAGGGTTCAACAAAATCGGTTGAAATTTCGGGTGGACGTCCATGTTTAAGATAAGAAACAGGTGAAATCCTAATTGGTCTTATAAGTAGTTAAATTATTTGCCGTTTTCTTTTGTATAATGTTAGTGACATTTAAATTTCGTTTGGATAAACAAGTATAACGAATCATTCAATCATGGATAAGTTTAAAAAATTCAAATGAAATTAATTATCATTAAAATCAAGAGATTTTCATTCAAAACAAGATGGAGTCCAAATGGAACCAATGTCAAATATTTCACGTTTCTATACGTGCTGCACGGAAGAGTTAAAAACTGATTTATGAAGTCAAATGAAATTCACAAAAGATTTCTATCCCAATTCCAATCTACTATTTTTTTTGTCAACTTTGCTAACATAATAGCTGTAATATGCATGTAGATACATATGATACAAAAACTTGAAAAGACCAATTCAACAAAAGAAGATCTTATACACACTAGTGGTAATATGAATATTATAGTATTAGCAATTCCACATTCTGTTTAGTATATGTTAACACATTTTGTACTGAAATTAAGTTCTCGATTTCGTAACCAAAGAAAAAAACAACGATAAAAACACAAATTTTGATACCATGCTTATAACATTTTGCTGTCGTGGTTTTAGCATGGTATAACATGACACACTTTTGGTATAAGTGGATACTACAATATTCGTACTAGTTGTGTGTTACGGGTATTAGCAATTTTTGAAACATGAAAAGAGTTCTCAGCAAATCTTATGTTCAGCTGTAAAACACTTTCAAAGATTCGGGTGGCTGCGATTATTCAATCTTGTCAGAATACAATTATGTATGTACATATATACATATCTCATTTTATCGAATTGGAAGAAAATTGAAAATTGAATCGGTCATTTCAAAAACCACTTACATAAGTCACATTTTGTCTCAAATATGATTTCTTATCTGTAAACGCTCTGGTCTATTAGACCGTCTAATTAAACTTTTGTATACCTTTTAATAATTGTACAATTTAACGCAATGTGATTTTTGGTAGCTTCATGGTTTGAATCGACCTTTAATCTAATAAGGCCTAATTTTTTTGTAATGTGACTTCTGTTGTTTTTGAAATGACTGATTCAATCACAGTTCTCAACAACAAACTTTTTTTCGAATAGTTTTTCAGAAGTTAGGAGTTCAGAAGACGAGGAGTTGAAATTAGCGACTTTTCAATTTTTATGTCAGGAGTGTACAACCACTTCAATTCATTAATTAAAAATCGAAAATTATACTCTAAGTCCACAAACTTCAATTTTAAAAATCCGATTAATACAAGTCAAGGTATGAGCATTTGAAGCAAACCTTATCGGCCTTTTAGTAGTAATTTTTTTTGTGATTTTTCTTTTTTTTAAATCTCTAAATATTTCTCAATGATGATCAATGATGCGTCTAAAATGAGTTCTTAGTCTATAAACTTGGAAAACGCCTTTGCATCATTTCTCACTTTAAAAAAATCCAACCCATGCCAAAAGAATATATGTATTTTGGTCACTGTCTCTGCTTTCTATTTGTATGTAAGGCACTTATACATGCTGATGATGTTTAAATATACAAAGTTACCACCCAATATTCTTTCTATTTAGTGCCGTGCAATCCAAGTTGCATTTAAAAAAATCTATGAAAGTTCTTACAGACATATTGTATTAGCAAAGATTTGATAAGAATATTTCTTTAAGTGGGCAATTTGCACTAATTAAGAACTATTCACATGATAGCGACCAACGACAAACGAAAATACTTGTTCATAAATGTGTCAAATCCCAATTTTTTCGTTTATTCGCCGCCCGTCTGTTGTTCGCTCTAATGTGAATACTCCTTAATATATATTATTTTTACTGAGCCCAATATGCACATTTCAGGTACCTTCACGCTTTCGTTTGTCTAAATGATTATGAACGCTTTCAATCAAACCGTTCAATCAAATTACCTATAACCTTTTTTCGACCTCATGGGACACTTGCTTGCACTTGATCTTGCTGGCAATAAGAATCAGGTTATTTTAGCTCTAATTCATACTCTACTTATGTTAATATTAATATTAAATACTTTGTCGTATTGAAAGTGCAAGTCAAAGAAAATTTTTAGTTGCATTTAATAATTTTATACGTGGATATAATGTTCGTCGATTTGATCACGTCTTCCAATACGCAATTAGCATTTATAATAAGCCCTATCGCCGATTTCATGTGAACTTTTTTTCCCGGAAGTAAAGTCTTGCCCGAGAAAAGAAGTTTCCCATTATGATTGATTTGCTTTCGAAACAAATCATACAAACATAATAAATAATTCAAATCACTTGTAAAATAATTTTGACAGCAATATATTGTTTCGACTTAAGCGAATGAATTATGCATCTTTTTAACTTTTTTTTACTCAAGAAATTTGCAATCAAAATCACATACGTGATCAAACATTGATTATTTATTATTTTGAATGTGTTCGTAACCAGAGCAATAATGTTCATAGTATAACTAAAAACAAAAATTACAAAATAAGCGAATTGTTGCCAATTACTGACAAAAAATTTCAAATTGCGATACAATCCACAGACTTCAGACTTTAAATAAGATCTACTCGCTAAACGCAAAGGTGTACCTACGTCTCCCGACTAGTGCTCCCGACCCTATCACTTCTCTCAAATTGCCTCCAATTGTCATAATTAAAACCTTTTACTGTGATATTTTTAAAATTTGACGAAAAAGCCCACAATTTTGACCTTTTAAAATATCTTCTTTACTTGACTTAAACTTAAGTCTAAATAACTCCTCAGTTTGCAAATTTTATATAAATTCTAAATCCAAGTTCCCTATTAGATCCAGGTGGTTCTTTTATCTTTTAATTGCCTACTTGTTTATTTCCATCTATTTGGGAAAAGATTTTTCATAATCCCGATTGTAAAAAGGTTATTTTCATATATTTCTTGCATCTAAGTTCTGTTGAGGTCTTTCTTAAGCTTTCCATTTAATTTATTTTTGACTTTGAGAACGGTTTATGCCAAGGTTCATTACCTTGTTATTGTCCTAGAACATTTAGTATACATAATTTTTAGTTGCCTTTTTTTTGTCAAAATGTAAAAATGCATATCGATGGCAATGAAAATTTATTTTTTGTTGTTTATTTTACTAAAAACTATTTTATAATTTCAGGAAGAACCAATTTACATCGTCCAAGAGTACATGTCTAAGGGTAGTTTATTAGATTTTCTACGCGAAGGCGACGGCCGTTACTTACACTTTGAAGATCTAATCTACATTGCCACCCAAGTAGCCTCCGGTATGGAATATCTCGAATCCAAGCAGCTAATACATCGTGATCTTGCCGCTCGTAATGTTCTTATCGGTGAAAATAATGTCGCCAAAATCTGTGACTTTGGTTTGGCACGTGTCATAGCTGATGATGAATATTGTCCGAAACAGGGTTCTCGTTTCCCCGTTAAATGGACAGCACCCGAAGCCATAATCTATGGCAAATTCTCTATAAAATCGGATGTCTGGTCATATGGCATTTTACTGATGGAACTCTTTACCTACGGTCAAGTACCATATCCGGGTATGCATAGTCGAGAAGTTATCGAGAACATCGAACGTGGATTCCGAATGCCTAAGCCAACTAATCACTACTTCCCCGATAATATCTATCATCTGCTGCTGCAGTGTTGGGATGCTGTGCCAGAAAAACGACCCACATTTGAATTTCTTAATCATTATTTCGAATCATTTTCGGTGACGTCAGAAGTACCTTATCGAGAAGTACAGGATTAAGACTAAAATAAATAATAAAAGAAAATTTAGAGAAGATTGAAAAAAAAAACCCAAAATTTTATTTTGTGTTTTGTGCTATTTAAAAACAACAAAAAAACAACAGTAACAAATATGAGAAATATTGTTTTTATTATTACAGAACTATCATTATAATCAAATGTTTATCTTTCTCTCCCCCGCTCATGTACTCAGTCAGATCTTATACATAGCATTTTGAGTATATAATAATATATACGTTATATTTACATTTTAGACCACAATTTATACCAATTTAGTTTTTAAAATCAATTTAAAATATATAATTAACTTTTCTTTCTCTCTTTTCTACTTTGAAAGAATATTTATTTTTAAATTTAAGAACAGTGAGAAGCATCACTTTCTATTATTTTAATTCTTTTGTTTTATATTTAAACTGAAGTTTATATACATACATACATAAATACATATATACAACACAACAATGTATTTTTTACCTTAACTAAGTATATAAAAGTATGAAATCCTCTTTAAGTATTAGAACCAAAAACAAACAAATTTTTTACAAGACTTATTTTTTCTTTCCATTTTTACAAAACTTAAACAAACACAAACATACATACAAAAAACAAACAAACAAGAAGAACCATACCGATGGATTCACTGAACGAGAAACTCGATGGCAGTGCAGTGTAGTTAAATAATAAAAAATAAATTAAAATATTAAAAAAAAAGAGAATTTAAACTCAAAGATCATGTCATTTATAGCGACAAAGATTGCATAGCTTTTTATATATTTACAATGTGCCCCCATCCCATTGCAGTAAAGATGAACTGCACTGTCTGTCATTTACATCTGTCGATCTGTGTCCAGTGAATCCTCAAAACAAAAAGCAAATACTTTCCAAACCTATTTATATATATAATTTTTTCTATTCTTTTCTATTTATGAATATTTTTCAAATAAAAAGATCAAGGATAACAGTTGAAAAAATAGTAAACGAAATATAAGTTATTACTTTAAATAACATGATAAATTGAAACAAAAAATAAAAATCGTGAAGTTATATTTAATTTAATAGTCGTAACTTATCACTAAGAAGAAAAAAAAACTAGCTATAATCTTAAGGTAAAATTAAATGAGAAAATGAAGACAAAAAAGTAAAAAAAAATCTTAATTATATATTTAAACAAAAAATAATAATTATTAAACGAGAAAACAAATATTTACCTACTTTTTACTATTTGATTTTTCTTTTGTGCATTTTTTATTTTGTATAAAAAAAAATAAATTTAAAAATCTATGTTTAAGAAATCCATATACAATACAATCATTTGAGTATATAAAAATAATAATTATTACTATAATAATAATAATAAAAAAAAAAAACTATGTATACATAATAAAATTAATGAAAATATGAAAAGAAAAACTAAAAACAAAATAAAACCAAAAAATTAACTCTAAACATTATATATTAATAATAATAAAAATAAAATATAAAACAAAAAATCTTGAACAAGAAAACTAAACAAGAAATAAAAACACAAAAAAAAATTATAAAATGACAAAAAAATAATGTGGAATATCACACGATGATACAGTTCAATAAAGAGTAACATTTTATCCATACAATTTGTGTCAAGAACTAGCTTTTTTCCTTTATATTGAAATCAGCAATAGAACTGGATTAGAAGTTGATAACCAGAAAACCTCGGTGGAACCATTTTTGTTAAAGGATATCTCTTTTGGTTTTCGCCTTAGACAATATACCGTATGAATTTGGTGTTACCGAAAATAGTCTGTAGAACTCAACCCTATTTAATGTAATCAAGGCGACTTTAAAATTGATCAGGTGATTTGATTATATGTAGTTATCTTAATCTTACCGAATTAAATCCTAGTTTCAAGACTAGCTGTAAGCCCTTATCTGCTAGTCTTGAAACTTGGCTTAAGTTTTTTCTGTTTACGTATATCAAATTGATAAATAAACATCATTGTCGTTCGGTCAAACAATAAGTTGTCAAACAATTAGAGACTTTAACTGCGAAACAGAAACAAAATTTCAACAACCCTTATCCCCTTCATAGCCTTATTTGTCGGATAAATATCCGATACTTGAACCAGAACCTTTGAAACTGGTCCTTAATAAAAATAAAATTCAATGATGTGACAGTTCGTGGAGAAGCAAAGTCTATTGAATAACAACTCTCAACCATCCACTCTGCGTGAGGACGGTAGGAATAGAGGGAACATTCTGCATATAATACAAAATTTTCTGCCGATTCCGAAAAATTCAAAATTAGACAGTAAATTAGTAACAAGTGTAAGCACCACTTCCAATACTAAGCCACATATCTTTTTATTTTGTATGGATTAGCAGTTTTTTTCAAAATCTACTGAAATAAAAATAGGTACATGTACTTTATATATGATTTACTTTCCATGCTTAAATCCATATTCGTGAACACAACTGATTGAAAAACAATGCTATTTTTTATTGGCTTTCATACAGAATAATCAGCAAAAATATTAATGTACACGTTCTATCTCTTAAGTTGAAAGAAAAGTACTATTCTTCGTACTATTTGTCAATGTTTACATTATTATGTGGTCCATGCGTCCATCAGAACATCGAGTCAGAGTCTCTGAAGTCGAAACGAATGTATTGATTTGCTTTAAATTTGGTACAGAGACCATTATGTATTTATTTCTAGGAAAAAAATTCCAATTCTTATTTTATTTCATCTAGAACGGGTAAAAAGTTTTAGCCTTTTTCAAGTTTTTCTCGAAAATGGGTCGGATCATATTCAAACATGTAATTGTACTGGTAATTGCAATATCATTCTGCGTATCTGGATTTAAAAAAAAAAAAATCCCATAACGGACAAAGAGTTTAGTAGTTTTTGTTTTCAGAAAAAAAAACTGTTTTGGTTATGAGTTATATGTAGCATTCCAAAAGAATTCGTCTAATTGAAACACGACTTTTTGATTTTGTACAAACTTTGTGAGAAACTTCGTTATGGTTCCAAGGAATGAGAGGAAGGAAAAATATAAGCTAGTTATATTTAACATTCGAGACAATTCAGAAAGTCAACACCACCGTGTTTGCTTTTGTTTTTATTTGGTTGGTAGTGATTGTGTAAATTTTCTTTTTTTCAATTTTTTAATTATGCGGGAATGCAGAATTGGCTTATAAGAAAATTAAATAATAGTGAACTTCCTTCCTTCCAACCCAACCGTCAATAAGACAGTTAAATAATAGTAGACTTCCTTCCTTCCAACTGTCAAGAAATTTCTCACAAACTTTGAGCAAAACCAAAACTATGGAGTAAACTTTTATATTTTTATTTTTAATGATTTCAGAAGGAATAAATCCTATACTTTTGTGTTAAGAAGAAAAATCATATCTGATTTAAAAAAAAAAAAAGTGACATTTATACAAACATTTGTATGTACACAGATCTGACAAAAAAAAAAATATTAACTTTAGGATAGGACAGAAAAACATTCATCAACAAAATAAAAAAAGATAGAGAAAAAAACGAGTTCAACTCAAAATGCCAAAAATATATGTATATGGAAACGGTTTTCTTCTTATCACGGCAGTAATGTTAATGGCCTCACCGATTTTGTTAAAGTTTTGAAACGCAATCAAATATTACGTTGATTTTTTTTTTACAAATATTTGTATCATAAACAAACAAATTTAAGAACTTTTTCACACATTCTTCGTGTTAGTTTTTATTTTTTGTTGTTTAATTTTTGTAACGCTTTTTCTTTAACAAGAGGTTTTATAGCATTAATGGAGCCATGCCCTACAAAGTCTAGCCACGTTAAACATTTTTAACCACAAGAGTTAGTTCCAGTTTTTAATTTCTTTTAATGTGATCGCACCGATGATTTTATTTAGTATGTCTAAAAAATTGTATGTCTATTAGTACATTTTTCATTCTATAGATTGGGTTTGACTATCTGAATACTATTATTCGACATTAGCTGTGTTTTATTATCTTCTATTGGGATCGGGAGCTAGATCTTGGGCCGAATTACCGCGTCAGTGATCGAGTGAGTGAGTGCCATCAGTGATCGAATGAACGTGTAACCACTCGCGCACGTTTTCGATTGCTCGAAACGTGCGCGCTAATGACTCACATAATTCAGTCACGTATTGCTCGATAACTGATGCGGTAATTCGGCCCCTGGATTAACTTTTAAAATTTGATTTTGTTTTGCAAACATTTAAAAATTGCCGATTGAACAAGTTTTTTTGTGGAAAAAAATCCACTTCCGGTTGCTTTTTGACTAAGAATATACTATGTGTCTTTATTCTACTATTCCATAAGGCTGCCGTAAAATATAGTAAGTTATGATTTCTATTTACGAAGACAGTGGTTGGACAGAATTATATCAGATATTTTTATCACGAATCAGACATTTCTTACAAAAACTGGTTTTATTTTTTTGCTTCGATTCGAAAATGGTAAAAACTATTAAACGATATGAACGGCTCCGAGAAAGAACGACCAAATTCAGTTTCTGTTGAAAATAAGAATATGATTCAATCTTCTACGCGTCTAAGACCCATTTGCTGATACGAAACTTAAATAATTAAAGTGGAACATAAATGGGTCTTAGACCCGTTTGCTGATACGAAACTTAAGTATTTATTTTTTACTTAAAAAGCTTATTTTCTTCTTTCTCCTCTGCGTAGACAGTCACATAACCGCGTATTTTCTATGTATGCTAAGTATTAACGACTGTGGAAAACATACAAAATAACTAAATTTGGTGGCGCAACAGCTCGGTGGTGAACCATGGCCTAGTGACTAACAACTCTCAACCATTCCTGTGTTCGTGTTGTTGGCAGGAATGGAGGGGCCCTAAAATTTTTTGACGAGTCCGAACGGCTAGATGAGAATTACTTATTCATGACAAGTAGACTCTTGGAGGATATGTCAGTTCCTCGCAAGAGGCAGTACCTCGGGAAAGAACATATCTGTTTTTTAAGTGGCAGCGGCTGGGAATCGAACCCAGAACGACGGCATGAAAGCATGGAAAGCATTCAAATATAAAAAACATTAGATATTGATGGTTTTTACGATAAACTCTTTCTGGACAAAAAAAATATTATCTTATATAGATTATTATCAGATATTCACGAAGAAGATAGTGTGTTGTCCAAATCTTAAACGCGATTTCCCAAAAACTGTAAAAAAAAAAATATTCGAAAATGTATACTAGGATGGTCGACGAATCTTTAAATGATGTAAATAATAATGATCGCAAAATTCGGATATAAGGTCAAGACTACGCAGTGGTGAGTCACATTGCAATCAAAAACATTCTCTTTTTTGATGATAATGTCATTTTATTTTCATTTTATAATGAGTACAATTATACAATTCATAGAGATGTTCTTATATTTAACTTTAAGTTTTAATTTTTTTGTTTGTTTTGTTAACATTTAAAATTTAAAATTTCTCAACAGTTTTATATTTTCTTAAAGTTAAAAAAAAAAAATAAATAAAAAATACTTTTATATCAATAAGAAGAATAATAATAAAATTTTCGTTAGAAAAAAAATGATTTACAGTAACACACGTAGATAGTTTTTCTTATGAATATTTTTCTTATTTAAAAAAATGATTTATTTTAAAATTTTGCTAATTTCTTTAAGTTACATCGTTAATTTTACTTTTACATTGATAAATAGTTTGATTTTGTTTTATACTATAAGTTTAAAAAAAAATATTTTTTTTAGCACAAGATTCGTCGTATATCGTGATGTTCATCAAGATGAATTTAAAACCATTGGTGAAGTTGCCTTTTGTTTGTTATTGCTGATGATTTTCTTGTTGTTGTTGTAGTGCCTTATTCTGTGAATACAATAATAAAACTTTTAGTAATTGTTATTAAAGAAAATTTATTAATACTTTTTAAGTTGGAATGTAGCAGAGACGAAAAATAATTAAGAATATGCATACATACAAGGTCGTTCATTTTGAAATTGTAAGAAAATGTGATATTGGGACAGAAACTTGTTTAAAAATGTCAGGTTTAAGATAAGATCTAATTTTATGGTCTCAAAACAAATTTATTGATATATATTTCTAACGCAAGATTAAAAAAATCTTGATTTGAGGTGTTTATGTTGTTTTATCATGGGATGAAAAAATAGTTCTTGACGAGGTTATTTAAGATAGGTTAAATTTTTCAATATAATTTACTTTAAAAACGTCAACAGGAGCTGAAAACCTTAGACAGAAGCTTTTCAAATAAGGAAGTTCCATTTAAATATATGGAGACATATCAAATCAATTCGGAATTCGAGTTACACCGTTTAGTCAAAATACAATGAAATACTTGCTGTAAAAGACCTTAGACACTAAATAAGAAGATTCTTTTAAGGAAAATCTAGCTAGAAACCAAGAAACATTTTAAGAGAGGAAAATCTGAAAATCTGAGCTCTACTTTAATCAAGAAGAATATTCAGGACGGAACGTTATGTCGTTCATGGTATGGTTGAGGAAATATTCACCCAAAAGAGATTTTACTGATTTTCTACCCCAAACTACCTACCTTAATGTTTTTGAATAAATATATTTTAAAAACCAAGCCTAAAAAGTTGATGCGGCTGAGTTGAAATTTTTGAAAAAATGGCAAGGGGTTAGTCCATTCTTTTTCTCGAAATCCATGAAAAATTTGTTTGTCAAATTTTTTACATTTTTGGAAAGGTGTGCTAATTTTCTATTCAGAACTGAAAGCCGCAACAATCCTGAAAGCTCGGTTCGTTAGATATTCGCATTTAACGGATTGCGTAAAAGTTCACTTAAATTGCATTGGATGCAAATATCTAATGATTTAGACATTGCAAAAGCTTTTGGTTTTCACATGAAGATAGCTTTTGAATAGATAGTGCAGAATTTGAAAACCAAAACTATTTGCATGACTTGGCGACGAAAATACGTCCATGCAAAGGCATTTTCAGGCTAAATGCAAATAATCGAATATCACTGTGGATGCCTATATTTCGAAAACCAGATATCATAGAAGGTTCTAATTTTCAGTTTTGGAAAGCTCTTGAAAATCCAAAAAGGAATTTTTTTATTTTAGCATTTTTCAAGGCTCTGCTTCGGAAATATCTCCATCCAAAGACATTAAGGTGGGTAGTTGGGGGCACAAAATCGTTAAAATCAAGTAAAGTCGCTTTCAATGCGAATATTTTACCAACAAGACCATGGAACGAAATTTGGCTTCGATGTATCGATAGGGTTTGAATAGACCTTTCCATTGATGTATGGCACGATTTATTTCATTAACTTTTAAAAAAAAGTTGTTGTTTTTTTGAAAAAATGGCAAGGGGTTAGTCCATTCTTTTTCTCGAAATCCATGAAAAATTTGTTTGTCAAATTTTTTACATTTTTGGAAAGGTGTGCTAATTTTCTATTCAGAACTGAAAGCCGCAACAATCCTGAAAGCTCGGTTCGTTAGATATTCGCATTTAACGGATTGCGTAAAAGTTCACTTAAATTGCATTGGATGCAAATATCTAATGATTTAGACATTGCAAAAGCTTTTGGTTTTCACATGAAGATAGCTTTTGAATAGATAGTGCAGAATTTGAAAACCAAAACTATTTGCATGACTTGGCGACGAAAATACGTCCATGCAAAGGCATTTTCAGGCTAAATGCAAATAATCGAATATCACTGTGGATGCCTATATTTCGAAAACCAGATATCATAGAAGGTTCTAATTTTCAGTTTTGGAAAGCTCTTGAAAATCCAAAAAGGAATTTTTTTATTTTAGCATTTTTCAAGGCTCTGCTTCGGAAATATCTCCATCCAAAGACATTAAGGTGGGTAGTTGGGGGCACAAAATCGTTAAAATCAAGTAAAGTCGCTTTCAATGCGAATATTTTACCAACAAGACCATGGAACGAAATTTGGCTTCGATGTATCGATAGGGTTTGAATAGACCTTTCCATTGATGTATGGCACGATTTATTTCATTAACTTTTAAAAAAAAGTTGTTGTTTTTTTGAAAAAATGGCAAGGGGTTAGTCCATTCTTTTTCTCGAAATCCATGAAAAATTTGTTTGTCAAAATTTTTACATTTTTGGAAAGGTGTGGTAATTTTCTATTCAGAACTGAAAGCCGCAACAATCCTGAAAGCTCGGTTCGTTAGATATTCGCATTTAACGGATTGCGTAAAAGTTCACTTAAATTGCATTGGATGCAAATATCTTATGATTTAGACATTGCAAAAGCTTTTGGTTTTCACATGGAGACAGCTTTTGAATAGATAGTGCAGAATTTGAAAACCAAAACTATTTGCATGGCTTGGCGACGAAAATACGTCCATGCAAAGGCATTTTCAGGCTAAATGCAAATAATCGAATATCACTGTGGATGCCTATATTTCGAAAACCAGATATCATAGAAGGTTCTCATTTTCAGTTTTGGAAAGCTCTTGAAAATCCAAAAAGCAATTTTTTTATTTTAGCATTTTTCAAGGTTCTGCTTCGGAAATATCTCCATCCAAAGACATTAAGGTGGGTAGTTGGGGGCACAAAATCGTTAAAATCAAGTAAAGTCGCTTTCAATGCGAATATTTTACCAACAAGACCATGGAACGAAATTTGGCTTCGATGTATCGATAGGGTTTGAATAGACCTTTCCATTGATGTATGGCACGATTTATTTCATTAACTTTTAAAAAAAAGTTGTTTTTTTTTTGAAAAAATGGCAAGGGGTTAGTCCATTCTTTTTCTCGAAATCCATGAAAAATTTGTTTGTCAAAATTTTTACATTTTTGGAAAGGTGTGCTAATTTTCTATTCAGAACTGAAAGCCGCAACAATCCTGAAAGCTCGGTTCGTTAGATATTCGCATTTAACGGATTGCGTAAAAGTTCACTTAAATTGCATTGGATGCAAATATCTTATGATTTAGACATTGCAAAAGCTTTTGGTTTTCACATGGAGACAGCTTTTGAATAGATAGTGCAGAATTTGAAAACCAAAACTATTTGCATGGCTTGGCGACGAAAATACGTCCATGCAAAGGCATTTTCAGGCTAAATGCAAATAATCGAATATCACTGTGGATGCCTATATTTCGAAAACCAGATATCATAGAAGGTTCTCATTTTCAGTTTTGGAAAGCTCTTGAAAATCCAAAAAGCAATTTTTTTATTTTAGCATTTTTCAAGGTTCTGCTTCGGAAATATCTCCATCCAAAGACATTAAGGTGGGTAGTTGGGGGCACAAAATCGTTAAAATCAAGTAAAGTCGCTTTCAATGCGAATATTTTACCAACAAGACCATGGAACGAAATTTGGCTTCGATGTATCGATAGGGTTTGAATAGACCTTTCCATTGATGTATGGCACGATTTATTTCATTAACTTTTAAAAAAAAGTTGTTTTTTTTTTGAAAAAATGGCAAGGGGTTAGTCCATTCTTTTTCTCGAAATCCATGAAAAATTTGTTTGTCAAAATTTTTACATTTTTGGAAAGGTGTGCTAATTTTCTATTCAGAACTGAAAGCCGCAACAATCCTGAAAGCTCGGTTCGTTAGATATTCGCATTTAACGGATTGCGTAAAAGTTCACTTAAATTGCATTGGATGCAAATATCTTATGATTTAGACATTGCAAAAGCTTTTGGTTTTCACATGGAGACAGCTTTTGAATAGATAGTGCAGAATTTGAAAACCAAAACTATTTGCATGGCTTGGCGACGAAAATACGTCCATGCAAAGGCATTTTCAGGCTAAATGCAAATAATCGAATATCACTTTGGATGCCTATATTTCGAAAACCAGATATCATAGAAGGTTCTAATTTTCAGTTTTGGAAAGCTCTTGAAAATCCAAAAAGCAATTTTTTTATTTTAGCATTTTTCAAGGCTCTGCTTCGGAAATATCTCCATCCAAAGACATTAAGGTGGGTAGTTGGGGGCACAAAATCGTTAAAATCAAGTAAAGTCGCTTTCAATGCGAATATTTTACCAACAAGACCATGGAACGAAATTTGGCTTCGATGTATCGATAGGGTTTGAATAGACCTTTCCATTGATGTATGGCACGATTTATTTCATTAACTTTTAAAAAAAAGTTGTTTTTTTTTTTGAAAAAATGGCAAGGGGTTAGTCCATTCTTTTTCTCGAAATCCATGAAAAATTTGTTTGTCAAAATTTTTACATTTTTGGAAAGGTGTGCTAATTTTCTATTCAGAACTGAAAGCCGCAACAATCCTGAAAGCTCGGTTCGTTAGATATTCGCATTTAACGGATTGCGTAAAAGTTCACTTAAATTGCATTGGATGCAAATATCTTATGATTTAGACATTGCAAAAGCTTTTCGTTTTCACATGGAGATAGCTTTTGAATAGATAGTGTAGAATTTGAAAACCAAAACTATTTGCATGGCTTGGCGACGAAAATACGTCCATGCAAAGGCATTTTCAGGCTAAATGCAAATAATCGAATATCACTTTGGATGCCTATATTTCGAAAACCAGATATCATAGAAGGTTCTAATTTTCAGTTTTGGAAAGCTCTTGAAAATCCAAAAAGCAATTTTTTTATTTTAGCATTTTTTAAGGCTCTGCTTCGGAAATATCTCCATCCAAAGACATTAAGGTGGGTAGTTGGGGGCACAAAATCGTTAAAATCAAGTAAAGTCGCTTTCAATGCGAATATTTTACCAACAAGACCATGGAACGAAATTTGGCTTCGATGTATCGATAGGGTTTGAATAGACCTTTCCATTGATGTATGGCACGATTTATTTCATTAACTTTTAAAAAAAAGTTGTTGTTTTTTTGAAAAAATGGCAAGGGGTTAGTCCATTCTTTTTCTCGAAATCCATGAAAAATTTGTTTGTCAAAATTTTTACATTTTTGGAAAGGTGTGCTAATTTTCTATTCAGAACTGAAAGCCGCAACAATCCTGAAAGCTCGGTTCGTTAGATATTCGCATTTAACGGATTGCGTAAAAGTTCACTTAAATTGCATTGGATGCAAATATCTTATGATTTAGACATTGCAAAAGCTTTTGGTTTTCACATGGAGACAGCTTTTGAATAGATAGTGCAGAATTTGAAAACCAAAACTATTTGCATGGCTTGGCGACGAAAATACGTCCATGCAAAGGCATTTTCAGGCTAAATGCAAATAATCGAATATCACTTTGGATGCCTATATTTCGAAAACCAGATATCATAGAAGGTTCTAATTTTCAGTTTTGGAAAGCTCTTGAAAATCCAAAAAGCAATTTTTTTATTTTAGCATTTTTCAAGGCTCTGCTTCGGAAATATCTCCATCCAAAGACATTAAGGTGGGTAGTTGGGGGCACAAAATCGTTAAAATCAAGTAAAGTCGCTTTCAATGCGAATATTTTACCAAGAAGACCATGGAACGAAATTTGGCTTCGATGTATCGATAGGGTTTCAATAGACCTTTCCATTGATGTATGGCACGATTTATTTCATTAACTTTTAAAAAAAAGTTGTTGTTTTTTTGAAAAAATGGCAAGGGGTTAGTCCATTCTTTTTCTCGAAATCCATGAAAAATTTGTTTGTCAAAATTTTTACATTTTTGGAAAGGTGTGCTAATTTTCTATTCAGAACTGAAAGCCGCAACAATCCTGAAAGCTCGGTTCGTTAGATATTCGCATTTAACGGATTGCGTAAAAGTTCACTTAAATTGCATTGGATGCAAATATCTAATGATTTAGACATTGCAAAAGCTTTTGGTTTTCACATGAAGATAGCTTTTGAATAGATAGTGCAGAATTTGAAAACCAAAACTATTTGCATGGCTTGGCGACGAAAATACGTCCATGCAAAGGCATTTTCAGGCTAAATGCAAATAATCGAATATCACTTTGGATGCCTATATTTCGAAAACCAGATATCATAGAAGGTTCTAATTTTCAGTTTTGGAAAGCTCTTGAAAATCCGAAAAGCAATTTTTTTATTTTAGCATTTTTCAAGGCTCTGCTTCGGAAATATCTCCATCCAAAGACATTAAGGTGGGTAGTTGGGGGCACAAAATCGTTAAAATCAAGTAAAGTCGCTTTCAATGCGAATATTTTACCAACAAGACCATGGAACGAAATTTGGCTTCGATGTATCGATAGGGTTTGAATAGACCTTTCCATTGATGTATGGCACGATTTATTTCATTAACTTTTAAAAAAAAGTTGTTTTTTTTTTGAAAAAATGGCAAGGGGTTAGTCCATTCTTTTTCTCGAAATCCATGAAAAATTTGTTTGTCAAAATTTTTACATTTTTGGAAAGGTGTGGTAATTTTCTATTCAGAACTGAAAGCCGCAACAATCCTGAAAGCTCGGTTCGTTAGATATTCGCATTTAACGGATTGCGTAAAAGTTCACTTAAATTGCATTGGATGCAAATATCTTATGATTTAGACATTGCAAAAGCTTTTGGTTTTCACATGGAGATAGCTTTTGAATAGATAGTGTAGAATTTGAAAACCAAAACTATTTGCATGGCTTGGCGACGAAAATACGTCCATGCAAAGGCATTTTCAGGCTAAATGCAAATAATCGAATATCACTTTGGATGCCTATATTTCGAAAACCAGATATCATAGAAGGTTCTAATTTTCAGTTTTGGAAAGCTCTTGAAAATCCAAAAAGCAATTTTTTTATTTTAGCATTTTTCAAGGCTCTGCTTCGGAAATATCTCCATCCAAAGACATTAAGATGGGTAGTTGGGGGCACAAAATCGTTAAAATCAAGTAAAGTCGCTTTCAATGCGAATATTTTACCAACAAGACCATGGAACGAAATTTGGCTTCGATGTATCGATAGGGTTTGAATAGACCTTTCCATTGATGTATGGCACGATTTATTTCATTAACTTTTAAAAAAAAGTTGTTGTTTTTTTGAAAAAATGGCAAGGGGTTAGTCCATTCTTTTTCTCGAAATCCATGAAAAATTTGTTTGTCAAAATTTTTACATTTTTGGAAAGGTGTGCTAATTTTCTATTCAGAACTGAAAGCCGCAACAATCCTGAAAGCTCGGTTCGTTAGATATTCGCATTTAACGGATTGCGTAAAAGTTCACTTAAATTGCATTGGATGCAAATATCTTATGATTTAGACATTGCAAAAGCTTTTGGTTTTCACATGGAGACAGCTTTTGAATAGATAGTGCAGAATTTGAAAACCAAAACTATTTGCATGGCTTGGCGACGAAAATACGTCCATGCAAAGGCATTTTCAGGCTAAATGCAAATAATCGAATATCACTTTGGATGCCTATATTTCGAAAACCAGATATCATAGAAGGTTCTAATTTTCAGTTTTGGAAAGCTCTTGAAAATCCAAAAAGCAATTTTTTTATTTTAGCATTTTTCAAGGCTCTGCTTCGGAAATATCTCCATCCAAAGACATTAAGGTGGGTAGTTGGGGGCACAAAATCGTTAAAATCAAGTAAAGTCGCTTTCAATGCGAATATTTTACCAAGAAGACCATGGAACGAAATTTGGCTTCGATGTATCGATAGGGTTTGAATAGACCTTTCCATTGATGTATGGCACGATTTATTTCATTAACTTTTAAAAAAAAGTTGTTGTTTTTTTGAAAAAATGGCAAGGGGTTAGTCCATTCTTTTTCTCGAAATCCATGAAAAATTTGTTTGTCAAAATTTTTACATTTTTGGAAAGGTGTGCTAATTTTCTATTCAGAACTGAAAGCCGCAACAATCCTGAAAGCTCGGTTCGTTAGATATTCGCATTTAACGGATTGCGTAAAAGTTCACTTAAATTGCATTGGATGCAAATATCTAATGATTTAGACATTGCAAAAGCTTTTGGTTTTCACATGAAGATAGCTTTTGAATAGATAGTGCAGAATTTGAAAACCAAAACTATTTGCATGGCTTGGCGACGAAAATACGTCCATGCAAAGGCATTTTCAGGCTAAATGCAAATAATCGAATATCACTTTGGATGCCTATATTTCGAAAACCAGATATCATAGAAGGTTCTAATTTTCAGTTTTGGAAAGCTCTTGAAAATCCGAAAAGCAATTTTTTTATTTTAGCATTTTTCAAGGCTCTGCTTCGGAAATATCTCCATCCAAAGACATTAAGGTGGGTAGTTGGGGGCACAAAATCGTTAAAATCAAGTAAAGTCGCTTTCAATGCGAATATTTTACCAACAAGACCATGGAACGAAATTTGGCTTCGATGTATCGATAGGGTTTGAATAGACCTTTCCATTGATGTATGGCACGATTTATTTCATTAACTTTTAAAAAAAAGTTGTTGTTTTTTTGAAAAAATGGCAAGGGGTTAGTCCATTCTTTTTCTCGAAATCCATGAAAAATTTGTTTGTCAAAATTTTTACATTTTTGGAAAGGTGTGCTAATTTTCTATTCAGAACTGAAAGCCGCAACAATCCTGAAAGCTCGGTTCGTTAGATATTCGCATTTAACGGATTGCGTAAAAGTTCACTTAAATTGCATTGGATGCAAATATCTAATGATTTAGACATTGCAAAAGCTTTTGGTTTTCACATGAAGATAGCTTTTGAATAGATAGTGCAGAATTTGAAAACCAAAACTATTTGCATGGCTTGGCGACGAAAATACGTCCATGCAAAGGCATTTTCAGGCTAAATGCAAATAATCGAATATCACTTTGGATGCCTATATTTCGAAAACCAGATATCATAGAAGGTTCTAATTTTCAGTTTTGGAAAGCTCTTGAAAATCCAAAAAGCAATTTTTTTATTTTAGCATTTTTCAAGGCTCTGCTTCGGAAATATCTCCATCCAAAGACATTAAGGTGGGTAGTTGGGGGCACAAAATCGTTAAAATCAAGTAAAGTCGCTTTCAATGCGAATATTTTACCAACAAGACCATGGAACGAAATTTGGCTTCGATGTATCGATAGGGTTTGAATAGACCTTTCCATTGATGTATGGCACGATTTATTTCATTAACTTTTAAAAAAAAGTTGTTTTTTTTTTTGAAAAAATGGCAAGGGGTTAGTCCATTCTTTTTCTCGAAATCCATGAAAAATTTGTTTGTCAAAATTTTTACATTTTTGGAAAGGTGTGCTAATTTTCTATTCAGAACTGAAAGCCGCAACAATCCTGAAAGCTCGGTTCGTTAGATATTCGCATTTAACGGATTGCGTAAAAGTTCACTTAAATTGCATTGGATGCAAATATCTTATGATTTAGACATTGCAAAAGCTTTTCGTTTTCACATGGAGATAGCTTTTGAATAGATAGTGTAGAATTTGAAAACCAAAACTATTTGCATGGCTTGGCGACGAAAATACGTCCATGCAAAGGCATTTTCAGGCTAAATGCAAATAATCGAATATCACTTTGGATGCCTATATTTCGAAAACCAGATATCATAGAAGGTTCTAATTTTCAGTTTTGGAAAGCTCTTGAAAATCCAAAAAGCAATTTTTTTATTTTAGCATTTTTTAAGGCTCTGCTTCGGAAATATCTCCATCCAAAGACATTAAGGTGGGTAGTTGGGGGCACAAAATCGTTAAAATCAAGTAAAGTCGCTTTCAATGCGAATATTTTACCAACAAGACCATGGAACGAAATTTGGCTTCGATGTATCGATAGGGTTTGAATAGACCTTTCCATTGATGTATGGCACGATTTATTTCATTAACTTTTAAAAAAAAGTTGTTGTTTTTTTTGAAAAAATGGCAAGGGGTTAGTCCATTCTTTTTCTCGAAATCCATGAAAAATTTGTTTGTCAAAATTTTTACATTTTTGGAAAGGTGTGCTAATTTTCTATTCAGAACTGAAAGCCGCAACAATCCTGAAAGCTCGGTTCGTTAGATATTCGCATTTAACGGATTGCGTAAAAGTTCACTTAAATTGCATTGGATGCAAATATCTTATGATTTAGACATTGCAAAAGCTTTTGGTTTTCACATGGAGACAGCTTTTGAATAGATAGTGCAGAATTTGAAAACCAAAACTATTTGCATGGCTTGGCGACGAAAATACGTCCATGCAAAGGCATTTTCAGGCTAAATGCAAATAATCGAATATCACTTTGGATGCCTATATTTCGAAAACCAGATATCATAGAAGGTTCTAATTTTCAGTTTTGGAAAGCTCTTGAAAATCCAAAAAGGAATTTTTTTATTTTAGCATTTTTCAAGGCTCTGCTTCGGAAATATCTCCATCCAAAGACATTAAGGTGGGTAGTTGGGGGCACAAAATCGTTAAAATCAAGTAAAGTCGCTTTCAATGCGAATATTTTACCAAGAAGACCATGGAACGAAATTTGGCTTCGATGTATCGATAGGGTTTGAATAGACCTTTCCATTGATGTATGGCACGATTTATTTCATTAACTTTTAAAAAAAAGTTGTTGTTTTTTTGAAAAAATGATTGAAAAAGAGTCCATTCTTTTTCTCGAAATCCATGAAAAATTTGTTTGTCAAAATTTTTACATTTTTGGAAAGGTGTGCTAATTTTCTATTCAGAACTGAAAGCCGCAACAATCCTGAAAGCTCGGTTCGTTAGATATTCGCATTTAACGGATTGCGTAAAAGTTCACTTAAATTGCATTGGATGCAAATATCTAATGATTTAGACATTGCAAAAGCTTTTGGTTTTCACATGAAGATAGCTTTTGAATAGATAGTGCAGAATTTGAAAACCAAAACTATTTGCATGGCTTGGCGACGAAAATACGTCCATGCAAAGGCATTTTCAGGCTAAATGCAAATAATCGAATATCACTTTGGATGCCTATATTTCGAAAACCAGATATCATAGAAGGTTCTAATTTTCAGTTTTGGAAAGCTCTTGAAAATCCGAAAAGCAATTTTTTTATTTTAGCATTTTTCAAGGCTCTGCTTCGGAAATATCTCCATCCAAAGACATTAAGGTGGGTAGTTGGGGGCACAAAATCGTTAAAATCAAGTAAAGTCGCTTTCAATGCGAATATTTTACCAACAAGACCATGGAACGAAATTTGGCTTCGATGTATCGATAGGGTTTGAATAGACCTTTCCATTGATGTATGGCACGATTTATTTCATTAACTTTTAAAAAAAAGTTGTTTTTTTTTTGAAAAAATGGCAAGGGGTTAGTCCATTCTTTTTCGCGAAATCCATGAAAAATTTGTTTGTCAAAATTTTTACATTTTTGGAAAGGTGTGGTAATTTTCTATTCAGAACTGAAAGCCGCAACAATCCTGAAAGCTCGGTTCGTTAGATATTCGCATTTAACGGATTGCGTAAAAGTTCACTTAAATTGCATTGGATGCAAATATCTTATGATTTAGACATTGCAAAAGCTTTTGGTTTTCACATGGAGATAGCTTTTGAATAGATAGTGTAGAATTTGAAAACCAAAACTATTTGCATGGCTTGGCGACGAAAATACGTCCATGCAAAGGCATTTTCAGGCTAAATGCAAATAATCGAATATCACTTTGGATGCCTATATTTCGAAAACCAGATATCATAGAAGGTTCTAATTTTCAGTTTTGGAAAGCTCTTGAAAATCCAAAAAGCAATTTTTTTATTTTAGCATTTTTCAAGGCTCTGCTTCGGAAATATCTCCATCCAAAGACATTAAGATGGGTAGTTGGGGGCACAAAATCGTTAAAATCAAGTAAAGTCGCTTTCAATGCGAATATTTTACCAACAAGACCATGGAACGAAATTTGGCTTCGATGTATCGATAGGGTTTGAATAGACCTTTCCATTGATGTATGGCACGATTTATTTCATTAACTTTTAAAAAAAAGTTGTTGTTTTTTTGAAAAAATGGCAAGGGGTTAGTCCATTCTTTTTCTCGAAATCCATGAAAAATTTGTTTGTCAAAATTTTTACATTTTTGGAAAGGTGTGCTAATTTTCTATTCAGAACTGAAAGCCGCAACAATCCTGAAAGCTCGGTTCGTTAGATATTCGCATTTAACGGATTGCGTAAAAGTTCACTTAAATTGCATTGGATGCAAATATCTTATGATTTAGACATTGCAAAAGCTTTTGGTTTTCACATGGAGACAGCTTTTGAATAGATAGTGCAGAATTTGAAAACCAAAACTATTTGCATGGCTTGGCGACGAAAATACGTCCATGCAAAGGCATTTTCAGGCTAAATGCAAATAATCGAATATCACTTTGGATGCCTATATTTCGAAAACCAGATATCATAGAAGGTTCTAATTTTCAGTTTTGGAAAGCTCTTGAAAATCCAAAAAGCAATTTTTTTATTTTAGCATTTTTCAAGGCTCTGCTTCGGAAATATCTCCATCCAAAGACATTAAGGTGGGTAGTTGGGGGCACAAAATCGTTAAAATCAAGTAAAGTCGCTTTCAATGCGAATATTTTACCAAGAAGACCATGGAACGAAATTTGGCTTCGATGTATCGATAGGGTTTGAATAGACCTTTCCATTGATGTATGGCACGATTTATTTCATTAACTTTTAAAAAAAAGTTGTTGTTTTTTTGAAAAAATGGCAAGGGGTTAGTCCATTCTTTTTCTCGAAATCCATGAAAAATTTGTTTGTCAAAATTTTTACATTTTTGGAAAGGTGTGCTAATTTTCTATTCAGAACTGAAAGCCGCAACAATCCTGAAAGCTCGGTTCGTTAGATATTCGCATTTAACGGATTGCGTAAAAGTTCACTTAAATTGCATTGGATGCAAATATCTAATGATTTAGACATTGCAAAAGCTTTTGGTTTTCACATGAAGATAGCTTTTGAATAGATAGTGCAGAATTTGAAAACCAAAACTATTTGCATGGCTTGGCGACGAAAATACGTCCATGCAAAGGCATTTTCAGGCTAAATGCAAATAATCGAATATCACTTTGGATGCCTATATTTCGAAAACCAGATATCATAGAAGGTTCTAATTTTCAGTTTTGGAAAGCTCTTGAAAATCCGAAAAGCAATTTTTTTATTTTAGCATTTTTCAAGGCTCTGCTTCGGAAATATCTCCATCCAAAGACATTAAGGTGGGTAGTTGGGGGCACAAAATCGTTAAAATCAAGTAAAGTCGCTTTCAATGCGAATATTTTACCAACAAGACCATGGAACGAAATTTGGCTTCGATGTATCGATAGGGTTTGAATAGACCTTTCCATTGATGTATGGCACGATTTATTTCATTAACTTTTAAAAAAAAGTTGTTGTTTTTTTGAAAAAATGATTGAAAAAGAGTCCATTCTTTTTCTCGAAATCCATGAAAAATTTGTTTGTCAAAATTTTTACATTTTTGGAAAGGTGTGCTAATTTTCTATTCAGAACTGAAAGCCGCAACAATCCTGAAAGCTCGGTTCGTTAGATATTCGCATTTAACGGATTGCGTAAAAGTTCACTTAAATTGCATTGGATGCAAATATCTAATGATTTAGACATTGCAAAAGCTTTTGGTTTTCACATGAAGATAGCTTTTGAATAGATAGTGCAGAATTTGAAAACCAAAACTATTTGCATGGCTTGGCGACGAAAATACGTCCATGCAAAGGCATTTTCAGGCTAAATGCAAATAATCGAATATCACTTTGGATGCCTATATTTCGAAAACCAGATATCATAGAAGGTTCTAATTTTCAGTTTTGGAAAGCTCTTGAAAATCCGAAAAGCAATTTTTTTATTTTAGCATTTTTCAAGGCTCTGCTTCGGAAATATCTCCATCCAAAGACATTAAGGTGGGTAGTTGGGGGCACAAAATCGTTAAAATCAAGTAAAGTCGCTTTCAATGCGAATATTTTACCAACAAGACCATGGAACGAAATTTGGCTTCGATGTATCGATAGGGTTTGAATAGACCTTTCCATTGATGTATGGCACGATTTATTTCATTAACTTTTAAAAAAAAGTTGTTTTTTTTTTTGAAAAAATGGCAAGGGGTTAGTCCATTCTTTTTCTCGAAATCCATGAAAAATTTGTTTGTCAAAATTTTTACATTTTTGGAAAGGTGTGGTAATTTTCTATTCAGAACTGAAAGCCGCAACAATCCTGAAAGCTCGGTTCGTTAGATATTCGCATTTAACGGATTGCGTAAAAGTTCACTTAAATTGCATTGGATGCAAATATCTTATGATTTAGACATTGCAAAAGCTTTTGGTTTTCACATGGAGATAGCTTTTGAATAGATAGTGTAGAATTTGAAAACCAAAACTATTTGCATGGCTTGGCGACGAAAATACGTCCATGCAAAGGCATTTTCAGGCTAAATGCAAATAATCGAATATCACTTTGGATGCCTATATTTCGAAAACCAGATATCATAGAAGGTTCTAATTTTCAGTTTTGGAAAGCTCTTGAAAATCCAAAAAGCAATTTTTTTATTTTAGCATTTTTCAAGGCTCTGCTTCGGAAATATCTCCATCCAAAGACATTAAGATGGGTAGTTGGGGGCACAAAATCGTTAAAATCAAGTAAAGTCGCTTTCAATGCGAATATTTTACCAACAAGACCATGGAACGAAATTTGGCTTCGATGTATCGATAGGGTTTGAATAGACCTTTCCATTGATGTATGGCACGATTTATTTCATTAACTTTTAAAAAAAAGTTGTTGTTTTTTTGAAAAAATGGCAAGGGGTTAGTCCATTCTTTTTCTCGAAATCCATGAAAAATTTGTTTGTCAAAATTTTTACATTTTTGGAAAGGTGTGCTAATTTTCTATTCAGAACTGAAAGCCGCAACAATCCTGAAAGCTCGGTTCGTTAGATATTCGCATTTAACGGATTGCGTAAAAGTTCACTTAAATTGCATTGGATGCAAATATCTTATGATTTAGACATTGCAAAAGCTTTTGGTTTTCACATGGAGACAGCTTTTGAATAGATAGTGCAGAATTTGAAAACCAAAACTATTTGCATGGCTTGGCGACGAAAATACGTCCATGCAAAGGCATTTTCAGGCTAAATGCAAATAATCGAATATCACTTTGGATGCCTATATTTCGAAAACCAGATATCATAGAAGGTTCTAATTTTCAGTTTTGGAAAGCTCTTGAAAATCCAAAAAGCAATTTTTTTATTTTAGCATTTTTCAAGGCTCTGCTTCGGAAATATCTCCATCCAAAGACATTAAGGTGGGTAGTTGGGGGCACAAAATCGTTAAAATCAAGTAAAGTCGCTTTCAATGCGAATATTTTACCAAGAAGACCATGGAACGAAATTTGGCTTCGATGTATCGATAGGGTTTGAATAGACCTTTCCATTGATGTATGGCACGATTTATTTCATTAACTTTTAAAAAAAAGTTGTTGTTTTTTTGAAAAAATGGCAAGGGGTTAGTCCATTCTTTTTCTCGAAATCCATGAAAAATTTGTTTGTCAAAATTTTTACATTTTTGGAAAGGTGTGCTAATTTTCTATTCAGAACTGAAAGCCGCAACAATCCTGAAAGCTCGGTTCGTTAGATATTCGCATTTAACGGATTGCGTAAAAGTTCACTTAAATTGCATTGGATGCAAATATCTAATGATTTAGACATTGCAAAAGCTTTTGGTTTTCACATGAAGATAGCTTTTGAATAGATAGTGCAGAATTTGAAAACCAAAACTATTTGCATGGCTTGGCGACGAAAATACGTCCATGCAAAGGCATTTTCAGGCTAAATGCAAATAATCGAATATCACTTTGGATGCCTATATTTCGAAAACCAGATATCATAGAAGGTTCTAATTTTCAGTTTTGGAAAGCTCTTGAAAATCCGAAAAGCAATTTTTTTATTTTAGCATTTTTCAAGGCTCTGCTTCGGAAATATCTCCATCCAAAGACATTAAGGTGGGTAGTTGGGGGCACAAAATCGTTAAAATCAAGTAAAGTCGCTTTCAATGCGAATATTTTACCAACAAGACCATGGAACGAAATTTGGCTTCGATGTATCGATAGGGTTTGAATAGACCTTTCCATTGATGTATGGCACGATTTATTTCATTAACTTTTAAAAAAAAGTTGTTGTTTTTTTGAAAAAATGGCAAGGGGTTAGTCCATTCTTTTTCTCGAAATCCATGAAAAATTTGTTTGTCAAAATTTTTACATTTTTGGAAAGGTGTGCTAATTTTCTATTCAGAACTGAAAGCCGCAACAATCCTGAAAGCTCGGTTCGTTAGATATTCGCATTTAACGGATTGCGTAAAAGTTCACTTAAATTGCATTGGATGCAAATATCTAATGATTTAGACATTGCAAAAGCTTTTGGTTTTCACATGAAGATAGCTTTTGAATAGATAGTGCAGAATTTGAAAACCAAAACTATTTGCATGGCTTGGCGACGAAAATACGTCCATGCAAAGGCATTTTCAGGCTAAATGCAAATAATCGAATATCACTTTGGATGCCTATATTTCGAAAACCAGATATCATAGAAGGTTCTAATTTTCAGTTTTGGAAAGCTCTTGAAAATCCGAAAAGCAATTTTTTTATTTTAGCATTTTTCAAGGCTCTGCTTCGGAAATATCTCCATCCAAAGACATTAAGGTGGGTAGTTGGTGGCACAAAATCGTTAAAATCAAGTAAAGTCGCTTTCAATGCGAATATTTTACCAACAAGACCATGGAACGAAATTTGGCTTCGATGTATCGATAGGGTTTGAATAGACCTTTCCATTGATGTATGGCACGATTTATTTCATTAACTTTTAAAAAAAAGTTGTTGTTTTTTTGAAAAAATGGCAAGGGGTTAGTCCATTCTTTTTCTCGAAATCCATGAAAAATTTGTTTGTCAAAATTTTTACAGTTTTGGAAAGGTGTGGTAATTTTCTATTCAGAACTGAAAGCCGCAACAATCCTGAAAGCTCGGTTCGTTAGATATTCGCATTTAACGGATTGCGTAAAAGTTCACTTAAATTGCATTGGATGCAAATATCTTATGATTTAGACATTGCAAAAGCTTTTGGTTTTCACATGGAGACAGCTTTTGAATAGATAGTGCAGAATTTGAAAACCAAAACTAATTGCATGGCTTGGCGACGAAAATACGTCCATGCAAAGGCATTTTCAGGCTAAATGCAAATAATCGAATATCACTTTGGATGCCTATATTTCGAAAACCAGATATCATAGAAGGTTCTAATTTTCAGTTTTGGAAAGCTCTTGAAAATCCAAAAAGCAATTTTTTTATTTTAGCATTTTTCAAGGCTCTGCTTCGGAAATATCTCCATCCAAAGACATTAAGGTGGGTAGTTGGGGGCACAAAATCGTTAAAATCAAGTAAAGTCGCTTTCAATGCGAATATTTTACCAACAAGACCATGGAACGAAATTTGGCTTCGATGTATCGATAGGGTTTGAATAGACCTTTCCATTGATGTATGGCACGATTTATTTCATTAACTTTTAAAAAAAAGTTGTTGTTTTTTTTGAAAAAATGGCAAGGGGTTAGTCCATTCTTTTTCTCGAAATCCATGAAAAATTTGTTTGTCAAAATTTTTACATTTTTGGAAAGGTGTGCTAATTTTCTATTCAGAACTGAAAGCCGCAACAATCCTGAAAGCTCGGTTCGTTAGATATTCGCATTTAACGGATTGCGTAAAAGTTCACTTAAATTGCATTGGATGCAAATATCTTATGATTTAGACATTGCAAAAGCTTTTGGTTTTCACATGGAGACAGCTTTTGAATAGATAGTGCAGAATTTGAAAACCAAAACTATTTGCATGGCTTGGCGACGAAAATACGTCCATGCAAAGGCATTTTCAGGCTAAATGCAAATAATCGAATATCACTGTGGATGCCTATATTTCGAAAACCAGATATCATAGAAGGTTCTAATTTTCAGTTTTGGAAAGCTCTTGAAAATCCGAAAAGCAATTTTTTTATTTTAGCATTTTTCAAGGCTCTGCTTCGGAAATATCTCCATCCAAAGACATTAAGGTGGGTAGTTGGGGGCACAAAATCGTTAAAATCAAGTAAAGTCGCTTTCAATGCGAATATTTTACCAACAAGACCATGGAACGAAATTTGGCTTCGATGTATCGATAGGGTTTGAATAGACCTTTCCATTGATGTATGGCACGATTTATTTCATTAACTTTTAAAAAAAAGTTGTTTTTTTTTTTGAAAAAATGGCAAGGGGTTAGTCCATTCTTTTTCTCGAAATCCATGAAAAATTTGTTTGTCAAAATTTTTACATTTTTGGAAAGGTGTGCTAATTTTCTATTCAGAACTGAAAGCCGCAACAATCCTGAAAGCTCGGTTCGTTAGATATTCGCATTTAACGGATTGCGTAAAAGTTCACTTAAATTGCATTGGATGCAAATATCTTATGATTTAGACATTGCAAAAGCTTTTCGTTTTCACATGGAGATAGCTTTTGAATAGATAGTGTAGAATTTGAAAACCAAAACTATTTGCATGGCTTGGCGACGAAAATACGTCCATGCAAAGGCATTTTCAGGCTAAATGCAAATAATCGAATATCACTTTGGATGCCTATATTTCGAAAACCAGATATCATAGAAGGTTCTAATTTTCAGTTTTGGAAAGCTCTTGAAAATCCAAAAAGCAATTTTTTTATTTTAGCATTTTTCAAGGCTCTGCTTCGGAAATATCTCCATCCAAAGACATTAAGGTGGGTAGTTGGGGGCACAAAATCGTTAAAATCAAGTAAAGTCGCTTTCAATGCGAATATTTTACCAACAAGACCATGGAACGAAATTTGGCTTCGATGTATCGATAGGGTTTGAATAGACCTTTCCATTGATGTATGGCACGATTTATTTCATTAACTTTTAAAAAAAAGTTGTTGTTTTTTTTGAAAAAATGGCAAGGGGTTAGTCCATTCTTTTTCTCGAAATCCATGAAAAATTTGTTTGTCAAAATTTTTACATTTTTGGAAAGGTGTGCTAATTTTCTATTCAGAACTGAAAGCCGCAACAATCCTGAAAGCTCGGTTCGTTAGATATTCGCATTTAACGGATTGCGTAAAAGTTCACTTAAATTGCATTGGATGCAAATATCTTATGATTTAGACATTGCAAAAGCTTTTGGTTTTCACATGGAGACAGCTTTTGAATAGATAGTGCAGAATTTGAAAACCAAAACAATTTGCATGGCTTGGCGACGAAAATACGTCCATGCAAAGGCATTTTCAGGCTAAATGCAAATAATCGAATATCACTGTGGATGCCTATATTTCGAAAACCAGATATCATAGAAGGTTCTAATTTTCAGTTTTGGAAAGCTCTTGAAAATCCAAAAAGCAATTTTTTTATTTTAGCATTTTTCAAGGCTCTGCTTCGGAAATATCTCCATCCAAAGACATTAAGGTGGGTAGTTGGGGGCACAAAATCGTTAAAATCAAGTAAAGTCGCTTTCAATGCGAATATTTTACCAACAAGACCATGGAACGAAATTTGGCTTCGATGTATCGATAGGGTTTGAATAGACCTTTCCATTGATGTATGGCACGATTTATTTCATTAACTTTTAAAAAAAAGTTGTTTTTTTTTTGAAAAAATGGCAAGGGGTTAGTCCATTCTTTTTCTCGAAATCCATGAAAAATTTGTTTGTCAAAATTTTTACATTTTTGGAAAGGTGTGCTAATTTTCTATTCAGAACTGAAAGCCGCAACAATCCTGAAAGCTCGGTTCGTTAGATATTCGCATTTAACGGATTGCGTAAAAGTTCACTTAAATTGCATTGGATGCAAATATCTAATGATTTAGACATTGCAAAAGCTTTTGGTTTTCACATGAAGATAGCTTTTGAATAGACAGTGCAGAATTTGAAAACCAAAACTATTTGCATGGCTTGGCGACGAAAATACGTCCATGCAAAGGCATTTTCAGGCTAAATGCAAATAATCGAATATCACTTTGGATGCCTATATTTCGAAAACCAGATATCATAGAAGGTTCTAATTTTCAGTTTTGGAAAGCTCTTAAAAATCCGAAAAGCAATTTTTTTATTTTAGCATTTTTCAAGGCTCTGCTTCGGAAATATCTCCATCCAAAGACATTAAGGTGGGTAGTTGGGGGCACAAAATCGTTAAAATCAAGTAAAGTCGCTTTCAATGCGAATATTTTACCAAGAAGACCATGGAACGAAATTTGGCTTCGATGTATCGATAGGATTTGAATAGACCTTTCCATTGATGTATGGCACGATTTATTTCATTAACTTTTAAAAAAAAGTTGTTTTTTTTTTGAAAAAATGGCAAGGGGTTAGTCCATTCTTTTTCTCGAAATCCATGAAAAATTTGTTTGTCAAAATTTTTACATTTTTGGAAAGGTGTGCTAATTTTCTATTCAGAACTGAAAGCCGCAACAATCCTGAAAGCTCGGTTCGTTAGATATTCGCATTTAACGGATTGCGTAAAAGTTCACTTAAATTGCATTGGATGCAAATATCTTATGATTTAGACATTGCAAAAGCTTTTGGTTTTCACATGGAGATAGCTTTTGAATAGATAGTGTAGAATTTGAAAACCAAAACTATTTGCATGGCTTGGCGACGAAAATACGTCCATGCAAAGGCATTTTCAGGCTAAATGCAAATAATCGAATATCACTTTGGATGCCTATATTTCGAAAACCAGATATCATAGAAGGTTCTAATTTTCAGTTTTGGAAAGCTCTTGAAAATCCGAAAAGCAATTTTTTTATTTTAGCATTTTTCAAGGCTCTGCTTCGGAAATATCTCCATCCAAAGACATTAAGGTGGGTAGTTGGGGGCACAAAATCGTTAAAATCAAGTAAAGTCGCTTTCAATGCGAATATTTTACCAACAAGACCATGGAACGAAATTTGGCTTCGATGTATCGATAGGGTTTGAATAGACCTTTCCATTGATGTATGGCACGATTTATTTCATTAACTTTTAAAAAAAAGTTGTTGTTTTTTTGAAAAAATGGCAAGGGGTTAGTCCATTCTTTTTCTCGAAATCCATGAAAAATTTGTTTGTCAAAATTTTTACATTTTTGGAAAGGTGTGCTAATTTTCTATTCAGAACTGAAAGCCGCAACAATCCTGAAAGCTCGGTTCGTTAGATATTCGCATTTAACGGATTGCGTAAAAGTTCACTTAAATTGCATTGGATGCAAATATCTAATGATTTAGACATTGCAAAAGCTTTTGGTTTTCACATGAAGACAGCTTTTGAATAGATAGTGCAGAATTTGAAAACCAAAACTATTTGCATGGCTTGGCGACGAAAATACGTCCATGCAAAGGCATTTTCAGGCTAAATGCAAATAATCGAATATCACTTTGGATGCCTATATTTCGAAAACCAGATATCATAGAAGGTTCTAATTTTCAGTTTTGGAAAGCTCTTGAAAATCCAAAAAGCAATTTTTTTATTTTAGCATTTTTCAAGGCTCTGCTTCGGAAATATCTCCATCCAAAGACATTAAGGTGGGTAGTTGGGGGCACAAAATCGTTAAAATCAAGTAAAGTCGCTTTCAATGCGAATATTTTACCAACAAGACCATGGAACGAGATTTGGCTTCGATGTATCGATAGGGTTTGAATAGACCTTTCCATTGATGTATGGCACGATTTATTTCATTAACTTTTAAAAAAAAGTTGTTTTTTTTTTGAAAAAATGGCAAGGGGTTAGTCCATTCTTTTTCTCGAAATCCATGAAAAATTTGTTTGTCAAAATTTTTACATTTTTGGAAAGGTGTGCTAATTTTCTATTCAGAACTGAAAGCCGCAACAATCCTGAAAGCTCGGTTCGTTAGATATTCGCATTTAACGGATTGCGTAAAAGTTCACTTAAATTGCATTGGATGCAAATATCTTATGATTTAGACATTGCAAAAGCTTTTGGTTTTCACATGGAGACAGCTTTTGAATAGATAGTGCAGAATTTGAAAACCAAAACTATTTGCATGGCTTGGCGACGAAAATACGTCCATGCAAAGGCATTTTCAGGCTAAATGCAAATAATCGAATATCACTTTGGATGCCTATATTTCGAAAACCAGATATCATAGAAGGTTCTAATTTTCAGTTTTGGAAAGCTCTTGAAAATCCGAAAAGCAATTTTTTTATTTTAGCATTTTTCAAGGCTCTGCTTCGGAAATATCTCCATCCAAAGACATTAAGGTGGGTAGTTGGGGGCACAAAATCGTTAAAATCAAGTAAAGTCGCTTTCAATGCGAATATTTTACCAACAAGACCATGGAACGAAATTTGGCTTCGATGTATCGATAGGGTTTGAATAGACCTTTCCATTGATGTATGGCACGATTTATTTCATTAACTTTTAAAAAAAAGTTGTTGTTTTTTTGAAAAAATGGCAAGGGGTTAGTCCATTCTTTTTCTCGAAATCCATGAAAAATTTGTTTGTCAAAATTTTTACATTTTTGGAAAGGTGTGCTAATTTTCTATTCAGAACTGAAAGCCGCAACAATCCTGAAAGCTCGGTTCGTTAGATATTCGCATTTAACGGATTGCGTAAAAGTTCACTTAAATTGCATTGGATGCAAATATCTAATGATTTAGACATTGCAAAAGCTTTTGGTTTTCACATGAAGACAGCTTTTGAATAGATAGTGCAGAATTTGAAAACCAAAACTATTTGCATGGCTTGGCGACGAAAATACGTCCATGCAAAGGCATTTTCAGGCTAAATGCAAATAATCGAATATCACTTTGGATGCCTATATTTCGAAAACCAGATATCATAGAAGGTTCTAATTTTCAGTTTTGGAAAGCTCTTGAAAATCCAAAAAGCAATTTTTTTATTTTAGCATTTTTCAAGGCTCTGCTTCGGAAATATCTCCATCCAAAGACATTAAGGTGGGTAGTTGGGGGCACAAAATCGTTAAAATCAAGTAAAGTCGCTTTCAATGCGAATATTTTACCAACAAGACCATGGAACGAAATTTGGCTTCGATGTATCGATAGGGTTTGAATAGACCTTCCCATTGATGTATGGCACGATTTATTTCATTAACTTTTAAAAAAAAGTTGTTGTTTTTTTGAAAAAATGGCAAGGGGTTAGTCCATTCTTTTTCTCGAAATCCATGAAAAATTTGTTTGTCAAAATTTTTACATTTTTGGAAAGGTGTGCTAATTTTCTATTCAGAACTGAAAGCCGCAACAATCCTGAAAGCTCGGTTCGTTAGATATTCGCATTTAACGGATTGCGTAAAAGTTCACTTAAATTGCATTGGATGCAAATATCTTATGATTTAGACATTGCAAAAGCTTTTGGTTTTCACATGGAGACAGCTTTTGAATAGATAGTGCAGAATTTGAAAACCAAAACTATTTGCATGGCTTGGCGACGAAAATACGTCCATGCAAAGGCATTTTCAGGCTAAATGCAAATAATCGAATATCACTTTGGATGCCTATATTTCGAAAACCAGATATCATAGAAGGTTCTAATTTTCAGTTTTGGAAAGCTCTTGAAAATCCGAAAAGCAATTTTTTTATTTTAGCATTTTTCAAGGCTCTGCTTCGGAAATATCTCCATCCAAAGACATTAAGGTGGGTAGTTGGGGGCACAAAATCGTTAAAATCAAGTAAAGTCGCTTTCAATGCGAATATTTTACCAAGAAGACCATGGAACGAAATTTGGCTTCGATGTATCGATAGGGTTTGAATAGACCTTTCCATTGATGTATGGCACGATTTATTTCATTAACTTTTAAAAAAAAGTTGTTGTTTTTTTGAAAAAATGGCAAGGGGTTAGTCCATTCTTTTTCTCGAAATCCATGAAAAATTTGTTTGTCAAAATTTTTACATTTTTGGAAAGGTGTGCTAATTTTCTATTCAGAACTGAAAGCCGCAACAATCCTGAAAGCTCGGTTCGTTAGATATTCGCATTTAACGGATTGCGTAAAAGTTCACTTAAATTGCATTGGATGCAAATATCTAATGATTTAGACATTGCAAAAGCTTTTGGTTTTCACATGAAGACAGCTTTTGAATAGATAGTGCAGAATTTGAAAACCAAAACTATTTGCATGGCTTGGCGACGAAAATACGTCCATGCAAAGGCATTTTCAGGCTAAATGCAAATAATCGAATATCACTTTGGATGCCTATATTTCGAAAACCAGATATCATAGAAGGTTCTAATTTTCAGTTTTGGAAAGCTCTTGAAAATCCAAAAAGCAATTTTTTTATTTTAGCATTTTTCAAGGCTCTGCTTCGGAAATATCTCCATCCAAAGACATTAAGGTGGGTAGTTGGGGGCACAAAATCGTTAAAATCAAGTAAAGTCGCTTTCAATGCGAATATTTTACCAACAAGACCATGGAACGAAATTTGGCTTCGATGTATCGATAGGGTTTGAATAGACCTTTCCATTGATGTATGGCACGATTTATTTCATTAACTTTTAAAAAAAAGTTGTTGTTTTTTTGAAAAAATGGCAAGGGGTTAGTCCATTCTTTTTCTCGAAATCCATGAAAAATTTGTTTGTCAAAATTTTTACATTTTTGGAAAGGTGTGCTAACAACGGCGTATACAAGGGGGGGGGTCACGGGGTCATGACCCCCCCCGAGAACTCAAAAGATATACGCAAAAAATAATAAGAAAAGCGAAAATATTTGCAACCTTAAAATATAATTTCAAAAAAATAGCTTTGGAATAGGCTACCTACTCATTATTGGTGAAGTTTATTTACCTTCTCCTATCAACATTCACAAGCCATTGCCCGAATAATACTATTGGGGTTTTATTGTCGAAATTAAACAATTTTTTTTTTGGTTAAGATTTATCAAATAGACGATTTTAAACACTTGCATTCAGAACATTTTAGCATTGATGTATTTTTTGATTCAAAATGAATTTGGTAGATCTACGTTTTTGGCAGATATACACTCTTTAATTCTCAAAGTATTTTCAATATTGTTTTTGATCGGTTTAACTTACTTATTTTGTGAGAATTTTGTTCAAAATAGCAAGGAAATCATCTTCGATAAAAAAAAATGAATGAATGGATAAAAAAACTAACAGACGATATTTAGGCCTATTCTGCCACATCTGTTATTCTGCTATGAATTTTCTGTTATGAATCATAAAAGATTTTCATTATAAAAGATCTTTTATAATTGGCATTCAGATATTCGAACTTGTATAAAACTCTGTTATGAAACTTCGAAAACGAAATCAGTTAACGAGCAGACCTAGAATCTGTTACCAAAATCAGCTGTTGTAAATAAAATGAAAAATAACAAAATGGGTGGCCAACATGTATTTACATTCCTTTTTTAATATTGAATCGGTATTTGACACGGTTGTGTTTTATTTGTAGTAAGTGAATGTGTTTAATAGAATTGCTGCATTAAATATATTCAATTCAAAAAGCTGTATGAGATGCACATCGGGGAGACCAAAGGGATTACTTTTTTATCTTCGTCCCACATCAAAAATGTTTTGTGCTTTCACCTGCAAAAAAATACCTATTTTAATTTGTTCAAATTGTTAATTATTTTTTTACAAAATATATGATGATAAATTTTAAGACTTGTCTAATTTTAAAACATTTTGTTGATGAAATAAAAGAAAAATTGCCATTTCTACTATATACCTTCTTGTTTATTGAAATCTTTTATGATAAAAGCCAGAGAGGTTTATCTTTTATTCTTTTATATTTCATAACTGATTTAATAACAGATTTTGGCATGCTGAATACCAAAAACGTGATTTGTAAAAGATTTTGCTATGAGTTCGAAAATTTGGCAGGTCATAACAGATTTCTTAGCAGATTAAATAACAGAATTACGCATGCAGAATACCAAAATTAAAATCCATAAAAGATTTTTTGACAGTTTAAACTTTTGTATGGAAATTCATAGCAGAATAAAAGAATAGCAGATTAAAAGATCACGCCGAATAGGCCTAATTATACGAATATTACAATGAAAAAATTTTTACTTTAAACCGTATTGTATTCCCTTCCGACTCAAACCCAGTACCAACATGTTTCAGTATAGGTTACGTACGAATTACCAGCAAAAAAGTCAATTTAACTAGTTGAAATGTCGGTTTATATCGACTTTTTTGAATGTAAGAATACCTATTTTGGTTACTAGTTCATAAAATTTTTAGCTTCGAACTTAGACAAAAAGTCAGCAGCCTAAAAAGAAAGTCGAGAAAAGGATCGACGTTTATCGAATTTTCGATATTTCTTCCCAATATTTAGTACATAGAAAAAAAGTTGATATAAATTGATTTTTTAACCTGTCGAAATTTTTATTTTTAGTTCGATATTTTTTCTATCGTTAATTTCATTCCAACGCAACGTAACTTAAAATACATCGCTCTGCTTGGAATGTTTGAATGAAATCAACAAAAACTCTAATCATACATTCTTGTCTGACTTTTAAACACGAATTTAACAGTTACTATTAATTTTGGATTGTGTTTAAAATACATTTTCTTTTGATCGTATCGATCGTATATTCGATTGATGACAATCCAACGCAAGTAAAGCGTGCTTTTAAACATTATTCCCTAAACTATGAATTGATCACAATATCGGTCAATCAAAGTCAATTTGTTCGTGAAATGATCGTCGTTTTTTTGACGCAGAAAGCGTCATGACAAATAATAGGTAACCGTCCTGTTTGTTGAAAATTTGTTTCCATCAACGCCAGTCAATTTACTTGCTAAAGCTTTTGACGTTTGCAAACATGCTCTCTGTCTTTTCAATTATAATCAACTCGATTTTTGTACTGCTCACTTACACCGTAGATGCATTCAAATTCGTGACTTTAGCGAACTTGACTATTGAACACAATACTAACGCAGTAAAATTTGTATTTGCATTTTTTTAGAGAAAACTTTTGCAGTTTGCGTTAACGAATATTGCGCAAACACATTTCATGGCACCATTCATGGAACGTGGCGAGCCATTCGCAGTACGGCATGGCCCCCTTCATAGGAAGGCACCTGGGGCATTTGCTCCAGTGCCCCACCCTTAGACATAGCCCTGTCATACACCCTAAAAACATTCTTTGATTGAGATCTGATCTGCGGCCAATATTTCACATGTTCATTTTCAGGCTTCAATAAAAACAAAGCTAAGAATTTTTGTCTTCAATAAAAAAGTGATTCTAACTACCACAATTTTTTATTGATAAATGAGAAAATTATCCCCTCATTATTATCCCCTTATCAGATAAAAAAAAAATTAATGCAAACTGTCCCTAAAAACTATCTTCAAACGTAAGATACTCGTATTAAGAAAAATATTAAAAAATATTAATATTAAGTAAAATATTAAGATTAACATCTCCAAAACCTCCTTTTTTTAGCGTGCACAAAAAATCCCTACGAAATATTTTTGGTACACAACCTCAAGATCATATTATAATTTGGGATTGGATCAAAATTTTGTTTCCAAAACTCAGCTCTACAAAATTTGTGTTTTACACAGAAAATAATAAGGTTATTCATGCAACGTCGTAAGTTTACAAATTGTGTTAAAAGTTTGCCTGAACGACCTTTGTTATACATTTGATTAAATGCTAGGTTATTCAATCAGAGTAAGAGTCACAATGACGTTTGGATAAGTTTAACCAGTTTGGTTAATTTTACGAACAAAATCTCTTGATAACTTTAACAAAATCGGGTTAATCATTTCCCATAAAACTTATCTACCGTTTTACGAAGTTGTATGAATAACCTTAATATAAAAATGTTTAAGCTTTGTCAGCAAATAATAATACAGTAGGCGCTCGATTATAGTAAATCTTAAAAAATTAACTATATTGAGCACACAAAATTATATATAAAACATATTTTTTTTTTTACAAAAATGTACCGAAAGAATTCAACATTGCTTAAGGACACTAAACAAGTGTTTTTTTTTTTAAACCTCATTGAAAGCTTGCGAAAAAGAAAACAACCTCGAAAAAGTGAACAGGCAGGTTTTATTACCTCACTATATCGAGCGTCTACTGTATTTTATTTTAAGATGATTAAAAGGTAATTGAAAAAAGAAGAAAAATTACGCACTTTTTACAATTTCCAAACTTCTCTTTATTTTGTCAAAATTATATAAACGGAATTTGTAGAATATTGAGAAACAAAATTTCGAAGGAAAAGTTTTGCAAAACGAATTTTGACCTTGCTAAAATTTCAACCCCAACTATTTATATTTAAAAAAAAATGGTAACATTTGTGGGACCAGCAGAAATTAAAAAAAAAAGTACAAAAATCGAAAAAATGGAAACCGTGGATTAGTCTTTTAATTAATTAATTTATAAGAGCTGAATTGGGTTTTTGTTTTGGTATGACCCCCCCCAAGATATGGAGCTGTATACGCCGCTGTGTGCTAATTTTCTATTCAGAACTGAAAGCCGCAACAATCCTGAAAGCTCGGTTCGTTAGATATTCGCATTTAACGGATTGCGTAAAAGTTCACTTAAATTGCATTGGATGCAAATATCTTATGATTTAGACATTGCAAAAGCTTTTGGTTTTCACATGGAGACAGCTTTTGAATAGATAGTGCAGAATTTGAAAACCAAAACTATTTGCATGGCTTGGCGACGAAAATACGTCCATGCAAAGGCATTTTCAGGCTAAATGCAAATAATCGAATATCACTTTGGATGCCTATATTTCAAAAACCAGATATCATAGAAGGTTCTAATTTTCAGTTCTGGAAAGCCCTTGAAAATCCAAAAAGGAATTTTTTTTATTTTAGCATTTTTCAAGGTTCTGCTTCGGAAATATCTCCATCCAAAGACATTAAGGTGGGTAGTTGGGGGCACAAAATCGTTAAAATCAAGTAAAGTCGCTTTCAATGCGAATATTTTACCAACAAGACCATGGAACGAAATTTGGCTTCGATGTATCGATAGGGTTTGAATAGACCTTTCCATTGATGTATGGCACGATTTATTTCATTAACTTTTAAAAAAAAGTTGTTTTTTTTTTGAAAAAATGGCAAGGGTAGTCCATTCTTTTTCTCGAAATCCATGAAAAATTTGTTTGTCAAAATTTTTACATTTTTGGAAAGGTGTGCTAATTTTCTATTCAGAACTGAAAGCCGCAACAATCCTGAAAGCTCGGTTCGTTAGATATTCGCATTTAACGGATTGCGTAAAAGTTCACTTAAATTGCATTGGATGCAAATATCTTATGATTTAGACATTGCAAAAGCTTTTGGTTTTCACATGGAGATAGCTTTTGAATAGATAGTGTAGAATTTGAAAACCAAAACTATTTGCATGGCTTGGCGACGAAAATACGTCCATGCAAAGGCATTTTCAGGCTAAATGCAAATAATCGAATATCACTGTGGATGCCTATATTTCGAAAACCAGATATCATAGAAGGTTCTAATTTTCAGTTTTGGAAAGCTCTTGAAAATCCGAAAAGCAAATTTTTTATTTTAGCATTTTTCAAGGCTCTGCTTCGGAAATATCTCCATCCAAAGACATTAAGGTGGGTAGTTGGGGGCACAAAATCGTTAAAATCAAGTAAAGTCGCTTTCAATGCGAATATTTTACCAACAAGACCATGGAACGAAATTTGGCTTCGATGTATTGATAGGGTTTGAATAGACCTTTCCGTTGATGTATGGCACCTAAAAAAATGTCTGGTGGGTAAGGTATTCGCATCCAAAGCGACTATACTTGTTTTTAACGATTTTGTGCCCCCAACTACCCACCTTAATGTCTTTGGATGGAGATATTTCCGAAGCAGAGCCTTGAAAAATGCTAAAATAAAAAAATTGCTTTTTGGATTTTCAAGAGCTTTCCAAAACTGAAAATTAGAACCTTCTATGATATCTGGTTTTCGAATTATGGGCATCCAAATTTAAATTCGATTATTTGCATTTAGCCTGAAAATGCCTTTGCATAGACGTATTTTCGCCGCCAAGCTACTTGTTTTTTGAAATAATTTGTATGCAAAAATTATATAAAAGCTTGAATCCTCGAGATAAAAAAATGTATGAGAACATATAGGTAAGGTGTTAAGACCTGTTTTATCTCATTTTAAGGTGGTCTATTATTAACAGGATAGAACATTCTAAAGATTGCCTGGATTTTGGACAGAGGAACAATTTTTTGGTTTAAATAACTTTTTCAAACATTTTTTTTTGGTAGTAAGTCTTATGGGGTTGGGACTGCATGCCGGTGATAGCTCTGTAGGTAAGCCTGGTTTGTTTTTGGTACGAAAATTCCACTTTTCCGGAAGTAATAGACTTTATTTCGCTTAAAAAATAGAGAATACAAAATAATCGCTTTCGGAAAATTTCACTTTCCTAGGGTCCTGAAATTGACTTAATTTAAACTTAATACGACAGGGTTGTCTTCATTAATTAATTAACAAAAATGAAAAGGACAAATACAATAAAATGTACTATTTACAAAATTAGAACAGAAAATTTAATTTTTGAATTGACTCATTAATATTAAAAAGTGAAAAATGCTGAAAAATTTGTGTAAATTTGAAAAAGCTATTAACAAAAATAAATATAAATATAAAATATGATATCATGCTGTTAAGTTGCAGAGGTGTCAATTGAAACATTTTTAACAAAAATTATATTTTTTTTTATCAACAAAAAACTTTTAACTCAGAACATAAAGAACGTTTGAATAAATACATTACTACAAACAATATAGTATAAAGCTAAAAACTCTCACTTTGTGTCCAAAAATCTGTAAGTAAATTACTTTATAATATTTTTTTTGTTTTTTTTTTTTTGTATTGTGAATTATTTTTTTGTTATCCACTTTATCGATTCCAATTGTATGCTAATTTTATTTAATGTTATCTGGATTATCAGCTTGCTTATAGATTTCGTCCGAAAACAATTCGCCTTAGGATTTGAGGACCATACTTAACGAAAGAAATAGATGCTGTTTCTAAACAAAAATTATATTAACAATATTATTAGATATAATATAATGAACACCATTCCAAAGAATTAGTTTAAAATTTGCCAAAAGAAAAACATTATATCTTTTATAAAAAAAATACCTACTACAGTAGACGCTCGATTTAATGAATCTCCAAAAAGTGTACTATCCACAAGTAAATACACAAAATTTTATAAAAATGTTTTTTTTTTTTTAACAGAATATCTTGCAAGCATTTAACATTGCTCGAGGACACTGAGGAATTGTTTCTTTTTCTTTTAAACTTAATAGAAAGCATAGTTTAGCGCTTAAATAAATTTTAAAATACTCACATCGAACAAAATGCGCATTTTGGATCAAAATTGTTTTGAGAAAGCCTTTAAAAACTCCCGCTCGAAAGAGTGAAGAGTGAACGGGCCTGATTATTATTACGTCACTATATCGAACGTCTACTGTATTATACATGTACAATACATAGATATATTTTTGAATTCCTTTTTTTAACTATGAAAATTAAACTTCCTTAGTTTTTATAAAAATTAAAATAGTTTATTTGACCATATTGAGGTCTAATTTATGGAACCTGGCGTATGTCATATTTGTTACTTTTATTTTTAATGCTCTTGTTTTTGAACAGAAGAATTTGGAGTGAAATTTAAACATTGATGTCACTTGAGTTGAAATACAGAAAGTTATTTCTAAGCACTACGGATGTTAGAAAGAATAATTGAAGCGCGTGAAAAATAGTTATTAGATTCGTATAGAATCCCATAAAGAAAGAGTCAAAAAGTATTAAAAAAGACTCTTTGAAGGGAGAAAAAAATTGAATATCTTTATTAAAGAAGTAATAAGGAAGTCCATATTATAGACTAGTCAAAGAAATTAAGGGAACTAATTCTTTTTTCAATTTTTGTTACTGTTTTCTGAAAATCCGAAAGTTTAAAGAAAGTACTAAAAAATGACGTTTGGAAAATCTTTGTTACATTTTTAATTTTGTTTACATGACTTGCATTGGTATTCGGATTTATAGACTTTTATAGCACCAATGTATCTGTAAGTTTTCAAATTGATTCACCGAACCATTTTTCTTCACCAAATTTTCAAAGTCTTACAAACCAATTAAAGGAGAAATTGTGTTGTTCGTATATATCTAGACATTGCTTTGTCACCATCAAAATTTTTTTAAAAATAAAAATTTTCATCGACTTTTTTCACCACTCATCACAAGAAAACAGCTCTTCAAAAATTTAGGAATCAATTCAGCTTCTTAATTCCTTCTATCGGAAAGTTGCCTACATACAACTTTTCTCTTATAAATATGAACTTCAATCCTTAAAAAAAAAAAATGCTAGTACTACTTTAGAATTCTTTAATCCTCATTTTGTTGATCACTGCAAGCAGATCCTCGATTTGGTGTGTGAATAAAACTTCTAATCACATGTATTTTCACGAATATCAGAGATTAGAGCTTATGCTCCATTTTATTCAAACCAATTCTTCTATTTAATCGACTTTGCTGCAGCTCGTAATACGCTGATAAGAAGCTCTAGGTTCCCCAGGCGAAGGTTACACACACAGCAACCTGGCGATCTCCAGATAGTCGAACCGTCAACCAAATCGACCATGTGCTAATTGGCACAAGGCACGCATCGAACGTCCTGGACGTGCGAACTTTCCGAGGTGCAAACGTGGACTTTGACCACTTTATTGTTGTTAAAAAAGTTCAGAGCCTGGTTGTCCAACGAAAAGAAGGCGAAGACCATCCAAAGGAAGAAATTGAACATATACCTTAGCACAACTGAAAAAGCTAGAGACTACAGTGAGCAATTAACGGGGAAAGTCTCTGCCGTACCCCCAGCCACAAGCGTCTACAACCAGTAGAACCTGTATCGCGACATCATTAGGGAGACAGACGAGATGAACATAGGCTATCAACCATTCAGAAAAAAGAACCCGTGGTGTGATGAGGAATGCGCGGTATTGAAGCAGAAGACGGCTAAAGCACGAATGCAAATGCTGCAACGGAAAACAAGAGCAGCAAGAGAAGAGTACCGTGAAAAGAGAAGGAAAGAGAAAAATACTCTGCGTAGAAAGAAAAAAACATCCGCAGCCTCTCAGCTAAGGTACCCCGAAGAGTCTTTAGCACCGCCACCAGCACTCTTCTGTTCTAAAAAACAGCCAAGCAACTGAAATGTCGATTTAAAACCGGCACGCAAGCTCTTCGCAACAGCAAAGGGAACCTACAAGAGAACAAAGAAGCATGCGACCGGTCAGTGAAAATCCAGTCGCAGCGCCCAGTACTAAAGGGATTAAGATAAATCCACCGGCTCGGATGGCCTACCTGCGAAACTCTTCAAGTATGGAGGAAATTTCCGGGTAGAGTGCATGCACCAGCTCATCAACCAAGTGTGGGAGGAGGAGAGTATCCCCGACGACTGGTCAAAAAGCTCCATATTCCAAATCTAAAGAAATGCGATCCCATGTCCTGCAAAACTACTGAGGTATACCCCTGCATACAAAGTCCTATCCAACGAACTTTGTGAGCGTCTTAAACCTATTTGCAACACTATGATCGGCACGTACCAGTGTGGCTTCAGGCCAGGCATATCAGCAATAAACCAAATCTTTTTATTGACTTCAAAGCCGCACACGGGATCTCATAAAAACTGATCAAACTATGCCGCATGACGTTACAAAGTACTCGGTGCAACCTGCAAATGGGTAACAGATGATCCGAGTTATTCCAGACATGAACAGGCTTCAGACAAAGAGATGCCTTATCATGTGATTTCTTCAACCTAGTCCTGGAGCAGATAGTTCGTAAGAGGGGTTTTAACCTGGAAGGCACTATCTTCAACAGGTCTTCGAAAATGCTTGGCAATGCGGACAAAATCAACATCATCAGCTGCTCTAAGCGAGCTGTAGGTACTAGAAGCATTCACAGCTGTTGATGAACAGGCGAAACCGTTGGTCTTGAAGTGAATGCGGATAAAGCAAAATATATGCTGTCAACAAACAAAGCTTCCTCTGTACATTGCCTAGGAAAAAAACGTCACTATTTGTACCAGTAATTTCAAGGTAGTCAAAGAGTCCACCTACCTCGGAACAAACATTAATCCCACACATGACACCTTAGTGGAAATCCGCCAAAGAATTACCCCAGCGAACCGCTGCTGCTTCGGTTTTTCCAAACAAATGGGTTCAAAACGACTTTTCCGAAATACAAAGTGCACGCCACACAAAACGCTATTTTTACCAGTTCTACTCTACAGCGCTGAGTGCTGGACGATTAGTGAAAAAGGAGAATTGATACTGGGCACTTTCGAGAGAAAAATATTTTGGTGAATATTTGGTCCAATATGCGAGGAGGGTGAATGGAGGAGAAAATTCAATCGAGCTGTATCAAGATGTGGATGTAGTCCAAAGAGACAAAACAAGTCGACTACACTGGCTCAGCCACATCGAGCTAATCGACAACAACGCTCCAGCCAAGAAAATCTTCGAATCCCAGCCCTCAGGTTTGAGATGACCTGGAAGACCGAACTTCCGTTACAGGGACCAGGTGGTTTCAGATGCAAGAACGCTTGGTCTCGATGACTGGAGGGAGCGTGCGAGGTATCGCAACCGATGGAAGACCGCAATATTTCAGACAGAAACCCTCCATGGATCTGGAGCCGGATAAGTAAGTTCAATTAATTCAACTAAAAACCCTTATTTACACTGGTTGACAAGGGTTTTGTTACAGAAACCATAACATACTATTTTCCTTAGGATTTTGGTGTGTTGAACTCGAATCTGAAGTCAGGAAATTTATATAGGGTAATGTCTTTTAGATATTCCCGTTAAAATATCAAAAAACATTTTTGTTTGCTTTTTAAAAAATTGTATTGCTATGTGAGGTAATTGCAACAAACTTCTTCAAATCGTGCATCAGCAAAAATTGTGAAAAATTGAATATTTTCAAAAGTGCTGTTTTTTGTACAAAAACACAAGTGATTTAGTGGTCAGTAAAAAAAATTTCTAATAAATTTTATAAACTTAAAGGTAAGGCTTGCTTAAAGTCTTTGATTAACGAAAAATAATCAATCAAAGACTAGAAACTTGCTTTATCTTAGAGTTGAAAAAGTCTTGGAATTTTAAAATAAGAAATTCATTCTATGTGATGATAAAAATCTGACAACCATTTCAACACGAATAGACTTATACCAGAACAACGCTTGCTGAAGCTTTAGTGTACGAAAAAATTGTGCGGAATTAGACTTTTAGATTGCGCTACATTCAAGCCAATTCTAAAACTAATAAGCTCAAAATAATTTTATCTTTTCAAAAAAAGCCAATATTTGAGTTAAAAAAAATTATGTATTTTTATTTGGTTCAAATGTTTCATGTGTGGGTCACAGCAATTTCAACTCGCCAATTTCGGTGGATTAACTGGTTCAGTGATGGTTCAAACATCATGTGACTGGCTTTCATCTCCTCAGTTAATCCGCCAAAATTGAGTGAGTAGAAATTTTTTAGCAACAGATCAAATATTTGAAACAAATTGGTGCAGCTGGGTCTTAGAAAACTAGTTTTACACAAAATTAGATTAAAAGTTTATCTTTTTTAATTATAAACAATTTTCATCTTGCTACATTACAACTTAATTTTCTTAAAAAAAAAACTATTAACTTCCAAAAGTTTATAAAAATATTTATAAAACTAACCTATAAGTAAAAGAGGATTTTTCGTTAGCATTACTATTTTAACATCAAGATGTCCATTTGTTGAAACCACTTAAGTTTTAAGTTTGTTTATTTTTTGTTTTCTTTAAATACTTTGATTCAGTAAAAGCTTTAGAAACCAAATTATTTTTTAATCAATTTGTCTATAACTGTTTTTTGTTTAGCTTATCAGATTAATTTACACCAAACAAAAAATTAATAAAGGAATTCACTATCCCAAGATGTCTTAGATGCGCCATAATTGTTTAAAAAAAAATAATATTTTCTGGCAATTTGCGCATTTATTGTTGTTGAACATTTTTAGATGCGTCCATTGTCTTCATAAAGTAGGTTATCAAATCAATTGGCAATGGAAATACGATGGTGGAATTCTTTTCGGCCGAAATCGTATTCAATGTCTGTCCGATTATTATTATTTTAATTATTATTATTTTTTTTTTGGGAAAAGAATATAAAAAAAGAGAAAAATTTATTTTAATTTAATTTTTTGTATAAAAAAATATTTTTCTTAATTTTAATTAAACATGTGTTTAATATTTTAAATAAAAATCAAGTAAAAAAAACAAACATTACCTGCAGATAACGTAGCTGAAGAGCAGCTGGTGAATCTCCAATAACCTCAGATGCCTCACGTAATGCACGTGATGCTTTTTGTTCACCTTCGGCTGCAATAACTTTGGCACGTGCCTCTCGTGCTGCTTCAGCTTCAGCTGCCATTGCACGTTGCAATTGTACGGGTAGTCGAACATCCTTGCTGTGGAGGTCATGGAAAGAAAAAGTTCAAAGCATTTAGTATATTAGCATTGAAATATTTTAAAATCAATTGCAAGCATTTTTTTTTAAATATTGTATGAATATTGGTTCGTTTAAGTTCTTAGTGTATGGACATTTTATCATGAGATTTAGTTAGTTTGGATACAAAATACTGAATTTCTTACTCACTGAAACTTTTTTCATAAAAAGTAAATTTAATCTTAAATTAAAAAAGTTGCTAGTTATAGTAAGGAAACCTAGCGTACAAAATCTATTTTTTTGTTTGAACTTAAGTAAAATAAAGAAACGATTGCCCCTTAAGTTGTGCATTTTATTGAGTTTGATTTTTGGATATTCATGGAACTGAGTTAACGACTAAACATTAATCTCTCCTTCCGTCTCCTTGATCATTGAAAAATGAAGTTTTATCTTGGATCAAAGAAAATGTAATATCTACTTTGAATATCCGTATCTTCTCAGATAGCTAAGCTGCCCTTAAATCATTAGGATCTGTTTCTACAAACTCCGTAACTGCCCGAAACTGTCGATCGTCTCTAATGGAGATGGCAGAACAGTTCAACATTCACCTTTTCTGGGTGCCGGGACACAGAGATATTCTAGGATACTGTAAAGCCGATGAACTCGCCAGGATAGGAACTAGTACACCAATATCACCCAACAAGATGAATATTTGAATACCGATCGCTACATGTAAACTTATGCTTAAGCAAGATTCCAGGATGATAACAAACATTAGATGGACAGGTATCACTACTTGTCGGGCGACAAAACAGATCTGGCCAACACTGGGTCTGAAGCGATCGAAATTTTTGTTATCTCTGAGTAGATTGCATATTAGCTCCACAATTGGTGTCATTACTGGACACTGCCTCATAGGTAAACACGTCAATAGACTTGGTGTCTTTTCAAATGATTTCTGCAGAAGCTGCATGGACGAGGAGGAAGAAGAAACTATCCCACACCTTCTTTGCTCATGTCCTGCTCTTTCTCAAATACGCAAAACACACTTAAACTTAAATAAAATCGACATTCACAGTCACCATCGCTTTATTAAAAGCTGCAATTGGTTTAATTAACAAGGATTACCTCGCATTCTTTATGTGGTATCACAATGGGCCTATTCTAGCCTAAGTGTGTCAGCAGTTTTCCTGATAGCAACCTTAACCTAACCTATGGAACTGAGTTCCCAACAAAAATTTCATCAATTTTTTCAAATTGTAAAAATGAAATTGAGAGGTCTCGTGCATAAATTTTTTGTAAACAAGTAATTTTCTGAGTTTTTGTTTTAATAATTGTTCATTGTTTAGTTCTTTTTAAATACTTTTTTTGTTTCAGTATTTATTTCAGTATTTCTGCTGTGTTCACTTGACCCACAAATGTATTTTGTTTTTGTTTTTGTTAAAGACTTTTAACCACCCAGTCTTAGAGAAAGTTTTGGAGTAGGTTATTTTAAAAAATAGTGGACCAAAAGAAGTCTTTTTTTTTTTTGAACATCAACTTCTAACTTTTTTGACCACCCCTAGAAATAATTTTCTGACTTTTCCTACGAGTAATTTCTTAGATATTTTGTTGGTATTTTATTTTAATTTTTGAGTTTTTGAGTTTAGGAAAAATTCAAGTATATAAAATGACTAAATTTCACTAAAAAAATTTAAGCATAGAAACAATATACATATACATATATAAAAAAAGGTTGATTTTCAAAAACTGTGGGTGGTGTAACAAAGTTAAAGGGTTTTATAATCGGTCATCTTCTAAGAAAAAAAAAAATTAAATTGAAAATGAACACAGCTTATAGTTATAATCACTAGAAGCACAGAAAACAAGAAAAAGAATATAAACTTAAGATAAAATACCATCACAAAAATTTTTTTTAATTCAATTTTTTTTTGTTGGAAATTATAATTATATATTATACATATGTATATATTTATTATATAATTATATATCAAATTACAAATTTCATATAAGTTTAATTAATATTGCATTAATTAAACTTATATGAAATTTGTAGACAAAAAAAAATAATCTAAGTCTCTCAGCCGATAAATTAAAAATAAAGAAAAAACTATCTATGAGAGGTACTTAATAAGTTGTAAGCCTAATTTATTTTAATTTTTGGTTGATAATCAACCCGAAACACACAATAATAAGGGCCCTTTTGAGCACAAGTTGACTTTATTATAGCATAATTTTGAATAATGCGGTTAAAGATGATACTTCAGGATGACTTTAATAATTTATTTGAAAAAAAAAAAAATTAAAAAAGACACGAATTTAAATTATATCCATATAGCGTTTTCGAGTGGATTTTCAGACGCAGAAAAAATTCGAAATTTTAGTCGCAATATTCAGATTCGAATTCAGCACCCCAAAAACACAAAGCAGGCACAAAATCAAAACTACCTCACAATATTTGCAACGGTAAAACACAATATGACTGGAATATCAATGAATATCTAAAAGAAACTGCTATTAAGATTGATTAAAAATATAAAAACATTGCCGAATTATTTAAATATATATTGTATTCATGTTGAATTTATGAAAAAAAATATTATTTTATAGTTTTAGATTTTTGGTGTTATAAATAAAAACAGATGCAGTCTTAGGCTTAGGGGAGAAGGGGGTAGTTAAGGACAGGGGTACAAAAATGTATCGAAACAAATACTTTTTAATTTAAAATAACAATTTTCCGGTGGCAGTTTTTCATAAATAGGTAACTGATGACGTTTAGGGACGACATCAACTTTTAAAAAATAATTAAAAATTAATGTTTGTTTTACAGTACCCGATGTTTTTTTTTTTTTTTTTTTTTTTTTTTTATCTAAGATGTAAGAATTTCTAGGAAAAACTAGTTGAAATCGTCCCAGAAAAAGTTTTTAACTATCACATTTAGTTATTTTGTGATGCTTTATTAGTCAATTATTATATTGTTTAACATTGTTTAAGAAAATATTAAATTTTTAGTTTGTATGTCTACTAGAGGTTATTTTTGAACAAAAGACATATTTTGACAAATCCAAACAAAATTAGAATTTAATATAAGAACTGCTATTTCAAAAAGTGGACAGTGGATACAGTCGAAAGCATAATGTCGACCAAGTATTTAACAAGGTAGAAGTTGATTTCATTAAATGTTTGAAAATGAAATATGGCCTGGTTCATCTTAAAAAAATAAATCATTAAGCAATTTATTTTCAAACGTTTGTAAGTTATTTAAGTTTGTATCGCAGGTACAACCCCAAAGTTGTATACTATAAGTCCAAATAGGTTTAAGAACCTGTCGATATAAAATCAATTTATTTTCAATACTAAGTTTTGAATATTTACCGAGTAACCAGTTCATATATTTGAATTTACATTTTAGTATTTCGCATTTTTTTTCACGTGCGGCTTCCATTTTAATTTTGCGTCCAGAGTCATTCCCAGATACTTTGCCTCATTTGCAAATGGAACACGAGCGGTTTTAAGAAAGACGGGTAGTCTATTTATTTTTGTATACGTAAAGTCCACGTGAACTGACTTTTGTTCATTGAGCGCTATTCACCATGTTTTGTCCATTCATTAACATTATTAAGAGCATTTTGTAATTTAATTGTAGCTTCGCTAATCGTTTTGCCTACTGCTAGTATTGCAGTATCATCAGCAAATGTGGCTACAATAATGTCATCTATTTGAGGTATATCGCGTGTAAATAAAAGGTACAGAACTGGACCTAATACACTTCCTTGTGGTACCCCAGCCACTATTTCTTTGAAATTAGAATAGTCATTTCTGTGTCTTACACGATAAAGTCTGTTATCTAGATATTCGTTTAGAATGTTATAAAGTCCTTCAGGCAGAACTTGTCTGAATTTAAATTTGAGGCCTTCGTGCCATACCTTGTCAAACGTTGCGACACGCCCAAAAAGACAGTCGAACAGATTTTCTTTTCTTCAAGAGCTCTCTCAATTACGTCAGTAATTCTATGCACTTGATCAATTGTCGAATGCTTGCTTCTAAATCTGAACTGATGTCCAGGTATTAATTGTTTCTCTTCTATTATCGGTTGCAGGCGCAGGAGTAGTATTCTTTCAAAAACTTTTGATATTATTGGAAGAAGCGAAAACGGTCTGTAAGACTTCTTTTCGTGAGATGGTTTGCCAGGTTTCAAAACCATTATGACTTCCGCAATTTTTCATTGGCTCGGAACATATTCTAACCTTAGAGCGGCATTTATTATGTAAAGGAGGTTAATAAACCCTTTACGAGGGAGCATTTTTAAAATCTCTGCCGTTATTAAGTCATATCCTGGAGCTTTGTTGGACTTAAGCTTCCTTATTTCTCTTTTTAATTCGGCAAGTGTAGCATTTCTCGTTATGTAGCTATCATTAGAGGTAAAATTCATATTAATATTTTCGATGAGTTCTTGCCCATCAAACGGCTTAAATGTTTCCTCTAAGTAATCGGCGAATACCGTCGCTTTTTCTTTGTCACTTTTAGCCCATTCATTTTGGCTTTTCTTAATCGGAGGCACTGGAAACTTTGGGTTTTTCGTTGTTTTTATAGCTTTCCTAAGTGAGTAGTTGGATTCTTTCCCCGCTGTCAAGCCTTCAAGGTAATTTTCAACTTCAAGGTTTTTGAAATCTGATATCGCCGTTTTTAGCATATTACTCAAGCTTGTTACCTAAGCTTTGTATTGAGGAGCACAGGTTCGCTGCCATTTCTTTCGTACTTTTGGAAATTGTTGAAGACTGCCCCCCTCTCACCTATTTATAAGCTTTGCCTAACTTAAGAAGGCTGTTCAACTCAAAAAAGTTATTAAGAAAATTTGTTTACTGTTGTTCTAAAGTTTGTTTAACGTGGACAACGACAGCAGTTGGAGTCAGAGAATTGTCTAACTTTACTTTTTATTTAATTAAATAAGGCATATTTCTAACTGTTTACAATTTTAAAGAAACTTTCAACCTCTTGTTGAAAGCTGTTTCAGCTTAAAGGGCCTTACATTTTTTATTTTTTAAATTGTGAGTTTAAAATATTAATGACCTATTTCACAATGTCTTAGTAAAGTTCTGAACAATAATTATAAAATATCTACATACAAACATGTTTATATAAAACTTTAAGTCAACAAAATATATTTGTGGATTTGTAACGCATTCAGGATTTTTTATGCTGGAAATTTATTATCCTTCACTAATATTTATTTATCAAAACTCTACTTTGACATTGTGAAAAAAGTCTTAAAATGTTCATGCAAAAAATACCTATTTGTTCAAAACTAAAATATTGGAATTTCCATAGAACTTTTTTTTTAGTTTTAAATCGATTTACTGTTTTTCTTTCCTCAATAATGAAATTTTACTACCTGCTTGGAGCAGAATTTCAATAGGCTTACACCACTTGGAATCATATTCAAATATTATTTCAATGAATACCATTTGAATATATTTTTTTTTTTAATTTGAAAACAACTTAATTTCATTTCAATATCAAATAAATCTGAACAGTCTTACCAACATAAAAATACATAGGACAATAAGAGAATGTCAAAATGGCTGACTTGAGTTAAACAAAAATCGGCGTATACTTATTTGACTAAACATACTGATTTGTTTTTTTTTTTTAATTTGACAAGCATGTATGATAATATCCACTTAAGTATGTTTTTGTGTGTATGCCATATTTATCTCTATCTCCAAAGGGAAATGTATTTATTTAATTTTTTTTGAGTCATTTCATGTTTTTTGTTCATTTAATTCTTCCCCAATTCTAAATACATATTCATATACATTCATAAGTGTTCCATAACAAAAGTGTTTCACAAAAAAAAAATTACATAAACATTTATTCGAGTTTCCTTTTCTCATTTCGTCAAGTACTTTTTCTATTTTTCAAGCACTCGCGCTGTCCTATTTCAACACAATATGCCTATTTTTATCAAGTTTCCCTTTGTTCATATCATTATTCTAATAAATACATTTATTTTGTTTTTTTTTTCAGAAAATTTCAATGACTCAGATTGTTTCTTAAGCAAATTTATTCTACATTATTGAACAAATCTTAAAGACCAGCATCCGATTTCATGTAAATATATAACAAGAAAAATAAAACGAACATTCAACATTTTTGGTAAATTGTCTGTCATTAAATTGATTGAAATTTAAATTGTAAACTATTCCATATATGTATCGCCTCACACAAAAGCAAAGTAAATACAAATATTTTCCACCTCAATAGTTATCTATCATAGAATAACAAAATACAACTAAGGGAAAGATCAATACAAAAACTCAAAAAAATGTTCCAGAGTAACAATCCAATACTTTTACTCAACTCAATTATAAATATGCAATTTTGTGTTTGTGTGTGTGAGTGCCCGAAAAGTAATGCACATTTGAGTGCTATACAAATATTTGATGTAAACATTCATGATGGAAGCAACAAATGGCAGAAAATACAAACTTGATAAACCCAAATCAATAAATAACAATACTATGGGGGCACTATGGCGTATACGTACTATTTTAGCATTTCGCAATTTATTGCTTTCATTATTTGCTCTGTTTTAACAATTCTGATGGGTTATGTATTTTTTCAGTGAAGCAAAGCCAATAGAACAATCATAACAAATTTCACCCATTGCCATCGCCCATCGTATAGTAAAATGAGAAACGTTATTGCAGCAGCAAAATGCCAATTACATACATTTTGCTTACAGGCATACATTATATTGTGTGCAGTCGCAATTTTTGTAAGGATTTTTGCTTCTTGAATGAATATTTATACTTACATTTCTACACGTTCGACTTTGATGCCCCAAGCATCGGTTGCCTCGTCCAGTTGAACCTGTGTGTGTGGGTAGAGAAAGAAAGGAAAAGCAGCAATTTAGTGGTGAACAAGTCAAGGACAAAATCGTAAGCAATTATTTCTAAATACAAATAGTGTGACAAACTTCAAAGATATAAAAAAAAATATTCATACAAAAATTCATAAATAATCAAAAATTCATTTAAAAAAATCACTGAATTGAATAGTTTACAATTGATTTGTGATTTTTGTTTGTAATTTTTAATTTACAAATTGAAATTTTGTAAATTGAAGTGAGAGTTTATTTAAATCACTCGTAAAAATTAGCTTGTTCTTTAAGTTAAAGCAAAGTAAAGATTGGTACTGTTCAATATTAACTATTTTATGTAAAAGATTTAAAAACTTCAAAAACTTTAACTGGTCGCTATGCTTCCTCGGTAGTGACGTAGATTCCAGTGCAGATGTGGTTACAAATTTAATTCTCTACGGTTTGGGAAATTTTATTCCGAACAGGATAAAATCTATCAAACCGAAAGAGAATTCATGGTTTGATTCGAGCTGTAAAGAGGTAATCAGGTTGAGAGAAGTAAGCTTCCGAAGATACAAAGCCAACCCCACTGAGGAAAACCGGAATAAGTTCAAATAAGCTTGAAAGATCTGTAACGTTCACATTCGACGAACCAAATTTGTGCATGATCAGAAATGAAGGCAAAAAATACAACAATGTCCCAAAGGTACTAAAAATGTTTGGTCATTTGTAAAAAACCTACGTAATTCCACCTCGTCTTCGATTCCAACGCTCGTCTTCAATGATACTCCCTATGTCAGAGAAAGCCAATTTGCTTGCAGCATAGTTTGCTGTTAATTCGAAGCTGCCAAAGAATATCATGACTCCGCCTGTACTTGAGAGCGCTTCTGATTTTATGGGACAAATCTTTTTTCGCACTCGTGCAGTAAGTAGGAAGAGTTTTGAAAGATCTTAACATACACAAATCCGCTGGCTCGGATAGTATCCCTCCCATTGTTCTGAATACGTGTTCTTCAACGCTGGCAAAGCCACTGCGTAAGCTTTTCCATCTGTCCTACTCTACTGGTCTCTTTCCGAGTGGATGGAAAATAGCATTTGTCCAGCCTGTCCCTAAAAAAGGCAAATCTTCTTCTCCTTCTAACTATCGTCCAATTGTACTTACGTCCCTTCTTTCCAAGGTCATGGAAACGCTGATTAATTATCAGCTCAAGAAATATCTTGAAAAACTGAAGCTTCTTAATGATCGGCAGTATGGCTTTCGTAGCAATAGGTCCACTGGTGATCTGATGGTATATCTCACCGAACAGTGGAACAAATCTTTACATCGTTTTGGAGAAAGTAAGATTATTGCACTTGATATTTCAAAAGCATTTGATAGAGTTTGGCATCAAGCTCTCTTATCGAAAATGCGTGCATTTTTTATCGATGAATCTCTTCTTCGTTGGATTAGAAATTACCTTTCGGACCGATCAATACAAGTTGCACTGGACGGTTTCAAGTCTGATATTCATAAAATAAATGCTGGTGTGCCCCAGGGCTCCATTTTGTCTCCTACCCTCTTTCTCTTTTGTATAATTGATCTCTTATCTGAAACTTCTAATCCATTAAAATGTTTTGCTGATGATAGCACCCTCAGCTTTTCATATTTGTTTCTAGATTTACATCCCTGCACTTTAGATGTGGAACTTGAACGGCAGCGTATGATAAGCTCATTAAATTCTGATCTTGACAGCATAATCCAGTGAGGAACTAAAAACCGTGTAGAATTTAATGCTTCAAAGACCCAATGCTGTCTGTTGTCATTAAAGTGAAACCCACCCCCTTTGCCGCTATCCATGAGCCGTACTAGCATCGAGGAAACTAAACAGCTTTCAGTTCTGGGTATGTGCGTCACAGATCACCTTCTGTAACACGATCACATATTCAACGTTGCCAAAAACGCTGCAAAGAGTTTAGGTTTTCTTCGTAGATGCAAGAAATTTGTTTCCCCTTCTGATCTGGCTGTAATCTATAAGGCCTTCATTCGGCCAAAGCTTGAATACAATTTTCACATTTGGGCTGATGCTCCCATAACCCACCTAAGTCTCTTGGAGCGTATCCAAAAAAGTGCTTTAAAAATGATAGGTGATAGTACTTTAACGGAAACATTCGAATCTCTTGAACATCGACGTAAGGTTTCATGCCTCGTCTTATTTTATCGCTATTTTTATAAACATTGTTCTAGCGAAATAGCCAGTTGCATTCCTGCCCTTAAACAATATCACCGTAATACTCGCACTGCCAGGAATGCTCATCAGTTAACCCTTGAGCCCAATTTTGGTCGTACTGTTAAGTACAGAGATTCTTTTTTTAGCCGAACTACACGAATGTGGAATATGCTTTACCCTGCTCTATTTTTCCCTCCCATTTTGACATTCAGAATTTCAAAATCAATGTACATCGGTATCTCCTTTTAAATCCTTCCCTTCCGCTCGCACTGTGTTCAATCATCTTAAGGGTAGTCACAACCCCTTTAGTGCGCGCATAATTAAAAAAAAACCTAAGGTAAAAATGGTATAGTTGAACATTCTTTATTTGTTTTGTTTAAATTTATTCAAAAATATAAAAAAAAAAATGTAGAATGGTCACACTGTTAAATTATCCACAAAACAAAAGTGCTTTTCGGTTAACCTTTTACAACCGCACATTTCAAAATAATAAAAGTATACAAAATACAAAAAAAAAAAAGCACACTCACATACCTACAAAAAATAATAGCTTAGAACAACTCACTTGCATGGTTCCAGAAATTGTCATCCTTTCACTAAGAATCTCGTGTAAATGGCGGGTTCCCATTGTATTGCGAAGCGTCGTTTGTGCCAAAAGGCGCGTCGAGTGGTGTGCATTTTCTACATTGGCTATAGAAACGGTGGCATTTGACACACGGTAATAAACTACAGCATCCACCGACACCGTGACGCTATCCTTTGTAAGGACCTTTTTGTGGTTGAGAAAACAAAGAACAAGAAAAAAAAAATTATAATTTTCAGTTTTATTTTTTTATGTGCGCATAAAAGAAAAAGAGGAAAAAAAAAAACATTTTTGTAGATGAAAAACGTGTTGTGAGGAAGTGAAAAAGTATCTTAGTGCGTTAGCCCTATTAAAGTTTAAGATTTAACGTTGAGTTTTATTTCAGAGAAAATGAGGAAATTGTGGTTTTTCATATTATTTAGTTTAGTTGTTATTTTTTTTTTTTTGTCAGGGATCGTTATTTTCTTAAAATTGTTATGAAGTTTAGTTGACATTTTGTTTAATTGAGCTACTAAAAAAGATGATTTGACAAATTTTTAACGAGTTTAGCATCCTTCTCTTCTCTAAATCGGTCCTTACGTAGAATTTTCAGATACATGTAAAAAAGTGTCTTCTAACATTAATTTTTGTCTGTCTTTTAAAACATTCTACCCTTGGAAGCTATCACGTCCTCTCTATCCTTAAAATGGATTCTATTCTTGGATTATACAACTTTATCCTCCCCAATCCATTAACAAGGGATTTTTTTTGTATTTTAATTAACTCTTACCTCTTGCGGTGGTACATCATACGTCCTTGTCCGTAAATCCACACGAGCATAAGCATCAATACATGGTAAAATGAAAAAAATCCCTGCAACATAAAACTCCAATTAGTAAGTACATTACGAGTACAGGTATTACGAAGGTTTTATAAAAGAAGAAATAAAAATTTAATAGTAAATCGATGAGAAGAAAAAATCCAATACAAAAAGATAAAAAAAAGTACAAAATTAAATTAATTCCTTATCAATCATAATAATTACCGGGTCCTTTGGCACCTCCTTGCATCAGTCTACCCAATCGAAATATAACTGCACGTTCATATTCTTGTACAACCTTTTTATAGAGCGTATGATGGAAGCCAGATTACAATGTATGTAAATATAGAGAAAGAAAAAAGTATTTTAAATTTATAGAATTTTGAATGAAGTCGATGAAGATTATAAGGACCAACCTTGAAACACACAAATAAGCTGAATGGTAATGTTAGTGCAACAAGAACGCATGACAGGAATATAAGAATTTTTCCACATGTTGATGAATGACCACTGATTTCATCATCAGCTGAAATTAAAAAGTAGAAATTAAAAGTAGTTATTTAGAGATAAAATATAGTATGCCGTTTTAACTTTTAAACATTATTCAAATTCTTTAATTTAGTAAAACATCAATATTAAAATAAAAACTTTCTTAAAAACGTTTCTTCTTCCAACAGATTTAGAAGTATTTTTTGATGAGGTTGGACGGCTCATCATAATTCTCTGCGTTTTGACTGCCATTAAAATGATTGAACACAATGCAAGTGGTAGGGAAATTGGGAAGGACAGATGCATATAAGTTTTGAAATTTCTATCATCAAAATGGAAGGGACAAATAGAAAAGGATAAAACTTTCCACAATTGTGAGGTTACGTTAAAAAAAAACTTTGTTCAAAAATGGTGGTCTGAAAAATTGTGAACTGTGATGAAAATACCAAGAACTGCAAGCAACTCATGGATAGTAAGCTATATAAGATTTTTCAAGCGCTAAATTTAACGCAGTTTTCGATATGAAATTTGATTATATGCTCTCAAAATCAGAACATAATAAGCTTATCATACACTACCTTGGAGGTTCCACTGCCGAAAAGAAGGGTAATGATTTGAACTAAGAAACGAATATGAATGATGATGCTGCCATCAACAAAACAATTAAAAGGATTCGAAATTTCAGACAAGAGTTCATTTATGAAAATGAGAAAGAATGTTCGAAACAAAACGAGCCCCTTATTCTAATTCACAGCAGCATTGGCTTACAAATATCAGAATAATTAAAGCCTTTCATTACACAACACATAATGAACGGTCCGAAATATAATATAATTACTGATTTAAAGAAGAAAGTCGTCATGCTGATTATTTCAGAAACTATCGTTTTTTGAGATATTTCTCAAGCTCATGTGATTAGTCAGAGTTTCCATTATAAATGTGGTTTTCAAACCACTTGGAAAACTACCAGTTAAGTATATATTATTTTTTAGAAAACATTTCGGAATTTTTTTTTTGCTAAAAATTATAAAACAAGAAAATTAAAATTTAAGCCAGAAAGATTGAATATCAGGCAGGTACGTATTACGGAAAGAATTGAAAAATCACCCATTGAAAAAATTGCAGTTGCAATGTTGTATTCGTAAATCAAGGTAGATTAACATTCAAAACACGTAGCAAATTACAAAATTTATCTTTTCATGATTTGCAATTAGAATTCATGATTTAAGCTTTTACTTTTCATAGCAAAATAAAACTTTCTTTGCGTAATTTACTCTCCAAAGGAATAATTTCAGCAAACAGCATTTAAAAATATTGATTTGCGATAAATATTTTGTAATTTTCATTGCACAATCACTGATTTATGATTTTTTTCGCAAATTACAACTCAATGAGAATTATTGTAAATTACCAACAAATTAACGTAAATTGCGACTTTCCTGTCGCAATTTACTTCTCGATGAGACAAAGTATCAAAACATGGAATGTATCTAATCGTTATTGTGTGACACCAATATTTTGCAAATTCGCTTAGTGGTTGCATGCTGGCTTCGATTCGTTGATTGCAATTTTTGTTTTCTTTCGATGGAATAATTGATGCTTAAGAGTGTTGATTTACGATTTTTGAGTATCAATATCTTCATTTTGCTCAGTTTCAAAAAAAAAATTGCAAAAAAATAGTCGTAAATTACGAAATCCCAAGCCAAGGTAAAAATCGCGATTAATTTTTTGTAGTTTGCAACTCACTTTTCGTGATCTGATCCAAGAATTCTTTCCGTGATATGGAAAAAAGCTGGAAGGTGAAATGGAAATCATACCATTACAATATTACTAAATCCTGTCTTAATTTTAAAACTTCATTTTGTAAAAATAAAAAGAAGTATTAAATTTAACCACTTTCCATTTTATGTATGAAAAGAAGATAATTCAAGTCTCTATGTATACTAGGGTGGTCCTTATATTGAATTTTTTTCGTTTTGAAATTTAGAGGTGAATAGGCATCAAATGGCTCTACATGAACAAAAATTTCATAATTTTTTTTTCAGATTTTTATTTCACCCGTCTGGTCTCCCTATTTTTACTTTATGGTACTAATTATGCGGGGTAAGGGTGATTCTTTTAAAACGCGAAAAAACAATCTGAAGGTACAGATTAGATTTAGACGACAACAAAATTTTATCGGCGGGTGGTCTACTTCCCCCCGTTTAGGTGGTGGGGGGGGGGTTGGATAATTTTCTAAAAAAATATTAAATATTTAAAAAAAGGGGAACACTTGCAGTACCATGCCAAGCCAAGATTCCATCCTATAATATGCTTCCTCAATAAAGTTTTTATTTTAAATAGTTCTTGAAAAAAATATTTTAAACCTAAAAAATTATAATTTTTTGTTTTAATTTTTCATCATGAAAATATTTTTTTCGAATGAGGCCTATCCAAGGTTATGTCCAATCTAAGGACCACCCTAATGTTAAACAAAATTATAAATAATGTTTTCATACCTATCTATTAGAAAAATTAAAAAAAGAAAATAAGTAAATCGAAAATGAATTAGCTACTAAAACAAATTGAATCCTGTTTTTAATTTAGATAATTAAAGTTTAATGTGATTTAAATTTGTTTATTTGATTTTCTGAAGTAATTGGAAACTTACTGTATTGTATAGTTGTTCGTTATTTATTGTGGCTTATGTGGGTCATTTTTCTTAGCTTATAGGTATAAGGAAATCAGAAAGTTACCACCATAAGTCAAACTTTATTAAAAAATTTCAATTTTTAGCCTAATTTTTACTTTGCTCGCTAGAAAGTGTTGTGCTGTTTTTTTAGAGATGGATTTCAAAATCCGAAATTATTAGAAATAATGTCGATTTTAAATCTTTTTAATTGATTACAATCGATTGAAAACATAATATTAAGCGCAGAGATTTATTTTTTTTAGATAGCAGCTTATCACAACGTTGGCCGAGAATTGTTTTGTCGTATACGCTATTTGATCAATTCTGGGAGATAGCATTTTAAGGTTTAAGTCTCAAAAAAAAAAATTTAACCGATAAAGTTTTCTTAATATTTATTTGGATATTATGTGGGCAATATTCTTTACAATGAGATATTCCAAGCCTTCCAGTGAGTTTTGGTTTTCGAATTGAAAACTTTTTTCTTCAAAATCATTTGGTTGTAAACGTTACGAAAATGAGCATTTTGTTGCACCTCATACACGTACGATAAAGTAAATGTACATACGACATTGCAATTCTGATTTCAGTAGTTGAATCCAATACAGATTGCTATGAGAATGATGTATTTTTGTTCTTGAAAGATAAATGTTTGGATGTATTTCTTTTTCAAATAAGAAGTTGAATAGATCTTTTATAAAAATGTTTCAATGTATGTACATTTTTAAAAAATGATTTTTGAATGAAATATAATTTGAAAAGAAAGAAATGTCTTGAGTTGGTTATTATAATCATTATGTTTTAACTTTGCCCGTTTACAATAGTTCTTAGTAGTTCCTATTCTATTATTTTGCATTCACAATCTTATTTGTACATATATTTACCACTTAAGTAAATAAATACTGTTATTACTTTTTTTTACCTTTTTAATTTTACCCTTAGGTGTTGATAATTTGTTTTTTATGGAGATCTCGGTTCAAGAGATTTAATGATGTTTGTTAGACCCCTTTAATGTTGAAACCAATAGAACATCAAAGTTCTGTAATTTAAAGGCAATTTAAATATTTAAGCAAACTAAACTATATAATATATAAAGAGACATTTTAAGAAAATCTTAAAAATACACCTGCTAATATTTAGCTTGTAGTATGAAGCATGATGCTTTGATACGACGATCACTGTATTGAAATGCGGAAATAGTAGATACAGAAAGAAACAGTATTTTTTTTTGCAAAATCAGTTTCTTAATACAAATTTTTGAACTCTATTAATGTTGATAAAAGAAACTTCAGAGCTTTTGAATAAAAGAATTAGCACATTTTAAACATTTACAGTCATATAAATAAACTTTGTCTAGCTTAAGATAGCTATCCAACTCCAAAAAGTTATTTATAAACTTTCTTTACTGCTGTCCTAATTAACTAATTAGAACTAAGGCAACGGTTGTCTTACATTTGTTTAAATTAAATTAAGCACATATTTATATTCACATATTCATTTCAAAAAACTGTCTAAGTAGTCAACTGTATAAAAATGTAATAAATATGGCTGTAAGTTAATCGTTCGTTAGTAGAGGGTGAGTTTCTTAATATTTGGAAGCGTTCAACAATTACACCCATTTACAAGTAGGCAAGAGGTTTCAAACTACCGTCCAATTTGTAAAATTTCTACTATTCCTAAAAATTTTGAAAAGCTGATCTATGATAGATTAACTCCATCTATTAAAAATATAATTTCTCCTTACCAACACGGTTTCGTATCTGGTAGATCTACTACCACAAATCTTACAATTTTTTGCAACTTAGTTTTGAATGGACTTGAGGAAGGCTCTCAGTACGACGTTGTCTACACGGACTTTGCAAAAGCATTTGACAGAGTCAATCACAATGTTCTACTAAAGAAAATAAATAAGTTAGGTTTTCACTCAAATTTCTTAAATTGGATAAGTTCATACTTAAAAGATCGTATTTAGTACGTTCGTATCAACAATATCCTTTCCTCACCAGGGCGTGTTACATCAGGCGTCCCACTGGGTAGCCATCTCGGCCCCCTTCTCTTTTTGCTTTTTATAAACCATATTCCTGACATACTTTTAAATTCGAAGTGTTTAATGTATGCGGATGATTTAAAAGTCTTCCGTTGCATTAAATCTGAACAGGATTGCTTTCTTTTGCAGGACGATCTTAATAAGCTTTCGAATTGGTGCTTAGTTAACTCCCTAAATCTAAACATTTCTAAATGCCAAAGCTTGACGTTTTGTCGCAACCGCTCACCAATTAATTTCACCTATAAAATAATTTTCAATGCGCTGTCCATCATAAACTTTAAAAAAGATCTTGGTGTGATTTTTGACAGTAAACTTGACTTTATAAGACATATAGATTTTTTGGTCTCCAAAGGCAATTCAATGTTAGGTTTCATATTGCGTAACTCTAAAGAGTTCACCGATCCACATACTTTGAAGTGTTTGTTTTTTGCCTTTGTAAGGTCAAACCTTGAGTACTACAATGTTATCTGGAATCCTTCGTATGAAGTTCATTCATTTAGAATCGAAAAAATCCAAAAACGATTTACGCGAGTTGTCGTGAAAAGACTGCACTGGGGACATTGATATCCCTTCTTATGAAACGAGGTGTAAATTACTCGGTATTTTTCCTCTAAGCGTTCGAAGGAAGTTCACAGCGATTATGTTCATTCGAGATATATTAACAGATCATATTGATTGTTCTCATATTTTAGCCTTAATTGGGATCAATGTTCCTTCGAGAATGCTTAGAAACCGGTTGTTTTTTAATGTTCCATACCACAGAACTGTTTATGCCGCCAATGAACCTATATCTAGGTGTTTAAGAGAAACAAATACTGTTTTTGATATGATTGACTTCAATCTTAGTAGATATTTATTTAAAAGAAATCTTTCGTTAATTTTAAATATTTTTGCTTATGTATAATGTTTTATATTAAAATGTATCAAGTAATCACTAGAGAATTATAACTTTGTTTGATGAAATAAATGAAATGAAAATTATTTTCAGTTTTTAAATTGTTAATTTTTCAAAAACATAGGTTTAAAGTTAAACTTAAAAAATTTAATGTTCTCTAGTTTTTCCAGCTAGAATTATAGCGAATATTTTAGACTAAATATCACGCATAAAATACAAAAAAAAAAAATGAGCTTATAACGTGAACCTTCAAAAACAATAAGCTTATGTCTTAAGTTTCCAGAAAATAAAAAAAATCTTGAATTTTGGTATTGGAATTAGAATGGAATTTCAAATCCTTCCCTTTAATAATAGAAAAATACAGAAACGTAGGTATTTTTTTTATTTTTCTAGATAAATCTTTGCATTGGTACCATTTATATTCACATTCTTAAGAAATTTTTAAATTGGCTTTAAAAATCCATTTTATGATATCCTCAATGCCTTGCACTATCGTTTATGAAATAGAACGATTAATTTGTTTAAGTTTCGGTTGTAGATACTATTTTTCCAACAAACCTTAAAAAAGTAGGCGTGACTAGAAACTTTATTATGTATGACTCAGTTTTAAAAAAAATAAAAAAAGGGCGTGACAAACTCTGTGCATCATTCTTTTGTTCTTAACCTGTTATTGCTGAAATTAATTTTGTTTTCATAGAATTAAGTCAAAATTAACATTTTCTGTCAAAAAATCCTCCAAAAATGAGCTTAGAATAAAGTCTTATAAAGAAAAACTATTAAAAATCATATTATCAACAACTTTTTTCTACAACATTATACCTCTTTTATATCGATTTTAACGATAAGATGTAATTGAGTAAGCATGAAAGTAGGTGGACATTTTATTCTTATTCTTTTTATTAATGCTTCAGATTTCATATGGATGTTACCGCATCACCGTTGCATCGTGCCGGCCTCCTAACATTTATAAAGCAAGAATTCGAACAATTATTATTTTCTTGTATTTGTGTTACATGGTATTATTTAATACATGATCATGTAACGCACGCCAGCTAAGCCTATACCCGTGCGGCAAAACAAAACTAAAAAACAAATTAAGCAAAAATGCATGGTATTTTTGACATATATTCCAAAATCTGGCGCTTACGACGAACCAAAATTAAGGACTGTGTTATTTTGTGGATATACGACGAAATACATACTTAATATCAGAAATGGCAATAGAATTTTTGAAAACATAAGATATGATAACATACCCATTTTGAAAAAGTGCATTTTGACGTATTCGACAAAACAATCCTCCAGCGACGATAAGAGAAAAGTGAGAGCAAGTATTAATTTGGGTTTTCAAATATAAATGCTTTTTTGCATATCAGATACGTGATTTTAATTGCTTTGCAAGCTTCCACTATTTTCAAAGAGTAAATTCTGTTTTCGGAACTAACAACCGAGCTTATTTTTTGGCCTTATAAAATATTGAGATAAAAACTGTAAGTTGACAATTTTTAGGGAACTTTTCGGAGAAAATTTAGAAATTTGTATTTGTAGAACTGATTCTTCTTGTCCAGGAATGCATTTGTATTTGTTCAAATATGTAAAATTTACTCTCCTTGTTAGGAATGCATTTTTATTTGTTCAATACATAGAAACGAATATCAGTCGTTAAATATGAATTCACACCTCAAATCATTATAGTGGCAACCCTGCAAACTGTTGATGGTCGAAAATTTGGACTTTTTATATGATACTTTAACAAAATCAAGAAAAAAATTACTTCCCTAATCTTTTAATCAACAAAAAGGCTAAATTCACTAGCCTAGGGGTCTTTATTAAAATTAAAAAAAATTTATGTTAATTTAAGTTTAATTTAAAATGCATTATGCATACATTGTTTAGCTAATTTCATAAACATACACTAAAATTGCTTTTATCTAAACTCCTTCTAAATTCAATCAGACATTTTAAATTTTTCAGTTTCACCAATGTAGAAAAGGGATATTTTAGGGACATTTAAATTAAACTGAGTTTGCCTCACCTCACATCCCTGGATATAAAAAGAGGTTGTTTCACTCGCACATGTGAAGTGTATGAGAAAAAGTGAAAAAGCATTATGGATGAGAGGGCAGCTATTCTGACTATAGTAGTAATTTATAAACCCATTCCAAGCAATGTCTAACTTTAGACACTTGCCCAACTCCAATTCCAAAATGTTTTTTATAAACATTTTGCATCTCTTTGCTTGCTTCGCCACTGAAATTTGTTGTCAAAATCTTTTTTTAAAGTAGACTTGTTCAACAAACAAGGAAGGCAAATATTACTAGTTTTCTATTTTTCCAGTTTTGAAATGGATGAAAAGCTCATTGAACGTGGCCAAATGCGTACTGAAATTCAATAACTCATTCAAAAATTAACGAAAAAAGGTATGTCACTAAATAAATGAGGTCGCATTTAGACAACTGTTGGAATGCGTTTTTAAATACCGATATGGCTAAACTATTTAAGCATTGATTAGCTGAAAAAAAGAAAATCTTATGAATACCGTTGTTATAATATAACTAGCTAATTTCTCAAAGTCAAAACTTCTAGATCAATGAAATGAATTCAATTTAGTTCATTTATCTTTGTATGTTATTATTATTTTACAATGAGACCGGCCCAAGGTGGTGGCGTTCTTTCGTTTTTTTTTGTGTGTGTTAATTTTTTAAAGCGTATTAAGCTCAAACAATAACAAATCAACCAACCTAATGAACCTGTTTCACATAAATATTCATTACAAAAATAAATAAAGAATAACATTTCAAACCTGTCACAATTGAAATAAAATAAACCTTTTTTTTCAAAAGTTCACATTTCAATCCTCTGTCAAAGTAAAATGATACCCGGGGAGTAACTTTTGACAACAAAATATAAACACAGCTCAATTTTTGTTTGTTGTTGTTGTATCCCTCTTTTGAAAATAAAATATAATGTAAGTGGAATATAAATGCCATCCACAGAACAGAAAACTTGGCATTTAACATCGTCTTCTAGTATTTTAATGGTTGTTGTTGTTGTTGTTTGTTCGAATTCTTGTAAAAAGAAAATCGAAATGAAGTTCGCATTTGAATATGTATTTCAATAACTTTGTGTAGGTATGTATATACTGTGTAACAAATTTGCCCTTTAAACTTTATCCTTCCGGGTTTGGTTGGTTTAACGTTGGCCTTTTTTTTGTTTTTGTTTGTCTAAATTTATGTATCTACGTATTTGTCTTTGTTTTTGTTGTTTTTCAATGTATATTTTTCTTACGTAGGTATTTTTCTTTTTGTATCTCTTATCTATATCGGTGTTTTCTGGTGTTGTAATGTTACTGACATCCTGCAGTATTTTTCCCGGTTTTCGTAATCTTCAAGTTAAACATTACGCTCCACGTCAATTTATTGATGTCATCTTTTTTTTTAATTTTTGATAAATCTTATCGTTAATTTATGTAATCTGTAAGGAGTACTTAAGTCGTGATCCCAAAATTCTGAAATACCATTAGAACATCCAATTTGAGAAGAGACTACAAGCTACTGAAACTGGATTTGATGTGTGTTAAGGAAAATGAACAGAATCATTAGAAGGGGACTACCAATTATGAAGGCAAATGTTAAGCAAAAACTTTGGAGCAACAGCAACATTGAGCAAAGTGGAAGTATTCACCACTTTATTCGAAGAGAACTTTTCACCAATTTAATCTACAAATCCAGAGATTCTAGACAAAGTTAGGCATCAATTCAACTCAGCAGGCCTTCTTGAAGCCAGAAACGGAAGAAATTGAAGATAGTAATTCAGCAAGTGAGCAAATGGATAGCCCTTAATTATGGAGTCTGGAGAAAGAGTAGAAAAATGATCGGGACTGATCTATAATAGCAGCCAGAAGCAGTGTGAAGTACTTGGGGAGAATCTTTGACAATTTGCTAAAAGGAAATATGGGTCATTAAGTTCTAAAATAAAGGGTTTTTCAACAGTGACGCTATAAAAGTAGAGCGACAGGGACAGCAAACGACGCCGTATTACTTGCCGTTCTTTTGACATTTCTCTTCAATAAGATTTGCCATTTCATGATGGAAAGATATACGAGCCAACAACGAGTCGAAATTATTAAAATTTACTACCGAAATTCGGAGTCAGTGGCCTCAACGTTAAGAGCGCTACGTCCAATTTATGGTCGTCAGTGAGACAAAGAAGTGCCCGCAGTATCAAGAATATTGCTGCCGCTGAGACTTGAGCTGCAGAAAGCCCAAATGTTTCTCTCACACGTCGTTCTCAAGCGTTGGGCATCTCTGTGACGTCGTTGTGGCGAATTTTGCGAAAAGATCTTGGCCTACATCCTTACAAGATTAAATTGACGCAAGAACTGAAGTCGCTTGACCACCAGAAGTGTCGTATTTTCGTGAATTGGGCTGAGCAACAACTTGAAAATGATTCGGATTTTCATCGGAAAATCATCTTAGTAAGTAAACAGTAAACAAAATATGCGGTATTGGTCAGGCAGCAATCCACACGTACTCCATGAGTCATCATTGCATCCCGAAAAAATACGGTTTGGTGTGGTTTATGGGCCAGCGGCGTCATTGGGCCGTACTTCTTCCGTGATGACCAAGACCGGCACGTTACTGTGAATGGGGATCGCTACCATTCAATTATAACCGAATATTTTTGGGCCCAATTGGATGATATGGACTTGGAGGACATGTAGTTCCAACAGGACGGCGCCACAAGCCACACAGCGAATGTCACAATCAATTTATTGGAAACCAAGTTTGGAGAACGTGTTATCTCACGAAATGGTCCAGTCGCTTGGCCGCCTCGGTCGTGCGATTTGACGCCGTTAAACTATTTCCTGTGGGGCTACGTCAAGTCTATGGTCTATGCTAACAAGCCAGCGACGATTGATGAACTTCGTACGAATATCGAACATGAAATTGCAGCAGTATCGGCCGATTTATGCTTAAAAACCGTCGAAAATTGGGTTCAGCGTCTGGACTTCTGCAAGCGTGCCCGTGGTGGCCATGCAAAAGAAATCGAGTTCCATACATAATGGCATCGAACGTACTTTTACAATAATAAAGAATCCAAACCCGTTTTTGTTTTATTTAAAACAAACTTTTGTAGCGCTCTTATTGAAAAACCCGATATTTATTTCTGTGAATAAACAAAATAATGACTGTTGGGAAAGTTCGTGAAGGCAAACAAAGAATGTTTAAAAATGAAGAATGTTTTTCAAGACACTGCCTCTTGCGAAGAACTGAAAAATCCTCCAAGAGTATCTTTTGTCATGAAAAAGTGCTTCTCATCTAGCCGTAGGTCCCTTCATTCCTGTCAACTATACCTAAAAAAAAAATGGTTGAAAGTTTAAAGCCACTAGACTCTGGTTTTGAGGTGAGAAACGATTACTTGCAGCAACCCTATTCTAGGCCACAGCGGTTCCTTACCTTATTTCTAGGCTTTAATTCTTGTTAACCTGACCTGTGATTATGAGAGAGAATAGGATCCAATCTGGTGCTTTTAATTATTTTTAGGCATAGATGAGTTAGGTATCAATTTTCCTCTCTTTAATTGTATCACAATTTTCAAAAAACATGCCTCCAACCCAGTGACATGGAGTGTACAAATTAACGTTGCCTCTATAGAATTCTTGGCTATGCTAACAGGTAAAGTTGGGATAAGGGATTTGATACGGGTATAACCCGTAACCATCAATTTTATATCAAGTATGGCACGGAAGTAAATATGTAAATGGATTGAAGTTTCTATACTCTTTGAGAAGTTTATAACACACACACACCGTTTGCTTTTTTTTCTTTTACAGAAAAAATAAAAATTATAACAAAAGAAACTTTTCCAAGGTAAAGGTAATTTAATTTAACTCAGCGATCTAGGCATCCTTTGTTTTTTTTTTTAGTATCTCCTTTTTTTTGCAGTGGATGTGGTGTAAACGGAAGTTTTTTTCTTATGAAAGTATGCGTTATGAATTTGATTTATTTTGTATCCTTTTACTTAAATTTAAATAAGAATGTGTCAATGCTATTTTTAGCTTTAATTTGACAAAGAGTTCCTAAGCAAAGAATTCCTAAACTCTTTGTGTAAGCAAAAGTAATGGATGTAATGTGGAATTTTAAAAAGTTTGTCTTGGTTAGTTGGCTGGATCATTCTTTTGAATATTAATCTTTTCTGGAAGGCGAATTCGATGTATCGTGTTGGGACCTACTTTAATAAATAATACATCAAAAGGGTGCTCCAAGCTCTGATAGTAATTTTCTGAAAGCATGGTTCAATTGAGTATTTCTTATATTTCAATATTTGATTTTCATTCAAATAATCGACGAAAATAGGTTTTTTCTGCTGGCTTAAATTTTATTATATTAAAAATTTATTGGCTTAATTCATTTCTAACAACAACAAAAATAATGCCAACATTTTAATTTCCTAGATTTAAATTTTCGTTCTTAAACAAGCTACTTCCATTTGCAGGTGTTATTAAAAACGGCCTTAACAACTTTGATTAAATAAGAAGGTTTTTTTCTATACTACTGAAATAAATCAGCCAAGTAGAAGACTAAGCATTAAGGATTGGACTTGTTGAATTATTGATTCAAAATAGCTTTTTAAGGCCTTTAGTCCTATAAATTGGCCTTTCGATTGGATATAGTTTACAGTGGATTTTTGTAAAAGAATGCATGTAAGTTGAACTGAACTTAATACAAATTGCTTATGACAAGGCCCTGACTACGTCACTGATGAGTCCAAGTAAGTAAGCCAGACGAAACTCCAATTTGTAGGACTAAAGGCCATAAAACGCTAATTTGATTAAATTTCGAAATTTTAAAATTATTAAACTTTGAATGAGACAAGTTTTCATGTTTTTTGGGATCACCTTAGGGCTTTTGCGTTTATTTAGTAATTTAAGATGTTATTTTAGTAACTTTAAACACAAATTATTTATATATTTATTAAAAAAAAAAATTAATACATTTCTTTCAACTAATGCTACTTTTGGATGGGAAACAAATTTTCAAAAAATGGTTATTGTTAGTACTTCTTAAAGAACAATTTTTTTCATTTTAATTTTTTTTTTCAAAACGGCAATTCTGATTTAAATAATTTGTTACTTTTACAGGAGCTTCTTAACAATAAAACGGATTTTTTTTTAAATGTAATCTTTTGTTTTGCCAAAAAAAATTGGCTCGTACGATTTTGATAAAACTTTTTCGAAATGCTAAAATTATTGCAATATACTACCAAAAATTATAAAAAAATAAAAAAAGTATTTAAAGAACCTCTGTAAAACTTTTTTTTACTTGCGATATAATAGGTTCTATAAGCAAGTTTTGGATTCGTGCAAAAAAAAATCGAGATAACAATCAATGATGATATAGAACACCAATAAAGCGGATGACAAAATTCTGTCTGTCTTTCGGTTCGGCTACAGCCCAAACATCTGATCCATTTTCTTAAAACTTTTGCTGATTATGCCCACAGGTTTTTTTCATTTTTTTTTTAGAACTAAAAATAACTGTACCTGCCATACATTTTTTCTTAACAATCTTACAAAATCTAATTTTCCTCAAAAATGGCTCCACAATTTTTTTTTGATAAAAAATTAACAAATTTCGTTTGGTAAAAACTACCTTTGGATGGGAAACAATTTTTAAAAATGTTTATTAATGGTACCTCCCAAAGAACCATTTTTATATTTTCGATTTCCTTCGAAGCGGTTATTTGGATTTTAATAATTTTTTTCAAACAAAATTCCCAAATGAATTTTCTTACCAACATTTTCAAAAAAATAGTTTTAGATTTTTAAAAAATGTTCAATTATTTTTTTTTTTAAATCAAACACATACGAGTATTATGAAAACCTAATGGTTGATTTTTATAAAATTTCGTATATAAGGGTCTTTTTTTATACTCTGTAAAGTATTTTAAGAAAAAAATTTATTTTTGTGAAAAATAACGGTACCTCCCATACAAATATTAAAAAACCGTTAAGGGAAATATTTTTTTTTTTTAAATGGTTCCAACGATTATTATAAAACTTTTTCTGTATGCTGAAATTAATGCGATACACTCCCAAAAATTATAAAAATTTACAGATAGCAACTATTTACTACTTCCTACTTCCCATAGAAGGTTTTTTTTTTAATTTTCATTTTTTAAAAAGTTGTCTCTCACAATTTCCATGTCCTTACATATAATTTTCTTAATCCCTCGGTGTAGGGCCGTAGTTACGGTTGGGTTTTGTGGGACAATGCCCTTCCTTAAAAATACCATTAACTATCGGTACAATATCCCTAAAGTTCCCTAACTTCCAAAAAGATCCAATTTTAAGAAAATAGGTCGAATAGGGGGCTATCGTGAATAATTTTTTTCAAAGAATTTGTCCTATCTTCTAAAATTGGAAATACCAACAATTTTTCAATTTTTCTTACAGGTTCAAATTTGGTCGATCAAAATGGTAGCCCAGTGGCTATAGAATATTTATTTTTCCTATGCCAATAAATTCCAAAAGAAACAGCGACCACAATTCACGTTCCCAGTTTTCGACGGTGAGAAAATTCTGTGGGAAATTTTATTCACGATAGCCCCCGTATTAATTTCAAGTCAAATAAAACATTTCTATGTTTAAAATGAATCTAATATTACGATGATGGAACTAAAAAAAAAATTCGTAATGACATGACGTCCGCCACACAGTGGTTCTTAAATGTGCAGGTAACAATTTTTTTTCAAATAGGGTCATAGAAAATTTTTACCATACCCACTTTTAAGAGGTGATATGGAGAGAAGTAGTGCCTACTTAAAGTAACAAAATCAAACACTTTTATTCATAAACGGTAGTCAAGGGTGAGAAGGAGGTCATAAATTGAATATTTATGGCCCCTAAAAATTTTTCTTAAGATAGTGGATTAAAAATGGTACTATTGATAAGATTTAGCATAGTGGGGCTTCCCATAATTTAGAGGAAGAAATTGAAATCCTATAAAAAAAACTTCATTCAAGATTTTTTATTTTCGGGGTCTTGAGATAAAACTGGGGTTTTTGTAACAGTAACTTTTTCTTATGTGAATTTTGAATTTGACTTAAAATAGGTAGGTACTGATTTTAAAAATTCACCACTGGCAAAATTTTCAATAATCATTTTTTTTTTTTAATTCAATTTGTTTTATATGCTCAAAAATAAACAGAAAAAAGTAAAAAATCAGGGTGCTAAAAGTAATTATCTTTGAAGTATGCACATTTTTTGCTTCAAGATCACTGAAATTTCGTGTATTTAGAGTCTAAAATTTTATATTTAATTTTTTTTATTTATATTTATATAATATTTTTGCCAGATAATATCAAGCTAAATATTGATTTCTGCCCTACATCTTTCTTTCGCTGCCCTACCTTGAATCCAATTCTAGCTACGGCCTTGCCTCAGTGTCTTAAACATAAGAGCAAGTACGTGCGACCCATTTGTGCATTTTATTATGTTTGTTTCTTTAATTTACTGTAAGTTCGGAGTAATCTCAGAAACTATGTGTCCGGTTTAAAAAGCTCTATTTTGGTTCCAAAGATTATAAGATGTATATAAGGGATGGCTTAAAGTTTCATATTTTCCAAAATTGATTTTTACAGCGTTTCACTTAAGAACTGAACTTATTTCAAATGTTAGCCTTTTTTGTGTTTAAAGGAGTTTAGTAAAAACACTACCATTTATTAAAAAATGGTTTTAATTTGTAAGAATTAAAAAGGTAAGGGACTAGATATTTTTTAACTGTGGGTTATTTCACGGGTTAAATAAAGGAAAAAGACGCTTAAATGTAAATTTGTTTTAGTAATTATACTACCTACCTAAGAAGTTTTAAAACTAGTTCATAATTTTCTCGAAAACGGCCCTTAATTATTAAAGTTCCTTACCAAAATTTTCAAAGATTGTAATTTTTATAAAATTCTTTAAATAAATATGATTTTTTTCTGTAACTATAAATTCTTTAGACCTTGTTCGCACATTACATATTCTTTAAAATTTCATTGTGTTTCTTATTCTTACATCTTCAATTTTTAGCCATCCATTGTAATCTTGAAGAAAAAAGAATAAATTCTTCCAATTAAGTCATCAATTTTATTTGATTAATTAATTAGATCAAACGAAGCTCAATTATGTACATCTCAAAGGTTTCGTGAATAAACAAATTTTATTTCTTTTCTGCTTTGAGCTTTGACGAAAGTATATCTACCCGAATATTTCTGGAGTCAAAGATGACAGTTTACTTTATTTTCATAGTAGTCCATTTCCTTGATGACGCAAATTGGAATCTATTTACTGTAAATTGAAACGATAATAGGACAATGCTTGAAGATTTTTTTACGCTCATCTGATACTGAGTCACAACATTATGCTGTGTGGCTTCAGCAATATGGCGCTACTATATAGCTTGAGATACAATAGATATTCTTCGAGAAATTATTCTTCGAGGAAAATATCCAGGGTGGATTAGGTACATACATATATGCTTTTATGTATACAAAAACGAAACATTGTGTTATTCTTAAAATGCAGAAAGCCACAGGCATCCATAGGAGATGTAAGATTATAAAGAAATTTCAGTATTGAATGAGTTAATTTGACTCTATAAATAGTGAAAAAAGTAACAACTGACTGATAAAAAAGTAGATAAATTTTGATTGTCAAAATGATGATTTACAAATTTTTTGATTTAAAAAATAAAAATATAAAAAAAAAAAAAAAAAAAAAAAAAAAAAATATACTCGTAATATGAGATATTGAATAGGCCTTTGGCATGAACGGACGTGTTTATTGGTTTGCTCTGGAAAATAAATAAAAATAAATAAAATAAAATAAAATAAAATAAAATAAAATAAAATAAAATAAAATAAAATTAAATAAAATAAAATAAAATAAAATAAAATAAAATAAAATAAAATAAAATAAAATAAAATAAAATAAAATAAAATAAAATAAAATAAAATAAAATAAAATAAAATAAAATAAAATAAAATAAAATAAAATAAAATAAAATAAAATAAAATAAAATAAAATAAAATAAAATAATTCTAATAAATAAAATAAAATAATATAATATAATATAATATAATAAAAATAAATTAGATAAGAGAGCATGGCGGACAAAAGAGGAGAGTGTAGTGAGGAAGAAATGAAGAGGAGAGGAAGGCCGACAAATCTCGAAAGATTGTCGAGGAATATGAACACGGGATCAATGGGAGATATAAGTGACTTATGGAAGAGGAAGAGAGAGCAGGTGAATGGAGTTGAGCAAGAGAATGAGGAAGGAATCGAGGTATTCCAAGCCAGCAAGAAAATCCCACGATCACCGCAGAAAAAGGAACAAGAGGAGTCGAAAGTAGAGAGGATATTGAAGGAGATGAGATATGAATTCAAACGGGAGATGCAAGAGGTGAAGCAAGAGGTGAAAGAGTTGAGAATGGAGATGAAGGAAGAACTGGGAAAGATGAGAGAAGAAATAAGAAGAGGGGAAAAGGAGAGAGAAGAACTGAAAGTTGAAGTAAGAGGGCTAGCAAGAAGGATAGAAGAATTAGAAATGAAAGCACAAGGCACACGGGAGATAGAGGAGAGAATAAAAAATAGTAGAGCGGAAATTGAAGAAAGAACAAGCACAATAAGTGGTGGAGATGGGAAAGAAAACCTAGCGGAGAGGATGAACGAGATGGAAGCAAGGATAGAAAGACAAGAAAAAGAAAAACGAAGGAGAAATATAATGATTAAAAACGTGCAGATACGAGGCACAATAAAAGACACAGTAAAAAGAATATTCGAAAGGATAGGAGTCCAAGCAAGGATAGGGGAAGCAAGGGAGGTCGGAAGGAGAGGTGCAGACGGGAAAGAAGGTATGATAGAAGTAAAAATGGAAACTCTAGACGGTAAAACAGAGGTGATGAGGAAGAAAGCCAACCTAAGAGGAAGACGAGAAAGAATTGAAGAGGACTTAACGTGGAAAGAACGAAGAATGCAGTGGCTGATAAGGGATCGAGCAGAAGAAGAAAAGAGAAAAGGGAAGCACGTCATAATAAGATATGGGAAGCTGATAGTAAATGGGGAGACATGGGTTTGGGATGAAAAAAGGGAGGTCATAAGGGAAACAATAGCTAAAGAGGGAGAACAGGAGAAACAAATGCAGAGTGAAAGTAGGAATATTGAAAACCAAGAAGGGGAAGGAGGAATAGAAGAGAATTCAGAGTCAAAAAACGGATAAGGGAACAAGAAGAAGGAGATAAATCAAGTAGAAAAGAGTCAGGGGATAGATGGAAGATAGGCTTCTGGAATGTTGCGGGGTTAGCGAATAAAGAAAAAGAGTTCTGGGAAGGGATCAAAGAATGGGAAGTTGTAGTGATGATAGAAACGTGGGTAGAGGAAAAGAATTGGGAAAAATGGAAAACACAACTGCCAAAGGGGTATAAATGGACAAGACAGGGAGCAAAAAAGAAGAACAAGAAGGGAAGAGCAATGGGGGGGATGATAATGGGAGTTAGAGAAGAAATGGCGATAGAGGGTGATGAGATTCTGGAACAGGAAGAAGGATTAATGAGCAGGAAAGTTAAAGCAGGTACGGATGAATGGGTTATAGTAGCAACGTATGTAAATGGTGACATAGACAAGAAGTTGGAAAGCTTAAGAAGATGGATGGAGAGGCAGTCAGATGAAGAAAGAGTGATAATAGGGGGGGACTTCAACGTGAGAACAGGATTGGAGGGTGGGAGAGTGAGGGGTATAGGAGACGAAGAGAGAAGGAGGAGATCAAAAGATAAAAAAGTGAACACCGAAGGTAAGAAACTAACGCAGGTGATAGGAGAATTAGGGTGGGAAATTTTTAACGGGAATATAGAGGGGGATGAGGAGGGAGAGTTCACGTATACAGGAGGCAGAGGGGAGACAGTAATTGATTATGTACTAGGTGACGAAAGGACGAGAAGAGGAATAGAAAGGATGGAAGTAACAGATAGAGTAGAGTCAGATCATCACCCATTGGTGATCACTATAAAGACAGGAAGAAGGAGAAAGAGGGATAAAGCAAAGGAAGTAAAAAGAATAAAAACGGGAAGATGGTCGGAGGAGATGAAACGGGAATTCGAGAGAAGAATGCGGAGAGTGAGCTTGGAAGAGGGAGCAGAGGATTCAGAAAATCAGATAGGGGAGAGGATTAAGAGAGAGATTGAACAAAGTGAGGAGGTAGGGGGAAGGCAAAGGAAACAGAAAAGGAGAGGATGGTGGGATGAAGAATGTAGGGAGAAAAAAGAAGAAGTAAGAAAGGAGTTAAGGAGGTGGAGGAAGAGTATCGGGACGAAGGAAAAATACAGGGAGCGAAAAAGAGAATATCAAGCGATGATTGAGAGAAAGAAAAGAGAGGAGCAGGATGAGATGATAAGAGAAATTGCAGAGGCCAATACCGAAAACAAAGTGTGGGAAATAATAAATAGAGATAGAAAGAAGAGAAAGACGATGGGGGAAGGGATTGGAGAAGAGGAATGGAAAAAATATTTTATGAGTCTAATTGGTGGGGTGGAAGAAAGAGTGAAAATGGGAGAACAGGTAACAAGAAGAGCGGAAGATGAGACCGAAATTAGTAAGGAGGAGATCAGAAAGGTGGTTAGAAAACTCAAAGAAGGAAAAGCAATGGGAACAGACGGTATACCTAATGAAGCGTGGAGATATGGAGGAGAACAAGCTATAGAGGTAGCATGGGGCATCTGCAGGAAGGTGTGGAGAGGAGATGGATGGCCAGAGGGGTGGAAAGAGGGAGTAATTGCCCCGATAATAAAGAAAGGTGTAGGAACAAAGGTAGAAGAATACAGAGGAGTAACGCTCATGCCATCGCTGTATAAAATATATACGACGGTTTTAGCGAAGAGGTTAGAAGAAGAAGCGGAGGAGAAAGGGATGATACCACCAAATCAAACGGGTTTCAGAAGAGGAGTAGGAACGATAGACAACGTATATGTGCTGAACTATTTGGTGAACAAAGAGGTTGCAGAGGAGAGGGGCAAGCTAGTGGCACTGTTTATAGATTTAAAAGCTGCGTTTGACTCAGTAGACAGGAAAATTATGATGGAGGCGTTGGAGGAAAGAGGAGTGAGAGAAGGGCTCAGGGAAAGAGTAGGGGAGGTCTACGAAGAAACAACGAGTAGAGTGAAATCGGCAGGAGTGATGGGGGAAACATTTTGGACGGGAAAGGGGGTAAGACAGGGGTGTCCGATGAGCCCAATACTGTTTAACTTGTTGACAGCGGATATAGAGGATGAACTGGGTAAAGGGAGCTGGGGAGGGGTAAAAGTGAGAGGAAAAAGAATTTGCTCGCTGGCATACGCAGACGATGTGGTGGTAATGGCGAAAAATGAAGAGGAGATGCAAAGCATGATAAGAAGACTGGAGAAGTACTTTGAGAGGAAAAGACTGGAAGTAAATGTGGGAAAGACGAAAGTGATGAGGTTCAGGAAGGGAGGAGGGAGGAACACAACAGTAGACTGGAGATGGAGAGGAAAGAAGATCGAAGAAGTAAAAGAATTTAAATACCTGGGGTATGTGTTCAAAAAAAATGGAGGGCAGGAAGCACACATAAAGGACAGAATAAAAAAGGCAGCAGTGGCCATGAAGGAAGCATGGGGGATTGGAAGGAGGAAATTCGAGAAGGATTGGGAGAGAAAGATGTGGCTTTTTGACACTCTGGTGTGGACGGTGATGGGATATGGGGCGGAAGTATGGGGATGGGAGGAGAGACAAGAAATGGAAAGGGTGCAAGAGAGGTACCTCAAGTGGACGCTAGGGGTAGAATGGCAAACTCCAGGGTATATGGTAAGAGAGGAAACAAAACGAGATAAGATAATGATTAGAGCACGGAAAAGGGCATGGAATTATGAACAGAAATTAACAGATGGAAAAGGAAGTGGCATAGCAAGGGAATGTTTAGAGGAGATGAAAGAGAGACAGAGAGATGAACGGGGAAGAGGGTCACGATGGGAACAAGGGAGAGAAAAAATAAAGGGAAGAGAAGACAGTATGAATGGATACGAAGCAATAGAAAGAAAAGACTGGGGAGAGCAAGAGAAGGAAAGAAGGGAAAGAATAAGAGAATCCAGTTACAACAGGTGGTACAAAGAAATAATGACAGAAGGGATTCCACAATATTTAACAGCGGGTTGGAAGACAGAAAGAACAAGGAGAATTGCAAGAGTCAGGCTAGGGAATGAGGTGAGGGAAAGATGGTACTGGAAACGCGAAGAGGAGAGAATATGCAGAATATGTGAGGGTGAACAAGAGACATGGGAGCATGTATTAGAAAGATGCAGATCTGTCGGAGATGAAAGAAAATCAATAGGGGAAAGGATGAGGGAAATAATGGACGAAACGGGGAAGGGAGAAGAGTGGATAAAGGAACTAGAGGCAGTAAGAAAAGATAAGATGATAGAGAGGGGTGGAGAGGGAGCAGAGTAAGGAAGCGGGAGACTTGTAACCCTTAGGGGAGCCAATACAAATCAATGTATGTATGTATGTAATAAAATAAAATAAAATAAAATAAAATAAAATAAAATAAAATAAAATAAAATAAAATAAAATAAAATAAAATAAAATAAAATAAAATAAAATAAAATAAAATAAAATAAAATAAAATAAAATAAAATAAAATAAAATAAAATAAAATAAAATAAAATAAAATAAAATAAAATAAAATAAAATAAAATAAAATAAAATAAAATAAAATAAAATAAAATAAAATAAAATAAAATAAAATAAAATAAAATAAAATAAAATAAAATAAAATAAAATAAAATAAAATAAAATAAAATAAAATAAAATAAAATAAAATAAAATAAAATAAAAAAATAAAATAAAATAAAATAAAATAAAATAAAATAAAATAAAATAAAATAAAATAAAATAAAATAAAATAAAATAAAATAAAATAAAATAAATTAAATTAAAATAAAATAAAATAAAATAAAATAAAATAAAATAAAATAAAATAAAATAAAATAAATTAAATTAAATTAAATAATATAAAATAAAATAAAATAAAATAAAATAAAATAAAATAAAATAAAATAAAATAAAATAAAATAAAATAAAATAAAGTAAAATAAAAGTAAATAAAATAAAATAAAATAAAATAAAATAAAATAAAATAAAATAAAATTAAATTAAATTAAATAAAATATAATAAAATAAGTTTAAATTAAGAGAAATGAGCCCAAATGACTGCCTTGTTGTATCCAGAATTGACTTTATTTGATTCAACACCGTTGAAGTGTACCGAGTATCACAGGGTACACAGTATCACAGAGTACAATCTTATTAAAGGTTATTTCATTAGAGTTTTCACATTTACTGTTCTGTCTGTCTGTTCTGCGCAGTGACTGATGCTAACGCCCAAAATACCTTTATTGCAAGCTGACCTTAAAATAACGTGTGTAATCTATGATGTTACACTATACAAAATTCAAAAAAGATAAATCCGATGCAAGAATTTTTCAAACGCTTTATTTAAGTCTGTTAAGACGCAATGTACTTGTTTTTAATTTTTCACTGAATTTTAAATTTTGAAAAAAAAAAAAATAGATGTCAACCTTAAAACTGCCAAAAAACTAAAATTTGAAAGAATGAAACTAAAATTTGAAAGAATGAATTCATTCAAAAAAAAAATTTGAACTTTCCATTTCGATGGTAAGTATTATTGCCTCCAAAAAAGGTGTTCATATGAACTCAAAATTTTGCTTCGTTTTTTCTTAGTTATATGCCTGAAAAAATGGAAAGGGTGCTTTTTTCACCCCTCTTCTCGGGAATCATCCCCCAAAATAATAATGAACACGCATAAGGGGCTCACCCTGTTCAAAATAGCTATTCTTAAGAAACCGCTCTTAAGATTTAAAATTTTGTAATGCATTTATAATCAAGCAATCGACCTTTTGAGATCATAGAGTTAGTGTTTAACAACTGAAGGAATGAGTTTCATGTTTCGTTATTTTTTTGTAATTACTTATGTACTTTTACTTATGCATTTTTAAAAGGTTTAAAATTTCAAGTAACTTTAACTTGAAAAGCAAGTTATTATTTCAGGATCAAATATCTTTTTCAAAATTGAGGAACATCTTTTTTTTTGTCCCAAAGACTTTGGATAGATTTTTCAAAATTAATCACTCTTCATTATTAAAACAAGCAATAACAAACTTAAATATGCAAATACAAAAACGAACTGTGTAAAGTATATCAATATTCAAAATCGTATCTTTCTATTGCAAAGTGTATTCACCTCGTAAGCGGAAAGTCCCGGCTTAGTTCAAATCTCAGACAACCCTTAGTAAAATAAAGTTTTAAAAAAAATTAAATTGGCAAGGAAATCAGCTTTTAAACCCTAAAGATGTAAAGCTAATAAAATATCATTAACATAAAACCCTACAAATGCAAGTCATTTACTTTTATGATTACTTCAAATCGAAACAAGCATTCATAGATTTTTGAACTTGTTTTAAGATTAATTGACTTTCAGCTTTTGGCTGTTTTTTTTTCTGAGTGTATGTATTTATCATTAGTATCAATTTTTTTGAAAATGCGGATTTTTGTATGTTTTGATATAAACATTTCTTGATAATTTTCCAAGCTTCTAACTTTTCTATACACAAAATGTTTTCATACTCTTTTATAATAAAATCTGTCACGGTTTTTCATAATCAAAAAATAATTTTCACTTTTCGGAACTCTCAATCTTCAGAACTTACACAAAATTTGAAAGACAATATATGTACATATAGCTGCACAGAGGTTTAAGTTTAGGCACTTAATGTCACATTTTATTCATAAACTTCCTTAGAATATATCAAGAATCCTTTCAAGTGCATTATATTTGCATGGATGCTGACGCAAGTTTTTAAAAAATATTGATTTTTGCTTCAACCATAAATATAAACAGCAAACTCTGGTGAAAATATTATATGCACATCCACACATGTGTAGGTACTTATTTATCAAACTTTCGGAATTTAACAACTGTAAGGCGAAGATATTACAGAATGTTAAGAAGTATTCAAGTTTATATGCAAATTTGCACACACAAGTTAGTGACTCTTTGCAATAAGTTTTTAATTAAATTTTTAATTTGAAGTTATGTTTGTTTTATAAGACAAGGATTCCTTTTTGAATAGTAGATTGTCGGTATTATACTTAAGTGATAAAGTGTATTCTTGCTTCTTGAATTTTTAAGTTAAAATTATGTATTTCACTAAAAAGTTTGGTTATCTATTTTAGTAAAAAGGGAAAATTCAGTGAAATACATCCATAGCAAAAGTCAACACAATATCAGGTGAACATAAATCGAATCTCAACTGGGAATTGCTCAATTGAAACAGGTTCTTTCCATTTCAAGAAATAATGCTTATTAAATTATTTAAGTTTCAAAACTCTTCTATTAAATCTTTTTTTAATGAGTTAAATATGAAGAAGTGTCAAGAAATTAAAAAAAAACAACAATGACGATTTGCCTAGTGAAATACTCGTATATTAGGACGGAGTATTGCTAAAACGCTTTTCTTAAAAACTAAATTTTATGTACTGGCATACATATTTAAATTTATTTATTAAAACATTTAAAAATGCCAAATTTCTAAATTTTGTTAACCTAGTTTCAAAAAAACTCATCAACCCATTATTGAGTTTTCAAAAAAGCCTAAACAAATTTTTTTTTCAAAATTTTGATATGGAATTTAAAGAAGCTTTTGCATAAAAATTAAGACTGACATCGTTTGAGCCGCTAGTGAGAAAATCGAAAATCAAAAAACCGTTATATGGCATGTACCGTTAAAAACAGGTTTTGGTAATTTTTTTTTACCAAAATGTGCATAATACCCAATACAGTAATCCACTGATTTCTTTTTTTTTATCAGAATCGTTTGAAATGCTTTTTTGATAAATTTTCTTTTTTTTTAATGATTATAGCAAGTACCGTTATTTTTTGAGCTAACAAAACTTAATTCATCAAGGAAATTACCAAAAAGAAAATCTTAATTTGCAGAAAATCACTTCAGGGGTTTACGGGAAAGGGTCAGAAAGACAGACAGAATTGTGAGACCCAGTCTTTTTTGTGTTTTCTAAGCCAATTGCCTTTCCCTTGCTCTTGGCAATATGTTCGACTGCCTTTTAGCTTTTTTTTTTGGAGCCTGTGGTTTGCCCCCCTACTAAAAAAAAAATATTTTGTCATTCTTCCTGAAAATATTCTGCGAACGCCTATCAGTGTTGCCCCTCTTAGTGATCAAAAATGTAGTGTTTTGGATTTAAAATATATTTTAATACAGTGGTTCTTAAAAAATATAATATTAGGTCTGTTTTAGTGGGGATCCTTAGTCAGGGCAGCAAAATTTCCCTCGGTAAATAACAACAAAGCCACTTTGATACTGACTTATATCGGGTTTTTCAATAAGAGCGCTACAAAAGTTTTTTTAAATAAAACAAAAACGGTTTTGGATATCAATGAAATTCTTTCTTTCTGTGAAAGAACGTTCAATGCCATTATGTATGAAACTCGATTTCTTTTGCATGGCCACCATGGGAACGCTTGCAGAAGTCCAGACGCTGAACCCAATTTTCGACGGATTTCAAGCATAAATTGGCCGATACTGCTGCAATTTCACGTTCGATATTCGTACGAAGTTCATCAATCATCAATCAATCTTTGCTGGCTTGTTGGCATAGAGAATAGACTTGACGTAGCCTCACAGGAAATAGTCTAACGGCGTTAAATCGCACGACCGAGGCGGCCAGCAAACTGGACCATTTCGTCAGATAACACGTTCTCCAAACTTGGTTTCCAATAAATTGTGGCTTATGGCACCGGCCGTCCTGTTAGAACCACAAGTCCTCCAAGTCCATATCATCCAATTGGAGCCAAAAATATTCGGTTATCATTGAACGGTAGCGATCCCCATTCACAATAACGTGCCGGTCTTGATCATCACGGAAGAAGTACGGCCCAATGACGCCGCCGGCTCATAAACCACACCGAACCGTATTTTTTTCGGGATGCAATGATGACTCATCGAGTACGTGTAGATTGCTGCCTGACCAACACCGCATATTTTGTTTATTGACGAAGCCATTCAGCCAGAAATGAGCCTCATCGCTGAAGATGATTTTCAGATGAAAATCCGAATCATTTTCAAGTTGTTGCTCAGGCCAATTCACGAACATACGACGCTTCTGGTGGTCAAGCGGCTTCAGTTCTTGCGTCAATTTAATCTTGTAAAGATGTAGGCCAAGATCTTTTCGCAAAATTCGCCACAGAGATGCCCAACGTTTGAGAACGACGTGTGAGAGACACATTTCGGCTTTCTGCAATATTCTCGACACTACGGGCACTTCTTTGTCTCACTGGCACGGGAACATTTTGTACTGTGCCTGTGGATTCAAGTTTTTCCACTAGACGCTCAATTGTTGATCTGCTAGGACGATTATGACGACCATAAATTGGACGTAGCGCTCTTAACGTTGAGGCCACTAACTCCGAATTTCGGTAGTAAATTTTAGTAATTTCGACTCGTTGTTGGCTCGCATATCTTTCCATCATGAAATGGCAAACATTACTGAAGATAAATGTCAAAAGAGCGGCAACAAATATGGCGTCGTTTGCTTTCCCTGTTGAAAAACCCTTTGTATTGTTATGAGACAAATATATAAACTTTTTCTTAAAAATATATGTGATTTGAAATACCAAATACTTTTCAACTGACTGCAATTTCAAAATTCAAACAAACCTTTGAGTATCACAATTCATTGGCAGCAAAAAAGCTGAAATGTCTTTTTCTAGTTAATGTATACTTTTTCTCGAGGAATAGAATTTGGTTTTAAAAAAATTTAAAAATCACTTTCAACTCCTACAATTAAGATTAAATACATTTTGAATGTCTCTACTATCATGTCATATTTGAATAAACTCTCAGATTCAAATTTTTTTGAGTATAAAAACTTACCTTTTATGTATACGGGGAGTACAATTCAACAAGAACTATTTGATTATTTAATAAAAGTAACATCTTATAAAAGTTAAGTACATACTGTCATCTATTTCTGTATACGCAATACGCATAACAGCTTAGACCATTTGGTCATAAATCTCACTACCAAAATACTATAATTTTTATAAATATACATTTTTTATTTCAATGGAATCCTTGTTGATTGAAAAGCATGTGCCTATGCATTATTTTTCTTTTAAAAATTATATGTTTTTATTGTTATCATTTATACTATACAAACATAATACAGGATTTATACAAAAGCTATTTTTTTGTTGTTAAATCCAAATGGAGTCTGTGACCTATTTTAATGGAAAAAATAAATTCCTACTTTCTATTCTTCAACTAGTGAATCCTTTTTCATCTGATTGACGGTTGATGGGGGAGGAGGTGGAAAGGAAAGAGGTAGATCAAAACACTTGAATGGTTTTCCATAGGTCATACAGAAAACTTGAATTATTTGTATCATTTTAATATTTTTTTTTTCTTTTCAATGAAACATCAATTGAGGGAAGTATGTATAAAACCAAACGTATCTAAATTCAACCCACTCACTCTGTGGAGACTCTGGAATGAGTCAGAGTAGAGCTGTTCTTTAGAGTTTATTATGTCAAAGAGCATTAAATTCATCAGAACGGTTGGCTTCAAATTAACTTTATATTTGCCAATCCAACTGATGCTCTTTTGCTAAACCAGCAGACCATAGGCTTACCGCATTTAGTTTTTCTGCTGAACGTAGAAGTTTGATTGCTTTGGGCTTTTTATCTGTGTTACTTGTACATGAGGTAACTGATGTAAGGCAATAAAGTTATGGACTTGTAAAAGGAAATCGAATTTGATATTTTAATCAAACGCACAAAAATAAAGGTTAGGCCAAAAAGGCTCTGTGGTATTGCGGTTTTCTGTCCCTAAACGGGGATTTCACCAAAACTTCGTATTCAAGTTGTTTTTTTATAGGGGAATGTTTGTATCCTAAAAATAACCGCATTTTCTATTGAATGAAAATAACATTTATAAAAATGTTTATATACAATTGAAATAAGGATACCCTTGCTTAATTATTGTAAGGTACCTAAGCCCAGTCTATGAGCCAGTAGAAACCTCTAAATAAAAAATGTTAGCTTTCACATTTAAGGGTTAACGGACCTATTTATTTCTTAAATATTTTGAGATGAATTGTAGAAAATATGGTGTGGTAGATCGACTTTTTTTAAATTTAAATTCTATAATGTATTATAAAATACATTAATCATGATTTCACCATTTTTTGCAATATTTCATTCCTTTAAAAAAAATAATTAATTTTCTTAGTGCATTAACATATACATATACAAATACATACGCATGCATGTTCCCATAAGGTAACTCCTATACTATGCTATGTTTACACACAACAAATAGTTTAACTTATTCATGTACATAACTTGTATTTTCATGTGGGATCGAGGGCACCTGTGTATGATGAATGAATGAGATGTCTTATCGATTGATTTTCATCAAAAGAAAAATCACTTACAAAGGAAAGAGTGAAAAAGTAACGGTGGTTTTTGTATTGAAGACATGAATGCAGTCACAGCTCATATTCATTTCATTGAATTAAAAATATTTAATGAAATGCAACTATTTAATCTTGCTCTTTAAAATTCTCCAAACAGTTTTTACTTGCGATACATAAAGGGTTTTTCAGCAGGGACGCTACAAAAGTAGAGCCACAGGGACAGCAAACGACGCCATATTTCTTGCCGTTCATTTGAAATGTCTCTTCAGTAAAATTTGCCATTTCATGATGGAAAGATATATGAGCCAACAACGAGTCGAAATTATTAAAATTTACTACCGAAATTCGGAGTTAGTGGCCTCAACGTTAAGAGCGCTACGTCCAATTTATGGTCGTCATAATCGTCCTAGCAGATCAACAACTGAGCGTCTAGTGGAAAAATTTGAATCCACAGGCACAGTACAAAATGTTCCCGTGCCAGTGAGACAAAGAAGTGCCCGTAGTATCGAGAATATTGCAGAAAGCCCAAATGTGTCTCTCACACGTCGTTCCCAAACGTTGGGCATCTCTGTGACGTCATTGTGGCGAATTTTGCGAAAAGATCTTGGCCTACATCCTGACAAGATTAAATTGACGCAAGAACCGAAGCCGCTTGACCACCAGAAGCGTCGTATGTTCGTGAATTGGCGGTATGTGGTATTGGTCAGGCAGCAATCCACACGTACCCCATGAGTCATCATTGCATCCCGAAAAAATTACGGTTTGGTGTGGTTTATGGGCCGGCGGCGTCATTGGGCCGTACTTCTTCCGTGATGATCAAGACCGGCACGTTACTGTGAATGGGGATCGCTACCGTTCAATGATAACGGAATATTTTTGACCCCAATTGGATGATATGGACTTGGAGGACATGTGGTTCCAACAGGACGGCGCCACAAGCCACACAGCGAATGTCACAATCAATTTTTTGGAAACCAAGTTTGGAGAACGTATTATCTCACGAAATGGTCCAGTCGCTTGGCCACCTCGGTCGTGGAATTTGACGCCGTTAGACTATTTCCTGTGGGGCTACGTCAAGTCTAGTGTCTATGCCAACAAGCCAGCGACGATTGATGAACTTCGTACGAATATCGAACGTGAAATTGCAGCAGTATCGGCCGATTTATGCTTGAAAACCGTCGAAAATTGGGTTCAGCGTCTGGACTTCTGCAAACGTGCCCGTGGTGGCCATGCAAAAGAAATCGAGTTCCATACATAATGGCATCGAACAACATACTTTCACAGAAATAAAGAATTTCATTGATACCCTAAACCGTTTTTGTTTTATTTAAAAAAAACTTTTGTAGCGCTCTTATTCAAAAACCCGATATATTTACATACATCAAATCTTGTTTCAGATCCCCTTGGTCTAATTTTTTGCTGAGATGTTTATTATTTTGGCCTAGTAAATTAAGTTTCCGACCTCAAGCACCGAACGCAATATGATAAAAATATTTTTAAAAATACCTGAAATTTTATACAATTTTTAAACGTGAAGAACTAGTTTTTAATAAAAGCATTGCTCTCTTTTAAATTAATTAAATTAACAAAAATTTGAGCACAGGTCTCTGTTGACTACTGACCCTAAAATTCCCAAGAGGATATCTTTAAAAATGTATTATAAATGAATTTATAGTAAAAAATAGTACAGTAAACAGTAAAATGACAAAAATACACTCTGCACTCTGCATATTAGATACTTCAAAGCATGTAGATTTTATCAAAAGAAGAAGACAAAATTTACTGGGGGTACATATCTCCCCGTTCAGGTGGGAGGGGCAGTTATCTAAAAAAGTGACTAAAAACAAAAAAAACAAATATTGAAAACAGTCGTTATATCTCGAAAAAAATTCTTTAACTTAGGTCAGAAATCCCATCTTGAATATTTTCTTAAAATAAAGTTGTTTTCATTAATAGTTTTTGAAAAATTAGTTTTTAAACACAAAATTTTGATAGGAACGATGATTTTTTTTAGATGTGCTCTTTACAATCTTAAGTCAAGTAACGAAAACAAGATGCTAAGAGGTTTTCCGGTTCTAACGAAAGTGGGGTTTTGGTGTGTAAATGGAAATCCACACAAATGCAGGAGTCAGATGATTGTCAAAATCTCGAATGGAGAAAATTACCAATGCCAAAAAAATTTATTTACAGCTATTCGGGAATAAAATTTGAGTTTTACTTAATTCTTAGATGATGGTGCTCTATATTTCAGTACTTTCAAAAAAAAACGAAGCTGCTGTTTACTAGCTTGACCTCTATTCATTTTACGATGATAACATTTTTTTGAATGACAATAATCTCATGTAAAAATCTTTTAATAAAAATAAACATACACAATTTTTAACGCAGAAAATTTGAAAATATTAAAAAATCACGAAAGACTAAATAACGAAAAAAAATCTGTTATTCTGTATTTTGTCCTATCGAATTTTCGTCTATTTTGACAGTCGAAAAAATTTGCATTTTCAATAGGAACTTGTTATTTTTCAATGGAAGCCATATAAGTAGAGTAGGTACATAATACAGTACGGCCTCGATAAAAGCAACCGATATAAATTCCAGCAGTTCGTTTCAATAACCGAGTCACAAAAAAATTGAGCATTGGCTTAAATATTAAGCTGAACAATAGTAAATCAAAATAAAATACAATACACCTATGATTTAGGGCCAGTTTCAAATGTTCCGGTTAAAGTTTCGGATATATATCCGACACATAACGATATCCGGCAGATAAAAGTGGCTGTTATTTTATTTCTGTTTCATCATCAAAGTCTCGGATAAACTAACCGGTGGATAATTTTACAGTTTGAGAACAACATTAAACATCAAAAACATACTGAAAATTAAATTTTTGTTGTCAAATCAAAAAATCCTTATCGTTTTAATTTAAAATGTCACTGCTTTTTAATATTTAAATTCAGTTTGAACCACAAAGGATTAATTCAAAGCGAAATTCAAAATATTACGATGGAAACTCATAGCAGCTAGACATCTTCTGGATAAAATATTTAACAGCCAGTTGAGCCGGTGGATATACTATCCGAGACTTCATCAGTCGGATATCACTATCCGAGACATTTGAAACCAAAAGTTAAAATTAATCTGCCAAAAAAGTTCCGAAGAGGCTATTCGAGACTTTATCCGTAAGTCTTGAAACTGGCCCTTATAACGGGTGATTTTTTAAGAGGTTTAGAACTTAAAAAAAAAAAAAACACAAAAAATTCGAAAAAAGTGAATGAAATATTTATTTGAATCGATAGTTTGAACCTTGCAACTTAATGTTTAAAGATAATTTCATGCAAATGTTGACCGCGGCTGCGTCTCAGGTAGCCCATCCGCTGAGTCCAATTTTGGCATACTCTTTCACACATATCGGCCGGTATCTCACGAATGAATGCATGGATGTTGGCTTCCAGTGCGTCAATCGAAGCGGGCTTGTCCCTATAGACATTAGCCTTGACATACCCCCAACAAAAAATAATCTAATGGTGTCAAATCGCACGATCTAGGCGGCCAATTGACCGGCCCGAAACGTGAAATTAACTGTTCACCAAACTCGCCTCGCAATTGCGCCATTGTTTCGCGTGCTGTGTGGCATGTGGCACCGTCTTGTTGAAACCACATATCATGCAAGTCAAGAACTTCCATTTCGGGCAAAAAAAAGTTTGTTATCATCGCTCGGTAGCGTTCACCATTGACAGTAACGCTGCGATTCGCATCATCTTTGAAGAAATATGGCCCAATAATGCCGCCGGCCCATAAACCGCACCAAACAGTGGCTTTTTCGGGATGCATTGGTAGCTGTTGCAATGCTTCTGGCTGATCTTCACTCCAAATGCGGCAATTATGCTTATTTACGTACCCATTCAACCAAAAATGAGCCTCATCGCTAAACACAATTTTTCGATAAAAAAGCGGATCCTCGGCCAGCTTTCCAAGAGCCCATTCACCAAAAATTCGGCGTTGTGGTAGGTCGGCTGGCTTTAGTTCTTGCACCAGCTGTATCTTAAAAGGCTTTACGCCCAAATCCTTCCGCAAAATTTTCCACGTAGTGCTGTAACAAAGGCCTAACTGCTGGGAACGGCGCCGAATCGACATTTCGCGGTCTTCTGTCACACTAGCTGATACGGCCGCAATATTTTCTTCACTACGCACAGTACGTAAACGTGTTGGTGGTTTAATGTCCAACAAAGTAAATTTGGTGCGAAATTTGGTCACAATCTTCCGAATAGACTGCTCAGAAGGTCGAGAATGCCGACCATAAAATGGAAGCAGCGCGCGATGAACATTTCGAACCGAGCACGAATTTTGATAGTAAAATTCAATAATTTGCAAGCGTTGTTCATTTGTAAGACGATCCATGGTTAAATTGCAAACCAAACTGAAGCTGTTTCACAGTGACACAAGGTACTAAACACACGTCAGCTGTCAAAACAAGTGTTGCCAAAACCAAACCAGCTAAAAAATCACCCGTTAATAAGCTGTCAAGTACAGAGTTAGATACATAAAAATATTTTTTTTAAATTCAAAATAAAAATTTTTTGAGTGCTTCTGTTTTAAAGAAAATTAAAAATCATAGTATAGTATTGTTTCAAATCCAGAGGTATGTTTTTTTTTTTAAAGTTTAGAGCAATTTTTGAGAAAAATAATTTTTTGTAAATTTGCTAAAAGAAATGGTATGACAGCTACCGTTATTTTTGGTTGAGAAAAATTAAAAAAAAAAGTACTGGCAAAGTTTGATCAAGTTCTTGAGTTCAATATTTTTACTTGCGATATAGGAACTAAAAATAATAGGGCAAGTAAGGGATTCGTGCAGTAAAAAAAAAAATTCGAAACAACAATCAAACCTGCCATTACGATGATACCACAAAAGTGGGTTGCGAAATTCTGTCTATCCATCTGTTTGTATCTGGATCGACAGGTTAAGCCAATGACAGAATATCCTTCAAATTTTGAACTTGAAGCTTTTTGAAAAATTGAAATTTTTTTAGATCAAAAAACAACGGTACTTGCCCCACAACCGTTAAGAAAAATCTTATTTATCACAAAATATTTAAAATGTTCTAATACTCCAAGGAAGTACGTGTGATCCAGTCGTACATTTTATGTATTTTCGATTGCAATATCATTTAGCTATAGTACCTACTCGTATGTGTCGCAAGTTAAAATGGTTCATCCATTGAACCCCATTTATACAAAAGATTGCTTACTCAAAGGTAGATTTAACCGAAATGAAAAAAACATATCGGGGGAATAACAAAAAACGCTATTGACAGACTTTTTTTTGTCTTACCTAACATTTTTATCAAATTTTACTCCAATTATTACCGTAAACTTGATATTCATGAAAATTTTGTAATTGTCTTTGATCACCTCTGAAATTAAAATCACCAACAAATATTTTTTAGAACATTTAATGGATACAATATACTAAATATTTGATTTCATTAAATTTTTCCCAAGACATATTGTCATGATAATGACTATCCAGAAATCAATCTTAAAAGCCAAGGGCGTAGCTAAGGAGACAGGGAAGTGGACTTTTCCCCTGGTCAAAATAAACTAATATTAGATATTTCTTCATATCTTTTTATTATTGCTATAATAATAAATTGAATAGAGTTTTTTTTTGCAAACTAAACAATATTTTTTTTTAATTTGTCTTTTATTAACGTCCTTTAGGTTGATACATATTAAAATAATTATTTTTAACAAAATATTTTCTAACAAAAACATGCAGGCAGGGATATAAATGAGTTTTTCTTTTTTTGTATAAATAGAAATAATATAGCATCAGGATAAACAATCACAACTTACAAAGGTTAAACTTACAGTAGCTGAGTGCCCGTTCTTGTTTGCCTGAAAGATTTAAAAACAAATTGATTCATGAGTTTAATTACTTATTAATCCTTGAGAAATTCATAAATCCATTAAGAATATTTCTTTACCATAAAACGCATTCCAACTACAACAACGATAACAACGGCATGCTCCTTCAAAACTAAGATACTTTTTTTTGGAAATATGAAAAATCTAATCTAAGAAAATTTCATGCAAAATAAAGTTTTTAATTTAATAGAAGTTGAAAACTAAGCTTTAAAATTAAATGCATATCTCTTTCAGCTTCAGTTTAATAATAATCCTTTTAAATTGCGGTTGTAAGTGTGTTTAGATAAAGGATTATCATCGTTGTCGTCGGTGAAGCTTAAAAACACTTATCCGGCATAAAGTTGGATTATCTTGTTGCAACAAATCCTCGCAGCAATAGAATCTTAAACAAAGCCAAACAATTTCTTGCTGGCTGGTTGTGAGAAGGGTGTGTGGCGTATGGTGTACGGGTGACCTAGTTTTCCATCACCTTTTGAATTTTCACCTAAACTATATTCTTCGTTGTAGATATATCAACGAACGCAGCTATTGAAACCAGGTTGTTGCTTTTGTAATAAAATTTCATTGGAAATGTTATCAAATTAATGTGTCACTGCTAATGGCACTCCATTGCTAGAACTGATACCAGCAGGTTGTTTGCATTTTAGTAAGTAAGATTGCGTGTAGTTTCCTTGAAGTGACCCAATTAGGAATAAAACCTCTTAGAGTCCTTGTGGAAATGATTTTGATAGATTCCATTAGAAATTTCAGTTAACGAATCGATCTAAGTATTTCATCAGTTCAAGAAAAGGGAGGAATGGGTTTTACTCTGTTCACCAAGGACATCAAATTTTTGAAGTAACCTTTTATGAATAATTATGATTTTTCATCTTTTGGAATTTTGTTTGAAATTGAAAACAAGCCAACGGAACCAAAATTTAAGGTTTTTGTTTTAATGTTTTTCAGTACAGAGATTAATCTGAATGAATCTACCTTGATGTGTAATGAATTGTTCACCTCCAGCCCCAACCTTCCGAAATCTTTGACTACAAATTAAATTACCTAAACAATAATTTATTTACGTATCTGCAGCGAAATCATAACAGCCACAGGCCGATTTCATCGCGTAACATAAACTCAATTCTCGAATACAGAAGCAGCCACTGAATCATCTTTACTTGATTAACCACCAACTTATTCATCATCATCATCACCATAACCATGCATCAACTTGAAGACAAATGCGAAAACCATTCACTGTGGTATAACGAACCGTAGCGCCCACGAAGTTGACGTCAATACTGAAACAAAAAATTTAACATTTAACTCCATGTTTTCTATTAGCATCAGGAAACACCTCAACTCGACAGAAGATATTTCAGGAAATGGAAGCTTATTGCCATGTTGCCAAGTCTTGAACAAGTTTGATAGCCTAATCTAGACATTTTTGTTGCCCAAAATTGGAGGTTAACAAGCAGCCCAAATAGTAATTTAATCTAATTTTAATTTTTAATTTTGGTGAGGGCAAAACCCTCATTTATTCGGCTTAATACAAGCTAATTCTTAATATAACTTAAAACTAGGAACTTAAGCTAAGGAAGGTGTGGAGGAGGGCGATTCAGAAGACGGAGTTTTAGGGATGAAGTACTAAGGTTAAAGTCAAAGGAGTTCATGTTCAGATTAACACTTCGCAGCATTCGAGAGATAGGTTCGTTTGATCCATAGGAGGTCCTGTGAGTGGGAAGATAAAAAAGACGAGTATTTCGAGAACGAGGGTAAATGTTAAAAGAGATAGAGTTGTAGAGTGAAATGCATGCAACGGAACCAGAAAGTAATCGATGAATGAAGAGAATGTCTGATATTTCTCTACGTTCTCTCAAAGAATTCAAGTTGATAAGTTTAAGGTGGTCTAGATAGGGAGGCAGTATCAGGGGATTGTTCCAGAAAAGGCCTCGAAAAGCAAAGCCCAGGAAGCGACGCTGGACGCTCTCGATTCTGGAAATATGAATAAGTTGGGCCAAACTTGAGGAGCGTATTCGAGGAGTGGGCGAACAAAAGATATGTATAGGGATCGAGTCACATACGGGTTAGAGAATTCCTTTGACCATCTTTTGACGAAGCCGAGGGCTGAATTTGCCTTGAGAATGATATCATCTACATGGGAGAGAAAATTAAGTTCCGGGTCAAATATTATGCCAAGATCACGAATAAATTCAACGGTGGGTATGGGTTGATCATGGAGGAGGTAAAGACGGGGAGGATATTTAATACGTTTACGCGTAAAAGTGATTGATTGGCATTTGGCAACGTTGTGCTCCAAGCAATTTTTAAGACACCAAATTGAAAAACTGTCAAGGTCCTGTTGAATAAGGGAAGAGTCATGTGTCGACGAAATAATCTTGAAAAACTTGGTATCAGCGTACAGTGAAATAGAAGAGTGTTTGATGACCTTTTCAATATCGTTAATAGCAAGAATGAACAAAAGTGGGCCTAGGTGGCTGCCTTGGGGAACACCGGAGGTAGCTAAGAAAGAACAAGAGGTTGCGGTTCTAAAACGAACGCTGTAATAACGATTATCTAGGTAGAGGAGATCCATTTTATAAAAGAAGGTTTGAAGTCGAGAGTGGACAATTTGAAAAGTATTAGCTTATGGGAAATTTTATCAAAGGCCTTACTAAAATCAGTTGAGATAACATCGACTTCGTAACCTTCCTCCATGGCTGATAACGTGAAAGACACAAATTCAACGAGGTTAGTGGTTGTAGATCTGCATTTCAGAAAGCCATGTTGTCTGGGGGAGATGAGAGATTTGCAGTGGAAGCTAAGCGTTTCATACAAAATACTTTCAAAGGGTGTGTGAGAAAGCTTGGCAATTGGACGATAATTGTTAACATCACCATTCGAACCTTTTTTGTGTATTGGAATAATGAAAGATGATTTCCATATCTGAGGAAATTCACCATTTCTTAGGGGAAAGCTAAACATTTTTGGGAGAGGAAGAGAAAGGGTGGAAGAACATTTTTTTAGAAGTATTGCAGGGAGACCATCGGGACCGGGATTAAATTCATCGTTTAGTGGATTTAATTTAGTTTCGATGAGATATGGATCGACAGTGCAAGGGAGAAGCGGTCCAAGAGAAAAGTTTAGTAGATAATTGAAATATGCAGAATCAGGTGCCAAGGAGTCATTTGCAAAAGATTGTTTGAAAAAATTAGCAAATAGGTTGGCGATAGTCCTAGGATCGTTTGAGGTTTCGTTATTGAAAGAGAGAGAAGATATTTCAGGAAACGGAAGCTTATTGCCATGTTGTCTTGAACAAGTTTGATAGCCTAAACTTGACATTTTTGCTGCCCAAAATTGGAGGTTTACAAGTAACTCACAATTTATTTTTATTTATTTTGCTCATAAACGAAAGAAGAATTTAAATGGTGATTCTGAGATTACCAAAAATATGAGTGATTTTAAAGTGAAGTTTGTTGTGGTTGATTTGAAATATAAAAACCAACTAGTATATATGTCCCCTATTACACGACAATTCTTTGCGTCTGACGTTTTTTCGAATTTTCATATCTAGGGGCCAAATTACCACGCCAATTACCCAGTGAGTGAGTGCCATCAGGGATCGAATGAATGAGATTGATTGAAACGTGAGCGGTTATGCCAAACTCACATAATTAAGTCAAGTATTGCTCGATAGCTGATGTGGTAATTCGGCCCCGGATTTCACCTTAAGGCGTTTTTCTTTTTTAGTTCAGAGCAAATAAATGAAATGAACTGTCAAATAAAAAATTGTGTTTCCTTTTAGCTTTGAGCGTTCAGAATTTAAAATTCGTGTTTCTTTTTTTCGTTGTGAGTGTGTTCTGAGTTTGTTCAGAGCGCGCTCAGAGCACGCTTGGTTCAGACCAGAGGAGGTTCAGGACATGCTCGACATGCTTGGACTCTGTCCAAAGCTCTATTCTGAATTAAAAAAGAAAAACACGTTTTGCATACCTATTGGTACGAGTAGTCGTGTAATAGGGGACTATTCAGTGAGAGAAAGTGGTGCCAAAGTGTCGAACGCTTAAAAAGTATGTTTAAGGGAAGAAAAGTTTTTCATGATTTATAGTCCAGTAAATAGAGAAACTTTATTACTGATCCAATGGAAAAACATAGCGACAGGCTGAAATTTGGCAGGTCATTTCGAGGGTCATGGCTGGGGTACCATAAGGAAGTGGATTAGGTCCAGTTCTATACCTTTTATTTACACGCGATATACCTCTAACAGAAGACACTATCGTAGCCACCTTTACTGATTATACTGTATTAAATTACAAAATGCTCTTAATAATGTTAATGAGTGGACAAAAACATGGCGAATAGCACTCAATGAACCAAAGTCTGTCCACGTGGACTTTATATATAAAAAAATGTTTATAAGAAGAAACGAAGATCTTTACAGGGACCTCGGAATTCCTACGGTTCGGGACGAAATAAAAAGTTTCACGTGAAAACATAGAAATCGGCTATTAGAATACGGTAGTTCAACGATTATTGACATTTTTGACGAGTCGAATTTAATTCGCCGTCTGCGAAGAACAGTAAACCGCTTTAAAATCGCGGAATAAGCAGGAACTTTCTAGAAATTGTCTTCTTAAGTCCTTTAGAAGACAAAATATTTGTTCTTCTAAAAAGCAACAACAGGTTAAAATAATGTATGAACAGGGCAAATTTCTTCTGCGATTGTCTTTTACCTTAATTTTCCCTCTTACTCTTCATATTGAAATAAAATTATAATACAAAGAGTCAGGTACATAATATGTACCTAACCTTAATACATTCTACATAAATGAACTTATGTAAGTGTTTTACCTCATCTAACTTTAATCTCAAATAATTTCAATATTAAAGGTCACAAAAGAAGAGATTTAAAAAAAAGTTTAAAATTAATTGCTAACACTTTTCACAAGAGATATTTTATTTCATTAAATTTTTAAATTAAAAATTGTATGCACATATACTACATTGTACCGTGGATGATGGTGATACTGGCATCAAGGGACAACAAAAACAACTCGGTTTATAATGTCAATGGTCACTTGTTGGTTGTTGGTACATTTTGTGTCATAATTCAATTATACCTTTAAAAAGTGAAGTATGCTCTCCTGCACATGACATCATTATACTTTTAGTGACATGGCTGTTGCTTTTTCATAATTATTTAAAGTGCTTTTATAATATGCGTGTATGTATGATTGAAAGTGTTTTGGCATCATCGTCCTTTTAATTTTTCTTTTTTATTTTTTATTATTTTTTTGATAAAATTCCATTAAAGACTTGCCGGAAACAATTTATTCGATATGACAAAATATTATTAATACAAGGACTTTATGGGTTAGCTATAAATTTTGTTTGTTTTATTAATAATTAGGTACACATACATATAGCCTGAAAACGTTTATGGCTTTGATTGAGTGCTATTGGCTTTATTTATGTTATTATTTTATAGCATTTATTTGATGAAGAAGTGGTTTAAGAGAAAGGCGATATTTTATTTGTTTTGGTTTAAATTTCAAATAAGCTCATAATTTCACTAAAAATATGTAGAACTTATTAATTATTCTTTTAATTCTTCTTATATTCTTATACAAATGTGTACATTCTACATTACAAAATTTTGGTTAGCACGATTTTGATAAGCAAGATTTTAAATTACACGATTTTGGTTGATATTTGCTAGAATACGATACGAGGTATAAAAGGGTGATTCTAAAAAAAAATGGAATAAGATCATGATAATTTCGACAAAACATTTTTGGAAGCTTATAGTTGTAAGAACTAACTATGTATGAATTTTAGAACGTCCTTTCACATAGTTTAAAACGGCCAGTCCAAAAAATTAAAAAAAAACATTTCAAGGTCTTTTTTGAAAACAGTTGTTTCGGGGAAAATGACATTTTTGAATTTTTTTTTTTATTTTAAGTCAATTTTTTAAAAAACATGAGACATACATCTCCTCCCAGACATTTTTTTTTCTATTTTCAACCTAACCTGTGCCCTCTAGCGCTTTATACAATTTATGCAAAATACACTTTGTAAATTATAATTAAATGTCTAAGCCACTTCAAAATAAGAGTATAGGTTCGTGTGACCGAGTAGTTCTCTTTATTTTACAACTTTCTAAAAGCAAATCAGCATTTACACAGCATTTTTGAGGCCTCAAGGGATAAAATCAGTTATTAATGGTCAGGGGACTGAGTCCAGGGCACTGAGTATTTTCATAGTTTTGCCACTAAAATATGTTAACGCAGAGTTAAACAAAAAATAAAAAATAATATAACACTAGGCTTTTATCAAGCCTATGCTAAAATGCTAAAATATATGCCTGCTTACATAGAATTATTTTCTGTAATAACTCATCAGAGGACTGAGAAACTGAATGGGCAATCCATGACCTCTCGCCCAAATGCCTTCTTAAAAAATGAAATAGCAAACAGGCTTAAGATATGAAAATGATTTTAATGTCACTAGACTTAATATTTAACGCTGCTAGATCTAAAACTTTAATAAAGGGTTTTTCAACAGGCACGCAACAAAAGTTGAGCGACAGGGACAGCAAACGATACCGCTCTTTTGATATTTCTCTTCAGTAAGGTTTGCCATTTCATGATGGAAAGATATACGAACCAACAACGAGTCGAAATTATTAAAATTTACTACCGAAATTCGGAGTCAGTGGCCTCAACGTTAAGAGCGCTACGTCCAATTTATGGTCGTCATAATCGTCCTAGCAGATCAACAATTGAGCGTTTAGTGGAAAAATTTAAATTTGAATCCACAGGCACAGTAAAAAATGTTCCCATGCCAGTGAGACAAAGAAGTGCCCGTACTGTCGAAAATATTGCTGCCGCTGAGGAAGCCCAAGTGTGTATCTCACACGTCATTATTAAGCGTTAGGCATCTCTGTGACGTCGTTGTGGCGAATTTTGCGAAAAAATCTTGGCCTACATCTTCCTTCTTATCGCTTGACCATAAGAATTGGGCTGAGCAACAACTTGAAAATGATTCGGATTTTCATCGAAAAATCATCTTCAGCGATGAGGCTCATTGCTGGCTGAATGGCTTCGTCAATAAACAAAATATGCTGTACTGGTCAGGCAGCAATCCACACGTACTCCATGAGTCATCATTGCATTCCGAAAAAATTACGGTTTGGTGTGGTTTATGGGCCGGTGGCGTCATTGGGCCGCACTTCTTCCGTGATGATCAAGACCGGCACGTTACTGTGAATGGGGATTTTTTTTTTTTTTTTTTTTTTTTTGAAATTCATTTTTATTTTTCAATTATCTTAGAACTATCTTAAAGCTAGACAAAAATTCATAAAAACTAGCCTACTTATCAATATCTTAAAACTAACTTACTGGCCCCAGTCGGGCGCTCTAAGTTAAACTAGAATAACTTAATGCTAATGCCTTTCGGCCTAAGAACTATCTTAATACTAAATCCAGGTCGGTTTTATTTTTTACCGAGAAGAATTTCACAAAAAAACTCGGTATCTATGTCTTTATTTTTTGGTTTTATATAAAACTTACAAACTACATAAAACTAAATTAAAGCTAATTAAAACTACTTAAAGTTACTTAAAACTAATTACAACCTACTTATAAGCTACTTACAAACTAGAACAGCCACAGCAGCATTTTCCGGTTTTTATAATTTTTTTTGTATTTTTGTTGATTTTATAATTTTTTTTTTTTTTTTTTTTTTTTTTTTTTTTTTTTTTTTTTTTTTTTTGGTGCCACCCTGACTGTCCCTACTTAAAACTAACTACCTAAACCTATGTAAGTCGGCCATACAAGAGAAAATAGCAAGGTCAACTATTAAATGTCTGAAGGAACTTCATCTTCGTTTTTCAACCACCAGAACTGGTTCTCCTGTTTTACCCTATCTCTTCGGTCCCGTTCGGACACAGTCCTACTGAACCGAAGGTGCTCAGCTCCGTCTTGTGCGAGGACGTCTCGACTGTAAAGGAGCCGCCGATCCACAGTTCTACGGCCGACGTGGTAGATTAGCGGAACCGCCGCTCTATCCTGGATCAGCCCTCGACTGTCTAGGTGGAGGAATGCATCGGGCGGAATAAAGCCGCTTAGACGCACACTCTCGTAGTATTCGTATTCTGTGAATGGGGATCGCTACCGTTCAATGATAACCGAATATTTTTGGCACCAATTAGATGATATGGACTTGGAGGACATGTGGTTCCAACAGGACGGTGCCACAAGCCACATAGCGAATCAATTTATTGGATACCAAGTTTGGAGAACGTGTTATCTCACGAAATGGTCCAGTCGCTTGGCCGCCTCGATTGTGCGATTTGACGCCGTTAGACTATTTCCTGTGGAACTACGTCAAGTCTATGGTCTATGCCAACAAGCCAGCGACGATTGATGAACTTCGTACGAATATCGAACGTGAAATTGCAGCAGTATCGGCCGATTTATGCTTGAAAACCGTCGAAAATTGGGTTCAGCGTCTGAACTTCTGCAAGCGTGCCCGTGGTGGCCATGCAAAAGAAATCGAGTTCCCTTACATAATGGCATTGAACGTTTTTTCACAAGATAAAAGAATTTCATTGATATCCAAAACCGTTTTTGTTAAATTTAATTTAAACTTTTGTAGCACTCTTATTGAAAAACCCGATAGTTTTCAAAGCTTAGGATATTTTTGACTGTTTCAATTATGTCAGGGAACTGATTAAAAACCCGAAGGACAAAGTTCAATTATTTTTTTTTTTGAAATAAAACCTAATGGTACTTAATATTTTTGTATATCATAAAAAGATACATTATTTAACGCCAATAATTGAAAATTAATTTTGGTTTTGGAACTTAAATAAGAAAACTATGAGAATTTTTCCCTTCGAGAATGGACAGGGGACACGTCAGGGGATTGAGAATTTGACCCTTTAAAAATTTTTTTGTGCAATTAAAATGTGTCAGATCTAAATAATTTTGGCTGGCCATGCAGATATCAATTAGATTTATAGTATAAATAAAAATCAGATAGAATACTTGAACAGTTATTAAAATATCAGCGGACCCATCGAAAATTCCATCGTTTGTAGAATCACTCAGATACGAGATAGTTAAATGCCAGATTAAGTGATTGCGAAATTATGAAAAGCAGGATTATCAATTTGCGAGATTTTACTTATCGAGATTCAAAAGAAAAACAAGGTTTTATTTATTTGAGATTTTTGTTTGCGGAATTTTGAACAGCTATCCCTTTATTAATATGTGAAGAGCGAGCAAAAAATATAATTACAAACAATTTTATCAACCAGTAATTTTCTCAAATAACGAGCTTTCAAACATTTATTTTTTTATTTATTTATTTATTCCAAAAATATTTCTTTTTTAATTTTGATTTTACTTTTTGAAAGTTTCTGTATAACATTTAACTGAAATCTAAATTTCAAAATTATTTAAAAAAAATTTCTCTCGAAAAAAATTTAGTACAAGTATGTACTCGTACATAGGGCTGGCCACGATACCAAACCAAAATCGAAAATTGTTAGTATTGTCTCGGTATCGGTTTCGGTCTCGTATAACTCAGACTTGTTTAGTCTCAGAGCACAAAGTCTTGCCTCGGTATCGTCTCGTTTTGGTCTAGTCGCAGTCACAATCAAAAATAAAATGCACGACTTGGTTACATGTTCTACATCTTTTCTTGATCCAAATTTCTGCGTCAAATATCATAGCAGGGGAACAATGCTGTTACAAAATCATTGGAGCCGTTTCCGATAAACCAAGATATAAGAAAAAAAAATATGAGAGGCAGTTGGTGAACTTCGTTTAAGTCACTTCCTCCAGTTTAAAGAACGAAGTCTGAAAATGTCATCTAAATTATTGGTTTCAGAGAAACAAAGCGAAAGAAAATGGAGAGTGAAAGTGGGTGGTTCTTGTTTAAATAATTTCTTAACTCTTCTCCTTAGTCAAAAGAAAAAACCGTGAAAATGTCATTCAAACCAAAAACAATCATAAGAATTTTTTATTTGTAATAAATTAATTATTTTATCCAAAAATTTTTTTTGCCGATACCAAACGATATTACCCGTAAATTTCGGTCCCAAAAGTACGGTTTAGTCTCAGTATCGTCTTGGTATCGTTTCGGTTGTTTTAGAGCTGGTATCGTCTCGGTATCGCTTCAGTTTCCGATACCGAGACTTTTCTGGTATCGTGGCCAGCCTTATATGTATTTACATCATAGAACTTTATATGTTTTTTTTTTTTGTAAATTTGTTTATATTTGGGTGGGCCTAGGACATCTGTAGCTTATTGGAAAGCAAGAAGTCTATTTTCATAGTGTATTTTGAAATAAGGTTCTTTAAATAAATACTATCAAAAAAATTGTTTTTAAACTAAAAATTTTGAAAAATAAAGTTATTTTTTCTTAAAAATGTTGAGTTTGAAACAATTTTTTCCCGAATCTATTTATCAAAAAAACATAATTCGAAAATAAACAACAAAAATGGATTTTTGGCTTTTCAAAAAGCTATAAAACATTTGTGAAAGTGTTGCCGTTGGTTTTTTAATAATAATTTTTCTACTTTATTCATTTATTTTATTGAATTGCCCCTCCCGCCCAAGCGGAGGGAAATTTTACCCCTATTTAAAGGGATTTCTGTCTTGTCTACATCCAACCTTCATTATCTAATTTCTTTTTGGAAGATTTTACACGAGTTTCCCAATATTCAAAAAATAAGGAAATTTAATTTACCTCTACAGCTACTTTAGGGGAGTAATATAAAAATCTGCGAAAGTTAGGGAATTTTTGCTGTTCATCATTTAGAGTCGATTTAGGCTCATCTGTGATGACTTTTTTTTTAACGAATTATTTTTTTCTGATATTTTTTAAAATCATAAATCTGATAAATATTTTCATGGTTAGATAAAATTAAGATCTGATATATTATCGTTACTCAAAAAATTTTGGAAAGTGTCCCTGTTTCTTAGTCCCTGTCCGTTTTCGAAGAGCAAAATTCTTACAATTCCATATTTAAGTTCCAAAAACAAAATGAACTTTCAATTATCGACGTTTATATACTTTAACTAAATATATTTTTAGTACCATTAAATTTTATTACAATTTTTTGTATTAAACTTTGTCCCTTGGATTCCTTATCAGTACCCTAAAAGATTGAATCAGTCAAAAATATCTTTGGCTTTGAAAATTATCGAAATTTCAGATCTTGTAGCGTCCAGTATTTAATTTGGTGACAATAAAATTATATCCGTATCTTACGTCTCTTGCCATTTCGTTTTTTAAGAAGGCATTTGTGCGAGAGATCATGATGGATTGTCTGTTCAATTTCTTAGTCCAATGTTAAAGTAAGACCTTAATTGTAGGTACATTCTTTAATTTTGTTCGTACATTGCGTTAATTATGTTTTTGGGGCCTAAACTCGATAAAACTCTCAGTCCGCTAGCACTGGGCCTCCAGCCTCCAGTCCCTTGCACTTTAATTCCTGATTTTATTTCTTAAGGCTTCAGAGATGATCAGTAAATGGTAAATGCTGTTTTTCTTTAAAAAGTACATGTAAAATAAATAGCATGAACTTGCTTTTATTTTGAAGTAACTTGAAATTTTAAAGAAAAGTTTTACAGGGTGTTTTGTATATATTGCATCAAAGCACTAGAGGGCACAAGTTGGGACGAAAAAAAAATTGTGTGAAAGGGGTCCATGTCTCAACGCTAAGCCAAGAAGCACAATTTTCTAAAAAAAACACTGGCTTAAATTTAAAAATTTTCATTTCCCTGTTTCATAGGATGAACATTAATCGTTGTTTTTATATTTCTTGATTGGCTGTTTTTAACGGTGAGGGGAAATAATTCCACGGGCATCTGCCCCACATTCGAATTTATTCCATCTGAAGTGGGAATCTGCTTCACTTTTCAAAATGGAATTTTTCAAACGAAGTCCAATGCATCTTTGGATCTAATCTCTTGTCCGTTATGGAGAAAGCCGAAGGTGCCGTACCACATAACTATAGTCAATTGAGTGAGGGAGAAAAGTTCGTAGCATTGCCCACTTTTGTCTTCCAGTTATGCAACTGAAGAAGCTCCGCATACTGACATATAATGTAAACTCATTATACAACCTGGAGAAGAGGACATTATTTAACTTGTTCATGAAGAGCAACAACCCTGAAATTGCCCTAATCAGTAAAAACAACGTTATATCATTGGCTTCAAAACTTTCCGAATGGACAATCTACGTAATGAAGAACATTTGTATTTGTATGCCTGGAAAGACAACTAGAAAGCAAAATTATCGTTGGCCTAACTGCTTTTAAAATAATCTGGATAATCAACACTATTTTATCTGCTTAATATGCCTGCAGATCTCCTATCTGCCCTTTTTTACTATCGACTCGATTTTTCTCAGTCCGCTCAAAAGTTAAAACTACTTCTCCCCCTCAAATCACTTCTTCAATCATAAAAAAAATTCCCTAAACTCAAACCAAAATCCAAATACTTTTTCTCGATTTTATTTCCTTCCAAATTAGTCTGCATTTACCAAAAATATAATTTTTTGCTTGAAAAGTTCTTCAAGGAGTTAACTTTCCATTGGCCATTTCAGCCACCGTTCCTCCGTTGTCGAATCCCATTGAAACTTTACTCTCAAACACGCATTCAATTATTCAGCAAGTTGTTGGATGTCTTTCCAAAACTTGCCGAATCCAATTGGCTGAGTTTAGAAAGGCTAAAATGATTAATGCTAAGGAGTAGGTAGGTGAAACTTGTTGTGGTAAATTTTACCGCAAGAAGATGCTGTTAAGAAGAAGAAATAGAAGCAAGAAATATCTAAAGACACAGTCGATATTTACCAATAGAGCTCTGAAGGAGATTCCACCCAAGATTGAATAAGTAAGTTTTGATTAAAAAAAGAGACTGAAATTGGTTTTTTTATTTAAATAATATAACGGGTGATTTTTTAGCTGGTTTGGTTTTGGCAACACTGGTTTTGACAGTTGACGTGTGTTTAGTACCTTGTGTCACTGTCAAACAGCTTCAGTTTGGTTTGCAATTTAACCATGGATCGTCTTACAAATGAACAACGCTTGCAAATTATTGAATTTTACTATCAAAATTCGTGCTCGGTTCGAAATGTTCATCGCGCGCTGCTTCCATTTTATGGTCGGCATTCTCGACCTTCTGAGCAGTCTATTCGGAAGATTGTGACCAAATTTCGCACCAAATTTACTTTGTTGGACATTAAACCACCAACACGTTTACGTACTGTGCGTAGTGAAGAAAATATTGCGGCCGTATCAGCTAGTGTGACAGAAGACCGCGAAATGTCGATTCGGCGCCGTTCCCAGCAGTTAGGCCTTTGTTACAGCACTACGTGGAAAATTTTGCGGAAGGATTTGGGCGTAGAGCCTTTTAAGATACAGCTGGTGTAAGAACTAAGGCCAGCCGACCTACCACAACGCCGAATTTTTGGTGAATGGGCTCTTGGAAAGCTGGCCGAGGATCCGCTTTTTTTATCGAAAAATTGTGTTCAGCGATGAGGCTCATTTTTGGTTGAATGGGTACGTAAATAAGCATAATTGCCGCATTTGGAGTGAAGATCAGCCAGAAGCATTGCAACAGCTACCAATGCATCCCGAAAAAGCCACTGTTTGGTGCGGTTTATGGGCCGGCGGCATTATTGGGCCATATTTCTTCAAAGATGATGCGAATCGCAGCGTTACTGTCAATGGTGAACGCTACCGAGCGATGATAACAAACTTTTTTTTGCCCGAAATGGAAGTTCTTGACTTGCATGATATGTGGTTTCAACAAGACGGTGCCACATGCCACACAGCACGCGAAACAATGGCGCAATTGCGAGGCGAGTTTGGTGAACAGTTAATTTCACGTTTCGGGCCGGTCAATTGGCCGCCTAGATCGTGCGATTTGACACCATTAGATTATTTTTTGTGGGGGTATGTCAAGGCTAATGTCTATAGGGACAAGCCCGCTTCGATTAACGCACTGGAAGCCAACATCCATGCATTCATTCGTGAGATACCGGCCGATATGTGTGAAAGAGTATGCCAAAATTGGACTCAGCGGATGGGCTACCTGAGACGCAGCCGCGGTCAACATTTGCATGAAATTATCTTTAAACATTAAATTGCAAGGTTCAAACTATCGATTCAAATAAATATTTCATTCATTTTTTTGAATTTTGTGTGTTTTTTTTTTTTTTAAGTTCTAAACCTCTTAAAAAATCACCCGTTATAATAGTCGGTAGATTCCACTAAATATTCAACTTAAAATTTATTTTATTTAAACTTAAAGGTATATGATGATGAATATTTATAATGTGTTATTATTTTTAGTGAACAAGATAAAATTTCCGTAGTACTTCTGACAAAATGTATGCATGTTTGTATTTTATAATACCCTACCTGAGCTCTAACAACAAAACAATTGAATAAGTTTGAGTCTAATTAATGCATAAAGCATACATAAATGCTTAAATATATAATTATTTCACAATTAAAAATAATAAAATCATATTTCAGAATTTCCACCAACTCTAACAGGTAGGAAATTTAGATATATGTATAACTAAGAATTAAGTTTCATTTTTATTTTTTAACATAAGACGTTTAAGCTAATTTCCACTAAAATAAACCCCATCACGGCGCTCTTCATTAATACTTTATTTAAGAGGCTTAAAATGTTCGCTTATTTTTAATTAACGCGATGGAAAGTCAACCATCCGCACCATATGATGCATAGTTCAAGCACTTAACGTCACATAATATTCATGAATAGTTGTTTTAAGTTGGGAGGGAAGAGAGTTAACCTCGTCCTCATTTTCATCCTCATCTCATACAAACTATGCATTATTTACTATAATGTTGAAGCGAATTTAAGGTATGTATGTAATATGTATTATATATGTTTGTAGGTATAGGTTGTATATTGATTTTGTTACTAATAAAAACACTATTCAACAAATAAGATAATTTACATACTTATTTGAGCATAATATCATTCAATTATTGTATACCTAAGTCCTTTTGAAAACTCACAAATTAAGTGACTGTAAAATTTGACAGTTTGCATGATTGATTAGCAGTAGGTGTGTTCCTTAAATTCTTCGCATTATTTTGGACTAAATGTCAAATTATGACAGGTGGGAATGAAATCCTTTCAGAGAGAAATGTCGGGAACGGTCTGGGCACTAATTTCCACTAATTTGCACCACGTCAAAAGAAATATATGACTAGAGCTGCCATAGGACAATCATAAGACAATAATTTTTTTTAGAAAATCACTGTACAAGAAATTGAATGGTAAGAAAAAAAGGTATACGTATGAAAATAATAAAACTTAAGCAAAGAAATATTCTTTAATAACATATTAGATCATGAAATTTAAATTTGTTAAAAAAAAAAAAAAAAACTACAGTAAACAAAAAGTACACAAATTTTCATAGCAAAATTTTCTTCCACGAAAAAGATTTTCTTAGCGACACATGCATTTTAAGAAAATACTTTGATTTATAATAAGATAAAAAAAATTAATGCATCTACCAAAAACAAAACAACAAAAAAGGAACACTTGGGTAACCCTAGCTATTTGCACTTTGTTTTAAACTGTCATTTTTTCAAATCTGACATACGAACACCTGGCATTTGACATCCAGTAAGAAATTTCTTGGACTAAATCGGGCAAGGAGGGGAAATTTTGTACTCTCTCGTGAGCGCTCTCTTTGGTCCGAAAAAGTACAAACTTTATTCACTTGTGGAACGAGTTCGCACTAATAATTGCTTAAAACTCTTTCTGGAACACACCAAGTTTCGAACAAAATGGCTACAGTTACCTGTTAATTATGAAAGTAGAGCTCCAGCTCATAATCAAAGTCAGCACGAGTCAATGGCATATCCATCGTTGTACTTCAACATTTACTTCGAGAAGCAGCAGATATTAGGCGTTTTTCTTTTTTAGTTCAAAGTACTAAACTGAACTGTCAAATAAAAAAAATTGTTTTTCTTTTTTAGCTCCGAGCGTTCAGAGCTAACAATTTGGGTTTTTTTTTTGTTCTGAGTTTCTTCTGAGTTTGTTCAGAGCGCACTCTATGAGCTCAGAATTAAATAACTGAGCAGACAGAGTTAAATGCTGAACACAAGCCCTTTGACAGCAAGAGTTTATAGGTGTTTTAAAAATAATTCAGAGCGCTCAGAACACGATTGGTTCAGAGGAAGTTCAGAACATGCTCGGACTTTGTTCAGACTTCAGAGCTCTATTGTGAATTAAAAAAAAAAAACGCCTATTTATACAGCATACTGTCTAACAATGCTCTGAATAATGCATATTATCCAGCTGTGGTGCATCCTCTCCTGAAAAGGAAAGGGCAACTTCAATTCGGCGAATCTCTGGCAGATAAGTCTTCTACCTAGTATCGGCAAGGTATTCGAAAAAGTAATCAATAGAGCTCTCTCAAAGCGGACAGAGGACAGTAATATCATACTGAATAAAAAGTTCGGATTAGATGCGGGATATGACACCATTCATGCCGCGTTTAAACTCGTATCTGATATCTAATGGAACAATTCAAAAAAGGAAAACAAGTTGAGTGCTCTGAGCTAAAAAAGAAACACAGATCTGTTTTTGACAGCTCAGTGCTGTGTTTGGATCTAAAAGAGAAAAATGACAAATGGCGTAGACCGCTGACCTGTCAAAAAAATTTGTTTATTTTTAAGTTATCCGGCCGATGATAGTCTATGGATGCCTGGCTTGGCACAACGTTGCCCCATATGAAAAGGAAAAGATTCGGGTCTTTGAGAAGTAGTGTCTAAAACGCTGTCTTGGATTACACAGAACACTAGAGTCAGAGTATGAACATTATTATTCCAATCTGTTTCTATGCAATGGCACCAACATAAACAGCAGAGATAAATTCTTGCTGAAGCTTATTTGGGGCCCCATTGCAAGAGCAATGTCCTCGACCAACAGTTTAATTTATGGGACAAATTTTGACTACACCAAAAAAATAAGAGATGTTTCTGCAATTGAACTTGTTGAATTTAATTTCGGGTCTATTCAACTTAATATGTCGTTTATATTTTTATTTATTTTCAAAAGAAGGAAGGTTTAGGTAGGTAAATTACATTCAACTGAGTGTCTTAATTTGTGAGTTAACAATTTATTTATTAACCAATATTGTATACTCTGTAATTCACCTGCCAATTAGTCTAAAAATATTATAGCAGCTATTTCCAAGGAACTGGCAAAACATTCAATTTGTTTCCGTCAATAACATACAATTCAACTTTAGGAAAACAATTTTAAGTGCTACATTGCATGTCATTTGCAATTGTATAAATACTTGTGAACATACACAATGATGTGTAAAAATAATATTCTATCAACTTTTTTTAGGTTGAAAAATCTTGCCTAAGCGTTTAATAAATTAAATTAATTCTATGGAATTTTTGGAACAAATATTGAGGACTGACTGCCCATAATCTTTGTTCCAGGAAATTAATTTTTTGGCCACCAATGCAACCTCGTAAGTCTTAAAATGCTATTTTAAAGTATTACAGATCAAAACAAATCATTAACCTCAAATATTGATAAATTTTTCAAAGTGTGTCATGGTTTTAATTCCGGCAGATTGCCAAATTGGGATATTTTATCAGAAATCGGGCTATCCTTTTCCAAAATTGCCGACATCAATCTCATAAAAAAAATAAATAGCCGAAATCTAATCTTGGGTGATATTTTTCAATCATTTCATTTCATCTTTTGTTTCCAGAATTTCGATTTTTATAAGAAAAATGAATTGGTACTTGGACTACTATTTGGGCTAAATTCGGCTCCAATTTTGTGTTACACAATTTTTCAAATTGGGCTAGACATGGCAACCCTGCTGTCCACCATTTTTAAAAACCTCCTGCAATCTAAAAATTCCATTTTATAACCTTTAGATTGGTTTTTTTGACTTATATGCTATTTTTCAAAACAGACTTACGAGATTTTTACAGAGAGTCGATGATGTTTTTTAAAAACATAAATTTGACAAGTTAAACAGTGAACTGCGTTTCTAATAGTTGTTTCTTTTTCATGTCTTGAACGTTCGAAAGCCCAATTTAAAAAATTTTTTAGCCCAAAATCGCGGCCGAAAAAGTAGCCCAAAAAGTAGCAAAAAATTGTTTTTTTATGTCTGGGTCGAGTTGCCACTTCAGTGACCGAGTGAGTGAGTGCCATCAGTTATCGAATGAAAAGTAACCACTTCAAATTTTGGTCGAAACGTGAGCTGTAATTTCAAAGTCACATAATATTTAGTCACTCGATAACTGATGCGGTAATTCGGTCCCTGCTTTCACTTTCGCACCCATTGAAAGAGTTTGACGCAAAAAATCTTCGTGGAATAGGTGACTTGCACTTAATAAAAAGTGGTGCCAAATTGTGAAATGCTTAAAGAGTATGCTTAGGAGGAGAAAAGTGTTTTAGTCATTATTTATTTAAACAAAAAAAATATCGCCCAAGATTAGATTTGGGCTATTAGTAGCCCAATTATGATTCTTGCAAGCCCAGTTGTGTCATTCATTGTATTAGTGAATCATCTCCACCAAATGTTGATCAATAATACAATTATTAAGCTGTATTTTCAAAAATAAAAAAAAAATCTTTTTAAGATTAAAATTTTAACTGCCCTGGGGATCAATTCCACAAGCATGAATCATTTTTCGTAAACACATTCTGTTCCCGCCCAAACCAAGTGCGAATAAATTTGACTATATTTAAATAATTTGATAATCTTTAATTTTTAAAAACAGTACTGTAAATAAATACGAAAACACATGACTACTACCAGAAGAAAATAGAAGTGATCATATGTCTGTTTTTGAAATGAGATAAGTGTTAAAAATTAATTCCAACCTGTATTCTACAGGGTAACTCACAAAGCAAAGAATCTGTTACCTTAAAAAAATCTGAGCAATATTTTTTCTCATCTTTTTTTTTTTTGTGAGATTTGTATTATTGAAAGTGTTTTTATTTTCCAAAGTTGTATAATTGCTAAAATTATTTCTCTTAATGTTTGGTATATGGATTGAAAATCACGGAAGTATGCAGAATCTTAATTTTACACTCTTTGGGCTCATGTTATTTAAGTAGCATTGTACACCTGGTGGTATTGTGCATCTTTAAAAAAATTAATTAAAAAACTAAAAAAAAGTGTTTTTTTTGCTTCAAATCTAAAATTTCAAACGTTTTTTCAGCTAGTGAGCCCCACAAATTTTGTTCTTCTCCAAATGAACGCGTGCTGATCCAAAATCAATCTTGAGTGGGATAGATCCATTTCCATCAATCTTGAATTCACCAGAACAAAATGTTTTGAGATGTTTTTTGAAATACTAAAAAAAATGTGGGAGTGTCAGTGAGCGGATTTTACCAAACTAAACTGTTAAAATTTTTTTTCCGTTCATGAAACATTAATTGTGGCACAAGCTGTGTGACATGTTGCGCTGTCTTGTTGACACCGCAGCTCCTGCACATCATGGTTATTCACAGAAATATTCAGTAATCATGGCTCTATGGCGGTCATAATTGACTACAACGTTCTGGCCAGCATTGTTTTTAAAGAAGTATACGGACCAATTATTCCACCAACGCATAAAGCACACCAAACAGTCAGTTTCTGTGGATGTAACGGTGTCTTCATATACACTTGAGGATTATAATAACTTTAAATACGGCAGTGTTGTTTATTGACGTATCCATTCAACCAAAAGTGAGCTTTATCACTAAACAAAATTCGCGCCATAGGTATTTCTAACAGAACCATGATTTTCAAAATAAATTTGCACAATTTGGAAGCACTGTTCAGGCGTCAGTCTAATTAAGTTAAAATGCCAAAACAATCTAAAAAAGAAATCACTTGACAGCTGACAAAATGGCCACCAGTTAAAATAGTGTTGCCAACTTAAGGTTCTATACCTCTTTAAAAAAACACCCCATACATACATATATGTATATACCCATATATAATAAATATACAAGGGTGTCCGTTATTTGCCAAAATAATTTTTTTATTATTTTTTTTTGTATCAACCAAAAAAAAATTGGATCCGAGGTCATAAACCCGTGCCTCTAAGGTGATATTTTCCCCATTCAAAATTTATATGGGAATTTCTCACTTTTCCCATTTAATTTTTTTCCCTCGCGCTATAAAAGTTATTCCTAATTTTTTTATTGATTCTAAGTGGTTAATTGTTTTTTTTTTTTAAACTGCATTACATTTTTTTTAATTAAAATTATAATTTATTTTGATTTTTAAAGTTATTAAATACTATACTATTTACCTTTTTTATCTCTCCCGATCTTAAGCAGTTTTTGTTGTTTTTTTTTTCTTGATTATTTTTAAATTATGTTTTTCATTTAAATCATATAAAAAATAGCGTCCATTATAAATAATTTATTTCGATTTTTCAAATAATTAAATATTTTAATTTCTCAATTAACAAATGTAATTTTTGTATTTTATAATATGATTTTTTGTTAAACAAAACTTTCTTAAAAAAAAAAAATTAAAACAAACAAATAATAAGTTATTTATTTCAATTATTAACTTAGGTAACTTTTTGTAGTTTTTACCCTTTATTCATATTAAATATATTTTTTGTCATATAATATCAAATTATGTATTCAAATTTAAGAAAAATCAAAACAAATGAACTACCACTTAATAAAAAAAATGTCAACACGATTTATCCAAACATAACCTCAAACATCAAAAAAATATATTTTTTGTAGTTTCTTTTGATTCAGAGATGCATTGATTATGGTTTTGATGTTAGTATTATTATTTTTGCCCAAAATAATCTTTAATTATATTTTAAAATATTTCAAACTTATATATATATAAGATTTTGAAAATAAAATATTAAAATATATTTAATATAGTAAAGTGTCAAAAAAGGGTAAAAACAATAATTATTTACTTAAGTTAAATAGTAAAATTAATTATTTATACAGTTTTGGTATTATTTTTAAAATATATTTCTTAAAGAAGATATTGTTTAACAAAAATCATTAAACAAAATATAAAAATGACTGTTTTTAATGAGAAAAATAAATAAGAAATATTGTTTTTTCTATTAATTTTTGGATAGGTTTCCTTAAAGAAAACAAAAGACAAAAATCACTAATAAAATTAAAAAATAAAAAGCAATGTAAAAGTTAAAACAAAAAATAAAATATTTTTAAGTTTGAAAAATTTTAAAAATTATTTATTATTATTCTCTTAACAAGTTTAAAAAAAAATATAACTTAATAACAACCAATAAAAAAAAACAATAAAACTGCTGAAGATCGAAAAGGAAAAAATAAATAAAACGTTTAAATAGCTATTAATAAATTTAATAATTTTACAAATTGAAATAAATTATAATTTGTGAAAAAAAAGGAAAAAATACTTAAATGCAGTTTTTTAAAAGAAACACCAAACAAAATGCAAATAACTAAAGGCCATAAGAAGCTTTTTTGAATCAATAATTCAACAAGTCCAATCCTTATTGCTAAATCTTCTACTTGCCTAATTTACATATTTCAGTAGTACATATGTACAGAATTTGTATTATAAAAAAAAACTTCTTATAATAGCTATTATATGTAGTTAGAGAGAAAACAAATAAAATGTGAAAAGTGTGAAACTCCAATACAATTTTCTATGGGGAATGTATGACCTTAGAGACAAGGGTTTAATGACCTCGGATAAAATTTTTGTTGGTCAATAATTTTTTCTTACAATATAAATTTCCGATTTATGGGGTGTGCTTTCCATAAAAATGAGCTTGGGGAATAATGGATACCCCAATATACATACATATATACAAGCTTAGCTCGGTTAAAGTAAATAGTACGTCCAGCCCTCTTAATTCGAGAGCTAATGACAGTATTTGTCAATAAAAGCTGTCTTTAGCGTAGAAACTGATACCTTGGAGAATTGAATCCGAATTGAAACAGGATTTAGGTTAATGTAGACCTGTAGGTCAGGGAGCTGGATCGAATCGAAAATAGAATGTATATCTACATCCAAGGATTGAAGAATCAAGATTTCAGTTGCTTATTGGTGTGCGTGCGTAATTGTGTATTTTGCTTCCAGACTGTTGTATGTTGTATCTTTGGCTTAGTTTGGTTGTTTGTTAATTTTGGTTGAAATTTATTTTTACTAACACCGTCACACCCACACAATGAAAGCAAAACATTCACTTCAATCCCATTTGAATTCAATCTTTCGATCCTTAGATCCGCTCATGTACATAGACGTGGTATGAGCTACTATTAATATTTTCTGCAGCTCTGAACGCTACCATCGGACATTCTTTCCAGTCAGTGCTGGAAAATTGGTTGGTTGGTTGATAAAAAAATCGAAACGTAACATTTAGGTTCCGACAAATAATTGCCTCGCCCTTGCTCGCACTTTTTACGCGATTTTATTTTATTTTTTTTTAGTTTTTGTGTTGCAGTTAGATATACATTTTTGTATTCTGCAATTCTGTGCAAAAATAATGTTCATTCGATATATAATTGATATGCCTTTGGCTTTTGTAGACCGGGTAAATTGTACCACAATATTCGTGCTAGTCATTTTTTTGTATAATATTTAAAGTAATAAGATCATAAATAATATATAAACTGGAAATAACATCAATTTATTTAAAATAATAAGAAAACTGGCTGTCAAGAAATGTATACACTTTATTATGATTTAAACAATTTAAACAAATTCTCAAAAGAAGTACAAAATAAATGTTTTATTGTATAGACTATATAGTATAGACCAGAGTTGGGAAGTAATGATAACAAAAGTTCAATTTCAATTACTTGTAATTGAAATATTCGACCACTTTTTTCAATTACTCTTAAATGTAATTAAAGAAATTCAATTACTAATTACATGTAATTGAAAAGTGTCAATTACTTTTAATTCTATTAATGTAATTGAAAACAAAAGTAATAGTCAAAAAATCTGTAATGATTACTTTTTTCAGTATTCACTACACAAAATGTAATTAATAAACTTTTTTTGAATTTTTTCAATTACAATTACAATTGAAATTCAAGTTCAACAAAAAAAATGTATGTAAGTTGAACTGAACCATTGTATATTTATTTTTAGAAATATATATACAATGACTGAACTTAATACAAAGCTGCGTATGACAAAGGTACTCACTATATTACTGAAGAGTCTAAGTGACATCGCCGAACGAAACGCTAACTTGTAGGACAAACGGTCATACAAAGCTTTTTTGATTCAAGAGCAAAAAATTTTTTTCAAAATAGATACATTTTATTATGAATTAGGTACGAAATCTGTCTTCTCTTTTTAATCTAAACTTATGATAAAAGATATTTTCTATTTTTGTTTGTTGTTCATCACAAAATAAACACCCTGCATTTAGTTGTAAATAAATTAAATAAAATTGACAAACCCAAAACAGTAAAGCTAGTGTGATACATATCTAAGGAATTTCCTTAGCAATACAATTTTCTTTTTTGTGAATTTTTTTTCTCTCTAAATAATAACTGTCCACAAAGAACTTTTACACTAATGAGGACCTGCACGCAAATTTTAATAGTAATGTTAACTAAAAATACTTTTTTTATTTTTCCTCGCCAAGGGAATATGAGCTTTTTTTTAGATGCACGAGAAATTTAAGAATTCTGGTATATTATTAACTTTCCCCTAAAAATAGATAGGTAGATATTAAGTTGAAAGTTCAAGTGACCTCTAATTTAATATCCGGTTCAGTCAGCTACCTAATGCAACAGAGGCTAATCAATTAGATGTTTTTGAATCCTTCAAGAAATGCATGCAAAAAGTTGCGTGATATTTTGTAAGAAATAATTATTATAAGAATTTGTTCATCAGCTAATTCAATACACAGCTTATACTTATACTATTGTACTATTGCCGGGAAGGGACACATTTCGCTGCAAGTGAGTTTGAATCGCGTGAATCCTCCCTAATTTATTGAAATGCTCACATTCATGGTGTCGTGGTTTGACTTAACTTTTTTGGAAATTTCTCTCAATTTCCCTCATTTCAATTTGATTGATTGATTCGAGGGGTATAGAATTTGCACGAAAACCATATTATGTACTTTTTGTAGGAAAAAATCCTAAGAGATTCATGAACATATTAAGGTACTCGTATACAAATTATCTATTACCACAAATTAGAATTTACCTTGGAATAATTTAAACATTTTCTTCAAGTTGAATACAGTCTTGCAATTATATGAGGTTAACCCAATTTATTCCGGGCTTTCTTTGGGTGTAATTTTTGCACTAAATACTATGGTTATAAAGAGACAAGGGATCAACGATGAATGCAAGAAAGTTATTACCCATCATAGCATTAAAGATATCAGAGAACACATTAGTCCCTAAAACTAAAATAGTAGGTACATAACTTTTGCTCATGATTTATTAATTGAATTTCCCATTAGTTGTTATAAGACAATGAGGTTTCAAATGGCTTTAGAAGTGACAGAATCATATGACCTACTTTTCAACGCATATTTTACATACATGTATGTTCGTACATTCGAACATGTTAGATGAAAGTTTGAAATCCTCCAGAGACAATTTTAAATCCATTGTTCAACTTGAGAGTTTATAGTAGGTAAGGTACCTTCGTATACCCTATTTGTCATTCATTTATGTTTCTACTGGGATATGCAAACATTTAGTAAGGAATTTGCTAATTTTTTTTTTTTTGGTATCCATAGTCGGTCGAACTTCAAGATAGTTCTTCTAGGAATGAAATTTTTTTTCTTTTGAAAAATTCTTTTAATTTTATTCAAACGTTTGCATAATTTGAAAAACATTTTGATCTTTGTTATCCTGCAGAGTGGTATCATCAATTAGAAATGTGATACATAATTTATAAAAGGGAAGGAAGTTAGAATAAAATCAATTTCATTTTGTTTGAAAAGGATCTAGACTGGACTTTATTTAAGGGAAAATAAAGATAATTTTAATTAAAAAAAAAAAAGTATTTGGTTTCAACTTAATGAATTATTTGAAATATTTTAATTGAAAGAATAAGCATTTTGGTCAAACGCACACCAACAAAACAGAAAAGGTCTTTTCGAAATTAATGTAGGTAATTACCGATCCCCTTATTAGGGGATGTTATGAAATTAAATGAAATATACCATTGCAGTCTATCTCATTCTGCGTGAAATACGTAGACTTCATTTTTTCGTTCACAGAGTGCTTAACGATGAGAGTAGTTGGAATGTGCTCGTTTGATGTGTTTCACATTCAAACAACTATACGAACTCATATTTCAATATGTTTTGAAACAAATAAATTATCCAATCCCAATATATAAAATTTTTAACCAAACTAAAAATCCTAATATTTAATTACTAAATAATGAAACTTAATTTATATTTCTTGGTAAAAAACTAAAATTAGTTTTTGCCAAAATAAAAGCCCATTGCTATAATAATATATAGATCTATTTCTCAAATCATTTTTGAATTTTCAAGATTACTTAAAACTGTTAAACATTCTAGAAATATCAGAGCTACAGCTGGGGCTTTGTTCCATCACGAAATATGTTCATTTAAATATGTTGAATGGCTTGATGACTTACCAAGATTTCCTGCTAGTCTAATATTTTCTTACTTACATAATTAACCTTATTTTATTTAAAAACTGCACCCTATAGGAAAATGTACCTAAACATTCGATAAAGAAAATAAAAATTGCTTTTTTTTATAAACTATCGCAAATAGGAGCCTCTACAAAATCCGTCCTTACGGATTCTTCAAAGCATGAACTTTCAGGATCGCTCGAAATTATAATTGGTGTAAAGCAGGGATGTCTACTCAGCCCGTTCATATTTTCATTATTTTTAAATGATATCTCAGAGTTTCAACCAGTGGAAGTATAATCAAGGACCCAATTCCGCAAGAGTGAGTTTCTTCTGTGCACACAGAAAATCGTGTGCACGTCAAGCGAAGTACACCCTCAGCTAAAAGCTGCCGCAGCATTATCATCAATCTGCCTGACGGATCGCAACTGACAACCAGACCATCGGTGAACACCCAGATGGGTGTCAACTTTGAGGAGAGGTTACGTTTCAATCTGCATGTAACAGCTACTCTGAAGAAAGCAAACTACGCTTTCCGCCGCATCCACCCCCTAATGCGGAAAAGCAATGAGCTCCGCAAAAGGACGAAGTTGTTTCTTTATTAGCAACTTCTCAGACCGATCATCACATACTACTTTTCTGTCTGGTTTACTTTTCCAAAACCAGCATGAAAAAACTGGGAGTGTTCGAGAGGAAGATCTTGCGGCTCTACACGGGACTCCACTTTGACCAATCAAAATACTGACGAACAACCTTAGAGCAATCATCTAAACCCTCTAGTGAGAACCATCACAAGTGAAGACAGACACACCGATCTACGATACCATGATGTAACAGCACTACTAGACGAAGGAATCATTCCTATCAATGTCGACGAGGCAATTCAGTTTTATGAAGATGCAGCGTCGAACTACCACCGTGGTTTGAAGCCACCGAAACCCCACATCCTTCCAAAAAGACAACCGGATTTAAACAACCTGAGATGAATCATCTACATAGTATAAAATATAACCATCAATCACAATCTTTTTAATAAATTTGTATTAAAATAAAAACAATGTATAAAATTAGGCCCCTACATTCAGAGAAATAGGTCAGGTAAATAATTAACCTGGGCCCTGTTAAATTTACAAGGTGCATAATCCCATATAATGTTACAGACATTTCAGAAATTTACCTGGTTTTAATAACCTTATATTAAGTGTTAAATTAGCCTGGTGGCCTATTTTACCATATTCAAGTTGATTTAAGAAGATGAACTGTTATTTTAACACTGATTTCTGGTAAACAAGAAATTTTGACAAGAATAAAGCGCTAATTTTACCTGAGATCCGGTTTATTAACACTGCTTGTTATGAATTTCTATTTTACCCCAAATCAAGTTAAAGTAACATTTTATATAGTTATTTTTTACAATTTTTACCTGTTGAATTTAACCTCATCTGCCAGTTAATTTTAACGTGACACCAGTGTTAAAGCACATTAGCCACAAGCCATCCAAACAAAGTCAGCTTTAACTTATTGATATTTGGCACAAGTTTTTCATGCAGCGAAGTGGCCCAGGGGATGCGTACTATCTCTATGTGTGAGATGTTCCCAGTTCAAAACTAAGTAAGTATCACAAAGTATTTTTAAAATAAAATAATATACATAGTAATAAATTTCGATACTTTCAGAATAATGCAAAATGAATTGGACGGTAAGCAGTTTTAGAGATGTGACCTTCAAGCATGGATCCAAGACATAATAATTACCGGATACAAGGTTGATTCAACATTTAATCATGTTAAATTAACTAGATCTTCATGTTAAATTAACAGGGCGTCTTATTCATGTTTTTGAACTAGATTGTCATGTAAAGCTAACTAGATTTATAGGTAAAAATAGCTAGATTCTCAGGTAAAATTGATAGTTTTACTTTTTTAAGGCAGTGTTAACTTTACCTGAAACCATCGTTGACATTAAAATCAGGTATCTGTTTAAGCCGTTAACCTGATCTACCGAGTTGAAAAATAACAACCTGAAAATCAGGTATAATAAACCAGAAATTGGTTGATTATACCAGCTTTTTTTCTGAGTGTAATGTGCCAAAACAAACTAAAGTATCAATTTAACAATAATATAAAATATAATTAAGAACCAATTGTAAATATCTATTTCCGTTCCGTAAAGATTAACCTAAACTATGAAAAAAAAAATTTTTAGTTTTGACAAATATCGTATGCACAACCAGTGAAATTTATTCACACATGTTTTGGGGCGTGAACGGGAGTGTACACGGAAAATCATTCACACTTCCGAAATTGGGCCCCAGTATAAAAACTTTGTTCTATTCTAGCAGAATCACATTACGGCTCATGATTAACAATTTCGAGAGCTATTGTTATCTTAAAAGTTTGCAAATGAACACAGACAAATCTAAAGTTTTAATATTCAGGAAAGAAATAGGTCACTTTGCAAAGGACAAAATATGAAAGTACGAGTACGTTGAAGAGAATTTAGAAGTTATAAAGCCATATAATAAAGATTGCACAAAAACATGGCGAATAACGCTCAATAAACAAAAGTCAGTCCACGTGGACTTTACCACTCGTGTTCCATTTGTTAATGAAGCAAACTATTTGGGAATGACTCTAGACGCAAAATTAAAATGGGAGCCACACGTAAAAAGAAATGCGAAGAACTTAGAAGTAAATTAAGAGATTCGAGTTGGCTACTCGGTAAATATTCAAAGCCTAGTATGGAAAATAAGTTGATTTTATACAAGCAGGTACTTAAACCTTCATATTCACAAGAATCTTAAGACTCCTACGCTTCGGGACGGCTATTAGAACATGCTAATTTTACGATTTTTGACATTCTTGACGAGTCGAATTTAGAACGCCGTCGGTGAAGAACAAAATCTTCCGACTTGGTGCTGTGAACAGAAAACCTCTTTTATGTGGCGGGATAAGCAGGAACTTTCAACGGAAAGTAACTTGCAACACGTTACTTAACTTCGTTAAAAATAAATTGCTTAATAAGTTGTAATCGGGAAGTGAAGTTTGTTTTAGAGTATTAAGAATCTCACACACCTATGAGCACACGTTTCTTGCTCACAGTGTTCTGAAAACTGATTTTTACATTTTCCCGCTAAACTCTTTTTCATATCGTTCATCCCGAATCGTAGGAATCCCGAAATCCATGGGAAGATCATCGTTTCTTTTATATACGTAGAAAAATAGTTGGTTAAAAACTATGTAGTTTTAATGTGAAATTAAAAAAATGTGGACTGACTTAAATTCTATTTGCCATTTCTGTGTTCACCATTTACAATATTAAGAGCATTTTGTAGTTTAAATTTTGTAGCTTCGTTTATCTTTTTGCCTTCTCAACTCGCAATCAGGCTCGACAAATTGGGCTATTTATCACAAATTGGGCTATTTTTTTTCCGAAATTGCCGAAAACGAATTCAGTATGACAGCTCAATCATAATTGGGCTACTAATAGCCCATATCTAATCTTGGGCGAAATTTTTTTTGTTCGTATAAATAAATTTAAAATAAAACACTTTTCTCCCCCTAAACCTTCTTTTAGAGCATTTCTCAATTTGGCACCACTTTTTATTCACTAATTACTCTCCAATTACTCGATGGTTCTTTGCGTCAAACTTCTAATTTCCATTTAAATTCTTCTTTTTTTAATAAGATACAATTTTTTTATTTTTGTTGGGCTACTATTCGGGCTACTTCTTCGGCTCTGATTTTGGGCTACAAAAATTTCTAAATTGGGCTATCGAACTTGTTCAAGACATGGCCACCCTGCTCGCAATATCATCAGCAAACGTTGCTACGATGCTGTTTTAGGTATATCAAATGTAAATATATAGAACAGAACTGGACCTTAAACACTTCATTGTGGTACCCCAGAAACTATTTCTTATAAGAATATTCATTTCCGTGTCTTACGCGAAAAATTTTGTTATCTAGATACTCGTTTAGAATGTTATAGAAGCTCTCAAGCAGAACTTGCCTTAATTTGAATTTGAGACCTTGACACACTTTGTCAATTGTGAGTGATGGAAAGCCATTTTGTCTTCGAAATAGAAAATTTCAAAACAAAAATTTTGGAATAAATATACCTACTTATTAAATATCCAAAATATATTTATTTGAAAATTTTGCTACACAACACCTTACTAATTTTTTTTTAATTTTCTTCATACAAAAAACCTATTAAAATCAGTTTTACACTTTTCAATAAAATCGAAAGAAAAAATACGATTATGTAAAATTGATAAGAGAACTAGTATGGCACCTTTATTTTTGGATCTAAAAATTTTGTTTTAAACGTGTCAATTCCATTTAGCCATTTAGAAACAAATTTGATCAAAATCTCAATTTTAAGCTTTTTTACGAATGCATAACTTGTAAAATTAAATAAGAACTGTGCATCACAAATTGCCCGTACATTTTTATTTCTTTAATAACAAAGCATTTTTCTATCAAAAACTTAAAAAAAATTGTGAAGAAGAACAAAAAAAAAAAAACAAACAAGTAATTGCGCGTACTTTGACAAAGTCCAACGCCCTGATTATTTCTCTATGACTATTTTGTTCGTTGAAATTACAAGCTTTGAGGGAAATTAGTTGTAGTACCTCGTGGCATGATGGTTAATGCGTTGGACTGTCATGCCAAAGGTCTAGGTTCGATTCCCAGCCGCTGCCACCTTAAAACAGAAATGTTTTTCTCGAGGTACTGCCTCTTGTGAGGAACTGACAAATCTTCCAAGACTATACTTGTCATGAATAAGTGGACTCCGCAAAAAATTGTAGGTCCCCTCCATTCCTGCCAACAACACGGGCACAGGAATGGTTGAGAGTTCCAAGTCACTAGGCCCTGGTTCTCCATGAGTTGTTGCGCCACCAAATTTATTTATTTTATTTAAAAATTATTTTAGAAACATTTTTAGCCCTAGATGACTTGTAATCAAGGCTTAAAGTTTCTCAAGGTCACCGGCGATTTTGACACCTCGTTTGTGGGAAATTTATACCACCCGCAAGATCTCTAGACCATAGTTAAATGTCAACTATTTTTGGTAGTTAATCGGTCATAGATTTTTTCTATGATTTTTAAAAATTAATTTTACTGTCTCAAAAATTTTGTTGGCACCTAATTTACCCAAATGAGGTGTCAAAAAAATAGCTATGACCTTGAAAATTTACTAAAATACATTTAAAAGTCTATACCTATCCGATGACTGAAATTAGCGTACCGAGGTGTCTAAAATTGCGCCTGACCTGGCAAATTTTAAACCTTGATTACAAGTTTTCTAGTGCTTACCAATTTCTATAAGTATACTGAATTTTAAATTTGTATGCTAATTTTAGTAAATATAATAAACAATGAATCACAATCATTTAAATTAAATTGTTCAAGCACAGTACTAAAAAAAAATTTTTTTAAAATACCACAAAAACCACCTTCAAAAAGGTATTTTTTTTTTGTATGTCTTACCACTCCCAGTGACCAAACCACAATCACCGTCACCATCAGGTGAAGGTTGAATTCGACGATCTAAATCAAAACCAAGAATCGAGAAGAGAAAGGAGGTATAAGAGCAAACAAAAAAATAAAAAGCACCAAATACAGAAGCAACCACATGCTAACCCCATATGCCCATATGCAACCCCTTACCCAACATAGCCCATACATTTCATGCATAGAAAGAAGATTCCAATCAAAAGTTGTTCAACTAAGCGTTTATGCCTTCGTAGGAGGGTAGCCTTTGAAACCCAACCATTCACATGCACTTGCCTTTCTATGTTTGATTTCTGAGGAGTATTTTTTGTTGGTGTTGTTGTTGTTGTTCTTGTATATGTCTAGTGTTTTGTATTCAACAAGTTGTATAAATATTTCTATTGATCCTTTGACTTAATTCATTCGACTCCTTACATAGCCTTTTAAACATACACCCTTACACATTCACACGCACAATTAACCTACCTTTCGAAGTGTCTACAATCACACTTCGTTCGTCAGGCATTTTTGATTAGGTTGTTTTGTCGAGCGCTCAGAAACAGATACCACAGAAAAAAAATATTTTTTTTGTTTGAATTTATATCCTTCGTCTTTTGGTTGTGGTCTTTCTTCCTTTACTCCTTGTTTCCTTGTTTACTGGGTTCCTGTTATCAGTCGATTCGTGAGTATGCCTTTAAGAGTATGTAGGAAATTAACTGAGCCCTTGCTGTACGAATGTCACTTGCTGCCAGTTAAGAAGCACTTGAGATATAAATATTTTATCCTTCTACAACTCTAAGGATACTCTGTATTCTTGTTTTCCATGAATGTCCTTATTAACTGATTAATTATTAAACCACAAAACGATTGATTTGAGTTAATATAATATTGCACGCTATTTCGAATGATTTCTCCAAAAAAAAGCAACTAAATATTTAATGATTGTAGACTTAAAAGAATTTATAAATTCGTTGTAAATATATTTTGTTTTTTTGTTTCCCGAAATCACTACCGCGTCGCAAAAACTAAGTTTTTTTTTTATCTAATTTTGGTTTAAAGGACTTTTGTTGTGTTATTCCTGAGGTTAAAATATTCTTTAAAAAATAACGTCTATTACGGGCACTCGTCCTAGAGGAACTAAATATTTTTATTTCACAAGACTGCACATCAGGAAAACGTTTTGGTTGTTCCTTGAACAAAAAAACACTTGTTTCACAGGATAAAATATTTGTGTACTGATTTTGCGCATTTGGTACGCATTTTCAATAAGAGTGACCATATATTATTGCTATCCAAAGTAATATAAAATATGTGGTTAAAATAATTATTTAAAAAAAATAAGAAGGAGCGAACGGAATTAATTTTTCTTAGAGAGATGCATTTTATTGTTGACTACACAAAACAAATTTGTATTTCTTTCTGTAAATGAAGACAGTTTTCAATATTCGAGCCAGGATGACGAATGTTATTTTTTGAAAATATTTTGGTTTTTTTTGGATTTATGAAAGTTTAAATGTAAGGCTACTTTTTTGGAGGGCCAAAATAAAACTCTAAAAAGGGAGATTGAGTAAAGTTTGAATTCAATTCTCGGGAAAATTTACAGTAGTTGAAAAGCAGAAAAGTAAAATGAACGACTGGGTCACACGTACTTGCTCTTATGTAAGGACATGGGAATATTGAGACAAAATTGTTTGAAAGTATGGTAAACAGTATATAAATTAGCTGAAACACTTCTCTGAGAGTTTGAGCTGAAAAAAAACGACGCTATTTCAATACTTGTTTGCAAATGATTGTATGGAAACAAGATTTAAAATCGTTGAAGCTGTTTTCTTAAAAAAAAATTATTTTGCTTATATTAAATTCTTAAAACATTTTTAAGGAAAATTTTTGGCATGCAAGTCGTATGTTTTTATTTATCTTAATATAAAATTAAAATTTCCAGTAAAATTGTCAACCCGTTTTTCAGATATCGAAAAAAAAAATTGAGTTTCTTTCTAAAAACTCAAAAACTTTTTTTTTTAACTTTTGATATGCAATATTGTTTAATCTTATTTGAAAATTGATAATAACATGATTAATTTAAATCTGTTCAGCTGATAATGAAAAAATTCAAAATTAAATCAAACATTCTATGAAGAGTACTATAAATGGTTGCTAATTGTAAATTTTTATAATTTTTGGCACCAATCTAAGCATACAGATAAAGTTTAATAAAAATCATAGGAACAATTTTAAGGAATGATATATTTTCCTCAATGGTTTATTAACATCTGTATACCATTATCGGTACCATTATTTTTTCATATAAGCTACATAATTTTTTTAAATATTTTAATGAGCCTTAAATAACCCTAAAATACCAAGATTTATAAAAATCAAAACGAAATTTTTGAAAACTTTTTAATAATCCAAAAAATATTTTTTTTAACTATCGAAAGAAAAACTATTTATTTAACTTAGAAGCATTAGTGTAAAACGAATTACTGTTTTGAAGAAAATCGAATATAACTAAAATTGGTTCTTTGAAGGTACCATTAGTAACCATTTTTTGAAAAAAGGTTTTCTATTCTAATTAAGCTTTTACTGAAAGAAATTAATCGAAAAGAAAAGTTGTTAAGAAAAATTGTTTTTGTTGTTTTTCGTTTTTGAGAAAAATAAAATTTCGTAAAATTGCTAGACAAAATTGTATGACAGGTATTGCTATTTTTAGTTTTGCATGGTCACCATGGACACGCTTGCAGAAGTCCAGACGCTGAACCCAATTTTCGACGGGTTTCAAGCATAAATCGGCCGATACTGCTGCAATTTCACGTTCGATATTCATACGAAGTTCATCAATCATCGCTGGCTTGTTGGCATAGACACTAGACTTGACGTAGCCCCACAGTAAATAGTCTAACGGCGTCAAATCACATGACAGAGGCTGCCAAGCGACTGGAACATTTCGTGAGATAACACGTTCTCCAAACTTGATTTCCAATAAACTGATTGTGACATTCGCTGTGTGGCTTGTGGCGCCGTCCTGTTGGAACCACATGTCCTCCAAGTCCATATCATCCAATTGGGGCCAAAAATATTCGGTTATCATTGAACGGTGGCGATCCCCATTCACAGTAACGTGCCGGTCTTGATCATCACGGAAGAAGTACGGCCCAATGACGCCACCGGCCCATAAACCACACCAAACCGGGTTTTCGGGATGCAATGATGACTCATGGAGTACGTGTGGATTGCTGCCTGACCAATTCAGCATATTTTGTTTATTGACGAAGCCATTCAGCCAGAAATGAGCCTCATCGCTGAAGATGATTTTTCGATGAAAATCCGAATCATTTTCAAGTTGTTGCTCAGCCCAATTCACGCACATACGACGCTTCTGGTGGTCAAGCGGCTTCAGTTCTTACGTCAATTTAATCTTGTAAGGATGTAGGCCAAGATCTTTTCGCAAAATTTGCACAACGACGTCACAGAGATTCCCAACGCTTGAGAACGACGTGTGAGAGACACATTTGGGCTTTCTGCAACTGAAGCCTCAGCGGCAACAATATTCTCGACACAACGGGCACATCTTTGCCTCACTGGCGCTCAATTGTTGATCAGCTAGGATGATTATGACGACCATAAATTAGACGTAGCGCTCTTAACGTTGAGGCCACTGACTCCGAATTTCGGTAGTAAATTTTAATAATTCCGACTCGTTATTGGCTCGTATATCTTTCCATCATGAAATGGCAAACCTTACTGAAGAGAAATGTCAAAAGAGCGGCAAGAAATATGGCGTTGTTTGCTGTCCCTGTCGCTCTACTTTTGTAGCGTCCCTTTTGAAAAACCCTTTATAAATATGATATGTTATCATTTTTTCAAAGTTTTCATTTCGCTATATTCCACAGTGGAGTTTGATACAATGAATAAAATAATAATTAAATGAATGTTCTGGTGGAATAGCTCGTGGTAGTTTAGAAGACCATAAATTGGACGTAGAATCTAAGCTATTTTCGTGTGAATTTTGTTTAGAAGGCAGAAATGATGGGCATCTACAATTTTCTTCCGAATCCAAACGAATTAGATGAGAGGGATTTGCAAGATGAACGAGGTATCCTTGGTACATTTTTTGATGTCAGTTTAACTTAATTTCAGAAATGCAACTCCTTTTAGGTAGCAAAACGCTTCTCCACGAATCCACACGCTTGCCGTGAGTAAACATTCAATTTTCTTAAAATTATAAAGATTGAAAGATTGAGTCAAGTATCAGGGCAGTTTGAGGGCAAGATAAGGCAACCGCCTTATCTTGCCCTCAAACTGCCCTGATACTGTAAGAGGATAAAACCATTATGATAGAAAACTTTTATGATAGAAAACTGTCATGATAAAACTATCATGCAAGAAAACTATCGTGGTAGAAAATTGTTTTGATGGAAAACTTTTATGATAGAAAACTATTATGATAGAAAGGTATCATGATAGAAAATAATTATCATTGAAACCTACCATATTCGAACAAACTCTAAGCTCCAAAGTGTCCTAAATCTTAAAAAGCTCAAAGTAATACGAGTATGTTCATCTATTTCTCTATTTTTGTATCATACGCATTCATATATTATGACCTAATTCTTTCGAATGGACATAAACGTAAATTTAGCCAACTTTCTTTTGAATTCACAGTTGAAATTCTTGTCCAGGTAACTTCGGTGATATAGAGTGCGAGAACGGTGAAGATTCCACCAAAAATGCATTTTGAGATAAGTGTATGAATAGTTGCTTATAATAGTTTGTTTCCCCATATGAAATACGGATAACGAAAAATAAAGACAACGATCCAAAGTTCAAATTATTTCGTAGATAAATTTCCTCGAGATGGAAACAATTCTTTGAAAAAATATTATAAAATTCAAACTAAATCAATTTATTAGGTAAAAACCCAGCAAAATATAACAAAAGTTGCATATTGTTGCACTCTACCAAAATGGCCATAAACAGAGAACTTATCTATAGATTTTGTCTGTAAGTCCCTCATTTTTTTTTGCAATAGACTAGGCTTTGCGCAAATAGTGTCTAAGACCCACCAAATTTTTAAGGAATACATTTCTAAATTCAATTTTCGTTAACAAAAAAATAATATATTTTTTAAATTTCGGCTGTATTTTAAAATACTCGACTGATTGGGATGAATCAGAATTTTTTGTTGGAATTTTAAAATTGTTTTGTTAAAGATTCCTTGCAAGCAGATTGTTCACTTCAAATTTAGTTATGTACCACATACTAATAAAATACTTTCAAAAAAGCGAACAGAAAATTAAAAAAAATGGTATCTTAAAAACCGTCACATAAAAATGTGATTATCAAATCTAAACGGATAAAATAGCAGCTCTTAATGCGCCTAAATACAATTTTTTTAATTGTATTTACTTGTGTTAATAAAAAAAACATAAACATACAGCAATACTATTTCTGTTGGTAATAAGTGAAGTGCTGCATGCAGTTTTGTCGACTGTATAAGGAGCAATTCACACCTGTAATCTACTATCACATGTGGACTACACGGATGACGTACGCTTCTTTTTTATAAGATCATAGATCTTCATCAAATGACAACAAGGGTGGAGAGAGAAACGGAAAAAACAAAGAGGATTACCTTTGGAACTTCCTCATCTACTCAAATAGACATTTCTGGACAACCAGTAGAGATGGTAGAGAGTTTTCAATACCTTGGGAGTATTGCCTCTATAACTGATGGTGGGAGCGAACTAGATATAACCAGCCGAATCGGGAAAGCAAAGGCTGCGTTCGGAATGCTGTCCAAAATATGGAGAAACAACTCTATAAGCCTAATGACCAAGCTACGACTGTTCCGCTCCAATGTAGAATCCGTGCTTCTTTATGGATGACGCTCTTAGAAAGTTACACCCATAGTGGGTGCAAACGTTCATGAATAGAAGCCTGCAAAATATCTAACGGATTTTCTGGCCTAACCGTATCTCCAGTGATGAACTCCATGCGAGGAGAGGTCAGGAAACCATCGACTCTATAATACGAAATCGTTAGTGACATTGGACATACGCTTCAAAAAAAGGCCACGAGTGCATTGCGAGTCAAGTGATGCCATGGAACCCGCTCACACAGCGAGGTAGAGGATTTGGTCTACCTAGAAGTACTTAGCGAAGAACGGTCGAAGAAAGATCAGTACAACTGGGGAAGAGTTGGAAAGAGCTGAGGTACATCTCCAGACATAGTACACGATGGCGCGTGGAAGTAGTGGAGGACCTATGCTCCGTAAGGGGAACCAAACGGATGTAACAGGTCCGAGGACTTATGTAAGTAAGTATTACCGTCTTTAGGGTCCCATATATCTTCATATTAAAATTAATCATGATTGATTCAGCGGCTTAGGCGTGGAAGCGTAATAAACAAACTTTCTTTTGCATTCATAATAAAAGTTAAGATTTACACCAGCTATTCTGAGATGGAAAATTAGGTACATATATTTTTGAGCACAAATTCTCTTCACATCAAACTGATTTTCAAAATTACAAGTTGGATTATGTAAAGAACTAATACAAAATGTATTTTATTTTTAAACATAATTATTTATTTTTTTAAATAATAAAAAAAAAATGCCAGATGGTCACCCCCATTCTGATAGAAAAAGCTTATAGTAACCGTATTTGATAAGAAAGCTCCTTGAATAGAATTTTGTGACGCGGGAAATTCACTGTTTTTAATGATTTTGCCTTTAAATAAAATACAATATCGAGATTGTGTGAGGGTGAGAGTAGTTTTTTTTTTTTTTTTTTGCAACGTCAATGTGTTGGTTAGAATAATTCTTTTAATGTAGGACAAATTCAGGACCTCTCTCATCGTCATCGTCGTCGTCGGCTGATTTCTGGATTTACTCTTACGATAAGACTGCGAAATTGCTTATGAAGACGGTGATGCTTGCTGGTTGTGTGCATTGTATAGGAGTTTTTAAAGTTATATGAAAATGATGTCATATTATTTGCGAGTAGGTATATGACGTATTTGTTCTCATTATAAGTTTGCTGTATACCGATGACGCTGTGGTTGCTGTTTTGAATATATGTTTGGTATTGATTTGATGTTGAGTAAAATAATTGACACATTTTGATTTACGGTGGATTATTAGGATTGTTATTATCCCTTTAATGTTGATTAAACCAATTAAGAAGACACGTCACGGCGTATACTTATACACGATGCCATTTTTAATTGCCGCTGTCGTCGTATTGTCGTTGGAGAAAATGGATTTATATCATGGAAACGCATATACTCGTACACATATGTATGTATGCTAGGGAAAAGGACATTTTAGTAATCAATCATTTCGAAAAGACTCATTGTTTACAGATAATTTGGCCAAATGGGTCAAAACAATTTTAAGTTTTTAACCCATACCTATGTACGTATAAAGGCCTAGGAAGCTGAGATGATCAATCAATGTTACCAGAGTGTTATCTCCACACTCATTGCATGTAGACTAGATACCTCTTTTTGACAAGAAGCTTAGTGAATTTCAAATGGTTATATTATGTTTTAATTTAATAAGTATAAGCTAAGTGGAGTGCTGATTAATATTGGATTATGGGGTAAAATATTCTTATGTCACTTGATTGATAGATATTAAAATTACAAACATAAGTTGTTAAATAATCTTTGGTTGTCAGATGATATCTTAAATGGGGTTAAGGGAGTTAAAGGTTAAAAGGTAATTCAAATAACGTAGTTCATTTATGTGGATGGACCTTTAATTTCTCCCTACAGTGTTGCCGCTATTATATCGGGTTTTTCAATAAGAGCGCTACAAAAGTTTTTTTAAGTAAAACAAAAACGGTTTTGGATACCAATTAAATTCTTTATTCCTGTGAAAGTACGTTCGATGCCATTATGTATGGAACTCGATTTCTTTTGCATGGCCACCACGGGCACGCTTGCAGAAGTCCAGACGCTGAACCGAATTTTCGACGGTTTTCAAGCATAAATCGGCCGATATTGCTGCAATTTCACGTTCGATATTCGTACGAAGTTCATCAATCGTCGCTGGCTTGTTGGCATAGAGATTAGATTGACGTAGCCCTACAGGAAATAGTCTCAGGGCGTCAAATCGCACGACCGAGGCGGCCAAGCGACTGGACCATTTCGTGAGATAACACGTTCTCCAAACTTGGTTTCCAATAAATTGCTTGTGACATTCGCTGGTTGGCTTGTGGCGCCGTTCTGTTGGAACCACATGTCCTCCAAGTCCATATCATCCAATTGGGGCCAAAAATATTCGGTTATCATTGAACGGTAGCGATCCCCATTCACAGTAACGTGCCGGTCTTGATCATCACGGAAGAAGTACGGCCCAATGACGCCGCGCCACCAGCCCATAAACCACACCAAATCGTTATTTTTTCGGGATGCAATGATGACTCATGGAGTACGTGTGGATTGCTGCCTGACCAATACCGCATATTTTGTTTATTGACGAAGCCATTCAGCCAGAAATGAGCCTCATCGCTGAAGATGATTTTTCGATGAAAATCCGAATCATTTTCAAGTTGTTGCTCAGCCCAACTCACGAACATACGACGCTTCTGGTGGTCAAGCGGCTTCAGTTCTTGCGTCAATTTAATCTTGTAAGGATGTAGGCCAAGATCTTTTCGCAAAATTCGCCACAACGACGTCACAGAGATGCCCAACGCTTGAGAACGACGTGTGAGAGACACATTTGGGCTTTCTTCAACTGAAGCCTCAGCGGCAACAATATTCTCGACACTACGGGCAGTTCTTTGTCTCACTGGTACGGGAACTTTTTGTACTGTGTCTGTGGATTCAAATTTTTCCACTAGACGCTCAATTGTTGATCTGCTAGGACGATTATGACGACCATAAATTGGACGTAGTGCTTTTAACGTTGAGGCCACTGACTCCGAATTTCGGTAGTAAATTTTAATAATTTCGACTCGTTGTTGGCTCGTATATCTTTCCATCATGAAATGGCAAACCTTACTGAAGAGAAATGTCAAAAGAGCGGCAAGAAATAATGTGTGGATTTGATCTAAGAGGAGAGGTGATTTTCTGCAAACAAATTGTTTTCGTTGAAATATTTTTAGTTCAATTCACACTTCACATAAATGACGTGTCGTTCATTAATAATTTAGTGAATTATATCCACAAAAAATTTTCAGCATTTAGCTTTCGCAGAAAACATTTGCAAAGCTCTAAATACATACAGATATTAGTTTGTGTAATAAAAATAAAAATATAGGAATTAAATCTCCTTATAATTTAATCTGTGCTAACCGCAATCACTAATTCCATTTTGGGTTAGTTGTTTTTTTTTACTTCCCGACATCAACCACAAATAACATCCTTTTCCGAGACATTTATGTTATCATCAACAAAACAAAAACAATAACATATTTATTTAAAAAAAAGTAATTCCAAAACATGATTAGAAATTCGTATAAGCCGAATAAATTCCCATTCGATTTGGCATTGACCCAAAAACCAATGGTCTTTTGTTTCAAATAATTTATTGCCGATTCTGATGCTTTGATCCTTTTTAATCTTGGTTGCAAGCAAAGTATAGAAAAGTCAACCAACCCAAAAAAAAAAACAAAATATTGAAAATTCCAACGTTATACGGATATCCGGTCAGTAGTCGGTGTGATGCTGTATGTTGTACCTTATACACACATTCAATATTGTGCATCGGTAAAAATCCATTTGTACGAATGGCGACAATGTTTGAACGGATTTTGCCGGCAGACTTATATACAAGTAAATGCTGACACAAACATGAAAACCAGCAATGAATAGGCACTTTCTGGTCAGCAGGATGTGAAATTGAATTTATGGGACTGTTTTACTTGCAATCGGAATTTCTCTTGTTTTGATTCGTAGTTTGTGTTTTTATGTGCAGAATTGATTTTTGTTTTTATTTTAATTAAATTAAATAGCCTGGTTGCTCACAGCACATTGGAGACTAAAGAACATGGACAATTTATGTATTTTTTTATTAAATTATTTTACTAAAATAAAAATGTAATGAAATATTTGTTTTTTAATGGTTGTCCTTCAATCACTTTCTAATGCCTGGATGAATTCTGATGAAATTTGTTATTGAAGTTGATAATGTTGTGATAAGGGTTATAGGATACTTCGTCTACCGAATAAGGATTTATAGAGGTCTCAGTAAAGACAGGGGACAAAAGCTAGAGTCAAACATTCAAAACAAACTGAATATGAATGCAGTGACTGCTTTATAATTTAAATTGAATTCATTTAACTTGAATCATTTAAATACATTTATATTATAAAGAGGAGACCAAAAATTGTATTATTTTAGTTCTTCTATCCCTTCTCACTGTCCTGGTATCTTTTGCTATCCCCATCAAGAATAGTTAAAGTCCAGCTGACATCTAGAAAGATTTACTTTGTACATAAAATACAAAAATCCCAGGTAAGAAATGTATAAGTAATCCATTTATAGATTTTGTGTAAAAGTTGTTCATAGTTATATTATCTGAAGCTCGATATTCATTTATTTAATTTTGAGTGAAATCGATAATTTCTGCATCAGTAGAAATTTGACAAATTTGACTTTAACTTGCTTACGCTCACACTCTGCACAATTTATATTATATCCTGGAATAAAATCATAGAGGGCAAGTATTGCCAAAGAAATTAAACTAAAAATAGTTGACTGACTATAATGTTTTAATATGACTGTTCGTGTACTTCCCAAAACTAAGAATTTCTACGAATTTTATTTTTTTTTTATATGAACTTTGACAGAACTTTCAGCTAAATTCGTAAAAATTCGTAATTTTGGGAGGTACGCGAACAGACATAATATGTCTCTGTATAGTGAATAGTAGCCCAGGTAAATTAGACTTCCAATTCGAAAAAAATTTGAACAAACTAAATTTTGGTGGAGACCTTTGTTTTAACGTTTTAAGCATTTCCTAACAAGTTCCGTAAATTTGCGCTGGGCTAGAAATTTACAAAAAACTGTTATTTGTCCATTTTGCAGTACAAAATCAAAAGTGTAACTTTGACACACTATCACATCAAGATAAATAAACCTACAGAGGTAATAGCTCATTAATTATCTAAATTTTTGTTTGATGATTGTGGGTAAAAGGAAATTCAATCCAGTCACTAACTAAAAACCAAATCACTTTCTTCTTAAAGATCACAATCTTTCTCTTACCCCGGGGAACCCCAAAAGCCACCCTCCCCCATCCCAAAAAAATATGAAGCCCCAGGCCAAATTTCTTAGGAAATGTTAAAATAATAACAACAAAGCTTTCCACCAAAATTCAGCTTTGTTGGAATTTTTCGTAGCTGTGCCATTTTTTTGTCTAATTTTCCTAGCAAAAAATATTATTCAATATTCTGATGAGATTTTTATAAGTATAGTCTCCGTCTACTTAAAATTGAAAAGTTTTAATTTCAGAATTGTTTCGGTCCCGGTTTCAGTCTCGGTCTTGGTTGGTCTTGGTCTTGGTCTTGGTCTTGGTCTTGGTCTTGGTCTTGGTCTTGGTCTTGGTCTTGGTCTTGGTCTTGGTCTTGGTCTTGGTCTTGGTCTTGGTCTTGGTCTTGGTCTTGGTCTTGGTCTTGGTCTTGGTCTTGGTCTTGGTCTTGGTCTTGGTCTTGGTCTTGGTCTTGGTCTTGGTCTTGGTCTTGGTCTTGGTCTTGGTCTTGGTCTTGGTCTTGGTCTTGGTCTTGGTCTTGGTCTTGGTCTTGGTCTTGGTCTTGGTCTTGGTCTTGGTCTTGGTCTTGGTCTTGGTCTTGGTCTTGGTCTTGGTCTTGGTCTTGGTCTTGGTCTTGGTCTTGGTCTTGGTCTTGGTCTTGGTCTTGGTCTTGGTCTTGGTCTTGGTCTTGGTCTTGGTCTTGGTCTTGGTCTTGGTCTTGGTCTTGGTCTTGGTCTTGGTCTTGGTCTTGGTCTTGGTCTTGGTCTTGGTCTTGGTCTTGGTCTTGGTCTTGGTCTTGGTCTTGGTCTTGGTCTTGGTCTTGGTCTTGGTCTTGGTCTTGGTCTTGGTCTTGGTCTTGGTCTTGGTCTTGGTCCTGGTCTTGGTCTTGGTCTTGGTCTTGGTCTTGGTCTTGGTCTTGGTCTTGGTCTTGGTCTTGGTCTTGGTCTTGGTCTTGGTCTTGGTCTTGGTCTTGGTCTTGGTCTTGGTCTTGGTCTTGGTCTTGGTCTTGGTCTTGGTCTTGGTCTTGGTCTTGGTCTTGGTCTTGGTCTTGGTCTTGGTCTTGGTCTTGGTCTTGGTCTTGGTCTTGGTCTTGGTCTTGGTCTTGGTCTTGGTCTTGGTCTTGGTCTTGGTCTTGGTCTTGGTCTTGGTCTTGGTCTTGGTCTTGGTCTTGGTCTTGGTCTTGGTCTTGGTCTTGGTCTTGGTCTTGGTCTTGGTCTTGGTCTTGGTCTTGGTCTTGGTCTTGGTCTTGGTCTTGGTCTTGGTCTTGGTCTTGGTCTTGGTCTTGGTCTTGGTCTTGGTCTTGGTCTTGGTCTTGGTCTTGGTCTTGGTCTTGGTCTTTGATTCGTAAAAATTCGTAGTTTTGGGAGGTACACGAACAGACATAATATGTAGCTTAAATTGTTCATTTTAGAAAAACCTTGTCACACAGTGTGATAATACATTTTGGTAGTTCACAATAGTTTTTTTTCGTTCCATATTTTTTGTTAAAATTTGCTCGAAGATAAGAAGCCAGCTTTAATTTGAGTCGAAATAAGGGGTAAATAGAAAAGTCATACATCAACAGCTTATTCCAATTCAAGGTATCAAATTTGTATTTTAATATTTAATTCTACACACAAATACTTATTTTATTTTGCCAAGAAAAATCACGTTTCAAAGTCATTCAAAATGATAAAGTTTACTACTTCTTTCACGTTTAAGCAAAATATATTCTTATTTTTGTTTCAAATAAAAAATCATTTTTTAAAGTATAAATGCAATCGATACACTAAAGATTTTACAAAAAAAACGTGCAACGAAAGCTAAAAAATTTTGAATAAAAACAAACCAGCTCCTTCGAGTAAGAACTCTAAATGTATTTTTTTTTTTTCTTTTTAAAAAAACGTGACTGCGTCTTGTTGAGACATTTTCGTCTTAAAGGTCAACACGTTGATTACAAAATCGTTTGGATAAGCATAAAGTTCAAGCAGTTTAGAATGAACAGAGGAATACCAACATTCTTTTATTCCTTTTTTTTTCTATGGTATTTATCTATGGGGAGTGTATTTCTAGCATATTTTATGATGCTTACACAAGAAAGGATACTTTAATGTTTTTTTGTAAGATAAAGAATAGTAATAAATAACCAAGCATTAACCATTTTAAAATGGAAAATAGAATAAATTTAATATACAGTAACTCAAAATATTTTCAAAAATAAAAAAAACACACATTTGATAATATATGTACATTATGTATACAAATACCGTTAGGACATTATGTGTATTAAGCATTTCATAGAATTTAAGGCAGTGAATTATTTTAGATTTACGTTCAACAATAGTTACTATTGAAGCTCACTTCAAATCACTGTGTAATAAGTTAATCACTGTTAAAGTTTACATACAGGGTGTCCACCGGGAAGGTATACTACTTTGTTTGTAACGCAGTAATTCCATTGTGATCCTGTTTGTATGCGATGTGGCACCATCTTGTTGATACCACATGTTAATCATGCCCAAAGCATGCCGTTAAAAATTTCATTCATACCACGATATCGCTTCCCATTCACAGTTACCTGAGCACGGCGTCAAATTGAAGTTGATGGATCGTTTTGAAGACTTCCTTGAGCAGCAGTATTGTTTTCAGCCGATCTTGCAGTACATTGTAGTCCATGCTTGGAATTTTCTTCGAAATCATTCACTACACGATAAATAGTGCCTTTTGTTGGCACGTTGTTTCTCCCAAAAATTTCACGTAACTTTCTCATCGTCACAGTAATCGATGATTGATTTTGATAAAATTAAAGAATATTTTTCCATAATAAATTTGCCACGAGTCTTAGCTTCACGACTGCGAAATGTGAACTGTCAAGACTAATGTTTACCAAAATGGTGGCAAAACAAACGAATAACTTTTTTCATACAGTGATCTGAAATGACCTTTAATAGTAACTTTTAGGGAACGTATAAAAAAAACCTTCTAATTTAGAATAAATGCATGCCCTTTACTAAGATACTCGTATGTGCGACATTATTGGAAAATTGCAGAAGTCTAAATGCTTAGGTATACCAATCATGACAAAAATTTGCGGAAAACTGCTCCGGATAAGACTCAGCGAAATAATAGAAGAAACAAAACTGACTCCGAGCCATATCAGTTTGGATCTAGAAATATACATTCCATAAGGTAGACCAAGTGCATCGAATTGCGGATATTATGGAAAACTGCATACGGACTTCCTCAGGTAGTACTACGAAATACTGAAATCCTATGTTACGAACCGACTCTTGAGAGTAAAGTACGACCAAAATAACTCGGAACTAAAGAAAATTGAATCCAGTGTACCGCAAGGAAGTGTTCTGAGACCAACCCTATTTCTTCTGTTATATAAAAGATTTATTCCAGTGGACATCAACGCTATCACCTTTGATCACGAAGGCTGTACAAAATTTAAAAATGTAGTCAATGATGTCAGTGATTGAGCGCAAAAATGACGTTTCAAATTAAACGAAACCAAATTGACGCATATAAACTTTACAAATTACAGCAGCATCTTCACTAATCCAATACTGCCAAATACCGTGGAATGATTCTAAGTGCAAAGCTTACATGAAAAGAACACATCAAAAAAGAAAGAGAAGAACTTAAAAAAAAACTCAATAAAAACAACGCACATTTCAGCGTTGCTTTCGACGACTGAGGTTGGATATCAATAATCACTTGCGATTTCTAGACCATTTTTGTTATCTGGAATCCTCTCTCTGCGCAACTGAGTATTGCCCAAGTGATTTGGTTCGAGCTATCCGATAATAATCAAACATGTATTTTTTGGGTAAACAATTTTGCTTACCAAAAATTTTTGTCTGTCTACCTGTTCAGAGCCTAAACGGCTGGAGCGATTTTCTAAGAACTTGGTACATAGTGGATTTGGAGATTCTGCCAAAAGGTTTTTTTTTCATTTTTGCTTAAAACTTAAAATAACGGTTCCTATTACACAATTTTTTTTAACAATCTTACAACATCTTATTTTTCTCAAAAACGGCTTCACACATTTTCTGAAAAAAAAAACAGTAATTGGGATTTAAATATATATTTTTCATACAGAAGCTTCTAATAAAAATAAGTACTTTTTCACCAAAATTGTCAAAATTTTTTTTTTTGGATTTTTAATAAATTTTCAAAACTTTTTTTTGAAAATCAAATATTTTGAAAACTAATTGGTTGATTTTAATAATACTTGATATTTAGGTGAAGGTTTTTTAACACTTTTTAAAGTATTTTAAGAACAAAATTAGCTTTTATGAATAAATACCGATACCTTTCATACAAATTTAAAAAAAAACCGTAAAAGAATATAAATTTTCTTAAAAACGGCTTATAAGAAAGATTTTTTGGAACTTTTTCTGTAAAAAACAGTATTTTTTACAAAAACAGCGAGCAAATATAATTTTTTTCTTCATTTTTTGAAATGTTCCGTCACGAAATTTTAGTTGCAAACCTCAGATTCGAATTCAGCATCCCCGAAAACATAAAAGAGGGGCAAAATAAAAACTAACCCCACAATTTGCATAGTAAAGATACAATATGACTGGACTAAAAGTACTTGCGATCCAGTTTTATATTTTATTAATTTATTGGTAGATCATACTAACCATAGCACAGAAAAATTATATCATTGTCTCAGGAGGTGTTTTTGAGAAAAATTATTTTTTAAAACATGACAAAATAAGCACCCATAGGGTTTTTCTCAGTGCAGGTTAATATTTTCGGGGGAAAGGTCAAATCATAGACTGGAACTGGTATTTTCGAAAGCTAAAAGGTCATTTCAAGCAAAAACTATCATATATCATATATATCAGCCAATTTTTACAACAAAAAAAACTACGATCCATCATTTTCTTTGTTGTCTGTTTAGACATTTCTTGCAGTACCAAGTGGCATAATTGTATAAGAAATACAAAGACCCCTTCCCAGATGTTTTTTTTTTGTCTTGCCCTAATAGTCTAAGAGCGAGTGGTCGGCAGACTTACGGTATTTTAGTACAATTCATATTAAATGAGGCCATTGTCCTGGACCTCCTGAGTATGGAATGGGCATTCCTAATCCAAAGTCATAGTACCTCTGGGAGCACGGGGGTCTCAAAAAACGAAAAATCGACCTCGAAAACGTGATAGCAGTACGTCTGCCTCTTAGATATGTTAGACAACGTAGTTTTTGCTATTCAAAAATCGTAAAGGCAGGCATAGAACGTAGTACCTCAAAGAGAAACGAGATTAAAAAAAAAAAATTAAAAAATACCCACAAAATTAAGCTCTACAAATCCAGGTACTACAACAGGTGTCTGAAAACTATTTTTTTTAGTTAAATGGACTATTAATATTAATATATTAAAAATTTTTAACATATTCTTTCAGGAAAAAGTGTTTTTTTGTTCTTAGGAAAAAAATATTAATTTTTGTGGGGAATTTTTTTAGGCTTTTTTTAAAAATTCCGTTTCTCTTTGAGGTACGTTCTATGCCTGCCTTTACGATTTTTGAATAGCAAAAACTATGTTGTCTAACATATCTAAGAGGCAGACGTACTGCTATCACGTTTTTGAGGTTGATTTTTCAACTTTTGAGAACCCGTGTTCCCAGAGGTACTATGACTTTGGATAAGGAATTCCCATTCCATGCTCAGGAGGTCCAGGACAATGGTTACTGTAAACTATAATTATAATTAAAAGATTATAAGAAAAATCAAAAGAATTAAAAAAAAAATTAAAGATGCTATGCAAAGAATGAAAAAAACTGCAGAAAATGCATGACAACTAAAAGATTTCATTCAATTAATTTCTGTATGAATGAGGAGAGTTAATTATTGCAATTATTTCAATGTTAAATAAATGATGATTGCAGAATTTTAAGTCACAATCACAATCTTAAAGTGAAGTCAGTGAATGCAATCTTTTAATTTAAATCATAGTAATTGGATTCACACAAAATTGCATTCTTTTATGACCCTAAATGTATGCATTCTAGGGTGGTCCTAATATAAGGTTTAGGTAGTCCTTGCTATAGCTTTTTTAAAAGCCTCAAATCCATTCTCTGATATGCTCTTTATTATTAGTAGTAGTTATTATTCCTCATAGTTTTTGAAAAAAAAATTATTTTCAAGCTTAAAACATTATTATTTTTTTTGGATTTGAAAATATTTTTTGTCTAAAACTTCTTACAATAAAAACTTTATAGTTAAAAAAAATCTTGTGTTTAGGTAGAGGTTCTGAATATAATTCAAGTTAAACGTTTCTAACTGATGAGCTCAGCTTACGTACCTGGACAAAACGCAATATAGAGTTGATCTCATTTGAACTTTTAACTTGAAGTATGTAAATGCGAGTATAACTTTGTTACAAAGTACACGTGTTAGATTCGGCATATTATATGTGCTTTATAGCTAATTTCTATTTTTAGTACCTACTTCCTCCTTTCCTATAACTTTTTATATTCATAAAAACTTACTCTTAGGTAATTCTATTTATAAGGTGGATGCTGATTTCTTCAAACTCTTTTTATTTTAATCGTTTTCCGACATTATTGACGTCATTCCTTGTTCTATAAAACGGAAACATTACTATTGGATGTCATTTTCAATTTCGTTGGAATGTCAGTCATCCATTATTCATAGTAGGGACTACTACAATGACGTTAAAAAAAAATCCCAAGAATAGAAAATTCCTATCAGCAATTTTTAACTCAATTTTCCGTTGTCCACGGTTTATAGATAAGTTTGTGAAACAAAAGCGTCACCATACCATTTATGGAATTCTGTCAATTTTATTTTGATGGTTTTTTTGTTTAAGTGGGATAGAAATATGTTATTAAACGGTGATTATTAGAGCCCAAATGCCTATATACAAATGAGTAAATAAATACATATGTATGTGTGTATTCGAACGAGAATTTTTGTGTGATTTTATTATAAATAAAAAACAAACGAATACTAATTATCAACACATCTTTTTAAAGGGACAGTGAGTAGAGCTTTCGTAGCATTGATATTAACCAAAAAAACAGGGACGCTACAAAAGTAGAGCGACAAGGACAGCAAACGACACCATATTTCTTGCCGCTCTTTTGACATTTCTCTTCAATAAGGTTTGCCATTTTATGGTGGAAAGATATAAGAGCCAACAATGAGTCGAAATTATTAAAATTTACTACCGAAATTCGGAGTCAGTGGCCTCAACGTTAAGAGCGCTACGTCCAATTTATGGTCGTCATAATCATCGTAGCAGATCAAGAATCGAGCGTCTAGTGGAAAAATTTGAAACCACAGGCACAGTACAAAATGTTCCCGTGCCAGTGAGACAAAGAAGTGTCCGTAGTGTCGAGAATATTGCTGGCGCTGAGGCTTCACTTGCAGAAAGCCCAAATGTGTCTCTCACACGTCGTTCTCTAGCGTTGGGCATCTCTGTGACGTCATTAAGGCGAATTTTGCAAAAAGATCTTGGCTTACATTCTAACAAGATTAAATTGACGCAATAACTGAAGCCGCTTGACCACCAGAAGCGTTGTATGTGCGGGAATTGGGCTGAGCAACAACTTGAAAATGATTCGGATTTTCATCGAAAAATCATCTTCAGCGATGAGGCTCATTTCTGGCTGAATGGCTTTTGCCTCGTCAATAAACAAAATATGCGGTATTGGTCAAGCAGCAATCCACACGTACTCCATGAAATGGTCCAGTCGTTTGGCCGCCTCGGTCGTGCGATTTGACGCCATTAGACTATTTCCTGTAGAGCTACGTCAAGTCTATGGTCTATGCCAACAAGCTAGCGACGATTGATGAACTTCGTACGAATATCGAACGTGAAATTGCAGCAGTATCGGCCGATTTATGCTTGAAAACCGTCGAAAATTGGGTTCAGCGTCTGGAGATCTGCAAGCGTGCCCGTGGTGGCCATGCAAAAGAAATCGAGATCCATACATAATGGCATTGAACGTACTTTCACAGGAATAAAGAATTTTATTGATATCTAAAACCGTTTTTGTTTTATTTAAGAAAACTTTTATAGCGCTCTTATTCAAAAACCCGAGATTATCCTCATAATTGATATTATAAGGATTATGCGTTTATTAACCAGTATTTGTTATTCCCGTTTTTTACATCTGAGCCAAAAATTTCAGATAAAATTGCACTTTTTTCAATATGGTGGCTTTTGTCAGAGTTATGGTGCCTCAAAAACCTAATGACTTAAGCTTTTTCAACAGCCCCCGTTTTCCAATTTGAAAAAAAAACAAGCCTTCTTTTATTTTGCCCCACAAAACTTGAGTTTTGACCAAATTTTGTTTTTATTCCTACAGTTTTCTGTATTTAATAGCTTTTGACCAATTGTAATCAGCAAAATTATAAGCTTGGTATTGTATAATTTCCTAAAGGTCTTGATAATTAGCTTATATTAGAAAACAATCACACTAAAAGTAAGACACGATATTTTTATTTCTGTTATTATCTGACAAAATTACTTCACATAAAATGTAAAGGAATCCATTTATTTCGCATCAAGGAAACTATAAAAAAAAATATTCACATTTACATTGAAGTGGAATTATCATAAGGAGGAAAATAGTATTTTCCTTAATGGAAAATCAATATCGCAGAATATTGTTTAGTTGAGCAGAACCACTTGTTGTTGGTTTTCTTTTGTAACAACTTTAAAAATAGATTTCATAGATAAATAGCGTTGCAAGATTATTTGTAGTTATAAGAGTTTTTAAGGAGCATTAATATGTTATTAGAAGATTCTATTTTTAGTTGATAATTCAATTTTCTAATCGAGAGATTCATTATTAATTAAAAAAATAAAAACATTACTGAGAAAAGGAATTATAAAAAATAAGAATATTTTCAATTGACCTTACCTGCGAATGATACTAAACTATTCTTTAAACATTTAAAGTAAATTTAAAGTTTCTCATTGGAAGTCTTAATTAGGAAAAAAAATTAAGTGACGATTAGCATATTTATACTACCAAAGCCGTATGAAGAAAGGATTTCATTTTTTTTTTAATTATTTTTTTTTATAAAAGTCACTAATTTGTTTAAAAAGCTGTACCCAAGCAGGTACAATGGTGAGATATAGGATCTAATTTTTATGTATGAAATTTTTTAAAACACACACAGAGATATGCCATAATTCTCCCAAATCCATCTAGCTCATATGAGACATTTTCTGCATCTTTGGGTCTCTTCAATTGTTGTTGAAAAAATGGGGTCATTCAGCAAAAAAAAAACGCTTGCTCAAATAGAACGCTTCGAAGTTGAAACCAAATCGCAAAGGTTTTCCTCTCAAAAAACTGTTTTGAGGAATGATGATCCAAATATTTATCTTGGCGTCATCGAATGATAATCGTTCATGCATATAACCCCACGCCTGATATTTTTGGCATAAAAGATTCATAAGGGGTCTTATTTTAGCCATTTTATCTTGAGAATCTATTTGACTATTGTCACCCAAGAAAATATGTATATATTGGGTTGGGGTCATAATTCTGTTTGTGTCAAAATTCAGATTACAAAGTTCTGTTTTCCAAAATTTTGTGCCCAAAAATTCTGTAAATTCAAAATTCAGTAAGTGCCAACATTCATTTTCGAAAATTTTGTATTTAAAAATTCTGAAAATCTAAAATTCTGTATAACAAAATTCTTGACTTCAAATATCAGTATTCCAAAAAAAGAAAAATTGATTTGATAATGCAAAAAAGTGCGCACTTTTTTTCATTATCAAAAATATTTATTATGAAATTCAATTTCTCAAAACATATTCACCTAAACAACTTGATTAAAAAAAACAAATCAAGGAATGGAGTATTGACTTTAAAAAATTACAGCATATGATTTTTGTGCTTTTGTTGATTTGAAAACATATAAAATTTTGAAAATTCAAAAATTTTCCTTTTCATTGTTTTTAGTTTTTAGTTTTAAAGTTTCAAAATATTTTTTTCAAAAACTTCTAACAACAACAACTTTATTTGAAAAGGGAATAAAAGAAAGAAATGTTTGTGTATATTATCTCAACTTAATCTACACGCTCTATATTTTTATCACACCTTATAGCCCAGGAAACTAAGACATTCACTTCGAAAAAATTCCGACATAGCTGAATTTTGGTGAAGAGCTTTGTTTTGACGTCTTAAGCATTTCCTGAAAAGTTTCGTAAATTTGGACTGGGGCTTAATCTTTTGGGGAGGTTAAAGGGGTAAGATTCAGTTTTTTTTTAATTTCTCGAAAAGTATAAGTTTTTTTTGAAAAAATGTGAAGGTACAAATTGTATAATTGGATTTTTGTTAATATCTGAGCATATATAATTTCTTTCAAAATGAGCTCATATTAATGCTCATAAAAGTCTGAAAAAAAGATTATAACACTTCTTTTCGTAGGAGCAATAGATTTTGAGAAAAACGTGCACTCATTACCTATTTTACCAAGGCAAAATGAAACAAAAATTCATTACGTTGAAAAAACTCTTACTATAACGTTTGTGCACGTTTTTCTTGAGATCTGTTGCTCCTATGAAAAAAAAAAGTGTTATAATCTTTTTCGTCCAGAATTTTAGGAGCATTAATAAAAAATTTTCGAAAAAGAATTACATCAGCATATTATCAAAAAACCGTTATATACCCATTTACAGTACAAAATAAAAAGTGTTACTTTGATACGCTATAACTTCAAGATTAATTAACCTACAGAGTACATTAATAACTCATTTTTTAGATAATTGTATTGTCTTAATGTTATTTTTTTTATATTTTAGTTTTAAAAGAAAATTTCATCGAGTTGTTGAACGCCCTTACCCTGGGCACCCCAAAAACTTGGTTTTATAAAAAACAGATGTAGCAAAACTCAAATCGTACAGAAAATTTAGACCATCGATTATGGAAATTTAAATAAATTTTTTTAACAAAATTTAATCCACCGTAAAGTTTTTGCATAATTTTCTGAGAATCTATTGCTTTTATGAAAAAAGTATGTTAATCTTTTTTGTGTAGAATGACATAAGCTACAATTTGTTCCTTCACATTTTTTCAAAAAAACTTAAAGTTTTCGAGAAATTTAAAAAAAAAAACTGAATTTTACCCCCATTAACCCTCCAAAAAAAACAAATTCCGGTCCAAATATACGGAATTTTTCAGTAAATGGTTAAGTCATCAGAACAAAGCTCTCCACCAAAATTCAGCTTTGTCGGAATTTTTTGGTAGTTTTAACATTTTTTTGTCTAATTTTCCTAGACTATTTGGCGAATCAAACTAATCATATTCGTAGAAAAATTTTAACGAAAAATGTAGAGATGCTAATTTTAAGTATTTATTTATGTGCAGTGCATGTATGAACACTAGGGTGGTCCTTAAATTGGACATAGTCTTGGATAGTTCTCATTTGATTAAGAAAATTGAAAAACAACTTCCCCAATTTTTCAGAATTTTATTTCACCCCCCTGGTCTCCCCATTTTCACTTAAAGGTACTAATTATATGGTAAGGATTATTCATATAAAACGCCAAAAAAATTAGAATCTATAGATTAGACTCAGTAGAGAAAAAAAAATTAATTGAAGGGGGGTATATTGCCCCCGTTCAGGCGGGAAGAGTTATTTTCTAGAAATTTGGCTCAAAATAAAAAAAAAATATTACAAAAAAAAAAACGGGAACACTTACAATGCCACGCTATAACTTATTTTAAAGCCATAATTCTATTCTAAAATATGCTTCCTAAATAAAATTTTTATTATAAATAGTTTTTGAAAAAATAATTTTCAAACTTAATTATTTAAAAACAAAAATTATGATTTTTTAAGTTTAAATTTTTTTTTCAAAAATTATTCATTATAGAAACTTTATTTCGAAAGCATATTATAAAATAGAACCGTGGCTTTGAAAAAAGCTAAGCGTTTCATTTCTGGTGCACGTTTTTTTAAAAATATTTTTTTTCTGTTTGGAGCCAAATTTTTAGAATATTACCTCTCCCGGCTGAAGGGGGGAAAATAGACCCCCCTTCAATAAAATTTTTGTTCGTCTCAATCTAATCTATACTCTCTGATTGTTATTTTGCATTTGATAAGAATCAACCCTTACTGCATAATCAGTACCTTAAGGTGAAAATAGGGTGCCCAGGCGGCTAAAATAAAAATCAAAAAAAAATTAGGACATTTTTTTTCCATGTAGAATCATTTGATGCCTATCCATCCCGGAATTCAAAAACACAGCCAATATAGGGACCACCCTAACGTACATATCTGATAGCAGATCACACTAATTTTAGCATTCATAGAAGCAATTTTTGAGGAAAAAAATGTTTTGAAAGAAGTACCGATATTTTTTCAAATAAGTAATTTTTTTTATATATTCAAAAAAGTGCTAAGAAGCCTAAGGTATTGAGTTGTAAAAAAAATGGATAATGCTGATTTCTAAATGTTTAATACTAAAAAAAAAAAAAAAAATAAACGTAAAAAAATATTTATTTGCAAATTTTGGTATCTACCCAATACTATTTATATTTTTTTAGAAACTTCTGTATAAAAAAATGTATTAAATTCAGTTAAACTGTTTTTTAAAAAATAAAGGAAACAAACAAATTATTTGTTTGTAGAATAGACATTTTTGGAAAAATGGTTGCTCACGCAAAGTAACCTTTTCTAGAATTACTAAACTGAATTTATTTTAAGAAACCGTTTTTTTAAATTAATTTCCTTTCATCGTCTTATTCTCAAGATTAGTTCTTGCCTTAGATTTGATCGATATTTCCTGAGCTGATTTAAATGCATTTTTTTATTTATTTCAGAAAAGTTTTCTAACTATCTATTCATCAAAAAAAAAAATTCGTTGTTATCAAAGCTGTAAGAAATTGAAATTTATTTGAATTCATGTATTGAAATTTACTTTCAACCATGGATATAATATCCAACTGCGTGTTCATCTGCAGATATTGTATTTAAAAATGATGATGGCGTGGTAGATAGTGTGAGAAAAAACGAAGCACCATCAACGGAACATTATAAATATTTCAATTATTTTAGTATATTATTACTACCCTAAGTAAAACAAAACAAAAATTGAAGAAAACATAGTACCTAATAAAAGAGTACGTATACGCCCAAGTGTACACTTAAATTCTCCAGCATATACTATTTGAGATAAAATTCTCGTGTGGATGGCATGAACTTGCTTTTATTTGGTTAAAAGCTTTAATATGGCTAAGCACTAAAGAAGTATAATATTGCTTTATTAATATAAGAAAATAAATTTTGTGACGTGACAGCTAGTATAGATAACTATGGCATATAGTGTCTTACAATATTCTTAACATTACACATTACATTTCAGACATTTTTGTGTGCGTGTTGTTAGTCTACAGAGATGGAAAAAAACCTAATAATATACAATCTCTGTTTTTTGGAAACTTGGGAAGGGAGGCGGTCAGTTGCCAGGACCAATGGATGTGTTATAGTATTGGTTGGGGAATACAGAAGTTTCATGGTTTACTCCACGCAAAAGCTTAGCATGATGAGATGCATGCTAGATTTTCTGTACTGAATAAAATGTATCAAATGTCTACTTATTTAATTTTCTGCTTCAAATGTATAAACATCAATTGCCGTGCATAAATTTTACATAAACTTGGGGATGGACTGACCGAATTGGATGATTAATTATTTAAAAAAAGGATATTTTTATTGAAATTACTGTTGAAAAAGTAAAATTAAAAAATAATATGCATGACTGGGTTGCAAGTAGTTGCTCTTATTTTCAAATTGTTATGTCAAAACACAAACACTTGAAAAAAAATATTTGTTTTTAAATTTTTGAAATGCATTATTATTCCAATCTACCTATTGGGAATTCTTGTTTTAAAATTTGTATTTAAATCCGTTCTGTCGATAATAAGAAGATTTAAAATCAAGAATATTATTCTCCACCCAAACAAAAATTTCGTTAGATCACTACTAAAATACTAAAAATGTTCTCATACAGTCCAAATTATTTTTATTTAAAAAACAACAGAAAATAAAATAATTTTTTATAATCATAAAAGAAAGAAGAATTTAAATGGAGATTCTGCGAACAACAGAGAAACTGAATGATTTTAAAGTGCAGAGTGGTTAATTTGAAATGTTAAAACCAATGAGTACGTCCCCTGTAACGTGACGATTTTTGCGTCTAACTATTTCCGAATTTTTGACACAAAAACTCATCGTGTTAAAGGGGACTATTCGGTGAGTAAAAAGTGGAGCCAAATTTTGAAAATCTTAAAGTGTATGTTTAGGCAAAGTAAAGTGTTTAATATATGGTTTACATATACTAAAAAAAATATCGCCCAAGATTAGATTTGGGCTATTAGTAGCCCAATTATGATTGGGCTGTCATACTGAAATTGTTGTCGGCAATTTCGGAAAAAGATAGCCCAATTTTCGATAAATAGCCCAATCTGGCAAGTCTGGTTATATGTAGGAAACATTTCGTTCAATTTTCAAATCTAGTTGATAAAGGGGAAAAAGGGTCAAATGTCTTCTATTTTAGTCACTTTAATTATGATACTTACGAGTATAACAAAAAAAAATATTTTGATGATAGTACGAATATTAATGAACGTCCACGAAATTTTTTGAAATAGCCCAACGCCTTAAATAAATACGCGTATCTTTTCGAGACGTAGTGCCTCTTGCAAGAAAGTGAAAAATCCTTCCATAAATATTGCTCTCCCTTGTCTCTATTCCTGTCGAATAACAACCCACACACAAAAAACCTTACAAACAAGTCATTCTCTCTCAACTCCCTACGAGTTGTTTATAAAAATATTTATATTTACATAAAATGTAGTATGTACAAATAATTCGTAACCACGAATTATTTGTACATACCGAAAAATTTTGGATATTCTACAAAATTTTTGAAAAATATTTCGTAAATTCAACAAAATTTTATTTGTCATCTATCAACTTTTTTTTTAGCGAATGAATGGTGATAAAACTAGAATTATTCAATAAAATAAAATTTTTCGTCTCGTAGGAATATGTTCTTATTTAAAGAACTGGTTTTATAATACAAAAAACAATTTTTTTCTCACCAACTAATCTAATTTTTCCTCCATGTTTATGAACATCAATGAAAACAAAAACAATTTTTTTTGAGAATGACAGGAACAGTCAATTTTAGTATTGCCAGATACCAATTATTTCAGATTTTTTTGTTTGTTGTTGTGGCTGCAATGGCGCTGCGCAGCCAATTTAGAAATAACAACATCGTGCAGCGATGAGCTGCATGCAGCCTTTGAGTAAATAAGCTCCCATAAGAACCTTTGTATTTCAATTTCGCTGCATTGAAAAGGCTGCACATCTGTTCCGGCCATTAAGAGTGGTTTTGAACCACGAAAGTTTTGTCAAATAAATGAACTTTTTAGTTAAATTATTATAAATTATAATTGTATAATTATTTTTTTTTTTTTTGAGTGGAGGAACTGGAAATAGTCGCTCATTGTAAAATTATTTAACATTTTGAAGAGTGAAATATACTAGTTATAGAAATCAGATATTTGTTAGAAAAATTGTCTATTGGTTCGTTGTTGAGCGTCCATTGTTCAGGATCCTAGCCAGTGCTATACCCGAGAGCTTCCAAAACTCAAAGTTTATGTCTTAGATAAGTTTATATCGGGTTTTTCAATAAGATCGCTACAAAAGTTTTTTTTAAATAAAACAAAAATGGTTTTGGATATCAATGAAATTTTGTATTCCTGTGAAAGTACGTTTGATGCCATTTTGTATGAAACTCGATTTCCTTTGCATAGCCACCACGGACACGCTTGCAGAAGTCCAGACGCTGAACCGAATTTTCGACGGTTTTCAAGCATAAATCGGCCGATACTGCTGCAATTTCACGTTCGATATTCATACGAAGTTCATCAATCGTCGCTGGCTTGTTGGCATAGACCATAGACTTGACGTAGCCCCACAGAAAATAGTCTAACGGCTTCAAATCGCACGACCGAGGCAGCCAAGCGACTGGACCATTTTGTGAGATAACACGTTCTCCAAACTTAGTTTCCAATAAATTGATTGTGACATTCGCTGTGTGGCTTGTGGCGCCAGCCGTCCTGTTAGAACCACAAATCCCCCAAGTCCATATCATCCGATTGGGGCCAAAAATATTCGGTTATCATTGACCAGTAGCGATCCCCATTCACAGTAACGTGCCGGTCTTGATCAGTACGGCCTAATGACGCCGCCGGCCCATAAACCACACCAAACCGTAATTTTTTTGGAATGCAATGATGACTCATGGAGTACTTGTGGATTGCTGCCTGACCAATACCGCATATTTTGTTTGCTGACGGAGCCAATGCCATTCAGACAGAAATGAGCCTCATCGCTGGAGATGATTTTTCGATGAAAATCTGAATCATTTTGAAGTTGTTGCTCAGCCCAATTCACGAACATACGACGCTTCAATTTAATCTTGTTAGGATGTAGGCCAAGATATTTTCGCAAAATTTGCCACAACGACGTCAAAGAGATGCCCAACGCTTGAGAACGATGTGTGAGAGACACATTTGGGCTTTCTGCAACTGAAGCCTCGACACTAAGGGCATCATTTCCTTGTCTCACTGGCACGGGAACATTTTGTACTGTGCCTGTGGATTCAAATTTGTCCACTAGACGCTCAATTGTTGATCTGCTAGGACGATTATGACGACCATCAATTGGACGTAGCGCTCTTAACGTCGAGGCCACTGACTCCGAATTTCGGATTTATTATCAGCTGTAACGCATGTGGAGTCACTGCCAGAGGGGCAAAGTCATCTGCATATAAGAGTAATTTTATCAGGATCCATGTAAAAGTTACTCCTTCGGATAAGTAATTGATCAAGTCATCAATAAATAGAGCAAATATAAGTGGACTTAATATACAACCCTGTGGTACTCCAGCAGTGAGGCTAAGGTTTTGTGATTTTTTATCTTCGCTATAAACTTGATCGTTTGTGTCTAAAAGTATTTCAGCGTACATTTGAACAAATTTATATGAAACACCCATTGACGTCAAATTGTATATTAAGCTTTTCCAGTTGATGTTATCAAATGCTGCTTTGAAATCGACAAAGACTGAGTAAAACTTCTTTTTTCTATCCATAAAGTTTCTGGCAACACAGGTCAGCACAAAAATTTTATCAGCCGTTGAATATACAGCTCGAAATGCTGCTTGAAATATGCTCAAACGGTTATTTGCTTCAACGCATCTTACTAACCTGCTGTTCATAATATAAGCAAATAATTTTCTTGCTGAATTTAAAAAAGATATGCCTCTTTAGTTTTCAGGAACCGAGCTATCGCCTTTTATAAATATGGGATAGATTAGAGCTTTCTTAAAACAGCCAGATGTTTCACAACGATCATACATCTGATTGAAAATCCTTCTTAACTTTTCCTTAAATGATCCTGGGGCATATTTTAAAAACTCCACTGAGATCCCGCATTCACTTGCAGCTTTATTTGTTTTTTGATTTGATGAGCACTCTGTTTATTTCTTCAGGTTCAAAAAATTTCTGTAGTATATTGGCCCAAGAAAATTAGACAAAAAATGGCAAAACTAAGAAAAAATTCCGACGAAGCTGAGTTTTGGTAGAGGGCTTTGTTTTGACGTCTTAAGCATTTTCTGAACAGTTCCATTAATTTGGGATGGGGGCTTAATTTTTTAGGGAGTTAATGGGGGTAAAATTCAGTTTTTTCTTTGTAAAGGGGTTTTCAACAGAGACGCTACAGAAGTAGAGCGACAGGGACAGCAAACGACGCCATATTTCTTGTCGTTCTTTTGACATTTCTCTTCAATAAAATTTGCAATTTCATGATGGAAAGATATACGAGCCAACAACGAGTCAAAATTATTAAAATTTATTACCGAAATTCGGAGTCAGTGGCCTCAACGTTAAGAGCTATACGTCCAATTTATGGTCATCATAATCGTCCTAGCAGATCAACAATTGATTGTCTGGTGGAAAAATTTGAATCCACAGGCACAGTACAAAATGTTCCCGTGCCAGTGAGACAAAGAAGTGCCCGTAGTGTCGAGAATATTGCTGCCGCTGAGGCTTCACTTGTAGAAAGCCCAAATGTGTCTTTCACACGTCGTTCTCAAGCGTTGGGCATCTCTGTGACGTCGTTGTGGCGAATTTTGCAAAAAGATCTTGGCTAACATTCTTACAAGATTAAATTGACGCAATAACTGAAGTCGCTTGACTACCAGAAGCGTCGTGTGTTCGGGAATTGGGCTGAGCAACAACTTGAAAATGATTCGGATTTTCATCTGAAAATCATCTTCAGCGTTGAGACTCATTTCTGGCTGAATGGCTTCGTCAATAATCAAAATATGCGATATTGGTCAGGCAGCAATCCACACGTACTCCATGAGTCATCATTGCATCCCAAAAAAATTACGGTTTGGTGTGGTTTATGGGCCGGCGGCGTCATTGGGCCGTCTTCTTTCGTGATGATCAAGACCGGCACGTTACTGTGAATGGGGATCGCTACCGTTCAATGATAACCGAATATTTTTGGCCCCAATTGGATGATATGGACTTGGAGGACATGTGGCTCCAACAGGACGGCGCCACAAGCCACACAGCGAATGTCACAATCAATTTATTGGAAACCAAGTTTGGAAAACGTGTTATCTCACGAAATGGTCCAGTCGCTTGGCCGCCTCAATCGTGCGATTTGACGCCGTTAGACTATTTCCTGTGAGGCTACGTCAAGTCTATGGTCTATGCCAACAAGCCAGCGACGATTGATGAACTTCGTACGAATATCGAACGTGAAATTGCAGCAGTATCGGCCGATTTATACTTTTAAACCGTCGAAAATTGGGTTCAGCATCTGGCCTTCTGCAAGCGTGCCCGTAGTGGCCATGCAAAAGAAATCAAGTTCCATACATAAAAGCACCACAGGAATAAAGAATTTCATTGATATTCTTGATTCTGAGAAAATCATTAATCTTGACATTATAGCGTATCAAAGTAACACTTTTTATTTTGTACTGTAAATGGACAATTAACGGTTTCTTGTCAATATCTCAGCAGATATAATTTGTTTCAAAAAACTTATTAATTTATATAAATGCACATAAGATCCTGGACAGAAAAGATTATAACACTTTTTTTCTTAGGAGCAACAGATTTCAAAAAAACCTGCACATAAAACACATCATAAAATCTTCAAGAAATTCTAAAGTCAAAAAAGATGTTGGTATTATGAAAGAGAAAAAAACTGGTAAAAACAGACAAATTTAACACATTGTTTGATGCTTTTTTCTCAACTTAAAGATCATCTCATTCCACCATGTTCAATTTCAAGAAATTGCTTATTCAATTTGAATCTAAATTACTTACATCTTCGTCCTGAATTTTGAATCAATTGCACTTTCATAATTCTATATTATAAAATTTATTATTATTTTTTAGAAAAAATATTTTTTATCCGTTATTGTAATCGCCGTTCAATTTTGTTCAAATTTACATCATAAGAACATATATTTATATTTCAACCAACACATGAGTTGTTTCACAAAGTTGTTTTTTTTAATCTTCAACAAGTCGGCCACTTTAATTGCTAACAATTAATCACTATTTTACATCCACTATATATTTCTCATTAGAGTATATTTATTCAAGAGTAGAATAAACCAGTCATATAAATGGATGAGTAGTAGAATATTTTGAAAATAATAACACACGCGATGTCATTATATAGAGGCTTGAGTGTCCCTAATCCATCATTAGAATACAAAAAACCAACAAACAGGTCCTTAGTAATAGCCCAACGCACATATTCATATTATGGATTTCTATCTATGTATATGTTGTCATTGTCTATACAGTGACAATTTAATAACACGCAAACTTTTTAAATACGAGTAAAACTATTTTTAAAAGTATCAATTCCTAAACAACAACAACACACTCTATGTAATGCAATTTTGAACATGCAATTTCGCAACTTAGTTTTGCTTTTGTATATTTTAAATTTTAATTGCCTAAGCTACAATAATTTTATTGATTTTGTTTTAATAAAAGGAAAAACAATTGAAATCTAAAATATTGGTTTTTCTATTAGCAATCAAATTTCACTAACCTTTGCTGTACATTGACGAGCCAGAAGCTGTTTCCGGTCGTCGAGTGAAACTACCCCTTGAACTACTTCCCCCTCCTCCGCCACCAGTTAATGTGGCTAATTTTATTGGCTGTGAATGTGATTGCATTGTTGGTGTCATTCCCAAAATTCCAGCACAATCAAAATCGTTAAATTATATCAAAATATTCAAACAACCACAAAGATCATCTATATACAAATTACACAAACTAATGTGACCGTAATTAGTTCGTTTACACGTATGGCAGCACTGCACTGTAGAAAATCAGATTAATTGAAATGTTTATCTACTTTTTTGGGGCAGACACTTGAGCCATTAATCAATTTTCTGTCCTGAGATCCTTGACCCAAAGCTTCAAACAACCACGACGAACTGTGGTTTCAATTGAAACACAATACCTTCCGATATGTCTGTCATTCTAACACCATCATTATTATTAACACGCATTTATTTCAATAGTGAAACACCAAAACAAATACCGCAACGAAAGAAATTTTTTTTAAACAAAGACAAATAACTAATAGTTTTTCATAAACAACCGGTATAGAACCCACAAGTGACCGTTGTGGCTTAGCGAATAATGGGTTTTGAATTGTTATTCTGAGAATTGTCGGAAGGGAAATTCAAAGCAACAAAACAACAACAACAACAAGCGAAGAAGAAAAAAAAACTATAGTAAAAGCGCATGTCTTCGGTAATGTCCTTTTTTGTATGTGGCATACAATTTTTAATTCATGCACTTGCTATTCTGAATATACCTACCCCTTTTCCTTAGGACAAGAGAAACAACAGATTCTAGTGAATGGTTGACTGGCTGGCTATAAATTGAGCTTACATTGTACAAGTTGTTACTACACTCTGCATCCGGAAATGAGATTATAGAAAAAAAAATGTTCTCAAAAATCATAAAAAAAAGTGGACTTGACATTATGAGTCAAGAGGACAATAACAGTGATGAGAGGTTATTTGGGAAAAAAACCTGTCATCACTCTTACTGTCCTCTTGACTTTTTACTCTCAAGCTAAATTACACAAGGGAAACATTAAATGCATTTTATTTACTTAATCTAAGAATTGGTAACATCCAACAGGAAGGTTGTTTCCAAGCAGTTCCTGGTGAAAATGAAGAATGAATTAAAATCAATAAAATTAAATGAATAAAGTCAAGTTGTGAAGAACTCGTATTTGATATAAAATTTATACTGGAAACTGATCTTCCTATTTGAAAGGAAAACATTGACTCTGATCGTTTCTTAGGGCAAGAGTGAAGGCCAAAGAAAGATAACAATCTATGTAAGGAGGAACATTAACCCCAGCGCAGTGAAACCATCATATCATGTCTCCGTACAAGCAAAGTCATTGCAACAGTCCACAATACAACTTAGAAGGGAGACTCTCACAGCGTCATCAGCGTCTAATTTAAAGCATGGGCAACATTCAAAGCGGCCTTCCCATTCTCAACAACATCTTTAGGAGAAGCACTTCTGGACTCATCGGTGGTGACTTCAATGCCAGGCATCACTTTTGGCAGAATACCGCTATCATCAACAAATACAAGGTTATGGCTGATTCTCGCTAAATACCAACAGCGATCAGTAATCTTTGGTGGTTGTTTCACTTTGCATTTTGAAGGAAACTTTGTGCCCAGCCTATCTGATGATCTAGTCATCCTTGGAAAAATTGACTCATCCAACCAACCGAAACTGACGTCCAACTTGGACAAAAGAATGTTTGGTAACTCAAATATAGCAGGTGATCCAGTCAACAGCCAGAACTTAAGCACCTCAAAGAAAATTGCTGAAATTATAAGCAGCTTCAAAACCAAGAAGTAAGCTTTACCGAAAATAGTATCCAATATTTTCTTAAAAAGCTTCCACAAACAGTAATAGTATCTTAAGCCATCTTTAGTAGTGAAAAACTGCATAAGTCATGGTGATTCCCAAGAAAGGTACTAGGAACATTATCACCAACTGCAAGGCAATATCCCTGGTCAAAAACCTGGAGTTGTCTAAGAGTCAAAATTTGGACACCTTTTTCACAAGATCTTGACGTCTGACCAATACCAGTTTTAAGCGATTGCCAGAACATTTTCTTCGTTGATGACTTGCTCATATATTATCCTCATCATTATCTCTATTGACAGCTGTCCAAGAAGATGAGCCCTATGTCTACAGATTCTTCGAGTTTTACATGAAGTGGAGATTACGGAACTTATCCAAATTCAAGCTTATAAGCTTCTTCCACATGGACCTGGACTACAAGCCTATTGCAGCAGGAAACACCAAGGGATTAACTTCATCCATTTCTACTGAGATTCAACCCACATCCACAGACTGTCCTCAGAAAAGCAACTTTGCTTTCCAAAAAGAAATGGGCTTAAACAGCATACAACAGTTCTAATCTACAAGAAACTCCCTAGACCAGTTATCTGCTATACAGCTTCCCAGCTTAGTTTACCTGGCACCAGCTCTATTTGCAAATATTCGAGTGAAAATCCTGAGGATCTGCAGTATAGTTAACATTTTCCTAGTTGCAGCCAAATGTAAAGAAACTACGAACCACCCTGCAGAAGAAATTTGACGTTGGTTGTTTTAGCATTCATAGAGTCGCTAAAGTTTACAGTGAGAACCTGAAGAGAAGCCAACAACCAGTATCACGATGTCAACAAAGAAGTAGTCAAAACCTATCAACCACCCACTAGAAAGAACCCGGGGTATGATATGATGATGAATGTGCACGGCTGAAAAAGGTGTCAGAAGGTGTGGATGTGAGTATGCGAGCAAGGAATAGAGAAGAGAAAAAGACCCCGCGTAGAAACAAGCTAGGGTTCACTGCTTCCCAGTTGAAAGAGATCAAACAATTAACCGATCAAGAAGGGAACCCTCCTCAAATCAATTAAGACGCAGTTATATCACCCAGCAAAGAGGAGGTAGACTTTGCTATAAAGAAGCTTAAGAATTACAAAGCCACGGGATCTGATGGCCTACCAGCGGATCTCTTCAAGCATAGGTAGAAACAGTACATGTATCAATTCATCAAGCAAGTTTAGATAGAAAGAAGCATTCCCGATGACTGAGCTATCATCTTTATAATGTCTCATCTACAATAATGATGATTCTACGTCCTGCAAGAACTACCGAAGGATATCCCAGGTTAACAGCCCATACAAGATTCTATCCAACGTCATGTGTAATTGTCTTAAGCTGTTCTGTAAGACTATAATTAGCAAGAACCAGTGTGGCTTTCAGCAAGGCAGAATGACCATAGCCCAAAAATTCACTCTCGGGCAAATCTTGGAAAAGACCAATGAATTTAAAGTCGATAAAATAAATTAAATTTAGTGGCTTTACAGCTCGTGGAAAACCAGGGCCTAAGGACTTACACCTCTGAACCATTCCTGTGCGCATGTTTTTGGCAGGAATTTAAGGGACATAAAATTTATAGCCAAGTCCAAACGGCTAGGTGAGAAGCACTTTTTCCTGGCAAGTATACTCTTGGAGGATTTGTCAGTTCCTTGCAAGAGGCGGTACCTCGGGAAAAAACATTTCTGTCTTTTAGGTGGTAACACTAACCATTATGCGACGAGGTACAAACATTTCAAGTCAATACTCACCATCTATTCCTTTATCTTAAAGCAGCATTTGGTTGCATTCATCGTCAGGAAATCTATGTGATGTAAAAGCTGAACTTGTGATCCTTGGAAAAAATTCTCCGAATTAACCCAAACATGAATACTCCAGCCGAGTGAGTCCGTGAATCCCCAAGGTTCAAGAGAACGAAGAAGACCGAACTTCCTCTGGTTTAGAAACCAAGCCGTCGGGGATGCCAGAATAGATGACTGGAAGCAGCGTGCTGCGACCCTTTATCATTTATAAGGAGCCGGTGTGGTGTTAAGTAAGTTGTTACCGAAAAACTGACTGAAAAAACACAAAAAAACACTCTGAAGTCTAGTCAAACCTTTCCTTCTCAGCTTTCCATCTACCATCAGCAAACATAATCACCCCGATTACAAAATTCGGTAAATCACGTGCGAAGCGAATAAAATTAAGAAAACTGTCAAAACTGAGTCCGATTCCCTCCTCATCTTTTTCGTCGAATTCTGCAATCAGGGTGAATAGCAAATCTACCTTGTTAGACCTTAACAATTCCACCAAAATATGCTGTCCACTTTACTCAGGCAAAACCAAAACACGAAACGACTTAATTGGTCGAATTCATGACTTGAATCTATCAGAAAAGCCTGAGGAAAATTTTCAACCGATCTAATAGCACAAAAAATTTGTTGGACTAGGTAGATACTCATTAAGAATTCCTCAAAAAAATGTAAAAGAATTAAGGAAAACAAAATGATCTTTCTGGAAGATTACATTACGATTCAAAAAAATTGTCTCAGCTAATCCAGCAGTATTTATTTAGTGGTTTGAGAAAAGCTGATGGCTAATGGTTCAACAGCTTCATACCTTAAAAGTCTGCTGAGCAAAACGAGAAAATACCAGCTGAAATCCAATTGAATTCAGAAAAAATTCAGCCAGTTTTGGAGGTAATTCTTATAAGTTGCTTAAATGTGGTCTACATGCCTCTCTAATCAAGAAATGTCAAGGTTGAATTTATACGAATTTATACCCAAAACCACCAATTTCAAATTTAATCGAATTTGGTCACGTGGTTTTTCAAATATCAAAAATATATTCTGCGGGTAATTACAACATTTATATCTTTCAACAGGTATAAATAGCCAAGATAAAACAATTACATCAAAAATTGACATCAATCAAGTGATTCGGAGTGTTAATATCACAGATTCCTTCTTAAAGCATAGAAATGTGATGATTGTGCGATTAGATCGGGTGGATGTGCTACCTAGAAGTTTTTTTTTTTTTTTTTTTTTTTTGAAAACAGTGAAGGACACATTGGCAGCCAAGGAAGTCACATTGATTCGTCTTGAAGGACTTATCTCAATTATGTCAATGCATATACACTAGAAACCTTAATGCTAAGAAACTAACTCACCTATGCAATGAACGAAGGAGAAAAATAAAAGGAATATATAAAAGTCTAGCTTTATTATTATTATTTTTTTTAAGGAAGTGAATATCCATAAGGATATCTTTTACAGAATTCGTCTTGGCTGGCTGATGGTTTTTTTTTGTATTGTTGTCCTGCTCTCATGTGGAACGCAATTTTTTTTGTTCCTCTATGAAAAGCCCTTGTGTCCCATTGTAGGGCATTATAATGGCTGGATAAATGTGTGTGAAGATGTTTGTCTGCTTTGTTACCATTTGAAGGATGTGCTAGTTCCTTAAAGTGGTTGGGTAGGCAGATCCGCAAGCTAAAAATAAACGATTCCTAACAACAATGTAACAACAATAAGAAAAAAAAATTAAACAGCGGAGAAAAGAGAAGAGCATATAATATGGACGAGGATTGGGTTCATCGGACTAAACTTATGCCAAAATTGTATCTGGAGTAGACGTTTTTTGTGAGATGAGAAAAGATACCTATACGATAATTTATTGTTGTTTTTTTTTTTTTTAATTTTCAAAACTGCAAGATGGTAGATTGTACGCTCCGGTTGACCGGAAACAAATTGTTTATGGGTGCCAACAATTGATTTGTGTTTATTAGGACAATGTTTTTGTTTAAATAAGCAATTTTCACTGGTTATAGACTTTATTACTTTTTGTATGTGTTTTTTTTTTGGGGGGTATCGGTATGCAGCATTTTTGTTGAGACTAATTTCCAGAAATGGACGGATATCCTTAACAAAATGCTTCCTGTCTGGAGAAAAGTGTTATGTTTTGAAAAATATACAATTGAGTTTAGTCACCTAGCTTTGTTCCTTGTTGTGGCTTATATTTATATTTTAAAAGGGTGGATGTCAATGGAAATATACGTTATTCCTAAAAACCTTAAACCATTAAAACCATTAAAAAATACGAAATCGATTAGAACCTTTAACAAAAATACAAAATCTAAGAGGACGAAATCACCATGAAAAAGGACACCCAGCGTGTGGTGCTTAAGCATAACCGAATCTTTTTACATTTTTAGCTTCATTAATGAAAAAATGGCCATGGAAAAAATCGATATGTACTTTATGATTCAATAAAAAAATTTTTTTTACTACTCCAACACATGACAGATATGTAAAGTCCGACCCGTTGTAATTTTAGGATAAGAAAACTTACAGTAGTCGTTTTTAGGTAATCATAATTATATTTTCTTAAAAATTTAAATATATTCTCGTAAAAGGAAATCCAAGTGAGTTATTAAGTAAAAATAAAACTATTTCTTTTTGAAGAGTGTGGCTCTTCCCTAACTCCACCCAAAATCCCAAAAACACATAAATAAATAAATATTAAAAAGGAAAACAGAAAAAATTGTGATTATTATCTAGAGTTGCAGCTTATAAGTTACGGAGTATAGAGTAAAATTGTTATGGTGAATAAAAAAACTTATAAACGCTAGTTACAAGTTGAAAGTTACTTCGAAATATCAACGTTTATCTTTTTTTCTGAATTAGATTAAGAGACCAGAACTAGATTTAAACTAAAAAATGATACCCTACTTTTGAATACATCGATATTTAATACAAGTCTTTCAATAACTTAAAATTTGTTTTTTTCAAAAATAAAAAAAAAATCGATTAGTAACTCAAAACCAATTTGAAGTAAAAGTCTAAAAATTGGTGTAATTTTCTTTTAATGCGTTCCAAAATAACGGGTGATTTTTTAGCTGGTTTGGTTTTGGCAACACTGGTTTTGACAGCTGACGTGTGTTAAGTACCTTGTGTCACTGTCAAACAGCTTCAGTTTGGTTTGCAATTTAACCATGGATCGTCTTACAAATGAACAACGCTTGCAAATTATTGAATTTTACTATCAAAATTCGTGCTCGGTTCAAAATGTTCACCGCGCGCTGCTTCCATTTTATGGTCGGCATTCTCGACCTTCTGAGCAGTCTATTCGGAAGATTGTGACCAAATTTCGCACCAAATTTACTTTGTTGGACATTAAACCACCAACACGTTTACGTACTGTGCGTAGTGAAGAAAATATTGCGGCCGTATCAGCTAGTGTGACAGAAGACCGCGAAATGTCGATTCGGCGCCGTTCCCAGCAGTTAGGCCTTTGTTACAGCACTACGTGGAAAATTTTGCGGAAGGATTTGGGCGTAAAGCCTTTTAAGATACAGCTGGTGCAAGAACTAAAGCCAGCCGACCTACCACAACGCCGAATTTTTGGTGAATGGGCTCTTGGAAAGCTGGCCGAAAAATCGAAAAATTGTGTTCAGCGATGAGGCTCATTTTTGGTTGAATGGGTACGTAAATAAGCATAATTGCCGCATTTGGAGTGAAGATCAGCCAGAAGCATTGCAACAGCTACCAATGCATCCCGAAAAAGCCACTGTTTGGTGCGGTTTATGGGCCGGCGGCATTATTGGGCCATATTTCTTCAAAGATGATGCGAATCGCAGCGTTACTGTCAATGGTGAACGCTACCGAGCGATGATAACAAACTTTTTTTTGCCCGAAATGGAAGTTCTTGACTTGCATGATATGTGGTTTCAACAAGACGGTGCCACATGCCACACAGCACGCGAAACAATGGCGCAATTGCGAGGCGAGTTTGGTGAACAGTTAATTTCACGTTTCGGGCCGGTCAATTGGCCGCCTAGATCGTGCGATTTGACACCATTAGATTATTTTTTGTGGGGGTATGTCAAGGCTAATGTCTATAGGGACAAGCCCGCTTCGATTGACGCACTGGAAGCCAACATCCATGCATTCATTCGTGAGATACCGGCCGATATGTGTGAAAGAGTATGCCAAAATTGGACTCAGCGGATGGGCTACCTGAGACGCAGCCACGGTCAACATTTGCATGAAATTATCTTTAAACATAAAATTGCAAGGTTCAAACTATCGATTCAAATAAATATTTCATTAATTTTTTCGAATTTTTTGTGTTTTTTTTTTTTTAAGTTTTAAACCTCTTAAAAATCACCCGTTACATATAAACAGCGTTGCCATAATTGCATTATAAATGCTATTTCTAGCATAAAACAGGAGTGAAATACATTTTGAAAGTTTTAAATTATGCCAAATGCCTATTTAGCATTAGCTGTCTTTGTTTAGCATTCTATAATGCTAGATGTGATTTATAAAAATATTTAATTATATACTCTAGATCTAGACTTTAGTGTTTGAGTAGTAACTAACTTAAAACTTTGAGCTTATGAACTTCAAATTTGATAATATCACGGATAATTTTTAAGTCAATAAATGTGTGTTATAAGTAAATATTGTGATATCTGTTGAATTATGAAATAAATTTATTGACACAATACAAAATTAGTTGTTCAAACAGCTTCAGTTACGTAACGAGAATGACACTGGTCCAACGAAATCCATCATCCCATCATTGGAAGAATTCAAAATTGCCTAGGAATTTAGTTCATAAAATAATAAATTCAAATATATTTCAGAAAATATCAAACATGAAAATACATACCTAGCCATTACTATTTGAAACAATTTTTTTTTTAGTTAAAAATACATATTTCTGAAAAATATAAATATGTATGTATTTATATAACTTTGTCAATAGCTCTTATTTTAATAATTGATACAAAATATTTTGCAAGGGAAAATAGGTTAATATGGATTTTGAAATCTACCATTCTGCCTTTTGAGCTCCCGTACGATTTTGCATTATGATATTTGAAATTCAGCATATTGAAATTTGTGATTATGGCAACACTTCATATATATATACCGAGGGCTGGTGCACATTGTGCCCAAAGTGTTTTATACCGCTCCAAATTTTATGGGCGTAGGTACTATTTAAATCAATACAAATTACACGGGAGCAACCTGTCAAAAGTGCAATATTCTGGTCTTATCGTAAATTTAGTGCTGCCAGGTTCACGGAATGTAATTTGTACGAATACAAAGCAAAAGTGAACAAAACTTAATCTGGTAAAAAAAAACAATTTTATTTTTTTTTTGCATTTTGGAAGTACAATTTATTGGTCAAGGGGTGGCTTCACTGCCAGGTTGGTTGCATACAGGTTGCATACCGTCGGCTTTCTTTCAAGCCCTCGTTAGTCGGTTTTGAAAAATTGATTAAAAGACACAAAAAATCGGTTTAAAGTTAAGAAAATGGTATTCTTAGACCGTAAAAGGTTTTGAAACTGGTTGATGAAACCAAAATGAACCAACCAAACGAGATTTTCAGAAAGCCGACGATATATACAAACTATATGCTCATACAAATTTGGAGTGATATAAAACACTTTAACTTTGTTCATGTTTTTACATTTTGAAAGTGCATTTTGGTGGTCAAAGAACCGCGAAATCGCTGCTACGTTTCTGCAATGTACTTTATACTGATGCGAATATTTTAAACACCGACAAAATTTGGATTGGCCTAAAACATTTCGAGCAAAACGTTCACCAGCTCTCGGTGTATAAGGGCTTAAGACAAATTTATATAGAACACGAATATGATGGGGGAAAAATATTTTTTTTAATTTTATCACAGTGAAAAAAGAACACAATCTTTAGTTTGAATTGAATATGATCGAATGTAAAAAACATAGAATCGTTGGTTCTTAAAAAAAAAAAAATGGTTATACTTATATCAAACTTGTAAGGAAAAGTTTTGGTAAACAAATCTTAAGTATTTTTTTATTTGCATATAAAAATAAAATTCAAAACGAAATTGTCAATTGCCGGTTTTGAGATATTGAATTTTCAAAAAAAAAAAACTTTAATTTTGATAGGCAATATAATTTAATATTATTTGAAATTAAGAAAAATAATCTTAATCAGTTTAAAAAAATTTAAAAAAATTTATTGAGAGGTACTATTAATAAATACTAGGTGTAAAATTTAATAATTTTTGGCAGTAAATCGCACTTATTTTAGCATTCAAACAATTATTTTTTAAATCGTAGTATCCGTTCTTAACAAAAAAAAATATTTCCATAACAGTTTTTTAACAAGCCTTTTTTATAAAAGTGATTTTTTTTTCTGAAATATTTTAGAAACCCACAAATAATAAGTGTAATAAAAATCGACCATGTAGTTTTATAAGTATTTGATTTAAAAAAAAATTTCTTTTTTAAAAATCCAAAAAATATTTTTTTTTTTATTTTTGTAAGAGATCTATTTATATTTTCTAGAAGCTTTTGTACAAAAAATACTAAAATAAGAAGTTGAAGAAAATCGAAAATAAAAAATAGTTCCTTGGAAGGTAATACCAATTTTTTCAAAAATGGTTTCCTATCTAATGGTGGGCATTACTTAAAAAGTGTATTGAATTTTTTTTCAGAAAAAATATGTAGCCGTTTTTGAGAGATATAAAGATTTGTAAAGTTACTAAAAATCATTATATGGCAGGTACCTTTATTTTCAGTTCTATTAATTAATGAAATGAACCAAAAGGGCAGTATCACCAAAAACCATACTTACCAAGTTCGAAGAAAGTCAATCCAGGCTCTTAACCTGTAGCCAAACAGACGCACAGACAGACAGAATTGTTACATCCACTTTTTAATCTTCCATAACATCGTTAAAACATGTAAAAATTGTAGGAATTAAATTTTTAATTTTTACAATTTCTCTTTACAATATTTTGTGCAATTTTCAAAACTTTTCGTCCAATTTTTTTCAACCATAGAAAAAAATAAGATATTTATGAACTGTGAGAAACATAAAAATTAAACTTTCACTCGTTCTCTGGTAGCTAGGTTTTCTCCAAAATTTTTGAAATTGAGTTTCCTAGTTCTTGCAAGCAGGGGACTATATATATGCTGTTATTTTTACTAACTTTGTTATACATTTTTGGAAGTAATTGTATCATTTTGACTCCACCCTGGTAGAAAGAAATTAGGCCCAGCAAAAAATAATTACATTACAAAATGTGTGAAACACCTGCCATCGGAAGGGAGTGCATTACATTTTGCATTCTACTGATAGCTCCAAGTCACCCAAGTGAAAAATTGAAAGTATTCATTTGGTATACAATTTTCAAAATGATTTTAAGGAAATGTTTTGATTTGAAAATTTAAAGAATTTATTATCTAATACCCAAGTTATAATTTAATTTAAAAAATATCATACATTTTTGTAAAGTTTCTTGAAACCCGATTTTTTGGTTAAATTTTTTTTAAGGTTTTGAAAAGTTTCTTTCAAAAATATCATCAAAATCATTTACAATATAAGATATATTCTTGAAGAATATGTAGCACAGGAAATATGTTTAAAAACAACTAATCAGCGGAATAAATCCAAGTAAAGATATGTAAATGATATTATTTATTTTAGGATAAGAAAAACTCACCGAAAAGTCCATTACCAAATCGTGGGTGCATCAAAAAATATCCAAGTTCAAATGATTTTGCACATATAACTTTAAAATAAAGGGTGTTTTAGTGGTTACCAAACGTCTCCTTATAATAAATTAAATATGGCACGACCTGTGTGACATGTTGAGCCGCACTATGGGCCCAAATGACGATTTGCGTCTCATAAATGCATTTTTTTTAAATTGGTTATAAGGGTGATTTCATTGTTAAAATGAAAACAAGAAAAAACAAATTTTACGCTTCCATAAAATATTTATTTTTAAAAAGACTTTGGAAGGGGTTAATTGGGAGGAGAATTAACCCTTCCAAAGTATCAGCATTAGAACTCATAGTGCAAGTATCTTACTGAAGCTTACTTTTGAAGGATTTATTTATTTATTGGTAATGTTAAATCACAAGTGTGGTATATCGATTTAAAGTTTATTTTTATTACTATTTTATGAAAATACATTTAATTTTGAAGAGTTTTTATTTTAAATGATTTTTTTTTAAATAGGTTTATTTAAGTTTTTTTTTAAAGTCAAATGGACTTTTAAATATTTCCGCCAATTTCCGCTGTTTAGATTTGAATTGCAATTGATTCTTTGGTTTCTAAACTTGAAAATACAAAAAAGTCTTTGAGCTTTTAATTGCTTTTCTTTGATCAAGATTCTAGGACGATAAAAATGCTGTAGAGCCTAGAATAAAAAATCCCTTTCTTTATTTTTTTTTTCGTGCAAATTATGGTTCCATCAATTTAAAACAGCTTAAAATCACTTTTAAAACTGAAAAAAGATCGTTAAAAAATTAAAAGTCAGCTTTCATTAATATTCTTATGAATTCATATAGTGTGTCTTAAAATGTTTAAAATTTCGCGGCACCAGCTGCATTCGGCCATCTTTTTTTATTCATATTGCAGGCGCCCATTATTTTAAGATTTGTATGTTTTCCAATTGTTGTGTGTCCAAGAAAGTTATAACCAAGCAGTTAAAAGTGTTCAAAAATATAAAATAATTTTTTGAAATAAATTGCACCAACTTAAGTTGAAAATGGGTGAAATTGAATTGTGTGATTTATGTATTTTTTTCATTAATAATGCAAAAAAATGGGTAGATCTCCAGAAGTTTATAATAGAAAAACATCACTTGACAGGTACATATTTTTTTTAAATATTTTAAACCGGAATCACGATATTTAAATAAAAAAAAAAACCTCTAAAAGAAAATTTCTGCTCGGTAGCAAAAATTATTGCTTTTGTAAAATATTAAACAATAAAACGAGAGCGCGAGTGCAAAATTGCCCATCTAGATCAAAATTCCTTATTCAGAAATATCTAAGCTTTCCAAAAATGCGACTTTTTTCCCTATAATCTTAAATTAAATAATGAAGCTAAAGATTACAGACAACGAATTTTGTTTTTGGAGAAGATTAGTTATTTAAAATGCTGTAGGATCAGTTTTTTATGGAAAAATTATTTTCATATGTCAAAATGCCTTAAATATAGCGAAAAACTATCTATTCGTTTTTATGTTTAAGTATCTCGAAAGGCAATTGGGAGGGAGCAACCAAAAACCATCAGAACACTGCAGTGTTTAAATATTTTTAAATATATTCACACTTGAGAAATTTATATTACTTGATAAGCAGTACATTCATGATCACGTGTGCAAAATTTCACTCACCAGAAAAAATATCGATATTATTAAAACTATTACTTTAAATTATTTTTGATTTTTTCGAGTTTTTGAGTAGTTGACTTAAAATTTTGTTCGCTTAGTCCGGCCGTCATCTATCTGATTCTATCTGATTCAATGAGATTAGGTCTAAAAATATTTTCCGATACAAAAAAAATTAAAACATAGCAGTTCTTATCTCTTGGGAGCATTTCTCAACAATTAAGACCATCTTCCTTAAATTTTGAACAAATCACTATTGGACCTATTTTTATATGAAAGTATATATTCAGGCACATATTTAAGGACATATCAAACATAACCATGACTCAATTCCTTACTTCGACAATATTTTATATAAAATTTAGAAATTTGGGACCATATTTGGACCTAAATTGTGAATTTCCTGTTAATCGTAGAAAAAAATTGGCAGTACCACTAAATTTTGCATCCTTAAATCAATAAAAGCGTAAAATTCCAACCAATTATATCAAGGAACAAGTAAGTTACAGATTTATGAGACGCAATATATCATTTGAGCCCACTGTTCGCCGTCTTGTTGAAACCACAGCTCCTGCACATCATAGTTTTTCAATTGATGGACGAAAAAGTCAGAATTCATGGTTTTATTCCATTATTCCACCAACCCATAAAGCACACCAAACATTCACTTTTTGTAGATGTAACGGTGTCTCAACATACACTTAAGGATTATCATCACTCCAAATATGGCAGTCTTGTTTATTGGCGTATCCATTCAACCCAAAGTGAGCTTCATCGCTAAAAAAAATTCGCAAGATACGTATTTCGAACAGAGCCATGATTTTTAAATTTGCACAATTTGGAAGCGTTGTTCAGGTGTCAGTCTATTCATGTTGAAATGCCAAACCAAACTAAAAATAAATCACTTAACAGCTGACAAAATGGTCACAAATTGAAATAGTGTTACGTTGTATACTTTTTTAAAACACCCTTAATAATTATTAGAATATTTTCAAAAGATTTTAATTTCGATGCAATTTGAAATTTTTGAGCAAGCACTTTATTTTTTTTTTTTAGCTGGCGTAGGTAACAGAGTTGAAAATTCACTTTGCTAAATCAAACTTTTAATAGCCCCCGACCAAGTAATTTCAATACGTGTATACGATTATCCTAAAATTTAGCTTGTACACTTTTTTAATGTAGAAGAAAAATGGTACTCAGTAAAAACAAACAATTTAATTTTTCTTCCATATAAATAAGGACCTCAAGGACCACCCTAATGTACATCATTAAAATGGTTATTTCAATGTAATTTATGCTTATGGTTTTAAAGTTTTAACACAATAGCTGTTTTGATTTTATGAATTATATAAAATTAAGTATTAATAAAACAAAATTATCATTAATAAAATTATTATTAACAGTTCAAAATTTATAATTTTTGTTCAATTTACACTTTTATAAATAAAATTGTAACTATATGCCATACAACAATATAATTTTATAAATTTTATTATTTACAAAACCGAATTCATTCTCATGCTTTCATTAGTTTTAATGAATAAGTTAAAATATTTTTGAACAAATAAAATCTATTAGTTTCTTACCAATTTGTTTGACTGCATCATTTAGAAATTTTTGAAAATAAAAGAAAATTCATGAAATATTAATTTTATTTAATAAAATATTTCATTCTTACTTTTTAATATACGATTTCGATAATCATCATCTTTGGGAATTGTTACACTTCCTCCGCCATTCGATACCATGGAACTGATTTGCTCCATTGGCACAATATCCTTAAAAAGATATTTTATTTAATTAAAAGATTTATTTATTCTTGTTTTAATATGATTTTATAATTTAACAACTTTACTAATTTTTGTATAATGGCGAGAGGGGTATATGTCAAATAACTACTATACCTTCTATAAATGGTTAGGTAATGACATGAGAATTTTTACTGTGGTTAATTTTTTTTTTAATTTCAATTAGAGATAAGGTATAGCCAAATAATATTTAGTAGATTTACACAACATTAACTCAACTTTTCAGAAACTTTAAAATAGTTTTTGAAGTTACTACTTTTCTAAATCAAGATAAATATTTTAAGCAATTGAAGCTTTAGTCTAAGGCAATTGTACTACACTTTACCTACTGACTTACCATTTATTTTTTTTATTAAGATATTACTACCCAATTTTTTTTTTCACATTTAAAAAAATCACATGTTTTAGGCGCCAGCTATAGCTATCATTGAAACTCATCATTTAAAATTTTAATGATTGGGTTTGAGACATTAAAAAAACAAAGCCATTTATTATGCTGATGAACAGATAAAGCTCAAGACTTAAGTAATATTTCTAATAAAAAATTCAAATAGGGCAGCTCAATCATTGAAAAAAGAAAAGGCTTTTTACGTGGAAAGTTTGGCCTATTTACATTCTTTTTTTTTTGTTGTGACTAGAAAAATAAATTAAGTTTTAAGCTTTATTCGTCCATCAAAATAATAAATAATTTTGCTTTTTAAATATCTCAAAATCAATTATAAAAGTTTTCAATGATGGGTTTCAATGATAGTTATAACTGGTGCCTTAGTTATGGTTCTCCTGAACATTTAAATAATCTTTTTATTATTAAAAAAAAAATCAAAAAACCTAAAGGGGTTTTCAACAGGAACGCTACATAAGTAGAGCGACAGGGACAGCAAGCGACGCTATATTTCTTGCCGCTCTTTTGACATTTCTCTTCAGTAAGGTTTGCCATTTCATGATGGAAAGATATACGAGCCAACAACGAGTCGAAATTATTAAAATTTACCACCGAAATTCGGAGTCAGTGGCCTCAACGTTAAGAGCGCTACGTCCAATTTATGGTTGTCATAATCGTCCTAACAGATCGACAATTGAGCGTCTAGTGGAAAAACTTGAGTCCACAGGCACAGTACAAAATGTTCCCGTGCCAGTGAGACAAAAAAGTGCCCGTAGTGTCGAGAATATTGCTGCCGCTGAGACTTCAGTTGCAGAAAGCCCAAGTGTGTCTCTCACACGTCGTTATCAAGCGTTAGGCATCTCTGTGACGTCGTTGTGGTGAATTTTGCGAAAAGATCTTGGCCTTCATCCTTACAAGATTAAATTGACGCAAGAACTGAAGCCGCTTGACCACCAGAAGCGAAAAATCATCTTCAGCGATGAGGCTCATTTCTGGCTGAATAGCTTCATCAATAAACAAAATATGCGGTATTGGTCAGGCAGCAATACACGTACTCCATGAGTTATCGTTGCATCCCGACAAAACTACGGTTTGGTGTGGTTTATGGGCCGGCGGCGTCATTGGGCCGTACTTCTTCCGTGATGATCAAGACGCGTTACTGTGAATGGGGATCGCTACCGTTCAATGATAACCGAATATTTTTGGCCCCAATTAGATGATATGGATTTGGAAGACATGTGGTTCCAACAGGACGGCGCCACAAGCCACACAGCGAAGTCACAATCAATTTATTAGAAAAGAAGTTTGGAGAACGTATTATCTCACGAAATGGTCCAGTCGTTTGGCCGCCTCGGTCGTGCGATTTGGTGCCGTTAGACTATTTCCTGTGGGGCTACGTCAAGTCTATGGTCTATGCTAACAAGCCAGCGGCGATTGATGAACTTCGTACGAATATCGAAAATTGGGTTCAGCGTCTGGACTTCTGCAAGCTAGCTCGTGGTGGCCATGCAAAATCGAGTTCCATACATAATGGCATCGAACGTACTTTCACAGGAATTAAGAATTTCATTGATGTCCAAAACCGTTTTTGTTTTATTTAAGAAAACTTTTGTAGCGCTCTTATTGAAAAACCTGATATAAGGAGGAGCCAAAACCTTAAGAAAACATTTTGTATCGTGATAAAAATTAATGAATGATCGTTAGAAGAGAAACTATAAATCCATTAATTAATAATTAATACATTGATCTGAAAAAGAAAATAATTTATGGAAGTCCATTAAGCAACTAATTTTTGTACCAAACAGAAAAAATAGAAATAAGTCTTCAGTTATACCACAAATTGAGCATTTTTCTATATTTCCCATACCAAAAACAGGATTGATTTACAAATGTCAAAAAGTTGTGTTTGTTTGTTTCATTTTCCAAACAATGACGGCAGCCGTTTTAGGTGTGTTCAAATACCAGTTTATTAAAAAATAGTTAAAACAGCATACTATTGTTAAAAAATTTACAAAATTTTAGAAAACTGATATGAAGAATGGTTTTTTTTTGAAAATACCATGTTAATATTTTGAAAAACAATCAACAAAGATTTTCTATTCTCATTCAGTTTAGTTCTAAATTTAATATAAGGAGCTCGAAGAAAAATTACCTAGTAAAATTTTGATATTTTTTAATATTTTTATATGATAAAAACTTTTTAATTTAATTTACTTTACTTCTACTGAAATAATTAACTAAATACACAATTTTTTCTACAAGAGTTCAATTTCATAGATGTTAAGTTTAAAATAATAATTTTGATAGTTTAGCACTATGCCTAGCCAAAATTCTCTACACATAATTTATAGCTCTACAAAATAATTCTCTGTATACCTAAAAAGAAGACAAACTATATGCTTTTTCAAATTCTAATTTATTTTTAAGCTTCTTGAAGAAAAAAAAAACTTACAATCGATTTCGAATTATCAGTGATACTCTTTGCTTTTTTTTCTTTAGCAAAATATCGGGAATTATGTCTTCTTTGATTTTCCCATTGTTGATTACTTACACAGGGTCTATTGTGTTTTGTTGAATCATACTCAGTGTCACTTTCTGTTAGGGACATGTTTTATGTATGTTTTTGATTTTTCGTTTGTGATGTTTAATAAATAATTTTTGGTTTAAGTTTTTTAGTTTGTATTTATATTAATTGTGTGTAAAAATTATTGGTGTCTTCAATTTGGAGAGATGTCCTAAAAATTAATACAAATAAATTATGTAATATCTTTCGGGTGCTTACGAAATTATTAAATAATAATTAATAAAATCATGTTTTGTGTGGTATCAGAATACAGTGAGGAATTTTATTATTAAAATTTAAAGATTGGTGTCGAAGCAAAATTTCACCATCAACTACATTGCATCCAAAGTTAACTGGAAAACCTACTTTGGTTTTATAACAAGTCACTTTCAAAGTGCTAAGGAGGGGGAATATGAAAGTTTAAATACTAAAACATTTATCTTGGTATAATTTAAACATATCCCCTGATGGCAAGAACTAGTTAACTCATTTTTCGCTGAATCCGACGAGAGTTCTCTTTTCATCGTCCAACCTCTGGTTCTCGATTTATAAGCCAATGTATGAAACAAGTGGCAACCCTTTTATCGTTCTTCTGAGAATGTTGCCACATTGGTAACACTTCTTTAAAGTAAAGTTAAAGCTCAACACGTCAGGTCAAAGTGACATGTTGGTCTCACTAACAGTCTCACTATAACACAATTATTGAATTTTTGACATTCTTAAAACTAAGTTAAAATTAAAGGGTGAGAAAAAAAGAAAATAGAACGGACCATAGAGTTAGGATTATATTGGAAAAGAAGCCTAAATCACACTTCTTTCAAATTGTTTTGTCTTCCTAAACACTCTTGTTCGGTTCGTTTTGGTCATAAGGTTAATCTGTACGATGGAACTCATAGCTAAAATAAGGATGGCTTACGTTCCATATAATCTTTTTTACGTTAGCCTTAGTAAAGGGTTGTCTAATAAAAATGGGTCGATGTTGAAATGGAACAAAACATTTAATAGGCTTTGTAGGCCCATATGTGTTAAATATCTACCGTGCCCCCGACATTTGAGTGCTAGTCTATGTAATATTGTCTTCGGGGGCATCGAATGATTGCGGCTTATCATCATATAATTAAACAATTTACGTACAGTTTACGCGGTCTACAAAAGCCGATGGCATCCAAAAATTCCAAAGCAAGGTCCTTCGCGGAATAATAAATGCCCCTTGGTATATAAGAAATAGCGATCTACATCGTGACCTTCAAATTGAAATGGTTACAGAAGTGGTTAAAAAACACGCTGTATCACACAATCAGCGACTGCAAAGTCATACCAACTCCGAAATGGAGACCGTCTTAAATGTACGAGACAATGTTCGGAGATTAAGAAGAACCAAGCCTCATGAGCTGATGGTCTAAAAGCTATGGAAAGTGTTATAACTTAAACTTCCCACAATGCGACTGATAAATTAAGAAAGAAAAATCATTTGTCGATCTTTCATAGATTGGTCCTGATTCACCGGTGGTTTTAGTGCGGTAAGAGTCCCACACTACTTGGTACCGATTCTTACCGAGTGTCTTTTGAAGATTTCCATCGGATAAAAAAAAAAATATATAAATTATATATTGTTGGAATGGTTTTTTACACAGAAGTGCAGAATGCAAAAATTTATTAAATAACTACACCACAAAAACTAAAAACAATAACATAAATTCGGTAATAAGTGCGAGCAGGAGCGAAAGCGAGACCGAGTAACTATTTGTTTTTATTTGCCGTAACCTGAATGTGACGTTTCGCTTTTTTCCACCCACCAACCAACCAATTTTCCAGAACTGACTGGAAAGATAACTGGAATGTCTGATGGCAGCGTTCAGTGATGCAGAAAATAATAATAAGAAGCTCATTCCACGTTTACACGAGCGGATTGAAGGATCAGATTCAATCCGGATCGAAATTTCGACAACGAGCTGGATTGGATCGAGTAATCCGTATTCAACCCGATCCAGGTCTACATGAACCTAAATCCTGATTAAATTCGGATTCAATTGCCATTTAAACAAGGTATCAGTTTTCCTCTACGCTAAGGACACCTTTTATTGACAAATAATGTTATTACCTCTCGAGTTTCGAGGGCTGGACGTTCTAGTTTTCATAGATCTGCAATGTTAAAAAACCTCAAAATATAAAATCTGACAGTATTGGCGTACAAAACATCTCCACGAAAATGAACGCCCTTTCCAAAAATTATTCATGTAGAGTTTCGTTTGTGTCATTAGCTATGTATCGTTCATGCCTTGTCTCTACATGCCGTTCACATCCATATATCTTTCAATTTGGACCAAAAAAAATTATTTATCATCGATGGATAGACGTGCGAGGTTTCCGTTGACTAACTTGACGGATTTTACTGCCCTGGGCTTTCCTGCGCACAGCACCACTTCTATTGGTAGTTGCGATGGGTTTTTTTAGCTGACTGTTCACGGAACTGGTCAACTCAAATTTTGAAACAGAACCTTGGATAGTCGAGCGGTAAGGACGAACATATAATCTGTCAAATGGTTGAGATTTTTGTCCCAAGATAATATACATTTAAAATAAAAGTTTTTTATTTAAAATAAAACATTTAAAATAAAAGTTGCACGTCTTGCTCAGTCGTGCAACTTGCATTGGTGATTGCATCAAAGTGACAAAATAATAAATAACAGATTAGACAGATACCATCATGCAACATGGCCGCCATGGCTGCCAAATTAATTTATCTGAATTCATTGACGGTGTTTACATTGGACTCATGAGTCATGACCTTTTTAGCTGCTTACTCCAAAGAACTCTCCGATCCGGAACGCCAATAAAACAGACAAGCAATTTGATTCTGAAGTTTTCATATGGTTATATGTTTGCATCCTCACATGCAGATGCCGAAATGGTTTTCACATTTGTAAAAATGGCGCACATAAAAAGCTATACAATAACAAATCATTTGATTTTTTTATTTTTAACAAAAAATTTTGTATTTTAAGCAGTAAGCTATTAAAAACTAACCCCTAAAAATAATAAGATTAAAAAATAATTTTCGGAGCAAAGATACGGTCAAGACATGCTTACACAAAATAAAGTAGAGTCTTAAAATGACATGTTAAAAAGCTTAAACATAAATCTGTCCGAGTTATAGCCATTCAAACCATACCATTTCTGATAATTGTTCGCAGTTCTTACCCGAAAGCCTATTTTTGGGTATTACATGACAAATTTAACGTATTTCCTGATACCAGGTCCTATATTAATCGGACCAGCCGTTTAGTTTGTAAGTCCAGAAGCATTTAAATTCGTTTGTCATATTTGGTCAAAATCTCTAGTTCGAAAATTTTAATGAAATTTGTCACTGTGACAAAATAGCATTCGAGCCAAACCTGATAAAAAATGGTAAAGTTTTAATTTAATTATAATTAATGTTTGATCATATTATACTTAAGCCTTTAGTCCTTACGTTATTTTCTTCATGCATGTCTTGTCTTGACTCAATCTTTGTTAAAAAATAAACTGTTTACTCCTTGCACAAAATTAAGATCGTTCACTAGCAATGACGTCGCAAATGTCAAAAGGAGAGAGAAGTCTGTACCCACCAAACATAATTCACATAATACAAAAGAATCAGCTCTTTCTATTCTGTTTGGTACACCTGGTACGCTGATTTATGCCAGTTCTACTTGTTTGGTTCACTTGGAACTCGAAAAAAAACTTCTTCTTGTTTAAGAAAGCATAACGGAATGAAACTGGGCGAAAAGTAACAATCCGCAATTATAGGATATTATTTCCATGTGCTTGGTTAGTTTCGTACAACCACTCAAGTGCCTCTTCTCCAACAGCAAGCTAATTTTCTAACTCTACAGCAATTTCGAAAGGAACCCAACCACCTTACAAGTTAATTTTCTAACTCTACAGCAATTTCGAAAGGAACCCAACCGCCTTCAACCAATTCCGAGAGGGTCTTCATTTTTCCTTTTTATATTAACTTTTAACTTTGTTTAATTTTTATTCGCATTTGTTTTTCAATTATAATTTAAGTCTCTTAAAGATTTGCTCAGTTAAACAACCTTTTAAAAAATTATTGTTTTGTATTTTGTTTTGTTGACACACTTTCTTGATTTCAATTTATTTAATACGCCTCTTTTGCTTTTGAAAAAACGTCCTTAAATTGTTGGCTTTAAATTGAAGATAGATTATAAAAAACAAAACAGTGCTTCTATAAAAAAATAAATGACCTTAATTTAAGCACAAAAAGAGGATATCATCCATTTAAAGACTTTATAAAACTTGCTCTCAAAAGAGTTTCGATAAATAAACAATAATATTTGTAGGGAAAATATTAAATTAAAGCTAATTTTTCAATAATTACTAAAAATGACAAGTTTTAAAAGTTCCCACTTAACCTAATTGCAGAAAATAGTCAACTTTTAAAAACCCAGAAACATTCAGTTCAATGCCAAAAAAGCTTCACTTTAAAACGGTATTTTCGTTTTATGTAACACAAAAGGAAACATTTTCTATTAATAAATACCTCATATCTTGTGTCGATTTCTGGTAGTTTTTCCAAGAACTCCTCTACCATAATTAGTTTCCTTCGTTAATAACAAATAGATTTATCTATAAGAATCTCTCAACTCACACTGCACACTGACAGACAGACGAAAACAAAATCCCTTCTCCCCACAACACACACTTGTTGCAAATTAAATGAAGAAAAAAAATTGTATTTTTATCTGCACAAAAAATCACTTTCTCTCGCACCAAACCGAAACTGAATAACTAAATTCCAACACTGACGAATGGACCACAAATAAACCGAATCACAGCAGACGAACGATTGTATAAACAAAAAAACAAGAATTCCCTCGAGGAAAATCCTCGTATAACGGTGATAAGTACACAACAACACTAGAGTATGCGCTAGGGCAATAGTATGAGTGTGATGTTGCTCCATAAAATAAAAATAAAATGAAAGAAGAAAAAAAAAAACATAAATAAGTACAAAAATATTAACAAAACAAACTAGCAAGAACATTAAAGAGAGTCCTAAAAAAAAATCCAGCGTGTCCTCATTTTACCCCAACAACATCCTGCAACATCCCCATTCCCTCTCGAAACCATAACACGAACCAACCCAACCCAACCACCACTTTCCATCACCATCTGCATTAAAATACGAGCACAAAGTACCTCTACTCCTTCTGCTGCTGATTCTGCTGGTTCCTAGTTGATTCTGGTGCTATGGCGATGGTGCTGTTATGTTAGGTATACGATATGATGATTGCTCTCCAAACGAGAGCTCTGGTTTCCTCTAAAGGTCCTTGCGTTAATTCTTCTTGCATAAATGTTTCATTCGAATGTACAATAGTGATGTGCTGCCAAGCATGACGGAACAAATCCGCTCCTATTGCTCATAATGCATCCAAAGTCGCATCAACACACGGTTCACGGATAGGACGATGCGAATGCGAAGGTAACCAAACGATGACGACCCGCACCCGACCCGACTCGACTCGACTCGACTCCAACAAACGACCACTAGCAGTTCTGTGCAAAATTCTTTCAAAATTCAAAGCAATTCAGAGAAACACACAGAAGTTTTCTAAGAGAACTTCCGTTTGTTATTTGGTTGTCTTGAGTGTTGGATTTGTATGGTGGAAGATTGGAGGAGCGTGGAGGCAGTGGCAACTGGCAGATGAAGTGAGACATGGGTAGCCATTTTTTAATTTGACGGTAGAGTTGATTTGAGCAGTGTTGGGATTCTTGATTGATACCATAGCTGATGGAAACAACATGGCTTTGTTTTGCTATAGAAAAGTGTTTTGTATGAATAATTATTCTTATTTTACAGGCTGGTCCATAAAAATTAATAATATTCAAATAAAATTTATTTTAGAAGATTTTTACTTTACAAATTCTCTGTTAAGTGTTTTCCAATCAGGGCAGTTGTCGATGTTGATATAAAAAACAAGCTGTGTGTGAGTTATTACCGATTTTTTTATTTGACATGCTTCAAATGTCCCCCATGGTCTTACATGGTGGTAGACGGATCTGGAAATACCCCAGAAGAAAACTATGAAATCTCACGATGGCCAATTTGCGTCACCTCCATGCTTGCCATTGTCATTTTGTATCAGTGATTTAAGAATAAACACAACAGATTTGACAGATGCCACCAAAACAACATGGCTGACACAGACTGTCAACATCGACCCGTCCTTATTGGAAAGCCCTAACAATGATTTATATTTTTCTTTCCAAAACAACTCATTCCCCTATGAATCACCCTGTACAGTGCCCAAATGAAGTCTTTATTGTTTTCGTTTTTGTTTTCTTTCCTTATGCAAAAAAACTTACTTCAAGTGACGACTTGTTTTTTAATTCAAATCGTTGTTTAAAGGAATACAAACAAAATAAAAAGAGGAGTGAACATAGAACACTTACTTACTAAGTGTTTGTGCAAGTTTGATGAACAAAGCTAGAAAAGAAGTGCTCCTTTATGTCCTTGAAAATATTTGAAAGTTATATTATATATTTAAATATGAAGTCAAACTATGGCAGGAGAACTGACAATTTACTACTACACTCTGTCTCTGATAGTTTAAATTGACCTACATGACAGCGTGGTTCAATGAAGCATAACGTATCATCCTGAATATCATGCAAAATTATCAAATCGAATATAAAGTTTTATGTATTCAAATTCCGGATATGGGTGTATGTTAATGGAAAGGTTATATACTTCTTCTCTATTTAAATTTAGTTTTGTATTTTGCGCAAAATTTTATTAAGAAAAAGTGATGTATATTAGGCTTGCCAGATTGGAATATTTATAGGAAACTGCGCTCTCTTCCTTCAAAATTTCCGAAAACAATTTCAGTAGGTATGACAGCCCAATCAAAATTGGGCTATAAGTAGCCCAAATCTGTTCGCCATCCGATTTGTTTTCATATAAATAAATTATATAAAGAATTACTTTTCTCTCCTTAAACATACCCTTAACGCATTCTACAATTTGGCACCACTTTTTATTCCGTGAATATACTCATTGGTTTTGAAATTTTCAATCAACTGCAACAATTTTCAGTTTATCTGTTGTTTACACAATTCCCATTTTTAAAAGAAAAATGTATTGGTATTGGGCTACTGTCTGGGCTACTTTTTGGGCTACGACTTTGGGCTACACAATTTTTCAAACTGAGCTATCGAACTTGTTTAAGGTATTGCAATCCTAATATACATAAGCACAGATATACTTTGTGCCTTGGCTTCCCAAAAAGTCACATGTAGTACAAATTAATACTTGTAAATGTTTTATTTCTACGTGACATTTTTGATTAGTAAAAAATGAAAGGTGTAACCGCACCCGAAACTTTACAATCTAAAAACAATAAAATCTCTTATTGACCTAAGGCCCGCTAGAGGACAATCATTTTGTGTAAAAAATTATTGTTTCTTCTCTGATTTGTTTTTTTTTTTTTTTTGTCATTTTATATTTACCAATTTTATGTGCAAAATTGTAACAAAAATCGATTGAGCCATTTAAATAAGAAAACTTTCTCAAAAAACGTCAAAACTTTGTTTCTCTGATCCCAATCAAGGAGTCATTCCATAGAATGTGTCGCATGCGTTGCGACAATAGATCCATTTACGTTGCTGAATGTGAGAGATAGGGATGACCCAATGGATACGTTACGTTGTTTGAACAAATTGGTGTTTGTCTTCGATTTACTTTTAAATCTGGTTAGGGAAAATTTATGTACTTATATTTAACTAGTACGAACGTCCAGCCCTCGAAACTCGAGAGCTAATAATATTGTTTTTCAATAAAAGCTGTCTTTAGTGTAGAGAAAAACTGATACCTTGTTTATATGGAGAATTAAATCCAAATTTTATGAGGATTTAAGTCCATGTAGACTTGGATCGGATTGAATCCAGATTACTCGATCCCATCCACTGATCTCTATATACACTGGATAGTGTATTCCTCATAATGTATAACAGTTTTTTTGCTTCCATTTGAAGATGACAATTAAGTGGTCGGCTTCATAATTTGACGTCTACATTAACACAAAAAAAAACCTGTTTTCAAAATTTCAATCTGAAGAAAAAGAAACAGACCAATGATATGAAAGGGAAAAACTTTGTTTGAGTTTATTTTATAATTTTTTTTCATTAAGTTATTCATTGTGTACATTTTGTTTGTGCTATTATTTTCCAATAGCACTAGAATTATATCAATAGAAAGGTGTTTAAATAGGTAATAGTAAATATGTAGATGGGATATGGGAACAATCGACTTCGTTCAGTATTTCAGTTTGCAAACAAGTTGAACAAAACAGCTGATAAGTGTGATGAGAAGAATGCGATTACATAGTCTGTGTTTTTTTACGATTTTACCTCCTTGTCACACTCTTTACATTTGTAATTCCGTTTCATTTAACCATTTGTGAATGAAAAAAAATTACAAACACAACAATGTTAGCAAATAGATTTGGGGGGAGCAACGAACGGAAATTTGACGTCTTCATAGTGGAGTTATTTCGTATAACTTACTGTACAGTTATATTGTTATACAAAAAAGTGGTCAGCTTCATAATATAACAATTCTTCAAATGGAAGCATTTTTCTTGTGTCGATACGCTATCCAGTGTATTATAGAGATCAGTGGTCTCGCGGCCGCACTCGACCAATGTTTGCATTCTGCACTTCTGCGCAAAAAAACCGTTCCAACGTTATGTAATTTATATGCCTTCAGCTTTTGTAGACCGCGTAAATTGTACCACAAAATTCGTGTTTGCCGTTTCATTATATGATTAATTTTTTTGAGAAATCAGAGAGAGTTCAGGACACAAAAGTGTAACGCAGTTTCTCTTTGATAAGTGATTTAAACGAGTCTACAAAGCTAATAATAAACGAACCTACTCGTATTATTGACAACAAAAATGTCATCGGATCGGCCGGACAGATAAGTTAAAAGTTCAGATTCTTTTATGGCTGATTTACAATGACACGTTCGCGTTCGCGATGCGTATGTTATATTTAAGAAGCGTTACCGACGCTTCGAAATAAAATGAGAACTTAATTCAACCATTTTTTCTACACAAGATGGCCACATGCCTAAATTGAAAATTGGAATGTCAAAACGCACGCTAAAGTAGGATAATTTCTACTTTTGGGTTGCAGCCGCTTACGTTACGTTGGTTTGTGTACTTACTTATGGATGCAAAATCGTAACATAGCGCGTCATTTTAAACACTAAATAGAAATTCCTATGCCTGGAAATTTGCGTTGACAGACAAATCTTTCAACGCATTGCATAAAACGGCATTGTAAATCAGCCATTAAGTGCCTTTTACATGAGCTGCGAATAGCGAACTGTGACTTTTGACATTTCTTTCACGTAGAATATGTGCTAAGAAAATTGAAGCTAAATTCGAGCGAATTTTTTCATTCAAGATTGTGGAATTCGTCCTGATGTTGTGGATTGCAAATGAGTGTTTGACAATTCGCAGAAAACATCTCGTTGGTCGGGTAGAATATATAAAAATGCTCAATTTAAGAATTTAAATTAATTTTAGGCCACGTTTTTTTTTTGAAAACTGTAGATAAGATCGTTTATTCAGTTTGTTTAAGAGTAAAAATAAGAATTTGTTAATATTTTAGCTTGGAATTGCCTAAAAAATTTATTTCGCAGTTCACAGCTCATGTGTAAGGCAATTTAGCATTGCGTCCGGCACATGCGATGCCAACGGGTCGCTTCTCTAAGGACTGTGTGTATATAATCAAACTGTTGATGTCGGTTGTAAATGGCAACGCAACGCATGAGACAAATTCTAGGCGTGAGCCTCTTCAGTCTTATTAAAGTACTTAGAAGGCTACATCATTCTTAGAACTGAAAAAGTAGTGCGGGGATGAGGTTTTGGACCTCAGAATAAATTGTAGGTCCCCTCCATTCCAGCCAATAACACGCACAGAGGAATGGTTGAGAGTTGTAAGTCACTAGGCCCTGGTTCCCCACTAGCTGATGTGCCACCAAATTTATTTATTTATTTTATTTTACAATCCAATTTTTTACTCTCAACTATCTTCATGTCCAAACAACTTCCATATATGGCTCTACAAAGCTTTGCAAGTCTGTTGTGTGTTTGGACATAAAGGAGCAGAAATAAAAGGTTGAAATGCACTTTATTGAAGAATATTCGGGAATCTAATTTTAATTTTTGAAACGAAAATTAGGTTAGGTTCTCGGATTTTCTGGACTCTGTTTCTATAAATCCTTGAACACCCCTTAATTGTACCACATTTCATTAATATTATCAAATGGAATTGGGAATGATTTTTTGTCACCAAAATTCAACAACTTGCCATTTTAACAGACCTGTTCATCATTCAAATATAGTCAAATCAATACACCTTTATTACAAGCATACTAACTACATTGTCTTATCATTCCTTATTGTAGATAGTAAGAAAGGAAACCACTAGTTGAATTTTTTATAACCTTAAGTCGATATTAAATGGATGCGAATTTGGATGGAGATATTTCCGAAGATTTCAGAGTCTTGAACAAGGCTAAAGTAAAAGAAATTGCTATTGAGATTTTCAAGAGCTTTCTAAAACTGAAAATAAGAACCTTCTACAATATTTTGTTTTCGAATTATGGGCATTCAAAGTGATATTCGATTATTTGAATTTTGCCTGAAAATGCCTTTGCATAATTATATTTTCACCACCAAGCCATGCAAATAGTTTTGCTTTTCAAATTCTGCACTATCTATTCAAAAGCTATCTCCTTATTGTGAAAACCAAAAGCTTCTGCAATGTCTAGTTCGTTAGATATTTGCATCCAATGTAATTTAAGTGAATTTTTACGCAATCCGAAAAATGCGAATATTTAACGAACCGAGCTTTCAGGATTGTTGCGGCTTTCAGTTCTGAATAGAAAATTAGCACACCTTTCCAAAAATGTAAAAATTTTGACAAACAAATTTTTCATGGATTTCGAGAAAAAGAATGGACTAACCCCTTGCCATTTTTTCAAAAAAAAAAACAACTTTTTTTTAAAAGTTAATGAAATAAATCGTGCCATACATCAATGGAAAGGTCTATTCAAACCCTATCGATACATCGAAGCCAAATTTTGTTCCATGGTCTTGTTGGTAAAATATTCAAGGCTAAAATAAAAAAAATACTATTGAGATTTTCAAGAGCTTTCCAAAACTGAAAATTAGAACCTTCTATGATATCTGGTTTTCGAAATATAGGCATCCAAAGTGATATTCGATTATTTGCATTTAGCCTGAAAATGCCTTTGCATAGACATATTTTCGCCGCCAAGCCATGCAAATAGTTTTGGTTTTCAAATTCTGCACTATCTATCCAAAAGCTATCCGTTTGTTACCGCATCCGATGCGCAATGGCTCCGCAATAACCCAACTTCGGTCGTGTGTGGGGCTTATCAACCGCCGCCGATCTATTTAGATCTGAAAACCAACCAAGCCAAATGGATTATTTAGCTTGGGCGTTCAAGGTTGAATAACGAACAAAATTTTTCAGTAAAACTAAATTCAATTTTTTCACACCAAAGCAAAATATATATTAAATTTTTTTAAATTATTTTTTTTTACCTTAAATATAATGAATGTATGTCTGCTTAAGATAATAAATAGAAATTAAACCTAAAATAATTTAACCCTTCAATAGTTTAAGCTTGAGCTTCTTAAGCAGCAACAATTTTAATGCTTCGCTTGGTTCCTGTGGATCAGTTATATCACTATCGGGTAAATCACCAAAAATTCCTTCTTCGGATGGAGCAGCTGAAACCATAGCTACTACAATGACACAGTAAACCAAAAGTGTCTGTGAAATTGTCAATTATTTAAAGTTAAAATTTTATTTCATTTAATTTGAAAATTTATTTTACTTATACTTACAACTAAAAAGAACTTCATTTTGAAAGGAAGATTTAATATTTATTTGAAACAAATTGGTCAGTAACAATGAAGTGTCTGTTGGTTTAGATAACGATCTGGTGACTATTTATACCCAAATCTTATTCTAAATTGATGCAGCAGCATTATTATTAATCTTCAAATTTGCCAATAATGAATCACATTGATTAATATTATTATGATTTTTTTTATTTTATTTTTCTTCAACTCTTTTGTTAACATGTTTTTCGAATAACATTTTTTTATGAATACAATTTTATAGATAATCTGTTAAATTTTGTAATATAAATTACTTTTGAATCTGAGATGTCTGTATGTTAATTTATTTTAGCTTTCACGCCTCTAACCATTTAATTTTCCCGCATAAAATTTTTATTGATAGAATTATTCATGAAATACGAGTATTATTATTTATGTCTGTGGTAATAAACATAAACACAGAGTGCAAACATTTTTAATTTAAATTGTTTTTTAATGTAGTGAATGATTTAGTTAAGTCAATCTTTTCCTATTAATTACTTATTAACAACAAATTTTACATATTTGTTACAAATTTTTTTCATATTTGTGAGCAATGGAAATATGAAAACATTTTCACATTTTCACTTTTGATAGTTTTCGTTTTTTTTGATCGGGTCTAGACCCCTGAATTCTTTTGATTGCTAAGAAGATTTATTCACGGATGATAACCAGGGTTGCCAGGTCTTGAACAAGTTTGGTAGCCCAATTTAGAATTTTGTGTATATATAGAATACTGTATCCCATTAAAAAAATAAGAAAATGTTCTCATAACTTTAATCACAGTTTATTTTTATTTAAAAAAAGCAACGAAAATAAAATACATATTTTTCTTCATAAAAGAAAAAAGAATTTAAATGGAAATTCTGGGAACAATAGAGAAACTGAAAGATTTTAAATTGAAGTTTGTTGCGGTTGATTTGAAATGTCAAAAGAAATGAGTATAATGTCTCCTGTAACACGACTATTGTTTGCGTCTGACTCTTTTCGAATTTCCATATCTGATTTCACGTTCACACCCATAGAAAAGAGTTAGACGCAAGAATCATCGTGTAATAGTGGACTATTCAGTGAATAAAAAGTGGTGCCAAATTGTGGAATTTTGGATTTATTTATACGAAAAAAAAATCGCCCAAGATTAGATTTGGGCTATGAGTAGCCCAATTATGATTGGGCTGTCATACTGAAATTATTATCGGCAATTTTGGAAAAAGAGAGCCCAATTTCTGATAAATAGCCCAATCTGGCAAGCCTGATAATAACAAGCATTAATGGAAATTAAAACTTGAAAAATCCGTTTTGGCTCTTTTTTCATACAATTATGTATATAAGTGTGTTCCTTAAATTTGAGGTAATCTTGGATAGCCCTCATTTGATTCAAAACATTGAAAATCAATTTCCCTAATTTTTTCAGATTTTTATTTCAGCTTCCTGGTCTCCCTATTTTCACTTTAAGGTTCTTATTATGGGTAAAGGATTATTCTTATAAAACTCGAAAATAAATCAGAATATATAGATTAGATTCAGACGAGAAAAAAATAGTACTTGAGGGGGGGTCTATTTCCCCCGTTGAGGCGGGAAAGGTAATTTTCCAGAAATTTTGCCAAAAACAGAAAGAAATTATTTAAAAAAAAACGGGAACACTTACACTTTAGCTTTTCTTAAGCCCACAATTTCATTCTATAATATTTTTCCTGAATAAGGTTTTTATTTCAAACAGTTTTTGAAAAAATAAATTTAATCTTAAAAAATTATGATTTTTGTTTTTTTAATTTTTAAGTTTGAAAATTATTTTTTCAAAAACTATTTGAAATAGAAACTTTATTTAGAAAGCATTTCATAGAATGGAATCCTGGATTTAAAAAAAGCTAAGGTGTGGCATTGTAAGTTTTCCGGTTTTTTTAAAATAATTTTTTTCTGTTTTGATCCAAATTTTGAGAAAATTACCCCTCCCGCCTTAACGTGGGAAAATAGACCAACCCTGCGATACTATTTGTTTCTCATCTAAATCTAATCTATACCCTCAGATTGTTTTTTTCCGCGTTTTCAAAGAATCACCTTAACCCCATAGTTAGTACCTTAAAGTGAAAATAGGGATACCAGGGGGGTGGAATTAAAATCTGAAAAAAAGGAATTTGTTTTTCTATGTAGAACCATTTGATGCCTATCCAACTCCGAATTAAAAAAAAAAAAAAGGTATAAGGACCACCCTTATGCAAATAAATTTTTATTTGCGATATAGGTACTATAGAGCAAGTTTTGGGCTCGTGCAAAAACATATGAGCAAGTACGTTTCGATCCAGTTGTGCATTTTAGTTTCTTAAAACTATCCCAGAAATCATCATATGTTTATATTTTATTTTTAACGTAACAACCAAGCAACGGAGTATATAAGGACAAGAGGGAGGGGGTCGCAAGGTCATGATTTTTAGAATATGACTATTTTCTTGAAGCCCTTCTCCGTCTCCCCTCTGACATTTGTCAATTTAAAAAAGAAACTAATCTGTAATTGATATTTTCAAATGTTCAAAGCAAACGCAAGGAGATCACAATAAAGAGAAAAAAAAGTACATTTGTACATTTTTTTGTGTGATAACACTATCAAATGAGCCTGTTAAAATTGCGAGCTTTCATTATGCCCGCCATAACGACGATCTCATCAATAAACTCAAATTTTGGAAACAAATAAAATGTGTAGACTTTTAAAGTTTAAGTAAAATAAATAAATTTGGTGGCACGACGGCTCGTAGAGAATTTGAAAACACTCCATTTTATGCTTGTTTTTTTTTTTTTTACGCGAATTTGAGCTTTCTGTAGTGTTTAAAAAAAATGCTAACATATGCAAGCGTTCTGACTTACTTTATCGGATTCTTGGGCCAAGGCCTAGTGACTTACAACTCTCAATCCTGTGTACGTATTTTTGGCAGGAATGCGGGGGACCTACAATTTTTTGCCGAGTCCGAACGGTTAGATGAGAAGCACTTATTCATGACAAGTTTACTCCTGGAGGATTCGTCAGTTCCTCGCCAGAGGCAGTACCTCGGAAAAAATATTATAGTTTAAGTGCCTTAGTTTAAAAAAAGTGTGAACATTTTGAATACGAAATTGAAAGTTTTTTCCTTAAAACTACCAAATTATTTAACAATTTTCTTGAAATTTTAATTCAATTCTGATTAGGAAGTTATTTTTAATTTAATACATAGCTTTTTTTATTTTTCTTAGAACCAAAGTTAATGATACCTGACATACAACTTTTTGTACCAATTCAATATTCCCAAAAATGATCAAAATAATAATAAAAATTTAACGAATTATGGACTTATAGTTTATACAATTTTTGAGTGATAAACCTTTCGCCGAAAAATGGGTTTTAATATCTCCCAAAGAACAATTTTTTTTTGGCTTTCGATTTTCTCAAAAGCGGTGAATATTATAAGCGGTTTTCTTAAGAAATATTAAAATTTTTTTGGAAACTCAATAATTCCAAAAACAATTTTTGAAAATTTGGTGTATAATGATTGATAACTTTCTTCAAAAAATAAATAAAAATATTTAGCTTTCATGCAAGAAAAAAACCATATCCCTACCATACAAATGTTAAAAACCGTTTAGAAAAATCTCATTTTGCTCAAAAATGATGAACAATTTTCTGTGTGTTTGAAAGTACGGTCTGCTTTTATTTAAATATAAAATGATTTTACGCTGGATGGCAAAATTAACATCCTTTAAACGTTATTTTGGATTTTGATATTTTTGTTATAGCCCAGTAACCTTGTAGTTTAATAGGAGGGACCTTGCGTCAGAATCGGCAGTTCTGGTGTTTTGCATAGTTGTTTGTGATATTGGCCTAATAAATAATCCAAGTTTTCGACCTCAAGCGCAAAACGTATCATGGTTAAATAATCAAAAAATACCACAAAATAATCACTAGCGGGGCAATTTGGATCAGTAGAAGAGGTAAGTTGGACCAATGTATATAAAATGGAAAAAGAAGCAGTATTGAGGACATAAACGCTATTAGTTTGAACTTAATTTGATCCTAAACTAAAACTTAATTTAAATTTAGTTCAATAACGTAAATTATCCCATAGCCATAGTAATAGAGAATCTTGTATGGGCACAATTTTAATTTTTGTTGTCATGTCCTGTGGTCAAACAACGATAGCAACATACAACAATAATATTCTTCTTCCTTTTTGGAACTTTATCTGTACAAAGTTATTGACATTATTTTAAGAGATAAAAATTTTGTTTTAATTTAGCGGGGAATTTTTTTCTTCCACAACAAAAAGAAACAAAATCGTTTTTTTTTTTTACTTTTTACCCTAAAAACGCATATTATCTCGCGGTTCTCCTTTGGCAGCATCCAAACCAGTTTGGCATGTTTGCTATAATATTTATGCTTCATTCGTGTATGATCGCCTTCACTTATCTCTTGTGGTTTCTGACTTCTTCGCGTGCTTCAACTTGCCCCGTAATCCAACTAGCCCCACTCTACCCTACTATACAACTCACAACAAAATCTGACAGATCTTGCTTGAACAACATGGCCACAATAACCTTACAAACTTTTAATATAGCGTCCATATTGAAAGACCCTTTTATAAATAAATATATTTTTCACAAAAAAAAAAAATATGATAAGGACATATTATTCAATGTAAACAAAACAAACCCACATTTATTGGCATTATACTGCTTAAGTACAAGCCTCCAATATATTGCTGACCTTAATTTGCTAATTTATAATACGTTTTGTTGAACTCAGTCAAGTAACCGGATAATATTAAGTTATATATATATTTTGTTTTTTTACTGTATGCGCACAACCGACTAACATCCACTGAATACACGAATAGACTATTTTCTAGTATTCTCCCGCACCCAATAACTTTCCTTGAAAAGACAAAAACAACTTGCCAGAGTTGCACCCAGGACACGGTCTATCGGGCCATGGTCATAATATTTAAGAAAATCCTTATTTGAGGTTACCTACCTACTTGAAAATTCCGTCGATATCATTAAGACTTTGGTAGGAAAAAGGACTATACGAAATTAAGTGTAGGTAAGACGTACGAAGTTGCTCTTATTTATCAATGAGTCTTATAACTTGAAATGTGTTTTCTAAGAACAAACCTTTGAAGGAATCATTTTTAAACTCCTTAAGACCCATTTTGGCTAAAATGAAACTCAAACTGTTTAGATCAACATAAGCACTTTTGTGATAATTTTATAATAGATAAAATGACCGAAAAATCGATTAGGGTAACCTTAAAAATAATTTTTATCAAAAAATGGGTTAAATATATCTTTCCAATTTGCGGTAGCTGACAAATGTCAGTTGACAATTGAAATAACTTCCACTGGACACTTAATATTTAACTTTTTTATTTGATCAAAATCCCATGGTGTATTTTTTTTTCAAATGTATTAACCTGCCTTTAAATATTTGTATTTCTTGCAGAACAGTCAACGCCTGTTGTAAAGACCAAAAGATTGTCTTTGGATATATTTACCAACCTTTGTATATACATACCTCTCCTTCAGACATTGGCCTTTCATTTACTTTGAAATTATAACAGCTCACCTGTTGTTTTGTACATCATTTTCTATGAATGACGTGATGAAAATTGCGTGGTGTCCTCCAGACTAGAGGTACACGTATACCTTACTCCTTTATTTAGGGTTTACTTTGTATGTATAACACAACTTATGTATATATAGAAATTTAATAAATAATTCTTTTAATCAATAAATTTAGTTATGAATTTACATAGCTTTTTTTTTGTAATATTTTGTGTTGTCATTTTAGTGGTCATGTTTAAATCAGGGATGACAAAAGTGTTTGCATGGTTTCATACATAATGAGAAGCTTAAGTGGATAAGAGTAGCTGTAGAAAGCTTAATGGGGTTTATTATTTTATTTTAGTTGACTTAGAAGAGTTTTTGTTTACCTACATATAGGTTCATAATTCCTTTGTCAACTATAGTTACCTACTCTTTCATGATAGTATCATTCCAACTTGTTTGAATAGATACAATAATTTCATGAGAACTATGTACTTCAATTTGAATTGTGTTACATGCGTTGTATTTGATTTTATATTTATTTAATACACCAATCTTGTTCTTGTTTTTTTCCGAGGTACTGCCTCTTGCGGGGAAGTGACAAATCCTCCAAGAGTATTACTTGTCATGAATAAGTAATTCTCATTTAGCCGTTCGGACTCGGCAAAAAAATGTAGGTCCCCTCTATTCCTGCCAACAACACGCACACAGGAATGGTTGAGAGTTGTTAGTCACTAGGCCCTGGTTCTGCATGAGCTGTTGCGCCACAAAATTTATTTATTTTAATCTTGTTCTTACTTATAAGTGTCAAATTGTAACATGCTCTTTGGTCAAAGGTACTGGTCCCAAAGTGAGACTAAAGGTGGGTGTCTATTTGAGAGAAAAAATACTGGCGAGTACTTTTTAAAATAAAATGTTCAACTGGATCGCATGAATTTGCTCTTGTTATACATATGAAGGGTGTTTTTTTTTAGAGGTATAGCACTTTAAAATAGAATGAAATTTAAACATGAAATTTACTTTATTCAAAAGATAATTTAAATATGGTTTCTGGCATATATATATCCGCCACGGCTGGCTCAGATGTAGTCCAATCTGTAGGTCCAATTTTCGATACAATTAAGTGGTGAATGTTCAATCACAGATAAACCTGTGACTGTGATTTGCAATTCACTGTGATTTTAACCTGTGATTGTTATTCCTGAATTCAACAAAAATATTGTGAAAATATCAGAATAAATAATGGTCTCATTTAATGCCTGCTTAAATTGAAAAAAATTCATAAGTATGAAAATTGAAGAATAAAAAGTTGAAAATATATTTATTTTACAAATGTTTATCATATTTTTACACTAAAAATAAATTTGTCAACATTTATATTAAACAGCTAATTATAAAATATTGGTTCTCAACAAAAGTATATTTTTATTATTTTTATATTATATAGTGATGCTTATAAAGTTTTAAACTGCTTGTTAAAAAAAAGTGAGCTCTTTGGGAAAATTAAAAAGAGATTTACAAACATTTTACATAGGTACTGTGCTTAAGACTCTTGTCATGATAAAAATTGAGTGAACTTCCAAAAAATATCAAAATTTATACGTTGTGCTTAAGGTTCTATGCAGCTTATTTACAAAATTTTAGTTCTCTTGAGCAACGGATTCAGGAGAAAACTAAAATAAAATAAAAAAAATAAGATGTGGTAGTGGGTGGACATGCAAACTCTATGTTATTTTTTTGGTTCTAGACAGCTTTTTTTCAAAATTTCAGCTCTCTATTGCAATGAGTTAAGGAGAAAAATTAAATCAAAGAAAAGAAGGCGTGGCAGTGGATGGATTTCCTAAAAATATGATTGCTGTTTTTAGGGGTTCTAGATAACTTTCTAACAAAATTTCGGCTCTCTAGGGCGACTTATAAAGGAGAAATCTTAATATTAAATAGAAAAAGGTGTGACAGTGGGCGGATTTCCAAAAATATATAAAATGTTCATTGGGCTCTACACAACTTATTTACAAAATATCAGCTCTCTTGGGTAATGTAAAAAAGAGAAAACTCTAATATAGTGAAAGAAGGCGTGGCAGTAGGTAGATTTCCAAAAATATACGTAATGTTCATAAAGCTGTACATAGCTTGTTTAAAAAATTTCAGTTCTCTAGGGCGACGCATTAAAGAGAAAACTCAAATATAAGAAAAGCCGGTGTGGCAATGGTTGGATATGAAAAACTTCGCACCTGCCTTGCTGATCAAATTTAGAATCTCCAGTTTAAAAATCTACCAAATCCGGAAGCAAAATCTTTCAAAATGTCCACCCTCAAAATGTTAACAAAATAGTGACTTCATTCTTAATCTTCATACTTTCTTGATCTGTAAGATTTTTGTTTCTCTTGTGATTTTACTCTCGTCGTGATTTTGTTCACAGAGTTAAATGAATCACGATCACAGTTCTTTTCTTGATTTGCAAATTGCTCCTCTTCGTTGAGATTTTAGAACTGCGGTTTTGAATCTGTGATTTTTCACAGAAAAAAATCAAATCACATTTAATGCACTCACAATTTGTTCGTGCATTGCTCACAAGTCGTAATTGTGATTTTCCAATCACAGGCTGGAAATCACAGCCCGTGATTCATTGCTTTTCTCTAGAATGTTGTCCTCCCCACAGAAAATATTTAAGCGGATCTTGGAGGCCAAGCTGTGTGACATGTGCGCCGTCTTGTTGAAACCACAGCTCTTGCACATCATGGTTGTTCAATTGATGAACGAACAATAGGAATTCATGGCTCTAAAGCGGTCACCATTGACTGTAACGTTTTCGCCAGCATCGTTTTTAAAGAAGTACGGATCAATTATTCCAGATTATCATCCCTCCAAATATAGCTGAAAGTAATATAAGGAAGAACTTTTTTTGTCGCATAATAAGTGACTCTGACGCGGAAGTTACTATGAAAGCTGACTGAAAAAAGCTTGTTCGTTGTATTTACTTTGATTATAATACTTAGGAAAATAGTTGAAGCCCTATTTTTCACTTTGCAACCAAAAAATCTTAACAAATGCACGTCTTATTCGGCTTTTTCCACCAAATGTAATTATTATAAGTAAAAATGAGAAAACTTTCACTTTTTGCTAAGGAAAACTAAAGCCAAAATGGCATACAAAAAAGTACTTCTCAATCTTATTTTTTTTAATTCACTTACAAGTAAACGAAACTTAAAAAAAACAATATGCCTTACCAAGCCGACAACAAAACACAAAAATAGCTGCACACACTATTAAGTTCAACTTCTGTGTGCAGATTCTTTTTTTTTTGTCTTGATTTTTAACTGTCATCTGAATTTTCAGATGAAAATTTTTATCTGAAAAAAGTAAGCAAACGTAACAAAAAGTCATCTGAATTTTCAGAATTTTTATGACAGCTGACCAATCAGAAGCCTCAAAAATTCAGATTTCTGGATCCTTGGACGGTGTTCACATTGGATTGAAAAACTGGATTTTTTTGACGTTTCAGTATTTACATCTCACTCCCACATCTTCAGTAAAGGAAGATGTAAATACTGAAACGTCAAAAAAAAAATCTTGTTTTTCAATCAAATGTGAACACCGTCTTGAACGCACGGGTTGAAATGCCAAACCAAACTTAAAATAAATCACTTGACAGCTGACAAAATGGCTGCCAGTTAAAATAGTGTTGCCAACTTAAAGTTCTAGACTTACTTCTTAATAACCCACCCTTTACAGACCGAACATTGAAAATGTAAGAAATGTTAATAAATATTATTAATGCGAAAGGAAGTTAGTTTAATTGTTTGTATCGCTTTCAAGCATAAATCGCTGATTCTATTTTGATGAATTTTGATATGGCGAGGTTGATGGGTCCTTGGAGACTGTTTTTGACTCATTTTTCTTGTTAAAAATTTCAAGGGGGTGGAACGATTGAGGCTTTTTAAGCAACTTAGCCACCAATGGACTGATTGGAGGAGATTTCAATGCCCAACACCGACGATGGTATGAGACAACTTCATCTGGTGCAGGAAACTTCCTGGTGAATTGGTTGGATAAACATTTTGAGCACCATTCACGCTTGGTGGTCTCTCAACTGAAATCAACATTCTACAAAACATCATTCTGGCTTAACTTCTACATGGTTTCATCGATCTTCATCAAAATCGTTTCCAAGTTGGAGAATAACACGTGCCGTACCCTAAATAACGATTTTATGCTCACCGAACTTGTTCGTGTTCGCTAAGTTTTTCTCGTGTAGAGGCTGGTAAGCGAACCGTTCGGTGTAAACGAAATATTTTGGTTGGTTTAAAGTTAATCCTGAATAAAGTCTTGTACCAGCAGGAGAGACCGAGTACCTCAAGAAGTAGATACCAGAATCTTTCATAAGGAATTGTTCGACTGCGTGACCATTGACACCTATCGCAGAAGTGAATGCAAGGGATCCAACAAAGGAACTGGAAAACGGCCAATAAAACTACCAAATGTGAACATTGAAATTCAATGTATAAGCATATTATGTTGAGGAAGTCTCTTCAAAATTTCAACAACAACCCAGTTCGAAAAAATGCTACAATTTATCAAACTTGGATCAAATTAATTCAAGGATAAAAGAACTAAAAAAATAATCACCAGGCAAGAGGAAGTCAAGATGACTAAGGATAAAGCGGAAGCATTTGCCAAACCTTCCTAGCAATCCTTCACTGTTAGAGGAAGTTGAGTCAACAATTGAGCAGCTGCAGCAGTTAGACTCTAATTTTTAATGAGACCACAGGAATGTGCTACAACTTCTAAACTACCGGACTAGTTAAGAAGTTTTAACATCAGAAACAAGTGTGCGTTCCTTAAGAACCAACGTTGATAATTCAGAGAGAAATAAATCACCAAGCTGAACCATTGTTACCTGAGCCTCCTTACCAAGACAGAACATTTTAACAGAAATTAAATGGGTGGTTTTAAAGAGAAGAGATTCATTCAATCACAATATGGTACATGCGTAAACGAACTTTTTTCTTGAATTTTTAAGTAATTGATAAATCGTATACCATTTCTTTTTTTGGCAAACATTAAACTCAATTGTTTTAGGAAACATTGTGGTGTTTTGGTATTTCTATTTAAAAAGGGTAGATGTAGTACAAAATCTGCTGAAAAACGCTAGTTATTTATGAAGAACTAGCGTTCTTCTCAACAAATCTAAATTTTTTTATGCAGGAAGCTTTCAAAATGTTATAAGCCATTGAGAAAGAGCGTTATCAAATTTGGATCCTTATTGTCTATGTACTTTTGCAACTCTATTTATAAAACTTTGTTTTGTAAACAAATAATGTTTTGGTGACAGTTTATTCAATTCCCTGTATTCCTTGTAAATTTTAAATTTATTTCTAGCACGCAATATGCTTAGCCTTGGGATGAGACTGTTCACAGTATTTTTGTCTTAACTCTAAATAATTTGCTTCCTTATTTCCTCAACAAAAAAAACTGCTAGGTTCTTAAAAAAATAATTCAGATCTTTTTCTACATTCAAATCTTACTTACTTACTTAATAAGTCGTACCTCGTACAAATGTCTTTTTCACATAAATTATTCAAGCAAATGTTTTGGCGGCTGGCGGCAGCGTGGAGCGTTCCGAAATATAAACTTTAAGTACTCTTGTATAGTCACTTGTTTTGCATACAAATAACTTGATTAATAGGCCAAAGTAAAAAAAAAAAACAACATTCAAACTATTTGTCATTGCAGATTGTGTTCATTTGAACATTTTAAATGGTCATAAAATATAATCTACCAATTCATTTCATTTAACAGTAACAATTCAAATGGAAAACGAAATATTGAAATTAACAAATTTTAATATTTTTATTTTTGCATTATTTCTTGGCAAGTTTAGTGTATTCATCAACTATTGAATGCAACTTTAGTTCTTGGCTATTTAAATTGTGTTTGTTGAAAGAACAAAGATTATTCCAACGTGATTGGAACGTGACTGACTTAACCATAAATAATAAACAACTTTACGGAAGATGAAAAAGAGATATGTTAGGAACCCACAAATGATTGGACGTGAGATAAATTCTTGAAATTTATAAATTTCCATTGATGTTGTAATAATAATGTTTGGTTAGGTCAGGGAGAAGGTCAAAAATAGTGTAAGGAATCAGACCAAAATGATACTTAAGGAAATGTATATACATAGGAATGGTTGAGAGTTATTAGCCTTGAGACCCTGTTTTTTAGCACCCGCAAGGGCCAATAGGTTTGAAGCTAATACGTTATTGATAAAAAGGCTTATTCTGTGACTTTTTGATTTATTTGAAGTTAGTCTCAAGAGAAATGACAATATAAATTAATTTATTTGGGTTTTCCAAAATTGAGAATTTTGACATCATGAAAACCTTAACCTTAGCTCGTGAAGTAGCAAATTATACTTCCTTTTTTTTAATTTCAAAAAATAACAATTTTGACTAAGTTTTTCTGTATTAAAAAAAAAAACAAATTGAAAAGTTTCTCCTTCAGCTACGTTGAAGTATGAAAGACAAAAATTTATCAGATTTCAAAAACATGATCTGCGTAATGTGATACTTTTCCCAACTTGCTTAGTCTACCATCTGTCATCGCTTGCGTGATGAATTCAAATTTAAAAATTTAACTTTATTAAACTTGATCTGATATAGCATAGTCAGCATAATTTTATGAAGGTCTTCAGACAGTGATATGCTTGTTAATATTCAAGCTCAGCATCATCACACCATTTTGTCTGCCAAGATAATCCGATTGGATTTTCTCTTTTTAAGTCTAGTCAATCCAAACCAACATGAATCACCAGCATTTATGTGCTTATCATCCATAACTGACCTGTAGCAATTTTAAGTTCTTTTTTTTTCCTATGATTTTGACGTAAGAGTATGTTTCTGATTTCGAATTAAAATTATTTGACATTCAAATTGAAACCTTGTCTTCTTCAAAAGTTATCTTTCAACATAGCTTAGCTTTTAAGGAGTGTTCAGCCTTCAATATTATGGGTACTTTTGATATGGATGCAATTTTACAAAAGGTGATTATTGTTATTGTAAAGAAAAACAAATTTATTCATTATTATTGGATGGTTCAATATAACTTTCAACATCTAACCTCAAGTAAATTTTAAAATGACAAAACAAAAGTTTGTTTTGTTAATTTTTAATAAAAATATAAAAAATACCCAAATGAAGATTGGATAGTTTGAGCACTCAAAAGAAAGATGTCTTGACACAATCTTGCTATTGACCAGCAAATATGTACATAACTACAGTGCTGTGCGAAAAAAAAACTCTACTGGTTAGTGCTTCAGAATCAAATTTTTGTGATCTTAAAGTGACATCCAAACTGGTTGTAGATAGTTATCAATTTTTAACATTTTTTTTTTTTGTATCGCAAATCATCTTAGTGAAATCGTATTTGGCAGTTCAAACCTCAGAAATACCCAAATAAGTTAAATAAATTTTTTTTTTTCAAATTAAATAAAATTATAAGCCTACATTCTTTTTTCAGAATGACATGGAAAGCAACTGTAAAACCCAAAAAATAACATAATAAAATGAAAAACTAATAGAATAAGATTGAAATATATCCCTACTGATGCAAGACATTAATTTTTCTGTTTATTTATAAAAAAAAAAGTTTGTTTTTGTCTTGATTTAAGCTATCACATTCTTAAAACTATCATGAAGCTCTGCTGAAACAAGAATTTTTATATGCTCAATAACGATGATTAGGCACTTGGTGGAAGTTAGTTGTTCTGAACATTTTTAATAAAAAAAATGATTAGTAAAAACACTCGACAGTTTGAAACTGTGGAAATATCAAGTGTTTTACTAATAATTTTTTGTAAAAATGTACAGAAGAATTTTTAGTTTTTTTTGCACTTTTTTAAATAATTTCTGAGTTAAGCAGCCTTTGGTCTACAAATGGACTTGTTTTATTTCGGTTTTTCTGGATGCTGGCTCTGAGTATCGTTATTTTTAAACGAAATATGTTCATATGATATTTCAATGTTTTTGTTAGAATCTAGATAAACATTCGTCACAAAAACTGGTTAACTTCCCTATACGCTACGGTATTGCATCAACCAGTCAGAAATAAGACTAAAAGTATTAGAAAAAATATTAATTTTTGGCAGAGAAAAATTCACAATACTGTCTTTTACCAATTTTACTTTTTATGATATCTTTTTCAATGTCATGTCTTATCATCGGGTTGCTACAGGCAAATGAAGAGTATAGGTGTGAACTCTTGGTAAATCTTTTACTATTCATCATTTGGTTTTGATTATTTTGAGATTTTTTTTTTTTCAAATTTATATAAAAAAAGTTGTAAATAAATTTTATTATTCTGTGAACACTTAAAAAATTTCTAAACAATACCTCTCAATTTGTGGAATTATAGGTAAGCAACGCATCATTTAATGAATATGTAAGACAAGAATTGGGAGATAATCTTCCAAAATCTTCTTAAAATATTCATGCATCAAGTAAATGGTGGGCTGCATAGGGCTCTGGACCTTAGGCACCTCATATATGGGAAATTTGATATTTGAAAACGCCATCTACTAGGTCAGTAATTGATCAGCTAGTCCTAGAAATTGGTCAGCCCTAGATATTAAGTAATAAAGGCTTAAAGTTTCTCAAGGTCACAAGCGATTTTTGCCACCTCATTTATGGGAAATTTACAAAAAAAGGATATCAACTTAAAGATCACTAGATCGTGATTAAAGGTCAACTATTTTCAGATTAAAATTCGTTTCAAGGTCATAAAAAACTTTTGGCACCTCATTTGGGTCATTCCAAAAAATCAAGTATGCCATTTGAAAGGACACTTCACGGTCATAAAAGGTCAGCTTTTTTCAGTATTTGGTCAACTTTATTTATTTTATGAATTTTTAAGGAACTTAAAAAAATCAAGGTCATAGCCATTTTTGGCACCTCATTTATGGTAAATTTTTATAAAAATTTATTACCATCTGAAAGATCTCTCTCAGCTAGTTTTAATAATTGGTCAACTATGGATTTTTTTGTAATGCAATTTTAAAAATTTTAAAGGTCATAGCGATTTTTGGCCCTTTATTTATGGAAAATTTGCAAAAATTGTGTACAGTCTGAAGGATCTCTAGATATATATAAAAGGTCAACTAGTTTTAGTTATTGGTAAGCCAAAGTTTTTTTTTAAATGAATTATTTTAATTTCACTTCAAGGTCATTGCGGTTTTTGGCACCTCGTTAATTAATACCACCTGAAAGGTCTTAAGATCTATACAAAAGGTCAGCCAGTTGCAGCAATTGGTCAGCTATACTCGTAGATTCGTTTTTAGATTTCTTACAGATTTTTGTTTTCAATGTCACGAACGATTTTTGACATAAGGATACAAATTCATAACAAAAAATAACCAATTACTGAAACTAGCTGACTTTTTATAATGATCTATTAACCTATCAGAGACTACATTTTTTTTATAAAATAACCCAAATGAGGTGCCAAAAATCGTTCGTGACCTTGAAATTTTTTTTTTTTAAATCGTAAAAAAGAATCTATAGCTGAACAACTACTGTAACTAGCTTACTTTTTATATAGATCTTAGGTCCGGTGTTAATTTGTTCCAAATTTCCTAAAAATAAGGTGCCAAAAATTGCAATGACCTTGAAGCGAAATAAAAAAATTCATTTAAAAAAATCTATGGCTAAATACTAAAAATTTTTGACCTTTTATATAAATCTAGAGATCCTTCAGATGGTATATAATTTTTGTAAATTTCATATAATTGAGGTGCCAAAAATCGCTAAGACCTTACATTTTGTTTTAAATTCATTAAAAATTCGTTAAAAAATATGTAAGGTTGACCAAATACCGAAAAAAGCTAACCTTTTATGACCATGAAGTGGCCTTCCAAATGGCATTCTTGATTTCTTAGAATGACCCAAAAAGTGCCTTGAAACGAATTTTGAAAATTCATAGCAAAAAAAAAACTATGGCTGAGCAATTACTGAAAATAGTTGAACTTTTATCACGATCTAGAGACCTTTCATTTCATATACTTTTTTATAAATTTCTTATATCGCGCTTGACCTTGAGTGACCTTCAGAAACTTTAAGGCTTTATTACTAGTTATTTAAGGCTGACCAATTTTTTAAGACAAGTTGACCTTTTCTGACCAATTACTGACCAATTAGATGGCGTTCTCAAAGACCAAATTTCCCATATATGAGGTGCCAAAGGTCCAAAGCCTTTGCATAGATTTATATTTCCACTCAGGTCTGTAAATTTTCAAGTAAAAGTGCCAGTCAAGTACCCAGTACCTTGTACTTATTTTCAAGTACAAGTCCATTTCAAATAATTTTCAAGTACAAGTCCAGTTCAAGTACTTTTCAAGTACAATTCCTTGCGTAGTTTGGTGGGGCCATCGAATAATGACTATTACAACTCTATTTCTCTTGCCTTACATCTGAGCCGCAGATTTTTTTAAGGCATATTTTTACAGCATATGTTACGTTATTATCTTCCCATTGGAAGTTATTGTAATTGGTCGGATTTGTCAAATCGAAAATTTTGGCATATCTTCATGTTTTGAGCTTCCTAAAATCAGAATCCATAATTTTTAGAAAGATGCCGATGCCTGTACATTCTTCCAGTTTTTTCGGTCACCATATCTCAAGAATGAATGCAAATATCGACTTCGGATGAAGTTAATTTTATAGATAGTGGTTTTATACTGCAGAAAAGACTTTCAAAAATATTCAATAAACGGTTTTTTTACTTTAGCAATTTAAAATAAGAACGTTGTTAGATTTCTTCAGTCTCGAATATCTCAGCAACAAATGACTTCGGGTTAATTTTATTTTACTCATATTGACATAATAAAAAATTGGTAAAAATATAAAAATATATAAACTTACAGTTTTTTTTTAAATTAAAAAAAAAACAGCTGAAAATTGTTGAAAAAAGTTAAATCGGCTCGAATTGGCTTCTGGGTTATTTCATCTTATACTCTATTTTAAAATAAACAATTGATAAAATTTGTAAAAATATAAAAGTTTAACATTTTTGTCCCTTAAAACTTATATGCCAATATATCCATTTAAACTTCTATAAACAAGATTAATATTAATTAACTAACATAAATTTATTAGAAACATTTTTCCAAGTCCACTTAATTTATTTGCATTCACTTTCAATTGCAAAAAAAAAGTATAGACTGAAAGTAAATACGGCTGTGTATAAAATAGTTTCCACTTTATATTGATATTTCAAAGAGTAGGTAATTCAAATATATATTGGAATCGTGACATTTCAATTCACAATCTGATGTCATCTTCCCTTATTTTTTTTTTGTTATTTATTATTAATTCAATACACACCTTTCCTTACATAAATTCATAATATATTTTTAAACTCCTGTTGTATCTAGAAATTATTGCATGATGAACACACACTTATCCCACTTTCCTCACCATCAATTTATAAGCCTTAAACCATGGTCAATCGGTAGTAAATTGAACACCTTTTACAAGCACTTGTTTCCATTAATATTATGGAAGATTCCCATCTCTTGACCTAAAATGAGACATCGAAAATGCATCACGTACTCTTGTCCTCAAGCCAAAGCCAAACCAACTTGAACTAAACCAAATAATAAGCCGCCTTCGCCTCCAATCGATCGGTCTAAAGTTAAATATATATTTTCATAAACAAAAAAAAACAAAAACTTGGCTGTACGACTTATTCGCATGCAACTACACCTTTCTTGGTCAAAAATCAAAACTTACGCCAAGACAACCAAAAAAAAAAAAAAAAAACACATCATAACTTGGTAGCTGTCTGCTATGTCTTACATGGTAATTTCTTTGACTGACTGCTGACCACGATGTGTTCCTCCCTTTGTATACAACAAGCCAAGCCAAAGATTGCAATTTTGCTGTTTTTGGTATAAAAAGGCAGTTACTGCCTTCCATCGGCTACAGTCGAACTTTTATTTACAAACAAGTTTTGTCCCTCCATTGCCATTAAACTTCAATTAAAACCTCAAAGATGAAGTTTCTCTTGATGGTAGGTGATGTCTGAAGCCAAATAAAGGACTTTCATTATCAAGCCCCCTTTCGTTTTTTTTTTCCTTTCAGACTTTGTTAATTTGCATTTTGGCCTTCATTTTGGTATCGGCCGTGCCAATCGATGAATCAATTGCCGGTGATTTGTATGGAAGTGAACACGCTGGTCCACAGGATCCAAATTCTATTTTTAAATTGAAGAAAATCAAGAAACTACTCTTCGGTTAGATAAATTTAAATCTTGTGCATCTCTATTCGCATTATTCATCATAGTCCAAAGAATTATTCCCGCAAAATGATGCTGATTTCACCTTCAATGCATACAAAATCAAAGAACGCATAATTTTGGATTACAGTATTTAAAATCTCACTAACATTTCAACGTTTATTTTTTTTATATTTTTTGTAAATAATTTTAAGTCTTCCCAGTGTAAATACATATAAAACTACTTCAGTGCATAGATGAAATAAAATGAAAGAATAAATTAGAAAAAAAAAACAACAAATGAGATCTGTAGTGTGTGAATGACCAATTTTTGTTGGCTAAGAACAAACAAAAGATGGCCAGATGCTGGGGCTGAACACACATCATATGACAGAAGCATCAAGCAGCATGACCGCATCGTTGAAATCGAAACCGAAAGTTGTGAAGATGAATACTAATTTGACACAGACTCCCTCGAGGTTTTAACTTGTTTATTGACGAACTGCTAACGGACTTACGACAGCAGCTGACATTGAATTGAGTTTGGTCATTAAAATAATTCCAGGTCTCTGGATAAGTACATACATGCCTTACATAGCACATAGTAATGCTTTTGACCTTGTAGGTAGTTGAGATATTTTGATTAATACAATCGAACTGGCATTTGGTATTCCTTTGTGAATTCAAATAATGGAAATTTGAGCCCTTGAGCGTTAATGTGCATGAAACTTATGAACATTCAAACATGTCATCAACTTAAATATTTAAATGGTACAAATTTGTGCATTAAAGAATAAAGTTATATAGTGGTTTTTAGAGAATGAAATAAAGTTTGAAAATTTCCTTAATAATTCAATAACTTCACGAGAATGAAGGGTGCACTTAATAATTGTGTAATTATTTTTATAGTCTACGAGTATTCTCTTCCGAATAGACCAAAAATGAGGGGTTTGAAGGACCAATTACGTGCAAGGGTTTTTAAAATTGAATATGTTTGCTTGTCCTATATGCTTTAAACCGAAAATGTTACTAAATTAACTAAGGCGTTTCTGAGAGAATGGCCACACTGGCCACTTTTCAATATTTTGGATATAACTTGGAAAATAACATATGACTTTTTGTTCAAAATTAAATTTTCTATCGAAATGGATGATTTGAAAAATTGTATACAAGAATTTAAGCGGCAAAAGTTAACAAAAACCAACTAAATCAAAAAATTTAAAATGTTTTTCTAAGTTGCGTATAACTTTTTTTTAGCAAAGATTGGGTCAAGACATGCAAAGACAAAATAAAGTAAAGACTAAAGGCTTTAATATGACATAATTAAAAAATAATTTTTATTCAAAATTTGCAAAGATATACCCATTCAAACTTTACCATTTCTCATAACTTTAGGCAGTTTTGGTCCAAGTGCTTCATTTTTGGAACAAAATGATGAATTTAACAATCGTTCAAATACTCGAACACAAGATTTTGATGAAATATGACATTACGATTATAAATAATATTTAGAAAGCAGGTAATTTCGAAATTGTGTTTTCAAATTATTTTAAAATGGGTCTTCTTTATAGACCTACATATATAAGACTTGGTACAAGGTGCGAGGAATGTCAAACTTGTCATGTTGTACGCATAAATAGGTTTTTGGCAGAAAACTGCGAAAAATTATTATAAATGATAAAGTTTGAATGGCTATAACTCCGATAGTTTGGAATTAATAAGGCCTTAAAACTCTTCTTTTATTGTTTAAACATGTTTTGAACGTATCTTTGGTCCGAAAAAACTTATGAAGAATTTATAAATGTTTTTTTTTTTTAATATTTAGAAGCATTCGACAGTTGATCAAGTGCATAGAATTACATTACTTAATTAAGAGAGCCCTTGAAGAATAGAAAATCTGTTCGGCAGTCTTTTTAAATGTGTTTGATAAGGTGTGGCATGAAGTCCTCAAATTAAAATTAGGACAAGTACTGCAGGACTATAACATTCTAAACGGATATCTAGATAACAGACTTTTTCGTGTAAGACATGGAAATGACTGTTCTAATTTCAAAGAAATAGTGGCGGGGGTACCACAAGGAAGTGTATTAGGTCCAGTTCTGTTCCTTTTATTTACACACAATATACTTCAAACAGAAGACACTATTGAAGCTACATTTGCTGATGATACTAGCAGTAGGCAAAACGATTAGCGAAGCTACAATTAAATTACAAAATGCCCTTAATAATGTCAATGAGTGGACAAAAACATGGCGAACAGCGCTCGATGAACAAAAGTCAGTCCACGTGGACTTTACTTATAAAAAAATAAAAAGATTGCCCGTCTTTCTTAATACCGCTCATGTTCCAATCGCAAATGAGGCAAAGTATCTGGGAGTGACTCTAGACGCGAAATTAAAATGGAAGCCGCACGTAAAAAGAAATGCGAAGAACTAAAATGTAAAAATTAAGAGATATGTAGTGGTTACTCCGTAAATTTTCAAAGCTTAGTATTGAAAATAAATTGGTTTTATGCAGGCAGGTACTTAAACCTGTTTGGACTTATGGTATACAACTTTGGGGTTGTACCTGCGATACAACTAGGTCATTTGTAAATGCTCCGTGGTATACAAGAAACGAAGATCTTCACAAGGATCTCAGGGTTTCGCGCGAAAACATAGAAGTCGACTATTAGGACACGCTAATTCAACGATTATTGACATTCTTGACGAGTCAAATTATGTACGCCGTCTGCGAAAAACAAAACCTTCCGACTTGGTGCGTTGAACAGAAAACCGCTTTAAAATCGCGGAATAAGCAGGAACTTTTACCGGAAAGTAACCTGCAACACCTTATTTAACTTCGTTTAAAATAAATTGCTAGATAAGTTTCAACTGGGTTGCAATCGGGAAGTGGAGGTGGTTTTAGTGTAGTAAGAATTTTACACCCTTATGAGCACCCGTTTTTCTGTCCTCATAGAGCCTCATGCTGGTTTTGTACCTACCTGAATAGCAGGTTTTGCACCTACCCACGGGAATATAACCACAAAAAAAAAGAGCATATAAAAATATTTCACATAGAAAGGTTTTTTTTTATGGATTCTGAGGCTTACCAAACGAAAGAATTTACCTTGGTACAATCTAAGCAGATGACATAAACGTGACTGAATTTGAGTGAGTTTGGCATTACCGCTCACGTCTCGAGCAGTCAAGTATACCACAATTTAAAGTGGTTACTCGTTTATTCGATCACTGATGGCACTCACTCACTGAAGCGGTAATTCGGCCCCAGGTTTCAACCGATATTGATTTCAATAACCCAAATACAAGTATTGACTGTAACTGACAGGTGGCTATTTGTCATTGTCAATCATGTCAGCAATTTGTCAGCAGTGCTAGGAAAAGAGACATTAAAAATAAGTTAACATGAGAAGAAAAAAGGAAAAAAGACACTTGCCCACATCGTTTTATTTTCACGAGCTGGATAAGGTTATGAGCCCTACCGATGGTTCGGAAGGGATTATAATCATAAAAACCTGTGAAACAATGGTACCCGTACTCCCATGAAACTTGGGAAAAATGTGTTACGAACTGCCAGAATGAAGAATCAAAAGAATCTAATATAAAAAATAGTATCCGTGGTAAAAAGGTCTTTTTTTATGGGTGAAAGAAAGTATAATATTTTTCCTAAAAAAAAAAGTTTTCAAAAACAAAAAACACCAAAACCAATACATTTCATCAGTGTGTCAACACAAGTTTGGCATGTATTAATATAAGCCAGTGTGGAAGGAAAATTTGAAAGTCATATTTCCCACAATTTTGACAGTCGCAAGAAACTCTTTCTCACTTTCAATTTCACATGTATTAATACTCAGTGGGCTAGTGTGGAAGGGCTTTAAGCCTTAAAGTTATAAGAAAAACAAAAATAATGTCAAATGTCTAAATTGAATCTTGAGAAATCAATTTTTAAAACGATGGTATGTAGATTTTCGACCCGAGTATATTTATGGCCCTTTGCGAAAATAACAGTGTCCACCATTTCGTTTTTTCTAAGCTTTATCATTAAGAACTTAGTCGTTCAGAACTAAGATGGGTTCCCGGTTCAAGTAAGTTCACCTACCCAATATAATAGGGTAAGAATTTGCGATAAACACATTATTGAAATATAAGATTCGATCGGAACCAATCAATTTCCAAGTGGTCAGCCACACTAAAATAAACATAACTATATCCGGATTAAATTCACCATTTGGCGTTCTTTGCTAAATTTCCCTGACAACTTCCTGAGACCAAAGATGGCCATTAAACTATATTCGTAAAGTAAATTATCTTACTTGACGTTGATCGTTATTTGTTAATCCTGACCAATATGTTTATTCACATAACCTTCACACGACTGCTTTTGACTGTTTTATTTAGAGTAATCACGCAAACACGTAGGTTTTTTATTTTATTTAATTGTTTTGTTTTATTTTTTAACTTTAGACTTCCGTAACTTATATAAATAATTCATTGCTTAGACTACATCTTCTTAATTTTGGTTTAATGGTAAATTTATATTTGCAAGTATTTCCAATGGCATTGTGACTTAGTGTCTGCTTATTATTTTGTTTCTTTTTAACCAAGTAATAAAAGTTTTTTCTTCAACAGCAACAATTTTAGAATAGAGTTTGGATCCTGAGGGTTGGTAATATCACTTCCGGAGGGAATATCAGCTAAAGCACCTTCTTCCAGTGGAGCGGCAGACACTAGCGCCAAAGCGACGAAACAAACCAAAAGTGTCTGCAGTGAAAAGAAGAAATAAAAAGTAAAATAAAATTTAACACTTTAAGATCAACAAGTCAACAATAAAATTTAGGATTAACAAAAAATTATCAATGAATGCCACACCCGACCGAAATGAAAATAATTATTTAAGTAAATTTAAATCACGTACCAACAATAAGAACTTCATATTTACGAGGGGATTTTTTTTTTTTTTTGTATTTTGTGTCAAAACCGAACCGTCTGAAACCCAATGGTAAACTGTGATTTAAATCTCAAGCCTCTGACTATTTATAGTTAAATTAAGTCACTCGCATTAACCCTCAACTGAAATTGGTAAATACCAAGTTTGGTTTAACTTTAAGAATTTTATTATTTTTTATTTTTATTTTGTACAAACATTGTTAATTATTTGTTTAATATCGTTTTTGGCAGAATTTAAGCAACATGCCGAATTTGTATTTACGTTTGTATATAGTGTTGGTACTGAGCGACAAAAAGGTTTCAAATTATGATTTGGTATGCTAATTTTTTGTGCTGTCATATTAATGGACCAACGTCTGCAAAGATCAAAAGAACTAGCATTAGTTGTATTTACACGTATTTTATATTTATATCTACTTTAGTGATGGTACAATGTTTGGATAAACAATTGTTATACATATCTTGGTAAAGGTGTTTGACAAATTTTGTCAATTAAAATATGTGTTTTTGGATTTTTACGTAAACACATTCCGATTCTAGATTTGAACAAGCGGAAGATCAAAAGAATCTAATTTTGTTACTTATTGGTATAGTTTTTGGCAGGGGTCCAAGACAGAATAAATTGTTTTTCTGAACGAAAGACCCCCTCTACCAACGAAACAAACTCCTTCAATTTCTTAAAAATGTTGCTTAAATTATAAAATGAAGGCAAACATAAACATGAACCTGAATAAAGTTCAATACCTTGACTCGAAAAAAAGAGCAAACACAGAGAGAAATTTTTCATAGAAAATCTCTACGATTCATGCAACACTCCTTACGACAGTTTCAACGTGAATGGCCAGCTTTAGAACTTTAAGAACTAAATTTCAGAATGAAAGGTTTGGAAAGGGGAACTTATGGGAAATTTCCCCTATGGAAAGCTCTAGAAGCAAATACTAGAACCTTCAAACTATTTCGGGAACCTGTGTGATGGGTATAAAAGGACATGTTTGAACAGCAGTGGATACAGTAGGTCTGTTTCTTTACTTTTGGGATAAAGTTTGGGAAAAAGTTTGGTGGTGAGCTTTTTGATGTTGTTGTTGTAATGTTTAACCAGAAATGAAAGGTAAAGAAGCGCAATTGGGATGTTTCTGATTTGTTGCGGTGTAAATTACCCATTCGACTTCATTGCTTCTAGGCTCAACGCATACAAAATTATGCGATTTCAATTCTATTAACATTAGCAATTATCATGTTGGGCTCTTTTAAAAGATACCAGAAGAAATATTTTAATTTATATTTGTCTCCATTGTATCATTTTCATTTAATTTAATTATATTAAACCGTTTTATATACGCTACTTGACAAATTTAATTTCAAATTTTTTGATAAGCTGATTTCTTGTTTGACAAGCAAGAAAGTTCCGGAACTAAAATGTTCGGGTAGATTCTTGCTGGAGGGGAAATGAGAAAAAGCCAAAAGCTCTGGCATTTTTGTGTCAGAAAATAGTAAAGAAACACGTTTTGGGTAGATTTGGGTTACTTTGGGAACCCGCGGGCGAGTAAAGAAACAGACCTAGTTAAATTTTAATCGTGACTAATTAAAGTTGGTTGCAATAAAAGTGAAAAGTAAAATTGTTGATTTAATTTCAGTAAAGTTGAGTGGTAAATAATAAATTGTCTTGTAGTTAGAAAGTATAGTGTTTTGATTTACGAAATAAATAAGTAGAAGTTTAAATAAAGTAAATAAATTTTATTTACGAACCTGTGAAAATATTAAAATAGATCTGTTACTGTACTTTAAATTTCTGTGATTTTCTGTGCATTTCAGCGAATTTTAGTCCAAAGTTCTGTCAAAATTCATATAAAAATTATTTTTTGACACAAATTTGGAAGTTCAAAGTAAAGGAACACACCTAATATTGACCTCAAAATAACTTTATCCTATGTACTAGTTTATAATTTAAAATTGATAAGATTTGTATAAAAGCTCACTGAATGTTTTTGTTTTTTCCTAAAACCTAGTTTATGTAAAGTCCCTCTTGGAAAAAAATTAGAATTTTCAGAACAGTCTTCCACTTGTTCTGTGCAACAAATGATATAATATTCAAGGTAAAAAAATGTATGCCACGAAAAATATTTGAACTAAAATTAAAATTTTATTACTTTCTGAAGGACGCAATAGTGTGCAAATTGTGGTTTTGAGCTTGTGGAAAAATAAAATAAATTGTCTTCAAAAAACAGTAATTTTTGCCCAAAACATTTTGGTGAGAGTCACTATAGCCTCCACGATATACTTACTACATTTACATGCAGGTTTGAGAGCTCGAGTTGAAATAGGGTTGAATATTAGACCCAGGTTTTTCGTCACTTGGGTTGAGTGCTCCATTTTGAGTTCAGCTGAAATTGTAATGAGACTCTAGAAAAATGAATGGCATTAATGTATTTATTTCAATGCAAAACAAATTCAATTTAATTAACACAATCACTTACACACTTATATGCAAATAAACAGACCATATTGCATCATCTGTAAAACCAACTCCTCGACACAGGTTTTCATCACCAATTTCGACTCGACTCCACTCCTTGAGTGCAGTCGAGTCGAGTCAAACTCATTTCAACTCGATCCAGGTTTACAAGGAGTTGCAGCGAGTTTCAAGCTCGCTTTAACACCACATGTAAACGTAGTAACTTTTAAATACCAGTATGGTCAGATGCCACATAACAAGTCAATGACTACAGCAATGTTGAAAAAAGAGATAAGGACCACTAAAACGATAATCAACTTGTAGCACTAAAATGCTTTCCAAAGTGTTTGCTTAAAAAATGTACCTGGAAGTTGCTGATCTTGAAAACTAAACTCTATACTATAACGGCTCTCCCAAACCAACACGAATGCGGAGTGATTCGCAGCAAATCATTCACAATAGTAAGAATTATGACAAATACATAACGCTAAACAACAACAAAAATTCGTCGTCTATCCGCATTCGCGTTGGTTTGGGAAAGCCTTAATACTCATGTATGTTATAGTCCCTGAACACACCTGAAGAAATTCAAGCAATTTCTGCAATTTGTGATGGTGAGCGGGATAACTTGCAGAAGAGGAAGGGGGATGAAATGTTTTAAAATATTGGGTAAAGAAAATTGACCTTTTTTGTGTATTCCTTCTTTTATTCAATCCAACCCATCAAATCATGTCTTTCATTATGAAATAACAAAAAACGGAAAAACAAAAACAAAATCTGCAAAGTTATTTTCTTCACATTATCAAAACACTTTCGTTCTTTAAGTGTAACCAAGCACATAGAGCTTGATTACACGATTCGTGTTTTCATTCGTTTCGTTTTTCGTCTTTTTAACTGGTACGTACATTCGTGATTACAAACAACCAAAAAAGTCCATTCGTTTTTCTGACGATTAAAAAACATGAGGTTCATTTATTGGAAAATAGACAATAATAATAGTTAAAAATATTTTTAAATCACTTCTTTTTCAATCTTATAGACGCTGATTAGATTGGGAAGATTGAGACCGGTTTCACGGTAGTTTCTGGACAAGAGAAGTGGGGGGTCAGGGATGTCGTGAGGCATGAACAAAATAACGGGTGATTTTTTAGCTGGTTTGGTTTTGGCAACACTGGGTTTGACAGCTGACGTGTGTTTAGTACCTTGTGTCACTGTCAAACAGCTTCAGTTTGGTTTGCAATTTAACCATGGATCGTCTTACAAATGAACAACGCTTGCAAATTATTGAATTTTACTATCAAAATTCGTGCTCGGTTCGAAATGTGCATCGCGCGCTGCTTCCATTTTATGGTCGGCATTCTCGACCTTCTGAGCAGTCTATTCGGAAGATTGTGACCAAATTTCGCACCAAATTTACTTTGTTGGACATTAAACCACCAACACGTTTACGTACTGTGCGTAGTGAAGAAAATATTGCGGCCGTATCAGCTAGTGTGACAGAAGACCGCAAAATGTCGATTCGGCGCCGTTCCCAGCAGTTAGGCCTTTGTTACAGCACTACGTGGAAAATTTTGCGGAAGGATTTGGGCGTAAAGCCTTTTAAGATACAGCTGGTGCAAGAACTAAAGCCAGTCGACCTACCACAACGCCGAATTTTTGGTGAATGGGCTCTTGGAAAGCTGGCCGAGGATCCGCTTTTTTATCGAAAAATTGTGTTCAGCGATGAGGCTCATTTTTGGTTGAATGGGTACGTAAATAAGCATAATTGCCGCATTTGGAGTGAAGATCAGCCAGAAGCATTGCAACAGCTACCAATGCATCCCGAAAAAGCCACTGTTTGGTGCGGTTTATGGGCCGGCGGCATTATTGGGCCATATTTCTTCAAAGATGATGCGAATCGCAGCGTTACTGTCAATGGTGAACGCTACCTAGCGATGATAACAAACTTTTTTTTGCCCGAAATGGAAGTTCTTGACTTGCATGATATGTGGTTTCAACAAGACGGTGCCACATGCCACACAGCACGCGAAACAATGGCGCAATTGCGAGGCGAGTTTGGTGAACAGTTAATTTCACGTTTCGGGCCGGTCAATTGGCCGCCTAGATCGTGCGATTTGACACCATTAGATTATTTTTTGTGAGGGTATGTCAAGGCTAATGTCTATAGGGACAAGCCCGCTTCGATTGACGCACTGGAAGCCAACATCCATGCATTCATTCGTGAGATACCGGCCGATATGTGTGAAAGAGTATGCCAAAATTGGACTCAGCGGATGGGCTACCTGAGACGCAACCGCGGTCAACATTTGCATGAAATTATCTTTAAACATTAAATTGCAAGGTTCAAACTATCGATTCAAATAAATATTTCATTCATTTTTTCGAATTTTTTGTGTTTTTTTTTTTTAAGTTCTAAACCTCTTAAAAAATCACCCTTAAGCACCAACCTCATGAGACTCATTTCTTGTTGTTTTAATGTGCCAAGCATTGAAGTTGTTGTTTCTATTTCTTTTGAGGCGTCTCAAATGGTTGAATGTAGACACGATGAAACTTACGAGTCCGGACTCAAATTTCCCAATCTAAATAGGCTCATATCTATTTAATTACGAAAAGCAATTTTAAAGCTCATTATTAAAAGTTTATAAGCATCTCCCGCTTCTACTCGTTTGTCAAATCATAAACGTCAAAGTACAACCAGAAAAAATCTTAAATTTTTTTTGCTTTTGTTTCTTCACTCCCCCTACATTTCTACACCCCTCCGAAAAAAGGAGTCGTGTAATCAGGCTCATAGAGTTCATCAGTGGTCTTGAAAAACATGATACAGAATTACCAACAGAAGAAAAGGAAGAAGTCATGACTTCGAGGAATTAAAAAATTAAAATGTGATTGAACATTTTGCAGGATTCTTGATTAAAAGGTGTATAGTGCGGAACGATCCAAAATACTGCAAATCATATACAGTAGTTTTACGTGGTTGTATGAAAAGTTGGAAGGTAGACTTCAGAAACCAAGTCAAACGTTCCTGGAATTCATTAGAACTCTGGGAAATAATTTTATTGAGGTCAAATTGCAATCATTTCACTTTTGTACAAAAGTGAAAAAATCTTTTGCCTTTTTTCAATAAACCACTCAATCTAATATTTGATCTCAAGTTAAAAGTTAGTCCCCTTTCAAACGAAAAAACAAGTTGCTGGAGATTTTTAGACGTTTTCTTTTAATTTCCTTAAAAATCTCTTGTACTTTTCACACGAGGAAACATAATCTAGACAATTTTGAGATTCCCTGCAATTTTATTGGTTGAACGCACCTTAACCATAGATGTGAAAGGAAATGTCAAAAAAAATCTCTTCAAATTCTCGACCGGGGAGATTTTGTTCACCCCTCTTTCCTTCTGCCCTTCTTACCCAGGAACTGAAAGTTGCTAGCAACTCAGTTTCCTCGTGTGAAAGGGGACTTGCTTTATAAATAGTTATTGAACAAGCCTTTTTCGTTTTTGAATTTATTCTGATCAACACCAATTTCCTGTTTTTTGCAGGAGGTGTCACTGAAATGAGTCATTTGGAACCGAAATAGGCAATTTTTTGAAGTCATAGAACAATTTTTCAGTTGTAATTTGGTAATTTCCTTCGACAGCTCATTTCAAAAACGCTATTTGTTGATGTTTTTTTCATTCATTGAGCTTTGACATTTTTATACAAAACATTTTCAGTTCTTGAAACTGTGGCCAATTGGGTGTGTTCAATAGGTTTTGTCTGGATTTCCAACCTAATTACAAATTTATTTGAAATTATCTCATTTTGAAATGTGAAATTGTATTGGAAATGAGATAATTTCGTATCGAATTTGTAAATTTTCAACGAAATCACCTCATCTGGCCTAATGAAAGTGAAGTATTATTTCATGCAAATTTGGTTGAAATTATCTCATTTCGAAATGTGGATGTGTTTTCAACGAAACTACCAAATTTGGCAAAATGAAAACGGTGACGGTGAAATAAGGCCCAACGAAATAAATCCGAAAATACAAAATTTGGATTATTTCGTTTTCATTGTGTGGAAGTAACGCCAAATTTTCGATTTGGCTTTATTTTGTTTTCATGTTTTATTTGTAGGCTGGTACTACTGTTGACTAAGAAAAATGTTACCATTATTGCCTCGAAAGAAACTGGTGTTTCGAGATCTTAATTTTAATTAATTTTTCTATCTTCTCTCTTCCCTAGGCAAACTGTTATACGGTAGGAAAAATGAGTAATTAAGTGTAATATCGAATAGGCCTATTAGATTTTAAGAAGATTTGGTAGAAATCTCCTTGATTACGAAATCTTAAATGAAATCTAGTTGGTTTTGACGAGATTTTGGGCTTTAAGCTCTAAATCTAGATTTATATTCAGTGTAGAAAGGCTATAACTCTATATGGAGAAAGTTGTTGTTGTATTTGTTTTATTATTGTTTTGTTGTTGTTTTTTCACACAGTATTATTTTAAGTTGTAAAAAACACAACTTGTATGTACAACTCGCAAGCAAGAGTATATTCGCTCGTGTGGCCTCCGGGTATTGTACTAAACTCAGTAACTTTGCCAGTATTCACTCTCATACTACGTTTTCATTACGCCAAATTAGGTGATTTCGTTGAAAATTTCCAAATCCGATACGAAATCATCTCATTTCCCATACAAATTCACATTTCCAAATGAGATAATTTCAACCAAATTTGCATGAAATTGGGTAGGAAATTAAGTTAAAACCTATTGAAAACACCCAATTGGCTACAGTTTTAAGAGTTTTGAAAATGTTTTGTATGGAAATGTCAAAAGCTCAATGGAAGTAGAAAGAAAAAAAACAAAAACAAAAAGTGTTTAACAGCCAGTTGAAGTTCAAAAATGCAATGAGCTATCAAACAAAATTACCAAATTACGAATGAAAACACTTTTTCTGTGATCTATGAAATTATCTCATTTCACCTCAAATGAAAACGTAGTATCACTCGTGTCTCATGTGGCCACAGGTTTTCTGAACAGACACAATGCCTGTTCCCGTACCTCCCAAAATTACGAATTTTTACGAATTTAGCTCAAATTTCTGTCAAAGTTCACATAAAAAAAAATAAAATTCGTAGAAATTCGTTGTTTTGGGAAGTACACGAACAGACATATAGGCCTATTCTGCCAAATCTTTTATTCTGTTATGAATCATAAAAGATTTTCATTATAAAAGATCTTTTATGATTGGCATTCAGATATTCGAACATTTATAAAACTCTGTTATGAAACTTCGAAAACGAAATCAGTTTACAACAGACCTAGAATCTGTTACCAAAATCAGCTGTTGTAAATAAAATGGAAATACCAAAATGGGTAGCCAACATTTATTTACATTTTTTAATATTTAATCGGTATTTGACACGGAATTGTTTTATTTGTAGTTAGTGAAAGTGTATAATAGAACTCCTGCATTAAATACATTCAATACAAAAAGCTGTATGAGATGCACTTTGGAAAGACCGAAGGGATTACTTTTTTATCTTCATTCAACATCGAAAGTGTTTTGTGCTTTCACCTGCAAAAAAAAATACCTATTTTAATTTTCTCATTTTGTTACAAAATATGTGATAGTAAATTTTAACATTTGTCTTTATTTTAAAACATTTTGCTGACGAAATAAAAGAAAAATGCCCATTTTTACTTCATATACCTTCTTGTTTATTGAAATCTCTTATGATAAAGGCCAGAGAGGTTTGTCTTTTATTCTTTTATAATTCATAACTGATTTAATAGCAGTATTTGGCTTGCTGAATACCAAAAACGTGATTTGTAAAAAATTTTGCCGTGAGTTCGAAAGTTTGACAGTTCATAACAGATTTCTTAGCAGATTAAATAGCAGAATTACGCATGCAGAATACAAAAATTAAAATTCATAAAAGATTTTCTGACAGCTTTAACTTTTGTATGGAAATTCATAGCAGAATAACAGAATAGTAGAATAAAAGATCACGCCGAATAGGCCCAATATTCTGTGCTAATCTAAATCTACTAAACTTCTCAAACTATAATAAATTTTATCAAACCGTATATCAAGTTCTGCATACGTTCATTTCATCGCATTCCCGGTTCCCGTGCCGCTTCAACTGTCAACCAGCCTGCCTCAGCTGTCATCGTTATGTCAACAAACAAAAAGCAATTAAAAAAAAATACGAAAAAAGGGCGAATGAAATGCGGAAGTGCATTATTAAATTCATTTTCAATTTATAAACGAAAAAATAACAAAACCACACAATATATTGATATTAATTTACCAAAAAAGAAACAAAGGAAAACACAAACAAAATGGCAATAAAATTCGACCAACAAAAGACCAAACAGCAACTTTTTCATCTGTCCATCAGCCTTGCGACTGTGCTAGTTTGCATGACTTACATGCAATTCCGCCGAAACTGGGCACATGTCGGCAAATTTTGGGAATCATTTATAATTCCAATTGTATTTACAGGGGAGCTGTTAAAGGTAATTCTAGCTAGATATTGCGGTCGTTTGGAAACCAGCAACCTCACAGCAAAGCAGCGACAGAAAAAAGCTGCCTACTTTTCGGCCCGTGAGATCTTCGGTGGACTGCTGATGCAGTTCTTATGCACCATGTTGTATGCCTTCATATGCATCATACTAGGAGCGCCCGTCCTCCAGAATTACGAGCAGACTTTCGTCCTGGCCATGGTTCTAACTCTGATGACTGTGTCACCGACTGTCTTCCTTCTGGGCGGTGGCGGCTCGCTGCAAGTGTGCTTCTGTGAAAAAGTTGAATTCCTCACCAAGAGCGAAGAGATCTCGTTGGATCTGTTCAAATACAATGCGGTTGGAGCTATCTTTGGTGCCTGGGCAGGATCTGTCGTGGCTCCACTTGACTGGGATCGCGATTGGCAAGTTTATCCCATTCCCAATGTTGTCGGCGCGTTGCTTGGCTGTGGATTGGGCAATATCTATGCTTGCTCTAAGGTTCTGTACTCTACCGCCAAGGTGTACATAAGCAAGAAGCGATCGTAAATAGCCTCCCACTGCCCCATCGCCGAGATGGAGTTCTCTCTAGTCACAACCAATAAATGAGACGACGAAGACAACGTGTTCAAAAATTTAAAGCAAAAAACAATAAAAATTAAGCATTTCTTTTTCTAACCTTTATTATTATGATTATTGTATATTTCATTCATCTTCTCTCTAATCAATAAAAACAAAATTGTGTGTCAATCGTAATAAATTGATTTTCATTTTCTAGAGATTAATTCTTGAACTTTTTACACTTACTAATGGAAAAGAATACACAATTTTTGGGCGGCTCGGAGATTTCCGCTATATTTAGGTTCGGAAATATCGCAGCAATGGACAATTTTTAGGGGCTGGGAGATTTCCGCTAGATTTAAGTTTGGAAATATGGCAATCATTTTTTCATAGGCTTTTTGTTTGGGGCAGGTTCAAAATAACAGACAAATGTTCGGGGTAAACAAAACTCCCTCGAGATTGCCAATAGGACCCAATGTTTTTTTGTTGACTTCGTGCCAAGAATAATTGGTTATTAAGCTCCAAAAGAATTCACCTCTAACTGATATTGTTTTCTGCATCGTTTTGGAGAAAGTAAGGCCCAATTTTGCCACCTAATCGAACCACGGGAGGATTTTTCTCGCCCTTATATGCGTTAGTTTTTTTTTTATTGGTTCACTGAAGAAGTGTTATTTGGAGTCTGAAATATTAAGTTTTACTAACTGAAGCATGAATATTCTATAAAAACCTTTTTCTTTTGTTTGTTTATTTACTTTACTCTAATTTATGATATTTTAAATTTCAATTATTCTAATAAATAACATTAATATGTGTGTTAGATCGCCAGGAAACGCTTCTTCCTGCACTTTTAATCCTTAAAACACCTGATCTATGCCTTAACAGCTGTGGATGGAATGTACGTCTCATCCTGAAGCAAACATCGCTTTCCAACAAAATTATTATTAAACTCCCATTGATCTTCATCATCATTATTGGCATTATCATAAGATATTCCTTCGAATTCATGAATTTTTCTATAAGCTGAAGTATCACCAAGATAAGTCTTTATACGATAATCAGCCGTCTCCGGACACGATACCTGCTCGTAGAGATTTCTCAATTGAACAAAATGCTGACCATGGGCAATTCGTTGGGTCGAATTACAATCAACAACAACAGCACTCCAAGTTATGGATACCGTCATATGGGGATCGCTGGTCGAGAGAATATTATTGAATTCTTCGGTATTGATGCTTGAATTGAATGGATTGAGAAATTTAGTTTCGTGTTTCATCAAAAAGCTATAGAGTTTTTCGAATCCTGGAATGTGATTGTCTTTTATGGATGTTTGCATTATAGGAACGGTAGACAGGCGTTGGATAATGTAGTCTGTTGTTGTGGTTGCAGCTGAGATTTGGGAGAGGGCTAAACGGCATTGAATACTCGCCGATCTGGCTGACTTCAAGCATTTATCTGAAAATTAAATAGAAAGTAAAAAAAATTAATATACACGGCTGTTATGATATTCGGTCGAAATGAATCCGTAGGGATAGAAAACGCAAAAAAAGAGATACAAAAATTGAAAAAGCCAAAAAAGTGACAGACTGTGTATCCATTCGTTTTACGGAACGTCTATGAATTAAAGATCCACAATCAATCATTTTTTGACGTTTTCAATCCAGTTATCAATCTGTTGTCCGTTTTCAATCCATAGCACGGTGAAAACAACATTTACCCCAAATTAAATTCAAGGCAAAATCGTATGAAATAAATCAAAACATAAATTAAGACCTCACCTCCCAGTTGACCTGGTGTAATCTCCATTTGATTCATAACTGCAAACAAAGAATATTATCAATTTCACTCTTAAAAACTCAAATCTTTAAACTTACAATACAGATTCTTGCCATTTAGCTTATACTGCGGACAATACATGTCTACCGAATTGATATACAATTCCGTCATTAAAGGATGATGTGTCTGATTGAGGTTCTTAAACTCCACATCAAGACCCAAATCACTAGTAATTAGATTACTAACGACACAATTGACCTCTGTTTGCAGACATTCGTGAACATTGAATTTCCATTCGTGTCGCACTAATCGATATTTTATACCCGGATAATTTGGCGGCATTGTATAGTAGAATATCAATCTCAGCTTAAATTCTCCTTTCTGATAAGGAGCTTGAATCCACATCGGAATTGTTGTAGCTTCTTGAGCTTTCAGTGACTGACCATCGTTCCGCTTGAGAACACGGAATACGTGTTGTTTTCGAATTTCCTTGTCTTTACTGAGAGCCTCGTTATTCAAGTCTTTGAAATCTATTGAGAAGGAAGGAGAAGGTTTTTAATAAAAATTCGCTTAAACATATAATTTCACTATCAAGACAAACCTCTTAGAATTGACAAAGGAACATCAGCTTCTTTGTCCAGCAAAGTTATCCACCTAGGACACTCGCAACCAATAAAAACATCATCGATTGGCATGATTCCGGTATTGCGCAGCGAAATCATCACCGGAATTATCTCACCAATAAGAATATCACTGGGAGTTGTGGAGAAGCTCACACTCAGCGAAGGTGCTGGTGGCAGGATTTTAATTGCCAACTTATTGTCAAACAACGTGGCATTTGATTGCTTGCCACTCGTTTTGATCTGCTGTGTCTCGAAATGAAGACATCCAAGGAGGCTGTTTGGTTCCACTGTGGCTGAAACACGTCCTACGATTCCAATAATATTCAACTGTCCGGTGAGTTTTGGAGTCATTTTGAAATAAAGCACCTTCTGTTCCTGCTCTTGGAGGACTATTTCTTGGCTACAGGCCGTGATGATGGCCGCATTTATTGCAGTTTTGTCTAGATAATAATTCGAAGTCACGAAGATTTAGTGGAAATCGAGAGTGGAAAGAGCTTACCCTTATCACCTCCTTCGGCATAGAGACTGAGATTTGACAAAGTCTCCTCATTCTCCAGCCGCAATTTCCAGAGAACATCGATGTCAGCGAGAGTAACACTGGTCTTGATAGCATTGGAAATTGTTACAGCAACTTCAATAGGCTCTGAAGAAGAAATGGAATCTGTAAATATCTCTGCTGTATCCTTTAACGACGTTCCTTACCTCCGTGGACAGCCAATGGATGGTCCACCGATGGGTTCTCGTGTGTGAAAAGAGTTTTCGTGGGTTTAAACACCATCGGTTTGTTCGAAGCTGTAGTGGCGATCATTTCTTCAATTTTCTGCCACGTAGATTCATCACTGAGATTGGACTGAGAAAGGACTTCATGAAATCTTTGGAACTAGTTAGAATCTATTTTGTTTACCAACCTGAATGGTTATATTCGTTGCAGCTACATACAGCGGATTAGCTATTGGTGGCTGAGCTGTAACCAGAACTCTTATCGATGCTTGCTCAACTTTGGGCAAGGCTATTTCCAAAAGTCCTAACTCGGGGCTTTTTTGGAGCAGTTCCTTCAAAAAAAAATTAAGATTAAGACTATAAACTCTTTAGATCAAAAACAAAAATAACTCACTTTTTGTGTTTGAATATATTCCTTCAAAAATGTCGCTTGTTGTTGAGTATTCTGCAAACTAGTTGGCCTAAGTAAATGTGCAAATGATTTGCTAGCTTCGTCAAGTTTCTTCAAAGTATATGCCTGTTTGCCAATCGTGTATTGAATATGATCTTCTGCAAGACTCCATCCGCGTTCCTGGAAGACTTGATAAGCTTGCTTATAGCACCGGAATGCATGTTTACGCTGTCCAGCTCGAGAATAACGATTGCCTGAGAGAACTATATGAAAAGCATATTTCCGATGCAGAGCTGGCTGTGAGGCTAGAAAGCAGTAAGCAGCCTGTTCGAGAAGCAGAGCCGATCTCAGATCAGACTCTTCACTTGTCATGCGAATTAATTGTTTAGCCGCTTCGCCATAGAGACGAGCTGTTTTCAGACATTCAATACTTAAAAGAGTTGCTCTAGTTGCAAATTGCTGTAGTCTTTAAGATTTAAATTGTTTATAATTTTTAAAGATTATTTCGTTTTGTTTTAAAGAAATAAATTTTCTTACTTGCAAACAGTCAGATAGCAAACTATTGCATCCTCCATATAATCGTAGGTTTTACGATTTGCAGTTCCCAGCATAAACGCGGACACAGCTGCCATTTCTAAAGCTCCTGCGTAGTATTGCCATGCAGAATCTGCGTTAAAGTCACGTTTTGCTTGGTGGTAGGCCTGTTGGGAAAAGTAAAAATAGTCAAGATATCATAAACAAAAAGGCTGGCACGGTTATTCTCAATCCTGAATGTGAGAGGTTTCAAGAGTGCGATTTTTTTCCATTTTTTCTGTCGCCAAAATTTAATAAGTTTTTTTTTTTAAATAGAAAACGATGATCTTTAATTTTTTTTAAGTTCCAATACCTTGATCTTAATAGAACTCGAGATATAAGCTTTCAAGCAAACCCTATCGGCTTTTTTGGAGACTTTTATGCAAAGTGAAAAATACACAAACAAAGTCTCCATGAAATATAGAAATGTAAGACAACGACCCTTCTTCTTTAAATTTTACCTGGAATGCCAAGTTGTAGTGTCCAAACATGAAATATAGATCTCCTAGTTTCCTTGTCTGCAACTCAACAGATTCACTTGTATATCTGCAAAAATAATTTCTTAAATATTTTCCATCAAAATTAATATTTTGATTTTTCAACTAACATCACAGCATTTTGGTTGCTAGCTCCCGCTCCAGGTTTACTAGTGACAAACCAACGTTTCGTTGCACTCAGCAAAGACTTGCTTACACCCTTCTTTGTTGTGACCTGAACAAAAAGAAATCATACTTAATATTTTGTTATTCTTTAATCCACAAAAAAAAAATATCCTACTGCATCATTGAGTACCACAACCAAACGTTCTACGTAGGGAATCAATGCCCGAACAGTGTAGTCTTGAACAAAATGGCGGAGATTCTCCACATCCATGGCATTCAAGTATGACCCATGTGAGGCATCAGAGTCAGTTTCACCCGCCCAGACATTTGGATTAATTGTCTGAGATATGATGCTCTCACTGCTGACAGAGAACTTCGAATGCTGGAGAAGAAATACAAAGTGAAGTTATGATAAGGGATTTCATTTAATTGTGAGACTTCTTACAATGGCTTCCGTTGCTTGTTCTTGAATGGGACTTAATGGATGAAGAAATGCCTCATTGTCACTTCCATCTGCCATCTGCATCGAGGGCATTGAGATTACGGATACAGAATCTTGAGGTGTTTTTGGAGCACTTCCTTGGTCCGTTTGGAGATCCTTAAAAGAGATATAGTTTTATTAAAAATACATAAAGAATCTTTGATATGTCTTCAACTTACCGCTTTTGGAGGTCTGCGTATATAAGAACCCCAATAATCAGGAATATCACTTGAAACACCACCACTGAGGGAATTTACTTGAATAAGAAAGCATCTGTTATCACCAAATGTTGCCTTGAGCAGCTCGTAACTCTGTTGAGCTCTGGATAGTATGAAAACGTCATTTGAAAACCCCGCTTAAAAAACAAAGAAAAAACTTACTTGGAAAGATCCCCAGAGGAACCCTCATGTAGCACGATGTAACTATTAAGAACATCATTCGGCTGAAACCACTTAGGAAGCTTTTGTGGCGTTACATTTTGCATAATTTGGACACAGTGTGTTAGTTTTTGGGCGGTCTCTACAACATTTGGATCGGCACTGGACAGAACGATTAGACAACTTAAGAAATGGCGAGTGAACTCATGGTCGGCGGGGAATTGAACTGTGAGAAAGGTCTCTCGCCAATTATCGAACCATGGTTCTGCTGTTGGAACTTCTAGTTCCATGTTACCTCCTAAAGCAAGCATAGAATTGATCCACCACGTAGGATCAGATTTGAATTCGACTTAACTTACCAATTGTTATGAATTTCATTTTATCACTAACTCCATTGGTGACTGCTTCGTTCATCATTTTGCGAGCCAGAATAGTCTGGGGAGGTCTCCAGTTGATATCACAAATATTCAGGCGGAGTCCCTTGATTGAAACACTCGTGCCAGTGCTATCACGGAAGTGGGCTTAGAGAAAACACTTAAATGTTTATGTACACAATTTACATTAAAGAGCAACTTACCATCATTTGGAAGCTTGGCAAAAGGTTGCAACATCTCCACAAATGATAAATTGTTTTTGTGGCAGATTTCATCGGCCATTGGACTTGTCACTACTCCAACCAGAGGTGAGAAGATATTTTGTATGATTTCTCGGGCATTGTAGCTTTGGCCAGTTAAGTGAATCATTTTGTGCAGGGACTTCAAATCACTAAAAAAACAATTTTATAGATTCTTTTTTCTTATCAAACGATTTTTAAAAGAATAAAGAAAAAAATTCGATTCCTTTCCTAAACAAATTTTTCACTTATCAAATTCAACAGCTGATTTGGGAAGATGACAGCAACAAAAGTGTACTAAAAAGTTTAGCAACTTGAGCTTTTGATGTGTTCATAAATGCGACTGTCAAATATATACACAGGTATGATATTGAGGAATGCGAAAACCATAGTTGACGAGAAAATTTAATGAATTTAATGTCGTTTTTTTTTGTAATCTTAAAGATTTGATTTTAATATATAGAATTGCTGTCTACAAAATAATGATAATTATACAACGCTAAACAAGAACAAAAAACTGTTGTCAGTAAACGTTTCGCGTTGATTTGGGAGAGCCTTTAAAATGTTTTCGCTGAATTCACTAATAGAGGTTTATATTCGACCACTTCAAGTTTGGTGGTAAATCAATTTAAGCGGGTGAAGAACTGATAAAGCAGAGCTTGACCATTGTATTCTTTCTTTCCCATTAAAATATAGACCATCCCGCCCAGCCTACCTTGGATAGAACAAAGTGATTCTGTCAGAGGGCTAAATGGAGCGCTATAGAAGCAAATAACACTTTAATGTCTAAAACGCGAAGCAATTTTGTTAGTTGGGTAGTCCATTTTATTCCATTTTGTTCAGTTTTGCATGTACGTTGAACATAAAGGTTCTCCCAAACCAACGCGAATGCTGAGCGATTCGCAGCGAATCATTCACAATAGTAAAAAATATGACAAATACATAACTCTAAACAACAACAAAAATTCGCCGTCACCTCGAATTCGCGTTGGTTTGGAAGAGCCTTAAAGGTTCTATTTTGATATGTTTTGATGAGATCGGTAGCAGAATTGCTTATACGCTGCCCAAAATCTAATGTTCCAGCTTACAAATATTCTATTAGCAGCAGATACACAGCTTGTGTGAAAACTTCAACAGTCTTATTTTTTAGATTTTTTAGGTGGTTGACTAGTTAAGGCCTAACTACATTCAATTCACTTGTGTACAAAATAAAAAAATGTCTCTTTTCAATAAACTACTCAATCCTATCTTTTTTCTCATTTTTTACAATAGTAAAAGTTAGAGCGTCCCTAACTTTTACTTTTGTAGAAAAGTGAAATACAAGCACATCTAAGAAAACTGTTTAAAAGCTGATTCACAGATGTCACTTATATCGATAATAGTTGCCGAACTAGAATTTTCCGTGTTTGAATGCATTCAGCTCAACTCAAATTTCATTTCACTTTTCGCAGGAAGGTGTCGCCAGCATATATATGTATTTTAAACTTTTGCACATTTGTTCAAAAGTGAAATAAATGTGGTTATGCCCTTAGACAGTTTTTAAAAGTCCTTAGTAGTTGGAAATATGCCTTATTTAATGAAATAAAATGTCAACTTATACAAATCTTAGACAACTGATGCCGTTGTCTAAGTTAGATGACCTTAGGACAATAGTAAACAAAGTTTATTAATAACTTTTTGGAGTTGGACGGCTGTGTAAAGTTAAACAAAGTTTATATATACGATTGCAAGTGTATACACGCCATGACTATTGAAATTAACCAATCTAAACATGGTCTTTATGCTTTCTGAATGCACTCATTCGACGTTGGAAAGCTTATTTTGTTTGGCGGGAAAGGCTGAATTTTTTAGTACATAAAATGATCTGTCAAACATCAAATTATTACAAAATTTCTTAAAAAAAAGTGCGGTCATACGAATCCGGACATAAAAACAAAAGATATTTAACAATTTAAAACAATTAATTATCAAAAAATAATAAAGTCATTTTATTCCAACTATAGTCTCCCTCCGATGTAAGTAATTAAAATCCACAAAAACACAATTTTTTTCTATAAAAAATTATTTTTTCCACAGTGCCCTTCGTCGGCTTCAACTTTTTTTTGTTTCTTCTTTTGTTGCTAGTTTTTGTGAGAGATTGTTTTCAACAGCAATGGCGAAAGTTCACATCACCAACGTGGTGGTCCTCGATAATCCAAGCAGTTTCTTTAATCCCTTTCAATTCGAACTCACCTTCGAGTGCATCGAAGAACTCAAAGAAGACCTCGAATGGAAGATGATCTATGTTGGCTCTGCGGAATCAGAGGAGCACGATCAAGTTCTCGACACTATATACGTTGGCCCAGTGCCTGAAGGACGTCACATCTTTGTTTTTCAAGCTGATCCACCAGATGTTACAAAGATTCCCGAGCAAGATGCTGTCGGTGTCACAATTGTCCTACTCACGTGTTCGTATCGCGGTCAAGAATTTGTTCGTGTGGGATACTTTGTGAACAACGACTATGCCGACCCCGAGATGCGTGAAAATCCACCACCAAAGCCGCTTTTCGATCAATTAACGCGAAACATTTTGGCCTCCAAGCCCAGAGTCACCCGATTCAAGATAAATTGGGACGACACACCACAGAATGGAGTCTCAAATGGAACGAACGGCATGGATAGTGAGGATGTGCAGTTCTTCCAAAATGCCAACGGAGCTGGCTGTTCAGGAGCAGGAATGATAGAGAACGGCTGCATCTCAACGACTAACGAAAATAGTTTGGCCATGCCCATGGACAATGGTAGTGGCGTAGGTCTGAACGAAAACTCAAACTCTCTGGCGATGGAGTGCTAGTACAGACTTTGAGAAATCACTTTTGTACCTATGGCTAATTTATTTCATGGAACGAGCTGGTCCATTACGTGTATTTTTATAGATTTACGTTTTAGCCCAGTCCAAGAGGGAGGCCCTCGACTCTCCCAATGTTGCTTTCTCTTGGTATTTTTTGGTTTAACTTTTCTTTCCTTCATGTCGTAGTTTTTGTTATTGCCTAACTTTTCTTTTAAACGACTCGATATTGAATTAATCTCCAGAAAAGGCTGCAAAAGCAGTCCGTTAATTTATTTTCGAGTTCTGGATTCAAATGAACATTTAGTTGTAAAATTTTTCTTTTAGTTTGTAATAATTAATAAGTTAATAAACTTCAATTGTTTTGTTGAATTGTATGTGGTTTAAGTTTTTAATTTTTTAACATTTTTGATGACTCATGTATTGACTGGAATCCGTGAGATCATAACGTTGTGGAATTTGTCGGCTTGTGCTAAGAAAAGAAATTTAGTTTTGAGTCTGTGCCTATTATCTACATTAATGGAGTCCATTTATTTCCGTTTAATTTGGTGGCGATTGTGCACTTAGCCAAAGATCAAGGATTTGATCTCTTTTCTTGATTGATCTAAGACAAAAGGCGGTTATTTTTGTATACCCTCCAGACCGGTATTGGCGTTAGCAATAAGAATCCTGGTATGTGCGGGGTTTCATGATGCTAATATACAATGATGATCATACGGTAAAGTCGATTACGCTTAGATGCCATTCTCCTACCTTCCGAGCTTGGAATAATACAGTTGGCTTCAGGTGGGATGCGATCTAATTGAGTGAGTGTCTTATGATCCGCCTCCTGTCGGTTGTGCTAGCTAACCCTACATCCCTTAAGATTTAAACCAAAGAACATGACTGGTTTTGAAAATCTTATGTCACTAATGCGGAGTGAGCAGACGGAGGTCCAAGAAAATCTACGATTTAACCATGTAACTGGAATGGGGCCCTGAGGGGTCGAAAATAATCTTCAGAGGATATGTCCACAAACTCTACTCTCTAATCCACTTTCATCCACAGGTCAAACGATTTATGGTATCAAAACGGCGCACTCCAACGCTAATTGGGTCACAAGCCAATATAATGCTCATGGCCACCATTTCTACCTACCTAGCTGCGCTTAGTAAGTGATTTCTAGGTATAGGTATGTTATCATCTTTAAGAAGGTTTTTTAATAATACAAATTCTATATACTACTGAAATAAATCAGCCAAGTAGAAGACTTAGCATTAAGGATTGGGCTTGCGTATTGGTATGTCATCATCTCAATCTCTTTGAGCATATAATGTTCCAAGGCGATTTGAACCCAGGATTATTGTTTTCCTATTGAAAACAAAATTGAGCAAAATATTTGTTTCCATCTACATACTTTTGAACATTCAACATTGAAAAGACACCGAAAGTACGTTATGGAAGCTTAACCCAGGATGGATTAACATGTGACCTCAGCTTGTCTACAAAAAAATACCGAGATAATCCTTCTGGCAAAGAAGAGGACCCCGATTCTAATCGATTTCCAAATGGACACGGAAGGGATAAAGAATAAAAACGCTATGAAGTATTTGGGTGTGACCATCAATACCAAATTCAGTTTCTGGCACAATATTAAGAACGTAGTCGAAAATTTATAAAGCTATATTCAAATATAACAAAGTTGACGGAAAATGTGGACAGCATATTAGTTTGTTAAATTCTAGGATATAAAATTATAAATGTTTTTATAAGGAGAGAACGTGGATGTATACTTAAGCATTTCTAATAGCCATCTTTCTGAAATAACAGAATCAGCATCTCTTAAGTGGTTTTCTTTCATTATTTCCTATAATATCAACCCAAGTTAAGTTAAAAATTCTTGGTATGGAGTCTTCGTGTCGATGATAACCCATTGCTTTACGACCAATGGTAAAAAAATGAACGTTCTTGAAAAAATGGCTTTTAAGTTTAAAAAGTTAATTCATAAACAGGCCAAGAAAATTAAAAATTCATAATTAAATAATATTATCACATAAGACGACTTGAATGTATTTCTTGGTTTATTTCAGAATGTGAAAGAACCAGGAGTTTGACCGTCTTAAACACTTAACTATGTTTAAAAATAACTTCTGACATATTTATTATACGAAAGTATGTTTAAATAAGACGTTGGCAAACGCAACAAACCATTGGAAGACGTTCGACTTTTTTTTAATGGCGTCGATTTATTGGTTAAATTTTATTAGTTGATTGGTTTAGTTATTCCTAACCTAAACAAAAGAAAATAATTAATAACGATTTTGCTAATTTTAATCTAGTGTATTTTTATTTACCTATGTATGTACATACATCACAAATAACATTTTAAATTTTGACAACAACAACTTAATTATAACTTCCGATTTCGATTAATAAAATTTGAATTTATTGGTTTGAGGCCGATGAAACTTGTAGCATATTTTTAAGATGAATCGTGTATGCGTTGTAAAAATGCTTCAATATTTAAATTGGGAATTGATTTCCATATTAATATCCAAAATAGTTTTTGGGGAAAAAAACTACATATATGTATACATATATTTGAGTTAATTCAAATACTTGAAAGACACATACAATTTTTTAGTCAATGCTTTGGAAACTTATTTCAATTGATTTAATGATATTTAAAGGAATTTTTCTTCCTTATAATGCATTTTTCTGATAAAAGAAGTTTTTCTTCAAATATACAACTTTAATTTTATATAAAAGGAATTCCTTGCATTTTTTGACCTTCTTATGTATATCCGTCATCTACTACACCCATCCCGACTATCGACTATCTCGAAAAGGAATACAAATTAAACATACACAAACAAGTTGCATCTACTGGAGTGGAAAAGTTAAAGGTTTGGCTACTTTGTCCGTTGTGGCAGACGCATACGTTGTTTATGGGCCAGTTTGCATACGGCTAGTCGCGCACATTCAATTGTTAGTTTCGAAATTGTTTGGTTGCAAAATTGAGTCCTATGGACACCGCGCACATGCAGAAATTATTCCGTCGTCGATTCGAGCTACTTTTTATTTAAAAAATAGTTAGAAGATTTGATATGTATATGTTTTTACTGATCTGTTATTAATTCAAAACAAAACCATTTAAAATAAATACATATGTCATTTGTCGTTTATGTTGCGTACTATTTCAATATTTTTACTAAAAAAAGAAACATAATTCCTACCCTCTGCAAAGTTTTGAAAATGTGTCCAGCTTTAAATAAATCCTGCTGTAATAAACACATAAAAGGTTTGTTCGTTGACCCAGGTTTGCTTGACAACCCCAAGAATTGTCAAAAAAAGAACTGAGTCTTACGGTTCTCAAAATACACTAAACGGCTCTCAATGTTTCAATTTTGCTGTTAAGATAAGCCAGAAACAAAATTTGGTTTAAAAATGAAAAAAAAAGAAACCACAAGTTCCATTTTCTATTTCTATTTGTTATTATATAAGTAAATTTATGTATTCATTGAATTTCCATTTCAAAACAAAAGAATTACCTGCAGCACGTGAATCCACAACAAAAAAGCTTCAGAACTCCTGGCACTTGACATTTTATTCGTAACCTCAACTTGCCCCAGCAAAAAACCTCGTCCTACTTCAGGGCAACGGCGTATACAAGGGGGGGGTCACGGGGTCATGACCCCCCCCGAGGACTCAAAAGATGTACGCAAAAATAATAAGAAAAGCAAAAATATTTGCAATCTGAAAATATAATTTGAAAAAAAATATTTTTGTATAGCTTTGGAATAGGCTACCTATTCATTATTGGTAAAGTTTATTTACCTTCTCCTATCAACATTTACAAGCCATTGCTCGAATAATACTATTGGGGTTTTATTGTCGAAATTAAACAATTTTTTTGTTGGTTAAGATGTATCAAATAGACGATTTTAACCACTTGCATTCAGAAAATTTTAGCATTGATGTATTTTTTGATTCAAAATCAATTTGGTAGATCTACGTTTTTGGCAGATATACACTCTTTAATTCTCAAAGTATTTTCAATATTGTTTTTGATCGGTTTAACTTACTTATTTTGTGAGAATTTTGTTCAAAATATCAAGGAAATCATCTTCGATAAAAAAAAAAAAAAATAAATGAATGAATGGATAAAAAAAACTAACAGACGATATTATACGAATATTACAATGAAAAACAAAAATGTTACTTTAAACCGTATTCGATACACCAGGGCCGTTCCGACTCAAACCCAGTACCAACATGTTTCAGTATAGGTTACGTACGAATTACCAGCAAAAAGGGCGATTTAACTAGTTGAAATGTCGGTTTATATCGACTTTTTTGCATGTAAGAATACCTATTTTGGTTACTAGTTCATAAAATTTTTAGCTTCGAACTTAGACAAAAAGTCAGCAGCCTAAAAAGAAAGTCGAAAAAAGGATCGACTTTTATCGAATTTTCGATTTTTCTTCCCAATATTAAGTACATAGAAAAAAAGTTGATATAAATTGATTTTTTAACCTGTTGACATTTTTATTTTTAGTTCGATATTTTTTCTATCGTTAATAGTTTCATTCCAACGCAACGTAACTTAAAATACATCGCACTGCTTGGAATGTTTGAATGATATCAACAAAAACTCTAATCATACATTCTTGTCTGACTTTTAAACACGAATTTAACAGTTAATTATTAATTATGGATTATGTTTAAAATACATTTTCTTTTGATCGTATCGATCGTATATTCGATTGATGACAATCCAACGCAAGTTAAGCGTGCTTTTAAACATTATTCCCTAAACTATGAATTGATCAAAATATCGGTCAGTCAAAGTCAATTTGTTCGTGAAATGATCGTCGTTTTTTTGACACAGAAAGCGTCATGATAAATAATATGTAACCGTCCAGTTTGTTGAAAATTTGTTTTCATCAACGCCAGTCAATTTATTTGCTAAGGGTTTTGACGTTTACAAACATGCTCTCTGCCTTTTCAATAATCATCAACTCGATTTTTGTGCTGCTCAGTTGCACCGTAGATGATGTGTTGACTTTTGAACACAATACTAACGCTGTAAAATTTGTATTTGCATTTTTTAAGAGAAGACTTTTGCAGTTTGCGTTAACGAATATTCCGCAAACACATTTCATCGCACCATTCATGGAACGTGGCGAGCCATTCGCAGTAAGGTTGGCCCCCTTCATAGGAAGGCACCTGGGGATTTGCTCCAGTGCCCCACCCTTAGATACAGCCCTATCATACACCCTAAAAACATTTTTTGATTGAGATCTGATCTGCGGCCAATATTTCACATGTTCATTTTCAGGCTTCAATAAAAACAAATTGTGGAAGCTAAGAATTTTTGTCTCCAATAAAAGAGTCGTTCTAACTACCACAATTTTTTATTGATAAATGAGAAAATTATCCCCTCATTATTATCCCGTTATCAGATTAAAAAAAAAATTAATGCAAACTGTCGCTTAAAACTGTCTTCAAACGTAAGATATTAAGAAAAATATTAAAAAATATTAATATTAAGTAAAATATTATGATTAACATCTCCAAAACCTAAAAATTTTTTAGCGTGCACAAAAAATCCATACGAAATATTTTTGGTACACAACCTCAAGATCATATTAAAATTCGGGAGTGGATCAAAATTTGGTTTCCAAAACTCAGCTCTTCAAAATTTGTGTTTTACCCAGAAAATAATAAGGGTATTCATGCAACGTCGTAAGTTTACAAATTGTGTAAAAAGTATGCATGAACGACCTTTGTTATACATTTGATTAAATGCTAGGTAATTCAATCAGAGTAAGAGTTACAATGACGTTTGGATAAGCTTAACCAGTTTGGTTAATTTTACGAACAAAATCCCTTGATAACTTTAACAAAATTGGGTGAATCATTTCCCATACAAAATTTGACAGTTTATTAACCAAAAGATAAATTTAACAAATTTGTAAACTTATCTACGGTTTTACGAAGTTGCATGAATACCCTTAATATAAAAATGTGTAAGCTTTGCCAGCAAATAATAATACAGTAGACGCTCGATTTAGTAAATCTAAAAAAATTAACTATATTGAACACACAAAATTATATATAAAAACATATTTTTTTACAAAAATGTCCCGAAAGAATTTAACATTGCTTAAGGACACTAAACAAGTGTTTCTTTTTTTTAAACCTCATTGAAAGCTTGCGAAAAAGTAAACAATCTCGAAAGAGTGAACAGGCTGGTTTTATTACCTTACTATATCGAGCGTCTACTGTATTTTATTTTAAGATCATTAAAAGGTAATTGAAAAAAGAAGAAAAATTACGCCCTTTTTACAATTTCCAAACTTCTCTTTATTTTGCCAAAATTATGTAAACGGAATTTGGAGAATATTGAGAAACAAAATTTCGAAAGAAAAGTTTTGCAAAACGAGTTTTGACCTTGCTAAAATTTCGACCCCAACTCTTTATAATTAAAAAAAAAATGGTAACATTTGTGGGACCAGCAAAAATTAAATCCAAAAAAAGTACAAAACGCGAAAAAAATGGAAACCATGGATCAGTCTTTTAATTAATAAATTTATAAGAACTGAATTGGGTTTTTGTTTTGGTATGACCCCCCCCAAGAAATGGAGCTGTATACGCCGCTGCTTCAGGGCGAGTTCAGGGCGACCTCAGGTTCTTAAAAACACAGGCTTAGTTCAGTGGCACATTCTGTTCACGCCAAAAATAAGTGTGAATAAATTTGACTGATTGTACATACGATATTTGTCAAAAACTTAAAACTCACTCTTGCGGAATCGCAGAAATTGACGTGTACACGATTTTCTGTCTACACAGAAAAACCTCACTCTTGCGGAATTGAGCCCCAGGTTTAAAAAAAGACGCTTTGGAGCAACCCCAGGGTGACTTCAGGGCTAAACGAACACACCTAAATTGAATTTCCTGTATTTTCATTAAATTTCAAAATTTTATACTATCTATTTATTATTTTGACAAAGAACTACATCAACTTAAAATTGAAGATAAAAGTTTTTTCAAGCCTAAAGAACAAATATTTGTTAATTAAAACTTAGACAACACATATTTACATACATATATTCTTTACCTACCTACATCAGATGTCAGAAATACAAAAATGTTTGTAAGCGTGAGGACGAAAACACACGTATAAACAACAACAAATCTAAATTTAAACTGTCAGAAATAAAAAATGGCTGTGAACGTGAGTAAAAAATACCTACACGCAAATACAACAGCAATTATTGACTGAACAAAAGTCAAAACTCTAATCATATTACGCTTAATATGTGTACTGTTTATAAAATTTCAAGGACGGCTACATCAAGAAAAAAAAACATATTAATAATCCCTTTGCTTCCTAGTGGTTTTGCGGTGAAACCACACATATATCATTTTTTCTCTGTATTCCTAATGGTTTCACGACGAAACCAAGTGGATTTCTACGAACTGTAATTCATTTTTTAACGGCAAAAATACGGTTTGGGATGTTTTCAGTGCGTTGTAAGTGATTATTTGTGGATTTAGTTTCATTGTTCGTGTCATTCACAGTGTTTTTTCTTGTGCAGTGAAATTTTTTTATTAATTATTGTTTTTCCGAGAATGGCAAGTAAGTAAAGTGCACAAATGGAAGAATTTGTTATTTATTTGTTAATAAAAATATAGTTTGTGGTAATATATTAGTTATGACCCATTTATCAAGCTTTTTTGATATGGTTTAGCCGTGAAACCAGTAGGAAATAAAGAATTCTTTTTTTAATTTTTAGAGAAAGACCAATTTGCAATTCTTGACCTAGAGACGATGGGTTCGCAAGAGTTGCAGGTATTGTTTGAAGGAATTCCATCGGATATCGAATCCGAAAGTGGTGGTGAAGATTTGCAAGAACCTGAAGCAAACCTTGAAAATCTTTTCGACATAAATGCTATGGAAATTATTTTTGTTGACGAGTCTCAAGAAGATCATGACATGGGATGGATAAGCGAAGATGATACTCCTTTGTCCGTCGTGCAACAAACAGAGAGGGCTAAACAAACCATATGGACAACCTCAAGAAATTATTTGCTGGGTATGAAGAAGGAGTTTGAAGAAGAAACAGGTCCCGCCATTCCTGATGACTTAGAAACACCTACCGATGTGTTTCTTGATTTATTTCCAATGGAATTAATTGAGCATATTGCATTCCAAACAAATTTATATGCCGTGCAAAAAGCTGGAGGAAACAGTAATAACTTCATTCCAACCAGTGCTGAAGAAGTCCAAGTGGTTCTTTCAATAAACTTAATGATGGGCGTCAAAAAGCTTCCCAGTTATTGCGACTATTGGTCATCTATGCCTGAACTTAGAGATAATTACGTCTGTTCACTTATGTCAAGGGATCGTTTTGCCTGGCTTCTTGGGCATATTCATTTGAATGACAATTTGCGACAACCGGAAAAAACATCTCAAGATTATGATAAGCTTTATAAGTTGCGTCCTCTCATTACGAAGCTATCGGAAACCTTTTTGTCATCATTGAAGCCATCTAAGTTTCAATCAGTAGATGAATCGATGATAAAATTCAAGGGAAGGAGCTGTTTTCGTCAATATATGCCCCTAAAACCTATAAAACGCGGATACAAGGTTTGGATCAGAGCTGACGAAAAAGGGTATGTTTGTCAGTTTCAGATCTACACTGGGAAAACCACGGCAGGTACCGAAGAAGGTCTTGGTTCACGTGTGGTAAAAGACCTCTCCAGAACGTTACTTGGGAAAGGACATTGTATCTTTTTTGATAATTTTTTCAATACGATCCAACTACAAAAAGATTTACAAGCTGATATGATTTACTCCTGTGGAACCTTTCGCAAAGGAAGAAAAAATGCACCCACTGATCTACTTGATGACAAAAATTTACAGCAAGGGCAATCTGACTGGAGAATTAGTAAGGATGGTCTAGCATTTCTAAAATGGAAGGACAAGAAATCAGTGTATTTTCTGAGTAACTTTCATGACCCATCAGTTGCTGGAACAGCAATGCGTATGCAAAAAGATGGCCGTAAAAAGGAGGTTTCTTGTCCACAACTTGTAAGTGATTACAACAAACACATGGGTTATGTTGATAAGGTGGACATGCTGAAATCCATTTATGAAATAGACCGAAAATCTAAAAAATGGTGGCATCGGATTATGTGGTATTTGCTGGATATGTGTCTCTTGAATTCATATATTTTATTCAATGAAAAAGCTAATTCGACAGCATTATCGCTCAAAAAGTTCCGATTATCTGTTTGCTCAGGACTTGTTGGGAGCAAGACAGCAAAGACAACAAAAAGAAAATCAGGCCCAAGTTCTAGTGTTAGCAATTTCAAGACCAAAGTGCCATACGAAAAAAGGTATGACAAGTGTGAGCATATGCCGAAACATGGCTCATCACGGCGGTGTGCACATTGCAGTACAGCATCTGAGCCTCACCGTACAAGGTGGTCCTGTTCTTGCTGCGAAGTTGGACTTTGCTTGAGTGACAAAAAGAATTGCTTTGCATTATATCATATGGTTTGAAATAAAAATTATAAACAATATTTAGCAAAATTTATTCTTTGTTTTTTTTTTTCCTTTGCTTCCTACTGGTAACGTGGTGAAACCACTCATAAAAATAACAATAAAAGATTTAAAAAAATTTTTTTTTTTTTGTTTACTTTAATTCATGATTAACTATTCAAATTGAACCTAAATTTCACACTTTTTTACCAAAATCTTTAAAAATTGAAACCTCCGGGAACAAAGGGTTAAGTTGTTCTTTATTTTTGTTTGTCATTTTTGTTTTCTTTTACCAAATTTTATTTTATTTGCGCTTTCGTTTATTTGCGCATACTTTAAGCAGATCTACTTTATGTTGCCAGTTGATAGTTTGGCAATTTGCTCAATATAAAAGCGCAAGAAATTATTATGAAAGTCATTAGTTCCTTTACCTGACCAGATAAGAAGTAGTTTTTGCTGAAAGTTCATCAAAATGTTCGCATTCAAAGTAACTTTTATTGTTCTATTGGCAATCGTAAATGCTCTCTCTGCAAATGCTGCTGGACCTGCGATTGGTCCTTTTGGTTCAATTGTCGCAGCAATAGACTAATCGGCATTACTAATATCACAATGCCATTGAAGTGAAGCCGACTAACACGTGGTACTTTAATTGGCTTAGCTAATTTTAATGATTGCTTTTGGCTTGTTTTTGAATAAAATTCGTTCAAACTAAAACGACACTTTCGTGTTTTAGAACTTTTATTTTATCAGTGATTGTGTTGTATTCAAGTTTTTGTTTCACAAAATCAATCATTGACCTGTAATAGCTCACTAAAGGACATCATCTTGTGCAGGTAGTCGCTTTACGACCTGTATCTGTACCCATATAAAAACATAGTTAAAATTAACGAAAGTTTTGCTTTTCAAGCTATACTTTCCTGGTTTTGCCCCAAAAATGAGACAGTTAAAGACCAAAAAATGCATCACAAATTCACTACCTTACAAATTTATTATATTTCCGAATTAAGTAAAAGCTAAGAATCCACAAAATTTCTATTTCAACGACTACAATACTTGCTACAAATTTGGTCGACAATATTTCTTTTAGAAAATGCCGTTGGCCTCCTCAGACTTCTTCCATTTTCAATGTATTTAATCAATGAATGCAAATCGGGAAAACAAAGAAGTCCAGCAGTACCAACACTTAGATCCATGTGTCGAATAGAACGTAAATTACATGTGCATCCATCGAAAATGAAAAATGTTCGATTCGAACGAAATGCCACATAGTTACCCCAGGGGGTCATTGTTAAAATACGATCTGCACAACGGAATGCTGACTTGAGAAGATTACACAAACTCTCATAGCTGCCATTTTCTGATCCAATAACGGCCATATTTTTTGGATCTTCAGTGAAACCAGGATAACTATTGGGCTTGCATCCGACCGGAATACCACCGCGAGGAATTTCATCAGAGGATGAAGTGTCGTCGCCATCTTGTTGTTTGCGGCGTTGGTGCCGCTGACGTCTTGTCGGTGCAGAGCTTGTCTTTGGTATTTCTGTTGAATCTCGATTAATAGGAGCATCACTCGACTTTGATCTTCTTTGATTTTCAGGGCTATCTTGATCGGTCGGCTCAGGATTTGCACTTTCGTTACTTTCTTCTGCTAATACTATGCTGTCGATTGTCTCTTCAATTGGTCTTGCAGTCTCAATTTGCATCTCTATAATTGGGCTCTCTATTTGAATCTCTTTAGTTGGTTTATCAGGCTCAACTTTCTTAGCTTTCTCTTTTTCTTCTATATGTTTTTCCTTACTAACTTTGTCTCCACCTTTGGTAGTTTCTACTACTTTATGCTTTGGTTTTTCTATTTCATTCTCTTTGGCTGTTGCGGCTTCTTTATTTGGCTTTGGTTTTTCTATTTCTTTAACTTTCTTTTCAGTTTGGGGCTTTTTTATTTTTTCCTTTTGGATTTCTTTCTTGTCGGATTTATTCTTTTCATTTTGTTTCTCTTCTTTTTCTTCAGATCTAAGTAGAGTCTTTTTATTTCTCTTTTCTATTGTATTTTCTTTGACTTCTTTTTTCTTTTTCTTTTTTGACTTAGTTTCTATAACATCAGAAAGATCGCTGCCAGATTTTTGTTTTGGATTCTTCTTCTCAGAATTTTCCCTAGATGCCTTCTTTGTTTTCTTCTTCGTCTTTGCTTCCTTAGCTAGTTGCCTAAATGTACCTTCATCATCACTTTCATCAGATTCTTCAGAAGGTAACTTATCACTTCCAGAATTTAAATCAAGGTCATCATCATCATCTTCTTCATCTTCGGTTTCTTCGTCAGATTCCTCAATAAATTCTCTCCTCAAGTCATTGTAGTCTTCTAAGCGTGTTTGTGATAGTCCGGGGGAATCAAGATCAGCTGAGTCTGACTCTATTGGTATTTCCTCACCTTGACAGACATATCCATCAACACCAATTACCGAATCATTAAGAGAGATCACCTCTGGGGCTTCATCTGTTTGTGGTGTTGCTGTACACATACAAGGAATTTGTGATCTTAATTGACTCTCCTTGAGTTTATCTAATTGTTCCAGCTCAATTATTTTCACAGCATAAATTATAAACTTGGATTCTTCGAACAACTCGAGAAGGGCTTGAGTGAAAATGCAGCACATTTTATCGAAAGATCCACACATGTGCAATGAAGCAGTTACTATTTTCTTCTTTTCCAGTGAACACTGATGTGAGTATGGATCCAGGATGTAATAGAACTTCCCTTTCTTCCATATAGCAAAGGTTCTACCTTGTATCTGAACTAGAAGATTTGAACTGTTTTCGAAAGCTCTCCTCAAAGATTGACTAAGTTCACTGTACCGATAGTTCGGAGTACATTTCCAGATTCCACATTCAGCCAATGCTTTGACAGCTATTTGAACCATAAATTGTCCAAAAACAAATCTATTTGGAACATCTTGAATTCCTAGATCAATACTGACATCACATTGAGTCCATTGTTTATAGAAATGTGCTCCAAGTTTTATGATTTTATCCAATACCGCTCTGTTCCAAGTTGGAGTTGCATCGATTTTAGCATTGATCAAAGCACAAAAAGCTACTGGAAGTGAGTGTCGTAATCGGATTTCCTTGAAACACATTGATCCCAAATGAATTGTGGCCCTTAAAATAGCATAGTCGGGACTTTTAATATCGAATTCAACTGATCTATCCACAAGTTCAGGAGTAGGCACACCACCGCATGGAATCAATGACTTTACCTGAATATTTCTGATGGTGAAGAAATTTTGAGGATCTACCCCACTCAAATTCAGTATCAAGTGGCTAACGTTTTCGATATGACGTAAGCAAATCAAAATGGCTACCCCATGTTTCCTATCACTTTGGAGGTCCAGATATCTCCTACCATAGCAATCAAACACAAAGTAAACATCAGCGTTCTTCCAAAGTATTGTGTACCAATCTTCAATTTGCAGAAGACAGAATTGAAACTTTTTGAAAAACTTCAAAAGACCCCAATGGAGATTTGGAACTGCAGCCTCCTGTCCAATTACTTGACCCATCATAAATGGTTCGTTAACCAACAAATCAAAAGTATTTCCACAGAGGATAAAGCTTCTCATGATTGAAGCCTCTTTTAGTTTCTCCCCATCATGAAGCTTGGACTTGGAAGCAATATACAGATGTTGACCCTCAAGAAGTATCCGATTGAGAACTTTCTCATCCCATTCAATCTCAGGTGTGATGAAATATTCAGCAAATGCTACAAGGTTCGTAGCGAATCCTTGTAGGACTTGATCTGAAGATTTGCCCTCGAGATACTTAATGCCAAAGGAGGAATTTGACAAGCCGATCGGTGCACCCAGAGATGGCTCAGGGATCTTTTTGTTTCGTTTTTTTCGAGTATCACAATCTAAATGTATGCATAAAATTTTAGTGTTTCTAAAGGTTGTAAAATTAAAGAAGTCTACTTACGCCATCTTATTGGTCGAAAGAGTATATCACGTTCATTAGATTCTGGTGGCCACTGACACGGTTTCCAAGGGGTCTTAGCAGCCTTGCTGAGGTAGTGAACTTGACGGACTGGCAGTGGACTAAGGGGAGAGATTTATTTATAATAACAAAATTTCCAAATAAAAGCTACAACTTTGGTAGGCCTTCGCAAAGCTCAGGTTTTGGATTTTTGAAAGTTTCAGAATAACAAACAAAATCTGGTCCTTCAAAGTATTCAACAGGTGTCAAATTTGGTGCACTTGATTCTTTTCTTCTTATCAAATCGTAGTCTTCAAATTGTTCTATTTTATTATTGAATGTTTGCATATTTGGTTAAAGTTTGTTAAAAAAAAAAATTTAGGAAAAAACACAGGAATTTCAATTCAAATGAAATTTAGAATTAAAAAAATATGTCTTATTTTACATAGAAGACTTGAATATGAATTAAGGAATTTAATATAATTTTTTTCCAAATTATGGTTGAAAAGATCAGGAGGTAGTGAATAAATACAAGATTTTCCAACAATTGATTTTATAATTCTCGCCAGTTTTTAAAGTGATAAGTCAAAACTAAAAGGCTATAAATATTATGGATCGATAAACATCTGCAAAATCAATACAAAAATTGTGAAAACATCGCTGAAACGTTTTGCTAATTATGATTTTGGTTAGCTTGACATGAGACCTTGAAACTTTATTTAACAAAACTCCATTGCTAACCAATTACTGCAGCAAAAGTTATTCTTAAATGGCTATTGAATGGCCTGTCAGATAGTTTACTTTTTTGAAAGTATGCCCCAAAGGAGGCCCCTAAAAACCATTCATGCCCTTGAAAAAAAAACAACAAAAACTTTCAAAAATAATTAAAAGAGTTTAGGGCTGATCATAATAATGAAAAAAGTCGATCTTTTATCGCGATCCAGTATCCTTGAAGGGGCCTTTAAAAGTGTTTGTTAAACAAGTAAAACTCAACAGTTATTGTTTTGGCTTCTTTGAAAATGTGAAAAATTTCACAAATTCACCGTTTTTGTTATTGAAAACAACAAGAGTTTTGCAAAATAAAGAATACATTTGTTGAATGGTTGATAAATTTCAACCGTGTTGGTTGTGACGGTATTAACTTGTTCAAAGTCAACAAGTTAGAAATAATCACTAGCATTCTGCGACGTGCGTACAGTCTGCTGATAATCAACACTGAAAGCTTCTTCCATTCCACAAATAACTTTTGCTCACTAATAAAAGCAAATTAAGGCTAATTATTGCTGAAATCATTTTACTTATCGTTGAAGAAAAACTTATTAAGCAACAATAGTTTAACAAGTGATTATTGACTAGTTGACTTGATGTTCTGTGGTATAGGCCCCTGGTGTTAGCCCCACATAAGACTTACTTTGTTCAACTGGCTTAATAGGTCGAGAGAACTTTTTTCTATGGACGATTCATATTGTGTTACAGAAATGATCTTCACTTGTTGAATAAAAAATAACAACTAGTAGTGATTTTTGACTTGTTACTTTACTGTCCTGTGGTACAGCCCCAAGATATGGTATAAATATTTTGTCAAAAATACCCCACAATGAGGTGCCAAAATTTATGTGTGGCTTTGAAGACTTCCTGGACAAAGTTAACAAATCAGTGCAATGCGACAATCCTGTCAGATGCTTTCTCGATATCGAAAAAGTACTCGTATTTAACAGTGTATGAATAACAAATACTTGTTCACACACTTTCCCTACTCAGATTTCCACATTCACTTATTAAAATTATTTTGAGATCATTGTTCGTGCAAATAGGAAGCTGACAATCAACAACAAGGACTGCATCACGAACTTGGAGCATTCCTGGTTCACTTCAGACCAGATAAAGTCCGAATACGCCTAAAATCTCCTTTGACCGACGAGTCCCTCACGTACGCCAAGTCCATGTCAACGATGTTTACTAGAAGAGTTGAAGCCCACATCAGACTTCTACATAATATGAGTACTACCATCGCTGGGGCTTCAAAATCAATTTTGCCAAATTCGAACTATGTTCAGTCTAAGCAAGTAAAACAGGAAGCTCAGCCACAAACTGCAGGAACACCAAGATCACAGTTCCCAATGCAATGGAATTCAACTGTTAGCTAGGAATAACGTCAAATACCTGGGAATACAGTTCAAGGAGCTAAACCTATTCAACTCCCAGAAAGCAACTGTATTAAGAAAAGTCAGTTTCAACCTCCATAGCATCCATCAAGCTAAAACTGAACGGATTAGCCCAAAAGACGAAGCTTTTCCTATGCAAGCAGTTCATCAGGCTGGTCATCACCTACTGCTTTCCCATCTGGTATACCACATAAGAAGAAACTGTTAAAATTAGAGAAGATCTGCATAGGAATATACTTCAACATGATATGGAAGGAAAACACGTCAGCAACAAGAGAATCTACGAAGAAACTAACATATTTCAACTAGATAGAAACCTCATCTGATTCAGCAGAAAATGCCTACAGAATTTGATAAACCAACCCAACTATCTGATAGGATCATCGAATCGCTGATCCAGTCTCAGGTTACTACCGTGGTGAAAGCCTCTGCCCCAAACCAGCAGCCAAGTCATCCCAACCATCGAAACGCTGACCCAGCCTCAGGTTACTACCATGGCTGTGTAAGCCCCTGTCTCAAACCATACAACCTACTGCAGCAACAACAACGAGATCCGAACAATCCGAGACCTAAAGCAGCCAATAAGATTTGATATTCATATAAACTTACTTATACTTAATTTTTGGGTTCCCAATCCATGATTGGTAGCAGTCTGAGAAACGGCAGCCTTTCTTCCTCAACGATCCCGAGCATGCTGCTTCCAGTTATCTAGACTGTACCTTTTGGTATCTGCGATGGCTTAGTCTAAGAACCGGATGTTCGGTCTTCTTCGTTCTGTCGAACCTGTGGGCTGGGATTAAAGGGTTTGTCCTCCTCGTCCAGAGGGCAAAATATAAAGGAATTCTTTTTCCAAAAAGCACATTATCAGTTCTTCTTATTTGCTTATCGCCCAAACACTTGGTGTCATAAAGCAAGAGTAGAAATTTAAGAGTTTTATAGAGCATGTACTTCGTCTTTTAGTTTTCTAGGGTTATTCTTCGTCTGATCTTTACTAGTCATTCGTGGGATTAACGTTTGCTCTAAGATACTGGCTGCACTCCTTAACTACTTCGAAGTTGTCAAACAGTGACGTTTTCCGCCAGTTGACTAATTTTTAATCGCTTGTTAATAACATGTATTTGGTCTTGTCCACGTCTACTGGAAGACCCCATTTTAAATTTAAGTATTTTCCAGAATTTTAAATGTAGAAGCTTCTCGAATATTTTAATTTAGAAAATGAGCCAAAGTGCAAAAATGTTTAAAAGAAAAAACAATTTGAAAGACAAGTACATATTTTTTTGTTTTGATTTAATATAATTTAATAACTAATTAATATAAATTATCCATAGGTCTATTTTTAAAATATACATCATTTGGTTAGACAGTGAAGATTAATTTGAAGATACACTTCTGTAGATTTTCTGTATCAACCCAAGAGTTTATGCTTTAATTTCTTCAACAATAATAATTTTATCAGTGAACTTGGCTCTTGTGGATTAGCGACATCATCACTTCCGGGTAATTCCCCCAAAATTCCTTCTTCAGACGGAGCAGCTGACACTATGGCTAGTACAACGACTAAGCACATCAAAAGTTTCTGCAATTAAAAAGATATTTATGTTAATTGAATATTTAAATTATTGTTTGCTTTTTTTTTTTGAAAAATATTTAAAAAAAAAAATTACCATTAAAGTGAATTTCATTTTGTCAAATATTTATAATGGAGTCTGTTTCAAGTTTTCAACCGATCTGACTTAAGGCCAATGATAAAATGTGTTTTAATAATCATTCTGATGACTATTTATATTAAATTGTGTTGATTCTGAAAAAAAAACCCCAACAATACCAGAGCTTGAGGATAGATGGACAACATTTAAGGTGATGAGACTCTTTCGGTTGTATTACTTCCGACTTTACCAATAATACCTACTATTATTTGTTTTTATAATCACGTCAATATGGTGTGGGTTGAGTTTCGTTTTTAGCTTTTATTTTTAACTTTTAACCAAAAATCAAATTTAAACACAGAATTATGCTAATTAATTTAAAATCCATATCCACGGTAATATGCAAAGCCAATGTTCTTTGCTTACTAAATTCTTTTATTTTGTTTTTTTTTCCTAATATTATCGCTTTTTATTACACTGTAACACAAGGTTATGAGATTGGTGTCTACATGAATATATTTAAAAGTTTTCAAACACTCGAGGTGGTATTTCCATAAACAGAGTGATCTGATTGATATGAACCTTTGTCAGGCCGTAAAGGTACCTGAGTGCCCTTTAAAACTTATTAAATATGAAAATAGACTGTGGCGATGGAATACGCCATTTAACATATGACTTTTAATCAAATTAAGCACATTTTTACTCGTTGCGTGTTTGTAGTTATGATCATGTTTCAAAACAGCTTCGTCAAAGGTTTTTTTTAATTTTTTTTTAAAAAGACTATCAATCAAATTACCATTTTTGACCACCACCTTTTAATATTTTTTAATCATCCAACGCTTTTGAGAAATTCGATTTTGAAAAATGGCCCCCCAAAAAGCGATTTTTTTCTTCAAATTTAAGTAACACTTTCGGTTTTTAGGTTTTTTTCTGAACATCAATAAACACTTTTTAAATTGTTTTAAATATCCCAGAAGTACTTGTTTCTTGGGCCTATTTGAATTTTTTTGGCTAGAAATATTATTCAAGTCTAGAGCATTATATGTTCATCAAAATAATAAATGATTTTACTTTCTAAATGTCTCAAAATCAATCATTAAAGTTTTAAATGATGAGTTTCAATGAAAGCTTTATAATTGGAACCTAAGAATACCAATGGATGCCTATGTTGGACTGTCATGCCAAAGTTCTGGGTTCGATTCCCAGCAGCTGCCACCTAAAAACAGAAATGTTTTTCCCGAAGTACTGCCTCTTGCGATGAACTGACAAATCCTCCAAGAGTCTGCTTTTCATGAATAAGTGCTTCTCATCTAGCTGTTCGGATTAGGCAAATAATTGTAGGTCCCCTGCATTCCTGCCCATAACAGGCACACAAGAATGGTTGGGAGTTGTAAGTCACTAGGCCCTGGTTCTTAATGAGCTTTTGTGCCACCAAATTTATTTACTTATTTAAAAATTCCAAACAAAATATTAAATGAGGAGAAAGCTTTGATTATTTTATAAAATGACAAGTTTCTAAGACAAATTAACAAAATAAAATATATGATATGTGTCTTCGATAATTGAATTCCGGATAATGCAAATTCGACTGAGAACTAAATTCCATAATTCATTTGTTTTTAAAATTAAATAATTAACTTTTTTGTATACAAAACAAATTCCCAGAGTGCGTTTTTTTGTACTTTTTAAGAAAACCGCAAAACAAATTTAATTAAACTTCACAAAAGCACTCTCAGACCAATATCAAATATAACCTGAAAATAATTATCCAAATCTGTCAAGTTGTTCATGAGTTATGGCGTGAAAAAGTTCACAGGGAATAAATTGTGCGGACTGTCGTTGTTATGGGGAAACCGGAAAAGAACTATGCGACACACAATTACAGTACACTTTCAGTTTCAAATTTAATATATCACTTTTAATTTATTTGATAGTTTTTATTGTAAAATAACGTTTTCCGGGTCATCGATGAAAATTGAAATAAAATTTATGATTTTTGTTCCATTTTTGAAAATTTCTTCACCAATTTTATAGATGATGCGATATTTATAAAAAGTAGGCAAAGATTTCTAGGGCTCTGGACCTTTGGCACTTCATGTATGGGAAATTTGAAAAAAGAAAATACCATCTAATTGGTCAGTTATTGGTTAGAAAAGGTTAACTAGTCCTTGAAAATGGTCAGCCCTAGATAACTTGTAGTGAAGTCTTAAAATTTCTCAAGGTCACGCACTATTTTTGGCCCCTAATTTTTGGGAAATTTACAAAAAAGTACACAATCTGAAAGATCTCTAGATTGTGATAAAAATTCAGCTATTTTAGTAAATTCACGCACGTGACCTTGAGTGACAATGAGAAACTTTCAACCGATCAGACAGGAGGGGTAATTTTCTAAAAATTTGGTGCAAATAGAAAAAAATATTAAAAAAAAAAAAACAAAACGGTATCACTTACAATGCCACGCTATAACTTTTTTTTTGAGCCACAAATCCATTCTATAATATGCTTTCTAAATAAAGTTTTTATAAAACATAAAATTAAAAAAATTATAATATTTCAAGATTTAAAATTATTTTTTCAAAAACAATTTATAATAAAAACTTTATTTAGAAAGCATATTATAGAATTTAATCGTGACCTTAAAAACAGTTATAGTGTGTCATTGGTAGTGGTCCCGTTTTTTCAACAATATTTTTTTACTGTTTTGAGTATTTTTTTTTTTAGAAAATTACCCCTCCTGTCTGAACGGGTCTGATTTTGTCGCGTCTGAATCTAATCTATATATTCTGAATATTATTCTTATAAGAATAAACCTATCCCCAAAATTAGTACCTTAAAGTGAAAAGAGGGAGATGAAGGGGATGAAATACTCGTAAGAATTAAAAATTAGGAAAAATTTATTTTTCTATTTAGAACAATTTGATGCCTATCCATCTCGGAATTGAAAAAAAAAAAAAAAATAAAATGCACAACTGGGTTACACGTACTTGCTCTTATGTTCTTATGTTCAAGGCGCAAAGGGTTTAAGAACATTATTTATGTAAAGACATGGAAATAATCATAGGCAAATGTTTAAAAGCATGAAATACGATATTTACATTAGCTAAAATAACTTCTCTGAGAGTTCTAAATGAAAAATAAGAACGCCGTCTTAATTCTTGATTGAATATGATTGTATGGAAAAAAATATTTTAAATCATTGTAGCCGTTTTCTTATAAAATAGTTTTCATATATCATGTTAAGCCCATATTACGAAAATTCAAAATTTTAAAAAACGTTCTATGAGAAATACTATTAGGTAAGTTGTTATTTGTTTTTAATTTTTAGTAGTTTATCGAACTAATTTAAGCAAATAGAATAAGTTTAATACAAATTAAAGGAGCTGTTTTTAAGAAAAATAAAGTATTTTCAAAATAGCTTTTTATGGCCTTTAGTCCTACAAATCGGCGTTTCGTCCGGCTTACTCACTTGGACTCATCAGTGAAGTAGTGAGGGCCTTGTCATACGCAATTTGTATTAAGTTCAGTTCAACTTACATGAATTCTTTTACAAAAATCCACTGTAAACTATATCCAACAAGATTAGAATTCCTAATCATTAAGCTGGAAATTTTTTTGCCCGGGGCCAGGCAGAGTTTCTATTAGAAGGTTTTTTTTATAATACAAATTCTATATACTACTGAAATAAATCAGCCAAGTAGAAGACTTAGCATTAAAGTTGGACTTGTTGAATTATTGATTCAAAATAGCTTTTTATGGCCTTTAGTCCTACAAATCGGCGTTTCGTCCGGCTTACTCACTTGGACTCATCAGTGACGTAGTGAGGGCCTTGTCATACGCAATTTGTATTAAGTTCAGTTCAACTTACATGAATTCTTTTACAAAAATCCACTGTAAACTATATCCAACAAGATTAGAATTCCTAATCATTAAGCTGGAAATTTTTTTGCCCGGGGCCAGGCAGAGTTTCTATTAGAAGGTTTTTTTATAATACAAATTCTATATACTACTGAAATAAATCAGCCAAGTAGAAGACTTAGCATTAAAGTTGGACTTGTTGAATTATTGATTCAAAATAGCTTTTTATGGCCTTTAGTCCTACAAATCGGCGTTTCGTCCGGCTTACTCACTTGATTAATGATTAGGAATTCTAATCTTGTTGGATATAGTTTACAGTGGATTTTTGTAAAAGAATTCATGTAAGTTGAACTGAACTTAATACAAATTGCGTATGACAAAGCCCTCACTACGTCACTGATGAGTCCAAGTGAGTAAGCCGGACGAAACGCCGATTTGTAGGACTAAAGGCCATAAAAAGCTATTTTGAATCAATAATTCAACAAGTCCAACTTTAATGCTAAGTCTTCTACTTGGCTGATTTATTTCAGTAGTATATAGAATTTGTATTATAAAAAAACCTTCTAATAGAAACTCTGCCTGGCCCCGGGCAAAAAAATTTCCAGCTTAATGATTAGGAATTCTAATCTTGTTGGATATAGTTTACAGTGGATTTTTGTAAAAGAATTCATGTAAGTTGAACTGAACTTAATACAAATTGCGTATGACAAGGCCCTCACTACGTCACTGATGAGTCCAAGTGAGTAAGCCGGACGAAACGCCGATTTGTAGGACTAAAGGCCATAAAAAGCTATTTTGAATCAATAATTCAACAAGTCCAACTTTAATGCTAAGTCTTCTACTTGGCTGATTTATTTCAGTAGTATATAGAATTTGTATTATAAAAAAACCTTCTAATAGAAACTCTGCCTGGCCCCGGGCAAAAAAATTTCCAGCTTAATGATTAGGAATTCTAATCTTGTTGGATATAGTTTACAGTGGATTTTTGTAAAAGAATTTATGTAAGTTGAACTGAACTTAATACAAATTGCGTATGACAAGGCCCTCACTACGTCACTGATGAGTCCAAGTGAGTAAGCCGGACGAAACGCCGATTTGTAGGACTAAAGGCCATAAAAAGCTATTTTGAATCAATAATTCAACAAGTCCAACTTTAATGCTAAGTCTTCTACTTGGCTGATTTATTTCAGTAGTATATAGAATTTGTATTATAAAAAAACCTTCTAATAGAAACTCTGCCTGGCCCCGGGCAAAAAAATTTCCAGCTTAATGATTAGGAATTCTAATCTTGTTGGATATAGTTTACAGTGGATTTTTGTAAAAGAATTCATGTAAGTTGAACTGAACTTAATACAAATTGCGTATGACAAGGCCCTCACTACGTCACTGATGAGTCCAAGTGAGTAAGCCGGACGAAACGCCGATTTGTAGGACTAAAGGCCATAAAAAGCTATTTTGAATCAATAATTCAACAAGTCCAACTTTAATGCTAAGTCTTCTACTTGGCTGATTTATTTCAGTAGTATATAGAATTTGTATTATAAAAAAACCTTCTAATAGAAACTCTGCCTGGCCCCGGGCAAAAAAATTTCCAGCTTAATGATTAGGAATTCTAATCTTGTTGGATATAGTTTACAGTGGATTTTTGTAAAAGAATTTATGTAAGTTGAACTGAACTTAATACAAATTGCGTATGACAAGGCCCTCACTACGTCACTGATGAGTCCAAGTGAGTAAGCCGGACGAAACGCCGATTTGTAGGACTAAAGGCCATAAAAAGCTATTTTGAATCAATAATTCAACAAGTCCAACTTTAATGCTAAGTCTTCTACTTGGCTGATTTATTTCAGTAGTATATAGAATTTGTATTATAAAAAAACCTTCTAATAGAAACTCTGCCTGGCCCCGGGCAAAAAAATTTCCAGCTTAATGATTAGGAATTCTAATCTTGTTGGATATAGTTTACAGTGGATTTTTGTAAAAGAATTCATGTAAGTTGAACTGAACTTAATACAAATTGCGTATGACAAGGCCCTCACTACGTCACTGATGAGTCCAAGTGAGTAAGCCGGACGAAACGCCGATTTGTAGGACTAAAGGCCATAAAAAGCTATTTTGAATCAATAATTCAACAAGTCCAACTTTAATGCTAAGTCTTCTACTTGGCTGATTTATTTCAGTAGTATATAGAATTTGTATTATAAAAAAACCTTCTAATAGAAACTCTGCCTGGCCCCGGGCAAAAAAATTTCCAGCTTAATGATTAGGAATTCTAATCTTGTTGGATATAGTTTACAGTGGATTTTTGTAAAAGAATTTATGTAAGTTGAACTGAACTTAATACAAATTGCGTATGACAAGGCCCTCACTACGTCACTGATGAGTCCAAGTGAGTAAGCCGGACGAAACGCCGATTTGTAGGACTAAAGGCCATAAAAAGCTATTTTGAATCAATAATTCAACAAGTCCAACTTTAATGCTAAGTCTTCTACTTGGCTGATTTATTTCAGTAGTATATAGAATTTGTATTATAAAAAAAACCTTCTAATAAAGTATTTTCCTTAACGGTTTTTTAATATTTGTTTAGAAGGTACCGTTATTTTTTCATAAAAGTTAATTTTTTCCTTAAATACTTTACAAAGTGTAAGAAAAACCCTTAAATACCAAGCTTTATAAAAATCAACCATTAAGTTTTCATAATATTTGATTTTCAAATTTTTTTTTTTAACATTTAAAAAAAAACAAAAAGTATTTTTTTTGAAAATTTTAGTAAGAAAAACTTTTTGCATTGCATAGAAGCTTCTATAGAAAAAAACTTATTGAAATGAAAATAATAGTTTTGAAGAAAATAAAAAATAAAAAAAAAATGGTTCCTTGGGGAGGTACCATTAAAAACAATTTGTTGAAAAATGATTTCCGATCCAAAGGAAGCTTTTATCAAAAGGAATGTTCTTAATTTTTTTAATGAAAAGTTGTGGATCCGTTTTCGAGAGAAATAAGATTTTAAATAATAGCTTAAAAAAAATTGTGTGGCAGATAGCGTTATTTTTAGTTCTAAAAAAATAAAAGAAAGCTGTGGGCAGAATCACCATAATGCACCAAATTTTAAGAAAAATCGAGCCAGCCATTTAGACAGGAAGGCAGACAAACAGACAGAATTTTGCCACCCACTTTTTTCGTGTTCTCTATCATCGAAATGTCTTGTTTGATTGTTATCTCGAATTTTTTTTTTCGCACGGATCCATAACTTACCTTTATATAGAACCTATGTATATCGCGCGTAAAAACAATATAAGGACCACCCAAATGTATATGCATGTTTCTTTAAGTAATCAAATGGCACACTTGTTTTGGGAATTTTTTGATTGAAAAATTTTAAAGTAATAAATATCACAGTTGTCGTTAGTTATTTTCTGGCAAATTACTCCCTGCATTTTTGTCTATTTGTATCTGTTACTTTTAACATTAAAATTGTAATTTTCAAATACTAAAAAAATGTAATGAATTACTCACTTACTTACATTCAAAAATCCATAACTATTTCCAATTACATGTAATTTGTGAGTAAATTTTTTTCAATTATAATTACAAGTAATGGAAATGTATGTTTTTTTTTTTTTAATTACCTTTATCTAATTGTAACTCAAGAAAGTTCTATTACTAGTTACATGTAATTGAAATAAAAGTTGAAATACATTACAAAAAGTAATCAATATTTCCCAATCCAAATTTATCGTTTTATGTATTCTCAAAACTACTGTCAAAATATTCATCAACTATAAGCTTAGCCCATTCAAACAGGGCTCATTCATGATTCATTTCTTACAAAATTTTTCCTGGGAATATAATGTTGATGAATCTGTAAAATATGCAGCAACCAAATGAAATTAAAAAATATGCTTTACCTACTGTGATCGAAAAATTTAAATATAATGTAGATATTACTTTTTGTAGTATGGAAATTTATAACTACATATGTAAAAATACATTTCACATCTTAGTTTATTATTTTCTTACATTTATTTATTAATTTATGTTTTGTATCTGAAATTAGTTCGATCAAAAAAAAATTATGTTAATTTTAAAATCATTAAAATGTAAAAATTTACGTGATAGTTATTGCTATTTGGAGGGTAAATCAATTCTCATTATACGTTTTGAAACACATTATTATTATTTTAACAATTTTTACCTCTAAATAACACTGAGAGCATATTTTAAGTATGTACATATTATGTAATAACAAAGGTTGGACGCTATCTGAACTGAAATGACAAAACAATAAAATAACCTGAACCTGAACATATTTGAATAATTTTCGATTAAAGTTTCCATTCATAAAATGCTTCGTATGTCTATGTACCCACATACATACCTTATCATTTTATTTTATAAAAAGAAAGAATTTATTTGCTAAATAAAAGAACTTCTTTCGTGCCCGAAGAGCTGTAGGCAATACAAGGGGGAGGGGCGTTTATAACCATCATCGACTTTTGACAAAAACTTGTTTTTTTTTTAAGTACCTAATCCATAATTCCCCTTGAAAATTTCTTCAGAGGTTTATGTTTCTAACATGTTTTTTTTTTCAATAAAAATACGAATCGATTTGATAATACTTTCATAAATAAATAAAAAAAAAAATTTTTACAGCCCTACTGAAACAAGCTGACCTTTTCTATAGATCTTAAGGCCTTTCAGATGGTATTAATTTTTGGTAAATTTTTCATAAATGAGGTGCCAAAATTCACAACGACCTTGAAAAGAAACTTTAAAATTTAATTAAAAAAAATCTATTGCTGACCACTTATATAGATCTAGAGATCCTTCAGGTGGTGTACAATTGTTGCAAATTTCCCAAAAATTAGGTGCCAAAAATCGCAATGACCTTGAATTTTGTTTTAATTTATTAAAAACAATGTATGGTTGACCAATTACTGAAAATAACTGACCTTTTATGACCATGAAGTGGACTTTCAAATGACATACTTAATTTTTTGGAATGACCCAAATGAGGAGCCAAAAGTTTTTTTGGGACCTTGAAACGAATTTTGAAAACTCATGGAAAACAACTATGGCTGATCAATTACTGTGACCTTTTATCACGATCTAGAGATCTTTCGGATGGTATACTTTTTTTGTGAATTTTCCTTAAATGACGTGCCAGAAATCACGCAAGACCTAGAGTGACCTTAAGAAGCTTTAAGCCTTTATTACAAGTAATCTAAGGCTGACCAATTTATAAGACTAGTTGACCTTTTCTGACCAATTACTGACCAATTAGATGGCATTCTCAAATATCAAATTTCCCATATATGAGGAACCAAAGGTCCAGAGCCCTTAATTTAAGCGACTGTGCCTCGATCCATTTTTGATGAAACTTTTTTTTGAATAAGTTATTTTTAAAGAATATTTAATTATCTTTCTTTTATTTAAAATATTGTCTATAGATATCTCTACTCCAAGGTGAGTCATATGCAAAAAAAAGCAAAAATGGAAATTTTCACATTTTTTTTAAAACTTTTTTTTTTAATTTAAGTAACAAATATTTTTTTTTAATTTTTGAATGATGCGTTTGATTCTTCAAAAAAAAGGGGTGTTTGACATTTATCTCGAAATTTTGCTTCGATTTCGGCCTCTATTCTGTGCATGCCCCTTCTAACCTAAGCTAACCTTGCCCAAAGAAACAGCGATGGGCTAGAGTAATTTTCTTCGTTAGATCTCAGCACTGGTATCGTTCGCTGACCACCTCGAAATAAAAAAAAGTCACTGGCATCATGCTCTGTTCGTCAAATTATATCAATGTCATCGGCGTAAGCGAGTAGTTGGACAAACTTTTGAAAGATTGAAACTCTATTATTGACGGGAGAGTTTTGCACTATTCTTTCAAGAAAGATGTTGAAAAAGTCGCATCACAGCACCTTGCCTTGCCGAAAACCTATTATGACATCAAAAGTATTGGTGAGGTCTTAGCCGATCCTGATGGAGGAGTGTGAATTCTCCATCTATCTATCAAATCTATATGTTTATATAGAGAGAGCAATCCTCAAAACGACAATCATTTATTTTTGCGATTATTTAAGTCTTATGGGTTTCGGTCCTAGGGTTATTACTTTGTCGGTTATGTGAGGTCCAGCGAGGGGGAATTTCTGATGTCTAAATAAATTTTGTGGCGCAACAGCTCATGGAGAACCAGGGCCTAGTGACTAACAACTCTCAACCATTCCTGTGTGCGTGTTGTGTTAGCAGGAACCTTCAGAACCTTCAAAAACCTTCAGAACACCTTGAGTTACACTTATCGAACAAATTGAAATAGTTTTTCTCAAGAAGATCTACATATAACGATTTGGATAAGGCTTCGTTTCTATCAAAGTATTTGTATGATAATTCCATTTTATGCTTTTGGCTTAGAATTTACATAACGGAAATATTTTGTTGACGGTCTTTCGATCATCTTCTTACTTGTAATATAGTAAGAAGAGCTATTGAACAAGTTTATAGCATTGGTAAGCAATTCTATACACAAGAAAAAAAGGTTCCACAATATAAGCAATCAAGGCACTGAGATAAAAGACAAATCTGGATTAACAATTCACATCGAACAGTACTTCAAGCTGATTAAAATAAATTAAAATAAAAATTAATTTTTTTCTTAAACAAAAATTTTATTATAACAACAATAACAACTTAAAACTAATGCATTTTGGTGTATTCAAGACTGATTATGAAGTCAATGATAGTTTAACCTAACCCTTCAACAGCTTAAGCTTAAGTTTCTTCAGTAGCAACAATTTCAGTGATGAACTGGGTTCCTGTGGATTGGTAATATCAGTATCAGCTATATCAGCAAATATTCCTTCTTCTGATGGAGCAGCTGAAACTACCGCCAACATGACGACGAAACAAACCATAAGTGTCTGAAAAGTTGACAAAACAAAAATAAAAATATTAAAGTTTCAGATGATTTAATGAAAAAAAAAGAAAAAAAAACTTACAATCAAGAAAAACTTCATTTTGAATGGAAGATTATAAAAATGTTGCTTGAACTGAATTGACTAAAAGCAAATGAGCATCTGATGAGTAAAATTTCGGTTTGGTAACTATTTATACCAAACTTCAACTTAAAATGTTCATTAACCCTCAAATTAAGCAAATCATTTTTATGAATGTTTTTTTTTTTTTTAACTCGCGCGTTTGCATTTGTTTGGGTAATAATATTATTTTAATTATGAATGAAATAATGTCAACACATATGTATTTTTGTTTATTGGCTGCTAGATGCTGGTGAGATGCCTTGCAAAAAAAAAACCTATGCTAATTGTTTAAAATACATAAATCCTATTAACGTATTCATAGATTTTTTTTTGATTTTTTTCCCAATATGCTTAAACATAATCTCGTCAACATAATATTAATTTACATGAATTTGTAATAAACATTGATTTGTGGACACACCCAAATCCTAACCTATATATAAAATTGAAAAAGAAAGTAAGAATTTATGAGAGACTTTTGTCCTCTCAAATTTACTACTAGTGTGGTCTCAAGGCAAGAGAGCAGATACAGTAAAACCCACTTAATAATTATATCAATTATAGAGAAAAAATGTTTTAATTTGCATTTTGGTTTTTGCGTAGATAACGGGTGATTTTTTAAGAGGTTTAGAACTTTAAAAAAAAAAAAACACAAAAAGTTCGAAAAAATGAATGAAGTATTTATTTGAATCGATAGTTTGAACCTTGCAATTTAATGTTTAAAGATAATTTCATGCAAATGTTGACCGCGGCTGCGTCTCAGGTAGCCCATCCGCTGAGTCCAATTTTGGCATACTCTTTCACACATATCGGCCGGTATCTCACGAATGAATGCATGGATGTTGGCTTCCAGTGCGTCAATCGAAGGGGGCTTGTCCCTATAGACATAAGCCTTGACATACCCCCACAAAAAATAATCTAATGGTGTCAAATCGCACGATCTAGGCGGCCAATTGACCGGCCCCAAACGTGAAATTAACTGTTCACCAAACTCGCCTCGCAATTGCGCCATTGTTTCGCGTGCTGTGTGGCATGTGGCACCGTCTTGTTGAAACCACATATCATGCAAGTCAAGAACTTCCATTTCGGGCAAAAAAAAGTTTGTTATCATCGCTCGGTAGCGTTCACCATTGACAGTAACGCTGCGATTCACATCATCTTTGAAGAAATATGGCCCAATAATGCCGCCGGCCCATAAACCGCACCAAACAGTGGCTTTTTCGGGATGCATTGGTAGCTGTTGCAATGCTTCGGGCTGATCTTCACTCCAAATGCGGCAATTATGCTTATTTACGTACCCATTCAACCAAAAATGAGCCTCATCGCTGAACAACAAGCAGCGCGCGATGAACATTTCGAACCGAGCACGAATTTTGATAGTAAAATTCAATAATTTGCAAGCGTTGTTCATTTGTAAGACGATCCATGGTTAAATTGCAAACCAAACTGAAGCTGTTTGACAGTAACACAAGGTACTAAACACACGTCCGCTGTCAAAACCAGTGTTGCCAAAACCAAACCAGCTAAAAAATCACCCTATATAAGTAGAAGAGACGGGTTTTAATTGTTTTTATTAGATAACATGTTTAATAAAATGCACGACGTACTTGCTTAAAGCACTGAAGGTCTAAGAGAATTATATGTAAGAATAATAATAGAAATAATGAGAGAAAAAATTTAAAAGCATGAAATGCGTTATTTAAATTAGTGTAAAGAAACTTCGTTAATTCTTTATTGAAAATGATTGTATGGACAAAAAAAATTTTAATCGCTGAAACGGTTTCTTGAAAAAAAAATAATATTTTGTATGTATATAAAATTCCTTAAACATTTTTAAGGAAAACTTTTAGTATACTAATCTTAAGTATTTAATAATTATTATCGACCTGTTTTTAAAATATCGAATTTTCAACAAACAACATTTTGAAACTTTTCAAAAACTTCTAGTTTGAAAATTTAAATATGCAATATTATTTAATCTTATCTGAAATTTGTATATAAACAAATTTATCTAAATCCGTTCAGCTGATAATGAGAAAATTCAAAATAAAAAACACGTTATATGACAGCTACTATTAATAGTTGCTAAGTCCAAAATTGTATAATTTTTTGAAGTAGATCGTACTAATTTTAGTATATGGAAAAAATTTAATCAAAATCGTACGAGTCATTATTTAGAAGAAAAATATTTTCCTTTCCGGGTTTTTAACTTTTATATGGAAGGTACCGTTATTTTTGCAAACATATATGTAATTTTTTTTCTAAAATATTTTAGAAAGTAATAAATAACTTTTTAGTATCGAGTTCAAAAAAAAAACGATCATATCGTTTTCGAAATATTTGGTTTTAAGAAAAAAAATTTAAAAACATTGCCTAAGAATCCAAAAAATATTTTATTTTTTTACTTGAGTCCACAAAAATATTTCTTGTTCTTGAAAGCCCCTGTATGAGAAAAATTATTGAAATCAGTCTTAGCGTTTTGAAGAAAACTGAAAATTAAAAAATGGTTCCTTAGGAGGTACCATCATTAATACCCAAAGGAAACCTTTACTAAAAGTAATTTATTGAATTTTTCTTAAGAAAATTTGTCGAGTCGTTTTTGAGAAAAATACGATTATGAAAAATTGCTAAAAAAAAGTTGTCTTGCAGGTACCGTTATTTTTGGTTCTAAAAAAATGAAAAAAATGTGTGGGCAAAACTTACCTTATAGTACCTACATATATTGCAAGTGAAAGGAAAGAATTATAAAAAATCAATTCATTGAGTGCTTACAAATCCCTTTAGTGGTACTAAATAATTGGTACTCGAACCTGAAAAATAACAAGTAAAATCAACTCGAACAGAGAACCACAACCAATTTTACTAGCACCAAGTTCGGGTGTATAAAGAGCTTTTAATAGGAGTTTTTCTTTTTGAGTTCAGAGTTGAGCTGTCCAAAACAAGGGTTTCTTTTTAAGCTCTGAGGGTTCAGAGCTGAGAATTTGTTTTTTTTTTTGCTGCCGCTTTGAGTGTCCAGAGCGTGCTCTATAAATAATTCAAAGCTCTCAGAACATACTTAGTTCAGAGGCTCAGAGGATGTTCAGGACATGTTTGACATGCTCAGACTCTTTTCAGCCCTCTATTTTGAACTAAAAAAGAAAATTATATAGAAAATAGGCGTTGTTTTTTTTTTTAGCTTCGAGCATTGACTGAAATGTCGAAAAAGATTTGTGTTTCTTTTTTAGCTCAGAGCACTCAGAGTGCTGAACTTGTGTTTCTTTTTCAATCAAAACTAGCTCGGAGTATACTCTTCATGAGCAAAGAATACAAATACCGAGTGTCTGAAACAATGAATTTCGCTCCAGTACTATCACTTTCAATTGAAGTAGATCTACTTCTATTTTTTAAAAAGAATTAAAATCTTCCTTCTTCGCACCATCACCAAATTATTGAAATCTATTTCATTTTATAAAAATTTCTGTTTCAAGTTACTTCAATTTTTCATGAAATCTACTTCTTTTTTCTCTTTTCTACTCAAGTATACATAATTATATAGTCCCAGAATTTCCATTAAAACAAAAACTAAATTTACACAATTTTAATAAAACAATCAGTAATATTGCGAAGCGTAGCACCGCAATATTGTGTTCACGAATTTTATAAAAAGTTCGTTGAGTGTGTGAATGTCAAATGGGTTTCCATTTTTGTAGTATATTTTAGATTCACACTTTTCCATTTTGGTTGATGATTTAAGGGCTGTTTGTTTGTCTCATAATTAAAATCATATTATTGTTCTTTTTTATAACAAAAGAAAACATAAAGTAGGTACCTAAATAAAATAAAAATAAAAATTGTTAAAAAAGAAACATTATGCAAAATAAACATGCAGAAATGAAGTACCAATGTTTTTTAAATTGAATTAAATATCTTAATATGAAGTCTGAAAGAAATTCTTTTTCTGTTTTTGTTTTTGTTTTATTTTATTTCTTTTAATATAGATTTGCACAAAAAAAGTTCATTTCGAAAACTACTTCCATTTTGCTCAATTTACTTCCTTTTTTTCTTTAAATCTACTTCGACTTTTTTTGCACTTTTTCAAATCGGTGCGCTCAACACAAAGTCAGCACTGAACTTTGGTGCTTTTTTGAAAAACTGAAAAGGGGTACAACTCCAATAGTAAAAAAGTAGATGTGGCAGTATGTGGAGTTCTAAAAATTTCATATACTGAACTCTCTAGCTAGAACAACAGATTAAGGAGAAAAATCAAATACCTACATATAAAAGAAGGCGTGGCAATGGGTATATTTCCAAACATTTTATATATTGGATTTTTGCTTAGCTTCTTAAGACAAAACTCGAATATAAGAAAAGAAGGCGTGGCAGTGGGTGGACTCAAAAAATTTTATATGTTGTTATTTAGGTTCTAGACAACTTATTTACAAATTTTCAACACTCCAGCACTTAAATTTAAGGATAGCAGGAGTTGCTGTGGTACGATGTGAAAAAGTCCTCACTTGCCTTGCTGGTCAAATTCAGGATCTCTTAAAAGGTTAAAAGCCTACGAAATCGGGAAACAAAAGTCTATCAAAATATCAACCCACAAAATGCTACGAAAATCACGACATAAGTTCTCATTCAAACTTTCGTCTTGATCTGCGCGATTTTTATTTCTCTCGTGATTTTATTCTGGTCGACGGGATTTTGTGCATAGAGTAAAATGAATCACAACCAAAGTCCTTTTCGTGATTTATAAATTGTTGTAAACCAGTTATTTTTCTCACATTAGTAAGTCTTTAATTGTCTTGAAAAATTGAATACAATCATGAATTGTTTTCTATGTTTTGGGTCATTTGGTACCTAGATTTCAAAGTTACCAAAGCACCACCTAAAAGAACGGTAAAAACTGCTAGTACTGAATGGTTTATGGCTTAGTAGTTTGTCTTTAACTAGGCTTTAATTAGTTTTCACAGTTTTCTTCGTTTTTGGGTTCCTTGCTAGTTTAACATCAAGTAAGCATAGCAACACCTCAAGAAAGTATCTCATTTGACCCGTTGAAAACGTAAACAAGCAATAAACATTTTCAAACAATCAAATTTTAACCCGTTTTTGAATGTAACTTCATATGAATTAAGGAAATAAAACAAAAATATATAGAAATTGTAATACAATATTTAAATTTGAACATATAATATAAGCATTTGCTAGTAGACGAAAACATTGCGCTTTTAAATTCAACTTTTTATAACTAATTAACGACAAACCATCCATCAACGTATTTTCCGATAAGTCAAAGTTGCTTTGCTTAATTCACACTCATATACAACAAAGCACCTAAAAACACATACAAAATAAAAAAAAAACAAAGTTCAAATATCACAGCTAACTAACAACTAATTAACGGAAGATTATTAAGTAGAAAAATTTTAAGTTTCAAAAGTTTTTATCACTTTTCAAAAAAAAAAAAAAATAGAAAACATAGAACGACTAATTCGTAATTGTCAAACCTTATTTGCCACTAAATAACCATAAATTATTTAGACATAACCCAATTGGTTTAAGCAATTTTAAGGCTTGCTTGATGTCAAGTTAGGAAAGACCCGAACTAAAACCCACGTAGAAAACATTGCACGACAAAATTGAAACAGTCACAACAAAGTTATTAGAAAATTGTTAACCAAAAACTATTAAGCCATAAACCATTGATTATTAGCAGTTTGTACCCTTTTTGTAGGTGGTGCTTTGCTAACATAATATCAAACGAGCAATGGACCCAAAAAAACAAAGAAAACATTATACGATTAAATTCAACTTTTCATAACTAATTAAGAAGGCAAATTACTAAGCCTTAAAACATAAAATATAATGGTGGATTTACATGTATCTTGATTTCATTTCTTCAAAAAGAAAAGGATGCAAAATATAAAAGTTTCGTTTGTTGAATAGAGAGGTAGGACCAAAATCGAGAGCATCTTGATAATATCAAGATTATAGTAAAACATAGAAACCAAGATCAACATTATAGTAAAGACGAACATGTTCATCTTGATTATGGCATCTTCGTCTGTATTTGCACATGTGCGCATGTTTTGCTATAACTTTTTGGCCTGATTGATAGACAAAAAAACATTAGATATATGAAAGTGTAAATAAATTTGTTTAAAGCCTTGAAGATATCCGTGCAAAGCAATTATTTAACAAACGTGAAAAAACCGAAAAATTTTGTTAAATAACAAAAACATATGTTTTTGACAGCCAAACAGATTATAGCATATCATAATAATTAAAATAGAGTTACCACCCTTTTACTCTTTCACACGTTCATATTTTGTCATTATATCTAACCCGCTCTACTTTTCTTGAAGATCAAGATAAAGATGCTTGTAAATCCACCATAAGGAGTTTTTACCGGTTTTCGAGTTATGGCAAAGCACCCTAAAACATAGAAAACATTGAACGACAAATTCAAAACAGAACTCCGCTTATTCAGAAGAAAAAAATTTCATTATTAATAAGCTTCTGTTAAGACCAGTTATCAACTACAACTTCCTAGTTTGGTTCACCATCTTCAAAAGAGCTATAAGTAAAGGGTGATTTTTTAGCTGGTTTGGTTTTGGCAACACTGGTTTTGACAGCTGACGTGTGTTTAGTACCTTGTGTCACTGTCAAACAGCTTCAGTTTGGTTTGCAATTTAACCATGGATCGTCTTACAAATGAACAACGCTTGCAAATTATTGAATTTTACTATCAAAATTCGTGCTCGGTTCGAAATGTTCATCGCGCGCTGCTTCCATTTTATGGTCGGCATTCTCGACCTTCTGAGCAGTCTATTCGGAAGATTGTGACCAAATTTACTTTGTTGGACATTAAACCACCAACACGTTTACGTACTGTGCGTAGTGAAGAAAATATTGCGGCCGTATCAGCTAGTGTGACAGAAGACCGCGAAATGTCGAGTCGGCGCCGTTCCCAGCAGTTAGGCCTTTGTTACAGCACTACGTGGAAAATTTTGCGGAAGGATTTGGGCGTAAAGCCTTTTAAGATACAGCTGGTGCAAGAACTAAAGCCAGCCGACCTACCACAACGCCGAATTTTTGGTGAATGGGCTCTTGGAAAACTGGCCGAGGATCCGCTTTTTTTATCGAAAAATTGTGTTCAGCGATGAGGCTCATTTTTGGTTGAATGGGTACGTAAATAAGCATAATTGCCGCATTTGGAGTGAAGATCAGCCAGAAGCATTGCAACAGCTACCAATGCATCCCGAAAAAGCCACTGTTTGGTGCGGTTTATGGGCCGGCGGCATTATTGGGCCATATTTCTTCAAAGATGATGCGAATCGCAACATTACTGTCAATGGTGAACGCTACCGAGCGATGATAACAAACTTTTTTTTGCCCGAAATAGAAGTTCTTGACTTGCATGATATGTGGTTTCAACAAGACGGTGCCACATGCCACACAGCACGCGAAACAATGGCGCAATTGCGAGGCGAGTTTGGTGAACAGTTAATTTCACGTTTCGGGCCGGTCAATTGGCCGCCTAGATCGTGCGGTTTGACACCATTAGATTATTTTTTGTAGGGGTATGTCAAAGCTAATGTCTATAGGGACAAGCCCGCTTCGATTGACGCACTGGAAGCCAACATCCATGCATTCATTCGTGAGATACCGGCCGATATGTGTGAAAGAGTATGCCAAAATTGGACTCAGCGGATGGGCTACCTGAGACGCAGCCGCGGTCAACATTTGCATAAAATTATCTTTAAACATTAAATTGCAAGGTTCAAACTATCGATTCAAATAAATATTTCATTCATTTTTTCGAATTTTTTGTGTTTTTTTTTTTTTTAAGTTCTAAACCTCTTAAAGAATCACCCGTTATAAGGAACGATCATGTAATTAAAATTCTTAATCAAGAACAAAATGACGTCTACGAGTATTCAAAGTCTCGTTCTCATGTGGATAAGGACGTAGAGTAAAAACTAACTGCCAAATGAATTCAATAACGATATAAAAATATTTTGAAAATGACTTTGCCAGCCCATTGACTCCTTTACCAACAACATAATTTTTGTTGGATTCAATTCTTGAAATCAAAAAAAAACACTATATACAAACTAATTCGTTTATGTTTTTTTTTCCTCATTTATTAATGAAACCATAAGAGTGCATCAAAGAAATCTTTTCTTAAGCAGATTCAAATTTAAAAGTTGACCTAGTTTCATTATGACAAAATTAATCTACCTACTGACGAAAGTCATCACTAAACCACATAATTATTCAAATTTGTCCATTTAATTAATTCAAGAATTTTCAAATTGAATTATTTAAATAACACAAAAATAACTAAACAACACAAAAATAACTTGTTTTGAAGAATTTTTTTAAATAAATTTCTGAGGAATTTTACCGCCGTCAAAACAATAATAACTTTTATTCTTAGTTTCAATAATTAACTGTTCTTAGAGTAAAATTCCATTACCAGTTGTTTTTTTTCTTTCTTCTTTTGAAAGCTAGTGGCTACCAAATAACTTCATTGAACTCAAGTTTTTTCATACCAAAATAAAATTAACATAAATTAAAATAGGTATACACAATCTCATCAACCACATTGAAAGTTGTAGTAGGTATGTATAGCTTAGCAACAAAAGTACTTAAATATATTCATTTTCAAATCAATCTCTAGGAATAAATTAAATTTTTTGTTAACCAGTTAGTTGATGATTGTTAAACTTCCGCTGAAATTGAGACATTTACTTCCGAATAAACAACGGATTAGCAGGGCCAGATTAAGTTTTGTTGAATTATGTGAAGACACTTAAGGCATTTTAGGAGGGCTCTTTTATTTTATAAATATCTAACCATCTGAAATCTAACCTGGTGAAATTTGTTTCACCTAAAACTGATTAAGTTTATTATAATGTACCTTTCAAAAGTCAAGCCCTCTCAAGAAAGAATGAAAAACTTTTGGAATAAAATAAAATAAAAATTTATATTTTTATTTAAAGATCACTGCAACGTTTTTAGATAAACAATGATACTTCACTTTTAAGTAATCAATTATTGCAGTTTTATCTTTTTTTCTGAATAGCTTAATACTTTTGCCTAATTTGTTGCTTCGCCGAATTCGACATCATATGGTTATAGTTGCAAAAGATCATGAGTTCCTTTTCTGAACGAGTCTCTTGCATATTTTAAAGTAGTCTTATGCCACCAACTTCAAGCATTAAGAAGCAGTGTTTAGATTAGGAAGGTTGAGACCGGTCTCATAGCAGTTTCTGGACAAAAAATTGAGGGGTTCCTGACCTCCTCGATTCTCTCATCCAGAAACTACCGTGATACCGGCCTCAATCCTCCCAATCTAAACAGGCCCTAAGAGGTGTCGCCTCTGAAGTGCTGGGCCTAACACCACCACCACAGCGAAACTTCTGGTTCGACGAAGAATGCCATACAAAGGAGTGCTGTGCTACATAGAAGGACTTTAGTATAATATTTTGTCAGGTTCGTTTATAAAACTTATTCACTTTATTTAAATTCTCCACTTATTTACATACTTCACCAAATAAAACATTTTTCTGACTACAAAACAATTTATTGCTTACCACTGAAATTAATTCACCATTTTTACTCTTTACTTATATTACAACCAACCTTGTTCATTCACAATTAAAAATAAATTGTCTGCTGCCAGTCAGCGTCAGGCATATGTGCCTTTAATACTTGTTTAACAAGCTCTTGATATTGCTTAAATGTTCTAGTTTCTGCTTCTAGAGTTTTCCATAGGAGAAGTTTCCCATAATTTCCCTTTCCAAGGCTTCATTTTCAAATTTAGTACTAACAATTCTCAAGCTCATCAAAGCTTGTAGGTTAAGTTTGTATCATATAAAGCGTGTTTTTTTAGACTTGGGTCTTTCAATCTGGCAATACTTTTTTCGAAGTTGGTCTTTTTGACAGCTGTCACTTGATTTAAGCTCATTTTGATTTGCTTGCCATTTCGTAATGAATAGACTCATTCGCGAACAACGTTTGCAAATCGTGCAAATTTATTACTAAAATAATGGTTCGGCTCGCGCGACACCAACGACAGCTTCTGGTGAGCGCATTATCTCGCGTCGTGGGCCTGTGGCCTGGTTTTTAATATCGTACGATCTAACACCGCTGGACTATTTATTGTGGAGTTATGTGAAGTAGCTTGTCTTCGCATAGTTAAGCCCTGAGAACATTCGGCACGTAATCACGTAATTGAAGACAAACGGCTCCAATTGCTGCAAAAAGCGGTCAAAAAATGGGCCTCTTGGGTGAAATTAATTCGAGCCAGCATTTTCGGCCACTTGCCCGAAATCATTTTTAAAACATAATGGCAAACTCTAATCTTTATATTAAAGCTAAATTCTTGGCCATAACGTCAAATTATATGAGTTTTATTTCTTCTTGAAAACCACACATCGAAAAAAAACACCCTTTATAATCTGGAAGATGGCGCTTGTTCATTCGAGAGTCATTGAAGTTCATTCGAGAGTCGTTAAGCATGGTACAAATATGAGAGTCGCAGAAGAAGAGAAAGGAACATCGGCTTTTTAGATTAGATGGAGCAAAATAGAGCAAGGGGATGACACTGATGGAATCAACTTCGGAAGTTTAACCAAAATGTAAACAAAACTTCCCCAAGGTTACAAAGTTTGAACGATCAGGTGAACATTGTAGTTGATTCGCAGTCAGTCCTGAGAATATGGGAAAATCATTCCTGCAAATCGAATAACAAGCTGTTTTAAAGCGACCAGCATATTTGCGAATGTTGTCGAAGAAAAGCATGCTCAATGAATGGAGCTTCAGTATTGTGTGCCCGATCCAAAAGAGAGGGTAATGTCTGGATTATGCACCAACTATAGTGTGACCAGTTTCCTAAGCATCGAATACAATATCTTTTCTGCCGTACTTTGTGAATGCCTGAAGCTATTCGTCACCAACCTGTTTGGTTAAACCAGGGAAGTTCACCATCGGTGACCTAATACTCACACTAAAAAAACGAGAGTTTCAATTAATATTCAATACCTTTTATCGATTTCAAGGCCCCGTATGACAGCATCTAGCGACGAGCTTTATAGAGCTCTTGTTTTGGCAGCATGACTCTTAAGCTCGTGGGTTTGTGCTGAATGACGATGGAGAATTCACGTTGCTCTATCAAGATCGGAAAAAGCAGAATTATTCTTGTGATACGCTGCTTCTTTGGCCTAAGAAGGCAACTGAGGAACAAAGCCCTCTCTCTCGAGCAACTAAGGGGACCCTGTGCCTGTTTAATACACTTATTGTCCTGGTCCGGATGTATGGTGTTAAGGCATGGACACCAAAAAGGAAATTAGAAAAAGATACTGTAATATTTTCTCAGGTTCACTCAGGATAACTTCCGCTTATTTATTTCGTAAATCAAAAACTTTACTTTCTAACAACAAAACAATTTATTATTCACCACTCAACTACACTGAAACTAGATCACCAACATTACTTTTCACTTTTATTAAAAACAACTTTTCTCATTCACGATCGAAATTAAACTATACCCAGGCCGTTCAATTTTTTTTTTTATAAATTTCCCTTTCAAAGCTTTCATTTTGACAGTTCGAGCTTAAAGTTATAAAGCTCACCAAAGCTCTCTGTAGGTTGGTTTATATCATTTATAGTCTGGAAGATGGCGCTTCTTCATTCGAGAATCATTATAGTACCTATGTGAGAGTCGTTACAATACTTTAGCAATAAAAAGATTTCAGGAAAAATGCGATTATAAAAAAAGTAAAGTCAGCGAAAATATAGAAAAAAAATCGAGTTAGAAAGAACTTTTCAAAAACTTCAAATCAAAATCAAAATGATCGGCAAATGAACAACCATATGCACGCAAGTATGCAATAAATATTATTTTTCATTTTTACATCTCTCACAAGTATGCAGTATAAAATGCTTATTTATTTCGTAGTTAATAGAAAAACATTGGATTCGTTAAAATAATCAGAAAAAAAATCCATAAATTCAAAATGCTTGCAGTCAGTGTTTCTGTTTATATTAACACACATAAATATTAAAATTCCATGAATAATTCCTTCAGTATAATTTAGTGGGAAAAGTGTTAATGCTAACAGGCGTGAAAGCTAAAATTAATTAAAACATTTCAAATTAGAAAACATTTTAAGCGCAAAATTATATTCATAAAAATATTATTAAACAAAAAAAAAATATTAACGAAAGTGTTGGAATTAAAAAAAAAATTATAATAATCGGTGATTCAATAGGCAAACTAAAAGATTAATAATGCTGCTGCTTCATTTTAGAATAAGATTTTCGTATAAATAGTCACAAAATCTTTATTAAATCCAACAGACACTAAATTGATATTGACGAATTAGTTTCAAATAAAAATTTAATCTTTCTTTCAAAATGAAGTTCTTTTTAATTGTAAGTACAAACTCGAATATTGATTGAAGAAAAATTATTATTATTAAATTATAACTTTCATTATATGCAAATTTCAGGCACTCTTGGTTTGTTTTGTCGTTGTAATTGCAATAGTTTCAGCTGCCCCATCTGAAGAAGGAATTTTTGGTGATTTACCTGACAGTGATATAACCAATCCACAGGAACCAAGCGAAGCATTGAAATTGTTGCTGCTTAAGAAGCTCAAGCTTAAATTGTTGAAGGGTTAAGCTATGTCATTTAAGGATGAATTTCATTTTATTTCTTAAGCTCACTTAAACTTACTAATTTTAAATTATTGTTACAATAAAAATTATTTAAGACAAAAAAAAAACTTAATTTGTTGTTGATGTTAGAATAAAGAAGATTTTTTTTTAAATTATTCTTATTGAAAATTTCGTTGGAATCAGACTTTCACAACTATTTTCCAATTATTTGTCGTTTTAATTTTTCTATAACTAGTTGCGTAAAATACAGGTAATATTTATTAAACAAGTCAAGTCTAAACATAAAACATAAATTAAAAAAAATAATAAAAAATAATAAAATAATTTCAAGAATAAAATTGTTAACAAATTTAAGCAGCCAGGTTTAATAATATACAAATGTGTTGGAGCATTCCCTTAAAAATGTTAATGAACTAAAAAATAAAACTGAGATTAATCTTTTTACTAATGTAAATCTTTTGATGTAACCTTAACTTAACAAGCTCAGTTTTAGTTTTTAACTGTGTAAGTTAGATTCCATTTTTATTTCCGTATATAATGTGTTCTTATTTTGAATACAAAATTAAATTAATTGTTCTAATGGTGCGACTTTAATGGTATAGCGAAGGATTTTTTTTAATTATAATCCAAGGTATACATACATTTAAACACTTACAAAAGACTACACACAATTTTCATTTTGTGTGCACGAGATTTTAGGGCTTGCTTATGTACAAAATATCATTTTATAGCCATAAATGTTTTATGTTACTGTTTTCATTAAAAAATATCATATGTACATATTTTATAAATTTGTATTGATTTGCAGCTTACAAAATAAAAGCATGTAAATGTTTTGGTTAATTTAACTCTTCGGTAAATTGATCGAAAAATCATGGCTTGTGCAATTAAGCGGGAAGTACTGTATATATTTTAATTGATATTATATTTCATTTTTAATATTATTATTATTACAACAGTTTATTAATTTAATAAACGTAGGAGACTTACAAAATTTTAATCGAATACATACTTTAAAAAGGCACTTAAAAAACAATAACTGGTTAAAAACCGCCCGAAAACTGGGTGTTGCAAAAAAAACTTTCTATATTTGTTTGGAAGTAGTTATGTATGTTAGTTAAAAAAAGGTTTTATCGACACAGTTCTCTGCTGTATAAATGATGGCGATGATTTAAATTTTAGTTAAAAAAGTCGGTGATAGCTTTTTCTTTTCCCTTTCGAGTTCTTGTATTTCGATGTCAATACAAAATAAGGGAGTATGTGTTACTTTGAGTTTGAATTTTTTTTTAAATTTTTAAAATACTTTTTTTTTTGTATAAAGTTGTATTCGATTCGGTTTGATTGGGCAGTATAAAAATCCCAAAGTCATATGTCTAATACCATACAAATATTTCTGTTTGATAAGCTTTCATACCCGCCCCTCTCCACCACTTTGAAAGAAAGCGACTTATTAGAAAATCAAAGCAGGTGTTTTAATGAACTTTGAATATCGCCCCCTGATTTCAAGAACTATAGGTAACTCAATTTTCAATTTTTATAAAATATCCACAAAAACGGTGTTATTTAGTACAGTTTTAAGATTTTTCGTGCAAGTTTTTTCTATTACAGTCATATAAAAGATATTTCTGAAGTGTACGAAACATACAAATTAAACTTTCCCTCATTCTTATGTAGCTAGAGGTATCTATGAACGTTGCTTTATTCAAAATTTTAAAAATAAAGATTGAGTTACCTAGTTCTTGCAATCAGGGGACTATATTGTGTAGATGGTTTAATTCTGCGTCCAAACCAATCTTTATATTTTAATAAAATATATATTTTTCTAATTATTCCCGGCTTAACATCACGGACTTTTTCCAGCCCATAGGGCATAAGGACGGGGGATATTCAAGATATGTGTCCTATGACTTCAAGCATGTTGAATCCGACAAGAGTTCTCTCGTGATTGTCCGGTATCTGGTTCTCGATTAATTGGTTTACCTACGTGGCAATACTTCTGAAAAGTTAATTTAAAACAGGAACAGTGTAGCAAAGCTCAAAACGTGAGGTTTATTTGACAGATATGTTCTTATTTCTTCCACTAGCACCCCCACTATAAGAGGTCAGGTACCTTGTTTTTTTCTAAAACTTACCGTTAAGCCCATCTTCGTTACCTTTGACTCACTATAATTGACCTAGCGGTCGTCGGATTTTTGAGGACTTTTCTCAGATTATAAGTAACATTAACCCAATATATATAAGCAAAACCAACCTGTTATAATATTTTTCTTGAAAAAATCTATTCTTACTGGCTGCAGCCTAAAAATAAAAATAGATTAAGTGGGCAACAGCTCATGGAGAACCAGGGCCTAGTGACTAACAACTCTCAACCATTCCTGTGACCTACAATTTTTTGCCGAGTCCGAACGGCTAGATGAGAAGCACTAATTACTGACAAGTATACTCTTGGAGGATTTGTCAGTCCCTCGCAAGAGGCAGTACCTCGGAAAAAAACATTTCTGTATTTAGGTGGCAGTGGCCGGGGATCGAACCCAGACCTTTGGCATGACAGTCCTACGCACTAACCATTATGCCACGAGGTACACGGCTGCAGTCTAAGCGACTTAATATATTTATTTTCTAAAAACTTTGTTAATATTGGTTTCTGGTGATTCTCCAGACATATTTTTTTCAATTTTGCTTAGAACAAAAAATCGACAGCAGCTAGCATACTTTTTTTTGCAGTCTAAAAAATATCTAATTTTGCTTAAAAACGGATCAACAACTTTTCTAAAAAAAATATCAATAAATTCTTTTTAAAAAGTCTACCTTAGTTAAAAAAACCATTTTTCAAAAAATGTTTATTAATTTTACCTCCTAAAGAAACATTCTGTTTTAATTTTACTCTTTTTTTCACAACAGTATTTCTGATATCAATATCAAAATAATCAAACAGACCATTTTGTCAGCTGTCCAGTGATTTGTTCTTAGTTTGTTTTGCCATTTTAACATGAATAGACTGACGCCTGCACAACGCTTTCAAACTGTGCAAATTCATTTTGAAAATCATGTTTCCGTTTGAAATACTTGTTGTGCGAATTTTGTTTAGCTATAAAGCTCACTTTTGGTTGAATGGAAACGTCAATAAACAAAACTACCGCATTTGGAGTGACGATAATTCTCAATTGTATGTTGAGACACCGTTACATCCACAAAAACTGACTGTTTGGTGTGCTTTATGGGTTAGAGAATAGGTCCGCATTTCTTTAAGAACGGCGAAGAACGTTAGTGTCCACTATAGAGCCATGATTGATGACTTTTTCATTCATCAAAATGTCACAGAGCTCGTGTCAAAATTCATTTATTGAAGGAAACGGTTGGTAACCGCATAGTATGCATCATGTTATGGAATATTTTGTGTGGGGATATTTGAAGTCGCTAGTAAGCCTATAACGATTGACCACTTGGAGGGAGGACAATATTCACCGTGTTATTGCCGATAAGCGGCCATAAATGTTGGAAAAAGTAATCGAAAATTGGATTGGACCTCCAGATAAGAGAACGTCCGAGCCAGCCGTCATATGCCAGAAATCATATTTAGATTATAATGTCAGAAGATTATCTTTCGAATATGGTAAATTTAGTATCAATTTAAAAAACAAAAACATCTTTGCCTTTCTTTGTTCTATACTTCTAAAAAAACACCATTTGTAAATAATAACAAGGTGTCTTTAAGGTCACCTGAACCTGAGTGCAAATGTAAAAGAAAACATTAACGAAGCTTTTTTAGGGATTTAAAAACAAAAGAGGCTGAGTGTGACACACATCGTTAACTTCCCATTGTTACCCTCTGGAGACTTGATACCCGATGTTGTATTGTTATTCACCAGTTCTAGGTCCTTGAAAACTTGAGCAGAGTTCAATTTAAAGTTTTTAAAGAAAATGGTCTTAATTGTGACACTTACTATCAAATGTTTATAGTTAAGGAAAATTTAGAGAGCTGCATTAAAGTTAAACAATTGTTAATTAGCTTCATGCTAAGGTCTTTTTAATAGGCTTTTCATAATATTTTCGTTCTTGAGAAACAAAAAGATGAAGAAACGTAATGAATGAACGGATAAACGGACGAACATACGTTCATATACATATACACATAAGCATATCTATCGAAACGTGGATATACATAGAGTTTGATTACACGAGTCATGTTTTCGTTTATTTCGTTTTTCGTCTTTTTGACAGGTACGTACCTTCGTGATTAAACACAACCGAAAAAGTCCATTTCCATTCGTTTTCCTTACGTTCAAAAAATATGAGGTTCATTTATTGGAAAAACAATTTTAAAGCCCATTATTAGAAGTTTATAAGCATCCTCCAAAGTTCAACCAGAAAAAAATCCTAAAATTTTCATACGTTCTTTCGTTTTTTCATTCCCCCTACATTTCTGCTCCCCTCACCCAATGTGTCAAAAATACGAAACACGAAACATCCGAAAAAAAACGAATCGTGTAATCAGGCTCATACTCGCACTTATGTCAAATTTTGGATTTGACATATCCAAATAATTTTTCATAAGGAGTTCGCGTGAAAACAAAAATCAAGTGAGTTTAATGCCTCATTCAAATTGTTTTGCCTCGACTTTTGGCACATGGGACTATAGTACTGTGTCTTCTACCATCCATTTTTTTGACATGGTTTTAGTAGTTATGAGTTTAAAGTCTATTCATCCAAAATCTTTATAGCTTAAGTTATTTATTCTTCAAACTGTGGTCCAATTTATAATCGTAGATAATTTACTGACACTCAATCAAGATCAAGATCAAGAAATATCTTTTCTTACCATTCTTCTTATTTAAAAAAAAAAACTTCAAAACATAATATTTTTTATAATGTGTTGTTGGCTGAACTGTCTTAACAAAAACAAAAGCAATTTGTTTAAATTATTATTATAACAGCTCGGAACTATAAATTAACACTTTTATGAGGTTGAATAACTTAAATTTTGCTTCTACCCCACTAACAGACGAAAATCAACAACACTAATAACACATAGTGTTAAAAAAAAATAAAAATAGACACAAAAATAATGTAAACAAAAGGAATGCGGCAACATCAGTAATTTGTTTGGTGAACTTGAGCATTGATAAATTTTAAGATGAGATAAGAGTATAAATATTCTCTGAATCGATAGTTAAATCAACAGATTGTTTTCTGATTCTAACCAATTCACCTCTTAAAGAAAATCCAATATTTAATTTTTCAAAATGAAGTTCTTCTTAATTGTAAGTTTGTAAAAATGTGTCCTTTTGGACTTGATTATTTCTTTTAAAAAAAGTATTATTATTTATGTATTTAATCTTATAATTTTCTTGTTATTTTAGACACTTTTGGTTTGTTTTGTCGTTGTGATCGCAATGGTTTCAGCAGCCCCATCCGAAGAAGGAATTTTCGGTGATTTGGCTGACAGTGATATTACCAATCCACAGGACCCCAGTGAAATTCATAAATTGTTGCTGTTGAAGAAACTTAAGCTTAAACTATTGAAGGGTTAAGCTGTTTAAGCGTTCATTTTTATTTAATATTTTAAGCACACCTGAATATACACAATATTTATATATAAGTCAATGTTACAATAAATTTTATTTAAACAAAATTTGTTATAGTCTATTTGATTGTGTTTGGTGCCTTTTTTCTACAAGTAGGTATAAGGAAATTACAATTAGTTGAAATCAAAAAAACTTTTTCCATTCACTAACCCAAATTCATTGACTCATTAGAAAAATAAATTATAAAATATGTATTCATAATGGGAAGATACGCACAAATTTGTCAAATGAATAATGTATGAACTAGTTGTTGCTGATTTAAAAAAAAAATTAGAAAAGTTGGATTCTGTCAAAGCAATGACTGATGATTTATTTATAAAAGATACTCATCTCTTACCTGTAAAATACTGGATACTTTGAATGTTCGAAAAAATGATTTAGTGAACAGCAAGAGGTCACAGCTTTTACACTTTAAAAATCTCACCGTTAGGTCGGTTCCTACTTAACTTGAAGTACTTTTTACTTGCAATATAAAGCATGGCTGGTTTATCCTAAGAATTTTGGTAATAGGATTGAATTTTTTTAAGTAAGTAAAAGGGTCATTTTGAGAAAAAATCTCCGCTTCTAGGTATTGAGGAATCCGAGTAATCAATGTTTAAAAAAAAATATATGAAAATTATTTTTTAAGTTGAAAAATTCTCTTAATTTTTTGTTTTAATTTTTAGTGTAAGAATAACTTGTTTAATGTTCAGTGTTGTTCATTTCAAAATTCGGCATTGATTGGTTTAGTTTAAATTTTTTATTTAAAGAAAAATTAAAAAAAAAACAAATTTTTTCTATTAATAAGTTTAAATATAAAGGTAAATTTCAGAGGCTGGAAAATACTTTTAACAACGTGATTTTTTTTAATGAAATATGGTATGGGTTTTGAACATATTGAACGATTTAATTTGTATTTTTTTAACCTGAAAACAAAAAATGAACATTTGAATTATTTATTCAAAGTATTATTTTTAAAATTAAATTTTAAGCAGAATCAAAACTCACAGTTTTTTCGCATTATCTGAAACATTTTTAAATTTTTTTCTACATACATTTCTGGAATAATTTCAATTAATTACATAAAGAACCATAAATAAAATATGAAGGGTCTAAAGAAATGTGTATAAATCTTTAGTACACATAATATGTATATTATATGTATAATGCCCTTAAAATTTTTAAAAAGTGTTGAAGAATTGAAAATATAAAACGAATTCCAATTCAAAAAAATATTTGCGAAATACATCAAATGATTTTTTTTTCTTTATTTTTTTTTTACTATAGACATTAAAATAGTCAATGGATCTTTATTAAAAACATTTAAATTTATTTGCTTATCATATAATTTTACGTCGTTGAAAATGTTTTCAAGTGGAATTTTTAGAATTTACTCAAAAAACACCAATAAATACTTACATGATTTTGGGGTAGCGGCACATTTTTCAAATTTTCAAAGCATTTTAAATTACCCAAAAATAAATGTTTTTTAGATTGCATACAAATTTTATTTATATTGTACCGATAAGTTTGTCAAATTTTTATAATAATTAAGAAAAAAAAAATAGATCGTCTACAAAATATTTAAGATCTTACGAAAAAACTAAAAAAAAAAATTACTATTTTACTAATATAATTTAATTTAGTTTAAGAAAATATAATTTTTTCTAACATATCGTCCCCTGATTGCAACAACTAGGTAACACAATTTTCAATTTTAACAATATCTCGGCAAAAACGGTATTATTTTGTTTAATTTTCAAGCCTATGAAGTGTGAGAATCATAAAAATTTAAATTTCAATCGTGCTCTAGTTGTTAGCTATCAATGAACCTTGCTATTTCCAAAATTTTTAAGATCCATTTACCTATAGTTCTTGCAATCAGGGAACGATAAAAAGAAAAGTTTGACAAATTTTAACTGAAGGCTGAAAATGCGAAGATGTTCCTAATTTTTGTAATTGAAATTGAATAGTTAACAGTACTTAATAATGCTGAAATATATGTTTCTTATTTTATTTTTCACTATTTGAGATATACGGTAGATTCTTGAATTCATTTCTTTTATTCATAACCATGAACCTCGTGGCATGATGGTTAGTGCATTGGACTGTCATGCCAAAGGTCTGGATTCGATTACAAGCCGCTGCCACCTAAAAACAGAAATGACAAATGACTGACAAATCCTCCAAGAGTATACTTGTCATGAATAAGTGCTTCAAAAGAAAAAAAACTGATTTTACTTTTCGAGAATTGTTCAAAAGGTTTGATAGTTAAAATGTGTTGTATTATATTTTTGTATTTAAGAAATATCAATTGTTAAACATCTTGTTTGTAAGTGAATAACGTTAAAATATAAAGCCATTTTAATGAAACAAAAATCTATAAAAATAAAATGCACGAATGGATTGCACGTACTTGCACTTATATTCAAGATGCTGAGCGCTTAAGAGCATTATATGGAAAGACATTGAAATTATGAGAGAGAAATGTTTAATTTAAATTAGCTAAAATAACTGCTTTGGCAGTTTTAAATTAAAAAAAAGAACGCAGTTAAAATTAGCTAAAATAACTGCTTTGGCAGTTTTAAATTAAAAAAAAGAACGCAGTAAAATTTAATAAGTGCAAAAAACCCTTAAATACCGAGTTTTATAAAGATCTTCTACTAACTTTGCATATTTGATTATCAAAAAAATATTTTTAAGCATTTCATAAAAATCCAAAAAAAAATTTTTTTTTAAATTTTGGTAAAAAAAAACGTTTTATATTGCCTAGAAACTTCCATGTAAAATAAACTATTGAAATCTGAAGAACCGTTTAGAGGAAAATTGAAAATTAAAAAAAATAGTTTCTTGGGAGGTACTAAGAAACCATTAATAACCATATGTTGCAAAATGGTTTTCCATCCAAAGAAAGCTTTTACCAAAAGAAATTTATTATTTTTTTTTAGAAAAGTTGTGGAGCCGTTTTTGAGAAAAACAAGATTTTGTAAAATTGCGAAAAAAAAATTGTATAGCAGGTACCGTTATTTTTAGTTCTAAACAAAATGAAAAACGTGTGGGCAGAGTCACCAAAACCCACTGTGAACCAACTTTTAAGAAAATGGATGAAGCCGGTTAGGCTGTAGCCAAACAGACAGAATTGTGCCACCCACATTTTGGTGATTTCTATTACCGTGATGTCATGGTTGACTGTTATCTCGAATTTTCTTTTGCACGAATCCATAACTTGTCTTATAGTTCCTATATCGCAAGTTAAATAGAGGCATTAGTGCCCTCGGAAGCTAGAAGCCCGATATTACTCGTATGTTATTATTAAAAAATCGCAACAGTAAGATTTTCAAAAACATTTTTAGGTTTAATATGCAATCAATTGGAGACAGAGACAGAGACCAAAACATTATTTAGTTAGTGAGTACAAAAAAGATATTCGGGAAGAAAAATGTTGTTTAACAATTTTAAGAAAAGTTTTTAGTAATTAAAAAAAAACTGCAAATTGAATTTTTTTAAACAAATCCTATCAATTTGAAAATTTTAAACTAGTGTGTAGAATAAATTTAACCTGAAGCCAATATCGCATTATTTGTTCCCATTGATATTTGAGAACAAAAATGTTTGACAATTTTTTTGTAGATTTTTTTTCACTTTAATGTATTGATTTTTTTTTCTATATTTTATCAATTATTTATTATTATTAAAATTATCCCGAAGCCTAATCGTTGTGTGGTCTTTAAGATATTCAAGCCGAAAAACTTTTTTCAACAATTTTCAGCAGTTTTTTATTTAAATAAAACTGTTGGTTCATATGTTTAATTATTTATACCAATTCTTTATTACATAAATATGCGTAAAAAAATAGAGATATTCAAGACTAAAGAAATTTAACATTGTTTTTTTTTTTTTTTAATTGCTTTAGTAATAATTTTTTTGGAGTTGGTCCTTTTGACAGCTGTCACTTGATTTATGCTCAGATTGGTTTGACATTTCATTATGAATAGACTTAATCCTGAACAACGTTTGCAAATCGTGCAAATTTATTACCAAAATAGTGGTAAGGGTTGGCGCGATGCATCGCGAAATAATCTATTTATTGAAGGAAACTTGGTGAGCGTATTGTCTCGGGTAGTGGGCCTGTGGCGTGGCCTCCAAGATCGTGCGATCTAACACCGCTGGACTATTTTTTGTGGGGATATTCGAAGTCGCTTGTCTACGCAGATAAGCCTGAGACAATTGACGCCTTGGAAGAGAATATTCGGCGGGCAATTGCTGACAAATGGCCCCAATTGCTGCAAAAACTGGTAGAAAATTGGGCTTCTCAGCTGGAATTTATTCGAGCCAACCGCAGCGGCCAATTGCCTGATACATTCATATCTTTTCAAGGTCATTAGCCAGTTTCTTATATTTGTTCTTAGAACCAAAAATAACGGTAACTGACTAAAATGTTGCATGATACAGAACACAAAAAAGTTCATTTCTGTTTCATAAATACCAATTTTAGGGGAAAACTGATACATCAAAACCATTCTACATTCTTCAATTTAATTTGGTTTTCATTATTGAACTTATCATTCTGTCAATGGGAAAGAGAAAGAAATAAACAGAAAATAAACTTATAAATACAAAAAATGCCATCGGAAATCTCAGGTTGCATAATCTTGAAAAGTACATCTATGCATTTATCTACGCGGTATACCTATACCACCTAGGGTGACCAATCAATTTTACCTTGCCATGCTTATTCAAAAATTACCATAATATCTTTTGTCGAAGCTATTCTATAATTCACAGTTTTATTCAAACAAAAAAATTTATTAATACAAATAAAAAAAAAAGAATGCGAAAAAATAATGATTCACTTGAACTTGAACTTGAGGAATGTTAAGATGACTTAAATCTTTATGAGATTGGTATAAATATTCAATGGATCCACACTTAACTCAACAGATATTATTTTGATTCTAACCACTCCACTTCATAGAAAACTCAATCTTCCTTTCAAAATGAAGTTCTTCCTTATTGTAAGTTTTTGTCTTTTACATAAGATTTTTTAAACTGAATGTATTTCGGAAAGTATTATTTATTTTTTATTTTCTTTTTATTTCAGACACTTTTGGTTTGTTTTGTCATCGTTGTTGCGATGGTTTCTGCTGCTCCATCTGAAGAAGGAATTTTTGGTGATATAGCTGACAGTGATATTACCAATCCACAGGATCCCAGTGAATCACATAAATTGTTGCTGCTAAAGAAGCTTAAGCTTAAACTATTGAAGGGTTAAGCTGCTTGATGTGCAGAAGTTTTATTTATTTAATATTTTAAGCAACTACACCTAAATGCAATTCGTATAAGTTAATGTTACAATAAATTTTAGTTAAACATATTTGAAGGTTTATTTAATCGTTTTTTAAGTTTATAATATATTTGGTTTAATACAGTAATTTTAATTAAACTATATACCTATGAGACCTCTAAGGTCTTTCTAAAATGCAACCGGAATCGCCCGGCACAATTTAGAAACAATGGTGACCACTAGATTTCGATTCGGAAGGGGAGGGGGCAAACTCATTCACGATTTCGGTTCAGGGGGCTTTAAAATGCATTAAATCCCACGAGTGGCGACCAGTTATAAGCTAAAGAAATATGGAAAAGGATGCCGCACTACATCCACAGCATTATTGCAACTAAAATGTTTTATCCCAGTCATTTATCACAATCCATTGACTGTGATTGTTTATTTAACAGCATAATGCAACATTAAAATTGTATGAAGGGTCGTTTTAAGTAAATTATGGTATTACTAAAATGAATGAAATTAACAAATGTGTATAGGAGATGAACGCTAGTTTATACGAAGGGTCAGTGTTGCCGCTGAACAAAATTGAAAGGGGTCCCAAAAATGGGGCACGTTTTAGAAAATTTCATAAAGGAGATTTTTGATAAACATTTATTCAAAAACTAAAACTGAATTTACTCTATTCATAATTCATAAATTGTTTTTCAAAATTGTATTGCTTTTTGTTTTTAATGGAAAACCCCATTAGTGAACGCAATGGGCAAATCTGGAATCTGCTGTTTTCGAAGCCATCGCAAAAAGTAGTGAATGTAGTTAAGTCTTAACCCTGTTCCCTAAATTTTTTCATACAGTGTCAGACCGCCAGACGGAACACAATGTGCATTTTAAACGGGCTGTCAAAATAAATCTTTTTTAAATCTATTTGTGCGACGAAAACACCAAATTAGATTTATCAAATGTGATCAGAGATAAACTTTTGGTGAAAATATAGCGTTAGATCCAGAGTGAATAATAGGTGTGTTTTTTTTAGTAGCCCAGATGAATCGGACGAAAAAAACGACATCGCTTAGCGACGCCATCACAGAAAAAAAATGTAGTTTCCAAACAATCTATCCACAACAAGTATGAAATTCGTGCCGGTAACACGGTTTTTATCTGGGCTAAAGTAAAGCCCCGAAAATTCTCTGGGCTTAGCTAAGCTCGAAAGGGCTTAGTTGTTGTTGCATTTAACATGTAAATTGCCTAGACCCGACGTTGTTTTTTTCGTTCAAGTCCATTCGGGCAAGGAAAAAAAAACTTCTAGACTACGAATATATGAATATGTCGCCAGGATTCTGCAAATTTGAACAAAAATAATTTGAAAGTTTTTGAAAAAAAAAACTTTTTTTACCAACTTTTTTATTTTTAGAACTGGCACTTAACAGATCACGAATATGCATAAGTCGCTAGGACGCTTAGTTAAGCCGAAAATCAAGTTTAAAGGTGTCAAATTTGATGCCTCTAGGATGTTAAGTTTAGCCGCTTTAAAGATAAAGTCGATTTTTCATATGATGATGCGATGCTTCAATTAAAAGGTGGAACTTACTGATTTTGAACAGCGACTTTCATACAAATTGGCCACTTTTTGCAAAATTACAAAAGTAAAAATATTTTTTTCCCACTACAGCAGTTGTTTTGTAAAAAAAGAATATACACATTTTTCGCTAAGCCAAAATGAAAGCTTTCTGCATCATTTTTATAAGTTTTCGAGTGAGAAACACTATCCGAAAAGGAGTTTGAAAATGTTTTCTTTTGTACTTTTTCACTTTTTGGGCTTATGTAATTAGGGCTTTAGTTTAGCCCCACCGATTTATTGTACTTTCAGCCTAGTCTAAAGTTCCCATGCGAAAAAAATTGAAATTTTCAAAACAATTTTCCACCAAAAAATGTTTGCCTTGGCCTAAACCACCCATTGAGTCATTAATTAACCCCAAATTAATAAACTGTAGGTCTTAAAATGGAAAATTAATATTTTTGGATGCAAAAACCATTTGCATGCATATAATGCCTTGAGGTGAATATATATATTTTTTTTTGGAAGTGCTAACCGACCATCAAAACAAAAAAAAATAGTGTATTCACCACCCTTTTTTTCGCAAGCAAAAAAATTGTCGGTGTTTTGCATGACATATCATTGCAGCAATATTTTTTTTTTACATGAAACTGTAAACGAATCATGCAAGCAATTAGGCATTTCACCTCAATTATTTTTGACATGCGAGAATATTTGCATAGTTTTTTTTGTGCACGGGAACTGTAAACTAGGCTTTCAGAGTAAATTTCCGCAATCCGAGAGAAGCACCCTTTAAGCGAAAAAATAGGTAGTTTTACGTCACATTTCACACCACCTGACCTGCTCTCAAGGTAAACTGGCGGAGGTAAACAGTCACGTACTGATTTAAGGGGCCAAACGGCAACGCTGTTATGAAAAAGTAGCCCAAATAATTGCCAAATACCAATACATTTTTTTTTATAATAATGAGAATTCTCGGAACAACAGATAAACTGAATGATATAAAATAAAAGTGAAGATTATTATGCGGTTTGTTTGAAATGACAAAACCAATGAGTATATTCAGTGAATAAAAAGTGGTGCCAAATTGCCAAATTGTGGAATGCTTTAAAGATATTTTAAAGGAGCGAAACGTCGTCATTTATATGAAAAAAAATATAGCCCAATTATGATTGGGCTGTCATACTGAAATTACTGTCGGCAATTTTGGAAAAAAATTGCCCAATTTCTGCTAAATAGCTCCATCTGGTAAACCTGTTGGTGATACCAAGATGAATAAAATGAGCAAATGTGCATTGAAGATGATGAAGATGAATACTAGCGTATAGAGAGAAAACGACGGAATTTTTGGTTGGTTTTACAAAAATGAACAATATGAATTTTATTATAAATGTAAGTAAGCAAGAGTCAGTGCAGTGAGCAGAATTGTACAATGTACATCTTATACCACACATGTTTGAAGTTTTTTTTTTTTGAAAAAAAGGAAGATTAGAAATTCTATGTAAAGTTGCAATAAGATATACTTTTTTTCTAATTCTTATAAACTGTAAGTAGTTTAAAATAGGGTTTTTATGTAAAAAGCTCGAAAAACTAAAATCTAAACAAGAAGAACAGATTATTTTTTTTTGTTTTTCGATACCTAGTTTTTGTATATACAAAAATCATAAATATATTTTGAAATTCTAAAAAAAATCTACAATAGCCTCAAAATTAAAAATTGAATGTTTATTTGTAGGCATAAATCGGGTTGTTCAATAAGAACGCTACAAAAGTTTTTTTAAATAAAACAAAAACGATTTTGGTTATCAATGAAATTCTTTATTCCTGTGAAAGTACGTTTGATGCCATTATGTATGGAACTCGATTTCTTTTGCATGGCCACCACGGGCACGCTTGCAGAAGTCCAGACGCTGAACCCAATTTTTGGACGGTTTTCAAGCATAAATCGGCCGATACTGCTGCAATTTCACGTTCGATATTCGTACGAAGTTCATCAATCGTCGCTGGCTTGTTGGCATAGACCATAGACTTAACGTAGCCCAACACAAAATACTCTAACGGCGTCAAATCGCATGACCGAGGTGGCCAAGCGACTGAACCATTTCGTGAGATAACACATTCTCCAAACTTCTTTTCCAATAAATTGATTGTGACTTCGCTGTGTGGCTTGTGGCGCCGTCCTGTTAGAACCACATGTCTTCCAAATCCATATCATCTAATTGGGGCCAAAAATATTCGGTTATCATTGAACGGTAGTGATCCCCATTCACAGTTACGTGCCGGTCTTGATCATCTCGGAAGAAGTACGGCCCAATGACGCCACCGGTCCATAAACCACACCAAACCGTAATTTTTTCAGGATGCAATGATGACTCATGGAGTACGTGTGGACTGTTGCCTTACCAATACCGCATATTTTGTTTATTGAAGAAGCCATTCAGCCAGAAATGGGCCTCATCGCTGAAGATGATTTTTCGATGAAAATCCGAATCATTTTCAAGTTGTTGCTCAGCCTAATTCACGAACATACGGCGCTTCTGGTGGTCAAGCGGCTTCAGTTCTTGCGTCAATTTAATCTTGTAAGGATGTAGGCCAAGATTTTTTCGCAAAATTCACCACAACGACGTCGCAGAAAAGCTCAACGCTTGAGAACGACGTGTGAGAGACACATTTGGGCTTTCTGCAACTGAAGCCTCAGCGGCAGCAATATTCTCGACATTACGGGCACTTCTTTGTCTCACTGGCACGGGAACATTTTGTACTGTGCTTGTGGTTTCAAATTTTTCCACTAGACGCTCAATTGTTGATCTGCTAGGACGATTATGACGACCATAAATTAGACGTAGCGCTCTTAACGTTGAGGCCACTGACTCCGAATTTCGGTAGTAAATTTTAATAATTTCGACTCGTTGTTGGCTCGTATATCTTTCCATCATGAAATGGCAAATCTTACTGAAGAGAAATGTCAAAAGAGCGGCAGGAAATATGGCGTCGTTTGCTGTCCCTGTCACTCTACTTTTGTAGCGTCTCGTTTGAAAAACCCTTTATAATTAGCTGATATTCTGACAGAAGTGCACTTGACTTGATATTAAGGGAGAATTGTCTTGACTTACTTTCCAGTCAACTTTCCAATATATTTGCCTTCATTGGAAAGCAATGTTTTGGCTGGCCAGTCAGAGAGTAGAGACTTACCTTAATTTCTAGTCCCTTGGGTCTACTGAACGTACCAAATGTGCAAGGAAAGATGATAATGCGTGTGCAAGTGCGAATAAAGGTAGTTGGTTACAAATTTATTTAGTTTTATTAGTTTTATTCTTAATATTTAGATTGATGGTCTTAGTAAAAAAAAAATATGAATTAAATTGAATGCATTTTATTTGTGTTTGAAAACTTGTAGAGATAAAATTCAAAACATCAGAAAGAAAGATTATAGATTATAAAAATTATTCACATCTGTGATTTATCTAGAATAAACAAGTCATTTTTAATATCGCCATCGCTACTCAAAGAGTAAAATATTTAAATTTTGTTCGATAAATTACTGATCAATTAGGTGACATAAGATCCCAGAGCTAATGCTTTGGAGACGCAGGTACTTCTTTCTTCTATCTGATTCAATGCGGTTTTGTGAAATCGTATTTGATCTGGTATGTATTTGACTCAATGATCATGAATTTACTCTTATCTTGTTGTGATTTATTCTTATACAATAAAATGTACATAGTTGCTGAATTTTTGTTTTTAAAGATCAACATTTCCATTATTAGGGGTTAAAATCTTACTTCATAATATACTTTAAAATCCTGCTGTTTGCAAACTACGTCTGACTTATGATATTCATCCAACTTTAAAAAGGTTTTCAAAAATGTGTCTCATTGTCATCTAAGAAGTGTCTAACTTAGTCACTAGTATCGTTTACCTTAACCTCAAATAAAGTGACATTTTATTTAATTTAATGAAGCATGAGTCTAACTTTAGAGGTACTGTCGTGTTCAAGGACATTCAACAAATACCACTGGCATTTTTACTCAAACTTAAGTCAATAGATTGGAACAAAATGCGTAAGCACAGGTTCATGAACAAATATTCCAATATAATAAAAAAAAAAATACTTTTCTACTGGCCCAAAAATTACCATAGCTTCTTTGTTCGAAATCATATTCCATAATTATTTATTTAAGAAATAAAAATCAAGCAAAAGAGTGGGCAAGAATGCGAAAATATTAATGATTCACTTGGTGAACTTGAGGAATGATAAGATGGCAATCCGAGACTAGCTATGTGATTGGTATAAATATTCACTGCCTCTATGTTCAACTCAACAGATACATATTTGATTTCAATCAATTCACCTCAGACGAAGCTTAAAGTTCCATTCAGAATGAAGTTCTACTTAATTGTAAGTTTCTAAAAATTAATGCTTTTTTTATAATTCCAAAAAGTATTATTTATTATTTTCTTGTTATTTCAGACACTATTGGTTTGTTTCGTCATTGTGGTTGCGATGGTTTCAGCAGCTCCATCTGAAGAAGGAATTTTTGGTGATTTAGCTGACAGTGATATTACCAATCCACAGGATCCCAGTGAATCACATAAATTATTGCTGTTAAAGAAGCTTAAGCTTAAATTATTGAAAGGTTAATCTGTTTTAAGATTAATTGAATTTAATGCCTGTAGTATACCAAAATACACTATTTATAAGTTACTTTTACAATTAAATATATTTTTAAAAAATACACAATGTTGTTTAATTTATTGGTTTGGTTCATGCAACGCATTGCGAAACAATCAATTTATTAAAGGAAACTTTTGGTGATACGCCGAATATTCTCTTCCAAGGCGATTGACGTCTTTGGCTTATTTGCATAGACAAGCAACTTTACATAACCCCACAAAAAATAACCCCACAACCGACGCAAGGTAATTTGCAGGATCTGCAAACGTTGTTCAGGAATAAGTCTATTCATTATGAAATGGCAAAACAAAGTGAGCCTAAATCAAGTGACAGCTGTCAAAAAGATCAAATCTGAAAAAGCATTGCCATATTGAAAACCACACGTCTAAAAAAACACCTTTTATTATGTGATTTCCTACTCGGAAAATTTGAATTTTCATTTAAGCTCACCTGAGGTGTGCAAAACTGCAGAAATTTTCCTGACAGTCTCATATATAATATCTTAATATAGACTGTTTTTATATGGACATCGTTAAACCAATATTTGGATTTTCGAATTCTCACTGCATTCAAACTTACAAAAAAATTATAGATTGTCGAATACAACCCGGTGCTTAGCTATTAAATTATTACTACTAGTGTGAACTCTGGTGGACACATGACGTGAATTGTCTGTACGTGACAAATTTTTTTCTCCTTAGTACAGCTTTTATTTCAGTCTCATTATTTGGTTCTAATTTTAACACAATTGTGATTCATGATTCATAGTCTTGTTGATATTTGATAGCAACCTAGAAAATTGGTTGACTTGACCTGCCTGTACGTGACAGTGAGAGTCCTTCTTATTTTTGAGCTTAGACAATTATTGGAATACATTCAGAATGTTTGTATATATAATTAAAGACTCGTGTACAAACTTTAAAATAAAATTAATATATATGACATGTCCAACTAACTAAAAAGTAATTAAATTTGTCTGTACGTGACCATGAATTCTCTACGAAAGTAAGTAAATAAATAAATATTTTAAAATTATGGGAAAATGCTGTTTTTATTCTTGCTCTCTTTATAGAAATATAACAATATTTCTACATAAAATTTTTGGAAATGTTATGTTGTTTTAAATAAATCTAAAATGTTGTACCTTTTTAAAAATCTTTTATTTTAAGATAGATGTAAGCATCATTATTTTAACTCCTATTTTGTATTAAATGTATATACATTTAGTCCATTTTAATGTTGTTCAATGAGTATCATAGACACTGGAGTCCCAAGTTTCGATTTAAAAAAAAGGAACTTAAATATTGCTTATATTAGCCCAGATACAGGTTTTGTATAATATGGCAACGTTAAAACTGAACACATACCTACTTATAAATAAATGAAAATAATGAAAAATCTAAATTATTCTCGATTAGCCCCTATGACTCTTTACTCTATACCAGCGGTTCCCAAACTTTTTTGGCTTTGGAACCCTAATAATGGTCAAAATATATTTTGGCACCCCAACAAGTAACTAACGATATCAAAAAATGAAAGACACAGAATTTAAAAATCAATTTATTTTTTAATTAAGATATTCCATGAAAGCTAGTGCGAAAAATGAAAAATTTAATTTTTTTTAATTAATAAATTTTTAAACTTAGTTCTATGCCTGAAAACTGTACTCGAAGATCTTTTGAGCGACCAATCTCAATTAATTGTACGTGGAGGACAGAAAACTTATTTCAATGAAAAGAACTTTTTAGATCTAACAGGTTTTCCTGTATAATTGGCATCATAGGCGGATTTTGAACTCAAAATTTGTCAAAATTAGAACAGCTTAATTAGCTCGGAGCTAGAAGAAATTTCCTTGCAAACATTCATTTAAACCTGGTAAATATTCAATATTATCCTTTTGTAGGTGCGCAGCTAAACTAGAATTTTTTTTAAAGCTGCCGGTTTGTCTCTGGTGAAAAATACTGTTTTGGATTTTCCTTGCAAATCTGTAGCAAGGATAACCTGGATGAAGCTTTTCCTCAAGACAGCCATAGGATTTTATACTAACCTAGGTACCCACCATATTTTTGTACAAATCTAGTGAAGAGGACACTTTTTCACGAACTTTACAATCTTTACAGGCTCACCAAGAACAAGAAATGCATATCACTGTAAAATGGCTGCTGTAACTTTCGAAATGTGTTTAAATAAAACAAAAATTGATACTAGGAATTTTTACCAAAAGTTTATTGAAAGTTTTAATAAATGTAACTACTGGAAAAAATAATTTCTTGTTTTTACTTCAAGAAAATCGCGGAACCCAGGAGAATACTACGCGGAACCCTATTGTTCCGCGGATCACAGTTTGGGAACCGAGGGTCTATTCCATTTTTAAGAAAATTGGAAAAAAATAGATTTTTCTCATAAAAGGCCAGCAACTTTTCTTAGTAAAATTAATTAAACTTCATTTGGTAAAAGCTATTTTTGAATGGGGAACCATTTAAAAAAAAATGGATACCCCCCAAAGAACCATTTTTTTTTTATTTTCGATTTTCTTCTTTTAATACAGAAGCTTCTAAGCAACGCATATAGTTTTTCTAACAAAATTTTTCAAAACAATATTTTTTAGATTTTAAAAAAATTTTTTAATTTTTCTTTTTGAAAATAAAATATTAAGAAAAATAAATTGTTGATTTTTATGGAACTCGGTAGTTACGGGTTTTTTTATACTCTGTAGGGTATTTCAAGATAAATTTTTAATTTTATGAAAAAAATAATAGTATCTTCTATACAAATTGTAAGAAAACCTTAGAGAAAATATTTTTTCTTTAAAACAGCTCCTAAGATTTTAATTAAACTTTTTCTGTTAACAAAAATTAATGCGACATACTAATTAAATTAAAAAAAAAATAATTTAAATTTAAATTTACAAATAACAACTACCTATTAATAGTAAATACTTCTCATAGAACGATTTTTATTTTTTATTTTCTCATTATCGGCTGAACGGATTTAGATTATATTTTTTTACAAACAAATTTCAAATAAGATTAAAAAATAGTACTTATCATAATTAAAAAAAAATTATTTTGGAAATTCGATATCTTAAAAACAAGTTGACAATTCTGTTCGACATTTTTTTTATGTGCACATAAATAAATATTTACGATTTGCATACCAAAAATTTTTCTTAAAAATATTTTAAGGATTTGATGTATACAAAGTTATATTTTTAAGAAAGCCACTCCAACGATTTCAAATATTTTTTTTGTGTCATTTTTTTTTTATCTCAAACTATCAAAGAAATTCTTTTAGCTATTTAAAATATCAGAATTAAGAATAAAAACGTAAGTAATAGAAAATTTACTTTTTTAATTTTTGTTTCTGTGGACTTTTAAACATTAATTCAATTTAATATTTAATATATCATATTGCATACTTTTTAACATTTTTCTCTCATAATTTCCATGTCCTTACATATGTATACGCCTTCAGCATCTTGAACATAATAGCATGTACGTGCTACCCAGTCGTGCATTTTATTTGTAAATAGTTTCATACTCAGAAGTAGGCTTAACTGAAAAGGGTCGTACACAAAATCTAACAAATTAAAATCTCACAGATTAAATCATGTACAGGGTGGCGCACGAATCGTGCTACAAAAATAAAACGTAATAACTTTTTTTCTGTGTGAGTAATCGGCTTATTTTTTTTTATTTTGTAGGTTACTATTTAGATTTATAAAAATGGATGCTTGGAATACGGAGAAAAGAATTTGGATAGTGCAACGGTACCATGCTTTGCAGTCCGTCATTTCCGTCCAAAGGGAATTAAGGCGGGAGTTTGGCGGTAATCCCCCGAGTAGATGGACCATTATGAGGATTGTAAACATGTTTGCCGAATCTGGAAGCATCGCACGAAGGCCGTACCATCGAGATGCCAATGTTCGGGTTCAGAATACAATCGCAGCAGTAGCATCTGCAATACAGGCCAATCCGAGCGTTTCGATCCGAAACTTATCGGGGCAAACTGGAGTTAGTAGACGGTCATTACAACGGATACTTCATGACGATTTAAACTTGTTTCCGTACAAAGTCCAAATTACTAGCAAGTTAAACCCTCAGGATTTGCCTGTCCGCCTGGAATTTTGCCAAAAAATGATATCAATGGCCGAAGAAGACAACACATTGATCAATTGTTTGTTCATGTCTGATGAGGCCCATTTTGATCTTAACGGCAATGTAAACAAGCAAAATTGCCGTATATGGAATGAGTGTAATCCAGAACTGCTCCATGAGACGGAACTGCACCCAGAACGAGTCACTGTGTGGTGCGCAGTTTCATCAAGGTGTATTGTCGGGCCGTACTTCTTTGAAGAAAACGGTGTAACCGTTACTGTCAATGGGGACCGTTATTTAAAGATGTTGAAGGAGTTTTTTTTTACCCAGAACTGCGCCGAAGACGTATACCATTCAACAGCGTTTGGTTTCAGCAAGAGGGAGCAACTGCACATATAGCCAGACCAGTTATGGCGGAGCTAAACAAAAAATTCGCAAACAAATTAATTTCTAGGAACTCCACTCTTCGCTGGCCCCCAAGGTCACCTGACCTGACTGCACTAGACTTCTTTTTATGGGGTTATGTCATGCAAGAGGTGTATAAAACGAAGCCCAGGAATTTAACTGAATTAAAGCAGTCCATAACGACAATAATTGAGGCGATCCCAACTTCAACTCTTCAGGCCGCAATGAATAATTTTTTGATCAGGTGCCGCATATGCGTGGGAGAGCGTGGAGGTCATTTGCGGTCTATAATCTTTAAAAACAACTAACTATTTAAAATAAAATTTAATTTTCTAACCAATAAAAAAAAAATAAATGAAATACATCGATTAAAAAAAAAGTTATTTGAATTTCTTATTGTAGCACAATTGGTGCGCCACCCTGTATAACGAAATCTCGTAATAACAAAATCTCGAGTTATATAATCTCGAAATTAAAATGTTAGAAAATTTAATTGCATTGCAACAATTTATTTTTTAATTAAAATCTCGAAAATTAAAATCTCACTCGGAGAAATTTTTTCATTGTTAAAAATAGATTTTGTAATGGAATAAATGCCAAGGAAAAAGTTTTTTTTTGGTTGGCTGGAACTTAATTTTTCAATGAAAAGTTGAAAGTGATGCTACTGTGAGAATCGAAATTTGAATATTTTTATATGAGAAAATTTGTATGAGTTTTTAAATTGCTAGATTCTTTGTGAAAGATGTAAATGCGAGATTAATAAAAGCGAGATTTTGTAACTGTGAAATTTTGAAAACCAAAATCTTAGAAAAGCGAGGTTTTTAAGAAAAAATGCGAGATTTCGTTATTCAAATTATGTGTAAGCAATGAACAGTAAATAGGCAAATTAAAATATTTAACTGCTGCAAACATATACATACATATGTACATACATATCTATTTGCACAGTGTTTCTTCTTAATAATTTGTCCACAGCATTTGGAAATTCCAATCAATCACCTCTCAAAATAAAAATTAATATTACCATCAATAAAAAAGCATAAAATCATTGTTGGATACCAAACCAATTCATTAGCATAAATAGTTTCATTAATATAAAAAATAAATTAAATATACAAGAATAAAATGCTAACAAAAAATTCAATGACTTTTCAGTGAATCTTTTCGGCTAGCTTGAAGTTAAAACAGATTCGATTTGGTATAAATACTCACTGATCTATTATTTAACTCAACAGATACTTATTTGATTTTAACCACTTCACTTTAAAGATAATCCATTCTTCCTTTTACAATGAAGTTCTTCTTAATTGTAAGTTTCCTAAATTGTTCCTTTAAATGTAGTCCGTATTTTTTATTAATCTACTTTTATGGTATTTCAGGCCCTTTTGGTCTGCTTTGTCGTCGTGATTGCGATGGTCTCAGCTGCTCCATCTGAAGAAGGAATTTTTGGTGATTTAGCTGACAGTGATATTACAAATCCACAGGATCCCAGTGAAATTCATAAATTGTTGCTGCTGAAAAAGCTTAAGCTTAAACTATTGAAGGGTTAAGCGGATCGAGGATTAATTTAATTTAATTTTTTAAGTACACCTAAGCAACACCCTACTTTTAAGTTAATGTTACAATAAAATTTAATTAAGAAAATTTTGTTATTTATATTTAATTGTTGTTGATAGTCAAGAAGTAGGTAAGAAATGATTGACAAAAATTGAATCAAAAAGTCTTATTCAATTCCAATGGTAAAAACCATTTTAAATATTTTCAAACATTTCAACAAGGAATGATGTAGGTATAATGAATCATATGGTTTTTGGCAACATAAAGCTTAGATAATAATTTATTCTTCTAAGGAAATTATTCATGAATGACTAACACCCGGTTCTGTCTAACCTCACTGATTTGTACTTCTGAGTTCACAAGAACCTCACAAGGTAAGGTCAGCTTGATTTTACGAGATTCTCATATTCTGGCAGCAACATCTCAACTTGTGGCCTTCACAAGAACAACTATCAAAATTATTATCTTCTTCTAAACCAGGTCACAACTGAAAAGTAACATTGAAATTTGGCAATTTGAATTTTTTTCTATGCATAGTTTATATGTGGTGAGACTGTTAGGTGATGTTCCTATTTATGTAAATTTGTTGAAAGAAAAACATCATGCATTTTTTAATTTAAAAAGTCGAAGTCTATTGTCGTGTTGTAATTATTGTAATCAAGAAAAATTCAGTCATCTGAAAAATTCAGTCATCTAAATTTTAATAATGGCTAATCAGGGACTTAAAAATAAAATTAGCTGCATGTTTGAAATATCTAAAATGTAACACAAGTTAGTTACATTTTTGCTAAATTTCCTGTGATTGATTGGTAACTTGGTAAGGTCTTGGTCTCCTTTGCATACATCACCACTATCATCTGGCTTTCGTAGTAGTGACTACATTTTGGGAACATAATATGTTTTTGGGTGATTCTTATCAAACTGATAGTCATACTTATGTCCCTCCACCATTTAAGGTATTTACTTCCTAACAAAATGATTCGGTAGCACTTACAGTATTGTTTGGCAGCTTTTTGGAAAACTAAAAGTTTTAACTTATTCGTATTTTCAAGTCTAGTTTTTTGAAGAACTTTTTTGGCACACAATTGTTTTAATTTAACATTATGAAGAAAAATTCAATTTTTTTAGTTTTTCGTTTAAAAATTTGCCTGTTTATTAAAAGATCTCAATTTGAAAAGAAATCATAAGAATGGACTTCTGGCTTTCAAAAAAAGCTACAAAACAATACTGTTTATTGTCGTTGTCTTTAAATAATTTTTTTTTTATTTAATGCAATTTTTTCTTAATATTACCCTCCTGTTCAAGAGGGGCAAAAATTACCCCCTTCCCATGGAATTTTATTTAGTCTACTTCAAACCTACATGCTCTGAATTGTTATCGATTCACCTAGTATGCAAAAGTAAATAAAATGCATGACTGGGTTGCACATACTTGCTCCTATGTTCAGGACGCTGAGGGATTAAGCACATTTTTATGTAAACATATGGAAATTATGCGAGAAAAATGTTTAAAATTAATATTTAAATTAGCTTAAAAACTTCTTTGTGTGCTTGAAATGAAAAAAAAGAATGCCATCTTAATTCTTGATTGAATATGATTGTATGGAAAAAATTAAATCTTGGAGCGGTTTTCTTAAAAATAATTTTGTATATATACCTACATGTATATAAAATTCTTAAAACATTATTCAGTAAATTTTTTGGTATGCCATTCGTAAGTATATATTTATTTATGTTCATATAAAAACAACATAAGGAAATTGTCAACCCATTTTTGAGATATCGAATTTTCAAAGAACTTAAACTTTTTTTAGAAATTCAAAAACTTTTTTTTGAAAATTTTGACATTATTGAAAATTTGTGTGAAGAAGAAAAATTATTCTAAATCCGTTCAGCCAATAATGCAAGATCATTCTAAATAAAAAAAAACCTACAGTTAATAATTTTTTAAGTATATCGCACTAATTTGAACACATAGAAAAAGTTTAATAAAAATCATAGGAGCCGTTTTTAAGAAAAAAGTATTTTTCTTAACAGTTAACATTTCTGTGAAACCTGTGTTTTTTTTTAAAGTATTTTTTTTTAATACGTTAAAGAGTTTAAAAAGCCATATCTAATTTAAAAAAAATCGACCATGTAGTTGTCAAAATATATAAATTTCAGAAAAAAATTTTACGTTTTGAAAAAGTGTTATTATAAAAAAAACTATTTTTACTGTTTAAGAGCGTCTGTATATAAAAAATTATCATCAATCAATATGACTGTTTTTTTAGAAAATCGAAAAAATAGTTCTTCGGTAGGTGCCATTAATAACAATTTTCTTAAATTAATTTCTTATCCAAAGGTAGCTTATACTGAAAGAAATGTATTGAATCTTTTTTAGAAAAGTTGTGGAGACGTTTTTGAGAAAAATATTGATTTTGTAAAATTTGCTTAAAAAATTGTATGTTGTATTGAAAAAAATGTGTGGGTAGACTCACCAAAGACCACTGTGTACCAAGTTTTAAGAAAATCGATCGAGCCGTTTAGGCTGGAGTCGAACAAACAGACAGACAGAATTCTAAGATTCACTTTTTTCGTCTTCCCTATCATCGTTATGACAAAACCCATCAAAATCTCGAGTTCATTTTTTTACGAATCCATACCTTTCCCTATACATAGTACCTTTATATCGCAAGTCAAAAGGAAATTTATCCAACCCTATAGAGGATGACAATAAAAATCAGAAAAAAAATAGAGAATTCAGCTTATTTCATTAAGAGTCGATCTAAAGTGAAGGAAGTTCCCATTTTTGTTTTGCTGTATGAAAACTTGTTACGAATTTTTGTGACAAAGAAACTATTCTTTAATTAACTATACAAAATGAAAATTTATTTATTTTTACTGAAATAAAGTAAAAGTTATAAATTAAAAAAAAAAAAAAATAGGAGAAAATTTCTATAAAAACAACAACGTTTTTACCAAAAATAAAGGTGAATTCAGTATCCAAAATTCATAATTACTTAACTTAATATTTAATACAGCCACCACTCGCTCTTACGACTGCCAAAACATTCGCCTCGACTTGACTCCACAAGCTTTTTTAATTCTTTCAGGCACAAATGCAATATCCGTCTTTCCATTGGCCGAAAAAACTCCCCAAACCATAACGCTGCCTCCACCAAAATTGCGACTCATTCTCACCTCAGTTTGAAGACGTTTGTCATGCAAACAGGATTGAAATCCATCTGGACCGTCTAAACTAATTTTTTTTTTTCATCACTATGAAGAACTTTTCTCCACCTTTCGGTCCAGGTAATGTGACTTTCAGCGAAATTCAGCTTTGCTGTCTATGGGCTGCATGCAAAGGTGTCTTCTCGCATCTTTTTTTTTTTAAATAATGTTTGTATTGACTTTCAAAATTTGAACGAAAAATGTTCCAGGGCGATGAGGTAAGGTTGAAGACATAACGGTTGCCTTCATATTGATTTGGCAGATCATTGTTGATCCAAAAATAAAAAGTGCTGCCAAATTTGCTGTCGGTGCAAAAAATTATGTATGGGAGATTGCAGTGTATTTATGAGATTTTCCACCACTGTAGGTCCGTCCAAGATGACTTTTTTTTAACGACTACCCTAAAGTACGTGCATAGATTGTGATCAACATACGTCACCATTATATTTATGTATGTACATGATAAACAAATGACACTCTTATTCGTTATTTTGTACTCCATATACACATACTTTTATTTGCGGGTCGACCAATTTTTGAACAGTGTTTGTTAAATTTATCCTAAATTTGTTCGGAAAATAAACTGTTATCTCTAACGGTTTTTCTTGCAAAGTGTTCTCAAATATGAAAATGTCAAAACCGTGTTAAGTGAAAACGTATCACTACCGTTTTATTTCATCATTTGTACCTACATGTAAAATCTGGTGTAAGAATCTGGTGACTGTTCATGGTGACCTTAAGGACTCTGCAGGTTTTACTAAAATGGATCCCAAAAAATAATGATGTAGATTTTTTGAAAATGATCTCAGGATTCTAAGTTTTGAAACCCCCAGAATTATACCTTTTTCTTTTTTTTTGTTGGGGTTATGTGCATATACATATATTTGTATATAGACGTTAAGGCATTTTGACGTGGCTGGGAAAAATTGTAAGAAATGGAAAAAGGAAAGCAGTAATTGTATTCTTAAATTTTGTGTTTAACTGAAGTTGATTGAGTGACCCTGTACTCCTAGTAAAGATAATATCATAAGAGTTCTTACTTTTATTCAGTCAATGTTTGTTGTTGTGTTAACGTATTTTTTTTTTTATTTTTATTTCTGACGATTTCAATTTCAATTTATTGTTGTGATTACGTGTATTTCTGTCCTCACGTTCTTAGCCATTTTTTTATTTCTGACATTTCAAATTTTGACAACATCCGGAATATAATACCTTTATTCTTGTACTGTGATTGAGCTTTTAAGAAATTATATACAAAGCCTAGTACTCACCTCTTTCGAAGTCAAAATTTTAAACCGCTTCAAAATACACGAGAAGTACATACATCATTAGTACGAAAATATCATTGTTTTCTCACTTGAATTTTTGATACTCAGTTTGGAATTTTTAATACTCGCTTTGAGTGGAAAAAATAAATTGATTTTTATGAAATTTATTTGATTGAATCTTGAAATATTTTATGAAGAATATTTATTTTTTTTTCGTATTTTGTTGTATTTTCGTGTCTTGTGTTATTTTTTAACTGTCGGTAGCAATAAAAATAAATTAGTTGACAAATGTTAGACTTTTCCTCTGGTTGTACACTGGGAAGTGAAATTCATTTCTTGAAATATATCTCAAACCGGTTCATATTTCATTCTAGAATTTGGGTACTCACCTACGTTGCAAATCCCATCGCTGTGAATTAACCGGCATTTTTGTATGGAAATTTCATTTTCACTCGAACTGAGTACTAGACTTAAAAGTTAAAATTTCAGTTAAATAAGTAGGAATCTAAAAAATTACTCTTTTATCAGTTTTTACCAATTTCAACCTTAAAAAAATGGTTTTCATTTAAGCTTTGTTCAACGATTTCAAGTTGATTGTATTAGCTGCAATTTGAAACTAGAACCGACTCTGTATACCCAATATACCCATTTCCAGGAGACAACTTTTCGAAATTCTGCAATAGAAAGTTTATAGGAACTAATAATAGTATATTAAAAAGTATAAGAAAAAAATACAGACTGCTTATAGCACATGATGAACTATAATGCTAGAGCGTGTACGTTGTGTCAACTGAAAAAAAAAATCATATGGGGGGGGGGGGGCTTATATTCCCCCGTTCAAGCGTGACGGTCAACTTCATAAGAAACTGACTTAACATTAAAAATGATTGTTAAAATTAAGATGCCATCTGGACGGAAGTTTTGTTACTTATCTTAGAGACAGAAATTGATTCTTGAAGTTTCTCTTTAAATAAAGTCCTTTTAATCAACAGTTTTGTATAAATTTAGTTCAAAACGCAAAATTTGAAACAAATTGTTTTATTTCTTTTATTTTTACCAATGTTGCGTCGGCCCTCAAGGTCAAAAACTTTGATTAATTACAATAATCATAATCAATATTAATAATAATTAATATCGGATGGTGGTCTATTTCCCCCCGTTCAGGCTCAAGGGGTAATTTTCTAAAAAGTTGAATCAACAAAAAAAAAAAAAAAAAAAAAAATTGGGACCACGTACAATGCCATGCTAGGTAGGCATGGGGGTGAAATAGAAATCTGAAAAAATTATAATTTTTAAAATGATTTGTCTGAAGTTTAATTTTCGAGCAATTCGGAGCTACACACTTTTCTGGTTTCACCGACGCGACGAAACGTATTGAATGATATAGGAGGCTTTGAGTGCAAAAGTGATGTAACCCACTTTTTTATCATATTTTTCATTTCTAATCGAGATTTAAGGATGATAAGTCACATATTTCGAAAGCTTAGATATTTAAAAATTTTAAATTTTGGCTTTGATGACTTCAGATGCTAAAATGTAAAAAAAAAAACAGACACAAATGTCAAAAAATGGGTTAGACCATTTTGCACTCACGGCCTCATACTAGACATTATTTATCCTCAAAAGTTTTTAATTCACTCCAAAGTTTGTCCTTCATGGAAAGAATTTACAGATCTAAAAAAATAAATTGCAAATCTGTAAGAATGTAGACAGTACAAATGCATATAACATAAGTAAGGAAGTTATTATTTTCCTGGAGGGGTTTACTTTTCATTATTATTATGAACAATCCAAGCTTGAAATGAGATTTTTAATAGTAAGTACAAATTTTATTTTAATAAAGTACGAACTTTTAATGTTATCTTAATTATTATAAAATTTTTATATTCAATGTTACTGAAACCCGAAATGATTTACCTTAACACAGAACTTCTCAAAATTTATTTTACCTTACGGCTAACCGAAAATTGTATATGTTTGTTCCAACCATTATTTAATGCATTGTTTTATTCATTATTAAAAAAAAATAAATGCAAACAAAAGAGAGCGAAAACATAAATGATTCATTGGGTGAACTTGAGGAATGCTACGATGACTATGAGATTTGTATAAATATTCACCGAATCAATGTTTAAATCATCAGATACATACCTGACTTTATCCAATTTACTTCAGTTCCTCAGACAAAGCACAAAGTTCCTTTCAAAATGAAGTTCTACCTTATTGTAAGTTTCTAAAAATTATTTTTTTTTGCTGAATAAATAGATTCTACAGTAGCTAATTATTTTTTTTTTTTAGACACTATTGGTTTGTTTTGTCATTGTGGTCGCGATGGTTTCAGCAGCTCCATCTGAAGAAGGAATATTTGGTGATTTAGCTGACAGTGATATTATCAATCCACAGGATCCCAGTGAATCACATAAATTGTTGCTGCTGAAGAAACTTAAGCTCAAATTATTGAAGGGTTAATCTGTTGAAAGATTAAATTTAATTTAATACCTTTAGTACACCAAAGTACACTATTTTTAAGTTATTGTTATAATAAAAATTATTTAAAAAGAAAAAAACAATTTTCATTATCTTTTTTATTTAACATTCTTAAATGGTCGAATTTATTTGTAAAGATAGCCAGACTCAAGTGGTTGTTATTGTTTCATTACAAATTTGAACCTGAAGGTTTTCACAAAAATTACAGAGAAGTTCAATTTTAAGTTTGTTACCAAAGTGTCATTTCATATTGAAATTAAAGGATGGAGTATTTCTTGCTATTTTTTTTGCCATAGTCTCTACTTGATGCAAAACACGTCTTGCATTTTATCTTTTGAATAGTGATTCCTTAATATCTTAATAAACAAAATTTTAGAACTCTACTTTTTTTGAGATAAAAAAATATCATATTCCTGTGATGTCCCTCAGTAATTTTATCATTTTTTTTTGTAAGGATTTTGAATTTCTTGACAGCTATGTTTTTTTCAACACTAGCACTGTCTTTTGGTTTCTTGTTCATGTACCCACTTTACTTTTTTAATAATTTTTAAAAGAGTCTTTAGCAAGGTTCCTCTTAAATTTAAAATGATCACACGTTTTGTTGAAACAAAATTTGTTAAAATATCTCCTTCTTCTCTTCTACACTAACTTGCCACGTCTGTATACCAAAGTAAGATGGAAACACAACTCGGCTTCAGGGCCGATCATGATATAAAGTAGCGCCCTGTGCAAGCTTGATCATTAATTGCGGTTATTGGTAGAAAAATTCATTTCCCCATAACCCAAGGGGTATTCTTTGCAATCCGTTTTTTTTAACGATAAATACAAAATAAATAGGATTTTATTAAAACCTAGGAAATGGATTATTATATCAAAGAAATAATAGTAACTAAAGAATATGAAAATAAATGTAAATAAAAGTCAAAAACCAAATCACTAAAATAAACTGAACAAAAAAAATTATTTAAGTGAAAAGTATTTAAAAACTAATTCAAAAACATAATCAGCCTTATTGTGACTTCCACGTGAACAACATTCCACGCGGAAACATGACATTTAACTTTCCACCTATTGTGAGTTTCACCCAAAAAACGAAAACTCCCATTTTTTGTGAAAACTAATTTCGGAAATGTTTCGCAATTAAGAGCTTAAATTGTCACATATTTTTTGACGAAGAAAGAAAGAAAAACAGATGGTACTGGTGCCCTTTGCAAAAGTTTTTGTTTACTTTAAAATAACTTTTAAAATTACACGCCCATTGGGTACAGCGCCCTAGACATGTGCACTACTTGCACGTATAGCTTGTCCGGCCCTGCTAGGCTTGCGGCTTGTTATACTTGGTAGTTTCCTGAATGCGATGTTACAAAATGAATACTTAAAATACGCTATTTTTATTTAAAATATCATAAGTATATATGATATTTTAAATAAAATACTATAGGAAATCCATATGCAAACGCTTGTTTTCCTCCTAGTTGTTATAATTTTCTTACAAAATTGGTAGCAGAACATGGTTACGATCCACGGACCTCTGGGTTATGGACCCAGCACACTTCCACTGCGCAACTCTGCTGCGATTTTCTCCACAGACCCCAATGATAGAAGCGAGTGAAAATGTGATTGTGTCTTATCAAATAAATCTCTATACGCTTGTGGATTCAAATTAGTTCGTTAATATGAGATCTGAAAAAAAGCGTTTCATGGTCATATCGTTTGTTAGGGGCATCCCAAGCCTTTGGGAAGTTCTTAGAAGTGACTTCCATGCTAGAAATTACATGCTTAGGGCCATCAGATAATGCAGATTTATGAAATCTTAACCGATCTATATCGTTGAGGTTTGTGTCTTTCAGAATCATGGAAACGAACTCATTTTTAAAATCAAGTCATTCACAATATATGCCCAAAAAGCGACTAATTTTTGCAGACGGACAGAGCGTACTGGTTGAAGTGGTGCAATGCTGGATTGATCACGATGCATTATGGAAGTATTTGGATCAAATTTCTTTTCCTCCATAAGTTCCAACACATCAGTTTTTAAATCAGAATGTGCTGTAGTGAAATTTAATTCCTTATCGGTCACATCTTCATCTTCAGTTGACTCGGTACTTAGTTCCAAAATATGTTGGGATACGGAGTTATGCGTTTGTTATAATCGTCGAGAAGTTGAAGGATGACACTTAGAGCTGAATATTTAATCTTAGATTTTCTATTATTAAAAACCTTCCATTGCTTTGTTAAGAGTCCCAAAATAGGAGATCGAACCTTTTTCGCCTTTTTTAATTCATCTAGCACCCTCAGTTTAGATTTCTCAGAATCCAAGTTTGATGAGTAAAAGATACCAGACAAATTAACCAAATTCAGATGCGTAGTACTCTTCAGATAACCTCAAACAGGTTCTATTCTGAATCACCAATAGTCATATTTCATATTTTTCGTGCATAGTTTTCAGTAAACCATCCAGTTAAAATTGTGATGAAAAATATGTATGGATCGAAGAGTATGTTTAATAGATAATGTTATGTGAACCGACAGTATTCTTATGTACTTGACCCTATTATTGCAATTATACAAAAAATCAAGTTGAAAAAGTTTTTTGAAAAGGGTTGGGGTTAAAATATTATAGGGTCATAATTCTGCTTTCCAAAATTCAGCTTTTTTCAAAAAAAATCAATTTTTCAAAATTCGTTTTTTTCTAATTCTGTTTGTCAAAATTCTGCTTTTCAAAATTCTGTCATATAACTTTTTTAAAAATAAAATTCTGTCAATTCTGCTTTTTCTAAAATAAGTTGTATTATTAACGAAAATAAACAAAAAAATTACAACTTTTCGTAAACCATCTGGTTTGCACCATGTCCAATTATAATCTTATCATTGGCTTACTTTTTTCAAAATAAAACAAATGACCAGCCATGCGTAACTTATCTTTTCATTTATTTTTATATTTTTACAGGTTATTGAGACTGTAACTTTAAGTACATAGGTGGTGTAACCCACTGTGTTTACACTTAACCAAAATTTGATTTTCGAGCAAATATTTTTGAGATTCTAAATTGATGGACCAGTATTTCATTAATATTTCGTTGAAATCTTGAGTCATTGAGATTTCGATGAAATTTTCATGAAATCTTTTCCATCAAATATCAATATCAAAAATCGAATTCTATTTTGGTGGGAACAAGTAAATATTATTTAATTTGAAATTGAAGTAGGTCATATTATTGAAAAACTGACAGTCGAATGAATTTAAGTAAAAAACAAGAGAATCTTAAAAAAAATCAGCTACACCACTTTTTCACCAAATAAAAGAAATTCTTCCAATAAGAAAATTGATATACGAAAGCGCGAGCTTTTAACTTTTTCCAAACCTTTTTATTATTGGAAGAATTTTGAAAAGCAGAATTTTGAAAGCAGAATTTTGCAAAAAGAATTTTGACCCTGCCAGAATTTCGACCCTAACACGGAGCGTAAGGCTGTAGTAAACGTAGTAAGAATTAAAACTTCTCAAATATGTCACAATTTACGTGTGAGTTATAGGAAAAAAAAAGTTTAGGTAGGTGTCGAAAGTTTCAGTCAAGATTATTCCCAAAATAACCGGCAATAGATTCCAAGACATTGATTTTTGAAATAGCTTTTACTCATGTTTTTGACGCCTTTACTTCTTTGGTCTGGGTCTATAGAGTCCTAAAAAAAAATTTTTGTGTAAATGAGATTTTTTTAGACAGAATTTTTGTTTTCATATGCATAATTTGGGAAAACAGAATTTTGACTGGATAAAATTTTGAAATACAGAATTTTACACATACATATTTTCAATTTTGCATAGAATTTTGAAATATAGAATTTTGGCCAAGAAGAATTTTGACCAGGCAGAATTAAAAAAAAAGCTGAAACCAGAATTCCGACCCGCCTCCTTTTGAAAAGTGAGATGAGTGAGTGCAAAATAATGTATAAAGTCTGACCAACGATTTAAGCTGTTTTAATAATCTTACATTCATAGTTCTTTTTTTTTACGACGTGTTTTTTTATAAAATTTTTTAAATAGCTAAATAAAAGAAAATAATGTCAACCGAGGTTTTGAACAAACATGAAAATATGTAAGAATTGAAACACAATTTGTAGATAATACCCAAAAATAATAAGAAAATTTTCACAAAAATCTTTAAAATGCTCTTTCCGATATACCTAACATGTGTCTTTGGCTGGCAGGACCATTAACTAAATTCTAAAAAACCGTTAAGAAATTAACGGTTAACTTAACTTAACTTACATAGCCACTATTTTGAATTTTCTGACTACTGGTTCAGCAGATTTAGAAAATTTAATATCTCAACAATGGGTTGATGTTTTTTTATTTTTTTATATTTATATTTTTTATGTTAGTACATAAATATTTACAATTTGAATATCAACTTTTTTCTTTAAAAATGTTTTCAGAAGAAATATGTTTATCAAAATTTTTTAATAAAAAAAACTGCTCCAATGATTTTAGTTTTATTCTATACAATTGATAAATATTAAAATAGTGACCCTATGCCATCTTTTAGTATCAGATTTCAGAGTATTTGCTTCATAAAAGTTATTTGGTTAAATTTCTATGTTTTGAGTAAGCTATTTACATAATATAAGTATCTATGAAGGTAGGTATGTATTGATCCAAATAGAAGGCAAAGTATTTGAAATCAACGCAGCTTGGACCTTTTTGGCACAGAGTTTAATTTCTTATATTTTAATTTTTTTAACTGAATATTACCGACAAAAATTAGCATGAAATCTTTGCTAGATACCAAACCAATCTATTAGCATAGTTTCATTCATATAAAAATAAATTAAATACACAAATACCTAAGATAAGAAAAAAAAATTCAATGACTTCTTTGACTCTTTTTGGCAAACTTGAAATTTGAGGAGATTAATTTTTGGTATAAATATTCACTGATCTGTTATTTTACTCAACAAATACTTATTTGATTTTAACCACTTCACTTGAAAGATAATCCATTCTTCCTTTAAAAATGAAGTTCTTCTTAATTGTAAGTTTCCTTAAATGTTGCTTTAATTGTGCTATGTAGTTTTTATTAATCTATTTTTATGGTATTTCAGGCACTTTTAGTTTGCTTTGTCGTCGTGATTGCGATGGTTTCAGCTGTTCCATCTGAAGAAGGAATTTTTGGTGATTTAGCCAACAGTGATATTACAAATCCACAGGATCCCAGTGAATCACATAAATTGTTGCTGCTCAAGAAGCTTAAGCTCAAACTATTGAAGGGTTAACTTTGTTTGAGCATTAATAATTCTATTATTTAATATTTTAAGTACAAACTATACCTATTTTTTATAAATTTATGTTTTAATAAATTTGTTTAAGAATATTTAATGTTTTTTAAATTGTTTTTTTGATGGTTTATCAGAGAATAGGTCTGAATATTCCAAGTATAATTTGATTTAAGTTAAATCAAATAGTTTCCTTTTACAGATCAAAGGGAAACTTAAGTTCGGGGGCTTTACTAAATTGTTCAATCTGTTCTCCTAAAGAACAGGTTTCCTTCATGGACAGGAATTTTTTTGTCAGTTGGAGTTTAGTTGAAATAACTCAAAAATTGACATTGAAGCTTTCTTTACAAAATCATACTGATTGCAACGATATACGAGTATGTAGGTACCAGTGTTGGGGCTGGTACCCCCCTTTCCTATAGTTATCAGAAAAGGTTTCTAATCACTACCAGAGGATTCGGGAACTTTTAACTACGAAAAGTGAGTTATGTTGAGTGCTTACAGCTTATTTCGGACAGTTTAAGCCCTTGGGCAGAGAAAAGGGGTAAAATTAAGATTTTTCTTACTTCCCGAAAACTATCAGTTTTCTTGAAAAATGTGTATAAAAAAGATTCTGCTCAAAAAATATACCTAAGAGTACTTTTTTCATTCAATCAATAGATTTATTGAAAAATGTGCAAGATTTCCATGGCACCCCAAAAACTTGATTTAGTACTTTGGAGAAGTAGCAAAACCAAACACCATGAAAAGTTTCGGCACGTCTTATTACAGAACGATCTGGGTAAAAGTTACCAATAAAAATAATTAAGTTTTTTTTTTGAGAACCGGCGCGCGATTCAAAAAATATAATGCATGACTAGATTGCACGTACTTGCTCTTATGTTCAAGTTTCTTGATATTAAGAACTTTTAAAATGTGAAAGTAATTATAGCAACAAAAAAAAAAAAAAAAATAGAAAAATAGTGAAAAAAGCATTTGAAATGAAACTTGTTAAAAAACTTAGGGCTCAAAACCAAGTATGCCATTTGATTATTTGAAAAAATATGAATATATGCTTAAAAGAAATTTAAAACCGTTGGAGCGGTTTTCTTAAAAATTAATTTTCTATATAAAAAATTTTAAAAACATTTTTTATAAAAAGTTTTGGTATGCCAATTTTGAGTTTATGTTATGTTTGTGTTAAAATAATATTTTTTTAAAAATCCAAAATTTATTTTATTCCAAGATTTGTTATGCAGTATTATTAAAATTTTACGTGACCTTTCGCATACAAATTTTACCTGAAATCGTTTGAGCCGTTAATGAGAAAATTGAAAATTAAAAAAACCGTTATATAGCAGGTACCGTTAAAAACAGTTTACGGTAAATATTTTTCTAATAAAAAAGTACGCCATATACTAACAATAATACCCTGATTATTTTTTATCAAAATCGTAAGAGCCGTTTTTCAGATCAATAAACTTTTTATTTACGGTTGCAAGGCAAGTACCGTTATTTTGGTGCTAACAAAAAATTTTAATGTCCCCTCTAGAGCGTTACAAAAAAACCTTTAGTTCAAAATTTGAAGAAAATTGCTTCAGACAGACAGAAAAACAGAATTGTGGCACCCACTTTTTTTCATGTTTTCTATCATCGTAATGTCATGTTTGATTGTTATCTCGAAATTTAATTGCACGAATCCAAAACTTACCCTATTGTGCCTTTATTGCTAGTAAAAATTTGGACCCTGGCTTATAAAATTTACCGAACAAATAGTAAACCAACACTGAATTTGACTGAATTTGACCAAATCAATTTTCTTCAAACAGGACAGTTTAATATTTGACGAAAGCAAAATTTTCGTCAAAAAACAGCGGTCATACAATTGACAACAAACAAATTTTGGAAAAAGGGAGACGTCAAAATGAGTTTCCTCAGTTGAAGCAGAGGTATATGAAAACCGTGAAGTAGTTGGGGGAAAAATTTTGACAAGTCGATAAAAGTCGATCATTTTCTAATCTTTTTTCAACGCAGGTGATTTTGTGTCGAGTCGGGATTTCAAAAGGCTAATATTTAGTGAATCAGTATGAAAACTTAGTATTTTATTTTAGAAGAAAGTCGATAGAAACCAATATTTCAAATGTTTTTTTGTCGGTTATTAGTAAACAACCTACTGAAATATTTGGTACTGTCTGGAGTCCAGTATTATGTGCCAGTTATAGCAATCATTAAAGCTCATCATTGACAGTTTTCTTCTTTACGTTTGAGACATAAAGAAAGAAAAATAATTAGTTATTTTGGTGGACAAATAAAGGTCAAGACTTAACCAGTATTTCTTAATTGGCGGACAAAATTTTAAATAATGAATTTAAATGATAGTTTTAACTTACGCCTAAATACGATGGAAGAGACACGATTTATTATTTGATTTTTTACTAACTCTGTATACAAATTTTTGAAGCTTTTAGATTACTGATTTGACTATACCCAATGGTTGAAGAGATAAAGAGTGCCTGGAGGAAATATTTAGCTTGTATCGTGTTTTTCAATAAGAGCGCTACAAAAGTTTTTTTTAAATAAAACAAAAACAGTTTTGGATATCAATGAAATTCTTTATTCCTCTGAAAGCATATTCAATGCCAATATGTATGGAATTCGATTTCTGTTGCATGGCCAACACGGGCACGCTTGCGGAAGTCGAGACGCTGAACCCAATTTTCGACGGTTTTTAAGCATAAATCGGCCGATACTTGGTACGAAGTTCATCAATCGTCACTGGCTTGTTCACATTGACCATAGACTTAACGAAGCCCCACAGAAAATAGTCTTTCGGCGTCAAATCGCACGACCGAGGCGGCCAAGCGACTGGACCATTTCGTGAGATAACACGTTCTCCAAACTTGGTTTCCAATAAATTGATTGTGACATTCGCTGTGTGGCTTATGGCGCCGGCCGTCCTGTTGGAACCACATGTCCTCCAAGTCCATATCATCCAATTGGGGCCGAAAATATTAGGTTATAATTGAACGGTAGCGATCCCCATTCACAGTAACGTGCCGGTCTTGATCATCACGGAAGAAGTACGGCCCAATGACGCCACCGGCCCATAAACCACACCCAACCGTAATTTTTTCAGGATGCAATGATGACTCATGGAGTACGTGTGGATTGCTGCCTGACCAATACCGCTTATTTTGTTTATTGACGAAGCCATTCAGCCAGAAATGAGCCTCATCGCTGAAGATGATTTTTCGATGAAAATCCGATTCATTTTCAAGTTGTTGCTCGGCCCAATTCACGAACATACGACGCTTCTGGTGGTCAAGCGGCTTCAGTTCTTGCGTCAATTTAATCTTGTAAGGATGTAGGCCAAGATCTTTTCGCAAAATTCGCCAAAAAGACGTCACAGAGATGCCCAACGCTTGAGAACGACGTGTGAGAGACACATTTGGGTTTTCTGCAACTGAAGCCTCAGAGGCAGCAATATTCTCGGCACTACGGGCACTTCTATGTCTCACTGGCACGTGAACTTTTTGTACTGTGCCTGTGGATTCAAATTTTTCCACTAGACGCGCTCAATTGTTGATCTGCTAGGACGATTATGACGACCATAAATTGGACGTAGCGCCCTTTACGTTGAGGCCACTGACTTTGAATTTCGGTAGTAAATCTCGTTGTTGGCTCATATATCTTTCCATCATGAAATGGCAGACCTTACTGAAGAGAAATGTCAAAAAAGCGGCAAGAAATATGGCGTCGTTTGCTGTCCTTGTCGCTCTACTTTTGTAGCGTCCCTATTGAAAAACCCTTTAATTAGAAACAATTGTTGTTTTCCGACACTCAGTAGCAAGTGCTTAAACAAAAAAAATAGAAAACATCAGAGTTTCCAAACATAAAATTCTTCATGTTTTATTTAACTTTAGTGATTGAAAACTTTGCAAACCTCGACATTTATAAGAGTTGGTTTCACTTTAAAGTAATAGAATTCGGGGGATTTTCTGACTAAAGGAAAGTTATTTTATTCGTGTCAATTTTTCCTACAATAATCGTTAATTGTACTAAAACTTTGGTCTGGATTCGTTTTCACGCTACAAAATATCTACCCATCCATGGTATTAAGTCTTTGACCAGGAAGTTAAAACAATATTTACAAAACAAATATATTACATGGTTACTGTTTAGAGTTTCTAAACCACAGATAAGCAATCTACGCATGCATAATTCTTTCGCTATAATTTTGCTATAAAATTAATTTTACCTTACTGCAAAAATTAACATAATATTTTAGTTTTTAACCATTCCATGCCACATTTATTATCTATTTATTCATAAATATACATATCATTATTATATATTCGCATCTTTTGCTTAAATTATTATTTGTAAACACAAGATTGGAACAAAAATATTTGTGATTCATTTAATAGCCTGAGGATTAATAAGTAGGTAGATGAGCTTGAATTATAGTATAAATAGTTGCTGAATTGATTTTTAAATTATCAGATTCTCAAAAGATTTTAACCGATTCACTTCCAGAACAAAACTTGGACTTTTTTTCAAAATGAAATTATTTTTAGTGGTTAGTTTTAATAAGTTTTAATAATAATTAAATTCTATTTAAAAAAAAAAATTGACTATAATATTTTAATTAATTTATCTTTTCAGACACTTTTAGTTTGCTTTGTCATCGTACTAGTTATGGTTTCAGCTGCTCCATCCGAAGAAGGAATTTTTGGTGATTTACCTGATAGTGATATAAGCAATCCACAGGATCCCAGTGAAATTCATAAATTGTTGCTACTGAAGAAACTTAAGCTAAAACTATTAAAAGGTTAAGCTCCTCAAAGACTGATTCTATTTTGAATGCCTTATTAAGTTCAAGAAAATAAATTATTTTTAAGCTATTTGTTACAATAAATGTTATTTAAAAAAATATGATTTTTTTGTATTTAATTCTTGTACGGTTGAGGAGGGTTTAAATTCAATATATTGCTCTTATGTTCAAGTATATTTTCACGGTAAAATTTACCATGACAAAAACTGTTCTTCCCATATTCCAAAATCCTTATTCCTGTCGTTCTTTCCCTTCTTTTTCTACAGGTGTTCCCTTCAATATATTTACTGGGAGAGCCATTAGTTCCCTATCCCAGTAGCTTGAAACAAGATAATCGTCGTAACTAGCTCCTCAACTGGAAGAGTACGCCACTATCTTCCAAAACACCAGACGGGCGGAGGCGGTCTGTGTTGAAATGTATCCAAAAACTTAAGAGGTGCTGGTGAGAGTTGATCCCCGAACGCCATTACATTTGATAGACAGGTGGTCTGTTCAAATCCATTTACGCAGACAAACAGGTGATCTGTTCCAAATCCAAACTACCCAAAGAAGAGCGGTTGACATTTGGTCCCCGTTTGTTAGATGTTACTCTTTTTGAGAATAGCTTAGTGTCAAAATTTTAACTTTATTTCTGTAAAAGATGAGACGATATTGACTTCTCCTTATTACCCCAAATCTAACAAAAACTCACCGAAGTAGATTATTTTTTCATCGCAAGTAGAACATATTACAAATTTACCTTTCCGCATTTTAAGCATAATTGGTCTTCTCTTTTTTTTTCGCTGGAGTTCTCTTTTAACTTTTGGGTTCTGTTTTAGAAATTTGGAGGGAAAAAATGATTTGTTTGATTTTTGGTGCTTTCATTTGGTTTTCTTTTAAAAAGTTAAAAATAAAGGAAAAATGGCTGAATGCGTTCATCGAGTTCACACGCTCATGTAAATGACACCAGTTATCGGCGAATACCAACATGACTATGCAAAAACTAGGGTTATGTGCGATTAAGTAGAACCGCTGGATTTTGTCAACAGTGACACTGTTCAGTAACATAAATAGCTGACAGTTGCTTACAAATGACGAGATCAAGGTTCTCGCGCTCCGATTGGCTGAAAGCACAGAGGGAACAAGTTAAAGAAGGTTCGAACAGACATTGACAAATCTGGAAGTGGTTTCGTAAAATTGAAGGATATATTATACACGACTGCGTTGCACGTACTTGCTCTTATGTTCTGAAACCTGAGGGCTTAAAAAAATTGTTTATAAAGATTTGGAAATTATGAAAGAAAAATATTTAAAAGCAGTTTTAAAGCATAAAGTATAGAACAGCTTCTTTGATAGTTTGAGGTAATAAAATAGAATCTGAATTTTCCAACGATAAAAAAAATTTATTTTTTATTCATACATCAAATTCTTAAAACATTTTTAATGAAAAATGTTGGTATGCAAATCTTAAGTATTTGTACGTGTGTATAAAAGTACAGGTTTAAACAAAATTGAAATCATTTTTTGACATAATTAAAAAAAACTTGAATTTTTTTTTAAGAATTCAAATGTCTTTTTTGAAAAAAATGGATATGCAAGTCTTATTTGATATTTGAATATAAAAATAAGCTAAATCCGATAAAATTCAAAAAAAAAAAAAAAAACATTCTAAGAGAGATGTTAAATATAAATTTTTATAATTTTTAATAATAGATCGCACTAATTGTAGGTAACATACAGAAAATGTGCTATAAAAATAAAACAAGCCGCTTTTAAGAAAAAAATATTTTCTTTTACAGGTTTTTAACATTTGTATGGAAGGTACCGTTGTTTTGTCATAAATTGTTTTATTTTTATCTCAAAATATTTAATATTTGTTAAACAAATCTCAAGCTTAAAAAAAAACGACATATGGTTCTTAAAATATGAGCATTTTTTTAAAATCCAAAAAATTTTGGTAAAAAAAAAAATATATTTTTAGAAAATAAAATAAAAAAAAATTAAATGCCATTTTGAGGAAAAACGAATGTAAATAATGTTTTTTGGAAGGTACCATTAATTATGTACCATTTTTAGAAAAATGATTTCTTATCCATAGGTATAGCCCTTACTAAAAGTGATTTATTGATTTTTGTTAAGAAAAGTTGTGGAGCCGTTTCTTGACAAAAATAAGATTTGTTAAATTGCAAGAAACAATTGTATGGCAGGTACTGTTCTTTTTGGTTCTAAGAAAAATGAGAAAAATGTGTGGGCAGTAATAGTAATAGTAATAGTAATAGTAATAGTAATAGTAATAGTAATAGTAATAGTAATAGTAATAGTAATAGTAATAGTAATAGTAATAGTAATAGTAATAGTAATAGTAATAGTAATAGTAATAGTAATAGTAATAGTAATAGTAATAGTAATAGTAATAGTAATAGTAATAGTAATAGTAATAGTAATAGTAATAGTAATAGTAATAGTAATAGTAATAGTAATAGTAATAGTAATAGTAATAGTAATAGTAATAGTAATAGTAATAGTAATAGTAATAGTAATAGTAATAGTAATAGTAATAGTAATAGTAATAGTAATAGTAATAGTAATAGTAATAGTAATAGTAATAGTAATAGTAATAGTAATAGTAATAGTAATAGTAATAGTAATAGTAATAGTAATAGTAATAGTAATAGTAATAGTAATAGTAATAGTAATAGTAATAGTAATAGTAATAGTAATAGTAATAGTAATAGTAATAGTAATAGTAATAGTAATAGTAATAGTAATAGTAATAGTAATAGTAATAGTAATAGTAATAGTAATAGAAATAGTAATAGTAATAGTATTAGTAAGAAAAGCAATATGTTAATTACATTTTATTCAATTACTAGGATTGTAATTCATTGCATGTTTTTATTATTTAAGCATTAAAATTATAACAATGAAAGCAAAAAACAGGTATTTAAATTGCTAATTTAATAAAATTAGACAAAAACGAAGCGAAAAATTGACTCATTTTATTATTATTGATTTAATTATTCTCTACAAAAAAATATTTAAAAGATGACAGGTAATTAAAAAACCAAATGAAAACGAATAAAAAAACAACACACGTACAGACATTTAACATAACATGGAACCATTTTGTACCATATCATGGAAAATAAAATTGACAAAAACAATGACATCTTGTGAAATGATTACTATAAAAGTAATCATTACAGAATTTTTGATGATTACTTTTCTTTTCAATATAACATTAATGTAATTGAATTGCAAGTAACTGACACTTTTTAATTTCATGTAATTAGTAATTGAATTTCTTCAATTGCATTTAAAAGTAATCGAAAAAAATGTTCGAATATACCAATTACAAGTAATTGAAATTGAACTTTTTTTAATCATTACTTCCTAACACTTGCCTTTATATCGCAAGTAGAAATAGTTTAGCAGGAACCTTTATTTTTTTCTTTAAAAAAAATTTTGGGTAAGTGACCAAAACTTGTTTCAAAAACCAAATTTTAAGAGAATCAATCCAGACGTTTTAGCTATAGCCAAACAGAAAGACAGACAAAATTATAATAAGAATGTATCGTATGAGATTTTCTTGTATTTATTTTACAAATTATTTTTTTATTTCAAGAATTTATGAATTCAGAATTTTTCAGTAGACATACAAAATTATGACATCAACCCCAACTATTTTTTTACGTACAGTTATTAATTCCAAAATCAACCAAGCTGGAAAAGCTCCAAAGTTCTCTTAAATTGAAGCAATGAGTATTGTGCTACGCATTTTTTGGGGAAATTAAACATTTACCCCATATTTTTTTACATGTACACATCAAAAGTAATCCTATTACTAGCCAACATTCTAAATTCTTGAATATCACAGCTTTACATAAATGAAATTTAACTCCCTTGAAACCTAAATTTAATAGCATCTATATAAGATCGATTCAAGATAAAAATATGCCAACAAAAAGTGGGTTAAACCACAGCTTCATATTTTGTATAAAAAATTTCTGTCCACACAAGCTTACAATTCTGACTCGTTCAATATAACTTAGTTAAACACTTATCTCACCTCACTTAAAAATTACCATAATATCTTCGTTTGTATCTATATACATTTCTATAACAGATATAGTTTTATTCATTCATACAGATACAAATTTACAAAAAAAAAAAAATGTACTAAAATAAAACATTAACAAAAAAGTGTGTTTAAGCTTCTATTTATTAGTTTGGTGAACTTGAGAATTGATAAGATAAGAAGATGGAGTTGGGTATAAATATTGGCTGAATTGTAAGCTAACTCAACAGATAGTTATTTGATTTTAACCAATTCACCTCAAACAGAATCCCAATCTTCTATTCAACATGAAGTTCTTTTTAATTGTAAGTTTGTATTACTTATTTTTTTTACAGCTGCATTAAAGAATAGTTATATAATTTTATAATTTATTATTTTCATTGTTATTTCAGACACTTTTGGTTTGTTTTGTCGTCGTAATTGCCATGGTTTCAGCCGCTCCATCGGAAGAAGGAATTTTCGCTGATTTAACTGATAGTGATATTACCAATCCACAGGATCCCAGTGAAATTCATAAATTGTTGCTGCTCAAGAAGCTTAAGCTTAAATTATTGAAGGGTTAAGTGTTTTGAGGATGGGTTTCGTTAAATACTTTAAGCATACACCTAAGTTCACTATTTATAAGTTATTGTTAAAATAAAAGTTAAACAAAATTAAAGTATGGTTCTTTTAATTTCGGTATTTACTATAGAAAAATAAATTATAGAAGACTTCATATAGTCTATTGGGTCATAGTTTTGTAGCTTGGTTATCACTACTTAAGCTGGATTTTAGTACTTAGCATTTCAATGGCATTCTAAGGAAACTGTAATAAGTTCCCATCGATACGAGTATGAGCACCACAAACAATTTTATGGAGGGTCAAAATAGTTCTTATGGAATATCTCCCGAACAACAGTAGGTCTTACACAAAAAATATCAAGGATTCGATTGTAGCTAAAAAAAATTCCTAAAAGAAATGTCAAGTAACTTTTTTCATAAAAGTTACCGTTTTCTAGATAATTCAATCGGCAGAGTTATAGATTTTATGTTTTATATAAATTGTACTCTTAACAACACATTTGAGGTTGAGTGCAAGTTGAGTTTATTTTTGTGTGATATCTCCAAGAAAATTAGAAAACAGTACCAAAAATACATTAAGGAATTTATTTAAAGTTTTGTTGGTAAATTTCCCCATTGATTTGGGCTCCTCTATATTAATCAAACGGGATCAAACGAAACATGGAATTTCGTTTATACAGGGTGATTCGAATAAAATGTGACAAAAAACTAGAGCGTGTAGAGTGGGTTCAGAAAAGAAAAGAAAATACACGAGTGGATAGCACGTACTTGCTATGTTCAACTTGCTTGAAACTTAAGAACTCTTTTAAAATATACAAGTAATCATAGAAAAATTATACAAACAAATCATTTTAATCGTTTTTTATTCCGTTGAATTACTTAAAGCTAAAAAAAAATTAAAATCATTGGAATGCTTTCTTAAAAATTAATTTTGTATATATACAAATTTATTAACATTTAAAAAAAGAATTTGGTATGCCAATAAGGAGTATTTAATTTTAATTTAATTTTGGTGGGGGCAAGACCCCCATTTATTCGGCTTAATACAATCTAATTCTTAATCTAACTTAAAACTAAGAACTTAAGCTAACGTTAGTGAGGGGGAGGGCGATTCAGAAGACGGAGTTTCAGGGATGGAGTACTAAGGTGAAAGTCAAAGGAGTTCATGTTCAGATTAACACTTCGCAGCATTCGAGAGATAACCTATCTCGTAACCCTATCGTTTGAGCCATAGGAGGTCCTGTGGGATGGAAGATAAAAAAGACGAGGATTTCGAGAACGAGGGTTAACGTTAAAGGAGATAGAGTTGTAGAGTGAAGTACAGTCAACGGAACCAGAAAATAATCGATGAATAAAGAGAACGTCTGATATTTCTCTACGTTCTTTCAAAGAATTCAAGTTGATTAGTTTAAGGAGGTCTAGATAGGGAGGCAGGATCAGGGGATTGGTCCATTCAAGGCCTCGAAGAGCAAAGCGAAGGAATCGACGCTGGACGCTCTCGATTCTGGAAATGTGTAAAAGTTGATAAGGGGACCAAACTTGAGAAGCGTATTCGAGGAGTGGGCGAACAAATGATATGTATAGGGATCGAGTCACATAAGGGTTAGAGAATTCCTTTGACCATCTTTTGACGAAGCCGAGGGCTGAATTTGCCTTGAGAATGATATCATCTACATGGGAGAGAAAATTAAGTTCCGGGTCAAATATTATATTATGCCAAGATCACGAATAAATTCAACGGCGGGTATGGGTTGATCATGAAGGAGGTAGAGATGGGGAGGAGATTCAATACGTTTACGCGTAACGATTGATTGGCATTTGGCAACGTTGAGCTCCAAGCAATTTTTAAGACACCAAATTGAAAAACTGTCAAGGTCCTGTTGAATAAGGGAAGAGTCATGTGTCAACAAAATAATCTTGAAAAACTTGGTACCTATATATGAACACTTATTTATGTACTTAGTTTCAAAAAAATCATCCCAACCCGGTTTTGAATTATTAAATTAAAAAAAATTATATTTTTTTTTTAATCTAAAATTTGCTGTTTCGTATGGGATTAGAGGTTTATTTCCCCCTCGTTTAGGTGGGAGTGGTAATTTTCTAAGAAATTGACCTAAAAATGAAAAAAATTTAAAAACGGTAAGATTTACAACGTTATGCTTTACCTTTTTGGCAAGCCAGAAGTTTCTTTCTTTTATTTGCATTTTAAATTAAATTTATATTTAAGAACACTTCTTCATACTTTAATAATTTTTTGAAAAAGAATAGAATAGAATAGGTTTGAAACTATGTTCCTCGTATTACCAACACTTTGAAAAATCCCTGTTTTTTTTTACTCTTTTAAAATAAATATTTTTATACAAAAAAACTACATTTTTTATTTTTAGAATTATTTCAAATAGTTTGAACTACAAATGTAGGTGATAGTTTTTGAGTTATTTCAGGAACATAAAAGGTGGGGGGGGGGGGCATATTTGGAGCACCTCACGTTATATATATCGTCCCCTGATTGCTAAAACTAGGTAGCTCAATTTTAAAAATTTTGGATATAGCAAGGTTCATAGATACATAGCTACCAGAAAACAAGTGAAAGTTCAATTTTTATGTTTCTCACACTTCATAAATATCTTATAAATATATTTGTCTATGGTAGAAATAAATTAGACGAAAAGTCTTGAAATTGCACAAAATAATGCCGTTTTTGCCGAGATATTATACAAATTTTAAATTGAGTTGCCTAGTTCTTGCAATCATTGGACGATATGACAACACCAGAAATGTATTGAAATTTGATACCTGGCAAATATTACAATTATGAAGTTAATACAAAATATATTAAAACTTAATAATATCTGATACTACGATGTAATACGATTCTGTATTATATTTTAATAATACAAATGTATTATAATACAATACATTATTTCCTGAGAATTAAATTTTAATACTTTTCCTGCAAAATAATACAAAATATATTATATTTTAGCAGAAAAAGGGTTGCCACGTTTGTATTGCAGCTGTTTTAATACATTTTGTATCAAATTTTAATATTTTCATAATTAAATATGGCTGACATTGGTTGTAATGGCTCCTTGTTTGTATTAGATTTAGATACTCTTGTATTAAAAGTACACGCATGTCAATATTTAAATACTATTTGTATTAAATTATAATAATTTTTGTATTGAAAATACACGAGTCCTGATTCTCTTAATATACATAATTTGTATTAAATTTTAGTTCCTTCTGTATTAAAAAAAACATGCATCTCGATTTTTTAATACAATTTCTATTATATTTTAACACTTTTTGTATTAAAAACACACGCGTCCCGGTTTTTTAATACAATTTGTATAGAATTTTAATACCTTGTGTATTAAAAACACACGCATCCTAATTTTTTGGATACAATTTGTATTAAATATTAACACTTTTTGTATTAAAAACACGCGTCCCGATTTAAATACAATTTGTATTAAATGTTAATTCTTTTTCTACTAAAAACGCACGCGTCCGATTTTGCTAGTACAATTTGTATTCAATTTTAATTTTTGTTTGTATTAAAAATATACACATCCCGAACTTTTTAATACAATTTGTATTAAATTTTAATATTTTTCGTTTCAAAAATATACGCGTAAATTTATTATTAAATTTTAGTACTAAAGAATTATATTTTATTTTGTTTGATTAAAAAGTAAATCTTTTTCGTATTGCAAATAATAATGTTAGTACTAAACTATTAGAATGTAATACGAAGTTATAAGAAATGTTTTTTTATATCTCCGGAGTTTTACAAAGTAATATTTTCTGTATTAAAAAGCACCCCAAGATTTTTAAACGTTGTTCCTATTTCCAGTTTTTTGTAAAATTTTATTTACGAAAAATGTTTACACCTACAGCAATCCACAGATTTTCTTATTATTATCAAAACGTTGGAGGCATCTTTGAGATAAATAAGCTTTTCCTTAACGGTTTTATGGTAAGTACCCTTATGTTTAAAGCTAAAGAAATTTCAATTTCTCCTCTGAAGAGTTACAAAAAATATTTAAGATCAAAATTTGAAGAAAATCTCTTTAGTGGCTTAGGCTGTTGATCTAGGTTCAGACAGATAGACAGAGAGACAGACATACGGAAAGACAAACAGAGAAACAGACAGAACTGTGCCACCCACTTTTTTCGAGGTCTCTTTCACCGTAATGTCATGTTTGATTGTTATCCCAATTTCTTTTTTGTACTAATCCAAAATTTCCCCTATGTACATACTCGTATATTATGGCGCATCTCATATAAGGAAAATTTGCAAAAATTGTTTACCATCTGAAATATCCCTAGATCTATATAAAAAGTTAGCTAGTTTCAGTAATTGCACAGCTATAGATTTTTTTGTTAAATAAATTTTTAAATTTTTGTTCAAGGTCAATGTGGTTTTTGGCAAATCATTTATCGGAAATTTGCAAAAAATTACTTCCACCTGAAAGGTCATTAAATGGTCAGCTAGTAGTTTTAGTAATTGGTCAGTTATAAATTTCTTTTTACGATTTCTTAAAGTTTTTTTTTCAAGATTTTTGGCACCACGCCTCGTTTGGGTAATTTTATAAAACAAAATATATTCTGTGATAGGTTACTAGATCATCATAAGAGGTCAGTTAGCATTCAGTAATTGGTGAACCATAATTTGTTTACTATGCATTTTTATCCTTTTGTCAAAAAACGTTCGTGACCTTGAAAAAAACTTTAAAAAATCGTTAAGAAGAATCTATAGCTGACCAAATAATTAAACTAGCTGACCATTTATATAGATCTTAAGAGCTTTCAGGTGGTATTCATTTTTACCTAATTTTCCATAAATGAGGTGCCAAAAATCGCTATGACCTTGAATTTTTTTGTTTTTAATTCATTTAAAATAAAAAAAAATTATGGTTGACTAATTACTGAAAATGTTTTGAAATACAAAATATGTATACATGTTGTATATGTAATGTAGAGATTCTGTCTACGTACTTTTTATTGACTAACATAAAAGCCTTGTTCTTAACATCAATCAAACGGCCAATGTTACTAAATTTCTCCAGTTCTTAATCAATTCCGGTTTCACAATTAAAAAATTTAGATGTTTCAGCAGAAAAAAGTGCTCACCAGAAAGAGAGACACGTCTCCTTCCTGACAAATTCTGCCCAAGAAATAACATTGTGCAAGAATTTTTTGGTCTGTCAAATTAGCGAAAGTTAGAGGATGTCAGATATTTAAAAAAAAATATCAAAACTTGATAAACTTCCAATTCTTGCCCAAAAATCTTTGGGACAAAGCTAAAATTTGTATCACGAAAAATCAATTGTTCGAAGTTTTCTCAATTTTAAAAAATATGTCAACGAAAATTAAGGTCAAACCAAAGGGCCGATTGTAAATGAAAGTGTTGAAGAAGTTCACTTCTGTTTTAAATGCACTTATGTAAAACTGTTTAGCAAAACAAATGCCCAGATGAATGGCAATGGCAATTTCAAATTTTCAACCAAAAGCGATGAAGTGAATAGACAAAAGACGTATCTTGATAAAATACATATGAAAAACCGATTTTTCTATTAGAAATGAAAATTATTTACTTCTTGATGTGAGAACGAAACAAACATACATAATTGAAAAGAATTTTCTTCGAAGGTTGTGTTTATTTATCATTAATAAACATCGAGTATTGCAACGTCTGTGAAGTTAACAGACTAATTTGAAGCATGACCACGGCAGGAATTTGCAGTTTTTTTTTGCATTTTCAATACATTTCCATTGCAGTTCAACAAATTGTGGGTGTAACCAACTGCACTGCTAACGTCACTGTGAAGTTAGCAGTACATGTCCTTTTCTCAGAAACCAGGCTAGCTATGAATCAGAAATAAGGCTCTGGATATATTTTCTATAAAATACAATTTATACGAAGCTGATATCTGCATTTATTCTTGAGACATTATGGTGAACGAAAAAAAGCGTATAACTTACGAACGTAGGATAGTACGTACATACATTCAAACATAGACATCTCTCTATTCTAATTCTAGGAAGCTCGAAATGTGAAGACATGTGTAAATTTTCGATTCGACAAATCGGACCGGTATCAAAAGCTTCCAATAAGAAGTTAAAAAAAAAGGTTTGCTTCTCAGCTCTTTTGTTTAGGTAATCATATGAAAACTTCGAACACTAAGAAACTTTCAAATACTTACCCTCGCTCACCTAGCAATTTTTGTCTTCGGCAACTTTTATTATATATATATATATATAAATGGCGTATCCATTTGCAGTAACTTGCTTTTTATCACTTTAGATCTAAGCGCGAAGACGCGACGCAGGCATACATCATGGAAAAATTAATTTCACAACAAATAAGTATAACTTAGTTTTTCTCAAATATTTGCAAAAATTTTATATGAGATGCTTATTTGCACCCTTCTCACCACTGTTTATCACTGGTACACTAATTATTGAAATTAAGGACACTATTTATATGGCTCTTATTTTTAAGATTAGCAACAAAAAAATAAAAATAATCAAATGTACTCAATTAAGAGTGCAGGACTTGTTTAAAAAACTTTGTTGTTATATTTTTTTTAAACTGTGTTTTGTTTCATTATCAAAATTCTTTCACTTTGATTAGATAGGCCTGAGGACCCAACATGGTTATGACATTAAGTTGATTAAAAATTGAGATACAGATTATAATATTTTATATATTTTTAAAAAAATAAAATGAGTTAAATCTTGTCTGTCTTAGGCATCTAGCCAAAAAGGACATTCAATAGATAAAAATTCTCACTTTTAAAAATTCGTCTATCCGTATAGACTCTAATTCAATACACAGAAGGTCGACCCTCTCGAACGGTATGCCGAAAACTGCTTTCTTGCAATTTTCCATAGTCATAAGAACCTCCAAGAATTTTTATATATATGAAATAAATAAACTTATACATTCTGTTTCATAAATATGTATTCTAAGTGATATCCAAGAATAAATTAACTATAATAAATGCTTTATTTATTTAACCTAGAATTATAGAAATCATATTATTATCCAAAAACTATAAGATTCTAAATATTCAATAAATTTAAACAAACATCAAAACATTTCATGAATATTTTTAATTTTAAAAACACTAGCCATAAAGCTTTTTTTTTTAATCTCAAAGAATGTCTGCATTATCTTCTTTGAGATACATAAATATTTTAAGAATTGGGTCATTGTTGCAAATTATATTTTATTAGCAAACTAATTTGAAAATTAAGAAAACAAAAATATTCAAAAATTAATTTTTTTTCACATTAATCTTTAAGTTGGTCTTCAAATATCTCACTATTAATAAAATATGCGGAAATCCTGATGATATGTATAATATCTATTATCGGATTTCCATTGAATATTAATCATTTAACTATATTCATGCGACTATATTTTGGCATACCTACAACTCGCCTTGCTTAAAGAGATTCATAAAATTAAAGACAAAACTTATAATGACTCTTGAGCACACAACATGTGTACACACGCTTAGCATGATGAGGAAGCTAAAATCAGATCTAAAATTGGTAAAATCCACATATTTTTGCAATCGGAAGTTAAAGAAATTAACCAAATTTCCTTGACAAAAAAAAATACGCCTTGTGTGTAGATATTAATAGAAATCAAATTGAAATTGCGGAAGAAGATTAAGAAAAAAAAAAATAAAAAAAAACTCCTCCTATTCAAGAACGCCAACTTAATCTTGAAAAAAATTTTACTATGTTTAGCTTATAACTAAATTAAAACAAACAAACAATCAAAAAGAGAAAAAAAATTCCATATGACGTGAAATTGCTGAAATTTAATGTGAATAGGATTCCCGTCAATGAGATACAAAAAATTTATTTAAATCAAGAAGAAGTATATGAACTAGACCTCACGATTAAGTTTTTGTCTGCAAGATAAATGATTTCGGGTATATTTGGAATATCTAATTTAGATTGGCACATTTAATATGACTGGTTTTTTATTTAATTATTCATTTTTATTAAATAGTTTAAATTTTATTACTTTGAGTTGTTGTCAAACAATTGAAGTTCAACAAGTTTTCTGAGTCAAATATTATGTAAATCTAAGAATTCTTGAAATGCTTAAGATTAATTTAAAATGTAAACAAACATTTGTTAGTATTTTAGTTTGCGTATCATGCAAATAATAAATACCCAAAAAGTGGCTTTTAGGAAAAAAAAACTGCAAACAATGGTAGAAATATTAAAATTAGAGTAGCTATATCTTTGGAAGTTTTGAATAAAATTGACTTTTTGAACATGTCATATTAAAGCCTTGAGCATCTCCTTCATTTGCTTGGCTATGTCTTTAGCCTACATTTGCTCGGCTTAGTTATTTCTTAAAATATTTCATATTAAAATTCTCATAACTTTTAATAGCTGATTTGGGAATCACAGTTTTTGTTTGTGTAGGAACTCTTCATTTTTTGTACTAAGTCTTTGGTGTTAATGTTTGTAGTATGTCATGACATAGTTTTTATTTTTAGTACTTTGGACTCTCATGCCAAAGGTTTGGGTTTAATTTCCAGCCGCTAACACCTTTAAACAGAAATATTTTTTTCCGAGATACTGCCTCTTGCGAGAAACTGAAAAATCCTCCGAGAGTATAAGGGCATGAAAAAGTGCTTCTCATCTAGCCATTTGGATTTGGCAAAAAATTGTAGGTTCCTCCATTCCTGCCAACAAACTCACATACAGTAATGGTTTAGAGCTCAAAGTCAAAAAGCCCTGGTTCTTCACAAGCTGTTGCGCCACCAAGTTTATTTATTTGATTTATTTTATTATTTCACTTCATCGAAAAAGATTTTTGTCCGGGGAAATTGGTGAGAACCATGTCAAAATTTTGGATTTTTCAATACACTTCAGCTCCAAGTGAACGCATCTAGATAAAGAGCAGCTTAATTTAATTTGTTATCCTATCAAACTTCCTAAATCTTTGACAAAGTACAATTTTAATTTCTGCTCCCTTGAAAAATCTCAAATTTTCAAATTGTAAATTAGCTTACACTTCAAATCCAGTAGATCTACCAGTTTACATCAGTCTACATTCTACAACAATCAAAAAGTCCGAAATAGTAACAGAGTTTCGAAAGACAAAGTTTCGAAAAGACAAATTTTCATGTCGAGGGACAATGTTTCGAAAAAAAAGTTTAGAAATCTTCACAGCTTCGTTCTTTTTTAAGGCGAATTCAACAAAATTGACGCATGTAATAGCTAATACAAAGTTAAATATATTGACTGGGTCACTCGTACTTGCTCTTATGTTCAAGACGCTGAGGGTTAAGAACATTTATGTAAGGACAAAAGGACAAAACGAAACCTCTCATGCTTTTAAATATTTTTTCTCTCATAGTTTTCAATGAAAGAAAAAATATTTAAGAGCATGAGAGGTTTAAATGAAAATGAGAAATTTTCTTAAAAAATAATTTTTTACATATCAAATTCTTAAAACACTATTAAGGAAAATGTTTGGTATGCAAATCGTTAGTATTTACTTATGTGCGTATAAAAATAAAGTTTAAAAAAAAAATTGCCAACTCGATTTTGAGATATCGAATTAAAAAAAAATATTAAACTTTTTAAAAAAATTCAAAAACTCCTTTTTTCTTATCATATTTAAAAATTTGTATACAAAAAAGAATAAATCTTAGTGCGTTAAGCCAATAATGAAAAAATTCAAAATTAACTAAAGTTATATTAAAAGTTACTATTTGTAAATTTTCTTAATTTTTTAGTTTGTCACATTAATTTAAGCACAAAAAAACAAAGCTTAGTAAAAATTGTAGGAGCCATTTTTAAAGAAAAAAATTATTTTCTTTATTGGTTTTTTCTAACATTTGTATGGAAGGTACCGTTATTTTTTCATAAAAAAATAATTTTTTCTTAAAATACAGGGTGTCCGCGAGGAAGGTATACTACTTTGTTTATAATTTTGGAATACAATATCAGGTAAATGTCCACCTCGGTTATTCTCACATTTTTTATTACCTCCTCACACATTTCACGCGGTATTTTATTCATTTCATCACATATATTTTTTTTGAGTTGCTCAAGCGTTTCTGGTTTGTTTGTCTAAACCTTGTTTTTCAGATATCCCCACAAAAAGAAGTCTGGAGCAGTCAAATTAGGTGACCGTGGAGGCCAATCAACATCACCATTTCTTGAAATAACTTGTTGTGAAAAGAAGTCTGGCAGTAATATCATTGTAATACTGGCTGTATGAGATGTGGCACCGTCTTGTTGATACCACATGTTAATCAAGCTCAAAGCATGCAGTTGTGGCGTTAAAAAGTTTTCAAAGTTGTTCTTTGAAGACGAAGCTCCTGAGAACGGTGTCAAATTGAGGTTGATGGATTGTTTTGAACACTTCCTTCAGCAGCAGTAATGCTTTCAGCCGATCTTGCAGTACGTTGTGATCCATGCTTGGGTCTATCACCTACAGGCTAGGGCTGGCCACGAAACCAAAACAAACGATACTTTTGAAAGTATTGTCTCGGTACCGTGAAAATTGAAAAATTTCAGTATCGTCTCGGTATCGGTCTTGATCTGGTATAACTAAGTCTCGTTTGGTTTTGTATACCAAAGTCTCGTCTTGGTATCGGTGTTGGCTTCGTCATGGTTTTTGCTCGCAAACCAGAATAAAATGCACGACTTGGTTACATGTTCTTGATGTAGTAGTTGGTATTTTTAAGATTCAAGACAAAAATCATTGTTAAAAAAGATAAATCTTTTTAACTAAAGTTTATTTTGTGGTAGTACCTCGTGGCATGATGGTAAGTACGTTGGACTGTCATGCCAAAGGTCTGAGTTTGATTCCCAGCTGCTGCCACCTATACAAAAAAAAACGAGGTACTGCCTCTTGCGAGGAACTGACAAATCCTCCAAGAGTATACTTGTCATGAATAAGTGCTCCTCATTTAGCCGTTCGGACTCGACAAAAAATTATAGGTCTCCTCCATTTCTGCCAAAAACACGCACACAGGAATGGTTGGGAGTTGTAAGTCACTAAGCTTTGGCTCTTCACGAGCTGTTGTGCCACCACATTTATTTATTTTGTAGACTTAACAATTTTTTAAAGGCTTATAAAGTTTCGATAAAGAATTTGACACATAATGTAAACGCGGGGTCATATGGATTTCACTATAGTAACTTTTTCTCACTTAAGAGAAACAAGTCTGAAATTTTCAACTTCAAGTGGGCGTGGCAGTGGGCAGTTGTAATTAAAATAATTGCCTAAGCCTTCTCCCTGCTAAAGAGAAAAGCTCCGAAAATGTCATCTAAATCTTAAGAGCCTTTTTCGAGAAACCAATTACAAAATTGTTTGTTTCTAATAAATTCATAATAGTATTCAAAAATCTATATTTTCTGCCGATACGAAACGATACTACCGAGAGTATCGGTAAATTTCGGTCCAAGAAATACGGTATCGTTTGGTATCGTCTCAGTATCACTGTCAAGACTAATGTTTACCAAAATGGCGGCAAAACAAGGTAGTATACCTTCTCGGTGGACACCCTGTACTTCACAGAGTATAAAAAAAGTTAAATAAAAATAACCGTTTTGAAGAAAATCCAAAATAAAAAAAAGTTTCTTGTGAACCATTAACAACCATTTGAGTACCATTACTAACCGTTTTTTTGAAAAAATGGTTTCTCAGCCAAAGAAAACTTTTACCAAACAAAATTTATTGAATTTATTTGAAGAAAAGTTGTGGAGAAAATAAGATTTTGTAAAACTGCTAAAAAAATTGTATCTCAGGCAGCGGTAAAAAACTTGCCTTATAGTATAAACGTGCCATATATAGTTATATCGCAAGTAAAAAGCAAAAAAAATATTCCAATAGGGTGTTTTTAAAAAAAGTCAGCTTCGTTAAGCGATTTCAAAGAAATTGACAAAGGTGATAGTTGATACAGAGTTAAAAAAATATTTCCAAAACAAGGTGTTCCAAAAATATGTCAAAATATTACAACTTCGTTGTTTCTGGAGCGATTTGAACGAAATTGAAAAAGGTGAGTGTTTCCAGAAATTTTACTTTGTTGCTAAACATTGTAGCAAAAAAAAAACTTAAGAAATGATTTGAGTTATTTTTTTTTTAACCATGTTTAAATCTTTTCGACCTTTTGAAGGATGGTCAAACTTTGACCATCTATCGAGTCTTGCAACAAGGATCACATTTCTTGAAACACCATGTTGAAATTTTTATTTTCCTTTTTTAATTTTTTGTCAGTGTGTCAATATCCTTGAAATCGTTCAAGGAACAGTGACGTTGCAATATGTTCACATATTTTAGAAACACCCTGTTTGGAAAACATTTTTTTCTTTTTAATTCTGTATTATTACCTGTGTCAATTTCGTTGAAATCGCTCAAGTAACAACGAAGTTAAAAAGATTTCAAAACTTTTTTTCGAAACTTTGGAAATGTTGGTTTTTCGAAACTTTTTCCTTTAACTTTGGTGGATTCCCGAAAATGGCCATAAAATTAAAAATAAATCTAAAAAAGTGGGTGGATGCTGAGATTTTTGAAGTTGTTTTTCTCAGGAACCACAAAGGCTACAAATTCGAAATTTGGGAAGGTGCTATGGTAGTTCAGTCTAGCAAAATTAGAAGACTCTAAATTTATTGATACTGAAGTAAGAAGTAGGATCACAAAACCACCTGAATTGCATATGTCAAAAAGGGATAACTGCTAGAATTTGCCTCTGGGCCTTGCCGTCTGATTTGATTTTTTTGTTAACAAAAATAAAAATGATAATTTAATTTACTTTTAAATTTTATTTTCTTAAAATTAATTTAATTTGAACTTTTAGCTTAGAACAGGTACATTGGTGTAATTTAATCCTCCTTCAGTTTCACTTTCATCAGCCCAAATGCAGGAGTTTCTTCTTGAGAAGAAGCAGCTTATGGATGTGGATTGCATTGGATTCCTGTGGGTCTACTGTATCACTTCCAGGCATATCACCAAAAGCTCCTTCTTCTGATGGAATTGCCATAGTTACAGCAAATAAAGCGAAGCACACGAAAATTGTCTAAAACAAAAAACAAACATACACAAATTCTTGTTTATTAAAATGTCCTTACACTGAATTTTTAAATTATTAAATAAATACTTACAAGTAAAAGGAATTTCATTTTGATGATTTGAATTGGTTTTTGGTTCTGAGGTAAGTTCCAACTAGTTTGATATCAAGCTCTTGAGTGTGAAGAATAAAGCAAACTAGTTGAGTACTTATAGGTGATCATCAAAATTTCATTGTGTTCATCTAAGTATGTTTCAATGACAGCAAATGTGACTCACAAGCTTTTAATCAAAAATCATGTCTGGTATTTTTATGATCTAGATTATTTGATCCAAATTATTTGTCTAGCTCTAGAAGATAACATAAAAAAGAGACGCCAAGTTATGTTAATTCCAATTTTGTTTTTTTTTGTTTAAAAACTACTTAACGAATATATGTGTATAGGTATCAAGTAAAATTAATTTTATTGAAACAAAAACCAGATTAGTGAAGGCTCAGAGAATGTTTACAATTTTTGTGTATAGCATCAATTATACGATACGTAGGTAAATGAACTTTGGAATGTTAAAACGTATATCAATCGTGATATCAAGTTGTGATACATATTTTTTCGAGATATTTTGGTCAACATAAAAGTTGACCCCTATTTTTCCATTTATTGTATGATAAACAAAAATTAGTTTATTAAAAAATTCTATAGTATTTCCTGTTATTTTTTTCTATTTTCCAACACCTTTTGTGATGATAATAGATCAATGCTTTACTGTTAACTTAGAGGCATGGGCTCATCGTCTTACTTTAAACAACATTCCTTTAAACATCCAACAGTGACAACTAGATGTCACCCGGTGGTGGTCCAAATGTTTTTTCTTTGCAACAATAATAACTTTTGCATTGAAATATCGTGACAATTATAATTTTACGATAAGCAAATTATGATGGTATAACATTTTAATTTTGATAATAATGTTTCTCTTCATGACATTAGATTTTTTTCGGAAAAAGAATTTGACGCGACAATTTAATTAGTAAAAAGTCACTTATATCAATTTTAATTTAAATCAATTATTTAAATAATTAAAATATTGATAGTGAGAGCAATCATCCAGACCGCCATTATTAAATTTTTTTCAACATTTTCGTACTTTTTAAAACTGTATTTTTTTTGCGTGTGCGTGTGAAACAACCTCTTTTTTTTATGTCCAGGGATGTGAGGCAAACTATGTTTATTTAAAATGAACCTTAAAAATGCCTTTTCTATATTGGTGAAACTGAAAAATTTTAAATGTCAGATACAATTTAGAAGGAGTTTAAATAAAAGCAATTTTAGTGATTTTTTATGAAATTGGCCATAAGCTTTCTATAAGTTTGACTAATTTTCTTTAATTAAATGGCATTTTAGATCGATACAAAATATGCAACAAAAAACGAGTGACTTTTGCACTCACATCATTTCTTAACGGTTTTATTGAAAGGATCATTATTTTTACGGCTAAACAAAAATGTCAGTTCAGTTTCTAGGGAATTACAAGCAAGAACTTGTGTTGAAAATTTGAAGAAACTCGCTTCAATTATGGTTGCTTAAAGCAAGGCTGTAAGTCAAGGTTGTAACGAAGCGTTACAACTCCTACATAAACCCTAATTATTTCTGTTATATTCTCGCATCATTTCGTCCATACATCATATAACAACCACCTTTAGTTAACTCATTCATATCATGAATAAATATAAAAATCACAAAAACACACAAATATTTGAACTTCATTCTAATGATTCACATTGGCTTATTCCAGCAAATGTTATAAGGTAAGAAAAATGTCAAAATTGTCTTTTCTTTTCGTCCAGTTCCAGTTGTGGATACTAATCAGGAGTATAGAAAATTAGAGATTAGGCCGTAACATAGACCTTTTACAATGCATTTCGGTGACGCCGTGACGGATAGGCTTTGCCAGCGCAGAGCCCAATCTAACCAATCTAGCTCCGACCGTTTGTTTTCCTGGGTTGTGTCTGTATGCTGGGGACAATCGGTTTCTTCCTTTGGGCTATACTCTTCAAGAAGCTGCAGTGGACAAGGTTCTCCTTCGAGAGTTCCGACCATTTTATTCCTCATTTGCTGAGGACACAGGGTTTCCGATAAGGATTCCTGACTGTGTTGTTCCTTTGAGTTCCTCTTCAAGGATCTGGCTGGAAAAGGTTCTCTTTTGAAGGTTCCAACCGATTTATTCCCTATTTTTCTTGCTAGGGAAAACTTATTAGTTCCTAATTTGTAAAACTATAAATAAAAGAGGATTTTTTGTTTATAAATGAATAAAGGGATTAAAGCAGTTTAATTCGGAGATTCGATCCTACTAAAGATCCTGGACACCACCGAACTTACCTTAGCTGTTAGCTTAAAGTATCACAAGGTACATACAGACCGACAAAATTTTGCTGGGACGGGGTCGAAGTTCTGCTTTTCAAAATTCCGTTTTTTCACAAACATTCTGTTTTTATAATATAATAAAAAAATATTTACTTGAAATCCTGAGATCAAAAATTTGTATCCGCTTAGAGATTTGGAAATCGGAAAATATGGGAAAATTTGAAATTTAGCGGCTTCATTCTTGCTTCACTTGCTGGAAACTGGAAAGTAGTAAACAGTTGACAAAATTTTGAAGAGAAATTTTAGCAAGTTTACTGACATACATATGTTGGTTGAAACCGTAAAATATGTTTTTTCTTTTAGTGTGAGAAAAAATTACTAAGGGTGATTAGGTCTACTCCGGGTGGCCCGCACTCAGTCACGCGTAGCATATCTTTTCTTTTATTTTATACCAAAAAGTTGAAGTACATACAATTTTGAATAAAATCAATCTCAAATGGTTATTTCTTAATTTGGAATTCAAGCAGATTGCTGTGTTTTTTTGGAAAGCTGCTATTTAAGAATTTAAAATGATATCTTAGGCAGAATTTTGTTCCCAACCCAATTTTGTCACCCATTTTTTTGTTCCCTATCATCCTGTAGTACCTCGTGGCATAATGGTTAGTGTGTAGGACTGTCATGCCTAAGTTCTGGGTTCGATTCCCGGCCACTGCCACCTAAAAACAGAAATGTTTTTTTTTCGTGGTACTGCCTCTTGCGAGGGACTGACAAATCCTTCAAGAGTATACTTGTCATGAATAAGTGCTTCTCATCTAGCCGTTCGGACTCGGCAAAAAATTGTAGGTCCCCTCCATTCCTGCCAACAACACGCACACAGGAATGGTTAACAGTTGTTAGTCACTAGGCCCTGGTTCTCCATGAGCTGTTACGCCACAAAATTTATTTTTTATTTTATTTTTTCCCTATCATCCTAGTATCATGTTTGATATTGTTGTCTCAAAATTGTTGTAAATTTTAGTTTGCACTAATTAAAAACTTGCCCTCATGCACCAAATTATTTTAAGAGGGATCATTTCTGATACAATAAACGTGGACGATGGTGTCACTCAAGGTAATCAACTTGGTCTACATTTGTTCACATTTGCTTTCAATTGCGTTGTCTCAATAATAGGTATGGGTTGGGTACCCTAGCCTCAAATACAAAAGCCCCAAACAAAAATCCAAAAAATAAAATCCACAAAAATCCTTAAAACCAAAATCCCCAAAGCAAAATCCACGAATCAAAATTCAGAAAACTCAAATCCACAGGACGGTTTACTGTATGTTTAGCGCGCACCAAACGTGGATTTTGTTGCAATAGATTACAAATTTGAGGATTTTCAAAAGTGTGGGGATTTTGAATTCATGGATTTTGTTTTTGGCTGTTTCCTTATCTTTACTGACTTATGATATTAAGTTATTTAAAATCATCAGAAATCAATTTTTGAATCAATATTAACAGCCAATCATATTTTTTATTTGATTGAAAATTAACCAAAAAAGAACATTTCTAATGTGTTCCTATAAAATATTTCAAATAGATGTGCTCTGAAACCCAGACCAATAAGTAGGCAGGAATAATTGCATCATTTGTACCCGTACGCGTACACACAAAGTGTTAAAAATCGAAAATCGAGAGACACTTAAGTGTATACTTGGATTTTATTAAAATCTAATTTACGTTAATAATTTATATAAAAACAAAAATAGAGGCTATTTTCAAATTGAATCAAACTTTTCACAGTAATATGTTTCTAAATTTGATAAAATTAAAATGAAAGAAATATATTTCAACACTCGGTATTCCACTCTATAAAATTCATGCTAGAAGAACATTATAAACATTCTATAAGCCTTGAATAATCTGAAACAATAACACAGATTTAATTAACATAACTAAGTGTCTGTTATCTATGATATCTAAAGAATAAATTTAAATCATAAAAATACACATAATTTATGCATTTAAAGTTTGTGAGTCATCTTCATTTTCATTTAAACATAATGTAGTTAATCTCAATGAAATATTTTGTCAGCTATAAATACTCACTAGTTCACTTGAATATTTACACTCAAGAACTTGATATCAAACTAATTGGAGCTAACCTCAGAGCCAAAAAAAACAAATCCTAATCTTCAAAATGAAATTCTTTTTATTTGTAAGATTTTTATTTTATAGTTTTCAAATGCACTAATTCGTATAAGGATATTTTAACAAATGTAATAATAATAATTTTTTTTTTAATTTTAGACAATTCTTGTGTGCTTTGCTTTGTTCGCTGTAACAATGGCTGTTCCATCGGAGGAAGGTGCTTTGAGTGATATGCCTGGAAGTGATACAGTAGACCCACAGGAATCCAATGCAATTCACATTCACAAGCTGCTTCTTCTCAAGAAGAAACTTTTGCATTTGGGCTGAGAGCGATGAGATCCAAAATGTGAATGTTTAAAAAAGATAACGTACCTTAAAACCAATGAATATAGTACAAAAATAGTATATATAAGAAAATAAAAGTTAAAACTAGAATTAAATTGCCAGATTTGTTTTTATTTGTTACGATGTTTATCAGAAATGTTATCCATAGTTATTCCAAAAATTTCAAAATCAATTGAGTCGTTGTTGTGTTAGCAGTCACCAGGTGTTTTTTTTTTAACAAAAGATTACAACAACACAAATCTAGCCGAATAACTGAGAATAAACATCGGAACGTCCCCATTATGAAGTACGTTGGATGGAAGAGAGCCGTGGTATGAAGGCTTGCCAGATTGGGCTATTTATCGGAAATTGGGCTATCTTTTTCCGAAATTGCCGACAACAATTTCAGTATGACAGTCCAATCATAATTGGTCTACTAATAGCCCAAATCTAATCTAGAGCGATATTTATTTTCGTATAAATAAATCATAAATAAAACCCTAAATGTACTCTTTAAGCACTACACAATTCTACACAATTTGGCACCACTTTTGATTCACTGGATAGTCCCTTATTAAAAGATGATTCTTTGTGCCTAACTCTTTTCAATGGGAACGAAGGTGAAATCAGATATGAAAATTTGAAAAGAGTCAGCCGCAAAGAATCGCCGTGTAAGAGGGGCATTATACTCTTTGGTTTTGACAAATCAACCGCAACAACTTCACTTTAAAATTATTCAATTTCTCTGTTGTTCCATTTAAATTCTTCTTTTTTTTATCAGCAAAACATGTATTTTTTATTCTGTTGTTTTTTAAAATAAAAATTTAAATAAATTGTGATTGAAGTTATGATAACATTTTCTTAATTGTTAATTAAATATTTCTAAATTGAGCAATCGAATTTGTTCAAGACATGACAACCCTGGTGGTATGTATTATATTTTCCTGAAAACGGGAAGTGAAGCAGATAATCTTCGTTTGATAACTCTTCTTTCATGTTACAGCAGTAAGGTTTTCATAAAAATTATCGTCTATGTTCAAGCGGGTAAAGGACCACAATTTCAAATCAAATGCTCAGTTTGATTTTCAGGTGGGACATGTCACAAATTATATGCCACTTTTAAACTGGTGTTCAACTTTAAAAGATTAAAATTCAACGTTCTTCAAGTACGATTTTGTTTTTAGTATATGATTTGTTGGTGTTCTGTTCTTTTTTTTTCATTTAGTATAGTAGTAGTCGTATAGTATCAAAATTGTATTGTATTTTTCTTACGTCAAATTTCAACTAAGAAAATAAATGTTCCTTGGTCACCTATTCAAGGTCAAGGCATACTCTTTATGCCTCAAAATTACATCAAAATCGGTGGTTTTTTTTTTTGGGATTGCATATAATATTTAAGACCACTTCTCAAAACTACTTGTGAATATTTCATTGCATGGTGGCGCGCAGCAAAATAAACAGAAAAGATAATTTTTTAAAAGCTGATTCAACAGGTCAAGTTGCAAGAGCGACGCGACGTCTTCAACTGACAGCTTAATTTTTGGAGCTAATTATGGCTAACACAATAAAAATGGTTATATCATATCCGGTGAATTCTTTTTTTTTTATAGATTTGCAAAATCAAAGTTGATACAAAATGGATAAAAAGAATGTATTAAAATGCCGTGTGACTGACACAGGAGTAATAATATATCTAGATTTTGTCTTCAAACAAAGTTTGAAGAGTGTGGGTTATTTGGTCATTGGAACCAAAACTACCAAAAAAATCATTACTTTTAGTGGAAACCCATTTTAAAAAAAAATTGTTATAAATGGTACCTCCCAATTTTCCTGATTTACTTGAAAAGATTATGACTGATGAAAATATTTTTTCTTATATAGAAGCTTTTTAAGAATTTAAATTAATTTAAAAAATAAATATATCAAAATTAAATAAAATATTTTCGGATTCTAAGAAAATCCAATTTTTTTAATCTAAAAACGGTATGACTTTTTTCAAAAAAATTGTTTACACAGAAGCTTCGAAAAACTATAAATATAAAAAATATATCAACACAAATATTTCGAAAACGAAAGAATCGATTTTCTTGAAACTCGATGCTTAAGTTTTCGTACTCTTTAAAATAATTTTAAAGTTAAAAAACTGGAAAGGAACTATTTATAATAGCATTCTTAGAACGTGTTTTTTTATTTTGAATTTTCTCAGTATCGTCTGAACGGATTTAGATAAATTTTTTGTATACAAATTTGAGATAAGATTAAATAATATTACATATACAAATTTTCAAAAATTTGTTTGAATTTTTAAAAAAAGTTTTAATTTTTTTTTTGAAAATTCGATATTTCAAGAACGGGTTAAAATTTTTTTTTTCAAATTTTATTTTTTTATATGGACATAAATTATTACTTAAGATTTGCATACCAAACATTTTTCTTAAGAATGTTATTTCTTAAGATAGCCGCTCCAACAATTTGAATTTTTTTTTGTCCACACAATCATATTCAATAGAGAATCAAGACGGCGTTCTATTTTTTTTATCACAAACTCTTAACGAATTTTTTTTTTAACTAGTTTAAATATCTTATTTTATGCTTTTAAACCTTTTTCTCTCATAATGTCCATGTCTTTACACATAATTTTCTTAATCCCTTAGAGCTTTGAACAAAGAAGCAAGTACGTGTATTTATTTGTTACCTTACAGAGGGGAAAATTAATATTTTTCTTAAAGCTCCAAAATAAAGGGACTTCCAATACAACCGTTAAGGGAAAACTTTTTTATCTCAAAAGCAGCTGAAACGAATAAAAAATTACCAAAAACTGTTAGTAACAGTACCTGCATTAATTACGTTTTTTTTTTTTAATTTAAACTTTTTCATTAAAAACTCAAACGATTTCACTCAAAATATCAATTTTATAGCATATGAAAATTTTGAAAAAAAAACAAATGTCTGATTTTTTATTTATTTTTTGAAAATTCAATATTTCATATTAATTAAATTCTTAAAACCTTAGGTTTATTTTTTAATATATACCCAAAATTTGCGTACCAAAACTTTCTTAAAATGTTGCCAAATTTAATATATGTGTAAATAATTAGTTTTTAAAAAAACCGCTGCAGGGATTTTTAATTTTTGTTTGCATTTATTTATATTTTTTCAAGTTTATCAAATGGCAAACTTGGTTTTGAGCTCAAAACTAATTTATTAGTTATGCTTTTTTATGCCTTTTTAAATTTTATAATTTGTTTCTCTATATTTATAATTACTTTTATATATTAAGAGTTCTCAATTTTAAGCAACTTGAAGATAAAAGCAAGAACGTGCAATCCCGTTGTTTACATTATCTATCCATTGTTTTGATAAGGATAAAAACATTATTTTTGATTATTCAAAATTTTAACTTTAAAGTTATTAGAAAGGGTTTTTTTTCTTATAAAATATAACAATGTCACCACAAGATTCTAAAACACCTTATAAACTAATTTTATTAAAATTCCATTTTTGTAAGCCTTAATAATTTATTTTTTAATAAATCTTAAATAAACCTTTTAAAAAGTAACAAATACAAGCAAAGGTTTTTATTGTTGAATATATGTGTGTTAGACCCATAAGCATCCTTAAAACCGAAAATGCTATTATGCTTTGCTGTCCACTTTTCAATGCGTTTGGTATAACTCCGAAACTAATTCAAATTTTACAATTTTTTACATAGAAGTTTTTGTTTAGAATTAAATTTTCTATCTAAATGCAAAGTTTAAAAAATTTTGAAAATTTATCAAAAACTAACCAAAAAAACAATCGAAAAATCAAATATTTTTTTTTTTTTAGATTGCGCATAACTTTCTTCGAAGCAAAGTTACGTTCAAGATGTGCTTAAACAAAATAATGTGGAGTCTATAGCCTTTAATATGACATGTTTAAAAAGCCATATGATTTCAAAATTCTCGGAGTCATTCAAATTTTACCATTTCAAAATAATCTTTAACAGTTTTTGCCCGCAAACGCAATTCGGCTAAAACTGACAAAAACTATCAAAAATGGTAAAGTTTGAATATATGAACATCTCTGCAAATTTTGAAAAAAAAAAATTGATCACGCCATATTAAGGCCTTTAGTCATTACTTTATTTCGTCTATGCATGTCTCGACCCATCATAGCTTAAAAAGGCAATTTAGAAAAATATTTTAAAACCTTTGATTTACAAAAGAAAAGGCCCACTCTTTATGCATGTAAATCCCAATACATTATCAAAATATAATGATATAATAAATACATATTTTTTCAAACCGGATCAGTGATCGACAAAGACACTATGCAAGCCCTATCTCACAGACGAAAAAGACGCATTCCTTCCGCAATAAGCACCATTTTGGATCTGGGTAAAAAAATGGAAATCCCTTTGAAGCGCCACCCCAAACATTCGTCGTCTCAGCCACCCTGGTTGCTAGATAGCTGCTCCATACTTCTCAGCTCGTGTGACCTAAAAAAACAAAATACCAACGCAGTTATTTATAAACAAATGTTTATTGAAACATCATCGAAATTGTCCAATAGTGGTTGGAATTTCGTATTCACAGATGGTTCTAAAAATGACCATAACACCACATTTGCAGTCGTCTCAAAACAAGGCAAAACACTTATACAAGGTATTCTGCCAAACATTGCATCTATTTTTACTGCAGAAGCTGTCGCAATATTCGAAGCCATAAAAAAATGCTCCAACACATCAGGCAAATGGGCGATCTGTTCCGATTCCCTCTCAGTCCTGAAATCCATTATGAACCCGTTTCACAATTCTGTAATTATATCCAGAATAAGAGACATCATAATTACAAAATCATCTAAACTAAAGCTTATATGGACTCCTGGACATGTTGGAATTCAGGGTAATGAACTGGCTGATAAAGCTGCCAGGGAAACTCATGTTACCCCGGCCTTTACCTTTGACCAATACTCCCAACGTGATTTGCAAAGGTCAATACACAACAAAGTACATGCAATGGAAATCGCCGAATGGAAAGAATACCACCACCATTACACAACGATCAATCCAAACAAAACTCATACAATATACCCGACACAAAGCCCAAAAGGATTGATAACTAACTTTATCCGGCTTCGGCTAGGCCACACCTGTCTTACACACCAACATCTTCTCAAAAAAGAATCACCACCTACTTGTCCTACCTGCCAAAGCAACCTCACCATCAGCCACCTGCTCGGTCCTTGCATCCTCTCCTCTAATGCAATATCTAAAAAAATCAATATGAAACCAAATATTATAGAATTATTAAAAGAACCTACTCCATCCAATATTTTAACTATTAACAAAATATTACATTTACTTAAAATTAAGCTATGATCTATAATAATTTTACCTTAGAGCCGATAGTATTTCGCTGCTAGTGCTCTTATTAATTAGTTATTAATAGTATATTTTAATATGTTATTGATAAGAAAAAATAAATAATAAATAAAATACATATTTAAAATTCCATTGTTTATATTTATAATTTCACGTTTTCGATGCTGCAAAAAGTTATCAATGATAAGAAGTCAAAACGAAAAAAATAGAGAATTATTTTTGGTTTTTGTTTTTGTAGACCATTGAATATTTTTCATAACAAAGCCATTTGGACTTAAGGTTGCAAAATCTTTATTATTCAAAAAATTATCAACATACTCCACTCTAATTACATTAATTTGGCTTAACTTCCGTTAAGTTCATTTAACTTAGTTTGTTTTCGTTAACTCATTATTTCAAAAATCGCAAATAAAATTTGCATTATTTAGTGTGTCTTGTCTATATTCTCTTATAGAAAATAAATTCGAACCATGGAAATATCAAAGACATAGCTAATTTCTGATTTAAGGTTTTTAAGTCATCTTTATCTAGATCAAAGCATACATATGAAGGTTCATGTATGTGCTCAATGATCAATATTTTCTGATATAAATACTCCTCTAATTCGCTTTGATATTCACACTCAAGAACTTGATATCAAACTAATTGGAGCTAATCTCAGAACCAAAAACCAATTCAAATCTTCAAAATGAAATTCTTTCTACTTGTAAGTATTTATTTTCTAATTTTCTTATGAGGATATTTAAACAAATATTATTTTTTTTTTTTTTTTTTTTTAAATTTTAGACAATTTTTGTGTGCTTTGCCTTGTTCGCTGTAACAATGGCTGCTCCATCGGAGGAAGGAGCTTTGAGTGATATGCCTGGAAGTGATATTGTAGACCCACAGGAACCCAGTTCAATTCACATTCATCATAAGTTGCTGCATCTCAAGAAGCATCTTCTTCTGCACTCTGTCTGAAAACACCCCACATGAAGGATGACAAAACTACCCCAATGTACCTTATCTAGACTTATAGTGCAATTACAATACGGTTATGCGATAGTATTTATTTAAGAAAATAAAAATTAAAACAAAAATTTAGCATTTAGTTTTTATTTGTACCAATGTGAAGCACTTTTGGTAATTCCTTTGTTGAATTTGGACGGTAAAAATTATTTTTCAACACAATTCTTGATGAAAATTAATAAAATTACTAAAGTAAGGCAGTTTAGTTCATTTGAGTGTGCGATCAATTTAGTTTAACTGATGCTGAACTAAATTGAACTTAAATAAACGAACAAGTCATTTAAGTTCAACTTTGCTCAGTAGTCAATAAAAAAAAAAACAACAACAAATTTACTTATTACAAGTGAAAAAATGATCTTTGATGATATTTGAAATAAATAAAAAAAACACCAAATAACTAAAAAACAAATATATCGGGCTTTTCAGTGAGAGCGGTACAAAAGTTTTTTTTAAATAAAACAAAAACGAACTCGATTTCTTTTGCATGGCCACCACGGGCACGCTTGCAGAAGTCCAGACGCTGAACCCAATTTTCGACGGTTTTCAAGCATAAATCGGCCGATACTGCTGCAATTTCACGTTCGATATTCGTACAAAGTTCATCAATCGTCGCTGGCTTGTTGGAATAGACAATAGACTTGACGTAGCCCCACAGGAAATAGTCTAACGGCGTCAAATCGCACGATCGAGGCAGCCAAGCGACTGGACCATTTCGTGAGATAACACGTTCTCCAAACTTGGTTTCCAATAAATTGATTGAGACATTCGTTGTGTTGCTTGTGGCGCCGTCCTGTTGGAACCACATGTCCTCCAAGTCCATATCATCCAAAAATATTCGGTAATCATGGAACGGTAGCGATCCCCATTCACAGTAACGTGCCGGTCTTGATCATCACGGAAGAAGTACGGCCCAATGACGCCGCCGGCCCATAAACCACACCAAACCGTAATTTTTTCGGGATGCAATGATGACTCATGGAGTACGTGTGGATTGCTGCCTGACCAATACCGCATATTTTGTTTATTGACGAAGCCAAAGCCATTCATCCAGAAATGAGCCTCATCGCTGAAGATGATTTTTCGATGAAAATCCGAACCATTTTCAAGTTGTTGCTCAGCCCAATTCACGAACATACGACGCTTCTGGTGGTCAAGCGGCTTCAATTCTTGCGTCAATTTAATCTTGCAAGGATGTAGGCCGCAAAATTCGCCACAACGACATCACAGAGATGCCCAACGCTTGAGAACGACGTGTGAGAGACACATTTGGGCTTTCTGCTACTGAAGCCTCAGCGGCAGCAAAATTCTCGACACTACGGGCACTTCTTTGTCTCACTGGCACGGGAACATTTTGTACTGTGCCTGTGGATTCAAATTTGTCCACTAGACGCTCAATTGTTGATCTGCTATTACGATTATGACGACCATAAATTGAACGTAGCGCTCTTAACGTTGAGGCCACTGACTCCGAATTTCGGTAGTAAATTTTAATAATTTCGACTCGTTGTTGGTTCGTATATCTTTCCATCATGAAATGGCAAACCTTACTGAAGAGAAATGTCAAAAGAACGTAAAGAAATATGGTGTCGTTTGTGGTCCTTGTCGCTCTACTTTTGTAGCGTTCCTGTTGAAAACCCATTTATTTTTGAGGTGAACAAAAGTTCCATTTTTGGACCCAGAAGGTAGGTAAAATACTTCTGTCAGAAGTTTAGAAATTAAAAACTGATTTTCATCTCCATCCTAGTACCTCGTGGCATAATGGTTAGTGCGTAGGACTGTCATGCCAAAGGTCTGGGTTCGATTCCCAGCCACTGCCACCTAAAAACTTAAATGTTTTTTTCCGAGGTACTGCTTCTTGCGAGGAACTGACAAATCCTCCAAGAGTATACTTGTCATGATAAGTGCTTCTCATCTAGCCGTTCGGACTCGGCAAAAAATTGTTGGTCCCCTCCATTCCTGCCAACAAACACGCACACAGGAATGGTTGAGAGTTGTTAGTCACTAGGCCCTGGTTCTTCATGAGCTGTTGCGCCACTAAATTTATTTATTTTATTTATTTCATCTCCATCAGTTCAGTGCAGTCTTTTCTTATAGCAATACTAGTTAAGTTTTGATAATCTACATACAAGGGATAATTTTGGACCACTTAAGATTTTTTTCAGCAAAACAATGCACAGTGGGACCGTCTTAGGACACATGTTAAAATTTTGGTGTTGGATTTATGGCCTCATATTTACCTATAGTACGTTTTAATAACCAAACAAAACCTAAAAAGAGCCCTCATAAAGAGAGGCTAAAATTGTTTTTTTTGTCTCTTTCTCTCCATATCAACGAGACTTTTAACTACAGAGACATGAAACCATAATAATATTCATTTGTATAATATGTTAAGACAGTAACATCTATCGGCAACAAAGTGCGCTACAAGCGATGGTCTCTGCTTTCCCCATCCAACTTACAGTTTTTCCAGTCGTACATCACCTTGCTGATGTAATAGGTTCTAGGTTCATAGAATGCGAGCAGTTTTGCAGATTTTGATGAAATTTCCAGGGATGATTAATAGTTCAATAAAAAATTATCAGACACAAATTTCTGCCCACTATAACTCCCAAACATTTTTTAAAAGTACTTCGAATCACAAAAATTTATTAGATACAATATAAAATAGAATTTTCTATTCACTGTCTTCATTTCAATTTCAAAGACAAAAGACTATTTTTTTAGTAACTAGCTTTCAAGAAAGAATAAAAATACTAAATCCACTTTTTCATTAGATTTTTATTTTTGTCGTTATTAATATTGAAAACTATAAGGTTGGCAGTTGATTTTTTGCGCCAAAGATATAGTATTAGTGCCCAAATTTTGATAAATATTTGCGATTTGAAGTGCCTTCTTTAAAAAAATATAAAATAGTGGCCTTGTTAAGGAGATTTTGTTAGATGATTTATTATAAAAGTTTTCGTCGTCCCTGAACATTTTATAGAAATCGGTTCTATGGATCAGATTCTATGAACCAATGACCACCTCTCCATACAACTGAAACCACTATGCAATGGCTCGGTTCATACAGTAGGTTCTAGTCTAGGGACAAATGCGGTGACATTTAGCTTAATGGTCCACAAATTAGTCTTCTTTTTTTGAGTTGTCTTTCAATACACAAGGCGCTACCTCGAGGTCTGTTGACGTATTATTTTCTTTTAATGGAAGTAGTTCCTCTATGTTTTTAAACTCAATGATTCAATGAATTAATTTTCAAATATCTTGCAGATAATCGGCAGAAGACTTTTCGACTGGAGATATGGTGAATTTGAGTGGTCCTTTTCCTGACAAAACCACGAAAGTTGTCTTCTAATTCACCAACGCAGTTTTTTACTGGGCTTTGGGTTCTGGGATCTAACCCACCCCAATAATATGTGGATTAAAAAAAAAATCCCATCTAAAAGGCCAGTAAGGTTTCTGTAATTGGTAAGTCATAGATCATTTTTATGAATTTTTAAAGTTTACTTAAGTATAAGTTGATTACTATCTTTCTGCTATAACTTAAAAGCGAATTTTGAAAATTCATAAGAAATAACTAAGACAAGTTTAAGTTTTATGAGGATTTAGTGGGATTTCATAGAGAATATTTTATACTATTTTTACTATTTAATGCGAATATCCCAAAAATTACCAAAGAGGTGCTAGGATTCTTAAGTCCCATAAGTGCCTCCTTATTTATGCATTATGAGTACGAGTACACATAAAAATAAATCTACTAATTTCATTTTTGTTTTTATTTTATTTTGTTAACTTAAAATTACTTAATAAACACTAATCTATAGAATTAACACTGGTGGAATATCTTCATGTTGGCTCTCAGCCCAAATGCAGAAGATGCTTCTTGAGATGAAGCAGCTTATGGTGAATGTGGATTGAATTGGGTTCCTGTGGGTTTACAATATCACTTCCAGGCATATCACTCAAAGCTCCTTCCTCCGATGGAGCAGCCATTGTAACAGCGAACAAGGCAAAGCACACAAAAATTGTCTAAAATTGAAAAAAAAAAAAATATTATTTGTTCAAGTATCCTAATAAGAAAATTAGAAAATAAATACTTACAAGCAGAAAGAATTTCATTTTGAAGATTTGAATTGGTTTTTGGTTCTGAGAGAAGCTCCAGTTAGTTTGATATCAAGTTCTTGAGTGTGAATATTAAAGCGAATCAGATGAGTATTTATACGTGATAATATTTCATTGACTCTGTTGATGAAAACAAAGATGACTCAAAAACTTTAAATCAAAAATTATACCTCTCTATGATATTTGTATGGTTTGAACTTGTTTTCTTTAAGAAAAGACAGATAAGACGGACTAAAAATAAGCTATGCAAATTTAATTTGTGTCTTTTTTGGAACAATTAATTAACGAAAATATTAAGTTAAATGAATTTAACGGAAGATGCTCTAGAAAACATAGACAAACATAAATTATGGAATATTTTAAATATTCATCTGTCATAAGATTATATCAAATTTGATACAAATTGTTTTGTGAAGATTTTGATTATACACATAAATTGATTGATACACATAATGACTGGCCTTTATTTAATTTTTAATATTTAATACACATCAATATAGCTTGTAGTATTTCCTATTTTTGCCTGCAATATCAATATCAGACTCAAAAACAAACCAGTAAATAACTTACAAATTTATTTGTATACTAATTTCCTTTCAAATACAAAAAATTAAACTATTCCCAACTTCTAATTTCAAACAACGAATTTTTGCTCCCCTGATTTCTTGCTTACTGAATTTATAATTTAAAAAAAAATATTTTTTTTATTTACAACGTGAACAACAGTGATGACTTTGTCGCCCCTAATGATTTGAATGCAACAAAAAATTATACGTTGTTAGGGAGTTTTAGTGAATTTTTAATTTAAAAAAGAAAATACTTTTTGGTTCATGTCCAATTTTTGTAATAAACAACGATGGTTATTCTGCACTCCTAAATAAAATATAATAATAAAATATTAAATTAATTTTTAATCCAAAACCAATCTATTGTGTTTGCTTCTTATGACCAACGAGGATCATTTTAGCACCCCTAAAAATTTGAATACTATAAAAATTGTATTTTCTAATAAAATTGTACCAATTAAATTTTCAATAAAAAATTTTTGTAATTGGTTTAATACTTCCAAAGCAAAATAAAGATGATATTGCCGCCCCTAACTCCCGGCACCCGGGGTGACCACCTGCTTCGCACCCTCCCTCTAGCTACGCCACTGGGTGGCAATGAAGAGGTAAATGTGTAAACGCGTGGATGGAAAATCTTCAAACTTTAGAAGGAGCAAAAAAAATTGATAAAATATTAAAATAAGCGCGACCCTAATACACATACAAGAACTGAAAAGCTGCTTTCAACTTTTAAGAAAAAAACTAAAACTACGCATCAAACTCTAGTGACGTCATGATATCAAATAAAATATATTTTGACATGATTTTCCCAGATAGATGGAAATGTTATGATCAAGATATCAGGCCTTGAGTTGGAGAGACTGATCCCCTGTGGAGTCGGCGTGTGGGACTTGTATGCATACCTCTTCATTAACACCAATAACTATATCATTGCCACCCATTAAGTGCTGGTAAAAAAGGAAATACTACAAAGCTATATTGGTATGTTTCGAATATTAAAAATGAAATTAAGGCAGTCTTCATGTATGTGTAAACTAAAATCTTCACAAAACAATTTGTATCAAATTTGATATAATCTTATGACAGATGCATATTTAACATTCCATATTTTATTTATGCCTAGAGCTTCACGTTTTTGATTCTGCAAAAAATTATCAACTAATCTATAGCTTCTTCCGTTTTGCTCATCTAACTTAATATTTTCGCTAGCTAATTGTTCCAAAACACACAAATTAAATTTGCATAACTTATTGTTAGTCTGTCTTATCTGTCTTCTCTTATGGAAATTAAGTTCAAAGCATAGATACAAATATCGTTGATATAATTTTTGATTTAGTTATTTTTGAGTCTTCTTTGATTTCATTAAATCATACTTCTGAACGTATATGAGCCCAATGGAATGTTATCAGGTATAAATACTCATCGAATTCACTTTAATATTCACATTCAAGAACTTGATATCAAACTCATTGGAGCTTATCTCAGAACCAAAAACCAATCCAAATATTCAAAATGAAATTCTTCTTACTTGTAAGTATTTTTTTTCTAATTTTCTAATTAGGATATTTTAACAAACAACATTTTGTGTTTTTTTTTTTTACAATTTTAGACAATTTTTGTGTGCTTTGCCTTGTTCGCTGTAACTATGGCTGCTCCATTGCAGGAAGGAGCTTTGAGTGATATGCCTGGAAGTGATATTGTAGACCCACAGGAACCCAATTCAATCCACATTCACCATAAGTTGCTGCATCTCAAGAAGCATCTTCTGCATTTGGGCTGAGGGCCGAAATAAAGGATAAAGAAATTACACCAATGTACCTTCTATAGATTAATAGTGCAAATTAAGTTAATTTAAGTAAATAAAAATAAAAAACAAAAAGGAAATCAAAAGATGTTTTGTATGTTTAGGTTAGGTACCAATCATGTCAGCCATCATTAGTTCCCTTGAGCAAAATAATATCCACCTTTAGGTAGCCTGCTTCGTGGGTTGAAAGAATTTTATTTCCTCACGGGTCACGGGTCCTTCTTCCCATTCACGAAATTTCGTTACTCTGCTGGGGTTATATTATTCTGCTATATGAACAATTTCCCTGAACAAAAAGACCCTTATTTTGAAAACCGAGTATTTGTTAACGTTATTCGTATTTTTCTTAACGAGTAACATCAGCAGTCCTTCGGTTTTCGTTTTGGGGCTTATCAAATATTAATGATTGAATTTTGGTTTAATTTTTCGTTTGTTTTTCGTTTTGTAACAGCTAAGAAGAAAAATAAACTCCAATATATAAATCGCCCAGTCAGTTTGTGCTCAAGAGGCAAAGGCATTTTCAGGCTAAATGCAAATAATCGAATACTACTTTGAAAGCCTATATTTCGAAAACAAGATGTCACAGAAGGTTCTAATTTTCAGTTTTGGAAAGCTCTGGAAAATCTCAATAGCAATTTTTTTATTTTAGCTTTGTTCAAGGCTCTGCTCCGGAAATATCCCCATCCAAAGACATTAAGGTAGGTACAAAATCGATAAAATCAAGTAAAGTCGCTTTGGATGCGGATATTTTACCAACCAGACCATGGAACAAAATTTGGCTTCGATGTATCAATAGGGTTTGAATAGACCTTTCCATTAATGTATGGCACGATTTACTTCATTAACTTTGAAAAAAAAGTTTTTTTTTTTTTGAAAAAATGGCAAGGGGTTAGTCCCTTCTTTTTTCGAAATCCATGAAAAATTTCTTTGTCAAAATTTTTACATTTTTGGAAAGGTGTATTAATTTCCTATTCAGAACTGAAAGCCGCAACAATTCTGAAAGCTCGGTTCGTTAGATATTCGCATTTTACGGATTGCGTAAAAATTCACTTAAATTACATTGGATGCAAATATCTAACGAACTGAACATTGCAGAAGCTTTTGGTTTTCACAAACGGATAGCTTTTGAATATATAGGGCAGAATTTGAAAACCAAAATTTATTTGCATGGCTTGGCGGCGAAAATATAATTATGCAAAGGCATTTTCAGGCTAAATGCAAATAATCGAATACTACTTTGAAAGCCTATATTTCGAAAACAAGATGTCACAGAAGGTTCTAATTTTCAGTTTTGGAAAGCTCTGGAAAATCTCAATAGCAATTTTTTTATTTTAGCTTTGTTCAAGGCTCTGCTCCGGAAATATCTCCATCCAAAGACATTAAGGTAGGTACAAAATCGATAAAATCAAGTAAAGTCGCTTTGGATGCGGATATTTTACCAACCAGACCATGGAACAAAATTTGGCTTCGATGTATCAATAGGGTTTGAATAGACCTTTCCATTAATGTATGGCAGGATTTATTTCATTAACTTTGAAAAAAAAGTTGTTTTTTTTTTTGAAAAAATGGCAGTCCATTCTTTTTTCGAAATCCATGAAAAATTTCTTTGTCAAAATTTTTACATTTTTGGAAAGGTGTATTAATTTCCTATTCAGAACTGAAAGCCGCAACAATTCTGAAAGCTCGGTTCGTTAGATATTCGCATTTTACGGATTGCGTAAAAATTCACTTAAATTACATTGGATGCAAATATCTAACGAACTGAACATTGCAGAAGCTTTTGGTTTTCACAAACGGATAGCTTTTGAATATATAGGGCAGAATTTGAAAATCAAAATTTATTTGCATGGCTTGGCGGCGAAAATATAATTATGCAAAGGCATTTTCAGGCTAAATGCAAATAATCGAATACTACTTTGAAAGCCTATATTTCAAAAACAAGATGTCACAGAAGGTTCTAATTTTCAGTTTTGGAAAGCTCTGGAAAATCTCAATAGCAATTTTTTTATTTTAGCTTTGTTCAAGGCTCTGCTCCGGAAATATCTCCATCCAAAGACATTAAGGTAGGTACAAAATCGATAAAATCAAGTAAAGTCGCTTTGGATGCGGATATTTTACCAACCAGACCATGGAACAAAATTTGGCTTCGATGTATCAATAGGGTTTGAATAGACCTTTCCATTAATGTATGGCACGTTTTCACAAACGGATAGCTTTTGAATATATAGGGCAGAATTTGAAAACCAAAATTTATTTGCATGGCTTGGCGGCGAAAATATAATTATGCAAAGGCATTTTCAGGCTAAATGCAAATAATCGAATACTACTTTGAAAGCCTATATTTCGAAAACAAGATGTCACAGAAGATTCTAATTTTCAGTTTTGGAAAGCTCTGGAAAATCTCAATAGCAATTTTTTTATTTTAGCTTTGTTCAAGGCTCTGCTCCGGAAATATCTCCATCCAAAGACATTAAGGTAGGTACAAAATCGATAAAATCAAGTAAAGTCGCTTTGGATGCGGATATTTTACCAACCAGACCATGGAACAAAATTTGGCTTCGATGTATCAATAGGGTTTGAATAGACCTTTCCATTAATGTATGGCACGATCTATTTCATTAACTTTGAAAAAAAAGTTGTTTTTTTTTTGAAAAAATGGCAAGGGGTTAGTCCATTCTTTTTTCGAAATCCATGAAAAATTTCTTTGTCAAAATTTTTACATTTTTGGAAAGGTGTATTAATTTCCTATTCAGAACTGAAAGCCGCAACAATTCTGAAAGCTCGGTTCGTTAGATATTCGCATTTTACGGATTGCGTAAAAATTCACTTAAATTACATTGGATGCAAATATCTAACGAACTGAACATTGCAGAAGCTTTTGGTTTTCACAAACGGATAGCTTTTGAATATATAGGGCAGAATTTGAAAACCAAAATTTATTTGCATGGCTTGGCGGCGAAAATATAATTATGCAAAGGCATTTTCAGGCTAAATGCAAATAATCGAATACTACTTTGAAAGCCTATATTTCAAAAACAAGATGTCACAGAAGGTTCTAATTTTCAGTTTTGGAAAGCTCTGGAAAATCTCAATAGCAATTTTTTTATTTTAGCTTTGTTCAAGGCTCTGCTCCGGAAATATCTCCATCCAAAGACATTAAGGTAGGTACAAAATCGATAAAATCAAGTAAAGTCGCTTTGGATGCGGATATTTTACCAACCAGACCATGGAACAAAATTTGGCTTCGATGTATCAATAGGGTTTGAATAGACCTTTCCATTAATGTATGGCACGTTTTAACAAACGGATAGCTTTTGAATATATAGGGCAGAATTTGAAAACTAAAATTTATTTGCATGGCTTGGCGGCGAAAATATAATTATGCAAAGGCATTTTCAGGCTAAATGCAAATAATCGAATACTACTTTGAAAGCCTATATTTCGAAAACAAGATGTCACAGAAGGTTCTAATTTTCAGTTTTGGAAAGCTCTGGAAAATTTCAATAGCAATTTTTTTATTTTAGCTTTGTTCAAGGCTCTGCTCCGGAAATATCTCCATCCAAAGACATTAAGGTAGGTACAAAATCGGTAAAATCAAGTAAAGTCGCTTTGGATGCGGATATTTTACCAACCAGACCATGGAACAAAATTTGGCTTCGATGTATCAATAGGGTTTGAATAGACCTTTCCATTAATGTATGGCACGATCTATTTCATTAACTTTGAAAAAAAAGTTGTTTTTTTTTTGAAAAAATGGCAAGGGGTTAGTCCATTCTTTTTTCGAAATCCATGAAAAATTTCTTTGTCAAAATTTTTACATTTTTGGAAAGGTGTATTAATTTCCTATTCAGAACTGAAAGCCGCAACAATTCTGAAAGCTCGGTTCGTTAGATATTCGCATTTTACGGATTGCGTAAAAATTCACTTAAATTACATTGGATGCAAATATCTAACGAACTGAACATTGCAGAAGCTTTTGGTTTTCACAAACGGATAGCTTTTGAATATATAGGGCAGAATTTGAAAACCAAAATTTATTTGCATGGCTTGGCGGCGAAAATATAATTATGCAAAGGCATTTTCAGGCTAAATGCAAATAATCGAATACTACTTTGAAAGCCTATATTTCGAAAACAAGATGTCACAGAAGGTTCTAATTTTCGGTTTTGGAAAGCTCTGGAAAATTTCAATAGCAATTTTTTTATTTTAGCTTTGTTCAAGGCTCTGCTCCGGAAATATCTCCATCCAAAGACATTAAGGTAGGTACAAAATCGATAAAATCAAGTAAAGTCGCTTTGGATGCGGATATTTTACCAACCAGACCATGGAACAAAATTTGGCTTCGATGTATCAATAGGGTTTGAATAGACCTTTCCATTAATGTATGGCACGATCTATTTCATTAACTTTGAAAAAAAAGTTGTTTTTTTTTTTGAAAAAATGGCAAGGGGTTAGTCCATTCTTTTTTCGAAATCCATGAAAAATTTCTTTGTCAAAATTTTTACATTTTTGGAAAGGTGTATTAATTTCCTATTCAGAACTGAAAGCCGCAACAATTCTGAAAGCTCGGTTCGTTAGATATTCGCATTTTACGGATTGCGTAAAAATTCACTTAAATTACATTGGATGCAAATATCTAACGAACTGAACATTGCAGAAGCTTTTGGTTTTCACAAACGGATAGCTTTTGAATATATAGGGCAGAATTTGAAAACCAAAATTTATTTGCATGGCTTGGCGGCGAAAATATAATTATGCAAAGGCATTTTCAGGCTAAATGCAAATAATCGAATACTACTTTGAAAGCCTATATTTCGAAAACAAGATGTCACAGAAGGTTCTAATTTTCGGTTTTGGAAAGCTCTGGAAAATTTCAATAGCAATTTTTTTATTTTAGCTTTGTTCAAGGCTCTGCTCCGGAAATATCTCCATCCAAAGACATTAAGGTAGGTACAAAATCGGTAAAATCAAGTAAAGTCGCTTTGGATGCGGATATTTTACCAACCAGACCATGGAACAAAATTTGGCTTCGATGTATCAATAGGGTTTGAATAGACCTTTCCATTAATGTATGGCACGATCTATTTCATTAACTTTGAAAAAAAAGTTGTTTTTTTTTTGAAAAAATGGCAAGGGGTTAGTCCATTCTTTTTTCGAAATCCATGAAAAATTTCTTTGTCAAAATTTTTACATTTTTGGAAAGGTGTATTAATTTCCTATTCAGAACTGAAAGCCGCAACAATTCTGAAAGCTCGGTTCGTTAGATATTCGCATTTTACGGATTGCGTAAAAATTCACTTAAATTACATTGGATGCAAATATCTAACGAACTGAACATTGCAGAAGCTTTTGGTTTTCACAAACGGATAGCTTTTGAATATATAGGGCAGAATTTGAAAACCAAAATTTATTTGCATGGCTTGGCGGCGAAAATATAATTATGCAAAGGCATTTTCAGGCTAAATGCAAATAATCGAATACTACTTTGAAAGCCTATATTTCAAAAACAAGATGTCACAGAAGGTTCTAATTTTCAGTTTTGGAAAGCTCTGGAAAATCTCAATAGCAATTTTTTTATTTTAGCTTTGTTCAAGGCTCTGCTCCGGAAATATCTCCATCCAAAGACATTAAGGTAGGTACAAAATCGATAAAATCAAGTAAAGTCGCTTTGGATGCGGATATTTTACCAACCAGACCATGGAACAAAATTTGGCTTCGATGTATCAATAGGGTTTGAATAGACCTTTCCATTAATGTATGGCACGTTTTAACAAACGGATAGCTTTTGAATATATAGGGCAGAATTTGAAAACTAAAATTTATTTGCATGGCTTGGCGGCGAAAATATAATTATGCAAAGGCATTTTCAGGCTAAATGCAAATAATCGAATACTACTTTGAAAGCCTATATTTCGAAAACAAGATGTCACAGAAGGTTCTAATTTTCAGTTTTGGAAAGCTCTGGAAAATTTCAATAGCAATTTTTTTATTTTAGCTTTGTTCAAGGCTCTGCTCCGGAAATATCTCCATCCAAAGACATTAAGGTAGGTACAAAATCGATAAAATCAAGTAAAGTCGCTTTGGATGCGGATATTTTACCAACCAGACCATGGAACAAAATTTGGCTTCGATGTATCAATAGGGTTTGAATAGACCTTTCCATTAATGTATGGCACGATCTATTTCATTAACTTTGAAAAACAAGTTGTTTTTTTTTTGAAAAAATGGCAAGGGGTTAGTCTATTCTTTTTTCGAAATCCATGAAAAATTTCTTTGTAAAAATTTTTACATTTTTGGAAAGGTGTATTAATTTCCTATTCAGAACTGAAAGCCGCAACAATTCTGAAAGCTCGGTTCGTTAGATATTCGCATTTTACGGATTGCGTAAAAATTCACTTAAATTACATTGGATGCAAATATCTAACGAACTGAACATTGCAGAAGCTTTTGGTTTTCACAAACGGATAGCTTTTGAATATATAGGGCAGAATTTGAAAACCAAAATTTATTTGCATGGCTTGGCGGCGAAAATATAATTATGCAAAGGCATTTTCAGGCTAAATGCAAATAATCGAATACTACTTTGAAAGCCTATATTTCGAAAACAAGATGTCACAGAAGGTTCTTATTTTCGGTTTTGGAAAGCTCTGGAAAATTTCAATAGCAATTTTTTTATTTTAGCTTTGTTCAAGGCTCTGCTCCGGAAATATCTCCATCCAAAGACATTAAGGTAGGTACAAAATCGATAAAATCAAGTAAAGTCGCTTTGGATGCGGATATTTTACCAACCAGACCATGGAACAAAATTTGGCTTCGATGTATCAATAGGGTTTGAATAGACCTTTCCATTAATGTATGGCACGATCTATTTCATTAACTTTGAAAAAAAAGTTGTTTTTTTTTTTGAAAAAATGGCAAGGGGTTAGTCCATTCTTTTTTCGAAATCCATGAAAAATTTCTTTGTCAAAATTTTTACATTTTTGGAAAGGTGTATTAATTTCCTATTCAGAACTGAAAGCCGCAACAATTCTGAAAGCTCGGTTCGTTAGATATTCGCATTTTACGGATTGCGTAAAAATTCACTTAAATTACATTGGATGCAAATATCTAACGAACCAGACATTGCAGAAGCTTTCGGTTTTCACAAACGGATAGCTTTTGAATATATAGGGCAGAATTTGAAAACTAAAATTTATTTGCATGGCTTGGCGGCGAAAATATAATTATGCAAAGGCATTTTCAGGCTAAATGCAAATAATCGAATACTACTTTGAAAGCCTATATTTCGAAAACAAGATGTCACAGAAGGTTCTAATTTTCAGTTTTGGAAAGCTCTGGAAAATTTCAATAGCAATTTTTTTATTTTAGCTTTGTTCAAGGCTCTGCTCCGGAAATATCTCCATCCAAAGACATTAAGGTAGGTACAAAATCGATAAAATCAAGTAAAGTCGCTTTGGATGCGGATATTTTACCAACCAGACCATGGAACAAAATTTGGCTTCGATGTATCAATAGGGTTTGAATAGACCTTTCCATTAATGTATGGCACGATCTATTTCATTAACTTTGAAAAACAAGTTGTTTTTTTTTTGAAAAAATGGCAAGGGGTTAGTCTATTCTTTTTTCGAAATCCATGAAAAATTTCTTTGTAAAAATTTTTACATTTTTGGAAAGGTGTATTAATTTCCTATTCAGAACTGAAAGCCGCAACAATTCTGAAAGCTCGGTTCGTTAGATATTCGCATTTTACGGATTGCGTAAAAATTCACTTAAATTACATTGGATGCAAATATCTAACGAACTGAACATTGCAGAAGCTTTTGGTTTTCACAAACGGATAGCTTTTGAATATATAGGGCAGAATTTGAAAACCAAAATTTATTTGCATGGCTTGGCGGCGAAAATATAATTATGCAAAGGCATTTTCAGGCTAAATGCAAATAATCGAATACTACTTTGAAAGCCTATATTTCGAAAACAAGATGTCACAGAAGGTTCTAATTTTCGGTTTTGGAAAGCTCTGGAAAATTTCAATAGCAATTTTTTTATTTTAGCTTTGTTCAAGGCTCTGCTCCGGAAATATCTCCATCCAAAGACATTAAGGTAGGTACAAAATCGATAAAATCAAGTAAAGTCGCTTTGGATGCGGATATTTTACCAACCAGACCATGGAACAAAATTTGGCTTCGATGTATCAATAGGGTTTGAATAGACCTTTCCATTAATGTATGGCACGATCTATTTCATTAACTTTGAAAAAAAAGTTGTTTTTTTTTTGAAAAAATGGCAAGGGGTTAGTCCATTCTTTTTTCGAAATCCATGAAAAATTTCTTTGTCAAAATTTTTACATTTTTGGAAAGGTGTATTAATTTCCTATTCAGAACTGAAAGCCGCAACAATTCTGAAAGCTCGGTTCGTTAGATATTCGCATTTTACGGATTGCGTAAAAATTCACTTAAATTACATTGGATGCAAATATCTAACGAACTGAACATTGCAGAAGCTTTTGGTTTTCACAAACGGATAGCTTTTGAATATATAGGGCAGAATTTGAAAACCAAAATTTATTTGCATGGCTTGGCGGCGAAAATATAATTATGCAAAGGCATTTTCAGGCTAAATGCAAATAATCGAATACTACTTTGAAAGCCTATATTTCAAAAACAAGATGTCACAGAAGGTTCTAATTTTCAGTTTTGGAAAGCTCTGGAAAATCTCAATAGCAATTTTTTTATTTTAGCTTTGTTCAAGGCTCTGCTCCGGAAATATCTCCATCCAAAGACATTAAGGTAGGTACAAAATCGATAAAATCAAGTAAAGTCGCTTTGGATGCGGATATTTTACCAACCAGACCATGGAACAAAATTTGGCTTCGATGTATCAATAGGGTTTGAATAGACCTTTCCATTAATGTATGGCACGTTTTAACAAACGGATAGCTTTTGAATATATAGGGCAGAATTTGAAAACTAAAATTTATTTGCATGGCTTGGCGGCGAAAATATAATTATGCAAAGGCATTTTCAGGCTAAATGCAAATAATCGAATACTACTTTGAAAGCCTATATTTCGAAAACAAGATGTCACAGAAGGTTCTAATTTTCAGTTTTGGAAAGCTCTGGAAAATTTCAATAGCAATTTTTTTATTTTAGCTTTGTTCAAGGCTCTGCTCCGGAAATATCTCCATCCAAAGACATTAAGGTAGGTACAAAATCGATAAAATCAAGTAAAGTCGCTTTGGATGCGGATATTTTACCAACCAGACCATGGAACAAAATTTGGCTTCGATGTATCAATAGGGTTTGAATAGACCTTTCCATTAATGTATGGCACGATCTATTTCATTAACTTTGAAAAAAAAGTTGTTTTTTTTTTGAAAAAATGGCAAGGGGTTAAGTCCATTCTTTTTTCGAAATCCATGAAAAATTTCTTTGTCAAAATTTTTACATTTTTGGAAAGGTGTATTAATTTCCTATTCAGAACTGAAAGCCGCAACAATTCTGAAAGCTCGGTTCGTTAGATATTCGCATTTTACGGATTGCGTAAAAATTCACTTAAATTACATTGGATGCAAATATCTAACGAACCAGACATTGCAGAAGCTTTCGGTTTTCACAAACGGATAGCTTTTGAATATATAGGGCAGAATTTGAAAACCAAAATTTATTTGCATGGCTTGGCGGCGAAAATATAATTATGCAAAGGCATTTTCAGGCTAAATGCAAATAATCGAATACTACTTTGAAAGCCTATATTTCGAAAACAAGATGTCACAGAAGGTTCTAATTTTCGGTTTTGGAAAGCTCTGGAAAATTTCAATAGCAATTTTTTTATTTTAGCTTTGTTCAAGGCTCTGCTCCGGAAATATCTCCATCCAAAGACATTAAGGTAGGTACAAAATCGATAAAATCAAGTAAAGTCGCTTTGGATGCGGATATTTTACCAACCAGACCATGGAACAAAATTTGGCTTCGATGTATCAATAGGGTTTGAATAGACCTTTCCATTAATGTATGGCACGATCTATTTCATTAACTTTGAAAAAAAAGTTGTTTTTTTTTTGAAAAAATGGCAAGGGGTTAGTCCATTCTTTTTTCGAAATCCATGAAAAATTTCTTTGTCAAAATTTTTACATTTTTGGAAAGGTGTATTAATTTCCTATTCAGAACTGAAAGCCGCAACAATTCTGAAAGCTCGGTTCGTTAGATATTCGCATTTTACGGATTGCGTAAAAATTCACTTAAATTACATTGGATGCAAATATCTAACGAACCAGACATTGCAGAAGCTTTCGGTTTTCACAAACGGATAGCTTTTGAATATATAGGGCAGAATTTGAAAACCAAAATTTATTTGCATGGCTTGGCGGCGAAAATATAATTATGCAAAGGCATTTTCAGGCTAAATGCAAATAATCGAATACTACTTTGAAAGCCTATATTTCGAAAACAAGATGTCACAGAAGGTTCTAATTTTCAGTTTTGGAAAGCTCTGGAAAATCTCAATAGCAATTTTTTTATTTTAGCTTTGTTCAAGGCTCTGCTCCGGAAATATCTCCATCCAAAGACATTAAGGTAGGTACAAAATCGATAAAATCAAGTAAAGTCGCTTTGGATGCGGATATTTTACCAACCAGACCATGGGACAAAATTTGGCTTCGATGTATCAATAGGGTTTGAATAGACCTTTCCATTAATGTATGGCACGATCTATTTCATTAACTTTGAAAAAAAAGTTGTTTTTTTTTTGAAAAAATGGCAAGGGGTTAGTCCATTCTTTTTTCGAAATCCATGAAAAATTTCTTTGTCAAAATTTTTACATTTTTGGAAAGGTGTATTAATTTCCTATTCAGAACTGAAAGCCGCAACAATTCTGAAAGCTCGGTTCGTTAGATATTCGCATTTTACGGATTGCGTAAAAATTCACTTAAATTACATTGGATGCAAATATCTAACGAACTGAACATTGCAGAAGCTTTTGGTTTTCACAAACGGATAGCTTTTGAATATATAGGGCAGAATTTGAAAACCAAAATTTATTTGCATGGCTTGGCGGCGAAAATATAATTATGCAAAGGCATTTTCAGGCTAAATGCAAATAATCGAATACTACTTTGAAAGCCTATATTTCGAAAACAAGATGTCACAGAAGGTTCTAATTTTCGGTTTTGGAAAGCTCTGGAAAATTTCAATAGCAATTTTTTTATTTTAGCTTTGTTCAAGGCTCTGCTCCGGAAATATCTCCATCCAAAGACATTAAGGTAGGTACAAAATCGATAAAATCAAGTAAAGTCGCTTTGGATGCGGATATTTTACCAACCAGACCATGGAACAAAATTTGGCTTCGATGTATCAATAGGGTTTGAATAGACCTTTCCATTAATGTATGGCACGATCTATTTCATTAACTTTGAAAAAAAAAGTTGTTTTTTTTTTGAAAAAATGGCAAGGGGTTAGTCCATTCTTTTTTCGAAATCCATGAAAAATTTCTTTGTCAAAATTTTTACATTTTTGGAAAGGTGTATTAATTTCCTATTCAGAACTGAAAGCCGCAACAATTCTGAAAGCTCGGTTCGTTAGATATTCGCATTTTACGGATTGCGTAAAAATTCACTTAAATTACATTGGATGCAAATATCTAACGAACTGAACATTGCAGAAGCTTTTGGTTTTCACAAACGGATAGCTTTTGAATATATAGGGCAGAATTTGAAAACCAAAATTTATTTGCATGGCTTGGCGGCGAAAATATAATTATGCAAAGGCATTTTCAGGCTAAATGCAAATAATCGAATACTACTTTGAAAGCCTATATTTCGAAAACAAGATGTCACAGAAGGTTCTAATTTTCGGTTTTGGAAAGCTCTGGAAAATTTCAATAGCAATTTTTTTATTTTAGCTTTGTTCAAGGCTCTGCTCCGGAAATATCTCCATCCAAAGACATTAAGGTAGGTACAAAATCGATAAAATCAAGTAAAGTCGCTTTGGATGCGGATATTTTACCAACCAGACCATGGAACAAAATTTGGCTTCGATGTATCAATAGGGTTTGAATAGACCTTTCCATTAATGTATGGCACGATCTATTTCATTAACTTTGAAAAAAAAAGTTGTTTTTTTTTTGAAAAAATGGCAAGGGGTTAGTCCATTCTTTTTTCGAAATCCATGAAAAATTTCTTTGTCAAAATTTTTACATTTTTGGAAAGGTGTATTAATTTCCTATTCAGAACTGAAAGCCGCAACAATTCTGAAAGCTCGGTTCGTTAGATATTCGCATTTTACGGATTGCGTAAAAATTCACTTAAATTACATTGGATGCAAATATCTAACGAACTGAACATTGCAGAAGCTTTTGGTTTTCACAAACGGATAGCTTTTGAATATATAGGGCAGAATTTGAAAACCAAAATTTATTTGCATGGCTTGGCGGCGAAAATATAATTATGCAAAGGCATTTTCAGGCTAAATGCAAATAATCGAATACTACTTTGAAAGCCTATATTTCGAAAACAAGATGTCACAGAAGGTTCTAATTTTCGGTTTTGGAAAGCTCTGGAAAATTTCAATAGCAATTTTTTTATTTTAGCTTTGTTCAAGGCTCTGCTCCGGAAATATCTCCATCCAAAGACATTAAGGTAGGTACAAAATCGATAAAATCAAGTAAAGTCGCTTTGGATGCGGATATTTTACCAACCAGACCATGGAACAAAATTTGGCTTCGATGTATCAATAGGGTTTGAATAGACCTTTCCATTAATGTATGGCACGATCTATTTCATTAACTTTGAAAAAAAAAGTTGTTTTTTTTTTGAAAAAATGGCAAGGGGTTAGTCCATTCTTTTTTCGAAATCCATGAAAAATTTCTTTGTCAAAATTTTTACATTTTTGGAAAGGTGTATTAATTTCCTATTCAGAACTGAAAGCCGCAACAATTCTGAAAGCTCGGTTCGTTAGATATTCGCATTTTACGGATTGCGTAAAAATTCACTTAAATTACATTGGATGCAAATATCTAACGAACTGAACATTGCAGAAGCTTTTGGTTTTCACAAACGGATAGCTTTTGAATATATAGGGCAGAATTTGAAAACCAAAATTTATTTGCATGGCTTGGCGGCGAAAATATAATTATGCAAAGGCATTTTCAGGCTAAATGCAAATAATCGAATACTACTTTGAAAGCCTATATTTCGAAAACAAGATGTCACAGAAGGTTCTAATTTTCGGTTTTGGAAAGCTCTGGAAAATTTCAATAGCAATTTTTTTATTTTAGCTTTGTTCAAGGCTCTGCTCCGGAAATATCTCCATCCAAAGACATTAAGGTAGGTACAAAATCGATAAAATCAAGTAAAGTCGCTTTGGATGCGGATATTTTACCAACCAGACCATGGAACAAAATTTGGCTTCGATGTATCAATAGGGTTTGAATAGACCTTTCCATTAATGTATGGCACGATCTATTTCATTAACTTTGAAAAAAAAGTTGTTTTTTTTTTTAAAAAATGGCAAGGGGTTAGTCCATTCTTTTTTCGAAATCCATGAAAAATTTCTTTGTCAAAATTTTTACATTTTTGGAAAGGTGTATTAATTTCCTATTCAGAACTGAAAGCCGCAACAATTCTGAAAGCTCGGTTCGTTAGATATTCGCATTTTACGGATTGCGTAAAAATTCACTTAAATTACATTGGATGCAAATATCTAACGAACCAGACATTGCAGAAGCTTTCGGTTTTCACAAACGGATAGCTTTTGAATATATAGGGCAGAATTTGAAAACCAAAATTTATTTGCATGGCTTGGCGGCGAAAATATAATTATGCAAAGGCATTTTCAGGCTAAATGCAAATAATCGAATACTACTTTGAAAGCCTATATTTCGAAAACAAGATGTCACAGAAGGTTCTTATTTTCAGTTTTGGAAAGCTCTGGAAAATCTCAATAGCAATTTTTTTATTTTAGCTTTGTTCAAGGCTCTGCTCCGGAAATATCTCCATCCAAAGACATTAAGGTAGGTACAAAATCGATAAAATCAAGTAAAGTCGCTTTGGATGCGGATATTTTACCAACCAGACCATGGGACAAAATTTGGCTTCGATGTATCAATAGGGTTTGAATAGACCTTTCCATTAATGTATGGCACGATCTATTTCATTAACTTTGAAAAAAAAGTTGTTTTTTTTTTGAAAAAATGGCAAGGGGTTAGTCCATTCTTTTTTCGAAATCCATGAAAAATTTCTTTGTCAAAATTTTTACATTTTTGGAAAGGTGTATTAATTTCCTATTCAGAACTGAAAGCCGCAACAATTCTGAAAGCTCGGTTCGTTAGATATTCGCATTTTACGGATTGCGTAAAAATTCACTTAAATTACATTGGATGCAAATATCTAACGAACCAGACATTGCAGAAGCTTTCGGTTTTCACAAACGGATAGCTTTTGAATATATAGGGCAGAATTTGAAAACCAAAATTTATTTGCATGGCTTGGCGGCGAAAATATAATTATGCAAAGGCATTTTCAGGCTAAATGCAAATAATCGAATACTACTTTGAAAGCCTATATTTCGAAAACAAGATGTCACAGAAGGTTCTTATTTTCAGTTTTGGAAAGCTCTGGAAAATCTCAATAGCATTTTTTTTATTTTAGCTTTGTTCAAGGCTCTGCTCCGGAAATATCTCCATCCAAAGACATTAAGGTAGGTACAAAATCGATAAAATCAAGTAAAGTCGCTTTGGATGCGGATATTTTACCAACCAGACCATGGGACAAAATTTGGCTTCGATGTATCAATAGGGTTTGAATAGACCTTTCCATTAATGTATGGCACGATCTATTTCATTAACTTTGAAAAAAAAGTTGTTTTTTTTTTGAAAAAATGGCAAGGGGTTAGTCCATTCTTTTTTCGAAATCCATGAAAAATTTCTTTGTCAAAATTTTTACATTTTTGGAAAGGTGTATTAATTTCCTATTCAGAACTGAAAGCCGCAACAATTCTGAAAGCTCGGTTCGTTAGATATTCGCATTTTACGGATTGCGTAAAAATTCACTTAAATTACATTGGATGCAAATATCTAACGAACTGAACATTGCAGAAGCTTTTGGTTTTCACAAACGGATAGCTTTTGAATATATAGGGCAGAATTTGAAAACCAAAATTTATTTGCATGGCTTGGCGGCGAAAATATAATTATGCAAAGGCATTTTCAGGCTAAATGCAAATAATCGAATACTACTTTGAAAGCCTATATTTCGAAAACAAGATGTCACAGAAGGTTCTAATTTTCGGTTTTGGAAAGCTCTGGAAAATTTCAATAGCAATTTTTTTATTTTAGCTTTGTTCAAGGCTCTGCTCCGGAAATATCTCCATCCAAAGACATTAAGGTAGGTACAAAATCGATAAAATCAAGTAAAGTCGCTTTGGATGCGGATATTTTACCAACCAGACCATGGAACAAAATTTGGCTTCGATGTATCAATAGGGTTTGAATAGACCTTTCCATTAATGTATGGCACGATCTATTTCATTAACTTTGAAAAAAAAGTTGTTTTTTTTTTGAAAAAATGGCAAGGGGTTAGTCCATTCTTTTTTCGAAATCCATGAAAAATTTCTTTGTCAAAATTTTTACATTTTTGGAAAGGTGTATTAATTTCCTATTCAGAACTGAAAGCCGCAACAATTCTGAAAGCTCGGTTCGTTAGATATTCGCATTTTACGGATTGCGTAAAAATTCACTTAAATTACATTGGATGCAAATATCTAACGAACTGAACATTGCAGAAGCTTTTGGTTTTCACAAACGGATAGCTTTTGAATATATAGGGCAGAATTTGAAAACCAAAATTTATTTGCATGGCTTGGCGGCGAAAATATAATTATGCAAAGGCATTTTCAGGCTAAATGCAAATAATCGAATACTACTTTGAAAGCCTATATTTCGAAAACAAGATGTCACAGAAGGTTCTAATTTTCAGTTTTGGAAAGCTCTGGAAAATCTCAATAGCAATTTTTTTATTTTAGCTTTGTTCAAGGCTCTGCTCCGGAAATATCTCCATCCAAAGACATTAAGGTAGGTACAAAATCGATAAAATCAAGTAAAGTCGCTTTGGATGCGGATATTTTACCAACCAGACCATGGAACAAAATTTGGCTTCGATGTATCAATAGGGTTTGAATAGACCTTTCCATTAATGTATGGCACGATCTATTTCATTAACTTTGAAAAAAAAGTTGTTTTTTTTTTTGAAAAAATGGCAAGGGGTTAGTCCATTCTTTTTTCGAAATCCATGAAAAATTTCTTTGTCAAAATTTTTACATTTTTGGAAAGGTGTATTAATTTCCTATTCAGAACTGAAAGCCGCAACAATTCTGAAAGCTCGGTTCGTTAGATATTCGCATTTTACGGATTGCGTAAAAATTCACTTAAATTACATTGGATGCAAATATCTAACGAACCAGACATTGCAGAAGCTTTCGGTTTTCACAAACGGATAGCTTTTGAATATATAGGGCAGAATTTGAAAACCAAAATTTATTTGCATGGCTTGGCGGCGAAAATATAATTATGCAAAGGCATTTTCAGGCTAAATGCAAATAATCGAATACTACTTTGAAAGCCTATATTTCGAAAACAAGATGTCACAGAAGGTTCTAATTTTCGGTTTTGGAAAGCTCTGGAAAATTTCAATAGCAATTTTTTTATTTTAGCTTTGTTCAAGGCTCTGCTCCGGAAATATCTCCATCCAAAGACATTAAGGTAGGTACAAAATCGATAAAATCAAGTAAAGTCGCTTTGGATGCGGATATTTTACCAACCAGACCATGGAACAAAATTTGGCTTCGATGTATCAATAGGGTTTGAATAGACCTTTCCATTAATGTATGGCACGATCTATTTCATTAACTTTGAAAAAAAAGTTGTTTTTTTTTTGAAAAAATGGCAAGGGGTTAGTCCATTCTTTTTTCGAAATCCATGAAAAATTTCTTTGTCAAAATTTTTACATTTTTGGAAAGGTGTATTAATTTCCTATTCAGAACTGAAAGCCGCAACAATTCTGAAAGCTCGGTTCGTTAGATATTCGCATTTTACGGATTGCGTAAAAATTCACTTAAATTACATTGGATGCAAATATCTAACGAACCAGACATTGCAGAAGCTTTCGGTTTTCACAAACGGATAGCTTTTGAATATATAGGGCAGAATTTGAAAACCAAAATTTATTTGCATGGCTTGGCGGCGAAAATATAATTATGCAAAGGCATTTTCAGGCTAAATGCAAATAATCGAATACTACTTTGAAAGCCTATATTTCGAAAACAAGATGTCACAGAAGGTTCTAATTTTCGGTTTTGGAAAGCTCTGGAAAATTTCAATAGCAATTTTTTTATTTTAGCTTTGTTCAAGGCTCTGCTCCGGAAATATCTCCATCCAAAGACATTAAGGTAGGTACAAAATCGATAAAATCAAGTAAAGTCGCTTTGGATGCGGATATTTTACCAACCAGACCATGGAACAAAATTTGGCTTCGATGTATCAATAGGGTTTGAATAGACCTTTCCATTAATGTATGGCACGATCTATTTCATTAACTTTGAAAAAAAAGTTGTTTTTTTTTTGAAAAAATGGCAAGGGGTTAGTCCATTCTTTTTTCGAAATCCATGAAAAATTTCTTTGTCAAAATTTTTACATTTTTGGAAAGGTGTATTAATTTCCTATTCAGAACTGAAAGCCGCAACAATTCTGAAAGCTCGGTTCGTTAGATATTCGCATTTTACGGATTGCGTAAAAATTCACTTAAATTACATTGGATGCAAATATCTAACGAACTGAACATTGCAGAAGCTTTTGGTTTTCACAAACGGATAGCTTTTGAATATATAGGGCAGAATTTGAAAACCAAAATTTATTTGCATGGCTTGGCGGCGAAAATATAATTATGCAAAGGCATTTTCAGGCTAAATGCAAATAATCGAATACTACTTTGAAAGCCTATATTTCGAAAACAAGATGTCACAGAAGGTTCTAATTTTCGGTTTTGGAAAGCTCTGGAAAATTTCAATAGCAATTTTTTTATTTTAGCTTTGTTCAAGGCTCTGCTCCGGAAATATCTCCATCCAAAGACATTAAGGTAGGTACAAAATCGATAAAATCAAGTAAAGTCGCTTTGGATGCGGATATTTTACCAACCAGACCATGGAACAAAATTTGGCTTCGATGTATCAATAGGGTTTGAATAGACCTTTCCATTAATGTATGGCACGATCTATTTCATTAACTTTGAAAAAAAAAGTTGTTTTTTTTTTGAAAAAATGGCAAGGGGTTAGTCCATTCTTTTTTCGAAATCCATGAAAAATTTCTTTGTCAAAATTTTTACATTTTTGGAAAGGTGTATTAATTTCCTATTCAGAACTGAAAGCCGCAACAATTCTGAAAGCTCGGTTCGTTAGATATTCGCATTTTACGGATTGCGTAAAAATTCACTTAAATTACATTGGATGCAAATATCTAACGAACTGAACATTGCAGAAGCTTTTGGTTTTCACAAACGGATAGCTTTTGAATATATAGGGCAGAATTTGAAAACCAAAATTTATTTGCATGGCTTGGCGGCGAAAATATAATTATGCAAAGGCATTTTCAGGCTAAATGCAAATAATCGAATACTACTTTGAAAGCCTATATTTCGAAAACAAGATGTCACAGAAGGTTCTAATTTTCAGTTTTGGAAAGCTCTGGAAAATCTCAATAGCAATTTTTTTATTTTAGCTTTGTTCAAGGCTCTGCTCCGGAAATATCTCCATCCAAAGACATTAAGGTAGGTACAAAATCGATAAAATCAAGTAAAGTCGCTTTGGATGCGGATATTTTACCAACCAGACCATGGAACAAAATTTGGCTTCGATGTATCAATAGGGTTTGAATAGACCTTTCCATTAATGTATGGCACGATCTATTTCATTAACTTTGAAAAAAAAGTTGTTTTTTTTTTTGAAAAAATGGCAAGGGGTTAGTCCATTCTTTTTTCGAAATCCATGAAAAATTTCTTTGTCAAAATTTTTACATTTTTGGAAAGGTGTATTAATTTCCTATTCAGAACTGAAAGCCGCAACAATTCTGAAAGCTCGGTTCGTTAGATATTCGCATTTTACGGATTGCGTAAAAATTCACTTAAATTACATTGGATGCAAATATCTAACGAACCAGACATTGCAGAAGCTTTCGGTTTTCACAAACGGATAGCTTTTGAATATATAGGGCAGAATTTGAAAACCAAAATTTATTTGCATGGCTTGGCGGCGAAAATATAATTATGCAAAGGCATTTTCAGGCTAAATGCAAATAATCGAATACTACTTTGAAAGCCTATATTTCGAAAACAAGATGTCACAGAAGGTTCTAATTTTCGGTTTTGGAAAGCTCTGGAAAATTTCAATAGCAATTTTTTTATTTTAGCTTTGTTCAAGGCTCTGCTCCGGAAATATCTCCATCCAAAGACATTAAGGTAGGTACAAAATCGATAAAATCAAGTAAAGTCGCTTTGGATGCGGATATTTTACCAACCAGACCATGGAACAAAATTTGGCTTCGATGTATCAATAGGGTTTGAATAGACCTTTCCATTAATGTATGGCACGATCTATTTCATTAACTTTGAAAAAAAAGTTGTTTTTTTTTTGAAAAAATGGCAAGGGGTTAGTCCATTCTTTTTTCGAAATCCATGAAAAATTTCTTTGTCAAAATTTTTACATTTTTGGAAAGGTGTATTAATTTCCTATTCAGAACTGAAAGCCGCAACAATTCTGAAAGCTCGGTTCGTTAGATATTCGCATTTTACGGATTGCGTAAAAATTCACTTAAATTACATTGGATGCAAATATCTAACGAACCAGACATTGCAGAAGCTTTCGGTTTTCACAAACGGATAGCTTTTGAATATATAGGGCAGAATTTGAAAACCAAAATTTATTTGCATGGCTTGGCGGCGAAAATATAATTATGCAAAGGCATTTTCAGGCTAAATGCAAATAATCGAATACTACTTTGAAAGCCTATATTTCGAAAACAAGATGTCACAGAAGGTTCTAATTTTCGGTTTTGGAAAGCTCTGGAAAATTTCAATAGCAATTTTTTTATTTTAGCTTTGTTCAAGGCTCTGCTCCGGAAATATCTCCATCCAAAGACATTAAGGTAGGTACAAAATCGATAAAATCAAGTAAAGTCGCTTTGGATGCGGATATTTTACCAACCAGACCATGGAACAAAATTTGGCTTCGATGTATCAATAGGGTTTGAATAGACCTTTCCATTAATGTATGGCACGATCTATTTCATTAACTTTGAAAAAAAAGTTGTTTTTTTTTTGAAAAAATGGCAAGGGGTTAGTCCATTCTTTTTTCGAAATCCATGAAAAATTTCTTTGTCAAAATTTTTACATTTTTGGAAAGGTGTATTAATTTCCTATTCAGAACTGAAAGCCGCAACAATTCTGAAAGCTCGGTTCGTTAGATATTCGCATTTTACGGATTGCGTAAAAATTCACTTAAATTACATTGGATGCAAATATCTAACGAACTGAACATTGCAGAAGCTTTTGGTTTTCACAAACGGATAGCTTTTGAATATATAGGGCAGAATTTGAAAACCAAAATTTATTTGCATGGCTTGGCGGCGAAAATATAATTATGCAAAGGCATTTTCAGGCTAAATGCAAATAATCGAATACTACTTTGAAAGCCTATATTTCGAAAACAAGATGTCACAGAAGGTTCTAATTTTCGGTTTTGGAAAGCTCTGGAAAATTTCAATAGCAATTTTTTTATTTTAGCTTTGTTCAAGGCTCTGCTCCGGAAATATCTCCATCCAAAGACATTAAGGTAGGTACAAAATCGATAAAATCAAGTAAAGTCGCTTTGGATGCGGATATTTTACCAACCAGACCATGGGACAAAATTTGGCTTCGATGTATCAATAGGGTTTGAATAGACCTTTCCATTAATGTATGGCACGATCTATTTCATTAACTTTGAAAAAAAAGTTGTTTTTTTTTTGAAAAAATGGCAAGGGGTTAGTCCATTCTTTTTTCGAAATCCATGAAAAATTTCTTTGTCAAAATTTTTACATTTTTGGAAAGGTGTATTAATTTCCTATTCAGAACTGAAAGCCGCAACAATTCTGAAAGCTCGGTTCGTTAGATATTCGCATTTTACGGATTGCGTAAAAATTCACTTAAATTACATTGGATGCAAATATCTAACGAACTGAACATTGCAGAAGCTTTTGGTTTTCACAAACGGATAGCTTTTGAATATATAGGGCAGAATTTGAAAACCAAAATTTATTTGCATGGCTTGGCGGCGAAAATATAATTATGCAAAGGCATTTTCAGGCTAAATGCAAATAATCGAATACTACTTTGAAAGCCTATATTTCGAAAACAAGATGTCACAGAAGGTTCTAATTTTCGGTTTTGGAAAGCTCTGGAAAATTTCAATAGCAATTTTTTTATTTTAGCTTTGTTCAAGGCTCTGCTCCGGAAATATCTCCATCCAAAGACATTAAGGTAGGTACAAAATCGATAAAATCAAGTAAAGTCGCTTTGGATGCGGATATTTTACCAACCAGACCATGGAACAAAATTTGGCTTCGATGTATCAATAGGGTTTGAATAGACCTTTCCATTAATGTATGGCACGATCTATTTCATTAACTTTGAAAAAAAAAGTTGTTTTTTTTTTGAAAAAATGGCAAGGGGTTAGTCCATTCTTTTTTCGAAATCCATGAAAAATTTCTTTGTCAAAATTTTTACATTTTTGGAAAGGTGTATTAATTTCCTATTCAGAACTGAAAGCCGCAACAATTCTGAAAGCTCGGTTCGTTAGATATTCGCATTTTACGGATTGCGTAAAAATTCACTTAAATTACATTGGATGCAAATATCTAACGAACTGAACATTGCAGAAGCTTTTGGTTTTCACAAACGGATAGCTTTTGAATATATAGGGCAGAATTTGAAAACCAAAATTTATTTGCATGGCTTGGCGGCGAAAATATAATTATGCAAAGGCATTTTCAGGCTAAATGCAAATAATCGAATACTACTTTGAAAGCCTTTATTTCGAAAACAAGATGTCACAGAAGGTTCTAATTTTCGGTTTTGGAAAGCTCTGGAAAATTTCAATAGCAATTTTTTTATTTTAGCTTTGTTCAAGGCTCTGCTCCGGAAATATCTCCATCCAAAGACATTAAGGTAGGTACAAAATCGATAAAATCAAGTAAAGTCGCTTTGGATGCGGATATTTTACCAACCAGACCATGGAACAAAATTTGGCTTCGATGTATCAATAGGGTTTGAATAGACCTTTCCATTAATGTATGGCACGATCTATTTCATTAACTTTGAAAAAAAAAGTTGTTTTTTTTTTTGAAAAAATGGCAAGGGGTTAGTCCATTCTTTTTTCGAAATCCATGAAAAATTTCTTTGTCAAAATTTTTACATTTTTGGAAAGGTGTATTAATTTCCTATTTAGAACTGAAAGCCGCAACAATTCTGAAAGCTCGGTTCGTTAGATATTCGCATTTTACGGATTGCGTAAAAATTCACTTAAATTACATTGGATGCAAATATCTAACGAACTGAACATTGCAGAAGCTTTTGGTTTTCACAAACGGATAGCTTTTGAATATATAGGGCAGAATTTGAAAACCAAAATTTATTTGCATGGCTTGGCGGCGAAAATATAATTATGCAAAGGCATTTTCAGGCTAAATGCAAATAATCGAATACTACTTTGAAAGCCTATATTTCGAAAACAAGATGTCACAGAAGGTTCTAATTTTCAGTTTTGGAAAGCTCTGGAAAATCTCAATAGCAATTTTTTTATTTTAGCTTTGTTCAAGGCTCTGCTCCGGAAATATCTCCATCCAAAGACATTAAGGTAGGTACAAAATCGATAAAATCAAGTAAAGTCGCTTTGGATGCGGATATTTTACCAACCAGACCATGGGACAAAATTTGGCTTCGATGTATCAATAGGGTTTGAATAGACCTTTCCATTAATGTATGGCACGATCTATTTCATTAACTTTGAAAAAAAAGTTGTTTTTTTTTTTTGAAAAAATGGCAAGGGGTTAGTCCATTCTTTTTTCGAAATCCATGAAAAATTTCTTTGTCAAAATTTTTACATTTTTGGAAAGGTGTATTAATTTCCTATTCAGAACTGAAAGCCGCAACAATTCTGAAAGCTCGGTTCGTTAGATATTCGCATTTTACGGATTGCGTAAAAATTCACTTAAATTACATTGGATGCAAATATCTAACGAACTGAACATTGCAGAAGCTTTTGGTTTTCACAAACGGATAGCTTTTGAATATATAGGGCAGAATTTGAAAACCAAAATTTATTTGCATGGCTTGGCGGCGAAAATATAATTATGCAAAGGCATTTTCAGGCTAAATGCAAATAATCGAATACTACTTTGAAAGCCTATATTTCGAAAACAAGATGTCACAGAAGGTTCTAATTTTCAGTTTTGGAAAGCTCTGGAAAATCTCAATAGCAATTTTTTTATTTTAGCTTTGTTCAAGGCTCTGCTCCGGAAATATCTCCATCCAAAGACATTAAGGTAGGTACAAAATCGATAAAATCAAGTAAAGTCGCTTTGGATGCGGATATTTTACCAACCAGACCATGGAACAAAATTTGGCTTCGATGTATCAATAGGGTTTGAATAGACCTTTCCATTAATGTATGGCACGATCTATTTCATTAACTTTGAAAAAAAAGTTGTTTTTTTTTTTGAAAAAATGGCAAGGGGTTAGTCCATTCTTTTTTCGAAATCCATGAAAAATTTCTTTGTCAAAATTTTTACATTTTTGGAAAGGTGTATTAATTTCCTATTCAGAACTGAAAGCCGCAACAATTCTGAAAGCTCGGTTCGTTAGATATTCGCATTTTACGGATTGCGTAAAAATTCACTTAAATTACATTGGATGCAAATATCTAACGAACTGAACATTGCAGAAGCTTTTGGTTTTCACAAACGGATAGCTTTTGAATATATAGGGCAGAATTTGAAAACCAAAATTTATTTGCATGGCTTGGCGGCGAAAATATAATTATGCAAAGGCATTTTCAGGCTAAATGCAAATAATCGAATACTACTTTGAAAGCCTATATTTCGAAAACAAGATGTCACAGAAGGTTCTAATTTTCGGTTTTGGAAAGCTCTGGAAAATTTCAATAGCAATTTTTTTATTTTAGCTTTGTTCAAGGCTCTGCTCCGGAAATATCTCCATCCAAAGACATTAAGGTAGGTACAAAATCGATAAAATCAAGTAAAGTCGCTTTGGATGCGGATATTTTACCAACCAGACCATGGAACAAAATTTGGCTTCGATGTATCAATAGGGTTTGAATAGACCTTTCCATTAATGTATGGCACAATTTATTTCATTAACTTTGAAAAAAAAGTTGTTTTTTTTTTGAAAAAATGGCAAGGGGTTAGTCTATTCTTTTTTCGAAATCCATGAAAAATTTCTTTGTCAAAATTTTTACATTTTTGGAAAGGTGTATTAATTTCCTATTCAGAACTGAAAGCCGCAACAATTCTGAAAGCTCGGTTCGTTAGATATTCGCATTTTACGGATTGCGTAAAAATTCACTTAAATTACATTGGATGCAAATATCTAACGAACCAGACATTGCAGAAGCTTTTGGTTTTCACAAACGGAAAGCTTTTGAATATATAGTGCAGAATTTGAAAACCAAAATTTATGTGCATGGCTTGGCGGTGAAAATATAATTATGCAAAGGCATTTTCAGGCTTAATGCAAATAATCGAATACTACTTTGAAAGCCTATATTTCGAAAACAAGATGTCACAGAAGGTTCTAATTTTCAGTTTTGGAAAGCTCTGGAAAATCTCAATAGCAATTTTTTTATTTTAGCTTTGTTCAAGGCTCTGCTCCGGAAATATCTCCATCCAAAGACATTAAGGTAGGTACAAAATCGATAAAATCAAGTAAAGTCGCTTTGGATGCGGATATTTTACCAACCAGACCATGGAACAAAATTTGGCTTCGATGTATCAATAGGGTTTGAATAGACCTTTCCATTAATGTATGGAATGTATGGCACGTTTTCACAAACGGATAGCTTTTGAATATATAGGGCAGAATTTGAAAACTAAAATTTATTTGCATGGCTTGGCGGCGAAAATATAATTATGCAAAGGCATTTTCAGGCTAAATGCAAATAATCGAATACTACTTTGAAAGCCTATATTTCGAAAACAAGATGTCACAGAAGGTTCTTATTTTCAGTTTATCAAAGTTCTGGGAAATTTCAATAGCACATTTTTTGATTCTTGCCTTCTTCAAGGCTTTCTTTCGGAAATATAGCTATTTAAAAACATTGAGGGAAGTAGTTGAAAGCAGAAAATCGTTAAAATCACATAACAAGGTTGTTATAAAAGTTAGATTTTGTAATTGCGAAATTATGTAAAGGAAGATTATTAATTTCCAAGATTTGGTTTTTCGAAAATTAAAAAAAAAATATGCCAGATTTTGTTGTGATAGAATTTTGTTGACTGGAGTTCGTACAGCTCCCAAAAAACGCTGTTAGAAGTGATATTGTCTCCAAAGGATTGAAACCATTTTTGTAAAGATGAAATTTTTTTGTAAGCTTCAATAATTTTTTAACGGTTTTCTTTCCTTTGATTTATTTCTCTGTGTAGAAACATAATTATCCTTAAGATCCATTATTATTTACTTAAACGAAACTTTAGTTCAAAATGGCTTTCAATAATTTTGTACTAGGTATGGAGAAAAAGAATTTTTAAGATATCTTTATTTGTTCAAAAGTTATGATTTTTGCCACAAAAATAGTCATTTTGGACCACAGTACCTATTTGGTGGCGTGAGTTTTGGGGATGCATAAAAGAATGATGCTCAGAGGAAAGCTTGAATTCGAACCTCTGAACAAACACTAAACAAATATTGGATTGCCATTGTGAATGAAACACTATTATTGTTTCTTAAAGAATCTATGAAATTGATGGCAGCTTTTATGTATGCATATATGTAAATCAAAATCTTCACAATACAATTTGTTTCAAAAATTATTAAAAAATAAAAGATGCATATTTTAATATTCATCACATTTTCGATGCTGCAAAAAATTATAAACATTCTATGAGCCTTCTCACTAATATGGCTTCTTCCGTTAAGAAAATTGAACTTGGTTTACTTTCGTTAGTTAATTGTTTAAATAAGCAAATTAGTTTTGAATAACTTATTATTTCTCTCCATGTATGTTTTGTATGATATCTAGAAAATTTATTTTAGGTCCTAAAAAAACAGTCATAATTTTTTATTTAATATTTTTTTTTTTTTTTAAATTTTGATTATTTTTGAACGTGGATGGAGCTCAATGAAATGTTTTAAGGTATAAATACTCAACTAGTTTGCTTTAATCTTCACACTCAAGAACTTGTTATCAAACCAATTGGAGCTTATCACAGAACCAAAAAACGAAACCTTATAGTCAAAATGAAGTTCATTCTATTTGTGAGTATTTATTTATTTCGTTTCAGGATATTTTAATAAGTTATAACTTGTGTAAATTTTTAAAATTTTAGACAATTTTCATGTGCTTTGCCTTGTTCGCTGTAACTATGGCTGCTCCATTGGAGGAAGGAGCTTTGAGTGATATGCCTGGAAGTGATATTGTAAACCCACAGGAACCCAATTCAATTCACATCCATCATAAGGTGCTTCATCTCAAGAAGCATCTTCTGCATTTGGCCTGAGAACCAAAATAAAGGATACAAAAATTATACCTTCTAATAGACTTATAGTGCAAATTAAGTAAATTTAAGTAAATAAAAATTTAAACAAAAATTTAACCAGATTGTTTTTATTTCCTTACCTACTCATTTATTCGTGTGTAATGAGTAAATAATGGAGTTATTATTCGACTTAAAAAACTAAGAATACATATATATGTCAGTCAAGAAAGGTCACCTTAATAGTTTCAGAAGTTGGTCAGTCGTATAGAGAATTTTTAATCAATGTCTAAATTTGTTCAAGGTCATCAGTTATTTGACGATGTATGACGATATTCAATCGTCATAAAATGTTAAAGTAGTTTAAGAAGTTTTTTTCTTATGAATTTTTAAAGTTTGTTTTAAGATCTCAATATGCATAAAGGGTGTCCTGTATAAATAATGGATAACTTAATTCGCAATTGATTATAAACAATGTGATAGTGTATTCTGAAAGGCCCGTTCAAGGGAGAAAAATGGCTATCTCGTCCATAAGATCAAGTTCTGAAAATTTCAGCGAAATTGTTGGAGCTGTTCCTGAGAAACAAAGGATTAGGTCGAAAGGCATTAGCATTAAGTTATTCTAGTTTAGCTTAGAGCGCCCGATTGGGGCCAGTTATTTAGTTTTAAGATATTGATAAGTAGGCTAATTTTTATGAATATTTAAGGATGTTTCAACAGGGACGCTACAAAAGTAGAGTGACAGGGACAGCAAACGACGCCATATTTCTTGCCGCTCTTTTGACATTTCTCTTCAGTAGGGTTTGCCATTTCATAATGGAAAGATAAACGAGCCAACTATTAAAATTTACTACCGAAATTCGGAGTCAGTGGCCTGAACGTTTAGAACGCTATGTCCAATTTATCATCCTAAAAAATAAATTAAAAAATAAATTTTGTGGCGCAACAGCTCATGGAGAACCAGGGCCTAGTGACTAACAACTCTCAACCATTCCTGTGTGCGTGTTGTTGGCAGGAATGGAGGGGACCTACAATTTTTTGCCAAGTCCGAACGGCTGGATGAGAAGCACTTATTCATGACAAGTATACTCTTGAAGGATTTGTCAGTCCCTCGCAAGAGGCAGTACCTCGGAAAAAAACATTTGTTTTTAGGTGGCAGTGGCCGGGAATCGAACCCAGACCTTTGGCATGACAGTCCTACGCACTAACCACTATGCCACGAGGTACTATAATTTATCATCCTAGCAGATCAATAATTGAGCGTCTAGTGGAAAAATTTGAATCCACAGGCGCAGTACAAAATGTTCCATGCCTGTGAGACAAAGAAGAGCCCGTAGTGTCGAGAATATTGCTGCCGCTGACGCCTCAGTTGCAGAAAGCCCAAATGTGTCTCTCACAGGTCGTTCTCAAGCGTTGGGCATCTCTGTGATGTCGTTGTAACGAATTTTGCGAAAAGATATTGGCCTACATCCTTGCAAGATTAAATTGACGCAAGAACTAAAGCCGCTTGACCAACACAAGCGTCGTATGTTCGTGAATTGGGCTGAGCAACAACTTGAAAATAATTCGGATTTTCATCGAAAAATCATCTTCAGCGATGAGGCTCATTTCTAGCTGAATGGCTTCGTCAATAAACAAAATATGCGGTACTGGTCAGGCAGCAATCCACACGTACTCCATGAGTCATCATTGCATTGCGAAAAAATTACGGTTTGGTGCGGTTTATGGGCCGACGGCGTCATTGGGCCGTAATTCTTCCGTGATGATCAAGACCGACACGTTACTGTGAATAGGGATAGCTACCGTTCAATGATAACCGAATATTTGTGGCCCCTATTGGATGATATGGACTTGGAGGACATGTGGTTCCAACAGGATGGCGGGCGCCACAAGCCACACAGCGAATGTCACAATCAATTTATTAGAAACCAAGTTTGGAGAACGTGTTATCTCACGAAATGGTCCAGTTGCTTGGCCACCTCGGTCGTGTGATTTGACGAAGTTAAACTATCTCCTGTGGGGCTACGTCAAGTCTATGGTCTATGCCAACAAGCCAGCGACGATTGATGAACTTCGTACGAATATCGAACGTGAAATTGCAGCAGTATCGGCCGATTTATGCTTGAAAACCGTTCAGCGTCTGGACTTCTGCAACCGTGCCCGTGGTGGCCATACAAAAGAAATCTTGTTCCATACATAATGGGATCGAACGTACTTTCAAAATAATAAAGAATTTCATTGATATCCAAACCCGTTTTTGCTTTATTTAAAAAAACAATTGTAGCGCTCTTATTGAACAACCCAATACTATTGTGTTCCGTTATGTTAGTTGAACTATCATGATTCCTATAAATATTTCTTTTGTCAAGAAATTTTACTTAGCTCATGTTAATTACATTCGGGATTAATTGAATTTCAAACCAAACTCTCATTGAAGGTATCTTATGTTATCGCCTTTTCTTGGTTCTTGTGTTAATTTGCAAACGCCAAAGTATCCTATGTCTACTTAAGGGAAAGAAAATTATAGTTTTAAATTTATAAAAATATCTTATGCCAACATAGGATGACTCGACTTTTCTCACTTTTCCACGAGAGCTATTGTCTTAAGTCGACATAAAGATTTTTTTTGGTTGACACTTGGCAAAATATTTTAAGTTAACAGATAAAATAATCTTAACTCTGCATGAGGTTTTTGAAAACGATTGACTTTAACATCTTAAGTTGTTTTAAGATATTTTACCTTGTGTCAACATGTAATTTTCAGACATAAGATGGAATTATTTTGCCTTATAAAAGCGGAAAAGAGTGAGATAGCAGGATGGCGATAATGGATGTGTCCCTCAAAAATGGCAACACTATTATAAGTCGGCTTAAGATACTTTACCTTTTTAGTCGAGATTTAATTTATAAGATCTAGGCAAACACTGCTTTGGTAAAATTAAAGCCGAAGACAAGAAATATTTGAGAAAAGAAATGACTTATCAAAGCCAAAAGGAAACCCCCATTTTGTTCTATTTTATATTTTCTCAACAAATGTTATGCTATGAAAATAAAGCAAGCATTTTAGTTGGCTTTTGAAAAATAAAATTCAGTTCACAGTACTGCTTGTATTTTTTTTTTCATATATTGGGCTATCTTTATTTTAAATTTTCCACAACAATTCGAAAAAAGTAGCCCAATTTGACATTACTTCAAACTACTTTTAAGATTCTTTTCACAGGATTTTTTAAATACATAAGCCCAACAACATATTAAAATTCATCCAGATTAAAAGGATATTGCCCTTAGAAATTATTCCAAAAAATAAGAAGATCGTGGAATGTGTTAGAAATTTTAAATTTTTTTAATGAGATTGGGCTAGTTTTTAGGCTACATTTCGGTCAGTAATTTTTACAAGAATTAAAATTTGAGCTATACAAGCGTTTCTTGACCTGGCAACCCTGCTTGGACATATAAATCATACAAAAAATAAATAAATGTATTTGAGTAGTTAAAAATATTTGCAACGTTTCTGCACAGTGTGACGTTCTTGACAGTTTATGTGAATGTGTTCAAGTGCGTTTTTCAAATAGGACACCAATATTGAAACTACTCCATTGTCAGTTATAACATTTTTCAATAATAATTAGTTATAGGTTTTTGTTAATTATGAAAAAATTTGTTTGACTCTAACCACTGGCCTTCATGTCTACAATTAGGATTGCGAAAATTAAAAAAAAAATTGTTTCAAGTACCTCCACAGCCAAATCTTAGATCCGGTACTGGCCACAGTTGTGGGTCAGTTGAATCTGGGCGATGCATAAAGTAATGTTGCTTTAAGTGGCGCTTGAATCCATAAATCTTAATAATTATAAATGGATAGTTATATGTATCATTGACACCCATTAGGTGTATGAAAAACGGGAAATACTAAGATTTTGTTTAACAACCTTATTATTGGTGTTTATCAAACATTAAAATTAAAATAAAGGCCAGCTTTTATCTATGTAAATCAAAATCTTCATAGATGAATATTTTAACATTCAGCAGTTTGCAAAAAAATGCAAAAAAAAACTTTAAAATTCTCTGAGCCTTCACCTGTTCTGATCTTCCGTTTAGTTAATTTAACTTGGTATTATTTCGTTAACTAATTGTTTAAAAAATGCAAAAAATTAAATTTACATAACTTAGCATCGGTTATGTCTTTTTCTTAAAGAAAATAAATTCAGATCATAAAAATATCATACCAAAGACATGATTTTTGATTAAAAGTTTATGAGTTAGTTTTTGTTTTGATTAAAATTCAGCTCAATGAAATGGTATTTGGTATAAATACTCAACTTGTTTGCTATAATCTTCACACTCAAGAACTTGATATCAAACTAATTGGAGCTTATCTCAAAACCAAAAACAAATCCAAATTTTCAAAATGAAATTCTTCTTACTTGTAAGTATTTTTTTTCTAATATTTGCAATATTAGGATATTTGAACAAATAATATCTTGTGGTTTTTGTTCCAATTTCAGACAATTATTGTGTGCTTTGCTTTGTTCGCTGTAACTATGGCTGCTCCATCGGAAGAAGGAGTCTTAGGTGATATGCCTGGAAGTGATATTGTAGACCCACAGGAACCCAATTCAATTCACATTCATCATAAGTTGCTTCATCTCAAGAAGCATCTTCTTCTGCACTCTGTCTGAAAACACCCCACATGAAGGATGACAAAACTACCCCAATGTACCTTATCTAGGCTTATAGTGCAATTACAATACGGTTATGCAGATAGTATTTATTTAAGAAAATAAAAATTAAAAGAAAAATTTAGTATTCAGTTTTTTTTTGTACCGATGTGAAGCACTTTTGGTAATTTTTTTGTTGAATTTGGACAGCAAAAATTATTTTCACCACAATTCTTGATGAAAATTAATAAAATTACTAAAGTAAGGCAGTTTAGTTCATTTGATTAAGTGATCAATTTAGTTTAACTGAAGCTGAACTAAATTGAACTTAAATAAACGAACAAGTCATTTATGTTCAACAAAAAAAAACAATAACAAATATACTTATTACACGTGAAAAAAAGATTTTTGATGAAATGTGAAATAAATAAAAAAACATAACTGTAGTATACGAAAAAAACTGCGAAATCTCGTTATTTTTCAAATTCTTTTCTGATTTTGTAGGAGTTTTTAAATCCATCGTCATCGTAGGCATTTTCAATAGAATTTGACAGTTTATAAATTGAAGGATAGTGGACGAATTATGTTTTAAGGCAAAAAGTTTATTTTGTTCCAAATGTCATCCATTTGGCCTAAAATCACTTTTTTCTGAAGCATTAAAAAAGTGATTTTTTTGTTTTTTTAGAGGTTTTTTAATCCATCGTCATCGTAGCCATCCTTCAATGAAATTTGAAAGTTAATATTTTGACAGATGGTGAACGAACTACATTTTGAGGCGAATAGTGTATTTTGTTCCAAATGTCACCCAGTTGGCTGCAAATCCCATTTTTCTGAAGTAGTAGAAAAATTGCCAAATTTTCCGATTTTTTAGAGGTTTTTTAATCGATCTTCAGCATAGCCATCCATCAATGAAATTTTTCAACTCGGGTGAAATTTTTATTTGTATTTCATTTCAACATCGACTGTTACAAAAGGGGAATAACAACCCAAATATCTATACCAAAACCAAACAGTATACCTTCAGTCGATGCCAAAAAAAAAAACGATTTGATTTGACTGAGTTGCCTTTCGGTTCATGTGAAATTAAAATCTAACTCTAACTCCAGTTTGAAAATAAAGTCCCACCAGCTCAACTCGGTCAATCCGTACCGAGATTTTTTTCGGTTCATGTATAATCTAACTCGAGTTTGAATAAAATTCTCACTGAGTCAACTCGTTCAGTCCAAACCGAGTTATCTTTCGATTCAGGTAAAATCTAACTCGAGTTAATAAAATAAATATTAATATAAAATCAAAACGAGTCAACTCGAGTTGTACTTAACTCCAGTTGACTCGAGTTAGCAAACCGAGTTGTCAGTATGAATAGACGAGTAAAAATTAGTTGAAATTGTTCATGATAATTTTTCACAGTTGTCCAGGGGGGTTATTTTAAAAACGATACTCGTTCCAAATAAGGCGTATTCGTTAAATTGCGATTAGGAAAAACGATTATGGTAGCACTTAATCGTCAAATTGATACTCGTATTTTTATTTACGAGTGCCTTAAGCTCTCGTTCAGCTTTCGTTTTGGGGGTAGTTGTCAAATGTCATTTATTTTTTATTTTGGTTTGGTTGGTTTTTGTTTTGTTAAGTGAGCGAAAAAAAGAACGTGAATAATAAATACAATTGCGAAAAACATAAAAATTGACATTTGTTAATATGAGTGAAGTAAGTTGCGCTTTTAAAAAATTATCATTTTTCGTTTTTGTGGCAACTTTTTTTGCTTTCTATTTTCGTATCTGATAATCCCTGTTCGCCATAACTTTCGTTTCTTCGAGTTTTGTTTTTTCTTCCGTTCGTTTCATAATTGTTAATAAGGGCCCAGTGCTATTGAACTATGAACTCTTGACTTTAAGTCTGTATAGGCTTTGTATCGATTATGGCAGTCTGATTAACAAGTAAATTTGATTTGATAAATTTTAACATTTTTTCAGAAATGTTTTCTATATTCTTTAGCAGCTCCTTCATGGCTATGGGGAAATGTCAAAAACTAATAAATTCAAAAATACTTGGACCATAACAAATTTTAAAGTCTTAGGTTTGGTGGTAGTGCCAGTTGTTTTGCTCAAAAAAATAAATAAATATCATGAAATAAATGGTTTTGACTATAGTAAATAGTGCTCAAGTTGTGTTCCTTTTTTAATTTGAAGTAAGTTTGGAACACGCTCCATGACCTCAGAATAAAAAGACCGAATGAATAGAGTAAATAGCTGAGAGCAACCAACTTCAATATTTGTTCACTCATATCAAATGGGCGCATTTAACACATCAATTTTAGCTCATATTTTTTAATTCTTCGAGTTTATGATTGGCCTATGCTGTCAGATGAAAAATATGAGTTAGTACTTAATTTAGATGCGTTGATCGCATCGAAATCGTACGACAGTACAGTGATCAGATGCGTTTCAAAATTATATTCGAGAGCTCTGATCATACTCTGCTCTAGCTCCAATAGCTCAAGCCTTAACCCCATGCTCTGCTCAGAGTTAAAAACGAAAAACGCCGAATTGTTCATAATGAATCGAAAAGCGAAATGAAAATATAAAAACGTAAATGTTCTTTGAACAAAATTTAACGAACTAAATGAACTAGAGAACAAAGAGAGTAAACTTAGTTGACTAGTTCACTTAAGTGAGCTAGTTTATTGAACTTGTTCGTTCGCGAACTACACAAGCCTTAAAATTACTCCTTTTCGCTCTGCAGTACTCTGTTGATAATTTAAGCACATTATTTAAAAGTCTACACTTTACACTCCAAATTCTTAAAGTTTTCGAGTGTATTTTAATTCTCAAATTGAAAATGAAGTGAGTTTTTGCTTTATGAAAATTAATTTGCCTAACATTCAAAGTGGCGCCTAAAATAATTGGAACAGAAAAGCAATAGATTTCTCATGACCCCACCTTACGATCAAACAAACAAATTAAAGATTCTTTTTAATTCCTGGGGCCTATAACACAGAACAACAAGTCAACTAGTCAACAATTACTTATTCAACTATGTTTGTTCAACAAGTCAAAATCATTTCTGTAACTCAATAAAAAGGGTAACAATTGTTTTTATTTAAAAGTTGTTTAATTATACTTGTTCACCAAGCACTTTATGTATTATGTTATAGGCCCCTGTTATTCAAGGTGTTTATTTTCGATTTCTTGAAGAGATTTGAATCTCTGAAGATAAAACCAAATTATGAAATAAAAATGCAAATAAAATTTTTGTTTTTATATTTTCATACATCATTTTTTGTTTACTTTATTTTATTTCAATCCTATGTTTTCAACTTAACGGCTCTTCTATTTAATGAACCAATAAACTTAATATTTAAATTTTATTTTATTATTATGTATTAAAAACTATATTTTAAGAATATATTATTTATAATTAAGTTAAAATACAAGTTCATATATATGTCTATATATAGGTACTGACAATTTGTTTTTTATTTTTCTTGTCAAAACAAAAAAAAATCATATTTAATATCTTTTAATTTTTGTTTAATATAAATATAATATGTATTGAAATACAATTAAAATTACAAATTTTCATTATTTATAACGATAAACAATTTCGCAGAAATAAAATTTAACACCATTTATTTAAGTTGTGCAAATAAATTTAATACATACATCAAAATACATTTTACTTATTTTTTGTATTTATTTTTAAAATTAAAAAAGATTGTCTTATTAATTTTTCTTTTATTATTTTTTTCTCTTCTTTCTTAACCATTTTGTATCATATTATAACCAACCAACAAATGACCAAAATAATTTAAGTGAATTTTGTTATTTATTTTTTTTTAATTATAATTTTTTTTTTGTACTAATACACATTTATATATATAGAGGCAAGCGTGGTTAGGTTATATTGTAATGATTTTTGTATTTATCGTTTTTTTTTTGCATAATTTTTATTTTTTTATTTGTGTAAAACTTCAATCTATAAAAATTTGCAATTTTATTTTTTTCTCTTTTGAAAAATTAGAAAAATAAAATTTTTCAGTAGCAAAATATTTTGATTTGTAAAAAAAAATCCTTATTTTTGTTCCAAAAAAAGAAAATAGCTAAATTTTTTTCATTATATTTTACTGTATCAAAGTAATTATTATTTTTTTCTTTCGTTTATTCTTGTTTTTTAAGGCACTTTTAAAGCAAAACATATATAATATGAGTTAAATGTTTTTTTCCTATTAAAACATAATTTTAAATTAAATAAAGCTTAATAAATCACAAAAAATAATAAAATTATTAATAAAAAGGAAATTTCCCATACAAATTAAGAAATAAAGGTCTTTTAAGAAATTTGATGTATTATTTAAGATTAATAAGATTTAGGGGTATAAGATTATAGGAGTAAATTTTGAGAGAACAGTAAGTTGTGTGATTAAAAAAAATTATCACAAACAAAAAATTATTGTTTTAATTATTATAAAGCCAGCAATGCATAAATATTTTAATTACAATTGTCTTAATAATATTGTGTTTTAATTTTTCCACCAAAGTTTTCAATTTTTACAGGTGGAAGTATTTTTTTTTTTCAATTTAATGTTGTATATTTTGAAGGGATAAGTTAAGAGTATATTTTTAAAAATGATAGAAGAGATGAAGAGCGTGTGGAAATGCACAAAGATTGAGAGTCATATTTTGTCTATGAATTTAGCATTATTTGAATGGGAGTGAATTAAGTGTTATATCTTTTGAATCGATTTGCAATCAAATTATTGTATAAAAAAGCCTAGTGCGTTGCTGTTGTGAAACGAAAAATCCCATACAAAAATTGTAACAGATTATTTGAAGAAGTCTACACACTTTTTTCTCACACAATTAATTACCCAGATCATTTATTGTATGCGAAAAAGTAACATTTGGTGTTTATTAGTATTTTTTTTTTTTATTTATAATTACAGTATGGCTGCCAGTAATTTGTTTGCATTTTTATTTGTTTTAATTTTTTCGAATTTGTGCAACTGTCTTTAAATAATTTTCATATTATTTTCGTAGGCATTTCGCTGTTTTTGTTTTTTTGTTTAAATACCAAACTAAAAATTACGTTTCGGATCAGCAGCGTATAAGGCTTAAAATGGAACGAATGAATCAAGTTCAATTTAAAGTTTAAATAGGTTTTGAGCTCTATGATGAGCCCAAAACACACCTGAGTGAAACGCAACATGGAGTAGAGCTAGATGAATTGCAGAATAAGAAAGAAGATTTTAAGAAGAAATTGTTCAGGGTCCTAATCATGTTGAACGAAAACTATCGCACGAAATCGTTTTGAAGACAGCTTTCTTAAGTTTCCCTCCAACGAATATGATAGAGATAGCAATAGTGGAAATGATATCGTGCTATCGTTTTTATTTTACGTGATTAGGCCCCAGGGAATGGAATGATTTTTTCCAGGATAGGAAAAGGAATGTGTTTTACTTGTACCTTAACCTTTTTTGTATAGAAAATGGATTTGAAAAGGCAATTGAGAAAAAAAAATCATAAAGTTAGAAACAAATTGATAAAATACAAGCCAGGTATACAATCAAAACTGTGTACTTCGCCTAAGAAATTCTTGATACAAAATCGAGACGTGAATTAAACAGGTTAGGAGGTGAGGATTTTAAAACCTATCAAGTTAAGTATCTAAAAATACTCTGATGGTATTGAAAGCTTAAATGAAACAAGAACTTGAGTTCCATACACAAACCCAAAAAGTTCAAAGGCTAGAGTTATATCTATTTCATGAAAATAGATCATCAAATTCTATTCACTGTCACTTAGCTTTGAAAATAAAATTTCCACCCCTGTTAAAATTTGAACCTAGACCATGAGATTAGCTCAATCGCAGTGCATTTTAGATTTCATTTGACCAACTGATTAATCTGAAAGAACAAACATTTCTACCCCAATGCTATTGCCTAAACTAGAATCAAAATAAGCTCAAAACCTCACTGATAATTTGATGTTTAAAAATATTGTAAACCAAGTGCCACCCTGTTATTAAGTGAGTTCCCCAATATCTTTCTTGAAACAATAGTTTCGAATCAACCCAATGGCAGAGACGCTGAATTTCTTAAGTGCGTCAAAAAGCTTGCATATACTGATTATTGGTTCTTTGCCTTCATATATTTTTGTAAGCTTTTAATTCTCTGTTCCCCCTTTGAGAGAATTGCACCATCCATCCAAAATTTGACAGACTGCCCAGAAGTACACGAACAAACCTTTTTATTGTCTGTATACCAAATTTAAAAAAAAGACTGATAGTTTTCGACTTAATTCAAAATAATAAAAGTATCAGGATATTTTGAAGTTTGTCTACTATCTCCCTAAACTAATTTTGATTTCACTAAAATAGATAAGGAAAATTAAACAAAAAAAATACAAAACTACAAAAAAATTCCGAAAACCCTGAATTTTGGTGGTGAGCTTTGTTTTGAAGTTTAACGCATATCCTAAAAAGTGCCCTAAATTTTGGCTGGGGAAAATATTTTTATCTTATATCTATCTATATTTTTTCTTCGGACTGGGGATGGTGTAAAATTCAATCTTTATAAATTTTATGAAAACTATCTTTTTTTTTAAAAAATGTACTAAATAAGGTTTTTATATCTTACACAAAAAAAAAAAAATGTCATAGATACCTACTTTTTTCAATAATTCAGAGAAAATCATGCAAGAACTTCATGGTGTAGCCAATTTTTTCAAAAAAATTATTAAAATAACATTAATAGATGGTTGAAAATTTTTGTACGATTTGTGTCTGGCTGTATCTTCTCATTATAAAACAAAGTTTTTTCTTCAAAATTCTGAAATTTTGTAGGTAGGTATCAACTTTTGCAACTAAAATATTAAAATTAATAACGGCAAACTCTACCACCCATTTTGTACTAAATTTGCAGCCCCTTCCAAATAATTTGTATACAAAAATTAATTCCGACATTTATTTAACTTTCAATACAGACCTTAAGGTTGAAGATCGAATAAATAAAACAAAATTATATTTTTTACGCCACATTGTTCTCTACTGATGTTCGATAAATTAGCTTAAGGCTAGGACTACACTTGCGATTTTCTGTTGTTTCTTTCCCAGTATGAATTTTTGGTATTATTTGCGTCGATCGTTTTTTGCGACTGACATCACGCGACAGAAAATCGCAAGTGATCCTAGCCTAAATCCATTAATTTTAAACTCTCGTTAATTTCAATCGCAAAATATGATTTAAGTAGGTACTTAAGCTACCCTAATACACCCAAACCACAAAATAGAGCTTAAGTTGGATTGGGGAGCGATACGATACCCCGCAAAACATAAATTTGAATAACAAAATCTTGCTTTTTTGATAATCCCGAAAAATGAAATCTCTATTTTTTTTTTAATTCGAATACGAAATCTCGCAAATTAAAAATCATGTTTTTCATAATCTCGCAGTTATAAAATCTGCCATTTACATCTTGCTCTGAAAAATTTCACAAATTTCGACCAAAATCTCGTATTTAAAAATCTCAAAAAATGGCAACAAAAATCTCGCAATTTAAAATCTCGCAAATCAAAATCTTTAAAATTCAAAGGATCGCACACGGATCTTACAAGAATTTTTTTATTTACCACACACCCAACTGTATATTTCTTACCACCTTTATTACTGTTAATAACCTCTTTATTCGTTTTGCGTTCTTAGTTTTCTTTTACGCCTTTATCAAGAAACTAAAAATACATTTTTTTGCGAGAAGCATGATTTTACGAGATTATGAGAAGCGGGATTTTTTTTTCCTGCGAGATTTCGTTATGCGAGATTGCGAATGCGAGATTTTAATTTTGCGAGATTCAACCCATTTTTAGAAATGCAATATTTCATTTAAATGGAAACCGAAGCCAGGTAGTTATTTTTCATTTTCTAAGGACCTGAATCTGTGCAAGCTTTTGACACGCAATAAAAAAAAAAAAAAACACTTGGGATCCCGCTTTTTATCTGGGTCTGGCCATCCAGCTCGTGGGAACTTCAATTTTCTGCTGAATCAAGACGGCTAAGAGACACTTTTTCATGACAAGCGAAAAAAAATATTCCTTGCAAAAGAAAGGAATTCAATTACTTAGACTCCAGGTGGCAATAATGTAAACGCCAAAGGCTGCAATGAGCACATTTTCAATGGTAATTATACTCTTGTGGGTACGAACGAAAAAATAATTTATTATTTAGTTCTTGGTGAGATTGTGATTAGCGAACAAATTCACGATTTGACAAAACAGACACAAACAAAATTAAATTAAAATCTATTTGTGAAAAGTTACAAACGTAAAAAAAAATGCATAAATGGTAAGTGCATAATTTAGTAGATTAACTGACTAAACACAATTGAGTGTCCATAATGCAGCTGTTCAGCTTTCTATGAGGAGAGATTAACCAAAAGTAACAACACTTTTTTGTATAAGTCAATGTTCAAAAAAGTATTCAGAATAATGAAAGTCTTGCATTATGTTTGGATTTATTTAGAGTGTCTCAATGTTAGAATTGTCTCACTGTTGAGTAATATTCCTTATACGTATGTATTTCAAAAAGATAGTTTGAAGGCTGCTTCCACCCCTATTTAAAACCGCATGGATTTGAAATTCGACTTGATTGCGACCACATTTTTGAATCTTCAAAAAACTGCATGCTAAAACTTAAAACTGGCCAGCGCGTCTAGCTGCGGCTGTAGCTGCGTTGTGTTATATTCAAAATCATTGAAGTTGAGTTTATTTAACATTTTGCGAGCTATTCTAATCCGGTTGTAGACAGAGATTATCAAATAAAGATGTGAAACCTTCGTACACTTCACAATCCATTTGTTCACATTGTTGTATTTATAATTTTATTTCGTGTCAAAGAAAAGATGTGAATTGCAACAACTATAAGATCTGTGCTGGAGCTGAATGACGAATTGATTCTATGTGTGCATGTCTCATTCACTAATATACTTTGCAAATCTTATCAATCCAGCTGTTCATTTCAGCTTGTAGATAAATCAAATTGACAGCTGAGGATTGCCATCTTTATTTATGATCGTCTTTGGTTGTAGCTCCAGTTGCAGCTCCGGTTCAATTGTGTTCAGCCAATACCTAATATATAAACAAAATACTGTTTTTCAGAAACAACTTAGCCGTTTCTCATTACAAAACTATTTTGTAAAAATTAATTGTTTGTTATAGCTGCGGCTCTAACGTGGTGTCTTATTGTAAGGTGTCTTCTTTTTATCGCAGTTTGACTTTGTTTAAGTCTAGACTAGACGCGTAAAATTGTTATTATAAAAACTCATAGGTTAGTTAAATTATCCAACCCTACTCAAGCATTTTAAGTATGTCCTTTGTTTTGTTTGTTGTAAATGATCTTACAATATTTTCTTTACAACATTTCACACGCCCTTTCATTTTGAAACACACATCTTAATTCTTAGAAAGTCTCCATAATCCTATCGTTTGTCATTTTGTTTTTCTCATTTCTAACAGCATTGCCATACCTAAATTACTGGACATTGATTTTTATTATAATTTATTGTGAAGTTTTCTTTTTTTTTTAGCTTATTAACAATAATAATAATTTTAGATCATTATTTACTTTTTTATTTCAGTTTTTTTTTCGATTTTATTTTTACAGTATAATTCTATACATAAATATTTATTTTTTAACATACATTACAATTTTTATTTTTTGTTGGTATCTTACAACTTATAATCTATACATACACAATTTATGTACAACAGGTAATTTAATTTAAGTAGTTATTTATTTTGTATTGTTTGATTAAGAATTAATTTAATTTTGTTTTTGTTATTGTTGAAATGTTTGCAAATTTTGAAATTTGCTATGATATAATTATAATATATAATTATTATTATTTTTTGTATGTATGTTTACATTAATTATAACATATAATTATAAATATTATACGACAGATTAAACCATCTTGGATACACTTAATTATATGTATTTATCATTTATGATAATTTATAATGCTTAGAATTATGTATGTATGTTATGTATGTATATAATATTTTGCTTAATGAATAATGGGAGGGCTGAGGGCTAAGAGGTTCATTTTAAAAAATAATAAGTCGTCAAGGCAGAATTTCTACTACTTAATATTATAACTAAGATAAATAGTGAATATTTAATTACAATGTTGTATAATATTGTTTTGTTTTGTTTTTTTTTTTTTTTTGTTTGACATGTATTTTATCGTAATACAATAATGTCTTATATTTAAGTATTTAATTTTTTTAAATTAATTTTAAATTAAGTTCCAATACATGTTAAGTAAATGCGTTCACAATTAAATCTTAATTTAAACTTAAAATTTAAACAATCCAATATTACACATAATTTAATCGATTTAATGTCTAAATACACGTATATTATCATATTTGTTTGCTTTTATAATTTTTTTTGTTTTTATTTTAAAGTTTTAAATATTTAATAATATATAATATTATAATTATATGTAAGTTTATGAGTCTTGTTTTTTCTTTTTTCTTTGTTTGAACAATATTAAGTGAGTTGTTCATGTATTAAATAATTTTTTCCTATAATGTACATAAATTAATTAAATATAAGATATTTAAATATATTTATATTTATTTTGTTTTGAAGAGGAAGGAATATTTTGTTTTTTGTTTTGTTTTATTTAAACCATGTTAACTGCCCCAGCTGAGGCTGGAGTTGCTATTGAAATGACATCACTGCTTTTTAAAGCAGCATTTTGGCATTTGTATTGATTGAGTTGTGACGATACTGTTGGACCATCATCCGAATCCGAATCACTTGAATCTTCACTATCCGACAGGGTTGTTGTAGATACAGTTGTTGTCATTGCATCAGTTGTATTTGTTGCTATGGATTTGGTATGGATTTTCATGTGTTGCAAAGCTCCTGGCATATCGGTATTGCTTTCGAGCGTTGAATGTTGGCTGGATGGCGAATGGCTGTATTCTGAGGTATTCTCTTCGTCTGATACTATTACAACACTTCGTTTGTGAGTTGGAATTGGTACTGATGATGGGACTTTGTAGCAGCGACGTGCTCGCATTCCACGACCAATAGGTTGCCGACCAATGCTATAAAAGGGAAAAAATGGAAAATTAATATACTAATATTCAATTCAATTCAATTTCAAAATGACTTATATTTATGCTTCATTTGAACTAACGGCACAGAGTAAGTTAACTTTAATTTTTAAATCTTCTATAAAATTCAAATAAGTTCAAATGTTTCAAACTGTTGTTTTATAAAATAAATATACAAAAAGAACACGATACCATTTTTCAAAGAAATGAACAAAATAAATGCAAGAAAATGTTCGTTCTTTTTGATTCTCACTTGCTTTTATGCTATGAGAAGTATTTTCAAATTGATTTTATTAAATTGAGATTTATGTGCTTTTATTCCGGTCAGGAAACCGAATCCCATGCTCTTTTTGGCGGGGAACTTTTTTCTATATTAACAGGATGAAATCTAGCTTGCGAGTCAGTTTTGTAATCATGTCGCTTCCCAATCTGTAGTCCATTCAGACAATCGAATCTTTGCTTTTTGTGGTGGTGCAACCTTATTTTTATATTTGTAATTTCTTTTGATACGCTTAGGTTCTAATTAAGCGTGAGATTTATTGTTTATATCCTGTTACTTGGACACAATTCTCAAAAATGGTGCCCAATCTGTGGAAAACGATAGTTTGAAAAAAAAACTCGTAAGTTGCTTGGAAAATTTCCATTATCAAAATAACGGTTAGCCTTAAAAAAAGGTGTTTGGACTATCTTTGGGGAAAATTTCAGTGCTGCTTCTTTTTGGGGACATACTTTTTTATGTCAACCTCCACTTTTTTATAATTTTTTTTTATTATTTTGGACATGAAATAGGTTACGGAAACGCTTCTAAATGCCAAACGCTTGTTAGGAACTAGAACTAGAACTAGATTGTTAGGAACTAACAATTGATACCTCACAGAAAAGGTGTTGAGTTGAAGCACATTTGGTTAAAATGTGTCAGTATTGCCATTTTTAGGGAATACACCTTTTTTGTTTGGGATTTCCACCTTTTTGGTAATTTTTAATACTATTAACGTGGAAATGTGGAAATGCTTCCTTAAATGTGGTTTGAAAAATTAAAGTTGATGTTAAAAAAAGAATGGTGTTGAGTAGACGGCGCGTCTTCGGTTAAAATTTCAGTGCTAACACTTTTCGGAAACATACTTTTGAAAGTGTTGGATTTCCACATTTGTGGTAGTTTTTAATATTTTTAACATGAACAAAGTTTCAGAAACGCCTCCAGGTGCCAAAAGTGTGTTGGGAAAAAAGTTTCAAATTGTTTCGTATTCAATAAATAAAAAAACTACCGAAAAAGGGACAGTCCCAACTTTTTACACAAAAAAAATTTGTTTCTGAAAAGTGGCAACACTGAAATTTTACCCGAAGGTGCGTTTACTCAACATCTTTTCTTAAGATATCAATCGTTATTTTGATCATGAAAATGTTCCAAGGATCTCACGAGTTTTTCTTCGATTTTCCATTTTCCACAGATTGGGCGCCATTGTTCAATATGTCTTCCAAGCGATAGGATTAAAACAATGACTCCTAAGCTAAATTACATCCTAAACATATCAAAAATAAATTACAAATATAAAAAATAATGTCCCCACTCCCACAAAAGGCACAGGGATTTTGGTTTCCTGACTGGACTACAGATTGGGCACCATTCTTATCAATTTTAAGCTCAAAATCTTACCTCCTTCTCCTTAGTGAATATTTGTAATCGGTGTCTTCGCCCTCTTCATCCGACCAACTATCATCACATAGATCCTCTTGAGATTCTCCATTAGCATTATTCAACTCAACCTGCTGCTGTTGCTGTTGCTGCTGCTGGCGCATGTGCCTCGATCGTGCTATAGCATTCGGACTGTGGTGTTGCTGGTGATTGTTTGTATCGTAACTGCTCAAATCATTGGCACATGATGTATAGGTGCTTCGTTGTTGCTTCTTCTTGCATGCCGATGCATAGATCAGTGAGTCGCGATCGAAAGAATTGCCATTTTCTGAGTGTTGAGTCAAGCTTCCAACACTTCCTGGGGGGCCAGTTGAATTTGTTGTCGTGGTGGTAAGCGTTTGAGTGTTGCACGAGGTGCTGGTTGTGGTTTGTAATCGATTCTCATGAATGAATTCGATAACTTTTCTATTTAGAGTCTCTAAATTTTCATCATCACTGCAACATCCTGTAATGTCAAGCCTTTCGTTGCTGTTCATGGCATCATCATAGGCCAATTGATCGGGACTTGAACAGGCATCTTGAAATGTCAGATCACTGGTTGTCATTGAATTTGAATTGCCATTGGGACTAATCGGACTTGATACTTGAATAACATTCTGATGCAGGATTGGAGATTGTTGTTGTTGTTTTTGTAAATGCCGATTATTATCAGCCACACCAATGATAGTCTGATAGTCTACAACAGGTGTCTGTGGCTCAGCCAGTTGACAGTTGACTAGTCGAATACCCTCGACAGTGCAACCACCGATCAAACTGGATGAAATTTCTCTCGATGCATAGAACGCACTTGGACTGGCATCGGTCTCACTGATGTCCATGGCATCGGTTTGGGTCTCTGTATCGACAAGTTTGACTTTACGGTTTTCCGGTTCACTTTGATACCGCCTTTCGCGTAATGGACTGACTTTGGGTGCTGCAGCAAAGGTGCCGGAACCAATACGTCTGTGACGTGCTTTTTTAGGCTTCTGTGTACTCACACAAAATGATTTTGGTTGCGAACCATCTAGTTGCGCGTAAAGGGTACACTTTACGGGACTCTGAAAGAAATATTTAACTAGAATTGGTTCTTTCGCTTTTTCCCTAAAGAAATACTTACTTCTGGTGTCGTTTCCGGATCAGGTGTGGTTGACTGATTATTATCACAGAGCATTGGTGGATGATTGTTGAGTCTTCTTCGGTAGTATTGCATCTTCCGAAGAGTATTCCCTAATCGTCTTGTTGGCTTATAGCCTGGCAATTTCTTTTCCCTTCTAAATAAATACAACAATATTATTAATTTTATTTTGTTTAAACAAATTTGTTTTAACTTACTCAGCAATTTCTTTCTCTTTTTCTTGCAGTTGCGTCATACATTCACTCAATTCCAAATACAATCGATTCGTTTTCTCCAACTTATCTTCATAGACCATTCGAATGTCCTGAGCGTGTCTCCACTCAGCCGTTCTTCTCTTTATCAAATCCTGCTCGTATTTATGTATACTCGTGCCATTTTGTGTGATCTCTTTCAAATGTGATCTTATTTCCTCCTTCCATGATCGTTGCGTTTCGAAATATTGCTTTTCGTTTTGTTTAAGTAATTCAGGGCCAGCAATTCCCAAATGTGTTAGAATATGCCGAAATGACGGACGGTTTCTTGGTTTGGCACTCCAACACAATTCAACTAGCAGCTTAAATCCATCTGGGCAACTTGATGGAATTGGCAGTCGCAGTGAATTATTTCCAACACCCCAAATTATGGCAGACGAGTCAACGTCTTTGTAGGGAATTTCACAAGTTAGCATTTCCCAGAGGACAACGCCAAATGACCAGATATCGACCTTTTCCGAACATGGCTCATTGCGGATAACTTCGGGAGCCATCCAAGCAACAGTTCCGGCAAAGCTCATTTTTGTACTAATTTCATTCCATTCACGGCTTGTACCAAAATCACTAATTTTCACAAGGGCATTCGTTCCAATCAGGATGCTGGAAAAAAAAATTAAAGTTTTGTGAACACCAAACTTTACAAACTAATTATGTAAAAATTGTAAAAATTTTCGAAGTCGATTTTATCCGTGAGTCAGGATTTTTACCCAACGAGATTTGTTCTAGAAGTACCTACATAAAAATCCATGGTCATTCAGACTGAAAAAGTGTATCGATGTAAGGTAACTTTCCTACTATCACGACGATAAGCCTCGAAGCAAGGACAACGAACTTTGAATCTATAGGTAGAATGTCTGGACATTAAACAGACCATGTTAGTTGTAGTTTTGTGAATTTTGTGGAATTCTGGGCAAGAGGTCTTCCGAGAGCTTGGCCACAAATCACATCATGGACATATTGAAAAAACATAAACGTACGCCCCCGAGGAGGAGGATTTAACCAAGGAGTCGTAGGTATGATAACTTCTCTGCGTGCATTAAAAGTCATTGACTATAGGCAGATTTTTAATTCGAGCTTATGATGACTAATATAGTTGCCGCATCTTAGCACTATATTGCGGTATTTGCGTGTGATTCGACGTTTCTGCATTTTTGTAAATAAAACAAGCTTAATTTTGCCACTGTCGCAGTTTCACATCGAAAACAAACAAAAGGGATAGATTTTCTCTGAGTGACAACTTACGAATGTTGCTCTGCTGCGGGGACTGTTGGTGGAAGGCTTACGAAATCTCTCGGGCTTGTTGAAAACAGTATATTTCTTTAGCAACTCTGAACCTTCTTCAATAATTATCTTCTTTTTTTTATCTTTCAGTAGGGAGCGGATATGGTGTCAAAACTAGTAGCAGTGTGCAATAAAAGAAATGACAGGAGCTGATGTCGAAAGCCAGATTTCAGTATTTCGCATTTAAAGATTTTTCTACTTGCATCCTTTTTTCCTGCCATAAGCATGTTGAGATCACCAACCGTGACCATCAGGAATAGAAGCAAAGTAGTATCTTCACCCACACTTACAGATGCTTTAGCTTTAGCGCCTTTCACATGAGCCGCCAACTGCGAATGTTAATAAATTTGTTTAGGCAATTCCAAGCTCATATATTTTTAACAAATTCTTGTTTTTAGTTTTCTACAAACTGTAAAAACAATTCTTCTACAATTTTCAAAAGAAAAAACAGCCTTAATTGTTAAATTTTGCATTTTTATATTTTTTACGCGTTCAAAGAGATATTTTCTGCGAATTGTCTATCACAAATTCACAATCCACAACATCAGGACGCGTTCCACAAATCTGCGAATGAAAAATTCGCTCGAATTTAACCTCAAATTTTATTAGCACCCATTCTACTGGTTTATTTTGTATGGCAATTTGCGTCTGTTGGCGACCACTTATGTGAAAGATAAATGTCAAAACTCGTGAACATTCGCAATTCGCAGTTTGCTATTTGCAGGTTATGTGGATCGTAAAAACACGATTATCGATAACGTGATCGTCAAACTGACTCAACCACTACCGTCCCTTTTATCTTTTTTTTTTAGAATGCGATTTGAGAGCGTTTGGTACTCTCAAACTGTAGACAAAATTTCATATTGTCCCTAATCACACGTGAAGAAATTCAAGAATTTTCTGCGAATAGTGAAGGTGAGCGGGGTAACCTGCAGAAATAACGAAAAACACAAAGAGGAAAACAAAGGCTGCAGAATAATTTTCTTCACAACTGAACACTTTCGTTCTTCACGTGTAAACAAGCCCATTGGCTGTTTTTTTTTTTTTTTTTGTGATACAATAATAATTGAGTTATGAGATACACATGAAATTACACAAATGCATTGATAAAAACATCAATTTGAAGTCACATTCCATTGGCAATGAAAAAAATCAATTTTTAGATTGAAATCTGAATTAAACGATGGAAAATCACATTAATGAGTGCCCTGGGGTGCCGATTCTGGTTCTTTGAAAAAGTGAAACAAGACATTTTGCATGCTTTCACACCAGTTCCGATTCCCGTTCTGTGAAATAATGCAATGTGAAACCAAACATCAAAAACTTTCCTATGCATAATTTTCTTTCAAGGCCATCATTTGGGAGTGAACATCCAAAATGAAAACGTAAATACAAACAAACAATATCAAACTCAATAATATCGCTTTCTCTGTCAAATCCATAAGGAAAAAAGTGTTACTATCTCATGCAGTTATCTGTTCTCTTCAAAAACATATGAAAATTGAGAGAATCGTGCAGCTTTCAGGAGAAATGGTAAGGTGGTTCGAGCATCGATAATATAGTTTTCATTCAAAGAACCAAAATCGCTTATTTGTGCCAAATGAATCGAAAAAGTGAAGCAATGCTCGGTAGCGAATGTGAAAACTATTAATTCGATTCACTTTTCAGAAAGAACCAGAATAGGCCCCATGGTAAGGTGGTTCAAGCATAGATAGTATAGTTTTCATTCAGAGAACCAGTGCCTACGTTCTGTAACTCTCGCATCGATAAAATTGGTCGAGAAACGATGAAAAATGGAACAAAACACATACAAATTTGTTCCAACTTTCATCGTTTCTCGACTGGTTTTGTCGATGCGAGAGTTACATAACGTAAGCACAGAATTGCTTATTTGTGCCAAATGAATCGAAAAAGTGAAAAAAGCAGTGATCGCCAGCGAATGTGAAAACTTTTTGTTCAATTCACTTTTCCACAGAACCAGAATTGACCCCCAGTTTTCTTATTGTTCAGAAACAAAGGCACAAGTATTTTCACTTATTCCCGTCTGTGGATGCTAATGAGAAAGTTTTCTCAGCTTTGGCTGTAAAAAATTATACTCAAATAAACTTTCTATGACAATGGTTTTTTTTTCAAGCTCTGAGTAGACTACGGAACAGAGCTAGAGCAATTGAAGCTAGCTCTGGGTATATGATCAGAGCTATCTGAATAATTTTAAAACACATCTAAACACTGAACTGTCCATTTATTTGATATAAATCGCTGCATTCAAAGCACCAACAAAAATTCGAAAAATTCAAAAAATCTGAAATTTGATGTTTTAAACGCGTGGATATGCAATTTCAAGCATCGACATTGACCTGTCAAAAAAAGATCTGAAAGAACTGTGGCTGACATAGGGAGATCACGCAGAGTGTATTTAAAATGGCGCACCAGCCTGATTAGTCTTTGAATTTACTCTAAATGGATCAGCACAGCACAGAAAACGCGAAGAGGTTATTCCAAAGCAGTGGATATTTGAGGAAAAGAAACGATTATACGTACTGATAATGCTTCCCTTAACTTTGTACCCTTTTTGAATACTGTGCGCATAAGGTATAGGATCAATTTCACTTTGGCAAATAGCAAAATTATCAGAATTTTTGAGAACCTTCAATTTAAACTCTATTGAAAGAGTAGAGTTTACCATAAATTATTGGCAATGACAAACCTACTCATGACTTACGTAAATAATTAACAAATTTTGCAGCAATTTTTACCTCCATATACAATGAAAACTAAAAGCAAACAAAACTCGCACTGACTTGAAATCTCAAATCTCTTGGCCAAGCTTTGAACAGCGTTCAAGTCGTGTTCAAAAGTTGATTTTCTTCGACATGTCGTTGGCAAAACATGGATTTTTCTGCCTCTATTAGTGTTTTTTCTCGACATGATCATTGTCTAAGAATGGCTCATGTCCAATGGAACTGGCATGAAACTCTCGATATAAGAATATCCAAATATCAAAAACATTACCCTCAAATGGGCAGCCCCCCGTGAGTAGCTCTCGAAAGTTGCCAGTGAAAGTACTCGCAAATGAACACGTCTTTTGACATAAGACCCTCGATATCAAAATCACAAAAATATTACTCTCAAATGAACAGCCACCCAAGAGTAACTCTGGAGAGTTTACGAGAAAGTACTCAAAAAGACATGCACCTTAATGTGAGTTTCCATTTGAGAGTAAAAAGACTACAGTCAAATGTCGAGAGTAAAACTCGTAAGTGGAAACAATTATGAAATTAGTTCACAGAGGAGTGAACGGCTATACGGGAGACCATCTTGAGAATTTTGTAGTAAAAGCACTTTCTATGGAAAAGCAGCTTTAAAGTTTGAAAATACTAAATGGCTAGTAATAATTTAAGAATAAAGTGGCAGATTGTTTTCCGCCTTGATCTATCATTTTTAAATGCGTGTATATTTGAAAGTATAAAACTGAAAGCAACTCTCGAGAGTAAAACTCAGTTGTGAACACAGTCATTAAATTAACTCACAGAGGGGTAAACAGCTATCCGAGAATCACTATCGAGAGTAGTGAAAATTTCTGAGAATTGATGAGTTTGAATGTATAAACTGCAGGTCTTAAACATAAAAAAGCGTTTTCAAAATATCTATAACTTCTCTTACATTTCAACGAATTTCACCTTGTCAAAACTAAAAACTTTCACTTCATGTGTCCTAAAACTGCAACCCTTAAAATCGGATATCAAAAGCCCAGAATTGTTAGGTAGGTACATGAATTTCCCTTTTGAGTACATTTTTGTTTTATATTTATTATAACAATCAATTGGCGCCCATAGTCGCGTCGTCGGCCGACAACGGGCGCCGCCGGCCATTGCGCCATTGCCGCCACCGTCATTGGTGGCGCACACTATATATTCAGACTATTTTTTCCTACAATTATTATTGTTATGCTGCTCATGCCAAATAAAATTATTGCAATCGCAAGGTCTGCAGCTGTTTTTCCCACCACCACTACTTGTTCAATATGCCACCACTAGCACCACCACTATTAGCCTTTAAGTTGGATCTTATGTCACATAAATTAAAAACAAAAAAAAAAACACACACCTTTTGTTCGTTGTTTTCGAGGAATGAAATTTGTACCACCTCACCTAGGTTTAACTTCATCAGAGCTGCGACCCGTTTTGTGGCATCAAATTTCAATATAATTGCGCCCGACAACATGCTGTATGTATACCAAGCATGTACTCAATTGATGTGTCGCCGCAGAAAGTTCATTTCCCATTTGGGGACAACAGCAGACATGACGGGGGCATGACCGACCAACAGACTGGTTATTTGAAAAGAGGTTATTTGTCGTTGCCGGTTAAAAAAAAAAAAAAAAAAAAACAGGACCTAAACTGATCCATTAACTAATGAATGAATTCCTGTGTGTGTAGAATTCGATCGCTTGAAGGGATGATTTTTTGGGGGAGGATATCGCTGATAGCTACGCGTATAAACAAAGAATAGATTCCAATCGGAAAGCACTTTAAATTTAGGTATATTTATTTTTTTTTCTCTATTTTTGTCAATTCGGATCTAATGTTCATTAAGTTCCTATCAATACAAAACGTCAATAAATACTCAATAGTACAGTCAAAGACCTTTAAACAGAGATACTCGTTATATATTTTCTTTCTTTTAGATATTGATAAAAATTCGTTCTCACTTTCATAGTTCAAGAGATTTAAGAGTAGGAAAGCACTTGCGATTTTATATCACGCGATTATTCAGTCTTAAAAAATATAAGACATGAGAAAAAATTATGTAATGTGAATGAGCGCACATGACACCAAAAAATCATAGTCACTGCTACAGAAAATCGCAAGTGTGTCTCTAGCTTAAGACTTAAAAAAAATCAGCTCATACAAAATGGTCATATAGGTCTTCTGAATTTTAGTACAAAGTTCTTTAAAGAAAATTTACTAAAATTCAGAGAAATTCGTACAAGAAGTACAATTTTTTCAGTTCAAAATTAACTCACTGGGTTAAATCAGAGTTAGTCTCAAATTAATTCAATTAATCAAATTAACAAATCTCCTAACTCAGAAGCTGTTTTTCAGTTTGGGGCTAACTTTATCTTAAAGTTTGTGAAAAATCTACTGATATCGATTTGCGAAATAACTCTTATAAGCCATTCGCTATTAAAATCAAGACGGAACCACTCTTAGTTAAGTCCTTGAGCTTACTCACCAAATTACGTAAATTGATTCGGAGTTTATTCACCAAATTAGGTGAGTTAACTCAGAGTTAACTTAGCATTTAAATTGACTGAAAACACTTTTCAGGAAATAACTCAAGTTAAACTCCGAGTTAAGAATTATCTCACACTGAAAAACCGGCCCTTAAAATATGTGCTTACCCTCCCTTAAACCATTCAATGACTTTATTTAATTTTTTTATCTCATAAAATAAAAGTTTAGTGTGTTTAATTCTTTCACCCGTAGTGTATAATTACTCTCCTCTATTCTTTTAACAAAACTACCAATTAATCAGGATACATAATTTTTCTCTTCAAAAACTTATTTCACACACAACAACAATAAATTACAACTGAAAGTCTTTTTTTCTTCTTATATTTTGTCCACTCTGTCCACCAGCTGATAAACAGCCCTAGACAGCACTTTGCACTTCATCATCCCTTAAAATGTATGTGAATATGTATATCTACCCTCGTAATCCATACTTCTTCGGGAGTAATTCATTTCAATTTCCTGGAAATCGCGTTGGAAGCAAAACTATCAACTTTCTCGAAAAAAGCTCTTTCTGTCAGGGTTCATAAATATAGATATGTCATGAGTCCTTGAAGGGATACACCATAAGGACACAAACATCCAAGGGTGACAATGTTTGTGTTGCTTTAGTGCGGGGGAGTAAAAATTTCAAATAAAATCGAGGAAAGACCGCGACTGTTTTTATTGCCAAAAAAAAAATACATCGACAAAATTTTTTCCGCTTGCCCTCCTCCAAATATATGAAAGGCGCCACCATTTGAGCGCATGCCCGCATTATTCTTATCTCCTTTATAGTCCTTTTATTTGAAACCACGTTAATTTAATAATAAAAAAAAAAATATATTACGTCGTTTGCCCTTCTGCACGGATTGCGCCAAATGCAGAGGTGATGGATTATTGGCAGTGTCACATTTACAGAGTAGACCGGAAGAAAGGATATATCTTAAGGGGGCGACATCAAAGAAGAAAATATGTTTTACTCATCTAAATAAATTAAATTTTAAAAATATAATGTATTCTGGGGTTGAGAGTATCCTGGGATATACATACAGTTCAATTTTATTTGGTCAATAGGTGCCATATAAAATACTCTAAGGCGCTGGTCATACACTGATCCGCTGCTGATTTGGGGTAGTTTAAGTTGAGACGTTGAGAGTTACGATATGAGAATATTAAATTCGTTCTCGTTTTCGTGACGCAGTTGAAACAAAAAAAAAAAAATAAGGGTGAAAATTATGAATTCACCCCATCAGAACTTTGAAAGGATAAACTTTGTTATTTTATCTTCTTTTGGTATTATATGAGTGGAATCTACTTCCTTTTTCATTCCTCCCACATTTTTTTTTTTTTTTTTTTTTTGAAGTAGAATTATTATTGTTTGACGAAAAGTAGAAGTTAGACTGTAGAACACCAAAGTGCACTTGAAATGTGCGATGTTGCCGAGTTTGTAGTGTTTTATTAAAAGGACGAGTATAGTTTTTTTTTATATAAGGAAGGTATGGACTTGTTTCAGGAAGACAGATGATAGTGCGTTGAACTCTGAAATTATGATGATTGTTATCCGTGTAAGAGAAATCCTGCAGTAAGTTCTATTTAAAATCTCTGGAGGATGTTAAAGGTCATAGGGATGATGTACAGTTAAGAAATAAGTGAAATTTTTGTTGCTGTCAATCAAAGTATATGAATTGTGTACATTTATCTACTTTTACACTTGAAATAGCAACTGATGTAAGGAACGTGACCTAAAATTTTCACAAAACAAAAATTTTCCAAAAGTGTAGGGAGATTAAGGATAAAATTTTTGACATAAAATTCTATAATAAATCGTTGTAGAGCTCTTTATAAGAAGATTCTTTGAACAAAAAATGCTAAAGTCACAAGGACGAATCGATATAAGTATACACAAAACACCGTTTTTTTGTTAGCACAACATAGATTTGTATATATTCAGAGACTCAGATGGAGTAGCGAATTTGAATTAACTATTTCATGGATTGCTGTAGGAAGTGGGCTGTCACTGAGTGACGTCAATATGGTGATTTCAGTTTGTTGTCATACCTAGCTATATATTAACTCATAACGGCAGCGCACATATCCCCAAAGTGGGCTTATGTCATTAGATATCTAGCCTGGATGTCCTTAGGTAAAACAAGGCATTGACCCTCTGAAACTAGACGGTGTGTAATGAGATAGCAATCCTCCACATGAAAAAAAAACAAACACTTCTAATCGGCAACTACCAGACAGGGACTAATTTATCGACGATGATGTTTGGCAATCAAATAAGGAAAATGATTGGATTCTAAAACCTTTGTTGGCATCCATGAAGAAAAATTTAAGCTGTTCGATGGCCAAGAACTCAACGAAAATATTAATATGAATCTCACCTCAAATAAAAGCTATATAACAAGAAATGCTGCACTTATCAAATTATGCTCGCTCGTTAGGGATTTATTAACCTTCTTTACATAATAAATGCCGCTCTAAAGCCTAGTACGCAGATCGGACAAAAACAATTTGTATCTCTCCTTTTTTCTCGAGACAAATTCTGAAGTTGTAGAGATAAAACAAAAGTCAAATGAGAACAGTAGCGTAGCTAGAAATTAAAAAAATTATAAGATTTCCTTCAATTCACAAATTTGAAAATTTTATATGCAGATGTCAAATTCTTTCAAAGCATTTGCAATGCAAAAAAATTGAGCGCCTGCGCTTGTTGGGGAAAAATATAATGTAGATGGGTGAAAATACCTCTAAAATGTCGGAAATTTTTAATTTTATTACATTTCGGCCAAAAGAACTTTTTTTCGTAAAACTATAGTTTGTCTTAAATCTTTCAAGCTCTCAACTGTCAGATTAATTTGACAGATGGCTACGATGTCAATGGATTGAAAAAACAATTTTTTTTAATTTTTATTTCTCTGCAAAAAAGTGATTTCTTGAGCAATTGGTTCACATTTGGATTAAAATTAACTTTTTTTTATCAAAATATAGTTTGTCCCTCACCTGTCAAGCTATTAGATGTCAAATTCCATTCAAAAATGGCTACGATATCGTTGGTTTAAAAAATCTGTAAAAATTCCGAAATTTTTGAAGCTTTTTTAAATTTTCCGGAAAAGAGTGATTTAAGGGCAATCGGTAGACATTTGGATCAAATAGATCTTTCTCTATATGTACAGCTGTCAATTATAAAATTCTATTGAAGGATCTATGTGATGTCGATGGATAAAAAAACCCTCCCAAAATCAGAAATGTTCAGAGTTTTTTAATGCTCCAGAAAACCACTTAATTTTTCACAGATTACTGACTCCAACTTGGTTTAACTCAGTTTGGAAAGAAATTTAAATTTTGAGTAGAAGAAATTATTCTCCGAATCTGTATGTGGCCTTTATTTACCCTTTCCTATTAGCTACGCCACTGACTGATTTAAAACAGCTGCTTATATTTTATTCTCAGTTCTGATGTCATCATTTTATTTAATATTTTATTTCAGTCGTGCGTCCTCAAACTTCTTAATAATGGAAAGTATTAAAGAGGGAGAAGATTTAAGTTTATAAAAAGTGAAATAAATATAAAACGTCACATTTTGTCAGGGAAAATAATAAAATAAATAAATTAAGTGGCGCAACAGCTCATGGAGAACTAGGGCCTAGTGACTAACAACTCTCAACTATTCCTGTGTGCGTATTTTTGGCAGGAATGGAGGGGACCTACAATTTTTGCCGAGTCCGAACAGCTAGATGAGAAGCACTTATTCATGACACATATACTCTTGGAGAATTTTTCAGTCTCTCGCAAGAGGCAGTACCTCGGAAAAAAACATTTCTGTTTTTAGGTGGCAGTGGCCGGGAATCGATCCCAGACCTTTGGTATGACAGTCCTACGCACTAACCATTATGCCACGAGGTACTTCCCGGAAAAATAATGCTTCGAGCATTCTTTTTCAGTGCCAAATGCAGTGGAGACTTGCTTCTGCCTTTTTCATGTACCTACAGCGCTGGACCTGCGTACTGATTGGAAAAAATCCGCGATAAATTTACCCTGGGAAAAATTTTGTATGGGAGATAAATTTTATCTTGACCTGCGTACTAGGCTTAAGGTTAGAATATGTTCCAAGCCAATGGAAAGCTGCGGAAGTCATAATGGTTTTGACACCTGGCATACCATCTCACGAAAAGAAGTCTTACACACCGATTTTTCTTCTTCCTATAGTATACAAAGTTTTTGAAAGAATACTACTCTTGCGCCTGCAGTTGGTAATAGAAGAGAAGCAATTAATACCTGAACATCCAGTTCGGATTTAGAAGCAAGCATTCGACAATTGATCAAGTGCATGGAGTTACTGACGTAATTGAGAGAGCTCTTGAAGAAAAAAAAATCTGTTCAATAGTCTTTTTGGACGTGTCGCCGGCGTTTGATAAGGTGTGGTACGAAGGCCTCAAATTCAAATTAAGACAAGTTCTACCTGAAGGACTTTATAACATTCTAAACGGATATCTAGATAACAGACTTTTTCGTGTAAGACAAGGAAATGACTATTCTAATTTTAAAGAAATTGTGGCTGGGGTACCACAAGGAAGTATATTAGGTCCAGTTCTTTACCTTTTATTTACACGCAATATACCGCAAACAGAAGACACTATTGTAGCCACGTTTGCTGATGATACTGCAATACTAGCAGTAGGCAAAACGATAAGCGAGGCTACAATTAAATTATAAAATGCTCTTAATAATGTCAATGAGTGGACAAAAACATGGCGAACAAATGTCAGTCCACGTGGGCTTTACGTATAAAAAAAAAAGATTACCCATCTTTTTCAATACCGCAAATGAAAATGAGGCAAAGTATCTGGGGATGACTCTGGACGCGAAAATAAAATAAAAGCCGCACGTAAAAAAGAATTGCGAAGAACTAAAAAGTAAATTAAGAGATATGAACTGGTTACTCGGTAAATATTCAAAGCTTAGTATTGAAAATAAATTGATTTTTTACCGACAGGTTCTTAAATCTGTTTGGACTTATGGTATACAACTTTACGGTTGTTTACCATCGTGTGAACCGGATTATTATTTTGGTAGTTAATATGCATGATTTGCAAACGTTGTTCAGGAGTAAGTCTTTTCATTATAAAATCAAATTGAGCATTAATCAAGTGACAGCTGTCAAAAAGACCAACTCCGAAAAAAAACACCCTTTACCTAGGAAGTTGAAATTTCGTGATGATAAAACAATTGATATAGGTAACAAGAATCTGTGGTGGGTGGGTGGTGGGTCATACCGTTTTACAGACCATCCAAATTTATGTTTATATACAATTCAGATAAAACAACTTTCGACATGTACTGTGAGTGTCAAAAACAACTATGAACTGCATTTTTGAAACTCTGTTAAAGCAAATATATTTGATCTTTTAGTAAAAGACATATTAAATTTTTCAAAGCGGTTTATCAACAATAAATTGCAATATAAAACTTAGGATAAAATACTGTAGAAAAAATTCAATTAAAAATTAACAAAAAATACTTAAATTTTATGGCGTCAAAAGAAAGTGTACACTCTTCAATTGGCGTGTACAGGAAAATGAGATCTCGGAGGGCTCAGCAAATTTTACCCGTCAAAAAGTGATGAAGCGAATCCAAAATTTTTTTTCCTCTGTAATTTAACAGAAATTTTCCTGAGGAATCCTGTTGACGAGACTGAAATTGCTGAGGGCTCTGAGATCACATTTTCCCGTAAAACTTAAAACCAATACATCGTCTGCTTCTCTTTTGCCCTTAGGCAGTATCTATGCGTCGGGGGTTGGACTCTACTTGCTTTTAGTTAACCCCAATTTCAAAGCACTACACGACAAATTAGCTCTTAAAATATCAAGTCCATCTTCATTCTTCATCGTGATGTCGTCATAAAGACGAGGTTTCCAACTTCAGAGGACCCTACTGACCCTCAACATAAAAACTCCTCCGTGATTTATGCAATAAACCCACTAAATTAAGTGTTTTTAAGTTGCCATGTTTTTGGTGGCTGTCTTGAACCAAAAATCTTAAATTTGCTCTTATCCACGGACAAGATCGTTTCCCAGAGTTATGAACACTAATTTTACTGTTTCTTAGCATTAAAAAGTTTTCACTTTCGATTTTTTTCGGGAATGTATGGCTACATGGCAATGCTTCGGAGGCGTTTCGGTAATAGTCTGGGAATGTATATGGCTTCATAATGGAATTGGAAATATCGTCTTACGATCTTAGTCAAAAGCCGTTTTTTTACGGATTCAGCAAAAAGCATACAGCAATATACTGTCCATAATTTCGTTAAGGTGAAGGGCTCTATCTTAAAAAATTCCAATTTCGAGTTTTTTGCAAATTTGGAGCTAAGGGTTTGTCTCTGATTTATTCGTATTTATTTCTTGAAACTCGATCTTCAAATAAGACAGATTTTTTCCCGTGAGTAGGTGTAAAAACCACATATCAAGCTCTATGAGCACCGAAAAACGCGTGCTCATAGGTGTTTGAGATTCTTACTATATTAAAACCAACTCAACTTTCCGATTGCAACTAAGTTGAAACTTATCTAGCAATTTATTTTTATCGAAGTTAAGTAACGTGTTCCAGGTTACTTTCCGGTGAAAGATCCTGCTAATTCCGCGATTTTAAAGCGGTTTTCTGTTCACTGCAGCAAGTCAGAAGGTTTTGTTCTTCGCAGATGGCGTACTGAATTCGACTCGTCAAGAATGTCAATAATCGTTGAATTAGCGTATTCTAATAGTCGATTTCTATGTTTTCGCGCGAAACTTTTCATCTCCTCCCGCACCGAAGGAATCCCGAGATCCCTATGAAGATCTTCGTTTCTTATATACCACGGAGCATTTACAATTGACCTAAGCAATTTATTTTCAAACGTTTGTAAGTTATTTAAGTTTGTATCGCAGGTACAACCCCAAAGTTGTATACCATAAGTCCAAACAGGTTTAAGAACTTGTCGGTATAAAATCAATTTATTTTCAATACTAAGCTTTGAATATCTACGGAGTAACCAGTTCATATCTTTTAATTTACTTTTTAGTTCTTCGCATTTCTTTTTCACGTGCGGCTTCCATTTTAATTTCGCATCCAGAGTCATTCCCAGATACTTTGTCTCATTTGCATATGGAACACGAGCGGTATTTAAAAAGACGGGTAATCTATTTATTTTTGTATACGTAAAGTCCACGTGGACTGACTTTTGTTCATCGAGTGCTATTTGCCATGTTTTTGTCCACTCATTGACATTATTAAGAGCATTTTGTAATTTAATTGAAGTTTCGCTAATCGTTTTGCCTGCTGCTAGTATTGCAGTATCATCAGCAAACGTAGCTACGATAGTGTCATCTGTTTGAGGTATATCACGTGTAAATAAAAGGTACAGAACTGGACCTAATACACTTCCTTGTGGTACCCCAGCCACCATTTTCTTTGAAATTAAAAAAATCATTTCCTTGTCTTACACGAAAAAGTCTGTTGTCTAGATATCCGTTTAGAATGTTATAAAGTCCTTCAGGTAGAACTTGTCTTAATTTGAATTTGAGGCCTTCGTGCCACACCTTGTCAAGCGCCTGCGACACGTCCAAAAAGACAGTCGAACAGATTTTCTTTTCTTCAAGAGCTCGCTCAATTACGTCAGTAATTCTACGAGTATGTACTTGATCAACTGTCGAATGCTGGCTTCTAGATCCGAACTGGATGTTCAGGTATTAATTTTTTTTCTTCTAACTATTATCGACTGCAGGCGCAGGAGAAGTATTCTTTCAAAAACTTTTTATATTATAGGAAGAAGCGAAATCGGCTTGTAAGACTTCTTTTCGTGAGATGATTTGCCAGGTTTCAAAACCATTATGACTTCCGCAACTTTCCATTGGCTCGGAACATATTCTAACCTTAGAGCGGCATTTATTATGAAAAGGATGTTAATAAATAATTCAAATAAGGAATTTTTATACTGTTTTCTGTAAGTATGTGTACATGGGGCTTTTTCAGTATATTTTTTTTTTTTTAACAAAAAAACCCTATCTACGCTATTTTATAAATACTCACAAATTTTTAATTTTAAGTAATTGTAAAAAATAAAACACATACTAAGCTTTGAAATAAATATTTTTTGGATTTTTTACGTTTTATATTCTGGCTGTGTGTAGCAATTTCTTTATAACTTTGAAGTATGAAAATTGTAGTTAGGGCCTTTAAAAAATTATAAGCACAATACTACGCCATTAAGTTGTTTTCGTATAGTCATGGATAACAATAAAAGTCTCTGTTGATAGGACTGGACTATTTTATAGCGTAGGTAAATGGTTCTTCTTTCATTTTTTCATCCTACATTCCAACACTCGCTGTTTTTTCATTTTTTTTTTTTTTGTAATAATGACATAAAATAAATAAAGTTCAAGTACGTGCGACGTGTTTGTTCATTTATTTTATCATTTACCACCTACTTTATGTTTACATTTGCACGCAAATCGCAAAACTATGCTTTGATAAAAATAAAAACAAATCTCCTATCCTATCTTATCGCCTTTATTAATTTATTACCACACGTTTACACCTGCCTAAGTGCTTGTTATAATATCATCATGTCATGTTTTCAGATTTCTTCTTTTTTGCATTGATATGACTTTATCTATATTTTTATTTTTTATATAACTCAAGCCCACCAAAAACACCCCTAATATCAAAAAAGTCGATAGAAGTGAAATGTTATTGAAAAGGGGGAGGCGTGTGTGTATTTTTAGATATCAAGTTAAAATATATTTAACCCATCTATTTTCATAGCCTATTATATATTTTTGAAGCTTTAATATCGACCCCAGTTGCACCAAAGGATATTCTAAATTTCACTTCACTCAAACTATAGCTTAGTTTCTCTCTTTCGTGAATCGATTTGTCTTTTTTGAGAAACTACATGACAAAATAAAAAATGGTTGCCAGCTAACAAAGTGGACAAAAATGTATATATAAGTTGAAAATAAAAAAAGGATATTGAAAAGCCTTTTACCATTTTTTTTTCTGATATAAATAAAAACGGAAACGGAAACGAAAAAAAAAATAATAATACATAAATTCAATTTAGAAAAGAAAAAAAAAATTTTTTACTTACTTTGGACTCTTTAAGTCACGATGAATGATTTTATGAGAATGAAGATATTGCATGCCAAGAGCAATTTGCTCCGCCCATGAGACTAGACGCGATGGCAACATAACGTCCTCTTCCTTCAGGATATTTTGTAGTGGGCCATACGGGCAGAATTCCATTATTATACAAAATACTGGTGAATGTGTGCAAACGCCTCTGTGTGGAGAAATAATACAAAAATAGAATTTATTACCCAAGATAATGTTTGTATTTATAATGAGAGTGTGTGTATTGGTAAAATGTAAAAATAAAAGGTTAATTAGTTTTAGTTGGGCTTTTTTTATTTTTATTTTATTTTATTTATATTTCTCACATGAAAAATATTTAAATAAATATGAATGAGATAATTTTGTTGTGGTTTACAATATAAAAACATCAATAATATAGGTTTATAGAAATTATTATAACTCTGAAAGAGGTCAGCGGGTATTTTTTTTTTTTTAAGAGACAAGCCCCTGACTAGTAGGTACGAGTACATATACATACTCGTTTACATGTAGATAATGAAAGTGTATTTTTTTGTGGTTCACCACCTCATTTACAATAGACATGCGGTTACCAGGCTTAGTGGCGCCATGTTTGACCTATAACAACTTATTGTGAGTATAATTATTATAATTGGCGATAGGTATGAGCTATAGTACTTTTGTTTCAGGATGGTTGTATATTCGAAAAAAACTTAATATACCAACAACTGGGTGTTTTTTTATAAAGGTTTGGTTTGTTTTTTTTTTAAATTGGCAACACTGTTTCAAGTGACATTAGATATATTTGACAGCTGCTGTCAGCTCAGTATTTGGCAATCAACTAAGCAATTGTAAGTCACGAAATACAGCCTAAATTGCTCAACAAAGTGGTCAAACATTTAATTTCCAGATTACAGTGTTCCTTAGCCAGTCATGTTGCCCATATTTTTATAGTAAATTTGAAGCATAAATCATAGAAAATTACCTTTTCAAAACGGCTAATGTCATTTCCCTTAACATAATTTAGCAATTTATATATAATTTTGTTTTAAAGTTCCATTTAAGTAACCATCTTTACAACTAGAATTTTTGATTTTAAAAACGTGTGGCACCCCCTTTTCTTCTTTCATCAGAAAATAAAAACATTCAATTGAATGAAATAAATGAAGACCTTACAGCACCATAATGTGATGTCATTGTCTTCAAACCTGATTACTTTCTCTGACTCTGAAGAAAAATCTGTTAAGGACGATATGTTCCCAAATATTGGGCTATTTTATCGATAAGTCGGAGTTATTTTTTGATCCTATAAAAAGAACTTTAACCTTTCGAAAGTTTAACAAAAATGATAACTCATAACCGTTAAACCACAAATCGCTTGCGAATTACTAATACATAGCCATTTTTGAAGCTCGTTGATTTTTTTTATTGATTTTGCAACTCAACTCGCTAGCTTCAGGATAAGGATTTTTTACTTAAACAAGCCTATACGATTCTTATACGAGGAATTTTAAATCGTTCTTAATAGCCATTGCGATTTTATTCGCGCAGGACTACTCAAACCACATGAATAGAACACATGACTTTAAATAAGAATAAACGCACAGCAAATACTGCCGAGAAATCACGATGATTAAAAGTCGAAAACGTGTTTTATTTTTCGGGCGATGCGATTGTCGAAAATTAAAAAGAATTAAATTCACGTACAAGCTTGTGCTCACACTTGCGATTAAAAAAAGTGCAACTAAAAAATTGCAACCGAAAAAAGTAAGGCTAGGAAAAATAGAACACATGAGTTTAAGTGTGATTGACCTGAGAAAAAACTCCTCCTAAGTTGCGGTCAAGTTTTTGTTGTCGCTGCGACAGAAAATCGCAGCTGCGATCTGTTAAGGACGTGTTATGACTACACTTGTGATTTTTCACTGTATAACTATTTAGACGCAAGAAATGAGATATGTAATTTCAAATGTAAATGTTCACATATATGCGATTCAAAAATCGCAGCGATTAAAAATATGTAATCAGTTTTTTTTAGTGTTCTTTTCTGTTGCAAAATAAAATAGATAAAATAAAATTCAATGAATTTAAACGTTCTAGTTGTTTGCACGGCTGATATTTGCAGGTGCAATAACTATTTTTAAGTTGTAGTGACAGAAAATCGCATGTTCATTTTTATGCTAAACGTCAATAAGATATATTAATATTTTTCGGGATTGTTTTGAAACATTTTGAGTGCATTCACTTTAAAAGTCTAAATTTTCGACTTGCAATTTAAGAATACCGTGACAGATAGGCGCAAGTGAGTGCCTGAAAATAATTTCTTGCGGTACCTATATTAGCTTAAAAGTAATTTTTATGGCTGAATTTAAATCCATTTTTCGCTATCAACTTGGGATTTTAATGTTTTTCCGTTAGAAAATCAAATAAATACAGTTTTCATAAATCTAGATCCTTATTAAAGATGTAAAGTTAAGGAGCCAAAGTAGAATAGATTTCCTCGAAGTAGTTTAGCTCACTCAAACTTGGGATACTATTGATTATCTCATCAGGAGAATTCTTTTGCTGCTCAGTTTTTGGAAAAATTAAAAATGGAAGCCACACGTAAGATGAAATGCGAATTTAAAAAGTAAATTTAGAGATATGAACTGACTTCTCGGTAAATATTCAAAGCTTGGTATAAGGTAAGGTTAGGCATATACTTAAACCTGTTTGGAGTCATAGTTTTCAACTCTGGGGTTGTACATGCGATTCAAACTTTAAAACTTTCAAATGTTTGAAAATAAATTGCTTAGGTCATTTTTAAATGCACAGGGATATCCAGATTTCTACGGTTTGGGACGAAATAAAAAGTTTCGAGCGAAAACATAGAAATCGGCTATTAGAAGAAGAACAAAACCGAAGAACAAAACCTAGTGACTTGATGCGGTGAACAGAAAACCGCCTAAAAATCGCGGAATAAGCAGAAACTTTTAAGTTACCAGCAACACGTAACATAACTTCGTTTAAAATAAATTGTTAGATAAGTTTCATCTTAGTTGCAATAAGCAAGTAGAGCTGGTTTTAGAGTAGTAAGAATCTCACACACTTATGAGCATGCGTTTTTCAGTCCTCATAGAGCCATATGCATTTTTTCGCACCAACCCACGGGAAAATAAATTAAAAAAAAACTTTTGGAAGTGTCTTAGTGTCAACACTCTTTCATTGCATTGTACTATACTTGTATATTGACCAAATTTAATGTCACTATCGCAAGAGATCACCAGAACTTTTTAGCTTTAGCTGAACGCGTCTTTTTTAATCGCTCAACATATTATCAATAATCAGCACGAAATTTAGACGGCCAGTGAAACAAAAACTACTTACATTTGGTGCTCTGCAAGCAAAAATAAAGGCAGGGTCCGAAATTTCAGGAAAGATAAGAGAGAGCACGAGAATCAGTCGATATTATGTTGACTATTATGCCGACAGGGTTGATAGCAATGGTAAATATTGAAACAGTGTTAACAAGACTACAAGGCTTATACAGAAGCCTGTCAAGATAAGAGTGGCTGACACGGAAGAGGGGAAAGACCATTTTTAAAAATTCCTAAACGGTGATGATAGCCAATATTCCGTTATAAGCCAAACAAATTTTTCAACTTGAACAATAATGACCGCACATCCCAAGGCAAGATAATGTGTTTTCATGTTATCTTTTAAACATCACTTTTGAAGCTGTACGCAACTTGCAATTCAATACGTATTAAAGTTCAGTTCATTTTCTTTCTAATTTCATTGATATTGATATAATCGGGATATGGAAGAGAGCTGTCACCGTTTCTTTGAATCTTACAAATTCCTGTTTCTTCGGGCTTATAAGGCATTTAAAGTGGAAGACACTCTCACAATAAATAAAGGAGCCTATACAAAAACTTGATTATATAAGTGTTAGGCTGAACTATTAATTTTATCGAACGAACAACTATACAAATTGGAAAATCTCACCTCAGGCAGTATCAGTATATCAAGTAGAAAATGATCGCCACTAACTTGGCTGGCTGAAAGTAGTTGGAAGTTGTTGAGGTTGAAAGTTGTCACCACCTATTCATTGACTTCTAAGCTGAGAAAAACTGATCTGATGTGTCGTATGACATCGAAAAATACAGAATGCAGTTTGATGCTAGTGAAGAGCTTCTCTGAACTATTTTAACCATGCAAAATTTGGGCAAGGATATAGGCTGTCATGTGATTTCTTGCAAGTAAACAAGAACAAGTTACAAGTCATTGATAAGCTTAAGGAAACCGGCTACTACTCTGGTTTGGTGAAACAAATTGATTCAAAACTCTTCTATTGTTGGTCCTGTTTCCTGAAATATGGTACCATGTGTCTGTACCCTTTCAAAAGAAAGAATTCGGTGACAAATAGTTGTTTTCGTTTTTTATGAGAGGGAAGGAATTGGCGCAACAATAAAATCTATATTTTGTACCAGGATTTCGATAGACAAGGGTCTTGACATTCAAAACACGTTGATTATAATATGGCTCGTCTGTTGTCTATATTAAGTGAATAAATAATAATTCTCAATTAATAATAATAATTAATAACTCTCAAATCCCAGCCTTCAATTTAAAGGCGACAAAATTCAAATCCCAGCCCTCAATTCAAAAGCGACAAAATAGGCCAAACCATTTAGCTTTTACACGTGGCTTCATTTACTCAAGTCCCTCTTAAAAAAGCGAGAAACAGTAGCCTATAACCGTTTTCAGGGTCCCATCTATCTCGTTATCGAAATTCATCATAATTGATTCAGTGGTTAAGGTGTGAAAACGTTAGAAACAAACAAACTCACTCAAAAAACTTAAGTTTTTGGAATTAAGCATGTCAGAAAAATCAAAATAATTTGCCACTCATTTAGTGCATAATATTGTATAATATTCAAGTCGAAAAATATTTGCCTTTGTCTGCGCCACCTATTGAGTCATTAATTTACGCTACATAAACTAGGAAACTATTGGCCTAAAAATTGGAAATAATTATTTAAGGATGCAAAAACTATTTGCATGCAAATAATGCTGTGAAGTTGATTTTTTTTTTTGTTTGGTGGTGTAAACCAACCCACAGTGGTCCAAATTTTTTTTTGTATAGTTACACAGTGGTCCGTTTATTGAATTTTGGAGGCAAAAATCATTTCCCACGTCAATTATTAATATAAATTAATGAAATTTGGCACACCTAATGATTTGGGGTTGCTGAGTACAGTGGTACTTTACATTATTTTTGATTTTTTGACATGAAATTTCATTCTTTACTTCTAGCCATCAAATTTTGTTTAGATTCATTCAGAATTAGATCTTAAAATAATTTCTAATAATTACATTTTGAAAATTAAGCACTTAAATTAGTTCTAAGCACTTGGGAACATTTCTGAACATTAAAGACCATCTTCTCCAAATTTGGTACAAATCAGTATTGGAGTAAATTTCAAATGAAAGTATACACTCAAGTGCATATTTTGGGCCATTTTAAATATAAATTTCACTCAGTTTCTGACTTCGACAGTGCTTTATTTAAAATTTTGAAATTTGGGACCATGTTCTGAACTAAATTGTGAAGCTCCTGTTTGAAGTAGAAAAAATAGGCAGTACAACTGAATTCAGCAACTCCAAATCATCAAGTGTACCTAATTTCAGTAATTTATATTAAGAATTGGAGTGGAATATGATTTTTGTCACCAAAATTCAATAAACGGACCACTGTGCGAGTATGCAAAAAAAATTATATTCACTACATTATATTTTCGCATACAAAGCAATTACTGGTCAACTCTTTTGCATGACATTTTATGACAGCAATGATTTTTGAATGTAACATGTAAGCCAATCATGCAAAAAATAATATATCTCATTTCACCTTAATAATTTTTGAAATGCGAAAATATTTGCATAGATTTTTTTTGGCAAACAGACCCCGTAATTTAGGTTTTTCTTACAACTTAAAAGGTTTTGGCTAGTTAACGGAACCTGAAAAATTTTAATTAGTGCCAATTAAATAACAAATGTCCGTCTATAACTTGGAGTTATTTTAACATTACTCTACACTTAAATATTTTAATATATTCATAATTTTAGAATTTGGCATATACTCTATATGGCATCACTTTTCATGATTTGTTTTCAGATATTCTTTCTATTTTGTTTACATTAATATTTTTGATGTGATTATATTTTGTCTTGGGACAACATGACGTATACGTACTTAAAATAAAAAAACAATATTATCAATTTAATCATCGAACAACTTACTTGAACTTAATAATATTTTCATGATCCAATTTTCTCAGATGTTTAATATCTGTCTCCTTGACATCACGCACTTTCTTCACAGCAACAATTTCATTCTTTAATTTTCCACTAAAAACAGCACCCTGTGCTCCGCTACCCAACCATTCTAGATCTGTTATTGCCTCGAATGGAATTTCCCAGTCTTCTGATTTATTATTTTTTATCTCAATTACACCTGCTTTGCCAATAAATGACAAAACAGGCTTCATACAACCCAATAGGCCATACATCCAACCAATTGGTTTGTCAGGATGTCCAAAACCTCCGGCATTTGGAGGCCAATGCGTCTGACAGGTATTTTCCGCACTACTGTCAGTTGCTTCAGTCTGATGATTATGATGCGGATGATGATGTAGATGATGATCATCGTTTGTCTTATATGGCAGTTCTGTTGGACCAACTAGTCCCATGTGTCCTAGTTCTTCTTGTATGCATACCATACTGAAATTAAAAAAAAAATATATTATTATTAATAAAATTGATAAATGGCAACTCTGAGAATGTAATTGAATAAAATGTAGGTTATCTTTTCAATTAGTTTTTTTTTTCTCTACGTCAATGGAATGTTCAAGTCACCGCTAAATCATCAATTCAGCACAAATCAACAACAATAAAAAAAAAACAAAATAAATAATTCAAGTATCTATCGGATTTTGCAACATAAGAATTCCATAAATGGCAGCGAAACTAAAGAAAGAAAAATGTACTTAAACAAAAAGCTAAGTTTTATCGCCGGCCGTCGGCGGGACTGTCGCGGCACCACAACAAAGGTGACATTTTAGCACCACACCATTTAAGGGATCTTAATGATTAGATAAGATAAGATAAGTCTTTACCAAACGCTTGCAGGTGTGTGTATTTTTTTTAAACCTAAAGTCACCTGAGAAGTTTTTTTTCAATGTTTGAAAGGCAACAAACAAAATGTGTTTCGGGTTTATTGCATCTTTATTTCTTTGTATTTTTTGAGCTAATACAAAAACTCACAAGTGTATTAGGTACACTTATTTTATTCTATTCTTTGATTCTAAGAACTGTGCCAACTTTAAATAAAATAAAATGTCAAATCCACACTTTTTTCTTTATCTTTAATTAAGTGGTGAAGAAATGCGCATTTTGCTGACGAGAGCTCTCCTATCTTTCAAAATACGAGTAATTAGTGATTAGAGTGGTAAAAAAAAAACTTATTTGAACAGTTGTACACAATAAAAGGAAACAGCGATCAAAATATTATTTGCTACTGGAGCTTGGTTTAAAAGTATTTAAAAGAATTCTTTAAGACTTTATTGACAATTTTGGCGTTTTTTAGACAACTTTATCAGCAACAGTTACGAGCGAATTAAATCTTTCGATATAATAAAACAAACTTAACGAAGGAAATTTTCATTCGTTTTGAAGGCTGTTAATCCAAATCAATGGATTCTTAAAAATAGCTTAAGATCTTAAGTTGCCAAATTTCAATATATTGATGATGCAGTGAAGTTTGAACCAAAGGAAAAATTCGATTTTTTTACTGAACTTGTTTAGAAAGTGTGCAAAACTTTTACATTGACTTTTTGTCCAATTTTTTTAGAAATTGCTTTTATGATTTTGATTAAACTTTGAACATGTTTTTACACAAAGTCAAAATCAGTTTTTAAAAAATGGTTTTGAATTTTTGCTTTTGTAAAATGCTTTATTTTTTTTTTGGTTTTTTCCGATATTTTTCATAATTCATAAACAACCAAAGCAAATTTGTTTTAATTTTGCAAGCAGAACAAACTTTTTTTAGCTTCTGCAAGCTTAGCAAAACAAAAAAAAAACTGACATTTTATTACAAACATTTTTCCTATACAAAAAAATTAAGACAAATCCTTCTTAATTTTTCTACTTGCACTTTTTTTAATACTTTTCAAAAATATTATGACACGTGACTTGTGCGTTTAAAAAAAAAACGAGCATGCTGCGTTTAAAAAATTTTTAAAATACTGTTTTTATGGTTTTGGGTAAAAAATCACATAGCTGTGTAACAAAAATATTGTGTTGTTGAAGTTTTTTTGCATTTCCAAAGTTTTTGTAAACAAGTCTGTTTCTACTTTTTTTAAGGTTCAAGTCAGATATTAAATATCAAAACTTTCCAGGAATTTCTCATATACAAATAATGCTGAACAATAAAATTTTAATTTTTAAAAGTTAAACAAAAGAAAACACAAAAGTTAAAACTGTGTAGCTGTATAAATATCATCAGTTAAGGTATCAGCATTATAAATAGAAAAAAAGGTTAATGCTCTGTTTGGGTTGTCAATATTTGTTCGATTTTTTAAATTAATGATAGGAAAAGTTGGGGAAAAAATATTGACTGTGGGGCATTCGATATTTGTTTGCATACAAATAAAAAATAATATTTCATACCATTGCAGTCAACAACTGTGTTTTTATTTTTAAAATAAAAACCCCATTGCCTTTTCAGTTCAGAGATCTTAAAGCTATTGATTACCCTGCAGTTCACGCGGATGAAACCAATTTCCCCTGACATCTTTGTCATCAATTCTCAAATTCAAGTGACAAAGTTGGTTTTTTTTTCAATCATTAGTTCTTGAATTATTTAAAAATTATGTTCCACTCAAAACAGTCTCAGTATCTCTGATGTTCACAGGTCAATCAAGAATCGGAGGAAATTTTACTCAAAATAGAAGTTAAACCCCACGATTGTAAATTGGGAACTTTTTTGCCGTTCTCGAAACGATACAACTCTGCCTAACTCGCAGAGCCAAACAAAAGTTTTTAATGTCAAAGTTGGATATTAACCAGTCGTCTCGAATGCTTTGGGGTAATCTACACTCGATTGGAATCGGTAAAAAGGAGACTACTCACAATTTTCCTGATCCCAATGAACTAAATGAGACTTTTGTTCTAAACGACGTTTAAAAACTAAAACTTGTCCCAAATTGAAATCCTAATTGAACCATCAACGGTAATCAAGTTTGTTGTATCAGAATATGTTGTTGTTGTTGTTGTTTGTTAATTTGTTGTATCAGAATATGATGTCCTCGAATGCATTGTTCCATCAAATCAGATGCTTTTGGTGAAGATGCCGTGCCAATTTGCTTTTTAAAAATAATTTTCCTCATGTTATCAATGCTTTAACATACTTCATTAATTTCTGCATAACCTCTTCATCTTTTCCTGAATGCTGGAAAAAACTAAGGCCATTCCTATGGCTAAAATGTTGAGTGCTAGCTCTTGCTTGGACTTTCATCCTATAAGTATTCTTCCATGTCTGTCAAAAGTCTTTGAGAAAATTCTAGTCTCCAAGATAACTAATCACTTAAACAGATGTTAATTGCTGTCACCATTCCGCTCTGGGTTCCGTGCACATCATAAGTGTCAAACTGCTATGATCAAAGTATTAGGATTCCATATGACCGAGACAATATAACCATTCTCTGTTTACTTGATTTCTCAAAGGCCTTTGACCATAATATGCTGTGCAAAAAACTAAAGCACTCTACTTTGGGTTTCATGAAAGAGATGTGCGCCTATTAAGGATTACCTTTGTAACCGAAGCCGAAGTGTGCATTTTGGACACTTACAATCTGAATCTTTGAACTTGCAAATAGGCGTACCACAAGGTTCTATTTTAGGACCAGTATTGTTCTGTATTTACATAAATGATTTTCTATATATGCAGATGATGTGCAAATGTATATATCTCGTCCAGTTGGCTTACAAGATTTGGTTTGTAGGTTATGAGAATCTCACATTTATATCCGATTGGTCACTCTAAAATGGCCTTACACTTAATCCTTTTAAGGCTTTTATGATTAAGATGACATTTTCAGAGCATTTCTCTTTAGCAGGGAGAAGGCTTAGGCAATAATTTTAACTATAACTGCCCACTGCCACACCCATTTAACTTGGGTTTTCTCTGAAACCAACCATTTGGAAGAAATCTTCAGAATTGGTTATCTTTAATGTGAAAATGACTTGAGTGAATTCCATAAAATATTTGTGTGCATTATATTTTTTGTGAACTCATGAGCTCATGTCAAAATTTTTAATGCCAAATTTCTAATCACAACTTTGTAAAACAAGCCTTTAAAAAATTGTTAAGTCACCAAAAAAAAAAAAACTTCAGCTAAAAAAATTATCTTTTATAATATGATTTTTGTCTAAAATCTTAAAAATACCAAGCGAGTTCTTCAACTATAAAATCAAGAACATGTTACCAAGTCGTGCATTTTATTCTGGTTTGCGACTCAGACCATGATGATGAGACAGTGTTATACGTGACCAAACGAGACTGAGCTATACGAGACCGAGACCGATACCGAGACGATACTGAAATTTTTCGATTTTGACGATATCGAGAAAAACTTACAAAAGCACCGTTTAGTTTGGTATCGTGACTAGCTCTAGTTGGAGTACAAACTTAATAATACAATTTCATCAGACTCTTTAGTGGAGGCAAGGCCACCACTATTTTAGATAAATCCACGCTTCTAACTGCTGCCTGAAACCATCTCATCAAATGTTCTTAAAAGCCACATCATCAAATGGTTATTCTAAAAAAAAATTATAATATGGCAAAAACGTGTTACAAAACTGATACATTGGGATGATTTGGGAAAAAATTGTAACTAATGCTTCTGGGTCTGTTTGTTCATAGAGTCGGCTAAATCTAATATGACTTTTATAACGGGTCTAATTAAATGGCAGTTATCAACCAAAATTAGCTGATTAGCCATTTCTAAGATAACAACTTAAACTTTATTCATTGATGATGGTAAAAAAAGTTGACGTACAAATTTTAGATTTTTGAAAAATTTAGGATGGCATTCTTTTTATCTCGTTTAAAACTTGATCACTTGTTTTGCTGAACTGAAATGTAAACCAAAAGTGAAGTTAAGACTCCCCCTGTGAAACTAGGCGTAAGAAGTTTTTAATTTGGAAATAAAGGATCACAAACAAAACTAAGGAAGCTTTAACCAGGCTTTGATTTGATTAAAAATATGAATTATTTTATTATTTTTATACAAAATGAACAGAGAGTTTTAATTTAAATAACGCAAAAGGAGATTTTAAAGAATGATGCCCAATTTCACGACAGATTTTTTTAGTAATTTTAAAAGCCATTTAGCCTTTAAATGATAGATTTTGGTTTCACCAAATACATTTAAATTTAAAAAGATTTCAATTACCCTTCTACACTAAAAACTAGTTTTTGTCTCATTCAATTTTAAAGATCTTTTTTGTTTAGCCATTCCAGTCAACAACAGCTGATATCTTGCTGTCAGAGTAATTGTCTTCTGATCCATAATGCATTTTCAGTTTCTCTCATACACTTCGCATGTACGAGTGAAACAAAATCTTATTTATATCCAGGGATGTGAAGCAAACTTAATTTAATTAAAATGTTCCTAAAATATCCCTCTTCAACATTGGTGAAATCGAAAAATTTTAAATGTCTGATAAAATTCGGGTGTTTAGATAAAGCAATTTTATGGACAGTTTCATAAAAATGCACTAAAATTGCATTGATTTAAACTCTTTCTTAATTTATCAGATATTTAAATTTTTTTTTTCACCAAAGTAGAAAAGGGCTTTTTAAGGGAAATTTTAATTAGACTGAGTTTGCCTCACATCCCTGGATATAAAAGAAGAGGTTGTTTCAGTCGCACATGCGAAGTGTATTAGAACAATTATTCTGACAAGAAGATATCAGCTGTTGTTGACTGGAATGGCTGAACAAAAAAGACCTTCAAAATTTAATGAGACAAAAACGAGCTTTTAGTGTACAAGGGCATTTAAAATCTTGTTAAATTTAAAAGCATTTTATCAAACCAAAAGAACATCATTTAGAGACTAGATGACTTTTAAAATAATTAAAAGTTTTTCGTGAAATTGGGCATTATTGTTTGTTTATGAAATTGGCCATGAATAGGCTTAAAAAAATCTAAACTTTATATTCGTCAGCTTAAATCTTATTTTCAGGTTACACCAATTTGTGAACCTTCTTTAATTATTCAGATATTGTTTTTAATCCATCTTTTCTGTAAATTTATTTTAAAATTGTTTTTATTTTTTAATCCTTTCATTTTTAAATTCTTTTGTTTAGACTTAAATATTTAAAGCAGAGATTTTTATGAACTTTAGTTCAAGTGAGTTTAATATTTAATGTATTACTTTCGTCCATTATTCTAAAAATATTCTTAAATTTGGGACATTATAATGTTGCTATTAACAATGAAATAAAAACAAAATACACAACTGAGGCGCACTTACTTGCTCTTATGAGGATTTAAGTGCATTATATGTAGGGACATGAAAATTATTAGAGACAAATTTTTAAAAGCATTACATACGATTATTAAATTAACTAAAACAACTTCTTTGAGAGCTCGAGATGAGAAAAAAGATCGGCATATTGATTCTTGATTGAATATGATTGTATGAAAAAAAAAAATATCGTAGGAGCCGTTTTTTTAAATTATTTTTTTATATATAAAATTCTTAAAATATTTTTTAAGAAAACTTTTGTTATGGAGATCTTAAGTATTTACTTATGTGCATATAAAAATAAAATTTAAACCTGTTAACCCGTTGAATTTTCAAAAACAAATTAAAACTTTTTTTAAAAATCAGACTTTTTATATGAAATAAATTTGATATAAAATATTTTTTAATTTTATTTGAAACTTGTGTATAAAATTATTTTAATCTATTCAGACAATAATGAGAAAATTCAAAATTAAAAAATATAAATCTATGAGAAGTATTAATTATTAATAGTTGGAATTTGTATATTTTTTTAAATTTTGGTAGTAAACCGCACTAATTTTAGTACACAGAAAAAGTTTTACCAAAATCTTAGAAACTGCTTTTGAGAAAAAAATATCTTCATAAACACCTTTTTTTTAATATATGGAAGGAACCGTTTTCTTTTCATAAATGTAAATTAGTTTCTTAAAATACTTGAAAGAGTGTTAGTTTTCAAAATATTTGATTTTCAAATAAAAATTGAACATTTCCTTAAAATCCAAAACTATTTTTTTTTTTTTTTTTTTTTGAAAATATTGCAAAGAAAAATTATTTATATTGCTTTGAAACTCTTCTGTAAAGAAAAATTATTGAAATCAAAATTACCCTTTTAAAGAAAATCGAAAATTGCTAAGAAAAAAATTGTATAGCAGGTACCGTAATTTTAAGTTCTAAGAAAAAAATGAAAAAAACATGCAGGCAGAATCACCAAGTTTTAAGAAAATCGATCCAGTCGTTTAGGCTGTAGCCGAACAGACAGACCCACTTTTTTCGTCTTCTCTATCATCGTAATTACAAGTTTGATCAAAATCTCGAGTTCAATTTTTTTTTTACGAATGTATAACTTGCCACTGCTATATCATCACAAGTTAAAAAAGCCAACCCATAAGCGTGTATTATTTTAATTTTAAATTACTCTAACCCCAATGCATTTCTTAAATTTAATAAAAAAAAACAAATTCTAAGCCACACATCATCACGTTGATCTTCTAATAATAAATTTAATAAACAAAAAAATGTCAATTATTTAATATATCTATATATGTAGTATGCGCACATATGTGTTGTGTATGTATTGACATAAACAGGCCCCCCATGAAGTCAGTTTGTTTTTTTATGTTCTCCGAACGTGTACAAAAGTATTTTAAAGATTTTTGTGCTTAATGTTTGGCTTTATCTTCAATGTGATTAATCAAAATTCAAGGTAGGATGAGTTCTGTGGTTAAAAACAAGCACGTGTGAACATTAATTGTTTGAATGTTAGTATGTTTTTTTTTTCAGTTCCATCAACCACACCTGCCATCGAAAACAATGATTGTTAAATAAACTTCAAGGCACGATTTATTTAAGTGGCTTTATTAATTTTAAATGGCTAGCTGATATTAGTTTATTAGAAAATATACATAATTTAGGACTTTTTGCATTAATGCATGCATAATTGCATTCAGTTTTTGACAGTTTTTCACGTTAAGGAAAAAAGGGATTTTTTATATGAAAATTACACTTCGAATGGATATATAATAATAAAGCCTAGTACTCTGCCAAAGTAAAACGAATGTTAGACTCAGTATTTGACGGTTTTGACTCTAATATAAGTTTGAGTCTATAATTTGCGATAGCCCAAGTTTCGTCTAGTGTCACGCTAAGATTATTTTAGTGTGGAGTTAACTTGTATATATAAATAAGTTTGCGCCATACTAACTAATCAAATAATTTAGGTATTGGTTGCCAGTGAAATAATAGCTTTAAGCCAATATAAGCTTTTAAGTCTAACCGAAATTTTACAATTTAAAAAAAAAGGAAAATGATGGGATTTGCTCCAGGACAAGTTGAGTTGTTGCTGAGAAAACTGCAGTGATTGGACCATATATAAGGGGGTCATATGCCAACTGCTTAATTTGTTTTAAACTTTAGAGTGGTGGACTTACAGTGACAATGTCAGAAAATATCAGACACAAATTAAACAAGTGTCAAATTTCCAAGTTTCATCAATTTTCCGTAACAAAGTTGCAGGAAAGATGAAATTCTAATAAAATTTATGAAGATTTTGAAATAGTTTTAGTGTAAATTTTTACTTAATGTCATCAATCATAAAATACGGATTTTTAGCATTCCTTATCGACCTTCTCAGAAACCATACAAAATATAGTTCCCCAACGATAATATTTTCGAACAATAAAATTTTATAGTTCTCTCACCAAAAAATTATTTCCTTTTTACTTGCGATATACATAAGTACTACATATAAGGCAAGTTTTGGATTCGTGCCAAAAAAAAGTTGAGATAAAAATCAAACATGACATTACGATGATAGAGGACACCAAAAAAGTGGATGGCAAAATTTTGTCTGTCTGTCTATCTGTCCACATATAGACCTGCAGCCTAAGCCACTGAAGCAATTTCTTTCAAAATTTGAACTTAGGGATTTTTTTGTAACTCTCCAGAGGGTAAATTAAAAATTTTGTTTAGCACAAAAATCAACGGTACAAAAACAACTCTAACCATTTTGATTAAAAAAATCAGCGTATTACTGTGGATATGGTGTACTTTTCGATGAGAAAAAAATTTACCGAAAACCGTTATTAACGGTACCTGCCATATTACGATTTTTTAATTTTCGATTTTTTCATTAATGACTTAAACGATTTCAGTAAAAAGATTTTTGAAAAAGCTTTTTTTAATATTTAATAATGTTTCATATCTAAATTTTGCAAAAAATAAATTTTGGATTTTTTAAAATTCAATATTTCAAAAACGAGTTGATGAATTTTTTTAAACTAGGTTTAAAAATTCATTTTAATACACACTCAAAATTGACATGCCAAAACTTTTTTTAAAAAATGTAATACAAATTTTATACATAAAAAATTATTTTTTAAAAAAAGCGCTCCAACTATTTAAAAAATTTTTTGGCACGTATTCATATTTTTTCAAGTTATCAAATGGCTTGTTTTTGAGCTCTAAGTTTTTTAACTAGATGTTTATACAATTTAAAGAACGATTTAAATGATTTTTTATATATTTTTATATATAGAGCAAGTACGTGCGATCCCGTCGTGCATTTTATTTTTAGCAATTTTACATAATAGTATTTTTCTCAAAAACGGTTCGACAACTTTTCTTAAAAAAAATTCAATAAACTACTTTTAGTAAAGGCTTTTTTTGGATGGAGAATCATTTTTCAAAAAATTATTTTTAATGGTACCTCAAAAAGAACCATTTTTTTAAATTTTCGATTTTCTTCAAAAAGATATGACTGATTTCAATTATTTTTTTTTATACAGAGGCTTCCAAAAACTATAAAAATTTGTGTGTAGTTTGATTTTAAAATTAAATTATTTTTAAATTTTTAAGAAATGTTTCAATTTTTTTTTTTTTTTGAAAATCAAATATTCGAAAACGATATGATCGATTTTTTGAAACTCGATACTTAAGAGTTTTTTAGTATTTTCCGAAAAAATATTTTAAGAAAAAAATTTACATACACGAGAAAATAACACGAACACGATACAAAAGTTGAAAAATTGGAAAGGAAAATTTTTTTGCTCAGAAACGATTCCTACAATTTTGATTAAACTTTTTTCTTTCCGTATACTAAAATTAATACGATCTACTAAAAAAATATAAAGTGTTTTTTTATTTTGAATTTTTTCATTATCGACTGAATAGATTTTGATAAATATTTTGTATACAATTTTCAGATAAGATTGCGTATCAAAATTTTCCAAAAAAAAATTGGAATCTTAAAAAAAATAAATGTTTTTTTTTTGAAAATTCGATATTTCAAAAACTGATTGACAAATTTTTTTCAAATTTTATTTGTATATGCTTATAAAGAAATACTTAAGATTTGCATACCAAAAGTTTTCCTTAAAAATGTTTTAAGAATTTTATATATATAAAAAATATTTTTTATTCATATTCAATAAAGAATTAAGATGGCGTATTTTTTTTTCATCTCAAACTCTCAACAAAGTTTTTTTTTAGTTTTTCAACGTTCATAGAAAATTAACTGGATTTTTATAAATTCATGTTTTACTTATAGACGAACATCTAATTCCACGACAGTTTAAATGCAGCAGAAAGAAAAAATAGCACTTGATAAGAAATTGCAGTTTTTCATTCGGACTACACATTTCTTATCAACATCTGAATCTACAGACAGCTACAAAAAAATAAACGTTTTTCTATCTCTCCATCTGGTTTCATAAAATGATGAAATATTTTCTATTCTAAAATAATTAAAAAAAAAAATCCAATAAATGCGAAGTTTTACAAATTTTTAAAACCAGACAAAAACAACAAAAAAAAAAGCCACTCTCGCTTGTCGTGTGATGTATTTTAAATTATCAACAATTTTGTGATAAGAATTTAACAACAACAACAAAAATATTTTTTTGTTGTCTCATTTAATAACAATAATAATAATACAAACATACATAAATTTAGTTGGAGATACCTACTACATGAGATTGTATTTATTTTTGTTCTCGTTTAACCTGAAATAATTATTTTTATTTTTGCAATAAAAACTTAAGTTAAGGGTCAAGGCCACACAGTTTATTCACTATTAAATATGAAAAACTCCCAGTTATTAAGAGAAGAATATTTTAACAATTTAAGCATACAAACAATTTTTTAATAAAACAAATTGCTTTCATTGTTTTTTTTTTTGTTAGTATATTGTTGCGGGTGCTATCAATGATATAAAAAAAAGTAAATTAATGTGACGTAGTAGTATTAACGACTTTGTGGTTGAATTCAAAGTGCAATGACCAAAGTTCAAAACAGATTTGTAGACAGAACGATTCCAAATACATACATATAGTTTGATATAAAATGTGTATAAGTGTGTGTGTTGAACATACAAATATATATATTTATGGCGTTATAAATGTATGTAGTAGAGGTGTAAAATTTGAGCAAAAATACATTTTAAAGTAATTATATGTTGAAAGCAACAGAAATTATAACTACTTTCAAAACCAATTTTAATCAGACTTTGAAATGGGAAAGAATATTATTCGAGTAATGTGTAACTCATACATTTAAATGGTACTAATTTTCACTTTACATCAGGACCAATTTTCAACACAAATTAACAAAATTGAACAAAATCAATGATGAACACTGAGCAACAAAATATAAAAAATGCTTAAATAAAAATTAAAAATTATTTCTGATGCGCTACTCGCACGCTTTTAAACTATTTTAAGGGTAACCAAAATCTCTCAAGTGTAATGGCAGACAAACACTTACAGTGCTATTATTTAAACTCCTTATTTCAAAAATTTGGGTGTTGACCAAAAATCTCGAAATAAAAGCCGATAAATAAAAAGCTGTATTTAAAAGCTTTTTTTATTCAATACCGTTACGAAAAACTTCAAAAACATGTTCATGATACGTTCCGTAAAAACTCATAAAAGGCTGACAAACTAACATAATTTCCAAAGTTATATATAACGTTGTTAACCACTTTGAAGGTTCATATTTCGAAAACTGTAAGAATCTAATTATCAAAAACCTTTGTTCGTACAAAATGTCAGCTTAGATTGCTTATCATACGCATATGAAAATTTTTGCTTTAAATGGCAGTTTTCGAGTATTTTGAATGAGCAAAACCTGACCAGAAATTACTTTATCACACTGTTTTCGAGACCATACGAATTTTTTTGATAAAATCAATTGGTTTAAATGTGACTGCAATATTTTGAAATATTTTGCAAAGTTACTTCTAAAGTAAATGGTGAAACAGTGGCAATTTTTAATAGAAATTTCTATAGAAGTAGTACACCATCGACCAACTGCAGCTGCTATTTACAAGTTCGTGAAGAAATATTGTAAAGAATTTAGTTTGCTGATTGATGACTGAATATTAGGATAGCGGTTCCTAAACTTTTTGAGCTGTGGAACCCTAAACAAAGACAAAATATATTTTGGAACCCAAACACATAAGTGCCTTTGAAATGAGCTGCGTCTTGCGAATGCAAGTAAATTTTGCTTAGACAAAGCGATAACGTAGTACCTCGTGGCATGATGGTTTGTACGTTAAGTGCGTTGGACTGTCATGCCAAAGGTCTGGGTTCGATTCCCAGCCGCTGCCACCTAAAAACAGAAATGTTTTTCCAGAGGAACTGCCTCTTACGAGAAACTGACAAATCCTCCAAGAGTATACTTTTTATGAAAAAGTGTTTCTCATCTAGTCATTCGGACTCGGCAAAAATTGTAGGACCCCTCCATTCCTGCCATCAACACGCGCACAGAAATGATTGACAGTTTTAAGTCACTAGGCCCTGGTTCTCCATCAGCTGTTGCGCCAGCAAATTTATTTATTTAAAGTGAATAAACGATCCTATCTACAATAAAAAAAAACCGCCTTAATGCAGCATTTTTATATTTTCTACCCGAACAATATTCTGCGAACGTATTTGCAATTCACAACACCAAGACGCATTCTACAAATCTCCAAATGTAAAATTCGCTCAAGTTTGACCTCAAAATTTCTTGCACCAATTTTACTGGTTTCTTTTTTATGACAGTTAGCATTTATTGATGACCACTTATGTGAAAGAAATGTCAAAATTCACGATCATTCGCAATTCAAAGCTCATATGCAAGGAACTTTGATGATAGCCACAAATGAAAAACAAAATATTTCAAAATCAAAGCTGAGTTTTTATTATAAATGAATTTTGTACCCATTAAATTTCAAAACTAGTACCTGTAAACTAATATTATCAAGATTTTGGTGAATATCAGTTCTGAGTTCTAGCATGTTTCTTTAGAAAAAATCATAACTGGAATATATTGAACATCAAAAACAAGTTCTTTTACTTCTGTAACTTCCTTAATGTTTTTCAATTAAACAAAAAAACAAGCTAAGAATTTTCACCAAAAGTCACTTGAAAGTTTTTTTTTAAAACTAACATCTATTTAGAAAATAATTCGTTTAGTTTTACTTCAAGAAGTTTGCAGAACCCTGAAGATTGTTTTACGGAACCCTAGGGTTTCGCGGAACACAGTTTGGTAATCGAGGCATTAGGGTATCCGTTATATCCCAAACTCATTGTATGCGAATTTCACACTTCCCACATTTAATTTTTTCTCTAAACCTTTAACAGTTAAAAATATTTTTTTTTTTTTGATTCTGATTGATTAATTATTTTTTAAGAAAACTGCATTTACAAAAATAAAAAAAAAAATATTATAATTTACTTCGATTTTTAAGGTTATTAAATTATTTAATATTTTACATTTTTTATAAATTTTTGTTCTCTCTCGATCTTTAGCAGGTTTTTGGTTGTTTTTTTAATTGATTATTATTTAGTTATATTTTTTATTTTTAAAAGCCACATCTTAAACATTTATGAAAATAAATTATAATTACATAATTTATTTCAATTTTTCAAATAATTAAATGTTTTGTCCCTTTTTTTTGCTTACATTACTTTTCAATTTTTATTTTAGTGATTTTTGTTGAATAATAAATAAAAAATACATTCAAAAATAAATAGAAAAAAACTATAAACAATTTATTCCAGTATTTAAAGTTAACTAAATATTGGAATTTTCTAACTTTTTATTTACTTTTTATTTTTTTTTTTTATATAAAAAAAACTCTAATTTTTTATATTTTGTTGTAATGATTTTTGTTCAACAATATCTTCTTTAAGAACTGCATTAAGAAAATTAATACACAAAATTATAAATAACTTATTACAATTTTAAATATAAGTTATTTTTAAAATTTTTTCATATGATATATATTTTAATATTTTCGTTTCAAAATCTTATATATTTTGCAAATATTAATTTTTAATCCTCATTATACTATTGTAAAAAATAATTGCAAAATCAATGACATCTCTGGATTGAAATATGTAAAATGTTTTTGATGATTGAGGAAATGTTAAAATCAATCATATTGTTTATTAAGTGGCAGTTCATTTGTTTAAGTTTTCTTAAAAATTTAATAATTTGGTTGTTTATAAATATAAATATCTTTAATATGAATAAAGTGTCAAACAATTATTTAAGATAAAATTTGAAATAAATTACTTTTAATTTGTTTGCATTAATTTTAAATGTATTTCTTAAAGGAGATATTGTTTAAATAAAAAATCATTTACAAAATAAAAACTTACTAAAAAATAAAAATAGAAAAACAAAAAAAATATTGAATAATATGAAAATCGAAATTAATTATTTATAGTTTATTTTCAAAAATTGTTTTGATTTAGTTTCAAAAACAAGTTATTATTTAAATATTATCAATAAGAAAACAACAAAAACTGCTGAAGATTAGGAGAGGAAAAACATAAATTAAAAAGAGTTAAAATATTGGTATATTTAATGACTTTAAAAATCGAAATAAATAATTATAATTTTAGTTTTGCAAACAAGATTTCAAATTGGTCAACAAAATTTAATTTTTTTGTTACAGAACCCAAATAATACTGTTTTGTAGGTTTTTGGTATGCTGAGCATGAATCTGAAGTAAGAAAAATTCCATCGGGCTACGTTTTTGATATATTCCCGTTATAACATCAAAAAACACGTTTTTTCTGTTTTCAAAGTTTTATTATAACGCGAGGTAAATTGTTTTATGAAAATTTGTAATGGTTTTTAAGAGAACTTATTTTCTTCCTTTAAAATCTGTTTAAATTTTCCTGATATCCCTTTTGGTCTCTGAGCAATCTTCAGTTAATAGAAAGCGTTTCATTTATGATATAGGTAGAATGTAAGGGGGAATGGGCAACAATTTGTGGGAGCTAGTCCATTTCTAAACACTGTTTCATACATCGTTGGAAAGGTTGATTTGAGTACAACATTTCATTATGCAGCCATTAAGACCTATGCCATGGGGCTCACGAAATATTCAGCAGATATTGAGTAAGAAGACAAAGTCAAAATATGGAGTAGCATTATTGTTCTTTTAAGTGCTTTGAAACCGAATATCTCGTGAGCCCCATAGCTAAGAGCTTAACGGCTATATAATGAAATGATGTACTCAAATTAACCTTTTCAAAGATATGTGACACATTCGTGTTGAGAAATGGACCAGCTCCCACAAATTTTTGCCCATTTTCCCTTATATTGTATTGATATCATAAATGAAAGGCTTTCAACTATTTCAAGATGACTCTGAGACGAAAAGTGATATCAAGAAGATTTAAACTGATTTTAAAAGAAGAAAAAAAGTTCTTTTAAAAACCATTCCAAATTTTCTCGAAATACTTTACCTCGCATTACAATACAACTTTAAAACCAAAAAAAAAAAAGTGTTTTTGATTTTATAACGGGAATATCTCAGAAATGTAGCCCAATGGAATTTTTTTGACTTCAGATTCGAGTTCAGCACACCAAAAACCAACAGAAAAGTATTATTTGGTTTGTGTAACAAAAACATTGTTGACCAGTGTAATTAATAATTCGGAATCAGTAAAAAAAATTATGAATAACTGTTATAGTGCGAGAGAAAAAAATAAATGTGAAAAGTGTGAAATTCCCGTACAAACTTGTATGGAGAAAGTATGACCTTAGAGAGGCACTGGTTTACGATCTTGGGTCAAATTATTTAGTCAATAATTTTATCGTACTACATAAACTTTTGATTTATGTGGTAAGTCCAGTCAATTTGTGCTCAAAAAGGCTCTAAGCGAGCAAATTGTGGGGTAGTTTTAACTTTGCTCCTATTTTATGTTTTCGGGTGTGCTAAACCAGAATCTGAGGTTTGTATACATTTAAAATTTCGTGACGCAACATGAAAAAAAAATACAAAAATCAATTCTGTGGGTGTTTTTCACTAATGGCTCGTAAACTAGCAATTATTTAAAAAAAACATTAAAAAAATCATTTTTGCATCATTTTTTGCATATTTTTCCATGTTGCGTCACAGATTTTAGTCGCAAGATTAAGCACCCCCAAAAAACTCCCCACAATTAACATAGTAAAAATACAAGCCTGGGCTATAGGTGTGGTTCCCACAAAATTGAGTTTTGAAAATAAAGGACACCCTACTAAACATATTCCCGTGTACTGTGTGCTTTACGGAAAATATTGCATCACTTACTGCTGAAAGTGTCCAGCTAAGTCCTTCAATGGTCTCAGAAGCTGAACTGAATTTCAGGCCAGCTTTGCCATCGGGCGCGATCACGCCTATTTTTCAATCTGATTTCTTTTTGGCATTGTGTAACCACCAAAAAATTCACTATGACCCGATTTTCTTATTAGTACTATTTACTTCAACTAAATCAAATTTTTATGTTTTTAGTGGAAATACCTTCAATTGGCGTACAAATTGCCACAATCTGTATTCTTAAGAGACAATACCGGAATAGAGCATAAGTGATATTTTATTCATTTTTTGTTGTTAAATTAAATGCTTTTTTTTTGTTAAATAAAAAAGAAGAATTTATGTTTTTATAGGGCACGGAAATTGCATGGTATTCCAGAAAATGTATGGTACGCTTAATCTTTTTTGGGCGGCAACGCTGATTCAGACGCCTTCAATATTGGCTATCTAAAATGTATTGAAAAATTGATTTGACAAGATGGCGTATTGCCAAGCCAATTAAAGCATTCATTTAAATGAAATAGGTGATTAATCAGAAGATTTTGCTATATTCAATAAAATAATTATTGTTGAAAAATTTTAAAATATATTTTAGACTGTAAATGGCCTATTCTACAAAAGAACAAAAAACAAATGACCCACCCTTAATTTTATAAATATTGTTTTGTGATTTGATCAAAAAAATTATGGTTACATAAAATCTTAAAAAAAAATCTTTATCTCTTGACAAAATGTTTTATCACAATAAATGTATGTGAATATCAAAATTAGCATTTTTCTGTGATAAAAAAAAAGTACAAGAATATAACTTCTTATCAAATACTTATTAAAATATGAAATCATTATTTTTGCAAATAAAACAAAAAGAGAATTAAAATAATAACCTTGAAATTTATCTTTTAACTATGTAGACAAACTTAACAACAACATAATTAGCTAAGATTTGAAAACTTATATTAAGATGCAATAAATGATATGGGAGTTTGTATATTATATAATATTTATAGCCTGAGATAGTCTGTCACACCGTGGTTCGTGATCCTTCTTCCACAAGATTTTTGCGATCTTACAAAATCTTATTTTTCTTAAAAAAAATCAAGTCAATAAATTACTTTTGGTAAAGGCTACCATTATGTGGTACACAATTTTTTCAAAAAGGATTATTAATGGGGTTAGGTACCTGCCAAAGATCCTTTTGCTTATTTTCCATTTTGAAAAATTGTGATCGATTTTTATTATTTTTTATGCAAAAGCTCCAAAAAAGTTTGAATTGTATTGCGTATCAAAATGTTCAAAAAAACGTTTTTTTGGGTTTTTTAAAATTTTTTTTAACATATCTACTTAACATTTTGAAGATGAAAATTCTATGCAAAAAAAACTGTACTTTGGAAGGTGAGTACAGTTTTTTTTCATATGTTAAAAAAAAAATGCTTAAAAAAATCTCATTTTTCTCAAAAATTACTGCTTAGATTTTGATTAAAGTTTGTATGTGCTCAAATTAAAATGATCTTGTATTAAATAATTTTAAAAAATGTTTAAAATATTAACAGTAGGTTCAATTTAAAGTTTTGCATTCGGAAAATAAATAGGCTGATATTGGAGCATTAATGTATGTTTTATAACAAGAGATTTTAAATAGAAAAATAGACTAACGCAACAAAAGAATTTACGCAATATATAATAATTGTTTATAAAAAGCTTCTTTAAAATGACTTTTACAAGTTAGAGCTTCTGTAATATAAATTGAAATTTATGGTTCGTGTCTATCATTTCACAAGTCACAGTGAGGTATTTGATAAAACTTCCTGAAAATTGTAACTGAAACTTTTTAAAGTCTAACTTACAGCAACTGCAATAAAATAACTTTATAGAATCTTTATACAGTCATTTAGCACTATGATCCTTCTTTAAATTAATTAACACTTTACAGAGGTCTATCCCAAAAGAGATGCTAGTCTCGTTTAATTTTCTATATCTAGGTTTCAAAGAATTTTAAAGAAGTAGTTATTAAAATCATGACTTTTGTAAGAAATTTATTTTTGATGAAAGCTATATAAAAGCTTTATAAAGGGTTTTTCAACAAGGACGCTACAAAAGTAGAGCGACAGGGACAGCAAACGTCGCCATATTTCTTGCCGCTTTTTTGACATTTCTCTTCAGTAAGGTTTGCCATTTCATGATGGAAATATATACGAGCCAACAACGAGTCTTAACGAGTATTAAAATTTACTACCGAAATTCGGAATCAGTGAACTCAACGTTAAGAGCGCTATGTTCACGGTCGTCATAATCTTCCTAGCAGTACAGTACAGTACAGTACAAAATGTTCCCATGCCTGTGAGACAAAGAAGTGCCCGTAGTGTCGAGAATTTTGCTGCCGCTGAGGCTTCAGTTGCAGAAAGCCCAAATGTGTCTGTCACACGTAGTTCTCAAGCATTGGGCATCTCTGTGACTTCGTTGTGGCGAATTTTGCGAAAAGATCTTGGCCTACATCCTTACAAGATTAAATTGACGCAAGAACTGAAGCCGCTTGACCACCAGAAGCGTCGTATGTTCGGTAATTGGGCTGAGCAACAACTTGAAAATGATTCGGATTTTCTTCGAAAAATCATCTTCAGCAATGAGGCTCATTTCTGGCTGAATGGCTTCGTCAATAAACAAAATATGCGGTATTGGTCAGGCAGCAATCCACACGTACTCCATGAGTCATCATTGCATCCCGAAAAAATTACGGTTTGGTGTGGTTTATGGGCCGGCGGCGTCATTGGGCCGTACTTCTTCCGTGATGATCAAGACCGGCACGTAACTGTGAATGGGGATCATTGCCGTTCAATGATAACTGAATATTTTTGGCCCCAATTGGATGATATGGACTAGAAGGACATGTGGTTCCAACAGAACGGCGCCACAACCCACACAGCGAATGTCACAATCAATTTATTGGAAACCGAGTTTGGAGAACGTGTTATTTCACGAAATGGTCCAGTCGCTTGGCCGCCTCGGTCGTGCGATTTGACGCCGTTAGACTATTTCCTGTGGGGCTACGTCAAGTCTATGGTCTATGCCAACAAGCCAGCGACGATTGACGAACTTCGTACGATTATCGAACGAGAAATTGCAGCAGTATCGGCCGATTTATGCTTGAAAACCGTCGAAAATTGGGTTCAGCGTCTGGACTGCTGCAAGCGTTCCCGTCGTGGCCATGCAAAAGAAATCGAGTTCCATTCATAATGGCATCGAACGTACTTTCAAAGAAATAAAGAATTTCATTGATATCCAAAAACGTTTTTGTTTTATTTAAAAAAAAACTTTTGTGGCGCTCTTATTGAAAAACCCGATACAAATCAAGACTTGCAGCATATCAATATTTCTTAGCTAATAGAAACTGAAATCTTAGTTATCTATAGCTCAGAAAATAAAAAAGTATACGTATACAAATTTCTAGAACTTATTCTTTTTGGTCTGGATCACATTTGTATTTTTTTTTTTTTTTTTTGATAAAACTAAAAATATGGATTTAATTTGAGAAAGACGAATTCACTCTTAAATTCAATATAGCCAATACAACCTTGAAAGAGTTTGACGTTCGAAAATTTTGATTTAAGCTTTCTATAGTGTTTCGACGAACTTAAAAATAAAAAAAGAATGTAGTAGGTCCTTAGAACTATAAAATGAATTTAGTTGTATTTTATGATTTTCAAATCTTAAAAAAATAGCCATTATTTTGAAAACACATCCTGAAAGTCAATTGCTTGATGTCAAAAAGAACACAACATCTCTTGAATAAAAAACACACAATTATGTTTGCAGGACCTTTTTTAGTATACCTTATAAAATAATAAATATCACACGGCCCGAATATACGAAAGATAGGCAATTTGACAAAAAACACTTTACTTAAATTCTCCATTGTGTAAAAACGAAATTTATACTTGACAGGAGTAGAACAAAATAAATTACAATATTATTGAAACACGGGAATACCACACAAAATATTAAAAAATATTTAATTTTTTTTTCTGAATTCATATATGTAAATGTATGGTGTGCTTTACAAGGCACCCAATATTTTTAATTAACATGAAACGACCACTTCGATAGCCTTTCTAAAAACTACGAACAGTTTTTGTATAAAAGTTAACTAACCAAGCTCATAAAAAGTCAATAAATTTCTCGTTTTGAGAGTCTGTTTTTTTTTTATAATAAAATTCTGTAAGTTTTGATAAAAAAAAAATATAAAAAAGAAATCTCTATATATGTAATTGGTTGTAGCTGTTCTTAAAAAAAAAAAAAAAATAATACAAAACAATTTATTTTGATAAAATTTTAAGATATTTACACAGCCCTTGACCTTCATCATTTATTTTATCAATACATATTTGAATTTTCTATATAGGTACTGTAATCATAATGTTCGTGATGTTAGGGTGGAATAAGTATTTTTGTTAAGAAATTTAAGTATGTACCTACATTTGAGACTTGGTAACATTTATGGGGAAACTTAATTTTCTTAGAAAACAGCTGGTAAAGTGCGTTTGTGTTAGTATTGTGATAAACTCGAGCAGCGATGAAATTAAAGCTCTCTAGATTCACATAGAAGTTTAAATTTAAGGAATAAGCTTTTTCTTAAAAATTTTAAGGAAAACTAAGTTTCATTTGTTAAAATGACTACTGTTAAACTTAAAAGTAATGACACTATTCATCTATTATCCCTGACTGCAGTAATTAATCCGTGGCCGAGCATTGTTAACAGATAGGTTAGTCAAGATACACATTCACTCCTAGTCTAAGTAAAAAATAGTAAAACAAAAATTAAAAATAAAATAAGAAACATGTATTTATTCTTATTCACGAAAACTTGAAACCAATAAATAAGTATTTTTTTCTGTGTAGCTATTTGTATTTTTTGCTTTCTAAACAAAAACTCTCAGAAATATATTTTTGACCTTATCATGTTTTTTTAAGTCACACAAAAAATTTCCGTCATAACAAATTTACATAATGTAAACATTCTATAATAAACGATAAATTAAAGAAAAATAAATTTATAAAAAAATCTTGATAAATAAATATACAAAATAAGTTAGTAATGCTGATAATTAAGTTTGAATTTATTTTTTGGAAAAGAAAAATTGGCAATTCGTCTGTTAATATTTTAAAGGAGATTCCACATACAAATTTTGGTTTTCGAATTTTTCATTACCCGATTTAAATCAAAATGTTTATACCAAGTATCCTTTTGAATGTCAATAACACTACATAACAAATTTTTTAAATAAATAAATCTTAAATTTTTAAAAAAATATTTTATTTTATTTTGAAAATTCAATATTTCAAAAATGGGTCCATGACCTTTTTAGAAACTTTAGTTTATAAATTAATATTAAGAAATTAATATTAAGAAATACTTAAAAAACAAACATTTCTTTTTTAATGTTTCCAAAATTGTACACAAGAAATAAGTTTTTTAAGAAAACTACTCCAACTATTTTATATTTTTCTTGTGGCATCAATATTTATATTTTTTTTTAGCTATTTGTTCTTTTTTTTTAGCTATTTGTTCTTTTTTTTAGCTTTAAGTTATTTATGAGTTGAACGATTTAAATGCTTTTTTATATTGTTTTATTTTGTTTCTACAATTACCTACTTGCATATTTTATAAATTCTTAAGTTCCAAGAAACTTCAATATAAGAACAAGTACGTGTAATCCAGTTGTGTATTTAATTTTCTTCAAAACCGTTAAGGCCACATTTGAGGTCTATATCTAAATCAGAGTTGCACAATAATGATAAAAAAAGTTGTAATTGAAATCTCCGAATACTTTTACGATTACTTTTGATGTAATTGTAGAAATTCAGTTACTAATTACATGGAATTTAAAAGTGTAAATTACTTGTAATTCAATTACAATAATGTTATTGAAAACAATAGTAATCATCAAAAAATTATGTAACGACTACTTTTTATAGTAACCATTATCTACACAAAATGTAATTGATTACTTGTTTTTGTCAATTACATTTTTCGTGCACAAATAGTAATAAACTCTGTACGTGTGTTGTTTTAAACATATTATCATACACTTATATTATTCACTTTCATAAGGTTTTTAATTTACTCGCGTCTTTTAAATAATCTCTTTTTGAAAATAATAAAATTATAATAATAAGAGGGGCAAATTTCTCATTGCGTTTTTGTCTATTCGTATCAGTTTAGAAGTTAGAATACCTTTTTTTACTTTTATAATTATTATTTTAATATTTAAATAATAAAAATATGTAATTAATTACAATCCAAGCAATTACAACCAATCAAATACTTTACATGTAATTAACACAGTGCTTTTCTTCAATTACACCCAAAAACCCATTGCTATTCTCAATTACATGTAATTTGTAAGAAACTTTTTTTCAATAACAACTACACGTAATAGAAATGTATGTTTTTTTCAATTACAATTATGTGTAATTGTAATTGAAAAAAGGTCAATTTCGAATTACATCTAATTGAAATGGGAGTTGAAATAAATTACAAAAAGGAATTATTTATTTTCCAAATCTAATCTTAATAAAGTTTTTCTTTACGGTTGAATGGCAAAAGTACCGTTAATTTTGAAGCTCCCCTCAAGAAAGTTACGAAACAACCAAAATTTAAGACTTTAAGAAAAACTTTAAGGAAATAGCTTCAGTGGTTAAGGCTGTTGGTCGAGAGGTTTAAATAGACAGGCAGACGGGCAGATTGAAAGACTGCATTGCTTACCCCTTTTTTCGTGCATTTTCATCGCGATATGTAAAGTTTGATTGAAATCGTCGTTGAATTCTGGCATGAAACTTGAATGAAAGATTAATTTTGTGTAGTAAAACATCAGCGCTTTGAGCTTCAATTTCAGCCATGCTTAGAGGAAACGTTCTACGTTGCCTCAAACAAATTTTTTTTGCTGTTGGTTGGAGGCTCTTTGAGCACCAAAAAGGATAGTGAGATTTTTACTGCGCTAAAAGCACCTTCACTGCTCCATTGCCACTAAGCTGAAACTTATCTTGCAATTGATTTTTAACAAAGTTAAATAACGTCTAACGTGTTCCGTTCCGTAGTTTTACATTCTCCGCACGAAATTTCAAAGTTTGGTACCACGGTAGCGTAGTAAATTCTACCCGTCTCGAATGTCAATTATAATCACTAAATTAGCCTGTTCTAATGGCCAGATTTCTATATATTTTTGCCTGTAACTATTTATTTCGTTCTTAATTATGAGAATTCCGAGATCCCTATCTCTATTTCTTATGCAAAAATTATAACCTTTTTAAGGAAAAAAGAATGGCAACTGATTTTTGTGAAGTCATATTCTTCAAAAGGAATATAAAGAATGCAATCGTGTAATTGAAGCACTTAAGATTGAATTCGCAAGAGATTGCAAGCTTTTAAGACTCTGCTAGACAGCTATCCGAGAGTCACACTCCAGAGTTTTGAAGTGAAAGTATTGTCACATTCAGGTACATAATTCTTTTAATAGTAAAAAATACGATTTGGAAAATAATAAAAGTCAACAAATAAAATTTTTTCGTTTTCGCGCTTCTTTATTCGGTTCGCTCGAACGACACTTATTTTTCAGTGCAAAACTGCAGAGAACGATGTTACTGTAAAATTGCAAATTTGCAAAGAAGTGAGATTTTTTGTAGCGAGATATGAATGCGAGATTGTTAAAACGAAATTTTTGAGTTTCTGAAAACCAAGATTATTGATTCGTGAGATTTAATTTTTCGGTTTAAAAAAAACGCTATAGATTCATTATTCAAGATTCTGGTACGGCTTCTACTTTGGAACTAGTACCAGTATACCAAATTTAGAATTCCATGGAGAAATTAGGATGTTTAATTTGTATTTTTTTTTATCATTTAGAGGAAAAAACTTAAAAGCACAAATAGGAGATAGCAACAAAAATAAATACATCTTCCCCTTAAAAGAAAAGTGGCTTATCTCAAAAACTGAGTTTTCTTAAAAAATCGGTTCAAAGTTTTTTTTTTAATTTACTATCATAAACTCGATATAGTGAAGTAATAAAAACAAGGCCTGTAAGGTAATAAAGTAAATTTTTACTTAAGTACTTTGTAAGTGCCCAGTAACTTCACTTGTACGTGAAAAAAACAAGTACTTTGTACATGGAACATTAAAAACACCAAGTACAAGTACTCTGTCAAGTACTTTCTTCCAATTACATGTACTTGGTACTTTAATACTACCCAGTATCTTTTCAAGTACAATTAAATTACAAATACTTTTCAAGTACAAGTCTATTTCAAGTATAAGCACTTTTCAAGTACAAGTCAATTTTAAGTACTTTTCAGGTCTAATTCGTTGAGAAGTTTTTCTGAGCTATCGAATAGTGATGATCATTGCCATCAGCTTCCCTAATATGTGTTCTTGAGTTGAAATAATCATTATTCAATAGCTAAACCAGATTACTCAATGAATTGTACTTGAAAAGTAGTTTAAATTGACTTGTACTTGAAAAGTACTTGAAAATGTACTGGGCAGTATTACGGCATATTTAGTACATGTACTTGGAACAAAGTGAATGACAAAATTCCTGTACTTCCGGTGCTTTTTAAGTACCGAGTACGTGATACTTGTTTTCTTTAAGTACAAGTATACAAGTACTAGTACTTTACTGGTACTTGTACTTGAAAGTTTACATTTTTGGCCTGATCACTCTTTCCAGATTTTTCACTTTTTCCGGAGTTTTAAAAGGCTTTCTACTATTTATAATTATTCCAGTGTTAAACAAGATTTCACCCAGGTTTAAAACAAACAAATAACAAAAACAATCCCTCAGTGTCCTGAGATTCACTAGATCGAGCATCTACTGTAGCTCAGACATGTGTGTGTTTTTACGATGCAAATTGTGGGACTGTTTTGGTTTATGTAATTCGGTAATAAATTTGCACAATTTGCGAACGTTATTCAGGAGTAAGTCTTTTCATTATGAAATGGCAAACAAAACTTAGCATAAATCAAGCTACATCTGTCAAAAAGACCTACTCCGAAAAAAGTATTGCCAGATTGAAAACCACACGTCTAAAAAAACTCCCTTTACACTAATGTAATTTATAAAAAACAAATAGTTTTCGAGTTATAAGCTTACAAGAAAATGCATTTTTTTACCACAAGCTTTCGCATGTTGCATCATAAAATTTTAGTCGCAAGCCTTATATTTGAATTTTGGACCCTCGAAAAAAATAAATAAAGAAACAAATCAAAACAATAACACAATTTACCAGATAAGGGCCTTTCTGAGCACAAATAAACTGGTTAAATAGAGTTCACGTATATGAAGCTGAGAACAAAGAACTATTACTTTTTGTTCTTCTTTCAAATTTGGTAAAACAAATTCTTAAAAATAAAAAACAAGACTTGCATATGTCGTTTTGCAAATAATAATTTAAAATAATTATAAATTATACAAGAAAAAACTCCATTAGGGATCTCAATGAACCTGTCTTAAAGTGAATAATTCCTTAAAGACTAAAAAACCCTAGCTACGGCTCTGCCTATTGTGTCATTTTGGGCTACATTTATTGTATTTTCTGTCAATTAATGTCAAAGCTTCTAATTCTCATCTCAATCTTTTTTTCATAATTTGTGCCTATAAAAGCATTGCATACAAAAGTTTGTTCGCTCCCTGAAAGAAATATCTTAAAAAACCTTCAAAGCTAGGGAAAAAATACAAAACATGATGAAATTTTACCCGAATTTTTTTTACAAAAAATCCCTCCCTTCCATTTGATACCGCAGCGCTCACCTTTTATCTGTATTCATTTTATCAGGTGGTTCGACATGCCTGCCCAAGAACGATATATAAAACACCATTTCTTCTTTATTGTTGACTTTTTAACTTATGTTTTGTTGTTGTTTTCGGTGTTGTTTGTTGTTGTTGCTGTGTACACCAATCTATCCAATGATGGTGGCGTTGTTTTTTTATTCTTTTTTGGTTAAAATCGTAGAGCGCGTATCCGTTTCTTAGCTTTTTTTTCTAGCCCAACTTTATTTTCTCTGTTACACTTGCTTTAAACCAACAAAAACAATCAAGACGTAGGTTGGTATTTGTCGTATTTTTCTATTTAGCCCCCGTAGTTGAACAAATGGCTTATTAACAAATTTTTCTTGACACATTTTCTCCACTTTAAGGGAGCATTTTTTTTTTTTTTTTGTTTCAATCACACAACTTCGATTTCAATTTTATTCAATTATAAATACTTTGAACTCAAAATCTTCACTTCACCAACAGGTTGTTACTTTTTTTGTCATAATTGGTAAGACAGAGAAGAAAAAAAAACAATTATGGCCGACTTAATTATTTTTTGCTTTATTTTATAGGTAATTTATATTTTTATTTTTTTTTAATTGCTTATTTTCTTTTGTTGGTTACATTCGTCGCGCACAACATGGTTTAAAGAAAATTAAATTGTGGTAACTGGTATTTCGGCCTTTACGCTTGAAGTGTGACTTTTAAAAACAGAAAAAAAAAGGTCGGTGACGTCAATGGAGGGAAGAAAAACTCGTTTATTTCAATAGTATTTATTTGAGACGATTTTTCGTAAATAAGGGACTTGAAATTGATTTTTTTTCTTAACACGTAAGCCGAAATCTTTTCTAAACGTTAGAAACAGGTAAGAGAGAGAAAGAGGGAGAGAGAGTGAGTATATTTTAGCCAAGTTCCGAACATGAGCTTAAAGAGCCTCTTCAATCTCTTCACAGTTCAATTGGTGTTCACGTACTAATTTATAATAAAAACTGATAGCAAAAGATCTTGGCGATTCAGCTGTTGAAAGTCATTGGAGAGTGTGTGTGGCAGTAGAGACGCACAAGCACAATCAAATAATCGCAATCATTGCAAACACTATCACAAGGCTTCATAATCTATCGTTACAGGGACGAAACTGTTGACGGGTGAAGGGTAAGGTACAACAAGGCGCAGGCCTTATTGATGAATATTAAACTTAATAATATAATTTGAGGAAAATAAGAATTGTTAATTTGTTAAAAAAATATTTCAGTCAAAAATATGAAAATTTGAAATCGTAAAAATATAATTTTGCTTAAACGTTGTGAATTATAACCGTGATCCCAAAGGTATCACAAAGTAAGTTAAACAACAACAATAAATGTCAAATTAAATTAAATTGAAACTATAATTATGAATTTTCATTGGTCTGGAAAACCAACTTACGGTCGAAAATACCTGACTTTATCGATTTATTTATTTATTATATGAAATTTTAGAAAGCCTTATCTTTTCTCAGATCACTTGGCAGTAATATACGCACCATGAGCGAAAACCCGGTTAAAATTCAAAAACTTTTCACTCAATAAAGCCTTAATTGGTTGTTTTATGTGTTTGTTATCCTGTTTTATTGGAACCACATATCGTCCAAGTGTTGACCTTCAATCGCCGTACAAAAAAATCGGTTTTCATTCCACGATTGCTGTTAACGGGAAATCGATAAAATCGAATCATCAGCAACACTTGCACTTTCAGCGGCAATTTTTTCGACTGAGCGTGCATTACGATGATGCATGGGCCTTACTACATAAGTAACGCTTCCACTTTCTTCAAATTTCTTTTCAATTTTACCGATTGCTTGCTTAGTCGGTCGATTATGACGACCATAATCACCGCGTAGTGCTCGAAAAGCGGCTTCGTTTGAATCACCACTTTTGCCGTAAGTTCTCATAATACTAATGCGTTGTCCGATTGTAAAACGATCCACTATCGTTAATGGCAAACATTTAACCTATGTTACGATACTTAAGATGACAGCTGAGTTTGACAGGTGGTGTCAAATGCCATTGTTACCAACTTGAAACCACGAAATGAATAACCCTTAACATGTGTGCAAAGTTTATCAGGCCTTTGGAGAATTATTAGCACGGGGTTAATAGATAAGTAAAATATATTTCTTCACAAGGCAGAATAACTTATTTTTTTAGTAGTATCAAATAAAATGCCAGGCTGAATCTCACGTACTTGTTTTAATGTTTAACTTGCTGGGAAAACTTTTTAAATATGCAAGTAATTATAAAAACATACATTAAAAAAACAATTATAGTCATATTTTTAATTGTATGAACAACTAGTAAAGTATTTTAGAGCTCAAAAAGAAGCATGTTATTTGATTACTTGAAAAAAAACGTGAATATTTGCAAAAAAATAAATTAAATCTTTGGAAGAAAACCTTGAAAACAATTTTTTACAGACCAGTAAATTTTCACGTCTGATTCACAATGCGACGAGGACGCGAGACGTCGACTAGACAAGATCTCTTTGCCGTTGTGTTCTCTTAAAACAAATTAAAAATGAGGAAATCATACATAATAAAGCGCTTCTCTTCATCTCGTCACGTCATATTTTTTTGTTAAAAAATTAAAAAAAAACGCAACGCGAAATGCTTTGCTATTTACATTAATTCCTTATTTTAAATTCATTTCTAAGAGAGAACATTTGCGAAGAGATCTTGTCATGTTGACATGTCTCGTTTCGTCGTCGCATTGTGAATCAGACTTCAAGTACCCAGTACCTTGTACTTATATTTACTTGTTCTTGAAAAAGATCAAGTACCATGTACTTAGTACTTGAAAGCACCAAATACCTACAAGTACTTTTTTTCAAGGACTTTCTTCCGAAAACATGTACTTGATACTGTAATACTGCCCAGTTCATTTTCAAGATGGTACTTTTTGAATACTAGTTCGTATCCAGTACTTTTCAAGAACAAGTCTATTTCAAGTACTTTTGAAGTAAAAATCAATTATTTTTCAAGTACAATTCGTTGAGAAGTCTATCGAATAGGTAAAACTCAAAAATACAATGGCTGATGGCGTCTTGTTGTCTTGGCATCATCTCGCTCAAGCCTCGCCATGGTCACCATTATTAAATAGCTCAAACATACTACTCAACAAATTGTACTTTAAAAATACTTGAAATTGATTTTTACTTGAAAGTATGTACTTGAAATGGACTTGAAAAGTACTTTAAAGTGTACTGTGGAGTATTACAGTACGAAGTACATGTACTTGGAACAAAATACTTCTTGCTTGTACCTGGTGTTTTTTAAATACAAAGTACTTATTTTTTTCAAGTACAAGTACATTACAAAGTTTTTAAGCACAAATGTATATTTAAGAACTTTACAACTCTGATTTTTTACAAAATTGTAACATTTTGGTAAAAAAAAATCGTTTGGGAGGTTTTCTTAGAAAATAATTTTTATATATCAAATTCCTTAAATATCTTAAAGAAAAATTTTTGTTATGTAAATCGGAAGTATTTATTAATTTATGTGCATATAAAAATAAAATTTCCCAAATTTCAGAATTTTCAAAGAAAAAATTGAACCTTTCTTTAAAAATTCAAAAACTTATTTTTTTAAAATTTTGATATGCAATATTTTTCATCTTATTTGACAAAAAAAAATAAAAATAATTTTTAATCTGTTCAGCCTATAATGAAAAAATTAAAAAAAAAAAAAACTACTAATAGTTTCTAAAGGGTGTTCTTTTTAGACGTGTGGTTCTCAATCTGGCAATACTTTTTTTCGGAGATGGTCTTTTTGACAGCTGTCACTTGATTTATGCTCAGTTTGGTTTGCCATTTTATAATGAATAGACTTACTCCTGAACAACGTTTGCAAATCATGTAAATTAATTACCAAAATAATGGTTCGGCTCACGCGACGCATACCAAAACAATCAATTTATTGAAGAAAACTGTTAGTGAAGCACCGAATATTCTCTTCCAAGTCGTCAATAGTCTCAGGCGTATCTATGCGACTTCACATTACCCCACAAAAAATAACCCCACGACGCGAGATAATGCGCTCACAAAAAGTTTCCTTCAATAAATTGATTGCTTCGCGATTCGTCACACGAACAGAACTATTATTTTGGTAATAAATTTGCAAGAAAAAAGTATTTCATAATTGAAAACCACACGTCTAAAAAAACACCCTTTATATGTTAATTTTTATATTTTTTGGTAGTATATCGCACTAATTTTAGCATACAGAAAAAAAAATCGATTAAAATCGTAGGAGCCATTTAAAAAAAATATATTCTCCTTAACGATTTTTTGACATTTGTATGGAAAGTACTGTTATTTTTTCATTATAGTTGAAGTTGAACCGAATTTTATAAAAATCAACGATCTAGTTTTCATATTTAATTTTGAAAAAAAATAAAAAATTTTTAAAAATTCAAAAAATATTTATTTTGTATTTTTAGTTAAAAAGAACTTAATTGATATTTTTAAAAGCTTCTGTATAAAAAATATTTGAATTCAACAATAACGATTTGAAGCAAATCGAAAATTTAAAAAATAGCTCTTTCTGAGGTACCATTAATAATTATTTTTTTTGGAAAATGATTTCTCATCCAAAAGTAGCTATTACCAAACGAAATTTATTCAATTTTTTTTAAGGAAAGTTGTGGAGACGTATTTCAGAAAAATAAGATTTTGTAAAATTGCTTAAAAAATCGTATGGCAGGTACCGTTATTTTTAGTTGAAAACAATAAAAAAAAAGAATCGCCAAAACAACTATGTGCCAAGTTTAAAAAAAAAAATCAATCAACAAAAATTCATCAATCCGTTTTTTAAATATTGAATTTCCAAAAAAAAAAAAATTTAATCCTGAATGCCACACTAAACTGTCTATGCCATCCGACTCAAAACTCTTCGCACTCTTTTAGACGGGGTTCAGATTGGCTTGACTGCTACAACCTTATGTGAACACAGAGACTCACTTTGACGTTGAGAAGTGGAACAAACAAAACACAAATCTGAGCTCGTCAAGGGATTAGTTATTTTTTTGTTGTATTCCAAAGTTCAATTTTATTTATCAAAAACCCATATATTCAAAAGAAAAAATTGCAATTATTGAAAAAATAGTTGCTACAGAAGAAAACTAAAAAAAAAATTCTAAACATTTTTACAATCTTGCCTGACTTGGCCATCAGAGACGGCAAATAAAAGCCGAGTTTGACAATCTAACTCTTTAAACTTTTTGTTCACGACTAAATTTAAGCAGGAAACATTAACAAAGGCCAACATAAAAAATCGAAAATCACAGATTTAAAATTTTTTTCGGAAAATGTGCAGCTCTCTTTGGAGCAATAATGAAAAGAGTAGAGGCTGATTTCTATTATATTACATGTTCAAAAAAGAGTTTTTAGTTAAAGCTTAAATGAGATAAAAACATTAAAACTTTAACATATATTATAATTTTTTGGCTTTTTTGGCAGAAACCCAATTTTCTGAAAGTACATGACAGTCTTTAAAAACGTCCGGAAAACAGTTCTGCAAAAAATTATAACAAAAAGACGTTTGAAATTTGAAGAAAATGACTTTAGTTTGTAAGGCTGTAAGTCAAGGTACAGACATACAAACTGACAGTCAGAATTGTACCACCCACTTTCTTCTAGTTCCCTATCATCGTAATGTCATGTTTGTTCCTTGAACGAATATTGATAATTGATTTAAGTAAAAATTTATTTAAATAAAAATTTTTCATAATGTCGTCTTATACAAAAATAAATAATATTTTTTTTATTTCTGAAACTTTTAATAAGTTTCATATTTTAATTTTTGTTTATATATTCTAATTCAGGGCCCACACTGATCGAACTCCATCAGTGTGTTTACACTCTACTGACAAAAAATTAAACTGAGCTCAGAAAAATCTCTCTCAAGCATCACAGAGAGCAAAACACCACACCGCACCAACAAAGCAAACAACCACAGAGGCTTAAAAATGCTCTCAAGTCCCAATACCTGCTGAGTTGCTCTATTCGGTATTTTATAATCCATGGATAGAGAGCTTCCATCCAATCCATGTGATGGATTTGGTTACCAACTAGCAAATTTCTATGTATGTCATTATGTGTTTATATTGATGTTGTTTTTGTTGTTGTTATTAAACATTTTATTATTATTTTTTGAATTTATGATAAAACTTAACACTTGCACAAACGAGAGGTAAATATTAAAGATAATAAAAATGTATGTGAAGTTTATTCAAGTGTTGTGTATAGGTTTTTTTTTTCTTATTTTTTTTTTTTTGCAAATCGAGAGATAAGATTTTGTTCGTGTTGTTCTATTATTGGTTTGATAGGAATATAGAGTTGCCAAATAGACAGTTAGTTATTGTTCTTCTTTCTTCTTTTGTTTCTTTTTCTTAATTTTATTTTTTGAATATTGATTAGGTAGACTTTGTATCAGCAGATTCTTTACACATATATCGGGGAACAAAAAGGTTAATAAACTTAACTATAGAAGGTATATAATTATTATCACTTAAAGCAGCCATGAGACAATGATCTTAACTCTATCGTTGAATATTGATAACTTAAAAAATGTACAACCATAAAAGGTCAACAACATTATTTTGGGATGGAATTAAATTGAATGGCCTTGATGGAAGCAAAGAAAACGTGTGTATGATAATTTTTCATGATGTTAATATGTATAAGATCAGGCTATTAATTTAGCTATGGCTTATTCTATTAACATAAATCTTGGCTTAGAAATAAAAGTTCCCACAGTTCTCAGACCAAAATACCAATGCTACATAAAAACTGAAAAGGAGAATTTTTGATTTTTTTTTTTTTTTTGAACAAGTTTCGAATAAAATAAGGTAATACATTAGCTTTAGATATTTCTACTCACTATTATCATTTGACTGAGCATTTTATCTTAAAGGCTTCGAAAGAAGAAAGATATCCAGAATCATGATGCTGTAAGAATACTGAGAAAAATCTTAGTTCAAATTATGCATTGAAGCTCCTATATGAATTTTTCGAGACTTCTTGTACTTATTTTTAAAACTAGCAGGAAATTGCAATTTCATCAATTTCACCCTTCTCAAAACCTTAGCATTAATCTTTATCAAGGGTAATAGAAAGTGTTTAAGGCATACAAACTAAGATCCACTCAAAAATTATGAAGGCTTTTTCAACAGGGACGCTACAAAAGTAGAGCGACAGGGACAGCAAACGACGCTATATTTCTTGCCGCTCTTTTGACATTTCTCTTCAGTAAGGTTTGCCATTTTATGATGAAAAGATATACGATCCAACAACGAGTCGTAATTATTAAAATTTATTACCGAAATTCGGAGTCAGTGGCCTCAACGTTAAGAGCGCTACGTCCAATTTATGGTCGTCATAATCGTCCAAGCAGATCAACAATTGAGCGTCTAGTGGAAAAATTTGAATCCACAGACACAGTACAAAATGTTCCCGTGCCAGGGAGACAAAGAAGTGCCCGTAGTGTCGAGAATATTGCTGCCGCTGAGGCTTCAGTTGCAGAAAGCCCAAATGTGTCTCTCACACGTCGTTCTCAAGCGTTGGGCATCTCTGTGACGTGCGCCGTTGTGGTGAATTTTGCGAAAAGATCTTGGCCTACATCCTTACAAGATTAAATTGACGCAAGAACTGAAGCCACTTGACCACCAGAAGCGTCGTTTGTTCTTGAATTGGGCTGAGCAACAACTTGAAAATGATTAGCATTTCCATCGAAAAATCATCTTCAGTTATAAGGCTCATTTCTGGCTGAATGGCTTCGTCAATAAACAAAATATGCGGTATTGGTCAGGCAGCAATCCACACGTACTACATGCGTCATCATTGCATCAAAAAAAATTACAGTTTGGTGTGGTTTATGGGCCGGCGGCGTCATTGGGCCATACTTCTTCCTGGACTTGGACTTGGAGGACATGTGGTTCTAACAGGACGACGCCACACAGCGAATGTCACAATCAATTTATTGGAAACCAAGTTCGGAGAACGGGTTACCTCACGAAATGGTCCAGTCGCTTGGCCGCCTCGGTCGTGCGATTTGACGCCGTTAGACTATTTCCTGTGGGACTACGTCAAGTCTATGGTGTATGCCAATAAGCCAGCCACGATTGACGAACTTTGTACGAATATCGAACGTGAAATTGCAGCAGTATCGGCCGATTTATGCTTGAAAGCCGTTGAAAATTGGGTTCAGCGCCTGGACTTCTGCAAGCGTGCCCGTGGTGGCCATGCAAAAGAAATCGAGTTCCATACATAATGACATTAAACGTTCTTTCACAGGAATAAAGAATTTCATTGATGTCCAAAACCGTTTTTGTTTTATTTAAAAAAAACTTTTGTAGCGCTCTTATTGAAAAACCCGAAATTATGTAGCGTTGTTCAAATTCGTTTAGCAGTGAAAGTGGTGCTTAGGGATCATGGGAAAGATTTTTTTCTTGAGAATTGACCTTCAAAAGGGTCAAAAGGATAACCGAAAACCCAGCACCGAGTAAAAATCTACTTTTTACTGGGCTATTTAAGGATGAACGAAGAACCTTTCTCACAGATCAAATCATACATCTGGGGGAGCGTTGAAAATGTAAGGATTTTTCTATTTCCTCTATTACTTAATTGACGTTTTCACCACTATTTTTGGGAAATAATCTTTTGAAGTCTATTTTCTATTATTAGTTTTTAGGTTAAAAGTCTCATTTGCAATATTGCAAAACTTCTACAATTTCATATTTTGCTAGTTCATACAAAATGTGTGTTGAATACAAATTTTGTCTTTACTTTTTTTTAGTAGTTTATCTTGTTGTTGACGTTTTATGGAAATATAGACAAAAAATACTTTTCATTTCAGTTATCGGTAAGGTAGTTATCATAATTTAAAACAAAAAAAAAAACCTTTTTCCCCGGAATCATATCAACAAATTCAATTAGAATTCTTAGAAAAAATATTTGCTTGATTGCATCTATACATAATAATAAACATTGGCCTTGACATTACATTTATATTCTTTATCTACCTGCAAGTGTTTTTCGAAACTGATAACTATATATGCGCATAATTGTTTTGTTATCAGTTTAAGTAAGACTAGTAAGTAGAAATATCAAAATTATGTAAGTACCATTACAAATAAAATTAAACAAAAAATTACTTTGATTTATGTATTTAGAAATATATTAATGATAGAGCAACACTCTGTTGGGATTTTAAAATTTTTTTTTTTTTGCAACCATTTATTAATATATGTATCTGGTTATGTGTTAAAGAAAACCATTAAATTCTGGGATTGAAGTTAATTAAAAGCTAAAATAAAAAAATAAGATAAAACTTTATTGTATTTTAATATATATGTACCTTAGGGTGGTTCTTGAATTGGACGTAGTCTTGATGAATAGGCCTCAATCAATTCAAAACATTAAAACACAATTTACCTAATTTTTTCAGATTTTTATTTTACCCCCCTGGTCACCCTATTTTCACTTTAAGGTACTAATTTTGGGTAAAGGATTATTCTTATAAAACACGAAAATAAATCAGAATGTATAGATTAGATTCATACGAGAAAAAAATTGTACTGGAGGGGGGGTATATTTCCCCGCGTTCAGGCGGGACGGATAATTTTCTTAAAATTTGGCCAAAAACAGAAAAAAACTATTTAAAAAAAAACGGGAACACTTACAATTCCACGTTTTAGCTCGTTTTAAAGCCACGATTCTATTCTATAATATGCTTCCTAAATAAAGTTTTTATTTTAATTAGTTTTTGAAAAAAAAAATTTAGTCTTAAATAAATTATAAATTTTTGTTTTTTAATTTTTAAGTTTGAAAATTATTTTTTCAAAACCTATTTGAAATAAAAAACCTTATTTAGGAAGCATACTATAGAATGGAATCGTGACATTTAATAAAGCTAAGACGTGGCATTGTAAGTGTTCCCGTTTTTTTTTTTGAAATAATTTGTTTTCTAAGTTGAATCAAATTTTGAGAAAATTGCCCCTCCCGCCTAAGCGGGGGAAAATAGACCCCCCTCCAACACTATTTTTTTCTCGTCTTAATCCAGTCTTTAACCCCAGTTGGTACCTTAAAGTGAAAAAGAGTGACCAAATGGGTGAAATAAAAATCTGAAAAAATTGGGAAACCATTTTTTTTCTATGTAGAACCAATTGATGCCTACCCATTTCAGAATTTCCAAAAAAAAAAAAAAACAATATAAGGCCCACCCTAATTTACCTCTACATAAGTCATAGAATACATTTTACATTATAGTTAATTTTAATCAGTAAAAAACAAACAAAGCTAGAAGCCAATTTAAAAAAAAGTAACGTGACTACGTGCATGGTATTCAAACTTTCTATTTAAGTTCGGGTTCCTTACAGATTTTAAAGTAAATGTTACCTAAGCAGTAAATAATAACAAGTAACTGATACAAATCTGAAAGACCATGGAAGTGATTCTTAAAATTAATTAAATAATTTTTTAAATAGATTTGAGCTGATATATTAGAGAAGTTTTTAATAATACGTTTTTATTTATGTTTTTATAAAGATAAGGTGTGTTTCTTGTTGTGTGCAAATACGATTATATTTATAATTCACGAGATCCCTCAAAATCCCCAAGAAAATAATCTTAAGCATATATTAGTATATTGTTGATTCAGGACAAATTTTCTTGGTAATTTGTTTATTCACAAGGATAGTGTCAATAAATAGACAAGTTTTATAAGGAACTAGTAAAATTCTCATACAATTTTAATTTTGTAAAGGTATTTAATCTTATTTGAGAATAAATGTTGGTACAGAAAAAAATAATTAAAACAAATTATATAAAAAATGCGGCTACTTGAAATAACCCCCCGATGAAATAACTCTCCAAATTGAAAATGAAATCATCATCATCATCATCGGCTCGACAACCAGGGTCCAGTCCTGGCCTCTTTCAACAAGTCTCTCCACCTATCCCGGTCTCGAGCCGACGCCATCCAGTTGCGCACCTCAAGGCTTCGGGCGTCCTGGTCTACGCCATCTCTCCAGCGCAAGCATGGTCTACCACGCTGCCGTCTACCATAGAATGTACCACAAGACTTTCCGAGCAGGTTCCTCTTCGCTCATTCGAGCTAGGTGCCCTGCCCACCGGAGTCTATCGAGCTTAATTTTTGTCACTATGTCTGCTTCAAGGTAGATTGCGTACAACTCATGGCTCCTTGAAATAACCCCCCGATGAAATAACTTGTTGTGAGAATTATTTACGCGAAATCTATAATTTAGGATGGTTTTATGATGGCGGAACAACAATCCGCAAACGCAAACAAAATTTAAAACAATAATTTTTACGAAACTATTGAATTACAAAACGAAACAAATGCACCAAACCGGCGTGCGTCGCGACGAGAAAACTTAATAGAGATGGGGGTGACAAACTGTCAAACAGATAAATCTCACAACCGACAGCAAATAAAAGTGCTGCCACCCGTAGCTCAGTGGATGGGGTGGGTTCGTTTTATGAGATAGTTTTATTAATCGAATTCGATTAATAAAACTACGAATAAAATTGGAATAAAAGATTTCTAATTTGATAGTACAGGGTGTACTTACTGCAAAATGGGCGCCAGGAAGTATTTTGGTACTTACCATCACCTTTAGGACGATAGCTGAAAAACAAAATATCTTCCACAAATAAATAAGAAGATGTTTTTTTTCTTTCCTTATTGGAATTTTAAAATGTTTATTAAGTAAGAATTCGAGATCTGGGAAACCTTTATAAATATAGGGGAAAAACCCAGAATTTTTTCAACAACAAGAAAAAAAGTTAACAAATGATTTTGGAAATTGGCAGAGGGCCAATTTTCCAAATATTTGAAGGAAGTAGTTTTGAAAATTAATAAAAAAGAAAGAAAAGCAAACAATGTAATTGCACAGAAGACACAAAGAAAACCCAACTTGGGAAAGTTCCCGAACAGACAACGGATCTTAAAAACGGTCGCGAGTCCCGCAATCTCGGGAGGACAAAAGGTCGAAAGCGAAGGTCTAACCGAGGTTAAATTTTGCCAATTTTAAGGCCACAAAACAAAACGAGAAAATGCACAATATAGAAGTAATTTTTGGACAACACCAATTAACCAAATACTTAGCTTTTTTTTTTGATAGCGAATCCTATCTCCTCCAATATTGCCCCAACTGGCACGAGCCCTTTAGGTCACCTCTAGAGAATGCCTTCCTCTCCTCGAATTAGTTTCCTCGATATTTCCCCGACTGGGATAATATTTTCACTCAATACTTGAAAATTTTCAATTCTTGAAAATCACGATTTGACGCAAAAAATTTTTCGCTTAATTTTTTTTTTCAAATTTCTCACAATGCCACCAAACTCTTTCGTATCTAACCAAAAAGTGACCAAAAGATGGCGGACTTGGCTCTTCCAAATTGCCACGACCATATGGTCATCCCCTTCTGATCTTAGTCCATGGTGGTATTCTGTCACGGTCTAACTGCGACACCCTGCTTTTTCGCAGGGGTGCATGCCATTGTCGAACCCAACCACGCATGCGATCTCGTTCATGTTGGTGACATGAACACCAACAGTGGCTCAGTGGACGAGTTCAGCCCTTCTCCGTCAAATTTTAAATGGTCTAAAGAAAAAGCGAGAAATTATTTAAACCACGATCAAAGCCCCCAGCCCAGACCGGCCCAGACTACGAAGAAGTAGAGGAAAACATTCTGTCAGATGGGATCACTGTCATTTCCCAACTAAAATGACGAGACAGGATCCGATGACTTTCGCGAAATTTAAACTACTCTAAGCCCGTAGACCTTCGCGCAGAATTAAAGGGGATAGGGAAACACATCGCAAATTGATTTTTCTTTAGTGTCCATGACAATTTACGCTGGGCATTTCACCATACTAAATTTACGTTGGTGTGATCTTGGTGTCACACATGTCGTTGAACATGGGTCGTATTCATCATGTTTTACATCCCGTGTGGAACATCTGTCGCACACTCAAAGAACTTGTGGGTTATATGTCATTTTGGCAAATGTGGACCGCCCGTCACACAGTGGATTTTTAGTAGTTAGTGTGGACTACCTGTCACACACTTCTCTGTAATTTTGTGGACCGCCCGTCACACAGTGTATGATGTATTGTACGTGTGAACTTAATGTCACACGATCTAAAACGTAGACCTATGTTTGTTGCTTTTCCAAAATACTTTAAGAGTAGGTCTCTGGCTGATGGACGCCAGGTATCTACTGACTCTACAAGCATTTTGGAGTTGCATCTTAAAAAGGAAAGGCTAAAAATGGTTAGTGAAAAAGAGTAGGCAGGTGAAACTTGTTGTGGTAAATTTTACCGCAACAAATCCTCCAAATTGAAAATGAAATCATCATCATCATCATCGGCTCGACAACCGGGGTCCGGTCCTGGCCTCTTTCAACAAGTCTCTCCACCTATCCCGGTCTCGAGCCGACGCCATCCAGTTGCGCACCTCAAGGCTTCGGGCGTCCTGGTCTACGCCATCTCTCCAGCGCAAGCATGGTCTACCACGCTGCCGTCTACCATAGAATGTACCACAAGACTTTCCGAGCAGGTTCCTCTTCGCTCATTCGAGCTAGGTGCCCTGCCCACCGGAGTCTACCGAGCTTAATTTTTGTCACTATGTCTGCTTCAAGGTAGATTGCGTACAACTCATGGTTGTACCGTCTCCGGAATCGTCCTTCCTCACATATGGGGCCAACAATTCTCCGTAAGACTTTTCTCTCGAACGCGGCTAAGAGGTCACAGTGCCTTTTGCTAAGCACCCGAGTCTCGGATCCATACATGAGTACTGGCAGGACCATGGTCAGCAGTTTTGAAGTTATGGTTAGATTTCTAGATTTGAATAGCTTTGACAGACTGTAGTAGGCTCTGTTGGATTTGAGAAGCCGCCCGCGTATTTCTTCTTCTATATTGTTATCAGCTGCTACTGTTGACCCAAGGTATTTAAAGGATTGCACCACTTCAAATTCGTGCTCCGCTACCTTGATTGTTTCACCAACTGTTCTTCTCGCATTCGACGCCACCATTTACTTTGTTTTACCTTCACTAATGTGCAGCCCCAGATTTTGTGCCGCCTGCTCGATCTGGATGAAGGAATCGTGTACAGCTTGTTCGGTTCTTCCGATGATGTCGATGTCGTCTGCGTAAGCCAGTATCTGGCTTGACGATGGTCCCTCTTGTTGCCGTGCCAGAGTCACGGATTGCTTTCTCCAACGCCAGGTTGAAGAGGAGGCAGGCCAAACCACCCCCTTGTCGGAGTCCATTAAAGATGTTGATTGGTCTGGATAGCAATCCGGCTATTTTTACTTGGCTTGTTACGTTGGTCATGGTCAACCTACATAGTCGTGTCAATTTATTTGGGATGCCGAATTCTCTCATGGCTTTGTAAAGTTCTACCCTGGCTATGCTATTATAGGCGGCCTTAAAGTCTATAAACAGATGGTATGTTGGAATGTTGAATTCAAGACATTTTTCCATCGCCTCCCTAAGGGTAAAGATCTGATCAGTTGTTGATTTGCCTGGAATGAAACCACACTGATATTGGCCGATGATTGTTTTAGCGTATGGGGTTATCCGGTCTTGTAGGATAGAGGAGAGTATCTTATAGGCGGTACTCAACAACGTGATACCTCTATAATTGCTGCACGTTGTGAAATAACTCCCTAAAATTTATATGGAACTGGGAAGTTTTTTTTTTTTAACATGAAAGAACTCTCGAAAATTGAAAAATATATATTTCATGGCTTTTTGTGGACTATTTTCATTTTTAAATTGGGAGATAATTTCATGATGAAATAAGTCTCCAAAAATATTCTAGTCAATGTATTACTTTTTCTTCGATTTAGCGTAAAACCTAGAACGCTGCTGAAGTGAAACGAAAATTTACTGTTTTCTCCAAATCGACAAGAAAACAAAAACAAAAAAGACTGCGAAAAAAATATTTAAGGAGAGATTTATCAGATGTTAAAATAAATCAACCTATTACAAAATCTGAAGACAATTAAATTTTTAATATGAAAACTTGATGAGTCATTCTTAAAAAAAAATCTAAATGCTCTGTCAAAATAACGATTACGAGGAAGCGGAAGATGATTTAATAACAACAATTGTTGTATCTTCCGCATCCGCTATTATATTTACATACATATATTAAAGGCTTTCCACATTTTGGGTTAACCCATATTCACAAGAAAGGAAAACAAAATGCCGTTCTTTAACTGTTGTAAACTTTCATATACCTCCTTAATTGACTCAATAAACTGATGTGAAATATTTTTTTTTTTTTTGTCCTTGGGTCTGCGATTGTAAAAATTTTTTCTTTATTTTCTTCTTCTAACAAATCATTTTCCTAATTGGTTTGTTCAATTTTTTTAAAATAAAAATTCAAAAAAACATCAACTGCCAAAATTTCGTCAGCAATAAAAGTGGAGACTTGAAAATAGTAATCTACTACAATTTTCGATTTTAGTGACATTTCACTTCCAAACTGCGTACTGTAAAACGAAAAACACAACGAAATTTTTCGTTTATGATTTCTGTGTGCCAATTTTTGTGTGAAAATTTTCTTTTCGCTTCAGCTGCGTACAAGGCTTAAAAGAAAATAATAGACAAATACAAAATCAGGAACACAGGAAAATGAAATTCAAAGCAACTGCGTGTAATGTGATAAATGAATTCCAATATTACTACGTGTGGTTGGGGGGTTCGGGTGACGGTCCGTGTGTGGCGGCGTGGGGTACTGCGCGTGGTGGTCGTGCCGGGTGGAACCCGCTCTGACGACTAGTGCGTCGTGCGGTGACCGGTACGTTCTGCCCAGCGCTGCCGTCACGCAGGGCCCAGGGTCACCACGCCGCTGCACAGTGAGCCGTTTGTTGTATTTAAGTGACAATTATTATTTCATATCCCAATTCTGAGTACAATTCAATGAGATATGGTGCACTGAATTATTTGAGGATGCTGAATTCAGTGGTACTGCCTCTTTTTCTACTTCAAAAAGGGACTTCACGATAAAGGACCGAACATGGTCCCAAATTCTGACCTAAATTGTGAAGCCCCTGTTTGAAGTAAGAAAAATAGGCAGTAACTCTGAATTCAGCACCAAATTTAATTTATTTGTAACAAGAGTTAGTTTGGGAAATAATTTTTTTCGTTGAAATTCAGCAAACGGACCACTATGCGCTGGTGCCACCCCACCTTTTCCTAAGGATCCATTCATAAATGCATTATTTTAACTATAAAAATAATTATTTATTACTATAAAAATATGTGCCCACTTTAACGTAGTACTCAGTTCGAGTGAAAATGAAATTTCCACACAAAAATGCCGGTTAATTCACAGCTATAAAATTCGCAACGAGAGGTGATAATATCCAAATTCGAGAGTGACATATGTATCAATCGGTTCGATATGTATTTCACGAAATGATTTTCAATTTCTCAATGTACAACCACTGGGGAAAAATAAGAAGATATGGAAAAGTCTGACTTCTGTTAGTTCATTTACTTTTATTGTTCCGAAAATATAAAAATACCACAATATGTATATGAAAATACAACAAAATACGAAATAAAAATAATGTTCTTCAAAAAATATTTCAAGATTCAGTCAAATAAATTTCATAAAAATTAATTTATTTTTCCCCTCAAAGTAAGTATTAAAAATTCCAAATTGAGTATCAAAAATTCACATGAAAAAACAATGACATTTCCTTAATGTTAATTCACGTATAGTTTGAACCGGTTTAAAATTTTCATTTCACAAGAGGTTAGTACTATAAAAAAATAAATAAATTTGGTCGCGCAACAACTCGTGGAGAACCAAGGCCTAGTGACTTATAACTCTCAACCATTCCTGTGTGCGTATTTTTGGCAGGAATGGAGAGGTGAGTACTAGGCTTATAATAAAATATACATTGTATCTGATGTTCTTAAGCCTAGTACTCACCTCTTGTGAAATGTAAATTTTTAACCGGTTCAAATTACACGTGAATTATCATTATGAAAATGTCATTGTTTTTTCACGTGAATTTTAAATACTCAGTTTGGAATTTTTAATACTCACTTTGAGTGGAAAAAATAAATTTATTTTAATAAAAATTTTTTGAAAGCATCTTAAAATATTTGTTGAAGAACATTATTTTGTGTTTCGTATTTTGTTGTATTTTCATATACTATGGTATTTTTGTATTTTCGGAAGCAATAAAAATAAATTAACTAAAAAAGTCACACTTTTTCATGCCTTCTTATTTTTCCCCAGTGCTTGTACAAAGCGATATGAAAATCATTTCGTGAAATATATATCAAACCGGTTCTTATTTCACTCTCGAATTTGGGTACTCACCTCTCGTTGCGAATTCCATCGATGTGAATTAACCGGCATTTTTGTATGGAAATTTCATTTTCACTCGAACTTATTACTAGGCTTTACTCATGAACTTATGTCGTTTTCCATTGGTTTCACTCAAGAAGACACTCATTCTGAATCCAATAGAACATAACTTGTTACTTCTACCCAGTTCTGAAATTTTGTCCCTGTATTGGTTAATTATTGAATAGAAACTTTTTGCTGGCACACAAAAAATGATACTAAAAACAAAAGTGTATCCACCCCTAGCTTACAAACTTTAAGTTTTCTTTTTGTTTTCCTTATTTGTTTATTAAATTATTTAAATTCTTAGTTTTCGAGTGCACAATTAATGGAATAGACTTTTGAAAATAATATGAATTTGGACCACAGTTTGTTTTAACTTTTGAGTTTCAATGTAGATATTAGTGATTCTCGAGTGGATTCTGATTTCAAATCAAGAAGAGGATATCTCTTCAGCAGAAGAGGATTTTTTCGCCAAAAGAATGGTTTAAGAAGACTTCCGGACGCTCCGGAAGCCTTCTGGATGTCCAATGGAAAACGACATTAATTTGTTATATTAAGCCTAGTACTCATTTCGAGTGAAAATGAAATTTCCATACAAAAATGCCGGTATGTTCACAGGTATAGAATTCGCAACGAGAGGGGAGTACCCAAATATGTGAGTGAAATATGAACCGGTGTGTTATCACTTTCAAACCATAATTTTCATTCCTTAAGCCTAGTATGTACTCACCTCTTGTGAAGTGAAAATCTTAAACCGGTTCAAAATACACATGAATTATTGTTATGAAAATATCATTGTTTTTTCACGTGAATTTTTGATACTAGGTTTGGAATTTGGAATAAAATGATTTTTATGAAATTTATTTGAAAGAATCTTGAAATATTTTTTGAGGAATATTTATTTTTATTTCGTATTTTGTTGTATTTTCGTGTCTTGTGTTAGTTAAATTATGAGGACAAATGTCAAACTTTTCAACATCTCTTATGGGTACTCACTTCTCGTTGCGAATTCCATCGCTGTGAATTAACCGGCATTTTTGTATGGAAATTTCATTTTCACTAGAACTGAGTACTAGGCTTTAAACGTACATACGACCACGAGGAAAAAATAAGAGGAGATGTGGAAAGGTCTAAAATTTGTCAATAAACTTATTTCCATAGATTTCTTTTTGCAGTTATTGCTACAGTAAAGAAACAAAAAAAAAATACGAAATGAAAATAAATATTTTTTTAGTTTCCCCCTTCAGTGAGTACCAAAATCCAAACTGAGTATCAAAAATTCACGTGAAAAAAATCAATTATAATTTAAATTTTTTATTTCGCTATAGGGAAGTATGTACTAAGCTTTATATTAAAAAAATGATTAGAAATCTTTGGGGCCTTATTTCATGCGTTTTTGGGGATTTATTTCATCTTTAAACTTGGGCACTTATTTAAATATATCAAAATGCAAGAACTCCACAATTTGGGGAGTCATTTCCTTTTCAGTTTGCGGAGTTATTTCATTCGGGAGATATATCACGGAGCCAAAAAATGCAATAGTACGAAAATTATTATTTTTATTTTTAACTTTCCATTGGAAGTTATTGTAGTTGGTGTGATTTTTCAAATCAAAAATTTTGACAAATCTTCACGTTTCGAACTCCATAAAATCGGAATCAATCATTTTTAGAGTTTCAATATGTGCAGAAAGGACTTTCAAAAAATTCAATGAGCATTTTTTTTTTAATTTATCAATCACACAATTTGAACTCAGGCTGCTGTAAGTTTCATAAGGGAACTTTATCGGTATTTTTTTTTTTCGATTATTTTGAAAGCAGATAAGAGGAGTTTTTGGTAAATAGTTACTAAAAGCGGGTGGAAATGAAGCACGAATCCGTTTTTGCAATCAAATTGCATTTGTCAAGTTACAATAATTACTATCGAGATAATTCCTGTCTATTTTCTTTGTGAATTAAAATTCAATCAAAATAATGTGATATAAACATTAAATGATATGTGAAACAATCAAATAAAGCAACTTTTATTTCAAGACTTGCAAAAGTATCCGAAGTTCTAATTTGCTCTTAAGTTAGATGTTTGTATGGCAAGCTTAAACAGCTTACAGCTCCAACATTTCTTTTCGTTTTAAGAATTACATTTATTTCTGAGATAATTACATGAAATTAATTAAAACTAACCTGCGTCAATGTTTAACTTAAAAATTGTTACTACCCAGATTCAAACTTGTTAGAACTATCTGAAAAAAAAACTATAACTCGGAGACATCAGTGATATCTCTGAAACAATCACAAAAATCAAGAATACAAAAAATAATGTTGCACACATCGAATAAATACAAACGTTCAACAAAAACTTGATCCGCAAGGTATTATACAACTCCGTGTGAACAGAAAAAAAAGTAGAAGTCACATTTCATTTGACTTCAGCATATCATCGGCAGAGTCTAGACGACACGTCTACCTAGCTAGCTTATCAAGGTAATCAGATTGCTCTATAATAACAATTATTTTGTGTTGTTTTTTCTTAAACTTTTGTTGTTAAAGTTATGTTTTTCAAGTCCAACGATTGAGAGTAAAAAAAAAAACTATAGAACTCGATAATTCTCATTCTAAAGATTTATTATCTTTTGCTTACCTATACATTATCAGGTATATTCTATAACAACTATTCTTTTTTTTTAAGTCCAACAATGTGGCAAAGTTCTATAATTAATTTAAGCATTTGAAAGTTTTCTCAATTAAGTTTTTTTTTTATTTTTAAGTTAACATTGGAATAAATCGTGAGTTAAGCAAAGTAATAATACATAATAATTATTATTGTACAAATACACAGTATATGTAGGTACTCTATACACTATGAGCAGGTTTATTTTAATTAGATTTAAAAATAGAATTTTGCAATTTATATGTTAAGATATTTTAAAATAATCTCAAGTCTCAACTAACCTCTAAATGCCAAGGAGGTTTTTGAAACAAATTTAAAACTTATTATTTTATTTAATCACGAATTCATTTTGAATCTAGTATTTCTTTTTTCAATGTTGAATTGAGTTCTCGAGGTCTTTATGAATGCTAAGTTTTTCTTATTTTTAATTAGAAAAACAAAGGGATTTAAAAGAAATTTAAACTTTACAACAAATATCGAAGCTCATCAAACAACAATTAAAAAGAGATAACTTATCGTTAATAAGTGTGCTATTAGTTGTGAAAATTTTAATTTTGTCGTAAAACTTTGTCGTTGTGAATTTTTCTTTTTTAATTTTGCCAACTAGATATCAAGTTAATATTTGTCAGTTGGAAAACAATTAGTTGAATAATTTGCCATTAGTTGGTTAGGACAGTTTCAACTTTGTCGTACAATATTTTCAATGCTTTTTCTGATTAAGTACTTGTCGTCGTTAAAAAATTTGTCGTACAATTTTTTCCTTATTTTTCCTTGCGAACTTAAAATCATTCCCTGAGTCGAAAAACGATAAGGTCTATTTGCAGCTAATTAGGCAAAAGTTAATTGTAACAATTTCAAATTTGTGGCCTACTTTCTTCTTAGTGTTTTTAAAAATTAAAATAACTACATATACGAAAATTTTATTTAGAGTTACCATATAACTGTCGCAATTTGCTTGTATCAAAGCGAAGGCCATTTTTGACCTCCCTTGAACTTTTTCTGAGCATCCAAAGTTTGCGAAAACATCAATTTTGGAAACTATGACAAGGGAATTTTTTTTTTATTTAAGGAATATTTTCCAAAATTAAATTTTGAGACCCCGTGGTAGTCGATATACAAATGATAAAAGAAACCCGAAATAAAAGGTTAAAGGTAATTGTGACCACATATCGACGCAAATTTCAATGGTTTTTCTGACCACTTTTTTGAACTGTAGTGTTTTTAAACCTAAAAACGCCTGCGAGAAGTCGAAATTCAATTTTGGAAAATGTCCCAGAACAAAAATTACTTTTTTCTTAATCCTTAACAAGATCCACCATACCCATTTTGAATGTAAAAAGAAAAAAATTCCGACACCCCTATTGACCACCCTTTAACTTTCTTTGGCCACTAGAAATATATTTCCTTTGCTTTTTGAAATTATTATTTGAAATATTTATCAAAAGCATGTTTTTCCCAAGATTCGACAAAAATTTTTTAATAAAATTAAATGTATGCGTTAAGTTAACAATTAAAAATATGTAAACCTACACGAGTATAAGTGGGTTTTACATGGTTAAGGCAAAGACTGTTAACAAAGTAAAAAAGAAGGAACAGATTGTACGAATTGTAAAAATGTTTTAAAATAATTTCTTTAAAAAAATATTTTGTAATGAACCATTATGCCACGAGGTTCAAATATATGAGAACAAAAACAAAAATTCAAGTACATTTTTGATCATACTAATATTCCAATTCAGCGCATTACAAAGCTTTAAAAATGTGAAGTCTGGTTTCAACAGCATACAAAAATTTTAATTGCTAATGCTGTTCAAAAATTTCATCAACAAAGGGTTAAGAAAGTTGAAAAAGTTTCGAACCCTTAGGAAAAATTCAAAAGGAAATTTAATTTTTGCTCTGGTCTCGAATCTTATTTTTTTTTCGAATGTTTCAAAATAAAAATCGTTATAACGATTAAATCAAATTTGTTGCGATCCGTAATATATGGTTCGATCCCAAATTCATCAAGCTATTGGAGATCTATTCACGATACATTCAAATAGGAAAGAAAATATGTTCTTTACGAAAGGAGAGAGCTGACACAAAGTTAGATAGAGAAAAATATTTTTAACAGAAAAAACCACCGCTGAACGAATCTAGAAAAGAAATTCGTCTCCAATTTTGTAAAAATATACGTCGTGGAAGCCTGAGTGGCAACAAGTGGTTTTCTCAGATAAAAAAAGTTCAACTTAGAGGGCCCTGACGGCTAAAATTATTATTTTCATGACCTTCGAAAAGAGGAGCATTATTAAAGCCGTCAGCATAGGAGTGAAGGCAGTGTCATGGTGTGGGGAGCTATTTCCTTCTACAGAACCTTCGAACTTCAATTTCTAACATCAATGATGAATGCAAATAGTTATAAAGCTGAGCTAGAACAAGCTTTCCCTCAGATTTCTGATCTGCTTGGACCAATATCGTAGACATTCCAACATGATAATGCCCCAATCCACACAGCAAGGACCGTAAAACAGTGGATTGACACCCAAAATGTGGAGATTCTGTTGTGGTCTCCATACTCCCCGAACCTCAATATTATAGAGAATGTGTGGGGAATTCTTTCACGTAAAGTATACCAGTCAGGGAGACAATTTGAAAACAAAAAATCATTAATCGAAGCAATTTCAAAATCCTGGGCCGAAATTTCGCTTCAATACATCGAAAAATTGTATAGTTCTATACCAAATATAACTAACGAGACTGTACTTAAAAAAGAGAGTAATACTCATTATTAGTTATTTATTATTATTACTCTTATTATACAAATTACTTCAATTACTTGTAATTGAAATCTCCGAACACTTTTTAGATTACTTTTAAATGTAATTGAAGAAATTCAACTAACTAACTAATTACAAATAATTGAAAAGTGTCAAATACACGTAATTCAATTACATCAATGTAATTGAAAACAAAATTAATCATCAAAAAATATGTTATGATTCCTTTTTTCAGGAATCATCACACAAAATGTAATTAATTACTAGTTTTCGGCAATTACATTTTTCGCGAAATTGCACGAATATAGTTCCCTTCAGTATTAAACCGCTGTACGAGTGTTGTTTTAAACTTATTTACATATATTTTATTTACTTTCATCAGGGTTCTTATTGACCGCCATCTTTTTAATAATATCTTCTTAAAAAAATTTAATTAATAATAAGAAAATGGGCAAATTTCTCATTGTGTTTTTTTTTATTTATATTAGCTAAGCAGTTAGAATAGCATTTTTACTTTTATTTGTATTGCTATAATGTTTAAATAATAAAAACATGTAATTAAATACAGTCCAAGTAATCAACTACCTTAAATGTAATTAACACAGTGCTTTTCTTCTATTACTTCTAAGAACCCATTACTATTTTCAAATACAAGTAATTTGTGAGTATATTATTTCAATTACAATGACAAGTAATGGAAATGTATGTTTTCTTCAATTACAATCAAGTGTAATTGTAATTGAGAAAAGTTCAATTACTAATTACATGTAATTGAAATGGGAGTTGAAATAAATTACAAAAAGTAATCATTATTTCCCAACTCTGGTAAAAACATGGAAATAAAGGGGAAAAAATATAAAAAAGCATGAAATACGACATTTAAATTAGCTAAGAAAAAAATTCGTTGTGAGTTTGAGATGAAAAAAAAGAACGCAATCTTAATTCTTTATTGAATATGATTGTAAGGACAAAAAAAAATATATCGTTAGAGCGGTTTTCTTAAAAAATAGTTTTTATTTATAAAATTCTAAAAACATTTTAAGGACATTTTTTTATATGTAAATCTTAAGTATTTCTATATGTGCATATTTCAACTTGTTTTTTAAATATCGAATTTTCAAAAAAAAATTAAACTTTTTTTTAAAAACTCAAAAATTTTTGTTTGAAAATTTTTGATATGCAATAACATTGCAATCTTGTCTGAAATTTGTAAATAAAATCCGTTCAAAATAAAAAGACACGTTCTATGACATGTACTATTAATAGTTACTAGGTGCAAAATTTTATAATTTTTGTAGTAGATCGTATTAATTTTAGTAGAAAAAGTTTAATCAAATTCGTAGGAGTCGTTTTTGAGAAAAAAAAAATATTTGCCATTCCGATTTCTTAACTTTTGTATAGAAGGTAATTTTTTCATATATGTAAATTTTTAAAACATTTTTTTTTAAACCGAAGAAATATTTTTTTCATTTAAGTACACAAAAATATTTATAGTGTTTGAAAACCTCTGTATAAGACAATAGTTTTTTGGGAGGTACCATTAATAACCATTTTTTGGAAAATAGTTTTCCACCCAAGGAAAGCCTTTACGAAAAGTAATTTTTTGAATTTTTTTGAAAGAAAAGTTGTCGAGCCGTTTTTGAGAAGAATTCGATTATGTAAAATTGCTAAGAAAATTGTGTGGCAGGTACCTTTATTTCTGATTCTGAAACAAAAATGAAAAAAACGTGTGGGCATAATCACCAAAAACCACGATGTACTAAGTTTGAAGAAAATTAATTTGGCCGTTTAGGCTGTAGACAAACAGACAGACAGAATTGTGCCACCCACTTTTTTGGTGTTCTCTAAATCGTAATGTCATGTTTGATTGTAATCTCGAAATTTTTTTTTGCACGAATCCAAAACTTGTATTATAGTACCAATATCGCAAAAGAACATTGAAACTTTTAAGACTTTTTTAAATATACAAGTAATTTTATAAAAAGCATAAAAAACGTATCTTAATCGTTCTATAACTCTTTAAGTAACTAAATAGCTCAAAAAAAAGTATGCCATCTGCTAACTGGAAAAAATATGAACACATGCAGACAAAAAAATTTAAATCGTACGAGAGGTTTCGTTAAAAACTAATTTTTTATACATAAAATTTAATAAAATTAAAAAAAAATTGGTTTGCCAATTTTTAGTTTTTAATAATATAAGTTTATTAACTTAGTTCAAAAACATTTATCGATCCACTTGTGAAATATGAAATTTTGAAAAAAATAGTATTTTCTTTAAAATTTGACATTAATATTTTTCAAATTTTTGGCATACAATATTATTGACATTTTAAATGAGCTTCTTCATTCGAAATCTGATTGAAATCAGTTAAACCGTTAGTGAAAAAATCAAAAATCAGAAAAACCGTTGTACGGGAGGTTTTGGTAATACCTAACAGTTTTTAATTATTTTTTTTTTTTCAAAATGTCCAACGTACCTACAACAATACACTGATTTTTTATCAAAATCGTTGGAGTCGTTTTGGAGATAAATTTTAACGGTTGAATGTGGCAAGTGCCGTTATTTTACAAGCAAAACAAAATTAATTCCCCCTCTAGAGAATTACCAAAAAGCCATAAGTTCAAAATTTAAAAAAGATCGCAGAATTGGTTTAGAGAAGTCTGTAGATCCAGATACAAGTAAACAGACATACAGAGTTGTGCCACCTACGTTTTTGATGTTCTTTATCATCACAATGTCATTTTTGATTGTTCTTTCGATTTTTATTTCTGCACGAATCCAAAACTTACCCTTTAGTACCTACTTATATCGCAAGTAAAAAGTATTAAGTTTTTTCGTGAGAAGCCTATATAAATTTGTATCGATTGAAAATGTTATCGTTTTCGGACTATACTTTTAATGGTTTGTGCGAAAATCGACAAGGAATGATAAATGATATTTAGCGAGCCCAACATTATTATCTTTGCAAGAATATCAAGCCCTCAAATCATGCTCAGAGTCAAATAAAACCTTTCAACTACAAAGAGATCTTCTGAAATAAGATTCCATTTCTCATTGGTTTTTCTTTACTTTCATTTTACACTAGAAACAGGAAAGTTTGGCAAAATATTTTGTCACAAAGCAACTGTCAGAATATTAATAACTTTTCAAACAAACTACCAATTTTTAAAATCTTATTAAAAATTCAGCTTTAATCTTTCCAACACCTCTTTTACTTTTTTGGGAGATATTAAGTTAGGTATTAGTCCTCATTCAAAGAAAATAATATCTGGTTCAAAACTAAGGGTGTTTTTACTTTGAGATCTGAATTTGCGAAATTTTGATTTGCGAGATTTCGATATTCAAGATTTTGATATTCTTATGTCTGTTCGTGTATTTCCCAAAACTATGAATTTCTATGAATTTTAGCATAATTTTTGTTTGTATACGCTTCGACAGAACTTAAGACAAAATTCGTAGTTGTAGGAATTACGCAAACAGACATAATATTTTCGGGATTTTTCGGTGCTAGAATTAATTCGAGATTTTTAAAATCGAGATTTAAAAAAAAAATGCGAGGTTTTGTTCTTCAAGATTTTGGTTTATGGGATGGAATCGTGTCACACTAAAAATTTTGAAGTTCTGAATTAACTTCACTTCACTTAACTGTGCCATAATGTTGATTTTTTGTAATATTGTTGCCAGAAATACAAACATTTTTTTTTTAACATCAAACGACAAAGAAATTTTTTAGGTAATAAAATAAGAACACATGCAGATGTTGACTTACCTTCTTCGAATATTATCCGTTTGATCCTTGCTAAGGCTAACATTACTTCCATGATGATCATCGATTTTAAGAGCTGCAGCCAAATCCTCACGGCTTTTGCTCATAGTCTCAGATAATGGATGCATGATGATTGAAAAATGAGTGTATTGGCTTAGCTTGTTGCAAATCCTTCAAATTTTTAGGCGAATAGGGTGTTACATTTTTCGTTTTTCATCGAATTTTATTTACTTTTTGTTGGTAGAATGTTTAATTGATTAGACTTCATATTGCTGTTGGGTTTTGAGAATCCTGAAAAAAAAAATTAAAAATTAAACCCATGAAAACAAAAGATTTGAGGGCAAAACTTTATCTTGAATGAAAAAATTCCATCTGTAACATGGGCAACCTTTTTTTGGTTTTGATTTAAATAAAATTATGGGTTGAATTGTATCTTTTCCTTACTTCCTAAAAATACGAATTTCTACGAATGTTGTCTGAGTTCTGTAAAAGTTCATATGAAAAAAAAAAATTAAATTGTACTAAAATTCGTAGTAATTCGTATATGGTTTTTGAAAGTACACTGAAACTAGATTGAATTTCTTTGATTTTTTGAGTCCAAAACTCTGTCAATTTATTTTTGTTTTAAATAAACTTCGACAGAAGTTTACAAAAAATCACACAAAATAAAGAGACATTTAAAGAAATAATTGTGAAAACTGTTTTGAAAATCATTTTTTTAATTTTTTTTTTAGAAATATGTAGGTATTGTATTTTCTAAAATTCATTAGACAAATAGCAACAATAGTCACCTGATTTTATATATGCATTCTTTTTTTTATACTCTCGCAACCTGTCGCAACAATAAATCATTAACAAAAGAACCATTCCTACCTCAGCTTCTACCTTATATTCAAGGTCTTTCAAATAATAGCTACTCATCACAAAGGGATGTTGTAACTAAGCTATATTCATTGTATTTATAAAGTTGAATGACAACAAAAAAAATATGTTTTTGTTTTGTCCGAAGAGCCGCAATTGTGTATTAAAATGAAACCTCTTTTCCCTCGGCTTATAACTTATCTTTTTTCTGCATAGAGGTATAATAATTATTTTCTTCACAAAAAAAAACGAAAGAAGAATTTGTGCAAAATAAATAGGAAAAAAATCAACCCCTATTCATATGTCCACCTGTATGGTGTGGCGTATAGTGGTTGAAAAATGTTCTTTGTTCTCTTCCACTGTCACTCTCTTATTATGTTTACCTTTGCCCTAAGGGTTCAAGTTGACAGTTGATGTTTTGAAGGGATAGCTGAATACAAAACGACTTAATTACTAGAAACGAATCTCCATCATCAGTACAATACATGAAGAGAGAGAAAAAAAAATAATGTGAGATTTATTCATTTAAATCTCTTATACTATACTTCTTGGTCGAAGGTACTTGCTGTCAAATTATTAAGCAAATATTGAAATACTTAAAGTAAAACTATAATGTCAAAAACCGTTTAGTCAAAAGGGGTACACCCCATAATTTACTTATTATCTATCTCTTTTTGGCATTTTTATTTCACTAAATGTCAGTTTTAGTTAAAAAGTGAGGTGCGCTCCGTAGCATGTTGACAGTCTCTGGAAGCCATGTTGCTTTGATGGCTTCTGTCAAACTGTTGTTATACAACTGAGCAATACGAACAAATGAAATGATAAAATCTTACTATCAAAAAAGGGGTCTTGTTGTGCCAATGATACATATATACCCATTTGACGGATTACTTCCTGAACAGAATAAAAAACTGCAACTGAAACTGGAGCTGCAGCTGAAATAATTGTCAAAAAATTTTTGTAACAAGTAATTTTTTCCACGCGCCCACAACATTTTGTACAGCTTTCTGACATTTGTGTTATTTGAAGCCAGCTGTGCGAATTTAATTCTGGCTGCTCAGCTAGTTACTTGGTCACAAAGGTATACGCAGGATTTCGATTAGTCGTTGGGGGTTGTGTTTTTACAAACTCATTCAAAAAATTATTTTAGTACAAAAATCTTGCTTTCAAATGAAGTCAAATTGCCTAATGTATGAAATATATTCTGATTAGGGGGAGACAAGCACCCCTGCCTGCCCTTGCGTACGCCCTTGCTTAGTCGTCCTTCCCAGTAGACATTTGATGGCTAGATTCTTGTCGACCGGCTTAGTGAACACTTAGACAACACCTGTAGTTCAACTTAATGCAAGATCAGATCGGGGTTTGCGAGTGCATCAGCAGAACTCATCAAGGAAGTCAATTTCGCCAATTCAGTCAACGAAAACCTCTGGTCCAAATTGGATGATATCAATGTGGACGACATTCGGTTTCAACAGAACAACCAATATATACAGGGTTTTTCAACAGGGGCGCTTCAAATGTAGAGCGACAGGGACAGCAAACGACACCATATTTCTTGCCACTCTTTTGACATTTCTCTGCAGTAAGGTTTGCCATTTCATGATGGAAAGATATACGAGCTTACAACGAGTCGAAATTAATAAAATTTATTACCGAAATTCGGAGTCAGTGGCCTCAACGTTAAGAGCGCTACGTCCAGTTTATGGTCGTCATAATCGTTCTAGCAGATCAACAATTGAGCGTCTAGTGGACAACTTTAAATCCACAGGCACAGTACAAAATGTTCCCGTGCCAGTGAGAGAAAAAGTGCCCGTAGTGTCGAGAATATTGCTGCCGCTGAGGCTTCAGTTGCAGAAAGCCCAAATGTGTCTCTTACACGTCGTTCTTAAGCGTTGGGCATCTCTGTGACGTCGTTGTGGCGAATGTTGCGAAACGATCTTGACTTACATCCTTACAAGATTAAATTGACGCAAGAACTGAAGCCGCTTGACCACCAGAAGCGTCGTATGTTCGTGAATTGGGCTGAGCAACAATTTGAAAATGATTCGGAATTTCATCGAAAAATCATCTTCAGCGATGAGGCTCATTTCTGGCTGAATGGGTTCGTCAATAAACAAAATATGCGGTATTGGTCAGGCAGCAATTCACACGTACTCCATGTCATCATTGCATCCCGAAAAAATTACGGTTTGGTGTGGCTTATGGGCGGGCGGCGTCATTGGGCCGTACTTCTTCCGTGTTGATCAAGACCGGCACGTTACTGTGAATGGGGATCGCTACCGTTCAATGATAACTGAATATTTTTGGCCCAAATTGCATGATATGGACTTGGAGGACATGTGGATCCAACAGGACAGCGCCACAAGCCACACAGCGAATGTCACAATCAATTTATTGGAAACCAAGTTTGGAGAACGTGTTATCTCACGAAATGGTCCAGTCGCTTGGCCGCTTCGGTCGTGTGATTTGACGAAGTTAGACTATTTCCTGTGGGGCTACGTCAAGGCTATGGTCTATGCCAACAAGCCAGCGACGATTGATGAACATCGTACGAATATCGAACGTGAAATTGCAGCAGTATCGGCCGATTTATGCTTGAAAACCGTCGAAAATTGAGTTCAGCATCTGGACTTCTGCAAGCGTGCCCGTGGTGGCAATGCAAAAGAAATCGAGTTCCATACATAATGGCATCAAACGTACTTTCACAGGAATAAAGAATTTCATTGATATCCAAAACCGTTTTTGTTTTATTTAAAAAAACTTTTGTAGCGCTCTTATTGAAAAACCCGATATGTACGTGTCGCAGAGCTAATATCATTAATTACATTCTGTATGAACGAGTTGAGGGTAAGATCATCTCTCACGGAAATGACGTGAATCGGTTTCTTTTGCGGTTTTCTGATGTCGAAGGAATTTACCAAAAAGCTGCAATCAACCGTTTCCGTAAAATTCAACATAGTCCAGGCCATAGCCCAAATTCATCTGGATCTATGTGGCGAGCCTCACATATACATATTGTTTCTCTCGGAACCATGTCACCTGCTTAAAAGCAACGATGGAATTTTGGTAACATTCCGTACAAAATTAAATTTGCATACTTATATTTTCCTTTCAAATAAAATATGCTGTCAATACCTCACAACTTGATCTTGTTGTTTCCCTTAAGCCATAACATATGGATAGACATTTAAGATAGCTAAGGGTTCAACATAGATTCGGATCACTTCTTAAAAGTATCTCAAACGCATGTTGATATCCTTGAAGCTACTAGAATAAGATCAAGCAGAAGATATCGAAAAATTTAAATCACAAGAGATAGCCAGAACTTTTGCTTAGCATGTCTTTCTTAATTTCGCTGCAAGCCAGCTACCAAGTACTAGTGGAGACATTGCCAAACAGCCATCAGATGAACCACTACTGAGATATGCTGGCACTAGGCGATCATACTGAAACTCCCAAGGTTAAATTACTACATCGGTTATCGAGAAATACGTGACTGAATTATTTGAATTTGGCTAGCGCTCATATTTGGAGGAATCAAGTGTACAAAAATTTTTAGATGGTCAATCATTCATTAAAACACTGATGGCTCTCACTCGGTCACTGACGCAATAATTTGGCCCCTGATGTGATGAAGAGTGCTAGCTATCGCAAATGTAGCTCAGAATGAGGCTTACAACGCAATTCTGTAGACGAGAACTAGTGCTACTGAGAGAGCAGCCCAAGAGCAAAAAAAAGGCATAACTCCCTCTTTTTTTGCTCTGGGGCTGCTCTCTCAGTAGCTCTAGTACTGACTCCTCAGGAAGAAAAAAAAAGAGCACGAGGAGTGGGAGGTCGAGTCCTGAGTAAGTTTTGATAATGTGGTACTAAGCGGTTAATGTGGTTAAGGCAGATGTATACACATTAACCTTTTAAGTGATGAATGACACCTTCGTGTTGAGTAGGGAGACCAGCGACCAATGCAGAGTTGCGTTAATTTCTTACAAAGTGTTTTTGCCAAATACCTCCCGAACTCCAAGGTCTAAGGCTTATCGGGCATACAGCAAAGCTGAAGAATTTGTAATAACATTTTCAACGAAGATTCACCACATTGATATTGAGTAGAAAGAAAATGTCTCAATGCGGAGTTTCATTATTGTTTTTTACGAAATTTTGAAGACGAATATCTCGCGAACCTCATGATTCAGAGTTTAAGGGCTATATAATGAAATTATGTACTCACAATAAAATTTTTATAATTTTTTTATCACACTTACCTTAGCATACAGAAAAAGTTTAATGAAAATCGTAGGAGTCATTTTTAAGAAAAAGAATATTTTCCTTGACGGTTTTTTAACACTTGTATGAAAGGTACCGTTATTTTTTCATAAAAGTAAATTTTCTTTGTTTAAATACTTTACAGAGTGTAAAAAACCTCTTGAATATCAAGTTTTGTAAAAATCAACCATTAAATTTTTTTCAAAATATTTAATTTTCCAAAAAAAAAAAATTGAACATTTTTTAAAAATCCATAAAATATTTTTTTTGAAAATTTTGTCAAGAAAAACTATTTGCATTGCTTAGAAGCTTCTGTATGAAAATGAAATGCACGACTGGATCGCACGTACTTGCTCTTCTGTTCAAGTTGCTTGGAATTAAGAACTTTTAAAATATGAAGGTAATTCGGTAAAAGAAAAATATTGAAAGACATTTAAATCGTTCTTTCAATTGTATGAGCAACTAGTTAAAAAACTTAAAGCTCAAAAACATGTATACCATTTGATTACTTGAAAAATATGAATTTGTGCAAGAAAAAATTTTAAAATCGTTGGAGCGGTTTTCTTAAAAATAAATTTTGTATATATAAAATTTTAATAACATTTTTTTTTTTTTAATTGGGTACGCCAATTTTGAGTATGTATAAAAATATATTTCTAAGCCAAGTTTAAAAAAAAATCATTGACTCATTTTTGAAATATTGAATTTAAAAAAAAAAAATATATGAATATTTTTTTAAAAATCCAAACTTTATTTTAATTTAAATGTTGATATGCAATATTATTAAAATGTTAAAAGAGAATTTTCAAACAAATTTTGACTAAAATCATTTAAACCATTAATGAGAAAATTGAGAATTAAAAAAACCGTTATATGGCAGCTACTTTTAATAACGGTTTTCAGTAACTATTTTTCTCATCAAAAAGTTCACCATACCTACAATAATACACTGATTTTCTTATCAAAATTCTTAAAGTCGTTTTTGAGATAAAATAGCTTTTCATTTAGGGTTGTAAGGCAAATACCGTTATTTTTGGTGCTCATAGGGCTGGCCACAATACCAAACCAAACCATACTTTAGTAAGTATCGTCTTAGTATCATCAAAATCGAAAAATTTCAGTATCGTCTGGGTCTCGTATAACTTAGTCTCGTATAACAAAGTCTCGCCTCCGTATCGGTATCGGTATCGGTCTTGTCTGGTTTCGGTCTAGTCAGAGTCGCAAACCAGAATAAAATGCTCGACTTAGTTACATGTTCTTTATGTTTTAGTTGAACTCACTTAGTATTTTTAAGATTCAAGACAAAAAATCATAAATATAAAAGACAAGTTTTTAACTGAAGTTTTTTTTTTGTAGACTAAACAATTTTTTAAAGACTTGTTTTAAAATGTCTAAGTAAAGTTCCGATAAAGAATTCGACACAAAATTTTGACGCGATTTCAAAAGTTCACAGGAAAACAATGCACACAAATATTTAATGGATCCAAATCGTTGGTTTTAGGGAAAGCCAGCATGATTCAAATGGGCGTGGCAGTGGGCAGTTGTAATTAAAATTATTGCCTAAAATTTCTTCTTGCTTAAGAGAAAAGCTCTGAAAATGTCATCTAAATCATTAGAGCCTTTTCCGAGAAACCCGTCACAAAAATTTTTTGTTTGTAATAAATTAATAATAAAAAAATTTTATTTTCTGCCGAAAACAAACGATATTACCGAGAGTATCTGTAAATTTCGGTACAAGAAATACGGTATCGTCTCGGCATCGTTTTGGTTTCCGATACCTAAACAAATAAAACAAAAATTTGAATTTTCCCTCTGGAAAGTTACAAAAAAAACTCAAGTTCAAAATTTGAAAAAAAAAAAATGCTTTTGTGGTTTAGGCTGTAGGTCGATATACGGACAGACAGGCAGACAGAAAAAATTATGCCACCCACTTTTTCGAGTTCTCTATCATCGTAATGTCATGTTTGATTGTTATCTCTATTTTTTTTGGCACGGATTCAAAACTTGCCTTATATCTAGTACCTAGGTACTTCGCAAGTTAAAAATATTTATTCAGAATGTTCTTGCAAAAATTGCACCAAGCAGTCACAAAAAGTTATAGTATCTAATTTCATCATATTCTATCTTTCATTCAGGACCTATAAGATTGTGTTTCTTTCTAAAAATCTATTCTTTAGTATTTCTTCGCACCCATAGCTTACCCTTTAAATTTCTTCAAAGGCAATAAGGGAAGACAAAGAAAACACACATGCAACAAAAAGTCTACTATATATTATTGTTCCATGCGACTGTTTATACAGGTGTGGCATGTAAGAATATTGAAGCACCCTTCCAGATATATGTATGTATGCACCTACCTACCTACATACCTGTCAGAATATATGTACGTAGGTATTATCAGGTTTAGGTGTATCTTTTATTATGTTTCAGTTTTCGTCAGACAAGAAGATAACCTACCTGTACAGGGAACTTCTAATGTCCATTTATAGATTTTGTGTGGGTGGCCCATCCACATATAAATAAGGCGTAAAAACTACGCAAGTAGAACGAACCTATTTTCAAGAAGCCGTATAGTATTATAACAGCGCAACGTTGAACTCGCATCGGATATTAAACATTTCTGACTGACTGCATTCGATTTTATGTCACTATGACTTTTTTTAGAGATTCATATTTTCTTTGTATTTTTTTTTGTAAAACAAAAAAAATATTAAAAAAAAATTGTTTTTTTTTTTGTTGACCCTTTTTATTGTGTAGGAATCACGTTTTATTTCATATTGTGTTCCTTGCGTATAAATTGAGATTTAGTTTGTGACGCAGGTTGGTTCTAACATAGTCTTGAGGGTAGAGTTGCATTTGGGATAAATTTTTATAGACATAGAAATAATTAGAAAAATTAAAGCACTTATATATTTTTTCATTTTTAACATCACACAACTGTATTGCGAAATAGTTCAGTAACTAGCGAATTTGATTCCGTCTTGTGCGAAATAAGGCTGTGTCAATCATTTTGATGATTCTCGATTTTCCATCCCAATCTCAATAATTTCAATAAGGAATCTCAATTTTTTGGTATCAATCTTTTCAAAAATGTCTGAGTTTTTAGAGATTTTTTAATCCATCGACATCGTAGCCATCGTTTAATGGAATTAGGCATTTGATAGCTTGACAGAGAGGGAACAAACTATATTTTGACAGAAAATGTGTATTTCGATCCAAACGTCACCCAATCACCTTTTTTCTGGAGCACTTAAAATTCACTTAAATCCATCGACATCGTAGCCATCCTTCAATAGAATTTGACAGTTGATGGCTTGACAGATATGGGACAAAATATATTTTGACAGAATAGGAGTATTTCGATCCAAACGTCACCCAATCACCTTTTTTCTGGAGCACTTAAAATTCACTTAAATCCATCGACATCGTAGCCATCCTTCAATAGAATTTGACAGTTGATGGCTTGACAGATATGGGACAAAATATATTTTGACAGAATAGGAGTGTTTCGATCCAAATGTCAACGAATCGACGTTAAATCGGAGCAGTAAGAAAACTGAAAATTTAAGATTTTCTTAACAGTTTTTAATCCAATCAAATTGTATTGTTTGTTAATTTGAAATAATTTAGTTTCGTAAAACTTTTAAGGTTTTCCCGGTTGTTTACAATAGACATTTTTAAACCTTTCGGATTAGCCGCGTTATAAATATTTAATATGTAGCGAGTTCAATTCAGTACTCACCCCGAACGTTTCGCTGCGAATTGCATCGAGCATTCTGAGCGTACCACGCAGTGAAACGTTCGGGGTGAGTACTGCATTGAACTCTTAAGCTTAATATTAAATATTTATTACGCGGCTAATTCGAAAAGTTTAAAAATGTCCAACTTAGAATCGATCAACGGTGCAGTATTGAATGGAAGATTGGATTTGATCGAATCAGAGCAGTATCGAATAATGAACTGAGTGAAACGATTGATTGAACAACTCGATCATTTGAAATGAACGACTTACACAGCTCAAGTGCGAGAATTTCTCGACTGTAAAGGAGCCACCGATCCACAGTTCTACGGCCGACGTGGCAGATAAGCGGAACCGCCGCTCTATTATGGATCAGCCCTATATCTAATATTTGACATTTGAGAAATAGGATTGCACAAAAGAGCTAAAAAAAAAAACTTTACATGATAATTACTTTATTCCAAAAGTTTCTTACCAAAAGTGAAGTATTTTATTTTTTCTTTTAAGACTAAAAATATTAAAATATTGATTTGATATTTTTGCTCAAAACTTTGAAAACAATTAATGTCTTCTTTAGAGTTTTGAAAGCGAAAAATATCACGTCAAATAAACACATTGCATCACAATTTGGATATTGGTAAATGCTCTTAATATAATTAGAAGAACTATTTGCCTAGCAACACTACTTGACAGACTATAAGGGCAATCAATAAAAAGAACCTGTTTGGGTAGATCTTCTTTAAGCATATTTGAACATAGCATATATAATAAAGGTTTTATCGTCCTACCTGCCTTTGAATAAATAAAAGGCCTAGTGTGTAGTCTTTACCGACAAACCAAAAAAAGTGCAGGCGAAAAAGTAGGTATAATAAAACATAAATATTCATAATTATTGCTTGGAAAACAAATCGTCAGGCTTAGACAAGTTTTTGAAAAAGGTTAAGGATATGCAGGCATATTTTTAATAAATTTTCTTCTTTAAGAATAAAATCCAAGCAGTGCGTTGAAGCTGACTGTCATTTCCTCTACTGTTTTGTTTATCTATAAGGGGACTCTTAAAACACAATTATTATTGGATATGTATGTATTCCAAGTTGAAAAGTATTTAAAAAATTTTTTAGGAGGGCTAAGACTGTGAAGCATGATACGAGCATAGATATCCAGGGGAGTCTAAGTCTCTCCCAATAATAAATAATGGAAGATTTTTTTTTAGACCTGGTGGAGTGCTTTTCAGTGTTCTAATTGTTTGTTACCATAAACTGGCGCCCAAGTGAAAACCAATAATTATTTCAAATTGCTGCCGATGATGATTTTGTATTTGGGACAGTTTAATATCACTGTTTATGATGTCCAGAAATTGTAGAAATTCTGTATAAGCTTGGTTACATAAAATAAGAGGAACTCTAGCTATTTAGATTAAGCTGAATGTTGTTGCAATAAGCTGAATATTCTTTCCTTATTAAGAAAACAAGAGAAATCAGGTATTGCTAACTAGAGGCCAATCTCTAAACTATCCTGCATTCGAACATGTAGGTTGCTATATTTCAATATGGACTGATTGTTTTTGATATGATATAGGGCAAGCTGTTGGTGAGCTTTTAACAAATTTTTAAAGGCCCATGTATACCATTCTTTTTGGAATATAATTCTAATGTCCACCGTGGCTTCAAAAGGCTGGCATGGTTCTCGAACTGCATTAGGGTGTTCAAAAAAGAGGTTATTGCTTTATTTAAGCTCAATATTTTACCATTAATCCAAGAAGTTTTATATGGGAAAACACATGTAAAATGAAAAATTTTAAAAATTTAAAGAATTATTGACCGGCTTTAGCTTCCGAGGGCCTTAATGAGAAATAACCAGTGTGAGTCGCATCGAGCCCCTTTTCTTTTTTATTTATATAGAGGAAATTAAAACAAGCACCCTATAGGATGATGCATTGGAGCGATGGCCTGGTTTAATTTTAACTTTGAGGCTACCGGGCGATTGTGGTTTCTTGACTTATAGACCTTCGACTCCAGAAAAACCCCACAAAAAAAGATCCACCGTAGTCAAATTGCATGATTTTTGTAGCCAATTCACGTGACCTCCGCAGGATAAATCCCTACCCTCAGATCGTTCTAACAAAATGGCCTTTGTGGCTAGTTGGAACCACTTGTCTTTCACGTCAATATCATCCATTTCGGGTCAGAAGAAATATTATCAGCAATCGGTAGAGGTCTCCGTTGAATAAATTGACGGAATTTACTGACCTGGGTTCTCCTGCAAAGTGTGTTGGCTTATTGTTCACTGAACCGGTCAACTTGAAATATATCGCCAAACATTCAATAGTCGACTTGGAAGGACAGAAGGACAACCGCACGCATTCGTGCATCGTTTGCCACAAGGGAACAAGTGTTAGTCAGTCGTGTTACCTACCATGACGATTTGGCATCAGTGACTGAATAATAAACAACAGATTTGACAGATACCATGGTCGTTACAAACTGTCAACATCGAATAGACCCGTCCCTATTGGGCATATTTTATTGATTAGAAAAAATTATAGCTAAATTTCCCTATCGGAAAACAACAACAAATCCAAAAGTGTCAATAAATAGAATCAAAGGAATCACACCCAGATCTTTGGCATGGTAGTCCAACGCACTAAAGCTAGAACTATAAAGCTTGAAAAGGGTACTTCAGTAGTTAGAAGAAAACAAACGCATACACGGAAAGTATATGGCCTGGCTATAATTGCGGAGTGGAGCGTTTCGTCAAGTTTCGTTCAACTCTCCTTACGGAAGTGAGCTTTACTTAAGTAAAACTGACATTTGGTGAAATATTAATGCCAAAATGAGATAGATGATAAGTACTATATGGGTGTGAACCACTTTTGAGGATACGGAAAGCAATTTTTCGTTGGTTTTTGACATAAGCTTCAGTGCTCTTTCGACAATTATAGTTCTACCTTAACCATAATGCGACGAGGTACTATTATTAAAGCGGATATTAAAGTTGAAATAAAGTTTCGTTAAGTTTTAAGTTTAGGTGGCGCTGGACTTGGGTTGAATATCAAAGTGAGTAGGTAGGTATAAAGTGTTTTATTTCTGCTTGCATTGCTGCGCTAGCTATAACCACCAATAAAACGTCCCTTAAATTTCATATAATTTTTAACTGCTTTTGCTCTTATAGTTGAAATCTGCCAAAAAGAATTTTATTCTTAAATTTTCAATGAAAGTATTATTTTTTTTTGTTCCTTTCTGTGTCAATTTGTTTGTCAATAGCCTTTTTCATCTTTACCTACTAGGTTTTATTTTAAAGTGAAAAAAAAAACAATTACGAAAATTTTAAGAGCATTTGTGAAAATTTCTTAACATTTCATTTGCTTTGTTTGTTTTTTTTTTTTTATTTGAATTTTAAAATAAACCAATAAATTCTTTCTTTCGATTTTGAACAATAAAACATATGGCAACCCTGCACCTCAATTCAATACCCTGTTGTATTAATAATTCTTTGTTAATTGTTCGATGGTAAGAAAAGAAATTATTGTCCATTGTTTGTATATAGTTATAGGTTTCGGTATACTTATATAGCTAAGCTATACAAAGCACTTTTTAAAATTACTATATGGATCTTAAGAATTGCCAAGTAGCGTTTTTTTATTTTTTTTTTTTATGTGGCTTTACTATTTTGTTTGTTTGATTTATTTCCTGGTTGGGTGCACTTGTTACCTCCAATCAACAGTCTGTGGGAGTGTTATAAACCTAGGTCTCTAACACCAGCTCAAATTTGATTTCAAATCAAAATTGTTTAGCTACCTATAAGTAGATACAATAATAGCACGAAGAAGTTTAATACACAGATATAGTTATTGTTGTTCTCCAAATAAGACAAAGTTGATTAACCAACTTCTTTCTGTTTCTACTACTAACTGAATCTGACCCCACAATAGATACCGCAATACGTGGGGGCTTCACTGATGTCAAATGCTATATACGCCACACCATCACCGCGCGCCGCGCCCGCTATCGCTGAAGCTGCTGCTGTCATATTATGCTTATAATTATTATTTTTTGCTGTTGTATCTATGTGGCGAAATTTATTGTTTTTATATTTTTTTCAATTTTCAATTTTTTGTTTGTCTCCATAGCAGAAACAAAAAGAAAAAACAAACAAAAAAACATGATTAACATGACGGTTCTTATCGTATTGTCAAAATATCTTTAGGAGTAAAAATTAAAAAAAAAAAAAAACAAAACAAAAATTGTATTTCCCCCGGAGACAACACAAATTACTTTTGGGTTTGTTTTGTATCCATTTTTTACCTTTTCCTTTTAATAATTGCCTTTTGAGATGAAACTTTTTTACCTGTGATTTGAAGTCATTACTACTTATGCGCTGAAACAGGGCATGTATTGGTTTCAAGCAAAACGAAATTTCAGAAAGAAAATAGTTAACTTCGCACACAAATAGGTAATAGGCCGAAAACGTCTATAAAAATAATAAACAAACACATGGCCGTTCCCATAATTTCCAGATTAAAATTCGCAAAATTTCAAATTTCGAAAAGGGACACTTAAAGGCACCAGGTCCTCAGTAACCCTGTTCCCTAAATTTTTCAAACAGTTTCAGACCGTCAGATTTAGTGCGGGCCAATACAAAATTTCACTTCTGGAACGGTTTTTGCACTAAATCTGGCGGTTTCAAACTGAACTGAACTCAACTGAAACTAGTTGTGGAACACACCTAGTGAGTGAATCCATGATTGCGTGAGTTTGAAATTCCGACATATAACGTGTACACTATCAGTCAGATTTATTCACACTTGTTTCGGGTGTAAATAGTGTTTACATGGAAAATCTTACATGCCTGCGAAATAGGACACAGGTCTTAAAAGGTTGAAATTTTGGAAAAAAGATTCGCTGTACAAAAACAAAATATAATTTTGACCATTTTAAGATGGGGAGATTCATGAGCCTGTATAGATTGGGTAAATTGTGTCCGGACTCGTGAGTCTCATCGTGTCTACATTTGAGGCGCCTCAAAACACATAAAAACAACAACAACTTCAAGGCTTTGCACATTGAAACAACAACAAATGAGTTCCATGAGTCCAGTGTTAATATTTTGTTCATGCCTCACGTCATTCCTAACCCCCCCACTTCTCTTGCCAAGAAACAACCGTGAGACCGGTTTCAATCTTGCCAATCTAAACAGCGTCAATGTTCTTCGTCATGTCACACTCGTAGTTTGCTTAAACGTAGTAACCTTTTCCTAACATCCCTTTTAATGTTAAAGGGTTTGAATGGCAAATTATTATTATATATTTTGTTTTGTTTTATTCACAAATGCAGCCGGTTTCTTCATTGAAAAGATTAATTCAATATGGGGTAAAAGTCATAAATGTCATGTCTGCCATTTTGTTAGAAAACCAAAAAAAATGTGTTCTGTTCTTACGGAAAGTTTATTTGAAGGTGTCAAATCAGATGACATTAAGTTGACAAAAATGATAAAGGTCAAATGACAACCTCCTGAGTTGATACTTATATGTAGGTAGATCCACATTTGTGCTTATTTTATGGCATTTTGAATTACTACTCATAAAACATCTGGTTCCAAATTTGTTACTTCTTCTTCAACTAAAATGTTTTCAGATTGACAGTTCTTGTTCTGAAAAGAAGAGAAAATTGATCTCGATTTAATTTCAGAATTAAAACCTGAAGAGTTTACACGTTTCGAATGATTTTTCCGGATTCTCAATCGAAAAAGGCGATAGCTAGAATATATACCTTGCCTACATATATATTTTTTTCAACATTAATGTCAAAAAACAATGACATTTGACGCCATTTGCAAAAATTATGCTACTTTCACACTAGGTTTGTTTGTTGTCAGGGATTGGGTTTTTTGAAAAAAATCTGAAATTACACCGGCGAGGGAACTCTATATTTTTTTGAAACCCATGTTCATGTTCGCATAAAATTTGTCCAGGAACGTTGAAAAATGAAATGAAACTCATACAATTTGTTTCAATTTCTATCGTTTCTTGACGAATTTTCTCGAAGCGATAGTTACAGAACATGGGCCCTGGGAACTTATTCAACGCTAATTTAGCAGCGCTTCTGTTGCACAAGTATACAACACGTATTTTGAAATAAAAGATACAAAACTTATTACAAGTTTTATTCTTAGACATATTCAAGAGACTGTGTAAAGTAACAGTGCCTATAAACGCGGTAATTTTATATTCATCAGAAAATTTGGCTCGCGCAAAATAATGCATTTGCCAATTTTTGTTTTTTTTTTTACTGCATATCTTGTTCAATCTCATGCAGATTTGTTTTTGCAAACTATTTATAAACTGACAGCGAATCAAAAAAAAAAAAAAAACTTCGACAACTTCAAGCATTTTTTCTTTTACAATTTTTTTCTCATCATCAAGTTTTTTTTTCTATTCAAAAGACTGTATAAAAAATTAAATAAATTTGGTGACACAACAGCTCGTGGAGAAACAAGGCCTAGTGACTTACAACTCTCAACCATTCCTGTGTGCGTATTTTTGGCAGGAATGGAGGGGACCTACAATTTTTGCCGAGTCCGAAAAGCTAGATGGGAAGCACTTATTCATGACAAGTATATTCATGAAAAAATTTGTCAGTTCCTCGCAAGAGGCAGTACCTCGGAAAAAAACTTTTCTGTTTTGACGTGACAGTCCTACGCACTAACCATCATGCCACGAGGTACTTCATAAAAATAGAACTGTATGCTAAGCTTTAATCCTAGTTTACAGTTCCCGTGCGCGAAAACCTAATCTTTGCAAATATTTTCGCATGTCAAAATTTATTGAGGTGAAATAAGAAATAATTTTTTGCACGATTGGATTACAGTTTAATGCAAAAAAAAACCATAGCTGTCATGGAATGGCTTGAAAAACAATGGATTGGCTTTTTTGGATGGTCGGTTTAAACTTCCACAGACAAAAATATATTCACCTCAAGGGTTTATTTGCATGCAAATGGTTTTTTGCATCCAAAAATAATTTTTTTCCAGTTTTCGTCATTTAAAGAAAAATTAATGACTCAATTTGTTTGCCTTGAATATTATACAATTTGGTGCACAGAATAGGGACAAATTGTTTTGAAAATTTTGATTGTATTTGATATGGGAACTGTTTCTATGTTTAACATAAATACAGTTCTAGCACCCAGCATTATGACGAACAAATAGTGAAAAACTTATGCAACGGCCCTGCTTGGGCCCAATATAAGATTTGGGATAGGTGCGAGGCTAGGTGTATATGCAAAGTTTCTTTTGAATTTAAAGAAACTTTGAATTTATCCGCCACCGCGCTCGTCAATCAGTGCACCGCGGTTCGTCACACTACGTTCCCGATTTGGACGTGATCCACGGACGTGTGCGTTAGTGCTGAGAGCTCGCACAATATGGCCCCAACCCCTCCACAGGGTGGCATATTTGATGAACAATTTTGCTGCAATCACCCCAAACACTTTCCTATTTTCGTCTCTTATAAATCTGATGCCCCTTCGCTGATTGGATATTGCTTTATTAAAATTTCAAATGGCATTAATAATTGCTTACTTGGAGTAGTTTATCGTCCCAACAAATATATAGACATTACAAACCTTTATTCAGAACTTAAACGTTTTTCATACCTCTATTCAGAAGTTATTCCGTGTGGGGATTTCAACCTTTTTCAAAAGACATTTTGCAATCCTTCCTAAACAAGCTTAGAACTTTTAACTTAACTCCAGTCAACACTAACGCTCCGACACATTTTACTGATTCCACTTCTACACTAGTAGACTCGTTTCTCATTAATAAATCTCAACTTGAGGTTCCTGCTTTTTCAAAGCACGATTTGATTTTTGTAATATTCGAAGCAACTCCGCGAGAATATCAATCAATCAATCAAGGGATTTTAGAGCGGTCAATGGTATAGGTTTAGAAAATGATATAAGTTACACAGATTAGCTGGCAAATAATATATCAATTGTCATCAGCTGCAGACCAAGCACCATTCCTGCAAAGCTCAATAAGCCAAATTTTCAATACACGTGTACCACTTAAAACAAAACTAACACGGAGTGACAGAAAATCTTGGTTCACGACAGATATATTAAATTTTATAAATTAAAGACATCAAGCCTATAAGCGTTGGAAGCTTAAGATTTCGTTTTCCTGAAATGCTTCCTAATTTTTGCGTTTTAAGAAGTATTGTCAGTAAAAAACGTCAGAGATGCTAAATGCAGACTTTATTCAAAACGCCTTGACAAAAACTTGCCATCAAAAATGTTGTGGAAAAAATATCCGTGAACTCGGAGTTGGACACCAAAAAGAATGTTGTTTCACTGATACATGCCCTGATCATTTGAATAAAGAGTTTGAGAAAATTCAAAATGTTACATTAAACGAAAGTAATCGGGTTGTTGACCGAAAGTGAACAATCTCAAAGTTAGGACCTATTGCAAGTTGATGGTTCGATAACAACTCTGGATTTTGACTCCGGGACTGACACTGTTGAAACAAACGCAGCCAATCGGGTTGTGACATGGTATCGTTTTTGGTGCTCTTGGATTTTTGGAAAGCATTTGATACAATCAACCATAGATTGCTAGTATCAAAGCTAAGGTTACAATTTGTGTTTTCGAGCACAGCTGCAATATGATTTTCTCATATCTTAATGGGAGAAGCCAAGCTGTCGTTATATGCGAAAAAACATCACGCCCATTAAATTTATTATTAGGAGTTTCACAGAGGTCAGTTTTTGGTCCCTTATTATTCGCGATTTTTATAAATGATCTCCCACTTCAAGTGAATTACTCTTCCCTAGGTTTGTATGCTGATGATGCTCAAGTTCTGTTTAATCGTATTCTTACTTGGCATGTTCCCTTAAAACACTGAACAAGATTTTAATAAGCAAACAGTAGGCATATCTTTTTGAAAAAATACAGTTCGTAAGCTCGTCTCGATCATTTATATTCTTGCAACCTAGATTTAAATACTTGATACTCGGTAGGAAAAAATAAAGTATTTACTCAAAGGAAATAAAAGTAAACAAAAGAGTAATTTGAAAATAGATGCAAAATTTGTATGTCTTGCTTGAAATTTTTCTAAAATTGTATTAATATAAAATTTAACTTGAATTTCAACTCAATTAATTAAATACTAACTTTAAATTTTACTACTTCTTGTATAGGCTTCAAAGCCCATTGTAAAAGATTCCATTGAAATAAACAAAATGAAATGAAATTAAATTTCCCATTCGACTATTTGAATTTATTATTTTGAGCATTGTTTCATTTTTAAAAAGATAGCGACGTAAGAAAATATAACCCAAAATGCGAGCAACACAATTACAACAACAATTTGATCAGTGTTTTTTGGTCGTCATTTCCAAATCGATTTGGGCGTTTCTAACTTGGGCGCTATTTTCTAATGCCACTTTTGTAGGTATATGAGTTTTTTTCCACCGGAGTCACGATTAAAAGTTTACACGTTACATACAACAGCCTTTCGGAGTAAGCTTAGCCCAGAGAATTTTCGGGGCTTAATTAGGCCGTGAGAAAAACTGTGCAACCGGCATGAATTTAAGACTTGTTGATATTTTGTATTGAAACTATATTTTTTTCTGTGATGGATTAGCGACCCATAATGACGTTTACAAACAGTTGGTGCTGCAGTTGAGCTAGGTTAGTGTGATCGAAGATCTGTCAAAATAAACGTGTATGTAATGCAGTTTTTAGTTAGACAGACGTTTAAAAATTAGAATAGACTCATTCATGCTATTGGTAGTTCTATCTTAACGTTTTTGATAGAACTTGTTGTCCTGCTCTCCTATCGAAAACTTCGTATATTTTGTAGCCCAGGAAAATTAAACTTTCACTTCGAAAAAATTCCCATAAAGCACACACCGATTTTTCAATTGTAACGACTAAACACGATTTCAATCGCTCGACTGCTCAGTCGCCATAAATAGAACTCATGAATTTTAATGAGAATGAACGCACAGGCTAGTTTTTGGCGGTACCAATTTTGAATCGCAACGACTGAAAATCGCAAGCGTGGTCCTAGCCTTACTCCTTTTTTATCCAGAATTTTATGAGGATTAATACAAATTCATTGACTTTTTGAAAAACATTACGTTTGCTGAGATATTAACAAAAAACCGTTATTTGTCCATTTACAGTACAAAATCTAAAGTATTACTTTGACACGCCTAAACTTCAAGAATAATTAACCTACAGAGTCTGTTAATAGCACATTTTTTAAATAATCTTACTGTCTGTTTATTGTTTCATCTAGTTGTTGAACAAAAACCAAGACACTTTTTTTTGAAGATGGCGGTCTTCCCTTGGACACACCAAAAACTTGGTTTTATATAACCAAAAAGTTAAGCCCATCGATGAATGAAATTTTAATAAATTTTTTGACAAAATTTACTCCACAGTGAAGTTCTTGCCCGATTTTCTCTGAATCTATTGCATGTATGAAAAAAAGTATGTTAATCTTTTTTTGTGTAGAATGACATAAGCTACAATTTGTACTTTCACATTTCTTCAAAAACTTATAGTTTTCAAAAAAATTAAGAAAAACAAACTTAATTTACCCCCTTTTATCCCCCCTAAAAAATTACGATCTGGCCCAAATGTACGAAACTTTTCAGGAAATGCTTAAAACGTCAAAACAAAGCTCTCCACCAAAATTCAGCTTTGTCGGAATTTTTTCGTAGGTTTGTCATTTTTTTTGCAAAAACTACTGAGAAACTTTGGAAACTTCTTATTAAATTTTAGTAAAAGGTTAATAAAACTATTAGACAAGAAAGTCTTATTTTATATTGTTTTCTCATATCTACATGAAGTCAGAAATTAAAAGCTTTTGGCACTTTATCAAAACACACAGAGCTTCAACTAAAGAAAACACATCCGCATATCAAGATTATCCTACTTGCTACAGTTACTTATTCTTATAGTGTTAAAGGAAGTAAGCTTTGAAACCTTAATTTTAGCTTTTTTTTTTAATTTAACACCTTGAAATGAAAATTCTAAAACATACACTCAGCAAATAATTGAAAGTTCAAGCCTTTAAAGGCCGCTGTCTCCTTAAAAAGTTTTATATATTGGTTGGTACTTTTACACCAAAAAAAAAAAAAAAAAAAATTAAATCAAAAGCCGGCCTTAACCTTGGATATGAAAACGAAACATCTAGGTAGGTGCTTACCGATATCAATATTTTTATTTTTTTTTTTGTTAATCCACCATGCTGTATACTAATCCATAAATGGAAATGGAAAAACACATTAAACTCCGCGCCGCTGTGTCGTGTCGTCACACTCTGGGTATAGAATCGTAATATATTTATTTTTTTACAATTCATGAGTAGGTATCTGAAGTTATACCTACCTACATAAGAGTTAAAGCCAACCAACCAACCAACCAAAGTATCTATACCTACGTTTCCTGAATGTTTAAAAAAAAAATATAAACTCAGTGTTCTTGGGCTTAAAACGAGTGTTGGTAGAGTAGGTGGGGTACCTGAACACCCCTCCGGTTTTGCAGCAGACTGGTTTTTGGTGTAAATTTTGCACATGTTAAAATATTATACAAAACAAAAAAGTATCTATATACCACAGATACAGGCGATGCATGGTGCACTGCACGGTGCAATCTTTAGCTGCTGATTGCGTATAGGAGGTAAAATGAGTGGATATAATGCAGGGATAGACAGGCGCAGGGGTAAAGTATAAGGTGTATATTCCAATGTTGCAACTTTACATGCACGCAATTTTCTTTTATTTATTTTTATTGTTCGATAGATAAATATAAGTTGTATATTTTTTTTTCATCTCATTACCTTAAAACAAAGTATCTATGCTGTTTTGTGATGATTTGTAGAAGTATAGATATCCTTGTGACGTAGAATATAATTTAAGCCAAGTTATAATCCATGAGTGCTTAAAATAGACAGAGATAGAGAGAAGCAAGAGAATGTAGCTTATCGATTTTTCCTTTTGTTTCCTTGGGAAAACGAGAACAAAAAACGCCTAAAATTTCTCAACTCGAAAACTTAAGCTATTCCCAAATCCGACGTTGCTACTCGTAGGTAGGTTTTATTGCTCTCTCGTTTTGTTGTTTTTGTTTTTGGTCTTTGAATCCTTGTGAGTAGGTATATATTATTTATTTATTTTATTTTATTTTAGATGAGGGAATTATAATTTTGGGGTTGCCATGTGTGGGGGAGGGGGGGTAGGTATGTATTATTATGAAACACTACCACTGAATTTTTTTTTCTTTTCTTTATATATGTACACATAAAACTACAGGACGATAATATATAAGTAGATAAAGATACCTACATATACAATAAACAGAATTTCACACACATGGGTACATAAGTAGATACTCTTTATTGATTTACACACATTTTTATCATTGCTTTTATTTTCTTACTTTTGCATTTAAATTTAACAATTAAAACTTAAAAAAAAAATTCCTTGTTCTTTTTTTTTGCAAGGAGATAATTCACTTAAATTTTCAAAGAGGGGGCATTTTTTCGGAACGATTCTTGCTCATAATTTTTCTACACCTTCTTTTTCCTTGAGAAAATGCAGATGTAGGTATACCCTTAACCTAACACACACTGCTTAGGTAACAACAAAGACCATTTGCAACCGTTAACGACCGTGATTTCTATAAAGCTTGAATAAAAAGAACGGTTTTTTATTCAACGCAAAGGGAAAGTCGTTTTGAGATTAAGGACATGGATTTTAGTATTTTTTTTTCAAACGACTTTTTAAACACACTCGGATAAAAGTACCGTCACATTGAGGAAACAAAAAAAAATAATATATCTTAACCGAATTAGATAGGCAACAGAAAAAAAAAGACCAAAGAGACCGTTGTCGTCACACAGTGTGGTGTTTTGAGATACCAACCAAGACCAACTATGAATATGATGTTCGAGAGTAAAGAACAAGATGGCGCACGGCACGGAGAAGAAGTTCGTTTCGTTCGGTATTCGGTTTCGGATTCGTTTATGCTGATGTTGGTGGTTGATGGTATTCTTCTTTACGATACGTTTTCTCCAAGCGCAGCGCAAGTAGCACCCAAGAGATACGGATACTTTTGACGAATGACATTATTCGAGAGAGACAATTTAGTTGTGGTATTAAAAAGGTTTGCTTGTGCAAAAGGAACATACTCTTGTGTCACAATACACGAATTCACCACACTGAATTAAAAATTTGTCTTTTTTTTTGTATGCTCTCTTGTTCAGGTAGAATCATACCAAAACACTGCAACGATAACGTCTAAAAGGTTTAGAGAGAGAGAGAGAGTTCACAGCTTCAGAGCTCGACTTGGGCATTTAAACTGGTTTTGTATTTGTTTGTTGTTTATGTGAGAAAGCAAAATGTCTCTCTGTATGTAGTTTTTGTTTTGCTCAGTGTTAGAGCAAGTTAGACTTATTTAAGGGGGTGGCGTAGAAAGAGAGGGGAAGAAAACAAGTTCATAATCCATTTCAATTCCATACCTATAGCAAAAGGTGTATTAGTGAGCACAGTAAGTGCTTTTGTTGTTTTGCATTTGAGTTCGAAAAACGATGCAATGAAAACAACAACAACAGTAAAAAATACCTTTATGTTGCTGGTGCTTGCAAAGGGGAAATTTATTGCAAACAGGTAAACATGCAAGGTGATGATGATGATGATGTAGGTAAAAGTAGAGAATTGATGATTGGGGTACAAAATTGACGGTATAGGTGAGTGGATTTTATAGAAGATGTATGGTGTTTTTTTTTTTTTTTTTTTTTGAAATTCATTTTTATTTTCCATTTTCTTAAAACTATCTTAAAGCTAGACAAAAATTCATAAAAACTAGCCTACTTATCGATATCTTAAAACTAACTTACTGGCCCTAGTGGGGCGCTCTAAGTTAAACTATAATAACTTAATGCTAATGCCTTTCGGCCTAAGAACTATCTTAATACTAAATCCAGGTCGGTTTTATTTTTTACCGAGAAGAATTTACAAAAAACTCGGTATCATTGTCTCTATTTTTTTTTTATGGTTTTATATAAAACTTACAAACTACATAAAACTAAATTAAAGCTAATTAAAACTAATTAAATAAAACTACTTAAAGCTACTTAAAACTATTTACAACTAATTATAAACTAGTTACTACCTACTTATAAGCTACTTACAGACTACTTACATCTAGAACAGCCACAGCAAGCATTTTCCGGTTTTATATTTTTTTTTGTATTTTTGTTGATTTTTTTTTTTTTTTTTTTTTTTTTTTTTTTTTTTTTTTTTGGTGCCACCCTGACTGTCCCTACTTAAAACTAATTACCTAAACCCATGTAAGTCGGCCATACAAAAGAAAATAGCAAGGTCAACTATTAAATGTCTGAAGGAACTTCATCTTCGTTTTTCAACCACCAGAACTGGTTCTCCTGCCTTACCCTATCTCTTCGGTCCCGTTCGGACACAGTCCTACTGAACCGAAGGTGCTCAGCTCCGTCTTGTGCGAGGACGTCTCGACTGTAAAGGAGCCGCCGATCCACAGTTCTACGGCCGACGTGGTAGATTAGCGGAACCGCCGCTCTATCCTGGATCAGCCCTCGACTGTCTAGGTGGAGGAATGCATCGGGCGGAATAAAGCCGCTTAGACGCACACTCTCGTAGTATTCGTTGTTGGGGTAGTAAGCCCCGAAAATTAAGCTGTTAGACGAGGACATCGCTCTTGCAATGTGACCTCGAATAAGCTTCAGCAAGAAATTATCTATCCTGTTTATGTTGGCCCCGTTGTATAGAGCCAGGTTGGAATAGTAGTGTTTGTACTCCGACTCTGGTGTTCTGTGCAATCCAAGGCAGCGTCGAAGACACTGCCTCTCAAACACCCGAATCTTTTCCATTTGAGATGGGGCAACGTTGAACCAAACCGGGCATTCATAGGCAATCATCGGCCGGATAAGGGCCATGTAGCAAATCACCTTCACCCTGCTGTCAAGCCGGCTGCTATAAAACAACCGTTTCGTCAGGGCAAAAGCTCCCCTAGCCCTGGCAAGAGCAGCATTTATATGTCTGTCGAAATACAAATACTGATCCATCCAGATGCCAAGGTACTTTACTACACTTTTACTCGCCAGTGGATGTCCATTTGGCCCTACGATCACCAGCTTGCGCCAGTTCTTTCTCGTATCCCTTGTGGCTCCACGCAACGGAGTCCTAAACAAGATAGTTTCTGATTTGTGAAAGTTGATTTTCAACTTCCAGTCATCGCAATATCGCTGAATCTTCTCGAAGTCACGCTGCAAAAGAATCCTGATGACTTCGACTTTCGGAGCTGTTCTGTACGCAATTAGATCGTCGGCATACGCAATTGCCTGAGTTAGACTACTTATCAGATCGCTGGTGTAAATGCTGAATAGAATCGGCGAGTTGACCGCTCCCTGCTGAAGACCATTTTTAATATTAAAGGTTGTGGCAGAAGTTACATTGCCACTTTTGACAACAAACTTTCTGCCATTGAGCATATCATAAAGCATATATAAAAGTGGTTTACTAATGCCAAGTCTGGTCAACTTTAGATAAAGACCCTCTAACCATACGGTGTCGAAGGCCTTCTCCAAATCAACCAGACAGGCACCCGTACACTGCTTCTTAGATTTGTTCCATTGGACATCAGAAACGAGTTTAGACGCGGCATGAATGGTGTCATGTCCCGCCTTAAAACCGAACTGATTGTCCGGTATGATATTATTGTCCTCTGCCCACTTAGACAGAGCTCTATTGATAACTTTTTCGAATACCTTGCTGATACTCGGAAGAAGACTTATCGACCGGAGATTCGCCGGATTGGAGTTGTCCTTTCCCTTTTTCGGGAGAGGATGCACCACAGCTGTCTTCCACGGCACTGGATAATATGCATTATTCAGAGCGTTGTTAAACAGAGTGGTATAAATGTCTACTGCTTCTTGAGGTAAATGTCGAAGTACAACGTTGGATATGCCATCGACTCCTGCTGACTTCTTCTTCTTTAATGAATCGAAGATGAGCTGGAGCTCCACCTTCGTAATTAACAGGGAACTGGGCCCATTTCGCTCGGCGATTATGGCGTTTGCCAAATGATCTTCATTGAACCCGGTGAAACCAAGGTTCTCTGATCGCCATTGCGTGATGTCATTCCGAAGGTAGAAGTGATGGAGCAAGGCTCTGTTTTCCAGGTCGTGATTCGGGCGAATGCACGCATTCACCTTGTACACTTGCTGGAAAGCAGCCCCCACGGCCTCCACTTTCTCCTGCGGATCTTCGACAATGAAGAGGTCATCGTCTAAGACGGCGTCCTCTGGATTAATTCCTGCTGTCAGAAGTACGTCTCTGTTGTCTGTCGTTCTTTGAAGCTTGAGACACGGAAGATCGTTCTGATCATTCCTTCTAAATATCTTGTTAATTTGCGGAAACATGCTCGGGTCGCTAGCATTAACGGCCCGAATTTTGTTATCCCAATACAAATTAATTGACAACCGATAGTTTTCTTTAATTAGTTGGTTGATGTTCCTGATCGACGACTTCAGTGTCCTAATCTCCAAGTCGTGAGGGTCAGTAAACCGTCGGTACAAGAGTTTGAGTCTTGTTAGCAGTCCACTTTTCTGTCTGTGTAATGCGTCAATGGTCGCATTTCGGTACATGTCTGTTGCGTCCCTTTGTTTGTATTTCGGTATTGTTCTGATCATTGTTCGTTTGATTGTCTCGTCCATTTGTTCTAGGTATTGGTCTATTTCGTTATTTGTCAAATTCCTGTCATTTGGTGGGGATATATTATTCGAACTGATTTCGCTCGATAAGGCGTTGGTAAAGCGTGGCCAGCGCACCTTACTGTAATTGTAAGTGTGCACAGATACATACTCATCCAACTCCAAGAGCTCGTTCGGAAGTTGTATCACGGCACCGAGTCCGCAGTGATCACTGTCGTACTCGATCGTTCGTAAACAGTTTCGTGGTCTTTGACCCACAGTGTCAGTAATTGTCAGTCTTGCGTCTAATAGCAATAAATCCAGATAGGCACCGCTTCTTGGAAACGATGGCCGATCCGTAGCCAGCAGTTCTATACGATATTCAGCGTTATACTGACTCATCCAATTAAAAAGATGAATACCTCTAGGATTCTGTACTTGATTTCCCCAATCTAAGTGTTTGGCATTCAAATCACCGGCCATGAGAAAGTAATTTTCGTCCAAGCTCAAGTGTAGACATTCGAAAAGTTTTTCAAGCTCTGTCAAAAAATCAGTTGGCTGAGGTGATTCCGGTGCATAAGCCGCGATCACATACATTCGCTTCCCCTGTTGGAGAGGAATGCATACGACACACGCCTCTAACAGCCGAAATCTACGTAGATCACTATTATATATAACTTTATGATTTATGCCTTTTCGTATGAAGATTGCGACGCCCCCCCCTTGAGTGGAGTTGGGTCGATCTCTTCTAACGATATTGTAATTGTTGTTAGTCAACTTATGTTTCTGGTTCAGCTTAGTTTCGCTGGCCATAAACACATCTGGACTTTGGTCTTTCAACAATTGGAAAAGATTAGCTCTACGTTCGGTCCTAATCAGTGAATTTACATTCATGTATGGTGTTTCACAAGCAGCGTTGCCAAGAGAAAAGGTTCTTTTTTTCGTTGGAGTTCACACCGGGTGTTTGAGATTTAAAGGTAAAAACACAGATGCATGGTTTTACAATGTTAACTCTTACCTAACTGTTTACCTAACGAGTAAAAGTAACGAGTAAAAGTAAAAAGAGGCTGGGTACGACCCACACTGGCAACTTCCTATTAGTGCCATCGGAAGCTAAAGGCCCCATGTTATTTTATTTTTAAAAAATCGTCAATTCAAGAACTACGAAAACGTTTTCAGGTGTTCAATATACAATCAAGTGAGGACTAGTAACTAGAGTAAAACTTACCTTAAACTAATATCATTGGTTGTTCTCAAGATATTGGAGAAAAAAAATTTGTTTAACAATTTTGTGTAAAGTTTTTTTGTATTTTTTTTTCACTTAAACAACAAAACAATGTTTATTGAATTATTTTACAAAACCAATCAAATAGGTATCAATTATGAGTTAGTGTATAGTATTTTACCTACCCCCATTTTGTGTGATCTCAGCATATTTGAGAAAAAAAAAATTTCAACAATTATTGGTAAAGTTTCTTGTAGTTTTTTTTTTAAACAACATATCAAATTTTTATTGCAAATCTTATCAATTATTAACTGTAAGCTAGTGTATAAAATTAAATTAACCCAATAAACATCATTGTTTGTTCTCAAGATATTTGAGACAAAAATAATAGCTTTAAAAAAAACCTAGTATGTAGATCGAGAGAAAATTTATTTTTCATGTAAAATTCCCAGGACAAATTTTATCTCCGATTTTTTCCCAAACAGTACGCAGCTCCAGAGCAATATTTTACGTTTGTAACCGCTGCGTACATGAAAAGGCAAAACAAACTCTCCACTTCATTTTGCGCTGAAAAACAATGTCCGAAGCGTTTTATGTACATTTCACTTTTTATAAACTAAAATCATCTCCCTGTTTGATTTTTCCATTATTAAGACGTTTTGTGGAATGCGTAAGAGAATGAAGACATAAGAATTGAGAATACAAAAAAACAGCTGTTTAAAAACAGTCAGTGGCGTAGCTAAAGAGAAAGGGTACAAAAGGGTTACATACAGATTCGGGAAAAAAAATTGTTATACAAAATTTAAATTTATTTTCAAACCAATTTAAACCGAGTTGAAATTAGCAAACTGATTTTCCAAATTCAATTGGATTTCTGGAGCAGTAGAAACTCTGAACCTTTCTGATGTTGGCAAGGTTTTTGTTATTCATCGACATCACATCCATCCTTCAATGGAATTTTATAGTTTTAAGCTTCACAGATAGGGGAAGAACTATTTGACGGAAAAAGTTTATTTTAATCCAAATGTCTACCAATTGTCTTATAATCACTTTTTCCGGAGAAGTAAAAAAAAGTTAAGTAAGTAAGTAAAAAAACTTCCAAAATTTCGAAATTCTAAGAGCTTTTCTAAGCCAACGACATTGTAGTCATTTACTTCAATAGAATTTGACAGTTAATAGCTTGACAGCTATGTTTTGACGAAAAAAGTTAGTTTTAATCCAAGAGTGTCAACCAATTGCTCTGAAATCACTTTTGCAGAGAATTAAATAATTTAAATTCGACATTGAAGCCATCTGCTAATGGAATCTGACAGCCGATAGCTTGAAAGATGAAGGATAAACTATATGTAAAAAAAAAAGTTTATTTTGTTCCAAATAACAACCAATTTCCTAAAATCCCCTCTTAGAGAAAAAAAATGACAATTTCAGACTTCTTAAAGTGTCTCTACACTATCTCAGAAAGTATTAACACATGTCAGAATAAAATTTCATACGACTGCCAAATTTGTGTGCTAAAAAAAAATTATTTTCTTATTTGGCTTCCACACTTGTATCTAAACAAATTAGTTACAATAACCTCAAACCCCCAAGTGGGATAGAAAGTGTGATGGTTTTAGAACCGTCCTAAATATTTTCATGGATTAACATTTGTCAAAAAATTTCATATTTTTCTTCCACACTATTATACATGATTTTTTCACACTTTTTTGACATGTGTTAATACTCAATGCGATAGTGTGGAATAGCTATTAGAGGTATTTTCATCCATCTACTTCCACATTTTATTGTTCCCCATCAAACACAGGCGCTCAATTTTGTTTGCTCTGTTTTGAAAGAATATGATTTCTGCATATAAAATTTTCAAATTTATGTGAATTGGAGGAACTTTGATAATTTCTTTTTAATTTCTGTTCTTTTTTGACTTTTGTTTTATCTCGACACCTTCAGAATTTGTCTTGAGAAAAAAAAGTATAGATAATTTTTGTCTTTACTCAAACTGCATACTAGGCTTAAACGAAAACATAGAATAAAATTACTGTGAGGCCAATATCATTGTTTGTTCTTAAGATATTGGAGCCGAAAACTCTTTGTCAAAAGTTTTAGCAGTTTTATTTTTTAATTTAAAAAAGTTTTTAATATAATAAAAGTTTATATGTTTTTATATTTTTACCAATTATTTATAAGGTCAGTTTGTGCAAAATGAAATTAACCTGAAATCCATAATATTATTCATTTTCGAGATATTCGAAACTAAAGAAATTAAACAATATTTTTTTAAATTAATAAATAATAAAATACTGCTTACTGAATTTTTTCTTAAAGTCCTTTCTGCACGTATTGAAACTACATTCTATCTTCATTCTTTCTTGAAATACGGTGAAGGAAAAAAAAGCGAAGGAAGCTACGAACGCACGTACAAACACATATATCTCTCTAAGAATGATGTATTCCGTTTCTATGGATAATCGGACCAGTAATAATAACTTCCAATGGGATGTTAAAAAGTAAAGGTAATGAAAAGAAGTAACCACTTAAAATAACTAGTAAAAGTAACTAGTTAAAGTAATGAGTGACGATTAAAATAACGAGTTAAAGTTACGAGTAAAAATAACAAGTAGGACTCATTACGTTTTTTCTTAACTTTTTCTCGCTATTTATTCTCGCTATTTTTATTCGTTTATTCGACTCGTTACTTTTGCGTGTGCCTTTTTCTTGTAACTTTTACTTGTTACTTATACTCGTTACTTTTAATCATTACCATACCTCAAGAAAATTGACTTTTTTCAAAGTCAGGTTTAATCTCAAATCAATAATTAAAGAATAGATTTCCATTTCAAGGAAAATTTACATACTGTTGCACAAACGCTAAATTAAAATGATGTTTATCCTTACATATCAGTTTGAATTAAGTATTTCAGAGCGTTGTTTTTTTCTTTTTTATAAGAAAATAGTGTTAATTAGACAAGTTCCTCAATAAAGATATACATAATACCATCACTCACGCACAATTACATACAAAAAATTTAATTTCATTTTGTGTCCTTTATTTACCATTAAATATTTTAATCTGACCTTCCAAACCTGCAGTGATTGAATTGAGTTCGATATAAGATATTTTAGTGCGACAGTCCATATAAGGGCTTGGATTTTTAATCCAAAAACACCCATCTATACGAAAAACAAAACAAAAAGCAATAATGTGGGAAATATTGACTATAAAACAGGTTGAAACAAACACAATATTGACTTCCATTTAAAAAAAAATAAAAAAATTTTTTTTTTTTATTTTATGTACAATGAGTTTAGAAATTTATCACAAAGAGCAAGGGGCAATAAGAAAAAAAAAAACAATAAAGGATCCCAAATCAAGCATACAACACTGCATAATATGGACCCTCGTCAATTATGGAATTACCTTTTTGTATGCACTTTATTCAAAGCCTGACAATAAATCCAGCGTGTAATATTAAAGTCTAGGAGGTAAGGTTGCAGTATTGTGTTATTAAGTTTGAATTAAGCTGCTAAGATAACAACTTGAATAAATATCGACGTAAGAAAACACAAAAATTTAGGCTACAGAATAGACCCTAAAAGGGTTTTTATTGTGCTTAAACCCGAAGATCCTACTAAATTTACTCATGAGAGAGTTTCTGAGAGATTTGTCACACTGGCCCTTTTTCAAAATTTATGGTATGAATCGAAAACTAAGCCGAATTTGTCAATTTTTCATTCAATTTTCTTTTTGTTCAAAATTAAAATTTCTACCAAAGTGGACGGTTAAAAAATTTAAAGAAAAATTTAAGCGGGAAAAGTTAACAAGAAATAAATAAAAAAAATCGAAAAATCAAACATTTTTATTTGTATTTCTAAATTGAGCATATCTCTTTTCGGAGCAAAGATATCTTTATGACATGCATTAAAAAAATTAAGGCCCCCATTACGAATAGCAAATCGAGGCCTAAGTTATCTAAGTCTAAAGACTTTAATATGACATTTATAAAAATCATATTGATTGAAAACTGTCAGAGATACCTATAGCGAATATACAATGTCTTAACATTCCTTGCATCAAGTACCAAGTTTTATATTAATCGGACCAGCCATTCAGTCATATTCTACCGAAAAATAGGCTTTCCAGCCAAAACTTTGAAAAATTATAAGAAATGGTTAAGTTTGAATCATGGTCTCTGCCAATTTAGAATACAAATGACTTTTTTAACATGCCACCTTTAGTTGGATTTTGTTAACTTTTCCTGCTTAAATTTTTTTAAATATCCATTTCGATAAAAAATTTAATTTGAACAAAAAGTTTTAAGTATAAAATTGTAAAATTCAGCTTAGTTTAGTGGGACCATTCTCTCAGAAACACATTTGTGAATTTAGAAGCATTTTCGGTTTTAAGCATGCTTATGGGCCAAACAAACCTATTCAATAATAAAAAAAAACCCTTACACGTTTTTATTATTCCCGTGGGTAGGTGGAAAACCTGCATAAGACTCTAGGAGGCTCGAACGTGTGCTCATAGGTGTGTGAGATTCTTACAATAAAACCACCTCCACTTCCCGATTGCAACTAAGTTGAAACTTATCTTGCAATTTATTTAAAACGAAGTTAAGTAACAAGTTGCAAGTAACTTTTCGGTGTGAGTTCCTGCTTATTCCGCGATTTTAAAGCGGTTTTCTGTTCATCGCACCAAGCCATTAAAACAACTTACTTTCTTACTAAGCTTTGAATATTTACCAAGCAGCTAGGTCATATCTCTTTATTTACTTTTTAATTGTTCGATTCCTTTTTTATGTGCGGCTTCCATTTTAATTTCGCTTCTAGAGTTATTCCCAGATACTTTGCCTAATTCGTGATAAATATATCACGTGTAAGTAAAAGGTACAGAACTGGACCTGATACACTTCCTTGCGGTACCAGATACTATTTCTTTGAAATTTGTATAATTATTTTCGTTTCTTACACGAAAAAGTTTGTTTTCTAAATATTCGTTTAGAATTGTATAAAGTCCTTCAGGCAGAACTTGTCTTAATTTGAATTTTAGGAATTGTCGAACGCTGCGACACATACTTCAAAAGCTCTCTCGATTGCATCAGTAATTTTTACTTGATCAATTATTGAATGCTTGCTCCTTAATCCGAACTAATGTTCAGGTAGGTACAGCCTATTGGCTATAGGCGCAGATGTAATATTCTCTCAAAAACTTTGAAGGTTATAGGAAGAAGAGAAATAGGTCTCTGTAAGGATTCTTTTCATGTGATGGTTTGCAATGTTTTAACATCATTATTACTTCCGCATCTTTTTATTGGCTTGAAACATAATCTATAGTCAAATTAAATTTGTGTGTTCATTTTTTTTTTTTTTTTAATGAAATCAAACCATCCTTTTGATGCTTTGAGTTTAAACTCGAAACAAAACTAAACTTGTGGCCACGTTCTGTAACTCTCACATCGATTAAAAAAATGGAACAAAACTCATATATTTTGCTTCAGTTTTCATCGTTTCTCGAATAAATTTTATCGATGCGAGATTTATTGATTCCATTTGGGTTTTGCCATATTCTTACCTAAGGCATGGTTAACACATTTTATCAACCCGGGTGATAGTTTTGCTCGCAACTGATAATAAATGTGTTCCGCACCAAGTTTCAAACAGTTTGAAACCGCCAGATTTAGTCATTTTTAGTACGAACCAGTTCCACAAGTGAAAAATTGTACTGTTTTGGACCCAAGAGAGAGCTCATGATGAGAGAGTAAAAAAATTCCCCCTCCTAGCCAAATTTTTCCCGAGAAATCTCATGTGGCCATTTTGTAGTGGTTGTCAAATGCCAGGTGTTTGTATGTCAGATTTGAAAAAAATGTCAGTTTGAATTCAAAGAACAAACAAAATACAAAAAGGCTGGGTTAGAGCATGTTTAGATTGGGAAATTTGAGCCCGGACTCATGAGTCCCATCGTGTCTACATTCAAAAATTTGAGGCACTTTAAAATACATAGAAACAGCAACAACATCAATGCTTTGCAAATTGAAACAACAACAAATGAGTCTCATGAGTTCGGTGTTTATATTTTGTTCATGCCTCACGACATCCCTGACCCCCCACTTCTCTAGTCCAGAAACTACCGTGAGACCAGTCTCAATCTTCCCAATCTAAACAGGGTCTTATAGAGTCATAAAGCCTGCTTACACGATTTGTTTTTTTTTTTTTTGACGTTTCGTGTTTCGTCTATTTGATACATTGAGTGGTGTAGAAATGTAAGGGGAATGAAAAAACGAAAGCACGTATGAAAATTTAAAGATTTTTTATGGTTGAACTTTGACGTTTATGATTAGACAAACGACCAGAGGTGGGGGATGCTTATAAACTTTTAATAATGAGCTTTGAATTATTTTTCGTGATTAAATAGATATAAATTTGAACAAAAATAAGTGATTTAAAAATATTTTTAATTATAATTACTGTTTTTTTTCCAATAAATGAACCTCATATTTTTTGGACGTCAGAAAAACGAATGGACTTGGACGAAGGTACGTACCTGTCAAAAAGACGAAAACCGAAAGGAACGAAAACACGAATCGTGTAATCAAGCTCATAATAGTGTTACTTTCTTATTTTGTTTTTGGTAAATATGCATAATTTCTTATCTTTTTATAAATCAAATGATTTTTTCAAAATGCTAAGCAAATCTTTTTTCGAAGAAGAACGTTAAGTAATGGGAATTTGTGTACTTTTTTGTTTATTATAGTTTTTTTCTTTTTTTGTAATAAATTGAAGTTTTATGATTTAAAATGTAATTCAAAAAATATTTCTTTACTTAAGTTTAATTATTTTTACACGTAATTTCTTGTACAATGATTTTCTTATAAAAAAATATTGACTTATGATGCCCTATACGGTAGCTCTAGTCAAATACTTCTTTTGACGTAATACAAATTAGTGCAAATTAATGCCCAAACCGTTCCCGACATTCTGCCAGTTTTTCTTCTCTCTGAGAGGATTTCTTCCCCACCCGTCACTATTTGACATTTAGTCCGAAATAATGCAAAGAATTCAAGGAACACCAATAATGTTTAAAGTGTCTCTTCACTTTCTCACAAAAACCCTGTTCCCTAAATTTTTGCAAACAATTTCAGACTGCCAGATACAAAATTTCATTTGTGGAACGGGTTTGCACTAAATTTGGCGGTTTCAAACTGTTTGAAACTCGTTGTGGAACACACCTAAAGCATTAATACCTGTCAGAATAAAGTGGAAGAGAATTTCATACGACTGCCAAATTTGGGTGATGAAAATGATTTACATATTTTGCTTCCACACTTCCATCCAAACAAATCAGTGCTTCTTTACTTATTGTTAGTTCTTCTAAATTCTAATAATTAATTTATTAAGCTATCTATAATATGCAATAAGAAAATATATGTTTCTTTTTTCTAGATATCTACAGGTTTTTGGGCAGATGGAGGCTTTTCCCAATAATATGATTATTATAAATAAACCACTTACAACACTGCCTGTCGGACTATTTGGAACTTGTACCTCCGAAATCAGAAGACCTTAAACAGGTCCCAAACATGAAAAAACCCTATACTTTGAGATTTATGCATCCCTATATTATGATGTCCGATCGATGACGCAGAGACAACCACCATGGTCTTCTCTAAGTTCTTGTTTATTTTTTAACTTCACAGAAATTGTGTTATATAATGTGATTTTGTTTTGTTGATCAAGATCCACATTTCGGAAACCTTTAATAATACCTATGGCGATGATGGAGATGGGAATGGGAAGACTATATATTTTCTACCTGTTGTTGGTTGAAGAAATGGTCCCATTATTGTACATAATGGTCTCCCAGTTTGATTCTAACTTAATTGTATATTCAAGAGGCTATTCCATGAGTCATCTTATGTTTGTTGTTAAATTGTTAGTTAAAGCTGTTCTTTGATATGTTTTTTTGTTTTTTTTTATGATATTTGTATGTAGTAGGTACGGTCGCACCCATTTGGGGGAAGATATGTATTGTTAACTGTTATTCGTTTGAAAGATGATATATCGATGTGTACATAATCTATATGAATCTTCAAACAACATGTCTAATAAGTTCGACGGATAGATTAATATCGAAGAATTGGGATATCATATACAAAGGTACCTAGATCTAACATTGTATTTTTATTTTTGTTTAAGATTTAAATAAAAACTCAAATTACACTATTAGACCGAGAGCCCACAGCAGATTTTGGGTGTGCATGATAGCAAAAAAAGAAGTATAGGCTTCGAAAGCTATTTAAAATATCGAAGTCTTGCAGTCCACAACGTGTGCCTTTGTGAATAAACAGTGCATCAAAAAGAATACGAATGCAACTTCGAAGGTAATCAAGTTAGCCAAAATTGGTTTTCACCCCATCCTAGATAACCTCCTCGGAACACATATCAAGGAATCCAAGACCATTTTAGTGCATAGCTCACACCCTATGCATTTTTTTTTTTGTTTGCATTTTAGGAATAGGCTACTTCGAAATTTTGAAGTCCTTTTTTGAAAAAAATTTTAATTCACTGTGAAGTTAGCAGGTCAGTATGATTTTTTTTTCAGAATTTTGAAGTAGTCTTTTCTTGAAATGCAAACGAACTGTAAATTGGGAGCCTAATGACAAGTTCCTAGCTTGCTTAGTTCCTGAGATATAACTACTATGTGACCTGCTTACTACACTGTGAAGTAAGCAGGTCAGTTGATTGCAAACTTACTTTGGCAAACTGCAAGATCGGAAATAATAATGCAAACAAACTGCAAATTCCTGTTAAGGTCCCATTTGTGTGGGGTGGGTGAAAGTTGCCCTGCTAACTACACAGATTATAATAATTCCAACTATTGGCGTTTGAAAACTGGATTGGCACTGATCTAATGAGTGGCACTAGCATCGAAAAAACACATAAAATGTTCAATGAAACCTGGAATTTTTGTAAAGTTGGTAATAATTGATCGAAAAATTTTAATTTTGGTACATAAATGTAGTCTTAGGGCAGTTTCTCAGTGCGAGATCAACCTAGTTTCAGGGTTAAACCTGAGTTAGCTCCAGAAACGTGTTTTTCAGTTTAAGTTAACTCCGAGTTCACTCACCTACTTTGATGAGTTAGCTCAGGGACCAAATTATGTGCCTTTTCAGCTATAGCGCTATCTCGATAGTAAAAGTTATTGTCAGTGCAATTCCGTTACGGCGACATCTCCATTCTCATGCGTAAATGGCGTAGAAGGATAATATCCATATAGTGTCGCACATCGATGGCCCTAGATTTTTTACTGCTGAAAGATAAAGTATATTATCAACTGAAAAACTGTTTCTGAGTTAAATCGGGATTAACTTATTTTCAGGATAAGCTAACTTTAGTTTAACTCAAAGTTAACTCTAAACTGAAAAATTGGCCCTTATAAGTAGTAATACAATTTTCTTCTTCGACTTCGGTACAAAACTCATATAAATAAAACATCGAAAGATCCATAGATGAACATTGAAAAGAGTCTAATTTTCCTTAGGGCCAGGTCAGGGTTAGATCTGAGCTAAGCCAGAGCTAGCTAATCGTGAAAATAAATTAATCCCAGTTTTTTATTTGAGGGCTAACTTTATCTTTCAGCTGTCGAATCGAATCGAATGGCGCAACTACTGAAAGGGCATTCAATTTGGGATTTGAGTTGAATTACCAAAGAACGTGTGTTAACTCGGAGTTAACTTAAACTGAAAATAGTCTCTGTAGTTAACTCAGATTTTAATTAGAGATAAGGTTGATCTCACACTGAAAAAATGGCCCTTGTGGACTGGATTCTGGGGTGGAATCGGCTAAGGTGATTTGTGATAGTTGACAGTCACAACGCCATTGCATTTCTATTGTGTTATGACTATCAACTATCACAAATCACCTTAGCCGATTCCACCCCCGGTTACTTTACCTTGTATTTTGTGCATTATCGTCTGAAAGTATCGATTTTATAAAAAGACGTTTCATGTCTTCTTGATTGCTAAAACATTTATGGATTTGTACGTAATTTATTTAGCTTCTACTTTTTCCGTTTTTGAATATTTTCCATTTTTCATTTTTATTTTGTTCTTCAAAGTTTATTAATTTTTAAGATCAAAAATTTTTTTGAAAAAGGCAAAATAGTTTTGAGTGTCAATACGCAATTTTTTAATAACTAACATAAGATTAGTTCCAAGCTGACCAAAACGGCGATTGTAACAATTTATATTTATCACCAATTTTTGCACAATTCTTGTTCCACACTTCAAAAATTGTGTTGTTTTGGGCAAACAAAAATGCTCATCAGCGAGTTAACACCTTCATGACAAAATCTAGTCCAGGAAATTTCTTTGTGCCAAAATTCTTTAGTCTTTCAAATGCTAAGTTTATGTTAGGGTCTGCGCCGGGCATTTTGCCTAGGGCGGCAAAAATTAAGGCCAGCAATTTTAAATTTTGTAATTGACTGAAGCATAAATAGGTAATTACTCCTTTAACTATTCATTGACAAGCTAACAGCTCATGAAGCTGAAAAATAAAAGATCAATATTTTGAACGAGTTCGATAAAACACCAGCAGCAGGATGTATAATGTTAATATCAATACCACAACTCTGGATTTTAATCATAAAATCAATATTATGACCTTTTATTTATTTATTGTTTTCTCTGTTTATAATTTGGTACGAAGTACAGGGTGGCGCACCAATTGTGCTACAATAAGAAATTCAAATAACTTTTTTTTTAATCGATGTATTTCATTTTTTTTTTTTTTTTATTGGTTAGAAGATTAAATTTTATTTTAAATAGTTAGTTGTTTTTAAAGATTATAGACCGCAAATGACCTCCACGCTCTCCCACGCATATGCGGCACCTGATCAAAAAATTATTCATTGCGGCCTGAAGAGTTGAAGTTGGGATCGCCTCAATTATTGTCGTTATGGACTGCTTTAATTCAGTTAAATTCCTGGGCTTCGTTTTATACACCTCTTGCTTGACATAACCCCATAAAAAGAAGTCTGGTGCAGTCAGGTCAGGTGACCTTGGGGGCCAGCGAAGAGTGGAGTTCCTAGAAATTAATTTGTTTGCGAATTTTTTGTTTAGCTCCGCCATAACTGGTCTGGCTATATGTGCAGTTGCTCCATCTTGCTGAAACCAAACGCTGTTGAATGGTATACGTCTTCGGCGCAGTTCTGGGTAAAAAAAACTCCTTCAACATCTTTAAATAACGGTCCCCATTGACAGTAACGGTTACACCGTTTTCTTCAAAGAAGTACGGCCCGACAATACGCCTTGATGAAACTGCGCACCACACAGTGACTCGTTCTGGGTGCAGTTCCGTCTCATGGAGCATTTCTGGATTAGACTCATTCCATATACGGCAATTTTGCTTGTTTACATTGCCGTTAAGATCAAAATGGGCCTCATCAGACATGAACAAACAATTGATCAATGTGTTGTCTTCTTCGGCCATTGATATAGTTTTTTGGCAAAATTCCAGGCGAACAGGCAAATCCTGAGGGTTTAACTTGCTAGTAATTTGGACTTTGTACGGAAACAAGTTTAAATCGTCATGAAGTATCCGTTGTAATGACCGTCTACTAACTCATTTGCCCCGATAAGTTTCGGGTCGAAACGCTCGGATTGGCCTGTATTGCAGATGCTACTGCTGCGATTGTATCCTGAACCCGAACATTGGCATCTCGATGGTACGGCCTTCGTGCGATGCTTCCAGATTCGGCAAACATGTTTACAAACCTCATAATGGTCCATCTACTCGGGGGATTACCGCCAAACTCCCGCCTAAATTCCCTTTGGACGGAAATGACGGACTGCAAAGCATGGTACCGTTGCACTATCCAAATTCTTTTCTCCGTATCCCAAGCATCTATTTTTATAAATCTAAATAGTAACCTACAAAATAAAAAAAAAAAAATAAGCCGATTACTCACACAGAAAAAAAGTTATTACGTTTTATTTTTGTAGCACGATTCGTGCGCCACCCTGTATGACATTATTTGCATAAATATGCCTTAAAAGAATTACCAAAAAAAATAATTATCGAACCCGTGAAGAGTCTTCTGATATAAATGTCTCGTCAAGACGTTTTGAAAAAATTATAAAAGAATTAAGATTTAATCAAAATATCGGTATTGTTCTCAGAGTTTTTGTTTTTACTTTAACAGTAAACGTTTCTTTCCTTTCCAAGTAATAGGAAGTAATTTCTAATCTGATTAATTTCTGAGCTTATAAACGCTGACTCTGGTATACCACAAGGTAGTCACCTTGATCCACTACTCTTTATAATATCCATCAATGACATTGCTTAGATAAAAAGATCATTAAAGGTCCAAATCTATGGTGATGATGTTAATGATGTTATTTAAAGTTATCAGAATTGAGTCAGATCAAAATGACCTTAGCATTTCTTCTGATTATTGTTCTAATAATAATTTCTTTTTAGATATGACAAAATGCCAATTAATATCTTTTTTTAGAAGAAAAAAGTCCATAAATCAATCTCTACTAAGTGAAGAAAATGCAGCATATGACTTCTCACAAAATCTTGATTGTTCACTTCACATTGAGAAAATTGTTTAAAAGACCAACGCAATGCATTTCATACCAAATTTATTGAATATTTAGAAGCTATGCAGGTTTTGTAACACTAATATATCACTCTAAGCTTGCACTTAAGTGCAAGTTGTATGAGCATTCTGAATTATTTGGCGTAAGGAAAACGTATCTATAAATGTATAACTTAAATGAAGCCTTTTAAAACAAAGTTAGCTTCATATTGCAATTTTTACGTACATATATATGGTTTTTGATGTTGTTGTATAGTAATTTATATTCTTTCAAATTTTGGCATAGAAAAAATACCCACCCATATTCGGAAGGTCCTACAAACTATGCTTCTTTACTTACATAGTATATACGTAGGTTAACATGTAAGAAAACTAGAAATTAACCCCCACATTTTCACCCCATATCTTCTACCAACATCAACAAATACAAAAAAAAATATCGACTCGAATTCTCAGAAATTTCATCTGCAAAATGTCTTCACACACAAAAAAAAAGAAACAATCAAATTTTGCTTTTGTTGTATCTCTCTACCTACAATCATACTTTTCTTATATTCTTACTCTTAGATATAGTACATTTTTTTGGAAAAAATAAAAGACAAAAATACCCTTAAATAGCAAGAAAAACTATAAAAAAAAAAATAATAATAATACGATTTAGGGGTTGCAAGTATCGAGATTTGAAAATGTATCTGAATGAAATAGTAGTTTTGTTGTAAAGTTTTAATAATTTTCACATTCAACATGAAGCAGATAATGCGCTTGTGCATAGAGAAGGCATCCCTGATCTCTTATCCATCGAGTGGTGAGTTTCTTTTTGCGTACCCCTTCGGTCCATCGACATTATGATTAATTCGAAAAGCAGATACACTTTTGGTACGAGTATTATATTTGTTTATTGTGATTTCTTTCGGTATATACCTAAGTACTTCTCAAATCAATTGAAATTATGTATCAATCTGATAATTTCTCGGAACAATGGCATCACTGGTTTGTATTTAATACTTTGCTGTTCGTTCCACTATAAGTGAGTATTTTGGTACGAGTAGTATGGAGATGGAGAAATTTAATATTAAGGGCGGTATTTACCTAGAGCTCATAAACGGTTCTTCAGTTTGTAAAGGTCATAACGTTATTTAGGTTTTATAAAGTTCGAATATGAGAGCCACTTTCTCTTAACCAGAGATGTCTACCATATTTTAACTCGATGTTCCAAAAAAAAGGCAGATTTTATTTTATATTATAGGCGGCACAGGCTTTGAGTGCTTAGATAAGTACTGGTAGGTGATAGAGGGCAGTTTGAAAAAAACATTAAACAACCAGGCTAAGTTTTGTAAAAAGTGTCCTTAGTATTTAACCTCTATTTTATGTTTTTTCTAAAATAATTTTTTTTTAATTTATTAGTCTTAAAATAAATAACAACTTGACAGCTGACAGTTAAGGTTTACCAAAAATAGAAGGAGCGTTCCAGAACGAGTTTCAAACAGTTTGAAACCGCCAGATTTAGTCATTTTTAGTGCGAAGTCGTTCCAAGTTTGTACTTTTTCGGACCAAAGAGAGCCCTCATGAGAGAGGAAAAAATTTTCCCTACCTGCCAGATTTGGTCCGATAAATGTTTGTACTGGATTGGCATTTGACATCCAGTACAAACATTCATCGTATCGTAAGAACGTGTTCGTATGTCAGATTTGAAAAAAAAATGTCAGTTTGAAGTTAAATAACCAAACAGAAAACAAATAGCTAGGGTTACAAAAGTTTTACTTTTTTTTGTTTTGTTTTTAGTAGATGTGTATAATTTATTAATAATTTATCTATCTTTTTATCAATCGAATGATTTTCTTAAAATGCATGTGTCGTTTAGGCAAATCTTTTTCCAAAGAAGAAAATTTAGTAATAAAAATTTGTGTATATATTGTCAATTGTAGTTTTTTTTAACAGATTGATGTTTCATGAGTTAACATGTACTTAAAAAATATTTCTTTGTTTAAGTTTATTAATTTTTATTCATAATAAAGGTTTTGAATTGTTTTCAATCGATGGATACCGACAACTAATTAATTACAGTGCCAAAGCACTGTAAATTATATTATTTTTGTTTTCACTTCTAATCATTCTTTAATCATTTTTATACATGTACGTTTCTTTTTTCTAAACATTCAATTTCTTGTACAGTGATTTTATTAAAAAAAATTGATTGGCTTATGATTGCACTACGGCAGCTCTTGTCAAATATTTTTTTTGACGTGATGCAAATTAGTGCGAAAACCATTCCCAACCTTTTGACAGTGTTTCTTCTCTCTGAGAGGATTTCATCATCAAACGTCACAATTTGACATTTAGTCCGAAATAGTGCGAATAATTTAAGGAACACACCTAGAGCATTATACAAGAGAACAACGTGGTTTTATTGTAGTCTGGATAATTTTGACAGAAGAGTGCGTAGAATACCCGTGTGTCAGCAAAGTTGTGAAAGCCATTTGTCCGATGTGTTATTCCATACATAACCCTTTATTTTGTGCTCTTACGTGTTTGATTTTTATCTGGATTTTTTTTTTCCACAAATCCAAGACTTGCTTTATAAAAAAGGTGACCATCCGTCCTGGATTTCCCGGAATTGTCCCTTATTTCTATAGCCTGTCAAGTTTTAGTTTTTAAGAAACCCGGAACGTACAAGTCTATTTAGTAATTTGTCCCGTGTGTGTGTCGTATTTGCAGTTCATTTGCATTTTCTTAAGTTTCTTTTATTTCACATAAATAAATAAATAAAAAAAAATGTTTGTATATTTACATGCCCACTGAATTCATTCATTCTTTCATTGATTTAACTTTTTTTCAGCTAACTTTGATTTTGCAGTGTGCTTTGAAAAACTGGCCCTTAGTTGCTTTGTTAACAGAAGATTGAATTATTTTAAAAATGAAAGTAAAAATATTAAGTTTTAATTATATAAACGAATAGTTTATTATTTATTTAAGGAATTATATTTCGTTTCTTTTTCTGTTATTATTTTTCTAAATTTTTGGAAGTGTTATTTTTTACATTTTAATTTTTTTTTTAATTTTTTGTCCCAGGTTTTTGTCCCAGAAATATGGTCACCATACTATAGCAATTACATTAATATCGCAAATGCAAAACTAAATCACCCCTAAGGCCTAGCTTACAGTTCCCGTGCGCAAAAAAAAATTGTTGGCCGACATTGCTTTCATGGAATGTAATGCAAAGAAAATGCACTGGCAAATATTTTGTGGTGAATAAATTATATTTTTTTGGATAGTCGGTTGACACTTCCAAACAAATAATATATTCACATTTAGGCATTATTAGCATGCAAATGGTTTTTGCCTCCAAAAATAATTGTTTTCCATTGTTAGGCTTGTATTTTATTAATTTTTTTTTTCGCATCGGAACTGTAAACTATTCTTAAAGCCTAGTTTACAGTTCCCATCCGCAAAAAAAAATGAATGAAAATATTCTCGCATGTCAAAAATAATTCAGGTGAAATGCAAAATTAATTTTTTGTATGATTGGCTTACAGTTTTATGCAAAAAAAAACCATAGCTATCATGGAATGTCATGCAAAACAATGGACCGGCAATTGTTTCGCATGTGAAAGCAATGTGGGGAATAAAATATTTTTTTTGGATGGTCGGTTTAAACTTAAAAAAATATATATTCACCTCAAGGCATTATTTGCATGCAAATGGTTTTTGCATCCAAAAATAATTATTTTCCATTTTTAGGCCTATATTTTATTTGTTTAGAGTAAATTAATGACCCAAAGGGTGCCTTAGGCTAAGGCGAACGTTTTTCGGCTTGCAAAACACAGGTAAGAAATCGTTTTGAAAACTTCGATTTTTTTCGCATCGGAGCTGTAAACTATTCTTAAAGTGCTACTACCTTTTTTCAAAACTATAGAATTATAGCACAGTCGTTAAAACTTTTTCTTCATTTTATCATTAAATTACCAATTTAATTGACATCTTTGAGTTCTATATAAACAGAGTCAAAAGTAAACCTATATCCACTCTCAGTTCCTGGCCTATCTTAAAGAGCGCGTTTCTCACATTTTTTGTGGCATTCCTCATTGATGACACATCAAAACATTCTACCATGAGGCATGAGCGGTATTTTATCTGTACGTTGTGTATAGGTACCTACATGTACCTCTCGTTCTTACCACTTTTGACTCCAGATTCTGGTAACACAAGGTGCATAAAATAGAAAAAAAATATAGGTAAACAAACGCGATAGCGTGCAAGTCTCATGAGTCATACATTCTTGAAGTGTTTTGGCTTTTGGCTCTACCTCTAGGTACCAATACCAACCTGTTTTCTTTACCTTAGAATCTTACAAGTTTGATATTAGTATACTCGTTAGCTGATTGGCTTTAAGATAAGGTTTTTTTTTTCTAACCCTTTGGCACATGTGTACCTTGAATTGACCAAGCACGTGGTTTGATGGTTATAATGTTTTAAGAGGAAACGCAACAGGTAGCAAACAAACTGGTAATAAATTGATATAAGCGAAAAAGAGATAAAGGCTAGGAACTACTAAATTTAGGTACACACATTAGGTAGATACAAACAATTAATTTCTACAAATACGCAATTAAGTATTTTTTATAAGATGAACAAACATTTTTCCTCAGCCCTATTGCAACATTTACTTTTCGAAACTTTCCACTTTAATTCGGCAAAATTCATCCCACCAAAAGGTAAATTTACCAAACGACAAAATTTGAAGTAAAATTAGCTAAATTCGTTTTACCAAATTTGCAAAGCGATAGGTTTGTTTTTGCAATACACAAAGTTTTTTGTGCAGTTAAAACACACATTTCAGTCAAATTTATATATCCATTTCAAGCAAGCCTAACTTAATACATTTTTCCAACTCCAAATTCTTTTCTGAACACTAATGCCTATATTATTCACTCGTTTAATCCAGATTAAAACTTAAATCCAGATTAAAAGTAATTTAAATTCTAAAGTTAAATCCAATTCCATATTATTCACTTGTTTAATCCACACTTAAATTAAATTTTTTAAATCCAATCCCGATTAATCCAATTGGATTTAAACTGCCCTCCGGAGGTCAGTTTAAGTTGTTAAATCCAGATTAAAACTGAATTATATATTATTCACTTTTTCTTGACATTTTAAACCAAAAATTTTTCATGCCTAGTAAAAGCAAGAATTTGCATTACGTTTCTATCCGTTGTTTTTCCAAATCGAGTTGGCTAACAACGAAGGCGACGACGACTCATTGTCTCGGTGTAATCTTGCTGATTTCTCGCCGCACCGTGGTCGTTAAAATGTGCTTTTCAGTTCTATATGGTATTTAAGCTCGTCTCGCTGTGGTCTCGCCATGCCCATCTACACGGGAATATGTGTCATGGTTTTCTCGCCATGGTCTCACTTTGGTCTTGCCATGACATTTACATGTGGATTTTGGCATTGCGCTTGGGCCTTGCTATAGTCTCGGGAAAATTTATTTTTTACAAAATTAAAATTTTAAAAATGGCTTAAAAGTCCATGGTTTTCAGTGTCGTGGTCCTTGAGTTCGATTTATGTGGTCTCACCCTGCCCATTTACACGGCTATCTAAGTCTCGGTTTTCTTGCTTTAGTCTCGCTTTGGTTTTGCCATGATATCTACACGTTTTCTTTTTTGTCACTATGCAAATTTTATCATCGTCTCGCCTTAATATAGCTGTAGTCTCACCAACATCGTTTCACCTTGCGATTCAACTTAAATATGTATTCAATTTGCACTTGAAGTCGAATTTCATTCATATTTTGGTCACTTCTTATTAATAATAAATTATTCACCATTTTTGGATCAATCTAAAATCTCATTATACTCGTAGCTATATATCGTGCACACTACATACTTTCAACTTTAAACTATCACGGGAGAAATTTGACATTTCAAAAATTTGACATTTGGATTAAACGTCTGGATTTAAAAACATTTTACATCTTGATTAAGGGCATTTTAAATCCCATGGATTTAAAGCATGATCAGAGTGAATAATATGGATATGGATTTAAGTTTTTGGAATAAATAAATCTGGATTTAATAATTGGATTTAAAATTCACTAAAATCCAATTTAAATCCAGAGTGAATAACATGACTGTAAGTAATGAAATTTATCTCAAATCTCATAGAAATTTATTTCATAAATCTAATTTAATCTTTTTAAATCTTCCTTGGCCAAATAGTTTTACAAATCGAACTAACCTCGTTTTTTTTATGGTTGTGAAGAATTCATTCATGGCTGCATTTAGTTCTTTACTTGTCACTTCCGCTTCATAAGAAAAAATTAAACGACATTTGCTTTTGAAGTGTGTTGACTTCTTCTTTTTAATATTTTAATCCCGTAGAAACATCACATAAATCTTCTTCCTCAAATCCTGGATTTTCTTTTAGTGGAATCGTAATATCGTAATTCACTACATAGTAAATAGTAATTTCATCACTACACTTGTATAGATGCAGTTTTCACACAAGTGTAACACTGAATCTACACTTGTTCCTTAAAAAGGTTGCATTAAAAATTTTGATTTCAAGATATTAAAAAAAGAAATCGGTCTTGAGGTCAATGTAAAACTGAAGAAAATTCAAAAAGGTTATGTCGTCTAACTTTCGAATGGCTTATATCACGGAGATTCTTGTGACCCTTTTTGGAATTTGAATTTGGTCCTTAGAAAAATTGCATTAAAAATGGTAATTTTAAGAGCGTAATAAAAAGTTGGTCTTGAGATCAATTTAAGTGTTTTGATGGAAAACTGAAGAATAATCAGAAAGGTTTTGGCATGTAACTTTCTAGAGGCTTATGCTACGAAGATCGTTGCTACTTTTTTGGTATCTGTATTTGCTCCTTACGAAAATTGCAATATTAATTTTAGTTTAAAATGAGCAATAAAAAAAATCGGTCGCACCTAGGCGTTTTGATGGAAAGCTGAATTCTAATAGGTTTTGGCATGTCACTTTTTTTAACTGTTTGGAAATTAAACCAATTCAAACATGTTGTGTTTATACAAGAAATATGAAATATGTAAGTGCCTTACGCCTCACCAAGACTTAATGAATTTGTTAAGAATAAGATAATTAGGTAGCAAATCGGATCTAATGTAAACGTAGTATAAGTTTATAGAAATTTAATTTTCAAATTATTCTTTTTTTTTCAATTAATTAAATGTCATTAATATTTTTTCTTGATTATTCATTTTAAATACATTTCGATTTTTTTTTTTTTTTAATCTTGCTGTTTGACAGAGTTTTTAACAATGACATTTCAACATTTTTTTGACACATCAGCATTTAATAGAAAATAACCAGAACAATGGTGTAATACCAACTATTAAAAATAGACACAGATCTTCTTTGGGTATTTTTTTTTTATGAAAAATACTTTTTCATAACAACTCTACTTACCATTATTTTTCTTGTTTGTATAAAAAAAATACGCATTGTATTTATAGAATGATTGTTTCCAGAGGGAAATTCTTAAGAAAAAAAAACTTAGCGAAGTCTCTAACCAAAGAATTGCTTGTTATTGCATTCATTGGTGATAAGTGTGGTGAATTTGTTGTTTTTTTAGAACACGTTACTTAAGATTTGATGTCTTGGCTTAGTCGATACACAAACCTTCCACAATTACAGTCACTCACAAAATTATTCGGAATTATATTTTTTTATTATAACGATTATATTTTATTAAATTTATATAAATTTCAACGATTATATTTTATTAAATAAAACTTTAAATTAGTTACTCGTAAACTTAAAGTGTTTTCTTATGTCCATTTTTATAAGTTCAAACCGGTACAAAACATAAGAAAACACTTTAAGTTAATCTTATTTTAAAGGTGCCGTCACACCATTTTAAAGGTGCCGTCACACCGCGCAAGCAAAGTACTTGCAGCAAGTAAAAGGATTGCTGCAAGAAAAACTTGCCTGGTGTGAAGACCAAAAAAAAAGTACTTGTAAGCAATTAATTGCTGCAAGTGATTTACTTGCGCAAGAAACACTTGCTAGGTGTGAATAGTACATGCAAGTACTTGCACGCAAGTAAATCACTTGCCGCAAGCCCACAAGAACTTGCCACTTGCAGGATTTGCGCAAGCAAGTTTTTTATTTGCTTGCCAGCGAACGTATGTTGTTCGATCAAAATAACAAAACTAATCGTCTCCATCTGCCTGGAGGTCTCTCATCAGTGTTGTATAGCTAGTACAAGAACGGGTTTTTAGCACCACGTTCCCAAAATGGTCCGGTCATACCCAAATCATTTATCATCGATAAGCCGCATTTTATTGTTTCAAATGTTGCGATATAGAGCAGAATCTTATGTTGCGTTTTAATGCATGATGGTAGCTATTTGATAATAAAAATTACACGAATGACTGGATCGCACGTAATTGTCATGATAGTTCAACTTTCTTGGAATATCAGATGTTTTAAATATATATATAAAGGTAATTAAGGAAAAATGTATGGAAGCATTTTAATTGTTAAAACAAGTCTTAAGATTTTGATTGGATTCGGTAGAGCACTTAATGAGTTATATTAAAGGTAACGTCGAAAACAGTTGTTAGTAATTTTTTTTAACAGACAGTTAAACAAATCTTTTTCCTGTTTAAAAACCATTTCTTCGTTAATAATATCTTCTTTTAAATCTTCATTGTTTATTTTAGATCTGTCACTTATGAAACAATAAACGAAACTGAGCTGAAAATGGAAAAAACCTCACCCGTCCACATAAGAACTAATAAATTACTTATCCAGCAATTACTTTCAGCAATTGATTTCAGCAAATAATTTCAGCAAGTACTTGGGGCAAGTAATTTCAGCAATGAATTGCTTGCTCGGTGTGACGACTTTAAAAGTACTTGCAGCAATTTCACTTGGGAGCAAGTAAAAAGTCGTTTCAGCAAGCAATTTACTTGCCTGGTGTGACTGCTCTCTGCAAGTACTTGCACGAATATCTCAAAATCGAAATTTTTGAAACAATTGCTGCAAGTACTTTACTTGCACGGTGTGACGGCACCTTAAGATTTCTTCCATAAATAAATTATTGTTGTAGTAAAAAAAAAACTCATGTTTAAAAAAAAAACTTTTTACTACGAAAAATTTTGGGAGTGACTGTAACAAATATTGCATACTTTTGAGATATTAACATTAAAACCAAATCAAAATATTTCAAGAATTATAAATTTTCAACTTATAAAACTCAATAACAATAACAACTGACATTAATTACCTACTTTTATATCAAAAGAATAGAAAGTAAGTTGCATTTGAAAAACAAATAATTCTTTTAACATTCCCTTTCACTCCGTGGCTTACTTTTTTTTTATAATAAGCACGCACTAAAGGGGTTGAGACTACCCTTAAAATGATTGAACACAGTGCGAGCGTTAGGAAAATAGGGAAGGATTCAAGAGGAGACACCGATGCACATTGGTTTTGTAGTTCTGAATATCAAAATGGGAGGGAAATACAGAGTCAGGTAAAGCATTCCACATTCGGGTAGTGCGACTAAGAAAAGAATCTCTATACTTAACAGTACGTCCGAAGTTGGGCTCAAGGGTAAACTGATGAGCATTTCTAGAAGTACGAGTATTACGGCGGAATTGTTAAAGGGGAGGAATGCAACTGGCTAATTCACTAGAACATTGCCGGTAAAAATAGCGATAAAATAATGATAGACACGAAAAATTGCGGCGGTGTTCAAGAGATGCAATTTTTTCCGTTGTAGCTCTATCACCTATTTTTTTTAAAGCTCTTTTTTGAATTCTATCTAATAGACTTAATTGGGTCTTGGGAGCACCCGCCCAGGTATGAGAATTATACTCAAGCTTTGGACGAATGAAGGCTTTATAAATTGCAGCCAGATCAGAAGAGGAGAAAAACTTTTTGCATCTTCAAAGAAAACCTAAACATTTTGCAGCGTTTTTGGCGATGTCGAATATATGATCATTCCACAGAAGGTGGTCTGTGATGCACATACCTAGAACTGAAAGATGTTCGGTTTCCTCGATGCAAGTGCCACTCATGGATAGTGGCAAAGAGGGTGGATTTCGCTTCAACGACAGAAGACAGCATTGAGTTTTCGAAGCATTAAATTCTACACGATTTTTTATTCCCCTTTCGACAATGCTGTTAAGATCAGAATTTAATGAGCTTATCATACGCTGCCGTTCAAATTCAACATCCAAAGAAAATGGAAGTGGATCTGGAAACGAATATGAAAAGCTGAGGGTACTGTCGTCTGCAAAACAATTTAATGGATTGGAAGTTTCAGACAAAAGATCATTTATGAAAATGAGGAAGAGAGTCGGAGACAAAACGGAGCCCTGGGGCACACCAGCATTTATTTTATGAATGTCAGACTTGAACCCATCCAACACAACTTGTATTGAACGGCCCGAAAGGTAATTTCCAATCCAACGAAGAAGAGATTCATCGATACCAAATGCACGCATTTTCGATAAGAGAGCTTGATGACAAACTCTATCAAATGCTTTTGAAATATCAAGTGCAATAATCTTACTTTCTCCAAAACGATGTAAAGATTTGTTCCACTGCTCGGTGAGATATACCATCAGATCACCAGTGGACCTATTGCTACGGAAGCCATATTGCCGGTCATTAAGAAGCTTTCGTTCTTCAAGATATTTCTTAAGCTGATGATTAATCAGCGTTTCCATGACCTTGGAAAGATCTGTACTGTAATTAAATTAGTTCGAAACGTCACCATTGAGATCAATGCAGCCTACAGACAGCCCACTTACTGACCTACCATTAGTAATTAATAAAAAGGTTATCAAGTATTTTTTGAATTATTTATTTATTCTTAAAATATCATGTCTATTCAATTTCAAAGCCTACTGAATCTTATATTTCTGATTATAAAAGGAGATCTAAAATAAGAATTAAAATCAGTTTCGACTTGACTGTGATCATCACCTGTCAACTTCATTAAAATCGCAATAAGTTGTTATCTTTATGGAGCACCCTGTTTCAAAATTATTTTTTTTTTTCTTTTTTAATTCTGCATCAGCTATCACTTGTGTCAATTTCGTTAAAATCGCTCAAGGAACAACGAAGTTTCAAGGATTTCCGAGTTTCGTTTTTCGAAGCTTTGTTCTTCGATACCTACTCTTAATCTTGCGAAACTATGACCTTTCGGATTTTTCTCCTTTCGTAACTTTTGTTTCTTGAAACTTTATTCTTCGAAGCTTTGCCTTTTTAAATTTAGTTTTTCGAAACTCTCGCTGATTTCATTGAAAGTATCTTACATTTAATCATTTTGAAGCAAATCTGACAGATGTTTTTATTAAATCGAAATTTAATGTGTATAGAAGAGGATATAATTACTAGCAACATTTTTTTTTTTTTAATTTTGTTCTCATTTTTGCCATTATTCTGGGAAGTGCAAAACATTGAAACGCCTGTTGAAATTAAATATGAATAAAACAGAGCCTTTTGTTTTTAGTTTCACACAGTATGCTTTAATCAAATTTCTTTCAAAGCGTATCTTGCAACAATGATAATGCATTTTACCATATTAACCAACATTATTCCACTTCCTTAAGAAAAATGTAATGAAACTTTGTATTCATATTGTATTTAAGTCAAAAATAGTTATGTACGTTAAACAAAAATATTTTTACATACTTATGTACTCAATTGTTTTGACATTATCAACGTTAAACTGGTTGCTTTTGTTTTTGCTTAAGTTTTGTTTCTTTATCAATGCCATTCAAGATATTTTGGATAAATATTTTGTCTATTCCTTTGAAAAAACAATTAACAACAAACAAAATGTCAGTTGGCACATTACATACTTACCAAAACTACGAATTTAGCCAAGTTTCTTGGGTAAGTACCTACGCGAACAGACGTAGGTTATATTTATTTAAGTGTTTAAAAAAATTAAAAAAAAAAACAATTTAAAATATTCATGTTCGCTGTGGTTGTAAAAACAGAAATATATCTCCAGTTTGCTACAGAAGAAAATCAAGTATTTTACCAGCAAGCCACGTAAAAAACAAACTGCGAATGTGAATAAATTTGTTTAGGCGATTCCAAACCCAAATATTAACAAATTCTTGTTTTTACTTTTCGACAAACTGAACAAACGATCCTATCTACAGGAAAATATGCCCTTAAACTAGTTTAGAGATAGTCGGCATTTACATGATTCGATTTTTCCCCAGACGATCTTTTGTTTATAGATGAAGGGAGTATAAAGTGAGGGTTAAGGACCAAATCGTCCGTTCCTGGCAAACTCACACGATTTTTTAGATGTTTGCGTTCTCTATTACAATTTTTTCAATTCCGTCTATGTGTTTGGGGTTAACCAGCGTTGCCACTAATCAGAAAACTTTTCTTAGTAGATTTAAAACAAAATGATGCAGGTAGATTACTTTCAATTTTGTATTTGTATTATAAAAAATTAAATTAATTATAACTGATAATTAATTGAAAATACAAACATATGCAGTAAAACATTGCATACGATCTGCGAATACGAATAAATTTGTTTAAGCAATTCCAAACGAATATATCAACTCCCTCTTTGTTTTGACTAATCGACGAAGTGATTGAACGCTGCTTTCTATAATTTTAAAAAGAAACATGGCTTTAAATTTGTTTAAATTGTAAAATTACGCATTTTATATTTTCCACTCGACCAAAAAGTTATTTTCTGAGAACTACCCAAACGCATTCCACAAAGCAGAGAATGCAAATTTTTGTTCGTATTTAATAATTTTTCAACATCCACTTACTGGTTTATTTTTTATGAAAATTCTCGAAATCCGGCAACCAAACAAATAACTCATATGAAAGATATGTCAGAATTTACGACTATTTGCCTTGTAAAGGGTTTTTCAACAGGAACGCTACAAAAGTAGAGCGACAGGGACAGCAAACGACGCCATATTTCTTGCCGGGTTTGCCATTTCATGATGGAAAGATATACGAGCCAACAACGAGTCGAAATTATTAAAATTTACTACAGAAATTCGGAGTCAGTGGCCTCAACGTTAAGAGCGCTACGTTCAATTTATGGTCGTCATAATCGTCCTAGCAGATCAACTATTGAGCGTCTAGTGGAAAAATTTGAATCCAAAGGCACAGTACAAAATGTTCCCGTGCCAGTGATGAATATTGCTGCCGCTGAGGCTTCAGTTGCAGAAACCCCAAATGTGTCTCTCACACGTCGTTCTCAAGCATTGAGCATCTCTGTGACGTCGTTGTGGCGAATTTTGCGAAAAGATCTTGGCCTACATCCTTACAAGCTTAAATTGACCCAAGAACTGAAGCCGCTTGACCACCAGAAGCGTCGTTTGTTCTTGAATTAGGCTGAGCAACAACTTGAAAATGATTCGGATTTTCATCGAAAAATCATCATTACATCCCGAAAAAATTACGGTTTGGTGTGGTTTATGGGCCGGTGGTGTCATTGGGCCGTACTTTTTCCGTGATGACCAAGACCGGCACTTTGAATGGGGATCGCTACCGTTCAATGATAACCGAATATTTTTGGCCCCAACTGGATGATATGGACTTGGAGGACATGTGGTTCCAACAGGACGGCGCCACAAGCCACACAGCGAAAGTCACAATCAATTTATTGGAAACCAAGTTTGGAGAACGAGTTATCTCACGAAATGGTCCAGTCGCTTGGCCGCCTCGGTCTTGCGATTTGACGCCATTTGACTATTTCCTGTGGGGCTACGTCAAGTCTATGGTCTATGCCAACATGCCAGCGACGATTCATGAACTTCGTACGAATATCGAACGTGAAATTGCAGCAGTATCGGCCGATTTATGCTTGAAACCGTCGAAAATTGGGTTCAGCGTCTGGACTTCTGCAAGCGTGCCCGTGGTGGCCATGCAAAAGAAATCGAGTTCCATACATAATGGCATCGAACGTACTTTCACAGGAATAAAGAATTTCATTGATGTCGAAAACCGTTTTTGTTTTATTTAAAAAAAAAAACGTTTGTAGCGCTCTTATTGAAAAAACCCTTTAGTTACATACGTCAAACAAAAATATATTTACATATTATACATAACATATATTTACTCAATTGTTCTGGAATTATCAACGAAAAACTGCTTATGCTCTTATTTTTGCTCAAGTTTTTCTTTATTAATTCCATTCTGGATAAATATTTCACATGGTATAGCTTTTGATATTTGAGTTTTGTGTTTGTTTTGTTATTTATTTTACGTATTTTGTAAGCAAATCAACAACAAACAAAATGTCTGTTCTTACCAAAACTACCAAAGTTCTTGGAAAAGTACCTACGCAAACATAGGTAATACATATATTTATTAAAATGTCTTAAAAAGTTTTTGAAAACAGTTTAAAATCCTTACGTTCGTTATGGCATAGTTTACAGTTCCCATGCGAAAAAAATTTACAGATTTCACTCCTTGAGTAACAATGGGGACATTGAAAATGACTAATTTGTGCTAGATAAATCTTTAATCTTTATAATTAGTAATCTTTCTTTTTTATTGAATCTTATCTTTACCGGTTTCCAAGCACATCAATTTATGCCAATTTTAATCATGATTTTTACTAAGACCAATCTAAAAATTATATTGAACTGAAAAAAAATTAAAAAATTGTTAACCAAAATTAGTTTGGTATTTCTATCTTTACTTGCACATAAATAGATTTTTTTCTACAGCTCTAAGAACACTTAAGGAATTTGAAGCCATTTCATCATTGCGTATTTTGATCATTCTTGAGCCATTGTCTCAACAAAAATTTTATCATCTGAACTTTTCATTGCTTCATACAAACAAAACAGAATAAAATAAATTATCAAATACCCAAATATACAAAGATGATACAACACCCAAAATAAGGCTATACTGTTGCATGATTTTCGTTTACTTTTTCTTTTAAAAATTCGATTAAATATTTCATATTCCCTTTGTTCTATCATCAACAAAATTTTGACTATGGACAAAATGATGCTAGCATGTATTGCTATTTTTGTTTTGTTATTTTGTTGTGTATTGGTTTTTCCTCGTTTTTGGTAACACTAGCTAAAATTTGATTTTCCAAAAATACAATATCGGTCTGTATTTGTATTTATTTTTCCAAAATCCTTTAACGTTTGTAGTAGGCAACGTTAACTTAAATTTAATTTTCCTCTTAATACATGCCTATGAACAAACATTAAATGCCAGGGGTTGTTACCACATCATATTATTTAACTTATTATTTTTGTGGGTCTTTAATTTTGTTTCATTTAAAAATTACAAGAAAGAACCTTCTTTTAAACAGAGAGGCTGTACACTTCCCACCTTTTATCATTTTACTGACCTTTATTTTTCCCGCTTTTCTTCTATCTTTATATTTTCATTTTCTTTGTGTGGTAACTTTTTTTTGTTTTTGATTTAGCTTTGTGGTAACACCAACCAAAAACTCAATATTACTTTTTTCTTGTATTTGAATTTATTTTTCGTAGCTCTTATGACGTGTGTTGTAGGCAACGCTAGCAAATAAATTGATTTTCCCCCAAAGATAAGCCTACAAACAAATATGCAATGCTGGTGAGTGAAACGTTTCCGCAATTTTTCACCATTGTGTTTTTTTTTTAATTTTGGTACTTCTTGCGAGTCTATTCCGAAAAATTCGAAAGGACAAAAGTCGGTAAGAAATTCTTGATGGACTTCAAATTTCTATTAAATAGGAAAATATAGGAATACATGATAATCATATATAAAAGTATTTACCAATTTAAATTCACAATTGCGATAAATCGACTGTTAGTCTATTCAACAAGTTTTTTTTTTTGAAAAACTATCCCAATAAGGACATTTCTTCATTTTCAAAAATAGAAAACACATTTTCAGTCGTGTTTATAAACTTTTTCTATCTTAAGGCAGCCGTCCAACTGAAAAAAGTTATTAGTAAAGTTTGTTTACTGTTGTCATAAAGTTGTCTCACTTAGACAAAGACTTCGGTTGTCTAAGATTTGTCTAAATTGACGTTTTATTGTATTATTATAAGGCATATTTCCAACAATTAAGGACTTCTAAAAAAACTTTCTAACTAGTCAACCGCATATAAAATTTAATTTAATATGCGGTTGACTTAACTTTAAAAATAATTTAGTTTTCAGATTTTATTGACCTATATTTTTATTTCCGTTTGTTTTCTTATTTCATATTTTAATTTTCTTAGTTAATCTTTCTTATCATAGCTAAATGAAACTCAAAAGTAAAAAAAATTATATAACAAAAAATATTCCAACGAATATCACAAGCATCCTATCTAACTTACTAAATCATATCCCGTAAGCATCTAACCCTACTACCTACGTAGTAACAAAACACAAACGGAAATTGCATTTAATTTAACTAGTTAGGTACTAGCTGAAAAAAAAAATCCAAGTAGCAGAACAAACCTTCCCTCATCGGAGCATCTATACGACTGAACAAAACAAACAGTGAACAAGCAATACAAGAACCAGAGAATATCAATTACCAAGAAGCCAATCTTTCGTACGTTTCACCCTCCAAAACCCATTTGTTTATATTGTTGTATTTGTAATTTCACTTCGTGTCGATGAATAGATGTGAATTGCAACAACAATGTAACGCGGTGAGATTTATTTGTTTTGACAGCTCAGTTTTTTTTCTTTGAAAATTGGAAAAATAATTTGAGAATTTTACTTCGGCTGATAGCAAAAACATCGATGTGAAATTGTTTAATTAATTTAAAGTGCACAAGCAATTGTAATTGTCAGTTAATATTCATCCACGATTATAATAAAATACAAAAACTGAATCCATAAAATGTCTTCAATCACACAGATTTCCAAATATCTTCAATGCATCTCGCATATTATACAGGGTGGCCATTTCTTCATCCAGAATAATTTTAAAATTATTGTTGGATATATTCTAAGCAAAAAAATAGTTAAGAAAAATAAGAAATAAAAGAATAGTTTTTCTGCAACCTGACACCAGAACTTTAGTTTTTTTGTTTTAACTCCACTAAACTGTCAATTTACAATTTATAAGTATTAAAGTTGATGTCAGGTGGGTTTTATTATCTTCTTTCGGGATTCGGGTTTTGATCTGGATTTAACTTTAGTACAAAAAAGAAATAATTAGGAGTTTTCAAAATCGTTTTCGTAGCACGTGTTAAAAGTCAATCCAGCCCTCTTTTGCAGATAATAAAACAGCAATAGCTATTTTTAATTTATTTTTTTAAACTTCATGACATCTAAGCATTTGGTTTTGAGTGTTTAATAGGAGTACTGAATACTTATTACTGAAATTTTACTTCATACTATAAAAGAAATGAAATAGTTTTAACAAATACATTAACTTTTTTTAAGTTTTAAGTTGTATAATTATTTTTTTTTTTAAATGATTACGAAACAACTTAATTAGAAAAATTGATTAGAGAATGGTTTTAAGAAATTTTAGCATGACCTTCTAGCTGTTGTCTTATTTTTTAGTTATTTTCATTTTAAATATATTTGGTCGTAAAATTCAAAAAAGTTAATTAAACAAAAATAAAGAGCATAACATTGCAAGTTGCAAGTTAGTAGTGCCGTTGATTTTCAATTTTTTTTTTTTAAGAAAGTTACTACTCTTATCTAAAATCCCCCTTTCCCATACGATTTTTTTTTAATATCATTTCATAAATTATCCTGCATGAAATAGGGAACACCATGTATTTTGTTTTGTTTTGACATCTAATTGACAGACCGAGGTGAATAATTTTGACCACGGGACGTGTTCAACAAATAGAAACCCAACTAGGGCCAGGTTCACATTAGGTGTGTTTTTTCCTTGTCTGAATGAGCTTGGACGAAAAAAACGACGTCGGGGCTAAACAATGCTCCGTGGTTCAAAAAATTTTTAATCCATCAATTTCTGTAGATTAACTGGGTTTTAATGATGATTTAGGTTTCATGTAAGTTATAAAAGTCAATTACATGCTTGAACCACCCTCAGTTCAACCACAAAATCAGTGAGCTAAAAGTGCGGAGCTATGGATCAAAACAATAACCCTGTTCAATTAATACGAACACATATCGTTAAATAAATAAATAGATAGATATAATAGATTAATTAATAAATACGAGTACACACCTAAACCATTTTGGCTTTCAGTAATGAGAAATAATAGAAAAATGCTCTGGTGCCAAACTGAATTAAAATTATAAAATGGCTAGTAGCTCCTAGCATGATCATGTTTACTAATACAATCAAAATAGAAATGAGGTAAAACAAACTAAAAGCTCTCCCAAGCCAACGCCAACAAGGAGTGATGATGAATTTTTGTTGTGGTTAAGTATTGTCTATGTTTTTGTCATATTTTGTACTCTTGTGAATAATTCACTGTAAATCAATCGGTATTCGTGTTGGTTTTGGAGAGCCTTAATACTACGTTTTCGTTAGACCAAATGAGGAAATTTCGTTGAAAATTTTCAAATTTGATACGAAATCATCTCATTTTCCACACAAATTCAAATTTCGAAATGAGATAATTTCAACCAAACTTGCACACAATTTTCTAGGAAATTAAGTCAAAACCTAACGAACACACCGAATTGGGCACATTTTGAATAGCTCTGAAAAGATTTTGAACGAAAATGTTAAAACTGAATTAAAAAATTAACAACAAAAAGTGATTTACAGGCAGGGTTGAAACTCAAAAAATGAAATGAGCTGTCAAAAGAAATACCAATTTACAGATGAAAACACTTTTTCTGTAATTTGCAAAATTACCTCATTTGGGCTCTTATGAAAACGGTTAAATATGCATTATATTAATATTATCATTATTAATAACCAATTGATCAAAAACTATAGGGCTCATTGAAGAGTTATTTAATCCAATATTCAGTAATTTTAACTAATTAATTAAAACTGGTTAGCTGATGCTCGACGATTATTAAAGCAAAACTATATTTGCCCACAAACAAGCAAATAAACAGACCATAATGCAATATCTGTAAGACCATCTCTTTAATCCCGGTTTTTCGTCACAAATTTCGACTCGACTCCGCTCCTCGAACGAGATCTAGTCAAATCAAGCTCATTTCGACTCAACCCAGGCTTACAAAAAATGACGCGAGCTTCAAGCAGGTTTAACAACACATATAAGCGTAGTATATATGCCAAAATTTTAGTTTGTGAATATCTTTTTTCATTTCGCAAAATTATTTAAAACTTTCTTCTTACTCACTGTAAGTTATTTTAGTAAATTTTCTACAATTCCTTATACATTTCGGGAGTTGAAAAGAAAAAAAAAACAGAAAAGACAAACTGTTTATCGAAAAAAAAGTAACTAAAGATATTTATTTTCCAGACAGGCGGGAATTAGTAAAAAGCGACTACAATTTACATTTAAAAAAAAACCACAACTTATTTTCATAAGGTCCGGTCAGCACTATATATATAATTTCTCCCTTTTTTATACTTTTTGAACAAGCCCATTGCAGCCCAATTGAATTTCAAAATAACTGAAGATTTTCAAAAATAACCGACATATTCTTGGTGGGTCGATGCCAACTGTCTATGTGTGCGAATAAATCAGTGGTGGGTCGATGCCAACTGTCAATGTGTGCAAAAACCTAGTGGTGGACTTAGCCCAACTGTCTATGTGTGCGTGTTTCAGTTTGTAGGCAAAGCCGGATGACAGCCAAGGATTGGCTTCTTGGTAATTGATATTCTCTGACAAGAACATTGAACGAGTGAACATGAATACTGAACTTGAATGAAAAGTAATTTTCTTCAGTAATTCACTGACAGAGAGACAAACAATGAAACAAATCAAAAAACATAATGAACAGAGAGAGAGAGACATTTTGAATGAACTGTGGCACTATGGGAAATATTTTTGTTCTTCTTATTTGGGCTGATTCTCGTAACACAAACTTGCAAATCAACGATGACGATGAACTATACGAATATTGATTGAACATTAGTACCACTTTTTAATCAAATTGTATTTTAGATTTGTGAGGCTTATGAAAAATGTACAGCTACGTATGATATATCAAATTAATTGTCAATTATTGAAGGTGCGAATAAAAAAAAATAAATTGTATAGGTGCACAGACCAAAGAGTTATTAAGTAGTATGTTAATGAACAGCAATATGTAATTATGTCATCTCAGATGTTTTTAAATATTAAAAATTTTACATATTACCTATATGTAGATTTGTGTAATCTATTACCTGTATGAATTAGAGATTTTTAATTGGAATAGTTAAAAAGATAAAAAATATAACTGCCAAAAATCGATCGATAGAAATTAGTTTATTTAAAAAATAATATAAAAATATAAATAAAAATATTATAAGCATTTCCTGAAAAGAAAAGCAATCAGTTATTTATTATCTTTCTTAAACTATAAAATTTATTACAATCATATCTAACCCTAATGTCTAGTAAATAATTTATGAACCATCTATTTTTAAATTTTGAAGTTACAACCTTTAATATCTCATTTTGTAGATTTTTGGGAATTTCAAAAAATACAAACGAAATTGTTATATTAAACGTAACTATTGATAAAGAAAAAAGTTGTCACTCTAGCACAACTCGTTTAGATTTTTAGTTTTTCGACCATTTCACATAAAAGCCCTACTTAAAGTTTGAATTAAAAAAAAAAAAAACATAATTTTGCACATCTAAATACATTTTCTTTTCAAACGGTTTTTTTTTAACTGCCAACACTTATAGTTTAAGCTGCACAATTAACTGCTGACTGCATTGACTCTCACCTTTTTTAATTATAAAAATATAGAATTAAAATTCATTTATTCAATTTAGTAACACCAACCAAAAATTCAATCGTACCCCCCGTATACGCTAGCGTTCATCTCATATACACATTTATTCACTTTATTCATTTTAGTAACACCATAATTTATCCAAAACGACCCTATAAACATTTTCAATGTTTAAAAATCAAAAATTTTCCAAACCATTTTCAACCTATGTACATATTTTTTTTAGTAAATTAATGACTCAATGGGTGGTTTATGCCCAGGCAAACACTTTTCGCCTTGAATATTACACAATTTGGTGCACAGAATAGGTGGAAAATTGTTTTGAAAATTTAATATTTTTTCTCGTTCTCTAAAGTTAGTCCCTAAGGCTTAGTATACGTTCTTTTCAATAAAAATAAACTTGATGCTGAGAAAAAAATTGTCAAATAACAAATAACTGTGGTGTAAAAGATTTTTCTTTCGTCGTCAGCTTACAGTTTGCAAAAAAACAAGAATGAGAATATTCTATGCAAAAGCAAACACAAATGCCAAATGCAATTTTTTCCGGAAAAGAATGTCAGTGACATTGTTTTGGGCAAAAAAAAAAAATTACGGTGGTGAATATAAAATTTATTTTCTTTGGGCTACTTCACAGTTCGATACAAAAATTTAAATGTCAAATATTTGTTTCCTCAAAAATCGTTCCCATAAGCAATAAATGCAGTTTTTTTCGTCTGTATACTTAGTTTAAAAAGGTAGAGAGCAATGAAGTTTCCAAAAAAAACACTCAGGTAAACACATAATCCTGAGTGGTTTTTGGAAACTTCCATCGCTCTCTATCTTCTAAGGGACTTACTACAGAAAGTTTGGCCTATGACAAAAATTGTTCAAAGCTGCAAGCTAAATATTTGTTGTATGCACCCTTTTTCCCTCCGACCAATAGGTATTGAAATAAATCGATGCAAAAATGTACATCAAATTTGACACCTGAACTGCAAATTTCACTGTTCGCGTGTGCAAAATCCAAAGGAATTTGTCGTTAAAAAAACGCAAAATAGATTCTGTTTCTGTTGAAAAAAATGTATGTAATAAATAATAAGGAAACGTTCTTCAAACAAACAAAATGATCAAAAATAACGATGACAATAGTTTGACAAAGTTGTTTTCTTTTTAAAGGTAAAAGTTATAATTATTTGTCTAATGTCTCTGTTTGAGAACTATTATTTGTCTTAAACATACAGCTGTTGTAAAGCAAATAAACCACGATTGACTTTTTGACTATAAAAGAGCGAATTTTAGCATTTCAAAATCATTAGTTTCCAAGATGTTTCGTGTAATTACAGCCTTGAGTGTTTTGTGCTTAGTAGCAGCCAACAGTTTAGATAATGAAGACCGTATTGTCAATGGTCGAACTGCTTCAATAAACGAATTACCATACCAAGTGTCTCTTCAGAAAAACGGTGGCCATTTCTGTGGAGGCAGTATTCTAAATGCTCAATGGATTCTATCTGCTGCTCATTGTTTGGTTAAGTATCTTTTAGATACTTCACCGCTGACTGTTCGTTGTGGTTCTTCAACGTGGCCTTCCGGTGGTGTTGTTAGGTCGGTTTCATCAGTGATAAATCATCCAGAGTATAATCCTACTACAATGCAATACGATGTTGGCTTGGTACAACTACTTGGACAATTAGTTTTTAGCGCTGTAATCAAACCTGTTAATATAATTCAAACTCTTCCTTCACCGGGTACACCTGTTGTATGTTCTGGATGGGGAAAAACGGGCGAAAATGAAGCTAACATTCCAATCAACCTACGAATGGTGGAAGTTTATTTCGTTCCCCAAAACGAATGTTCTTCTAATAGTTATCATTATGGAGTATCTGTTATGGAATCAATGTTTTGTGCTACCGCACCGGCAAAGGATTCATGCCAAGGAGATTCCGGTGGCCCTCTGAATATAATGAATACTCACACTCAGATCGGAGTTGTATCTTGGGGAGTTGGATGTGCACAAAAAGGAAAACCAGGGATTTACTGCGATCTTACTCATCCAAAAGTAAGGTCATTCATTCGGTACTACTCTGGAGCATAAGTTATGGTGTAGTCAGAAAATAATAAATAATAACGTTGAAGTTAATAAAGCTAAATGTTGCAGATAACCAGAAGTAATAAATAAACTTTAATTAAACTGAGCATTTAAATGAGTGTTTTATTTAAAAATTAATAGACAAGCCGATTTTGCTATGTAATGTCAGTCACTTCGCTAAAAAAATTAATTCAAAAATAAGTGCCAACCTGAAACTAAATTTTCATTAGACCAAAATAAGATAATTTCATTGAAAATTTCCAAATTCGATACACTTCTCCTAGTGAGATAGTTTCAACTAAACTTTCACCGTACCTACTTACTTAATTTGGGGAATATTTTATTAATAAAAGTGCTGTAGAAAAAGACATAAGCACGCAACATAACTTCTCCGTTATCGAAAAATAACAAAAGTTTCTTTTGAATGGGGAACTATAATTGGTTTGTGGAAATTGTAATATTGTTCCGCATACAAAGCAAAAATTGATAAGTTAAGCCTAGTACGCAGTTCGAGTGAAAATGAAATTTCCATACAAATGTGCCGGTTAATTCACACCGATGGAATTCACAACGAGAGGTGAGTACCCAAAGAGTGAAATATGAACCGGTTCCATATATATTTCACGAAATGATTTTCATTTCCCAATGTACAACCACTAGGAATAAAATAAGTTGATGTGTAAAAGTCTGACATTTGTCAATTAATTCATTTTTATTGCTACCGACAACACAAAAATAACACAAAACACAAAAATACAACAAAATACGAAGTAAAAATAAATACTCTTCAAAAACATATTAAGGTTCAGTCAAATAAATTTCATAAAAATCCATTTATTTTTTCCATTCAAAATGCTAAAAATTCCAAACTGAGTATACAAAATTCACGTGAAAAAATTATGATATTTTCATAATGATAAATCACGTGTATTTTGAACCGGTGAGTAGTAGGCTTTACTGTGAATTTTTTTTTAATAGATTTTAATGTCATGTGTCATGTCTTATGACCACAGCAGAGGGTAACGGAAAAAACTAAATTGAACTTTTATTTTCCAAATTTCAACTTATGTATTTATGAACTTGTTCAAGGATCCCTAACACTTAGGGTGCCGTCACACCGTACAAGCAAAATACTTGCAGCAATTGTTTCAAAAATTTCTATTTTGAAATATTCGTGCAAGTAACGGGTGATTTTTTAGCTGGTTTGGTTTTGGCAACACTGGTTTTGACAGCTGACGTGTGTTTAGTACCTTGTGTCACTGTCAAACAGCTTTAGTTTGGTTTGCAATTCAACCATGGATCGTCTTACAAATGAACAACGCTTGCAAATTATTGAATTTTACTATCAAAATTCGTGCTCGGTTCGAAATGTTCATCGCACGCTGCTTCCATTTTATGGTCGGCATTCTCGACCTTCTGAGCAGTCTATTCGGAAGATTGTGACCAAATTTCGCACCAAATTTACTTTGTTGGACATTAAACCACCAACACGTTTACGTACTGTGCGTAGTGAAGAAAATATTGCGGCCGTATCAGCTAGTGTGACAGAAGACCGCGAAATGTCGATTCGGTGCCGTTCCCAGCAGTTAGGCCTTTGTTACAGCACTACGTGGAAAATTTTGCGGAAGGATTTGGGCGTAAAGCCTTTTAAGATACAGCTGGTGCAAGAACTAAAGCCAGCCGACCTACCACAACGCCGAATTTTTGGTAATGGGCTCTTGGAAAGCTGGCCGAGGATCCGCTTTTTTATCGAAAAATTGTGTTCAGCGATGAGGCTCATTTTTGGTTGAATGGGTACGTAAATAAGCATAATTGCCGCATTTGGAGTGAAGATCAGCCAGAAGCATTGCAACAGCTACCAATGCATCCCGAAAAAGCCACTGTTTGGTGCGGTTTATGGGCCGGCGGCATTATTGGGCCATATTTCTTCAAAGATGATGCGAATCGCAGCGTTACTGTCAATGGTGAACGCTACCGAGCGATGATAACAAACTTTTTTTTGCCCGAAATGGAAGTTCTTGACTTGCATGATATGTGGTTTCAACAAGACGGTGCCACATGCCACACAGCACGCGAAACAATGGCGCAATTGCGAGGCGAGTTTGGTGAACAGTTAATTTCACGTTTCGGGCCGGTCAATTGGCCGCCTAGATCGTGCGATTTGACACCATTAGATTATTTTTTGTGGGGTATGTCAAGGCTAATGTCTATAGGGACAAGCCCGCTTCGATTGACGCACTGGAAGCCAACATCCATGCATTCATTCGTGAGATACCGGCCGATATGTGTGAAAGAGTATGCCAAAATTGGACTCAGCGGATGGGCTACCTGAGACGCAGCCGCGGTCAACATTTGCATGAAATTATCTTTAAACATTAAATTGCAAAGTTCAAACTATCGATTCAAATAAATATTTCATTCATTTTTTCGAATTTATTGTGTTTTTTTTTTTTTAAAGTTCTAAACCTCTTAAAAAATCACCCGTTACTTGCAGAGAGCAGTCACACCAGGCCAGCAAATTGCTTGCTGAAACGACTTTTTACTTGCTCGCAAGTAAAATTTCTTCAAGTACTTTTAAGGTCGTCACACCCAGCAAGCAATTAATTGCTGAAAATAATTGCTGAAATTACTTGCCGCAAGTACTTGCTAAAATTATTTGCTGAAATTAATTGCTGAAAGTAATTGTTGCCTGGGGTTGCCCAATTCTGGTTGGATTCGGAAATGGGCGATTTAGTGCTTGTACTGGAGAAGAGCTCACTCTCATCCAAGTTCCGCCTGGCTGTTTCAGTCATTGAATCGAACAAAATTAGTTGCATACGCGCTTTTAGTCCAGGAAAATTAGACAAAAAAATGTCAAAACTACGAAAAAATTCCGACCAAGCTGAATTATGGTGGAGAGCTTTGTTTTGACGTCTTTAACCATTTAAGTTGAACTATAAGGACAATTACGTGCGACCCAGTCGTTCGTAAGTATTATTATTATCAAATAGGTACCATCACGCATTAAAAAAAAAAGATTACCTACTATACAACACTGATAACAGACTTCCAAGGAGATGGAGGAGATTTTTGCGGTTCTTTTGATCGAAAAACATACGTTCGCTTGCAAGAAATTAAAAAACTTGCTTGCGCAAATCCTGCAAGTGGCAAGTACTTGCCGCAAGTGATTTACTTGCGTGCAAGTACTTGCAGGTACTAGTCACACCTAGCAAGTGTTTGTTGCGCAAGTATTTGCAAGCAAGTAAGTCACTTGCAGCAATTAATTGCTTCCAAGTACTTTTTTGGTTCGTCACACCAGGCAAGTTTTACTTGCCGCAAGTACTTGCTCGCAAGTAACTCACTTGCGGCAATTAATTGCTGTCAAGTACTTTTCGGGTAGTCACACCAGGCAAGTTTTACTTGCAGCAATCATTTTACTTGCAGCAATCATTTTACTGGCTGCAAGTACTTTACTTGCTGCAAGTACTTTACTTGCACGGTGTGACGGCACCTTTAAAGTTATCAAGATATTTAAAAAAAAATTATCAGCCCAATTCTAAATATTCCCGGAGAAAATTGTTCCCCGGGAGATGTAATCTTCCGAGAATAAAATTCTCATATTCCGTTTTTTCTGATAGTCAAATGAAACTTGGCATCAAACCAAGGATGGTTTTTGATTGACTTTATGAAATTGTACAAAAAAAATCAACTTCATAGCTTGATAGCCCCGCCCGAGACGTCCTTAGGCATGGGCCAGGACCCAGGACTCCGAGATCTAGTGGGACCCTCGTTCATAACATTATAAAGGGTGATTTTTTTGAGGTTAGGATTTTCATGCATTAGTATTTGACAGATCACGCGGGATTTCAGACATGGTGTCAAAGAGAAAGATGCTCAGTATGCTTTGACATTTCATCATGAATAGACTTACTAACGAGCAACGCTTGCAAATCATTGAATTTTATTACCAAAATCAGTGTTCGGTTCGAAATGTGTTTCGCGCTTTACGTCCGATTTATGGTCTACATAATCGACCAAGTGAGCAAACAATTAATGCGATTGTGACCAAGTTTCGCACTCAGTTTACTTTATTGGACATTAAACCAACCACACGAATGCGTACAGTGCGTACAGAAGAGAATATTGCGTCTGTTTCTGAGAGTGTTGCTGAAGACCGTGAAATGTCGATTCGTCGCCGTTCGCAGCAATTGGGTTTGTGTTATTCGACCACATGGAAGATTTTACGCAAAGATCTTGGTGTAAAACCGTATAAAATACAGCTCGTGCAAGAACTGAAGCCGAACGATCTGCCACAACGTCGAATTTTCAGTGAATGGGCCCTAGAAAAGTTGGCAGAAAATCCGCTTTTTTATCGACAAATTTTGTTCAGCGATGAGGCTCATTTCTGGTTGAATGGCTACGTAAATAAGCAAAATTGCCGCATTTGGAGTGAAGAGCAACCAGAAGCCGTTCAAGAACTGCCCATGCATCCCGAAAAATGCACTGTTTGGTGTGGTTTGTACGCTGGTGGAATCATTGGACCGTATTTTTTCAAAGATGCTGTTGGACGCAACGTTACGGTGAATGGGGATCGCTATCGTTCAATGCTAACAAACTTTTTGTTGCCAAAAATGGAAGAACTGAACTTGGTTGACATGTGGTTTCAACAAGATGGCGCTACATGCCACACAGCTCACGATTCTATGGCCATTTTGAGGGAAAACTTCGGAGAACAATTCATCTCAAGGAATGGTCCGGTAAGTTGGCCACCAAGATCATGCGATTTGACGCCTTTAGACTATTTTTTGTGGGGCTACGTCAAGTCTAAAGTCTACACAAATAAGCCAGCAACTATTCCAGCTTTGGAAGACAACATTTCCGAAGAAATTCGGGCTATTCCGGCCGAAATGCTCGAAAAAGTTACCCAAAATTGGACTTTCCGAATGGACCACCTAAGACGCAGCCGCGGTCAACATTTAAATGAAATTATCTTCAAAAAGTAAATGTCATGGACTAATCTAACGTTTCAAATAAAGAATCGATGAGATTTTGCAAATTTTATGCGTTTTTTTTTTTTAAAAAAGTTCTCAAGCTCTTAAAAAATCACCCTTTACAAACCGATGGTCATTTTTTAAAGTAGGTATACGAAGTTGAGATTGGATTTATCTGTCTCTAATAAAGTAAGTAATAGAGCATTATTTTCTTCATTCTTATCATGGAATACCAATTGAGGGCGTGAGCGCTATAGTGGCCTAACTGGAATGTTATTGAAATTGTTTCTATTACACAAATTGAATCTGTGTATTAAATAATATTTCTGCATTTTTTTTTAAATTAAAGCGTTAATTCCATAAGTACAGGCCTTTTTGCACTTAGAGGCCAGTCACAAAAAATTCTTAAGTGCAAAAATGGCCTATGTGGTCAGAGCCCTTATTATGAATTACGAAACGAACGGAAGAAAAAACAAAACTCGAAGAAACGAAAGCCATAGCGAAGAGCCATTATAAGATACGAAAATAAAAAAACAAAAAAAGTTGCCAGACAAAAACGAAAAATGATAATTTTTTAAAAGTGCAACTTACTTCACTCCTATTAACAAATGTCAATTTTTATGTTTTTACAATAATTGTATATATTATTTACTTACTTTTTTTCGCTCACTTAACAAAACAAAAACCAACCAAACCAAAATAAAAAATAAATGACATTTGATAACTCAACTACCCCCAAAACGAAAGCTGAACGAGAGCTGAAGGCACTCGTAAATAAAAATGACGATTTTTACGATTCTCGTTTCTCTTAATCGCAACTTGACGATTAAGTGCTCTACTACAATCGTTTTTCCTGATCGCAATTTAACGAATACTCCTTATTTTTAACGAGTATCGTTTTTCATAATAACCCCCCAGTTATAACGGTATTTTGAACGATTGCAAATTCAAAAACCCTTTATATTTCGATCATATTGAAAAAAAATAAAAACTTTATTTCCTTGTAAGTACATAATCTGTTTCTTATTTGTGCTCTACTGAAAAAAATGAAAAATGTAGGTAAATAGTTTGGCCACTTTTGCACTCAAGGCCATAATTACTTTTAAAACTTTTTAGTATTATTTCACAAAAAGAATGAATATTTTTAAGTTATTGGTACCAAAAACGAAAAGATAAAATGGAATTCAAGAAAAGTTCAATTTAAAACTAAAGTAAATACAATTCAATAAAAACCATGTCTACACGCTTTTGCAGGAAGTCGATTCACTAACTTTGAAAACACGAAGCTAAAAAAAAGTTATCATTTCACTTTTCACAGAGTTTAATCATTTTATCACTTCACAAACATGTAAATGGCGATTCCCGAATTCTTTATGATAAACAGCTGTCAAAGTGAGTAAAGTAGTACTGAAAAAATGCCTTCACTTCCTCAGAGAAAAAGATGACTGTGACGTCAAGAAACACCAAGATGGCGAAGTGACGGATATAAGAAAATTTCGTATAAGAAAAACTCGCTTATAAGACAGACATTCTAATAGATACTATCTAATGTCATTTCGATTGGTTTTGTGTTCTGTTCCATTCATATCGCAAATGGAAAAATTGGAGTAGTTGGAGTGAAAAAGGAGTAGAAAAGGCATACTCGAAACATCCAACCGAAAACGGCATAATATTGATAGTTTTTCAATCTTTTAAAGCTCAACTATTATATTAAGTTCAAAAAAGTACTTTAAGATTGGTTTTTTTTTTTTAAATACTTTTTTTTCCTGATAAATTCTAGTTCAGCCTCATGGAAAACATCTTATGAAAAATGTTCCCCGGAATTTGTTTGAAAAGCTATTCAGCCTTATTATAAGTTCCACATGGAAAACATTTCGCCCGAAAAATATTTGTTCCCCCTAAATTTGAAAAGCTGTTATGAGTTTCGCCTGAACTTTTCTTGGCCTAAAATAAATTAAGAAAACCTTGCACAAAAGCACCAGCCACTACCCTCTGCGTTTCTTTCGTTTGCCGTCACAAAATAAGAGAAAATTTAAGTTCTTAATTAAGTAAAAAAATAAGAAACAATTTAAGCTCTTAATTACCAAACATTTCATGTGAATTGAGACTCATAAAATAAAATCGTTTTTCGGGTGAAAATCACAATAGTTGAAAAGTTAAATGTCAGTTTTTCCGCGTGGAATTTTGTTCACGTGAAGATCATAATAAGACATACGAAGATGCATGTGGAGAAAATTTGATTTAAAAAGCCTACCGAATATCGAACGATTTAAGAAAAAACGCAAAATCAACAACACAGGAGGAATAGTGCGGCGATAGATAATATTGGGTTCGATTTTGCTTTTGTGGTCAGGGCCAGCCCGAGCTAAATTGGCACCCGGCGCAAGTTCATCAATTTTGGTTATTGGTAGGAGAAGTCATTTATTAACATACGCTCTGTTAATAATTGTCTGTATTTGCTTTTAATATATGTTTTTGTTATATGTTAAACAGCATAACAAAATAAATGCTTTCACTCATACACACGATGGTGAGTGAGAATAACGTCGACAAATTGATAAAGAGCAATTAGTAAATAGGTAGGTATCTGTTGTTAAAGACGAACAAAATCGTGGACTTTGCAAACATTTTGTAATGTAGTTTTTTTACTGTGGGAGTGAATAGGAAGCTAGGCCTGGGTTTATTTTTTAAATTTTTTAAAATAGTAGGAATACATACATAAACCTAGGACCTATATCTTTAATTTCAGAATAAGCTGGAAGCTATATAATGGATTGCAAAACTGGTGTGAGCTATTAAAAAGAAATTAATATTAAAAAAGTAGGCATAGGAAGTGGTTACTAGGTAGTGGCTTTTTTAATAATTGCTCCGGATTTCCGATTGCACGTAGAGCTTGTCCGGCCCTGTTTGTGGTAATTAGGTTACATTTTAAGACATTTAATTTGCTGTTGATTCGAGATAACAAACAGGTAAAATTTTTCGTTTTCTTTCTGAATGCTTCGCGTTGATTTGGGAGAGTTTTTGCAGAAATAAGTAATGGCTCTCCAGAAGCAACTCAAAACATTCGCAACGTTCTATTCTTTTACTAGTTTTGTTGCATGGCGTCAGGGTGTTTTTAGTGAATTAAATCTTGAAAAAGCAGAATATTATAGTAGTTATGTTTCTTTGTCTAAATTTAGAGTAGATTTACTCCATTTGGAGTAACATCCGAGCGCTGGCCTGTATAAAGGCCAGTACAGCATGTCACCTCCGTCATAGCAAATACACGAATAGGAATTTGATAGTCAATGTGTATAGCCAACTGGCTACTGGCTAGCCAATACTGGCTCGTATGGCCGCAGGGTTAGGTATGTGCACGTCATATTAATTTCTCGTTTTCGCTCGGTTTTGTACGACGCGACGGCGCACAGTGGTTCCATTTGTATGGGAAGTGGGGTCAAAACTCTTAATTTAAGTTTAACTGATGGAAACTAAATTAAATTACATTAATTACAATTAGAAAGAATTGCATCAATAAATTTAAAATTTCTTTGGACCAAGTCGATTTTTGATTTTTTTTTAATTTCTTTCGTTAAAAAGCAAAGGGTCTGAAGTCAGCAAAAATCTATTTAACAAATCGGTGTTTATTGATGTCCTTCAAATTTTTCTGGTGTTTTTTTTGAACGGATAAACTTCACATCTTTGTTTTTGGCTTCAGCTGCCTCCTCCGTAAATTGGCCTATAGGCAACATGGAATGTTTCACTATTTGACCGCCATGAATTAGAACCTTGTGCACTGAAGCTGGCAATGGGTACCAAGGATACTCTGCATTGATTTCTCGGGCTCTTTCTTGAGTGTATTCCTGAAAAGTTTCGGCATTTATTTCAAAACAGCTTGCCAAAGTTTTTAAAATGACAGCACATCTTTCGATAATCGACTGTTTTACTCTAGTTATTTGGGAAGATACAGATGGGTTTGCTGGCAGTATTTCCATCGTTTGAATTGCCTCCACCTTGTTTCGGCTTGTCGACTATCAACCCAATTTTCCTAAATTCTCCTTGGATAGGTTTTTTTTTGTGCGTCCATAAGATGTTTCTCACTACTTCCTGTACGCCATTTTTTTAAAATCCAATCTATTTGCTAAATGAATGAAGAATTCAACAAACCTTATTAATGCATACAAGAGATATGCCGAAATCTAGGTAATCTTCATTTATGGTTCTTTCTAAGGAGGTTTCAAGGTCATTCATATTGCTAAGTTTTGGTCCACAAATCACTCCACTTGTTGTGAAGCCGTATGAGACAAGGCGTTGCACATCTTACCGTCAACCATTGCCAGTTTAAGTAAAGGGTGATTTTTTAAGAGGTTTAGAACTTTAAAAAAAAAAAACACACAAAATTCGAAAAAATGAATGAAATATTTATTTGAATCGATAGTTTGAACCTTGCAATTTAATGTTTAAAGATAATTTCATGCAAATGTTGACCGCGGCTGCGTCTCAGGTAGCCCATCCGCTGAGTCCAATTTTTTCATACTCTTTCACACATATCGGCCGGTATCTCACGAATGAATGCATGGATGTTGGCTTCCAGTGCGTCAATCGAAGCGGGCTTGTCCCTATAGACATTAGCCTTGACATACCCCCACAAAAAATAATCTAATGGTGTCAAATCGCACGATCTAGGCGGCCAATTGACCGGCCCGAAACGTGAAATTAACTGTTCACCAAACTCGCCTCGCAATTGCGCCATTGTTTCGCGTGCTGTGTGGCATGTGGCACCGTCTTGTTGAAACCACATATCATGCAAGTCAAGAACTTCCATTTCGGGCAAAAAAAAGTTTGTTATCATCGCTCGGTAGCGTTCACCATTGACAGTAACGCTGCGATTCGCATCATCTTTGAAGAAATATGGCCCAATAATGCCGCCGGCCCATAAACCGCACCAAACAGTGGCTTTTTCGGGATGCATTGGTAGCTGTTGCAATGCTTCTGGCTGATCTTCACTCCAAATGCGGCAATTATGCTTATTTACGTACCCATTCAACCAAAAATGAGCCTCATCGCTGAACACAATTTTTCGATAAAAAAGCGGATCCACGGCCAGCTTTCCAAGAGCCCATTCACCAAAAATTCGGCGTTGTGGTAGGTCGGCTGGCTTAAGTTCTTGCACCAGCTGTATCTTAAAAGGCTTTACGCCCAAATCCTTCCGCAAAATTTTCCACGTAGTGCTGTAACAAAGGCCTAACTGCTGGGAACGGCGCCGAATCGACATTTCGCGGTCTTCTGTCACACTAGCTGATACGGCCGCAATATTTTCTTCACTACGCACAGTACGTAAACGTGTTGGTGGTTTAATGTCCAACAAAGTAAATTTGGTGCGAAATTTGGTCACAATCTTCCGAATAGACTGCTCAGAAGGTCGAGAATGCCGACCATAAAATGGAAGCAGCGCGCGATGAACATTTCGAACCGAGCACGAATTTTGATAGTAAAATTCAATAATTTGCAAGCGTTGTTCATTTGTAAGACGATCCATGGTTAAATTGCAAACCAAACTGAAGCTGTTTGACAGTGACACAAGGTACTAAACACACGTCAGCTGTCAAAACCAGTGTTGCCAAAACCAAACCAGCTAAAAAATCACCCGTTATATGCTTTACTTAATTTAATTGTTAAATTGCTTTACTAATCTTAATTGTTTCATTCAGTTAATTTATTTGGCTCTGTATTTACTCTTGCTGAGCTCGGCTCAAGTCCGCCGTTTCTTTTTTCAATTGAAAACGTATGGGTCGGTAGTATCGAGTTGATCCTAGCAGAGGATTTTGCCATACAATTTCCTTTTCAGGCTCAGAACCCAGTTGCGAAAAAAGTTGTATTGGATCATATGAAGTTATAAACATGTCCGAATCGCTGAATTCGTTAGATATTTTTTGTTTGTATTCGGACTGTCCACTGCTTCCATCAAAGCCCCATTTGCCGATTAGAGTAAGATGACCTAAATCAAGGGTTCATTAAGCCACAATGAAATTATATTTTTAAAAAGACGAACACAAAATTATTCTACCTTATGTGGTTTTATTCAGACGAGCGACACTCTTATATTGGCCACTGAAGTTATCGGTTGCAATAAACGCTAAACACTTTTACTATTAACACAGCTAAAAATGAAGGGACAAATTTAACCATATAACACAAAACTTTGTTTTTAATTTTTTTTTACCAAAATCATTCTCCAAATTTTCAATAATTTCTAGTTGGGATTCCACGATGCGTTCAGCTGTATGATTAAGAAGCCTTAAAGCGAAACTTTAGTAATGAATCCGATATTTTTATTCTTTGAAGTTCTTGGTAACTTTCTTTTTTGGCTTTAAGAACTTTTACATAGCTTGGAATAACATCGACTTCAGTTTTTTGGTTTAGCAAGTTCCTGATGACTTGGTACTGATGTTTTGACAATTTTGCCTCAATCAAAAGCTTCAAAGCATAAGTTCAAGTTGTTTAACTAAAAGATTTTCTTCGGACTGGCATTTTTTTAAAGCCAAGCGAAATCTTCATCGACGACGTCAACGATCTCTGCAATACGTCTCCTCTTTGTTCTACACGAGCTTTCCAAGAATGGCTTTTTTGGTCTGCCTTGAGGCTTTTGCGAGATATTTTCATCTGATTGGTCTTGTACAGAACTAAAATCTTCCTCGAAATCAAGCCAAGCACTGTTTTAAGACAAAAGTAGTTTTTTTTTTCTTTGAGCAGGCCTTCCGCCTTCTTTGAATGCATTTGCAAAGATTAATTATCTTCTTTTTTGCTTCCAAATCTTTAAATTAATGAATTTGTTTAAAAATTGTCCAAGTTTCGCTGGCTCTTGCAGCTCTGTCAACTTTCTTAGTCGAACGCCAAATATTAAAAATATCGATTCGCTTAAATCTTAAAAAAAGTGGAAATCAGCGTTTTATTGCGGGTCAAAATTTTTAGATTTGCTCCAATCTTCGCTCAAAGTTTTTGATGTATAAGTTATAATCGGCTTTTATAGGCATTTGATGTTTTTTTCTTCAAAAAAAAACACAAATCATGCATTAGTTCTAATGCAAGTTAAAAAGAAAAAAAATCTTCAAAAAACTATTTAAATGCCTTCATGATATATTGTTTTAATATTCAAATCACCTTTTTTCCAAAATCAGTTTTAAACAATCTACAAAAAATGATTAATGCGAAGAGGTATTTTCAGATTTAATTTATTTTTCTAAACTGCCAAAAAACACTCAATTTCGTCACGCGACTGAGAAGCAACAACTAATTAAAATGAGAAATCTTACTGTCACTTAACTGTCCCGTTATCATAGATAATTACTGCATTAAAAATAAACAATTTGATAAACCTTGAAATTTTGACTTTTGACCTATGGGAGGGACCCCTGTGCGGCGGCGGGTGCACCGTTCGTTAGCTTCCGGCTATTCTAGTTCCACCTTTACTTACACTTGAGAAATACAAACCTAAAAATATCCAAAACAAAATTGAACACAAACAAAAAGTCAAAATTTAAACTTAATTTTTAAATTTATATTTTATTTAAATTAAACCTTAAGAAAATAATTTAAATTTAACATAATATTTGTATTGAGCGTTTTTTTTTATGTCACACAAAGCGATTATAATTACAATTGTTATTAATTTGAAGTACATACTTTGAGTTCAATAAATAATTAAACAAATATTTAAATTTTTAAAATTAGATTTGTGAGTACGAGTATGTAGCATTATTGTCTATAGTGTTTATTATCGGGATACAAAATTCAGATTAAATTGGGAATAAAGAACCTTTTTTTTAAATGTTAAATAAAACATTAACAAGTTGTTATAGTAGATTTATACATATTTTTATTGATCATTAAAATAAGTACTTCATGATATTAATTTTTGAAGTTTTTTTTTTTTAATTATTATTTTAATAGGAAACATTAGTCTAAAATCTAAAATTATAATTGAACTTTTATATTTATATAATTTATAATATATATTTTGTTGTTGTTTTTTTTTTTGAACATCTACTATAATTATTATCATTCGAAGGAATAACTTATTTTTCATAATATTTCTATTTTGCATTGTATTTTCATTTTCTTATTATTCTAATTACTTATATTTTAATGTTATGTAATGCATCATTATGTCAATTTCTTTACACAGCCATAATCCCATTTAATTAAACCATTGCTATAAAAATTTGTTATGGGATGAAAAAAATATATATATTTATTCATAATAAAGACAGAAAGCGACAGTTGGAAAAGAAAAAGATATAAAACCACTGAGGGAGTATTTTAACTTGAATTAAAAGAATGCGTGTGTTTTGGCATTGCAGAATTTAATTAATTAAAATTCAAACAAAAATGCAAATGTAGGTATCTAATGGAATAGTAAATATTTTTTGTTTTTATTATTCTGTGGGTGGAGGTGGTAGAGGTGGTGGATGGGGATATGTTAAGCAATTTTTTTTTTTAAGAAGAACCCATGACTATAATGATAATTTTGAGGACAAAGCCAATGCAAGAAAACTTCTTATGTTTTTGTTGGTAATGAAGAAAAATCTTTAAATCTTTCGGTGATATAAATGTTTGTAGGTGCGTGCAACAATGTAAGTCCTTTCTCCGTGTCAAATTTAAAATTTCAATGGGAATGGGATACGAGATTACCTTTATTGTTGTTGTTTTGTTTTTAGCTTTTGACTGCATGTATTTCGATTTTTTTTCTTTTTCAATTCTATTTATTCACCATAGACGGAAATATTTTGTTTGTGGTAGGAAATTTTGACATATCGGTGACAGGACTTCGAAATTTAGATACTCAAACAGAAGAACAAATCGTCTGTATATTTCTGAAATGGTATATGTTTTTTGAATATGATCCAATAGATTTTTGGAATTAAAAAGAAAAAATAAATAAATATTAAATTTAAAAAATTACAATTCAATTTAAAATTACAAAAAAAAAGTAATAATTTTGTGTTTTGCTTTCGAGTGTGCGAACACATCCTCTTAAAAGCATTTCCAATTGTCGAAAAATATTATTTAATATGAGAAGCAAATATCTTTATAAGTTTTCATTAGAGCCGAAATCAGGTATAATTTCGCAAATCACAGAAAAATTAAGATTTGGTAGTTTCGCTTTATGGCATCTCATTTTTGAATTTCAACTGGCTGTTTTTGTTCAACTTCTATTTTTCATACATTGGGATTTCACATTTTCATGCTAAGTCTTTTGAGAGCTCTTCAAACTAATCGGGTGTGTTCGTTGAGTTTTCATTTAATTTCCAACCTAATTTCGGATACATTAGGTTGACATTATCTCATTTCGAAATGTGAATTTGTATGAAAAATTAGACGATTGTTTGTCGAATCTTAAATTTTCAACGAAATTACCTCATTTGGTATCGAATGTCGATTCTTTATTTCCATTTTAAAAATCTGAAATTCGTAGATTGTGTAAATTAATGATAGGCAGGTAGGATTAGGTAGATATTACCTATACTTTTTTTGAATGCAAATTGAATTGACGTTGATTGGATTCCATTCTAATGTGTTTCTTGCTTTTTTTAGTGAGGAGGAGAAATTACATAATTTTTAACATAGAATACATTTTTTTTCTGGGATCTAAACTTTCATCTGAAGTAATTTGCTTTGATTAAATTGTTGAAATTGTGCACAACATAATAAGGCCGTCGTAAACGCTGTGAAGTTTGAAACTTCGTAGTGTCAAAAAAATAAAAACATCAAGTTGTTCGATCCAATTATTAGCCAACTAATAAATAATTACCAACAGTCAATAATTTCATTAGCTGAAGCTTTCAAGTTTTAGTTGGATCTCAAGTTTTCAGGACAAATCGAAAATCTCTACTAAAAAACTCAATTAATGTTAATACACTAGCATCATACTATTTATATCCCTTCTACACTAATCAAAGCAGTAATCTTTTTCAAATTATTAACTTTTATTTTAAAATGTTAAATTCTGATGGACTTAACAAATGAGATCTTTTGAAATCTAGAGACGGAGTTTTAAAAACTTTATATGAAAAAAAAATATTGAAAATCCAAATTTTATTTTGGAAGACAGCCGATTTATATGCACCCAATCTTTCAAAGCTTGACCTAAAATTGTTCAAAATTACCGCATTGTCCGCTGAAATAAAGTGTACTTTTCGAAATTTTCATTAATTCACAAACCCCTTGATAAATCGATTGTCTTTGAAACGTTCCAAAAAATTAATGATTCTTTATGAAACACTTAAATCTTCCTTTTAAGGACTTTGAGTGTGTTGGACGCCAGTGGAGAAAAAGTTCAATTTGTCGACACTGAAGGACATGAAATACTTTTGATAAACCAAAGTAAAAGTTTTCCTCAGAATTGGGAGAATTACCAGCCTTCAGAGTGACTGCATCCATAACAAAGGCTATTTAAAGCCATCTTCGTTTTCCTAGCAACAAAGGCGATTCATCTTGAAGCGGTAAGCGATCTAACTTCTCTAGCAGCGTTTCGGAGATTCACATCACGGCGAGGAGTCTGCAGCCAGATCAACAGCGATTGCGTTACGAATTTTAAAAGGAGTTAAAACAGAGTTGTACCCACTTCTGAACGATACTACCCATGACTGGAAAAGGGTTGCTGAAGTTTTGTCTTCACAAGGAACAAAGTAGAATTTCATTCCTCCTGCTTCTCCCCACTTCGGAGGATTATGGGAAGCCAGCGTGTATGTGCAACTTCTGAGGGTATCTAAACCTTGTTGAAAATGTTGTTTTTTCATGTCGAAACTAATTTACACTAAACTTATTTATTTATCACGCTTTAATAAATTTTGTTTCTTTACATGTCAATACGAGATTAATTGCATTATAAAACTTTTTTGTTGTACCTAAACTCTGGAAAACTCACCTTCCGCCCGGGGAGAATGTTCAACTCAACCCAAAGTTAACCAGAGGGTTCAACTCGAAACTGCCAAACTAAAAGATACATGTAGCAGCTGCCTAAACAAATTCATCGCAACTATGTTCACGATCTTATTCAACCGGTCAGCTGTCAAAACAAATTCTAAAAAAGTGATTCTTTCCAAGTCAAATTGTGTTGTGTTTTATTTGCTATTTTTTTTTTTTTAAGTTTTTTTATACAATAAATTTAATAAATTAATTCAAGGCTATTCAGCCAAATAAACTCGATTGAATTAATTGTCATATATTTATTGTAGCCAAGAGAAAAATAAAATAACTTCAAATGAAGAATATTATGTGTAGAAGAAAGATAGAAAACAAATATAACAGTTAATGTAATAGTATTTCATATCTCTCAACATTACGGCGAGCAATCGTTTTTTCCTCCGCTACAGGAGCCAAGCTGTTACAGATGCAAGAGCGCTTGGTCTCGATGACTGGAGGGAGCTTACGAGGGACCGCAACCGATCGAAGACCGCAATATCTCAGGCGAAGACATTCCATGGATGGGGAGTCCTATAAGTAAGTAATCGCCTAAAAAAAAGGGGTGGTACGCTTCAATACCAAACCAATAGGACTGCTGTTGAAAAAGTATTGGACATAAGTACGACTACCCGTTTTTATTAAATTTACAAAACAAAGCCTATAACGGTGTATTCAGCATGACAAGCTACGTAAAAAACACAAATCACCGTGGTCAACCCGCAAGCCCTTTGAACCGAAGGATGAGACAGAGAGATATTTCTCGTGTCGCCGCTCATAAAGAGCAAGACCTCGATGCTAAGTATGGAACATCCAACTGGGCAAAACAAATGGACAGCGAGGATGCGTACCAGGAAGCGGTAAATCGCCCAGCTCCTAAGAATCGAGCTCAGAACTGGAGAAATCGGCAGTCAAGACCAGCTCCAGGCATCAAACCATCAACAGTAGATCATCTCCTTATGATGAGGCCATGTACGCGGGAAATGGATGTGGAAGCAAGCCCGTTCAAAAAACCATAGGACAAAACTTTGTTTTTCTGGATTTACACCACTCGTTCGTCAAGTATATGACAGAATATTAATCGAGGATCAAAGGTTGAATAGATCACTCCCTTTTTCAATTTTCCAACATGCGATGGTTGAGTTTCTCACCGCCCATGTTCTAACCCAGGGAAAATATGTGCAGAAGGTACCATTCCTGCAAACCCTGATGGATCCGCTGTTAGTAATTAATAGCGATGAATTGAAAAAAAAACTACCCAATTATACAATAGATTCTTAAAATGTCCGGAAAAAAATCATCAGATGATCTGAACCCAAACACTTCCAGAACAGGGAAAAACAAGAAGAAGGGAAAATCTTCAATAAAGAACGATACAAAATTTGAGAAGTCACCAACTGAGAGAATATTAGAAACTATATCAAAGAACGGTACATTGGACTCTGTTAAATTGAATCAAGCGACTCAACCTACTCAGAAGAATGATAGATAAGATTATGAAAATGACTGGGGTATCTAGCCTCAGAGTTATACGTCAGAGACAACTGAGTATGCCCAAAGCAAAAAATCGCATTTAATCGCGTTTTTTAAGTAACCCTACACTCAGAGAAAAAAAAGACATTCAGGTTTGAGGAAATGGTTTATAAGCGGGTAATTGGTGCGGCTTTATTCCTTTACAGCATAAGTATAGTATATACAGTTAGGTATTTAGTATAAGTACCTATTTTTTATGTTTTAAAAGTTCGAATAAATTTTTGAAATTAAATAAGTTACTCAAATTCTTTTGTTATCATTTCTTTCTGGAGATTTCTTATTAAAAAGGTTTTGGACAACATCGACTGTTTACTATGGAAAACAAAGTATATTTTTGAAAAGATTTGGATACAATAGTTCTACACTATTAAATTAATGGTACCACACTATTGTTTATCATATTTAAACAATAGTACGGTACTATTAAAACAATATCTTCAAAACTTTTACGGTAATGGTATGAGTCCCATTGACTAATTCTCTGGTGCCAGGTAAAAAGGGGTTAAGTCAAAAATATCAGCTTTCGGATTTTTGTTGGATTTAAGTCACTTTTTTTTCTCTAACGTTTGGTCCTATCGGCATAAGTCAAGCGTGATTCCTTCTAATAGAAATTGTTTTGTACAGAGGGTATAAGTCAGGAAGTTCTTAAAACAGTTTGATATTAAGGGCGTAAGTGGACTTAACACCTTTGTATTCGCACTCATTATATATTTGGAAACAATTTAGTTGCTCCTAAGGGTTTAAGTCATCTTACTCCCTTAGTACCAAACACAAAAGAACAAATCTTTTGAAAAGAGAAAGACATAAATCTCTAAGTGTTACCATTTAAAACAAATAGGATTGAGATGCATTTGAAAAAGTATAAGAATTAATCTTAGATATCAATAATAGAATTTTTGATAATCATTTTCTTCAACACCTTGGACAACGTAGCCTTAAATATCCTAGAATTATAATTTCACGATGATTATTTTGCTAAGCAAAATTATTTTAATCAAATTGCGAACCAGCGGCAACACTTATTGAGTATGCTGTAAGCTGCACACTTGCTCTTCTCTCTTTTAGCCACTTGCTGGTTTCCGCAATTTTCAGACTTGAAGTGAAAAGAAGTACACTTGGTCACAAAAGAAAAAATACACTTTTAAAAGTACAACACGAGTTAATGGTGTGTTCTTACTTTTGTGACACAGTGTTACTGTGAAAACAAATAATTGAGACAGCTATAATTTTTTGTTTGGGAACAGTTTAAACTCTCTTTTGACTACTATGATGAGAATATTTTTAACGGTACCTACCTCAACCACTTGTTTTTGTGCTTTATTTTTTCACTTGTTGTGTGAATTCAGTTCAAAAAGTTCTTAAAAATGAGTACAAGAAGTAAATATATTTTACAACTAGCTTTAGCGCGTTCTGGAAACCATAACATCAGCGGTAAATACATATTAGTTTTGTTATGATAATACAATAACTATTATTTCCTTGCAATTATTGTTGATAATAATTTTATAGAAATGACACAGCCTTTTCCTGCAATTGGAAGCATTAGTTCACGTCGATCTTCGCCAGCTCCGTCTTTGCCTGCGGATATGCCAAGTATCTTGGATTCTGATGATAGCACCACGGATAAGGATTTCAGTTCCGATGACAATGGCAAAGATGAAGATTTCGTTCCAGATTCAAGAGATAGTAATGAGGGAGACATAATGGAAGCTGAATCAAGTCGACCAATGACAATCAATGAAGATTTCGCAATTGAAGAAATGGAAAACCAAGGTAATTTGGCGGGAAATGAAAAAAAAATAGTGAAAAAATGGGCTAGAGCTGTAAGGAAGGAAAGGAGTGCTAAGTTACATAGTGGTCAGAGTTACATTAATGTCAGTGGAAAGGTGGTGAAAGCGAGAGCATTACAGAGCTTAAAACAGTGTAGAAAAAAATGTTCGTCTTTCCTTAGTGAAGATCTGCGAAAAAAAATATTTGATGAGTACTGGTCACTGGGATCTCACAACAAAAGAGTTGCATTTATTGCAAATCTCATCAGCTCAAAAGAAAAATGTGTTACTCGCAGGAGAAAACCTGATAGTTTGAAAAGCAGAGATGTAACACATGAATATTTTTTAAGAAATTAATGGAGCTAGAGTTTCTGTGTGCAAAGATTGTTTTTGTAAGACTTTAAATGAAAAGCCAAAATTTGTTGCATCCTCAATAAAAAATAAAGGTTTAAATATTTCGGGAATAACTCTTGATGATAAAAGAGGAAAGAACGCTACCGCTAATAAAAAAACTGAGGAAGACATAAATGCAGTGCGAGCTCACATACAATCATTTCCGTCTTACGAAAGTCACTATACGAGACGCACGAATGATAAAAGATATCTTCCATCTCATCTTAACTTGCGCATTATGTATGATTTTTATAAGGAAGAACGAAACAATCCTGTGGGCCGGACGCTTTATGCACGAGAATTCCACAAGCTTAAACTCGCTTTTAAGAAACCACACATAGATACATGCTTCAAATGTGATACTCTTCAAATGAGGCTGCAAGTTGCTTCAAACCCAGGTGATCAAGCAGAAAAACAAAGTGCAGAAAATGGCCTACAAATTCATCAGGAGCAAGCAAATGCAGCATATGAAGCAAAAAGGATAGACAAGCAAGAGGCTCAAAATAATCCTTCAACCAAATGCTTCAGCTTCGACCTGCAGCAGTGTTTGCCAACACCATTTATTGGTTCTTCGGTTGCATTTTACAAAAGGCAGTTGTGGACTTACAACTTGACTGTTCACGACAATGCCACCGGAGAATCAATGAACTATATGTGGCATGAAGGTCAAGCTGCCAGGGGAGGCAACGAAATAGCTTCGTGTTTGTACCAGCAGCTAAAGAGCTTACCAGACACTGTGTCTGAAGTTACGTTCTACTCCGATACATGTGGGGGGCAGAACAAAAATAGTCATGTTGCTGCAATGTTTATTTTAGCGCAAACAGAACTCCCACATTTGAAAATAAACCATAAATTTTTAGTTGCAGGACACACTCACATGGAGTGTGACATAGATCACTCCATGATTGAAAAAAAAAAAAAAAAATGCAAACACCTGTATACCACCCGCATGATTGGTACCAATTGGTACGAAACACAGGAAAAAAAAAAACCAATTCAGGGTGCATGAAATGCAACAAGAGGAGTTTTTTGATTTTTGTGCTTTATTGAAGACAGCTTTAGTGTCCCGAAAAAAAAATGAAGCTGGGGAACAGTTCTCATGGCACAGTGTGCAATGGCTTCAGTATAAGGAGAAAGGCATAGTAAGCTATAAAAACTCACATACCAGGCCAAAGTATTTTTTTTTTCCAATTTTCTGTACCTTAGTGTCTAAAAAGCTGTTTCTAACCAATTCCCACTTTTTTTTCGTCATAACTGTGTAATTCTAACGGTATTTGTGTGTCGCACGTTTTTGTACGACGTGGCCGTGTAATATAAAAAATATTCGTTGAAGCCACGTCGTACGAAATCGTACGACAGTGTTCTCTCGTGTTGTCTCGTGGTATCTCCTGTGTATTTAGTAAGTGTAATTAGAAGTGATCGCAGGTTGTTGTCAATAATATTTTTTTACAGTTATAGGTTTCTAAAAATTTGGTATAAAAAATGGAAAGACGTAATTTGAGTGGTAATGAGGTTGAGAGGGAGCCAGATGTTGAAGAAAGCGACGAAGATTTTTCAAGCGACGACTTGGAATTCGATGACAATTGGTTACCAAATGATGATCCCAACTCAGATACCGACTCGGAACCGGAAGATTTCAATGCTGTAGATGCGGAAGTTCCAGAAAGTGACGAGGAAGAACTTGAAGAAGCTGAAGAAGTACCAGCAGTTACTGAAGCAAGTGACAACGTACGCTGGACGGAGTTTTCTTCCCGCCAAAAAAATTTTCCCTTCAGTGGAAGGTCTGGTTTTCTGATAGATGTGTCTACAACTATTAGCTGTCTTGAAGCCTTTTACCTTTTTGTTGATGAAGAGGTCATCCAACTAATAGTTTTAGAAACAAATAGGTATGCTGAACAACAAATCAATCGCGTTCCAATAACTCGTGCATCAAGGAAAAAGAAATGGGTTCCCACAAACGGCACAGAGATACGAAAATTCCTCGGGCTGTTGTTATGGATGGGCCTTGTAAAAGTCGGATTGCTAGAGGATTATTGGTCCAAGAAAAATATTTACAATTTTGGCATTCCTGCTAAGACGATGTCACGAAATCGGTTTCAACTTCTTCTCAACTTTATTCATTTTGCTGACAACGCCTCAATAACAGCAGGAGATAGAATTGGGAAACTCAAACCCCTGTTGGACATGCTGCAGAGGAATTTTCAGAGAGTCTTTATACCTGGAGAAAATATGGTCATCGATGAAACAGTTATTCCTTGGAGAGGTCGGCTTGTTTTCCGGCAGTATATTCCAAATAAAGCTCATCCTTACGGAGTGAAGTTATTCAAACTTTGCTCGACGGAAGGTTTTACTTGGTCTACGAAAATTTATTCCGGAAAAAGTTCAACAGGTGTTCGAGAGGTTGGTCTGGCAAAAAATGTTTGTGAAGAACTCAGTTCTTTATTGAAAGGAGAAGGTCGCACTCTATACGTCGATAATTTCTATACAAGCTACGAACTGGCACGCTCCATGCTTGACCAAAAAACTCATGTAGTTGGGACACTTCGAGCAAACAAAAAATTCTGCCCAAATGAGGTAATGAATGCTCAGCTAAAAAGAGGAGAAATGGTAGCACGTGAAGAAGAAAACGGCATTGTTGTTCTCAAGTGGAAGGACACCCGAGATGTCAGGATGCTATCGACAAAACATGCTCCCGTTATGGCTGCCGTTTCAGACCAATCCATTCCCAACCCAAACATTCCGTCCACCAGCAGAGGTAGGAGAACAAACCGACGCCAAGGAAATCGTGAGAAGCCTCTTGCCATAATTGAATATAACAAAGGCAAATCGGGCATTGATCTGTCGGATCAAATGGCTTCCTATGCTACGACTCTGAGAAGAGGTCTCAAATGGTATAGAAAAGTTGCCATTGAACTTTTACTGGGAATGGCAGTTGTGAATGCATATTTAGTGTACAAAAAAGCCACAAAAAGTGCGATTCAAATTCGAAAATTTAGAGAAAAAGTTGCTGAAGACTTATTGGACCTTATGTCTCTACAACCCGTTATTTCTAAGAAACATTTCATAGAAAAAAGAAAGGATGAAAATGGTAAAACCATAAGACGGGCTTGCGTTTTATGTTATGCAGAAGCCAAAAAATCCTCCGATAGGAAAACTGCTAGGAACAGCATAAAAAGAACAACAACATTCTGTCCAGAATGCCCCAATAAACCTCAGCTATGCGTGTCTTGTTTTCCAAAATATTCTCATTCAAAGAGGTAATTTACATAAAATATCTTTTCAGATAAATCCATTTCAACAGATTTATTTTCAGACAATAAATTTGAACTTTTTGGATTGTTGGCCCCTCGCTGAAAGAAATTTTAGAATAAGTTATATATGAAATGATGTATTTTTTTATTTTTTATTAATTTTGTCAATGAAGTTATGTTATGTTTTTTATTTATCATTTGAATTATTATAAAAACGAATTACTTGGTGAAAAAAAAACCATACAAACAAGAAACTTTGCTCGCCTTTATTTTCCTCAAACGTTATCCTACGACCACGTAGGCTAAACCAAAATGTTCACCAGAAGCCACACAATCCGAAACCCATACAAAATCCAATATACTGTCGCACAAAAACGTACGACATGGCCTGAACTGAATGATTAGGTGTCGCACGAAAATGTGCGACGCGGCTTCTGAGGAACTATGAGGTGTCGCACGAAAACGTATGACACGGCAGTTAAAGTGTTAATGAAGCGGAAGATTTTAAAGTCTTAAGCTTTATAAGGCGCGGAAAGTTTAAAAATCTTAAACAGTCGCTTAAAAGAAAGTACAACAATTTGAATCCAATATCCGCTGAGAAGAAACGGGATTTGTGCTCACTTTTGATCTTAGTTCCACCTGTTTTTCACGAATTTTATAAAAATTTGGTAACTTCGGAAGAAGCACCTGATAATGATCCCGATTTATTGGACGAAGAAGATGACCAAATGTAAAAACTTCAAAAGATAATAATGTACTTTATTTTCATTGTAATTCATTTTAATTTTATGTTTTCTGAATTAAACTTAGATTTGAATGTAAACACACATTTTTTTTCTTGACTTAACACTTTGGAAAAAACTTTATTTTAACAAGTAACCAAAAAACGACTGGCTCTAAGGGGATAGGTCAAAAGAAAATCTGGTAAGTACTTGAATTTTTTAGTCAACAGTCTATTGCTATTACAGATGACCCCTTTAATGACGGTTTTGCATCATTAATTTATTAAAAAAAGAATATCTAGATTTACAAACAAAATTTCAATCTTCAATCTCATTTTGTGGAAAACTACCATTTCTGACTTAACCCCTTTCTACCTGACACCAAAGAATTTTAATCGTAAAAAACCACTGATACAATGGGAATTCCTATTAATATTATGGTATTTTTCTCTGAGTGTAACAGACAAGTGAGGAACAAAAATGGAATTGCCGACCTTGACCGAGTAATCACAAAAACATACCGCAGTCACAGTCAAGCTAGAATAATTAACTTTATCTAGGTACTAAAATTTGATTGGTTTTCTCTTGGGTCGTCTGAGCGAACCCAATGCGTTTCAGCTCGTCAACAAAAATTAACTTTTTATCGAATTGATTTGTCGTCCTGAAAAGGACAGTTTTTTTGTTCGGTTTTGGGTCGCGTATTTTGACATATCTTTCACAAGACTATTCGCCAACAGACGCGAATTGACGTGTTAAGCAAAAATGAGGAAAAAATACAAATCATGAACAAATAAAATTGGAATAACATTATTTATATATAAATCTTATTATTGCTTTTTGCTGCTTTCATGCTTAAGTTAATTCTTTTTTTGTTAACACCATAAAAAGATTAAGTGAACGTTAAATGATTTCAAAATTGAGTTAGTTTTTTTTTTTTTTTAATATTCAATCTTCGGTTGTTACCACGTTCCCTAAAAGTGAATGGATAACTATTTAAGATTTAAATTTGCTTCTTGTGTTTTTCTTTTCGTTATAACAGGGTACGGAACATTCAATTGAATGAAGGAACAATGGATGAAGCCGGAAGCCGACTCCTAAATGTAGACAAAATTATGGCTACGAAAATCAAAATCCCTCATTTGGTATTTTTCAATTCGTCTCGGACTTGCTTTTTTGGATTAATAACTTATTGTTTGTTTTCATATATTGTTTTGTAATTGCGATATTTCGTTTTTCGACATAACGTATTTTGAGGTTTTGATTTGTGAGATTTCGTAGCCTTCCATACAAAATTAAGTTTGTTTGAACATTATTAAAATGCATTATTCAATGCATAGATTAAGTTATGTTTTTAGTTTTTTTTTTTGTGAACATTGCATGTGTTGACAATTTGAAAATATAATCAACTAAGTGTCGCCGGCTTCACCGGAAACAAATTATAAACAAAAGTGGATGTTTAGAAACTTGATACTCCTGGAACCCAGTCCAGCATCCAAACTCCAAAGATGATTCATCCTCTCACACCATAAATTATAGATTATTTATAAGTTACTAATAAGAATAAAAATGTATTTTAGGGAGTTGATATCGAGTTATCAAAGTGTTCAGTAGTAATAAAGCTTTTTAAACACTAAATTTTCACGTATGTGAAATTAATTAAAGACATTTACTTAAATGTTAATAAATATTTTTTTCATTAAACTTCATTTATTAAAGAAATAGTTTCAGGTGTGGCAAGAATCTGTATATACTGACGTAATGTGCAAATTATAGATTTAGATTTCAGAAGATATATTTGAGAAACAAAAGTAAGTATTTCGAAACAAATCTACTTCATACAATAATGTTTCGAAATTTTGAGGAAGTCGTTATCCATTTGGACAATTCTAATTGAAACAATATGATTGTTTATTGACAAATATGAAATTCTCTTTTGATTCAAAACTTCTAGGAGATATGGGTACATACATAGGACGCATTCATTAAGGCCATGAAGTTTTTAATGAATAAAATAAATTTGTCTTTATTTTTGTAAATATTTAGCCATGAAACGTACATATGTTGGTTTTATAAAAAACTTATATGCGTTTATTGACTTAAAATTAAAACACTAAGGCGGCTAAAACTCAAGGAAGTAGGAATTTTTATATGATAAATAGCTAGAGAAATGCCAACGAGGGTGACAAGATTGAAGAGACGATGAAAGGAGCCAAAGAGCTTTATTGCTCCTCCAAGACCAGCTTCAGACGTCGCGGCGTATAGAAAGTTTGCACATGCGAAAAACCAGTGATCAAGCCAGTGGGTTTCACTCCGTATAATACAAACCTGGTGGATACAAATTAATAAATGAGGATATGCTTCTGATAACCCATACAAACTGACCAATAAATGTAAGGAGTTGGATAAAAGTCTATTTTAATATTATGATACAAGCGAGCTTGCGTTTTTTGAGCTTTCTAATGAGAGTTCCGGAATGACTTTGAACCCTACACATCCCAAGAAGCATCAACGACTCAAATTTAATTTAATTTCTGGAAAAATAACACACAGCTCTCAATGTTGAACTAAGGAAGAAAATGTAGTGCTTATATACCACCAACATACAGAATCATAACAATATGTGTTTCCATCCGGTCGTTGGGGTATTAGCCCCATAAAATACAAAGCAATAGTAGATACTCTGTCACTTTAACTGCCAGCAAGAACGCAGCACAACAGAAGATTAAACCACCAAAAGACCTATCGAACCAACAATCAACAAGGACTTACATCTTTCCGCACCCTCATTACCAAACCAGCCAACGACCGTCAGCATTGCTCAAGCCGACGCTTCGTCACTACTACTAGGTCAAACATTTCTTTGAAGATGTTCTGGAAAAAAATAAAATCTTGGATTTGCCAACTGATTTCGGGTTAGCTAATGCATTTGATGTATTTTCATCTTGTGAATTGGAAAAATTTTAATTAATTTCTGGAAAAGGAACACACATCCTTCAAGATTAATAAATGGAAAACCATACATTTTCTTGTGAAAATATCAGATTGTCAATGTCAATCGAAGGTGCTTCATTAGGTGCAAGCTCTTAAACTATTTTCGTATTATGATACAAGCGAGTTTGGGTTTTAAGAACTTTTGGACATACAGTTGTGTTCATAAAAATAGCAGTGCTGGTCACACTTTATTAGTTTGTCAATCATTTTAGAGACGCAAATTGTTACAAAAAAAAAAATAACCTGTCATTTTTATATTCAAGGCTTTAAGCTTGTAATTTAACTTTACTATTCCCGTTGGACGCGCATTTGTTCAAGATCTCTGAATATAGTATGTTCATAAAAATAGCAGTGTCTTATCATTTAAAGTTAAAAGTTATAAAAAATTCAATTCTTTTATTTTTCGGTAAGTAAAAATTGTACTATTTGTAGTTTTTATTATTCTTAAGATAATATCATACAAAAAAATATGAAATATTAGCTCAAAAATAAAGAATGGGTCGGTTAAAACACTGCTTAGAAGAAGCTAGAAATTTAATAAGAAAACTGCGTTTAGAGGGGAAAACTTATAAGCATATTCAAGAAATCCTGGGATGTTCAGCAAAAATGGTTAGCAACGCCCTACAATCGCAAAATAAACCGGAAACACGCGGCCCAAAAAGGATGACAACTGCTAGAACTGATAGAAAAATCAAATAAGCTTCACAGAAATAAAATACAATCTTGAACTGTCTGTAAAATCTGTTACAGTACGAAGACGTCCTTTGGAAGCTAAACTACCAGCTCGAAGTCCACGCAAGGTGCCATGTAGATAAAATGACATGTGGCAAAGAGAATGGAATTTGCTAAAGCGCATCAAGATTGGCCAAGAGAGAAATGGAGGAATATTCTGTGGAGCGACGAAAGCAAACTCGTCCTTTTTGGATCCAAGGGTCGTCGGGAGTATGTGAGAAGATCCAAAAATGCAGCAAATGATCCATGATACACGGCGAAAACAGTGAAGCATGGCGGAAAAAAAATTTTCTTGTTGCCGTTCAATTTTGTTGACGGTTTATCTGACTTTTAATGAAAAAGATACACTTGGCTTTGATAACCAATATCTCAGCAAATAATGATGTTATTAAAAATCAAACACAGTTTTGAATATTTCAATAATTTTGTACAAAATTATTTAAGGTTTCATTGAAATTGTTTTTTTACCCTTCACCCTTAGTGACTTTTTGGGGTCTGCCGGTAAATCTATTGTTACTTGGCAAATTCTGATTCCATGATTTGGTAGGCAAATTTGATGACTTTTATACCATCAACATACAAACAAACCGTGCCAGAAAATAATTGTATAGGTAACAAGACAAAATTGAGTTTTAGCTGAATAAACAAGTTATACTATGACCATTACATTTGATTGATTCAAACAAAACAAAAAATTTGCCATATAAATGAGGACCTTCAACAAAGAATATGTATATAAATGTGTTTTTTTTTTTAAATTTTCGGTAATATTTTTTCAGCCAAAGCACGTGCGGCAAAAAACCCGCGGGGCAGCTTTGGGATCGTTATGTGAATAAAAAAAAAACAAAGCGCATGCATAATGTTAAAATTTGTACCCTCACAGAAGCTTGTACATATGTCAATTTTTATTAGCATTGAAAGTTTCATTTTCAAGAAATATAAGCGATTGGGATGAACGATGAAGTAAAAGACAAATGGCAGAGAAAATCAAATTTGTTCTACTAAAATCTTCCACAACGAAAGTAGCCAACTGGTATGTGAACTGAAAATATTTTACTATTCAACTTAAAAAAAAATATTAAAATTAACTGTACTTCATTTAATTCAAATTATATATTTTCGTTTACTTTCCCAAAACTACGAACTTCTACGAATTAAGCCCACAGTTCTTTCCATGTTGGTATACTGTACTAAAATTCGATGAAGTTCGTAGAAATGTATAGTTTTCTAAAGTAAACGAACAGTTATTAGATATTATAACCATAAGTTATAATATAACCATAAGTTTTATTAAAAAAAAGAAAAACTTAGCTTAGCAAAATTTGTACAGTATCTGAAACAACTAAGTAATAACCGGTCACTGTACTTAATTGAGTATACTCGTGCCTATTATTATTTAAATTTTCATTTTTTTTTTAATGTTATTTAGTTTTTCCTTTAGGTCAATATAGACTTCAAATTGCTGTATCTAAATAAAAGCCATTTGCTTTTAAATAAATGGCAAGAAATCAGAACAAAGATATCACATTATTAACACTCCAACATCAATCACAAATAAACTCGAGAAATTTTTTCAAACTCGAAAAAATAACTCAAGCAGGTAAGTTATTTTAATCTTATCTTTGTGCATAGCTGAACAACACATATTTTCAGATTTCTTAGACTTCATTTTTACAATACTGTTAACTTTAGTAATTATACCAACAGCTTCCTTTAATAATAAATCCGACAAACTATCAACAAAATCAGCATTCCTGGTGCCGACAAAAGCTTCATCGTTCATCTACTATTAATGATAACGTGAGAACCATCAATCAACTAAGGAATAAATACTTCAGCTAAGGTTTGACATATTTGGATATTTGGTCCAATATGCGAGGAGGGTGAATGGAGGAGAAGATTTAATCGTGAATTATACGAGCTGTACCAAGATGTGGATGTAGTCCAAAGAGCCAAAACACGCCGACTACACTGGCTCGGCCACATCGAGCGAATGGACAATGCTCCAGCCAAAAAAATCTTCGAATCCCAGCCCACAGGTTCAAGACGACCAGGAAGACCGAACCTCCGGTACGAGATCAGGCGGTTTCCGACGCAAGAACGCTTGGTCTCGATGACTGGAGGGAGCGTGCGAGGGACCGCAACCGATGGAAGACCGTAATATCTCAGGCAGATACCCTCCATGGATCGGGAGCCGGATAAGTCAGTAAGTAAGGTTTGACAATTCAACTATTATTAATTGTTGTAGGTTTAAGTGTTTTTAACAAAAGAGGGCTCTATGTTTATATTCATAGAACTTTATTAATATTTGACAATTTTTTAACTAATCTCCATAATTGTTTTGAATTTTATATGTCCTATCACTAGAATATTCAAAACATTTCTTTGAAATATCCGTTTTTTAGGAAAATAAACTTCGAAGCATTTGTTCTTTACTTAATTTTTTTTTAAATAAATTAAATTATCAAAAATCTCTCAAATTTTGCATCTTTCATCATTTTAGTCTTGTATTATTGAATTGTTTTATTGAAATACATCATAGTACGAGTACATATCACTTTTAAATTATCTAGTAATTGACAAAGTATATTTTGACGATCTATATTACATCACACTAATTTGGAAATAGATGCAATTGAGTTTAGAACATCGAAGACGTTGCAAAGTTAAGCACGATAAATTACTTGAAGAATTTACGATTAAACAAAGCAAATATATGGATAACCTCAAACAAAAGACAGCTCAAATGATCCAAGAGCTAACAGGTGAATCTGCTCTAGACGAAGAAAGGTTAAAGAACGTAATTGAGAGAACCAGGAAAGCAGACAAAGCTACAAAAGATGGTTGTGAATTAGGATCAGAATTGGACAATTATCAAGAACCTCGTAAAGAAGACGAACTAGATATCCCTCGTCTAGATCTCATCGAGAAGAAAAAGAATGCTCCTATTTTTGATCCTCCGCTTCATTCTTCCGAGTCTGTCATATCCAGTTGCTCTCAGATTACAGGATTATCAGACAGGTCAGAGAAAAGTCCAGAAGAATCGGAATCATCATCTGAGTATATAGGTGACAAGGCAGACGAATTTGGAGATGACGGTCATCCAACCTACGACATTCAAACTGTTCAAGATGCATTAGATCTGGGATTGGATTTAAGTGAAGATGGCAAAACAGACTACAGGATTATCAGACAGGTCAGAGAAAAGTCCAGAAGAATCGGAATCATCATCTGAGTATATAGGTGACAAGACAGACGAATTTGAAGATGACGGTCATCCAACCTACGACATTCAAACTGTTCAAGATGCATTAGATCTGGGATTGGATTTAAGTGAAGATGGCAAAACAGACTACAGGATTATCAGACAGGTCAGAGAAAAGTCCAGAAGAATCGGAATCATCATCTGAGTATATAGGTGACAAGACAGACGAATTTGGAGATGACGGTCATCCAACCTACGACATTCAAACTGTTCAAGATGCATTAGATCTGGGATTGGATTTAAGTGAAGATGGCAAAACAGACTACAGGATTATCAGACAGGTCAGAGAAAAGTCCAGAAGAATCGGAATCATCATCTGAGTATATAGGTGACAAGACAGACGAATTTGGAGATGACGGTCATCCAACCTACGACATTCAAACTGTTCAAGATGCATTAGATCTGGGATTGGATTTAAGTGAAGATGGCAAAACAGACTACAGGATTATCAGACAGGTCAGAGAAAAGTCCAGAAGAATCGGAATCATCATCTGAGTATATAGGTGACAAGACAGACGAATTTGGAGATGACGGTCATCCAACCTACGACATTCAAACTGTTCAAGATGCATTAGATCTGGGATTGGATTTAAGTGAAGATGGCAAAACAGACAGGATTATCAGACAGGTCAGAGAAAAGTCCAGAAGAATCGAAATCATCATCTGAGTATATAGGTGACAAGACAGACGAATTTGGAGATGACGGTCATCCAACCTACGACATTCAAACTGTTCAAGATGCTTTAGATCTGGGATTGGATTTAAGTGAAGATGGCAAAACAGACTACAGGATTATCAGACAGGTCAGAGAAAAGTCCAGAAGAATCGGAATCATCATCTGAGTATATAGGTGACAAGACAGACGAATTTGGAGATGACGGTCATCCAACCTACGACACTCAAACTGTTCAAGATGCATTAGATCTGGGATTGGATTTAAGTGAAGATGGCAAAACAGACTACAGGATTATCAGACAGGTCAGAGAAAAGTCCAGAAGAATCGGAATCATCATCTGAGTATATAGGTGACAAGACAGACGAATTTGGAGATGACGGTCATCCAACCTACGACATTCAAACTGTTCAAGATGCTTTAGATCTGGGATTGGATTTAAGTGAAGATGGCAAAACAGGTGTACTTATTAATAAGTATGATTTTTCTCAGGATCACTCAAGCTTCTGTAATCCTAACTTCATTATAGAGAATGTTAACCAATTGATTCATAGAAATCTGGAGATTATGAGAGAAAAAATAATAAAATTTGAATTATCCCATCAAATGCTTTTACTTATCGAGATCCGTAAGAGGTTCAATCCCTTTCGAGTCATTTCGGAAGACAACAACAAGACATCCGGTCATCCGATAATATCAATAAGCTCTCCAGAGCGTAATCAAAAATCTTTGTGTAATCCATCACCAACACAACCGATAATGGAGAAACATTCACCGTCTACATCAAAAGGGATCACAAGTAATCCTCCAACAATGCGTAGACCTCAGACATTAATAATATCATGCAATCATATCATGACAGGTAAAGTTCAGAGACTTTCTTTACCTTACGAACCATACCAATCGATCATTGAATCTAATCTCGGTGTCATCAGCAAAATTAAAAAAGTGCTCATGAAAGCTCAAGTTTTTCAGAGATATCAATTTGCATGGAATTTTGATACGTTGACATTTGAAGTTTTATCTATATAAAAAACCGGTAACACAAATCGTGAAAAAAAAACTTTTACTCTGATTTCTATATGTTTTTCTTTCTTCGCCAAGGAAATTAACATTTTTGCTAAATTTGGTTCGGTGTATACATCAACATTTTTTTATTGGATGGATTGTCTTACAGTGAAAGAGTTTATTTCAACAGGACTTTTATGTTGTTTCATCATGATGATTCACCATGACGATCATTGTAATTCCTTATGATAATCGTGGTTTTTCAACATGATGACCATCGTGGTTCAACAGCATGACCATGTTGATTCTAAATGATGAATGATGATCATCTTGATTCAATATGATGATCATGATAATGTATAGATTCCATTGTGATAAGCAGTTTTTTTTCATATTATTTCAAAATGAAAACATGTTGATTCAACTATAAAAACAATGGCTTTTTAACATGGTATAATATTGATTTCCTCTATACCGAAATCATGTCAAAATAAAACGAATGCTCGATGAAGCAAAATCATTGGCAAAACATGTTGGATCATTATCGTTTTTGTTGATTCTACCTTGTTTTTTTTCTGTGTGTGCATGTGTTATTCGTAAATTATACTATTTTTTTTTATTGAACTTAAATTATTGAAGAAATAGTTTCAGGTGTGGCAAGAATCTGTATATACTGACGTAAGGTGCAAATTATAGATTAAGATTTCACAAGATATATTAGAGAAACAAAAGTAAGTATTTCGAAACAAATCTACTTTATACAATAATGTTTCGAAATCTTGAGGAAGTCGTTATCCATTTCTAATTCTAATAATCGCTTATTGACAAATATGAAATTCTGTTTTAAATTTTAGGTGATTCCAACCTTTTGATTCAAAACTTCTAGGAGATATGGGTACATACATAGGACGCATTCATTAAGGCCATGTAAGTTTTTAATGAATAAATATGATCAATAGCTAGAGAAATGCCAACGAGGGTGACAAGATTGAAGAGACGATGAAAGAAGCCAAAGAGCTTTATTGCTCCCCTAAGACCAGCTTCAGATGTCGCGGCGTATAGAAAGTTTGCGCATGCGAGAAACCAGTGATCAAGCCAGTGGGTTTCACTCCGTATAATACAAACCTGGTGGATAAAAATCAATAAACTACAACATCAAGTTTATTCTTCCTGACAACCCATACAAACTGACCAACAAATGTAAGGAGTTGGATAAGTCTATTTTTATATTATGATACAAGCGAGCTTGGGTTTTTTGAGCTTTCTAATGAGAGAGTTCCGGAATGACGTTGCAACCTACAACATCCCAAGAAGCATCGCCGACTCAAATATTGAATAATAGTCAAACATTTCCTTGAAGATGCTGTGAGTGTTCTTGAAAAGAATAAATTCTTGGATTTGCTAACTGATTTCGGATTAGATAATGCATTTGATGTACTCTCATCTTGGTTTGGAAAAATTTAATTTAATTTCTGGAAAAATAACACACGGCTCTCAAGGTTGAACTAAGGAAGAAAATGTAGTGCTTATATACCACCAACATACAGAATCATAACAATATGTGTTTCCATCCGGTCGTTGGGGTATTAGCACCATAAAATACAAAGCAATAGTAGATACTCTGTCACTTTCACAACACAACTCTGTCACTTGCAGAACAGAAGATTAAACCACTAAAAGACCTACCGAACCAACAATCAACAAGGACCTACATCTTTTTCTCACCCCCCTCATCACCACACCAGCAAACGACCGTCAGCATTGCTGAAAAGCCGACGCGTCGTCACTATTACTAGGTAAAACATTTCTTTGAAGATGATGTGAGTGTTCTTGAAAAGAATAAACTCTTGGATTAGTTAACTGATTTCGGGTTAGCTAATGCATTTGATGTATTTTCATCTTGTGAATTGGAAAAATTTTAATTAATTTCTGGAAAAGGAACACACATCCTGCAAGATTAATAAATGAAAAACCAGACATTTTCTTGTGAAAATATCAGATTGTCAATGTCAATCGAAGGTGCTTCATTAGGTGCAAGCTCTTAAACTATTTTCGTATTATGATACAAGCGAGTTTGGGTTTTAAGAACTTTTGGACATACAGTTGTGTTCATAAAAATAGCAGTGCTGGTCACACTTTATTAGTTTGTCAATCATTTTAGAGACGCAAATTGTTACAAAAAAAAATTAACCTGTCATTTTTATATTCAAGGCTTTAAGCTTGTAATTTAACTTTACTATTCCCGTTGGACGCGCATTTGTTCAAGATCTCTGAATATAGTATGTTCATAAAAATAGCAGTGTCTTATCATTTAAAGTTAAAAGTTATAAAAAATTCAATTTTTTATTTTTCGGTAGGTAAAAATTGTACTATTTGTAGTTTTTATTATTCTTAATATAATATCATGAAAAAAAATATGAAATATTAACTCAAAAATAAACAAAAAAAAAGTTATACGTTATGGAGTGGCCCGCTCAATCCCCTGACCTTAACCCCATTGAGAACTTGTGGGGGGATGTTAAGAATGCTGTCCATGAAGCGAAACCAAAAAATTCGAAAGAATTGGGGGGAATAGTGCGAGTTTCGTGGAATTCAATACCAGTCGAGTGGTGTCGAAATTTAGTGGACTCGATGCCCCGAAGATGCCTTTCAGTCATCAAAAATAATGTTCATGTCACAAAGTATTAATGGTAAGCTAAAATTATTAATACAGTTGCTGTCGCACCAGACTACCACTTATCGTGAAGTATTTTCACGAATATACCACTGTAATTGGCAGCAAACCATAACCAATCAAGAGAAAATTCATCTCTTTAATACAGACAGAGAGTATTCTCTACTGTAACGCAATATCTGTATCATTTAGAACACACAATTTACAGATCATGGCAATGATTGACATACAAAAAAAAGGATTAAAAAAAGGGTGAAAAAAAACACCCAAAAAAAAGACAGTGAAAAAAAAGAAGTGAATAATAGTGAAGAGAAAAAAAGCATATAAAAAATATATAGTGAAAAAACTTGATAAGGACCAGGCCGTAATAATCACCTTTAGGGCGTGAAGCTTGCCTGGCAGTACCTATACGAAAATCAAAAACCTCAACAACAAGATTAAAAACCAGTTACAGGTTAGAAAGAGAGATATTGGACAGTTTTTCAATTTTCCAACAGAAAAATTAGAGTATTACCGCACGGAAAAGCGAGGCAAAATTTACACAAAGCTCCCCAATATAAGTAAGTATTAGTTGTAATGTACATAAAATCACCATTATAAAATAAATTTTTTTAAGTTCCGGAGCCTGATGCACAAGCTGGTGTTAAGAGCTTAAATTTCGATAATTTGTCTGCTGATGCATTCAATAGTGTTTGGGATGCATATGTACCAAGCAAAGAATTTTGGAAATCAGAAAATTTTCTACGCAGTAGGAGATTTTTAAAGCATGGAATATAAAAATCTGAATGACTATCGTTTGGTATAGTCGTAAACTTTAATAACTTTTTATTTTTATATAACATTCTTTGTTTCAATAGATTGACCGACTTCAAGGTCTTATTCCCGCAAAGCCAGACAATATGTGAGAATTGTTTCTCATACAAAGCATCAAAGATAAGAAATGCAATGCGGACAAAGGTAAATATTACTTTGATAGATATAGACGTTACATAACATAACTAAGACAAAACTTTTGCGCAAAAGTCTGCTGTCGCAATGGCTAGGACTTGGACTTGGACTTGGACTTGGACTTGGACTTGGACTTGGACTTGGACTTGGGCTTGGACTTGGACTTGGACTTGGGCTTGGACTTGGACTTGGACTTGGACTTGGACTTGGACTTGGACTTGGACTTGGACTTGGACCTGGACTTGGACTTGGACTTGGACTTGGACTTGGACTTGGACTTGGACTTGGACTTGGACTTGGACTTGGACTTGGACTTGGACTTGGACTTGGACTTGGACTTGGACTTGGACTTGGACTTGGACTTATCAGTTAAATCGTCTCAATTTTTTTTTTTTTTTTTTCATTTAAGAATTGTAATACCAAGCTGAAATGTTTATAAAATTAAACTTTCAATAACTAACACTATGTGTTTTTACTATGAATAGAAGATGCTGTTCTTTGTCTCCTCAAAATTTTACATTTCTATACCTATTTCCAACCAGTTGTAATAAAATAAACAACTTCACGACCGAAGTTATACCAAAGGTTCACCATAAAAGATTCGCAACAGGCTTTCATTTTTGAGGAACAAAGCGTCTAACAAATCGAAGATCACCTGGATTTTTGCAAAACACAGCACAACAACATCTAGCCAGTTATTTTAGCCTTGCTAAAAAACTGTCGACATACCCCGATAAGGATTCGGTAATCATAAGGGTATCAATACCCTTGCTAGAAGTTAACCTGTCAAACAGGCCAGTAAAATGTATCCTATTGGTACAAGACTCGACACCAAATAATGTTCATGGGATGCGAAACGTAACTAATTACAATTAGTAATTAGTTACGTAAGCTCCTTACAAGGAGCCGCAACCGATCGAAAACCGCAATATCTCAGGCAGGAACTTCCACTTTAACAAAACATTTTAGTACGCGTAATACCAAACAAAAAGGACCACAATAGCACCACTACAAGTCAATCCGGCCAAAGAATAGAGAAGTGGAAGGAGTACCTACTAGATCTAAAGAAAAGGAAATCTGAAAAAAAATACGTGTTCATACATACGTCCCGAGTCCGATCATCGCTGGATTAAAGCCAATCTTTAGTGCGACTACAGAAAACGTGAAGAAATACTGAAGACCAACAAGAAGCAAATAAGAGAACAGAATGCAGAACAACCACAAAAACGAAACCAGACAAGTGAGGAAAAAAAACGAAATTGCCGACTGTTGGAAGGAGCGTGTAAACCACACCCAAAAGGCTCCATGTAAACATCAAAACGATCATCACTCGCCTTTAATGTTGCTGTCATTTGTTTTATGTCTATAAAGTGTCAAATGTTAAATGTCATATTCAATTTTGCATAATCATGTTTAATTTTTCATATTGTTCCTTTTTTGTATAAATTGTTAAAATGTCAAAAAGAGAGTCAAAAATATATTCATTGTAATCTCAACCAGCCAACAAACAACTTCGTTTTTTTATTTAACCTTTTTTTGGAGATAACATTTGGTCACTTCGAGGCGAATATAATATACTCGAATAATAAAGTTAAATTGTGATATAATATACTGTGATAAAGGAATAAAAGAGCTGTGATAAACATTTAATTGAGCTGTGATAAACATTTAATTGAGCTGTGATAAACATTTAATTGAGCTGTGATAAACTTTTAATTGAGCTGTGATATAATTTATAATTGAGTGTTGGATTTTGACGTCGTCCTTTGGAGTGCATCGTGGGATTTTCCTGTTTTTTGTGTCCTGTCCACCGCCTGCATTTGTTCAGCAGCAGTCACCTGTCCAACGGAGCACCTACAACAAATTGAAGATTAATGTGAGTAAAACTTAAACAAATTAAGCTTCTGCTCCCTACTTGGCTACTCGAACGTTGAACAAGCTTGCTGATGACGAGAAGGAAAAATATCCATTACCAGCTCAGATGATACGTCAAGAAATGTACGTCGATGATTTGGTTAGTGGAGCAGACTCAGTTCAAGAGGCTCAACAAAAGGTTTCTGAAATCAACGAACTTCTTTTATCGGCTGGCTTCCACTTGCGTAAATGGGCAAGCAATTCTGAAGAAGCTCTAATCAAGATTGCGCCTCAAAAACGAGAAGTCGATTTTCTTCTGCCCTTTGATTTTGCAGAGCACATTAAGACATTGGGTATAAAATGGCTTCCTTCCAGTGACTCTTTCTCTTTTCAGTGGGTTCAGACCGAAACTGTTGAAATCACCAAGAGAACTATTTTGTCAACAATTGCTAAGCTTTTTGATCCACTTGGGTGGATTTCTCCATGCGTGATTTCGGCAAAAATAATCATGCAAAAATTGTGGTTGAAAGGTTTGGCATGGGATGTTCCTGTTCCAATGGGTTTGCAGCGTGAATGGATTTCTCTTCGGTCAGAATTGCCACTGCTTGAGCACATCCGTATACCTCGTTGGATTTTCACTGAAAGGAGCAATTTAGAACTACAGCTTCATGGCTTTAGCGACGCTTCTATGAAAGCATACGAGACAGTAGTTTTTCTAAGGGTTCTAGATAAAAATAACCAAATTCACACTGACCTCGTTATGTCTTAAACTAGGGTCGCTCCTCTAAACACTGTTTCACTTCCTCGACTTGAGTTATGCGGTGCTGTCATGTTAGCTCGACTTCTCCGTTATGTTAAAGGCGTTTTACAGCTAGGCCAAATCAACACTTACGCGTGGACTGATTCCACCATCAAACTATGTTGGATAGTTGCACCGCCATCAAAATGGAAAACATTCATCAGCAACACAGTCGCAGAAATACAGAGGCTAACCAATGTCAACATATGGCAGCATGTACCAACGAAACAAAACCCTGCTGAATTAGCGTCAAGAGGAGTTTCACCATCTGAACTGAAGGACAATAATCTTTGGTGGCGAGGGTCAGAGTATCTTCAATCTAGTTGGAATTTTTCATATCCAAGTCCATTAATAACTTTGGAAACTTAAGAAGAGATGCGTCCAGTAAAAATCCAGTCACATCATGCCAATGAAGCTGAAAGCCAGGTAGCTAAATTATTTCAAAAAATTTCGGACTTAAAGAAGCTGGTACGAATCATTGCTTATTGCCGGATGATTGTACGTGTTTGCCTTAAAAAACTTCCGATGAGTCAGTTAATTGAGCCACTTACTCCTCAGGATATACAACACGCAACTTTTAATTGCATAAGAGCCGTCCAAAAAGAAATATTTTCTGAAGTCATCGAAGATTTATTCAAGCAGCCATCATCATCAAAATATCTTGGATCTCTGCATCCATTCATCGATTGCCATGGCATTCTGCGAGTTGGAGGACGACTTCAGAATTCGAGTCTCAAATATGAACAGCAACATCCAATTGTTCTGAAACCAGATCACTGTTTTTCCAATTTGCTAATCCGTGAAGCTCATGAAAAAACACTCCATGGTGGATTGCAGCAAATGGTTGGCTATTTACGCACCAAATATTGGATTTTCAACCTCAAGCGAAGCGCCAAAAAATATATTCACCGTTGTGTAATCTGCTACCGATTCAAAGCCAAACCTATGCAGCAGTTCATTGTAATCTCAACCAGCCAACAAACAACTCGACCTTTCCCTAGCTATCGCAAAAACAAACCGCAGTGCCAGTCAAGCGTCAAGCGAGGGAAGACTTGGACAATTTGTTTGAGCAATTGAATAGCCCATATAATCCGTGCCACTCTGGACACTCTGTTTCTTATAATCGAATCGGTCAGACGAGTTTGCTCTTAAATGAAAATCTTGAATATATTTTATATATTCACTCTTAAGTAAAACTAAAATAAGTTTCATAGAATAAGTGTTAGAATAAGTGAATAAAGAAAATAAAAAAAGAACAAATTCTTTTATTTACACTGGACTTAAAACATGACGATATCGTAGGTAAGAACCCAGCTGGCACAACAGGAAAATGTAAAATTCAAAATGAATTCGTATTTATATTTCATGGACCTATACTTAAAAATTGTTTATGTTCTTAATGTTAAATATATGTCGGTTTGGATTTTTTCCAAAAACTTAAAGCAAAAAGCTTAAAAAAAAGGATAAAAATGCAATCAAAGTACATTTTCGCAGGGTATTAATGCCAGAGAGGATTTCGAGGACTGGCTTTTATCCTACGGTAAGGAATGCTGGGAGCATGAGGAGCTCCAACGTATTGCTATTTTGGAGACCAAGCAGGTGAATGAAAACTGCTCGTTTTCCAGCCTACAGGCAGTGGCCCATTTATTAGAAGCTCTGAGGATAAGAGCTGAGGAAGAGGGGTTCGACGTCATCCCCCTACCACCTAATGCAAGATTTATTATTAATATAAAAAAGAAATAGTTTTAAGTAATATGTAACTTGTTTTAACTAACAGAATCGTTAAGAACAAGGAGAGTAATTTTAAATTATTTATGTGTAAATTACCTATTTTCAACTCTAAGTTTTCTTTATAAAATACTTAGTGTTCGGTCAACCACCGTTGACCTAGAAATTATGTGTCAACCACCCCGCCGTGATCGCTTCATCAGCAGAATGTACCTTCCTACATGGTACATTACTCCACCCGCCAACAGCAAGGTCATCATATCGCATATTTCATACTGCCCTGTACAATGCGCAGTCCAATGGTCATCAAAATGTGTTGATTTGAATTGCCACCCAACAGAGATCCCTACTGGTAGTATATGCACACAGAGGTATAAGTTAACGCCAGATAACTTATTGTCTTCGCCAATTCTCTATCTTTAAAGATACACTTAGTGCACCGGCAAGAATGCAATTCTAAGAAATGCATCCACATTATGTTTGCAGATACTATTTAAGCTCTAGACAATCTCATAAACAAGCCAACAAGCTGAAGTTCACCACTAAATAAAGATACATAAACACTTTAACCAAACGTGTTTTATTATTATATATTTGAGAAACAAAAGTAAGTATTTCGAAACAAATCTGCTTTATACAATAAGGTTCCGAAATCTTGAGGAAGTCGTTATCCATTTCGACAATTCTAATTAAAACAATATAATTGTTTATTGACAAATATGAAATTTTTTTTTAATTTTAGGTGATTCCAACCTTTTGATTCAAAACTTCTAGGAGATATGGGTACATACATAGGACGCATTCATTAAGGCCATGTAAGTTTTTAATGAATAAAATAAATTTGTCTTTATTTTTGTAAATATTTAGCCATGAAACGTACATATTTCGGGTTTATGAAAAATTCATATGCGTTTATTGACTTAAAATTAAAACACTAAGGCGGCTAAAACTCCAGGAATTAGGAATTTTCATATGATAAATAGCTAGAGAAATGCCAACGAGGGTGACAAGATTAAAGAGACGATGAAAGAAGCCAAAGAGCTTTATTGCTCCCCTAAGACCAGCTTCAGATGTCGCGGCGTATAGAAAGTTTGCACATGCGAGAAACCAGTGATCAAGCCAGTGGGTTTCACTCCGTATTATACAAGCCTGGTGGATAAAAATTAATAAACGAGGTTATGCTTCGTATAACCCATACAAACTGACCAACAAATGTAAGGAGTTGGATAAAAGTCTATTTTAATATTATGATACAAGCGAGCTTGGGTTTTTTGAGCTTTCTAATGAGAGTTCCGGAATGACTTTGCACCCTACACATCCCAAGAAGCATCAACGACTCAAATATTGAATAATAGTCAAACATTTTCTTGAAGATGCTGTGAGTGTTCTTGAAAAGAATAAATTCTTGGAGTTGCTAAATGATTTTGGATTAGATAATGCATTTGATGTACTCTCATCTTAGTTTGGAAAAATTTAATTTAATTTCTGGAAAAATAACACACGACTCTCAAGGTTGAACTAGGGAAGAAAATGTAGTGCTCATATACCACCAACACACAAAATCATAACAATATGTGTTTCCATCCGGTCGTTGGTATTAGCCCTATAAAAAACAAAGCAATAGTAGATACTCTGTCACTTTCACTGCCAGCAAGAACGCAGCACAACAGAAGATTAATTTATAATAATTTTTCCTTTAGGTCAATATAGACTTCGAATTGCTGTATCTAAATAAAAGCCATTTGCTTTTAAATAAATGGCAAGAAATCAGAACAAAGATATCACATTATTAACACTCCAACATCAATCATAAATAAACTCGAGAAATTTTTTCAAACTCTGAAAAATAACTCAAGCAGGTAAGTTATTTTAATCTTATCTTTGTGCATAGCTGAACAACACATATTTTCAGATTTCTTAGACTTCGTTTTTGCAATACTGTTAAATTTAGTAATTATACCAACAGCTTGCTTGAATAATAAATCCGAAAAACTATCAACAAAATCAGCATTCCTGGTGCCGACAAAAGCTTCATCGTTCATCTACTATTAATGATAACGTGAGAACCATCAATCAACTAAGGAATAAATACTTCAGCTAAGGCTTGACATATTTGGATATTTGGTCCAATATGCGAGGAGGGTGAATGGAGGAGAAGATTTAATCGTGAATTATACGAGCTGTACCAAGATGTGGATGTAGTCCAAAGAGCCAAAACACGCCGACTACACTGGCTCGGCCACATCGAGCGAATGGACAATGCTCCAGCCAAAAAAATCTTCGAATCCCAGCCCACAGGTTTAAGACGACCAGGAACACCGAACCTCCGGTACAGGGATCAGGCGGTTTCCGACGCAAGAACGCTTGGTCTCGATGACTGGAGGGAGCGTGCGAGGGACCGCAACCGATGGAAGACCGTAATATCTCAGGCAGATACCCTCCATGGATCGGGAGCCGGATAAGTCAGTAAGTAAGGTTTGACAATTCAACTATTATTAATTGTTGTATGTTTAAGTGTTTTTAACAAAAGAGGGCTCTTTGTTTATATTCATAGAACTTTATTAATATTTGACAATTTTTTAACTAATCTCCATAATTGTTTTGAATTTTATCTATCACTAGAATATTCAAAACATTTCTTTGAAATATCCGTTTTTTAGGAAAATAAACTTCGAAGCATTTGTTCTTTACTTAATTTTTTTTTAAATAAATTAAATTATCAAAAATCTCTCAAATTTTGCATCTTTCATCATTTTAGTCTTGTATTATTGAATTGTTTTATTGAAATACATCATAGAACATATCACTTTTAAATTATCTAGTAATTGACAAAGTATATTTTGACGATCTATATTACATCACACTAATTTGGAAATAGATGCAATTGAGTTTAGAACATCGAAGACGTTGGAAAGTTAAGCACGATAAATTACTTGAAGAATTTACGATTAAACAAAGCAAATATATGGATAACCTCAAACAAAAGACAGCTCAAATGATCCAAGAGCTAACAGGTGAATCTGCTCTAGACGAAGAAAGGTTAAAGAACGTAATTGAGAGAACCAGGAAAGCAGACAAAGCTACAAAAGATAGTTGTGAATTAGGATCAGAATTGGACAATTATCAAGAACCTCGTAAAGAAGACGAACTAGATATCCCTCGTCTAGATCTCATCGAGAAGAAAAAGAATGCTCCTATTTTTGATCCTCCGCTTCATTCTTCCGAGTCTGTCATATCCAGTTGCTCTCAGACTACAGGATTATGAGACAGGTCAGAGAAAAGTCCAGAAGAATCGAAATCATCACCTGAGTATATAGGTGACAAGACAGACGAATTTGGAGATGACGGTCATCCAACCTACGACATTCAAACTGTTCAAGATGCTTTAGATCTGGGATTGGATTTAAGTGAAGATGGCAAAACAGACTACAGGATTATCAGACAGGTCAGAGAAAAGTCCAGAAGAATCGAAATCATCATCTGAGTATATAGGTGACAAGACAGACGAATTTGGAGATGACGGTCATCCAACCTACGACATTCAAACTGTTCAAGATGCTTTAGATCTGGGATTGGATTTAAGTGAAGATGGCAAAACAGACTACAGGATTATCAGACAGGTCAGAGAAAAGTCCAGAAGAATCGGAATCATCATCTGAGTATATAGGTGACAAGACAGACGAATTTGGAGATGACGGTCATCCAACCTACGACATTCAAACTGTTCAAGATGCATTAGATCTGGGATTGGATTTAAGTGAAGTTGGCAAAACAGACTACAGGATTATCAGACAGGTCAGAGAAAAGTCCAGAAGAATCGGAATCATCATCTGAGTATATAGGTGACAAGACAGACGAATTTGGAGATGACGGTCATCCAACCTACGACATTCAAACTGTTCAAGATGCATTAGATCTGGGATTGGATTTAAGTGAAGATGGCAAAACAGACAGGATTATCAGACAGGTCAGAGAAAAGTCCAGAATAATCGGAATTATCATCTGAGTATATAGGTGACAAGACAGACAAATTTGGAGATGACGGTCATCCAACCTACGACATTCAAACTGTTCAAGATGCTTTAGATCTAGGATTGGATTTAAGTGAAGATGGCAAAACAGACGATTATCAGACAGGTCAGAGAAAAGTCCAGAAGAATCGGAATCATCATCTGAGTATATAGGTGACAAGACAGACAAATTTGGAGATGACGGTCATCCAACCTACGACATTCAAACTGTTCAAGATGCTTTAGATCTGGGATTGGATATAAGTGAAGATGGCAAAACAGGTGTACTTATTGATAAGTATGATTTTTCTCAGGATCACTCAAGCTTTTGTAATCCAAACTTCATTATAGAGAATGTTAACCAATTGATTCATAGAAATCTGGAGATTATGAGAGAAAAAATAATAAAATTTGAATTATCCCATCAAATGCTTTTACTTATCGAGATCCGTAAGAGGTTCAATCCCTTTCGAGTCATTTCGGAAGACAACAACAAGACATCCGGTCATCCGATAATATCAATAAGCTCTCCAGAGCGTAATCAAAAATCTTTGTGTAATCCATCACCAACACAACATCAAAAGGGATCACAAGTAATCCTCCAAAAATGCGTAGACCTCAGACATTAATAATATCATGCAATCATATCATGACAGGTTAAGTTCAGAGACTTTCTTTACCTTACGAACCATACCAATCGATCATTGAATCTAATCTCGGTGTCATCAGCAAAATTAAAAAAAGTGCTCATGAAAGCTCAAGTTTTTCAGAGATATCAATTTGCATGGAATTTTGATACGTTGACATTTGAAGTTTTATCTATATAAAAAACCGGTAACACAAATCGTGAAAAAGAAAAAAAAAAAAAGAAATAAAACATTAACTTTTACTCTGATTTCTATATGTTTTTCTTTCTTCGCCAAGGAGAAGCTGGTTCTTCCGAGCGATATCTTATCTTATGCTCCTAGTTCCTGAGAAATAACTCAGGTGTCTCAGCTCTTGGATCCAATAGATCCAACGCTCGTCGATAGTTAACCTTATTGGCTATCCAGCGGGCACCACTTGGAGGTGACGATGCGATTTTGCTCCGCTATTTTAACATAGTAAAAAATAATTTGGAACTGATTCGACAAGTGAATAATTCTAGAACGTCTAAATGCTTATGAAAGCTATTTTATTCAAAAAGACGAGAGATCGATAAATGCTGACAGTGGAAATGTTAATTTTTGTTTGTTCCCATTAATTTGAAACAGCTTTTATCTTCTGACAAGTACACCTCCCACAGTGATGAATAGTTTAACTTTTTCGTTTTTATTTTGTTCTACTATTTATGCACATTTAACTTCGCTCACCGGCGTCAAATCTTGCGTTGTGTTATCAAAATAATGAATTGCACTTTGAACCAATGATGTTGCAAGATGAAGATGACACTTTTTTATCAACAGTCCTGTATGCTGATGGTGATAGATAAGCTCATCCAAACGCGTTCGTGAGGTAAATCGTCTTAGAAGTAGATAAAAATGTATTTTTGTTACATTTTGTTTATTTTTATCGATCAATAAGTGTAATCAATGAGGTAAAAGGTTTTATATAATTATTGATTAATATTACACAACGTTTATTTTGTAATAATATTATATAATAATAATTGAAAGAAGATTATGTACCAGGAACGTAACAACAAAGTAATGATTAAAAAAATCACAATTCAAAAATCGAAAAAAAAAATAGTAATTATAAGGCGCCCACGATGTCCCTGCGATTAAAAGTTGGGAAATTGAAATTGAAAAAGTTTAAAATGGTAATTTTCAAAAAAATCTAAACATCCACCCACTTTTAAAAAAGGATTTAAAACTTAAAATTTATAGAATCACATTTTGGAACAGCTTCAATAATTTTTATATATTTTTTTTTTGAAGTACATTTAAAAAAAAAACGGCAGATATACAACACACCACACAATATGGGTCGACTAGAATCGTCTTCCCAACCACTCATCGGTCTGTATGCTGGATTCACGATACCTTGAGTCGCCAATGGCTGGTTCACTGGCCCAGATTTATTAGGAATAATTACCATGGCAATTGAACCTGAGGACGACAAAACAAACAAACACCGTGGGATGGAACCTAGACGAATATCGAATAATCGTCACATTCCTGTTGGTTTGGCGATGGGTATCCAAGGCGTGGGCTTGGTACCAGCTACTAGACTCCCTGCATCTATGTGAATAGTGGTGATTCAGCAATGGGCTGGAAGTGGAAGTCGCTTTTTGGACTTGGTAAAAATGGTAATCGTTGGTTCGATCTCGTGGAGACTACACCGTGCGCTGCATTATTGTACAATATCATATTTATTATTATTTCAATAAAGAAATACATATATCAAACTAAAGTTGATAGCAAAGTGCCTTCTGTTCTAATCAATTGGTTGTTTTCCTCCTTTATTGATTCTTTCCCCTGGCTGTACGGAAGTAATATCCCTGACAATCATAATAACAGTGTTAGCTACCATTTAAAGTAATTGTGCACCGTTATAATGGTGCTATAAGTTTTTACAGCAGCCGAATGATCGTGGAAGATCGAAATGGCACCCGCCCGCGGTTGGAACATGGACTACATTGCACATTTCGAACCAGAGATTCGACCGGGTAGCATGTTCGGTCAACGACCAACCAACCCATCATCGCTTCGTCAGCAGCAATTCTTAGAGTCACCCACTCGTAATTTTGACACTTGATACTAACTGTCACCATTAAATCGTCGCTGCCCTATATTAACAATGGATAAATACATGAATGCTGATCATAAATATTGATGCTGGTCACATTCTTTCTTGTTTGTCGTTCAGTATCTAGGGCGTGAACCTGCTACCAAGTTTTAGACCCGCTACACAATATACCAATGTTTGTTTTTTCGGAAAAACTAAAGAATTCTTTAAAAACGGAGCCCTGAATTTGTCCAACTTAGAAAATCCGAAAGCCTGCTCTCAAATTTTGGCATTTATAGAAAATAATTTGTTTGACATGAAAAAGACATCTACCCAAATGTTTGTTCTTTCGGAAGAATTAAAGAATCCTTCAGAAACTCTCTCTTAATCGCCTGAACTTCTTACTCTACAGCCGATCTAGTCTGGTTATAACCAGTTTACTAGGAAGAACCTCTATCCACCAAACGTTATAACGCCAAGAAAAGTGACGTGCCCGCCTCCTGACGACGCACGGCCAAAATAAGATAAGTGAAAAAAAAAAGACAAGAATGGCAAAAGAAGCCTTGTAAAATGTTTTAAATCCAATGCTTTTTTGTTTGCAATTCAAATCAGGAGATCGACAATCATAATCAATTTTTAAAGAGCAGTATTCAGCCAGTTATCCTTACTCTATCTAAGGGATTGTAATTTAATAAACAAAATTACAAGCTTTTATGAATATCAAGACGGTGTAAAGTTTCTTTTTAAGGCAGCAGCTTGATAAAAAAAGAAGAAAACAGGATACAAGAAACGGAGGCTGCCAAAAAAGTTTGCAGAACTGAAATAAACATAAGCACAGGAGCTCAAAATTTGTCAAGCTTAGCATATTCTGAAGCCTGCTCTCAAATTTTGGCATTAATAGAAAATAATTTATATGACATGAAAAATACATCTACGAGTACCAAACATTTTCGGAAGAATTAAAGAATCCTTCAGAAACTCTCTTTTAATCGCCTGAACTTCTTACTCTACATCTGTTCTCAACAATGAAAGAAAATATTATTAATAAAGTATTAACAATTGTAAATCAATCAATTGTTTTTGGTATTAATGCAGTAATTACAATTACGAACTTTGGGATATTGTATAAATGCCCAAATTAATCAACAAACGTAAATGAATGGAATACCATATCCCTCTAAAGAAACCTCGAAACATGGTCCTATTTCCTCAAATGCCAAAAAGGAACAATACGTACAACATTCAGCAGTAATCGAACTAATCATGAGAAGAGCATTAGGTTTCCCCTACAAAATGATCCATTTGAGGAATACCTAAACCAGACTTTGTGGCTTATCCCCCTTAATTTTGTTGACGAAAAGTTAATGAGGAGTTTTTTTTTGTTTCGAAAAAAAAAAATATAAAACAAAATACATAGCACCTTAATTTACCCCTCAAAGAAGTTTTCAAACATTAGATACATTTGCTTTGTTTGATTGATTTTGGAACACACAGGGTAATTTAACACAAAAATTAAATTAATCACGATTTCAATTGAAAATAAACTAGTTAAATAAATAATTTAAATAAATTAAATGAAATACCTAAAAGAAGACCTACATAAATGTATGTTAATTATATTTTATTCTACAGTATAAGCTGGTTGTTGTCGTCATCACTATCACTAGAATCAATGATATTCCGCAGGGTCAACAAATGGAAATCATTTAAAGTCTGCTCAAAGAGATCAATGGTGTGTTGATCTGCATTGGAGAGCGTATTGGAACTGACATCCAACAGCTCTTCGGCTACATTTAAAAGTTCACGATTACCTTGTGCATGTTGCGACGAAGATGAGGAGCTTTCGCCAATCGAATTAATGCCAATTCCACTGCTGTTGATGTTGCTATTGATTGGATTAATGATGCCGCTAAGTTGTCTACTGGCATCCAGACGTGATATCTCATCGGCATGGGCCAGTGTTGAGCCGATTATATCGCTTGCTATTCGAATTGCTGCATCGGTTGCTGCTACTGTTGATATAAAATCACTTGCACTACTTGTACCGCTTCCACTACTACCGTTAGTCATCAGCAGTTGTTGACTAAGAGGGCGATGAGGTTGTGTATGTAAATGCAGGTGATGATCATCGAAATCACCACCAATGCTTGGCACAGCGGCCATTGCACGATTTGCATCGTCTATAGAATTGAATCCCAGCTGACGACTATGGTACACTTGGGAGGCGAAATTTGTATCTGTGGCAACTGTATTACCTTCGATGCGTAATCCAGCGACACCTTTTTTCGGTATTGATGCGAGATCACGTTTTACGTGTCGCCGACGTGATGGTTCGTTTTGGCGTTGTTGAAGCATACCTTCAAAATCAACAACGTACACATAGCCGGCGACAAGTATCGTACAAGACTTTTCGCCTTTTTTATAAGCCTCTTCAATATCTTGACTCGTGCGATCGTCATATTGCCACCAACCTGAAAAAATAAAGAAGACAAAAATTGTCATGAAATTGCACAGCTGATCTGTTTTTAAATAAGGTATCGTATGTATCACATCATTAAACACGACGGAGCTCTAGGTGACCCAAATGCAATTTTATATTTTGTGTAGTTTTGTCAAAAATAAAAACTTTATACCTAACTGACAAGTGTGCTATGTGCCTGTCCATTTTTAATATTTAAACGATCAAAATCAGAAATCGATGGGTGATAAGGGGTTGTATCCGACTTGAATTTCATTGAGGATCTTTTTGGAAAGCTCAAGAATGGAGACCCTGGGCAACGTATCCCAAATAAAATGGAGCTTCTGTATACATCACGAAAGAAATGGGAAAACATCCCGCCCCAGCAATATGTTTAAGTTATTCAAATTAAGGAATATTATAACAAATATAAAACGGTTGCTTAAGTTTGTCACAGTCATATTCTATTTTTAGTTATTAAATTTTTTTTTAATCTGAAGAAGAAATTATTGGGTTCAGTTGAAAAGATAATCAACAATCAATTCCGTGGGAAATTTTATACACGATAACCCCCAATGTTTTTGTGTATGTAGACCTACCAAAACTTATTTAGTACGTACACATACAAAAACCCACAATAGTCTCCAGTTTAATGTAATGTTCAGAGTGATGTAATGTTTAATTCTTCTATGAGGTGGTGGCTACCAAAGGAAGTTTGTACGGACTGGTTTGTTTGGATTACCCTTATTTACCAGCCAAACGCGACCAATCATAATTTGATAATTTCAAAAAGGCTTCGAAATTCCTTCAACGCCTTTAGATGGACAATTTTTTCTACGTAGGATTTTGGTCTTCGTTGGGGAACATTTTTTTACGAGTTGGATCAATTCTATGAAATCAATTGTATACATTGAAGTACCTACATAAGAGATATCATATAAATGCTAGGTGAAATTTAAAATGCTTCTTCAAAATTCAACAATGGCACCATGAACATCATATATTTTTGCATTATAAAATTTGTATTTTATCAACAATGCACTTACCATTCCGGCCCTCATAAAACCACTGATAGCCATCTTCGGTAGTTTTAGTTTTACAAATATCCTGTATTCCGTTTACGAGCTGTGGATGATCTAGGAACTCTGGTGGAATTTCACGTCTACACATTGCACAACGACGATTTTTGTATGCAACACCCTAAAAGATTATAAATGAAACACAAATGACGACTTAAATAAAAAGAAGCAAAACTATAAAATATATTGTTGATAGATGATACAGTTTTTGTGTTATTTTCGATGATAAGTGATTCAATCAAGCATGGATGAACAAAATATTTTTTGTGATTTTTTTTCAGTTTTTTTTAGAAATAATTGAACCAACAAATAAAATTTTACAGCAACGAGAAATTGTTTTTTTTAAGGTATATGTCAATCATTCAAGTCGGAAAGGATAGCTAATCAGCCTCATTAGGAGTCTCACATGGAAAATATTTCACGCGAACATTTTTTTGTTTCCCGGAATTTTAAAAGCTATTTAGCCTTATTAACGTGAACAACATTCTACGGGAAAAATTGATTACACTTTTCGCCTATTGTGAGTTTCACGCGAAAAACGAAGAATCCCCTACTTTGTACTTATTTCGTGATTATTTGTAATGAAGATCTGAAATTGCCACTTATTTTTTTATGGTAAATGAAAGAAAAAATAGAGGGCACTGAGTGGTGGCCCTTGCGCAAGTATATTTCAGACCAAGAGAATCTCATAATAGCTTTTAAAATTCCGCGGGAATACAATTTTTTCGGGCGAAATATCTTCCATGTGAAACTCATAAGGCTAACAAAAGCTTTTCAAACTCCAGGCGAACAAAATGTTTTCCATGTGAAACTAATAAAAAGGCTGATTATGAGTCTCACCTGAACTTCTCTTCGCCTGAAATAAATAAAAAAAAAACTTGCGCAAAGGCACCAGTATTTTCGTTTATCGGGTGAAACTCACAAAAGGTAAAAAAAGAAATGTCAGTTTTTCCGCTTGGTAAAAGATTTGCGAACCTGTTTTATTCTGCAAATTTTTAATTCAGCGGATAAAAATTTGCATTATGTTCACTCGTGAAATTGTGTGGAGAAAAAAGTAGACAGTTTTATTCATGAGCAATTCTCGTGCAAAATGTAAGGAAACTATTTGTGTTTTAGTGAACAGTGCCAGTTCGATAACAAAAGAAAAAAAGTTTGTTGCAGTTCGCAACTGCAGTTCGTTGCAGTACGGATTCTTACTTTATTTTTTAATAGTCATTTGAGGCATTGTGATTTTCAACGATCAAGTCATGCAAGTCCGAAAAATTTTCTATTGTAACACATCTAAAACAACCTCAACCACAAGTTTGATACTGGCTACGGCCGTGATGTCAAATGTTTATGAAATATGTAGTTGCTTATGTTTTGCACGATACTGTATACCTAACATAACTCAAAAGTGTTATGAGATTGGTTCAGGATTAATATAATCAACACAAATATTATCAATCGATTAATTAAAATTTCAGAAAACAAAAACAATAGCGCGCTATCTCGAAGACACCGGAACTGTTCCTTCAAAGTTAAATTAATACATAAATTCTAATTTGAAGGCTGCCCTAGAGTTAGTAGGAGTAGGTCATTTCATTGTGATAATGATTTTACTTCCGTCTTCGCAAAAAAAAATCGATTCTAGGTCGTTTTCTCTTCTTTATAGGTATAAATTTTGCATCAAATCTGTCTCTGATTCAACAACAACAAAAAGCCATGAATCATAATGTGTTTATTCTTAAATGCATGTAAATAGGTACTTACTTTGACACAGAGGAAGCAGAAAATGTGACCACAAGGGAGTCTAGCTGGATGAATGCAAGTTTGAAGGCAAATGGGGCATTCGATGGCAGCTTCTTGAAAAACGTCTAGGCAAGACAAACAGAAGCAGAGGGTTAATAAAAAAGAGTACATACAACTAATTTTTTCGGTCGCCATGAAAATTAAGGCTTATATGAAAAATGTACTTACCACTTTCATGTTTTGGCAGATTTGTTTCTGATGGAATTGAACTCGTCGGACATTGACGACTATCTCCATCTCCATCATCAATAATTATACTACCATCACTATCATCAGATATCACAATTATATTTTCATCACTTGTTGCCATTTTAGACTGGTTTATCTTTTTTTAATATTTAGTTATTTTATTTCTATGAAAATAACATTTAATATTCTGGTTTATGCGTGCAGATTCTATAATTAATTCTAATCGGCTGCAAAACGTCTGGTTCGGAAAACACCCATTGACAAAAAATGGCAAATGAAAAAATGCCAGAAACAAAATGGCGTTCACATAAGGCAAATTTAAAACTCTAGATTTTCAGCCAATACAATTTGAATTTTTGGGTAAAATATTTCCTTTTGATTGGTATTTTTTGTTTTTGAAAATTATAAAATATTTTGAGATAGTTTTGTTATAAATATAATATATTTTACTTTTCAGAAGGCAGAAAACACAGCTGCAACGATTATTGCAGCTGCTAAAACTCAATTCACAAATAACATCAGAATTCACAAACACAAAAAATGAAAAGTTGAAATTTGAACACAGAGAATATCAATTACCAAGAAGCCAATCCTTGGCTGTCATCCGGCTTTGCCTACAAACTGAAACACGCACACATAGACAGTTGGGCTAAGTCCACCACTAGGTTTTTGCACACATTGACAGTTGGCATCGACCCACCACTGATTTATTCGCACACATAGACAGTTGGCATCGACCCACCACGAATATGTCGGTTATTTTTGAAAATCTTCAGTTATTTTGAAATTCACTTGGGCTGCAATGGGCTTGTTCAAAAAGTATAAAAAAGGGAGAAATTATATATATAGTGCTGACCGGACCTTATGAAAATAAGTTGTGGTTTTTTTTTTAAATGTAAATTGTAGTCGCTTTTTACTAATTCCCGCCTGACTGGAAAATAAATATCTTTAGTTACTTTTTTTTCGATAAACAGTTTGTCTTTTCTGTTTTTTTTTTTCTTTTCAACTCCCGAAATGTATAAGGAATTGTAGAAAATTTACTAAAATAACTTACAGTGAGTAAGAAGAAAGTTTTAAATAATTTTGCGAAATGAAAAAAGATATTCACAAACTAAAATTTTGGCACATATACTACGCTTATATGTGTTGTTAAACCTGCTTGAAGCTCGCGTCATTTTTTGTAAGCCTGGGTTGAGTCGAAATGACCTTGATTTGACTAGATCTCGTTCGAGGAGCGGAGTCGAGTCGAAATTTGTGACGAAAAACCGGGATTAAAGAGATGGTCTTACAGATATTGCATTATGGTCTGTTTATTTGCTTGTTTGTGGGCAAATATAGTTTTGCTTTAATAATCGTCGAGCATCAGCTAACCAGTTTTAATTAATTAGTTAAAATTACTGAATATTGGATTAAATAACTCTACAATGAGCCCTATAGTTTTTGATCAATTGGTTATTAATAATGATAATATTAATATAATGCATATTTAACCGTTTTCATAAGAGCCCAAATGAGGTAATTTTGCAAATTACAGAAAAAGTGTTTTCATCTGTAAATTGGTATTTCTTTTGACAGCTCATTTCATTTTTTGAGTTTCAACCCTGCCTGTAAATCACTTTTTGTTGTTAATTTTTTAATTCAGTTTTAACATTTTCGTTCAAAATCTTTTCAGAGCTATTCAAAATGTGCCCAATTCGGTGTGTTCGTTAGGTTTTGACTTAATTTCCTAGAAAATTGTGTGCAAGTTTGGTTGAAATTATCTCATTTCGAAATTTGAATTTGTGTGGAAAATGAGATGTTTTCGTATCAAATTTGAAAATTTTCAACGAAATTTCCTCATTTGGTCTAACGAAAACGTAGTATTAAGGCTCTCCAAAACCAACACGAATACCGATTGATTCGCAGTGAATCATTCACAATAGTACAAAATATGACAAAAACATAGACAATACTTAACAACAACAAAAATTCATCGTCACTCCTTGTTGGCGTTGGCTTGGGAGAGCCTTTAGTTTGTTTTACTTCATTTCTATTTTGATTATACTAGTAAACATGGTCACGCTAGGAGCTACTAGCCATTTTATAATTTTAATTCAGTTTGTCACCCGAGCATATTTCTATTATTTCTCATTACTGTAAGCCAAAATGCTTTAGGTTTGTATTTATTAATTAATCTATTATATCTATCTATGTATTTATTTAACGATATGTGTTCGTATTAATTGAACAGGGTTATTGTTTTGATCCATAGCTCCGCACTTTTAGCTCACTGATTTTGTGGTTTAACTGAGGGTGGTTCAAGCATGTAATTGACATTTATAACTTACATGAAACCTAAATCATCATTAAAACCCAGTTAATCTACAGAAATTGATGGATTAAAAATTTTTTGAACCACGGAGCATTGTTTAGCCCCGACGTCGTTTTTTTCGTCCAAGCTCATTCAGACAAGGAAAAAACACACCTAATGTGAACCTGGCCCTAGTTGGGTTTCTATTTGTTGAACACGTCCCGTGGTCAAAATTATTCACCTCGGTCTGTCAATTAGATGTCAAAACAAAACAAAATACATGGTGTTCCCTATTTCATGCAGGATAATTTATGAAATGATATTAAAAAAAAATCGTATGGGAAGGGGGGATTATTTATCCGCTTTTAGATAAGAGTAGTAACTTTCTAAAAAAAAAATTGAAAATCAACGGCACTACTAACTTGCAACTTGCAATGTTATGCTCTTTATTTTTGTTTAATTAACTTTTTTGAATTTTACGACCAAATATATTTAAAATGAAAATAACTAAAAAATAAGACAACAGCTAGAAGGTCATGCTAAAATTTCTTAAAACCATTCTCGAATCAATTTTTCTAATTAAGTTGTTTCGTAATCATTTAAAAAAAAAATAATTATACAACTTAAAACTTAAAAAAAGTTAGTGTATTTGTTAAAACTATTTCATTTCTTTTATAGTATGAAGTAAAATTTCAGTAATAAGTATTCAGTACTCCTATTAAACACTCAAAACCAAATGCTTAGATGTCATGAAGTTTAAAAAAATAAATTAAAAATAGCTATTGCTGTTTTATTATCTGCAAAAGAGGGCTGGATTTACTTTTAACACGTGCTACGAAAACGATTTTGAAAACTCCTAATTATTTCTTTTTTGTACTAAAGTTAAATCCAGATCAAAACCCGAATCCCGACAAAAGATAATAAAACCCACCTGATATCAACTTTAATACTTATAAATTGGAAATTGACAGTTTAGTGGAGTTTAAACAAAAAAACTAAAGTTCTGGTGTCAGGTTGCAGAAAAACTATTCTTTTATTTCTTATTTTTCTTAACTATTTTTTTCCTTAGAATATATCCAACAATAATTTTAAAATTATTCTGGATGAAGAAATGGCCACCCTGTATAATATGCGAGATGCATTGAAGATATTTGGAAATCTGTGTGATTGAAGACATTTTATGGATTCAGTTTTTGTATTTTATTATAATCGTGGATGAATATTAACTGACAATTACAATTGCTTGTGCACTTTAAATTAATTAAACAATTTCACATCGATGTTTTTGCTATCAGCCGAAGTAAAATTCTCAAATTATTTTTCCAATTTTCAAAGAAAAAAAACTGAGCTGTCAAAACAAATAAATCTCACCGCGTTACATTGTTGTTGCAATTCACATCTATTCATCGACACGAAGTGAAATTACAAATACAACAATGTAAACAAATGGGTTTTGGAGGGTGAAACGTACGAAAGATTGGCTTCTTGGTAATTGATATTCTCTGTTTGAACATGGGAGAAATGGAAAAGCTATTAGCTGCAAGCCGTTTGGCATATTTCGCTGCTAAACGGAAAATGACATTTGATATGCAGGGTGACATGAAAAATAATTAACATAAGGGAGAGTGCACTGAAATTGATCTGAGCCTAAGTGCCCGTCTACACTAGTTATCTTACAGATGGTGCATTCAATGAGATCGGTAGATTTTAGCTGTGTTTTTTTGCAAAACAAATTATTCATATTAAAATTTTAGTTTTATTAATAACATAATTTTTTGTTAACAATCGCATACAATTCATTAGCAATATGACTTAAAAGCCGTCTGTCTAATAACTAAGAAGCTCCCTACAAAATTCAAAGAATTTCAGCCAGCTTTTCCGATTTTACGGTAAGACCGTACTCGACGGTACTGCACTTCAGCGGAACTGCGCTACACAACGCGGCACTCTACGGCACTTTTAAGGCTCCCCCAAACCAACGCGAATGCGGAGCGATTCGCGGCGAATCATTCACAATAGTAAAAAATATGACAAATACACAACGCTAAACAACAACAAAAATTCGTCGTCGCTGCAGATTCGCGTTGGTTTGGGAGAGCCTTTATGCTATACCGCACCACGCTATAGGACATATTGGATTCACTCATGAATAAATGAGTAGTGCCTATAAGTAAACCCATTAGTAGTGCCATTGTGAAGGCACTACTAATACGTTCGACCAAGCAACAAAATGATTATTTGATCTCCTAACCGATATAATTTCTCCTTTTTTTAATTTCAGCAAAAAAAAATCTAAAATGTAGGCTCTGCTTCCCACGTGGCACAGAAAAAACAAAGCGCACAGCCAAAACACAACGGAACGGAACTTCAGGCTTCTTGTGTTATAGATTATCAACTTTGCCGCATGGTGTCACGCCGCGAAGTTCAGTTGTCGCTTAGTGCGATATAGCTCATACAATTTCATACAAAAAATATTTTGAAGTTCAGTTGCGGTGCAGTTCCGCTGAAGTACAGTTCGGTGGAGTGCGGTCTTACCTTTACTGCCTGACCAGATTAGAGTGGTGCAACTTGAGCTGCAGCTGCAAATGGAATAGCTGTCAGAAAATGCTGTACGTGATTTTCTTTACTCTCCCACAATGTGCTGTGCAGCTTTCTGATATTCTGGGCATTTGAAGTCAGCTGCGCGAATTTATTTCAACACAAAAACAAAAAATAATTTTTTTTTTATTTCAAGCCTATTTCCGTCACGAATGTGGTGTTAATTCTTTTTTTACATCACACACATAAGCTTTTTCTTATTTTTGTTGCAGTATTTCCACTAATTTGCTATAATTTTTCAAGTTTTGTCCCTTGAATGATGGCTCATGAATGAAATTGCGAACACATATCATGGATCAAAAACTTAATAAACCGAGGAGATGTCAAGCAGTACCAACAAATTTTCTGATCAGCAGCTGTGAGTGTTAACCCATCATTCAGCGTGTACACACATTTTCAGTTCTGTTTGATATCCAACTCGGAGTTTGTATGTGTTAGTGAACAAATGTGTTTGTATTTCAACTTCTTTGCCAGTTCTTCCGCTTGTAGCCTCAGGATAGGTACAGAAGATACAAAAATGGACATTCATCCTTTATTTCGTCGATGAAATGTTCTTAAAAGGACACAAACAAATAACCAGTTAAAAATAAAATTATTTTTGTAGACGGAAGCACCGAGGACAACCTATATCGTGCGGGGAGAGCTTGTGTGGGAACTAGGCATCAATCGGTCTGTCAGACCCACGCGAGTATGCATGTAACAATTTTGGGCAGCTACAAGTGTCTATGAAGTGCCATCTGGAGGCATGTTGTTTTGTTTTTTTGTTTCTTCATTTTAATACATTCTAGGCTGGAAAGTTTTTTTTGTTTTAAAAAGAGCAACATAGATTTTTCCAAGTTTTTTTAAAACATGTCAAAAAAAGTCTTTTCCAGAGGCTTCATAAAAATGTTATTTTTCGATATTTAAATAGACCTTTTATACAAATTGATTTTTTTTTCTTAAACACATTTCGTTCTCTCCCAAATCAACGCGAATGCGGAGCGAAAACGAATTTTTGTTGTTGCTTAGCGTTGTGTTTTTGTCATATTTTCTACTATTGTGACTGATTCGCTGGTAATCGCTCCGCATTCATGTTGGTTTGGGAGAACCTGTATTTTCGAAATGAGAAATAAAATATAGCTTTTAGAGTTTCGATCTCATATATCATTCCATACTCGCCGTACGCGAGCATAAGGGCGGTATTCATCAAGCACTCATAAACGGCTCTTAAGTTTATGAGGCTCATAATTCAAATAATATTTGTGCTATTCATCAACCACTCATAGCTCTTTTTCGAAGTCAGAAAATGAGAACAACTCTCTCATCACCAGGCATACCCAAACTGGGAAATCAAACTGTTTTCAGACTGGCCCAACTTTGTTGGCACTTTTATGGTCCGTACAAAAATGAATGTTGAACTCACATTTACACAAATTCTGTGCGACTAAAGTGAGTTTATTTTATTTTCATTTACTTGTTTTTATTTTTGATTTGTAAATCCTGCGCTGAATATCATTACATGTTTCAGTTTGTTTTTTAAAGGGATATTTTCTTTTAATACTTTTTGGTTTCGCAAGGTGTGTCGTTCATACGTTGTTTACTTCATTTGCGGACCCAAAACGAACTCCTTTGATTAAAGGGGAGTGAAGCTGAAGGATTTGTATTACTGACGTGTTTTTTTTAAGTTTTCACGGACTAAAACCAGCAATGATCTTGACCGCGTAACCTACAAAAATAAACTTATAAAATAAGTTGCAAAAAAATAAAATCTCTGAAGACAAAGTGGTCAGAACCACTCATAACTTTTATGAGCGCACTTAAATATTCACTTTTATTGCTTGGTGAATAGGTTTATGAAGCTCTTAAGCTATGAGCGTTCGGCGAATACCTCCCTTTATAGCAAAAACAAGCTTAATACCATATCCTTTGGTCATGCGATAAGTTCAATTAAGAAATTGTATATTATTCATAAAAAAATGGGTGTATTTTATTTCTTGTTGAATAAATAAAAGCATCTAATTATTAATTAGGCAGAGGAACTACTACTTCCTTATTGATTAAAAAAACAGTTAGTTAACCAAACCGGTCTTAGCATCGATCCAGTCCAAGTAGGCGGTGACACGGGTGAAAACACCTGGCCAACCGACTTCACAACCCAAAGCGATGCCGAAAGAGGTAGCTCCGATGACGGTGTTCTTGCCGTTGTTTTGGTAGACCAATGGGCCACCAGAGTCACCGTTGCATGTTGAGCGTCCATTCTTTCCAGAAATGCAAATCATGTTGGGTGTGATCATACCAAAGTAGTAAAGGTTGCATGTCTTGGAACTAATAACAGTGGTGTCAATGTAGTTTAAGACAGGTGAAACAGAAGTAGCCGCTGTAGAAATCAAAGATTACTTTAAAAAAAGTTCTAGAATCTTATTTTTTTTTTTTCAACTTACAATCGCTGTCCTTGCCCCATCCTGAAGCAACAACGGTATCACCGACAAAGTTTTCGTATGCATCGCTCTTAGAAGGTAACGAAGCTGGTTGAATTAAATCTAAGTATGAAAAAATAAGCAAAATTAGAACCATATAAACGTTAACTAAGATTCAACGGGCTCATACCATTGAATTCAACTGGAACGGGTAATTTGATCAAGGAAATATCGTTGGTGATAGTCAAGGGATTGTAGTCTTCATGAGTGAAGATTCCTTCTTTTGAAACATAGATACGCTTTTGACCAGGCTCGTTATCGTCCTTAATATTCCAGGCACCCAAGTAAATCTCTACTGCATCGGCATCAGCTGTGCAATGACCAGCAGTGAGAACCCAACTGTCCGAAATCAAGGTACCACCGCACCATGCAGATTTGTCTCCCATTTTTATGGAAACACCTGCTTGCCAAGGGAATTGTCCTGGCTTGGCGACTTCACCGTTAGTAATGCGACTGGCATTGTCGGGAATAATGGCAGCTGCTGCGCAACCAACCAAAAAAGCCAAAGCGAATACTAGTTTCATTTTGATTAGAAATAAACTGATGTCGATTTGAATTCGGTTTGGGCTTTTATAGTCAAATTTGCAATCAGCATCATAATCAGGACTAAATTACAAACGATTGACATTGACAGGTTAAAGATTTCTTCGTGTATGATAAAGTTTTTGACATGAAGTAATTTTCTTTTATCATCAGACGATTCCTGATTGTAGCAATCAATTTTTTGTTTTAATCAATTCCGTTGGAGTGTTTGATACTAACAATAAGGTAAGTGATTTGTGAAGTTTTAACATCTACATATGAAGACGTGAAAGCAAAAGTGGTAAAGTCCTTTTTTGGCAAAATTGTTACTTTTGTCTCGTATTTTGACATTTATGCATCAAAAGGCATCTGAGCTGAAATTCTTAATTCTGAAATATTTAAGTTTTCTTAAAATGTGACTTTTTCTCCTATAATCTCAAATTAAATAATATTAACAAATTTGATAAAAAAAAGTGGATTAAACTACTTTCACACCCATATATATCCACCTATGTATCTATGTTTCCTATACGGGTTAAAGGCTAAAAATCTATGATTATTTGCTCTAATACCTGCTTATGTTAAAACTGGCCATACACGACAGTCAAATAGCGCCGTGCTGATCCAAAATCAGTCGCTGCACATTGGAGTATTTGAATAAAAAAAAAAAATTGTCCAAAGTGAACATCAAAAATTCCTTTAACGATAATAGTTTCAACTATACGCTTGTAAGACCAAAGGTCTTTTAAACGGTCCTAAATTACACGGCTCTAATTAGAACGAGTAGAAGGATATGAAAGATTTGACACAGTCGAGCACTACATCCACTGCACCATTTCCACCCGCAAGGTAGAACTCAAATTATTCTTAGAGGGACAGTTAAGTGGCCGGATGATGTGAATACAAATGAAATTAAGTGATGTGGTTATAATTGTGGATTGTAATGTTTCGTGTAGTATCATTCAGTCTCGCTTTTGGAAATGAAGCACACTCCGGCCCACTGAAGTGAAACTAAAATTTGTTAAAACAGGAATAGGTACAAAACGATTTTTAAGTACATATGGGTGACTGTCTTCTTCTTTTGACAATACGGAAAGCTCATTGGTTTGAGAAAGTAGCTTCAGTGGAGCTTCTGATTACTAAACGTTCTACGGTAAAAGTCAGTAAAATTATTTTTGAACGCCTATAATAATAAACGACGGAAAACTATACGTGTTAGCATTTATATATCTGTGCCAATAAGACAGAGTAGCTTATGTCGACATAAGCAATTTCTCTGTATTTCAATGGATATTCATAAGCACTTTGAAATCCATATTTCTGTCTTACCCCCATTTAAAAATATTTTGTCCCTTAAACAGAAATCGTACAATTCGTAACCACTTATGTTTGAACGGTTATACAATGCATTTGACAGAAAAGCTTATGTTATTAAATTTTCTTATGTCCTCCAAAATCAAATTTTATGATTCAACAAACACACTTATGTCGTATTAATTCTCGTGATTTTTTTTTTATCCGGTTCCATTTTAGTTTTTTGTGAAAACTTATGTGGACTTAAGATTCTTTGCTAAATTTGATTTGTATTTTAGTCACACTTATCTCGACATAAGTTCTTTTGTAAAAATTAAAAAAATCACTAATTAGAAAAATTAAGTTCGTCAGAAACACTTATGTCTTCATAAGATTTTCTATTGAATTTAATATTTCAAATAACCATTGCTTATATCAAAATAAGATAGTTTTGTTTGCTGCATTTCAGTTGGTTTAGATGACTTAAGTGGAAACGTTGCGCCTAGTGTTCTTAACTGTTGAAGTGACCAGACGTCGTGTATACATTGTTTTTTATTAATAATACTTTTAAAAATTGTGTGCTTTACTGTTTATACAAATAAGTTTTTTTTCATATTAAACATAATAAAATGGAACGCGCGAGAAAAATGTTATATTTGGCATTAAAAAAACAAAATCAGTTAAGTTATAGAAATTCCACACCATTTACAGAATACGAAGAGAATACAAGTTTCTTAACTGGTAAGTTCTTTTCAGCAAGTTTATCTTAGTTTAGGAACAGTTCATTACCTTCATAAAATTAACTTTTAAGATGTAAGTAAAGTGCCAGAAATTTCAAAGGACCAAGACTTTCGGAACATATCAGAGCAAGAAAATGAAGATTTTGCCTGTGAAGAAAATGCTATTTTCTCAACTGAAACGGAAGAAGACAAATCAGCTGATTTCGATGACGAAGATTCAACTTGTGATCCTAGTTTTGTTCCTGCTGTTTCTGACAACGTAAGAAGTGAATCTGATATTTCTTTTGAAACAAAAAACGCTGGTCATCAGCTGGAGCAAAACTTATTGTTTGGAGATTGTGAAACTGTTTCGGAAAATGAAGACCAAAATAACGAAATGTCTAACGCAAAACAATCAAAAAAGATGCGCAAAGAAAGAAGGAACTCTGGCAAAAGCTACATATCTACAGCTGGAAAAATCGTACAAGAACGAACTCTACGCAAGTTAGATAACTGTCGTAACAAATGTAGAGACAAAATTTCTTATGAAAAACAACAGCTTATTTTTGAGAAATATTGGGAACTTGGTTCTTATGAGCTGAGACAAGCGTTTGCCTCTGGCTTCATTGCGGTTGAGGAAACTAAATCTGAAAGAAAGGACAAGAGTCTTACTAATCCTAGGAAAAGAAAGCACTCCAATAAATACTTTTTGGAAGTTAGTGGTGAAAGGATTTCAGTATGTCAAAAATGTTTCAAATACACCCTTTGTGAATCAGAGCAATTTATTAAAACTATTGTTAAAAAAAAGCTAGAAGGCCATGGATCATTTACAAATGGTGATATGCGTGGAAGACATCCTGGTCCCAAAAAACTCTCTGCTGAAAAAGAAAATGAAATCATTACATTTATAAACAGTTTCCCATCTTATGAGTCCCACTACACCAGACGAGACACCTCTAAAAGATATTTGTCAACAGATTTATCAATTGCTGAATTATTTCGCCTCTATTCGGAAAAATATGATCCAGTTTCACTTTCAAAGTTCTCAAAAATTTTCAACACCCTTAACTTAAAATTTAAAAAACCTAAATTAGACACTTGCCACAAGTGTGAAGTCCTCAAAATGAAAACTGATGTTGCTTCTGATGAAGACCGTGCGAATCTCATAAAAGAACAAAAAAATCACCACTTAGAAGCAGAGACTGCTTATAAGTCAAAAGAATTGGACAAAACAAACGCTGAAAACAACAAATCTATAAAAGTTCTAACACTCGACCTGCAACAATGCCTCCCAACACCTTTTTTAAGGTCCTCAGTTTCATTCTATAAACGTCCATTATGGACATATAATTTAACTGTTCATGACTGTATAACCGGGCAGCCAGTATGTTATATGTGGCATGAGGCAGAAGGAAATCGTGGTGGAAACGAAATTTCTTCATGTGTTTTCAAACACCTTCAAGACCTTCCATCAGACACCAAACACGTAATCCTGTATAGTGACTGTTGTCCAGGACAGAATAAAAATTCTTTCATTGCTTCAATGTTTGACACTTTTTTGCAACTTGACACCAACTTGGAGATCATTGATCATAAATTTCTTCTTCCTGGACACACTCATATGGAATGCGACGTTGACCATGCCTTAATTGAAAAAAAGAAAAAGCGCACAACAGTTAAAATACATCATCCTCGTGATTGGTACCAATTCGTGAGAACTGTGGGTGTTAAACACAAATTTCACGTTCAAGAAATGAAGCAAGACCAAATTTTCAATTTCTCAGCAGTATCTAAAGAAAAATTCATGTGGCGGAAGGTTGACAATGATGGTCAGAAGTTCTGTTGGCAAAATATAAAGTGGATGAGGTTCACGGAGGAGTTCGGAACTGTATATTTTAAGACTTCGCTCAAAGATACAGAAGAATTCAGGATGCTGAACATAAGACGCCGTGGGTTTAATTCCATAAAATTTAAGGATTTGAATAAATGTTATCATACGCCTCTCGAAATCAACGAAAAGAAAAAGCAAGATTTACTGGACATGCTTCCACTAATTGACAGTATTTACCATCCTTTTTATCAAAATTTAAATGCTAGTAACAGACTTGGAGAATTTCATCCAGACCTAACCGAAGCTGACGAAGATGAAGGCTCAGCTCATATCTAAGTTAATAATGTATTATTGTAAACTTTCATTTGGTATTATTTTTAGTTCCTTTATTTCTTATATTTCGCTAATATAAACTAATAAATTTTGATAATAAGAAAAAAGTTGTTTAACTTAATATAATTAAAAATAATGAATTTAAAATAAACAAAGTTTTGCCTTATGTCTATTTATTTTAAGATCTCGAATTTGACATAAAATCTTAAGTCAACTTAAGGGACGTTTTTTCTTTTTCATAGATTTAAAAGAACAACTTATGTTACTTAAGACATTCTTTTTTTTCAGTTGGTTTTTACATAATATCTTAAGTAGAAAACTGCATTTTTTTCTACTTTCCTATCATCCAATTTCCACGAAATAGGTAAAAATTTTAAAAATAATCTCTTCATTTTACAATTTTGCACAAAAAAGTCTTAAATTATAATTAATAGAAATTTTAGATAAAAATCAATCTTTCTCAAAATGACTTTTTTCAACATAAGCTACTCTGTCTTATTGCCACAGATATATTAACAGCAGTATTAACAAAAAACTGGTATACGCTCCCTAACACACTTGTTAACAGGTACACGGATAGACAACTTATCTGTTTGATAACTTTTCTCATTTAAAAATGATATGATATCTTTCCAATATTTATCACTTCACCAAATTCACCACTTCATCGAATTGTGGGTATTTCCTAATACATGTGTCACATGCATGCACTGCTGTACGAAGAACGGATAACTTCTTAACACATACACGCACACATATGTATGACCGAACCGTTTACTACGCCAACCATACATTTCGTGAATCAGTTCATGTTTGTGACACATGGATTAGAAAATCAACACAATTTGTGAAAGTGGTGAATATGGTGAAGTGATAAATACTGAAAAGCAATCATATCTTTATCATAGATAATCAATATATAGAGACGAAACCTTCGTACGTTTCACCCTCCAAAACCCATTTGCTTACATTGTTGTTTTTGTAATCTGACTCCGTGTCGATGAATAGATGTAAATTGCAAGAACAATTCAACGCGGTGCGTTTGATTTGTTTTGACAGACCAATTTTTTTTCCCAACTCTTTTGATATATATTTTTTTTTTTTAGTGCGTCTGCCGTTGTTTTATTTATTGTTTTATATTTACTATTAATTTTTTCGTTTTTTATTAAATAGTAACAAAAAATATTTGTGACAGAAATTTTGAGTAATATTTTTAATTGAAAGAAAGAAATTTTGAGTAATATTTTTAATTGTACCAACATTTCCGGCAGCTAACTTTCTATTTCTATTGAATTCATGAATTCAAAAACTTCGTGACATTTGAATTCACCTCCGGGGATGTGTTTCTTTTCTTCTTTATTTTAACTAGGAAAATACCTAAGCAAAAACAAAATTCATCAAATGATTGATTAGTTGTGTTTTTTGCAACTCAAAATAATTCTGTCTGAAAACAACAACAACAACAACAACAACAACAATATTAATACAGTATTAAGGTAGAACTAGTATAGGCGAAAGCCAACGTAGTGGTCGTAGGTAACCGGGCAAAAACAAGTAATCCATATAACGCGCACATAATTGCGAAGTGGTACTCTTCGTTTAGTTTTCGTTGACTTCTCCCATCAGACGGGAGAGTGCTCATCGACCGCTCTTTCGTAATTGGACGTGGATGCAAAATCAAAATGGTGGAATCGAACTAAAACGAATTTGGAGCTTGGTGCATAGTTTTCCTGTTTTTTTTTTGTTCAATGTATGAGTGAAACAAAATCTTAAATTTGATTTTATTTAATTCAAACCACATCGCAATTTCGTGATTTCACAAAGTTAATAATTTAAGGCCTATCTATTGTGCTGTAAGAAAATTTACATTGAACAAACAATAATTAAATGTCAAATGTTTGTTGGTTATATAAAATGGCAGACCAAGGCAAATGTTGAAATGTCCCGATGTCCTTTTTTCCCCCAAAGTCCATATGGACATGCAAAAAACGTAGCTATTTCTATCTAGACTAATTTGCGGACATCAAAAATCTGAGAAAGTATTCCATACCAAAAAATACAAATTTAAAGAAAAATAGGATTTTCACGTCAAACCCCAAAACCGGTTTTCGACGAAAACTTTTCAAAAACTCAAAGACCATTCACACCGAACACAACGTTTTCGTTTGACATTACAGTTTTTCTTTCACCAACCACTTGCAAGTTTCTTTTCTTTTTGTTGTTTCCTTCCATTTAATGGAGGTAAAAAAGTGATTATTTATATAAATATTATCGGCCGCATTCAATCCAAATATCTGAAAATTCAGATATGGAAATTCAGAAATTTTTTTCGTTGAATGCACGTTGCACCCACACTTCTGAAGACGAATTTATGTGTAAATTAATTTATAGAAAGTAAGATAACGTGATAAAATTCCGTTAATTCCGTTAAATGCGAATATCTAAAGAACAGATCTTTGGTGATTTTACTGATTTTCTGCCTCCGAATACCTTAATGTCTTTGGATAGCGATATTTCTGAAACCAAGCCTTGAAGACAGTTAAAGTACAGAAATGTGGGCAGAGATTTTCAAGAGCTTACCAGAACTGAAATCCAGTACCTTCTATGATATCTGGTTTTCGAAATATAGACAACCAAGGCGATATTCGATTATTTGCATTTAGCCTGAAAATGCCTTTGCATAGATGTATCTTCGCCGCCAAGCCATGCAAATTCTACATTCTCTATTCAAAAGCTTTCCGTTTTGGAAAACCAAAAGCTTTTGCAATGTCTAGTTCATTATATATTCGCATCCAATATAATTTTACTGAATTTTTAAGCAATCAGTTAAATGAGAATATCTAAAGAACCGAGCTTCCAAAATCGTTGCAGTTTTCAGTGCTGAATAGGAAATTAGCACACCTTTCCAAAAATGTAAAAATTTCGTCACAAATTTTTTTCATGGATTTCGGAAAAAAGCATGGACTAACCCCTTGCCATTTTTTCAAAAAAAAAAAACTTTTTTTTCAAAACTAATGAAATAAATTATGCGGTACATTAATGGAAAGGTCTTTTAAAACCCTATAGACACATCGAAGCCAAATTTTTTTTCATAGGCTTGTTGAGGACATTTTCGCATCCGAAGTGATTTTACTGATTTCTGCCTCCGATTACCTACCTTAATGTCTTTGGATAGCGATATTTCTGAAACCAAGCCTTGAAGACGGTTAAAGTAAAGAATTGTGGTCAGAGATTATCAAGAGCTTTCCAGAACTGAAATCCAGTACCTTCTATGATATCTGGTTTTCGAAATATAGACAACCAAAGCGATATTCGATTAATTGCATTTAGCCTGAAAATGCCTTTCTTAAACGTCAAATGCGTTTGCAAGTAAATTGGCTGACATTGTTCAAATCGATTTTGTGCAAGCATGACGATTGCATTATCTGCGTCAAAAAATAACGATCATTTGACGGTGTTCACATTGGACTGGAAAACTGGATTTTTTTTGACATTTCAGTATTCACATCTCGCTCCCACTTCTTCAGTAAAGGAAGATGTAAATACTGAAACGTCAAAAAAAATCTAGTTTTTCAGTCTAATGTGAACACCGTCTTTGACGATCAAATTTACTTTGATTTGACGTCTTCGAAAACTGACATATTTAGGTGTGTTTATTAACATGAAATTTCCTGCCAATTTTCACAAAATCTCAATTCTGGTTCGTTAACTCAAAAAAGCTTCAACGCTATAAAACAATAAGAGAGATTAGAGGACTCCAGAATTATTAAAACGTTTCCCCACAAAAATTCCTGACCTTTCCCCTTAAATACTGAGACTGAAGTATTTTTTTGAACTTGCTTGCTTAATTATTTTTTGTCGTAGTAAATTACATAAGAAGATTAGAAAAGGAGAGTTGTTTGAACTTCTTTGAAAGAAATTCTGTTTATATTTTATTCTCCTGCTCTGTCAAAGAACTGAGGAAAATTAGTGAGCGTTCAAGAAATATAAACTGGCTAAACTGGCGTTGAAAAACTTGTGAGTTTCTGCTTCATAAATGCCTGTCACACTTTGGCGTCGACTGTCATCTTGATGCTCACTAATGGCAATTCAAAACTGATTTGATATACATGGGCACTAAGGTGCTCATTAAATTGGACATAGTCTTGGATAGCCCTCGTTCGATTCAAAACACTGAAAAAGAAGTTCCCTAGTTTTTTTTAAAATCAGAGAAGCTATAGATCACATTGAGAAGAGAAAAAAAAAATTTACTGGAGGGGTTTCATTTCTATTAACAAAAAAAATCCAAAAAGCCCACAATATGTATACAAAACTACAACCAAAAACGGTTGACGAACAAATTTTAGAGAAGGTTTTGGCGGCATGTCCTATGATTTCTCAGACTGCTAAGTGAATTCGCTATTCACCTCAGGAATTTCATACAGAAAAAAAGCACTTAAATGAGATTTATTATCCCCCTTACAAAATCACTGATAGTGCTTTGAAATTTTGAGATTTCCTATTGTAATCTTACAGTAGCTCTTTTTGTGAGGTTAAACTGATACCATGTCATAGAGAATTGTCGAGAAAGTTTTATGAATGAGATATTAGGATATATATTTTCGATAGTAAAATATATCTTTTAAATACTATGAATGGAAATATTTAATAATAACTATCGTATTGGTAAAAAAAACCCACTTGAAAACTAACAATGATAATTCGAAATATCATTCCTTCTTAATCTTATTACCTGTCACTTCTATTCCACGCGTTGACATAATTGTGTATAGCAAAATTAAAACATTATCATGGTTAATCTAAAATTTGTAAAAATCAAGTTTATTTTAAATTGTTTGTATAATAAACCAAAGTTTATTCCACTAATACAATATTTTTGATTGATTAATCAAATATTAGCTTTCATAACAATTTAGATAAGTTCATAAGCAGGTACACCTTTAAATTTCAAAGAATTTGCCCACTTATCATCGAACATTGAATTAAGATTTGAAATTATTGTTCTTGAAAATATTTCATTGGCAGGATGGCCTATTTATATCAATAAATTGGATTTAGTGTGTTCTTAGGTCAGTGTACTTTAGAATGAATGTAATCTCAGGGAAATTTGAATTAATGTAACTGTCCAGTTTATATTTCTTGAGCGCTCAGTATTTTTTCTCAATTTTTTGACAGAGCAGGAGAATAAAATATAAACTACTATTCCTCACATACATAGATGTCAAAACAACTCTCTTTTTCTTTTCTTCTTATAGAATTTACTGAGACAAAAAATAATTGAACAAGCGAATCCAAAACAAATTTCAGTCTCAGTTTTCAAGGGGAAAAGTGAGGAATTTTTGAGACGAATCCTGGGCCTTTATTATGAAATACGAAACGAACGGAAAAAAAAATAAGCTCAAAGAAACGAAAGTCACGGCGAAGAGCGATTATAAGATACGAAAATAGAAAGCAAAAAAAGTAGCCAGACAAAAACGAAAAATGATAATTTTTTAAAAGCGCAACTTACTTCACTCCTATTAACAAATGTCAATTTTTATGTTCTTACAATTGTATTTATTATTTAATTACTTTTTTTTCGCTCACTTAACAGAACAAAAACCAACCAAACCAAAATAAAAAATAAATGACATTTTACAACTACCCCAGAAACCAAAGCTAAACGAGAGCTTAACGGCACTCGTAAATAAAAATACGAGTATCGTCATTTTTATGATTCTCATAATAACCCCCCTGTTTATATTTCTGAGCGCTCTGAGTCCTCTGAGATCTAAGAAATAAAATAACTGAGTCCCTTATCACACAGTGATTTGTTGCTTCTGACTTTTTTCAAAATTTCATGGGTGCGGAAGTGAAATAAGATTTTTTTTCGCACTCATAAAAATTCCAAAAGCGTCAGTCGCAAAGAATCAGAAGGAGTTAAATGCTGAAAACAAGCAGATAAAAGGCTAGATGTCAAATGACGACAGCTTAAGGTAGAACAATAATGGTCTGAAAGGCACAAAAGCTAATGTCAAAAACAACAAAAAGTAGTTTTTTGTATTGTTCTTGATAATAGTATTTCACCAAATGTCATTTTTAAGGTAGAACTATACTACTAAAAGGGCACTGAGGCTGATGTCAAAAATCTAAGAAAAGTAGCTTTTCGTGCTGTCGAAAGGAGAACACACCTATACTGCACGTATCTCCCATCATTTTTTTTGTTTTAAGTGAGGTGTGCTCCGGAAATCACTTAGGAGCATTTGTTCAGTATTTCGCTGAATTTTCTTAGTTTATAGTTGATTTCGGCGAATAAAAGGCACTTATAGCTGCTACGTTTTCAATGAAGCGGAAATGAGGTAATCTCGCTATTCACAGACAATTTTAATCTGTAATTTGGTAATTTTGATTGACAGCTCATAAAAAATGGTAAAAAAGGGTTGTAACTTTTTTTTCATTAATTTTTTTGTGAAAACACACAAAATAAAACTTGTTAATCAATCCAGAAAGAATATTATCTATACAATTTTATTTCATCACAAGCACAACCCAAGTTTTTGGTAATATAAAAGGAATCAGATTACCTATTATTTTTTTCCAAAGGGGAGAAAGTGGGGCACGGTAGTCTTAAAGATGCGGCAGGTTTCATTAATATTGATCCCAAAAGTAATAATGCAGATTTGTTGGAAATGATCTCAGAATTCTTAAGTATGAAACCTCAAAATCGTATCTGATCCCGTTTTTGAATTATAAACATATATGTATATGTATGTATGCGTGAAGGGATTTTGTTTTGACGTGGCTGGGGAAAAATTGTTAAAAATCAAGGAAAGATCAGACTTAGTATAATGTTCTATACCTTTGATTCTAATTCTATTGCTGTGTTTAATGTTCAGTTAAAATTGATTGAGTAAAAAGTTTTTGAGAAATTTAATTTTAAAGACAAAATTTTAGTATTAAAAGTAGTTTTACAGTTACTGCCAATTTGAACCTTAAAAGAAAGTTATTTACTAAAACTTTGTTCTACAGTTCCAAGTTGATTGCATTAGCTTCAATTTTATACCAAAACCTTCACTGTAAACCCAAGAGCTTAAATGAGACAACTTTTCAAAATTTGACAAGAGTTAATTTATAGCAACTAATAGTACCTATATTAAATAGTATAGGAACAAATACAGGGAGCTAAGCATACATATGATGAATAATAATACTTAAGCATGTGCGTTGGGTCAAATGAAGAAAAAAAATCATAGGAGGGGGGGTTATATTCCCCCGTTCAGACATTAGGGTCAATTTCATAAAATTAACTGACTTAACATAGAAAATTTACTGTTAAACTCTGGACTGAAATTTTATAGCTTATGATAAAGACAGAAATCAGTTCTTTAAATTTCTTTTAAATAAAGTTCTTTTAATCCATAGTTTTGGAAAAATCGATTTTAAAACGCAAAATTTTGAAAAATTTTGAAGTTTTTGTTGATTTTTACTAATGTTGCATTAGCTCTCGAAGTCGAAAACTTGGATTAATTATTAGGCCAATATCAGTAACAAAAAACATCTCAATAAATATCAGATTTAATGGATCTGACGCAAGATCTGACATACAAAGTGACTAGATTAAGAAAAACACAAAAAAAACAACAATTTTTTTTAAAGGAAAAGATCCTTGTTTTCTTTAATCTTAGAAATTAAGGTATGAATTGGCATGCAATTTCTTGTATTCGACTAAGAATGCAATAGAGCAATGAATTTTGGAAAAAAATTTACTTTTTTTCTTAAAATTTAACTTTTAAACAGAATGTAATTTTTTATATTATCATGTTTCGTTAATTTTTAACAATTTTTTCCCACCCTCTCAAAATGCCTTTACGCTTAAATACATATATACATATGCCTATAACTCAAAAAAGGGATCAGATACGATTTTGGAGTTTAAAAATTTAGAATCCTGAGATCATTTCCAACAAATCTGCATCATTACTTTTGGGATCCATTTTAGTGAAACCTGCCGCGTCTTTAAGACCACCGTGGGTGATTATTTGTATGTGAAAAAATCGTTGGAAAGAATATTATCTATAAAATTAAATTTCAACTCAACCCAAGTTTTTGGTATTTTAAGGAATCAGATTATTTGTTTTCAAAAGGGGGAAAGTGGTGATTTAGAAATTTCAAACAGAGAGTTTCATATACAAGGTGTTGCAAAATTCATCATCCGTGCATCCATTATGCCAAATCACCAAAACGAGAGATTACAGGAAACACTTCCTTCGCAATACCCATTGTGATGGCTCGGGCAATGTGTGCGGTTACAGCGACTTGTTGAAACAGCTGTCTAGATCATAAATTTCAAATATGGTTGACATACGATGCATCTAGCAAAAATTAAAACATCTTTCGATAGGGTGATTAATTTTGGCCCACCTTTTGTAGTTCGGCCAAGCACAAGATAAGGAAGGCGAAACAGATTAAACCAGCAACAGTACCAGCACCATCAACAGAAAACAGCAGATAAATTTTGGAGTTTTCATATCAAACACTTTAACATTCCTACAATTTTTGAGAACTTTTTATCATATACGAACAAATCTTTAACCTGTCAAATGCTAATCATCCGTTATCCGGTCATGATATGAATTTGATTGCAAATTCGACTATAAAAGACTGAAACGAAATCAAAACGAAATCATTCAGTTTATTTCTAATTAAAATGAAATTAGTATTCGCTTTGGCATTTTTAGTTGCTGGTGCAGCTGCTGGGACTATTCCCCAAAGTGGCAGTCGTATCACTAATGGTGAAGTTGCAAAGAAAGGACAATTCCCATGGCAATTGGGTCTTGCCCTGCAAAGTGGATTTCAATCTTCATGGTGCGGTGGTACCTTGATTTCTAACCGTTGGGCTCTCACTGCCGCTCATTGCACAGTTGATGCCGATTCAGTCGAGGTCTACTTGGGTGCCTGGAATATTAATGACGCTAGCGAACCTGGTCAAAAGCGTATTTACGTTTCAAAAGCAGGACTCTATACTCATGAAGACTACGATCCTTCAACTATTACCAACGATATTGCTTTGATTAAATTGCCATATGCAGTTGAATTCAATGGTAAGAACTCGTTTTAGTTATGAGTTAGTTTCAGCGGCTCTAATATGGCTAATTGTTTCGCACTTAGATTTAATCCAACCAGCTTCATTGCCAAAAAAGAGCGGACAATACTCAAGCTATGTCGGTGATACCGTTATTGCTTCAGGATGGGGCAAGGACAGTGATGGTAATTTAAAAGGAAAAATTCTAAGATTTTGGAACTTTTTTTAAACTACTTTGATTTCCACAGCGGCTACTTCTGTTTCACCTGTCTTGAACTACATTGACACTGTCATTATTAGCGAAAAGACCTGCAACCAATACTACCTTGGTAGTGTCACATCTGACATGATTTGCATATCTGGAAAGGACGGACGCTCAACATGCAACGGTGATTCTGGTGGTCCATTGATCTACCAAGACAATGGTGAGAATATCTTGATTGGGGCAACCTCTTTCGGTATCTCGTTGGGCTGTGAAGTCGGTTATCCAGGTGTATTTACCCGTATCACCTCCTACTTGGACTGGATTGATTCCAAGACTGGCCTTGTAAATTAAGAATATGATAGGAGTAATAGTCCTATCAATTTTAATTTAAGTTAATAAAATCTGCAAATTATACCACATCATTTTTGATCGATTTCGTATATCTTTTTCTTGGGTGGCTATACAAAACCAAACTTTATTATTTTACTGGTAGTATAGGACATACTGTCAATTTTTTGCGTAACGTATACAAGGTGTGCTTTTTTGGTGGGCCAAGGACAATCAGACGACGAAACGACATCAGGGATTATTGAAAAAAAGTGGACTTTTTCGATAACAAGTATAAAATTCGTGTCGGTAAAGCAGTTTTTAGATGAGTGTCGAGAATTCTCCGTTTTTAGCTTATACCCAAGGGCCAAGGGACCTAGTTGTTGTTGTATTTAACATGTAAATGACCCCCACATCTTTTTTTTAATATCCACAAAAAGATCTTACTTGTTCTGTTCATTTATTTTATTTAAGTCCGACTACGATGTGGCTCAATTTTTATAATTGGAAAAACTTATAGAAAATATCTAGGTATTTTCCTACCTATCACTAATGCAACTCAATTTTTGTCACTCAATAACTGAATATCCAGCAAAAATATTTTCCTGCCTCTCATGAAAATATTAGCCAAAGTTGACCTAGGTTATGTTTACCTACATTGGTAAATGCACATGTTTCAGAAAGCATAAATAATGTCATTTTCGATTGGATTTTCGGACTCTTCTACTACTTTTTGATTCCAATCAAATATAAAAACATCGTGTTGTCAAATTTTAACATACACTACTAAATGACGCCATTTTACAAAATGGCTTTTCAAGCATTTATCACTTTTAACAAGTAGTCCAACGAAAAACTGTATATGTATGCGTGTGTTCCAAATCTACTCCTTCCTGAAATCGGGAACAGAAAAAGACTCCGAAATAATTACTCGGAACAGCCAATTGAAGGCTTTTGGAGTAGTAGGAGTCAAAAAGGAGTGGAAAAGGAGTACGCCGAACGTCCAATCGAAAACTACATAAGTAAATTTCCGTATAGAGTTTGTTCTCTTTTATATTTCCTTCTACGTTTATCCCTTTGATAGGGCGTATTTTCCTTCATTATGTGTGCAGTGGGACAAAATGTATATGTTTTAATAATAGGTACTTGCAAGTACTTTGCCAGCTTTTTTCAATGGAACACATCAAACTGCTTTCCCATGTAAAATGTATCTACTCGCCATGAAAGCATGTGCACTTGATAGTACTAGATTAGGGTTTTCATCTACTCACAAGTACTTTGCCACCTCCAAAGGAAAACGGCTAATTATGAAATATTCTTATATAAAAATGTAGGTATCTTGTTTCTACAAAAACCTCAATATCGCAGTCAAATTGATTTTGCTGCTCCTCAAACTCATGAAAAATGGGTGGAGGGGTTTGGAAATTTAGGTGTTGGCCCGCCTGGTGTTGCATTGACGCTTCTTGAAATAGACGCTTTGGACTTCATCTTTTTGCCTCGCAATTGGGCTGTCTCCTTCATCATCACACTCATGTTATTGGAACTAGAATTTTATATTATATTGAATAAATAATAGGCATTAAACTTTGTCAGGAATAATAGCTGCGTTTCTTGTATGTCCCTGTTAAATCCACTTTATTATCTGGACATAGCTTACTCTTTATGGATATAGTACTTAGTTGTTTTGTATTTTACATGTAAATTTGCTTTGTTTTGATGTCGTTTTTTTTCAAACAGTATTATTTTGGGTTGCAAAAAACACAGCTATATAATTTACTTATTGGTGATCCCTCTCCACGCATCCTTCATTATCCAGGATATATTGGTGTCAAAATGGTTTGTTTTCTATTATTGAGATTTTTTTCTCAATTACCAATTCGTTGTCTTAAGAGTATCTGCAGATAAAAGGCGTTTTCCTTTGCAGGAGCGAAGTACTTACAAGTACTTTTCAATGGAACACATGAATTTGGTATCCCATGTAAAATGTATCTACTCGCACATGAGAGCAAGTGCAGTTGATAGTCCTAGATTAGGGTTGTCATCAACTCATGAGTACTTTGCCACCTCCAAAGGAAAATGGCTAAATAAAAACACTTATCAAGCTGCTTACAAGTATAAGTAACATGGTAAGTACATACCTTGCCCAACAAATTCCGGCTAAAAGCACGGGTTCTCTTTGCATTCGGTATTTTTCTTTTTCAAATATTTTTATCTTTTGAATTCAAAGTTTAAAAAGCCGAAATAATGTTTCTTAGAACGGCAATTCAGTGTCAGCCGAGCTATGTTATGACGGTTCAATGTAATAGATATTCAGTTTTTGGTACTTTTTTTGATACAAGCTCATTATAACTATAGGCATTTTCCTTTGGAGGTGGCGAAGTCCTTGCAAGTACTTTGCCAGCTTTTTTCAATGGTAAACATCAAACTGCTTTCCATTGTAAAATGTATCTACTACATGAGAGCATGTGCATTTGATAGTACTAGATTAGGGATTTCATCTACTCACAAGTACTTTGCCACCTCCAAGGGAAAACGGCTAATGTAATGATGGCTGATTTAAAATAGCCGTTTTCCGGTTGATGTGTTCCATTGCAAAAAGCTGGCAAAGTACTTGCAAGTACTTCACCACCTCAAAAGGAAAACGCCTAATGTCCACCATGATTCTTTGCAGTTGACTCTTTTCGAACATAATAAGTTCGACAGACGAGAAAAATGAGATGGAAGACCAGTTGCCCTGTGCGTCGTGGGCCAAGATTTCCGAGAATCTTTTTGACATTTTTTTTAGCATTTTCCGTATTTTCGTATTTTCCTATACAAACCTTCTACAAACCACTTAAACAGTAAAGAGAACTGTCAATTTTGCATCAAGCGTCGAGAAGCTCCGTGTAATTACGCGTGACTCACATGATGATTTTCAAAGAGTCAGAAAAAGAAAAAAGATAAGATGGAAGACCAGTTGCCCTGTGCATATTGTGGGCTAAGTTTTCGGAAACTCTTTTTGACGTTTCTTTTTAGCATTGTCCGTATTTTCGTATTTTTCCTATACAAAGCGCTTAAACAGTAAAGAGAACTGACAATTTTGTATCAAGCGTCAAGAAGCTCCGTGTAATGGCGCGTGACTCACAGAATGATTTTCAAAGTGAAATTCGAAAAAAGAGTCAGACGCAAAGATTCCTCTTGTATTGGAGGACAATGCCGCAATGTAACATATGCATTACAAACGCGGAAATCAGCCATAATAGCGTAAGATAAACATCTCCGCTTTTGAAATCGTTGAGTATAAAAATAGAATTATAACTACCATAACTGTTATACAAAGGATAGGCGGTGAAGTCAAAGGCCATCACCACCGCGTACAACAGTTATCTAATAGTTATAACTCAGTTTTTATATTTACTGAATGCATTTTCTTTAAGCAAAGATACGTAGGTATACAAAAAAACACACTTTTTATGTAGGTACTTTTATTTAAAGCCCAGATGAGGGCACAAAAACACACCTAATGACTCGTGGTGCTTTTGTTTGCTATTAAATCAAATTTGAAGTTGAAATTGTGTGTGCGCTATCAAGTAACCCACTTCACTGTTAAACAAATAACGTAATTCTTATTTTTTCGCCTCTGTGCACTTAAAACATGTAAATATCTATGGGAGAACCTTTTGCCATAACAACAAAAAATTATCTATTATGACGAAGGTTTATAATCAAGTTGTTAAATTTAAATCACTGTACGTGAAATAAAAGCTCTATTGCATTAAAACGGATTAATTTTAAACTATGAGCAAATATCGGCTGATGATTAAACAATGGACACTCAATTTTTGTGATTGGACAAGAAATTTCCTATAAAATCCGATCAAAGTTTTCAAATTGATCATAATATCATTTGGTGTTACGGAAACAACCTTCAGTTAAGTTCTAACCATGAAAATCCTTTTCGTTTTATTCTTGGCCATAGCCTCATTGGTTTGTGCCTTTGGCCAGTTGTCCGATGAGACTTTTGTAGACATGGAGCCTGCAATTCCGGAATTCTATCCGGAGTCACGTATTACCAATGGTAGGCCCGTCAGTATCAACGATTATCCTTACCAAGTTGGTCTAAATGTGAATGGAGGTTGGTGCGGTGGATCATTGATTTCGCCAACATATGTTCTAACTGCTGCTCATTGTGTTGATGGGTAATATTAAAAATTTTTTAGTTAAAGTGTAATATGATAATTTCGCAAATATATTTTTCAGTATTGGAGCTGGAAGTATTAGCGTTTTCTTAGGAAGTGCACAAAGGCAAGGAGGAACTCGTAGAGCTGCCAAACGTACTATTATTCATTCCGGTTGGAATAAGTACACTCTGATCAATGACATTGCCTTGATCCAAATCGATGCTGTGAGCTATTCCAATACAATCAAGCCTGTTGCTCTACCAGCCATTTCCAACTCTTATTCTACATACAATGGCAACTCTGTAATCGCTACTGGATGGGGAAAGACTAGTGACTGTAACCCGCAGCACTTTTTAAAAAGAAATAATGAGTTTTCTTAATAGAAGTTTTGTTTTGTTTAATTACAGCAAGTGGAGTTGCAAGCACTCTCCAAGGTGCCACCATGTCTGTTATCACCAATTCCGCCTGCTCCAATACCTATGGATCAACAATTAAGGGATCGAACATCTGTGTATCCACCCCTGGTGGAACTTCTACTTGCAACGGAGACTCCGGTGGCCCACTTGTTCTAAAGAGCAACAAGGTCTTGATTGGTCTTACATCTTTCGGTTCATCCACAGGCTGCACTAAAGGCTTACCAGCAGCTTTCACTCGTGTAACCAGCTATAGACAATGGATCAAGGAAAAGGCTGGAGTTTAAATGGTTGTTTCTAATTATTTTTAAATTCTACTAGTGGAATTTGGTTATAAAAATTGATAAATAAACCAATTCTGCAGCAAAGCATACATGAGTTTATTTAAGAGTAATTAATATTTTGTAATTTTATCTGACAGTGTACCAAAGTCTTTGCTGTAACTTTGACACTGACAGTTTGGTGGACGTAGACGTAAACAACCCAATGACGGTGTCCAGTTACTAGTAGGTCCGTTTGGTTACTAAAAATTCGTACGATGTCTGATTCTGACTGATTCAATGCGTTTGTTTACTTTGTAGCAAGTTTTCTCTCTATGAAGGATTTGTCTCCTTCTTTCTATAATTTGACAGTTTTTGAACTTCTTGCTACAAGAGTAACCAAACACACCTCGTATTGAAGCACTGATATTCCATGAGCAAGTTTAGATTGGGAAAATTGAGTCCGGACTCGTGAGTCTCATCGTCTCTACATTCGAAAATTTAAGGCACATAGAAACAACAACAACTTCAATGCTTCGCACATTAAAACAACAACATATGAGTCTCATGTGCCCGATGTTTATATAAACAGCGCACATAGGAGTATTTGTAAATATTAAAAAACCGTCAAAATCAAAAAAATTTTGACGATGGTTTTTTTAAGTGTGATGATGATTCTTTTAATCTGCATCCATAAAATTTCAGCCCGATCCCCCTTTGAATGTGTTTATAAATACGATGGTTTTAAAATTCGAAGAACGATTAGTTAAAAAAATGCATCATCTAAGAATGGATCATTTTGGTTGTAAAAATTAATAAACTGCCCAAATAAAAAATCAGAAGGAAATAAATAGAAGTAGAAAGAAATCGTTGATGCTCATAAATGTCACCTACTAGAAATATTTTTGAAAGCATAGAACTGAATTCGCTACCATTTTGAAATAAGTGTACTACAACAATCTAAATGATTTGCATTGTTAAATACGACTAAAGGCCACTTTACACGATAATAGAAGTCATATGTCGTATGTCATTTCAGGTCAAGTCATACGATTATCGTTTTTTGTGTTTACACGTCTTTACTTCGCATTTTTCTTTGTGGTTATCTGTCAAAATCAAAATAAGAGAAACAAAAACTCAAACAAATAAATTTTTGTAAAGCAAGTTTTTGTTTTCATTCAAAATTCTAATTGTTTGTAGAAATATTCATATTTTCACTATTTTTCATGGAAATAACAAATCCCGTTTGACTTCTCAAGTGGAATTTACTACAGTTCTGATGTCAAAAAAGTTATATGCTTTTTGCTTTGGAGAAATCATATGAGATCTATGAGTGTGTTCAGACGATATGGTATGTCTTTCTTGATAGGTCATATGAAAAGTCATGTGACTTCTAAAATCGTGTAAAGTGGCCTTAATAACGGGTGATTTTTTAAGAGGTTTAGAACTTAAAAAAAAAAACACAAAAAATTCGAAAAAATTAATGAAATATTTATTTGAATCGATAGTTTGAACCTTGCAATTTAATGTTTAAAGATAATTTCATGCAAATGTTGACCGCGGCTGCGTCTCAGGTAGCCCATCCGCTGAGTCCAATTTTGGCATACTCTTTCACACATATCGGCCGGTATCTCACGAATGAATGCATGGATGTTAGCTTCCAGTGCGTCAATCGAAGCGGGCTTGTCCCTATAGACATTAGCCTTGACATACCCCCACAAAAAATAATCTAATGGTGTCAAATCGCACGATCTAGGCGGCCAATTGACCGGCCCGAAACGTGAAATTAACTGTTCACCAAACTCGCCTCGCAATTGCGCCATTGTTTCGCGTGCTGTGTGGCATGTGGCACCGTCTTGTTGAAACCACATATCATGCAAGTCAAGAACTTCCATTTCGGGCAAAAAAAAGTTTGTTATCATCGCTCGGTAGCGTTCACCATTGACAGTAACGCTGCGATTCGCATCATCTTTGAAGAAATATTGCCCAATAATGCCGCCGGCCCATAAACCGCACCAAACAGTGGCTTTTTCGGGATGCATTGGTAGCTGTTGCAATGCTTCTGGCTGATCTTCACTCCAAATGCGGCAATTATGCTTATTTACGTACCCATTCAACCAAAAATGAGCCTCATCGCTGAACACAATTTCCAACATTTTGAACATTTCGAACCGAGCACGAGTTTTGATAGTAAAATTCAATAATTTGCAAGCGTTGTTCATTTGTAAGACGATCCATGGTTAAATTGCAAACCAAACTGAAGCTGTTTGACAGTGACACATGGTACTAAACACACGTCAGCTGTCAAAACCAGTGTTGCCAAAACCAAACCAGCTAAAAAATCACCCGTTATAACAACCATTTTCTACGAACCAAATAGTTTAATGTTAAAATTACATATACATTTATAGCAGTATAAATAAAAAAAAAACTGGTATCCCCTCCCTAACACACGTGTTAACTTGCATACGGATAGACAACTTGTCCGATTGATATCTTTTCTTATTAAAAAAGAAAAGTATTTATTACTTCACCAAATTCACCACTTCATCAAACTGTGGTGATTTTTCAATACATGCATCATATTTATGCACTGCTTTACGAAGTGTATACTGGTAGTAGTAAGATCTCTATTACACTATAGGTGTTTTATTAGCCGTGTTTTATTATCATCGGGATCTGGATCTGGATTAACTTTTACACGTAATACAAAAACAAAATGATGGGAAATTTTCAAAAATTGTTTCTGTTGTAAGTGTTAAATGTTAATCCAGATTAATAAAAAACGCTTAATAAAACACACCTTATGATTCCTTGCGTTTGACTCTTTTCATTTTCAAAATTCAATGGGTGTGAAGTTTAAATCAGGGGCCCAATTCCGCAAGTGCTTCCGTCTACAGATTCTGTCACGCCCAAAACAAATGTGAATAAAAATCACACTTGTGCGGAAAGTTATCCGTTATCAAGAAGTTATACGTTCATTATGCACAGAATTTGGTGAGTTAAAGTTATCCGTACGATATCACACGTCACAGACTATTACACAAGTTAACAAAATAAATGCTAGCACGTTGTTATCCTCCGTTTATTAACTTGGGGGTTATAGTTTAAATTTCAACTGCCTTTATGTTCTCATCTTCACTCAATAGAAGCGCCACAGCTCCAAACCATAATTTGTAATTAGTTTACTTTTTCCATTTTTTCAATAATCTATAACAGTCACTTTCATTTAAGTACATATACCCACTTCACTATACTGTGAATGTTTACAATTCAACCGTTTTAGGTCGATATATGTGATTAAAAGAAAAATAGATCTGGTATATCAGCATCTTCGAAATTTAATTTTTATGCAGAAAAGACATGAAGAAAGGGGAGTAAACAAAATCTTTGACCCCTTTCAGCTTTCAAATGAAGAAACTGAGTTGCTGGAAATGTTCAGTTCCATGGTAAAGAAGGGCATGAGTAAAAAATAAATGTAAATGTTTGAACAAATAATCTCCCCGGTCGAGGATTTGAATATTATTTTTAGGCACTTCCTCTCACATCTATGAAATTTCAATAATGGCCGTGTTGTATTATCTTCAATTGGGGTCTGGATCTGGATCTGTATTAACTTTTGCACGTAATACAAAAACAAAATGGAGGGAAATTTTCAAATTTGTTAATCCATCCAGATTTGGTTTCCTCGTGTGAAAGGTACAAGAGATTTTTGGGGAAATTAAAAGAAAACGTCAAAAAATCTCCAACAACTTGTTTGAAAGGGGACAATTCACACTTCAACCAACTGCTTTTAAAAGGAAACTACAAAAATCTCTGCAGACAAGGAATTTGTTTCCACATATGAATTATACTCGTATATAAGAGATCTTAGATTATATTAAAATATAACATCAAATAGTTTCTGTAGCTACGTGTTTCCTCGTGTGCAATGGGAATAGGCTGGCCAAGCAACTTCAAGTCTCTACATTCCGTTATAAAGGGAGAGCGCCTTCTATAGGCAACTAGTTGCTTCAAGCTGTTGCTTGCACTTTCCCCCACCGAGCTACTTTTTCTTTCGGCAACTTAATTTATCAAAAAACAGGATATCAAAATGGTATCTCCATGTGCATTTGCTGGTGCTTTATCTAATTCGATTAAACCTGAGGATAATCAGACAGTTTAAAGTCGCTTGATAGAAGTTGCTCAGTAAGCGAGGCTGGACAACTATTCGGATTGCTGTGTATTGCAAGCAAAAACTTAAAGTTGCCGAGTGATTGCCCAGGCCAAATCAAATTACGAAAATAAAAAAGCAGTTTTATTTGTTAACTTATATTCAATTTCGTGCAGTTTAAATTCCAGTAATATCATAAATCCATGATCTATAACTGGAAACACGTGTGAAAACATCTGGATAGCCTAAGGTACAACCAGCAGCTGAGCCATAAGAAGTAATACCAACAAGAACTCCAGATTCAGTTACAATTGGTCCACCAGAATCTCCTTTGCATGCTGAAGTTCCGCTTGGCCCCTGGGCACAAATATTAGTGTCTCTAAACATATAAGAATCATATCGTCTTAAACAAACTGAATTTGGGACGATTTTCAAACGCGCGTACTGTAGTTGATCTGCAGGTTTTGTATCATCTTTACAGGTACATATGCAGTATATAAGAGATCAAATTTTGTTTAAGAAAAAAAATTGAGTAAATAAGCTTAAAGAACTTACGGTCACTTTTAATGCCCCAGCCAGATGCAATGACGTTGTCGTTGACATAACTATTATCGGAATAACCTAGAGGTGGCAAAGCAACAGGTGCAATATTTTCTCCCAAATTAATGGACGGAATCCTTAAAAGACAAATATCGTTCGCCACTGTCTGTGGGTTCCATTGGCCATGCAAAATTCCTTGGCTAACAGGAACTAATTTGCCAGATAGAAATCCTGTACTTCCCATGAAGGCTAAAACTCCAATTGCTCTGACAATAAAAAAAAAACACAATACGTATAATTAAATTGCATCGAATGAGACAACAAGAACTTAATTGTGTTCGCACTGTGAAGGCATTTTAGCTATTTTAATGATTCCAAACTGACAATCAGATTCTAGGAATTTGATTTCGACTAAGCTTTGATATTGTAGTCAATTTTTGCAATACAGCTATGTACATACATATGTGGCTTATGATCCAGCTTCATTACAATAGGTGCGCTTCATTTCTATTTGTAGCTAGCACAGCACTTTGTGCACTCTGAACACATGTATACAAGGTCATTTCATCGGATGATTATTATTTGTTAAAGCCTAGTACGCAGATCGAGCTCAAATTTCGCTCCCACTTTTCTTTCCAAACACCAGCTAAAATCCTAGCTAAATCTTGACATAAAATTGTTGTGGAGAATACACGTACTTAATTTTCATTTTCAAAATGTAAAGGTCACGTAAATCTCACAAATAAAAGAACCTGCCGCAATTTAGCTCAAGAATTAATGTGCCGAACAATTATTTCACCAGCTAAATATTGAAAGATAAGTGCCGTACAGTAAGAAACAAAAATTTGATTTTTAGCTGGAGCTGCGTACCTCTCGGCTAAAATGCTTGGCTGAATTTTAGCTCGGCTTAATTTTGGAGAGAATTTTGTTGGGAACGAAATTTTAGCTCGATCTGCGTACTAGGCTTTAAAGCTGAAAAATATTCACAAAAATTTGAAAAAAAAAAAAAATATACCACTTGGCTCGATACAGCTGTGATATTTACTTGGATATTATAAGGAGTAGAACAGTCAAAAAATAATTACATTTTTAAATCTTACCCATCTATACAATGAGCAGCAGTTACTATCCACGTTGGAGCAATCAAAGATCCTCCACACACACTACTAGTTTGTGCCTTCTTAATGTAAAGACCAACTTGATACTTAAATTGCCCATTTCCAGCTAACATACCATTGGTAATACGGGACTGCTGCTTGGGAACAGCAACGTTATTATCATATTTCAATTCAAAGGCATTTATCAGAACACCAACTGCCAAAACTAAAACTATTAGAAGTACTTTCATGATGATGTTCTAGACTACTTCCAACTACCAACTTACTTTCAATAGCTGTTACAGTTACCTTATATACTCGTACCTTCCTTTTAATGTTATTTTGAATCAAAGAGTATATGTTTATTTGATCAATTCGAGTGTTTAACTAACGATGTTCTTCTCCATGATATGTAGGTACCTAGAAAGGGGAGTTTTCCGTTACACCTTTTAGGACTAGTAAAAAATGTGTGTGCTTTCAATTATAAATCAGTTCAATAGATTGCACAGACATTATGGTATCGTATATCATTCAAGTTGTCAACTTGGTTTTGTTGTTGACGAAGAAATTGAACTTAACTGATTGATTTTTAAATTAATGTACGAGTATATTCAATTTTTGTTAAGATATTTCAATTGAAGCACTCGACTTTTCTGTAGATTTTATCGGCCGTACCTATGCTGTTTAAACAATATTCTGTAAATTTTGTCGTTGCACAACGCTTGTAAGTTATTAGATTTCATTTTTAAACGAGTTCCGTCCGCACATTTAGTAGTTTTTCGCAAACAAAAACAATAAGCTAGAACTATAATACTTTGAGGGGTACTTTAGTCGTTGCCGTTGGAAGAAAACAACCGAATACACGGAAAGCATAATGAGGCCGCTATAATTGCGGAGTGGAGAGTTTCGTCAAGTTTTATTTAACTTTCCTTATGGAAGTAATAAGGAGCTCCAGAGCGCACCTCATTCAAATAAAACTGACATTTGGTGAAATTGGAATGCCAAAAAGAAATAGATGATGATAAGTACCTACTACAGTATGGGTGTGTTCCTCTTTTGACGATACGGCAAGCCAAATTTCGTTGGTTTTTGACAATAGCTTCAGTGCCCTTCCGAAAATTAAGGTCACGTGCAATTTTCGGCACCTCATTTATGGGAAATTTGAAAAAAATATATACCATCTGAAAGATCTCTAGATCTATATAAAAGGTCAGCTATTTTCAATAATTGGTCAGCGATAAAAAATAAAAATCAAATAAATTTAGTGGCGCAACAGCTCATGGAGAACCAGGGCCTAGTGACTAACAACTCTCAACCATTCGTGTGCGTGTTGTTGGCAGGAATGGAGGGGACCTACAATTTTTTGTCGATTTCGAACGGCTAGATGAGAAGCACTTATTCATGACAAGTATTCTCTTGGAGGATTTGTCAGTCCCTCGCAAGAGGCAGTCCCTCGGAAAAAAACATTTCTGTTTTTAGGCGGCAGCGGCTGGGAATCGAACCCAGACCTTCGGCATGATAGTTCAACGCACTAACCATCATGCCACGAGGTACTACCAATTGGTCAGCGATAGATTTTTTAAAATAATTTTATTTTTAAATTTCAAGGTCATAGCGATTTTTGGCACCTCATTTATGGGAAATTTGGGAAAATTGCATACTATCTGAAAGATCTCTTGATCTATATAAAAGGTCAGCTAGTTTCAGTAATTGGTCAGCCATATATTTATTTTTATGAATGCTATTTTTTTATGTAGGTCACAGTATAGATTTTTGGCACATCATTTGTGGTGTGTTTGCATAAAATTTATACAATCGAAAAGGCGACAGTAAATCGCTATAAAAGGTAAACTTGTTTCAGTAATTGGTCGGCCATAGATATTTTTAAATTAATTTTTTAAGTTTTTTTCAAGGTCACAAACAAATTTTTGGCACCTCATTTGGGTCGTTTGAAAAAAAAAAACATACCAATTGGAAGGCCATTTAGCGGCCATAAAAGGTCGGCTAATTTCAGTAAATGGTCAGTCATGAACTTTTTTGTGTGAGTTTTTGAATTTTCGTTAGTAGTATAAGAGAATGTTAGTAGCTAATTTTGAACATGAAAGCAATGCCTAGAATAACTTAATGCTAACGCCTTTCGGCCTAAAAACTATCTTAATGCTAAAATTCCAAATCGGTTTTTATTTTTCCTCGAGAAGAATTTTCAAAAAAACGGTATCTTTGTCTTTATTTTTTTTTATATAAAACTTACGAACTACATAAAACTTAATTAAAGCTTATTAGAACTAATTAAAACTTCTTACAACTAATTATAAACTAATTACAACCTACATACAAAGTAGAACAGCCACAGGAAGCATTTCCGTTTTTATAATTTGTTTTTGTATTTTTGTTGGTTTAACGTTACACAACCTAATTCAGTTCTAACATTAGTTACTCGTGTTGTAAATTAGCTCAATAGCTAAAGCGTAGGGCTGCAAAGGATCTCGGGATCAAGGCGACACTTTCGATTATTACCATTGCCAAGCTCTTATTAGCATCAATGTATTTTTTCTAGGGTTTTTTAACAACTATATTGTTTTTACAGATGCATAGGTAATTTGCGCATGGCTAGGCATTGCTTTTATGTTCAAAATTAGCTACTTACATTCTCTTATACTACTGGCGAAATTTCAAAAACTCATACAAAAAAGTCCATGGCTGACCAATTACTGAAAGTAGTTGTCTATGGCTGACCAATTACTGAAAGTAGTTAAGTAACCTTTCAAATAGTTTACTTTTTTTTTTAAACTACCCGAATGAGGTGCCAACTATCTATACTGTGACCTACATACAAATACTTTAAAAAATCATTAAAAAAAAATATGACTGACCAATTACTGAATCTAACTGACCTTTTATGATGACCGAGTAACCTATCACAGAGTATATTTTTTTTGGAAAATTACCCAAATGAGGTGCCAAAAATTTATCGCTGACTTATTACTGAAACTAGCTGACCTTTTATAAAGATCAAGAGAGATCTTTCAGATGGTATGCAATTTTCCCAAATTTCCCATAAATGAGGTGCCAAAAATCGTTATGACCTTGAAATTTTTTTTTTAAATAAATTAAAAATTTATAAAAAACACTATGCCTGACCAATTTCTGAAAATAGCTGACCTTTTATGACCGTGAAATGGCCTTTCAAATGGCATACTTCTTTTTTTTTGAAATGACCCAAATGAGGTGCCAAAAGTTTTTTTATGACCTTGAAACGAGTTTTGAAAATCCATAGAAAAAAAACTATAGCTGGAAACTATATCTAAAAATATTTGACCTTTTATTACTATCTACAAATCTTTCAGATGACATCTTTTTTTTTGTAACATTCCCATAAATGAGGTCCCAAAAATCGCACGTGACCTTGAGAAATTTTAAGCCTTTATACTTAGTTATCAAGGGCTGACCAATTTCTAGGACTAGTTGACCTTTCCTGACCAATTACCAATTATTTTAGAACCAATTAGATGACATTCTAAAATATCAAATTTCCCATATATGAGGTGCCAAATGTCCAGAGCCAGGTTTTATACCTTCAGTTTTTTTATCGTACGACCTAACTCCTATTCCGACGCTCTCCCAAACCAATGCGAAACGTTCGCTGACGAAGGTTTTTTTGTTGTTGTTAAGCGTTGTGTATTTTGTCATATTTTGTTGTATTGTGAATGATTCGCTACGAATTCGTGTTAGTTTTGGAGAGCTTTTATAGTGCCTGTCTATATGACCATTCAACTGAAAGATTTTCTACGAAATAACATGCATACAAAAGACATAAGACCCCTCCAACACGATGATTTTTTGCGTCGGACTCTTTTCAAAATTCAATGGGTGTGAAGGTGAAATCAGATGTTTTTTTTCCTTCGCACTCATGAAAATTGAAAGAATCTAACGCAAATAATCATCTTATAATAGGGGTATAAGGAGTCTACCCTTCTTTTCCTTGAACATATAATATTGTGGAAAAGCTTTCAGCGCAAAGAAAAAAGAGGGAGTCTACCATTGCCTACGTGTAAGATCGTAAATGTGACTTTCAGCCTAACTACAGTGTAGACAAACACTAAATTTTCTGGGTCCTGACTAAAATCGGAAGACTTCTTGTACTCTGGCACAGATGGCCATTTAAAAAATATCAATGAACTGTGTCTACGTTCTGTAACCCTCGCTAATTTGCATTTTTACCCATTGCAATAAGATATTGCTTGCCCGACCAGTGGTTTTATCTTTTGTAAATGTTTTCACTAAAGCTATCGGTTGGCATAATTCAAATTTCGGTTTCTTAAAGTGAAAGGCTTAAAAAGGTGATTTTTGACAACTGAAAGTGAAAAACAATCCTCGACTAAAAACTGCTTTTGAGTCAACTATCAGGGTTTATTTTTTTTTCAGGATTAACTAACTCCTACTTAACTCAACACTGAAAAACTGACCCAATCGACGAAAGAGTTTGACTATTAGATGTTTATGGATGGATTTCCTTTCTCTATGGTCAATTACCATTCAAAAATACAAAAACGCGAGTATACTACAACACTAGGTGAGAAGGGGTACTACAACACGACTCCGGCTGGTTTAACTTAAATACAAAATTCAGGCCTTTCAAGAAACAAAGCGAAAATAACGGATGTTTCATATCCATTTGAGAAATTATGCTTTAAATTGTGGGAATTTCTATATTTATTTTTTAAGATTTTATTGCAACACGTTTTTTTCGAAAGGAAACATGCTAGTATCTCGTGCATTTGAGAACAGCCCAGAGATCCTAAGGTGATAAGCAGGGATATTTTGCGAAAGATATACGTTTAGAAATTCCGAATTTGTTTCGACACTATTACAAGCAAAAATCTATATCGAAATGGAATTAAGATCATTCACAAAAAAATTTTCAAAAATGTCAAGTTCCCATTAAATTTAATTACATAATCAATTTTTGTGTGAAGGTGGTCTCAATTTTCAAGAAGACAACAAAAAGCAAATAGCTCAAATAATGATAAATCGCAAAGTCGGAATAGCCCAATTGGCGAAAGAATAGCCCGTTATGGCAACACTTTACCATGGATGGTGCTCCTTAAGTTATGCCTTGATTGTGTTGTGCAAAATGTACTTAATAAACCCCAGCAAGGTAGGCAGTGTTCTAGGATTTCTGTTTTGCAGTGGCATATTAGGAACACTGATTGAGAGAATTTTTAAACTACTGGTTTCCTTACAAAAGCTCAGAATGAGTAAGTAAATATTAAAATAAATACATATACACTTTCATTTTAATTTATTATTAGAAATTAGAAGCAACAAAAGTACTAAGTGCTGGGTTTTTCAATGCCGACGAAAGTCATAATATGAATTATATCAAGTCTAGACTCCAGTATGTTCCAAGATCCACGATCTGTAGCTGCTGATGCGGGTAAAAGCCTCTGGTAAGCCTAGAGTGCAACCGATTGCGGCACCAAAAGACGTGAGGCCTACAAGTGTTTGAGTTGATTCAGTAACAAGTGGGCCACCTGAGTCTCCGGAGCAAGTAGATGTTCCTTTGGGTCCTTGGGCGCAAATATTTGACGAAGAGAAAGCATATCCAAAATAGTTACGGCAAACTGAGTTAGATACAATTTGCATGTGGGCGTACTGCAATTCCTCGAGAGAATCTGCCTCTATATTTTTTCAGAAAAGAAAAGAAGCAGTTAAATGAAAATTCCTATATAGTCAACAAATGCGACAAATCTTACCGTCGTTTATCATGCCCCAGCCGGAAGCAATGACCTTTTCGTTCAAATATGTGGCAGGCAATTTGGTACTGGATAGAGGTGGTAATTTGACTGTGTTAACATTTGGTCCTAGAGTAACGGGTGCAATACGCAAAAGCGATATGTCATTGGCAACGGTCTGTTCGTCCCATCCGCTGTGGATGATTGTTTCTAAAACCTTAGCTCTAATACCCCCTCGCTGCTGGGTGCTTCCCAAATAGGCAGTAATAGATCTTGCTCTATGAAAGATCTTTATGTAAGTTTTTTTTTTCTTTGAAGATAAGATGAGGCAATATGATTCTTACCCGTCAGTACAGTGAGCAGCGGTTACAATCCATTCGGGGGAGATCAAAGATCCGCCACACCATTGGCCAGTTAAAAGGCTCATCCTCATTTCAAGTCCAACTTGGTAGTTAAATTGTCCCATTTTGGCAGCCAGGCCATTGGTGATGCGACCTTCGAGACTACGAGTTGCGGCAGAAATTGGTTCGACAACAAGTCTGTGTTGATTTTTTCTTAAGTTGAAGCCAGAGGCAAAGGCAACCGCCAAAAGTAACACGAAAATAAGGCCTTTCATTGTATGATTCAACTAATTGCTAAACTGAAACTGATAATTTCAGAAGCTCATTTCTTTGTTTATATACCTGCCTAAAACTAAAAAATATCCTAGAAAGTATTTGGGAAATAACACATGTTTGATTAGACAATATCAATCATTGATCCTCCATATCATTTCAAGTATTGCTAAACCTGATAAGTTTGATCTTGATTTAGTTTAATTAATTTGATTTTTTGTTAATCCTAAACGTCGGAATGAGTTCATGTTTATTTTTCAGTCGTTACGCAAGTTCTAAGCGGTTTTACCTAATCTTGTTCTTATTCTTGTGGTTTTTTGAAAAGAATATATAATTTTTTTGTGAAGTGATACTTCAGACCCTTTCTTTATCTCTGTACTTTTGACTGTTTCGGGACCTGAAAACACACGAAGCGTGATCAGCGGTCGAACAGCTATATTGATAAGATAACGCAGTTATTATTACATGTGATTGTCACTGAATTAGCCTACGCAAGATAATTTAACTAGACTAACAGCCCTATTATGGTTGTCAATTATCAAATTGATATTTGATAAATTTAAAATTCGATGTTTAAAACCCCAACCGAGAAAAGTTTTGATCATTGAGAATGATGTAGTCCGTAGCAAATTACAAGAAAATCAAAAATTATAAAAGAAAAGTTGATGAGTTTTTTTTATAATAAAATGAGTTTAAAACCCAAATTTTAAGGTTTATCAACTATCAATTCGATAACTGAAAACCATAATAGGGGTACAAGGCTTTCCCAAGCATCCAGAGCGATAGTGACGACGAAAGCTTCACATAACTAGGTTGAATCAACTTAAGTGTCTCCAGTTTCAGTTAGGTCAAACTACTTGCTAAAAAAATTATGTGAGCTGTACTCTGGACATACTCATACAATTTAATCATCAAAATAAATGCTTTTGTTCCACTTAAGGTTATTATCATATTGACTATAATTTGTTTTCCCAATGGATTTTTCTTCTTTTTCCATACATTTTGCATAATTGTTTTAAGAAAGATAAGTTGTGCCAGCTTCAACTCCACTATAAATAAATTGTAAATGGATATAGTTTAGATTAAGCTAAATAAAAATAAGTTTAAGTTTACTTAATGGAATTATAACCAAAAAATTGGTAGGTGCATGCATCTTGACATAAAATTCAAAAGTCAGGCGGATTTTTTTTGCCTCCTGTGGCAAGGACGAGGGGTTGAAAATAGAAATAGCGGTTTTCAGACTTTTGTGTTAAGGCCACATGCACTTCATTTTTCGAAAACGGATGCTTGCCGGCAGATTTTTGTAATGCGCCCTGATGTTGTGGATTGCGAATAAGTCTCTGACAGTTCGCAGAAAATATCTCGTTGATCGCGTAGAAAATATAAAAATGTTAAATTTAACAATTTAAACAAATTTTAGGCTGAGTCTTCATTTAAAAAATTAAGATAGGATCGTTTGTTCAGTTTGTCGAAAATTAAAAGCAAGAATTTATTAATAATTAAGCTTAGAATTGCCTAACTAAATTAATTTGCATTCGCAGTTCGCGTCTCATGTGAAATGCACTTAACGGAATACAAAAAATATATTACGAACACGTTCCACAAGAGAGAATCTACAAATTCTCTCAAAGACGTTGAACGCTTTACGGAATACCAAGTTTACAATGTCTTTGTTGTCATTCGTCGCCTCACAGAACAAGAGTGGAAGTTATTATTAAATTTAAAATAAATACCATTTTGTGGGTGGCATTGCTGTAAAGGGAAGTCTTGGCGCAGGGGCGGTTAAGATCTCTTAAGCCGACCTCCTATCTACCGCCCAAAGATCACTGATCTGATTCTTATTTATGCAAGTACAGTTAATAATTGTATACCTACATATATTCTTATAATTGAGTTATTATTTTGTTACAAAGCTTATATAAAAGATTTTTGGGACTTATAGTTCCTTTGATAAATTTTATTTATGTTTTCATTTTAAAAGAATTGGGAGTTTGTTAGTTTTCAGTTGGGACTTAGCTCGTTTCATGGTTGAGATTAAGTTCTGAAGAGTTAGTAAATGTCACTTAGCAGAAATTTAGTTTTATTAGTAACATTTTGCACTTAATCCACGGAATAAGGCTAACCTTTCGCTATTCCGCGTTTTTTAATTTGGCTGTAAGGAGACAACATTTGGATTTGTCTGTTCAAGTGAGTCATCTGAAATATGTATAAACTGAACAGTTGTTTTTTTATCATCACTTGTCTTGACCAAATCTATACGCTCTGTTTTTTCGCATCATTTCTTATACTAGTCACCCTGTATATCCGGTAGAATGAATTTTAGATTTATTTAACAATAACAGAAAATCAATTTTTCGTATCTATCAGAAAAACGCGTGTAATTTAAATTAAAATAAGATAAGAATTAAACTTATTTCGAAAAAGATAACCAATTTTTTTTCTGTTAAAAAAAAAGATTAAAAAGAGATAGCTTAATTGCTAATTGTTAATACACAAATACTTTGTGTGATTAGTTCTGTAAAGAATAATTATTTTTCTGAGATCTATAAATGCCTTGAACTCAAAGCTTGATACCTTAGTAATTACCTTAGAATGAACTTAATCTTCATCATAACGTATTTGGCGGCAGTCGCAATATCAGTTGACGCTTATCATAAAGTTGAACTCATACCAAATGGCAAACCATTTCCTGGCCTTAAGAGAGGAACCAGAGATGAAGTCATACCTAGTGCTGGTCCTGGTAATACTGCCATCAATCAGGCACGTATTGTAGACGGGCAATACGCCAAACCAGAGCAATTCCCATATCATGTAGGTTTGCTTGTGGGGTTTGGTACTAATGTGTATGCCTTTTGTGGTGGAACCCTTATCGGAAATGAATGGATAATAACCGCTGCTCATTGTACAACCGGGTAAACATTCAAAATCTAACAATAAATTAAGATTTTTTAATATGTAAGAATTTTTTTTCTAGAGGTCATACATTCGAAGTACGCTTGGGAAGTATTAATATTGAGACGCCCTTAAGAGTTTCATGGGGCTATCAAAATCATATTCACCCCGATTTTGGCAAAAAAAATGGTGATGTTGCATTAGTTAAAATACAATGGGTTGATTATAACGTCAATATGGCACCAGCAGCCTTACCAGCTCTAAATGGTCATCATTCATTGTTTGTAAATGACCGAGTTGTTGCTTCAGGATGGGGAGCTATCAATAATCGTAAATACATAGATATCTTGATTTGACGAGCACCTATGTACATTAGGGTGGTCGTTAAAAGGTCACCTTGGATGGACCTCAGCTAAATGGAGTAAAAAAATCCTCTAATTTTTCAAAACCTATAGTAGCTGTATAAGTTAATTTAATTTCTCTCTTTTTTTTCGCATACTAGGTGATTTGCGTTAAATCTGCAAAAAATTCAAGGCATTTAGGTTGGAAGTAGACAAGAAAAAAATCCAAAGGAATATTGAAAAAAAAAAAAAAACAATAAGACGGGAGTTTTGGCTTCCCAAAAAGCTAAAAGAAACAATACTGTTAGTGATGTAGTTGATTTTGAGGTAATTTTTTTCTATTTAATGTAATTTTTTATAAAATCACCCCTAATGACTAAGCGAGGGGAAATATCACCCCCTACCATGGAATTTTTCCTATCTACTTTCAACCTACATGTTCTGAATTTTATGGCAGATTTTATGCGAACAACCTAGTATGCAAAATAAGAAAAAGGACATTAAATAAACCCCTAGAGCGACTATGGGGTATGAAAATAAAAATCTGAAAAAATAGGGATTATTTACCTTCATTTGGAGCTGATTGAGGCCCATCAAAATATAAAAACTCAAAAAACCTATTATAACTTCCACCCTAATGTACATGCATATATTTATATACATATATTAAAGTTTATTTTTTTGTTTGATTTATTTACTAAACAGATGGTGACAGAGGTGATAAGCTTAAGTATGTCATTATGACAGGTATGGAACCACAAGACTGTGCAAATATTTACGGACCAAATGCTAAGGAACCTGCAATAATGTGCACAAATACAAAAGGGGTTGGTAGCACATGCTCTGGTGACTCTGGAGGTCCTTTGGTTTTAGAAAATACCAGACTTCTGGTTGGTGTTACCGCATTTGGAGCTGGCGACTGCTCTGCAGGTTTCCCCGCCGGTTTTCAAAGGATAACTTTTTACTTGGGTTGGATCAAGGATATTTCTGGGATATCTTGGTAAAAAATATGTTCTTGGTAAATTTTGTAGAGACCAGTGAAAGATAAATAACTAAGCAAGGCCGTAAAATAAAAGTTTTTTTTTCTAATATTAGCACAATTTTCCTCTAAGTATGTGCAGCATTTTGTTAAAAGTCAACTAAAAGAAGTCGCCTTTCATCAAATATATAATTTGATTTTCTTAAAATTTACTTGAGCATAAAAGTAATGCTATGTTTATACCAAAGGTAGGTCCATTTGCTGAAACGAAACTTTAAAAAAAATCTTCACATACATTTTTGTTTTCTTATTTTTTTTTTTATTAAATCTTTAAATATTCAATATAATATTATCCACCATTTATTTTATTTTATATTTTATTTTTCTTGGAATTTTTTAGTTCATAATATTTAAATTTATTAAAGATAATATTATACATAAAAAATTACTTTTATTGTTGTTATATATCGTAAATTGTTCATTTTCATGCCTGTCTCTTCTTTCGTTTATTGTTTTTTTTTTTGGAAAAATGCAATATGGTTATTTATTAAAAAAAATTTGTTTGATATTATTTAACAAGAATGTACTCTCTTTGTTTTACGGATTACAAAAAAATTAAATATACCCTGGAGACACACTGAATTGAAATGAAAACAACTACATTTTACTTTCACATTGTTTTTTTTTTTTTGTTTACAAAAACAGATCTTATTAAAATATTAAATATTTATATTAATTTTTTTTAACGAAGCCAGTCTCAAATTTCATTAATGTTATAAAAGTTTTTGCCTCCGTTGTATACCTATATCATTTTTTTTATTTTATTTTTTATTTAAAAAAAGATTTTTTATTTTTAACTAATAATATTCTGTTTAAACACTTCACTGTTTTGTTTTATTATTATTTTGTTTTATACATTTTAGTCAACCATTTATTATTTTTTTAAATTTAAATAGAACGACAAATTTCTATACCACGTATATAAAAAACTAAAATCTAAGAAACTATAAAAGTAAAAAAAACCTTAATTAAATATAAATACATAAAAAGTTTAAATACAGTTTCAAAATGCTAAATATTTAGTATAAAATATTTTTTCTTTTTTTTTTGTGTCCGTACGTTTTTTTTGGATTTTTATATTTTTTTTCTTCAATATTTAATAATAACTTTAAAATTTATTTTCGTTATTTTTTTAAAGAGAGCCTAAAGAGAGCGGGATAGAGATAGAGAGAGGGAGAGTTTAGGAAGAAAAGTATTATTATGAAGATATTTAATCGATTCGCGCATATCGCGGCACTATATCGTGGCTTATCCAGAAATTGCAATTGGGATAGTCCTCCTGAGAGATGGGATCCTGTCCCATATTCAATACTCGCTTACCTTGATTGTACTGTGGGATCTCACCATGTGAGACATAATAATAGAAGAGCTGTTGCATGGACGAGACATATCTTCTCTGCTCAACTGTATGTGGCTCATAGCGGCCTAAAATAGCTTGAACATCAACATCAACCTTTGCCAGACCATCGGGACCTTCTCCTTGGGTAGCAACATAGAATGGAACCGTGGGCTGGAGACGGGCATTCGCCAGTAAAGGACAGATTGTTCGGATGTCCGAGATCATTGCAACTAGGCCTTGGTAAGTGGCGTTGTATCGCTGAATGGCTTCGTCTGTGAGATTTAGGGCACCAATTTTGGTATTTTCAATGAATGTACGCACTTCTTCTTCAGTCCAGTTCGAATGACGTATGCGCAGTTTTTCGGTGTGACTTTCATGTGCTGTGGTTCCCATGACAAGTTTTGGTTTTCCTGTAGTTTCCCCCTTCCAAATATCAGCTGGATGCTGTTGAAGGATGTTTCCGTCAAGAACCAGCCATTCATGGCGGGCAGTGGTGTTCTCATCCTTGCCGGGAAGATCAGCAGGGAAGTGCAACCAGGTGTCTGGAGTAGCTTGCCATATGTCAGTGGCCGAAGCCTCCTGGAGACATTTTATGTTAGAGCACTGCATTTGATTCAAGAAATCCTGATTACGTCGTTCGGATTCCATTAGGCCACGTCCCGGCAAGACTGCCGAACCAGATGTCACCCAGGCCCTAGTGTACAGATTCTTTATTTTACGTGATGTAACCAATGCAGAGACCATCGTTGCTCCAGCTCGATGTCCGAACAATGTGACAGACTTTGGATCACCCCCAAAGTGAGCAATGTTCAATTTTATCCAATTAAGAGCAGCAACAATATCAGTGAGAGCATAATTTCCCGACGTCCTTGGGTAGGCATCTTTTGTGAGCACATCCAGAGCTAAGAAACCAAATACGCCTAGACGGAAGTTTGGTCGTACAAATATGACATCATGTGAGCGGGCATATCTGGCAGATGGTCTTAGAATTCCTGGCGAACCTCCAGTGAATGAATCAGCACCAATGAGGACAACAACTGGCAGTGGGTTGTCATAACGAATGTGAGGCGTTATAACATCCAAAGTCAAACAGTCTTCTACGCCAACAATAGACGAATTGCTGAGCATCTGGGAGCACACTTCTGTAGCATTATGGGCTTTAAATGTTCCATTCCAGCAATCGTCGATACCTTCAATTAATTGGGCGGGTTTGAATCGATTCTCACCAATCGGTGGCAGAGCGTAGGGAATTCCGCGGAAAGCGAATGCTCCATCTTCTTTCAAGCCCTCGACCATGCCACATCCGGTTACTGCGTCGATATAACGACCTTCTCGGAGAGGTGGAGATGTTTGTGAATCACTGGACAGTACATAGCCAATGACGGCGAGCATAACCACAATGAGCAGGATTCCCAGAGTTATCAGTGCATCATCTACTGAGCAACGGTATGACCGAATACGATCGAAGCATGAGATGACTTCTTCTTCCTCTTCGGATTTCTGGAAATTAGATTAAAATTAGTTTGGATTTCATATGCTTGGGTGTGTCTCTCTCTTGCTGGTTGACTTACCTCAGTTTTAATCTCTTGACTTCCCTTCACTTTGCTAACATCATCGTCCTTCTTTGTTGGTGCTTTGTCAACGGTGTCTTGGTCCTTCAATGAATCATCTAATGTTTCCATTGAAGCTAGTCCAGCTTTGGTTCCTGGACCATTACCCAGTTCGACATCGTCATCAGTCTTTTTCTTTGGAATCATATTGGCAATTGGGAGTTTGATTGCATTCAAAAGTCCGCGCTTTTGCGGTGGTCCATTATTTTCATCAGCTGCCTCAGCGGTTAAATCTAGAAAAAGAAACAAACCTTTAGAAAAGTATATCAACGGACACAGTGAAGACCAAAATAACTTACCACTTTTAGCTGTGTCATCGGCGGATGGCTTGGGTTTTCGCACAAAGAAACTTCTAATCCTGTCACCCAAACCGGGTCTTTGTTTTTCATCGTTCTTGATGGGTTTCTCCTCAACCGTTGGTGATGTCTCTTTGGGCTCCTTTTCTAATAGCTCGCCTTCGGCACCATCTCCATCACCACGTGGCTTTGCTTTCGTAAAAAATCCTGGCATTTTAATGCCACCGATAGGGATTTTCTTTGGTTTTACTTCTCGTCCCTCTTTTGTGACTGGATTTAATTTGTTGTTTTCGGTGTCATTGGAAGCATTATTTTTAGTTTTATCATCTCCGCCTGCTCCTGCTGCTGCCTCGGGAATATTGATTATTTCTTCACCATTGGGAGTTTTTTTTTCTTTTTCTGGTGTTGGACTTCTTCGTTTTGTCAACGCTTCTTCTATTGCAATTTTTGTATTTTTTTGTTCAAGCATTTTGTCTGTTTCTTTAGGTTCTTCAGCTTCGGGATGATGATCATGTGATTGTGGCTCTGTTGGGGGTGTTTCTTTTTCTTCCAATTCACCCATCGCCTGAATGTTTATCTGTTTTTAAGTATTTTTTCTCTGTTATTATTTTCTGTAGAAGTTCTGAAATTGCAAAAACAAAAAAAAGAAAGTCGTTAGTATTGTTTGAAAAAGAAAAGATATAATTTTTCAGGACCTTAATAGCTATGTGAGAATCTAAGATCCATCATTGGCACAGTATTAACTAGTTATGGAAGATTTTTCGAAAAAGGACGAGGTATTTATAGAGTAACGCTATATGGAAATGCAGGTAAATCCTCTATCGACACGATGAAGTGAAAAATGCAATAAAAACACGTTTACGCCTCCGACAGATTTTTTACCTGGGTGCAATATAAATCGGGTTCAGCAGGTAGTTAGGGGCTAAGAATTTAATGTTTTGTGCAAACATTCTACTTTTCTTGGGCAATAGAAAGGCGCAATGAATATGGTTTAGGATAATAAAAAAAAAAATCTAAAGACATACATACATACATTCAATTTGGAAGTTTGTTCTAGGAAAAAATATACCCAGTAATAGTAAGACGTGTTGAAAATTAAGAAGCATGTTTTTACCACATGTAAAGGGAATTAAAAAAAAAAAAAAAGACTAATGACCAGGAAATTTCATATTTTTGGAGTGTAGTTTTGAAATTAAAACGAAAAATCACTCCTTTTAATGCAAAACAAGCGGCAACTATCTTTCTATTTGCGGGATAAGATTCACTTAATTTTTAAAAACAATTGTTAACATGTGCTGGAGAGTTCAATTTATAATAATTTGTTTGATACTTGATGATTCCAAACACTATAAAAACCCCATTGAATTATCGAGGGTGCTTTTTCTTATCGATTTCATAATGGAGTGCACTCTGGACGCACTTACGTATAAGATCACTCTCTTTGTCGGATAGCTTTTCAAAATTATAAATGCTTGAAGAAACTATTTTTTTTTTTCAAGACGATTTTTGACGAGTGTTTAAATTTGGGAAGACGAATTTTTATATTCCATTGGAATCGATAGGAATGGACAAATCAAGAGAGAAAAAAACACAAGTACAGCTTATAAAAGCAATTTAGTATTTCACTGAAACCACTATGCGTTGTGCCATGTTTTTGGAAGAGTTTCCAGTAGCAAAGGAATGTGATGGTTTCCTTAAATTAGAAAACTATTATCATGAAGATTAGCAACGACCATGCAAAAGTGCATTTGAGTATTTGACGGAAATTATTTGTATCTTTTGCTTACATGAAAAACAAGTCCCTATTTTTACCTTAAAAAATCAATTAAAAACCACTTGAGAGCTCTTAAATGTATTTATCTCAACCAACGTTCAGATTAGACCTCCAACAAAGTCATTACCAACAAAAATCAATGCCACCGTAGAATCTCGCAGTTAATCCCGCTCAAAAAGTCTTATTTCTTTTTTATTTTTGTTTTAATGTAAAGAATCTTAGAAGTGCAATAAACTTTTCAAGCAGCACTTTATCTTCACTAAGCTGTGAAATGAATTTCAAATGACAGTTTTTAAAAGTACACACTCAACTCAGTAAGTAACCCACCCATATGTGAGAATAGTGATGCTTTTAAGTCATCCTCCGTTTCCGTCCTCATTGAAAATGAGTTTCAGAATGTAATTGCGTTTTGAACAAAAGTAGATATAAAACTTTTTTTTTCTTGTGCCGTAGGCCTTGAGCTCTCCCAAACTAATGGCAGTTTAAATACAAAGAAACTATATACATATGACACTCAGGGATTTATCAACTACTGGCGCCGAATGGCAGTACAAACGAAAATTATAACAAAATGCGAATTTGTGTTCCATCATTGAAAATAGATTTCCTGTGCAATTAAGCGCATTGTAAGTATCCACTGGTTGTTACAATGACACGCAGGTTTATTGCACACCTTTTTTGCTTTTCTTTTTTTTTCTCATAATGTTTCTGTTGTTGGTGGTGTTTTGCAATGATTTAGCACAAAAAGAAGGAAGTGCAAACTTCAAATGATGATGGTTGGCTGGTGGTAATGATGATGATGACTCTTAGTTCTTAGTCAATTTTTTTTGCTGAATTAGCTTCATATGTTAAGAGATTATGATTTCAGTTGAATTCAGATTTAAGCCTTAGTTGAAGTTCTTTGGGACAGTTCGATTAATAACTCGATTGTGTGTTTCAGACAATATATTTAGAAACAGTCGAAACTATTCTTTGTCAATTACAACTATGAGAATATTCAATTTAACATATTTGATAAATTTAGAAATTTACCAGAATAGAATTTGGGACAAATTCCAAAATTCTAAACGAAAACATCATTTTATGTTAAACATTTATGAATTTTTTTATAGTTCTTATGCCGTTTAGTTTTCCATTCGTTTTTCAGAAGTTTTCAATCTTTTTGATTCCGATTTAGCTTTGTTCCAAAACATTGACCAATATTTTGTCAATTGTTACTATTTGTCATCTGTTTTGCCAAATTCCTGTTCAAAAAATTGACAGAAAAAAGATTTGTCGAAGTTAAGGCCTTTTAAGGAAGAAGGAAAGGAGGAAAACCAAACGATCTTCGTGGAGGACATTCTGTGGAAACATAGAAGAAGCTTCCGAAGCATCAAGACTAAGAAAGATCCACAAATCCAGTTATGCCTAGTTTCCTCAAGAATATTGATGGCTCCTGAACTAATTCTTGCGAGGAACCGCTTAATTTGCTACTGGATATTCCTTTTTTTCAAGCAGCTGACAGTCTATTAATAGTGCTTCCCTACAAAGGACAAGCAGTAACTGAACTTTTCCACAAGATCTGATTACAAGGGAAAAATTACAACGGGCACTCAACAGCTTCGAACCATACAAGTCGGCAGGACCGGATGGCATCATTCCAGCTGAACTGCAGATGAATTTAAAAGCAATTCTGCCAGAGCAGTATAAGGAAAGCATTTCAACACTTTAAGGGATCTTTTACAAAACGCTCTAAGCAAACTAACACGATGGACTGATCGATGTGGACTTGGAGTGAATCCCCATAAAACAGATATTGTCCTCTTTTTCAGGAAATACAAAATTCCACTAATAGACCCCCCTTTTATTAATGGTGTTCCACTAACATTCTCAGACGAAGCTAAATAATTTTGGGTCTCATTTTAGATAAGAAGTTATGCTGGAAGCCTAACATACAAGAAAGAGTCAAAAAAGCCACCGTGGCACTTTTCTTTAGCAAAAAAGCCGTTGGTAGTAAGTTGGGCCTTCAACCACGCATTATTCACTGGCAATACACATCGGTAATTAGACTGATTCTAACTTACGGCGTGGCAGTATGGTGGACTGCTTTGAATAAAGCAATACATCGCGATGAACTAAGTAAAGTCCAAACAACTGCATGTCTATCCATGAGTGGAGCACTTCGATGATCGACTCCGTCCGCTGCATTAGACACTGTACTTCATCTGACACCTCTGGATATTTTCAGTAAACAAATGGCCGCGAACACAGCCATTCGCCTGAAAGCCTCTTAACATTGGATCAACAATGAGATTTACCACTCCGCTAAGTGACACTGACTACACAATCCCAGTATTGAACTTCGACAAAAACTTTGAAGTTACCCTACCTTCCAGATCCACCTGGGAGGATGTGGGATTATTTAAAGATCAATCGTCTCACTTCTACACCGACGGATCGAAGACCAAAGATGGGGTAGGGGTTGGTGGAGGTGTGTAATCTGACAGACTAAATTTAAGTCTCTCATTCCGTCTTCCTAATCACTGTAGCGTATTCCAGGCGGAGCTTCTAGCGATAAAAGAATAATTATCTTGGCTCAAAAAAAAAAGAGTTATCAAACTCTGATATCCGCATCTTCTCTGATAGTCAAGCTGCTATTAAGTCTCTGGACTCTGTCTCTATAAACTCTAAAACTTCCCTTAACTGTCGAGCATCTCTGGTAGAGATGGCGGAACAGTTTAATATGTACGAGGAGGAGAAAGAAATGATTCACCTTCTCTGTACATGCCCAGCACTTTCCAACAGACGTAGGCTTCACTTAGGAGACTAATTCTATAACGATCCTAGTGATTTGGCAGACATCGACATAAAGAGTCTACGTCAGGAGCTCTAAGTGGTTTAAGGAGTAAGGAAGGAGTTTTCCAGATTCATGTGGTTCATCACAATGAACCAACTTTGGTGTAAGTGTGTCAGTTTTATTTTACTGACAGCCACTTCTACCTAACCTAACCTAAGGCCTTTTTTATGTGAAATAAAATTTAGGGCGAGTTATACTACGTTTTCACTAGAGCCAAAATGACGTAATTTCACAAATCAAAGAAAAAGTGTTTTCATTTGTAATTTCGTTTGACAGCTCATTTCATTTTTGATTTTCAACTGGCTGTTATACGCTTTTTGTTGTTGTTTTCTTCTTTCTACTTCCAATGCGCTTTGACATTTTCATACAAAACCTTTTCAGAGCTCTTCAAACTGTGGCGAATTGGGTGTGTTCAATAGGTTTTGACTTAATTTCCAACCTAATTTCGTGCAAATGTGGTTGAAATTACATCATTTCGAAAGGTGAATTTGTATGGGAAATGAGATGATTTCGTATCGAATTTGGAAATTTTCAACGAAATTATCTCATTTGGCCAAATGAAAACATAGTATTACCCACTAGATTTAATTCAATATTAAAGAAAAATCAATGATGACCAATACTAAAAATAGTTTTCAGCCCATTTTTTGGAGTTTATTGGAGAGCTTAGTTTGGTATAATCCCAAAGAAGTATCGATTTTCTTTTCAGAAAAAAAAAAACAAAAACAGTTCGGCTTATCAAACTTGACTATGTAATGCATTTCTTCCTTCCTAAACAAATTACATATTTCAGTTAATAACTTGAAACTATTATTATTTTTTCTATAAATAACATCCACCCAGCGCACAAGAGCAAGCGAAAAATTTATGTTTATAACTCATAATCGGAATAGCGAAACGAATTAAAATTAAACCGAACATAGGCTATTTCGATTTAATACGCATCTGACCGCAATAAGGGTCACCATCGGTCGGTAGCACGACCAATTAATTAAAAGGAAAACAGATGCATTTTATAGAACAACATAACATATTTCTATTGTTTCTATGGGCTGTAGAATTATAGAGAATAGCCTTAAGAGCAATGTAGCATTAGTAGAGTGAGGGTGCAAAGACCTAATTACGTTTCCGACACGGAAACACCTCCTATTCTTTTTTTTTTTTAATTGGAACTCACATTCTAGTTATCGATCTGTCACTGTCAACTACTGATGGTTACATTAGCAATTTGTCAAAAGATTAGATGCAACTCCATACAAGACACCAAGCACATAACAGTCGCAACCCTTCCTTCGAAATAGATAAGTCGCTTCAGGCTTAATTTATATATTTTAACCGAAAGCCACTAACTGAAAAGTAAGTTTCTTCTTACTCAGCACATTGACCTGTGCTTGGTGTAGGTACTTTTTATGAGGTGAGGATATAGTTTGAAGGCATTAATGACTAAGTTTGTGAAACTTGATCCAGGATTTTTACCTGCATTATTTTTTCCTTTATGAAACGAAATGAGTTTTACTTATTGGGGGAGTTTTTAACCCTTAAAATGCAGTATTTGGTTGATTTTTATCATTTTCAGCTCAATTAAGGAAAATTTAATGTCATTTGCGTGGGGTAGATTGGAATAAAACATTGTGTTACACTTAAGGAAATGTAGGTATCTAAACACAAAAACAAAAAAAGACACCAGGGGAATACATACATTATGATAAAATCATAGCACACACTCTTGGTAAAATGTTTTATTATTTTTTTTATCGTTTTGATAAACACGCAATGTTGAATGGTGAGTTAAAATACACACATTGCATTGTACTGTCATGGGATTTTGTCATAACTTCTTAATAGCAAAAGAGCCCCTCCACAGGTTTTGTGTGTTTGAAAGATTAATTTAATTTGATAGTGCGTTTAAGTTGAAAAAAAAAATTGTTAATTTTTATGAAAAGAGTATATTAAAGTCTAGTCAGGCTTTATTAGAGCATCCAAATAGTAGATATACATAGGTATAGGTATACGACATAAATAGGTTTGCGTGTTGAAAGGAAGGAAATCCCTACCCCAGGCAATTGGACACTTAATGCACACAAATCATAAAAGAAAACAAAGTTTTTGAAAGCAATAGCAATTAAAAACAAAAAGAAACCAAAATATACTTAGTAATTAGAAAACAAAAATAAATTGCAGTGTGTACCTTACATAAATTTGGATTTGTATTGAAAACGTGCCCAGACGGAAATTTGGAAAAAAAAACAAATGTTTATTTTTGTTTTAGTTCGAAATTTGTTGAATGGGCATGCAATCATACATATTTGTTTGGATATAAATGATTTCGTAGTTGAATGTACAATAAACAAGATATTAAGAGAAATTGCTTAATTTGGAGAAAAAGCTAAAAATTAAATTAGGGAAAACTTTGTTATAATGTTGGTATACATATACGGAGAATAATAAACATTTTCTATATTTGGGTGTGGTTTTGGAATTAGAGCAAGACTAGTGGAAACGTGCGAGAAAGAACGCCTCATAGCCCATCAGGAGTGTTTTAATTATAATCAAAAATTGTTCGATTTTGGCCCATTTTACTGATACCGAGCATTATAGCTAACTCTTCATTTTCACATGAATGGAGTTACTGGCCTCAAAGCCAGTAATGCAAATCAAAGCTTTTATATAAATATGCACAAAATTAATCATTTTTGATACATTTAAGTGTTTAATTCAACATTTATGCCAACATTTTTAGACAAAAATGTATTTGCTTGGGCCGCAGTCAATTTCTTCAAGGTTAAACATGAACATACTTTATCTACAATTACTTCAACATAACTTATGTTTTTTTAGAATCCACCTTATCCTGATTCAAAATGGACAGTTAAAACTGAAATAGAAAAATTCATTCATATCGGCAGTTTTGTCTGTTATGCAAATGCACCCTATTACACAGTACAACAGCTGTTTTTTTTTTTGCTTGGAGCATTTTTCGTGAGATGATTAAAACCTCATTTAAGGTGTGTTTAAGTTGACTCGATTTAAATAGTTATGATCTTTTGTTGATTCGGTGCAATTTCCCTTGAAAATTGATAATAAGTCCGTATTTTGAAATAATTTTTTTTTTTATATATTTGTTTGGTTTTGTTGTCTACATATCTGACAACATTGGAAAAATCCCATTATAATCCCATTCTAAATCCATAAATTTTAACCAAAAAACTTCATGCACTGTCGGCCATTTTGAAAAAGGCATTGGAAAGAGTAAATGTGATTTTCTCGTGACATACATATTGGTTTTTAGTTTTGTAAGTTAAAATATTTTATAAAACTTTTGTCTTCAAAATTTTTTGACACCTCTTTCCAATAAAAAGATATTGTCAAAAAAATTGCCAAATTTGAGGTAAAAAATTATTTCTTATGGTTTATCAAAGCTCTTGTTCGTCTGAACTAAAAAATACTTTTGTAAAATTCTAAATTTCCTTACTTTATGTAAAATTTGTAAAATTTTATAAAAAAAAAAACAGATTTCTGCAGCTACAAAAGTATTTTAGAACTTTTTAGTTCAGATGAAGGAGGTATGATAAACCAAAAGAAACCATTCTTTATCTCAAATTTCGACAGTTTTTCTTTTAATAGCTTTTCATTGGAAAGACGTGTACAAAAATTTGGTGGATAAAAGATTTATAAAATATTTTGATATACAAAATTAAAAAAAATAATATGTATCACTTTACATCCAATATGTCACGAGAATATCACATTCAGCTCTTTTTAATGCATTTTTCAAAATGGCGGACAGTGCATGAAGTTTTTTGGCTAAACTTTTTGGATTTAGGCTCTACAAAACTGAGAAAAAAAAATGAAATGTTGACATTATTTTTTGTAGACATAAAAAGCTAATTTTGTAAAGCCGATTTATGCTACTTAAGGAATTTTTTTGGTATCAAAAAAGCTATGAATTATTAGAAATGAAATTCTTCCAATGAATTCAGGTATGTGTGTAAACAACTAAACCAAACTATTATAAAAAAATTCAATTCCAAAATATGGACTGGAACAAACCTTAAATGAGGTTTTACTCAGCTCACCTAGACGCACCAACACCGAAAAATGCTCCACAAAAAAAAAAAAAAACAGTTTTTGTACAGTGTTATTATCCTTTTCGTTTGGTAATCCGAAAGAAGCCTCCAGATTCCAGAACTCTTCAATACAGAATGACAAACGATAATGGAGAGGATGAAATGTTTAGCCAATCATATTGTTGTTATATATAATCCTTTTCCTTTAGTTCCAAATTATAGTATAATGTACAATCGCAGTTCCAAAATTATCTAACAAAATAATTTGTGCAGTTTATATTTCTGAGGGCTCAGAAAATTTCCCCAGGATTGCTGTCAAATACTAAGGAAACAAAATTTGGATTCGGCTGCTCAGGTGAGAGCTCTGAAATATAAACTGAACAATTATATTTGACGATTTTGACATTTCAATTTAACCCATGTGTGTATGCTTCTCATTTGATTCTTTCTTCCAATCCAGAATCAATTGTCCAGTTTATATTTCTGAGCGCTCTGAGAATTTCACCAGTTTGCCTGTCAAAAGCTAAGGAAACAAATCTTTGCTCCTCAAATATAAACTGAACAAATTTGTTCTTATTGCCGGTATTCACATTGGACTGGAAAACTGGATTTTTTTGACGTTTCAGTATTCACGTCTCTTTTTAATGAGGGAGTGGGAGCGAGATGTGAATATTGAAAATTTAATTCAATGTAAACACCGTAAATTAAAAGAACAAATTGATTCTGGATTTGAATAAAGAATCAAATGAGAAGCATCACATGCCCAAAAACGACCAGTGGGTTATTTTGTTGGTAGTTTTTTATATGGGACCAAGTAGACAGATCATGATTCTGTCTAATTGCTTATTTATTTTGAAGTAAATCGAAACTTTTCGGTAACTATCAGTGAGGAGAATAAATTCTTCATTCTTACTTGTGATATATGTAGGGCAAGTTATTGGGTTAGTGCAAAAATCATGACATTGCGATGATTTGGAACAACGTACTTTTTATTTCATTTCAAGTCAAAAAATATCTATCAATTAATTTTTAATTATTTTATTTCAATTTTGAAATTCTTTTTGACACTTTCTTGAATACGGTCTCATCAGTAATATATCGTGATATGTTTTAAGAAAAAAAAAAAAACGTGTGGTGAATCAGCGTCTTCGAGTCCATGTTTTTTTCCAAAATGTCAAAATCGAGTGATACTTTGGTCGATTTTATTGAAATTTATTCCGCTGGTCCGCGTTTGTCGAAGAAAGTTGATTATTGAAACTTAAATTTAAACTGATATCTCAGCTTAAACTGAAACTGAAACGAAAGTCTAAATGGAGCTTAAAAGCCGATTTAGATGATCATTTCAGTTTCAGTTTTCAGTTGAGCTATCAGTTAAGCTTTCAGTTATCTTAAGCATAAATTTATCTGAAATATTAATTGACAACTCAACTTAAACTGAAACATAAATCATCTAAATGGGCCTTAATATTAAAGCCTTCCAAGGCGAAAAAAAAATTTTATCAGAAAGTTTTGTACCTACATAATGTGGATTTTTGGCTGATTTTTATTTATCGAATTACACTGCCGGGTAGATTGCACCATTGAACGTAGACGAAGCACGAAGACTAAAATTTCGTCCATCCGACGATATCTAGGTACATCAATCAAAATCTGCAGGAGCGATGGGCTTTTTGTTCAGCTGTTAAAAGTTACTAGCAATGACGCAATTTGGTTGGAGGTAAGCATACCCGCTGAAAGGAACCTCAGTGTTGTTTGCCCGATCATAAAGAAAGGAAGTCCTCTGAGCAATGTTATAAATAAAGAATACGAAAAAAACCTTAACAATTCTGGAGAAAATACATGTGGAGGTAAATACATATGTAGTTGTTGCCCTATCGACACACAAACTTAACATTTTAAGAGACAAACCAAGTGTGTACCTTCCATTTATTTAAAACTACAAAAATTCCAATAATTGCTCCCCATCGATACCAAATACCTTAAATACACATTTCCGCTATTAAAATTGCTCTATTTTCTTCTTGCTAGGTGCAAAATTAAATTGTTGCTATTCCTTGTTTTGTTGTTGGGATTGTAAGTTCTTTGTGCAACTTGTCCCACATGCTGGCTGGTATATACAAAATTCTGTCTATATGTCATTAATTTAATTTCGCTGCTGACCAATTCATGTGTGGTGGAAGTGCATGTAAAAATTGCTTAACTTAAATTCCAATATAACACACATTGACCATTGCTGTAGTCACCTTATATTGTAAATTCATGTTCTGGGGTGCAGGAGTGCTTCTGACTTGACAAACTTAACAACAATTTCAATATTCCAATTCTATAGGGAAGAAGAACGTCGCGTCCGTTGCGTTGTCGTCGACAACGTCAAACGTCAATGATGACACCAAATACAAAGTTAAAATGAAAAATACAAATTTAATCGGATCATGAAATGAAGTTTATTTTTGAGAGGTTTCCTTCTTTGGGATTGTTTTTTTTTTGTTTTTGTTTTAGGGATGATATAGGTGGTGAAATCGATAACAACTTAACCAAGTATAGGAAGAAGAAGACACCATCATGATAAAGACAGGAGAGAAGAGAGAGCTCTACAAAAAAACTAGTATAGAAGGGTTAATGTTCACCGGGTCACCACCAGATCGAGAATCTAACAACCATGTACTCTCTATAGTCCAACGAGCAGTGTTTGCTCGTTGTCTGAGTTTGTGTAGCCTAAAGGTGAGGTGAGGCCACATTCTGCACTATTCTGCTACTTCTTCAGCTTTAACTCATCCTAGGTAGTTCTACAGTATAAGCGGTTGTTCCCCCATTTTGAATTGAAGAAGCTCCTCACCACTCCCTCTGTGAATATACATTCATACATACAAACACAAGTGTAGCTCTCACTCCCGACCCGAATTGGATTATAAATTGCAGCCCCATCATGGTCGTGGAGAAAACCTAAAGGAGTTCACTAGAGAGACGTTGCAAGATTCAGCTGTGTGCTGTTCGGTTTTAATATTGGAACGTTCGGTGGAGTGCTGCGCTAGCTCACGACAACGGACAGCCGATATATAATTGGAAGCAATAGATTGTGAGGCAGAAAGGAGCACTAGAATTCTTTTCACATCTTCCACATCCCTGCCCATAGCTGGGCGAAGAGGCGATAACTAGGAAACGAAGAACGTTTGTTCTTTGTTTGCAGCAACCAACATCGACGACCACGACGACGACGACCGACGTGGACGAAGAGAAGCAAACGTTGGAAATTATTATTTGAAATTATTATGGGGCAGACATGAGGTTGTGCATTCGGCAGTGCATGTGGTAGTATGGCACCTTCTTCTTCGTGCCTCCTGCGTCGCGTCATCGTTAGATTAAGTGTTTTGATAGACCAACACACACCGCAATACGATTGGAAACTCCCTGAACTTTGGAGAGAGGAAAGTGTGCCCAAGCATGCATATATATGTTTGCAGGTGCTTCGATATATAGAAAGGAAGTGTAGCCCCCTTTATTTTTTTTTTGCACACTTAACAATCGAATCCAAAAAAAAAAAACAGAAATAAAAAAACCTGGTGGTGCATTAAAAGGCATTAGAAATAGAGAAAGGGTTAGCGCACGTGATTTGCTATTGTCACGATTTTTTTTCTCATCGTCATTTTCTGTTTTGTTATTATTTATTTGCCGCCCTATTAAATGAACAGAAAAAAAAAATTAAATGACTCATTCAATTTGGAGAAAATAAAAAGGTTCAGTGAAGTGAGACCAAAAAGAAATTGGTGAAAGTTTTTGAATTCAATTGGCTTCCTGCCAAAAAAAAAAATAATGCTGAGATTTGCCCGGGCGAATATAATTTAAAATTTTAATGGATCGATATTATGTCCATGAAACGAATTTGACTTTTAAATTTTATTTGTTTTTAGCTTGAAACTCAGTTTTTGTAAGTGTCAAAAGATTTTTATCATCAAAACTTTTGTCTGGCTGTAGAGTTTTTTGCCTTCTTAAACTGTCAAAATACATAATTTCGATAGATAAGTGTAGTGCGCTGCAACTAAGCTAAAGTGTACTTTACACGATAATAGAAGTCATATGACCTGTCTATTATTTTTTCTGTATGATTTCTCATATGAGCTGTCATTTCAAGTCAAGTCATACGGTTATCATTTTTTTATGTTTACACGTCTTTACTTCGCATTTGATGTTCTCTATGGTTATCTGTCAAAACCAAAATAAAAGAAAAAAAAAAAACTCGTAAACAAATACATTCTTGTAAAGCAAAATTACTTTCTTGGAACTATCCATTGTTGTTTTCATTCAAAATTCTAATTTTTTTGTAGAAATATTTTTATTTTCAATACTCTGAATTCACTATTTTCCATGAAAACAATTCCTGTTTGACTTCTCAAATGTAATTAGCTGCGGTTCTAATGTCAAAAAAATCATATGCTTTTTGCTTTTGAGAAGTCATATGAGGTCTATGAGTGTGTTCAGACGGTTTGGTTTGATTTGTTTGGCAGCTCATTTGAGAAATCATATGACTTCTATAATCGTGTAAAGTGGCCTTAAGTATACACGGTTGGAAGATCTTTCAATATTGGCAGACCTGTCAGAAGCCTTTCAATTGCTTCCAATTGAAAATTTTCTATCAAGTGAGAATTTGTCCGTTTACACGATGGTTGGTTAATTTTATCCAAAAATAAGCCAATTTTGTTGTTAGAAAATTGGTTAAAATTTTTTGTCTTCCAATTAAAAATTGGCTGTTCACACGATTGGAAGACTTCTGACAGGTCTGCCGATATTGAAAGATCTTCCAATCGTGTAAATAGCCAATTATTCTATCTTCGACGACAAACAATAAAACTTATCTGCCAATTAAAAATTGAAAGATGTTCTTCGCACGAACATCTTCCAATATTCAATTAGTTGGTCAATCGTAATTATATATCTGTCAAGTAGAAAAATTGTGTGCTTACACATGTTCACACACTTGCAATTTTTTGTTAAAAAACTGGCAGATAATTGGCTGAGCAATTTTTTTCTATTAATTTTGGCAGATTGAATTGAATGTTTACATGTTTTATAGAAAACTGGTTAAAATTGTTTGCGAAAAATGTGTCAATATTGGAAGATCTTCCAATCGTGCATACTTAGCTTTACACTAAATAGAAGTCGGACAAATCATCTGGCTTTGGCTTGCTTGTTTTGATTTTGTGTATTCAAAACTTAACACCTCGTGCAGCTCCAATCATGGTAACGCAGATATCATAAGCAAATTGATAGGTAGTTTGTCAAACTTGATTTGAACTGTCAGAGTTGTTTTTAATTAAACAAAAAAACTAAGGCTAAGAAACTGTCAAAGTTGACTTTAGCCATCGAAGTTTGTTTTATTGAAAGCTCTTAAGGTGGAAACTATTGTTGTCTTGGATTGGTTTTTTTGAAGTTTCCACTTCTTTTTTTTTTGATTCCAATTGAATATGAAAAAAACGTACTGTCAAATTTACACTCAACTCAATCGAATGACACAATTTCTTAACAAAATGAATATTCTTTAAGCAGTTTATTACTTTTGACAAGTTGTCCAAATCTAATATATGTATTTCTTGAAATCGGTAACGGAAAAAAAATCAAAAAAATACACGGAATAGCCAATCGAAGGCTTTTGGAGTGGTAGGAGTAAAAATTGAGTATAAAAAAAGAACTCCGAGCACCCAATCGAAAATGGTAGTAGTGTCCATAATAGTTGTGTTTTTTTGCAACTCAAAATAAATCTGTCTGAAAAAACAACAACAAATCAAAGCAATTTACATGTCAAATACAACAACAACTATGGCCAAATAGACTTAGCTATGTCCAAATAATTAAGTGGATTTAGCTTTTTTCCCGATAAAAACGAAACTGCCAGACTATATAATAATATAGAACCATCAAATGTTTGTTGGTAAGATTATTCAATACAAAATGGCAGACCAAGGTAATATTGAAATAGCCCGATGTCGTTGTTTTCGCCAAAGTCCATTTGAACTTGCAATAAAACGCAGGTAATGTCAGTTCGCGTACACCCCAAAACTACGAAGTTCTTCGAATTTTAGTACAATTTAGTATTTTTTTTTATAAATTCATTCGAAAACGATATTAGAACAGTCAATAGAAGGCCTTTGGAATAGTAGGAGTGATTGTGGTAATAGTCGAAGATCTGCCAGTAAAGTCGTTATAAAATAACATGCCAAGTTGTGATGTAAACACAAGGTGAGGTAAACGTAAAATTAATGTCATTATGTGAATCGGCTGCCATTTTGTTAGAAATTAACAAAATTATGGCCCGTTCTATTCTAAGTCGATGGACATTTGTGCTCTTTTTAAATTATTTTGAATTGTAGTTGATTGCAAAACATCTGGCTCCGAATTGATGACTTCTTTTTCAATAGACATTTTGAGGATAATGAGATATCGGAGACCTCAGCAAATTTTGCTCTGTCAAAAAGTGAGCAAGCGGATCCAATGTATTGTTGCTCAGTAATTTTACAGCAAATCTGAGAAATTTAGCTGAGGAATCCTGTTCACGAGACTGAGATTCGTTTTCCTTATTGATTTTACTGTCAATGAATAACATTAATGTCAAAACACAATGACATTTGACGCCATTTGCAATAATTATGGACATTCTCACCTAGGAAATAAACCATTTTTCAAAAATAAAACTCAACTATTTCAATTCTATTATCTGTGCATTTGTCGATGAAAGAAAAAAAAAGTAAACAAATAACAAACTCGCAAGAAAGTTATTATTTCACTGAGCCGTTCTACACGTTGCAATTAGTTTCAAAGTGTTGAACTGAAATACTCTCCAAGCGGAAGTATATATAAATATGCCTCCTCCCTTCTTTTTCTTCATAAATGAAACTATAAAAAGACCAACGAATAAACAATAAAATTAGTTCCGAAAAGCAACAGCATTAATCAAGACCTAGTTGTTTATTAATTTGTTATATATACAACAATAAATCTAGCCCTTGAGTAAAAGGTTGACATTTCTTAGTGCATTCTCTAATTAACCACTTCCTTAACCCATTCCTATTAAATACCAAATTTTAAAAGCAGCTTCACGACTGACTGAGTCTTTTTTTTTATATTTTATAATTCTACTTTTTCTTCGTCAACACATTTTTTATGAGTCGGTCCCCTTCAAAAAAAAAAAAAAACAAAAATATCTAAGTCCCATCAAATGAACACCTAATGAGTCTCAACAAATACCCCTCGACTCGAATTCGATGACACTAATGTGATTGTTAAGTGTTTGCATAGTGCATGAAGTTGTTAGGAAAACCAAATTGATATGCTCTCGTGCCGCTCAATTGATTATATCTACGAGCCTATAGCGTTGGCGGCAGCTCATGTTGTGGTTATATGGCCGTGAATTTTCGAACTTCCCTTAAATAAATATAATTACACAAATTTTTTCTTAAACGAAAACATAAAAATATCCCCTAAAAAGTACAAAAAAAAACAAGAACAACAATAATAAATGAAGAAGTGTAAACAAATCCTTATCGATGAGATCGACGGTACTCTGTAAATGTCAAATGTGAAAGATGAATCGGTTGACAAAATGGCGGTACCTATACACACATTTAAGTATGAAGGCTATGTTCGGTATAGTGTAAACACAATATCCCTGCGTCGGCGTTGTCGTTATATCAACAACAAATGCGTTATTTATGATTCCCTTGAAGTGCCCTAAACAAATAGACAAAGAACATAATTTAGAGTTTGTGAAAGAAAATTGGAGTCGAATTTCCCCTTGCACCGATATCAATCATCGAATTCTTCCCAATTTTTCTTCACTTGTTTATTTGGATTCACTTTTCACCACCACAGGAAGATAGACAAATCCGAGATAGATGAATTTAGACGAGGCATTCCATCCCGTATGAATTGAATTTCGAAGGATAAAGTACACACTTGACCTACAAAAATAGGTGCTCGTGTTTACAAAATCGTCTTATGCATCCGTTAGATACATTTTACATCTATTTTTATATATTTTTTCTGATAAACAATTATTTCTCAATTTTCACTTTAATCCTCATTTTGGGACATGGAACATCGTACTTTTGTTGTTTTGTTTATAAATTGACAGATGAATAGGAGGACGACGACGAAGACGCACGACATAAAACTTATTGCGTAATTTAACCTATTTGAAGAAAAGGGGTTTCAGAGGTTGTTTGATTAGGGGATCTTATTTTAGAGTTTTAGAGGGATGGGAATAACATATGGAAAGTTTCTTCTTTGGTTTCAGACTTAAGCTCTTATTTTCGAGGGTTAAAAGATAAACAAAGTTAGAAAGGAGTAATTTAATGTTCGACAACAACAAAAACTAAATAAACACATAGAGACGAAATGGGTGTTTCTTTTGTAAAATATAGTGTTTTTTCTGGGATGAATATTTTTGATCTTTTGAAAAGCGTTCATACACTTACGAATAACCTGTTTCCTATACATGAAAAAAAAACAAGACAAAAGAACTTCAAAATGTTTGCCAAAGAAAGGTTTTAAATAAAACAACTTTTGTGTAAGTGTTTGGGAAAACATTAAGAGAAAGATGTTATAGCCTAAGGATATGAATTTTGGAGAATTATGTAACTATGTATTATGGTTGTTGTTTAATTGGTTTAAATTTGCACAAATACAGGCCTACCTGGAAATATGGAATTTTTTTGCTAAGAAGGTATAGTCAAGGCCCTGTAAAGTTTTTCATGAGGGGATCTAGTCGAGAAAAACAAGCCAGCGAATTGGACTGGCAAACAGAAGATCCTTATTTACTACAATTTTTTTTCTATTTATTGGTAAAAGGTTACATAACTGGAGAGGCCCTAGAGGAGTGTTTTTTTGGGTCGGGTCCATACAAAAAGTGGGACACAAGTAATGTTATATTAAAACTGCCCATTTAAGTGCAATGTCCAGTCAATATTGATTTTTTTTTTTGTATGAATTATGACAGAAATTGACAATTTTGGGAACTAATCGAACAGACCTAATGTTAATGTGCCATCATTATTGCAAATGTCATCAAATATCGCATGTCATTGACATTGATGTCTATTAACAAAATTGACTAAAACTGTCAATTGTTGCTACTGTGTTACTAACTTTTGTCCAATTTCTTTTCCAAACTTCAAAAAATTACTAGTTTCGGGCAGACGAGACCGACCACGAGAGAGTTACACAGCCTATTATGAGTTTTACATAAACAACATTCAACGCGGACAAATTGATATTTCACTTTTCGCCTATTGTCAAGTTCCCCGAAAAACAAAAATTCCCCTTTTTTGTGACTACTCATTTCAGGTAAAATGTATCGTAATTAAGAGCTTTAACTGTCATTTATTTTTTGACGGCGAACGAAAGAAAAACAGAGGGTACTGACAAGATTTTCTTTATTTAAGGCCAAAAGAAGTTCAGCCGAAACTCATACCTAATATTCTCAACAAACTAATAAACTCAACAAACATTTTCGTGTGAGATATTTTCCATGTGAAACTCATAACAAGGATGACAAATTCTTCCCAAGAAATTTCCTTGGGCAGAAATTTTTTGGTTTGTCAAATGCCAGTTGTCAAGGCCTATTGCCTATTGTAGAAAGCGCGGCGGATCGCTTTTAATGGCGGATTTGTATTTTTCTATTTTCAAAGCGGATTCACTTTAAATTCGACGTTTAACGAAATCGAAAGCGCTTTAAAGCTTAATTTCATTCTGTCAGTATGTTTTGAAAGCGACAGGTTTGCAGCTGACGAATTAGTGGTTAACCGAAAAAAAATGTAAATAATTACGTACAAAAAAGTTGTGATTTCTGATTTTTATTGTCATTTTGTGTGGAATATATGAATTTTTTTGACAACGATGTGTTTAGGGTAACAAATCATTGGCGGATTGAAAGAAAATGTATTCTTCTCTTGATTCTTAATTATGAATTAAAAACATTGTTTTCATGACAAAGGATCTTCTGTCAAATTATTGGAATCAACTGAGAGAGTGGAAGTAAAAATAGGAGGAGCCTAGAATTATTTGGAACTCAAATAAGAAAACTGGAAGGATCCCTTGCGTGCATTTTCGCTTTTGGGAATAACCCAAAGCGAAGACGGGCGAAATTGAGGTAGTATTGCTTACGATTCGATCCAGTGCGCTTTCTAGAAAAGGCCCCCAGCTATAAATAAAAAACAATTGCTGTCAATAGTCGCCACACTTTTTTGACAGTTCACTTCTCTCTGAGAATCTCATCCAAATGTGACAGATTATAAATTTTTGTTGAAAAATCTAAGGAAGAAGAAATTTGGAGAATTAGTTGAAGAAGAAATCAGCCAGATGTTTGTTATAACAAATTAGAAACTGGAAACAAATTTTCATCTGTATTATAAAAGCAACACCCTTGCAGAAAAACATAAATAAGGTTGCTAAAAAAAACACTGAATATTCTTCATAATGTGAGCATGATTATTGTCTACATGTAAAACAGCCCCAACAAATAGATGTATTATGTAGGTACACACGTCTGAATACTTCAGAAAGTAAGATTACAGACTTTCCAAAATGGGGAAGTATGTAATGTACATATACCCTCGACCACTTAGACTGATGATTGCAAGTTCGTCTTCTTCAATATAAGAACCCAACAAAATAAAAAAGATGTATAGCATATCCTCTTCAAAGTCTCAATAGGGTGTCATTGTTAACACGTTATCAAATTATAAGCGAGACATTTTCATTTTTCATTGACACAGCGCTAGCTATAAACATATGTATATGGATGCAAGTCTCACATTCTCGACCTCCGCAGTTACCAAAGATGTCTCACCCCAAGCTGATGCTTTAATGATATCTTATTTTTGTATGTATATACTGGAAGTGCATTGTTCGATGAGCGCAAATTGAAGTACAAAAGGCTCAAGCCCCACTATTCATTTATTCCATTCATACCAGCTAAACTGAAAGCCTCCATTGCCATGCCAGTTGCCATTAAGAAGACGACTGACGTGTGAAAAATCTGCTGATGAAAGAAATTAAACGACCCCCATTGCATTGAATTTAAAAGAATTAGTCATCTATTGAATTGGACGACGAACAAAAAATGCACACGAAGAAATTGAAAAAAATAAAGTCTTATATGCGTGTGCCCCCGATAGAAGCTTGATGAATGGAAAAACAGACAACCTCACGCACAAGTGAATAAAATTAAATAGAATCGAACAGATGCACAATCGATTTTCGTATTCAAAACATGTTTCAGTGCGGGACTGCTGTCGGTCCTCTATCCTATCCGATTACGCCACTAAGTCCATAGTCCGCGGTAATTTAGCATATTCGGCGGCGATGACACTTGGATCAATGACGACGAACTTACTCATTGAACAATGAATCAAATGTCAAAAAGATACAAAAATAAAAAACAAAACCTTCGAGGGTTCTGCCGACAACAACGTGGTTCGAGTGACATTTATGGCAAACGTGTCCGAAGCACATTCAGTGTTTGCATACGAAATATGTACCTTAGGTATACCTTTTTCTTGCGAGTTCTTTTTGTTTTTCTCCGAGTAGTTGATGGAAGAACATTTTGTTGTATAGTAGGTGAATTAATGAAATGAATATTCATTAATTACTCGCCGCACAAGGAAAAACAAACCGGAAGCTTGTGTCAATTCAATGTCAAGTGAAATTTGTCTTTTCCCAAGAGTTACTGGATCAAATTAACATATATACTTCCGATGGGTGTAGGGAAAAAGAGGCTTCTTTGAAAAGGCTTCTTCGAAACAAGCAGGTGTTTCAAGTTGTTTTAATTTTAGCGATTCTATTGGAAAGTTAAAAAGTTATTTTGGGTAGCATCTTGTAGTTTTAATTATAATTAAATGTGACATATGGATGACAGTGTTGTATGTTAATGAGGTTGCCAGTGTATTGTATTAGTGTTAGCTGTCAAATGAGATGGAAAGTAGAGTCAAAGAGAGAATCTTTCTCAACGATTGAGGTAGTTTAGCGGAGCTTAGAAGCATTCATGATAAGAGACGAGACAATTCAACAACATAAGCCTCATATATGCACGTGTTCAACAGAGGAGGAATATTTTGCCAAGCTTAGTCAAGGCCCTGGAAAGTTTTCGGTAGGGAAAATCTAGACGAGGAAAACTAGCTAAATACTGGTGAAGCCCTTGGTAGTATCAACTTTAAGGAGAGTTGTATGCTACCCATCTGGAAACAACAATCTTGTTTTCACTGGGGCACTAGAAAGTTTTGCATAAACACAAACAAGAGACTAGTAGTAGGTAAGGGTTACTATCGATACTCCCTAGGCCCTTGCCAATTATTCAAACTCTTTCTTCGATTGGCAAAAAATTGTCCTATTTGGAATTCCATCGTGGGATCTGGACTTATTATTTGCAATAAAGTTGTGCAATGAGAAAAATTAAGAACTACATACAAAGTAATTTTCATCCCAATTATATGATGGGTACAAAGATTATGTAAGTCTTATATACGGACAAGGAAAACTTGTAAATACTAGTGAGGCCCTTGCTAGAAAAAACTTGTTGGATGAGTCTTTTTATACCATCAAAAATAACCCATATATAACAAAAACAAAAAAAATAATTTATACCCATCATACAACAGTTAGAAAATTAAAGTAGGTATAGTTTTTCACTTTCAACATTACATACACAACTGTATTGCGATGTAACCCAGTGGCTAGCATGTTAGGCTGGAAATCAGAAGATCGCAGGATCGAATCCCAGTCGAGTCTACTTTTTTTTTGTTTTTGTCTCTGTAGGCAAAAGGCTACCTAACGGGCAAGGCCCTAGAAAAAAACCGATAGTTACCCTTGCTCGCATTAAAGTTAAACTTTCTAGGGCCTCGTTAAGAACCAGTTTATTTTTCCAGTTGGGATGTGGGGTATTTGTGATGGGATAGAAAAATTTACCCAACAAGTTTTAATAACAAGGGCCTCACGAGTATTTGACAAGTTTTCCAAGTCCAGATTTTCCCTGAAGAAGCCTTTCCAAGACCATAACTAACAGAACTTAGCAATACTTGCCATTTTTCCAGGCATGTAGCAAAGACAAAAACTATATATCCAAAGTTGACTCCCATAGTAATAAGTCACATGTGTTTTCTTTTTTATTGCCTATCGAGGCTTAAGGTTACAATAGCTGGAGTGGCTGAAGATTGTATAATTGGCGAGGCACTACAGAATTTCAATAGTTAACCCTGCTAAGCCCTTATGAGCATCAATGTAAAACTTTATAGGGCCTCGTTAAAAAACTGGATTGTTTTTCTCGACTCTCTACTAAACCAAAAATTGCGTTTTCACACGTAAATAACGATTTTAATTTAAAAAAAATACCACTTTCGAATTTTCAGCCCTTAAACTGTGCATACTAGGCGTTAATTATATTTGCTCAGTAGTCTTCTGTGCATCAGCAAATGAAATATAACAAACATTTCTATTCTAAAATCCATTATTGAACCACGGGTCGTATTTTAGTCAAGCAGCACGAGTCAGGGTTGACGTTTTAACACAAAGACTCGATACTTCGCCCACATTGAAATCCAATTTCAACGTTCTTTCAAAGTTCATTACATCTATGCGAATGTGCAAACAAATTCGAGTCTCACTAAATAATATTGTTGACTCACAGTTATTTGGTTATATCAAACACGTGTACATGCATTTTCTGATTTACACGCTTGCAATGATCCGCTACTAAAGTGCAATCTAAAGAAGGGATTTTTCTATCTATAGTTTTCAAAAAAAAAAAAAAAAAACTATATCCCATCTCACAGACATTCAAAGGGGAATTCGATCAGGACTGACTTACGAGAAAAAAAAAATAGTGATGAAAATCCCGCGTGCATCATCCACATCTCATACCCAACATTCCGTCGACAGATGTTGAGAAAGTCCATCATCCGAGAAAAACACATTTAAAAATTCGAATCCAGAGATTCACGGATTTATATGCCAGCTTTGATGCTGTCCTGGGAAATCATCAGTCACTTACTCGATTACTATGAAATTTGCGCATTCGACTTCCATCTTTTTTTCGCTAACTTATACCATTGCACCCGGGATATATCCGATGATCTCGGAATAAGATTTATACACACAGTAAGGTTCTGTGTTGTGCACTGCTTTTACTTATATGCATTCGCGCAACGCCATATAAGGACCAAACACATCGACAAAAAAAATTGATATAAAGCAAACAATGCCCTTGTGAAAGGACGCGCACGTATAGTACCTACCCAAAACCGTGACAGGGACACGCTGGTATGGCGAGGGGGGAAAGAGTGGTAATATTTCATTCCATTATTTTTCAGTTTATGTATGTCGCCCCTTTTGTATTCCTTTCCTTCCCATTGAAATCCTCGGGGAGGGTAATGTGTGGTGCTGGGATTTTCGAAAACATCTGCTTTTTTGCTTCCTTATAAATATACACACAATTTCGCTGATAAAATATCTATGAAATTTAATATCATTTATGTTTTCGAGCAATGTGACAATAACTTCGATTGAAGATGTTTTCTTTATTTGTTTTGAAAAAAAAAAACTAAAAAGTATTGTCCAATCGAAAATGACACATACGTTTCGAATGACCCAAATGGATGAGCTCGTTTTCGATAAGACGTTCGGAGTACTATTTTTGTACTCTATTTTCTTACTAGTTCAAAAGACTTCGAATATCTGTTCCGAATGTTTTCGGATTCTTTTTCAGTTCCAGACGGAATAAATTTGGAACGCACCCATACAAATACAGTACAGAAATCAGGATTTAATTTCTGAAGTACAAAATGATTCAATTAACACTTGATCAACGTAGGGAAAAAGTTGCAAAGTTACATCCAAATTGGATGCTATGTTGCCGAAACAGTGTGAACTTTGAATAGAGATTAAGGTCGAAATAATTCACAAATTGTTTCTGCTTTACAAACTTGTGTTAAGTTGGCCATAGTTGATAAGTGAAAATATTCCCGCATTCGTCCTGTGCGTTCAACGAAGAATGTTTCAACTGTGTTCTAGGCTGACCAGTTTTTTTTTTTTTTTTTTGGAAAAAAAATATATAATTTGTTTTCTTTTTGCGCTTTCTCAGTTGACTCAATTTTCTGCCATGACAAAACTACTACAAAACTTGTTTTTCAACAGTAATTTAGAAATTTTCTTCATTTTTCTGGTGTGAGCACGACCCAGAATATGTTTGAACCTGAACTCATTCATTTCTGAACACGACGCCATCTTTTTGCTTAAAATAATATTCTGAACAAGTGAACACACCCCTCTTTTGACAGCTTAGTCCATACCTTATTTCTGTTTAAAGTTAATACTTCAGTTTGTTTTATTTTGTTTTGTTTATCGTGTTTACTTTTTTAATATGAAAAAATGGAGTTTAAAAGACATAAAATGCCAAAGTATAAATGTGCGTTGTCAAAAAGATTTATTTTGGCAGCACATTTAAAAATGCAAATGGTGTTTCATTTTGTTTAATGAAGTGGAAAAGAGAGAATGTTTCATGTTTGTTTCAGCCATGAATGAGTCCTTCAGCGCCCTTTAAGAATAGTTTAGTTCGATTTGTAAAAAAAATTTGTCCTTGGAAGATTTAACAAGATTAATTTCTAAACTTAAAGATTTACGAAACAAATATGTATAGTAAATCTTGGAGTTTTGAATTCTTATTAAATTTCAGATAAGTGTAAATGTAGTATAATATTTTTTTTTTAATTTCAGATTTTTTGAAGGTGTCCTCTTCTTCATGGACATGGATCTATTGCCGAAAGTGTGTGCCTAAAGTCAAAAGCCTCAACGCGCTAAATCTAAATCTGGGCAACTGAGCGTCATTTGCCCTAGCCTCAAGACGCTTTTACATAAAGATTTCGGTTTATTCAATTACACTTCACAAGTCTCAATTGATGTAAGTCAATATGATGACAAAAACAGAAAAAGGAAAACTTCTCACTCTACGTATTCTTACAATAAAAATCCAATCGTTCGACGATCATGAAGGGGATCACATTTTAGGGGCCCAGCTTGGAATAAATTGTTGTGTAACGCTAAAGTTGGAACTCTGCACTCGTGTTTTTTAGGCTGTTATACCAAAAAAAATTCTATTTTGCCCATAAGTCGAACGAGTTATGGTAATAAAATCGATTATCCATTCTTAAAATCCCATGTGTGGCAAATAAAAAAGCGTACCATCTAAAAAGTCACTAATTCATCATAAAAAGTAAATTTGTTTCAGTAATTTTTCACCCATGAGCGATTTTTAATGATTTGTTCAAGGTCATTTGTAACACAGGCATGAACTTCCCTCATTTGTAGGATATTCAAAAAATTAGTATGCCAGCTGAGAGGTCAGTTAGTTTCATTGATTGGTCAGCCAAATAATTTTATGATTTTTTTAAATTTCATGTTCAAGGAAAACCTCATTTGGGATATTCAAAAATAAAAAATAGTGCTTTCAAGATCACTTAAAGAAAAACTTTCAAAATTAATTGCAAATCGCCCGATGATAACCAACTCCTGACTCTATCTCAACTTTTGTGACCAGTTAAAGACATTATAGATGACATACTTGTTTTTTGAATATCCCACAAATAAGATTCTTACATTCTCTATTGTGATCCAAACAAATCTTTCGAAATCCAATAAAAATCGACTAATGCGGACCAACTCCTAAACTAACTGAACTTTTATGACTAATAAGTGACCTTCCAGATGATATACTAGATTTTTGAATATCCCACATAAATGAGGATTTGACATCCTCTAATGGCAACCATGACCAAAATTTTCAAAATTCATTAAAAATTGCTTAGTGCTGACCAACTTTTGACTCTTACTGACACTTTGTGAACAGTAAAATACAATTTAGATAACATACTGGTTTTTTGAATATCCCACTAATAAGGTTCTTACATTCTCTGATGTGAACCTTGAAAAAATCTTCAAAATTTATTAAAAATTGATTTATTCAGATCAACTACTGAAACTTACTGACCTTTTATGACCAATTTGTGACCTTCCAGAGGTCATACTAACTTTTTGAATATCCCACAATTGAGGTTCTTACATCCTTTACTTTGTGGACCTTAAAAAATTTTTTGAAAATTCATCAAAACCACCTAATACTGACCAACTACTGAAACAAATTAACCTTTATGACCAATAAGTTACCTTCTTGATGACAAACTAGTTTTTTGTATATCCCATATAACTGAGATAACATCATCATCAATGGTGACCTTGAACAAATCTTTCAAAATTCATTAAACATCTCCTAACGCTGACCAACTATTGACTCACACTGATCTTTTGTGACTAATTTAAAGACATCTTAAATGACATACTAAATTTTTTGAATATCCCAGAAATGAGGTTCTTACATCGTCTGCTGGGAACTTAAAACAAATCTTTCAAAATTCACTAAAAATCGGCTAATGCTGACCAACTACTAAAACTTACTGACCTTTCGTGATCAATTACTGGCTTTCCAGATGGCCTACTAAGTTTTGGATCCAACATAAATAGGGTTTTAACATCTTCTAATGGAGACTTTGAACAAATCTTTCAAAATTCATAGAAAGTCGTATAGTACAAACCAATTGCTGAAACTTTCAAAAGAAGTTTTTTTTACTGCAGTTTAGTTATTGAAAAACTCTGGAACCCGAATTTTGATCTCAGCCTTGACAAAACAAAAAAATAATAAAAAAAATAAACAATAAAAGTATTAAATTCCTTCTTCATTTGCATCTCATAACCAAAAATAAAAAACAAGGAAAAACAAAACAAAACTTCAACATCTTCCAAAAGAACCGCATTACACTCTACAATCCAATTCAAATCCAATTATCCTCGCCACTTAATTAACAACATTAACCGCAAATAACACAGAATTTAATATTGAAATCAAATCCGCGCACATCTGTTGGTTGCGGACGGTTGATGCTTAACCGCAAATTTTATGAGATGCAAACAGCTCTGAAGATAGGGGGGGAGATTAAACAGAGTCTTGCCTCGCACGGTGTCTTGTGTTTACCACCACTGCCAGGGGCCTACACATCACACCGATTAAGGCCTTCGACACGGACGACATAATTGAGAGTGGCCACAACAAGATCTTGATTTTTTTTTTTGTTTTCTTTTTTGGATATTGTTTTTATTTTTCATTTTTTTGAAAACAGTCCATAATCTGATGGCTGCGTCGCTCTTTTTTCTTAAATATTCGTATAGGGGCGTGTAACAAAAGATCAAACCAGCAACAACACAATGTTGTGCAATCAAATAATATTTACTGTTTTTTTTTTCTAACGAGAGGCAATAAATTATTTCGTTAAAAATCTAAAACGGTAGCTGATTTGGGTTCAAAAATCCCTGATTTACGGACAAGAAGGGTGGATCAGTGCAGTTCCTTGGGACTTATTGATCAGTTGGGTGATTTCATGATCAAGATTATGGTGGTCGTCGCAACAACGATAGAAAATTATAGCTAATAATTTTAGACAAGCAGAAAGTCTATAACCCTCAGCTCGGGGAAGAGCTCGTGATTTTTATTTGTCTGACATTAAAATAAGATTAGATGGCAATTAAAGCCGAAGAAGAAGGAAATTACTTTAAGTCGTGGATGACTGTATGTATGTAGATACTCTCGACTGGATTTTATAGAACGACGAACAAAGAATGCTGGGTGGTCCTTGTGCTATATATATTGTGGATAGCCGTTATGGGACATCAAATGAACGTCCCAGAGGAATGAATATTAATCATTTACATTTTCCAAGATGGCAATAATGAAAATGATGTTGAATTACAAATGAATTGCACGAAGTGTTAAAACTGTTGCGATTGGTCGGGTTGGCTAGTCATCTCAAGATGTTTGCTAATTTATTGGACAATTGCTAAACCTGACTTGAGATACAACAAGTTTTCATGATGATCGTCTCAATTAAAAGGTTCTTGATTTATTTTCTTGGAAATAAGAGATAGAGAGCAAGAGAATTGAATGCAATCATTGCTATGGTAAAAGAAGTAAAAGGAGAATAGAAATTTTCAATGTGAAATAGAACTGGTTTTAGATGTGTTTCCTGTGGTACTCCAGTTTTTTTTTTATTTAGTATTTAATTTTTTGTGTGCACTTTTTGAAAGTGGAATGAGGAAAGATGGTGTGAAAATTCAGCTTATTAAGGAGAGGAATTAATTTCGATTTGACAGTTGCACGAACCATTCATAAAGCACTCACTATGTTGAACAGATTTTGATGCACTCACTATGTAGAACGGATTTTGATAAAATTTGATATAGCATATCTCAGTATGCTGGTTAAGTTTTTCAGTTTTCTTTTTTCGAAGCGAAAATTCATAAAAGTATCTTAATCATAAATATATGCACTTCAGAAAAAAGTCAAAAGCTACAATAAGGAGAGGGAAATTATTAAACACAGTTTTAAAAGGTTACAAGTCAACAAAAAATGAAAGAATTTGTTTTTCATTTTTGCCCATTTCTATGAAAAATTATTGATATTCTTCTATACAAACAAACAAGTTGATACTCACTTTGTAAGAAAAGTAAAACCATGCAAATGTGAAGCCAAAAATCGAGTTGTTTTCTTACCTAAAAAGAAACAATAAAAATAATAAATTATTAAAAATAGAATTTATTGAAAGAAAATGGTATTCATTTTTGTTATTGTGTTCTGCTGTTTGTGTGTGTGAAGCAAAATGTTATGTAAGCCACTTGATATTATTTTTGTTCATCTTCCCATATAAAGTATCACATAAAAATAAATAAATTGCTTGGCAATAAGAAATGTAAATGATACACCATTTCATTTGTAGCGAGCAAAACGTATAGCATTGAAAAAAAAATTTGGGGGAGAATACACTCAGGGATATCCGATTGAATTTGCAGATAAAAGGGAGGAAATATACATAGATTTATGTGTGACGCGCAAAACATTTATTTTGGAAGAATTTGTATGCTTCAATAAATTCTATACAGGGTCGAAACAAGAAATAACTCTTACACAAAAATGGACAATGGGCGGCAAATGAGGGGGGCCTTTTTCAGAAATTTTATGAATTTTAATGGACGTTGTTGGACACTGTAATGAAACCTTTTTTTAAATAAATAATTTCTTCTACTTTTGGTTGTTCTTTCTTAGAAATAACAAATTTATATAATTTTACATTTTTTTGCTTCAATTCCACTTCTGAATGTTGTCATCAAACAATGCCCTTTTGTTTTAAATGGCGAGATGTTTTAAGGTTTCATTTATTAATATAATTTTCGATTGGATTTTTGGTTCCTTCTTTCTATCCATCGAATATGGAAACTTTGAAGTAGAAGGCATGAAAAAGGAGTAACGTCCAAATAAAAATGAAAAAAAAATAAAAATTCATGGTTTATTACTTTCTCTGAGATATTTCTTTTTGGGGGCCTTTGAGAGACTAAATCCGGCAGTGATGTTATGCAAAGACAATAAAGAAAAATAGAAGAAAAAGATATAATTTATGTTAATGCCATAGCCTGACTGATTTTTGAATAGTGTAGAAGTTTTTATTTTCAGCAAAAAGGGGTGAAATTGAAATAAGTAGATACTTTTTTGTGAAAATGGGTTTCAACACTAAATTTTCATTTAAATTGAATTTAATAAGAGGATTCCATCCTTTATGAATGCTTATACTTTACGTTTTAAGCAAAGTTGTTTGATGATACAAACATACCATATTATTCAAATATTCAGAACATTTACCTGCTTCAAAAAACAATGAAACAAAAATAAAGTTTTTAATAAAAATAAAATTGAGGATGTGACTTCAAAAGTAGGTTTTGATAAGTCAGGTTACAAAATAAAAATACATTTATTATTAGATACTTGAACAACTAAATTAATAGAAAAAAATGTGTCCTTGTTCACGGACCTTAATTCTGCACGATCGGTCTTAAGGGTAATGTACATTGCATCAAGAAATAACGTCCAATCTGAATTAGTGATTAGGTTAAAAGACATTATGACCAGATCAAAGTGCAGATAGAACTTAAGTTTATTTGGACCTTATGTCCATGCAAAGAATGTATTGAATTCATTTGGATTCAGTGACTATTTATAAATGGCCACTTGGACAATAATTCAATTGACACAATCATAAAGAGAATTTGAAAGAGACGTTGTTGGTGGATTGACATAATGTCCACATGAACCTTAATTCTGGCACAAACAAACAGTCATAAAACAGTCTATAAACAATGTATCGAAAAATATCATCCGATCTAAAACAGTCATTGAGTCCATGGACATATTTTATTTCGAGTTTTAAGTAATTTTTTTTTTTTTAGAAAATCGTTCATCCAGGATAAGATCTTTATTTATCAAAAGAAAATCTTAATTTTTTGGAAGCTTCTCAATAATTGCTTAAAACCGAAGAAGCTACTAAATTCACACTTGGATTTCTGAGAGAATAGTAACATTAGCCACTTATCAACATGTTTGGTAAATAACTCGGAAGCCAAGTTGAATTTGACAATTTAACATTTAAAACTTTTTGTAGAAAATTAAATTCCCTATCGAACTCGATAGCAGAGGTCGAAAATAAGAATCAACCTTTTGAAAGGTCTTTAAAATATTGCTAACCTGCCGAAATTTTTAAAAAAAGCTTCACTTAATAACCATTTAACTTAAAAAAAACTTTTTTCGGTTTCTCTCAGTGAGAAACTTTTATTTCGATTTTTTTTCGGTTTCGGTTTACCACTGACCACTTATTGCTGAGAGAAAAAAACAAGTCGAATTTGGAGATCTTTATTTCGTTCTTTCCATTAAAAAGCTCTGCTCTTGAAATTTCAAAGAATTGTTTTAATACTTTTAAAGCAAAGTTAAAAGGAAGTGCAGTGATTCACGCGTCTGAGTGGTTGAAGATTTCTTGGCGTTATATTGCCGATTGCGTTTACACATTATTTCGTCGTTTCTTGCCATGACATTCGTCTCGCCGTGGCCGTTTAAACATGGTTTTCACATTTGTGGACATGATGTTCATATCGTCGGGGTCTCGCTGTATGAATTTTCACGAGATTTTCTCATTTATGGTTATAGTTTTATCTCGATACAGTCTTATTTGACAAAACATTTAACAACAGTTTTTTTAAAGACAGGTTCTTGGGGTGGCCAGCAACTTGAAACTCCAATTACTTTAACAGTCGGACCTTAGCGAGACAAAAGCGAGACGATGATAAGACTTGCACAGTGAGAAAAACCACGTGTAGATGTCACAACGATACCAAAGCGAGACTATTGCGAGAAAACGACGGCACAGATATCCATACAAACAGGCACAGCGAGACTACAGCAAGACGAACACTATAACAGTGAAATGAAAACCCGGTTTCGAATTTTTAACCACGTTTTAAGCTTATTTTAACCTTTTTAAATAGAATAATTTTAAAAATAAACTTTAGCGGGATCAAAGCGAGATGACGGCAAAACATCCGCAATGCTAAAAAAAAACACGTGTAAATGTCACAGCGAGACCCTAGCGAGAAAAACATGACACAGATATCCGAGTAGACGGGTAGTGCGAGTCCAAAGAAAGATTAACACAAGGACTACTTCACTGAAAACAACGTTTGAATGACCACATCGTCGTCTTTGTAGTCGTCGACGTCGTCGTTGACGAAGGAGAGAAAAACCATTTTTTATTTATTTTCTATGGAAACGGTTTTAGGTTGATCGTTTTCTTTTATTTTTTATAAAATAAGTCAACAGGTTTTTGGAGTTAAATGATAAATCTCACCAAAAGACCTTAAAAAATTAATTTTTTAAAAACAAGTCACAGACCGAGACCAAAATGAAATTTGACGAATTGAATATCTCCATAAGAAACCAGTTGAAAATAAATGTCAGCTGTTATTTTCGTTTTCTGCTCGATAGTTTAAAAAAATTTAAACGGGAAAAATTAACAAAAAACCAACTTAGAAAAAAAGTACAGAAATAAAAAATTTATTTTTTTAATAAATTTTGCATCAGAGTAAAGATAGGCAATAAAGGCTCAACTCTCAAGGCTTTAATATGAAATTTGCAAGAGGTTTTTACTATTCAAAACAGGAAGCGATAAGCTATTCAAACTTGGCAAAGTGAAAATTAAAGAAAAAAAAACTAATTTTGACGTTTGAACAACATTTTGACGTTTGAACCACATTTTGACGTTTGAATAACATTTTGACATTTGAATAACATTTTGACATATAAAAATATTGATCTTGATTAAAACAATGGCAGATTGCTTTATTTACAAAGTTCTTATAAGATCATAAAAACACAATTATTATAAAAATAGCAAACTGCACTCTGATGAACAGATACCTTCTCTACAAAAAAAACAAGTTCATAAAATAACGACATACAGAAAATAAAATAGCAATTATCAAGTTCCAGTGAAAAATTCTTTTCCCTTAAACAATTTATGTGTTTAAAGCCCTTCTATAATACAGGCTGAAGATAAAAATCACTGTTTCTAGATTGAATCGCACTAGACACCAACAACAACAACAACGAAAAAAGTGACAAGACTGTAAAACAATTATGTTTTTTAATAGTTCCCAACTAACTACAATACGAGTAGGTATATCTTGGAAGCAGCAGCTGAAATTTACATGCATATCACAAACTTCTGTCATTCACTGAACCATTCTCGTAAGCCGGCCAGCAGGCAGGCTGGATACAAAGTCCAACTCAGGAATGACATAATGACAAAGTCATTATTATTCTTCCATCATAATTACACTGGCACAATCTAGTGTTCCGCACGCAGCTACCGCGCACCGATCGCTCACCCCGCGCGCCGCCGCCGACCACTCCGATGTGCTATCCAACGACGTCTTTTGGTATCAAGATGATGTGCGAACGGTCGTTTTGTGTTCTTATAGTGATTATTTTTCGTATTCACATGACGTCCTCTCTGCTGTGAGAAGTATCTAGCGCCAATGATAGAAAAATCAACGGTGTGGTCAAGCTAGCTTAACAGACATATAAGAATACAGCCTACGGAAATTGCTTCTTAAATAGCGTGCGATGAGCAGAAGCAGCAGATTTCCTCTCTTGGTCAACGGTGTAGCTCTTTTTGTTGTTGTTACTTATGGCTGAGATATTATTCTCGAGTCGTCCAAATGTCCGGCAATCCCACGAAAAAGGGGTTCGATATATCTTTTCCCGAAAGGTAGAAGTTGTACATTTTGCCTGCAGATGCACAGATGTGCGATACGAATGGGGGCATTAAATGTATCTTCGACGGCGGCTGCTTGGGGCTGCTGTAGAATTAGATTAGAAATTGATGTGCATGGGCTACTGAATGTTTTTTTTTGTATCGCTGTTGCGTCGCATAGTGGGGCATTTAATCGTAAAACGTGACACAAACTTTGAGAAAAAACTAGAATAAGGTTGATAGGTAACCAACATTTTTAAGAATTATATGGAAAGTCGTTGAAATGGGACCGAAAAGGTCGCAAATTAGACTAAGAGCTGTATCTAAACAATGCTCTTTCACACCTTCAAAAGCCTACATCAATTACGGTGGCACCATCACACGAAATGATATTTCCCTGGGAAAGGAAAGCTCTGAATTTTATTGACTTTATGTCAACAAATTTTTATTTTGGGATAAAGAGCTTTAAGGACCAACAACGACTTTGGTTAGTAACTTTATTCCCAGTCTTCTGACTTCATGAGCCTTAAGGATCATGACTCTTCGCGTCAGCAAGTAGATTTTTCCGGCATCATTAAGGAATCTTTGTTCATTGGGCTCCATAGTTTTCCTTCGACAGTAATGCGTGAGTAAAATTTTATACTTTCACCAGAAAAAGAAGCGGTGATTAAATACAGCCTTGTGGAACTCCACCGTTTTGCTGCGTGAATAAAATCGTTATATTGGAGACGTGACTCTACACCTTCGTGGTAGCACTTATAACAACAATGGTTTTGACAGGAATACCCCTCCTGCGTACGGCTCTCCACGAAAAATTCCGGTCTAAAACAAATTCTCTTATTTTGGTTAAATGGTGTGCTTTCAATAAAACGCCAATTTTATGATAAAATAAATAAATCTACATTTGAGTTTTAATACCATATTTTAAAACAAATTACCACTGTTCTTGGTTGCCAGAAGCTATCGTATAGATTCTCTATTTCGAAGAAGCTTGTTATTGTAAAGCGGAAATACGGAGTTCGTTTTTATGTTATGATTATATCTATATGTATCATCTCTTCTTATTATTATTCTTTGTTTTTTATTTTATGTTTTTTTATTGTTTCCCAAAGGGTTATTTTATGTATGTGATTATGTGTGTTTGTGTGATGTTGATCTTCTATGTTATAATAAAAAAAAAAGGAAATACAAGTTTAATAGACCTTTTCCTTGATCGAAGTCCCATTACTCAATTATCACCGGCAATGTATTCGTATGGGAGTTCTTCTTTTTTTTTGGGATGAAAAGCTGTAAATTAGGTTAATTGGAAAAACGAAGAGTTCATTGACAGTTCAGGAAATTTTGAAACTCGATCATTTTAACTTCAGGAAAAATCGCTAATTTTCAGTCGGTGCGATTAAAAAATAGGTTTCGCAAGCTTGTAGTGTGAATGCACGCACATAGGTAAAAGCAATCGTTGCGATTAATAATAGGTACATATCTTGTGCACGATTAGACTAGGAACGATTTTGCGATTTTCCGTTTTTGCGATTCAAAAATAGCTACTGTCATGCATTCAATTTCAGTTATCCGTAGCGCGATTATATAATCACAAACGAATACACCGTGTCGCAAGTGTGTAGAATTTGATCTATATAAGTTAGCGACTGAAAAAACCCATTTTTTTAAGTCGCTACGATTTAAAAGTCCAATTTACATAAATATAACCATGTGTCTCATTTCTTCTGGCTTAATAATCGTACGATTGAAAATCACAAGAAATTTTTCCACGCACTATTTTAAATCGCATCGCAAACATTTTATTGCGTTTGATTCACTTTAAATTTCGACAAACACATTACCAAACAAAAATGGAACACATTTTCGCCTTTAAAGCTAGGACCGCACTTACGATTTTCAGTCGTTATTATTGAAAAATCGGTATCGCAAGAAAGAATTATGGCCACTTGCTAGTATCTACCGTGCGATTTTTTAATCGCTAAAATTACAACATACAGCTTTTAATATGAATGCACGCACACGCGATTAAGTAATCGTAACGATAAATAATGGCATCATATATTGTTGACGATTAGCCAAGGAACGACCTAGTGGGCTTTCTGGCATTGCGATTAAAAAATAGGTACTGACATGCACTCACTTGCGATTATATGTCGTGGACATTTATGTACATGTGAATGCAGATCCATTCAATTTTATTTGATTAATGTATTAAGTTTTGGGACTGAAAAAATGCTACTAAAAAAAATAGATCTGGTAACATACTTTTTAATCGCTGCGATTTAAAAGTCGAATATGTGCGCATTCACATTTAAAACTATGTGTCGGCTAAATAATCGTACGTCATAAGTGGTTGCATGATTATTTTACAAGTTTCGACTACGCACTATTTTAAATCGCAAGTGTGAGCACGAACATCAAACAGCGTATGTTTCATTTTAAATTTCGACAATCGCATTGCCCGAAAAATGGAATAAATTTTCGAATTTTAATCATCGCGATTCCTCGGTAGCACGTGCGTTTATTCTTATTAAAATTCATGTCTTCTATTTCTTGCGACTGAACAATCAAGTGCGGTCCTAGCCTTAGTGGTTTTAATTCATGTTAACTTTCGACATTCGCATGTTCATTTCCATTCACAACTGCCGACTGAATAGTCGAACGATTGAAATCGCAAGTACTTCCCTGCCTTAGATATACTTGCCTAAGTTAAGGTGTGATTCTGGTCCCTTCAAATTGAGAAAAAAAGACAATGTTTAAGACTGAAAACAAATCCTTCAGGACTCTTTCTACTCTCTGGAAAATATCAGATGAAATTAGCGAAATATCAGGTTTTTTTCAACAAGATTTATCAGGTTAATTACTCAAAAAATGCAAAATATTTTAACCTGCGTCATGTTAAATGGAAACAAGTTGCTTGTAAAATTAATATGACACCCTGTAAGCTTAACATTTTATCTTAAATAAATCATCCTTTTAAATTAACATGAAATTCTATATTAATTAACTTAGTCTCCTTTTAAACTGACAACATTTGGCTGTGTAATTTACATGAGTCAATGTTTATTTAAACCAGGAGCAGGGATAAGTAAATAAATAAGTATGAGAACAAGGTTGAACAAAATTAAATTAATTTTAATATTTTGTAAAAGGAGTGAAAAACAGCAACACCAAAATTTGATTTACTTAAAAAAAAATCTTCACGCTATTTGAGTTATCCAAATTTAGGTCATCCAACTCCTAAATTTATTCAGTGCCATAAGCAAATATTTACAACCCACAAAAGAGTCTCCCCGCTTTGGCTTTGATCTTGATAGAGAAAATCTGATATAGTGAATTTCTTCCATTTTATATCTCATCTATTTGCTTCAATTGAGCTCTAAAAAAGTTATAAATAAAAGTTCATTATCCGTTAAATGATTCTTCGGGCTAAGAAAAAAAATCAAAACGATTAAGAAAACGATCTATGGGTAGACATGAGGGACTCCTTGAAATATAATGGAAATTGAGTATGTGTGGTTGTATATAAAAAAACAGCAAAAACAGGGTGAAGCTAAAGATTATCAGAACAGGGATATTATTTAGGGAAAGGGTTTTTCACCAGATAACAAGTTGTCCAATCCATCTCCTATTTAAGCTACGGTAACAGTGAAGGTGTATTCTGACGAACAATCATTTTGACGTATTCGTCAAAAACTGTTCGTCTGAAGTTTGTGTAAACAGTTGATGCGTAGTCTGATGAACAATAATTGTTCTGATGTAATCGTCAGAACAACAAAAATACATGTGATCTTATGAAACCGGTTACATTGCAAGTATTTTGTTCGTCCGAAGTTGCATGAATGCGTCAGAACGATCGATCGTTCAAATCAGTTTGATTTTCTCTGCAGCGTTCTGACGAACAGTTTTGACAAACACTTTTGACGAACAATTCCGACGCACAGTTCTAACGAACAGCTCGGACAAACAGTTCTGACGAATACGTCATAACGATTGTTCGTCAGAGCACGCATTTTTTTTATTAATAAATATTAACAAACTGAGCTCAAACTTCCCTTAAGCCTAGTAAGCTGCTGATGGAACAAAATATTTCATTCAATAATAAAGTTTACACTCTTTTTTCTCACACAATTAATTGTCCAGACCATTCATTGTGTGCGGAAAAGGGACATCTGTGTTTGTTTGTGCTTATTTTTTATTGTTTCTTTCGTTTCACATCAGCAGCGTTCTAAACTTACAGATATGATAAAAATTTTTTTTTTTTTTTTTGACGCAGGTATTTCTATCTTCATTCTTCAAATATCAACGTAACCCAATTTAATTGCAAAAACATTTTACGTTTAGTACCAAGCTCTCTAGTTTTTCATTATTTTGTTCGTCAACTCGATAAATTTTACCTCAGTAAATCCACCAAAATCGGTGAGTCACAATTATTACTGCACCATGAATCAAATTTTGAACCAATTTTTTGTACAACTGGCCATTTTATGTAAGTGACAATCATGTCACGATATTTGCCATAGAGCTCTTAATCAAACAGCAATATTTCGCTCTCTCGTTCAATCAGTTAAAATTATCATATTGTGGAATCTATTGTCAAGTTAATGATTCTTTTTATGGGTTTTTCTATTTTTAAATCAGAATAAAACTCTGAGCAGATTCCGAGCATATTTTGAACATCCTTTGAACCAAGTATTCATTTTCTAAGCAATCTGAATTATTTTTAAAATACACCTGAACACTCAGCTATCATCATTTGACATTTCACCTTTCAAATGCTTGTGTTCAGCATTTAACTATGTCTTCTCAATTGTTTTATTCGGAGCTCATGGATCACACTCTGAAAATGCTCAGAATAAAAAAAGAAACACATATTTGTTCTAAATGATCTTAAAAAAGGAACACAAATTTTTGTTTGACAACTGGGAATCTGCTCGGGACTAAAAAAGAAAAAACAACTTTTGATGAATTTTATATATAAATATGGGCTTTCATTATCAAAAACTAGTTCGAACTTCAGTAGTGGTAGCTGTCACTTTTGTTCTTCACAGATCGCCGAAGCTCCATGTTTTCCATTCACTGATATTATTTGGTAGAATTGATATTTCTAACTACAAACATTTCTTGGACTGGAATTCGTACTATTTGATACGAACACGTGTTAAGACCGAAATGCATGACAGTTGAAATAATTCTCTCTACTGGAACGAATATTTTGGATCTGTTCGTATATGTCTGTTCGTGTGCTTCCGAAAACTACGAATTGCTACGAATTTAATTTTTTTGTGTATGAGTTTTGACAGAACTTTGGGCTAAATTCGTAGAAATTCGTAGTTTTGGGAGGAACGCGAACAGACATAATGTTTCATGTCCAAGTGATCTAGCAAAATCGAACGAACAGACTCGTGGGAAATAAAAAAGTGAAAATGAAAAATATGTTATATTAATGTCGTTCTCGATTAGACTCATCATTTTGGTCTCCATTTTCACTGGAGTGTTTGGGTGCTCCGAGTAATATTTTAGGAGTCTTTTTCTTTTCCCCATTTCAAGAAGGAGTACATTTTGAAAACACGTACATATACACATACAACTATTCGTGGAATTACTTGTCAAAAGAGATAAATGCTTCAAGAAGCCATTCTGTGAAATTGGGTCATTCGGTCGGTGATGTGTGTGTTAATTTGACAACAAAATATTTCTTTATTCGACTGGAATCAAAAAGGAGTAATAGTTTCATAAAAAAAAAAATGACATGACTTTGGACTAAAATGGGAAGTTTTTTGAAGAAAATGAACAAGATTATGTCTGTTGGTGTACTTCTCACAACTACGAATTTCTAAGAGTTTAGTACAATTTTATTTTTGCTATAAACTTGACAGAACTTTGGGCTAAATTTGAAGAAATGCGTAGTTTTTTGAAGTACGCGAACATACATAATTTGGGTTTATGAAAGACTTCAAAGTTAAAAAAAAACTTAGGGCCAGTTTGTTCATAGCGCGTTATCTTTAATCAATGATCAACTGGTAAATCTGCGAATATGCTAGTTAAACACAATTTTTTTCAATAAATCCATTGTTTGAGTTGTTAATTATTGAAATTTGTTAATTAGCCAATATTGGTTGATTAGCTTTAACCATTTAACCAGGGCTTGTGAAAAACATGACACAGATTTAACCCAATGTGAACAAACAGGCCCTTAAAACTTTTATTTTGAAGTACAAATATTCACAAAAAGTAGTTAATGGTATTCCGGTATGTTCCAATTAAATAACTTGGGTTTCCAAGAATCACATACCAAAACTTAAACTGTTTATCCCAGTTGAAAAATAGGTATACCTTACCCGGGTGTAACATAAACTTTTTTTGCTTTGGTATTTGATGCAGCTGTTAACTTTTAATCCGTCATGTACATGATCTGTCTTAACCTTGACTAAAACACCATTAAAATAAAAAACCGAAAACAAAACTTTTTCGCTGTCAAAATTATGAAAGATTAGTTTGGATTAAAGATAACGATTCCAAACAGTTTTCCTGACACACCCTGTATTTTCCAAGACAAGAAAGAAATCACTGTGCGAAAGTCGCAGTATAGGCTTGGCCATGGAGTTAACTTATGGCGATGATGAAAGAAGTTCCTTATCCTCTTCACCCGCTTGGTTTTGCATGGCTCCTTAAAAATAGCGTTATGCATTTACTGCTGCCGCACAATTTGAACCCCAACAGGAACTGCATCTGCATCAACAAAGAAAATTGAGGGCCTATTCTTTTTTGTTTTGTTCTCTTTTATAAGAAAAAGCAAAAAAACAACCAAGAATATACCGGGTGCATCACATACATAAACAACAGCAAAAGATCTTCAGTGAACTGTGAATGCATAGTGAACTTGGTTGGTAGCATAAGGAAATGGAGCGAGCAAACGCGTGCGTTCCAACTCGATCCACATTTAAATGTCGTCGCTTCACGACGCCACGCTGGCCCATGATGACGATCGCGATGATTGTTTATGTCTCTCTTTCTATATTGAGAAATCTGCGAGAATATGGGGGAGTTGGAATGGAAGTCCATTTGACCAGATACATCAGGAAGAGCAACAGGGGCAGGATGAACGCGGAGGCGCAGCAGAGTTGCAAATGAGGCAACACAATGCCCTTAGCCATGACATTGTCACACAGTTGCTGTTGTAACTCTTGTGGCAGAATAGTGGCCACTCGACTTAGTGGCGGCAGCCAGCATAGTACCTAACCTAACTGACGACGGACGGCACAGGGACGACTCTATACTCTGGTTGCATTTATAATTTGATGGAAGTTTACTGCGCCGATTTGATTTTATGGCATCATTATTTAAGCTACGATGCACTGGACAATGTCGCCATGTCATCGTCGTCGTCATTGCCATCGTGGTAGTTAGATGTTGGCGAATGTCACCAGGGCAGAAGAGAAACACGAACGCAGAATGAACAGGAAGTCTTAATGTTTGGTGGCAGTTGCGAGCAAAGCTATAATTTCACGCGACATCAAGTCATGGAGACTTCGTGGTTGTTGGTTGTGTTGTTTCGTCGCCATAGAGTTGCGTGCAAAATGATCAACACACAAACGACTCGGTGTTGCTTCCTACTCAAACAACTCAATGTCATGCCATCCTCGAAGACTAACTTTCATAAATCATAAAAACACTCCCTTCTCGAACAAAAACAAAAAAAAGTAGCAAGTAAGACAAAACAACATCAAACGCTCAAGAAAGTCGTTAAGACGGCCAAACCCATCCTAGAAGAAGGAATTCGTACAGGTCATGGTCGCCATCAGTAGGTATACATATACACAGAGTCAGGGAAGCAGTCGGAAGTTAATGACTGACATCGTAAAAAAAAATCTTCATACTTCTCTCAAAGAGCTTTGAATAGGTATGTTACGTCTTCGTCGCAGCCAAGGATGGTTCTTATGTGATGTTCACTCAAGGAAGCAGGGCATTCGAACAAATTATTCGTGTATAAACGTGCCACCCTACATGAGGTTACTTTTTCCGGTAAAAATAGACGCCTCTTCATAGTCAGTGTTCCCTAGTGTTTCTTTGCGTTGTCCCAATTTCTTGCTAATTTCATGGTTTTTATTTTTACTATTTCTGGAAGCGCACAAAATTGTTGAGCTATAAATTCCATCAACCATTGCCATGATGAGTACTGACGACACTAAAAACACCAAAGACACGCACAAAGAATGTTGTTCTTCCAAATGTGCCATGAGGGCAGATTTCGAATGTCTTCCTAAAAAGACAAGCCGCATCGAGAAGACTATACACACATACACATTTTCTATATTGTATAAATACATTGGTGACATTTATGCTCATTCAATAGACTAGGTTATCGCTTCGAATGAAAAGATTTATTACCAATTAAAAGAAAAAAATTGAGGCTTGTTTAACTGGTGCATTTTAGGGAACATTGTAAAGTGCATCTTGGAAAAATTATTGATGAAAGATTTAAACAATTTTCAAGTAATGTAGATAAGAAATTTGAAAATGTGTTTGAGATTTTTTTTTGACTTAAGAGACGGCTTCGAAACGACGACGTGTTGAACGACTCAGTTGAAACAATCGATAAGGCTCAATTGTATAAACATTTTCAAGTGACCTAAAATACAATATTTTCTTGTAAAGGGAATAGTTTTTTTATTTGATAACGGAAGATTGTTGGCTGTTTTGAATATATTCTTAAGTATATGCATTAATGGGCTTAATGTATGTTTGGAAAGCATAAGAATTAATCGATGCATTACATTGTTTTACAATTTTTTTTTTAGGTTTATCGATAGTTTGAACTTTAATAAGCGAAGCAAAATAAATTAAAAAAATACACACGTGGAAAAATGACAAGCGATTGTCAAGTTAAATCAAGGCCCTGGAAACGTTTTCGTAGGGAAAACTTGCCAATACTTGCTAGGCCCTTGCTTAAAAAAACTTGTTGAGAAAGTTTTGCTAGACCCAACTGGTAAAATGTCAAGTTTTTACAAAGTATCATCAAGGCCCTGGAAAGTTTTCCCTAAGGGTTATCAAGATGCAAAAATTTGCTTCTTCTAGGCCCTCGTAAAAAATTAGGGGGGCAGTTATTCATTTTCGACATTAGACAGCTTTTACTGTATTGCGAACTAATCCAATATTTAATTTAAGCATACTGGACTGATAATAAGAAAATTCCAGGATCGAATCCCACAAAGTACAACGTTTAAATATTTTTGTACATAACATAACTGACGAGGTACTAGAGTATTTCGATAGTTATCCATGGTAGGCCCTTGTAAGCATCCAATGTTAAACTTTTTATGACCTCGTTAAAAATTGAAATGTTTTCCCAGTCAAGGTTTTGAATGCGAAAATGTATGTATTTTTCGGACTCAGTGTCAGTTTATCAGAGCAAGGTTAACTTCGAGTTAATCCTGAAAATAACTCCGACTTAACTTAGAAACAGATTTTAAGTTGACGATTAACTTTATCTATCAGTTGTCAAAAATCTATTGTAATCGATAGACATCGTCTTCCTATTGTCGAAATGAAGATGGCACCCCAATATCAATAGCTGCGTTTTATTATCTCCGGGTCTGGGTCGAGGTTATCTTTTAACATGTATTACAAAAACAACATGGGATTCAGGTTTCTATCGAGTTTTATTTCAATAACACAGATACAAGTTTTCACTTTGACCGGCAGACGGCTATTTGCCATTGTGAATCATGTCAGCAACTTGTCAGCAGTGCACTGCAGTGCTAAGAAAAAAGACAGGCATTTTAAGAGAAATAAGGAAAAAAAGAGATGGGTATCTGGCACTGTTTTTGCACCGTTTTATTTTCACGAGGTGAACCATATGGGTTATGAGCGATAGTAAAAACTATCTACCATGTATTTTTGGGTGACTAATAATATCCCAAGACATAATACCAAAAAGGAAATTTAAAACAAAATCGCCAATGGAAAATCCCAAAAATAAATGTGTGAAAATGTGATATGTGGCTAAAATCCCACATATCACATTTTCACACATTTATTTTTGTGATTTTCCATTGGGGATTTTTTTGTAAATTTTTTTTGGGGATTATGTATGTTGGTTTTTAAAACCCATTATTTTATGAGTTTCTGATTATTACGTCAGAGACATATTCGGAAAAATTAAAGAAAGACAAAATCCTTAATGGAAAATCAAACATAGAAATGTAGAATTTCGGATTTAAGGTTTTTGTTTTGAGATTTATGTGTGAATATATTTAAATTTTTTTTTATTGGTCTAGTGACGATTGCCAAAAAATAAAAAGAAATTTGTATAGAAAATGTTAAAACTTATGGGATTTTGATTTTGGGGATTATGTATGTTAGTTTTTTTTAAATCAATCTTTAATAAGTTATGTGTTCTTTGGGTAAGTGATGATTGCCCAGAAGGAAAAGTTAAGAAAAAGAAATGTGTGGGAATGTGAGAATTTTGGGATTTTGGATTTTTTTTGTTTTAAGGATTATATGTGCAGGTATTTAAAAATCAATCTCAAATGGGATTTTTAGATTTGTGATAACTACACAACACATAATCCCAAACAGAAAGTTCTCAAGGGAAAATTAAAAAAAATGTGCGGAAATTTAAGGATTTTCATTTAGATTTAGGGATTTTGGTTTTGAGGATTTTGCTTGCATATGTATGTTAAAATTGGGAGATACCCGTGAACCCCAAAAAACCAAGCAGGCTATATACAAAGTTACTTTTGTCCAAGAAAGTTGTTAACATTAGCACCTGGCTCATATTCTCTATTAACCACATTGATCGGGTCATTCCCAGAAAAGCTACAACCCAAATTTCGGGCTTTGATCGTTTGTGCAATGTTGCATTGTTACGGAGTAGATTTTATTTTAATAAACGTCTTATCTCTTGGGGATATTTTTTGCCAGAGATTTTTGTCTATCAAGTTTTAACTTGGAGATTTCGATTTTGGGACTTTTTATTTGGGGGTTATGGGTTTGGGGCATACATCACTAACTCGTAAGAATGAGGATTTTGTTTTAAGGAAAATCAAGGTATTTAAATATGTACCTTAAATTTTGTAATGATGATTACTCTTGGGGATTTTGACTTTGGGAATTTGAGTTTTGATAAATCCAGACATTTTTATGTTTCAATATTAAATAGGGTTTTTGTGATGGTTACTAAAGCCATAATCCCAAAAAGAGACAAAATCCCCAAGGGTAAATTCCAAACGTGTGAAAATGTGAAGATTTTTTTGAATTTAAGTATTTAGGTTTTGGAGATTGTTTTTAAGTTTTTTTTTGTATTAGAAGTGGTTATTTCAGATATAATTAAAGACAAAATTCCAAACAAATTTTGTGAGGATTTTGGATTTAGGGATTTTGTAGACAAAATACCAAACAAATTTTATGAGGATTTTGGAATGAAATATAAGAAAAATATATAAGTAAATAATTTTTTTTGTTCGATCACTCGTTCCCGAGATATTGGTTAAACCGAGTTTTTAAAAATTACGGCTTCGTCACACAAAAATTTTACAGCTGCTCCATTTTGTTTAGTACTAATAGACGGCAGGCAATTTCACCAATATAGTTTGGCAAGAAAAGAAACCTCTGCCAACTGGCCTATATGCAGACAAAAAAAAACAAGTAGAATTTTTGTTCAGTTATTTGTTTCCCCCTTAAGACTATTTAGAATTTATGTGTGGAAACATTAAGGCTCCTACAAGAGTACCAACAACTTAATGTTAGGAAATTACATTTTAATAAGTCCTGCTTGTGCTTATACACCCACATCCCATCACAAAACAATGCAATGGTTGCTCGTGTCTGTCGTCTGCCATGTGCATCCTTTTTTTTTTTTTTTTTTTAATCATTTATGCAAGCGCAATGAACTTTTGACATAAACGGCGAGAACGACGACCGACAACAACGATGATGTTGATGATGGTGGAGATTCCAAGTAGAACCGCCACGAATCGTAGGAGTGGATTGGGTTGGTTCTGTTTGGTACCATCACACTCCTTGCACATTTTCTCCTTATACGAATATAACGATGAGGACATGTTGTATGGCAACCAAAACAGGAAACTGACAAAACAAAACAAACAAAAAACAAAACCACAACAAAAAAAATTGGTGCCAAACGACGACGAGTGTGGAAAAAGCATATATATACCTTACCTATACAGGGTGTGTCTGATAAATCTCCTTTTTCCACTTAAAAGCCAACAACTGTCAGCCATGACTACTCCTCTTCTTTTCCAGAAATAGAACCTAAACGAAGCAATGTGATTGTTGTGCGTCTTTGTTAGTTTTCTAGCGAGTTTTTGGTGTGCGGGTAAATCATTATTCTTATAACGGGTGTGATAAGTATCTAAATGAACAACACCTACAACAATCACTTCGCGCTTCGCAGGTTCTATTAATTGGGTTTTCTTTTCTGATGTTAATAACAACAACAAGTGCAAAGCAACAGAAACCAAGGATACATAAAAAGCAGCCATTTTAAGAGAGGTATGTACTTATGTATGTAGGTAACTTTAAGGCAAACTTAGAATCAGTCAACCAGAAAGGTGAGGTGTTCTGTTGTTTTGGTCATTATTCCTTAGTTTGGGTTGTTTCCTGTTAAATTAAATGCTTTTTTTCAGGAGCGGATTTGGGAATGTGCCATATGAGTGAGCAAAAGCATAAAATTTATTGCTCCACAAGATTACTATTGATTTGTTTTACTCGCGTAAGTGGGCAACCCTGTTTTTTTTAATTTGATTGTTTTGCTTATCGATTTGAAAGCAGCTAACCATATTCCATTATCTAAACTTAGACAAAGTCTTGATATGATTTGCTACTTATTAAGTAATGAATACGAGCTGAATATTATGAATATTTTTGCAACCTCACAGACTGCAAATACTTCGAAAAAACAAAGTTTGGAAGCTTGATGTATTTCTTACGAAAAAATCACACAATGTCACACGCGTAACATAATTTTTTTGCTCTCGAAATAATTTATAACAGTTTTTCACACTTTTTTTTCTTTTTTTTCATTTCTAAACTATGGTGAAGCAGATCAACTTTCAAGTATTATTGAAAAAACCGACTTAGCTCATGCGCCAAAATCAATAACATCAGCACTATCATGTCACATTCGTAACAATTTCAAATAGTTTATCATATCTTGGTAATGTTATTGAAAAAAATTTCGGGTCAGTACTAAAAAATTAACTAGAATTATTTGTGTAAAAATCATACTTGCGCCACATCTGTAACATAAGATTGTCACAAATAATACAAATTTAAAGCAGTTTTTCTTTCGTAAATTAGTTTCTCTTTTCTTAGCTATAATATTCAAGATTAGCATACAGGAACATATGTACTTGTTTAAAAAAGAACAACATGTATTTCATGCAAAAAAATCATAATTGAACACATCCGTAACATAAAATTGTCACACTCGTTACAATTTTCAATAGTTTTAGTTGTTAAATATATCAATATCTTAAGCCACATTAGATAACCTAATTGAAAATCACCAGCTATCTATGGTCGCACATTTAACAAAAGCTTAGAAGTCCTATTAATTTAGACACAAACTTCGAAATGAGGATTTCTTAGTACGATAGGTTACCCTTGAGTATTTTATAAAGCAAAATCGCATCACTTTATTTAAGTGTTGTGCTGTAGCCGCCATTTTGAAAAAAATCTGTTCATCCAATATGTTGAGAATAAAAAAGAGAAAAATTAATTATCCTTCATTATTGTTTCATATATTTATTCGTTGAGTATTTATGTTAAGAGTTGTCTTGATTTCGATTGGACGATCGGAGTACTCATTTTAAACTCCATTTTCACTCCTACTACTCCAAAAGCCGTCGGTTGGCTGTTCCAAGTAATTTATTCCAAGTCTTTTTCTGTTCCCGATTTCAAGTAGGAGTAGATTTTGAACCCTCGCGTACATATAGTAACTTTGTGTCAGATTACTTTTCAAAAAAGCTTGTAAAAAGGCCATTTTGTAAAATGGCGGCATTCGGTAGTGTGTGTGAAAATTTGACATTATAATGGTATTCATGCAAAAGCGTAAAGCCTTCGTAAATGTAGTAAAATTTTAAACTTCGTAATTCTGTCACAATTTGTATGGAAAATTTGGCAGATATACGCAGTTTACAACTTAACTACGTTTCTGACGACTTAACGCTGTTGCATGAATACCATTAATGTTTTCATATTCAATTGGAATCAAAAAGGAGTGGAACAGTCAGGAAATCAAGACTTGAGAATTTTTCGCCACCATTTAAAAATGACAATTTGTCATAGTTTCTTTCATTTTCACGCCATTAATGACATAATCGTGTAAATGAATAAAAAAAATTGCCATAGTATTTGTCATAAAATAACTGTCATTAATATTGTCATTAAAATGAAGCCATGCCGGTGACACCATTTTGCAAATAATGACAGTACCTACACAATAAAGAATGAACTTGCTCATCCTTTGCCAGTATAAAGACAGAATCAGAAAGCCATTGTTTTGCATTCGTGTAGATGCATGTCATTGATGATTTGATTATACCATTATTTTGCCGCTTTAATGACATGAATGGCAATTTGTCACTCGTGTAAATCTGATATTACTTTGGGCAGAAAATGATAGCTGTCACTTTTGATTTTGAAAGATTCGTTAAGTTTTCTAACGAAGAATTTTTGGTGAAAATGTGGAAAACGAATAAGTCCTCCTTAAATTAAAACGAAAACCGACTTGAAACTATGGCCGCGTATCTTTTAATCTATTTGGACAGATTGGTGTTGTTTAATTGTCAAAACATTTATGAAGTCAGCTGATACAAAATCAACTCTAGGTATTCTATAGTTTTTTTTAGGTGGCTAGATCTTACTAAAACCTGAGCACACGCAATAATTAGGCCTTCGAAAGTTGGGTACTATGACAAATCCGCTCTTTTATCTGTCACTATGTCAGTTTGACGTATTGTAAGTTCAAAATAAAGTTTTGTTTGTTTACGAACGTATATCAATGCATAGAGCGCATCACAATTGTTTACAACGTGATAAATAAAAAAAAAATAACTAAACCACACAAAAGGAAATTTTAAACAAAACAACAAATTAAAAAAACAATTGAATGCATTTTGTTTGTTTTTACTTTTTTTGTTTGTGCATTTTCCTCTGCGTCTGGTGCTGCGTTTCGGTCAATTATTCTTCTTCTTTTATTATGTTTTTTTATTTTTATTCTCACGCAGGTTTATTGCTGCGATTTCAAAGTCATCTCGATAAGAATGGCTCGTCGTTTCGTTACTCGTTAGTCTTTTTGTTTTTAGACGACAAGTTGTTTTTCTTGTTGTTTCCGTTTTTTTTTTTTTTGTATTCTTTTTGATAGCGATGCGTGCACATTGTAGCACATCCATTATGCGATGGCTAAAAACTTTTTATGTCCATCTTCCCTCACGTATCGCTCAATATGATTATCAACATTGTAATACCATAAAAGTTCTTATAATATATTTTTTCTTTTTAATTTTATTATCCTTACTGGAAAAAGAAGTGCCTGGCGGGCATACTCTGAGTTGGATAAATGGGACATGTCCTTGTTTGGTAGATTGATGATGCACATCATTGTCACAAAATGAGGGGGTTGCGTTGCATTGCGATTGCGTTGTGTGTTATCGATGTTATACCTTAAGCTAGAGAAACAAGTAGAGTATATTTTGGATTTGCCGATGATTGGCAAGCCTTTTTTGTGCATATACATACATGTTTGCACAAAAAATAGCGCAACAAAGTTGCGCGTGGGTTGTGTTTGTTTTTTATCATGCCATTCTTTGTGTATAGCTAGCATAATGAAGATGAACATGTTGTGTGTGCTGGATAAAGAGTTATTTTTGTTGCCCTTTCTTGATAGAATGATGCGATTAACGTTGACAAAAGTCTTAAATGGAGGAATGCTGGATGAATGGCCAATGAAGAAGTATTATTTACTTTGAAAATTGTTTAAATAACAAGACATACAAAATGAAAAAATTGCTTTGGAATGAACTTAATGTCGACAAATTATATTCTATTATAAGAGTTTGAGCAAATTATTTAAGTGCTACATGAGCGCTTATGAGACAATTAACGCAAAGGAAAAAGTTGACGTTGACGCACATACGTAGCCCTTTAAGTAGGACATAAATGTCGATTTCGATTGAATTGTCACACTGTTCCATTCCTTATTGCTTCCAATCGAATAATAAAAACATATCGAAATACAAAACACACAATACCTTCTCAACGATGCCATTAAACAAAATGGCTTCTTCGAGCATTTATCACTTTTGACAAGTAATCCGACGAAAAACTATGTTTGCATGCGTGTGTTCCAAATCTAGTCCTTCTTGAAATCGGGATTAGAAAAAGACTCTGAAAACATCACTCGGAACACCCAATCGAAGGCTTTTAGAGTAAAAAATGTGCAATGGAATACAAAAGGTGTACTTGCTCCGAACGCAGCCTAACCTAAAAGTACTTATGATTACTTTGCTAGTTTTTTTTTTCAATGGAACACATCTAACTGCTTTCTTTCTCATGTAAATTGTATCGACTCGCACATGAGAGCATGTGTGCTTGGTAGTACTAGATTTGGGTTTTCATCTACTCACAAGTACTTTGCCACCTCCAAAGGAAAACGGCTAATAGGTTTGTTCGTTCACTTCTCAAAACTGCTAATTTCCAAGAAAGTTCCGTCAAAGTTATACGAAATGGGGCAAAAGAAATGTTGATTAGCTGCCATTTTGTTAGAAATGAAAATGAAATGGCCTCTGGGTGATATGAATAAAACGGAGCAAGAACTCAGAGCAGGTGCTCCATGAGAATCAGAGGTGGTGCTCATTAAAAAAGTACCTGCTCCCGTTTCGTATGAATAAAATTAGAAACAAGATCGAGAGCACCTCCTCATTCAAACGGAGTACAGCTGCTTTCATACCTCAAACCAAATTATATTTTTTTTGAAATATAGAAATTCTTTCGATGATTTTAAATAAAAAACAGGGCTATTAATATGGAAATTTGTCTGTTTTGACACCCATATTTTTGTGACAGTTGGAAAATCGTTGTTTGACTTGTCTGAACCACCTATGGAATGGCAAGTTTTTGTCAAGTTTAGACAAGACCCTAAAAGGGCTTCGGTAAGGGCAATCTAGACAAGGAAAACTTGTCGAATGCTAGTGAGGCCCTCGCTAGAAAAAATTTGTCGGATGAGTCTTTTTATCCCATCACAAATACAATATATATAACAAAAAGAAACAAATGTTTCATGCCCATTATACAATAGTAAGAAAAATTGAAGTATGGGTATAGTTATTCATTTTCCACGTTACACAACTGTATAGCTTAGTTGCTAGTGTTGGGCTGGTAATCAGAAGATCGAAGGATCAAATCCCAGTCGAGACAACTTTTTTTTTGTCTCTCAAGGCAAAAGTAGGTTACAGGCAAGGCCCTAGAGAAAATTGATTTCTAGACCCTTGCTAGCATCAAAGTTAAACTTTTTAGATGCTCGTTGAAAACTAGATATTTTTTTAGGTGGGGAAATGGTTCTTAAAAAAATCTTTATATTTTCTGTGCTTAAATAGTATAGAATGCAGTAATTTTACGTTAACGAACAGACATCAACAAAATGTCAATTTACACCTCCAAAAAAAAAGGGTATGCCAAAACAGAACCTATTTTTTTTTTTATTTAAGCATATATAACAGTTCCCATGCGAAAAAAAATCTGAAAAAATCGGTCAAGATCTGAGAGAAACCTTTATTTTGTTTTTTTTTTGTTATATTTCGGTCCACCAGTGAGGTTTATCACAGAAAGGAAAAAATTAATCTTATCTGCATCAATTAGAATGTTCGTTTGTATCAGAGTTGTAAAGTACTACACTTTTGCAAATAATCGCCAAGTTGGTTTACACCATGATCTGTGTTGTGGTTTTCTCGCTATAGTCTCGCTTTGACGTCGCCATGATATCTACACGTGGTTTTTGGCATTTAGAATATTTTTCCATCATCTCGCTTTGGTCTCGCCAAAGTTTTATTTTTTCAAAAAGAATTAATTAAACTAAAAACGTGGTTGAAAATTCAAACGTGGTTTCAGTGTGTTGGTCATTGTGTCGTTTTGCTGTGAACTCGCCAAGCCCATTTACAAGGGGATCTGTGTCGTAGTTTTCTCGCTATACTCTCCCTTTGGTCTCGCCGTAACATTTACACGTGGTTTTTCGCACTAAAAATGTCTTTCGCTTTGGTCTCGCGAATTTTTTTTTTTTAAATAATATTTTTTAAAAAAGAGAAAAATTCCCACAACAGCTGGGTAGCATTAGGCCTGGTTCATACGGCAATGCACCACACGAGACCAAAGCGAGATGATATCAAAAAATTTTGAATGGCAAAAGCCACCTATGTCATGGAGAGACCAAAGGCGAAAACATAACTAGAAAATAGATTTTGGTGTTAGTGGACACGGCGAAAACGCCACGAGACGAAAACAATGACGTCAACAGTCGAAATCACGTTTGGACAACCATGGCGGGGCTTCAGTTCAAAATACTGAATAGTACTTGTACCCGAAAGTTTACAAGTCTGGTTAGTATGAATGTTTATATTTTGTAGACCTTGCATTAAGAAATGCAAAGAAATGGATTTTTTTTCTGGGTGATTTTGTGCAATATACAGTGAAAACCATTTTTGATATATTTTTAGCGAAAAAGATTAAAGGTTGAACTTTTCCATTTATTTTTCGTGAAAAACTCAACCATTAAAAGATATTTATAAATATAAAAAATATTTAAATCTCAACCGATAACCAAAATTTTGATTTTTTTTAAATAAATCTCAAACCGAAACCAAAATCTTTTTACACGAATGTAGAATTTTTGACACTCGAAAATATTTGCATAGATTTTGTTTTCTGTCCCATTTTGTATAAACAACCGTTCCAAAAAAAAGTGTCCCATTTTCCCTGTACCTTTAAGTTTGTAATTTTTTGTTCTTGTTAAAATATGTATAAAGAATATAGCTCGTAGGTACATATATCTAACAACAGGTAGCATTTTCTTGATATTTCAAACTCGAATTTTTTGTTTGACTCCATAACATGACTTTATAATATCTAACAACCAACATCCATTGGTATATATATCTATGTTCGAGCAAAAAAAGGAAAAATACATAACAAAGGAAGAGAGTCACTACAACAAAAACAAAAACATAAAAACAAAACAAAAAAAAAAGTAAAATAATATTCCACAATCGTCTTGGTCTTGGCATATCCAACAATGCTTGACGTGAAAAAAAAACCGATTAAGATCTCTTTGTCCCTTCACGTGTATCCATCCGACCATCCATCCATCCATCCGTCCGTCCATCTCACGAGCAAGTAACTGCTGCCCTGCACCATATACATATTTGCAGTGCAATCCGAAATTGTTGTAATTCTTTCAACTTTAAGATGTCGGCCGCTGCCACCACTCTTCAGTCGACCGAGAAAAAGAAATCCAGCAAAGAAAAAAAAAATCTTCATCAGATTTTCCTAATTAAACACCAAAAGAAAAGTCAAAGATAACAAAAAAAAAAAAATCATAAAAACCGGACTAGGGTAGAAAATAGTCGGTTAAATTCTTTTGACCCCTCAGCCGAGAGTTCACAAGAAGGCCAAAGCAATCTCAGAGATATAAATCTACAGATACCTATGTATATGTTTACTCGTATAAACATATGTATGTAAGTGTATTTTTATATCTTTGATGAAAATTTCCAGTAAATTTAACTTTCAAAGATACAATTTCAAGTGCGAGGTAGTCAGAAAGTTGAAAATCCAAAATCCAGATAAGAAGAATCGTCTTCAATATTTTATGAAGCTAGTGTACGTACATTATGTACTTATATATGTATAAATTCAACCTCAGAGCTCTCTAGCATTTTTAACCCCGCTATACATATAAATATGTATCTTCATCATCATCGTATATGTATATAAAATTATTTTTCATTTCCACAAAGACGATCGAGTTGCCAATGATTTATTTTAGATATTGCATCTGCAACAACAACAAAAAGAACCATCGGATCTTTGGATAACTTTATTGCTTACAAATAATTACGATTGATTGGAAAATTTGTCCGAAATGAGTGCATTGGCTTGGCATTCACTCAATGGAGATGCGGTCCGTTCGTTTGTCCAATAAATCCGAGATATTATGATTATTATTATTATTTCTGTGCACCATTAGACCATTGGGCTATATAGTCATATTATGATCATGATTAGACTTTACGTATGTACATATCAATTAATGATTCACAATTAACATTTTTTGTTTGTTAAATTTGAACTTTATTACGTGGTGGATTGTTTGAATAAGAAAATTATGATGGTATGTAGGTACGTACGTATGCACTTTATGGCGGACGCTATCCACTCAATGGCACCGGCCGTGATTCGTCGTCGGCGGCCGCCATTGTCGTTCTCTTCAAAGAGTTCAATGGATTTTTGATTCGATTTTGATAGATTTATCTTTTGCCAGCTCGATGATGAATAAATTAATAGACTTACATCATATGAGTCCACATGTATTTGTGGAAAAGGAGAGGAAATAATGTAAATGATCAGTTTTTGTTTAGATGTAAGACTTCAACATTACGATATTTTGGTAGACAGCGAAAATATTTAATGATGATATGGTAAAAATAATAATTAAGTTTTTTACAGAATGCAATAGGAGCATTCCATTGTAACGTGTGGGACATATTCATACGAGAAACCAATGACAAGCGGTTGATTGGATTTAAAACTGTTTAAACTTGCTCAAATATCTTTTCTTAAAAAGATACATCAGCATATTGTTTACACTAGAAATAATATTTTTTTGAAATACATATTAACAAGTATTTTGGCGCAATCTCAATTCTCATGCGGGTTACGGGTGGGACATCAAAACTACCATTGTTTTAAAGTTGTATGGTTAACGCACAAGTGTAGCAAAACCTGAAGTTGGAAATACACTTAAAAACTTGGATTATTTGCTTAAAGACCAAATTAAAAAAATAAAAAAAACTACGAGATGAATAATAATTAAAATCAATCAAGCACTCCGTCACGTGCAGGACAGATTTGTTACGTGCGGGACACGAACGAAATTTATATTTTAAGATCTTTTGTTTATAACCGCAAATTTGTTAATAATTATACAAAGTATAACATTTCGTTAGGGCTTAAATGTAGTTGAAGGTCGATTTATAAAAACTTGAATTTACTGTAACATAAAATAAAAATGTTCAAACCTAGCCAAAATTCCGATAAGATTTAAAATTGGTATAGACATTCCTTTAGGCATAACAAATCAACTGCTAAAAGTCCCCGTCAATCCCACTCGAGCATAAAAAGTTATTCAAGGTAAAGTGTCGAAAAAGATGGTTTTTGGCCGATAACTTTTGAACGGTAACTGATATCGAAAAATAGTGTGAGAAAGCTGTATAGATCATGCAATTCTCTACAAAAAAAGATATTTTTCGTAAAACCATTGATTAAGGATATAAGGCTATTTCAAAAATAGTAAATTGACGAAAATATCGGTTCTTTGGAAATATCTCTTTAGGGGTAAATGTTATCGAAAAGTAATTCAAGTAGTGTTTGTAGTTGTTTTGGCCCCTTACATGAAAATGCTAAAATCTATGTTCTGATATTTACCGTTAAAAAGATATAATTATTTTAAAAATTTGGCCAAAAGCCAAAAATAACGGTGTTCCGATTTTACTCGTAAATGACAATGGTGTTCAAAATAAATGTATGCTCAGTCTGTAGATGGCAAAATGTTCTACTTAAAAGGTTTTGATGGTTTTTTCCATACAAGTGGTCAGTTTGTGTCCCACAAGGCTCTGTTTTATCTCTAACTCACATGAAAAAAACTCACACAAGAACGTCTCCAAGTTATCCAATATTACGAAAATAAGAAGTTCTGTGAAAATGCTGTTTTCTCGCCGAATTTCATTCAGTGATAAGGTACATTTCTAGCTGAATGGGTTAGTCAACAAACAACTCGAAGTGAGACTCGAACTATTGTTGCATCTACGAGCAACGTTTGGCCGTTTTCGAAAACTTCAAATCAAGGTCAATTTGATCGTCAAATAATCGTCATTTTTGACGCGAATACTGCGATCGCTAAATATGGAATTGTCCTGCTAGCACAAAATTGGTTTAATCAACGTAAAATAATTTACTTGCAGACGCATTTGACGTTTACGAATATGCTCTCTGACTTCTCTGACTTGGAACTATGGAAGTATCATGCAAAAAGACCTAAATCAACCAATTCGTTCGGCACTGTTTTATCGAAAAGCTTAATTGTTGCTGTGTATAGTTTTCAACAAAACACGGGTAATACTGCTGTCATTAGGCAAATACCAGTCGCAGTGCTTGAAGGAGTGATTCGGAATTAGACCCTCCGAATTGAATGGTAAAGTCACGGACAACATTTCAATAAAATCGTCTTCAAAAGGTAAATGTCAGAGATTGTTCTCTCGAGTCATAATAAAGATTCCACCATCCGATTACATTTTATGTTTTTATTATTTAAAATTTATAAAAAAAAAAGATTCTAAATGAATCAGCCGTTACTTCGATGTTAAAATGCATTTCTTTGTTAGTGACTTTGAATAATTTAAACAAGATAATCCAGGAAAAACGACAACACAAATTAAAGATGAGACAAACTGATTGAATTTTAAGGAGCCACACTCATTTATAATGGGATTTTATGGGTTGTTTTTGTTCTTTATATAATAGGTATATAGTTCCATCAATGATTATTTTACAATAATAAACTTTCCTTTAATTCTTTTCTTGTCTATTATTTCTATATCCTAACCTTAAAAAAGAAATTCAAATTAGGCTGTTGTAAGTAGGCAAGACAGTATTATTATGATAAATACATATCACAAATTATTTTCCCTTAGAAATAATTAGGGACTCTGTACCTGTACCTACCATAAAAAGGTTCCAGTTGGTCAGTCAAGTATGAAAGTGTAAACAAAGTGTGCAGTATGTAAATTTTGAAACAATAAACAGCATCAAGTCGTAAATGTAAATTTGTTTTCGGTCATTAAAATTAAAATAAAAACCACATTTGAACCTCATTTAAAATGCACACATACACACACAAGAGTATAATATTAAAATGTATGCAATCGTTGAAACAAAAAAAAAAAACATACAAACTAAACTTCAGAACAGAACCCTCGATCTAAGTAAAAACAAATTTTATTGACCATAAAATTTGGAACACCAGAACCAAAGTCGCACAAAAGTAGAAAGCACACAATAATATATACATAGGTATTATATATAGGACTTACTATGGAAAACACATCACTTCCAACGATCCGTTCCGTTTTCCCTTTACATCATCACGCTCTCGAGCCTACAATATTATTATCATCAAACTTTGAAAAGATTCTTTTTTCTTTTGTATACGGCATAAAGATCGTTTTTTTTTCTTTTCAACTTTTAGCATTGCAAATGAAAAATGTTTATGCCTAACACTGAGTCGCATGTACTGGCTTTTTAGGGATAGGATTGATCTACATAGATCGATCCTATCGCACAAGCACAAAGCATTTAACTTTCATAAGATTTTTAAAATTTAAAAAAATAAATAAAGGCATTGAGTTTAATTGCAAGTGTTTAGATTCGTACTCAACACAATTTAATCATCGAATTTGTTTGAGGATATCTGAAGAATCTTACTTCTGGTATTTTTTAATTTGTTGCTTTTCAATCAAGTTAAAATACTCGTAGCTCGACGGATTCTGACGAGATTGGAGACAGAATTCGTGGAATGAAGAGTTATAGGAGAATTTCATACCGCATGTGCATGAATGAATGTAGGAATATCATCACAAGTAAGTACTTTCTTTCATCTTCATCCCTTCTAACCTAACCTATAGTACTTTTCTAGAAACTAATTGCAGTACATCGCACCATAGTAAATAGAAGGTTCGTCGGATCGTCAGGTCGAAGATCTGGCGATCGATTTATCAGCCTCTGCCAACTAAAAACAAAAAATGTTTGCAAGGAAGTGACAAATTCTCTAATAGTAGGTAGGTACATATCTCTTGGCTGCTATTAGGAATCAGCAGAAAATTATAGTTCCCTACTAATACTCTTTTCCAGCCAACAAAACTCATATAGAAATGGTTGAGAGTTGTAAATCACTAGGCCCTAGTTCTACACCAGCGGTGATGGCACCACCGAATAAATTATTTTTTTTTTTTATTCTAATTTTGGAATTTATATTTTTATTAAGAAAGTCTAACTTATTTTTGATGGTAAATTTAATAATTTGCAACATAAAACTATTTAATCATTCCAATCTTAAAAACTCGTAAAATCTTAACGATGCGGAACCAAATTGTTATTTTTAAGTCCTCCTTTTGTGTGTGAATATCATAGTTGAAAGTACCTTTATAAATATTCATCGCAACTCACATTTGACTAAAACAAAAAGACTAAGAGGAATTGAAATTGGCAAAAATATATAAGGTCGAGGTCAAATAAAAGCTTTTCCAACTACCTATATGTATCAGTTCATAACAACTTTTTTTAATTGGTTAAGAGTTTCTAGTCTCCCTAGTCATCTTATCTGTACCAAATCTGGTCTTATTTCGAATCCAAATAATTTTTTTTTTTTTTCAATTTATTATAATCTTTCAACCATTGCGCTATTGGCACAATAGCCACCGAACTGGATGTATTCGCATCCGATTTCTGTACCAAGATTAGGTAGCCTTCTCGGGATTAAGTTAAGTTTTAAGAGGCCTCCACCCATAATTTCCAGAAAAACAAGAAATTGGGCAAATCGTAACATCGGTTGTGAAGTCCATACAATACGTATTGCAAAAAACTTAAGTGCTTATGAAAGAATGACATTTAAACTAGAAAAACGTCGAGCCACTTTTTTATTTTTTTCACTTTTTTTTTACTTTATTTTAATATTTTGGTAACCTCTTTCGGAAAAATACTCAAAACTGCTTAGCTTCAACAACGGTTCTGAGAAATTGAAGTGGAAAACACATATTATATTTACGTAATTTTAAAGCTTATGAACAGAGCTAGGAAATCGTCGGAGTGGATTTTTAAGTTTGGGCTCTATTTTTGAATAATGATCTCTTGAAAAACATCAAAATTGGTAATTTTCTAATGCATTTTTGAATGTGTAATTATATAAAAACAATAACAAAACATTCCCCAAATGACAAATATGTTTTCTAAAATTGTTTCAATACAAAAGAAATGCCAAAAAGTAACCAATTATTGCAAAATAGCACAATTTATAAAAGTCTTTATTTTCAATCAAAAGTCGTTACTTTATTAAATTGGCAGTTATTAGTTAACATATTCGCCACAAGATGGCTTTTTTCGAAGATACCTTTTTTATGTTGGAAAATAAACAAAAAAAAGTATAACCAATATGAAAGGAGAGTCGGTATTTGTGTGTATGGCTTAGGCAGATGGGTGTAGAAGGAAAAGAAATAAAATGAGAGTGGTTGGTGGCTTATGCTTGATGATATTTGTGTCTGGTTTTGATATTAGTTTTTGGTATTTGGGTATGAATTTGTTTTTTTTTTTGCTGGGAATGAATTTTATGAATGGTGGTGGTTTTTTTGTCTTAATTTTTGCTCTACCGCGCGGTTGTGTAGGTACACTTGCAGGTTGTCGATCGTCTCGATCCTTGGAAAGATTTTCTTTTTTCTGTTCTTATTTCTTTTGAGAGTTTTTGTAGGTCATCAAAATACATATGTTTGTATGTACATAGGTATATGTTGGTAGGTTTCAAGGAAAATTTTTCTTTGAAGGATTTCTCTGTTCTCACGTATGAGGGTCGAGAATATATTTGTTTGTAATGATTGCAATGCTAGACTTGGTGTCGGTTGTTTCTTTCTGTCATTTTTTGCTGAGCGTGCAAAGTGCAAAGAAACATATTTTTACGTTACTAATAACCTATGTACGGATTTTAATTCTTTAATAATGTTAATAATAAATAAATTTCAGAAATGTTTTTATGTACTTTGTAGGTAACTATTTGTCTAGATTTATTTATATATTTGTAGTTGGGAGAAAGCCAGATTTAGTTGATTTGATTTTAGATAAGAATTTGCTTTTTGGAGGAAGGTTCCTATAGGTATACCTATTTTAGGACAGTAAATTAATGGTACCTACCTACTCACATTTAAACTCGATGAATTTACTTGTGCTTTTTGAGTAAAAGTTTATTGATCTGTATAGGTATAATTATATATTTAAAGTGAAACTAGGTAACCCGGCAAACGTTGTTCTGCATAAAAATTCACAACTTAATTTGACATTCAACAGCCAACATCTAATTTCAATTTAGCAGCTTTGTGCCTAAGTTCTGTTACTGTTGCAGCAATAAAATAGGCAGAGTATCAATGAAATTTGAAACAACATATCTACATGATTTTTGTTCAATTTTTCAATGTTTCTCAACCAATTTTCTAGACAGTTACACAACATAGACACAGTTTTTTTCCCCCGAGCACACATCAAATACAGTAAAAATAAACTGGGGTAAAAAATGTGTGTCATATAAATCAATTATAAAAATAGGATATGTAAAGGAAGGAAGACGAAAAATACCATAAACTTCTATTTGGAAATCGAAATTGGAACTGTAAAATGGTTTTAATTTTGGTTCATACCCATATTTTTTTTTAAATCCAATTTTTTTCAAATTTTCGTCTGTAGTACTATTGAAATTCTAAAGGAGCTTTTGTATAAAAGTTTTGATTGAAATCAGCTGAGCTGTTAATGAGAATATTGAAAGTCAAAAAACCATTATATGGCATGTACGGTTAATAAAAGTAACCATTTTTCTATCCAGAAAGTAGCCCATACAAATATAATGATAGGTACACTGATTTTTTGTCAAAATCGTTGGAGTGGGTTTTGAGAGACTTGAAATTTTCCTTATGGGATGTTTGGCAGGCAGGTAGCGTTATTTTTGGAGATAATAAAATTTCAATTTCCCCTCTAGGGAATAATAAAAAAACTTTTAGTTCAAAATTTGAATAAAATCGATTGGTTTAGGCTGTAGGTCGAGGAACAGACAGACAGAACTGTGCCACCCACTTTTTTCGTGTTCTCTATCATCGGTATGTCATGTTTAACTATTTTTATCTCAAATTTTTGTATGCACGAGTCCAACACTGGCAATAATACCAACATATACATACATGTAGTAAAAAAATCAACACTCAGTTTTCAATAATTTTTCTTAATAAATGTGAATGTGCACAAGAAAATCTGAACAAAAAATTTGATGGTAAATCCTACACATGTATGGAGATCTTTTTTGTTTGTCCGTATTGCTTCTTCTTATATATAGGGGTTATTATATCAAAAAATTGTTGAAGCAAAAGTTTGCTTTCACTAGTTTACTTGAACTTTTCAATTTTTATTAACTTTTTATAATAAAACTGAAAGTGCAAAAGCAAATGTAAATAAGGATGTTGATGGATTCTTATAAGGATTTTTGTTCTTCCTTATGTCTTTTCCTTCCTTATGATGATGATGGGTCATTTTCGCGACAAAAGTTTTGTTCGGGTCGTCAATTATCATTTCGTTTTACCTTTTTACAAAGTTTAAATGAAAATGCAAATTGTACCTATACCTTCAAAATTAACGATAAATTCAATGTTATGAAAATCTCAACAAAAGGAGGGTAAAAATACTTGTTTTTTTTTTTCATAAAAATATTTGCCAATTTTCCCGTATCAGTCCCTTCAGTGATCTTATTCGATAGGCAACCATTTTTTATTTTTATTTTTAAACATTAACCAAAATAATGCGACCAACCGCATACATAAATTTATGTGTAGTATTTTATCCAAGTTATAAAAAGTGTGCATGGCAGCGGGTGAATTCTGATAAAAAAAATGTTTATGTATAAAATTTTGTCTTGCTAACACAAATCAACTTTGAACATTTCATCCAGATTTTCAAAGATGTTTTCAATGCATTTCTATAAAAGTGGACGTGGTTGTCGGTGGATCCCAAAAAAACAACCTACGTTTTTTTCTTACGCATACAAAATATTTTTGATACCTTTGGTAATCTCTGATACCATTTCTGAGAAATCAAGATTTAAAAATCGGGGTGGCAGTGCGCGGATTTCTTTTTCTTAAAAACGATAAAAGTAGTGCGATGCTGTGGGTGGATTTAAAAAGCTAACTTCATTTTTTCCTAACTCATACAAACTATTTTTGATGCCTACAATACTCTTTAGAGCCGGTTTATAAAATTCAAGATATATAAAGTGGGCGGATGTTAATAAAAAAAAATCTAAAGTTTTTTCTTGCTCACACAATCAACTCTGAAGATTTCATCCAAGTCATTACGGTTATTTTCTCGATATAGAGACATGATAAAAGAGCGAAGCAAGGTTGTGGGGGGATTTCAAAAAATCACCTACCTAGTTAGGTATGTATACCTAGTCACGTATTTTATATGACAGCAAAATAATCAAAACATAAAAGAAACTAGGTAAGTATGTATTTAATACCTATGGTATTTTACTATACCAAATTAGTCGAATTGCGCTACGAACTGCTGCCCCATCCACCGTATTATCCAGATTTGGCCCCGTGGCCCGTACGACTTCTCACTCACAGGGCAGAGATTTCAGTCAAATGATGAGGTCATCGCCGCTACGGAGGCCTACTTTGCAAACCTCAAGAAAGCGTATTTTTCAGACGTGCTAAAGAAGTTGGAGCATCGCTGGGTCAATATTGAAAAATAAATCGCCACGACTAAGTAGGTATGTACTTATAGGACCACCCTCATATATAAATACTAGGTACCTAGGCATATGCTTACATATACCTATCATATTCCTACATAAATTGGCATAGCGCAGCCGACCGACGACGATAGCCCCGAAGTGACTATGTATCTACCACAAAATTGCAGTGAATTAAATTGGATAAAAAACTTAATTAAAAAAAGTTTGTATTTTTTCCTTCCAATGAGTTTTCTTTAGTTTATCAAAATGTCGAATACCTAACAAAAGCAAAATTACAATATGTTGCCAACTAACTTTGAAATTTCAGTAAAAACAGTAAAGCATAATGCATCTACCTGCTACAACAATAACTCTAGATAAATACGATTCAAGGTCAACATCACCAATTTTCCATTTATGTAGTGAAAATATATTTTTCGTTTTTCAAATGTTCCACGATCTCGCTAGGAATGAAAAAATAACAACCCAATATTTCATACCTAAAACACAACGAAAACGTAAAACGTACATGCCAATAAGTAAACACATATCACATACAGATACAGAAGGCAATGCAAACTTAAAAAACAAGCAAGCAAAAAAAAGAAGCTTGTGTGTGTATATTACCTACTCTTATAACTCTGTGTATCGTTTGCCTTTTTCCTTCTCTCATGCAGAGTGGCTTTTTTGCTTTTATTTTTATTCGAAGTTCCGATCTTCGAATCTGAGTTCGACATTTTGGGCAGAGGCCTCTTAACTGATTTCTACAAGCTGGTAGAGTTTTCTAAGATAATTTAGCTTGCTGTCACTAAAATTAACTTTTTTTAACATTAGAAGAGCCTCACTGTGTTTATTGCAATTAAAATACTGACTTATCGATTTATTTCTTAAGGAAAACACTTTTTATTTATTTTATGCAGCTGGAAAAATTATTTTTTATTGCTTCCATTATTGTTAATTACCTCAAAAAAATGCGAGTCTTTAAAGAATTTTGCAAAGATTTCAATAGGTCCTACGATAGGTGCTACCAGGACACTTTCATGTCTAGAATTGGCTCTTATTTACTCGAGTACTGCCTCCCATCTTCTAAGCTTTATGTTAAAGCCAACTCAATACATTTTTAATGATCCTTAAATCTAAAGAGTATGGTAGAAAGGAGAGTTACAATCTTTTTTATCTATCCAAAAAAAAATGTAAGTTACAACTGCTGTATGAATCGCACAATTTTTCTGCAGAAGACAATCGACAGTTGTTCGAAAATATCCTTAAACTGTCGCAAGGATGTTTCCAAAATGGTATTATAGAATCTTGCTGTAATTTTACAGTTTAAGAAAACCAAACTCATTATGCCATATAAAGGGTTTTTCAAAAGTAGAGCGACAGTGACAGCAAACGACGCTATATTTCTTACCGCACTTTTTACATTTCTCTTCAGTAAGGTTTGCCATTTCATGACGGAAAGATATACGAGCCAACAACGAGTCGATATTATTAAAGTTTACTACCGAAATTCGGAGTCAGTGGCCTCAACGTTAAGAGCGCTACGTCCAATGTAGCGATGAGGCTCATTTCTGGCTGAATAGCTTCGTCAATAAACAAAATATGCGGTATTGTTCAGGCAGCAATCCACACGTAATCCATGAGTCATCATTGCATCCCGAAAAAATTACGGTTTGGTGTGGTTTATGGGCCGGCGGCGTCATTGGGCCGTACTTTTTCCGTGAGCATCAAGACCGGCACGTTACTAGGAATGGGATCGCTACCGTTCAATGATAACCGAATATTTTTGGCCCCAATTGGATGATATGGACTTGGAGGACAAGACGTCGCCAAAAGCCACACAGCGAATGTCACAATCAATTTATTGGAAACCCAGTTTGGAGAACGTGTTATCTCACGAAATGGTCCAGTCGCTTGGCCGCCTCGGTCGTGCGATTTGACGCCGTTAGACTATTTCCTGTGAGGCTACGTAAAGTCTATGGTCTATGCCAACAAGCCAGCGAAGATTGATGAACTTCGTACGAATATCGAACGTGAAATTGCAGCAGATTTATGCTTGAAAACCGTCGAAAATTGGGTTCAGCGACTGGACGTCTGCAAGCGTGCCCGTGGTGGCCATGCAAAAGAAATCGAGTTCCATACATAATGGCATCGAACGTACTTTCACAGGAATAAAGAATTTTATTGATATCCAAAACCGTTTTAGTTTTATTTAAAAAAAACTTTTGTAGCGCTCTTATTGGACAAGCCGATATAATGCATATAAGAAGAGAAAATACCAAAAATTGCCTCTCTAAGCTTTCTTTACTAGTGCAAATAGTATTTTACCTTCCTTCTGCGTCAAAAAATTTAGCTGTGGTTCCCCTGAAAAATATTTGTTGCAAAATTCCTGAGTTGGATGCTGGTATCAGTATTTCATGCAATGTGGTACGATGTAAATTAAGAAGATGTAGAAAAAGCACACTGGTAAATGGAACTTTTCTTTCGTTAAGTTTAGGCTCTTCAGGTGTTCAACACTTTTAATAACCCTGCTTAAAGGTATTTAGCTCACTTTTAACCCAATTTTCTATCATACCTTTTTCAGATAGTCAGTGCAGTTGGTCGTTTCATTAATTTGGATCTTTGTTAGATCTTTTACTTAACTAATAACCAATTTTGGGTTTCCAATTAATTTTTCGAGCTTGAAAGCGAAAAGACAGTAATTTATCATTCCAGAACTCAATTTTTACGAATTTCAGTGCAGTTAGCGATTTTTTCCTGCTTATTTCAAAAAATAAAATTTAAAAGCCACCAATCAACATTGTCTTACCGCTCTCCAATATATATAATTTAAAATGGCAAAAAAGCCAAGTGAGGCTATTCTAATGTTACAAAAAAAAACTTTAATTTTAATAAAAGTAAACTAAATTAGCTTAAACTTTGTCTCAGGAAGACTATCTGATCTTGTACCTCAATATTCAATTCCATATAATCCATTAAAAAAGTGCCAAAAACAATTGATTTTTATAAGAAATATAAGTGAGGCTACCCAAATATTGCGTACTGTGTCTAGGTACATAATTAAAAAATGAAAATAACTTTCTTTAATCCAAAATATCGCCTCCATTTGCGAAATATTTAAGCCATTCACAGTTGATCCTTATGTCTACAAATCCACAATCACTTACTTAATACATTGCATATGCCTTATACCTACATATATTAGTCTCCCACAGCAAAAAAAAAAAAAGAAAGAAAAAAAGACCGGAAATCCTCCAATAAATATTGAGAGAAAAAAAAACCAATCCGATTGTTGATGCTGCCAAAAAATTATTCACACACACAAATTATGCATGAATGTATGTAGATAAAGAGAACAAAAAAGTTAAACCCAAATGTAAATAGGCATAATTTCTTTATTTATAAAAATAGGAAGCTGTCTACTATTTTTCGTGCTTATAAGTATGAAATCATTTTTAATCCAGTGACACCCGAATTTCGTCCTTTTTTCCACAAAAATAATAAAATAGGTAGGAAAGTATATTCCCATATTTACACCCTGACTGAATCGTAAAAAAATCAATATGAGTTATTGGATTTCATAAAAAAAACGATGAAATTATCCTACTATGTATATTATCTACATATTAACATAACATAATATTCATAGCTACATACATAGGTATAAAAAAAAAAAACAATCCAATACGAAACAAAATAGAGACAGAAAAAAGGACATTATCTCCTCGTTCGCAGACGATTTTTCTCTTATATCTTCACTATTCTCGCCGTAGAACATGCTATATTGCATACTTTTGTTGTTGTTTTTTTTTTTTTTAATTCCTCCATTTGATAACACTCATGCGCTGTTATAATGAACAGGCAAGAGCCTAGAAAAGGAACCGATGGAAAATGCAATCCCAGGCTACAGGCACTGCAACTCCTTCGCAACCGGCTATCCATAATGGAATTGTGCAAAATCTTTGCACAAAATGATTCCTAACATGTGCCTGGAAGAGTTCAAAAACAATAAAAACTAAATTTAAAACCGGCAACGTTGACAAAAATGATAAGAAACTGCGCATTAAATTTTAGTCCGATACCATTTTCCAGTTTGGTTTTCCCCGTTCGAGCAGATTTTTGTGTGAAAAAAAATGCATCATGTATAATAGTTGAAGCAGTTACCGTTGTAATTTGATTTGAATGTAGTCTTGCTTTCAAATTATTAATTTAATAAAAATAAAAATGAGCCTGTTCAGTGACACCTCTTAAAAGTTAAAAAGCCGATTTTCATCACTGGTAATAGTCTCTTCGATTGAGGGCAGGCAGAATGGCAGTTCTTGTTCTGAAAAGAAGGGAAAATGCTTCTGGATTTACGAATCAGTGGTCTGTATTGCCAATCTTAAAGGCCCCAAGTAAAGAGGCAAAACTGATGTAGGTATATGGGACTCGGGAAACTAATAGCGGTTTTCACGTTGGACTGAAAATCTTTTTTTATCAATTCACAACTCACTTCACTGTTCGTAAAAGCGAGATGTGAATACTGAAAAGTAAAAAAAAAACGGTTTTTTGTCAATGTCAAAACCGTTAGTAATATGTATAGGTACAAAATCGTAATTTAGAGCCTGGGAAAACATAGCGCGATCTCTCGTTTTTCGTAAAAAATTGCAAGCAAAATTTCAAACAAAGACAAAGTGTACGCTATATACAAAACGCTAATTTTACCAGTTCTACTCTACGGCCGGCACCGAGTGCTGGACGATAGTAAAAAAGGGGAATTGATACTGGGCACTTTCGAGAGAAAAAATTCTTGGGCGGATATTTGGTCCAATATGCGAGGAGGGCGAAGGGAGGAAAAGATGCAGTCATGAATTGTACGAGCTGTACTAAGACTTGGATGCAGTCCAAAGAGCCAACACAAGTCGACTACACTGGCTCTGTCACACCGAACGAATGGTTAACAACGCTCCAGCCAAGAAAATCTGCGAATCCCCGCCCCAGGTTCAAGCTGATCAGGAAGACCGAACCTCTGCTAAAGGGACCACGCGGTTTCAGATGCACAATCTCCATGACTTCAGGAAGCGTGTGATGGACCGCAACCGATGGAAGACCGCAAAATCTCAGACAGAACCCCTTCATGGATTGGAGATTGGATAAGTAAGTAAATGGATTAGGGAAAGGACGCAGACGTTATATCCTGATGTCATTATTTTCGTTTCCCTTAGATTAGTGAAAAAACGACTCAAGCCTTTTAAATTTTGTTGCTTTTTCTTACTACTAGCCCTTCTATGTAAAACACTATCTAATCGCTCATGAGAGCATTTATAGATGGTGACAATAGATTATGATTTACATCTACGAGTACTCATGAGTAGGTACTTTGCCATCGCAAAGGCACACGGCTATATTAATAATTTTTTTCTCAAACTTGTTAGTGAAAGAATGAACCTACTGAGAAGTGACTTACCGATTGACAAGTACCTACCTACCCTTTTATACTTTAACCAGCCGCTTTGATCGTGGACACATTATTATTTGCACGCACATGAAAAAACTTATCTGAAGAACATGCGACGAGAATAATTCAAAGAATTTCATGATAAGAAATGAGTTTTTGTTGCGTGCTTAAGGTAATGAGGACGCACTTACTTTGTTTTTACTTGTTCCCTTGAGGTCACATTGCCAAAAGTCATGAGAAAGGTTGCGAAACTTATTGACAACGTAGGTGTTTGAAGATCTCCTCTAAAATATTCAATTCTCCCTTCAATCTTAATTGCTAAGTCAACTAAGTGGTGTTCACAACATTCTTTGATTGCAAATGCATTTGTTCTTTCCGGTTGTAGTCAGAACCGAGATGAAGTCCCAAAAAAAAAAAAAAAAAAAAAAATACCGCATCACGTGCACGAATCTTCAAGGTAAAACCTATCTTTTATGATTTGTATTGCCATCTTTCGGCTCTTAAGACAAAATTTATTGCTTGATATGAATTTCTTGACCCAGTGAAAGCCCTGGATTAGATACAACTTTTTTTCCCCATACAAACAAAACCTAGAAAACTCAAATACCTTCAAAAACCAATTTGTTGTAGTCCGTCCCATTAAATGTCACTTAGAGGCTTATACATGTTATTTAGGTTTTTAGCAGAAGAGGCCGAAGAGTTTTCAACAAAGTGTAAAAATTCGAATTTCGATGACTGATAAAACAAAAGCTCTAAAAATATTCTGGGGACTATCCTCCATCTATCGGAACCATGCAAAATTGATTTACGCAGACATCCACCGAAAGTGACGCAGAACAATCTGGTCACTCGAATGAAGTCGCTATACCGTAAATAGTCGACAAAGTCCTTTCATATTTAAGGTTCTTTTCTTATTTCGAATTTTTTGTTTCGTGAAGTTATAGAATTAGTTTTTTTGTACTGTCTCTGTTCTTCAGTACGGAAAAAGGGACTCTGAGGTTAACCAAATTTCATGGTCAAATTTTTTTAACACCACTCCCAACTTCATTGATGATATTCATTTTTTGTTCGAAAGTCGAAAGCTTTAATTTTCTATTCCTAACTTTCTTCGTGAATTTCTTCTTTTCCAACAAACTAGGAACTTCTGCTCATACAACTTAAAACTCATCCAAAACCAAAGTTAAAATCAAAAACAAAAAAAAAACCCTTAAATATCTTACCTCAGCCATCCCTTTTCCACAAAAAATTCAGAAATTTATCACGGTAGGCACTGCAGTATACATACTTTTCAAAAAATTGAAACAAAAGGGGTTTTCCCGATTTAGAGGAAAGAGTTAAGACTTAAGAGTGTATCTACCGAACAAACGTTCAAAAAAATCATATTAAATTAAAAAGAGAAAAATTTCGAGTTAAAGAGACTTTTCGGCATCAAACGCAATTTAAAAACTTCGAATAATAGAGAAATTCGAGTTGCAGAATTTCGAATTATGGAGGGCAAAATTCATGGAAATAAAATTTCTCAATAAAATTTTGAGTTACAGAGACATTCGACTTAAAGATGATCAACTTATGGAAGTTCGACTGTAATCATAATAGCGTTGAGTGTTTTGAAAATTCTAAAAAGTCGCAAAATAGGCTTCAGTTAGATAAAATATCACTTTAGTCGAAATTAAGACAACTCATTCTGTTGTCTAAGATGAATTTATCTTCCACATACCTATTTTAAAGCAAAATTTTGTATGGCATTTCTTTAAAAAATACAATTTTCAAACATCTCACAAAAAATACTTTTAAACAAACAAAGAAAAATCTACTTCGGCAACACTTTATTAATTCTAAACTCTCCTCCACTCCCGATCCGAAGGGGAATCACCATGGGAAAGTGGGAAAATGCAATTGCAGTGCAGCTCGTTAAAACAATTTTCAACAAAAAAGTCATAGAAGAAAACCGGCGTCGTCGTCTGGTCGCCCATTGAAAATAGGAAAAAAAGAACAGGCAATTTTTTTATTTCTAGTGTTTTGCTTATTCAAAGCGAACAAAAAAAAAACAACAAAAACAATGTAACTTAGCTACCCTCTTCTTAATTCATGGTATCACAACAACAAAGAAAAAGGGATGAAGACAAAAATAATAAAAAAAAAAGTGTAAATCAGGGCTTTGCTCTATACACCGGCCAGGGGTTGATTTTCAAGCGGTCTTTCTTTCCTTCTCCTTAAAATGCATGTCCAGTTAGTTGAACAATAAAAACGACACCTATAACTGTTTTCTTTTTTTAGTACAGTATGCAGCATGCATACATATAATTTATGGTTATCTCCTTTAAAACCTAGGGTTGATGGCGGGTCATTTCCCCCAAAACGGGGTGATTTATTTAACTGTACTCTCACCAGAGCGAGGAAAACCGAATGTCCTACAAGCTATGGAGAATGATAAAAAAGTAGGAAAATTATCACACGCTTAGCAAACTCACCTTATTGGTCAAAAGACGTTAAAAATTTCCTTTTTAATGCCGAATAAATTCGATGTAAAATTTTAGAATAAAAAAAAGTTATATCCAAAATTTGTTTAGAAAAAGTTTGTTGGGTTTTTGGGTGCGCAACTTTGTGTGTCTCCTCACTGATTGATTTACCAACGCTTTTTTTCAAAAGGAAAATATTTTCCAATCTTTTTTTCCACACTCACTTCTCACAACACAAATGCTTTTGTTTCACTTTAATTCAAAAATACACTTTAACTGATTTCTTTCTCGGGTATCCTCGTTTGGTTTTCTGAAAAATTTAAATTCTGAATTTAATTCTTCTTTCTTTGTACCTAACGTTCTTTTGGGCAATTTCTTTTCAAAAGCAATCGGTTATTTTATTTTTAAAAAATAAATAAATCGCACCCACTGGTCTATTTTTCTTCTTTTTGTTATTTTTAATTCTAGAAATTCTTTCATCTATTTATTATTATTTTCCATACAAAAAAAACACTGAGCACAACTCACACGCGAGACCGCAAAGTTAAAGTATCTGCGAAAGAATGAAAGGAGAAATGGAATAAATTTCCGATGATGCCGTTTTGTTTGTCGTCATCGTCATCAGATACATATTCCAATTTTCCAATCCACATTCCAGTTGTGTTTGTGTTTAGTTCCAGTGAGTGCATTTTGCTCCTATAAAAAAACTGGAATTCGTGCTGTTCGATGCACAGAAGGAGAAACTAGGTATGTGTTTTTTTTTGTATTTTTTTGTGTTGTGTGTATGTGTACCTTCACAAAGTATAAAGGGAATAATGCCGCAATTTATGTTGGTGGTTCGTTGGAAGTTGTTGGAAAAGGTTTGTTTGGTTTGGGCTATATGGGCGCTTTGTTTGGATTTTGTTTTTTTTAGGTCTTCTTCATCTTCATATAATGGAAATTTAAAGAGAATTGGCCATCATCAATGCACTTGTTTATAAATATGTGTAAGAAAAGATTGATACGAAAAAATTAAAGAGAAGTCAATTTATTAAAGTGGATTGTGGATGTTAATACGATACAGTAGTAAATAGGAGCTAAAGAAATTAATCAAATTTGATTTTTTTTGGACAAATGGAAAACGATCGTTAATGCTGGATTCACGCGAGTGACAAATTGTCTTAAATTCTTCCATTTTAACGTCATTTAGGTATCACATAATCGTGTTAATGGTTTAAAAATTTGCTTTAATTTAGGTATTCGTCATAAAATAAATGACAGACCAACTGTATTGGCTTATTAGGTAGGTAGGTACTTACCTAATCCATGGCGATCGTGAAGAACCAGGGTTAAGTAAAACTCAAAAAAATTAAAAGATCGGAGTTCATGCTGAACTTCATTAATAAAACCTTAGGTACAAATGTGATTCATATTCAGAATTATTATGAGTTTCCGTGAACGACATTCCACACTCAAAAATTGACATTTCACTTCTCGTCCACTTAAGTTACACCCGAAAAACGAAAACCCCTCTTTTTGAGTTTAGGTACCTACTCATTTCGGTCGAAATTTTTCGTTTAATAGAGCTTAAATTGTAACTCATCTTTTGACAGCGAAAGAAAGAAAAACTGGCCAATAGAATTTCAGGCGAAGCTCATAATCAGCCTTGTAATGAGTTTCACATGGAAAATATTTCGCCCGAAAAAATTTTGTTCCATCGGATTTTTAAAAGCTATTCAGGGTATTCATGCAAAAGCGTACCTACAAATTGTGACAGAGTTATGAAATTTAAAACCTTAAAACGTTTACGACGGCTATACGCTGTTGTATGAATACCCTAATTATGATTTTCACCTGAACTTCTATTAGCCTAAAATAATCAAAAAACTTGCGCAAAGGCAGCAAAACCCAGTACTCTCCGGTTTCTTTCTTTCGCCGTCAAAAAATAAGAATCAATTTAAGCTCTTATAATTGCGAATAATTACGGAATGAGTTTTTTGGGCGAAACTCACAATAGGCGCAATGTGAAATTTCAATTTTTCCCGTGGAATATTGCTCAAGTGAAACTCACAATAAGGCTGAATAGCTTGAAATACCGGGGGAACAAAATTTTGCCGGGTGAAATATGTTCCGTGTGAAACTCATAATAAGGCTGCATGTATTTTCACATGTAGGTAGGTATGGATAAGGAAATTATTACAGAAGTGTGAAAAATGAAAAGAATGGGCGATGGAACTGGAATAGATGTCAACAATCCTGCCGTAAAAGTTAAAAATTGTTCAACTTTTGCAGCTTCGATCGCTAAAATAAATGAAAAATGATTGTCTTTTTAACGGTTGCTCTCTCTATGAGTCAGTTTCTTTATTCATTTTATGAACCTTCAGAAAAGGGTAGAGTCTCATAATTTCGAACACTCTTAGTAGTCGAAAAAAAGCTTATAATCTGTGTAAATTCTCTGATTTTCAACTTCTATAAACGTAGAATAAGTCCTACTAACTAGTCGAATTTCATGATAAAGTTTAAAAAAAAGAAATAAAGACTTTAGGAAATCCAGTTATTTCAAGTTTATTGTAAAAAAAATTAGTTGGAAGTGTTGTGGGAAACTGTGATCTTTGAGGTGAAGATTAACGTTAATACCTTTTTTAACGCGTCTTCTTTTTAGATAATAGTTACTTAATAATAACTTAAAGTTTTACAATTAAAGTTTTAGAAGAAAAAGAAACACAAACAATTAAGAATTATCATTTTGTTTTTGTTTTTTTGTAGACTATTTTGAAATTAAATTCATTTTAAACTTTAAATAAACTTTAAAAAGTGACCCTAAATTGGACCTAGCAAGGGTTACTCTCGATTTTGTCCAGGGCCTCATCCGTTAAGTAACCTTTTTGACAGACAAATAAAAAATAAGAAGTTATCTTTGTTTGGATTCGATCCTCTGATCTTCTGGCTATTAGTCAAATACGCTAATTACTGAGCTATTTCGCATTTCGCAATACACCCTTATATTGTTGAAACTGAAAAAGTATGTATCTTATGATGGGTATAAAACATTTGTTTTTTTTTTGTTATATATGGGGTATTTATGATGAGATAAAAAGACTTATCCAACAAGATTTTTCTACTGAGGGCCTCACTAGTATTTGTCAAGTTTTCCTTGTCTAGATTATTGCTCTTACCGAAGACTTTTTAGTGCCTCGAATAAACTTGTCATTTTTCCAGGACGGAGATCTCAAAAAAGCGTAGTGGTGGAGTAAATTTGTTTTCTTCCTCGAAATTGGAGTAAATTTGCTCCGATCAAAGTAAGGTTCGAACGTTGATCAGAACTACTTAGAACAGCATATATACGTTGATCGTTTTTACCCGTGAGCGGAACAACGAAGGTGTTAATGTTAACACCGAACACAAACAACATAGAACTCAAAGCCATTTTGAATTTTTGGATGAACTTTGTTCGTTGTTCGTTGTTTGTGGAACAACGTTTACCGAATAAAGAATGAAAGTCTAAATGCAGTTTAATGTTTCCAAAGTTGACGCGTTCCTATCAACTTCATGCTTCTTAACCGTTTTCACACAAAATGTGCACTTTTTCATCGCAGCTAATAAATATCACAAATTCTTTCTTTTCATCATATACATACATACATAGCTATTCCTAACTATCGTTTCTCGGGCTCGTTCTATATAACTATTGAATTGTCGAGAAAAGTTATTCGGGTTCATTTAAAAAATATTTTTTTTTTTAATGCACTTCCTCTTCGGAAGGCAGCCATATAAGACACAACAATAACAAATCATAAAATTAAACTCAAATTCAGAGCATCTTTGTTGTCCAATTTCCTTTTTCGTTTTCGTTTAATCAAATCAAATTTTAATTACGTATTCAATTTTATTTTCGAATCATACAGCCTATCACGCACTCAGACAATTTGAGTTTCAATCTCAACATAAGTGGTCAAATAGCATCTGACCAAGTACAAAGGTATGTACATTATGTAATGTAGGTACATTATGTCTACATATAAAACCAAAAATAGATACAATCATGCTATGAATACTTTTCAAATTACGATAACGATTATTCAAACCATCTCTAGTCAATATTTATTAGAGATGCACAATCTCAATTAATAATATCAGAAAATTTTCTCCGGGGCTGAACGATTATTTTGATGTCGCTATAATTTCTCATGTCGATGTCGATGTGGGGGCCATAAAAAAGTCATCTAATTCTATTGATACCCGGGTTTGACTTAGAGGTTTAGTTGATGCTCAAGCTCATGCAGTCGCCACAGCCACTCTGCCACCGTGCGTCGCGGTCGTCGCCACCACCATCGGAGTCATCATTGGAATATAAATGGTTCTCTTGATGCCAATTATCAATTTAACGCCGCACGCTGTCACGCACATCTTTTTGATTAATAGCGTCGACGTTATCGACATCAGCATCTTGATGCATCGAAATGAAAGTTCGTTATAAAAAAAAGTGGCCTTGCTTAATTGTAACCCCTATATAAGAAGGAGAGAGAGGTGGTTGATACATATGCAATTAGGTATACCAACATACCGTGATTTTTTTCCTCACTCGATACGCCATCATATTACATATTTGATTTATGATAATAATAAATCGATTGATATTATTTCGATAACAATTACCGTTAATGAATCAGTGTTAAGTAAATGGGCACGTTCAGATGACCCAAGCTACTATAGATATTCATTCAATTGCATTCATTGAACTCAAATTTGACCAAGAGGTAACTAGGATTCTTTGAAATGTCAAACTTGGAACTTTACTTCAACCATTTACTGTCAGTTGATTGTGAAAAAAGTACTTATTTTTATCAAAGAAAAATCTCACATCTGAAATAACCACTTTACAAGTTTTAATGAATTCGGTTTTCGAAAAACAGTTTTTCAAGACAATTTGGTTTTTAAAATTTCTATTTCGTATTTGATAAGGAACCTTTCCACAGAGTTGTTACAGGAACGTGCAAAAAAATAAATAAATCACAAAACAAATAAAGTTCAGCTTTCTGTTGGATGACAAAACATAATCAGCTGATATTCTGACAAAGTGCACTTGACTTGATATGGCCGCGTTCAATGTTGTACCTAAAAAAAACGATCTGGATAGGTTTGTGTTGTTGTAATCGCTTGTTAAAACACAGCTGCTGAGAAAATAGGTGTTGGAAAAAAGAGATCCTAAGCTATCCTAAAAAATTGGTAGCGTTCGGCTGGTCAAGCGATAGGGTATCCATAATCCAAAAAAATTTCAGATACGTTGAGTTCTTTTTGCATCAGCTGTTCTTTAACAAGGGATTACAACAACACAAACAAATCCGGATCGCTTAAGATACGTTGCCGAATGCGCCCATTTTCGGATACAAAGATATCCAATGAGAAATAAAAACAACAACTGACTGGCGTTCAGGCACATATGTACATCGATACAAAGCTATTCTATATAGGCTATGCATTGAAACTTGAACGCGGCCATTAAGGGAGATTTTTCTTCACTTTCCAATAAATTTTCCTTAATTGGAAAGCAATATTTTGGCAACTGACCAAACAGTGACTAGAGACTTGCCTTAATTTCTAGTCCCTTGGGTCGTCTGAACGTACCCAATGACCACTAAGATCGGTTTAAGTTGTCAATAATGTTCGTAACTATTTGTAAGTACTATAGCATTGGATCCATCACTAGAGCAAGTTCATGCGATTGAGTTGTGTATTTTGTATTTTATATTTTATGTTTAATGGGCTTGAAGAATTTGTATAGAACTCTTTTCAAAATAACATTATTTGTATTTAATTGTGTCGTGTGTCATTTTATTTTCAACCACAAACAAAAACGCCCTTCGAATTGTTAGAATTTAATTATTGACACTTTGAACTATTGTATAGATTGTCACAAGTATGTACCATGTCTTAATGCATGGGTGCGCGATCGTGCTATTCATATGAGTCAGATGCGACATAATCTGTTTGACAGATGTGGTATTTGATGTTTTTTTTGGGGAAATTCTTTAATGTCATTTATAGAATTAGAGATGTATATGAAGGAGCAGTTGTGGTTTTGTAAATCATTTGGAAGAATATTATAAGAGGATTAACGCTAAGAAGGATCTATGAGGATAAATGTTAATGAAGTGTGTGTAGGTTGACGCTCTGTATAAACAATAAAGGCTCTCCAAAACTAACGCAAAACATTCAGAACAATATAGACAGACAAAAATGTTCATCTTTGTTGTGGTTTTGTTAATAGTGGGGCTGTTAGTGAGGCCCATGGTATAAAAATACAAGGATGTTGTATATGAGATGAAGAGTCGCCATATATAAACATAGACGGAAACACGGAGAGTCTTCAGAAGTGCTCTACGCACTACTTAAAGCTTACTTTTCACTTTAACTTCGTGTTGGTGAAAGTCCTGTTAATAGTAAATGAAGGTCACATGCAGACGCCTTCTCTCCGTTATATCTATTTTAGGTATTGTATTCTTAAGCAGATTGTCACACGATTATTATTGATGAATGCACTTTTATACGGTTCAAACGCTTTCTGCATGGTTTTAAATCGTTAAAAATTTAATTTGAGCTCTGCAAGCAAATTTTTACAATATTTCTAAAATTTAAGTGTCTCAAAAAAAGCGCACCTTATTTGAAATTGAATTAGCTTTTGAAATATTGACAGAAAAAAAGGTTTAAAATCGAAAAGTATGTACAATTCTTCTTATAATCGACAAAATCAGATCAAAAACGTAAAGTTCGAAATGCTCTGGACTAAAGCCCCATGAATTTCTTTTTGGGAAAGACATGAGATATATGGATAAAATGTTTTACCTTTCGTCTTTTTTAAACAAGCAAAGAAAAATTTAATCGAGTAAAAAATTGTGAAGTTCCAGGCTACTAGGTATATCAAAAAATTCAAATAATTTTTTTTTAGCGTTTAGAATTTATCGTGTAATGTTTTCTATGTTTTTTTGCATTCTTTGTTAGCTTGTCGTGGAATGTTTTCTCTTTTTTTTTTGCAATCTCTGATTACTTCAAATTAAGTTTGCATATCACTACCTCAAAAACTGGTAAAAATTGTATAAGCCGAATGATTTATGGCTTAGTAATATATGGTTCTTTAGTCGTTAGTAAGTTTTGACAACTTCAAATTTGTCGTTCTATGTTTTCTATGTTTTTTTTTTTTGAAAAGTGGTAAAAACTTCTAGGCACAACGTTTTGTAAATTAATATTTTGCCTTTAATTAGTCGTTTATTAGTTGTAACAAAATTAATTTTCTTGTGCGATATTTTCTATGTGTATTTCAACAGAACCTCATTTGACCCACTGAAAGCGTAATTAAGCAATAAACAGTTCAATATAATCAATTTTAAAGCCTTTTTAAATGTTACTTCATATGAATTGAAACTAAAACAAAATAAAAAGGGTACATTGGGTGACAATGATAAAATTGTCACATATAATCAATGACCAATTAAAGACGAATTATAACTCAATTAAAATATTTCAATGTAAGAGGTTGTAAAACTTTTCTGGATCTCTTTGCTGATTTCATATGAATTTAGAAAAATAAAATAAAAAACATAGAAAGCATTGCACGCATTGATTTTATCACAACTAATTAACTACTAATGAAAGGCAATTTTTTAAGTAAAAAATGTAAGGTAAGTTTTTACCACCTTTCGAAAAAACATAGAAAACATAAAACGACAAGTTCGAAGTTGTCAAATTATTTACTAACTGAATAACCATGAATTACTAAGTCATAAATCATTCGATTTAAACAGTTTTTAGCACTTTTTGAGATAGTGATATGCTAACTTAATTTTAAGTAATCAAAGATTGCAAAAAAACATAGAAAACAATCCACGACAAATTCGAAACTATCAAAAGTATTTCAAGACTTGTTAACGTTAATTATTAACCCATAAACCATTCGGTATTGGCAGTTTTCACCCCTTTCTTAAGTGGTACTTTGCTTACTTGATATCAAGTGAGCGAAGGACACAAAATAAACATAGAAAACATAGCGCGATTATATTAAATTCTTCACAACTAGTTGAAATTATTTAACCATAAAACATTAAGTTTAAGAAGTTTTTTTTAACCTTTTTTCGAGATTTGTCAAGTTAGCAAAGCACCCAAAAAAACATTGAACGACAAATTCGAAACTGTCACAACTCATTAACGGCAAATTATCTACGTACCCATTTTTCTATTTGTCAAAGTTGCTATGCTAACTTGATACTCATATCATATTGTTTTGGGTAGAGCTATAAAAACTCCACTAATTGAAAATCATAGCGAAAAGAGACTACGTACCTATATACTTTTTTTTCCTATATCGAACCTACCTCAAATCGAAAGTCCTTGTGTAACTGAAGTACCTCTACCTACCGCTATTACCACTACCAACCAAAGCAACCTATCTACCTAGTCCCGATGGGAAAAAATCCAAGTTTATTTTAGAGCATCCTTCCAATTGAACGTGCACAATCGTGTGCAATCGTTTGCAAAAACAAAATCCTTTAAAAAAAATATCAAAAAAAAATTCTTTTAAAAATTTGCATATTTCCCCAACCTTTTAGGCTTCTTCCTGAAAACATCACAAAATAAAACTGAGACACAATTCAAATAACTAAAAAAGGGAGGATAAGTTCACTAACCTTCACTGGGTATGGCATGCAGGGTAACAAACAAAATTCAGACGAGATTAAGGTATCTTTTTGTTGCACTTTAAGTAGCTAAAAGAATCATCATTTTTGTTGTTGTTATCAAGTCTCAATGCTTCCATAAGGATTGAGGATTTTCTTTTGGAAAACCAATGTGTCTTTTCTAAAACTGGGCCTAAAGGATGACATCCCCAAAACCGTCTCATTGCTGTTGAAAAGAATAACACATAAAATGTTAAGGACTCTCACTAGGCACTTGTTATCTATAGAAGGAAAACAGTGTAGACCTTGTCTCTGTAAAAGCACAAGTATAAAAGGCTTGCCTCGGGGTTTTCACTATATTAGTTCTATTATATTGCCACAGCCGCCACTGCCGCTACCAGTGCTTTATTCATAAATTGAAGCAATGTCAGCCTTTTCAAAATGACTTTTAACCTATCCCAAGAAGGAAGAGAAATATGGAAGAAATTTCATCTACCTGTAAAAAAAAAATAGTAAAAAGACGAGATTTAACCCCTAAAATGCTGCAATTATTTTATAAAAAAAACATTTTGTTTTGTTTTATTTAAGAAAAAAAAAATTGGAAATGATAAGAACACAACCGTGACAATGAATTTCCACTAAAACATGGTGGGAAAAGAAAACATTTGGCAAAGGTATTTTCTTTTATTTTGTTCTCTTCTTGTTTTTGTCATTCAAATTTGACGTATACTAACGAGTGTTTACTTTGCCATGAAAAAGATGAAAGAGGGTGCTTGCACTAACAACCCCTTTTTTCCATCATATTTAAAAAAAAGGTCTTGTGAACGAACATGGTGTATATATGTAGATGGGTTAGTATATTCTAAAAGTAACTGTGTGCTGTGTAAAGTTTATAGATATTTTTTTTTTCGGTTGGCTGCTGCTTGCATTTGGCTTCTTTGGATTAAAAAGTAGTAAGTACTTAATCGTACATACTTACTTTTGCATTTTACTTTTTTAAATAAAGTAGGTGTTGGTTGCGCTGACAAAAATGTATGACGGAAAGGTGTTAGCGGTAAATCAAAATATTTAAGTTTTATGCTATCTTACGATATTCCACAAGGCAGTCGTTTAGGTCCTGTTTTGTTTATATTTATTATGAAATTGCCATAACATTCTTCAATATTTACGGCTGCATTTTTAATATTTTCGTGTGGGTAGTCGTTATAACCTTCAGAACGAGCTATGAGGACTGAAAAACGCACGCTTATAGGAGTCTGAGATTTTTGCTGCACTAAAAGCTCCTTCTCTTCCCGATTAGAATTAAGGTGGCACCTTTTTTGAAGAATTTAGGTTTCGTGTTGCATGTAACTCTCTGTTGATATTTCCTGCTTATTCCGCGATTTTAAAGTGGTCTTCCCTTCACCATACCAAGTCGGATTTTTTTGTTCTTCGTAGACAATACCGCAAGGTGTTCTATTCCGCACGATGAACAGCTTTCCAATGGGCATGTTCTTTCATCTTTATCCTGTTTTTATTAGCAATTATTGACGATGTGATAACTTTGAGAAAAAAAACTCAGTCCAAATTTGAAAAAAAAATCAAAAAATTCAAATTGCACAAAATTTTGACCTTAATTTTTCTTGAAATGTAAATTAAAACGCAAATTTAGAGCCTTATTTCAGATTCATAGCTAGCCTGGTTTCTGAAAAAAGGGGACATGCACTGCTAACTTCACTGTGAGCTGCAAAATCCGGAATAGAAATGCATAAAAAATGCAAAAAAGTTGCAAATTCCTGCCTATTGAGAGCACTCGAATTCTATGGAGATCCGTACCCTTGGAAGCCTAGTAGTAGTCCTTTCAGGTAGGCTTAGCTTAGCTTACTCACTAATCCAAATATGTCTTCCCGCTTTAACATTATTATGTAACGAAGTTACATCTTTTTATCCCCCATACGCCAACCCATTTACTTTACTTTATTTAACGCCAAGATTCAACTACGAACTAGTTGCAGTTGGTTACGACACGTCAGCAACGAATTTCCAACAAATGCTGCATACCTCAAAGTCGCCCACGTGAATTTAAAAAGAGGACACATACCGACAGTTGACGACGTCAGCAAATAAATTTTGTTCGTTGTTTTTACAATTCACATTTGGTTCGGGGAGCAAAGTCAACAAGTAAGAGTGGCAAATTTATCGAAAATCAGATTCCTCTTGCCACTGTGTTATACAAGTATACGAGTTAAAGAACCATCTCAAACCTCTTAGTGTAAAACTAAAACGAAGCACACTGCTAGTTATGAATACCAGGTAGTAGTTTCAAAACTTTTTGGCTTCCCCCGTTAAAACCCCATTCCTTTATCATTAGCTTAGACTAGGGACTCCATCCCAACCTTCGATTTCTTAACATCCTACCCCCTCCGAAAAGCTTAGACTAGGGACTCCATCCTAACCTTCGCTGTCTAAGCCTTTTCTCCTCCACCGCCGTAGTTAGGACTAAGGGCTCTATCCCAACATTCTCTGTCGTAACCTACCACCACTTTTTAGAAGCTTAGACTATAGGGACTCTATCCCAACCTTTGCTGTCTTAACCTACCACCACTTTCTAGAAGCTTAGACTAGGGACTCTATCCCAACCTTTGCTATCTAAGGCTTCTCTTCTCTGCCGTCATCGTTAAGAAAAGGAACTCTATCCCAACCTTCGCTGTCTTAACCTCCGACCGTATTTTTGCTGCAGACTAGGGACTCTCTCTATCCCAACCGTCACCGTCTCAGCTATCCACCGTAATATTACTCTTTAGTTGCTTAAGACTAGGGACTCTATCCCTATCTACGCTGTCTTTAGCTCTTTGCAGGGTGAGGGAATTGATCCCGCCATTATTGTATATGAAATACCTTGTTAGTTTATCCTAAGACCGAAAATATTGTAACATTTTATGAAACAACTTGTTAAGTTATCCGTAAATAAACAATAATTTATATTTTGGAACTGGAGTTCTGAACTCTCTACATACCGAGTTTTCGCTTTCTACGGCTTGACCCTGGACTCCGCTGACCTACCTCAGCTGGAAGCAAAAAAAGCATCACAATTACAGTCCTCGGCACATCTTATTGACATTTTTCTCCAAGTAGTCTCCATGAGCTCCGTTGAGGAGGTGATTAAACTCTTCTTTGCGTACGCCTTTGCTTATGGGCCTTAAGTCCAATGACCTTAACCTTCCTTTTTAGCCGATTTCCCACGATGCCGTATCCTCTAATTTCATATTGTCGTCATTTAATGGAAGGTTGGCTTAATTTTAGATTTGTTTAAATTCTTGAATCTTCGATTGGGAAAGCAAAATTCTTTAAAACAAAATGTTAAGGGTGTTTTCCCTAGACTTCATACATAGGTACATACTTTCTAATTTTTTTTTACAATTCGAATTAAAAAAAATATTTAATTCAAATACTGTCAATGGAAGCATATGTTAAGTTATTTATATTTTACACCCTCATTTTAAATAGGATAACGAATGACACATTCTTTAGTATCTTTTTCCTTTGACGTTAAAACATCACGTTTTTGCTGGAGATTGTGTGTCAATACCCATGAGGATTCAATTTCACACACGTAATTCTCAAAGTTGAGTGACACACCGGTACCGGTATTTTCCTACCTACATATTATTATATTTTCAGTTTCAACCCCTTTTCTTGCGATATATATGTAAATAATTTGCATTCATTCACCAAGTCAGCCAGCACGCGTATTTCTTAAATCTTTGTCGGGTAAAATATTCCAGGAATAATCCGTTACGCACATTGTGACATTAAACAAAAAGAACTAGCTACATAGATAAAGTATAACGACATGGTGACGGCTGGTCTTGAAAAAATAAAAAAATCGATTTAAATTTATAATCAGCGGTGTCGTATTAGGCTGATATTAATGGCTTTTCACAAGTCGATGTAATTTTATGTTAATTTAAATTCAAATACTATCGAATTTATAATCTTTTCTTCTGTGAGTCATTTTAAAGGATCTTATGCCAAGCAAAAGGATATTCTATATATCATGGTATTCTCTGCTATCATGGTAGGAAAGTGTGTGTTCAAAGAAGATTATTATGTAAATGAGGATATATTTGACGTCATCCTTAAACGAAAACTGGTACCGATGAATCATGAGGGAATTAAGCACTTTATGAAAAGTTTTTGAAAGAAAATGCGTCAGAACAATTCTCAAAAATAAGTTATGAGTAGGACAGGTAAGTATATGCATTTAAATAAAATGCAACAGTGGGCCATTTGTGCTGTTACGGCACAATTTATTTCATTTACTTTAAAAAATAGTTGTTCTTTTTTTGAAAAAATGGCAAGGGGGGTTAGTCCATGGTTTTTGCGGAATCCATACAAAATTTTCATGATTTAGTTTTTATTTATTTTATTATATTAATATTATTATATTTATTCTGTATTTTACTAACATTAAACAAATATTTACGCAAACTTAAGCAAGTTTACGCAAATCTACACAAGTATACGCAATTCTACGCGAGTTTACGCAAGTAACTTTGGATGCGTATATTTCGAGAACCAGACATCGTAGTTGGTTCTAGTTTTCAGTTTTGAAATGCTGTGGAAAACTTCAATCGATTTTTTTCTATCCTCTACAAGGCTCGGCTTTGAAAATATTGTAATCCAAACACATTAATTTTGGAAGCAGAAAATCAGTAAAATCACTTTGGATCGAATATTTCCTCAACGCTCAACTATACGATGAAAAAAAATGGCTTTGAAGTATCGAATGGTTTTGAAAAGAACTTTCCAGTAACTTACAGCACGATTTATTTCATTAGCTTTGAAAAAAAGTTGTTTTCTTTGGAAAAAATGGCAAGGGGTTAGTCCATGTTTTTTATTGCGAAATCCAAGCTTAAGCAAGCTTACGCAGTTCTACGCAAGTATACACAAGTAACTTTGGATGCGTATACTTCAAGAACCAGACACCGTAGATGGTTCTAGTTTTCAGTTTTGAAAAGCTGTGGAAAATTTCTATCGATTTTTTTTTCTATCTTCTACAGGAATCGGTTTGGGAAATATCGTAATCCAAACACATTAAGGTAAGTATTTGGTGGCAGAAAATCAGTAAAATCACTTTGGAGCTAATATTTCCTTAACCATACGCTGAAAAAAAAGTGACTTCTATTTGGCGATTGCTTTGTAAATTGTTTGTTTGTTTGATTGTAAAATCGTTTTAGGTTGAATATTTCCTCAACCATACGAGGGAAAAAAAATTGGTTTCAAAGTATCGATTGGGTTTGAATAGACCTTTCCATCAACGTACCACACGATTTATTTCATTAACTTTGAAAATAATGTTTGTTTTTTTCTTTTAAATTACTTATGGGCTATGGGTCTTACTAATAATCAAACACTAATATCGACTACTAACTAACTGAGAGGTTAAAATAAAATGTGGAGCTTAAAATTATTTCTACCAATAAACAATTTCACCCTTTTGCTAATAAAATCTTCAGACGTTCCTTTAATCTACTACAATTTACATCAAACTCCATCAAACATGCTTTCAAAACCCGCACACTACAAAAACCCAAATACAAAAATAGAAGAAGAAATACACAAACACAAATGCACTGATGCAGGGTGGGACTGCAGTTACACGGCTTAATGCTGGGGCGCCAAAGGAAAGCTAAAATAAAAAAAAAAAAACATGAAAATGTTTCTGTCATTTAGAGGAGCTATATGAATGTGTGTAGAGATTGTAAATCGTTAAAATAGTACAAAAGTTAATTAAGATAAATAAAACAGTGATTATTTTCAATACGTTATTTTAACAAAATATACAAGATAACATGCGGTGCTGCATTAAATAATGTAAAAACACCCCCAGTTCCGAGTAAACAAACTTTTTTGTTCACTGTAGGTTTTGTCTCATATTTTACATAAAGTTATGTTAAGTGATGTTTTTAGGTAAATATGTTATTATAGAATTCATTTAAATTTATATAAAACTTCTTGAAGAAGATACAAAACTGACATGATAGAAAGGGCCAAGACCAAACAAAGTTGAAAGACCTTTAAGAATATTTTATTCGCAAGGTTGAAAATAACTCCGCACTACAGGTACCAAATGAATTTAAGCGCCTTGTCACCAGCTACAAAAATGATCCTACCCTGCTGGACGAGAATTTCTTATACGACAGATGAATCTTAACTTAATCACTGAATCAAAGTATATTTAATTTACAAGAAATAAGCATTTTTCAAAGCTAAATATCATGAAATATCAATTTGAAACTATTCTAAGATAATTAAATTACCTAAAAATATCACTTCACATTACTTTATGTGGAAATATTTGACAAAACTAATTTGTGAAAAGAAATATTTGTACACTCTTTTTTATAGGTGTTTTAACAAGATTTTACGTAACAATGCATTTTATTTTATATTTTTTTTAATAAAGTAATTTTATAATACTTATTTTATTTTGTTTAATAAGTGTTATTCACTTTTAACACGATTTAATGTCTCAATATACTTTCCTTTAACGGTGTTCACATTGGATTGAAAAACTAGATTTTTTTGACGTTTCAGTATTCACATCTCGCTCCCACTTCTTCAGTGAAGGAAGATGTAAATACTAAAACGTCAAAAAAAAAATCTAGTTTTTCACCTAGTCTTGAGCTCACCAAAATGGCAGATGAATCTCAATTTGTTTTTTTTCCAACGAGTGAAAAAAAACAACTGTCAGAATGGTTTCGATACCTTTGGAAATAATTATTGCCGTATTCTTTTTAACAGTAACTTTTTCAGTACTTTAGTATGTTATATGTTAAAAGGGTCTGGGTTTTTTTAGTTGATATATATTTCACAAGAAACATGCATATTTGGAAAATATTTGATAATTTTCTTTGATATACGAAAACAAAATATTTTTCATTGGCACTTTTTAGGTAGAGTGATATTTCCCTACCTGGGGCCGATCCTGAATCGAGTAAGCTGTCCATGCTTCCACACTAGTTCCGATTCTTGTTCTGTGAAAATATGGAACCAAACATCAAAAATATTTCATATGAATAATTTTGTTTCACGCCGTCATATGATTAATTCAATCATATCTCTTTCTATGTCAAATTTAAACAGAAAAAAGTGTTTCTTTCTCATGCATTTCTCTGTCCTCTTCAACAATGCAAGAAAATTGAGAGAATCGATCACTTTTCAGGAAAAGTGGTAAGGTGGTTTGAGCATCGATAATATAGTTTTCATTAACAGAACAAGCATCGCTTCTTTGTGCCAAATGAATCGAAAAAGTCAAAGCCATACTCGGCAGTGAATTTGAAAACAATTTATTGGATTCACTTTTTCATAGAACCAGAATCGGCCCCTGTTGATTTGTTATGCAAACGAAAAAACTATACGCATTTTACTTTAAAGTCATCGCGTGAAATCCAAATGTTTTGTTTATAGGTATTTCCTGTCTCAATGACACAAAATTCAAAAATCAATATCGTTAATTCGTTTTGAGAGTCAATTTAACTTTCGTCTAGACTAGATTATTTTGTTTTAGGTCAGTAATTGATTTCTGCTGTTGTTTCCCTCTCCTTTTTAATTCCAATGATAGGTATACGAAACGACCGCCTTGGACTTTTTTTTCAAAAGCATTTATCACTCTGACAATTAACCGGAAGTGTGGTTCGACGTATTTTTCCTAAATGAAATCGGACAGTGAAAACTCTTCTAAGAAATTACTTGAAATGCAAAATGATTGAAAAATGAGTACTCTTGGAGTGTCCAAAGAAAGCGATACACAATTCACACTCAATTTGAAGTTTGTAGTGTTATATTTTTCACCAGACGTTTATAGAAAGTAAAGGCACTTTTAGTTTAGGAAAATGGATCTGATTCACTTATTATAGTGTTTTTTATATAATAAATGTAAAACGAATGCTCAAAATTCAAAACAAAACAAACATGCACAATATCGCATGAATGAACAAAAATAACATTTTTTTTTTTTCTAACAATAAATCCTAAGACGTTATGAAAATAGCAATAAAATTGCACAGCAATATTCGAGTATATTTTAGTACTTATTAATACATAATACATATTATGAAATAGCACTACAGGCAACACTTGCACTGAAATGTCATTCCACATATTATAATTAAGACTTGAAACTGATTTCTGTGTATTAAATTTTGACGTCTTGTCTAGTCTGGCAGCTAAATTGATTATTGGTATGTGATTTCTCTGAAAGGTGAAGACTTTTATTTAAGCTATGACTAAATTTGATTATTAGTAAGGCCCTATGACTATTTTCAGTCATACAACTTTTCTGTAATGACACATTTCTGTCATGCAACTTTTCTTTCATGCATGTCTTCTGTCGTGACAATTAGGCCTATTCTGCCACATCTGTTATTCTGCTATGAATTTTCTGTTATAAATCATAAATGATTTCCAACATAAAAGATCTTTTATGATTTGTATTCAGGTGTTCGAACTTTTATAAAAATCTGTTATGAAACTTCGGAAACGAAATCAGTCAACGAACGGACCTAAAATCTGTTGTCATAATCAGCTGTTCTGTTATAAAATTTATTTAGATTTAGTTTGTGTTGAAATTCTGAGCAGTGATAATTAGCTTAAAACAAGTAATAATATTAAATTGATCTTTTATTTATTTACTAAAACAAGTATAATAAAAATATTTCTAAATGTTTAGTAAATTTGTTTTTGGTGCGGTCGTGATAAAGAAACACACTAGGACTACTCAGGACACTCAACAGGCTCCACTTAGCCGATTTTACTGGTCCTGTGCATCCGTCTACAGAAATAATTTTATTTTATTTGATACTCGTAATTTGTTTATAAATACATATCTACCATATATTTGTTTAAGTTTTTAAGAACATTTCGTTGACGAAATAAAAGATAAATATCAATTTTTAATTGATATACGTGTGTACTTATTAAAATCTTTTATGATAAAAGTCACAGAAGTTTGTCTTCTATTCTTTTATGACTTATAACAGATTGAATAACAGATTTTGGCATGCTGAATACCAAAAATGTGATTTGTAAAAGATTTTGCTATGAGTTCGAAAGTTTGACAGTTCAAAGAGAATTCTTAGCAGATTTAATAACAGATTTACGCCAGCAGAATACCAAAATTAAAATTGATAAAAGAATTTTTGACATCTTAAACTTTTGTATGGAAATTCATAGCAGAATAACAGAATAGCAGAATAAAATATCACGCCGAATAGGCCTAAATTTTCGGTCCTGCTAGTTTTCTGTCACGACACTTTTCTGCCATGACACTTTTCTGTCATGCGATTTTTTTGTCATGACAATTTTTTGTCACTTTTTTCCGTCATGACTTTTTCTGTCATGACTTTTTATGTCATTAATTTTTTCCAAGAGAGAACCAACTTGAGATGTGTAAATAACCAAGAAAATTGTTGACATAGGCACCTGCCTGTCAACTGAACATAGCCTGAGCGGAACAACGAAGTTGCCTAAGCGATACATAGGTTCTTGTCTAAAAAAAATGGTTAATATTAGCTGAGCATACTTTAAATGTGAAGGAGTTTCCCACAAAAACAGTTTAGATATTTCCCAGATCTAGTGGAAATAATCTTCACTTCAAAAAAGAGAAATTATTTCCAACTAGAAGTGAATTAATTAATTCCCATGCGAAGATAATTCCTGTGAAATTATTCCCTTGGCAAGTGGTAAAATTACTCTTAAAAATTGCTAAAATTACTGTAGCAGATACATTTTTTTTAAAGTGGTATGTAGTTTTCATTTATTTAACCACATTCCTTATTCATAAATCTTTAACGATCAAAAGGATTCCCGAGCAGGCCATAAAACTTTTCCTCACTATGGGTTTTATTATTAACATAAATAAAAAAGATGTTGTATATTTCAACAACATGCGCCCTTTTCATTGTCAAAATATAAGAAAAGGGGTTATCTACATCCATGCAATGCTATAAACGAACGTAAGTACAAAAACAAAAATCAATGAAATAAAATTTATTCTGCTGAAAAAAAATGCTATTGTGTTGCATTTTCAAGAGGTCCTTGAACTCGCTAGCATTTCTGACTGGCGTTTTAACATCTCTTTATAAAGAACAGTCTTGAATTTTTCAAATTGACTGAAATAGGTAGATAGAAATTTATAAAAAAACAAACTAACAAATCTGTGTTCTGAAACCAAAAAAGTTAAGCGTAATTGGAAATGGGATAATTTAAAAGATTTTAAAATAAGCATATCAGAAGACACATTAACTAAAATGTGTCATCGATTTTAAATTAATTATGTGCTGTAGGTATATTTCACCATTCTTAAAGTTAATACTTAGGGTAATAGTGACTTAAAATACTTTCGACTTTTCAACTACGGAAGCGCTATTCATATATGAACCTACTCAACTCAATCAGATTGCTTTCAAGCAACTAACCTAATTCTCCAATTAATTGTGTCCAATAGCTAATCTAGTGAAAAAATGCAAAAAAGTATTAAACATACCGTTGTGAGTTGTGAGTGCCTAAAAACCTAATCTAGCAAAAAAGTTTTATTTAAAATCTCTGTGGAAAAGCACTCTATTCTTCGTTCCCCTTTTGCAGTCCTTAAGGGGTCAAGTATTGGTTTGTAGTAGAAAAAATTTTTCTCTGCAAATTTGACTCATTCAGTCTTTATTTTCTGTATATTCAATCGTATGAAGTTTTTTTTTCAATAAGGGTATAAGTTGATGTTGAAATAAAATAAAACTCTATTTATTTATTTATATTTATATTTAAACCAATTTCATTTAACAATTTTTCACACTCTTCCAAAATAGTCTGTACATTCTTGGTCTTTTAGAACCAACAAGAACAAAAACATGCGACCTTTATCATGACATTTTCATGGCATATTTTCAGTTCCATTTACTATCTACTGCATGTCAGATTGGGCTTTATCCTGTCTTAGGGCAGATTTGTCCATTTTGTCATATCAGTGCAATAATTCAATTCATTTTTCTCATGTCTCATGTGCGGGTTCTTTTAATTTAGATTTTCTATCTTTTTTGTGTGTTTTTATTGTCACATGCATGCAACACTGTTGTGTTTTTGAATATGTCAGACCTGGGTAAAATTTAATTTCAATTGATTCCAGACTAATCACCCATCCCAACATGCATATTTTTTTTGTTGTATTGTTGTCTATTGTGTGACAAGTCGATGGCTATAAATATGGGGTGGCAGGGGGAAACATCACATCACATTGAGTGTAATGTCGTCTCTGGGATGTCACGTGTTTCCTTTTGGAATTCGCTCCTGCATTTGCAATGTGTTAGTAAACGAAAAACAAAAGAACAAAAAAAAGAAAACTTTAAGGCGGATAGGGGTGAAAAATCGATATTGAAAATGTGAACCGAATTCACACAGGCACACCACAGCCACAGCCACCCCAACTCTGAAAATGTCTGGGAGGAAAATGTCTACGATTTGCTCTGCAATTCCATTCCATGGCCTCTAGGTCTTTTAAGTACAGTTAATCTGTCATATTTCATAAGCATAGTGGGTACCTTCCATAATATGCAGAAACAAAACTGCGAATATAGAATACAAAATGAAAAGGCAAATGAAACGAAAAAATGCCACTATAATCAGCATTAACTCATATGTATATTTTAGGGTTTTTTAAAAGAAAATAAGAGCACTTTTACTTACAACTTAATTAATTTTTTTTTAATAAAATTATTAGAATATTAACTTTTCTAAACAAAAACAATGATAGGAACCGAAGTTTAAGAAAACATTTAAATTAATTTTATTTCTTAAATGCGATGTGTTCTAAACAAGGAAATAACTTTACGGGAACTACCTTCACAGGGGAATTAACTTCACCTTTAGTGGAATTCATTTTTCACTTTTTTGAAGTGAAGTTTATTGCCATTCCATGTGGAGATATCTTTGGTTTTCTAAGAGTGAATAAATTTAGGGTGTGAAAATTGAAAATTCGCGTGAATTTTTTATTTTCATATCCTAAATTGGTTCTAATTTAGATTGTGAAAATTAAAAATTTCTTATGTTCGCCACCCGGAATTGGTTCAATTGGTTCTCTCTTTGGGACACAAATTTTAACAATCTTAACTAAATATTTATTTATTTATTTATTTATTGAAATAATTTACAAACTCAATTCATAAATTATTTTTAGAAAGGCATCAGGGTAGCAAGACCATATGATGCCATTAAAAATTGAAAATTGATTTGATCCGATCTCAAACCAATCTCAAACTGATCTCCAACCGATTTCAAACCGATCTCAAACTGATTTCAAACCGATCTCAAACCGATTTAAAACCGATCTCAAACCGATCACAAACCGATTTAAAACCGATCTCAAACCGATCCCAAACCGATCTCAAACCGATCTCAAAAAATTATATTTGCTGAGATATTAACAAAAAAACCGTTATTTTTCCATACGCTATAACTTCAAGATTAATAAACGTACAGAGTTCGTTAATAGCTCATTTTTTAGATAAATTACTAAATGCAATTCTTTCATGATTTTGTTGTAAAAGGAAATTTCATCGAGTTGCTGAACAAAAACCAAATCTCTTTCTTTTTCAAGATGGTGGTGTTCCCTTACCCTGGCCACCCCAAAATCTTGGGTTTTATTAAGGAGAGTTGTAGCCAACTTGAGATCTCAAACCCAACTCAACATCTATTGCTCCCACGAAAAAAAGTGTTATAATCTTTTTTGAGCAAAATTTTATAAGCATTAATATGAACTCCTTAGTTTTTGGAAAAAATTATATTTGCTGAGATATTAATAAAAAACCGTTATTTTTCCATACGCTATAACTTCAAGATTAATAAACGTACAGAGATCGTTAATAGCTCATTTTTTAGATAAATGTCTAAATGCAATTCTTTTATGATTTTGTTGTAAAAGGAAATTTCATCGAGTTGCTGAACAAAACCAAATCACTTTTTTTTAAAGATGGTGGTGTTCCCTTACCCTGGCCACCTCAAAATCTTGGGTTTTATTAAGGAGAGTTGTAGCCAAACCCAAATCGTACAAAAATTTTAGCCCATCGCTTAATGAAATTTTAATAAATTTTTTGACAAAATTTGCTCCACCGTAAAGTTCTTGCATGATTTTTTCAGAATCTATTGCTTTTATGAAAAAAAGTATGTTAATCTCTTTTTTTTTCAAAACAACTTATAGTTTTTGAGAAATTAAGAAAAAAATAAATTTTATCCCCTTTGACCCCCTCTAAAAAATTAAGCCCCAGCCCAAATTTACGGAACTTTTTAGGAAATGCTTAAGACGTCAAAACAAAGCTCTCTACCAAAATTCAGCTTTGTCGGAATTTTTTGTAGTTTTGCCATTTTTTTTGTCTAATTTTCCTGGGCCATCATGCCAAAATGAAAATAATTGCATTTAAAAATTTTCAAATGCATTATATTCCACAGTAATGGTATGTATACATTTTTTGGGCTATTGTTTAGCTATTAACCTTTTTCGACTTTGACGGAAGGGGTGCCTAGAACAGAGTTCAACATGAGTACTCCGATGGCTCAACGAAATTTCTCCAGTTTTGTAGTCAAATACTAAGGAAAATAAAATGGGATAACTTAACTCAAGTAAGCGCGCTGAAATATGAATGTACTGAAAAAATGTTACTGTTTTTTTTTTGTAAGGTCAATCGACAGACTGACTGTACATTACTATCCTTGGGTACCTGAAATGAAATAAAGAAGGGTTAGGAAGGACTGAAACTGGAATTTTGGGGATGAGATTTTGCATGGAGAATGCAGTTGCAGTTTCAAATATCTCCTCGGTGTGCACAGCACATGCTCGTAGACATTTCCATGAATAACTGAATTCCGCTTCAGACAACATGAATATGAACAGCCTCACCACACAGGCCTGTCTAGTAACCAGGGAAATACTATGTACAAACACAGACATAGACATAAATTCACGATGCACCATAAAGTGTATTTTTAAAGTGATTTCAGTATTTCTACATGAACATAATTTAAGGCGTTCAGGTGAATATAGTGATGCCTTGGGTTTTAGACTACCCAACATAGAATACCTACACTAAAAGAGCTTCGCAATATCTATACATGGCGCCAAAAAATCAATGAAACAGACAGGTCGTATAATTTAGAAATTTATAGGCATAGGTATACATTCAAAAATTAAATTCTGTACATATGTATTTGAATTCTTTATAATAATCGTTCTTTAAGTGAAAAATAAACAACCTTCAAAAAAGTTGACATTATTTAGCACCTTTAAGATCCCCTAGTCGCCCGGCCAGCCTCTTTCTGTCAATAGTCCTCGTTAGGGAGAAGCACGCTCACACTCATGCCCACGTCCTTATAATCTCTGAAAATGCACATTTTTCAGGCAGCATATCGAATCAAAATTGTGATACCCTGAATATCCTATAATTCAAAACATAGGAGAGGTGTTATCGCCATCGGCGTCGTCGTCGGTTGTTCGAAACGAAAACAACAATGAAAGTGAAAAATAAAAACATTCAACCCCTGCTTGGTGCTACTGAATGGGAAACATTATTATTTGTCCATGCAACAACAACAATAACATCGTCACGTATATAACTTTTTTGTTGTTGTTGTACCTATCCAGGCAGTAGGTTGGTAAGGTATACAAAGCGATTATTTATCCGTCAGTTGATTCATGAATAATGATCCAAGTTCATGATCATCATCATCATTAGTAACATGGTAAATTGCACCAAAATGCATAGAAGGGGAAAAGGAAACCATATAAAATCTAAATGTAGTACCTACTAGTAGTTGTGCAACAATACAAGGATTCTCAATTCTCAAACATCTGCAACCCCTGGCACTTTATGGAACGGAGCTATATCGTTTATTGTGTTTGCCACTATTTATATACTCGTAGGAACACGAGTTGTGAGTTCAGAAGCGAAGGTGCAATTAAAAATGTGATGATGTTGTTTTTTTTTTGTCATGTGGCAAGAAGTGGTAGGTATAATGCACTTCAGTTTTACAGGAATAAAAAAGTTGCAGAAATTTGAAATAATTATAACTAAACATTTTTCTGTGCAAATGATGGAAGCTTTTTAAATTACATAAGTTTTGTAAGTGAATAGTCTTTGAAAAATTAATTTTCAAACTAAAAATTTAAATAAAAATATTTTTTTTAAATTTCAAGGTAAAATGTATCTTAGTTTTTGAGGAATTTAAAAAATAAAATTTTTTTCCAAGAAAACACGAATATCCAAAACCTATATGCCCATACCCAACTAACAGTTTCGCTACTATATTCCTCCATAAATGCTTTTCGTTATATTTCAACCTACGCATATTAGCATTGCATAAAACTGCATAGAGTAAAAAAGGAGACCTTTTTCCACTCCTATTGGACATTTATTAAGTTAATTATAGGAGTCTTAAAAAAGTTCACATTAAATAAATTTTTGAAAAAATTGTTGGTACGTCCAGTAATCGATCCCGTGTCCTCTGAACCAATTGTCTTGCTCGGTAACCACTCCACCAATCTCAGATATATAGTTCAATGCATTAAATGGAAACCACTTTTATCTTAAATTGTCTCGTGTGAGACAAGAAGCTTTCACTAATACAAAAAACTTTGTTCAAGAAAAATATTAAATAATAGATTGGTATGACTATAACAAACACATATTGTTAAATCAATAAGTATATCAATTAATTAATTAATACCAACCTCAAACATTGACAATAATAAGAAACATATGTCTCATCAGATGCCAAATTGAATATAAATTATAAAATGGCCGATTAAAGCTTGGCGTTGCCATATTCACAATATAGAAACAAAGCTAACATAAAGATTGTATAATAATTTTACGGGATGAATATTGAAGCGAAAGTATCTTGTGTCATTTATAAAGAGCATTATAGAGGGATTAAAGAAGCATTTCCAACCAAAAATTAAGTTTGTATGAGGTAAAATTTTTGAAAATTGGCAAGTAATAGCTTGTATAGAGCTTGTATAAGGCAATCTTGAGCTAGTCAAGAATTTCCCACATGAAAAAAATAGCTGCTATAAGGCCTTAAAATATGAATTACACAAGTTCTATACAAGACTTGTAAATATAAGTTATAAATGGCTTGTATAAGGCCTTCCAAAGTTGTTTACTGAAAATGTTTAAAATAATAGCTGCTATAAAGATCTCCACGACAAATCATTGCAAATAACTTGTATAGGGCTTGTTTGTAAAGGCCTTATACATATTAAAATAATCAGTGAAGATCAACAAGTGTGTAAAATATTGTGCTTATAAAAAAATTAGATTAAAATAAATAAGAACGTTAAGTACCCATTAAACATCGTAAAACAGAAAAGAAGTGCTTACAATAACATTGAACTTTTTATCCAAACATAAGAGTGAATAACTCATGGAAAAAGTGGAAAAATCTGGAACCTACCAAAGACAAGTGATAAAAAACAGAGAAGCAATTCTTAAAACAGTCAGAGAACATTCAAGAAGTTTGGAAGAACAATGAACAGATATTAGATGCACACAGTTATTGACTGTTCCCTCTGCGTGAACGTGAAGTATATGGTATCAACTTATTCACTTTTGATTATGTTTTTGTCAACAGCAAATTGGCATAGTGGTAGAGTGCTAGACTGGAACGAGGAAGGAATCGAGTTCAAATCCCAGGTAAAAAAAAACTTTTCATTTTTATAAATAAACTAACATTTGACTCATTACAGAACACAGAAAAAGAATTTGGGAAGCTGACTGAGGAGAAAAAAAATACAATAATTTTATTTTATTGTATTTTTTTTCTCCTCAGTAAAAATACAACATCAAAAAAATAGAAAAAAAAAACGAAAAAAGAAATATTTTTTTTTGTTTCAGAATCAGCTTTGTTGAAAATTTTTTTTCTCTCGATTGATTGCTTGTGCAAAATAAATTTGAGTAAGGCCTTATATAAACATCCAAGTCAAGCTATTGGCAATAGCTGTCAAAATGGCTTGGGTAAGGCCTTATATAAACACTCAAGGCAAGCTATAGCTTGTTCAACCAAGCTAATAGCAGTTTATGAAAAGCTATTTGCTGCTATAAGACCTGTAAACAAAAGTCTTAAGGCAGTTAATTAGCTTGGGTAGATGCGCCAAAATTACTTGCATAAGGCCTTTTACTATTTTTATAGCAGTCTGAAAACAGCTTGTATAGAACCTTATACAAGTTAAATTGTTAGTTGGGTTGGTACATCACTTCTATCAAGCTGATACAATTTGCATCAGAAAATATTTAAGCCTTCAATAATGCTCCAATAAGCTATTTACTTCCTGTCAGAGAGGTAAATGGAGCGCTTTAGAAACAAATAATACTTTAATGTCTGAAATGCGAAGGAATTTTGTTAGTGGGGTAACGACTTAGGAAACGTCTCCAAAGGATCCACCAGTGAAAATTTACAACAACTAACAGCAACTACCAGACAGTGTGGAGTGAACTTCAGTGCGTGAACATTATGTTCCGGAATTCCATCCAACACCACAACAACAACCAATTCCAAAAGAGACTGCACTCAATTAGACCTGGACTTGACACCTTCAAGAACATCAACAGACTAATGCCAAAAATCACCAATGCCTGACGTGGTCATCAACAACAATGGAAAAGCAACAACGACTCAGGATAAAGTTGAAGCCTTCTCTTGTCATTTCGAAAGAAACTTCATGCCAAGTCCCTCTGATGATCCAGTCTTCCTTCGCGAAATCGAGTCATCCATCCAGCAGACACTTATGCTCAACTTGGATAAAGCAATGTTTAGTGACACCAATCCTGCAAGTGATCCAGTCAATACCCCAAACCTGAGCACCCCACAGGAGATAGCTGAGATAAGTGGCAACTTCAAACCAAAGAAGTCAGCTCTGGGCCGTATGGGGTTTCCAATTTTGTTCTAAAAAGGCTTTCACAAACGATGATGGTGTTTTTATCTATCATCTTTAACAACTGCATCAACAACAGTTACTTTCTCGAAAAGTGGAAAACTGCCAAAATCGTGGTGATTTCCAAGAAAAGTGAAAGGAACATGATCACCAAACTACAGGCCGATATCCCTCATCAGCAATCTAGGTAAGCTCTTGGAGGCGCTGATACTCAGGAAGCTCAAGAAGTTCTGCAATGAAAACAACATCATCCATCATACAGTTACGTTTCCGGGAAAAACATTCCACCCTGCATCCACTCGTGAAATTTCAACATGAAATCATCGAAGCTTTAAACAACAATCAAGTTATTGTCGGATACTTCCTGAATGTCGAGAAAGTATTGGAGAGTATATGGATTGAAGCCCTTATCCATAAACTTCACATACTAGGCTTTCCTTTAGCACTTATCAAAATTATATTCTATTTTCTTTCTTCCAGAAACTTTTTCATGCAAGTGGAGAACTACAAATCGACGGTGAAGAGCATCAGCGCTGAAGTTGCTCATGGGTCAAAACTTGGACCACTTCTCTACAGCATTATGACCACTGACCAACCGATTTCAAGTGAATGCGAGAACCTTCTCTTCGCTGATGACTCACTAATATATTGCTCATCATTCCCTCCATTGATAGCTGTCCAAGAAGTCGAGGCACACATCCGCAAACTGTTTCAGTTTTACACCAAATTGGGTATCCGGATCAACTTATCCAAATCAGAGCTTCTTTGCTTCAGAAAACCAGTGGGTAGACGTAGTTGCTCAGCTAGAAGCTGCAGAAGCATGTCCCTAGACCTCCCATATGGTACCAGATTACCAACCAAACACTACGCCAAGTGCCTAGACATCAACTTCAACGAGCTGTTAAGATTCAACCCCCATTCACGTTCTGTACTCAAAAAGGCCAACTTTGATTTTCATCGCCTCTACCCGCTGATGAAAAAGAGAACTGGACTAAGCCAGAAGACAAAAGTTTTAATCTACAAGCAACTTCTGAGAACAGTTATCAGTTACAGCTTTCCAGTTTAATTCCCTATCTCCAAAACAGCTATAAAGGAACTGCAAATTCGAGAGAAAAATCCTCAGGATCTGCACTGGACTTTATTTCGATCGTCAGCGGCGTAAGCACTTCAAGAACGAGCAACTCTACTCTGAAGCTCTACCAAATAAACTGGTAAGGAACAACAACGATGAAGCAGGACACTTCTACTCTGATCCAGGGTCAGCAAAAGGGGAAAGGTTATACCTTCTTCTTATGACTGCAGATAAATTTAAGTCCCCCAAATTCTTTTGCAATTTGACTTCAGTGATTTTAATGCTTTGTTTAAAATGATCCAAATAAGAAATTTCAACTTCATAAACATAGTTCTTCATGAATCCCCAAACGTACAAATCCAAGCGAGTTAAATCTGTCAAACCTTTCATTGTCAAATTCGATTGAAGGATGGCTACGATTTCAAGGCATTAAAAATCCTCTTGAAAAATCAAAAATCTTCACAGTTTTTTGACTGCTCCGGAATAATGTGATTTTACGGCAATTCGTTAAAATTTGAATATTTTGAATATTTTCAAAACAGGGTGTTTCATAAAATATGTTATAATATATATTTTCAACGTAGTTGTTCCTTGAGTGATTTCAATGTGATTGACACAGGCGCCATAATTAATTCTCTTATAAAAATCAATCCACATTTTAAAAATTGCATCTTTTACCTAGTTTGAATCTGAATCTGAATTTTTAGATCATCGAAAAATACAATTTTTTTTTTCTTGAAATAGAAACAAAAACGATATTTTCATTTCAGCCATAAAAATCTATCAATTGCCCTTGAATAAAAACCAAGAACAAGTTAGACAAATTGTTAATAATATAAAAAACAACAACAACTTTTTCGATTTATTTATTATTGAAAAATTATGAAAAACAGTTGACCCATTCATAGATAATTATGGTCTGAAGCAATAAAGACTCGCCATATCACTCTTGCAGGGCAACCCTTTATGGTTTTGTAAATATATTAATTTAATGTATTTTCAGTTTTCACCACTCACCTGATTCAATAAAAGTCATAGAAATTGTTTATGTTTAACATCCGGAATGCGTGACTTAGTAACTCATGGAAAATTCAGTTACTCAAGCGAAACACTCTCTTCGTTAACAAAGGTCTAATGTTCTCGGTTCTAACTCTATAAAGCCAAACTTTTACCTGTGTGGCCAACCAAAAATAAAAATCTTATTTTTCAAAAAAAAAAAAAATTCACCCTACCTGTGATGATAGAATAAATTATTTAGTTTTTTGTAAGTGAGTTGCTTTTGTTGCATTTGTGAGGTTCATAATAAAATGCATAGGTATACCTAATTAGGCGTTAGTTGTTAACATCACGCAATTGTGTTACTGTGATTGTTATTTTTTTTTGTATGACAAATTTTAGGTGTAAAATTTGATTAATTTTGAGTACAAAAATGGATGTGAAAATATGACATGAACGTGCTTTGAATCATTTGAATCGTACACAAATGTACCATTCTTAAAGGCTTTATGCACATTTATATTTATTGCACACATGTCCTTAATAAGTTTGTATAAATGTACAAACCTACCAAGAGTGATTGTTATCTCTGCATCGATGCAATGCGTAATCATATGGACAAATATCATTTTCATAATTTAATGGCCTAACAGTACCTGCCTACTTTTTATGAATACCTTAATAAGATTGTAATGTACCTGAAGCTGGATTGTCTAATTAACAATCTGATTTCATTATTTTCTCATAGCCCGACTTACTTAGCAAATTATTGTTTATTTCTTCTGTTTCTGTTTACTGGCTTCTGGGTGATTCTCAGCAAACTGATACGTTATGTCCCTCAGCGATTTTATGTATTAACTATAATATTAAAGTAAAATTAGAATTGTTAATTTAAAAAAAAAATTGAGACAGGCTGAAATTTGACAGGTCATTTCAGGGGTAGGTATACAACTTAAATCTGAATGGGTGACCTCTTTCCTGTTGCAGGGGTGGTACCACGCCTACTTTTCTTTAATTTTAGTTTATTAAGAAACGGCTGCTTCGATGAATGGATGAAATTTTCATAATTTATTATTGTTTCTGAAAAACAACTTGTATGATTTGCAGAATATTCTCGAGTTTATTTTTACGAATGAGAACAATAATTAAAAAAAAATCCACACAACCACAAACAAAAAATAAAGGTTATTGTTACTCACTTCATAAATACTTCATAAATCGGGCTACATATATAATAGTATTTCACTATTCTGTAGTTCTAAAATTGTGGATGTAGATACTCAATCCCCGGCCATATTATTAGAAGCACTTGGATTTTTTTTAAGAAAATCACGATCTATACTATATTCAAAGCATTATTTTTTACTTTTTACCTTATAGATACTTATTATTATTTTTATGTGACATAGTATTTGTGTCTGTTTTGAATATATTTTTGACAAGTTGTGTTACAATGGTAACTTATTGTTGCTGAAGCAACCTAAAGTTAATATCTGCTTGTGCTGCATTGTGAGCATGATTGTGGGGTGTAAGTCACTGAATAACTAATCGTATAACATTACAAAATCATTACCACAACTGCAGCACCATGAAACTGAGACACAAACGGATTTTTACTTTTGTTTGTTCTAACAACAATATGTTACCATTGTAACACAACTTATCAAAAGTAAATTCCAAATAGACCCAATACTATGTATATTTTCTAAACAGATCTGTAAACCATCAAGTACAAGTACCAGTCAAGTACTTATGTACTTGAACTTGAAAAAAAAAATAAGTACAATGTTCTGGTTTCTTGAAAAAAAAACTCAGTACAAGTGCTTTGTCAAGTACTTTGCTCCAAGTACATGTACTTAGCACTGTAATCCTGCCAAGTACTTTTCAAGTACAATTCCATTCTAAGTTCTTTTCAAGCACAAATCGATTTCAAGTACTTTTCAAGTACAATTCGTTGATAAATCTGGTTGAGCTATCGAATAATGACTATTTTAACTCCAAAGCACAGATCACGACAGTTGATGGCGTCTTGTTGTCTTGCCGTAATCTCGCTAAAGTTTTGCAAGGGTCTTCAATTTTTGATAACTTAAAAAGACTAGTCTACGAAATGTACTTGAAAAGTACTTGAAATTGACTTGTACTTGAAATGGACTAGTACTTGGAAAGTGCTTGAAAATGTACTGTGTAGTGTTACTGTACCAAGTATGTGAACTTGGAACAAAATACTTCATAAAGTACTTTTACCTGGTGTTTTTCAAGTTTCAAGTACACTGTACTTGTTTTTTTCAAGTACAAGTACAAGGTACAAATGTACTAAAGTATTCTACAACTCTGTTCTAAATAACAATTTCAAAGTAAAGAATACAAAATTCACAGTGCGCCTTATTATAAGGGACCAGGGACTGTAGATTGTATCATGACAATTACATTTCTTCAAGTAGCTCAAAGTAAATTAGCTATTATTTTAGGGTATTTGAAACAAGCAGTAGTACCTCGTGGCATAATGGTTTGTGGGTAGGACTGTCATGCCAAAGGTCTGGGTTCGATTCCCTGCCACTGCCACCTAAAAACAGAAATGTTTTTTTTTCCGAGGTAATGCCTCTTGCGAGGGACTGACAAATCCTCCAAGAGTCTACTTGTCATGAATAAGTGCTTCTCATCTAGCCGCAGGAATGGTTGAGAATTGTTAGTCACTAGGTCTTGGTTCTCCATGAGCTTTTGCGCCACTGAATTTATTTTTATTTTTTTGAAACAAGTATTTTGTAGTTTTAAATTTCTACTATCAAAAAATTATAAAAATAATTTAGTCAGTTTATTTTGTTACATACCCTTCTGTTGGAATATATGTGTTACACACCTAAATTTATGCAATACAAAATATACTTAATACTCCAATTCAAAATTTAGTATAGTCTATGGGTAGGGTGGTTGTTGTTGAAATAAACAGTTACAACAGCACATTTTGACTATTGGGAATTCTGAAAATTACTCCATGTAGTTAAGGAGTACAACACCAAGCAGCATTAAATCTATAAAGGACGCTGAAGCTTGTCAAGAAAAAAGTGCTCTCTAAGTGTGAGGGTCAAGTCAATACGTCTATATAAATATAAGCCTAGTACTCTGCTGAAACGAAACGAATTTCTTAGTTGGCCTTGGTCTCTAACAAGACAACAATATGCTTACGAAAACGCAGCGAAAAAATATTCATTGATAGTTACACCAATTCAAAAAATCAAAACAAGTACAGAAATAATAAAAATAAACACGAAAAAAAACACAAATGTCATTTTCCACATAATAAATGGTATGCCGGTCAATTCTCGATCTGTGAAACTGACGCGTCCACGTTCACGATGCGTAATGCGTATGTTACATTCAACAGGCATTACGGCTGCGTCGAGATAAATTGGCCACAAGCCAAAATTGACAATTGAAATGTCAAAAAGCACGCAAGAGTTGAATAATTTCCTCTTTTGAGTTGCAGCTGCTTACTTTACGTTGGTTTGTGTTCTTACTTATGGATGCAAAATCGTAACATAATATTCAACACGTCATTGTAAACACTAAACAGGAAATCCTATGCTTGAACTTTGGCGTTGACAGACAAATCTTTCAACGCAACGCCCAACGCGGCATTGTAAATCAGCCATAAATCAGCTATCAATTCTCACAGAGTTTTTTTAATCATTTTATCTCTTCACTAACACGTTCAAGACGATCCTAAGACTCGTAATGAAAAACAACTACCATAAAGAGTACTAAAAAGTACTAAAATGAGAAATACCTTTCATTTCTCTCAATCTCTCATAGTAAAAGATGATTGTGTCGTCATAGAAAGACAAAGATGGCGACTTGAGTGTATCTTATGAGCATAAATTGCTTCACGGGTTTTCACAAAATGAATTGATTGTGATAAAGAATTATCATATGAACACATTTGTTTTCATTTTCCACACTTCGAGAATTGCATTTGGCGTAAAGATCGAGAAATGACCCCCTGGGTAATTAATCGTCTGCGAAAAAAGAATGTAGACTTCTCCAAAAATATACAACAATTATTAATTTTTGTTCATCGAACAGCGTACTGCAGAACAAAAAGTAAAGCTTGAACTAAATATAATGCTCGGAGGTGCATTTCAGTGTACGGAAGAAAACAAGCGAATACGCGGAATGCATCATGCTACGACTATAATTGCGAAGTTGAGTGTTTCGTCAAGTTTCGTTCAATTTTCCACACAGAAAGTGCTCGGGAGCGAACCTCACTTAAGTAAATCTGACATCTGATGACATATGAATGCCAAAAAGAGATAGATGATAAATGCAGTATGGGCGCATTCCGCTTTTGACGATGTGGAAAGCTGCTTTTCGTTCGTTTTCGACATTAGCTTCAGTGCCCTTTCGACAGTTATAGTTCTCCCTTAAGCCTAGTACCAAAAAGACAACGAAATATCTACGAAAACGCAGCAAAAAAATTTTCGTTGACAGTTATACCAATTCAGAAAATCAAAACAAGTGAAAATAAAAAAAAGGCAGCCACGCTGAAATGAAAGAAACAAAAATAAACATGAAAAAACACAAATATAATTTTTTCGAACACAAGACACAATAAATTGCCTGTGTAATTATTTGTGTGCGAAAAGAAGGTGTAGACTTCTCCAAAAAATATGCAACAATTATATGAATTTAGTCCATCGAACAGCGTATTGCAGAACGAAAAGTAAGACTAAATTTTTCGTTTATGATTTCGTTGTGTCATTTTCGTATGGGATTTTTCATTTCACATCAGCAGCGTACTAGACTTTACAATTATTCAAAAAATAACTTTATTACAAGTAAAACATTATATAGGTATATAGATCGCTGATAAGATGGCGTTGCCTTCCTTTTGCCATTGTATATTTGTTATAAATTCGTGCTTATTGCATTAAAATTTTAAAATCTCTAACTACTGTTCCTGTTTGTAATATGCACATATAGATTTGTATAGTTGTTGCAATTTTAAAACTAAAGTCGACTCTACTTAATTGCTCATAATGACCAGCTGTGGAACAATTATTCAAGAATAAAATATTTTTGATTTATACTTTTAGCTTTAAGGTAATTAAATTTAAATTACAATATAAAAATTAATTGTGCAAAATTAATATTAGAAAGCAAAAACACAACGAAAACATAGCAAAATATATAAATTCAAAATAGAATGCACGATCTCAGATCGTTAACTTTGTAAAGTGCATACAAAACCATTAGGTACCTAATTAATTTACATTTTATTTAATTCACGATACTGATTTGCAGTAAAATTGATCTATTGTTATTTATAAAGCATAATTAGTAATTTTGTTGGTCTTAATTTTAGACTTGAAAAGGATGGAGCCTCATTTTTTTCTTATAAAGTAGAAATGATTTTATATTCGTGTAGATATAGCCACAGCCAGAAATGAATGCTTGAGCGCCAATAGGATATTAATACATATAGGTTGGATTTTCGATAGCAACGTTGCATAAACTACACCGTGTCGATTGCCAAGATTGAGTCTGGTATCACAACAGCTTATGGGTAAAAAAAGTGTGGCATGAGCAAGGACATACGCAGGATGTCGATCAAGAAGACGGAGGCAAATTCATTAAAAAATTTGTAGGTATGTAGGTAGGAAATTTAACTTTGAATGCGTTAAAAAAAGACAAATAGAGTGAAATGTAAGAAAGTATGTATGAAGCACTTCTGCATGGCCCCTCCCACTTGTGTACATCCCTGGGGGTGATGATTGTCGTGAGGAACGAAAGAAAACATAAACACTGGACTCATGGCCTTCATTTATTAGGCGCGTCTCACCAAATAAAATCTCTGAGCGCTCAGAGATTTTTTAAGTGGGACAAAAAATCTCACCTGAGCACTGAGATTTTTTTCGGAGATTACTGAGACGAAAATTTTTTGGATTCATTTCTCAATGTTCTTTCTCTGCTTAAACAGCTGTTCATTTGACAGGCAAATTGTAATTTCTCGCTGATGTGCAAATACTAAAGTCGATTTAAAATTCAAAATAAAGGTGGAATGTTAATAAAAATGAAAATAAATTGAATTTGCTTTTATTTTTCATTCATTTGATAAAGTTTTGTGCTTTTAAATTTAAATATTTTAAGCAAAGTTGAAATTTGTTTCCAGAATTTCAGTACGAAAATTTTAACACATGTTTTTATACAATTCAACGGAGAATCTTGTCCCACCAAAACATTTCGCCTCCATCGACTTGACATTGAGCGCTCAGTGAGATTTTAGTTGGTAAGACGCGCCTATTGTTATTTGCAGTGAGTGAAATATTGAAGTTGTTGTTGTTTCAATGTCTTTTGAGGAGTTTAAAGAGTAAGGACTACGAGACTCGGAGGACGACTATAAAGGGATAATGCGCGCTGCTCCATTACTGCCTGAACAGTAAAGAGTGCTGTAACTGAAACAGGAGCTAAAGCTGAAATAGTAGTCAAAAAATGTCGCATGTGATTATTTTACGCGCCCACAATGTGCTGTACTGCTTTCAGACATTAGATGTCATTTGAACTCAGGTGTGAATCTTTTGTGAATTAAATTCAGCAATAAGAAATATTAAAAACAAAAATAAAAATAAAATGCACGACTGGGGGAAAGGTGCGAGGTTGGATGAATGCAAAGTTTCTTTTGCATTTTAAGGTCACGACAGTAACACCTCAAAGTGAGATCACCAAAAAATTCGTACTATACTCATACTTATTAGAAAGAACTAATTTGTTGATAATCCTCAAAAAAAGAAAATAATCAAAAATTACAATTTAACAACAAGTAGGTTTGGTAATTTAGTAAATTTAAAGTTTTTGATATAAAATTTATTAGAGCAACGAATTTAAAAAAAATATACCATTTTACAGTTTTGAAAAATTATACTTTAATTGTTTTGTATGTATTTTTTCGCAAATTTTTAGTTTAACGTTTTTTTTCAAAAACTATGCAAAGATTTACCTTAATTTAAGAACTTGTTACTAGAACAGAGTATTGGCTTTGAAAAAATTGTTAATATTACCGTTGTAGTACTTTTTTTAAATTGCCCCTCCCGCCCAAACGATGAAAAATAAAACCTTTTTCCTATAGTAAAAAATGTTTGTATAAGACTATTCTACTTAAAACCACTATCATTTCTTGGCGCTCAAGTTTTCAAACTCTTCTCCATGATAGCTTTTTCTATCATGATGCCGTAATTCACTCGACCGAAAGTAGTCACCATCTCTTTCTAAAAGGCACGACATCAGCTTTCCATCCTCTTCTATCCTTGACACACTGCTTCCAGTCATCTAGGCCAAGTTGTCTGGCATCCTTAATGGCTTAGTCTCTAAACCACAGAATTCCCTGCCGTCTTAATAGAAGGGGGTGGGAATGAATCGAAAATTCTTTTGGCTGGAGCATGGTTGTCAAGTCACTCTATCTGCCCTAGCAAACATATTTGAGTGTTTCGGTTGTTTGTAAACATCACGTTTACAACACAATATTCTGAATATTCCACAGTTCTGATTGTCATATGTCAACAACAAACTTCTTTTCACAGATGCCTTAGTAGAAACTTGATAAATTCTATAATCTGAAGTTTCAAAAGTCTCGAATTCAATTCCTGTATGCATCAAAAACTTTTTCTATATAAGCAATTACTATAGTATATCACCAGTAAAATCCGTTATGATATCATTATTCTGTTAAGAACTATTCCATGGCAACTCGCGTTACGGAACAATTTTTCCAATTACATATTGAATTAGTATTTCTAACACTATATTACTCGTATACCTACTCCAAAAAAATTCCTTCTACAGTAATTAATAAACTCACTGAATAATTAACTGGATATCTATCTATGTTTGAATCATTAGAACATTTAAAAATCTAGTTATAGAGTAAACCATTAACCAAAGGCATTAAATTCAAACAACATTTCAATAATAAGCATAGACTAATGAATAAGTACCTAATTCAAAATCACCTATAGCAGCTTCAGCGAATCGCAACAATTATCAGAAAAATCTGTTATTCGCCTACGAATTATGGTAACTAGTCTCATTAAACTAATCAATTAGTTATGTATTATCGTTTGTCTTTATAGAAACGAACACACCCGGCTATAATGACGTACTTTTATACTTCGTCTAGATGCAATATGTTCTATCCAGCTGTGCTTAAGCATTTAATTCTTATCTCATTATTGATTTGATCATATACAAGTGACAGTGACATAAGTTTTTTTTATTAATAATTCGGTTTCCTATAATCCAGCAAAAGTGTCTAACAGGAGAAGAGTCTTAAGACTTGATGAAGAAGTTTCTTGAAGAAGAAGCCTTGAATGATTTTCCATTTATGTTAATAGTAGATATGGATTTCTTTCTTTCATCTAACATCTTTGATAAATGTTTATTCTAAGTTTATAATTGAGTTATAAATCAATTGCTATAAAATATATGCGTAATAGCTGCAAATTGCATTTTAATTAATAAGCGGCAAATTACAAATAAAAAAACTTAGTTATGCTAAATGTTATGCTGAGTGTTTATTATGATATTAAATCTTCTTGTCAAATTGTTTTTAATTGCAGTTACTATAAGCCAGTTGTTTTTTTAAACTCTTGCACCAAACACACAGTAATATCAACCGAATGATTTGTCTGATGTGGATCTGTATAGTTAAGTTTTACAAAGGAAATGACTTTACACCAATAAAGCATAGAAGGTGTTGAGCCAAAAAAAAATCGAAAAACGGCCAACGACGAGTTTAAGGAGAGCTCCCCTTTCCTTGAAGACTACAAACTGATCTTCTATATTTCGTCTATTAAACAAGGTCAAATATAAGGCTACTGCTATGTTTAAAAAAAAACATTAGAAGGTTTCAAAATTATCAAACTAGATGTGTGTTAGAGTAAAATATCAATTCGATTCTTGGAATGCCAGCATTACGAGTCTGTCTCGGTTTCTTGAAATGGTTTGAAATTTTTCAAGAAATCTCAAATCAATTTTCTCTTATTTCACGAATTCGTGAATACAAATTAATATTATACGAACAATAACACAAATAATTATAATATATTCCTACCAAAAACCCCAAAAATTGGCGCCCAACGTGGGAAAGTGAAAAAAAAAACAATCTCAATCCATATTCTGGAGCAACATTTTATCAGAACCCAAGTGTGGGTTCGAGGACGTCATGTCGACGTCAAGACAACGTCGAGTGGTGGTTGTAAGCAGGTTTCAGACAGATTGCTAAATTTTATAACTATATAACAAAAGAAATACTCAGCTTCGAAAGTTGTTTAAAATATGGCCGTGCAGGTGTTAATTGTAAGGACTTCAACATTTAACTTAAGTATAGCAGCCAAAAGGAGGGAAAAAGGATGTATTTAGGAGTAATGGGATCAAGTTGTTAGCTTTATTTATTACTGGAACTTCACTGTTGTCGTAAGTGGAAATGCGCTATTCATCAAGCACTCAAAAACGGTACCTAAGTTTATGAGGCTCTTAGCTCAAATATTATTTGTGCTATCCACCAACCACTGATAGTTCTCCTTCGTGGACCGAAAATGAGAACTACTCTCTCTCAGACACCCCCAAACTGGGAAATCAAACTGTTTTCGAAAATGACTCTCCAAGCAAATTCACTTACGCAACTTTGTCGGTACTTTAAAAAAAAAATGAAAATAAATTATTTGTGATACGTCGATTTTATTTTATGTCCACTTTTTTTCTTTTAGTTTAGTCCCACTGTGAAGGTCATTGTATTCCTTAGTTAGTTTTATATAGGGAAATTTTCTTACTTTCCTTTTGTGTTTCGCTATGTATTTCGTTCATATGTTGTTTACTATGTTTGCGTATCCAAAACGGACTCGTTTGCTTAAAGACAAAACAGACGTCAAACGTTGGTTTTGTATTATCAACTAAAATTTGTTTAACTTTCACAAGAAATAGGAATAAAATAAACAATGCGAATTACAAAAATAAAGTGAAAAAAAACAAAGCCCTGAAGACAAAAGGAATTTTAGTATGTAAGCGTGTGACACCCATTTTTGTAAGGATTCAAGAAGTACCGACGAAATGGGTTAGTGATTTTCCATCAAGGGTTGCTTTGAAGGTGTTCGAATAAGTTTTCAGAGAAAGGGCTCATAACTTTATGAGTATCGGCATAACTCATCGCTCATATTTACTACTATTGCTTGGTGAATAGGTTTATGAAGCTCTTAAGTTATGAGGGTTCAGTATACATGTGCCTCCCTTAGGGCCTGGTTAACTAGTGAGAGGCAAAGTGGCAAGTTTTATACTTCTGAAATTGTCGTTGCCAAGTAATATAGTGAAATAACATCATATAAATAATTTTTGAAATTTTTGAATAAACAACAACAGCTTGTTTTTATTACCAACAAGTGTGCAAAACCATTTCTTCTAGAACTCTCAGAGAGAAGATGGCTTTCCTAGATGATGAATTGGTTCATAATCTACACAGACGGATAGCAAACTTATGAACGGTTGGGTGGCGGTGTGTACCTGGAAAGACTTAAATTCATCAATCACTCGCAAACGGCTCTTAAGTTTATGAGGCTCATAACCCATATAATATTTGTGCTTTTAATGAACTACTCATAGCTTTTTTCGAAGTCCGAAAGTCAGAACAACTCTCTCGTCACCAGACAATCCTTAATCTTGGCTAAAAGAAAACGTTATATCAACTACAGATATTCGCATCTTCTAGGTTAGTCAAGCAGCTATACAATCTCTGAAATCGGTGTTTACTATCTCTACAGCACCTTCAAATAGCCATTCATCTCTGTTGGAGATGGCGCTGGGTGTCGGGGCATTTGAAATTAAGGCCGATGATCTCGCTCAAATTTAAACAACTCTACCTCTTCTACCTAGGAGGGCAGATATAGGTATACCCAACGCTACATGTAAATTTATGCTGAAGCAAGATGCACTAGAGAGAACAAACCATAGGTGGAACAAAATCATTCGTTTTGCAATCAAATGAAATCTGGCAAGTAATAGATTTAAAGCGGTCTAAGGGCGGTATTCATCAAGCACTCATAAACGGCTCTTAAGTTTATGAGGTTCATAACTCAAATAATATTTGTGCTGTTCACCAACCACTGATAGCTCTTTTTCGAAGTCCGAAAATGAGAACAACTCTCTCTTCACCAGGCATACTCAAACTGGGAAATCAAACAGTTTTCTGACGGGCCCAACTTTGTTGGCACTTTTATGATCCGTAAAAAAATGAGTGTTGAACGCACATTTACACAAATTCTTTGTGACTAAAGTACTTTTATTTTATTTTAATTTATTTGTTATTATTTTTGTTTTGTAAATCCTGCGCTGAATATCATTACATGTATCAGTTTGTTTTATAAAGTGAAATTTTCTTTTAATACTTTTTGGTGTCGCAAGGTGTGTCGTTCATACGTTGTTTACTTCATTTGCGGACCCAAAACGAACTCCTTTGATTGAAGGAGAGTGAAGCTGAAGGATTTGTATTACTGACGTTTTTTTTAAGTTTTCGCGGACTAAAACCAGCAATGATCTTATCCGCGTAACCTACAAAAATAAAGTTATCAAATAAGTCAAAAAAAAAATAAAATCACTGAAGACAAAAAGAATTATAGTATAAGTGAGTGCGACACTCATTTTTGTAAGGATCCAAGAAGTAACGACAAAATGGATAAGTGAATTTGCTTGAAGGGTTACTTCGAAGGTTTTTGAATAAATTTTCGGGGGGAGCGCTCATAACTGTATGAGTGGTCAGGACCACTCAAACCTTTTAAGAGCGCTCTTAAATATACACTTTTATTGCTTGGTGAATAGGTTTATGAAGCTCTTAAGTTATGAGCGTTCGGTGAATACCGCACTAAGTGTTTGATATCTCTAAGTAGATGGCACAGTAGCTCCATGAGTTGTGTTATAACAGGACACTGTCTTATAGGGAAGCACGCAACGCGTCTTGGTGTATTCCCTAACAATTTTTGCAGAAGCTGTTTAGATGAGGAAGAGGTAGAATCGATCCCTCACCTTTGATGCACGTGCCCTGCTCTATCTCATAGACTAAGATTTCACCTTGGTAATACTTCAATGATCCTAGTTATCTAATAAACTTGGACATAGGTAGTCTTTTGAGCTTTATAAGAAGCTCCAAATGGTTCACCGAGTAAGGAAAAGGGATTCCTAGATTCATGTGGTGGCACAATGGACCAACTCATGGTCTAAGTGCATCAGTCTTCATGACTGGCAGTGGCAGCCACTTCGTCGGAAACGAAACCTGCCGCTCAGTACCTACGTTTTCTAGCATGAGAGTTTTCCGTCCTGAAAGTTTCTTGTCGTGATAGTCTATCTTTTTGCTATCACATTTAAGATTCTTTTGTGTAATTTCTGCAAACAAGGAGTCTTTTGAATCTGAGAAATATAGATTAGAAAAAGTAATCTACTTATACTCGTATCGTAGACATGTCCAACTATCATTTTTATGTATTTAAATAAGATTGAAGCCATTTCCTTAATCATGTCTTGTCAATTAATTTAATTAGCTGTCGAAAAATCTAGATTTTACATTCCTCATCTGTCTTAGTTAATTAAAAAACAAATTCAAAACAATAGGTGCAACTTTGATTAAATGTTAAATTAAAGAAAAAATAACTAACATTTTTATGCAATTAAGTTGTTATACGTAATGTCATAGAATTCTTTATAGGTAAGTTTTTTTCACTTCCTAAGACATTCATTTCAGTAGATAACAACAACAACAACAAAACTATACTTACGAACCAACCCAACCCATTCTTCTTGTCTCTAATTAAGAAACCGGTCAATTTATTTACTTTGTAGGTAAATTTATTTTTTTTTATTTTTTTGTAAAAAGGCGTTAAATTAAATGATTGCTTGACTAATATACTAAGTCAGACATTTGATTGCTAGTTTTGTCTAGGTGGTTCCGTGTCCGGTGTTAACAGAGACTTATCACTCATTGTCTGCATTTCTTCAATTAAAGTACATATATTAAGATCAATGATTATAAAGTCTCAATTCAATAATTTATAAATATTCATTTAATAAACACCTGGTATGCGCTGGGAGCCTACACCTATACAAAGGCTTTCAAATACATTTTAAGTAATTTTTTTTTTTGCTGTGCACTTCACAAGTAGAAACCAATATAATTTACTGACTTTTTATTGACATCTAGACTGAGCTGATGGCTAATTAATATTTCAATTGGTGAAGCATTTTTTTGATCATGAACTTGAATGATTTGACAGCTTCTTGACATGAATTATCATTTATAATAATTTGAGGCCGTGAAATCGTGTTTGTTCCTAATTTTGATTCAAGTTGTTACATTTTATCTATATATGTATGTATGTAGTTCCGTTAATGAACATACTCGTAAGTCATTACACACAGTGTTTTCATCTTCTACAGCTTTTAGTCTCGGCCTTACATTGTTAGGTTGTGAGGCAATTCGAGTTTTAACTATTTAATTTGTCCTCATGTTGCACTGGCTGTTTAGAACAGAAGTTGTGGCAACTTTTGACAGTTAAAAAAAAACGAGGTTCAAGATAGGCAATATATTTTCATGAAGGATGCGATTCTTCAAGGTTGAACACCAGAAGTGTTTATAGGAAAAAAATGTTCAGTCTTTAGATTTCCGAATCCCTTAAGATTAAAAACACATTTGCATACACATTTTATAAGTTCATTACACACATTTTTTAATAAAAACCTCAACAGTAACGACAAAAAAAAAATGAGTAGCCTCATAGTAATCTCATAGACCAATCTGCCAAGACCAAGTTCTAGCTAAGGATTAACCGCAGTCACAAAGATGGAACTTTGATTACAGAAATATTAATAGCCGCGTTTTATTGAAAAATGTATAGCTAGCACAGTAAAATTTCCCTTGGCAAACAACAACAAACGCAAAAGTGTCGATAGATAAGTCTGTAAAAAAGTGAATATGAAAGTTGAGATAAAGTTTCGTTAAGTTTAAACTTATGTGGCGCTGGAATAGGGTTGAGTACTAAAGTGAGTATAGCGTTTTATTGGTACTTGTATTGCTGCGCTAGCTATAAATACCAATAAAACGCACCTAATGATTATCTCTGATGGTTGACTCTTTTTCGATCATTAACTTGGCACGGAAAAGTTCAGAACTTCAGTTTTTCGAACGAAAATAAATTTAGATTACGAACCACCCAGAAGAAGAAATCCGATGTTGGACGCCTAAGCATAGCTCTGAGTACTGGAAGCACCTGCGCAAAGAGCTCTCTGCTATGCTATTCACTTATCACAGACATCAACAATCAATATGGTCTCGGCACGGTCTCAGCATATGATCAACGAGGCAACCAAAACTATAATAGACCAACCACAGCAGAGGAAAAACCCGTGATATGATGATGAATACTGAAATAGGCGACAGAAGATGCACAATGCACATGCAGATGCAGCGCAAGACAACATTATCGAGAGAGAAGTTGGTACAGTAAAATTAGGTAAATGGAAAAAAATAGTAGCAGTCTGAAATTTTGCAGGTCGTTTCGAGCTACTTCATTCTGAGTAGCCCTTGCAGGGGTGATGCCACGCCCACCTTTCCTAAACCTTGGTTTATTAAGAGACTACTGCACCGATATGGAGGAAATTTTCTTAATTTATTACAATGACCAGAGAAAAACTTTAGAAATATGGAAAAATTCCTTTGTTTTTTGGAAACGGCTCCAACGATTTCCATGAAATTTTCAGAGTTTGTTTTTATGGACGAGTAAAAACTGGCAAATTGTATTTTTCTTACAAGTCTATTTGCTCTGCTATTCTAGTCAACAACAGCTAATATTTTGCTGTCAGAATAATTGTCCCCTTATCCTTTTTTTTCACTTTTTCTTATACAATTCGCATGTGCGAGGTGCAAGTGAATCAACCTCTTCTTTTATATTCAGGGATGTGAGGCAAACTCTACATTGGTGAAACTGAAAAATTTTAAATTTTGATAAAATTTATGAGTGTTAGATAAAAGCAATTATAGGGTTTGTTTATAAAATTGACCAATAAAAATTGAAAACTAATGATTTTTTTAATTTTTTGCAATTCGGGAAAACTCCATCGCAAACATTTCCTAAAATGTTTGGGTATGAAAGGAGTTGAGTGTATGTCACCTTTAAATTAACAAAGTATTATTTAATGCATAATACTGTGGGGGTCACCAGAATGTATTGACCTTCAAAGGGGTTGCGTAATGAACAAATATGAAAAACACTGAATTAATGGATTAATTTTGTTAATTAATACTAAACGAAAAATGCAGTTTAAAAATGAGATCCATTAAGGTTTGAACGACTAGTTAATATAATAAAATAAATACTTATTAAGTTCTGGTTTTAATCATCAAATGGGTATATAAAACTTTGTAGAAGGGAAACTTCCTCGTAAATACTTTCTGTCTTTTGAGCTGCCATACGATTTAGCATTATGAAATTTGAAATCAAGCATTATGCAATTTATGATTATGGCAACACTGTCTTCCACACCGAAAGACGCTGTTTATATTGGGAAGATTGAGACCGGTCTCACGATAGTTTTTGAACATGAGAAGTGGGGGGTCAGGGATGTCGTGAGGCATGAACAAAATATAAACACCAACCTCATGAGACTCATTTTTTTTGGTGTTTTGATGTGCAAAGTGTTGACATTGTTGTTGTTTCTATGGCGCCTCATATGGTCGAATGTAGACAGGATGAGACTCACGAGTCCGGACTCAAATTTCCCAATCTAAACAGGCTCAAAGGGATTTAATTTTTCTGTGCGTTTGCTCTGTTTGCGCATTATGGATTCTTCTTATGTATGTATAGTGTTGGGATTTGGGAGTCGGCAACTGACCTAAGAAACACAAAACTAATGCTAGATTTACACGATTCGAAAACTACTATTATTTTAACAGAAACAACAACAAAAAATTAAACAAATTCACTGTTTCTGTCATTATAAATGCAGCTTTCCAGTAGTGTAAATCCAGCATAAATTATTTTATTAATTATTAATTTTTTCTGCTTGATTTCTTTATAAACTTGTAGCCTTTTCACCCCGAACCGAAATCTCGATTTTGAGCAACAAGATTTCAAAATCTACTTGAATCGGTTAATCTTGATTGTGCCTGACATATAAAAAGAGTTTAAGTTCTCACTGGAACTCTAAAAAAAAAATCCATTGCAATCAGTCAAAGTCCCAGGACACAATTGCACATAATTCATTTTTTCTTTGAATAGAACATAAAAAGTACCATAATGTGTTTACACTGTACTCATAAATATTAAATCTCTTTTTTTATCTCCTCTATTCTATGGGCAAACTGTTATACACGAGAGAAAAAATGAGTAATTAAGTGTGATTGTGAATAGGCCAATTAGATTTTAAGAAGATTTGGTGGAAATCTACTTGATTACGAAATCTTAAAATGTATGGGAAAATGGGAAATGATTTTGATGAGATTTTGAGCTTTTGGCTCGAAATCTAGATATGCATTTGTTGTGAAAAGAACATTACCTTATCAATGATCCGAATTTAATAATCCCAACAAATCGTGGCATGAGTAGTATCCTATTACCCACCAGCCAACGTTCTCATTTTCTTGAAAGTTAATTTATTTTCACTGGAGGAGAGAATATTTTATTGTCAATTTCAAATATCTCGCTTAGCACTTCTCTCCTGCTTAATATTTTTATAAAACTATTTTAACACTTTTTATTTCGGTATAACTACCCAAGTATATCTGGCGCACGTGTCTGAACCACTGATCTCTATAATACACTGGATAGCGTATCGACATAAGAAAGTTGCTTCCATTTGAAGAATTGTTATATTATGAAGCTGACCACTTTTTTGTATAACAATATAACTGTATAACAAGTTATACAGAATAATCCACAATCAAGGCGTCAAATTTCCGTTCGTTGCTCCCCCCAAATCTGTTTGCTAACATTGTTGTGTTTGTAATTTTGTTTCATTCATAAATGGTTTAATGAAAAGGAATTTCAAACGTAGAGTGTAACAAGGAGGTAAAATCATAAAAAAACACAGACTATGTAATCGCCATTTTCAATTGAAGCAAAAAAACTGTTATACATTATATGGCATACACTATCCAGTGTATATAGAGATCAGTGGTCTGAACTGAAAGAATGATTGCCAAAATGTAAAATGGTGATTCTGTCACGAAAAGTAGTTCTGTTTTCATTTTTGTGCCGGAAATGTCTTCATTATTAAATGGAAATTTGGTAGGCAGGGTTACCAACAAGTGTATTTTGACTCGGAGACTCTGGGAATGCTCTGATCTCGGGCTCCGCCAAGATGTCTCCGGGTTTTTTTTTACATCAATCGATTTATATTCATCGGATCGTTAAAATTAAAATCTTGGGACTTTATAAAAATTACAGCAACATTTATAATTTTTTTTTTATTTAACTAAAAAGGATGTTCAATTAATTCAATAAAATAATCGCCTCTTGATAATGTGAGAGGAAAGGAACGAAGTAGATTTTTGAAAACCTGTGTCTAGACTTTTCGGGAGTTGGTAAGCCCAGTGAGTAGGTGGTTGGAAAATTTAATTTATGTAATAGGAAACTTTTGTTATAAAGTAACTACATTCGGCGTCTTTAGGTTTTTAATAGGTGCATTGTTTATAAATGTGTTGTAGATATAGGTATTCCTTATTCAATTTTATACTTGATTTTATTTTTATTTCTCTTAACGTGACCAATTACTGAAAAAAGCTAACCTTTTATAACCGCAAAGGCATACATATTTTTTGCTTAAATGATCCAAAGAGATGCCAATAGTTTTGTTTATGGCTTTGAAACAAATTTTAAAAATTCAAAGACAAAGATCTATAACTGACCAATTACTGAAAATAGTTATCCTTTCATTACATTCTAGAGATCTTTCTGATGGTATCAATTTTTTTGTAAGTTCCATTCAGAATTCACTGTTTTCTACTTTTGAGATCGTAGTTTAATTTATTTTTAAGTTGTATTTCTGTATTTTATAAGATTTTGTTTGATGGAGATTGGAAGAAATATGTCCAACAGCTTCCACAATTTTTTCCATTGTACCACTGAAAGGGTTTCAGCTTGAAAATTTAGCAGTTGTAGTTGGTGTCAATTATTCATCTTCAACTGTATACTATAATGGGCTGTGCGTATAATGACCCAGGCTTCTACGTTTCATTCATTTAATGAAACCGGATTGAAATTTTAAAAATATTAATAACACATTAAGATGAGTGATAATTTGCTTGAGGCTGAAAGGCTTTTAGCAGCTAGTTAAGATCATCTAATCACACAGAAGCTAGTTTATCCGCCATGTATTGCTTTAAAGTCTTCTTTCTTTGCTGTCCGGATGTTTCATCCAAATTAAAATCCATTTTGCTCGGTGAGAGTATAGATTGTAATTATGAGTAGGTACTTATATTTATTATTATCGAACAAGTTTATTGGTTTACTTTTGGTGCTGTGACGCATCACCAATCACGACCTGTTCCTGGGTGATTGTCTGTCTGTGACGAGGGTAACTCAGTTAAGCTACTGATCATATTAGATTAGATCTTAATCCAGCACGTGTATTATCTCGGCACGATATATTGGTGGGAATTCCCCTTAGAGAGTTTTAAATACCAAACAATACAATGCCCCAGAGGGCGCTCTCTTATTGAGATTAAAGGAAAAAAAAGACAACTTCATAAAAAGGTAAATATTTAAATTAGTTCACGAATTTTGTATGCAATAAATCATGAACTTCCGGTTGGCACCTAGTTAAGTTTATTATATGTAATTAGTATCGATTCCTAATATAAAAGCTCGTGGCTTTACTTTAATGACCTTTCATTCAAGGCTCAAATAACTTTAAGTATCTTGTTAAATCGTGCAAGTACCCACATTAATTGCTTCACTGATGCAATTTTCATTTCATATTCGAAATTTATTCTGGGCACAAAATAATTAAAAAGGGAATTCTGGGCAATGTAAAATTCAAGATCACGATGTAACTAATACATATATAATTTATCTGACCCAAAATGTAAGTAGTAGATCTTGTTTGAGCATCTTGGATTGAATGATGCAATAACTGTCTTCAGTTGCATCATTAAATTTTATTTTATTTCTATTTTTTTTTTTTTTAGATATTTAACATTGAAATTGCATGTTGTCAGTGTTTTATTAATTTTCAAGCTAATCTTTAACGATGTTAATGGTGCATGATTACTGATTGTTTGCCGGATGGAGGTCTGAAGTCTGAAGTTGTATCTATATTGTTGCTAGATCAGCCCCTTGTTGTTAATTTCAGAACAGGTACAAATAGGTATATATGGGAATGAAAGTATCTATTTATCTATAATCTTTCTATAAAAATATCTACAATCATGTCAATTGGCATTAAGTCACAAAGGAAAAAAAGATAAATCTGTTGTTGAACCACCATCAACTGTATCTAGGCATACATACATACCTACTATGGTGCTGTCGTAATTATGAAAAGTTATCTTTTGAAATATTTTCAAGGTTATTTCTTAAAAGTTGGTTAATTAAAATGCAATAATTATACATTTTTTTCAGCAAAAATTGTTCCTTGTACATCAGGATGTTTTGAATAAGATACGACAAAAGGTTAGAAAGTAGAGATATGGGTTGGGAACCTTTTTTTTGGCAAAATATTTTTTTTTCAAAAAAGTTAAAATAAGCAACCAAAAAATTACTATTGAAAATGCTTGAAACCATTTCAAGCATGCTTGTCATCTAAACAGTGAGAACATCTCAGTAGAACTCGTTAGCGAGTAAATCCGAAGCCTCTCACTTCTCTTGTCTACAAAAAAACGTGAGACAGGTCTCAATCTTCCCAATCTAGACAAGGTCAAATGACAACAAAACATATTAATGCCAAAAACAACGTGTAAATTACACAGCGAGACCAAAGTGAGATCATAGCGAGAAAATCAAGACATAGATCCCCGTAGGTGTTTCTCTTTTTTAATTCAGAATAGAGCTCAGAACAGAGTCGAGCGTGCTGAGCATGTTCTGAACATCCTCTGGTCTGAACCAAGCGTGCTCTGAGCGCTCTGAATTATTTTGGAAACAAACCTGAACAGAACACTAGCTGTCAAATGCTTATGTTCAGCATTAAATCTTTCTGGTCAGTCATTTTATTCTGAGCTTATAAAGCACCCACTGAACAAAATCAGAACACACTCAGAACGAAAAAAGAAACATGAATGTTTAGCTCTGAACGCTCAGAGCTAAAAAAGAAACACACAATTGTTTGACAGTTCGGGCTCTACTCTTAACTAAAAAAGAAAATCACCCGAGTAAGCTCGCATGGCCACAACAAGATGAACGCATAGAACTTGACACTGAAACTACATTTGGATGACCACGGTGAGACTTCAGCGTGATCGCGAGATGACACTGAGACAGAGAGTCAACGCTATGAGACGTCCTCATCTTCGCAGTTATTAATTTGCAAATTTGTATGCGTTGAAGATTTTAAAATTCAAAAATCAATGACAAACAAGAGATGTAGCTTGCTTGATATCTGTGTTTTAAGCAGAAAACTTTGGCCTAGTTTTAACAAGCAAAATATCGCCAACATTGTCCAACTGAGCACCACCGGTCACAAAAAAAAAAAAAAAAAATATGATACTCAGCATGGAATAGACGACTTTTGCAAGGGGTGTGGTGACGAACAGACAGACGAGGATACTCCTCATTACCTGTATCACTTATCACTACTCTGTGCTATATCATCTGAGAAGCAGGCTCCTCCTCCTAAGGAGACACCGTTATCCAACGACTTAAAGGAACTCTCTAAATGCGTTGTGGATTGCGAATAAGTGTCTGAAAGTTCGCAGAAAATATCTCTTGGTCGTGAAGAAAATACAAAAATGCTTAATTTAACAGTTTAAATTAATTGTTGGCTAAGTTTTCCTTTTAAGAATGTAGAAAGGGTCGTTTATTCAGTTTATCGAAAAGTGGAAACAAGAATTTGTTGATATTTACGCTTGGAATTGCCTTAACAAATTTATTCTAGTATTAAAGCAAATACGTCTAATCCAGTCGAGCATTTAATTTGTTTCGAATTCAAGCATTGAAATTTGACAGCAGCCACTTAGAAATAGGTTTGTTCGTTGAGCACTGAAGTCACCCTGGAGTCGCATTAAAGCGTTTTTCGAAAAACCTGAACTAACCCTGGCGAGCCAATTCTGTGTTTTTTGAAACCTAAGGTCACCCTGAAGTAAAGCTAGGTTTTTTGCTGGGGCAAGTTTTTTTTTATCCGATGGAAATCTTCAAAAGACACTCGGTAAGAATCGGTACCAAGTAGTGTGGGACTCTTACCGCACTAAAACCACCGGTGAATCAGGACCAATCTATGAAAGATCGACAAATGATTTTTCTTTCTTAATTTATCAGTCGCATTGTGGGAAGTTTAAGTTATAACACTTTCCATAGCTTTTAGACCATCAGCTCATGAGGCTTGGTTCTTCTTAATCTCCGAACATTGTCTCGTACATTTAAGACGGTCTCCATTTCGGAGTTGGTATGACTTTGCAGTCGCTGGTTGTGTGATACAGCGTGTTTTTTAACCACTTCTGTAACCATTTCAATTTGAAAGTCACGATGTAGATCGCTATTTCTTATATACCAAGGGGCATTTATTATTCCGCGAAGGACCTTGCTTTGGAATTTTTGGATGGGTTCAGCATTTGTTTTCTTTGTACAGCCCCATAGTTGGATGCCATATGTCCAAACGGGTTTCAGTACTTGCTTATATAACATTAGCTTGTTCTGGATAGATAGGTCAGAGTTCTTTCCTAGTAACCAGTACATTTTTCTGTACTTCAAGTTTAGTTCGTCTTTTTTCTTTTTGATGTGCTCTTTCCATTTAAGCTTTGCATCCAAAGTTATTCCAAGGTATTTGGCAGTATTGGAGTAAGGTACTGTTGTACTGTTTATAAGAATTGGAACATTGTTTATTATTTTGGTTGTAAAGTTTATATGCGTCGATTTTGTTTCATTTAGTTTGATTCGCCATTTTTGCGTCCAATCACTAACTTTATCGACTGCATTTTGCAGTTTTTGTGTAGCCTTCGTAACGGATTTATCTGGCACCAATATTGCAGCATCATCAGCAAAGGTGGCCATGATAGCGTTGATGTCCACTGGAATATCCCTTGTATATAACAGATACAGGGTTGGTCCTAGGACACTTCCTTGTGGTACACCGGCTTCAATTTTCTTTAGTTCCGAGTAATTTTGGTCGTACCGTACTCTAAAGAGTCGGTTCGTAACGTAGGATTTCAGTATTTCGAAGTACTGCCTGGGAAGATCCCTTTGCAGTTTGTACTCAAGTCTCAAGTGCCAAACCTTGTCAAAGGCTTGAGCAACATCTAAGAATATAGCCGAGCACACTTGTTTTTTTTTTTCAAGTGCCTTTTCCACAACATCCGTAGTCCGATGCATGTGTTTCACCGGAAAATCAAATATTCTCCTTTTTTGTGTGAGTACTTATTTCGTAATTATTCGTATTCAAGAGCTTAAATTAACCCTGTTCCCTGAATTTTTTCAAACAGTTTCAGACCGCCAGATTTAGTACGAGCCAATACAAAATTTCACTTGTGGAACGGGTTTGCACTAAATCTGACGGTTTCAAACTATTTGAAACTCGTTGTGGAACACACCTGTTATGTCAATTATTTTTTGACGGCGAACGAAAGAATAACAAAAGGTACTCACTGGGTGCCTTATCACAAGTTTTTTTTAATCTATTTTAGGCTAAGAGATGTTTAGGTCAAACTCATAAAAGCTTTTAAAATTCAGGGAGAACAAACATTTTTTGGATGAAATATTTTCCATGTGAAGCTCATAAAAAGGCTAAATATTATCATGAAAACAAAAATTCATCTTTACCAATGTAACTCCCCAATGGTTTCATGAATAAACAAAATCGTGAACTCAGACACTATAATAAACGAGTCTGCTTGAGACTTTGGTCAGGTGGCGTGATTGAAAATGAGACCGGAATGTGAGTGTGCAGTGAAATTCGTAAAAGGAACATGATAAACTAGATGGCATGGACCCGGACAACATATCGTTTTAGCTGGCTGGTGGTGCCACCTGCCAAACTCCTCATGAAGCAATCGATTAAAAGCAGCAAAGTAGTTGTCAACGCATCCGCGAGAGGGGAAAAGTTAGGAGTACGGCAAGTGTGTCAATTGCGGCCGATGACGCATGCATCGCTTATGGGCCAGTTCCCATAAGTTTGTTGAGTGCACAATGTATCTTATGGGTCAAGGCCTTGATATAAACTGGCCCCACCAAGATCATGCTATTAAACGCCGGCCGCCATGCGGTTTCTATCTTAAGGTGGGTTTTGTGAAATCTCATGAACTTTGCAAATAAACCAGAATCATAACAATTCCTGAGCGCAAGACCGAGATCCAACTCTTCACCGGTGAAGTGATACACCTCCAAATCTTTGTCAAAAAGTAATCGAAAATTTCATAAAAAGAGCAATGCCCTCCGCCTGTCAATAGAATCGCGCAGGCTCGTTGATGAATATTATATTCCATCTTAATCAGAACATGTCTACCTTGTGTTTTAATTTTTAGATAAAAAGTGAACTATTATTATGCATTCTTTTACAAGAAAAGGGCTAAAATATTTAATGCGAGAAACAGATTTACAAAGCAACTTTGATTGCAACAAAAACTTTAACATCAAATATCATGTGAAATAGATTTCAACGCAAAAGGCGCTTTTTGACAGCATACGAACAAATAAACAAAGTGAGGTACGTTTTATTGGTATTTATAGCACTTTTATACTCAACCCAATTTCGGCGCCACATAAATTTAAGCTTAACGAAACTTTATCTCAACTTTTATATCCGCTTTTTCACTGACTTATTTATCGCCACTTTTGGATTTGTTGTTGTTTGCCAAGGGAAATTTTACTGTGTAAGCTATAACTTTTTCAATATAACACGCCTATAGTAGAAAATCGGTTGTCACATTTTCATTTTTGGTGTGAATAAACCTGAAAAATATTCTCTTGAAGTTGGTAGCGTTTGCACATTGATATCAGTGACATTCAGGGCTTACATGCCGGCTCCACTAGACATTAGCCATGCTCTGATTATGAACCTGCCGAGAATAAAACCAATGGAGGCAGAAACATCCATGCCTTGTCGACGACATGTCGAAGAAAACCAACTTCTGAAAACAACATGAACGCTGTTTAAAGCTTGGCCATGAAATTTGAGATTTCACGTGCGTGAGAGTTTTTTTTTATTTTCGTTATATCTTGAGGTAAATATTGCTGCAAAAGTTGTTATTTATTATAACGTGACCTTTGTTCCTATAATTTGAGTTGAATATTGTTGCAAAAGATAGAAGTAGTGGTGAGAGAGAAATGAAACGATATGACATAATTTGCCCAGCGAAAAAAAATCTGCTGATTGTTGTTTGGTTGCGATGTTGTACATTCGTATGCCCTGTGGAGTCGGGATGTTAGGTCTACCGTAGATGTCGATCTCAATGTTGCTGGGCTTATGTATTTAAAGCCACTGTAAACCAGTGGTTCTAAAAATTGTGGTGTGGTTGTCAAAGTTGCTATGCATAATCTGCTTTGCCAAATTGTTTCTCACGTAACAAAATGATATAGCTTCATATAACTCTTGCCTATATGCTTGGTAGCACTTTTGAATTGTTGTTGTTTATTCAAAAATTTTAAAAGTTATAGATTTTTTTTCATCTGCCCAATCGTTTGGGGATATTATAAGCAGTTAAATTACACTTTTAAGATTCTTCCTACTTGCGTTGGGCGCCATTTTTTATATTTAGGCAGATTGGTTTTTATAAAATAATCCGTTCATTCTCAAAGTCAATTTTTTTATTCGATGGATGTCTTTCGATTATCATTCTAAAACTTATTTACCAAATTCATTGCAGTCTTTACAATTTCTCTGTAGACTGATTCAAAAAGTGATTTAAGAAAAACCTGCCTACTTCCACGCCCACTTTTTAGATTTTACTTTTAAATTAAAATGATAAATAGTAGGAATCGTTGGTTTTGACCTTTGATATAATTATTCGTATCTATTACCCTACTAACATTTTCACGCAGACATTTCAACGGTTCTTTGAAAACCCGCATTCGTTTTGAATTAAATAAGACAATAGAAAAAAAACAATTTTTAGTTTTACTTTATGTATATTTTTATTTTCTTAACAAAATATAAAAAATGTAAATACTTTCTTTTTTTTTTTGTTGTTGTTTTTAAAATAATGAACGTTAGCTATTAACAAAACGAGGTATGTATGCATGTATGTATGTATGTATATAATTTCAAAACACATTTTTATGAATCCTTACGAACAATAATATTATTATATAAAATTGGATGATTAAAATCACAATTGAAATTAACAATTTTCTATATTTTAAATTACAATTTATATAAAATAATAATAAAATTAAGCTACATATACAATTTTTAAAAACTAAACTTATTACATATATAAAATATAACTTAAAAATAATAATTATATGGTTTAAGTAAAATAGGCCAGATTCAATCGGCTTTTCGGTCTGTAATTTCCTCTTGCGTCATCTTCAGTTCTCGGAGGTAATTTTTGTTTTTTTAATAATAATAATTTGACTACAAAATTATACATGATACATTTTTGACTTTTTCTTTGCAAAAAAAGTTTTTTGATATTTTCAAAATTTGTTCTCATCTATAAGCTTTAGACTTGAACCACACACACACTTTACTTTATCTCCTAAATAGATTCACTGCAAGTAGTAGAGCTAGCATAACAACTGTCGATGGGCGAGCTAAATTACTACTCGCTCCTGAGGCACTTCTTCGGGCATTCATTATCACAACTGGATCCACTTCTGGCCTGTAATGCCAGTCAATGACATTTGTCTCGCAGATCTTGGCAAATACCTTGGCAGAAACCTTTGGAGTTCTTAGCTTGTCTGGATGATTAAAGTCAACATGGTATAAACCAAACTTCTCGCTGTAGATTTTAAAATATAAAAGAATTAATTATTGATTTTTTGTTTGGATTGTAAATTGCAAACTATAAAAGACTTACGTAAAGCCAGCCTTCCACTCATAGCTGTCCATGAGACTCCATGCAATGTATCCCTTGACGTTGGCACCCTCTTCGATGGCATCCAGAACAGATGTTAGATACGAGTTGTAATAATCCACACGAGCGTAGTCCTCGAGGCCACCCTTGTCGCTGACTCCATTCTCGGTCACTATTACCGGTGGATTGTTGTATTCACGCTTGATCCACATCAGGAGTTTGTACATACCAAACGGAACAACCTGCAAGCAAAAGGAAAGCAAGGAGAAAAATGAATTATAAGAATGAGGTTGGGGGTTGTTAGTATGCACACACAAAGTGTTGTTATTGTGAGGATTCAGGAAGTTATTGAACTTGTCTCATCTCATTGTGTTATTTATTTCATGAGAATGAGGGGTTCCATCAGTATAGAAAATATACAAAGAGCTGCTTCTGATGGAGAAGATGAAATGATGCTGTCTGGAAGATTAAATAAGCCTCCCTCATAAGTAGTAGTTGTATCCTTTTTGAATGCTTTGCATGGGGATACAACGGGGGAGGGGGGTGGTGTAGCAACACGAAGGGTGGGAATTATATGTGGTTAAATTAAATTAATTTCAGACGGAAAATTGGCTAGCTTTTGTGTTGTTGTGTGATCTTCTCTTTTAAAAATGGAAGTGTTCGAGGGTAATGAAAGGGTTTTTGGTATTAATGTCCTTGCAAGATGCTGAATAAGCTCTTTTTAATGTTTCTATTCACGAGAAGAATATGGCAGCAAATTGGAGGAAAAGTTAGGGGGAATGATAATAGAACAGGGATTCAATGAGTTATAAAAGTTGTAGGTATACATAATTTATGGAACAAAAAGGTTTGTAAGATACATAAGTAGCTTTATATTGAGAAACTTAATGAGCAATCGTTTTAGAAGATTGTGACATTAATTTGTGTTGATTTTTGAGATGAGATTGATAAAAGGATATTTCTTGTTTTCAGGAAATTAGAATGTATACCTAGTTGAGGAATTCTGTCAAATAATTTTGTTTTGATTTTGTGTGTCTGATAGAGATTAGAAATAGGATTCAGCCTCTCAATAACATTATAATTTTAATTTCCAAGACTCTGGTCAGGTCATTCCTTTAAAAAAAAATATGCTTCGATCACAAAGTGAAAATTCACACAATTTTTAAAGGCGGTATTCATCAAGCACTCATAAAAGGCTTTTAATTTATGAGGCTCATACTCGTAGCTCAAATAATATTTTTTCTATGAGCCCTTTTAGACAACGACTTTTGAGTCATGATTTTTTTCGAAATTCAATGAGTGGGAATAAAAAAAAAAATCTAATATCTTCTGTCATGACCCATAAGAAATCCTGTAAGTCCCCTATTACACGATGATTCTTTGCATCTGACTCTTTTTCGAATTTCTCTTTGAAAATCATTTTGTGAGTCACGCGCTATTACACGGAGCTTCTCTTTGCTTGACGCAAAATTAACAGTTCTCTTTACTGTCTAAGCGGTTTGTATAGGAAAAATACGAAAGTACGTAAAGTGCTAAAATGAAACGTCAAAAAGAGTCTCGGAAAACTTGGCCAATGACGCACAGACAATGAACCAGGCAATCCCAAACTGGGAAATAAAACTGCTTTCACACTGGCCGGTACTTTGTCGGTACTTTTTAGATTCTTAAAAAATGAGTGTTGCACGCACATATCCACAAGTTCATTGTAATTACGGTGATTTAATTTTACATTACACTTGTTTTTTTTTTAGTTTTGTTTTCTTAAGTTAAGTTAAGGTGAATATCAAAGCATTATTGCATGTTTTAGTTTGATTTATATAAAATTTTCTTGAATTGTTTTTAATTACGCTAGGAACGTCGTTCATTTATTGTTTACTACTTTTGCGGATTCAAAACGGACCCGTTTGATTTAGGGAAAGTGATGAAATTATAATGTTTAACCAATTTTTAAAGTTTTCACAATATAACGGATGAAAACAAGCAATGATCATCACTACGCGATTTACAAAAATATAAAAAAGTGGACAAAATAAAATCCCTAAAGACAAAGAGAATTAAAGTATGTATGTGTGTTCGTGCTACATTCATTTTCGTAAGGATCCAAGAAGAACTGACAAAATTAGGCAGTGAGTTTGCTTAAAGGGTTACTTCTAAGGTTTTTGAATAAGTTTTCGGAGAGAGCGTTCATAACTTTATATGAGTGGGCGGGAACACTCATAACTTTTATAAACCCTAATAAATATTCACTATTATTGCTTGGTGAATATGTAGGTTTATGAAGCGTTTAAGTTATTAGCATTCTATGAATACCACCCTAAGAGTTTGCTAAGCTCAGTTAAAATCTCTGCGCTAAGCTAATCATGTATTTACACGAGTAACAAATTGCCATAAATTCTTTAATTTTTAAATCATAAATGAAATGACATTCATAATCATGTATGTATATGTATATGTATTTTGAAATTTTTCCACAATATGCGTTATAAAATAAATGTCAGAGCCAACACTGGTATTTAATAAGTATTGCCATTAAAATTAAGCCATGGAAATGCTGAAAAATACTGAACCCTATTTTAAAAATCAACGAAAAGTAGCTTTCCGTATCGTTAAAATGGAAAAACACTTACAGTGGTATTTATAAACCCATTCCAAACAATTTCTAACTTTAGACACTTGCCCAACCCCAAAATGTTATTTATAAACATTTTGCACCTATTGGCTAACTTTAGGCACTGAAATTTGCTGTCCATTTTTTTTTTAAGTAGACTCGTTCAACAAACATGGAAGGCAAATATTTCTACTTTTCGTATTTTCCAGTTTTGAAATTGATGAATGAAAAGCTAATTGAACGTGCCCCAAAGCCTACTGAAATTCATTGATTCATTCAAAAATGAACGAAAACAGGTATGTCACTGAATAATTGAGGTCGTATTTAGACAACTGTTGTAATGCGTTTATAAATACCGAGATGGTTATACTATTTAGGCATTGACTAGCTGGGCAACTGTCAAAGCGTGTTCTAAGAAAATCTAATAAACACAACTGTAAATCATTTGGTATTCCTATTTCACCAAACATCATAGTTTTAATTTAATAAAGTGAGCTCGCAAGAGCACCTCACTTCTAAAAGCAAAAGTGAACAAAACTAAACGAAACATCTCACAACGAAATTATATCCCTGTCATATGGTTTTGAGCAAAAGGGAGCACTCACGAGAGAGTTAAAACATTTCCCCATACCTACAAACTCTGCCCAAAAAATTTCTTTGGACAGAATTTATTTCTGTCAAATACAAGGTAGACAAAGGTCAGATAAAGACGAAAAAGGAATTTTCAATTGCTTTTCTCTGAGAAAATTTCATCACAATTTGACAGATTGCCAATTTTTGCTGAAAAAAATTTGCAACAAAGCTATTATGACGCCACCATGCATAGAAATAAAGTGACATTTGTAATTTATTCATGAAATAAAAAATTATGATAATAATTCTATTTAATAATATTCTCACTTGAAACCAAATTCTGATTTATTTGAATAATTATACGATCCATTCAATCTTTCAAGAATATATTAAGTTTTGATGGTGATAATTGATAACATAACCTAGTATTACTACTTGCTGATTTTGTCACCTTTATAATTATGTACAAACACCGACACTCATCTCTCTTATGTAGATTAAAAAGATATCAAACTGTTTTAATGATACATACTATAATTAAAACCTGATTGTCTAGTTGACTTAACACAATTAACACCCAATAAACCAGTAAACTATTAAAATGATAAAAATATGTAATCATTTAATAATTGGCAAGACATATACTATACATGCATACATTATAGTTATATATGTATGTACATAATCGAAGCATACTTAACAAAGAATATAAGAAATGAAACCAAAAACTTGTCGATCTTCAACTCACAGATTTATGACAGTTTATGTCAAACAGCTTTCCGACAATTCATAACTAACATAACAACAACTATTAAAAATAAAAAAGCATTTTGATATTATTATAACTTGATACGCTAATTGAGAATTTTATATGTCATCAGCTCAATGGTTATGTCAATAAAGCGACAATAAAATGCAAAGATATCTTAAGAGCTTTGTCAAGTATTGAAAGAAAAATAAAAAAACATTAACGATTCTCGCAAAATACTTATATGTATACATATATACATATCGCTGTACACATTATGTTATATGTAGGTAAGTAGATTTAAAAGGTGGGGAAAAAGTAATGTCATATAATGTGAGTTAGCTGCCATTTTGCTGTTTTCACGGAAAGTTTTTTGAAGGTGTAAAATTAATGACATGAAGTTAAAATTATATCCGTTAAATGACTACCGCTGTGTGGTCGTTTTATGGCCTTTTTAATTACTGCCCGCAATACACCTGGTGGTGATTTCTTCTTCAGCTAATTCTCCATCTGTCAACAAAATAAATGTCAAAGCACATTCACAATTATGACATTACTTTTGCCCACCTTGTACAGATTGTATTTTGTATACGATTATATATTGTATACATATATGTATATTGAAATATGCAAAGCGTTCAATTAAATGAATAAATTGTTTACAAACTATCAACAATATTTTCAACTTAATTTGTTATAATTACAGAGCAACAGACTAGATATTGAGTGATTAGAATGTTAACACCAAAACACCAATTATCTAGTGAGAATAATAATTATGATCACGCTGGTTATTTAATTATACTTATAGGAATATAAAAATAAACAATCATAGTATATACATGGGAATGCATTAAAGTTGTTCGTAACTGCTTTTGCTATATTTAAATTTTAAAGTTTCCAAATTACCTTTCAGGTAAACAAACAAATAAAAACATTTTCAATATAGATTTGATGGTTATAGCAAACGTCACAACGATGTCGATCGTGTAGATTCACATTACTCAGTCCCAGATCAATGTCAACCGTTTGCTTGAATGTGCGTTTGCGTCGTTGGCTTAGGCCCATTTCCCGCATAGCCGGAAACCGGCTTGGTGGTGTCTACCGGATACGCATGTTGATAAGTTATGTAACTCTTGCATCTATAAATTGGTAGGGAAACGTTGAAAATGGAACAAAACTAATTTTTTGTTTCAATTTTCATCGTTTTTCAACTTATTTTAACGATGCAAGAGTTAGTCCCCTATTACACGGTGATTCTTTGCGCCTGACTCTTTTCAAAATTCTATGGGTGCGAGGGTGAAATCTGATGTTTTTTTCTCCTTCGCACTCATGCAAATTCGAAAAGAGTCAGACGCAAAAAATCATCGTGTAATAGGGGTCTTATTAAACGAAGACACTGGTCGATGGTGCTTTAGGCCCCATATACCCGGAGATTTGTTAACCAGTTCCGGTTGTTGGGATTTTAAATGTTATGAAACATGGAAGCTTCCACATTTACTGAAACCGGAAGCCCGCTCCACTCAGTGCTGTAACCGACTACCGAAACGCGGAAATTGAAATAGCACAATTTTAGAAGCAATTATTATGTTAGCTAGTCTAAAGTTTTTATGTGCTCTTGTAACATAATGTAAAAGATCAATAAAAAGAAGAAATGACAGATGCGAAGTGTGTGTGAAATAACTGGAAAATCGGTGCTTGCTAACAGGTTTTAGGCCTTTGCTATGGGAGCTTTCAGCTCTCACGTGCACCGATCAGTTGAAGAATAAATTCTATCGTACTACGGGTGACTGGAACCGGTTAGTCAGCTGTCAAGCAAATGTGAAATTGGCATAAAGAAAACCGGTTATTTCTGTTTACAACTTAAAAGACCGCCCAGTTTTTCAGTCCAGAGTTAAGGCTGAGTTAAATAAAAGCTAGCTTATCCGGAAAATAGATTAACCCAATTTTCTTGGAAATAGTTTTTCAGTAGGGAATCAACTTTATCGTACAGTTGCAAAAAATCTATTAAAATCGATGTGTGATACTATATGGATATCCATATCACCCTTTCACGTCGATGGCACCACAATGGTTTTGTCATTTGGTTAACTCACCAAATTAGATGAGATAACTCGAAACTAACTTTAAATTAACTGAAAAACACGTCTCTGAAGTTAATTCAGATTTTACCTCGAGAGTAGGATGATCTCGCTCTAAAAAACTGGCCTTAAATATAGCAAAGATTCACACCGTTAAATCTTTCAATAGTGCCGACACTTGACACTTTCTGTCACTCTTGCATTCATAAAATCAGTCGAGAAACGTTGAAAAATGAAACAAAACTCATGTATTTTGTTTCAATTTTCATTGTTTCTCGATCGAATAAGGGGGGTTTACATGGATCAACATATCGTTCAACATTGTTGGCAACCACCGATATTAGATCATTTAAACGTAAACAAAACATGTTATCAAAATGTGTTGCATGGTTTTCAAAATATTTTGAAAACTTGTTCCGATTCCATCAAGCTATGTTGTCAACAAAGTTGATCCATATAAACCCCCATTTCTTTCGATGCACGAGTTCTGTCGTTTTCGATTGGACTTTGAAATTGTTCCTTTCCAAATTTTCCATATTCGATAGGAATAAAACAATTACAAAGCCCTATCGAAAAATGACATAACAGAACGTTGGCAATGAATACACTTCGTTGGTATTAAATGAGCCGTCATCATTTTCATCCTGTTTTTAAATAGCCATCATTAAAAAACAAAAACATTTGTGCATCAGCGACAGCGTTTAATGCTGTCATCTGTCATCGACATTAGAGGAATTTACTTAAAATGATCAACAAGCTTTGAAATCGTAACTAAGAAGCTACATAAATTAGGTGTGTTTTCTAACGTGAAATTGCTTGCAAATTTTCACCATTTGTTGTCAGAAACCATAGAAAAAAACCCAAGTATTGGCAACACTTCATTTGGTGGCCACTGTACCTTTGAGTCCCATTTTTAGTGGCGAACCTCAATTACAATTACATTACTTTAACTAGAGGTTCAGTTCAGAGATTAACGCTTTAATGAATCCATAACCTTGCCTTTATTGTACCTTTTATGGCAAAAATAGGTACAATTATTTTTATAGTAAACACTTTATTAATCATTATTAATTGAAATGCCGGTTTTTTTGAAGTATGTAATTTGTTTTTGTTGAATTTTTCTTACATCAAATTAAAAATAAAAGCCATCAAGTAATTTATGATCATTCAGAACTCATTAGTAAGAAACTTAAAGATGAGTGAATTTTTAAAAATAACTTAAGTATTTTATTTTCTTTTTTTTCGTTTTTTTATTAATTACATAACGTGTAACGGGTGTTTAAATTCAACGTGTGCTAACGCGATTTATAATCGTTTAAATCAGTCAAGGCCTTATGGGGTTGATAAACCATTAAAGGGGCACGTTTTAATTTCATATGTCATTCACTGTTTTACAACAAGGAAATTAAAGTTACATTTTATTTATTTGCTAATAAGGGGTAATGTTTTAATTTTATTCAAGTAAGACGTTTGGTAAGAGGATAGAGGAAGGGCGAAAAAGAGGTTGGGCTGGTAGATATTTATGGCAGAATTTTGTCTTTTTTCTTTAACTTTAAAATAAAATTTAGGAAATAATTTAAGAACTTTAGAATAGAAGGTGTGTCTCCAAATTTTCAATCAAGGATACTCATATTTGTTTGGTCCTTTCGTCTTCTAATGGAAACAAAGAAAAATTAAACAAAACTTACCTTTAACCATGGTGATCCAGATCCTGGCCATTCTGGATCTTGTTCCTCAATAACACCCATATCATGATTATATGATGGTATCCGGTAGTTTGCAGTATTATTATGACCATTTGGTGAAACTAAATTCGTTGTATAAGAATTTATACCAAAGAAATCTGAAGTGCCTCGAATGCTGTGAATTTCTTCCAATGTAAACGATGGCAGACGTGATCGTGTGAAACCTTGTTCCTTACTCATACCAGCAATACGATCGATCATAACTTGTGGATAATTTCCGCGTTTCGAAAATATTGGATGTCCAAACCAGCCAACCTGTAAAGAGTTTATTGGTATAAGAGGATGGTTTAAGGAGATTAAGGATTCTTAAGAAGAATTTTTTAAGATCAAAATTTCTTGTTGTTGCTCTAAACTAAAAAATCTGTCTTTTTAAACATTCGACCAATCTATCTATTTGACCAATTATTGGTATAATTCAATCAAGTGTACGAGTATTATATAATCAGAGCAAATAGAGAACACGATTTAAGAATTCTCCTATAAAATCTGGTTCTATATTCTTTCGACCAATCAATGATTTAATGGTATAGTAAAAAAATTAAAAATTATTACGAAATATAACACACGAATTGTTCAAAGCCATACATGAATACTTAAAAAAAATCAACCAGTTGCGATAGTTCTTAACATATTCTAACTAAAACATAGTTTTAGACCAATTAATATCTTTTTTTCAGCTAAGGGGTATAATTGCAAAACTTTTCTTTTCCACTTTTAAGAATTTTATGAAAAACGAATAAAAATTTGAAGGCTGCTAAATTGATAATAAAAAATAGTTAATCAAAGCATAAGTTTGGAATTACCTTTCAATGAAATTAAATGAAATAAAATGAAACGAAAACGTAATAAAAGCCTTCTAATCTAAGAAAAACTTCATCATACTTAACTGATTTTTTTAAAAAAAGGGGCACTAGAAGAGTTTTGAAATAATGCCTCTCAGCTAGTAAAAATTTGAGAATTTACATAAATTTACTCTGAAGAATTTATTTCTATTCTAAAGCATGATAAGCTTTCAGCTGAGAAATAACAACAAACATTAACTTTTTTTTATACCAGTTTGTACAAACCAGTGAATAAAATGATGAAATATTTTTTATTATGTTTTCATATTATATTAACTAAACAGTTTGTGTGGAATATTTATCAGTTTAAACACAAAAAATCCTATTAAAAATTCCATGCAAGTGTCTTCATTATTTCGACCAATTAACTTATTTCTTAATTGAGTAGATTAAATATGGCAAGTATTTCACTTTAATATTCATTTAAAAAAAACACACACAGCTGTACCAACTCAATTTTAATATACAATTTGTTTTCTTAAAAATGTTCGACCAGTTTCGACTATTAACATTAAGAAATTGCTGCTGAAGTGAAATGATGATTTAAATTCAATTTAAATCATGTGAATGATATATCTCATTGAGATGTACAACTTTCTTGTCTTTTAGACTAAATTTGATTGGTATAAAATAATAATCTTAATCTTGACCCTCAACATGTTTTGAATGTGTGTGTATCCAAGCAAAATATTTTTTTTTAATTCATGTTATTTATCTCAATTAAATGTTCTTTCGACCAAAAACACATTGATTGGTATACAGATCTTTCTTAATCCTTAGTTCTTAAAAATATTTTATTGATTTTGACCTATAGACAAGTTCATATCATGTACAAATCTCATTTATGTAAGCTAAACTTTGTTTTTCATTCGACCAAAACCATCAATTTTATTGGTATAAAAAAACTAAATAACAGGTTGGTTTAATTTCTAACATTTAATTTAAAGAACAACTTTTTTTAAATACTTACATAGAATTGCATTGCTCGCTCGGAGGCCTCTTTATCCTCGTCCGAATTAGTCTTTGCTTCTGGCCATGTTACATCCAAAGTAATACCAATTTTACCTTAAGAATAAAAGAAATGAAAAACAAATTAATTAATATGAATGAGATAAAGTTATTAAGAGAACCCGACTTAAGTGCTATAATTTTGTGCTATTTAGAAAACTCCCTCTATAACACCCATTAATCAACAGAAGTGTAATTAATTTTTTTTTATTATTATGTACTTATTTACCTCGTTGTTTAGCTTGATACTCATTGCGGTACATATGAACAACTTCAGCATGTGCTTTTAATAAATTATGACCGCATAAATACGATGGAATCCCTGGGTAATCATAAGAGGGGGCCATATAGTCTACACCATAGCCATGTTCACACACATGCCATGGCTCATTAACCGTTGTCCAAATCTGCAATTATATGATTTTTAGAAAATTTACACATACAAATATGCAAAGCAGGCATACAACAAACTTAAGCCAAATTGATATTTACCTTAACACGGCCGCCAAACATTTCAAACAACAATCTTGCATAATCCTTGAAGACCGGAATTATCTCTGGGTTGGTCCAGCCACCCAACTCTTGTAGTCGCTGTGGCAACTCCCAATGGTAAATTGTTGCCATAGGAGTTATATTGTACTTGATAAGTTCATCGATAAGATTACTGTAGTATTTGATGCCTTTGCTGCTTATGTGATTCATATAGCCCGTTGGCAGGATTCGTGGCCATGCGATAGAAAATCGATAGATGTTAACATTTAATTGGCGGACCATTTGGACATCTTGACGCCACTGAAATTATAACATAGCAACACAAAATTTAATGAGAGATGTTTGAGAAAATACAAAATAAACTTGATAAAGAAATACACAAACAAGAAAAATCAATAGAATTAGAAAATTCAGGCTATATTGACAATAACAACGGCGTAGGATTGAGTACTTCAATGCCAATTGAAGTTTCTGCGTACTGTTAAAGTTTGAGAAATTAAAGAAGGAATTTAGTACTTTAATACATAACATTGTGAATCTTCTGTAAAATAAATTTCAAGTTAAAAAGTTCAATGTAATGTCCCTGGGTTATCAAAAGAAATACAAGGTGTCCACCGGGAAGGTATCCTACTTTGTTTCGCCACCGTTTTAGTAAACATTAGTCTTGACAGTTCAAATTTGGCAGTCGTGAAATGGCAAATTTATTTTGGAAAAATATTCGATAAACCAACGTGTTTTAATCGTTGATCATCGATTACTGTTACGATGAGAAAGTAACGTGAAATCTTTGGGAGAAACAACGTGCCAACAAAACACACTATTTATCGTGTAGTGAATGATTTCGAAGAAAGGGTGATAGACCCAAGCATGGACCACAACGTACTGCAAGCGCCAAAGCATTGTAAGTTATATTATTTTTGTTTTAACTTCTAATCATTCTTTAATCATTTTTCTGCTTGTACAGTGATTTTATAAAAAAGAATTTATTGACTTATGATTGCACTACGTCAGCTCTAGTCAGATATTTCTTTTGACGTGGTGCAAATTAGTGCCCAAACAAAGTTTTTCTTCTCTCTGAGAGGATTTCATTCCCACCTGTCACAATTTGACATTTAGTCCGAAATAGTGCGAAGAATTTAAGGAACACACCTTTTGTACAAACCAAAGAGAACTATCAATTTTGAAATTTGTGTAACAGGAATTCGCAAGTTTTCCAAAGGAGGGGAAATTATTTGCTCTCTCATTGCGCTCTTTCGATGCAACTTTTTTGAGTTAACAAACTGGAATTTGTGAAAATTTGCGAAAAATTTCGCGTTAACACTGCTACAAATTTCTGTGAACAAAAACTACTGTAAAAATCGTGGTGTTCAGTTTCTGTCACAGAGTTGCCGCTAATCAGAGAATTTTCCAAAGTAGGTTTTCAAAAAAAATGCAGTATATTCTTACAGAAGATCTAAATATTCCAATTTTTACATATATTTTCAAAAAAAAACAATAGACGAAGTTAAAAATAGCATAATATTAATAGTTATGATATCACGATTATTATCAAAACAAGCCGGAAGCCGTAAGAATAGAATTGAAAAATTAGTAGACTTAATTTTGATAAATGATAATTTTCTTTGCCAAAAAATAAAAGTGCAGGAGACTCGATTTAAAAGCAGTAGATCTGTTTTACGAAAAAAAGTGCATAAGATCTTTTGAAATCTTGGCAAATTGGCAACGGTGCTATACACAAAAATTAAATTTCTAACAAAAAGTGGTGCAGTTCATGGTTCAATGCGTTTGTTAACTTTATTCAAATTTCCCTAACTTCGATCAAATTTCCTCATCTTTTCAAAATTTGACAGGTTTTACACATTTTTTTGGAAAAGGCTACCAAACAAATCCAATAACGAAGGTTCGCATACCTTTCAAAAAGACGAAAGACGAAACGAACGAACAAATAAATCATGTAATCAGGGGCCTAATCACGTAAAATGAAAACGATAGCACGATATCCATTCCGCCATTGCTATCTCTATTACATCCGATGGAAAAAATAAAGACAGCTATCTTCAAAACGATATCGTCCGATCATTTTCATTTTACATGATTAGCTCTCTATTGTTAGACAACATCGTTTGATGGAAACGAAGAAAGTTTTCAGATTTGAAAACTATACAACATCATGGTTGTTTTTGCGTTTAAATGATCAAACATCGATCGTTGTCCAGCAATGTTTGACAAGATGATGTTCAATGTCAACCCCTCTTATAATGTGATGATTTTGACGTTTGTAAATTAAAAAGAATAAGAGAGAGATATTGCTATTGGAGTTGGAGGTGTTTTTCTTTTCTGAGCAGAGCATGGAGTAAAGCTTTATTACTGATCTCTATATACACTGGATAGTGTATTCCTTATAATGTATAACAGTTTTTTTGCTTCTATTTGAAGATGACAATTAGGTGGTCGGCTTCATAATTTGACATCTAATTTACACAAAAATACGTGTTTCCAAGATGTCAATCTGAAGAAAAAGAAACAAACCAATGATATGAAAGGGAAAAACTTTGTGAAAGTTTGATTTATTATTTTTATCATTAAGTTATTCACTGTGTACATTTTTTTGTGCTATTATTTTTCAATAGCGCTAGAATTATATCATTAGAAAGGTGTTTAAATAGGTAATAGTAAATATGTAGATGATTATATAGTCTGTGTTTTTTTATGATTTTACACTCTTTAACTTTGTAGTTCCGTTTCATTTAACCATTTAGGAATGAAATAAAATGTTAGCAAACAGATTTGGGGGGAGCAACGAACAGAGATTTGACGTCTTCATAGTACAGTTATATTGTTATACAAAAAAGTGGTCAGGTTCATAATATAACAATTCTTCAAATGGAAGCAACTTTTTTATGTCAATACGCTATCCAGTGTACTTTAGACGGTGTTCACATTGGATTGAAAAACTGGATTTTTCAGTATTCACATCTCGCTCCCATTTCTTCAGTAAAGGAAGAAGATGTAAATACTGAAACGTCAAAAAAAATCCTGTAAACACCGTCTTAGAGATCAGTGAGCTTAATGTGATTGCGATGCGTTCAACGCACCTAAATTTAGCACTGACTTTTCATCTAACAGCTGGCCAATTAAAAAGTAAATTTAAAAATATGAACTGAAATTGGTGTGTTGAACGCACCCATTTGAATTGAGTGAAAAAAGGTATAAAGTTGGCTGCGCTCAGTTAAAAGTTTAAAAAGAAACACTGATCTTTTTTTTTAAAAGCTCAGTGCTATGCTCGGAGTTGAAAAAGAAAACCGTAAGACGGTGTTCACATTGGACTGAAAAACTGGATTTTTTTGACGTTTCAGTATTTACATCTTCCTTTACTGAAGAAGTGGGAGCGAGATGTGAATACTGAAACGTCAAAAAAAATCCAGTTTTTCAGTCCAATGTGAACACCGTCTAACTTTGTTAACATGAACAAATTTCCGATGGGTTTTTGACATTAGCTTACGTTTGTTATAAATTGCCTTTTTGGTCTTTATTCTTCCTCAAAACGTAGAGGAAAATTTTTTGAAGCCTTAATCTTAATTGGCCTTATGTTTTAAGTCAAAACAATACAGTGATATTCTTTTATTAGCTACAATATCTACCACACTTGCTTAGTTCGCCTTAGAGTGCCTTACCAATGTCCCCAATTGATCACACAGCTTGACTATGTCATCGCGCATAAAATTCTGATTCTTTAACACGAATTTTGCAGCTATTTGTTTGAATGCTAATTCTACCAAATAGATTCCACCTCTCTTTAGCACAATGTTACGCCTCTTCAATTACTAAAACACATGCATATACATAGCTGCTGTTGGAATTTCAATTGAGACCGATAAATATCTAACTGGCTACTTGAAAATTGATAGTTAGCAGTTAGCACTGGCATTGTCTCTCCTATAGTAATTCATATAAAGCCAGCTTAATGCATCTTCGATGCTAGTGGATTATTATAAACGAAGAAAAAATGTTGTTTACCATGGTATTGACTGTGGCACGCGGGGTCTAAGTCAAATTTTATAATCAAACTTACTAAATTAGCCTTAAACTCTATACAATAACTTTAGTTTAAGTGTAGTGGCTACAACTGAATGTCATAGTAGCCTCTTAAGAAACCAATCTATCTTCTTGAGGAATCTTGAAGCTCCTTCACAACTCGAATCAATTCAAACCATCGACTATAAGTTGTTGTTGTTGTTGTTGATTGCATGTAATTTATGTTTACAATCAGATTCATAATAATATTGTCTCTTGACTCTACATTATTATCAGGCCTTGAAATAATGCAGCACGCGAATTTGAACTTCAGAGTTAATAATAAGAATCACTAAGCAAGCCTTCTTGCCTTGCATCTACCTAGAAAAAAAGGCAAACTGATTTATTAATTGTTAGTTAAAGAGACAGTGACACTCTTAGTTTCTATAATGCTGGGTGTGGTACAGAATAGACCTGATATTTGGACTGGTTATACCTACAGAAAGTTATTGCACCAACCCCTTGACAATTAGCAGTTACAGATGTTTGATTCTGGCTAATCGCGTTCAGTTAAACTTTATTAACCCCCCATAATGCATAACAACAATCCTGCCTTGACCATGCACATTTGCATAGAATAATGAGTTTGTGTATTAATACTAAAACAACAAACAGATGGAGCCAGGTGCGGGTAATTAACATTACAGGTTGTTCGACCGATATTATTGACGAAAATGAAAATTTATTCTGTCTTCTGGCCATTTGTCCAGTAGTTTCAGCCTGTATAAATATAGAAAATGTCATAAAATACAAATGGGAGGGTACATTTTTTGAATAAGGTATATTATAACTTTTAAATTGGAATTTTTATTACCGTTTTTGATCATTCAATTTGGCAACCATTAATCTTTCAATACTTGACAGTTTGGTGGAGTTTTTTTTTTGTTATGCTTGTACATATTTGTCTTATGGATTTATTAGAGCAGAAAGGTGATTTCTTTGTTTCGTTATAAGATTTTATCGGTTTCTAGTTGTCATTTTGCAAAATTTAAGATAATAAAAAAAAAATTTATTTAATTGAAATTTAACAAGACTGCATTAAGAAAATTATTCTCAATTAAAATGAGTTTCAATATATTTATTTTTAATTGTCTATTCATTGGCAAATTTAATTTATTAGCGACAACAAAACTTATGTTGGGTGGGGTTGAATTGAGTATGATCTTAAATCAAAACTTACCTACAAATAGAGGTAGGGAGTTAAGTATTTTATACTGAACAATCGTTTACAAACCTTTCTTGGTAAATAAAATTCCAATAAATTATAATTATATATCGAATGGATTATAAATCTTTTCTCATGGTAATTAAGTAGTTTGCTATTTTTTTTTTAATTATTTGTTTTAATTTTTTAAATAGCTAACAATTTTAGAATTTTGTTTTTTTTTTCAGTTTGTTTTGTTTTTTGTTTGTTTGTTTGTTTGTATATGGCTCGTGGCAAGATTAAACAATTTATTGATAGGTTAATTTATATTATTTGACTAAAACTGGGAGATTCAATAAGTGACAACAACTTTAAACAATATTTTATAATTTTTTCAATAGGTACTTAACAATAAGCTTAAAATAATAATTTATGATCTTGTATTAATAAAATTTTGAATGAAGCTTTTTAAGGCTCAGGATTGACCAGTTCTTATAAATAAGTAGTTTGAGAGGTTGATTTCTACGTAGTTAACGAGTAGTTAATTAATAAGTGATTTGATATAACATTGGAATCATTGGAAGAGATGAATGAAGTTTTCGTCGGGGGTTGGTGATTTGGAGTTCTTCTTTTTCACTCACTTACTACTCCAAAGTCCAAACTTTGGTTCTGTTCTGAGTAATGTTTCGATAGTCATTTTATATTTTTTTTTTTTTGATTTCAAGAAGGAGTAAACATAGAAAACAAACATTCTGTTTCTTAGAAACTCCATAAAATGATTTGCTATTAGCCTTGTATATTATATTTTTTTACCAGGACAACATTTATCACGAATTTTTTTCCAAGCAGTAGGCAGCTCCAGTGAAAATTTGACAGATGTAACCGCTGTACGTGAAAAGATAAAAGAAAGTCTCCACTTAATTTTTCGCGGGAAAAGAATGCTCGAAGCATTATTTTTCCGGAAAAATTGTGACGTTTTTGCGTATTATTCGCTTTTTAGATATACTTCCTCGTGAAGTGAACTATCGCCCGTGGAGGAAGTGATTTTTTGACATTTCTTACTGGTACAGACTTGCGAATGTGTTGTGAACGTTTGGCGTTTAAAACTACCATGCCTCAAATGACTAGTAATCAAATTGTCAACACTTCACCAAGAGTTCCCGTACATTTTGCAAGCCAACTGCTCGTGAACGAAAACCCTCCCAACAGCTTCACCAGCACGTTCACTGGTGAATAAAAATACTAATTTTAGCTGCATTTTTTTGCATGTCCATATGGACATTGGCGAAAAAATGACCTCGGGACATTTCAACAATTGCCTCGGTCTGCCATTTTGTATTGAATAATTTTACCAACAAACATTTGACATTTCAACGACAACGACAATAGCAGTCTGGCAATACCGTTTTTATCGGGACAAAAGTTAAATCCACTTAATTATCTGGACATAGCTAACTCTATATGGACAAAGTTGTTGTTATATTTGACATGTGAATTGCTTTGTTTTTTGTCGTTTTTTTCAGACAGAATTTACTGGAGTTGCAAAAAAACACAGCTTTTGTATGGATTCATGACAGGATTCACAAGTATGTACTAGGCTTTATAAACTAAAATCATCTCCCTGTTTCATTCTTTTCATTAATTAGATGTTATGAGGACACATGACTCAAATAAAATATAAAATGTGTAAAAAAAACTGTTGTCATAAGAATGAGAATAAAATAAATAAAACAACAGTCTTAAAACAATCAGTGGCGTAACCAATGGGGAAGGGTACAAAGGGGCCATATAAATATAAGGATAATATTTTGTTCAATAAAAACTTGAACTGATTTCCAAACCGGGTTAAACTGAGTTGGAATCAGTAAACAGAGTTATTTTGACGGAAAAAATTAATTTTGATATATTAAAAAACCTCTATAAATTTCTAAAATTTTAAAGTTTTCTTACTTCTCCGGAAAAAAGTTATTATAGGGCAATTTCTTGAAATTTGAATCAAAACAAAATTTGTTTGTCAAAATTTAGGGTGCTTTCATAAATGCTTGGTTGCCAAAGTCTGACGAATGCATAACTTTTATAAATGCAAATGGTAAATGTCAGATTTTTATAAAAGCAAAACGCAAATACTTGCAGCCCAAATGTGCAAATATTAAAACTCACATGCGTTCTGAATTGCTCTTTTAAAGAAAGATATGATTAAATAAATGATTTGCTTGACAGTCTTTTGACAAATGACGCAAATAAAAAGGGTTCATAAATTCAATGAAAAACGCATGGGCAAATTTTTTTTATAACGTTAATATGATTGCAAATGATCTCATGTAAACAAAGCAACTATGAAAGCACCCATAGTTAGTTCATTAAAGGATGACTAAGATGTCGATGGATAAAAAAAAAAACTAAACATTTTTTTTTAAATGTAGTCTGTTTACTTCTCCGAAAAAGGTGATTTTATGGCAATTGGATGAAATTTGAGTTCTTCCGTCAAAAAATTGTTCTTTTCTTATCTGTCTAGGCTTAACCTAGAATCAGTTAAACATTACAATTAAAACAAATATTTTCCGTATTTGTCACTTTTGTACCCTTTCCCACTAGCTACACCACTGTCTGTTTCAAAACAGCTGTTCTATTTATTCTATTCTTATTCTTATGTCATCATTCGCTTAGCACATTTTATATATTTTTTTCAGTCGTGCGTCCTCACAGCGTCTTAATAATGGAAAGAATGAAAAAGGGAGATTGTTTTAGTTTATAAAAAGCGAATAATACATAAAACGTCACAATTTGTTGGCAAAATTAGATGAAGACTTTCATTTATCTTTTCACGTACAGCCAGTGGTTACAACTGTCAATTTTTGCGCTGAAAAAAAAACCGAGATAAAATCTGTCATGGCAAAAATTTTTGTATTGGAGATAAATTTTGTTTCGATTTGCGTACCTATAGGCACGCACAACAACACATCATTACACACAACGACTTCGTGATTTTACGGCTTTCAAAAAATTTGAGGTTCATTTATTTGAAAAAAGACAGTAATGTACCTGTTCGTGTACTTCCGAAAACTACAAATTTCTATGAATATTTTTTTATGTGAGTTTTGACAGAACTTTAAGCTTAATTTGTAGAAATTCTTAGTTTTGGGAGGTACACGCACAGACATAATAATTGTTAAAAATATTTTTGTATCACTTCTTGTTCAGACTCATCCCCATATAATTACAAAAAAAATTGAGCTCAAAATTTAAAGTTTTATAAGCATCCATAGCTAAACTTTGTTCGACTTGTTTAACAAATTCTAACGTCGAATTTCAACCGTACATTTCTACTCGACTCACCAAAAGTGTCAAAAAGACGAAGCATGAAACGACCGAAAAATAGATCGTGTAATCAGGCCCTTACTTCCCATAACTGCAAATTTCAATCAATTTTAGCCCAAAGTTCTGTCAAAGTTTATATAAAAATTAAAATTGACAAAAACTTAAGGGTTTTTTGACAATCATTGGGGCTGTCAAAAGAAACCATTTGGATTTCAAAATCTTAGAAAATTTATTTACCGGCATCTAGGTGGTCTTGCATCAAAAATAATTTAAAAGAAGTATCAAGAGCAAAATGACCAAAATTCATAGTTCATATCCAACAACAATGTGTCAAATTTTAGACTTGATAATTTTTTCTTTTATAATTATTTGTGGTTGAATTCATTATTGATTTATCGATTGGTATTTTTCCATAATTTTAGTCGCACATTTTATTAATTTGTTTACAATTTTTAAAGCGCTTCAAACACAACAAATTATAACTTTTTTTTAAACAAACTTATTAAAAATTCAATAATTAATTTCTTACTGTATAATCTACATAAATGTAGGTATATCTTTTAAATAGGATTTGTGGTTATGCCTTTCAAACAAACGAATCATAATAATGAAAACAAAAACTTAAAAAAAATAATAATAACTTGCGGGTACTTGTTTAGTCAGAAAACCAAAGGTTGTCGCATTTCAAATTAATTGTTAAAATAACCCAAATGCTGTTGACTTGATCGAATCATTAATATTTTATGAAGTGAAATTTTCTGACGAAATTTTAACTAAAATACTCATCATTCAAGTCTTAAGGGCCTTATCATACCTTTTTCTGGACTATTTTTACCTTGATACACAAGTGTGTTCAGACCATCAATCTCATTTGGTTAGTTTATATTTTGGAAAACTCACTCCTCACTCTACTCCTCACAAACTCACTCCTCACGCATATATTTTTACTAAAACTTTTGTTCCACACGTTAAGAACAGGCGATAACAGTGAGCTACTCTCAATGGTTCAACCCGACAACGTTGTCAGCAAAGTCATTGTCAGAGCATTGTCAGGCCAGTCATCAGAAAATCGGTGTGTTCATGAAATTGAGATCTCACAAATTTAGCTCCGTCAAAATGTGAACAAATTTATCTAAATTTTTTTCCTAGTGCCATATTTCTATTAAAGGTTTATCTTAGTTCAGATTTAATAAATCTATTTGGTGTTTTCACTAAACAAAAAGATTTATTTTGACAGCACCTTTGAAAAAGCAAATGGTGCTACATTTTTTCTTATGAAATGGAAGTGAAATAGTTATTTGTGAAGAACTGAATGCAGCCACGAATGAATCCTTCACTGCCATATAAAAATAGGTTTAGTTTGATTTGAAAAAGAATTTGCCCTTGGAAGATTGAACAAGATTAATTTTGAATCTTCAAGATTTACGAAATAAACTTGTATGGTAAATCTTCGAGATTAAAAGAAGATTTGAGGTAAATCTTATTAAATTTCAGATTAGTGTTAGGTGGAAATGTACGAGTAATATTTGTAATTTGACAGTAAAACTGATTAATTTTTCTGCAATTCCAGCAAGATCTAATTTTTTTTAACATGCCTAATGAAGCCATTATATTCTTTGAGACAAATACTCTGATTTCAGAATCCAATGAATGAGCTGCAGAGGGAATCAGACTCAATTTTGGCATTTTTACTATGAGTCAAATGTCAAAATTGAGTGTGACTCGTTCCGCACCTCATTTGGTTCTGTTATCGGGGTGGAAATGTACCAACCACGTTGACTGAAAAATTGGCATTGTATGATAGTGTTCAGATAGCACTGAAAAACTGTATTTTTTTCATTATTCACATCTCAATTCACTGAAGAAGTAAAAACGTGATGTAAATCCAGCTCTTCAGTCCAATGTAAACACCTTCTAAGGCACAGTTGGCTATTATCAGATCATTGAACCCACTCATTGTAAGAAGACATATCTGACAATATATTCAGATTTGACAGCTGCCTGAAACTACAAAGCTTTATAAGACTGGTGTTCACATTGGATTGAAAAACTGGATTTTTTTTTTGACGTTTCAGTATTCACATCTCGCTCCCACTTCTCCAGTAAAGGAAGATGTAAATACTGAAACGTCAAAAAAAATCCAGTTTTCAGTCCAATGTGAACACCGTCTAAGAATAAAATTATACAAACTGAACACACTTATATAGAATTCGTTCGAATTTTCTGACAGTTCCTAATTTTCGATTTTTAAGAGTATTAAAACATCTACTTGTCAAATTTACAACTCATTACCGAGTTCCACTATGTGTGTGTTGCATGTAGGTACATATGTATTTACCAAAATGTCTTCCTCAATTATTTATCAGTTATCACTCTTGACAATTAATGTTGAATTTTTTACTAGTTAAAAAAATTACAAACTAATTCTAAAATGACAATTGTTGTTGGATGACCCTATGACCCTGTGCTACAAAACATTAATTAATATTAAACATTTGAAAAAACTGTTAATGCAAATGTTTACTCTCTATTTTTACATATTTAAACAAAAACAAATAATAACTCACCTGATGATAGCTATCGGCAGTTACATCAGCATTAGATTGATCTGCAATTTTTTCTGGTGACTTATGTGTCAAATGATCCCAAATGGATTCTCCTTTATCATCTGCATCCCAACCTCCTTCTATTTGATATGATGATGAAGCAACACCCCATAGAAAATCATTAGGAAATCTTCGCTGTGTCACTGTTGTTGCTTTTCTATAAATAATAAGCAAAAATAGAAAAACAAAATTTCATTAGATTTACGAAAAAATAAAAATATAGAAATATGTACTCGTAAATAAAATCAATAAATAAATTAAGAACAATATCAGCACTCTTTAAAAACGACATTGTAATAAAGAGTAAAGAGAACAACTACTAATAGTTTTTTTTTTTTAAATGAGGCCGGCCTTCCTAATGCTATTAGTGATATTTCCGATCTGAAAAGTACAATAGTTCTTTTCTGCTGCTCGAATACGAAATGCAATTTCACCACCGCATAATAGTATTAGTTTGTACTTTATTATGAAACAGGGCCAAGGAAGCAGTGATCCCGTAACTGAAGATCTTGAAAACGATTGACTTGTCGATAAATGAATTAGACGGTGTTCACATTGGACTGAAAAACTGGATTTTTTTGACGTTTCTGTATTTACATCTTCCTTTACTGAAGAATACTGAAACGTCGAAAAAAATCCAGTTTTTCAGTCCAATGTGAACACCGTCTATAGGTTTGTTTGTTATCTTCCAAATAAATGTGTAAGACCTGTCAAATTTTGAACAGAGGGGAAAATTCTATCAGAGTTGGGGAAATTTGAAAAAAGTTAACAAACGCATTGAACCATGAACTGCACCACTTTTTGAAAGAAACGACATTTTTGCGTATAAATGGCGATGCCACCTTGTCATGATTTCAATAGATCTAATGTAATTTTTTTGTTAAACAAATTTACTGCTTTTAAATCGAGTCTATTGCACTTTTATTTTTCGCAAAAGAAATTTTTTTCAATTTTGTTCTTACGGCTGCCAGCTATTGGCTTGTTTGATAACAATCGTGATAGCATAATTAATTATAATACGCTATTTTAAATTTCTATTGTTCTTCTAATTTCAAAATAGGAAAATTAAATACATTGCTTTTTTGTTTTGAAAACCTTCTTCGGTACGTACGAAACTAACCACCACGATTTTTGACAGTACTTGTTGCACTTCGTGTGCACAGAAATTTGTGTAGCAGGAACTCGCAAGTTTTCCAAAGGAGGAGAAATTATTTGCTCTCTCATTGCGCTCTCTCGATGCAACTTTTTTGAGTTGACAAACAGAAATTTGTGACAATTTGTGAGAATTTTGGAAAATTTGTGAAAAATTTGCAAGAAATTTCACCTAAACAAACATAGCTAATAAATAGACTTACAGCCTGATTACACGATATGCTTTTTCGGACGTTTCATGTTTCTTTTTTTTTTGATACATTGGGTGACGGGTGTAGAAATGTAGGGGGAATGAAAAAACGAAAGCACGTTTGAAAATTTTAAGATTAAGACTTAAGCTAGTTGAACTTTGACGTCTATGATTTGACAAGCGACTCTAGGCGGGAAATGCTTACAAACATTTAATAATGAGCTTTAAAATTATTTTTCGTGATTAAATAGATATAAGATCGAAAAAGAACTGATTAACAAATATTTTTAATTATTATTACTGCCTATTTTCCAATAAATGCAAATCATATTTTTTGAACGTCAGAAAAACGAATGGACTTTTTTGGTTGTGTATAATCACGAAGGTACGCGTGCCTGTCAAAAAGACGAAAAACGAAACGAAAAAAAAACACGAATCGTGTAATCAAGCTCTTACTCCTGAAAAAAGTTTGCAAATCGTGCAAATTTATTAGCAAAATAATGGTTCACGCGACGCATCGCGAAACAATCAATTTATTGAAGGAAGCTTTTGGTGAGCGCATTATCTCGTGTCGTGGGGTAATTTATTTATGGGGTTATGTGAAGTCACTTGTCTACGAAGATAAGCCCTTGGCGATTTACGCCTTGGAAGAGAATATTTGGTGCCTCAATAAATTAGGCATAAAACTCCTCTTTTTATATAGGATTATTTGGGGGCAATTTGCAATCTTGAATTTCCTTTTTTAAAATCGAAAAAATAACTGACAGCATTTTACACCGACAAAATTCTACTTTTTTTTAATTCTAGCATCAAGTTATATTTGAATTTCAAGGTAGATTTTTTTTAAGAAATGTCTACACAGGGATGCCAGTTATACCCGAGAAGTGTTGTTCTCATTATACTGCATAATCAATTTATAAATACTTAAAAGCAAAAAGGTGTTATTCAATATTACTATTATTCTCTTAATATGTATGTTAATTGTTGTAAAACAATTAATTGAATATAAATCAATTTGTTTGACAGTTGTTGTTAAGACTTGTTACAAATTGTAATACAACTTCAAGCTGTGGGGGCTGTTCGATCAAGAGTGAATCTATTTCAATTATCATAATGTGCTTGAAATTGAGATTGAAAGCAACAATATTCTTATCGATTTGTTTCTTACTCATTTTTTTTTTAATTTTATTTTTTCTGTCCATAGACCTTCATGCACCATGTTATGTAATGTTAGGTTAAATATGCGACATTGAAATGTTTCATAGTAATTCCGATTGTTTTGTGATTTCAATTGAATATTAGAGGAAAAAAAAAAGTAAAGCAATTGAAGTTTATTTTTAAAGGACACATACAAAACATACATATTACATGATTTCATTCAATTTTCAATGGCTTTTAAGTACATAAATAGGTAGATACTTTAAAGCTGGTTCTGTAATAAATTTGAAATTGTTTTTTATAGTTCTTTTGTGGTTTCAATTAAATTAATCGCAAACTTTACGTACTTACTTAAGGTTTGTTGAAGGCTATCCGCCTTTGACATATAAGTATAGTCATAAATCATATATTACTTTATCCGGCTAAGTTATAAAAATTATTATAGTTTTAGATCATGAATGAATTGCCATGGCAATACCTATAGGTATTCTCTGAAACTATTAGTAATTTTGTATTTTGTATTGTTTGTAAAAGACTATATGAAGCTTCTAAATGCTACAAAACCTACAAAGAGTTCCAAAACTTTTCCAGTAGCATTAACCTTTGTACCTACCTATTTTTCGTGACAACATTTTAAAGGAATGTTAGGGCAACGAAATTCGAATCAAAATTGATTTTTATTAAAATTATTTCCATTTAAATGTATATCTTACTTTTGTTTAAACGTAATTTAAAGATTTTTATCTTAAAGATCCAATCATTAAAGCACAAGTTATTAGCTTCTAACTAGACCAATAATATTTTGAATAAAATAATTATAAATTAGAAAGGTAAAAAAAAAGTGGAAATTCCATTCACATAAAAATGTTTCGAAATATACAAATACACATTAAAATTAACCAAATGACCTTGATAATTTTTTTTTTTTTTGCTCATAAAATTATCGCACGCACACGTGAGTTCTCAGACAGATTTATGTGTCTATCAATCTTCATCGCTAAAATGATTGTCTTCGTCATTTTCATTCAACCAAATTCCTCTTTTAAACGACTCTGATTCTTAGTTCAACAACCGCTATGGCGCTATCTTGTGAAATAGTTACACGCTATTTTTTGTTTCCTTTTTATTCTAGTTACTTTCTAATATGGGAATAAAATAATTTTGCATCTCTGTTTTTCTTTAACACTGTTCTTTTTCAACACACGCTATAGTGTTAAAGTAAGAGGGAATAATTTATAGTTTCTGTATGTTTAAAATGTTTGGATAAAAATAATGTGATATGCTTCTACTAAGAAGCATATAACATGACTTTTAATGATCATATCCTTAAGATTAGCATCTTGAAATTGTGGTGAAATTATAAACTTGCATAAATTTCTTAAAATTATTCATAGAAAAAATTCAAATTTTAGCAATTTAATATTGTTTTATGGAAAATTTAAAAAAGAAAGGCAGTAGGAATTGTTTTAAATTGGCGTCACTGGCAAACATTAACAATTCTACATAAAATAATTATATAGTACCTTTTGTACATAAAAGTAGTAAGCAATAGAAGTTATTGACAAAATTGCCTTTTTTTCTAAAGATTAAAACGAAATAGTAGTTTTTGAGAGCTGAAGACAAAATCGATTTTTTTTTGTCAAAAGAATCACCTAAAATCTTTAGTTTTCACCTAAGAGTATAGTTAAAAATGAAAAACAGTTAGAGGAAAATTTAAGAAAACCAGCCCATCAACTTATTTGTTTGTTATTATAAATATCTATTTATATCTTTGAATATAAGCTGAGCTCACTTTAAATTCTAAAACAAAAACACTTCTAAAAATGCAAAACCTGCTTCATCAAAGCTATAATATTGCAGATTGAAAATTGCCTTGTATAAGTATATTTGTTTTCTGACCTTATTTCATAGAAACTCTAGACACTATATTTCACAGCAACTAATTAAAACATCAATATATTTTTTCTTTACCAAGTCGCCAAACATCCTGTTAAAATAATGTCGATGCATTAATTCAATAAAACATTAATCATCATCAAAACAACTATAAGCAAAATTCCTACAACTCAATGCAAATACTTTATTATTTTCAATAATAATAAACGATAAAAATATCAATTTAATGATTTATTCTATGTTAAAAAGCATATCAAATGCTTTAATATTTATGTATGTACAATTGTTAATATAACTCGTCTTGATGGGTGAACTTTATTAACATAATTAATTTCAATGCCTTAAGCTAAGCCACAGAGTAATTTGTCAGGTGGTTTTTTTTTGTTGTATTATTAGTTCATAGTACTTGAATGTTAATGTTTAAAATTCATTCATCAGATAGAAGATAATTTAAATAATCTTAACACTACTCTATTGCACCGGAATGTAGTTGGCAAGTGTGACATTTTTTATGAGAAAAAAAGTTGATTTGTTTGTATTATTTAAGTATTTCTATGCACAAATAAAAAAACACCTTTGAATTTGTGAATAATTGGGTACAAAATGTTGAGGAAATTTGAATTTAAACTTAAATAAATATGAACATAGAAACAGCTTAGAACTTGCAAAGAAGAGAACCTGCACAGTAGGGAATCTGCAGAGTAGAAATCCTGGCACAGCTATAGAAACTTATTAAGTTACCTAGTCCCCTATTACACGAAGATGCTTTGCGCCTGACTCTTTATTCGAATTCCTCTTTGAAAATCATCGTGTGAGACACGCGCTATTACGCGGTGCTTCACAATGCTTGATGCAAAATTGACAGTTCTCCTTTGTTGCGAAATTCGCTCCAACTGTTCAAGTGATTTTAACGAAAAATACGAAAATACGAAAAGTGGTTGAAAAAACTCGTTAAAAAGAGTCTCGGAAACCATGGCCACTGGCATCGTGTAATCATTATTGGGGTGATAAAATTTCGAAAAAGTGACATTTGACTTAGAGAAATTATTGCCCTTATCTGTCAATTATGTAGTACCTCGTGGCATGATGGTTAGTGCGTAGGACTGTCATGTCAATGGTCTGGGTTCGATTCCCAACCGATACCACCTAAAAACAGAAATGTTTTTTTATTGCAAAATCTTCACAAATCCCCATGAATTATCACAAATTCATGTTTGTTAACTCAAAAAAGTTGCATCGAGAGAGCGCAATGAGAGAGCAAATAATTTCCCCTCCTTTGGAAAACTTGCAAAATTCTGCTACACAAATTTCTGTGAACACGAAGTACTGAACAAGTACTGTCAAAAATCGTGGTGGCCAGGTTATGTCACAGCGTTGCTACTAATCGGAAAATTTTCCGAAGTAGATTTCCAAAACAAAAATGCAGTATATTTAAATTTCCGATAGAAGATCTACATATTCCAATTTTTAATTTTTTTTGAAAAAAAAAAGAATAAAAGAAATTAAAAATTGCGTATTATAATTAGTTATGCTGTCACAATTGTTATCAAAGCAAGCCAATAGCCGGAAGCCGTAAGAACAGAATCGACAAATTAGTGGACTGCTTTTGAAAAATGGTAATTTTCTTTTCCGAAAAATAAAAGTGCACTAGACTCGGTTTAGAAGCAGTAGAATTATTTACGAAAAAAATGCATTATATCTATTGAAATCATGGCAAGGTGGCAACGCCATTTTAAAAAGTGGTGCAGTTCATAGTTCAATGCATTTGTTAACTTTTTTCAAGTTTCCCCAACTCCGATAGAGTTTTCCCCGCTTTTAAAAATTTGATAGGTTTTACACATTTTTTTCGAAAAAAATAACAAACACACCTAATAGGTCTGTTTGGCTACTGAAAATTCGTACGATGTCACATTTCATTTTACAAATTCCGGTTTGTTAACTCCAATTTGTAGCAACGAAAGAGCCAAATGAGGAAGCAAGAAAATTTCAGCTACACAAATTTCTGAGTACAGGAAGTAAACAACTGTCAAATCACGTCTATATGTTTTTTTTTTGTGTTTTAAGATTTGTCTATTATGTATGATAGTGTATGTCACGTTTGACGTTTTTTACACAAAATTGCTACAAAACTGATTCAACGCGTTTGTTTAGGTTGTAGTTGTTGTAATTTTCCTCTCTATGAAAGATTTTTCCCCTTCTTGCAATAATTTGACAGTTTTTGAACTTTATGCTACAAAAGTAACCAAATACACCTTATACCAATGGAAAAAAATCTGAACTGAAATTTTATCTGTTGAATGCACCCATTCGCAACAGTGAAGTTGTCTGAGTTCAGCTTTTTGTTACATTCTTTTCTGAGCTCATCCAGTGGATTTCAAGCTAGCTCTGACAGAAAAAGAAAACACAACTTGAGTGCTATGAGGTAAACAAAAATAAATACATAATTAGCCAGTTTATATATTTTGAGCACTCAGTATTTTTCCTCCGCTTTCTGACAGAGAAAGAGAACAAAATATAAACAGTATTTCTTACATTAGAGTCAAAACAAATCTCTTTTTCTTTTTTCTTTTGTAATTTACTGCGAACAAAAATAATTTAGCAAGCAAATCCAAAAAATTTCAGTCTCAATTTTTATGGAAAAATGGGAAGAATTTTTGTAAGGAATCTTCTTTACATTTCTGAGTCCTCGAAGATCTGAGAAATATAAACTGGCTTAGTGTATGTAGATATTTTTTTTACAATTCAGTGCTTTTCTGGGAATAAAAAAAGAAAACACCTTAACGGTGTCCACGTTGGACTGAAAAACTTTTATTTTCTTACTTTTCAGTATTCATATTCTTTTAGTTAAGTACTTTTTTTATGGTGCTGAAGGATTCATTTCTGGCTGCATTCAATTCTTCATTATTTGACACAGTTGAAACATTCTATCTCACTTCCACTTCGTAAGAAAAAAGAGACCGAATTTGCTTTTGTGGTGTGCTGTCAGAGTTATAATCTTCTTTTAATCTGTTCATGCGGTGGAAACACTACATGAATTTTCTTCCTCAAATCCCGGATTATCTTTTGGTGGAAACGTAGTATTATTATACCGCCTGCAAATAGTTTTCCAATATGAACGGTCGCTGTTGACAGTCTGTGGCGCCATCTTTTTTATTATTGGCGCTATTGTTTATCATTAAGTCACTGAAGCCAAATAACAATTGAAAATTATAACATCAAGCAACGTATTTGATGATGAAACAAAAATAATTATTTTAAAAAAACTGACAAAAATAGGATGAAATGATAAATTTCACCCAAAAGCAAGGTGAACTGGACACCAAAATCATGTGATTGATCCCGGTAGATTCTTTCTTGTTAAGTTTTCTGAAGTTACAGGAGGTCTATGTTATATAACCATCAGGCCATCGCTTGAATTCAGATCAAAGGGACAAATTTACTGAGAATTGGGCCTCCTAGATTTGTGGCACTGTGGACAACATTTAAATGATGTTATATTCCATACAACAGTATCTCACCCTTAATGGAAAAACCTTTATAAAACTTTTACATTTACAAACACAAATTTCGTATCAACCTGATTATTTTGAGAAATAACAAAAATGTTGTCGTCCATCGGAACAAAATTTAATAAAATTTGACAATAATACTAAACTAGAATTCAATAACAGTTTAAGAATAAATTGAATTATGTCGCACCGGTAACCGGTTGAAAAATCACCATTGTGAATACCTCTAGAAATATTCTTCAGAATTCAATGAACAGTTATTGAAGAAACACTTAAACTACAATCATGTTTTATTTTCAAACAAAATTGCAAACAACTCTCTAATATATTTCTATTTTTAACCATACCAAATGAATCACCTCGTGACTGCATGTAGTTATCAATTTAATTACTATCGCCTTCCTAAAATTTCAATATCTTTGAATTCACACACGACTGCACTGTAGTTTATTCAAGTTCGCAACCATCAGTTAAGATACAAACACAATAAAAAAAAATCACACGATTTTTTTGTAAGTACAAACATGTTGTTTAAGAAGGAAAAAAAGTACGTATACGCCATGTAACACCAAGGTTTTTACAAAACAAACAAAATATACCACGTCACGTAATTCATTCGCTCTCTTGTGCCTGATTTTGAATCCATTGAACGAATTCCAATTTCTTTGAATCTTGTTGCTAAAGATATATATGAATACAACCGTTAAGTCCATTACCATGGAAGTTGTATAATACTGTGCCAAGGCGTCTACATCACTCTAGTTTGTATGCGAGAGTGTGTAAGAAAAAAAAAACTATATCACATATTAACACCTAGTTATCGCATTGAACTCTACTGTTTTGGTATTTCGTAACATTCTGCATGCCGTGGCCGGTTGTATTTAATTACACACTGGCTACAATGTTTAAGTTTCTGTCCCAAAACAACAGCAAAAAAATAACAAACAAAGAAAAGTAAAAGAATGCCGATCGACCTGATTAATATATAGTTTTTATTATTGCCTTTAATATTCTTGATAAATCAAAACAAACAAAAATTATTGACTTTTTGGCATCAAACTTTTTGCTGTCAATAGTATGGCATCATAAATTAAGCTCAAGGTTGGTTATTTTCTTGACCATCGAAATGTCAAGTCTTCATCAAAAAATAATTTTGACACATGAAGTTTGTTGTCAGTGACAAATTCACAAATTTCGACATAATTAAATTACCAAATATGTACGCAGCATGTGCCATTATTTATTATGTCAATGTAATGTGCGATTTAATTCTTCATCATCACCGCACGCCGCCGCTGTTGAGTCAATGTGACATGCACCGTTATTTTCACCAAACTTTCAATTTCACTCAAAGCACGAGTTTGTTTGGGTTTCCTTTGCTTACTTTTTCACAATATGTTATGACTACCAACAATTCATTATTATCTTCATAATGTGAGCACATATGTACATACACAATTAGATATGTACACAACTTTGCTTTAAACGTCTAGATACATACATAAATATGTAAATACATATATAAGTCATAATCATAATAATAACAGTAAATTTTTTGAGTTCTATCAAATCATAAACTATGGCTGTCAATTTTTTGTTTTTAAATCCGGTTTTCAAAGGCAAATCACCTGACCGACATGTTAAATAGCTATAGCGAGTGACGAGTGACCGAAAGTTGATTTATTCAATCGTTTCTTTATTTTGACAGATAAATCTCAGAGAAACGGAAAAAGATTGAAGGTCAGTTTGGCGTGCGTTAGAAATATATAATTATTTGACAAGTTCGCTGAACTTCCTAATATGTCAATTTTTTTTCTTCCATAATTTGAAGTTTGAACCTAATTTAGATAAATGATTAGTTCACAAATTGAAGTAGGTATTGATTTGTTTAAAATGTTTTGTTTAATGAAGTGAATAGAACCCACGTTAGGCTTAAGTAAATAACAACAACAAAAAAACAAGTGTTGAAAATGTTAACAAAAAATATAGGTTGAATAACAGATTTCGAAATAAAATTTATACATAATCGATTAAAGGTCAATTCAACGGGAAATATTTTATTTGTCATTTTTTTTTGTTTGATATTGTTGTTGTTTAAAATTAAATAAAGGTGTTGGTTGTTGCAAAAAAAAAAACAATAAAGGTTGGGTTTTTTTTGTATTCGTATGTTTTATTTACCATTTCTTATATTCACATAATATTGATTTAAAGCCAAATTTTAATTCTAATTTTGTATTATGAATGAATTTTTGTATTTTTTAAGGCATAGTACACACTTAAGAAAATGAAAATGTCAAAAATAATAAAATTGAATTAAATTGAATATTGAACGTGTTTATTTCCTGGAGATAGAAAATAAATCAAAACATTAACAAAAACTTTGTGAATTCTTGTTAGGAAAATCAAGTAAGTTTCAATTTTCATTCTGATTTAAAAAAAAAATTGAAAAGTATTTTTGCTGTTTGTTTGGTGAAAGAATACTCGACGTGGATAAAATGTATAAGACAAGGTCCAAACCAGGTTTGATGCTGGTTAAATCACTCCAAATCTTAAAAAACCTCCTCACATAGTTGAAATTTGTTCTTCTATCAATTTATTTTTGAATATAGCGATGCAGACTACACTCACAGGTATTATTTTTTGTCGCAGTAAACTATGAAAAAAAAAGAAAAAACAATTCCCCTGAATTTTGACAGAAATTCAGTTAATATTATTCACGTGCTCTAGAATTGGGTCAATAGAACGCCCAATACTTACCGCGTTCTGTTTGACGTTTTAGAACGCGGAAGGCAGCTGCACGTTCTGACCGTCTCATCGGACCGCGTTCTATTTGACCAGGCCTTTACAATTAAAACAAAAATGACAATTTACACGTAAACACTGACACGTACACACCAGCATTGTTGATCGACTATGTAAAGCAACAATGTCGATCGGCTTATTTTGGACGCTGCTCAAAATATACATTGGTCTTTCCCCGGGTTAAATGCCTCTACTGTACTCTATCTTACAAAGTATTAACACATGTCAGAATAAAGTGGTAAGGAATTTCATACGACGTAACGTTGGATGTGCTGTCAAGTTATTTGTGATGAAATTTCATATTTTATTTCAACCCTATTTTACATACATAAATGATTTCCTTCACACTTTTTTGACATGTTGTGTCAAATGTTAATACTCGATGGGATAGTGTGGAATGGCTATTATAAGGAAATTAATTTATGATATGTATATAGAATCCCTGGCTATCGTTCAATATTACCTACCTAACTTCTTATTGATGGATTGTCATAAGACATTGACAAGCAGCTGTCATTCAAATTACCATCAAACACACCTAGATAGCTAAGCAGTCTATTTTCTTTTAGCCCAGTTTTTTTTTTGCTGAATAGTTTGTCATGTCAAAATATTACATCAACTTGAAGGAAATAAGTAAATTAAACTAGAATCTGATAATATATAATAAGAATACAGGAATAATTACAAAGTTAATCAAAGGTTAATTAATTGGGCATAATTTAAGAAAATGGGACAATACGTTATTTATTCAAATTTTTGATAAAATCAAAAAAATAATAGACATACTTTCTTTCTCCTGCAGATAGAAATTCACAATGATGTAGCACAGCTTCTACATTTTACGAACCCTTGAAATATTTCTATCATGGAAGTACTAAGCTGTTAACTGCACTTTAAAAAGTAAATACAAATTCAATTTGATCAGTGAATTTAAATAAACATCCTTGGTTCCCATGATGGAATTTGATTTCATTAAATTCAATTATTCAAAATTCAAATGAACCCCCTTAGATCATGTATCATTTACAATTTTACCGGAATCATGAAAAACTAAAGATCATATCACGTACATTTATGCTTCTTTTTGATATTGCTCTCTACTCAATCTGCTAAGAAAGAACTTAATTTTCAGTTGTTTTACAATAAAATAAAATTATTTCAAAGTCTTGTGAAATTTGACGTTGCTTTTAATTTGTTATTATAATTTCTATAAAATCACTGACTGTCCGGATAGACGTCAAAGGTACTATAAAAATTAACCCATATAAATCATTCACTTGATTTTTTAACCATCAGATTGAATTGCTCCAAATTTAAACAGTCACATTTTGGTATATTAAAAATGAAAGCTTTTATGAATTTTTTAACCATACCTACTATAAAGCATGTGCATCTAGCCTTAGTCAGAAAGGTGGTATTTTTCTCACCATTTTTATTTTTTATAGCAAATTAAATTAATACAAAACAAAAAATAACAACACAACAACACTAGAAGAAGTTGTCTCTTATTGTTAGGAGTTCAAGTTTTTAATTTCATCACATATCGCAAAAGGAATACATACATACATACATACATTCATAAGCATTTTAATGAATTCTTCTGTTTTCGTTTATAATAGCCATAAGCATAAATAAATTAAATATGATTTTTTTTGTTGTGCTATCATGTGTAATAAATTGGATATATTTTAACTATTATGTTATTGTTTTTTTCTTTCTTTTTTGTTAAAGATTATATTTTCCAATTGATGTCTAGGAATAGTTCTAGACACATGGGCTGGCTTGAAATGTAGCACAATTTGAAATTTTAATAGTTTTTTTTTTTGTAGGTAACGTGTAGTAGATTAGTTGTTGAAGAAGATTTCTTCTTTGTCATAAAAGAAATGTTTTGGAGTTGAAAAATAACTCTTTACATTCAAGATTCAATTACCTTAAATAGCTAAAGTTTACATAAAAGTTCATAAATGTAAAAATACTTTATCACTGGCAAATATATACATATTTACAATATTATAAGTTATTGTTAAAAAGTAGAATTATACAAGGTGGGTAAGAAGTAATATCATAACTCAGAATAAACGTATTCAAGCAACGTAGTGAGACCATCGTAAATGTCAAAAAGTTAACTAAGTATCAAAACGAACATCTCAATTTTCTTATGGAAAATCTTTTACAACAAATCGTAAACTTTTCCACAAGTATATCAGCCATAAATGAAGATTGTAAACTAGGAAAACTTTTTTATTAGTATTTAACAATAGCTGAGTCAGCTGATTTTCAACACTTACCATAAATTATTTAATTAAGGAACATTAACGTAACGGAACGTAACGGAATATTAACTTTATTTAAAAGTCGGAAAGTCTCCAACGTTGCATAAATAATTATGGAGAATTGGAGAGATATACGCAGTTAAAAACTTTACTACCTTAACAATGACTTTACACCACTGCATTAATAACCTTATCAAGACTAATCGCATTCAAGCAACGTTGTAAAACAACCATAATGTCATCATGTTAAAATTTAACTATGCAACGTTTACGATGATCTTACTATGTTACTTTAATACGATTATTCTTGATGAGGTTATTAATGGAGTGGCGTAAATGTAGTGACATTTTTAACGGCATAAATTTGTCCAAAATTCCATACAATTGTGACAGATCTACGAAGTTTAAAACCTTACTACGTTTACGACGGCTTTGTATGCTGTTGTATCAATACCTTTAAGCCTAGTATGCTGCTGATGCGAAACGAAAAATCCTATACAAAAATGATAGCGAAATCATTAAAGTTTGGTTTTACTTTTTGTTCTGCGTTCTGCAGTACGCTGTCCGCATAGTGAAATTTATTATTGTAGCAGATTATTTGGAGAAGCCCACCCTATTTTTTCGCACAATTAATTATTTAGACCATTTATTGTGTGCGGGAGAACGGAATTAGTGTTTTTTCATGTTTATGGCTGCCTGTGATTTTTTTGCATTTTTAATTGTTTTGATTTTTTGAATTTGTCCAACTGTGACTGTCACCAAATATTTGTCCGCTTCTTTTTCGTAGACATTTCGTTCTCCTGTTGTAGACTAATAATTTCGTTTCGCATCAGCAGCATTCCAGGCTTTCAAAACTTCCTCGTGAATTGAACAAACGTCAGTAGAGAAAGGCATTTTTAAAAATTTTTCACTGGTACAGACTTGCAACTTGTTTAAAACCACAATGCCTTAAATTATTTGTGATCAAACTGTCAACTACTGTTCACCTAGAGTTTCCATACATTTTCCACGGGAATTGCTCGTGAACGAAAACTCTCCACACACGTTCACAGATGAAAAAAAAATGCAAATTTTGTATGGATTCAAGACATGATTCACAATGTAGGTATTCCCTTAATGTAAATTGGCTGCCATTTTATAAGATTTACAAAATTGGGCTCTGTTTTCACGAAAATTTTATTTTTTTTTTGAAAAAAATGAGGTCGGTCAAATGACCACGTCCAGAATTGATGCATGTTGTGCTTATTTTTCGGAATTTTTAATTGACATCAGGGGCCCAATTCCACAAGTGTGAATGATTTCCTGTGTACACATTCCGTTCACGCCCAAAACAAGTGTGAATAAATTTGAGTGATTGTGAATACGATATTTGTCAAAAACTTAAAACCCACTCTTGCGGAATCGCAAAAATTGTCGTGTACACGATTTTCTGCGTACGCAGAAAAAACCCACTCTTTCGGAATTGGGCCCCAGGGCTTTAAATTTTATGATTTCTTTTCCAGCTAATTTTATTTTTGACCTCTTAAAAATATCAAAGCACAGCTACTTTTTTCGCCATTTAGTCATTCACATAATATGACTTTAATTTTACCTCGCTTTGTATGTATGTATTTACATATGTACATATTTGGGAAAATTTGCTTTCGGTGTTGACATTTCTAAAAAAACTGTTAAAAAACTTTCTACCGGACAAAATTTGCATGAAGAAATAGAACTTGAATTTTGCAGTGTTTACCAAACTTTTACATTTTTAAGAACTTTAACTTTTCCCTACCAACACGATGAAACGATTTTTTTTTTTTCAAAGTTCTTTGTTTGGAAAAAAATTAAGAATGCAATAATGCTAATGCTAAACCCGCCATTAACGAAGTGATGCAAGAAAAACTAGAATTATTTATGGCTTCATACTCAAATAATATGGCCTTCTTCTTATTGCTCATCATTTTTCAGATTGATCAAAATTTAATTAAAATATCATTTAAAAGCAATTAAAATATTTTTAAAGAGCTTTTTTGATTTAAATATAAAGAATATGATAATGATTCTGAGTTATTATTATCATTCTAAGATTGAAAAAAATCTAATTGTTATTTTAGTAGAAATAGGACATTTTAAGTAATAGTTAGGGCCAGTTTGTTCACATTGAGTTAAACCTATTATAAGATTTTCACAGGCTCTAGTTAAATGGAGTTAATCAACCAATATTAACTATATTCCGATAACTTACAACTTAAACTATGGATTCATTGACTAAAATTGTGGTTTGAAATCACATTAGTGGATTTGCCAGTCACAATAACCATTGATAAAAGATGATGAGCTATGAACAAATATTGTTAAAAGAGAAGGTGAATCTGTACTTATTGTCGATCTATATTTTTCAAATGAATATTAACAAAAATAGTAATTTAAATTGTATTCAGGTAATGGAATGGGAAATCTTATTGTTAGTTTGGATGAGATCTTGAACTTTTTGACTGACCACTGCTTAACAATTTAAAGAAAACATCCAACTTGGCATGTGTGAAGCCCAAAGAAATCCAAAAACTGTTGCTTGGATACAACAAAGAGATCATATATTTGTAAGCTTTATTAACTTTGCTTAGCCCCACCCCAATGTGTTGTAAAAACAATTGATTTCCTGGCATTTATCGGCATTAATTCCTTCATTTTATTTGTGAAGTGAGTGCACATTTTTTTAATTTATTATGGAAACGAAAATACATTTCAGAAAAAATACTGTAAAAATATCAAGTTCCATGAACATATATATATATTGAATACGACACAATTTATTATTCCCAAAATATTTTATTAGCAATTTATAAAAATAATTTTAATTTAATTACATTTTTATTGAAAAAGTTAAATAAGCAATAAACTTTTCAACTAATGTTTTTTCAGACTTGATTATGCTTTCACATTTGTGAAATTGTGATTTTTTATTGAGTTTACTTAACAGACTACACTATTTTTGACTTAAATAACAATAAATCTCATTTAATAATAGCCTAAAACAAAAAATAAATATATATATATTATCGTTAAAAAAATAAACATAGAATTCATTTTAATTGATTTAATTTATTCACGGAAAGATATAGCAGAGTGTATTAAAAACTTCAAAGAAATAGGAGCTGGGGTACCACAAGGAAGTGTTCTAGGTCCAGTTCTGTACTTTCTAACAACACAATATATTAGTGAAACAAAATCAAAAGAATGATTATAGATATTAATGAAGCTATAATTAAATTGCAAATCACTCTTTAATTATATAAAACAAAAATGGACAAAACATGGCTAATAGTAATAATTAACATCAATTTAAGTGGACTTTTCATTTACAAAAATAACTAGATAACCTGTTTTTCTTAATACTGGTCGCGTTCCATTTGCAAATGAGGTAAAATATATTTGAATGTCTTAAAAGTCTAGACACGAAATTAAAATGGAAATGAAATAGGAAAAATGCGTAGAATTTAATATAGAATACGCTATGGATGCGAAACGACAAAAAATCCCATTTATATATGAATGAATTCATGTAAAGAAAAAACATTTCCTTATTTTACTTCTATTTCAATGTCATCTTTGATTGGATTTTCTGACTTTCCTAATCCTTTTTGATTTAAACCGAACATATGAAAACAAAGTGTTGTAAAATTTACACACACACTACTCAATGATGTCATTTAACAAAATGGCTTCTTCAAGCATTTTTTACTTTTGACAAGTAATCTGTCGAAAAACAAAAAAAATCTACTTCTTTTTAAAATCGATGGCTTTTGAAACAGAAGAAGTGAAAATGTAGTACAATAGGTGTATTCCATCAACGTCTAATCGAAAACGATATTTAAAGAAATCTCTATTCTTTTTTCGCACGCAATTAACTGCCTATTCACATCATTCATTAGGCGTTTTTGTTCTTTAGCTCCAAGCATATCACTGAGCTGTCAAAAAAAAGATCTATGTTTCTTTTTTAGCTCAGAGAACACAAAGCACTAAACTTGCTCAGAATAAAAAGACGAATCGAGTAAATAGCTGAGCTCAGCCAACTTCACTCTTTTTCACCCATTAGGCGTTTTTCTTTTTAATCCAGAATAGAGCTCTGAACAGAGTTCGAGAATGCCGAGCATGTTCTGAACATCCTCTGGTCTAAACTAAGCGTGCTCTGAGTGCTCTGAATGATTTTGGAAACACACCTGGACAGAACACTAGCTGTCAAATGCTTGTGTTAAGCATTAAATCTGTCTGCTCAGTCATTTTATTCCGACCTCATAAGGCGTTTTTCTTGTTTAGTTCAGAGTAGAGCCCGAACTGTCAATTAAAAAATTTTGTTTCTTTTTTAACTCTGAGCATTCAGAGCAAATCAAACTGCTGATGTGGTGCAGTTGAAAGTACTAGATTAGAGTTTTCATCTACTTATGAGTACTTTGCCATTTCCAAATAATCATTTTTCACATAAAGTGAGAAGCACTTCTTCTAGAAAAAAAGGAATTTGTACTCATTGAAAAGTGAATTGATTTCTCACTTCACTGTTATTTAGGGAAAACTTCCACCTAAAGCCAATTAAATTAAATTGAAAACAACACGTAAATCAAACTGCTGATGTCGTGCAGTTGAAAGTACTAGATTAGAGTTTTAATCTACTCATGAGTACTTTGCCATTTTCAAATAATCATTTTTCATATAAAGTGAGAAACACTTCCTCTAGAAAAAAGAAATTTGTACTCATTGAAAAGTGAATTGATTTCTCACTTCACTGTTATTTAGGGAAAACTTCCACCTAAAGCCAATTAAATTAAATTGCAAACAACACGGAAAATAAGTTGGAAAACAGAAAGAACATACATTTTGAAATGCCAACCAGTTATGGTTGTGACATAGACTCAATTTGTTTTTATTATGGGCTCAATATTAATTTTAGTTTCTTGAAATTTCACCTTATCATCTTAATCTACCCACAGATTAAGATTGTAAAAAATCTTCTTTTTTCTCCAAATTTTCAGTTTGATTAAAATTTTGTTCTACTACATAGTAATGAAACACATGAATAGTTTTGTTACGGGAGTGACACTAACCACTTTATGAATCAACTGCCCAAAAACTTAATTTATATTTACCTACTATTGAATAACTAAATAACACAATAACGTGTTCAGAGCTATGATATGGCAAAACAGCTAACGGTTCTCAAATTGAGAAATAGTCAATTATATGGTTTCGAGCTTTTGCCAACAAAAAATTACTTTCACCTACTGCGGAATAAATGACGAGTATAGTTAAATTTTTGATTATTTCACTTTTAAAATGAAACATTGAAACTTTTAAAATCGACTAAAGGTATTTTTTTACTTGTGCTATAAGGTACTATAGGGCAAGATTCGTGCGAAAAAAAATTCGAGATAACAATCAAACATGTCATTACGATGATAGAGAACACCAAAAAAGTGGATGGCAAAAGTCTGTCTTTCTATCTGTGTGTTTGTGTCTAGATCTACAGGCAAAGCCAATGATACGATCTTCTTCTCAAATTTTGAACTTAAGGCTTTTTGGTGATTCTTTAGTGGGAAAATTTAAATATTTCCTTAGCTCAAAAAATAACGATACTCGCTATACCACCGTTAAGGAAAATCTCATTTATCTCAAAAACGGCTCCAACGATTTTGATTAAAAGAATTAATAGTTACTGCACGTATGGTATACTTTCTAGTACATTTTTTAACCGAAAACTGTTATAAAAGTTCATTTTAAATACCAATAAAACTGCATACCAAAATAAAAAAAAAAAGTTCTTTCTTTTTTAAACATCAAACATTTGTTTTTGAAAAATCAATATTTCAAAAACGGGGTTAAGATTTTTTTTTTAAGTATGTAGGCTTATAAGTGTATACATATTATTAAATACTCAAAATTGGCATACCAAATTTGTTTTAGAAAATGTTACCAACATTTTATAAACAAAAAATTAGTTTTAAAAAAACAGCTCCAACGATTTAATTTTTTTTTTAAAGATCATTGGAGTACCAGATAGCGTTTTATAGAAGTTTCGTTATCTTATTTTCATTGCTGTTTCGTTTTAAAATAATTCATGTAGTATTCAAGGAAAAAAAAGAACTTTTTTGCAGTTCAAGTTCTTGGAATAAAAACTTAAGATATTGACGTTTTGTCCTTTTGATTAAAGCAACTAAAGCTCTGTGGTGAAAGCTTTTGGGATATCCTCCTTTTCCCAAAACATTCGTAATTCAAAAATTTGAAGTGCTCTTCTGTAGCCCATTCTCCCCTAAATAAAACAAATTTATTTATATATTATTTAAACAAAACAGGTACAAGCATTTATTATATGCATTTAAATCTGCAAAAAACTAGCACAAAATAAAATTATATCCATAGAGTCAGTTGTATAATTCCTAACCACGAACATTTTTTTTAAGGTGTCTTCATCTTTTAAGTGACATTTGTTTTTTTTAAATTTTAAATAAAATTTTGTCAATAGAAGTCATATCCGGCTTATGAATGTATTTGGATAAAACATAAACCAATAAACAAAATCATATAAGCATTTAGATTTTTATATCTATTTTTTTAAAGAATTTTTATCTATGTATGTTTATAAATTTTAATAAACTTCAAAAAGAAATAATATCTTAAGCGGCACTTATCCTTGATTCTTATTTATTTTCTGAATAGGTAAATGCATTTGTATACCTAGTACATATATTAAGTTTTTATTTATATATCTTTTCGCTTTTAATATTTAAAAAAATAACACTTTAGGACAAAAAATTATCTAAACTAAGTAGGAATTTAAAATCATTTAAGTATTACTGTTGATATTTGAAAAAGTTAAATTATGCAAGGTAACTTTTTAATCAACAATGTTTTTTGCAATTATTACATATTAAATTTAATTTTTAATATTTTTATCTACACATATTACTCACTTTAATGTTAAACATAAAAAAAACTCACATAATATCACTGCAGCAATTTAATCCAATAAAAATGGCAATCAAAGCCAAACGAGTAGTAGTAGTATCCATTTTTGTTTTGTTTTAAATAAATGTTTAAAAAAAACTCTATATTTCACTTGATTTAATTTTTTAATTCACTAAGAATATTGTCAAATAAAATATTAAAGTATTATGTAGTTCGAAACGCTGTTTCTTTTTTTTTTGTCAAATTATAAACTCTCTTGTTTCTTCAAAAATTCTTTTATGCTTTCACCCACTTTTGGACTTTTTATTAAAAAAATATTATTAAATGAGATTAAAATTAAAAATTAAAATAAAAAAATTAAACTATAATTTTAACTGCCCGCCAACTAAAATATCAAATATTTGAAAATTAAACAAAAAATTGTATCACGTTCTGCGCACGATCGATTGTTTCTCACCACAGAAGAGTTCTAAGCTGGTCACAGTGTTTTTATATCCTCGCATTCAAATGGCACCCCAACAAACACCCCGAGTCAATTCGAATTCAAGAGAAATACTGATTAAAAGTAAAAAAAAAAACCCCAAATCCAAACTGAATCGAATCGAATCGTGCACCCGCTCGCTACTTCAGTTCAGTTAAAAGTTAAAACACGTTAGTTATAGCAGTTTGGCTTTGGTCGTATAGCTGATTCGTATATTTGTATCTGTCTGCTGATATGATGCCTACCCTGGGCTGCATGTATCTCCCCCCACCCAACCATTGAATCACGATAGCTATCACTGTCACTGTTAAACTCTCCGACTCTGACTCTGACTCTAAACTCTGAATCTGAATGCGATGGTGAGGGGTAATAACACCTGTGTCTCAAGATTTATGTCACACTCTTGTTGTCTTCGTATATCGTCGGCGTCAGTCGTTAAGGGAAAACACACCAACTTATTCAAATTATTCATACTAGTAGTTTATTATTTTTTTTTTATTTTGTTAATGGGGTTTGTTTATGTTTTTATTTTGTAAACTTTTAAATTTTGTTTATTTAGATGAGGCTGGACCATTTTATTGTCACACGAATGACGTCACGAGAGAAGTGGATGATGCTGCTGGATTAATTTTGGGTAAAACCAGTCATCGTACCTAAAATAGTTTTAAGCACCTGAAGCACAATGAATTTATAAATTGGGTAATGTTAAGGTAGGCATGTTGATGTTTTTTTTTTTTTATTTGTTGAATAAAAATGAATCTATAAAAAAATCTGAAGATTTATTCACTCGTATATGTTTGACATCGAGGTGGATTTTAATCGCATTGCATGAATGTCAATGTCCCAAATGCCACTGTCTTAAATAAACTGATAAGAGACACAGTTCTCAGTTAGAGAGGAGATGAGCTGAAAATTTCAATAAACACTGCTTTGTTCCAAATGTGGCAAATGGCTTAGATGGCTATAGATCACTTAGGTCGGGTTGGGAAAGAAATAAAATGTTGGCATGTTGGGGCTCAAAAATCTGCTGTATGACTGGCTAATAAATTAGATACCTAAACCTACATAAGGCGTTTTTCTTTTTTTAATTCAGAATGGAGCTCTGAACAGAGTTCGAGCATATGTCGAGCATGTTCTGAACATCCTCTGGTCTGAACCAAGCGTGCTCTGGGCGCTCTGAATTATTTTAGAAAGACACCTGAACAGAACACTAGCTGTCAATCTTGTGTTCAACATTAAATCTGTCTGCTCAGTCATTTTATTCTGAGCTCAGAGAGCGTGCTCTGAACAAACTCAGAACACACTCAGAACGAAAAAAGAAACAAAAATTCTTAGCTCTGAACGAACTGTCAAACACAATTTTTTTTGACAGTTCGGGCTCTAATCTGAACTAAAAAAAAAAGGCCTTTAGTAGACCGAGAGCTCACTGCTGGATTTTGTTTGTAAGTAATTGTTCAAAACGAAGTATAGGCGTTGAAAGTTTGATTGAAGGCTATTCAAAATATCAAAGTCTTGCAATCCTTTAACGATTGAACGTTGTATCGAAAAAAAAACTATGAATGCAACTTCGAGGGTAATTCTGTTAGTCGAAATTGGTTTTCAATCCCTTCCTAGATAAGATCCTTGAATCACATATCACGGAAGCCAAGAACGTTTGAGTGTATATAACTATAAGTAGTTCCCCGGAGCAAATCTATTACTTTCATCAAAAAATATCAAATGGATAAGTGTTCTCATGCAACGAAAATTTGATAAATGCTCTAGCTCTAGGTTTTAAATGCTTAAAACTGTTAAGCAAAAATATAAATGCTGTAATGAATGGTGACGTCTTTTCCCAACTTCTCGAAATCAATTAAAGGAATTGATGTCTAGAGTTTTATATGTTTTTAACATGTCGAGTAACCACTAAATTTGTGAACATTGTTTATGTTTTTGTTTGTTTATTTTATTTGCGTCAATTTTGTTTCGTTAAATTTAATCCACCCTTTTTGCGTCCAATAACTTTAACTTTATCGACTGCATTTTGCAATTTTTGTGTAGCCTTCGTTAACAATTACTTATCTGCTACCAATATATTACAGTATTATGAGCAAAGATGGCTTTAATAGCGTTGATGTCCGCTGGAAAAGCCTTTGTATATAACAGGTACAGGCTTGGTCCTAGGGCACTTCCTTGTGGTATGCCATCAATTTTCCCTAGCTCCGAGTAATTTTTGTCGTACCGTTTTAAAGAAAGTTGATTCTTATTGTAGGATTACAGTTTTTCGTGTTACTGCCTGGAAAGGTTCCTATATGCAGTTTGAACTCAGGTTCCAAGTGCCCAACCTTCTCAAAAGCTTGAGCAACATCTAAGAATATAGCCGAGTATACATGTTATTCTTCAATTGCTTTCCCCACAATATCTGTAATTCGATGCACTTGGTCTATCATGGAATGTTTATTTCTAAATCCAAACTGACGACTTGGAATAAGTCTGCTTTCTTTTATTATTTAGTCTAAAGCTCAACGGACAGACATCAGACAGGCAGACTTGTGAATCCACTTTTTTCGTCTCCGTTATCACCGTAATAACAAGTTTAATCATAATCAAAAGTTCGATTTGTTTAAAAATGCATAACTTATTATAATGTAGTAGGTACGAGTACCTACATATATGTACTATGCATCGCAAGTAAAAATCATAAAAAAGCTATAACTGACCAATTACTGAAACTAGTTTGTCGATCTTTTATGACCACTTAGTGCTTATCAGGTGGTTTATTATTTTTTTTTTTTGAAAATTAGTCAAACGAGGTGCTAAAAATCTCAACGACTCATTAGATAAAAAAAGATACTTTGAGGATTTATTAAAAAAAATCTATGGCTGGCCAATTATCCTGAAACCTGAAACTAGTTGACCTTTTTTTGTGAGTGGTCTTTGAAATGGTATATCTTTTATTGGCTATTATCTCACAAATGAGGTCCCAAAAATCGCTTATGACCTCTTGAAAAACTTTAACTAAGTATTGCAAAAACTAAATGATCTTTTTTTTGGTTAGTTACTGACTTATGGTTTTCTGTTTTTTTGATTGTCTCATATAGAAAGGTTCTGAGATCCCGGAGGCCGTAATTGGTATTAAAAACTCAGTTGGTCTAAGTAATTGGTTAACAATTCCATTGTGTAACGAAAGTGTCGTCAAAGACTTAATTTTTTATTACTATTATTACTTATTATTATTACTAATTTTTATTACTATAAAAAAACAAAAAAACACCTTTTTGGAATAGTTTTGGGAGTTTGAATAGAGCAACAAAAAAAAGAATAAAACCAAAATTACATAACCTAAGTATTTTTCAAAACTCATTTTTGCTAAATTCAGTGAAATTGAAAAGATTTGATTAGTTTTTGTATTTTTTAGCAATTTGTGAAGTGGTCTATAATGGTCCTTTCTTTTTGAGTAAATATACAAAAGGAGCATTCCACAATAAATGGTAATCAGAAGAAAAATTTAAGACATTGTTTCCGAGATTAATTTTGTATGGAGATGTGAAGCTTCTCATGTCACCCTTATAAATCAAGTTGATTTAAAAAAATTACCCTTGGTTACTTAATAAGCCCAAGATATTTCCATATATGTGCATTTCTTCTCAATAAGGACAACAATTGAATGTGATGCTCCGATGTTGTTTTTATGATTTATGATTTTGAAGTTAATTTTATCAAAACAAGAGGTATTTTGAAATTCCATTAGAAAATAACTTTCAAAACAGAACAATCTTCATTTATTATTTTAAGGTTTGAATTAAGGTATTTTAACTGTCCCGAACACCGCTAAGAGTACATTTTCTTTGCTTCCTCTTATTTCAAAAAAGTTTCAGAAGTATAAATTTTATTGGTAGACAGAGATTATCTGGTGTAATTTAAATCCAAAGAAAATTGGAATTTACATTAAATACATATTGTGAAATTCCACTTCAAAAGTTGTCGCACACGTAACGCTTGATAACTTTAAATAATTAAAATACATTAAATTTCTTTTTCTCAGTTATTTGTAGGCTATTTTTAGCTAAAAAAAGCTCATAAACAGCAAACTATAATCGTGGATTAAATATTGTTCACCTTAAATAATATCTAAGTAAACCTATGTGCAATTACACTTAGACTGTATTAATAAAGATGCAGTTTTGCACGTTGTGTTCTGTTCAGCTGGCCATACACGACCGAGCTATCCAATCCATTTGGCTCGGCTGGATTTCGTATTGGCTGAAAATCCAAATGTATCGGCAGCCGATCCACCCCACATACGACCACGGGGCCATTTGGCTCTATCGTGTATGGCCATAGCTTTACAAATAGTGTACAAATTCGTGATAAAACAATTTTACTGATAGCAAGTAGTGCTGGTACATGTGTTAGGATAAAACATAAATATTATTTATGGAAACAGTACATATTTATTTTAGTATTCCTAAATGCTCAGAATGTCAAAAACATCACATTTTTTAGTGTTTAAATATTTTTTTGGACGAAAACATATGGGTCGTTTGAGGAAAATACACTTAAATTATTGAAAAACCAAATTCATTAACATTTTGACGTAAAACCTTATCAAAAAAATTGACTTAAAAAAAAAATACTCCTCACTTAATAGCATTAAGAGCTATCTGGAAACAAAGCACGAATATAAAGGGCTCCAACTACATTTAAGTCTAAATGAAATGTTTTACTTAATATAACTATTAACAAATTTGCCGCTCTAAGCAAAAGATCTAAAAATATTAATTTCGTATACGTGTCCCGCACGTAACAAATTTGTCCCGCACATAACGGGGTACTTAACTGATTTTAGTTATTATTTATCTTGTAGTTTCTCAATTTTTAATTTGGTCACAATTAAGAGAAGTCTTTCAGCAAATATTCCAAGCTTTTTAGTGCATTTCCAACTCTAAATTTTTCAGAATTTGTGCGTTAACAACAGAAATTTAAAACAATGGTAGTTTTGATGTCCCACACGTAATGCTGAGCAAAATTGAAATTGCGCCAAGATACTTGCAAACATTTCAATAAATTATTAAAAATTGTAGATCCCCTCCATTCCTGCCAACAACACGCACACCAGGAATGGTTGAGAGTTGTAAGTCACTAGGCCCTGTTTCTCCATGAGCTGTTGCGCTACCAAATTTAATTTAAGTTATTTTTAACCATTTGTCATGGGTTTCTCGTATGAATGTCCCTCACGTAACAATGGAATCCTCCAAAAACCAGTTTTTTTTTTTAATAATTTCCAACACCAGACTTCAATTAGTTGTTAAAAATCTTAAAAACACAAAATTGATTTTCCAAAAAACTTAAAGAAATTTTAGAATACGATGTCTAGTTTTTGATATTTATATATATTATATATATTTTGGATTTGAAAAATTCCTAACCCCCGGTTTCACAGTTTCGTATAAACCTTGAACTGAGTTTGATGCTGAACTCAAGTTTAAACCGAAAGTGAAGTTTAAACTCCCACTGTCAAACTAGTAGTAAGAGTTTTAAAATACTTAAACCAAAAATAGTTTTTACTATATACATATGTACCGTAAAGAAAAGTTAAATAGTTTGACAAAAAATAGTTATCTGTTTTTGAAATCTTAAGTTTGACGATAACTTTTTTTTCAAAAAATAATAATATTTTTTGGCTTCAAAAAAAGATATAGCATGACATCATGAAAGTGTTCCCGTTGTTTTTTTCTATTTTAAGTAAATAAATCAAAAAAACAAAATTTGGTTTAATTTTGTCCGCTTACTTTTTTTCTTCACTATTTCAAACTAAATAACTATATAGCCTAAGCAGGCTATCATTATTCCGACCCAACCAAAAATAAACAAACATATTGTTTTGATACTTACTGAAAATATTTTGAAATTTGGTTCGATAAGTTTATGCATCCACTATTTTATTGTTACTTATTCAAAAAACTTAAGTTACACTCTGTAAACATAAAACCTGCAACATTTGTTACTGTTTAAGGCTTTTACTTCAATTCCCTTTTCTGCGCTCCTTTCTCTTTAAAAAATCTTACTTAAACCAAAGATTCCGAAACACCCTGTACAAAATTTTTTATAGCTACTATTTGGGATACTTTTTCAGCTCTGATTATTCGCTACACAATTTTTCAAATTGGGATATCGAATTAGGTCATGGTCACCCTGAATCCAAGTGGCGGTATACTTTTATTTAAATATCCCACAAGTAAGCTATTAACGCTGACCAACTTATAATAAAACTGCGACTGATAAAACTGACCTTTCAAATTACCTACTTGTGAAAATACCACAAGCAATGTAATAATATCTTTCTCCAGTTTTATTTATTTGATTTCACTTACTAATACTCGTGGATCAACCTCGGGCTCAGAAAAGTTAAACCAAGTCGATGCACTTACTCCGCCTTCCATATGTCAAATATATTATCAAAAAAATGACCAATCTAAAACTCTGGTTGTTGAAAACGTAAACAAACCCCAGCTGATTTCCACATTTAGTAAGCAAGGAATTTTGGTTAAATAATTAATAAATGGATTAAAAAATTAGTTTAATAAAATTATTAGTAACAAAAAACAAGTAAATTACACTCCTTTTTGTAAATTTGTAAATAATGATTTGAAAAATCATGGAGTGGAAAATAGACGCAGATTGAAGCCTAGTACATACTTGTGAATCATGTCGTGTAATCATAAAAAATTTGTTTTTTTTTCACCCGTGAACGTGTTCGTGAAGCTGTGTGGAGAGTTTTCGTTCACTACCAATTTTGTGCAAAATGTACGGGAACTCTTTGTTACTAGTCATTTGAGGCATGGGGGTTTTAAACGTCAAACCTTGAGAACACATTTGCAAGTCTGTACAAGTGAGAAATGTCGAAAAATCGCTTTCTGCACTATCGACTGTTCACTTCATGAGAAAGTATGTACTAGGCTTAAAGATGCTGCACAGAAATCAGTACACAAACATTATTTTGTAAGAAAATAAATGTTTAATTGTTTTATTTAGTGGGGTTAAAATGATAAAAATTCTAATTTTTTAAGGCGCATGGATTCGGCATTGACAAAAAACAACTGAGCAAGCGAATCCAAGTCCAGTCTCAGTTTTTTAAGGGGAAAAATGAGGATTTTTTGTTAGAAACTGTTTTTATATTTCTGAGTCCTCTGGGATTTCAGAAATATAAACTGGCTAACTGACTTTTTTTTACCTCCAAACAAATAGTTTGTTTTTATTTTCCATAAGAAATATGATTAAATTTAAGTTAGTGATGAAAATGATATGAAAAATAAATATATTCGGAAATAAAATCAACAAAAAGCTAAGGGCCTTATTGCGAGAGTCTATTCCAAGAAATTCGAATAGAAAAAAATCGATCAGGAATTCTTGATAGATTTGAAATTTCTATCAAATAGAAAAATACATAAAAATCAAATAGAGAAATATTTACAAATAGACTTTGGCAATACCGATAGGCGACTTTAAGCCTATTCGACTTAGAGTCTATTTTGAATAGACTCTCACAGTAAAACCCTAATTTGTTTATAAAAGTCTTGGGTATTTCCCCGATTTACTCCGATTTCTAATGTGGAAATTACCCGATTTCGTAGCGTTATACCTGTGAACCAGTTTTCGCTTACTCCGGCGCCTATATTCCTCGTGTATTTTTGTTTTAAATATTGTTGTAATTACAGAGTACATATCTTTACTCCATACATCGCTAAAACAAGTTTATAAATAAAGCTGTTCAGGAGTAAAGAGCATCATTTTTCCACACAGAAAATGAAGACAAAAAAATAATCAAACAAAAAAAATCGGATATTCGATTTTTGCAACGACTTTTGCCATTTCGAACCACATTGACATTTTTTTTTTCAAAACTACTTTCTTCAACAAAAATGACTCTAATCGTATGCAACTAGTTCTCGATCACGATCTCGATCTCTTTTAAATAAAATCAAAAAAAAAAATCTATAAATAAATAATAACAAATAAATATAGAAATAAAATCATTTGTTTTATTGCCAACCACCAACACTGATAATGAATTCATTATTAAATACCTAAACGTATTTAAAAGTTGAGAATCTAAATGATTTTATATTGAAAAATCTCAAATCCGGTATAATGCTAAATAGCGTAACTAATACAAGATTAATTTCTGAATATCTATTGTTTCAATTTAAAACATTTCTATTTGACTGTTAAATGATTACATTCCTCTATTCATATGTTAATTTATTTTTTATCATTAATTTTATACATAAATACTATCAAGTAGGTAGCTATGGTTTTTCGCATTTATTTTAATTTTTCACACGAGCACAAACTAGAAAGCAAAAATATGTCTCATCTTAAAACAAATAAATCGTTTATTCTTTATTAACTTGATATACAACGTACAAACGAACATAGATTTGAAGATTAATCCTTGAGATTAGAAAAAAAATTTATTTGTCTTAGAATAAAAAAAAAAAAATACAAAAAAAAAACTATAACTACATTTTTGCAACTTTCAAAAATCTGGAAAACTGGTAGAACAAGAAATCAAAGAAAAATATTTTCAAACAATTCCATTCAAAAAATAAACAAAAAATGAATCGAGTCTCTATATAAAACGGAAATTCAATCCCGATAAGTCACAAACGGCCAAAAGTTGGTTTCATTATTATGCATTAAGCAATTATTATCTCAGATCTCAGTAAATACTTTGTACACCAAGTACCGATGGACTTCCGAGTTTTATTAAAAAAAAACCTATTTATGTATTTAAATTCCATTGATCTCTAGCTGTAATTTTAACATCTTAATCTTTTAATTTGTAACAAGCCCGGATGGCGAGGGGGGCAATGGGTGCAAAAAGTTATTTTTTTTTCAAAAACAGTGACCTTCTACTGACAAAATCTGACTGATTACAACAACCTTTTGTAATTTATTCAGACACGGGCTCATAAAAAGAACAAAATTTTTAACTTACAGTATGTTTCCTATCTGTTAAGCCATAAACTATCAAATTCCATTAGACGATGGCTATGGTAAACAAAACAAAACATTAAATCCGTAATTATTCAGAATTTATTTTCTGATCTGGAAAAATAGTAAATTTTGAGCTTTTGGATGTGACACGAAACGAAATGTATCAAACTAATGTTTTTTTTACCAATCTGTCGATGGATTTTTAAGACTTTTAATGATATTTGAACAAAATAGATGTGAGCTTCAGGTCAAGTATTGATTATTCTAATTAATATTAGGTGTGTTTTTTATCGCGATTTTTTTTTGCAAATTTTCACAAATTTTTACAATTTGCTGTCAGAAACAATAGAAAAAAAAACAAGATTGGGAAACTTGGTGAAAATTTCGCGTTACCAAACAGGCATATTATTATATCCTGTTGTGACAGCATATTAAACCAAAAATGGCTATATTCATAACCTCGTTTTAGCGACGGAGTAATGTAACTCTGACTTCACAACGCTTTTAATCTTGAAAACGTACAAACACAAGGAATACAGGTGGGGTAAGATTAAACTGGTTCATAGACGGTGTTCACATTGGAGTGAAAAACTGGATTTTTTTGACGTTTCAGTATTCACATCTCGCTCCCACTTCTTCAGTAAAGGAAGATGTAAATACTGAAACGTCAAAAAATCCAGTTTTTCAGTCCAATGTGAACACCGTCATAGAAGGTACATATGTATAAAGCCGAATGTCATTTTGACATAAATCGTGTGAAATTTACAAAAATCAGTGTAAGCGAATTTTGTTTACCTTTTTTTACTAAGAACGTTTTCTTTAATTTTTTATCAATCACACCAAAAATTTAACCAGGAATAAAAATTAATTAAAATGAATAATTGTGGGAATCAGCTGGGGCTCGTTTAGGCTTTTAATAACCAGAGTTTTAGATTGGTCATTTTTTTGACAAGGTTATGGTGGAACTAAAACATTTTAGAAAGTATTTTGTAAATAAAGATATATTTGACGTGGAGTAAGTGCTTCAACTTCGTTTAACTACTCCGATTTTAGGCCACGTGAATTAGTGAAATATAATAAATAAGGCTGAATGCACACAATTTTAAAGAATTGGAGACCGGAATTTTTAGACCTTTTATGTTTCGGTAGGATGTGATGTTTGTTTCCTTCTCCATGGATATGATGTGGAACAAAATACCAAATTTGCGTCAAAATAAAGTTTATTGCATCTATCAACCCACAAACTGTCAAATTCTGTTCTTTTCAAATCCAAATTACAAGAACTTGCTAAAAGTCCTAACTACATGAAATTTTGTTTACTGTGGTGTCGAATAAATAATCCGAGTTTGACTGCGTTAACCAAAAAAAAAATAATAAGGGTATTCATGCAACGTCGTAAGTTTTCAAATTTTGTAAAATGATAAGCTTACGCAAATCTTGCATGAACGACCTTTTTTAAACATTTGATAAAATTCTAGGTAATACAATCACAGTAAGAGTCACAATGACGTTTGGATAAGATTAACCAGTTTGGTTAATTTTACGCAACAAAATCCTTTGATAAGCTAAACCAAATTATGTAAATCATTTCCCATATAAAATTTGGCATTTCATTAACCAAAAGATAAACTTAACCAATTTGTAAATTTATCTAGGGTTTTACGAAGTTGCATGAATACCCTTAATATTTACATCCGAATCATCTGTCAAAGTTGTATGCTTTTTTGGTACCACACTTTGTTTTTCTTTTCCTATCCCCACTTTATAAAACTAAAATGAAGGTACTTCGTTTACATTGATCAACATCGATCTGTGACATTCCATAAGGCAACTGGACGTGTCCAGGTCCATGCCCCTTTAAGAAAAAAAAAAACAAAACTCAGACCTGTTCGTTTAGAATTGACATTTTCTTCTAACCAATCAATTCTATGTTGATTATAAAGGTGCACAAAAACATATAAACTGTAACGGATTTTAAGTATTTTTTTTGTGGGTTTTTTCGCGGAAAAGATATAAGAAAACCGCACTTAAACTGGTTTATTTTAGTCACAAGTGACATCTACTTCGTGTATTTATATACAAGTTATTACCTATAGAGAAATTATTGGACGAAAGTCTTGGGGAGTTCCCATTTCCATCTTTGTGGTTTCGTGGTTATCTTGTAGATGTCATTAGTTTTACAATACAATTCTTAGATCGTGAGTAATGCATCTTCAAATATTCCATTGTTAATTGCTACTTTTAAAGAATGGGATGGATTTCTTTTAGCATACATATGTACATACTTATGTTAGTACATTCTTAAATAGGTAGACATCCGCAGAATTTTTTCCAGAGGTGGGCAAATCTTCCAGAGGTGGTGTACAAGAAATTATCGAAAATCCATAGACAAAATTAGAAATAAATTCGTATAGTGTGGTGTTTTGCAGAAATCCAATTCGCAGCACAGTGTGCTTTTAATTCGACGCTGCAGAAGAGTGTCAGTACTCCGCCTGCACTTGAGCATGTTAATGATATTATGGGACAGGTCTCTTCTTTCATACTCGTGTTGTATCAAGAGTTCCTAATGATATTGATATACACAAATCTGCTAGCCTTGATAGGATAGTATCCCTTCCGTTGCTCTGAAGAGGTGTTTTTTAACGCTTGTAAAACCACTGCTTACGTATTTCCATTTATCTTAACTGTACTGGTCTCTTCTCTTACCGGGTGGATGGACAACATCATTTGTGTAGCATGTCTCTAAAAAATGTGAATATTCGTCTCTCTCCAATTATTGACCAGAAAGTAAGATTTATGCACTTGATATATCAAAAACGTTTGATAGAGAGCTTGGCATCAAGCGCTTTTATTGAAAATGCCTGCATTTGGTATCGATGAACCTCTTCTTCGTTAGATTATAAATTGCCTTTTAGACCAGTTTTGTCTCCTATTCTCTTTCTCATTTTCATTAATGATCTCTTGTCTGAAATTCAAATCCATATAATTGTTTTGCTGATGACAGCGCTCTCAGAATTTTATATTCACATCTAAATTCACATCCCTGTCCTTTGGATATTTAACTTCAGCGGCAGTGTACGATAGGTTCATTAAATTCTGATCGTGACAGCACTGTCCAGTGGCGAATTAGAAACCATGTAGAATTTAATGCTTCAAAAACCAAATGCTGTCACTAAAACAGAATCATCCCCCAATATTGCTATGCATGATGGGTCTTACATCGAGGAAACTGAACAGCTTTTAGTTATGGGTGTGTATGTGTGTATAACAAACCACCTTCTGGGGAACGCTTACATATTCAACGTCCATCGCCAAAGACGTTTTTGAGTGCTAAGTCCCCTTTCACACGAAGAAACAATAATTTAATTTCCTTAAAAATCTCTTGCACTTTTGATACGAGGAAACAAAATCTAGGCAATTTTGAGATTTCCTGAAATGCTATTGGTTGAACGCACCTCAACCTAAGATGTGAAAGGAAATGTCAATAAAATCTCTTCAAATTCTTGACTGTGGAGATTTTTTTCACCCCTCTTTTCTCCTGCCCTTCTCACCATGGAACTGAAAGTTACTAGCAACTCAGTTTCCTCGTGTGTAAGTGGACTAAAGTTTTCTTCAAAACTTCAAAAAATGTGTGTCCCTCTTTTTTCTGGCTTTAATCTAAAAAACAAAATTAAATTTACATCCTACTATATTGTCATATTGTTGGTCAATAAGTTTAAGGGAAGTCAAACCCCCTTTTTATTCAAAAAACAAGGCAACTATTCTATAGCTACATATTTTACATCCAGACGTTGTTTATGCTATGCTCAGTTTATAAAACATTGGCCGTGTTTTATTATCTTCTATCGGGATCCGGATCTGGATCCCGATAGAAAATAGTGGGAAATTTTCAAATTTGTTGTTTAGTACGTGTTAAAAGTTAATCCAGATCCAGATCCCGATGATAATAAAACACGCCTATTATTTGCTATGATAACGATTAACAAGAAACGGGCCTTATCTAACCCACCCTTTACAAAATCCAAGACTCCGACCTGTTCGCTTACAGTTATTAGGTTTGACATTTTCTTTTAACCAATTAATTCTATGTACCTACATTAATATGTAGGTGCACAAAATTGTATTAACTGTAACGGATTCAGAGTAGGTACCTACATATTTAATTTTGTGGGGTTTTTGGCGGATTAAATATAAGAAAACCGCACTTAAACTGGTTTATCTTAGTCACAACTATCTATTGCACTTTTGTACAAGTAATTAGTTATGATAGAAATTACGAGTATTCGTCAAAAGTCTTGGGGAGTTCCCATCTCCATCTTGTGGTTTCGTGGTTGTCTTGTAGATGTTATTTAAGTTAATACAATTTCTTAGATCGTGAGTAATACGTTTTAAAATATTCCATTGTTAATTGTTGCTTCTATAGAATGAAATAGATTTTTTATTACATAAATAAACATATTCTACAAATATATGTACGAGTACGAGTACATTCATTCCGATCTGATATAATAAAAATAGCCTAAAGACATTATTGTATGCGGCTGAATTGTTATGGACTTAGACTGCGCGGACCGCACTTCCTGTGTGTCAATTTTAGTTCTTTTTAATGCTTCGGAAACAATGACCGACCTTGACATTGGTTGTGCAATGATTTGAAAGGTGTTCTATTCGTTTCGTTCTTCATAATAACAATAACAAGCCACACACTCACAGCTAACTTTTAAGCAATATTACGAAATAACTAGCGCCATATACGGGCAAACACATACTTATATATTGTGTACATATTTAAGTAGGTTCATTAATGGCAGTGTTTTATTATTCACATTATCTGATCCGGATCAATTTTGAAGACGTAGGTAAATACAAAAATAAAACGTAATCCTGCTATCTATTTTGTAGGTATCTATTTTAAATATCCAAAAATTAGTATTCTAATCTGACGGACAGATGGTTTTCTTATTTTATAAAAAATTGTGTTAGTAGTGTGACAGTCGTAAACTTTTCGATGGTCACACCGTTAACTATAATTGAAGTTTTGTTTTCGAGCAAAAAAAAATATTTTGAGATTTTAATCAAACTTGACATTGTGGGTCCCACAATTTCGTGTTTTTGTTTATACATCGACCTGCTGAAGCTTAAAACTACTGAAGCGGTTTTCTTTAAAATTATTTTTAAGTTCAAAAATAACGGTAGGTAGATACACTTTATTACTAGGAAGCGTTTCAAAATATAAAAAAAAATAAAATGCACGACTGGATCACCCGTACTTGCTTGGAATAAAGAACTTTTAAAATATGAAAATAACTAGAGAAAAAGAGGCTGGGTACGACCCACACTGGGAATTTAATTTAAAAAGTTCCTTCTGCACGTATTGAAACCAGGGTTGCCATGTCTTGAACAAGTTCGATAGCCCAATTTAGAAATGTTTGTAGCCCAAAGTCGGACCCGAAATAGTAGCCCAAAGAGTAGCCCAGTAATAATTAAAAAAAATGTTCTCATTGAAAAAAGTAAGACGTGAATAGAAGTGGTACTAAATTGTGGAATCCTTAAAGACTTTGCTTAGGGGGAGAAAAGTGTTCTATTTATTATTTATTTAAACGGACAAAATATCGCCCAAGATTAGATTTGGGCTATTAGTAGCTCAATTATGATTGGACTGTCAAACTGGAATTGTTGTCGGCAATATCGGAAAAAGGTAGCCCAATTTCCGATAAATAGCCCAATCTGCAAGCCTGATTGAAATTACTTTCTATAAAATAAAATCCATCCGAAGTCGATATCTCGAAAGAACGTAGGTACAAACATATGAACGTACATACACAGACACCTCTCTACAAATGATGGGTTCCAAGGAGCAAGATATGTAAAAATTTTCGATTTGACAAATCGGACCAATTATAATAACTTCCAATGATATGTTATGAAAAATATAAAAAAATAACTAGATCTAAATGTTTAAACAACTAGTAAAATATTTGTATCTATTAAAATGCATTTAAAAACCTCGTTTCAGACAAAATCATCAAACTGTTTTAGCAATTTTGAATTTGCAAAAAAGTTGAATTTAGCAATTTTTACCCGATTACCCTATGGCGTCATCGAATCTAACATAAATCCACCACTAAGAAAATGACTCAAAAACATTACTCTTTAAACCAAATTGAAGCCTTTTTGAGTGAGTAGGTAGTATGCAGTAGGAGTGAAACAAGTGTGCAAAAGAAATGCTACGAAAACAGAATTGACATAAACTTATCTCCGGTTTTAACTAAATGCTCTAATTTAATATCACTTTTCGCTGCCTGTCGCCAACTCCGGCGACGTAGGTTAGGTTTTCCAAGTGTCACAAGAATTCTTGTTTTTAAAAACGAACAAAGGTTTTCAAACAAGAAAAGACTTTAAAAATCTTTATTAAAAGGAATAGCTATTAGTATTTACATGAAATATTTTACTTTGTTTTACTTACTCTTGGTCTGCCTTGAATGCTGCTTGTAAAATTCTTTTATATTTTAATTTTTGATCCTTCTCGAATTTTCCCCGACGCTAGTGAACTTGAAATTAAAATGAAATTCCTCCTTTTTAACGGAACATTTCTTTTCGTATCAATTAATTAAGTTTACACGGGCTTTATTTATGGTGTTTTCACGGATGATCTTCACGGGCGTTGGTTACACTGCCCTTTATAGGTACATTTACCAATATTGTATGTTGCCACGCACCACACCGGCCGTTTTAATTGGGGACAAATTCAACAAGAGTGAGTTTGCTGATAACGTGTGCACAATCAGTCAAACTTATTCGCACTTGTTTTGGGCGTGAATAGGATGGGAGCGGGTCGAAATTCTGGTTTCAAAATTTTGCATTTCAAAATTCAGATTTTTTTTTCAAAAAAAATCAGTTTTTCAAAATTCTGTTTTTTCCAGTTCTATCTGTGCAAATTCTGCTTTTTAAAATTACATTTTTAAAAATAAAAAATTCTGCCTTTTCTGCTTTTTCTCAAATAATTTATATTATTAACGAAAATAAACAAAAAAAAGGACAACTTTTCGTAAACCATTATTTGTCTCGGGTCTTTCGGGTTAGCACCATGTCCAATTATAATCTTAAAATTGACTTATTTTCTTTCAAAATAAAACAAATGACCAGCCATGCACAACTTATCTTTTAATTTATTTTTATATTTTTACAGGTTATTGAGGCTGTAACTTTCAGTACATATAAATGGTGCAGCCCAATTTTTTACAAAATTTTTAACCAGATCGATGTTTTATAATACTGTGTTTAACTGTTGTCTAACTTGGACAAAGGCAACGGTGGTATAAGATTAGTCTAACTTGACATTATATTTAGTTAAATAAAACATATTTCCAACTATTAAGGACTTTTAAAAAGGGTCTAACGAGTCAATCATCTTAATAAATAAGGCTGTTGGTGTTTCAGTGAAATGTCTACCGTAAGAATAGGGAAGAGTATGTATTGTACCACCCTTTAAATTAAAAAAAAATAGTAATATTCAAACTACATTATCATTATAAATAAAAATATAGATACATAGTTATATAACTATACAAATTCTACCCAAATGAAACAAAATCCACCACGTTTTAACAAAAATGCATTCAAGTTTGATGGATCCTGGAGTAATAAAGCGAGAGTCAAATCATTTTTTTTTTTAATTTTAAAAGATTCAAACTTAAAAAATATCATTAACAGTTTTATTTATTAGAAGATCTCATTAGAAAGTTGTTTCGTTAGTTAGACAAGTGCCTTAAATAGTCCAATAAAATTAAACAAAATAATTCGAAATTTCTTAAAAAAGTAACATGTCGATTTGTTTGTGCTTCGGAAAGAGTATTTCTTAGAGAGTCTAAATCCACAAAGTTCAGAAAAAAATAGTTATACGGTCATCAACATTAAAATTCATCTATGTAAAGAGTGGTTTTCAATCTGGCAATACTTTTTTCGCAGTTGGTCTTCTTGACAGCTGTCACCTGATTTATGCTCACTCACTTTGGTGCCATTGATTTCATAATGAATAGGCTTACTTCTGAAGAACGTGTGCAAATCGTGCAAACAAAATTTTTAAATGGTTTTTTGTGTCTTCTAAGTAATTTTACAAAACAAAAGCCGACGATATGTGACTTTCTCAATTTCTACTTGACGCAGAGTAGTATTTCTTATAAAACTTTAGTTTCTCAAGAGCACTTAATTTCATCATTTTTGGTGTAGATACTAAGTACTTATATTAAAATACAGTCTTAAAATGTTGGGAATATTCAGCAAATAGTTCCACATGGGAGATTACGATTCGTTGGGGACCGCAAAATAATAATCGATTCTTGAAGACAAAATACAAGTGTTTTCACTTCAGGGGGTCTATCTCCCCCAATTAAAAGAGGAGGGCAGTTTCCTATAAAAAAAAAACTAAAAATGAGAACCAAGATGGCAACACTTACAACAATGCTCTTTACCTTTTTGAAAATTAACAGCCTGTTCTTTCATTACATTTTTCAAAAGGAGCACCTAATCCAAATTATTTTAGCTAAAAAAAAAATTAAAAACAAGATTGATAGTTTTAGGAGTTCCTCATTCCTCAACAAAGCCTTAAAAAAATACATCTTCTTAAATTAGATTTTACAAAGCATTTCGGTTTAATATAAAATTGTAGACGCACAAGTTGGTGTTTTTAATAAGACCATGGAATCCCCACAAATTACTCATGATTCTTTGAAAATCTTCCGTCAGAATTAGCAATTAAATTTATGAAAGTTCAATTTCTTTTAATTTTTTAAAAACACGATTAAATATAAACGGGTTATTAAAAATTCTTTGCTTGTTTATTAAGAAACTTCTAAAGATTGCATTTCCAAATAAATACATACATATTTACTTTATTGTATTTATGTAGATACATATTCAGAATCATATAAGTAGTAATTAATTCAGTTAACTCAAACTTGCTGCCCAAAAAAAATTATTTAAAAATTTCTACAGCAACAAAGTATACACACTTTAATTTGGATGATTAATTTTGTTTTGATTTATGCGTTTGATTATCCGATGTTCAAAGTCCTTTGTAAAAATAACTACCAACTCAACGGGATTATAATAGTTGGTTAATACTCGTATTTTCCGTTCCTTCTTTATACACATATTGTGTTTACATTCCATTCATTTGAAGTGTTTTTTGTTTTTATTCAAATTTATTTTTAATTAAATATACAGATGGTGTGTGTTACAAAATGTATTATTTTTAAAACAGTCAATTGAGAAACCTGTTGATATTGTACCAATATTTGGAGACTTCTTGTAGCCATTACGTTTGTATAAAATAATAACATCTCTTGTTTTTATTTTTAAAACGTGACTATTTATAAATTTTAACAAAAAAAATATTAAAATGTTTACCCAGACCTTAAGAATTGACATATTATAAGGAGGCTGAGAAGAAGGTTAATGGATGCTAAAAATCATTTTCCTTAATAAAATCAAAAAGAAGATTGCATTTTTTCGAATTGCTTAATAAAGATTCTGTTAAATCTTTGAAAGGTGATGGTAGTACCTATCTTTTTGCACTCGGCAATAATGCGGTGTGACAAAGTTGTTTGGTGTTTTTAAAAGGTAGCTATTAAATTTCAAAAAAAAATCTCTTATTTGACTTTGGACAGTTATTTTTTTACGTTTCTGGAAACCTGTTATAATAAGAGGTTGGTTTGTTAGTTGAACCCTCTGAAGTCACTCTGGGAATAGCCCCAAAGCGTTTTTTGAAGCCCTGAACTCAGACTGGAACAACAATTTCTGTGTTTTTTTAAGAACTAGGTCGCCAACTGATCCAACCCTAAAGTAGATCTAGGGTTTTCGTTAGGGTGAATTGAGGCAAGGAATAAACTGTCAAAATGACATGAGCTCTGAAGCATTTTTTTTTGTGGATTCACGTTCCGCAGATAATTCATTTGTTTTTGAAATAGAAATTTTAGGAATACACAATTTTAAAAACAAATAGAAATAGAAAATGTAAACTTTGGTTTGTTTTTTTTTTTCATTTTTCTTTTAGCTTCTTGCTTATCTCAACAACACAATAGAGGGTGTTTTTTGAGAACCTTAAGCCCGATTCACAATGCGAAACGAGAGGAAACGAGACGAGAACGTGTCGTGAAACGCTGTCATCTTTTTCTAGATGTAAGCCGCACGTAAAAAAGAAATGCGAAGAACTAAAAAGTGAATTAAGAGATATGAACTGGTTACTCGGTAAATATTCAAAGCTTAGTATTGAAAATAAATTGATTTTATACAGACGGGTACTTAAACCTGTTTGGACTTATGCAGTCGTATTTACATGATTTTCTTAGAACACGCTTTAGCAGTTACCCAGCTAGTCAATGCCTAAATAGTTTAGCCATCTCGGTATTTATAAACGCATTCCAGCAGTTGTCCAAATACGACCTCATTTATTCATTGACTTATCTGTTTTCGTTCATTTTTGAATGAATTATTGAATTTCAGTATGCTTTTGGGCATGTTCAGTTAACTTTTCTAGAAACTAGAAAATAATTAAAATAGAAATATTCGCCTTCCTTGTTTGTTGAACAAGTCCACTTTAAAAAAAGATTTGGACAACAAATTTCAGTGTCTAAGTTAGCCGCTAGGTGCAAAATGTTTATAAATAACATTTTTGAGTTGGACAAGTGTCTAAAGTTAGACAATGCTTGGAATGGGTTTAAAAATACCACTAGTGGTATACAACTTTGGAGTTGTACCTGCGATACAAACTTCAATAACTTACAAACGTTTGAAAATAAATTGCTTAAGTCATTTGTAAATGCTCCGTGGTATATAAGAAACGAAGATCTTCACAGGGATCTCGGGATTCCTAAGGTCCGGGACGAAATAAAAAGTTTCGCGTGAAAACATAGAAATCGACTATTAAAAGACGCTAATTCAACGATTATTGATATTCTTGACGAGTCGAATTTAGTACGCCGTCTGCGAAGAACAAAACCTTCCGACTTTGTACAATGAACAGAGAACCGCTTTAAAATCAAGGATTAAGCAGGAACTTTCACCGTAAAGTAACCTGCAACACGTTGCTTAACTTCGTTAAAAATAAATTGCTAGATAAGCTTCGAGGTGCAATCAGGAAGTGAAGGTGGTTTTAGTGTACTAAGAATCTCATACACCTATGAGCACGCGTTTTTTGGTCCTCATAGAGCACGATGCCGGTTCTGCACCCACCCACGAAAAAAAATCTTTTTGTATTTAGTTATAAAATCGGCGGGGTTTTAACGACGAGAACTGAATTTTCTCTAAAAAATATCAAAAAATTTAAGCAAAAAATATTTCAGACCACAGATTATCAGTTGTTTTATCTATTATTCTCGATATAGGTACTAGGGCAAGTTTTGGAGTAGTGCAGACAAAATTTTAGATAACAATCAAAAATGACACAACGATGAAAGAGAATACGAAAAAAGTGAGTGGTATAGTTCTGCCTGTTTATATATCGACCTACAGCCTAAACCACTTAAGCAAATTTCTTCAAATTTTGAACTTAAGGTGTTTTTGTACCGAAAATAACGGTACTTGCCCTACAATTATAAATGAAAAGCTTATTTATCTCAAAAACAGCTCTAACGGTTTTAATAAAAAAAACAGTGCATTACTGTAGGTTTGGTATACTTATTGATAAGACAAAAATTTACAGAAAACCGTCTTTAACGGTGCCTACCATATAACGGTTTTTTTAAATTTTCGATGTTCTCACTAAAGGCTTAAATGATTTCAGTCAAAATTTGTATGCAAAATCTTTATAAAATGTAAATAATATTGCATATCAAAATTTTGAAGAAAATAAATTTTGGATTTTTAAAAATATAAATTTTTTTTTTGAAAAATCAATATTTCAAAAGTGAGTTGATGATTTTTTTTTTAAACTAGGTTTAAAATGTCTTTTAATACATACTCAAAATTGGCAAAATAATGATTTAAATGTTTTTTTTTTAACATTACACAAGAGCAAGTACGTGCGATCCAGTCGGGCATTTTATTTCTTGTAAATTTTGTTTCCATTATGTAAATTACTTGTCAAACAAAGAAAATCGTCATCTCGTTGTGTCTTTTTTTCAATTTTTCGAATCCTTAGCGTGACGTTGACGACGAGAAATGCTGCATTGTGTATACCCTCGAATGCTATCATTTCATTGTTTGAAAGTCGTTTGACATAAACGACGAGAACTTGTCACTTTCACGTATGTTTATAATACCACGGGAGCCTCTTCAAAGCGAAACCTTAAGCTGCTCCTTAGTTATTATTTAAAACCTTGTAAAAAGGAGGCCATACTTGTGATGCGTACATGCGTAGGTAGGTTTTCATGATGGAGTTGAACAAAGCAGTTACATTGAGTATTCTGAAATTCCTTGCATCATTGCTTATTAATCTCTTACATGGATTTAGTCTTTTTAACGATTAAATTTAAATGCTCTTGGAATCCAAAATTGGAATGATGTCAAAAATTTTAGATTTCTTTAATTTTTTTGAGAATGGAAACATAAAACCCTAGTTAAACAAGAGCGGATTGCAAAGGTCGATTTCAATTTTTGTTAACCTGAATACATCGATATGTTTCTCTAATACAAATTTAATCAAAACAATTCGTAGCTCAAATAAGCCTACACATGACAGCTTAGTACGCTCCCATTTTTCCCTCCGAACCCCAGCTGAAAGCCTAGCTAAACGTTGACATGAGATTTTTGTGGAGAAAAAATTACAAAACCCCAACCTCTGAAAAGAGATTTTATTCAACAATTTCAAAGAATTTCATTTCGATTGAATCAAATGAGAACTCCTTATGGCAAAAACAGATGATGTACAGCATGTCCGTATGCATATAGCACTGATGCATCACTTTAAACGTGCATACTCTGACATATATGATGAGTTCTTTCAAAAAAGATCAGTCAATAAACTACGATTTTAATTTAATTACGTTTTGGTACTGAATTTACGATATTCATATAACAGCGACAGCACTGATCGATATTAATTTACTTTTGATACACATGGTGGCGCTTTGTATTTTTTATACCGCACGTGGGCACTTATGAGTTTGACAACTGTGTATTTTGATTTTTTTGACACTGAGTTCATTTATTTCGTTTATACGTTTTTTCTTCACTTTTTCAATTAAGTTTGTTTATTTTCATATATAAAATGGAATTATTTTCAGTAAAAAGGTTTAAATAATACTTGTTCTTATGTTGAACTAAATAACTAACAAAAATCCATGTCAATTAAATAGATACACTGAAGAAGGCGAACAATTCACGGAGGATCCAAATAAAGAAGATGAAATTCTGCAGAAACTTTTGAAAAAAGTCAAATCAAAAAAAAGTATTCAAGACTCCGTAATTCCTCATGAAGTTCCACCACCAACTGCATTGGTAGTAAGTGAAAAGATACCAAAGTCAGACGAAGAAGATAAACATGAAGGAACAGATGCCATGAAACATCCACATTTGTCTGATGAACCGATGACGACGACAAATGAGGACTTTCAAGTTCTGGGCTCAAATGTTTTCGATCGCAAATCCAAAGTTGAAATGGTTCTTCCCCCTTGGTTGGCACACCCAACAGTCATTGCAACAAGTATTGTTGAGTCCACAGCGCAGGAGGATAGCTCAGTTTCTAAGGCTCAGTATATATCTGACCATTTGAAGGCATCGCTCAAGGAATTATCCATTGACAACTTGTTTCCCGTTCAAAAATCTGTAATTCCTTGGGTTCTAGCAGCCCATTTAAAGCCTTATCCTTTCCGACCCAGGGATATTTGTGTCTCCGCGCCCACTGGTAGTGGCAAGACACTTGCCTTTGCTGTCCCCATCGTACAGCTGCTGGAAAACCGTGTAGAAAAGAAAATCCGTGCCCTAGTAGTGCTTCCAGTGGCTGAACTGGCACTTCAGGTCTTTAAAGTCTTCATTAAACTCACAGAGAAGACAAATCTCAATGTGTGTCTTTTGTCCAAAATTGTTCCATTCCATGTGGAGCAACAAAAGCTTGTTGAATCCTACAAAGGAAAATTCTACTCCAAAGCTGACATTGTGATCACAACTCCCGGTCGTCTGGTAGAGCACCTGCATGCTACAAATGGATTTTGCCTAAGATCCCTAAAGTTCCTGGTCATTGACGAAGCAGATAGAATAATGAACCAAGTCCATCATAACTGGCTGTACCATCTTGACAATCATGTCAAGACGACATCGGATTTGTTGCTGTCTGGGAGGGCTGCCCCTCTTTGTATCAACGAGCTGGAATCAGTTGCCTGCAATCAACCACACAAAATGCTATTCTCTGCGACTTTGTCACAGGATCCTGAAAAATTGCAAGCCATTCGTCTTTTCCAGCCCAAATTGTTCACATCAGTACTAACCAATCTCGCTGAATTGGAAGAAAAGTTCTCTCAAGCTGAAAAGCAGGAGATTCGGGAGGAATTCATTGGGAAGTATACAACTCCGGCCGAGTTGACGGAGAAATATTGCTTAACAGAGAGTCGAATTAAACCTTTGACGCTGTATTCTCTTATCACCGAGAATAATTGGACCAAGTTCTTGTGCTTCACGAACAAGGCAGAATCTTCAGGAAGGTAAGACATTTTTTGTCGGTGGTCATTACTTCTTATCGATTTGTACCTCTACATAGATTGGCGTTTGTTCTGAAAACACTTTTCAAAGACAGTGTCATCATAGATGAACTTTCAGGAGGTTTGAATGCGAAAATGCGTGCGAATGTTCTGAGTAACTTTGCCAGGGGAAAAATAAACGGTCTGATATGTTCTGATGCTCTGGCGCGTGGTATTGATATCCCAGATGTAGACATTGTGATCTCCTACGAACCAGCACGACATATCAACACCTATATCCATAGGATAGGACGAACAGCTCGTGCTGGTCGACCGGGAACAGCAATAACTCTACTCACTCAAAATGAACTCAATGGTTTCAATGTAAGACGATATCTTACTTTTTTTACTTTAACAGACAAAATGCATAATATTTCTTCTTTTTTCCACCAGAAAATGCTCTCTGAAGTTCGCAAAGCAATAACCGAAGAAATCAAGGTTGCAACAAATGTTGAAGAAAGCAATGCCAAACTATATGCCTTAGCACTTGAAGATTTGCGCAGGAAGGTCGAGCAAGAAAAGCAATCGAAGATTATAATGAAGAATATAGCTAAAGAGAAAGCAAAGCCTGTGGATCCAACTAAAATGACACTAATGGAAAAACTACAAGTACAAGTGACGAATCATGTTTTGGAAAAAGCTGAAGCTCTTGAAAGCGGTGTTCGAACGAAAGAACGAAAAAAGAAAAACCCAATGAAGGCATACAAGCAAAAAAAATTAAACAAAGTTGCAAAAACTTCGCATGCGATTGGAAAGGCAAAACAAAATAACAAGAATTGAAGTTTTGAATTAAGATTATTGAAGTTATTTAATTTGTTATGAAATTAAATATTTTATAAAAAAACATTCTTAAGAGGTTCTTCCACTTTTTTTTATTATTTAGAGGGCCATCTGGCGTTTCCCTATACCAGTTAAATGCAATTGAAGAGAAATTTCGTAGAAAAGCGAAATTTATAATTAATTAAAAAAAGTAGTTTCTGCTACCGCACACGACTTGCTACAAACAACAATCTACTCACAGAATGCTCTACACTGCATTATTTTGAACATGGCCGACTTTTGTTGGATTGTTTGATGATCAGTGCTGCCATGAATAGAGTTGTTTGATAAATTTTGGAGCTTTACATAGAAGCAAAAAAATATTTGGTTCAAATACACGCTCAAATCTCAGTTTTCCTGGCCAAACTTTAGCTCAAGAAACTGGCTGGGGAAACGCTGTGATACCATTTCGAATTGCAATTAATTTATTTTTTCGGCGGTGACGAGCATAACTGTTTTCTAATGTTGCCGTTTTGTTGCTATTCTTGTTGGGAATGCAAAAATTTAAAAATCTAGATTTTTCATACATTTTCAGTTTTCGTAATCTAAAAGGTTTTCCAATAGAAATGGGTCGATTCGATGTCAGACAGTCTATGACGGCCGCGTCTGTCAAATCTGCTCAGTATTATGCCAAATCATCATTGCATGATTGAGCAACGTGATAAAAAAAAAAACTTTATTTACTATCAAAATTGGAGTTCTCTTGGTATGTACACTTGACGAATTATATTCGTTCTTCCAAGCCGTTGGGTGAATTCCTAAACCAAACATATATTTTATTTAAAATAAACTAAGCAAACAGTTCCCAAATGCAAACATGAAAATGCTAAGCACACTGTCCCGAAAACCGAAATGCAGAAGATTCTTTTTTCTTGTGCAAATGTTAAGTTATATTTCGCAATTCACTTGCATTCGCGTTTTCTGTGTTATTATATCTGCATTGCATGTGTTTTTATTTGCAAATCTTGCGTTTAGGATTTCGGTGGAAAAATTAAATTCGAACGGTTCAGTGAACAGTACGTCAACGAAATGCAGTATCTACCGAAAACGTCAATGGTTCTAATGAGTGTGCAGGACAACCCAAGGCAGTCAATAACCTCTACCGGTCGATGATCAACAATTAATTATTTTGGCTCAAGTGATATAGATATGAACGAATGCATCATTCCAACAGTGCAGCTGATGCTAGAAAGGACATTTTCATTGAAGGATTTCAGACTTTTTCTTGTAGGATTTTCTAAAGCCACATGTCTATGTCAATAAGCCACAATCAACCGAAGTCCTCAAAGTCAACATTTGAATAATAAAATATTGGCATTTTGAATATTTGAAGGATGGAAATATTCCCAGGAAAATTTTATTCGCGATAGTCCCCAATAAAAATTAGACTACTATTTATCCAAAGCACCAAGTAACAAACGTGGACCCCTTCAAATGCAAGAGTATTGCGTTGATACCTTACACACAGCTTGTTTTTCAACAACGATCAACCCTCATTGGAAAACCCTTTACATCCATGTGGCTTAGCTGGTTTTCAAATAAAAAAAAAATGTAAACAAAATAGAAAACTTGTTTTTTTTTTTAGAAAATACATGCAGTTTTATTGTGTAATCCTTTTCTTCTTTTTTTTTTCTAAACATTCTTTTAGTTAACAACTTTGCTTGGTGGAATAATTGTTTCTTTTTTTTTTAATATATAAATAGTATACATATAACATACATGGAAATCTTTCTAAAATACATATACTTTATTAAGGAAAAAATATATATTAAATCAAATAACGTTTTAGATAAAATAAAGAACTCACGTTCATCTTTTTTCTTCTTTTTTTTCGTTTATAAAATGTTTGGGGCTATAAAATATATTTTGTACCGATGTAGTATTACTTTAATTAAAAAGAAAACAAAAAAAAAAACATTTTTAATTGAGCTTCATTATTTTTTATAAATAATAAAATTAAATCAAACAAATGTAATAAACTACATCGAATCGCGATCTACAAAAATCCATAGCTTTAGTTTGATTAAACAGCTGCTAGCTATGTTCGTTCGTTTTAACCCCATAACAAACTCTTCCAACATTTATTTATTTTGTGTTTATTATACTTTTTCGTTTTTTGATTGAGTTAACAATGTATTGTTTTTTCTTTTCTGTGAATTAGGAAAAAACAAAAAAAGAATACTTAACAAGTTGGACACACATCACAGCCTATAGAATGTACAATCTTCTGATCTCACTGATGATGACCAGAAGGGAGAGAGAGACACATATTTCCCTAGTCTAAACTAGAATTCAATGCCTTTCTCAAATTATTCAATATTATATTTATAATAAAAAAATACGAGAAAAATGATGTTAAATAGTTTTTAACAAAGTGTGTCCGTTGTTAAATAGGTTTTTTTTTTTATTATTATTTTTTTGTATTCATTTATGTGACCCTCGTGCTAAGGAGAATCTTAAAATGTGCAGAGAAAAATTCTGCAAGTCTTATGCGTTGTAGAAAACAGTTTTTTTTTTGTATGGACGTATATGATCTCTGTTGCCATCATATACAAAAAATGCAGTCTTTACAAAAAAAAAAATAATAATAATAATTAATAATTTAAGTTTAATAAAAATGTGAGAGCTTCGAGAAAAGAGGGCGGCTTTTTTAAATTATATTCATAAATCGGGCTCAGAGAGTTATATAATGGATACACTCTCCCGTTTAGAAATCAATTGTTCCCTCTCTTTTTTTTGTTTTCTTAAGACAACTTAACTTATAGAACGATTTGTTTGCCTGTAACTCGCCTTCTTAAATTGTCTGAAGGAATGCAGCGATCTCGGCATTCGTATTTGCTACAGCAGCAAATTTATCGGGATAGTTTTCACGAACTTCTTTAATCATGCCCAAGGCATTCTCACATGTCTCATCATCGACAAATTCTTTCTTGTATAGGACATGAATAGCGATAGCAATAATCTGTTCCAGGAAGCTGACAATAGCTTCACGGCTCTGAATATAGAGGAGCTTGAAGCACTTGAAAATGGCAGCATTCTCGTCGAAGTCTTCTTTGAGTGGAAGATTTTGTAGGAAGACCGGCAGCACTTGTGGCAATGGAATTAAACTGCAATTGGTCATGATCAGGCGGGCGATTGCACCGCAAATGTTGTCTAAAGCACCTGGTTTAGTTTCTGATGCTACAGATTTGGAGAGTGCGGTGAGGATTTGAGGAAATGATCTAAAATAAAAAAAAAACAGCGTTAGTTCTCCAGTATTTTTTTTTTTTTTTAACCTACTCATATGATTTAGCCTCAGAGTAGAGTACCAGCTCTCCAATACCAAAAACAGCATTTTGTCTAGCTTGATCGAATTCATCAGACAAACCGTCAAGCAAAATTGGCAATAATGTATCAAAGTATGTTGCTGAGCATGTTTGTAACGGAGCAAAGCATTCAGCAATGCAACCATAGGCGAAGCAGCGTTGTGACTCCAAATCTTCGTTCTTTTTTGCTTTTTCCTAAAAAACAAAAACAAAAAACATACAATTAGTAAGAAAATCAATTTTTCAAAAAAAATTATCATGGCTTACCAATTTCTGCAGTATAATTGGACACACTCTTCCAAAGAACATGGCGAATTGCTCTGGACGCATTGCCTTACCAAACAGTGGGATAATATTTCCCGCCGACTCAACAATAGCTTCATCATACTCGCTCTCCTCGTTCTCATCATCACCACCAGCACCGGCTGGGTCATCAAATTGGCATGCTACCTTGCCCAAGAGCACATCATTTATGCATGCAAAGATTGTGTCACGAAGATCATCATTGGGAATAGCCAATTGTTTCAGATCCTTCAGTAGATCACCGTAGCCCTCGACAGCAGCCATTACGACTGAAACTTCTTCATCATCGCGAATGATTTGTCCTAGTTTTGGGATCAAAATCACAACAGCATTCGAAACGCCCTGAACGTCCTTTTGCTTGTAAAGGGCCAAAATGAAAGTTACCAAAGCATCAATGGAAACTTTACGAATGTCTTCTTGTGGATGGTCAATCATTTTATAGACATTCTGATAGGACTGTTCAAGATATGGAATGAAAGCAGCACCACTGTGCAAAGCGAACTCTTTCAGAGCCAAAATGGCCTCCTCCTTTTCGTCCAAGTACGAATTCTCAACACTGTATCCAGCAATGTTATCAAGGTCGTCATCCTCTCCTTCGGACAATTCAATGTCGATTTCTTCATTTTCATCGTTCTCTACAGTCGGAACTGGCAAATCATCGTCCTTGAAATTAGGAATTACCTCCTCGGTGGACAAAATCGACTCGTAGATCCTTTCCATGATCTTGGGATAGACAGCACCCATTTCCTCATGAACAACCTCAGCAAGAGAAGCAATTAGATTGTACAATGCACGACGCACATCTGGATCGTCGGCTTCGGCGAGTAAATTCAAGGAAAAATTCATTGTGTCAGTGGCCAATGGCATGAAGTTCTCTTTGCCAATTGTTCTGGCAATCGCAGCCAAAGTGTCAATGGCTTGTGGTCTCAACGAGATAATATCTTCGTTTTCGGTCTTAACCAAGTACATTTGAAGGGTTTGAATGAGTTGATTGAAGAATGGCAACATGTTTTCCTTTGCAGCATTTGCTGCAGCTGATACAGCGCTCAACGCCAATTCACGCAAACGAACCGAGTTGTTAGGGTCTAATGCTTGGAAAAGTCTAGAAAATAGTTCAATACATATGCATATTCAAATAAAATCTTGGCCAAAAAGCAAAGAATGTGATTCTTACCTGTCCATCAATAAAGGCAAATGAGGAACCAGAGCATCTTCGAGATTCTCACAGAAAGTTTCCAAAGCATAGAACATACGATCGATGTGTTTGGGTTCGGTACCGCCGCTCTAAATAAACGCATCAGAGAGAAAAAACAAAAAGGAATATATTACTCGTTTAAGACTGTTCTTATGGGGAAAGGGACTAAAAAGCAGTGAGTGATGTGATCATTTTCAAATCAATCTTTCAATTTATAAATTCTATTTTTTTTTTTATAATTTGATGATATACATAGTTCTTTATTCAACCAAGGAATTTAAAAACAAGAAAATATAAACATTTGATTGAGAACGACAAAATTTAAAGGAAAATAAAATCAAATAGGAAGTACTGAAGAAGTTAAACAAACACTTTTTTTTCTGCTTTATTCAAGCCTACGAAAAAAAAAAATTACAAAGGAACGTTGATTCAAAAACGGGACACCTTTATATTGATTGGGTCATTGCTAGATGACATTGCTTATCTAAGAACTCTTCTCCAAATTTATTTCTCTGAAAAGTATTTGGAGCAACGTTGTTAATGCTTTCGGTACAAGATCATATTAGAGATTCGTATGCCGTACATGGCCAGGTTCCAATGAAGTGTGGCACTATTTTCCTTCACATTCCCACCACAGGGATCAAAGAAAAATATCACTTTTAAATATCCTAGAACCTGGAGTGTTCCATTCTCATATAACAATAGGTGATCCAGCAGTAGCTTTTTTTTTAAATAGAAACAAAAAACATGGAACACCAGAGGTTAACAATAATTGCATACAATTTTGACATAGTAAACGAAAAATTAGAATACATAAAAAGCATATAAAAAAAACAACTCAACTTCTAAGAACAAATAGTGTGGGAGGTGACCCAAAAGATAACCTATCTCATGGCGGTTTTAAAAATATGGATGTGGACTCTCACCGATAGCTTCATTCAAAACAAATAGTCGAACAAGCTTTTTTTAGGTAGCCCTGGTCAGAAAGTGGCAGTTGTCTTTCCAAAACCACCTGTAAAAGTTTGTACGACGAATGTTTGGGCTTATGTTGAGGTTTGTGTTAACATTTTCGATAAACACTTTGAGAGAGGTTTTTTAACAATCATACCTCCCACACAAAAACATAATATTGAAATAAGAAAAAATCGTTACTAATTCAACAACTCGATTAAAAGTGCAACACCTCTCGATTTTTTTTTTTTTTTTTTTGTAAAGATTACTTTAAGAAAAATGATCACATCAAACAAAAATTGGAAAGACAAAATATGTTAATTATATTTTTTGAATCAAATATTTTGTCAATCATCATCATCATGTTGTCTTTTGTTTTAACCCAATTCGTTAACAGAGATTTTCGTTTGATTTGAAGACCACTGAGGTGTAAAATTGAGTCACTATTTGCTTTTCCTGAATGGGCTGAAGCTGAATTCTTGTAAATAGTGAGTAAAACAGCTTTGAATAAATCAGGATAACAGAGAGAGAGAGAGAGAGAGATTCATAAAGTTATAAAGAAATCAAACAACTTACCCTCAATTCGTTGCACAATTGTTGCAAGAATTCAAATAGAATTGGTAGAATTTCAGGAGCGAATTTTGTGATGTCTGGTTGCAAATGTTCAGAGAATTGACCCAATGCAAAGAATGCCGCATTACGTACAATTGGATTTAAATCAGTGATTCCAACTTTAACAATGTTCAACATGGTTTCCAGATATTTGTTGCAAATCGCCTCAGAGCATCCTTCGGCAATGACTGCCATGCTTAGGAAGGCAGCCTTACGTGGCAACGGATCGCTACCTTGTAGGGCTGGCTCCAAAAGCTGCAATAGTGGAGGAATAAGTTTCTCTGGAGGAACATGCAATGCAAGCAGATCCATTGTTTGAGTTGCGGTGGTCATTGGATTGGAATTGTCTTCACCAAGGAAATACTCTTCGTCATCTGGTGAGAAGAATAAAGTTAAAAATTAAACTAAAATTGAGCATTTGCATTCTTACCATCAGCCGATTCAGGTTCAGTGGCCATTAAATTGAAGACAACTTGAATGATAGGTTCAACAAGTTTCTGTTTAACAATAACCTTCCTCTTTAAACGCACCAACCAACCAATATAAGCTACAGTCTTAACACGTACTGAGCTATCCAATTGAGTGTTGTTCGAAGCCTCTAAGCAAAAGTCCAACAAAAGCCTGATATTTGTTGTCAACAGCTTTGGGGTGTAGTCGGCCATGCTCTCCAAAATATCAAAAGCTTGGACAAACTTTAAATATAAAAAAGTTAGCAACCTATTTTCAAACCTTAACAATATACCATTTTCATACCTTCTCGGAGTCCTGGACGGCGAAAGCTTGAAGAGACTTAATAATCAAAGGAATCGATTTCTGATATGTCAACTCAGCTGTATTGTGTCCCAAAATGAATGGCACCAAATAAGTCATACCCAGGAGAATGTTATAGATCACTTGAGTGGCCATATTTCCACTTGCTTCGGTAGCAACTAAAGCTGCAGTAAACATTTCACAAATAGATTCCATGTGTGCGACAAATTGTTCAGGTGCTACATCGGTCAATGTGGCAAAGATCGATGATCCCAATTCGCTTTGCTTAGGATCAGCTGAACTACAATGGCTGTAGACAAACTGCAAGACCTCTTGGATCCATGAACCTTTCTTATCAGCTTCGTGACGAATCAAAACTCCAATAAATTGAGCGATAGCATTGCGTACAGATTTTTCTTGTTCTTGCATTAGAGCATTCAACATTCCTTGTTTAATCCTGATAAATGGATAACAATGATAATTTATTAGAAAAGACTTAAAGTTTTTTTTTTTTTTGATTTCTTACACCAATTGTTGTTCGGGTGGGATCAATTGCCAATTGCGCAGCTTTCCCAGACGCTTCTTCAACAAAACCGCCGAATATTGACGGATTTGAGGCTCCTTCGATGACACTACGATCTGACATAATGCTGGAATAGTTTCGGGATGCTTGTAGGCTTCTTGCAAATCAGCCGTTGCCTATATAAAAAAATTAAAAAAGTTAACCACTTGTCATCATCTTCATTAAATATTTGATAATTTTATTGTTTTATGAATACCAACTCCGCCGCCAAAAATAATTGCTTCTCAAGAATGAAAAGTTATGTTTGTTTTTCCTCCCTTTACTCCTAACATTTCAGAGAGGTTGTTGATTTCATGAAAAGGTGATGGGGTGTGCTGTTATTTATTGAACTAAATTATTGAAGCACCTATTTAACCCTTTCAAAGACATGGTATCCTATTTGCGCCCTTTCTAGCATTTGAATCTACCTCCTTTCCAACTAATAAAGAAAACTTAATTTTCTATTTTTAAAGGCAATCGCTTAAAGGCGAAAGACAAACAAATCAGCATGTAATGTTTGTTTACCAATCATTGAGAATCTTACAAACACGGTGGATGGAAGCAGACACACAATAATAGGAATATATAGATTAGCAGTATTTTATATTCAACAAGCAGCCCCCATTTAGTTTAAAAAAGACATCTTGTCTTATCTTATTGCTTGAGTAATTTTTCATTTTCACGTAAATAACAACAATAAATGATTTTTCATGAGAAACATTTGATTGATGAATCATTTAATGAGTAAAAATAGGAGAATATAGTGCAAGAAAATTAACAATAGTTTAAGATGGATCTTTTTTTGTTAAATCCTAAATGCATGATTCATTATAATGATGAAGCAGATTGCTAGAGATTTCAGGTAGTCAAAACGGTTTATTTTATGGTACTTTTGTTAAATAAAAATGAGCAACAACTTCCGGCATCTGCTTATCTAGAGAAGATGGTAGGTAAAGATAGATAATACACAAACAGGTAATGAGTTTCAAATAATTCTTGTTTTGAATCATTTATGTTTGTTTTCTTTTGTGATTTTGAACCCAATTCATTTTTTTTTTCGAACTTACAGATAATCATTTTTTGGGATTCCTTTGTTAGCTTGTTTTCTGAAGCAGTAATTATATGCTTTTTTTTAAGAAATCGTAATAGAATGTTTTCTTTTGGTTCTTCAAAAAGAAAGAGTATATGGTTGATGCATCAAAAAGGTAAAATTGCTTAATATTAAAATAACATAAACTTGCAGAAAACCAATCTGTTATTTTAAACTTAAAAAATCGATATTCGATACGCGTTGTTATTCATCGAATTCTTAGACATCCTTAGTTTATTTACTTTTCTTATATTTATTTTTGCGATTTATGTAGGTACTATAAGGACGCATAATAAATTTTGAACATACACAATCGTTGTGTTGTGATATAAAAATATTCTCAAGTAGCAATAATTGAACATTGTGATTACCACCGTTAAAATAATATATAATTGTTCAAAGTTTGTTAACAATTAGCTACATTGTAAAATTTGTTATAAATCGTTTAGTAGTGAATGGTAAATCACCAAATGCGCAAATTAACAAATTTACTTTTCGAAATACTTAAATTCTTTGTTCGCGAAACGTGTCACACATGACGTGCGAATATTTTTGTAGATCTTTCTAATTTAACCGTTCCTGCATATTTACTTGCGATATAGGTATTATAAGGGCAAGTTTTGGATTCGTACAAAATAAAAATGTCGAGAGAACGTGTAAACTAATAAACTTCAAATGTTTCCGCATCACTGCTTTTTTGCGATGCTGATGCGTGACGCAGCTAAAGCTGATACAATTGCATCAGCAACAACGCATCAATAACTTTCTTGATTTTTATTTGTTTGAAGTTTGCGTTTCACTTGATGGAAGTTTGCAATAATGAACACGTTACGCAGAAAATGACGCGGATTTGATGCATTTATGAATGTTTGGCGGGAACGATTGTACATCATCTGTGTGAATTTACACAACAATCATACACGACAGTACGATGATAGATAACACCGAAAAAATGGATGGAAAATTTTGCCTGTTTGTATCTTGGATCTACTGTCCACCCAACCAATGATGTTTGCCATACAACCATTAGGGAAAAGTTTAACTACCTCAAAAACGGCTCCAACGATTCTGATTAAAAAAAATCAGTGTATTATTGAAAGTATGGTGTACTTTTTGATTAAATACAAATTTACTAAAATCTCGTATTAACAGTACTTGCCATATAACGGTTTTTTGATTTTCTCATATTAATGACCCATCCGATGTCAATCAAATGTTTTGTTTATTGCAAAATTTTGGATTTAAAAAAAAAAATCAAAATTTTTGTTTGAAAATTAAATATTTCAAAAATGGGCCAGTAAAATATCTTGAAATTTCAGTTTCAAATGCATATTAATTACTCATTAATTGGCATACCACAATTATTTTTTTGAAAAATGTTACCAACATTTTATACAAAAAAAAAGCGACATTTTGAGAAAACACTTAAACGATTTTTTTTTTTTTGTATATATAATTCCCTTTTGAGCTTCAAGTTATTTAACGGGTTGTTTTCACAATGATTTAATGATTTTTTAACTTGTCATATAATTACTTGCATTTTTTAAAGTTCTTAAGTTCCAAAAGACTTGAACCTAAGAGAAGTTCATGCGATCCACTCGTGCATTTATTTATTTTTATAGCAACGTATATGGGTTGAAGATCTAAAGAACATAGATATTGATATTTTATTAAGTATGATGAAGAAGATCGTAAATTAAAAATTTTAACTCAATTGGCCCACTAGCTGCCATTGTACTCAATTGAGTACAGTTTTTTCGTTATTTTGAATCAAGTTTTTTCCTTAAAGTAAGAATTATTTTTATGAACTTATTATTTTAATGGAAGCGTAGACATGTGTGTTCACAATTTGGAAATATTCCGATAAAGTTTAAAGTAGTTTTATATTTTTTTTTGGAACATGAGTTGTATGTGTTTTTCAGTTAAGTAATAAATGTTGCTATTATTTTGGCCATAGCTGTACATCTTATTAAAATACCATAAATACTAAATAAAGTATCTTAATCTAAATTCTTTAGGTCTACAACCCATATAGCGATTAGGAAGTCTTAATCAGATCCATTTCTTTCAACCAAATATCTGCAACTGGAAACCTGTTTCCTCAGTGTTAGTTCCAGAATGATTCATCGTTTACTACAGAATGCAGATCTATCTTCGTGATCGGCACGAAAGATTCGTTGCTAAAAAACAATGACCCTCCAAAAGCTAGGAAATATTGAAATTGTGGAGCGACGTCACAAAGATAGAATTATTTGGGATAGAGGGAAAACGCTAAATAGCTACAATAAGAAATATTTGAATAAACAAACTGGTCGTCGAGAATTACAATCTATTCGCGACGGCCAAATTATTTACTCAAGTTTCTCTTGTTTTAGCAATTAAAATGCAATCTTTAGTACTTTAGCATTAACTTTAGTTAGATTTCTACCATATTAACTATTTTTTTTTTTTTTTCAAAGAATTTAGATTTATAAAATGTTTTAAATCCCAAACTTTGAGTTTAAATTCAGATGTTGATCACGAGAAGACCGGTATTGCTTTTCCGAGGAGTCTCGTAATTTTCCACAAATCTTTCATTGTTCGATCAATAACCTCCAATTGTTGCTTATGTGCCATTGTGCATTCACCAAAATAATAATGTTGCCAATTTTTAACAACTGTGCCATCGCAGTTTTCTAAATTGTTATATGATAGCTCGCCATTTATCGTACAACCGCCTTCAAACAACATAAGCGTTATTCCGAACAAAAGACCGCAAGCGCACTGTTTGATCTTGGCTGAATTGAAATATGCCGCCATTTCTATCGTCAATTCCCTTTATTAATGTGTCGCATCTGTTCTTTTGCTGGGGCACTGAGTTTATATGTGCCAACTGATTTTCTCGAAACGTCTCGATCCTGCTCATGCTGCAATTCTAAATTAAATGCATCGTGCATTCCCAATTTACTCAACAGACTGCCGGAGATAAGCCGAGCCATGTCGTTGGATGATATACAATATGAAAGTTCCCCGCACATCAAGACCAAAAGATCAAATATACTAAGGGTATTCATGCAACTTCGTAAAACCCTAGATAAGTTTATCTTTTGGTTAATGAATTGTCAAAATTTGTATGGGAAATGATTTACACAATTTGGTTAAACTTATCAAAGGATTTTGTTGCGTAAAATTAACCAAACTGGTTAAACTTATCCAAACGTCATTGTGTCTCTTGCTTTGATTGAATTACCTAGCATTTAATCAAATGTGTAAAAAAAGGTCGTTCATGCAAACTTTGCGTTAACTTAGGCGCCAGTTATAGCTTTCATTGAAACTCATCATTGAAAATTTTAATGATTGATTTTGAAAGATTTAGAAAGTAAAATCATTTATTTTTTTGATGAAGAAATAAAGCTCTTAACTAAACTAATATTTTTAGTCAAAAAATAAAAATTCAAATAGGCCCAACTTTCCACATAAAATGACTTTTCTTTTCTCAATGATTGAACTACCTTACCAATGATCATTGGAATCTAATCTTAAGTCATTTTATGGGCAAAGTTGGGCCTATTTGAAAATTCTTTTTTACTAGAAATATTAACCAAGTCTCGAACTTTATATATTCATCAAAATAATAAATGATTTTGCTTTCTATATGTCACAAAATCAATCATTAAAATTTTCAGTGATGAGTTTCAATGATAGCTATAACTGGCACCTACACAATTGTTTAAAAAATTGAAAATACATTTTTTATTTACTCCTTATGGTACTAATTATATGTTATATTTGATCCGAAATTTTGAGTAAGACACTGAAAAATCCTCATGTAGGTATTTTGTATGGGAAATTTCAAGTGCTTGCCGGCACGTGTAAACGATGACCGATTTCAAAAAAATTTTGCACGAAATTCTTTTTAATTACCTTGATCACTTTTAGGGGGGAGGGACGAAAGAAATTCAAACATTTTAAAAAATAAGCGCTACCCTAATACACAGTCGGGCAAAGCTTTCAATAAAACGGCGCGTAACAAATTGGTTAACAAAGCTTTTTTTGTATGAGAATTATATAGTTCCAAACTGTTCCAAGGCACTCTTCGCTAAGTCACATTGCAGAAAAATGTAGTTATTGGCAGCTTGTGATTGTTGTTGAAAATTTCAACTGGCTGATTTGCAACTTCTCAACAATTATTGCTCAACTTTGCTGTTTGGATCCAATGCAGATGTCAAATTAAGACTCCAAAGACTTCAGAACAGGGGAATGAGAATTATCTTGAGGATGAATATTTACACTCCTATTCGATTCATGTTGGATTGCTTAAATTGGATGAATGTTAAGCAGAGACTTATTTATGATGCTATGATTTTTATTTTTAAAATGCGTAATGGTAAGCTACCGGAATACGTATCCGATGGAATATTAGAAGTATCCGAAGCGCAACCATTCAATTTAAGAAATAGCAATAACTTAAGACCGGAGAGATGTCGTTTAAGCCGTACTCAAAACTGTATTTTACATGATGGTATTATTTATTTTAATAACCTGCCCACATACTTAAAAAGTGAACCCACAATGAATCAATTTAAGAAAAAACTCAGTGCTTTTATTAAAAATAGTGTAATTTAGCTAAAATATATACAAACTTTTGTTTTTATTATGTGTTATAAATATGTTATAGTCTATTTTAAAGTTCTTGAACTAATAATTTGGTTTCTTTAACTATTCTTTTGCTAGGGTTATTATAGAGCCCAATCTTGACGTTAAGATGGGTACTCTTGGCCTTGGCCAGGATGGTATGCAGAAACTCTATATATATATATATATAACAAAACAAGGCTATAGTCGCAAGTAAAAAATGAAGATGGCTTTTATTTAACTTCTAGCTCAGTCAAATTGATTTTTGCAAGAAAACTAGAGATATGGGTTCATATCTCACAACTTGTGTGGTTCTTTCAGATAAGGTACTATTTGAAAAGAGAATTATGAAATCAATCAAGTGACACCGGCGACGATAACAATCATTGTCAGAAACCGCAATAGCAGCCAATATAATTATGTTGATGACTATAAAGCCACCCCTTTTTCAACATATTAGATTCCCCACAGTAAAAATACAACAAAAAAAAACATAATAGCAACAATTTCTACCTAATTAAAAGCTTAGTTGTATGTGTAGCCCTATAAGGTGCTAATGAAGAAAACGTGCCCACCCCCATTCATAGTTCATAGCAATAAACCATGAATAAATATAAAAAAAGTCTCCACTAATGTGCTTTTCAAAACGATTTAAACAAGTACGTTATTCATTGCAAGTTATAACCTTTGAACCAACGCAATTTCTCTATTATATTTCTTTAAGCAGACAAGATAATCTCAAAAATTCATCAATCAAACATCTCACGAATGTACCGTTGCTATAAATAAAGATATAGGTACCTACCTATTCTCCGACTTCTTTGTCACATTCCTCATATTTAATTACTGCAGCTTGAGTGCGTACAATGCTCCAAAAAAGATCATGATAATTCACTATTTTTTCGTCATTATCTATATACTTGGCAACAAAATACTTAATAAAATGGAATCTACAGCAATTGTTCCTTTAGCTTGCTCGCTGGCTGAGTATTGAGTAACCGACTAGGTTAGACTGAGAGCCAAAATCCAATAAATGAGAAGAATGCCATAGCCAATAAAATAATATTGAATTGCCAACTCGACTATTTAGGAAAATCTTCAAATGCGAGTATCATGGAATGACCTCTGGAAAACAAATGACTGACAAGGATCATCAAACAATTAATAGAGAAGAAGAAAAACAAGGAGTGGCAGGCTGACCCCAGTTCTTCAAACCACGAACACGTGTATATCATGTTCAATGGATAGAAGACCGTCTCCTATACAACAAAAATTCTACAATAAACAACTAATTGGGAAAATGATTCACATTTCTGCAGATTCACAGAGCGTAACGTACCGGAAAAGAAAACGAATTAAAAAATGATCATGCTCCATAAAAAAACGAGCTTCGCTATCGCCATTTCCATCGTCACAAAACCCCACCCGCAATTTTATTTATCTCCTGCGAATAACTTTTTCGTGTTTTGTGGATGAGACAGATCATATAGATACAGTGGAGCTCTACACACTACACGACCAGCTTTTCCTCATGAATATGTCCGCCCGGTAAAGGAGGTCACCATCTTCGTCGATAATTGCTAGCTAAGCTACCACGTGTTTTTATCGTTCTTTTAGCAAAAAATTAGATGCGAATCTAACCTGTTTAACGATTTTGCCAGAGAATTCCGATGCACAATGCAAATTGGAATTTACATACTTCTTTTTTTTAAAGGGAATTCGAATTTTAGTGTGAAAAGAAACATTTAACAAAATCAAAAAACTTACCTTTTGGATAACATCATTGTCGGCCACTAAAAGATTAGCAATAATTTGTTCCATTTTATTTTTTTTTCTACTGGATGGGTTTTTTCTGCTTTTAGATTTTCTTCTCCCGAGTTGGATATTTTTTATTTTTATCCGATTAGTCGATGAACACTGAGTTTTCCTTTATTGTTTTAAAAGTCGATCAGTGAATATATTAATGATAAAATTTTTCACACAATTAATTTGCTTTTGCTGCACCAAAGAAAAAAACGTGTACTCGACCAACCAACTAGCCACACGAAACGAAAATAAATTTCGTATTCGTAGTTCGATTTTTCTTCTCTTTTTTTTTTTGCACAACCGGAAAATTTTCTTCGGTCACTGGATGCAAATTCGAAAAAATATGCTTGGATTTTCGAATTTGGCGCTGAAAGCAGGAGTGTTATAGAACAGTAAAAACAAACATTTTGTCTATGGAATTCCGTATGTTCTTAAATGTAAGCCCCAACTCCACAGTGCATTACAGATGTCCAAAACAGCAACCACAATCCAAACAATAATCAGCAGATTTTGTCTCGATGGGGAAATTATGTCATGTCATTTCATTTCTCTTTCACCACCTACTTCTATCATATGAAAAAATGTTCAACTCAAATTATAGAAATAAAGGTAAGTAAATAATAACTTTTGCAGCAGTATCTTATCTAATCAATCTCTAATCTCATGGCCAAGCACACGTTCGTGTCGTGTTCAAAAAATGGTTTTGTTTGACATGTCATATCGTGGACAAGACAAAATTTGTCTGCCTCCATTGGTTTTTTTTCGACATATTCATAGTATGAGCATGGCTATATGCTATTAGCTGCATTTTATTATCTTTTATCGGGATCTAAATAAACCAATTTGGGATCTTGCTTTCTATCTGAATCTTTCTAAAGATCCAAGAATTAGTTTTAATTCTGAACATCAGATGACAATTTTGTTTCATAAATGTCGCCTCTCTTACGAAAGATTCTATATGTTGAAAAGTAGTATGCAATAAAACAGAAGAAAGAAACCATTTCCAAAAATCGTTCAAGAGTAAATTGTATTAAAAAATTTAAACCCATCAAAAATATATTCGGAAATTATTTTATTTTAACCTTTTTATAGATTGAATTTTCGATTAAAGGCCTAACTACATTCATTTCACTTTTATACAAAAGTGAATAAATGTTTTGTCTTTTTTCAATAAACTACTCAAACATATCTTTTATCTCAAGTTTTACAAAAATAAAAGTTAGACGTGTTTTACTTTTGCAGAAGTTGAAACATAATTTCACCTAAATAAACAGTTAAAAGACTGATTCATAGATGTCACTGACATCGATAATAGTTGTTAAACTAGCCTTTTCCGTGTTTGAATGCATTCAGCTCAAATCCTATTTCATAATGATTTTCGCAGGAACTTGTCGGTAGCATATATTTGTATTTCTTTCACTTTAGCAATTTTTGAACTTTTGTACAAAAGTGAAATAAATGTAGTTAAGCCTTAATTCTAATTGCCTTTATAACGTTAATGACCTTGTCAAATGCATTCGAATCCTTATCCACAGAGTAGGTGTTCGCATGCAGCTGATGAAGAAGTTTAAATTTGAAAAAAGGGAAACAGACCAATGATGTATTTGCCCTATTACACGACGACTTTAGAGTCATGACTTTTTTCGAAACATTTTGTATACGTCCACTTAGGCCTGGTGCCCACTGGGCAGCTTAGTTGCCGGCAACTTTTAGTTGCTCAGAATAGCCCACTAGGCAACTTCCGAGCAACTTTTTGGAATTTGATGTCATGTTTTTGTGTATTTGTTGTGTTGACTTTTGACACGGACACCATTACAACGTTACAACAACAACAATAAAAACATTCAAGTTTATAGCTCATTTTTGATAAATCAAAATCAGAGGATTAGAAAATTCAGAAATCTGAAAATCTATACGTAAGAATTTATCGTTGGACATGGTGATCCTTGACAGATAAAGTTGCCCAGAGGACGCAGCCGAGCAACTTAAAGTTGCCGGGAAAAAGTTCCGCGAGCAACTTCGAGCAACTTAAATTTTCCGGCAACTTAGTTGCCTAGTGAGCGCTCTCCCATATAACCCAATGTACTTGAATCGGGAGCAACAAGAAGTTGCTGGGGCGAGCAACTAAAAGTTGCCTAGTGGGCGCCAGGCCTTACGAAAGAGAAAATAAGTGAGAGTTTCCCATTAATTTCATGCGCCGTGTGAAACTGGACTATTTTTATTTGATTATCTCTGGCCTAAATGGCTTCGAACGCAGCCATCCACCATCGGCCACCCCTGTATATTCCTTTTTATTCTTTTCGCATGGGTTTTTCCTCCGTTCTTCTTTTTTATTTCTGACTCTGTTGCTGTTTCGCACCTATACGGTTACGCCGGGAGTGTTAAAATTAATTATTATTTTCACCAAGAACAATTTAAATAAATTTTCTTTATTCATATTTTTATTTTACTCAATATTGTGATCAACTGATAAAATCAGAAAAAATACTAAAAAAACTATCCTACTTAGTTATGTCGACTGAAATTAATACATCAGAAGGTCCAAGCACATCCGACGTATCAGCAGAGGTAAAGAGAACAAAAAAAAAAAGAAAGATTTCAGTATTATAAAAATTCTCTAAGTAAATTTTAACTTTAATTTAACTTTCTTAAATCATTCTAGCAACCCATTAAAAAACCCGAGTCCCATTCTGAGAAAACCTTTGCTCGCTACAAATATTTAATTCTCAGTGAGTGTGGGTATAAAATCTCAACAACCGAGAATCATTTAAAGCGTTTGCAAAACTTACGAAAGGAATTAAATTATCTCAAAGAAACTGAGTGGATGTATGAACCTCTGGAAAAACGTGCTGGACAACAATAAATTAGAAAAAAAAATTTGATTTTCTTCATTTGCTTATTCGCTTACTTAGTACTTAGGCAAAAAAAAAAAAACTTTTCAATATGTTCTCTTTGTTAAAACATGTCTATAATTTGCTGGATTATGATTATCAAAGAGAACAATATGCCAAAAAATTCGAAGAGGAAAATCGACACTTCGAGGAAGAACTAAAAAATGAACAGGTAGTCGAAGAGGAGAAGATTCCAGAAAAGAAGCCTGCCAACGAAGAAGTAGCTTGTTCTCAACGAACTGGAGTTGTAACTTCGCTAAGAAGCAACAATGGAATTATTGACAATTCGATATTTTTTGATTCTTCGGTGGCCATGCTGTTTCACGAGTTCAAAGTCGGTGCAACGGTGGAGTATTTGGCGTACCAAAATATCCAGTCGGATCATTTGAGAGTAGTGAAGGTAGAAATGACGCAGGACAATTTATGGGATGATGAGGCAAAAACTGAAGAAGAGGTAATTTTTTGTTGTTCTTTTTAATTCCTAATTGAATTTAATTTTAATATATCGTCGGTCCATTTTGCGTGTAGAGTGTGAGTTATACGTTTGAACCGACGACGATACTATAGAAAAGTAAAAAAAAAAAAACAATCGTTTTATGACACGAAATAGGTATAGGACGGCTGCTTTTTTCATATCTACAGGAGGGAGATTTAAGAAGTTCAATTGCAGGTTTTCGGGACGACATACGACTGGTTAAATCCGGCATTTTGTAATACGCGAAACTATCTCTTTCCCCGAAACTTTAAATTTTAGCTCAAACACAGGTTGTCCTGTAAATAATGGAAACCTTGCAAATAGTTATAGCAGCTCTTATGACTTTTACAAGAAAATATTTTTCTAGAATTGATAGCAAGTGCTGTCTCAATTTGGTAACACAATGGGGGGACTTTCTAAACCTAGAATGGAGTCTGGAAAGGTCATAAAAGATGCTATAACCAATTGCAATATTATCCATTATTTACAGAATACCTTGTACCAAAGTACAAAACTCTGGCACATATATTTAATATACATAAGATATTTGTACTGTGTTGATGATAGCGAAAGAAAATCATCTTTTATTTTGTATCAAACATTTTTTGTCTGGACGGACAATTTTTTGAGGTGGAGATTTTAATTTTTTCGTTCTTAAAGAAATACGTAAATTGTAGAACATAAAATTTGTAACAAACATTTTAAGTTAACGAAAGTGTGACGATGATGATTATTTGTAAAGAAACCCTTCATACAGAACAACTAAAAAACAAAATCATGTGAGCTTAATTGCCCAGAACAAAAAAAAAAAAAAAAGAAAGTAAAATAGGTACTATTTTCTATTAAACGCATTTATTTTTGCTTATTAAATTATAAAGTGTATTAAATTTCAAAGAGTATACTTGTCATGAATAAGTGCTTCTCATCTAGCCGTTCGGACTCGGCAGAAAATTGTAGGTCCCCTCCATTCCTGCCAAAAATACGCACACAGGAATGGTTGAGAGTTGTAAGTCACTGGGCCTTGGTTCTTCACGAGCTGTTGTGCCACCAAATTTATTTATTTATTTTTAAATTACAAAGTGTATACAAATAAATTTCACGGCTTTATTTACATTTACATGTTTGATGATTTTAAGAACTAATTACTTAGTAATTTTCAATTACAAATCAATTTTGTATTTTAGTTACTATTGAATTAATTAGTTTCATGCTTCGTTTCATTTTTCTATAATTAGGTACTTTCATATTTTTAAATTCTCTTAACTTACAAGCAACTTGAACAGTGATTTTGATTTTATATAAACTCCTTGAGTTCGCTATCAACGACTTGAATTGGTAAAAATGGTCAGTTTTGGATAAGCACACAAATAAAAAAGTCAATTATCTACATTCTACATTATGTAGATTCTAAAAGAAATATTTGATTGTGAGCTTCCATTACGCCATGATGGTTGCTTAATTATTTTTGTTGTTATTGCAAGTGATCAATTTACAAAAATATATGAGGTCTTGACATTTTGCGGAGAAATATTATTCAGGTTTTTCCTCCTGGTCAATCAAACTAATGGAGCCATTTTTGAAAATATCAGAAATATGAACTGGTTTATTATTGAATAGCAAAAAGTTGTAGATTCTGTTCCTTAAGCTGCTTAACACCCTTTTTAGACATAAATAAATATTTACCTCGAGATTAAAACGTCTAGTGATTTGCAAATCACATCACCTTTAAACAAACATTTATTGTGCCTCGCAAATGCATAAGATTGTCACAGTCATGTCTTTACTTAAATCCAACAAGAACCAGTCAAATTTTAATTGAACGAACATATATGTCAAACCAAACAGAGGAAGAGCAATTTCAGAGAAGTCAGTTGTGTTTTTCACATCGTTTAATAGAATAATTAAAATATGTACATACATATATTAAAAAAAAATTAGTGCTTATATAAAGTGTTGATTGAGTGTGCATAAATATGGATTCGGTGTGCTTAAAATGCCAAACATCGACGTGAAATTACGCCGGTGGTGGGATTTCAAAAACGGTGGAATAACTACCGTTTGTTGTGCTGTGCATAATATAAGAAAACATTTCAAAATTCCAGATCCAGAAACATTTCAAATCGAAGGAAGAAAAGATACCGAAATAGCTTTGGAGAATGAAGCACGTAGAACCAGCAATACATTAGGGGGTCAGACTTTAAGAAATCTAATAAGAGATTCTCTTTAAATTTGTATTGTTCTTTATTATTAATATTGAAACGATGAGTTGAGTTCAATTAAAACAAAAATGTATTTAAAAGGGAACATTTAACGATTAAACTCTTAAGAGATTTTGTATTTCGCCGCTTTTAAATCTATTTTTCTTAATTTCATTTCGATGTTCTCTTAGTGGCGTTTGTTTTTATCTGCGTTTTCTTTCAGCTTCCGCTTTTCTTTTGCTTTCGATAACTCCAGCTGCTCCTTCTCAAGTTCATATGTTTTTCTTTGATACCTTGCGATTTCGTTTAACCTTTTCTGAATTGACTTTGCTGTATCAAGCAATTCGTTTTGAGTTGTGGGTTGTTGGTTTTTTTTTCATTCCAGGCGGTCATTTTCAGCTCTCGTTCCTTATGTAATTTTCTTGTGAAGCGGTGTTTCTTCTTGCGGTTCTGGTTCCCAATTTTCATTCAGTTTTCATCACCACTGTTGTCTTCATAATTTGATGGCTGGTAGGAGCTTTGTGGACCAAAAACAGGACCAACAGGATTAACTGCACTTTGAAGGACAAGAAGAACATCCACGGTTTGTTCCAATGGCGAAAGTGTGACTGGGATGTGTGGGCCGCCCCCTGTACATTTGATATCTTGTTTATGGGCTGCAATTTTGGCTTTCAGTTTTAGTTTGTAGTCCAACCAAATCTATAACACGAGTAAATTTAATATTTATGAGTACAAATTTGAACTTTTGAAATTACCTTATTCCACTCTTTGCCATTTCGATAAGGCGGTCCCAAACTGTTGAGTTCAACTCCAAACATTTCCCAAATATTCAAAATGTGTTGACTTTTAAAGCGAATGAACGGTAATTCGATAGATTTACATTCGCAAGTAGATTGAAGTTTGAAGCGAAGCACTTTTCGAATGTTCGCTTATTGTAATACGATTTCGAAACAAAAACTTTTTTTTTAACTAAAGATACCTAATACAACTTTCTAATTGAACATTAAAGTTTTATTTAAAAATTTATCCATTCATAAGACATTATTGATAATTATCTTATATTATTTTGTTTGCAGATAAAAGAAACACTCGAAAGCTTAAAAGAAAATGATCCTAAATTTTTCAACACTCACCAACGTAGTATACTCGGATTAATAATATCTCGAAATCGTCAATTTATAACTGTCGATACAGACTATAAGGAAATTATAGTTGATTTGGACTCTGTTACCATTGAATTCATACCAAAAGAAGGTGATCGTGTCTATTTGAACTGCAATGTTCAAACTGACGAGAATTTTGTTGATCTTGCTGGTGAAATTTTGGAAACTATAAGTGTACACCCAGCTAGAACGAAACAAGAACAAGGTCTTGTGAGAAAATTGCACGATAGTTGGGGAATTATTAATGGTGATTGTTACTTTACAATGGACACGATTGAATCTGCCGATAACCTTAACGAGGGCGATGTTATTAGTGCTGAAATGATTGAATGTGAAAGGGTGAGTATTGTTTTCTATTCTGTATTTAGTAATTTTCCATCATAAAATTGGTGTTAGACACATTTTGTTTGTTTTACCTTTCTTTAAGACCGTTTAAAATGATTGGGGCTTATTCATATATGTTGTTTAAGCTGGAGTTATCATATGGAAACATCATCAGGTAAACTCCAGACTTGTGTAGCAGCTTAAACAACATCTATGAATATGTCCCAGTGTTTAGTTTATTATTCTACTAGAGTTCGCCCATTAGTGTGAATAAGATAAAAATCTATACTAAATATTAAAACAGGAACCCATAGGATAGTTGTTTCTTATCTAAGCCTGACATTAAGGGACCTTAACCTCAAATAAACAACTTTTTGACATCTATCAAACTCATTCTAAAATTATATTATTGGATTTAAATCACGCCATTCTGAGGGAAATGATTGAGTATTCCTAACATTCTCTCCTCATGTTTTTAATATGATATACATATAATATAATTTGGAATTGGAACAATTTGGAATTGATGTACGAACTCATTGCAATTTTAGAACTTACCGACAACCGGTGTGTTAAAAGTGTACAGAACCGAAAGTTTAATTCGTTCATATTATGGCGACAATGCCAGGCGACATTCATAATGACGAACACTGGTATTTAATACACAAGAACCAATTAAGCAAAATAACTGACCAAGCATCATTTTTAATTTGAAAATACTAATTTTCCATAGTCTAGACCAGAAAGGGTTAATCTTAATATAAGCTTGTTACTTATTACATACTTTATAAATAAATTCCCCACTTTTCAGGGAATTTACTTGTGGCGCTGTCTCTCCATTGAAATACTTGAACGTGCTGAAATAAAACCGCAAAATGGAACTCCAAAACCCCCAACTGAATCAAATAAAAACACAAGTCAAACTATCACCATTACGGAAGGCCTACGTTTTAACTTCGAAAAGGCTTTCGAAACTCAACAGCTTGAAATCGAACTTAAAAACAACAGCGACAGACATCAAAAGCTCTTGCGAATGGACTTCCAAGGTATTCGTCGTAATTCTCAATTGAAATTAGATGAAAATATTTGTCCATTACAATTGGAACCTGGAAAATGCACAAAAATCACAATACATTGTGAATCTCGATTCTTTGGTTTGGCAAAAGAAAAACTTGTGTTCTCATTTTCAAGTTTCAAAATATATCGTTGCATTGAAATTGCTGTTGGGATGGATGATAATAATAAAGAAAATTCCAAAGAAAAAATCAATCCAAACAATCGTCGCTCCCGCCACTACGCCAATCAAGTTTGGTCAAAGAAAAAGGAAATTATTCCGGGAGTTAGGACACACGTTCTGCGTCGGTTCATCGCGAATAGAATTCCAACTTTTGATGTGCCAGTAAAACTTCGAAATGTACTGCTCGTAGATTGTCCTCGTGCTGATCAGATTGCCAATCTTGACACTCTATATCCAGTTTTGTCAAAGGAATTAGATATAAAGAACTATACAAACAGATTCCAGACTCTGCTGCACATTGAAGAGATTGAGCATTTTGTCAACTTTCGCCAATACGACCGAGAGAGGGCCCATTTCGCTCGCGAAGGGGAATATCTTGCATTGACAATAGAAAACTTAGCGGAGAAAAGACCATCCTTGGTGGTTGGCGATGTTGTGCGTGCCACCAATCCATGGGCTGAAGAAGACGACAATCGTGCCTTTGATGGCTGCATTCATAAAGTCCTCTTCAATAGAATCCTTGTTAAATTCAATCCAGCTTTCCAAAACAAATACAACGGAGAAGACTATAGATTGGAATTCCACTTTTCAAGGTATGGCTTTCGAAAACAACACTATGGTGTGCAGAAGATTATCTCCAACAGGGGGGAAAATTTCTTGTTTCCATCGAAAATCGTCCTTAGCGATAAGTTGCAAATTGATGCTGGCTTAGATGATTTAGGGAACCTAACAATTGATGGCAAATTGGCGCCAAAACAGTGGTGCAACAAAAGTTTGAATGAAATACAAAAGAAAGCAGTGAAAGAAGTATTGCGTGGGGAGGCCCAAATTATGCCTTATGTTATCTTTGGTCCACCTGGGACAGGTAAGACCATAACCTTGGTCGAGACAATATTGCAAATTCTAATTACTATGCCGAATAGTCGAATTTTGGTTGGAACTCCTTCAAATAGTGCTGCAGATTTGATTTCTACACGCTTGATCGACTCTGGAATTTTGAATCCAGGAGACTTTGTGCGTTTGGTTGCACAAAGATTGGTAGAGAAGGAAATTATTCCTGATCACTTGAAACAATACTGTGCTACTATCGATATAGCTATGGATGGCTCTGCAAAGGATGCTGTAAGTTTTTCATTGGTGTTTTGGGGTTATTTCTCTTATAATTTTTTTAATCTCGCTACAGATGACTGTTACCGAATCGGGAGTAAAACTGAGATGTCAGATGAAATATCTGGGTCGTCATAAAATCACAATCAGTACCTGTTCAACTCTGAGTAACTTTATTCAAATGGATTTCCCTAAACATCACTTTACCCATCTGATAATCGATGAAAGTGGTCAATGTACTGAACCTGAAATAGTTGCTCCAATGTGTTTGCTTACACAAACTTCCGGACAAATCATACTCGCAGGAGATCCCCTTCAACTAGGTCCGATAGTTGTTAATAATTTTGCTGGTGAACGTGGCTTGAGATTGTCATTTCTGGAACGTTTAACTGCACGATTTCCTTATCGAAAAGATAAATTGCGTTTCCCAAAAACAGGGGGATATGATCCAAGATTGGTAACAAAGTTAGTGTTCAATTATCGGGCCCTACCAAGTATTCTTCAGGCATACAGTAGCCTATTCTATGACTCAGAATTAATACCAAAATTGACTGAAAAGGGAAATAAGGAATTTGAGATCTTAGAGAGCATAAGATCTCTTTTACCATCATCAGAAATCCGTCCAGATACGCATGCTACATTTTTCCATGGTATTCGTGGGGTTAACAAGCAGGATCCTGATTCTCCATCGTGGTATAATCCAATTGAAGCAAAGCATGTAAGGAAAATTTGTTGTTCATTTCATAATTTATCAACATTTTGTTTAAATAATTACAAAACTGTATTTTTGTTTCCTCATTTTCTCTCAATTGCACCTAACATACATACATATGTGCATATTTGTGCACCTCTTAATTAAATTTCTTATTTTTTTCAACAGATTTTCCTGATGACGATACAACTTTATCGCTTAAATGTAAAACCAGATCAAATTGCCATCATAACTCCTTACCTGAAACAAGTTAAGATTTTCCGGACTCTTTTTGCAGAAGCAGATGTTGCAATGCCAAAAATTGGAACCGTCGAAGAGTTTCAAGGACAAGTAAGTGATTTGTTTATTTCTTATCAACATTGATTTTTTGAGTAAACTTTAAATTTTTAGGAACGAGAAATCGTATTAATTTCCACTGTTCGTTCATCATCTGACTTGATTAAAATTGATCTTAAATATGCCCTCGGCTTCGCATGCAGTCCAAAACGCATGAATGTAGCCATCTCAAGGGCTCGAGCATTACTCTACATTTGTGGCAATCCACATTTGTTATCTTTGACTGATAAATGGCGCGATCTTATAAAATATTGTGTTGAAAAGGATGCATACATTGGATGTGATTTACCGGAAAGAATTGCACAAACAAAATCAAGAACAATAAAAAGTTAACCAGATTAAAATATATGAACAAAAACAAAAAGAAATTTAAAAGTAAGTTTAATTGTTTATATTTTCATAATACATAATTCCATAAATGAATATAATTAAAAAAATTTTAGTTTTAAAGTATTTTAGCATAAGTTTATATAAAAACAAAAAATTGTCAATAGGTGTATCTATACCAACACCAACTTATTAGTTCTTGCGTTAGGAAACGCTGTTTAAATGAACGCGATCAGCAACAAACATCATGAATATTCAAAAAAGTAAAGATTGATAGATATTCTCACATTTTTTGAGAACATAAGAAAATTACTATTTGAATATTATTTTTATTTAAAAGTTATTAATTAAGAAATTTTTTTAATTTAATGAATGAACAATTTGTTCAATGTGTTAGGTTCTTAGTTCTTTTAGTAAGAATCATTTTTAATTTAAACAATTTTATAACTATTAACAGGGGGTAGAAAGTACTGTTTTCCACCTTCATTTATTTTCCTTAAAATTCTTACATATTTCTTATTATTATAACTGTTAGAGTAGATCAAGCAATACCTTTCAGAATTATTGAACGCACTTTAACCCGCCTATCAATTTGAATTTGACAACTTATATCACTTTGAAATTGAAATTTGGCGGCACCGGCGTTACTTGAACTATGTATAAAACTTTTGTACAAATTGTTAATTTCGTTTAGGAAAAATTATTGTTACCTGTAATGACGAAGTATAGCATAAAAAATAATACTTAAGATGGGCAACTTAAGAACCGATTTTAAATGGGGATATTTTGGAGTGGAGAGCAAAATCAGCCTCTGGCTATTTAATTATTTTCTTCTTTTTTTTTTGATGAATTATGATGTCTTGCATTCTGCAGTTGATATCTGCGTCCAGCATTCTTACAACTTCAAAGTCTGTCATTTTTGTATGTGTTTTCTGGTATACTTTTCTTTGTTAGATCATATAATAGAGTACGCTTCATATTCCATCAAAAAGATATCTTTTCGATCGATAGGGATCAACTAACTTATGGATAATGTCAGTATGTTGACGAACTGATGAAATGAGAAAACTAAGTATGGATGTTTGAATATCGCAAATGTTGTTGTTCTTTCATGCTCTGCAGATCTTTCTTCGAACATTATGCCTGTCTATTAAAGTTTTTCTATTGCATACGTAGATGGTGATGCTGCTAACAGTATTATTGAAAGACTTAGTTTTACTGCCCATAATATGCGTAAATAGTATGCCCTTACTGTGCAAAAAATATAGATATATAACAATAAGACATTTATTCACTTAATTCAATCAGCGGAATTTCTTTTTGAAACATTTTTTAGAGAACGCATTACTAAGTTAGTGCTGAGGTGCATTCCGGAAGATAAGCTTACCCCACTGAGCCACTGTGTGCAGTTGTGACATGGAAATGCCAACATTCGACATGATCCAGTGGTGCATTTGGGGAAATGTAGGCATAACAAGTGTGTGAGTTATTGATAGATGTAAATGGGTTTTATTTTCTATTAAATAACTGGCTATCAAATCAATAAAAACTCAAGCCCGTTGCTTTTCTTCAAACTTTTATAAAAGTTTGTTTAAAATTTGTTCAATTGATAAAGGGAATACCTTTATAATTCCCGGTAATACAAATTATGTCTCTAAATGCTGGAACTGTAAAGAGTTGAACTTTTTTGTAAAGAGTTCCTTACCAATTAATTAATTAATTTACTGATTTTAAAATAAAGAAAGAGAGAATGGGAGTTGTCATACTATGTATGAGAATGGAATTTTAGTTGGTGATATCATAGGTTTCTAGAGGGGAAAGGGGGCCTACCTATGTGAGGATTCCAGTCTTTTTTTATGGCCACTGACAGCCAATTCCTTAATTAACTTTGGCCGAACGGCCTTCTGTGGATCAACTCTTCCTAACTAGTTGCTGCTTCTATAATTTTCGTAGTATTTTTACTGAATTCAAAATTGAACATTTATTCAACATTTTAATTCTTATAATAACAATATGTAAATAATAATTTGACAAAGCAATTTCTCAATGAATCCAATTAATTTCTTATACAATAATATTTTTTCCGAAGGTGACAAGCGGTTTCCCAATGAGTACAAAATGAGTTCAATTAATATCGCATTTGATTTAACAGCAATAGTGCTGCCTTGCATTTTGATACTTCAGTATGTATCAAATTGCGAACCTCGCTGACGACATCGTTGGGAATCCCCCCTGAGGGAATTCTAGCAGGTGGGATTCCCTCAATTAGCTTAGGTGTGATATTTGCCGGTGAGACATCGTCATGATAGCCATTTTGTTGTTGACTTTGTTTTGTTTGTTATTGTTTTGCTAGAGTTTCATATATAATAGCTTTGTATGTTGTTTTGGTAGAGGCTCATATGTATATAATAATGTATATAACAAGAACATCCAATGGACTCTCGCCATTTTTCTTAACAGTCTCTGTACAGAATCTTATTACCAAGAGGAAAATTTCGAACTATTATTTCGACATCGCACTCTTTTATTATTTTTATGATAAGATGTGAACAGAGATATTTTCCGCTCGGTCGTTATATATTCATTAAGAAAAAATAACTTCTATTTTGTATGTACATATGTACATATTATATGTATGAAAATAAAACTGCTGTTATCTTTATTTTTATTCAATCGACGAGAAAACACACTATACAAGGTTTTAATTCAGACTCGCTTTTGGATTGTCATTCCACTGATCGTGAACCCCAATCCAAACAGTGGAAACCATCGATACGTTTGAAGACTCAGCATAACGTGCATATTCATTTCGATTAATCCAAAACAACATCCGTAAGATGATACCAATTGGGCAACCGATGAGCATAAGCACATTGAAGTGCATTGAGTTCAACGCACGACCATTTCCTCTGATAGGCATGGGAAAATGTACAACACTGCTTTTATTAATTATATTTTTAAAAATCATTATTCGAGTTGAGAACCTCTTTTATTGAATGTTGAAATAGAACTGACTAAATAATCTAATTAATACAATTAAATTCAACTCTAGCCCCAGTGCATGTATCGCTACTGTTGTCACGATGTTCCCACAGGAGAAAAATTCTCTTCTTAGGATATTTTTTTTTAAATAAAACACCGATTATTTGTATCTATTATATCCCGTTTTATTGAATGATTTTTTTGTTTGTGAAGGTACGGCCGCTGTCTCAATGCGGGGCTGCACCGTATTGCTTCTCTTAGTTTTGCGAAAACCATCAGAAGAATATCGATATCGAATAGACATATGAATCGATATTCGTTTGTTTACTTTTTTCTTATTTTATTTTTAACCGAACCAATGCATTTACTTCCTAGTGGGAACATATAGCATACCTAAGCAATAATGATTGTGAGAAACTATGACCCACAATTAATACTGCTTGTGTTTACTTTTTCAAGTGGTTTGCCTTTAGTTTCTCAACAGGTCGCGGAATGCATTGGTTTGATTTTAGTTTGCCGCAATCGTAAATTTTTTAGGTCATTTATTGTGAAGCGATAAAATATATAATTTATTATGTCATTTATTGTGAAGCAATAAAATGCATATTTTACGATGGCAGCAATTTGAGAATAAGTATGGTTTAGGACCAATACTTAACTCAGGTGGTTTAGTTTTACATCCGCTTCTACGTGAATAAATGGGGGTTTGTTCTGGCTGTTGATAATTTCCAGAGCGTCAGCGAAATACAGCTGAAATTGTGGGAATTGTCAAAGATAATTCTCTACACATATATACAACACGAAATCACTCACCCCAAAATAATCGATGCAGTGGCCACTCCATCGATGGATCTTGGTTAGATGTGGGATCTTTATTACGCCTTTTTTTATTTGTTAAACGATGGAAAGCGCTTATAAATATTACCACTTTTCAACTCCAAAAAAATATAAATTATGCTATTACAATGTTATGTATGGGTGTTTCCATCGTTACGGGTGTGACAGTGAGACTCCTTATTTTACTAATTATTCACATACTATTCCCAATTTATAAATCAAAACTTTACTAATTCACAGGACACGTGAACCCCTTTAAATTAATAAGCATACTAAAGTATTTAAAATTAGTGGTTCAGTTTTAGGATCCAATTTAGTTGCGTTACGGGTGTGACCTTACAAAACGGTGATTCGCGACTAGGACTGTTAATTTTGATGTGGTGTAAAATTTTGCTTGTAAACTGTGTTTCATTCTTTTTCAAATATTTACCTGATTATCAATCTTCAGTTCTAGTTCAAAAACGGGAAGGAAAACGGTGACAAACTGCCTGAAATTTTCATTTGAATTTGTTACGGGTGTGACAGGTCAACGTTACGGGTGTGACCAAGTATGATTTATAAGTGGGAAAAAGCAAAATAACAGATTGAATTGGGAAATTACATAAGTATGTTTTATTTAAATAAGATATATATGTACATTTGTGTAATATTATTTGTACATAGTACTGTTATATACATAATATTAGGTTTTTAAATGTTTTCTTGTGATGATTAAATAGTAGTTAAATGCACAATTTTTAAATGCTCAAATAAATGAACTAGATGTTTTTCATAAGTATTTTATCTAATTTGGACTGTACCGTACGTCCGGAGAGCAAATAATTGCAACCTCCGCTCTTAAAATAATGTTTTTTTTGTATGTTTTTCACGGCATTTACGTCTTGCCACTTCTTATCCAAAACTGCCTGATTAGTTGTAATTTCATTCTGAGCCACATACAAAACCGTGACCTTCAAATTTTGTTGTTGAGTTAAAAAATTGTAGCACTCGAACGGCGTGTTAATCATCACTTCACGGGCTTTAACGGCAGTCCATAGCGTCCTCTTTACAACGGCACCGATACCGTCAACCGCGCCTTTTCCATGTCCGGTAGGAAAAAAGGACCAGGTCAAGCATACTCCAAAGTCTTCAATTGAGGAACAAAGACTAAAAAGATTAAATCGATTTTTAAACTGTGCAGCACACCCATCAGAAAAAATGTGTACAGTCTTAATCTTGCTATTATTTTTCTTTAAGTCGTTAATTATAAGCCTTAAACAGACAAAAACACAGGTTTTGCTGTGGCTTAAATCATCACTTATGATGGCATACGAGTGTGAGATTTTCCTTTCATTGTTTTTTTGCCAAGCACATGCTGTAAACACGCTGGCCTGTGGATGTTTCCAATGTGCACCTTGCACCTCATCTTGTTGGACAATCGCAAAGTTCTCTGCAAAATCAATTTGCAGAACTATTTCATCATCAGATATCTGCTCCTTTAGATCTTTAAAGTATTGTGTTTGAACTTTTTTTACAAACCAGTGTACCTTAAATTTTTTCAACTGTGCCTCGATTTCATTAAGAAAACCAGCTACATCCCCAGGCTTATGTAGTACTTGTAACCGACCGTTCACATCTGACCACTGTTTCCATGATAAAGTGGCTTTTTCATCATACTTTGGCGGTATAATATCTGTGACGGTAAAGCAAGCTTTGCACAAATTGGTCATACAGTTTTCAGCTTCGGTATCACAACACACTTCACTTAACAGTTCTTTTGCTGTAGGTGGTATGGTGGGAAAGAACTTGTTTGCGGTTTCAATAAGAAAATTAAAGTTGGCATGATAAATACAAACGCAAACGTTGTGGGGAATTTCGGTAACTGGCCGAATATGCTGTGGACGGAAGTCATAAAATTTAGATTTCCCTATTTCTGAACTAGGGTTCTCTTCTTTAAACAGGCTATAACACTCCCCTATACTCATAATCAGGTGCCTTTTCTGAATTTGTTCACGTTGTCGGGTTTCAGAATTCATTACTGATTTGAAATCTTTGATTCCAGGAGCCTGCCTACTAATATCATTTCTATTATAAAAACAGTGAACTTTCTCTATCATTTCGGGTTGAATAAGTTTACCATGACACTTTTTATATGTTGGAAAAAGATTTCTTACCACATTAGAAGGCACTACTTGATTCACAATTTCTTTTAAAACTTCACCTCTTTTAGAAGGACTCTTGGGTAAATTTCGGACGACTTTAGTTACAGCTTTTTTTAAAGATCTTGTTGATTTGAATCCTGATATTGGGGTAACAGCCATTTCCAATTTCAAATTTTTTTTTCTTTCCCTGCACTTTTTCTGTCTTTGTCTATCCTTTTGTTTTTTAAGCAGCAGTTCCTCTTCAGTCATGGAAGCCTTACGTGCTTTTCTTCTTTGAGCATCTCGTTCTTTTTCTTTTTGTAGATGAATTTTTCTTCGTTCTTCGTTTTCTTTAACATCTTTTCGAAATTTCTGTGTTCTGTTAGTAAATTCCATGTCTAGAAACAAAATAAAATCATAATAAGTTGAGAAACAAAAAGATCAAGTTTTGGTATAATTAACCTGTTACGGGTGTGACAAAACTTTAAACTGGTAATTTGACCTCAGTTCAACTCTCAAATCCGATTTAATGCTTTCAGGCGTTAAATAACAGTATTTTCCTTACTTTCACCAAAATATAACTTTAATTAAACTTTCGGTTTTATTTAAAAAAAAAACTTTTAAGAAATTTCGTTACGGGTGTGACCGCTTTAACCGCTTAACATCAACTGCGCATAAATGCAATTGAAACCACCTACAAAGAAAAAAAAATATCACCAAAATATGCTCTTTGTTTAGATAACGGTAAATAGTTAAGAACTTTCAAATAGAGAGATAGAAAGTAGGAAAAACAAGGTTGCCAACTTGGGTTAAAATAATAACTTCTGGATCAATAAATAATTACGTAGTATACATTGCGGATAAAAGTACTTAGGAATTAAATTAATAATTTTTCCGCTTAGAAACTGTAAAATTGATTCTCCAGTTATAGTTTAACGCTATTTTCATTAATTTAGAGCAACTTTTTTTTTTTTTTGTTGAGGGTCGTTTTATATGGAAACACCCATATATAGATTTTATATATATTTTTCGATTTATTTATGTATATAATTTTTATTTAATGATTATAAAAAAATCAAAAAATATATTTTTTGTTCTCGTTAGAGAACACAACCGAATGAAAACAAACAATTTTAAGATGCTAACATTTGTCTTTATTTATTATTAATCTTTAAAGTCTAAAGCCTCAGATTCCTTACCTTGGGTAGGGGGAAATCTTTGACATTCAGATTGAAATACAAGAAAATAAGAAGCTGTTGAATGAGTTGCGATACTCTTTATATATTGATAAATTGCTGACGCAAAAAATTTGTATACTAAAGATTGAGATGCATCATGAAGTGATGGCAAAAGTGCTGATTTGAAATTAAGAGGTTTCTTGCGATCGCATAACATTTAATTATTGAATTCAAAGTCCAGAGCTTGGGTAGGCTTATCTTTATTTACGTTTATTAATTTTTGTTGGGGCGCACAAGTGTGCTCTGACATAACATATGTGTATATATATACACTGCCGGTCAAAAAAACTTGACCGATGGTAAAAAGAAACAATTTTTTGACTTTTGTTTAATTTTATTAATGTGGATGACTATATTTCTTCATTTTTTCAAAATTTATGAAAGAATATACTATCATAATGGTTATAAGGCATAAGTGAAAGAAATTTATATAAAATAAACATATTTTTCTTTAAATATGCTCAGACTCGTTTTTCATCAAAGTTTCTTCCCTTGGATTTTATGACTGCTGCACACAGTCTGGGCATTCTTTCTACAAGTTTTTGCAAAGATTCTGGTTTAATATTATTCCAAGCTGATTGAAGGCAGTTCCACAAATCGGATCTACTTGTTGGCCTTAGCTTTCTGACCTCTCTATCAAGCTCCTCCCAAAGTAATTCAATGGGATTTAAATCTGGAGATTGAGGGGGATGGTCTAGTATTTTAAGCACTCCTTCTTCCATTTTTTTCGTTAAATAATTTTTACAAAGCTTCGAAGTGTGCTTGGGGTCATTGTCTTGCTGAAATGTGAAGCCTTGTCCAATCAAACGAACACCAGAAGGAATGGCTTGTCGTTGCAGAATTTGATGATATTTTTCTTTTCGCATTGTTCCATCGATTTTAATAAACGAACCTACACCATTGTATCCAAAACATCCCCACACCATTACTGAACCACCCCCATGTTTCACTGTGGGTGCAACACAAGCGGAACTGCAACGTTCTTGTACTTTTCGCCGAACGTACTGACGACGTTTAGAACCAAATAGTTCGAACTTTGATTCGTCCGACCAAAGAACTGATTTCCACTCATTAACAGTCCAATCTTTGTATTTCTTAGCGTATGCTAGTCTTTTTTTACGATTGGCTTCACGGATGTATGGTTTTTTCACTGCAACACGACCTAAGAAACCTTTTTCTCTTAATCGTCTTTGAACTGTTGACACTGAAATCGGTCTGGCTTGACATTTGTTGATTTCCGCTGAAATATCTGGTGCTGTTTTGAATCTGTTTCTCTTGCTGAGAATAATAATTCTGTCGTCAGTCGCTTTTGATGTTTTTCTTGGTCTTCCAGAACCTTTACGATTCGAGTTCATTCCAGTTTCAGCAAACCGTTTGCATGTGAAAATTACTGTTGCTTTGGGAATTCCCAGAAATGCTGCAATTTCTCCAAACGATTTCCCACTTTTTCTCAAAATAGTGACCTGTGCCCTCACTTCTTGTGGTAATTGTTGTTTTTTTGCCATTGCTGATGTTTATTGGTAGAAAATTGTCAGGTTATTGTAAAATATGGTATCATATCAATAAGATTGTTATATTTACCGTTATTCAAATATTTTTGTTGGAATTTTCGGTTATACTCACTACAAATATATTTAATTGATTATAAATTTGAAGGATTTTTAAATGTACCCTTAGTTCGAATAACGCTGACAATTTTTGCAATGATTTTGTAAACAATCAGCAAGTACCTTTTCGAACGCATTCAGCAAAAGTTGCCCGATTAGACATGAATGTGATCGACTGTGATTATTGATCAGCTCTACCATATCAAAATAACTCTTTTTATTATAAGTTAAATGAAATTCGTCAAAAAAGATATTTATGCAAGGTAAATGAGACCAGAAAGTCAAAAAATCTATTTTTTCACCATCGGTCAAGTTTTTTTGACCGGCAGTGTATGTATACCACTTTAGTTCTTTGATTTAAGTTTTAGTTTTTAATTTACTCCTTCTTTTTTTGAAATTAAAAAAAAACAATTTTTAGTACTTAAAATAAATCATTTTTTATTATTTATTCTCCATCGAAAACCTTTTAATCAAGAATTACCTGACTACGTATATAGATAATATATATATAATTTTTATTTAATTTTTATTTTTATTACCTTCAATCAAAAAAATAGATTTTACTGTTCTCGTCAGAGAACTTCAACAAAAAATAAAACACTTTTTTATTATTGAATAAAGAATATTTTATTGATTAATTAAAGCTTCAGATTCCTTACCACTGGTGGGGGATAATCTTAGGCTATACGAAGATGATACTTTAGAACTGAGCTATGAACTGAACTGTATGGGATCGAATGATCCCTTTTTATAATATTCAAATGTCTATACAGCAAATCTTGGTTTGACTGCGGATGATGCGATGATATCATAATTCTTATTGTGAAATAAATCTCTTGCACAAGTTGCTGAAGGCAAAGAAGTGCTGACATGCAATTTTAAGATATTTGTATACATCGCATCATATTTGTTTACAATTTATTGAATTTAAAGTCAAGTCGTGGGGGCGCACAAGCTGGCTCTGATATAACCTATATATGTATATATAGGTATATATATAACCTTGGATGATCTCGATTGATTTTTATATATATAATTGACAAGGTGAACCCTGCGCTGACGGATATTTTCCGAGTTTTTGCGGATTATCCTTCTAATTTTTCGATTTTCTAAGAAACTATATAAAAAAATAGAACACTAAAATACTAATACGCACTTAATTTGAAACTACTTACATTTCAAAATACTCAAAACTAGTTTCCTTTGGCTGTCGGCCGGTGGTACTTTCCTTACTTTTTCTTTTCTTCGTAATTGATTTTTGTAGATCTCAATCAAATAAAAAAAACGCGGTTTATAAATTATAATATATTTAATGTAGGTAGTTTATTCTTCTATGAATGCTGAACTTAGACTAATCTTTAATTTCACTTTAGTTACTTCATTTACAATTACTTTCTGTCTTATTCTTATTCTTCTTTATTCTTTTTCTTTAATCTCTACTTTCTCTTATACGCTCCACTATTATAGCTGATGCATCGCTTCAATAAACATCACAATCTACTACAATTTTTCTTGTGCAGGCTTCTGTGGTCTAGGGTGGATCTTATTGAAAAGAAAGTACCTGCCGACGGCTTTTACCAAAGAACCCTAGCTCTACTCATCAATACTCAGACATATGAACCAGGATTTTCCAGCCTTTGTCTTTTACCATCTCATTTCACAACAACATAATTACGCACTATAAACATTAAATATATCTTAGTGCGTTAATTGTTTTATGTGGATGTGAACATTGGTGGGCATAATTTACGCACTTGTTGCAAACATCTTTGGGTGCGAATCGAATTCATAAATGTTATGACACACGATCGCATCCAAATTGTTTCATGCAACAGAGGTGCCTTTCCCCACCCATCGCAACATTCCCAGTTGACGCATTTGGCAAAGCGCTGACCATTCAAAAATTAAAGCTAACTGCTGACAATCACTCAATTTGTGATTAGGTGTCAGTTGTTAACCATAATTTCTCTCCTCCTAAAAAAAAGGAGAACCCTACCTTTTGTCGCTCAATTGTATAGATAGGAGCGAGATAGTCATAATCCTGAACAGATAGTTTACAATTGTCAACAAAACAAATAAACATATAATTAAGTTGAGTCGTCGTCGTCGGTTTCGTCCTCGTTGAAATTGGAATATTTTTCTTTTAAATATTTTAAATAAAACTTATTCGGTTACAGTATGTATATATGGGCACATCATTGCTCTGCTCATATTGCATTTGTATGGAGCTCCAATTTTTTGTCACCACTCATGGGCTGTTTAATATTTCAAAAAGTTCGTTTAATGCATTCAAATTTTTATGCATCCTACCATCGATCAACTAAACCAACAATCAGCCAACCAACGGCGACTAGTCTAAGTAGCTTTCATATTCAAAAATATTTTGTTTTTAACATTTTCAGAACAACTAATCTTGTAAGTTCTTTATAGTAACTCAAGTAAGGCGACTGGTTGGGCGAGTAGCCATGAAAACCTTAACTCAAAAGCGAATAGCTCTGTATACAAACAAAACTATTAAAAAAAAGAAACACCTATTTGTCTCTCTAGTCAGAAGTCGCAAAAGAACATTATGCTCTGAACAGAATTTAAATACCAAAAGAAAAGTTTCGTAAAACTATTTCGACATCACACTCTTTTATTATTTCTAAGATAAGATTCGAACAAAGATATTTTTCGTTCAGGTCAGGTCGTTATATGTATATTCATTAAGAATAGATGACTTGTGTTTCGTATAGTTTGAGTTCTTAAAGTGAGTAGACGTGTTTATTGAGTATTGAAAATTATCAGAAATTTTATTGTGTAAAAGAAAACATAAAGTACCTTTATATTAATATAAAATATTTTTTTTATATTGTTTATTTATTGAATTCCTTTTATTGCAAACCAAATTCTAAAATATATTTATATACATATATAATAATTGGTAAGAAATTATTGATACACAATGGATAATAATTGTTCTCGATGTGATGATCCGCTGTCTTTGGATGGGGATTATATCACTTGTGGCAAATGTAGGAAGAATTCCCACTTTGAATGCCCTACGGTGTCCTTTAATACATGGCGGAGATGGTCGGCAACTACGAAAAAGGCATGGGAATGTACTCTATGCAGAACAAAGGAAGGAGTCCAAACTGAAGAAAAAGAGGCGGCTCAAAAGGCAAAGCGATCCAGATCGACGGACTCTCCTAAAGGAAATAAAAATGGTAACCAAAGTCCAATGGTCCAGCGGAGCAATAATGAAGAAATCAACAAAGAACTTAAAGAAATAAAAGAAATGCTTAAGGAATATACGAAAACTGTTGAATTCACTAGCACGAGATACGACGAAATAAATAATGCACTTGCCAAAAACAACGAATTAATTAAGTCTAATGCAAGAGATCGCCGAATACAAAAAACTAAATGAAACAAAAGATGCACCTTAGTTGGTTCAGTTGGGATTCCCTTTGCATATGACTAACTTCATTCGTCATCGGTTATTCGTTTTCGCCATGTGCATTTGTTTATAAACAAAACGATTATGTACCATTTTTGCTGAGTACGACAAATCGCATTGTTTATTCTTCTTGGTTTGGCTAAGTGGCTATTCATTTTATGATGACGAATGTTGCTCGGTTGTTTTTGGTACCGAATTGTATTACTGCGCTGAACCTCTTAGTTTAGCTGACCTTGATATTTATTTGATATTATTTTTAGTAATAATTAGTTTTGGTCGGTTGAGAGGTCTATGTTAGGGGTGGTCATGTAAGCATCTCACACAACACTTTGGATGCGACCTTATAGGTTTCCATGGTGAACAAGTGTATTATAAAAAATTTCCATTTCTACGCCGCCTAAAAGCAGCATACAAAATCAATACTTCGAATACTGCAGAGAAAGGTAGAAACGACACACAAATATAGAATAACAGATGCATTCATTACTCATTTAAAAAATAATAATTCGTAATGTTATTTAGATTTAAGTTTTTCATATAAACTTTCAAGCCAAAAAAGCAGCTTAAGAAATTACCCAAAAACAACGTTGCTTTCTTAATAAATAAAAAGAAAAGAGTGTGGTGGTAAAAGGTCGCTAGTTTTTCAGCAATTTAAGCGTACCACGCTATCGGTATAAGAGTGTACCACGCTGTGTTGGATAAAGCGATTACTCGCCGCCAGATTGAGACAATGAATGGTAAACATTAGTTTTCGTGTTCAAAACACAAGTCTGCCTTTTATTGAATCTTAATATTCCTCATATACTAATTTGTTTAACTGTTGAAATAACCCGCTCGCAACCGTGCTTCCTTTAAGAAAAAAAGGGAAGAGTTGGCCGGGGAGAATTTGTAAGGAAAAAAAAAGACAACTTTAATTTTCAGATATAATAATTTTTTATTAACTCTAAAGGCCCGCTGTGTAAGGAAAAAAAAAAGACAACTTTAATTTTCAGATATAATAATTTTTTATTAACTCTAAAGGCCCGCTGTCTCAATGCTTATAGCTGCGACCTTAGAGTTTCGATGGTGTACAAATTCTGCTACTATCCTGATCATCCTACGCCTATTTATACTGAGTTTTGACCTAATTTCCATCCTTACTATTCAACCACTTGAGAATGATGTTTCAGCATAAGTCATATGAGATCGTATTTCTTATACAACCCCATTCATTATCGTCATAATTTTCAATATTTATTGTTATAGATACCAAAATCAATAGTTGCATTATTGCCCAATACATGTCAATGCATCATACGATCATTTACTCTTTGCACTGGCCCAATATGTAGCATATCCATTGAGTACACATATCCATAGCTAAGGCTATAGCAGTACCGGATACACCACAGTCATCAATGTTATAATTGTAGTGCGGTATGACCTGTTGTATATCCAAAAACAATGCATGGTATTCTTACAACCTTTTGTACTGACCCATGTGTTTTGTATACTTAGCTATAGTCAAGGCTATAGTCCAGATACAGAACAGGCGACAATTAATTAATTGTAGTAGGTGTAAGGTTTCACTAAGAAGACATTTTAATGGGTCGCAATGCTCTTTGTAGATTGGTTGGTCGAGTGACAAGGAAATATGATTCTATGCAAGATCGTGTGTGCTGCCTTGGGAATGGAAATTGTCGTATATAAAGAAGTTATATGGGTCGCATGTAGTGGATCACTACATTATTAAAGTAGAATTAATATCCCAAAACCTGAATTCCGATGACAACCACATTGAAGTATTTAAAATATGATGTGTAGGAGCTGTAGGATGTTGTTTCAAAAAATCAATTACTTTGTCTCCCTTTCCTCTTTTTTTACTCCCGGTAATTTGTTTATATTGTTGGTCGCATTCACCAACAATTTCATCACCAATTGATAATTGGGATCCAACGGAGAATGTGTGATGAATGTCGAGCGATAATTGGCTTCCTTCCACCATTCCGTCTTCGGCTTCTTGCAGATCTTCAAAAAATCGTATACATCTAACTTCACGACTTGGAATCCATGTTCTCCGGGTGATGTTAAAGTATACGATTTGCCTTGAGTCTTTCTGCAAATAGATTGACAAATTGACCCAGTGCTGTAGCGAGTATTTCCAACTTGGAATAACTCGTCGAGCGAATCTTCGAGTGATTTTATTTTCGAGGAAGTGGAAGAAAGAACATCTGCATGAATTGTTGGAGTAGGTGCAGTCGTGGATGACGTGTATGTGGTTTCCATGGTGCGCGATGATGAGGATGGCTCCTCCAAATTTTCGACAAATTGCTCCGTAATCCAATTGGAAGTCTCCATAGTTATATTGGGTTCCAAGAACATCGTGGACCACTCGCTGTTTAAGAGGATGGTCACTAAACTCTTTAGAGAACAACTGGATAAGTCTTTCTTTTGGGCTATTACCACTTTCCGTGCGTAAAGTAGGGATTCCATCAACGTATACAGTATTCTCTTGGTTTCGAACATCTTTGCTTTCAAGGAGAGTGAGGTCAAAATCTCGATAATCGTAATCGAATGGATCAAGAATTCTTTTGTCCATATTATCTGGAGCAGTGACAACAGAGACATATGCGTCATTATGTCTTGACTGCAAATTGTTGCCTTCCTCATCTCTGCGTCCACATCTAATTTCGATTTTTTCGCTTCCTTGACTTCTTCTGTTGCTTTTCTCTTCCTTTTCGTTGTCTTCTCCATCGCTACCACTTGCTCGACTGCTTGAGTATTCGGGATCAATCTTTCGTCGTACTCTTCTAACTCCTCCCGATTCGGAACTTCTTCTTCTTTTTCCGATTGAACCTGCGAATCGTCGTCCACGATGGTAATCTTCATCTTCAGAATAATTATAAGAACAGCCGCTGGAACTTTCACTGTTTTCACTGTCACTTCTAGAACACATTTGAACATTTTGAAAAAATTGATCTTTATTTATACGAATGAAATTTCAGTTATGCATGGTAAAAATAATAAATCATTGTGACGACGACGACGACGACGACGACGACGACAGCTGGCGCTGGCGCTTTTGCCTGAAAATATGCAACGATTAAACTGGGCTCAGAAATTACTACCCATGGCTTCGACCTTCTTCTTCAATTCTTCCAGGTATTTTTCCCACTTGTTTACTATAATGTCTATTTCTAGCTGCGACATTTGGTATTTTGCAGGATCGCCATGTGGTGGTAAAAGGTTCTTATTACTATTGAGTGACAATCAATGCAATCGAGTAGAATTCTGATGTTATGCTATGACTAAAATACTCGATTTCACTTTACATGTTTTGTTACTCATTTGTTAAATGGGCAGTGGCGGCGCATATGTGGATACACTACACTACGTAGTAGCTATAAATTTCATCGGAATCGCTGTCGCTATGTTGATTCCGGAAGGAGAGAGCTTGACGGTTCGCTTATTACTGATTCCATTATAGTGGTTGGTGTTATGATCAGTTTTCGAAGGTTAAAGTACACACATTTGTGTGCGAATGAAGTTTGTCATGTGAGTCCGTGAATGGAAGAAACGGAATTCAAGTCTTAAGTACTTTACTTCAAACATTTCTCACTACAACGCCAAAAAGCATCATACAAAATCAATACTTAACTACTGCAGAGAAAGGTAGAAACAACACACAAATTAAGAATAACAGATGTATCTGTTACCCGTTGGGATTGGATGAATTCCGATGACAACCACATTGAAGTATTTAAAATATGATGTGTAGGAGCTGTAGGATGTTGTTTCAAAAAGTCAATTACTTTGTCTCCCTTTCCTCTTTTTTTACTCCCGGTAATTTGTTTATATTGTTGGTCGCATTCACCAACAATTTCATCACCAATTGATAATTGGGATCCAAAGGAGAATGTGTAATGAATGTCGAGCGATAATTGGCTTCCTTCCACCGTTCCGTCTTCGACTTCTTGCAGATCTTCAAAAAATCGTATACATCTAACTTCACGACTTGGAATCCATGTTCTCCGGGTGATGTTAAAGTATACGATTTGCCTTGAGTCTTTCTGCAAATAGATTGACAAATTGACCCAGTGCTGTAGCGAGTATTTCCAACTTGGAATAACTCGTCGAGCGAATCTTCGAGTGATTTTATTTTCGAGGAAGTGGAAGAAAGAACATCTGCATGAATTGTTGGAGTAGGTGCAGTCGTGGATGACGTGTATGTGGTTTCCATGGTGCGCGATGATGAGGATGGCTCCTCCAAATTTTCGACAAATTGCTCCGTAATCCAATTGGAAGTCTCCATAGTTATATTGGGTTCCAAGAACATCGTGGACCACTCGCTGTTTAAGAGGATGGTCACTAAACTCTTTAGAGAACAACTGGATAAGTCTTTCTTTTGGGCTATTACCACTTTCCGTGCGTAAAGTAGGGATTCCATCAACGTATACAGTATTCTCTTGGTTTCGAACATCTTTGCTTTCAAGGAGAGTGAGGTCAAAATCTCGATAATCGTAATCGAATGGATCAAGAATTCTTTTGTCCATATTATCTGGAGCAGTGACAACAGAGACATATGCGTCATTATGTCTTGACTGCAAATTGTTGCCTTCCTCATCTCTGCGTCCACATCTAATTTCGATTTTTTCGCTTCCTTGACTTCTTCTGTTGCTTTTCTCTTCCTTTTCGTTGTCTTCTCCATCGCTACCACTTGCTCGACTGCTTGAGTATTCGGGATCAATCTTTCGTCGTACTCTTCTAACTCCTCCCGATTCGGAACTTCTTCTTCTTTTTCCGATTGAACCTGCGAATCGTCGTCCACGATGGTAATCTTCATCTTCAGAATAATTATAAGAACAGCCGCTGGAACTTTCACTGTTTTCACTGTCACTTCTAGAACACATTTGAACATTTTGAAAAAATTGATCTTTATTTATACGAATGAAATTTCAGTTATGCATGGTAAAAATAATAAATCATTGTGACGACGACGACGACGACGACGACGACGACAGCTGGCGCTGGCGCTTTTGCCTGAAAATATGCAACGATTAAACTGGGCTCAGAAATTACTACCCATGGCTTCGACCTTCTTCTTCAATTCTTCCAGGTATTTTTCCCACTTGTTTACTATAATGTCTATTTCTAGCTGCGACATTTGGTATTTTGCAGGATCGCCATGTGGTGGTAAAAGGTTCTTATTACTATTGAGTGACAATCAATGCAATCGAGTAGAATTCTGATGTTATGCTATGACTAAAATACTCGATTTCACTTTACATGTTTTGTTACTCATTTGTTAAATGGGCAGTGGCGGCGCATATGTGGATACACTACACTACGTAGTAGCTATAAATTTCATCGGAATCGCTGTCGCTATGTTGATTCCGGAAGGAGAGAGCTTGACGGTTCGCTTATTACTGATTCCATTATAGTGGTTGGTGTTATGATCAGTTTTCGAAGGTTAAAGTACACACATTTGTGTGCGAATGAAGTTTGTCATGTGAGTCCGTGAATGGAAGAAACGGAATTCAAGTCTTAAGTACTTTACTTCAAACATTTCTCACTACAACGCCAAAAAGCATCATACAAAATCAATACTTAACTACTGCAGAGAAAGGTAGAAACAACACACAAATTAAGAATAACAGATGTATCTATTACCCGTTGGGATTGTCTACTAATCTTATTCGACGATTGCTGGTTGTTGAACTGCTACTCCCAGACTTGTGACACAAACCCGCGCCAAGTATGATGATGCTTGGGATGAATATGATGAATAATATTGCGATATTCGCCGCAATCCCTTCGCTCGGTCCCAACCGCTTGTGTAGGAGGTTATTCCACCTGTGTTTGAGGCTACATTCGCAAGGGGCGCGAATATCTACGATGCATAGTAGCTGTAAATTTCATCGGAATCGCTGTCGCTATGTTGGTTCCGAAAGAAAGAGCAAGACGGTTCGCAGCTCCTTGGATGTAAGTGGGGGTGGGGTGTCTAATATACTTGTTAGTATTTGATAGATAGATGATAGATTTCTCTATCAAAATTTTCATGTTTGCTTCTTTTAGAGTATTAATTATTGTGTTAAAATGACCTGTTTGTTCTTCTAGTGAATTTGAATATATAATTATATCATCTATATAAACATGACAGAATTTACCTATATAAGGTCTTAATATGTCATCCATCGCTCTTTGGAATATTGAAGGCGCATTTTTCAATCCAAAGGGTAGTCTGATGTATTCATATTTACCATTGTTAATGCTGAAGCTTGGTTTTTCTATGTCTGATTCTTTCATTTTTATCTGGTGGAATCCACTTTCTAGATCTAATGTCGAAAAGTACTTTGCCTTTCCTAAATTACATAAAATGGCGTTAGTGTCTGGAATTGGATATTTATCCGAAATTATTTGTTCGTTTAATTTCTTATAGTCAATTACTAAACGATTTTTGGGTGTGCCATCCTCGTTCGTTTCTTTCTTGGGAACAACCCATACTGGCGAGTTACAAGGGCTTTTCGAAGGCCTTATTATATTTTTTTTTCAATATGTCATAAATTTCGTTATTCACAAACATGTTCGCGCTGAGGGGATGCGGATATTGTTTAGTCCAAATAGGACGGTCTGCACTTGTACGGATTTGGTATCAATGTTTGAATGAATATTTTTTATTTTCTTCATCATCTCATCCACTTGTTTAGACATATTACTTCCCTGAATATGATTAATCATATTTGAATCTTCGTCTTCAAAATATATTTTCTCGTATTTACCGTTATGTTTTAAAGTGTTATCATTTAAGTCAATTCTCTCATTGACAAGACTTAATAAATTGGCTCCTATAAGAGCTTCGTATTCGAGATTGTTTAACGTCGAAAACTCTTTTGAATTCGACTCGATTGTTTTCACTTGATTTTATTGCTCCTTACCTAATTGACTCTTGGAAAAAAAAGTGATTTTACTATCAATTTTCATGGCTATTTATACTTGATTCATAATCAATTTGACAATAATTCTTATTCTATGGGAAAATAAATGTGGGAAAAATAAATGTAATAAGATAGGAGAGCACCTGTAAAAAGCGCTGATAGTACAGTTTTGGTGGGAACCATAAGAAAGGTATGGATAGTGATGTTCATAGGAAATAAGGTGTTCTAGATTTTAATAGGGTGTTATAAAATAAGCTGCTTAAACAGAGATTATTAGTTCCCCGTTTACGGTTCGGGCACGTTTAAGTATAGGTAGAGTGATTGGGTCACTCAATATACCTGGTTGGCAGTAATTGCTACTGGCACCAGTATCTATAAGTATTTTGATTATTTTGTTCCCTTTTATCCTTCTTAAGTGGGGTAATCCCACTTTTCTCCTAAAAAATCCTCGTTTTCGTTGAAGTTATTCACTCTCGAATTTTACTGGAGGTGGTTGGATAGAGTGCTGTGCACTCTCGCTTTCCCTCTTATACACAGGTCTTGTGTTATTGCTATAAGTATTGAAATTTCGACTTGTTTAAATGGGTTTTGGGCTTGCAAATAAATCTGTTTATTTTGGTCAGCTTGTTGCCGTGGTGTTGGCCTGTTTTGAGAACTGCCGAGAACCATTGGTTGAAATAATTGTGGAAGCTGTCTATAATCATTCTGCCTGTGATGTGGATTTGGTGTTTGCGTTTGATTTATTTTAGGGAATCTTAAGTTATTATAATTCTTGTCAATACTATTGTTTTTGTTCTCAATTTTATGTTGGGCAAATTGTAAAGCAAAGTTAAATCTAATGTGATTGCTTTCAAGTTCTTGTGCTTTGGCTAAAGCCTTTGGCAGATCGAGTCTTGCCATTATGGCTTCAAAGTTAAGTACTGTACCATGGTTGGTGAGTACGTCGTTCGCATGTTGTGTTAATTTATTTCTTAATATAGTAAAGGTTGGCGAAGTACCTACTACTTCCTATAACGTAAAGTTTCATTTAGTTGTGCGCAGCTTCACGCCAACTGATGTATGCAGTCTGAATTCCCGAAAAATCAGGCAGACTTTATAATTTCAAGAGATTCCATGCAGTTTATGCTTGGGTCAATTATTTGACAAGAAAATTGAGTTACTGAATTATTAAGCCCTAATCCGGAAAGCATTGATTCCAAGTCATCAATTTTTCGTTTATATTTTGTTTCTTGTTCTTGCATCAATCTTTGGACTTGGTTATTATTTATTTGCGAGCATTTGATCGCAAATGTCGAGAGACATTTCGAATTTATTTTTTTTTTTTAATCTGGGTCAAATTTATTTTTTTCTAGATCTTTAATTTCTATCACTTGTTCTATATTATTAGCACTTTCTATTTTTTGAGATTATTTTTTTTCTTTTTCTTTTTCCACATTTAAGACATGAGCCACTTTATATTTATAAAATATTCTTAAATACATTTTTCTTACTTAAATTAATATCCGTTGATAGTTATAAAAGTTCTCCTTGATGTTTTCTGGATCTGTTGTTGCATTACGCCGTATCTCTTTAATTTATCCCATGTTACAATCTGGTACTTGAGGACAGAAGAAGCATCCCTTCGATCCTCTCCTACCCGAACTTGCACTTTCCTTGTTTGTTATTCTCAACATCTCACGCAACGTGACTTCGATTCGCATTTTGTTGGAGCGTGACCAAAATGTTGGTATGTCATCGCACCTCTTTAATCTATCCCATGTCACAAACTGTTAGTCGATGACAGAGATGCTTCTCTGATCCTTACTTACACTTTTAATTCTCTCCGCACTGCACGCAGCTTGCTAAACCTTTGACAGATCAGATCATGTATTGAAGCATGTCGCCGCACCTCTTTAATTTATCCCATGTTACAATCTGGTACTTGAGGACAGGGATCCTTCTTCGACCCTCTCCTACCCGTGCTTGTACTCTCCTAACATGCCATTCTCTCCACATTTAACGCAATTAACTGTGTGCTGTAGCGTGGCCAAAACTTTGGCATGCTTCCTTTAATCTAACCCATATTACAACTGGGAAGTTGAAAACGTAGATAGTCAGACTGTCCAGCTTTATATTTAGTACCTTATTTTGGCACAGCTCTTGATAGTGATGACTGATGACGATTTGATTGTGGCGGGTTGTATCCGTTAGTCCATTCTTTTGAGGTCACCAATATAGATCGTGGTTGCTTTCTTCGTTTTACTGCTCGAAAGTCAAATAAAAAACACTTATTTTCAAACCTTGATTGACCAAGACTAAGTTTGTTTTATAAAAGAGAGAGCAGCAAACTCTTTCTATAAAATAATATTTTGAATTATTTATTTGTATATGTTCTGGCTCTGGAGCAAAATTGGATCTACATAATTTTGGAACAAAGCTCAAGAACAAACCGCCATCGTTTTAGAAAGAATCCATATAGGATCCGACGGATTAATACGAGTTTTTGCGGTAAAAACACATTCTGGGCAAATGAACGACCCATAGCAAAGATTTGCTTTCTGTTTTAGAAGGATCCCATGTAGGATCCGATGGATTAATACGATTTTGCACGGAAAAACACAACCTGGACAAATGAAACGACCCATAGCGAAGATTTGCTTTCTGTCTTCAAACAAACGGCCATCGTTTTAGTAAGATTCCATATAGGATCCGACGGATTAAAACGAATTTTTCCGGTAAAAACACAATCTGGGCAAATGAAACGACCCGTAGCGAAGATTTTATTGGAAGAAAGCATTTTATTGCTTCTGTATTCTCTTAATATGTGCTCCCCGTACTTGGTGACTCATTTAAAAGATTTTATATCAAAATAAAAATTGGGTCAACCATTAAATCCCGTAACGAAATTGTTGATCCTGTATGTCGCCGGCTGCGACTGTAACGCAATGTGACTTTATACGCCGCAGTGTGGCCTAAATTTTGGCATGTCGTCGCGCCTCTTTAATTTATCCCATGTTACAACCTGGTAGTTGAGGAAAAAGATGCTTCTTTGACCCTCTCCTACCCAAGTTTGCACTCCCCTTACTTGTGACTCTCTTCACACTTAACGCAGCGTGGTGAAACCTTTGGCAATCCTTCTACGTACGTTGAACGTTTGCCAAATGGAGAAGGATCCTATGAAGGTCCAGACCTACGGTTAAAACACAATCTGGACAAATGAAACGACCTATAGCGAAGTAGATTGTATTGCTTTTGATTTTATTAATACTTTCTCTCCATACTTGGTAAATCCCCTTAGGGATTTGTTGATTCCGTTAGTCGCCAGCTGTGACTGTAACCGGAGGCACAGTAGTCCAACTTCACGCAACGTGACTTCGTTTGCTACAGCGTTGCCAAAACCTTCGGATCTAGCGGCGCCTCTTTAATTTATCCCTTGTTACAACCTGGAAGTTGAGGACGTAGATTATCCTTAGACTGTCCAGCTTTATATTGAGTATCTCATTTTGGCGGAGCTCATGATGGTGATGACTGGTGACGATGTGATTGTGGCTTCTCAGAAGTCGAATCTGAAAGAATTTTATTTTTAAACCTGGACTGACCGATACTTAGTTTATTTATTAAAAGAGAAAGCAAGAAACTCTGTATATAAAACTATATTTTGACTGAGTGAATTAATTATTTGTATATGTTCTGGCTCTGGAGCAAAATTGGGATCAAATGCTTTTTTTTTATTTTCCTCCTGGAGAACTCGATCTTTTTTTTTTTTTTTCTTGGGATTCTTGGGAGAAACTGCACTTGGATGCCGCTCCGATGTCTCCGAAATGGATGCTTGCATCGGGTTTGAATCTTTAGGATTTTGCATTTCACAAATTTTTAATATTATTTTATATATTCGGAGTGTGCCTCCATCCTCGGGCGAATAACTCAATTTGCCGTAGATATTATAGTCGAAGCCAATGTGTGTTGTGGTGTTGTTGTAGAACTAATTACTGAATGTTGTTGTTGAATGAGGTATTTAGTTCTGTCTTCTTTCCTTTGTTTTTTAAGATTTTTAGATGTGCTCTCAACTTGCATTTCTTTGTATTACTGGTTGTTTTTCCTCGAAATAAGTTTCTACTGCTTTTCTCCAACAACATGTAACTCCTTATCCAAAGTTTTTCATTTGAAGCACAGGAAATCATTAAACTGATTTAGATATTTCTTGTGTACGAATATGAAAAGAGAATAACAAGAAATCATAGTGAATTCTACTTCTAATACTGATAGCTCCAATAAAATCTACTAATTGTTCGAATCACAAATTTTTTTATTAGCATTTAAAAATAGTAACTGTTCCACTTTAGTGGAATTCAGTCTTGTTCTTCTATCATTCAATACTAATCCCGCTTTGGAAAAAAGTCGCTCGCATGGAACAGAGGTGGCCATTGCACATAAGTTCTCTTTTGCTATTTGGCTATTTGGCTTAAATAAGGGTACTTGTGGTTATTTAGTGCCCACCATGTAAGAGGGTTTTCAGTCCTTGGCGTTAATGGAGGTTCGTTCACCCAGTTTTGGACCTCAACAATTGCCCTGGAATTTGCTGTACCTTTAGGCTTTAATTTGGTAGCTGTGGCGTCATATAGGCTCCAGATGGATGATGGATTTGTTTCGGGTACTAGCGGTTCGGTCTCTGCTGCCGAAGAGCTATTTTCGCTGATTTTGTGAGCAACTTCATTGATCATCATCTACTTGACTCGATCTCCTATAGCTTCCTGCGAAAAAGCTATATGTTTGAAGCGAGGATCCAGGAATATGAATCTACATAATGTGTGGCTGTTTTCCATTGCCTCAAACCTCTTTTCAATGCCTCTTTTTAGGGTTGATATTAAATCTTCTATTATTTCTAGAGGCTGCCTTATTTGAGTTCGAAGGCCGGACAAAACATTTTTGAGGCCATTTACAAGGACTATGACCAAGGAACCAGATAAATACTGCTCCCCACTTATTATTTTGGTAAGGTTCTCAAATGGTTGCTGGACTTGCACTGCCTGCTCCAGAACTAACCATTTATCCGACGCCAGAATTGGTAGATCCTTATCAATCAAAGCGGTCGTTGCCTTGATGGCTTCTTGCAATTCAAGGTACCGCTCTATCATATAATAAACAGAGTTCCACCTTGTTGCTACATCCAAAATTAGTTTCTTGGGTTCTCTTCCGTTTCCATTATTTTTTTGGTAGGTCCTTAACTTATGGTTAGCAGTTGAACTCTTCCTGAAATATGTAACGGTTTTTCTTATTTTTTCCGTTATCGGAGATATGACTTTAATCCCGTCCATAGTAATGAGGTTGACCGTATGTGCCTAACACCCAAAATGCTTCCACAGAAGATTTGTGCTTAAGGCTGTCTTAATATTTTGGGTGTTGTCGGAAACTGCCAGCATTATTTTTCCGGACAACCCCCATTTATCTGTCATCTCAAGTAATTTCTCCACCATATTTTGACTGGTGTGGCTTTCATTCAGGCTTTCACATCCCAGCAGGCAGGATTGTAGTTTGTAGTCCTGGTCTATGAAGTGTATGGTTACTCCAATAAAGCCTTCGTTGTTGCAGGAAGTCCAGCAATCAGTTGTCATACTACATTTGACGATTTTTTGTTTGCCATTTCCAGGCATCTTGTTAACGTCTCTTCGTGAAGAGCTGGTATCATGGTATTTGAAATTTTTTTCCTGTTGGGAAGCACATAAGATGGATTTAAAGCTTTAACAACATTTTTGAATCCATCATATTCAACCACACTGAAAGGCTGAAAGTCCTGTGTAAAAAGCCCCATAAGTTTGGAATCGATTTTTTGTTTTTCTGTGGGGCCGATTTTTGTTGGGAGATATCCATAAATATGGGATTGCCTAAGGGGTAATCGATTTGACGTAGATGGCGTGATGGTTATGACCTCAGCACTATCTACCATAACGCAGTCTTCCACCATCAATGATTCACTATTTGAAACTGGGAAGTGTGAACGTTGGGAAGAAGAAGGCAGATTTGAGTTTGTGGGTTCAATCCCATTTTATCCAACCTTATAATTAAAAGAGGTTCATTGTCAGTTAATTACATTATAAAAATGACGGATTATGCAGATAATAACTTCAAATTTAAAAAAATAAAATAACAACACGGAAATAAAAAAAACTACACCTTTAATCTGCAGAGTATCACTACCTGTTATAAATTAGCTTAATTCAAAATTTGATCATCTACATTATATTATAAAATGAAATTAAAATTCAAAAAATGTTTAAAACTTGAAAAAAGAACAAAGAATATAACTCTCAAGAATATACCTATTATTCAAATAATATGATTAAAATTCTCTTTGTAGAACTTCGAGAATATTTGTAATATTTCCTAAGAATCTTATAACCGACAGAATTTTCTGAACATATGTTTAAGATTTCAACGGCGGAAGAATTTTTTTTACCAAGATTCATAAATAACCGCTGAAAGTACCCTATTTTGTATAGATTTTAAAAGTCAATTCTTGCTATATGAGTTAAATTCAAAATTAGTCCTTTTGTACTTTAAGAAGAACAAATTAATATCAAAGACATGTTTAGAAATTTAGAGCATATTTTGTATTCCAAACTTGAGCTCAATTTCATAATTTTATTTTTCTATGTAAAATCTGAAAGTGAATACAGTGAAATCTCTCTTGGGCGGACAGCCATGGTGCAGAAATTTTTTTCCGCCTAAGGGATATGTCCGTTTAAGGGAAATCAAACAAAAACACTAATTTTAAAAACTAAGAGTCTTCATTTATTAACAAAAAATAAAAATAACAAAAATAAATAAACTTCACTTCCTTAAAATTAACTTAACTAATAATGGCTACATCTGTTAAAGTCGGAACTATTTTGTTCGGACTGGCTTATCAGGGTGCATAAACCTTGACCAGACCGTGGAGTATACAAAAGGTTCTTTGTACCTTTGTATATTGTAGCGAAAGTTTGTTGCAGTGAATATTATTGTCCCTTACCACTGGTGGGGGGAAGCAGTAATAATTAAGTAGACTGGACACCTTTCTGATCGTGAATGATAGAATTTTATTAACTTACAATACTATTTATACAATAATTTTGCTTACTTAGCTAAATTTACAAACATCAAAGGTATATACATAATTTCTATAATACAAAGGAAAGAAAGAAATATGATATATTTCTGCCAGGTATGTTCTGTATCTGGATGCAGAATGCTGACTTATTTTGATAATTTTATATGCAGAAAAACTGCTGACTATGAGAAATGTGTGAGAAGTATGATTTGAAAATAAAGCATACAGAGAAGCTGTTGCTGTTGTTATTGATTATACATAGCTGTTGTAGGGTAAATAATAAATTGTAAATACAAATTGTTGGTATAAGATAATCTGATGGATTAAAATATACAACATCTATGAATTTATTAACAGCAAAAAAAAAAAACAAAATAAATAAACTTCAGTTCTTTTTTATCACAAGACGTGGAATGAAAAAATTAAATTTAAGATATTAATACATACATTCATATAAAAACCAGCCTTTAAAAACTTTGCAAAAATATAAGAAGACTCGTAGCTCTTTATGTTTTTTTCAAAAAAAAATGTCAATATTTGTTTGTTTGGTCTTAGAAAAGAGCGATTTATTTTGGAATCTTGACTGCAGGTCAACCAAAAGTTGAACAGCTTCACCATCATTTTTCTTTGCCGCAAAATTTTTTAAATTTTCAATCAAAGTGTTTGCTTCTTGGTAGGAATTAATAGATGTTCCCATCAGGTCCTGATCCTGATCCTCTTCCTCAGATTCACTGCCAGACTCGTTGATTTCAACAGGAATTGAAATAGTTTCTGGCATCATTTCAAAGTCATCTTCCACAATTACATTTTCATCCATCAAAACAAAACTTTAAGGTTCTCCATCTAATCTGCATTCATGAAGGAGCTTGGGAATTTCTCTTAAATTTTCTAGAGGCAAGTCATCTTCTGCATCGAATTCACTGTCCTCCAAATTCAAACATTCTCCAAAACCAGCATGTTTAAAACAATTAGTGACTGTTTTTGCTGTTACAAGCTTCCAAGCATTATTAATAAAATAAATTGCGTCTAATACATTTATACTTTTGATTAATTCACGGGTAGATTGCGAGCATTCAATACGGCCAATGAGATGTTTTAAAATAAGTGAACGGTAGTGAAATTTAAAATTTCTTATTACACATTGATCCAAAGGCTGACAAATCGATGTGGTGTTCGGAGGAAGATAAACAACTTTTATACTTTGCAGCTTCATGTCTTTAGAATGGGAAGCAGCATTGTCAAGAAAGAGCAAAATTTTTTTCTTCTCAAGCTTCATTTTCTTGTCGAATGAACGAAGCCACTCTATCATAATTTCTTGCGTCATCCATGCTTTTTTGTTGTGCTTCCATTCGACAGGCAGTTGATCATGTTTAAGGCCACGAAAAGCTCTTGGGCGGCAAGATTTTCCAATCACCAACTGTTTTTCTTTGTCTCCTGCCATATTGTCACAGTGCAAAATAGTGAGTCTCTCCTTAGAAAGCTTGCCTCCTGTGCTCTTCTCTCCTTTTAAGGTCATTGTCTTTGTGGGCAGTGCTCGAAAAAAGAGACCTGTCTCATCGGCATTATAAATGCAGTCAGGATCATAACCAACTGTTATTGCAGGCAGCTTTTCAAGAAAATTCTTAACGTCCCCAGGATTAACATCTGCAGCTTCTCCACTTACACTTTTGTAGGATATTCTGTGGCGTTTCCAAAATGTATCCAGCCAACCAGCTGATGCTTTAAAATCTGTGATTCCTAAGCGCGTTGCAACTTCTGTTGCCTGTTGTCGAATTGCACTCCCAGATATGGGAAACCCTTTGTTTCGAGCTGCACTGAACCAGTCGAAAACATTTTTATCAAGACTTCTACTTGATGAAACAAATCTTCTTTTAAGATGAGTTGCATTGGAGTTTGACTCCCATTCACTCAAAAGTTCATTCTTTTTTTTCAGTAAATCAGCAACTTGGGTTTTTCCTATTTTAAATTGTGTTGCTAGTTCCCGTACACTTTTTTTATATTTTTGGCTAAAGCTGATTACGTCTACCTTTTCCTTTAAAGTTAAAGTTTTCCTTTTTGGTGGCATCCTGAAAACATGTTTCTCTAAGATCAAGTTAGGTAAAATTAATCCAAAGAATTTAAAACTACCTTAGCGCAAATAAACAAAAATCTGAAACTCTAAAAATAAACCCTTTTTACGTCGAAACAAAACCACTTTCACCACTTGAATGAGAGAATCAGAAAATAAAAATGCAAAAAGATCCAACAGATAAATACACATTCAACAGATACACAAAATTCACACATACATAATAGAGTTACTGGGCTGGCAGCTGGCACGCATATATTTTTCCATTACGTGAAAAGAATTTGAGGTTTGCTGTAGACTGCAACATAAGAAAAATACCGTTTCCAAAATTATCAGCGTGATGACATATTCAAACCTGCTCTGGTGTCCGTCTAAGAGAAAATATTTTGTCATTCATACGTGAAATTTCTGTCCGTGTCCGTCTAAGGGAGTGTCCGTCCAAGAAAAACTGAAAACAATGAAACTTATATGGAGCAATTTCCGTTCAAAAAAATTTGTCCGCCTAAGGGAGATTTCACTGTAGTTGCAATCTTTTGTTAGAATCATTACAACCCCCGATTTTTTTTTGAATATATTGGTTTCAAATGACAACGGCATAAGGAAATTTTAAAAAGATAGGTATATTTTTCAGAAGATAGTTCCCATTTTTCATACAAAATTTCCTTGTATCTAATAGTACAAGAGCCGATAGTAAATTGTGGGAGTGGATGGATAGCTATCTTTGTTATAATTTGGCACTTAGGCTGGAAGGAAATTGTTGAAGAAGTCCTCTCTGGTGACTGAACATTCTCAACGCATGTTTTTTATACTTATTGAGGGCTTGAGATGTGGACTCTGGAGACCTTAAGCTTACTCCTCCCCATCCGCACCGATATAAAAACTATAGTAATAAACTTGCCGATGGTACTGCCGAAGATGTTGATTCTGATGTTGATGTTGCTGTTGATGTTGATGAACGTATTTGCGGTCTATGCTGGGATAATGATGTGGATGTGGAACCAGTTGGTTCCATTTGAACCGTGGGATGCTTAGACAGCTTATTATAAAACCAAAAAATAATAAAGACATAGATACCGAGTTATTATAGTTTAACTTAGAGCGCCCGATTGGGGCCAGTAAGTTAGTTTTAAGATATTGATAAGTAGGCTAGTTTTTATGAATTTTTGTCTAGCCTTAAGATAGTTATAAGAAAATTTAAAAAATAAAAATAAATTAAAAAAAAAAAATCCTTAGACAGCATATGTTTTTTTAAGTTCGTCACCGAACTTTTATACGACAGTTTCGTCTTGCAAATGTTGCATTTCGCAAACGTACTGTCAAGTCCAACGGTGCTGAAGTGGTCCCACACTGGGCTTCTTTTTACTCTTGATGCCATAGGGTACCTAGAGTTAAACCTTAACCTAGGGGAATTAGGGAATCACAAAAAATGTAGAATTTTCTGCACCGGACCGAAACCGAATCCACACAATATAATATAATAATAAAAACAATACAAATTTACTAAAAAAAAAAAAACACGACTTAAAAGTTAAAAAACCTATGACCCAGAAACCAGATCCAGAATCCAGAATCTGCACTCCACAGTCCACAGCAACAGCACTGAAGTCAGGAACTCCAGAAGAGGATTCTGTTTAAAAAAAAAAAACAATTTAGGTATTCTTTCTTATCGCAATTTGCAGCAATGGGAAATTAAATAAAATTTAAAAATTCAATTCCATTCACAAATCACAACGACAAGGACAACAAAATTCACTACCAAATATAAGAGCCGTCGTTTTAGAAGGAACCCATATATGATCCGACGGATTAATACGAGTTTGCACGGTAAAACACAATCTGGACAAATGAAACGACCTATAGCGAAGATAAAGTGGATTGTATTACTTTTGATTTTATTAATACTTTCTCTCCATACTTGGTAAATCCCCTTAGGGATTTGTTGATCCCGTCGCCGGCTGTGACTGTAACCGGAGTACAGTTGAACAGTAGTCCAACTTCACGCAACGTGACTTCGTTTGCTACAGCGTTGGCAAAACTTTCGGATCTAGCCGCGCCTCTTTAATTTATCCCTTGTTACAACCTGGAAGTTGAAGACGTAGATTGTCCTTTGACTGTCCAGCTTTATACTGAGTATCTCATTTTGGCGGAGCTCATGATGGTGATGACTGGTGACGATGTGATTGTGGCTTCTCAGAAGTCGAATCTGAAAGAATTTTATTTTTAAACCTAGACTGACCGATACTAACAGCCCTATTCTGGCAAACCTCACTGATACCTCACAAGTCACAACAACCTCATAAGGTGAGGTTAATTTAGTTTTGTGAGGCTTTCGTATTCTGGCAGCAACATCACAAGTTTTGATCCTCACAAAAACTATCGAAACTGTGATCTCCCTCACATATAACCACATCAACACATGTTCATTTGTATTTATTTCTAGTAACTTTCACTTTAAATAATATAACTCATTGAAAAATAAACATGCCTGCATGTATTATTTGATTTTAGCTTACCTATTATTAAAAAAAAAACTAACAAATCATATATTTCTTCTTTCGTAGTAAATAGGTGCTTTCAACATAAATCGAGAAAATTATTAATTTCACTTATATTTCTTTTTATGACAGTCAGCCAATCAGAGCCCAAGAAATAAAAAAATCATGAAAATCTGACATGCTTGAACGTGTCCATTTACTGTGGTGAGTTTCTTGTAAGGTTTCTTGTGAGGATTTTCCCAGAATACTGATACAGAATTCTGGGAATTTTGAAAATGGAAAAATTGATACAGAATTTTGACCGAGTGAATTAATTATTTGTATATGTTCTGGCTCTGGAGCAAAATTGGGACTAAATGCTTTTTTTTTATTTTCCTCCTGGAGAACTCGATCTTCTTGTTTTTTTCTTGGGAGGGATTTGTGTTTCTTCTTTTCTCTGGCCGAAGCCAAGAATATCTCTTCTTCGGCCCTCCGCAGCTGTTGGCGAATCGGCACTTGGATGCCGTTCCGATGTCTCCGAAGTGGATGCTTGCATCGGGTTTGAATCTTTAGGATTTTGCATTTTGTTTAGTCTCCAAGCTATGATTTTATAAATAAACAAATAAAACACAAATAAATTTAATTAATTTTATTTAAATTTTTAATTTTCAAATTAATTTCACAACTTTTAAATATTATTTTATATATTTAAATCAAGCGACGCGTTTCGGAGTGTACCTAAATCCTCGGGCGAATAACTCAATTTGACGTAGATATTATAGTCGATGCTAATGTGTGTTGTGGTGTTGTTGTAGAACTAATTACTGAATGTTGTTGTTGAATGTGGTATTTAGTTCTGTCTTCTTTCCTTTGTTTTTAGGATTTTTAGATGCACGGAAAGAATTCTTGGATCAGATCAAGAAAAATGAGTTACAAATCACGAAAAATGAATGCCGGTTTATACCTTGGCTCGAGATTTAGTAATTTACAACTTTTTATTTGCAATTTTAAAAAACTGCCCAAAATGAAGATATTGACACTAAAAAATCATGAATTAACACTTTTAAGTATCAATTATTCGATCGAGAGAAAATTACATTGATGCTTTTGAGTAGCAATTTGCTATAATTTTTAAGGATTATCGTTGTGATTTAAGAATATTTCGTGGCAAAGTTATGAATCTTGATTAGTAATTCACAACGATAATCTCTTAATTTGTGAATTCGTAGGCGTAGTTTTACTATTTTTGTTGCTGCAATTTTGCAGTTTTTGGAGGCAAATTGAAATTTATTTCAACTTAAATTGCAGCTTTTGAGTAGCAATTTGATATATACTTTTAAGCATTTCCTTCGTGATTAAAGAATATTTTATGTTAAAATTTAGAATCTTCATTATACTAATTCACAAATATTATCTCACCTTTTGCTAATTCTCAGGTGTAGTTTTAGTATCCAAATTATAGCCATGAATTCACAAACCAATAAAAATACTCAATCCTAGGCCAGGAATGCTTCAAAAAAGTCAAAAAGATAGTTGTCCAAACGATAAAAGTTTTTAGCCCTTAACTAAAGTAGAACTTGTAGTGATAAGACTATAGATATAAATAAGATAAACAATAGTTTTTCTATACATAAAGCACAAAATAACCGTTAAATATTTTAAAATATAATGCATCTTTTCTAAACATACCCTTTACAAAAGTCCAGTTTTTGTTCATTTGCTTTAAGTACCAATTAAGTGGATTCCTCTTACACTCCAATTAATAGTTGCCTTTTCTAATAAAGCAAAATTCAAAATCAGTCAATCAATCTAAAAAAAAAAAAATAAATAAATATAACACAGTACGTTAAGAACTCATTAATCATTTTTATTGTTTTTAGCTTACTTTTAATAATACAAAAATTTCTTAAAATTAATACATAGTTATTTTATTTAAACTTAAAGACGAATCTGCCGTCAACTAATTTGTTAAAAAATACTTTGCATTCGTCTTTTATATATGATATAACAAAACATTCGTAATTTTTATCAACAGTCTCAATGATTACTTCGTTAACTATTCAAGTATTTTAAAAAAACATGTCACTTCTAAAAACAAAGTAATTTAATTTATATAAACTCCCTTTGTATTCTATGTAAATGTTTTTTGAGTCTGTTGATATTATGGAACTCAGATGAACAATTTGTCTGTGCACACTTATAAGCGTGGTTTGGTTTGAACAAATGAATACAATTGTAATGAATTATAAGGGCAGCAACTGATTCGCAAACCGACTTACAGCTGAAACACTTGTACATTGTTTTAAGTTCTGTTGTATGCTTTAATTCAAAGAAATATAAATTGAAGATTTGAATACGCAACAAGGTTGACTTAAAGAAAATTCAAATTTTTTTTTTAAGGAAAAAATTGTTTTTAGAATTAAGTTCATAAAAGTTATTTTCACGACAACTTTGTAAATTTAAAAAAAGAAATTTATTTTAAATAACAAAAAACGTAAGACTACAAAAAATCCCAGCAAAAGAAATTTAAGCTTTTGAAATAGAACAAAGTTCAACAAAAATGAGTTTGTAACTTTGTATTGAAATTTATTTTTAAAAAATATATAACTAACTGATATAAGGACAAAAGTAAACAAAATTGGTAAAAATAAAAATTATCGATCCCAACAGTTTAAAAAAAGACAACTAAAAAACGTTTATTAAAATCAGTTATAAAAATTATAAAATTGGTGACTTTGAACTAAATCATAGTTTTTATTTTTGATAAGTCGAACGTTCGAGTTGAGTTGACGTTCGACTCGCCGAATCGCAAGTTATAATAAGTGCCTTTTTAAAAACAAAATAACCGTTATTTTAAGTCATTCATAAATGGGTCCGAAAAAAAGTTGTGCTAAGAGAAGTTAAAAAGAAATGAAAATTTATGTAGGTATATTTAAATAAATGAATGAATGAATGACAGTTCACTGGACACCAACTGTTCTTATAAAAAAAAATTATTTACTTTTAAGGAAAAAATTATGTTTTTAAAAGTGACATGAAGTTATTGACATTAGTAGAAACATCAATGCTGTCTATATATTAAATACATAATGTTGTAAGAATTGCCAAATAGATTTGCATTCTTTTTGGTATTCTAAATGAAAAACCCAATGAATTTTGAACGCACATGATAGCGCCTTAACAAATGAATCAAACTGATATATAATACTATCATATACAACCTGCATTCCTTCTACATTAGAAAAATCATCATTTGCAACAATCATTATTCTGGTTATGAAGGATCTCTGGCTATCGGCTATGCTGAATTTCCATACTTTTTTGGTGGTTGGGTCTCTGACATTTCCCCCGGAGTTAAGTTAATGCAGTTGTGTTGTGGCAATAAGACTGTCTTTATTATTTTTTAAATAATTGCTGGATACCTTTGTATTTCGATCATGAAGACAAATCATGATAGTGAAAACAAACACCGACAGCATAAATGCTGACGTAGTGTCTGTTCCCACAAATGCATGCTACCATGATCGGATACAAAGCATCACGTTCATAAATTTAATTACATTGAATACTTTTATATACTTATAGATTAAAGATCTTGCATTCTTAGAATGCAAAAGCTTTGAAAGTATTTCAGTATATCAGGCATTGGGAATATTTCATCAACTGTATTTGCGATAAGCTTCCTATAGTCGATTACAATGCGCCATTAATGGCACAATCCAAATTGGGACGTTGTATGGACTACTTGATTTAGTGATAGTTCTCGAACGAAGCATTTCTGCTATTTGTTTATTTACTTCCTCTTTGTGTGCTTCAGTATATCTAAATGCTTTAGAAAATATAGGAATATCGTTTTCAATTGGTATCTTATGCGAATATCCAACCATTGGAGACAATTGATCACCTTCATTATGAAACACACTTTTGATTTTTTTTATAGTTTTGATTAAGCAGCAAATTTCTTCATCGTTTAAATCGTCAAGTATAAGATTTTGAGTAATTTTATCTATGTTCGGGCTTTCAAAAGCTATATCTTTTGATATGGAGTATCGAAAATCAAAGGCAAGATTGCATTGTTTGTTACAATTTTTGAATTCTTAAAATCGATTTTTGCCTGCAATGGCTTTAATTCATTGCAACCCAAAATACCATCGAAATCAGAATTTAAATTTGTTTCTAGCAATTCTATCTTACTGGACGGGCTACATTCTAAGAATGCAAGATTGTACATTGTTTTATTTCAAACTAAAAGGTGGGAAGGAGCTTCCTGTTACTCGTGGATTAGTCACTTTCCTGAAAAAGAAATCAAATAAATACACGGAAATAAAAAACAGAATTCATAAAGCGTTATATTGGCGCTCAACGTGGGGCCCCAATATAACGCTTTATGGAACGATGTTTTTTATTTCCGTGGATTAGTCACTTTCCCGAAAAAGAAATCAAATTAATACACGCCGCTTTGTTAAAACTCTCTACCAAGCGTATGCTGTCCGAGACCGGCATTACACGTTGAGTAGGCAATTCAACAAATTATTATGATTAATTTATTCGTTACTTTATTTAAAATATAAAAATGTTCTCAATACAAATAAAATACAAATGTACAGACAGTCAATATGTGACCACTCGAGTAGACAGCTTAATACAATCTGAATCTTTTAATCTTCAAGCTATGTGTAGGGACGCCAAAGAAGTTGGCGTCTTGCGAATTCATATTACTCAAGATATAAACAGTTCATAAAAAGAATCTGTTGAATTGACAAAAAGTATGCAAGATACAATAATCTGTTGAATTGACAAAAGTAATTTGATTATAGTGTGTGGGAGTGAGGTTTATAAGAATTTGATGAGTTGGTACATAACAAAATGATTCCATAAAAACAAAAGACTTATTTGTATTTTCAAGAAATCACCTGTGACAAACTTTATTAAATTTAAGAAAATTAAATGTTGCTTCTGGCAACTTTATTTGAAGTATAATACATTAATGATTCTTAAGTATGGCAATAATTTAGTTTAAGCCTAGTTGGCAATTATGAAATTATTCTTACATTTTAATTTTATATGTTTTCCACAGAAGGTTGCAATTATTTAATTTAACTCAGTTGGCAACCATACAATATTTTATTAAAACATATACATATGTATACGTATACATGTCAACGTTTTCGGCTGTCGCTCCTGCTTCATGTGGGCGCTCGTGAAACGTCGCCCAATCCACAGGTACGATGCCTTTAACTAGTGTATACATATATATACAACTTAGTGGGCAAAGAACACATGAGCATGTCGACTGCTGATGGACGTGCGTGTAGTCGCACGATCGCATCAACACTCGACATACACCTTTGTCTGGTTGATTCCAGTAGGATGCCTTTAGTGGACGCTGCTTACCAACTTCGCACTTAGCAGCACAAAACCAGAATGAAATTGTTCTGATTGGAGGTCGCCTTTTGTACAATTTTATGAAAGAGCTTTTATGTATATTTTGTGTGTTTGAAGAGTGTGTTTCTGAAGAGTAAAGACGCACACTGTGCCGGTTTGTACCTAGTACGTACAGCTATAACAATCTTATTGGAAGACTGTCTTAAATATTTAAAAAATATCTTTGATTATTTCAAAATTACCAAACGAATATTGTCGGGGATTTGTTCTTCCGAGTCTATTTCTTTAGGGGCGGTTGGTTTCAACTTCTGCACGATCTGAAAAATGTGTCCGGAGAAAGAAAGAAAACGGCACAATGCCGAACAACAAAGTTAGTTTTAGTAATTCGTTTATTTTCACTGATCCGAACAGACCAACCACTTGCTGGTTGGAGAACGCGCGAATGATGACTGACCCGTCACAGACCAAGTCTGTTCCCAAGCCACCACGATCCTATGATCCGAAGTGCAGCGTCACCAAAACGCCCACAGGTTCATCGAGTCCAATATTTGCAACCAGGCCCATGGCTTGGATACCCATCGACACACAAGAAAGAATGTGCTGACACCAGCAACAATGAGTGCAATCCGTGGGAGCGTCATCCAAATCAATCCAATGCTGGATGTCTTCCAAGAAGTGCAAATTAAAAATAAGCTAGTCGGCTTAGTTAAAAAAACTTTATTCAAAACAATTTAAAAGAGTAATACAATTTTTAATATAACAAAAAGATAAATATGATCGGCTTGATCGCAAGTTGCACAGGAATTGAGGATCAGGATGACTTCGGTCTCGGGTTTATATAGTTACTGTTGCAGCTATCTATTCTTGATTGTTGTGCAGTGTGTGTATGGGGTGACAAAGAATGTAGATAATTAATTTAATCTCGTCGCTGGACATGATGATGATGCGGACGTTACTTCTTGTTTGTGTTGTTTGTTGACACTATCGATTTTAGTAGATTTGGGATTTATGTTTCCTTTCGGGTTTAATGGTTTTCGGGTTTAATAGTTTTCGGGTGCACGTGAATTGTGGATGTGTTTATTTATTGAAAGTATGATGTGTTAACTTGCATTAGAAGCTTCCACAGCTACTGTATTTATTTGCTGCACTATATGTAGGTCAGCAACGACCCTTCGGCGACGCGAAGTATCTGGTATCCGTAGTTCAGTCTATGGTATGCTAAATGTATCTGCTTCCGATGAGGGACGATACCATGTCGTTGGAAAGTTTTTTTTTGCACGGAGGTGCAGAACACAAAAATGTACTAAATATTTGCACCATAAAAACTAAAAAACAATTTTAAACAATTGCATAATAAATGCGAGCTAGAGCCAGAGCGAGACTGAGTATTTGTTCACGACACTTACTCGTATAATTCACATAAATTGAAATTACTTAAATCAAATCCTTACATTTTTCCTTTGTTTTATTCCCTTACTTCAACTGTTTTATTTGTTTTTATGCATTTGTATCGTATAATAAAACTTCATTTGTGTTATGTTTTTTATTTTTTTTATTGGTCGTAACCTAAATGTGACGTTTAGTTCTTTTCTACACACTCACTAACCAATTTTCCAGTACTGACTGGAAAGATTATTTGAATGTCCGATGGCAGCGTTCAGTGCTGCAGAAAATAGTAATAGGTATCTCAGTTTATTATATTAGTTATTCCTGCACATTTTTACATAATGTTGGAGTACATCAAAAATCGTTTCATTTTTTTATCGAAAGATTTTATGTAAACGTCAATTTATGCTATAAATTAGTATACTTACGTATAAATGGAATCGAGAATAAAACAGTTATGAATTTTATTTATTTTATCGTTTTAAATAAATTTAGTATAAAATTACCGATCTCCAGTAGTCCACATCTTTATTTCGCAACTGTTTTGCCCAATTCAGACGCTTTTTTTCATCGCAGGTGTTAACTTTGGCTCCTTGGCGGGCCTGTGGGCCCAAAAACCCAAATCTTTTAGCTGTCTGCGTACGGTGCGCTCCGAAGCTTTTATATTAGCTTCTTCCAATTGAGTTTCAATCATCTCTGTGGTTGCAAATCTGTTTTCGACGCAAATTTTCCTTACACATCTTTCTGACCTTGGTGTGAAAATCGGCTTTCTTCCGCATCTATTCCTTCTTTTTGAGCTTAATTCTTCATCACATTCAATTTTTTTCTTTATTCGTCTCACGCTAGCCTCAGACACGTCCACTCTTCGAGATATTTCTCGGTTAGAAAAAGTTTTTGTGTTAACAAGAGATTTCACTCCAGCTTTTTTACGTGGTGACAGGTCTCCTCTCTTACCCATGATTTAAATTTCACAATCTATTATTTTTGTTTGTCAAAAATGTTTTTTAATAACAGTAAAAAAGCACACAATAAACAAAGAATGCAATTGAATACCGCTAATAAACACACAAAGCTTTTAAAGTCACACGAACCGGCAGAATGCAAAAATGCGACTGAAAGAAGAAAGAAGGGAGAAAGAATTCTGTACTTGTTTCGGCTCTGCTGCCAATACTTTGACATTATGCATGTATAATGCAACATATTAAAATAAAAAATAAAGAAAATAGAACCACAAAACAAATTTAATAAGCAAAACTTAGTGTCTGTCACTTTAAACGTAAAAAATTTTGCTTATTATCGATTATAAAAATTCTGCAGTGCGTCTAATAATATGGCCAGGGACTGTATGTATGAGTGTAAAGGGTGAAACTGAACTGTGGAAAGTGGGAGCAAAAAGATAAAATGGCGACTAACTGTGGTTCTAACTAGTGTTCAGCCTGTCTGCAAGCGCAACGACGACGTGAAAAGCAATAAAAAGGCTAGTTTCTCCAACTTAAAGTTGTATGATTTCTATTCGCTTCATTAAAACAGACTGCAATGATTTTACATTTTGTTTTCCCTTTTACAGTAAATTCTAGCAGCACATTACTATTTACTTTTTACATACAAAAAATGTGTTTGATTAAAAATTTAATTACACGACGGTTAAATTTAGAATGAAGTAGTTGACATTTAGATGTCAGATATATTTGACATTTTAGTTGACGTATTCATGCTTTGAAATATGTTACTCTAGCATGGGCCGTTTTTGTTTTGTTCATTTGATGGCTCAAGTTGCGTGTAACTGAATCCTTGCTAGTAAACTTACTAGTTGACTTGTACCTGTGTTGGATTTCATCATATGATACAATTATGTGGTAATGTAACTTATTAAAATCTATGGGAATTCTTTTGTTGTTTAAAACTGGGCTTCTATAAATAAAACAGTAGTATATGTGCACTTGTGCTTTCATTCCATACAATTAACCTTGAGATAAAGTGTTATATTATTTGCATTCAACAATGACTCACCTGCATAAATTCACCTTATTCACTTCAATAATACACGATAACGATCAATAATAATAATTAATAAATAATTATACATTAATTAAACACTTATAAAACAAAAACCGAACACGCACACGAGACACCTGACATCCTGAAATAATTTTGAGTTTGCCAAATGCCTTCTTTTGAAATGATTCAAATTTGATATTTTGCAAGGTTTCGTGATAAAAGAATCAATTTCTCTGCTTAAAAGGCAAGTGCTAAACTTGGATTTCCTTTTAGATGCCTTGTTTCGAGTTTTGAGGAACTCTGGCTCTAATGCTCTTCTTGCATTCCTTTGTGCATTTTCTAAGCGATTGTTGTTTAAGTAGAAATGTACAAAAAAGTTTTTTAGTAACACTTACAAACAAACACGGCTAAAAGCTAAAATTAATAATACTCTGGAAAAAAATACTCCTTGATTTAAGTCTTGAGCTTGATGTTTCTGCCCTTGAAATATTTTGAGTTTGCCAAATCCCTTTGTTTGAAATGCTTGAAATTTTATATCGTGGTAGATTTCGTGCTAAAATAATTAATTTACTTGCTTAAAAGGGAATGAGATACGGGGAATACGAGTGTTTAAACTTTGATTTCCTCCTCAGGATATGCTAAATCAGCATTTGGCATAGCTCTGTCCTTATCATTGAAGCAAAAAACTACTATATGGTATTGAAGATCTTCCCCACGCTTAATAGTTTCGAGAATAAGTACAAATCAGTGAATCCTGACATCCTATGGATATCGTGCAAGTATTGTTCCTACTCTGGCCTTTGCATATCCTAGGTACGAATAAACAAACAGTAAAACAGAGTGAAAATCCAGTATAAAAAGAGACATTATATAAATTATAAAAATACGTTTAAATTTTTATTTAAAAAAAAAATATTTTTATTTATTAATTCCAAAACGTCTTAACAGATTAACAGATAACTTAGAACTAAAATTTGAACATAAAATATTTTACTAACATGAAAATGTAAAAATGCAAGACTGCATTTCCCACAGTTTTGTTCGTTACCTGCGCGACTAAAGTTCTTTTATTAAATAAAACACTTTTTAAAAAAAGGTATACACAATTTATTAAACAGTAACTGTAGGTATCCAAAATCCAACTGACTATATAGATAATAATTGGAGTGGACGAAGCTATGCAAGTTCAGTGGCTATCGAGTTCATTTGCCAATGTCAGCATAATATATTTTCTTGGAAACTGTAATGAGACCAGACGATGGGCAAATGAACTCGATCATTCATTGTCATCATTTTATTATTAATATTATTTCTGTTTGTGGGAACTTCCGTTTTGGTTTCTTTATGGGTTGCTGAACTTGCTATAACCCGCGTGTGTATCCGCTGACCACTGTGAGAACTCGTGAACCCGGAAAGTTGCTGATGCAATGGGACAAATCGTGGAAAGAATATTGGAATGTTGCTGTTGTTAAGTTATACAATGGGTTTGTTTGGGAACTAATTGTGTGATATTAAATTTTAAATATTTTGAGTACCTAACAGAACTTTAAAATGATGTACATATATGTATATAATGAACATAACATAGACACCCGCTGTTCTGATGCAAAATTCGACCGACTTTAGCTCCCCTACATACCTTTTTAAAGTTTTTTAAGGCATAACATCTTATCTAATTAAGATAGAATTTTGAATTCTTGCACACCTATTATTGAAGGGCTGTTGCTTTTTGTATGTAATAATTGTACGATTACAGCGCCCCTTACATATTTTCTTTTTGCTCTCACAGATCTCACAGAACAGGTTATTTTCTTTTTCGCCTGCAAATGCACACTGCTTGCCAAAGAAAAAACATAATAGAGACAATGGTTTTATCGCATTAAAATTCACGTTTTTTGAACTCAAATTCTTTCTTAAGGTTTTCTTTAAACACACTTTTTCTATAAATGTTTTTCGTTAAAAATTGAAAGTGGGTATACAATTCATAAAGCAAAAATATTTTGAAGGGTTTCTCCACTAACTAATGTCTGCATGAGCAGCGTTTAAAATGCATTTTGAGAGTTTTCAAACTGTAAATTTGTTTGCTGTTGAAACACTAAAAATCGTCGTTTGCTCTTAAATTATGAATAATCTTGTAGTGCAAATTAAGATTGTTGACACTGGGTATTCCTAGTTTAAAACAAAAAGAAAATTTAAAACAAGTGTCTACAGTTTCCATAATGTACAAAATTTATATTTATTTTCATTAAAATAAACTATAAAAGAACTATCGAATGAACAGAATATAGTAAGAGTTTGTAGGCTTTGATCATAATCCCTCGCATTTTCTGCAAGTCGATTAATTGCTGAATTGAAATCATTGGGAGATTTCAGACTGACTGTCGCTATTCCATTCCTCGACCAGCTGAAGTTTATATCATTAAAACACATCCAGCAATTACATACACATATGGTCAAGTTAAAATATCTCGAAAGAGATATCCAAAAAAACGCGAACGCCAGCCCTATGGGCTGGCCCAACGGTTCGACTTACTATAAAAACACGACGAATTAACCACGTTATAATTTAATGTTAAAAAAGGGGGATGTATGAATGCACTTATTAAAATATAGAAGAATCAATGCACCTTACCTTTTTTCCACTTTTTGATAGACTTAGATTTTGTATTTTTTCAAAAAATTAAATAGCTTCTCACATTAACCACAACATTTTCTATTTCACAAAAGTTTTTTCTCTTAGGTAATTTAATTTTACAAATTTTTTCACTTTAATAAAAAAATATACTCTTTAATTTTTCATTTCACGTGGAATTTTCTTCACATTACTTTTTTACAAAAATGCTTTCGCTTTTGAATTTTGATTTTTCAAATTTTACACTTAAACATTTTTATATTCACTTCTTTTTATTATATTTTAAATGTGGAATTATCTTCACATTATTTTTTCAAAAAAATGCTTTCGCTTTAGAAATTTGATTTTTCAAATTTTTCACTTCAAACAATTTTTTCTTTTTCCACTCACATCAGCAGGATGGACATCTTATAGGGATCAGTATAACCCGGTAATCTACAAAAGTTAAAAAGAGAAAAAAAAACGAATTAGTTCTATCCAGGAGAACCAACTCCGGAAGAGTCGTGTTAGTCCCTTTTAGTCGCAAGTGTTTATTCTTACAAGCGACCCACTCGTGGCACGAAACTTCACCTTCTAGTCCTTGCACCGACGATGACTACATGTTCTCATGGGTATGTAGTGTTTGTTGCTGAAGGATTTATAGGGTGGCTGAGTTCCCATGGTAACAGCTTTACCTCTCACTCTATAGAGCGTATAAACCTCCTGTCGTGTATAAAAGGACACACAATTCGTTAAAATATCTCGAGAGAGATATCAAAAAAAAAAAAAAACGCGAATGCCTATGGGCTGGGCCAACGGTTCGACTTACTATAAAAACACGACGAATTAACCACGTTATAATTTAATGTTTATTTTGAGAATCGAAGGTGTTCCTTGGTCTGAGGTCGGAATACAATTGACTTAATTAACTTAAAACTAAACCCAGCTTTCCTGTCCACGCATTGTTTCCCATCGAATATTGCGAGTGAGAGAAGTTCAATGCAATTGGGCATCAAATATCCGGCGCATGCATTGACGAAGTTCAATTGCCTTTCATAATCGTGTGAACTGGAATACTGATGACTCAGCTGGGAACTGGTTAGCACATGCCTAAGGCGGTGCTAACTGTCATTTATCACCGAAGTGTGTTGTTGTGGCCTGTAAACAAAGATACAAAAAAGGGGGTATTTCACTATACTCCTTAGGATTAGAAATAATAACTACCAGTTTTAGGGTCCAATTTTGATTCTAATAAAGAAACACTTTCATTTATAGGTGAACACTCAAATCTTTATTTCTACGTCCGACCACGACAAAATCTTCTTATATATTGTGACTATAATTTTCTGAAGCCAATGCGGGACACATTTAAAACAATACTTTTTTTTTTGAATAACATAGTTTTTATTTTTTTATGAAAACTTAAAATAAATAAATTTGTACTTAATTTTGGATTAATTTAATTTTAATGCATAGGAACATTTGAATCAGTCTATAAGAGTAAATTAAAAAATAAGATTAAGTAGGATGGTATCACAAAAATTCAAAAATTCATTCTATGAACTCGTTTTGTAAAAAATAAAGAAAAAACTCCAAATAAACTGCAAAGGTCGATAATTTATATTTTTCAGTTGTGTGAATTTTCTGCAATACTTTGCTATTGTTGTGTATGTATTCATAAAAAAAAGTTGCAAGAATTATCGAAAAATATTTTTAACAGAACAATAGACTTCACCGTTTGAACTCTCATCTGGGTTTTCTCTTGCGTCCATAAATGATTTATCTTTGAAAATATTCTTTTTGTGGATGCATTTGTTCCCGGAACACTCAATATATACTCCACAATCAACAAAAGACTTTAAGGTATATCATTTGAAGAGAAATATTCAAAAACTTCAACCCATCTTAAATCAATTGGAATATCATCGTTATTCCATTGCTTAATTTTTTGAGGGCCTGTATATTTTTTCAAATAGGAAATTTCATCAAAAAAAATCGCTCTCTGCTATAGCAGCTTTTGTATTTTTCAATATAATTTCTAAACCACCCTGTACATCTTGCCAATCAACGCTTTTTTTAAGACATGCCCATTGAAAATGCTCAGCATACTTAAATTGTGAACTCCACTTCTCAAGGTACTGCAAGCAGTTTTTATAAAAGCATTGAATGTGAGAAGCAGCGCTGCCACCCTAAAGACAATCAAGCGAAGTATTTTTCTGAAAAAAGCGCAGTAGATTGCAATACACCGCAGTAGATTTTAAGATATGCAAAACAAAATTCAAATCATTGAAATATATTATATTTATGAATAAAAGCAACAGAACTTAAAAAAATAAACTCAACAGTAAAAACAAAAAATAAACAAATTTCTTAAACTTAATAAACAAAAAATCACATTTCATTTTGAGAATTCTTATATACATATGTATGTAGATAAAATAAAAAGAGATCACATATTATTCCGAAAATTTATATATATGTACATAAGAAAATAATGACATTATCTACTTCATTATAAATTCACCATTTGTGAATTTAAATTTATTATAAAATTCAATAATACCTGGTGAATCTGAGGGAGACCAACAATCCTCTTTTGGGTCTTTTAGCTCTTTGGCTAAAATAATATTTTGAAGGGTATTAGTGTTGAGGCTGTTTCTAGTATCCGTTTTTATTAAGTTGACTAGCGAAAATTTCCTTTCAGCAGCTGCGCTGCTATGCGGTAAAGAGCATAACAAAAGCATATATTCTGCTAGCTCTACCAATGCAATTCACCTACCGAGTTTTTAAATGTTCTGGCTTTTGACCAAAACTTTGTTATATCTGAAGGGTCATTGTATTTTTTAACAAAATCATTATTGCCTAACAAGAACCTCCATTGCATATTAAGTACTTCCGCATTTTGAGATGAATGTGGAAATTCTTCCAAAATTGGTAATATTGACATCAAGCTACCATTTACTATTTGGCTTACATCTAAATACTTAAGCAGTTGTAATTTTTTGTTTTTGAAATCAAATCGTTTCGTAATTTGGCTGCATAGTTCCTTGTAAAACGATAGTAAATTATTTTTTATATCGACTAAATCGTCTTCAACAAAATCATTTGAATTATTAATATACTCGTACTGTTGCAACTGAATGCCAAAATACATATCGGAGAGTGGCATATATAGGGCAGAATCTTGAAAATTAACATCAACGCTTATCATATCAAGCCTTATAAAAATTTTTAGGATTTCTAGGAACAAATCTTGCATTGCTTGATGAAGCAAATGAATTTGAGTAAATTCGCTTTGAAAAAGTTTATTACTTTTATTTTTTAAATTTAAAACGTAGGAAAGAAAAAGAAGATACAATTTATTTTTGGAGTTCATTAAAAAATTAAATATTTTAGTTGTTGCATATTGGTTTTCAAAAGTCTCTAAATTAAAATAATACTGTAACGCTTGCCACTGCTCCAACAGCCGGTTTATAACGCTTTCTAATGAGAGCCAACGAGTGGAAGATAAACCCAAAATGTTGTTGGTTTTCAAATCAAAAGCTTGTTGGAATTCTTTGTATGCACCGATGAGTTTTGGGTTATGTGCAAAATAATTATAAATGGCTTTAATTATTTTTTCAACGTAATCTGGAAGTTTCTTGGATGCTGCAGATACACATAGATGAAAGGAATGGCAGGTACACCCAAGAAAAAAAGATTTGTATGTACCTGTAAAATTTTTGCTTTTACCCCAGCTATATTACCGGACATGACGAATGCGTTGTCTGTCGCTAATCCGATAATATTGTTGAGAGCAATATTTTTTTCTTCGAAAATTGATTTTAAATTTGAAAATATTTCTTGAGAATCTGAATTTTGAAGCTCTAATAACCCAAAGAAATGGTCAGTCATTTTGTTTGTCACAATATTAAAAAATCGGGTTACAATAACTAAACACTTAGTAAAAGAGACATCTGTCGTCTCATCAATTATAATGGAGAACTTATTATTTTCCAAATGTGCAATAATATAAATATTTAATAGCGTGCGGACAGAGTCGTATTTGAAGCATTTTTCTTGGTAATAATTATTTTGAACACTTTGAAATTGATAACAATAATGACTTACAACGATTTTTTGCTTGGACCAGCTTCTGTTATGAAGGGATTTCCATTTTTATTTGATTCTGTGGTTCTATTTGCCGTTCTTTTTGTTGTTTTATTTGTTTCAGTTGTTCTATTTGTTTCTGTTGTTCTATCAACTGGCGAATCATTGCTAAAGCTATTGCTACTGCTACCCAAAAATATAATAATTATATAAAAATTAAACACATCAAGACTGCAACAATACCTTGGTTTCTTAGATCTTATAAGAAATTTGTCCATTTTCAAAATAAATAAAGGCTATAACACAAAACACAGCCAAAAGATGAAATAGACGAAATAAATCCAATCAAAAGAAAAACAAATGACATGTGTCAGTGTCACGTCAGTTTGATGTTTTTAGCCGGTAGCCGCAAGTCAAAGAAATTTCAATTTTTCAGTGAATACATTCAGAGTGAGTGAACATGGTTGAAAACAAACTTTGGTTAGGTACTATTAACATTTTTAAAAGAGGAGTAGATTCGTTTTGCTGCGCAGTAGATATTCATTTGGGTCAAAACGCAGTTGATCTACTGCTAAAGGAGTAAAGTGGCAGCCCTGGTGAGAAGTGAACCATGTCTTATATATGGCACCACATTCTTCTAAATTATTTAAAATTTGTCTCATAGAGATTGAAATGACTTGAGCGTCTATTCGTTCTTTTAATTTAAACTTAAAACTAGAAATCTGGTTGTGAATTTCCATTATAGTTTTTTTATCCCCCTCCACTTGCAAGATGGAATTATGGAATAAAGATGACTGGCTATGTAAAAACATTAACCACAACTCAGATTTGGGATCTTCAAAAAAATTTTGTAACACATATGGACATTTTTCGAGGGATACAAAATATGACTTAAGCGGCTCAAATAATTGTAACACACGTTCAATGGCTGGCAGCAGGGCTAACCATCTTGTTTTGCAAAACCCAAGCAATCTTTTATATTCGACCTGTGCATCACAGCAGAATTCTTTTAATTTTTCTATTCTTACCGTATAAATATAAAAATGAGAGTATATTTTCACAATAATGTTTTGCATATCAATTGGAAGCAAATCGGCAGCGGTTTGAATCGCATTGTGAGTAATATGTGCCGAGCAACCTACACCAATTATGGATAGTTTTAATTCTTTATTTAGTCTACTAAAAACATTGTTGGTTCCACTTCGTGATAAGCCACCGATATTAGTGTTGGCATTATCTGCACAAAAATCCTACCACCTTATCCAGCAGCTCTGCCCTTCTTAAAATTTGCAAAATGAACTCACTTATTATTTCTGAAGTTTCGCCAGGTAATGAGACTAAATCCAAAAGCCGTAGTTTTAGACCCTCTTTTCGGCAAAAATATCGTACCAATGTGGGAAAAAGCTTGATGTCTTTTGTTAGATGCATCGGAGAATATTGAGACATAACTGACATTTTTTAATTCCTCTTGTTGCTCTTTTGTGGCGAATGGGAATAGCACATTAGTTACGATAGCCTCGCATTTGGTTCAGGCACAGGACATTTTGAGTTGAAAAGTTTTTGCAATATTTTGGAAGTGCAATCCATCGAACTGAAGCTCTAATTATGGCAAATGGTATGAAAGGTTATGACGGCTTCAGAAGTTGCCAATTTTTTTTCACTTTCACCGAATTGGGAATTTCGAAAAAAAGTCTCGAGCTTTGTCGTTCCTATCGACCCTTTGACTTTCATCCTATGTTTGTCGGATTTTATGTGTCGGGTCATATCATTTTTTCCTCCAGAAGTTATGGAAAATTCGCCGCCACAAATATTGCATCTAACAAAAGAATCTCTGTTGGTCAACTTTAAGAAAGAGTATTCTTTTTGCATCTCCGCAGTGAGTTTGCACTCTCTTTTTGGTTTTTTATTTGCCCTTGATGTTGGCGCCATTCTAAATAAACAAAAAACAATTAGTTTGTTCAATAATTCCTACTTCATCACCTAAATTTTAGAAAAAAATACTTACTTGAACACAGAAAACACTGCAGAACAGAGAGATATTCCATTTTGTTTTGACATTGACAGCAGCGTCTGATCAAAATGAAAATTATAAAGCAAGTTTTACATGTGCACTATTAAAAGAGCTCTTTAAACATGTTGCGGAGAGTGTGCATGTGATACATTTGGATTATTTTTGTATATTTTTTAATTTTGCGGGACAAATCTGAAAATTAAGGACATTTTGCGGGACAGTTTACGACGCGGGACAGACATGTAAAATGCGGGACTGTCCCGCAAAATGCGGGACGGTTGGTCACTATAGTCATAGTGATATAAACCACCGAACGACACCGACGGTAAACCAGAAGCTAATTCTTATTAAAAGCTTTACATTTTTTTTAAATAGAAGTTATCAAACCAAATTGTTTAATACAGTCTGCCACTCGTTTTAATGAGATTTTAAATATTTACAACAGTAAAGAGAATATAAAGTGAGTTATCCAGGGTTTAGTAAAAGAAAAGTGTCTAACCATGTTTGTAAACACGCTGTTGTGAAATTATTTAACGCGAATTTTTACTTTATGATGGCGGAACTACAATCCGCGATTTCAATGGATTTATATAAATCCAAATAAACGAAACAATTGATAAAACAATTAAAACCACCGATCTGCGTGCGCCGCAGAAACAACGAAAACGATGACGATGAGGAACTGTCAACCGATGGGTGCGTTTAATAATTCGCACAACTGACAACACATAGAGTGCTGCCACCCAGTAGCTCAGCAATGGGGTGGGTTCAATAATAAAAATGATTTTATTAATCGGATACGATTAATAAAATGAAATAAAAAGAAAATTGATAAAATGTTAAGTATAAGTACAGGGTGTACTTGTACTTAAAGTGGGCGCCAGGAATTCTTTTACGAACTAAGAATTAGTGAATTCCAAAACTAATTTTAAATGACCAAAGCAAATAAACGAAAGCAAGTAAAAGAACTAAAAATAAAACACAAGTTATTATATGCCCAGATGGGGACTTCAACTGTTTTTATTTGGGAAACCTTTGAGCCGAAAGCCAGGGATTAAAACCCAAAATTTTTTCGAAAATATAGGTTTTTACAGGATTTTTAAAGGGGCTTACGGAGAAACGTAAAGCCACGAGCAAACACAAAGAAATTGGGCCGTTAACAAAAAAAAATACCGTGTCCCACAAATAACTTGGACAAAATTCAAATTAAGCAAAAAGAAACGATCAAAAAAAAGAAAACTATAGGAATCAACACACAATTAATAAAAACCACTCTACTTATCTTTTTTTTCTGTCTGCGGATCACCTATCCGCCTCCTTTCCTCTATCACCTCGATTTCCACTTTTTACTGAAACTGCTTCGCACCTCGAAACACTAATTTTTCCTTCTTTAAAATTTCCTCGACAACTTTTCCTATAAAATTACTATTCCTCGATTTTTTTTTTCTTCTTTTAAATTTTTCTCGACTTGAATACTCAAAATAATCTTTTTGCTTGAATAGTTCTCCAAAGAGTGAACTTTCCATGCTAAATCTATTGTCTACCTCGGCCATTCCAGTCTCTCACACATTCATACAACCAGCCAATCGTTTTCGAGATCTTCAGTCACGGGATCACGGCTTCCTGGAAAGCTACGTGCTCTCCTCGAAAACCTCCGTTCCTCCGTTGTCGAATCTCATTGAAACTTTACTCTCACACACACATTCAATGATTCAGCAAGTTGTTGGATGTCGTTCCAAAACTTGCGGAATCCAAATGGCCGAGTTCAGAACCCTTTCAACTAAATATTTCGAGAAAACTTTAAAAGAACTAAAATCGAGAAAAAGTTTCTTCTAGGCATTCTCCTAGTTACTCTAAAACAATCGCGAGCGATTCGAAGCGCGAAGCAATCTTTCTAAAACCAATCCCTCGAGGTGAGAGAGGACTACATCTTCTTAAATGCTGAGATATACTCAGTTCTTTTTTCGCGTGTCAATTCCTATAGTTCTATTTCCTTACTATTTAAAAGAAGTTAAGTTTAAGAATTATAAATCACGTTAACAACCCATTTTTCTGACAACAATGTAAAACTACGTTACGTTACGTTAAATATATAGTAATGTTGGTTATTTAGATGAAGGTAAGAGTCCGCCTGACTCGCTTACTTCTTCAGCTCATCCGCTGGTACCTCGACAAGAGACCGCCCGTCTTCTTAGTAATTTAAGTTGGGGATTTTGGAACCAACTGTTCCACTGAAATCGCAAATCGATCGAAACCTGTTTTTGTTACTTTTCCAAAATGCTTTAAGAGTAGGTCTCTGGCTGATGGACGCCAGGTATCTACTGACTCTACAAGTATTTTGGAGCCGCAACGGAAAAAGGAAAGGCTAAAAATGGATAATGATTAAGAGTAGGCAGGTGAAACTTGTGGTAAATTTTACCGCAACAACGCCATAAGGAGGTACAGTTTAATCTCCGAATCCCGGAGTGAAAATTGGAAGTTTTGTTTGTCATTTCCCTGGTGAGTTAAACGTAGTTAGAAGATTATGATTAGTTTAATTACCAAAGTTTTAGCTAATTTAATAAATATTGAAAATATGCGAGTGTTGGTGATATACGTGATAACCAATTATTATTAATTATTGTTAATAGGGTTTTTGTGATAATCGGCGATCAAGGACTGTACGTCAACGGAGTCCTGATTGCCCTCCCATTTACCGTTCGGTAGTATCACGCGATATTTGATAGATGCGAGAAGCCACAGAATCGCTCAAGAATCTAAATATCAATTCAAGAACTTAGTCAAGATCATCAAGAAATTATTCAAGAAATCAAGAGTCAGCTCAAAATATATTCAAGAAATATTTTAAGAATCTTCAAGAATCATCTCAAGGTTTATTCAAGACCCATAGAAAGAAACTGTTCAAGAGTCGCAGCAAGAAAAGAATCCAGAAGCCCAAGAACCATCTTAAGAATTGAACTCCAAGAGCCCAGTAGGAGGCCTGAATTCAAAATTGATTGGTTAAATCGCTGCTTAATTTGAGGGCGTATTTCTATCGCGAGGTTTAATATTTTTTCGTGATGGGGTCGGTTTCTGATCGCACTTCTGATATTGTAAGCTGTATATTTGTAATCTTTAGATTAAATTAAAAATTTAGATTAGATTAAAAACTCTGTAGTCTTCGTTTAACTTTGACTCTTTATTTGCGACCGCATTAGGCCGCGGCCACGCAGTAAGCGGCTGAGCGGCTAAGCGGCTAGCGGCTGAGTGGCAGCTCTAAGCGACGTATGGCTAGGCACTGAGCGACTGCTTTTGAGCGATTAGTAGTTAAAATGTCGTTGTCAAGAACAGTTCGCCGTATTTTACTGTCGGAAAATCGTTTGTATGTGTACATATTACTTAAACGTATACAAAAAAGAAGACCATTTTGTGTTCATCCGATTAACCAATTATCACAATAATGGATTTTTTTTCATAAACGGCAATAAACTTTTAAAGAATTGTAGATCGTCGCAGTCTTCCTCCTTTTCCATTTCTGATTTCAACAACTTAAGCCTTTCCCTTTCCAAATTTAAAAATTCGGAATTCACATCCGTGGCTGAGGTCTTCCTTTTTTTTTTTGCCTAATGTGGCGGATGGGCGTTGGCTATCGTATCGTATTGTTTTTTTAAAACTATGTATCACATAAACTTTAAATAAAAACTTACCACTTAAACCACAAATTTCACCAACTTCCTTCCATAGTTTCTCAGTAATATTTTTATTTTTAAAATTGGCATTTCTATCTTGCCAAAAATCTGGTCGAGATTGCACACACGAAATTAACAACTCAATGTTTACTTTGGCCATCTTTACTTCTTGCCGCTCAGAACATTACTAAAAATTAAAACAGGTTTGGTTGCTGAGCGGCGCCGCTTAGCCGCTCAGAATTTTGTTTCGCCGCTCGCTCATAGCGTGGCCGCTTCTATGTGATTTCATTTTATTATTTTTGTTTTATATTTTTTTTCCGCTCAGCCGCTTACTGCGTGGCCGCGGCCTTAGACGGGCATGAAACTACAACTGTCGAATATTCTTTCATTCAATGATGAACTTTCTTATACTAAAATGAACATAATTAGGTAATATAAAGACATATAGGGGTAAAGTGAATATTCTGTTGCTTTATATTACTATACTTATACACTACCTCATATCGACAGCTCCATATGAACATATGTAAATTGCTTCTTTTTTTCGTATTTACAATATGGCTACGCTTGCTTCAAAAAGAACAAGAAACGTGAAATATGAGTGCAAAACTTGGATTTCCTGAGATAATTTGCTTACTTACTCACTTATCCGGCTCCCGATCCATGAAGGGTCTCTGCCTGAGATATTGCGATCTTCTTTCGGTTGCGGTCCCTCGCAGCTCCCTCGCACAATTATTCTACATTGCATTCAGCAATGACTCACTTGAATAAATCCACCTTATGCACTTTAATAATACACGAAAACGATCAATAATAATGATTACTAAATAATTATACATTAATTATACACTTATAAAACAAAAACCGAATACGCACACGAGACACACGACCGGAGTAAAGTTATACAATGGTGACGACGACGATACACGATTCAGCGAAATAACAGCGAGTGTTGTACGACAGCACAATAACTCCCCATTAATCGATGATAGTAAAACGAGAAAGAAAACAATTAACACTGGAGTAGGGTAACTTCGGGCATTATGGCGCACCTAACTTCAATCTTAAATAAGTTTACTACGGACAACATTTTTTTATTCATTCAACAATTTTTATTAAATTTAGGAAAAACAAAACATAAAAAATTAAAGTAAAGACAACAATTCATTTTTTTTAACAACAAATAAATTAATTTTAAAAAACCTTAAAAAAAACCATATTGCCCTATGTACGGGCAATATGGCGAACCGCTGAGGGCAATATGGCGAGGAGCTTTTTATTTATTGTTTGCACGCCCACATCCATCACAGGTATTTTTAAATGCAGTGCAGGAGTCGTGAGACCACTGACCACAAATGATGCACTGCATCCATTCGTCTTTTTTGGTTGTTGTCGTATAGTCTTCAAAACAACCGGCGCAAATATTTTCTCCAAAATCTTCGGGCCCATCAGACTCGTCGAATAGCTGGATTTCAACATTTTCTTCCTCGGATGATGACGATGAGTTTAAAAGCCGCCGCTTTATCTTATTTTTCTTTTCTTTTGAGATTTTTGCCTTTTTCTTCTGAGTGTTCAATTTTGTGTCCACCGAAGTTAGTACTCTAGCTTTTTGTTTTCTTGTATTATTCAACACCCGCCTTGAAGAAGATGGCACCGGGGAAATAATGTTTAGCATTTTTCCAGGTGTTATATCGCTGGCTGTTTCTTGAGTTGGACTTGCAATAGTAGGTATTTCAATGGTTGGCGGAGTTGCCAGAGGCATTGTAGCAACTTGCTCGTTTTGATGGTCAATGAATGCGTAGTCCGGTATTATTTCCGGATTGAAGGGATAAATTCCTGTTGAACTAAAACCAGAAATTCCGTTTTTGGAAGTGGCTGCTTTGACCCAAGCACTAGCCAGTAGCCTTCCAAACTGTAGTCTGTTGATTTTTTTATCAGGATTGGTTCTAATAAACAAATTACAAGCCTCAAAAAAATATGACTTCAATGGTTTGAAAAACGACCGGTCCAAAGGTTGAAGAAATTGAGTAGTGTGAGGAGGAAGGCAAAATAGGATTATATCATTTTGTGTGGCATATTCAAGCATTTCCATGTTAGTGTGAGATGAGTGGCCATCAAGTATCAGAAGAACCTTGCCACTAGGCTTTGCTTTCGTGGGATGAAATGTTCTTTCAGGCATAAATAGAAAATTTCTTTGTTTATATACCTAAGCTGATTTTTCACCCATATAAATTATTGAGCCAGGTGGCATGCCTTCTCTCCATTCAATCTTCTTTCTTTTCCCCTTGAAAATACAAGCTGGAGGAAGGAAACTGCCCTCCGCATTGCAACAAGCAATTACTGTTACCGTTTCTCCCCTTTCAGCCGAGGTCACCGCAGCGACATTTTTCGAACCTTTCCCAGCTATGACATATTCGGGTTTGTTATTCAATTGGCAACCAGTTTCATCCATATTAAATATATTGGAAGGCTTGTCAAATAAATCATTTAACTGAAAAATTTCTTCTAATAAATGAAAATAGGTTGAAACTTCTTCTTTGGCCATACCATTTGCTCGCGACATAGACACCCCTTCAGACTTACGTATAGAAAGCTCCGGATGACGTTTTAAAAACAGCAAAAGCCATCCATTTCCCGCTTTCCCAGAATTTTTATTGAAACTGTGATCTGGATTTACCTTTTCAGCTAATTCAAAAGCCATACGGCATAGCTCTCTTCTGTTCGGAGAAAATCCGTGTGCTTGAAGTTTCAGAATATGTTGAACTATCTTTTGTTCGCTTTCTGCATTCAGGCTTGTAGGAGCACCTAAGGCATTCTTCTTGCAGTTGTTTGTTTTAAGTCTCCTTCTGATGGTAGTAGCTGGAACTTTGTATTGCTTTGCAGCAGCATTTATTGAAAGGTTTTTTGTCTTAATTTCATGAATTGCAGCAACTAAATTGGATTCATCCCATTTGCCACGGAGACCTTTATTAGTTGTACGAATATTTGGCATTATTATCTGAAATTATTGAAAATAACTTAAAGCTTTAATATACTATAAATTTGCATCTAAACATCTATTATTATGAAATTCAGAATGCGAGAAATTGATAGAGACGAAGAGTAGCTAGGTATGAAACCAATTTACATGTAAGCTTCATAAGGGCATTATGGCGCAGTCCCTCCATAATGCCCTTACCGCATATGCGCCATATTACAAAATACACACACATTCACAGTACATTAAACAAAACACAAGCTTCCATTTATTTTTAAATACTCTAAGTTACACAAGGAAAGTAAAACTGTACTCTTCGTTCCACTGCTCCCATCAAACATGTGCGCAGTATACTTACCGAGATACACACACTCAAACACAGTGCAAAATTACATTGACACCCAAAACCGGTTAATTTTTTTTGTCTCCCTCTTTTTTGTTTCACAAAACTAGTCTAATCGGAGTATGATTGTTACCCGGCACGTGTTCGATGAAGACTAAAGTTTTTGCATAGTTCTTCTTCTTACTGGAGTTTTGAAAGTGTGGTATTTGCGAAGTGCGCCATAATGCCCACTGCGCCATAATGCCCGAAGTTACCCTACACGCGCCCAATTTTTTTACACCGATGCACGCGTGGCCTACTATGGTAGGCCATTTAAAAATGTTAATGATTTTTTATTTTATAAACAAATAAATGAAACAAATATTTAAATAATATATTCATTTATTGTTTTATACATTAAATAACTTTATTTTATAAATATAAGGTAGGAACTTCAAATTTAATAAAATAACAAAAATGGCACTTCAGAGATCAATTGTTCATATTTTTTTTTTTTTTACTTATATAAATTAAAAAAATCAGTTTTCGTAGCATTGAAGACACACTACAGCCTGGTGATCAGGACAAATCCATTCGTTGCAAGTCCTGCACCACTTTCTTGTTGATCTATTTTGGGCTCTAGTACAATAAGCGCATCTACCAACACGCCCCATCTTCGGTGTCAGATGGTGCTGTGCCTCTTCAGATGTACCTGAAAGCATCCTAATTCTTGTTGTAAGTTGCCTAGGAATGGTTTCAATTGATAACCGGCGATTTAGTGACGGTTTTATCAAATTGAAGGACAAGTCCTGCAAAAAGTTACGCCTAACAATTTTTTCGAAGCTGACGTTTGTTTGGTTGATAACAAGAGCGTTGATTGCAGCGTTGATTGTTCATCAGATCAAAAAATATTGTAAGTGGCCATCGACGACAGTTCCTTAGAACACTGTATTGCTTGCACATTTTATCTAGGACGTCAACACCACACTTCGTGCGATTATAAAATGTAATTATTTCTGGCTTGTTATCTTCATATGAATCGGGATCAATGGTTGCATCGCTATGCATTGTTGAGAGTAATGTGACCGACTTGTTTTTTTTTTTGGGACATAGGACACAAGTGTCGCGTCCTTCTGAAAGCCGAAAATTGAGCTTTTTATTATTCTAGCTTTTGAAGCTTTTAATTCTTTAGGTATATCAGGTCTATTGGCTTTCATTGTACCCACAGCTGTGATTTTTTTCTGCAACAGCTTTTGCAAGAGGTAGGTTTGTAAAATAATTATCCATTGTCACATTACAACCTAAACCGTAAAGTGGCTCCAGAACTCTATGGACAACATCATTCACCCTGTTAGATTTTTGAAACGGACCTTTAGGTTGTGCTCCAACGTAGATTTCAAAATTGTATAAATACGGAAACTTTGTATCCACTACCATGAAAATTTTTATTCCGAATTTGTCTGGTTTGTTCGGTATATACATAATAAATCCGCAACGACCTCGAAAACCAACAAGTTGTTCATCCAACGTCAAATAATCACTGGGATAGAAATTATTGCGGCAATTGACGGTAAATAAATCCACAATTTCCCTTATAGGGGCCAATTTATCAAATTCTCGGCGTTGAGCTCTGTCAGTGACGTCATCAAATCTAATAGTTCTTATAAGAAAACGAAATCTATTTATTGACATCGTCGTGTACACGATTTTCAATCCAGTGCCTTGAGGGTTATCCCAAAAATCTTTTAGGTTTCGACGTCCATTTCGGGATACTCCCATAACATACAACAACCCCAGAAACGCTCTCATTTCAATAGCGTCGATTGGTTTAGCGTCGCGGTCTCTTTGAAAATTGTCTTTTATTTTATCAATGTATATATTGGTGCAACTTACAAGAATGTCCATAATGTCTTGCGTGAAAAATAATTCAGAACTGGACACCGGATCCCTTGCATTCCTAGCTGCTTCTCCTTTTGGGCCCGGTAGTCTTACCCGGATGTTATGGGCACGAGTTCGAGTTGCTGGTGGTACGTTTTTTGACCAAATTGTACCATTTGGACATTTGTAAGTTCTTGGGTTCCTACCAGTCAATTCCGCGAGAGGAACATTATCCGATTCCGAAAAATCGTCAGAGTCATACAATCCAGTTTCGAGTGTTTCGACGTCCTGAGTTTCCACCTCACGAGCGAGTGCTTCAAAATCCGGCAACTGCGCAAGTTCCTCTTCTTCACTCTCAATTGGATCATCGAAGACATTATCAGTCTCCATCTCCAAAAGCCATCTCTCCAGGTCTGAATCACTCATGATAAGAAACGTTTACCTATATCTAAAATCAACAAATGAGCCTTGTAAATCTGAAAAAGAATACAAATGGACTAGGTCTCAAATACAAACGCATTGAGTCAGTTTATTGATCAAAAATACTAACAATAATTGAATAAACTTAATTATAATTTAAATAGTAAAGTAATTCTAGCAATATCTTTATTGACCAATATGCGTTATATTAATTCAGCTGGGTTGTTCGGCAGCTGTACCGTAGAATCTTCTTTATAGAGCGCTACTGCCATACCCTTCGCATAAATGCTTGGTGGATCATCCAACTACCTCTAATAGTAGTAGTAATGATGTCATCAATGGTTTTGCGGGGGGTACCGAGCTGGGTCAACAGAAAGTTATTTTGGGAGCACCAGGCACCTCTGGCACCCACAATCAGAGGTAGAATCCTTATGATGTTGTTCGGATACCGCTGCTGCAGGCACCCAAGGAATGCTGGAGTGCTATATGTCGCCATCTTATGTGAAAATTGAAGGGCCAGAGGCTCGGGTCCTTCCCAGTGAACCCCGACGTCGCATACCACTGTGATGTTGCTTTTGGTAAGTATGACGTCAGGTTTCTTAAGGATCACGTCCTGTCCTCGGATTCGGGGTTCGATCTCGAGACTCCAGCCCTTCTCCCTCGCAGCAGTCATCAAGCGCTTTTGCACATAGTTGTGTCGGGTAATTCGCTCCCAGTGCGAGGCTGGACACGCCTGGAGCACATGACATAGCGTTTCAGCTCTGTCACAATGACCTCGGCAGCGACGTTCAGATGGAGGATTAGATGGAATTCCTCTGGTTGGAAGGAGGTTGAAACGGAGCAGGATCGCCTTCACATAGTCCTCGCCAGACCAATACAATAGCGGATTATAAACAAAAGACGTGCAGGCGCGGTGATTGAATACTTGATGTATCCCATTGCCGGAGTAAGAGTTTTCTAGCTTGTGGGTGTGGTATAATAAGCAGGCAGTCTTTGTTGCTTTGTTTGGCTGAACCATGCTACGTATCCTCTGGATCCAATTCCGGCCAATGGGTACTATGTCGGCTATGATGTCATCATTAGACAGCCTTTCGATACGCTCCGCCATTATAACTGGTATCCTGCTGCGGAACTCAAATAGTCCGAGGCCCCCTTTCATGACTGGAGCATACAGGATATGGTTTGAGCAGTGAGCCGGCAGATGGAGTATGGATCGCACGAAAGTCCTCACTTTGCAGTCGACTTCTTTGAGGGTCTTCCGTGTGATCGTCGGCTTCTGGAAGGCGTGGATGTAGCGAGGGATGAGGTAGCTGCGGAGCAAGTTAAGCTTCTGGTGTGGCTTCAGGGGAGCTCTTTTGATCCGTTGTAGCTCAGTTAACAATGTTAGGGGGCTAGCAATGGAATCCCCACTGGGTGTAAACTGATTACCGAGGTACCGCATCTGCTCCTCAACCCCTAGAGCCTTGATAGTAAGGTTGCCGTGTTTTGCCGGTTGTGTTGCGGCGTATACCTTCTTTTTGCTAGGGACCGTTTTAAGGTGTATCATTTGGCTCTTTTCAGGGTTGAGAGACATCCCTCTTTTGGCGAGAAATTCACTTGTTGCTCCCAACATCCGTTCCGCATCTTCTTTGGACTCGGCGAAGAGCAGGATATCGTCCGCATAGGCGAGGCAGCGCAATTTCCGACCTGGGGACAGCTCAACACCGGAGAACTGATTGAGTTGGCCAATGAGCTCGTCAAGGAGAACGTTGAACATGATTGGCGATAGGGGGTCGCCTTGTTTGACTCCTCGATTAATTTGAACTGCCACTGGTCTAGAACATGACGATATCATCGTGATGACGCCCCTCAAATGCTCGCCCATATATGCTATGAACTTCTCGTCAGCTCCCGCCCTGCGTAGTGCACGCGCTAGACTATGGTGAGACACTGTGTCGAAGGCCTTTGCGACATCAAGTGCTAACACGCATAATGGGGCACCGTTCTTTCTTCTGTCCTTGATCAGGCTGTGCAGAGCGAGCGTATTAGCAAAGCAGCCATCCAGATTTGTAAATCCTCTCTGATTGATCATTAGCTCGATTGCACTAAGCCGTTTGGCTAGAAGCTTGTGCAGGAGTCGTACCAGGATGGAGGTGATGGTTATTGGGCGGAAATCAGCTGGATTTATGGCTTCGGGGAATTTTGGGATTAACGTTGTTCTGCTTCGCTTGAGTATTGGTGGGGTGTACTCTAGAAGTAACATAGCATTGAAGAGGAGCGTCAACTTTGCTGTTGGGATGGAGCGCAATTTTCGCAGGGTGATACCGTCCGCGCCTGGACAGTTTGATGACATGGATTTGATCGAGCAGATGATCTCTGAAGATGTCACTGGAGATGATATTGATGTTTGGTGTGGGCAACCATCAACAATCGGCTCTTCTTCCCCCGTAGAAGGTTGTGACAATGAGTTGGCAAAGTACTCCTGGATGGAATGGGGGGTTGGCAGTTGGAAGGTTTCGCCACCCCATCCCCTACCAGAGATAACTCTGTCGGCACAAGCTCTTCTATCCTTAGTGTATTCATCCTGCAAAAGCCTGAACTCCATTGCCCTTCGCCTCCTGGCGGATATTGTTGTACCAAGTCGCTGTACTCTGGTGGCAAGGGGGTTCAGGGGCGGCTGGCGATGATTTTCAACTCGACCAAATTGCTGCACAATATTCCGTGTCCATTCGTCCAATGCATCCATGCTGGACGTGTTAGTGGGGAGTAGGAAGCCTCGGAGGATTTCATCGCGCGAGTCGAGGTTCTCGATTTCGCTTATAAAAACGGAAAGGGAACCGGAGAGGGAATTATTTACGTCATCTTCTTCGCGCGGTGTAATTAGCGCCTCGTTGTTAGGTTGGGAATTGATGTCGTCATCCATTTCGTTAATTTGGTACACTTATACTCGCGCGGACTACTATGGTAGACAGGTGACTTTGGCGCTTAATTATAGAAGTATGCGCTTACGAACAAATCAAGAGACGTACTAACCTGTTGAGAAATTTAGTTGAGAGGGCTTATCTGAAATGACAAAACAGTTAAGTTATGAACAAAATTGTGTACTGGAGTAGCTAACGAAATATCCTGAAATTATTTTGAGTTCGCCAAATAATTTTGAGTGTGACAAATTCGCATGCGCATTCCTTTGCATAATATTTTCTAAGCGATTGTTGTTTAAGTAAAACTATACCAAAAATGTCCCTTTATAGAAGGAAGGATTTAAAATCTTATATCTTATCTTATCTGCGTTTTTTTCTGGAACTGGGAAAAAGCCATTATAATATTGTTAATAAAAATATAATTGGAAGTAAAACGAGACTATTATTGGTTCGTGAGATGAGAATTTTACCTGGTGCTTACGTTGACCGTAAACACTAACGTAACCAAATTTTATTGAATTCAGTGGTTTGCTCTCACTATATTACTGTTCAGAGATGGTTTGTGCTATGTAATGCCCAATCGATCCCGGCCTCAACCCTGTGCAGCGTTGAATTCGCTCACGTACGTGATTTTCAATCTCTCGTGACGCCTCGGGGTTTACACTGTAATAGGCGATCCCATCGGCAGGGGATCTTGTTAAGGGGCGCTCCATTACATCCGGTATCTCGTCGTCTGCCTGATTGGTTTGTGCCAGGGCTTCAGCTTCGGCTTCCTCAGCTATTCTTAGTCCTAACTCGGTTGACTTGCCTAGTGCGTAGGCCAGAATTTTTGCATTTGCTAACGTGTTTGCGACGTTGCTTGTGAGAAGATGTCGAGCGTTTAAACCTCTGGTCTCTGCCTCGATGGCTAGAACTGCCCCGCAAAAAAAATAAATAGCTGGGCAGGCGACAGAGGAGTAGGCGGATTTGGTTACCAATCGAAACTCGACTTGGTACGGAAAGTAAGAATCATTCCTATCGTATTCCTCATCTTCCTTAAAAAGGTTGAATATTTCCCTCTCAAGGTCTTCGGTGAATAACCACTTCATCAAGTCCCCTGGCGAACCAAGCCCCAGGTGCCGCTGGGTCTGCATAAAAATTAAGAACGATGCGCAGTCTTTGTGCCTCGCTAGTTGTGACCCATACCTCGATATAGCGTACTCATGCTTATCGAACTTCACGAAGAACATGTCGTATGCACTGACTAAACCAACAAATGAGGCATCATTTTCGAAATTTTGGCCTACTGCACTGGTGCCCGAGTACATTGTTACTGAATTGGCTCTCTCCACTCCTCCGGGTAATCCAGAAAGAAAGTTGTTAATTGCCGTGCCTAGGTTCGTTCTTTGTGTTTGGGTGTTAGTTCTGGAATATCTATAGATACAGAATAAATAGCAGATTAAGAACAAGTCTTGTCCTTCCCCTGGATCTGTTCCATCTCTTAACTCCGCTATGTCGTCAGGGATATCGTTTACAACTAATACGTCCAAGGGTGATACAGTTGCTTGAGCCTCTCCTATATTCTTTCCGTAAGACTCCCATTTCGTTAGCAGAGTTCCGGTGATAGAGCGACCTTTTAGGTAAAGGAACAAATTTGCTTCTTTAACCGACAACGTTCCGTCAATTATGGACAGATATATAGAGGTCCTGATTTGAGATAGAGTGATAGAGGGAGTTCCACCCATCCTCATTTTTATTGCTACTTCCGGTTTACCTAACGCTAATTTTGTTGATGGATAACTGAAGCTAGTTGAATTACTGATATTTCGTACAGATATTCCTTGTCCTCTTCGATTAAGAGATACGAATTTGCGATCAACATTTTGAGGAGCACTACCAGTTGACATATTTAATAATTGATATAGATTTTATCTGTTTGACTATGACATTTGTCTATTGTCTATCGTCTCCACATACCGAGCATTTATAGTATTCACCAACAGCTGACCTTTGTCCTCTATGATGGTCTTCACTGTTATGCTTGTTCTTTTTTAACTTGAGAAGTACGATTATCAAAAGGGTTCTTACCTTTTACCATTGTTCTTTTTAGGTGTCCAAAAATTAAACAGATTAAACGTTTTATAAATTATTGAATAATTTATTGTTTTTTTTCTATCTTAATTTTTCTAAGTCTATTTTAGTTAAACTGTATTTTATTTTCACGAATTTGTAAATAATTATAGTTTAAACAGAGTTAAATTGTATACAGTGACGAGCATAAGTGAAGGTACTCTATTACTATTTTAGGTAAAATCAAAAAGTATACCAAATGCAAATAAAAATAGGAGTCAATATTTTAGTTTTAATTTATTTATCATGAACAGAATATGATAAGAGACAAAAACAGAAAAAAAAAGTAATTCATTACAAGAAAAATACATAAGAAAAAAAATACACCATAATTTCAGCGAGCAAAAGTGTAGGTACCTTAAAGTAAAACATAATTTTGTATTCATTTTGTTTAATTAAAATGGTTCAAACTCATACCTAGTACTTGGTTGGGAATCCCTTTAATCTCAGAACTTCGCTCAAACGATTTGGCATCGAGTGTACTAGTTTTTTGGTAACATCTGGAGATATCTTTTGCCATTCATCCATAATTATTTGTTTCAATTGAGTTTTGTTTCGTATCTCGTGCTTCCGAATGCGTTTTTCAAGGTGGTCCCATAAGTGTTCAATGGGATTCAAGTCAGGACTTTGTGGTGGTGTAACAAGCATGTGGGGTGTATTATACGCTATCCACATCTTCACGGTTAAAGCGGTGTGTTTAGGATCGTTGTCCTGTTGGAAATAAAACGTGTCCCTGATCCCCAGTTTCTCGGCGCTTTGGTGCAGGTTTTCTTTTAGAATGTTGAGATAAACAGTTTTATTCATTATTTCCTCAATTATAACTAGATTCCCAACACCGGCGGATGACATACACCCCCATACCATTACACCACCACCCCCATGTTTCACAGTTTTAATTGTGTTTTTGGGATTGAGAGCTTCTCCCTTTTTTCGCCAAACATTGTGCCTACCATCAGAGCCAAAGATGTTGAATTTAGACTCATCTGAGAATATGACGTTATCCCAAAAGTCGGTGGTTTTGTTTTTATATCCATTGGCAAATGTTAATCTTTTCTTCTTATTAACATCACTGACAAAAGGTTTTTTACGGGCAACGCAATTCTTAAATTCAGACCTATGGAGCGATCTTCTAACGGTCCACTCAGAAACTGTTTTGTTTAGGTTGTTTGCAATCTCGGTGGCTATTTTAGGAGCACTTTTAAAGGGGTCTTTTTGAATAATTCTTTTTATTTCCCTCTCATCCCTCTCATTTAACTTGCGAGGTCGTCCTGATCTTTGTTTATTTTCAATTCTTTTTTCGTTATTGAAACGATTTATTACCTTCTGTACTGTTGATTTCGTCCTGTTCACAATTTCACCAATTTCTTTATACGATTTACCTTTCTGATGATGGTTTATAATTATTTTTTTTTTCTTCCACTGTTAACTCTTTTCTCGTCATTTTGCTTAAACTATTTGCACGTTTTAAATACAAAACTTAAACTATTTGCACGTTTTAAATACAAAATAAGATACAAGAAACAAAGCGCTAACGGCTGATTTTGTGAAATGCATTAAATGAAAACAAAATAAAAGAAATAGAGATAACTGTTTAATAGCAAAACAGCATGGTACCTACACTTTTGCTCGATTAAATTAAAACCGTTTTTTTTTTAAATATGCAACATTAGTTGAGTTTTTTTTTCTTTTTTTTTTTTTGTTATCCATGTTATGTAATAAATATAAATAAACTAAAGTATGCATTATTTTTATCAATTCTTGCTTTTATTTAGTAGATTTTTTAAATTTTACAAGTTTTGGCATTGGGTACCTTCACTTATGCTCGTCACTGTATATAAACAGAGAGTATATTATGGCTTTACCGATCGAAACAGATTCAAGAAACAGAGTGTGTGAATAATTGAATTTGATCTGAAGTGGACAGCTGGGATCAATTCACTGCACAACATTAAATAGGTTGGAATTTGGAAAAGTGAAATATGAAATTCACTGATTTGTGAATCGAGAATCGAATCGAAAGGAGAGCATTTGTCATTGGGTTTGAAATTTGAAATTGGATTATAATAATAAATAAAAATGATGGCTTGGTTTTTCAAGTGTTTGAGGTTATGCAAATAAAAGGAAATGATAAATTGTAAGCTTAAGTGGGTCGGATACTAGTCAGTCAAGGGAAATGATGATCATGAAAATTTTAAAGTGATTGAATTGGAAATGGATAGGGTCATGAAAGGGCATGAAAAATTAAAGAAGAAAGTGAAAGAGGTTGTAAAGTGTGTAATTTACAACACCACGATCCTTCAGGTCTGGACTTTTAAGTCCCTCGACTTGCGCTTGAATCAACGCCAAGGATTTTTTGTCGTCTTGTCCCATATATCTCAGTAAGGACATCGTGATGGTGTGCATCTTGAGGATTTCATCTCCCTTGTACCTTACCAATTTGATGCCCTTCCAAGTTATCAGTTTTGGAGCACACTCGCTTAGCCAATCCGCTGTTTCTGTTCTAGCGCAATCAACCAAAAACAGGTCGGATCTGAAGTACAGATCATTGAACTTAATTTTCAGACCATAGAAAAGAGAATTCCTAAATTATGGCCTTCTCAAGTGTCGACAGCTCGTCAACATTCTAGGTTACCTGAACGTAGTTTTCCGGCCGGACAGCTATTCTGACGCACAGGGCTTCACTCGTATACGAGAGCCTAGGAGAGGATTTGTTTTCCTCTTACTCTGTCCCAGGAGTTTTTCTTTGCTCTCCCGCATCTCTTCCACTTTATTTCGGGCTTCCTGGATAATTCAGATAATTTCATCAAATCTACATAAAATGTTTGAATCGAAAACAAATGTTGGTTGTACTAACATTAAAGAAATAATAATGTTGGTGCAATATAACTGAGCGTGTTCAACTAATCTTCAGTTTTTACCTAAGATTTTGAAGCTCGTCGCCTCAGCCATCTTTTTGTAGGCAAGATCCCATAAAAAATCTCGGCGGCCATCTTTTCGTAGGCAAAATCTCATATTTGTTTCCTGAAACTGAAGTTCTCCACTTGTAGCGCAATGCCATCAAAAAAATGTTGCATAGGCTTTTTTGGGGCCGTAGGAGAAGTAGTAGTATCACTAGTACTGGAATTAGACACATTTTCTATTGCCTTCAAAACTCTGCTAAGATCATCTTCTTGGGTGAATTTCTTTTGTTTTTTTTGCTTGGTTGACTTTTGAGTGGCTGTTGTTTTCGATCCAGGGCTGAGGTCTAATTCTATATTACTCCCCCCATAATCCTCAATGCATCCTTCTTCAAAAGAAACTTCGATTAAATCTTCAAAAGATTCCCCATAGTAGTTACCACAGTCACTGTGAAAAGAAATAATTTTAATTGAAGTTAGTCGTTTCAAAATGTAAAAATCAAATACTTACTCTCCTGGAACCTTTATGTACGGTATAAGGAATTTAAGGCTTTCGTAGTGCACCCATTTTATTTTGGGTATAGCCCCTGACCCACTTGGAGTATTGCATTCGGTCTTGTAACTCTGTCTGAAATTATCTCGAAGAGAGTTCCATTTTTTCTGACATTCATCAGCTATATAGAAAGGATATTGTTTGTTTAGAATAACAAAAATAAATAATTCTTATGTATTTATATATGAGGTCGTGACTGCAAAGGTGGTTTACCCAACCCATTTTTTGAATGTTAATTTTGTCTCGTATTTTTTAATTTATGCATCAAAGTCATCAAAGCCAAAATTTTAAGTTAAATATCTAAGCTTTCCAAAAATGTGACTTATCTTCTTTAAATCGAAAATTAAATAATATTTAAAATCGATTAAAGATGGAAAATATGATTAAAAAAATTGGGGCTACACCACTTTTACACCTATAGCCTCATATGTAAATGAGTACCTAAGGTAGGTGCGGGTAATAAGGCCCAGCTAAGGGAGATTTGAAATAAAACAAAAACTATTTATTATAATGAACAAATTTTATTGGTGGTTAATGTAACATATATATTTCTATACAAAAAATAAAAAAACATGGCAACTTCTGCCTCCAACAAAAACAGAATTCAACTTTTTTAAAAACCTTGTCAATAGGCCTTATTATACCATGGTCGGGTAATAAGGCCTAAGTTTTTAACATACTTAAAATCAAAAAAAAAATCATACATTTGGTAATTGAGATAAAAAAAAAATGTGATTGCATTATTATTGATAAAAATCTTTAAAACAAGACATTAAATACTTTTAACAGCCATCAGGACACTCAAAATTGTCTTTATCATCCACTGATAAGCCGACGCACTCCTCATGATACCACTTGCCGCATTTATAACACTGCCTCATATCAGCCATTTTGTCTACCTCACAACCGTGACAGTACCAACTCACCTGGTTTTCTTCTTTTTCACCACTTCTACCTTGGGGGGTTGCGGTCTTTTTTATTGTATTTTTACCCTTGTCGAACAGGTCTTTGGTGACTGGAGTTCCTCTGTAATTAATGGCTTTTCGTCTGATAGTTGTGGGTGTTTTCTCAGTATTCTTAGCTGGTGTAGGCATAAGCTCATTAAACCCTATCTTTTTTATTCGAGCGAGTGGAACATTATCTTCATCATCATCTGAACTAGAAATGCCATAAACCATGCGGTAAAACTGGCAAGGTCTTTTTGGAGTTTTATGCTCAATCCTTTCTTGTATTGTTGATGTCGATGGCTCTGGGGTCATTGGCCTTGGGGAGGTTTGAGGTTGTAAATTTTCTTCATCAATATTGACAGATATAGGAGGAGCTGGAGCTTCTGTCAATATAGACGGAGCAAAAGCTATTTCTGGAATAGCCTGCGGATTAAATGGATACAAACCAGTTGCTTTAAAGCCGTTTGTGATGTTATTATGTGTCATGCATTTGGACCAAACACTAGAAAGGATAATATTAAATCGTGCTTTAGTAAGTTTCTTGTCTGGATTTTGTTCCATAAATGATAAAAGTTCAGCATCCCAGTGGTGCTCAAAAGATCTGTAGACTGCTTTATCGAGGAGTTGGAGTTCATGGGTGGTGTTTGAAGGTAAACAATACAATGATATGTCGAGTGAATCTGCTACTTCAACGATGGATAGGTCTAAGTGACAAGCTGCCCCATCAAATACCAAAAGGCACTGTCCCGCACTTTTGTACCTCGCCAGGTGCTTCAAAAATTCTTTGAAAAGTTCATTAGTCATATAACCCTTTGTAGATTTTTCTACCAATGATCCCGCTGGCAAGTTGTCATATAATTCTGGCTTTAATCGCTTACCTTTAAATATGATCATTGGTGGTATGGCACTACCAAGAGCATTAACACATCCCGCGATGGTGACACTTTAAGCATGTTCCGAAGACTGTAAATGAACTCTTTTAGCCCCTTTCTTTGCCAAAACAATCTGTTGGTGATGGATTGTTAGGCGGCATTTCTCATCTTTCTCATCCATATTATAAATCCTTTCTGGATGACTTTTCAAATCTAGTTCATCATAGACTTCCTTGAGTCTCTTGAAGTGGTCATGAACAATAAATTTATTAAGCTTCTGTGCCCTGGCCGGGTTCATAAACTGAGCTTTTCTTCTGGAAATTTCTGGATGTCTTTTCATAAAAGATTTAAACCAGTCTTTGCCAGCAACTTTAGCATGTTGATTGAAGCTATGATTGATGTTATTAAGCTCGCAGTATTTATAAACCAAGCGTTGGAGGATCCGTGGAGTTACAGGCAGCCCAACTTCAGCGAACCTCATAATTCTGCTTACAAGATGAGCTTCCTGTGTGTCATTCAGTATGGATTTTCGACCTAGAGGTTTTTTCAAACTGCCAGTCTGAAGATGATTTCTAATGGTTCTTCTGGGAACTTTATACCTCTCAGCAGCTTTATAAGTGCTTAGCGTCCCTCTTTGTACTGCTCGGACAGCCGACGCTAAGTCATTTTCACACCAGATTGCTTGTTTGGGAGGCATCATATAGCTTAAGTCACTAAAAAGACAGTAAATCAAATACAAAATTGTTGTTATTAACTACTAATAATGTCCAAAATTTTGAAAAACGTATAAAGAAACTTTAAACAGACAAATGTTGATACAAAAAAGAAGGAGGATAATAAGGCCTACCATCAAATTTTGTAGGCCTTAATAACCCCCTACACCATTTGTAAAGAAAAACTAAAAAAAAATATTATAGAAACTATAATACATTTCTAAACATAAAAAGTAAACAAAACAGGATATAATATAAAACTAAAGTGCAAATTTAGAAACATAACTCTAATTTTACAAAAAATACTTACAATTGAAGTTGATGATTTCTTCTTATTTACACTGCACAATCACCTCTCACAACAAATTACACAACACTGATGTCTATGAGCGATGAAACACGTAGCAACAAGTCCGATGAGTCATTTATGAGCGTTAGCTACATAGTAGGCCGGCCGTTGGTGTCTGCTACTATTTAAACTTACTTTTATGAAACTTAGGCCTTATTAGCCGATAGGCCTTATTACCTGCACCTACCTTACCTCTTTTTCCAGTAATGAGGGCAATGTCTAGCCATGCATTTTCCCTTTTTATCTTGTTTGAGTATTCGGAGGTATCTTTTGCATAGATGCAACAATGGTTTTTTACTTCCATTATGATCTTAAACTCAAACTCGCTTAATTCCGTTCTACTATCGTTTGTTTTGTTCTTTTGTTTGTTCATATTCATCATCAACTGAAAAGATATAGAACATATACTTATGATTTTTCATTTATATCTTAAATAACACTCACAATTCACAGCACAGTTTTCAATTATTTTTTTTTTTCGCCACCGCACACCACCAGTCGCAAGAACAAGTATTTTAGTTTTGAGGTTAAAGTTGATCATTGAAAGAAATAATGACAGCTGACAGAAAGAGAAAAGAACACAAATCATTGGAACGATTATGTTCCACTTTTGTGAAACAAAAATCAGCTGTTCATTGAAAACGATTTTGATCATTGAAATAATAAAAAAAATTTTTTTGCATAAACCTAGTAAGCCAAGCTTGTGTGTTTTTGGCATTTTTGAGCTAAAACAGAATGTTACCAATCAACAATTTGTTACGGACTTACCTTTAATCTACTACAATTTCCATCAAATTTCATCAAACAAACGTTTTGACCATAGATTTAGATACACAAAATATAATAATGCTTAATGAACTGGTCTGAAGCTTACACAGGAATATGCTCGAAACGAATGGTACCCAGAACTTAACGTGTCTACTATACGGCAACCATTATTGGAACCTTGGGAAAAGACTGTAAAGCGGCCCACAGACACCACACTTGTGCGCGCGCATGTGCACCGAAATTGGTGCGCGATTCCGCCACACACAGCACACCAAATCGTACACACTTCAGTTGTGAAAGAGATTTCAAAGAAAGAAGGTCACAATGAGTGATGATGATGACGTGTGTGCACTGATTGCAATCGTTGCATGCATAGATAAAAATAAAAAAAGAATTAAAAAAAAAAGAATTTGGTCGAAAGATTGGTTCTTAAAAAGAATCAAGTTTTCGCATGTTGGCCTTCTAAAAGAACTCGAAGAAAATTCGCCGGGAGATTTTAAAAATTTTCTTAGAATGGATTGGAAGACTTATAAAGAACTTTTAAACAAAGTTGAACCAGTGATTAAAAAAAAAGACACACATATGCGTGATGCAATATCTTCAAACGAAAGGCTTTCCATCACATTGCGATTCCTCGCATCCGGGCAAAGCTTTGAAGATCTAAAATTTCTCTCCGCAATTTCACCACAGAGTTTGGGACAGATAACCATAGAAACCTGTGAAGCAATAATCAAGGTCCTTAAAGGATATATTCAAGTAAGTAAGCCGTATTTTTGTTTATTATTTTTAATTTTTTTCATCTTTATTTTCATTTAATAAAAATAACAATAACAAATAAATAAATAAAGCAAAAATTAATTAATAAAAAAAATAACAAAAACAAAAACATTTAATTTATTATAACATAAATAAACAAAAAATAAACAAAAACAATTCACTTTAATTATAACACGGATACTTAATAAATTACTGGTATTGGGCATCATCTAAAAGCTCTTGAAACCTCTGAGAACATTCTTGAGATACAACAATTTGCTCTCCGCTTGTTGGCAAACATACGTTTACGTATGATGGTTGAACACTGCTTGGGGATGGAACAGATAGTTCGGAAGGTGTGGAGCAAGAGTTTCTTGATGATGATTGGGACTGATATGGTTGCACATAATGTGAAGTTCTTGATCTTTCATATGGATGGGAATAATGTGAAAGTGGATGTATTTGTTGCCTTTCCAAATGCTGGTTTCTTACATTTTGAATGAAATCTAAATTCAGCTTATTTAATTGCCCTTGCAAAAGTATTTCATCAATAGCTTGTTTTGCATATATTTGTTGCTCGCTATTAAGTTTTCTGTAAACAATTGCCCAACCTTCAGAAAAAACATCAGCTTCATCCTTTTCCCGTCTTTTTTTTGCTTGGTCTAAATGCTCAACCGCCCGTTGCAAAAATGTATCTTGTTGCGAATGACTTTTTCTTTTCTTAGCCTGCGTTGTTGGTACATCATTCTAAAAAGATGAAAAAAATTATGAATAAATAAAATAACCCAATGTAACTTAAATATATTGTAATTTTAATTATGTTCTTTTTTCCTAGATACCAAAGACAGAAAGGGAGTGGAAAAATGTTGCTGAAGATTTTGGAAAGCAGTGGAATTTTCCCAATTGCATCGGTGCTATTGATGGAAAACATGTGAATATAAAAAAGCCCCCAGGATCGGGTTCTTACTATTTTAATTATAAAAAAACTTTTAGTATTGTTATGATGGCATTGGTAAATGCTAATTATGAATTCATAATGGTTGAAGCAGGAGCAAATGGTAGAGTCTCAGATGGTGGTGTTTTTGCTCAAACAAAATTTAAGCAGAAATTGTTGGACGAAGCACTGAATTTGCCAACCCACGAAAAACTACCTTTGAGTGAAGAGGCTTTTCCATATGTCATCGTTGGTGATGATGCATTTCCTTTGATGGAGAATTTAATGAAGCCGTACAGCCATCAATCAACAAGTATAGAACAACGCATTTTCAACTATCGCTTGTCTAGAGCTAGACGAATTGTTGAAAATGCTTTTGGCATCCTGGCCAGCAGGTTTCGTATTCTATTGAATACAATCAATTTATCGCCAGAAAAAGCGACAACGATTGTTCTTGCTACTTGCTATCTGCACAATTTTTTAAAAAAGCGCAACCCCACCATCTATCTCAGAAATTCTGTGGATGAGGAAAATATTTGCACCGGAGAAGTAACAAATGCACCATGGCGTTCGGATGCCCAACTTCTAGACTTGCAACCTTTACGAGGTAGAAATGCAACTGATTTTAGTAAAGAGATACGCAACAAATTCTGCAATTACTTTAATTCTGTTGGGGCAGTTCCATGGCAAAACCAAGCAATTAATATGTAAATAAATAAAATTGAAGCATATCTTTTGGATAATAAAAATACATAATTCATAAAATTGCGTTATTTTCAACTATTTTTCTTTCTGGAATTGATGTAGGAAATTAAATAAAAAAAAATTTTCTAGGTTTGTGAAACTTTGTTTTTAAATTTTTTTCATGTAGGTAGGTACTTACTTCATTCTCCTCATCAGAAACATCTATTGTTGATGTTCCCTCGATTTGGGTTTCCTGATCCCTTAAAAATTCAAGTTCATTGAAGTACCACAATGTTGGTACATAGATAGAGTCAGTACCCGCACCGGAACGCTCACTTTTTTTAATTTTCGCTAACTCCCGACGGTAGGATGCACGCATTGACATTATTTTTCGTTTTACAACGTCAATTGTTGCATGACTATCATGTTCTTTATATTTTTGCAACAACATTTCCCACGCTTCTTTTTTTTTGTCGCGGTTTTTATAATTTGCTGATTTAATTTGCCAGATCTCCGGCAAGTCTTTATAAATGTCTATAAAACACCGGAAGAACTCACAACCACGAATCGACATTATTTTTTAAATTCCGCACTCCTTTCTCGATGACAACTCCGATGCAACTGAAATAAATAATAAATGTGCGCGCGCATCCCCACACACATCACACCGATCGAGACAACGACACCAAAAATCAAAAACTTTTGATTTTACTCGCGCAGTGTCTGACACCGAAAATCGGTGTGTGCACCAGCCCACACACAGCACACATTTCCGCGCACCGACACATGCGCGCGCACAAGTGTGGTGTCTGTGGGCCGCTTAAGTCAACGTTTGATACATTGGTATTTAGAGGAGTGTGTACCCTACCTATTAAAGGATTTCAGTCTTTATTATGGCCACTGGCAGCCAATCGTTTTTATTTGTTTGTGGTGTAACCTCCATGTTGTATTTTTAATTTAGTTATTGTATTCAATCGATGAGAAATAAAAAACGATTTTAGAAATTTTTAATTTAAAAAATGTTTATAGTTTTATTTTATTTTATTTTACACAACATAAATTATTATATTTTATAGCGATGCGTTTCGGTTGCATTGAACCATCATCGGGCTTAATTTACTGGCGCGGGGTTTTAAGTATTTTTTTTTTAAGGAACTTTGTTCACAAAAATTGACTTTATAAAATGCTTAAACCTAACAACACGCTTCATAAAGAGAGCCGTTGCCATATTTGAAGAAGTTTAATTTTCTTAAGACAAGCTGTTTCCTTCGTGGTCGCTAATTCTTCCTCTCTCCTAGCTATATAGTTAAGATTGTGTTTATTTTAAAACACATTTAAACACATAGTTTAATTTTTTAAATAGTTTATTTTATTTAAGTTTCTTATTTTATTCTTATTATTAATAAGTACAATTTTATTTAAACATAGTAGGAGCGATTTGAACAGTTCGACACATAGAATACAACTAACTGACTAACTGAAGGCTTACCAACAGGAACATAGATAAGAACAGCAACTCCGCTTGTTTAATAATTAGGCGTCGGTTTTGTTGCTAGGCTAGAGGGCCACACTGGGGTATTTGCAAAGCGAAAACCCTAGTGTGGTGAAAAGTTGTTTAATGTGGGTTGGGTGATTAGGAGAAGAACATTTATGTAACAATATAATGTTATTATTAAATCTTTCTTTGTGGGCATTTATGAAATCGACTACACTACTCTACTCGGACACAGATTTTACTGGTAACATTTTTTTTTAATATTCTGAAATATTCATGCTGATAAGTTCGTTAAGTAAGTTGGTAAAGATACACCTTATAATTGACTTAATAAAAAATAAAAAAAATTTGAAGATTTTATTAATATGAGTAAAATTTATGAAATCGGCTCGTATCTTAAACTATCTAAAGTGCAGAATTTTATAAAATATAAGACCGTTAAGTTTAAATACATCCAATATGTATAATGTGATTAAATAAATAATTTATGCGTATATTTTTTTTATTTCTTGTCACATCTACATATGTAATGTAATTCACTACGATTTTAATTTAAAGTTACTTATTTTATTACTTTATATCTTCATTTAACAAAATAAATAAATGAGTGTTGAAATGAATTTGATATTAAGATAGTAAATTATTTTGTATTATATTGCAAACTATTTAATTTCAATAAAAAAATATATGATTACATACTTTAAAAAAATGTAAGCTGTCAGCTTTCCTCTGTATTGATATTTTTATATAAATCAAAATATCCTTTAAAACTATATAATTTCATTGCTGTGTGTTGGCCAAGTCCAAATGTTCTTTTTATTATAAACACTTTTCTAGGAAAAATAATTTCAGTTTTTGGATAAATATCATTGAAAAAAAATTAAAACCATGTGCTCATTCAATAGAACACACAAACAATTACTAAAATTATGTTTAATTTAAGAAATATCAAGTTTATTTAGTGAATATTTCTCTACTCAGTATAATGATGAGTTTCTTATCATAATTTGTGTTCTCTTATTCCCTTTATAAAAAAAAATTGTATTTACAATATTAAGTATTTGTTCTTTACATTATTGTACGAATAATTATTTAAATGGATACATGCATCTCGAAAATGAGTTCCTTTTTTTCAAATTTTAAAAACTTTAGAAGCTCGAGTTGTCTCATTTTGGTTTAATGTAATTTGAAACAAATAAATAATAAATAAATATTATGAGTTATACATCTATTCCATTCAGAAAATTTTAATTAAATTAAATTACTTTAAATTAATTATTTCTCTATCTAACAAAAGTTAAAAGTACGAAGTAATATTAATTTTTACAATATCATAAACCTTTATATTTTAGCAAAAAAATATGATTTACAATTTAAAAAAAAAATTGTAACCTATCATTAATATCTGTATAAAATAATATGAATAGCGTTAGAGCTAAAAAAGATAGACGTATGTAGATTTTCGTTGGTTTATGTGTTGGTCAGTCAGGATCTTAGTACACTATTTTTATGTATAAATATCATAAATAATGAAATGTACAAATGTACGAACAAACAAATTAATAATTAGTTATTGAATTAATTACACATACATTTGTATTTAGTTTTAAGAAATATCAAGTTTGTACTTCCTTCAATAAAATTTCTCTACTTATTACTTTTATGAGTTTCTTATTATAATTTGTATATGATAATCTTAATATAAATAAATATTTTTATTAAAAAAAATACTTACTATACTGTAATATTTTCTCAGGTTCGTTAATAAAACTTATTCACTTTATTTAAATTCTCCACTTATTTACTTAACAAAATAAAACATTTTCTTCTTACAACCACAAAACAATTTATTGTTCATCACTGAAATTAATTCAACACTTTACTTTTATTACAATCAACTTTACTCATTCACGATTAAAAATAAACTGCGTCCTCTGCCGGTCAGGCATGTGCTTTTATACTTTTCACAAGGTTCCCGAAAAAGCTGGAAGCTCTCCGTAGGTTGGTTTGTGTCCTGTCTAATTCGAAATTCGGTGTTTCTTTTGTTCGAGAGTGGTTATAGTTCATTCCAGAGTTGTTATAGTACAAATATGACAGTCGTTACAATACCTACCTAAATGTTTTTACTTTTCTACCAAAATCAATTTATAGATCTCGAATATAAACTTCTTTTTTTTCAATTATACATAGCTAAGAAGCTTGACTTCGCCGGTCCTGGTGGTATGGCTTTTGCCAAAAAGGTAAGTACATATTATTCTTGTAGTACGAATAAGTATAGTTATTGATATTTTCGGAATTTGCAACAGAAATTGAGGTACTCAGCAAGGATACGTATGGAGATGACAAGCTTCATATCTTTTAACCCTCGGAGCCGATTTGTTAAAGGGCCACTTTACACGATAATCGAAGTCATATGACCTATCATTTTATTTTCTGTATGATTTGTCAAATGAGCTTTCATTTTAAGTCATACGGTTTTCATTTTTTTTATGTTTTTGCTACTTTACCACTTTGTACTTATCTTAGATTAAATTAGATTTGCCTCAAATCTTCTTCAAATCCCAAAGATTTATTTCGTAAATCTTGGAAGATTAAAAATTAATCTTGTTAAAACAATTGACATGTGTTTATACATGAAAATATTAAGGATCGGTTCTAAGACCATCACACATTCTATCCCATTTGGGGGTTTGAGGTTATGTTGAAACTGTTTTGTTGTACATAAGTGTGGAAGCAAAATATGAAAATCATTTTCATCAGACAAATTTGGCAGTCGTATGAAATTCTTTCCCACTTTATTCTGATATGTGTTAATACTTTGTGGAATAGTGTAGAGGCCATTGATTTTATATATGGACTGCTAGCAGCCAACATACGATGGTTCCACTTTTAATGGTGGCAACACTAGCGCCAAACTCCGTCCTCTCAACAAAAACCAAAAATAACATTGGACATTTGAGTCACACCAGTGCTGAGGGGTATTTTTTAAGAAAAACCCATAAAAAGATCCGAAAATGTCCTTTTTAAAAAGCCATTTAATTTTGTATTAAATAAGAAAAGGGATTTTTTTGTCTGGTCCCCTTAGCAATACGCCAATCATTGATATGTATTATATATATTTTTACAAATCGAACTAACCTATATTTATATGGCGCTGAAGTATTTATTCGTGGTTGAATTCAGTTCTTCACAAATGAAACATTTTATCTCACTTCCACTTTATAAGAAAAAATGAAACACCAAAGTAGCTGTCAAAGTAAATCTTTTCAAGCGGTGGAAACATACTTGATCTTACTTCGAATTTGGTTTTCTCTATCAAAACCAAAATAAAAGAAAAAATAATCATAATCAAATACGTTTTGTTGTACTAAATTACAATTTTGAAATTATCCATTGGGAAGTACACAAACAGACCTAAGTTTATGAGGGGGTAAGTTTATTTTTATGTTGAAAAATTTTGAATTAGTCTGTGAATTTAGTCTCATTTAAAAGTAAATTAGCTATGTATTCTTTTAGGAACTAAATACATTCGTTTTTTTTTTTTTTAATTTAGCTATTTGAGTAAATTGGATTTATAGGGATTTTTTCTTTGGTTTAAGACTCCAAGGTGTGATTATAACTTTGTTAGAAGGAGTGATGATATGGTTGCCACATCACCTCATTAGGATCTCCAAGGATTCATTGTGCTCCCCAGGATGTAGGTTAAGCAAGAGGTAAGGGATATAGTGGAAGTCTTAGGAGTGGGATGCCTCCTTGAACCATCCTGAGTTCAGGATTCAGAATGTTATGATGTTATTTATTGATTCAAAAATGAGATGTCGCCCAAATCGTAGAAAAAATAGTCTCTGAGGTCTGTTTTCCTAGTTTTGGACAAGCTGGGGCATTCACACAGGAAGTGAGACGAGCCCTCCTCCACTTCTTCGTCCTGACACCCTCTACAAAGGTCAGATAAGCTTATGCCCATTCTGGTCATATGAGTTCCCATTGAGTTGTGATCGATTAGAATTCCAATAAAGAGACTTAGCTTAAGCAAGTACCTTGTTTTTTCTTTAGATATATATGGCCAGATTCCTTGAAACTCGTCAATTGCTGACCATCTATCGTTAGCGGCCTCAAGGAAGCTATAGTAAACTCTTGTATTCCTTCTTCCAGTGGCATAAGTTCCCAGGGTGCAATTTGGCTTGGTTCAAGTGATTAACCGCTTTTGGCCAGTTCATCTGCCATTTCATTGCGATAAATGTTATTTTGTTCTGAGACCCATCTAAAAAATTGAATGGAACTTTTTCCCTTTAAAATTTGTTTATACTTTGTTGTTATATTTTTCTTTTGTCCCCTTTTTAAAACCTGTCCCACCTAGAAAGCTTGTGATGACCCCTTTTCGTATTTTCAATCTGGCAACCTTAGCGTTTTTATCAATGTTCCTACAACGACTTCTGCCAGGAATTCATGCACTTGGCCCGTGTGCGTTGCATAGTGTGCTTAAAGCGAATTTATCGGGTCAAGAATCCAAAATCTTTCTCAACGAATGTGTATTCTTATCTTATCTTACTAAACACCTCAATAGCCTTAAAGGTACAATATTAAAAGAACAGTAATTTTAATTGTAATTGTAAACAATTTATTATTTTCAAAGTTCACAATAGACGTCTTGCTTTGGGTTTTTAGAGTTAAAAAAGTACTCATGAGAAAATGAAAACCCTGATCAAGTACTATCAAATCAATAACACACGCTCATGTGCGAGTAAATTCATTTTACATCGCAGTTTTGTGCGTTCCATTGAAAAAGCTAATGAAGTACTCATGAGTACTTTGTACTTTGCCACCTCCAAAGGAAAACGGCTAATCACAGAGAAATGATGATATATTTTCTCGTTGTAAATTTTTGGACTCAGAATTGGTTAATTAAATTTTTATAACTTTATTTTCAGAATCAAAATTTAGATTTTAGTTTTGAGTCTCTCTCGAACTTATAAGGCCGAAGCGAAATCGCGTTAGAGTAACTCTTATCGGATAGGCTTACACATTCACATACCTTTTTCTAATTCTCTCAATAGCCTGTTTTCTTTTTCCATTTGAGCAAGAAAAAAGAATTAACTACTTTTATTCGTAATTTTCTTACAATTTTTGAGCATATATTTAGCAAAAAAACTTTGCGTTTAGGAATTTGCCACTTCATATTTCGAAAAACAAAATTTAATAGGCCTATCGCTTTATGCAATAACTTTATTTCTTTAAAACACAAACAATGCAAATCTATATCTATTTAAGTAAAATTAATACACAAAACATTTATTTCGAAAATAGAATTAAATATAAAAGTATTCTATCTGCGATTCCATGGGAAATAATTCTTGTTAACTTTAACTGGGATGGAAACTCTTTCCTCTTGAGTGTAAATCTGGAAGAACAAAAAAAATTAGTTAAATTATCTCATTTTGTTTATTTAAGCTTATCAACTCACCCAAATATTAATCTGATCATTGGGCAACATTCCTGGCTTCTCACTTTGACTCAAAACCTCTACTTCCAGTTCCTTGCCAGCGTCTACGAATGCTTCTGTTGGGTTAAATTTAAACAAATCGTAGTTACAAGAGATTTCAAATAATTTTCTCTTGTTGGAGTCATTCTTCACTACAAATCTCATAGGAGGATCAAATTGTAAAATATTCGGTCTAACAGACCAGGAATCAGAGGTTTGTTCTTGTTCTTCATCGACAGGATCTAGCATCTGTGTGGGTGAGGTGGAACAAAATGTACGAAACACGACAGTTTCATCGGCATCTGGAAAGACTAATGTGGAGTCTGTAGTTTCATCTAATTTGTAATGGTTGAGCGTTAGAGCTATTTCATGGATACGTAGCGATGAGATCATGTCTAAGGCTACTTCTGACTTTTCTTTCAATGCTTCCAGATCATCGATTACTTTCTCACCGGGGAAACTAGACCAAACCCTGTCTAGCGATTTGGAGGTAAACTTTGATTTATCTTCTTCCTTCATGGTACGAATCAGATTGCGAATTCTCTGTCGAGATGGTTCATCTCCACAAATAATCCGCATATTGGCAAGAGCTAGGACATCTGAGATCTTTTTTATGATTTTTTTAATGTCATCCCGACGTGGTTTGAGAGTAACTCGAATATTGGCGACTCCCTCAGGAGGAATAAGTACTTTGTTGGGTGTAACTTCAATGGAATCACGCAGTCGAGGCATATCCAAGCCAAAGGAATCGACAATTATAACAGCGAAGCCATGCAGGGGTCCCTTGTTGTAGATCTTAAAAGTTTTTTCTAACGGTCCCGATAGATCCTTCAGGTCGCCCATAGTTAGGAAGGGCGCACCAATCGGTCCTCTCATTATATTTTGTGGAATAAGACTGGCTGTGCCTCCATAGCCATAAAGTGGGACATCCAAATAAGTTTGACTCGACGGGCTGTTCGGTGCGCTAAAAGATAAGACACCCACAGCCACACCAATTACAGTTGGGCAGAAATTCAGACTAACCGATCGACATTCCTGTGACTGAAGAGTTATTAAGTTACCCTGATTATTAACCATTTGGAACCCCGGCCCCGAAACATCCACCTTTACAATGAGTCTTTTATCGGAAGTGTTCTTGATTTGCATTGATTTATTGGCATTCTTGCGTAGTCGTATACTTCCCCAAGACAACTGAAGACATGTCACCTTCAATGGAATCAATTTGCCATCGCGATGACTGAATTCGCTCGAATTTGAGCAACGGGACGTACTGCGACCTTTCACCGAACCAGTCGAGGTGGTCTTAGTCACCAGCCCATAGCTTGGCAGTGAGAATTTTCCGCAGTCTGGAGACGAAACTGTTCCAACGAGATAACGGCGATCTGAGTTAGTAGTATTATCAAGATGGGGAGAATGTCCCGTCCAGGTGGGAGATGAGACATGCGAAGATAAACAGCTTCTTGGTGATGATATTGGAGAATCGAAGAAAGCTGGCGATGGACTTCGTCGGCTGTTCTTGCGAAGTAGCGATGATGATTTAGAAGGATTAGGCGATGATAGTTCGTCTTGTTCGTTGCGCGTCGACGAAAGCGACATAGGCTGAGACTTTTCGTTTGGGGGTTTTTCTTTTGACAAACTTCTTTCCCGTCCATCGACGACATCACGGGAACCCGATCTACTTCGTTTTAGCTTACGATCATGATACTGATTTGGAATGTCTAAATTAGAATCGGTTGATGCTGGACTTAGATCACGAGTGGTCTTATGACGACGAACCTTGCGACCTGCTTCTTTTTCCAATAGGGATGGATGCTCATCCAAGTCACCAAAATCTGCGGCTTCATCTAAAAATTTGAATAAAAAACAAGGAAAAAAGGTTGATGAATTATTTTGTAAAGTTTGTATGGTGATGTGACATTAGTATCTATGGACGATATTTTCGCAAATTGACACCATGGACATTAGCTTTGGAGAAACCAAAAATTTACTAGACAGGTCACTTTAAACTGATTTACTGGAAGCCGATCCAAGACGAATCGGGCTGACTGGAGACGTATAAGACTGCAGACGGATCGGAGACAAAAAAGGACAGACCAAAGATGGATCGAAAACGGATCATAGACGGACCAGTGAGATCCATGACTGATAGTAGATCAGTTTTATTCAAGACGGGCTGTGAAGGATTGAAGACTGAATGGAGACGAATCGGTGAAAGACCAGGTACGGATATGGATCAGAATTAGATCAGATGGATCAGAGAGAGACCCGACATAGGCAGATCAATCTATCGGGGAATCGAAGACGCTTTGCAAGCGGAAAGGAGATGAACCACAATCGGATCCAAGATGGATACAAGTCGAATCATAGACCGATCACATATTAAATTTACCTGGGTTATTTTCGAGGGGATTTTAACTAGCACAGAGATTATTAATCAATTGGAATAGACAAGGGCTCAACATGGAAATCCAACATTAAAAAAAACTTACCAACGGTTATAGTTGGATTACTGATCTCAATCGAGTGCAATGGTGATCGTCGCCCCATACTGCTTCTTTCAAACTTCTTCATATCAGTGCTATTCAGTAATGAATCACTAAAACTCATTGTGTCGGAAAACTTTGTTGCTCTAATTAGTTCCGGGTCATAATTTTCTTTATCCTCAAAAATCGCCTCGGGATTTTTGTTGTTGGCAACTGCTACCCTTTCTATAGCTTCGCCCAACGAAAGCATTCTAACACTCGGTTTTTCTTGTACTTGTTCACGGTAAGGATTCATGCAGCTTCTGGTTTTCTTAGCCATTAGGAGGCGATTTACCACTGATCCATCTGAGTCTTCAGTTTGTATATCAACTATAAAACAAACAATAAAGTTAAAAGCTTTCCTGAGACATTTTGGTAACTTACTTACCCAGAGCCCTTTCAATTGCTGAAACGCTTAACAAATATGAACTATCTGTGGCGTTTCCAGAGTCCTTACTCTCATGCTTCTTATCCATTGATGTCCGATTTGGTGGATGGTTGCTATAAGTTTTATTATCCGGCTTCGGTGTAGTGGATTTATTCATCGAATCTGTTTCCGTTATTGTCGCATCCACCAGCGCGACAGGAGGACGCCCCTTGACTGGACTTTTAGCATGAACGATATTCCAAAGATCTTCTGATTGTTGCCCAAAATAGTTGCCAAGTGAGAAATCTGGATCATGGACACCATTCGACATCATTGAAGTTAGCAGAGTATCCGCGTGAACTCTGCTCTGATTCTTAGCATGTGAATCACTTAGAGCCTTTTCGGGAATAGCAGCATACTCCTGTGCCCACATCTTCTCATCGTCCATCAACTTCGAACGCATTAGTTCGGCTGGAGCAAAATTTTCCGAATCGAAACAACTCTCATCAGCACGCATGGCATTTGAAAATGAATAACGACCTTGATCGGTACCTCCCGAATAAAGAGATTCCTGAGTGGTTTTAGACATATCTGCTGTACGTGGCAGACTCATGCTGTTGTTACCACCATAGCTTTCACGCAATGAATCACACAGACTGCGAACACTTGCCGCAGAGCTACTTGCTAAAATTTCTTCCACAGACAACAAGCTATGGCGATTGGATTTTTGTCTGTTCAGCTCTCTCGAGAGAGCCGTTGATCTGCCAGTCATTTCAGAGGGCTCAAATGAAATTTTATTTACTACGGAGCTTTTTGTAGCTGATGATCTAATGTCAGAAGATTCTAAATGAATGGTTTTGTCAGCAGCAAGATCAGTGATGTTGATGCTCTTGAGACCACGATATGGTACATAGTCGGTGCGATCAAGGACTGAAAATAAATTTAATAGAAATAGGTACCTATATATTACTTTCAATTCACTCGGCCATTAAAAGCTATTTGATGATAGGATAGACTAACGACAAGAAACCTCAAACCAATTGGTACTCTTTTACAATAATTGCAACAAGGCTTCCCGTGAACCTCGATGCAAATGTGAAAGCTGACAGTATACTTTAGTAAGGACTTTATAAAGAACAAGGAAACCATAATAGTTTATTCAATGCTACTCACCAGGTGTCCTTGTGATATTTGACTCATTCTCTTTGTTTCCCATGCTAAGTTGTTTTGGGTTGGGGTGCTTAAATTTACCTTGCGAAGCTTTCTGTAATGTTTCCATTGCTTTGGCACGTTCCTGCTTCAAACGCTCATTGATCTTATCTCTGCTCGTTGATGATGAATTTCTTGAGGTTTCACCAAAAACTACAGAAACATAATCACAACATTTTAAAACACATGACAGATAAAATCAAAAATTAATTATTAATTCTTACCGCGCAAATTTTCCATATTTAAGAGACCCAGTGTGTCGTCTTTTTCAGTGTTTAAGAATGAACTTAAAGGAATTGTGAATTTTTGTTTGTTAATTATACTTAAACGAATTTTGGTTAATGATATTTATGTACCTGGAAGCATCCTTGAAATTTCTTGTATCCATTTATTTTAAGTTGGTTCAACGTTCAATCGTTCAATAACGAGGAATATTAAGCATTTAAAACTAAAATGTCTTTGTGAAATGATAAATGAAGTCACATGTATAATTAAATAATTAGAAAATCAATAAAATATACTAAAATAACTTGTAAATGTTAATAAATAAAATTAAAAAATCAGACAGTAGTACGACAAATACACAACCGTAACGAAATTTTTCTTTGAATTTTGATTTTTGTAAGTGCATTTGTGCATTGTGCATTGAATCGAGAATGCAACGACACATGTAATACTTGGTAATCGGTAAAATAAATTTAGGAAGCGTTCAGAAATTGTCAGAATGAACTGATGATAATTTTATTAAGGCCGAGCATTCATTTTTCATTTTAATTCATCGTTTTTATTTTTGAGGAAGACTACAACTATTTGACCATAGCTTTTTGTCTGATAGGAGACACTAAAAATTAAACTGCTATTTGAACCTCTTTTATGTTCTCATAATAAATTCCAAAAAGTTATAATAGAAGTGAACCCTTCTTATTCTATGGATATGCAATGCGTACGATGAAAACGTGGTTCAAATTTCGATTTGTGGTTCAGCAATTTTAAATCACCAACGTGACGTGTTAAATCGGGTTCAACGAAGGTTAAGGTTTAAGAAAAATAAAATTTTAAAATTGAACAACCGTTGATCCTCATTTAACTCACCGAAATCAGTAGGTGTGTTTTTTTTTCTTTGCCCAAATGTGCTTGAACGAAAAAAACGACGTCGGGGCTAAGCAATTTACATGTTAAATGCAAAGACAGCTAGGCCCCTTTAGGCTTAGCTTAGCCCAGATAATTTTCTGGGCTTAACTTTAGCCCATGACCCATGTTCTGTAACTATTGCATCGATAAAAAACGATGGAAATTAAACAAATCGTATGAGTTTTGTTTCATTTTTCAACGTTTCTCGACTGATTTTATCGATGAGATAGTTACAGAACATGGGGCCAGATAAAAACTGTGCTACCGGCACGAATTTCATACTTGTTATCTATAGCTTGTATGGAAATTCCATTTTTTTCTGTGATGGTGTCACCCCGATATTGTTTTTTTGCCCGATTTTTCCAGGCTTGTAAGAAAAACACCTACTCATTTAAAAAAGCTGAACCATGGTGGATCGAAATTTGAACCACGTTTGTACAACGCGGTCCTTATAGTTTCTGTAGCGAAGGTGTTGAATAACAAACACACCTATTGCTTTAAGGCCTAACTATATCCAATTCACTTTTGCACAAAAATCAAAAAAAGTTTTGTCTTTCAATCTATTTTCAACTCAAGTCTTACAAAAGTAAAAGTAAGAGTGATAAGGCCTAACTACATTCCTTTCACTTTTGTACAAAATTAAAAAAAAGTTTTGTTTTTTTTTTTCAATGAACTACTCAATTCAATCTTTTACATTGCACGAAATTGCAAATTTGGTTGAAATTATTTAATTTTGATGTGTAAATTCATATGAGATGATTTCGTACCGAAACGTAGTAATGTTCACATTACATACTTTTACTTTTGTGGAAAAGTGAAACTCAAATAAATCTTCATAAACAGTTAAAAAGCTGATTCATAGGTGTCACACATATCGATGAAAGTTGCCGAACTAGCCTTTTCTGTGTTTGAATGCATTCAGCTCAACTAAAATTTCATACTCTTTTCGCAGGAAGGTGTCGCTAGCTTATATTTGTATTTTTCACTTTTGCACTTTTGTACAAAAGAGAAATGAATGTATAGTTAAGCCTTTATCTGGATTAAACGAGTGAATAATATGGGCTTAACATAGTTGTTGTTGTATTTGAAATATTAATTACTTAGTTTTTTTTTCATTTTTTTCAGACATTAGTTGTGTTTTTTGCAAGTCAAAATAATATTGTCTGAAAAAAATGACATAAACAAAACAATTTACATTTAAATACAGTAAAAACAACTAATAGAGTTACCTATGTCCAGATAATTAAGTGGATTTAACTTTTGTCCCGATAAATACGGTATTGCCGAACTACAATTCTCATTGTGTTATCGATAATTTATATAGAAATGTCAAATGTTTGTTGGAAAGATAGTTCAATACAAAATGGCAGACCAAGGGGAAATGTTGAAATGTCCCGATGTCTTTTTTTTCGCCAAAGGAATGGACATGCAAAACACGCAGCTAGTATTATTTTGAGTTGCAATTTTCAGTCCAATCTTTGTGTCAAACATTTTTGTATATGAACTTTGACAGAACTTTGGACTAAAATGCGCAGAATTGCACAGAATATCATAGAAATTTAAAATAAGGAACTGGACTTAAAATTTGTCTTTAGTGCCTTTCACATGAGCTGCGAATTGCGAATGGTCATGAGTTTTGATATTTCTTTCACATGAGTAGTCGCCGACAGACGCGAATTGTTACGAAAAATAAACCAGTGCTTAAACAATTTAAGGTTAAATTCGAGCGATATTTTTTATTCGCAGATATGTGGAATACGTCCTGATGTTGTGGATCACGAATAAGTGTTTGGCTGTTCGCATAAAAATGTTAAATTTAACAATTTAATTTAGTTTTGGGCTGTGTTTTCTTTTTAAAAATGTAGATAAGATCGTTTATTGTCGAAAAGTAAAAATAAGAATTTGTTGATATTTGCGTTTGGAATTGCCTAAACAAATTTGTTCGCATTCGCAGTTCGCGGCTCATGTGAAAGGCACTTTTGCTCGATCTGCGAACCAGATTCATCCATAAATTTCAATAACATTCGATATTTCCATTTGCATAAATTCTTCTGCGAACGCTGTATCAACAACCTGAAAAATCGATAAATTTCAATAACTTTCGATTTTTCCATTTGCATAAATTCTGTCATCCCATCCCTAGTAAAAACAACAAAAATCTGTCAAACAAAACCAGACAGCCAGTCTCGAAAAAAGTCTGTTTTTTGACGTTTTGCCAACATAACCTCAAAAAAAGCTAAAAGTGCATACGACGAATACCGAACGAGAACTCGAATCTCGAAACCCGATTGTTCGCGAATTCTCGTGTGTTGTGTCTACAATTTCGCCTACTGACTGCGTGTACACCGAAAAAATATAAAAAATAATAAATAATAAAAATAAACCCCTATCTAACTAGATTTCTTGAATTCTATCCAAGTCCATAGTTCCAAGTTTACTCGATTCAATTGTGAATTCCCAAAGATCGAATAATCCAAACGTGTTGAAGAAACAACGTGAAAAATGGTCAAAACTAAAAAGGGCAAGAAAGAGGTAGTCTCTGGCGACGACGAGATGTAAGTACCGTGGCGAGCATTGAACTTTCACTTTTTGAAAAAACAAGATTTCAATTGGAACACACTTTCAGGGTCAACAACGAGACAACTACCATTGACGATCGAGTTGATGCTGGCAGCAGCGACGATGACACTGTCACTGCTAAAAACAAGAAGAACAAAAAGAAGGATGGTAATAAGAAGAAACCCGGAAAGCCAGCGGCCAAGACGGCGGCGAGTGAAGACGATGATGTTGATGGCGATGATGAGGTTTCAGCCATCACCGATTCGGTAAAGAAGCTCAAAGTTGGAAAAAAATCGAAGTCCAAGAATTCTGCCGCTAATTCTGATGATGGTGGTGCGGAGGGATCCGACGATGAAAAACCAATCAAGCAAAAGAAGAAGAACGCCAAGAAAGCTAACAAGAGTTCTGGATTCGATTTGCTTATGGCCGAAGACGATGATGAGCCAGTCAAGCCCTTGTCCGAGTCCGACGATGAGGCAGCAGAAGTTGAAGTGAAGCCGAAGAAAAACGAGAAAGCCGGAAAGAAAAATAAGAAAGCTAAACATAAAAACAACGACGACGACGATGAAGATCTGGACAAGGTTCTGGCCGAACTGCAGATGGAGTATGCAGGGCAGAAGGCTCCTGCTGAAGTTGTTGTTGCTTCTGCCGATGATATTGCGGAAGCGGAATCCAAGAAGAAGAACAAGAAAGGTAAACATTTATATTACCTACAATTGCAAGTGAAGAACATTTTACTTAGAAGTTCAATTAAGAATCTATTTTAAATTACACAATTTTTAACCCAATTTTACCTAGAATCTTAGTTTTGTTAACCAATTGTCGGTGTCTTGTCGGTGTCCCTCAGTGATTTTCGTATTTAACTGAAAGGTTACTTAAAATTATCACTCGTGCTCGTCAACCCATATTTGGTTGGTTCAATTCAAGTTTAATCAAAATGAACTACTGTGGCAGTAGTTAACTATTCGAGCAAAAGTAAACCAAACGAGTACACCTAAACCTTTAACTTAAGTCCGTATTTGGAGTTTTGCAAAGTCTAAGCTGTGGACAAATCTCGCAAATTAATCAAAAAAATTAATATACGAATGTGAAAAATATCGCAGCTCTAATCAAAATGTTTTTTTCAACCGATTCATTCAGTACAGTCAAATTAGGTTTTGACACCACAAACATTTATACTGCACGTAGCATTTACAACGCAAGGCATTTACTGGCTACGCAACGAATTAGATGCGAAAAATTATACAATTTTTAACTTTTGGGAACACATTAAACTTTGCAGACAAAAATTTTAGGAATCAATCACAAAGTTTCAAACGCAGTTTCATAATTCAGACAAAAAAAGGATTTTTTTGAATCACTCCCAATGCTAATACATTCTTCTATTATGTTCAAACGGCTGGGCTGGGCTAAATAAATTTGAAACAAAAGTAAATACATTTGGGGTATGATTTTTCTGGAACATTTTCCAAAATTGAATTTTGAGACCCCACGCCCACTTTTCAATATTTTGGTTTGCTTTTGTAACCTGCTGCTCAGAAACTAGAAGAAAAAACTGGTCCTTAAAAAAAGCCAAACACAAAAAAAAAAAAAAATGGACAATTCATTACCGAAAAGTTCTTTGGCTCTATGACCACATGAAACTGTTAACGGTTTTTTTGTAAATCGTATTATACCTATTTGAGACTGTTTTTGTACAACAATTTTTCCATATGGCCAAAAGTTGGGTTTCTTCGACATGTCGTCCACAAAACATGGATTTTTCGGCAAGTAAAAAACTAAAAAAAATACACATTTTTGGAAATTAAATACAACAGTTAATGTTTTGTGTATAGAAAATAGAATGCATTTTTTTCGCCAAATAAACAATGCAAAACCAGACAACACTCTAAAACCAAATGTAAAGTAAAATATCAATATTTTGAGATAACATTTTTAATGTTATCATTCCAAGAAAATATTATTTTATTTAAAAGTATTGCTTTCGATTTTTAAAGCTTTAATTTTAATCAAAATCGTTTCTCACGTTTTGGAGGAAATTAAAAAAAAAAAAAAGTTTTTGTATCGCTGCTGCTACCCATTATATTTGAGCTCCAAAAGAAATCAGCCATTTGGGAGAACATTAAGATAGCTAAAATTCTTGGAGAATTTGTCACCTCCGGCGTGTGATAGTCCAAAGCACTAACCATTACCTCATTTACTATGATAGTGAAACTTCATACATCGTCGGCTTTCTGTCAAAACCTCGTAAGTCAGTTTTGAAAAATTGATTAGAAGACACAAAAAAACGGTTAAAAAGTTAATAAAACCGGATTGTAAGACCGTAAAAGGTTTTGAAACTGGTTGACGGAACCAAAAAAAAACCAAGATTGATTTGGGAGACATTGATATTTTCATTCAGTGATTTGTTTTCATCTAAAATACTTTAAAATGGCATTTTAAGACTTACGAGGTTTTGACAGAAATCCGACGATATGTACTTTATGGTGGTCGTTATGAGTGTTTTTTAGTTTTCATGTTTGGATTGGCCTTAATCAGCTACAAATGAAGAAAAAGAACGCCCTAATTTTTCAGATTTTTATTTTCATCCCCTATAGTCGCTGATGATGAATTGGTTATATGCTCTTCGGAAAATATTGAAAATTCTACGTTTTAAAACAAAAGATGAATTACGCTCCAAAGACAGAGTTTGCATTGAAAAAGATTCACTACCTTGTCTTCCATTCAACAAAATGAAAATTACACTGATTTATGGTGAATCATTAGTAAAACTTATGTTTTCTTTTTTTCGATTTTAAAAATCTTGATTTGTAAAAAAAATAAAAGATCAAGAAAGATTCAGCACATTTTCCTAATACATTATAAAAAACTAAAAAAAAAGTACAAAATTTCTTGCAAACTTTATAATTTATGTTAATAGTTATGAATAAAATATAAAAAAATATTAATGATATCTTAAAATCAAATAAAACGATAAATATATTTTTTTACTTCAATTAAAGGGAACAAAACCCAAGCTACTCCAGTGGAAGATGATAATAACGATGGCGATGATAATGATGAGAGTACTGTTAAAACTGCCGCACAAAAGAAAAAAGAAAAGAAGGAGCGCCAAAAGAAAGAAGCAGCTCTAGCCAAGCAGAGAGAAATGGAAGGAAAATCTAAGCCTACGGCTGAAGCCGAGCCAGATGAAATAAAAGAAGCTTCAGTAGAACCAGAACCCGAGCAGCCAGAGAAAGAAGAATCTACAGCTGCCCAAGAAGACAACGAAAAATCTTCCAAGGATGATAAGAAAAAGAAAGGCAAAAAAGACAAGAAGGAGAAGAAGCTTGAAGAAGAGAAAAAAGACGACAAAAAGGGCAAAAGTGGAATGAGCAAATCTGTGGTAGCTGCAATGCAGGAGCGACTAAAGAAAATCAAAGAAGAAGAAGAACGTTTAGCTAGAGAAGAGGAAGAACGAATTCGTTTGGAGGAAGAAAGAGAGATCCAACGTTTGGAAGCGATTCGGTTGGAGCAAGAAAAGAAAGAGAAGAAAAAACAGAAGGAAGCTGAAAGAAAGGCCCGCTTGAAAGCCGAAGGTAAGCTGCTGACCAAGAAGCAGAAAGAAGACCGTGCCAGAGCTCAGGCTATGTTGGATGCCTTGAAAGCTCAAGGATTGGAAATTCCTGATCCAGCTGAGAAACGTCCACGTCCTGGAACTCGTTATCGTCCATCCAAGAAGAAGGGACCAGCTCAGAAGCAGGAGGAAGAAAAGATCGAAGACGGTCAGTCGCAAAGTGAGAGTTCCAAGGATAATACTCCTCAGCCAGAGGATGAGAAAAACTTAGAAGAGACCGTAAAGGAGTCCTGGGACGCGAGTGCCAGTGAAGAGGAAGATGAAGATTCTCAAGAGAAGTCCTCCGAGGCAGCACAACAAGAGGAGGATGGCGCAGAAAATGCTGCTCAGGAAAAAGACGATGAGGAAACGGATTCAGCTGATGAAGATTCTTCTGATGATTCATCCGATGGCGATGAAGATGATGGTAGTGATGGAAGCGGTGATGCCAATGACAAGCGCTACGATCCCAAGTTGAAACGCGAACGGGCGATTACCCGTATTGAAAGACTTCGTGAAGAAGCAAATAAGCGTCGCACAACCGACGATCTTCGTGCTGCTGTTGTTTGTGTCCTAGGCCACGTAGATACTGGAAAAACTAAGATTCTCGATAAACTTCGACGAACTCATGTGCAAGATTCTGAGGCCGGCGGTATCACACAACAGATTGGAGCCACAAACGTGCCTATTGATGCAATCAAGGAACAGGCAAAGGTGGTTAAGGGTTCCAATGACTTTGAACATCGACTGCCAGGTCTTCTTATCATTGACACCCCCGGGCACGAGTCGTTCAGTAATCTTCGAAATCGTGGCTCGTCTTTATGTGACATTTCTATTTTGGTAGTAGATATCATGCACGGTCTGGAACCGCAGACGATTGAATCCATAAGTCTGCTCAAGAAAAAGAAGTGCCCGTTCATTGTTGCTCTGAATAAAATCGATCGTCTGTACGATTGGCAAGTGATGCCACGAAAGGATATTCGTGATGTAATCAAAGGACAACAGACCAATACTCAAGTCGAGTTCCAACAACGGACCAAGGAAGTAATTCTGCAATTTGCCGAACAAGGTCTCAATGCAGCTCTATTCTATGATAATCCAGATCCTCGTACGTATGTATCACTGGTGCCAACAAGTGCTATCACTGGTGAAGGAATGGGTAACCTCCTTTTCCTCATCGTTGAGTTTTGTCAGAATATGTTGGCCAAGCGTCTGATGTACAGTGATGAGTTACAGGCAACTGTACTCGAAGTCAAGGCTATACCTGGTTTGGGAACGACTATTGATGCTATTTTGATCAATGGCAAATTAAGAGAAGGACAAACCATGATACTTGCTGGAACAGATGGACCCATAACAACTCAAATTCGTTCGCTTCTTATGCCACAACCATTGAAAGAGTTGAGAGTTAAAAATGCTTACGTCGAGTATAAGGAGATTAAAGCAGCTCAAGGAGTTAAAATTGCAGCAAAAGATCTGGAGAAGGCAATTGCTGGTATTAATCTATTAATTGCCAATAAGCCAGATGAGGTTGAAATTTGTCGGTAAGTTAATAAATTTTTGGTAGTTTTGACAAAAGTATTGAGAATTTGGTTGATTTTGTTTTCAGCGAGGAAGTGGCAAAGGAACTCAAGAGTGCTTTGAGTCACATCAAACTCAGTACACCTGGTGTATTCGTCCAGGCATCGACTTTGGGATCTTTAGAAGCTCTGCTGGAGTTCTTAAGGACATCCAAAATTCCGGTAAGTGATTTAAATTTTTTGTCTGTGTAGTGGCATAAGATCCATTGAAAATTGAGAAAAAATTATTTTTAAACACTTATAAGCCCATTTTTGCTGAAACGAAATTAAGCCGTTTTAGTTGAACATAAATATTTAAGTTTTATTTCAGCAAACCGCTCTTAGAACAACTTTCGCCTTAGTGCGTGAGTCTTGAGAGTGCTTTCTACTTTAATAAGTTGATGAAGAAATTTTCAATTTGGCGACTAATTTACATTACATTATGTACACCTATTGCTAAGTTCTTTATCACAGTACACATATTTGTGTACTGTTGTTCTTTATGATGTAAGAATGTGTCATACATTTTTGAAAAGGTCATTGTGAGAACACCATTTCATTATTTTTCCATTAAGCTCTAAAACCATGGGGCTCACGAGATATTCGGCTGATGTTGAGTAGGAAGGCAATGTCCCCATTGAATTTGCTTAGGTACTTTTTGAACCACTTGTTAATTTTAATTCCTTCTTTCTATACTATCTGATGTAAAATACATATGTATTAAAGAAAATGACAGAGCCTCTTTTCCCATTTTTAATAAATTAATTGAAGTGCATGTGGCCCTAACACAATGGTCTGAAAACCGCTATTTTTAACCCCTCGTCCTTACCACGGGCGCCAAAAACCTGCCAGATTTTTGAATTTGATGTCAAGATAACCTCATACTCATTTTTGGGCTATGTGTTCAACCCTAAATATGCTGAATTAATAATTTCAGGCTGCTTATATAGCAATTATTTCTGTAAAATTAAAGCACAAATATAGAAATCCGATTAGTTCGTACTTTATTTTGGGCAGTACTGTATGTTTGTTTACATAGTTAAGTACGCTGTGGTAGACAAAACAATTTGTTACTTTCATTAATAATCCTTTAAAATAATTGTTCTTTTAGTAATAAACTTACAGTTAAGGCTACTCGTATGAGAACAAAAACCCGCCACATCCATATCAGGAAAACTCGCTCACCAAACTCGCTTACTTAAACTTAATTATTTAATAACTTTTAAATAGAAAAGAGAGTACTTAGAAAATATTTTGAATATAAAATCATAGATTTTAGTCTTTTTGTTATGGTTATATTAAAAGTTCCGTTTTAAAGATATTAAACAATTACATCTGCCTGTGACTAGTTTTTCTGGCATGGACATGGCCAGACATGGCCATCACCTCAATTTCATTATCTTGAAATCAACCCCAGTGAACTTAAGCCGTTTTTCCAATGAACTATTAGTCAATCTAGAAGCGGATGGTTTCAAAGTTATTGCATATGCTGATGACGTTGCCATTGCAATATCGGGAAAGCATCTTGAAATCGTAACAGAATTAATGCAAACCGCTCTCAACAAACTACCTAAATGGACAGACAAATGTGGACTAGGTGTAAATCCCCACAAAACTGAACTTGTCCTCTCTACAAGGAAATATAAAATTCCGAATATAGACCCTCCATCAATATATGGTATTCCACTTAACTTCAATTTTAGACAAAAAGTTGAGCTGGAAACCAAATATACAAGAAACAATTAGAAAGGCCACAGTGGCACTTTTCTCATGTAAAAAAGCTATTGGAAACAAATGGGGCTTGTCGCCACATATCACCCACTGGCTATACACAGCGTTCATCAGACCGATACTCACTTATGGGGTGGCAGTATGGTAGACTGCTTTAGATAAAATAACTTATCGTGATAAGGTAAGCAAAGTACAGAGATCGGCTTGCATATGTATCAGCGGAGCTCTTCGTTCGACACCTTTCGCCGCTTTAGAAATACTGCTTAACATCACAACCCTCGATATATACACTAAACAAGTGGCGGCGAGCACAGCTATTCGTCTCAAAGCCATTTCTCAATGGTCCAATAACTCTATTGGCCACACTATTATTCTGAACAAATTCGAGCACTCCGACTACACCATCCCTCAGCCGGTTTTTGGCAAAAACTTTCAAGTAACAATTCCAACAAGATCCACTTGGGAAGATAATGAATTCTTGAGAAATGAAGCAATTCACTTCATGGCTCAAAAACCGAAGAGGGGGTAGGTGGCGGCGTGTACTCAGAACGACTAAACATTAGTCTCTACTTCCGTCTCCCTGATCATTGTAGCGTGTTCCAAGCGGAAATCCTGGCGATAAAAGAAGTTTTATCTTGGCTCAAAGAAAACGTAATATCTACTTTGAATATCCGTATGTTCTCAGATACAGATCTGTTTCTACAAACTCCGTAACTGCCCGAAACTGTCGATCGTCTCTAATGGAGATGGCAGAACAGTTCAACATTCACCTTATCTGGTTGCCGGGACACAGAGATATTCTAGGAAACTGTAAAGCCGATGAACTCGCCACGATAGGAACTAGTACACCAATATCACCTAACAAGATGAATATTGGAATACCGATCGCTACATGTAAACTTATGCTTAAGCAAGATTCCATGATGATGACAAACAGCAGATGGACAGGTATCACTACTTGTCTGGCGACAAAACAGATCTGGCCAACACTGGATCCGAAGCGATCGAAATGTTTGTTATCTCTGAGTAGATTGCAAATTAGCTCCACAATTAGTGTCATTACTGGACACTGCCTCATAGGTAAACACGCCAATAGATAGGACACGCTCATGTCCTGCTCTTTCTCAAAGACGCAAAACACACATAGGAAATTTTTTCTTTAATGATCCCAGTGACATAAATAAAATCGACATTCACAGTCTCCATCGCTTTATTAAAAGCTCCAATTGGTTTAATTAACGAGGATTACCTCGCATTCTTTATGTGGTATCACAATAGGCCTATTCTGGCCTAAGTGTGTCAGCAGTTTTCCTGACAGCCACCTTAACCTAACCTAACCTAACCATCCTATGGACCCTTTAAATGTACAAATAATTAAATCCAGTTATCAGAACCCCCAACGTCGAGCTGTGGTCGGATGCACATGATTTAAAATCATCAAAGAGTTCTTCATATAGCTAAAGTTTTGCTATTCAACATTGTCAAATTAAGCGGGTCATTTGAATGGTGGCCAACGATCTAGTAAACCGAGACGGCAAATCTATTATAAACCGATATGCCAAGCAAGATCTAGTTTTGTTCCGAATTTATTTTGGTGAATCTAACTTTGCGCTGGCAAAAGTTTCTGACATGCCGCCCCTCGGTTTGGCTACCTTCACATAGAGGTTGTATCTCTTGTGATTGAGCGAGCCATGGACTAACAATTAAAATTTAAGTAAACAAAATAACCTTTCAAGTTTGCGGAACTCATTTATCATTTTAGATTTTTACAAATTACCTCACATAAAACTTAACGTCATCATCGTCGTTGTTTTATACAAACACAATATTTTATTTTATTTTTTCATTTGCGTAGCAATTCCACCCTCTTTTGGATAAATAGCAACGAGCATGTGCCATTGCTTAAAGTCAACAAGAATACAAAATAAAAATAAATAAATCAAAACATTTTAAATATATTTAAACAAAAATACACACTCACCAAGACCACAATGACCCCTTGTGGCATATTCTTTAAAATAAAATCAAAGAATTCGTGCATATTTTTAGGAACCATTTTTTTTCCTCAGAGTTGTGACCAACGAACATCTATGTTCCGCTCTCCTTCCATTCTTTAGCTGACATTCTTTATAAACAATCAACTTCTCTAGACTCTAGAGTCTAGTAGATACAAAATGTGATCTCATATTTATGAATGAAAATTTTTCTTTAGCATTTTGTATTTCTTTCCTCTCGATCTCGACTATAACTTATGTAATTACTGTTTAGTCACCCGGTCTCGTGGTGTTTTTTTTTTTTTTTCTTTTTTCTTCTTTAACATGAATGTGAACTTGAGTACTTCGAGAGACAGAGGACATTGTTGGTTTCGTCGGTCGTTTTGCCTGGGCTGTTGTGTTCTTCGAAGTCAAAAGAAGACATTTGCCAAGACTGACATATTGTCGCGCGAATAGAAGAGCTGCAAAAAAATTTAAAGAAAAAAACAACAACATTGACTCTTAATATAAAAATGAAAAACAAAAGAAAAAGAACTCTGCTGATGAATAAAAAGCCAGCAGAGGAAGTGCGACCGGAAGTTCTGAAAAGTCTATTTCCGTAGTATCTGTCGATTGCAGTTCTTCTTAAATTTCTCTCTGCGCCCTACACAAAAGTTTCAAGCTGGTCATGGCAGGAGAAGCAGTTGAAATATTCATATGTTGCGGTTTTGTTTAAATTGTTTTTTTTTTTTCTTATTTACATACCTACTTTTATTTACTTAAATAGGTAATTTAAAAAGGCAAGATGTGGGTTGATTCGTAAGCTGTGGTTTTTGCTTACCTACTAAACTATCAAAAAAGAAATACTTACGACTCAATCGTGCACTTTATTGTTTCAAAGTATTATATGTATAAGCTTATTCTGCTTACACAGTTTCCCTACATTTGATGTGTGATCGTTTCTTTTCATTAGCAGACACCGGCCGGCCGGTCGAATGTGGGTTCAGCTTCAGACCTCTTACTGCGCGAAATTCCTATAGACTCGTGGGTGGTGCAACAACAGCAACCAGCAACTACATAGTATATTCTCGAACTCGATCTAGAGGAACGCCAACCACAACACCTTCGCTTATAAATATTTTGTTTGGCCTTTTATCAACGTATCTAGTTCATTCATTCATTCATAGCTTTGCTGAGGTGGCTGAATCTGAATGGTGTATGTTGTGTTGGTTGGGTTCTTTTTTGTCTGCCTTTATTGCCTTCCTCACTGTTGCTATGAGAGCTTCTTTTTTGTTGCCATGAATGAAGAATGCGAATGCAAATGAATGAAATTATCTATTTTTCTCTCTGATATCAAAGCAGTTGTTTTACTATAAATGCAATAGTTTGAGTCCCCAACAACATTATGGGCATGGGGCACATAAAGTGAAAGCTTATAGAGAAGGTATGCACATAGTTAGGTTGTCTAAATATGTGATGGCTGGTGGTGTGAAATTATCACATTTTTTTTGTTGAATGAAATATGTGAATGAAATTCAGACAATCTGGGATTTGTTGGTGGAATTCTCGGTAGGTATTATCTTTGAACTAGCACAAAAAAAAATATAGAAAATATTTTTGTAATTTTTTTCAGAAAAGAAAATGAAATTAGTAATGAATGTAGGTAGTAGGTAGTAGTAGTACTAGCAGAGAATTTTCGTAAAATAAATGCACTTTTCTTTTTTATTAGATCATTCCCAGAATATTATATTGAGAGGCTTTCAAGTTGTTTAATTTGTTTTTTACAAAAAAAAACCAAGGTGGGTTACTCCTGCCAGCAAGTTTTAAAGCATTTCTTAGTACAAGTTTTTTTAATAAGGACGCTTGGTTTTCAAATGTATGTAAATAAAACAAGTTGTACGGAAGATATCCATAATTATTTTAGCTCAAATGACATTTTATGGCATAAGGTATGATTGAAATATAATTTCGTTCAAATATCCGCATTGGCTTTGCACATCTTTTCGACGACTTCATAAGAAGCTCCAAATGGTTCACCGAGAAAGGAAAAGTGTTTCCTAGATTCATGCGATGTCACAATAGACCAACTCATGGTCAACTCATGGGAACGGTCTCAGCGTAGTTTCTGGACAATGAATGAACAATGAACTATAAACACCCGAGACTTATTTGCTGTTGTTTCAATGTACAAAGCATTGAAGTTGTTGTTTCTATGTGTTTTCGAATGTAGACACGATGAGACTCCCTAATCCGGAATTAATTTTTCTAATGTAAACAGGCTCTAAGTGTTTTAGTCCTCACGACTAGCAGCCACTTCAACCTTGCAAAAAAATGTCTGTTTGGTAACTTCAAACATCGTACAAATTCGTATGATGCACAGTGAGGCCAAGGTGGAAAAAACTGTGTTTAATTTGATATTGTGATATACTTTTCTTTCAGTATGCATGAAAAATCCGGCGGTTATAATAAAGGGTAAAAAAAAATATTTTACCCCAATTTTCAAATTACACCGAAAAGTAGTCAAACTTTGTCTTCGAGTGTATTTATGACTTGAGTAGCCATACAAAAAAGGTAAACATTCCTTGGGTCGGACTCAGGCCTTTCCTCGTAAACTTTTAGTAGAGAAGATTTAGTTAAAATTGTATCACCAGATTTCACCAGTTTTGGGATCATTTGATAAAAATTAAATTTTAGAAATAAGATAATAGGTTTGTTCGTTGAGCGTTGAAGTCACCCTGAGGTCGCCCAAAGTGCTTTTTGAAAACCCTGAAATTACCCTGGAAAGCAAATTCTGTGTTTTTTTAGACCTCGGGTCGCTCTAAACGTGCCCTGAAGTAGAACAGGGTTTTTTGCTGAGGTCTGTTGAGGTAAAGAATAAACTGTCATAGTGACATGAGCTCGGAAATTATAGATTCACCTCCTGTAGGTAATTCTTTTGTTTTTAAAATGGAAATTTAAGGAATACACAAATTTACTGTAACAATAACAAATAGAAATAAAAACTGCAAATTGTTTTATTCATTTTTGAAACAAATTTTGTTTCTTTCTTATCTCAACAGCCCTTTGGTGATTTTTTTTTAAGAACCGAAAGGCACCAGTGTTTTTTTTTTGACAATTCTTGGTGTTGTCAAAAGCCCTGGACAACCTTGGATTAACTTCAACAAACGAACCTAATAATTCCAACAGGTTTAATAAAGACGTGATTATTTTTTACAAAACTCGTTACAGAATTTTAAAGTTCCAAATTTATAAATAAATAAATTAAATAAATTTGGTGGCACAACAGCTCGTGGAGAACCAAGGCCTAGCGACTTACAATTCTAAACCACTGCGTATTTTTGGCAGGAATGGAGGGGACCAAAAATTTTTTGCCGAGTCCGAACGGCTAGATGAGAAGCACTTATTCATGACAAGTATACTCTTGGAGGATTTGTCAGTTCCTCGCAAGAGGCAGTACCTCGCGAAAAAAACATTTCTGTTTTTAGATGGCAGCGGCTGGGAATCGAACCCAGACCTTTGGCATGACAGTCCTACGCACCAACCATCATGCCACGAGGTACTACAGTAGTAGTTCCAAATTTTACTTCAAAAATAATTTTGAATCACTCCAATTCACTTTTCTTCCCCGAAAAATCGTTATATACTTTTTAGTTTTCACCGGACTATAGGTAAATGATTCAAATATCCCACTAGTGTGAAAAATTCAGAACTTCCTCTTAACTGTGGTCATAAAACGGATAATACATTAGATTCAGCGGATAAAAACGCATTCAAAGTAATACTCTTTGGTTTTTTTTTTTTCTTTAAATCAAATCAAACGTCAGACAACTTGCTGTCAAAATCAATAGACATTGTTCAAAACTGAATAATAGATGAGCTTTATACTATTTGAAAGTAAAGAGTGAACAGAGCGCAACAGATCGCAACAGAGCGATAACATAATTTTGAATAGTTGACCCAAAAAACAGTTGCTTTGCTCCTTTTCGTTCAGTTGGCATACCTTTCTATATAACTTAATGGCACGGGCATTTAGATTTCAATATACTCGTATGGTGCTCTGGGGAAAAAATCCAGGGTGAAGTTTGATTTCGGAATTCGAAAGAGTATCATAACACGAGCCTAAAAGCACATTTTGTAGAACTGCTAGCTGCCATCTTCTTTATAACGGGAAGTGATAGCGACAGAAATTGCGTATTGCTTTACATAGAGAAATTTAAAATCTGACAGTTGTTGTCATCTGACTGCCCAGTCTATGTTTGTTTTGCTTAAGATTTTAGAAGCAATTATGGTAATTTTTCGTTAAAAATTTGCTTTTGTTAGCTTTTCGTTAAATTATGACATTAACTTAAGTTAACTAAAGCTGATTATGATTGACCCTTCAGAAGTAGCGAAACATAGTTAGTTTTCTGATAAACTCAATACAAACAAAGTAGATCCGGCTGGGTTTCTTATTTCTTCCTTTGCTTTTAAACAATACACGTGTTAAATTTTGGAGTTCTTCAATATGAAAAATTTGGTGTAAAAGGTTTTCCATATTCGATAGGAATGGAACAATTCCAAAATCCAATCGAAAACGACATAAGCGCAGTTTATTTTTTATCAACATGCTATCATACACTGAACTCAGCAACAGTCTAATGAGCAACACATATCAATGCCAGACGCAATATTGCCCTATCTATTCCCCGTTTCTTTTCTCGTCCCTCCTTGCATCCCATAAACATATACCAAAAAGCATGCAAACTAATTAAAATTCATTAAGAACAATCTAAAATCAATATTCTTATCGCAGGAAGCAAAGCGTTTGTGTAAACTGACTGTGTAACTAATTTCCAGTTCCTGTTTACTTATTTGACTTCCATTCACAATTAGCTTGTTCGCAACAGAGTAACCCGTAGTACTTAAAGTGCGCAAACAAAAAACCCTAGTGCGATACTAAAATAAAAAAAATTATCTAAGTATGCAAATAGTTGCGTTGTGTAAATAAAACATTCATACATATATCAACATAGCTAATGCTAATAGATATAACGCCAAGTGAATTGAAGACAATGCGTTTTAAGTATAATGTACAAAGTAATAGTATATTTTTATACTCTCTCTCTCTATCTCTATCAACTTAAAGCCGGTCGATCAATATTATTAGGTCATCACTCGTTCGCTACCAACTCGTTTCATTCATTCATTATTATATTTTCGATATTATTTGCGGTATAATGGCAAGTTATGGATTCGTTAAATTTTTGTTGAACATGCTGATTTGGCGGGTGATACATGAACGAAAACAATCTCTGTCATACCATTGCGATCATCTTGACAGCTAAAATGATCTTCGTTGAACGTATAACTGTCTGAACAGAATGCAAAATGGAGCTGGAATAAATGTCAAAAATGTTGCAGCCGGAGCTGTAAGAGTTGAACAATTTTTGCAGTAAAAGTTACTGCAGCATTTTTGACATCTCTATTCCATCTCCGTTTTGCATTCTGTCTTACAGCCGAACCTCTATTTTTCCCTTCCATTTTGATATTTAGAACAACAAAACAACTGTGCATCGGTATCTCGTTTTAAATCCTTCCTTTTTTCCTTAGGCTCGCAGTGGTTTCAATCAATCTAAGGGTAGTTAAACCCCCTTCAGTGCGGGCATAGTAAAAAAAACTCTTTTTACGTCTTGCAACTCCAGATTTTTTTTTTTAATTTTGCCTGCACTTAAAGGGTTTTGACTACCTTCAAAAGGATTGAACACAGGGCAAGCATCAGTAAAAAAAGGGAAGGAAGGAATTATTTAGAAGAAGTAGCAAGATATTTGTAATTAAAGTGACGAAATTTGGCATAAACTTCATTTACATCTGACAGTTCTTACAGCTGTCACATTTGACGTTGACAGATTCTGAAAATTTATATATTGGCTCCAGTTGGTTGAATTCCTTCTAGAGCCTGATAACAAGATTCGTTTTTTTTCGGTCGTTATATGTTTCGTCTTTTTAACACATTGGGCAAGGGATGTAGAAATGTAGGGGAATAAAGTAACGAAAGCACGTATGAAAATTTTAAGAGTTTTCCCGGCTGAACTTTGGCATTTATGATTTGACAAACGAGTGGGAGCGGGGGTTGTTTATAAACTTAAAATTATATGATCTTTGAAATGGTTTTTATAATTAAATAAGTATAAACCTGAACTAGAAATATATAAAAAATATGTTTAGTTATTATTACTCTCTATTTTACAATGAATGAATGTCAAATTTTTGAACTTCAAAACCACGAATGGACTTTTTCGTTGTGTGTAATAACGAAGGTACTTACTTACCTGTCAAAAAGACGAAATGAAAGAAAAAACGAATCGTGTAATCAGGCTCATAGGGTATGTGCACTGATTATAGGCTAGTTTTGACAGTACTGAAGAAAATTTTGAAACTGTTGCGTTCAAATTATTGTTTCATCAAATCAAACATTCATATCTATATAATAGCGCATTCGTACGACCCAGTTGGCTCTTTATTTTTGGTTCCGGGTAATACTAACTAATAGATTCGCACGAGTGGCGATAAAAAAACAATGTTTTGGTTGTGTTTTCATTTCGTTTAGTATTTTTTTTTCAACTTTTTGTTGCTATTTCCACTTCTATTATTTATTTTACAAACTGTACACATACGGATAATATTTATGAATGAAATCCATTTGAACACATTCCGTGATCACCGATGATCGTAGTATTCGTATATTTGTATTAAGCGTAGAATATGTATATCGGTTTGTTTAGGAAGACATAACTAAACCTATGCTGAGCCCACCCACGGGTGATTGTAGAATTGAATTGTGCTGCTGAAAGCTATAGAAGCAGCAGCAGCTACAGCTATACAGCTAGGCTTGATTTAGGGGTGATAGTGCCATAAACGGAAACCATAATGTTGACTAACCGGCCATATTGATGGATGGTAATGACTCTGGTGGTGGAAGTATATTGTATTTTATTGATTAACGCAATGTGGTTATAACAATCATTCATAGATTAGTTGCTTTGTTTGTTTGTTTAAATTCGTTGACAACCGGATGTCATAAAGACTTAAGCTGCTGCGCTTAAGGAAGGTTGATTCTCTTTTTTTACGAATCGAAAGTTCTTGGCTTATAAAACAAGAGATATTTAATGCGATTTTAGTGACAATTATTTATCTATCGGCAGTAATTTTAATTTGTCTTATGTTTTATTATTCAACTACGACTCTTAAAGCAGTAAATATATTCGACATAAAAAAAGGGAAAAGCAATTACTAAAATAAAATGTTGCTATAAAAATTCCGTTTTGTATATTTTGCAATAATTTATCTACCATTTGGGTAAATTGTGATAAAAATCTTTAATCTTTTTTGCTAAAATGAAAGTCAATTGATTTAATGAATGACTTAAAAAAAATGAAATCCATTCATATGTAAATACTATTTTTATATAAGGTGGGAAAAAAATAATGTCACAATGTGAAAATGCGATAATTTTTTTTTCAAAACGGTGTCAAATGTCATTGTGCATTGACATTTTGTGCTGCAGATAAAAAATTATTTGCAGAAGAAATCAATAATTTGGAGGTATGCTAACTGATTTTTGAAGAAGATTTTTATATTTTCATAGACTCGGGCTTTATGATATCTATCCCGTCTAATACGGCTGACAAAATGCTAATATTTCTACCATTTTGTATCCATTATGGTTTGAAGGAAAATCATATTTATAGTTCCGTTAAAAAGATATTTAACAACTAATTGTGACTATGAAGAGTTCTTCTGTTCGAGTTTTGCTTCTAATAAACAGTTTCTAATACAGTTTTTCATCATGCATTTTTTCCGTTAGTTGCAAAATAATTCGAAATTTCTTATTGTTAAAACAAAAAAGTTGCGTGCAATTAATCAGCAAAATTTAGGTGCCAAATTACTTTTGCAAACGCATTTGACGTTTACAAACATGATCTCTGGCTTTTTGATATTTTATTCGTCAACTCCATTTTTTTTTATGTTTTTGAACATATGACTTTAGCAAGCTGCTTTATCGAACAAAATGCTTATGCAGTAAAATTTATATTTGATTTTTCGAAGAGAAGACTTTTGCAGTCTGCATTTAAGAAACATTCTGCAAATGCATTTTTGACGTTTCGAAAATGGCCATTTTATACTACGACCAAATAATGTTGCTTAGAAATACCCTTTCAGGTTTAGGTGATTTTGTGTTTTGCGGCTAAAAAAGTTGCTGATCTCAATTAGGCGGGAAAAAGTTGCAAGCAATTCAGTGTTAAATGAACGGGCTTAGCCTTTTGTGACTTTTAGACTCCTACGCTTTGTTTCTTCATGTGAACAGAGACTAATTGAATGCGCTTCCAAAAAAGAGCATGCACTTGAATTGGGAACGAGTTAAAGTTGTTACCAACGAATTAGCAAGTGGTTGCATTACATTAAGTCCCTAGCCTTTTGACAGAATGGACTTAAGTGTACTATGGTTCCCTCTAGATAAGGCTACGTGCCACGCAAGGCGTTGGAGTTAAAAATTTAAAGCACGCTAAGTTAAATAATCGTGTAAATATTCGTTTTGGTAGTTTGATTGAGCTGGGATTAAACACCGGCCGGAAGACTTTTGTTTTTGTGTTACACGAGCCAGTACTGGCAAGCTTATTGGCGAAATACATACATTAACTGTGAAATTATATAGAAGGTATTATATCCCGGAGGTTTTCAAAATTATAATTGTCAGAAATAAAAAAATGGCTGTGACCGCGAGGATAAAAACACACGTAAACACAACAACAAATTAAAATTGAAATTGTCAGAAATATAAACGTGAGGAAAAAATACACGGAAACACAACAACAAATATTGACTGAATAAGTCAAAATTCTAATGATATTACCTGTAATATGTGTACTTTAGAGTCAGTACTGGCTCGTGTAACCTCAGGGCAAAGATCGATGTAATTATGAACAATCTACAGACTATTAAAGATAATGGTTAAACTTTTCGTAAAATAAAGACCAAAGCCAACGAAAATACATTGAAAAATAAGGTTAAAACGTTAAAACAGCCGTCATTTGGGAAAGTTAATATATTGCATACATTATTTATAGTTTTACTCTTTTCAATAAAGCAACTATTGTTGACAAATATAAGGTAATCCATTCTTTACAGAGGTTTAAAGCGAAAGTATTAACGAACACACCCATCTGTCAGTGCAAAACAATAAAGGGTCACCAACCTTCAAAAAACGAAAATATTTCAATCCAATTTTGTAGCCTACTACGTTTTTATTAGGCCAAATGAGGTAATTTCGTTGAAAATTTCCAAATTCAATACGAATTCAACTCATTTCCCATACAAATTCACATTTTGAAATGAGATTATTTCAACCAAATTTGAACGAAACTAGGTTGGAAATTAAGTCAAAACCTATTGAACACATCCAATTGGCCACAGTTTGAAGAGCTCTGAAAAGGTTTTGTAGGAAAATATCAATGAAAGTGGAAAGAAAAAAACACCAAGAAAAAGTGATTAGCTGAAATTCAAAAATGAAATGAGCTGACAAAAAAAAATTACCAAATTACAAATGAAAACACTATTCTGTGATTTGTGAAGTAAACTCATTTCGGCTCTAATGAAAACGTAGTATAAGACGAAAAAATGGCATCGGAGATTAGCGACGCCATCACAGAAATGAAAATGGAGCTTCCACACAAACTATCGATAACAAGTATGAAATTCATGCCAGTAGCACAGTTTCTCTCTGGGCTTAAGTTGAGCCTGGGTTTAGCTAAGATCAAAGAGGCATTTTGTTATTGTATTAAACATGTTATTTACGTAACGGACACATTGCTGACTTATATCTCGTCACTTCAGTTTATTTTTGTTTTTACAAAAATTTGTCAAAAACAAAAAATTGTATTTAAACCCGAACCATTTTTTTTTTTGTTCACTAAAAGTCGATGTTTTCTCAGAAATATGACAGGACTCGAATCAGATTTAAATATTCTTCGGCCGGAAATTCCTATGTTCATTCTGCGTCATCGTTTCTACTAAATCTTCATTTCCAGCAAACTGTTTTTTGTGTTGGAAAAAATAAAGAACCAAATTCTGGTCCCATTTGAAAAAGAGCCCCCCTCCGAAGCATCACCGTCGTGCGTTGCGTTGTGTCAATGTGTCAACATAAATTTCTCTTAATGTCATGGTCAACAGTGGAATACATTTATCTTTTAAGAAAACCATTCTAAGAACAATATGGTACGATTAAAACCACATGGATGATATTTCCAAGGAAATCTTCTGCAGTTAACAAAAACAACAACAAAACAAAAAAAAAAAGAAGTAAAAATACCAAACTAAAAGCAATCAAAATAAAAACAAATCGTATACAAAAAAATATCAAAACAAAAGACGAAGATGAAGCGCAGTTTGAAGACACAAAATGAGTCTCTCGCGAAAATAGAATTCACCCTTAGTAGTAAATTACTGTCGTGGATCACTTACGATCACCGCCACCACCACCACCACTACCACCACCATCACCGCTGTCACGGCCGCTATATACACCAAATCCCAGACTGACAATGTGCAAATATTTTGAGTAATTTCCTGCCTGTCACTGATTCGGATGGTTCGGTAGAAGGAAGTGGGCTTAATTGGATTTTCAGTGGCTGGTTGGCTGAATGGCTTGCAAGACAAGACTTAAGAAAAAAATAAAGACAAACAAAAAATACAGAAGTTGCTGTAAGCCGAGAAATGAATCGAAAAAAAAATTATATATATTACCAGACCATAACAATTAAAGTGTTTCCGGCTTTCTTGAGATTCTCCAGCGAAGCATGCTCTGGAACCATAGGAAGTGTAAATCAACTAAAAAAAAAACTTAAGAAAGGAAAAACTATCTTATAATATTCTGGATTATTTTTACCTTTTTTACCACTTTAAATATTCACTATTTATGAAGCAGAAGCAATGATTTGTTTATAGAAGATTAATAAAATATATAATTAGTTATTTAATTCTTATAGGTCACTAAAATAGGGACAAATTGTAGAAAATAGACACAAACTTCAGTGATCTTTTTTCAGGGTTAAACAGTATAAAATATTCCATTAATATCGAGTGTAATTTGCAGGAACTTATTACTATTAATGCCCAGACTTCGAAATTCGAGTGTCAATTTGTCAATTTTGTATATGAAATTCCAAATGTTATTTAAATAAACGCACATCTCCGAAATATCATTTTCGTTAAAAATGTTCTTAAATGCAAACTACAAAGTCAATTGTTAAAAAACCAAAAACAATATTTGTTTTCAAAAGCATTATATTCGATAACGCAGCTTGCCAAAATCATTTCTTCGATAACATCATTTACGGCGAAACTCAGCAGTAAAAAATCGAATTTGACCTCAGAATAAAAAGACAGCTAATGGAAATGGAGCACAACCAATTTCATCCTTTTTGCGATTTGAAAAACATTTCTTATAGGTGCGTTCAGCACATTAAATTTCAGTTCAGGTTTTTTAATTTTCCGATTTTTTGATTCCCAAAAGTCTGTACTAAATTTTGGTGCATTGAACGCACCTATTTATACCAAATTCACTATCTAATTTTCAAATACCGAAAATTGTTTGATTATATTTGAATGAGCTGTATATTTGTATCAACTTATACATTTATAACCTAAAATTTTGTTTGTTTTGTTTACGATTTTGTTTTTAAATTTTGTTTTTAGATTTTTTTCATAGAACCAAGGCAACTCTATTTCATTCTAATTTATGACATTTAAAAATTGACAGAAATTTTTGTTCATCAAGTTCCAGAACTTGTATGCAGCTTAGATCTCTCTGTTTCTGTCCGTAAAATGTCTGGAACAAACCTATTGAAAAACCAGAGGGCGTGTTTATTAATAGGGTTCCCAACTTTCATTAAAACCAGAGGAGGACGCTTTTCAAAGAAAATATTTTTGTATGATAAAAATATACAATAGCAAACAAAATAAATAAATATGTCATTTCATAGATGAATATTATTAAAAAAAAAAAAACAATTTTAAAACTAAGTTATCAAAATTTCAAAATTCAAACCTCATTGTAATATCACTCGCACTGAAACGGGAAAACTAAAAACTTTTTGGCTTTTATTGTTTTCCAAACTGTATTTGTAACAATTAACAAAATTTAGACTAACTTAACAACTGGATATTCAAAGCCTTATTTATTAGATTTTGTAGATAGTTGACTAGTTAGACAGTATTTTTAAAAGTCCTTAATAGTTGAAAAGACTGTTTCCTCCCAAAAAGAGGAAGGTTGGAAACCCTTTTTGTAAACGTGAAATGTGTTTGCAAGAAAATTGACTGACATTGATTAAACTGATTTTGTGCAAGCAGGATGCAAACAATATACCTATGTGTCAAAAAATGACGATCAAATTAACGGTGATTTGACGTTGCCCTAATATCGAATCGAAATATAGAAAAATTAGTTGTGGCAGGAGCCAGAGACGGAAGAACTATAATAGTCAGAAGGTCACGCAAGCTAAAACAAGGAATTCATATGACGCGTCTGTAATTGAGATTTGATACTCTTCGTTAAGTCTGCGTTAACTGACAGTCGGCTTCAAATATCAAAGTGGTGGGATCCAACTAAAAAGAAATGTTTAAAAAATTAATTAAAATTTCTAATGTAAACACGATGACACTTAAGGCCTAGTGCAAAAACAAATTTGACTGTCACGATCTTTTTTTCCCAGTGAAGTATTGATCGTATAGCCGGATCGCGTTCTGTTTGCCCAGGCCTTAAGAGTAACCCTCCTAATCTTAACAATATCTATACCGGTGTTCACATTGGAGTAAAAACATGATTTTTTTTTCACTTTTCAGCATGTGTATAGTGAAATGTCAAAAAAATACAATTTTTAATCTAACTTCAGCAAAGCGACTTTTAAATTTTACGTTTTGAAAAGCTACTTTTCGTTTGGTTTTAGCATAAGCATCCGACTATTACATCGAACCTTAATCAAACAAAACATATTCGTTTAGTTTTTTTTATGATTCCTGGTTAAGGAAACAAAATGTCCCAAGAATTTTATTTTTTGTTTTTTCATTTACATTCGCATTTTTTGTCTTTAAATTTGTTTAGGCCTTAATTCAATACCTCATCAAGGGTAAACAAAAAAACAAAATGCAAAAACTTCATTCCCAACTTACTTTGCATTTGATCCGTTTTGTAGTACCCTCCCACCTTATTTTTATTTTTTTTTACTATAGGTAGACCCTGTCCCACTCAAGTAAACAACACCATCTAGAAAATCAAAAAAAAAAAAAATCAAATAGCTCATGTCAAAATATTCTAATTAGTTACTCAACGAGCGCACACGACTTCCGGTAATCACCTTCTGCTTTACTGATTTATCTAACAACGTGTATTCGTCGTATTTCTTGTTATGAAACTTAATAAACTTTTTCCAGCCTACTACAATCGCTTCACCATCTATATGTAGATATGAAATACGATACAAATGCGAGTATCTGACTATAGCTTCAGCACCTTCGGTGCGCTGACTTCTAATTAACTTTTCACACAAAAATAGTATAATAATATAAAAAAAAAAACAACAACAAAAAATATGAAATAAAAAAAGAGTTCGCGATTTACAACTAACTCAGAGTTGCCAAGTACTGCAAAAAAAAAATATCCCATAAGAAACATTTTAAATTCCTGAAAATTTACCCCTTTCGAGGAAAAAATTTACTAATTGTTAATGGTTAATTAAAAAATTCAAATAGTATAAAAAATGCAAACATTATAAACTAACTAAAGCAGTAAAAAACCTACAAAAAGTAAAATGACTTCAAGCTGTAAAAAAGTAACTCGAGCTTTAGAAAAGAAAAACATCAAGTTGAAAAAAACATGCAACACGTAGGTAGGTATCTGTTTATAAAAATTTCAAGCAGTAAAAAGTAAAAATCACCTATGACGTGGTTTCACCTACGTGGTTTTATGAAACCGGTCAAGCATTTGTTTTTTCGAAGCCACACGAGTTCGTTAGAACAATCGATCGTTAGAATCAGTTTGATTTTTCTGCAACGTGTCGCTCTGACGATGAACATTTTTGACGAACAGTTCTTACGAACAGTTCTGACAAACATTGCTGACAAACACTTCTGACAAACAGTTCTGGCAAACAGTTCTGACGAACAGTTCTAACAAAGAGTTTTGACGAACAGTTCTGACGAACAGTTCTGACGAATAGTTCTAACGAAGAGCTTAGACGAACAGTTCAAACGAACATTTCTGACGAAAAATTCTGACAAACAGTTCTGACGAATAGTTCAAACGAACAGTTTTGACCAACAGTTCTAACGAACAGTTCTGACGAACATTTTTTACGAACAGTTCTGATGAACAGTTCTGCCGAAAACGTCAGAACATTTGTTCTTTAGAAAACACATTCACTGTAACCGTAGCCTTAGGGAATTGCATTCACTTACATCTTTAATACCTTTTTTAATATCATTGATAGCACTTATAGTATACAAAGCTTCAAATTTCCTCCGCAAAGCAATATAAAACTTTTTTATTAGATTTAAAATGAAAATACCATAACTGGCAACCATGGCGTAATGGCTATCCCACTTGGATCTCGAATTTCATATGAAAAGCTGTTCGTTTCGTCTACGCCTTAAAAAAATATAAGTTTGTTGTTTCGTTTTGCTGTCCATCGTGTCTTCGGTCGTGGACGAGTTGCCTTTCCACTGACACTTCTCAAGTGTTACGTGGGATCTGCCAACTGTCACACTGCTTCTGCCACTATCAACAACATCAACATCATCATCATCATCAACCGCTAGAACCTAACAGCCAGTATGGCGTTGATGATAGTGGGACGTTGTCTTGCCATTTTTGGTTAAAACGACGAATTTCTATGGCACACTGTGTTGGGGCGAACAACGATCAACGAACGATCGGAAAAATTAAATTTCTCCACTTTGGCAGTATATTGTGATCGTGGGTTTTTCCGGCGTGCTGACTGCTCTTATACGAAGTTAACATCCTCCTTGTCAATCTATTTTGGTTTGAGTTATGTAAAAAAAAAAACTAACCACAAATGCCAGAAATAGTAACACTCCAAATTTCCAATCGAAGATTTAGGGTTTCGTATTGAAATTCAATATTCGTTTGAATTTTTTTTAAACTACCTAACGATCAACGAAATTCGAGTTGTAAATAAAATAAGTCACAGTGAGTGTTGGGCAGTCCGTTAACACACGAATCGTGTTAAGGTCTTTTGCTGTATAACAGCATTTACTGACTCGTAAATAAGAAGAAATAAATTATTTAAAACTAAAATCTATAAATTAGCATTTAAAGTTTGAGAGAAAATGTCACTGCTATACAAGAGGTCTAACTGTTTACACGGTTATCATATTTGAAGTTGGTTGAACCATACCTTTATTATTAATTTATGCAGCACTGCCAGACTTTAAGTCTCATTTGGAAGAAACAATTTTATTTGAGAGTTGAATTTTTTTTTTTTTTTTAAATTTGAGAATCGATACGTAAATTTATTGTTCTGATTTCTAAGCATTTTCGTTGACATAAATTTGCTGTTCGTTAACTTTGAGGTATATTTATGTGGGAGCCCTTTTTATTAACTTTTTTTTCTAAAAGGCATAACGAAGTGTGGGTAGGCTTTGAGGAGGGAAATGAAAATTGATTTTGATGATGAGATTATGAAGTATATTTTATCGATAATAGTTTTTATTTAAATTTGTATATGTTTGTATTTTTTTTATTTTGTAATAAGTAGATTTTTTTAGACTTATTTTACCTTAAATATTAGAGCGTCCTTTCAAATAATTAAAGCGAAATGGTAATTTTTTGAAAACAGCTGTTCAGGAGACTGGCAGTAGTGCGCCGCACGGTGGTGGTCTTGAATTTCTGAAATCTGTACAACCAGAATTTTGACATGCAGAATTTTGAAAGCAGAATAATGACCCTACAGAATTTCGACACCAACCCGATTTTGTTCACACTAGAACTAAATAAAGTGTAACCTGGCATAAAAATTTGTTTAACAATTTAACCAAATCTTAGTTTTCTCCACAATAAAAAAAACAGTAAATTTCTTTAAATTAACGCTACCTTTGAATGGGAAACCCTTTTAAAAAAAATGGTTTTTAATGGTAAAGATCCATTATTTTTATTTTCGATTTCCTTCAAAATGGTATTTCTGATTTAAGTATTTTTTTTTTAAACAGAAGCTTCCAAAATTTACCAACATTTTCAAAAACATATTTTTTGGGCTTTTAAAAAATGTTCAAATTTTTTTTTTTTTTTTGAAAATAAAATATTTTAAAAACTACATTTTCAATTTTTATAAAACTCGGTATTCAAAGTTTTTTTTTACACTCTTTAAAGTATTTAAGAAAATAATTAACTTATAGAAAAAAATATCGGCTGATTAATTTTTAATAAAACACGAATAAGATTAAAAAAATTTTCAAAGATAATTTTTTGAAGTCTTAAAAAAAGTTTCAACTTTTTGTTTTTTTAAAATTCGATATCTCAAAAACGGGTTGAAATTTTTTTTTTGAAATTTCATTTTTATATGAACAAGATTTGCATACAAAAAATTTTCATAAAAATGTTTGAAAAATTTGATAGGTATATACAAAAATATTAAAAAAAAACCGCTCTAACCGCTAGTAAAGTGAGCGGCAATGTATTAGCAACTATTGATGCTATACTCACCTTCAAAAACAATCTTGATTTTAACGAGGCACTAGAAAGTTTAACATTGACCCTAACATGGGCTTAGCAAGGGTAACACTCGATTGGGCCCCACCCGTTAAGTTTCCATTTGCCTCGACAAAAAAATAATAAATAAAAAGTTGTCTTGGTTGGGATTCGATGCTATGATATTTTGAATTCCAGTCTAATACGCTAACTACTGAGCTACTTCGCAATACAATTGTGTGATGTTAAAAATCAAAAGGTATATTGGTACTTAAATTTTTCTTACTATCCCGCCTGGAAAAATGGAAAGTTTTTGTCAACTTTAGTCAAGGCCCTGAAAAGGCTTCGGTAGGGGCAATCTAGATAAGGAAAAATTGTCAAATACTAGTGAGGGCCTCACTAGAAAATGGATGAGTCTTCTTATCCCATCACAAATACCCTATATATAACAAAAACAAAACAAAATATATTTTATGCCCATCATACAATAGTAAGAAAAATTAACGTAATTATATACTTTTTGACTTTCAACATTACATAACTGTATTGCGAAATAGCTCAGTAGCTTGATTGTTGGACTGGTAATCAGAAGATCGCAGAATCGAATCCCAATTGAGATATCTTTTTTTTTGTTGTGGTTGATGTTTCTTCTAGGCAAAAGGTTACCTAAGGGGCAAGGCCCTAGAGAAAATCGATAGTTAACCTTGCTAGACCCTTGCTAGCATTAATGTTTAAATTTTAAGAGCCTCGTTAATAACTAGATTATTGTTCCAGGTTACATTCCAATACGCTAACTGCTGTGCTATTTCGCAACACAGTTGTGTGATGTTAAAAATGAATAAGTATATTGGTACTTTAATTTTTCTTACTATTTATGATGGGTATAAAATATTTCTTGTGTTTTGCTATATATGGGGTATTTGTGATGGGATAAAAGGACTTATCCAACAAGTTTTTTTTCTAGCAAGGGCCTCACTTGTATTTGACAAGTTGCCCTTGTATATATTGCCCCTACCGAAGCCTTTTCAGAGCCTTGACTAAAAATTACATTTTTCCAGACAGGTACATTTTTGATCTGATTTTTTTTCGCAAGGGATACATTTCTGGTACAAAAAAAAAAAATAATATAAATTGAAATATCAACCAACAACTTTTCTATACAAATTTTGTAGTGATTTTATTTATTTTTCTCTTTTCAGGTAAGTTCCAGAAAATTTATTAAAAATTAGAAAAATAAGGTAAGAAAATAATATCGAACACAAAATGAATAATGTCTTAATGCTATTCAAATTAATGATTATTGTTAAAATACGCAGTTAGAAACCCTTATCAATTTGGCTGGTTAAGTAATATTACTTGTCCATAACATCTTTATAAAACTCTTTGCAATAAACTTATATTTTCGCACTTTTAACGACGAGAAGACAAGAGTGTTTCTGAACATTCCTTTGGGTGCTGAGCACAAATCCATTGGTCATTGGTTTTCCGTTATCAGCTCGAATTTTCAAAATATTCCCGCTAGAATATAAAAAATTAAGTATTTTCTTTATTTTTAAGGTTATGCAATAACCAATTAGCAATTAGCAACGTTTAATGAAATTACTAACTTCTTTTCTGACCATTTACAAAGGCAATCACTTGTTTTTATTTGGCATTTAGTGTCATCATAATGTGGAAGTCAATTCAGTTGACAAAACTCCAAGTCGCCAAATATTTAAAAGCTTCCATATAACTGTCATGTTATTTTTTCAACCTAATATACAATAAATAAATGAAATGAAATGAAATAAATATACCTATCGTTTATCTAAGCACTTTGTACGGCGAATACTCATCACACATTTTTGACACTGGCAGACTGATACTTAAAGAAACATTTTACACACGGAAACGACAACACCACAACTAATATTTTTTCCTACCCTTTTTTTGTTTCTATAGAATTTCTTAACTATGCTGATTGTAGTTAAAGGTTCATACACACTAGCTAGGCTAGCACCATTATAATATTTCTATGACTGCAACAAAGAGGAAATCTTGTCTTACATAAAAAATACATTTGCCTCGTTCGTTCACCTGTTGCACGCAAACCTTTATTAGACCTCTGCAAGAATATGAATTGCATGGGAGAAAAGTATCAAATTACTTTACCATCACCATCGTCAGATCACAGCACATCTCTCACTTTGAAAACAACGACAGCATTACACTCAACGAAAAAAAAAAAATACAAGAAAAACCAAAATAATTACATCATAATTTCCACGCAACTGTTTTCCATGTCTTACTCTTTTTGTTTTTTTTTTTTTTATCTACGCTCATATCATTGTGGCAGCTGAAATAAATTGTTACTCTGCCCTGCCGCAGTCTTATAAAGAATTAAGACACATCCTATGTGCCTTGCTTATATAGACTTGGTTTAGATTTTTTTCTTTCTTATTTTATGATCTAACATAACCCATTCATAAAAAAATCATGTTACCTTCTTAATTGCGAGCATGCAATGCTGATGATGAAAAAAAAAGAGAACGTCTTTGTGATATCAGAAGCTAGTTTAAGATGATGTTGAAGATTCTGAGAATTAATCGCACAAGCTTGGTTTCGAATATTTATAGTCAAGGAAGTAATGTTTCAATTTGGAAGAAATTTAATTGTTACGACTTGATTAGGTATCATTGATAAAAAAAGATGACTTTGAGAATGTATGTGATTTTCAAGAAAAACGTCATGGGCATAAATATTGTTGAAAGGGCCTTTAGTCAGGAGTTATAGTTTCCTAGAAAATGAGATTTAAAAAATATATGAGTAATTTAAATAAATAATTTTCTATTAATTTGTTTATTTCTATCGGAAGCAGTTGCTCTAGATTTATGTTTTTGATACCAAATTGGAAGATAAATCTTTTCCATTCAAAAAAAGAAACTAATAATTATTCTTTTTGACATATATAATACCTGTAGGTAAAGCTGGCCACGAGACGAGACAAGAAGAAACTTTTGTAAAGCTGTATTTTGACTTTTTGTGTCTTTTTTCAATGTTTAACTTAAAAGGTTGCAAGGTTAGTGGTTTGTTTTATTAAATGCCAGATTTCTAAAACCACTAAAAAAAGAAGTTTGTTGATCTGGCTGCCCAGATCAAATATTCAAAACAGGAGATGAAATGTCCCGGGAAATCGGTGGTTCTAAATCTCAATCGTTTCCAGAGACGTGTGAGTGTGTGAGCGGTTGTTTCGTCTAGCTAGAACCCACAGTGCTCGAGATCCAAATCAGCAGCTTTGTAGAATGTCTGTAGCGCTTACCACTTAGGCCTAGTACATACTCATCTACACTACACTACATCGCCAGTGGAGAAAGTGATTTTTTGACATTTCTCACTGGTATAGACTTGCGAATGTGGTGGGAACGTTTGACGTTTAAGACCACAATGCCTCAAATATCAACTGTTAACCAAGAGTTCCCGTACATTTTGCATGGAAACTGCTCGTGAACGAAAACTCTCCACTCAGGTTCACGGGTGGATAAAAATGCAAATTTTGTTGATTCACGACATGATTCACAAGTATTTACTAGGTTTTATAGTTTTATAGTTTTACAGTGGTTTCATTGTCGTTCTTAACAAAATTAGTGCCAATCAATTTTTCACTGCAAAATACCGCACCCAACAGTTATTTTAAGAGAATGCGATAGCACTTGAAATTGGCTTCTTGCTCATTTTTGGATAGGTAACCCTTTCTTGAACCTGGTTTTATAGAACATATGAGTAAATTGACATCACTTGCTTGTCAACAGGCAGTAATTGGTGAACGGTTTCCTACTAAGGGAACATCATCAGGTCTTTTACTAAAATTCGCCGTAACGATCAATGTCTGGTGATGCCAAGTTGTGTGTATTTTTGTCTTGTTGATGTTTGTGAAGCGACATTTAGAGTTGAGCAGGGAATATAAAGCCGACCACTTCTAATGAACCGACTTTGAGGAAACACTTAATTTCTCGCGTGCTTAGTAAAAGAAGCCAAGAGATCTTGAATAAAATTAAGGAATTTCAAATCTATACCTATCACATTTTTATCGATTTCCAGATCGCATATAACAGCATCTATAGATATGAGCTATATAAGGAATGTCTACTTTTGGCATTCCACCCAAGCTCGTCCGTTTGTGCATGATGAGGATGGAGAACGCACGTTGCTCCATTCTTACCCATAACTTTGATGCCAAAAAAGTTTTTTTTTTTTAAGAAAAGGAGGCGCGGAGAGTTTTGGATAGTTACCATTTTCCCTTGGAGTCTTAATTTCTGTATCTACGACCGATAAATTGCGTGTTTGCCCAATTAGTTACAGGTTGTCTATTTTAGTGACTACAAAATGCAATGTAGTACCTCATGGCATGATGGTTAGTGCGTTGGACTGTCATGCCGAAGGTCTGGGTTCGATTCCCAGCCGCTGCCACTTTAAAACAGTAATGTTTTTCCCGAAGTACTGCATCTTGTGAGGAATTGACAAATCCTCCAAGAGTATACTTGTCATGAATAAGTGCTTCTCATCTAACCGTTCGGACTCGGCAAAAAATTGTAGGTCCCCTCCATTCCTGCCAACAACACGCACACAGGAATGGTTGAGAATTGTAAGCCACTAGGCCCTAGTTCTCCACGAGCTACTTCAGCCCAGTAAGCCTTTGCGATGGGTGCTTAATTGAGATCCGGGCTATTTTATATTGGTAACAAAAAAGAAGAAATACCGACTAAAAATGCAAAAAAGAACGCCGGAAACTGGTCCTATTCTCAGTGTTTCCGGTTTCCCCAATCAGCTACTTTTCTGATGAGTCTCCCAGTTAGGAGCCCTCTATTTTCGACTCCCATCCTACTTGCCACTTCTTATCTGTAAGGTGGCTATTTGATATCCATAGTTTTATTTAAAATTGAAAACTTCTTACCCGATGTGCTCGTTGGATTAACACTAAAAATGAAGTATATGCTCTGTAAGTGCAGAGGGTATACTCTATATTTTCTACGAATTCATAAGGCCGAAGAGAAACCCATGTGGCTTAAAAATTGTTAAGAAAAAAGTTATCGTGAACATATGTAGGTATTGACATCTATTATTGTGCTGCAGAATTAAGTACCAACATATCTCGAATCTCCCTGTGTTGAACCATCTCCGTTTAGTCTTCAAAACATTTCTGGCTCTATATTTCCTCATCAATATTTGCAAGTTATCTCCTCAAGTATATTCCAATCTCTTGCCAAAATGCTTCTCAACTTGCTGCTCACGCTTAAGCTTAACAAACATGCAGATGTCAAATAAACTAAAAACCTATTTCTGAATCAACAAATATTTTTAGCAAAAAGTATAGGTCCTAAAACAGAACCTTGCCGGACACCTTATCGTAAACTTCTATACATATATTCGTGTTCAGAGTATTTGAAGTCTTTACTCATAGTTTTCCATTATTATTATAAAAAGAAACCTTAAATGAGTCTATCCAGAACAAAAAATACGTACTTATTCGGCTTCCAATCCATGAAGTGTCACAACCTGAGACACGGCAGCCTTCCATCCTCTACGATCCTGATTACGCTGCTTCCAGTCGTCTAGATCAAGCTTTCTATCATCCGCGATGGTTTGGAGAGAACCAAATATCGGTGGAAAAATTTTTTCTTTTGAAGGAGCCAAGTATCAAGTCTCCTTATCTCCCTATCCCTATAATTGATTAGTTTACATACTTAATAAAAATAAAAAAACAAACGGTTATGACCTTAGAAATCGTTACATAAGTCTATCCTTTTTTTTATTATTTACCTGAAGTTTGATCTTCAGTTCCAGACCAGCGAAAAAACTATTCAATTTGTAGGTTTGTTACGCGTGTGACAGGTTAATGTTACGGGTGTGACAATAATTTTTCTAAACAGAAGATAACATAATAAATAAAATTCTAATGGAAAAGTAACGTCATCATTAGCATTGTAATTTCTAAAATCAAGTGAAAAATATCTAACCTTTGAATATGAATTTTTTCTCACTTCAATCTCAAAGTATCTTTCGTATTTCTGAGTAATTATATCAATACACCGCAGGTTTGATATCTAAAAACAATAAAATTCAAAATGAGTTAGAAAACATTGTGATGAAATTTTGAAATGCCAGGCTGTTACGTGTGTGACACATCTCGAAACTACAAATTTGAGCTCAGTACAATTTCAAACTTTAGTACAATCTCGATATAGTTTCAAACTCTTGAAATACCAACCTGTTACGTATGTGACATAAACTTTTATTCATTAAGCTCGATTCAGTATAATTTCAATGAAGTTTTTTTTGACGTTAGATCGCAACATTCAACTTATGCACTTCCCCAAATAATCAGTTTGGTAATGATTTTATTTTTGTAGTATACTAAAACATAAATTTTTGTTACAGATGTGACACTTTTTTTATTTATTATTCATTTTTAGATGTATTTATAAGAATTCCCTAAAACACGCTCTATTAAACGTCGAGTTAATCCTTATTCATAAAACATTTTTCGACCCATTTTAGTGACAATGCCCTTGTGTCAAATAAAGTTCTAACATATAAAATCTATTATGCTACGATGTTGCCACTATTCAACTTCTTAGTTTGTTACGGATGTGACACAACTTGAAGCTTTAAATTCGAGCTCAGTTCAATTTAAAAATGCTGAAATGCCAACTTCAGTATACTTTCAAATTTTTTAATTACCAACTTGTTACGAGTGTGACACAACTTTTTAACTATAAGTTGAATTCAGTATAATTTCTATGAAGTTTTGTCCAACGTTAGATCGTTACATTCTACTTACTTCAACAAATAATCAGATTGATAAAACTTTGACTAAATTAGAAAAAAAATTCGTACATTCAGGATGAAATCTATATTTTTAATGTCACCAACTAGTCACAAAATTGAAGCTTAGTTTTAATCGAAGTCTATCGTAGTCTTTTATAAAATACAAACAACGTTTCCAGTGACTTTTTTTTTAATAAAACAAAAATTAATAAACATGTGCTTGAAAAAAAAGCAGAAAAATTGTTGAGCATGCTTAAAATCTTTCGCTAGACTGAACCACAAGCATTTTTCCAAAGCTAAACAGAGATATAAAGCCGAAAATAGCTCCGCATGTTGCCGATGTTGATGTTCTTCCACTACCCTGCCCTGATGCCATCAGCCTCTGACTATATTCAATGAACCACTATCATCCGCCACTACCATCCGCCACCACCTTTATCATCATCATCAATGTTGTGTTGAAAAGTACAACGAAAACAGAATGTTTCTCCCACATTCTACTTGTGTTTGTCATAGAATTATTCACCATCGCCCATAGCCATTTCCTCCCATTCCGGGGCGATTCACGAACTCGTTCTTGTTGTTCTTCATCTTCTAGATTCCCGTGTTCGTTCGCCATGGATCTATATCATCTCAATTAATTTTTTTTCCTTCTCCTCCTTTTCCTGCTCCCGTCCTGTCACTCTGCACTTGTGGTAAAACTATTTTTAGAATGAATTTTGAAAATATTTCAATCTAATCCATCACAGGCACGTTTGCATTTCACACTATCAGCCCCCTCCACCCTCACTTCAAAATAACGGGACAGGAGAAAAAAGATGGTACCTACTCGTATATATGTAGAAACTTTTCTCAGAATCATCTGTAGTCCTCTGTCCTGGATGATGTGAGCATTCCATGGATACCTTTTATCTCAAGTTCGTTGGGTATGGTCAATAGATCAAACGATTTTATGCACCACCTTTGTTGATGAATAAAAATGTAGGTCTCTCTATCTTTATAAAAGTCATGGTTGTCGTTGTCGTAGTTGTGTCATTGTCAGCCATAGTGACGACGACAACGACAACAACGCCCTCTATACAAACCACGCGGCATACGGTCCACGTACCATGAGTCGCATATAAATCACTCAACTGCAAGTATGTGCTCTCGCCTTAAGAATATTATTGACATATGGCGGCATAACTGTGCTGAGTTTTGTTTTGTATTTCCTTCCACTTCCACTTTACAGTTTTATTACTTTCTTTCAGTTCAACAATAATTAATGTAAAAAATGCGATCCCAAAGAAATGCGGTATTTTTTTTTTTTTAAGGAAAAATATTTATGCGATGAAGTCATTCAGTAAGTTGGAGTTTTTTTTATGTAACGAATGCATTTTCGATGAATGATAAAATGCTTCCAAACTTCTTATTAATTGGAATGAGAGGGATGGAACAACAGTTTAAATAAAAGAGGCAGTCCCGTTTCTATGTATCTGGAGGGTTTTCAAATAAAGATGAGTCAATGTTGAATTCAAATAAAACAATCTGTGTGAATATAATACGGTTGCATGGATGAGACAGGTCCAATTCTCTGAGATCCTTATATAATTTGAACGATAGCCTGGGTTATGTTGACTTTAAAGACCGATTAGGGCTCATTGGCATAGAAAATTCCACATGAAAAAGACTTAAAAGGGTCAAATTGCACAATCTTAGTGGCCGAATCTGCCAAATCATAGCCGTATCTTGCTAATCACGGACAAATCCGGCAAATCACAAACGAATACGGTAAATCACAGACGGATCTGGCAAGTCACGGAAAAATTTAGCAAATGACGGTCGAATCCGGCAAATCAGTGATGAATGTGGCAAGTTACAGACGAATCTGACAAAACCGGATAAATCTGAGGAATCACAGACGTATCTCACAAATCACGGATGAATCTGCCAAATCATAGCCGAGTCTGGCTAATCCCGGACGATTCCGACAAATCACAGACGAATCCGGCAAATCACAGACGAATCCGGCAAATCACAGACGAAAATGACAAATTACCGAAGAATCCGGCAAATTACAGACGAATCCTGCAAATCTTGGAAGAATCTAGCAAATCACGGAGCAATCCGGTAATACACAGATGAATTTGGCAAATCACGAGCAAATCGGGCAAATCACAGACGAATCTGGCATATCACGGACGAATCCTGAATCCGGTAACACACAGATAAATCTAAAAAATCACGGACAAATTCGGCAAATCACAAACGAATATGGTAAATCACAGACGAATCTGGCAAGTCACGGAAAAATTTGGCAAATCAAGGTCGAATCCGGCAAATCAGAGTTAAATCTGGCAAAATAGAGATAAATCTGGTAAATCACGGATGATTTCGGGAAATCAGATGCAACTGGCAAATTACGAACGAATCCGGCAAATCACACACGAATCTGGCAAATCACAGACGAATCTAGCACAGCCCAGACAAATCCGACGAATCACAGATGAATCTGGCAAATCACGGATGTACCTAGTAAACCACAGGCAAATCCGATAAAACAAAGACGAATCTGGAAAATTACGGACGAATATGGCAAATCACGGATTAATCCGGGAAATCACAGACGAATTACGGAAAATCACAGATGACGCTGGCAAAACATGGATGATCCTGCAAATTACAGACGAATCTGATAAATCAGTAAAATCAGTATGTCGTCAGAACGATCTGAGAAGATATCATAACTTTCTGAAAATTCAATGCAGTTAGAGGGTTTTCCTTTTAACATATATAAATCGATTAGGTTAAGTATTTTTGACGGACCAATTTGCCAGTAAGTTGGTTTGACTGTCAAAGGAAAACCATAATATTTTTCTATTCCTGCTTCATAAAGAATTTGATCCTTTTTAGAAATGCATCTAGGGGCCGAAAACAATTATGATAAAATAAAATTAAATTAAATAAAGCCAAGGTATCACAAAATAAAACCTTACAACACTTGCCTGATAAGAAACAAAATTTATTCAACCTCATTTCCTGCTATCATCAACACCAATCGAATATTTTAAAATTAAAAAAAAACATTCATATTCTAATCACAACAGCCATCTTCTTACTCAATCACAATTAGCTACAACTAAAAGTAATCACTTCTCCAATACGTAATATCGTTAAACGATGACCATCATACTTATATACTGGTACAAACTTTGCTCACCGGCCGGCCACTGGCTGAATCGGTCATTAATTCAATTTCTATCGAATAATTTTGTACTTATGTATGAATGATATGTACGAAGCAATATTATAGCACTATAATACATTAACTTCCCTTTCCTCTGTGCTATGTTTGTTTGAATTCACTATTGTGTATTGTGTGATAGAGACTTTAAAAAGCCAGGAAAGAAGCAACACGCAATCATTTTGAATACGCGCACGTTACGCTATGAAATTTCATTCATAAAAATTTCTCAAATTTCAACGTCTGCGCTATGGAAACAACAAACAACAACAATGCAATGTAAAAGTGAAAAATGATTCAAGGGGGATGAGAGTTGTTAACCCGTTTGACCTTGTGAGGCTATAAAGCCACAAACATCAGTGACGGATGCTTGGGTGTGTTTTTATGTTTCATCGAAATTTAACTAGAAACTGAAATATTTGAATATTAGAAATTCATAGAACAATTTAGTTGAAAATGTTTGCGATTTTCCATCGTAACGCAAGTAGTAAGGCAAATAGTTTTAAATGTGAATCCATACTTATGCGACTTAAAAATAGCAGTTCTTTTTTTTTTGAGCGTATTTTCTATCACAAAATTAAATAGATCAAATGATATTAAATGAGCCTTCACGCATTTGCAAAATCGTTTTATTTAATTGCGATTATATAATCCCGCGACAAGTAACCTCAAGGGAGAGCATGGCAATCGCTATTTTTAAACCAGAACGACACAAGGTCGTTCCTTGGCTTATCGTTAAAAGATATGTATAATTAATCGTTGCGATTGTTTAAAAGCTATTTGTTTTACGAGTATTTTTGCTATTTAACTTGCGACAGATAATCGCATGAAATGATGATAATATTTTCTTGCCATATCGTTTTTTAATCGTAGCACTGAAAATCGCCAGTGCTGTCCTAGATATATGCAACTTTAAAAATCGCAGCGACAAAAAAATTGAAACCAGTTTCTATCAAATGAAATTAAATGAGCCTTTGCGCACCTCTTACAAGTTTTATTTTCTTGCAATTATATAATCGCCCCGCACAACCGCTAGTTAGTGCATATCAATGTTTCTTAATGGCAATCATAAAATTCACAGGATCGTGTCTAGATCGTGTAATTCTAGGAAAGGGAACTATTCATGAATGGAACTTTCTTTGAAGAGTTTCCCCGTATAAAACAGACTCTTTAGACTGACAAAAAAATTCCTTAACAATTTGCAGGGTTAAAACTTGCAAATATGCGAGTTTGTTACGTATTTCATAAAAGAGCACAACTAAGAGCACATCGCACCTGGCATCACAAATTGAGCACTTAACGCACGATGTCTTTTTCCAAAATCTTGTTTTCGCCTGAAAAGTTCGAAATATGAGAGTTTTTTGTATTACTATAAACTGAACATAAAAGAGCACAATTGGAGCACATGGCAGTACGAACTGAGTACATAAAAACAAAATTCTTTGTTTCAGAATCGAAAATGGTGCTGTTAGCAGCTAGCTTGACCTGAAAATGTTTCCTAAAATCTATTTTCTGTCCCAAGAAAAGAAAATATGCAAGTTTTTGTATATTTAAAACTGACCACAAAAGAGCATGACTTAGAGAACATGGCACATGGCAGTACAAATTGAGCACATTAACACAATTTCTTATTCCAAAATCTATTTTCCGTCCGTTTTTCGGTTTTTTGTATTCCTATAAACTGAACACAAAAGAGCAAAACTTCGAGCACAAGGCTAATTAAAGTGCAAATTGAGCACATTAACTCAATTTTTATTTCAAAATTACAATTTGTAATGCTCACTAGACGTGAAGGTGCTTCCCAAAATCTATTTTTGGTGAGCACTTAACACAATTTTGTATATCAAAATCTATTTTCGGTCGTAGCTCGTAAAAGTTGCAAATATGCGAGTTTTTGTATTTTTTTAAACTGAGCATAAAAGAGCACAACTTTGAGCACATGACGCATGGCAATACAAATTAAGCACATTAACACAATTTCTTATTCTAAAATCTATTTTCTGTCTAAAACGTTGAAAATGTAAGTTTTTTTGTATTTCTATAAACTGAGCACACAAAGAGCACAACTTAGAGCACATCGCTAATAAAATTACAAATTGAGCACATTAACCCCATTTCTTATTCCAAAATCAATTTTTCGTCCGTTTTTTGTATTTTTATAAACTGAGCATAACTTAGAGCACATCGCTAATTATTGTTCAAATTGAGCACATTAACTCAATTTTGTATTTCAAAATCACAAATGGTGATGCTAACAAGACATGAAGGTGCTTCCTAAAATCTATTTTCGGTGGTAAAAGTAGCATATATTCATGTGGTTTTTTTTGTATTTCTATAAACTGAGCATAAAAGAGCACAATTTCATTTTTTTTTTAAATCGAAAACTTAAAAAAACCATCCGTTGAATTGCTGATATGCATTATGTACCTAAACATATGCGATTTTTTTTTTTTTAATTTGTATTTTAATTTTTATTAATTTTGTCATGACAAATTTTTGCATACGTTTGATATTTTTCTATTTAATTAAATTTAATCAAGGTTGGTGAGTTCTTCTTCGACAAAGTACGAGTACTTTCTGAAGCCTTCTCATGCTAAAAAACACAAACTGTGGAAATTTCAGCTACATCAGTTAATTACTTTTTTGAATGAGCTCAATTTTAACGTTATAATTGAGTTGAAAAATATTAACCGTGTACAAAAATTTGTCATGAGCATCAGTAACTGTTAGAAAATAAATCTTGAAAAAAACTTAAAGCACTTTTATAAATGAGCGAGTTGTTAATGAAAAACTATTTGCTCAAATTTTTAAATGGCGCCCAACGGTTGAACCCTAAAAAGGAGGCATGATTAGTATTGCATAGTATTGCAATTTTTTTGTCATTTTAAATTAACATTCCGATTAGAATAAAATTTGAATTAAAATTTTTGATAACTAAATATGAGCTACGATTATTCAAAATGGCGCCCAACCAGTGATTGCCAAAACGAAAAATCGATTTAAATTCCTAATTTTTTAATAGTTCAAGAATACATTCCGACTGGAATTGAATTTGAATTGAATTTGCCGATAGCAAGCTTAGAATTACGACATATTGATGATCTCAACATCAAGGAAAATATTCTTTTCTCCACAACTCTACTTTCTGGTAGAGAATGTGCAATAACTTTTGTTATTTCAATATTTGTAGTCTTTTAGTTGAAAATCGACGAGTCACCAATTCGCCTTAAATTTAGGATATTGTCCAGCGCAAATAGGCAACATAAAACCAATTCGCTAAAAATTTAGAATGGCGCCCAACGCAAATAGGCTAGCTTGCAAAAAAAAATAATTAAATGCCTTATTTAAAGATCAAAAAGTTGTCAAGAAAAGTCAAAAAGTAACAAAAAATATAAGATATTTTCCTGCCCAATCACTAGGAGGGTTATAAGGAGACTTAGTTTCATATAACACAGTGACTTTGAGTCATGAATTTTTCGAAATTCAATGAGTGCAACCGAGAAAGCACATCTGATCCCATCTTTGTAAACATTTGATGCGAAAAAAAGTGATGACTCAAAAGTTGCCGTGTAATAAGGAACTAAGTCTCCTTATAACCCTCCTAACGATTGTCAGAAAAATCTCTTCAGTTATTGTTAATTTTGACATTTCTCTTACATTCCAACGAGACCAGTCGGTTCAATTGCACCAGTTTAATTTGAAAGCTTTGAGTTAATGTCATTGGAATCCAGGGCATGTTGAATCGCAATGCTGCCCATTCGCAGGCTCTCTTGACTGGTGCATTGTTGTCCATTCGCTTGATGTGTAAATTACATTAGCGAAAACGACCCTCCCGATTGAAGAACATGGAGTAATGACATAATGGATTTTTGTCCAAGCAAAAATATCCCTAAATTAAACCAAATGGCTTTTGGAAGGAACGAATTAAGTCCCATATTTAATTAACAAAGTTTTTCTTTTCTTTTAGAATAAGGAGCCTACCAGCTTGCTTTTGAATACTTTCCCACACAAAAAGACCCTTTTTGCCCTAAAAAAGAAAAAATTCAACCTAAATCAACTTAATTGAAAACCGCACCTTTTCAATCTCGCGAACAAATCAGTAAACATCTGGACATTAATCTATTAATCCCCTGCTAACATCCCATGTAGCAAAAGTAACCCTTCTCAATGATGGATGGGAAGAGTATCATTCATTTATTCTTCAACTTCATTCATCCCTTGGCCTCAGAACGAAGAAACAACCATCTGCCCTTTTTTCAAGAAGAATACAAAAAATATTGTTACAACTGCGCAACATTTTCATTCATAAAAACGATCATCGTCGTCCACGTCGCTCGTCGTTGTCGTCGTCGTCATCGTCATCATGAAGTAACAACCTCTTCCATCCATATGGATAAAGGTATTTCACTATGTTGCATTGCGACAGCAGCAGCTGAGTCCACACGGAAGCACCTTTTGTCCAAGAACAGAATGCTTTCCTGTGTTCTGCGCGCCAAAGTTGGTTCGTTGTTCTTTGGTCTCTTGCTCTTGAGTTCTTGTCGTCGTTTTATGAATGAAAAAGTTCCACCATCGATTCCATTCCCATTCATCTCGACACGAAAGAGAATTCCCTAAAGAACTTTTTTTTTCAAGAATGGGGGAATGTATTTACAACTCGAGAGGGTATTCTCGTATACTTCTGGATTATAGGAATTCCTTTCTTCGCACGAACATAAAAACGCAATATTATTTTTTTTTGTTATTGTTGTTGTGTCACAGGGGGCTCCTTTTATGGATGATGTACTTATTATTCCAAATTTAAATAATGGGTCTCCCATGAAGCATCTAGCGTAACCTAAAAAAGGGCCCTCTTGGGGTTCATCGTCGACTCGCATTGTTGTACAGGCGAAACAAAATGATGACCAAGTTCAATTATTTTTTAACGGCAATGAGCCTCGCATATAATCGGTATCATCAAAGAAAAATTCCCGACCCACCCAATTCTAGCTAGCCCCCCTACCAGTCATGGCTCAAAAAATGCAGCTTGTAAGATGGGGAAACGATGGGATTTCGTTGCTTTTCCGGGTAGGGTAAGAAAATTGTCTGGCGCTCCACTTCGTCGATTCCTTTATATCGAGATGAAGAATTATAGGAAACTTGGCGGCGTATTCTTGTGGTCATAGTTATTGGCTATGTAATGGTTGCTCTGTGAGCATATGGAACTGTTTTTTTTTGTTGTTGTTCCATCTTTTCTTCCTTACAGCTCATTGTTATGGTCATGCTTGAGGAAATTCCCATTCATTGTTTCGCGCACTGAAGAAGACACGACAAGATTGAAAATGATGTGTGCTTCCAACTAGAAGAAGTTAAATTTCCGCCATATTTGACTGATGAATGAGTGAATTTTATTATTTTTTTTCTTATGAATTGTTTTCTTCTTCTTTAAGATTTTTACCGTGTGCATGAGAGAGGTTTTCTTGAATGAATAAATGAATGGCAACATCCGGAATAAGATAAAAAAAAAAATTATGGGGGACTTTTTCGTTGTATGGCACGTAGACGATTTAATTAGGAATTCTGAGAAAAAGCATTTTCATTCATTTATTAAGGAGAAAAAAAAAATATGCTCATAGGAGGGGGGGGTTAGATTAATGCAAAAAAGTCTGAACGGGAGTCGGTTTTTGTGCCTGCAAAAGAAATAGCTTTAATCAAAACAATAATTTTCTTTCACAACGAGTTTCCATCAGAGCCGATCCGAATTAAATAAGGGCCCTGCGCAAGCTTCATCATTAGCGCCCCTCAATTAAGGTTATTGGGGGAAGAATTAATTTCCTCAATATCCAAGTGGTAGACTTTGCAATGCGTTTTTTTAAATAAATAGGATTTTTATTGAAATCTAGAAAATCGGATATTTTATCACAATAATATAGGTAATTAAAGAAAATTAAATAATTGTAAATTGTAAGTTAAGTGAGTGAAAAGTAATATAAAAATAAGTAACTAACTCATTGATTAAGTGGATTTTTGAATGCTTGCTAATGGCGCCCATTGGATTCAGCGCCCTGCGCAATTGCACTTCTTGCACGTATATCTTGTCCGGACCTGGTTTCCATAAAATTTTAGTCTTTGGGGATCGGCGTCGACTTGATGCTCAATTAAATTACCTTTTTGCTCAGGAACATTTTTTGACGATTTGTATTGTAAGGAAATTCTTCAATATGATGGTTTCTTTGCGTCAGAGTGGAAGAATGCGGTGAAAGAAACGTTCTAATATCACAGAAAATAAGTTTTTTTTGTATTTTTGACTACCTTTTTTGCTTTTTCTTAATAACTTTTTTAAATTTGTCTTTTTTTAATTTTTTTTTATTTTTTTTAATTTTTATTTTTTTTTAATTTTTGTTGTTTTAAAATTTTTTTTTAAAATAATTTTTTTTTAAATTAAATTTTTATATTTAAATTTTTTTTTATTGTTTAATGTTTAGGCATTTTAAATCTTCCTTATAAATATAAACATTTCTTAAGATTGCGATGCGTCTGGGTTGGACGTGAGCCTCAAGTCAAATGCTTTTTCAGCCAGCTCGGTTTCTAACTCGACTAAGAAGCTTGTTGAGTCAGGTCTGTTCTCAGCTAAGCTGGTCGTTTGAGGGCATTTCTCTCTTCTACTCTTCCATCCAAGCCTGAGCAATTGATGTCTATCCACTCGACCTACATGACCAAGCCACATTAGGCCGAACCCTCCTTCGCTGTTCCCACCTCAATATGTACAATAGCACCACTTTCATAGCCTCTTAGCAATTTATTCTTGTGATTATGTTACTATCGTTGGCGTGTTGTAATTAATTTGACGAAATTTCGAATAGACTGCCCCCGGCTGTTGGTTGATGTGAGAGTTTTAAACTTTAATTTCAAGAACCACGTTGATGAAGTCTCAAGACAGCATATGGCCTTGTCATAAACCTTTTTTGACGTCAAAGAAGGTATGGGTGAGTTCTTTTCGTACGTTGATGGAGCAGCGTGTTCTTTATTTTCCACATTCTTGACAAGTTTGCAAATGTGTTTGACATTGCTCTTTAAAGCTATCGTAGGCGGCCTTGATGGTCGATGAACAAATTATGAGTTTCTATTTAAAGCGCCTGGGTTTGGATCCGACATTTTTTAAAACTTTTATCTGACCTGATGATGTTGCTCCTCTCCTGGAAAGCTAGGACGTACTGAAGTTTACATGCCTCGCTGTCGTAACCTGGACCATCTCTCTTTTCTTCTGCCAGGATCAGCCTCATAAGCAAGTAGCCTAAAGTTGAAAGGGCCCAAGTTTGAATTATTATGTGCTATGATGGAATCATCCATCATCAGTATGGACTGAAGCGGAGGGCTTCAAAGCTTGACAACGCAGTGAGCTACAAGCGACAGAGCGGTACAATTCTGACCGACACAAAAAAAAATCAAACATGTATGATTGCTTGGTTGCGGATACGAAGCTAGTCATAGAGTGACAAGTGACTCGTCGCTCTGATTTAGACTTTCTTTTATTTTTGTATTCAATACTGAGTGGCAAAAATTGTTTGAACCAAGTACAGGGTGTCCACCGGGAAGGTATACTACTTTGTTTTGCCACCATTTTGGTAAACATTAGTCTTGACAGGTCATATTTGGCAGTCGTGAAGTAGACTCGTGTCAAATTTATTATGGAAAAATATTCGATGATTCGATTTCATCAAAATCAATCATCGATTACTTTGACGATGAGAAAGTTACGTGAAATTTTTGGGAGAAACAACGTGCCAACAAAACGCACAATTTTTCGTGTAGCGAATGATTTCGAAGAAAGAGGGTCTGTAGGTGATAGGTCCAAACATGGACCACAACGTATTGCAAGATCGGCTGAAAACATTACTGCTGCTCAAGGAAGTGTTCAAAACAATCCATCAACCTCAATTTGACGCCGTGCTCAGGTTACTGTGAATGGGGAGCGATATCGTGATATGATTGAAAACTTTTTAATGCCACAGCGGATTGCTTTGGGCTTGATTAACATGTGGTATCAACAAGACGGTGCCACATAACATACAGCCAGGATTACAATGCGGAATTACTGCGAGACAAACAAAGTAGAATACCTTCCCGGCGGACACCCTGTATTTTCACAATAAATTGTCGCTCGAGAGTCGGCGCTCAGTAAATGGCCAGCTATTACTTGAACTTGTAGTTGTATGAAGCACTCAGTCTGCACTGCATGCCCGAACAGTGAGGCTTTCACATAACTCGGGCAAAATGATCCCGCAAGCAATGTTAAAGAGACTGATCCCTCTGTAGTTGTCCTTTTTCAGGGAGTTACCCGCAAAACAATGATGAAATTCCATGCATCGGCCAAAATTTCTTCCAGATACGTTTGTGAAGGCTGTTAACCAAGTCTTCAGCGTCTACCACATTCGATGAAGTGTGTTGTGTAGACTGTACACTCCGACGGACGTTAAACTAGATGTCTTCTTTTCCTAGCTTGTTGTGATAACTAGAGTACTGCTCTTTTTCCCGGCCTATTCCATTGCATTTGGATGATGGTTTTAATTGCTTTGCACAGGGCGGGACTATATAAAAGGCCAGAACTTTTTATTTGCCTATCATAAGTTCTTTGTCCTTATTGCCTTTGCTGGATTTGTCATCAATACATTCGCACGTAGGTATCTTAATTTTGTTGATCCTACGCTACTGTACGTAATTATGAAGTCATCGTGACTCGTTGTAACTCTTAAGGTGCATTTCGACTTGAAAGTAATTTCACTATCCTAAACTGTCGAGAGTTACTCTCGGATAGCTGAAAAAATTTCATGACTGTGTCATGTCCCGAGTTTTACTCTCGGGAGCTGCTTGGAAGTAGCTTGAATTCTTTTAACTCTCAAACAGATATGCACCAAATAGATATGAACCTCTGCGTTCATTTCTCTACAAAACTCTCGAGAGTGACTGTTGAATAGCTGTCTACCCCTCTGTGATGTAATTTCATGACTGTGTCCACATGCGAGTTTTACTCTCGAGAGCAGCTTAAGAGTTGTTCGCAGTCTTTTTACTCTCAAATGGATACTCACATTACTCTCGGATAGCTGTCTACCACTCTTTGAGCTTATTTCATGACTGTGCCAATTTGCGAGTTTTACTCTCAGAAGCTGGCTGAAAGTTGTTCGCAGTCTTTCAACTCTCAAATGGATACGCACCTTTAGGGACACTTTTTCAGTCCTGAATTATCTCTGTTATCGGAGTTAGCTAATCCTGGAAAACAAATTTATACAGAGTTAACTCAGAAACAAGTTTCTTTAAGTGGAGGTTTAACTCTATCTTTAAGTTGTCAAAAATCTATTGAAATCGAGGTGCGATACTTAACTCATTCCAAAAATTTCAAAACATTTTAAACAAGCATTTGTCAAACTCGGAAATAATTAGGAATTTAAATTGACTGAAAAGTACGTTTTAGGAGTCAACTCAGGTTTAACCCCCGGGCTAGGATGATGTTGCACTGGAAAACTGATGCTGACGGTGGGGAGTGATAAATGTCTCCATTTCTAGCGTGACATATGCATTATGTATTGATAAACTTTAAAGCTATGAATATTATGCGTCGAATGCAATAATAATGTGCTCACATCTTTTCTTTCAACCTCTTCTCATTTGCATTGTGTGACAATACTCAATACTCCATTTTAATTCAGGCCAGAAAACACCTTTTTTACCGGAAATGAAAAAATGCAATTCCCTATGCATAGTGGTATTGTGGGCGATTAACGGAGAGCTCTACTCCAAAAACGCCTACATCCTTGATCTCACACCTAAAACTAATAATTCAACTCGTTATGAACGTTCTCCTTTATATGCGAAGGATGCTTTTATTCAACTTATAAATATCACCTGCATCTTGTTGATGTTTGCTGTGGTTAAGACTACTATTTGCCCCAGCCATATGTTAGAATACATCAATCTACTAAAAAATGAAGAAAACAGTTGGCGCACAAAAAGTGGGCAGTTACCATTCCAGCCACAAAATAGAGGTTCTCCTGTATTATAAAGCTTAAGATTTCAATTGAGATTTCTGCTGCAATGCATAATAATAATTGTGGACACAAGGAATGAGTTTTTTTTGTTTATTATTGCGATGGCGTGGGTATTTTTATTCCTGCATTTTGCATTTCCGTTGAACTAAAATTTAAAAAGAAGTCAATTATGATTTGGGATTTAAATTTGGGTCCACGGGAATTTTGAATGTGTCACTTACATTTCGGCCACTGTTTAGGGAACCAACAAATAATTGGATACGCTTTGATATACAAGTGAAGTTAGGTACCTTTTGAGATACCTTTTTATAAATAAATTGTCTAAAAAGCTGTGATTGGTAAATGTGGAAAATTGGGTACATTTTGTGATACAAAATAGCCAAGTTAAGTTGGGAACCTTTTGTGATATTTGTGATACATTTTTATTAATTACTTGTGTCATTATATAAGTGAATTCTAAAATGCTGCGGTGGAAAGAAGTGAACGAATGGGGTACGTTTTGTGATACAAAAATGAAAGGTAAAGTTAGGTACCGTGTGTGATACATTTTTATTAGTTATTTAAATCGTTATAAAGTTGCATCCTAAACTGCTATGGCAGATAAAAGTGGTCGAATTGGGAACGTTTTGTGATACAAAACAGCCAAATGAAGCTAGGAATCTTTTTGTGATACGAAACACCCAAGTGAAGTAAGAAACCTTTTATAAAACATTCGAATTAATTACTTATATCGAAATATATGCATTCTATAATGCTGTGGTAGATGTAAGTGGTGAATGTAAAGTCTGTTTACAAAAATAAAACAAGGGAGCTCTACGAGCGGAAAGAGGGAAAGGAACCCCGGATTTTCAGGACGAAAATAAAGAATCATAAGAAGAACTCGATTGAGGAAATAGGAGAATAATTTTCGGCCGTCGAGGGGTCTTTAAAATTCGCTTGGCTAATAAAGTGCAGTCTTTTAAGCCAGCCATAACAGAGCCATCGTGTCAAGTGATCCAATGCCGTTCCAAAATCCATTGTGGGTGGAATAAATCAATTTGGATTCCCAGCCAATCTTAAATCTAACAGAGCCAAATGTTTCGACAGAACTCTGTCTTGCCTGGCCAGCTTAAGATTGAAATAGTCTAAGTTCACGTGACACCTTAAATTTATTATTTTTAGTGGCTTTATATAATCTTAACAAACAATTTCATATAAGTAGTTAGAGACCAATGAGCTATGAGACCCTTAAACTCTTTGTACTTCTCTCCCCGCAACTATGGACATGAATAAACGAAGAACTTAAAATATGATCCAATAAGAAAATTTCGTTCAAATCCATATGAAACCGTTTCCGCTCGACCAAAAACTAAAGAAATTAAACTTGTGTGTAGGAGGATTTAACTTAAACCACTTTTTAAACTTGTTTGTTGCTCTGAAAATTGCATCCAAATTGTTATAGTCGTTTTTGAGAATTTATGAATTGAAAAAAAAATTGGGCAAGACATGACTGCGACGGCAGTAGGTGATTTTTACTAAAATCAAATGCCAATATTTGTTTGAGGACAAATTTTAAAACTTTCGTCTAAATCGTTATAACAATTTCCGAGAAATAAAAAAAAAATTAATAAAAATTACTGAGTGTTTTATTTCATATCATCCAAACCAATTGATTCTTTTCCTAGAAATTTTACTCAAAATACGTTTTAAATTTTATGTCTTCTCATACAAACAAACCCAAAAAAAATGTATCTCAAATCATTACAGCTGTTTTCGAGAAACCAATAAATAAAAAAGTGGGCGTGGTAGTGTTCGGATATTCTTGAAACAATTTTGATTTTGTTTTCTCATGGAAATTAACTCTGAAAATATTATCAAAACTATTTGAGTCGTTTCGAGAAATAAAACTCGTTTCGACAACCAAAGAGGCAGGTGGGGGGACTAAACAAAATGTAATTTTAGTTTTTTCTCCTTTATAATAACAAACCTTAAAAATTTCATCCAAGTCGTTGGAGATATCTCCGAAAAATGAGAAAATAGGCGTGGTAGTAGGCGGATTTTAAAAAAGCCACATTTGTTTATTCTTTCAAGTACAAAAGATTTTTCTGAAAAATTCATACAAATAGTTAACGCCCTTCGGATTAACTAAAAAGTAATAAAAGTAGCGCGTCTCACTTGGCCGAGATTCCTGAAACCATATCTTTCTCATAATTACTCTTTTTCTAAAAAAAAATATTCAAATTGTTTCAGTGGTCCGAGATGTAGAGCAAATAAAATCTTTTCCTATAAACCAAGGAGTAGAAAAGTTATTCGTGGCAAAGGGCGGATTTTACATAAATTATTATTTCATTAGAACAAGCCTTGAAAATTGTATCCAAATCTTCAGAGCTATATTTGATGGGCAAATTTTACGAAATTCAATTTTTATATTTTTTCCCATACATCTAAATGATCTCTGAAAACTTAACCCAAATCATTATATAAATTTTCTTGATATTTAAAAAAGGGCGTGTCAATGACCGGATTAAAAAAACTCAGTTTTTATATTATTTCTCGTTCATTGAAAAAAATTCTGAAAATTTCATCCAAATCATTTTATTCGTCCAAATTATTTATTTACTTAAACTAAATCACTATCAAGTAAACTTGAATGTGACCATATATCATATTCTGTGACTCTCAAGAAATTGAAATTTTGTAATATTTGGTTAGCAGCAAATGGCAAGCAATTCAATTTGTTATAAATCTTGTGATAGAATTAGCAGTGTATCATGTGATATTTTAAAGCTTTGACGTATCCTTGTCTGTTTTTCCAAACCTACATGCTGTGTATTTTTGTATGCCTAAAATAACACATAATATCCTTGTGATATGTTTTGTGATAATTCCTTAAAATATTAGGTAAATGATTCATCTTGTGATACATTTATTTAAATCATCTTATTTAAGAGAACCTTGGCATTTTTTATTTGAAACAATGTTGGTGTGTATAGAGACAATGTTATAAATTTTTTAATATACTTTTTAACAAACGACTTCTTAAGCAAACATCATAAATTTCCATCTTCTCCTTTTGCCATTAGTGGAACTCGCCCTTAAGATAACTTTTGTTTTTTGTTTGTATTTAACGACTGGATGCTAAATCCCAAGCCGTTAAAAACCCATTAGTTCACTTAAAATAAAAAGAATTAAAACTCAAAAAACAAAAGGAAAAAAAAAGATAACCATATCGAGGGCATTTGTCATCGAAAGCCATAAAAATCTGAACATTAAAATAGTCAACTCATTTCCTTCTGTTTTACGACAAAGATTGTATTTCATCTTTTCAACACACACACACACACACATAGACAGTAGCAGCAATAAAATATTCAACACCTCGCTTGTCTTAAGTTAAAGTCACACTCTCAAAGCAAAGAAAAACGCAAACGAATGACAAAATAATCTAAACTCAACTCAAATGAGCATCAGATATTTTCTGATTCCGTAATCGGATATCAATTTCGAAACCAAAAGTTGGTTTCAAATAAAAATAATAATAATAATAAAATCACACTCTCAGCGCTAATCTAACTTCCTTCCGGAGACTGACTTCGCCCCATTTTATCGTCTGTACATTTTATTTTGATGTGTAAATTCCACCCAACCGTCTTCAATTATTTATAAAATTCAACCTAATTCCCATGAGAATACACGAAAAACAACAACAACAGCAATTTCTAGCTATGTAGCATTTTACTCTATGTCTCTACATCATCAAAAATTTTATTGTGAAAGAAAAGGAAACTGATTTCCATTCATGAAATTTTGTAGGAAAAAAAAAATAAAAAAAATTCTTAATGACAAAAAAAAAAATAATCAGTAAAATAAGTGAACTAAATAAAAAAAAAAAAAATAATGAAAACAACCCACAACCAGAAGCAGAACCTCTTTACTCGCATTTTTCGTTTCATGCCCGCGCTCGTCATCATCATATAACATCATTCACAATTCACATCCATTCACAATGAGAGTTGTGTAATTTTTTTGTACTGACTACTTCTAAAGTGTATAGTGAGTTCGTGGACAACGTAACGACTTACGAGTATGTCGTTTGTCTTTGGGATTTTCATTCATAAAATTTTTAGATTAGTTTTGTTGGGGGATTTCTTGAGAGACCTTATACTTTATACGACAGTGATGTTATACTTTGTTTTTGGATTTTTTAATTTTTTTGTTGAAAATATCGGTATCGTATTGGCTCTTCAGTTTTGAAATGTCTAAAAGTCTGGATACTGTTATTGTAATATTGCCGAAGGGCTTTTAGGGTGAAATGGGCTTATCTCGGTAACCACAGGTCTAATTTAAAAAAAATTGTTTTTGAAATTTCATACTAAGGTGATGGCTTAAGGACTGGATATATTTTTTTCAATTTTGCTTTTCATAGGTTTAAATGGGGCTTACGAATTTCATAAATAGTATCCGATTTCGAAAATTCCATAGGCGTTCGAAAGGTTTTCCTTGAAGGATGGCTTCAAGGCTGAATATTTTGAAAATTTTTATATTTTAGGGTAAAACGGGGATTCTTTTTAGTGTGCTTGAGAGGTTGTGCTCATATAGGCTTAGAGGATAACTAAAAGGCTAGATTTTATTGTTTGTAGGGTAAAATTGGGTAACAAAAAAAAAAGGTATCCGATTTCAACAATTCTTTTTATGTTTGAATGATTTCAATCTTCGAATGGCCTTAGAACCAAATTTACAATTCTGCCTTGGTTTTTGGTGATGCACCTCCCTCAGCTCTATCCAGTTCTCCTTTAACTGTGCTGGTTCCTCTTCGACCGTTCATCGCCAAAGAACTTCTGGGTTGGCCCACTCGTCTGTCTCGCTGCCTGTATGAGAGAGTTCCTATGTATCGCTTGACTCGCAATACGCTCGTCATCTTTTTGAAGCGTATGTCCAATCCGTTATCACATGGTTTTGGTTTTCTGACCTGACTCCACATGGAAATACGGTTGTGCTTGATCAATGCTACCACTAGTAGCCGGAGTTTTGGCATCCAAAAGTTTGAAAATTTTTTATCCTTAATTCTCAAAAATTCAAGTTTCAAAATTATTTCTGAAGAGTGGCAATACTGAAACCTCCAAATGTTTCACAGACATATATTCACGAACTTTTGCAGCGTACTTGGGACAGCGAGTGTTACTTTTAAGTTTCTGCATGGGTTCAAAATTGGATCGGAACAATCGTAGCTAGGTCTTAGTCTTGTAGAGTTGCTTCTCCATATTTTGAACAGCATTCCGAAGGCAGGTTTTGCTTTCCCGTAGAGAATACTCCCAAGATATTGAAATATCTGCTTGGGTAGATGAAAAAGTTCCAAGTCTCATCTTTTTTGATTATTTTCCGTATCTTAAGGCCAATGATTTCAGCTTCCCTCTCCACCTTTGCTGTCATTTGGTGGAGATCCGTGATCCTATGAGAGACCAAGCATGCGTTGTGTCGTCCGCGTGGTCCAAATGTTTGATGTGTGATTGCAGATTCCACTGAATTCCTCAATTTGCATTTGACAAAGCTGCATGCAGCACGGCAATTTCTACCTACAGGAACAGTATTGGTGAGAATATACAACCTTGTTCAACCCCACTTTGAGTTTCAAATTCCTATGACAAAACTTGACATTTAGATCCATTGTATATAGCCTTAATTTTAGCAATCCATTTATCCGGAATGCTCCTCCCGTGCAAATCACGCCACATAAATTCTCTATTGACACTGTAGAACGCTTTTTCGAAGTCGATAATTTATATTCAAGGCACTGTTCGATGATAATCCACAGGGTTTTGATGTGGTCCACACTGGCACGTGTTTGGCGTTGAGCGTGTTTTCATGGTAGTCTTTTATTCGCTCCCCTAAAATTTTTACTATAACCTTGGCTACTGCAGGCTAAAGGAAACTGCGTATGGTCTCCTTTCATTAAGATCTTAACAATCATTCCTTTTCTTTCTGTTTTCCAAGCTCTCTCATCCGATATTGTTGGTGCTGCATGTAAGAGCTCTGTGGGAATACCATGAAGTCCAACCGCTTTCTTGTTCTTCAGTGCTCTGATTGGGGTAAAGATTTCTTCTCTACTAGGGGATACAATGTGTATTCGGGAATTCGTTACAATGGACGGGTAATTGGGCTTTGGGTTCACTTCACTGGCAAAAACGCTGTTTAATTCCGCAGACAAGTGCTCCTTCCACCTTTTGAGATGTTCTCCATCAGAAATAAGCAGATATCCGTTTGTGCATTTTACCAGATGTTGTTCAGAGCTTTGAGCGCCTGTTAGCTCGTTGGAAATCCGCTAGAAAGTGCTACTGTCACACCTATTTTTGGCCTCTTCTGCTTTTATATAGCCAATGCGTCTATGTACAAAGCTATGTTTATCACGTTGCCCGCTACGGCTGCGGTATACTTTTCTCATCTTCAAACGACACGCACACTGCAGTGCTGCAATGCAAGCCTTGAGCTGTCTTTCTTCGATCCTAGCCCAAGTCAGTCACTGTTTCTTCCTTGTGATCGGCGGACTATTCTTTCTGCACCGGATATAAAAACATTTTTCACAGCATATTAATGATTTTCAATGGAGGTCGGTTCCGTGCTACTGATTGTTCTCAATACTTGTGAAAAACAGTCTCCTAGTTCTTGGCAGGCTGCGAGAACCTTAAGTCTATCATTATTAAACTTCCGCATTCGGGTTTTTTCTAGGGATCTCCGAACTTAATCTTACGGTAGCAACCATCAGATGGTGGTCCCGGACCATTCCCATGTTTGCTCCTTTTCGTTTACGAACGATTACGAAGTGATCAATTTGGTTTGAAGTTGCTTGTGTGTCTGCTGAAACCAACTGAGTTTGTAGCAAGTCTTGTGCTTAAACATGGTCCCTCGTATTACAAGGTGGTTGGCGTTACAACGTTCGCCATAGTCGTTGCAGTCACCAATACCATACTTTCCCAAACCATACATGAACCCATAATTGTCATTTCCAACCTTGGCATTTAAGTCGCCCATTATAATGTCTCCATGTGGTGTACTCATAAGCAACACTAAGCCTGTTAAATAAGGCCTCCTACTCCTCAACAGAAGAGAGATCCGTGACGTTCTCTAGTCCGGAATCTGGCTTTCCTGGATCCTTTATTATCCAAAGAAAATTGAACAGGAAATTGAGCTTTAAAGAGCTGTTTTGGAAAACAGCAACCCAAAGGCAGATTTAAGATATCTTCCATGTGCCTTTCCGCTTTCGAGAAGTTATGAGTTACAGACTTAAGCTACTTAACTTAACTTATTCCCAAAATGTCCATCTTATACCGCATGAATTCTTTCTTTTATTGGAGAAATCTAGCATTTCAAGGACCTCCACTTTTGTTCTCAGAAAGCGTCTTTATATTCCAGAAACCTATATTTGTCCGGGTACAATCGTCAACGTTTTATCATTCCTTATCCGAGACGTAGTGACTTCGGCATCTTCAGAAAGCTAGGTGCGTGGCACTGGTAATTTTACCCCTTTTAAGCCTACAAGGATACGCAGATAGTTGCAGGGAGACCGCCACGCCGAGATTAAACCAAGCACTTTATCGTGACTGACTGTTGGGCCAGTAGCGCCCAGACCAAGTTCTGAGCAATCAATAGTTTCCCGGTCAGGCACGATGCAGGTGGCCCATAACCTACTGTTGGTGATGCCAATAAATAAAGATTATTGCATTTGAAATCCCCCACTTGGATTTATTCCTCAGATTGGCATTTAAAAAAAAATATTCCTGGGCACCCAACTGTATAACATCCCTGGTTGGTCATGTAATTGAGTAGTGAAATGCGTGATAGTTGTACTGCTATCGCAAGAGTACCTTTCCAATTAATTTTACAGAAAACGGATGAAGTGGCCATGATGACGACGTTTTTGCTTTGCTGTTATTGTTGTTGTTGTTAAGTTTGTTGTCCTCCTTTTATTAGCAGAGAAAATACAAAAAAAAAAGGCGCAGTCCATGGCAGAAAAACAGTAGTAAATATATATTCTCATTTGCATAACGAAGTGCGCACTTCCTTTTGGAGGATGAAGAAAGATCGACACGTGGTTTAAACTATGTACACTTTAAAAATGTCGTCGCAATGGATGGGAAAAAGACACCATATTGATAGATACGATGTACATTTTACTATGCAACGCCCTTCCCTTTATCTAGCACAACAAAAATTACGTCATTTTCACAGCGTATAGAGTCAACGTGGATAGTATAGGAAGAGGGTAGCTGCTATAAGATTCATTCATTCATGAATTCAAATATACATTTTTTGGTTTCTTGTGGTGACAAGATGAGAAGCAATAAATTTCATCAATGGATGAGGAGACTTTTTAGATGTGACAGCGAATAAACAGATATTTATGCGTTTCAATCAAGCTCCACCAAAAAACTTATTTTTCTTTCTTTCTTTTTTTTTTTGAAGAGTAAAGCGTTTGTTTATATAGTCCTCCGCACTTATAATAAAACGAATGGCGCCTCTTGTTTTTTTTTTGGTGACTAGAAGGAAAGTGCGATTTAGATTTTTGGTGAATCAGAAGTTAGAAGCCAGATGGTAAACAGAGAGAGCTATTGATTAATGAAATTTTGTTGGTCAACAAACTTAATATTTAAATAACATTGAAAGGGCGGAAAATATCTCGTATGGAAAGGTTAAATCATAATCGTCATTTGTTTGGACTTCAAAACAACAGAATAATTGAATTCACCCGAATAGCTAGAGTTTATAGACTAAAGCTTAGGAACGAATTTTTAGTATACTCAATTACGTATCATGAACGGTCACATCCTGAGACATGGCAGTCTTCCATCTTTTACGATCCCGAGAAGCTTCCAGTTATCTAGGACAAGCTTTCTGGCATCTGCCATTACATAGTCTTTTTTATCTTCTTCGATCTTTCGAGCCTTGGGGCTGGCCTGCAAAGACTCTCTTGGCTGGACCACTTTTGTCCGTTTGCGGGCTATGGCCGATCAAGTGTAGTTGAGTTGCTTCGATATTTTGACTGCCGTGAAATCTCTATAACGGCCCGTTAGGTTAGGTTAGGTAGAAATGGCTGTCAGTAGACCATAGTTGGTCCGTTGTGATACCACATGAATCTAAAAAACTCTTCTGTTACTCATCAAACCACCTAGAGCTCCTGATGAAGTGTACGAGACTATTAAGCTGGCCATACACGACCGAGCCAAATAGCCCCGTGCCGATCCAAAATCCGTCGTGTGTGGGGTGGATCGGTTTCTCATCCATTCTGATTTTCAGCTAATCTGAAATCCAATTGAACCAAATGGATTGGATGGCTCGGTCGTGTTTGTGTTTGCCAGATCACTTAAGTCGTTATAAAAGTAGCCTCCTTAGTGGAGCCTATGTCTATGGAATATGGCAGAGCATTTACAGAGAATGTAAGGAAGCTTTCTTCCTCATTCTCGTCCATACAGCTTCTGCAACAACCGTTTGAAAGTATGCCAAGCAGCGTTGCGTGCCTATTAAAACCGTGTACTGTTATCACACCTACAACAGAGCTGGTGTGTAGTCTCCTAAGAGATATTAAACACACGAGAGCTTTAAAAAAAAAGGTGAAGAGAGTTGCTCGACAGTTTAGGACTGTTCTAGAGTTTGTGCAGACAGAGTTTAGAGACTTAATGGCGGCTTGACTATCAGAAAAGATGCGGATAACCGAGATTGATAAGATAGTACTTCTTTCATTTCTAGAAGTTCTGCTTGAAATACGCTACATTGATTCGGAAGTCGGACTGAAAGACTTAAATTTAGTCTATCAGAGTTCACACCTCCACCAACTCCATCTTTGGTCTTCAATCCATCGGTGTAGAAGTGTAATAAATGATCTTGTGAGAATGCCCATCGTGTTAGCTTCTTTAGTAAAAGATCTCTCTTGTTAGGATGCTTTCCTGAGCCACGTCGTTGTCCGCATAGGTAATCACTTTGTTGCTCTCCGCTTTAAAGCAATTCAGCAGCTCATTAACTTCCAAGTTCCAGAGAAGGGGAGAAAAAACGCTGACTTGCGGTGTACCTTTACTAACAGATCTCCTTGTTTAGAAACATCCTAGTCAATGACCCGTAGGGAGCTGCTCATTATGTCGATACGAGTATCATCGGCCTACTCTGGGCACTATTTGCTCTAGAACCAAATTAATGACATTATATTTCCGAAACCCTGTTCATGTTTGGAATAGTTCCTAAGAACGCAGATCCTAGTTGCACATTCCATCGTGTATTTTTCAATGTCACGCCTCTCAGCTGGATCAGTTTTCCCGGGATCCCAAGATTAGCCATCGTCACATATAGCTCCTGCCGATAAACTTTAAAATGTGTGGCTGAAGTTCATTGTTTTTTTCCAGGATTTTCTTGGGAGGGATTGGTTGGTCAGATTAGTTTATCGACTGGTCAATCTGCCTGGCCGGAAACCACACAAGTACTTGCTGGTTAAAGTGTTGCAGAACGGTTTAAAACGCTCACACAGTACGTTTGATAAGATCTTATTTATGCGACGTTTATCAGCGATATGCTTCGATAGTTTTTGCAGGATCAAGGTTCGCCTTTTTTGTAGATTGGACATATGGAGCTGATAGACCAGTTTTTGGGAGTGCATCCTTCCACCTAAACTTCGTTGATGAGTTGATGCATGCATCCGTTCAACACATCTCATCCGTGCTTCTCATTTAGCTGTTTGGGCTCGGTAAAAAAAATTGCAAGTCCCCTCCATTCCTGCCAACAACACCCACATAGGAATAGTTCAGAGTTGTAAGTCACTAGGCCCTGGTTCTCCACGAGCTAACTCGCCACCAAATTTAGTTTATTTATTTATGTGCATCTTCTGTCACCTATTCCATCTACATGTTTTCACCATCGCCCGTGGAATGTGAATGCACAGAGCAGTGGTTCTTGTTCAGATGCTCACGTAAAGCTTTGGCGGTTTTAGGTATGCTAATGTGACCAACATCGAATTTCTTCTTTTGGGGCGGTTCGTTATTTCTTTTTATTTCACACTCGTGCTGTTTACCTCGCCGCAACAAAAAAATGGGCAAAGTCGAGGTCATCGTATAACGAGCTCCTAAAAAGTCTATTAGTCGGAGGCCGTTATTATTTGTTTCTGTCAACGCAGGAAGCTGTGCCTAACAGCTTATCTGCCAAGGGTATCTTTACTTCCAATGTGAGCCTTGAAGTCCCCTAGCATAATTTTTACATCGTAAGTACTCCGGAAAGGCTCCGTAAATTCTGTCCAGTATGCCGATATTTTCACCTGACCTTGCTGGGTGAACACTACTCGAAGCCTTCTCTACTCTTATCAAATGCTTTGAAATTGTTGAATTAAATAATTTTTCTCTCTCTTAAGATTGATTCCATTTTTTGGTGAGATCAAATCACTAGTGTGAACCTACTGTTTCGAAAATAGCAAACAATAATTGCTATTGTTCATTGACTTCTGTTCTATTTTCACATCCCAAATTGAAATACTCTCTGCACGACCGTAAAAATGCCCTCATGCACTGAACATTACAATCAGTCCAATCATCATCCTCATCATTTCCCACATCACATTCACACACTTCTTCTTCTTCTATTACTTCAATTACCAATTAGTATCGCTCCAATAAAAAACGAAGAAACAAATTTGTTTCAATCTATTTACGATATTCCAATTTTATCTTCGACATAAATGAATCAATGAATGAAGCCAAATAAACTACACTCCACAGATACACCCCTTTCGTGACGCACAACCCTCCCATATCCTCATGCTTCATGCCATAAAATATTGTTACTCCAATGAAGACACAGAATTGATGGGGGAAGAGTAAAGTGAGGAGAAAAAAAAATAAAATCAATTAATGGTTATTGAACTCGTCGTCGGTCGTCCGTGCGTCGTCGTCATCTTTTACATCATCATACATCTACATTGTAGTCTTGGACCGCCAACGCCATGTCAAGTCATATAGCCATCACCATCGCCACATGCTCTCCCTTCCGATGGAATCCAATGGATACTCCCTGGCGGTGTGGTGGCGACGATGGATGGTGCTGGTGGCACAGTGGCATCATCATCATCATCAATAGCATTTGCCGCCGCCATTGAAAAATGCCGACATCTATACAAACAACAAAAAAATAACTCAACGGCAAGGAACAACAAAAAGAATGTAATCTTAAAACAAAACTATAAGGAACTTGGTAAAGGAAGAAGCATACAAGACCAAGTTCTACAAAAAAAAAGCAATTTCCGCCTCCGGAAAGAAATAAATAAAACATTAACCCAATCAATTTGATAGTAAATTAAATCCAAGTGACAGCCGTACGCCAGCCGAAGATCTCCGAAATTACTCTTCCTCACCATTGATTCCTCTGGAACGAGAACCAGAACCATTGAAACATTACACCATCATGGTTAGTGTGTACTTCAATCGACCGCGCTTATACTTGATATAGAAGAGCCTCCAATAATGAAACAATTAAGGCGCGCAAAAGGGTCGTCACACTTTAAAAGGTCAGTTCTGTGGCCAAGAAGAGGATGACAGAAGTCTCCTTAACCGTGATGGTATTCCTTGTCAGCTATTTTTTTCATCACTTTGGGGTTTTTGTGGCAAGTTAAAAAGTCGTTAAATAATTGAACCCATTGGCCATTAAATAATTGACATCACATTAGAATAAAAGGGAAGGCTTGTATTGGCTCAGATATCGTTCTCTAAAAAAAATAGACTTATCCAGCTTTGAGGAGTTTGAACCCCGAACTTCAGAATTTCCGTGGAGAAACATATTTCAGGTTAGTTTGTCCAACCAGTTGAGTCAGTCCACCTTCAGCTTAAAAAAAAAATCAGAAATTATTTTTTTATAGCAACAATCAAAAAACCATAAAAGTCGTCCAGCACCCAAAAATGAAATTTTCCAAGAGTCGGAACAATTGGATCGTTTGTCCACCATTTGTTCATATTTTCCGAATTATATAATTTGTTTACCCAACCTCGGCTAGGAAAAATATTAGGTATTCCTTTTTTTATAGCAACTATCAAAAAAAAAAACGAACAAATTTGGCCATCATCAATTAAGAACTTAAAGGAATGTCAATTGTGTTTGACCATCTTTCGTTAAAAAAATATTAAATATTTCTGTTTATAGCAACTTATTAAATGAAAATCTTCGTAAATAGGGCTAAATGGGCTCATTTGTCTACTGTTGTCCATGCCTGCCGAACCAATTAAAAACAAAATGTCTTTCAGAACACAGAAATGAAAACTTAGGAGAATTCGGTCAGCTCGGTTAATTTGTCCACCGCTTGCTCATGTCTGCTAGACAAAAAAAAATATTTCTCTTTTATAGCAAGTATCAAAAAACAAAAAAGTTGTTCAACACCACAAATGAAACTTAGAAAAATGTCTCTCCAACAAAAAAATAAAAATTTTGTATAGGAACTTGTTAAATTAAAAATTTCGTTCAGTATCCCCAAATGAAATTCAAGGAAGATGGAGTCAATCGGCTTCGTTTGCTCGCCGTTTTTGCCTCAGTTTGCCTAATAGTCAGAAGTTCAAATTTTTAATTTATATACATATTTTTATAGCATAAAATCTCAATATAAACTGAAAGATATTTTTTTGTTGAAAAATGAGCTTTATTGGTTTCCTCATGTCTATTAAACAAGCAAACAAGTTTTTTATATTTCAGTATATTCAATTTTTTTATAGCAACTTTACACATCATCCAGAACCTTAAATAGAACTCCGATAAATGATGCTTGGTTTGTTCATGTCTGCCAAATGAAATCAAAATATTGTCTACCCTCAGCTCCAACAAAAAAATATCCATACTTTTTTTATAGCAACTGGAGAACCACAAGCCTTCCAAAACTTCGAATGAAAAAAATTAAGAAAATAGGACCAACTGAGTTTCTTTGTCCACCCTGTATGTATCTATAAAATATCTCCTTTGTTCACTTTCAGTTAAAACATTTATTTTATAGCACCACTCACAAACATTTGAAACATAAAGGTTAATATTTTGGAAGATAGTGCCCTCTGGGCTCGTTTTGTCCACTGGTTTTTCATTTGTGTCTGAAAAAAAAAATGTATCCTTCTCACCTTAAACAAGTATTAAACATTTATTTTTTTATAGCAACTAACGAAAAAGTCGATGAATACCCTCAGATAAGAAAGAGTGTGAAATATTTAGGCTTTCTTTCCACTGATAATTGACTATAAAAAAGTATCATTTAACTTTTATAGCAAGTATTAAAAACCAAATCCCCATTTAACTTCATGGAAATAGATCCAATTTGGTTCATTTTTCTTCCGTTGGTCCATGCTCGCTTATAATGAATATCCAATTTCTACCTTCAGTGGACATTTTGGGGATTTTGTTTTTATAGTAACTATACGAACAAACAAAAGATTTGTCCAATAAAAGCAAATAAAAGCTTAGGAGAACGAGAAAGCGACTTCATTTGCCCGCTGTTTGGTGATGTATCTTTAACCTAAAATCAGCTTTGTCCACCCTCAGTTATTTTTTTTATAGCACAATTTACAAACATTTTTCAGATTCAATTAAAATATTGGAAGATAGTGCCCATTGGTTCCGTTTGCCCACTGCTTTTACCCGTGTATCCAGCAAAATAGGAGTAAATATATATTCTCTCACTTAAAAAAAATCAATATGCCATTTTTATAGCAACTACTGAAAAATTAGTCGAGCACAAGCAAATCAAAGCTTTGGAGAATATGCAGTTAAGTTCACTTGCCCGCCGTTTGTTAATTCCTGATTAGCTAATAAATTTCTTTTACGACCATTTGCCCCTGGTTCACACGGCAATAATAAATAAATCGGCGTGAATAGACAGAGGTGTTTACATTTTACATAGTACCTTTCACAAGACGTTTATACGTTTGCCGTTTGATTTTATACTGCCGTTTGGATTTATACTGCAAAAAAACCTGCGGTACATTGTCGTGTGAACCAGGGCTTAGTCTGTAAAAAATCAACATTTCTTTTACAGCAACCATGAAAACAATAAAAAGTCTTCAAAAATTCCAAAAAAAAAAAGATAATGGATTGGACTCATTTGTCTATCAAAAGTCTTGTATAAAATATTAATTTTTTTATAGCAACGTTTCAAAAACAAATCCTTGTCCCTGAATAAATACCTAGGTAGATTGAAACAATTTTATTCGTTCGTTCACCGTTTTTCCATATCTGCCAAACAAGAAACTACAAATCGCCCAAATTTTAAAAATATATTTTGTTTATAGCAACTCACATAGTCAGTTTCTTAGAAGCCTTACTAGTCGATTTCTAAGAATTGAATTGAGCCCACTAGCTTTGCTTCATGTCTAACCGACAAACAAAATCGTTTGTCCGCCCTCTGTAAAAAAAATTTCAACCTTACTTTTTTATAGCAACATTAAAAGAAAAACAAAATTCGCATTTTAAAACATAAGAACGTGAACTCGATTTGCTTCAGTTATTGCCATCAAAAATTAAAACAAATCTTTTGTCATCTTTATTGAGAAAAATCATTTCAACTGTACTTTTTTATAGCAACATTTAAAAAAAAAACCCAAAAAAGTCGCAACTAAAAACTTTGGCAGGTGAGATCGATTTGCTTCAGTAATGTCTGTCCAAAATGAAAAATCTTTTATTATCTTCAATGAGAAAAATTTTCAACTTCATACTTTATAGCAACTATTAAAAAAATCCAAGAAGTCAAAAGCACGGTGGGATCGACTAAAGGTGTGATCGATTTGCTTTAGAAATTTCTATGCAAAATGAAAACAAATCTTATAACTTCCAGTGAGATACAAATTTCTACTTCTCATTTTTATAGCAACTTAAAAAAAAAAAACAAAGTCGTTACCGTAAACAAAAATTTAGAAAGGTGTGTTCTTTTTTCCATGCTAAACAATGAAAACGTTCTTCTTTCAGTTAAACAGTGAATTGCCAAATGAAGAGGTGACATTTTAGTTTTGTGATCTTTCTGCAAAATACACCGTTTTGACCAACTTCCTCCGAAAATTGCGCGAATTCTTGTATTTTTGTGATCCTATTGTTTGACAAATGTATTCAGGTTTTACAAAAGTTTTTAAAAAGTTTTACTCTACGAAGAGTAGGTACCTGTTTATGCTTCTCTTGGTAATAGCAATTTGTATCATATTTTCCACTGCAAGGAATTCTGTGATAGTTAAATTCGTGATATGGTTCAATAAAATATTGGGCGATCTTGAACCATAGCAACTTATCTGCAGCGAAACATATTTTCAGATATTTTCAGTTCATTGCCTTATTTTCTTCGTCATCACAATAATTAATTGCTGCGGGTAGCCCTATTTTTCATTCATAAAAACAATCTTCCCAAAAAAAAAGAACACACACAACAAATTAACCCCAATTTCCATTTCTCTCATCAAAACGAATAAAAAAAAAATAATAAACCCCACGACAACGAACTTATTCATTCATAGATTCCCATTCACCAATCCGTAGTAAAGCAGTGAAGTGATGAAAGTGGATATTTCCCACGGAATTTTCTTCAAACCTTATGAATACACCACGAACAAAGTAGAAGAAGTAGGTGGGTAATGGTAATAATAATAATTGTCTTTGCAGCTACGACAACGGTGATGAGCAACCGATGAGGGAACATCAATTTCCTCCTTCAGGTTTTATGAATTCTGGATTTTTCCTTCAAACAAGAACATGCCTTTATCTTTACTCACGGTGAAAATCTGTCTTCCATGAATGCCTGTTATTTAGGGCTTTTTGATGGTCTCATTATAGATGTGGATCTTTACGGTGTGTACTTTACTTATTTGGTATTTGATTGAGGACAAAATCATGTGAATGAAAAACAAAAATTATTTTGTCGTCTGATCGTCATCGTCATCCATCACCCTTCTCTTCATTTTCTATTTACTACACACGCATTTGGAGTAAATATTTTTCACGGTACTAATCACGAACAAACATTGTTGGGAACATCGTAGACTTATTTTCCCACAACACTCACCAACCATGAAGTTTTTGATGGCTCTCATAGTCTTCGTAGTTTGAGACTTTTTAAAAACGCATGAAAATACTAATCGAAACTTGACAGACACAGGACTGCAAATAAGTACAAATGCAGTCAGTTTTCAGAATTTTGTTCGTGCTTTAATAGCTACTCAAAGCTCACAGCACACACATCATATGCTATTATAAAAGACCTCTTTTAAAATATTTTTACTATTGAATTTGGGCCAAAGAAGCCCATTAGCATGTTTAAAACCGAAAATGTTACTAATTTCACTCATGCGTTTCTGAGAGAATAGTCACACTGGTTACTTTTCAATATTTTTGACATGAATCGGAAACAAAGCTGAATTTGACAATTTTACTCTTAAAATTTTTTTTTTCAAAATTAAGTTTTTTATCGAAATGGATAGTTTAAAAAAATTCTATAAAAAAAGATTAAGCAAGAAAAGTTAAAATAACCAACATAAAAAATTTTTGTCTAAACTGCGTATAACTGTTTTCGGAGCAAAGATACTTTCTAGACATACTTAAGCAACATATAGCAGAGTCTTAAGTTCTTAATTTGACTTTTTAAAAAAGCCATATTAATTAAAAAATTACGGAGATATAACCATTCAAACATTACAATTTTTACTTGTGATATAAAGGACCTATGTGGCAAGTTATGCATTCGTAAAAAAAAAATTGAACTCAAGATTTTGATCATACCTGTCATTACGATAATAGATAGAAAAGACGAAAAAAGTGGGTCTAACAATTCTGTCTGTTTCAATATCAGTCTGTTCGGCTACAGCCTAAACGGCTTGATCGATTTTTTTAAAACTTGGTTCGTAGTGGTTTTTGGTGATTTCGTCCACACCTTTTTTTAATTTTTAAAAACATTTGTTTTGTTGCAAGTTTGCAAAATCTTATTTTTCCCTAAAACTGGCTTTTCAACTTTTCTTAAAAAAAAAAAAATCAATAAATTTCTTTAAGTGAAGTCCACAATTTTACAAAATCTTATTTTTCTCAAAAACGGCTCGATTTAGATGGAAAAAATTGGCAAAAGCTACCTTTGAATGGGAAACCATTTTTTCAAAAAATGGTAATTAATAAATAGTACCTCCCCAAAAACCATTTTTTTATTTTCGATTTTCTTCAAAACGAATAATCTGATTTCAACAATTTTTTTTTTCACAAAGAGGCTTCTAAGCAATGCAAATATTTTTTGTGTGCTAACATTTTCAAAAAAGTATTTTTTGGATTTTTGAAAAAATTTTCGAATCCTTTTTTTCTAGAAAATGCACATAAGTAAATACTTACGATTGGCATACCAAAAAATTTCCTTTAAAATGTGCTAAGAATTTTATATTGAAAAAAATATTTTTAACTTCCCATTGGAAGTTATTGTAATGGGTCCGATTTGTCGAATCGAAAATTTTGACATATCATCACGTTTCCAGTTCTCTAGAATCGGAATCCATCATTTTCTAGAGAGATGTCTGTATCTGTACGTACGTTCGAACGTTCGTACGTTTCTTCGCTTTTTTTCGTTCACCATGAATATATTGACTTTAAATAAATTTTATTTTATAGAACAAGTTTCAATACGTGCAGAAAGGACTTTAAAAAAAATCAATTTATTTAGTCTCCAATATCTCAAGAACAAATCATGCTAGCAAGTGAATTTTATTTTACGCGTATTAACGTGATAAAGAAATGGTAAGAATATTAAGAGATATCAACTTTTATTTTTTTTAACACAAAAAAGTTGCTGGAAAATTTTGACAAAGTGGTTTTTCTCGAATATCTTGAGAACACTTGATTGCATATTAAATAGCTAAGAATTTTTTAAAAGATCTTCAATAGGAGATTTAAAAAAAAAATAAAATAACATGGGATTCTAGCTTTCGAAGGCACCAATGGGAAGTTACCAGTGTGGGTCGCACCTTGCCTCTTTTTACTTGCGACATACTCTATAAGGCAAATGTTGGATTCGTGCAAAAAAAAAATAATTGAGATAACAATGAAACATGACATGACGATGATAGAGAAGACGCAAAAAGTCTGTCTGTCTGTTCGTCTATAGCCTATACGGCCCGATCGATTTTCTTCAAACTTGGTTCATAGTGGTTTTTGGTGATTATGCCCATACGTTTTTTTTTCATTTTCTTTTTAGAGCCAAAAAAAAACAGTACCTGCCTTGAAATTTTTTTAGCAATTTTACATAATCGTACTTTTCTTAAAAAAAATCAATAAATTACTTTTTTCAAAAAATGGTTATCAATGGTAAATCATAAAGAACCATTTTTTAATTTTCGATTTTCTTCAAAACGGTATTCCTCATTTCAACAACTTTTTTTTATACAGAGGCTTCCAAAAACTATAAATATTTTTGTGTACTTAAATTAAGAAAAAAATAATTTTTGGATTTTTAAAAAATTTTCAATTTTTTTTTTGAAAATCTTATATTTCAAAAACGACACTATCATTTTTTTTGAAATTCGATACATATTTAGTACTCTCTAAAATATTTTTATGAAAAATTTCGCATGTATGAAAAAATAACGGTACCTTCCATACAAAAGTTTGAAAACCGGAAAGGAAAATATTTATTTCTCAGAAATGACTCCTACAATTTTGATTAAACTTTTTCCATTTTTTATTTTTTTCCTAACTAACCGGATTTAGATAAATTTTTTTCTTATTAATAATAATAATAATAATAATAATAATATTTCATATCAAAATTTTAAAAAAAAAAGTTTTTGAATTTTTAAAAAAAGTTCCATTTTTTTTTGAAAATTCGATATTTAAAAAATGGTTTGACAATTTTTTTTTTCAAATTCTAGTTTTATATGCACATATATAAATACTTAGGATATGCGTACCAAAATTTTTTCTTACAAATGTTTTAAGAATTTTTTTTATAAAAAATTAATTTTTAAGAAAACCGTTGCAACGATTTAAAAATTTTGTTTCCCAGTCATATTGTATTTTTACTATGCGAAAAATAAAGATAGCTTCAGTGCCCTACTGACCATTTTAGGTTTGTTCGTTGAGCACTGAAGTCACCCTGGGGTCACCTCAAAGCATTTTTGAAATCCCGCAACTCACTCTGGCCAACAAATTCTGTATTTTTTGAGACCCAGGTCCGCCCTAAAGTAAGTCTAGGTTTTTTGCTGCGGCGAGCTGAGGTAAAGAACACTCCCCAAGCGGCATGAGCTCTGAATCAGTTTGGGGTCAAAATTCTGTAATGTTATGATTCTGCTTTCAAAATTAAGCATGTCTTAATTCTGTTTGTCAAAATTCTAGTTGTACAAAATTCTGCATTCTGTTTTTCAAAATTCTGTATTTAAGAATTTTGTTTGTTCAAAATCCTGTTCTGTTTTCCAAAATTCTGTATACAAAAATTTACAGAATTTTTAAAATAAAGAATTTTGGAAAACAGTTTTTTTGTAATTTTCTTAATTAAACGTGGTAAGAGCATACATACATTATTGAAACGATTTTAAACTAACTAGATACTACGAGTATCTTAAGGCAGAGTTTTGGTCTGTTTTTGATGATGAAAAGTTTTTCCAAGAACATAAAACACTATCGAATTTTTGAATCACCGACTCGAAAGCTTTATTGGTTATTTAAAAACAAACAAATTAAGTTTAACTAGGCGTATTCAAACAACTTCGTAAATATGTCACAATTTACGTATGAGTTAAAGCAAAAAAAGTATATATAGTCAAGATTATTACCAAAATCAAAGTTTTGCAATTCATAACCGGCAATTGACTCAAAGACATTGATTTTTGGAATAGCTTTTACTCATGTTTTTGACGCCTATGCTTCTTTTTTTTGCTATCACTCCTATCCAAAATTTGCTATAGGCTCTGGGTCTATAGAATCATAGAAAAAATGTTTTGCGAATCTTTTTTGGACAGAATTCTAGTTTTCATTAGTAGAATTTGGGAAAACAGAATTTTGACCAGACAGCAGTTTGAAATACAGAATTTTGCTTATACAGAATTTGAACTAGACAGAATTTTGCAATTACTGAATTTTGAAATACAGAATTTTGGACAAACAGAATTTGGACCAGATAGTAATTATTTACAAACAAAAAGCTGAATTTTAATTAAACAGGATTTTGAGAACCAGAATTGCGACCCGCTCCCCTCTGAATAATTTTGTTTTGTTATGAATTAAAGTGTTGCATTAAATTCTTTCATTTTTTCGAAATAGAAATTCAAGGAATGCTCAAATTTACTTTAATAGAAAATAGAAAAAGAAAATGTAAACTGTGGTTTGTTTTCATTTATTTTTAAAACAAATTTTATTTTTTGCTTATCTCAACAACATAATTTAGGTATTTTTTGAGAACCGAAAAACCTAGGTCTTTTGACAATTTTTGGAATGAATCGCTAAGTAAACTCAGAGTTAACACAGAGTTACACAGTGAGTTAACTCAGGGACTAAATTGAGTGCCTTTTCAGTTGTGGTGCCATCTCGATTTCGATAGCGAAAGTTATTGTCTCTGCAATTCCGTTGTGGCGCCATTTATATTCCGTTACGTAAAAATCGTAGAAGGGTGCTATCCATATTTTCGCTCATCGATGGCCTTAGATTTTTGACAGCTGAAAGTTAATTCTCAACTGAAAAACTCTTTCTGAGTTAACTTAGGGTTAATTTATTTTGAGGATTTGCTAACTCTGGTCTAACTCAGAGTTAACCCTTAATTGAAAAACTGGCCCTAAGAGAAATTGTAAATGTAGTTGAAAATATCTACATAATCTTCGAATATTATTTTGTTGCCTTTACAAATCTTTTAAATTGTTTAATACTTTCTTAAAAATTTACCAACTTAAAAAATTTACTTACAAAATTTTGTTTCTATTTTTATTTTCAGTATTTTGCCATTCGAATTGGTCCTGTGGTTAAACGTGATGTAATGAAAGCCTCTACTATGTTAGAGCACGAAGCACAGTAAGTCAATTTAAAAACTAAAAAAAAAACAATATTTTCTTTAATTCCTTAAAAAAGGTCATACAAATTTCCCAACCAAAAGCGCTCAGTATATTCACTCAGTATATTCATGCACGAGTATATTGAGTACTTAAATTCCATGACCTAATGCAATTATGCAGATTCTTTAAAGGTTTCATGCCTAGGCTACATATGTACAAAAAAAACTTTCTCAAATTCCACCGGATTGAAGCTTAAGCTTAATTTTTAATTTTAAAAGCAAACTCATTTTCCGGACTTCCGGTAGCTGCCGGCAGCGGCGCGTCGACAGCGACGACGGTGGTGTAGGTAAGCATCATTAATAGTACAAAATGACAAAAGCAAAAAAAAACTAACTTTTTTTCACACACTCAGTCTCATCGTACTATACACAGAATACCTAGTCGACGACCTGTGCCTCTATACAATCATGTAAGCGGAAACTCAAGTTATGTCCCAATCGTATGGAGTCAAATTTTCGTTTTTATTTTTACATTCTAGTTTTTTTTTTGTTCTCTAATTTAATATGCGCTTATTGTTTTGTCATTGTACACCGGAAGTAATGTTGCCATATAGCCGTTTGTTTCTTCTTTCTCTATTCTTTCTAATTTTGTGTTTAGTTGTTTTTTTTTTATTTTTAATATATTTGAACAGAGATTCCCTTGAAATTAGCAACAAAAACAAGCTCTTGTTGTAAGATCAGTTGTTTAAAAAAAAAAAGTGTCATCGAAATGGGCCAGTCAGTCATGAGGGTCATTTGTAATTATGAAGATATCTTCTAATAGCTGTCCACACTATGATGAAACTGTTGGCTATAGATGCCGACGAAGAAAAGTGACGATAAAAAAAACATACTTTTTGTATAGATACAATAATGATGTATGGATTTGTCTAGGAAGTGGAGTTGTCAATGAGAAAGCTATTTTTATATACTCAAGTTCATCCAACTCGAATAAAATCTAAACTGTGCTCTGCCAGAAGGTTATGGTGGGTGCCATGCAATTTTTTTTTTACCTAGGCTGCACCATCAAGAGTATGCTATAGTCAAAACCGTGGATATAGAAATATTTTTTAAATTTCAATACATCTCATGGAATCACAATTTCAAGGGCTATAAAAAAATACAATCTTTTGTGAATGCAATTATTTAAATTTATAAATTGAATTCACTTAAAAGATTGCATTTATGTTCTTCACCTTGTGACTTTGATTTCAAAATCTGCAAGCACTATTACAGCCAATTTCTTTACAGAGTACTAACCTTGGTACTGGTACTTTCCCCGAATTTAGTACTCATATCGATATGAACACATTTCTTCATACAAGTACTAAGCCCTATAGTCCTGTCAGTTTGGAACAGAGTATTAGTTAGGACTCGGTAATAGCATGTAATAGAATATGTGCACAAATGAGCTGTCTTTGTTAACGTGAAATTTCTTGCAAATTTTCACAAATTTTCGCAAATTGTCACCAATTCCTGTTTGTTAACTCAAAAAAGTTGCATCAAGAGAGCGCAATGAGAGAGCAAATAATTTCCCCTCCGTTGGAAAACAAGCTAATTCCTGCTAAACAAATTGCTAGGTTTGTTTAATATCTTTTTCCAGAAAAATGTGTAAAATCAGTTAAATTTTGAAAAGAGGGGCAAATTCGATCAGAGTTAGGGAAATTTGAATAAAGTTAACAAACGCATTGAACGATGAACTGCACCACTTTTTTCAAGAAATGGCATTTTTGTGTATAAACGGCGTTGCCACCTTGCCATGATTTTAATAGATTGAATGTACTTTTTTCATTAAACAAATCTACTGCCTACTGCTTTTAAATCGAGTCTACTGCACTTTTATTTTTCGAAAAAGAAAATTATCATTCATCAAAATGCAGTCCACTTAAATTTCAATTTTGTTCTTACGGCTTTTGGCTATTGGCTTGCTTTGATAACAATAATGACAGCATAATTAATTTTATTAAGCTGTTTTTATTTAATTTTATTCTTCTATTTTCAAAATAAAAGTAAAAATTGGAATATGTAGATCTTCTGAAGGAAAATTTTAATAAACTGCATTTTTTTTTTTGAAACCCTATTTCGGAAAATTTTCCGATTAGTGGCAACGCTGTGACAGAAACTGTCCACTACGATTTTTGACAGTACTTGTGTTCACAGAAATTTGTGTAGCAGGAATTCGGAAGTTTTCCAGCGGAGGGGAAATTATTTATTCTCTCATTGCGCCTCTCGATATTTCATTTCCCACGCCAATTCTTAATACAAATTAATGAAATTTGCTACACGTAACTGCCTTTTTTTCTACTTCAAACAGGGGTCAAAACATGGTTCAAAAATTCAAAATTTTAAATAAAGTACTGTTGAAGTCAAGAACTTTGTCAAGTTTATATTAGAAATGTACTAAAATATGTGCCTGAACGTGTACTTTCATATAAAAATGTCTCCAACACCGATTTGTACAAATTTTAAGGAAGATGATCCAAAATATTCAGAAATGTTCCCAACTAGTACAAATTTAGTGCTGGTTTTTAAAATTTTAATCATTAAAAAATATTTTTAGACCTAATCCGAACGAATCTGAAAAGATTTGACAAATTTTACGGCTGGAAGTAGCGAATCAAATTTTAGGTCAACTACTCAAAAACTCAGAAAATCAAAAATAATTTAAAGTTATAATTTTAATAATGTTTATAGTGGTTGTATTATTTAAATCTAATATCAGGCAAAAAATTCTGATAGTTGACAGTCAGAAAAACCGTTCAAATACATAAACATACAAATATTTAAATTGCTTCATAATGGTTAATGGCAGTTAAATGGTTTTCCCTACTGTCAACTATCAGAATTTGAGTAGTTGACGTAAAATTTGATTCACTACTTGCAGCCGTTAAATTTGTCAATTTTTTTCAGATTCCATCGGATTTAATCCAAAAATTATTTCCAATCCAAGAAATTTTTAAAACAAGAGCAAGAAGTTTTTAAAACAATATTTAAAACAATTAAATTTAAATCAAAAGAAAAAGTTTTTCGTTTTCAAGTTTCTTGTTTGAAGAACATTGAGAGCCACATGTTACTGTGAGGTGAGATCTAAATTTGCAAAATTTTGATTTTCGAAATTTTTTGTTTGCTAGATTTTGAAAAGCGATATTTTAAATTGCAAGATTTCGTTTGATATGTGCGAGGTTTTTTGATGCGAGTTTTGAATTCGATTGTTAAATGCAAGATTTTATAATTGCAAGATTATAAAAAGGAAATTATGTTATTCGAGATTTTAGTTTGCGGGATTTCGAAGACGTAAGACTTCTTCCCCTAAATGTGTGCCTTTTAAAATGCTTATGTGTTGCGCAAAGCTCGAAGCTACTTCAATGTTTTAGATATTTCTTCTCCCACTTCAGTTATGTTTTGGCATAACTTTTTTTCTTTAATAACTATTTGCCGCTTTACATTTATTTCTTGCTAATAACTACATTTTTGAGGTGTGCAAGATGCTCTTAATAGAAAGTCCATAATCGAGAATGTGTAGCTTTCACGTTTGGACAGTCAAATGCCTCGTTCACTAGTCACAATTTTTTTGTTCTAAGTTGACAAGGCTATTTTGGCTCAGTAACTCAACTCACACAATTGTTTACGTACCGAAGGAAGGTATTATTTCTAAAAATTACAGTCCACTTTAAATATTACATAAAAAACCTATTTCATTTTCAAATTCAGGCTGTACGCAAAAAAGCACCTAATACGCTTCAAACTATGTGATTAAGGCTTTTAACACTTAAGAGTGCGGTTAACAGGGTTGCTGAGGAATACAATCTTTTGTGAATGCAATCTTTTATGAATTCAATTAAAAGTTTGCATTACTTGACTTTATGTCAAGTTTATAACTTTCAAATTCTGCAATTACCATTCATTTTATAAAAAATCAATTGAATGCAATCTTTTGGGAATTTATGCATTCTTTGCATGCTTTGGATTCATTTTCACTGCTTGCATTTTTTAAAAATTCTTAATTTTTTTTTTAATCATCTAAGGTGCCAGTTATAGCTGTCATTGAAACTCATCATTGACAACTTTCATGATTGATTTTGAGCTATTTAGAAAGCAAAATCATTTATTATTTTGATGAACATATAAAGCTCAAGACTTGATTGATATTTTTATTAAAAAAAAATTTCAAACTGGCTCAACTTTCCACATAAAAAGAATTTTTTATTTCAATGATTGAACTACCTTACCAATGATCATTGGAATTTTAAAAGTCATTTTATGTGGAAAATTTGGCCTATTTGGAATTTTTGTTTTGGATAATAATATTAATTAAGTCTTGAGCTTTATTTGTTCATTCAAACAATAAATGATTTTGCTTTCTAAATGTCCCAAGTTCAATCATTAAAGTTTTCAATGATTGCTATTACTGGCATTTAATAGTCTTTTTGAATTATGATTAAATTTGTTCGTTAACAAATTTTGTACACCTTTCAAATTCACCTCGGAATTCAAAAGAATGCAAAGAGGTTTTAAGTGTATGCAAATTTTTTCAAAAAATTTAAGAGAATGCGAAGAATGAATGAGTTGGCAAAAGATTGCATTCAATTGATTGTTTAAAAATGAATAAAGAATAATGATTTAAATCATTTAAATGTTAAATTAATGGCCAATTTCTTCACAAAAGTACTAACCCAGTCTAGTACCCAGTCTAGCTAGACCAGGTACTAGGTCTGGTACTCGGTGCTAACAAAAAGTTAGTCCATGAACATTTCTTCACATCACTAGTACCAGATCTAATTTCACACATCTTGGAATTTAAAACGTCTAAAACAAGTCTTATACTGATTTTGATACTGTTTTGGCATTTGAAATATTATTTTGATATTTATTTTATAACTAAAAAATTTAAAATGTCATTGAGTTCTGCAATTATATTTTTAACATTTATACTAGCTGTGTTTGTTTACCTGAAATTTCTTGCAAATTTTCACAAGTTCTCACATGTTCTCACAAATTGTCCCAAATTCCTGTTTGTTTACTCAAAAAAGTTGCCTTTTTTTTTCTAACATAAACTTGACTAAGTTCCTGACTTCGACAGTACTTTATTTAAAATTTTGAAATTTCGAACCATGTATTGACCCCTGTTTGAAGTAGAAAAAAAAGGCAGTTACGTGTACCATAATTTCATAATTTTTTTTATTAAGAATTGTCGCGGGAAATGATTGTTGTTGCCGAAATTTAACAAACGGTCCAATGTGCGGCGGCGTGCGTTGATCAAGTTTGAATTTCATGTAAAATGTAATTTGAATAGTTCTTCGCTCTTAAAAAAAATTGTTATTGTTTGATTCGAGCTTTTAAGAGGTTTTCAAGGTAAAAATAAATAAATTTCCGATGTTATAAAACCAACCAAAAGTTCAAACAAGCTAGAAAGACCTGTAAGTGCCATATTTAAAGATTTATTCAAAAAAATTTCGTCTTCGGTTTCAACGCTCGTCTTCAATAAAACTACTTGTTTATTGTTAATTCGAATCTTCCAGAGAGTGTTATTTTGACTTCTCTTGGGCTTAATAGCGCTAATGATTTTACGGGATGAATCTTCCTTCGCACTCGTGCAGTTGCCAGAGTCTTGAAAGATCTTGATATCTACAAATCCGCTGGCCCGAATAGTATCCCTCTCTTGCTCTGAAGTGTGTTCTTCAACGCTTGCAAAAACGCTGCGTAAGATTTTCCATCTGTCCTGCTCTACAGGCCTCTTTTCGAATGGATGGAGAATAACATTTGTCTAGCGTCTAGCCTGTCCCTAAAAAAACATCATCCTCAAACTATCGTCCAATTGCACTTACGTCCTTTCTTTCCAAGATCATGAAATCGATGATAAATTATCAGCTTAAAGTATATGACGGAGAACGAAAGATTCTTAATGACCGGCGGCGGCAGTACAGCTTTCGCAGGAATAGGTCCACTGGTGATCCGATGGTATATCTCACTAAACAGGAGAACAAATCCTTACATCGTTTTGGAGAAAGTAAGATTACACTTGATATTTCAAAAGCGTTTGACGAAGCTTGGCATCAAGCTCTCTTATTAAAAATGCATGCATTTTGTTTCGATGAATCTCTTCTTCATTGGATTAAAAATAACCTTTCACACCGCTCAATACATTTATGCCTAAAATGTAGGTACAAAATAAATGCTGGTGTACCCCAGGGCTCTGTTTTGCCTCCTACTCTCTTTCAACCATCTTTATCAACGATCTCTTACCAACAAACTTCTAATCAATCAAATTGTTTTCAAGATGACAGTACCCTCAGCTTTTTCATATTTCGTTTCAAGATTCACTTCCTTAATCTTCTGATGTAAAACATGAACGGCAGCGTATGATAACCCCATTAAATTCTGATCTAGACAGCATTGTCCAATGGGGATTAAGAAACCGCGAAGAATTTAATACTTCTTTTTAATAATAAATCAATTCTGTATTTTAAGGTTTCTATTTTGGCTTTGAGAGAAAGTTTTCTCCCCTTCTGTTCTGGCTGTTCCTTTGACAGTCCAAAATTGTAAAAACTGTAAAATTTCTTTATTGACATGAGCGCCGATAGTAATTTTACGTGGGGTGAAAGGCTCCCCCAGGTGATTTTTAAAGAATATCTTTCGAATGGTTACTATTACAGAAAAAATGTCTAAGACTAAGTTGTAGCTCAGAAAATTTCCTAAAAAATGTTCAAAAACTTTTTTTTTCATGAGAGTAACCGTTTTCAAGATAATTCAATCAGTTGAGTTAGGGATTTTCTGTTCTATTTATTTACTGTTTTACACCACTTTTGAGGTTGAGTAAAAGATGAGTTCTTATTACGTGATATCCTCCAGGAATTTATTTAAAAGTCTTGGGAAAGTTCCTCACCGATCCGGATTCCACTACATTAATCACACGGGGTCGAAGTTCACAAAACGATATTTTATTACGAATCCCGAAAAGCCTTTATCGAGACTCGCCTTGTGGTCTTAGCCCCATACTTGTTAACAATAAAAGTTATTCTTAATTGTCACTTCATTATATTTTTTCCTTTAAAGATTTTTTTTTCATGAGACAGACAAAATATTTCCTAAGAATCTTCTGAAACATAATTTTTTTTGTGGAATTTTCCTAAAGACCAATTGAAATTGCTGATTTCTTAAAATTACATTTAGATATAAATAAATAAAATCTAGATATTTTTTTTTTAGCAATTAGTTTCAGGAAAAATTCTATTCCAACCATTTTCAATGTTGAATTTATCATAACTTCCGCACAATTATGCTATCTCATCTCCCCATAAATCCAATTCTAAGACAAACATTTATCTAACTTCCTTTTACTAAATCATCAAAATTCTACCTTTGTCGTCTTCTCACATAAAGCAGCAAAATAATAAGAGTATAAAATCAGCACAAACAAAAAAGACAATTTCTATCTCTGCTGATCTTCAAAACAGCTTCATAAGACGAATAAAGTAGAAAAAGATTTTGTTTTTTTTTTTTGTTGATGTTTGATTTCTCAGCAGAACAAATCTAAAATCATCATGCTGAGAAGCACTCTTTGCAACATCCGGCCACCATCACTACCACCGGACCGGACGAAGAATGTTACAATACAAAAAAAAAAAAAAATATAAAAAATAAAAGATATCAAGAACTTGAGCTGAAAATGGAGAACTAACAGACAACAAAATTGGAACAACAACTGTGATCTGTTGGAAGAAATAAACAATCCATCTTAAAAAAAAAAAAAAAATAACTAACTCATCCATCCAGCCAGAGAATGATCTTTGTCTCAGCTAAGAATACTTGAGTTCTTAATTTCCCTCTCACCGTGTCGTCAAGTGGAAGAATAAACAACCACGCCAGTTGGGGGTCCATTTTTGATCCACCCTCTGCTCTTGAATCTTCTTCTAAATAGTCGAATCTCTCAATGGGAAAACCATTAAATGACAGAAAGTATCTATGAAATTCAATGACAAAAAAAAAAATTTATATTATCTACTAAGCCCACTCGTGTAGATGTGATGTGACCATCAAAATGATATCTGTTGAAAAAGTGTCAGCTGGTTGGTGGTTAAGTTAGATCTTAGATCTTATATCTGAGATCTTTGATCAACCAGCATAGGAGAATGATGATCGTGTGGTAATTTGATTTCGATTATAAAACACTACATATTCAGTTGAAGATGAAGAGCTATACACTAACACTAACAAAAACACAAACACATGTTGGAGATCTATCAATTTTGTATTTTTTCATATCAGCACTTTGGAGTATACATTACTCCCTTCGATCAATCGATTAATTTGATCCCGCATTGGATCTAATTCAAGGCAATTACTGGGTCATCAGAAGGTGAACTTTGTGGAAGATACATTGATAGTTTTTTTTCTAACGTAAACGTAATTATTATTACCACTGAGGGTGACAGTGGCGGATTTACTCATTCTGAAGCCTGATGCCTAAAATAGACAGCAGTCTAAGCAGTTTTTTTTTCGCAAAACAAAGGAACGGCAAACGTACTAACGTCGTGTGAATATGTACTTTCAGAATGTATACACTACTGCTCATTCGTGCGGAAAACGTACGGTGCATTGCCGTGTGAACTAGGCTTAAGTCTTCCTTTGGTTCTTCCCATTATGTTGAAGTCATCCACATATCCAAGATATTGTGTGGGTTTTTGAAAGTCAGTGTCGGTGATAGTTTACCAGCGGAGATCTTAGAACATGCAAAATGTGTGAAATGGGTGCATGCATCAAACTTATCAACTAAGAGTGGAAGGAAGCATGTCCGATCCTTTGTCCTGCAAGAATTATCAAAGCATATCTCTGATAAACGTCGCATACAAGATCATATCCAACGTACTGAGTGAGTTCTTTAAGCTCTTCTGCAACACTATAAACAGCAAGAACCAGTGTGGCTTCCGGTCAGGCAGATCGACCATAGACCAAGTATTAACTCTCAAGCAAATCTTGGAGAAGACTAACGAATTTCAACTGGAGACTCACCATATAGTCATTGACTTCAAAGCCGATGGCTGAACTTGATATCCCCAAAAACTGATCCAGTTGTGTCGCATGGCATTGGAAAATACCCGATGTAATGTTCTACTTGGGAAAAGCTCTTCCGAAGGGTTTCGACAAACAGATGCGCTATCATAATGTGATTCGTTCAGTCTCGTTCTGGAGCAAATAATTCGCATGGCAGGTGTTTACTCTGTAATACCTCGTGGCATAATGGGTAGTGCGTTGGACTGTCATGCCCAAGGTCTGGGTTCGATTCCCAGCTGCTGCCACTTTAAACAGAAATGGTTTTTTCCAAGGTACTGCCTCTTGCAAGGAACTGACTAATCCTCCAAGGGTATTCTTGTCATGAATAAGTGCTTCTCATCTAGCCGTTCGCACTCGGCAAAAAATTGTAACTCCCCTTCATTGCTGCCAACAACACGCACGCAGGAATGGTTGAGAGTTGTAAGTCACTAGGCCCTAGTTCTCCACGAGCTGTTGCGCCACTAAATTTAATTTATTTTTCATGTTCATGTGTCTAGGAGTAAACATTAATTGCACGAACAACATCTTAGTGGAGAAACGACGAAAAATTTCCCCAAGAAACTGGCTTAAAACTCACCACAAAAAGACGAAGCGCACACTCTATAGGACCTTTATACTGCCAGGGTTATAAGCAGAGAGGTGGACTTGATACTGGCTTTTTTCGACTGATGTTGATGTTATTCCGAAGATCATTGAAGCGAATTGGCAACACGTAATGCTCCAACCCAGAGAATCATTGAATCCCAGCACCCAGATTTAAGAGAACGGAGAAGACCGATCCTTTGGTTGGATCTAGCCGTCGGATATGGCAGAAATCTTTGTCAATCTGACGGGAAACAGCGTGCTTGGGATCGTAGGGGATGATAAGCTGCTGAGTCTCAGTCTGTGACCCTTTATGAATTGGGAGCTGGATAAGTAAGTTAGTAATGCCAGTTGTGTTGGCATGAGTGTTGCACACTTAACTCACTTAAGAAAAATATGGAAGCAGATACATGAAAGTTGATTGTCGAAGTCTTCTGGTGTTTTTGAAGGTTTCGGTAGAATCCTTTCCAATTTTGATGCGAGCATTCTCCAAACGTCATCCTTATAAGGCGTATCATTTTATCAGGGATGCCAAAATTTGACATGTACAACTCATCCCTGTCAATGCTGTTACAAGCTGCTTTAAAATCGATCGAAAATTGAAGTGTATCGATATTGAATTCTCGGTTCTTCTCCAGGATTTGTCGTTATGTTAAAATTTGATTGATGGTAGACTATTCCGGCTTGAAACAACACTGATAAAGGCCAATCAGTGCCCATGTTGGGTAACTCTCGCATCGATAAAATTGGTCGAGAAACCATAAAAATTGAAACAAAATACATATAAGTTTTGTTGAATTTTAAACGTTTCTTGACCAATTTTATCGTTTACATAATACCCTTGACAGGATCTTGTTGGCAATATTAAAAATAAAAACAAATGGTTCTGTCTGTAGTTGGTGCAGAAATAGCGATCACGTTCTGTGTAGATCGAGCTGATATAAGGTTCCACTCGTCGGGCATATTGACTTGTCGAGCATATTGACTTGTCGGGTATATTGACTTGTCGGTCATATTGACTTGTCGGGTCTGCTCGTTGGCGAAATCTTGGCATTCATTGATGTTAGCTGCTGGTTGAAGTGATCTCTTCAGATGTTTAGAATCAACTGCGTTTCCACGATGGTATTTCCTTCCTTATCTTTGAAGGCTTCATGGTGGCTATCGAATCCTCTTATTTAGTTTGTGACTCCTGTGTTGAAATTCTGCTGAAGTACATGCATCACCTCGACTTAACGTTGCTCATGATTTTTTTTTGAGCAAGCAGCTTTCAGTCAAAATCTTGTCAACGTCCTTTGCTGCCAGGACCTATTGTAAGCCTCTGTTTTGTTTACCTTGGCACATTCGGAAACAAACCAGGCTTTCCTTGAGAATCCTAGCACCTCTTCTTAGTACGGGAGCAGACCTTAAGTTCTGCTGAAGCACGTCTGAATCACCTCGACTTGACGTTGTTCATGGTCTTTTTTTTTGAGCAAGCAGCTTTCAGCCCAAATCTTGTCAACGTATAGCTGACGGGACACTCTTGCTTTCCCTTACTGCCCTGTCGTAAGCCTTCGTTTCTTGCTTCGTATGCCTTGGCACATTCGGAAAAAAGCCAGGCTTTCCTTGAGAATCCTATCACCTCCACCTATCTGTCATATCGCAGCCATTCAAATATTGGATGCCAACTGATATTTTCAGTTCAAATATTTCCAAAACTACTGATCGGACAAGCTTGAAAATGCACTTTTCAGGTTGAATTTTCCGCTAATTGTACCTTTAATATGAGCAACTTCTATAAATGGAAGCTAAGCCTTGGTTTACACCGCACGTTTTTTGTATAGTAGTATAAATTCAAACCGCAATATGAATCCAAACAGTAAACGTACAAACGTCGTGTGCAACGTTTTATGTAGATTGTATACGCCATTGCTCTTTTGCACGGATTTATACTGCGAAAAAACGAGCGATGCACTGCCGTGTAAACTAGGTCTAACCCAACTAATAAAATTGCTTCGCATTTCAGACATTAAAGTGTTATTTGTTTCTATAGCGCTCCATGTACTCTCTCGCTCGATGTGCCAATGTTTCTTTAATCTTTCTATATTACTTTTATGAAGTGACCACAGTACTTTGCTTCAATAGTCATCCTGTAAAATTATTATACAGTCTTTATGTAAGTTTGTGTGTCTTCGTTTCTATATTGTTGCTTGTGTAAGTGAATATGGTGACTATAATCGGCCATTTTATTATTTATACTCAGTTCGACATGTGAGCACATACCCAGCGGGACACGGGTTCGATTCCTGGACCTACCAATAAGTTTTTTTTTTATTTAATTTTATGTGAACTTCCTTAAGACTCTCATAATTAACTCCATAAAGGTGCAATAGGAGTTAAAAAAGGTCGCCTTTTTCACTCTATGGAGTCTTATGCAATGCTTTTATGTCTAGGTTGAATGAAAATGAAAAGCATCAATGGATTAATATAAAAGCGAAATTGTTAGTTGGGAAGACAGTCCTCAACACGATACCAATACTCGGACAGGCTTTCTTTTTTGGCTTTTTTTGGCTACAATGCCGACCAGCTTTCTAAAATTAGGAATTTTGTGCATCCTTGGATGAAAATTAAAAAAAAGTGGTTAAGGCAACTTTCCTAGCTTTTTGATGGACCCAACGTTCGTCGTTTCCGCCACCTGTTTTTTTTTTTCTTACCTACTAAAAAACTCGGCCTTATATATACATAATTTATATAAGTATTTCTAAAAGGGGGTGGGGGGTGGTCGTGAGAAAGGTGCCATCAAATGCTTTTATCTTGTACTATTAGGTAAACTTTTCCTTAAAAAAATCCATCAATCTGCTTTTCAAAGAATACGTAGAATGAATGTAAAATCGGCGCCCCCTCACTCGAAAGGGCCCGAAGTGAACAGTCACTTAGGTCTCGTCTCCCCGCATCGTACGCTACTGGAGCGTGCAACAAGAGGGCAGATGCACAAGCAGTAAGTACACATGACCTCGTCTTTCGTTCTTCTGTCGATGAAGAAAGCTTCATTTAATTTTTACGAGCCACTTAAAAATGGAGCACTTTCTTCGGGGGCCCAAGTAGTACAATCATAAAAAAAAAAATTCAAGCAATAAAATGCCATGAAATTGTATATAAGATACTTTTTTTTAATCTTACAGAGATATATGTACATTATTGCAGTGCATCGCACATGGTGTGTAATTTGCTTCTTTATAATGTGTAGACGGGTTTTGATGATTCGAATGGAACAACAACAACAAGAAAAAAAAAATGCCCCCAACGCCATAAAATACTAATAAAACAAAAAAAAAATTAAATATAGAAAAAACCAAAAAAAAAAAAACTACTTGCTTTTGGAGTTTAAGAATGGAAAAGCACATTAAAACCAAACACGTCCAGCTGAGATTCTATTTTTTTTCTTGTGTTTCTTTCAAATTTAATTTCTTTTTATTATTTGTATCTTCATTGCTTTAAATTTCATTATGATGATGCCTTGTGTTGCTGGCTGCCCCGAAATGAGACATAATTGAGGAAGTAGTTTCCTAATTATTTCAAACCGAAAATTGTGTTGCTATGTGGGATAGACGTGGGGCACCAGGCACGGCCGGCAGTGAGAATCACGTTTTTTTTTTTGTTCTTGGTACAAAGAGAGTTTTCTTCTTCTTCTTAATTTTTTTTTTTTGAGGAAAATATGGAGAAAAGATTTTTTTTTCGTGAGAATAAAATTCAGTGATTATACAAAATACGGTTGTAAGGGGAAGTTATAAAATTTAATTTGAGTTAAGATGATCGTAAAATCAAGGTTCTGTTTAGATATATGTTTTTTTTTCTAATTTTTTAATATCTGTCAATTTTGTTTTTGTTGTTGAGGAAGTGCTGTTAAAGAATCATAAAAGGGTTCGATATACATTGTTTATTCATTTGTAGGTCTTTTTAGATAAGAGTTTTAGAGATGTTTAAAGCTAGGTGGTCCAAGATTTCACTATGGGCTAAAAGTTATGTCTGGGATGAGTGGTTAAATAATCTAGAACAAATTCAATGACCTGAAGATATCTCATTCCCATGCACTTACAGCCGGAGGCAACTCAAAAAATGGAAATGGCATATCGGTTTAGACAACTAAAGGCATACGCTCGAGACATTGCCGATGACTTAGCCATTTCTTGAACTGTGTCAACTCGAATCCGCAAAAGTTTCAGTGTCAGTGCCACTTCGAATGCCAGTACCAGTGCCACTTGTTGTGCCAGTGCATATTTCAGTGCCAGTGCCAGTGCCAGAATATCGGCTTTAGTCAGCGACCATGGTCCTAACAATCTTTATTCCTGTTAAAGTACGTTCGATGCCATTATGTATGGAATTCGATTTCGTTTGCATGGCCACCACGGGCACGCTTGCCGAATTCCAGACGCTGCTTGACGTAGCCCCACGGAAAATAGTCTAACGGCTTCAAATCGCACGAACGAGGCGGCCAAGCGACTGGACCATTTCGTGAGAAAACACGTTCTCCAAACTTGGTTTCCAATAAATTGATTGTGACATTCGCTGTGTGGCTTGTGGTGCCGTCCTGTTGAAACCACATGTCCTCCAAGTCCATATCATCCAACTGGGGCCAAAAATATTCGGTTATCATTGAACGGTAGCGATCCCCATTCACAGTGACGTGCCGGTCTTGATCATCACGGAAGAAGAACGGCCCAATGACGCCGTCGGCCCATAAACCACACCAAACCGTAATTTTTGCGGGATGTAATGATGACTCATGGAGTACGTGTGGATTGCTGTCTGACCAATGCCGCATATTTTGTTTATTGACGAAGCCATTCAGCCAGAAATGAGCCTCATCGCTGAAGATGATTTTTCGATGAAAATCCGAATCATTTTCAAGTTGCTGCTCAGCCCAATTTACGAACATACGACACTTCTGGTGGTCAAGCGGATTCAGTTCTTGCGTCAATTTAATCTTGTAAGGATGTAGGCCAAGATCTTTTCGCAAAATTCGCCACAACGACGTCACAGAGATGCCCAACGCTTGAGAACGACGTGTGAGAGACACATTTGGGCTTTCTGCAACTGAAGCGTCAGCGGCAGAAATATTCTCGACACTACCGGCACTTCTTTGTCTCAGTGGCACGGGAACATTGTCTGCCTGTGGATTCAAATTTTTCCACTAGACGCTCAATTGTTGATCTGCTAGGACGATTATGACGACCATAAATTGGACGTAACGCTCTTAACGTTTAGGCCACTGACTCCGAATTTCGGTAGTAAATTTTAATAATTTCGACTCGTTATTGGCTCGTATATCTTTCCATCATGAAATGGCAAACCTTACATAAGAGAAATGTCAAAAGAGCGGCAAGAAATATGGCGTCGGTTGCTGTCCCTGTCGCTCTACTTTTGTAGCTTCCCTGTTGAAAAACCCTTTATAAGTACCAGTCAAGTACGCAGTACCTTGTACTGAAGTCTGACCATGGTATGGTCGTCCAAACGTAATTTCACTATCGTGGTCATTGTGTTCGTTTCGCTGCGTTTCCGCCGTGCCCGTTTACACTGGAATCTGCGTCGTTGTTTTCTCGCTATGTTTTTGCTTTGGTCTCAGCGTGACATTAACGCGTGGTTTTTGCTCTTCAAAAGGTTTTGACGCCATCTCGCTTTGGTATCGTGCGGTGCATTGCCCTGTGAACCAGGCCCAATACTACCCAGCTAAAGTAAAAAGTTCTCCATGATTTGGTGACGAGCAAGCTTGAAACGATTTAAAGTCTTTTTAATTTATTGCTTATTTGAAAAAATGTTGTTTTGAAATAAAAACTGGCAAGACAAAAGATGACGGAAAACCATTTTAAATGTCAAAAACTATGTGTCAATGTCACGGCGATAACAAAGCGAAACTGTAGCATGTAAACGGACTTGGCGAGTTCACAGCCTCTCTGAAAAACTTGACTTAAAAAAATCTTTGGCGAGACTATAGCGAGACCAAAGCGAGATGATGGAAAAACATTCTAAATGTCAAATAACACATGTAAAAACCAAAGCGAGTCTATAACGAGAAAACCAAGACAAATTTCCCCGTGTAAATGGGCTTGGTGAGTTCACAGAAAAACGAACACAATGAGCAACACACTGATGACCTTTCACCACGTTATAAGAGTTATTGAAGAACTTTTAAAAGGTTGAGCTTTATTTCTTATCTCTGGTCCTAACACCTTTCATGGGAATCGCCACGACTTTTGTAGTTTTCTCATTTTAGGACGTGGGGAAGGGGGATTGAAGACCATTTCTGTTTGTTGAAGCCTCTTAAGCATGAATTTGAATACCACATCTAGCCCAGGTGAGTTCTCTGTTGTGGATTTGCTAACAATTTCGGTTTTCTCCTCTGTAATACTCACGAGCTCAAATTTTAGCTACGTCAACTAGGATCACTCGCAAGATTGCTGTGACTAAACATTGTCCTATCCAAGTTAGGCATCAGTATCTGCTAAAATAATCGAACGAACAAAACGTGGTGGTAGTCTCGTGAGCATTAAAAAGCATCTCAAGAAGATGGGTTCAATGGTGATTGAAGACAAAACCAATTAAAGGATTTTTCAACAGGGACGCTACAAAAGTAGAGCAACAGGGACAGCAAACGACGCCATATTTCTTGCCGCTCTTTTGACATTTCTCTTCAGTAAGGTTTGCCATTTCATGATGGAAAGATATACGAGCCAACAACGAGTCGAAATTATTAAAATTTACTACCGAAATTCGGAGTCAGTGGCCTCAACGTTAAGAGCGCTACGTCCAATTTATGGTCGTCATAATTGTCCTAGCAGATCAACAATTGAGCGTCTAGTGGAAAAATTTGAATCCTCAGGCACAGTACAAAATGTTCCCGTGCCAGTGAGACAAAGAAGTGCCCGTAGTGCCGAGAATATTGCTGCCGCTAAAGCTTCAGTTGCAGAAAGCCGAAATGTGTCTCTCACACGTCGTTCTCAAGCGTTGGGGATCTATGTGACGTCGTTGTGGCGAATTTTGCGGAAAGATCTTGGCCTACATCCTTACAAGATTAAATTGACGCAAGAACTGAAGCCGCTTGACCACCAGAAGTGTCGTATGTTCGTGAATTGGGCTGAGCAACAACTTGGAAATGATTCGGATTTTCATCGAAAAATCATCTTCAGCGATGAGGCTCATTTCTGGCTGAATGGCTTCGTCAATAAACAAAATATGCGGTATTGGTCAGGCAGCAATCCACACGTACTCCATGAGTCATCATTGCATCCCGAAAAAATTACGGTTTGGTGTGGGCCGGCGGCGTCATTGGGCCGTGATGATCAAGACCGGCACGTTACTGTGAATGGGGATCGCTACCGTTCAATGATAACCGAATATTTTTGGCCCCAATTGGATGATATGGACTTGGAGGACATGTGGTTCCAACAGGACGGCGCCACAAGCCACATAGCGAATGTCACAATTTATTGGAAACCAAGTTTGGAGAACGTGTTATCTCACGAAATGGTCCAGTCGCTTGGCCGCCTTAGTCGTGCGATTTGGCCGTTAGACTATTTCCCGGGTTGGCTACGTCAAGTCTTTGGTCTATGCCAACAAGCCAGCGACGATTGATGAACTTCGTACGAATATCGAACGTGAAATTGCAGCAGTACCGGCCGATTTATGCTTGAAAACCGTCGAAAATTGGGTTCAGCGTCTGGACTTCTGCAAGCGTGCCCGTGGTGGCCATGCAAAAGAAATCGAGTTCCATGCATAATGGCATCGAACGTACTTTCACAGGAAAAAAGAATTTCATTGATATCCAAAACCGTTTTTGTTTATTTAAAAAAAATGTTTGTAGCGCTCTTATTGAAAAACTCGATATATGCTCAGAGACTTTGACTTTGGTCAGAAACTTTGTCTACCAAGACTCCGGTATCAACTCAGCGAACGATACCAGTGCTGTAATCAGTCGAAGAATTACTCTGAGCAATCGCTGCTTATTTAGACCAAGAATGCAATTGAGAAGGAAAGCCCTATTTCGAGCAACTTAAATATCCTTGTATAAAACACTTATCATCCCGATCCTAATGTGCGGTGCAGAGAAATGGTGATGCAGGCTGAAAGAAGCTTGTTGGTTGTAGCCTTGGTCCACCCTGAACTGTTTTGCCACCTTAGGTATGTAAGCAAGTAAGTTAGTCTGCTAGATGGATGCCTTGATTTCGTCAAGGAAAAAAGGCTAAGCAATTCTGTTGAAGACATGAAGTTTCCTTTGAAATAAGTAGTTATGGCTTAACCTTCATCCTGTATCGTTGATGCATCTCCATTATTGGTGATTTTGTACCATTCAGTCTGTTGATATATTTGAAAGCATCGATTTAAGGTTTGATTGTTTAGTTTTAGTTCTTTAAAACTTCAAACACTTCTCGGAATCAGTACCCAAAATGCTATGAAATTGATTCCAAAAAGTCGTATCTTATCGAATCAAATTACCGACATTGGCAACTTCCTCTACTCAATCTAATCTCTATTTCGAACATTTTATTTGAGTGCATTCATCATTTTATATTTTGATCGATTGTTTCCTCTTAAAAGTATATAAAATAAGTCATCGATTGCCTTTTACTTCTTCAAAATTTGATAAATTACATAGACTTCGATTATTCTTCATAAATCTTCACAGAAATGTAGTCAACTATTTTGTGTTAGTTTCTAGAAGAATAGTTCACTATAACCACCTTGAATATAGCCTCTCACTCGCAGTGGTTAGCCTAAGAAGTATAATGTCACACATTGATTTATCGGGAATTCCATGCAAACAAAGAACATTCTTCAATCAATCAACTATTAATGTACAATAATAATAATTTTACGATAAACCAATCGACGAAATGGGTTGACCGACCGACGACGACGACGACGCCGACGACTAAGACGCATAAATTTGTTTATGAGCAATTAAAATAAATATTAAAAATTTATAAAAAAAAAGAAAAACTTCATTAATCATCCCGAGCTTCAATTGTCCAGAAACTCTGCATCGGATTCCTTCTGACATCAAATTACCTTTATTGTGTTCGTGTCTTCCTGTTATGGTGGCAAAACATGTCAAGCACCTCCGCCGCCGGACCATGGAAGATGCTGAACTTTTGATTCAAGGTTTGGGTATCTCTCTCTATATACTAGTCATATTGTAACGCATTCATCATAAATTAGTCACGGATTTATGTTTGAATCGGTCCTTTGCTTCAATCACTACGAAGCGACGCACGGGTGAATTCTGACGTTAAGGAGAGATACACTACTGATCATTCGAAATGACCCAATTCCAGAAGAAATGCAAGAGGGAAGCCTCTCGGTTAGTTATTTGTTTTAAGTACTGTCCAAGTCCAATAAGCAAAAGGAGTCTTCAAACCCTAAACCTTTTTCTTTGTTATTAACCTTGCCTAGATTATTGTTTGCTAATCAGTTTTTGTTTGAATGAATGAAAAAAAAAACAACAAAAACTGACAAAAACCAAAGCCCTATTCAAACGACCAGCAGTGTGTAAAGTTCACTTATGCATTTTTATTTTTGTAGGGCTAGTCGTAGCCACTTTGTATTTGGATTTTGCTTGGCAATCGTATAATCGTAATATATTAATGATGACCCATAGAGGCCAATTAACGATGATTCAATAGTAGAGAATCAATCCCCATTCGAAGACCAAGCGATCTCCGTGTTCTGTTGTAGAACTAAGTTAAAAAAAAAGCGGTCCACAAGACAAAGAAGATAGACGCCTTTTGTTCCAATTTTATGGTCACATAGTCAGCTAGCGGCTGACAGTGGCAGTGATGAGTGTAACAATTAAACACAAAACTAAAGTGTTGGAGTTGGTGGCTCATTGTGCGGTCACAGTTGTTAATTTAATGGGCTGAATGAATCATAAAAATTATACGGTTTTATGGCTTCTACTATACTCGTAGTCGTAGTAGGTATATTGTTGTATTCAATCTTGAAGGGGGAGATTATGACTCAAATTTTAGTTAAACTGAAAATGAATAGTAATAAAATGTAACGATTAAGTTAACAAAAATTTTGAAACATTCCGCTTATGATGATGAATTGGCTAAGTAAAGAACACAGTGAACCGTGAACGATCATTCGTGTTAAAACTTACAAGAAGCTCATATGCTATCAGTGGACTGACAAGGGGGCCTTATTAAGAATTTTTATGGTGCCAAAGTCGGGCATATTATTCTCTCAGACCTAGAGAGAGACCATTTGGTCACAGGTTCTAGTTAAATGGACCTAATCAACCAATATTGGCTGATTAATGATTTTGATAAGTTACAACTTAAATGGATTCATTGACTAAAACTGTGCAAATGAGTCAATCACAAAAATAATTGATTAAAGATAATTTGCTCTGAACAAACTGGCCCTTAAAAATATTGATTTAAATTCGAAAAAAATAAGTGTTAAAAAAACTTCTACTATTGATTGTCTCTGTACCTTGACCTACAGCCTTGGCCACCAAAGGCGATTTACTTAAAACAAAAGATTTTACAGAAAAAGCTTATTTATCTAAAAAAACGGCAGTTACGATTTCGATAAAAATTTGTTACTTACAGTACCTGCCATATAACGGTTTTCATAAAACGATTTTCCCAAGGCTTGACTGATTAAAATACATATTAAGTCAATTTAAATGTTAATAACGGGTGATTTTTAAAGAGGTTTAGAACTTTAAAAAAAAAAAAAAAACACAAAAAATTCGAAAAAATGAATGAAATATTTATTTGAATCGATAGTTTGAACCTTGCAATTTAATGTTTAAAGATAATTTCATGCAAATGTTGACCGCGGCTGCGTCTCAGGTAGCCCATCCGCTGAGTCCAATTTTGGCATACTCTTTCACACATATCGGCCGGTATCTCACGAATGAATGCATGGATGTTGGCTTCCAGTGCGTCAATCGAAGCGGGCTTGTCCCTATAGACATTAGCCTTGACATACCCCCACAAAAAATAATCTAATGGTGTCAAATCGCACGATCTAGGCGGCCAATTGACCGGCCCGAAACGTGAAATTAACTGTTCACCAAACTCGCCTCGCAATTGCGCCATTGTTTCGCGTGCTGTGTGGCATGTGGCACCGTCTTGTTGAAACCACATATCATGCAAGTCAAGAACTTCCATTTCGGGCAAAAAAAAGTTTGTTATCATCGCTCGGTAGCGTTCACCATTGACAGTAACGCTGCGATTCGCATCATCTTTGAAGAAATATGGCCCAATAATGCCGCCGGCCCATAAACCGCACCAAACAGTGGCTTTTTCGGGATGCATTGGTAGCTGTTGCAATGCTTCTGGCTGATCTTCACTCCAAATGCGGCAATTATGCTTATTTACGTACCCATTCAACCAAAAATGAGCCTCATCGCTGAACACAATTTTTCGATAAAAAACATTTCGAACCGAGCACGAATTTTGATAGTAAAATTCAATAATTTGCAAGCGTTGTTCATTTGTAAGACGATCCATGATTAAATTGCAAACCAAACTGAAGCTGTTTGACAGTGACACAAGGTACTAAACACACGTCAGCTGTCAAAACCAGTGTTGCCAAAACCAAACCAGCTAAAAAATCACCCGTTAATATTACTTAGCAAAATTTTGGTTAAAAAACAAAATTTTGTTTATTTAAAAAATATCTATTTGTTTTCTAAAAATTGAATACATATTTAAAAATTGGTTGATATTTTTTTTTAACCTTTTAATGAATTCATATTATAAAACGGCAAACACGAATTTTGTGGTACAATTTACGGGGTCTACAAAAGCTGAAGGCGTAAAAATTACATATCGTTGGAACGGTTTTTTTGCACAGAAATGCAAAATGCAAAAATTTAGTAAATAACTGCACCACAAAAACTAAAAAAAATAAATAAATAAAATTGCGTAATAACTGTGAGCAAGAGCGACAACAAGCCATTATTTGTTTTTATTTGTCGTAACGTAAATGTGACGTTTCGATTTTTGCCACCCTCCAAACAACCAATTTTCCAGCACTGACTGGAAAGATACTGGAATGTCTGATGGCAGCGTTTAGTGCTGTAGAAAATAAAAATAAGTATCTCATACTACGTTTACATGAGCGGATCGATCGGATTCAATCCGGATTGAAATTTCGACACAGGCTTATGACAATTCCAGATCAAAAGATTGAGTTCAAATGGAATTGAAGTGAAAGTTTTGCTTTAACTATGTGGGTGCGACGACAAAATTTTTTTTTTTTTTTTTAGTTTAGTTTAGTTTAGTTTATTTCATCAAACAGAGTACAACTCTTACAGACTACTATAAATAGTTAATAAAATAATTAATATGTATATATATTTATGTACAAAAATAAAATAAGTAATAATATCAGTATAACAATAGGTAAATCTTAATTACAAAACAGATTGCGATAACAAAGCAGACATTAAATTTTTTTTGAAGACATCTCTTGAATTAGAAAAAATATCTATAACCTCTACAACAGAATTCGTTTCTCTTATGCAACGTGCAAACGGTTCGTTTCTACTATAATTTCTTCTATGAAAAGTCTCTCGCAGATGAAAATTGGAGCGCAGAGTCCTTGACGGAAAGTAAAAAAGTATCCGTTCTAACAAAAAAGAGCATTTGATACGATTGCTTATTAAATCTTTAACAAACATTATTGAAAAAAATTTCCTCCTTATTTCAAGCGTTTGAATGTCTATAAGCAGGCATCTAGATGGATAAGATGGCACTTCCATATTCCAATTTAATTTGTAGAAAGCATACCTAGTGAAACTTTTTTGTATTCTTTCTATTCTAGAAGAATGAGTGATATAATAGAGGTTCCAAACTATGCTGCAATATTCCAATACCGATCTAACAAGTGCAATATATAATGATTTCAGGGTGTAGGGGTCAGAAAAATCCTTAGAGTTTCTTCTGATAAACCCTAGCATCCCATTAGCTTTGCTCACTATATATTATTGATTATTGATAGTATAATCAAATATGATAGGTGTTTTTTTTCTATGGCATGAAAAGCTCTGACATTTGGCAACATTCAGGAACAATTTGTTTGATTCACACCATTCTGCCAGTTTATGAATATCCTGTTGGAGATAAAGGCAATCCGTAGGAGATTTTATGAGCCGGAAAATCTTGACATCATCGGCATACATAAGGTACTTCGAATACTTAAAATTTACGGGGATGTCATTTATAAAAAGGATAAATAACAAGGGCCCAATATGACTTCCTTGGGGAACACCTGAAGTTACATTAATACCTTTAGATTTAATCTTTCCCAATTTTACAAACTGAACCCGATTTTTTAAATAGGAAGAAATCCATTTTATTATACTAGAATGGAATCCGAGTTGTGAAAGTTTAAAAATTAATATGCTATGGTTAACTCTATCAAAAGCTTTTGCGAAATCCGTAAAGATAATGTCAGTCTGAAAACCTTTTTCAAATCCGCAAAGTACAGAATCGCATAGCAGTGAAAGGTTTGTAGCAGTGGATCTTCCAGATACCAAACCATGTTGGTGTTCAGATATTATGTCCTTAACAAAAAAATTTAATTTTTGACATACAAGCATTTCGAAAATTTTTGGGATCACTGATAATTTGCAAATAGGCCTATAATTTATCACATTTTGCTTAGAACCAGACTTAAAAATTGGAGTTATATAAGAGATCTTCCAACAGTCCAAAAACTGACCGCTTTTTAACGACTGATTGAAAATCAAGCTAAGTGGTAACGCCAAAGAGCCAGCGCAGTTTTTTAGTACAACAGGGGCTATGTTATCTGGCCCAGCACTTTTATTCACATCAAGAGTAGCCAGTGCATCAAAGACATCTGAAACCGTTAAGTCTACACTTCCAACATCAACGACATAAGATGGCGAAAAATCAGAAAGTTCACAAGAAGCAGAGGGCAAATAAACAGATTTAAAATAATCGGCAAAGAAATCGCATATGACGTTCATATCACTAGATACGCAATCGGAATACTTCATACAGCTTGGAATCCCTATAGACTTTCTTTTGATATTAATAAATTTCCAAAAGTGTTTAGAATCATTTCTAATTCTTGACTCAGCAGTGAGAATAAAATTATTAAATAGGAAATTGTTGAGACAGTCATATTCAAGGTGGCACTGAATGTATTTCTGCTTAAGGGCTAAATTATCTTTAGTTGCCTTATAAGCTTTATACGCTTTGTTTTTCCTATTTTTAAGATTTGATAATCTTCTGTTAAACCATGGTGGGTTTGAATTAGGTTTGGCTATTTTTTTAGGAATATTCATCTCAAAACTTTCATGTAGATACGTTGCAAATTTTTCAAACGCATGATGAAGGCTTAAATTAATCAGGGTATCTTCCCAGGGAATTGACGATATAAAGTTATTAATACCAACAAAGTTTGCACGTTTATAATCAAAATACGATTCTGGTACATTAATTGTATCTTTCATATAGGTTAAAAATCTACACTCAACAGAAAGGCATATATGGTGGATTGAGTTTTTAATAGCAGGAAAATCAGTCTTTTCGATATAAACTTCGAGCTCTTTATCCACAAAAATTAAGTCTAATATACGATTTAGATTATTATGAAAGTTATTAACTTGAATTAAGTTAAATTGACTATAAAAATCTATGACTGAAGCTTCTATTTCAGTGTGAACATTGAATGGCACTAAATATTGATCATCCAAATCTGGTTCCCAGCTTATATCACCAAGATTGAAATCTCCTAAAACAATTACATGATCATTTGTACTTAAGTTATTAAGAACTGATTGACAGTTAAACATATGCAAATTGTACAACTCTAGTGAACTTCCTGGTCGAATATAACTTACGCCAAATATACAACATACAACAGTCTGAAAACAAAATACACAAAATACAAAACCAACAAGCATCTGAAATCTGGATTCTTCAATCTATTTTCGATTCGATCCAGCTCGCCGAGCTACAGGTCTACATGGACCTAAATCCTGATTCAATTCGGATTGAATTCACCATGTAAACCTGGTATCAGGTTTTCTCTACTCTAAAGACAGCTTTTATTGACAAATAATGTTATTAGCTCTCGAGTATCGCGGGCTGGACGTACTAGTATTAATAAATACTCAAAAAATTTATCAAAATCTTTTCAGCCAATAATGAGAAAACTCATTATTTTCTAAAAAAGTTTAAAACTCATACAATTTATTTTTGAATTACTTTTTAGGGTCAATAAGCAACTGACCAATATAGAAATATTTGATGATAAACGTTATTTTATATACAGTTTCAGATATTTTATTTATTATGAGATGTGACCTTTTCGAAATTAACGGAATAGAGGACACAAGAAACTTCTATTTTTGGTATCTAAAGTTATTGATATTTTCGTTTAAATCTTCTTTTTAGACTCTCTTTCGTCTGTAGTATTTTTAATGCAACAAATTCGAAAATGGCACATCTCTTAGAATTTTAATTTTTTTAAAATGTTCTGTACAAACTATGAGAATTAATGCCGAATTAGTAAAGGCTTTTTTTTTAAAGGTATATAACTTTAAGTTGGCAACACTATTTTTATTGGCGGCCATTTTGTCAGCTGTCAATTGATTTATTTTTAGTTTGGTTTGACATTTTGAATAGACTGACACCTGAACAAGGCTAACAAATTGTGCAAATTTATTTAAATATAATTCACGACTAGTTCGCACGTACTTGCTCTTATGTTCAAGGGGCTGAGGGCTTAAGAAGATTATATGTAAAATTATTATTATTATATGACCTGAAAATTATGAGAAAAAAATTTTAACAAGCTGGAAATACGATATTTAAATTAACTAAAAAAAAATCGTTAAGAGTTTCAGACGAAAAAAGAATGCCATCTTAATTCTTTTTTGAATATTGTATGGTTAAATAAAAATTTTAAATCGTTGGAGCGGTTTTCTTAAAAAAATTATTTCTTAAATATAAAATTCTTAAAATATTTTTAAGGAAAACTTTTGATATGCAAGTCTTGAGTATTTACTTATGTGCATAAGGAAATAAAATTTGAAAAAAAAATGTCAACCCGTTTTTGAAATTACAATTTTCAAAAAAGAAAATTGAAACTTTTTTTTTATATATTCAAAAAAGTTTTTTTTTGAAAATTTTGGTATGCAATGTCATTTAATCTAATCTGAAATATGTATATAAGAAAATGTATCTAAATCCGTTTAGCCGATAATGAGAAAATTCAAAATAAAAAAACACGTTCTATGACATAATAGTTGCTTAGTGCAATAGTATATGGAAAAAGTCTTATCAAAATCGTAGGAGTCGTTTTTGAGGAAACAAAATATTTTCCTTTCTGGTTTTAGCTTTTGTATGGAAGGTACCGTTATTTTTTCATACATGTAATTTTTTCTTAAAATATTTTAGAGATTACTTAAAAAACTCTTTAGTATCGATCATATCGTTTTCGAAATATTTGATTTTTAACAAAAAAAGTTGAAACAGTTTTTAAAAATCCAAATAAAATATTTTTTTATTTAAGTTCACAAAAATAATAATAGTTTTTGGAAGCTTATGTATGAAAAAAATTATTAAAATCAATCCGGTTTGCAAAATATAACATATTCAAAAAATGGTTTGAGAGGTACCATTATTTGGTTTTTTCTTGTACGAATCCAAAACTTGCTTACAGTACCTAAATCGCAAGTAAAAATCATGGATCTGTTCGAAATACGTATACGAAATGGTGACCGCTACAGAGCCATGATTACTGACTTTTTCCTTCATCACCGCCGATATGCCCGAAACAATTGACCACTTTTTTTGCATCATGTTTTGTTCTTAACCTTTTGAGGGTGTTAATTTTAGAGGTATAGAACTTTGAAATGAAATAAGACAAGGATGATTTTTTTAAATTTACATGAAATGTACTTATTTTGAAAGATAATCTCCTTGCCTTATAATTTAAATATAATATCCGGCATATGATCGCAACGGCTGGCTCGGCTGGAGGCCAATTCACGGGTCTGATTCGCGAAACAGTGAAGTTACCAAACGTTTCCTTCAATAAATCAAATGTGGCACGAGCTGTACAACATGTTGCGACGTCTTGTTAAAACCACAGCTCCTTGTTGAATTGATGAACGAAAAAGTCAATGATCATAGCTCTATAGCGGCCAGCATTGACTGTTACGATCTGGCCAGCATCGTTTTAAAAAAAGTACGGACTAATTATTCCACCAACCCATAAAACATACCAAACGGTATGTTTTTGAGCGTGTCTCTCAACATACACCTGAGGATTATGATCACTCCAAATAGTTACAATAGGTTTGTTTCTTGACGAATCCATTCAACCAAAAGTGAGCTTCATCGCAATACAAACAGAACCATGATTTTCGAAATAGATTTGCTTAATTTGGAAGCATTGTTCAGGCGTCAATTCATGTTGAAATGCCAAACCAAACTTAAAATAAATCACTTGACAGCTGTCAAAATGTTACCAGCTTTAAGTTCTATACCTCTACAAAACCAACCTTTATAATTAAATTGCAAGTAAGAAACACTTTTTATTATTTATTTAAAAGTAAAAAAAAATTATTTTGAGACTTCAATTTTCAAACTCTGATCCTTGGATATGTTAAGGACGTAAAAACCAAGATCTACATGAAAATTCAGCTTTGCTGGATTTTTTTGTGTCGAATCCCAAATTTAACTGGGTTATATTGACACATACATAAATGTATCCCTCAAATTAAATCCATTCCTCACGTCACTTCAATCGAACAACACTACCATAATATATTATAAATATTCTCAAATTTCATTCTTTAATAAATTTTATAAAAATTTCAATTGTCCACTCATCTTATGGTGTTTCAAAAAAAAAAAAAAATTCATTCATGTTAAATGAATCTCTCGACCAGACCATTAATCTTTTTTGCATAACTCATTCACCAGACACTCAATAACATTTACATTAGCCTCTGTGTGCCTAACACACAATGTCTGTCGTAAATAAGATAAATTCAGACATGAACTGTCAAAATCATCTACAGGAAAAATTCACCAGAAAGGGTGAAATCACAATAAAAAAAAAATCTCATCCACTTGGTAATTCCCGAAAAGATACTTTAATAACAACAACAACAACAATTGATCATCTTCTTCTTTCTGAAAATATATATATAAAAAAAAACTTTGAGAATCTCAATGATTAATTTAAAAAAGGGTGTTCTTTTTTTGTTTGTTTAAAAAGGTATGATAGAAATTTCATTGGAACCTATTTTCCATCATGTTGGGCAGAAGTAGGAGAGCAATAAGAGGGTGATTAGAAGAAAAGTGTAAACTACTGTTATTAAAACTTAAAGCTGTAAACACACCGGATCGGTCAATATGATTTATTAAGGATAATGAGCCAGTCATTAAACAAACGAAACAAAACACATTTAAGGAAGTTTTGTATGTTAAAATGGAAACCGTACCTCTCCTCACTTTTCTGCGATTTGCTGTCGCACGGATTATTCAGTCGAAAAAATAGAACACATGAGTTAAAATATGTATAAACGCACATGACATCTAAAAATCTTACAAAACTGCGATCACTTTTTTTTTAGTCGCTGCGACAGAAAATCGCAAGGGCCTGAGTGCATTTCCAGTACTTGATTCCCTAGGTCATGGGACTTGACGCTTGTCCTTGTAGACTGATATTAGGTTCACCATTCAAAAGATGCTGGCAATTTTTTTCTGCTTCAAAGTTCTTGGTTTGATTTAAAAAAAAAAAAAAAAACACCCTTTACATCATTGTGTTTCTGGCTTTTTTACTAAGGTCATCTTGTTTATATGTTTTGCAGCTTTATAATGCAATTTATGAAAGAGGCACAAAATTCATATTTCATTTTTGTTTTTTTTTGCCGGATCGAGAGGAAGGATTGATAGGGTTAAGCCTTCTCTATACGAACAACAACAACAACAACAACAACAACAATGTGTAGGTATATAAATCTAAAACATATTTTGCAACAGAAGGCCGCAGTTTGAATCTTATGGTTAATCTTAAGTTTCGAATGTCAACGTTTTACGATATTTAATGGCTGTAATAAATTTGTCTTCGAGAATCTTTTAAGATACTCTGGACATTTGGCAACAATGTTGCAAATAAGTTACGAATATTATTGGCACTTCTTTAATTTGGTTTAGGAGAAGGGATTGCGAGGAGAAATTCAGTCTGTAGCATCCTAAAATAAAAAAGAATAAATTTTAATAAAAACACACTCGGTTTTTAAGAACTATGAGCTTTGAACAGAGATTAGAAATAAAACTCAACCTTTTGAAAGGTTCTTCAATAACTCTTATGTTTTGTCATTTTCAATAAAAGTCACTCAATAACCGTTATTCCAAAAAAAAACATTTTTTTCGATTTGGGTCTGAGAGTAACCTTTGTTTTGATTATTGTTATATATCGGTCAACCTTGACGGTGCAATTAACACGTTGTTTCTGACATTTAGAATGTTTTTCCATCATCTCGTTTTGGTCTGGTTTTAGTCTCGCTATAGTCTCGCTTAAGTATTTTTTTTTATCAAAAAAGTATTTTTTAAAAAGGTTAAAATAAGTTAAAAACTTGGTTAAAAGTCCAAATGTGGTTTTGAGTAAGGTAGTCATTGTGTTCGTCTTGCTGTGAACTCGCCAAGCCAGTTTACACGGGAATCTGTGGTTTCGTTTTCTCAGTATAGCCTCGCTTTGGCCTCGCCGTGACATTTACACGTGTTTTTTTTTGGCATTAAGCGTGGTTTATCGTCATCTCGCTTTTGTCTCCCCGAAGTTATTTTTTTTTCAAAATAACCATTTTAAAATCAGCAAAAAAAATTGAAAATGCTTAAAATCGTTCCAAGCATACTTGTCGCCAAATTAGTAAGAACTTTTCACCACATCTGAGTAACGTTAGTTCTGGTTCACAGCGAGATGATTCAAAACATTTTGAATGGCAAAAGCGCAACAATGGCGAGAAAACCACGACACAGATTTCCGTGTAAATAGACACAACGAAAACGCACCGAGACGTACACAATGACCACGACAGTACAAATCACGCTTGGATGACCATGGCGAATCTTCAGTACAAGGTACTGGGAACTTGACTGTTACTTGTACTTGAAAGTTTAAAAAGCCTGGTTAGTATGAATGTTTATATTTTTAGTCATGTTTTTAGCGTTTAAGTCATCGGCGAAAACCTTGTGGATTTTTAGTGATTTTATGCAATACAGTGAAAACTGTTTTTGATTTATTTTTAGCGAAAAAAAGGTCAACGGGAAATGTAACGACTCTCACATGTGTACTATAACGACTCTCGAATGAAGAACCACCGTCTTCCGGCTTAGAAATGATACAAACCAACCAAAGCTGTTCCAAAGCTGTCAAAATTAAAGCTTTTGAAAGGGAAATTTATGGGAAATTTCCCCCATAGAAAGCTCTAGAAACAAATACTAAAAACTTCAAGCTCTTTCGGGATCCTGTGTTGTCATAAGAGTAAAACGACATGTTCGAAGAGCACTGAACACAGTTTAATTTTAATCGTGAATGAGTAAAGTTGGTGGTTATAAAAATAAAAAGTAAATTTGGTGATTTAATTTCACTTTGGTTGAGCGATGAATAATAAATTGTTTTGTAGTAAGAATGTAAAGTGTTTTGATTTGCGAAATAAATAAGTGGAAGTTTGAATGAAGTAAATAAGTTTTATTAACGAACCTAAGCAAGTTACAGTTAACATTTTCCATTTATTTTTTCGTGAAAAACTCACCCATTGAGAGATATTTATAAAAAAAAAAAAAAAAAAAATCTCAACCAATAACCTAAATTTTTAATTTATTTTTTAAATAAATCTCAAACCGAAACCGAAATCTTTCTAAACAAATGTATTAACTCTCAGAGAGAAACCGATTGGAAATAAAGGTTGACAGTTATCTCTGATCTCTGATTTTGAATGATCGTCAGTGAAGCCAAGGCAAAATGTACTTTTACTGCGTATTTTGTGTTTAACTGAAGGTGAAGAAGTTGTCAAAAACAATTTAAGCCCACTAAACAGGTTAAAGTATTGTTTACAAAAAATATTATAATACCTTTTTTCCACACGGGCGATCCGTTAAGAGATATTGCTACTTCAAAAAGGTGACTTAGTGCAAATACAGGTTTTTCGTAAAAAAACTCTTAAGCTTAAGCAAAGGACCCTTTTCAAGAAAAAAATTGACATATGTTTTTTAAAAGCCACCATTTAAAAGATATTATTTCTTTTAAAATAGACTTAAACTCAAAAATACCGGTTTTTGCTTAATGCTTTCTAGTAGCGAGGTTATCAAAACATAATTTATGCTTATTGTATATATAATCCTGTTCTCTAGTAGAAGTTCGATAACACATTTATTCATACGAGCGTCCAGTTCCCAGGCATTGCAACTTTGAAAATTGTCAAATTTTGAAAATACTGGTTTTTGAAAAATAATTTTATTTTAAAATAAAATAAAAATAAATTTTTATGGCGGTGTTGTACACATAAGAACCGGTATTTTCGAAATTTGCCAATTTTTCAAGCCGCAATATTTTGAGACTGAGCCTTAAGTATATTAAAAGAGTCATTAATTTTCTTCTAGAGTATAATATTATCTGGACAATAAGCATGAAGTATGTTTTGACAACCTCGATGTTTAGAGGTAAAGAGCAAAAAACCAGTATTTGTGAGTTTGTCTCAATTTTACAAGTAGCAATATCTATTTAATTATTGCTTTATTACTGCTTAAGTAAATTAAGGATCACATGATCCACAACTTGCATACAAAAGTTTTCGACAAGAGTTACTGCATGAGAATAATTTACGGAAAAACCTGTATTTTAAGTAACTCACCTTTTTGAAGTAGAAACATCTCTGAATTGATCGCTCTTATGGAGAATGTGTTCAAATATATTTTTTTTTGTAGAAAATACTGTAACCTATTTAGTTGGTAAAATTATTTTTTGACAACTTGGTCATTCAAGAATTAAATATAAAAAAGCATCAAGTTGTTTTTGCCAAAAACTGTCATTTTTGTCATTTACCCTTATTTTCAAAAAAATGATATATATTTCGCGATCAGTCTAAGGAGAAAAAGTACTTTAACTTTTCTATAGAAAATCGTATTTTCTACAAGTTTTTCATTGCTTATTTGGCAATCACGTTAACTAGTACCATTTTCGGTGATTGTTCCTGATGCCAAAATAAAGGTATAATTGCATTTCAAAACCTTCCCTTAGATTTATTCAAAAGATTGGCCTTTTTTCTACATTTTCCCTGGGCTAAAATACAAAATTTATGTTTTATATTTTTATTTTCATCACTATCTAAAAATATTTTATTATAAATAAAAATAGTCTTGGCAGTTAAGCTCATTGATTTTATTGTTATTATTATTATCAGGTAATTTAAATTACCTGTTAAACAAAAAACAATAAAAATAACTTAGAAAAAAAAACCCTAAGGTGATCTCATCATAAGTGCTATAAATCCCTTAAGACTTGTTCGCCCAAAATATAATTTTAAATTCATTAATTTTAAAGCGTTTAAAAAAAAAATGTTTTCAATGCTTCTGCTTTTACGATCGAAGATTTTGTGACAAATTTTTGTAATAAAAAAGCTCGTCGTAGTTGTCGTCGCCGGCCGCCAAGAAAATGGGAAGTCATAATAAATTGTTGTGCTGTTCCCTGCTATAAGTTTTATAGCTGATCAGATAGACAGATTTTTGGTTGTTATTGAGGTCGACATGAACAGATTGATTGCACACAAAATATCTGGAATTTTATTTTAAGTTTCTGTTTTTTTAGTTTTTTTTTTATTCTTTCAATAAATCGGCTTTAAGCAGTGAGATCATAAACAAACAAATTCGAGACCATTTTTTTTTGTAATTAAAAAAGAGAATAACCTTAAATTTATGTTATAATTTAACAATACTTGATTTTAATTCCTTATATTTTTTTTTGTATTTTTTCAGATATGCAACTATTCTTGCATTCGATGTTAAAGTTGAACGCGATGCTCAAGAAATGGCTGATTCATTGGGAGTGAAAATCTTCCAAGCCGATATTATTTATCATTTATTTGATAAATTCATGTCATATCGAGAGGAACTTAAACAAAAGAAACGTGAAGAGTTCCGATCGGTTGCTGTCTTCCCGTGTAAACTTAAGGTAAGTTAAAATTAAATATTGCGAAGTAAGAAAATGGTGAGTTTTTATATAAATAGATAGGTCTATGTAAACAGGACAATTCGTAAAAGATGCACCAAAAAGCTAGAGCGAGTTGGTTGGGTTAAGACAAGAAAAAAAAATCGTATCAGAGAGGGGTCTATTTCCCCCGTGTAGGCAGGAGCGGCAATTTTCTAAAAAAAAGTACTAAAAACAGAAAGAAAATATTTAAAAATAACGGTACAATTTACCACGCCATGCTATACCTTTTTGGAAAGCAAAAAATCTCTTCTTAAATATTAATATTAAATTAAGTTGCGCTCGTAAATAGTTTTTGAAAAATTAATTTTCGAAATTAAAATTTTGATTTTTTTTTTAATTTCAAACAATTTTTTTTTCAAAAGTTAATGTAATTAGATATAATTTTTGTTTTCAAAATTCAATGCTCTTACTAGTTTCTTATTCAAAACTGGAAACCGGATGCTAAAATGTATCTTAGTTTTTTTTTTTATAAACAAATGGAAAAAAAATGCTAAGTACTTTTTTACAAGAAAAACCATTTTTTTTTTGGTTTTCTCAAGTTTGATCTGCTGAGGTTAGTTATAAAATTAGCGGATTATCCCTTTTTAATTTTTTATTGCATACCATGCGGTTTTTTAGCTGTCTGTCTGTTTGTTTGTCTACAGCCTAAACGGCCCGATCGATTTTCTTTAAACTTGGTACCAAAAACCTTTGGTGATTATGCCCACACGTTTTTAATTTTTCTTAGAATTAAAATGAAAAACCTGACATTAAATTTTTTTCTCAAAAACGCCTAACGCCTACTTTTCTAAAAAAAAAAAATCAATAAATTACTTTAAGTAAGGGCTTCCTTTGGATGGGAAACTATTTTTCAAAAAATTGTTATTAATGGTACCTCGCAAAGAACCATTCTTTTACTTTTCGATTTTCTTCAAAACGGCGTGATTGATTTCTATTTTGTTTATACAGAGGCTTCCAAAAACTATTAATATTTTTGTGTATTTAAATAAAAAAAAAATTGTTGAATTACTAAAAAATGTTTAAAAATATTTTTTTTAAATCCAATATTTCAAAAACGATATGATTGATTTTTTTTTAAACTCGATACTTAAGAGTTTTTTAGTACAAAACATTTGTAGAAAAAAATAGTAAAATAAAAACATATATAAAAATAATGGGTGTGGGTCGAAATTCAGGTTTCAAAATTCTGCTTTTCAAAATTCAGTTTTTTCAAAAAAATTCTGTATTTTTCCAGTTCTGTTTGTCAAAATTCTGTCATATTACCTACCTTTTCTGCTTTTTTCTCATATAACTTAAAGAAAATAAACAAGAAAAGTACTTTTCAACTTTATTAATACACAACTTATTGCAGCACTATTTTTCAAGGTGAAAGAGATTTTAATTTTAATAGTAATTTATTTTTGTTGTTTGCTGCACATATTTTTCTACAGCTCGAGGTTAATGGGCGTTTTGGTCTGAGTGTTTTTCAATTGTATGCAAATAACTCTTAGCTATTCAATTTCTTTACAACTTTTCGTAAACTATTTGTGTATTTCTGGTTTAAAAAAATAAAACAAATGACCAGCCATGCACAACTTGTGTTTTCCTTTATTTTATACTCTTACAGATTATTGAGGCTGTAACTTTAAGTGCATAAATGGTTTTACCTACTGAATCTGATTTTTGAGCAATTTTTTTTTTTTGAGATTTCAAATTAATAGAAATTGGTTCCATAATTAATTTTTAACATTTTCCAAACCTTCTTTTTATTATTGGCAGAATTTTGTAAAACAGAATTTTGAAAAACAGAGTTTTGCCAAACAGAATGTTTTAAGCAGAATTTTGCTAAAAGAATTTTGACCCTGCCAGATTTTCGACTCCAACCCAAAAATAACGGTACCTTCCATACAAAAGTTAAAAAAAAAACCGAAAAGGAAAACGTTTTTTTTTTCTCAAAAGTGACTCCTTCGATTTTGATTAAACTTTTTGCATATACTAACATTAATACAATCAACAGCAAAAAGTTATACAATTTTGCACTTAGCATCTATAAATAGTACTTGTAATAGAAAAAGTTTTTATTTTGAATTTTCTGATTATCGGCTGAACGGATTTAGATAAGTTGTTCTTATATACAAATTTCAGATAAGATTTAAAAATTTTTTTGAATTAAAAAAAAGCGTTATTTTTTTTTATAAATCGAAATTTCAAAAACGGGTTGGCAATTTTTTTTAAATTTTATTTTTTATTTTTTTTTTTTTATTTTATTTACTTAAGATTTCCATACCAAAAGTTTTCTTTAAAAACAATTTAAGAATTTTATATATAAAAAAATATTTTTTAAGAAAACCGCCTTAACGATTTAAATTTTGTCAGTCCATACAATCATATTGAATAAAGAATTAATTTGGCGTTCTTTTTGTTATCTCAAACTCTCAACGAAGTTTTTTTTAGCTAATTTAAATATAGTATTCCATAGTTTGAAACATTTTTTCTCAGAATTTCCATGTCCTTACATATAATTTTCTAAAACCCGCAGCGCCAGCGCCTTTAACATAAGAACAAGTACTCGCGACCCAGTCGTGCATTTTATTTTTTCTGTTGTCCAATTGTTCACTGAAGAGGGAAAAACCCGTTCCGGTCATAAGAGTCCATTTGTTAGTGAATATTATGAAAAATCAGTCTCTTGGATGTAAGCACCTCTATTATGGGCTTAATTTGTATTCAATTCAGTTCAATTCAATTTAATTCAATTCAATTCAATTTAATTCAATTTAATTCAATTGAATTCAATTCAATTTAATTCAATTTAATTCAATTCAATTTAATTCAATTCAATTCAATCCAATCCAATATTGTTCAATTCAATTCAATTGAATGGAAATTTAATTCAATTCAATTTAATTCAACTCATTTTGTTTCCCCGAAATGTTCAAGTAAGACCTAGTCTTTTATAGTATCAACAATAAGTGAATACTTTACTTTATTCGTAAAAAAAGCATGCTATCTGATAAGTAAAAAAGAAAAAAAAACTTGTAATCAAGGCTTAAAGTTTCACGCAAGTTCACGTCCGATTTTTGGCAGCTCATTTGTCGGAAATAATTTATACCATCTGAAAGGCCACTCAAATGCCATTAATTGGTCAGCTATAGATTTTTGTAGGAACATTTAAAGTTATTTTCAAGTTCACAGAAAAATTCTTCTAAACAAATCTTTGGCTGACCATTAACTGAAACTTTCTGACTTATTCTGACGGTTGAGGTTTCAAAAATTGCTGTAACTTTGTGATTAGTGGTCGTATTGAGTTGAAACAAAAAGGCTTTATGTTTCTCGTTTTGAGATTTTTTGCAAATAATTTTTTTAATTCAAAGAAGTAACACGAGACAATTTTTTTTATTTAGTTTGAAGATTATTTCTTTGACCCTTAGCTATTAGTTTTAATAAGTACTAAAAAACAACTTTTTGTGGTCTTCAGGTATATTTTATATTCTTTACAAATTTTGATTGTACGACTTGCGTTAGTATGCAGATTTTTAGACTTTTATAGCATCTATATTTTTGTAAATTTTCATATTAATTCACCCAACCATTTTACTTCACCAAATTTTCAAAATCTCACAATCCAAAAATTAAAGGAACAAATTGGGATGTTCCTAAATATTGCGTAGTCCTCATCACAATGAAAATAAAAACAACAATCCCATTAGTTTTTTTTTATAGCAGTTTTGCATTGGAAGGATACTTTTTCTTACTTAAAATTAAATAAAAAGTAAATTTTTCCAATAAATGTTAGTTAGTTTTTTTTTTTTTTGGAACATTTTTGGATAGCCGAAATTCCTGCACTTTTTGTAGGGAAGGATATTATTTGTACGTTTGGGAATTATTTTTGAATATGCTAAGAATGTTATTTACCTAAGGAATCATTGCTGTTATCCTGTGGCTATGACGCCATTTTAAAAAATTTGCCCCAACCTGTAGGAACTGGTAAATTAAAAAAAAAAAAATAATTAATTACTTCGAAAATTTCCATGATTTAAATAACAATTGATATCTTAAAAGAAAGGTTCCTTCAGGTTAAATTTCAGTGCTGCCACTTTTTGGGAACATACTTTTTTTGAAGTCAACGGGTGCAACTTTTCAGGGACATACTTTTTATTCGCGATATAGGTACTAAAGGGCAATTTTTAGATTCGTGCAAAAAAATAAATGGAAAGCTTATTTATCTCAAAAACGGCTCTTACGATTTTGATAAAAAAATCGGTGTATTATTGCAGGTATGGTGTATTTTTGATAAGAAAAAAATTTACCGAAAACCTTTTTTTTTTAAATTCATTTTTTATTTTTCCATTTTCTTAAAACTATCTTAAAGCTAGACACAAATTTTTAACGGTAGCTGCCATATAACGGTTTTTTAATTTTGGATTTTCTTATTAACACAGCCTAAACTATTTCAGAAAAAAAATTTTATCCAAAAGGTTTTTTCAAAATGTTAATAATATTGCATATCAAAATTTAGAAAAAAAATTAATTTAGGATTTTTAAGGAAATATTAAAATTTTTTTTCGAAAATTCAGTATTTCAAAAAAGAGTTCATGAATATTTTTGAAACTTGGTTTAAAAATGTATTTTAATACATACTCAAAATTGACATACTAAAACTTTTTCTTAAAAATGTTATTAAAATTTTATACATAAAAAAATAATTTTTAGGAAAACCGCTCCAATTATTTTAAATTTTGTTTGCTATATTCATACTTGTTTTTGAGCTCTTAGTTTTTTAACTAGTTGTTTATAAATTAAAAGAACGATCTAAATACTTTTTTTTATATTTTATAATTACTTTCATATTTTAAAAGTTCTAAATTCCAATGAACTTGAAGATAAGGGCAAGTACGTGCGATCCAGCCGTGCATTTTATTTATAAGTAAAATGTTGTACTTCCCCATTTTTTGGAAATTTGTCAACGTGAAAAAAGTTGCGGAAACGCCCACAAATGTCAAACACGTAAAAGATAATGATTGACGTCTGGTGTTGAGAAGAAGCACATTTCATTAAAATTTCAGTGTTGCCACTTTTTAATTTCAAAGGGTGGGATTTCCAATTTCTTGATAATTTGTAATATTTTAAACACGAAAAATTTATAACTTTTTTTCCCAACATGTGTTTGGTATTTGGAGGCATTTCCGCAACTTTTTTTCACGTTTTAAATATTAAAAGCTAACAAAAAAGGGGAAATCCCGAACTTTCACATTGAAAAAGTAAATATATCCCCGAAATTGGCAACAATAAAATTTTATACGAAGGTGTTTGTACTCAACACCTACTCTTTAAGACATCAACCATTATTAACGTTTGGAGGCTGGAGGCGTTTCTGCATTTTTGTTGAAGTTAAAAATATTAAATTCAAGTTAAAAGTTCAAATGAGCTCAACTTGAATTATAAATTTGGTCACTCCACTTAAACAGAAGAATTTTCTTTTTAAATTTTCTTCATATTCAGTTATTAAAAATATTAAATACTACCAAAAAAAAGGAAATTCTACACTTTGACATCAAAAGAGGTATGTTCCCTAAAAGTGGCAGAACTGAAATATTAACTGAAGCTGCTTCTACTTAACAAATGTCTTTTACGACATCAGCCGTTATTTTTCTGACGCGCGTTTGGCATCTGGAGGTGTTTCCTCATTCTAATTTTTTTCATGTTGAAAATATTGAAAATTACCAAAAAAGTTTTTAATGGTACTCTTCGGTATAAAAAAGTATGTTCCCAATAATTGGCAATACTTTAATTCTACCAAAAGGTGCGTCTTTTCAAAACCTTTCTTTTAAGACATCAATCGTTATTTCTCCAACACACGTTTGACGTCTGGAGCCGTTTTCACAGCTTTTTTCTCGTTAAAAATTTCAAAAACAAGGGGGAAGTACCATATTTTGACATATGTACAAAAAAGTATGTTCCTGAAAAGTGGCAACATTGAAATTTAAACCGAAGGCGCGTCTACTCAACAACTTTTTCTTCAAAAGAATTATATTTATTTCCCAACATGTGTTTGGCATTTTTAGACGTTTCCGCAACTTTTTTCTTATTCAAAATATTAAAAATAATCAAAAAAGTGGACGTTCCAACCGTTGACTTAAAAATAAGGATGTTTCTGGAAAGTGGCAGCAATGAAATTTCACCAGAAGGATCGTCTACTCAAAACCTTTCTTTTAAGACACCAATTGTTATTTTGGTCTTTGAAATTTTTCAAGAAATATATATGTAGTTTTTTTAAATTTACCATTTTCTACAGGTTGGGCGCCATTTTTGAAAATGACGTCTAAGCGGCAGAATTACAACAAAGATTCCTCAGCTAAATATCATCATTAGCATGTCAAAAATAGTTTACAAACATAATTTTATTTTAAATTGGTGTCCAGGGGCCTATAACACAGACACACAACATATCAACTAGTCAACAATTACTTGTTCAAGTATGTTTGTTCAACAAGTGAAAATCATTTCTGTAACTCAATAAAATCCATAACAATTGCCAACCGAAAAAAATTCCCTCGACTTGTTGTAGGAAGGAATTTCAGTAACCTAATGAAGATTTTGTACACCGCACACGAACAACACTTGTGGGTCTTTTTCAACGTATTTTTTTTTTTTGTCTATTTTTGATTCTCATAATCACTGTTCGATTCTGAATAAAAATTTAAAAAAATTTAAATTCTAAGCAAAGTCTCCAATTCCATCACTTGATAAATACTACTGCAAGCGTTTATTTCTAACTTGTTTACTTCAAACAAGTCCGCAACAGTCAATTAAAATTTATCAACTATTCAACAAGTTTATTCTCTATTCTTTAAAAACTTGTTGTTTTCTGTTACAGAAACAGTAGATTTATGAAATCTCCCACATGTTGAAAGAAGCCAAAACAATTGTTTAAAGTCTCCTAGACTTGTTGTTCCGTGTTACAGAAAATTTAAAAAGTTGTTGAATTTCACTTGTTCAACAAGCACTTTATGTATTGTTACAGGCCCCAGGTGACAGGAATACAAAAAATTCTTCCGGGCTTAATTTCATCCTTAATGTATAAGGAATACATTTCAGTCACAAAAAAACAGTCTTCGTCTAAAAAAGCACTAGGTTCGGTTTCCTGACCGGACTATTAATCTACTTTTTGTTAAAAATCAGTATTTTAAAATTATTGATTAAACTTATAAGAACCAAAATAATTTATAATATTTATTTTCCTAATTTCAGATACTGCCTCAATTTATTTTTAACAGTCGTGATCCAATCGTTATGGGTGTAATGGTTGAAAATGGTATCGTCAAAGAAGGTACTCCAATTTGTGTGCCAAGTAAAGAGGTAAGTGTCTACTGTTAGTAAAATTTTACAAAAAAAAAAAACAAATTATTTTTATTTATCTTCCTAGACTTTTCGATATGAAAGGTTTTCTTTTGACAAAATCGAATATTGAATATATTAAGTATTATCCCCAATTTGTAGGTTTAGGAACCAAAATAAACGAAATAAAAAAAAAAAAAAAATATTAATAACCAAAGTTCAATGAGCGAACACAATCAGTCTTTGTTGAGACAGAAACACATGCGGGGTATGCGTGCGTGCGCTTTTGTAAACTAAACCACAAAAACATACTGAACTGATAATAAAAAAATAGTAAGACTCCAACAGAGTCTCTTATATTCAAAACCCCCTTTTATCAAAAATAAAAAATTCAAGAAAAAAAACCTTACAAACCCTCTTGAGCGCGCCAAGAGGGCATACACTGTTGACACAGGTGTGTTTGCTTTAGAGTAAACTCAGGCTCACGCGGTCGAGTCTTCTCAGTCTCTGTCTCAGACGAATGCCTATATGCCTGCATTATGTTTTCAATTCTAATGTTGACACATTAGTAACAAGATACGCCCGGCCCGTTCCGTTCCGTTGGTTGTATGTCTTTTACAGACTAACAACAACAACAACAAAAAGTACTCCTGGGGGTAGAAATAGGAGTCGAAGATAGGTCGCTCTGGAATCATAGCTCTCCAGCAAAGGCATTGAACTACATACATTTCGAATCGAAATCCACATGAAGGAGAATTCATTGTTTAAATAGAAGAACCCGAAGAAGACATGACTGATTGCTGTGGCGTAAAATATCGCACTCAATGTTTACTCTATAAGTTGCCACCATAACCAGCTACGAGTCTCCTTAGGGTTTATTGAATCTATGCTTCCATATCTTTACCATGGGTAAAGTAACTGACGTGACGCGACGATGGATGATAAAAGGGTTGTTTTTGTATTTTTGTTTGTGTGCAGGGAAAGGACGATAATTTCGCATAATTTTCTGGACAATCACATATTTCCTGTACGCCATCAATAACAAAGTCTCATTATCGTGTCGTGCATGTTATCATATCGGGACTGGGTGGAACTCGTTGCACAAGAATAACAACAACAGGAACAAGAATAAATTATTCAAAAAAAAAAAAAAATAACTCAAGTGGAATGAAAATTGCACTCCACATAGTCCACTCTCACCATAACAAAGTCAGATGTTAAATGCAGAATGATATCCTGTGAGTTTGAGAAGGAGACCGAAGTCGATTTAACCTTCCAGATGGTCTTTGCTTTGTAATTATTACTTCCTCAATTATATTGTTTCCTTTCAATACATTTTGAATTAAGTAGAATGATTGGTTAGTAACTACAAAAAAAAGTATAACAAAAGAAAATAAACCTGGAGTTTCTGAGTCTTGAAAAAAGTTTAAAGAAGGTGGCCATCATTATATGAAGAAATAATTGAGCTCAAATATTCAAGATCGCCAGAAAGTTGTATCATTATAAACCTTATTCAACTGTAAGCGAATTTAGAAAGAGCGTAGTTGAAATTGAAAGTGTTTACACGAAGTTTCTGTGGTTAGCCCTTGTTTTCTTTTTCTTATCTAATGCTGGCTTCTATGCAAATATAAATTATCCCTAACTGGGAAGCTTAAGACACTTTTTTCTACGGCTCCCAATCCATGAAGGGTCGCAGTCTTAGACATATCAACCTTCAATCCTCTACGAATCCAAGCCCGCTGCTTCCAGTCATCTAGACTAAGCTTTCTAGCGTCCGCGATGCCTTGGTCTTTAAACCGGTCGTTGGGTCTTCTTCGTTCTCTCGAACCTGGGGGCTGGCATTCAAATACTCTCTTGAATGGATCATTATTGTCAATTTGCTCGATGTGCCGACGTGTTTTGATTTTCTGGATAACATCCACATCTTGACAGAGCTTAAAGAGTTCGTATCTTCTCCGCCAATTGCCGCCCTCGCACTTAAGATCAAAAATATCGGTCGAAGAATTTTTCTTTCAAAGGATTCCAGCTCTCTCACTTTGCTTATCGCACAAGACTCGGTGCCATACAGCAGGACTGGCAATATAAGGGTTTTATAGAGCGTGCCCTTCGTCTTTCGTGGCAGAAGCTTTGAGCCCATTTGGTTTTCCGGTTTCCTAGGGTAATTCTTCGTCCGCTCTCCAATAAGATGAATTTCGTGGGATTAATGTTTACTCCGAGGTAAATGAAGTACTTGGAAGTTATTGCTACCATTAGTGACGTTCTGTCCTGGCCGGTTGACAGATCTATAATAATTTGTTTGTTGATAGCGGTCTTGTCCTCGTTTACTTGAAGACCAATAAGTTTCTTCTGTTCTTTCAGTGCCCTAAAATTTTGTATAACGGCCTGCTGAGAGAGGCCGATTGTTAATATCATCGACGTATTTGGACATGCCTGTTAAAAATAATTCCTTCTGTGTTAATACCTGCCCTGCGAACTATTTGCTGGATGACTTTTCCCGGGATTCCAAGTTCTGCCATCGCCATAAAGAGCTCCTCATAATGATTGCTATCATATGTGGCTCTAAAGTCGATGGATTGACTTGAAATTCATTGGTATTTTCCAGGATCTTCCTAAAAGTGAATATTTATGGTCTATGATTGATTTGCCAGGCTTGAAGCCACACTAGTACTTGCCGATTATAGTGTCACAGAACGACTAAAGACGTTCACACAGTACGTTGGATAGAATCTTGTATGCGACGTTTATTAGGGATATACCTAGATAATTATTGCAGGAAATAGCATGACCATTTTTGTAGATGGAACATGTTGAAGCTAGTACCTCGTGGCATGATGGTTAGTATGTTGGACTGTCATGCCGAAAGTCTGGGTTCGATTCCCAGCCGCTGCAATTTAAAAACAGAAATGGTTTTGCCGAGTATACTTGTCATGAATAAGTGCATCTCATCTAGCCGTTTGGACTCGGCAAAAAATTGTAGGCCCAGTCCATTCCTGCCCACAACACACACACAGGAATGGTTCAGAGTTGTAAGTCACTAGGCCTTGGTTCTCCATGAGCTGTTGCGCCACCATATTATTTTTTTTTAACATGTTGGAGCTGATAGACCAGTCATCAAGCATGCGCTTCCTTCTATCCAATCTGGGTTGATGAGTTGATGCATGCTCTCTTTCAACACATCCCCTGCATGCTTGAAGAGCTTCACTGGTAAAACCATCATATCCGTTGACTATGACGTTCTTGAGCTTCTTTATAGTTAAGTCTACCTCTTTAACGCTGGGTGGTTGTGCTGGGTCTTCATTGATAAGATTCGGGTTCGCTACTTGTCTTAGTTCTCGCTGTACCTGATTCCCGTTTGGAATTCGCTGAAAATGGTGCTTGAATACATCTACAATTCCCTGTGCTTCACTGTTTCCAAGGGTTTGCGCTCCCTTTAAAAAGCCAGCCAGGCGTTCAGTTGATTTGCTTTTTTATTAAACTTCCGGGTGTTGTTTCGATCGCACGATTCTTGGATTTCTTTGAGCTGTAAAGCTGCGTACGCCCTCGTTTTTCTATGCTTTTTTGCTTTTTACTCTTTGCTCGATACTCCTCTGTTACTGATTTTTCTTTTCACTGCAGCATACTCGCGTTTGCTCGTGTGCATCCTCCTTATCACCTTTTTCAGCTGTGTGCTGAAATACCACGGGTTCTTTTTCGAAATTGAATGGTAGCCTATTGTCGTTTCGGTTTGCGTGCAGTACTTAAGGGTTTTTTTTTATACATGTAGTTTTCAATCTAGCAATACTTTTTTCGGAGTTGGTTTTTTGACAGCTGTCACTTGATTTATGCTCGGTTTGATTTAACATTTCATAATAAATAGGCTAACTTCTGAACAACGTTTGCAAATCGTGCAAATTTATTACCAAAGTAATAGTTCAGTTCGCGTGACGCATCGCGAAACACTCAATTTGAGGGAAACCTCTGGTTAGGTCCCGAATATTCTCTTTCAAGGTGTCAATCGTTTCGGGCTTATCTGCGTAGACAAGCGACTTCACATAACCCCTTACAAAAAATCGCACGACGCGAGATAATGCGCTCAACAAAAGTTTCTTTCCATTAATTGATTGTTTCGCGATGCGACGAGCGAGCCGAACCGTTATTTTTGTAATAAATTTGCACGATTTGTAAACATTGTTCAAGAGTAAGTCTATTCACAATGAAATGGTAAACCAAAGTGAGCATAAATCTAGTGACAGCTGTCAAACAGACCAACTGCGAAAAAAATTATTGCCAGATTGAAAACCATACGCCTAAAAAAACTCTTTAGCACCACAGGTCGTTAGCTTCTGTGGCAGGTGAAAGCTTCTCGCTGAGGTACTCTCCGTAGTCTCTAGCGACTCCTGGTATACTTAACAGAGTTGGGAAGTAATGATAAAAAAAAGTTCAATTTCAATTACTTGTAATTGAAATCTACGACCACTTTTTTTCTATTACTCTTAAATGTAATTGAAGAAATTCAATTACTTATTATATGTAATTAAAGAGTGTCAATTACATATAATTCAATTACATTAATGTAATTGAAAACAAAAGTAATCGTCAAAAAATCTGTAATGATTACTTTTTTCAGTAATCATTACACAAAATGTAATTAATTTAATGTTTTTGCCAATTACATTTTTCTTGGAATTGCACATAGTGCGAGAGCTAGCAACTCAAAAAAGAATTCATTTTAGCATTGCCGGCTTTTGTATATTTGTTTGCTCTAACTCCGCAGATTAGAATGTTTTAATAAATTTTGTTTGCATTTTAAAGTCTTCAAAATGAATGTATTGTGTTAGTTTGGCAGTAAAAAGGCCTTTTATTTACTTTTATTATTATTAATATTATGTTTAATTAATAAAAACATGAAATGAAATACAATCGAAGTAATCAATTACATTAAATGTAATTAAAACTGAGTTTCCTTCAATTACTTGCGAAAACCCATTACTATTTCCAATTACATGTAATTTGTAGGTGAATTTTTTCAATTACAATTACAAGTAATTGAAATTTATGTTTTTTTCAATTACAATTATGTGTAATTGTAATTGAAAAAAGTTCAATTACCAATTACATGTAATTGAAATGAAAGTTGAAATAAATTACAAAAAGTAATCATTATTTCCCAACTCTGATACTTAAGCGGTTAACGTCGAATTTTATTTTTGGGGCGATTGGCAGTTACTTTTCATTGTACCTACAGTCAATCTCTAAGCCTTACCGCAACAAAAAATAATTATCAGAGTCGAAGTTTGCCCCTAGTCAATTCGAAAATGTTTTCAGAATTTTTGAGGCCCTTGCTAGTAAAAACTAAGAAAATTAAAGCTTGTAGTTGTCAACATGGCACAACTGTATTGCAAATAAGTTCAGTATTCATAACTTATTGGTACCAGGATCGAATTCCAAATAGAACGAGATTTTGTTTTCTGGCAAACGGTTGCACAGCTTTCAAGGTCTCAGATAATTCACCTTGGCAGGTGAAACCTATGTTATTTCTCCGGGCTAGTAAAAAGCGTGAGTTGACTCTAGAGTCTTTCCCAGCATGTTTTCCGAAAGTGCATTAATGTTGCCTTATTGGGACCTGTCCTGGGTCAAATCGTTCAGGCAAACCGTGAATTGTGACAAGACGAAAAAATAGAGTCCCTCTGCTCATCAGTTCCTCTTAGAACATTGAGGAATTTTTAGTAATCCTTATTGAATTTTGTATACAAAGCTTGATCAATTGGACTAAGGCGACATTTTGTTTCAACAGAACGAGGCAACGGCTCACACTTCATGGTCATCAACAGCTGTATTAAGGACACACTTCAATGAAATACCTCATCTCAAAAAAAAGGACGATTTAAAATGACTAGTTCGAATTGACCCCTTGTGATTTTTACTGTAAGGTTTTTGAAATCCAGCATTTATGTCAACCGTCAGCTAGACCCTAGAAAACTTGATGGCTGGCTTCCGGGCAGATATTACCAACATAGCCGCGTTGCTATTCGAAGAGGCAAGGGTCATTATCATGACTCATAATAGTGCCCAATACTATCAGGTGTCATACAAAATCCTATCGATGGTTGTTAACTGTTATTGAATTCAAATGCAATTCTTAAAGCAGCTTGCACAGTTTTGTATAGGTTGTTGAACGAGTTTCTATACAATTTCAAGCCATGCCCTAGAAAAATATACCAAACCAGCTGTCCTTAATTCAGTTTCCGGTTGAACAGAACAAAAAAAAAATATAATTGTGTAGGAAGGTACCCATAAAACCTACTTATTTATAATTCCTTACCAAATATGTAACAACACGCAATAAATTCGTCAACAAAAAAAATTATATCTTGACATGCATGGCATACATACATATAAACCGGAACTAAAGAATTTTATTTTAACGCAAACCGGACGCACGTTGGGCACAAACACAATCCTCCAATTCCAATGAATGTTTTAAAGAGGATATCTTATGGCAAACACACGCATTCGAATATCCAGTGATCAAATGCGGAGTCACATTATAGGGCGTCATCGTCGGTCGTCGTGTGTTATGTTCATGCCGGTACCCTTATTCATAATTAAATTACAACAACAACAAATACCTACAAAAATATACAACCGACCGACAAAAATTTCAACAAAAAAAAGAGAAATAATCCAAAAATCGGAAGTAGTTCCGGAAGTGAATGTGTACAAATGCGTACTTAATGCAAACACAATTAACCACGTCGGCGTCGTCATCGGTCGTCGGTCGTAGGACGGAACCAACCCCTCGATTTTAGTGTTACTTCCGATTTTTTTTGTTTTGTTTCTACTCGTACTTACTTTCAGTTCATTCATGATTCTATTTCCAGCAAAAAGGATATAAACTGACATACATATATGAGGGTTGTAGAGCATGCTGGTGTCGGTAGGTTGGTCGACCGGTAGATCCTTTTTTTTTTATTCAATGCACACACATGGCAACATGCAGAATGCAGTCACGCACCCTTAAGCACACCATCAGCAAAATTGAGTACATTTATAATCCTATCCGGTTGGAATTTCTTTCATGAAAATTTTGTTGTTCTTTGAAGAATTAAATTTAAGTTGTGTCCTTATTTGGACGACACGACAATGACGAAGGAGGCTGCTTGCCAGACGGTTGGACAGATGCTGAGCGCATGTGCAAACGGTAGTCATATATTGGATGAGTGCACAAGCCAAAGACTTTCATTGTTCAGCACGGAAGTGACGATGAGAAGCAAAAAAAAAAAAAAAAAAAATTATAAAGGAATATTACTTCCGTGCAATTTAATTATGACACGAACCACCCTTTTACAAAGGTCTGACAGTTTCAAATTTCCATTGCTCTTATGGGGAGCGGTGACGTTATAGTAAAAAAGAATTCATTCAGAAATGTTTATAGAAAAAAAAAACCAAGATGCGACGTAAAAATTATGTGAATTTTTTGTTGAGAAGTTTTTCTCGAAAGCTAAAACCAGCATAAAGTTGAATCCGAATTCAAATCAATTAGTCGATGATTGTCTATGATTGGCGGTGCGCCGCGAAAATCGAACCATTATTTTAGAAATAATTTTGCACGATTTGCAAAAGTTGTTCAAGAGTAAGTCTAATCATTATGAAATGACAAACCAAACCGAGCATAAATCAAGTGACAGCTGTCAAAAAGACCAACTCCGGAAAAAGTATTGCCGGACTGAAAACTATACGCGTTAAAAAAAAAAAACCTTTTAGTTGTTCACTTGGCCCCACATGGTAAAAAAAAATCAAATCGGAATTAAGTAGCATAAAAGAGTGGGTAGCCGAAAAGGTTAACTACCCTCTTTTAGCAAATGCCATCAAATAGTACATTGAAGGACAGCGTTGCCAGATTAGACTATTTATCGGAAATTGGGCAATCTTTTTCTAAAATTGCCGACAATAATTTTAGTATAGCCCAAATCTAATCTTGGGCGTTATTTTTTCATATATAAATAATTCGTATAAAAAACTACTTTTCTCCTTCTTAAAATATCATTAAAGCATTCCACAATTTGGCACCACTTTTTTAATTCACTGAACATACTCATTGGTTTTTACATTTCAAATCAACCGCAATCATCTTATACTTTAATAACAGCTATGTTTTTTACTTTTAGTGTATTTTTATCTTCGTTTAGAAAAATATTAGTAAGTACAAACTGATATAACCTCTTATTTGTTATTGTATTGAACATGCTTCGTTTTACTAAACGAAGATAAAAGTGCACTAAATAAAGTGTACTGGTATTGGGCTACTATTTGGGCTATTTTTTTGGCTCCAAAATTTCTCAAACTGGGCTATCGAACTACTTCAGGACATGGCAACCCTTTTGACAGATTTATCGAGAACGTCTGAGGGACTGGTGCTGGAGTTTCCATACCGATGGGACAGTCCACAAGCATCTTTCAGGTAGAAGTAAATACCATAGAAAAATATGCAGATCGTTACCTCGACAGAAACTACAGAAACCAAAATATGTATTTCAATCATGTCAGACAGCTAGGTCGCACTTACATATGTAACTCATATACCAATCAATGGTTCTTAGCTTGTATAGGAGTCCGTGGACAGACAATTAAAAAAATTATGAAGCCCAAAATCAGAGCCGAAAAAGTAGCCCAAATAGTAGCCCAATGTCAATTATTTTTTTTTGTAAAAATGGGAAAAAAAATATCGAGCCGTTGTTACCCGGATACTGAGAACTCGCCCGGGTATCCGAGTATTCGAATACTCGGACACGGGTATTTCGGGTACTTACCGAAAGTAAGTAATTCGGTAAGTACCCGAAATACCCGAATATCCGCCCTAGTAAATAACTTATATTTAAGTTAATTTCATGGTCTAAATGCTACTGTCGAATAAAATTCAATCAAGTTACAAACCAAAAAACTTGGTTGTATAATGAGGAAATGTAGCCAAACACATATCTTACAAAACAAATGTTTCCCACCAATGTCAGGCGATTTGAATAAATCTTTTGATATAATTTGCTAAACCATAAAGTTCTTGCATAAAATTGACTGTTTGAAAAAAACATGTTGTACTTTTTTGTGTAGAATTACAAAAGCTACGAGTACAATTTATGTAATCAAATTGTTTTTTGTAAAAACTTATAGTTTTCGAGAAATTAGGGTGGGGGTTCTTGCACCCGCTCAAATTAAGGGTACTTCTTTTTTTGGCTCTTCGAAACCAGGGTTTCCATGTCTTAAACTTCATAGTTTGATAGCCCAATCTTAAAAAATTGTGTAGGCCAAAATCGGAGCCTAAAAAGTAGCCCAAATAGTAGCCCTATATCAATACCTATATTTTTCTTATAAAAATATGAATTATGGGAGCAACAGATAAACTGAATAAATTTATTAACGTGAAGATTGTTGCGGTTGATTTGAAATGTCAAAAACAATGAAAAAGTGGTGCCAAATTATGGAATTCGTAAAACATATGTTCAGAGGAGAAAATTGGATTTTTTATGATTTATTTAAAATAAAAAAAAAAATATCGCCCAAGATTAGATTTCGGCTATTGATAGCCTTATTATGAATGGACTGTCATACTCAAACTGTCCGCAATTTTAGACAATGATAGCAGCATTTCAAGAAGTATTTCCAGGACCTGTTAAGTGGGTATCAGTTACAGCGAGAAATGGGTCAAGAAGATAAGCCAAGTGCAGTCAATAATTTTCACGGATCTGTTAAACTTCTAGGGCTTTCCGATGATATCGACATCATCGACCGTTCCCAGCAGGCCATTATAGAGTCTTAACCTAGCAAACCAGTGCTATTTCGGTTTGGCGCAACTTTGCCGTGTAAGCTCTTTAAAACCCTTATGCTGCCAATCCTACTTTATGGCACTGTTGTTCGATAACCAAAAATGCAGACTGACACTGGGCTCCTTCGAAAAAAAAAACTTCGACGGATATTTGGTCCTATGTGCGAGGAAGGTAAATTGAGTAGAACTGCTGTACCAGGATGTCGCCGATGTAATCCAAAAATTCAAAACATGTCGACTACATTGGCTCGGGCACATGGGGCAAATGAACAATAATGCTCCAGCCAGAAGAGATTTTGAATCACAGGTCCCAGATTCGAGAGATCAAAGAAGACCGAACCTCCAGTTTCAAAACGAAGCCATCGCGGATGCCCGAAAGCTCGGTGTAGATCACCGGAAGCAGCGTGCTTGGGATCGTAGAGAATTAAAAGGTGTCGTGACTCAAGCTGTGGATAAGCAACCTTCAATTCATAAAAAGATAGCAATTTCGTGCAATGCAGTCTACCCAGTGTTGTCTATTTTTGTCTCCTAAAATCACAGTTTTAGATCTGCTTCCAACAGAAAAAAAAACAACAATATAAAATTGATTATATCGATCAATCAAAAGCTCCCACTATGAAATAAAAGATAAATTATAAAACAAACATCTTCGTCGTCGAGAGTCGTCATCTCCATTCATTAAACCACATTTCTTCTCCACGATCGACCATCCGACCGACCCGCGATGTGACGACGGGTTTTTGGGTTATCTTTTCCAATCTAAACACAAAATTTTAATTTTTCACTTGAATTTCCATTTCGATATAAATCTCTTCTTCGCCATGCTGCACCATCGCACACCTCACCACAGCATCCCAATATCACAGCAACAGCAACAGCACCAGCACCAGCACATCAGCATTAGCATTAAAACTACAGTAAACGGAAGTCGAAGGCGGATCTCGAAACTCGTAAAGCGATTTATATATTTTTTGTTCAGTTTTTTCTTCAAGTTATCGTTCATTTATGCGTTCCTCCAGTTTTACTGGTTTTCATTCAAGAGTTTTGCGATCGCGCGCCCATCTTGTGTGTGCAGAATAAATATTCCTCTTGCAGCTTTGAGATGGAGAGTTACCTTAAGGTTTGAAAATTAAAAACCCGAGCATGGAAACAAATTAAAAAAGCGTTAACGTTGGGCACCCCACAACATTTAAGATTTTATACACACAATAAGAGACGACTACTAATACCTACTCCATGATGGAGATAGAGTTGCCTGCTCAACCAGAGCTACTATTCCTCATGCAACCAACGACGAACGATGACTTTGTCGTGTCGTCAGCATCCTGTTGCTGCTTGGAAACATGGAGGCAGCATATCAAGAATGAACAACGATCAGAAAAAAAAACAAGCAATTCCAACAAACAAGAAGAACACTTCAAACTAATTCATTCAATTTTATCGGCCGGGACAGGTTAGTGCGGTGGTGAATTTATGACCGGCATATTCCTTACGCATCTCCGGTACGTACGCCATCGGCCATCAGCCAACTGCCGCCAGCCAGCTGAAAAGCAGCATCCTCCACCCAACCAAAGATCCCGACCGACCGACCAACCAACCGACCAAGTGCTGCTGCACGTGCTCCTTTTTGAAGTTGCATATTAGACCGGACGTGGTGGATGATAATAATGGACAGTGCTGGGCAGCTTCTTCAACTTGATAAATACAGTGGGGCAGTCCATATGCAAGAATAGGACAAAAAACAAAACTTGAACTTGTAGGAAATTTAAATGAAATTAACCTAATTAGATTTTAATAACACAAAAGTAAAGAAGAAAGAGAAAAAGAGGGTTAAAAGAAAAAAAGAAAATGGAGTAAGAATGTTGATGTTTACGAGAAAAATTCAAAATTTTTTTTATTCTTATTTAATTTTATCTATTTCTTATTTTAAATTTTTCTATTTTTTTAGTTTTTCTATTTTTAATTTTTAATTTTTGTTAATTTGTTAATTTGTTTATTTATTTGTTATTTTTTGTTACTTATTTTTATTTCTATTATTTATGTTCTTAACTCTTTTTGCTATTATTTTGTATTCCTAATATTTATTTTCTCAATTTTTTGTGTTTAATTTTTTTTTTAATTTTATTTTTGTTTACTCTTTTTAATCTTTTATTTTGTAGTTTTTCTATTCAATTTTTTTTTTATGTTTTTAAATTTTTTCTATTTTGAATTTTGTTTACTTAATTTTTTTTTTTTAATTTTTATTTTTCTATTTTTATTTTATTTCTATCTTCTTAGTTTTGTGTTTTTAATTTGATCTTTTTTTTAATTTGTTTTTTTTTTTATTTTTTCCTATCATACATTTTTTTTTCATTTTTTTGTTCATTATTTTTATTCTTCAATTTTTTAATTTTTTTTTTTTTTATTTTTTCCTATTTTTTTTCTTTTTTTTTATTGTTTTTTTTTTTTTTATTGTTTTTTTTTTTTTTATTTCTTATAATTTTTATTTTTAGTTTTATTTTATTTTTTTTTCTTCCATAACTTTTTGTTATTTTTATATTTTTTTTTAATAATATTTTTATATTTTGAATTTCTTTTTTTTTTTATTTTGCCCCAAGTTTGCTATTTTGTCATTAAATCTCTTTGTTACTTGAATCCCAATTTAATTTAATTTTTGTCCCACTGTTTGTCGTCAAATGGGCAGCAGCTACCTGTTTCTGGTTTTAAAAATACTCAAGCCATGTATTCGACGACGTTTCTTTTTGTGCATCCTGATTACGTTGAGATTAAAAATTTTTTTTTTTTATTTGAGAAAAAAAAAATTTAAAAAAAAAAACAATCAAATCAAAACTGCCCAATCTTGAAGCAGACAGATTGCCTGCTTCTTGAGATGATGATGAGCTCTGTCTGCATTGTGGCTAGAGATATTGTGTGAGTGAACATTCATTGACCCTGTTTTGCATTTTGGGGTCTTATTTCTCAATTTCTAGAGTTTTTTTTGTTTGTTTTTAAATTCATTCAACATCCATCCTCCTCCCCTTTTATGTTGATACTAAGTTATGCTACTGTATACGGAGTAGGTACACTAGCAAATGTTATGTAGCTTTAAAATGGTTTTGTTGTTGTTGTTTTTTTTTTTTTTTTTTATGATTGCAGAGACAACAGGATGTTGTTAAGAGATGAAGAGGCATAAAAAGGAGATTGAAACAACATAAATAAATAAATTAAAAGGTGGAGACTTTTTTTGTTCTTAAATTCAAATCTGAGAGTGCAACAAAAGAGTAATGGTGGGGATGTAGAATTATGAAGCACATTTGAAAACCTTTGCAGGTATACTTGTAAAAGTCCTACAAATCAGAAATTCATAGTCTAAATCCAAAAATGTGACATTAACCCCCCTTGTCGCTTGTAGAAATTTTAATATATTTGCTACATTTTATATTGAATTTAAAAAATCATTGAAAACGCATTCAAGATAAAAAATTGGTGGCTTTTAATATTCAGGGGAAAAATATTTGCCTTGGCCTGAGCCAACCATTGAGTCATTAATTAATAAGCTATAGAAAGGGCGTACGCAGAACTTCGGTTAAGGGGCAAACTCATTCGGGTTTTCGTTTATAAATAGGTTTTAAATGAAGATAAATGGCCTTATCTATGAAATATTGATATAGTGCGAATACAGTCCTTGCGTACGCCCTTGAACCATAGGCCTAAAAATAACAATGAAAATCTCTGGGTGCAAAGACCATTTGTATGCAAATAATGCTGTGAGGTGAATATATTTTTTCATTTCAAAGTGCTAACCATCCATAAAAAAAAATACTTTTTATTCACCAAATTATTTACTTGCATTCAAAAAAAATTGCCTGCAAATTTTTGCATGAAATTCTATGACAGCAATGTGTTTTGTTTTTGCATGAAACTGAAAACCAATCATGCAACAAAAATGTTTTTGTACTTCACCTCAGTTTTTTTCGATAGGTAAAACATTTTGCATACATTTTTTTTTTTGTATAGAAATTTTAAAACTATGCCCTAAACCTAGTTTATAGTTCCCGTGCACAAAAAAAATCTTTGCAAATATTCTTGCATGTCAGGAATAATTGAGGTGAAATGCAAAATTAATTGTTTGCATGATTTATTTACAGTTTCATGCAAAAAATAACCATTGCTATCATGAAATGTCATGCAAAACAATAAACTGGCAATTTGTTTTGCATGCAAAAAAAAGTGTGGTCAAGACAATTTTTTTTTTATGGTCGGCTTACACTTAAAAAAAAAAAACAAATATGTCTGTGGTGTTTGGTAGAAACTTGATAACTGCATTTTAAAATTTGCTTCTTTACGTCCACGCTAGAGCCTGAATGGATGAACCTATTTTCTTCAAATTTAGAACACAATTTTTTAAAGACTTCTTTCATAAGTGTTTCAAATTTGAAGAAAATCCGCTAACTCGTTCAGGCTCTTGCTCGATTTAAAGTGGGCGTAAGGAAGCAAATTTTAAAATGCAGTTATCATGTTTCTTTCAAACACCACAGATATTCAACTCAAGGCATTATTTGCATGCAAATAGTTTTTGCATTCAAAAAATAATTATTTTCCATTTTTAGGCCTATAGTTTGATTAAGAGTAAAAAATTACTCAATTGGTGGTTTATGTTAAGGAAAACATTTTTTTGCCTTGAATATTATACAATGTAGTGCACAGAATAGGTGGAAAATAATTTTGAAAATTTTGTTTTTTTTCGCATGGGAACTGTTAAACTAGGCTTAAGGCGAAATATTTTGTTTCGTTTAGTGTGTAGCCGAATAGAACACATTTTCTTGTCTTAAAAGCAGTGCAAATATTTTTGCCAAACATTATTGGGGTGAAATAAAAAAATAATGTTTGCATTATTGGTTTATAGTTTCATGAAAAAACAAAAAACTCATTCCTGTCATGGAATGTCATGCAAACAATTGACCGGCAATCGTTTTGCATGGTGTGGCAAATAAACTAATTTTTTTTTTGGATGGTCGGCTTACACTTAAAAAAAAAAAACAAATACATTCACCTCAAGGCATTATTTGCATGCAAATGGTTTTTGCATCCAAAAATAAATGTCTTCCATTTTTAGGGCAAGGGCAAATTTATGACTCAATGGGTGGCTTAGTTTAAGGCAAACATTTCAAAGTTCTTACTTGCCTATTTCTCCTGTTTTGAAAATATGATATAAGAGTAAATGGAGTAAAGTTATATATTTGATGTTTATCAGGTTTTGGAAAAAAGTTTTGTTTTAAAAAAAATGTAAGTCTGTCTGAAATATTCCAATTAGAAACCGTCAAACCCTTTGTTCCGCCAGGGCTGAAATTAGCTAAGATGAGTTGAGTGATTGTTTGATTTATGATAATCAAATGCGATCACATTCAATTTTCCTTCCGAGTAAGGTAATCACCAAGAAAAGTATTACAAAATTGGCATCACTTTGAGAAACAAGCACTGAGAGCTGTGATGAATTGTGTTTGATTTTTAAACTAGAAAAGTCTTCTCAAACACCATAGTTTGGCTGATTGTAGCTGACGACTTGCCCTTGGCATCTACAAATTCTTAAAAAAACTGAGCATTGCACATAACAAGGGTTATCGAACTGCAGCTGGCAAATTCAGAAATCGGAGGATATTTATAAAAATTTGTTTTCACTTGGTAAAGCTATTATATTTGTGAACGTCAATTTATTTATAAAAAAACAGTAACCAATATGCAGAGTTGTAAAAATTTCATTGCAAAAAACACAAAATTTTTAATACAAACTCGAAAATTTTCTGCATTAAATATAAATGTTATATGCAATTTTTTTTTGCATTGAACAAAAAAAAATACAATATTTGCTGCTTTAAAAAATGTCCATAAAATTTGAAAATTTCCTGCAGTAAAAAAAATGTGAATAAAATTTGAAAATTATTTTGTATTACAAAAAATGTATGGACATTTTTTGCTTTAAAAACAAAATTTATGAAATTTTTTGGTTAGAATCGTTTAACTACAGGGTGTCCAGTAATTCGTCAATAATAGTTCAGGACATGATTCTTGGGTATATTCTTATTTTACCATTGTTTGTTTATGATGAACAAAAAATTACTATACTTAATTAAACATTTATTTTGGCTTTTTTTTTGGGAAAAATAACATTTTATTTTTAATTTTTCGGAATTAAACGAAAAATTGGTGAGGGCATTGAATATTGAACTCAAAAAATAGCAATTATTTACGCAAAATATTGTGTTGCAATTTTATTTAAGAAACGCGAATTTAATAAGTTTAACTACTTTACATTTATCGATACTTGAAAACCGCGACTTTGGATATTCGGATCCACCAATTATTCAATAAACAAAACGAAGTAATTAAAATGCACAAAGACCGGTGTGCGTCGCGATGGGTAAATTTCGAGGATGAAAGAAAAGAGAAGCGTTCAATAAAAAAATGCAACTGGGCAGCAATTAAAGGTGCTACCACCGGTTTTGCTCAGCGAAAGGTGGGTTCGTAAAAAAAATGAAGATTTTATTGATCGAGCGCCTAATCTGCGCTGAATTAATAAAATTAAGATGTATCAATAAAAGCCTGAATTAAACGATGAAAGTACAGGGGCGTACTTCAATGGGCGCCAGGAAGTTTTTTTGATGGTGAAACTTACCAAAACCTGAAACAATGTTATTCTTTTTCTAAATTAAACCACAACACAAGATTTAATTTCCAAAAAGAATTTCAAATATTTTATTAGGGAAACCTTTATAGATATAGGTAGAAAACCCTAAATTTTTTCAACCACAATTTTTAACAAAAGTTAATATTGGCAAAAGGCCAATGCAAAAAAATCTAAGCAATAATTGTGTCACAAAACGCAAGATGAAGATAGATGATTTTGGGAAATATTTCCGAACAAAGCAAAAAAAGAAAATGGAGTTTTAGAAGTCCCGTATTTCCGAGAAACAATTAGACAGAAACGAAGGCCTACCGGAATAATAATTTTCCCAATCTGGCAAGCGAAACTACAACGAATGAAAAGAATACTTAGCTTTCTTTTATGTGCTTCAAACGAAATCGAATTTTCCCTGAGTTTTCTGGCCCACCTGGCCCTGACTCCTGAAGTCGCTCCGTTCAAAGATATTTAACTCCTCACATCACTATTCAGAATTTCCCTCACTGGAAATTCGTTATTACTTTAAAAGAAAATCTCACAATCTTTGAAATCAAACGCATTATGATTCGGATTTGATTTTTCCCTTTTTAAAAATTCACCTTAAAGGCCTTCGTGCAGATTTGGGGAATTGGTGAATCACCTAACAAAATCATCTTTCTTTACCTACAACGACACCCTAGGTTGGGACCTCGGCCATTCGTGGAATATTGACTGGCGTTGCAAGTATTGACATATCTGTCATTGTAGACATGTATGTGAACTGTCTGTCACACATTTCGTTGGACAATGGACCATCTGTCGCATGTCATCGTTGGTGTGGACCACTGTCACACACATATCGTAGGGCAAGGACCATCCGTCGCATGCCCCAAGGAAAAGTGGACCTTCTGTCTCACTTTGTGTTTACGGATTTTCGTGGACCACCTGTAACACGATTATTCTTCGGAAACTTGTTGGAGTTGTTTTTCCAAGATGCTTTAGGAGCAGGCCTCTGGCTGATGGACCAGGTTCGTACTGAACTCTGCTAGCATTTTGGAGCCGCAACAAGAAAAGAAGGGGGCTAGTGCAAAAAAGAAAGGAATGAGAAGGTGAAACTTGTTGTGGTAAAATTTACCGCGACAATTGAGAAAAAATCTATTAAAAACAAATACTAAAAAAAAATTAAAAATTTTGATTTTTAAATTTAATTTCTCAAAAACTTTCTTCTTAACATTTTGATTTTAAAAAAAAATAAATAAAAGAATAGAGTATAAGCTTTCAAAAAAACTAAAGCACATTATTGTTCTTATGTGCTCTTGTTGATTTTAATTATTTAATATTTTTTTCTTTAAAGTCAATTTTTCACAAATAGCCAGGAATCATGCCCTTAACTACTATTGTTGAACTATCCGAAAGCTGGTAGTTAAACGATTTTGATAAAAAAAATTTCATTATTTTTTGTATGCCAAATATTTTCGTTTTTTTTCCACAATTTTTTTTAATGCAAGAAATTTCATATCCGATTCCCATTTTAACTTGTGACATACATATATAGGTACTATATGGAAAGTTATGCATTTGTAAAAGAAATAGAATTTTAATCAGACTTGTTATTACGATGATAGGGAAAACGAAAAAAGTGGGTCCCACAATTCTGTCTATCTGTTCGAACTAAAATAACGGTCCTGTCATACATTTTTCTTAGCAATTTTACAAAATCTTATTTCTCTAAAAAATAGCTCCACAACTTTTCTTTAAAAAAATCCATAAACATCTTTTAGTAAAGCTACCTTTGGGTGGGAAACCATTTTAAACAAAATGGTTATTTATGGTACTTTCAAAGAACCATTTTTTATTTTCGATGTTCTTCAAAACGGTAATTCTGATTTAAATTTTTTTTTAATACAGCAGCTTCTAAACAGTGAAAATGTTTTTTTTACCAAAAAAAATATTTTTTGGATTTTAATAAAACTTTTTTTTTGAAAATCTAATATTTTACAAAATCAACCATGTGATTTTTATAGAACTCGGGGTTTAAGAGTTTTTTAAAGAAACAAAATGTTTTCATGAAGAAAAACGGTACCTTCTATGCAAATGTTAAAAAGCTGTTAAGGAATTTTTTTTTAAACGGCTCCTTAGATTTTTATTAAACTTTTCTGTATGTTAAAATTTGTGCGATATTCTACTTAAAATTATAAAAATTTACAAATGGCAACTCATACAACTTTTTGTTTTAATTTTAATTTTCTCATTATCGGTTGAACAGATTCAAACAAATTTTTTTATGTGCAAATTTCCAATAAGACTAACAAATTGAATATCAAAATATTCAACAAAATTTTTTTCAATTTTCTTATCAAATTTTAAGTGAAATGCGTCTTTTTACTTACTCAAATATAATTGCAGGAAGTTCACAAACTTAGTTAAATGAGAAAAAATCACAAGAATGAAAAAAAAAAAAAAAATAGAGCTACGACCTTTTCGTTTAGGAGATTATTAAAACAGCATTTTTAACAATGCTTTTTTAAAATCTGATTTTAATGAGCTAAAAATATTCTGTGGTTTCAGCTTAACATTCCAAGAATAGGCAGATGAACAGTTAAGTGAATAAGTAGTATGAAACACGAGGACATTTATGAAAATAAGATATAAATAGTGACGAAGACAAAACGCAGCCTTGTGGCACATCAGCACAGCAATTATAAAATATTTTGTTAACTTCAAACTTAAAACCTTCCAAAGGAACTTTCAACTACTAACTAATTGATTGATTAGTAATAATCGTTTATACCAAAAGCATGCATCACAAAAGTTATTAAATTATTAAAAATATTATTAATGAGAAAGTTAGATACTTATTTTGTTAAATAAAAAATTGACTTTTGCCCCCACCCTGTAAAAAATAAAAAAAGAGTACGCACGATTGGTGGCTTGTGTCGAATTTCCAAGAAAATTTTCTAAATATATTCCTTCAACGGAAATGTATTATTATTACTTTTTTGTTTTGTTGAAAAAAAAAAAATATTCCCTATTCACTCCATTGACCGATTAAATTAACCACATTAATGCAGTTCGTAATTGATGTGCATCCGTGACCTCAACGGGCGCACATCTGCTTTTTCTGAAATAAATTTGCCAACAAATCAAGACAAGAGCAAGACAAAAAAAGAAAAAAAAAATGAAAATTCTCAACAAAAAAAAAGTCCCAAAATCTCCGAAAATAAAGACAAAACCAACCCGCCAATTCGGAATAATTTAATTCACTCATGCACAGCATTGAGCCACGTATAATATATATTTATGTATAAAGCTATATGTGTGCAACCATCATTAGAGCCAACTATGTACCACACGATTTATCCTCGCTGTAGAAGCAGCAGTAGCAGCATCCTTGATTTCCAGACAGCTTGTTTTTTTTAATTTTGTTTTCTGTTGATTTCCTTTTTTTGGTCCTTTTACCGGGATGTCATTTGTGCTTGTGCTTTGATTCACTTGTTTTTGCCTCCAACAAAAAACAAAAAAAAACGAAGAATTTTAAGCAAAACCATTTCGACATCAACAAAAATAAAAAAAAAAAAACAGAGGAACTTATCGTCATAAGAGAACGTGTCTGGCTGACGTCCTGCTTGGCGATGATACATACACCCAGACCCAGACAGACCCACCAGCCACCATACCAGATTTCTTTTGCTCACAACCTGACATGCGGCTAAAAGTGCAGCTGCTGAGCTCTCTTGTGCTTCTGTAATACACCATACACCAATGCTCCTGCATTGCATGTGGCGAATTGAATGCCGGTCGCGCAGGAGTGAGGACACAGGACGGCCTGCATGTTCATTGTCATCATTGTTCTTCATTCATCAATTTTTTCCGCCCGCTCTGGCTGTCTTACAATTGTTTTTCATTACTTCTTCTACATGATTTCTTCTTTTTGTTTGCAATTTTTCAGGTCGGGTATTGGATTCGGGAAAATGTTTTTTTTTTGATTTGTTGAATTGTTATTATTTGTTTGTCTCCATGCTTAAAGTTTCAAATTCTTTTAGTAGCTAGTAAAGAAAAGCCGGCCTGAAAATAATCCCTTTGGGTCTTTGGCTTTTCAACAATTGAATGACTTTATATCAACAAGGTTAAGGCTATTCAACAGTTGACCAACAAGGCTTATGAGACTATTCAACAATTGAATGACTTCACCAACTAAATCTGTTGAATGAGTGGATCAACTAGGTGTATGGGGCTATTCAGCAATTGAATGACTTCACCAATTAAATTTATGGGGTTTTTCAATAATTGAATGAGTTGATCAACTAGGAGTAAGGGGCTATTCAACAATTCAATGCATTGACCAACTAGAAATACGGGGCTATTCGGCTATTGAATAAGTTCATTAACTAGGTACGGGTTATTCAACAATTGAATGATTTTCACTACTAAGAGTACAAGCCTATTCAACAATTTAATTAGTTGATCAACTAGTAGTACGGGACTATTCAACAATTGACTAAATTGAACAATTATTTGTATAGGACTATTCAAAAATTGAATACATTGAACACCTAGGAGTACGGGGCTATTCAACAATTGAATGAGTTGATCAACTGGTTGTATGGGGTTTTTCAGCAGTTGAATGACTTCACCAACTAAATCTACATGGCTTTTCAATTATTGAATAAGTTGATCAACTTAGAGTACGAGGCTATTCAGCTATTTAGGTGTACGGGACTATTCACCAATTGAATGATTTACACATATAGGAGTAAGGGGCTATTCAACGAACGATTTAGTTGATCAACTTGTTATACGGGGCTATTCAACTACAAAATGATTTGCACAACTAGGAGTACGGGCTATTCAACAATTAACTGAGTTGATCAACTAGGAGTACAAGGCTATTCTACAATTGAATTAGTTGATCAACTAGTTGTACGGGGCTATTCAATAATTGAAGGAGTTTATCAACTAGTTGTATTGGGATTTTAAACAATTGAATGATTTGAACAGCTAGGAGTATAGGGCTTTTTAACAATTGAATGAGTTGGTCAATTAGTTGTTCCTGAAACTTTTGATTTTACTTCTTAAAAAAATTGTTGACTTTCCTTTCTTTCTTTTCCTTTTTCTGTCTGCTTTTTCAACACCCTTGAAACATATGTAACCAGTGGTTAATCAATTCATTCAACTATTGAATAGCCCAATTGTTGAATAAGGGCTGTTCAATAATTGAATTAATTGATCAACCACTGGTTATATTTTATTTAAGGGTGTTGAAAAAGCAGACAGAAAAACTCGTGGAAAAATCAAGTATTTTTGTGAGTTATAAAACCAAAAGTTTCAATTCTTAAATTATTTAAAGAAAAACTGAGACATTTCGTGCAATATCGTGCAACCTCATTGTATACTTAAAACTTCCTAAATCTACAATAACAAAGGACACACTGCAGTTTAATGCAAAACAAAAATCTGAAAAGGATTTCATATCTTTTTTGTTTCATCTCAGATTCGTGTCATAATTCAAAGTTAATTGATGTGTGTGTCTCTCTGTCTTGCCAAAGGAAGTAATGAGCTCGTGTTGTACACCACCTACTATGGCACGCATATAATCCTGTTCTCGTGCGACCAGCACGATGTACTCAGGTGCACACACATTGGGAGTAGGTGTTTCACTTTGTAGGCATACGTTATTTCTGTGTGTGAAGGCGTTTTCGTAAAAATGGCAATATATAAACACGACTTGAGTTCAGATTATAGCTACATATGCTTGGTTCTGAAAAGTTAACATTACTATTTTAGGCAAGCAGTGCCAGTTTGTCTACAAGGCAATATGGACAAGTACGTTGCCATGAAGATTTCGGACATCACTAGGATTCGCCCATGGAATAATTATGTGTTTTAAATATGAAAACTAAGTTAGGGCTTATAACTAAATGCAATTATCTTTATTTTAGTCTAAGGAATACAACCCGAAAAGTCTCATGCAAAATTGTGTGCTAATGAAAATTTTTGTTCAAGGTCAAATGCCAAAAAGTGTTTTTCTCGGTATATAACTTGGTTGGTAAATATTATTACAAAGTATTTCAAAAATTGTGTCAGTAATTGGTAAGTAATTTCTTCAAGGTCACGAACGATTTTTGAAAATATTGTTTACAAAAAAAATTACCATCTGATAGGTTACTTGATTATCATAAAAGATCAGTTAGTTTTTGTAATTGGACAGCCATTGGTTTCTTTTTATGAATTTTTATACTTCTGCCAAAAATCGTTCGTAATCTTGAAAAAAAAAACTTTTAAAAATCGTATAGATGGCCAATTACTGAAACTAATGACCGTTTAGGTTACATTTCTGTTTTTAAATTTCCCATACAAAAATAGCCAGATAGGGTTGCCAACTTCTTAAATAAGAAATAGAATATATTCGATTTTAGAGAGGATAAATAAAGAGTACGGTCCAATAAAAAAGAGTATCAGTTTGTCTATTTTATTCTTTTTGCTGAAAATAACAATTTTGTATTGTTTTTAAAATATCTAATTATATAAGTCTAAGCATTGTAACTTAACATTACTACAAATTAGAACTTCATTTTGAAGCCATGTCCTTCTTTTCTCACCACTAAACATTAAAAAATCGGAATGTGCCAATTGACATTTCATGTTTGACAGTTTTGGGTGCGTTCAGAAACACTTGAGTGTTAGGATTGGTTCACATAAGCTGTGTTTTTTTTTGCATATCCATACGGACTTTGGCTTGTCGAACAGATATCAATATTTGCCTTAGTCTACCATTTTTTATTGAACTATCCTACCAACAAACATTGAAATATCTATATAAATTATCGATAACACAATCACAATATTGGTCTGGCAATGCCGTTTTTATCGGGACTGAAGTCAAATCCACTTATCTATCTGGACATAGCTAACTTTATATGGACAAAGTTGTTGTTGTATTTGACATGTAAACTGCTTTGTTTTGTTGTCATATTTTTCAGACATTATTATTTTGAGTTGCAAATATTAACCGGTTTTTATTATACCTTTACAAATGAGTAACAAAAACATAGGATATTTTGTGTACGCAGGTAGATGGATAATATGGCTGTGTAGAAATATAAACTTCATGAAACAAAACTTTATAACAAAATATTTGAAGAAAGAAGAATATTGGAAAAAATAATTTAAGTAAAAAAAAAGAGTGTTTTAGAGTACGATTGGCAACCCTAGGTCCAGAGCCTACTTATAATATTGCGTACATATAGAATTACAATTCTTGTATCTTTCAAGAAACTCCTACTTTAAATTTAAATAAATTTTGTCGAACATTTTTATGTGACCCACAGTTGTAAAAATTTCAATGCAAAAACAATACATTAATAGCATCTAAACAGAATTTTAATGTAAGTACAAAAATGTTCGGCATTGAAAAAAAATTAATGCGAATTCGAAATTAAATAGTAAAAAGACATGGAAGTTATGAAAGAAAAATGTTTAAAAGCACGAAATATGAAAATTAAATTAGCTAAAAAAAACTTCTTTAAGAGTTTAAGAAGAAAAAAAAAGAATGCCATCTAAATTCTTGATTGAATAATCCGTAGGGAAAAAAAATTTAAAATCGTTGGAGTGGGTTTCTTAAAAAATATTTTTATATATTAGGTTAGGTTAGGTTAAGGTGGCTGTCAAGAAAACTGCTGACACACTTAGGCCAGAATAGGCCCATTGTAATACCACATAAAGAATGCGAGGTAATCCTCGTTAATTAAACCAGTTGGAGCTTTTAATAAAGCGATGGAGACTGTGAATGTCGATTTTATTTAAGTCACTGGGATCGTTGATGAAAAAATTTCCTTAGTGTGTTTTGCGTCTTTGAGAATGAGCAGGACATGAGCAAAGAAGGTGTGATAGTTTTTTCCTCCTCCTCGTCCATGCAGCTTCTGCAGAAATCATTTGAAAAGACACCAAGTCTATTGGCGTGTTTACCTATGAGGCAGTGTCCAGTAATGACACCAATTGTGGAGCTAATATGCAATCTACTCAGAGATAACAAATATTTCGATTGCTTCGGATCCAGTGTTGGCCAGATCTGTTTTGTCGCCAGACAAGTAGTGATAGCTGTCCATCTGCTGTTTGTCATCATCATGGAATCTTGCTTAAGCATAAGTTTACATGTAGCGATCGGTATTCCAATATTCATCTTGTTAGGTGATATTGGTGTACTAGTTCCTATCCTGGCGAGTTCATCGGCTTTACAGTTTCCTAGAATATCTCTGTGTCCCGGCACCCAGAAAAGGTGAATGTTGAACTGTTCTGCCATCTCCATTAGAGACGATCGACAGTTTCAGGCAGTTACGGAGATTGTAGAAACAGATCCTAATGATTTAAGGGCAGCTTGGCTATCTGAGAAGATACGGATATTCAAAGTAGATATTACGTTTTCTTTGAGCCAAGATAAAACTTCTTTTATCGCCAGGATTTCCGCTTGGAACACGCTACAATGCTCAGGGATACGGAAGGAGTTTTTATATATTAAATTCTTAAAATATTTTTAAGGAAAAGTTTTGGTATTCAAATCTTGAGTATACTTATTTATGTGCATGTGTTTTTGAGATACCGAATTTTCCAAAACAAAAACTAATATTTTTTTAAATTCTATAGTTTTTTTTCGGAAAATTTGGATATGGAATATTTTTAAATCTTATTTGAAATTTGAAAAATATTGAGAAAATTCAAAATTAAAAAAAAATATTTCATGAGAGGAACTATTAATAGTTGCTATTTGTAAATTTTTAAAAAAATTTGATAAAATATGGTACTAATTTCAGCATACAAACAAAATTTAAAAATCTTAGGAGCCGTTCTTATGAAAAAGTATTCACCGTAATGCGTTTTTTTTAACACTTGTATGGAAGATACCGTTATTTTTCTTGAAATGTCAAAAAGAGGGTGAAAAAACCCCTATTACTCCTAAAATACTAAGCTTTATAAGAATCGGTTGTGTAGTTTTTGAAATATTTGATTTAAAACACAAAATTTTACATTTTTTAAAAGTCTAAAAAATTATTTTTAAATATTTTGCTAAAAAAAATATTTGTAATGTTAAGAAGCAGACATTTTTTGAAATCAGATTTACCGTTTTGAAAAAAAAAAACGTTAAGACAAAAATGGTTCATTAGGAGGTACCATTTATTACCATTTTTGAAAACTGGTTTCCCATTCAGTAAAAAAAGTAATTAAAGGCTACCTTACTTAAAGAAATATATGTAATTTTTTGAAATTTAAGAAATTTTGTAAAACTGCTTAAACAAAAATGGTTTAGCAGGTACCGTTATTTTTAAGTAGGTCCATAATGAATCGCCAGAAAAAATGTAAGACCAATATAATTTTTGTTTGCATTTTGCACATTTTTTTTAAATGCAAGACATTTTCAAATTTTATTGCCATTTTTTTTAAAGCAAGACATTTTCAAATACTATTAATATTTTGTTTAAAGCTGAAAATGTTTAACTCGCAATAACATGTGTTTTGTATGCAAGAAATTTTCAAATCTTGTTAAATTTTTTGAGTGCAACAAACATTGGTGCAGAGGTGGGAAGTAATGATAAAAAAAGTTCAATTTAAATTACTTGTAATTGAAATCTCCGACCACTTTTTTCAATTACTCTTAAATTTAACTGAATTACTCATTTAAATGAATTACTAATTACATGTAATTGAAAAGTGTCAATTACTTGTAGTTCAATTACATTAATGTAATTGAAAACAAAAGTAATCGTCAAAAAATCTGTAATAATTACTTTTTTCAGTAATCATTACACAAAATGTAATTAATTAACTGTTTTTGGCAATTACGTTTTTCTTGGAATTGCACATAAGACGAGAGCTAGCAACTCAAAAAAGAATTCATTTCAGTATTGCAGGCTTTTGTATATTTGTTTGCTCTAACTCCTCAGATATTTAATCATTTTTGTTTGCATTTTAACGTCTCCAAAATGAATATTTTCTATTAGTTTGGCAGTAAGAAGGCCTTTTATTTAGTTTTATTATTATTAATATTATTTTTAATTAATAAAAACATGTAATGAAATACAATCCAAGTAATCAATTACATTAAATGTAATTAAAACTAAGTTTCCTTCAATTACTTGGGAAACCCCATTACTATTTTCAATTACATGTAATTTGTAGGCAAATTTTTTCAATTACAATTAGAGGTAATTGAAATTCATGTTTTTTTTAATTACAATTGTTTGTAATTGTAACTGAAAAAAGTTCAATTACCAATTACATGTAATTGAAATAAATTAAAAAAAGTAATCATTAGTTCCCAACTCTGCATTGGTGTTTGCATTTAATTTTTTGAATGCAAACATTTCTATATTGCATTAACTTTGCTTTTTTAATGCAAACAAATTTTATATATTGCATTAAATTTTGTTTGTTCAGTGCAACAAGTTTTCTCGTTTGCATTAACATTTGTTTAATGCAAAATATTTTCACATTGCATTAAAATTTTATTTTTAATAATTAAATCAAACAAAAAAGCATACAAAAATACATTTTTAAAGCTTTGATATGACCTTCTACAAAAAATTATTAGCGTGTTTTATTTTAATAACAGTTATTAAAAAATAAATCGTATTTCTTAAAATATTCAAAAGCCAAAAATAACGTTTTAAGCTTTTTTTTAAATGACGACTTTGGTGAAAAATGATTTATACTTATTTAATTAGATTAATCAGTTTCAAGATCTTTCAGACATTGTCAGTTTTTCAAAAATATAATTTTTTTCGGTTAAAATAAGATGCGTTACAATATCGGTGCTTTTAAGGGATTCAGTATAAGATTTGTATCTAAAATAGAAGAATCTATCTCTCCCTAAAAAAATACTTTAAGTGAAAAAAAAAAAAAACAATTTGAAAACAACGCACGACAAAACTTATAGAAGTAATTGTACCTTTCTTAAAAATCAGAAATATGTTTTTTTTTATTTTGCTATATTTTTTTCAAATAAGATTCTCGATAGTTTAATAGTTTTTGAAAAAAATACTTTCAATTTTTAAATTTTGGAAAAATAGCATCGTTTTTTTCAAAAGAAAAAATTAGCTTTTACAACCAAGCTGATTACGGGTTTTCCGGCCGGCGGCGAAGCCTTATCGCATAGGTATTTGGAGGATTTTATTTTTTTAACTTTCTCAAAGTCAATCATAATATGCTATCAAATTTTATTTTTCATTCACAAAAAACACTGACCATCAACAATTTATTTCATTCAATTTCATAATCTTGCCGCCAGGAAATCCCTTCTCTTGTTCTTATCAAACTTTAAAAATATTTTTCATAGAAGAATTTCAAACGCAATAAATATCTGCTCGTTGCTAACTGCGAATATAAAAAAAAAAAAACAAACCAGCAAAATTACACCCCAACTAAAAGAGTGACACTGTATACTTCCCGTTACGCGATGCATGCGAATGTGTATGTTGCTACCAATGTATACAAGTTTCCATTGAGATGCGGTTTATTTGCCCGCATTTGAACCTCATCTAGCGATAATGGCGTACCGCCATCCGGTGTTGGTTGGTGTTGTTATGCTGTTATTCGCATTTTTTCCCGTTTTATTTCTTTTAATTTTAATTTTTTGTCGATTCTGAAAGTGTTTGAAGTTGTCCGCGTTAAGCGCCGCTTAAGTGGCATTTATGCATGCGAGTATAGTTATTTATTTAATTCACCATCAGCACTTCCTTTGCAAGGGCGACGCATGGCGGCAGGCGGTAGAATCAGGGGAAGAGAGATCATGTCTATAAGACTCAAGGCACAACGGATGTTGTTCTACAAATAACATTTTAAAATATAAAAAAATGTTGATTGGAAAAGCAGGCTACTTATTTTTCCTAAAATGATTCACCACTATTCATCATCCAGTCCATCTATAAGTTATAGTAGTAGTAGAGGGAATAGTAGTAGTTCTAAGGCAGATAAAGCAACCCTTATGTCATTTTTGACAGATCGTTTGTTAGCTGTCATGTTGACTTCACAATTCAAGGCTATGAATGTGTAATAATATTGCTACACAAAGATGACGTAAGTCAGCTCAGAATCAGCGGAAAAGTGAAACTGCAAATTGATGCAAATTGCAGATGAACTAACGATGATCCCAGTCGAATGTTGCGTGTGTTAAAACGATTAGAAGGCGGGCGGCACTTGCTTTTGCGGGTTTTCGCTGGAAAAATGATAGAGAACATAAATCACACTGGAATTCGATTGAATAGATATGATTGGCGATAGTAATTTAAATGGGCTGCATATTTAAGCGATTTGATCATATTTTTCTGTAGCTTCATAGAATGGGATTGTATGGAAGACGCATCGGGAGCTTGAAGAATTTTTTACTCGGGTTGCCATTATGCATGGCATATGACATCGAACTGATCCGAGAGATCCAATGACTCTGCCACATGATCAAGCTGAATATGATCGATCATGCCCTGTGCTATGTTGACTTTGAGGCTATCTGTTGATCCGGCTTGTTGGCATTAAACCTTCGTCTTAATAAAAAACCCACCAGAAAAAGTCTAACGGGGTCAAATCACACGATCTTGGTGGCGAATTCACGTCCCTTTTGCGAAAATCTAAAATCGTCTATGCAAAATGTCCAACGCGCCAACTAAGTGACACTTAGAACTGTCCTGTTGGAAGCACATATTGTTCACATCCATATGTGCATCCAATGTGCATCGGTATCTCCTCTTGAATCCTTCCCTATTTTCCTAACGCTCGTACTGTGTTTAATCATTTTAAGGGTAGTCAAAACCCCTTTAGTGCATGCTATATATTATTTATAATTAGGTGTAACAGAAATTATTTATAAGCATGAAGACTTGACTACCTCGGGTTCTTCTGAACATTCTCAAATATTTTCAGCAGATCCTACATTTCGTTGACGTTAGATGTTGGCTGATTATTCACTGAACCAATCGACTTAAATTTGGTTACCAAACGTAGAATAGTCAACTGGGAAAGACAACAACGCAATCTGTCAAATTCGTGCACATCGTTGATACACGGGAACACGTATTTCGATCATAAAGTTTGACGCGTTGATTTGTCATCAGTGAGTGAATAATAAACAAAAGGTTTAACAGACGACACCAAAATAAGATAACCACCACAGACTTTCAACATAGACCCGTCTCTATTGGAACAACCGTTTCAAGAAAGCTTGTGGTTTAGCACTAAAATGAAACCAAACCAACTTCTAATGTGATCGCCCAATCACTGTGTGCTATAAGGTTTTTCAGCAGTGTGCTTACTCGAGTCTTATAGAAGTCTTAAAGATTTACGAACAGAGTATTAGGCCTCATGCCTAAAAATTCGTCTAATTTTTGTTTGCACTCAATCTGACCAGAACAGGACATCAACAGATAGAGTTATTTCAACTCAAAATAAACTTTTTAAATTAGTCTTCAGTCTTCATGTCGGAAAGACTATCGAAACGTTGAAAGAGAACTCCAAATAAGGCCATAGATGTCCTGAATGCACCGTTTTCCACGCATGGGATGGTGATAGACACAACAGGTTCCTAGACAACAATTTCGTCTTCTTGAGGGTTCTGAGAAATGAAGGCTGCATCAACATCATTTTGTTTAACATGAGGTTCTTAGTTCATAGTTCAAACTTAAACCTAATCACACTAATCACACCTGGAGGGATTCTTTATTAATCACAATAACTGCGCCTTTATAAAGAACTTTTTGGTCCTCTATTTTTGTGTCTTCCTAGTCGTAACTGAACTATCTGAAGAATTTTGTCCATACAAGATGGTTTAGCCTGAATCAAGGTCTGCATGGAATATCCTCTTTAGTAATAACCTCAAGCTTTGCACCTGGCCAGACTTCTTCTATCCTGCTGGTAGCCAGTTTATAGAAAACGAAGATCGCTGATCATCACTGGCCATGATGCCATAGCCGCCATAACTCGTGAATCGAAGTGGTCTTGGGTTGTTCCTCATTAAACTTTAGAAGCTAGACGAAGCTACGAGTTCACCACCTGCCAATGAACCGAAGAGAACCTACGATTTTATTTTTTTCAGAATATCTCCAAAAGATTTGATTATGGACTTGATGGGAGCGCTGGTGCTTAGCTATTTGGATCGTTTGGAGTAGGATAAAGCACCAATAAATTCGTCGCTGGTGTAGTGTTTACCTTAGAATCTCTTAGCTAACCTCTCTTGCGCTTCCTGCTTTGAGCTTGCTCCGACCTTCAGTCTAGCATCAAAGATGTTCAGAATCTTCTAAACTTTCCGCTTATCTTTGTAATAGGTCTCAGAATGTGTAAACCTACGCGTACCTCCGCTTGGATCCATGAGAGATGCACTCTTATTAGTGGTGAAAGAGCCATGATCCACGATTCACGATCCTTCTACCACTGAAATAAGGGGGTGAAGTTCAGGGAGGTTTATTCTCTTAATAGTGGAAAGGCCATTCTTCACGATCCCTCCACTAATAGACTTTGGTATTACTTCTTTTCTACAAACGTTCTTGTTGCTGACAACTGGACCACGATTTCTTACGTTTTCGTCGCCAACAGACAAGAAAGGAAATACAGCAGACGACTTTTCAGTCACAACGCTGGCTGAACTTGAAAACAAAACAGGAAGAAGAATAGTTTCTTTAGATCCCACGAGTATCGGAGAAGGGATGTTAACTATGCAGAAAGATCGGTATTGCAGGTAAAGCTGGTTAATTCGAAGTTTGGCAACTGTCCGAATACTCCCGTTAGTGACTTAGATAGTATTTGAATTGGTCCCTCAGTCAGGCGGATCATCGGCGCGGGTCGTATTACAACTTGATCTAGCCGAATATAGGGCAATGGGGGAAAGGTAAGGACATGATGATGTGGGAATCGTCAGGCAGCATCATTGCCGTTTTGCATAGAAGAGAGTGACTAAAATAATACCGAACAGCTCTTTCACCGTACCCATGTGGGGAAAAGGAGACGACATACAGTTTCATCGCCGTACTTCCTAAAAACGAATATATATCGGGTTTTTCAATAAGAGCGCTACAAAAGTTTTTTTAAATAAAACAAAAATGGTTTTGAATATCAATGAAATTCTTTATTCCTGTGAAAGTACGTTTCGATGCCATTATGTATGTAACTCAATTTCTTTTGCATGGCCACCACGGGCACGCTTGCAGAAGTCCAGACGCTGAACCCAATTTTCGACGGTTTTCAAGCATAAATCGGCCGATACTGCTGCAATTGCACGTTCGATATTCGTACGAAGTTCATCAATCGTTGCTGGCTTGTTGGCATAGAGCATAGACTTGACGTAGCCCTACAGGAAATAGTCTAACGGCGTCAAATCGCACGACCGAGGCGGCCAAGGGACTGGACCATTTCATGAGATAACACGTTCTCCAAATTTGGTTTCCAATAAATTGATTGTGACATTCGCTGTGTGGCTTGTGGCGCCGTCCTGTTGGAACCACGTGTCCTCCAATTCCATATCATCCAATTAGGGCCAAAAATATTCGGTTATCATTGAACGGTAGCGATCCCCATTCACAGTAACGTGCCAACATGGAAGAAGTACGGCCCAATGACGCCGCCGGCCCATAAACAACACCAAACCGTAATTTGTTTGGGATGCAATGATGACTCATGGAGTACGTGTGGATTGCTGCCTGACCAATACCGCATATTTTGTTTATTGACGAAGCCATTCAGCCAAAAATGAGCGTCATCATTGAAGATGATTTTTCGATGAAAGTCCGAATCATTTTCAAGTTGTTGCTCAGCCCAATTCACGAACATACGACGCTTCTGGTGGTCAAGCGGCTTCAGTTCTTGCGTCAATTTAATCTTGTAAGGATGTAGGCCAAGATCTTTTCGCAAAATTCGCCACAACGACGTCACAGAGATGCCCAACGCTTGAGACTTGAGAACGACGTGTGAGAGACACATTTAGGCTTTCTGCAACTGAAGCCTCAGCGCCAGCAATATTCTCGACACTACGGACACTTCTTCGTCTCACTGGCACGGCAACATTTTGTACTGTGCCTGTGGATTAAAATTTTTCCACTAGACGCTCAATTGTTGATCTGCTAGGACGATTATGACGACCATAAATTTGACGTAGCGCTCTTAACGTTGAGGCCACTGACTCCGAATTTCGGTAGTAAATTTTAATAACTTCGGCTCGTTGTTGGCTCGTATATCTTTCCATCATGAAATGGCAAGAAATATGGCGTCGTTTGCTGTCCCTGTCGCTCTACTTTTGTAGCGTCCCTGTTGAAAAACCCTTTATATGAAAGCGTCGAAAGGCCGTACTTAAAAGGGAGAAAAAAACACCTTGCACAGCTTCATCACCGTCCCCTTCAGGGGGGAAGGATGAAGGAGAGAGTTTGGGGAGCATCATTTGATTTCAGGACTCATCTGTGGAGGCTATCTCGAGAATCATTGACCTTACTCAGCTTCCTAAACTCTAATGTGGTCGTCCTAAGAAGCCTCCGACGAATTTTTGAGAAATATACAAAATTGGAAATATGGATTCCCAGGGATCTCAGCCACAAAACCATCTATTCCCAACATTTAAATTTGAAAGAATCACATTTTGGCATCAAAATGTTCGAGCTATATTTTTGATTTTAATTTCAATAATCCAGTGGCAATATTTCAGAAACAAGAAAAAAATTTTAAAATTGTCAAATATTTTATTTTTTAATTGTGTTTTTAAATATCAAGAAATGAACCAAATAACCCGGAACTGATAAAATGGCATACATAAATGTTCTTTTAAAAATATAGAACTAACAGAAAAAGTAAAATTTTGTTAAAAATAAAACATTCTATAAAGTTCTTTTTTCCAATGAAAAATCGTTATTTTCAAATATTTTTAATTTTGTCACAAGATGGGTTTTCTTCAAAAATTAACGTCATGCTTTTTATTCCAAGATAAAAGGCTTTAAATCTGAGTTCGAACTTTTGTTTAAAAGCCTCTTAAGTGTGAAAATTTCGAAGATTTAAAACTCGTAGTGCATTAAAACTTCAATATTAGACGTGCATTTCTTCAAGCCCCCATCTAATTGGTCTAAAACAATGATGTTTACATGCTAACTAGTACAACAACTAATTTCTTTCGGGCTTAGCTAAGAAGAAGAATTCTTGGAGCTTAACATAAGCTCATAGAAACACTGTGTTACCGACACGAATTTAATACTTGTTATCGATAGTTTGTATGGAAACTCAATTTTTTTGTGATAGCTTCGCTAAGCCACGGTGTCATTTTTTTCGTGGAAATCCACTGGAAAAAAAGCACACTTATTATTCATTCCTGCGTTTGCATAGTAGAGTCTCCTTCAACGTTGAGGGCTAGTTAGTAACTGTAACCGGTTTAATAAGAAATATAAGAAAATAATTACCGACAACGCAGTTCATTTTGTCAAATTGTTGTCATCTATCAAAATTAATTAACGTATGTTCTGCCATTTATAATCTCCAAAAACATTTTTTTTTTACTCTTGTCGTTCAGTAATCATCTCATCGATCACTAATTGACATACAAACCAATACCCATCAAATTTATATATTAAAAAAAAAAAACACACACACCTGACACAGGCAAGACATTCATGTTTTATCAACTTTTGATCACCGGAAGTTCTACCATTCTCTACAATGTTTCTTTGAATTTTTTTTTTTTTGAAATTAATTTCTTGAGAATTTTTGTTTAGCTCTTGAGAATTTCGAATAAATCAAAAGTGAATGCAAGAAATAAAAAAAAAATTATTTTAAAAACGAAAAAAATCAGCTCTAGCGTATATTTCCAAATCATTCAAAGTCCCAAAAACCGTTAATCGAATGACAAAAAATGAAAAAAAAAACAAAAAAAAAAAAACAACCGACAAACACAACATCAATAAATCGTAAGTTTGATCGGTGGTGAGTCCCCTTTTTTTCCACCCAAATACGCCCCATTTCCGTTACGATTTTGGCTTTAATTCTCCTAATTTCTTATGTCAGTCATAAATCATAATTGCCGCATCGCGTCGACTTTGGTGTAATCACCCCTCCTGCTCCTGATGTCCTCACAATTTAACCCAAAACTAATTTGAGATATATATTTTGGCAGTGTCTGAAGTCTAAACGTTTGGTTGTAGTCTCTGTAAACACAATATATAACGAGCCAAATAGTTGGAAATAAAATACACACGACTCAGTCGTATAAACTTGCTGGGCATTAGTGAAGATCACTTGGAAATTAGAAAATAAATATAAAATTAAATTATGGATTTGGCTATGCATTTTTCAGCATCTGAGGATTGGGTATCGAGGGTAAAGGAGTCAAAGCGGTGGAGACGAGGTTAAGGGTTACCTATGACACAGAAACAATTTTTTATAGGTTCCATAGGCTAGGACTCTATTTGTAATTTCAATCGCGTGACTTTTCGGTCGCCAGAAATAGAACACATGAATTTAAATGAAAATGAACGCGCATGTGCCTGAAAAGTCGCTGCTGGTTAGACTACGACCGCACTTGCGATTTTCTATCCTTGCGACTAAAAAAAATTAATCGCAACCCTGTATAATTTTTTAGTATCACGTTCATTCTCATTTAATCACATGTGTTCTATTTTTTCCCGACTGAAATCCCAAGTTCGTTCCTAGCCTTAAAAGTCGAAAATTTGTTGCATTTTTCGGGTGAAGCGTATGTCAAAAGTTTGGTTAGGAACGCACTTGCGATTTTCTGTCGCGCGATCATTCAATCGAAACAAAAATGAACACATGAGATTAAATGAAAATGAACGTTCATGATACTAAAAAATTATACTGGGTTGTGATTAAATTTTTAGTCGCAACGACAGAAAATCATAAGAGTGATCCTAACCTAAAAATGAAACAAACGCAGTTAGATATTTGTGCTCACACTTGCGATATAAAAACGCGAGACTAAAAAATCGTATTCACAACTAGAAAAAATCCTGCAAGCACTTTTTATTTTCAATCGCACGATTATTCAGCCGGAAGATTTGAGAGACATGGTTTGGAATGTGAATCACAGTGATTAAAAAGAATGGAATCAGGCCCATTTTTGGAGTTTTTTTTCAATCGTAAAATTACAAAATTAAATAGATCAAATGAAATTAAATGGATCTGCACGCACTTGCAACACGTTGCATTTGTAAACGACTTATATAATCGTGCGACAAATAACCAGAACCGCAATGACAAAAAATCACAAGATGTTCCCTGGTTAAAAGTCCACAAGATATATTTATTATTAATCGTTACGATTCCTTTGACGCATGTGAGTCCATTTAATCGATTCCATTTCTCGGTTGCATGTGCGTCTTTTAGGCGACTGAATTGTCGCGCGATTAAAATCGTAAGTGTGGTCCTAGCCTAACATCTGTTATTTGGAATTACTTTGCCATCTGACCGCGCGTATTCATGGGAAGCAGAAGTCTTTTCTTAGTAATTAATGGATGCACACCATTTGCTTGTAATAGTTATGTAGTCCTTTTTCTATAATATCTATAGTATCTTCAAACTCCCCTAAGGCTGGAATGACTATATCATCCGCGAAACCGATGGAAAGCAGATTTTGTAACAATTTATTAACTACAAGACTCTGAAGCAAGGGTGATAGTACCTCTCCCTGTGGACAACCTCTTGTTGTTAAGATTTTCCACGTATTTGGTTTTGCATGTGCTGTTCAACTGGCTAAAATCTCACCAAATCATGTCCATACGGTGCTGGGGACACCAATTAAGATTACATGGAATTTGTAATTGAAAAAGTTCAATTACTAATTACTTGTAATTGTAATTGAAAATTTCCATTAAAAATTACTTGTAATTGAAAAATAATGTTTTTTTTATTTACTTACATGTTATTGGAAAAAAGTAATTGAACAAAAAAAAGTAGCTGAAAAAATTTGTAAGAATACTTTTTTTGTAATTGATTACAAAAATATCAAATACATTTGTGTTGTCATTACAAAAAAAAAGTTATCATTACAGATTTTTTCAATTACATTTTGTTCTTCAATTACTATTTTCCAATTACATGTAATTATTAGTTTAAAATTTGTAATTACAAATTACAAGTAATTGAAATTGAAAATTTCCAATTAAAAATAATATGTAATTGTAATTGGAAAAAGTCAATTACAAGTATGTAAAATGAATTGAGGACCCAAATTATTTTTCAAAATAAAATAAAATTAAACCCAAAATCCATGGTGGATTCTTTATTCATTTAGAGACTTATTTAATAATAAAATTAAGCCAAAAAAACAAATTTATAACGGGTGATTTTTTAAGAGGTTTAGAACTTAAAAAAAAACACAAAAAATTCGAAAAAATGAATAAAATATTTATTTGAATCGATAGTTTGAACCTTGCAATTTAATGTTTAAAGATAATTTCATGCAAATGTTGACCGCGGCTGCGTCTCAGGTAGCCCATCCGCTGAGTCCAATTTTGGCATACTCTTTCACACATATCGGCCGGTATCTCACGAATGAATGCATGGATGTTGGCTTCCAGTGCGTCAATCGAAGCGGGCTTGTCCCTATAGACATTAGCCTTGACATACCCCCACAAAAAATAATCTAATGGTGTCAAATCGCACGATCTAGGCGGCCAATTGACCGGCCCGAAACGTGAAATTAACCGTTCACCAAACTCGCCTCGCAATTGCGCCATTGTTTCGCGTGCTGTGTGGCATGTGGCACCGTCTTGTTGAAACCACATATCATGCAAGTCAAGAATTTCCATTTCGGGCAAAAAAAAGTTTGTTATCATCGCTCGGTAGCGTTCACCATTGACAGTAACGCTGCGATTCGCATCATCTTTGAAGAAATATGGCCCAATAATGCCGCCGGCCCATAAACCGCACCAAACAGTGGCTTTTTCGGGATGCATTGGTAGCTGTTGCAATGCTTCTGGCTGATCTTCACTCCAAATGCGGCAATTATGCTTATTTACGTACCCATTCAACCAAAAATGAGCCTCATCGCTGAACACAATTTTTCGATAAAAAAGCGGATCCTCGGCCAGCTTTCCAAGAGCCCATTCACCAAAAATTCGGCGTTGTGGTAGGTCGGCTGGCTTTAGTTCTTGCACCAGCTGTATCTTAAAAGGCTTTACGCCCAAATCCTTCCGCAAAATTTTCCACGTAGTGCTGTAACAAAGGCCTAACTGCTGGGAACGGCGCCGAATCGACATTTCGCGGTCTTCTGTCACACTAGCTGATACGGCCGCAATATTTTCTTCACTACGCACAGTACGTAAACGTGTTGGTGGTTTAATGTCCAACAAAGTAAATTTGGTGCGAAATTTGGTCACAATCTTCCGAATAGACTGCTCAGAAGGTCGAGAATGCCGACCATAAAATGGAAGCAGCGCGCGATGAACATTTCGAACCGAGCACGAATTTTGATAGTAAAATTCAATAATTTTCAAGCGTTGTTCATTTGTAAGACGATCCATGGTTAAATTGCAAACCAAACTGAAGCTGTTTGACAGTGACACAAGGTACTAAACACACGTCAGCTGTCAAAACCAGTGTTGCCAAAACCAAACCAGCTAAAAAATCACCCGTTATAACACTGACCATATTTATTTTATAAATTGTCTTTTTTAGTAAAAATAATAGTACCTACCCTAAAATTGTTAAAAACCGTTTAGGGAAATCAAGTTGTCTAAAATAAAGACCTACGATTTCGATAGATTTTCTTGTTCTGTCTAAAAAATTTGTATAAATACTATCTACTACTATAAAGGGTGTCCGAAAATTAATGCAAAATTTGAATTTGTAGTAAATTTTTGGCAACCCTAAAAAAAATTTTTTTTCTGACAGCTGTCAATTAAAGGTTCCCACAAAAAACAACGTATTTTCATTGTTGAACAATAAATATTTCAAAAATGGTCAATGCTTTACGGTTGCAGTTGGACAGGGTGTCCCGAAATGTATCTATGCAAAATTTTAATTTAATAAATACAATTTTTTTGTTTTTTTTTACATTCTATTTTTTATTGAATCATAAAGTTCAAAGGCTAGAGTTTTGGAATGGAATATAGCACATTAGACATATAGCCCTCAGCTGACACAAACGCACTCTTAAATTGAACTTTACTTTGATTATTTTTTCATTATTTTTGAAATATTGTTCAATTATGTAAACACATGTGTTATGCGCCATTTTAACTAAACCTAAATTATCAGCTGTCAAATAATTTTTTTTAAGGGTTGCCAACACTTGACTACACAAATTACACCAAATTCAAATATTTCGTTAAGTTTGAGACACCCTTTAGGTATATGAAACATTTTTACACAAGGCCAGATTTAAATATAATTTTGCACACAGAAATTTCTTCCTAAAATTAAAAATTTAATTGCATAAGAAAATATTCAAAAAAATATAAATATTTTCTTATTGTTTTTTTGAATACATTTCTCCTCTGTACCTAATTTAATTACTACTGAAAATTTTTTAGTCAACATTTTTGCCGTGCAGATGTTTTTTTTAATTACAAAAAAATATTGTTTTTCAATCGCTCGAATTATTTTCTTATTTTTCTCAAAATTATCTTTTTTGATGAATCTTAATCTTTGTGAAACCTTTTCACATGGCCATTATATGACAACAAGGGTTACCACCAATCGTTTAGAATAATTCGATTAACATTTAAATTTTAAAAATTCTTTTGTTTCTTTTTACAAAACAATAACTTCCCTTTAGGTTCTAATCAAATGTTGTTAGTGTTGTTTTTATTCCCGATTGAAACAAATAGTTTTTTGACAATAAATAAGTGGGCTTAGTTGACGGTGGTGATGGTGGTGGTGGTGGTGGTGGTGACGGCGGCCGGCGGCGCGCACCTTCCTGTTTGTTAGTTTGGATTGTTGTTGGTCGGGCTAAATTGGCGTAGGGGTGCCTTGGCCTGGCCTGCGGCACACAAAGTAAGCTCTTGGATCTTGTTGGCGGACTAGGTGACTTTCGACTATACGTTGCCTACATTTTTATGAGTATGCTTGTTCTTTTATGAATGAAATATTGATTTTTACGATATCTGCGATAAAGAATAACGACACATCGCCGACGACGACGACAACCACGACGGAAGATCCGGCGAGCGGAGGCTAAAAAAAAAAATGTGTGCGACTATGCCCACCACGCATATACACCAACCTTGTGTTGTTTTTGTTATAAAAGGTGGGTGGGTGGTGTGTGTTGTTGTATTTTTTTTTTTGGTAAACCACATGCGTGCGTGCCCGAGCGGAGTATCTGAAAAGTATCTTAGTAACTGAGAGTTTTGTTTACCTGCATGGGCGATGTTTTATTTTCGGATATCATTAAACGCAAAAGTTTTTTTTTTTTTTTTATTTGTTTCTTAAATTTTTTGGTTTCGAATATATTTTATACCAACGAATTCTTTTGGTTGTTAATTTTCTTCTTTTTTTTTATATATGCAAATGGAATTTGACATCTGGCTTGTGATATAAGACAGACAGGAAGTCATAATTTTTCAGATTCTATATGCAAATGACAGTTTTTTTTTTGTTAAAGTATGTATGTCGTATGTGTGTGTTAGAGTTAAGGCTTACATGAGGGTGATGGCTAAGGGCGATCAATGCGGGTGACAAGTTTAAGTATGTATATAAAGTAGGCGCACGTTTTGTTTGACATAATATGATTTTTCATATTTCAAATTTTTGTCAAAATAAGAGAATAAACAGGAAAAAATATATCAATTAAATAATTGTGACCGCATTTTGAGGAGGCATATATGTTATTTTTTTGGGAAGATTGATGGATTTTTTTTTTAAAAGATTGTAAACAAGTATTTTTGAATGAATTGGTGAGGAATATGACTAGCCAAGAATGAATGCTTTGAGGGGTTATGAGATTTTCATAAAAAAAGAGATATTTAAGCCCTTTATTCTGCCCACTGATTCATTGAAAAGCTTTTGCTATGATATTATATATAGTTTACAACAAAACAGGGCTAATGTCGAAATACAAATCTTAAGCCAGTTCCAAGATTTGAAAAATTGTCATTTTTTAATTAAAACCTTCGATTTTTTTAGCAGCACTCTAGATTTGGCAGCTGGTAATCAGCCTTGTTGTGGGTTTCGCCCGGAAAGTATTTCACCTGAAAAATATTTGTTCACTCTAATCTAAAAGCTATTCAGCCTTGTTGTGAGTTTCACGCGGAAAATATTTCACGCGTAAAATGTTTGTTCCTCCAGAATTGTAAAAGCTATTATGAGTTTCGACCAAAGTTCTTTTGGCCTAAAATAAACAAAAATAGCTTACGCAAGTGGCGCCAATACCTTTGTTTTCCTTTCGTTCGCCCTCAAAAAATAAGTGTAAATCTAAGCTCTTTATAAGGATACATTTCTCCCAAAATAAGTACTCACAAAAAAGGAGAATTTAAATTTTTCGGGTGAAACTAACAATAGTCGAAAAGTGAAATGTAAATTTTATTTTTATTTAATGAAATTTTTATTCACGTAAAGCTTACAATAAGGCTGATTCTGAGTTTCATTCGATCTTGTCTCTGTCTCTAGGCGTGAAATATTGTTTACTCACGCCTAGAGCATCAGAACCCTTGCTTTTCTTTCGTTCGCTTTTAAAAAATAAGTTGAAATTTTAGATTTCGCTCTTATTATGAGTTTCACCCGGAAAATATTTCACCCGAAAAATTATTGTTCCCCCGGAATTATTATTAAGAGTTTCGCCCTAACTTTTTTTGGCCTAAAATAAACAAGAAACTTGCGAAAAAAGGGCACCAGTACCCTCTGTTTTCCATTCATTCGCCGTCAACAAATATGAAAATTCAAGTTCTTTATAAGGCTTCATTTGTCCCAAAATGAGTACTGACAAAAAAGAGGAATTTTGATTTTTTGGGTGAAACACATAATAGGCGAAAAAGGAATTGTCAATTTTCCGAGTGGAATTTTGTTCACGTGAAACTCACAATAAGGCTGAAGAACTCACAATAAAGGGAATTTTCGAACAGTAAACATTTTTCGTGTGTAACTCACAATAGGCGAAAAGTGAAATGTCAATTTTAACGGGTGAAACTCACAATAAAGCTGCTGGTAATTCTTCGTCGGATCTCCACTTAGATATTAGTCGTGGAATTAGTACTTGCTCCTAAATTACTTCGTTGCTATCTACTCATACTCTTTGCCAATCGCTGTTTCTTTGGACTAACAAGGCAATTGAGAAAAGTAAAGCCCTCCCTCGAGCATTTAAAGTGTCCTTGTATAAGATGCTTATCATCCCGGTGCCGATGTGTGGTGCAGAGTCATGGACACTGTTAGCGGTAAAAAGCCAACGACTGAGTTGGCTGGGTTACCGTCACCTCGAGCTAATGGGCAACAATGCTTCGGTACGGAAAGTCTTTGAATCCAACCCCGTGGGACGGCGCGGCACAGTAAAAGGAAGACAGGTGGCACACGCAAGTAGAAGAGGACCTCAACCAACTAGGCGTGCGAAACTAGAAAAAACTACCTAGAAACCGTGCGGACTGGAAAAATGTAGTTGGTTTAGCCCCTAGTCCTATCTATCCAGCTATCAACTCATCAGTGACATTTTTACTTAGCCAGTTGACAGACCTTTGATTATTTATTGATAGCATGTATTTGGTCTTATCCTCATTAATTTCTAGACCAACAAGTTTTGTTTGTTCTTCAATTGCCGTGAAAGATTAAAGCCCTGTTGGAAGCGGCCGATGATGTTAACAGTGTACCCTCAAAGTTGGACAGATCTGTTGAAAATAGTGCCTTCATCGATAATTTCTTCTGCCCTGCACACTACTTGCTCCAGAACGAGATTGAAGAAATCACATGATAGCGCATCTCCTTGCCGAAATCCTGTGCATATTTGGAATAGTGATGAAGAGCTTTTTCCTAGTAGCACATTGCATTGCGTATTTTCCAATGTCACGTCACACAGCTGTATCAGTTTTCTCGGCATCCCAAGTTCTTTGAAGTCGATGAATAGATGGCGTGCCTCGATTTGAAATTCGTTGGTGTTTTCCAGGAATTGCCTGACAGTAAAAATTTGATTTCTGGTGGATCTGCATAGCTGAAAGCCGTATTGGTATTTTCCAATCGTAGTTTTGCAGAACGGATCTTATATGCGACGTTTTTCTGAATTATGCATCGATAGTTCTTTAAGATCATAGGATCGCCTTTTTTTGTAGATGGGACATATGGAGCTGATAGACCAGCCATCGGGCATGCGTCTTTCTACTCTAAAAAAATTCCCTCCGTGCTTGAAAAGCTTCGCTGGTAAACCATCAAATCTGACGGCCTTGTTATTTTTAAACTTTTTTAAAGGAAAATCTACTTCTATACTGGGTGATGGATTTGGGTCTTCATTGAAACGATCTGGGTTTGCTTCGCATCCTTTTTCTGGCTCTACCTGATGCTGCTTGAATACATCTACTTTTCCCTATGCTTGGGTGACATAGCTACACACCTTAGCTGTTTCGAAGAGTCTGCATTCCAGTTTTAAAGTCAGCAGCCAGATTGGCTTTTTCATAAAACTTCTGGGTGTTGTTTCGATAGCGAGACTCTTTGAAATCCCTAAGCTGGAAGGCTGCGTATGCCCTTTTCTTTCTACGCAGGGGCTTCTTCTCTTTCGCCGCTCTTGTTTTTAACTGGACGCATTCATCATCCACGAAACCTTTTTCTGGGGTGGTTGGTAGCCTATTCTGATTACAGCTGGCCTCTCTGATGATATCGCGATACTGGTACCCCAATGTGATGGCGTCTTTGGCAGGTAAATGCACTGCGGAGAGCTTCTCGCTCACTGACTTTAAGTACGCTAAGATGACCAACGTTGGATTTTTTCTTTAGGGTATTCCGAAGCTTCCTTTCATTTGACAGTTGAGCTCTCAACCTTACTTACCTACTAACTTATCTGGCTCCCGATCCATGGAGGGTCTCGGAGGGTCTCTGCCTGAGATATTGCGGTCTTCCGTCAGTAGCTTAGTCATCGAGACCAAGCGTTCTTTCGTTTTAAACCGCCTGGTCCCTGTAACGGAGGTTCGGTCTTCCTGGTCGTCTCAAACCTGGGGGCTGGGATTCGAAGATTTTCTTGGCTGGATCATTGTTGTCCATTCACTCGATGTGGGCGAGTCAGTGTAGTCGAATTGTTTTGGCTCTTTGGACTACATCCACATCTTTGTACAGCTCGTACAATTCTCGATTGAATCTTCTCCTCCATTCTTCCTCCACGCATATTGGACCAAATATCCGCCGAAGAATTTTTTTCTCGACAGTTCCCAGTATCAATTCCCATTTTTTACTTATCGTCCAGCACTCGGCGCCGTAGGGTAGAACTGGTAAATTAGCATTTTGTATAGCGTGCACTTTGTCTTTCGGGAAGGGAGTTTTGAACCCATTTGTTTGGCCAAACCGAAGTGGCAGCGGTTTGCTAGGGTAATGCTTCGTCGGATTTCCACTCAGGTGTCATTCATGGAATTGATATTTGTTCCGAGGTAGATGAACTTCTTGACTTCCTCAAAATTACTGCTACCTTCCAGGTTAACACCACTCTTTCGAATTGTCTGCCAGGTTGAAGAAATCACATGATATCCCATCTCCTTGTCTCAACTCTCAACCCTGTAAATGTCTTGAATAGCTCCTGTTGCTGCTGTTCTTTTCTGATTTGATCTGCCTGGGCTGAAGCCACACTAGTACGTGCCGATCATAGTGTTGCGGAAAGGTTTAAGACGCTCACATAATACGTTCGATAAGATCTTGTATGCAACATTTAGCAGGGATAAACTTCTTAACCTTACCGCAACAAAAAAATGGTTAAACTAGATGTTTTCCCTTTAAAAGTTACTCACGTCCAAGATGATAGAGGTGTGTCTTCCGTGTCTTTGAGGAGTGCCAGATTGCTTTGTAGATTCATAGCCGAGACACACCTTGTGCTACTTATTACCGCATTCTGAAGAGTCTATTAGTCAGATGCTGTTATTAGTTATTAATCTGCCAAAGGTGTGTTCCTTTCTAATTTGAGTATTGAGATCCCCGAGAAAAATTTGTATATCTTTCTCCGGGTGAGTTCCTTAATTTTTGAGCAGAAGATCATAAAACTTATCCCTTAAAGAGCTTTCATTTCCAAAGTGGCTTTGATGCGATTCACAGCCAGGCGATCACTTATCAGTGTAAAGTCAACAACTTTGCTTCTTAATCGATTTCAAACGACGAATACATATCCCAATAGGTGCAATATTTCATCACAGCTGTAATAAATGTTTGCGTTATACCGCGTGAGAATAAGAATAAAATTTTGGGGCTGCAGCTGGAAAGGGTTCTCACGTTCCAAGTACATACTAGCAAGTTTTTGTAAATTGACGTGTCTTGTTACCATTTAAGGGATGCCCCTCATGCTCCAAATTCTTTTACGTAAAAGGGAAGCAAACCCAACGAAAAAAAAAACACCCCAAACTTTAGGACAGCAGGCCGGATTATCCGATATTTCAAAGCATTTGAGTGTAACAGCAAGCTCTTTTATCGAATTTGCATGCTTATGGTTTCAACGATGCACTTCTTTGCAAAATTACTAAATACCTTTCCAAACGTTCAAAACCAACGGTATCAAGTCTGAAATTAACAAAAAAAAAAAAAAATGCTGGTATACCCCAAGGCTCCGTACTGTCTCCTTAACTATTTCTTATTTTCATAAATGATCTCTTGTCTCAAACTTCTGATCTACTAAACTGTTTTGCTGATGACAGCACCCTTGGTTTTTCATACTCTTCCTGTTGTTTCGAAATTTTAAATGCCTCTTGCTTATCACCGTTATGCTTCTTCCTTTTTATAACTTTGTTCTATTGAAATAGGCAGTTGCATTCCTTTCCTCAAACATTTTTAGCGAATCTTCTAGACAATTCGCCCTCTTTTTTCCAATTGCTCGGACTGTACCAAAATATTTTAAGGGTAACCCTTTGAGTGATCGTCAGTAACAAACATACAAAAAAACGAATTGGGTCTTAAAGAAAACTTCAATAGCTAGGAGAATTTTTGTAAGCAAAATTTTTTAAGAAAATCTTTGACCCGAGTGATTTCATCTTCCTACTTCCCCGCAATAATTCTTGTCCACCTCGTTATGAAAGGTAAAAAATCATCAAATCAAACCATAGGTTAGGTTAGGTTAAGGTGGCTGTCAGGAAAACTGCTGACACACTTAGGCCAGAATAGGCCCATTGTGATACCACATAAAGAATGCGAGGTAATCCTCGTTAATTAAACCAGTTGGAGCTTTTAATAAAGCGATGGAGACTCTGAATGTCGATTTTAAATCAAACCATAACTCGCCTTGTAAAATAGATTTAAGACAAATTTTTTCAAACTCTTCGACACGATAAATAATAATTCTCTATATCAAGTTGGTACACCTCATTCCTCAGTCGCAGTAGTTGGCAATATTAATTTGGGACATTGTGAAACTGTTTCAAGTCGCTCAGGCTCATGTTTATTTTTGCAAAATATTCATTGGAGAATATAATTGTAAACAAGTCCATAAATATCAGGCATACCTTCACGCCATTACACCCGAAAGACATTTCCCCTTTTTTATGCGATAATGTTAGCCGTGCGTTAGTGCGTAATGCAGAAATTTTTAATTTTAGATTATGACGATGCTTTTTGCAAATAAATTTATCACATCTCTGTGCTCAGAGAATTTATATTTACGACTGAGACAACGATGACTATAGGTACGACCGACACGCACGATGGAGATGGAGACGCGTCGGGTCGGTCGGTCGATGCAGCGAGGACGAAGTGACATAAATTTATTAAAAAAAAGTTCGAAAGATACTTTAGCCAACTCATAGATCTTGAGACACGCATCGTGCCTACGTTTGGTCAGCGTTGATGATGATGATGATGAGATGGTGATGCCTCTTACCGTGTCGGTGTAATGCAACATGTTGCTGATTACTGCACAAATAAATCTGCCGAATTTTCTAATACACAACGCAACGTTGGAATGGATGGAGGGTCCTTGAGGTCTTGGGAAATGTCTACATACAACAAGAAAGCGGGTCGGGTTTATACATAAGAGACGATATCGAGGTGATTTCACCATTGCGCGTTGTTACCTTGTCGTCGTTTTCGATCGGTGGATATTTGTCAACCATACAATCCAAGATTTTGTAATCTTGTTTATCTAGCCCCCTCCTGGACTAGGGGACAGGGTTGACTATAGACGGTGGTGGTGGTGTTTTATAAATTTATAGAACGTATCTCATAATTTTAAAAACATATTTCGCGGTCTACAATATGTGTGTACCTATGAACATTATCTTTATACAACACACACCACATTCAGCTATCTCAGCTACAACATCCCCCCATCCATCGTCCCCGCTTTTCGACTTTCGAGTGATGTATCTACCAGTTCAGGGGAGGATTTTTTCTATTTTCGACTTGGTAGACATCCGGTCTGAAAATACGTCCAAAGATTAATTGAATATGAAATAAACAAGTCGTCGAGAGTAGGTTGCATATTTAAGTTTTTATTTTAATTATTTTAAATTTTATATTTTTGGATGAAGAGGTACAGAGAGAGAGAGAGAGAGAGAGAGAGAGGTAGAGCAGGTAGTATCTGAATCTGAGATAGTACCTACAGTAAAATTAAACGAGAGTAAGTATACGACAAAAAGATGAGGAGAAATCAAATGAATTACAATCGCAGCAATAATTTAAAAAGTCACGAACGGAAATGAGGAGGGGCGCGGCTTCACGTACGCGAACGTACGTACAACTGACGAACGACGACGACGACTACAACAACGACGACAGACGGCGCGCATGGGGCTAACAATGATACTTCTTCTAGGTTTCCTTGTTATCGATAGCGGTTGGTGGGATCAGCGTGCGGCGGGTGGCACGGTGTGGTGAGTTCACAATGACAACGCTGACGTCGCCATTGTATCTTCTTGGTCGACTTCTTCATCTTTTAGCTAAGTATAGACTTGGACTTATTTCATTGTTTTGATGGAAATGGGTCAATGAGAGAATATCATAGTGTTATGATTATGATTGTGATATGGGTTCGTTGCTTGGCTCTATAGGGAATCATTTATTGAGAATTGGCGGGTGTTTTATTATTTTCCCGATATGTATGAAGATCATTTTTTTGAATAACCTTTTTTACTAGTTTTTCATCTAATCCTCCTGCTTTTTTCATGTTTCTACTTTTTGACTATTAGCCATACGAAACTAATCTATTGTTTTCGATCCACATCAATTTCGATAACTATATGAAAACCCAAGGAAAAGAATTCACAGAATCGACAATCGTCAATATTGCAAAAGTTTGTCTTATTGACACTGGATATTTAAAAAATTTAATTTTACAATTTTTATAATTTAAAAAAAATCAAAATTTAAAAAAAATTACTTTGCGGAGGGAAATGGTCGTTTTTTTAATTTTCTGAAGAAATCCTCAACCAGAGTTAACAAAAAGCTGAGACATTTGTTATAGTTCCTTAGATTCCTTACTTTATGTACAAGTACTTTATGTATGTTGGGGTCAGAATCCTGAAAACCGAAAACCCATAATCCCAAAAACCCAGAATCCCGAAAACTCAAAAGCCTGAAAACCCGAAACCCCGAAAACCCATAATTCCGAAAACCCAGAATCTCAAAATCCCGAAAACCCAAAATCCCGAAAATCCAAAACCCCAAAATCCTTAAATCGAAATCCAGAAAAATTAACAAATAGTACAATTAGTGGTTATACTTTTATTCAAACCCATGCTTTCACACTCCTTTTCTAATTTACTTTTTATTTTGATACGATACGCTATCGCTACATAAAAATGCTTTTACATAAGAAAAATTGAAAAGAGCGAAAGAAAATCAGGTTTCGATGATGTGTTTCCTGTCTTTAAATAATTTATTATATCGAGACCGTATCGATAAAAAAACTGTAATGTTAATTTGGCCTTAAGTTCATCAGAGAAGTCGCAGTATTTTTTTTTTAATTTTGTATGCTTTTTTATAAACTCGTTTTTAGGATTTTAGCCTTTTTGGATTTTGGGTTTTCTGGATTACGGGTTTTTGGGAATTTTCGTTTTCAGAATTCTGGGTTATCCGGGTTTCTATGTTTTCATAGGGTTATTCGGATTCTGGGTTATCCGGATTCTGGGTTTTGGGATTTTGGGATTCTGAGTTTTTAGGATTCTGGATTTTCGGGATTTTGAGTTTTCAGGATTCTGAATTTCGAGGTTATAATTTATTCGTAAAGCATCTTGGATACTTTCGGTACAGTTGATTCGAAATTTCGCATCGTGCTTTGGTAATTAAGAACTCAGTATTTAGTCTCCAAAATTTGTTGTCATAAGTACGATGCTCTGTTGCTTTGGCTATTGGGTTGTAAAAGATTGCATTCATTGAATTTATTTTAAGACGGTAATTTCAAATTCTGCACTTAGAATTAATTTTAAATTGAAATGATTGCAAAAATTTGTTCCCCAAAGCCCCAATTGTTTTATATCAACCAAATGAATGCGTTATTTTTGCATTCTCAAAGTGAAATCAATGAATGCAATTCCATGAATTCCATGAATGATTTAAAATGATTGCACTGAACAAAAAAAAATATTCTTTTTATACTTCTTGGTTATTGTTTTTAAAACATAAAGAGCAATAATATTTCTAATAATCAGTTCCCTTAAGCTGTCCACGATATCAGAAGTCTCGGTACCGTTTAATATCGGTATCGCAAACCGAAGCGATACTGAGACGATACCAACTCCAAGGTATCCGAAGAAATACCGAGCCGAAACCGTACTTTTGGGACCGATGTTTATATATATTTTCGGTAGTATCGTTTTGTATCCGTAGAAAAAATAGATTTTTGAATATTATAAATAATTTATTACAAATTAATTGGTTTCCCAGAAACGGCTCGTGCAGTGGGTAATTAGTTAAGAATATAGGGCTCTGTGTAAGGTAGTTTTTTAACTTTTGTTTGGCGTAATTTCCAATAAATTAAAAATTTTGTTAGTTTGCCTTCGAGTGTTCGCTACTAATGGGACACCGAAATGAAGAATATTATCTTACCTTTTCAAATAATAAGGTAGTTTTTTTTCCTCAAAAGTGGGCGTGGTAAATATTTTGCATAGTTTTTTGTATTTCATGTTTTATCGGCAACTCGTTTCATTTTCCAAGAAATTGTTCACAAAATAAAAAAAATATAAAAACGACCCCAAGAGTGAATGTCGTCTAAAATTTAATGTGTCGGTAAAAATTATATAAAATAACGTTATCTACAACTTTCTTGAAGAACACACCCTTCATTTACATCAACTTTGGACTAAAACGTGTCTGTGAGCAGAAATTTACTCTACCTTTTGGTATTTTTAACCATTTCTGAAAATTATATTCAAATCACTGGCTAGCCAACTGCCTACATACATTACCCGTGTTTTATTGGAAAAGCTATCCATAGTATAGTAGGATTTTACACAAATAACAAAAACAATATCGGCAGTGAGCAGTGAGTTAAAGTAGATTGCTACTACGGATAAAGTTTTGACGTTTGTTCGAGTATCGAACTCAACTGAATAGAATTTTTGTGTTTCGTTATTGGTACGATTGATACTTTTATGTATCTTGAATTCTCGATGGCTATGTTCGTAGAGTAGAGTTATGTTGGGTGTTTAGATTGTTACTTTTGGCTTCGTCATGACGATGGTTTTGAAGTTGAAATCAGTGAGGATACAATTTCACCCACAAACTCATCGTCATGGCGTAGTTTATATTTATGGCAATTCGCATCAATCGGCAACCAAAAAATTGCTCATGCAATTCGCACTTAGCTATTCGCAGCTTTATGAAAAGTACTTTAACGTTACTGATAGTAAGTAAAACCTATATATGTAATCTTGGCTTAAGACCAGTTTATACAAATGTGGTTCAGGTTTTGATGTTCAGATTTTACCAGATAAAAGGCCAGATGTACAAATATGGTTCAAGTTGTAATCCGTGGTTATACGATTTTAAAAATGCTGAGCCACGGATCAAATTTTGACCCACGTTTATACAACTGAAATCTAGCAAGCATATTTTGGTACTATCACATACTTGAAATGTCGTTGAACCTCAGGTAACAAGAATTACCAATGGAAAACTTGGTACAAACATTGAAGAAAGCAATACAATCATTAATTATTTTTAAATTATCACTAATAACGTCAATTACTCCATGTGTAATAAGTCCGCTACTATACGAAGCATTTTAAGTAAACATTGAATGTTTTCAAATGTTAAAAAATATCTGATTTTATCTTCGCACTCATTTAATTTAAAAAAAAAAGTTGACTAAAAAGCCCGCGTGTAATTGCAGACTAAATGACGACTTTTTTACTTTGACCATAGTCCACCAACAGACCCCTACACCTTTTTATTAGCTGCAAAATCAATTTTAGAATCTGAAAATGGGAAACAGAGATAAAATGGACTGAAAAATTCGATTTAATTCAAAAATTATATAAATATATAGTTATACTTCATATTTTACTTCAACGTAAGTTAGTTTTTGTTAATAATTTTGCTTTATTTCCTACTACTACTTTTAATTTTCATAAAATTCACTTTTGTGTTGTGACAGCCATTCAGGGGTACCATATTACAAATACAAAAATATAGGCAGCTGCAGATACGTTTTATTGGAAATTTCTTACTATACTATTTATGAAATCCCAAAAAAACACGGGTATTGACTGTCAAATTCCTATTCGTGTATTTTCTGTGACGTAGGTGGCATGCTGCACTGGCTTCCATACTGGCCAGGGTTCGGATATTAATAAAAATAGAATAAATCTACTCTGATTTTAGGGAAAGAAATAGAAGTACTACGATATTCCGCTCTTTCAAAATTAAATGAACTCAAAATACACAAGTGCTATGCGACAAAACTAACAAAAGAACAGAACGTTACGAATGTTTCTGTAAAAGCTCTCCCAAACCAACGCGAAGCCATCAAAAATAAAAATTAAATTTTACTTGTCAGAATTACTTTACATGGCGTTAAATGAGAGCAACTACACTGACGCGATGTTAATTCACTAGAATATTTATTCACTTTGGTTTGGGAAAACCTTACCGCTTAATCAATGCATTCACCAATTTTTTGGTTCTCTTCTCGAATGGTAAGAGGACCCAAAAACACACCAAACGAGACGGACACAATGACCACGATATTGAAACCACGTTTGGACTTTTTAACCTATAGCTAATTTTAACCACTTTGAAAAATTCAATAAAAAAAACTTTGTTGAGACCAAAGTGAGATGATGGCAAAACATGCTCAATGCAAAGAACCACGTGTAAATGTGATGGCGAGACCATAGCGAGAAAACCATAGCGATACGAGCTTAATAACCATAATACTGGGAACTACGTTTCGACGACCACGGCGAGATGCATGTGTGTCTCGAGTAAGCCAATTAATTTTCCAAAAAAACGCATGAAAATTATAAAAAATTTTTGGTTGAACTCGGTTGAAAAATTTAAAGTTTAATATCACTTCTTGAGATTAAAATGTCAAGAAAAGTGAATAATATGAAATTCAGTCTTGATCTGGATTTAACAATTTAAACGGAATGCAGTTTTAGACCTATTTTTCCAAATCTGCTCCGAAAAAGTACTGCCGAACCCTGTTACTGGCTGCTCTACTGACTTCCCAACTGGCTACGAAAAAAGCAAGCCAGTTGACAAGCCAGTTGCTCAGGCAATGTATGTGTTACTAAAAAAATGTGAGTGTATTGCGACTGGCTAGTCAGTACTGGCTCGTGTGGCCTCAGGATTTCTAAGGAGAAGGTTCAAGAAATTATTTGAATTAGGGCACACTTATTTTTCTTTTGCTATGTTTCTCTGAAATTTTAAGCTTTGGATGAAAATTTCAGACTTGGTTGTTTTTAGCTGAAAAAATTAACTTAGTGAAATTCACCGACTGCTTCGCATATTTTTTCTCGGAAACGGATCCAATGATTTTGATTTTTGATTTCCTGCTATGATATTTTGACGTCGAATTTATGTTTTGAAACCTTACTTACCTATGTAGATATTGTGAAACAAGCCTTTTAAAATAATTGTAGACAATAAAAAAAACTTTTATTCAAAACATTGTCGTTCATTTACTAGGCATGCATATTTTATGTAATTATATTTTGTATTAAATCTTAAAAATACCAAGCGAGTTTAACTACAAAATTAAGAACATGTAACTAAGTCGTACATTTTTTTGTTTGTGACTGTGATCAGACCGAAACCAGACGAGAACGATATCGAGAGACGAGTCTTTGCTATATAAAACCAAACGAGAGTTATACGAGACCGATACTGAAAAAGAGACGAAATGACTATAATTTTTCGACTTTGACGATACCAAGACGGTACTTACAAAAGAACCGTTGGGTTTGATAGGGAGCGGGTCGAAATTCTGGTTGCAAAATTATGTTTTTCAAAATTCCACTTTTGAACATTAATTTTTTCATAATAATGTTTTAAAAAATTCATCAAATAACAAGTTGTTTGGAAAATGTTAAAAAGGGCTCTATTCTAAAAATTGCATCGATTGAATTATTATTTTGGAGACAAAATTTAAGTACAGTCCCGCAGTTCTGTTTTTCTGTACCTCAATATGCCGACTTAGCCACGAAAGTGACTTTTTTCAAACTTGGCATGCAAAGTGTTAGGGTGATTGGCTAGAGGGGGTAGTGATTTTTTAGCTTCAAAATTTATGGTACTTTTCATAAATCTGTTAAGAAAAATTCAGATATATAAATTTGGTACAGCTTGTATAGAACTAGATCATAGTAATTTACAATCATTCTCAATTGGCAGTAATAAAGTGAAGAAATCAAGATCGATTCTTACATACTTGCTTAAGATTTCCTTGCTCATAATTTTCTTTTTCTAAATACGAAATGGCAGAGTTTTGAAATTTGAAAAAGTGATTTTTGAAAATTCAGAATCTCGCCAGAGGGTGAAGAAATACAGGAAACCTGATATTTAAAAAGATATTTCTTTCTCAGAATTTGAATTAAATCCACACACAGTCATTCATATGGGCACAATGGTCAAAAATCAAGCGTTGGATGTCGAAATACCAAAACTCAAAAGAAAATACATGAACTTCACGCCAGAGCTTAGAAGTAATTATAACATTTTGTAATTGATTACAGGGTCGATTACAATTACATACATAATCAGTAATTGACTTTTTACAATAACAATTGCATGTAATTTTTAATTGGAAATTTTCAATTAATAAATACATGTAATTGGCAAAAGTTATTGAACAAAAAAAAAGCTATTGAAAAATCCTGTAATGATTACTTTTTTTTGTAATCATTACATACAATGTAATTGATCATAAAAATATCAATGTCATTTGAGAACACAAACATATTTTTTTAATGATTACAAAAAAAAATGTAATCATTACAAGTTTTTTCTATTTCCCTTTTTTGTTGAGTTACTTGTTTCCAATTACATATAATTAAATCAAATAATTGTTTTTTCCAATTGCATGCAATTTGTGATTGAAATTTTCAATTACATTTATAAGCAATTAGTAATTGAACTTTTTCAATTATAAATAACATGTAATCGTCAATGATTTTTTATTAATGATTACCACCCAACCCCGCTCCACGCTGAGAAGTTTCATGCAGAAACTAATAAACTAGTTGAAAGGGCACATATAGATTTCGACCTCGAAAAATCAAATTCCCTAAAAATCTTTGTGGCGGAATTTTTATTCCAGAAAGTTCGGCTTTACATGCAGCATTACAAAAAAGTGTAGCTTCTTACCAACTATTAATATGTTTTTGAAAATTCATGACCTAGGCTATATTTTAGTAATTTTAACATTAAGATAAATAAGAAATATTTTGTATCACAAATATTATTTTAAATCGACACTGCCGTCCGTCATTGCATTACAAAATAAAACCACAAACAATTTATATAAATATAAAATGAAATATAATCACTTAAGGGCCACGCTCTTGATGAGTGTATTTATTCTTTAAAATTCTGTTTATTATTTAATTTTTTACTATCTTACTTCCGTTGCGATATAATTAATTCACTTGAGTTATATTTATATTAACAATTTCCTTTGTTTATTTAATTTAGATATCGTTCTCAAAACGTATAGCAACACTAAAACCGCAAAATTGTATATAAGTATTCCGAACCTTGAAAATTGATAGGAGCTACATACGAGTATATAGAAAACTGCGTTATTGCATTAATACAAATATCGTAATCTTCAAGGCAAATTTTGTAATATGTATATTTGTTTTTCATGGATTAAATTTCATTTTTGTGGTTTAAGATAAAGATTTTAAAAATATATTAATTTCTTCGTCGTCTATTGACCATTTATCTATGAATTTACTTTTTTGTTGTGATTTGTAATCTTAGAATAAAGCATTTTGATGATGAACTCGATGTGGTTCTGATTAAAAACTTTGATCTTGAATTCTACTTACTTGTCGTCGGATCTTGGAGTTTAAAGAGTTAAAATTGAGTAGAAATGATAGGCTTAAAAAAAGGATGCAAAAAAAGTAGATGGACACGAATATAGAAAAATATTCGAAAATTTATATAAAAAAAATGGCTTTTTTGAGGATAGTCTTTGAATGTGGATGGAATCTCAGAAGCTCGTGGAGATTGATTCCTAGGTACTTTTCCTGTGTAAAATTTGAATAATTTGCGGATGTGGGCCCTGCCTTCTCGGACAGCTACCAATGGAAAGAATGATGAGCAATATTTGAGTGAGTTATCAGCGAAATTGGTTGGTCAGGAGTCATGATGTTGTAGAGAAGTGGTCCAGGTTTCGACCTTTGGACAACTCCAGGCCTTAGGGATATCAGCCTGTAGTTGGTGACCTTGCACCTTTCTTGGAAATCGCCTTCGGGAGAAGTAACTGTTGTTGATGTAGTTCTTTAAGGTGATAGCTAAGAACACAATAACTGTTTGTTGAAAACTCCTTGAAGCTAAGCGGGGTAAAACAGTTATATGTTGAGATCTAATCAATTGTAAATAAGTTGCGCAGATAAAATTAACACAATAAAAATTAATAAACTATTTTTGTTGACATTCTTTTGAAACACCCTGTTTAAAATTTTTTTTCTTTTTTAATTTTGTGTCAGCTCTCATTTGTGACAATTTTATTGAAATCGCTCAAGAAATAACAAAGATTCCAAATATTGACATATTTTGAAACACCTTGTTTCGATTTTTTTTAAATTTTGTGTCAGCTGTGTCAATTTCACTGAAATCGCTCAAACAACAACGAAGTTGCAAAATATTGACATATTTTTTGTCAACTTTCTGTTTTTTTCTAATTAATCGTGAATCTTCAAAAGTTTCCGCGTGATAAATTCAAAATTGAACTATATTTTACGAATTTTATTTTAAGAGATCCGAAAAATAAGAAATTCCATTTTGATTTTTTCACGAGAGAACGAATCATATTTTATTGTTCTCCGCACCTTGGCAAAATGTCTTTTGTTCAAGGTTCGACTCTTTGAAATTAGTTCCTTCAAAGATACAGAAAAACCACTGCTGGACACTTAAAGAAATTGCTTATATAATGACAGGGTTGTAAAAAAATAAAATGTTTTGTGAAAAAATAGAAATCCTTTTATTGAATTCAATCAAAAGATTGCCTTCACTTTGAGAATGCAAAATAAATTCAAAGAATGCATGGATTCTAAAATATTGCATTCAATGCAATAGATGGGAGAAACAATGATTGCAATCATTTCAATGTCAATTAAATGGTGATCGTAGAATTTGAAGTCGCAGTCTCATAATGAAGTCAATGAATGCAATTTTTTCATTGAAGTCAAAAAAGATTGCATTCACAAAAGATCGCATTCTTTTACAAAGGGAACGGGTCGTTATTCTGTATTCAAAAATTCTGTATGACCAAAATTCTGTATATAGATCAAAAATTCTGTATGAACGTAACTCTGTATTCAATAATAAAGGTAATTGTGGCCTTTACTCCAAAGAATGCGTTCCGCCCAGGCATGGTGGTGGGTTCATCAGTTAGATAACTCTATATTCCATTATTCTGCTTTTCCATTATTCTGTATTCTTAAATTCTGTAAATCCAGAACTCTACATTTCAAAACTCTGTAAATTCAAAATTTTGTAAGTGGCACGCAACATTCTGTTTCCAAAATTCTGTTTTCTTCTGTAAAATTCTGTTTTCTAAAATTCTAATATTTCTTCAATGCTAATAAAGACTTCCCTCCCTAGAGATGTTTCTTAGTTCCAGTTGTGCAAAAGTGATTCAAATTTTGATCCGTGGTTCAGTTGTTTTTACTGACTGATTTCCGAGGAATAACTGAGTTTCAACGATGGTTCAAGGCTTAAATTTGTTCTTGTAACCAATTTAATGAATCAATCGTTGAACCTCAGTTAATTCGCCTTAACCACGCTTAGCCACGGATTAAATATTTTAACAACCTGCCCCTTAGTAAGCTTACTGTGGGTAAATCAACTGAATCGTTGAATTTCAAACTGCTTTATAAATACTACGTTTTCCTTAGGCCACATGAGGTAATTTCGTTGAAAATTTCCAAATTCGATACGAAATCATCTCATTTCCCATACAAATTCACATTTCCAAATGAGATAATTTCAACCGAATTCGCACGAAATTAGGTTCGAAATTAAGTGAAAACCTATTGAACACACCCAATTGGCCACAGTTTAAAGAGCTCTGAAAACGTTTTGTATGAAAATGTCAAAGCTCAATGGAAGTAGAAAGAAAAAACAACAACAAAAAGCAATTAGCTGCCAGTTGAAATTTAAATATGAAATGAGCTGTCAAACGAAATTTTCAAATTACAAATGAAAACACTTCTTCTGTGATTTGCGAAACTACCTCATTTCGGCTCTAATGAAAACGTAGTATTACTTTGTTTTTCATAGTTTTGCTGACAGTTCATGTTCATCTATCAACTAGTTCCGAAATGTGTTGTAATTGGCTCGTTTCTTCTTATTTTGTTAATACTTATTTGATTAATAAAAAAAAATTTGGTCGCTTGACAGATCGAGAAAGGGTTTAGTGACTTGCTATTCTTCCAACTATTATTGTGTGCTATTATTGTAACAATTTTGTGGTGAGTCCAAAAAGACCAAAGATGATAGGTACTTCTCATGACTCTTGAAGGGTCTCACAATTTCTCTAATAAAAGCACCCTGAACAAAATTTGATAAGATGACCATTTCCTTCGGCCAGTGGCCCGTTTATGCAAAAGTGAATTAACAAATGCTTGGAACTCTAGTAATCGAAGAAATTATTTCATTTAGGAAAAGAACGCACTTTTTTTAATTATCAACACAATTTCTGTATTCCAAAATTCTGTAAATGATAAAAGAAAAATTGTTTTGATAATGAAAAAAAAGGCGCACTTTGAAATACAGAAATTTAGAATACAGAATTTAGATTTACAGAATTTTGGAAACTGAATTTTAGCACTTACAGAATTTTGGATTTACAGAATTTTAAAATACAGAATTTTGGAAAACAGAATTTTGTAATCCGAATTTTGACACATACAGAATTATGACCGCAACCCTTTTACAAACCTACTAAATTTCGCTTCCATTGCAATCGTACTGAAGATGCTAAACAAATAATTAATACCTACATAAAATCGGTAAGGAATCTAACGGATTACAACTTTTGTCGTAGCTATTTCTTAACTCTGATGGTTCTATCTGTCTCATATAAACATTAGAATTTTTGATAAAAACCAAACTGATTGCTAATTTCAAAATTGCAAATTAGCAACTGTAATAGTGGATCAAATGTGGAATCTAATACCGACGAGAAGGCTCGCCGTTAAGCAATGCAAAACCCTTTTTAAAGCGAATATTACCACTACAAAAACCACCTTTATTGGCGTTACAGTAAAAAGGCTTTCGCAATAAAGATGATTGTTTCAAAACTCACGAAATCGCCAAGCACGCTGCTGATGCGAAACGAAAAATCCCTTACAAAAATAACAGAACGAAATCATAAACGAAAAATTTTGTTCTACTTTTCGTTCTGCAGTACGCATTTGGAGAAGTCTACTCTCTTTTTTCGCACACAAATTATTACCAGGCCATTTATTGTGTGCGAAAAAATGACATTTTTGTTTTTTCGTGTTTATTTTTATTGTTTCTTTCATTACAGCATGGCTGCCTCTGATTTTTTGTATCTATTTACAGTGGTTTTGATTTTTTTTTTTAATTTGTGCAACTAACGGTTTCGTTAATATTTCTTTGTGTTGTTGGAGACCAACTTAATATTTCGTTTGACATCAGCGAAGTACTAGGCTTTAATGAAGAAGGTGTCAAAAAAACATTTTGACAATTTTTGTTTGGTAAGAAGTTATTATAATTTGAAAAAAAAAAAAAAAACGTATAACGACGAGAATGTCGGTGTTGCGATTATAACTCAACACTTAAAATTAACAGTTAATATTGTGTTTGTGAAAAAGTCTAAATTCCCGTTTTATTTCTTATTATACCTTAAAGCCTAGTATGCAGATCGAGCAAAGACAAATTTTATCTCTACATTTTCTTTCTCAAGATAAATTCTGAAGGTGTAGAGATAACCAAATGAGAACAGTGGCGGGCATGGCTAGAAACTAAAAAAAATTAAAATTCTTTCAATTCACCTTAATTTGAAAATTTTAAATACAGAAATTATATATTTTTTCAAAGCATTTGAAAAGTAAGAAAAATTGATCACCTGCGATTGATTTGCGCTTGATTTCGAACAATATAATGAGGGAAAATGAAACTACTTCTGAAAAGTCTGAAATTTTCAGTTTTATACTTCTTTGGAAAAAGGTGATTTTAGGGCATTTTGGTATCATTTGGATCCAAAATTTTCGTCAAAATATGGTTTGTTCCCCATCTGTCAAGCCATCAACTATCAAATAATGTTGAAGGATGGCTACAATATCGATGGATTAAAAAACCTCTAATAAATCAAAAAATGTTTAAGTTATCTTATTTCTCCGGAAAAAGTGATTCTTAGGCAATGGGTTGACATTTGGATCAAAATTAACTTTTTCCGTTAAAATAACTCAGTTTGCTGACTCCAACTCGGTCTAACCCAGGTTGGAAATCAGTTTAGGTTTTTTATAAAAAAAAATATTGTCCTTATCTGTACCTATGTGGACCTTTTGTACCCTTTCAAATTAGCTACGCCACTGACTGATTAAAAACAGCTGTTCTATTTATTCTACTCTTGTTCTTATGTCATCATTTTCCTTACGCATCTTATATTTTATTTAAGTCGTGCGTTCTCACAAAGTTTTAATAATGGAAGAAATGAAACTGGGAGATGATTTTAGTTTATAAAAAGCGAATAATATACTAAACGTCACAATTTGTCCGGAAAAATAATGCTTCGAGCATTCTTTTTCCGCACAAAATTAAGTGGAGTCTTTCTCTTATCTTTTCACGTACAGTGGTTACAACTGTCAAATTTTGTGCTGGAGCTGCGTACTGCTTGGAAAAGGATCCGAGATAAAAATTTGTCCTGGGAAAATTTTATATGGGAGATAAATTTTGTCTCGATCTGCATACTAGGCTTTAGCCTAGTTCGCCGCTGCTGATGTAAAACAAAAAATCCCATACAAAAATGACACAACGAAATCAAAAACAAAAAGTTTAAGTCTTACTTTTCGAAAGATTATTTTTACTCAATTTTTAGATCAAAAAATTCTCTATAAAAAAGATGAAGGCATTTTTCCGATCAGAAGATATTGTGACTTAAAAAAATTGTCAAAAGCTACTAGAGTCGGGTAGTAATTGATACTTTTTTTCAATTGATTACATGGTCGATTATACATTTAATCAGTACATAACTGACTTTTCTATTTCAATAACAATTACATGTTGAAAATTTTCAATTAATATTTACATGGGATTAGAAAAAAGTAATTGAATAACGAAAAGTAATTGAAAAACCAGTAATGATTCATTTTTTTGTACAAATGTAATTGATTACACAAAATATCAATTATATTTAAAAACACAAATGTAATTGTTATTTTTTTTTAAATTAATTACATTTGTGTAAAATGATTACAAAAAAAAAAATAATCATCTGTTTTCAATTAATTTTTCTTGTTCAATTACTTTTTCTTGTTCAATTACTTTTTCTTGTTCAATTACTTTTTCTTGTTCAACTACTTTTTCTTGATCAATTAAGTTTTCTTGTTCAATTACTTTTTTCCAACTACACATGTGATTGAATCAAATAATTTTTTTTGACAGTTATATGTTTTTATAATTGAATTTCCAATTGAAGTTTCCAACTTCAATTACAAATAATTAGTAATTGAATTTGTTCAGTTAAAAAAAATTACATGTAATCGTAATTAATTTTTTTTGTAACGATTACTACCAAACCAACCGTGTAGGCTTACAATACTCGTACTCAAATCTATGCAAATAATTGTTTTGCAAACAAAAGGTTACAGGAAACTCAACCATCACATCGGAGTTACTCGTATTAGTTGATTTGAGAAAGTATGAATATGCGGGTGGAGATTTATGATTCAATTGATATAAATGGTTTTGATTTCAAATCGCGTTTTTTCTGATATTAATTTACTATTACAAGTCGTAAAAAAAAAAATAATGAAAATGTACACCATCAGGACTGCAACACCATTCCTAGCCCACCAGTACCACCATACTCTTGATATGTTTCATTTGTGACACTTTTGAGGCGTGGCACATTAATGTCACAGCATTTAATGTTGCATCCTTCTGACATTTATGTTGCATCGTGTGCATACTGATTGATAAATTTAAACTTATTTTTGTTTTCATTTATTTTTTTTTATTTTCTTATATTTTTGTGTGTTCAACTTAAGAAGAGGTAGGTACACACCATCACCATACACCATCGAGAGCACCAGAGCTACGGAAGAAGAGATGGCGATATGGTGGCGTGTCAGACGATTGTTTATCATTTAATGACTGTCATTCGGTGTTGATTGCATTTCTGACCGCACTGTCATTTTGACAGCTCGCAGCGAACAATGTTGCATTATCTGTAGTGACGACCACTATACGGATGCAACGACACGACGACGACAACGATGCGACGGACGTGAACGCGCTTTTATAGCTCTGATGATGGTCTGTCTCTGGTCTGGTCATGATCGTCGAAATCGAAATTCCAACAGGCTTCTGGGGGTGTTTAATGGACATGGACACGGATGTTCGCAGACATCGAACTGCAAGTCCATCTGTATATAAGTTTGACACAACATTTATACACTATGTACGTTTTCGAGGTGTAAAACGAACGTGCTAACGGACGATAAATATTTGATTTTGATGGCACATTTAAAGTGCATACATTATCCTTCTCTCTGAATCTCAATTTGAAACGAAACAAGGGTTGGGTTGGGTATTACTATATGGGTCCTGGTTGTCATTTTTCGCGAAGTGTTGCATTGGGATTTGACTTTTTTTTGTTGTCGACGTTGTTGTGTTATTTGAGAGCAGACACGAATTTAATGAGATGATGAGGTTCTTCTGTTTTTATTGTTACTTTTTTTTTTAAGCTTCTGATTGTCTTGGATTTTTTTTTGTGTTCATATAAATGCCAGGCCGCGCCCAAATGGATGAATTTTTGTTTTTAATAAACGACACATAAATAATTTATCCGAATTGTGTATTTTATTTTTTTTTTGCTCATGTCTGTGCCTACTGCATCTTTTTTTATTTATTCTTTGGAAGATAGCTATAGCTAACTGACGATGACGACGTTTTGTCTGGCGTGTCATATAACCATTAATAAAGACAAAGGTCAATACTTTCTGATGGAAAAGAAGCTTTTGAGAAAATCAACTTTTTCTTAAGAAAAGAGATGAAGAACAGACAGGCGATACATAGAAGGTTGTGAAGATTAAAGAAGCAGAGGAGTATTACGTATCAGTAAAGAGTCAAATTTCTTTATTTTTAACTTCTTTCTTGGATTTTTGGACTTCTGAGATTGCAATTAGATACAGCTAGCGACGGAGACAAAGGACAAGTACACTTCCTTTTTTTTTTAAATAAAAATTGACCATCTGTCAGCTTTATGATTTTTAGTGACTTTTTTTCTGTATATTAGAATAAATTTTGTTCGTTTCTTATCAATTAAAGATTCTTTTTTGGTTGATAAAGTAAAACAATTAAATGTGTCGAGTGGTATATTTGATCTATGGATATGAACATACCTACATATTTCAATAATCATTGAAGAAAATATATTTTTATCAATGATTTTTTTTTAAAAGGTGTTATTTCCGATACGTAAAAACTTATCGGTGAGTGTACTTTAAAATAACAATACAACTTGAAAAAAGTCGGTTAGGTAAATAGGTAAATAAATTTTATTGATTTTGTGATAATTAACGTTAAGAGGATTGTTGTTTTATAACTTTTTTCAAGTATCTAGTGCTTAAGTTTTCACTAATAATTGTTTAAAGAAGAAACTTTTTCATTGAAAAATTAGCACACTATAAACTTAACTGATTAGAAATTGGTTTCAGTAATCATGAATGAATTTAGTGAATTTCATTCATATTGTAAGTTTTTTGAAATAAATTTGGTGAAATAAAATGTTGCACCGCTAACAACTTATATGCTACTGATCGAATATTTTAAGTTGAGGGCCTAAAATCCAATATATCTGGTTTTTTTTCAAAAAAAGCGCTACAAAAGTTTTTTTTAAATAAAACAAAAACGGTTTTGTAAATCAATGAAATTCTTTATTCATGTGAAAGTTCGTTCGATGCCATTATGTATGGAACTCGATTTCTTTAGGTCCGTCAAGCTGCGTCCACCACAATTGAAATTCAAAAATCTAATGATGGAATAATTTGATGCTAATTTGATGCTAATTTAGTACCGCAATCCCGCCCTGGTACTAAATTCCCTTCCCCCTCAAACTGGTGGGGGACCCAGCTTGACGTCAAGCTGCGTCCACCACACATTAATAGACAAATTTTCGAAAAACTAATGATGCAATAATTTGATGCTAATTTTGGGCTCTTAAAATGGCGGAATTTCCAATGCCTCAAGTCTATCCTTATCACTTAAAAACGGCTTGTTATTAAGCGAGCTGTGTAGACTTTTTACCACAACGTGAAATTCAAAAATGTAATGATGAAATAATTTGATGCTCATTTGATGCTAATTTTGTACCGCAATCCCGCCCTGGTACTAAATTCCCTTCCCCCTCAAACTGGTGGGGGACCCAGCTTGACGTCAAGCTGCGTCCACCACACATTAATAGACAAATTTTCGAAAAACTAATGATGCAATAATTTGATGCTAATTTTGGGCTCTTGAAATGGCGGAATTTCCAATGCCTCAAGTCTATCCTTATCACTTAAAAACGGCTTGTTATCAAGCGAGCTGTGTAGACTTTTTACCACAACGCGAAATTAAAAAATGTAATGATGAAATAATTTGATGCTCATTTGATGCTAATTTTGTACCACAATCCCGCCTTGGTACTAAATTCCCTTCCCCCTCAAACTGGTGGGGGACCCAGCTTGACGTCAAGCTGCGTCCACCACACCTTCCTAAACAAAATTTCAAAAAACTAATGATGCAATAATTTGATGCTAATTTTGGGCTCTTGAAATGGCGGAATTTCCAAATCCTCAAGTCCAACCTTACCCCTTAAAAACAGCTCGATAACAAGCGAGATGTGTAGACTTTTTAAATACGATCTTTGAAAAAAAATAAAAAAGTGCATAAGACGTAAAACTTAGTAATTTGAAAAAATATAAAATTTTGTCTTTCTATCCCTTCCAGTTTTGTTTTTACAGGCAAAAAACTGAATTCTGATGACGTCACTTATATGAAGATGCTTCCACCACAAACGAAATTCAAAAACATAATTATGCAGGAACCTAGTGCTTGTTATGGGCTCATTTATTGTTGTTATTTTAAATTTTGGTCTCCATGGTTTGACCTTGAAATCTATTGCTGAATATATAGAACTATGTACCTAATATGAAATAATTACATTTTCCATCCATCCTTTCAGATCTTCCATTAATTTTCTTGGAGACATCATACTAACCATTTTGTAACATTCCTATTATATAATAATATAATTCAACCAATCAGATCGCGAATTCTTTTCTATATAAATCATTGATGAAAATTCAACTGACACATACAAATCATAGCTCACACATATTCTACTTCCTTAAAATAAATAAGCAAATGAAATTATTTTTTAAATTACACCTTCCTACATACATATCTATTTTTTTAAAATATATATACGTTGAGCATTGACTAGTTCATTTTTATTTTAGTTCCACCTATTTCATGGCATTCTTTGACCAAAATAAAGAATTTACTATATTGAACTATATAATGTTTTGATATTAGTGGGTTTCTGACCTCTTAAGGGGAAGGTTTTGTGTACTTAAGCTTAAGAAAATTTAAATACTAAATTATTGCTTACATACATGTATGTATGTATGTAGGTACACGGTACATACATACATATATGTGTGTATCATGTATTACACACATACGTGTACCTTCATACATACATACATGTATGTAAGCAATAATTTAGTATTTAAATTTTCTTAAGCTTAAGTACACAAAACCTTCCCCTTAAGAGGTCAGAAACCCACTAATATCAAAACATTATATAGTTCAATATAGTAAATTCTTTATTTTGGTCAAAGAATGCCATGAAATAGGTGGAACTAAAATAAAAATGAACTAGTCAATGCTCAACGTATATATATTTTAAAAAAATAGATATGTATGTAGGAAGGTGTAATTTAAAAAATAATTTCATTTGCTTATTTATTTTAAGGAAGTAGAATATGTGTGAGCTATGATTTGTATGTGTCAGTTGAATTTTCATCAATGATTTATATAGAAAAGAATTCGCGATCTGATTGGTTGAATTATATTATTATATAATAGGAATGTTACAAAATGGTTAGTATGATGTCTCCAAGAAAATTAATGGAAGATCTGAAAGGATGGATGGAAAATGTAATTATTTCATATTAGGTACATAGTTCTATATATTCAGCAATAGATTTCAAGGTCAAACCATGGAGACCAAAATTTAAAATAACAACAATAAATGAGCCCATAACAAGCACTAGGTTCCTGCATAATTATGTTTTTGAATTTCGTTTGTGGTGGAAGCATCTTCATATAAGTGACGTCATCAGAATTCAGTTTTTTGCCTGTAAAAACAAAACTGGAAGGGATAGAAAGACAAAATTTTATATTTTTTCAAATTACTAAGTTTTACGTCTTATGCACTTTTTTATTTTTTTTCAAAGATCGTATTTAAAAAGTCTACACATCTCGCTTGTTATCGAGCTGTTTTTAAGGGGTAAGGCTGGACTTGAGGATTTGGAAATTCCGCCATTTCAAGAGCCCAAAATTAGCATCAAATTATTGCATCATTAGTTTTTTGAAATTTTGTTTAGGAAGGTGTGGTGGACGCAGCTTGACGTCAAGCTGGGTCCCCCACCAGTTTGAGGGGGAAGGGAATTTAGTACCAAGGCGGGATTGTGGTACAAAATTAGCATCAAATGAGCATCAAATTATTTCATCATTACATTTTTGAATTTCGCGTTGTGGTAAAAAGTCTACACAGCTCGCTTGATAACAAGCCGTTTTTAAGTGATAAGGATAGACTTGAGGCATTGGAAATTCCGCCATTTCAAGAGCCCAAAATTAGCATCAAATTATTGCATCATTAGTTTTTCGAAAATTTGTCTATTAATGTGTGGTGGACGCAGCTTGACGTCAAGCTGGGTCCCCCACCAGTTTGAGGGGGAAGGGAATTTAGTACCAGGGCGGGATTGCGGTACTAAATTAGCATCAAATTAGCATCAAATTATTCCATCATTAGATTTTTGAATTTCAATTGTGGTGGACGCAGCTTGACGGACCTGATTTCTTTTGCATGGCCACCACGGGCACGCTTGCAAGAGTCCAGACGCTGAACCGAATTGTTGACGGTTTTCAAGCATAAATCGGCCGATACTGCTGCAATTTCACGTTCGATATTCGTACGAAGTTCATCAATCGTCGCTGGCTTGTTGGCATAGACCATAGACTTGACGTAGCCCTACAGGAAAGATTCTAACGGCGTCAAATCGCACGACCGAGGCGGCCAAGCGACTGGACCATTTCGTGAGATAACACGTTCTCCAAACCTGGTTTCCAATAAATTGATTGTGACATTCGCTGTGTGGCTTGTGGCGCCGTCCTGTTAGAACCACATGTCCTTCAAGTCCATATCATCCAACTGGGGCCAAAAATATTCGGTTATCATTGAACGGTAGCGATCCCCATTCACAGTAACGTGCCGGTCTTGATCATCACGGAAGAAGTACGGCCCAATGACGCCGCTGGCTCATAAATCACACCAAACCGTAATTTTTTTGGGATGCAATGATGACTCATGGAGTACGTGTGGATTGCTGCCTGACCAATACCGCATATTTTGTTTATTGACGAAGCCATTCAGCCAGAAATGAGCCTGATCGCTGATGATGATTTTTCGATGAAAATCCGAATCATTTTCAAGTTGTTGCTCAGCCCAATTCACGAACATACGACGCTTCTGGTGGTCAAGCAGCTTCAGTTCTTGCGTCAATTTAGTCTTGTAAGGATGTAGGCCAAGATCTTTTCGCAAAATTCGCCACAACGACGTCACAGAGATGCCCAACGCTTGAGAACGACGTGCGAGAGATACATTTGGGCTTTCTGCAACTGAAGCCTCAGCGGCAGCAATATTCTCAACACTACGGGCACTTCTTTGTCTCACTGGCACAAGAACATTTTCTACTGTGCCTGTGGATTCAAATTTTTCCACTAGACGCTCAATTGTTGATCTGCCAGGACGATTATGACGACCATAAATTTTAATAATTTCGACTCGTTGTTGGCTCGTATATCTTTCCATCATGAAATGGCAAACCTTACTGATGAGAAATGTCAAAAGATCGGCAAGAAATATGGCGTCGTTTGTTGTCCCTGTCGCTCTACTTTTGTAGCGTCCCTGTTGAAAAACCCTTTATTTCAAGCTGATTCTTGCAAGAATAGCAAATTAATAGGTTGAATGTTTTAAATGAATGGAAAAATCATTTAAAAGAATTAAGAACAGCAAAAAAAAAAAATACCTGAAAATGGTATCTTAACTTAATAAATACAAAATTTTTATTTGTAATAAGTATCTAAATTTAGTAACTATTATAATTCTTATATTTGTTTGTTTATAGTTCGTTGACATTGGCGTTGTGACATCGATAGAATGTAATCACAAACAAATCGAAACTGCACGTAAAGGACAAGAAATCTGCATTAAAATCGAACCGATTCCTGGAGAATCTCCAAAAATGTTTGGCCGACATTTTGAAGCAGATGATATGTTGGTTAGCAAAGTGAGTATATTTTTTTATTCAACTATGTAAAGTTTTTTTTTAATTCGAAATTGAGAAAATATTACATAAATTACACTATTTCTATGAAAACAAAAAAAAAAACAATAAAAAGATTACTGCAAAAGTGGGGTAAGGTCGGTATGATTTGACACGTTAAAAGACTTTGGTAAAAATCTTCTAATTTTAAACTTCCAAAAAAGCAGAATCGTTATTTTGTCTATTTAAATATTTTTTATCAAAATTATAGACTTTTTTCTTAAATAATTCAAAGAGCCAATTCCACTTTCCATAAAGGATGGTACCTTTATGGATACCTTTAATTTTTTTTACAGTGAAACCCATTTAAGTGGAACGACAACAAAATTTGAAATAAAACATGTTGGTTTTTTCTCTTAAGCGAGTTGTACTTAAGCGGGTTTCATGGGTATTTATATACAAAAATTATTATTTCACTATTAAGCCTAGTACGCAGATCGAGGCAAAATCTATCCCCCATATAAAATTTTTCCAAGGACAAATTTTATCTCGGATTTTTTTCCAATTAGTACGCAGCGCCAGCGCAAAATTTTTCGTTCGTAGCCGCTGTACATGAAAAAGCAAAAGGAAGTCTCCACTACATTTTGCATGGAAAAAGAATGTTGGAAGCATTATTTTTCCGGACAAATTGTGACGTTTTATGTTAATTTCGCCTTATATGAACTTAAATCATCTCCCTGTTTCATACTTTCCATTATTGAGATGTTTTGAGGACGCATGAGTGAAATAAAATATAAAACGCGTTAAGAAAATAATGACATCAAAATTGAGAATAGAATACATAGAACAGCTGTTTTAAATCAGTCAGTGACGTAGCTAATGGGAAAGATTACAAAAGGACCACATACAGATTCGGAAAATCTTTTCTACTCAAAATTTAAATTTGTTTTCAAACCGATTTAATTATTTAAGTTGGAATCAGACTGACTTGGGAAAAATCAAGTGGATTTCTGGAGCAGTAGAAACTCTGAACATTTCTGATTTTGGAAGGTTTTTTATCCATCGACATCACATCCATATCTTTTAGTAGAATTTTATAATTGATAGCTCCACAGATAGGGAGAGAAATATTTGACGGAAAATGTTTATTTTTAACCAAATTTCTACCAATTACCCTAAAATCACTTTTTTTCCGTAGAAGTAAAAACTTCAAAAATTTCGGAATTTTTGGAGGTTTTTTAAACCAGCGACATTGTAGGCATATTTTAGTGGAATTTGACAGTTAATGGCTTGATGGATGGGGGAAAAACTATGCTTTGACAGAAAAAGCTTGTTTTAATCCAAATGTCTACCAATTGCTTTTAAATCACTTTTTTGCAGAGAAGTAAAAAAAATCTAAAAATATCGTAATTTTTAGAGGTTTTTTTTTATCCATCGACATCCTTTCCATCTGTCAATTTATCCGAAAGTTGCCAACCTGAAAAATGGAGGACAAACGAAAAAAGTTTATTTTGGTTCAAATGTTAACCAATTGCCCTAAAATCACCTTCTTTAGAGTAATAACAAAAATGAAAATTTCACCGAGCCATTCCTAGAGGTATTTTCATCCATCCACAATATAATTGTTCCCCCACAAGCACAGGCGCTCAATTTTTCTTCCTCTGCAAATGCTTTGAAAGAATCTGACTTCTGAATATAAAATTATCAAAATTGTGAATTGAAGGAAATCTTATAATTTTTTAAACTTCTAACTACGCTACTGTTCTCATTTGACATTTGTTTTATCTCTACACCTTCAGAATTTGTCTTGGGAAAAAAATGTAGAGATAAAATTTGTCTTTGCTCGATCTGCGTACTAGGCTTTAAGATTAAACATTTTATTAATTGTATTTCTGATTTTGAAGAATGGCTAGAGAACTGCTTCCAAATATTTACACAATCGCGATTTTGTATGATCCACTTAATCTTGGAGCTAACAACTTTTTCACTGACGATTTTTGGTGGGTAACAATCTCCTTTAGCCTTGTGCACGTAGGTTTACCACGGATATATGGTTTTGTTGGTCTGATGAATCAACTCGTATACTACACACCGTTCTCCGGTGTGTGTTTCTTGGTAGTCATGGTTTTACTAACAAACGCATCTGCTTTTATGAACTTCGTAATCCTGGTAAAAATGTTGGTCACATTCTGCATCACGTTCGCAACATCAATATTTCCCGCCGTTCTTTGACTCAAATGTGCTGTGTATGTTAGTTCGTCAACTGTCACACTCTTTCGAAGTTCCATTGTTTTTTGACGCTTTGTTCAATCACTTGATTCCTCGAATTCTTTGCTTGGGCGACCTTTAAAACTTCCGGGAATAAAGCCAGCTGGTAGTGCAACTTTTTCGGTAAGCCACTCTTTTGTTCTTATCCAGGAAGTGGCTTTTTGTTCTATTGCTAGCGAGCCATCTTCGCTTATACGTATCCTTGAAGGCCTTGATAGTTTGGTAAAGTTAATCTACTTTCCCTGGGGAACACTTTGCTATATCCACTATTTTTTTCCAAATCTTTAAGTTATTTGTCGATCAATCGCTGTAAGCTTCCTCTAACCAGCTCATGGATATATTTCTGGTCAAAGACACCGCAGAAAGAGTTGACATCTGGAACAATATACAAATGCGTTGGTAAGGATCGCATTAAAGGGTGTATTTTCAAACATAACTTTTTTTTGTTATGTGAACAATTTTGAATGTTTTTGATAGCTATAAGATTATTCTACATATTCAGAAGTTAAATTACAAAAATATTAGATGCATGTGTAAGATGTTGCATATAGTTAAAAATACTAATATTAAAAAAGACAAAAATATAGATTTTTAAGGTAGAAACTTATACTTAAGTCTAAAACACAAATAAATGTCAAGCTTAAGATATTCTAAATACCTTGATTAACGATATCCATATCAATATTTTTTTTTTTTCAAACAGAGGTTGCCAATTTATGGCGCGACTTCACTTCAGTTGTATGGTTATGTACCTGCTATGGGAAACAGGCTTAAGCTTAGGGAAAGTTGACAAAATTGATTTATGACCACATTTTAGATGAAAATACCTCCAACCATTAAAATCGTTTGTTCACCCCTACGATAAGAAACACTCGATTTTTCTTTTTTTTATAGCAAACACCGAAAAACAAAAGATTTCGGAGCAAATTGGGTTCTTTTGTCCACATGAAATTCCATCATTCGTTTGTCCACCCCCACGAAACAAAATATTCAACTTTTCTATATTGCACGTAAAAACAAAAAAATCTCCATTGCCCCCAGAAGAAATCTTAAGAAGGCAGCGTTTATTGTGTTCATTTGTCCACCAAGTCAATATAAAAATTCATATAAAAAACAGTTTATCCATCCTCAGGAAAAATATTATTATTCAATTTTCCTTGTTTGCACGTAAAAACAAAAAAGGGCTCCCGAACCCCCAAACGATAATCTATGGGCTTACAAAAGTATTCGACTCTTCTTTGTTTAAATCAATGTTTCCCAACCTTTTTTGTGCATTGCCCAACCAAATCTTTTCCAAAATTCTATTCCCCCCCCAAAAAAATATTTTGATTCATAAAATTTTTTAATACTCAAAAAATTGAAATATTCACTAAAAAACTTGAATGATTACAATTTACGAAGAAATCACCAGATTCAGATTTTTTTTCTTTTAAATACAGCGACCAATTTTTCGCTTAAGAGAACTCAATTTAATTTGATTTGATTTAATTTAATTTAATTTAATTTAATTTAATTTAATTCAATTTAATTTAATTTAATTTAATTTAATTTAATTTAATTTAATTTCATTTAATTTAATTTGATTTAATTTAATTTAATTTAGTTTATTTTAATTTAAATCAATTTAATTTAGTTTAATTTAATCGAATTTAATTTAATTTAATTGAATTTAATTTAGTTTTGATCTATTTTCATTTAATTTTGATTTAATTTAATTGAATTGAATTTAATTTAATTTAACTTAATTTATTTTAATTTGGTTTTATTAAATTAAATTATTAAATTAAATTAATTTAATCTAATTTAATTTAATCTTAATTTATTTAGCTTAATTACCTTTAAAACCTTTTTATGTTTCTCTTGTAACGGGTGATTTTTTAAGAGGTTTAGAACTTTAAAAAAAAAAAACACAAAAAATTCGAAAAAATGAATGAAATATTTATTTTTTATCGATAGTTTGAACCTTGCAATTTAATGTTTAAAGATAATTTCATGCAAATGTTGACCGCGGCTGCGTCTCAGGTAGCCCATCCGCTGAGTCCAATTTTGGCATACTCTTTCACACATATCGGCCGGTATCTCACGAATGAATGCATGGATGAAGCGGACTTGTCCCTATAGACATTAGCCTTGACATACCCCCACAAAAAATAATCTAATGGTGTCAAATCGCACGATCTAGGCGGCCAATTGACCGGCCCGAAACGTGAAATTAACTGTTCACCAAACTCGCCTCGCAATTGCGCCATTGTTTCGCGTGCTGTGTGGCATGTGGCACCGTCTTGTTGAAACCACATATCATGCAAGTCAAGAACTTCCATTTCGGGCAAAAAAAAGTTTGTTATCATCGCTCGGTAGCGTTCACCATTGACAGTAACGCTGCGATTCGCATCATCTTTGAAGAAATATGGCCCAATAATGCCGCCGGCCCATAAACCGCACCAAACAGTGGCTTTTCGGGATGCATTGGTAGCTGTTGCAATGCTTCTGGCTGATCTTCACTCCAAATGCGGCAATTATGCTTATTTACGTACCCATACAACCAAAAATGAAAATGTTCATTTGTAAGACGATCCATGGTTAAATTGCAAACCAAATTGAAGCTGTTTGACAGTGACACAAGGTACTAAACACACGTCAGCTGTCAAAACCAGTGTTGCCAAAACCAAACCAGCTAAAAAATCACCCTTTATTAATGTTGTACTTCAGGCCCAAAATCTACTGTGGGCTCTCAGTCTATATCGTCACACCCATGCCAGAATCATAAATGTGCCTTATTATGAGTTTCCCATTGAAAATATTTCACTCGAAAATTTTGAATTTTAATTGGTATTATGAGTTTCACCTGAACTTCTCTAAAATAAACAAACAAAAAAAATTAGCGGAAGGGGCACCCGTTTGTTTTTTCTTTCGTTCACCGTCAAAAGATGTGACATTTTAAGCTCTTGATTACGAAACATTTCCACCATTTCACAAGAAACGGGAATTTTCGTTTTTAGGGAGAAAATCACAATAGGCGAAAAGTGAAATATCAATTATTCCACGTGTAATGTTGTTCACGTGAAACTCATAATAAAGCTAATAGATTTTGCGATATCGCAATCGAATAATATTCAACAAGAAGACTCTTTTCCACCCACAGCTAAATTAAAAAATGCGGAATAGGAAGGGTGATGCCTTATTCTGTGAATTAAGCCTAGCTAACAGTTCCCGTAGAAAACAAAACTATATGAAAATATCTTCGCATGTCAAAAATTTGCGAGGTGAAATACAAAATCTTTTTTTTTTTGTGATTTGCTAACAGTTTGATGCAAATAAGACTTAGTTCCTATTACATTATATAAAATATTTTTCTTTTTCTGAATCGAAATAAAGCGAAATCGTAAATTCGACGTTAATTCCACATTGAAAACGAAATGAGGTCAAATTTTGCTTTATTTCGTTGGGGCTTATTTCACGTCACGTCGGTGTTTAAGAACCTATCCAACGTGAGCGTCCTTTTGTATAAGTCAAATCTGTACTTGGGCCTAAATTCGATGTACATTCAAGTACAAAGCTTCTTTTTTCAGCCGTTTAACTGCACAAATCTTTAATTCCTTCCCTCTTTAGAATATCTTTCTCATTAGAAAATAAGAGAGATTCAAAACTATTGCGACACACTTACTGCAAAGAACTAGTCCTTGAATTTGTTCAACATTCTTAAATTATTATCATAAGAGTAATAAAGTATTAATGAACCCTTAGCATACAAAAAAACTTTACTCGTAGACTTTTACCCATAACAATTTTGTGTTATCTCTAAATGTACATAATGGTGTGTCATTGTTCCTCGTATAAAGACGACCCTTCTTCTACACCAACACTCAACGAGTAACCTAATTACACCAACCCTATACATATAACCTCACTTTTATCGTATCGCACTTTGGATGCTTGAACAAAAATAAAACCCTAAAGCCAATCCATTCACAAAACCAGGTTAGTGCATCATTGCTATGACGTCATTCAACTTCAGTATCCAACAAAATAGAATTATCATAGAAACGAGAAATGCCAGGGTTAATAACTTTAACAGAACAGTGTCCTTCGAAAGCCATTCACCTCCTCCTCTTTTCACCAAACAACCCCAACAACCGACAATATATAGGGAGAGAATGCACACAACACGCACTCTAGATAAATAGATCAACGATTTTTTTTGAAAAGCTTTTTTATTTGTTGGCATTGACGTCATCAACGCGAGGGGCTGTGAGTACAATTTGTATTTAGCGTCACCCCAAATAGCTTAAGCTTCCCATCGCTAGATGTCGCATTAAAATTTAAATTTAGTTATTTTTTTTACGAGGTTGGCCTCCATAAATTTTGTGTTTGTGTGTTTTTTTTCTCTTCAATTTTATGAAGCTTGTCAGTCATTCTAAATTAAATGACACAACGATGAAGACATTAAACGGTTTACAAATTATATTATTTTGAATGTCAAAGGCCGCAGTAGATTGACTTGTAGAAGTTAACTTTCTGTGATGGCATCCTTAATAGCTCTATACCTCTCCCTCCCCAATTTTATATGTCATACTCTACTCTTCTTTGGCATTTTCACTGAGAATTTATATTGCAATCATGATGGGATGGAGGATGGAGACTTGTCAACAAAAGCAATCCATTTTACTTTCACCGTTCTCCTGGATGTAAGGACATGGGTCCTTAAACAGGACACATAATACAGGTTTGGGGATGTCATGTTGGTGTCGTTTTTGTTGTTGTTGTTGGTGTTACTGTCGTGGACTGTATTTGAGTGTAAGTGTCATTAGGTGGCATATTTGTTCGCCGATGACGTGTTGCTGTCGCTGTGAAAATGTCTATTAAGTGTGTCATTTTATTAGAAGCTTTTTGATGTTCAAGTAAATGTTTCAATTAAAAGGGAAAACATTTCGACGACGCCTTTGTTAAGTGATATCATGCTGTGACGGTGTGGACAGTGGAAATAGAAGGAAGTCAATTCAACTTCACTCGAAGTTAAAACTTTCACAGCTGGAAAAACGTCATAGTATTTGAGAGCATTTGTCCCCTCTCTGTAATCACTAGTTATTTGTAAGATGCCTTAGGCCTTAATTAAATATAAAAAGGTGACTTTTGCGTAGAAATTTTTTAAGCTTATGCATGAAAAATTTGGAGTTTAGTTTAAAAAATATCTGGTGTCAATATTTCCAAGATAATACTTTTTTTCAAGTATTTCTAGCAATTGTCCAGACATATCTACTTTTGTTTTTATCGTATTGGTCTTCTGCTCCTAAAGAATAAAGAATTTGAAAACCTGAATCATATTTGCATGGCTTGGCGGCGAAGACACATCTGTGCAAAGGTATTTTCAGGCTAAATGCAAATAATCGAATATCACTTTGGATGCCTATATTTCGAAAACCAGATATCATAGAGGGTTCTGGATTTCAGTTCTGGAAAGCTCTCTGTACCCCATTTCTCTACTTTAACCTCCTTCAAGGCTTGGTTTCAGAAATATCGCCATCCAAAGACATTATGGAAGGTATTTGGAGGCAGAAAATCAGTAAAATCACTTCGGATGCGAATATTTCCTACACAAGCCTATGAAAAAAAAATTTGGCTTCGATGTGTCTATAGGGTTTGAAAAGACCTTTCCATTAACGTACCGCATGATTTATTTCATTAGTTTTGAAAAAAAAGTTTGTTTTTTTTTGAAAAAATGGCAAGGGGTTAGTCCATGTTTTTTTCCGAAATCCATGAAAAAAATTTGTGGCGAAATTTTTACATTTTTGGAAAGGTGTGTTCATTTCCTATTGAGCACTGAAAACGGCAACGATTTTGAAAGCTCGGTTCTTTAGATATTCGCATTTAACGGATTGCGTAAAAACTCAGTAAAATTACATTGGATGCGAATATATAATGAACTAGCCATTGCAAAAGCTTTTGGTTTTCACAAACAAAAAGCGTTTGAATAGAGGATGTAGAATTTGAAAACCAAAACCATTTGCATGGCTTGGCGGCGAAGATACATCTGTGCAAAGGCATTTTCAGGCTAAATGCAAATAATCGAATATCACTTTGGATGCCTATATTTCGAAAACCAGATATCATAGAGGGTTCTGGATTTCAGTTCTGGAAAGCTCTTGAAAATCTCTGTACCTCATTTCTCTACTTTAACCTCCTTCAAGGCTTGGTTTCAGAAATATCGCCATCCAAAGATATCAAGGAAGGTATTTGGAGGCAGAAAATCAGTAAAAATCACTTCGGATGCGAATATTTCCTACACAAGCCTATGAACAAAAATTTGGCTTCGATGTGTCTATAGGGTTTGAAAAGACCTTTCCATTAACGTACCGCATGATTTATTTCATTAGTTTTGAAAAAAAAGTTTGTTTTTTTTTGAAAAAATGGCAAGGGGTTAGTCCATGTTTTTTTCCGAAATCCATGAAAAAAATTTGTGGCGAAATTTTTACATTTTTGGAAAGGTGTGTTCATTTCCTATTGAGCACTGAAAACGGCAACGATTTTGAAAGCTCGGTTCTTTAGATATTCGCATTTAACGGATTGCGTAAAAACTCAGTAAAATTACATTGGATGCGAATATCTAATGAACTAGACATTGCAAAAGCTTTTGGTTTTCACAAACAAAAAGCTTTTGAATAGAGGATGTAGAATTTGAAAACCGAAACCATTTGCATGGCTTGGCGGCGAAGATACATCTGTGCAAAGACATTTTCAGGCTAAATGCAAATAATCGAATATCACTTTGGATGCCTATATTTCGAAAACCAGATATCATAGAGGGTTCTGGATTTCTGTTCTGGAAAGCTCTTGAAAATCTCTGTACCTCATTTCTCTACTTTAACCTCCTTCAAGGCTTGGTTTCAGAAATATCGCCATCCAAAGACATCAAGGAAGGTATTTGGAGGCAGAAAATCAGTAAAATCACTTCGGATGCGAATATTTCCTACACAAGCCTATGAACAAAAATTTGGCTTCGATGTGTCTATAGGGTTTGAAAAGACCTTTCCATTAACGTACCGCATGATTTATTTCATTAGTTTTGAAAAAAAAGTTTGTTTTTTTTTTTGAAAAAATGTCAAGGGGTTAGTCCATGTTTTTTTCCGAAATCCATGAAAAAAATATGTGACAAAATTTTTACATTTTTGGAAAGGTGTGTTCATTTCCTATTGAGCACTGAAAACTGCAACGATTTTGAAAGCTCGGTTCTTTAGATATTCGCATTTAACGGATTGCGTAAAAACTCAGTAAAATTACATTGGATGCGAATATCTAATGAACTAGACATTGCAAAAGCTTTTGGTTTTCACAAACAAAAAGCTTTTAAATAGAGGATGTAGAATTTGAAAACCGAAACCATTTGCATGGCTTGGCGGCGAAGATACATCTGTGCAAAGACATTTTCAGGCTAAATGCAAATAATCGAATATCACTTTGGATGCCTATATTTCGAAAACCAGATATCATAGAGGGTTCTGGATTTCAGTTCTGGAAAGCTCTTGAAAATCTCTGTACCTCATTTCTCTACTTTAACCTCCTTCAAGGCTTGGTTTCAGAAATATCGCCATCCAAAGACATCAAGGAAGGTATTTGGAGGGAGAAAATCAGTAAAAATCACTTCGGATGCGAATATTTCCTACACAAGCCTATGAACAAAAATTTGGCTTCGATGTGTCTATAGGGTTTGAAAACACCTCTCCATTAACGTACCGCATGATTTATTTCATTAGTTTTGAAAAAAAAGTTTGTTTTTTTTTGAAAAAATGGCAAGGGGTTAGTCCATGTTTTTTTTCCGAAATCCATGAAAAAATTTGTGACAAAATTTTTACATTTTTGGAAAGGTGTGTTCATTTCCTATTGAGCACTGAAAACTGCAACGATTTTGAAAGCTCGGTTCTTTAGATATTCGCATTTAACGGATTGCGTAAAAACTCAGTAAAATTACATTGGATGCGAATATCTAATGAACTAGACATTGCAAAAGCTTTTGGTTTTCACAAACAAAAAGCTTTTGAATAGAGGATGTAGAATTTGAAAACCGAAACCATTTGCATGGCTTGGCGGCGAAGATACATCTGTGCAAAGACATTTTCAGGCTAAATGCAAATAATCGAATATCACTTTGGATGCCTATATTTCGAAAACCAGATATCATAGAGGGTTCTGGATTTCTGTTCTGGAAAGCTCTTGAAAATCTCTGTACCTCATTTCTCTACTTTAACCTCCTTCAAGGCTTGGTTTCAGAAATATCGCCATCCAAAGACATCAAGGAAGGTATTTGGAGGCAGAAAATCAGTAAAATCACTTCGGATGCGAATATTTCCTACACAAGCCTATGAACAAAAATTTGGCTTCGATGTGTCTATAGGGTTTGAAAAGACCTTTCCATTAACGTACCGCATGATTTATTTCATTAGTTTTGAAAAAAAAGTTTGTTTTTTTTTGAAAAAATGGCAAGGGGTTAGTCCATGTTTTTTTCCGAAATCCATGAAAAAAATATGTGACAAAATTTTTACATTTTTGGAAAGGTGTGTTCATTTCCTATTGAGCACTGAAAACTGCAACGATTTTGAAAGCTCGGTTCTTTAGATATTCGCATTTAACGGATTGCGTAAAAACTCAGTAAAATTACATTGGATGCGAATATCTAATGAACTAGACATTGCAAAAGCTTTTGGTTTTCACAAACAAAAAGCTTTTAAATAGAGGATGTAGAATTTGAAAACCGAAACCATTTGCATGGCTTGGCGGCGAAGATACATCTGTGCAAAGACATTTTCAGGCTAAATGCAAATAATCGAATATCACTTTGGATGCCTATATTTCGAAAACCAGATATCATAGAGGGTTCTGGATTTCAGTTCTGGAAAGCTCTTGAAAATCTCTGTACCTCATTTCTCTACTTTAACCTCCTTCAAGGCTTGGTTTCAGAAATATCGCCATCCAAAGACATCAAGGAAGGTATTTGGAGGCAGAAAATCAGTAAAATCACTTCGGATGCGAATATTTCCTACACAAGCCTATGAACAAAAATTTGGCTTCGATGTGTCTATAGGGTTTGAAAAGACCTTTCCATTAACGTACCGCATGATTTATTTCATTAGTTTTGAAAAAAAAGTTTGTTTTTTTTTTGAAAAAATGGCAAGGGGTTAGTCCATGTTTTTTTCCGAAATCCATGAAAAAAATATGTGACAAAATTTTTACATTTTTGGAAAGGTGTGTTCATTTCCTATTGAGCACTGAAAACTGCAACGATTTTGAAAGCTCGGTTCTTTAGATATTCGCATTTAACGGATTGCGTAAAAACTCAGTAAAATTACATTGGATGCGAATATCTAATGAACTAGACATTGCAAAAGCTTTTGGTTTTCACAAACAAAAAGCTTTTGAATAGAGGATGTAGAATTTGAAAACCGAAACCATTTGCATGGCTTGGCGGCGAAGATACATCTGTGCAAAGGCATTTTCATGCTAAATGCAAATAATCGAATATCACTTTGGATGCCTATATTTCGAAAACCAGATATCATAGAGGGTTCTGGATTTCAGTTCTGGAAAGCTCTTGAAAATCTCTGTACCTCATTTCTTTACTTAAACCTCCTTCAAGGCTTGGTTTCAGAAATATCGCCATCCAAAGATATCAAGGAAGGTATTTGGAGGCAGAAAATCAGTAAAAATCACTTCGGATGCGAATATTTCCTACACAAGCCTATGAACAAAAATTTGGCTTCGATGTGTCTATAGGGTTTGAAAAGACCTTTCCATTAACGTACCGCATGATTTATTTCATTAGTTTTGAAAAAAAAGTTTGTTTTTTTTTTTGAAAAAATGTCAAGGGGTTAGTCCATGTTTTTTTCCGAAATCCATGAAAAAAATATGTGACAAAATTTTTACATTTTTGGAAAGGTGTGTTCATTTCCTATTGAGCACTGAAAACTGCAACGATTTTGAAAGCTCGGTTCTTTAGATATTCGCATTTAACGGATTGCGTAAAAACTCAGTAAAATTACATTGGATGCGAATATCTAATGAACTAGACATTGCAAAAGCTTTTGGTTTTCACAAACAAAAAGCTTTTAAATAGAGGATGTAGAATTTGAAAACCGAAACCATTTGCATGGCTTGGCGGCGAAGATACATCTGTGCAAAGACATTTTCAGGCTAAATGCAAATAATCGAATATCACTTTGGATGCCTATATTTCGAAAACCAGATATCATAGAGGGTTCTGGATTTCAGTTCTGGAAAGCTCTTGAAAATCTCTGTACCTCATTTCTCTACTTTAACCTCCTTCAAGGCTTGGTTTCAGAAATATCGCCATCCAAAGACATCAAGGAAGGTATTTGGAGGGAGAAAATCAGTAAAAATCACTTCGGATGCGAATATTTCCTACACAAGCCTATGAACAAAAATTTGGCTTCGATGTGTCTATAGGGTTTGAAAACACCTCTCCATTAACGTACCGCATGATTTATTTCATTAGTTTTGAAAAAAAAGTTTGTTTTTTTTTGAAAAAATGGCAAGGGGTTAGTCCATGTTTTTTTTCCGAAATCCATGAAAAAAATTTGTGACAAAATTTTTACATTTTTGGAAAGGTGTGTTCATTTCCTATTGAGCACTGAAAACTGCAACGATTTTGAAAGCTCGGTTCTTTAGATATTCGCATTTAACGGATTGCGTAAAAACTCAGTAAAATTACATTGGATGCGAATATCTAATGAACTAGACATTGCAAAAGCTTTTGGTTTTCACAAACAAAAAGCTTTTGAATAGAGGATGTAGAATTTGAAAACCGAAACCATTTGCATGGCTTGGCGGCGAAGATACATCTGTGCAAAGACATTTTCAGGCTAAATGCAAATAATCGAATATCACTTTGGATGCCTATATTTCGAAAACCAGATATCATAGAGGGTTCTGGATTTCTGTTCTGGAAAGCTCTTGAAAATCTCTGTACCTCATTTCTCTACTTTAACCTCCTTCAAGGCTTGGTTTCAGAAATATCGCCATCCAAAGACATCAAGGAAGGTATTTGGAGGCAGAAAATCAGTAAAATCACTTCGGATGCGAATATTTCCTACACAAGCCTATGAACAAAAATTTGGCTTCGATGTGTCTATAGGGTTTGAAAAGACCTTTCCATTAACGTACCGCATGATTTATTTCATTAGTTTTGAAAAAAAAGTTTGTTTTTTTTTTGAAAAAATGGCAAGGGGCTAGTCCATGTTTTTTTCCGAAATCCATGAAAAAAATATGTGACAAAATTTTTACATTTTTGGAAAGGTGTGTTCATTTCCTATTGAGCACTGAAAACTGCAACGATTTTGAAAGCTCGGTTCTTTAGATATTCGCATTTAACGGATTGCGTAAAAACTCAGTAAAATAACATTGGATGCGAATATCTAATGAACTAGACATTGCAAAAGCTTTTGGTTTTCACAAACAAAAAGCTTTTGAATAGAGGATGTAGAATTTGAAAACCGAAACCATTTGCATGGCTTGGCGGCGAAGATACATCTGTGCAAAGACATTTTCAGGCTAAATGCAAATAATCGAATATCACTTTGGATGCCTATATTCCGAAAGCCAGATATCATAGAGGGTTCTGGATTTCAGTTCTGGAAAGCTCTTGAAAATCTTTGTACCACATTTCTCTACTTTAACCTTCTTCAAGGCTTGGTTTCAGAAATATCGCCATCCAAAGACATCAAGGAAGGTATTTGGAGGCAGAAAATCAGTAAAATCACTTCGGATGCGAATATTTCCTACACAAGCCTATGAACAAAAATTTGGCTTCGATGTGTCTATAGGGTTTGAAAACACCTCTCCATTAACGTACCGCATGATTTATTTCATTAGTTTTGAAAAAAAAGTTTGTTTTTTTTTGAAAAAATGGCAAGGGGTTAGTCCATGTTTTTTTCCGAAATCCATGAAAAAAATATGTGACAAAATTTTTACATTTTTGGAAAGGTGTGTTCATTTCCTATTGAGCACTGAAAACTGCAACGATTTTGAAAGCTCGGTTCTTTAGATATTCGCATTTAACGGATTGCGTAAAAACTCAGTAAAATTACATTGGATGCGAATATCTAATGAACTATACATTGCAAAAGCTTTTGGTTTTCACAAACAAAAAGCTTTTAAATAGAGGATGTAGAATTTGAAAACCGAAACCATTTGCATGGCTTGGCGGCGAAGATACATCTGTGCAAAGACATTTTCAGGCTAAATGCAAATAATCGAATATCACTTTGGATGCCTATATTTCGAAAACCAGATATCATAGAGGGTTCTGGATTTCTGTTCTGGAAAGCTCTTGAAAATCTCTGTACCTCATTTCTCTACTTTAACCTCCTTCAAGGCTTGGTTTCAGAAATATCGCCATCCAAAGACATCAAGGAAGGTATTTGGAGGCAGAAAATCAGTAAAATCACTTCGGATGCGAATATTTCCTACACAAGCCTATGAACAAAAATTTGGCTTCGATGTGTCTATAGGGTTTGAAAAGACCTTTCCATTAACGTACCGCATGATTTATTTCATTAGTTTTGAAAAAAAAGTTTGTTTTTTTTTTGAAAAAATGGCAAGGGGCTAGTCCATGTTTTTTTCCGAAATCCATGAAAAAAATATGTGACAAAATTTTTACATTTTTGGAAAGGTGTGTTCATTTCCTATTGAGCACTGAAAACTGCAACGATTTTGAAAGCTCGGTTCTTTAGATATTCGCATTTAACGGATTGCGTAAAAACTCAGTAAAATAACATTGGATGCGAATATCTAATGAACTAGACATTGCAAAAGCTTTTGGTTTTCACAAACAAAAAGCTTTTGAATAGAGGATGTAGAATTTGAAAACCGAAACCATTTGCATGGCTTGGCGGCGAAGATACATCTGTGCAAAGACATTTTCAGGCTAAATGCAAATAATCGAATATCACTTTGGATGCCTATATTCCGAAAGCCAGATATCATAGAGGGTTCTGGATTTCAGTTCTGGAAAGCTCTTGAAAATCTTTGTACCACATTTCTCTACTTTAACCTTCTTCAAGGCTTGGTTTCAGAAATATCGCCATCCAAAGACATCAAGGAAGGTATTTGGAGGCAGAAAATCAGTAAAATCACTTCGGATGCGAATATTTCCTACACAAGCCTATGAACAAAAATTTGGCTTCGATGTGTCTATAGGGTTTGAAAACACCTCTCCATTAACGTACCGCATGATTTATTTCATTAGTTTTGAAAAAAAAGTTTGTTTTTTTTTGAAAAAATGGCAAGGGGTTAGTCCATGTTTTTTTCCGAAATCCATGAAAAAAATATGTGACAAAATTTTTACATTTTTGGAAAGGTGTGTTCATTTCCTATTGAGCACTGAAAACTGCAACGATTTTGAAAGCTCGGTTCTTTAGATATTCGCATTTAACGGATTGCGTAAAAACTCAGTAAAATTACATTGGATGCGAATATCTAATGAACTATACATTGCAAAAGCTTTTGGTTTTCACAAACAAAAAGCTTTTAAATAGAGGATGTAGAATTTGAAAACCGAAACCATTTGCATGGCTTGGCGGCGAAGATACATCTGTGCAAAGACATTTTCAGGCTAAATGCAAATAATCGAATATCACTTTGGATGCCTATATTCCGAAAGCCAGATATCATAGAGGGTTCTGGATTTCAGTTCTGGAAAGCTCTTGAAAATCTTTGTACCACATTTCTCTACTTTAACCTTCTTCAAGGCTTGGTTTCAGAAATATCGCCATCCAAAGACATCAAGGAAGGTATTTGGAGGCAGAAAATCAGTAAAATCACTTCGGATGCGAATATTTCCTACACAAGCCTATGAACAAAAATTTGGCTTCGATGTGTCTATAGGGTTTGAAAACACCTCTCCATTAACGTACCGCATGATTTATTTCATTAGTTTTGAAAAAAAAGTTTGTTTTTTTTTGAAAAAATGGCAAGGGGTTAGTCCATGTTTTTTTCCGAAATCCATGAAAAAAATATGTGACAAAATTTTTACATTTTTGGAAAGGTGTGTTCATTTCCTATTGAGCACTGAAAACTGCAACGATTTTGAAAGCTCGGTTCTTTAGATATTCGCATTTAACGGATTGCGTAAAAACTCAGTAAAATTACATTGGATGCGAATATCTAATGAACTATACATTGCAAAAGCTTTTGGTTTTCACAAACAAAAAGCTTTTAAATAGAGGATGTAGAATTTGAAAACCGAAACCATTTGCATGGCTTGGCGGCGAAGATACATCTGTGCAAAGACATTTTCAGGCTAAATGCAAATAATCGAATATCACTTTGGATGCCTATATTTCGAAAACCAGATATCATAGAGGGTTCTGGATTTCTGTTCTGGAAAGCTCTTGAAAATCTCTGTACCTCATTTCTCTACTTTAACCTCCTTCAAGGCTTGGTTTCAGAAATATCGCCATCCAAAGACATCAAGGAAGGTATTTGGAGGCAGAAAATCAGTAAAATCACTTCGGATGCGAATATTTCCTACACAAGCCTATGAACAAAAATTTGGCTTCGATGTGTCTATAGGGTTTGAAAAGACCTTTCCATTAACGTACCGCATGATTTATTTCATTAGTTTTGAAAAAAAAGTTTGTTTTTTTTTTTTGAAAAAATGGCAAGGGGCTAGTCCATGTTTTTTTCCGAAATCCATGAAAAAAATATGTGACAAAATTTTTACATTTTTGGAAAGGTGTGTTCATTTCCTATTGAGCACTGAAAACTGCAACGATTTTGAAAGCTCGGTTCTTTAGATATTCGCATTTAACGGATTGCGTAAAAACTCAGTAAAATAACATTGGATGCGAATATCTAATGAACTAGACATTGCAAAAGCTTTTGGTTTTCACAAACAAAAAGCTTTTGAATAGAGGATGTAGAATTTGAAAACCGAAACCATTTGCATGGCTTGGCGGCGAAGATACATCTGTGCAAAGACATTTTCAGGCTAAATGCAAATAATCGAATATCACTTTGGATGCCTATATTCCGAAAGCCAGATATCATAGAGGGTTCTGGATTTCAGTTCTGGAAAGCTCTTGAAAATCTTTGTACCACATTTCTCTACTTTAACCTTCTTCAAGGCTTGGTTTCAGAAATATCGCCATCCAAAGACATCAAGGAAGGTATTTGGAGGCAGAAAATCAGTAAAATCACTTCGGATGCGAATATTTCCTACACAAGCCTATGAACAAAAATTTGGCTTCGATGTGTCTATAGGGTTTGAAAACACCTCTCCATTAACGTACCGCATGATTTATTTCATTAGTTTTGAAAAAAAAGTTTGTTTTTTTTTGAAAAAATGGCAAGGGGTTAGTCCATGTTTTTTTCCGAAATCCATGAAAAAAATATGTGACAAAATTTTTACATTTTTGGAAAGGTGTGTTCATTTCCTATTGAGCACTGAAAACTGCAACGATTTTGAAAGCTCGGTTCTTTAGATATTCGCATTTAACGGATTGCGTAAAAACTCAGTAAAATTACATTGGATGCGAATATCTAATGAACTATACATTGCAAAAGCTTTTGGTTTTCACAAACAAAAAGCTTTTAAATAGAGGATGTAGAATTTGAAAACCGAAACCATTTGCATGGCTTGGCGGCGAAGATACATCTGTGCAAAGACATTTTCAGGCTAAATGCAAATAATCGAATATCACTTTGGATGCCTATATTTCGAAAACCAGATATCATAGAGGGTTCTGGATTTCAGTTCTGGAAAGCTCTTGAAAATCTTTGTACCACATTTCTCTACTTTAACCTTCTTCAAGGCTTGGTTTCAGAAATATCGCCATCCAAAGACATCAAGGAAGGTATTTGGAGGCAGAAAATCAGTAAAATAACTTCGGATGCGAATATTTTCTACACAAGCCTATGAAAAAAAATTTGGCTTCGATGTGTCTATATGGTTTGAAAACACCTCTCCATTAACGTACCGCATGATTTATTTCATTAGTTTTGAAAAAAAAGTTTGTTTTTTATTGAAAAAATGGCAAGGGGTTAGCCCATGTTTTTTTCGAAATACATGAAAAAAATTTGTGGCGAAAATCTTACATTTTTGGAAAGGTGTGCTCATTTCCTATTGAGCACTGAAAACTGCAACGATTTTGAAAGCTCGGTTCTTTAGATATTCGCATTTAACGGATTGCGTAAAAACTCAGTAAAATTACATTGGATGCGAATATCTAATGAACTAGACATTGCAAAAGCTTTTGGTTTTCACAAACAAAAAGCTTTTAAATAGAGGATGTAGAATTTGAAAACCGAAACCATTTGCATGGCTTGGCGGCGAAGATACATCTGTGCAAAGACATTTTCAGGCTAAATGCAAATAATCGAATATCACTTTGGATGCCTATATTTCGAAAACCAGATATCATAGAGGGTTCTGGATTTCAGTTCTGGAAAGCTCTTGAAAATCTCTGTACCTCATTTCTCTACTTTAACCTCCTTCAAGGCTTGGTTTCAGAAATATCGCCATCCAAAGATATCAAGGAAGGTATTTGGAGGCAGAAAATCAGTAAAAATCACTTCGGATGCGAATATTTCCTACACAAGCCTATGAACAAAAATTTGGCTTCGATGTGTCTATAGGGTTTGAAAAGACCTTTCCATTAACGTACCGCATGATTTATTTCATTAGTTTTGAAAAAAAAGTTTGTTTTTTTTTTTGAAAAAATGGCAAGGGGTTAGTCCATGTTTTTTTCCGAAATCCATGAAAAAAATATGTGACAAAATTTTTACATTTTTGGAAAGGTGTGTTCATTTCCTATTGAGCACTGAAAACTGCAACGATTTTGAAAGCTCGGTTCTTTAGATATTCGCATTTAACGGATTGCGTAAAAACTCAGTAAAATTACATTGGATGCGAATATCTAATGAACTAGACATTGCAAAAGCTTTTGGTTTTCACAAACAAAAAGCTTTTGAATAGAGGATGTAGAATTTGAAAACCGAAACCATTTGCATGGCTTGGCGGCGAAGATACATCTGTGCAAAGACATTTTCAGGCTAAATGCAAATAATCGAATATCACTTTGGATGCCTATATTTCGAAAACCAGATATCATAGAGGGTTCTGGATTTCAGTTCTGGAAAGCTCTTGAAAATCTCTGTACCTCATTTCTCTACTTTAACCTCCTTCAAGGCTTGGTTTCAGAAATATCGCCATCCAAAGATATCAAGGAAGGTATTTGGAGGCAGAAAATAAGTAAAAATCACTTCGGATGCGAATATTTCCTACACAAGCCTATGAACAAAAATTTGGCTTCGATGTGTCTATAGGGTTTGAAAACACCTCTCCATTAACGTACCGCATGATTTATTTCATTAGTTTTGAAAAAAAAGTTTGTTTTTTTTTGAAAAAATGGCAAGGGGTTAGTCCATGTTTTTTTCCGAAATCCATGAAAAAAATTTGTGACAAAATTTTTACATTTTTGGAAAGGTGTGTTCATTTCCTATTGAGCACTGAAAACTGCAACGATTTTGAAAGCTCGGTTCTTTAGATATTCGCATTTAACGGATTGCGTAAAAACTCAGTAAAATTACATTGGATGCGAATATCTAATGAACTAGACATTGCAAAAGCTTTTGGTTTTCACAAACAAAAAGCTTTTGAATAGAGGATGTAGAATTTGAAAACCGAAACCATTTGCATGGCTTGGCGGCGAAGATACATCTGTGCAAAGGCATTTTCATGCTAAATGCAAATAATCGAATATCACTTTGGATGCCTATATTTCGAAAACCAGATATCATAGAGGGTTCTGGATTTCAGTTCTGGAAAGCTCTTGAAAATCTCTGTACCTCATTTCTCTACTTTAACCTCCTTCAAGGCTTGGTTTCAGAAATATCGCCATCCAAAGACATCAAGGAAGGTATTTGGAGGCAGAAAATCAGTAAAATCACTTCGGATGCGAATATTTCCTACACAAGCCCATGGAAAAAAAATTTGGCTTCGATGTGTCTATAGGGTTTGAAAAGACCTTTCCATTAACGTACCGCATGATTTATTTCATTAGTTTTGAAAAAAAAGTTTGTTTTTTTTTTTTTTCTGAAAAAATGGCAAGGGGTTAGCCCATGTTTTTTTCGAAATACATGAAAAAAATTTGTGGCGAAAATTTTACATTTTTGGAAAGGTGTGTTCATTTCCTATTGAGCACTGAAAACTGCAACGATTTTGAAAGCTCGGTTCTTTAGATATTCGCATTTAACGGATTGCGTAAAAACTCAGTAAAATTACATTGGATGCGAATATCTAATGAACTAGACATTGCAAAAGCTTTTGGTTTTCACAAACAAAAAGCTTTTGAATAGAGGATGTAGAATTTGAAAACCGAAACCATTTGCATGGCTTGGCGGCGAAGATACATCTGTGCAAAGACATTTTCAGGCTAAATGCAAATAATCGAATATCACTTTGGATGCCTATATTTCGAAAACCAGATATCATAGAGGGTTCTGGATTTCTGTTCTGGAAAGCTCTTGAAAATCTTTGTACCACATTTCTCTACTTTAACCTTCTTCAAGGCTTGGTTTCAGAAATATCGCCATCCAAAGACATCAAGGAAGGTATTTGGAGGCAGAAAATCAGTAAAATAACTTCGGATGCGAATATTTTCTACACAAGCCTATGAAAAAAAATTTGGCTTCGATGTGTCTATATGGTTTGAAAACACCTCTCCATTAACGTACCGCATGATTTATTTCATTAGTTTTGAAAAAAAAGTTTGTTTTTTATTGAAAAAATGGCAAGGGGTTAGCCCATGTTTTTTTCGAAATACATGAAAAAAATTTGTGGCGAAAATCTTACATTTTTGGAAAGGTGTGCTCATTTCCTATTGAGCACTGAAAACTGCAACGATTTTGAAAGCTCGGTTCTTTAGATATTCGCATTTAACGGATTGCGTAAAAACTCAGTAAAATTACATTGGATGCGAATATCTAATGAACTAGACATTGCAAAAGCTTTTGGTTTTCACAAACAAAAAGCTTTTAAATAGAGGATGTAGAATTTGAAAACCGAAACCATTTGCATGGCTTGGCGGCGAAGATACATCTGTGCAAAGACATTTTCAGGCTAAATGCAAATAATCGAATATCACTTTGGATGCCTATATTTCGAAAACCAGATATCATAGAGGGTTCTGGATTTCAGTTCTGGAAAGCTCTTGAAAATCTCTGTACCTCATTTCTCTACTTTAACCTCCTTCAAGGCTTGGTTTCAGAAATATCGCCATCCAAAGATATCAAGGAAGGTATTTGGAGGCAGAAAATCAGTAAAAATCACTTCGGATGCGAATATTTCCTACACAAGCCTATGAACAAAAATTTGGCTTCGATGTGTCTATAGGGTTTGAAAAGACCTTTCCATTAACGTACCGCATGATTTATTTCATTAGTTTTGAAAAAAAAGTTTGTTTTTTTTTTTGAAAAAATGGCAAGGGGTTAGTCCATGTTTTTTTCCGAAATCCATGAAAAAAATATGTGACAAAATTTTTACATTTTTGGAAAGGTGTGTTCATTTCCTATTGAGCACTGAAAACTGCAACGATTTTGAAAGCTCGGTTCTTTAGATATTCGCATTTAACGGATTGCGTAAAAACTCAGTAAAATTACATTGGATGCGAATATCTAATGAACTAGACATTGCAAAAGCTTTTGGTTTTCACAAACAAAAAGCTTTTGAATAGAGGATGTAGAATTTGAAAACCGAAACCATTTGCATGGCTTGGCGGCGAAGATACATCTGTGCAAAGACATTTTCAGGCTAAATGCAAATAATCGAATATCACTTTGGATGCCTATATTCCGAAAGCCAGATATCATAGAGGGTTCTGGATTTCAGTTCTGGAAAGCTCTTGAAAATCTTTGTACCACTTTTCTCTACTTTAACCTTCTTCAAGGCTTGGTTTCAGAAATATCGCCATCCAAAGACATCAAGGAAGGTATTTGGAGGCAGAAAATCAGTAAAATCACTTCGGATGCGAATATTTCCTACACAAGCCTATGAAAAAAAATTTGGCTTCGATGTGTCTATAGGGTTTGAAAAGACCTTTCCATTAACGTACCGCATGATTTATTTCATTAGTTTTGAAAAAAAAGTTTGTTTTTTTTTTGAAAAAATGGCAAGGGGCTAGTCCATGTTTTTTTCCGAAATCCATGAAAAAAATATGTGACAAAATTTTTACATTTTTGGAAAGGTGTGTTCATTTCCTATTGAGCACTGAAAACTGCAACGATTTTGAAAGCTCGGTTCTTTAGATATTCGCATTTAACGGATTGCGTAAAAACTCAGTAAAATTACATTGGATGCGAATATCTAATGAACTAGACATTGCAAAAGCTTTTAATTTTCACAAACAAAAAGCTTTTGAATAGAGGATGTAGAATTTGAAAACCGAAACCATTTGCATGGCTTGGCGGCGAAGATACATCTGTGCAAAGGCATTTTCATGCTAAATGCAAATAATCGAATATCACTTTGGATGCCTATATTTCGAAAACCAGATATCATAGAGGGTTCTGGATTTCAGTTCTGGAAAGCTCTTGAAAATCTCTGTACCTCATTTCTCTACTTTAACCTCCTTCAAGGCTTGGTTTCAGAAATATCGCCATCCAAAGACATCAAGGAAGGTATTTGGAGGCAGAAAATCAGTAAAATCACTTCGGATGCGAATATTTCCTACACAAGCCCATGGAAAAAAAATTTGGCTTCGATGTGTCTATAGGGTTTGAAAAGACCTTTCCATTAACGTACCGCATGATTTATTTCATTAGTTTTGAAAAAAAAGTTTGTTTTTTTTTTTTTCTGAAAAAATGGCAAGGGGTTAGCCCATGTTTTTTTCGAAATACATGAAAAAAATTTGTGGCGAAAATTTTACATTTTTGGAAAGGTGTGTTCATTTCCTATTGAGCACTGAAAACTGCAACGATTTTGAAAGCTCGGTTCTTTAGATATTCGCATTTAACGGATTGCGTAAAAACTCAGTAAAATTACATTGGATGCGAATATCTAATGAACTAGACATTGCAAAAGCTTTTGGTTTTCACAAACAAAAAGCTTTTGAATAGAGGATGTAGAATTTGAAAACCGAAACCATTTGCATGGCTTGGCGGCGAAGATACATCTGTGCAAAGACATTTTCAGGCTAAATGCAAATAATCGAATATCACTTTGGATGCCTATATTTCGAAAACCAGATATCATAGAGGGTTCTGGATTTCTGTTCTGGAAAGCTCTTGAAAATCTCTGTACCTCATTTCTCTACTTTAACCTCCTTCAAGGCTTGGTTTCAGAAATATCGCCATCCAAAGACATCAAGGAAGGTATTTGGAGGCAGAAAATCAGTAAAATCACTTCGGATGCGAATATTTCCTACACAAGCCTATGAACAAAAATTTGGCTTCGATGTGTCTATAGGGTTTGAAAAGACCTTTCCATTAACGTACCGCATGATTTATTTCATTAGTTTTGAAAAAAAAGTTTGTTTTTTTTTTGAAAAAATGGCAAGGGGTTAGTCCATGTTTTTTTCCGAAATCCATGAAAAAAATATGTGACAAAATTTTTACATTTTTGGAAAGGTGTGTTCATTTCCTATTGAGCACTGAAAACTGCAACGATTTTGAAAGCTCGGTTCTTTAGATATTCGCATTTAACGGATTGCGTAAAAACTCAGTAAAATTACATTGGATGCGAATATCTAATGAACTAGACATTGCAAAAGCTTTTGGTTTTCACAAACAAAAAGCTTTTGAATAGAGGATGTAGAATTTGAAAACCGAAACCATTTGCATGGCTTGGCGGCGAAGATACATCTGTGCAAAGGCATTTTCAGGCTAAATGCAAATAATCGAATATCACTTTGGATGCCTATATTTCGAAAACCAGATATCATAGAGGGTTCTGGATTTCAGTTCTGGAAAGCTCTTGAAAATCTCTGTACCTCATTTCTCTACTTAAACCTCCTTCAAGGCTTGGTTTCAGAAATATCGCCATCCAAAGACATCAAGGAGGGTATTTGGAGGCAGAAAATCAGTAAAATCACTTCGGATGCGAATATTTCCTACACAAGCCTATGAAAAAAAATTTGGCTTCGATGTGTCTATAGGGTTTGAAAAGACCTTTCCATTAACGTACCGCATGATTTATTTCATTAGTTTTGAAAAAAAAGTTTGTTTTTTTTTTGAAAAAATGGCAAGGGGTTAGTCCATGTTTTTTTCCGAAATCCATGAAAAAAATATGTGACAAAATTTTTACATTTTTGGAAAGGTGTGTTCATTTCCTATTGAGCACTGAAAACTCCAACGATTTTGAAAGCTCGGTTCTTTAGATATTCGCATTTAACGGATTGCGTAAAAACTCAGTAAAATTACATTGGATGCGAATATCTAATGAACTAGACATTGCAAAAGCTTTTGGTTTTCACAAACAAAAAGCTTTTGAATAGAGGATGTAGAATTTGAAAACCGAAACCATTTGCATGGCTTGGCGGCGAAGATACATCTGTGCAAAGACATTTTCAGGCTAAATGCAAATAATCGAATATCACTTTGGATGCCTATATTCCGAAAGCCAGATATCATAGAGGGTTCTGGATTTCAGTTCTGGAAAGCTCTTGAAAATCTTTGTACCACATTTCTCTACTTTAACCTTCTTCAAGGCTTGGTTTCAGAAATATCGCCATCCAAAGACATCAAGGAAGGTATTTGGAGGCAGAAAATCAGTAAAATCACTTCGGATGCGAATATTTCCTACACAAGCCTATGAACAAAAATTTGGCTTCGATGTGTCTATAGGGTTTGAAAAGACCTTTCCATTAACGTACCGCATGATTTATTTCATTAGTTTTGAAAAAAAAGTTTGTTTTTTTTTGAAAAAATGGCAAGGGGTTAGTCCATGTTTTTTTCCGAAATCCATGAAAAAAATATGTGACAAAATTTTTACATTTTTGGAAAGGTGTGTTCATTTCCTATTGAGCACTGAAAACTGCAACGATTTTGAAAGCTCGGTTCTTTAGATATTCGCATTTAACGGATTGCGTAAAAACTCAGTAAAATTACATTGGATGCGAATATCTAATGAACTAGACATTGCAAAAGCTTTTGGTTTTCACAAACAAAAAGCTTTTGAATAGAGGATGTAGAATTTGAAAACCGAAACCATTTGCATGGCTTGGCGGCGAAGATACATCTGTGCAAAGGCATTTTCAGGCTAAATGCAAATAATCGAATATCACTTTGGATGCCTATATTTCGAAAACCAGATATCATAGAGGGTTCTGGATTTCAGTTCTGGAAAGCTCTTGAAAATCTCTGTACCTCATTTCTCTACTTTAACCTCCTTCAAGGCTTGGTTTCAGAAATATCGCCATCCAAAGACATCAAGGAAGGTATTTGGAGGCAGAAAATCAGTAAAAATCACTTCGGATGCGAATATTTCCTATACAAGCCTATGAACAAAAATTTGGCTTCGATGTGTCTATAGGGTTTGAAAAGACCTTTCCATTAACGTACCGCATGATTTATTTCATTAGTTTTGAAAAAAAAGTTTGTTTTTTTTTTTGAAAAAATGGCAAGGGGTTAGTCCATGTTTTTTTCCGAAATCCATGAAAAAAATATGTGACAAAATTTTTACATTTTTGGAAAGGTGTGTTCATTTCCTATTGAGCACTGAAAACTGCAACGATTTTGAAAGCTCGGTTCTTTAGATATTCGCATTTAACGGATTGCGTAAAAACTCAGTAAAATTACATTGGATGCGAATATCTAATGAACTAGACATTGCAAAAGCTTTTGGTTTTCACAAACAAAAAGCTTTTGAATAGAGGATGTAGAATTTGAAAACCGAAACCATTTGCATGGCTTGGCGGCGAAGATACATCTGTGCAAAGGCATTTTCAGGCTAAATGCAAATAATCGAATATCACTTTGGATGCCTATATTCCGAAAGCCAGATATCATAGAGGGTTCTGGATTTCAGTTCTGGAAAGCTCTTGAAAATCTTTGTACCACTTTTCTCTACTTTAACCTTCTTCAAGGCTTGGTTTCAGAAATATCGCCATCCAAAGACATCAAGGAAGGTATTTGGAGGCAGAAAATCAGTAAAATCACTTATGATGCGAATATTTCCTACACAAGCCTATGAACAAAAATTTGGCTTCGATGTGTCTATAGGGTTTGAAAAGACCTTTCCATTAACGTACCGCATGATTTATTTCATTAGTTTTGAAAAAAAAGTTTGTTTTTTTTTGAAAAAATGGCAAGGGGTTAGTCCATGTTTTTTTCCGAAATCCATGAAAAAAATATGTGACAAAATTTTTACATTTTTGGAAAGGTGTGTTCATTTCCTATTGAGCACTGAAAACTCCAACGATTTTGAAAGCTCGGTTCTTTAGATATTCGCATTTAACGGATTGCGTAAAAACTCAGTAAAATTACATTGGATGCGAATATCTAATGAACTAGACATTGCAAAAGCTTTTGGTTTTCACAAACAAAAAGCTTTTGAATAGAGGATGTAGAATTTGAAAACCGAAACCATTTGCATGGCTTGGCGGCGAAGATACATCTGTGCAAAGGCATTTTCAGGCTAAATGCAAATAATCGAATATCACTTTGGATGCCTATATTTCGAAAACCAGATATCATAGAGGGTTCTGGATTTCACTTCTGGAAAGCTCTTGAAAATCTCTGTACCTCATTTCTCTACTTAAACCTCCTTCAAGGCTTGGTTTCAGAAATATCGCCATCCAAAGACATCAAGGAGGGTATTTGGAGGCAGAAAATCAGTAAAATCACTTCGGATGCGAATATTTCCTACACAAGCCTATGAAAACAAATTTGGCTTCGATGTGTCTATAGGGTTTGAAAAGACCTTTCCATTAACGTACCGCATGATTTATTTCATTAGTTTTGAAAAAAAAGTTTGTTTTTTTTTGAAAAAATGGCAAGGGGTTAGTCCATGTTTTTTTCCGAAATCCATGAAAAAAATATGTGACAAAATTTTTACATTTTTGGAAAGGTGTGTTCATTTCCTATTGAGCACTGAAAACTGCAACGATTTTGAAAGCTCGGTTCTTTAGATATTCGCATTTAACGGATTGCGTAAAAACTCAGTAAAATTACATTGGATGCGAATATCTAATGAACTAGACATTGCAAAAGCTTTTGGTTTTCACAAACAAAAAGCTTTTGAATAGAGGATGTAGAATTTGAAAACCGAAACCATTTGCATGGCTTGGCGGCGAAGATACATCTGTGCAAAGGCATTTTCATGCTAAATGCAAATAATCGAATATCACTTTGGATGCCTATATTTCGAAAACCAGATATCATAGAGGGTTCTGGATTTCAGTTCTGGAAAGCTCTTGAAAATCTCTGTACCTCATTTCTCTACTTTAACCTCCTTCAAGGCTTGGTTTCAGAAATATCGCCATCCAAAGACATCAAGGAAGGTATTTGGAGGCAGAAAATCAGTAAAATCACTTCGGATGCGAATATTTTCTACACAAGCCTATGAAAAAAAATTTGGCTTCGATGTGTCTATAGGGTTTGAAAACACCTCTCCATTAACGTACCGCATGATTTATTTCATTAGTTTTGAAAAAAAAGTTTGTTTTTTTTTTTCTGAAAAAATGGCAAGTAGCCCATGTTTTTTTCGAAATACATGAAAAAAATTTGTGGCGAAAATTTTACATTTTTGGAAAGGTGTGTTCATTTCCTATTGAGCACTGAAAACTGCAACGATTTTGAAAGCTCGGTTCTTTAGATATTCGCATTTAACGGATTGCGTAAAAACTCAGTAAAATTACATTGGATGCGAATATCTAATGAACTAGACATTGCAAAAGCTTTTGGTTTTCACAAACAAAAAGCTTTTGAATAGAGGATGTAGAATTTGAAAACCGAAACCATTTGCATGGCTTGGCGGCGAAGATACATCTGTGCAAAGGCATTTTCATGCTAAATGCAAATAATCGAATATCACTTTGGATGCCTATATTTCGAAAACCAGATATCATAGAGGGTTCTGGATTTCAGTTCTGGAAAGCTCTTGAAAATCTCTGTACCTCATTTCTCTACTTTAACCTCCTTCAAGGCTTGGTTTCAGAAATATCGCCATCCAAAGACATCAAGGAAGGTATTTGGAGGCAGAAAATCAGTAAAATCACTTCGGATGCGAATATTTTCTACACAAGCCTATGAAAAAAAATTTGGCTTCGATGTGTCTATAGGGTTTGAAAACACCTCTCCATTAACGTACCGCATGATTTATTTCATTAGTTTTGAAAAAAAAGTTTGTTTTTTTTTTTCTGAAAAAATGGCAAGTAGCCCATGTTTTTTTCGAAATACATGAAAAAAATTTGTGGCGAAAATTTTACATTTTTGGAAAGGTGTGTTCATTTCCTATTGAGCACTGAAAACTGCAACGATTTTGAAAGCTCGGTTCTTTAGATATTCGCATTTAACGGATTGCGTAAAAACTCAGTAAAATTACATTGGATGCGAATATCTAATGAACTAGACATTGCAAAAGCTTTTGGTTTTCACAAACAAAAAGCTTTTGAATAGAGGATGTAGAATTTGAAAACCGAAACCATTTGCATGGCTTGGCGGCGAAGATACATCTGTGCAAAGGCATTTTCATGCTAAATGCAAATAATCGAATATCACTTTGGATGCCTATATTTCGAAAACCAGATATCATAGAGGGTTCTGGATTTCAGTTCTGGAAAGCTCTTGAAAATCTCTGTACCTCATTTCTCTACTTTAACCTCCTTCAAGGCTTGGTTTCAGAAATATCGCCATCCAAAGACATCAAGGAAGGTATTTGGAGGCAGAAAATCAGTAAAATCACTTCGGATGCGAATATTTCCTACACAAGCCTATGAACAAAAATTTGGCTTCGATGTGTCTATAGGGTTTGAAAAGACCTTTCCATTAACGTACCGCATGATTTATTTCATTAGTTTTGAAAAAAAAGTTTGTTTTTTTTTTGAAAAAATGGCAAGGGGTTAGTCCATGTTTTTTTCCGAAATCCATGAAAAAAATATGTGACAAAATTTTTACATTTTTGGAAAGGTGTGTTCATTTCCTATTGAGCACTGAAAACTGCAACGATTTTGAAAGCTCGGTTCTTTAGATATTCGCATTTAACGGATTGCGTAAAAACTCAGTAAAATTACATTGGATGCGAATATCTAATGAACTAGACATTGCAAAAGCTTTTGGTTTTCACAAACAAAAAGCTTTTGAATAGAGGATGTAGAATTTGAAAACCGAAACCATTTGCATGGCTTGGCGGCGAAGATACATCTGTGCAAAGGCATTTTCATGCTAAATGCAAATAATCGAATATCACTTTGGATGCCTATATTTCGAAAACCAGATATCATAGAGGGTTCTGGATTTCAGTTCTGGAAAGCTCTTGAAAATCTCTGTACCTCATTTCTCTACTTTAACCTCCTTCAAGGCTTGGTTTCAGAAATATCGCCATCCAAAGACATCAAGGAAGGTATTTGGAGGCAGAAAATCAGTAAAATCACTTCGGATGCGAATATTTCCTACACAAGCCTATGAACAAAAATTTGGCTTCGATGTGTCTATAGGGTTTGAAAAGACCTTTCCATTAACGTACCGCATGATTTATTTCATTAGTTTTGAAAAAAAAGTTTGTTTTTTTTTTGAAAAAATGGCAAGGGGTTAGTCCATGTTTTTTTCCGAAATCCATGAAAAAAATATGTGACAAAATTTTTACATTTTTGGAAAGGTGTGTTCATTTCCTATTGAGCACTGAAAACTCCAACGATTTTGAAAGCTCGGTTCTTTAGATATTCGCATTTAACGGATTGCGTAAAAACTCAGTAAAATCAGTAAAAATCACTTCGGATGCGAATATTTCCTATACAAGCCTATGAACAAAAATTTGGCTTCGATGTGTCTATAGGGTTTGAAAAGACCTTTCCATTAACGTACCGCATGATTTATTTCATTAGTTTTGAAAAAAAAGTTTGTTTTTTTTTTTGAAAAAATGGCAAGGGGTTAGTCCATGTTTTTTTCCGAAATCCATGAAAAAAATATGTGACAAAATTTTTACATTTTTGGAAAGGTGTGTTCATTTCCTATTGAGCACTGAAAACTGCAACGATTTTGAAAGCTCGGTTCTTTAGATATTCGCATTTAACGGATTGCGTAAAAACTCAGTAAAATTACATTGGATGCGAATATCTAATGAACTAGACATTGCAAAAGCTTTTGGTTTTCACAAACAAAAAGCTTTTGAATAGAGGATGTAGAATTTGAAAACCGAAACCATTTGCATGGCTTGGCGGCGAAGATACATCTGTGCAAAGGCATTTTCATGCTAAATGCAAATAATCGAATATCACTTTGGATGCCTATATTTCGAAAACCAGATATCATAGAGGGTTCTGGATTTCAGTTCTGGAAAGCTCTTGAAAATCTCTGTACCTCATTTCTCTACTTTAACCTCCTTCAAGGCTTGGTTTCAGAAATATCGCCATCCAAAGACATCAAGGAAGGTATTTGGAGGCAGAAAATCAGTAAAATCACTTCGGATGCGAATATTTTCTACACAAGCCTATGAAAAAAAATTTGGCTTCGATGTGTCTATAGGGTTTGAAAACACCTCTCCATTAACGTACCGCATGATTTATTTCATTAGTTTTGAAAAAAAAGTTTGTTTTTTTTTTTCTGAAAAAATGGCAAGTAGCCCATGTTTTTTTCGAAATACATGAAAAAAATTTGTGGCGAAAATTTTACATTTTTGGAAAGGTGGGTTCATTTCCTATTGAGCACTGAAAACTGCAACGATTTTGAAAGCTCGGTTCTTTAGATATTCGCATTTAACGGATTGCGTAAAAACTCAGTAAAATTACATTGGATGCGAATATCTAATGAACTAGACATTGCAAAAGCTTTTGGTTTTCACAAACAAAAAGCTTTTGAATAGAGGATGTAGAATTTGAAAACCGAAACCATTTGCATGGCTTGGCGGCGAAGATACATCTGTGCAAAGACATTTTCAGGCTAAATGCAAATAATCGAATATCACTTTGGATGCCTATATTTCGAAAACCAGATATCATAGAGGGTTCTGGATTTCTGCTCTGGAAAGCTCTTGAAAATCTCTGTACCTCATTTCTCTACTTTAACCTCCTTCAAGGCTTGGTTTCAGAAATATCGCCATCCAAAGACATCAAGGAAGGTATTTGGAGGCAGAAAATCAGTAAAATCACTTCGGATGCGAATATTTCCTACACAAGCCTATGAACAAAAATTTGGCTTCGATGTGTCTATAGGGTTTGAAAAGACCTTTCCATTAACGTACCGCATGATTTATTTCATTAGTTTTGAAAAAAAAGTTTGTTTTTTTTTTGAAAAAATGGCAAGGGGTTAGTCCATGTTTTTTTCCGAAATCCATGAAAAAAATATGTGACAAAATTTTTACATTTTTGGAAAGGTGTGTTCATTTCCTATTGAGCACTGAAAACTGCAACGATTTTGAAAGCTCGGTTCTTTAGATATTCGCATTTAACGGATTGCGTAAAAACTCAGTAAAATTACATTGGATGCGAATATCTAATGAACTAGACATTGCAAAAGCTTTTGGTTTTCACAAACAAAAAGCTTTTGAATAGAGGATGTAGATTTGAAAACCGAAACCATTTGCATGGCTTGGCGGCGAAGATACATCTGTACAAAGGCATTTTCAGGCTAAATGCAAATAATCGAATATCACTTTGGATGCCTATATTTCGAAAACCAGATATCATAGAGGGTTCTGGATTTCAGTTCTGGAAAGCTCTTGAAAATCTCTGTACCTCATTTCTTTACTTAAACCTCCTTCAAGGCTTGGTTTCAGAAATATCGCCATCCAAAGACATCAAGGAGGGTATTTGGAGGCAGAAAATCAGTAAAATTACTTCGGATGCGAATATTTCCTACACAAGCCTATGAAAAAAAATTTGGCTTCGATGTGTCTATAGGGTTTGAAAAGACCTTTCCATTAACGTACCGCATGATTTATTTCATTAGTTTTGAAAAAAAAGTTTGTTTTTTTTTTGAAAAAATGGCAAGGGGTTAGTCCATGTTTTTTTCCGAAATCCATGAAAAAAATATGTGACAAAATTTTTACATTTTTGGAAAGGTGTGTTCATTTCCTATTGAGCACTGAAAACTGCAACGATTTTGAAAGCTCGGTTCTTTAGATATTCGCATTTAACGGATTGCGTAAAAACTCAGTAAAATTACATTGGATGCGAATATCTAATGAACTAGACATTGCAAAAGCTTTTGGTTTTCACAAACAAAAAGCTTTTGAATAGAGGATGTAGAATTTGAAAACCGAAACCATTTGCATGGCTTGGCGGCGAAGATACATCTGTGCAAAGACATTTTCAGGCTAAATGCAAATAATCGAATATCACTTTGGATGCCTATATTCCGAAAGCCAGATATCATAGAGGGTTCTGGATTTCAGTTCTGGAAAGCTCTTGAAAATCTTTGTACCACATTTCTCTACTTTAACCTTCTTCAAGGCTTGGTTTCAGAAATATCGCCATCCAAAGACATCAAGGAAGGTATTTGGAGGCAGAAAATCAGTAAAATCACTTCGGATGCGAATATTTCCTACACAAGCCTATGAACAAAAATTTGGCTTCGATGTGTCTATAGGGTTTGAAAAGACCTTTCCATTAACGTACCGCATGATTTATTTCATTAGTTTTGAAAAAAAAGTTTGTTTTTTTTTTTTCTGAAAAAATGGCAAGTAGCCCATGTTTTTTTCGAAATACATGAAAAAAATTTGTGGCGAAAATTTTACATTTTTGGAAAGGTGTGTTCATTTCCTATTGAGCACTGAAAACTGCAACGATTTTGAAAGCTCGGTTCTTTAGATATTCGCATTTAACGGATTGCGTAAAAACTCAGTAAAATTACATTGGATGCGAATATCTAATGAACTAGACATTGCAAAAGCTTTTGGTTTTCACAAACAAAAAGCTTTTGAATAGAGGATGTAGAATTTGAAAACCGAAACCATTTGCATGGCTTGGCGGCGAAGATACATCTGTGCAAAGACATTTTCAGGCTAAATGCAAATAATCGAATATCACTTTGGATGCCTATATTTCGAAAACCAGATATCATAGAGGGTTCTGGATTTCTGTTCTGGAAAGCTCTTGAAAATCTCTGTACCTCATTTCTCTACTTTAACCTCCTTCAAGGCTTGGTTTCAGAAATATCGCCATCCAAAGACATCAAGGAAGGTATTTGGAGGCAGAAAATCAGTAAAATCACTTCGGATGCGAATATTTCCTACACAAGCCTATGAACAAAAATTTGGCTTCGATGTGTCTATAGGGTTTGAAAAGACCTTTCCATTAACGTACCGCATGATTTATTTCATTAGTTTTGAAAAAAAAGTTTGTTTTTTTTTGAAAAAATGGCAAGGGGTTAGTCCATGTTTTTTTCCGAAATCCATGAAAAAAATATGTGACAAAATTTTTACATTTTTGGAAAGGTGTGTTCATTTCCTATTGAGCACTGAAAACTGCAACGATTTTGAAAGCTCGGTTCTTTAGATATTCGCATTTAACGGATTGCGTAAAAACTCAGTAAAATTACATTGGATGCGAATATCTAATGAACTAGACATTGCAAAAGCTTTTGGTTTTCACAAACAAAAAGCTTTTGAATAGAGGATGTAGATTTGAAAACCGAAACCATTTGCATGGCTTGGCGGCGAAGATACATCTGTGCAAAGGCATTTTCAGGCTAAATGCAAATAATCGAATATCACTTTGGATGCCTATATTTCGAAAACCAGATATCATAGAGGGTTCTGGATTTCAGTTCTGGAAAGCTCTTGAAAATCTCTGTACCTCATTTCTTTACTTAAACCTCCTTCAAGGCTTGGTTTCAGAAATATCGCCATCCAAAGACATCAAGGAGGGTATTTGGAGGCAGAAAATCAGTAAAATTACTTCGGATGCGAATATTTCCTACACAAGCCTATGAAAAAAAATTTGGCTTCGATGTGTCTATAGGGTTTGAAAAGACCTTTCCATTAACGTACCGCATGATTTATTTCATTAGTTTTGAAAAAAAAGTTTGTTTTTTTTTTGAAAAAATGACAAGGGGTTAGTCCATGTTTTTTTCCGAAATCCATGAAAAAAATATGTGACAAAATTTTTACATTTTTGGAAAGGTGTGTTCATTTCCTATTGAGCACTGAAAACTGCAACGATTTTGAAAGCTCGGTTCTTTAGATATTCGCATTTAACGGATTGCGTAAAAACTCAGTAAAATTACATTGGATGCGAATATCTAATGAACTAGACATTGCAAAAGCTTTTGGTTTTCACAAACAAAAAGCTTTTGAATAGAGGATGTAGAATTTGAAAACCGAAACCATTTGCATGGCTTGGCGGCGAAGATACATCTGTGCAAAGACATTTTCAGGCTAAATGCAAATAATCGAATATCACTTTGGATGCCTATATTCCGAAAGCCAGATATCATAGAGGGTTCTGGATTTCAGTTCTGGAAAGCTCTTGAAAATCTTTGTACCACATTTCTCTACTTTAACCTTCTTCAAGGCTTGGTTTCAGAAATATCGCCATCCAAAGACATCAAGGAAGGTATTTGGAGGCAGAAAATCAGTAAAATCACTTCGGATGCGAATATTTCCTACACAAGCCTATGAACAAAAATTTGGCTTCGATGTGTCTATAGGGTTTGAAAAGACCTTTCCATTAACGTACCGCATGATTTATTTCATTAGTTTTGAAAAAAAAGTTTGTTTTTTTTTTGAAAAAATGGCAAGGGGTTAGTCCATGTTTTTTTCCGAAATCCATGAAAAAAATATGTGACAAAATTTTTACATTTTTGGAAAGGTGTGTTCATTTCCTATTGAGCACTGAAAACTGCAACGATTTTGAAAGCTCGGTTCTTTAGATATTCGCATTTAACGGATTGCGTAAAAACTCAGTAAAATTACATTGGATGCGAATATCTAATGAACTAGACATTGCAAAAGCTTTTGGTTTTCACAAACAAAAAGCTTTTGAATAGAGGATGTAGATTTGAAAACCGAAACCATTTGCATGGCTTGGCGGCGAAGATACATCTGTGCAAAGGCATTTTCAGGCTAAATGCAAATAATCGAATATCACTTTGGATGCCTATATTTCGAAAACCAGATATCATAGAGGGTTCTGGATTTCAGTTCTGGAAAGCTCTTGAAAATCTCTGTACCTCATTTCTTTACTTAAACCTCCTTCAAGGCTTGGTTTCAGAAATATCGCCATCCAAAGACATCAAGGAGGGTATTTGGAGGCAGAAAATCAGTAAAATTACTTCGGATGCGAATATTTCCTACACAAGCCTATGAAAAAAAATTTGGCTTCGATGTGTCTATAGGGTTTGAAAAGACCTTTCCATTAACGTACCGCATGATTTATTTCATTAGTTTTGAAAAAAAAGTTTGTTTTTTTTTTGAAAAAATGACAAGGGGTTAGTCCATGTTTTTTTCCGAAATCCATGAAAAAAATATGTGACAAAATTTTTACATTTTTGGAAAGGTGTGTTCATTTCCTATTGAGCACTGAAAACTGCAACGATTTTGAAAGCTCGGTTCTTTAGATATTCGCATTTAACGGATTGCGTAAAAACTCAGTAAAATTACATTGGATGCGAATATCTAATGAACTAGACATTGCAAAAGCTTTTGGTTTTCACAAACAAAAAGCTTTTGAATAGAGGATGTAGAATTTGAAAACCGAAACCATTTGCATGGCTTGGCGGCGAAGATACATCTGTGCAAAGACATTTTCAGGCTAAATGCAAATAATCGAATATCACTTTGGATGCCTATATTCCGAAAGCCAGATATCATAGAGGGTTCTGGATTTCAGTTCTGGAAAGCTCTTGAAAATCTTTGTACCACATTTCTCTACTTTAACCTTCTTCAAGGCTTGGTTTCAGAAATATCGCCATCCAAAGACATCAAGGAAGGTATTTGGAGGCAGAAAATCAGTAAAATCACTTCGGATGCGAATATTTCCTACACAAGCCTATGAACAAAAATTTGGCTTCGATGTGTCTATAGGGTTTGAAAAGACCTTTCCATTAACGTACCGCATGATTTATTTCATTAGTTTTGAAAAAAAAGTTTGTTTTTTTTTTGAAAAAATGGCAAGGGGTTAGTCCATGTTTTTTTCCGAAATCCATGAAAAAAATATGTGACAAAATTTTTACATTTTTGGAAAGGTGTGTTCATTTCCTATTGAGCACTGAAAACTGCAACGATTTTGAAAGCTCGGTTCTTTAGATATTCGCATTTAACGGATTGCGTAAAAACTCAGTAAAATTACATTGGATGCGAATATCTAATGAACTAGACATTGCAAAAGCTTTTGGTTTTCACAAACAAAAAGCTTTTGAATAGAGGATGTAGAATTTGAAAACCGAAACCATTTGCATGGCTTGGCGGCGAAGATACATCTGTGCAAATGCATTTTCATGCTAAATGCAAATAATCGAATATCACTTTGGATGCCTATATTTCGAAAACCAGATATCATAGAGGGTTCTGGATTTCAGTTCTGGAAAGCTCTTGAAAATCTCTGTACCTCATTTCTCTACTTTAACCTCCTTCAAGCCTTGGTTTCAGAAATATCGCCATCCAAAGACATCAAGGAAGGTATTTGGAGGCAGAAAATCAGTAAAATCACTTCGGATGCGAATATTTTCTACACAAGCCTATGAAAAAAAATTTGGCTTCGATGTGTCTATAGGGTTTGAAAACACCTCTCCATTAACGTACCGCATGATTTATTTCATTAGTTTTGAAAAAAAAGTTTTTTTTTTTTTTTCTGAAAAAATGGCAAGTAGCCCATGTTTTTTTCGAAATACATGAAAAAAATTTGTGGCGAAAATTTTACATTTTTGGAAAGGTGTGTTCATTTCCTATTGAGCACTGAAAACTGCAACGATTTTGAAAGCTCGGTTCTTTAGATATTCGCATTTAACGGATTGCGTAAAAACTCAGTAAAATTACATTGGATGCGAATATCTAATGAACTAGACATTGCAAAAGCTTTTGGTTTTCACAAACAAAAAGCTTTTGAATAGAGGATGTAGAATTTGAAAACCGAAACCATTTGCATGGCTTGGCGGCGAAGATACATCTGTGCAAAGGCATTTTCATGCTAAATGCAAATAATCGAATATCACTTTGGATGCCTATATTTCGAAAACCAGATATCATAGAGGGTTCTGGATTTCAGTTCTGGAAAGCTCTTGAAAATCTCTGTACCTCATTTCTCTACTTTAACCTCCTTCAAGGCTTGGTTTCAGAAATATCGCCATCCAAAGACATCAAGGAAGGTATTTGGAGGCAGAAAATCAGTAAAATCACTTCGGATGCGAATATTTCCTACACAAGCCTATGAACAAAAATTTGGCTTCGATGTGTCTATAGGGTTTGAAAAGACCTTTCCATTAACGTACCGCATGATTTATTTCATTAGTTTTGAAAAAAAAGTTTGTTTTTTTTTTGAAAAAATGGCAAGGGGTTAGTCCATGTTTTTTTCCGAAATCCATGAAAAAAATATGTGACAAAATTTTTACATTTTTGGAAAGGTGTGTTCATTTCCTATTGAGCACTGAAAACTGCAACGATTTTGAAAGCTCGGTTCTTTAGATATTCGCATTTAACGGATTGCGTAAAAACTCAGTAAAATTACATTGGATGCGAATATCTAATGAACTAGACATTGCAAAAGCTTTTGGTTTTCACAAACAAAAAGCTTTTGAATAGAGGATGTAGAATTTGAAAACCGAAACCATTTGCATGGCTTGGCGGCGAAGATACATCTGTGCAAAGGCATTTTCAGGCTAAATGCAAATAATCGAATATCACTTTGGATGCCTATATTTCGAAAACCAGATATCATAGAGGGTTCTGGATTTCAGTTCTGGAAAGCTCTTGAAAATCTCTGTACCTCATTTCTCTACTTAAACCTCCTTCAAGGCTTGGTTTCAGAAATATCGCCATCCAAAGACATCAAGGAGGGTATTTGGAGGCAGAAAATCAGTAAAATCACTTCGGATGCGAATATTTCCTACACAAGCCTATGAAAAAAAATTTGGCTTCGATGTGTCTATAGGGTTTGAAAAGACCTTTCCATTAACGTACCGCATGATTTATTTCATTAGTTTTGAAAAAAAAGTATTTTTTTTTTTGAAAAAATGGCAAGGGGTTAGTCCATGTTTTTTTCCGAAATCCATGAAAAAAATATGTGACAAAATTTTTACATTTTTGGAAAGGTGTGTTCATTTCCTATTGAGCACTGAAAACTGCAACGATTTTGAAAGCTCGGTTCTTTAGATATTCGCATTTAACGGATTGCGTAAAAACTCAGTAAAATTACATTGGATGCGAATATCTAATGAACTAGACATTGCAAAAGCTTTTGGTTTTCACAAACAAAAAGCTTTTGAATAGAGGATGTAGAATTTGAAAACCGAAACCATTTGCATGGCTTGGCGGCGAAGATACATCTGTGCAAAGGCATTTTCAGGCTAAATGCAAATAATCGAATATCACTTTGGATGCCTATATTTCGAAAACCAGATATCATAGAGGGTTCTGGATTTCAGTTCTGGAAAGCTCTTGAAAATCTCTGTACCTCATTTCTCTACTTAAACCTCCTTCAAGGCTTGGTTTCAGAAATATCGCCATCCAAAGACATCAAGGAGGGTATTTGGAGGCAGAAAATCAGTAAAATCACTTCGGATGCGAATATTTCCTACACAAGCCTATGAAAAAAAATTTGGCTTCGATGTGTCTATAGGGTTTGAAAAGACCTTTCCATTAACGTACCGCATGATTTATTTCATTAGTTTTGAAAAAAAAGTATTTTTTTTTTTTGAAAAAATGGCAAGGGGTTAGTCCATGTTTTTTTCCGAAATCCATGAAAAAAATATGTGACAAAATTTTTACATTTTTGGAAAGGTGTGTTCATTTCCTATTGAGCACTGAAAACTGCAACGATTTTGAAAGCTCGGTTCTTTAGATATTCGCATTTAACGGATTGCGTAAAAACTCAGTAAAATTACATTGGATGCGAATATCTAATGAACTAGACATTGCAAAAGCTTTTGGTTTTCACAAACAAAAAGCTTTTGAATAGAGGATGTAGAATTTGAAAACCGAAACCATTTGCATGGCTTGACGGCGAAGATACATCTGTGCAAAGGCATTTTCAGGCTAAATGAAAATAATCGAATATCACTTTGGATGCCTATATTTCGAAAACCAGATATCATAGAGGGTTCCTGAAAGCTCTTGAAAATCTCTGTACCTAATTTCTCTACTTTAACCTCCTTCAAGGCTTGGTTTCAGAAATATCGCCATCCAAAGACATCAAGGAAGGTATTTGGAGGCAGAAAATCAGTAAAATCACTTCGGATGCGAATATTTCCTACACAAGCCTATGAACAAAAATTTGGCTTCGATGTGTCTATAGGGTTTGAAAAGACCTTTCCATTAACGTACCGCATGATTTATTTCATTAGTTTTGAAAAAAAAGTTTGTTTTTTTTTTGAAAAAATGGCAAGGGGCTAGTCCATGTTTTTTTCCGAAATCCATGAAAAAAATATGTGACAAAATTTTTACATTTTTGGAAAGGTGTGTTCATTTCCTATTGAGCACTGAAAACTGCAACGATTTTGAAAGCTCGGTTCTTTAGATATTCGCATTTAACGGATTGCGTAAAAACTCAGTAAAATTACATTGGATGCGAATATCTAATGAACTAGACATTGCAAAAGCTTTTGGTTTTCACAAACAAAAAGCTTTTGAATAGAGGATGTAGAATTTGAAAACCGAAACCATTTGCATGGCTTGGCGGCGAAGATACATCTGTGCAAAGGCATTTTCAGGCTAAATGCAAATAATCGAATATCACTTTGGATGCCTATATTTCGAAAACCAGATATCATAGAGGGTTCTGGATTTCAGTTCTGGAAAGCTCTTGAAAATCTCTGTACCTCATTTCTCTACTTAAACCTCCATCAAGGCTTGGTTTCAGAAATATCGCCATCCAAAGACATCAAGGAAGGTATTTGGAGGCAGAAAATCAGTAAAATCACTTCGGATGCGAATATTTCCTACACAAGCCTATGAAAAAAAATTTGGCTTCGATGTGTCTATAGGGTTTGAAAAGACCTTTCCATTAACGTACCGCATGATTTATTTCATTAGTTTTGAAAAAAAAGTTTGTTTTTTTTTTGAAAAAATGGCAAGGGGTTAGTCCATGTTTTTTTCCGAAATCCATGAAAAAAATATGTGACAAAATTTTTACATTTTTGGAAAGGTGTGTTCATTTCCTATTGAGCACTGAAAACTCCAACGATTTTGAAAGCTCGGTTCTTTAGATATTCGCATTTAACGGATTGCGTAAAAACTCAGTAAAATTACATTGGATGCGAATATCTAATGAACTAGACATTGCAAAAGCTTTTGGTTTTCACAAACAAAAAGCTTTTGAATAGAGGATGTAGAATTTGAAAACCGAAACCATTTGCATGGCTTGGCGGCGAAGATACATCTGTGCAAAGGCATTTTCAGGCTAAATGCAAATAATCGAATATCACTTTGGATGCCTATATTTCGAAAACTAGATATCATAGAGAGTTCTGGATTTCAGTTCTGGAAAGCTCTTGAAAATCTCTGTACCTCATTTCTTTACTTAAACCTCCTTCAAGGCTTGGTTTTAGAAATATCGCCATCCAAAGACATCAAGGAAGGTATTTGGAGGCAGAAAATCAGTAAAATCACTTCGGATGCGAATATTTCCTACACAAGCCTATGAAAAAAAATTTGGCTTCGATGTGTCTATAGGGTTTGAAAAGACCTTTCCATTAACGTACCGCATGATTTATTTCATTAGTTTTGAAAAAAAAGTATTTTTTTTTTTGAAAAAATGGCAAGGGGTTAGTCCATGTTTTTTTCCGAAATCCATGAAAAAAATATGTGACAAAATTTTTACATTTTTGGAAAGGTGTGTTCATTTCCTATTGAGCACTGAAAACTGCAACGATTTTGAAAGCTCGGTTCTTTAGATATTCGCATTTAACGGATTGCGTAAAAACTCAGTAAAATTACATTGGATGCGAATATCTAATGAACTAGACATTGCAAAAGCTTTTGGTTTTCACAAACAAAAAGCTTTTGAATAGAGGATGTAGAATTTGAAAACCGAAACCATTTGCATGGCTTGACGGCGAAGATACATCTGTGCAAAGGCATTTTCAGGCTAAATGAAAATAATCGAATATCACTTTGGATGCCTATATTTCGAAAACCAGATATCATAGAGGGTTCCTGAAAGCTCTTGAAAATCTCTGTACCTAATTTCTCTACTTTAACCTCCTTCAAGGCTTGGTTTCAGAAATATCGCCATCCAAAGACATCAAGGAAGGTATTTGGAGGCAGAAAATCAGTAAAATCACTTCGGATGCGAATATTTCCTACACAAGCCTATGAAAAAAAATTTGGCTTCGATGTGTCTATAGGGTTTGAAAAGACCTTTCCATTAACGTACCGCATGATTTATTTAATTAGTTTTGAAAAAAAAGTATTTTTTTTTTTGAAAAAATGGCAAGGGGTTAGTCCATGTTTTTTTCCGAAATCCATGAAAAAAATATGTGACAAAATTTTTACATTTTTGGAAAGGTGTGTTCATTTCCTATTGAGCACTGAAAACTGCAACGATTTTGAAAGCTCGGTTCTTTAGATATTCGCATTTAACGGATTGCGTAAAAACTCAGTAAAATTACATTGGATGCGAATATCTAATGAACTAGACATTGCAAAAGCTTTTGGTTTTCACAAACAAAAAGCTTTTGAATAGAGGATGTAGAATTTGAAAACCGAAACCATTTGCATGGCTTGGCGGCGAAGATACATCTGTGCAAAGACATTTTCAGGCTAAATGCAAATAATCGAATATCACTTTGGATGCCTATATTTCGAAAACCAGATATCATAGAGGGTTCTGGATTTCTGTTCTGGAAAGCTCTTGAAAATCTCTGTACCTCATTTCTCTACTTTAACCTCCTTCAAGGCTTGGTTTCAGAAATATCGCCATCCAAAGACATCAAGGAAGGTATTTGGAGGCAGAAAATCAGTAAAATCACTTCGGATGCGAATATTTCCTACACAAGCCTATGAAAAAAAATTTGGCTTCGATGTGTCTATAGGGTTTGAAAAGACCTTTCCATTAACGTACCGCATGATTTATTTCATTAGTTTTGAAAAAAAAGTATTTTTTTTTTGAAAAAATGGCAAGGGGTTAGTCCATGTTTTTTTCCGAAATCCATGAAAAAAATATGTGACAAAATTTTTACATTTTTGGAAAGGTGTGTTCATTTCCTATTGAGCACTGAAAACTCCAACGATTTTGAAAGCTCGGTTCTTTAGATATTCGCATTTAACGGATTGCGTAAAAACTCAGTAAAATTACATTGGATGCGAATATCTAATGAACTAGACATTGCAAAAGCTTTTGGTTTTCACAAACAAAAAGCTTTTGAATAGAGGATGTAGAATTTGAAAACCGAAACCATTTGCATGGCTTGGCGGCGAAGATACATCTGTGCAAAGGCATTTTCAGGCTAAATGCAAATAATCGAATATCACTTTGGATGCCTATATTTCGAAAACCAGATATCATAGAGGGTTCTGGATTTCAGTTCTGGAAAGCTCTTGAAAATCTCTGTACCTCATTTCTCTACTTAAACCTCCATCAAGGCTTGGTTTCAGAAATATCGCCATCCAAAGACATCAAGGAAGGTATTTGGAGGCAGAAAATCAGTAAAATCACTTCGGATGCGAATATTTCCTACACAAGCCTATGAAAAAAAATTTGGCTTCGATGTGTCTATAGGGTTTGAAAAGACCTTTCCATTAACGTACCGCATGATTTATTTAATTAGTTTTGAAAAAAAAGTATTTTTTTTTTTGAAAAAATGGCAAGGGGTTAGTCCATGTTTTTTTCCGAAATCCATGAAAAAAATATGTGACAAAATTTTTACATTTTTGGAAAGGTGTGTTCATTTCCTATTGAGCACTGAAAACTGCAACGATTTTGAAAGCTCGGTTCTTTAGATATTCGCATTTAACGGATTGCGTAAAAACTCAGTAAAATTACATTGGATGCGAATATCTAATGAACTAGACATTGCAAAAGCTTTTGGTTTTCACAAACAAAAAGCTTTTGAATAGAGGATGTAGAATTTGAAAACCGAAACCATTTGCATGGCTTGGCGGCGAAGATACATCTGTGCAAAGGCATTTTCAGGCTAAATGCAAATAATCGAATATCACTTTGGATGCCTATATTTCGAAAACCAGATATCATAGAGGGTTCTGGATTTCAGTTCTGGAAAGCTCTTGAAAATCTCTGTACCTCATTTCTCTACTTTTACCTCCTTCAAGGCTTGGTTTCAGAAATATCGCCATCCAAAGACATCAAGGAAGGTATTTGGAGGCAGAAAATCAGTAAAATCACTTCGGATGCGAATATTTCCTACACAAGCCCATGAAAAAAAATTTGGCTTCGATGTGTCTATAAGGTTTGAAAAGACCTTTCCATTAACGTACCGCATGATTTATTTCATTAGTTTTGAAAAAAAAGTTTTTTTTTTTTGAAAAAATGGCAAGGGGTTTGTCCATGTTTTTTTCCGAAATCCATGAAAAAAATTTGTGACAAAATTTTTACATTTTTGGAAAGGTGTGTTCATTTCCTATTGAGCACCGAAAACGGCAACGATTTTGAAAGCTCGGTTTTTTAGATATTCTTCTCTCTAAATAATTCATTTTCTCTAAATAAATTTTCGTTCTTGAAAAAATCTATTCTTACTGGGTTTGTTACACAGGACTCTTATAATGGCTGCTGCACGTTTGCATATCTTTTTTAAAAATTTCACTAGATTTGTCATTGTTGTAAGTCTTAAGAACCAATCTTTAAAAAAATCAATCAACTTATTTTTAATGCAAATTCTTTGGAACTTATAGTTTAAAACTTGTCAATTTTCTCGGCGCCAGCTTTTAATTATTTGTATTATAAAATTTATGTAATTATCAAAATTGAAACGATCAAAAATTAAAACCAGACAAAATACATTTCCATTGCCATAAAAATAAACTCCACTTGAATATTTATCCCAAAGCACTAAGGATCCATAAAGATTTCCCATTAAAGAAAGAGAGAGCTTGGCCGCTACGCTGCGCTGTGCTAGTGAAGCCGCAGCAAACCACTGTTTAAGAGATTCAGCTGTATAAGCAGTAGTCAATATAGACAGATAGCGATCTTAATTGGTTTCACATTCAATGCAAATCTTAATTTCGAATCAAATATGGTGAAGGAGAATGGAGATGTCGTTTGCGCAGTCACAGAGGAGGACATCCTCCAAAATATCATAAATTATTTAGTAATTTTATTATTTTAAGCATCCAGAGAGAGGAAGATTCAGAAGCTATAATAAAATATAAAGTCATTAGTCCTTATTTGCGGTTGTGGTCTTCACTGTGTATACCTACCCACAGAGCCAGACAGACACAATGCGCGCTGAGCATTAAGTCAGGAATAGCAATTTCAATTATCTACGATGGTATTTCCGGACAAACGTGATAGCCACTCTATGCATACGAAATGGCCAATAAGTTTGTGGGGGAAAATAAAATAACGCAAAACTATTTTTAGCTCCAAAAATAATTCTCGGCCGTGTGCAAGGATAGCAGAATCTATAAAGTTGTTCCTCTGGCACACAAATTGGATTTGGAAGCTTATCCTGTGAGATTGTTCTCCATTTTAACACAAACATACACAGACACAGAACCTCTCTCAAGGATGACGATGCACTTTTTAGTTAGAGTTTTCTTTAGAATGGAAATATTTTTGATGATGGCCTTTTGCCATTTAAGTCCTGGTTTTTTGTTCAATGAATCCGGGAAAACTCATTGAAGCTCTGTGAAATGGTTGTGATTTTATTTTTGGATGCAATTTCAAACACGTGTGGGAGGATATCTCAAGAATAGAATGGCATTTATGGTGTCAACTTTTGGATGAAAAATAGAATTGTTGAAGATTAAATCGTGCTGTGAAATTTAGATGGATTTAACCTATGAAAAGGATTCATTTAGACCAACAAAAAAAAATTATAAAAAGACTTTCTAAAAACGAATGTAATAGGGCAATGATATAAAATGGTATATTTAGATTTCGAAAGGAATTTGATTCATGTAACGAGTATTATCGTAAGTCCAATAAAAATAACATGCTTTTCTATAAAAAAAAAAATGTCTATGAAATAAAGAGTTCCTAATTCAAAATATAGTAGTTTCTTAATTTTGAAAGTTTAAATTTGGTAGTTAAAGGGAAAATAAATTGTAGGTTAGGTTCCATAAAAAAGATTTAAAAATATTGCATGTCAAAATTTTCAACAAAAAAAAAGGTTTTAAAAAATTAACCATTTTTTCCCTTTGATTCGAGAAATCAACCCCAAAATAAAATGCAGGAGTTTATGTTTTCTTGATCATGAAAGAAATAGCATGAGAAGTGCTTGCCAGATGAGTTTTTAAAAGTATTGGATTCAACCAATCAATTTTGCGTTATTGAACAATTCTATTTCCAATTGGCTTAAAAATAATTTATATCATGTATCTAACATTCATAAATAAAAGAATTTTGTTGGCACGTTTGGCCTAACGTTATACATAGAAAAAAAATTTTAATACAAATAAGATTTATAGTTTTTGAAAACTTAATATAAAAGTCGGGTTGACTTTGTTGTCCTCGGGTTGTTCAGTCCCGGTTGTCAAGTGGCAGTATTGGTTTAGGGTTGGGATAGGATTGGCGTTTAGCCACGATAATGGGCTGCTCCTGGATCAGAGTAGAAGTGTCCTGCTTCATCGTTGATTGTTGTAGTCGTATCCAGGATTTCCTTAGCCCCTAGGTACATTTGTTCCGGATGTCGTTGTTGGTTTATCATCGTTCTCCTCAGTTGATTAGGGTGGTTGGTGAGGTTCCTTACCAGTTTTTTGCAGATAGCATTAAGTACTTGTCCAGGAGGACGACTTTTGCTTCAGAGTAGAGTTGCTCGTTCTTGAAGTGCTTACGCCGTTGACGATCGAAATAAGTCCACTTCGGATCCTCAGGATTTTTCTCTCGAATATTTGCAGTTCCTTCATAGCTGCTTTGGAGATTGTGAACCAAACTGGGAAGCTGTAACTGATATCTGGCCTCATAAGTTGCTTGTAGATTAAACATTTTGTCTGCTGGCTTAGCCCAGTTCTTTTTTCATCAGCGGGTAGAGGCGGTGGAAAGCAAAGTTGGCCTTTTTGAGTACAGAACGCGAATATAGGTTGAATCTCAGCAGCTCGTTGAAGTTGATGCCTAGGTACTTGGCGCTGCGTTTGTCTGGTAATCTGGTACCATCTGGGAGTTCAAGGGCGATGCTTCTGCAGCTTCTAGCTGAGCAACCACGTCTACCCTCTGGTTTTCTAAAGCAAACAAGCTCTGATTTGGATGAGTCTGTCCGGATACCCTATTTGGTGTAAAACTGAAACAGTTTAGGGATGTGTGCCTCGACTTCTCAGACAGCTATCAATGGAGAGAATGATGAGCAATATGTTAGTATGTCATCAGCGAAGTGAAGGTTCTCGCATTCCCCTGAAATTGGTTGGTCAGAGGTCATGATATTGTAGAGAGGTTTCGATCCTTGGGCAACTCCAGCCCTGATGCTCTTCACTGTAGATTTGAAGTTCTCCAGTTGCACGAAAAAGTTCCTGGAAGAAAGAAAAGAGAATATATATACTTTAAACTGAAAAAACTATTAAAAACAACGGTATTCATTCATGCTATTCATTTGAAAAGCCAGAAATCAATTTTTTTTATTTTCTTTTTAATAAACTTAAAAAAAAAAATTTAAAAAAAAAAACAAATTTCATAATAATTTTTCGAAATTCGTAACAAAGTCAATCGGCTTCCTTGAATTTTCACGGGATATCAAAATAAGTCCGGGTTTAAAAGGGTTTTGAGAAATATATTTACTTGTAAAAAGGCTTTTATTGTATGTAAAAAGATGATAAAAAATAAATTAATAAATTAAATAAATAAAAACCAACCTATAAATGAAGTGCTTTAAATGTTAAATTTTGATGAAAGCTAAACATTTTAAATAAAGTTAAAAAATGCTGATTACACCGTTAATTTTGTTTTTATTCCCTTCCATCTTCCATGCAGCATACACAAATTAATAGATAGTCAGAGTTCCTAGTGTATGTACTTGATCTTATAAGAAAACAAGTTGCAAGACGGTGACTTTTTTTAAACTGTTTTTTTTTTTTTAACGAAAAAAGAAATTTAAAAATTCGATTTTCTCAAAAGATCACAATTCAACCCCGAAAAGTCTTCAAATAAGGGAGGAACTTTCATATGCGAGATAAAAGCTTAGCAAAAGATTTTTTGAAAATATATAAACATAACATGAACTTTTACGTCAATTAGGACCAGTTTTTTAGAGCGTCCATCCTTGTCTTGGAGTTAAACCTGAGTTAACTCTAAAAAAGTGATTTTCGGTCAATTTAAATCCTAGGTTTATTCTGATTTAATTCATCTAAATTGGAAGGCTATTTCCGTTGTGGTACCATCTTGGTTTGGATAGTGAAAATTATAGGCTATTGAAAATGTCATTTAAAAAGGAACTAAGACGTCCATGGGTTTTTATTGTAGAAATTCATAATTGGGATATTGAATATGAGAAAACCGCAGAGTGCTATTAAATTCAAGGTTGCATTTTGGAGGAAGGGGTGCAAAAGCACCCTTTTTGGGTTTTCACATATAACTCGAAAACGAAGCAAAATTTCGAGATAATGTTGAAAACCTTTTTTTTTTAAATAGAAAAGAAAGATGATTCAATTTACTTTAAAATGAAACATTCAGAAAAAGTTTTAGAAAAATATCCACCGAGAAACGGTCGCTCAAACTAATTTTAAAATTTAAAAGCAAAAAATTTGGTATTTATGGCTATTTTGAGAAACTTGAAAGATGAAACGCTCAAAATAGGTCTATGATTCATTCTTGACGACTGAAGTATGAAACAAAAGTAAAATTTAAATTTTTCACAGTTTCACAATTTTTTTCAAAGTTTAAAATAATTGCCTAAAATAACAAACTTGTTCCTAAAAACCCAGTTTATAATTGAAATAGAATTATGTTGATTACTAAGAACTTGTAGTATGGCTTCAATCCTGTAATTTCGTACGGACCTGCTAACTTCACAGTACAGTTCGTGTACCTCAGGAGCCAAGCATGCTAGAAACTTTCAGTAAGACTCCAAACTGTTAGTTTGTTTGCATTACTAAAATAGGCTAGATCCAAATTTTGAAGTCTTTAATTAAAAAAAAAAAAAAAAACTGACCTGCTAACTACACTGTTACCAAGCCAGTTTCAAGTTTATGCATGCTTGGTTTTTGAGACATTTTTATATTAAGAACTTAAAATTATGAACCTAGCTTATTGTTGATACTTACTGCAAGTTCATAGTATGCTCAGTTCCTGCGATACGTGATGTGACCTGCTGACTTCACTGTGAAGTTAGGAGATCAATCAATTGCACCCTTATTAGGTGAACTGCAAAAACGGATATAAAAATGCAAGCGATTTTTTTTAAACTAAAATTTTAAATACTACATTAAAATAAATGAATTGCGGAAAAATAAGAAAAAAAACTAAATTAGAAAAAAAAAAATCTTCAAACCAAAAAATAAGAAAACACAAATATATGCATTTAGAATTAAAAGTCCTTATAGTCCAGTAAATAGAGCAATTTTAGTACTGAACAAATGAAAAAAATGGCGGCAGGCTGAAATTTTGCTGGTCGTTTCGAGGGTTTTTTAATTTATATAACTTCAATCTAAGTTGCCGATCACCTACCCCTTGCACGGTCGGTGTCACGCCCACTTTTCTTAAATCTTGGTTTATTAAAAAACGGCTGCACCGATATGGATGAAATTTTCATATTTTTCGTTTTTTTTTCGAATTTATTCTTATGGACGAGAAAAAAATTTGCAAGCTGATTTTGGTAAACTCCGCCCAACTACCACGCTCACTTTTCCAAAACCTTGATTTCTTAGAAACTAATTTAGATAAAATTTTATGATTTTGTACACACTAGCGATTTTAAAATTAAGGAAGCACTCTTGGCTTGGTGAAACCATATGGGTGGCATGCTTCTTTCTCCGGTGCATGGGTATATTAGTTTATTGGAGCTGTCCTAGTGAGCAACGATTTCAAATAGAAATAAAAACTCAAATCAGTCTTCAAGTTCTTAGTGAAGAAAATGATTTATTTGAGTTCTTTCATAGCGTAAGGAACAGTTTTTGATATCCCTGCTAAACGAGTGTGAAATTTTTAAATCTTAAGACTTAATATAATTCATCGATGTACATAGGGGGACGAGCAATCCAATTGTGCTTTAATTTGAGGACGGGTTTTCTTTTTAAAAGCAAACCGATTATTTAAGGGCCTCTCATATTAAATAAACGACCTGATATAAAAATAAATATTTGCGTAAACTTTAAGTTACCATAGACTAATTTAATATTTTGGGAGAAATTTGTTTTTCGCTTTATTAGTTAGAAGAACCGTTCCCAAGAAATAAATATTCTGAAAAAGAGACCGTGGCAGCGGCCGGATTTAAATGAAATTTTTCAACAAAAATTGTCTCATTCATAAGAATAAACCCTGAAACCTTTTTGCTTCTGAGAAACGAAAAAATAAGAAAAGTGGGTGTGGCAAAGGGTGGCCGTTATTCAAACTAATTTTCTTCTCGTCCATTAGAACAAGTTCTGAAAATTTCAGAGAAATCGTTGGAGATGTTTCTGAGAAACAAAGGGATAAGAAAAGTGGGCGAGGCAGTGGTTGGATTTTACTCAAACTAATTTGCCCCTATTTTCTCGTCTATAAAATTAAACTCTGAAAATTTCATGTTGCAGCCGTTTCTTAATAAACCAAAATTTAAGATAAGTAGGCGTGGCACCGTCCGTGCAAGGAGAAAATTGAAGTTGTATTCCTACCCCCGAAACGACCTGCAAAATTTTAATTGCAATTCTAATTTTATTGTACTATTATATTTTTATTAAAATTATTTCTTAAACTATATTTAATAACACAAAATTGCATATGATCTCCCTGTAACTTGACTCCAGTGACTTCAATTAATTCTTTCAGCTATTAAAAAGATCCTTTTTCACTTCGTAAATATAATTATTCATCAATTCCCATCCTTTTATATAAAGGTCGTATATAAAAAGTCTACAATTTGTGTGCACTTCTGCATCCAATTTAAAAGTCATTCTAATTAAGTGCAACGATAGGTATATTTAATTAGCACTTAAGTAGGACGTAATCTATCAATCATACGATTTTTGAATTTCTGTTGTGGAAAAGCTAAGCTATCTTGACGGACCTGCAGGGACCTTAAAAAAACATTTTTTTAATTTAATATTTCGAAAATGGTTTGATGATTTTGTTTTGCAATTTTTGTGAAATCTGAAAAGAACTGATTATGTCCCCTTTCAGTCATTCAATTTGAAGTAAACTGCTTCAGAGATAATTGATTGGGTTTATTAAGCAGTAATAACCGACTTGTAAAATTGAACCTTTACAAAAATAATTTTTAGTTTCCATTTTGTTTTGTCCTTAAATTTTTTTGATTGATAGGCACTCTTCAATAAATAATTTTTTTTTCTATTTTTCAGATAACCCGCCAAAGTATTGATGCATGCAAAAACTATTTCCGTGATGACTTAATTAAGGCTGATTGGGCTCTAATGCTTGAATTAAAGAAGACCTTTGAAATTCTGTAAATACATATACAAAAAAAAATGAATAATTAGAAAAATCCCATGAGAACAACAACAACAAAACGTTTATGAAATATTAAATGAATAATCTAGTAAGATTTTAACTGTAAAAGGATTTATTATTATTGTTTTGTAAATCGAGGCCAAAACAAAAACTTTTAAAATAGGCGAACAAATTAAAAAAAAATATTTTTTTTTTAATAAGTTTTTTTTTTATGTGTATATGTAGTTTTTTTTTGGCTTAAATTAATTATTTTAAAATTTTTATTTTTGAACACAAAAAAAATCCTTCATAGCTTACTGTAGTGTTATAACTTAATTTATTAAATTATATACTTTTTTTAACTAGGTTTTGACTCGACTATATTTCGTATTTTTAGAAATTTAAAACAAAGTTAAGAATAACAGAACAAAAACAAAAAAGAAATATAAAGTTATGGCACTCATTCAATAATACATTTTATATATGTAGGTTTATCTTGAAATAAAAAATAAAAATATATATATAAAAAAATATATACATACATTACAATGCAAAAAAAAAAATAAAAATATTTCTAGAATGTTGGAAAACAAATGAAATTGATAAAAGCTTGATCTTTTAATTATTCAATGTTTAAACTTAAAATGATTTTTTTTTTAAATAATAAAAAATAAATATTTTTAAAACAATTTAATATTAAATTTTGTTCTTGTGGTTTCTTTAGTTGTGAATGTGAAAGTATTTTTGGTAAGTATTTGGCCAATTTTGAACCGTTTTCCATTGCATATAATGAGTGTAGAATTTAGTGCCAAAATCTTTCATATCCTTGCATTTTCATTAAAAAACCTTGTTAACTGGGCTAAACTTATAACAGTGAAATCTCTAAAAATAAAAAAAAACTTCGACTACCTCCAACCTTTGCAGCAAATCACTTTAGCATGACTTATGGTTGTTCATAACTTTTTTGTGAGCAAATAAAATCCTTTAATCCTTGTGTTGCCACTTTAATTCTCTCGCACAAAAAAGTGCAAACTATTAAAACTATTTAAGCCAGTTAGTGACGCCATTGCTATCCTCGAAAGACTTTACCACACATGAAAAAAAAAAGTTGATTCACAAAAAAAAAAAAATTAATTTATTTGCCCGTTCCGAACCAAAATGTATCCTTTTTTCAAGGATGTTGACCCAAAAGTCTTGCGCATTCGATAGAAATTCTGCCTCCATTCATAAAACGCTCAAAGTGGTGACGACAAAAAAAAATCGATAAAGAATTTCAGTATCCTTGTGCTGAATATAGGAGTCTGCTTGATGTTGCTGCTGCTGATGGTGTATATATCCCCACGACACGGACTTATATGTAGCACATAGTGAGATACACACCTTGCTTTGCCGGGTGCAATGATGTCGGCGCCGACGTTGAATTCCATACGGAACTGGGTCAACATGGATTCATTGAACCCGTAAGCAAGTTGTGCTTTTGCCAGTCCAGCAATGTGAATGCAAGTTCTATAGAGAGGGTGTTGGGCTGAGTTGGCAACAACTAACTATACTTGTGCAACTTTGATAACGCCGAACAGAGTTATTTATAATGTTCAAGGATTGCACAGAAACAACTGGTGGAATATACATACACCAAAAGGTACCTAGCAACCCAGCAATTTGTTTCTATGAATGACGCAAGAGAATATCAATGAAAACGAACTCAAACCAAAATTCAATTCATAAACCCGATGCGACGCAAACGATGAAGCAAGGATGTGAATGGAAATATGAAATAATAGAATCAAGGAATGGTGCGCTGCGTCCGGCTCGGCTGATGGTAGAGTTAGTAGCAGTTCATCCATATGCAATCCTCTTGAACTTTTGCCCTAGATTTCTGGGAATTATGAATAGGATACAAATAATATGTCCTTGTTGTCAGACAAAATCATAAAGAGCCTCGATATGCAGGCAGACATGGAGAAGGCGTAGAATGCGATGCAATGATAGGGGGAGACAGAGGGGGTGGAGATATTTTTGAATTCAATTAATAATTCAAATGAAGTATTATAAAGGATATGTGGGTAAAGCACAAACAAAAAAATAAATAATGACTGTGGACTTGGATAATACATGGAAATGTTATGCAAATATTAAGCCATTTTATTCCATTTCAAGGATTCTTTTATGAGATTTGGTTTTATGTTAGAGAAAAAAATGGTCTTTGAAAGAATTAAACATATATATCTATTGCCATTGAGATCAAGGTGGAATATTTAGATATTTTGTACAAATTTTAAAATGTTAATATTATAAAGTAAAAATATTTTTTAATTTTATCCAATTATGATGAGCAATGGTTTTGATTTTAAAAAAATTACGATCAATTTAATGGTAATTCCTGGTTCCAGTTTTTAAAAAAGTCTTACCTTCGAACCTGCCGATTTATAGAAGCTAAATAATTCTCGAGGCAATTTCTCTAGAACGAGATCTGAAACCAAAAAGTGCACCCACTCTCTTCAACTTAACTTCAATCTCACTTTTCTATGTCCGAATTCCAGATCAAGATCTGGACTAGAGGTAGGTTTTGCGATAAACCTTTTACTTAAATGCCTGCAACTCGAAAAGCCTTCAAATAAGGAAGTAACTGGCACATGCGAGATAAAAGTTTTTATCAAAGAATATTCGAAAGGTCATGGTATTTTTTTCTCAGGACCAATCGTTTCGGAGGTATAGGCTGAATTATGTTTAAATCAAAACTTTGACATTCAAAAAATTTCACCATTAACTTTATATCCAAAGAAAAAAAAAAACGTTACCTAATTCATTTCCAACATTGGTTACTCGTGTTGTGAATCAGCTCAATATCAAATATCAAATTAGCTACTAACATTCTCTTATACTACTGACGATAATTCAAAAACTCATACAAAAAAGTCCATGACTGATCAATTACTGAAACTAGTTGACCTTTTATATAGATCTAGAGATCTTTCAGATGGTATATATTTTTTGCAAATTTCCCATAAATGAGGTGATACAAATCGTTATGACCTTGAAATCTTTTTTAAAATAAATTAAAAATTCATAAAAAAAAACTATGCCTGACCAATTTCTGAAAATACTCGTAGCTGACCTGAAATGGCCTTTAAAATGGCATACTTCTTTTTTTGAAATGACCCAAATGAGGTGCCAAAAGTTTTTTTTTAAACCTTGAAACGAGATTTGAAAATTTATAGAAAAAAAAAACTATAGCTGACCAATTACCGAAAATGGTTGACCTTTTATCACTATTTACAAATCTTTTAGATGACATCTTTTTTTAAATTTCCCATAAATGAGGTGCCAAAAATCGCGCGTGACCTTGAGTGACCTTGAGAAACTTTAAGCCTTTATAACTAGTTATAAAGGACTGACCAATTTCTAGGACTAGTTGACCTTTCCTGACCAATTAGATGACATTCTAAAATATCAAATTTCCATATATGAGGTGCCAAAGTTTAAGAGCCCAAAGTATGCACCCCAGAAGAGAAATTTGCTAGGAGCGTAAAGGGATCTCACTAGTTAATTGTCAACTTATAATTAAAACATCGAGAGTCAAACAACTGTTTGTTTAACTCAGGAAAACCAGTATCAAAGGAAATCGCAGGATTATAACAAGTGCTTCAAAAAATTATCCTTTTAAGTCTCTGAATTACATTTTAAAGCAAGATTTCTGGACTGAAACTATTTCTGAATGACCCTACCCCATGCCATCCCCCCACAAACTTAACCAAAATCCTGCATACACCCTTGCTTGGTAAATGTAATTTGCACGGAAGGATAGCCATAAGACATAAGAGTGCCTTTTCCTATGAACTCGCTTACAAAATACGACCATTTTAGTGATATTGGGCTAACAGTTTACATATACGTGTACTGGCTACATTTCAATGAAAAAAAGTCGGGAACTGTTTTTTGACCTTTAAGCCTTGTCCAACTAAGGTGGTTTGAAAGTATGCCAAGCCACGTTTCGTGCTGCCTATGACACCTTCAACACAGCAGATGTGCATGGAGCGATTTAAATCTAGGTTTGGCCACACTAGTTTTGTCGCCAAACAAGTAGTCATGTTGTTGGACCTAATGTTTGTAATGTCACGTAGTGATAGACGAGTCAATATAAGATCTATAGTGGCACAAATTTGCCTTTTGGTTCTAATGGGTGTTGTCTGCATGAGAAAAAAAGTTTACCAAAATCGGACCATCGGCAGTCGCTTTTTCCAAAAAAGTTATAATCAAAACTTTAATGTTCTGCAAACCATTTAATACAAAAAAGTTGATTCACTATATGTGCTCGTATAGTCATGCCCGATTAGTTGCATATACTTTTTTTTGTTACATAATAAACGCAGTATTTGATTTACCAAAATAGAAAAGTAAATGCATTAGTATTTTTCAATTTTCCAATACCAAGTAACTGGGAAAATCAATTAAGTGGGGGCTCTATTAAACAGAATTTACTGTAAATGTTTCATATTTTGTTACAATTTATGCTTGATATAGAAAAAAAAATGTACATTTGGTTTACTGATCTTGTTTTCAGTTTGGACCTTTTGGAACACCTTTTTTAGACAAAAAGGACACGTTCAAGAATATGCCAATATTTTTTATTTTTTAAAATGAATTTTTCGACCCTAAAAAAACTAGATTAGATACAAAAAACATTGTTAAACATCAAAAATTACTAAAGTTATAGATTTTTTTTCTGATTTCCGGAGTGACCGGCCGCCATTTTGAAAAAAAAAGTGACTTCCGATGGTCCGATATTGTTAAACTTTTTTTTTCATGCAAACAACATCCATTACAGCCAAAAACCATCAAAAAACCTTTTGTTGGAATTCGCATCATCTCACTTGGATCTCGTTGGATCCATTGCGTTCCCCAGGGTAAAGATGGAAAGTGATGATGAATAGGGAGGAGGTTAAGGATAAGTTTTAGGTTGGGGAAGCCTCCCTGAACCATCGTGAGTTCTGAATGAATTTCTGGATGTTTTTAAGTGGCAAGACAGAGATGTCGCCCAGTTCGTCGAAGAAGTATTCTCCTAGGGCTTCTTTTCTGGTTCTAGCTAGGCTGGGGCATTCACACAAGAAGTGAAAAGAGCCCTCCTCCGCCTCTTCATCATGACATCCTCTACATAAATCCGATGAGCTGATGCCCATTCTGTTCATGTGGATTCCCATTGAATTGTGACCAGTTAGGTCTCCAACTATGAGAGATAATTGAGGCCTGCTTACCTTGAGTAAGTATTCAAATTTTTTCTTAGAAATATTTGGCCAAAGGTTCCTTGAAATCCGACAAGTGTCGATAGATGACCATCTGGCATTTTCAGCTTCCAAGAAACCTTCGTGTATTCTATTTTTTTTCTTGTTCCAGTGGAATGAGCACCGGGGCTTCTATTTAGCTCGGATCAAGAGATGACCCGCTTTCGTTCCCATGAATATCCCTTTGTCCCGGGACCCATCTTAGGGTAACTGTGTTCGTTCCATTGAGTACTCTTAACTTATTCTGGCAACGGCCGATCAGTTTGGACTTTATGGTGATTGATGAAATGGCTTTAATTGTCGCGTGGCTATCTATGAAAATGTCAATATTATTTTTGGTAAATTCACATGATGCAAGATGTTTCGCGGCTTCACAGATTGCCACCACTTCCGCTTGAAAAACACTGCAAAAGTCTCTAAGCTTTATAGATCTATTTATTGGTGGGTTATCTGAGTAGATGACCCAACACCCTCCAAAGTTTGAAACCGTCAGTAAAGATCGAAACATGATTTGCAATAATGACCCTGTTTGTATTCCAGAGTGCCCTGGTGGGGATATCTGTCATGGTAACTGGGTTGAAATCAATGTGCGGCGAAACATAGTCTGTTTGAATGTCAATGTCTGTAAAATTCTTTGTTAGTCTTTGGATTTTAGTCATGGTTTTTAGATTGGTTTCGTTATCTAAGGCTGGCCACCAGACTATGCATGCGTACGTTAGAATTGGCCTTTTAATGGCTGTGTACATCCAATGAATGGTTCTAGGGCTGGGACCCCATCTTTTACCGAAATTTCTGCTACATGTGTAGAAAGCTATTGAGGTCTTTCTTTCTCTTTCTTCAATATTTTATTTTCAGTTTAGCTTACGATCAAGAACAACGCCCAAATATTTAGCATTATCCGAGATCTTTAACGGAATGCCGTTAATGGTCGGCGAGTTTATGTTTGGAATATTGTGTTTCCTTGCATAGAGCACAAGTTCTGTCTTCAGTGGGTCCACAACTACTGGCCCAATTTTTGAGCTTGTCCAGTGACGTTTGTTATTAATCGCACAGAGTGGGGACAAATTTTCCTAAGACCATTATCACGATGCCATCGGCGTATGCCACGACCTTGATACCACTCAGATTTAGTTTAACTAAGATCCGGTTGACAACAAGGAGCCAAAGCAAAGGAGATAAGACTCCACCTTGCGGAGTACCCCTACACGTCCTAACTCTTAACTTGCTATCACCCATTTCTGCATTTATGAGTCATTGTTGTTGGAATTTATTCCACCCTAAATCTTTGTCTTGACTAAATTTTGTTTTGGCTCAGTGAGGTTGAAACTATGGACATGTTAAGAGTTTTGTTTTCAGAGCGAACTGGCGGAATCATTCCCGTTCATTCCCGTAACACATGAGATCAAAAAATATCCCGATTAGACCAGTGGCAATAATAATAACTGTTGACAAAAAAATTATTAGCAGAAAATGAGTGATGGGGAAAATAAGGATCAATAGTGGGATGGCCTGGGGCTGCTTCTCTGGCCAAGGAATGTGACTAATTCGACTAGTGGAGAGAAGAATGAACTATGAAATTCTAAAAAATACCATGGTTCCTTATTTCGATTGGGAAATACCACTTGCCTGGACATTCCAAAATGACAATACTCCAAGTATTAGACGAGGTAGGCTACAATTTTGGCTTTCAGAGAAAAAAGTCATGGTTTTGCAATGGCCAGCGCACTCTCCAGACCTTAAACCTTTAGAAAACTTGTGGGAGCTAGTTAAAAAAATAACTTGATGTCAAGTTTTTAAGCGGAAGGGCGATCCTTATGCTGAATTTAATACGCAGTGGAATGACATACCAGAAAATATTATTAATAACCTCATTGCTTCTATGTCTAAAATATGTGCAACTGCGAGAAGAAATAAAGGGTGTGGCAGTCAAATATTAGCGTTTTCTTGCATAAAAGTTAGAAAATTTTAAGACATTGCTTGAAGTTGCAAATGTTTTGCATAACAAATATCCCTTATTTTTGAGATTATCTCAATTTATTTTTGTTTGAGGGAATAATATTTTATTTTGTTTTTTACAGAAATAAACTGTTGAAATAAGGTTTTCAAAACTGTACAAAGAAGTTAGCTATTTGCTTTTTTAGACAATTTGTATGACATGGGACCATCAGCTTTTTTTAGTTGCAAATGTTTTGCACAGCACTGTATATACATCTTCTCTGAATCGCCGATTTCTTTCTAACTCGAATAATTGTATTTCAGTGTTGGAATAATATGTGGTTTAATAATAAAACTGTTTACAACATATTAGCATGAAAAATAAAAACAAACAATAATAAACATATACTTAAATTAAAAATTAAACAAAGTCAAAAACTTTTTTAGATAAGATGTCAGAAACGTAAAATCATTTTCAGATCCCCTTCCCTTATTTTTGCCTACCCTCCCCACTTCCAGTCATCTGCTGCAGGGCAGTTTATTTTTCCTTTTTAATATCATCACCCACATACTGCTAATAGTTTTTTTTCCAACTTTTGGCTTTCGAAAACCGGTCTGGCACAGGTCTAGATCTAATTTTTTGCATTTCAAATCTCTATTCCAATTTCTAACTAGGCTATAAGGGACAAGTAAGTACTATTGAGCTACTTTACAATTTCAAGTAGCTTTTACTAAAACAACAATGCATTGAGATGATGCAGCTGATGAGGTCAATCTGGTTTCTAGCGTCGCTTTTCCCATAGTGCACCGTCTTAGTGAACAGCTCTTGGCCCTTGATTTGAGTCCTAGTTTTTCTTACTCACATTCTCACCTTTTATCTCCTCAAAACAGGGACACCTACCTAAAATACCTGTTTGAAAAAGTTCTCACATATTTCAAGAAACATAACATATTACAACTCGTATTATACCTACACGACCTCGTTACCCTCATACTTAGCACAAGCAACACCAAACTCAATCACATTATATAAAAATCAATAAAATATCTATCCTTAATTATTATGAGATACATTTATATATGTACGAAGGTATATAACCACTTAAAGAGAGATAGCGAACATAATTCAATTTGCCACAACCTATTTAACTGTCACACAGAAATAATGTAGGTACCTACAAAACTTCTTCCCCATTCTCCATCCACATCAATCTCTGTTGGGTTGGTTCGATGACGTCAGAACAAAATAAATACCAAAAAAAAATCTCTTATCAATCTTTGCCTAACACCCACAACACCCAGAGTGGCAGATGGCAGCAACCCAAGACTTGAAATAAGGTCACCTCTGTTAAATCACAATATTAACAATTTAATTCAAAACAGTAAACACTAAAATCAATTAGTCCGCAATTTAACCATCAAACATTTTCCAGGTCTTCTTCTTGGCCACCTCCTCATTTCTATAGCTAGCTAGGCGTAGGTATCCACATTCAGTGTTCCGTTAAAAGCTTGAGATATATTTTCTATATTGGGTAAATTCACATTGAAGCCTTTCTGTCATCATTGTTCGCCAAGTCGGGACACGTTATTTTCTTTGAAGCTATTTATAGAACCTCTCTGTGTACCTATAAATGTATCCTTACCGAGGGTAAACTTTTTTTCTATCCTTATACCGAGCAATAAGAGCACCTTTCTTCGTTTTATCCTCATCGATCCAAAAATATACACAATCCGACCAGTTGTTGTGTTCTAAAAATAGATTTCCATCCCTACTGGGGCTGATGACAAAACAAAATCATTGAACACCCTCAAATGAAACCATCCCTGTTCATACCCTCAACCAGCCCTCGAATTCTATCTCTCTGTAGGAAAAAGTGGGTCAGGGATGGCATGTTTGTGCAGCGTTTACATGAGGTACATGACCTCGTCGCTGTTTCGTATATAAAAACTGTGTATCTACCCCAAAACGAACTCTCGCATTCCACACAAATGAAAGGAAAGGAATGAATGAATGAGAATACACTCTCAACAATTATACTCCCAGGAGGGGTAAGTTTTTAGGTACTCGCACTAGGGTATATAAGGGTACCTTACCTACTGGTCTGACGGGTGAAACCAGAGAGTCCTTGCCACCTCGCTTAATCTGAAATAAGTTTGATGGCAGGCAAAAATGCAGCGGGCATGACGTCATTGGCAAACGGCCACAAAACTAGGTCACAGAATAGGGGTGGTGGCTGGGTGTCGATGTCGTCGCCACCGCCACTGTCTCTATCGTCTTAATCGTGAATGAAAACAGGTTCTTGTTCTTCGTTCTTGGAAGGGTCTACGTGACTTGTGGCATACCCACAAAATGGAGGCAATGCCAGGAACCCAACCCTGGAGATGAACCCCAGCATCAGTTAGGTTTAGGGACCACCATCTCCAACCAACCATCAACTCTCATTGAGTTTTCAGTTGAAAACGAACAAAAAAAAAAAACAAAAAACTTTCAATAATAAAATGAAATCTATTTTAAGCTCATTCGAGTTCTGTACCTTTCACATCTTGAAAATCTACATTCAAGGACCAGAATAGCACAATCATCAGCATTTATTAGAGAGAAGATGTGCTTAGATTGTTAGATTCCCTTTTTTTTCGCTCCGACCCGTTCTTTTGAATTTTTTTGTTTGTTTTTCAAAAAAAAAGGATTCAGAATAAAGTTTTATATAAATCAAGTGTTTGTTTCTAGAAGAGTAGATATAAGCAGGATTGGGGGATGTGGGGGTTTGCTGATGGGTGGTGTTGAATGTCTAAGAGATAATCTTCTTTATACTTTGGAAGATTTTTTTTTCTTCAAAACCACCTCACGTAATATCAGAAGATCATTGTATATAAACGAGATTTAAGGTATATTGTAGGAGTGAGGTTGGTGTTAATTTGACAACGTTGCAATTTAATGAAGTTATACAAAATGTTAATTTGATTAAATGGAATTTTGAAAAGTTAATTAGTTTAGAAGTTTTGCATTGCTTAATTAGTTTATTAAGTTATTTGGTATTGCTTGGTAGTGTCTATGACTTTTAAGGGTTCGAGAAATCAGATTATTCAGAAATGAATGAAAGAAGATAGAAGTTTGTCGATGGATGAACGTATGAGTTAAAAAACCACTCTTCTTGGTGATATGTATATTCGAAGTTTTGAATTTCAGAAACAGAGAAATATTAGTATTTTGTATTCAATCATTTGAGGGTATATTATGAATCTCAAAATAAAAAATCATTGTCAGAAATTAAGTCAAATATGTAGAGGATCCATGATACCTTGGGGGGTACCACGATCCCCCCATTTTTTTAAAACACATTTTACAGTACAGTGGAAATATAATAGTCCTTTAAATTGACTCTACGTGCTCATTTCAGCACCTGCTGACCAGTGGCGGATGAAGAGGGGGTCATGGGGGTTATGACCCCCCCGGAGGTCCACAGAAACACGAATAGGGAAACCTTTTGGGTAGTTTCATATTTTTTAGTAATCTGTTGCTATACGAAAACCATGATAGTTAGCATCTTTCTTCGTAATGATAAATGAACAGGAAAGAAATATTGCAAAAAAAAATTACTCCTAAAATTATAAGTCCTAAGGTCACACTTAACTGTCAACTCCATCCGACTCAAAATTTTTTTGATTGGATTGACTACTACAACCTAATGTGAACAAAATAACAAAATAGACTCACTTTGATGTTGAGAAGTCATAAAAACAAAAATTAACACAGAGGAAGTTATCGATATACCCACATATTTGCTGCAGGCCAGAAGATCAAATGGTGAAAATATTTTTTTTGAAAAATTTAATAATGCCACCACCCTAAAATAAAATCATGTCTGGCTACGGCCTTGTACACAACTCTTTTAGGCTCCAGATCAGTGTAAAGAGAACGAAAAGATGCAAATTTTAAAATGGAGATATCATGATTCTCCAAACTCCAAAGATATTTATGTCGTTTTCGATTAGATACTTGGAGTACTCTTTTTCTATTCCTTTTTTACTCCCACTGCTCTAATTTTTCCATAAGCCATAGGAATGAAACAGAACACAAAAACTAGCGAAAACAGCATTACATTCGTCACTGAGTATTGGTTGTTTGAAATATTTTGTATTTTAAATGATGAAATGATAGAAAAAACTGCTAAAGGCTGACTGAAAAAGCAATTTGAAATTCCATTGCCGCATCTCATTCCATTTCATTAAGTTTGTGTCGGCAATTCTCAATTTTGTTTGGCACATTGATTTGCAATCAATGGGGCACAGGCCCCGGTTTGCCCCCCCCCCATAGACCTGGGGCTGTTTATAGCTAGCACAGCTATTCAAGCATCAATAAAACGCTATACTCACTTTTATATTGAACCCAAGTCCAGCGCCACAAAAGTTTAAACTTAACGAAACTTTATCTCAATTTTTATATCTACTTTTTTACTGACTTATTTACTGACACTTTTGGATTTGTTGTTGCCAAGAAAAGTTTTACTTTGCTAGATATAACTTTTTCAATAAAACACGCCTATTATTGAATCTGTTTGTTAAGTCCATAAGCAAAAAAAAATATGTTTTTCTGAAAAGTAGTCACACTGTCCAGTTTTCATTATGTTTGTCATAACTTGGAAACTAAGCCGAATTTTACAATTTTACCCTAAAAACTTTTTGCTTCACAATTTAATTCACTATCGAAATTGATGTTTTACAAAATTTTATAAGAAAATTTAAGCAGGAAGCAAAGACAAACATAACAAAATCGAAAAATCAAAAAGATTTTAATTTTTTTCGAAAACGGACACAATCTTTTTTAGAGCAAAACTACAAAGGGACATACTTTAACTAAAATCTATTATATATGCCAAGTTTAAAAAGAAGAAAATTGATATATTTAGATATAGACATTCAAACTTTACTATTTCTTATAAATTTTTTGTTGTTTTTGCCCGAAACCCCATGTTTTGGTTTGTACACGACAGATGACAATGACAGTCTTATATTAATCAGTCGAGTTGTTCAGTTGGTAGGTCTGAAAACATTTAAAAACAACTGGACAACAAAATTGCGGCCACTTACTTACTTATTAAATACTTTTAAAATACTCTAAATAACAAAATCTTGAGTTAAAATATTTTAAGTATTGTGAAATTTGTAATGTAGTACCGAAAGAGAGGCTTACGGGCCAATTCTGTAAAAAATTATAACGAGAAACGGTAAAGTTTGAATGGATTTCTCTCAATTTTGAATAAAAATGCCTTTTTTACCGTGCCACCTTAAGCCTCTATTCTATTCTTAGCATGTCTTCAGCCTGTTCTTGCTGCAAGAAAATTTTAGTCATTTAAAAAAAAATGTATATTTGCGAACCAAAAAGGTTGGTTTCAGTTCATATTTCTAGATTAATTTTTTTATAAAATTTATACAAATTTTTAAACCATCTATAGGAAATTTAATTTTTAACAAAAAAGTTTCAAAAGTTTTTAATAATCATTTCTTTATTCCCCTCATTTTCCTGTTTATTAAAGAGCCTTAAAGATTAATCCAATGAAATGAAACGGGAACCTTAACCATAAGAAACCATTGCAACTCAAATAACAAAACAAAATGAACTCAGGAACCAATGGTTTTCATATTTGGTGGTTACTATGAAGAATATGTTGTTAAATACGGTCTCTAAGTGGGAGTGCAATACAGTTTTAAGCTTTTTTCTGATCATGCCTTCGACTGGAATGAAGCCATGATAAAGCTGGACTTTTGCTTAATACAAGATGTGCAGAAAATTCAAGCATTACTCTATTTTTTTCAACAGGTTTCAGTTCTAATTGATGTTTCAATTTCATTTTCAAACTGATTTCCAGGATCCACGCCTGCTGGTGACGAGTCGTAAAGTTTCATAACAATTTTTTTTTGTAATTTGCAGTAAGAGTTTTATCTGCGATTATCTCATATCCATACAAATTATTGGTTTACCAAAAATATGCCTATAGATATTTATAAAAAGTAATATTATATATTAATATTATTAATGAGTAGACTTTTCTTCCCCAGCAACAGCTATCCCAAGATTATAAAAACTGTGATTGCAACTGTAATAACATTAAGTGCTACGTTTTTTGTAACTAAGAACCAGCAGCATATTTTTGGGTTAAAGACATAACCAAATAAAAAACAAGACTGGGTCGCACGTACTTGCTCTTATGTACAAGACGGTATGGGTTTAAAAAAATGACATGGACATTATGAGAGAAAAATGTTTAAAAGAATAAAATATAATATTTTGATTAGATAAAACAACTTCTTTGAGAGTTTGAAATGAAAACAAAGGATCAAAGAAAAAAAAAATGTAATTCATTGAATCGGTTTTCTTAAAAAGTGATTTTGTAATAAAATTCTTAAAACATTTTTAAGGAAAACTTTTGGTACGCAGATCATAAGTATTTATTCAAGTGCATATAAAAATAAAATTAAAAAAAAAAAATTGTCTACCCGTTTTAGAGATATCAAATTTTCAACACAAAAAAAATTGAAACATTCTTTTAAAAATTAATTATTTTTTTTAATTTTGATATGCAATTTTTTTTTTTGAAATTATTTGAAGTTTGTATACGTACAAAAAATTAATCTTAATTCGTTCAGCCGATAGTAAGAAAACTAAAAAATTGGTCTAAGAGAAGTAGGTACTATTAAAAGCAGTAATTTGAGCATATGGAAAAAGTTTAATAAACATCGTAGTTGCCGTTTCAAAAAAAAATGCTTGAAGGTTTTCTTACATAAGTATGCAAAGTGCTGTATTTTTCATAAAGGAATAATATTTTCTTAAAGTAATTTAGAGGGTGTAAGAAAACACTTAAATACATAGTTTAAAATAAAAAAATTACATGTTTTAAAAATCCAAAAAAATTATTTTGAAAATTTTTGTAAAGAAAAAACTATTTATTTAGATACTTCTGTATAAGAAAAAATTATTGAAATCAAAATTTATATTTTGAAGAAAATCGAAAATAAAATAAAATGCACGACTGAATCGCACGTACTTGCTCTTATGTTCCAGTTGTTTGAAATAAAAAACTTTAAAAATATAAAAGTAATTATATAAAAAAAGATAGGATGGTGAAAATATCTCGGAATGGTTCCAGGCTAAGACAGATGTGCGCCAAGACTGAACACTCAGTCCAAGTTTATTTGCAAGTTTCATCCATGACGTAACTCTCAAGAATCTCTCCAGCTTATGATTAACAAGCTTTATGAATACTGTACTATGTAAATTTGGTTGTCATGCTAGAAAAAAATCGAAAGTCATGGTTTTCCAATAAAGAGGAGGAAGAACAAACTTGAGGGAACAATGGACGTACAACAATGAAAGGATAGAGGGCGTCAAGGAGCACAAATATCTCGGAGTTTGTTTTACAAAAAACCTCAGTATGGAAAGATATTTAAGCGAAAAACTTGTGAAAGCTAAGACCACAATCAATGTTGCATGGAAGGAATTTTTCAGCAATAGCCATACAGCGCATAGCAGCAAATAAGTGTTCGAATCGGTGGCGGAGTTAACCTTGTTGTATGCGGCTCAGGTTTGGGGAGGTACAAAATATGAAGCGGTGGAAAAACTTCTCCGATTTTACATCAAACGGATATTTCGACTTCCTTCAAATACGCCTAGTTACATGACTATGCTGGAAACCGGAATCTCATAACTTCATAATTAACTCTCTGTATATCCCCGATTATCGTCTTACTAAAAAAGCAGCTCTTCAATCGGTAAGAAGCAGATCTGGATGGTTCAAGGAGTGGATGGATCTATCTCAAGAAACTGGTATAGAGTTAAACCTTGATGACTACAGTGCTTGGAAGCCTTTACTTTATCAAATGATTTCAAACTTAGATGATCGTTTTAGGTTACAATATGCTGAAGAAGCGAAAGAATCCATTCACCGGATGATTTATAGTAAGCTGAATCACAACCTTACCATATATGTTAAGACTGAGAGGTGAACTTTTAAATCTGAACTTCATACCGCACCGTAATGATCTACCTTTATTTTGCGTAATGTGTAATATGGTGGAAAGGAAAGATGTTTCTCATTTTGTTGGGAGATGTCCCGTTCTCAGAGAAACAAGAATACATGTATTTGGAAGCGATTTTATATCTGAAGGGATGACTTTAAAATTTCTTAATGAATTAGATGTGTCGAAAATGTTTTAATTTTGTAAAACTGCATTAGCGCATTGAAGCAGAGTCTTAAACGAAAGTTTTTAATTCTTTTTAATTTCAGTGGAATTGATTTGTAATATTTATAAATTTAGTATTTTTTATAAGTTGTCAATCAGGCAGACGGCAAAGCAATGCTTTAATGATTGTAAATATTAAATCGTTCTTTTAACTATATAAGCAACTAGTTAAAAACTTCGAGCTCAAAAACAAGTATGCCATTTGATTACTTGAAAAAATATGAATATGTGCAAGAAAAAAATTTTAAATCGTTGTAGCGGTTTTCCTTAAATATATTTTCTTATGTATAAAATTTTAATAACATTTAAAAAAAAGTTTTGGCATGCCTAATTTGAGTATGTATTAAAATATATTTTTTAAACCTAGTTTTTGAAATATTAAATTTTCAAAAAATATTTTTTTAATAATCTCCAATTTATTTTTTTTTTCAAAATTTTGAAATGCAATATTAGTAACATTAAAAAAAAATTTTGCATACAAATTTTGACTGAAATCGTTTGAGCCATTTATGAGAAAATCGAAAATTAAAACAAAATCGTTGTACGGCAGGTAGCGTTAATAACGGTTTTCTGAACATTTTTTTCTTATCGAAAAGTACACCATACCTACAATAATAATTGATTTTTTTTACCAAAATCGTAAGAGCCGTTTTTGAGATTCAATTTCCCCTCTGGAGGGTTACAAAAAAACCTTAAGTTCAAAATTTGAAGAAAAAATGGCTTAAGTGGTTTAGGCTGTTGGTCGATATACGGACAGACAGACAGAATTGTGCCACCACATATTTGGTGTTCTCTATCATCGTAATGTCATGTTTAATTGTTTTATCGATTTTTTTTCTGTACGAATCCAAAACTTACCCTATATTTCCTATATCGCAAGTAAAAATGGTTCTTTGGATTAATAACTATACTTTTTTGAAAAATAAATTCCTATCCCAATGTAGCCTTTATTGGAAGAAATTTATACATGACAAAACAGATTAGGGAAAAAATACCTTTTTTTAAAATGGTCATATACCAGTGCCAGGTACTGCTTTAGTTTGGAGCTACTAAAATTAATTTCGTCCCTAGGAAATAAAAAAAAAAACTTAAGTCCAAAATTAAAAAAAAAAAAATTATTTGGAGGTGATTCAAGATAAGTTCCAGAAGTTTTTCTCTGGATATGGTTTTGGAGAACCTCCTCTTTAAACAAGTGCAACGTCCTGACAAAACAGATTTAATTATATATTATGTATGATTCGGATTCTGATTCAGAAGAAGAATATGAACTTTTAGCAAAAATTAAAAGAAAACAAATTGATACTTCTACCAATTGGTAGTATTTATATTTACTATATGAATATACCAACACAATAATATTTGGTCATTTGGTCTATTCAAGGATTTAAAATACCTAAATGCTTTTTTCATTTTTAATGTAAGTTAACTATTGTGGAATGGCAAATCGGGTGATTTTTTTTGCATTTCTTTCCCGATTTTGCAGTTCACCAAATAAGAGTTTAATCGAGTGACCTGATAACTTCATAGTGAAGTTAGCAGGTCACACAGTGTATCTCAGGAACCAAGCATGCTAGGAACTTGCAGTAAGCCACCAAGTATGCATTTTTCTACATTTAAAAGGCTACTTAAACATTATGAAGTCCTTTTTTTGAAATTTTTTTCAATTTGAACGCCGTTTTAAACAACAAGAAATTCTCATATTGATATAAATGTTCTTAAAAACCAGAGTTGGGAAGTAATGGTAAAAAAATATCAATTTTAATTACTTGTTATTGAAATCTCCGAACACTTTTCTGATTAATCTTAAATTAATTCAATTACTAATAACATGTAATTGAAAAGTTTGAATTACTATTTTATTCACTTTCATCAGGTTTTTAATTTACTGGCAAATTTCTCGTTGCGTTTTTGTCTATTAGTATTAGTTTATAGGTAAGAATGCCTTTTTTTTACTTTTATTATTATAATTTTAATGTTTAAATAATAAAAACATCCCATTAATTGTAATCCAAGTAATTAATTACCTTAAATGTAATTAACACAGTGCCTTCGTTCAATTTCTTCCAAAAACCCTTACTATTTTCAATTACATGTAATTTGTTAGTAAATTTTTTCAATTACAAGTAATAGAAATATAAGTTTTTTCAATTACAATTATGTGTGATTAAAAAAATATTTCGATTTTTTAGTTAATCTAATTTTAACAAGGTGGCTTTTCTTCGAAAACTAACGTCATGTTATTCAAACAAATAAACATTTCCCTTTTTATTCTAAATAAAAATTATCGATTCTGAGTTTTAACATTTGTCCGGAGGCCTCTTAACCAATGCTAAGAACCGAATTAACTTTTGTATCATTTTAAATTTGAAAGTTAAAATCACAAATCTATTAATAGCTGATAATTTAAAAAAAAGAGATTATTCTAAGAAAAAAGGACTTTTCGTAATTTTTTCATACAGAAAATTTTCAAACTTCTTCAACACTTTGTTTTAGTAGGGGCGTTAGTGCACGATATTAGGGAATACCTGTCATTTTGACCTGACGGGATGAGCTTTAGTATACTAAAAGTTCATGTCCTAAGTGTTGAAGGGGGCAATAGTGCCAGAAGAACGAGAAAGGGGTTAGTTTTATTTTAATTAGATACAGTTAGAGGGCACACAAAAAATTAAAATTATAAAATATACAAAAACACAAACAAACTATAAAACCAACAAAAATACAAAAAAATTATAAAACTAAAAATGCTTGCTTTGGCTGTTCTAGTTTGTAAGTAGTCTGTAAGTAGTTTTATTTAGCTTTAAGTTAGTTAGTAAGTTTTTTTTTTAAATTCTTCTTGGTGAAAAATAGAAACCGATCTGAATTTTAGTATTAAGTAAGTTCTTAAGTTGAAAGGCATTAGCATTAAGTTATTATAGTTTTACTTAGAGCGCCCGATTGGGGCCAGTAAGTTAGTTTTAAGATATTGATAATCAGGCTAGTTTTTATGTATTTTTGCCCAGCTACAAGATAGTTTTAAGAGAATGAAAAAATAAAAATGAATTGAAAAAAAAAAAAACAAACAAAAAAAGAGAAAGAGAAAGAGGTTGAACGAACACCAGAGAAGTTTCGTTGGGTTCAGCACCTTTGTAACCATAGGACCACATTATTGATTTTCTCCCTCCCTTCTCCTTGTATGAAGAGGATGAAAAAAAGCCGTTTGGGAAGGGAAAATGTAAAGCCAAAAAAAGTAAGACAAATATTTTGTTATTAAAATTTAAATATTGGTGTCGAAGCAACATTTCACCATCTACTACATTCTATCCAAAGTTAATTGAAAAACTTACTTTCATTTTATAAAAGGTCACTTTCAAAGTGCAGGGCAGGGGGGATATGAAAGTTTAACAAACTAAAATTTTTATCTTGGTATAATCTAAGCATGTGACACATGATTTAAGAGTGTTTTTTAATGCCCAACTCAATTAATCAAAATGAACTCGATACAACCACATTAAAAAAGTTATAGTCTTTTTCATAAATGATGAGTGAAACAAGTAAAATATGACTAAAATCCAAAAGTGATGAAATTTGTTGCACATATTTAATTTTTCATAAGTAATAAGAGTCAAAAAAGTCTACAAAAATATTTGAAGTGAAAGGGTGTTCTTTTCAATGAAATGGAAAAAATTTGAACTGATACCATGAAACCCCTTCCAAAACTGTGTAAATATTTGACTATTCATTAAGATCAAGAATCAGTGTAAAAGCATGAACCAGAATCTTAAACGGTGTCAAAAGAAGATTGCCCATGCTAACCATTAAGGTTTCATGTATTTATAAACAATTTTTGTATATCACTTCTAACAGGAAGACATAAAAACTAAATTAAAAGATCAAATGGAATGGAATTTTGTTCCAATTACATAAACTTGCTTTATAGATTACATATTCATAATTCTCTAATGTTTAGGTAGAGAGTGAAGGTGAATAACCATTAAGAATGACAGCTATTAAGCTTCTTTTTTCTGGGAATTATTCAAAAATCTAAATCGATTCAGTTGTCAACTGCAACTGCCTTTCTACCTAAACGCCTGACATAGTTCTATTATCTATGGACTATATGAACCTGCAAAATACTCTTCTAAACATAGATACATAAATACATACATACATTGTCAAAATGCTGATACAAAGTATTCCCTCCGCTTTGTCATAACAACGGTGGGTATGTTGTATAAGATTTTTATATAGTTTCAATAAGTAGGTATTTCGAAACATTTTAATTATTTTAGGTATAGTTATTTCGCCATTTACACAAAGCAACGAACCTGACTTCCGTTGCAAGTTGGTATTATGTATGTCATTCTGTGTTCGAAATTGGCAATCCTATTGAACACCCTCCCACCAATTATGGGTGAGCAGTTGTACGCCTTTTAGAAGAAACTCGACGACCACGACAGCCATCAGCTCAGCAAGTCGAACGATGACGATCGCAATAAAAATTTATTTTACTACAGGGTGCTCACAAATTTGTCACTGGAATTTCTCGTTTGACCAACTATGGCGGGGAAGGTTGCTCAAATCGGTTTTCGTTAATTGTTTTTAAACGACCAAGACGACGACGACGACGACAACGACAACCAACGACGATGAGCGGCAACAAGCAGCATCGAATACGAACGTGCATACAACATCAGGTATACTCGCCATTTCAAACCTGTGTCATGAACAAGCAATGTGTTGTCGCCTTAAGCGGACAGCGACTATTACAACGACTATACACGATGCCGTACCACCGATCAGCATTTTGTCATTCAGCACATCCGGTCGTAATCGCTTATAAGCACTTGCTGCTAAATTTAGTCGCCATAATTATTTTAATTTAATTTTTTTTTTTTCGTTTTATTTTTGGCAAGCCGTTAAGGTAGAATGTTGTTGCTGTTTTTTTTTGTATCTTAAGTTTGTCAATGAAAGTTGGCGGCAGTTTTCAGGTGTGCGATGCACGACACGTCACGGCCGCAATGGCAACCATGCTGCTAGCCGTATAGCGCAGCGTACGTACACCGAATAGCACAAATTCATTCAAATGAATTTTGTTCGATTTTCGAAAACAACACCCCAACACTTTGGGAATGCAACATTAAACAGTGGGACGGATATGGATGCCAAAATCGAATCGAAACCTCATTAAAGTTTAAAGTTTATTAATCAAGAGTCAAGAGTGGTTGGCGGACGTTTGCCGGCCGTCAACACAGCCTACCCATTGACTTGACATAATTGAATTGGGCAATTGAAATAAAATCGATATGAACCGATTAATTTGTATCAGATATAGATTTTGTAAAGTATATTTCAAAAGATTTATACATTTAGAAGTCATAAGAACCAGGTACGGATTTGTAAAAAAAAAATAAATTTTAAAAATAAAATTTAAATGACGCTATGACACGCCGGTCGACGACGATGGAAGGTTAGAAGGCACATAAAAATGCATTTTCTATTTTTCAGTCTTCATTGTAAAAATAGTATGGATAGGTACTCTATTTTACATTACACTCTTTTTTTATGAAATTTTTCAACATATTTCCAGTGGACAGGTACATTGAACCAAATCCTTTTGAAAAGACAACCGAAAATATTGTTGGCGTTATTATTTTTAATTAAAATTCAGCTAAAAATGTACTTTATTGACTCAATGAATAATCATTCATACATTGACTAAATTTTATACTTAAGAAAATTATTCATTGAGCCAGAGAAATTATTTCATTTCTCAACATAAAACATGTTAACGATTTTTTCGTTAAGTCAATGATTGTATTTATAAAATGATCGTAAAACGCATCTATTTTGTTTTTGATTATTTCACATTATCCACCTCACATTTTATTATTTTCACTGAATGTATAAATGATATACACCAAAATCAAAGTGCAACAAAAAAGGATCATGGAGTATTTGGCGCAATTTGCAGAGAGTTTGGTCCCTGGTAAAATTTTTGATGGAATCTTCTAATCTACTCATCCGTCGTTCAGAAAGCCAGCTTTAAAACCCAACCAGCCAATGGCAGTATAGTCAAGTAAATAGAGCAATTTAAGTACTGAACAAATGGAAAAAAGGGGCGGCAGGCTGAAATTTTGCAGGTGGTTTTGAGGGTATTTAATTTATACAACTTAAATCTAAGTTATCGACCAACTACCCCTTGCACGGCCGATGCCACGCCTACTTTTCTTAAATCTTGGTTTATTAAGAAACGGCTGCACCAATTTGGATGAAATTTTCACATTTTGTTATAATGACAAGAGAAATTTTTTTGTAAAATTGTTAAAGTAAAATCCGCAAAGGATTAAGAATAATGGGAGTGGTAGTGCCCACTTTTCTTAATCCTTGGTTTTTAGGAAACGCCTGCAACGCTTTCCATGAAATTTTCGGAGTTTGTTCTTATGAACGAATAAATATGCGCACTGCCACGCCCACTTTTCTTATTTCTTTGTTTCTCAGGAAGGACTCCAACTATTTTTCTGAAATTTTCAAAACTTGTGCTTATGGACGAGAAAAAAATTAACAAATTAGTGTTTGTAAAATTCGCCAACTGCCACACCTACTTTTCTTGTTCCTCTGTTTCTCCGGAACGGTTTCAACGATTTCCATGAAATTTGCGCAATTCGTTCTCATAAACGAGAAAAAAATTTGCAAACTGATTTTGGTAAGTTCCGCCCACTACTACGCCCACTATCACGCCCACTTTCCGATACCTTGATTTCTTAGAAACTAATTTAGATAAAATTTTATGATTTTGTACACACTAACGATTAAAAAAATTAGGAAGCACTTTTGGTTTGGTGAAACCTTATGCGCAAACTTTTAGTTACCATAGAATAATTTAATATTTTGAGAGAAATTTGTTTTTCCGAAGAAATAAATAGATATTTTGATATAAAGGGAGCGGGCAGCAGCGGCCAGTTTAAAATTAAATTTTTCAAAAACAATTGTCATTGGAGCTGTTCCTGAGAAACAAAGGAAGAAGAAAAGTAGACGCGGCAGTGGGTGGATTTTACTCTAACTAGTTTGCCCATATGTTCTCGTCCATAAAACAAACTCTGAACATTTCATGGAAATCGTTGCAGCCGTTTCCGAAAAACAAAGGATTAATAATAGTGGGCGTGGCAGTGGGTGGATTTTACTCTAACTAGTTTGCCCATATGTTCTCGTCCATAAAACAAACTCTGAACATTTCATGGAAATCGTTGCAGCCGTTTCCGAAAAACAAAGGATTAATAATAGTGGGCGTGGCAGTGGGCGGATTTTATTTTAATGTTTTTTTTTAAATTTTTTCTCTGGTCATTATAGCAAAAGATGAAAATTTCATCTACATCGGTACAGTCATTTCTTATTAAACAAAGATTAAGGAAAAATGGGCGTGGCACCGCCCATGCAATGGGTACAAATTTTGCATTGCCAGTTAACATTTAACGAAAATTGTATTTCAACAAAATACAATTCACATTTACGCTATGCAATACATTTTTCATTTAGTCTTTACCGGAAATATAAGAAGTGGACCTGCTCGGATGGACGAAAACAACCCTTCCGGTCATTTTACGTGATTAGGGCCCTGATCAGTCATGTTGTTTCGGTCACTTAGCGTGGAAAGCTGTGGAAATGCCTTCAGATACCAAACACATGTTGGGAAAAATAAAATACATGGCTGTAGCTTTGGAATTAAGAATTCTTAAAATGTGAGAGTAGTTAAAGAAAAAACAAAAATAAAAAAAGTTCGTATAAGCTAAGCAACTAGTAAAATCACTAAGAGCTCGAAAATAAGTATGCCATTTGATTTCTTGAAGAAATACAAATATATGCACAAAAAAAAAAATAAAATCTTTGGAGCGGTTTTCATAAAAACTAATTTTTTATAATTATATAAAATGTTGGTAAAATTTTTTTTAGAAATCCAAAATTAATTTTTTCCCAAATTTAGATATGCAATATTATCGACATTTGAAAGAAGCTTTGGCATACAAATTTTTACTGAAACCATTTAAACCGTTTTCAAAAATTTTTTTCACCGACAGAATTTTGTCATCCAATTTTTTGATATTCTCTATCATCGTTATGTCATTTTTGAATGTTATCTGGAAATTTTTTTTGAACGAATCCAAAACTTGACCCATCTATAGTCAAGAAAATGGAAATGTTCCCGAAAATAAGCAACACTGACATTTTAACCGAATGTCCGTCTACTCAACACTTATCTTCAAAGACATTTATTAATTAGTTTTGCATTACGCGTTTGGCATCTGGAAGTGTTTCTGCATTTTTTTCTGTTCAATATATTAAAAAATTATCAAAATAGTGGAAAGTCCAACTCTTTGGTATAAAAAACGATGTTCCCAAAAAGTGGCAACACTCGCATTTTATCCAAAGGTTCTTCTACTCAAAATCTTTCTTTTAATAACGATTGTTTTTCCAGCACACGTTTGACGCCTGCAGGCATTTCCTCAATTTCTGTTGCACGTTAAAAACTTAAAAAAAAGAAAAGCTCCACATTGACATCGAAAAAAAGTATATCCCAGAAAAGTGGCAACATTAAAAATTTACACCGCATTTGGCATAAAAAGGCATTTTCACAACATTTTTCATGTTCAAAATATAAAAATTATCAAAAATAAAGGAGGTTTCACACTTTGACTTAGAAAAAAAGTATGTTCGCAAAAAGTGGCAACACTGAAATTTTCCCAAAAGTGCATCAAAGACTTTTTTGCAAGGATAACAATGGTTACTTGGTCAGAAAAATTTCTAAGTAATTTAAGTTTATTTTTTTTTTTTAATTTACCATTTTCCATCGGTTGGGCGCCATTTTTGAAAATGTCGTCTAAGCGACAGGATTACAACATTGACTTACTTTAGCATGTCACATTGACACATAAATTCATCTCTAAAGTCTAGTCACGTTCAGCCTTTGAGAACCACAAGAGCGTAAACTCATGGAATCCAGTCTTGGATTTTACTTAGCTTGCACACAATTTTTTTTGTTGAAAAAATAAAAAATATATTTTTCTTCTATTATAAAACACAAAATTGAAGATAACTCTGATTAATATACGAATATACGTAATGATAATCTTGAAATGTTATTCGGACCAAAGTCTAATGTCTCCTTTTAGTCATTTGCACAACATTCTACCTTAAAGATCTGGTGAAAAGCATTAAAATCACCTCGTTTTCTCGCATTCCCTCTTACCAAGTAGGTACTTAACTTAACCTTTATTATTTACTCAGAGCAAACAATTAGGTTTTATGAAAACATTATAACCTTCTTCTTTTTGTATTTGTTTGAGGAGTTGTTTTGCGTAAGAGCAGTGGCACGTTTGTTGAATATGATCAGAACAGGGCTGCCAGCTAACTTTTATTAGTTTCCTCAAATAAGAACCATTTGTGGAGAAAGTTCTTTAAACTTTGACAAAGTAAAAAAGGGCCTTTCTTAAATAAAAGTCTTCTGCAGTATCAATTACTTTAAACTAACTGTAATTTTCCAAAGATTTTGAGATGGCACCAAAACGAATATTGCACCCAGCTTAGTCCTAGGAGTTAACTCACCAAACACTGTGAATCACCTCGGAGTTAACTAAGGATGTATTTTACTGAAAAACACTTTTCTAGAGTTATCTAATGTCTAATCCCTAGAGTAGGACGTTTTTCGAACTGAAAAACTGGTCCCAAAAATTACACGTTTTTAAGCACGAAAAACTTTGTTTCTTTTTTAAAGAATTTGCTGAAAAAGATTCCACCTGCAAAAAATGATTCCAATGTTTCTTTATAAATTCCTCAATCACTGCAATCGATTTTTTTCATGAATTCAATACTCAAGTCAAATAATGCAACCTGGCAACCCTGAATAAAATAGTACCTATAACACAAATCTCGTAAACATTGCCGGCTGGCGCTGCGCCTGGTTATACTCAATGAATCAAGTCTTTGTGTTGCTAAAATCTTAATCAGACACAAAAATATTTGCTTGGTTCTAAGCAGAAGGCGCACCAGGATAACATTAACCCCAAGAAAGGCCAGACCCAGATCAGAACACAAAATGATTACACCAAAACCAATAACAAAAAAAAAAACTAAACTCAAATCCATAATATTTACATTTAAAGGCTGAAGCAAATATTTTCTTGTGGTAATGTAAGCATAAAATAAAAAAAATCATAATAATATTCGTGCAATACTAAAATTGTACAAAATAAAAAAATTTTTTTTTTGTATAATATAGAGGCTTGAAGAAGCGCCTTGTTATCATAATGCTTTAATATTGCTTTTTCTTCAGGTGTTAGGTAGTTTCTTCTTAGTCAGTTTATGTGAGTTCTATGAGAAAGGTAAACATCAGCAAAACTGCTATGACTCGCAAAAAAAAACTACGAAAAAATCTATGAGTTCGAAACTGATAACGTAGATTAAATATTATTAAAAAGATATCGCGAATAATGAAATCTTTATATTTGAAACGGATGTGGCTTTGATAATATTAAAAGATTCTTATCTATGATAGGTAAGACAATATTTGATCGGTTTCTAAGTAGTTTAATATTGTGTAGAGCTCATTTTAAATAAGTACACAATATTCGTTTGTCATAGGCAGAATTCCACAGCTATTCTTTATGCGCCCAAACCCATAGCACATAGGTGAGGACAGCCAAACATTATTTTTTTAAACTGAAGGAAAACGTCTTAATCTTAAAACACATTACAATTTCCAGGTGAAATAAGTATAAGTCCCAACAAAAGTATGAACTTATTTTGAAGTTTAAAGCAAAGGGAGTTTTTTTTAGAGAATTAAAACTTTAAGCTGGCAGCACTATCTTAATTGACAGCAATTTTTTCAGCTGTCAAGTGATTTATTAACTTCCAATTAGAAGTAATGGTAATTGGTCCAACTTGTCGAATCGAACATTTTGACATATCTTCACATTTCAAGCTCCCTAGAATTGCAATCCATCATTTTTAGAGAGATGTCTGTGTTTGTACGTATACGATACTTCGCTTTTTTTCGTTCATTATATCTCAAGAACAAGTGAAGATTTTATTTTACATATGTTTAGAAGTTTCAATAATAAGTCTCGAATATCTCGAAATAGAATGATGCTATTGACTTCGAATTAATTTTACTGACATTTCAATGAGTTGGTAAAAATATGAAAACATATCAACTACCAGTTTTTTAAAAAATGAAAAAAAAGCTGAAAATTGTTAAAAAGAAGTTTTCGGCTTCAATGTCTTAAAAACAAGCAATGATGTTGGCATCGGGGTGATTTTATTCTATACACTAGGTAATAATTGATATTTGATTGGTTTGGTAAAATAATTCGACAATTTTTTTTTTAACGTGAAAAAAAAACAACAAGAAACTTTACCAAAAATTGTTAAACAATTTTTTTTCTTAACAAATATCTTGAGAAGAACCAATAATATTGGCTTTGAGTTAGTTTTATTCTACTCACCTATCTTTACTTGTTTACATATTGAACACCTGAAAACGTTTTCGAATATCTTGAATTGGCGACTTTTTAATAATAAAATAATATCGGGCTTCTAGCTTCCGAGAGCACCAATTGGAAGTTTTTTAGTTTCGTTTGGCATTTCATGAACTGACTGGCGCCTGAACAACGCTTCCAAATAATGCAAATTTATTATGAAAATCATGGGTCTGTTCGAAATACGTATCACGCAAATTTTCGTCATCGATGAAGCTCAGTTTTTGTTGAATAATCAAAACTGCCATATTTGGAATGATGATAATCCTCAAATGTATGTTGAGACACCGTTGCATCCACAAAAACTGACTGTTTGTGTGCTTTGTGGGTTGGTGGAATGATTGGTCCGAACTTCTTTAAAAACGATGCTGGCCAGAACGTAACAGTCAATGGTGACCGCTATAGAGCCATGATTACTGACTTCTTCGTTTATCAACTGAACAACCAAGATGTGCAGGAACTGTGGTTTCAACAAAACGGCGCAACATGTTTCACAGCTCGTGCAACAATTGATTTATTGAATTAAGAGACTATTTTCTGTGAGTATATGTGAAGTTGATAGTCTATGTCAATAAGCCCGAAACAATTGATCACTTGGAGGACAACATTTGCCGCGTTATTGTCAATATACGGCCACAAATATTGGAAAAAGTATTCCAAAATTGGACCTCTAGATTAGATAACGTTCGAGCCAGTCGTGGCGGTCATATGCCAGAAATCATATTTAAAATATAATGTCAGGAGATAATCTTTCGAATAAAGTAAATTTCATTTCGATTTAAAAAAAAAAATCATCTCCGTTTTTACTCCTTTTCAAAAAAAAAACACCCTTTATAATGGGTGATTTTTTAGCTGGTTTGGTTTTGGCAACACTGGTTTTGACAGCTGACGTGTGTTTAGTACCTTGTGTCACTGTCAAACAGCTTCAGTTTGGTTTGCAATTTAACCATGGATCGTCTTACAAATGAACAACGCTTGCAAATTATTGAATTTTACTATCAAAATTCGTGCTCGGTTCGAAATGTTCATCGCGCGCTGCTTCCATTTTATGGTCGGCATTCTCGACCTTCTGAGCAGTCTATTCGGAAGATTGTGACCAAATTTCGCACCAAATTTACTTTGTTGGACATTAAACCACCAACACGTTTACGTACTGTGCGTAGTGAAGAAAATATTGCGGCCGTATCAGCTAGTGTGACAGAAGACTGCGAAATGTCGATTCGGCGCCGTTCCCAGCAGTTAGGCCTTTGTTACAGCACTACGTGGAAAATTTTGCGGAAGGATTTGGGCGTAAAGCCTTTTAAGATACAGCTGGTGCAAGAACTAAAGCCAGCCGACCTACCACAACGCCGAATTTTTGGTGAATGGGCTCTTGGAAAGCTGGCCGAGGATCCGCTTTTTTATCGAAAAATTGTGTTCAGCGATGAGGCTCATTTTTGGTTGAATGGGTACGTAAATAAGCATAATTGCCGCATTTGGAGTGAAGATCAGCCAGAAGCATTGCAACAGCTACCAATGCATCCCGAAAAAGCCACTGTTTGGTGCGGTTTATGGGCCGGCGGCATTATTGGGCCATATTTCTTCAAAGATGAAGCGAACCGCAGCGTTACTGTCAATGGTGAACGCTACCGAGCGATGATAACAAACTTTTTTTTGCCCGAAATGGTTCTTGACTTGCATGATATGTGGTTTCAATAAGACGGTGCCACATGCCACACAGCACGCGAAACAATGGCGCAATTGCGAGGCGAGTTTGGTGAACAGTTAATTTCACGTTTCGGGCCGGTCAATTGGCCGCCTAGATCGTGCGATTTGACACCATTAGATTATTTTTTGTGGGGGTATGTCAAGGCTAATGTTTATAGGGACAAGCCCGCTTCGATTGACGCACTGGAAGCCAACATCCATGCATTCATTCGTGAGATACCGGCCGATATGTGTGAAAGAGTATGCCAAAATTGGACACAGCGGATGGGCTACCTGAGACGCAGCCGCGGTCAACATTTGCATGAAATTATCTTTAAACATTAAATTGCAAAGTTCAAACTATCGATTCAAATAAATATTTCATTCATTTTTTCGAATTTTTTGTGTTTTTTTTTTTTAAAGTTCTAAACCTCTTAAAAAATCACCCTTTATAAGGTAAATATTAACAAAATTTAGAATAAAGTAACAGTTAGTATAACATATTTGCTGATAATTTATTTTCAAAGTTTGTATTTCATTATTTTGAGTTTAAAAAAAGAAAAACAAAATTAAGGAAAACAAAAAAGAAACACTCCACATACGCCATAGTGTACATTTAGGTACATAAGAGACTCATCAACAAAAAATAACTTCCTTATAATTTTTAGGTTTTTCAATTCAGGAATGAAAAAGTTTGCAGCCAAATTAACATTTTATTTGACTTATGCGACATCTAGGTACTATTATGGCAGTTATATATATATTCGTAAGAAGTCGAACTCGGGATTTTGCCACACAAGCTTTATTTTTAACAATTTTTGTTTTTGCTCAAAAACGTAGACAAAAATTAACAAACTATTTTTAGTAAGGACTAACATTGGGTGAAAAACAATTTTTCAACAAATGGTTTTAATGGTAACTCCCAAGAACCATTTCTTTGATTTTCTTGAAAATGGTTTTGGCTGGTTTTAATAATTTTTTTAATAATTTTCTTCTGTCTTCTTAAAAGTATAACAAGTATTGTGCTCCAATCTTAAAAAAAAATTATAAATAAAAATGGTTGGATTTTTAAAAATACTCCATTTTTTTTTGAGAAAACGTAATATAATAACAGTACATACTTTGAAAGTGACATGGTCGATTTTTTTAAACTTTAGGGATTTTAAATACTTTTTAGAATATTTCAAGAATATTATATATTTTAGATCTATGCAAAAATGAAGATAACGAAAATCTTATTTCTCTTAAAAATGGCTTCTACGATTTTAATAAAAATTTCCGTATGCTACATATAAATAGTGAGATATCCTTTTTATATACATAGAACTATTTTATATAAAAAGCACATATATACGGAAACTCCCAAAAGTATACGCAATAAAATGTTTTTTTTTTTAAACACTACTTATTTTTTTTACTATAACGATTTTCTTATGAAAGAAAACTTAAAATTATATAAACTTAAACACCCAAATTAAAAAAACTTAAAATAGCTAAAGGTTAGCCTTATTCTGTGGATTAAATGCAAAATGTTACTAATAAAACAAAATTTCTGCTAAGTGATGTTTACTTAGCTAAACCACCGAAGCAGATGGTTAAGCGAAGGAATAAGCAACAGGTTCTTTTTTTGTATTGGTGTTGGTATCAACATTTTTTTTTTGGTTCGGTATCAACAGGTTTATATTTTCAATATCATGTGTTTTTCTATGCACAATGATTTCAGTAGGTTCTGAAGAATACAAATAAAAGTTATTTAGGTAGTTTATTTGCATAAACTTAATTTACTCATTGGTGCTCCAATTCCTTCTTTTAGTAAAATTTTTCATAATAATAATAATTTAGGTAGACAAAAGAGAATTCTAAGACATGTGTTTGGTAACTTGAAATTTTAAGCTGTCAAAACCCATAAAAAAATCTAAGTTTGCGAAACTTGGAAGTATTTCAAGTAACTAAGCAGGCCTCGTGAGTTAACGTCACTTTACTATTCCACAATTTTTTTAATGAGAAACTTTAACCCGTGGCTTAGTTCTTATTCCAAATCGTGGACTAAAGGAGGAATTAGTTTTTATTGATAACGCTGAAAGTGTTTTTTAATATTTTGAAACACTTTAAGTTTATCTTATTCTAAGTTTTCCTTCATAAAAGAATAGTTACAAGAAAAAAACTCATACTTTAAAAAAAAATTAATTTATTCCGAATAATTTTGTCAGAGACTGTATTCAACTTTTTTTTTTTAATTTTATGCTTTTTTATCATCGCCTTCGGCTGAACGGATTGAAATAAATTTTTTAAATGAATATTTTTAATTTGTAAGCTTAAATAAAGTTGGTGTTCAAAATTAATCCTAAAAATGTTTTAAGAAAATATAATAAATGAACTAGTGTCAGTGGCGTAACAGTGTCAGTGGCAAAAAAAAAAAAAAATAATAACAGAAAACTGCATGACAGCTTAGGCCATGATCAGTGTACGAAACAATCGTTTGACAGATGATGTCAATCAGATCATCGATTATTTTTCCGAGAAAAAAATCGTTGAATTGCATAAATTTTATAATTTTTAAATGCCAAGATACTATAATTATACTACTTATTATTTTATCACCATACTAATATAGACAATAGATTCAGTTATATTGTATTTTTATTGTGCAAGTTTTGGGGTAGTTTTATGTTTTGAGGGGTGCTGAATCCGAATCTGAACTTTGAGAAAAAAAAAAAATTATGCCAGAAAGCTCAATGGGCTCTAACTGAATATTGGCGTATTTTTGCTGTTTCTACAAAAACCCATTTGTTAGTTTAAGGTGAAGGCTAACAAATTTGTCTAAAAATGCATTTTTTTCAAAATTTTAAATTCGAATATCTCAAAAACGTGACAGATTCGAATCCAGAACATTATAAAGACTTTCAAAAAAATATATATTGGGGTTCATGTTAGAGAGAGAGAGAGAGAGACAAAAATTCAAGTTTTCTCCAAGGTACAGGTAAGAGGGCCAACGTCTATTTTTTACAATATTGACTTAATTCTACACTATTTGATTCAGCGGAAGATATTCCTACGACCGTAATAAGGGCCAATATGCTTTTCGAAAGTAATAACAATTTTAAGAAAATAAAATGTAAAAATGTTCGACTTTTAAAAAATTAAAAATTGGACATTAGCCTTTTTAGAACCAAGGTATAGAATTATAAACTGGTTTCGAGTTGATTTTCGAAAACAGTTAAAATACGGGAGTTTTCAAATAACGCTTAACTCCAAATGGGTTGTCGAAGAAAAAAAACTTTAAGCGCAGATTTGTTGAAAATTTGTATATGCTTTCAATTTGTTTCTCGATGTTATTTACGAATAATTGATAGTTTTTCGAACCATCAGTGAAAAATTCCCAAAAAAATGCCTTTTTTGCACTTTTGTCTATGTTGCGTCGTGAAATTTAAGTTACAAATCTGAGATTCAGATTCGGAACCACCAAAAACATAATGCAGGTAAAAAGTCAAAACTACTGCATAATTTGGTCGTTAAAAAAAAATTGGCCCCTCCAGTATGCCACTAATTAGTGCGGTCCTTATACTAGATTTTTTTGAGCCTGATAGGAATCAAATGGCTCTAAATAGAAACCAAAAAATTTTCTAATATTTCAGATTTTTATTTTAACCCCTTCGACTTACTCTTTTCACATTAAGTTACTAATAATGGGTTTTGGGTGATTCCTATAACACGCGAACAAAATATCAGAGCTTATAGCTTAGAAGGGGGTTCTTTTTCCCCCGTTCAGGTGGGAAGGGTAATTTTCTAAGAAGATGACTCAAAACAGAAAAAAAATGAAATTGAAAAAAATGGTATAAAGGGTGTCATTGTTAGTTTTCCACTATTTTTTACAAATATTTTTTTTTATTTTGAGTCAACTTTTTAGAAAATTTGACCTCTCCCTGAATGGGGGGAGATTTTTTCTCGTTTGCATCTAATCTTAAAATAAATAAATTTGGTGGCACAACAGCTCGTGGAGAACCAAGGACTAACAACTCTCAACCATTCCTGTGTGTTGTTGGCAGGAATGGAGGGGACCTACAATTTTTGCCGAGTCCGAATGGCTAATGAGAAGCACTTATTCATGACAAGTATACTCTTGAAGGATTTGTCAGTCCCTCGCAAGAGGCAGTACCTCGGAAAAAAACATTTCTGTTTTTTAGGTGGTCTAATCTACATACATGCTATGATATTTTTTGTTCGTGTCTTATTAGAATTTTCTTAAGTCCACAATTAGTAACTTAAAGTGAAAAGAGGGAGACGAAGGGGCTGACATAGAAAGTTATGTATTCGTAAAAAATTTAACTCGAGATTTTGATCAGTCTTGTCATTACGATTAGATAGGGAAGACGAAAAAAGTGGATCTCAAAATTATTCTGTCTGTCTGTCCGTTCGGCTGCAGCCTAATGGCTGGACAAGTTGACATTTAACATTTGGTACAAAGTGGATTTCGGTGATTCTGTCAGAGATTTTTTTAGACCTAAGAATAATGGTACATGACATACATTATTTTTTTTTTTAGAAATTTTACAAAAGTCCAATTATTCTCAAAAACGGGTTCACAAATAAAAAAAAAAATATTAAATTTTTTTATAAAGACTACCTTTGCATGCGATGAGAGACCATTTTTCAAAAAATGGTTATTTAAGGTACGTCCAAAAGAATTATTTTTATTTCCGGTTTTCTACAAAACAGACATTTTTTTTTGGCAGTTTTTCTTGCCAAAATTTTCAAAATTTAAAAAAAAAACTATAAAGGGTGGAGCGAGGAGGATTTGACACAAAAATAGTATTTTATACTTTTGGAACAAAATTCAGCAGATTGGTAAAAACGTCAATATTCCAATTTTATATTCGGAGTCTTGATGATATGTTGCTCAAAAGTAATGTTCAAAAAGTGACAAAACCTCCTACTTTTTAGGAGAACTTTATTCAATTTGTCAAATCATCCTTTTTTTATGTCAAATCCTCCTTTTGTTACTGTTATCCTAAAAAACGAAGTTACAAAATTATCAAAAAAAAAGGACCACAAATAATAGACACGTGCGTAGGCCAACAAAACGTACACACAAGTGCCGTTTTCATGAGAGCGAGTCACAACATGTCAAGTTCTCTTTACTTTGATATTTTCACTCTTCGCGCGTAATGTGTCGTGCGATATTTGAAAATGACAAATCCTCCTCGCTCTACCCTACTTAGTCAATTTTTATAAAACTCGGTATTTTAGTTTTTTTTTTTTTTTAACTTTTTAGAGTATTTTATGAAAAAAATGTACTTTTATAAAAATTAGCGGTACCTTCCATACAAATGTTGAAAAACCTTTAAGGAAAATATTTTTGTATCTTAAGAACGGCTCCTACAATCTTTATAAAACCTTTTCTATATGCAAAAATGTGCAATGTATCTGCTATAAAAAATTATAAAAATTTATAAATAGTAACTATGAATAATACTTTGTTCATTTTTTGGAAAATTGAATTAAATTTAATTGAAGGTTTATGTGAATTTCATTCCAAAATGAATTTCACCCAGTTGCAATACTTGAACTCCCAACTATCGTTCGTAAACCTAGGCGAAACGCAATATGGAGTCCATTTAAACTTTTAACTTGAATCATATTTAATAGCAATTGCAGAAATTGAAAACGAATTTCATACTTCTCAATCTGTAACTTTACATAAACATACACACAAAAAGTAGCGGCTTACATAAACATACAAAACCTAAATAAATAATAAAATTTGTTATAAAAGTCGAACTAATTACTATTGGTGTTTCCTTTTTTTTTTGAACCAAGCGCATCTTTTCTTCTAATCGAAGGCCAAGCAACAACTAAATACATTCGATAGCTTTTGGCTTGGTCTTTAAATTTTCCCAGAGAATAAGTTTTGTTCAGTTTGTCCTTGACCTTTAAAAATTTCGAAGTTTGAAATTCTCTCACTCACTCAGACTCAGACTCAGACAAACACAACCACACATCTACATATTGTTTATTTTTGTATATTGCACGGATACAAAATCACCACCATGACACTTCCTTGAACATCTCCAATACACCACAATTGCATACAGAGCATGGAGCGGAGCCTGCTCAATTTTAGTGCACTTCCTTAATACTATACTTGGCTTTGCTGATTATGCTTTGGCATTGGAATCATGAATGGCTTGAGAGCTATTTTCCAAAAGGCTTTCTCGTTCTGATGCTGATGCTCCTGATGATTGTTAGTCGTTGATGTCTGTGTCCTTCTCTTGAATACTTTGAACTAAAAACACATCACATCCTCATCAACATTGTTACTCGCAATAAATATACAAAAAAAAAAATGAAAAAAAAAAAAATTGCAAGGCAAAAATATGGGAAACGAAAATAGTGCGTAGGTGTCTGAGGTGGAGCCTCTTTGTATCGTTTCCCACCGGAATGAAGGGTTTTTTTTTTTTGTATTTTGTTGTATATGTGTTCAATTTCTTTCTTCATCCCACTCATTTCAATGTCAATGTCTAGGTCACGCCTGCTTATGGCAATAAACCAACAACAAACATATCCAAAAGCAAGAACTGACATACAAAAAAAAAAAGGACTAATATAGTTTCTATGCTCATATAGCTTGTTCCTCATTCCTTCGGCATCTAATGGCGGGCAATGCGGTAAAGCCGGAAGTGCATTGAATCTTATGGCGGGAGAGCTTGTTTTTTCAATTGATGTAGAAAATATCCAAACTGCGTAGGTGATATAGCGAGGCTTTTGATATTTGCGGGGGCTCAAAACTATACACACGTCCCAATTCGGTTCTTCCCATTTTGAGGGTCGGTACCGTAATATGTTGTCGTTATAGACTTATTTTCATATAACTTTTGAAGCAAGTCCTTGATTGGTTATTTGGAAATATAAAAGAAATGGCGGATGTGGGTATTATAGTCCAATTGTCCCAATGACCTTGAAAGTGTTTATAATGTATGGATTTTGATATTCCAAAGGGAGGGGGTGTTAATTGTTTTTTATTATTATTTTTTGTCTTTTTTACAAAATCTCTCTGCATTTGGGTTGGTTCTCTCTCGAGTGGCTAATAAGTAAGGTTTTTTTTTTTATTTTATAAGGTAAACAAAAATAATGACAAAAAAACGAATACTCCTTCGTTGGGTTGTATTTCTAGTTGTTTACAAAAATTATTTTATTCAATTATAAGATGGAAAACATATTTAATAACAAATTCCAAGAAACAATAATTATTTACTAAATAATCAAAATTTTAAGTATTTTGTTGTTTTGCTAATTTTCCCACATAATAACATAAAATGTAGGCTTGGCAAGCCTCTTAGGTTCAATTTAATAAAACAAATAATAAAATAATTTTTTTTAAATGTTTTAAAACTTGATGAAAGAGCCAATAGGAACCGTAATACAGTAATGAGTAATGGTATTGATATTTGGATTAAGTGATTTGTTTAATCTAAAATACATTAAAATGTCATTTTTAAACTAATGAGCCGACGACGCGACATAAGTACATGACAATATGGCAGCTTACCTAATCATCCATCCCATTTGGCATGTTAAATTGAATTTTAAAGTTTTAAAACAATATGAACGAGTATACCGGCATACTATACAAGTACAAAAATATTTTAAAACTGGTCCGATGATTGCTTTGGGAATTTTATTTAAGCATAAACATTTGTTCATCTTAGTTTGTGTGCCTCTATTCTTCCATCAAATCTTTTAGTCTAAAAACGCGTTTCTTGGTCTGTTGCAATAGAAAAAACACTGCAATTACTCTGGTTTTTGATAATATTCAAAGATAGCACTGTTCGTAGAGTATAAAATCGATTGTTAATCAATTAAAATTATCAGTAAATCATCTGCTTTCAAACTCCCAGCAACATTATCTAAGATCAAATAATTCAAAATGAGACTTCAAACTATTCTCATGGTAAAGAAATATATTTTTATTGTTAATAAACTCAACTCAAAAATGAATAATATTCAAAAACATTTTCTAGATTACCCTCTTGAGTACACTAACTATAAACACTCAGGGGAAAATCTTGAAATCTTTGATAAAAAAGAAGTTGTCTTTAATTCCATCTTTCGGATTACCACTAATTTCTGGAAATGCCGGATTAATATCTCCGCAAGTTCAACCACTTACTCAAACAGAAAATAATACATTAGGAGATACATCTTCTCTAAGTGAAACAATAGAAGCAAATATAATTGATGAAGCTCCATTAGTCGAAGAAGTTAATCAAATTCCTTCATCAGTTGCAGGATATAACTATGCTCGAGAATATCGAGCTCCAGTCTATTATAGAGTATCTCAGCCGGTTATAAGTCGGACAGTTTATGAGTATGTTGAAGCGCCAAGAAATATTTTTGGATCACTCCCGGGAATTATAAACAATATCCAAGGACTTTCTAGTCTTTCTCAATTAAAGTCCAATTTTATAAATGCACTGAGATCACCAGCAACTACTATGACAACACTTGTACCAGAACCTGTACCGGAACCTTTAGCAGCACCTTTGCTAGCACCTCTAGTAGTTCCTGCTTCTGCCACAACATACATTTCATATTCTTCAAGATAAAATTAAATAATTTTTTTTAATTTTGTTTGTAATTTTTAAATTAAAGAATTTGTATAAAATATATTTTTTATTTAAATTTTATTTTTTTTTCTTCGAAATTTTAATATTCCTTTTGCAAAAGTCACCTAATACGAGTAACAAAAATTCTGGTATCATGTGAAATATTTTGAAATGTTCAAGTAGAATAATAAGGTTCATCATTTTAAAGGTCGTTTGCGCATTGAAGCCAAGTACGCTGTTAATGCGAAACGAAAATTTCCATAGGTACAAAAATGACACAACGAAATCATAAACTAAAAATTTAGTCTTACTTTTCGTTCTGCAGGGGGCCGATTCTAGTTCTGTGAAAAAGTTAATCGAAAAACTTTTCATGCTTTCACACTAATTCCGATTCTCAAACATCAAAAACTTTCATTTGAATAATTATCTTTCACGCCGTCATTTGGAAGTGAAAATCCAAAATGAAAACGTGAATACGATCAAACAATGCAAAATTCAATCATATCTCTTTCTCTGTCAAATCCATGAAGAAGAAAGTGTTTCCATCTCATGCCTTTCTCTGTTCTCTTTGAAAACACAGGAAAATTGAGAAAATCTTGCAGTTTTCAAGAGAAATGGTAAGGTAGTTCCAATGCTCGAATAATAATATAGTTTTCATTCAGAGAACTAGAATCGCTTATTTGTTAAAATGAATCGAGAAAGTCAAACGATGTTCGGCAGCGAAAGTGAAAACTATTTATTCGATTCAATTTTTCACAGAACCAGAATAAGCCCCCCTTACGCTGTTCGATGAAAGAAATTGATAATTGTTGCATATTTTTTTGGAGAAGTCTACACTCTTTTTTGGTACAAAATTAACTAGTAAGACTTATTTATTGTCTGTGAAAAAATGACATTTTTGTTTTTTTCGTTTTTATTTTTGTTGTTTCTTTCATTATAGCGTGGCTGCTTGTATCTTTTTTTTTCATATTTACTCGTTTTGATTTTTTGAATTGGTGTAACTATATCAATGAACATTTTTTCGCTGAGTTTTAGTAAGCAATTCGTTGTCTTGTTAGAGACAAAATTAAAATTTCGTTTCATATCGTATCGTCCAAGGCTTAAATATATAATTAAAAGAAGAACCAAAAAATTGTTTGCTAAATAGTTTAGCAGAACTAGTCGTTATTTCAAATTCTTCAATGAGTTACTTCAGTAACTTGAATAAGTTTAATTTTTTTGTACTTGAGGTGATGAGAACCAAAACTTATACATGGCAGAAGAAAAGCTCGTCACAGCAGCTAGATGTAATTGCTTGACAACTTTTTAATGAAACTTTTCCTTTTAACCATAATAACCATATTTTCTAAGTATTCGCATTTCAAAAGTTATTAAACAATAAAATTTGGATAGAGAGTGGATATGGCTAGTTTTGGTTCTCATAGCCTCATTTATATGATTTTGCAGTTAACTCAGTAACTTTAAGATTCAAATTTAGATTGAGAATCATTTTTGTAATCCATAGTAGCCACTTTTGATCTCGAAAGAATGTCATTTTTAAAAATGGCGCCCAAATCTAGGACAAATGGTTAAATTAAAAAAAATAACTTGGAAAAATCTTGGAAAATTTCCATTGTTAAAATAACGATTGATGTTTTAAAAGACAAGTGTTGAATAGTCGAACATTCGCGTAAAATTTCAGTGTTGCCACTTTTCGGAACAAACTTTTTTTGGATGTCCAATGGAGGAACCTCCAATTTTTTTTTTGTAATTTTCAGTATTTTGAAAGGAAAAAATTTTAGATAGTCGTCCAGATGTCAAAAGCGTGTTTGGAAAATAATTGTTTGTTTTTATATTCAAAATATTAAAAATTACAAAGAAAAGTAAAGGGTCCACCCTTTGAAATAAAATAGGTATGTTCCCGAAAAGTGGCAATACTGAAATTTACCGAAAGCTGCGTCTACTCAACGTCTATGTTTTAAAACATCAACGGTTATTTTAATTATCGAAATTGAGCGCTATTTTTCAAAAGCGACAGGATTACAACCATAGAGTACCAATATTATCTAGAGAATTGACTTCAGGGCTTTTTCTATTTCACCCTACAAACTGCACTGAGAGGATTTCCTCCACATGACTGGGCATGTGGTAGCTGCCCAATGCATTTTTAATGGAATCACACCAATACAATGATAACTTAATGGATTTTGGCTCATTAGACCGAAAACAACAAAAACTTGAATAGAAAAAATTGAAAACGTCGCATTTAGAGCTATCCACAATTCACACGTATTCACGGACATGGAATTTAAGAGAGTTTTCTCTTAATGTGCACAAATAAAATTTGCGGGTGTTTTAGGCAAAAGGGGTACGAGTCGGTTCTCTAGATAGTATAGTACCTACTATGATTACAACAATGACTCTTAAATTAATTTTTTCCCTAAGACAGCCACTGCGTACAAGGCAGATCGCGCAAAATTTTCGCTGCCATATTTCTCATATTTTTGTGGAGAACACATCACATACAATAACTGTTCTCTGAAAAGCAATTTCATTCAACCATTGTAGAACCTCGTGGCATGATGGTTAGTGCGTAGGGCTGTCATGCCAAAGGTCTGGGTTCGATTCCCAGCCGCTGCCACCTAAAAACAGAAATATTTTTTTCGCGAGGTACTGCCTCTTGCGAGGAACTGACAAATCCTCCAAGAGTATACTTGTCATGAATAAGTGCTTTCTCATCTAGCCGGTCGGACTCGGCAAAAAATTGTAGGTCCCCTCTATTCCTGCCAAAAATACGCACACAGGAATGGTTGAGAGTTGTAAGTCACTAAGCCTTGGCTCTTCACGAGCTGTTGTGCCACCAAATTTATTTATTTATTTAAGAGAATAAAATTTTGTTTCCCTTTGGCATTTTCGAATATTTCTCGATTTCGATTTTCATTTTCACCAAGTAATGTTCGCGTAAATCTCAAGAATAAAAGAAACTATCAAATTTAAGCTCAAGAATTAATGTGTCGAAAACAATTTAAATTGTGAGAGATAAGTGTTGTACAGGAAGAAACGAAAATTTGGTTTTTTAGCTGGAGCCACGTACCTCTCGGTTAAAAACTTGGGTAAATTTAAGCTTGACAATATTCGGGAGAGAATATTACGTATATATAAACAAAATTTTACCGTGATCTCTTTACTACGCTTAACATGTCAAAAATAGATCACAAATATAAAATAAAGTTCCCCCCATAAAAAAACGGAGAGATTTCGGTTTGCCGCAGATTGGAGTTTTTTTTTCAAAATCAATCAATTGAATTTTACTGACTGCAAGTGCAGCAAAATAAGTCGTCACTTGTCAAAGATGACAATGTCAGTAAGGAAATCAATGAATGTTAAGCTAATAGGGCAGTTCACTGGTTTTCTTAAATGGAAAACGGATGTTTTGCAAAAATTTTGTTTGTTTCAATTTCTCCACAGCGCAAAATCCAGGAAAACAGACAAAAAATTGGGGAAAAAATTTCGATTAAGCTGAATTTCGACTGAGAGCTTTGTTCTGAAGTCTTAATCAAAACAATCTAAAATTGGTTTTAAAAATATTATATAATTTAATTGATCTATAAACTCCGGATTAAATAATTTATTGTAAAAATATTATAATAATGCAAAAATTATTTTTTAATTTATAATAATTTTGATTCAGAAAATTTGTATTGATTTGATGCTTTCTAAAATATTTCTTATAATCACGTAAAAAAAAATTCTCATACGCCAAACATAACTTTTACTTGCGATATAGGGATAACATTAATGCAAATTAAAATAAATAAATTTGGTGGCACAACAGCTCGTGGAGAACCAAGGCCTAGTGACTAACAACTCTCAACCATTTCTGTGTGCGTGTTGTTGGCAGGAATGGAGGGGACCTACAATTTTTTTTGCCGAGTCCGAACGGCTAGATGACAAGTATACTCTTGGAGGATTTGTCAGTTCCTCGCAATAGGCAGTACCTCGCGAAAAAAAACATTTCTGTTTTTAGGTGGCAGCGGCTGGGAATCGAAGCCAGGCCTTTGGCATGACAGTCCTACGCACTAAGACTCAAATTATTATAGTTATTTCCCAGACGTAAAATTCAAAAAAAATTTTTAGTTCCAAAAATAACATTTTTGTTAGTTAATTTTTTTTTTCCATTATCTTAAAGCAGGACAAAAATTCATTGAAAATTTGTATACTTATTGGAAGTTTTTGCATACAAAACATTATTTAAATCTAATCAGCCAATTATGCAAAAAACTTCAAAATTAAAAATTGAGTTTTCAAATAATTTTTTTTTTAAATCCTTGGAAAATTTTAATTTTGTATGAAATTTATGTATTGAATATGACAGCTTTTGAATTGGTGGTGCCACGGCTAAGCATGATTTTGTTGACGTACGGGCGTTGTTCGATTGTTCACTGAACCACTAAAAAAAATACACCACTAGATCCTACGTACTTGCTCTTACATAATGTCGTCCCCTGATTGCAAAAACAAGGTAACTCAATTCTAAAAATTTTGGGGAGAACAAGGTTCATAGATACGAAAACAACTAGAGAACGATTAAAGTTTTAATTTTTATGTTTCTCACACTTCATAAATGTCTTATGTTTTTTAATGGTAGACATTTAAAGAAAAATTGGACGAAAAGGCTTGAAAATTGTATAAAATAATAAACGTTTTTGCCGAGATATTATACAAATTGAAAATTGAGTTACCTAGTTCCTAGGGTTTACAAATATTGTTTATAAGATATAGAAATTGTAAGAAAAAAATGTGCAAAAGCCAGAAATTCAATTTTTACATATCAAATATGAAATGAATTATGTGGAAATAAATTAAAAATTGTAGGAGTGGTTCAAAAAAAAAAAAATATTTTGTGTTTATAAAATTCTTCTAATACTCAAAACTTTTTAAGGACTTCTTTAAAAAAAATTGAAATGCAATACTATTTCCATCTATTTTTAATTTGAATATATTAAACACTAAAAAAATAAAATAATTTAAAAAGTTAAAAATTAGTTAAAAAAAAATTATTTATTTAATTACCTATTTTTTATCACAACATTCGAACGACGCATTTTGGTATTCAAGGAACCATCATCGGGCTAAATGTGTGGATGCAAGGTGTTGTTTTGCCAAAATTCCCTCTTTTAAATTCTAAAGTATAAGAATTTTTTTGTAATTAAGAAAACTCAAAATAAGAAAACCGTTCTTTTGAAAGGTACAATAAATAGTTGATAGGTGTAAATTATTATCATATTTTATAGTAGATCGTCCCTACTAATTTTATCTTACCGACAAAATTTTATCAAAACCATTTCAGCCGTTCTTTTGAGAAAAATAAGGTTTTCTAACATTTTTGTATCCTTATTTTTTTTCAAAAATGTAACATATTTTCTAAAGAGTTAAAAACTCCTTAGGTACCAAGTTTAAAAAAAATCGACCATGTGGTTTTTGAAATATAAAGTTTTCAAAAATCAAAAAATTTGGAAAATTTTTAAAAAATCTAAAAAGTATTAATTATTTTATTAATTTTGGTACACAATACTATTTACATTTATTAGAAAATAAAAATGCACAACTAGGTCGCACGTACTTGCCCTTATGTTCAAGAGTTGATGTAAAAAATGTAAATAAATTATAGGAGAAAAATGTATAAAATCATGAAAAACAATATTTAAGATAGTTAAAACTACTTTTTTGAGAGTTTGTTAAGTTAAAACCATTAGAGCGTTTTTTTTTCAAATTATTTTTATGTATTCTGTTCTTAAAACATTTTTAAGGAAAGCTTTTGATGGGCAAATCTTAAGTATTTATTGTTGTGAAAATAAAAATTAAATTAAAAACAAAGCAATCCGTTTTTGAAATATCAAATTTTCTAAAGCAAAATCTGAAACTTTTTTTTTGAAAAATTTTAAATGGAATGTTTCTAAGTCTTATTTGAAACTTGTTTATATAAACAAAAATCTAAATCAGTTTTTGCCGATTACTTAGAGGAAACATTTAAGCCGTTTGATGGGCAAGAACTCAACGAAAATATTAATATGAATTTTACCTCAAATGAAAGCTACATAACGAAAAATGCTACACTTGCCGAATTAAAAAGAGAAATAAGGAAGCTTAAGTCTAACAAAGCTCCAGGATATGACATAATAACGGCAGAGATTTTAAAAATGCTCCCTCGTAAAGGGTTTATTAACCTCCTTTACTTAATAAATGCCGCTCTAAGGTTAGAATATGTTCCGAGCCAATGGAAAGTTGCGGAAGTCATAATGGTTTTGAAACCTGGCAAACCTTCTCACGAAAAGAAGTCTTACAGACCGAATTCGCTTCTTCCTATTATATCAAAAGGTTTTGAAAGAATACTACTCCTGCGCCTGCAGCCGATAATAGAAGAGAAGCAATTAATATCTGAACACCAGTTTGGATTTAGAAGCAAGCATTCCAAAAATTGATCAAGTGCATAGAATTACTGACGTAATTGAGAGAGCTCTTGAAGAAAAGAAAATCTGTTCGACTGTCTTTTTGGACGTGTCGCAGGCGTTTGATAAGGTGTGGCACGAAGGCCTCAAATTCAAATTAAGACAAGTTCTGCCTGAAGGACTTTACAACATTCTAAACGGATATCTAAATGAAAGACTTTTTCGTGTAAATGACTATTCTGATTTCAAAGAAATAGTGGCTGGGGTACCACGAGGAAGTGTATTAGGTCCAGTTCTGTACCTTTTATTTACACGCGATATACCTCAAACTGAAGATACTATTGTAGCCACGTTTGCTAATGATACTGTAATACTAGCAGTAGGCAAAACGATTAGCGAAGTTACAATTAAATTACAAAATGCTCTTAATAATGTTAATGAGTGGACGAAAACATGGCGAATAGCGCTCAATGAACAAAAGTCAGTCCACGTGGACTTTACGTATAAAGAAATAAATAGGCTTCTTAATACCGCTCGTGTTCCATTTGCAAATGAGGCTAAATATCTGGGAATGACTAGACGCGAAATCAAAATGGAAGCCGCACGTGAAAAAGAAATGCGAAGAACTAAAAAGTAAATTAAGAGATATGAACTGGTTACTCGGTAAATATTCAAAGCTTAGTATTGAAAATAAATTAATTTTATACCGACAGGTTCTTAAACCTGTTTGGACTTATGGTATACAACTTTGGGGTTGTACCTGCCATACAAACTTAAATAACTTACAAACGTTTGAAAATAAATTGCTTAGTTCATTTGTAAATGCTCCGTGGTATATAAGAAACGAAGATCTTCATAGGGATTTCGGGATTCCTACGGTGCGGGAGGAAATAAAAAGTTTCGCGCGAAAACATAGAAATCGATTATTAGAACACGTTAATTCAACGATTATTGACATTCTTGACGAGTCGAATTTAGTACGCCGTCTACGAAGAACAAAACCTTCCGACTTGGTACGGTGAACAGAAAACCGCTTTAAAATCGCGGATTAAGCAGGAACTTTCACTGGAAAGTAACCTGCAACACGTTACTTAACTTCGTTTAAAATAAATTGCTAGATAAGTTTCAACTTAGTTGCAAGCGGGAAGTGGAGGTGCTTTTAGTGTAGTAAGAATCTCACACTTCTATGAGCACGCGTTTTTCGGTCCTCATAGAGCCTGAATAGCAGGTCTTGCACCTACCCACGGGAAAATAACCATAAAAAAAAAAAGTTTTTGCCGATAATGAGAAAATTCAAATTACCAAAAAAACGTTCTGTGGGAGTTATTATTTGAAAATTTTTATAATTTTGGTAGATAGCACTAATATACAGAGAAAGTTTTATAAAAATCGTACGAGCTATTTGTAAGAAAAAATTATTTTCCTTATTGATTCATAGAAGTAAAATGTTTTCTCCTAAAATACACCTTAATACCGAGTTTTATAAAAATGGACAATGTAGATTTCAAAATATTTGATTTAAGAAAAATGAAACATTTTTAAAAAAAAATCAAAAAAAAATTCTTTGAAAATTTTGGTAGGACAAAAAATTGTATATGCTGTTCAGAAGCAAAAAAAATTATTTAAATCAAAATAACTGTTGCAAAGAAAATCGACAGTGAAAAATGAATTCTAAAAGAAGTAGGTAACATTAATAACCATTTTTTGAAAAATGGTTTCCCATCCAAATGTAGCTTTTACTAAAAGAAATTAATTTTAATTTTTTTAAGAAAAGTTTTGTAGCCGTTTTCGAGAACAAATTTTGAAATTAAAAAAAAATTTTGTAGCAGGTTCCGTTATTTTTAGTTAAGAAAATGAATACAAAAAAACGTGTGGGCAGAATTGCCAAAAACCACTGTCTGCCAAGTTTTAAGAAAATCGATCCAGTCGTTTGGGCTGTAGCCGAATAGACAGACAGAATTGTGAGACCCACATTTTTCGTCTTCCCTTGTAATGACAAGTCTGATTAAAATCTCGAGTTCAAATTTTTTACTATACCTAATACATAACCTGCCATAAAGTACCTACATATACATAAACCGCAAGTAAATAAAGATCAAGGGGAAGATTAGTTCTATTAGATTCCTTATTGAGATTTTTGTTTGGGATGACAAAACTATTTTGCTAAAATTAGCAAGAAAATGTAATCCACATACAAGTTTTATTCTTCTTATTTTATTTAAAGTTAAGTTAGTTAAAACATTCAAATACTATCTTGTTGATACTCTTTAAATTCTTTGCAAACACCCCCGAGGGCTTTGTGTGTTATAACGTGAGTTTTACATTCTTAAACTCATAAAATGTTGTCAAACTAATTTTCAAATTACCTTAATGTCATTCTACCACTTGAAAAAAACGTGTTTTACATTAAAAACTTATCCAATTACATTGAATTATAGAAACAAGATTTTAGCAAATGACACTTGAATTAGATATCATTAATGTTTGTATAAAAGTAAGGAAAAACCTTCATCATGCTATCAGTTCATCAACATTTAACAATCAATCAACATCTCGAGTTCTTTTGAAAATTAAAGCCACAAAATGAAATTCCATATTGTCTTATCGGTAAATAAGTTTTATTCTTTTCTGATTTTATTTATTAACAAAAAATACTTCAAATATTTAGATTGTTTTGTTTATTCTGGCCACAACTACACAAGGACTTCTTAAGTCGGCAATCGCAAGGAAACTCCCATTGTTGGTTTCAGCAGTAGGTGGAATAAAGTCCTCTTTAAGACAAAACCAGAATGCACCAAGCTCTGCCGGATCAATTACCACACTATCTGGATCAATCGATTCGTCATCGGGAAGTTTCTCTTCTAGTTACAGTGAACAACAACCAATTGAAACCCTAAGTGCAGCTATCCCACCTGCTGTAACTCTCTATCAGTACCCAACCGAACATCAGGTCATCTACAGATCAATTCGTCCAGTTGTTCGTCGGACTATTTATGTTCAAGAACCAGCTTACAGTAATAGAGCTCTTTTCGATGGCATTACTAGTTTATTGCCATCAAACCCAATCACTGGAGCTCTTAGCTCACTAAAATCAACCATCGGAGGACTTACAGGGCTAACACAGCCAGCACGGCCAGCAAGAGCAACACTCTCAATATCAACAGCTCCAGCTGTTCAAGCCTTTTCAGTTCCAGCTTCACGACAGGTTTATTATTTGTAATAAACCTACTTTTCAGTTTAGATTATATTGTAGACCTGAAAATATTTTGTTTTTTAACTGCAAACGAATAAATGGTTTGCTTTAAAGTTACTTTTTGTACTTTAAAGTAAGTTCTTAAATTTTTATAATTTATTGTGTCTTTGTATTATTACTTGGGAAGCTCATCAAAGCGGGTCTATTTTCTTTTCAGAGGCGGTCAGAAAGTGGCCAATGAATTTGTGAATCCTTTAGCCTTATTTGAAATTAGTAAATGTCATAAGCACATGAATCAAAAGGCTAGAATAGCTTTTGCCAGTTTTTCATTATTTATCGAAGTTTGAATTTTATGAATTTAAGAGTTGATACCAAGCTTATGTGCCTATTCTTTGCATAAGCCCAGTATTAAGTTCGAGCTAAAATTTCGCTCCCATAAATTTCTTTTCAAAGATTTAGTAAAGGTTTTTAGCGGAGAGGTACGCAGCAGGCTTGCCAGATTGGGCTATTTATGAAAAATTGGGCTCTCTTTTTCCGAAATTGTCGGTTGACAAACATTTTAGTATGACAGTCCAATCATAATTGGGCTACTAATAGCCCAAATCTAATCTTGGGCGATAATTATTGCTCGTAAAAATTAATCATCATTGAAATACTTTTCTCCCCCTACACATACTCTTTAATTACAAGTCGATTCTTAACGTCTGACACTTTTCAAAATTCAATGGGTGCCAAGGCGGAATCAGGTGTTTTTTCTCCTTTACACTCATGAAATTTCAAAAAAATCAGGCACAATACGCAATGAATCATCTAGCATTCCATAATTTGGCACCACTTTTTTCACTGAATAGTCCCCAATTACACGATGATTCTTTGTGCCTAACTCTTTGCAATTGGTGCGAAGGTGAAATCAGATATGAAAATTTAAAGAGTCAGACGCAAAGAATCGTCGTGTAAATGTACTTATTAGTTTCGACATTTCAAATCAACCGTAACAAACTTCACCTCAGAATCATTCAATATCTCTTTTGTTCAAAGAATTTCCATATAAATTATAATTTTGTTGTTGTTTTTTAAAATAAAAATAAATTTTAATCGAACTTTTTTTGTGGGAAATTTTTTTTATTATTATTGGGCAACTATTTGGGCTACTCTGTCGGCTCCGATTTTGGGCTACAAAATCTTTTAAATAGGAGTTTCGAACTTGTTCCAGATATGGCAACCCTGGTACGCAGCTCCAGCAAAAAAAAAATTAAATTTTCATTTCTTTATGTTCAGCTCTTATCTGTCAAAATTTTGCGAGTATGATACACCTACATAGATGTTGTAAAGCACATTAATACTTGAGGTGTATTATATCAGTTGTCTTAATTCTTTAGATTAAGTTTCTGAAAATGAAAAGCAAAAACGATTTGGCTTAATTTTGAAGAAAATTTTGTATCGAAGCGAAATCTCAGCCTGCGTAATCATAAAATAAAACGGTAAATACTTATTTTATGGTACAATTTACGCGGTCTACAAAAGCCGAATTCTTATAGATTGTATATCGTGGGAACGGTTTTTTTGCACAGAAGTGCAGAATACAAAAATGTATTAAATAATTGCACCACAAAAACTAAAAAACTATGAAAAAATAATTGGGTAATAAGTGCAAGCAAGAGCGAGAGAGAGACCGAGTAATTATTTGTTTTTATTTGTCGTAACCTAAATGTGACGTTTCGATTTTTTCCACATACCATTGGAATACATATTGGAATGTCTGATGGCAGTGTGCAATGATGCTGAAAATAATAATAAGTAGCTCAGTGTGACAAATAATGTTATAAGCTCTCCAGTTTCGGGGGCTGAGCGTTCTAGTAGGCTATAATATTGTAAAATATTCAAACCGAAAAATATTTGCCTTGGCTACCAATTGAGTTATTAATTAAATTGCCAGTCAAATTGTTTTGCATGAAATTCCGTGACAACAATAGGTATTTTCTAAAAATATTTTTAAATTTATAAATTTTTTAATTGCAAAATGTTTACTTATTTTTTCGCACGGGAAATGTAAACAAGGCTCTTACGGCAAAAAAAAAAACAATTTATGAATATTTTGTTTGAATTTCTTAAAAACTAATTTGTGTTCAGTTTGTGCTGCCATAATCTCAAAGAGATAGATAAAATCTCATGTATGGTACTTTTACGGACAGAAATACATACATTTCGCGAAACGTAAAATTAACAATTCATTTTCAGTTTTCAAAAAACTTATATTGTAAATTAAAAAAAATCAAATAATTTTGTTTACTTTTTTCGAAAAAAAAGTTGTGCTATTTTGTGCTCAGTTTGTCCTGTCATAACAAAATAACTTCCATAATGGAAACTTTAGAGGCTTAAAATAAACTTTACGAAACGCTGGGGATGAAGCGTGAAATAAGCACCACCATTTTTGATCAACAAACAAAAAATGTAAATATTTCAGAAAAAATCACCAATTTTACGAAAGATTTTATTTTTAAGTTTTGAGCTGTACTGCTTCGTGTTTGAGCTGCCTGTGCTAAATACAAAACAAAAAATTCGCAAAGTTGCAACTCTGAGAAACGCTATAGCATTAACTGAGCCCCGCCATTTTTGCTTATAAAACAGTTGCGTTGTACTTTGCCCAGTTTGTGCTGTCATGCTCCGAAAATGTAACAAAAATATTCGATAATTGATGAGATTTCACAACCACAAAACAATATGACCGAGTGCAAAATTATCACCGCCATTTTTGATATTCACACAAAAATTAAGTGCTGCATTTTCCTCAACCTATGCTAATCTATGCCATAAGTTTTTGAAAAATAAATCGCAAATTTGCTATTTTTACGAAGGATTTTTTTGAAAATCCGATATATCTGAAACAAAATGGTTGCTGTTTTGTGCTATAATTTGATAAGTTTGCAGAATTGCAACTTTTACTATCAAAAATAAATGTTGCGAATCGATGTAGCATGAAGTTAGCTCAACTGTTTTGTGATCAGCTAAAATGATTTTTTTTATTTTGAAGTTTCTAAAAATTTTTCATTTTCGATTTTCAAAAAAAAAAAATGTGATGTATTGTGTCTAACTTGTGTCAACTTATGCCATCAATATAAAGATTTAAGATATGCAAATTTTACGAATACCAACATTTTTGTTGGAAATTTTGAAAGAAATTTTGTGTGCTGTTTGGTGTTTCGTGGTCAGTTTGTGCTGCTATGCGCAAAAAAAATACCAAAAAATAAGCATAGCTTGCAACTTTGCGAAACATTGTAGCAAGAATTTATCACAATTTTGTATTTAAAAAAAAAGTAGTTGTTTTGTCCTCACCTTCAGATGTCTTGTCCCGTAAGTATAAAAAATATTTCGAAAGAATTTGCAAAATTTGATAAAATTTGATTGAAATGCTTTGAAATTTCTTAAAAATGTAAATGATAAGTTTTCCAAGCGCCGAAAATTTAACGAAAATAAAAATTAGCATATTTGCAAATTTGCGACCACAAAATAATTTTGCGAAATTTGAGCTTAGCACCTCTTATTTTGATTTTAAAAAGAACACATGTTGGACAGTTTTGTGTTCAGCATGTGATACCTTTTGCCGAGAATGTTTACAATGTTAATGTTGACACCGGATTGAAACTGGTTTGAACCTAGGTTGCACCAATTTTTACTTGTGATAAATGTACTATAATGCAAATTTTGGATTCGTGCAAGAAAAAATAATGATCAAACATGACATTACGATGATAGAGAACACCAAAAAAGTGGATGGCGAAATTCTGTCGGTCTGTTCGGCTGAGGCCTACTTAACGGTTTGATCGATTTCCTTGAAACATGGTTCATAGTGGTTTTTAGTGATACTGCCCAAGAGCTAAAAATAGCGGTACCTGTCATACATCTTTTTTTTAGCAATTTTACAAAATTTGATTCTTTTCAAAAACGACTCCAAAACTATTTTTTTATACAGGGTGGCGCACCAATTGTGCTACAATAAGAAATTCAAATAACTTTTTTTTTAATCGATGTATTTCATTTATTTTTTTTTTATTGGTTAGAAAATTAAATTTTATTTTAAATAGTTAGTTGTTTTTAAAGATTATAGACCGCAAATGACCTCCACGCTCTCCCACGCATATGTGGCACCTGATCAAAAAGTTATTCATTGCGGCCTGAAGAGTTGAAGTTGGGATCGCCTCAATTATTGTCGTTATGGACTGCTTTAATTCAGTTAAATTCCTGGGCTTCGTTTTATACACCTCTTGCTTGACATAACCCCATAAAAAGAAGTCTGGTGCAGTCAGGTCCGGTGACCTTGGGGGCCAGCGAAGAGTGGAGTTCCTAGAAATTAATTTGTTTGCGAATTTTTTGTTTAGCTCCGCCATAACTGGTCTGGCTATATGTGCAGTTGCTCCATCTTGCTGAAACCAAACGCTGTTGAATGGTATACGTCTTCGGCGCAGTTCTGGGTAAAAAAACTCCTTCAACATCGTTAAATAACGGTCCCCATTGACAGTAACGGTTACACCGTTTTCTTCAAAGAAGTACGGCCCGACAATACACCTTGATGAAACTGTGCACCACATAGTGACTCAGTGACTCGTTCTGGGTGCAGTTCCGTCTCATGGAGCATTTCTGGATTAGACTCATTCCATATACGGCAATTTTGCTTGTTTACATTGCCGTTAAGATCAAAATGGGCCTCATCAGACATGAACAAACAATTGATCAATGTGTTGTCTTCTTCGGCCATTAATATCATTTTTTGGCAAAATTCCAGGCGAACAGGCAAATCCTGAGGGTTTAACTTGCTAGTAATTTGGACTTTGTACGGAAACAAGTTTAAATTGTCCTGAACTATCCGTTGTAATGACCGTCTACTAACTCCAATTTGCCCCGATAAGTTTCGGGTCGAAACGCTCGGATTGGCCTGTATTGCAGATGCTACTGCTGCGATTGTATCCTGAACCCGAACATTGGCATCTCGATGGTACGGCCTTCGTGCGATGCTTCCAGATTCGGCAAACATGTTTACAAACCTCATAATGGTCCATCTACTCGGGGGATTACCGCCAAACTCCCGCCTAAATTCCCTTTGGACGGAAATGATAGACTGCAAAGCATGGTACCGTTGCATTATCCAAATTCTTTTCTCCGTATCCCAAGCATCCATTTTTATAAATCTAAATGTAGGTTACAAAATAAAAAAAAAATAAGCCGATTACTCACACAGAAAAAAAGTTATTACGTTTTATTTTTGTAGCACGATTCGTGCGCCACCCTGTATTTAGTACATTTCTTTGGGTAAAAGCTTTGGGTGAGAACCCATTTTTCAAAAAAATTTACCATCAGAAACAATTTTTTTTATTTTCGATTTGCTGGAAAACAGTATTTTGACATTTTTTTTACTAAAATTTTCAACAAATATTTTCTGGATCTTTAAAAAATTTCCTTTTTTTTTTGAAAATCAATTATTTTGAAAACTACATACTTAGTCATTTTTTTTAAACTGGGTATTTAAGTGTTTTTTTTTACACTATGTAAAGAATTTTATGAAAAAAATTTGTATTTATGAAAAAATAAACGGTTCTTTCCATACAAATGTTAAAAAACCGTTTAGGAAATCTTTTTTCTTAACAACGGCTTCTACGATTTTTATTAAACTTTTTCTGTATGGTTAACTTAGTGCGATATGCTACCCAAAAATATTAAAATTTACAAATAGCTTCTTTCATCGAACGTTTTTCTCAATTTCGAGGTTTCTCATTATCGGCTGAACAAATTTAGATTAATTTTTTATACAAAAATTTAAGATAATATTTAAAAATATTGCATATCAAAATTTTCAAAAAAAAAGCTTTTGAATTTAAAAAAAAAATTTAAATAAAACCAAGAATTAAGATGGCGTTCTATTTTTTTCATTAAAAACTCTTAAAGAAGTTATTTAAGCTGATTTAAATATCGTATTTTATGCTTTTTTATGCTTTTAATAATTTTTCGCTCACAATTTACATGTCTTTACACATAAAGTTCTTAAACCCTCAGCGTCTTGAACAAAAGCACAAATACTTGCGACCCAGTCGTGCAATTTTTGACAGCAACCCAAAAAGTTACAATTGCAAAAAAGATTTAAAACTTCTTGGATTAAACTGTTAATTGGTTTAGAATTCTCCGTTACAAGCCGTTAGGGTAAAATATGAAGCGATAAAGAATTAAATAATGTTTAACCCCGCTTTGAGAGGGTGTTGTCTGGATAAGAAACAACCAAGGAGAAACAATGTAGACAAAACTAGATGAAAAATTATAAAAGTCGGAACTAATTAATGATTAATTAACAGCTGAAATTTATCCACCTTATAAATTTTCCATTGGAAAAAATGTTTCTTTGTTAACTTGACATTTGTCCTGTGCATATTTTAAAATATTTATTGAAAAATGTTTAGAATACCAAAATATGAAAATTTACCATAATCTTTTACCAAAAGCTTCATATGCAAATTAAAAGTAAAGAAATAGTAAAACATTTATTATAAAAATTAAATATTTGTATTTATTCGATACCTTCCCGTAAGAATGTATTAAGCGACATTTTAAAAATTTTAAATTAAAAATTTTAAAAGCCTCTTTTTTAATTATTTATTTGTGTATTTTGTAGTAATAAACAGATTTTTAAAGGGATTTTGAGTTGAAAATTAATTTCCAATTTTGCTTATTTCCTTAGATGCACACAGAGGTTTATTTCGTTGCCTCTGATATTTTTAAAATGTCGCTTAATACATTCTTACGGGAAGGTATCGTATTCATTATTAAAAGCTTAAGACCCTGGACCTATTTCATAAAACTACAAGACTAATGATAATAATAATTATTTGTGAATTATAGTCTGGGAGGCGATCGGACTCGAAGTAAAAAACCTTCAAAACTCTGTCTGGCTATCAGTTAAGTGTAGAGGACACTCATAGCATTCATTTGATATCCAAGTGATAGAAGTTTCTTATGTGAAAGGTATACTTAGTCGAAAATGCAACGCAAAAACTGCATTTTTTAATCTTAGCAACTAAAATATTTTATCCGACCAGCGGTTTTGTAAATGTTTGGAATAGTGCTCTCGGCTGGTATTCTGTTTTTCGTAATGAGGTCAGAAATCTTAAGGTCGTCTCTCGAACTTTAATTCCCAAATAATTATTAGTCTTGTAGTTTTACGAAATAGGCCCCTGGATATTAATTTATTCCTTTTTCTAATTAATTTCCAACACCTTAAATAAAAATATCAAAACACAGGCTCGTCATATCATTTTTCTATGCATAAACAGAGATTATTTTTGGTGTGTGCTATGCAAAAAATATTAATCAAATAACCCTGTTGATGACCAGCCCATATGCCAAACCTAAAGCCTATCCCATATCTGCTTTTGCCCACGCTAAGTGAATTACTGCCAGAAAATTATCTTGAAATCATTTCAAAAAAATTGAAGCTCATAAGTGCGTTTCAAATTCATTCATGCCCTGATGTTGTTGAAAATAAGGACTGCCGTTCATTCATGCATTTGGGTCTTGCAAAACTTTTATCCTGTGAATGAAAAGTTCGCCTACTTGCAATACACTACAACAAATATCTTCATACACACACACACACATCGACACACAGGATGGGTAGCTTTCTGGGTCATTATGAAAACCCAGTACGCACCAGCATGATGTATTCCAGTGCATATGCGGATACATCTTGCATATGTGTAAGTGAGCTTTGCCCTCCATTGCTTCGTATTGTAGCTCCCAGCTCCATATACAAATCCTTTGGCCATCCATACCCAGTCCAAAGGAACTTCCCCAACGTTGGCGCAGGTGCGGAAACTGCATTCTATTATTTTCACATCTATTTCACTTTAAAAGCACACAGCCAGTCAGCGGCAAGTTCCAGCTATTCTATCCAAAGAGCAGAAGGTTTACTCACTCACCAGCCTACTGCCGAGTGTATCCTATAGCACAGGCTCACCAAAGTCCTTAACCAAGCTGTTGGCATTTTTTTTATTCGGTCCAAGTCTGATTATAATTATTGTTAAAGGCGCGTGAGAAAGTTGAGAAAATTTGTTCGTCTTCCGACTGTGGAGAAGTTTTACTGTTTTTTTTTTTTTACATTTAACGCGCGCGAGTAAGTCCTGACTCCCGCAAGAGTTATTCAGACTCGAACTCTTGAACGTACCTTTCGTTCTGGATTGCATCCTCTTGTCAAGTATACAACGTTGATGCCGTCGTCGTCGTCGTCATCGTCATCGTCGTCTTTACTGGTTGGTAATTTATTTTCCTTATACATTCTCTAAGTATAGTGAAATTTGCTAAGTACGCTCTAGAATTCCATGCTGGGTTTCTGAATTCCTGGAGTGTTAAGTGCTAGAGAAGTGGTTTTTTGTTCTTTGACATAAACAAAAAAAAAAAAAAAAAACAACTAAACCCAAAACACTTAAAAAAAATTGAAGACATAAAAAATAAAAAAAAATAACAGACCATAAGAGAATAGAAGAAAAGTTTTGTACAGGAAGTGAAATTATTCTTTAAAAGAATAAAAAGAAATGTAACAAAAAGGGACTTCACACAAAAATAGGCATATAAGTATTTTTATATAAAATAAGAAGAGTTTGTGATAAAGTTGGAGACTGACAGAGATCATCCTTGGGACGAACCTCATCATCATCATCATCATATAAGGACTTGAAAAAGAAACCTTAAAAATAGCAACAACAACAAAAAAAAAACATAAGAAAGGTGAGTGAGAATTTTAAGAAACCTCACATGCATAACTTTTTTCAAGGTTGGTGAGCAAAAATTTAAACAAATTTTTATATACAGAAAGTTTTTATTTCAATTTAAGTTTGTTTGTTTTTGTTAAAATAATATTAAATGTTAAATATTAAAAACACGATTGTTGCTATCTTTGAGATTTTTTTAAAAATATTTTCTAACTTCACGTTTTCTTATTAAATTAAGGCAAAATTAGTAAAATTAAATCCAAGTTGACAAATCACTTCAATTTATTTTAGTTTTAACATAAAAACATTCAAATATATTTTTGTATAAGAAGAAATTGTAATCAACATTTAAGTTTATCAAGAACAATCACGAACTTATTGCCATCTATTAAAGGATAACCTTTTCAAAAATAAATTCTTAACTTAGCAGAGCAATGTAAATGAACAGCAGCACAGTGCCAACTTGTCAAAAATATCTTCAACACAAAATTATAAGTAAAGGCGTTTAAAAAAAAGTATTCCACAAGGATCTGTTCTTGGTCCGATATTTTTTTTTCAAATGCAGGGTGATGGTCTTAACATAAACTGATAAAAAGGCCTTTCAGAATTTAGTATCTTGACCATTCCAAACCCTAGGGATTTTCTTATTGACAGTTTGAATAAAAAGCAATAGCTTAAGTTAGCTTCGTTTTTGGGCTTGATTAAAAGCTTTCTAATGAGGATCAACCCGATAACTAGACCCTTTTTGGTATATTGTTAAATGTGGGTTCAATGCAACTAACATACAATAAACATCTGCATTGGGATTGAACTAGTAACGTGACTTCAGTAGTACCAGGCATAGTGCTTGCTCTCGGTTTAAATCTTGACAGTGACGAAAAAGTTCTTCATAAGAACTCTCACTATATTGTTGTCGTTTATTTCAAACCTTTTGTATTTAAACATAATGGTAAGTGGAAGCATTGCAGCACACTAGAGACGTATATTGAGCATACAGAACCCTTTGATAAGGATTTTTTGTTAACGGCTTTGTTTTTGTATCGTTTAAATCTTAAAACACTTGAACTTTGAACTAGTTTTTGACTCAGCTATTTTTTTTTACTTTTTTTAGTTAGACTTAACTTATTCAATCAAGGAGATATTTCTACATAATTGCGTCCACGATTTTCATTCAGATACCTAACTTAACAAATCTTTCCTTGTTAATTTAGGTATCTGAATGAAAATTTAGTTAAACCTAAAATTTGATTTCGACCTCAACAAGGCACTTCGAAAAAATAAAAAGAAAAAAGTTATTTTTAAGACCTTGTTTTTCAATTTCTGAAAAAGGCATTATAATACCCTATACTTTATCGTAGCTTGTAAGTTCTAATAACCGTTTGATCTCAATCAAAAGTGGTTCTGAAATATTGATTATGGATTCAATTTTGACCGTTTTCGGAAACGTCAAATCAATGTCAATTTGATTGTCAATTTTGGACTGAGGCTGCAATCTACATAACATGCAATTGTCCTGCTTGTACAAAATCGGTCTGATCAACGTCATTAAATTAACTCGAAAAATCATTGATGTTTACGGACACGCTCTCTGGTTTCTCAATTTTTTTTTCCTCCTTAACTCGATTTTTTCACTGCACAGTTGCACCGCAGATAATATTTTCGAACATGTGACCTTAGCAGTTTGCGTTAAAGAACATTCCGCAAATGTATTTTTGACGAAAAATACGTTTTCGAAAACGGCCATAGTTTAATTATAAATCAGTTTGATTTTGAAGATTTCAACATCAGTTATTCGATTAGGCATTTCCTTTATCGTTTGTTTTGCTTAAATCTAATTTTTTTAATGAGTGAATGAATGAATGAATTTGGGAATATTTTGATCAAAATCTCATCTTAACCAAACTAGAAATATCATAATTTTTTTTTTAATCTCGAAAAACTAAGTATATCAAAAGTTAATAATCCGGCTTTTCATAATCTCGCAATTTAATAAAAGATTATGTCAATCCCACTTTTTTGTTTAACAAGAGCTTTTGTTTTCTATGAGTTGAGACCAAGATCATTTTGAGTTGACCAATCAAGTGCATATACGATATAGATCTTCATTGATAAAAATAGTTAGGAAGTTCATTTAAGCATTTAAAAAAGTAGCGGACCAAGGATAGAACCTTGTGGTACTCCACATTTAACTGGTAACGAACTTGAGCAACATTTTCCTGCTACAACTTGATACCTTCTCCCTTGCAAATAAGAAAACATAAATTTTGATGCGGGTAACGAAAACTTGAATAGTAAAGCCATTTTACAACTGCTTTTCGGGCTTAAACCAAACTGGTTTTCAACCAGAAGTTTTTAGTTAGTTAGTTAGCATTTGATTTGATACACGAAACGGCTTAAACTATATCTTCCTCACTAAGTCTGTAAAAATAATTGTAGGTATGATTAACTTTATCTGGTGATTGGTCAAATCTTGGGAGATTTGCAAAAGAAATTTTCTTCTAGAAAAACTTTTTTTTTGCAGTTCTTATCTTATTTTTACTTGTCTATTACGATGTAATTGAAATATTTCATAAAACTAAGCAATCCTATAAACATTATTTTCTCCAGCTTTTATAGGAATCACCGCAGTTTTGTATGCGCTTCTGGATATTTTCAGTAAGCCACTGGTGATTTACAATGATTTTGTTATTAATATAAAGGGCACGTGTTTATGAAAAAATTAATCTATATTCTCGCAAATATCAACCAAGATTTCGAAATTTAAAATTTCATAGATCAAATCTCAAAGGAACATATCGCCTTCAGATTTGCTAGGAAAAATAAAAATCATGTGAAAAAAGGAAGTCGCAAATAAAACTATCTTTAGCTTGGATTATTTTCCGAAACGCATTACGAAACAGTAGGTCTTAAAGTAGGAACTCATGTATATTGCAAAAGTTAGGAGGAAATCTTGCTAAATCTAATTGCTTTGCAAGTTGTAGCAAATAAAAGTTTGTATCTCGTAAGAGATTTGAATAAGCGAGAATTTGAATAAATTAAATTGAATAATTTAATTTTTCGAGATTATAATTTGGGAGTTTTATTTTGCGGGATTTTGTAATTGCGAAATTGGTAAAAGCAGGTTTTGTAATTGAGAAATTATGCGGATATTATAATTTAAAATCAACAAGAGCTAAGACTTAAGTTTTAGGCTCTCTTCGATATCAGTAGATTTATAAACTCAAATCAACTTTAAGTCAATGTTGCAAAACTTAGAGAATTCACCTCGACAATTGAATAACACAGGTTTATACGGTTTTGGACACAAGAAATTAAAAGTTGTTCTAGGGATAATTATTGGTAAATAATTCCGCCATCCGTTTCCCGGCAACAGTTCGGGTTTCCGATATATTACTGTTAGAAAACGAAAACAAAAATGTGTTTCCGCTTATTCAGGGGTTATATAACAAGGGGAGATTATTTTTTCTCAAGAATATTAGCACGCAGCGATTCCTAAGTGTACTAATCTTTATCTCCAAAAAATTAAGTTTAAATTTTTCGGATATCAAATTTAGTCTACGAGAAATTCGTAGTTAGTTCTTAGTTTTCATTTGACCCTATAAAATAATTAAAAATTAATGCATGATATTATTGAATAGTTTAGTTAAAAACATATATTTTAACAAGTAATTTTAGCGAAAATAAGGCTAGGGCTAGGACCACACTTGCAATTTTCCGTCGTTGCGACGAAAAAATTTGATCGCACCCAAGTATGATTTCTTGGTATCATGTGCCTTCGTTCTTATTTAATTTCATATGTTCTATTTTTTTCGACTGAATGATCGCGCGACAGAAAATAGCAAGTGCGTTCTTAGTCTAAGAGTAATTATTGGAAAAACTTAAAAAGAATTTTTAAGTCAAAAATGAATATTTTGAGGAATCTTTGCCAATTTTGGTGAACAAAATTTAAACGGCACACAGTAGGTACAAAGGGCTGGCCATAATACCAGTAAAGCCTTGATATCGGTATCGGAAACCGAATTGATACCAGCTCCAAAGCATCAAAAACAATATCCAGTACTTTTTGGACCAAAATTTACTGATACTCTAGGGCAGTGTTGGAAATTAAATCCGTGGTGTTTTTCTTCTTTTATTTTGGAAAAAAGGCCTACGGACTTTAATGCCTAGGGTCTTTTAGTACTGCACCGTTTTTATCTGAAAAGTTAAAATTTGGTTGAAATTATCTCATTTCGAAATGTAAATGTGAATTTGTACAAGAAATGAAATGATTTGCTATCGCATTTGGAAATTTTCAACTAAATAGCCTCATCTGGCCTAGTGAAAACGTAGTATTACAAGCGCATCAGAGTTGTCATTACTTTTTTTTCAAGTGAGAATACTTATAGATCCAAATTTAAAATGTTGTGCATAATCTGTGGGTAAATATCTTTACAATTGAGCATAAAATCGAAAAGGGTGGAAAAGGGCTCCCACGATATCTTGACAACTGTTTATTTTATAAATTATTTTTTATTAAGCTTTTTTTTGGTAAAAATTAAATTTTCTAAAATTTATATTAACAATACCTTTTGCAAACAGCAAACACTTACGATATTCGTTAATTTTTACCTGTAACTTCTTAGCTTTCATTTTACGGCCAAAAGTATGTTAACATAAATTGTAGATTCAAAATAGCTTTTAGTGGCCTCTAGTCCTATCAACTGGCGTTTCGTTTATAGATACCTAATTTAATTTCCTACCAAAAATATATTAAAAAAAAATATTCGTAAAACCAACGGTTGTTATGATATTGTGAAAGCCCTTTTTCATCCCCTTTTTCAAGACGGTGCAGTGGCTAAATGTAGGATGGCTCTTAACAACAAAAATATGGTTTTATACTCACACTGTATAAGTTAGACTAAGACGATACTCGGTCGAATTACACACGGATTAAAAACGACAAAAAAATAGTGGATCTGTTCGATTTGCTGCACATTTACGAACCACAGATGTTTATCAAAACGAACAGATAAAGAATCCCCTATTTTTGACGTATTCAGTTCTGCTATCTTTTTGTTGGTCGTTTTCAATCTGTATAGATTTAATTTGACCAAATGTTAGAACAGCCATTATAATTTAGTTTTCGTTTTTTTTTTTGGTGGTCTAAAAATGATTGATTTAACTAAGTTAAAACTAAGTTGAAACTAGATTTTTAAATGTATTTTAATAAACGTTCAAAACTTGTAAGCAATTTTTTTTTTAAATAGAACTAAGGATTTCTCGGAGATTGTTAAAGATATTGGAAAGTTTTGAATTGAATTAAGAAGAAAAATATTAGATCTTTCAAGAATCAGTTTAAATTTTGTAAAATAAAATTATGCAAGTAGATGGATTACATAGCCTCAAACATAGCGAAAACATTGAATGCACATATTTATCCATTTTCACATTTTTGGGAAATATTTTGACAACACGAGCTGATGTCGAAAAATAGCGCCTTAAGGTATGCAAGGAACCAATCTTGATTTATTGTATCCAAAAGTTAATCGAATTTTTTGTTAACCTGGTGAAGAATCGGCTAACGTGATTTGTGATAGTTGACAGTCACAACGCGCGCCGTAGCATTTCGATTGTGTTGTGACTACAAATATCCTTAACCGAGTCCAGGGGCGGACTAAGAGACTATGGTACCTGTAGTGGTAATGCAAGGTTATACCACTTTAAAAATGTAAGAATAAAACATGAAAAATGATTTTTTTAAAGATACTTTCAAGTTTTTATTGAGCTGAATGTTTTGATAAAATCATTAAAATCTATATTTTTTGATTGGAAGTATTGCCAGATTAGTCAAATTTTGTTTGCTCATTGTTGACCTCAGATACATAAGTCTTAATTTTGAAGCTTCGTTCACACGATGCCGCTAAGACACTTATTGTGAAATAAATTCTCATCGAAATAACAGACTTGGTAACGAGTCTAAAAAAATCCTACTTAACAATGAAACTTAAAAATTTAAAGGCTGTCCACTATTTCTGCAACTTTTAAATTTATATTTTCGGCTACCATATATGACGCCGTATTGGACCCATTTCCAATATGATACTGTTGTCTGATAATTCTGTTAATGTCAAGTTAAGCATTGGAGCAACAGCACGCAGTTTTTCTTCCGTTCAATACAGCAATATTTTCAGTTGAAGAGCTGAGAAAACTGATGAAATGTCTTCCATGGCCTAGACCGATGAATAAGCTCAGAGTAAAATGTACCCTAACACCTCTTTCAATGTCAAACCAAAATCTTGAGACGTTTTACCAGGCATAATTCTCTTATTTTTTGTTCTTCTCGCTTTTCAATTGAAATTTCTAGCCCAGTTTATTGTTCTCTTGTGAATATTTTGGCCTTTTCACGGTGTTACCACGATGTTCATGAGGAAAAGTCCCGAGTGCCTTAAGTTATATCACACTTCTTTCTAGAGTGAGTCCAGATTTTGGCAAGTATTTCTGTGCTACATCAATTTTATCCAAAATATCTCACCAGAATGAGAGATAAAACGTAAAGTCGCATACAGCAGATAAGACCCAATTAACAGCCTTGTGATTAGTGCTCCATCCAGTATTTACAAGTCTTTTGACTGAAACACATACATTTTTAATAAGAATATCTCAACGACAGATTGATGCTGAGAAATGTGTCCCAAAAAACGTTGTACTTGAAGTGAACAGTGAACTCCACAAAGGTTTGGAGAATAGTTTGTACATGGCGTAGACAAAGGTTTTGAATTAATTTTCCGAATTGACTTTTGAAATTCTCCATAAGGGGACAGTTATTGTGATCAGGAAAACGCATCAGAAACGAATTTTCAAATGGATTATTTGCTATGTTTTCAACGGATTCGAATCAAAAAAGTTACACGAATCAACGACAAAACAATCGAAAGAATTTTTGTGAAAATAAAATTTTTAGATTAACAATGGTTTTTTCGTAAACAAAACGTATTTTAATTATTTTTCTGATGCAAATTAATTTATCTTATCAGAAAAAATATTTTGCATCAGAAAAAAAGTTAAAATACATTTTTTAGAGAAAATAATTGTTCAATTGAAAATGTAATCTGCACAAAAAATTCTTTGAGTGTTATGATTGATTAGTGTGGCATTTGTGTTTCAAATCCGTTGAAAACATAGTACATATTCCATTTGAAAAAAATTCCTGATGCGTTTTCCTGATTGCTTTAACTGGCCCCTAATGCTGATACCCGGTATTGACGTTTTTATTAATTAAATACGAATCAAACCTACTTTATATTTAAACACTGCAAAAGAAATTTTTACAGGTTTTTTTTTTGCAGTTTTGTTTGCACTTTTTTTTCTGTTGCGTCGCGATATTTAAGTCGCAAACCCCAAATTTGGATTCAGCACTCCCGAAACATTGAAAGTATCAAAATTACCCCACAATTTGCTCGCCAAGAGCACATAAATTGACTGGGTTATTAGTCAATAAATTATAATCGGTATTTAAACCTGCAAAAAATCGATTTATAAATCGATAACGATCGAATTGTTTTTTGTCAGAATTCGAACGTAACTCCAGCAATTTGCCAGAATGAATCTTAGAATATTAATGTCAAACATCCTCTCCTACACGTCACTCAAATTTTTTAATTTCTATCTGAGTTGAGTAATTTGTCAAAACTTGGTCATTTTCAAAAATTATACAAGCGAAATAAATTAAAAATACACTAGAAACGGAAATTAAGGGAACTACATTTTTTTTTCAATTTTTATTGGTGTTTTTTGAAAAGCTGTATCTTTGTAATGAGTGGTCGTATTTTGTTGAAACAAAAAGCATTATACAGCTTTATGTTTTTTTGTCTCGATATTTGTTTGCAAATAATTTTCTTACAGTACCGTTATTGCGTTATTGTGAGAAATGACACAAATCAATTTTTTTTTTGTTTTTTGTGTTTTTTTGAAGGTCTACATTTTCAAAGATTATTTTTTTGACTTCATCAAATGAAATGGTATGATAACCTGTTAACTCATCTTCAATTAAAATTTCTTTTTGTGGTCGTACAATTTTTTATTTATGGTTTATCTGACTTTTAATTAAAAAAAATACGCTTGGCTTTGATTACCAATATCTTAGCAGAATAAATGACATCATAAAAATTCAAGGACAGTTTTGGAAATTTGAGTAAGCTTTTTATTATATATTTTGTAGAAATTATTTTTTTTTGACTCTTCACTGTTAGTTTAAAGTACTAAGAAACGACTTTTTGTGATCTTTCGGTAAGTCCCTTTAATTGATTTGTAAGTTTTTGCAAATTTGGTGAAGAAAACGGTTCGGTAAATCAACTTGAAAACTTATAGAAATATTGATGCTGTAAGGGCCTATAAATCTGCATACCAACGCAAGTCCTCAAATCAAAAGTTGAAAAGGAACTAAAGTTTAACCGAAAAACCACAAAAAGTCGCTTTTTTGTAACTAACAGTGAAGAGGCAAAAAAATAGTTTTTACAAAATCATGTAGAAAACTTACTCAAATTTCCAAAACCGTCCTTGAATTTTTATCACGTCATTTTTTGCTAATTGGTAATCGAAGCCAAACGCATTTTTTCCCATTAAAAGTAAGATAAACCATGCAAACAAAAACTGTACGACCACAAAACGAAAATTGAACTGAAGAAGAATTAACAGGTTATTAGACCATTTCTTTTGATTAACTCAAAAAATTATTTTTGAAAATATAGACCTTCAAAAAAACACAAAAAATATATAAAAAGTTGTTTGGTGTCAGTTCTGCCAATAACGCAATAACGGTACTGTAAAAAAATTATTTGCAAACAAATATCGAGACAAAAAACATAAAGCTGTATAATGCTTTTTGTTTCAACAAAAAACAAAGATACAGCTTTTCAAAAAACACCAATAAAAACTGAAAAAAAATGTTGTCCTTTAATTTCCGTGTAGAGGAAAGTTATCATTTCCAAGCAATATGTATAAGAAATAGCTTAACAAAATAGTCTTGAAAAGTCAACTAGTTTTAATAATTTGTCAACAGTAGAGTTTTTTATCGCTTTTATTTTTTTTTTCAAAATCATTGAACAATACTGAAATAATTTAAAAAAAATATATGACTGCAAAATTACTGAAACTACTTCACGTTTTATGACGATTTTCTGAAGTTTTCGATGCCAAACTTGGTTTTTTTCAAAAAATTTAAACAAACCTAAACCAAAAATGCTTTGTTAACATTCTAAAGCAAAAAAAAGGTGAAAAAATTCCGAAGACATTTATGCATTGGCACCAAAGTGCACTCACCATTAAATGACGTCAAAAATAAATATATTTCACCGACTTGCTCCAAATATTGTCGAAAAGATATTATTTATGTTAAAGATACTCCCACTATGACGTCACGCCATCGCCACCGCTGTGCTGCGCTAGCTGGGTAAGAAAACAATAATAATAGCTTTTAAAAACAGCATTCGATGAAATTTTATTCACTTATCACGTTTTTGTTTTTTTTTTTTATTTCTTCACTCTTAATTATCGTCTTGGTGTGTTTTGATAAAAATTTAATTTAAGTACCATTCAAGTGAAATTTAGAGGAACATTCGTTGAAGAAAAGTGAAACAATAACAAAAAAAAAAAAAAAATAACACTGTTGGTGGTTTCCGTCAGTGAAATAGCAGAAGTTCGTTGTTTTTCGTTTAATTTTTTGATAAAATATTTCAAAATATTTTTTTAAAGAATGATTTGAGGCATTAGAAGCTGTGAAAACCCATTTGTCTTTCGAACTTCGCTGGAGAGTATTTTTCCAAATGATTATTTACAATACGTGTATAATGGGTTTTTGGATATTTGTTTTTTTTTTTTTTTTTAATTTTGTTTTATTTGAGTGTAATTTTTGAGTTAAAAATGTGGGTGGCCAAGAGACTTCGAGGAAATGTTACTAAATTCTTGAATGAATTTAGCTGATGGGGGCGGGATTGGAACAGATTTACTATTGAGTCGACCTTAATAAAAATTTAAGGAATTTTGAAAATGTTTAACGAAGAATTATCGACTTTTTGTGTAACGTGGGTTGTTTTGGCTGATCTTGAAAATGCAGAACGATAAGCAGGCATTCCAAGAATGAAGCAATGAAAAATATGAATGAATATAGGAAGTTCTTGTTAATGGTGCCTAATAGTTTAAATAGCATTATGAAATAACTTTTACTAAGTTGCTACTTTTGAAATATAACGGTTAGCTGTTAGTTTGAAGTTTTTTTTCATTCCCATTCCCGTTTTAGCAGTTCATAAATTAGTGGGTGTAACCGAGTATACATCAATCTAGATTTACTGTGGAGTGATTATGCCATTAATTCATGTCCATTTCTTTCTCAGCGATCCGGGCTTGCTATTTTATGAAACTCTAAACTTAAAGTTTTATTTGCATTTTAAGAAAACGATCTTTAAGCATGACAGCCCTTATCTCAGAATCTGATTTGTAATAAGACTCTAAGTTTTTCAGTTTTTATGTATTTAAGGAAAATTAAGGTCCAAAATTCAAAGTCCTAATTTGACGAAAAAAAAATTAAAAATTAATTTTGCAATGTTAACTTCAAAATGAAGAAGGATTCTGGACTGTTGAAAGTAAGTGTTATAAGTTCTATTTGAGAAATTTCTACTTGTACGTTTTTGATAAAAGTAAAAATACAAAATTCAATCATATTCAAGAGGTCAGTATACACTTCTACAATAGCCCCTTATGGTTATCTCATTATTCGTAACAATTTGCATCCCTTGGCCCATTTTTCGTAGAGTAATATTACCACCATGAATTTACCGATTCACTTAAAATAGCTTCCTTTTTCTATGAACAATTATTTCCTTCATATGTTTTGAGCTCAATTATCACAACCGAAATAAAATTAATAAATCAAAACCTATATATTTGAAAATTGGCAGCTCAAAATTGTTTTGGTATTAGCGTTTTTCTTTTTAGCTCTGAGCAGAGCATAGAGGAGAGCACAAGCTCTTGGAGAAAGCTCTGAGCAGAGTATGATCAGAGCTCTCCGATATGATTTTGAAATACTGAAATGTCATTTAATTGCGATGCGTTCAACGCACCATAATTTAGTACTGCCCGTTAATTTTCATCTGATAGCTGCCCCATCAAAAACTCGAAAAATTAAAATATGTGAACTGAAGTTAAAGTGTTGAACGCGCCCATTAGAAATTAGTGCAAACAAGTGTGAAGTTGGTTGCACTCAGATTTTTACTCTATTCGCTCGGTCTTTTTGTTCTAATATAGTGGAGCATACTCCGAGCTAACTCCGATTCAAAAAAGAAACACAAATTGAGCGCTCGGAGTGTTCTGAGCTTAAAAAGAAACGTAGGTTTTTTTGACAGCTAAGTGCTATGCTCTGAGCTAAAAAAAAAGCGAAATGCCTATTAGTACAGGGAAGGGTAAATTTATGGAAACTTTTAGATGTGCAAAATTGATTTTAAATCAAAAAATCAATCAATTTTTTCGCCCAATGGAACTCAAAAATTGATTTGAATCTGTCAAAATCTGATTTTGGCAAATCCAAATCAAAAATAAATTGATTTTTTATAACAAAAGAAACCCCCATTATTGTCTTACATTCGGCATTCTAAGCTTAAACGGCTAGTTTTTCATAATCATCGTAATCTTGGGGTTAAGCCTGAGTTTACTTCACAAAAGTGTTTTTTTATTATATTTAAAGTAAACTTTACTTACTTTAAAGTTATTTGTGTTAGCTCAAGCCTCAAGGACTTAGCTGAGAATTATTTCAGTTAAAGTGCTATCTCAATTTTAATCGTGGAACGCGTAAAAGGATTATTTTAATTGTGTCACATATCGATTTGAACAGATTTTTGAGAACTGAAAAATAAAGGCAATCCTCAACTGAAAAACTCAGGGTTTATTTATTTTCAGGATAAACTAACTGATTTAATTTAGAATCAACTCAACATTGAAAAAATTGCCCTTAAAGTAAATAGAGCATATACATAGACATTGTTTAAGCTGTTGCTAGGCAAAAAAGGGGGTTATCTCATTGAAACTTCATGAGATAAACTCCTGTTTTGCGTAGCATTAGCTTAAAAAATAAGTATGTTTTGTTCCTTTTTTAGCACGAAGTTCAAAATCAGTAAAATTATTGAAAGAAGGCGAAAAATCTTTCATACTGAGGAAAACTTGCTACAAAGTTAACAAAACGCATTGAACCAGTTTTGTTTCACTTTTGTGTATAGAACGTCAAACGTTCTATAAACAGAAATTTGTGCAGCATAAATTTGCAAGATTTTTCATGGAGGGGAACATTTTTGCTCGCTCATTGTGCTCTCTTGTTGCAACTTTTTGGAGTTAATAAACAAGAATTTTTGAAAAGTAGTGTGACGTCGTACGAATTCGTATGAAATTTCATTAACTAAACAATTTCATTAACTAATAAATGTTTGAACATGCATGCCCGCATTCCGCATTAGGCATTTTTCTTTTTTAATTCAGAACAGAGTCCGAGCATGTCCAGCTTGTTCTGAACATCCTCTGGAAACACACCTAAACAGAACACTGGCTGTCAAATGCATGTGTTCAGCATTAAATCAATTAAATTAAAATAAGTCTGCTCAGTTATTTTATTCTGAATTCACTAGAGAACGAAAAAAGAAACACGAATTTTTAGTTCTAAACGCTCAGAGCTAAAAAAGAAACACAAATTTGCTCTGAACTAAAAAAGAAAAAGGCCTATTATGTTCAAAGGGTAGACATGTGCATTGAAAGTTCTGTTTACTTAAAAATTGTTGTCAAATATAACTTGAAAAAAAATTAGGTAAATGTTGTTTTTTAACATTTTGTTTTTCATTTTGAGTATTCTTTTAAGAAATTGCCCTTCCTCCCAAAACGGGAAGTGAAAGACTCACCTTTTTACGACCCAAAAGTCTTGTATTGTGTTCCTCTACAAGAGTCCCTTATTATTTAGCTCTAAGTCCAATAAAAACCAAGAAAATCACACTAAGGTATGCAGGTTTTTCAAGGTTTGTTTTCTTCAAAATTGCGGAGAACGCGTGTACGTTTTTATAAGAAATTCTTGGAATTAGACTTTCTAAGAGCTACTCTTTATGAAATATAAAAAAAAATTCGACGAAGTATTTTTTGTAGATGAATACATGTACAATTTAAACAAAAACTATTCTTTTCATATTCCTAGTCCTTGTTCTTGTCGTTCTGTCCCTCATTTTTTTCCTACAAGTGTTGTCTTCAATTTACTAGAAAAAAGTAGGGCAACCATGGGCCATAAGTTATTGGAACGTTTTCGCATTATGTTGAAGAAACAAAAATCGATGTAACTGGTGCTTTAAGTCGAGGAGCGCTGGCGGGCTCTCTGTTAGTGCCCAAGCGCCCTCGTAAATGACAAACGGGTGATCTATTCAAATCCATTACCATTAAGAAGCACGGGTGACATCTGATCCCCGTCTGCTAAAAATTACTCATTTTGAGGATGGCCAAGCGTCATTTTTACATAAATTACATTTGTACAAGATGGAACGTTAAAAGCTAGTCCCTTATCGCCCCCAAATCTGCGCAAAAGCCCAAAGACTTAAAATAATTTGGCGAAGAAGAAAATTACTGCCAATTTCCTTCCTTTATAATGTTGTTAATATTATTTAACCTAGCTTTCCAAAAGTTATTCTCTACCACTGATTTATTTTGATTTCTTCGGAGGTCTTCCCCTCCGTGTTCTGAGATAAAATTTCTTTTTAGTTTTCGGAAACTAATCTTTTCTTATTCGAGAAATTGGGGTTTATGGCTGGATGCATTCATCGAATTCGCCGCTCCAGCAAGTGATACCAACGATCGGTGATATCCATGATGACAGTTCAAAAAGCCAGGGAGATAGCGCGAGTAAGCAGTACCGTCGCCGCCGTCGGTTTTTTCAACTGCAATGGCTCTGTCTTTCCAGTAGCGAGAGCAGAGAGTAGCTGAATGATGACGCAACCGAAAATTACAGCCGCTGATTGGCTGAAAAAACAAGAGTTAACAAAAAGAAGAGGCCTTTCAGGATAATTGAAAACCTGGAAATTGGTATTTTTGATTGGAGGAAATTGCTGTTAACAAAGCAAATAATTCTTTTGTTATAGAAGTAAATTTAAATATAATTCTCTATTATTCATTGATTTAGTTTTGGAGTTAGTAAACTCATTGATTGATACATTCTCGTTTTGCTTTTAGTCCGTTGAAAATTCCAAAAAAAGCGGAACTCGTGACTCATATTATTATATTATAAAGGGTGATTTTTTAGCTGGTTTGGTTTTGGCAACACTGGTTTTGACAGCTGACGTGTGTTTAGTACCTTGTGTCACTGTCAAACAGCTTCAGTTTGGTTTGCAATTTAACCATGGATCGTCTTACAAATGAACAACGCTTGCAAATTATTGAATTTTACTATCAAAATTCGTGCTCGGTTCGAAATGTTCAAAATGTTGGAAATTGTGTTCAGCGATGAGGCTCATTTTTGGTTGAATGGGTACGTAAATAAGCATAATTGCCGCATTTAAAGTGAAGATCAGCCAGAAGCATTGCAACAGCTACCAATGCATCCCGAAAAAGCCACTGTTTGGTGCGGTTTATGGGCCGGCAGCATTATTGGGCCATATTTCTTCAAAGATGATGCGAATCGCAGCGTTACTGTCAATGGTGAACGCTACCGAGCGATGATAACAAACTTTTTTTTGCCCGAAATGGAAGTTCTTGACTTGCATGATATGTGGTTTCAACAAGACGGTGCCACATGCCACACAGCACGCGAAACAATGGCGCAATTGCGAGGCGAGTTTGGTGAACAGTTAATTTCACGTTTCGGGCCGGTCAATTGGCCGCCTAGATCGTGCGATTTGACACCATTAGATTATTTTTTGTGGGGGTATGTCAAGGCTAATGTCTATAGGGACAAGCCCGCTTCGATTGACGCACTGGAAGCCAACATCCATGCATTCATTCGTGAGATACCGGCCGATATGTGTGAAAGAGTATGCCAAAATTGGACTCAGCGGATGGGCTACCTGAGACGCCGCGGTCAACATTTGCATGAAATTATCTTTAAACATTAAATTGCAAGGTTCAAACTATCGATTCAAATAAATATTTCATTCATTTTTTCGAATTTTTTGTGTTTTTTTTTTTAAAGTTCTAAACCTCTTAAAAAATCACCCGTTATTATTTCCTTGCTCGTTCGGGACCTAGCGATAACGGTCCACCTTCCTTTGTATTTCAAAATTTTAACATTTTTTTTTCAATTTTGTTCTTTAAAAACTGTTGGGTTTAACTCTTATATTAAAAAGGTTTCTCAAATAAACTATCACTATCCAAATTAAAGCTTAATTTCGTCTTTAACATCTACCTTAAATCTGCTCAAACTTCTTAAATTTCTTTCACCGTCGGTCTCTGTTTAAAAATGTTTTGTAATTTCCTTTTTCAAAAAAAAAAATTGCTGGCACCCTTTTAATTTTAGAAATTTATAGGTTCTACGCCCCTATGGCAATAAAAAAATTACAATTACAGGTTCATTTGTTCAGGTGAACCCACTCCCTTATGAGCATAGTTGTGGTGGCAGCACTTTAATTGTCGCTGCAAAATTGCAACTTTTAATTCACTCCGAATTTGACAGTCCAATTTCGCTTCATTTTCTTTAATTTAGCCAGTTTATATTTCTGAGATCTCAGAAGGCTCAAAGACACCAAAATATAAAAACGATTCCTCACAAACATTCCAAAAATTCCTCGCAGTTAATTACATAAGAAGAAAAGAAAAAGAGAGTTGTTTTGACTTTTATGTGAAGAATACTGTTTATATTTTATTTTCCTGCTCTCTGTCAAAAAAGGAGGAACAATACTGAGCGCTCAAGAAATGTAAACTGGCTTATTGTGAACGGTAGTACCACGTCGCATGATGGTTAGTGCGTTGGACTGTCATGCCGAAGGTCTGGGTTCTATTCCCTGCCGCTGCCACCTAAAAACAGAAATGTTTTTTTCCCGAGGAACTGAAAAATCCTCCAAGAGTATACTTGTCAAGAATAAGTGCTTCTCATCTGGCCGTTCGGACTCGGCAAAAAATTGTAGGTCCCTTCCATTCCTGCCAAACAACACTCACACAGGAATGGTTGAGAGTTATAAGTCACTAGGCCCTGGTTCTCCACGAGCTGTTGTGCCACCAAATTTATCCATTTATTCGCGAGCTAAATTGCAAAATAATATGAAGGCTCAAATATTTAGTTTGCTTTCTTCGGAATTATATTCTCAACAGGATAACCAATTATAGTAGAAGCTTGATATTATTTTGAGAACATATTTTGTCGAATTTTTGTTGACTGCAGATTCTTAAATAATATGTTCATTCTTCGATTTGTTGTTTGTACCAGAATAAACTATAAAATTTGACTTCGAAATAACCTTTTGGCATTGAATAGTTATCGATTTCTTTTTCCAAGTTTTTCGGTTGCAAATTCAAATTGTTTTATTTTAAGTTCAATTATGATGAAATCAGTATACCTGAGATAGAATTTTTAATTGCTAACATATTGAAAACGTTGAAAAAAAAAACAATCAATAATCCTGACACATGGGGCGTCTGTTCACGCTTTTGTTAATTTTAAATCGACTACCAAGTAGTGAATTATGAGTAAAGCAAAACAAAAAAACTAAATTTATAAAAAATTATTATCCATCATAAATAAACCTTCCATTCCATTTAAAAATTGCAATTTTCTCTGTGGTTATGGTGGCGATAAATTCGAAGACGAGTATTACTTTAACATCATCCGTGGTACAGAAGAGCAGTTGGTTAATCTAAATTTGAAAAATTAAATTCAAGAATTTAATAAGTTTTGATTTTTAATTTAAATAAAACTAAAATTGTTTTAACATGGCAACATCCAGAAAATAGTTTGGAATTGAAAAAACCTAACAATTTATTTACATTTTTAAATGATTTTATCTTGTGGAATGCATTACTGTATTTAAGAGAGTTTAAATTTTTTACATTTTAGTTCGAAATTTTTTGGGAATCTTTGGTATCTCTGTCCTTTTTCAAATAATCTTTGGCATGACTTACTGAAATGAAAATAACATTAATATAATTCCAATTTTAAAATTATCACGCCCCACTGTTATACCGCCACAATTTTTAAGCATTCATCAAAAAGTGTAAATAAAAGAAATCCTTTCCAAGTTTCTTGGCTAATTCCTTTCCATCTTTTCATGGTTTAACAACAATGCAAAATACGACTCTTATGGCATATCATCAAAAAAAAAAAAAAAACCAGTAGCATCTTTCCGAATAGCACCGCATGAACAGTAGCCAATCCCCATGATGTCGGTGGCGTAAAGATTTATTGTTCAAAAACCAAACAAAAAAAAAAACTCAAGAAAACGAAGTAAGCCTGTCCAAGACGGTAGCTGGTGGTGCTGCTGTGGCTTGGGACCCGAGTAAGATGCGCACGGTCACTAATTGACCGCGAAAATAATAACGATAATGTGCTTAAGCCTTGAAATGAGTTTCTCAATCTTATGGATTCTTGCTACTGGAATCTAAATTTGATTTTTTTTCGTATTTCAAATTTGAAATGATGTTGCCAAGTTCATTTGAGTGCAGACACGTTGATGCATTAATACTCAAGGATGTGTGGTATATGTAGAAGAAAGCCGGGGGAGGAATAAGTTTAGTTTTTGCGCCGAGACTACAAATCCTCTTATACCATGGATTGGCTACTTTGACTTTAGTGGTACAGGCAGAAGCGGCTTTAAACATGAATTATGACCGTGCATTGGGAATTCAACGGCAGAAGCTGCATTTAAATTGAAATTATTGCCATGAAAAGTTTTTGCTGATATTTTGTTTCGCCCTTTTATTAGACATCTAAGAAGTTTTTAAAAAGTGCTGATGAGTTTTGAAAAAATTCTTAAACATAATTAATGTAGCTGTAGCATGCAGCAAAAATTACAGTGTTACAGCTACTGCTACAACATTGTGTTTGGCCAGTAAGTTTCTTAAACTTTTTCCAGTCCATGAAGGTTCGCTGCTGGAGATATGGAAGCTTTTCTCCATCTGCTGTATTTTTCCAGTCATCCAACCGTAGATCAACCGCTTTGGTATTCATGAGGCATAGCTTAGGTTTAGTCCTCTTTGTTGTTGGGTCTGTGATTTGAAGGCTCTCAAATCTCGAGCATTGTTGTTTTATCGATCGATGTGAATTCTATCGTCCACACAAGTCAATTAAAGATGATGCGGCTCGCTCGACTTGAAATTCCTGTTCTTTTTCAGGATTCTAATCAGTGAGATGGCTTGGTTTATGATTGATCTGCCAAGCCGGAATAAGCCCTGAAACTTACCTATTACAGGATGGAAGAATGGTTTCAGACACTCACATACATACTTTTGATAATATCTAATTTGACGACTGTGAATCCTTTTTCCGTCTTAGCATTTAAGTCCTGAGCATTCTTGTGTATCTTTTATAACCGAAGCTTTGATCAGGTGGTTAAAAAGTCAATCCAAACACAACCTCGAACACGGAAGGTCAGAGTTTTGATGAACCCTAGAAAAGTATCCGATGAATGAGAGCTGCCTTTGACTTATTTATTGGTTCATCTACCCAAATCTCTAGTAAATTCTAAAAATACCTTCTGAACTCAAGTCTACATATATCAGAGTAGGTGATGTAAATTGTTTACCAAATAGTTCAAGCCAAATAGGACTGGAGACAGCATTCGTGTTTGGGTTATACACAGGTTGGTCGGATGAATGTTTAACACAAAACAGCTAAAGACCATGCAATGTCGGTACAACAGCTGTCGGTTGTTTGGATACAAACTGCAATCGTCCTATAGAACAGTACTTCTGTCAAAATGTTTTAAAATCGATGAATATAGTGTACTCACCGCTAAGACTTTGGTTTTCCTTCATTAGTCAAGGCACTGGAGAGATTTCAGTGTGAAAAATACAATAACATTTTTTGACGATTGACGTTTTCTCAGAAATGCCATCTAAAATAATATTCTGAATTTTGCCAGACTTCCCTATGCAGCGTATAAAAGGCTCTTGACCCTTAGTGCTAACAACCACACATTGCCATGTATGACCTTGAGAAAATTTAAGCCTTGGGTACAAGTTTTCTAGAGCTCACCAATTTCTACGACAAACTGACCTTTTTTTATTAATTACTGACCAATTAGATAGCATTTTTGAAATCTTCTTATAAAAACAAGTATTAAGAGCCAAGGGTCCACAACCCTTATGCGGGACATAGGGAAGTGTACAAATAAACTATTTTGGGTAAAATAAAATTCCTAAAATCGTATCGTGTTAATTTTAGTTTTATGTGTCTCAGCACTAAGAAATTACCCTGAAATTATTGGACATTATTGGGGTCGAATTACCGCTTCAGTGAATGAGTTAGGGAGAACGAGTGATCGAATGAACGAGTAACCACTTCAAATGTTGGTATACTTGATTGCTCGAAACGTGAGTGGTAATGCCAAACTCACATAATTCAGTCACGAATTACTCGATAACTGATGCGGTAATTCCACCCCTGATTTTTTTTCAAAGTTAAAAGTTCCCTAGTGGGAACCTTCTCACCTTCTCTCACTTTATATTTCAATGTACTTTTTTAATGCTTCATTCTCTTTGTAAAATAAGGGTAGGCATTTAAAATTGTGGCATTTCTGAGCAAATGTCAAGTGTCAAAATAAGGTCTTCCAATTTTGCACACTCAATTCTTTCCAGCGCTATCACCTGGTTCACATAGAATTTCCTCATTAACAGTGGAGTCAAGATGTGATGCTTTTACTTTACTGATGCTGACGTTATCTTGGTGGTAAGGCATTCTTCCCCAAGAAGCAACGAAACTTGGGTTAGGTCATTAGGAGGATCTAGTCTCAGAATGAAACCTATTTTATTTATAGTTTTTTTTTACAAGACTTGTGATTATTTGTGAATTATAGTTCAATAGACGACGCGACCGTAAGATTTTTTATCTCATTACGGCTCCTGAAAAAACAGGATACCAACCGAGAGCTTTATTCCAAAAATTTACAAAAACACTGGTCGGATAAAATTTCTTGGTTGCTAAGGTTAGAAAATGCAGTTTTCGGGTTGTATTTTTGACTAAATATACCTTTTACATAAGGAACTTCTATCAATTGGATATCAAATGAATGCTAAAACTGTCCTCTACACTGATGGTCAGACAGACTTTTGAAGTTTTTTGCTTCAAGTTCGATCGCCTCCCAGACTATAATTCACAAATAATTATAAGCCTTATGAAAAAGGCCCCAGGCAGGATATTTTATATAATTTATAAATTTCATTTCTTTAAGTAAGTCTTTTTAGTCTTAAATATTACTATAATGCAACGAGGGTATAAAATTTCCCACCAAATTGTTCCCATCGTCAAAAACTGGGAGGGTGAATTGTGGTAGCCGTTTCTCTCAGAATTTATTGGCATTAAAAAATGAATACTCCATGGCCACGTGGCACCAAATTTGAAAAAATTAGAAGGAACAGTGGAAAATTTTTGGCATTTGAAATTCTATCCACGATAGCCCCAAACATGTCCCTAGCACAAAACCTGATGGTCGGAACCCTAAAAGAGAATCTTTTTGAGCAAGATCATTGCAGAGGAACTTGAATGAATAAAGGGTCGAAAATAGTCAAAAACAATTTCTTTTCCCCAGCACATAACCTGAGGAATAAAACGGGCGGAACCCTAAGAGAGGAGAATCTTGTCCAATGAACTTCTTGAAGAGAGGGGTTTAAAGGAACCAAACGATTGTTCCAAACACAATACCCAGGGAACGTGTGGGACGAACTCATGATGATTACTCGTAAATGATAACCATTGTCCAATAAACTTTTCTCGAAGAGGACCTCAGAGGAACAAAACGAGGCCACGGAGCCTTATCGAAAGCCCAAAAACCTCAGAAAATAAGAAAAAAAAGCGATCCAAACTCTCCAAAGAGAACCTTGTCTAGTGAGCTTCTTGAAGAGCAAGGAAACTACGATTATCCATGGCACAAAATCCTTGGAAAAAACATAGTCCAGTCAAATGAACATTTAATATCTACAAAAAATAATACTCGTACGTAGATTTTTATTTCATAAAGAGTATCGTTTGGAGAGATTAAACTCACAAAATTTGGACAAAAAAGGTATAAGCGTTATTTGCCAGTTTGAATAAAAGGCTTTCAAAGACCTAAATGCGATTGAACGTAGGGCAGTATTTTTTGTTTGACTTGAAAGGTAAGAATATTTTATAGACTTTTGCTTAAAGTAATCCTCAAAATTTTCGACTAAGAAATAGTTTTAGAGTTTATCTCGCCTCTTGTTTTTTGTAGAACACGTGATTTCTTACATTTTTGTATATTTAGATTTTATGTACATATAACAAAAAATGTCTAAAAAACGGAACTACAAAGTTGCCAATATCCGGCAAATAATTATTTTTGGGAAATTATTATTCGTACTGGGGCACAAAATAATAACGGGTTCTTGTAATCTTGTAAAAGGAGACAATGCAATTATTTTTTATCTTAAGAAGGGTAGCATATCTCCTCTCGTTGACGAAGGAGGGGTGATTTCCTGCAAAAAGGTACTCAAAATGAAAAAAAAAGTTGTTAAAACAACGGCAACACTTACAACTATGTGCTGTTTGTTTTTTGAAGACTGGAAGTCTGTTCTGTTATTAGAATTCTCAACAGTTAAAAAAAAAAATGATTGTAAGTTACAAAAATATTTTTTAAATAAATTGAGTGTTTGTTATTCAAAAAATATTGACACATATAACATGACCTCGGCATGTTTTAATAGAACAGAATTCTATCTTTCAAAAACGGTATAGTACATAGTTGTAAGTGTTGCCGTTGTTTTTTTTAAACAATTTTGTCCATTTTGAGTACCTTTTTCGTGATCGAGGTGAGATAGGCCCCCTTCTTAAGATAAAAATAATTGCATTGTCTCCTTTCACAAGAAGATTACAAGAACCCGTTATTATTTTGTGCCCCAGTACTTGCATTGTATCCTTCTATAAGAATCCGTTATTATTTTACGCTGCATCACGAATCATAATTTCCCAAAAAGAAATATTTGCTGGATATTGGCAACTTTATAGTTCTGTATTTAAGACATTTTTTGTTTTACATAAAATCTAAATATTGTCGCGTCGGTTCAGAGTTAAAACAAACATTTTACACATTTGAAGAAAAATAGACTAAGACTAGTACAGGCTTTTAACATATTTTTACTCGAAAAAAAGGAAAATTGTTAACAGCAGTTTACCGACTGAAAATGGTGAAGGGGAATATAAGGAATGTAAAATTAATCTATTTTCCAGGAGCGGAGTTGGAAGGAGTTTTTGGGGGGTGAATAAAAGGGGGAGATTTGTATTCATTCATTTTCCGGTTAAAGTTGACGTCAAATTGAAAAGTTCTGAAAGAAAAGTTGTAGATCACGCAAAAATCTACAACTTTTATATCAATCATTTTTTGACATAACCTAAAAATTTTTAAGATAATGGCGAAAACCCGTTTTTTCTTTTGCTTTGGTTTTTTATTTTTCATTTCCCCAAAAATAGTTCAAATTAAATGAAACAGTTGAATGCAGTTGTGTTACAATTTTTTCCATTTTCCAAGAATTTAAGAAATTACTTGTTGCAAGATTAATTTTTTGATTTTTCGCATTTTTAACCGTGGTAAGTATATGTTGTCATTATTATATACAAAAGCAGATGTAAATACAAATCAAATGAGTCCCACGTGAATTCTGTGCGATGATTTTCTGAAGTACATTTTTCATTTGAAAAAAAAGTATTTTTTATCAAAATTAATTGAATATCTCAAAAACTTCTCTATAGTTTTACTTGGAAAAAATTGTGGTAATTAAAAATACAACAAGATATATTTTCCGAAGTTTCATTTAGTTTGAACTATTTTTGGGGAAATGAAAAATAAAAACCAAAGCAAAAGAAAAAACGGGTTTTCGCCATTATCTCGAAAATTTTGAGGTTATGCCAAAAACTGATTGATATAAAAGTTGTAGATTTTTGCGTGATCAACAACTTTTCTTTTCGGCATTTTTCATTTTGACGTCAACTTTAATCAGAAAACGAAAGAATATAATTTTTCCCCCTTTGTTGGCCCACCAAAAATTCCTTCCAACTCCGCTTCTGCGAAATGGATTTATTTTTAATTCCCTATAACCCCCTCATCATTTTCAGTCGTCAAACTGCTGTTAACAATTTTTTTTATAAATGTGTAATTAGCCTGCACTAGACAAAGTTTTTGAAGCTAAAAATTCAATTCCTGCAAACGTTATAATAAAGTTCTCGGGTATATTCAATGTTCTTTTACAAAATGAGGCTTTAAGAATTAAAAAAATGCTTTTGTACTCAAAAATCTCGACAGTTCCTTGACAATTACTTTTCATCTGAACGAGATGTCAAATGAAATTGTAGACATTGTAGATATTCTCACCTTAAAAGTAAAACAAAAATTATTGCCTTAGGTTTAAAAGAGCTGAGAAAGTTGCATTTAGGTCTTATGCATATGTTTTTTTTTTTGGTCGAACTTTGTGGATTCAGTTTCTCCAGGAGAAACTTTTTTGGAAACATTAAAAATTCGACGCAGTATTTTTGTAGATATTTTTAATTTTGTATTAATTTTACTGGACTAAAGTGTGGAACCCACAAAGAAGATTCTTGCCCAATGAACTTCTTGCAAAGGAGAATCTTGTTCAATAAAATTCTTAAAGAGGAGGAGGAGTCCAAGAAAACTAAACCTTAAACCTTCAAAGTCAAACCTTTTCAAATGAGCTTCTTGAAGAGGAGTATCCAAAAGAATCAAACACAAAGTTCAGTGAATGAAACGAGTGGAGCCCTCAAAGGGGAACCTTGTACAATGAGATTTTTGAAGAGCCCCAAAAAGTCGTAGGGTTATAACGTGAGTCTCAAGATGGTGTCGGCCGAAACGGAAATAACTCTATTTCCTTCACATAACGGTCGTCAGTCGCCAGGCGCGATAAAAATTCGAAAATTAAAACTGCAGAGTCAAGATCGAATCAAAATCACTGGTAAGGGTTGGGTGGAGCGAAAATCTCCGGATTTGAAGATATCTTTTAGTCCGAGAAATAATGTTGCATTTGTATAAATCATAGCAATTTACATTGATCGTACATTGATCGGTTCTTTGTTTTGAATTTGGATATCGCTGCAAAAGAAAGAATAATTCAGAACTCAGATATGAACTTATGTTTTCAGACTATTTTCAGCTACTTTTGTTCGCAACAAAGAAGTCTTAGAAAATCTTAGAGACTTAGATTCTTTCTATGGTTCTAGTGAATAGAAGAAAACCGCGATACTACCAAAATTTACAATCAGGTTAATATTCAATCGAAGAAAACTCCCATCGATATGAAAAACAGAACAGGGCTGAAGGAATAAAAACCATTACATCGATAAAATTCTTCAGGAAACCTTGAAAAATGGAACAAAGTGGTAGAGTTTTATGACCATTTTAATAATTTCTCAACGAGTTATCGTTGGTTAAAGAAAACGGGTACTGGTCACCTCATAAACATGGTGAACCAATACGCTTCTTCGAAAACTTGCAGTCAGATTTTTCATTAATTTATTGTTTAGTGTTAAAAACTTTAACATCTAAATGTCTTTTTTTCATTTGAAACACTACGCATCAGACTATTATTAGTTGTCTATTTTTTTTTTCAACGTCTCTTTCTTGCAATCAAAACTAAAAAGCAGATGATTTGAGCTAGTTTTTTTTTCAATATTTAAGAGATACTCCAATGAACCTATGCAAACTGTAAAATACATATACGATAAAAAAGGGCGCAAAGGTAAACATCAGATAGAGAGGAGAAAACAAAATATCTAAAAAGCAAACACGTAGACAAATGAGGATGAGAGATCGAGCATGAGTTGAGTAGGTAAACTAACAACAACAACAACTACAACGCATTGCGAGTTGTTGGGCGGATGACCATTAGTTACCGTCACTCTGGGTAAAACCAGAAGCTGATGATCGCTACACGGTCCGTTGAGAATGGGATTTCTATGTAAACTTTGTATCTCAGAGTGTGATTCCAATAAAAACAAAATTCAAGAAAAAGACAACAACAAAAAAAAAATACAAAACACATAAGATACAATTCTCGGATAGAAAACGTGCCACAGTTACCGCAGTAGGCAGCACAGCAAACTTTGTACTTTTAGTGAAGGGTTTCTTTATTTATTTTTCGTCTAGAACTTAAATTTTTGATGATGTGGAAGAAGATAATCATAATCAGTTGGGACACATAACTTAGAAAAATATTAAAAAAAAAAAAAATAAAATAAGATTTATGATCATCTTGAGGTTCAAAGTTTATAGTTTTAGGTGACTGTAGGTGATTTGGATGGCAGTTATTTGATACTATACACAGTTCAAGGACCTTTTAACATATAGAATTTACTCTTTAAAGTCAATTGGGTTTTTATTTAGTAATTATATTCTTAGAAGTTATACAAATATGATCTTTTGACTCGTAGAATAGGTTAGCCAGGTTGTTTTTAAAATAAAAAGATTGACAAAGTGTAATTCGTAAAAGGAAACTTTTAAATAGAAACTTTTCACAACAAGTTTTCTTAAAAGCTCGTTTTTTGTATTTTCCGAGATTTTGTCACTTAACTATTAATGTATTTAAACTTTTTTCTGGATGGGGAGGAGCATTGACATTGATCATCCTCGAGTGTCCGAATTTCCACACCCCGAGGTTTCAGAAATATATACCCATTGTATGCGCTCTTTGCACTATCTTACACCTTTCAACCTCCATTCTCCTCAGAGAAACTTCTGTTTCTTCTTTGATTCAATATAAGTCCAGATTTTTCTAGGGTTAAGATAGCTGGCCAGCTGCCTGTCTGCTATGTTTTCTGGGTTAAAGATATCAATATACTTTTTTCCAGATCTCGATGCTGGGCTTCCCATATGCTACAGACAAAGATCGTTAAATGTGGCTGTTTGAAAGTCTCTCCACTGGCAGGCTAGATTGTTTGCTTTGCCGATTTTGTTGGGGAAGGCGTTGAAAAGTTCAAGCCTGTTTAGGGTGAAGTATTAGTTGACCTAACCATGTTTCTGGTCCTGGTCTTTCTATTCAGCCAAATATCTAATCAGACTTGATTTCTATAGTTATTTGCACTCTTAGCTCCAGCGCTCTTGCCACTCAATTTTTTGAGTTGATCAACCTAATCGGTTGCTTTTTCCAATGTCCACCTTCCTTTTTTTCGCTAGAGTATCTTTAGCGGTCACTTCTGCGATAACAGGGTGGCTGGTTCACTATTTTATAGCTGCCGTCTTAACACTGCTGCCATCAAAGGTCTATTCAAAACCTATAGACACATCGAAGTGATTTTACTGAATTTTTACGCCATCAACAAAATGCGAATATCTAAAGAACTGAGCTCTCAAAATTGTTGCAGTTTTCAGTTCTGAATAGGAAACAAACACACCTTTCCGAAATGTAAAAATTTCTTTCTAAAATTTGTTTTCGGTATTTTTTGTACCTCGTGGCATAATAGTTAGTGCGTTGGACTGTCATGCCAAAGGTCTGTGTTCGATCCCCAGTTGCTGCCACCTTAAAACAGAAAAGTTTTTTCCCGAGGTATTGCCTCTTGCAAGGAACTGACAAATCCTTCAAGAGTAAAATTGTCATGAATAAGTGCTTCTCATCTAGGCGTTCGGACTCGGCAAAAAATTTTAGGTCCCCTCAATTCTTTGCCAACAACACGCACACAGGAATGGTTGAGAGTTGTTAGTCACTAGGCCCTGGTTCTCCACGAGCTGTTGTGCCACCAAATTTATTTATTTTTACTATTTATTTTTTGTACCGTAGCGCATCTGCCCAGATCTTACTTCCTTATAGGAGAATCACGTGAAATGAGTGAGTTTTTTGCCTTAATAATCCATGTGCCCTAGAGAAGTGTCTTCCAGCATGCCTACGTGGAGTATGTTATCATAGAACATGTTCCACAAATCGGGTCCCAAGATTGATTCCTGAGCTGCTGCAAAGATGGTATGCTTTCTTTGTGTGCCTTTCATGGACTCATAAGTCAGCTCCCAGTCCCTGAGATAGTCCTTGACCACTGGCAAGGGATGTGCTAGAGTGATGAAATTATCTCCAAGCACGTTCAGTACATCATTTCACCCGGCTGAGTTAAAGTTGGCAACATAGGTCCAGTAGTGCTGTGGAGTGATTTTGGCTTTAACTACTTCTTCTATCGTTCCGATTGTAGAGTGGCTTTTCCTGAAGTCGTGCTGCCTTTTGGACAGTTCTCATACAGTCTGTACTACAACGATGAGTCACTGTCTCAGTATCTCCTCGAAGAGCTCCTTTAAAGCGTCAAGCGTGCACAGAGTCACCGTTTCTCTTGCTGATGAATACAAATCGTTTTACCTTCCAGCATTTCAAAATGATTCCTTCCCTTGAGTGGCTCTTGAACATATTGAGTTAAAATTTTAGGGTGGTCACTTTTAGCACTTCCTTAAGTATTCCGTCTGGTCATGGGAATTTTTGTTGTAGAAGGTTTCCACGGATAAATATGACTTTTCTTCTCTAAATGGTGGTATATACTGTAGCTGTTCCTATTTAGTGGCCTGGCAGTATGAGTTGGAAGAAGTGTTTTCACTATTAGTTCTATCTTTTTTTCGCTATGAGGAGAGCTGGTCATCTGAGTTCCAAGTTTCTACACGATAATCTTGCACTCTCGTCTCGGTGAAGATCTTTACACTTCTTTGGTTCAATTGGGACCCTTTTGAGCTCCGATCTTTTGTTTCTGAACTCCGCTAAATTATCCCCTGTGAGCTCAGCGTTTTTTCTCCGTTCCCCTAGTGACTCCAAGCATCAAATGCTATCCGTATAAGTTCTTTCGTGGCTCCACTTTGGTTTCCACAGATACTCTTGCTTCCATAGCATCGGCTTTTCCTTCTTCTGTCACCGACTTTGATTACGTTCCACCTTGAAACTTAGGCTTGGTTTTGGTAAGAAGCACATTGGTCTCATTCTAGATCGCAGATAATGTACTGATAGCCACTTCCAGAGTAGTCTTCAATTACTTTCTAATTTTTAACTTTTGGGGATGAGCTTCCTGTCACAAAAGTAATGTCTGAGATTGTAACTAAGCATCAAGGTCTTCTGAAAGTCGGTGTGTTTCCTATATTCGCTATTACTGATGGTCCCTAGCATTTCACCCTCATCAAGTCTATTTTTTTTCCTTGACTTTTAACGAGGAATTTATGCCCATCCAAGATCCATATGGCAGCAGTTCCTCGTGAGTCAGCTACCCAGTTTCATCTTTCTTTGTTGGTGTATTACTTACTGACGCGACAATGACACCGTCAACATGTAGTTAACCTATTAGTTTAGCGAGGAGGTAGTTGGCAATTAGGCCCAAGTCAATGTTTCCCTGGAGCTTTTCATGACTGATAACTGAGTACCGGTAATGAAATCGGCATTTTTCTTTTTGACGGCTTCTTCGACTTCCTCCACTGTTGGCAGATCGTCCAAATCTCATTTTTCTATTGCAATTTTCGGTTCAAGGTTGCCTTTTTCTCTATTATTGCGTGAAACTTTTAAGTCGATGGTCTGCTTTTGAGTCCAAGTTCAGCGGTTTTCACCTGACTAATGAAATTCACAGAGGAACGGTTGAGAGGATAAAACTTAAGATTCAGGTTGTCCACGAGTTATCGCGTTTATTTCACAGGAGAAAAAATTCTGAAAATAATAAAAGAAAACAGAGCAAGGCTTAAAATTAAATCAAACTGGCTTCTCTCAACTCAGCATTCATCTTCCTTCTCTGAAACTTAACTTCCTCTCCCCTCTCCCCAAGCCCATGCATATTGATAAAACACGTCGTTCATCATCTTCCTCTCTGAATTCGCACAATCACTTCCATTTTTATAATCAAAACGGATATCCGGCGATTTGTCCATTACTGTGGATGCCATGTGTTAGAATGATTTTTACCTGAGCGAATGCCTAGTACAACACGTTTGCATCATCAGAACAACAAAACAAACTATCTGATCGGACAATCCACGCCAAGTTGATGTTGATGTTGTTGTACTCTTGTACCTACGTGTACATTATAATGACGATTGTATCTATAAATCCACGCAGATTGTTTGTGCGGATAAAAAAGAGAATTTACATGCATAATGGATCCTCAGCACAATTTCTTTGGAAAATGTGTGGCCGCCAACCACGAGTAAGGTATTAAGGAACATTCAATGATTTTGGGAAGGGAATAAAGAAGACTCAAGGGGGCAGGTTTGTGCTGAAGGAACAAACTCAAACTCAAATGACAGATGGATGGAACTATACGAGTTGAGCTTAAATTTGAATTAATTATCTAAGAGAGAGGGAGGGATGAGATGGAGCAAATGAGGAATCAAGTCAAACGATTTATTTATTCTGATCATGATTTCGTAATATGCCTGACACGGCCCGGACGCTTAGGGCAAGCAAAACAGAAGTCCAACTAAAGAACTTAGGATGGAAAAAAAATAAGCAGAATGATCTTGGATTTTAATGTGCATCCTTGAACTTTTCCTTTCAGTTGCTGTTATTGTTTGATGCATTAAGAGTTCGGTGGGATTTTTGTTTTGGTTGATTTGTGATCGGTTATGTGTGTTGCAACTTAATTTTATAGTTCAGGCATTATATGCACAGAGAGAGTGCAATTTATGTCAATAAGATTGGGTCAACGATCTTTTGCTGAAGTGGGTAGCATAATGAGTTCATTAGCTTCGGTGGAAAATCAAGAGACCTTGTCACAATTTTAGACGTTTTTTGATTTGAAAATAATAGTGAAATAAAGGTAAAGTGGAAATTAACAATTTCTTGTAACAAAAACATGAATCATTCATAAAACAAAAATTAGAGTCCTTAACTACGAATTTTAAGTTCTTCGTATTTGAATTCTCTGCAGTCTTAAGTACTTACTTATTTACTTATCCGGCTTCCAATCCATGGAAGGTCTCTGCCGGAGATATTGCGGTCTTCCATCGGTTGCGGTCCCTCGCACGCTCCCTCCAGTCATCAAGACCAAGCGTTCTTGCGTCGGAAACCTGGTCTTCTCGAACCTGAGGGCTGGGATTCGAAGATTTTTTCGGGCGGAGCGTTGTTGTCCATTTGCTCGATGTGGCTGAGTTAGTGTAGTCGACATGTTTTGGCTCTTTGGACTACATCCACATCTTGGTTCAGCTCGTATAATTCACGATTAAATCTTCTCCTCCATTCACCCTCCTCGCATATTAGACCCAGTATCAATTCCCCTTTTTTACTTATTTTCCAGCACTGAGCGCCGTAGAGTAGAACTGGTAAAATTAGCGTTTTGTATAGCGTGCACTTTGTCTTCCGGGAGAGGAGTTTTGAACCCAATTGTTTGGCCAAACCGAAGTAGCAGCGGTTCGCTAGGGTAATTCTTCGTCGGATTTCCACTAAGGTGTCATTCGTGGGGTTGATGTTTGTTCCGAGGTAAGTGAACTCCTTGACTACCTCGAAATTACTGCTTCCAACAGTGACGTTTTGTCCTAGGCAATGGACAGATGAAGCTTTGTTTGTTGATAGCATATACTCATTTACTTCAAGACCAACGCGTTTCGCCAGTTCATCAATAGCTGTGAATGCTTCTAGTACAGCTCCCTTGGAGCGGCCGATGATGTCGATGTCGTCCGCATAGCCAAGCAGTTGCGAAGACCTGTTGAAGATAGTGCCTTCCAGGTTAACACCACTCTTGCGAACTATATGCTCTAGGACTAGGTTGACGAAGTCACATTATAGGGCATCTCCCTGTCTGCACCATGGAATAGCTCGAATGAGCTGTTACCCGTTTGCACATTGCACCGCGTATTTTGTAACGTCATGCGGCATAGCTGGATCAGTTTTTTTGGGATCCCGAGTTCCGACATCGCCAATAGAAGCTGTTGGTGACTTATGCTATCATATAACGACTTTGAAGTCGATGACTTCTCGACTTGAAATTCGTTGGTCTTTTCCAGTATTTACCTCAATGTGAAGATTTGGTCTATCGTTGATCTGCATGGCCTAAAGTCAAACTGGTACGTGCCAATCATAGTGTTGCAGAAAGGTTTAAGACGCTCACATAGTGGATAGGATCTTGTATGCAACATTAAGCAGGGATATATCTCTGTAGTTTTTGCAGGACATAGGACCACCTTTTTTATAGATTTGGCAAATGGAGCTAATTGACCAGTCGTCGGGCATACTTTCCTTCTCCCACACTTGGTTGATGAGCTGGTGCATCCACCCTACCAGGACATCTCTTCCATATTTGAAGAGTTCCGCAGGTAGGCTATCCGAGGCGGTAGATTTGTTGTTCTTAAGCTTGTAGATGGCTTTCTTAATCTCTTCAGTACTGGGCGCTGGGGCTGGATCTTCATTGACTGGTTTCATGGTTCTTTGTTCTCCTGTCGCTTCCTCTACAGAATGCCCATTGGGCAGCTGTTGGAAATGCTGTCTTAAGTAGGTATACAAAAATGCTTATTTGGCTCAAAATGTATTGTCTAGGCACTTAGAAACTATTATTAAAACTTGCATTACTTATAAAATCCTATCAAATATTTTTGAAACTCCTACACTTTGGGGACGACAAAATACTCGTACATCAAAGTAAAGTTTTCCATATTCAATTTAACTTTTTTTTTTCTTATTTTTGTATTAATAAAATAAACGCCTAACACCTACTCGTCAACGTAAATACATTCATTCATTTCACAAAAAACTGCATTAACAGCCAGAACCACCAACAAACATTTTTTTTTTCATAAACCAAACTAAGCAGCTTCAAGCTAACAACAAGGAGACCTGATTGAAAGGTGATTGCCACCAACACAAAAATTTCTCATTGCGTTGCACCGAGCTGCACAAAACTTCGACACTATTTTGTATATTTTTATCATATTAAGGTTTATATATTTTTTTTTTATTATTATTATTATTTTTCTAATGAATGCAACATCAACCAACAACCAGCAGTCAATAAACTATGAACGTGGGAATCATTGCATGAGAGATGTAGAGATGCAGATATATTTATGTTAAGTTGTTATGAGGTATAGAAAGCCCACGTGCTACACCGGTGCAGCCATAGCCACTCCAAAGCAGGAAACTCTATGTTGAAGAAACGGGGGCGTTGTTCGAGAGTTTGAGGCATACTTCACACTAAATACACGACGAAGACATAACCCACCTTCGATGGTGGTGCATATTTTTTATTTTTCGTCTTCAATGCGATTAAATTTTGCTGGCAGAGATGAAAATTAGAAAGCTTTTCGTTGGAATACTTTTTTGTTTTCTTTGCACTCATTTGAACCAAAAGATACGAGTAGTTAGTGCGTTGGAATATAGAGATACAGATACGAAGAAGTGTCTCTTGAATCCGATCAAAATCAAACGTGGGCATCATACCTAGTATTCCAGCTGAATGTGTTTGTAAAAAAAAAAATATGAAAACAAAGATTATTCAACTTTTTAATGAAATTCATTCATAAAATGGAGCAGCAGAAGAAGACTGACTGACTTATCGACAAATAATATACAGAATGAGCACTCATATACTCATACAGTTACAATTGAATTAAAAAGCGGATTTAAAGAAAAAAAAGCTCAAACGAGTGGAGGAAATTTGCAATCATTCAAAGTTCACGTGGGCCACTCGGGCGAATACGTACTGTTTTTGTTTTTGCTTGCTTTCTTGATTTTTTGCACAACCTTTTATTACTTTTCGTTTCCATCCTTCGGAATTCGATTAGTGTAGCTAAGGTAACTGTAAAGTGAAGAAGAGAAGGCAGAAGAAATCTTGGTCTTAGTCTATATGCACCGTTTCTAATTGAAGACATATTGGAAGTGGGTACTGCATTAGCAGAAAAAAATATATTTTAAAGAATGTGTTAGACTACGAAAGGAAATGAGCTTTGAAAATATTCAATGATAGAAAGATTCAAATAGGTTTAATTGAGTAACATAATCAGATTTCAATTAAATACAAAACAAATAAAAGTAGAGTTCTGAAGAAAAAATGAGCTCAATGGTGAATAATTTAATTTTTGTATAAACTAGTCGCTCTGCCAATAACATAATTCAAATAGTTTTCTTCTACAAAATTTTTGTAGTCGATATGACAAAAAATTTAAACTTATTTTGATCAAAGTTAAAATTAAAACTATGTAATTTTATAAGCCCAGCAAATAAGCAAAATGTTTTTTTCCAAGTTAAGTGAAGAAAATGTTAGTTTTCAGTAGGGACGAGGAAAACATATATCTGACTAGCTAACTATTTGCCCACTTGCTACTTGTTGATTTTGAACCACGTAGGTATGACATTGTGATTATGATGTTTTGTACTTTCTTTTTAAAGAACATTTTTTTTTGGAAAACAATAATTTCAGCCGCATCTTTCTTGAAATAAAGAAAGAATAAAAAAATAAATTTTGAGTTATGACAATCTTGAAACTAACGGGCGATATATAAAATTTTAAAATTTTGGTACACAATGGTATTTGTTTCAAAATATATTTGTAAATAAACCGATATTGAGATATCGCATTAAAAAAAAGTAATATATTTTTTTCAATTCCAAGAAACCTTTTTTTAAATGTCGACATTAGGGCTGTACTTAAATTGTTTTTTTTTTTGAAATTCTTAAATGGAAAGGCATTTAATGGCTCTACATAGAAAGCAATTTTTTTTAAATTTTTTTCAAATTTCTATTTAACCCCCCTGGTCACCCTATTTTCACTACTAACTATGTACTAACTATGGGGTTAGGGTAATTTTTGTAAAACGCAAAAAAAAACAATCTGAGGGTATAGATTAGACTTAGATGAAAAAAAATAGTATCGGAATGTGTGTGCACGTTTTTCTCAAAATCTATTGCTGTTACAAAAAAAAGTGTTATAATCTTTTTTGTCTAGAATTTTATGAGTATTAATGTAAGCTCATTAATTTTTTTAAAAAAATTATACCTGCTCAGAATATTAACAAAAACCCGTTATTTGTTCATTTACAGAACAAAATAAAAGTTGTTATTTTGATACGCTATAACTTCAAAATTAATAAACTTACAGAGCTCGTTAAAAGCTCAATATTTAAATAATTTTATTGTCTAAATGTTATTCCTTTATAATTTTGTTGTAAATAGAAATTTCATTGAGTTGTTGAACAAAAACCAAATCACTTTCTTTTTCAAGAAGCCAGTCATCCCCTTACCCCGGGCACCCCAAAAACTTGGTTTTGTAAATAAGAGATATATCCGAACTCAAAACGTATAAAAACTTTAACCCATCAATTATGGAAATTTTAATAAATTTTTTGACAAAATTTAATTCACGTGAAGTTCTTGCATAATTTTCTCAGAATCTATTGCTTGTATGAAAAAAAGTATGTTAATCTTTTTTTTTTGTAGAATGATACAAGCTAAAATTTGTACATTCACATTTTTTCAATAAAACTTATAGTTTTCGAGAAATTAAGAAAAAAACGAAGTTTTACCCCCCTTTAGCCCCCCCAAAAAAATTAATCCCTGGTCCAAATTAACGGAACTTTTCAGTAAATGATTAAGAAATCAAAACAAAGCTCTCCACCAAAATTCACCTTTGTCGGAATTTTTTTCGAAGTGAAGGTCTAATTTTCCTGGGCTATTTATGTAATATTCTTTCTTAAAAAAATCTTTATTGAAAATAAGTTTCAAGAAATTCCAATAATCCGTTTTCGTTTGCAAAATTAAAAGTAATATTTTTTTTGGAATCAAAAATATCTAAGTCAGTTTTACCACTTCTAAGAAAATCCCAAATAAAAAAACAACTCTTCAAAAACTTTGCCCTCGGGTCTTACTTGAAACCACTTTATGAACTGTTTTTTCTACGAAATAAGGGAAAATTATTATTTGGGGTATATGTTGCCAAGGGTGATAAGCATTTTTTATTAAAATAATTGATTGATTTTTTTTTGTAATATGGGGCCATTTTTGAGAAAAAATATTTTGTCAAATTGCGAGAAAATTGTATAGCAGATAAATATAATCGAAAGTACAAAGGATTTAATAACAAAATAAAATTTGTAAAATTTAGAAAGTCTTAAAACTAGTTAAAGGCGGAGAGCCCATCATTTGAACACTAAACTTGTGATTTCAAACATAACTTAGTTTATCAATGTAAAGGTTAAATAAAACTACACTCGATGAGAAAGAAGGAAAAATAAAACACTGTAGTTTGAAACACTAGTGTAAATTTTAAACATTGCTCGTTTAAGGAAAAGAGTTGGCTCTAGTTAAGTTAGTCGTTGAACTGCGAGCCCTTGTTAAACCATTTCTAAATTTTAAACCCACTATACAAATCTTTTAACTAGATGGAAATCCGCAACGTAACGTAAACAATTTTATGTCGAACAAGCTCAAATCTAACAGATAAAGAACGATACGCAACTACACAACATAAGCAAATTTAAATGAACATAAAAAAAAATACTTCGAAGCTTCGCCATTATGTACATAAGTAGATTTAATTTAAATTGTGACTGTTAAGATATCGTTGTACTTTATTTTAGGAGACAAAACTTATATCTTTGGCTTAGTTTAATTGTTATTACACTTTCTTTAGAATTGTTGCAATTTCGTTAAGTTTTAGGATGTAAGTGGAAAAATTGAATGGGCGTTTTACTTTTTTAGTTCAGAGCAGAGCATGAACTGTGAAAATAAAATCTAATCATTTGGAGCTTCAAATTTGTGTTTCTTTTTTAGTTTTGAGCATGTTCAAAGCACGCTCTGTGAGCTTAGAATAAAAATTGCCGAGTAAACGGAGCAAAATGCTGAACCCAGCCGATTTGACATTTGAAAGTCAGCAAATAAAAAAAATCAGAACAATAATAATCGCGGAAAAGGCTGGTCACTCTAGTGAAGATGGTTAAATAAGTAAATATAAAAACTAATAGTGTTTAACATTATTAAGAATTAAATTTATTTCAGGCGTCAAATGGTGTGTCCATAACTGTTTTTTTAATCAGTTTTTTTTAAGCAATACATTACTTTTATATTTTATGATTAACAAATTTTTACGTTTAACAATCTGACATTTAACATTTTAAATCATGACAGGTCAGTACCCAAGTTATTTCATAATTGAATCAGAGAACTCGGAACATACTCTGCTCAGAACTCTACTCTGCTCGCTCAGACTCTGTTCAGTGCTCAGCTCTGAACTAAAAAAGAAAAACGCCTTATGTGCGCATTCATCGTCACAATATTGCCAAATTAAAAATTGTTTAATTGGATTTCTTCTCATTTAGTATGATTTTGCTTAATATAAAGTCAAAAGTCTTCAAAAGTCTTTTGAAAATATTTCCCTTTAATTTTCTTTTTGGGAAATAACTTTTTTCTGTGGATAAAGTAAACTTTTTATGAGATAAAGAATGGTTTTGCTGCTTTTAAAGTTAGACGAGTGCTATAGCGTTAAGGTATACTTTATGTCATTTAAAATTGCAAGAAAGCTGACTCTCGTTCTAAAAATTGTGTTTAGAGCTAACTTCCATTTTAAGAGTGATTCTGTCTCTTAAACAATATTTTTTAACTTAGATTAAGCTCTTCCTACGCTATCATCAGAAAAACGCTTATTTTACCTTTATTAAAAATTAGAGTTAAGCCACAAGCTTAAATTTCCCGTTCTAAAAAAAATATTAGTGAAATAGTGAAGTGGCGTCTACCAGTTTACCAAAAATTCCTTAAGAAAATTGACTCCAATAAGTACGATCCTTCTGATGGTTGATAGTTCGAAATGTTCACAAAGTTTCAAAAGCTTGGGTTTTTTTTCGTATGGGTTTTGACAGTTTAAAATTTCAAGTTAACAAACATGAATAATAAATTTCTCTTGTTTATGTCTACCTAAATTATCATTACATATTATTATGGGCAGTTTAATTTAAAAAGGAAAAAAATTGAGAATAAAAATAAACTAAATTATTTCAAAATTACTTAATGCTTTATATTCAGCATTAACTACTGTAACCCATGCAAGTTTTTGACAAATTTATTCAAGGCTCTGGAAAGGCTTACGTAAGTTAATTCTTTACCAGTAAAAACTTGTCTTGTTATTCCATTGAAAATACCACTTATAATTGCAAAAAATAACAAAAATTAACATTTAATACCGAGCATACAATTGTTAGAAAAATTGAAGTACATAATTTTTCATTTTCATAACTGTGCAAGATAGCTCATTCGTAAAAACTCAGATTATTTTTCCATGTGAGAACATGACCAAAGCCCGAAAGAAATTTTTTTATAAGAAAAATCACTTTTTTCTTGCAATTTTTCATTTTGTCTAAGCAAATTATCTGGCGAATTGGAGTTATGAATTCACCTTCACGATCGTTTTATTTAATAACCAGAGACAGGATTATGCCAGCTATCAAAGAATCGACTTTATACAAATATAATTCATATACTCCTAATTCCTTTCTACCCGTAAGTGCATTTTTTTTATATTTTGCACCTATTTTGCCGTTTTTGTCTCTAAAGATCTTTTTGTTTTTAAAGATTGTTTTTATTGTTGTTTTTGGAAGAAAAGCGAGTTAGATGGTGAAACCTTTTCGCTATCTGTCAAATTGTGCCTAAGATATTTCATTGGGCAGAAATTCCTTGGTCTGTCAAATACCAGGTAGATAGGTTTAAATAGTTGCTAACAAACCGGTCCACACTTTTTCAGCAATTTGCAAATTATGCAAAAATGCATTTTAATTTAAGTTATATTTTCGAATTATGTAGTTTAAGACGAAGGTTAAAAACTTTCTCAAAGATGAATGAAGGTATTTAAAAATTCAAAAGGAATTTCGAAGAAAAATGTTCATACTTCAGAATGATAATATAATTTTATTTGAAAAAAATTGCCTCGATAGATTATATACCTAACTCAAAATTTGCATGAAAACGCATTTTTTAACGTTAGATTCGAATATCTCAAAAATTCTGAGACCAAGTAAAAATTTAGCTGATCAAAAACCATGTGAAATGTATATTTTGGTTCATGTTTAAGACACAAATTTAAATTTTGTCCACAAAGTAATTAAATAGTGTTTTCGTGTGTATTTTCGGAAACAGTGAAGGTACGTCAATTTCAACTAGAACTTGGGTCCAAATATTTTGTTGGAGAGAAAAAACCTTGAATAGAGATTTGTTAGAAGTTATTTATACTTTCAATTGTAATTCGATAAAATTTACGAATGATTTATTGTTTTGGAACCATAAATGAGAAACTCTCAAAAAAACATTTTTTCCACGTTGCGTCACGAAATTTTAGTCGCAATCCTCAGATTCGGATTTAGCTTAGAGCAAGGGTAAATTAAAGCTACCCCTAGAGCTAGAGAGGTCCCTTAGCTTCTAGAGGGCTTTCTATAGGGTGATTTTTTAGCTGGTTTGGTTTTGGCAACACTGGTTTTGACAGCTGACGTGTGTTTAGTACCTTGTGTCACTGTCAAACAGCTTCAGTTTGGTTTGCAATTTAACCATGGATCGTTTTACAAATGAACAACGCTTGCAAATTATTGAATTTTATTATCAAAATTCGTGCTCGGTTCGAAATGTTCGTTTATCGAAAAATTGTGTTCAGCGATGAGGCTCATTTTTGGTTGAATGGGTACGTAAATAAGCATAATTGCCGCATTTGGAGTGAAGATCAGCCAGAAGCATTGCAACAGCTACCAATGCATCTCGAAAAAGCCACTGTTTGGTGCGGTTTATGGGCCGGCGGCATTATTGGGCCATATTTCTTCAAAGATGATGCGAATCGCAGCGTTACTGTCAATGGTGAACGCTACCGAGCGATGATAACAAACTTTTTTTTGCCCGAAATGGAAGTTCTTGACTTGCATGATATGTGGTTTCAACAAGACGGTGCCACATGCCACACAGCACGCGAAACAATGGCGCAATTGCGAGGCGAGTTTGGTGAACAGTTAATTTCACGTTTCGGGCCGGTCAATTGGCCGCCTAGATCGTGCGATTTGACACCATTAGATTATTTTTTGTGGGGCTATGTCAAAACTTATGTCTATAGGGACAAACCCGCTTCGATTGACGCACTGGAAGCCAACATCCATGCATTCATTCGTGAGATACCGGCCGATATGTGTGAAAGAGTATGCCAAAATTGGACTCAGCGGATGGGCTACCTGAGACGCAGCCGCGGTCAACATTTGCATGAAATTATCTTTAAACATTAAATTGCAAGGTTCAAACTATCGATTCAAATAAATATTTCATTCATTTTTTTTGAATTTTTTGTGTTTTTTTTTTTTTTTAAGTTCTAAACCTCTTAAAAAATCACCCGTTACTTTCAATTGTAGTTCGATAAAATTTACGAATGATTCATTGAAACTCTCAAAAAAAGCATTTTTGCATTTTTTCCATGTTGCGTCACGAAATTTTAGTTGCAAACCTCAGATTCGGATTTAGCTTAGAGCAAGGGTAAATTAAAGCTACCCCACAATTTGATTGCTAATGGCACTTTTGATCAAACATTGACTGAACTATTTTAAGTAAATAGGTACATAAATGTTGTAATGAGTGGTGACGTTTAAAAACATCCAAACTTCCTGAAATCGTATGGATTTATAAAATTTTAATAGGCTTTCTTTGTTTTTGCCAAAGAAAAGAGGTCCCTTAGCTTTTTGAGAGCTTTCTACAGCCGTAGAAATGCTATAAAATTGAACGTTAAGATATATTAATATTAACCTATTTTATTTGATAAATACCTTTTTTAAGAGTTTTATTTTGCCTTTTTTAATTTTTGTAGGTCAACAAAATCGATTTCCTGTTAATAACTTTGAAAGATTTTCTGTGGCTATTCGCCAAGAAAAGGCCTATAAGGTGTAATAGGACAGAGTTTCAATCCCAGGCCATTTTGTTGAGAGTTCAACGCACTATTTATTACATCAGACTTTAGTGTCCTCTATTTCGACTTCTATATTTTTATCGTCTGCTACTATTGACTCAAGGTTGAGTTGAAGTACAGCACTATTTCAAATTCATGCTCCACTACCCTGATTGTGTGATCAAATCCTTTTCAAGCAAGCCACTTTTAATCATGAAAAGCATGATTTCTTGTCTTCAAATTAGCTCAATCTATATACATGAACAATTATTTATTTATAGTTTATTCGGTTCGTCTGATAAAAATAGTTGTTTATGCGTAATTCTTCTTTATCTTAAATAAGTAACTAGGTTTAGTGGAATCTTTTTAAAGCTAACAATCTCAAGAATGAGATTCGTTGATACAAATTTTAAAATTACAAATTGATATTGCTGTTTCCTACAATCATACTTCTCGATAACCATTTAAAGATTTGTTCGACAAAGTTAAGGTTTGAAATCGTAAATATTTCAGCTATTATCTCTTATCTTCCATGGCCATGAAGTGTTTATTGACAAACTATTTCTAATCTATCATATTAAAGGTTCATCGCTACCTGTATTTACCAAACCCTAGCATAAATTACATAAAAAAATATATATTAAAAGATAAGGGGCTAAAGAATTGATCGATTATAAGAAAAACTACGTTTTATTATAACTTTTTTTTTTACAAACTAGTGATCTAGTGTGATGATAAGTGAACACATTGCGACCTTACACTACGATATTAACCTTCAAGTAAAAAAAAAAGAAAACTGTGAATCTCGAAAGATTTTTCTATAGGTAAGCTCGAAACTGAGAAAAAATATACACGCGACTAGGCCTTTCTGTGTGATGTGAATGACCCCTTAAAATGAAACTGCACTACACAGTCCAGTCCACACATCCATCAGCTACACATTTCGCTGTTAAAGCATCATATATCTAAAAAGCCATATGGTCACAAAAGATGAAAACATCAGAAACAAGCGCAACACAAAGTTTCGTAAGAAGATATACCTACACGCATAAAATATAAAATGTTCGACTCCTCGTTGCGTTTTTTTTTTTCCACGCAAACTGCTAGCACGAGCATTATTATGTTTACGTATCAAACCTACATAAGAAAATTATTGTTTGATTGGACTCTTTTCGTTATTGGAATGTTTATATAGTCATCGTTTCTATGAAATATTTCTTTCCTTTAAGGCATTTTCACACTAAGTGTAGAGTAAGTAAGGCGGGCTAAGGTGACCATTTGTCTTTTTTTTTCCAAATTTTGAATAAAATTTTTTGATATTATTTTCCAACTTCTTAAGAAAACAACTTCAGATTAAATAAACTAAGGACCGACATAATTTCCATAAATAAGGGCATAAAAGTGCAAATAAGAGGAGAAACTCTGCAAATCGACGAAAAGAAATTTTATTTGGACAAATACGGTAAAATGATTTCCGGTGATATAGAGGGTTTGTTGTTACTTCAGCGATTGACTTGTGACAGTGACATTTGTGATTTGACAGCTCCCAAGGAAAAAACATTTAATGGTGCAAACACAAGGCAAGATACCAACAGAGGATCTCAAACTGTAGAAGGTGTTTACACGCGTCGTTTTTAATTGTAATGCCGTCTGCCATAGTAAAAATAGTTTTGAAAATAAAAATTATGAAAAAACCAATAGCCTTAAATATTTTAAGTATAAAATCCTTTCTTAAAATGTTGCAGGATTAAGTAGCAAGAATGTATTTATGGACTTTTATAAATTTGTTAATCAATTGGAATTTGTCTTTCTTTATGAAACTTTTTTACCGAAAGTAGCATTATTAATTTTGAAAATAAATTCATAAGCTATTTATCAGCTATCAGAGTACACTCACGGGGAAGAGCCAGTGGCGGTTGTTTCTTTGGTTTCAAGAGGGATATGAAGTTTATTAATTCTGTATTTAGAGTGTTGAAGGCGTAACATACCTTAATCTCAAATTCAATAATAAAAGTTATCGATTACTCCCGACTTACATCAATTGCAACCAATGGGACATTGATTTCGAGAAGTTGGAAGGATTAGTGGCACAAGGTAGAACCTCTAATATGCTGGTAGTAGGGGGCTTGAATGCAAGGATAGGGAATGAAGCTGGAAATGAAAATATTATTGCTGGTATTGATCGAAGTTCAAAAGATACGATATGCAATTTAAGAGGCTAAAAACTTATTGACTTTTGTGACTCTTATGGGTTAAGATTTCAAAATGGAACAAGCTTAGCAGACACGGAAGATGAAATTACATTTGTTGGCAAACAAGGCAGCTCTGTTTTTGACTACAGTCTCGTTGGTGGTGACTGGAATGAACAAATCATTGATTTCAAAGTGGAACATGTCCCATATTCGGATTACTTTCCCTTAGTTGTGACTTTTGGACTTACGACGATGGAATCAGAAGAAGCCAGGATTATGAGAGTTTTACCTAAGCTTAAATGGAAACAATCAATAGCAACTGAATACTAAACACAGCTGAGGAGCTCTTTTCAAACGCAACCGCATCCCAAGCTTAACCAGCTTGAGGAAATCATCGAGCGGCATAAGGCCAACTCTTAAAATTTGGCCTTATGTCGCTTTTGTTAAGTGACATAAGTCCAAATATTTAAATTTGGCCGGATGTCATTTGGCCTTACGTCACGGCACCAAAAATAACCTATCCAACCATCGGTATCGTTAAGAAGACAGTCTAGGCTTTTATTATGATATCATTACAGAGATTAAAGGAAAGATCACTCTTGCCGACCATATTTCTTAAAGAAAGAATTGAAGTAGTATAGGATTTAGAAGCCCGTGGCAACATAAAATATCTTATAAAAAGCAGTAATAACTACTCAGGTTTTGAAGAAAAGACTTAAAGAGCCGTTTAAAACTCAAATTTATAAAAAAACACGTGTCTTCACTCAGAAATGTGCAACACTATAGGAAAAATGGCTGAAGTCAAAAATGCTGAAACGAAAATAAAATAAAATAAATGAAAAACATTTCCCGCAGTGATCCAAAGATATCAAATATAGTAACGCTTTGTATTTCTATTGTGTTTTTGTATATGAACTAAAAAGAATCGGCACAAAGACATTTCTTCTGCAGGAGTAAAAACTCTTATCAATCTATGTTGAAGTCATTCTTCAATAGAATTTGACAGTTGAAGGCTTGACAGGTAGGCAATATTTTAGAGAAACATTAATATTTCGTTCCAAATGTTATTATAATGCCCTAAAATCACATTGTTCCGGTGCATACAGTTAATTCTGACAAATTTAGATTTTTCAGAGTAAAAATTTATATTTCTTAGAGGTTTCTTAATCCAATTAGATTGCAGCCATTCTTCAATAGAATTTGAAAGTTGATGGCTTCACAAATGGGCAACAAAGTTTGTTTTAAGGAAAAAATAATATTTCGTTCTTAAAGCCCCTAAATCGCATTGTAAAGGTACATTAAATTAATCCTCGATTTGCAGAGCAAAAATTCAGATTTCTTAGAGGTTTTTTAATCCGTCAAGATCACAGCCATCCTTCAATGGAATTTGACAGTTAATGGCTTGACAAATGAACAAATGAAAAACTAATATTTTGTTCCAAATGTTACCCTAAGGTCATAAAATCGCATTTTTCCGGTACATAAAATGAATTCTGAAAAATTTTGATTTTTCAGAGGTTTTTTATTCCATTTAGATCACAGGCTTGATAAATGGGCAAAAATTATATTTTAGGGTTGAAATCATATTCCGTCCAAATCTCACTTTAAGGCCCTAAAATGCATTGTAAAGGCACATCAAATTATTTCTAAAAAAATTCGATTTTTCAGAACAAAAATTCAAATTTTTCAAAAGTCTTTTAATACATCGACATCTTGAAAATTAAGATTTTTTGACTTTCAATATCTACAACTCACTCCCACTCCTTAACTAAAAAGAGGTGTGAGTAGTGAGCTGAATCGTAGATTGTGTCGTTCTAAATTTCACCCCATTGCCCTAAGATCACCTTTTTCCAGAGAAAAGAGGAAAATTTAAGAAGAATCCTATTGTTTCTGATTCTGAGATCTCAGAAATATAAAGTGGCAAAATTTGTATTCGTATCGTACGCAATTATACGATATCAAAACGAAATCCGTGAATCCCTCATATTTTGTATACCGCATACGTTTGTAACGAAAGTAACGAGTAACGATATTTTAGTAATGAGTACGCAAACCAAAAGTAACATAAACATGCGGGAACTCTTACAGCCCTGCACAGTTTAGTTGATGGAAAAATATTTTAATTTTAAACTTTCTCCAATGAAATTTCAAACTTAACTCCTAATTTTATTCACAAAGTTAAAAGGTTTAAACAACAACTAAGATTCTTTGTTTATTGATCTTATATGAGACCATTGATTAATATTTGCTTCAAAACAAATTAATTCTTCTTTTTCACCATAATAATTACAGTTAAATTATTAGATGTTTTACGATTTTTTTAATGTGCTAATTTAACTTTGCCTAGGATTATAATAAATTATGCTTAATAAAGAATAATCGTTTTTCGATATTTCATAGATTGATCCTATTAACCAGTGGTTTTCATGCGGTAAGAGTCTTGTACTTAATAGTACCGATTTTAACCAGAGCTCTATAGCACTAACAACTTTTTACTTATCAATCACTTCTCAGCATATCAGTTTTAAAAAATTATGAAAACTTTAAAGGTGGCCATCAGTGCTGCCCCCTGCTACAACTGTAGCATTTTTGTTATAATTATTTTCTTCAAAAAGTCATTACGTACATTCTTAAAATATTACCAAAATCACTACATTTTCACAAAATTGAAATATTTCATATTTAAAAAAGAATTGTGGAAAGTTATAATTTATTTTTAATTCAAAATGGAGATATTTAAAATAAATCGAAGACCATTTTTTAATCTAGCTAAAATTTAAAATGCTTTCCAAGATTTGGAAACAAAAATTTATGCTCCAATTTTTGAGAAACACTGCATTAAAATATAATTTAAATCCAAAACGGAAGCGGGTCAAAAATCTGGTTTCAAAATTCTGCTTTTCGAAATTCAGTTTTTTTCAAAACTCAAAGTTTTTCAAAGTTCTGTGATATAACATTTAAAAATAATAAAATTCCGCCTATTCAGCTTTTTCTCAAATAACTTGTAATATTAACGAAAATAAACAAAAAAAGTACGACTCTTCGTAAACCATTTATCTTATTTCTGGTTTGCACCATGTCCAATTTCTTATAATCTTAACATTGACTTTTTTTCAAAAAAAAAAAAACAAATAACCAGCCATGCACAACTTATTTTTTCATTTACTTTTATACTTTTACAGGTTATTGAGGCTGTAAATTTAAGTGTATAAATGGGGTAACCCGCTTTTTTAAAAAAATTTCAAACAGATCTATGTTTTATAATACTGTGCTTACACTAAACCAAAATCTGATTTTTCAGCAAATTTTTTTGGAGATTTAAAATTGGTGGACCAGTATTTCATAAGATTGCGTTGAAATCTGGAGTTTTCATTTGAAATTTCAATGAAATTTTCATGAAATCTTGTTTGATCAATTAAAAATATCAAAAATCGAATTTCGTTTTGGGTGGAACATATTTTTGAAAAATTTTAGGTATTAAGAGAAGGTAAACAGAATTTTGACAAACAGAATTTCGAAAGCAGAATTTAGGAAAGAGAATTTTGACTCTGCCAGAACTCCGACCCCAACCCATCGAAAACACTACATTTTTGATCACTAAGGGCGGCAACACTGGTGGCCATAAACGACTCATCCACACAATCTATTTTGTCTTAGTGGATATGCGGGTGATATGCATAAAATGGAAGTACTTACTAGAAGTAAAAGGTTAAAGTCATCACTATAACTTCAAGTAAGAGGTTAAATTTGAAGTATTTACTGCATTTCGTATGCATACAAATTATAGTTTATACTAGCTTGCAAATACTTTTAGAAGGAAGCTGATTCATCAAAGTAAATACTTAAATTTAAATATATAATTATTTTCATTGCTATCCTGAAGCTTTGAAAAAACCAAGTATTTACTAGAGAAAAAAAGTACTTCCTAGTTCTTATGCATACGGAATTTAGTATTTACTGATAGAATTCATCCAAAATAAGTTAATACTATGGCCTGAAGTAAATATTTAAATTTCGGCATTTACTGAATTTGTATGCATATCAAAAATAGCCTATGCTTAGAAATTTTTTAGAAAAAGCATTTACTATGTTTTATGCATATCAACCGATGAATTAAATTTTTTATTTATTCATTTTTCGTTGGTCAATTTTTAAATTACTCTTTCCAAACGGAACAAGGAAAGGGAATCTTTGTGTCTACAGTGGATGGACAGTAAGATATTCAGGTGAATAAAAAATAAAGAAAATAGTAGAGAGTGTATTATTTTTGTTTAAGTATTTATTATATTAAAAAAATCTTCGAAAAACGTCTAAAGCTAGAAGAATAGGCGTATTAGCAATTTTAATGCCATAAGATTTATTATGAGTAATTTAAAATGAAATAAAGGTTGTGAGTTTTATATTTTTAACCATGAAATAAAAACAAGATATAAAATACGGATGGTCACCATACGTTATAAGACATGAGATTAATCTTCAAAATACCAAAGTATCCGAAATTAATCTTATCAAAACCGAACGGCAGCAAAAAAAAGTATTAATTTATTTCCTATATTATGCTTGGTTTTTGTTTTTTTTTTCAATATATATACATATGTATGTACTACATTATGTAGGTATGTACTCAAATCAATCAAATACACTTTTTCACAACGAGTAGGTTTATATTCGTATGTGTGCTGGTTCGAAGAATTCATCAATTAAATCTTTTTTTGTTATTTTGCTTTGATAAAAATATCACCTAATTGAACAAAATAGAATAAAAAAACAATGAAAATCGATTTTTGTTTTTTTTTTTTTATCTCAAATTGTTAATGAATGAGTGAATTTCTTCAAAGAAAATTAACCTTACACCTACCTACTTACTTATAGTTTCGCCTTATACACGCGACTATTTCTATCTAAAGATATGTATAATATAAGAGTATATAAAGATAGAAAAGCTATAAGCTATATTCGAATTTCGAATAGCTATCACTAGCAGCCAGCACTGCTTTTGTGTTGGCTCTTCATTGAGAAAATCGTGCGAAAATACGTTATAATTCAAGTATTGCCAAGGTGATACACATAGGTGGTATATGTGAATGAAAAAATTTATATATACATATAAGTAGATAGAAAAAAAAAAGTTAGTTTACTAAAGATATTATATATAACATTGTAAAATAAAAAAAAAACTATCTTTGACAACTGAATGAATTTATGTGTGCGATGTTTATGGGTGTAGAAATAAACTGTGAATAGGAATTTATAGGCATATTTGTATTATTATTATAAAAATGTTTTTAGTATTTTGTTTCTATATTTGCTTTTAAAATTTGGAGTATCATAAAGTGGGTATTTAAATTTTGTTCATATTTTTGTGATTTTACTGCATAACGCTGTTGCTGATATCAAATAAATTTAACAAGAATTTAAAAGAATGTAACCACACCGGATATCTAGTAATATATAATTTTAATAGCTTTACATTCTCAAGCTTTGTTAAGAATTTCGGGAACACATTAAATTAAAAAATACTGAATTGATTTTATGAAAGCTATGGGTGAGGTGGGCCGCTGAAATGTTAAAGTTGAACTTAGTGTTTTCCATTTCTAACTTGCTTAATCGTGGTAAGAAATTGAAGGTGATTTAAGTAATGATTCTCTGATGTAATGATAATATTAAGGAGACAATATAGACACTAATGAAAAGTACCAATGAATATTTGCATTTGTTTTTCCTAATTTTATAGGTAAAATTTTTTAATTTATGATGCCGCATTTAACTATCGTCCATCATAACCCATATGGTTCACCTCGCGATAGATAAACCTTTGAAAGCTGCTAACTGCTTTCGAAAAAAGTTAAAGACTCTACATGCGTTAAACAAAAAGTTGAGTTTTTCTCCTAAAAGTCCAGTAACTATAAACTTGCGTCAGATTCGGTAGTTCTGATCTTTTTTGAGTTGTTTGTGATGTTATAATCCAAGTTTTCGACCTCCAGCACCGAACGCATCCTGGTAAAAAATTCAAAAAACCTCGAAATTGTCGGTCCTTTTCAAGTAATTTTCGATTTTATACCTAAAGAATAAGTTTTTGATAAAAAAAATTGCATCAATTTGAGTCTAAAAACGTCTCTGTAAACCCAAGGTTTGCAAAGAGACAGCCTTTCAAAATATATCAATATTAAATTTATAATAACAAGTACTTAGTACATAATTAATTGCATAATGGAAAATACAGTGTGCTTGGTATTTGATGATTCAAAATTCTGAAGCGTGTATGTTGGATCAAAAGAAGAAATAAAATACACGACTGGATCGCACGTTTAAAATATGAAAGTAATTACAAAAAAAATATACAAATATAAGATAAGCATATAAATCACTCTATTAATTGTATAAACAACAAGTTAAAAAACTAAAACTCAAAAAATTCAGCAACTAGTTTTTGAAATATTGAATTTTCAAAAAAAAAAAAAATTATTTTTTTTATAAATCCAAAATTTATTTTTTTCAATATTATTAACATTTTAAAGGAGCTTTGGCATGAAAACTTTGATTGAAATGAAAAAAAATGAGAAAATCGAAAATTAAAAAAAACCGTTACATGACAGGTACCGTTAATAACGGTTTTCTGTAAATTTGTTTCCTATCCTATAAAGGGACATTATAGCCTTGTATGCAGATCGAGACAAAATTTACCTCCCATATAAAATTTTTCCCAGGACAAATTTTATCTCGGACAAATTGTGACATTTTATGTTTATTTCGCTTTTTATAAATTAAAATCATCTCCTTGTTTAATACTTTCCATTATTAAGACGTTTTGAGGACGCATGACGGAAATTAAATATAAAATGCGTGAAGAAAATGATGACATCAGAATTGAGAATAGATTATAAGAACAGCTGTTTTAAATCAGTCAGTGGCATAGTTAATGGGAAAGGGTACAAAAGGGCCACATAGAGATTCGGAAAATATTTTCTTCTTCTCAAAATTTTGAATTATTTCCAAATCTAGTTAAACCGAGTTAGGATCAGCAAACTTATCTGGCAAAAATCAAAAGGGATTTCTGGAGCAGTAGAAAACTATGAAAATTCCTGATTTTTGCAGGGTTTTTATCTATCGACGTCACATCCATCCTTGAATAGAATTTTATAATTGACAACTTCACAGATAGGGAGAGAACTATTTGACGGAAAAAGTTATTTTGATCCTGATGTCTACCAATTGCTCTAAAATCACTTTTTTTCCGGAGAAGTAACATATTTAAAAATTTCAGAATTTTTAGAGGTTTTTTAAAATAACGACATCGTAGCCATTCCTTTTAGAGGTTTTTTAAAACAACGACATCGTAGCCATTCCTTAATGGAATTTGAAAGTTAATGGCTTGACAGATGGGGGATAAACTATATTTTGACGGAAAAAGTCAATTTTAATCCAAATGTCAAAAAATTGCTCTTATATCACTTTTTTGCAGAGAAGTAAATTTTTTTTAAAAAATCGTAATTTTTAGAAGTTTTTTAATCCATCGACATCGTAGCCATCTGTCAATTTAATTTGTAGTTGATATCTTGAAAAATGGAAGACAAACTATATTTATACGAAAAAAGTTTATTTCGATCCAAATATCTACCAATTGTCCTGAAATCACCTTCTGCAGAGAATAATAAAACGAGGTTTAGAGGTGTTTTCATCCATTCACATTAAACTGTTCCCCAAAAAGCGCAGGCGATCAATTTTCTGGCTCTGCAAATGCTTTGAAAGGATCTAATTTATATATAAAATTTTCAGATTTGTGAATTAAGGGAAATCTTATAATTTTTTTTTAATTTCTTGCTACGCTACTATTCTCATTTGACTTTTGTTTTATCACCTTCAGAATTTATCTTGAGAAAAAAATGTAGAGATAAAATTTGTCTTTGCTCGATCTGCGTACTAGGCTTATACCAACAATAAAACACTGATTTTTTATCAAAATCCTTAAAGCAGTTTTTGAGAAAAATAAGCTTTTCATTTACGGCTGTAGGACAAGTACCGTTATTTTTGGTGCTAAAACAAATTTCGATTTCCCCTCTGTAGAGTTACAAAAAAACCTAAAGTTCAAAATTCGAAAAAAAAATTGCTTCAGTGGTTTAGGCTGTAGGTTAATATACGGACAGACAGACAGACAGAATTGTGCCACCCACTTTTTTGATGGTCTCTATAATCGTAATGTCATGTTTGATTGTTATCTCGAATTTTTTTTGCACGAATCCAAAACTTGCCCTATAGTACCTATATCGCAAGTGAAAATAGTATGGGAAGAAGGGTACACATCTACGCGATCAGGTGGGAGGGACAATTATCTAAAAAAGTGACTTAAAAGAGAAAAACAAACATTGAAGGACACTGGTCACATCTGGAGAAAAATCCTTTAGCTTCTCTCAGGTCATAAATCCATTTTTAAATATTCTTTTTAAAAGGATTGTTTAGTAAATAGTTTTTGAAAAATTAATTCTCCAACACAAATTTTTGAAAACTATGTTTTTTTTTATTATTTATTTTTCCTTTACTTTATGGTACTAGGTATTTTTGTTTTTATTCAGAATTAAATGCTCTTTTCAACTCTAAGTCAAATTCTGAAAACCATATTCTAAAAAGTTGTTCAATTTATGAGAACAATAAGAAAACCCAAATCTACTTTACTAATTACATTGCGGAAACCTTGTTGGACAAAGAATAGACGACCTTGTATCAAATCTGGTTGTGGTTGTGAGTTTTTGGTCAGTTGTTTATGGTGAATGTCTTAAGAAGAACCCAAGTTTTCGACCTCTAGCACCAAACACAACATTGTCAAAAATCAAAAATATCGCGATTTTTTCGCACTTTTTTCAATTATTGAATATTTTTTCTCTCAAGGACTCATTAAATATTGCAATTGCGTATTACACTTAATTTAACGACTGAATTGGCTTCAATTTGAGCCTAAAGTTGTTTCACTAGAACCAATAGTTTCCAAAATACAGTCATTCAAAGAAACCAGTAGTAAATAACAAGTTGTATAGAAACAGACAGTATAATAATAAATTAAATATACTGAAAATTGTGAGGTGGATTTAGTTTTTATTCAAAATTCTCAAAAACTAGAAGTCCGTTTTGTATTTGTTATATTTTTAAAGGGTGTTTCTTGAAAACTCTTGTGTCTACAGAGACGATTTTGGGCTCGAATTGATGCAAGTTTAATTAGTTTTAAATCGTTGAGCAATGTTTTTATTCAAAGCTAGTTCTTTAGGTTTAAAATCGATAGTTATCGAAAAAAGCGCGAAAATTTCGAGGTTTTTTTGATATTTTTACCATGATGTGTTTGTTGCTAGAGGTCGAAAACTTGGATTATGCATAAGGCCAACATCACAAACAACTCCACAAAAAAACCATTACATCAAGATCTGACGCAAGGTCTCCCTCCTATGAAACTACAAGGTTACTGGACTATCAGGAATCACAGACTTAATTCTCTGTACAAATTAGGCCACCTATTTAGGCCATTGAATTTAGCCTGGTTAAAACTGAACTCACTGATACACAGGCAAACAGATCTTCAAACAGACTGTTTGGAGAAAAATACTTCTCCATATTCGTAATTTTAGCGTTAAGAGTTCGAGAACCTATCACCGAAAATTCTGGCACGAGTGATGGATAATGCCATAATTCAGACTCTGGCACACAGTGGGGCCAAGCCTGCGGTTAAGAGAAAAAATCTCTAAGTGGTATCATTTAGTTTGTATTTGCACCCTCTGAATGGGCTGGGACCATCAGAATATTTGGCATCAATTATAATCGGGTGCAAATTCCAAAGCAAATAACGACTTATCAAAGCAAAAAAAACTGATTGCAGTGATTCAAGATTATTTTTGAAGAAGAAAAAAAGAAATTTTAGACAAAGTTAAGAATTTTGTTGAAAAAATCACGTCCAAGTGAAGCGGTTACATTCAGCCAGAAATATTGTATTATTTCTCAAATTGAATTTTTATTCACTAATCGCAAGGCTCAAGGTGATGACATTTTAATCAGGATCAGAATCAGGATCTGGTCATTAGCTCGACTTAATGAAAATTTAAGACATAAAATAAACATAATCTAAAGGCGGAACCAAAGTTTTTCATTCATAAAAACAATTTCTTACCATCTTGTATATAGATACAAAATAAAGAAAAAAAAAAAACTATCAATCTGATTTTGAGATATAGAATTTTCAAAAAATATTTTGAAATTATTTTTGATTAGATTGTTTTTTACATTTGTATTGTACAAACCGCTAGTTTTGCGTAAAAGTAAAAATTGGTTTTTATATTCTTAGGAATGCAAAAAAACAAGATTGAGTACAGGATTAAAATTTTTTTAAATCAATTTTTATTTCAGTATAATCCAAATTTATCAATTCAATCACACTGTTTCTAAGAAAATCAATGGAACGGTTAAAATGAAAGTAAAATTATAACCATTTTCCTAAAAGAGTATTTCAAATATTAAAGTGCACGGCAGTGCCCAGCCAAGTTCGTGGCTCAACACCCTTTTTACAGGAACAAACTCAGGCGATTTTCAGTCACAAACTTCAAATTCGCAGGATTTGCTGAACTGGTGGCCCACGAAATTTCAAGTGTTTACTATTAGTAATTCCCGAGATACAGGTTTTTAAAAATCGTTAACTGGCTGACTGACTCACCGACAGATCATTAAAACTATGTAGAACTTCCCGACGTCGTAGAAACTTAAAATTTTGCCAAACGGTAGGCCTTACACTCGAACTAAGTAAAAAATTAAAAATCTGCAATTTTCAAACCCACCAAACTTTAATAAGTAATCACTTAATACCAAATTTCTGTCACAACTGGAATTGTTTCGATATTACTCTACTCGTACTTAAGACACTTGATATTTATAGTCCAGTCAATTTGTGCTAAAGAAGACTTTTAAAGAGCAAATTGTGGGGTAGTTTTGATTAAAATTACGTGATACAACACGGAAAAAAATTATGCAAAAATGCATTTTCTGGGAGTTTTTCATTAATAGCTCAAAAACTATCAGTTATTCGAAAAATAACATCAAAGTACCATTGAAAGCGTACACAATTTCCAATAAATCTCTGTTCAAGGTTTTTTTATCCAGGTTGCTGAATCTGAATCTGAGGTTTCCGATTAAAATTTCGTGACGCAACATGCAAAAATTGCTAAAAAAATGCAAGTTGACTGGAATTTTTGAATTACGTAGTCTAAGATAAAGACTAAGGATTTCTCGAAGAGGAATAAGGGTGTTTGAAGTTTTTTTTTTAGTTCAAATATATATGCTTTAGAATGACTATACACATTTTTTCAAAAAAAAAAAATCACCCCGACAAAAAATATAACCCCAAATTTGCATTAAAAACGCATTTTTTTCTATTAGATTCAAATCTCTCAAGAACGTGACATGCTAGGGCCATTTCAAGACCAGATTCGAACTCAGCGCATCAAAGACCATCAGAAAAACATATCTTGGTTCATGTCTTAGACAGAAATTAAAAATTTTGACATAAAGTAGTTACTTAGTGCTTTCGAGTGGATTTTCAAAAACAGTAAAAATACGTCAATTTTCAACCAGCGCTTGAGTCCAAATGGATTATCACAGTAAAGAACCTTAAACATATATCTATTGGAAATTATGACGCTTCAATGATACTTTGAAGCAATTTTCGAATAACTTGTAGTTTTTGAGCCATTAGTGAAAAAATGCATTTTTGCATTTTTTTCCATGTTTCGTCATGAAATTTTAGTCGCAAATATCAGAATCGGATTCAGCAAGCCCTAAAACTTAAAGGAGGGACAAAATCTAAGCTACTCCACAATTTGCATAGTAAAAATACAATATGACTGGACTATTTAACTTCATGGACTTAAAACTTGGCATATATTTTAAATATCATAACTTTTTTCGGCTAACTTTTTATGCATAGGTTTCTTGTGCATATAAGAACTTATACCTCTTTTTTGACATTATTTATGTTCTTCTTGTGATTATGTTTACTAAAAGCAATTTATTGATTTTTTTTAGAAAATCTGTGAACGGAAACATTTTTGAGAAAAGCCAATGTTATTTTTGGTTCCTCCAAAAAATGAAAATAAAATTTCCCTACTTAAGGAAAATCGATCCAGCCGCTTAAGAAAACTCATCATGGCTTACAAACTGTTTAATTTACTTCCGATATTTGCAACTTGGAAGGGAATTCTTAGGTAGTTGTCGTTGATTTTGTAGATGTTTTCCCTTACGAGTGTTGAAAATAGAAAGAAACAGAATTTATTTGCACATAATTGTGTAACATTTTACACACTATTACAATTTTGGGTCAACAAATATTCGTGATCCATATTACCTGCGTAGTTCATAAAACCTACACTCCGTCTACTGTTTACTTTGCGCAGATAGACTTAAAATAAAAAAAATAAAAACAAATTGACGTTCATTAAAGAATGATTTCTGTTTATTATCTTCTCATTTTCCCTCAATTATGACAATCATAAACAACAAATCTGTACCCAAAATTAAATGTTTTATAGTCAAATTTAAATTAAGATACCTTTAACAGCTATAATTATATTGGCAATCTAGATTATCAATTTAAGTGCAAAAATGAACTCCTTCATACAATATCTTTTTGTACAAACACAGATACATTTTTGTAGTTTTACATTTTTAACTAGACAGATTGAAACCACGATTAAAATTCCCCATTCAATTTATATCAACGTCAACGTCCACTGTGCGCAGTCACCTTTCATACCCTTTTCTCCCCATTGACACCCGACTTTAACCCAACAACACTTTCTGATTATCTAGTATAGTTGTAGGTAAGCTACCTCTTCCGTTTTCATTTGTATTTTGTAAGCACTGACTAAATAAAACCTCAATTAATAAGAAGAATAAATGAAGGTGTCTCTGAATTGAAAACTTCAACTGCTTACATAGGCTTACAAGCTTTTTCTAATTAAATTTGTTTAAAATTAATAGTTTTTCTGTTTGTGATAAAACTTACAATTTTCAGCACTCTAAATGGTATACACATTTACAATAAATATTCAATATTCAAGAAAAAAAAAACCACCCAGCCTAAACTAGCTTTCCGAACAAATATCCATATTTAAAAAGCCCACCAAATAAAAAATAAAATTAAAAAAAAATATTTCTGGTGGCAATAAATTTATGCTAAAATACTTGTATAGCTTTCAGCTGAACATCCGCGCACAATAATTCGTATCTATATAAAAATTTATAGTAAATTTTTATATATAGGTAGGTAGGTAAATTTTATATCTGATAGAGCCAAAAGCGATACTTTTTTCACAAATATACTCGTGTGGTATATGTTGTGAATGTATATTATACCGACTTAGTATGACTATAGGTAACTACTTGTATAGGCGGATACTTATATTGAAATTGTGTTTGCATGCACGTAGAGACCTCCATTCATTATGATGGCCGCTTCATTCATAAAAACCGTCTTCTTTCTGTCGTCCCCCATCGTTTCTGTCGTTGTTTGGTCGTCGACGTCCGTCGTCTGTCATCGTCGTTGTCGTTTTAAACGTCAAAAGATCCCCCCGTGCGACACAAATACATGCCAAAAACCCAATGATACATATGGGGGATACCTACTTCGCCAAAGTATCTCAAAACGAGCAAAATAAAATACATTCGTAGGTAGTGAAACCCAAAAATGCGCAAAAATACAACAAAACGACAAAAAAAAATATACATCCAAAGTTGATCGCGTTGGATGGAAGTAGTGGAGATGCTAATAAATATAGCTCAAGTATCTGTGAGCGATATAGCAGTACCAGAAGTAGCAGCAGCAGCAGCACCACCAGCAACATCACTACGGATACCTCCAAACGGGTCGAACATTTCTATTTTTCTTCTTTTTTTTATGTTGTCTTCGAAAGAGGAGAAGAAAAAGATAGCACAAACAGAATAAATATTGTGGTTGTGTCCTTGACGTCCCCATCTCACCCGTATGCCTTCAAGCTCGTACTCCAGCAGTATCAGCAGAAGCTTTACCAATGTTGTGCCTACTAATGACAAACACTTTTATGTGAGCACTGAGCTCTGCAACCATTCTGCGAAAAATGCAGAAAATATTAGAACTTTGAAGTAAAATCAAACTATTGTAGAAGTCAACTAAATGTATAAATATATATTCTAATCATTAGTCCCAATAATAATATCCTGTGTGCAAACGTTTGCGAACAACAACCACGACGACAACGACCACGACGACTATCCATAGAGTGAGTGTAAGGTATCTAGAATTGAAAAGACTGCTGAAATACTGAGTAAACACAGCAACAAGAACGGCACAGCTTACTTTTATAGCTAATCCAGCATTGGTGTGCGAGTGTGCATAATGTTGCCACTTCCTCTTTTTAATGTAAAATTAATAAAATAAAAATGTAAAGATATATAAAATAAATCAAAAACAACGTGAAAGAGAGAACGTCGATCGTCGTTCTAGAGACTTGAATCATTTTAGGTGATCTAGGGATTCCAATCCGAGTTGAAATACGAAGCAATTTGAAACTACATATACCTACATAATGTTGTAGAGAGAATTTTCACTCATTAAGCTTGCTTTATGTTAAAAGACACACGAGCTGGGTTCACCAATATTTTATTGCGAATGGAAGGAATATAAACTAGATATCAGGGTCTCGAGATTAGCAACTCTAAACCATTACTGTCTTCTCATTATCAACACTTTAGAGCAAAAACGATTCAGGATATGACAGCAAAAATGCAATAAACATCTCAACAGTGCTAGTATTTTTAACACCCCTTAAAAAATACATGTATTCCATCTTGTTTCTAGTGTAGGAAAGAGTGTCAATTTAGAAGAAAGAAAGAAAAGTAAATACTGAATGGAAAGGGGAGGATATACGCAGCCTCTCAGACTTACATAAAGCCAAGCATTCCTTCCTAACTATTCCAAACATGCATTGGGTTTCGGTTAGAAGATGTGCTAACTGTCATGTTACATTTTTAATATTTTTGTGAAGAGTAACTAAACTTCTTAGGGTATGCTGATCATATCAACATTATCATCCACTCACAACGTGTAGTTATGGAGTCCTTTGCGGCGGTTAACGCATAGACCTCTGAGTTTGGAGGAGAAGGGCCAATCATTGGGCTCTAATCTTAGTCCTCTATGTCACCTAATACCTTATCTATGCTTCCAATAAAATTTGACACCATACTTTAAAAGAAATACAAAAATTCGTTAACAAAAATGTCTCTTAATTTAACTATCAGCTCACAATGCCAAACTGCATTTTATCATAAAAATATATAAATGCTGTGAAGTTAAAGCTTCTTTCAATTGACTTATGTGGCAACTCTTTCAACACATTGCCATACTCAATACATACGGCTCCAACATAATAGGCCCAGTTTGATTATTTATTCTATTTTCAATCGCCCCCTTTCAGTATTCATCCCAAACAGGCATATACCAACAATTTGCGTTTTCAAAGTTAAATCAGGCACCCAAACCCAATAATAAATTTACCTTCACTAACAACAACGACAATAATATTGTCTCTCACAATATTTTCCCCACATTTCTTCGAAAATTATATTTTATTCCGTATACACTATCTTTTATATTGAACTGACATTGTTTTTGTTTCTTATATATAGAGCCCATGGAGAAATGAAAAAAATAAAATAAAATGATATTTGTTTGATATTCTTCCAATTTGAAGGCTAAACTCCTACAAAATCATCATCAATGGCTTTATTATGAACGAAGGACTCCGCGTGCGCATGAAATAAGGAAAAAAAAAAAAGAATAACACCAACAACAGAGAAGAGAATACAAAGTTGAATGAAGGATGTTGAGTTGAAAATGTATACCCTGTGTACCTTTCCCTGTGTTCCTCAACGGATGCATTCATAGAAGAGAAGAAATCTACCATTTGTGTTGTTTTTGTTCTTTGAAAGGAAACAGCTAACAGCTAACAGCACCAGCAGCAGCCAGCAACATTAAAGGCAAAAGCTGGCCTCTCTGCTTGCTTTGCAAAACAAAAATCATCCACACAATATATGAATGAAATCGCCATCAAGAAAACCAACACACCAATATAATCATGAAAAAAAAAACCAGATACAGAGCTACCCCCCAAAGTTGAATTGAAGGTTTTGCTCTGTTCGTTTTGTGTTTTTCTTTCATTAATGAAACACCAACACACCAAACCACATCCACACAGATACTCCACCAACACTATCAGATTGGGAGCAACAAAAAAAACTCGTATTGCCTGATTTATATTTTAAATGAATGGTGGCTAGGAAAACATTTTGTTCGGGGTTAGGTTCATTTTGCTGCCTCTGGTCCTCTCCTATTCAAAGAAGTTTTCATTCTTCAAATGATTTTGACTGAACACTGTGGATGTATCTGTATGTCGCTTGTGAGAATGTTGGTTTCAATTTCCGTTTATTATGCTCACACCCTCACTTCTGCACGCGGAACAGATGTAGAAATAATAATCTCAAACCCTATTAAGCTAGAGCGAGACGACGCATTCGAATTTGTATTTGTCAGTCTTGTTTGTTCTTGGTGTTTCGCTGTGTAGAATCGCGTCCGGTCGCTGTCGCCGTTTTCGTCGACGACTTTAACGTCAACAAAAACAGGTTCTCTACCACACATATATAGCCATTCTGATTCAGTTGTGTGGGATTATCTGTGGGTGTATGGTACACGGATACATTCGCCCCATGTGTCCACACACATAATCGAGTAGAGTGAAAACTATTCGTGTGTATATTTATCAGTCGTTTGAGATATTCCGCATGGAGTAGACTGTAGTGTTGTCATTTAAGCTTATCTCTCACGCAAAAGACACTATTAAGCAAAATATAAGAGAAAAAATAAATAGCAAACACACCGCAAAATTCGAGCTTCTAACGGGCGAAAATATCTCAGTTCTATATTCACTTAATTAATGGGATAAATATCTCAACATTTTATACTTAAAATTGCGAGTTAATGACTGGTGTAGATACATTTTGTTTCAAAAGGAAAAAGTAGAAGTAATACGGCGAAAATATCTCACGTTTACCGGCGATCTTTAATCCAGTGAAAAAATATTTCTAAAGAAATAAAGATAAATTCGCCTGATCTCTTGTGGAAAAGCTACCGCTTGCAATTGCCGTTTTTTCGTTGTTGTCTACTTTGCTTGAACGTCGTCGTAGTCGTTGTATCGTTGTCGGTCGATCGTCGGTATTGATCGTGTTGAATACTAGTTCGCCGCAGCACAGGAAATCACATCGCTCACTCTACACTACACCTTTTAGGCCTACTACCTTACCAACACACACACAGTACAGTACTGCAAAACAGAGTTTACATTGTGTGCCCTGCCGTGCCGAGCCGTGCTGTGCCTACATTCAATGATCTTAATTTTTGTATGATATTGCATTGGTATAACATACATACATATATGTAGATACAAAGATACTATGATATGTGGTAGTATTATCTTGCTGTAGTAGAGAAACGGATTGAATTCGACCTCCTAATGTGGTTGCCACAGCATTCGTTACATTTCGCTTTAAAACTTCAGCCCTCTGAAAAACAGCGATCGCGATCGTCGGTTGTCGGTTGTTTTATGATATGAAAGACGAACGAATAATATATTTTCTTTCAAAATACAATAATTAAGAATTTTAAATTGAAAAGAAAGAATATTGTGCCTTAATCGACAAAAAGGAAACCATAAATATAAATAACAAAAATTCAAGTCAACAACAAATAAAGTGTAGCTTTGTAATTTCTGCTTGTTTTATTATATTCGTGTTCAAGAAAAATAAAAAAAAAAATAGGAGAACTAACCTCCCAATCTGATCGTGTTGTGGAGAGCAAAAAAATAAACCACAAAAAGATTGAATTTTTTTGTATTTAAATTTGTGTCTTTTACACCCAGTTGTAGAGTACTACTCTTGTCTATTGTGCGTGCGTTTTTTTGTATTATAAATTTTTTGGATACTCATTTTACACACTTAACATCCTGCAAAAAAAAATAATAATATTAAATATTATTATCTCACACCATCTCTATCTTAAACAGCAAAAACAACACCAACCATCTCGATTCGATTTCGACATAAATAAAACGAATTAAAAAAGATACAATCTTATAGAAATTTAATATATCTAAAATTTAAATTTGTATCTAAGACGCGATTATTAGTTATGTGTGTCTTAAAACAAATATTTAAGAAAGCAAATTAAGAAATTAAAAATATTTCAAGTGAAATTGCTGAGTAGTAGTATATCTAAATTCATATACAAAAATATTATTAAAAAAAAAAAGAAAGAAAATCGTTCATCTTTCATCTTCAATCGTGCAAATCTAATGAATGAATGAATTTTTTCTTGTTATTTGGTTTTTGCTTTCGTTGCTTTCCCCTTTAATAAATCAAAAATTAAAAATAGCTCAACGAGAGTTATAGTGCGCGCACTGAAGAAAAAAAAATATAAAAATAATGAAAAAAGAAAATTAAAAAATCTTTTTTTTTTTCAAAAAAAAAGCAACAAAAATAAATTAAGTGTTTGTGATGTGCTGCCTCTTATTTTTTGTAACGAAAACCGTGATTAATGGTTTGAGTTCGCTTACACAAATTTATACAAAAGCGAATTTATAATTACACAAAAAAAAGTAAAATAAAATATAAAGTAGCTCAATGAAAGCACACGTTACAAAATAATTTATAAATGCAAAGAAGGCGAAAAAAATTGAGCTAAGTGAAGATAAAAAAAAAAATATATCAAAAGAGAGTGATTTTTTTCTGTCTATAATTTTGTGGATTACTTTGCACCTGCTGAAGCTTATTGGATTAAATATTCATTCAAGAAAACAAAATACTAAGAAAAAGTACAAAAATTTAAAATCATCACGATCATCATTAAAATAAGAAAAAAAAAATTACGGCGAAATCAAATTTTGTTGCAGCGCCTGTTAGAGACTGACATTTTTTTTCGGATTATTTTGTATGGACAAAAGGAGTAAAACCGTGCGAAGTTTTACGAAAAACTTTCTTTGATTGCTTTGTAAAACAATGTAAGTTGAACTTAATTATTTTTTGTCTCATTAGTTTCAAATAAAAATAATATTCTCAGTTAAAAATAAATTGAATAGGAAGATTTATTAGCTGTTATCGAAAACTCTTTCACCGGAAGTGAGTTGAATTAATTTATTCTATATTTGCTACCCCTTCACCAAGAAAGGAATCATTAAGAACAATCACGGTTAATAGATACAGTCCCAATTTAAAAAAAATTGTATTGTTAATAACTTTAGATGAAGGTTTTGGGAAATAATGTGTGGGGACCTACTGCTTTCTCGAAAAATGTATTGATAAAATTAAAAAAAAAATGAATAATCTAGCTGTACTTGAGTGATTTAAAAGTTTTGAATGAACGATTGTCAAGTTTGTCGTTCTGAAAATTCGAAACGGTTAGGTATATGAAATTTATATTCATTTCAAAATGGGTATAATGGAAGTTCAAATGATATTAAAATTGTCAGCATAGATCAATTATTTCTAAATCACGTGAAAAACTTTTATCTTTTTGTTAAAAAATATGCACACTTACAAAAACAAAAACTGGGTAGCTAGATTATATAGTCTTTACACCACATTCGTCTAAGTTTTCTAAATTCAGGTAAAAAAATGTTGCTTTTGATTGGCTTGGACTCTGGTTTCTTATATTTTGACTGGTGTTTTTGACACACACCTAAAGAAGATGCTTTGGAACAAGAAAATATTCATATTCCTCAACTTTAATGTCTTTCTAGTTTGCTTTTGCTCAACGTAAAAGATCTATCGAATAATAGTAGTGGTAAGATTTATGAGTAGGTGGTGATCATCTCACTCGAATCTCTAAGAGTCAATTGTGCCCCCTTAGGATATGGGCAAGGTGGGTTTGAAGATAGATGTGAATAATACAGAGGTCTACTGTAATGCAACCTTAAGATCTATTTTACCTAAGGGTAGGCAGGGAGGGAGTGGTAATTTAGGTAATGATGTGGGAAGTCACCCTTAACCACCTAAAATTTTAAATAAATTTAGGGGCGTTCCTACACACACGTTTAATGAAATATACTAAAACAAATTAAAAGAATCTTTAGATAAAAAACGAGCTTCACTGGTTGCAAAGAACTGAAAAACTTATGGGAAGGAATATGATTTAAAAATAAAAAGACATGATTCCATTGAAAAAACATCTAAGGTTTCTTTTAAAAGAAAAAAAAATCAAATAAAATAGAGATTACAAAAAACTCTTCTCAAACATTTTAAAGCTTATTCATAGTTATTTGCTAAATTCACGTTGTACTAAACTACAGTCTAAGATCAAATGGTTCAATGAATGCAGCTTAATTATATTCAATTGGTTTATAATTTTAATAGCTTTAAGTATTTATTAAATAATAGTTTATATTTCAATTATGAAATTTTAAAAGTGTATACTTTAAGGACTAAACAACATTAGTATGAAATAAGTATTAGCAAAGCAAATAATGGTTTGCTTAATTTAAGACAATGAAGGTTATCTTACTTCAAATATAAGAAATGTTTTCAAATGGCATAGAACTAGTTGAAGGTTTCAATACCAAGGCCATAATTTCTTTATCAAAAAATATTGTTGTTATTACTTCATTTTTAAATATTACTTGGTTAAAATTATAATCTTTTGAATGACTTGTATAATCACAAAAGTGTGGCCTTATATCACTCAAAAAATGATTTTATAGAATTTTCTTCTACTGTAGTAATTTAAGCATTTATGAAATACAAATTTGAATAAAAATGTTGAATTATTTATTTACAAATTTGTAGTTAAATATACAAATTACGAAATGTAAAAACAGTAATCTTCGTGTAAAATTTCTTTTTAATTTTTGCGTTTGCTCCTCGAAAAATAGTCAGTTAAATGTTAGCCTTTGCACTTTCCTGACTAATGTCTGAGTATCCCACAACCATAAAGAACTTATATGTATACAGAATTTCTAAAATGCAGGTTTAAATAATTTATCAAACTGGATTAAAAATAAAAGAGCATGAGATACTTAGTGATTTCACCTCAGAAAAAGATAAAATTATATTCTGTTTGTATCTTTTACTAAAAACATTAAAAAAAAAAAACTTAGCTCGATGGACACAATCCGAGTTTGGTTTCAAATTGAGGACACTATCAACACAAACAATGAGAGAGTTGATATTGGCTTATTGGATAAAAAGATTAACTTCTTGTATCCACATTATGTAAGTAAGGACTTGTCAAATACTCAACACTTGATACTACAAAGAGCCTAGTCTGGGCAACTTATTTATATTCTCTAGACCTTATCCACCCACTGAATATAGGTCTTGTCTAAGCTTTTGGTTAAAATTAGGTTTTTTTTATATTCTTTTTTAGGATGATAGAGATTGTGTTAAGAAGTTGAAGCTTTCAGTTTTCACCATATATTCCATTTGATTTTTAGGACTTTTAAGTAACCTTAGATTTATTCATACTCGTACATACATATAATTGAAAACATCAAAAATCTACCTTGGAATAAATTAAATCTCAATTTGTACGTGACTGATAATTTTATCTATAAAATCTAATATATTATTTGGTGTTAAGGTCAGATCAATTGCTTTAAGTAAAATGTGTTTAATGTTATGAACCCAAATGATTCGACAGAATTGTTCCATCGGCACTTCAAAGGATCTGAATATTTAAATGCTAGTTAAAAAAGTACAATTATATAAAATTGTCTTACAATGCGAATTATGCTTTTACCCAAAAACTCTGAAGTTACTTATGTACAATTCTCTCACAGAATCTATTTGAGTGTTTTACTGTATCTTGGAAATATCTTTAGCTGAAATATATGAAATTTTTATTTTTTCAGACCCAGGATATGAACTACATTTTTTATTCTTGGTTAAGCTGTTACAATTGAAACAAAAATAAGGGCGAAAATTGTTTAGACAAAATTCCTTCGCCCCAAAAGCGTCAATACATCAAGTATCATAGATGATACTCTGGGTCTCAATGAAAATAAAAATCATTTTAGCTTTTAATTTAGGAATACTTTCTAATGAATGAAAATGACCCGAAGCACATAAATTTGAAAATTTCTGAAACTGTTAGAATATCCTGTCTTAAATCCCCTACGTATTACCTGTGATTCGACAAGAAAGCCTCTAAATATATGAATAGTCATCAAAAAACTTTTTTTTTGTTTAGAATCCCTAATTTATCTTCACCATGAAAAACTAACACAAATAAATTAAGAAAAAATATTAATGATTAATGTTTGCTGATACGAGTATGTCTTTATTAACAAAAAAGAACATGACTTAGAATGGGAACTAAGCAACAGTAAAAAGCTTCAGGCAAATTAAGACGACTCATTGTTTTGTTTAATGCTTGGTTTATGCAGTTTCTAACTATGCACTTAGTTTAAGCACAAATTAGTAGATGGCTCAGAAAAAATATATTAAAAAGAAATATCATTAGCAATACCGGAGGTCCTATGAGAATAAAGGCAATTAAATGAGTAATTATATAAGTAAATTTGATTAAAAAAAGTGCACATAACAAGAGATATCTCTAAAAGAAAAAAAAAATCAACATAAGTTTGAAGGGAAAGATAAGAAGATACTCTAATGCAGTACAAAGTATTTTTGCAGACAGGTATTTCGTAATGAAATTAAGCTCGATTTCTTAAAACTTGTTTTTTTTTAACTTTGGTTTGTTCGAGTATCTTAAACATGTACATGTGATGAAGTAAGACTCTACCAGAAATTTACAATCAAGGACTAAACGAAGGACAAAATGGGTCCAGACATAAATTGCCACGATAAGGATTTGGCAAAACTTTGAGTATTTAATCAATAAATAATGTAACAAAAAGAAAACACAACTACCCAATACTTTGTCAAATAATGCTTCAAATTCATATTTAGTTTTATTCTTGGTTTTCAAAAAATGTCAAGCCATGTTTCTAATTATATAAATTATTTTCTAGTAAGTATAAAATTTATACCAAAAAGGATTTTTCATATATCGGAACTGCCGATATTTTGTGAATAGTTTGAAATTGTTTCAGTCGTTTCTCTCATCAGTTTCATTTATGAAAGAAAAAAATATATAGTTCATTAAAGCATAAATTTATTTTTAATACAAATTAAAAATATACTTCATATAAATTTTGAAAGAGATACAACCCAGAAAAATCAATAAAAATTTATCAAAAAAAAGCTAATAGATTTAAATTATTCAACAAAACCATTAAAATAACACTTCGCTTGCATTGAATCTGTACCTTTTTAATAATTTATAAACACCTTTTTCTTAAAATAAATATCAGCAAATTTTAAAATAAATTGGATATCAGCACTGTAGCAATTTGCAATCGTCAACATAACCATAATTTTAATTAAAAAAAAAAAAACACAAATAAATAGTAGTACTTTCATTATAAGTTAAGACTGTCGTCTCTATAGCCAACAAATCAATCTACTATCTGTTTGTAAAATAGCGCAACAAATCTGATTTACTGAATGAAGTTGAAATGTTGAATCGCCGTTTTCTTTTTTTGGATTTTTTCTTAAATAATCTGTTTATTTTTATATATTTTATTTTTTTTTTATTGCAGTACACTTTTATTTTTATTTATTTTTTTTGCTGTCGGTTTTTGTTGGGTTGGTTGTGTGACTTAATTTATTTTTGCATGTGACCATCGACGACGACAACGTTTTAGTGTGTTGTGTATATTCATAGCCTCTCTCAAAAAAAAAAAATAAATTAAATAAAATAAGAAATATCTCTAGAACGCGAAAAAAGATATTTTTGTATAATATACTGTTTGCTGCAGCAATCATACAAAATAAAGAGTATCTCTTCTTAATTAAAAGCAACTTTACATACTACGAGGCAGAGCGAGCACTCTTTTTGAATAAAAAGCAAACAGAACCAAAAAAAAGCATGTATCTCAAGAAAGCTACTTAGTCTGTCTGTCTGGATGTCTGTCTGTCATGACTTGACTGTTGTCTCCCAAATGCTTAAGCATGCATTTTCCGGTTTTCAACAATTTACTTTTTTTTTTAATTGTGATAAAGTTTTTTTTATGTACATAAACTTTTATTTAGTTTGTTCTAGAATATGTTTAACAATAACAGGAAGAGGCTAGTATCAATGAGAATTTTTTCGTTACTCTCACGAAAAAGAATCTATGAGAGGAGGAAAAAATATACATAAGTCAGATACAGTGTATCTGGCTCTTAAATAACACACCCTAACACGGCAATAATAATCCGGTTTTCGACCCGTCTTGTATACTTTTATGATACTTTTTTCCGATTTTTTTTTTTAAATTTTTTTTTTTTGTGTATGATATTTTTATCATTGTTTTTTTTTTGCTATGGTGTTGTGCTACGCTTTTATGGTTTTAAATTCATTCAAATAGGTTCCTCTTGTGTCTATAGAGATCCCCATGATATAAAAACCCAACCCGAGCACTATAGCACTCTTGACAATAAATTTAATTTCTAATTAGAATTTCCTACGGGGCTACAATGTATGTTATAGTATACAAATACTATTGGCATTTTGTTTTTATACACCGCAACAGAATGGCCGAGAGATATTTTATACTCTTTTAAAATGTATTTACATTTATATTTATTGTACATAGTATCTGTGTTAATATGATTGTTGATTGTTTTTTTTTTTTTTTGTATTTGCTATTTGTGTGTGAAAATAAAATTATAGGTATAGTTATTTATTGCTGAGGAAATACACAATAAAAACAAAATAAAATATAATTTTAAAAAAGGATTGAATTTATTTATTATTATTGTTAAGATGTATATGAGAATGTTTTGTATAAGCATTTCAATATATTTATATACATAAATGAGAGGGAGACAGATTGTATGAAAATGTTGTGTATTAAATATTCTTTATTATGATTCTAAATTGTTTTGTTTGTTTAACTATTTGACAGATAATTTCCTGAATGAAATGTTGCTATTTTATATGAAAAGATTTTTGTAAGTATATAGGTGTAGATTAGAGAGCATTAAAATTATTTAATCATAAAAAATATTGTTGGTGGATATTAAGTTTTGTTCAAATAAAGAGATGTTCTCTTTAATGAATGAATGTTTTGTTTAAGGCAATTTAAAAATGTACAAATTTTAACAAAAGCACAAATTAGGAGATTTGTTTTTAAATATTTTAAAGTTTTTGAGATATTCTTACTTATTTTGTAGTAAAAAATAAAAAAAACAGTTAAGAGAGGAAATATATTAAGTATTAAGGTTCAAATCCATAGTCCAATTTTGTTTAATTTATGAATCGAATGATTTCATGTTTACTGATTTCAAAATAAGATAAGTCAAATTAAAACAGTAGCTCTGTCATTGATAAAATTGAAACAGAAGCTCTGTCAAGATATTGTCATAGAATCATTTTAATTCATAATTTGTGTTCACCTTAGTTCAGAATGTGTATTGATTAAAATAAATATTTATATGCAAATATAATTATAAAAATGGACGTTACTTTTCCAGATGGCTTTTAATTTTAAGGAAGATAATACCCTAGAATAAATTTCTTTTTACTATTTTACAAATAGAAGGTTTTTTAATACAAATTCCATTTACTATTGACATAAATTAGCTATGAAGGTGGTTATCCACTATTTAAATGCCACTGTTTGTTTACTTTAAGCCTTTAAAAGCAATTTTGAGTCTTTTTAACGAACCTTCAACTAAAAAGATATGATTTATGTTGTAACAGTGGAAAATTATCTTTTTTTATTTAAAAAAAAAAATACTATAAATTTGGAAAAAGTTCTCAAGTTGAAATATAAATCTTAAAATAGTCACCCTGAAAAGTTTTGTGGCACATTTGCTTACAGAGCTATAATCTTAATTTTAGGGTACTTAATATTTTTTTATTTTAAGGCGTTCCGAATAGTAAAAGCTAAAATTCGTTTTCATTATATAAAATATACCTGATATTCATTTAGATTAAAAACACTTATTTTATTTATTTATTTACTTAATTGTATTTCAAAATCGTCTTTATTTTTTTTTTTGAGAATAAAGTAAATAAATAATTTCAAAGGTTTAACAAGCTTGGAAGAAATGTCTGCAATGAACGTAGACCGTTAATATTCTGAGCGTCTTATGTGTTTATGCTACCCCATTTTGTAAAATGAGCGTTTGTAAAGACTTCTAGTACGATAAGGTAAGTTTTAGTAATTCTTAATGTTAAACGGTTAATTTCCTTATAGGTTCTGAAATAGAAAGAATAAATAAATAGTGAAATAGATATAGATACAATATTTAAAATTAAATTACATTACATTCAAATTACACATTACATATAAAATTTAATTATTGAATTATAACTTTTCTACGTCAGACCAAGTAAGTTATTAAAAGTTCAGTTTTGTCATATATTTTCTGTAAATAAATTTACATTTTTTTTGTACTTTTGATAAGCCAGCTAAGCCAAAATGATCTATTTTGTATAAAAATCACTGATAGTTCCCAATCTGATTAATACCTTTCTTTTGTATTTTGTTTTAGTTAAAAAAAAAATAAATATATTCCTTATTCTAAATTTGTAGGAATAAGCTCTTTTCACTTAGCAAATAAAAATTAATGTAAAGTCTGGTAAATTGGTCTTTAAAAAGCAAAATAGAGGATAGAGCGAATGAGTTATTAAGCTACTTTATTTTAACATTTTCTTATATACAAAATCAAAAATGAATCTTATTTAAAATTTCAAGGATTTTGCCAAACACTTAAATGAAGATTTTTTAACAGTTGATTTAATTTGAATTATGACTTTTATTAAATGGAGATAACTATCCAAATTTAATTTCAATGATAAGCAACTCAAACTATTGTACCATTGATTAAAATTTTGGTTAAGGTATATATTTGATGATTTAGCAAGGTGGTTATCTGTGAACGAATTAACTCTTAAGCTTTTTTATGTTATGAATAAACTTTATCCAAAATTGAATTGCTTGTTTAAGTAATGCTGACAGCAAAGGGTATTTTTAAAAATATTTTTTTAAGATATCGTCCTCTCTTTCCAGAAGTATGAAACATTTTATCGGTACTTTACGTAATACTAGAATTGTGTGAACATCAAAAGAATTGTTATATTACAAAACTGTACATTTTTACAGACGCATAAATATTTGTCTTTAAGCAACATCTCTGAAAATTGTATAAATAAACGCTACTTTACTTAATAGTTATCATTTAGAGTAACTCAAACCAACTAGTTAAAATACTGCAGCAATTAAAGTTTACAATTTTCATTGTTTTTTTTCTAATTTATACTTTTGTAAAATGTGCTAATTATATTTTTATTTTTGGAGATTTTTTAAATTTCTTAAGACATTCGAAATTTCAAAATTAAGGCAGTTTGTAAAAATTACCAATCTATATATCAATAGGTTGTGCAATAACTATTTAAAAATTAAATGAATATTTGTTGCAGTTTAATTTAATATTGCCCAAATATTATTGTGCAAACCATGACACAATACAGCCTTTTAACAGTCAATATTACTACACTATAATGAGCAAAAACGATAAATTTGTATAATTCTTAATTTATTTAATTTTTATTTTAAGATCTAAGAAGTTGAGCAAGGACGTTTTGTCTCATTATTACACATTTACTATGTAGTTTAATTTCAAATACGTAAATTATTTTATAAATTTAAATATTTCAAAATTTATACATTTACATAAGTATTTAATTTTTAGGAAATTCTTATTCCAAACACGTCATACATTTATTTTAAAATATTAAATTCTTTTAAATCAAAAACAAAACGATAAAAATAATAAAAAGAGAAGGCATCATAATATGAGTTTAAAAGTTACAATGATATATCACTCCTATAAATATGCAAAACAGATATGCGTTTTCTGTTCAATGCATAAATTTCTTCAGAATTAATTTGCGTTTGTGTGTATTAGGTTTTTTTCTTCTATTTATATGTGTAGGTACCTATACATATAGATGCATATATTTACTTGTTTGACGATTGAAAGGAGATAAATATCTGATTGAGTTGGTTTTCTATAATTTATTCAGGTAGCCAAATAAAATTAATATACTAATTCCTCTTTTGAATAACTAATTATAGACATTCGTTTTGGAATCGATATTCCAACACTCTTGCTTCATCCTCTTTGTGATTTTTGTTGTTGTTGGTGTTGTTGTTATTTTCATTATTGTGAATGACTATTTTTTGTTTCTTTTTTTTTTGCTTTGCCTTTTTCTTCTCAATTATATTGGTATATTTTAATTTTCAGTGCCGGCAAATCATTATTAGTTTTTTTTTTTATAATCTTATGTTTCATTAAGAATCAAATATCAAAAACTATCATAGCCCTAGTACTGGCGTCTATAGTCGTCATCCACACTCTCATTATCTTTGCCAAAGATCTCTCTTCGCTTCTTTAAGAAATTATTGTGCATAAATAGGTACCAATTGGATATTTGAAGGAAAAAAAAATATATAATTTATTTACTATTCTAATTTTGTCATGAAAATATTATTAACCTACCATCATCAAAAACAATAAAAAAAAAATAAGAATTAAGATTTTTATTTAAATTTTTGAATTCATGTTATTTTTATGTCAGCCACCGCGCCACGACGCGTCATTTTTGTCTTGAAAAACGATTATGATTTTTGAAAGATTAGGATGGTTTGTAGTGGATTGTTGTTGATCGTTTGTCGTTGTCATTGGTGTTTTGTGTTGATGTCATCATCATCAATGCAAGTTGAGCTGCTGCATTGACGTTGGTGTTTTTTTTTTTTTTTAAATACCAAAATTTAAGAGAAAACAAATAAATACAAATATTCCACTTACCATGACGTATGGTAAGGTAAAAATTTATTTTCTTGAACATCGATTGTGATAGGTGGTTTTAATCACAAAACAAAAATGAGTAGGTATGTATATATTTTATTTATTAGCCAGGCTATGGGAATAAAAATTATTTTGAGGATATTGTTGACAGGTCGACAGCACGTGCCATATTTGTGCCATAAAAGTGTGTAGGTGGGTGTTTTTTTTTCTTTTTGGGAAGATTTTATCGGTGGAAATTAAGGATATGAAATATTAATTAACAAATTTATTTTTGGATAACACAAACATTTTAGAATATTTTTTTTTTCTAATTTTATATTGGAAGATACTGCGAGCATGCATTATTTTTTAAGTTTTTTTTTTTTAACTTTCAGCTACACAATTTGTTCAAACAAACTTCGGAATTAAATAAAAGTAAGCATTTAAGATAATTTGAATTGAACTTTGTAGACATTTTTGAACAAGCTGGAATATATATATTTGTTCTAAGCAAATAAAGGGTATTAGCTGCATAATAAACAAATATTTCAATTAATATGTAATGGGGCAATTCAATTCAATAGGTTTCTTAAGGAAATTCAACTGAACTAAATGTATAATAAAAAAATGAAATATACAGTGAAATAGTGCGAATAGTGAGACAATCCATATTGTATTTCACCAAATGCTTACCCAGTCATACCAGTGCCTTGTACTGTCTCACTATAAGGCCCCTAATGTCTCAATTATCACAACTTACAACCCTGGCGCAGGGTGAGATAGCTTAACTTTATCCTTTGATATTACGAATACTTTATTGCCTAATACTTTCTTCTTAAGTTAAATCTTATTTATAAAATTATTAAAAATTGATTGATTTTATAAACTTAAATAGAAAGTGTCTCACTGTTCGCACCCTTTGCCTTCGTTTCGTTTTTTAGGTTAAAAAAACTTACTTTTCAACTAAAATTGCATTCCTAACTTTTACATACAGTAAAAATCAAAAATATCCTGAAGTGCCAGAGAGTGAAAGACTTACGAAAGTGTGATATTAGGTACCTTTATATATTCTTTTGATGTATCACCTCTGCAAAATGCATAACATATATAAATGACATTCAAAATATCCTTGATTACGTCATTGTTCAGAGTTCAGAGTTTTGACATCGAAATATTTTGGATAAGGATTTTTGTTCGCAAAAGAAGTATATGAACATACTTTTAAGCCACCAAAAAACACAATCATAATTTACTCGCTCTCAAAAAAATTATATACATAAGAAATATTTACCCATTCAGAATAGTACAGAAATAAATATCGCATTTGTTACAAAAACAACAACACTTAACCAAAAAAAAAAAAAAAAAAAAACAGAACGGATATCCGCATAAAAATGAATTCTACTTTTATGCCGCTCGCACATGGAAAAAAAAAAATAAGAATAAATAAAAAAATTTAAATTAAAGAAAAAAAAAATCAACACGAGAAATAAACGCACAACCAAAGAGATAACATGTGCAAAGATAGATTGTGTATACGCGCGAATGGCATTCAGTTCAGATGCGGCCTATTTACGCGATTAAAGCCTTTTGGGCGCGACATACATTACAGTCATAGCATAACGCGCCTCAAGCTCGTTTTTTTTTTTGTCAAGCTATAAATGTATTATATTGCTTGTCATTTTGCTTTTATAAATAAAAAATAAAAAACACATAAAAATGTCTATAATGTACAACTTGGTCGGCGACAGTACATACGAGTATTTGTACACATACGTATACCAAGTGTATGTGTGTGTATTTTGTAAGCATTTAAATTTATTTGTTTATTTTGCTATGTTTGCTAATTGAATGTCACCGGATATCCCTTCTCATTATCGCACGCTAAATGTTTACAATAAAGAAAAAAATAAAACAAAAAAAAATAATTGTCACTGAACAAATATGTCCGAAATAATATAACACCTCTATAGTCATTCATAGGAGAAATAAGACAAAGCTGTACTACATCGACGACATATTGGAATTTATAATTTCCTGCTCTTTATTTTAATGCACCAAAAAATATTATTTCCTATGTTTAAACGCATCAAAAAACTTTATTTTAAAATGAAATACAAATTGTTTGTTCTTTTTGATTCTCACTGTGCTAAATCACATTGAAATTTTTCCTTCTGAGCTGATCTGATAGAATCTAGTTGAAATAGATTTGTCTGTCAAATTAAAAGAAAGCTACAGATTTATTAGACGAGTAAGCCATAAAATTTGATTGATTATTGATATTTTTTGCGATTTTCAGGTACAAACTCTCATTTGGTTGGCAAAGTCACTATTTTATTTATTTCTTCAAACCTAAATCCCAAAATCACTATTTGAATAGGTACTATTTTTCACATCGATAAATCATTAAAAAATGCTTTAAAGAAGGCCACAACATTATAGATATTACAAAAAAGTAAACATTACTTCATTTACTACATCTGAACTTAGCTACTGTGTTTTGTTCGTTTTTTTTTTTACAGAAGTTATAAGTCCGCTTGAAAATATCATTGCTTGTTTTTTTAATTCACGGCAAACTAGTGAATAAATAAAAATACAAAAAAAAAATTGAAGTAACAAAAATAAAAGACTTCATTAAGTAGTTTTGCAGTCGTTTAGTTTATACTTGTTTACAAACAAAGACAGTGTGTGTCGAGTGCAGAATTTTGAACTAAAGTATTTACTTTGTTACAACGACAATGACAACAGCAACGACAACAACAAAGTGACGATGTTAAAAAAAAAAACGGGGTGTGTAGTGTATGTGTACAAAATGTAGAAATACACTCTGAATCCACTTAAAATATCTTCATAAAACTAAGATCAATAAACATAATGCAGATATAAAAATGATTGGATTAAACAGTGCGCTTAACAAGCTAAGATTATTTTAAAATGTTAACTTTTTTATGTTATGTTTTTAGTTTTGGACTTTGATAGAAATGTACCTACAGTTAACGTTTAATTATATAAACAATACTAAAACGGTTTGCTTAGGAAAACAGAAAAGTTTATCTCTTCATTAACATGGATAGAAACGCTCTCAACGAAGAACTTGTAGATCTTCCATCTAGATATTTCAGATAAGTCCAGACTAAACTTTTAATGTATATTTGTAAATCAGGTAATAGGTTTGAATTGACCGGCACTCTCTCCATAAAGGCTTGGACTTTTCGACCTGCTAACTTTGCCTTCTTTCCAGGAAAGATGGAGATCCTGTTTAAAAAACCCTTTATTTTGAAAACAATCAAATAATGGTAAATAATCACTAGAATATGGTGGGAGTAATGAACATTTGTATTCGGTTAAATCAAGTAAACATTCCAAAAAAAAGTTGCAACTTTTACTGCCTATACAATTATACTAAAAAAAGTCTTTTATGATGTTTGGAAGAAAGCCAAAATTATATACCAGTCCGGTTGGCTCAGTTACTTAATTGGCCTATTTTCTAGGAAATTTTAATTTAAAAAAACACGAAGTCGTTGTAAGGTATCAATCCGTCCTTTGTTTCGTTGGAAATCGTAAGTCTGACAGTGAATTCTCAAAACTATGCCAGACCACGTTAATGAGTTATTAGGAAAATGAAAGTATTTTTGAAAAGTAAGTTTAGAAGTTAACGCACTGAATGAAAATTAGAAGGAAGTTTTTTGTTATAATTGTTTTATTTATTATTTTTGAAAATCTTACATTCAACTGAAATAATTTGTAAAAAACTCTCTCTATCATATATCTATCATTCCTGTTCAGGAATAGAGCTTACTAGTTTTGCGTTTTACACTACACTGACTGTCATTGCCCACAGACCGTCATTGGACCACGTTACCCTTATTCCTAGTGAAAAAAATTGGACACAATACTAATAAAGATCAAAACTAACATTTCACTTACTTTATAATGAGGGGTAAGGAACAATTACGTGCAAGGGTTTTTGGTAATGAATACATTTGTTTGGCCCATAAGTATGGTAAGCGTTTCTGAGAGAATGGTCACACTGGCCAATTTTCAATATTTTGCCGAATTTAACAATTTTACACTTAAACTTTTTTAAAACTGAACTAAATACAAATTGCGTATAAAAAAGACCCTTACTTTGTCACTGATGAGTCCAAGCGATTAAGTCGGAAAAAGCGCCAATTTGTAGGACTTAAGGGCATTTAGGGTAAATCAATAAAGTTCAACAATTCCAATCCGAATTGCTAAGTGTTTTACGTGGCTGATTTATTTCATGTAGTATTTAGTACATTTTTGTTCAAAATCAAATTTTCTATCGAAATGAATGGTTTCAAAAATTGTAAAAAAAAATTAATACAGGAATAGTTAACAAAAACCTAAACAAATTTTAAAATAGAAGATTTCTAAATTTTTCAACAAATTGCGTATAACTTTTTTTTGAACAGAGGGAGGTCATATTTTGTGTTGCTTGTTTGCTTATTCATACAGAGTACCACAAGTATCTGTACTGGGGCCTCTTCTCTTTTCTTTGTAAATCAACAGAAATACCATAAGTTATCAAAAATGATTTATTAAACTTTATGTAAATGAAACTCAACTGCGCTATTTGCCTTGAATTAGTTGAGGATTGTATATTTTCTTCCAATCTGATTTACGTAATATAATCTTTTACTTGCATTGATTTAAGTGTATTTTACTTTCAAAATAACCTGTGTTCAGTGCTCAATGCATTTACCAAGGAAAGATAGTTTAGTCATTAGTTAGATGACTCCCGCTTTAATTTTAATTATTATTACGTAGAGCATCTAACTGATGAGTACAATTTTGTATACCTAGGTAAAACGAATTTTGGACTTGAATTATATTTAGTTGTCTTAGCAAAAGAATATTTTTCTTCTTCAAATTTTCTTCATATTCAAAATAATCACATTATAAATAATTAATTTGTTTGCATGAAGACAATTATCGAAAATAATGCAAATTATAACATTTCAGAAGAGACAGACGATAGATAAATATTTGTTTTTAAAATTGATTTATTTGTTTTACATTTTAAACTTAAGCACACTTCTGCACCATGTCCAAACCTTATCTTTTTGATGAAATGACTTTACATCGATAAGAATTTCATCATTCTTATTTTCCAAAACCATTATGTCATCTTTTATGGTTAATTAAATAAATTTTAATAACAAATTTTGGCATCATTTTCAGCAGATTACTAATAACTTTCATATCTACATTTATAAAAATTAATTCAAGTGACATTAATTAAGTATATTTCAAACAAATCTTTTGTTTTTGAAATGAGCTAAAACGTTAATCAAGTTTTTAAGTTTAAATTTCATAATATTAAAAACACAATCTACTAAATATTAACTCATTCTGTTTTTACCAACCAAGTGTTTACAGTATAGTTATACGAATCAATACATAATAAAAAGTTTTGAAAAAATTTTATTTAATTTTATTACAAAATAAAGCTTTTTACGATGGTTCTATGGCAAAAATGACAGAAGTATTTTCCACTTAATTAATAGTCTGTTATTAAGTGAATTTTGGTAGTTTTGTCAGTAAGAACAAAACGAGTTTTGCATATCTACTAACAAAAAAAGTAGGTCAGGGTGATGCAATTTATTTTCAGAATAGATATTAGCAATGTCCAGATAATCCCATCTTTGTTTTTTTGTAAGCCTTATAACCAAACTGCTTAAAATATTTTAAGTTGCACAGTTTTGTTTAAACCTTGAACTAAGTTCAATAATTGTTCTGCTGAACTAAAGTTTTAACAAAAAGTGGAGTTCAAACTTTCAATGTGAAACTGGGGTTAAGCTTTTTTAAAATATTGTTTTCCAAATGAATAAAGTAGCTTAAGTGACATAAGATATTTTGAAAATCTACTTGTAAAATTTTTGAGACTTGAATCAACTTTAACTGTTTCAAAAAGCCCAAGCAATGAATATCTATCAAATTAAAAAAATCATAACAGCCTTTGTCATGACTAAAGCTACTTTAAAAAAATTCATTCTTTAAAATATTTGAATAAATTTTGGTCAATGTACGTTGACATAAGCAAACTGTTATACGGAAGCAAAGGTTTTTTTTTGTAGGACGGTGGAAGTATCTTCTTTAGGAGAGAATCAATTAATGGTTTGGTATTTTTTTAATTCAATAGCTAATAAAATAATGAAATATTTTTGAATTTTTCCCTCCTTTTGCTTGCAATTATGTATAAAAAGCTTTAAAATGGTTAAGAAACTAGAGTTTTAAAAGTTGTATCCTCAAGACTAAGATTTTTAAATGCAGAAAAATGGCAAAGATTTTTTTAAGAATACAGATTATTTGGAAGTGTACTTCCAAATGTAGGGAATAAGTTGTTAAAGACAAAATAAAATTAATTTTATGCAAAAATTTCTTCTTATGTATAAATTAAATTTGTTTAGAAGAAATTTTGATAAAAACTGAAGAAAATTTACAGAAAAATATTCTGGATAGGATTTTTTCCGAAAAAGACTTCAAAATGCTTTTTTTTTGTCCCCAAAACGTCTGATAGAATTGAACCAAAACCCACACAAAAGCTATCATTTTAACAAAAAATAATCACATTGAAAAAATACGTTCTTTAAACATTATTGAAAAAATATTTGCAAACATAATAAATATAAAAGAATACTTTCTAGAGAAATAAATTTACACACATTTCAACAAATACGAATCAAAAATTTAAATAAACAAAAAAATCGGTCCCTTCATTTTAAATATATACAATCTTTATTTAATAGAAGGTATCTTATTAAATCAGCTGTCTAATTGAAATCTGAATAAAAAATAAAAATTTAAACTATTCCCTCAGTAACGTTTGTAAGCAAATGTTGGAATAGTAGACAAGTGTCTTGTCTATCATAAATTATACATACTTTTTTATCATTCTAACATTAACAAAACCTAAATAAAAAAAAAATTGATCGAAAGTTAGCTAGTTTCAGAATTCAAATAAAAAAAAAAAAAAATGGTTCCAACGAAAAATGCAAATTCAAGTTTGGAAAACCCAGAATTAGCAGATATTGTTTGTTTGCTTGATTACCTCACTAAAATTTAACTGCCAAGAATCTGAATGGTTTTGACTTAGACTAACCTATCTATGCCGAGATTCTTCTTTAAGATTAGAGAAGACAACATAACGTGTCATAGTTGACGCCGCGCCACCACCGCCCGCAAACCAACAACAATAACAGATTGGGAATTTCTTCAAAACATTTTTGATTTTTTTGTTTTTTCTTTCGATTTTTTTATTCCATTAAGAAATTTGTTCTTAGATATTTCATTCAAGTGGAACGTAATGGCATTATAATTTATGTCCACATAAATGTCTGCCTATAGGTGTACGATTCTATCAACTTGAAGTCGAGTGATCGACCTTTCTCTCGCAAGATGTGTGTTGTGTAGGTAAGCAAGCCAAGCAGTACTACACCTTTGTTCTTTATATCGTTTTGTTATGTCTCTCTTTATTTTTTTTTTTTTTTTAACTTCATAGAAACAGGTATAATTCAGAAATCTCCCCTCTAAGTTTAAATGATGGAAAATGAAACCAGAACAGATGTTTCTAAATGTTGCACACATACACACATAACATAGACACACAGTCACAAAAACAAACAAGAAAGGAATAGTGTATATTGAAGCGAGTAATAAGAAGAGCTGCATCTAAAAGATTCATAGACAGACATCTGCAATAAAATCTAAAGTAAACTGCAACCAAAAACCAGAGACAACACTAGAAGTAAAATAAAGAAGAAATTAATAGTTTGAAGGCATCTTCTTTGTGTTTTTATTTTTTGTTGAACCTGGATCAGAGCCGGATTAAGTATTATAGTTTAGAAAGTGAGAGATCCGGGCCTTCAAATCTCTTAGCATCCAAACAAATATTGCAACCAAGATTTTTTTGAATTTTCAGAGAGTATTTTGCAGGTTTCAAAGTATTTTTTTCAAAATATATATTACAAATATCAAGAGAAGAACATGCTGATCATGTAATCCCAACGTTTAACTCACAGAAAAATGTTTTCTTTTTTTAATAATATTTTTTTAAATTTTTTTCTTTAATTTTTTAATATAAAATTGTGTATATTTTCGATCCACAACACTTTTAGTTTGAAAATAAACGAAAATATTGCGTTGAAGATGAGGTTGGTCTGCGGATTAACAGACCTGTAAATAAAAAAAAAAAAAATGGAAAAGCTGAGACTGACTCCCACCGCCAGATTTGGTAATCGAGGTGAATACTTGTTAAAACTTAGTTTCTCTGAGAAATCTTTAAGCTACTTAACCATATCATAAAAATTCATCCTAATCAGAAACACCGAATCCATTTTTTCCATATTAAAAAAAAGTTTCTGGCTACACTATGGTCAGGTTCTTCTGGAGTAACTACTTCTACAGATAAACTGCCTTAAAATGTCAATATTCTTCCCGATTATAGAATCAGCAATTCAAAAATGAGTCTAAGTCCCAGGGTGATTATTAAAATAAATTATATTATATTACCTTTACAACAATGATATTAAAGCAGCACCCTTAAATTGGACTGTATAACTCAGGCTAGTGATAGCAGACAACAAAAAAAATGTAAGATGCTTATTATCGGATTAAAGTTCATCGTTCGATTTGTTGTCAGTGGTAAGATTTGAGTTCTTCTTTTAAGCTGAGTAAATGATATTTTCAATCCAAGCTATTTGATTTCTCAAATCATGCATATGTTTTTGGTTTGCTGAGTTGTGTGTATGAAGTTAAATGATTTCTGTCACATGAGCAGAGGCATTACAGCTGACTCAAAAGTAGCGCAATCTGCAATTTTAAATTTCTACCATTTTATCGAAAAAATGGGTCTATAAAGTGCGAGAACTGATTTGTAAGCTTTATTCGAAAGTAAGTTAACTAATTTTGAAATAATCAAATATGCTGAGCATACACAATCTGCTAGTTGTCAAATTTTCACTAAAGACAGTGTTGCCAAACCAAATGTCTTAAAAAGAAAAAAAACATTATCCATATAAATGTTTGTAATATTTTCCTTGTGCACAAAATTATCCCGAATTGGCAGCACTGTTTCTTGAGCTGTCAAAATGTATTTAAAGCAAAATTTAATTCCCCTTTCACACGAAGAAACATGTTTGTGGAGATTTTTTGACATTTTCTTTTAATTTCCTGTAAAATCTCTTGAGCCCTCACTAGAGAAAACAAAATCGAGGCAATTTTTGAGATTTTCTTTGAAAGTCTTTTGTTTAACACACACCTTTTCCTGGATGTGAAAGAAAATTTCAAAAAAAAATCTTCCCAAATCCTCGACCAAGGAGACTTTATCACCACTCTTTCCACCTGCGCTTCTAACCATGGAACTAAAAGGTGCTTAGAAATCAGTTTTCTCATGTGAATGTGGACTTAAAAATTGTAAAGCAAAAAACGGGGAAGCTGGTTTTTAATAATTTCATTTTAAAAAATAAGAAACAAATAGCATCGGCTAACTAAGGGTTAGATTAGACAATTTCGAGAATTTTGGACAGTTTCAAAATTACCAAAAAATTTCCACGCTACAAGTGAGACAGTTTCGCTTGACAGCTAAAGACTAATTTTTAAGTAAACTTGCAAAGTACCATTTGTCTGATTGGAACGTTTTGACATTATTTGCGGTTCTGCAAAACCGTTGTGAATCTTACACCAAAAACTTTGACCTTTTTCATTGTTAGTTAAATATCTGTGGAGTTTGGGAGAACCACGATAACTGCATTTTAAAATTTGCTTCTTTACGCCCACTTTAAATCGGGCTAGAGCCTAAACGAGTTTACTGATTTTCTTCAAAATTGAAACACATATGAACAAATTTTTAAAAAATCGTGTTCTAAATTTGAAGAAAATAGGTTTATCCGTTTAGGCTCTAGCTCGATTTAAAGTGGACGTAAAGAAGCAAATTTTAAAATGCAGTTATCATGTTTCTACCAAACACCACAGATCTACTGTGGGTAAAAACCCTAAACATTTTTTTAAGATTTTTTAAAAAATAAAAACAAAAAAAACCTTTAGCCCACGGTGGTTTTAAATTTAAATTTGGATGGTAAAAAGTTTTTAAGGATATCAACACACTGTGATCAGAAGTCATAGAATTTAAACCCATGAATATTTTAAAAATTAAGGGCCATTTTTATATTGCAAAGTTTACTCTGAGTTATATCAGAGCTATGTAATTCTGAAAAAAAAAATGAGCCCCGTGTTTAACTCAGAAAGTGTTTTTATCAGTTTAGAATTAATTTTATCTTCAAGTTGTCAAAAACTTATTGAAGTTGATGTGCGATACAATGGATATTAAAACGGAAACTGCCCTCAGTTAAGTCCATGAGTTAACTCACCAAATATAAACTGAGTGAAAACCACATTTTTGAAGTAAGCTCAGATTAAACCCAGAGACTAGGATGATCTCGCAATGAAATACTGGCCTTAAGAAGGAATTAACCCAAGAAAAACAATATGCCAAAAATATTGCTGTCAATTTATTGCATATCAATATGTTTTTGACACAGCATTGACATTTGACATAGTTGTGTGACTTAAATGAAAATAAGTTTGCAATAGGAATTCAAATCAATTAATTTTAAAAGTAAAAGAGGCAGGTTAAGGAGATGCATTTGAAGAAAGGAAGATTTTGTGTCTAACGTTAAATTGAGGGAGTGCTCTATAAAATTCGCACACATGAATTTTGGTATAATATTTTGACAATTTGCAAACCAAACAATAACTCAGCAAAGTAAAGTGAGAAAATTAATATGAAAGGTATTTATCTACCAACACTGACGGCTGAACTGATTTGACAAGTTCAAAAAAAAAAAAAAAACACCAATAACGTAGTTGAAGTAGCCTACGTCTTAAACTTCAACAACACAGGTCTGCAATTGACAAAATAACTCAGCAACAACAAACAAAAAAAACAACTTAAATAAAAAGCCCTTACACCTACATCTCGATGACGACAAACGTTGACATCTTTATTTGTCATTCATAAACTTTCCTATATTATACATACATACATACATATATCGACACCTACAACACAAGCCTATCTCATTCATACAAATTTTATTATGTATCTTGTTCATAATAATAATTATAACAATATAAATATGTATTTTATAATAAAGAAAAAAAAACCTTATATCCACCCACATGGAGTGCCAATCTTGTAGGTATATGTGGAAACTTTCTTTCATTTGAATTTTCATACAAAAAAAAAAAAAACAACCAGTAAAGATACACATAACCTTTACAAACGTGGCATAATAAATTTTGAAAGGACCAACAAGGATAACAAAAATTTTGTGTCTACATTATATGTGACTATAGGAGAACGACTTGACTATATAGAAAAAGAACTTAACTGAACCTATAAATAGGAAAATGGCATACAAAAGAATTTTTGTTTCGTCCTTTTTGTTGTTGTTTTCTATCTTTTTACCACCTTCAGATATATACATTCATTCACAATGATGTCTTAGATTGTAGGTATGTATGACGAAGTTGTTATAAAAAGGATTCCTTTTTAAAAACATTGACGTCATTAAAAACGTGTTTTATATGACCTTAAATTGATTTATGTATTATTTCTATATCTACAAATATCAATTAAATAAATGAGTTTACATGAATCGAATTCTTTGATCTAGAAATAGAAATTAGTAAAGTATAAAATAAGGGAGTGCCTGAAGGGAATTTATGTGCACAAATTTAGACCAATTTCAGCTCAAATTATATCTGTCTTTTTACTAATCTTCCCCACCCTCCACTTGGGCTTTAACAAGCCCAAAAAGTCTATTATATTTAATGAAATAAACGAATAATGGCCAAAATATAATATGCACACCTACATAATACTGACGTCATGTCCGTTAACCACTGACGGAAGTTACTATAGAAGCAATTTTTTTTGTAGAATTTTCGACCAGTCAATATACATAAATGAAATATTTAATTAAAAATTATGTTGAAATAAAACTCACATACAATACACATCAAATTTATGTTGTTATTCTTTAAACAACAGATAAACGTTGACTTGGTTCAACTCATTCAATAATTATAGTACAGTAGATAATGTTGAATTTTGGTAAGAATATTAAATTAAAAATAATTTTTCTATAAAGCTAAGTTTTTAAGTAAAATTATTAAGCACCAAACTACTATTATCACTATTATTTATAATTGAAGTCAAATTTCAAACAAAGTTTTGAAAATTTCTCATTTTTAATGGCAATTTTAAATTTAATTCAGAGTTAACTTAATTGATGATTAAATATTTTTAGCTGCTTGATTTCTCTGAAATTAAAAATAATTGTTAAAGGACTTGTATAGAAAACTCTCATTATAGCTTTCATATTTATGCTTGTTTGGACTATAATTCCAACATTTAAACCAGGGTTGTCAAACTAAAACTTCATTAGAATATAATGCGAAGAGATTTGTTTACCGTCACACAACAAAATACATCTTGGGTTAAATTTCCCGCCAACATAACCATTCAAACTATATAAACAGTATGATGGGCATTATGAACAAAAATATTGATTCAACATATTTTGTTTTTGTACATTTTAAAAGAAGATGACAGATAGCAAAAAAAAAAAAACACAAAAAATCATGAAAACAACAAAAAAAAATATATTCATTCAAAAAAATGTCACACTCCCACGACGATCGACGACGACGACGTTGACAATCATGTGACGTTTTGGTTTCATTAACAATCCCCCGCGATGAGAAGATGCGTATGGATGTGTTTTAGTTTTAGTACTTATTTAATTTATAGCATCTGTTTTGTATAGACTGTGAAGACCTACATATAAATCATTGAATATTATGTACATGGGTATTTGACATTGTTTTTGGTTGTTCAATTTCAATGTTAATGGTGAGATTTGAAAAAATATTTAGGTACCTTCTTATATAATTAAGATGGGTCAAATTTAATAAACTTGTTTCGAAATTCTTAGAACGTTGAACATTTGATTGAAAACTATAAAGTAGTTGTTTAGAAAAAGCTCTAAAACATGATGTTAACATTTTAAGGTTAAGAGATTCCTCATCGTCATTTTGTTTTCTCACAAAAATTATTGTCGACTCCCTTTAAGTCGAAAGTACCTCTTATTCTTACTTACGAATATATTCTTTTCATTCTTCACCTTTTTCAATTCTTTTAGGTCGATTATTTAAAAATGGCTTTTGTAAAAAAAAAAAACTGTTAAAAAATCACTCTCTATTCATCTGCTTATGCTATATAGTAGGGAATAAACTCAAAGTTAACAGTCTGATCAGCCTTTTTTTTTAATAGCCTTTTCATAACAAACCGAAATCTCGATTTTGAGCAGTAAGATTTCAAAATCTACTTGTATCGTTCCCACCAGACACTATCTAGATTCTGTCTGACACTTCAAAAGTGCTCATAGGAACTCTAAATAAAACTAGATCCATTGCATTCAGTCAAAGTCCCAGGACACCATTGCACATATTTCACTATTTCTTTGAATAAAACATAAAATCTGTTTGCATTGTACTCATAAATATAAAATCTCTTTTTTCTATCTTCTCACTTCTATGGGAGAGAAAAATGAGTAATTAGGTGTGATTGTGAATAGGCCAAGTAGATTTTAAGAAGATTTGGCGGAAATCTACTAGATTACGAAATCATAAAATAAATCTTGTTGATTTTGATGAGATTTTGACTTTTAGCTCGAAATCTAGATTTTCATTCGGTGTGAAAAGGTTATAACTTTATATAAACGGTTTTGCTTTCAGCTTTAAGGCTAAGTTGGGCAAAATTATAACGAAATTTTACTAATAAAAGGCTTCATTGCTAAGTTTGTAGCTGATGCCTTCTACAAGAGCCTTACAATTTTTTGTTTAATTTATTTTGTATCTTCTTTTTACATCAAGCTTTTAATAAAAAGTTCTTCCAAATATCTCGACTTACAGGGAGTCGTCTGTATTTGGAAAAAAAATCTCGTTCAAATCAAGGGCGTACACAGAATATCGATAGTTTAAAATTAGTAGGTAAAGAAATTTATCTTTGAGATGCATTTAAAAGAAAACAAAATATATAAAATTTATGAGACATATCTTAATAAAAGAAGGGGACAAGTGCCCCTTCCTGCCCCTTGCGTATGCCTTTGTTACGAACTACTGGACAAAAGTGGGAAAAGCCTTAGAATTTTTAAGTTATTTAGTGCTGAACATACAAGAAATTTTCATTTCAAATTACCCAATATTGTTTAATTAGGTAACCATTACTTATAGTGTAATTTGTAATTGAAAAAAATTATAGCCCATTACTCATTGTGATTTGTAATTGAATTTTGTTGTTGCTCGTAAGATTAATTTGACGACTGAACTCCAAAAAATGATTTAGAATAGTTGGATAACCCATTACTTCAAGTAATTTATTATTTAAAAAATCTAATTATCCATTACTCATTGGAGTTTTATTTTATATTTTGTAATTATATGCAGCTATGATTAATTGGATTGGTTTAACTATAAATTACAGAGAATAATTCGATGTGTTTTTTTATAACAAGTAAAAGAAAGGCCCTTTACGAAAACTTCATCTACTCCAAAAATATGCAATTGCAGAATATTCTTAAACGCAAAATGCTAAATTCTTCTGAACGAAAACACCAATACAAAATTTGCTGCATTTGCAGTGTGTTCGATAGTGCAGCTTGCTGAAGTCACATATTTGAAAACCTCATCTGCAGTGCAGCTGTGTAGTAAAAAAAATAGTGTTGACGAACGAAATAATGAAAAATTAGAAAGTGTGTTCGTAAACGTCAAATGCGTTTGCAAGTAAATGAATTGACGTTGATCAAACCGATTTTGTGCTAGCAGAACGGTTGCATATCTGACAATCGCAGTATCTGCGTCAAAAAATGACGATCATTTGTCGATCAAATTGACTTTGTTTTGACGTTTTCGAAAACGGCCAAAGTAATGATCAATTTTTTCAATCGGATACAAGAGCCAGTGGCGGTAAATTTCAAATTTTTTCCAAACTTTAAAATACTTTTTGTTAAATATTTTTAGTCTTATTATTTAATATACGTTAAATTTATTTACTTAACGTTTTTTGGTTGTGCAAAAGCCAATAAGAAAACATCAAGCAGAGTTAAATTCAATGAATTTTTCGTTAATTTTTGTTTCAATTAAAGGAGAGAATTCGGTTTTTTTTCTAATATTTACTAGAACTTTGCCTTTTTTGCTTGCAGCACCCAGGGTTTTTTGGGTCGATAGCTATGGGGAAAGCAATTAGAAATATTTTTTACGAGAGTTCGGTCTCTCTGTGCTTTGGGTTATTGGGGGTTTAGGGATAGCTTTGGAGAGAGCTATTCTGTTTTATTTTTTTTTTTAATCGTCTACGAGAGCTTGGCCTCTCGGAGCTCCAGGTTTTTTGGGTTAATAGTTTTAGGGAGAGCTTGATTTCCGAGTTATATGGGATTATTAAGATGTTGGTGGTGTACTTGGCCCTTCAACGTTTTTAGCCTAGGGCCTCTTAGGTACGAGAGACTGCACTGACCATACCTACTTGTTCAGCCCTAGGTATTCATGATGGATATTTAGAGACTGCGTAAAGTTAGAATTCCTCTAATCGCGGAAATGTTATTCCTAAAAGGTATGTGAGTTAAAAGTTGAATACAGCCATTTTAAGCTAAACGCGTTTAGAGTTTGAATAACTTCTACATGAGGATATTTTAGTATGACTTTATTTGACACAAGGGCATTTTAACTGATATGGATCGGAAAATATATTATTTATAAAGATTTACGCAACGTTGAATAAAGCCTCAATAAGGGCTTATACACTATTCATACGTTAAGAGGTTTTTACCTAATTCTAATAACTACGGCTTATAAGGTATAAAAAGTTCTTAGTTTTTTTGGATATGCTTTGTTGTTTTTTCATATGTATAACATAACTAGGGCTGACCACGATACCAGAAAAGTCTGGGTATAGTTTAGCATCCATTCCATGATGCTAGTCCTCTACTTGGCTGATTTATTTCAGTAGCATATTGAATTTGTATTATAAAAAACTTCAATATTCCCTTTTAAGAAAGTTTTTGACGGTCCTTTAATTTTGCTAAGCCAGTTTATAATAACAAATTTTTTTCTAACTTTGTTTTTCAGAATATAGTTTCAGTTTAGAATTATGTACTTTCGTTTTATCACCAAGCAGAAAAGAGAAACAAACCACATTTTTGGTTTTGTTTAAATTATAAACGTATGAATCCCAAAACCCTCACGCAGTTAAAAAATAAATTGAAAAAAAAAAATAGGCCGGTACCTATGCAAAAAAAAAAAAAAACAAAAACAGGTCTGCCTACTACCTTGTTCAAATAGAATTCTTCCAACATATTTATCGCCGCACTATATCTACACACACACTTAACTGTCACTTGGCTGTTTATTCTTAAAATTCCAAATCTCCGAATAATAAAACAAAAAATTATCACATTATATCTTTGTTTTTTTTTTTGTTAACTATATTAATTTATTATTAACAATGAACAAAAAAAAACATTCGTGTTTTTTTTTATTTTTTTGTTTTTCTATAATTTATTCCACTCTTCCAAAAAAGCATACACAAAATTCCAAAAATTGTAAACGAAACACTAACATTTTAGACAAAAAAAAAAATTATAATAACAGCCACAAAGTATATACAAATACATATACGTATCTATCTCGTTAAACATCTTTAAAATTAATTGCTGGCATTAAAGCCTCTTCATTAACATAATAACACAGTGCTTTTGCAAAAAAGCAAACAAAAAAGAAGAGAAATAATAAAATTTAGAAAAAAAAAATTCTTTGGAATTGGAAGAAACCCACTGGGTTGGGTAGGCAGGTATATACATATTTTGGCATCGTTAGAGTAATATAGTTTTTTTTTTTTTTGTCTAACTATAGAAACATTATCGAAATAATAAATCTATTTTTTTTTTAAGTTTTTGTTTACTTTAAGGAAAAATGCTTAAATAAATTAAATTTACCTTGAATTCCATTCATACGAAACAATCATTCAAAAAGCAAAAAAAAAAAAAAAAAACAATTGGCATTTGGATTTTCAGTGTAGGTTAAATTTTATAGTTAAAACAAATAAGAATACACTCACTGTTGCAAAAATTCGTACAAGTGACAAAATGACATTTATTCTACACATTCTTAACTTTTTTTTCATGTTTTATTACTTAAAACGACTATGGCAACCATGTCTGTGGACTTTGTGACCTTGCTCCAAATGTATGTTAAAATTTATAAATAAATTCCCGGAGTTTAATTGTATGATCGATCCCATTCTCAAATCTCTGATTTTCATTGCTAATTATGAGCACATACTTAGAATTATACATATTTGAAGCACGTTCTTTAAGCATGTGCTCTATTTTATCTAAAAGTCATTAAAAATTTAAAATGACAAAAAGAAAACTTTCAAATTTGCCACTAAAAAAAAAAAAAACATAAAATCAACTTTTTAATTTTGAATATAAAATAAAAAGTGTTTGCATAATTTTTTTATCTGGTTTTCATTTACATAAAGGCATAACGCATATTTAAGTTTCCTTTTAATTCTACAAATTTTACATTAATTCCTGTTCAATTAATTTTGTCATTCACTGTTACTAGTTGATGTTTTTTTTTTTAATTTTTTATTTTTAGCACCTTTAAAAAAAAAAAAACTTTCAGATATACATCTCCCTTTGAATCTTATTATTGTGTTAATTTTAGCATACCTAACTATGTTTTTTTTTTTCTTTGGTTTTTAATATATTTTCTATTTCTATTTGCTATTCCCTCTTCTTTTATTTCTTTTCAATTTTTGTTTTTGTGTGCTCTCGACTTTAACTGGCGCCAACATGCTTATTTGATTAACAATTCGTTTTTTTTTTTTTTTTGAATTTAATTAAAATTTTAAGCCATAAGCGAAGAGCGTGAATATCTTGAAGATCGTGGAAAATTGAAATTAAAAATTAAAAAAAAAAAACTTCTTAAATCAATGGATAGAGAAATATTTGTTTATTTATTTGAATGAACGAAAGATCGAACACATTTGTTCGTTATTTGATTAAAAAAATTTAAAAAAATAAACATTATATAGACGGATATTATGAAACTGGGCACTTGTTTGGAGTTTTTATATGAATGGACATCTTTTTTAAGTCCAGGGAGGAGTTGCAGAAACTACAAATGAAGAATCAATTTTCAAAAGGCGATTTCTTTTTATTATTATTAAATGTGCAATTTTGTTCCTCATAGTTTGTTTCACAAGTAAGCACTTTTAAGTTGAGTCTTATCTTACTACCAATTGTTAAAATCTTTCTTTGCTTCCAAGTTATGCCCAATATATTTAAAAGTGGCAAAAGGGAGCATTAAGAAGCATTTTCAGATTTAAGTATGTCTATGCCCCAAACAAATGTATTGAAACCTTCCCGTAAGAATGTATGAAGTGACATTTAAAAAATTTTAAAGGTGTCGAAAAAACTACTTGTTTCGTTATTTTTGTTGTGTTTCAAGGAAAAAAAAGGTTAAGAACGGGATTTTCAACTCAAAATCGTTTTAAACATCAATTTATTACAACAAAATAGACAAATAAATTACGGAACATAATTTAGTTCAAAATTTGAAAATGTCGCCATGTAGTACCATTCTTAAGGGAAGGCATCGATATTCAATAGGTAATAAAAGACCCTAGAATGTAATTGTTCCTAACTAAAAGGTATATTGCCCAGGGTTGCCATGTTTTGAACAAGTTCTGTAGCCCAATTTAGAATTTTTTGTAGCCCAAAATCGGAGGCGAAAAAGTAGTCCAAAAAGTAGCCAACAATAAAACAAAATTTCTCATAACTTCAATTACAATTTATTTTTATTTTTTGAAAATCAACGGAAAATAAAATAAATATTTTGCTCATAAAAGAAAGAAGAATTAACATGGAAATTCTGTCTACAACAAAAAAACTAAATGACTTTAAAGTGAAGTTTATTGCGGTTGATTTGATATGTCAAAACCAATGAATATTGTGTCCCCTATTAAACGATTGCCTCTGAATCTTTTCGAATTTTCATATCGCACCCATCGTGTGGGATGCTTAAAAAATGTGTTTAGAGGCAGAAAAGTGTTTCATTTTTGATTTATTTATATAAGATAAGATTTGGGATATTAGTAGCCCAATTATGATTGGGCTGCCATAGTGAAATTGCTGTCGGCAATTTCGGAAAAAGATAACCCAATTTCCGTTAAATAGCCCAACCTGGCAAGCCTGATATTGACTATGTAGGAAGGTTTTAGTGAAAAGTTTTAATAAAAGCGGATCTAGAGCTGAACCTATCGGCTAACCATTGTTGATTTTGCTATCTATTGATAAGAATGCTATTTCTTAAACAAATATAGACTGCAAATCTAGGTTAAATATAAAACTATACGGAAAATCTACAACAATTTAAAAAAAACCCTTCTGTTGTTATATCAAAGAGTATTAATTAAATTGCAAATATACTTTCTCAGTAAGTGTGAACTTTTGCACACACACTTTCATTTAAGTCGCACAAAAAAGTTATCCGATATTTTAAATGCTTCCGGTTAAATTCCTGAGATTTCTCTTGCGAGGAATAGGGCCTTCACTAATCCTAAGCGCCATTGCGTACGGTTTCTGAAGATGTACCTCAGCTCTCTCATACTCGACCGTTCGTCGCCAAGTTCTTCTAAAACAGCCCACTTTCTGCCTTGCTGCGTGAGAGGGTTCCATTGCAACGCGCTAGTGATCTTTTCAAAGCGTATGTCCAATCCACTGCCACTTGGACAAGTCCTAATCTTTTCTCGCATAAAGATAAGTTCATCATTAGAGATATGGTTAGGCCATAAAATTCTCAAAACCTTTCACGAACACTTGCAGCTTTCTTGCGACAGGGGTTGTTACTTTCCAAGTGCGTCACCAGTAAAGAAGCACGGATTCAATATTGGAGTGGACCAATCGTAGCTTGGTCTTCAGGCTAATGGAATTGTTTCCCCATATTTTGGACTGCATTTCAAACGAAGCCTGTGCCATTCCCGGCAGATTTTATCTACTCCGGTCCAGCCATCAGAAAAGACAGTACTCCGAAAATATTAAAAACTCTCTACCACATCTACTGGTAGTTCAGAAATATTAACCTTGGTAGATGAAAAAGTTCCAAGGCTGATTTATCCGTATTGATCTTAAACTTAACAATTTCAGCTTCTCTCTCTGCTCTCGCTGTCTTTTGATGGAGATCTATGATACTATGAGGGAGTGAGCATATGTCATCCGAATAGTCCAGATGTTTGAGATGTGATTTTAGATTTCACTGTTGCATGCAGAACATCACTTATCATCCAAGATGCAAGCAAGCCACATAAATTTTTTATTGAAACTAGCCGCCTTCCGATGTTTATTCTCAAATATCTAGAAAGCTTTGTGTTGTTGTTATTCTCTATTTAAAAAATAGCTGATGACAAATCATTTGTTCTCAACAAATAAATCTGAAGTAATCCTAAAAATTTTAGCATACTCAGCAATCCGAAGAGAAACTTCAAAACAGCTGATATGTGGCAAGAAATTTGAGTTGTTCAATTGAGTTTGGTCATGTGTAAATAAGTTAGATGCAAATACAGAAAGCATATTCGACTCCATTGAATATGAACAAATAAATCGAAAAAAAAACTTCGTTAAAAAAGTAAAAAAATGTCTGCCTTTAAATAAAATGTTTAATTCAATTTCCTTGTCAGCTGTTTTCAGCTGTTCTGGTCGTTCACAAACGTATCGGGTACCTTATTATCTAAGAAAACCTATCCAATAGCCGGCAGAATGTAGCCACTGTCAAGAACCATTTAGAAGTCGATCAACAGAAGGTGAAGATGCGGTGCAGAATCTTGCTTGTTCGACGTGAAGCGTGCCTTCGAGATGGTCTTTTATTTACTCCAGGACGATTTTAAATCTTACCTTTGGTAAAACTCGATGTAAATTGGGCATAATAAAGACGCAAACATAAAATGCAGGTATCATGCTTGTATCAATCACCCTGGACATAAATTCTCATTTTTCAACAGAATGGGGCCTTATACAGAACCATGTGGTACCCCACCAAAAAAAAAACTTCCAAATGCGTATATTTTGTGAGAAAAATGTCCAAATGCATATAGTTATCATAATAAAAATTTCAGATTGAATACTTTGAGTGCTTGCAAGGCTCGATACACAAATAAGCTTGATCATCTAATAACTTAAATAAGCAGAGATAAAATAAAATAATATAAAATAATTATTATAGTTAAAAGTTTAAGTTTATGAACCAAAACTGGAGTTTTAGCTACAACAAAGCCATAATAAAATCTGGATTTATTTATTTCTCGAAGACCAATATGATCATAAGACTCTTTTAGTTGTGTTAAGCCAATTATGGTTAACTTAGTTGAGAAAACTGTTTTTGTGACTGGAATTTGGACCTAAACCAAGAGGGACAGAATCTATTGCACTGAGCATAAAGCTTCAAAGGCGTCATCCAACATGACCAGATTCATTCCATAAGTAGCTTTAATCGTTTATAAATTGCATGGACTGAGTGGAGGAATGTTTTTTACTTCCACAAGTTTTCAATTATTTACTGGGTTCTTTCTTATTTTTTGTCCTTTTTTGGATATATTTTTAGGTGCGTTTTATTGCAAGTTCCAATAAAACGCTGTACTCACTTTTATACTCAACCCAATTTCGGCGTCACATAAGGTTAAACTTAACGAAACTTTATCTCAACTTTTATATCCACTTTTTCACTGACTTATTTATCGACACTTTTGGATTTTTTGTTGTTTGCCAAGGGAAATTTTACTGTGCTAGCTATAACTTTTTCAATAAAACATGCCTTTTATTATATTAACAAACCCCTGTTCTATTCACAAATGAATATTTGTCTCCAAAACAAAATTTTTGATAATTACTTTTTCCTCATGTTCTAACAACTAAAAGTAATGATCAAATTAATTTTTAAGAATATCCGTAAACATGCCCTTGTTCATAAATAAAATAAAAAAAAAAAAAAATAAAAGACAAAAATAAGATTAACCAAAAATATATTTTACGTCAAAACAATTTTTTATTTTTGTATTTTGTTTTGTTTTTATTTATTTTTATAAGAATGGATTAATCGGGAGTAGGTACCTACTGCTTACAATTGCACACAATTCAAAAATAAAATAATTATAACAACTAGACATAGACATAGAAAATTCTTCAACATACTCGTACTTACGTACAAAGCGTGTCGTACAACAAAATACTCATACATACCTACGTACGTACACGAGTATTTAAGAAGAGGAAGCAAAATTAATTTTATACATTGCTCGAAGAAATTATATTCATTTTTTTTTTTTCTTTTTATTTCAGTAAAATGTCTATTTATAAACGAAAACATACATTTATATAAAATCATATATTCAAAATGAAAGGCAAATAATAATAATAAAAAAAAAAAAAAAAAACTCAGCAAAATGTTTCATTTACAGAAGTAGGTACTCATTGCGCGCCAAGGCAATTAATTGGCGAGTCAGTCATTCACTTGCCTTGCCCCATGCGTTTTTTTTTTTTTTTTTGCTCTTCTTGGTATACATAGTTAGAGACTTTTTATATGTTTGTATATTTTCTTTTTTTATAGTTTTATACATGTTTTTTTTTTTTGTTTATAGCTGTAAATTAATTTTGCAATAATAATAATAATAATCAATTGATTTATTTTTGTATTTTGAATTTATTTTTTATTTATTTTTTATTGGGAAGAATATGGTTTCTTTTTTAACGATTACGACGGACTTATGCGTTGTTTTTGTGAAATAAATAGTTTTATGATGTTCAAATAGATATTTGATTGATGCTTTCAAGTATCAAGTATACTTGAAAGAGTTAAATCAAGAACAAATAAATAAAACAACTTTGCTAGAAATAGGCTTTTGTTACGCAATTCAATGATTTTAAGAGTTTTTGAATATTGAAGAAAAATGTTTTCGTCATTGGAAAATTAATTTTTTTTTTAATTTAAAAATACGGACTCAAGAACAGCTGTAGTAGTGAATTTTAAAAAAATGCTCGCTTTACCATAGTTGCATTGCTTAGTTAAGTTTAACTGAAACCACAAATTGGAGTCCAAGTACAAAATCAAACCCATTTTGAAGCCAAAAGATGGTTTGTAATTTTGACTGGTTCCAGGCATCAATAGATATATTTTTTTAAATTCAGAACTAGTAATTGTTATAATCTCTAACTAAACTAGCCTCATGTTTTAGCCTCAAACCTTTTGAATAAAAAAAAAAAGACATCTTCTACAAGTAGATAGTCAAAAAGGAATAATATCAAAACCTAAAGAGAACTTTGAAAATACGGGTATACTCATTTCATTCTTTTTTTTTTTGTATTCGTTTACTTTAATCTTCTGATAGTTTTTCATCATCATCTATACCTCTTTCTTTCCGTTGAATCTCTTGAAATGCATTTCAAAAGAAATTCAAGAAACTTAAAAAAAAAAAAGACGAGTGACAAACGCGTGCGTATCACAATTCTTCTGTCGAATTGACAATTACAAAAACAAAAAAAAAATTAACTAGAAGAACAACAACAGTAAAATATAAAAAAGACTCGAGCAACAAACTTGAACAATCCGTTTGTGTTTTTTTTTTTTTTTTTAATTCTATAGAAGTTCTTAAAAGACATTGCAAAAAAAAAAAAATATAATAATCACGCTTATAAGGTTTGGTGTCTTTGAGATAGAAGTTATCATTGATGAAAAGAAGCCCTGATGGCTATTGTACGAAGGTATCTATAATGTTTGTTAACCTTAAACCCAAGAGAGATGGAAGAAAAGACAATCCAAGCCAAACGAAATACCTATACCTTCCTACCTACCTATCTATCTACCGAAAGCAGCAAACTAAAACCACAAGGACAAGCGAGTAGCAGGGCACTTAAGAACGATCACCTTTTTTCTACTTTTATTCATCATTTTATCAGGTGGTGGTCGACAAGAGTGGTTCCTAAATAGGGAAAGAACTGGAAAAACAAGGAATACTGGGAAGGTATATAAATACAAAACTATACAAATACATAAAATACAAAAAAAATACAACAACAACAAAAAAGATAAGATGGTGGTAACTGATGATGGACAAAGCAAAATACTCGTACAACTATCAGACAAAGACGACGACGATGACGACGATGAAGAGAAGACGACGCTCACGTGTGCAACACACGACGAACTAAAAGAAATGATATTTTGCTGGCTTTTCTTCTACCTGAAGACGACACGACATCGACACGACGACGACGAGGAGATGGACATGAAAAGCGCGATCGTCATCAGCGTAATCGTACTAAACGATCAGTTGTTGTGTCCGTCATCGTCGTCATCATCATCATCATAATATTTTTTTTTTTTTTTTCAAATTCTATTCATTGGACAAATAAGAAAAAAAAAAACATCAGAAAGACTGGACAAAATCTTAATGAGAAACCATAGATGTGGATTTTAAAGAAATTTAAGACATCAATCAAAAAGATTTGGCAGGAGAAAGAGAGGGGGGAGCATTATGTATGAATGTAGAGATACTTCAAGATATTATGTTAGGGTCACAAAACGATCAATTTTCAATCAATGAAATTACGAAGAAGCAGGTGCTAAGGGATGATTTATTTTTGGAAATGGGTTGGCATTCATTCGATTAAGCAACAAAAACAAATGCCAGACGGCTGCAAGATCGTTTTGTTCATGGCTTATGATGAGGAGGTGTCACTTTTAGATATTGTTTTCTCAAGAAAATACACTCAAAGAATAACATTTCTTACTTAACGAAAGTTAATATTTTTTCTCCGAAATGAGCCTTAATTTTTAGGACACTTAAATTGAATTATGTTATTTAAAAGATTATAAGTCAACAATTTTAAAAGAAAATTAAACTTAACGAAAAGTTCTACCATTGAACTTTGTTTTTGTACAACTTTAAAGACTTTGTTTCTTGTAAGAAAGTTATGAATTCACCTTGAATTAAGTTTAAAACTTAACAAAACCATTTAATTTAAAAAAAGACAATTGTTTCGTTAAAAAGGTTTAAAAACAAAAAATTACGATTCAAACCAAGCATGGCATTGAATATATTCTAGTAAATTATATAAACAAAGTTTTTAAAAAATGACGTTTTTCCAAAGACATAAGAAATTATTATAATGCTTAGATTTTGGTCAAATAATGTTCTTTTAAATTTGTAGATACAAAATTGGTTTAAAATATAAGTTTAACGAAATGATTTGCCAACTTAATTTGTTTAAATACAAATAAGAAGAACATTTTTTGTTAAAAGAAGTTATAACTTAATTTTTTTGTGAAAATTTGAAACTTAACGAAACAATATAAATTTATTTAGACCATTTGCATTTATGAAAAAAGTTAAAACAAGATCTATTGGTTTCATTGCATGTATTTCATTACAAACATTTCATTTCTACACATAAAAATCAAATTTTTAAGGAAGGTTTTTCAACATCGGAAAGTTTTCGCGTTCTTTTAAACATCAAAGAACTAAATTTTTGTTATCAAAAATGATTCATCAGCATATTTAAATACTCAAATTCTTTTCAAATTATGTCTGTTCAAAATACACAAGATAAAGCCATCGATTCGTTGAAAATTTAAACTTAACGAAATCTCCTACCAAACATTTTTTTTTCTTTTTCGCGAAAAAATTTTGCTCCATAAAACAAAGTCATTACTATATTTTTTGAGAAGTTTTAAAACTTAACGAAAAAATATTAATTTATATACCTTTTATAAAATAAAGATCATTAGATTTCTTTGCTCTCATTTGAGAACAAATATTTCATTTTTACAGATGATATTGCCAGTTATTTAACGAAGGTTTAGTAGCATTTTCTTGTTTTAAAAAATATTCCTTGAATATCTTTAATTGCTTGCATAGATTTTAGTCAAATTATTTCTATTTAAATTATCCAATGTTAAGGCATCGGTTCGTTCGAAACATAAACTTAACGAGAAGTTTTAAGACTTAACGAAACAATATTAATTTAAATAGTTAATTGTACTCTTAAATTACTACATAGCTTGACCTACAGCCAGATTAAACTATATTCAACTCACATTACCTTAAGAATATTTTTAAGCAATTTGTAAGGACTGACTCCATAAATTCAGCTCAAAATTCTATTTAAATACAAATAAACAATGACTTGACAGACAATTAAACTAATCGAATTTTTTTCTTTTTTTTTTTCTTTACAGAAAGCAATCGAAGCGTCTTAATCAGGAAAGCAGAGAAAGAGAGAACGAGCGAGAGAGAGTGAGAGATAGGACAATTAAATCTCTATTACAGTTGTTAAAATTTAAAAAAATTCCTATAACGGAAGAATGAAGAAGGAAACAAACAGTCTTCGGCTCTTATACCGAGAGCATTAGGGTGTGTTGTTAAACCCTTAATTTTAATCGATACATGGATCGCAGAAATGGCGGCGATCCTTTGGCGCCTCCCCGGCCCCCTAAACTATTACCTCGTGTCCATCGTCCAAGGGCTGCGGAGCCACCGATGATGAGTGCACCGCCAACACCAGTGCAACACCAGCATCAACAGCAACAGCAGCAGCAACATATATGTACAAACAATCATTCGAGTAGTAGAAACAACAACACGAACAACAACAACAACAACAACAACACCAATAACAGTAGTAGTAGTAGTAATAGTAGCAACAATCGATTGAACAATACAATCGCTAACAGTCGAAACAGTAATAACAACAGCAGTAGTAATACTACTACACATCTAACGACGCCACTCCTGCAACTGCATCACCATCAGCAACAACAATTGTTGCAACAGCAACATCCTCATACAACAGTTAGTTTAAATCGCAACAATAGCAATCTAAGTAGCGCCTCATCTACGTCATCAGTGTCGACTACAGTTTCGTCGGTGAATAGTTTCACACGACGAAGACCCCCACCGCAACCACTGGCAGCGGTGACGTCATCACCCATACTACCACTACTTGGAGCAAGTCTTAATTTAAATTTATTAAATAATAATATAAATATTAATAGTATCGAACCAGTACCAGTATCGCCTGTCACGCTGGCGGCACCGCGACCTGAATCGGAGCGGCTCACCAATGAGTATGTGGACACACCGTTTCGGACGGCGCAGCAATTGCAGCAGGCGTCACGCAATCAACATCCGGCGGGTCAGCACATCCATGGCCAAACCACAACTCAACACAATTTACTGTTGCTGCAGCAAAATCAGCGGCAGCAGCAGCAGCACAACCAACAGCAACAGCAGCAGCATCATTCGAGTCATCATCAATCTAGTGGTAGCCATAGTAATGTCGTCGGCACCTGCATCGTCAGTGCTGCTACGGCAGCATCAATACATTCGAATTCACGTAGCCTTAAGGGGGACGCGACAGGAGGCACGGGCACGACGCCGGGATCTGGCGCGCCACATGCGACGTCGACGACGCAGGCGTCGGCGACGCTGGCAACCTCACCACCCACAATCACCCGCCTTCAACAGCACCATCGACCTAATGCGCTGCCCATCACCCAACCGATCACCAAGCAACCCGCCTCAACAACCACATTCAAGAAGGATTTGTCCGAGTCCATGTTTCACGAAGAGCCGCTCGACCTGCATCACATCGGAGGCGGTGGCGCTAGTGCTGGTAGCATGGGAAGTGGCAGTATGGGCTCTCCCATCGGAGGCATCATACTCGGCGATGGCGCCATCAACCCCATCACCTGTCCCCGCTGCGAACGCTGTCGGTGTGAGCAGTGCCAAAGTCCAAGGCAGCTGCCACAGACCTGGGTGTGCAACAAGACATGTCTCTGCAGTGCTGAGACCATCATCGACTACGCCTCATGCTTGTGCTGCGTCAAGGCGCTCTTCTACCACTGCGCCCGCGATCAAGATATGGAATGCGACGATGGCGATAGCACCCTATGCGTGGACGACCCCTGCTCGTGCCTGCCCAATAAGCGCACCCAGCGCTGGGGCTGGCTCGGAGCACTTTCCCTCGTTCTACCATGCCTATGGTGTTACTGGCCAATGCGCGGCTGCGTCGCGATATGCGAGAAGTGCTATGCACGTCACGCTGGTCATGGCTGCCGGTGTCAAGCTATCGGCTCAACGAGCAGCATGTTGCCGATTGTCAACATCGGCCGAAGTGGGACGGGAGGCACCAACGCCACAATTGGTGGCACTAAGTCATCGGGAATTAGCGGAGGAGTTCATAGCGGTATTAGCGGAAGTGGCAATGGCCACCATCATCATCACCATCATCATGGAGGAGGTGGCGGAGGCGGCAACACCGGTGGCGGTGACATCAGTGCGGCCCGAATACTACGCAAGTGTGACATCACTCCCGAGAAAAGATTGCTCGACTCAAGTCCTGAATACTAACTCTAAACTTTATATTAATAATAATAAATATATTCTGTAAAATAAAAAAATAAATATAAATATTATTTAAATGATAAGTATGCAACAAAAAATTATTAAAAATTAACATTACATTTATGAGACAACAAAAAAAAAACAAAAAACATGAAAAATACACAAGTAATTCAAGAAAAAAACAAAAAATAAAAGAAACTATTGTGTAAGCCTAGGTTATCACACTTATAGGAATCAAACAAATTTATTAAATTATTTAAACAAAACAAATTGATGACTATTTGTTCACCTCCTCCTTCCCCTTTTAACATACAACAAAAAACACAACTTTCAAAGTTGCAGAATATTTTATTATTATTTTAAATAATAATGAAAAATATTTTTAGTACCAACTTTGTCCTCCTATATAATTGTCCACTCTCCCTCACTCACCCAACTATTTATCGATTTATATACGTATATTCCCTTCTTCTTCTTCTTCTTCTATTCAGCAAAAAAGAATCATTCGAAATTATTTGTCATTTATGTATAACACAATTGTTATACAATGACAAACAAAAATATATAAAACAAAAAATTAAAATTATCAACAGAACTGCATTATGTGAATTATAAAATACAAAATTAAAAAAAAAAAAAAACAAAAATTGTTTGTAAAGCAACAAAAAAATTAAAAACTTTTTAAATGTAAAATGTAAATTTAAATAAAACTAAAAATAAAAATATAATGATAAAAAATAAATATGAATATAACCAAAGACTGCAACAGATAATTATTAAATATTAGAAATGTTATTATTATTAATTTTATTTTTAATTATAATTTTTATGTCTGTTTATTTTTTGATTTCGAAGTAAATTCTGTGCGCTTATATAAAAATAAACAAAATTGACTGGATATTTTTTTTTTTTAATTAAAAGAAAACTGAAATATCCTTAAAATCAAATAAAATTCCAATCCATAGTCAAAATAAATATAAATAAAAATGCTTCCGTGTAATTTTGTAATAATTTGAATAAAAATAAATGTGAGTAGATGTTTTGAAAACCGAAAAATAATTATTCAAAAAAAGGGAAACAATTTTACTACATAAATGTAAATAATAATAAAAAAAAACAATTCCTACATACAAAACTATAAGTAGATATATTTAAATCTAAACAAAATCAACTACTTACAATATTATAGTGGCAAAACTAAACAAGAATTACAGAACCAAACTCAGTTTCTTTGGATTAAAAAATAAAACATGTGTATAAAAAAATCAATTTAATAACAAAAATATTTATTTTATTTTTATGTATTAGAATGTATGTAATGTTCCGTTTATTTTTCTTTTTCTTTTTTGTTTTGTAAATTTTATTTTTGATGTTTTTGTTTATCATTTTTACATCAACCATGTGTATATTCCACGACTATGTTATATTAAATTAATTTTGTTTTTGTGTAAAAAAGAAAGCTTTAAACGAAATAAAAAAAAACATATATATTATTTTTTTTGGTATTTATTTGCGAACATAAAGTTTTATTATCGATATAATAATAATTCATTAAAATAGTTGTGAAATGTACAAGTTAATTTATTTATTCGTTTTATTTTTTTTTTTTCTTCTTTACAAATACAAAACAAATATAAACAACAAGTTTTCCGTAAAACAATAAACATACTTATCTACAAAAAATTCCATTTATTATACAAATACAAAGCAATAGTTTTAAATAATTTTTTTTTTTGCTTTTCTTAATTTTGTTATTAATTATTATTTTTTGTTTTGTTGTTTTCTTAATTTGTCTTCGTTTCTACTAGTATTTGACAAAAAAACTTAATTAAATTAAAAAAAAAATTATGTAAATATAAAAAAACACACACAATCAGTGGAATGAATTTTTAAAATCAAAGAAATGGAAAAATGAACAAAAACAAAAATATTTATAGAAGGAATAAATTAAAAAAAAAGGAAAAAAACCTATATATCTTGTAATAAAATAACAATAATAATTAAAACAAAAAAATAGAACAAACAAACAAGAAAATCCTAACAATTTTATTAAAAATGATTCTGTTGATTTTTAACACAAAATAATTTCGATTATTTAAAAACAAAACAAACAAAAAAAAAATACACAAAAAAATAAACGCAAAATAATTATTTAAAAAAAAATCTGTTCTGAGTTATTATTTTTGAAGAAACCAAAACGTGTTTCAGCCAGTGCTGCAGTTTTATTTGGGAAGATTGTTTGCAGATATATTGTCGTTACTTTGATAAGGCCAACGGTTCCAGAAACGCATTTAGAAGGGTCCAATGACAATGACGATGACAAATAAGTAGTAAATGGCCTGGGGTAAGCTCTAATTTTCATAAGTACGTAATGTCCAAAAACTTGGGGCCTATTTCTTAAAACTACAAGACTAATAATTAATTGTGAATTATAGTCTGGGAGGCGATCGGACTCGAAGTAAAAACCTTCAAAAGTCTGCCTGACCATCAGTAAAGTAAAGAGGACAGTCTTATCATTCATTTGATATCCAATTTATAGAAGTTCCATTTGTAAAAGGTATACTTAGACGAAAATGCAACCCAAATACTTCATTTTCTAACCGACCAGCGGCTTTGTAAATGTTGGGAATAAAGTTCTAAGCTGGTATCCTGTTTTCAGGAGCCATAATGATATAAGAAATCTTAAGGTCGTCTCTCGAACTATAATTCACAAATAATTATTAATCTTGTAGTTTTATTAAATAGGCTCTTGGTCACATTAAGCAATAGTAGTTTTGGGCCTAAAAAACCAAGAGCCATACTTCAAAAACAAGAATGATTTAGTACTTTGGTTACAAAAGTTCACTAATCATGGAGATGGCTTTGAGAAAGATTAGCAAGTAGGCTTTTAGTTGTCGAAAGGAGCTAATCAAAGTGAAACTGATCTGATGCTATTGACAACCCCTTCGCGCTTAACTCAGTTCACCAGCTAAATACCTTTAATATCCTCCAGAGAAAAATATTTAGGTGTTGTTCTAGACGATCAAACTAACGGGTGATTTTTTAAGAGGTTTAGAACTTTAAAAAAAAAAACACAAAAAATTCGAAAAAATTAATGAAATATTTATTTGAATCGATAGTTTGAACCTTGCAATTTAATGTTTAAAGATAATTTCATGCAAATGTTGACCGCGGCTGCGTCTCAGGTAGCCCATCCGCTGAGTCCAATTTTGGCATACTCTTTCACACATATCGGCCGGTATCTCACGAATGAATGCATGGATGTTGGCTTCCAGTGCGTCAATCGGGCTTGTCCCTATAGACATTAGCTTTGACATACCCCCACAAAAAATAATCTAATGGTGTCAAATCGCACGATCTAGGCGGCCAATTGACCGGCCCGAAACGTGAAATTAACTGTTCACCAAACTCGCCTCGCAATTGCGCCATTGTTTCGCGTGCTGTGTGGCATGTGGCACCGTCTTGTTGAAACCACATATCATGCAAGTCAAGAACTTCCATTTCGGGCAAAAAAAAGTTTGTTATCATCGCTCGGTAGCGTTCACCATTGACAGTAACGCTGCGATTCGCATCATCTTTGAAGAAATATGGCCCAATAATGCCGCCGGCCCATAAACCGCACCAAACAGTGGCTTTTTCGGGATGCATTGGTAGCTGTTGCAATGCTTCTGGCTGATCTTCACTCCAAATGCGGCAATTATGCTTATTTACGTACCCATTCAACCAAAAATGAGCCTCATCACTGAACACAATTTTTCGATAAAAAAGCGGATCCTCGGCCAGCTTTCCAAGAGCCCATTCACCAAAAATTCGGCGTTGTGGTAGGTCGGCTGGCTTTAGTTCTTGCACCAGCTGTATCTTAAAAGGCTTTACGCCCAAATCCTTCCGCAAAATTTTCCACGTTGTGCTGTAACAAAGGCCTAACTGCTGGGAACGGCGCCGAATCGACATTTCGCGGTCTTCTGTCACACTAGCTGATACGGCCGCAATATTTTCTTCACTACGCACAGTACGTAAACGTGTTGGTGGTTTAATGTCCAACAAAGTAAATTTGGTGCGAAATTTGGTCACAATCTTCCGAATAGACTGCTCAGAAGGTCGAGAATGCCAACCATAAAATGGAAGCAGCGCGCGATGAACATTTCGAACCGAGCACGAATTTTGATAGTAAAATTCAATAATTTGCAAGCGTTGTTCATTTGTAAGACGATCCATGGTTAAATTGCAAACCAAACTGAAGCTGTTTGACAGTGACACAAGGTACTAAACACACGTCAGCTGTCAAAACCAGTGTTGCCAAAACCAAACCAGCTAAAAAATCACCCGTTAGAAGGTCACGCACCAGATCTGGGCATTCTTAACAAGCTACAGTTCTCACTATTTGATAAAGCTGGCCAGGAAGATAGTTGTAAAAACTAGCAGGGATATGAAGCAGTTATTCATGGTTCTAGGAAATCTTCAGAAGCTCATGTAACGTGACTCACCTTTTAATTTATGATATCATGAGGAAGTGAACTATAGGTTTTGAAGGCGAAGTTTATGGTGTAATTTGAATGGTTTCACTTCATTACCAATCTGCTAGCAACCTCGGGTAGCAAAGTGAAGATATTTCCAGTTGCAGACAGCTTTTCACTAGCATGAGTGATGTAAGATTGACCTTCTAACTGATTGTACAAAATCACAAAGGAAGAAAAAGGCCGTCTGCAGCCTCCTAGCTAAAGCAGGTCAAAGAGTCTCGCAATCCAAGAAACACAGAAAGCCAAGCATCTGGCAGCTGATTTTATGACCGGAATGAAATATCTTTGAAGTATATAGAAAAGGTAGCCCAGTGACTGAAGCAGTATTTTCCACCAGCTACAAAATACCCATCATTTACTCAATGAAGAACTATTAGTTGCACCAACCAGTATAGCAGATGTTGATAAAGCCTTAAAAATCTTAAGAGCAACAACCACCCGAACTGAAAAATTATGAGCAGAGATCTTCAAATACGGTGGGGATGTGTTCATGAGGCGTGAAATCATTAAGTATGCTTTTATTTATGCGCGCACTAAAATTATTGAACACTGTGAGAGCTTTAGGAAAATAGGAAAGGATTTAAAAGGTGATACCGATGCACATTTCAAAATTCTTAATATCAAAAAGGAAGGGAAAATAGTACTGTGTTAAGCATTCCACATCCATATAGTTCGGCCAAGAAAAGAATCTCTGAACTTAATTTAAGGGTAAACTGATGTGAAATCCTGGAAGAGCGAGTATTAAGATGGAATTATTTTAGGAGAGGAACGCAACTGGTTATTTCGTAAAACTGTTTATAAAAAAATCAATAAAATAAGGCGATGCATAAAACATTCGTTGGATGTTCAAGAGATGAATGTTTCCGTTATAATACTATCACCTATAATTTTTAAACCTCTTTTTTGGATACGATCCAAGAAACTTAAATGGGTTATGGGTGCACCTGCTCAAATTTGAGAATTGTATTCAAGCTTTGGGTGAATGGAGACTTTGTTAACTATAGCAAGATCAGAAGCGAAGAAACGTATCTTGCATCTTCGAAGAAACCCTAAACACTGCAGCGTTTTGGGAAAGGTTAAATAAATGTGATCATTCCTCCGAAGGTGGTCCGTCATGCACAGCAAACTGAAAGCTGTTCAGTTTCCTCGATGCCAGTACCGCTCATGGATAGTGGCATTGGAGTGGGTTTTGCTAATAATACAGTAGACAGCATTTGGTTTTTGAAGCATTAAATCCTACGCGGTTTTTAGTTCCTCATGGGACTATGACTGTTAAGATCAGAATTTAATAAGCTTATTATACGCTTATGTTCTAATTCCACATTCGAAGAGCAAAAAAGTTAATCAAGAAGCGAATATGAAAAGCTGAGGGTATTATTGTCAGAAAAACAATTTTATGGATTAGAAGTTTCAGTTCAGGTAAGAGATTATTGATGAAAATGAGGAAGAAAGTCGGAGACAAAACGGAGCCCTGGGGCGCACCAGCAATTATTTTATGGATATCGGACTTGAAACCCTCCAACACAACTTGAAGTGATCAGTCCGAATGGTAATTTAATTTCTGATCATGCCAAAAACTTGCTTCATGGGATGTGAACGTTACAGGTCTTTCGAGCTTGTTTAAACTTATTCCGCTTCAGTTGGGTTGGCTCTGTATCTTCTCCAATCCTAATGACCTCTTTATAGCTCCAATCAAACCATGAGTTGTCTTTCGTTTTGAAAGATTTTATCCTTTTCAGAATAAATTAATTAAATTTTTTATCACATTTCCACTGAAGTCTACGTGACTAATGAGGCTTTACAATTATTAAAAAAAAATTACTTAAGAATATACAATCAGCTTTAAAGTCCTGTTTAAAAAAAAAAGAATTATCCCCTTCTATTCATTGTAAATGAGTAAGACAACACTATAACAGACAAGTACCGATGTGGCTTCCGGAGTGATAGATCAACCATACTCGTAGACCGAATCTTCAAACTGAGACACATCCCGAAAAAGAGCGAAGAGTTTAATGTTGAAATTTTCAAACTTTTCAAAAACTCAAAGCCATTAAAATCCCAATATGACGATGGCCGGAGTCAGGATTGGGATCCCAGGAAAACTGATCCAGTTGATTAAGGAAAACGGATCCAGTTGATTTGGGTGATATGGGAAGAATCAAGTTGTAATGTGTTGAGTTGACATGGCACGAGTAATGCACGTCAGCTCAATTAGCGGTACTTAGATATTATCTTCAAATAAGAGAATGGCAAACGCCTGGGCTGTCAGAGTGAAGAGCGTTTGAGTGAGTCTTCTTTTAACCACAAAAGGGTACCGTCGTTGGTTTGCTCGGTTCCTCGTTTTATATTGGATTCTCGTTTTATAAATGTGTGACTTCGAAAAAGGAATAGGGCTTAGGTAAGCAGTAGTTCTATGATGTAATTTCTTCAATCTCGTTCTGAAGCAAAAAGGAAGAAGTTAACATGGATACAAGGGCTTTATGTTAAATAATATTCTGTCCAAGTTTGAGGGTATGCGATTAAAATTGAAACTATCGCCCGTAAAAAGCCCTTCACGACAGGATTAAAGAATATCCAAATTGTTTTTTTAATTTAACGAAGAAAATCTCAATATCCATTAAATAACAAACAAGCATCTGTTTACCAACTAGGAAAAAGCGTCACTATTAATACTCGTAGCATTAACTTCGAGGTTGGTAAGAAGTTCGTCTACCTTAGTGAATATCCGGTTAAGAATTCCCAGCTGCTTCACTGGTGGGATACAAATGGTTTCAAAACTCTACATGATTATGACGAAAGACAACGCCGAGCTTTGTAGTATTGAACGATAGATAAGATAGGATGGCAGATCCTATAGGCTCTTTGAAAAGAATACTTTTTTAATGATATTTGGTTTGATATGCATGTAGGTCAAATAAAATAGAAGACACAACTACCCCAAAATCTTTAAAGTAGAAGTAGTCTAACAACACATCAATTCTTTGGCTTGGGAGAGTCCTTGAATTCCAGGTCCAAGTTTGAGAAGACAGGGAAGGCCAAAGCTCCCATTTAAGAACCAAGTCATTGCAAGTACCAGAGCGCTTGGGGTCAATAACTAGAAGCAGTGTGTTTAATATCGTAGAAGATAAAAGAACTTAATGGATCGAAGAGAGCGGTTTAGTAATGAAGTAAGTAATCCCCTTAAAAACTACAGGGATTCCGACTTTTTGAACAAGAACTGCTCACAATTAGATTAAAAAAAATTGAAATAAATCAATTTTCTACATCATATTTGTATTATTATTGATTTTTCTAACAATTTTTTACTATCGTAGTTCCATAATTTCAAAATAATAAATAATCACTTGCTGCTGTTGATGCCTACGTGACAAAAATCATGATTTTATTCTTATTAGATATGTATCATTTGGAGTAGCAAATGTTAATACTCTCGTGCTGCACACGTGTCACAGTTTGTCAGCTCTTCCCAACCTCAAGTATTGAGTAAAGATAATGTAAATGTCATGTTTTCCAAACTTCTTTACACATAATTTTCCTTAAAATTATGTTCAAAGTGTTATACATCTTGTTGATCTTGTAGGTTAAAACTACAATAGTAAAAATGCTTCTCTAGTTTGACACATAAATCATTAACAAAAAATATCGTTATCGCATAAAGTGTCAAGCCTAGCTTTTGTTGACAGTTGTGGTAATCGAAGTGAATAAGTTTATTAAGGAAAAAAAAAAGAGATAGAACAAAAAAAAAAAGTTGAATATTTGACAAGGAAGACCTCTGACCACAAGCCGTGTATACAATCTTGAATATGAATGAAGCGCAATCGTAATAAATAAATAAGTCATTAATTCACATTATCGTTGGACATGTTCGTTGACAGGTAATTTTATTTTATATTTTTTTTTTTTGCTTCAAATTCATGCAATCTCATAATTTGTTGTTTTTTTTTTCTAAAGTTTGTGTTCAATCGATGAGTTAAAAGGTCAAAATTGCTTGCCAACTATTTTGCAGGTGGTTGGTGAAATATATTGACCATTATGACGTTTTTATTATGAAAAAAAGATCTCTTAGGCTACGACAGCTTGTCAGACTTATCAACAACAGAACCAAGGTCGGATTGCATGGCATTAGAAAAACAAAAACAACTCTCAACCTGAAATGAATTGCTCGATTGTGAATAAATTTCTCATTCAAGTTGTATTATGCAAATGTAATTTCATTCACAATAGCACGTTTAATCAGATGTTATTTTGCCAAGTGAGAAGGTGAACATATTGAATGAGAAGACTGCCATATCGCAGTGTATATAGTGTAATCGTCAATTCGACACACCCACAAAAGCTATTCAAGTTATCACAGTGCACTTGATAGGTTTTGATGGTTTTGTTTTTGTTTTGCAATGTTTGCAGCAGTCGCATCAAAAGGTTATCAAATTCGTTGTTATTGAACTCACAACAAAGTATGAATATTAAAATAACTGGCAAATTCTGAAATAGGCCCATTGATCGATGATAATAATTATTATAAATCTGTTATCAGTCTAGGCTGTCAGTGTCAGATGTAATTTGATGCATCAAGGTTAATTTTTTTTTCGCATTAAGAGGCATTGTTAGGCATTTTATGAAATTATATTTACTAATTAAATAGTACTTAATGAATTTATAAAAGGGATTATTGAAAACAAGTAATCACTTAAAGTTCTCTACGCCAAGTCATTTTAAAAATAGTCAGCAGTTGTTCGAGCAATTGGAGACTTTATGAATTCGAAGAGTTGTCTGACTGAATAAGTATTCCAATAAATGTGTGAAAAACATAATTTGGAAAAAGCCCTCCCATTAATAAAAAAATGCTCAATTACTTTGTTAGTGACCAATTAATAAATAAAATTGTCACTACCTGAGACACGGCAGATTTCCATCCTCAACAATCTCGAGCATACTGCTTCCAGTCATCCAGATCAAATAGTTTGGCATCCATAATGGCCTGGTCCTTAAACCGAAGGTTGTTTACTCTGTCGTCTGGATCGTGGGGACTGGTATTTGAAAACTTTCTTCATTAAAGCATTATTGCCCATTCGCTTGATATGGTCAAGCCAATTTAGAGGACGTGTTGTTGACTTTCTAGACTGCATCCACACCTTAGTAGGTACAGGACAGCTCATAGAGTTAGTGGTTGTATTTTCTCATTTATTTGCCCTCATGGAACACAAATCCTCATCAGCTGTCAATAGCCCCAGATAACCTCTCCTTTTCAGCTTATAGATAGTTCAACACTCGGCAGTCGGGACCATGAAGCAGCACGCCAGTATAAAGCTTTTGAAGAGTGAGCCCTTTGTTTTTGTCCAAGAGAATTTGTTTCGTGTTCACTGCATCAAAGTTGCTGCTATCAATAGTATGACGTTTTATCCTGTCCGATGGGTGTGGGCAGACATTTGTCGTTTGTAGAAAAAACATGGTTTTTCTATCCGCGGAAGAAACTGTATTACGGCACATTGGGAACGGTCGATATTATCGATACCATTCATGAATCACATGGAAGTGCATTATCTGTATTTAAAGAAGTTTAGAGGAGCTATTCACAATAGTTCTTACAGGAAATACACGTTGTACAGTACTTAGCTCCATTTTTACTGTACTATCTTTTAGGTACCCAATACCTTGTACTTGTATTTGTATTTAACAAAAACAAGTACAATATACTTTGCACTTTAAAAACTCCAAGTACAAGTACTTTTTCAAGTACTCGTTGTTCTGAGTAGATTTTCTCTTATACTGCACAGTACACAGAACCTATTTTTCAAGGACAAGTCTATTTTTAAGTAGTTTTCAAGTACTTGACCTACTTGAAAATTTACTTGACAGTAGACTTGTAATTGAAAATGGAGTAGTGTTTGGAAAATACTTGAAAATTTACTACGCAAGATTTACAGTACTAAGTAAATGTACTTTAAAAAATGTATTTAGAACAAATACTTGTTTACGTTGAGTACAAGTACATGGTTCTGTTTACAGGTCTAGACATAGAAAGGATTAACCTTTTTTGAAGATAGAGTTAAAAGAGCTATTAGCTGGTCCAGTCATTAAAAATGTTTCCTTATCCACACTTGGTGCATGCTTCCGCTCAATATTTGGAGTGCTCTGCTAATAATTTATCAGAACAAGTTAGTGTCCTTATTGTTCTGTTTTTGTTTTGTTATTTTTATTTATTATAGTGGTGGAACTCGAGGCAGGTTCTCTTCGTGTCTTATTACTTACTCTACATGATATCAGTTATATGGCCGGGTTCTTAAACCATCGGGCAGACTTGGATTTTTTGAGAAAAACTTCACATGTTGGTTCGACCGCGAAATCATTCGATCTCCTCTTTTGTTTCTTCTCATTATTAAAAATTCCTCTCTCGTTGCTCTTGCTCTGAGCTCTTTTTCTGAAGTGATAAGTTCCAAATAACATTTGAAAAAGAGTAAAGTCACCAAAAAATATTAAAACATTAAATAGCCCAATATTTTTCCAGAGGATTTGACATTTTTTAAATTATTTTGGATTTTTCGATTTGAGGCAAGTCAGCCAAAGCCATCTTTAGTAACTTGGACCGTTTTCATTTACTTACTTTTAAAGTAAGCATAGACTTTTCCCACCGAATCAAAATCTTATTTCGATTTCTAAATCTACATGAATTGTTCACACCACACAACAACTAAATTTCGATCAACATTTCAAAAGAATTTAAGTGCTCATAGGAACTCATCCCAACTGGAAAATTAAACTGGGTTTTAACGAGGCCCTAAAAGGTTTAGCTTTGATTCTAGCAAGGGTAACTATCGATTTTTTCTAGGGCCTTGCCCGTTAGGAAATCTTTTGCCTAGAGAGACAAATAAAAATAATTGTCTCGACTGGGATTTGACCCTGCGATTTTCTGATTTACCAGGCCAACACGCTAGCTACTGAGCAACTTCGCACTACAGTTGTGTAATGTTGAAAATGAAAAACTATATACCTACTTTAACTTTTTTTTACTTTTGTATGATGGGCATAAAATATTTCTTGTTTGTTTTTGTTATATATGGGGTATTTGCGATGGGACAAAAACAGTCATCCAACAAGTTTTTTTTCTAGCAAGGGCCTTTCTAGTATTTGACAAGTTTTCCTTGTCTAGATTGCCCCTACCAAAGCCTTTTCAGGGCTTTGACTAAACTTTACAAAAACTTGCGATTTTTCCAGGCGGGGTAGTAAGAAAAAAACATTTCAATCAGCCAAAGTCACCTTTCTTTTCCTTTTCCTTTGTAAAAAAAAACATAAGCAGGACTTCGAGCACGACTTGAATCTCCATTTTCTTTTTGAACTATTCTAGGGGTAAACTGTTAAATGGAGGAGAAAAGATAAGAAGAAAATAAATTGTGATTGTGAATGGGCCAAAGTGATTTTGAGAAGACAATCTACTATATTTTTTTCTTGATTTTGATGAGATTTTGGGTGTTTGGCTTGAATGTCAGATTTCGAATAGTTTGAAAATAAAGTTGTTTTAGTGAACAGTTTTTTTTTTAAAAAATTAATATTTTAACTTAAACAAAATAAATACATTTTCAGTTTGTTAAGTATCTACTATTTTTGTTCTCAAAATGCGATGCTCTTATAAGTTCTTAGTCAAGCAGTTATAACGAGTAAGTTTTGTATATCTTTCTAAGTTGGAGCATCAAAAATTACTCATATATACTAACGTAATTTTAGTATACGTTCTTTGAATAAATAATAATAAATAGATCGATAACCAAAACCACAAATGGGACACATCATAGTACTATCGACAACCGCTTTAACTTTTTCAATCTAAAAGATACCTTTCAAATGATGAATGACAATTATGGCCTTTGGTACCATAGATGACGATAGAGAAATTCAATCTTATTCATAAATATCTCTTTGATACTCGTATACATCACGTCAACAACAGGTTGATGATTTCAAGAATAGTGTCTGAAAAAAAAATAAAACCTATTGTTTGTGAAGGATTTCACAATTTAAATTTTTTTACTAGAGTTTCTTAGGTTAGCTATTGTGATAACTTAATGGAAGGGTAACAGGGTGTTATCAAAAATAATAGTAATAAAGAACATAGCATCAGAAGAAATGAGGTGCAAAAATTGTTAAAACCGTAGAAATATTTAAATGAGACTTGATTTTTTTTTTTCAATTGCAAGAACCCTCATGCAAATAAAAGTCGTTCGAATTCTTTCAAATCGTTAGCTCATACGAACAAGCCAATTATATCACACGAGCTAAAGAACAAGATAGGAAGCTAAATTAATAACTTTTAAGTCAATTATTGCGGGAGAATGGTGTGAAGTTGGCTCCGAGAATCGACAGAAAACACAAAATTCTGTTAAGAAAGATCTTCAATCTCAGATTTATTAGTTATAAAATATGGCATTCCACAAGAGAGTCATCTAGGTTCTTTTCTTTTTATCCTACCAGTAAAGCATTCGGAACTTTCTACCTGCACGGATATGACATGGAACATTTTTAGAGTAATTTCTTTACTGAAGATGTTACTTCTGCAGACCGATTTAAAAAAATTTTCGTTAAGTACTAACAGAACTATTTAGAACTTAATAGTAGTAAAATATGACAAGCAATTACATATTCCCGTAAACGTTTTATTTCACCATCGTGATACTCGTATAACTCGTATGTTGATTCTTACGAAGATTTAGCAAGATAAATTTAAATTCTACAAACTTAACGAAATAAATGGTTAATAGTAACAGCCCTATCAACAAAAAGTGCTCACATATCTTTTTATTCTCAAATTAACTAAAACGTTGATCAGAGGTTTGTTCACGAATTAAAATTTCATAATAATAAAAAATATAAACTTCTAATCGACGTTAAGTTCCAAATTTTAATGAAAATCTATTACAATCGAAAGATCTCATCTGTTACCAAAAAGTATTTATTGAACTGCACATTTACTTTCCCCTTTAATGTGAGATTTTGGACACACACTCTCTCTTTGGACTCTTATTTGTGAAACTAGCGAGTATTTCTTTTATCTTTAGTTTTAAGCAAAAATGACTGAAATACTTTTAACTTAAATACGCATTTATTCTAACTATTTCGATGAGTTAGTTTATCATCATGAAATTTGATTTGACACAAAAGACTTAACACACTGACTAAAGAATAGAAAAGTGTCATGACAGAAAAGTGCCACGACAGAAAAATGCTAGAGAAGTGTCATGAGAGAAAAGTATCATGACACTAATAACCAAGCCAATGTAAGTCGGCCATGACATGGAAAAAATTCATTCATTCAATAATTTTTATGTTTCAACAACCAGAACTGGTTCTTTTGCTCTACTTCTCATCGGTCCTGATCGAATACAATCCTACTGAACCGAAAGTGCTCATCTTCGCCTTGTGCGAGGACGTCTCGATTATTAAGGAGCCGCCTATCTAAAGTTCTACGGCCGACGTGGAAGATAAGCGGAATATTCGCTTCAGCCTCGATCAGCCCTCGACTGTCTAAATAGAGGAATGCATCGGGCGGAATAAAGCTTCTTAGAAGCATACTATCGTAGTATTCATTATTGGGGTAATAAGCCCCAAAAATAAAACAGCACCCGAATAAGCTTCAGCAATAAGTTGTCTATCATGTTTATGTTGGCGCCTTTGTACATATACATAGATCCGAGTTGGAATAATAAAGTTTGTACTCTAATTCTGGTGTTCTGTGCAATCCAAGGCAACGTCTAAGACACTGCCTCTCAAACACCCGAATCTTTCCATTTTAGATGTGCCAACGTTGAATCAAACCAGTCATCTATAGACAATCATTGCCTGAATGAGGGCCATGTAGCAAATCAAATTCACTCTGGTGTCAAGCTAGCTGCTGCTATAAAATAACCGTTTTGTAAGGGCAAATGCTCCTCTAGCCAGAGCAGCATTTATATCCAGACGCCAAGGTTCTAAACCACATTTTTACTTGCCAGTGCATGTCTATTTGGCCCTACGATCACCACCTTGCACCAGTCCTTTCACGTAACCCGTGAGGCTCCACGCAACGGAATCCTAAGCCAAACAGATTTCTGATTCCTAAAAGTTCGTTTTTAACCTCTAAATATCACAATATCGCTGAAACTTGTCGAAGTCAGGCTGCAAAAGAATTCCTATAGCCTTGCTGTTCTGTACGCAATTAGATCGTCGGAAAACACATATGTGCTGAATAGTATCGGCGAGTTGACGGCTCCCTGCTGAAGACCGTTTATAATGTTTGAGGTTGAGTTAGGTTAGGTCATTAGTGGTTTACTAATGCTAAAATCTGGTCGGCTTTAGGTAAAAACTCTCTAACCATACGATTCGGAAGCCTTCTCCTAATCAACTAGGCATGCACCAGAACACTGCTTTTTAGATTTGTTCCATTGGATATCAGAAACGAGTTTAGAAGCGGCATGAATATTATCATGTCACCGCCCTAAGCCAAACTGATTATCCTACCTAGACAGAGTTTTATTTGTAACTTTTTCGAATATCTTGCTGATACTCGGAAGGAGACTTACTGACCGGAGATTCACTCTATTGGAGTTGTCCTTTCCTTTTTCCGGGAGAGGATGCACCACACCTGCCCTCCACCGCACTGGATAGTATGCATTATTCAGCACGTTATTTAACAGGGCGGTAAAACTTTCTACGGCTCATTGCGGTAAATGTCGAAGCACAACTTTGATACGCCATCGACGCCTGCTGACTTCTTCTTTTTTTTAATAAATCGAAGATGACCTGGAGCTCAACCTTTGTAATTAACATCGAACTGAGCCAATTTCACTCAGCATTATGGCGTTCGCAAAATGATCTTCATTGAACCCGGTGAAACCAATTCTCATGCCGAAGGTAGAAGTGGTGAAGCAAGGCTCTGCTTTCCAGTTCATAATTCTTACGACTTGACATATTCACTTTGTACACAGATTTGGTGCTAGTAAATAATTGAACGTGCTTGTTAGCCAAAATTTTAATCGAGTCTTTAATTTGATTTATTAATCATGGAATGATATACAGGGATGTATTTGAACTAAGCTGGGATTAAGTTTTGTGTAAATATATCATAATCTTTCTGAAAAAACCACAACAAAACAAAGCAATTAACATGTCAAATACAACAACAACTATGCCTATATAGAGTTACCTATGTCCAGATAATTATATGGATTTAACTTTTGTCCTGATAAAAAGGGTATTGCCAGACTACTTTTGTCGTTTTGCTATCGATAATTTGTATAGAAATGTCAAATGTTTGTTGGTAAGATTATTCAACACAAAACGGCAGACCAAGGCAAATGTTAAAATGTGCCGATGTCGTTTTTTCGCCAAAGCCCATGTGGACATGCAAAAAAGCGCAGCTAAAGTAAAGTAGATTTAATTTTAAAGGAAGTACACCTACAATAAATTATAATTTTTATTTTACAATCACTTGCTGTTTAATATTGTCATTATCAATTAGAATTTATTAATCACTCATTAAAAAAAAAAACACAATTTCCGCATTCTGAAACAGATAAACATATTCTTAGCTATCTATAGTCACGCATTGCGGTGACACTCATCTATTATTCACAGAAAAAGCCCATGAATAAGTGAATACTTGTTAAACCGGAATTATGTTATATTGCTCTTAGAACTTAACAAAGTGTCATGTTAAAGTTTATATCGTTTTCCAACTAAAAAAAAAAAGACCCATATTTCCCCGAGAAAAGGTCAATGAAAATAAAAATACACAACTACACGATCAAGTGCACGAATGTGACAATACAAAAAAATTCGAGGTCAATTGTAAAAGTTAATTATAGAAAGTCATTGCTTTGTCTCATCTAAGCTTTGTTTGAAATATTGTTGGGACCGCATTAGATTCTAGTGGTCTGGACTGGAGTTTTATAAAAACAGAATTCAAGAAACGGTTTTGATATTGAATTTAATATAAATAGTTTTTCCCTATAATCTGTCATCCATCGTTCCAGGAATTTGGAATTTCAGAACTTGTAGGAATTCAAAGAATTCGTTTTGTAAATGAGGTTTTAGGTGAAGTAGTTTTTTTTTTTTGGGGGGGGGATTGGTACCTAGTGTCATTCTGATTCTAATGGATTATGTGATATGGGTCACACATTTTTGAATAACATCATCTTTGACACTTATAAAATTTCCCCAAGCCATACAATAGTGATCGCGTTACGTTTTTAAACCTTTAAACAAAAAATGACTAACGCGTGTCTTACCGCAAGCCTTTCCGAATGTTGGCTGGAGCAAACGAAACACAAGAAGTAAATTTTTCAACAAAAAAAACTAACGAAGCGTGACTTTTAGATTTGGTTTTCTTGTTAGGGTAACGAAAAAATACACACTGCTCGCTGACCGCGTGCCAATGACACCAGAACTAGGAATTGGGTAGTTACTGAACCATGCAGGCGTTAATGTCAACTGTAACGACATGTTAACCCACAAACAAAAGTGAAAGCGATATCGCTTCACCTGAAAACAAAGTGTGTGCGTGTGTGTGTTTGAATTAGCTTGTTGCGATCACCGTTAAGGGCACTTTTGTTGATCGCAGATAGCGATAAGAAAGAAATGTTTTGACACTTTGTTTTAAATGAACTTCCGGTGGGTTTTCAAATGTAGTGTCAGAGGAAAGATTAAACAAAAGATAATAAAACATGTTATGCATTTGTATTAGCCCAGGAAAAAGGTATACAAAAATAGCTAATCTGCGGAACAAATCTAAGTGAAGGGTTTAAAATGTAATTATCTTTATTTTGGATTTTGGTACAAGTAAACTCACCGAAAAGGCCAATTGTCAAATTGTTTGCGTATCAAAAGTTATGCAAAGTTTTAATGTTAAGCAAACGGTAAACGCAACTGGAAAATAGGTATTTGACACAAAATTTGTAACTCCTACAATTTCTTACAGGAAAAATTAAGGCACATTTTTCTTCTTCAACTTATCGTGTCGAAGATATTACCATTTCAAAAAAGGTTTAAATGACGAAATATCGGGGTTTGACAAATAAATCATTAACGGCATTTGATATAGAAAACAACTTGATACAAACTTTGAATACCATAAAACCATCTACCTAGTCTAGCCATAAGTTCTGTTACACGATTTTAAGAGCACATTGCTCATAACTTCCACTAGGAATAATACCGTTAACTATTTTTTCGAAACACGTGCTTTTATTAGTAAAGAATGGAAGCAAGTTTGGTTTCAGCTTTTGATCGGTAGTCATAGAGTGGGGCGTTAAAGAAAATCGAGTCGCAATAATCGCATTACATAAGTGTGGAAAAAAATTCGAACCAAATTTTTTAACTTTTAAAACCACTTGGTTTATCGCGAATGATTGTGTATCGTGCTATAAAACGTTTTGATGAGCTGTCAAGAGTAGAGGACAGACCAAGAAGTGGTCGTCAAGGTGTCACATTACTGCATTTTTGTAAAAAATATGTGAAAACCGGTGCAAAAGTTTATCAGGAGAATGTTCTCGAGGGTGTTGTTAAGAGATTAACAAATACTATCTTCAACGGGGAAAGATGGGTCTTCCAATAAGACTCTGCTCCAGCACACAAAGCCAAAACCTTACAGGAGTGGCTTAGAACAAATGTTCCGGATTTTATTGCAGCTGCAGATTGGCCTTCAGGAAGTCCAGATTTGAATCCATTGGAATACAGTTTGTAGTCCGAACTGGAGAACATGGCCGAAATTTGGATATCCTAAAAGCTGCTTTAATAACAGCAGCGTCATCGATACCCATCGACACAGTGCGTGCCGCTATAGACCAATGGCCACAACGTTTGAAAGCCTGCATTTAAGCTAAGGGCGACCATTTTGAGTAAAACTTTTTTTCTTAAAACTTATATTGTGAACTAATGTAAAAAATAAATTTGATGGTATAAAATGTACAAGATTTTTTTGTATTACGCTCTTAAAATGTTACAGAACTTATGGCTGGACTAGGTACACAAAAAAACTTTTATTTTTTTCCATTAATTATAATTTCAAGGATATCAGTGTTTTAAAAATTTTGTCAAAGGCAAAAAATATGGTTAGTTGGGTTTAACTCTTTCATGACAAAGTTGCCAAAAATTAACTTATGCTCATTAAATAGGTTATAATATTGTCTATAAACGATATTGTTTTTCAAAAAAAGTGAAAGTGAAACAGCATTTATGTCAAAAACTTGAATGCGATTTACGCGTGTTTTTTTTTTCAGCTCTGAGCAAAGCGTTGAATAGACCTCGCGGAGTTATGGGAGTTAGTTCTGAGCAAGGTATGATTTATTTATTTTACACACCCATGAAAAAAGAGTGAAGTTAAAGTGCCTTTCACATGAACCGCGAATAGCGAACTCCGAATTGTGAATTTTGACATTCCTTTCATATGAATAGTCGCCAACAGGCGCGAACTGTCAAACAAAATAAGCCAATAATATGGGTGGTACAAAAATTTAAGGTTAAATTCGAGCGAATTTTTCATTCGCAGATTTGTGGAATGCGTCCTGATGTTGTGGATCGCGAATAAGTGTTTAACAATTCGCAGAAATTATCTCGTTGGTCGCAAGAAAAACATAAAAATGCTAAATTTAACAACTTAAACTAATTTTAAGCCGTGTTTTTGAGTTTGGAATTGCCTGAAAAAGTTTATTCGCATTCTCAGTTCGCGGAAAGGCACTAAACTGCGCTCAATTCACTCGGTCTTTAATTCTTAGCCCATGGAGCGTACTACGAGGTCCGAACTAGATTAAAAAAAAAAACACTTAACTTGAGCTCTCTAACTAATCTGAGCAAAAAAAGAAACACAAATATTTTTATGAAATCTCGCTGCTATGCTCAGAACTTTAAAAGAAAAAGTGCATTTTTAAGGTTATATATGACCTTCTTTAGAAGCGATAATTTAAAAGATTACTAAAATATACAGGTTTTTTTTTAATTTTTTATACCTGAACGGCAAAATCATTAAATCATATTCTTTGCTTATTGCCTACCATAAAGATAGTAATATTCTTGAGAAGAAAATTAATAAAACTTTTTTTTTTCATGCGAGCGCTCAGTTCTAAGATATCCCGACTTCAAAAATTACTAAATGTCAAAATTAACGGTTTTTGAAAACAAAACTCTGTGTACCGTGCCACGTTGAAGATAATAATTTACTCTTGAAGAAAATTAATAACACTTTTTTTCATACGAGCACCCAGTTCTAAGATATTGCAACTTTAAAAATGATTTTATTGCGAAAATACTGGTTTTTAAAGATCTTGAAAATTCTGTTTTTCGAGACAATAATTTTGTGTACCGTCCCGTGGAAAAGATCATAATATTTTCTAGAGGAAAATTAACAGCACTTTTTGCCACACGAGCGCTGTTATAAATCTCGAAAATACCGGTTTTTAGAAAAACACGAGAACATTATTTTGTATACCATGCACCGAAAAAGATTATAAGTTTCTGTAAAAGAATACGAGCACTCAGTTTTAATATGTTGCGAAAATACCATTCTTTTGGAAATCTCGAAAATACTGGGTTTAGATTATAATATTCTCAAGACCAGTGTTTTTAAAATTTTTTTGTGCTAAGCTCCACCAAATCTTTTTCAAAATTCTTCTACCCTCCAAAACACATACATTAATAAAAAAATAAATTTAGTGGCGCAACAGCTCATGGAGAACCAGGACCTAGTGACTAACAACTCTCAACTATTCCTATGTGCGTGTTGTTGGCAGGAATGGAGGGGACCTACAATTTTTGCCGAGTCCGAACGGCTAGGTGAGCAGCATTTATTCTTGACAAGTATACTCTTGGAGGATTTTTCAGTCCCTCGCAAGATGCAGTACCTCGGAAAAAATGATTTCTGTTTTAAGGTGGCAGTGGCCGGGAATCGAACCCAGACCTTTGGCATGACAGTCCTACGCACTAACCATTATGCCACGAGGTGCTACAAACAATATACATATTCACGCAATTTTTTGAACACTCAAAAACTGGAATGATAACAAATAACGTAGAAATCAGTTTTTTCTTTTAAATTCTCCAAGTGATCAACAATTTCATTTTTAACGGGTCACAGTCACTTGACATTTATGGAGCCAATAGGCGTTTTCTTAACTCCGAGCATAGCACTGATTTGTAAAAAAAAAGTTCTGTGCTTCTTTTGCAGCTCAGAGCGCTTAGGGCGCTCAACTTGTGTTTCTTTTTTCAATCGGCTAGCTCGGAGTACGCTCCATGAGCTCAGAATAAAAGACCGAGCGAGTGGAGTAAACAGCTGAGCGCAGCCAACAGCCAATTTTGCACTCATTTCACATGGGCTCGTTCAACACTTGAATTTCCAAGTTCACATTTTTTAATTTTTCGAGTTTTTGATTGGGCAGATGGCCATCTTATTTTAGTGTGAAGTGTTCCTCTTGGTCTTCATTTTGATCTTTACAAAACAGCAAGAGAGGACGCTTTTCGAAAATAAATTTATAGTTTATATTTCATGAGCACTCAGTAACTTTCCTCCAATCAATCATCATTGACGGAGTAAGAAAAGAAAATATAAACAAGAAGCGAAAATTATATCTTATTTCGCATGGAAAATGAAAATTTCCCCCTGTAAAAATGAATTGCCCTCCTGTGGGGCGTGGTCATCACGTTGGGAAACACTGCTCTAGAACAAAATTAAAACAGTTTTGTTTCCATACGAGCGCTAAGTTCTAAGATATTCTTACTTTGAAATCTTGAAAATACCGGTATTTAAAAAATCTCGTAAATAACAGTCTTTAAGAAAATTACTGTTAAAACTGTGCAACTACTAAGGTTATAGTCTTTTCTAGAAGAAAATTTATAAAAAAATTTTCCATACGAGTGCTCAGTTTTAAGAAATAGCGACTTTAAACATGGATAAATCACGAAAATACCGGTTTTTGGAGGACAAAAAAGTCTGTCTTTCAATTTCATATTCAAAAAAAATTATTTGTAAATTTTTTTAAATATTTCAAACTTTAAGTTTATAAAAATCTAACAATTCTTAAGTCTCAACAATTTAGAACTGAGCGCACGTATGGAAAAAATGTCACCTTTCTTTCTTCTTGAGAATATTATTTTCCATGTGTCAATTGTGTCAAAGGTGTGTAAAATTTCAATACTACTTTTATTTTTTAAAATATCAGCAGGTTTCTAAGTAGTAAACTCAATTTGAGGCCTTGTTTGCACTTTCAAATAGACAGTTTAATTATTTCATATTTAATGAACACATCCCCGTATCGAAAAGGTTCTCCATGTTTAAAGGGATTTTTTGCTGCGATGCAGGATTTCTCCTAAGTTAAGTGAGTTACATAGAAGAAATAAAGTTCACTTAACGCTTCTAACTTCTCAACGCATTTCTTGTACTTATTTCATTCGAAAAACGAGTCCCATAGCCAAGGCCATTCCAAAAAAAAAGCATCATCAACAGTAAGAATGATCACTCAAGCTCAATAGTGGATCTATTCATATCCGTATCCCACAACCGAACGAAATCCACCTTACATTACAAACACATCCCTAGCACTTCTCCGTTTCTACACTTTCATCAATCTACCGGTTCGTCGGGGGCGCGGTCGGTGTGGCGACGGTGAAGCGGTGGCGGCGGTTGCTCCGGCCAGCCGCCGCCACCATTAGCAGCATGCTAGACCGAGGAGAAGACCACTAGAGAGAAGCATCAGCAGCAACAGCAGCAGCACCGGCAGGGAAGGAAAAACGTATTTTTTTTTTAAATTCGTTTTTTTTTTTCTTCTCCCGATAGAGGGAGAGATAAACAAACTGCCAGTTCGCTATCAATCAAACACCGGAAGCAGCTGCTTTAGTTTTGTTTCGTTATTTTATTTTTATTCCATTTTATTATTTCTCTTGTCTCGCTCTCCCTCCCGTCTGAGTATGTAAAACCAGAGGTATTCAATTCATGATTGTGTGGGTCTATCCGTCTATCGTTTTATATTTTGAATCTCAATCGGAGTCTGTTCGTCATTCATGCCTATGCGGCTGTTTCTATGTTTGCTGCTGCTGCCCCCAATGAAGTCCTCCTATTGGTATATGTGTTCTTAATGTTGGGGCGCTGCTGTCGCTGTGCTCACGATCGCGATCTGTTTGTTGGCTTTCAATGCGCGGGTTTTTAGCTTCATTTCTCGTTTTTAGTGTCCCCTCCAGCTATTAGGCTTAGGATGCGCCCTCTGCATTTTATGCACAAAGTTTTTTTTAAATTATATTTTTTTTTATAATCTATTTCCATGGGCGGATGAGATAACTGAGAGATGCTAATGCTAAGTAAAAAGAATGAAAAAAAAAAACAAAAACAACAATGGAAATTCAAAAATAGGAAAATGCACTTGTCTCGTTGCTATTAAGAGTGGGTGCCGCAAACTAGCACAATTTGCTTATATAGTCTGGAAAATTGAGTTGAAATTATATTACTTGGTCATAATTTTGGTATTGGTGATTTTTTGCGTAGTTTTTCATTCTCTTACATGATTTGGTGACATTTGTTTAAGAATTTCAAACATATGCACACACAGAGTCTTTTTGTATACTCAATATTTGTCAGAATTACGTACCAACTTTGAACTTATTTTTTTAAGAAACATAAGGGTGCCTATGTAGTGTTATAAAACCTATGGAAGAAGCTTGAAGCTTCTTAAACAAAAAAAAATATTTTTGTAAGGAAAAATCATGAAAGAGGAAAATCAAAATTTTTATAAGCGAAAGAATAAAACAAGTCTTCGTATTTCCTGGACTACAGTACAATGCTTAGGTTTTCTAAGCAACTTGATTGCTGTGTTTTGTCACTTTAGGAAGCTAAGGCTTGTTTACGACATTTAGCATTATGGATATGGAATGGAATTTACTCTGAAGCACAATTCAATTGAAATGGTACCCCTACTTAAATCATTTTATGGTTTGACATTTTGTATTTTATTTGTTTAAAGTGGGTTCGGTACGTTTTGTCAAAAAAGCTAGAAAAATTGGAATTTCTTTTACTGCATTTTATTTGGCAACTAAACATTTCGTTATTTGGATTTTTACCAATTGGAAGATTTTGTCCTTTTTTTAGTTGATTTGATAAAAATTTTTAAATCCGGATTTTTCTTTAAAAAATCTTACTTTAGATTTTGATCAATACTCGCAATACTGTCTGTCCTCCGTAAAGGTTTTTATGTTCCAAAAAAATGCTAAAACTTTTAAAAATTTTAATAAATCAAATCCATTTTTTCTAAGGGGGAAGTGAAGGCCACTGGGTAGTTGATGCTTAAACAACAAAATCTAGAGCGTTTTCTTATATGAAAATTAAAGAATTAATGTAGGTAAGTACCAAAATACTTAGAAGAAAAAATATTTTTAAGGAAAAAGTAGTTTTTGTTATTTTCAATTTCCATAACACTTAAATGCATCTAATCATCTTAAAGCTTTGAGTAAATCACATAATTTGAAGATAACTTAAGCAAATCTTTTCTTTCCTGATTGTCAGAGGGCAAACTGACTGGGACCTATACCAGAAAATAAATTAACTCTGAGTTAGGTTAGGTAGGATGGCTGACAGTTGATCTTGTTACCGTCACCCTTAGTTCTATGTAGATCCGTTGTGATACCCTAGGAAGTTGTATTCCACTTAATATAAAAACCTTTGTGTCAAGCCATTTAGAGGCGTTGATGAAGTTCAGAAGGCTATTAGCCTTCTAGAAAGTTCCTCTTAGTCGTCAGAGAAATGATTCCTTAGGTGTTTCTTTCTTAAATGATAGAGTGCTGGACAGTGGCAAAGGAAATGTGAGGTATGCTCATACGCTTCTTTGTCGGTGCACCCTCTGCAAAGGTCTTCAGTACTGAGCCTCATTTTCATTTTGTGGTATCTCAGTAGGTTGTGTACCTCGTGGCATGATGGTTAGTGCGTAGGACTGTCATGCCAAAGGTATGGGTTCGATTCCCAGCCGCTGCGACCTAAAACCAGATACATATGTTTTTTTCCGAGGAACTGAAAAATCCTACAAAAGTATACTTGTCATGAATAAGTGCTTCTCATCTAGCCATTCGGATTCGGCAAAAAATTGTGCGGCCCCTCCATTCCTGCCAAAACACGCACACAGGTATGGTTGAGAGTTGTAAGTCACTAGGCCATGGTTCTTCATGAGCTGTTGTGCCACTTAATTTATTTATTTATAGAAATAAATAATAATTATGGAAATCACCTGGGGTTTGCTTCTGTTTTTAACAACCAGAGTTTTATAATTTTTTTGACAAAGGAGGGAGTGGTCACGTTTGAAGTGGCGCTAAGACGATAACAGTGCTCCGGCTTGGTTTAATTATATTCTGAGGTGGAACCAAGTATTATTTGGTGAAATCGAATAAAAATCGAAGAATTTTTAAGTTTTTTAAATCAGTCTGATATAAACTCAGTGATTTTTGATTTAACTGCAATATAAACGGGCAAAGGAAATTCTACAGTTGCTTTTAGAAAGTACTAGGTTAGGTTAGGTTAAGGTGGCTGTCAGGAAAACTGCTGACACACTTAGGCCAGAATAGGCCCATTGTGATACCACATAAAGAATGCGAGGTAATCGTCGTTAATTAAACCAGTTGGAGCTTTTTATAAAGCGATGGAGACTATGAATGTCGATTTTATTTAAGTCACTGGGATCATTGAAGAAAAAATTTCCTAAGTGTGTTTTGCGTCTTTGAGAAAGAGCAGGGCATGAGCAAAGAAGGTGTGGGATAGTTTCTTCCTCCTCCTCGTCCATGCAGCTTCTGCAGAAATCGTTTGAAAAAACACCGAGTCTATTGGCGTGTTAACCTATGAGGCAGTGTCCAGTAATGACACCAATTGTGGAGCTAATATGCAATCTACTCAAAGATAACAAACATTTCGATCGCTTCGGATCCAGTGTTGGCCAGATCTGTTATGTCGCCAGACAAGTAGTGATACCTGGCAGCTTGGCTATCAGAGAAGATACGGATATTCAAAGAAGATATTACGTTTTCTTTGAGCCAAGATAAAACTTCTTTTATCGCCAGGATTTCCGCTTGGAACACGCTACAATGATCAGGGAGACGGAAGGAGAGACTAATGGTTTTTGAGCCATCCGTGTAGAAGTCAATTGCTTCATCTCTCAAGAATTCATTATCTTCCCAAGTGGATCTTGTTGGAATTGTAACTTGAAATTTATTGCCAAAAACCGGCTGAGGGATGGTGTAGTCGGAGTGTTTAGGGATTGATTCGAATTTGTTCAGAATGATAGTATGGCCAATAGAGTTATTGGACCATTGAGAAATGGCTCTGAGACGAATAGCTGTGTTCGCCGCCACTTTTTTAGTGTATTTATCGAGGGGTGTGATGTTAAGCAGTATGTCTAACGTAGCGGAAGGTGTCGAACGGAGAGCTCCGCTGATATACATGCAAGCCGATCTCTGTACTTTGCTTAGCTTATCACGATAAGTTATTTTATCTAAAGCAGTCCACCATACTGCCACCCCATAAGTGAGTATCGGTCTAATGACCGCTGTGTATAGCCAGTAGGTGATATGTGGCCACAAGCCCCATTTGTTTCCAATAGCTTTTTTACAGGAGAAAAGTGCCACTGTGGCTTTTCTAATTCTTTCTTGTATATTTGGTTTCCAGCTCAACTTTTTGTCTAAAATCAGACCCAGATATTTAGCTTGATCTGAGAAGTTTATTGGAATACCATTTATTGATGGAGGGTCTATATTCGGAATTTTATATTTCCTTGTAAAGAGGACAAGTTCAGTTTTGTGGGGATTTACACCAAGTCCACATTTGTCTGTCCATTCAAGTAGTTTGTTGAGAGCGGTTTGCATTAATTCTGTTATGATTTGAAGATGCTTTCGCGATATTGCAATGGCAACGTCATCAGCATATGCAATAACATTGAAACCATCCGCTTCTAGATTGACTAATTGGTCATTAATTACGATGTTCCATAAGATTGGCGATAGGACTCCACCTTGCGTTGTTCCTCTGCTAACATGGAAAGTACTATAATGATGATTGTGATTAACCATAATTGTTATTTCATATTTTCTAATTTCATCATAAATTAGTAATTGAAGCAAATTTTAAGAAACACTCAAACCAACCTACTCACAATTCGAATCTTATGAAATTTTTAGCTTTCTCAAACGTCGAGGCACATAGGGTAAATTATGTATAAAGTACGCCGCCATCACCTGTTACATTTAATGCATGGGAATTATATATCAAATTATTATTTTTAAACTCGAACGAGCTTATTTGTAATTAAAATATTTAAAATCTTAAAAAAAGAATCTTAACATTCCGTAATCATTTCTTTAAATGAAATAGGTAAAGCTTTGAATTGAATTGAATTGAAATAAATCTGCAACCTCGAAGTTGCAAGCTCAACTTCATAAATCTTAAGCGATACTCATTCACGTAGGTTGCCATATTGATAGTGAATAGTAAATGTGTCGTCATCTTGTGGGTAGATAGTTACACTCTATGCTAGTTGATTGAGCCCAAATTGTCATTTAGTTTTTTTTCCTTAAAAAATGATCTGATTTGAGTTTTATGTGCTGGAAACACTGTATATATGCCAAATGATAATAAACACGTGAGCTTGGACAAAATAAATGGCATTCTTTTTTTTTTTCCTCAATCAATCTAAATGACCTTGAAAACAATTAATAACCAATTTTCTATGGCTGGACCTGGCCCTAGCAGATGCAAAATCATAAAAGCAGCTAAAAAAGAGTCCACGAATAGAATTCTAGGTAGGTATTTACTAATTTTGTTATCAATAAGTAACTCTATGTACTCACTACATAATTATGTTATACGTACAAATAAAGTGTATTGTGTCTATTGTTTGTAATTTAAGTACAGCTTGTACACATCTCTGTTTTTAGATTAACTAACAACAATTTCATACCATCTTAAGGTTCTTACACCATGCTTTGTGCGAAAAAAGTTTGTTTAAGCGAAACATGTACTCTGTACATATTTATAGTCACAATAGTCGTTGCTCTTGTTGAATACATTTTTATATTTATAAAGATGCCGGCTTTCATTCAGAACGTAGATTTAAATGTACAGTAAACTTAGCTATACTTACTATCAAAGCATAGAGCCCTTGTTTGTAATTACAATGCAAACTTCAGTACATGTATACACTACAAAAGATTTCTGTGCCGTACTCAGTAGCTTTTTCCGTCAGTAGAGTCTCGAGTTAGCTAACCTCAAATTAATATTTAATGCTTTTAAAAATTCTACACATATTTACATACATTTTGTAAGAAAACAAATTTCGTCTTTAACCTAGTGACGTTAGGTGTATACGAGTATAAGTTGCTAGATTTGTATTTCTTCTATTAAGACATGGGTATCACATATTTAAAGATAGTGGGAAGTTAATTTCATAAATAAAAATTTGCATTTTAATTAATTTATACATGATTGAAACAGAATTAAAAACAAAAATTAGAAGAAAAAAACACACAAAAATCCACAAGCAAGAAAGAGAAATACACCAAACGAACACGTTAATAACCGCACCTTCAGGCCCATCGTAGACTTAATAGAAAAAGGTCTTAAGTTTTCATCTACTGTACATGCACGGTGATATGGTAGTATGGCACTGCCATGGCAAGCAATTCCCATTGCAATATAATTTTCTGACTTTACTGACAGCCGAAGTGACAATGTGTGGCACGGTGGTGGTGGTGGTGGCGTGGCGTGGTAGCAACCATCATGTTACAATGTTTTGCGCGCCTTTTTATTCTCTAACGCTTCTATGATAGCTGAATGTAAATTTAAGGCTATATACCCACTAAAATCTAACACCACACTCACTGGCAGTTAGCACACCGCACACTGACGTTTACCACATCGATATTGTGACGAGGAGAACAACTAAAACCTCAACTTCATATAACCACATGGCGCAAAAGGAAACCCGATCGTGTAATGTTATTTTGTCGTTAACAGCATGAGCAATAATATAGCTTCTATGCAACAACTTGCACGATAGCGCAATCGCCAGCTATGAATGGTTAATTGTTTTCTCTTGATTTTATATACACATGCAGCACTGATGGTGTATATTTACGGAGTGTATAATAATAATATGGTTATGTCGAAGTCCAAAGTTATAATTTACCTTTGCTTTTGAATTCATTGGAAGTTTTGATTTAGCAATAAATTTAAGGCACTTAACTTATATGTGACGGTAGGTAGGTTGACTGTTGACTGAATAATTGTGCATGTTTTAGAAAAAATTATTTTAATAAGTTAGTAATAATAATCATCAAATTATGCATACATAGGTCCTTACGACAAGCTCTGGGAGATTAGAGGCTTTTTTACAACTAAAAATGAAGAAGAGATTTTCGATGAAATTGTCAAAAATTGATACACAGAGGTAAACTCATCAAAAGAGAAACGAGGAAAAAACTGCGGTTTGTGTGTATGTCCTTTTTCGTTCTGTAGAGGTGCTCTTCCACCACAGTATAAGCTTCTATCTTTGTCCGAAGCATGTGCCAGTGTTTTTTTCCCTCTGGAATCGATAAAATTCACCGAGAAACGATGAAAATTGAAACAAAACACATGAGTTTCGATCTGTTTTCCACATTTCTTGACGATAAATATTGCTGTAAGAGTTACAGAACATGTAGACACTCAAAACTAAAAAGGCAAATATTTATTTGCTCAAATTATCGATTAATCTCACTTAGTTCCTTCTTTCCACAGTCAATAACCAATCAGATGTACCCTGAAGAACCCGAAGTTTAAGACTTTCAGTGGCAATAGGACCACTGATCAACTTTGTGAAGTCAAGTTTATTGTGCGTCGAATTTCAAAACTATTGGATACCCATGGACTTACCTAAGTAAGTAGATTTTCCACGAAACTTTACATTTTTTGTTTTGGACCGTTTTAATCTGATATTTACGAAATAAATTATGGTGTGCCCAAAGGCTCCGTTTACCTCATTTACCTCATTCATTCATTCATTCTTACCTCATTTTTTACTTATTTTCATGTTATTGTATGTACCTACCCCACCTTGTCACAATTTAAACTTGTAGTTAATACTTTAAATTTTATATTTTAATATTAGGTACTGTAAGGCAAGTTTTGGATTCTTGCGAAAAAATAGTTGAGAATAATACAACAGACATTACGATGAGAGAGAACACCAAAAAAGTGGGTGGCACAATTCTGTCTATCTTTTTGTCTGTTCGTCGATTTTCTTTAAACTTGGTTTTGGTTATTATGCCCACATTATTTTCTTTTTCATTTTTTCACAGAACCAAAAATAACGATACCTACCATAAAATTTTTCTTAGCGATTCTACATAATCATATTTTTCTCAAAAACTGCTCGACAACTTTAAAAAAAAAAATCAATAAATAACTTTTAGTAAAGGCTTCCTTTGGGTGGAAAACCATTTTTCAACAAATGGTTATTAATGGTACCTCCTAAAATACCATTTTTTTTATTTTTCCATTTATTTCAAAACGGTATGACTGATTTCAATAAATTTTTTTACACAGATACTTTCAACAACTATACAAATTTTTTTGTACTTAAATTTTAAACACAAATATGTTTCGGATTTTTTAAAAATGTTTCAACTTTTTTTTTTGAATATCAAATATTTCGAAAAGGCAACAGCGATTTTTTTAAAACTCAATATTTAAGAGTTTTTTAGTACTTTTAGAAATATTTTTAGAAAATTTTTACATATATGAAAATATAACAGAAGTTAAAAAAAAACCGGAAATGATAATATTTTTTTTTCTCAAAAATGACTCCCACGATTTTGATTAAACTTTTTCCATATACGATTTTGAATTTTCTCACTATCGGCTGAACGGATTTGAATAAATTTTTTTTATATACAAATTCCAGATAAAATTAAATAATATTGCATATCAAAATTTTCAACAAAAAAAAGTTTCAAACGGTTTCGGTATATTCGAATTGAAAGAGGTAAGTTCAAATCCTTTCGCAGTAGATGAAAACGACTGAACTATTGAATGCATTCTGTATAGCAGAAGTTTAATTGCAACTTGCCTACCTCTTTTGCACTTGTGAATATTTTTGCAAATTTCAGTGAACTCAACTAGCAATATTATAAGGGTGCGTTGGCAGAACAAAATTGAAGGATTTGACAGACATTTCCATTTTTGATTTTGCTCCAACTTTCGAAAACAATGTTCACAGTATACAGGGGAAAACCTTACATCAAGCGTTCAACAGCACATTGTTGGCCATATTAATGAACCCAAAGCCGAATTCGAACATAAAATTCCGGAATTTAGCAAAGCAGTGTCTGAAAAGTTATTCAAAGCCCTTTGATTGTGAAGGCGATTGAAATATTCGATACAATTCAAGAAGAGCTTATCGAAGTTCAAAGTCATTACGACTGTGCTGTAAAGAGTGTTTTGAATCCGGGAACAGCCTCGAAGAATTTTGTTGGGAAATCGCTTGTACAGCAAAAAAAACAAAACAATAAAAAAAACAGTAGACACAGTCAATAATCAGCTCACAGAGGCGTAGACAGCTATCTGAGAGTCACTTTCGAGAATTTTGTAGTGAAGGTACTCTCAAATGGTAACGCACCTTAAGTTCAAGTTTCTTAAGCTCTGGGATGTTGGCTGGATAGTACTAAAAGATTAACTTATTTCAGTAATTAGAGACAGAAATCCATATATTTTGTAACAATTTTTTAAAGTTTTTTCTAAAATACCAATGATTTTTGGCACCACATTTGTGGGATAATAAAATATACCATCTTTAGGATACTCAATCGCCCTAAGCGATCCGATTATTGCAGTTATCAGTGAGCTATATACTCTTATTTGTTTACCTAATTGAAATTGTTTCTGTTTCACTAAATAATTTCTGGAACTAGTTGACCTTTTACAACGATCTGTTGGCCTTCTTTTTTTCGAATATCCCCGATATGGATTGCCAAGATCTTAGAGCATTTTTTTTAACTATCTGACGACCGCTAGGGTCTATTACACGGCGTTCAAAGTTATGAAAATTGTTGTTTTTTGCCAGGAATTTTATTTTTCTCAAAACTTTTTTTCCATAACTTTTCTTTAAAAAAATCAATAAATTTCTTTCAGTTAAGGCAACCTTTGGATGGGAAACCATTTTACAAAAAATGTTTATTATTGGTACCTACCAAAGAACCATTTTTTTACTTTCGATTTTCATGAAAACGGTTTGATTTCATTAAGTTTCTTATACCGAAGCTTCTAAGCGAAATAAACAGTTTTCCTTACCAAAATTAAATTAAAAAATATTTAAATCAAATATTTTGAAAACTACATACATATTCCATTTTTATAGAAGAGTTTTTTTTCCACTTTTTAGAGTATTTTATGAAAAAATTAATATTAGGAAAAAACAACGGTACCTTCCATACAAATGCTAAAAAAAAACAGAAAATATTTTTTTCGTGTTCTGAATTGAAAAATGGTGATTTCTTGAAAAAGATTGTGAAGCGTGTTCTTGTCCGAACAAAACGATTAAAAAAAACTTGTTCTCTAGTACAGCATTGGTGAAAAAATTTAGTTTTGTGCTCAGTTCCTTTGTAAAAGCCTTTAAGAAAACGAAAATATGGTAAAAATGGCTGTTTTGTAAATTTCAATGTTTAGTAACATAAAATTCCATATTTTTACTAGGGCGCTATTGAAGAAACTTTTTAATTTTGTATCCAAACAAAATTTTTATAATACAAAATAAAAATGCTTGCAAGTTTAAAAACAACGCATTTTTGAGAGTCAATGTTTATACCTAATTTTTTAGTGAATACACATAAATTCAATTAATTATTCACGATTTTCATTTATTATACATACATATGTATGTAAATATATTCATAATTTTATAATTTGATATTGAAATTTTTAATTCTTAAAAGACACTTTTTGACAGAAAATTCAAAAAAAGTTTTATTAAACGAAGTATCTGATGAAAGTGAAAAAAGTTAGCAAACGACCGGTTTTGTTCAGTTCGGAACACTCTTAAAAACGGTTCCAACGATTTTATAAAACTTTTTTCTGTATGCTTAAATTAATGCGATGCACTACCAAAACTTATATTATATTTACAAACTAGCAACTATAAAAAGTACTCTAATGGCCAATTTATAAGCAAACACTAAAATTGCTTTTATTTAAACTCCTTCTAAATTATATCAGACATTTAAAATTTTTTAGTTTCACCACTGTGGAAAAGGGATATTTTAGGAACATACTAATTAAACTGAGTTTGTCTCACATCCCTGGATATAAAAAAAGAAGTTGTTTCACTTGCTCATGCGAAGTGTATGAGAAAAAGTGAAAAAGCACTATGGATGAGGGGAAATTATTCCGACAGCAAGATATCAGCTATTGTTCACAGGAATGACTATACAAAAAAGACTTTTAAATTTAATGAGACACAAAACTAACTTTAAGTGCATAAAGGCATTTAAAATCTTTTTAAATTAAAAAGCATCTGGTGCAACCAATAAAACATCATTTAGTTATAGCTTTCATTGGAACTCATCATTGAAAACTTTAATGATTGATTTTGAGACAATTAGAAAGCAAAATCATTTATTATTTTGATGGACAAATAAAGATAAGGCCTTTGTTAATATTTCTAGCTAAAAAAAAATTTAAATAGACCCAACTTTTCACATAAAAAGACTTTTCTTATTTCAATGATTGAACTACCTTACCAATGGTCATTGTAATCTTAAAATTAATTTTATGTGGAAAAAAAAATGTTGAGCTTTATTTGTCCATCAAAATAATTGATGATTTTGCTTTTTAAATGTCTCAAAATCAATCATTTAAATTTTCAATGATGCGTTTCAATGATAGCTATAACTGGCGCCTTAAAAGCTAAATGGCTTTTAAAATAATTAAAAATCTTTCGTGAAATTTGGCATAAGAGAAGTTTCTTAAATCAGAATTTTTTCACTAGCCGTATTTAGTTGAAAACTACACACGTTGGGCAAAGGCTTTTCAACAAAACGGTGGGTGCGGAAAAACTGGTTTATAAAGCTCTTTTTGTATGAGAATTCCATAGTTCCAAACTGTTCCTACGCACTGTTCGCTAGTCACATTTGACTGCAGATAAAAGGTAAGGTTATTGACAGCTGGTGATTGTTTGTTGCACTTCTTTAAGAATTATAACTGGCTGGCTGTCATCTTCTCAACAAAACACGGCTATTATCGGCTGAACAGATTTAGATTAATATTTCTATATGTACACATACAAATTTCAAATAACATTGAAAAATATTGCATGTCAAATTTTTCCAACAAAAAAGGTTTTTGAATTTTTAAAAAGAGTTTAGATTTTTTTTTTTGAAAATTCGATATTCCAAAAACGGCTTGACTTTTTTTTAAATGTACTTTTATATGCACATAAATTAATACATACTTATGATTTACATACAGAAAATTTCCCTTAAAAATGTTTAAGAATTTTATGTACAAAAAATTATTTTTCAAGAAAACGATTTAAATTTTTCACTTGCGATATAGGGCTATTGGGAAAGTTTTGGATTTGGGCAAAAAAATTTGAGACATAATCAAGCATGTTATTACGATGATAGAGAACACCAAAAAAGGCACAATTCTGTCTGTCTGTTCATCTACAGCCTTAACCGCCCGATCGATTTTCTTCAAACTTAGTACATTGTGGTTTTTGGTGATTATGCCCCCACGTTTTTTTTCATTTTTTCAGGAATCAAAAATAACGGAACCTGTCATACAACTTTGTTTAGCAATTTTACATAATCGTTACTTTTCTTTAAAAAAATCAATAAATTACTTTTAGTAAAGGTTTTTAATAACTTGTACCTCCCAAAAAACATTTTTTTTATTTTCGACATTTTTTTCAAAACGGTATGACTGATTTAAAAAATTTTGTATACAGAGGCTTCCGAAAACTATAAATATTTTTGTGTACTTGAATTGAAAAAAAAAAAATTTGGACTTTTAAGAAAGGTTTTACATTTTTTTCAAATCAAATATTTGGAAAAATCAAAATCTATTGCTCCTACGAAAAAAAGTGTTGTATTTTTTTTTTAGCAAAATTTTATAGGCATTAATATAAACTCATTAGTTTTTTGAAAAAAATTATATTTGCTTAGATATAAACAAAAAAACTGTTATTTTTCCATTTACAGTACAAAATAAAAAGTATCACTTTGATACGCTATAACTTTAAGATAAATAAACATACAGAGTTTGTTAACCGCTTATTTCTTAGATAATTTTACGGTCTAAATGTTATTTTTTCATGATTATGTTGTAAAGGGAGAATTCATCGAGTTGCTGAACAAAAACCAAATCACTTTCTTTTTCAAGATGGCGATGTTCCCCTTACCCCGGCCACACCAATATCTTGGGTTTTATTAAGAGGAGTTGTAGCCAAACTTAAATCGTACAAAAATTTTAGCCCATCGATTAATGAAATTTTAATTAATTTTTTAATAAAATTTGCTCCACCGTGAAGTTCTTCCATGATTTTCTCAGAATCTATTGCTTCCATGAAAAAAAGTATGTTAATCTATTTTGTGTAGAATGACATAACCTACAATTTATACCTTCACATTTTTCAAAAAAAAACTTAGTTATTGAGAAATTAAAAAAAAAAAACTAAATTTTACTTCCTTTAACGCCCACCCCCCCCCCCCCCTTAAAAAATTAGGCCCCGGTCCAAATCGGAACTTTTCATGAAATGCTTAAAACGTAAAAACAAAGCTTTCTACCAAAATTTAGCTTTGTCGGAATTTTTTCGAAGTGAAAGTCTAATTTTTCTGGGCTATCCTACTATTTTGATTTAACTTTTTCCATATACTTAAATTAATACGAAAATATAAAAGTTTACAAATAGCAACTATTATTAGTACCATAACACGTTTTATATAATTTTGAATTTTCAGTAAACAGATTTTGACTATTTTTTTAAATATAAATTTTCAAACAATGTTTTTGAATTTTTAAAAAAAAGTTTCAAAATTTTTTAAACACCTTTCTCTCATAACTTCCATGTCTTTACATCATTGTTATGCTTTCAAACCTTCACTGCTTTATTTATTAGATATTTTGAGGCGGTTGACTAGTTACACAGTTTTTAAAAGTCCGTAATAGTTAGAAGTATGCCTTATTTAATTAAATAAAACGTCAATTAAGACAAGTTTTAGACAGCCGATGCCGTTGTCCAAGTTAGAAAACTTTAGGACAACACTAAACAAGGTTTTTTTATAACATTTTGAAGTTGGGCGGCTGTTAAATTTAGACAAAGTTTATAAGTACAACTGTCCGCGTCTAGAACATAAGAGCGAATACGTGCGACCTAGTCGCTTAAACGGTTGGATCGATTTTCTTAAAACTTGATACAAAGTGGTTTTGATGCTCTGCCTATCCTTTTATTTTCAAAAAATAGTTATTTATGGTAAGTTCCAAGGAACTATTTTTTTAATTTTTGATTTTCTGATTTCAATAATATTTTATTAAACTTTAATTTTTGTATTAAAGTTTTTAAACAAATATTTTTAGGATTTTTAAAAAAATATTCTTTTTTTAATATTTTGGCATTCTCCTTTTGTATTTAATGCTTTTAAATTTTTTCTGTTATTATTTTTATTTCTTATAACTCTCAGCCTCTTGAACATAAGAGCAAGTTTATGCGACCCAGTCCTGCATTTTATTTTGGTTGGTTTTTGTTAATTTTTCCTACCAACATTTTTTTTTATAAAATTTTGAAAACTATCAATAACGATAGAAGATTTAGTTTTGAACAAAAAGTATTAAGTTTGAAATCCCCAGATTTAGTTTTTGAGTTATACCAACCTAATTGAAAAGTGCCCAGTGTGACCATATTTTCATAAACGCATTGGTAAATAAAGTAGAATATTCGATTTTAAGCATGCTTTTGCCTCAAAATTTCATATTCAATGATAATAATAAAGCCTTGAACGGAATTGTTAATTTTGAAAAGGTGTAATTCAATAGTGTACGTTTATAGCGGGTCAAAATTGGCCTTTATTGTAAAAGGGACAGAGTTTAATTTTTTCCAAATGATTCAAAAAACGTATAATTTTTTAAATAGTTATATTTTATTAAAGCTCATTAAATTCTTCACAAAAAAATATTTACACTTTTTTTCAAAAATCAAAAAAAGTCTAATTTTCCGGGACTAAATAAGAAATCTTTTCAAAAGTTTGTTTGCTACAAAAACCTTATTGATCAGTATTTTCATCGTGATATGCTTTTTTTTTTCTTAACTTCTTATTAAGTTTGAGAAAAAATTATCACATTTAAACCCTCAACTCGAAATAAAATTTCTAGAGCGACATTGCCAATTTGTAATTCGAAAGTAAAAGTAAAAACAATTCATCACGATCATCATCATCATTGTTTTTTTTTTATTTTTATTTTTATTTTATTGCCTCAGATCCACCCCATTGAAATAAGTTTAATTAAGCCAAATTAGATAGATTGGCCCTAGTTTTGGGGTTAATTGCATTAAATGCGAAAATAAACGGGTGATCTCTCATGTGAGTGAATGTGCCCCTTGAATGCCCTCAACAACACAGTGCATTGATGATGATGATGATTATATCGTTAATAAGTACTACTCTCGACGAAATACCATTTCTCTTCTGATGTGGTGTGCTATACTGGTCGATAGCCTCATGTTAGTCAAATATTTTTTTTTTATTGTCTGCTATTTCAAGTCCAACATCACCATCACCATAGTTCATAGGGTCTCTTATCTCATCTGAGCTTAAACGTTTGTCGGTGGTCGGTCAGTGTCATCAATTTATTGTGATTCAAGAATTTCCCACGGAATCATTAATGAGTTATTTGTTGAATCACTAAATGAACTTTGAAAAAAATTACACGGATTAAAATATAATTAAAAACAAACTTGATTTAGTCCAATCGAATGGGACCTATCCATGATTGCAAAAAAATGCACAGAAAAATACTTAAAAAGGTACCTGAAAGCGTTGGAATTTCTCACCTTTTTTAGACACAGTAGTTGGTTGCTTCTAAAGAAGAACGTGGTCCACTTTCAACGTTGTTTCTTGGACACACATTGCTTCTTCTTTTGTAGCCTTAAGGAATAAATACAGACGGTTCCTGTTTTCTCAGAACTGTATAGCTATTCAAATTGAAACTTCCCTTCATTTTTATTTATTTTTTTCCTTCGATCCTAGAACATAAGTATAACCGGAAATTTAAATTTGCAACTTCCAACTGTATAATGTACAAGTACACAACATACCTACTCTCATACTAGATTAAGGTACTTAATTTCACTTCCTCAGGAAGTACCATCCCTTGTGATTCACTGAAAATAAAAAAAAGAAAAAAAAATGTCGGTCTGTCGGGAGTGACATTGCAAACCTAAAATTAAAAAATACGTCAAACTTTCCCACGATCACGCGCCAGTCGTAGAGCAAGTGTAGCCGCATCGTCACCACCAAAACAGGAGTAACTTTACTCTCTCTCTATCATACACCGCTTGTGATAGCTTCATTATACCGAGGGGTGAATGACGTGTATGACATTATTTTGATATATCCCTATCCAGAGAGTTTTAGTGCCCCTGTAATTGGGAATTGGGATATTCCTTGTAAAATCATACTTTCCATCCTCTTTAAAAAAAAAAACATAAAAAAAAATAATTTTGAAAACCACCATATCCGCAAGGTTATTGAGACGCACTTGTACCTCTCTGCCAAGTAACACAACGTACAGGGACAGGGAGTGATATGTGATTTTTGTTTACCCCTGGTGTTCCCTGTGTCAATGTCTGCAACAAGAGAAACGAAAAAAAAGAAAAAATACAACAACAAAAAAGTTAAAACACGAACACGTACATTTTTATGATGGAAGAAATACGCCCTCTTCCGTTCGGGCATGTGATTTTATCGGTCGTTTCCCTTCGGCGTATTTTGTTAGGATCAATGTTTGTATATGCACATCACAATCCATAGAATCCGGAGGAGACGCATCGAGAACCACGAAAACCAGAATCAACACGGAACAACACGGTAGCAGCTCGCTGACAACATTTTGCCATATGCTTATGATGGCTTCCAAAATAAAATCGAAAGATCCTGTGTAACTGCACTGGCTGATGGTTTGGCGGAGAGTTTTTTTTTACTTTTACTCATCTCAGCACTATAAAGGAATGTAAATTTTGTTCAATGTTTTTCCATGTCATGATGTTGTGTTCGATGGAACCCGCATCTTTGCTCTGATTTAAGAATTCTATTCGTCATCGTCTTTCATGAGTGTATACTTTTTTCTTGGAAAATAAAACTGAGACATGAGGAAGCAGCAAATAATGTGCCCTATACCTAGACCTACATTAATAGTAAGTGGTGTTCAATTTGAATACAACAGGTCCTTTCTTTCAAGAGTTTTTCGCTCAATATGCCACTTCATTTCCTGAATAGGGATGAACATTAATGAATAGAGTCCCTTTTTGTAGTTTCAAGTGGACGATCTTTTTAGCACTTAGAGAAGGTACCTACCTAAACACATACATAACCTACATAATTTCAAAAGGGCACTCTTGAAAACATTCAAACATATTTTTGAGGAATGGCATTCAAAATAAAATTCATATGTGAAAAGAATCTATATAGGTCGACAGGGATCTTTTTATTTATTATTATTATTTACTTTCTATACGAAAATGACAAGTAATATTTTTGAATGAAAATATTGTAGTCGTATAGCGTTGGTTTTTGCCATCTGGGGCGATGGCGAATATTGAAATATTCAAAACCAAAAAAGACTTCGAACTAAATATACACAAAAATTCTAGAAAGCTAATTTTTATTATTCTCACATAATAAAAGTAACCAATTAAAGTAGCCAAGAAAAGTAACCAATAAAAGTAACCAGTAAAAGTAGCCTGTAATAGTAATTAATAAAAGTTACCGGTAAAAGTAACCAAAAAAGGCAATTAAATAAAGTTACCAGTTAAAGTAACTAATAACCATGAGAATAAAAACGTAACTAATAGAAAATTTAATATTTTTGTTAATTTTTCTGTGGAATGTAATTCAATTTAAAGATTTTAGTGACCAGGGCGAAACGCATTTGGACTGAAGGTCACAAAAAAATTTAAATTGAGTAACCAATATCAATGGTAACAAATAGAATTGACAAATAGAATTAACAAATAAAAGTAACCAATAAAAAAATAAATCAAAAGAGACAAATAGAAGTAACCAATGAAAGTAACCAGTAAAAGTAGAAAATAATAGTAACCAGTAATAGTGACCAATAAAAGTAATCAATTAAAGTGACGAATAAAAATAACCAATTAAAGCAACCAATAAAAGTTACCAAAAAATGTACCTAACCAATAAAAGTCACAAAAAAAATTAACCAACAAAAGTAACAAATTCAGTTAAGAGAGAGAGAGAGACAAGAGGAGCCTTGAATAATGATAGCCCTCTACTGGCAACAAGACCCAGCACTTCAACGGATAAGAAACTGAGAGTATGTACTTGGAACGTTAGAACGCTATACACCTAGGTGCAACTCAAAAACTTAAGTTTATCTTCACGCACTATAAAACAGACATTATTGCAACCCAGGAGATGAGATGGATAGGATCAGGAACGATGAAAAGAAAAAATTGTGACATTTATTACAACTGTGATGAAAATCTACATAACGGGTGGCGCACCAATTGTGCTACAATAAGAAATTCAAATAACTTTTTTTTTTAATCGATGTATTTCATTTATTTTTTTTTGATTGGTTAGAAAATTAAATTTTATTTTAAATAGTTAGTTGTTTTTAAAGATTATAGACCGCAAATGACCTCCACGCTCTCCCACGCATATGCGGCACCTGATCAAAAAATTATTCATTGCGGCCTGAAGAGTTGAAGTTGGGATCGCGTCAATTATTGTCATTATGGACTGCTTTAATTCAGTTAAATTCCTGGGCTTCGTTTTATACACCTCTTGCTTGACATAACCCCATAAAAAGAAGTCTGGTGCAGTCAGGTCAGGTGACCTTGGGGGCCAGCGAAGAGTGGAGTTCCTAGAAATTATTTTGTTTGCGAATTTTTTGTTTAGCTCCGCCATAACTGGTCTGGCTACATGTGCAGTTGCTCCATCTTGCTGAAACCAAACGCTGTTGAATGGTATACGTCTTCGGCGCAGTTCTGGGTAAAAAAACTCCTTCAACCTCTTTAAACAACGGTCCCGATTGACAGTAACGGTTACACCGTTTTCTTTAAAGAAGTACGGCCTGACAATACACCTTGATGAAACTGCGCACCACACAGTGACTCGTTCTGGGTGTAGTTCCGTCTCATGGAGCATTTCTGGATTAGACTCATTCCATATACGGCAATTTTGCTTGTTTACATTGCCGTTAAGATCAAAATGGGCCTCATCAGACATGAACAAACAATTGATCAATGTGTTGTCTTCTTCGGCCATTGATATCATTTTTTGGCAAAATTCCAGGCGAACAGGCAAATCCTGAGGGTTTAACTTGCTAGTAATTTGGACTTTGTACGGAAACAAGTTTAAATCGTCATGAAGTATCCGTTGTAATGACCGTCTACTAACTCCAATTTGCCCCGATAAGTTTCGGGTCGAAACGCTCGGATTGGCCTGTATTGCAGATGCTACTGCTGCGATTGTATCCTGAACCCGAACATTGGCATCTCGATGGTACGGCCTTCGTGCGATGCTTCCAGATTCGGCAAATATGTTTACAAACCTCATAATGGTCCATCTACTCGGGGGATTACCGCCAAACTCCCGCCTAGATTCCCTTTGGCTGGAAATGACGGACTGCAAAGCATGGTACCGTTGCACTATCCAAATTCTTTTCTCCGTATCCCAAGCATCCATTTTTATAAATCTAAATAGTAACCTAAAAAATAGAAAAAAAAAATAAGCCGATTACTCACACAGAAAAAAAGATATTACGTTTTATTTTTGTAGCACGATTCGTGCGCCACCCTGTATAATAGGAAATAGGATGAGGAATCGTTAGTTATCGACTATTAACCGATGAGTGATCGTCTGGTTGTGAACCGTATCAAAGTCACATTCCAAAATAAAAGCTCAATAAGCACAATATAAGCTGAGGCACACGCCCCACACAATGGAGTTGAAAGCTAGACACAACTTACGGAGTCAGCCCAGAGAGTTCGATGAAAAAAATTTCCTCGGGGCCCCAATGCTCAACTCGAAAGGAAGACACCTTCCGTGGATTTTTTGGTAGCAACAGCATAGAGACAAATGATAACAGCCTCCACTAATAGACTTTAAGGAAGCTTGTTATACAGTGATAAGTATTACTAGGTTTCTACGGCAGGCGCGTATACAGGGGGAGGGCAATGGGTGCAACTTTTTCTTTTCTTTTAACTCCCTTATGTATTTCGATTGCGGTTCAGTATGCAACTATGTTCCACTTCTTTTTTAGCCATAATATACGTTTCTGATGGTAATACAGTAGACGTTCGAAATAGTGAAGTAATAAAAACCAGGCCTATTCATTGTTTATTCTTTCGAGATTGTTCACTTTTTCAAGCAGAAGTTTTTTAAAGGCATTCTAAAGATGAATTTTATCCAAAATGCAAATTTTGTTCGATGTGAATGGTTTTTATATTTAAAAGTTAAGAAAAATCGAAACAATTCCCCAGTGTTCTCAAGTAATGTTAAATGCTTGCGAGTTATTTTTACATAATTTCTAATTTTATAGAAAATTTCGTGTGTTTACTATTTGGAATAGTTAACTATTTTCAGATTCACTAATTCGAACGCCTACTGTATTCGTGAAGATTCTTTTTTCACCTTCATGGATGAGTTTTAGGAACTTCCTTACTATTCATGAACAAATCAAACAAAATTTATTTTACGGATATTTTAGAAACTACAGGTTTTCGCCCATTTACTTGGTTTCATATTCATTTTTTTGTTGCCTCTGTTTGATTGTTCACGACACGGTGCCAGTCAATTTTGCTTGCAAGCACATTTGACGTTAACGCACACATTCTCTGGCTTCTGCATACTTATTTGTTCCGTCAGCTCGATTTTCTTACGGTGGTGCGGTGAAATTGCACTGTAGATGATATTTTCAAACATGTGATTTTAGCAAACTGCAATATCGAACACAGAGCTATTGCAGTAATACTTTTATTTGCTTTTTTGGATAGAAGACTTTTTCAGAGAATATTCTGCAAATGCATTTTTGACTCAGATAACAGCCTTTAACTTGTCTTTGAATTCAAAAACGCTGTTAAGACACCCTGTTACTGCCGCCACAAACTGCATAAATTCATTTCACGAAGCCCCAAAGTAGCCGCTGTTTGAGGCACTGTGCAGATAAAAAAAGAGGTAATTGCGTTCTTCAAATTTTGACTAGTATGAAAAGTACTACAATTGTCTGTAGATCGTATCAAGATTATGGAAACTCTGGAAAAAATTTCGCATTAATGCAAATTGCCCCCGCTTGACGAAATCCTGGATCCGCGCCTGTTCTACGGCTACGAGTCCACAAAGCAACCAAATCTTACCAGGTAGTAACTGCTGAAAGACACGCCTCCAACATCTTAGACGTGTACTTTTGAAGGAAAAAACGTCGACTATGAATATTTCCTTATTGCGGCAAGCTTTAAAGCTCGACTGTCTAATAATGGAAAGAAATAATAAACTGACCTACAGAAGAAATTCAACGCTGGTCGATTCAACAGGACCTTACCTGAGCATCTATGTGAGAAGCTCTCCGTTGTGTATTCACCTCCTAGAGACCTCAACAAATAGTTGTCCCAGTACCGCGATATCATCAAAGAGGCAGCTGAAACCACAATAGGCTAACAAACACCCCCAAAAAAGAACGCGTAGCATGATGATGAATGCGTATAGCTGACAGAACATGCACATTCAAATATTTTGAAAACAAGAGGAGAGAGAGAGAGGACTATTGGCCAAGAAGAAGAAAGGAGAAGACCCTAAGTAGAAAGAAGAAGAAAGCGTACGCAGCCTCCCTCTCAACGAGATTCAAAAGTCTAGCGAATATAACAACCCAACAAAATCATCTCAAAAACCAAGCAACTGGCTGCTGACTTTAAAGTCGGAACGCAGGCTCTACAAAACAGCAAAGTAAACTTAGTCATTTAGGCACAAGGAATAGTAGATATTTTTAAGCAGCATTTCCAGGAGCTGCTGAATGGGCATCAGGTAGAACAAAAGAAAGGACTTGAAGAGAACCCACCTCGAGTCAATGAAGACCCGCACCACAAATCAGTATTGACTTTGACCTAGCTAAAAAAAAAACTCAAGAATAACAAGGCCACCGGATCTGATGGGTAACCAGCGGAGCTCTTCAAGCATGGAGAGCATGTATTGAAAGGATGCATGCACTAATCAACTAAGTTTGAGTGAAGTGCAGCATTCTACTATGACTGGTCTATCAGCTCCATACGTCCCATTGACAAAAATAGCGATCCTGACTATTTTCACTAGATATATCGAGGCATATCTCTGATAAAAGTGGCATACATGATCTATATAATCGAAAAATACCAGTGTGGTTTCCGGTCAAGCATATCACCAAAGACCAAATAACAACTCTCAGGTAAAACCATGGAAATGATCAATGAATTTGAAGTCGAGACTAACCATCTATTCATCGACTCCAAAGCCGCGTATGATAGCATTCATCGTCAGGAGCTCTATATGGTGATGGCAAAACTTGGAATCCCAGGAAAACTGATACAGCTGTGAAGCGCGTAATTCGAAAATACGCGATGAAATGTGCAACTAGGTAAAAGCTCTTCCGAACTATTCCAAAACTGCATAGGGTTTCGTCAAGAAGCTGTCCTATCATGTGATTTCATCAAACAGCAGCAAACAGTGCAATGGGCAGGCGCTAATACTGAAGGTATTATTTTTCAACAGATCTGTCTACCTTTTAGGATTTTCCGATAATATCGACATCATCGGCCGCTCCCAACGGTCTTAGTCTCCAAGTAAACAAGCATATGACCAAATATATGCTTTCAACAAATAATGAAAGATCTGTCAAACAGCTGGGACAAAACGTCACTGTTGATAGCAACAACTTTGAAGTTGTTTAGGAGTTCATCTACTTGAGAGCAAACATTAATCTCATGAACGACATCTTAGTGGAGATCCAACGAAGAATTACCCGACCAAACTAGTGCCACTTCGATTTGACGAAACAAATTGATTCAAAACTTCCTAACACGCGTAAGACGAAGTGTACTCTACCGTCTACCAAACGCTCATACTTCCAGTCCTGCTTTAAACGATAATCAGAAAGAAAGAATTTATACTTGGCCTTTTCGGAAAGAAAATTCTTCGACAGATATTTGGTCCTGTGTGAGAGAGTGGGGTGGGGCGAATGGAAGAGAAGATATAACCGCGAACTCTATGAGCTGCATCAAGATTTGGGGTAGTTTAGAAAATCAAAGTACAACGACTCGATTAAATTGGCTCGGCCACATGGAGCTTATGGACAACAATACTCCAGCCAAGAGAGTCCTTGAATCTCAGCACTAGGTTTGAGAGAACAAAGAAGACCGAACTATTGGTTTAAGGATCAAGCCATCGTGGGGATGCTTGGTCTAGATGACTGGAAGCATTATGTTTGAGATCGTAGAGGATGTAATGCTGCCGTACTTCAACCTGCTACCCAACCGTCACCTAAGTTAAACATTTTGGAGATAAACTTTAACAAGATGTGCATTTATCGCATTAATTTATTGCAATCATTTTAATATCATTAATTGTATATTGTGCGACCTGTCCTCGAACAAACTTTTGCTTGTTTCTGCATATGGAGCGGCTAGCGGTAACGACAACATCATACAGGGACCTTGTAAGCACAGTATATGCTACTTTTTTTTTAAGTGCCCCAATGGAATTAATTTCTCCGTAAATAAGTAGAATTTGTTTATTAATATTATTCAGATATGCTTGTTGAGCCTCAATATCTATATCTATAATATAGTTCTCCCCCCCAACCAATTGACAACGACGAAGGCGGACGTCAAAATGGTCAGTGGTGGTGGTGCAGGCAGACGATACTCCAAATAGCGAAAACACCGACTCCGACCAAAAGCCGCACCAACGTCTAATCCATTTAACAATTCAACAAACAAATGAGACCAACCAGCCTTTGGATGGACTCTCAACTCAAGGTGTGATGTGTATAAGCTATAAGCGAAGCATATACTCACAGTCACAGAATATGTATCTCTATCGAGTGACACAGACTGCTAGCATAGTACCTAACTCAGATAAATGAATATTCCGATGATGTAACGATTATTTTTCCTTCTCCAGTTGTAAAAATAGCATATTGGCCACCTAGCAAATTTTCTAATGGCACATCCAATCTGTAGTAGGCAAGCTTCTCTAGGTGGAGGTATACACAGGGTGTTTGACATTTTGTGACTATGTGCTGCATTCAGAGAAATAAGGTAAGCACAAATTTAACAAGTCACTTGTTAAATTCACAAGGTGCACATTCCCAAAAAAGAATTCTAGAAATGGGGGTAACTACACATGATTTTAATAAAACTATATTCAATGTTAAATTGAAATGGTAGAATCTTTGAAAACGTTCATTAAAAAAGACGCCATGTTATTTCAAAACAAAAAGTTTCTATCAATTATAACATATTGACAACACTGCAGTGTGATTTTTTTTTACCAAGTTTCTGTTTAATTTTACTACAAAGCCATTTGATTTGACGTTTCCCATAGTTATTTTTACAATGTTTACCTAACGACCCCAGATCATCTTGTTAACCCGTTGTTAGGTTGATTTTCCTTTGCATTTGTGAATCGTTTTTGAGATCAGATCAATAAGAAAAGCCGTGGAGTGTAAAATTAACAATTTTACGATAAATTTGTTTGCATGGCTTACTTTTAAGAAAAAGAAATAAACATAACAATTTTTAGCAAATCACCCTGTATAGTTTTGGCATAGAGCACTGCACCAGGGGAAAAAGTGTCAGCGGCCGCCGATTACCATTGCCATTTGAGACCATTTGCGTCCATACGTTTGAATGTTTGGAATCTATTAGTTTTTACTGACTGAAAAAAAAAAGTTTAATTGTCATTAACTTATGGGTGAGGAATTATTGTTGCGCTTTAGAGAGCTGATTGTGCATACTTTGGCTTTGACTACATGGGGTGTGTCAATTGATTCTCATTAGGGCAAAATAAACTACTTACAACAAGCTAAATGACAACGATACCGGACGATAACAGTCTTAGACCCCGCTAAAATGTAAGTAGCTAGGATGGAATAGGCAGCTTTAAAGATTGTGTTCTATTTTCGTAATCCTTTTTATTTGCGGTATATACATTATGTATGAAGGTACCGCATATAAAGTTATGCTTACTTATACTTACTTATCCGGCTCCCTATCTATGGAGGGTGCCTGGGATATTGCGGTCTTCCATCAGTTGCGGTCCCTCGCACGCTCCCTCCAGTCATCAAGACCAAGCGTTTTTGCGTCGGAAACCACCTGGTCCCTGTAGCGGAGGTTCGGTCTTCCTGGTCGTCTCGAGCCAGTGTAGTCGACGTGTTTTGTCTCTTTGGACTACATCCACATCTTGGTATAGCTCGTACAATTTACGATTGAATCTTCTCCTCCATATATCCAAATATCAAATATCCGCCGAAGAATCTTTTTCTCAAAAGTGCCCAATATCAATTCCCCTTTTTTACTTATCGTCCAGCACTTTGCACCGTAGAGAAGAACTGGTAAAATTAGCGTTTTGCATAGCGTGCACTTTGTCTTTCAGGAAAGGAGTTTTGAACCCATTTTCTTGGCCAAACCGAAGTAGCAGCGGTTTGCTAGGGTAATTCTTTGTCGGATTTCCACTAAGGTGTCATTCGTGGGATTGATGTTTGTTCCGAGGTTCTTTTCATCAATAGCTGTGAATGCTTCTAGTACAGCTCGCTTGGAGCGGCCCATAATGTCGATGTCGTTCTCATGGCTAAGTAGTTGCGAAGACTTGCTGACCAAATTAACACTACTCTTGCAAACTATCTGCTCCAGGACTAAGTTGTAGAAATCACATGATAGCTCATCTCCTTGTCTGAACCCTGAACATGTCTGTAATAGCTCGGATGAGCTGTCACGTATTTGCACGTTGCACCGCGTATTTTGTTACGTCATGCGGCATAGTTGGATCATTTTTCTTGGGATCCCGTGTTCCGACATCGCCAATAGAAGTCCTTGGCAACTTATGCTATCATATGCGCCTTTGATAACTTTTAAAAAATATCAATAAATTACCTATGGGTGGAAACCCATTTTTTCAAAAAATCCATGACAGATCGGAGTTGGATCCAATATGGATCAGAGTCGGATCCAGCACGGATCAAAGACAGATTTGAGACCGATTAGAGACGGATAAAAGACGGATCGAAGACGGATCCAAAATGGATTGGAGACGGATCGAAGACGGATCCAAGATGGATTGGAGACGGATCGAGCACTGATCGAAGACAGAGAAATTTAATGATTTTAAAACATACCTACAAACAATAAAACAAACTTGTCGACAAATTGGGTAATTGGTATACGAGTATAATTATTGTTAAATGCGGTATACAACAGATGTTCCGATCTCCTCATGGCTGAGGACATGACATGGGTTGACCAAAATTGCGAATCAAAAACGACTTCACTAAACTAGGATCAGTCTTAGTGAAATCATCAGAATGAAGCGCTACTAGAAATAATTGTCTTCGTGTTTATTGACGAATTGTGACGTATTACAAAAAGTTTTCTACGATGATCACATGAAATTAGTGTCAGAAAATTAACGAATTACTACTTCTTCTATAGCTCCTTGGTCCCTTGAGAAAAAGCAAAAGGCGTTGTTCATGAAAATGTGTTAAGCTCTTTCTATCTTTTTATCAGCTTCTGTGTTTTCTTTTCGACTGTTCTGTGCCAAGTTTTTCCCTGGCCACCAGGTCTTCTGCTATCTTTAGTAAAAGGTGTCCACTCAGCGTCCGCCATATAAATAAATAAATAAATTTGCTGTCGCAACAGCTCGACCAGAACCTGGGCCTAGTGACTTACAACTCTCAATTATTCCTGTGTGTATTGTTGGCAGTAATGGAATCGAGGAGACCGACATTTTTTTGCCCACTCCGAATAGCTAGATGAGAAGCACTTTTTATGACAATTTGTCATTTGTTAGGAGAATTTGTCAGTCCCTCATAAAAGGCAATACCTCGACAAAAAAATCATTTCTGTTTTTTCTGGTGATAGGCCGTATAGAAAGTGTCCAATACATTCCCACTTTCTTTTAAAAAGTACCATGTCGATAAATTTTTGACCAGTCTTCTGATGGAGTTCTTTGGTGGAGATGGTATTGGGACAAAAAGTACTAAGCATGTTTCGAAAACATTTATTCGTAAAAGTTTGCAGCTTTTTTGTGATAAGGGCGGTCACTTACATGTACTTTATCCCCATAGCTGTATGGACTATTCGTTCGAGCAGAACAATCGCAGCTTGGTTATCGTACTGCGGACTTTGCTCCTCCAAACTTTGTACAGTATGCCCAAAGCAGCTTATTGTTTATCTATTTTATACAAACTTTGACAATTTTTTAACGAAGTCATAAGCAGGACAACGACGTTAACGACCGATTGCAAAGCATGTTGCATGTATAGAAGGGAAGACCATCGATTGGTTCTATTTTACGCTCAACATTTGACAGAAACTGAGTGTTGTACTTTTGAAAAATATTTCAGTGACTTTCAAAATGGAGATACTGTTTTTAAAATAGTGCGAATTTTTACTGCAGCTGCATTTAGCAATTTTATGAAAAAATTTCTGATACTGGTGATTTATTCGTAAGCCGAACATATTCCCGTTCTTTTCTACCCGCTCAACGAAGAATATTACAGCTGCTGCCAAAATTGTGCGCCCAAAAGCGAAGCCCTCAAAACACCAAAGATCTAAGCAACTTATCAGTCGCACTGGTCTGAGGATAATTTAGCATCAAGATCTAGGAATATTTTTTTTCATGGTTCAATTGACTCAGCGGTTAAACAAAGATAACAAAAAAAAAATAACAAAAAATAAAATAGCAGTAGCTTGAAATTGACGAAAGTTCCGTTGAAAAAAAAAATTCTTTCGGAAATTCTTTACTTCCATCCAGCAGCTACGTTAACAAACGTAGTCATTGCAGCCAATGATGCATTCTCAACGTGATTATTTGGTGTGGTTTTCGGAGTGGCGGCATTATTGGTCCTTTTTTCTTCCAGAACTACCGACGATGTAAGAAATATAAGGTACAATAAGCTAGAAATTGGGAGAACATGGTTCTAGCAACTTAGGGATGCGTGCAAAAAAAAAGCCGTCCATTAATCGATTTATTGCAGAATAAGTTGAATAATCGTGTAAACTGTCGTTTTGGCGATGTTGCTTGGCTGAAAGGGAGCTACAATTAGACGCCTTTAATTATTTTATACATGGAATCTTAAAAAAAATCAACTAAAAGAGCAAGTACATGCAACCTAGTCTTTAATTTTTTTTATTTCCGTAGCTGTTCTAAAAATCTAAAAAAAAAAAACTTTTACAAGTTAACGCCTTCGACAATTCTTAATTAAGCTCACATCTACAAACCAAAACTAATATAAACTCAAAAGATAGCTCGGCACCAAAAAGCTATTGACTTTTAATTTATGAATTTTACCAACTTCTATAAAATGTGATTTCTAACTATCATAAATTGAACACATTTTATTTTCTTTAAAAATACCAACAAACCATTTCAGTCAGTCTTATTTAAAAACCATTAAGCGCATCTAATGAGCATTCAGCTTATCATAATGCTCCTCAATATTTATGTGTTCTGTCAACATTCTTCCTGAAATCAAAACAACATATACCAACCATACTCCTAGTCTGCTTCCTTCTATACTATACCTACTGTCAGTCAAAACAATCTCAACAACATAAATTCAGTGCAGAAAATCTTATCCAAATGCTAATTCTATGAATGGATAATCCATTACGACATTTTATTCAGTTTCAGTCATCAGCTCAGAGCGCTTCTACCTCATCCCCTTTGGATTTTCGACTGTTGGCGGAGCAACGGAGGTATAGTAATGCTCCATTTATCTGCCTATAGTGCCTGGTCAAGAGGAGACGACGACGACGACGACGATGACGACGACTGAATGATATAAACATAAACACGACCAAGTGCACATTTAAACCATATACCGGATAACAATTCTGCATCCATATGTGCCCAGCAGCTTCTCTAGATATACCTTCACCAACTTTATACATTCGATTCATTAAAATTGTTGAATAAAAATTAAAAAAAAAAATACAAAAAAACAAATCTAGAAGAACCTTCATCCCGACTTTGCAGCATCCGCCGGCCGTGCCACATTCGGAAGGGCATGGAACTATAGAAGAAGAATACAAAAAAAAAATAAAAATAAAGAGTTGAAAAGTACCATAACAAGAAGAATCATAGAGAAGCAACAGTTTTAGTCCCCCAATGGACCAGATCCAGAACAAGAACCCGCATTTAAACCATCACCAACACCAATACCAGCAGAATATCTGAAAACTAGGAGAACTAGAACTATGTAGAAGTGAACCTATAGGGAGCAGTACTCTCTTGCTCCGCTACCACCGCCACCGCCGCGCCACCACCGCACGTTGCACCGCCAGAACGGAATCAAATTGAAAATATCAGCAAAGTTGTTGCGCCACACCGGGAGAACTGGCTAGGGCCACTATTGCCAACTAAGTGAACATTTTGAAGGTTTATAGAAAAACAAATTCTACATTGGGAATTTATTACCTTCGTTCTTTTCATGCTAGTGTACTGTAGATGCGCATGTGTACAGTAGGATGCGCTCAATATCAGCCCTTGCGTTCTGCATATCGTCCAACACTCGGCACCACCTCATTTCCATAAGGAAATTTTAACGAAACTTAACAAACTATAGCCGCGTCATATGCTTTCCGGATATTCACCTGTTTTTCTCCGACCACTCGACCACTGAAGTGCCCCTTTAAAGTTCTAGTTAAAAGTTGAACAGATTTGTTAAAAAAGTGCACTCAGTGTTAACACCTGCACTTGCCGAAACCCTGTGCGTGTTTGGAATAGTTCAGAAAAGCATAACGACCGAGGACTCTTACACTTGGATCTTGTCACGTTTATCAGGGATATGCTTCGATGGTTATGGCAGAATATAGGATCGCCCATTTCGTAGCTTGATACACCTGTCATCGGGCATGCTTCCTCCGCCTAAACTTGGTTGATGAATTGATACATGCATACTTTCATTACATCCCCTCCGTGCTTAAAAAGCTCCGCTATCGTAAGACATCATATCTGGCGAGGCGGCCTTGTTATTCTTGACCTTCTTTTGAGCTAAGTCTACCTCTTTTATACTCTGTGGTGGAAATGGTTCTTCATTGACTGGAGGTGGGTTCTCACCTTGTGCTATTTTTAGCTCAAGCTGAAGCCTATTTAGCAGCTGCTAGAATTGCTGCGTTCCGGTCTCAAAGCCAGCAACTATAGTTGTTTGGCTTTTTTATAAAACTTTCAGGTGTTGTTTCGATCGCCAGACTCTTCGATCTTCTTGAGCTGGGAGGCTTCGAATGCCCTCTTCTTTCTACACAGTCTTCTCCTCTTTTCAGCTTGCTCGATACCGGTACAGCATATTTGCATGTACATCTTTTGTCACCTTTTTCAGCTGAACGGATTCATCATCATTCCATGCATTCTTTGTTTGGGGGTGATGGATGAAATGAAATCACCTTAGCCTTAAAAAACCCTCAAGCTACCGTCAAATGCTTCGAGGATGTCGAGAAAGCATTTGACAGTATATTTATTGAAGCCAATATCCATAAACTTCACTTACTATACTTTTTTTAAGCAAATCAAAATAATTATGTCTTTGCTTTCTTGCAGAAAACTTTTTTGTCTCACTGAAAACTTTAAATCAATAGTGAAGAACAGCAGAGCTGGAGTTGCCTTAAGTTCAAAACTTGGACCCATTTCAAGTGAATGAGAGAATATTTTTGTTTTTGCTGACGAATCATTCACCTGTCCGGGAAGTGTCCCACATCTGCAAATCTCAATTTTGATGACAACAAAATGGATTTTCTTGATCAATCCATCACAATTCAAACTTATTTGCTTTAAAAGACCAGGAGACAGTTGCAGTCGCTTGACTGGAAACTGTGGAAGCATCACCGGACAGAAACGGCCTACTAGCAAAGCGTAGCTTTAAGTATCCAGCATCAGCTTTAACGAGCTGCTGAAATTCAACCCACATTCATAGACTTCAGTCAAAAAGCAAACCCTCCCTTCTATATCGATTGTGTACCAGCTAATTGTAATGAAAACTACATTAATTCCCCATTTATTCACTCTCCATTAAGTTTAAAGTCGCCATTAAAATGTTTCATAGACATTTTATTCTAATTTTAATGGCGACTTTAAACTTACGCGAGAATGAATAAATTGGGACATAGCCAGCAGAGAAAAATTTTAAACATTATTAGCCACTTATTTTGTTCTTGAGAATCCAATATATTTTTAGTACGCATCCGTTGGCAATCATGGCAATAGTCATCATTTAGTTGATCGTCTATTCTATGCTATTACCGCCGGCTCTCCTTCTTTTTGCCGTTTGCCTCTGTCGAAGTCATCGCGTTGTTGTCGTCGTTCGTCGTCGTCGTCGTCGTCAGTTTTTTTAGACAATTTCCGGGTCGTTGACTTTTCCCTTGCGTCCGATGATGATCGCGCACACCAACTTCTATCTATCTATCTTCAATATCTATTCGCCCGCTCCGTAGCTTGTGGAGACAACGTCGTCGTTGTCGACGACTACAACTACGACCGATACGACCACGATGATGACGATGGAGCCTATAGGCTCTTTTCGAGGCACAGCCAACCCAGCCTGGCTGGATGACTGACTGAGTTGTACCTTGTGCGATGCAATACGATACGTTATCCATCCGCACGTCCGCGTCCGTCCGTTCCGCCAGAAGATCGTTCGTTTATTCGTTTGCGCGTATGTTCATTAACTGTAAACATATAGGTTCCCCACATGTTCGTCCGACAAGGAGGGCGGTCGGTGGGCGGCAGGCGGCGCGGAGGGGTTGTTCAGATAGATAGGTGAGTGCAAATAGATGTGTGTGCATGGCCTGTGCGCCCATGGATATTCCTCGTTAAGCTGTAGTGCTTCGTCTACACACGCATCCGTCCGCCCCATTTACTATGCACCCCCCGCGATCATTGCATCGCAGTTCGACCGACGACGGAGCTGTAACACACATTATGGATGGGTGTTTTGTATGTATTTATGTGCGTAGCCGTGTGTACGCCAAAGACGAAGCGCAACGCAAAATTTATGCTATAAAGTCAACGCATTTTAATCAGTGTGTAATTACCGGATGCGCATTTGAAATTAAGAAAAAAAAAACTTAAATAAAAATAATATATTTTACTGAACCCATGGTGTTCCAATGCCCTGTGGGGCGACAAGCAGCGGGCATACAAACTCTCAGTTGAATAAGGGTACACTAATACATGCAATAAAGTTTAATTTGTATTTCATTAGGTTTTATTAAAAAAATTTAAATATGGAATAGAAAAAGGGCGTAGGTTAAGGCGAGGAAAGAGTAAAAATAAAAGTTACCTCTATAATTACCTAATGAAATTCTCACATATGATTTGTAGGTATTTTCGGAAAACTCTTCTTACTGTTAGCTGAAAATTGGTTTATTTTTATTAAAAAAAAAAACTATCCCTGAATTCTGATTACTTTGCAAAAGCAAAATTGGTTCGAAATTGTTTGTCCCCACTTTGGAAAATTTTATAATTTCAACATTATCGAACAGAAAAATAAATCTTAAAAATTATATAAAAACGCAAAATGCTTCTTAATTCACTCATGCGTTTCTGAGAGAATGTCACACTGATACTTTTCAATATTTTTGGTATAACTTGGAAATGAAGAACCGTTCGACAATTTTGCAATTTTGTACTTAAACTTTTTGATCAAAATTAAATTTTCTATCGAAATGGATTATCTGAAAAATGTTATACGAAAATAAAGCTTCAAAAAAATGTATGCCCAATTTAGAGAAAAAAATTAAAATCTTTGATTTTTTTCGATTTTTTTATGAAAGTTTTTGTTAATTTTTCCTGCTAAAATTTGTTAGTACAATTTTTAAAACCATCCATTTCGATTGGAAATTTAATTTTGAGCAAAAAGTTTTAAGTGTAAAATTGACAAATTTGGCTTAGTTTCCGAGTTATACCAAAAATATTGAAAAATGGCCAATGAGACTATAAAGGTATGAGTGAGTTTGGTAGCACTTTCGGTTTTAAGCAAGCTTATGGGCCAAACAAATATATGGTCGACTTAAATTGAAAAGCGGCTAACTCTCCATTTTTTTTTTGGTGATTATAGACTACTTCAAAAATTGCTATAAATAGCAAAAATCTATAAAATCTTTTCAATTTCACTGAATTTAACAATAACGAGTGTAGAAATTACTTGTTTTAATTATGTAAAAAATAAAAAAGAGGAGTTAGCTGTTTTTCACTGCAAACCATCAATATTCTATAGTAAAAACCTTTGCACGAGATTGTTCCTTTATGACCCTCATATTACAGTCTATTATTCAATAGCCTAATAATCTCGAATACCAAAATCTAGAATTATAAGAAATGAAAATCTCGAATGCCAAAAGCTTCAATGGACAGAATACCGAAAGCCAAAAATACTGAATGCATTATTTGGAATCAACTCCGAACTTTAATACTTTTTTAGTATAGGAATTCTGCAATTTCATAGAAACCATATAGCTTTTTTATGGCTTGGTTTTCATTGGTCTTGGGAGCTTTTGTGATCTGTGAATATAATAAAACTCAAAATAAACTTTCTCAACGCATTTTGGAAATCAACAACAACAGGTCTTATTAACTAGCTTAATGTGGCGGTAGAATCCGGGGTGGACCAGAGTAACAACCAACAAGCTTTTTCCATCCAGCCAGGTTGGTTGAGGTCCTCTTCCACTTGTTACGCTGTCCTCCTCTACTGTACCGTCCTAAGGGGTTGGATTTAAAGAACTTTAGGCCGGGAGCATTGTTGTCTATTCGCTCTAGGTGACCCAGCTGTCTCTGCCGATGGCTTTTCACTTTTTTGTGGGTTGGTTAGTGTCGCCGTACAGCCCATACAGTCTTCATTCCCCATTTATTGAGACAGGACGAATTTACCCGGAGAATTTTCCTTTAAAAGAAGCCTATAGTGTTAATTTGCTTGTCAATTGCCTTCTTAGCCAAAAGAAACTGCGATTGTCAAGAATAATTCTTCGTTTGATCTCAGCACTGGTATCGTTCGCTGAGATTATAGCGGAGCCTAGGTAGAAAAAGTCTCTGACCACCTCAAAATCATAAAGCTGTCTCTAGTGACGTTCTGATCGAGACGTCGGTGTTGAGTGTCCTTTCTTGTTGACAGCATTCTTGGCTTCCACTTTAATACTCACGAACTCACTATTGACATCACGGTTTGTTCAGCCGATTATGTCAATATTGTCAGCGTTAGTAAGTAATTGGACGGACTTTTGAAAGATTGTGTCTCTAATGATGACTTGATGGTTTTGCACTACTCTTTCAAGAACGATGTTGAAGATGTCACTCATGACAACTCATCGCCTTGCCTTAAAGGTCTTGTAACATCAAAGGTATCGGTGAGGTCTTTACTGAAATGGAAAAGTTTAAGAGGGATGCCAAAACTAAACATTGCCTTATATAGCTCGTCTCTATAGATGCTGTCATACGAAGCCTTGAAATCGATGGAAAGGTGGTGGATATCGATTTGAAGCTGTTGGATTTTTTTCAAGATTTCGAATAGGTCGATGTTAAACTTTCCTGACCGAATTTTACACTGGTATGGATCTATCAAGTTATAGACGAATGGCTTCTGGCATTCACAAATGTGATGTGAAAGAGATGGATGCTTCTGTAGTCTAGAGAATTGCCTTTCCTGAAAATCGAGCAAACAATGCTGAGGTTCCATTTGTTGTACAAGCTTTCCTCAGACCATATTTTGCAGATGAGCTGGTGCATTGCCAAACCAATTCATCTGGAGCTGGTTTGAACAGTTCGACCGCAATACCATCATCTCCTGCAGCTTTACAAGGCTTAGGTTTGGATATAAATAGCTATATTCACTTTATAGAGATCAGGTGGACGGATTTGTTGGCATTACGTCTGTTGTCCAAGTTGAATGGTGCAATCTTAATGGCAGCGGAAAACTATTCATCATTGCCGGTATACAATTTACAGATGTGATTTTTCCATATCATCAGCACCGTCTTTGATTTTACTACAATGCTCCCCTGATCGTCCTTGCAGGTCTAGTAGCACTGGGAGGTTCTTTTTACATAGGTACCTCTGTATCTTGGATTGCGAACTTCTCATGCTCTCTCTTTTTTTCCCTCTAAGAAGCCGGTGATTGTCCCTCCTCTTCTGCTCGTAAGGCTCGCGGGCAGCTGTGGTCTTCTATGCAACGCCAAACAGTGGTCCGTTTGTTGAATTTTGGTGACAAAAATCATTTCCCATCCCAGTTCAAGATACATTTTAATAAAACTTGGTACACTTAATGATTTGGGGATGCTAAATTTAGTGGTCCTGTTTATTTTTTTTTACTAAAAAACAGGGGCTTCACAATTAAGGTCAGATTATGGTCTTAAATTTCAAAATTTTGAATGAGGTACTAAAGAAGTCAAAATTTGAGTCAAGTTTATGTTTGAAGTGTCCTAAAATATGAGCCTGAATATATTCTTTCATATAAAAATGACTTCAAAACTGATCTGTATAAAATTTAAAGAAGAAGGTCCAAAATGTTGAGAAATGTTCAAATTCGATTAAATTAGGTCTTAAAATAATTTCCAGCAAAAAAAAATTTTTAAACTAGCACTAAAATTAGTTTTTATATCTTTGGTACATTTCTCAACATTTTGGACCTTCTTCTTCAAATTTTGTATAAATCAGTATTGAAGTAATTTTCAGGACACTTCAAACATAAACTTGTCTCAAATTTTGACTTCTAAAGTACCTACCTCATTCAAAACTTTGAAATTTGGGACCATGTTCTGACCTAAATTGTGAAGCCCTTGTTTGTAGAAAAAAAAAATAGGCAGGACCATTGAATTTAGCACCCCATTATCATTAAGTGTACCAAATTTCATTAATATGTATTAAGAACTGGCATGGGAAATGATTTTTGTCGCAAAAATTCAATAAACGGACCACTGTGCACCAGCCGCTTTGCATGACTATTGTTTTGCTGCATGCACTTGATCGAACAAGGGGTTAAGTTGTGGTGATCATGTAAAGCCTAACACGTCAGATGTGATATGTCATGATTTCCTGGTACTGCTTCCACTGGTACTCGATGCTTGAAGTTGGTGACTAGGACTATTGAAGAGGGAGCGAGAGACTCGATCACATGATCAAAGATCATGGAATCTAAGATCATTTCATTTTATAGTTCAGACCGTTTAAAGAATTTTAGAATCAGAGAGGAAAATTAAAAAATCGAGCTTTCCTGAATTCTATAATTTAGGAAACAACTGCAAAATTTTTTCCAAAATGTAATTTTTTAAATTATATAAGTGACTACATTTTTATAAAAATTTTAATTTTTCTATTAATAACTACGAAAGTTACAAAAATTCTTTATTTGATTGAACGTTTTACATCTGTTTCCCATACAAAACTTCTTTGGACCGGGGGCCGGGTAACGGTAAAATAATAAACTTAATTTTTTTAAGGATTTTTTTTTAATGATTTAAAAGAAATTAGGGAGTGCACTAAGTTAAATTAAACAATGACCTTTATAAGGACCACCCTGAGGTACGTATACATTTTTAGACAGGAACAAATTAGAAAGTTTTCCCACCAATTTTTCAAAAAATACCACAGGATAACCGCAAAACAAGGAAGTGCATGACGATAACTTCCTTTACACGCAAGTTTAAAATAATAATAACAAAAAAAAAATATATTACCTGCGAAAATAAAACTGGTTGAACCAATGAACCACAAATCGCAACAAAATAAGGACTTTCTGATTTGACATTGTTGGCAGTTTTACCCTTTTTACCAATGAATTTGTGGTGATCGCCAGGAAGCGGAAATTATTTGTTTTGCCATAAAACCGCTGCAATGTAGATGTATATTAGACCCCTGCAACTTGTTTCAGTCTTAAACATTTTAAGGAAAAGGTACAAAGAATATCCAGTTTGTTTCTGGCAATTCGTTGTTTAAATCCATTGTTTCTGTATATCCTTTCTCACACACATGTTATTATAAACATACACAAAAGGGAAGTGATGAATTGCTTTAATAAAAATATATTTCTTTTCTTTGTTTTTTTTTTATTTTGTATTGCTTTGAAAGTCAACCGGAACAGCTTAAAGGGTTAATCATATCCTGGGAAAGGAAGTGGTTGTTGGTTGGTATGATGGGAAACATTTATTTGAAGGAAGAAATTGTAAAGAAAAAAGTTTGAAAGCAGCAAAAGTTATGTTTTTGTAAATTGGTTTGTGAATTATTTTTAGATCTGTATATTTGGTAGTCATTTTTTATTTTTAGAAAAATAATAAAATGCACAACTGTGTTCAAGTGGCTTTGGGTTTAAAAAATTGTATAAATAATAATAAGATTATGAGAGAAAATTGATTAAAAGCATGAAATTTGATTATGAATCAAATATGGCTTTTTGAACATGTCATACATATTAAAGCCTAATTTTGAGGATGTTCAGAGACTTTGTATACTTTGGCTCCGGTTTTAACTTAGCGAACGATATCAGTGCTGAGATCAAACGAAGTATTATTCTGGCCAATGACTGTTTCTTTGGACTTAGAAGGAAATTGAGAAGCAAAACCCTTTCTCGAGCAACTTAAAAAGTGTCTCAGTGTAGACGATTTTTACCCCGGTCCTGATGTATGGTGCAGAGGCATGGGCACTATTAACTGTGGATTAGAAGAATTTAGGCTGTTTTGAGAGAAAAATTCTCCGGGTGATTTTTTATCCCGTCGGCATAAATGGGGAATGGAGAAAAATATACAACGAATTGTAGTGGATGTGCAGCGACACCGACGGACAGTGGTCCGTTTGTTGAATTTCAACGACAAAAATCATATCCCACGAAAATTCTTAAAACAAGTTAATGAAATTTGGTACACTAATTGATTTGGGGATGTTGAATTCAGTGGTACTGCCTATTTTTTTTCTACTTCAAACAGGGTCTTAACAATTTTGGTCAGAACGTGGTACCAAATTTCAAAATTTAAAATAAAGAAATGTCAAAGTCAGGGACTGAGTTAAGTTTATGTTAAAAATATCCTTAAATATGTGCCTGATGGTATAATTTTATGTTAAAATGACTCCAAAACTGATTTGTACAAAATTTACAGAATGTGATTCAAAATGAAAAACGTTCCCAAGAGATTATAACTAATCTTAGTGCTAGCTTTAAATGTTTTTGTTTTGGAAATTTTCTTAGACCTAATTTCATCGAATCTAAAAGAAATTTTATGGCTAGAAGTAGTGAATAAAATTTAAGGCCAACTAGTCAAAAACTCAAAAAAAAAAAATAAAAAAAATAATCTTAAGTCTGGTTGAATTATTTGAATCTGAAATCAAGCTAAGAATTCTGATAGTTGATAGTTGGAAAACTGTTAAATAATGAAACCGGACAAATTTCAACATTATCAAATTTATTATCTAAGATTATTTTTTTTTTTATTTTTTCGAGTTTTTGACTAGTTGACCTAAAATTTGATTCGCTACTTCCAGCCATCAAATTTCTTTCAGATTTGATCAAATAAGGTCCAAAAATAATTTCCAATATAAAAAAATTTTAAAACTAGCACTAAAACTAATTATAATCTCTTGGGAACATTTCTGAACATTTTGAACCATCCTCTTTCAATTTTGAACAAATCAGTATTGGAATCATTTTAATATCGTCCCCTGTGATTGCAAGAACTAGGTTACTCAATTTTAAATTTTTACAATACCTCGACAAAAAAGCTATTATTTTGTACATTTTTCAAGACTTTTCGTCCAATTTTTTTCTACCATAGAAAAATATAAAATATTTATGAAGTGTGGGAAACATACAAATTAAACTTTCACTCGTTCTCTGGCAGCTAGGTATCTATGAACCTTGCTATCTCCAAAATTTTTAAAATTGAGTTACCTAGTTCTTGCAATCAGGGGACAATATGAAAGTATACAATCAGGCACATATTTTAGGACTAATATAAACTTGAATCAGTTCCTGACTTCGACAGTTCTTTATTTAAAACTTTGAAATTTTGGACCATTTTCTGACTTAAATTGTGAAGTCCTGTTTGAAATAGAACAAAAACCCAAACCAATTAGTACCAAATTTCAATAACATGCATGAAGAATTTGCATGGAAATGATTTATGTCGCTGAATTCCAACAAACGGACCACTGTGCGACGTAGCCAAAAAAGCAAAAGCCCACGACTGAACTGGTTGGGTTACCTAGAGCAAATGGACATGAATGCTCTGGCGCGATTTTTTTTTTAATACAACCCCGTGCGACAGGTCAGGGACAAAACAAAGGAAGAGGACCTCAACCAGCTTGCAGTGCGAAACTGGAGACAGCTAGCTAAAAATCGACCCGGAAGAAGCTTTTTGTTTGGGATCTTGGTCCACCCAGGACTATAGTGCCATCTTAGGTAAGTAAGTATTAAAGCCTTGAACCTCTACTTTAGGTCTTGGGGCAATCAATGCTCTGAATAAATGTATGCAGTAATAAGTAAAACAAATATATATCTTTGTTTTTCTATTTTTTAATGATTTTTGTTAACACCCTTGTTAATTTTGAGCAAGGATTTTAAATGTAAAATTGTCAAATTTGGCATAGTTTCCGAGTAATACCAAGCATTATTAAAAAGTGTCCATTGTTATAACTGCCTCAGAAGCGCAATAGCGAATTTAGTAGCATTTTCGGTTTCAAGCATGCTTATACCCCAAAAATACATTTAAAAAATAATAAATAAATTTGGTGGCACAACAGCTCGTGGAGAACCAGGGCCTAGTGACTTGCAACTCTCAACCATTCCTGTGTGCGTGTTGTTGGCAGGAATGGAGCGGACCTTCAATTTTTTTCCGAGTCCAAACTGCTAGATGAAAAGCACTTGAATGCCAAGCACTGAATGACAATTAAACTCTTGAAGGATTTTTCAGTTCCTCGCAAGAGGCAGTACCTCGGGAAAAACATTTCTGTTTTTAGGTGGCAGCGACTGGGAATCGAACCCAGACCTTCGGCATAACAGTCCAACGCTGTTGTTCAATTCAATTGTATTCAATGGTCAATTATAATTTCTGCACATTTATGCTAAAGACTTATCGACAATCCATCTTTATGAGATGGAATTAAAAAAAAATGCCTGGTTGCAAAAACATACTGCATTTAAAAATTTATCTTAAGCCCTTGTTCATACGGCAATGTACCGCACGTTTTTTCGCAGCATAAATCCGTACGAATGGACAGTGGCGTATACTTTCTACATAAAACCTTTCATAGGACCGACCTTTCTTCATTTGCCGTTTGGATGTATACTGCAAGAAAACGTGCGGTACATTACCGTGTGAACCAGGGCTAACTCTGTTAGCTTTTTCCTCGTTTTATTTCCTTAGAACATTAAAGTTTAGCAAAAAAACGTCTATTAGATTTGCGATGTTTAAATGATTGGTTAGGTGCATTTTCCCTCGACACCATTTAAAATAATATTGACATAAAGTGTGTCTGTATATATGCAATTTTTTTCTTCTGAGAAGTCGTTAATCTTATATTAAATATTGTTTTAATTTCAAACATCTATATTACCTCTCCCCAAATCTGAGCATTTTTACCCCCATCGCTCAAAGTAATCTACTTCTGTATTTTGTTTGCTTCTTTTTTGCTTTAACTGCGTACAAAATAATATTTGTAAACAAAATATAATTTTAAAACGAACTGAACAAGAGAATGTGGTAAGAATACCTGCAACTGCAACATAGAAAAGTGCAGCGAATAGCATTTACAGGAGTAGCAAACTTCATGCTTTCAAAATAAACTAACTAAGAAGTAAACATCGAATGATAGGGTTGCCATAAGAAAATTACTAAAAATATATTTTAACAATTTAAAAAATATATATTTTTTTCTATAAGAAATAATTTCATATTCAATTACATTTATAGTAATTACTCGTAATACGTCAAAGGATTTATGAAAATCAAACAATCTTTTGACTGCAAGAAAACTTAGTTCTTTGTGTTTTAAAAAATTCAGCTTAATACTATTTTAAACGCCTTCTTCAAATATGCAATTTTTTTTGTTTCTTAAAAAATAAACTGCCAGCAATAACTAAAACCACCAGTGATTTTATATTTTTTTTTTTTTCAAAGCTGGTAAATGGCAACTCTATTAACTGCAACATCGAAAAGAGATTGCAGCAGCAGCAACAGCCACCAGAGCAAGCAGGCAATCATACGACAAATGCAAGCCAATCTTTTCTAACTCTAAAACTTTGAAGACGACCAAGAGTAGACGTTCTGGAAACTTGGTTGAATGTTAAACTGTCCTCATTCCCTTCCCCTGAGTCCCTTCAAACCAAATGCAACCGTCCGTCAACACTTGTAAAGAAAAACTTACAAAGAGGTGCCAGACGTGGAATGGGGAAGAGAGTTGGTTTCTCTGATAGTACTCGGCCGTTTTTTAATTTTTTTTTTGTGTCTCCTTTTTTTTTGTTATTTTTTGTTTATTATTATTTTTTAAGTGCAATGAAGAGGAGCGAAGAATGTCTCCAAACAAGCAACGACGCACGATGAATATGTGCTACAGCTTGATGCTTCTGCTACCCAAAGCAAACAATCAAATGAATGGAGGCGTCAACGTTTAATGACCTTAAAGGACGAAGCGTGGATAAGAAACTGAAATAATTTCAATAGGTAACACATAAGGTAATGTTTTGTACAGGTGTGTTTGTGTGAGTAGGTATACAAAAAAAAAAAAAAAAAATTGGCAGAATATGCACAGCACTTTAATTAGAAACGCGCAGCTCAGAATGATCGCAAGCTAAAGAACGGAAAACATGGTTTTGGTTTTTCGATTCGTCGGCGAGGGAAGCAGTGCAAGCCGGGGAAGGTTCTTGAACCTGCCAACTCTACTCAAACCTTCCACTACAAGTCGTTCTTTTTACTCACAATAAAAGTTCTATTAGGGTAAGTTATGGACTTAGAAAAAAAAAGATAAAACAAATTCGCGAAATCAGTCATATGAATGAGAGAATAGGTTTCCGGTAATTTGGGTTTTCTGTACTTTGGGCTTTCGGTACTTGGGAGTTTTGGTACTTTAGATTGTCGGTACTTTGGATTTTTGGTAGTTTCGGTTTACATAATTTTGGATTGTTAGTACTTTGGGATTTTGGTTTTTTGGTAATTTGGGTTTTCAGTACTTTGGGTTTTCTGTAATTTTGGTTTTCATTATTAAGGGTTCTCGGTAGTTTTCAATACTTTGGATTTTTTGTACTTTGGGTTTTCGGTACTTTGAGATTTTGGTAATTTAAATTTTTGTTACTTAGAGCTTTCGGTACTCAAGCTTTTTGATACTTTGGATTTCTAGTACTGGGTTTTGGTTATATAAGATTTTCGGTAGTTTGCGTTTTCCATACTTTTGGTTTTCAGTACTTCGGAGATTTGGTACTTTGGATTTTCGGTACTTTGGGTTTTGGTAATTTGGGTTTTTGGTACTTAGGGTTTTCGGTACTTAACTTTGGATTTTTAGTACTTCGAGTTTTTGATAATTTGGATTTTCGTTACTTTTAGGTTTTTGTACTTTCAGCGTTCAGTACTTTGAGTTTTCGGTACTTCATGTTTTCGATACTTGGGGTACTTTGGGTTCATATAACTTCAGGTTTTCATTACGATGGTTTTTCGGTACTTTCAGTTTTCGGTACTTAAGGTTTAAGTCACTTCGAGTTTTTGGTACTTTGGGTTCTCGACACTTTGGGTTTTCAGTATCGGGTTTTCTTAAATTTGGGGATTCAGGATTTTTTGGATTCTGGGTTTTAAGAATAAAGGTATTACGTGATTTTGGAATTTCGGATTTTCGGTATTTTGAAGTTTCAGGTTTTTTAGGTTTTCATGATTTATGGTTTCGAGATCAGGGTTTTTGACACCATATTCATACAAGCAGAAACTCTCGACGGCTTAAATACCTTTTAAGAAAATCAGTTATTTTGGAACCGATAAAACGTACATAACAACCACAATCCATCGAAGAAATACGAGTAAGTCTCTAGATTACAACAGCACCAAAAGACCCAGTACGTGCGTCCCAGTTATAAACTTAATTATTTTTTGTTTTGCTGTTTGCTGTGTGGTGCTCTGTGACTTACCACCAAATCACAAGCTGCAACTGCAACTACCACTGCAATGGTGCAGCGCGTAAGCTTATACACCCAAGGTTCAGGTTTGGGTTCAAATTTGAGTTTTTCTCTTTTTGTTCGTCTTTAATCGGTTTCAAGTTTCAAGTTTCCTCGTTGTAGCCGAGATAGAGGAGTTTGCATCTTATGCAATGTCATGCACAGGAACTTGAATGGAGAGTGTGTAGTGTAGAGCATAGAGTGTGTACCTACAACCCGCTGAGTTGTGGGTGGACAGAGTCGACGTCAACGTCGACGTCGACGAGCACCCAACGAACGGACGGACGCTGAAACATCAATTTCAAACTCACATCACATAATCTCGCTGAGTCGTATTCGTATCTCTAACATGGCCGGGGAAAGGAAATCGAAATTGAAACTACTTCCAGCCCAACAACCACTTACAGTTTGACTTGGACTGTTGTTCGGGCCAAAGAGTGCTTTGCTGTGCTGTGCTGTGCTAAAGGTTTAGTGGGAACTGGGAAGGATGGGATGGGGTTTAGTTTGTACTTTGCATTCAAAGTACCTTGAGTTAAGAATCTTAGAATGGACACATCCGCCCCGCTGTGCTGTGTGTGTGCTGCCTAGAACAATAAATCGGCAGTTAATTCTCACTTCGGAAAAACTTCTTCGGAAAGAGTTTCATCCGTATTTTGTTTTTGGTTTGGATTTCGAATGTCCCATCACCGGAAAGCAGTGAGTATAAAGATATGAGTTTTTAACAATAAAAATTCCTAATTAGTAACTTCAGTGTTCGGTGATGGGCTTGGATTTCCATATAATTCAGTGCGTCCATATATAATATTCATAGTGGCGTCGTTGTTGATATGGTGGGATCGGATCGGATCGCATCGAATCGCTACCGCTACCGCAACGTGTTGCTTTGTCAACTAAACCAAGTGGTGTGTTGCATTGGTTTTGGAAATGGCTAATGAATCACTCAAATCACGATTTGGTGTCATGTGAAGACAGAAGCAAGTTATTGAGGAAGAAAGAGATGGTTCAATGGCGTGATGTAAGGAGTAGGGAGTATAGGGACTATGGTAGCAAGAGGGTTTCTATGTGCCCATATTGGAATATTAATACGCAAATCAATATGGAAGACAACCGTGGGATTACATAATGAACAGTGTGTAAGTTTAAGCAGCAAGGTTGTGTGCAGTACAGAAATTAACAATAAAATGATAATTTTGTTTTGGTTTTGGGGAAGTAAGTAAATTGAGTAAATGTTGATTACCAAAGGTATGTATCCGTTTAAGATTCTTCACTTCCGCTCATTTTTGAAAACAAAATTCAATGGTTTATATTCAGGGACTTAGGGAAGGTTTTTTTTTTGAATTGACTATTTGGACTTTTCTGAGGATAGAAACAATAATTACGTAATTGTCGCAGATTTTCTTTAAGTATTAAAAAAAGTTGGTCTCTTCAAGGGCTGATCTTACGATAAAAATATGGAAGATACTTCCAACCTATCTAGTTTTCTACGAGGCATATTGGTTATACAATTATTAACATCTACTAAACGGAATCTAATAATGGTTGATTCATTCGAAGGGATTATATAAGAAATTATCTAGAAACTTGTGTCTTAATACGTATAAGGGGATAGTAAAAAAGGATACTATCAAAACTCACTAGGCCCTTGCCAACTTTTAACCAACTGGTGAAAGGTTCTTGGAATCGAAAACATCTTAATGCCACGAAATTCGGTACAACAAATTATTGAAGGGCCGACAAACGCCTATAGTAGTTCCACCCAAGACCGAATACTTTTGAATATTCTGAATAATTAAGTTAGAATAAAATATTTGTAAATAAAAAGAAAACGTTTTCAGAGAAGCCAGAGTTTTGGAAAAATAAAAATTATAAAACGTATGCACACAAGCTAATTTAAAATTAAATAGTTTTATACCTCATATATCCCGCCTGGAAAATAACAAGTTTTTGCCAAGTTTATAGTCAGGGCTATGGAAATTTTAAACTTAGGCGAGGTAAACTTGTCAAATACTCGGAAGGCCCTTTGTAGTAAAAACTCGTTGGGAATGTTTTGCTATTCCCATCAAAAATACCTTGTTTATAACAAAAACAAAAACTTTTCACCCGCAATATAAGGAGAAACAATTTAGTTTTTAACGAGGCTTTAGAAAGTTTTAAATTGATGCTAAAAATAGGCTACAAGGGTTACCTGCTATCGACATTTTCGTTATTAAACCTTTTTCCTCGAGAGGCAAACAAAAAAAGTTGTCTTATGTTACTTGGCATTTGATTCTGGTATCCTCTGGGCTAATTCGCAAAAATGTTTGCAATACTGAAAATTAATAGGCAACTTTAATTTTTCATACAATTGTTTCATGGGTGTTTTTGTTTTTTTTTGTACCTACATGGATTATTTGTGATGGAGCAATAAGACTTACCCAACAATTTTTACTAGTGAGGAACTCACGAATGTTGGATAAGTTTTTCTCTTCTAGATTTTTCCTATAAGCCTTACCAAAATCGTGATTAAACTTGACAAAATCTTGCAAATTTTCCAGGCGGGTTGGTGCGGATCCACCCCAATATCTCGAAAACAATATCTCGAAAAAAAAACATTGGAAATGAATATCACGAGCCAAAAGAATCCCGAAAACAAAAAACTGAAATACATTATCAATAATTACAAAAATCTCAAACGGCCAAAATTTCGAAAAATCATTAATTTTTGAGACAATAGTTTACGTAGGGATTTACAAACAAAAAAATTAAGTGCTGTTTTTTTTTAAACAGCAACTTTGAAAAAAGTTGTAAAATGTTAATAATTTTGTTTAATTCTATTCTAAGAAAAATGACGAAGCATTGAATAGAACATAAAAAAATCAACTGACAGCATGTTTTTTGTTTTTATTAATAAAAATTGTTTAAATTTGTTCTAAAAAGTTGTTCAGTTTGAACCTCGAATATCTTGATAATCTATTGAAAAGACCGAAAATCAGGGATATAAAGGAACAATTACGTGCAAGAGCTTTTACTATTAAAATGATACTTGTTTGGCCCAAAAGCATGCTTAGAACCGAAAATGCTACTAAATCAACCAATGTGTCTCTGATAGAATGGTCAAACTGACACTTTTCAATATTTTTTGTATAACTCGGAAACTGAACTAAATATGACAATTCATTAAATTTTATACTAAAACGATTTAAGTGTAATCTTTTGAGTATAAAATTTAATGAACAAATATACATACATATGTATCAACTCACTATTTTTTTTAATTAATGGTTTTGAAATAAAGCATATTTTACAGTTCCCATGCGAAAACAAAAATCAAAACTTTCAAGAAAAAAAAAAAAAGTCCACCTATTCTGTGCAAAATAATTAAAACGAAAATATATATTTCTTTTTTTGGAAGTGAAAGATGAGCTTTACAGAAAAATATTTTTTACTCACTGAAATATTTTTTTTGCCTGAAACTGTAGAACACTTAAAAAAATTATTTTTCATTTCACCTCAATAATTTTTGATATTCAAAAATATTTTCATAGATATGTTTTTCACAAGAGAACTGTAGACTTAATTTTTTAACCAAAATCTCGAACAACAAAATTCCACATTTTTTTTTTCTTAAATCTCAAAATTTCGCAAATTGAAATTTCACAATCTCACAAGTAAAATAAAAATCGTACGAACTAAGAAAAAAAAAAAAAAAACAAAACTTTAAAAGTTAAAACGAAAAACTTTTTTCTTAATATTTTATTGTTTTCCAAAACATATTGTTAACAATTAAAAAAAATTAACCGACATTGTTTCCATGTTCTCTTTCTTGTCAACAAGGGAAATATACGAGTAGGAAATATAAACAAAAAGAATAACAAGTCATGCACTCGATTTATTTAGAAGTTTGGAAATCTGGCAGAATTTAATTAATTTTTTTTTTTAATCACAGTCTTTCAAATACAAATTTTGCAGAAGTTTTTAGTTTGTGAGATTTTGATTAAAATAATTAATTTGTTGCGAAGCAATTAAATTTTGCGAGATTCTTAATTTGCGAGCTTTTAATTTGCGGGATTGTAAAAAGTGGGATTTTGTTATCCCGATTCCCGAGATTTTAAATAGCAAGATTTTTTTTTTAAATTACAAGATTTTGTAAAGCGAAATTTTAATTTGCAGATTTCGTACATTTGCCTTTTTATAGTCCAAAATCAGAATGTCAACTTTTTTAACTTACAGATTTTGATAAAAGCTCATTTTTTAGACTAAATTTGATTTTTTTGTTATTTTGTTGTAGTATGAAATTTTATCGATCCATTCAATTAAACAAAATCACCTTCTTTTCAAGATGATGGCCTTTGCCCTTTCCTCGGGCAGCTAAAAATTTTGTTTTAATTTGAGAAGACCGGTTCAGTGAACAACGAGCTAATATCTGTACGGCAAGGAAATGCCGGATCTATTAAAAACAAAAGCGCTGGCCTTAAAGGTGCATATCCATTTGAGAGTAAAAGTAACTCTCAAGCAGCTCTCAAGATTAAAACTTGCAAGTAGACAAAGTCATGAAATCACCTCACTAAGGAGTAGACATCTACATATCTCAGAGTCACTATCGATCTAGCTTTGTACTTTCAAATCTTTCAAATGGAAACGCACCTTAAGAGTGTGGAAGACAACCCGAGGCAATAAATTTCATCACTTGCATCAACGGTGACCTCTAACGATCGATGATAAACAATTCTTTCTGACCCATATTTGATGATCTGATGATATGGATGTAAACAACATGGTAGTTCCAACAAGACAGCACTACATGTGACGCAAATGACACTTTGCTTCAGCGATTTAAAGTTGCCTTCCTTTGGAATTGACGTGAATTGGCCTCGAAGATCGTTCGATTTGAGCCAGATAGACTTTTCCTTGTGGGGTCCTGGGGTCGATCGAGCGATGCCGTCAAAGTCAACATGACGAAGGAATTTGCTTAAATTCAGCCAGATCAATGAAGCAGCAGCAGTGGGGCAGTGCAGTGGGGCAGTGAGGCATTAAAAATTCGACCCCTCATTAATCCGTAAAACTATGCGAAGCCACGGTATGCGCCGGTCGTAGCGGACATTTGAACGATGTCATATTCCATACACAATGGCATGGACTTTAAAAAAAAATGAAAATATCTCACACACAGCTTTTTTTTAGTCTATTCAATTCCAACATCGACCCGCCCTTTTTGAAAAACCCTTTATAACTTCGCAATCTCACTGGGTGAGCTAAATCGAATGCGCATTTGAATAAGTCAACAAATTACCAAGTTTGACATAATAGTATTGGCAAACTTAAAATGGTGGGCGATTTATCAGCTATAGTGGGTGTGTCTACGGATTTCCAAAATAATACCTTTCGAATTATATTACACCAACAGGTCAAACAAGTTATAGTATCAAAACAGCACAACACACAGTGCTAATTCTTTGAACTGAATATCTAAAAATTGCTACACATTTTTGTGGTGTTGTCACTTGTCAATTAATTTGAAAAGGGTTTTCTATATGAACATAGGTAAAGTTCTTGGGAAATTATAATTCAATTTTGATGTTTTGTAAGATCGCTGATAGAAACCAAAGGTAAAAACAACATTTTCACCACCAAAAAAATAATAACAGAAAAATACACATAAATTCCTAAGATAAGACACTTTCATGTGAAAAAAAACCTAACGCCAAAAGAGCAACAACAAAAGCACAAAAAAAAGCAATAAAACTACTTAATAAACAAAAATCTGAATTCTGAATTCTGAAAAAAAATACCTGCAAAGAAAAGTGGGGGCAACTAAAGATTTTGACCATCTAAAAACAGGGTTCGGACTATACTTCAATGGAAGTAAATAAATGTTGATCTTTACTTATTCAGCGGTATTTATCATAAGATTTTTTAAGGCCCAGTTTTTCTGTGCGAGATCATCCTTAATTTGGGGGTTAAGCCTGAGTTAACTTCAGAGACATGTTTTCATTCGATTTAAATCCTTAATTAACTCCGAATTAACAGAGACTGTTAATTTCCGTTTTAGTGGAATTTCGATTTCAATAGTAAAATTAAATGAAATCTTTGGAATGTACGATTTTCGTTTTTGAAAGTGAAAAGCGTAAGAGTATGATACGCTTAGAGTAGCACATTTATTTTAATAGATTTTTGACAGCTGAGAAATAAAGTTAATCCTCAACTGAAAAACTGTTTACTGATTTAACTCAGAGTTAACTCTTACCTTACTGTAGTACCTCGTGGCATGACGGTTAGTGCGTTGGACTGTCATGCCGAAGGTCTTGGTTCGATTCCCAGCCGCTGCCACCTAAAAACAGAAATGTTTTTTTCGCGAGGTACTGCCTCTTGCGAGGAACTGACAAATCCTCCAAGAGTATACTTGTCATGAATAAGTGCTTCTCATCTAGCCGTTCGGAATCGGCAAAAAATTGTAGGTCCCCTCCATTCCTGCCAATAACACGCACACAGTAATGGTTGAGAGTTGTAAGTCACTAGGCCCTGGTTCTCCACGAGCTGTTGTGCCACCAAATTTATTCATTTTTTAACTCTTACCTGGAAAACTGCTCCTTAGATGAGTACAACAGCATCTAACAGATTAAACCAACTGTTGTACCTGAGCGAAACGCCATATCGAAATGTAATAGAGCTCACTTAAAGTTTTAGCTGTCAAAATTAGACAGCTCTTAGGCAACAGTGAAAATGTTTGCTTATTAATTTATTAAGATCTTGGTGACCAAATTTACCCTGCCCTTAAATTGTTCATGGAGATTGTCATTAGGGACATCAACCGTGTTGCACGAAGCACGTAGTACTCTACTGCTAGAACAACATGTCGTTCACATCTATATCATCTAATTGGGGCAGAAATAATTGGGTTATCATCGGTCGATAGAGGTCCCCGTTGTCTTCATTGGTGGAATTTACTACCCCGGGTTCTCCTACATACTCTCAAGGGAAGCCACGTTTTTTGCGGCAGATCCTGCATTTCACTGACGAACAGATATTGACTGATTACTCAGAGAAACGGTTGACATAGCAATATCTTTAATCACATTAATCCCATGAGAAAATCACTTATTTCCTAAGGCCAGAACGGTAGCAATGAAAGGTAGGTAGGAAGAAATTGCGGCCACGAATGTTGCGCTCACCCAATTGTGGATGGAAGTGAATTAGGGTAATGGTTTGTGGACGTATGTAAGTCCACTGAGGATCATCACCCACGTCCCAACTTTAACAGCGAAAAGCTAGGAAAGGCAGTTTGTTAGTTTGTTCAAAGCACGAATAACGATCCCAAGGGGGTCATCCAGTTATATGAACAGATGTTACCTCACCGTGAGTCTGCTTCTGCTCACTCCGCATTACGTGAGGTTCCCACTGAAGGTCGCCAACCACTCATCAAACCAGATGTGCTCCTTGGTTTGAATTATTACAGATGGGTGATTAGAGTGAGCCAGTGAAAAACGACTGGAAATGGGTCACAACTGTCACGCAATTGGGTCGCATCCCGCCTTGAAGCCAACTACATTATGCCAAGCTAGGCAACTGTGTGATCCAAAGGTCATTGAGCGCCATGTAACCCTGCAGAAAACCCAAATTCCCATAACTCACGGTCTTGGGAGTCCGCACGGGAACATGGTACAAAAGCAACTGATTTTCATCTAAGATCCATTTAGTTGCGTTGAGAAAATAGATCAAATCCCTGATCTCCGTTTCGGAAAGTTCGCATAGGTCGTCAAGAAAAGCTACTCCAAACGATTGTGTTATAATTCTGGCCAGAGCAGGACATTTACAAATAAAGTGAAAGCCTGTTTCCTTTTCTTGATGATCCCCACAGCTACGACAATGAGTATCGTAAGAAATACCCAGCTTCGTTGCATGTTCTTATATTGGCCAGTGTCCAACAGTGTCCCTGGCTATGTCTACCCTGAGTCTCCATATCAGATCAAAATTGTTCGGGATTTACTGCAGACAGCCAGATTCTTGGATATTTGGCATTCGGTAAAGCTGTTCCACTTACGATTGGATTCAATTAGGAAATTTGAGAATATACTGACTCTTTCCGCAACTGAGTTATGAAAGACTGATCCTTTAATGAAAATATCTATCTATCCACTTTTCCATCTAAATATTTAAAAATAATTGTTTGTGTCCGAACCCTACACATTAACAACATCTGAAAACAAACTAAAGAAAAAGGAAGCAACAGCAGTAGGTAAGCAAAAGATAAACCTCAAAAAATTAAAAGCAGTTTGAAGATGCGCGCCGGAAGGGCGCGTGTGGCCGTCATACTTTGCGTATCACGGTAGCCATCACCGCGCCACCACACCAGTAAGACGGGTAAATAATGAGCACCAGCACCACTGGTATTGAATGTTGTTAGAGTATTATTTAAGGTTATTATTATTATTATTATTTTATTTTTATTTTTATTTTTATTCTACTTTTCTCCTCTACATTCTTTATCTTTTAAAAGTTTTTTTTTTTTCTTGCTCTGTTTTTATTTTTTTATTTTTTACTTTTTGGGATTTAGGAAGATTTGAATATTTGTCCAAGATTATTTTTTTTTATCGAATTATTGTTATCTGATAAAATAGCACACAAGTATTTTTATTGTGAAATTATGTGCTGTTTGACACTATAGGTAGGTATACGTGATTTGAAATTGGATACGATTTCCAATGGAGTTTTATCTCTTAAGTGAACTCAATCATCATCTGTAGGGAAATTTAGAAACACCGAATTCTAATTAATATTTTTTATATACAAATTTCAATGATTTTAATCAGTTAAATGATGATATTAAGATTTTAATAGCCGATACTGGCAAAAAGTGAAAATTCAAACAAATAAATTCAAAGGGTTATTCAAAGTATAGTATGCCACTTTCCATTAAGTGCGTTGGAATATCACGCCCACAACCATCGTTTTCACAAGAGACATTAGCCCAGGAAAATAAGGCAAAAAATGGCTAAACAACGAAAAAATTCCGACAGAGTTGAGTTTGGAGGGGTTTTTTTACTTGCGATATATCTAGAAGTCAGACCTGTAGACTTTCAAGTGCAAGTACCAGTCCAGTACCTTGTACTTGTACTTGAAAAAAAAACAAGTACCTTGAAAAAAACCAAGTACAAGTACTTTGTTTCAAGTACATGTGTTCGGTACTTTAATACTGCAGAATACATTTTCAAGTACTTTTCAAGTACAGTTCCATGTGAAGTAGGTACTTTTCAAGTACAATTCCATTTAAAGCACTTTTTAAGTACAACTCTGTTTCAAGTACTTTTCAAGTACAATTCATTGAGTAGTCTGGTCGAGCTATCGAATAATGACCATCTCAACTCAAAAACACAGATCTCGTTGTCTTGGCATCATCTCGCTAAAGTCTTACCATGGTCGTCATTATTCGGTAGCTCAAACAGACTACTCAACCAATTGTACTTCACAAGTACTTAAAATGGACTTGAACTTGAAAGTTTATTGGGCAGTGTTACAGTAGATACCAAGTACTTGTACTTGGAACAAAGTACTTCATAATTTACTTGTAATTGGTGTTTCTCATGTACAGGTAAAGGTACTAGTACAAGCTACTTACAAAGTACCTACTTAAGTACAAATATACTTAAGAACTATTACAACTCTGGTATAGGTTCTACATATATAGACCAGTACCAATATTTTTTGAAAAGAAAAATTATTAGCAGAAAATGAGTGATGAGGAAAATTAGGATCAATTGTATATAAAATGGGAAAAATAAACTGCCCCGCAGCAGATGACCGGAAGTGGGGTGGTTTGGCGAAAATGTGGGGGGTAGGGGTGTGAAAACGACGTTTTTTACGATTTCTGACTTCTTATGCAAAAAAGTTTTGATTTGTTTAATTTAAGTTTTTGTTTATTTTTTTATTTTTTTTATTTTTCATTCTAATATGTTTTTATTTATTACTAAACCACAAATTGTTCCAACGCTGGAATTCAATTATTCGAGTTAGGAAGAAATCGGCGACTGGGAGGAGATGTGTATTATACAAAAAAAATTAAAATAAAATAATAACAAAATTATAAAAAAAATATAAGCCAAAATTTATGTTGTGAAATGGTAAGAGATGAAAAATAAATAGTACAAATATTTTTTCTTGTCCAAAAATAGTCATTTCAATTACTATTACTTGCCGAAAAATCGAACATTAAAAAATAGTTTTTTTTTGTTTTTTGCCATTTTTGACAATGTTTTTTTATTATAATAGTGTGGTTTTCCACACCATCTTAAGGAAGAGGTTTTGATGAAAAGAATGTTGTCCTAAATTTTTTAAAACTCAAAAATTTTTTCGTCAACTTTTTTGATTGAAAATTTGCTTGAAACATAATAAGTACGTGTTCACCAAATTTCATCAAAATGGAATTATTTTTGTCGAAGATAAAAATAAAAATAAGAAAAATTCTTTTCGGTATTTTTCTCAATATTTTTGATGTTATGTGAAAAAATGATCCGAATAAAAGTTGTAGGTCTCTTGAATATCTACATTTTTTCTGTATAACTTTTTTTCAATAGGAGGTCTACTTTAGCCAGAAATCGTAAAAAAACATCGTTTTCACACCCCCACCCCACATTTTCACCTATCCACTCCACTTCCGGTCATCTGCTGCGGGGTAGTTTATTTTTCCCCTTTTATATATATTTCTGCTGATACTTTTTCCAACTTTTGGCCTTTGAATACCGGTTTGGCACTGGTTTAATATGGCAAGTTATGCATTTGTAAAACAAATTGAAGTCGGAATCTTGATAGAACTTGTCAAGAGACTTGACAATGATAGGAAAGACGAAAAAAGTTGGTCTCACAATTCTGTCTATCTGTTTATCTGTCTGTCGGTGTGTCTGTCTGTTCGGCTACATCCATAACAGCTGGATTGATTTTTTAAACTTGTTCTTGGTACAAAGGGATTCTTTATGATTCTGCCCCCCGTTTTTTCATGTTTTTTTAGGAAATAAAAGATATTAATTTAAATAACTGAAAACACTTATTTATTTATTAATTTACTAAAATGCATTTTGGAAGCTATGCTTTCATCGTCAATAAGCTATAAATAAATTTATATCTTTAAAAATACCGGTACATAATCTTATTTTCCTCAAAAACGGCTCCACAACTTTTCTTTAAAAAAAAAACATCAATACATTTCTTTCAGCAATGGACCCCTTTTGAGGGGAAACAATATTTAAAAAAAATGGCATTTATGGTGCCTCCCAAAAAACTATTTTTTATTTTTTGAATAATTTAATGCAAATACCTAGTTTTTCTTACCAAAAAAAATTTTAAAAAAAATATGTTTCGGATTTTTAAGAAAATGTTAATTTTGTTTGGAAAATCATATTTTTGGAAAAATGCGTGGTCGGTTTTAATAAAACTAGGTATTTAAGATTTTTGAAAACCCTTTTGAGTAAAAAAAAATACTTTAATGAACAAATAACGGTACCTTCCAGACAAATGTTAAAGAGCAGTTTAAAAAAGTACACTCCTACGATTTTTATAAAGCATTTGCTATTTACTTAAATTCGTGCGATATACTACCAAAACCTATACAAATTTACAAATAGTAATACACTAGTCACGGTATTAAAGGAACACATTTTTTTCAATTTTTTTTAGTGTTATTTGAAAAGCTGCATCTTTGATAAAAAATCTTTAAGAAAAATCATGTATAAAACTTACTCAAATTTCCAAAACTGTGCTTAAATTTGGTATGACGTCATTTTTTGCTAAGATATTGGTAATCGAAGCCAAACGTTTTTTTTTTTTTCATTAAAATTTTTTTAAAAAAATATAATTCAAGATGAATAAACATAAACATAAACATCACATTTGACTAACTCTAAAAAAAATTTTCTTTGAAAATGGGGACTTTCAAAAAAAAAACACAAACAACAAAAAAATATTGTACGGTGACATTTCTTACAATCACGCAATAACAGTACTGTAACAAAATTATTTGCAAACAAAGATCGAGACAAAAACCATAATGCTAAATACTGCTTTTTATTTCAACACAATACGACTACTCATCACAAAGATACAGCTTTTCAAGCACACTAATAAAAAATTTAAAAAAAAAATGTGTTCCTTTAATTTTACTAGTGACTGTGACTAGTACAATTTTTGAATTTCTACTAAAAGTTTCTATTTTTTTTTTTTTGGAAAATTCTGTATTTTAAAAACGAATTGACAATTTTGTGTTTGAAATTTTATCACATAAATAAATAATTAATATTTGCATACCAAAAGTTTTCCTTTTGATATATAAAAAATTATTTAAAAAAAAACTGCCAAACACCATTTTTTACAAACGAAATTTGATAGTTTTTCGACACTAACTTTTCTTTGCAAAGAGATGTCAAAAATAATTGGGGGAAGAATTTAAAAAAAAATTTCAATACAAACAGTTAGTCCAATAGGAATCAAGAAAAGTGGATTTAGGCAAAACCCTTTTTCAACGCAACATTTCCTACCAGTCAGACTTCCCTTGGGCAAATTTTAGGAGTAAGAGTGAACATATGTTTATAAAAAAGGTAGCCATTTTATAATGACCAAAAGTTCTTCTTAAGTTTCTCTATTATTGTTGGTCGTAAGATTGGTATCCTATTTTCACGGTTAATGGCCCTCCATTGGATACCTCTCTCTAACCATGTTGTTTACTTTTGCACTAGTAAATGACACGAATGATAATGTTAAGGTAGCCATTGAGGAGATATTTCTGAAAACCCATTTGGAGGGATTTTGACCCCCCTGTAAAATTGCAAGCAGCATATCGACGGGGACTTTCACTGACTTTTTATGTCTCATGTTAGGTTACTGGACTAATGCTTGTATTTTGTTCTATTTGACACTTTCCCTTCTTTATTTTCAACTCCTTTCAAATGTCAACTCAAATTCAATCCGCATTGCTGGAAAAATCGGTATCGAAGATGCAACCTTAATTCAACTCAATCTTTTTTGTCCTTCAACTAATATTTTCGGATTATTATAAATGGAATTTGTTTGAATAACGTTCTCAATATTTATGTTTGTTTAAATAAATGTATTCAAAGATTATAAATTCTAACAATCATCAAAACGCCAACATCGTTTTTTTTTCATGTTTAATAAATCAGTCAATCGCCATCATCCTTTTAACATAAGTGATGACGTCTCGAGACCACTTTCTAGCACTGCCTCTGGCTAGTGCTGGCGCCATTAACTTAGTCTCCAATGAATCGTGCGAAGGTGAAGTAAAAACGTCACACAAATTGGCTTGATCCATCTCCAGGATCAAAAGCACTGCTCTCTGTGATAATATTCTCTCTCGGCGAATACAGATTCTATGTTCAATTTCAGTTACACAATGACCTCTTGTCTGCCCCTTGATGTCGATGTCGTCCACACGACGAACGCACGACCGCATAAACTACCAAGAATCGTCTACATTCGTCAACATTTAAAGTGAATCCAGGTTATGGCCTGCGTACAAGTATCATTACGGTGGCGCCACTGTACATGACAGCGGCCACATCTCTATACTTTTCAGCAGCTACTTAGTATAGAATTCTCTACTGGCTCCTTTGTCCCCGCGCAACGTTAAATCCAGTGGCCGATACACTATAGTGTCTCTAGTATCTGTCAGTGACCGATGCGATGGCGCAGCGCGGTGAGGCCAGGGCCACCCGATGATGGCGGTTGGGGTGGCGGGAGTCGAAATATACATTCTTATTTAATGTTGAAACCTATTTAAGTTCATGTTTTGTAATGGCTTTTTCTTTTGTTTACCCTTACTTAAGTTATGGCACTCCAAAGTTCTTGGGAACAACTATATAGTGCTATTTGCTATAGCGTGCGGCTATAGGGGCAGCTGCTGCCGCAATAGCAACACACACGCAACAGATCCATCGACAAGCTTCTGGAAAAACCAACTATTCGATTAGTTCTTGAGGATTTTTGCTTTTGTTCTTTGAAAGACTTCGGCCAACAAATGTACGTAATGATTCGTTCTGACGTAATTGTCTCCCCTTTGCTTGCTGCTGCCACTGCCGCTTCTTCTAAGAGCTTGATGCTTTTTTTTTGTATGATGAAGCTATTTTCTTTTACCTGGGTTCTGTATTACGCGATGCTTCTTCAATAAAATTGTCTATGTGGCACAACCAGTGTCAGTTCATCGAAATCTAAGCGTCTATCATTTGTCGGCAGTAGCGGCGGCAGCGGTGGAGGTCGACGCGGCGGCGGTGGCGGTGAATATTTGTACACTTTTTGCAAGGCGAGAGCTCCACGCGAATCCGAGCGCCAGGTTGTTAATTTTTTTTTTGTTTTCTTTAATAGTGGCGCACACACGATGGCACCATTCCATCATCTGCGTCCATGATGCCGGCCACGGGAAACACTTTTGTAAACAAAGACTATTTTAAGTTGATGATGATGGTGGATATTAGGAAGGTGCTATTATTTTAGATTGAAGAATCGGCGCAATTGGAAATATAAGCAATCATAATATCATTTTGCCATCGAATACCTACGTAATAAGCTCAAAAAGTTTACATAATCTTTAAAAATATACATAAATATTTTTAAGAGTGTATTATTTAATGTTTGAAAAGAGTGTCAGCGTTCTCGAGAAGCAAAAGGACATTAATCTTAAAACAAATGTTTTCTTGAATGTGAATAATTTTAAGATTTCAGAAATCTGAGCTTAGTAGTTTGTTGTTTGCTTATTTGGCTTGGAAGACGAAAAATAATTTTTTTAACAGTGAACTCCTGAGGGGTTTATGTTTTGGTGGCATCTGTCAAATCTGCTGTTTATCATTCAGTCACAGATTTCAAATCACAATGGCAAGTTACATAGAAGCAACAGATTCAAATGATCAAACCTTATTATCAAAATGAGTGGCAATGATGCGCAAACATTTGACGGATTGCATGGTCGTTTTTCTATATCGACTATTCAACGTTTGGTTGCCAAATTCAAATCAGTAAGGAAATGCAGGACCTGCCGAACACATTGCCACTGCTGATCGATGATATACACTTTTTTCTATCTCAAATTGTATGATATGGATGTGAACAACATGTGGTTCCAGCAGGACAACACAAGTGTCACATAGCTGATGCCACAAATGACATTCTGAATGACGCTCTTCAGATTAGAAAAATTGAGACCAGTATCACATGAATTTGTTGAAAAAATAAATGGGCAGTCAGGTATTTCGTGAGGTATGAAGTCTCACTCATGAGTCTCATGTGTTGTTTTTTTTAACTTTTAAAACATTGAAGTTTTTGTTGCTTTAATATATTTTTAGGTGCCTCGACATTTTGTATGTGGACACGATTAGCCTCACTATTCTGGAAATAGGAACAGAATCCATGAACGAATCAAGCGTAGAGTTAAGGCACTCCCAAAACAACGCAAAAAATTCGGAAGGACAATAAAACTTTAACTTTTAACTTGAACTTTTTTTGTTGTTGCGTCATTTATAATTTAATTTTACAGGCGAAAAAATTGTTGGCGTTCCGAATATTTTGCGTTGATTTGGGAAAGACTTTGACATTAGTACACTTGCATTTTTAACGTTGTGATAAAGGGAGGAGATAGGTCAGTTTCTAATGACAGTAGTATTTGGTTTGATGTTGTGAAAGGTATTTCAAAAATTCTCTTCAAATGTCAAATTACTTATGGCCCCTGATTTGCGCTGAGTAGAACATAATTGACTATGACTTTGTTTCAAAACTGAATTTACCTCCATAAATGTGACATATCACTCCTCCAGAGACTGCGCTTAGTGAATTTTCGATTTAGCAAGTTTAACCGTCATAAGACAGCTTCAACTTTTTGTTATTACTATTTCTTTTTTCTGCTTGCCGATAATTCATAATTTTTGATTTTGTTTGGTTGATCTGAAGCCTGCATATTTTTCACAAAATATGGCTTACCTATTATCCAAGGGGCGTTTCAGCAAGTACGACGATGTCATCAGCGACCATGAGATGGCTTATACTCTCACCGTTTCAATTACGTTTACCTATATGCAAACACTTTCCCGATGTCATATATGTACAGAGTGAATAGCAAGGGACTGAGGATGCAACCTTGTTTAAGGCCGATTTCTACTTCGAAGTATTGAGATAGCTCATAACCATTGAATATAACAGGAGTTGTGTGTGTATTAGGGTGGTTCAAATTAAACAAACATGCTTTGATTTTTTTGATACCATGGAAAGTTGGTAGCTTGAGGCCCAAAAAAGTGTTCTAAGAAAATGATTTCAAAATTTTAACGTTTAGAGGTCACTCATCGCCATTTTGTTTGTTTTTTTTTTTCATACAAATTGCATGGAAAAAAGTTGAAAGAAACTTTGGAATCTAATAACCCTGGAACCCACAAGAAATTGGTATACTTTTTTGAATTTTAAAAAAAGGTTAGAAAAAGACTGAAAATAATTTTAGTAGATAAATTGATTGTTTTTTTATTGGGGGCTATCGTGGATAAAATTTCTCACGAAATTTCTCCCATCTTCTTATATTGGAAATGCCAGCAATTTTCCACTGTTCCTTGCAGGTTCAAATTTGGTCAATTAAAATGGTAGCCCTGTGGCCATGGAATACTGATTTTCGATGCCAATACCATCCCAGAGAAACTGCGACCACAATTCACGTTCCCAGTTTTCGACGATTCGCCGATCGACGATCACGGTAGCCCCTATAAAAATATAAAAGACTGAACGGAACATACTCGTACATATTACACCAAGAAAAAGTGAATTTTTTGTACTTGCTAGGTTTTTTTTAATTCCTTTACTATGAAAAGCAAAAAACTGCTGTCTCGTTTTCGAGTTCGTTTTATTTTACTTTTGTGACCCCGGTACTCCCAGAGGTGCTATAACTTTGGATTTGGAATGCCCATTTTATGCTCAGCAACTTTAATAGAATGCCTCCACTTAACTTGAACCGCACTGAAATATCATAAAATTGTCTTTGAAAAACTGGATTCGGTGGAATATTTCCGACTTTAAAATGAAGTTTAGCACACCGAAAGAAATTGATTTCTATTACAAAAACCTTATTGACCAGTGTTATTTAATAAAAGTCAGATGTTGGGCCTAGTTCATTTAAGATAGTGGAAATCTCAACAAGTTGGACCTTAACACATTTTTAGAGCATTAATTTTTTTTATTAAAAAATGTTAACCAATTTCTTCCTTTCTTGTTCAACTGTAGGAAGTTATACAATTTCAAAGTTCCTCCCAACTAAATTTTTTTGAGTCCCAAGCTACCAACTTTTTATGGTATCAAGAAAATCAAAGCAAGTTCGTTAAATCTGATCCACCCTAATGTGTATACAAGCTTTCACACATTTTACCAAAATTTATAGACATCCTTTTGCTGAACAGCTCAAGCATTTGTGCTCTTTTGTCTATGGTTTTAAAGGCTGCCGTCAAATGTACAAGAAATGTGTAAAGTTTTCGTGTTTTACCGATCCGCATGAGTTTTGGGGGTTCTTTATGTTTATTTCTCGAACTAGTTTCCAGAATTCAGTCGAGTTTCTACGATCAGATATACTTTTGGCGATGCTTTCAGTATATGTTCGATGTTAATCTTTCCACAAGGTTTTGTTAAAGCTATTTTTTTATATAATTGTGACTAAGGAAATCTTTGTGTGGATTTGTGCCTAAGATCCTCAACCATACGAAAGATTTTTTTTCTAGCTTTAGCCAGCTCCTCATCGAACCAATTTTTCTCTAAACTTCAAAGTACTATTTTTTTTGGTTATCTGGCAAGCGTTGGGAATCGAATTTTGTATAACATTATTGAGTTCTTCCACTGTAAGTGGGCTATTACTGGCAGTCATTTGAGAGCATACATTTTCAGTCAAAGCAATGTATAATACATACCTACCAGCGAATGAGGATTTCCACTTATATTTATTTAAGAATGATGATGTCGAGCTGGAATGTGCACACATATTTCTTTGGGTTATTATTTTGATCGGTAGATGATCGGAGTATATTTGAGATTTAACTTTAAAATCTTTTATAAGACTACACCAGTCTCCACCAGAGAGTGCATAGTCTTTGTTGAACTTTCCTGATGACCACTTAATGTAAAGTCCCCATTCTTGACTCCTGGGTGAACAGCCGTTGAAAAAACTAAGGCCAAATTAGTTGCAAAGATCAATAAGTTTCTTTCCTTCTGAGTTGACAATAAGATCTCTCAATTGACGTTCTTTCCTCCATATTTTTATTTTACTTACTTTTCAGACCCAGTTTTGGCATTAAAACCGCCTATAAGCAAAATATTCGTGAAATTGCTTTTAATCAGTAAATACAGATTGAAATCAAAATAAGTTTGTTAGGATCGATTTTAAGCTCAATGTCATCAAGCTCATCTTCATTCCTCAAGACACAACACTCGATATTTTTAAATGTTGGATTAAATCCTAACAGTCGTAATTATAAACTTTGTCTAAGCCGTGCAATTCCAAAAAGTTATTAATAAAAATTGTTTACTGTTGTCCTAAGGTTGTCTTACTTGGACAACGTCATTGGTTGCCTAAGATTTGTGAAACTTGACATTTTATTTCATTAAATAAGGCATATTTCAACTATTAAGGACTTTTAAAAAAATGTTTAACTAGTCAACCGCCTAAAAGTCTAATAAGGCAGTAGCTCTCACTAGCTCTCCTTTTGAATTCGACTTATGTGCTGGTATCCACATTACTTTAAACACTTTAAAATAAGATTGATAAGCTTTTCAATATTCTTTAGAAATATGTGTTTCAACTTAATAGATAATAGAACACACCTTCATTTATTAAGTATGTAAATCAAAGAGGAGTGTCATTAAGCCAATTTCTTGTATTTTTCCTTAATTATATTTAAATACCAATATTAATCGTAAAATTTTCCATCTTCTGTGATAAAACCAAAGTTGCCCGTAACAAGTTTGAACTCCTTTATACATACCTAACCCCCTCGACACTCCACTCAATTTGGAAAGCCTTACACCTTGCATTTATAAATCAAACAAAAATTCAAAAACTTAAGTCCAACTTTTTTAACCGAACCAAATTAACATTCACCAAAGTGAAAAGACTAAAGCCAATAAATCAATCCAAATGTTCTAATATGCCATGCATCGCCCATTAATTATTATGCGCGCGCCTGCGTTATTGCTGCGCCCCTTTATGCTCCTGCTGATCGATTATTAATTTTTTATGTGATCACCACAAGTCAGCCATCTTTTCTTTAAAGTCTTCTTAGTCTTCTTATGGAAGCGTCGTTATCGTCATCATCATGAAATTATGATAATGTCCATGCTGGATTGCTGAATGTAAATTTTCCAGAGAGAGAGAGAGGTCAACATCGAATGGTCTCTATAGATACCAAAATGCAAAGGCGATCGTGTGCAGAGATCTTGGGTGTGCGACATCGAAGAGCACAATCAGTGTAAAAATTTGCCAAGACAACCCACGGTCAAGACCTTACAACGACGATGTTGTAGTTGTTGTCGGTTGGAAATAAATTATTTTTTTCTTCTCTTTTACCGATCGAGAAATTCTTTATATTTTGGAGTTTTTTGTTGTTTTTTTTTTTTTTGGATTATGAATTGGAACAAGATCCAAAACAAAAAAAAATTACTTAACTTCTTTCAAGAAATTCACAATGAGCCCACGCACAGAATCACCTCAGGCCAAACGGACTGGACTGCGGAATGGACCGTCGCGTCCCGAGAGACGAATGGATGGATGGATGGATCGATCCATAAATAGGAGGGTGGGTCAGCAGCACGCGATATATTGGACACTAACGTACAAACGACCGGTGGTGGTGGTAGAGAAAAAAAATTATGTCTCGAATAACAACAAATTTTCAAAATTAAGCAAATCCAAGTGTTGCCACTTTGTGGGGTATGTTGCCTTAAGCAATATTGAAAAACTCAAGTGAAATTAAAAAAAAATTGAACTAAAGTTTTAATTTTTTTAATGCGCTTGGATTGAAATTTTACAAAAATTAACAACTATACATTTGACGGACACTTCTTATGTAATTTAATTTTTTTAGGTTCTCAATTTTGTTTATTGTTTTACTCTTTAGGGCACACATTTTACGGTACCAGCAGTGTCCACTATTGAGAGGAGTTCGCTGTACTCTCTAAAAATAGATTCCGAACAGGAGTTGTGAGTTTTATAGTGCTGGAATAAGAGAACTTACAATATGTCATCATTCTTCCCACACTTTAGCCATTTACTCTCATTTTTGTTGCAAACATTCGGTCAGTCATATTAACCTTACATTCCCTGTTTTTTTCCTTAACAATGAAATAAAATTAAATCTTTAATTTTTTCTTTTAAATCATTAATTTGAAGTTAAAAAAAAAAAACTATAGTGGCATCACTATAAGCAAGAACCTTTAAATGCCTGTTGGAGTTATTTACGGTGAAATAATTCAAATTAACTCGAAGAGTTATGGATAAAGAAAGAATATAACCAAAAAAAATTACTTATAAAGGAGACTGAAGAAGGCAACTCTCGCAGGTAAAGGTATTCCCAAGTGATTATACTTTTGAGGTTGACCAGGTGGATTTTGTAGGTGCGCCCCGAACTTCTACCTTCAGCTTCAGTTAAAGATTTTCTTCTTAATCGTTCTCTTTTATCCTCTTTTAAAAAGAAGAGGGACATCCAAATTTTTATATTCGATGAAGTTCATTCTTGAAAAACGTCAAACATGTGCGCTGAGCTCGGGCGACCGTTGAGAGAAGAAAAAAAATCTCAGTTTTGTTATTTTTTTCTTTTTAATTGTTTTGGCCAAGAGCGATGAAGTTAACCCGTCAGACCGGGTGATGTCCTACATGAAGTGGTTATATGAGTTCTTTCATGACGACGAAGTCGACGTCGACAAATGACGATTTTTTTTGTTTTTGGTTTTTTGTACAGATCTTAAAATATTCATGTTTTTTTTTTTTGAATGAGAAGTGATAAAATACAACCGGAAAGTAAATCGAAGACGACAAGATTTGAACTTGTGATGAGGCATTATCATGATTTTAAAACGCCCACAATTATTGAAAAAGATAGTACAGTTCCTATTCGTTAGCTATTGGTGAAAGGAATTGTAGGTATGTGTAGTGTTCTATTTTTTTTTTGTTAAGAAAGAGATGGCTACATTGTAAACGGAATCATTTTGAAACATTATACAAAAGACACTCTTTTGAAGGGAAGAGGTTTAACCTCAACGGAACTATTTTGTTCATAAACTAGCAAAAGACCAAATTGTATATTGCAATTTGTCATTATTTCAGACTTATGTGTTAAAAACGAAGATCTAACAATTTTAACTTCTCATTGGAAGTTATTGTAATTGGTTCGATTTGTCGAATCGAAAATTTTAACATATCTTCACGCTTCGAGCTTCCTACAATAGGAATTCATCATTTTTAGAGAATGTCTGTGTCCGTACGTACATTCGTATGTTCCTTTGCTTTTTTTCGTTCTCCATATCTCAAGAACGAGTGATAGCCCAGGAAAATTAGACAAAAATTGTACGTAGCTCATGTCATTCTACTCAAAAAAGATTAACACACAAGAACTTCATGGTGGACTAAATTTTGCCAAAAAATTTATAAAAATTGCATTAATCGGTGGGCTAAGTTTTTGTACGATTTGAGTTTGGCTACATCTCCGATTTATGGTCGTCATAATCGTCCTAGCAGATCAACAATTGAGCGTCTAGTGGAAAAATTTGAATCCACAGGCACAGTACAAAATGTTCCCGTGCCAGTGAGACAAAGTGCCCGTAGTGTCGAGAGTATTGCTGCCGCTGAGGTCTCAGTTGCAGAAAGCCCAAATGTGTCTCTCACACGTCGTTCTCAAGCGTTGGGCATCTCTGTGACGTCGTTGTGGCGAATTTTGCGAAAAAATCTTGGCCTACATCGAAACAAGATTAAATTGACGCAAGAACTGAAGCCGCTTGACCACCAGAAGCGTCGTATGTTCGTGAATTAGACTGAGCTACAACTTGAAAATGATTCGGATTTTCATCGAAAAATCATCTTCAGCGATGAGACTCATTTCTGACTGAATGGCTTCGTCAATAAACAAAATATGCGGTATTGGTCAGGCAGCGATCCACACGGACTCCATGAGTCATCATAGCATCCCGAAAAAATTACGGTTTGTTGTGGTTTATGGGCTGGCAGCGTCATTGGGCCGTACTTCTTCCGTGATGATCAAGACCGGCACGTTACTGTGAATGGGGATCGCTACCGTTCAATGATAACCGGATATTTTTTGGGCCCAATTGGGTGATATGGACTTGGAGGACATGTGGTTCCAACAGGACGGCGCCACAAGCCACACAGCGATATCACAATCAATTTATTGGAAACCAAGTTTGGAGAACTTGTTATCTCACGAAATTGTCCAGTCGCTTGGCCGCCTCGATCGTGCGATTTGACCCAGTTAGACTATTTCCTGTGGGGCAACGTCAAGTCTATAGTCTATGCCAACAAGCCAGCGACGATTGATGAACTTCTTTCGAATATCGAACAGTGAAATTGCAGCCGTATCGGCCGATTTATGCTTGAAAACCGTCGAAAATTGGGTTCAGCATCTGGGCTTCTGCAAGCGTGCCCGTGGTGGCCATGCAAAAGAAATCGAGTTCCATACATAATGGCATCGAACGTACTTTCACAGGATTAAAGAATTTCATAGATATCCAAAACCGTTTTTGTTTTATTTAAAAAAAAAACTTTTGTAGTGCTCTTATTGAAAAATTCGATAAAACCAAGTTTTTGGGGTTCCCGGGGTAAAACTTCAAAAAGCAAGTGATTTGGTTTTTGTTCAACAACTCAATGAAATTTAATACTACTTTTTTTTATAAGAGCAACAGATTTCAAGAAAAACGTGCACAAACGTTATAATAAAAACTTTTCACTGTAAATAAGGTTTTTCTTCATTTTGCTTTGGTAAATAGGTAATGAGCGCGTTTGTGCACGTTTTTCTCAAAATCTACTGCTCCTACGAAAAAAAGTTTATCCAGAATTTATGAACATTAATATTCATTCATTAGTTTTTTGAAAAAAATATATATGCTGAGAAAAAAAAATTTTATTTGCCCATTTACAGTTCAAAATAAAAAGTGTTACTTTGATACGCTATTACGTACAGGGTGTCCGCCGGGAAGGTATACTACTCTGTCTTGCCGCCATTTTGGTAAACATTAGTCTTGACAGTTCATATTTGGCAGTCGTGAAGTAGACTCATGGCAAATTTATTATGGAAAAATATTCGATAATTCGATAATTTTATCAAAATCAACCATCGAGTACTGTTTTTTTTTTTCATCCGAGGGAAATCTTCAAAAGACACTCGGTAAGAATCGGTACTGAGTAGTATGGGACTCTCGCCGCACTTAAGCCACCAGTGAATACTGTGACGATGAGAAAGTTATGTGAAATTTTTGGGAGAAACAACGAGCCAACAAAACGCACTATTTATCGTGTAGTGAATGATTTCGAAGAAGGAGGGTATGCAGGTGATACGCCCAAGCATGGACCACAACGTACTGCAAGATCGGCTGAAAACATTACTGCTGCTCAAGGAAGTGTTCAAAACAATCCATCAAGCTCAATTCGACGCCGTGCTCAGGAGCTTTGTCTTCAAAGAACAACTTTGAAAACTTTTTGACACCACAACTGCATGCCTTGGGCTTGATTAATATGTGATATCAACAAGACGGTGCCACATCGCATACAGCCAGGATTACAATGCGGAATAACTGCGGACAAACAAAGTAGTATACTTTCCCAGCGGACACCCTGGTATTTATTCATAACTATACTACCTGATGCCTAAACAAAAATTCAAATCCACCAACAGAACTTAAAATTGTATGCTTCCGAAGTGGAACAAACGAAATTAATAATCGTTTTCAAAATCACGGGCTTCTATTTCTACTTAGTTAAACTCAAGTTAAAAAGCCCCCACGAAGAGAGACTAAAATTGGTTATTGTTTGTCTCTTTTTCTCCAATTTAACGAGACATTTAACTACAAAGTCATGAAAAGTCTTGCAAGAATCATATACCAAAATATTTACACGGATATTTTGTTTCCAAACCAATAACCTCTAGCTGCACCAAGGTGCGCTAGAAGCGATATACTCTGCTTTCCCGTTCCAACTTACAGTTTTTCCAGTTGGACACTGAGGTGGTAATGTGTTCATTGAATGTAAACTGTCTTGCCGATTTTATTAAAATTTTCAGGAACGATAAATATTTTTATAGAATATGTATCATCAGAAAAAAATTCCGTTCACTAACATGCCCACTTTTTTTAAAATTACTTCCAATCGTAAATATTTATAAGAATTTGGGCACGAGTACGATATCTTTGGAACTTCGTCATCTTATGTACTGAATTGGATTTTTCTATTCACTGTCTACATTATATTATCACACACTAAAGACTATTTGTTTTTTTTAATAACTATTTTGCAAAAAAATACAAAAATAAAACCACTTTTTTATTACGTTTTTATTTTTTCGGTATTAATGTTGAAAGTTGTCAATGGATTTGAGTTCTGCTCTTTAAAAATGATGTTAAGACAATTTTTTTTTGTCCAACAAATAATCCACAAAATTTTTTCCAGAACTGTTTAAAGGAGTTTTCTTAACTTTATTTTCATAATATGAGTATCTCTTACACAAAATATTCTTATAACAAAATGTTAATGTTAAATGTATTTTTTTGCAGTTAATATTCCAGAGAAAACTAAATAATTAAAATACACTTGAAAACAAAATGTTGTTTCATGTATAAAAAAGGGATATGATATCTTATGTTTAAAATAAAGCCATTTAAATTGTAAAAAATTCTCTTCCCATTAAAATCAATCGAAAATGTAACAACTTAAACAGTTTTTAATTTCCATTTTTATCGAAAAAAGTAATAAGATAAACATCTGGAAACTAGATATAGAAGTATTGTAAGCAGCGAATAGTATACGCCAATTTAGTACCTAACATTTCGAAAAAAATTAGTCTAGGTAGGTTTGGTTGTATGTTTTCCTTAGTTTTTCACAACTATGAAATTATTGTTTTTGAAGCAATTTTATTAAAAAAAAAATACTAAGATTTTTTTCCCCCACGAGCATTTTTTGGCGCCAAAAATATAGTACCAGTGCCCAAATTTTGATAAATATTGGTGATTCGAACTGCCTCCTTTAAACAAAATAATGGGCGTGTAAGTGGACGGACATTCTGCCAGATGATTTATTATAAAAGTTTTCATCATCCCTGTACATTTCATAGAAATCGGTACTATGCTTCAGATTCTATAAACCTATGACCGCCTGTCCATACAAGTGGAACCACTGTGCACTGGACCCCAGAGAACACTGGATTATGAGGAAGCAAGACGTCTTAATTAAATTAATTCAATTTCTCAAAAAATTGATTTGAGTTCAGTACCAAAATGATAGGGTAACTTGGACCAAAGGGACAAGTTGGACCAAAGGGGTAAGTTGGACCAAAGGGGTAAGTTGGACCGAAGCCTAACAAAAAAAAGCCCTAAGGACATACACTGCGCTTGGAATTACCTGAACAAATTTGTTTGCAGGTCGCAGTTCATATGAAAGCACTTACAGCCGTTGACAGCTAATTAGAAATGATTTTTGTTAAACAACAAATAAAATAATTTCTTAACCTATGAGCAGACGATTTGCAAAAGTCGCAAATATTTGCGAGTATGACGTAAGTTTTACGTCACAATTTGCGGTCTTTGATCGCAAATCGTCGGAACACAACTTTGGGACAGCCGGCAAATGCTTGCAAATCATTTGCGTATGATTTGCGCGGCCCAAGTCGCAAATGCATTTATGACATGTTGGAAAATCATGTGAACATTCACAAAAATAATTTCGACAATTTACTACTCGTAGTATTTGCGAACACACGAAAATGGAACACTGCAAATGCGGACATTTGCGATGAATTTTGTGGTTGTACTTGAAGTAATTGGCTGTGGGTTTTAGTATGTAGGTACCTTCTTTATTTTTATTATTATTTTTTTTTATTTCAATTTGTTTTTTTCGTATTTTTTATGAAAACAAGCTTTACGTAGTTAAATTAAACTGACCCACAGCCCATAAAACAGCACCATATAGCTATGACAAAACTCAACAAATAAACAAATTTGTAAAAAGATAAATGTCAGGCTCGCAAATCTGCAAATGAGTTAGAATATGATATCTACAAATGTTGCCGCAAATCGTGTGAGCACCTCACAAATATGCTGCAAAATTTGCTATCTTATTTGCGAGCATGTCATTTGCGAGCACCTTGATCGCAAATGTATTTGAGAACTTTGGGACAACAGTCGCAAATCATGTGAACACGTGTATTTGCAGCTTTGCGAGCACTGTTAAACGGCATTGGCGGTGTATTTGCGAATTTTTTCGTGACGTCAGTGCTCGAATAGATTTGCGATCACTGCAAATATTCTGCTCGTAGCTTTATTCAATTCATTAATTATTTAAATCTATTTGTTTGTACAGACACATACAAAGTGCCGGAACTTAAAAAAGAAATATTAACAAATTTCAAGCTCATTTTGTTTAAATTCAATGTAGTCCTGGCCCAATTCCACGAGAGTGAGTTTTTTCTGTGTACACAGAAAATTGTGTACACCTCAATTTTTGCGATTCCGCGAGAGTGAGTTTTAAGTTTTTGATAAATATCGTATGCAAAATCAGGCAAATTTATTTACACTTGTTTTGGGCGTGAACGGAATAGGTACACGGAAAATCATTCACACTTGCGGAATAGGGCCCCAGTTTCAAAAATAAAAATAAATAACCTATTTAAGGAAACCAGTTTTATAAACAAATAAAAAACCTTTTTTTTCGTGCCATTAAAAATAATGGTTTACTTTTAGGTTCCTCATATAAAGTGAGGAAGAAATTAAGATCAAACAGCTCTACATATTCATAAAAATTCCAACAAACTTTATTAAATTCTGCTCCCCAAAAATCTGCTAAATATATTTATTATAGAAAACAGACAATCTAAACCGTCGATATAAGCGGCCATTTGCCTTATTAAATATTCTGAGGGTATACAAATTATTGTTATAAATTTTGATAAAATTTAAATAAACAAAAAATTAAAATGGCGGCAATATCAACCGGTAGTACTAATTAATCTATAAAATATGCATTAAATCCATATAAATATATATTCACAATTTTTTTTTTTTTTTTTTAAACTTACAAAGAGGGACAAAATTTATTGTGAGAGCACCATCGAATGGCGATCAATGGTTATAATATTAACAATATGTGTGGAGGAGTAAAAGCTTAATTTGCATACTGATATTCTGACATCTAACGTCTGATAAAGGCCCAATCATATCCGTTGTTATAATGTTTTCTTTTTCTCCACATAATTGCTTGAGGCTGGTTTTTGATACTCAAAAGCCTACATGGGCGTGGGTAGGTGCCAGTTAAGCTTATTTGTCACGCTGATGGCGATCACTTCAGATCGCCAATCGGCTGGAATGGAATGTCGAACACGGCTATGCTAATTGGCTCTAAGTTTCTATATTTATGCCAATTCAAGGTTACATTGTGGTGGGTCAATTAATAAGAATTGTTTTTTTTTTTTTTTTATTTATTTGTCTCTTTTTCAGAGAGATACGAACTGAGTTTATTTTTCGGAGAAGTAAGATAATAGATGAAAGGGAATTTCGGTACAAAAAAAAAGGAATATGAATGTGATCTTCAAGAACTTAATAAAAAAAAAATAATTTTCATTGGTAACCATAAGAGCATAAAAGTCTAAATATAACGGAAAATCAAAATCAATTAGGGATTTTTCACTCTTTAATTTTAAGCTTTCAAATATTTGAAAGGTGAACATGGAATCTGCGCAGAGATGTGGAAACAAAATTGGAGATATATGCACAAGCATATTTACATTTAAGTATTGGAATAATCAAAAACAGACTATTTATTTGTAAAGTTTTTTTATGTCTAAGATATTATCGGCTTCCTGCCAAATCTTCATAGATCTTCAAAAGTTATTTAAAGGTAAGTATTTTAAATTAAAAAATCACTGAACTCAAATATCAATACTTCGTTACTGTATCATTTTTTTTTTTGGGTTTATCAACCAGTTTTAAAAATTTATTATTTTTGTTATCGTTTTTTTTTTTTTTGCCTATTGAATAGAAAGGCAACAATATTTTTTATACAGGCTCTCATATTAATAAACAATCAACAATAACGAGTTATCACTTCTACATCTCTGTTAACTTGAAATTCCTAATAATAATGTATTTTAACTAATGACGTGCTTAAGCGAAGAAATAACTTTTACTCGACAAATTCTGCATGCTATGAACAGATAAAATAACTTCCTAAAATATAAACAAACACATTTGATAGAATCCAGTGGTGTAGGAACCATTTTGAGGACCCCTTTTCAATTCTATATATCCCTCTTTTTTAAGTAACAAGTAAAAGAAAGGAGTTAAGGCAACGAGTAAAAGAAACTGGTAAAAAACCAGTAAGAAAACGTGAAAAAGTAGCGACTCAAAGTAACGAGTAGAACTAACAAGTAAAAGAAACTAGTAAAAGTAACAAGTAAAGGTAACGAGTTAAAGTAACGCGTATAACTAGCGAGTAATACCCAGTTCATACGGCAATTCAGTGGCGTATGTATTCTACACAGAACATTTCACACGACGTTTGTACGTTTGCCGTTTGGTTGTATACTGCCGTTTGGATTTATACATTATAACAATGGCTATGATTGAGCCTTTATCAGACGTTAGATGTCAGAATATCAGTATTTTTTTCAGTATAAAATAAACGAGTAAAAGTAGTGAGTAACGCCGGATTTACACGACCGACAAATTGTCATAAATTCTTCAATTTTCACGCCATTAATAACATTATCGTGCAAATAAATCAAAAATTTGCCATAATATTGGTCATTAAATGAATTACATCATAAAATAAATGACAGAGGTAGCTGGCATTAAATATTTCCATTAAAATGAAGCCATGTTTGTAAATGCACAGTGACATAATTTTGCAAATAATGACAATACACGATTGCTCATTTTTAGCCTGTATAATGACATCAGAGCATCAAAACGCCATTATTTTGCCTTTGTGTAAATGCACTGCATTAATGATTTCGTTTTACCATTATTTTGCCACTTTAGTGACGTTAATTTTTAGCAATTTGTCACTCGTGTAAATCCGGCATAAGTGTAACGAGAAAAAATAACGAGTAAAAAGAACTTGTAAAGTTACTTGTAAGACTCGTGCGTTAACAATAAGGTTGGCAAAAGGATCATGGCTACCGTTCATATTGGTTAATACTTTTTTTAATTTTAAAATGTAAAAAATTGACGCAAATTAGGGAAACCCTTTCTGATCAATAAATAGTCCAGTCATTTAAGCTTTTTGCTTCGTTAAAATGGCGAAAAGCTGAATTTTGGATCTTATATAGCCTCCTCATGGCATTCTAAGGAAACTTTAAAAAGTCCCCATCGATATTAGCGCCGCTAACAATTTTAGGGGGCCAAAGACTCCCCAAACGGTTTTTAAGGAATATCTCCCGAACGGTAACTCTTACAAAAAAAATGTCAAAGACTAGGTTGTAATTTAGAAAATTTTCTACAAAAAATGTCAAGTAACTTTTTTTCAAGAGTTACCGCTTTCGAGTTAATTCTATCGGCAGAGTTCAACCCACCCAACATGCTATAGCTTTTTGTCACATTTTATGCGAATCACCCTTATAAACGAAATACCAAATACGTATCATTAGTGTAGTGGAGCTCGATGGGGAACTTTCCCAAAACCTTTCAATGAATCCCTGTATATATTTTTTAGTACTGTTTTCTAATTTTCCTGGGGGATAACACGCAAGAAAATCTCATCTTGTACTCAACCTTAAAGGTGGTGTAAAAAAATCATTTTGTACAGAAACATAAAAACCGTAACTCTGCCGATTGAATTTTCTCGAAAAACGGTAACTCTTATGAAAAAGGTTACTTAATATTTTTGTAGCAAATTTTCTAAGCTACAACCTTTTTTTTTTGTAATATATACCGTCCGGGAGATATTCCTTGAAAATCGTTTGGGGCCATTTTTGATCCTCCGTAAAATTGTAAAATTCAGCTTTTCCCAATATTTTCCGTAATTTGTTTTTTTTTTTGGCTAATATAACTGGACTAAAAACTGGACAGCTTAAAGCTATCTATCTATCTTTTGTGTTCCTGTATGGAAATTTTGTTAGTAAAATTACTTAAAATGAAAAAAGAACAGGCTTTCATAGGAGGTAAAGTGCTTCTTTGTACATTTTGCTGTAGTTTAACTGTTTTCTTTTTTAATCTTAAGTTATTTTTTTTAACCTTTCAGTTTCAGTGATCAAAGCTCTATAGAAATCGAAGTGCGACTCTATGGACATCACAATTTTAATGCCTTTCACTTTCAAAATTCACATGTCATAACCGAAATCACTCATTCCAAAGATTTCAATAGACTTTTAAAAATCTATTTCGTCTAGTCCCTGATTTACCTCCCCAAATTAGGTGAGTTAACTAGAAGTAAATTTAGGATTTGAGAAGACTTGAAAACACAGGAGTAACACAGGATAATCTTGGTCATAAAAAACTGGCCATCAAATATTTTATTAGATATTTTGCAGCATCTTGGTCCTCGTTGGTACTCGTGTCTAGTTATCGTATAGTAGGAACTACTCGTATTTTTATTTTAAAGTTTTGAATTTTATCTGACGAAATTTTTTTTCCTTGAAAATATTTCCAACAACTCAAGTAACATATTTAAAATTTAAATACAAAATGATTTTTTATTTAAGCTCACTTTAAAACAATTCAAAATTATTTAGAAGTCTAACCGATGGCCATGATTGCTTGCAAAAAAAATTGTCTCAATATTTTATGAAAAAATAGATGAAATTATTTAATTCATGCACCCTAAAACTAGATTCTCAAGGTCAAATTCACTTTATACGATTTGTTTTAAATTATAGTTGAAACTAAATGTACCACATTGTATAATTTGTTCGTTCAACTTTCACTATATCTAGTGTGACCATTCCTCCACTTTCTTATAAGTATAAAGAAGATAATAATACTTAGTTTGAAGTGTTCGTTTTTTTTTTCAAACTATCAAAAATAGTTCTATTCACTATGTGGCGTTATATTTTGTCCATACAAGCAACAGAATAATGTGTCATTATATTTGTTGGACTTTTATATGCTAGCTATAGAAACCCACTGTCAAAGTTAAACTATTAATCAGTTTTACTTTTAGGAAAGAATAGGTACGAATTTGACAACAAAGCTCTTAAATTTTTCCCTTGGAATACGAATTAAAAATGTAAAGCAATTCAAAGTTTTAACTTCTTTTTCTTTTTTGAATGTTGTTTTAAAATTAATAATGTGATCATGCTCGTAGGACCTAATTGCAAATATGGTAACCATAATTGGACCCACATGTTCTTGCCATCACACACTTTAATGAAGTTGCATCATTCCACTAAACAAGTGAACAATGCAGTTTTCAATTAAACTTTTGACAGAGAAAAAAATCTGTTCAGACATCCGGCCACCAGAATAGCGGCTGGAGAATATAACTGATGCCGGTGCGATCTTGCGCTGATCTTGGAACATTTTATTTATTCATTACCTACCGGTCAGCAGAGGTCGAAAGATGCTCAAAATTATGTTGTGCTTCATTTTGGCGGGAACCGCAATCAGTGCTTCAAAATATAACGTAGTTTTAGTAATAATTGACGATTTGCGTCCAGTGATATCAGGATATGGTGACGTGTTAGCAAGAACACCAAACATTGACAGTTTTATGGAGAATGGTTTCTATTTTTCCAGAGCTTATAGTCAGGTAATGTGTGCGTATAGCAAGTTGTTTCCGAAAATATTAATTTATTTTATATTCCTGCTCCCTCAGCAAGCACTCTGTGCACCAAGTCGGAACTCTTTTCTCACAGGAAGGCGACCAGATACTTTGAGACTTTATGATTTCTATAGCTATTGGCGGACAAGTGTCGGCAACTATACAACTCTGCCACAATATTTCAAAAATAATGGCTACACAACATATTCCGTTGGTAAAATATTTCACCCAGGCATCTCATCGAACAACAGCGATGACTTTCCACTGAGTTGGAGCCGACCTGCTTTCCATCCAACGACAGAAAAATTTATGAACTCCCCGGTTTGCCTAGATGGCAGTGGTGTACTTAAAAAGAACCTCATTTGTCCCGTTCTACTGGAATCACAGCCGTTGAAGACACTTCCAGACATCGAGTCGGTTAAAGAAGCTAAACGGTTTCTTAGTTCAGAGGCAAGGAAACCTTTCTTCCTAGCTCTGGGATTTCATAAGCCACATATTAACTTTCGCTTCCCGAAAGAGTTTTTGAATGAGTTTCACTTGGAGGATTTCAAAAACTATACCGAAGACTCATACAAGCCAGATGGAATGCCTAACGTCGCTTGGAACCCCTTCACAGATGTCCGCTCTCGTGATGACTTCAAACGTCGGAATATCTCATTTCCCTATGGACCTATTCCCAGTGTTCAGAGAGCAGCCATCAGACAGGCTTACTATGCTTCTGTAGCCTATGTCGACGATCTTTTCGGCAAGTTCTTGGAAAGTGTCAACCGAAGTAATACTATAGTTTTACTCACAGGAGACCATGGCTGGTCACTTGGTGAACATGGCGAATGGGCCAAGTATAGCAATTTTGAGGTCGCCGTTCGAGTTCCTTTGATTATTCAAAGCCCTGAGTTTTCATTGACCAAAAGCACACGTATAAAATCTATTGTGGAGTTACTAGACATTTTTCCTACACTCGTTGATTTAGCCAAGCTACCTCCAGTTCCCAAGTGTAAAGAAAAAAATACAGAGATCTTTTGCACCGAAGGCAAAAGTCTCTATCATTATCTTTTAAACCCCAACATCAGTGATTTAACAATGCATGCCCTAAGTCAGTATCCACGTCCTGGATGGGAACCAACAAAGCACCCAAACAGTGATAAGCCACGTTTGAAAAACATAAAAGTAATGGGATATTCTATGAGAACAGACAACTTTCGCTACACCCTATGGGTGAAGTTTAATCCTGGGAATTTCACTAAAGGTAAACAATTTTTTTATTTTACGTTGAAATTAAAATTTACATAATTTAACCGTTTAATGTTTTTTTTAAAAGATTGGACTCAAATCTACGGCGAAGAAATGTACGATCATCGAATTGATTCGGGAGAATTTATAAATTTAGTTGGAAGAGATGAATTTTCTGGTATTCGAATGTGGTTGCGACATCAGCTCGTGAATGCATTTTCGAACTAAATGCATTTCGAAAAAGTAATAACGGTGATAATCATCGTTTAGTTAACGTCCAAAGTAGAAGATTTACTTTTTAACGCCATATATGTATAAATACTTTGAATATTCTGTCGCTTAATATATTTTATTTGTAAGATAAATTTAATGAAAATGATCTTGCAGACATTTTAGGAAAATTTTGGGTTTTATATTTTCACACATGGATTTTTTCAAAATTCAATGGGTGTGATGGGGAAATCAGATGTTTCTTCTCCTTCGCACTCATGAAAATTCAAAAAGAGTCAGGCGCAAGGAGTCATCGTGTAAAAGGTCTAAGGGATATTGACTATAAGGTCACCGATCGCTTGAGACATAGGACTGTAACTTAAAAACTTAAATACTTTGCACATTATACAGGCGTTATTCATGCCGTGGAATTTATACAAGATAAAATATTTTCTGCGAAACACGCATTCCATAACATCAGGACGCATTCCACAAATCTTTGAATAAAAATTCAATTTAGTTTTGGTACCCATTTTACTGGTTTATTTCTTATGAAAATTCGCGTCTGTCCGTGACCACTCATGTGAAAGAAATGTCAAAATTCATGACCATTCGTAATTCGCAGATCTCTAATCGCAGGTTATATGCGAGGAACTGTAATCCCTGAAATTTTTTGAGCTTAGCTCAAGCCCAAGGGGATGAGTTGTTCTTATATTTATTAACAAAGTAAAATAGTCTAGCCCTGACATCGTTTTTTTCAAACCAATTCTTTCCGGGCTTGCAATAAAACGCGCTCATTTATACCCTGAACGAGCAAACCAGTTTAAATTCAAATTAAAACAAAATTCTCAATAACACCCCTGTTGAGTTAAAGAACTTCATGGCTGTCAAAAACCATTTTACTGGCATCACTTTTAAAAATTCTGTGTTCCGCGAAAGTTTTGTTTACATTTTTACTGTGGCTGGCCGGCTACTTTATTAAGTTTTTATTAGTTTTAGCCATAATTATGTTTACTGCAGTCCTCAAACCAGGATCATTCAAACACATTACTTGCCGAAATTCAATTTATCCAAAGAGTAACATTACTCGTTTTCCCATATCCGATGAGTTCGTTTTCTGGTCCGAGGATTTTCCATCATATTCACCTTCTCATTACACTGCCCCACATATAAATGGCCAAGTGTGGGCAGATCCAGACATCACCGACAGCACATTTCAACCTAAATGGAACAGTCTGGATGGTAAAATAAACCGTGTCTCATTCAATGGAATCTATCAAGTGGTGGATGGTGTTCCAAGAAACCCGATCGGACGAACTGGCATAAAAGGTCGAGGATTGTTGGGTCGCTGGGGACCCAATCATGCAGCAGACCCCGTTGTGACACGCTGGAGAAGAGATTCCCTAGGAAATGCACTAATTAATGGTGAAAAGTAAGTTTATTAAGTCTTGAGTGTCCCTACTATTTTGAACTCATTTTTATTTGTTGTTTAGGAGAATTCTTCAAATGGTTGCCATTCAAAGACACGACAATCAAATGTGGGCCATTCCAGGCGGAATGGTTGACCCAGGTGAAAGAGTTAGTGCCACACTCAAAAGAGAATTCATGGAGGAAGCTTTGGATAGTTTTGGTATAAATTTCAATTAACAAAAATTTCTGTGAAATCAACAGTTTTTTCCAGACAACAAGAGAATGATTGATGAATTCTTTGCCGAAGGCATAGAAATCTACAAAGGATACGTTGATGATTTTCGAAATACCGATAATGCTTGGATGGAAACAGTTGCTTACAGTTTTCACGATGGCACTGGCAAGCAAGTTGGTAAACTTCAGCTCTCCGCCGGAGACGATGCAGCAAATGTTAAATGGATGGATGTTAGCCGAGATCTTAAATTACACGCAAATCATATCGACATTGTTAAGCAAGTTGTTAACAGATTAAACGCTCACTGGTAGAAATAAAAAGAAATTGCCTTTTCTAAATGACTTGCAAGAAGAGTAGTAATATTTCAATTTAAACAAAAAAATTTGTAGAGCAAATATTCTCGCGAGTTGTTGATACAATTCATAGTTGCTTTTAAGTATCAACGACATCTTTTTCTCTGACAAAAAAAAAAAACTTATTTATATAGGTATGTATATTGATTGTACAACTATGGTTAAAGAAACACCGGTTAAGTTCGTAAATGTAGAAGTTCGACAACACTACAAAATTCAAATTTATTTCGGCAAATACTGCCCGGTCACAGTTTTGTTTGTATTATTCCCTTCAATCTATTATCTAAATTTGTATTACTAAACCCACTTTAACTTCATTTATTCAGCATAATTTGGCTCGCGTACTATAAAAAGTAGAGAATAATTAATCTCATATGCAAACCCATGCAAGACTGTCAAGGATGTTGCAACAATACATTTATTGGAAACTGGCAAATAGGGGAACATGAGGCGAATCTGAGTATTTCTCATAATGCTGCACTGCACAGTGGGCAAATGATCGCTTAGGTGAATTGATGATTCTTCAGTATCATTCTGGTAGCTGCCTATTTGTGCAAACTTAGTTACCATAATCTATAATCGGTTTAATTTAAAGTAAAGAACAAGGTGGCTGTTCTGATATGATTGATTGATTGATCGATTGATTGATTGATTTTCAGACACAAAAAATCCAAAATTCTGCTTTACAAAATACAGCTTGCTAAAAACACAAATTTCATCAAAATCGAACTATTTTCCTCGAAAATAAAAATAATAATTCTGAAGTTATGCCAAAAAATGATCCAAGTAAAAGTTGTAGGTCTCTTGATTATCTACATTTGTTGCCTATATTTTTTCGATAGGTCTAATTTTGCCAGAAATCGTAAAGAAACCTCTTTTTCGCACCCCATCCCATCTTTTCGACCACTCACCCCACATCCGGTCGATTATATTTCCCTTTCCTTTTATATACCTATAATCTTAAATTTGCTCATATGCTGCTAGTAATTTTTCTAACTTTAGGCTTTTGAATACTGGATTTGAATTGGCACTTGTCTATATGAAAAGAAACAGAAAATCGCTCCGATAATGTTTTTAATTCCCGAAATTCCATACATCTACCTACACTAGTTAAAAAAATTAACGAACAAAGAGCAGGCAGACAGCAGGTTTTGGGAGTAGATGTATAACCAAAATCAGAGTATGAGGGATTGTAGGTAGACGTATCGTAATATTGAATACAAAACTGGCACATTTTTTTGCAGCCTTTGGTGGGTTCGGGTGGTTAAAACTAGCTTGGTTTCCTATGAGTATTTTCATGGTAGAGTCATTAACACTTCAATCATTATTAAAAATTTGGAAATGATGCTATGCCATTTTCCCTAAGTCTCAAGGCTTTCATCTTGTGATCCAATAAATAGGGCGCATGATCAAATCTTTGTATGCACACCTTATAGGCGTTTTTTGGAGATTCGAATTTTTTGATTTTTTTTTTCTTTGCTGAAAATCTTCAAAAAATTTGTGATAAGGTTCACGTAAAATGGTTATATCTTGAGTTCAATAAATCAACCCATGAAGATTGTTGCGTTTATTCTTTGAAAAAATGACTGAGTATCATATCCGATGTAGTAGTTATTTCAAGAAAGCCAAAGCTAAATTCATGTAGATGTACCTTAAGCTTGTTTTTTCAGCTTAAGCTCCAATTTGTGTAATTGCAAATATTTTAAGCAAGAATATTATAGTTAAAGCGTCAAAAATATCAAGATTCTTGGACCCCTAACTAGAAATCTTTGAGTAGTTTCTATTTTTTAGAAATTCTTTAGTTGTAATGCCTTCAAGGACGTTATGTCGCTAGGAATTGAAGATATATGACATGAATACAGTTAAAATGTTAATGGGTAAAGAGTGTAAAAATGTCAAATATACTAAACAAGTATTTTTTTTTATAAATACAATTTTATAGTTCTTAATATTCGTGCCAAAACTGGATCAAAATGATCCAAATGTTCTCAAAATGCTAAAACGTTCTATTTTCGTTATGTGATTTTACCGACTAACGGAAGGTAGGTATGATACAAAATACGTTTTGATTTGATTAAAATCTCGAAATATTCTTTTAACATGAAAACAATACTAGCCATTAAGAGCAAGTACCTACACAGTTTTGGTAAATCCAAATCCCTAATCTAATTGCTTTGCTTTAGGTTCTAAAAATAATAATTTTAGCTAAAGCTTATAAGCCAAAACATGTAAATAAATAAACCAAAGTTAAAAATATTAAAGCTTAAGCTGAGATTTTCTAGCTAAAGCTGTTTAGCGTAATCTTTTTTTATTCACATAAAACAAAGCTTTAGCTACTAGTAATAGTCATGACTATAGCTAGCTTTAGCTATGCTATAGCCAAAACACAAACTGAAAAGTTGCTCGAATCGACGAAGGAATAGTTTCTGCATGAGTCCATAGGACTCAATTTTGCAACCAAACAGTTTCGAAACTGAAAATTACATGTGCGCGACTAGCCTTAAAAGAACATACAATTGGCTTTGATTACCAATATCTTAGCAAATGGGTAACTCTATGAAAAAGTGGACATGACGATAGAAAAACAGAGCATTTATCTAGCCCCCTGTCTATTTTTCGCTAGTTTTAAAATTAGAATTGCAAAATATCCTACAAGAAACAAACATTTGGCTGAAAATAATATGAAATTATAAAATGCCTAGCCTTTAATTTTAAATTGAAAACGTGAGTTAAAGCCTATACATTTTTATATCTATTTAAAAACTCTTGCTAAGCTCTATTGATTTGTAAAATTTTAAAAAAATGTACAAGTACTGCCCGTGTTCGAAACGGGTAACGTGAGTTACCAACATGTTTTCGTATTTTTTACTAGGAAAGAATTTTTTTCACCACAATTTGATTTTTTCCTAGTAGTCGAAGTCATTACCATGTATAAGGTTTATACTTTCTTTCATTTATATTTAAAAAAGTAGGAACATTTTAATAAAGAAGCTCGTAAAACTCTCCCAAATGTAACATGAGTTACCATGGAATTGTCCAAATAATGACGTCATATGAAAATTCAAGACAGCTTTGGAAGTTTGAATAAGATTTCCACAAGATTTTTCAAGATTTTTTTTAACCTTCACAGTTAGTTTAGAAAAGTTCGGTTAATCTTTTGTTCTTTACAAATTTTGATTGCATGATTGAAGACTTTTAAAGCATCATTCATGTAAATTTTGAAATAGATCAATCGACTCGATTTGTAATTTAGCAAAAAATCATGCGCTGCTGATACACTAACACAAGCACACTTTACGGTATCAGCTTTACATAAGTAAAACGAAGTTGTACAACTACCGTAAAAAAATCGTGGTATTCAGTTTCTGTCACAGCGTAACCATTAATTAGTTTTTCAAAACAAAAATGCGGTATATTCAATTTTTTACAGGAGATCTGCATATTCCAATTTTTTTTTTTCAAAATAGAAGAAAAAAGGGGGCGACTTTTCTTTACGACATCCCGATTTCGAAGGTGATTTTTTTTTTAGGGGTAGGTAGGTATCTCAAAAGAAAATTTTCCAAATCTTAAGGTGAGGAAACCCCCCTAAATGCAATTAAAAAATGTTTAAACTTTTGAAAATCGGGTTTTTTTTACCGGATTGCACTTTTTACACAAGGAATTTGGAAACGCAGATATCCTCGTTGGATAGATTATCACTAGAAAACACTAAATATCTCAATGTTAAGGATATGCAACATTTATAAGTATTTTTAATTAATTTTACAACTTTTTGTTTAATGAAAATACATAATACTCCATTTCAATAACAAATCAAAGAAATGTGAAATGGTCTGTTTAGTATTGCCAGACACGTATTTTGTTTCCCTTGTGTTTTTATTTTTATTTTGCGGGAAATTTAAAACTTGCTTATATAAATACAGTGCTTGCATACAGCATTACTGCGTATAAAGAGCGAGGTATGTATGCAACCCCCCTGCTTGGCCTCATTATAGGATTTGGGGTGGGGCAAGGTTTGGTGTATGCAAAGTTTCTTTTGCATTTAAGAAATATGGATTAAAAGAAAACATCCCAAAACCAAAGTGTACATCTGGCAGTACTTAGCATGCAATGACATTTGTGTCTTTATTTATTTTCCATGCATTTTGTATGGAAAAAGTGAAAGTTTAAAAATTAATTAAAAATACTTATAAATGTTTCCTCACCCTAAAATTGTGATATTTGGTGTTTTTTAGTGATTATCTATCGAATGAGACCATCCGAGTATCAAAATTCGGGATGTCGTAAAGGAAAGTTGAGCCGCCGAAAGAATAGAATTTAAAAATTAGTGGACTGAATTTCGATGAATGATAATTGTATTTTCCGAAAAATAAAAGTGCAGCAGACTCGTTTAAAAACCAGTAGATTTATTTTACGAAAAAAGTGCATTACGTCAATTGAAATCAGGGCAAAGTTGCAACTTCGTTTATACACACAAAAATGACGGCTATAACAAAAACTGGTGCAGTTCATGGTTCAATGCGTTTGATATTTTTTTTTTCAAATTTCTCTCTGATAGAATTTTTCACTCTTTTCAAAACTTGACAGGTTTTACACATTTTTTTTGGAAAAAGATAACAAACAAACCTACTATCAAACACAACAGATAAATCTTAAAACACAGACGTGTTTTGACAGTTGTTTACTTCCTACACACAGAAATGTGTGTAGTAGAGATTTGCCAGTTTTTTACATGGGGGGGAAGTTTCTTGTTTCTTGATGCGATAGTTACAGAACATGGGTCCTGGTTGCTACACTTTGGATTTGAGTTAACAACAAATAGGAATTTGTGAAATGTAGTGCGAATTCTTGGGAGTTAAAAAAAAAAAGTTTTAAAACAAAAAAAAAATAAACGCACCTATTTTTGTTTTCCTGTGTATAAAACTAGCATGCTCCTGATGGGGAACGAATGTTGCAAAAATTCAAAACAAAATGTTTATTCAGGGTAAACATTAAACGTAGTAAAGTTGTAAACTGCGTAAATCTGTCATATTTTCCATACAAATTGTGACACAATTACGAAGTTTAAAACTTTAGAACGTTTACGATGACCTTACGCGGTTGTATGAATACCCTGATTATTTCGTAGTCATTTTTGTATGAAATTCTTCGCTTCGTAGAACTGACTACGTGCGCGGATCCAAAACGGACTCACTTGTTTAAAAGGATACAAAAATTATTGAATTGATACTTTGGTATCACCAAAAAAGAAAACATCAATTTTGACTTTTAAAACTTCACACATGTTTTTGTTGGTTCTATTTTTCATTCCGAAAAAAATAAGAAAAAGCAAAAGAAAAAATATATTTTGAGTAAAATTTCAACATATTTTGCAATAGATTTCGGGAATTTCAACAATTTGTTTTTTTCTTTTTTAGATAAACATAAAAGCACATAAAACTATTCACAATGTCACGCCACAGAATAGTCCGCACAATGGACTTTAATGACGAATACGACGGCTACGACGATGTCTATGGCCATTCTGTTGATGACGACACTTGCATTTCCCCAACAGATGCATCCCAATGGTTATTCGATCGAGCTCGTGGACAACAGAGTATGTCGGCTTTTATAGCCAACAATCGAAACATTGCCGAGGAAGATGAAGGGGCACAAGACGAAGAAGAAATGTATGAAAAATCACGGAGGGATTCGGAGAGTTTCCAGATGCCTGTGCTGAATGACATTGAACAAGCAAAGCTAGTGTCGTGCATTGATGAGGTACGAAGTGTTGTTGGTGATGCTGTCTCAGAGAAAAGAATAGTGGAATCATCGATGAGATTCGCCTATGACATCACAAAAATCCTCGACGAGATTCTAAACGAGGAAAGTAAACCAGCAGCTAAGAAGGAAAAAATCACTCCCAGTGTTTTATCCAAAGCCAAACCAGCTGGAATAGTGTTGGAAAAGAGACCAGAGCCAGTGCCAACAGTTGCTGTGACTGTTCTTCAACTTCCCGAGAAGGATATTCGTCGTGGGTTCGAAATAAGTTCACCGCAATTCCAGTCGCCGGCTGTGTCGGGAAGAAATACTCCAGAACCCAATAATGGAGAAGCAGACGGTCCACGGGGCGCAGGAGTTTTTAAGGTATCCAAGGAACAATCTCAAAGGAATGCACAGCAACTGTATACCAAGGAAAGAGCTGACGAGAAGCCTCACTTCCATATGATTGTCATTGGACATGTGGATGCTGGCAAAAGTACTCTTATGGGACACATCTTGTTTGATACTGGCAACGTGTCACAGAGAGTGATGCACAAACACGAGCAGGAGAGCAAGAAAATGGGCAAACAGAGCTTCATGTACGCATGGGTTCTTGATGAGACTGGCGAAGAACGGGCAAGAGGTAAGAATCTATAGTAATTTGTGTTCTATCTGCAAATACTAACCAAAAGCCACATTTCGTTGCAGGAATCACAATGGATGTTGGCAGCTCACGAATCGAGACACCAAACAGAGTTGTAACACTGCTAGATGCCCCAGGGCACAAGGACTTCATTCCGAACATGATTTCAGGAGCTACACAAGCAGATGTAGCCCTTCTTGTTGTTGACGCAACTCGCGGAGAATTCGAGACTGGATTTGAACAAGGTGGACAAACCAGGGAACATGCTCTGTTGGTTCGCTCGCTTGGTGTGAGCCAACTAGCAGTTGTTATCAACAAAATGGACACAGTCAACTGGTCCAAGGAGCGCTTCGACGAAATCGTCGGAAAATTGTCGGGTTTCTTGAAACGTGCTGGGTTCCGGGTCTCCGATGTGACATTTATTCCGTGCTCTGGTCTTACTGGCGAGAATCTCACCAAAAATGCTACCGATCCAGAACTGGTGGCATGGTACACCGGGCCATACCTTCTCGATGTCATTGACAAATTCAAGATTCCCGAAAGAGCTATTGATCGCCCATTCCGAATGTCCGTCTCGGATATCTTCAAAGGAACCGGTTCTGGATTGTGTATATCTGGTCGCATTGAAACCGGAGTTCTCTGTGTCAACGACAAGGTGCTGGTCGGACCGAGTCGTGAACAAGCTCAGGTTAAGGGACTTTCAATAGATGAGGCTTCAAAATTGACCGTTTTCGCTGGTGACCAAGTGTCTGTGACTCTATCTGGAGTCGACATCAATACAATAAACGTTGGCTGCATCATTTGTGATCCACAAAACCCAATTCCGGTGACTTCTCGCTTCCAATGTCGCATCTTGGTGTTCAATGTCAAAGTTCCCATTACAATTGGATTCCCGGTGATTATGCATCACCAATCGTTGATTGAACCTGCTACAATAATCAAACTGAATTCCCAGATCCATAAGGGTACTGGAGAGGTAATCAAGAAGAAACCACGATGTTTGGGCAATGATTCGTGTGCTGTGGTAGAAATAGAGACAACGAGGCCAATTTGTGTTGAGAACTATGCAGATTTTAAGGAATTGGGGAGGGTGATGCTGCGAGTGGGTGGGGTTACTATTGCCGCTGGGATGATCACAAAGATTCGATGAAGACAGACTGGGACTTTTTTTTTTTTGTTACTTCGCTTAGTTGTAAGGATCTTAGCTAACTACTTTCTGTGTACTCAATTTAATGTGTTCTTTGAGTTGGGGAGCATCAAAGATTTTCAACTTGATTGTTAAAAAATGTGGAAAACCGAACTAAATTGAGGATTTGCAATAAAATTGTACACGTTATGGCAAAGAATAAGTTATAGTTTTTTTTCGGTTATTTTTGTTATCAAAGCAAGGATTCCTACTTATTCACAAAAGGAAGAAAAGGTATCTAGGTACCTATTCAATAAACTTACCCAAAATTTTTAACACAGGAACCCGTATATTTTGTATTAAAGATGACAATGTAACTATCGAAGGAAAGCAGGAAACACTACTCGGATCTGAGCACAGAAATTTTCACTTTTAGATCATTACGATAATTAAACGGAAACTCGGTAAATTTTGAAGGGGTTCCGAGATGAAAGAACTTTCGAATAGACTTGGATCACTGAGCTAGCAAATGGCAACATCACTGCTTGTTATGTAGTTCTCATTAGTTATTGATTATATTTAGAATTAAATTAACAAAATAAAACAACAAAATACAGATTTTTTTCTTTCTTGGGCCCGAAGTGACCTTTTTTCGGTAAAATCGCGACGAATGCAATCGTGATTCGTGAATGAACTTGCACTAGATTTTTTAAAATTTGCATAGATAACGGAATTATACATCAAAAAATATGCAATAATAATTATGACAGCTTATATGTAGATTGCATACTTTTGGGATCAAAACATCGCATGTGGTGAAACTTGAAGTGGGGACCACAATAATAGTGTGCGCTGTTCACATTTTTAACAAATAAAAGGTGTGTTTTTTTCCTTGCCCCAATGGGCGTAGACGAAACAACGACGTCGGGGCTAAACAATTTACATGTTGAATGCAATAACAACTAAGCCCATTCGGGTTAAGCTAAGCACAGAGAATTTTCGAGGCTCCCGATTCAAGTACATTAGGTTATATGGGAGAGCACCCACTAGGTAACTAAGTTGCCGGCAACTTTAAGTTGCTCGCAGAACTTTTTCCCGGCAACTTTAAGTTGCTCGGCCACGTCCACTGGGCAACTTTTGCTGCCGGCAACTTTATATGTCAAAGATGGCCATGTTCAACGATGAAATCTTATATATAGATTTTCAGCTTTCTGAGTTTACTAATCCTCTGATTCTGAGTTATCAAAAATAAGCTATAAACTTTAATGTTTTTATTTGGTATTTACATTTTTTTTAACGTTGTAATGGTGTCCGTGTCAAAAGTCAACAGAACAAATACACAAGAACATGACGGCAAATTCCAAAAAGTTGCTCGGAAGTTGCCTTGCGGGCGATGCAAGCAACTTAAGTTGCTCGGAGTTGCTGGCAACTTCAAGCAACTAAAAGTTGCCGGCAACTAAGTTGTCCAGTAATAATATGTCAATGCTATCAACTGCACATGCTCTCATATGCGAGTAGATACATTTTACATGGGAAAGCAGTTTGATGTGTTCCATTGAAAAAGCTGGCAAGTACTTCGCCATCTCCAAAGGAAAACGGCTAAAGTTGCATGTTGAAACGATGTTGGCAAGGCTAGTTGCGCACATGCAATTTTCAGTTTCGAAACTGTTTGGTTGCAAAATTGAGTCCTATGGACTCATTGGTTGATGAGCTCCATTTAACAAGAGCCTATGAAAAACTTATATATTAGCTGGTTTTTTTTTAATGTCTATATGAAGATTGGAGAAAAAAACGACATCGGGACATTTCAACATTTGCCTTGGTCTGCCATTTTGTATTGAATAATCGTACCAACAATCATTTGAGATTTCTATACAAATCATCGATAACACAACGACAATAGTAGTCTGGCAATACCGTTTTTATCGGGACAAGAGTTAAATCAACTTAATTATCTGGACATAGCTAACTCTATATGGACATAGTTGTTGCTGTATTTGACATGTAAATTGCTTTCTTTTGCTGACAGAATTTCTGGTGTTGCAAAAAAACACAGCCACCTATAGATTTAAGGTAAGACCGCACTCGATGGAACTGCACTTCAGCGGAACTGTGCTACAGAGGGCGGCACTCCACGGCACTTTTTTGATATGCCGCACCACGCTACAGTATATTTTGGCTTCACTCATAAATAAATGAGCAGTGCCTATAAGTGAACCCATTAGTAGTGCCATTGTGATTGTATTACTTATACGTTCGACCAAGCAACAAAATAATTATTTGATCGCCTGACCGATATAATTTCCCTATTTTCATTTTCAGCATGAAATATTTCTAAAATGTAGGCTCTACTTGCCACGTGGCACAAAAAAAAACAAAGCAAACAGCCAAAACACAACGTTTCGTGATGCTTTCTATATCGCACTTGCAGCAACGGAACGAAACTTCAGGCCTCAGCAAAGTTGGTCAGATTGTCAATTTTGCCCCATGGTGCCGCGCCGTGAAGTTCAGTTGTCGCTTAGTGCGATATAGCTCATACATTTTCATACAAAAATGTTTTGAAGTTCAGTTTCGGTGCAGTTCCCCTGAAGTTTAGTTCCGTCCAGTAACCCAATGTAAGGCCTGGCGCCCACTGGGCAACTTAGTTGCCGGCAACTTTTAGGCTAGTCGCGCACATGCAATTTTCTGTTTCGAAAGTGTTTGGTTGCAAAATTGAGTCCTATGGACTCGTATGAGACTCTGCGCACATGCAGAAACTATTCCGTCGTCGATTCGAGCTACTTTTCAGTTTGTGTTTTGGCACAAACTGAGCAATTGCCCGAAATCAGTTTTTCAGTTTGTGTCATATGGAATAATATGTAACTGCGCGGACATTCAACCAAATAGTTGCAGGTATGTAACCACATCGTTGAATTTTGTTCTTTCCAAAGTGCGTTATGTTCTCTGTGCGAAAGAGAACAAATGTATTTTTTCTTTAATTAGCTGAGCAAAAGAAAAGGACGAATGCGATAATATTTTTCTTTGAATGTATGAGATAGAAAAATTGAATAAACATTGTCGGTGTGTTGGATAGGTTCGTTGCGCTTGCTGGTGGAGTTGCTCATGTGCACGCTCAGTAGTCAACTTGTGACTAAACTATTGCGTTGCGGTAGCAGTTGCATGTGCGTGACTAGCCTTACCCTGAGGCCACACGAGCCAGTACTGGCTAGCCAGTTGGCTACATACATTGACTGTCAAATTCCTATTCGTGTATTTGCTGTGACGTAGGCGGCATGCTGTACTGGCTTCTATACTGGCCAGGGTTCGGATTTTAATCCAAATGGAATAAATCTACTCCGAATTTAGGGAAAGAAATATAACTGCTACGATATTTCGCTCTTTCAAAATTAAATGAACTAAAAACACTCTATTGCTATGCGACAAAAGAAACAAAAGAACAGAGCGTTACGAATGTTTTGCGTTGGTTCTGTGCGGAGATTTAGCTATTCGAAACCGCAAGTAGTGAGTGAGATGAGTCACTTTTCGCCGAAAATGGATTTAGGGAGTAAAAATGAGTAAATGGGCTAGTGAAATAAAATGCCAGAGTGGTCGTCGGATATTTCACCAGTGATATGTTAGACATATGTTAGTAAATTTTCCGTTTTGAATAAGTATTTGTGCTTTTTCTCAAGAACTTTTATCACACTTATTCATGATTATTCATGTATAGGAAATAAAAAAGAAAAAACACATGTAGATAAAAACAACCATCCTTTTATTGCCTTTTATTGATACTTTTTATTTTTATTATCATATGTGAATTAAAAAAAATTATATTCTATTCACTTTATTCACTGTTAAAATTTAATCTCTCAAGGATGAAAACTCACATTAAACTTTAATTACGACAAACACAATCACTGAAATCAAAGATACTCCATTATTAAGATTCCATAATGTTTATATTGTTGTATTTGTTATTTCTTTTCGCATCCATTATTGGTGATGTAAAGCAGAATATCAAACATAATGAGTGTGACAAAGAGGTAAAATTTGTCTCTTTTTTCATGCTCAAAACTAAACTTTTTAACCTATAGCTTATTTTAACCACTTTGAAAAATTCGAAACTTGAAAATTCCAAATTTGAAAAAATAACTTCGGTGAGGCTACGGCGAGACCAAAGTGAGATGATGGCAAAATATGCTCAATGCCAAAAACCACGTGAAAATGTCACGGCGAGACCAGAGCGAGATTATAGCGAGACAACCACGACATAGATTCCCGTGTAAATGGGCATGGCAGGACCACAGCGAGACGAGCTTAGTGACCACGATACTGGAAATATCGTTTGGACGACCATGGCGAGAGACATGAGTCGTTGTCGTCATTTTCGCTTTAACTCGATTTCCAAAAACAACGGATGAAAATTATAACAAATTTTTGGTGAAATCGGTTGAAAAACTTTTGGTTTTATATAAATTGAAGTGTTAAGAAAAAGTGAATAATATAAATTCAGTCTCAATCTGGAATCAACAACTTAAAATGACCTCCGGATTGCAGTTTAAATTCATTTGGATTAATCAGATTCGACGAGTGAATAATATGGGCGTTAGCGAATTTATAAATCTTTGAGTTCTTTTGGACTGGACTCCCCAATTATTATTTTATTAAAATTTTGTGAAATAAAATGTGAGTCAATTTTAGTTTTACACCTTTTTTCCAAATCTGCTCCGAAAAAGTACTGCCGAACCCTGTAACTGGCTGCTCTACTGGCTTCCCAACTGGCTACAAAAAAAGCAAGCCAGTTGACGAGCCAGTTGCTCATGTTTGTATGTGTCGGTAAAAAAGTGTGAGTGTATTGCGACTGGCAAGCCAGTACTGGCTCGTGTGGCCTCAGGGTAATGTCGTTTTCGTTTGGACGTTCGGCGTACTCCTTTTCCACTCCTTTTTGACTCCTTCTACTCCAAAAGCCTTCGATTGGCTGTTCCGAAGCCATTTTGTAAAATGGCGTCATTCAGCAGTGTGTGTGCTTAAATTTGACAGCACGATGTTTTCATATTCGATTGGAATTAAAAAGGAGTAGAACAGTCCGAAAATCCAATCGAAAACGACATTAGTTGCTCGAAGTTGCCGGCAACTCCGAGTAACTTAAGTTGCTCGCCATCGCCCACTAGGCAACTTCCGAGCAACTTTTCGGAGTTTGACGTCATGTTTTTGTGTATTTGTTGTGTTGACTTTTGACTCGGACACCATTACAACGTTAATAAAAATGTAAATGCCAAATAAAAACATTGAAGTTTATAGCTCATTTTTGATAAATCAAAGTCAAAGGATTAGAAAATTCAAAAGTCTGAAAATTTATATGTAAGATTTTATCGTTGAACATGGCCATCTATGACATATAAAGTTGCCGGCAGCAAAAGTTGCCCAGTGGACGTGGCCGAGCAACTTAAAGTTGCCAGGAAAAAAGTTCCGCGAGCAACTTAAAGTTGCCGGCAACTTAGTTGCCTAGTGGGCGCTTTCCCATATAAAGTCTCCCCCAAACCAACGCGAGTGCCGAGCGATTCACAGTGAATCATTCACAATAGTACAAAATATGACAAACACACAACGCTAAACAACAACAAAAATTCGTCGTCGGAATCGCTTCGCATTCGAGTTGGTTTGGGGGAGCCTATCCCTGAGGCCACACGAGCCAGTACTGGCTTGCCAGTCGCAATACACTCACACTTTTTTACCGACACATACAAACATGAGCAACTGGCTCGTCAACTGGCTTGCTTTTTTTGTAGCCAGTTGGGAAGCCAGTAGAGCAGCCAGTTACAGGGTTCGGCAGTACTTTTTCGGAGCAGATTTGGAAAAAAGGTCTTAAAACTAAAATTGACTCGCATTTTATTTCACAAAATATTAATAAAATAAGAATCGGGGAGTCAAAGTTTTATTAATTTGCTAATGCCCATTTTATTCACTCATGCAATTGGATTTAAACTGCTTTCCGGAGGTCAGTTTAAGTTATTAAATCCAGATAAATACTGAATTTTATATTATTCACTTTTCTTGACATTTTTATTTCAAGAAGTGATATCAAACCTAAGATTTTTCAACATAGTTTAACCAAAAAATTGTTATAATTTTCATGCATTGTTTTGGAAAACGAATTGGCTTACTCAAGATTCACATGTCTCGCCGTGGTCTTCGAAACCTACTTACCAGTATTATGATCATTAAGCTCGTCTCGCTATGTTCTCGCCATGCCCATTTACACGAGAATCTATGTCATGGTTTTCTCGCTATGGTCTCGCCATCACATTTACACGCTGTCCTTTGCATTGAGAATGTTTTGCCATCATCTCGCTTGGGTCTCACCATAGTCTCCCGAAAGTTTTTTAAATTGAATTTTTCAAAGAGGTTGAAATAAGCTATAGGTCCCGTGTGGTGTGTTTTTGGGTCCTCTTACCATTCGGGAAGAGAACCAAAAAATTGGTGAGTAAATTGATTAAGCGGTGAGAAGGCTTTCCCAAACCAAAGTGAATCAATTTTCCCATCGCTTCAGTGTAGTTGCTCTCATTTAACGCCATGTAAGGAAATTCTGAGAAGTAAAATTTTAGTTTTCTTTCTGATGGTTTCGCGTTGGTTTGAGAGAGCTTTTACAGAAACAAGTAAAGACTCTCCAGAGCCAAAAGCAAAACATTCGTAACGTTCTGTTCTTTTGCTAGTTTTGTCGCATAGCATTAGTGTGTTGTTAGTTCATTTAATTTTGAAAGAATGGAATATCATAGTACTTCTATTTTTTTCACTGAAATCGGAGTAGATTTATTCCATTTGGATTAACATCCGAGCCCTGGCAGGAAAGAAGCCAGTACAGTATGCCGCCTACGTCACAGCCAATACACGAATAGGAACTTGACAGTCAATGTATGTACCCAATTGGCTAGCCAGTACTGGCTCGTGTGGCCTCAGGGTATAACCCAATGTACTTGAATCGGGAGCAACAAAAAGTTGCCTAGTGGGCGTCAGGCCTAAGTGAACGTCCAACGCGAATGCGGAGTGACGCGGAATTTTTGTTGTTGTTTAGCGTTGTGTATTTGTCATATTGTGTACTATTGTGAATGATTCGCTGCGAATCACTCCGCATTCACGTTGGTTTGGGAAAGCCTTTATTATTATCGGGATCTGGATTAACTTTAAGACGTAATAAAAAAACAAAATAATGGGAAATTTTTTAAAATTATTTTTGTAGTACTTGTTAAATGTTAATCCAGATCCAGATCCTGATGATAATAAAAAAACAACTAAACTAGCCCTTAGTCTCAGCTTTTAAAAGCAAAAGTGAAATGTGTCCTTTGCTTTGAACTTCTGTGATTTTTGGTACAAATTTATGTCACAAAATTGTTTTTCATATAAATTTTGACAGAACTTTGGACTAAAATGTTTTTGTGCATCACAGTTATTCAACAGATGTGAAGATTTTTTAAGAGAAATCGTATTTAAGGTTCTCTCAAACCAACGCGAATCGCTCCGCATTCGCAGCGAATCATTCACAATAGTACAAAATATGACAAATACACAACGCTAAACAACAACAAAAATTCGCCGTCGCCACGAATTCGCGTTGGTTTGGGAGAGCCCTTATAATTTGAGATTACGAAGGCCTCTGAGATCTGGGAAATGTAAACTGGGTGGTTGATTTACTTTTGTGTATTTTTCTCATCACTACCATACAAAAGCTGAAAGCTGTTTTCAGACTAAAAGCTTTTCTCGAAAGTTAAAACAATGCTTTTTATATTCCTACCTCTTTGCCATACCTGATGTATACATAAACTGTCAAACCTACGTCCATTTTCACCGAGTCAAAACAAATCGCAAAAATGAAATTTTTGACGTGGCATGTTACTTTAGTTATTCTTGCGATATTTTGTTTATTCTCTAATTTATCAATAAAAACCACCGCCCAGGAGATCCACAGACCATGGTATGAAAACCTACCAGCTGTAGCAATGGACTACAAGGTCCATCTGGACGCAGGAAAAGAGGATTGCTATCACCAATATGTCCAACCCGGAGCAACTTTCTATGTCTCGTTTAGTGTAAGTATCCATTCACTTACAATCGGCAAAGATCGTTCCTTTTTTTGTTGTTGTTGTTTCTTCGGTTCTGCTTGGCTAAAAGCCAACCAGCATCTCCCACTTGTTGATTGTTTTGTGATTAAAATGATAAATAATAACTAGGTTGTACGTGGTGGTGATGGAATGGCCGGATTTGCAGTGCGAAATCCAGCCGGAGCAATTGTAAAGCCGTATCAGTGGCTACCTACAGCCGATTATACAGAACAAACTTCACCAGGTGGGTATTATGCAGTGTGCATAGATAACCAGTTTTCTAGGTTCGCTGGCAAGCTGGTTAATATCTACATAACTGTGGTTAAGTACGATGCCTGGGACAAATATGCAAAGGAAATTGAAGCCCTTCAGCTGAATATACAGAATTTTACGGTAAAATTTATCTATGGTGTGTCTTATTGCCTTTGTCCTTATTTCTTGTTTATATCTCTCAGCAAACAATTGGACTCGTGGAAAGGAATATCAACGACATGTTGTCGTATCAGTCGTTCAGTAAAAACCGCGAGGCCAGAGACTATGCTCTTCTGTTGGACAACAACAAATACGTACAAACTTTCTCCGTCAGCCAAATTCTGGTGATACTTGGTACTTGTTCCGTTCAGGTGAGGCTCATTGATTTAACTAAATTAAGAAAAACGCAATCTTAAACTTTTTGTTTCAGGTTTACTTCGTAAAGAAATTATTTGATATTAAGGCTGGCTCTTCAAGGAGTCGTATCTAAAAGTATTGAGAGCATTATTTTATTTTAATTCTTTTTTTTTTACACTCCATTTGAGACTTAGCTAACACAGATGATTCCGTATACGTAAGATATTTTTTTTCAAATAATGTAAAGGAAAAAGAAGTTTTGTATTTCGACACCAGAACTGGCCATGAATGTGACAAAATAAATATAATTCCAAATAACTTGGCATGTTACTTCAATTGACTTAGATTTCTTTTATTTGTATATGATAATGTTCTGCGGAAACAAAGGCCAAAGACTAATGAATGGGTCGACGAATAATCCGGTTTGTTTGCTTTTGATTTTCTAGTGAGTGAGTGCATGGGTAACAAAGTGTCGTAATCACCATAAATGTGTGTGCTTGGAATAAGTACCAAGTTACTCATGCAAGTCAATAGAACTTGAAATAAGATAAGGGACGAAAACTTTCTTGAATGAATCAAGACAATTTTTGAGATAAAGACTCTTGACTTTTTCAATAGGTCTCTAGAGAAGAATTTTAAATTGTTGTTTTAACGCATTTATATAACAGCTACCATACAGAAATTTTTTTAATTTGTTTTACAAAAAAACATCATTGGTAATGTTTGGTTTATTTAATATCTAAAGGTTGTCGTACCACCTGTTCTTTTTTTGGCTAGAAGTTTAGACAAAGATATATAATTTTAAATTTGTTTGGTTGTAATTGCGGTGCAGCTCCGTTCCAGTGTAGTTGAATCGAGTACTTTTTTAATAAAAGAAGGTTGTATTTTGCTGTTCACTCTTTTTGAAATTGAAAAATCAAAAGTTTTTAAATTTTTTCAAAATTGCACAACACTTTTATAAGCAAAGATTGGAGAAGAGTTTTTCAAGGTTTTGATGAAATATGACGTTACGATTAAAAAGAATATTTAAAAAGTAGTTAATTTCGGAATTTAGTTTTCGGCTCTTTTTAAATGCTTCTAAACCTACAAGCTAATCGGCTAATCCAATTAAAAATATATATAACTTGATACTAGGAGCAAAGAATATTAAATTTGTCATGTGGTACCCAAAAATCGACTATGGGCAAGAACTGCGAAAAATTGTTATAGAAATGGTGAAGTTCGAATGGCACTCTGACAGTTTTGAATTAGTATCACTATTTTAACATGTCATATAAAGGCTTAAAGATTATACTTTATTTTGTTCAAGTATGTCGGGAAGGTATGTATGTTTGCTTCTAAAAAAGTTGTGACCAATTTAGAATTAAATTTAAAAATCTTTAATTTTTTGTATGTTAGTTTTTGATAACTTTTGCATCTATTTCCATAGAAAATTGAATTTTGAACAAAGAGTTTTAAATGTAGAATTGTCAAATTCGGCTTAGTTACGGAGTTATACCAAAAATATTAAAAAGTGGCCAGTGTGACCATTGTTTTTCAAAACGCATGGCTGATTTAAATAGCATTTTCGGTTTTAAGCATGCTTAGGTGCCAAACAAACATAATTCATTATTTAAAACCCTTGCACGCAACTGTCCCTTTTTAAAAGGTCTATTCAATTGGCCCCAATCAGTGGACGATAACATATCAAATCAACTCATTTTATCTTTTATTTGAAAAGAACAATATATGATGATGTTTATTTGATTCGGGAAATCCATATGTATATAGATTAGATAAGATAAGATTAGATTAGTATATAAGATTAGATTTTATCGCATTAATCGGGCTTAATTTGCTGGATGGTATTGATTATGTTTACTTCAAGGATCCAATTACTTGTGGTTTTTTCAAACATATCTGCGATTTAAGATATCCTCCAAACAAGAAGTCTTAAGGCATGGAATTGCAAGATCTTGGTGTCCAGTTCCCCTTACAAGACCCTTTATTATGTAGGTGGCCTTCTCTAAAGTAAGATCATATGCCTGAGGTTTAACATTAGGTAGCTTAGAGTTTTGCATTAAGGCTTAGCCATCGTACAGTACAGCATTCACTCACTTACTTCATTCCTCACGATCAAAATGGACAAGTAATTAAGTTGTTTTCATGAATAGATTTTGAAAAAAATTATTTTTTACACTCGAAATGTTGGAAGTTATTTTTAACTTTCCATTGGAAGTTAATGTAATTGGTCCGATTTGTCAAATCGTAAATTTTTACATTTCTTCAGGTTTCGAGCTCCTTACAATCAGAATCCAACATTTTTAGTGAGGTGTCTGTGTTTTTGCGTACGTTCGAACGTTCTTTCACTTTTTTTCGTTTACCATATCTCAAAAACGAATGAAAATATAGACTTCGAATAAGTAGTTTCAATACTTGCAAAAGGACTTTCAAAAAAATTCAATGAGAGGTTTTTTACTACAGCAATGTAAAAAAACATGTTGTTTAATTTCATTAATCTCGAATATCTCGTAAACGAATGATGCTATCGACTTCGAGTTAATACTTCAATACTTGAAGGTAATTTTATTCAACATAAGAGTTTATAATTGATAATTGATGCTTTAAAAAAAATTAACATGCAATTTTTTTAACCGAAAAAAACTACAAGAAACTCTACCGAAAATTATTGATTTTTTTTGTCTCAAATATCATGACACACCAATTTTCAAGACCAATAACTAAGGATAGTTTTTTTGCACCAAAATGCACCGAAACACAGTTTTGAACACCGAATAATTTTGTTCACATGATTTTAAATAAGCTCTTAAAGTAACTATTGCAGTTCATACAAATACGTTTCCAACGATATATGTTTCATCATTATTGGTTTTGAAGATTGGTGTGTCCAAATCTCCTTTGTATGGAAAAAGAAATAGCCTAAAAGGCGGTTTAGGGTGATTTATACAAGATTTTTAGTTAAAAACTTTATTTTAGGGCATCAAATTTTGGTTTTAGGGGTTTCTGATATTAAAAAATGAGTTTTTGGAAATAACAGACACCCTAATATACATTTATATGACTTTTTTTTTGAAAAATATTGAAATTGCCTTCTTTCGCTTGTTATCTTTTTTCTACCATAGCAAAGAACAATTTTTTTTTTCAAAAATACTCCTTGTTCAAAGAAATTAAAAAAAATTCAAAAATAAGCATATAATATACATACATATATACATAATAATTGAATATGAAGAAAATTTGAAAAGAAAATTGAGCTCCTTTGAACTTTTCACTCAACTTTGAATTCAAACACAGTTCTTGGAAGAACATCCCGACTCGACCAAAGGACATAATTATAAACAAATTTTTGATTGATTTGACTGCAATAATATATCCCGATAGGCTAGCCATGAAGAGCATTGCTTCATGAAAAAAGGTGTGGACGGATTATATGTACACAAATTAATGGCAATGAAGAAAACGAAAGAAGGACCTTTTGAAGAAGATTATTTCTGAGGACGAACAAAAATCACAAAATAAAATAATGTCAAATTACAGTGGGCACTGTACTAAATAACTTTTTCAGCTGAGGCACTTCAAGCTAGAAATGATAGCGAAAACTCTATGGCTTGAATATTTGATCATATTTCACATGCTCTTCATCAAAATTTTCGAAAAATTATTATAATTTCTTATCTGGGGAAAAATAGTTCATTTTACAATTTGTTGTTCATTAATCCTTTGACTCAACTGACCTCATAACATAATTCCTCCTCATTGATTTCTAGATATTTTCAAAAATCAAGTACATGAGTAATGTCAGTATGTATACTCATTAAGATTCAGAATAGACAAAAATTTAAGAAAAATGATTAATAAGAATTTTGAAAAAATACGTATACGCCCGAGTAAACTGAAAATTTTTGTACAATTTCAAGCAGACAAAAACTAGAAAAGCACAGCCAAAAATTGAAAAAAAAAACTAAAAAATTCATGATAAAATTAATTTCAAATATTATCTCTTTTTAATTAATGAATAAACTTTTATAATAATAAATAATAATAATGATAATGTTTTTGTATTATTAATCTTAGAAAAAATGGTTCGAAAGATAAAAAGGGGGGACATTGGGAGGAAAATTCACTTAAAGGAGGACAAATAACTGTCCTCTCTACAATAAAATAAAGAAGACACGTTACCGTAAAAGAAGACTGTCCCCCAAAAAGATTACCGACAGTCACCGTAACTATGTAGTTCATATACCGCTATAATCAAGTCATATTGTACTTCTACTATGCAAATTGTGGGGTAGTTTTGATGTTGACCCTTTTTTATGCTTTCGGGGGTGCGGAATCCGAATCTGAGGTTTGCGATTAAATTTTCGTGACGCAACATGGAAAAAAATGCAAAAAATTATGCGAAAATGCATTTCCATCAACGTACCATTGAAAGTGTATACAATTTTCAATAAAGCTCTGTTTAAGGTTTTTTCTGCTACAATCCATTTGGACTCAAATTTATATACAATAATATTTACCATCGAAATAAATCATTAACAAAATTTTATCAATCTTTTTAAATAAAAAAAAATTATTGTAAAAAAAATTTAAGAAATCACATTATTTTACTTATTTCCCTACAACTTTTGTACCTGTGGAGATAAATATAGACATTGTTCAATATAAAAAAAAGATGATTTAATTTTCTTTAAAACGACATAATTAGAAAAAGTTTTGGATAAAAATCGACCGAGAAACGGTCGTAAGCTGATTTTAAGATTTAAACGTAAAATATATGGTATTTATGGCTACTTAGAAAAAACTTGAAAAATGATACACTCAAACTGGGTGTATGATTCATTCTTGACAATTTAAGTAAAAATAATACGAAAATTAAATTTTTTAATTTAAGGGTTGCCATCTAATTTTTTTAAAGTTTAAAATAATTTCCAAAAACTACAAACTTGCTCTTAAAAACCCGGATTTTGAACATATGCTAGTTTCCGTCTTGCACCTGAAAAAAATAGTGCCAGATGAGTTTGGATGTCGAAACTGGCATTTCTTATAATACTTGCTTTAAAAACTGAGATCGAATAGCAAGCAATTTTGCTTCGTTTTCGAGTTATATGTAAAAAAAATGTGCTTTTGCATCCCCCCTCCAAAATGCACCCTCTAATTTAATAGCACTCCACGGTTTTCTCATATTTATAATCCCAATTATTGATTTTTATTATAAAAACTCATGGATGTTTTACTTCCTTTTTAAATGACATAATCAAATGCAGCGGTTCCCAAACGTTTTTAGCGCTAAAAACTGGCAAAATATATTTTGGAACCCCAACAATTTATTAACGATTTCCAAAATTTAAAAATTTGTTTATTTCTTGTTTAAGATATTACATCAAAGCTAGTGCGAAAAATGAAACAGTTTCATTTTTTGATTAAAAAATTGTTAAATTTAGTTCTATGCCTGAAAACTGTATACGAAAATCTTGGGCGTGACCAATCTCGATCTTTATTAAGTAGAGAGGATAAAAAACTTATTTTAATGAAAAAAAAACTTTGTTGAACTATCAGAGATGCGTTTTTCTGTATAATAAGCATCGTAAGCGGAGTTTGCTCTCAAAATTTGTCAAAATTACTACAGACCTGGGAAGTAATATTGCCAAAATCCTTGTGAATATCAGCTCAGAGGTCAAGCACATTTCCTTAAAAACATTCATTTAAACCTGGAAAACATTCAATGCTATTTTTCTGTTGGTGCACCAGGTAAACCAGGCTTTTTTGTCTCTGGTGGAAAATACTCTTGTGGATTTTGCTGTGGAAAATATTAAATTTTTAAAATAAAAATAGTTTTTTGCTTCAAATTTTCAAATATTTTATATGTAGCTAGCTTAATTTTTTGGCATGAAGTCGAATTTTCACACTGGACTAGTAATAATATGTCTATTTAGAAATTACTAAAAATTTTAGGTATTTTTGTTAAAAACAGACCAAATTTGGGGTGGGGGTTTAAAAAAATATGTAAATTTTTATAGATAGTCATATAAAATAACAAATTTAATTTATTTCAAAGAAAATAGGCAAAGATTCCTGAAAATCTTTCTTTTCGTTCCTATTTCTTTTTATTCTTCAAGATATCTTAAGCTTTTACTTTAAGGTTTTTTCGTTATTTTTGAGGTTAAGTAAGAATGTGAGTAAATTTTTTTTCCAAAAAAATAGTATGGTTTCTAAAAATAAAATATTTTTCTTCAAAATTTATATATGTATCTTCTACCCTCTGTAAAATTCTCTGTTATAATTTATTTGTTTAATCATATTTATTATTAGAAGGTTTTTTTTTTATAATACAAATTCTATATACTACTGAAATAAATCAGCCAAGTAGAAGACTTAGCATTAAAGTTGGACTTGTTGAATTATTGATTCAAAATAACTTTTTATGGCCTTTAGTCCTACAAATTGGCGTTTCGTCTGGCTTACTCACTTGGGCTCATCAGTGACGTAGTGAGGGCCTTGTCATACGCAATTTGTATTAAGTTCAGTTCAACTTACATGAATTCTTTTACAAAAATCCACTGTAAACTATATCCATATTTATTATTATTAAGAGCGTTGCTTTAAATTATTTAAGGTCATGTGAATACTAAGAATTAAATAAGAATTTTTTGGATGCTAAAAGAGATATTGGAAAAATTTTACTTTAATTTTGAAGACGTTGCTGAATGTGACACGATGTTTTGCCTTTTTGGCACTGCAATCACATTTATAATAGGTAGTTATTTCCAGAAAGTCCTTACTTTTGGGCGATACCAAGTGATTTTGTTTGTTTGATTTAATACTTTAGGGACTTTCTCTCGTATGAGATCTGTCATATTATTTCGCACAAATTGTCATCGATTTAAACGAGTTCAACTTTAATTTCTTAGACCCCTTTTGTACAAACGTGGTTCAAAATATTGATCCGAGGTTCAGCAATTTTGAATCTCCAATTTCGGTGAGTTAAATGAGCTTAAACGATGGTTCAAGCTTTTAATTGGCTATCATAACATATTGCTTGAACCTTGAACCATCGTTAAATCTCATTTACCTCACCAAAATTGCTGAACCACAGATCAAAATTTGAACCACGTTTGTAACTACAACTGGGTTCTTCGTGAATTCTACTTTTGGGAAGGAATTAATTTTTAACAAAAACCATTATTGGCAATTGGCAGTGCCTTATCCTCCTTTAGAACAAATGATTTTTATTTTTGGCTTCCTTATCGCCTAAACTAATCTAAATTTTGAGAAAAAAAAATTCAAAAAAGATTTTAAAAGTATTGTAAGTAGGTATACCATTGCATTTTTATTTAATTAATAATTCAATTTTTTAATTTAATACTGAAGAAAGTCAAATGATTATTTTCGATTATCCTGAAGTGATCTTGAAAAATATTGAACAAGCAATAAATATAAAAACAATCAAATAAGAAAATGCTGCACACACAACCGCGACAGACAATTTTTGAAATACATATTTATAAGTGAAGCAGGTACTTTAAAAATTTACGACGCTACTCTCTAACTCTTTGATAATACTCAAAGAAAAATCCTAAAACCAAGTCTTTCCTTTCAAATATTTTTTTTCTAATCATCTGTATACCTTAACCTATAAAGCAAAAATATTGAATAAGCTTATCCATAGGTAAAGTAGTTTTTTATTTAACAAGTGGCTGACGTTTTCAAAAGCATCTATTAAAATAAAAACGACTTTATCTGTTAAAATATAGATACACTGTCACTGTTCATTCAGTTTTTAGATAGGTACACTCGTAAATCGCTTCAAACAACAAAAGAACATCTCTCCCAAAAAAAATATTCTTCTTTTTCATACAGATAATACCTATAAACGCTAAACCTATTATTAACAAGAAAAAAAAAACTTATTTACGAAGTGGAGCATTCATCCGTATCTCAATCTGGTAATAATTTAGATAACGCCCTCTTAAACACCGCCATTAAAGTTCCAAATCTTAAACTGAAAATCCTGAATTTTTCCCCCATTAGAGTTTTGATATAGTTATAGCTCGTAACATCTTAACTCCTTTCGCCCCACTTAAAAATAATAAACCCTCAGTATACATAGATACAAAGCATGATTTTACGTGAGATGTATACAAAAAATGTTGTATCTATAGGTCGGTGTATAGAAGTATGTAGGAATTTATGTATACCTGCCTTTTTATGGATATATAGGTACTTACCTTTCAAATCCAACGAATGCATTTTGCGTGAACAACAGATAAGAAAAGATACGTCTTTGCACACACATATCCTCTCCTCGGCCCCAAAAAAGAGTCATCATCATGGTCGGGAGGGTATGGAATCGCGGCGGACGACGCGGACGGGGACATAAAACCGCCATTGTTGAAATCTCCAGTTCCTACGGTACGCATATCCGAGGACGAAGGTGCTACCTCTCTTGCTCCACCGACAGTGCTTTTATCCATCACCCGGCCAATGCGGTTTGTGTGTTCCTTTCGATGCGAGGATATGCCAGAGGTACACACAGGATCTAAATTCAACATCATCATCATCTTCGATGACTCCTCCCCCATCAGCAGAGAACAGATAAGAACTCGGAATTCGTGAGTCAGGAATCATGCACTTAACCACGCATGCCCATCACAAAAATTCCCATCGAGTGTGGGTATCCTTGTGCCGATGTACCAATAGCAACCGCATTAACGGGGGTTGACATCCTTGAGGATGAGCCATAGGAATCGGCTTGCAAGTCGATTATCTACCATTTTATCTGTGCAAACCAGCAGCATTCCTTAAGGTACAGATCGAGGGAGGATGTGCCGTCTCTACGACGACCAATTTTCACCCCTAGGGCAACACCCTCACCATAATCACAACGACACGGTGTGCTCATTAAAAGGGATGATCTGCTATTAACTGTGCTACTCGTCGCGTGTGTGTCTGTTTCTGCAATTCAAATGTGTGTCTGTGTGGCGCAATGGGTTATCCGTTATGTGGTTTAGACCAAAACTACTCTCGACGACGTTCTCGTTATTGACGGAATGCACATCGGACACTATTTGGCATAGCCACTTGTACTTGGAAGCGATATTCTCAGTGACCCGCAACAAACAACAAGCAAAATCACTGTCGGATTTCCCCGGGCGATTTCGGAACTAAACGGAGACTGTATAATATAGGTAGTAATCTAAAGTGAGTGAGAAATGCTTGTTGCTCAAGAAAATGTCTGCTAACGGTTTTATTGGCATTTAACAATTTTTGGCTAAACTATTTATACACCTACCCCCATCAATAACCAGGAGCAATAGATTGTTTGTTTGTCTGTGACGGAACTAAATAAACCACAAAAGTGGCGGAATTCTTCGAGAGTGACCGGTAAAAAGGTGGCAATGTGTTGTTTCCGGGTGTGATTTTGAAATAAACGTTAATTTATGTTTTATTAATAGAGAAAAAAATCAAAAATAAAAGAAAAACACGAAGTTGCAAAAGGAAGTGTTTAATATTCAAGAGCGTGTGAAAAATAAGGATTAATTTGTGTTAATTAAGAATTTAAAATTACTCTAGTGGAACATTTTAAAATTGGAAAGGATACCAAGACGTTAATTTAAAAAAAGACAGGTAAGTTCCGTTTTAAAAGTGACTTAAAGAAATGGAGAAGAAAATGGGAGTAGTTGCAGTGCAGTGGTTTTCTATGGATTTAAAACATAATTGAACAAAATTCTATGCACAATATTTTAAATAATACAACCCAAGTTCTTAGGATATAAGAGGTATAAGTATGATTGTGCTGTAAATTTTTTTGAAAATCTTTCCGTTCGTTAGACTAACCGATATCAAGATACTACTGGAATTTTCTAATGGTTATCCAGATATGATTGTTTATCTTCTGTAAATAGGGAAAATGCTTTTAGATTTCATTTCAGAATTTAAACTAGAAGGATTCTGGCTGACTTATGAAAAAAGCTATACCTAAACTTAAGCTAAATAATAGTAAAGCCTATTGCATTACTTTGAAATCATATCGATGTGTCGAATAAAGATTTCAAGGCCTAGATTATGGGGATATCATTTAAAAAGATATTATTGAAACAATTTTATCGCTATTTGAATTTGTAGCCATGCAGTTTTCTTATACACTAAATAACTAACGCTAAGAAGTTTAATAAAAATCCTAGTAGCCGTTTTTGAGGAAATTCAAAAGGATTATGAACAAAGTTATGTGCATTTAACCATTTTGGTTTTGCCATAAAAAAGCTCTAACGGTTTTGATAAAAAATCTGTGGACTTAAGACATGATATCTAGGTATACCTTTAATTTATAAATTCTCTTAAACAATTATACATAGTAGCATTTTTCTCAAAAACGGCTGCACAACTTAAAAAAAGAATCAATAACTTACTTTTAGTAAATGAGTTATTACATTGAAAACGCTACTTTGTTTAACACCAGAGATGAGCCATTTTAATTAATAACTCTTTATTAAAAACTTCGAGTATGTGAAAATAAAGAAGAAGCTAAAAGTTAAGCATAGCCTTTAAAATGTCATGGCTTTCTTGTAATAATATTTCCAAAAAACTAATATTTCCAAAGATTAATGCGTACGAATGTGGCACCTGAATCGATGGAATTGGGTGGCCATTTGTAAAAACAAAATGGTTATCAATGGTTCCTACCAAAGAACCACTTTTTTCACTATTGGTTTTCTTGAAAACTATTTTTAATAAATCATTTTATGCTGAAACTTCTAGAAAATATTATTGTGTAATAAAATTTTTAAACAAATAATTAGTTAGTTTTGTAGTGCCTCGTGTTAGTTCGTTGTACTGTCACGCCGATGACAGAAATATTTTTCCCGAAGCAATGCCTCTGGCAAGGAACTGACAAATAATCAAAGAGTATACTTGCCATGAATTAGTGCTTCACATTAGCCGTTTGGACTCAGCAAAAAAATTATTGGTCCCTTTCAATCCTGCTAACAACACGCACTCTGCAATGGTTGAGAGTAGTAAGTCACTAGACCCTGGATCTCCACGAGCAGTGGAGTGGAGCAGTGGAATCTAATTTATTTTTTTTATTTAATTTTAGTTTGTTAGTTAGTTAGTTTTATTTTTTCAGTTCATATACAAAATTAACAATAATCAAAAACAATAAATAAAATTTGGCCTTGGTTTGAAACCGTGTCTGCCAGATGCCAGCTTATGTTTACAAATATTTTTTTGATTTTTAAAATGTGTTCCGGAAATTTTGTTTTTGAAAACTAAGTAAAGTAGGACCTTGGTAGTTTGAAAACTCGGTAATTCGAACGCTCCACAAATTCGAACAGCTATTTTGTTACATTAAGTATCGAACTGTTAAAACAATTAAGAAAACCAAAATTGTCAAATTTCAATAAACAACTTTGAACGAGTCATCTCATTCTCGTGAACAGAAATGTCTGTCAAATTACAGAGAAAAGAAAATATTAGATTCGCTTGCTCACTTTTTGACGGATAAAATTTGCTGAGCCCTCCGAAATCTCATTTTCTTGAACACGACAAATATTTCCTACGAATTAAAAATCCAGTTATTCGAACACCTCCATGGTTTGAATAAGGGTCGTTCTCAAATAGTTCGAATTACCGAGGTCCTAGGTATGGATTTCGAAATCAACCGGGTTGGTTTTTTGGAAACTCTGACCTAAGGATTTTTTAATACTGTTTTGAATAGTTTAGATTTTATGAAAAAATAACGGTACCATTTGTATGGAAGGTTAAAAAACTGATATGAAAAATTTTGTTTTTCTCAAAAACCGGTGCTACGATTTTTGTAAGACTTACAAAGTAATGTAATTATTCTCAATTCATAACCAAGTATAAATATATATGGAAACGAAAGTTACAAATCGTTGTTGTTGTTTTTTAGAAAAACATTTTTATGAACAAATTTTCAAAAATTGAATATCAAAATAGAAAAATTATATGTTTTAAGAAAGTTAAAAGTTCAAATGAGCTCAACTTTATTGCGTTTCACCCAGGTATGATAGTTGAAATAGAAATTTAGTCGCTGCACTTAAACAGAAGTAATTTCTTATCAAATTTTCTTCATATTCAATTTTTGTTTTGAAAAAGTTTCAAGATGTTTTTTGAAAATTCAATATTTTAAAAACGGATTGATAATTTAATTGAAATTTAGTTTTTATATGCACATTAATAATTTAATTACTTAAGATTTGCATATCAAAACTTTTAGGTTTTTGAAAAAAAAGAGCTTCAATAATAATTATGGAAAATAAAATAATTTTTATTAGTGGTGGATGATGCGATATCTGTGTAACTCTATTATTTGTGGAAAAAGTCATATTTCCAACTTCAAATGTATTATTAATTAAAAATTGTTTTAAAAGGAAAATAAATACGAAATTCTATATTAAGCATTTAGCTTACAAGAACTGATGGATTAGCTTCTGTAGCTTGTTGTGAAAAAGTAAGGAATATTTAAGAAAGTGGAATAGTCCCGCAGTCATCTCATGTCAGGAATTGGACTGCAAGTAACCCGTTCGTTTAAAAAAAAATTAATACTTTAAAATAGAAAATTTATGTGACGGACAGGTAGAACCAGCAAAGCTAGATAAAAATTCCAGCATTTAGCTGATTTTTGAAGGTTGTCGGTCGATTGTTGACATTTGCACCATCACTCCATCAGCAGCATATTCCGTATTTCTATTTTGAATGAAAAATTTCAGTCTATTTTTCTTAGTTCGCTATAATCAAAAATACTGAATTTTTTGTACTTATGCATGTGTAAGTATGTGCAATGCGCACAGTAAAATAATATCATTTGTTTACTATGAAATTGTTTTTCAAAATTGTTAAATTTGAAGTCACGTAAAAGCTAGCTAAAACATTAAAGTGCATTTTTTATCCTAAAAGTCTAAACTACTTCAAAAGGAGATGTACCCTTTTTCTTAGGACAGTAGTACACATACTTCAACAACTGAATAGGTTTGCAAAAATCTCCTAGTCATATAAACAATTTTGCCAGACACGCCGCCGCCGTAGCAGTCAGCCGTGTCGGCCGTCGTCGCGCCAGCCGCTGTCATCTAACAAAATAAAATAAGAAATTAAAAATTCTTATCAACTATTAAAATAAGCGCGTTAAACCGGAAAACACGTCTCTTAAATGTCAATAAATTTCCACTATTTACTTACCATAGGTATAGCACTCGCATTTTCTTCAAGACGTTTGCATAATATTTACATTTTCTTCGGTACATTGTCTGCATTTTTGTTTACTTTTTTTTTTTAATATAAAAACCCCCTTTTACTGATTTGCTGGACTGGACGACACGGGGAACGGCTTGCAGTTCTCCATTACCAAATGAAGTGAACAAAAAAAAAAATATATCTTTACTAATTTCAGCAAATTTTCTTAAATGTCCACAAACGAAGACGACAGTTTGTCAATTTGAATTTATGTATAGTGTACCTATGCAACAATCGCGATGTGAGTAGGTATAACTAATGATAATGATATAAGCATAACGAGACGACCGACACTAGGTCACACTCTACCCTTAGACCAATCGAACCACAAATCGTCATCTACTTGTGTATTCACGGCGACCACTGTGTGTTTTTAATTGTACTGTGCGGCCCATGTCCGGTACCGGAAGGGGTCAATTTATGAGCTTCTGTAAAATGTAAACAGCGATCGTATGAATGAAAAGTGAACGGATCCAGGGGTCGTGGTGTAGATTATTTTAGGTTGAACCTTTGAGATAATAATTTTGATATGTTGGTACTCGTATATGCACTTCACATAAACAGCAATGAGTTTGGTTATTGCTTAATATTTGTATATATTGATTTTTGAATATAATTTGTATTAATTATTATTTTTTAGGTTATGCGAATTATATAATTTTCAGGCTACTTTGATAGATTAAAAGTTAAATTTTGAACTGGTACACATGTAATTCGTATAAAAGTACAAGACCCCATAAAGTCAACAAGCATTTACGAAACAATATACATATTTGGTTTTCGATGATGTGGTTATAATTTGAAGATCCATTATCCTTCAAAAAGTATGTGGACAGTTCAAAAATCCAGAAAAGTGGTTCTATAATTCACTTTAATACCTTTGATAGAATTTAAAAAAGAGCTTACAATAATGTTTGTAAGCTATGTTTTTAAATTCTTTATAGAACTACGAACTGTTTAGTATATAAAATCTTTTTCAAGTCGCACTAAACGAATGTGAAATGCTTTATACCTTCAATCCCATTAATTCAGAACCATAAAACTGATCTCCATCGGTATATCCCAATAAAAATTGTTGTATGTTAGATTTAAAGGGTTGTCATAACCTTCTTAATTAGAACAACATAAAAAGGTGCTATCGCTAAAAGACAGTTAACTTAAAACAATTTCTGGCACAGGCCAAATTGAGCATCAGAAATATGAACAAAAAAATCTGCATTTTTAAAAAATAAATTTTCTTGTAATTTTTGGAAAAGAAGTATGCGCAAAATTTTAGTCAAATAAGTATGATGCTAAGACCAAGAGTCAATCAATCAGGGGAGGGAGCAGACTTATTAAAAAATTATTATAAATAAACATATTTATAAAGAAGATGCATTTACAAGAAGACAAATTTTATCAAATAAATCAAAAAAAGATCTTAGTTAGGGTAAGTTACCCTCCCTGGTTTGCGTATGCCTTGGGCAAAATCTAACATTCGCCAAAGCCACAGACCTCAACATATTAAAGGTAATATCAATTGAGTTTCGAGCGAGTTTTTTTTTCAGTTCTGCGCATATCAAAATTTGTGTCAAATGCCAAATATTTGTTGCACGTTCACAGCCATTTTTATTTCCGATAGTTTCAACTTTGACAACCTGCGCAATTTATATACTGTGCATCGAAACTATCACTAAAATTTTATTAAAATTAAAATCATCGAATACCTTTAAATGCTCTGAAGTATGGAACATATACCATATGACATTTACGAATGACAAAAAGGTGCGTTTATCTCCTAGTCTTTTGCACAAACCATCACTTTTGTGGCTTATAAAAAATTTAGTTTAAAATTATACTTTTGTGGCCTATATTTTAAAATTAAGAAAAAGTTAGTAAACTGCTTTAAAATTATCTAATTTGAAGGTACCTAGTGTCAAGCTTATAGGTATGATCCTTTAGCTTGAATTTTTGTGAGTTTTAGTCCAAACTGTCAATATTTGTTACTTGCGATATAGGAAGATTCTAGGTCTGTTTCTTTACTTTTGGGATAAAGCTTGGGAAAAAGTTCGGGAAAAAGTTTGGGAATGAGCTTTTAGATGTTGTTGTTGTAATGTTTAACCAGAAATGAAAAGTAAAGAAACGCATTTGGGATGTTTCTGGTTTTTTTGCGGTGTAAATTACCCATTCGACTTTATTGCTTGTAGGCTCAACGCATACAAAATTATGCAATTTCAATTCTTAACATTTGCACTTATCATTTTGGGCTCTATTAAAAGATACCAGAAGGAATATTTTAATTTATATTTGACTCCATTGTATCATTTTCATTTAATTTATTTAAATTAAACCATTTTATATACGCTACTTGACAAATTTAATTTAAAATTTTTCGATCAGCTGATTTCTTGTTTGACAAGCGAGAAAGTGCCGGAACTAAAATGTTCGGGTAGATTCTTGCTGAAGGGGAAATGAAAAAAAGTCAAAAGCTCTGGCATTTTCGTGTCAGAAAATAGTAAAGAAACACGTTTTGGGTAGATTTGGGTTACTTTGGGAACCCTTGGGCTGGTAAAGAAACAGATGTACTATAAGGCAAGTTTTGGATTCGTGCAAAAAAAAATTCGAAATAACAATCAATCATGACATTACCATGATTGAGTGGCAAAATTCTGTTTGTTTGTTTGTTTGGCTACAGCCCAAACAGCTGAATCGATTTTCCGAAAACTTGGTACATAGTAATTTTTGGTGAATCTGCCGACACGTTTAATTTTTTTTAAAGCCAAAAATATCGGTACCTGCCATACAATTTTTTTCAGCAATTTTTACAAAATCTTATTTTTCTCAAAAACGGCTCCACTACTTTTCAGAAGAAAATTGAATAATTTTTTTTGGTAAAAGCTTCCTTTTTATTGGAAACCATTTCAAAAAAATTGTTGATTTTTGAAAAAAATTCAAAACGCTTATTTTGATTTTAGTAATCTTTCCATACAGAAGCTTCTAAACAATGCAATTAGTTTTTTTTACTAAAATTTTCAAAAAAATATTTTTCGGATTTTTTAAAAATATTCAAAATTTGTTTTTAAAATCAAATATTATGAAAACTAAACCATGCTGATTTTTATAGAACCTGGTATTTGAGGGTTTTGTAAGACTCTGTAAGGTATTTTAAGAAAAAATTTACTTTTATGAAAAAATAACGGTTCATTTCATACAAATATTAAAAAAAACCTTAAAGAAAATATTATTTTTCTTAAAAATGACTCCTACGATTTTTATTAAACTTTTTTTGCCTGGTAAAATTAGTACGACATACAACTAATCATTTTAAAAATTTACAAATAGCAACTATTAATAGTACTTCGCATAGAACGTTTTTTTAATTTCCTCATTATAAGCAAAACAAATTTAGATTATTTTTTTTTTTATATAAAAATGTTAAATAAGTTTTAAAAATAATGCATACCAACATTTTCCGAAGTTTTTTTTTTAATTTAAAAAAAACAACTTTTTTTTTTTGAAAATGCAATATGCCAAAAACGGGTTTACAATTATATTTGAAATTTAAGTTTTGCGATTTGCAAACCAAAAATGTTCCTTAAAAATGTTTTAAGAATTTGATAAAAATAATTTTTTTAAGAAAACCACTTCAACGATTTTATTTTCATGCTTTTAACCATTTTTCTCTCATAATTTCCATGTCCTTACATATAATGTTCTTAAACCTTCAGCGTCTTGAACATAAGAGCAAGTACGTGCAACCTAGTCGTACATTTTATTTTATACGAACTTTTACAGAACTTTGGACTAAAATGTGCAGAAATGCACAGAAATGTCCAGAAATTCAAAGTAAAGGAACAAACCAAATAATAGAGGAAGCGGCTTCTTTGGTTTTATGAATCATCAACATTTCAAAAAAATTTCTTTGACATTTAACTTCAAGTGTGAATTATTATGTCACCTAAGCGTTCAAAGTGCTTGTATATTCTATATAAACTGTTTGGGCAGGGATGTTTGGGAAAATTAAGACTCAATTGGAGGGGGAATGAAACCAATAGTGTCCATACTACCAACATATATCATTAACATTAGGCTGTTTCAAATTTATGACTGATTGACTTCCAAATTTTTCTTCATTTAAGTTTTATTTCAGCTTTTTTTATTAGCAAACTTACTAAATTATAATAATATTTATGATCATTAAAAAATTGAGCCATTTGTTTTTGAAATGTGCTACATATCCACCCAGGTGAGGTATATTATACCACCTACGCCACTACACATAGAAATAGAAATACTGGAAGTTTAGTTTTGAATGAAAATTTGTTACTCAAACTATATTCTTCGCACTTTGACGTGAGTTTCTTTTTATTTTTGCGGTTGTTTCTAGTACGAGTAGTTTTTCATTTTATATTTAATATAATAACAGATAAAATATTTTAAATAAAATGTTCCAACGCCGCCGCCAAATTTACTACCAAAATTTAAATGAATTCCGAACTGTTTCAAAGTGGCGGAGTGAATTTTTTCAAATCAAAATTATAACGAATAAATGAGTGTTGTGGTGATACCTAATTAAATATTTTTAAAAATTGTGATAGCATCATCGCAAATAAAAGTTTAGAATGCATTTGAATGCATACGAAATTAAATAAATTATTTGAATTGAAAAAGTGTTAAACCAAATATAAGTTAATCAAGCTGACGAGTGTTTCAAAACAAAACAAAGCAAATGGAGTAACCGTTAGTAAATTGTTATAGTTTTTGATGGTGAGATTTTTATTGCATCATGCGTATACCTACTCTTCTCCTGGAAAATAATGTCAGTGTCCCAGTATTTACGTTAGCAATGTGATGTCGAAAAAAAATGATAAAAGATCATTTCCCAACGTCTTCCATTAAAAGGTACCATCTTTAAGACCATATTCACAAGAAAGCGATCATTGAACTAATCATATCGAATAACGAATAAACAAACGGGTATTTGTTGTTTTTGTAATTATGTACCTATTTTCTGTTGAGATTTCGTTACATTCGCTGTGAAAAAAAATTATTCATCTTATTCGTTCTATTTCTATTAGAATAAATTACAGTAAGAAATTAGTGCAAGTTAATGGAGACAGTACTTATTTTTAGTTGCCAAATTACTTTATTCGTGAGTTGCTTCTTTATGAATACATAAACTTTCTAACGTCTAACTCGTTAACAGCAAAGTTACTCAGCACAAGTCATCGAATCATGCGACTTGTTGCACAGCCACTAAACATAGTCGGTATTTCCATTGCTCGATTTTTTCATTGCATCTTTTGTTGTGTGTCTTTGAAGGGACTTGCAAATAAGGTGAAGTCAACGTGTTATAACAAAAACGAAGAAAATATTGGGATTGGAAAAATCGTTTCAATTATAATCGATCGACCGATTTCAATAAAAATGTGTCTGTATGCTAGAACTAGAATGGAATACTTTAAAATATAAAACAAAATTTCACTTAGTAACAACTATTAACAGTACATCCCCTAGAATGTTTTTTTTTTTTATTTTGACCTTTTTTCATTATTGGCTGACCGAATTTAAAACAAAAAATTTATATAAAATCTTCCAAAATGTATAAATAATACTGTACATGAATATTTTCTGAATTTTTCAAAAAAAAAATTTAAAAAAAAAAAAGAAATGGAAGCTTATTTTTAAAAACTCAAAAACTTTTTTTTAAATTTTGGTATTCCCTATTTTTTTGACCTTTTTGATATTTGTATATAAAAATTTAATCTAAATCTACTAAGCCGATAGTGAGAAAAATCAAAATTTAAAAAAACGTTAGTTGCTAGTTGCTATGTATTTGTGTTTATCGCACTACTTTTTATCATTTGTATTTAAGGTTCCGTTATTTTTTCATAAAAGTAATTTTTTTTCTTAAAATACTTAACAAGTACTTAAATACCAAGTTTAATAAAAATCGAACATTTAGATTTCATTACGCTTGATTAAAAAAAAAACTTTGAACTTTTTTTAAAAATCTAAAAAAATATGTTTTCGAAAATTTTAATAAGAAAAACTATTTGCATTGCTTAGAAGCTTCTGTTAAAAAAAATTTAAATCAAAATAACAGTTTGAAGAAAATCAAAAATCTATTTCTGGTTATTCTGGTTATTCGGGAGGTACCACTTTTAGCCATTTTTTGAAAGATTATTCTCATCCAAAGGTAGCTTTTACCAAAAGAAATTTATTGAATTTTTTTAAGAAAAGTTGAGGAGTCATTTCTGAAAAAAAAAATTTGTAAAATTGCTAAAAAAAATTGTAGAGCAGATACCGTTATTATTAGCTGCAAGAACAAATAAAAAAAATGTGGGCAAAATCACGAAAAACCACTTTGTATCAAGTTTTAAGAAAATAGATTCAGCCGCTTAGGCTATAGCCGAACAAACAGACAGACATAATTTTGCCACCCACTTTTTTGGTTTTCTCTATCATCGTAATGTCATGTTTGATTGTTATCTCGAATTTTTTTTTGGACTAGCCTTATAGTACCTGTAACGCAAGTAAGAAAAATATTTGAAAAATTGCTTCAAGGATTTTATTTTCCGAAAAATTCATAGTTGTTCAAGAATTCAAATGGTGTTCTAATTTTCAAACTCAAGCGTTTTTAAAAAGTTTTCTTAGAGAATTTTAATATCGAGTTTCATGCCTTTAAACATTTTTTTCTTATAATTTCCTTGTCTTTATATACAATTTTTAAAACCATTAGCCCCTTGAGCTTAAAAGCAAGTACCTAAGTGCATTTTATTTTTGTTAAACTTTGAGATTTTCAATATTTTTAAGTATATAGGTCCTTATTATAAAAAGCTTTTAACACCCGTTTTTTGTGCTCATTGACATCTTAGAATATTACCCTTTTTTGTTAATCACGTTAACACGTGCCGCACTGAGCTTTAAGTTGACGCTCCTGTGAGAGTAAGAGTCTATTGAAATCCTTTTTTAGCTCCAAAAATATCAGTACTTGCTACAAACAGTTAAGAAAAAGATTATTTATCTAAAAAATGGCTCAAATGATTTCGATTAACAATTCTAAAAATGTTTGTATAAATACTTAAATATTTTCAAAAGATCTTAATTTCGATGCAATTTGAACTTTTTGAGCAAGCACGTTCGACCCAGTTGTGCCATTTATTTTTTTTTCTTAGCTACCATAGGTAACAGATTTGAAAACACACTTCACTAATTCTGTTAATTAAACTTTTAATAAGCCCTGGTTTTAATTCAATACTACTCGTTTTATCCCGAAATTTTGTCAGTACACTTTTTTAATGTAAAAGAATAAAAAAAAATTGTGCTCAGTAAAAACAAACAATTTAATTTTTCCTTCACACAAATAAGGGCCACCCTAATACACATGTATGTTGAGACTATATTTTGCCTAAAAACGAGCTTTAAAAAAAGCATCTTCAAGTTTTCCAATTTTATAATATTATTATTATAATATTTAAAATCCAAAAAATTTTCAAACTAAAGATTTTTTTTGTCTATTGTAAACTCAAAACTTCTACATGATTTAGGGTGATTTTTTAATGCCCAATTTTATTAAATCAAAATGAACTCAATACACCCACCTTAAAAAAGTTAAAGCTTTCTCATAAATGATGACTGAATATTTAGTGAAACAAGTAAATTATTACTAAATTCTTACAGCATAGTAATGAAACTTGGTCCACATATTTATTTAATTTTTTATAAGTATGTATTAAGAATCAAACAAAAATTTGGACTGAAAAGGTGTTTTTTTTTTTTTTAATTTAAACCCTCAAACAACTCTTTCGATTAACATTCTTTTCCTGATCCTTTTTTTTTAATCAAAAATATTAAACCATGTTATGATTTGTTCTGAGGCTCTTCCTAATTTTTCCAAGCTTTCGCTTTAGATGTTTGGTATTAAAAATTTCAAAAAGTGTTTCCCGGCCTACATTTTCCAAAATCTAAAAAACTTTATTTTCAAAAAAAAAAAAAAAATATATCACATTAAAAAAATAATGAGTGGAAATATTTTGTCATAATGTCTTATGATATCTTCCATCAGGTTTGAAAATTTCATCGAAATCGGTTGATCTCCATACAACTTTATCCACTGAGCGAAGTGGCTTATGAGGAATATTTTGTAAAACTATTTTTTCAGATGGTGCAGGTGTTTTGTTAGTCTATGAAAGAAAGTATTGGTACATTTTTATGAACAAATATTTAAATTAATAATTTAAAAATGAATATTTAATTTTTTTCAAGATTTTTTTTTTGAAAAAGTCTAATGCGAATTTAATAAATAAATATATTTTACCGAAAATTAAGAGTGCTTAGAGCTAAGTTAGCAGAACAGGGTAAGGTATGGGAAACGAAATTATTTTTTTTTTTTAATTGTTTCGAAAATGGAGCATTTGATAACAACAAGGCGAGCATTTCAGTGCGATATTATACACGACAACTTTTGAGTACTTTTTTCGAAATTCAATGAGTGTGAACGAGAAAAAAACATCTGATCCCACCTTCCCACTCATTTAATTTCGAAAGTAGTCAAGACTCATAAGTCGTCGTGCAATATAGGGCCCTAACCAATCAAAAAGATTAGAGTCGAAAGAGTTTGAATTTATTGAGAAAAATCAAATTTAAGTTAGCATCAAAGGGTAATGCATGAAAAATGCAATTATTTTTTGTTTGTCTCAGATCTTCGAAAACTATTTCGAAAACGGAGCAATTAATTGCAACTAGGCAAACATTTGAGTGTTTTAAATAACTTGTGTCCAAAAATCTATGAAAAAAAAAATATTTTATTTTTATTTTCAAAATTGTGACAGAAATTTTGTTTTTGTGAGAATAAAGTTTTTTATTTCTTTTTTTTTTAATTCGTAGTGTATTTAAATAGCTCATTGATATAGAACCTTAACCCAATTTTCATATCGTCAGCTTAAAGTGTAAAGCGGCTAACTCCACATTTTGTTTTACCATTATAAACCACTTCAAAAGTTGCTAAAAAATACAAAAGTCTATCAAATCTTTTCAATTTCACTGAATTTGGCAATAGCGAGTGTTGAAAAATATTTAATGTAATTTTGCTTTTAATCAAGTAATGCGAACACTTTGTTTAAAATTTTTGTTAAAAAAAAAATGCAAAATAGGAGTTAGCTGCTTTACACTCTAAGCCGACGATATGTTATGTTTTAACTATTGCGGAAAATTGTTCTGCTAACTTAAAATCAAGTTGATTTTTACCAAAAATACTTTAGCATTAATTTTTATTGTTGGGAATTTAGTTGGAATTTAATAAGCGCTTTATAATTCCATCACAAAATACACATATGCATTGTCTGCTCACTTTGCTCTACTAACTTGAATTACATGCTGAGAAAATATTTCCATATGGAAAAATACTTATTATGTTTACTCTGGCCCCCTGTTAGGAATTCCAAATTCAAAAACTAGTTCCAGGTTGTTGTAAGGGTCTTATAAATACGGGTTTCTCAAAGTGTGGGATATGCAAGTGTTTCGCGGAAACATCGGAAAAAATAATCAAAATATTCCATTTCACTAGTTAATTTGCTCTTATGATCCAATTAAAAATATAAAGAATATTCAGAAAAATGAAATTTTGAGAGACCTCGGCTGATTTTTCTTTGTAAAAAAACGAGAGCAAGTAAATACAATACTTTTTTTTTTCCTTGAAATTTGAGGCCAAAACTGGGAAATTTTGTTGAGGATTCCTTATGTTCACGAGACTGAGATTGCTGAAGTCTCTGAAATTTCATACTTCTCAATATATCTTTTCATTTTAAAGAAATCAATTCATACAAACAAATAGCAATCATATCTTGCCACATTAGAAAGGCCAGCTTCTCTTACTTTGGCATTTGAGTGCTTTAATTATTTGACATCAGATTCTTTGCATTTTGCAACGAAGAAGTCCTTGTGTTTTATTTAAAATGAAGCCAGCACTATGCAGATCAAATTATATGTACATTGTTTTGACTCGAATAAATTTTGTTGTTGCATTTTATAACTGTGCAAAATTGCATACACGCAACGAAGTGCTCCGCGAAGAGTGTCTTACCTGAAAAGTGATAAGCTACCAACAGAGATTGAAAAATGCTTTTCTAAAGGTTTTATTTTTTGAAATTGATCTTCAGTATTAAAACTTTCAAATGAGAAAATATTATTGATCCTTGCCCACTTTTAAGAAATTTAAAATATTTAAATGGAGGACTTTTTTAGATTTTAAGTTATTTACCTCAATAGCAACACGTGTACGAAAAATAAGTGTGTCAGACTTTTTTGCGTTCTTTGGGATTTTTTTTGTCTATTCTTTCTAGGTAAGCAGTAGTACCTCGTGGCATAATGGTTAGTGCGTAGGACTGTCATGCCAAAGGCTTGGGTTCGATTCCCTGCCACTGCCACCTAAAAACAGACATTTTTTTCCCGAGGTACTGCCTATTGCGAGGGACTGACAAATCCTCCAAGAGTATACTTGTCATGAATAAGTGCTTCTCATCTAGCCGTTCGGACTCGGCAAAGAATTGTAGGTCCCCTCCATTCCTGCCAACAACCACTCAGGAATGGTTGAGAGTTGCTAGTCACTAGGCCCTGGTTCTTCACGAGCTGTTGCGCCACTAAATTTTAATTTATTTTTTTCATTAAGTCATCTTTGGTACTACTGACTTTGTCTGTAAGGACAGTAAAATTAAATATTAAAGAATGAATATGAAAAATATTGTAAAGTCAAAATGGCCGTATTGTTTTTAATGGATCGATTGGGACTTAGATATTCGTAAAGCTTAAAACCATGTTTGCACTTGATACATTATTATTCGTAAGAAAAAAGTTAGTGACTCTAGTTCATCGCGCTTTCAAAAATAAACATGCAGCTTCCACCTTAAAAATTAATTTAAATATATCATCTTTCTATGTACATACATAAACCTCCAAATACCTGTCAGCGTTTTGTACATAACCTAATGGTTTTTAAAACAAATACAATTTAAACTAATCCACCACTATTATCAACTCATTTAAAAACTGCTCTCCTCCTCTTCAAGTGCCCCTTCCCTTCTTTGCTTTGGCTTATTTAATTAAACATTTCAAAATCTTGTAATCTCCATTAATTAAACGCATTTAGAAACATCAACAATAAACGTCACACAAATCTTCGTACTTAGCAAACACGTGACTCGCCCACTTCGACAAGAGAACGTTATAGAAATGTCATCTCCTCTTTTATCTAAAGTTATTAATCTTGTTCGCAATTGGCGCATATATGTATACAACACGCTTACCAGTCTATAGCCTATCTAAGCAAGGACTTCCTTTAACTCCTGATGCTTTGTTCTGATACTTCTGGTTCTGAATCTGCTTCTGTAGAGAATCTTTTTTGGGGCAAGTCAATGTAGCAGTAATAAAGCGGGCGTGTGCTCTACACCAGTCAGTCCATTATACATAACAACAGAATTATTTGTTACGTGGGCGGATCATAATCACCCATTTCTGAATATCTGATCCCATATAATGTTACGCAGCATGCATCATTTACATAGAAGAAAAGAATTTGTTCAAAAAAAAAGGATATGAAAAGGAATCCAGCGAAGCTGTAGATAGATGTCTATTTACCACCAAAATCACTGCAGGAATATTCAATTTTACATTTCAACGGACTTTTTGCCTAAAAACGGGTTGTGAATTTGTGATTGTGATTATATGGGGAGGGTGTTTTATGTATGTTTTCGTTTTCGGGGTGTTCTTTTTCGATGTTTTGGGATATCGGTTTCAGGCAGAAGAGATATTATGCAGATGCGATTCTATCAGACAGAAGGATCTAACGTCGTCGAATGAATCTACGTATTTGTATAGTCGTTCTTTAAATTCTGGGTTTTTGTTATGGGGCTCCAAACATTAGGCGGGTGTTTCAGCAGCGGGTTAGTGAGGGTTAGAGAATTGCATAAATCAAATCGCACTACTTCCGATGACAACCCGAATTTGAATGAATATTCATGCGAACGAGGGGATGTTTTCATGTTTTCTATGCGCCACGGATACCACCACCGACCGCACCGTTGGAAATCTCCATTACACATTATTGTAGAGATAGCGGGTTATCGAGAACACACGTTACGATGGCGTTCCGTTCTGTGCGGTTGCATAGGTTGTTATGCATACCTATACTTATACATATCTATACACATCAAAGGAGAACTCTCATAAATTTATTTAATTACCCTCGCACTCAATTATATTGTTTTAGATTGCAATTAGCTGTATATTAGCTTTACATACATTAGAAACAGAGTACAATAATTACCGCGAAAGTTATGGCAGAAGAACATCGGTGAAATCCACTACACTGTACTGCACTGCGTCCAATGTTTCAGTCCAGCTTATGGGGGTGAAATGAGGTGAAGCACAAATATTATTTCTGAATTCTATTCCCAGGATTGGACAACCCTATTTTTTAAAACATAATTTCTCTTTGGAATTTACCTTTGCAGACTCAAGTGGACAAGTAGTGGCAACAATTCTACGGCATCAGTTACGATGTACGAGAACTCTTGTTCCTACCAGACGGCACTGGATTTGAAACGAATTTCGCCAAGCCTAGCACAAGTGAAGACCGAAGATTGCTTTGGATTGGGGCAATGCTCACCAGATTGGACGTCATATCGATTTCATCAGTCGACATTCGAACAGCTCAAACAGAGTGTGGAAAAAGCGAAAGCAGCGTTGCAAGATAGAACGAGCTTCTTCGGAGCGTCTAGTGCTTTTAGGTAAGGTTGATTAGTTTTTTGTCGGTTTTTCTGTTATTTTTTCATGAGTTTTATTTTGTGTGTTTTTTCTCATTTTGCAGTGACATCTATTCAACTCAACGACTGACAGATTCAATAGAATCATCTGCCGCTGCATCAAATGTTAATAATAGTAGTAGTACAAGTTGTATAGGATCTTCCGTCAATAATGCAGTTAGTTCAACAAGTTTAGCTTTAAATGGTGGCAATTGTACGACAACATCATCAGCAGCGACAGTTCAACGATATCGTCTGGATCCAGTGACACAACCAGCTGGATGTTCGCCATCAACAAATTCAATATCTTCCGGTCCAGTGCCGCCGTCGTCATCGACGTTGGCAGCAGTTGCTGCATTAGAAGGACCATCCGAGGCAAAGTCAAGAACAGGTGAGTGCATTGTATATCTTCACGACAAGTGATATATGGGGTTAATGTCAAAGCAGGAATCATTTTTGGCAACGTATCTATTTTGTCTGAGAAAAATGCTTTAAGTATGTGCATGCCTTAAGAGAATATATGCGATGTGTAGCAAATTCCAACGAAGATTGATTAAAAGATTAGGTACATTTTTAAAAATAGACTCGTTTGTGGAAGGACTGTTCATTTCAAACTCTGAAACAATTAGATCAACTTTAAATACACTTACACTAAATGTTACTTGTTGTTCACAATTTTTGTACAATTTGTAGCTGTAAATTCAAATCCCAATCAAATTTGGCATTCAATCAAACAAATATAAAAAAAGAAATTTTAACAAATACTATACTAAAAGAATAATTTAAAGCTTGTGCAACTAGGTCGCACGTATTTGCTTTTATTTAATGTACATAGACATAACAACGTGCATATTATGAGAGCTGAAAAGTAAAAATCAGTTTACGTATACAAAATTTAAAAAATTTGTAGTAGAATAGTTAAGTAAAGAATAATAAGAATATTCTGAGATTTTTAAACTGTTATTGGAACTTTTAATATTCCTCTAGTATAAAATCGTTTAATGCTTATGCCTAGTACGCAGATCGAGCTAATATTTCGCTCAAAAATTAAGACAAGCTAACATTCAGCCAAGCATTTAAGCCGAGAGGTAAGCAACTCCAGCTAAAAAGTCAAATTTTTGTTTCTTACTGTACGGGACGTATCTGTCAGAATTCAGCGCATGAAATAATTGTGCGGTACATTAATTCTCGAGTTTAATTGTGGCAGGTTCTTATATTTGTGAGATTTAGGTGAGCTACTTTGTGAAAATGAAAATCAAGACTCCACAACAATCTTATGTCAAAATTTAGCTAGGATTTTTGCTGCTGTTTGGAGGAAAAAGTGGGAACGGAATTTTAGCTCGATCTGCGTACTAGGCTTTAATGGTATAGGGTGGATCCAGGATTTTGCTCAGTCACGGGGGGTCACGTTCTTCAAAATTAAAAATAGTATTGCACTTAAAAATTAACTTTTTTTTACTGCACATATAGTTTAGAAAAATATCACATTTTGTTTTTGGTTTTCAAAAAAACTTAAGCTTTTTATAACAACATTAGCAGTAAAAAATAAATTGTATAAATTAAGTTAAAATATTAAGCAACAAATATAATAACAATGCTAATATATTATTTTATATTATTCTTGAACAAAATTTGTTCTTATTAATGCTTGCTTTATGACACATAGGAGAGAATTCAAGATAAAAGCGATTCCAATTTAATGCACTGAATTGTATAACAAAGATAACAAAGATTGTTGAAGCGGTTAGCGAGCAAGACAGAGGGACATGGGCTCGATTCCTGGACCTACCAATATATATTTTTTTTAAGTTTATGTGAACCTCCTTAAGACTGTCATAATAAACTCCATAAAGGTACAATAAGAGTGGCCTTTTTTTACTCTATGGAGTTTTATGCAATGCTTTTATGCGTAGGATGAATGAAAACAAAAAGCATCTATGGATGAATATAGGAGCGAAATTGTTAGTTGGGAGCATTGAAGTTTTCATTTCTATGTGTCTTGAGGCACCTCAAATTTATGAATGTAGAAACGGTGAGACTCCCGAGTCCGGACTCAATTTTCCCAATCTAAACAGGCTCTTAGTTGTTTATGTATGAAACTGCTCCTATCGAATATGGTAAATTTGGAGTAGAAGGTTTTCTATATTCGAAAGGAAGTTATAAAATCCAATCAAAAACAACATACGTGCCAGTTGTACAATTCAATGGTTCAGCAATTTTGAAATATAGATTTAAGCGAGATAAATAAGGTTCAACGATGGTTCAAAAGGTTCAAGTATGTTATAATAGCCTATTACTTGCTTCAACCACCACTGGATCTCATTTAACTCGCCAAAATCGATGATTGAAAATTGCTGAACCAAGGATCAAATTTGAACCACGTTTGTACAACCTTAGAGGCCTTTAACACTACGTTCTCATTAGAGCCGAAATGAGATGATTTCGCAAATCAAAGAAGAAGTGTTTTCATTTGTAATTTGTAATTTCGTTTGACAACTCATTTCATTTTTGGCTGTTAATGGCTTTTTGTTGTTGTTTTATTCTTTCCACTTCCATTAAGCTTTGACATTTTAATGCAAAGCCTTTTTAGAGCTATTCAAATTGTCGCCAATTGGGTGTGTTCAATAGGTTTTGACTTAATTTCCAATTTAATTTCATGCAAATTTGGTTGAAATTATCTTATTTCGAAATGTGAATTTGTATTAGAAATCAGATGATTTCCTATCGAGTTTGGAAATTTTCAACGAAATTACCTCCTTTGGTCTAATGAAAACGTAGTATAAGACTCTCCCAAAACAACGTGAAATCATATGCCATTTTCAATTGGATTTTCGGGCTGTTCTACTCCTTTTTGATTCCAATCGAATATGAAAACATTGAGTTGTCAAATTTACACACACTACTGAATGACGCCATTTTGAAAAATGGCTTCTTCAAGCATTTATCACTTTAGACAAGTAGTCCGACGAAAAACTGTAAGTGTATGAGCCTGTATAGATTGGGAAAATTGAGTCCGGACTCGTGAGTCTCATCGTGTCTACATTCGAACATTTGAGACCCCTCAAAACACATAGAAACAACAACTTTAATGTTTTGTACATTGAAACAACAACAAATGAGTCTCATGAGGTCGGTGTTTATATTTTGTTCATGCCTCACGACATCCCTGACCTCCCACTTCTCTTGTCCAGAAACTACCGTGAGACCGGTCTCAATCTTCCCAATCTAAACTGCATCTAGGTGTGTTCCAAAACGAGTTTCAAACAGTTTCAGAATGCCAGATTTAGTGCAAACCACTGATCTCTATAATACACTGGATAGCGTATCGACATAAGAAACTTGCTTCCATTTGAAGAATTGTTTTATTATGAAGCTGACCACTTTTTTGTATAACAATATGACTGTACAATAAGTTCGTTGCTCCCCCCCAAATCTGTTCGCTAACATTGTTGTGTTTGTAACTTTATTTAATTCACAAATGGTTAAATGAAATGGAATTACAAACGTAGAGTGTGAGAAGGAGGTAAAATCATAAAAAATCACAGACTATGTAATTGCATTCTATTCATCACACTTTTGTTTTGTTCAACTTGTTTGCAAACTGAAATGATGAACGAAGTCAATGGTTCCCATCTACATATTTACTTTTACCTATTTAAACACCTTTCTAATGATATAATTCTAGTGCCATTGGAAAATAATAGCACAAAAAAAAATGCACACAGTGTAAAACTTAATGATAAAAAATACTAAAACAAACTTCTACAAAGTTTTTCCCTTTCATATCATTGGTCTGTTTCTCTTTCTTCTGATTTACATCTTTGAAACTCGTTTTTTTGTGTAGATGTAGACGTCAAATTATGAAGCCGACCACCTAAATGTCATCTTCAAATGGAAGCAAAAAAACTGTTATACATTATAAGGAATACACTATCCAGTGTATTATAGAGATCAGTGGTGCAAACCCGTTTCTTAAGTGAAATATTGTATGTACTTTCTGGCATTAAATCTGGTCGTCTGAAACTATTTGAAAAAAACTAAGGAACAGAGGAGTACAAAATATAACAAATACACAACGCTAAACAACAACAAAAAAATGTCATCGGCTAATGCTTCGCTTACGGGTAGCTGCAGTACAATGAGATCAAAAATTGTGTTTCTTGGTTCAAATTAGTATAAACCGTAAGAGAAAAAACAAAAGTTTGCGAAACTTGGTGAACATTTCTCGTTACCAAACAGGCATATTGAGCGTAGATAGTATACATTAGCCCTGTCTTTTAGTGCATTTTTATCTTCACTTAGAAAAAAATAGCATGTTAAATACAACAAAAATACGGAATTATACCAGTTTGTTGTTGTAATTAACAGGCTACTTTTTTCTTACCGAAGATGCACAAGAAAACAGGCTATTATTAATCAAATCTGCGTAAATTCTCGTACAAACATTCTTTGACAACCATAAATGTTTCATCATTCAAATTTGATATACTAATCGAGTTTGATAATGTGAGCCACGCTTTAGAACCATCACTATGAACTCACTTGTAAGAGAAGCCATTCTCCGTCAAAACCGGAGTCAAAACGGATCCAAAAAATCGACCAATTTTAGTCCAAAATTCCAAACTGTCAAAGTTGGCACAAAGAAAAACAAAATTGACAGCACTTTGAATGAAATGGTTTTGAACCTTGTTTTTAAAATTCTAGTTAGAGTCGTTTATTCAATCTGTCCAAAAGTAAGAACGAGGTGAGTTGATATTTACACTCGAAATTAATTATGCCTGTTTTTTCGCATTTGCAAACCAAAAGCACTTTACTTTCTCTTCGCCGTATACAAAAACAGTGAAAAGGAATTATTTTCTTTCTATAAATTTTTGCGTTTCTGTTTTGGAAGTTGGAATTTTTACTTTGTTCGTTTTGTTGTCTTTATTTTAAATAAAATTTATATAATTTTTCATTTACATATTATTGAAATTTTTTTATAATATCCAAAATTTTCTAAAAAAAAATTGATTGATTCTCTTAAGAAAGAAAAAGGAAAGGGAGAATTTTGAGCTCGGTGAATTATTTCGCTTGAAGCATCTGGCAACACTTTTGAATCTATGATGTTATAGTCCTCGCATTTATTGCAATATAGCTAACTTCAAATTATTAGGAACAATCTTTCGAACAAGACTATCCCAGATCAAGAAACATGATAAGCTTACTTGGAAACTTTCAAAGATATTTAAAAAACTAAATTCAAAAATACCTTATTTAACAGTGAATGGAAATAAAATTAATACAGGTCTGGAAAAAGTAACTGAGCTTGGAAAATTTTTCGAAAGAAACCACTCTATCACTAGCTCCTTCAACAATCATGTCACCACTGAAATAGTTGATAAAAGTATACAACCTCAAATTGTTCCTGAAATGTCAGCTAGTTTCATTAAAAGTATTATTAAAACAGAACTTAAAACTAAGAAAGCTCCTGGTCACGAAAAGATATCAAACCAAATACTAAAAAATCTTCCTACAAATTTTTTACTTTTCCTAAGCTTTTTATTTCACAACTGCTTGTTGTTAGGTTATTTTCCCAAGAGGTGAAAAGTTGCAAAGATTGTTCCGATTCTGAAACTGAATAAGGCACTTACAGAGATAGCTTCTTACCGCCCTATAAGTTTACTTAGCTGCTTAGGAAAGTTGTTCGAAAAAATAATCAGTTTTCAAATGACAGAAATCGTTTCAACCAAAAAAATTCTTCCGCCAGAGCAATTTGGCTTCAGAAAAGGATCACCTGTATGAGTGAATTCGGTGAACGAGCTTTAGCCACCATTCAACTCATTTTCGAGATTTTAGCTATTAGTGAATTCGCGATAGAAAATTGAACGAATGTCGGTAACATTACCTGCACCACCGAAATTTTGTTCAACTAATTTGCTATTAGTGAAACCGCAAACCATTCGCTCTCCATACAAACTTTCCCATTTTACATCCGCACCAATTGTGTTGCGAATCTGCTATTGTTTTTCATTATTCCCCAGAAAATCATCATGAATAACAAAAACTGTAAATTAAAACTTATAAATCTTTATGTAAAAGTATAGTATCGTTAAAATAAGGAATTTAACCTTCTTTTTAAAGAAATAATTTGTTTTTTTAATTTTAAGATGGTGTACAGACAGGCTTCACGTGAGGCCACTTATTTTGACGTGATGCCTGTCTGAACACCCTTCGAGATTTTAGAAGTGTCAATAAATGATACTCGTAGAAGCGATACAGATTCGATGTTTGGCTTTCGTCGTGTACGGACGTGTTTTTATTCGAGTGCAAAAATTAAGAAACAAAAGAAACAGAAATTAAATAAAAAGATCATAAAATCTTACGCTATGAATAGCGAAAACTTGACGCAAATTAATGGTGTCCCATCGGACATACCAAAAATTGGAACTTCACAAATAATTTTTCCTTCATCTTTACTTAATAGTGAAGAAAAAGAAAGAATTGAAAAACAGATTGAACTCGATTGGTATGAGAATGACTTCATACCTAAAACTAATACAAATAAAAAAGTTCCAAGAATGGATACAGATACAATAGTTACCCATGCGCGAGAAAAAGACAATAATAGTGCGACTGCTGTGAACAGTGCAATTAACAACAGTGTTATTATTGGCTCCGCCAACAATACAAATGTAACCCATACAAACAAAATCAGCGATGAAACTGTAACGGTTCTCAAAGAACTGTTATCTAATGATCACGACATATTCACCAACATAGTTGCTCGCAAAAGGCGGCAAACAAATAATATGCAAACCTTTGCAAAAAAAAGAGTTGTGACTGAAACCGGAACACCTGTAAACAAAAATTATTACCATCTACTGGATAATGAATCTGAATCAGTATCTCAGCATGGAGGCAGCAAGAGCGTAGAAGCTAGATCCAGCGGTAGCAGAACTAAGCAAAGCACAACTATCAACCAGGAAGGTATCCAGCCAATGGAACAGCACTTGTTGAAGCCCAAGCCTTGGTGCCCAACCATTTTCACCAAGGGCTTATCCTCGAAAAGCATTTCCGACTTAATGTCGAATGCCAAAGTTGACCCAAACGATTATGAAATCGATGGTAGACGTTCAGGTCTAAGAATTAAGGTAAGAGATGTTGAGTTGCATAGCTTAATTTTAAATTTACTTAAAAGTACAAATGTCGAAGGACACTCGTTTACTCCTAAGGAGTACAAAAAATTTAACATTGTTCTTAAAGGGATTTCGAGCAATTTCACCCCGGAGAATATACAAGTAGGTATTTTATCTAAAGTACCATCAATTAAAGTAATAGTAAAACGTTTCGAAACTAAATGGTCAAAGGAGAACAACCTCCCGTTGGACCTCTTCTTATGCGTTTTGGAGGATAGGGAGAGTGTTATAAAACTAAAATCAATAAAGACTCTCTTGAGCCATAGGGTAAAATGGGATTCGGTTAGAGGATCAGGGGCTATCCAGTGTTATAGGTGCCAACGATTTGGCCATATCTAAATTACTGTACTTATCCAGTAAGATGTGTTAAGTGCCTTAAAGACCACCAAGTAGGAGAGTGCGACCTTGGCCCCAAAAATGAAAGCACCATAGCCTCCTGCGTTAACTGCGGTGATTCAGGTCACCCGGCAAACTTCAAAGGCTGTCCGAAACGAGCAGAATACCTTATTAATAAGGAAACAGTTCGTACTCCAGCGATTCACAAAAATAATAACGACAGATTCAACAAAATTCCTGCTTCTTTCGATAATGCTCCTCAAATGGGCATCTCATTTGCCGATGCAGTAAGAGGTCCAATCAGAACAGTACCCATGTCGCAGCCCATCCCATCAAAATCAAATAGTAACGTCTTCTCAGACTTTTTAAACGAGTCCAATAACCTATTTGGACTTCCGTTTAGTACACTTTTCGCAAAAATTAAAAACTTTTGGCCAAACTATTTAAAAATGAATGAATCCCAAAAGCCAGAAGCGTATCTGGCATTCCTCGCCTCTCTTATCCCATGAACATAGACATCATTACCGTAAACGTCAATTCCTTTAACACAAATGATAAAAAGATAGAAGTAGAGTTACTCCTTAAAGAAACTCAACCTCTAGCAATACTTCTTCAGGAAACTTGCCTCAAAAACCAAAGGAAAAGTCGCTTTAACTCCGATTATGACCTAATAAATTGTGGTACGGGAAGAGGTACGGGTATTTTGGTAAAAAATTCCGTCAAAACTTTCCCAAAAACTTTCCATAGTAATGTTATATCCGCAGCAATTGTCCTTATCCCCATCGTTGTGCAAAACACAACTAAAACATTGGCCCTAGTGTCAATTTATATACCTTGTAATACTGGTCCGAATTTGGATACAGCCCTCAACGATCTTCTTGACTGTTTAAATGAATATGAATATATAATAATTGGTGGTGATTTTAATTCACGTCACCAGCTATGGGGTGATACTAAAGTAAACTTGAATGGCCAACACTTCCATCAATGGTTTTTAAACAATCATTTTCTTGACTTTGACCTGGTAGCAGCCGAGGGTCCAACGCGGCCCAGCTCAGGCTCCCATATAGACTTCTTCCTAATATCTTCGAATCTTCGTTCTCCGAGACATCTTAATCTTAATAGCAATATTGCTTGCCTTACGCTTGACCCGATATCCGATCATTATTCAGTTCTAATGCACATCTACCTTCAAAATCTTTCCCCCTTCCCCTTTCAAACTCCGAATTTTAGATGCTTCAAAAATACAAACTGGCAAAACTTTAATAACTCTCTAAATACTCTGCTTGAAAACGTTCATGTCCCTACAGATAGAAATTTAAACAACGAAGAAATTGACTCATTTATCTCAGCACTAAATAACAGTCTCTCTTTCTGTATTGAAAGACACAGTTCCATAAAACCTTTTAAACCTCATTATATTAACATCTCTGAAGACACCCTAAAACTATTCAAAACAAGAAAAAATTGGAAAACAAAATTGAAAAGAATTTTCCACAGACTAGGAGATCGGACGAATGATGAATATGTAAACCTCTCTGCAAGAATCAACTGCCTCAGTAAAATAATAAAAGATAGAGTCAAATTGGAACTAAATTCAAACTTCCGCACAAAACTGAAAAGTCTTAAACCATCATCTAATGTTTTTAAATCAATAAACCAAATCACGTCAAGGAAAAACAATTATAATACGGGTTCTCTTCAGGAAATCTCCTGGAATAACCGCACTTTTTCTACCCCAATCGAAAAGGTTGAAGCATTTAGCCAATTCTACTCTGATTTATATGCTTTGAAAATACCCACACACGATAATGAAAATGTGCTCGCGGTAAACACATTTAATAATGCCTTCACAATCTGGAACTCAAACTACTTAATAACTCATTTCTCCCCTCAAAACGCATCAAATTCCATAGTATCTGAACATTTTACTTCCACCAACCTCATAGAATCCGTAATAAACTCCCTCAACAATAAAAAATCGGCTGGTCCGGATAAAATTCCGAACTTCATAATCCGTAAAGCAAAAGTCCCATTGGCTAGATTTTTAACGCCTATTTTCAATAATTGTTTAAACAACTGCTATTTTCCAACAGCTTGGAAATATGCCAATCTGATTCCCATAAAAAAAAAGGCAGATTCAAATAGGTTGGAAGATTTTCGCCCTATATCATTACTGTCAAATATAGGAAAAATACTTGAAAAAATAATTCTGACAAAAATATATAACCATTTTGATGATACTTCTTTAGTCCAACACGAACAGTTTGGATTCAAACGGGGGCACTCTACAGAGCATGCGATTCTTCTTTTACAAAATAATATCTTGAATAACCTTAGACTTAAACGGTGCACGGTGGCCTGCGCAATCGACTTAACTAAAGCATTTGATTCGGTGTGGCACGATGGGCTTATCTATAAACTTAATCTTCTTAACTTCCCTATTTACTTCATTAAAATACTTAAAAACTTTCTTTCTGATCGTAGTCTGTCCGTCGTTTTTGATAATGAATCATCCAACCCAATCCCCATCTTATCAGGAGTCCCACAAGGGTCTATTTTGGGCCCATTCCTATTCAATATTTATCTTTCAGATTTTCCAATTCAATGTGCTCAGTCCAAGTCTATACTATACGCCGATGATACGATTGTCTTTAGTGGTCATGAAACCCCTCATGAAGCCCTTAACGGAGTCAAAAATCGCCTTAATCTTATACTACCTTATTATAAAAAATGGGGAATTGATATAAATTTTAACAAATGTGAACTTATTTGCTTTCGGAACGCCTCTGGTCGCGGACACCACCTTGCTGTCCGCGAAAGCAAACAATTGAAACTAACCGTAGAAAACAAAACAATACCGCTAAAAAAATCCATTAAATACCTAGGGATATCACTGCACGAACGTTTGAAAATGAACCCGCAGGCTAGAGGTGCTCTAAATAAAGGAAAAGCAGCAGCAGCAATCCTCAAATCATTATTAAATTCCAGTGACGTTGAGAAGAGAACAAAACTTCTAATATATAAGACTCTCATCCGCCCAGCTATAACCTATGGTTTCTCATCTTGGATGCAAATTACACCCAACGTAGCGCTAGAACTCCAAAGATTCGAGAGAAGAATCATTCGTAAATGTGTAGCTAAATTTAGACGACCATCTGGAAAATGGTTTCATAATAAAACCATCTATGAAGAATCAGGTATTAACCCTCTTCTATTCTATATGACTTACTTAACAAAAAATAGAATAAACGCTCTGCAACACCACACTAACCCTATCCTCCAAAACGTTTACGAAGAAAACATTAACTTCTCGGTCTCTGATAGATTTTATATCTCCCCAATAAGTATGTCATGTGAAAGCTCGAACTCCTTTTTTGAAATTGCCATAGACGACGACTCCTTCCTGTCTCCTTTTTATAAAAAATGTCTACCTAACAGCTATAGAGGCTGAAGTCAACTTGCAACTCGCCATCTTGTTTACCATTTTCAGCTTTTTTTTCTATAAAAACAAATAAACAACTAATTAATGTAAACATTTTTAAACTTTCTATGTGAATTATTATTATTATTTTTTTATTTTTGTTCAGAATTGACCGTTTATTTAAACATTACTGAATGTTATTCCCCACGATGAATTTTAATTTAAGGCCTCGCTAGTAATTAAGTATTTAAGAATTAAGCTATGTAATTTTTTCACTGCAAGTGCAAATACATTAAATCTAAGCAAGACGTCTGCTCTTAAACTCTAAATTAAAATCTAATGAATTAAACAATAAAGTGATCCTATTTAAAAGCAGTCAAAAAGATAAAAGAACACATACATTATGCACATATACACAAAAAAAAAGGGCCAACAAAATATGTACACACGTTGATGTTAACTCACAATGTAAATATGACCTTCTGTCATCTCTCTTTGCAGTAGACTCGACATTATGTCGTTTCTTTTCTTCTGTTTTCAATTTTATTATTGTTATCTCTTTTTTTTCCGCTATCTCATCTTCATTCTACATAGGTTAAGTTTCTTTTTTTTTGTTTTATCACAATTTTATTGTCTTTATTGAGTGGACATAACATAATAAAAATTCAGAAATCATTCTTCCATATCTGTGCTGTAAATAAGATAATTAAAATCAATACTTTTTTTTTTTTACTCAAATAGTGTAGCCTGGCCACTTCGAAGTCGGCAATATTATCTAGATTAAGAACCAATTGTTGTAAATTCCATACTGTGTAAAGATAAAAAAAAAAAATCTCAATAAAGTTTACTACTACTACTACTACTAGAAGCGATACAACAGTTTGGCATATGGTAGGGAAGTTCAGGAATAGGTAACATAGTTCATTCGACGAATTCACTAATTGAAAATAACGAGAAAGAGAATCCAGCGTGAATCTGGTCAATTCCCGGGGAGTAGAATATTGCAAATTCTATAATCGGCATGATTAATAAAGGCTTTTCATTGCGTGTGGCATGATGGCCTTTTTCATAAACTTCTAGTAAATGGCCTTCCCACCTACCTTGTTAAACTTATACAAAGTTTTTTTACATGAAAGAAAGTTTTTTGTCAAAATTTCGTTAAGCTAATCTCCATTGTACTCAATCAAAGCCGGCGTTCCTCAAGGTTCAATCCTTTCTCCTCTTCTCTACAATATCTTCGTATCTGACTTTCCCATTCAAAATTTTTGTAAGAGAGCATTTTTTACAGACGAGACCTGTATTTACAGTATCTCCGAAAAATGCCAACAAATTGTATTTAACCTTCAAAAAGCACTCGATGCTATTGAACTCTACTTTTACTATTAAAATAAACCCCTCAAAGACTCAACGAAGTTTCTTCTCAAAGAAACGAAAGCAATTTAATCTCCCAAAAAACAACCTTTTTGTCTGTAACGCTCCAGTCCAATGGGAAGAAAAAATTAAATATTTGGGTGTAACTCTGGATAAACGCTTGACTTAGGTGCCAGTTATAGCTATCATTGAAACTCATCATTGAAAATTTTAATGACGGATTTTGAGACACTTAGAAAACAAAATCATTTATTATTTTAATAGATAAATAAAGCTCAAGACTTAATTAATATTTTAAGTTATGCACTACTTTCCACATAAAAAGACTTTTCTTTTTTCAATGATTGAATTACCTTACCAATGATCATTGGAATCTTTAAAACATTTAATGTGGAAAGCTAAGCCTTTTTTAATTTTTTTTGCAAGAAATATTAATTAAGTCGTAAGCTTTATTTTTTTGATTTTGAGACATTTAGAAAGAAAAATCATTTATTTTTTTGATGAAAATATAAAGCTCTTGACTAAATTAATATTTTTAGTCAAAACAAAATTTCAAATAGGTCCAACTTTCCACATAAAATGACTTTTCTTTTCTCAATGTTTGCACTACCTTACCGATGATCATTGGAATCTTAAAAGTCATTTTATGGGGAAAGTTGGGATTATTTGAATTTTTTTTTTTTTTGATCTAAATAATAAATGATTTTGCTCTCTATGTGTCTCAAAATCAATCAATAAAATTTTCAATGAAGAGTTTCAATGATAGCTATAACTGGTACCTTATTCATACCAAATTGCTGAAAGCCCAATTTCTAGTCAAAATTTTGTATCCAAAGTCGATAGGTCTGTGTCGTTTATGCTTATTCGCATTCCAAATTATCGAACTAAAAGTGAACTTCTCTTCTGTAGGATGATCGTTAAGTTGTCCTTTCGGACGCAGTTATCATATGTATCTTCTTGTAAGAATCGCAGAATGCTTGCTTTTTGAGTCAGATCAACAAATTGTTTTTTAATTTGGACTTAAAGAGAGTTTTGACGTTCAATTCGCTGATTTCACTTAAAACTAACTAATTATTAGCCTTGTATTTTAGTGCATTTGTATCTTCGCTTAAGAAAAATTCATATTAAATACAAAAATAGTACAATGCACTAAAAAACACGACTATTTTTATAATTTGAACCATGTTATCTCAACAATAAGAACACAACTTTCTTCCACTGGCTTTATAATGTAATGCTATCATTCTTGCGACCCTCACCAAAGTATGGAGGTATCACAAGATTTCATCATAAGTTGTCTTTCTCTGTTTAATTGAATTGCACTAGTGCTGTTCATGTTAACAACCAACAATATTCTGAAGACGGTCAAGCTAAAAAGATAAATAATTTGCTTTAGAAAAGTTGTTTTAGCTATTTTTGATAAAACCGACTGCAATTAAAAATATAAAAATCAATGTCAGAATGTTTGCTTGTTATAAATTAATCTTAACCCCCCTCGAATTTAATTTAAAACAATTTTAAAAATTTTATAAATGAAATAACAATCATTATTAAATAAGTTCCTTCATTTTTGAATTATGTTCCCATGTCATGATAGCCATCAAATAACACAACACAACATGACCGATATGCCACCAACTGAATTTTTAAATCTCAGGTCTCAGCTGTATGAAGGTACTGTAATTCATGTTAATGAATTCATAAATTTCCTCCTAGAATAGTTTTCATCACTTAAAGTGCTTGTTGCATTTTATTTATTTTCTAAAAAAAAAGAAATCAAAAACCAAGACCTTGGAGTGTTCATTTACTGTAAAGTCCACCAAACCATACCAGGCTATACCTAGTATAAAATTTATAATCACTTTCGAGGACAGGATGATGGTGTGTCGGTGGCGGCCGGCCAGCCTTTGGTTATTTTTCCTGGATATTTCGATGTTCGTGCAAATGTCTATGTAAATTGTTTAAATTTTATGCAACCAAAATAAAAAATCAATTTAGTACTTTTGTCGTGCCGTCATTATTTAAGGTACCTTCATCCCCCATCTCTTGCCTGTACTTTCTAAAAATGGACTATTTAAAATTGGTTCCGTAATCCATGCAGCCATGGTATGAACAGTTACAAAAAAAAGGATAATATTCTGGTAAGCCTAACGTTGTTGGTTGGTTTGGTATAGCTGGCCAAAAATTCCCGCCAGCCAGCCGGATGTAAAAGATTTGTTTTTCCGCCACGAAAAGATTCATCGTTCAATTCAATATTTTTTTTTTACTTTGATTTTTGTTGGTGTTGTTTGGCTTTTTGAAACTAGAACTGTCTAGATTCAGTAAATGGGTTGACATGTTTTGTTATTGCAACACAAATGACAGGTATTTTATATTCACGAGATTTATATTTTTTTATTTTGTTTGTATTTTATACTGAATATATGCTAGAAATGGTTCAATGGATAATAATATGATTTTTTTTAGACTCAAAATAGTAATGTACCTACCTCTACGTTAGTTTAGCGTTTGGCATGTCTAAAAAGTTTAGTTTTTAAATAAAAAAATATAATTTAACAAAAATAGCACTCGGATGTTGGCTAAATGTTTGAAGTTTTAACTAAAGGAGCAGTTTATTAGAATAATTCTATGAGTTTTTTTTAATTTTAAATGAACACAGATAAAAAATAAAGTAAGAAACACCTTTTTCAAGTAAACGATTTTTATTTGAGGCTATTTGTAAATAAATTAAAATTAAATTACGAAAAGTATCGGATGTAAAGAAAAGTCAACCTGTGAATAGAAAAATGGCTTTTTTATACTTTGATTCTTTGAGTCTGTCTGTTTATATAATATTCGGTATGAATAACAAAAGAACCTCCATGGTTGGCAGCTACTGATTTATCTGAAAACGTTGTTTTTGTACCAATTTAAAAGTCAAAATCAGGAACTGACGACCTACATGCTATTTTGACCAATTTATCTATAAATTATAGTTGAAGGAAAGCTTGCAAGGTGCTGAATTGCCTCTTTTCAGCGAGAATCATCTTTTCATTTTATCCTCTTTCGCATGCATCTTCAAAGGTATACGAGGATAAGGTATGGTGGAAGCTGTAGTGATCGTTAGGCTACATGGACTGGACATCCACTAGCGAGTATAGAAGTCTTCTAAATCACCTTTGCATCTGGTTGTTGGATTATTATATCTATTTTTATATTTTGTATATAACAAATGCTGCTCAAGAGCAAGCGGAGCTTTTAAATTTTAAAACGTTGGAACGGTTTCCTTAAAATTAATTTTTTATAAATAAAAATTTATTAATATTTAAAAAAAAATTGGTATGCCAAATTAATATTTTCTTAAAAATCAAATTCTATTGAAATTTAAAAAAACTTTTGCATACAAATTTTGATTTAAATCGGCTAAGCCGAATGAAAAAGTCGAAAACCAAAAAAAATATTATATGGCAGGTACCGTTAATAACGAATTTTGGCAATTTTTTTTACCAAAAAGAAAATACCCACAATAACACACTGATTTTTGTATCAAAATCGTTTGAGTGGTTTTTGAGATAAATAGGCTTTTCCTTAACGGTTGAATGACAAGTTACGTTATTTTTGAAGCTAAAAAAGCTTTTCCCCCTGGAGAGTCAAAAAAAACCCTTAGGTTTAAAATTTGGAGAAAATCGCTTCGGTTAAGGCCTTAGTTACAGATACAAGCAGAGAGACAGACAGAACTGTGCCACCTTTTTTTTCATGTTTTCTATTATCATAATGTCATGTTTGATTTTTATCTCGAAATTTTTTTCTGCACGAATCCAAAACTTGGCCTATAAAAGGTACTAAAGTGTATATCGCAAGTAAAATAAAAAATACGAGCAAAAAAAACTGAAAATTGCTTGCTATGGCTGTTTTATAGTTAAAAAAAATGTTTTTTGAGAAAGTTTGAGAAAGATTTTTAGTTATGTATGTAGTTTTAATAACCGTTAACAAAGTTTATGCAGTCTGAAAGTTTTAACTAAAATACAAATCAACATAAGTTTTTTAAATAAGAAAAAGTAAATAATAACATGTTTACCTTTATTTAAGAGGTGCAGGGAAATAACTCCACGGGCATCCACATGGGAGTTTATTCCATCATAAGAAGAAATCTATTCCACAATTTATTCTCACCGCAAGAGGGTACTAGCTACATCCAAAATTTTGGGGAATTTTGTCCCACCTAAAATTTGGAATTTGGGGTATTATTGATTCATAAATATAGAAACCGCCATGGTTTAATTATAGAAATACGCCAGCATTATGGCGAATAAATCGTGAGGTATGTATGGGAGGGGGTACATGCTGCCACCCTGCAATCCCACTCCTTAGGTTCATTATAGGATTTGGGGTGGGTGCAAGGTTGGATGTAGAAAAAGTTTCTTTTGCATTTAAGGAATCTAGATTTAAAGAAACTACATATATGTTAACAAAAAAATACCTCCTAAGAACAAATCAAAGAAAAAGAAGTGGATTCTCATATCAAGTGGGCAAAAACTCCACTCTCCCAGTGGAGATCTTTCTCACTAAAAAGTGCAATAAATTCCCTCTCTCGGTGAGGATAAATTGCACTTTGAAAAGTGGGACAGAATCCCACTAATGATGGAATAAACTCCCACGTGGAAAAGATGCCCGTCAAATTGTTTCCTTGCACCAATTTAGCTGTCAACAGCCGTGTTATGTGGTGGTAGGAATAATGCAAGCCAAAAACATAAATAGATATGGCATGCAACGTTTTTTTTTTGAACAATAAAAATCAATTTCCCCCTCTTTGCCCAAGAAACCTTGGTTCAAAATTTGAAGAAATTTGCTTCAGTGGATAACATGGTTGCCATGTCTCGAACAAGTTTGATAGTCCAATTTAGAAAAGTTTGTAGCCAAAATTGGAGCTGAAAAAGTAGCCCAAATAGTAGCCCAATATCATTAAAAAATTGCTCCCATAGCTTTAATCAAAATTTATTTTTATTTTAAAAAACAATGGCAAAAAAATACAGTTTTTGCTCATTAAATATATAGAAGAATTAAAATGGAAATTTTTGGGAATAACAGAGAAACTGAATGATTTTAAAGTGAAGTAAGTTGCAGTTGGTTTGAAATGACAAGTACTATTCTTTGCTTCTGACTCTTTTCGAATTTCCATATCTGATTTCACCTTGGCACCCTTTGGAAAGGGTTGACGCAAGGAATCATCTTGTAAACGGAGACTAATCAGGGCATTAAAAGTTGTGCCAAATTGTATGTTTAATGGGACTAAAATATTTTATTTATGATTTATTTATACGAAAAAAAACTATCGTCCAAGATTAGATGTAGGCTATTAGTAGCTCAATTATGATTGGGCTGTCATCCTGAAATTGCTGTGGGCAATTTCGAAAAAAGAAAGCCCAGTATCCAATAAACAGCCCAATCTGGCAAGCCGTTGGCTAAAGCTGTAGAGCAGAGACAAGGATCAGACAGTCAAGCCGAGGGAATGGCGATACCCACTATTTCGTGTTCTCTTATAGAGTGATCATCTCGTGATTTTACAAAAAGAGAACATTTTCCTCCAATTAATCTTGACAGTTCATATTTGGCAGTCGTGAAGTAGACTCGTGGAAAAATATTCGATAAACCAAACTGTTTTAATCGTTAAAACATTTTATCAAAATCAATCATCGATTACTGTGACGATGAGAAAGTTACGTGAAATTTTTGTGAGGAACAACGTGCCAATAAAACGCACTATCTATCGTGTAGTGAATGATTTCGAAGAAAGAGGGTCTGTAGGTGATAGGCCCAAGCATAAATCACAACGTACTGCAAGATCGGCTGAAAACATTACTGCTGCTCAAGGAAATATTCAAAACAATCCATCAAGCTCAATTCAAAGTCGTGCTCAGGAGCTTTGTCTTCAAAGAACAACTTTGAAAACTTTTTAACACCACAACTGCATGCTTTGGGCTTGATTAACTTGTAGTATCAACAAGACGGTTATTTCAAGAAATGGTGATGTTGATTAGCTTCTACGTTCGCCTGATTTGACTGCTCTTGACTTCTTTTTGTGGGAATATCTGAGAAGCAAGGTTTATGCAAGCAAACCAGAAACCCTTGAGCAACTCAAAGAAAATATTCGTGATGAATGTTATGAAAAATGTGCTCGGAAGAGCTCGCATTTGTGAGACTAACAGAGGCGGAAATTTACCTAATATTGTATTCCATATATAATTGCTGACATTAAATAAAACATTTATCAATATAAGATCCATTCTCTTTCATTTAATCAAAAATTATAAACAAACAAAGTAGTATACCTTCCCGGCGGAAGGAGAAAGAATGACAAAAAAAAAAAGCTTTTTACTAAGTTTAAAGGCTTAGACTTTTTCTGAATAGAAAGACAGAATTGTTAGAACCATTTTTTGTGATCACACCTTTGATTTAAGTTTTGAGTTCTGTGTTATACTAATGCATAACTTCGCAGATAATAGTGTGTAGGAGAAGGAGAAGGAACATGGTAGTTGGGATCCTTATGCCTTAGATTTTTTTAGATTAGGGAGCAAATAGGCTATTGAATATAAGGAAAAAATTACAAGGGTTCTTTTTATTAAATGCGTTTGTTGTTTGTGGTACAAGCATATTTAATACGGAAAGTTTTACTAATTTCAAACTTTGCGTTTCTGAGAAATTGGCCGCACTGGCCACTTATCAATATATTTGATGTAACTCGCATTGTATGTAGGTATGAACATATATTCCAAAAGTCTTTTTATTTCAAAACTTACAGAGATTTACCCATTCTTACCTTACCATTTCTTTTCACGCTTCGCAGTTTTTGATCGAAAGCCAATTTTTGTTGGTCCTACATGACGAATTTTGCATTCCTTTCCTCCAGTACCAAGTCTACTATAATTCAGCCCGGTTGTTCAGTCTGTAGGTTTGGAAGCATTTAAAAATAACCGAGAAAACAAAATTGCGAGCTTACCTACATTTTAAATAATTCCAATTATCGTAATGTCATATTTGATCAAAATTTTGAGTTGGAATATTTTTACAAATACGAAATTTGCCATGTAGTACAGAAAAAGAGTCTTTCGGGACAAAATGTTAAAAATTGGTAAGGTTTAAAAGGGTACATCTCTGTCACTTTTGAATAAAAACAACCTGAGTCTAATTATGCCCCAAGAAAATATCAAAACTAAAGTGTCAAATGCTAATATTTGTTGTTACGTTCACGTGTATTCATGTCCTCATGTTCACAGCCAAGTGTCCGTGATGTTTGAACCTAATGATTGAAAAACGAAAAGCTCATTTTATGTTACTTTCGAGCCACTATTTTATTTATGAGGACAAAAACTATTACGGCATCTAAGTCCTTATCTTCTCCTTTAAAACTAGTTTTGAATTTTTCAAACCCTTTTCTAAATCTTAGAAAAATCTTAACTAACAAAGTTGAAAGTCCCCTGCATTCCTTCCAAGAACATGCACACACTTCAGGAATAGTTAAAAATTGTAAGTTACTAGGTCCTGGTTCCCCACGTGCTGCTGCGATACCAAATGTATTAATTTATTTCAAAAACAATAAAACAAAAAAGATTTAGATTACAAAACTTTGATTTAGAGAATCAACTAGTTCTAAGGCTTTTGTTTTTGTAAAATAAAGTCGATTTTCACTAACTATATGTTCCTCAACTTATTCGTTTTTTACTAACCCAACAATGATTAAATAAGTTTTTTTTTATTTCACAGAATATTTTTTAAATGTAATAGAAAATTATCTTCTACATTATTTCATCCTAAAGTGAACTTAAAATTGTCTTCTTCCGTTCTTTCTGTAATCTTATGCAGAACTGCACAACATACAAAGAACCTTCACCTAAACCGTTTCATATACATAAGTATGCATTATGCAATTATGAAAATATAAATTCTTTTTAATGTATGTACCTCTGTAATAAGTTGAACATTTTTCCCTAAGGTTCTGGTATTTTATTTTGCAAAAAAAAAAAAAAACGAAAGAAATTTTACATTTTCGGTTTGTTAACTCGTGTGCTTTGTCCTGGAAAAGGATAAAACGAAGAAACCATGATAATTGTGATGAAAACTGCTGGTAGAAGGTCTTCTTTTCTCCAACCACCCACACCCTCCTACAATATGCTCAAAGGATTCTCCCATGCGTGCATCATTATAATACATCTCTATATCTCTATCTTTTGTATCCACACAGAGAATGAAGATTTTTCTCTCACAAAACTCTCATGATGATGATGATGATGGTCGTGTCCTTATTCCTTTAACTTTTTATTCATACAGTTTTGACTTTTGTGCCTTTTGTATCAAGGAATCGACCGTGCATTTCCGGTGCTCGTATATATATAAAGTCATCCTCATCTGTGTTCATGCTATCGTTCTTCTTCTGCCTGCTTCTTTTTTCGACCTAATGTCAAAAGTGAATATGAATATCCAAGTAAAAGGACCAAGTTTTTATCTCTTTGAATTTTTTCATATATCCATCTCTACTCATGGCACAAGACTGTCCTGGAACGGAAGCGAGATCCTTGCCTATTTATAGATGCGTAACTGAAGTTTTGTTCTCTGAACTTAATTTACTGTTATATTTTGTGTATGCTCTATGCCCTGTAACTGTAATCATTATCCATAAATTCACTTATAAAAATCTGGTATCAGGAAATGCATCGCAAAAAAAAAGTTCGCACAACGCGTGCAGGTCCATAAAAGGACCTTTTTTCATTCAATGCAACAGTGGCGGCTGCCACTATTGTTCTGTCGCATGTCGAAACCGAAACATCTCAATATCCACGTTTAATTGAATGTTTCGAGAGTGTTTACTCAAAAACAAAAATTTACGCCAATTAAGAATGCTTCAACAAAAAAAAAAAGTAAAAGAGGTCGCCTCCCTAACCATTTACTATTTACCACGAATTCCAGTCCAATCAACCCTTGCGATCGAAAAAGTTGGTCGCATCCAAAAATTGTAGCAATTGACTGGTTGGTGGTTGTGGGATTTTTATATTTTTTTTTGATTGTCATTCGGAAGACCCTCTGCTAGAGTTGGTTACCAGAAATAATTGCAACGATGATGACAATGACAATGTTTGCAACAATAATTACCATCAGACATCATGAGTATGAGAAAGTTGTGATGCAAAACCGAATCGAAGCGGGAAATGTGTGTCCTACCGCTGCCGTTATTCTATATTGAAATACAAAAAAAATTTAAATCATTAATTAAACAAAATAAAATAAAAAAATAATTTTATTTATTTTCCAACAGAAAAGTCCTCTACGGGATGTTCGACAGCTCATGGTTCTTCAGATAGAAGTTCGAGTAAATGTATATCAGGTGAGTTTTTCTTTTTTTTATTTAATTGTATACAAAAAAAAGTCCTTTCAAATCCTTTATTAACCGTCTGAATTTAAATTCTTTTGTGCTTTAACAAAAAGCCATTACTTTTGTGTGCTTATTTTTATTCCGAGAACAAAACCATTTTATAGCTTTTTGTGTTGGACTATTTGACATTGTGCCATCGAGGACACTCACCCTCATCGAAATAAATTTTGTTCATAAATCATTCGAAGGATTGTGCTGCTGTCGATTTAGGAAAATCGTTTTATGGGAAATCTTCGAATAGAAAAAAAAAAACAAGGAAAAATCAATATTAATGTCGCCCAACCGGGAATTGAAATTGAATGTATTTAAATTTTATTTTGTGGAATGTGGAAAGTAAATTAATGTTGTTTGGGTTTAGAAAACTTTTTGTGGATGCAATTGGAATTTAAATAAGATTGAGTTGTTTTTAATTCAGTCTTGTTCAGGGATATTCATTGTTTATAATTTAGTTTATTCTCTGAGTGTAGCTATGCTTATCTCCTTTGTGAAGAATCTTAAAAGCAAAAGCTACAATTAAAAAAGATAGTTTTTGGGATATAAGCTGAAACTGATTTGTACCCCCCTTTCACCCCCTCTACAAATTTTAAACCTGATCAAAATTAGGGGATCTTTGTCAGAAATGCTTTAAATGTGAAAACAAATGGTATTCAACTAAACTCAGTTTTTTACTTGGGTTGTATTTCAGAAAATTTAAAAGGTCATAATGATGTGTTTTACAGCTATCTACAATTTTTTTTCAGAACTAAAAATAGCGGTAAAATAACTTTTTTTTGAGCAATTTTATAAAATTTCATATTTCTCAAAACGGCTCCATTTTTTTTTTTAAAGAAATTTAATAAAAGTTTCCTTCAATTGAGAAACCATTTCCCGAAAAATGGTTATTAATGGAACCTCCCAAAAAACCATTTTATTATATTCGATTTGATCTCAATATTTTTTTCTAAGCGATGTAAATAGTTAAAAAATTATTTTTGGATTTAATAAAATATTAATTTTTTTTTAAATCAAATATTTTGAAAAATAGCTAACTTACTAATGATTGATTTTTATAAAAGTCTGTTTTTAATGTTTTTGTTTTACATGCTGTAAAGTATTTAAACAAATTTTTTCTTATATGAAAAAATAATGGTACCTTCCATACGGATGTTACAAAACCGTTAGGGATTTTTTTTTTCTTAAAAATGGCTTCTACAATTTTTCTGTATGCTAAAATTACTGCGATAAACTGCCAAAAATTACCAAGATTTACAAATAGCAACTATTAATAGTACTTCTCAAAGAACGTGTTTTTTTCTATTTTTGAATTTTCTAATTATCGGCTCAACAAATTAAGATTTTTTTTTTTACAAATTCCAAATGAGATAAAAATATCAACATTTTCAAAAAAAAAGTTTTTGAATTTTTTGAAAAAGACTAATTTTTTTGGAAAATTCGATAGTTCAAAAATGGCTTATGATTTGCATACCAAATTTTCCTAAAAAATGTTTTAAAAACTTGATATAAAAGAAATGTTTTTTAAGAAAAATAAAATAATAAAATAAATAGTTTTTTTTCCATAAATTCCATGTATTTACATAAAATAATCTTAAACACTCTGCATCTCGAATATAAGAGCAAGTACGTGTGACCCGCAGTCAGGCATTTTATTTCTTATTTTAAGGGAATGTTTTTATGATTAGTAAGGTAGGTATCAGATTTTCTATACAGAATTCGTTTTCTTTCCCATTGTAATAAATATCTTGAAAAAAATTAATGTAAGTATTTAACTTAATTTTTCTTAATAAGGCATCGCGTTGGACAGAATCCTGAAATCCATACTGAAAATGAGAAGTGAAATCCAGAAGACGCAAAATCCAGGAAACCCATTATACCGAAAATTCAATATCCCAAAAGACCGCGAAAACCAGAAATTCTGAAAACCCAAATTCTCAAAAAGTTCAAAATCCCGAGAGTGTAATTGAAAAAAAAGTTATTTCAAAACAATACATATGTTTTTGAAAAATAGGTCTTCTGCTAAAAATTTTGGTTAATCAAAACCAAATTAATAACTGTTTTGCCTCACAAACCGAATTTCATTATATCAATAATTATTGTTTTTTTAACTCTTGGTAATTTTAGTACGTTTTATGTTTTCATTATTCTGAATTTAAGAAAAGGAGCTAACTCTTTTAGGCATATTATTTACATATTTGTATTCCTTTAACCCAAATTATTTTCAAGATACAAGTTTTGGGCACAGATTTTCTGCCCAAATTTTTCAGAATTCTGATTTCGAGAAAAGTAATTCTTGATTTTTTTGTAGTACCTCGTGGCATAATGGTTAGTGCGTACGACTGTCATGCCAAAAGTCTGGGTTCGATTCCCGGCCACTGCCACCTAAAAACAGAAATGTTTTTTTCCGAGGTACTGCCTCTGGCGAGGGACAGACAAATCTCCCAAGAGTATATTTGTCATGAATAAGTGCTTCTCATCTAGCCGTTCGGACTTGGCAAAAATTGTAGGTCCCCTCCATTCCTGCCAACAACACGCACACAGGAATGGTTGAGAGTTGTTAGTCACTAGGCTCTGGTTCTCCATGAGCTGTTGCGCCACTTAATTTAATTTAATTTTATTTCTTGATTTTATAGGATTAAGGGATTCCGAGATTCTTGGTTTCCGGTATTTTGCATTTTTATTTTTCGGGATTTTGAATTTTCAGGATGGTATTTGAGTATTGCTCTTCTATTTGCAGCGATTTGCCTGTTTTATAGTCTTAAAGTTATATTACGCATACGCCATAGTGAACCATTTTAAATAAAACAAACAGATTTTCTTTTTACACCGAAAAAGGATGGCATTTCAAATGTCATTTGCAGTTGAAAATTAGCGTAAACAGGATTTTATTCTGGGGGACAGGTATTTCTTTTTTTAGTGACCAATGTGTTTTGATTTTTGAAGAGAACAATATTATTTTGGGAGTTTACCGTTAGAAAATTATTAAAATTATTCGCGAATTATACCTGAAATAAATTGAAACATTGGCCTACTATATATGGACTGCCAGGAGCCAACTTCACTTCTGTTCAGTCTATTACTATACGCCACTAGCGCTGCCGTCGAATAGGCGGCAGACATGGTGTAATTTTTGAGAATTGAAAAACAATAACAACAAACAAATGAATTGAGTTTTTAAAAAGTGTTGAAACCATTTATTAATTTAAGCACATATTTGAAGTCTCTTTTTTCTTCTCTGAATAATCATTTATTGCAGCTTGACACTTGCATAGTTTTTTTTTTAAATTCGCCTTTTCTTTGGCGAAAAAAAACTTAAGAAGAGCTTCCTTTATCCGCTGAAATTTGTTTCTTTTTAATTGGATTTGCCAGTCAGTCACCACCCCTCTGAATTCTGAAGAAGAATAAGATTGTTTCAAGAGCTTTTTATTTATCTATCACTTGATTTTTGAGTTCGTTTTTGACTTACCATTTTGCAATTCCTTGTATCATGTTGATGATTGGTGATTAATATTAGTAGGAAGGTTAAATACCTATCCTGTATGTTCGAACTGCTCCATGATTGTTTTAAGTTATTTTTTTTAATTAAATGAAATAACAACGACTTTTCAATACAAATAATAATAAATCTTGACTTTGATTGACAAGTATGATAGAGTGATCGGCATACAGAGACGTTAGGATAGTTGTTTTGTTCGCCGCATGTTCGACGGGAGCTCTTATGTTACTAAGGAGAAGCTGAACCCTTTTCAATTGAGCTTTTGTATGAAAAAAACAAACGACTGGCAGTCCATATATAATAAGCCAATGAATTGAAAGCTAACACAATATCCAACAAATCTACGACTAAGGTTTTTTCTCCGATTCAAGTGCTAGTTGAAAATGTATGCACTTTAACTGTGTCCAAAAATTCACTCAATTAATAACAAGAGCCAAAATTTACTTCTTTGATGATCTTTGAGGTTCCAAAGTGTTTTAGTACTTCACATTTAAATTTCGAATATAAAATTTTGAAAAAAGAGCATTTGAATGCTCATTCTATTATTTCTCGAATTTTTTCTTAAAAATTTGTATCGTCATTCTATAGTTTGAACATTTTCCTTCAAACTCTTTTTAATCTTCCAAAAAACTTCATTTATCTTCGAGAAATCATTATTTAGTTGTTAGTCTTCATCTTCAACTACCTAGTAGAGGTTACCGGAAACAGAAAAGATCTGAAAATATTCGCGCTTGAGCCCCCAATGGGCACAGTTTTTATCATTTTTGCTCCTTATTGCATCACGAAATTTCAGTCACAGACCACAGATTCAGAAAACATAAAACAGGACAAAAATTTAAACTAACCCACAATTTTCATGCTCAAAATACAATTTGACTTAATTATATTGTGTATTTAAATGTGATAAGAATAAATACAAAATCTCAGGATTTTGTTTACTAAATTATTTTTGACTAGAGCTGTTATGCAGTTTTAAGTTGTTTGTTTAATTTTGTTTATGGCTTGGGTGGCTAATACCCCCGGAATTACGCCACTGTTATATAGACTTAAAGAAGTTAGGACGCATTTCTGGGTATTCTGGGTAAAATTTATTTATTATGAATTGTAACAAGCACCGGTATGGCAAGATTTCTATCTGTCTCGAAGTCGACGAACTATATTTTGACAGGAAAAGTGTATTTCTATCAAAATGTCACCCTGTTCCCCTAAAATAGCATTTTTCCGGAGCATTCAGAAACTGTGACAATTTCAGAATTGATTGAGGTTTTTTAATCTACCCACTGTATTCAAATTTTAATGAAATTGGATACAATCAAAATCGGTACAGTATTAAATTGAATTCGTTAAATTAGGAGAAATAAAGTTTCATCAATTTCCGAATGAAAATCAAAGTGGAACAGTCTTGAATAATTAATTGAGTGAATAAAAATCCACGAAAAATAGATTGAAATAATCAAATCATGTTGGAGGTCGATTCTTGAACGATGTGATCATTTAAAATTAACGATTTACACAGCTTTCCCTCGACCTACAGCCTAAATCTCTGGAGCCACTTTCTTGAAATTTTGAACTCAAAAGTTTTTTGTAATTCCCTGAACAGTATTTTTTTTTTTTGGATTTCAATTCTTAATTATGGACTGCAAATATTTCAGCTAAATTTTGTATGCAAAAACTTCTTTGAAATTTTGAAAAAAAAAGATTTTGGATTTGAAAAAAAGGTAAATTTTTGTTTTTGAATCAATATTTCAAAACAGGCTGTTGATTTTTTTGAGACTGGATATCTTTATAAGAAAATGTATAACATTTATACTTGCGATATAGGTACGAGTACTATAAGGCAAGTTTTGGATTTGTGCGAAGAAAAAAATTCAGAGATGACAATCAAACATGATCAAACATTACGACGACAGAGAATAACAAAAAAGTGGGTGGCAAAATTCTGTCTGTCTGTTCGGCTACAGCCTAAACGGCTGGATCGATTTTCTTAAAACATGGAAGAAAGTGGTTTTCGGTGATTCTGTCCACACGTTTTTTTTTAAATATTTATTCTAAGAACTATAAATAACAGTACCTGTCATAAAATTTTGTTTTTGCAATTTTACAAAATCTTATTTTTCTTAAAAACGGGTGCACGATTTTCTTAAAAAAAATCAATACATTTCTCATAGGATGGAAAACCATTTTTCAAAAAAAAAAATGTTTATTTTGATTTGGATAATTTTTTTTATACATTTTTTACTTTTTTTTATAGTTTTGTTAACCAAAATTTTCAAACAAATATTTTTTGAACTTTTAAAGAATGTTCGACTTTTTTTAATCAAATATTAGATTTTTATATACAATTTTCAAATATGTTTGATCATTTTTTTTTTTAATTTTTTATTATATTAAGCTATTTTCGGGATTAAAATTTTCATAGCCATTTATTGAAAAACTTGATAGCTATATTGATTTATGTGCATTTCTCAGTTCAAACCAAATATTTTTGGGTAAGTTTCAGGTGAATCTGATAAATTATTATAATTTTTAATTTTTTGACTTTTTTTTCAGTTTATTGCAATGAATTTTATAATTAAAAAATTACTTACCTGCACTTGTCACTTCATAACAAGTAGGAACATTTTGCACTGATTCAGAAGATTTCATAGTTTTGAAAACTTTCAATCGGAAAATTTCAACGCTTTTTATTGACGTGCATTTTAGACTGACTTAACAACAAATTATAATGTGTAAGTTCCAACTAAATCTGATGGTTTGTTCTTGAGAGTGTATATATCTTTCATTTGATACCAAATTAATTTTTTTTACATGTCTTAAGTCGCAATATATGACAAAAAGAATATCTTTGCAGTTGTCAAATTCAAGCTCAAATATCTCAAATTTCCCACGATAGATTTTGAAAATATTTCACCCCAGTAACAAATATCAAATTCTTAAGTATTCACTCTTGGACAAAAATGAATAATTTTCTTTCTATAGTTTTTACTTAACAAAAGTTATCGCAATGAAACTTGGATGTAGATAGTTTGAAAACGGTTCAAAATTAAAGGTCTGATCCCTTTAAAATAATTTATAAAATTAAGGATGAAATTCCATGAAAAAATGTCGAAACTGCACAAAAGTACAAGGAAATAAGCTCCCAGAATTCCATAAAATCTAATGTGAATGATACGCGTGATAAGATGTTGGGATTTCATTATTTTATTTTCGTACTGGATATTTTATTGAGCTGTTATTTCCTGTCCTAAGAAATTTCTTGAACAGAAAATTACATTGAAGAAAAATTATTTACCATGAACAGTTTTGGACTTTGGATGTCCAGAAAATCACAGAAATTCGAAGTAATAAAAAAAACATTTTGCTTAAGACTTTTTTAGAATAAGCCCTTATTTTCTTTAATACTTAACTGCTTGAGCATGAGCATGCTTCATGCTGGCAGTCGAAAATTTTTCTCTTCAGCTCAGTCATAATAAAAATTCTGCTCTGAAACAAATTTGATAAGAAGTCCATTTATCCATCAATATTCTTTCCAAAAATTTAATTTTTGGTATGTAAACGTAGACGTATTATGTTTGAAATTTCACAGTCACAAAAAATGCTAGTGTTTTGGTTTTAATTCTTTTAGGAAGGAAACAACATTCAACCAATAATTTCAAAGCAAATGATAATCAGTCGTGGTCATCAAACCGTGACACCCTTCTCCTTTTTTTTCTAATTCAAATCATCAATCAATGCAACAAATCAATTAACGAACCTCCTACTCCTCACACCATCAAAAATAAGTTCTCATGATGAGATCTCTTCAATATACGAGTAATAAATCCTCGATAATACGGAAGTCCGTTTTGGAATGATAAATTCATCTACTTGTATCACTTTGCCCCTTCTGAATACCATATTGCTCTCAAGAATACTTAACAAGAGCTAATCTCTAATCACCTATAAACATTGGCCGACTATCTATCTATGAATATCTCTACAACTACCGACGACGTCGGTCGGCGTCTATAGCAAAGCCACTTCAGTGGGAAATTGTGTAAACAATAAATTACCTTTTCGAATGAAATGGCGTGCATGATGATGAACCAAACGAAACCAAAATCAGCCAACCCCTCCGACAACCCCTTGATGTTTTCAAAACAACATCACAGATTTTCATTATATCCTTAAGTACTCGAAAGTTAATCCTATTATGCGTGTGTCTAGGATGATGTCCTTTTTTCTACCCTTCATAATTTTTTCGTGTATAGAGATTTAAGGATCATTGCAAACTTGTAGCGCATATAAATGAATACAATGACGCTAATCGACGCATAAAGCAAAGAAGCAGCTTCAAAACTCAACCCCATATAGCTTCAAAGAACTTTCCCATGAGGCTGACAATTAATAAAATACCAACGCGAAAAAAATATAAATCCATTTTCGAACGAGAACAACAACAGAGCTAGAATGGGTCTGGGAGAAAGATCTCTATGTATAAATGAATAAAACTAAAATTAACTATCATAGTCAATGGGCCAGCACCACCACCACCAACAACAACCAGCTCCGAAGGGTGATTTGAAGGGGTCGAATTTTTATGGTGCACAACTTCCGGCACCATGTCGATATGGCACACGCTAGCTAGTCATTTCGTTATTACGCTGATCACTGATTCAATCGACGACATGATTTATGACACAGCTACATAAAGTTCATAGTGTGGACCAAGCACCAACAGAGAGAGAGAGAGAGTAAAAGACCAACCACGACGATGACGATGACTAAAAGAAGTGAAATGAGCTGCGAAGGACCGTGAATCAAAAATATTTACACACAAATTCAATGACTGTATCTATGGTGTGTCGCCCCGTTCCATTTGGGGAAAAGTGTGTGAGCCAAAAAGTTTAAGTGGTTGCCCTCTAACCGGACAGCCAGCGAGGGGCTAAAAGATCTCGTTGTCATGGTCGATAAATTCGGGTCAAACATTTTGATTCAAGCCTATGTTGTTGATTTTTTTTGGCTGCATTTAATGATATAGCATATTGGAGCTATTTTTTTTTGTCAAAGTCAGCGGGAATAATAATCTTCTAAAACTAATTGTTTCCCTCCAGAAGCATTTAAACCTTAAATATTATTTTACGCGTTGATCCATGAAAGTGAGAATGTTATTAATGATAGTTTATGTGAAATTATAGTTAAACGCTTTGGAAAATAAAATATTTTTGGGAAAAATCAAACAGTTTTTTTTTCAAAATTTTATTAAAAATCTCCCTTTGTGGTATCACTCCCCGTTCTTCCACCCTCATTCGATGACTTACTTTTTTAAAGGCTTTGAAAATCACTCCGAAAATTTTAATGAAACGCAGATATGTCTGCCTATTCCATGAGTACGGGGACAAGGGAATCGTTAAAAAAGAAATTCATAAAAAGTCAGTCGATTTCAGTTATCAGTAGTTGGTCAGCCATTTTAATTTCTTAAAGTTATTTTTCCAAGGCTTTAAGAACGCTTGAATTATTCAAAAATCCCGCAAATTACGTCTTCTTAAAAATGATTCTATAGCTAACTGATTAAGAGCTGGAATTCGAAATATCATATTGCGAAATCTCGCAACTATACGAAATCTCGCTTTTACTAAATTCCTCTTTTGTAAAAATCTCTCAGTGACAAAATTCTGTAAACATAAAAGTCGCAAATTAAAATCTGGCAAAATTTAATTTTATTACAAAACACTATAGGTTTTTTTTCAAATCAAAATCTTGCAAATCCAAATCTCATGCGAGATTTTGATTTAAAAAATTAAATTTTTGCAATGCAATTAAATTTTGCGAGATTTCCTTGCTTATATAAAATATATCAACTGCCAGCCAACTTTTATAAAGTATTGTTAATCCTTATTCATAAATTTTATTGTTTGTATTTCAAATTGTTTTTAAGAGAACACACCAACCATATATCCAGTTAGAATGTCTGATAATTTTTTTTAAATAGCTAAAAAAAGTTGTGAAAAACAATAAAAGTCAAAGAAAAAGTTGTTCGTTTTCTTTCAAAAGATATTTAACAACTTAAAACTAATCTGTTACTGCGAGATTTGAATTTGAAATGTTGATTTGCAAGATTTAACTACGCGAAATTTTCAATTTCGTGATTTCGGTTGATATTTGCGTGAAATTTTTTGCTGCGATATATTAATGCTAAGGTGTTATAAGCGTTATTTTATATATGCGCGATAATGAAAAGTAAAATTTTTAATTTGGGAGATTTCGTTTTCAGGATTTTTAAAAAATGCCAAATTTCACTATTCGAGATTATGGCTTGCAAAATTTCGTAGCTTTTATAATAGTTGCTGAGTAAAATTTTTGACCCTAGCTTATAGTTCCCATGCGCAAAAAAGTCTATATGGTGAACTACAAAATTATTTGTTGTTTGCATGAAACCAATCTCATTCAAAATTGCGATTGTTTCGCACGCGAAAAAGTGTGGTGACTAAAATATTTTTTTTTTGAGGGTTGGTTTACACTTCCAAAAAAAAAATAATATATTCTCCTCAAGGCATTATTTGCACGCAAATAGTTTTTGCACCCAAAAATAATTATTTTCCATTTTTAAGACAGTTTATTAATTTAGGGTAAATTAGTGATTCAATGGGTGGGGTACACCAAGACAAACACATTTTACCTTGAATATTATACATTTTCTTGCACCGAATTGGTGGAAAATGATTTGGAAAATTTTGATTTTTTTTCGCATGGGAACTTTATTTTTTCTTTTTTTATTTTCCATTTTCTTAGAACTATCTTAAAGCTAGACAAAAATTCATAAAATCTAGCCTACTTATCAATATCTTAAAACTAACTTACTGGCCCCAATCGGGCGCTCTAAGTTAAACTAGAATAACTTAATGCTAATGCCTTTCGGCCTAAGAACTATCTTAATACTAAATTTCTATATCGGTTTTTATTTTTCCCCGAGAAAAATTTTCAAAAAACTCGGTATCATTATCATTATTTTTTTTTTTGGTTTTATATAAAACTTACAAACTACATAAAACTTAATTAAAGATAATTAAAACTAACTAAAACTAATTAAAACTACTTAAGCTACTTAAAACTATTTACAGCTAATTATAAACTAATTACAACCTACTTATAAGCTACTTACAGACTACTTTCAAACTAGAACAGGCACAGCAAGCATTTTCCGTTTTTTTTTTGTATTTTTGTAGATTTTTTTTTGGTGCGACCCTGACTGTCCCTACTTAAAACTAACTACCTAAATCTATGCAAGTCGACCATACAAAAAGAATATAGCAAGGTCAACTATAAAATGTCTGAAGGAACTTCATCTTCAGCTTTACCCTATCTCTTCGGTCCCGTTCGGACACAGTCCTACTGAACCGAAGGTGTTCAGCTCCGTCTTGTGCAAGGACGTCTCGACTGTAAAGAAGCCGCCAATCTACAGTTCTACGGCCGACGTGGTAGATTAGCGGAACCGCCGCACTATCCTGGATCAGCCCTCGACTGTCTAGATGGAGGAAAGCATCGGGCGGAATAAGGCCGCTTAGACGCACACTCTCGTAGTATTCGTTGTTGGGGTGATAAGCCCCAAAAATTAAGCTGTTACCCGAGGACATCGCTCTTGCAATGTGACCTCGAATAAGCTTCGGCAAGAAATTATCTATCCTGTTTACGTTGGCGCCGTTGTATAGAGCCACTGCCTCTCAAACACCCGAATCTTTTCCATTTGAGATGGGGCAACGTTGAACCAAACCGGGCATCCATAGGCAATCATCGGCCGGGTAATGCTATGTAGCAAATCACCTTTACCCTGCTGTCAAGCCGGCTGCTATTAAACAACCGTTTCGTCAGGGCAAAAGCTCCCCTAGCCCTGGCCAGAGCAGCATTTATATGTCTGTCGAAATACAAATACTGATCCATCCAGATGCCAAGGTACTTTACTACACTTTTACTCGCCAGTGGATGTCCATTTGGCCCTACGATCACCAGCTTGCGCCAGTTCTTTCTCGTATCCCTTGTGGCTCTAAGCAACGGAGTCCTAAACAAGATAGTTTCTGATTTCTGAAAGTTGATTTTCAACTTCCAGTCATCGCAATTATGCTGAATCTTCTCGAAGTCACGCTGCAAAAGAATCCTGATGACCTCGACTTTTGGAGCTGTTTTGTACGCAATTAGATCGTCGGCATACGCAATTGCCTGAGTTAGACTACTTATCAGATCGCTGGTGTAAATGCTGAATAGAATCGGCGAGTTGACCGCTCCCTGCTGAAGACCGTTTTTAGTATTGAAGGTTGAGGCAGAAGTTATATTGCCACTCTTGACAACAAATTTTCTGCCATTTAGCATATCATAAGGCATATGGAACTGTGAACTAGGCTATAGGTACAATAGGGCAAGTTTTGGATTTGTGCAAAAAATTTAAACAGTTTCTTCGTTTTCGATTTTTTCATTAAGAGTTCTGCCAATTTAAATAAATTTTTTTAAAGAAAAAGGTCCAAAAATATATATAAAAGTTTTGAAAAAATAAATTTTGAATTTAAAAAAAAAATATTTATTTTTTTTTTGAAAATTCAATACTTATTTCAAAAATGGGTTGATGATATTTTTTGAAACTACCAATATATTAATAAATACTCAAAACATTAAAACTCGAATAGAGTTGTTTAGAAGTTACTAAATTTGTATACATATATAAAACAATAATTTTTAAGAAAACCACTCCAACGATTTAATTTTTTTTTTGCATAAATATTCATAAATTTTAAAGTAGTCAAATGGCATACTTGTTTTTGAGCTCTTAACTATTCAGAAGAACGATTAAAATAATTTTTGTATAGGTACTTTTTCTATAATGACTTGCATATTTTAAAAGTTCTTAAGTTCTAAGCAGCTTGATTAAAAGAGCAAAAAAAAACAGAGGTGTATTTTATCTTCTAGTATTTGGTAGTAATTTGCAATAATTTTACCATAGCGAAAACATTTCATTAAGATCGTTGGAGCCGTTTCTGAGAAAAATTTTTCATAAAGTTTTTTTTTTACATCTGTATGGAAATTATTATTATTTTTGCATATAAGTAAAATATTTCCTTTTAATAATAAAACAATTCTATATACAACTGAAATAAATAAGCCAAGTACCTAGGAGACTTAAGTATTAAGGATTGGACTTGTTGAATTATTGATTTAAAATAGCTTTTAATGGCCTCTATTACTACAAATTGGCTATATATTATTTTAAAATACGAGTATTTTTAAGAGTGATAATAAACCTTAAAATACCGAGTTTTTAGAAAATCAAACATGTTATTTCGAAATCATAAGCTTTAAATAAAATAGCTTTTATAAATCCATAAAACTATTTTACTATTCAATATTGGTACACAATATATTTAAACTATCCTAAGTATGATAGGAAAATGTTTCCTTGGATCCCTGAGAGGAACCATTAAAAATAATATTTTTTTGAAAAATTGTTTTTTACCCAAAGCTTTTACTTACAGCAATTTACTGATTTTTTAAAAGAAAAATTATGGAGCCGTTTTTGAAAAAAGTACATTTATATAAAATTGCTAAAAAAAAGTAGTTAGTCCCTTAGAAAATTTAAAGTGGCAAATTTTCAAAAACCACCCAGGTTAACAAATTTTGTTTTTTTTCTATTTTTCTATTTTTAGGTGTTGAGTATTTTTTGTAGGCACAATTTTTCTCTCCAAAAAAAAGGCAATCAAAGCAACCGATGCAAAAACTAAACGTCAAATTTAATACAAGTGTTTAGAGCGGCAGACAAACGGGTTTTGATTAAGCAAATCTAAAGCTTTTATTAAGGTTGTCCAATAGACCAGTGTTGCAAAAGTAAAGTTATAACAATGTGACAGCTGACAGTTTGCTGTTAGAAAGAATAACGCATTTTCATTGTTGAGCAATATTCAGCTATAGTATTTCCTACAAAATATCTTTAGTGATTTAGCCCAGTTTCATCTTGATTTCTTCGTTACTGGCTGTTCCACAGTCTTTTTGGACGTGTTGCAGGCGTTTGACTAAGTGTGGCCTCAAATTAAAATTAAGACTAGTTCTGCTGAAAAGACCTTATAACATTTTAAACGGATATCTAGAAAACAGACTTTTTCGTGTAAGACACGGAAATGACTATTCTAATTTCAAAGAAATAGTGGCTGGGGTGCCACAAGGAAGTGTTTTACGTCCAGTGTTGTACCTTTTATTTAAACGCGATATGCCTCAAAGAGAAGCCACGTTTGCTGACGATACTGCAATAGTTGGAGTTGGCAAAACGATTAGCAAAGCTCTAATTAAATTATAAAATGCTCTTAATAATGTTAATGAGTGGACAAAAACATGGCGAATAGCGCTCAATGAACAAAAGTCAGTCCACGTGGACTTTACGTATAGAAAAATAAATAGATTACCCGTCTTTCATAATACCGCTCGTGTTCCATTTACAAATGAGGCAAAGTATCTGAGAATGACTCTAGATGCGAAAATAAAATGGAAGCCGCACTTGAAAAAGAAATGCAAAGAACTAAAAAATAAATTAAGAGATATGAACTGGTTACTCGGTAAATATTCAAAGCTTTTTAGTGAAAATAAATTGATTTTATATTGACAGGTTCTTAAGCCTGTTTGGACTTATCGTATACAACTCTGGGGTTGTACCTGCGATACAAACTTAAATAACTTACAGGCGTTTGAAAATAAATTGCTTAGGTCATTTGTAGATGCTCCGTGGTATATAAGAAACGAAGATCTTCACAGGGATCTCGAGATTCCTACGTTTGGCGGCGAAATAAAAGGTTTCGCGCGAAAACATAGAAATCGACTATTAGAACACGCTAATTCAACGATTATTGCCATTCTTGACGAGTCGAATGTAGTACGCCGTCTACGAAGAACAAAACCTTCTGACTTGTTGCTGTGAATAGAAAACCGCTTTAAAATCGTGGAATAAGCAGGAGCTTTCACCGGAAAGTAACCTGCGACACGTACTTAACTTCGTTAAAAATAATTTGCTCGATAAGTTTCAACTTGGTTGCAATCAGGAAGTGGAGGTGGTCTTAGTGTAGTAAGAATCTCACACACATATGAGCACGCGTTTTTCGGACCTCATAGAGCCCTAAGCTGGTCTTGCACCTACCCACGGGAAAATCTGTTAAAATGTTGAATACCCACAAATCCAATGATACGAACAGAACACGACGCAGTTGCAGACGGACAAGCAACTTTTTTGACGTTTCAAAATTGTGAGCGCAACCAAGTGTTTACATGGGGAGATGGGGGGGGGGGGGGTGGAAGAGTGGAAGAGAGTTTCAAACTCTTTTTAATCTCTGATAAATACGTAAAGTAATTTTAGCTTCCATTTAATCATTATTTTTATTTTTGTTTTAATTTTTATTTTTGTGTTGAATTAAATTCGTACAGCTGACTTCAAATGTCAAAAATGTTGAAAAGCTGTACAGCACATTCTGGGCGAGTAAAAAAATCACGTACAGTATTTTCTGACAGCTACATTCCAGTTATTGCTGCAGCTCCAGTTGCAGCACTCTATTCTGGTCAGGCAGTTAATCTTAAAAATTGTAGCAAAACACGAGTAATTGTTGGGAAACAAATGAAGGCATTATCGGACTATTCTTTTTGGAAACTGCAGCTGGTAAGGCAGTAACAATAACGGTGTTCGTTATCTTAGTTCTTAGTCCCTTAACTATAGTGATGACAGATGAGATTTCTAGAATCCCACGGGACTACAAAATAAAATGCACGACTGCATCGCACGTCGAAAATTGAAATTTATGTTCAGGACGCTGAGGATTTAAGAAAGTTATATGAAAAGACATTTTTAAGGAAGACTTGTGGTATGCAAATCTTAAGTATTTATTTATGTGCATATAAAAATAAAATTTGAAACAAATTTAATTACCCGTTTTTGAAATATCGAATTTTCAAACAAAAATGAAACTTCTTTTAAAAAATTCAAAAACTTTTGTTTTGAAAATTTTTAAATAGAATATTATTTAATCTTATCTAAAATTTGTATATACAAAAATTATCTAAATCTGTGTAGCCAATAATGAGAAAATTCAAAATAAAAAACGCGTTCTTAATCGTAATTTTTTGAAGTGGATCGTATTAATTTTAATATATGGAAAAAGTTTAATCAAAATTTTAGGAGTCGTTTTTGAGAAACAAAATATTTTCCAAACGTAATTGTTGGTTGATTTATGTGATATCTATTTTGGATGGAAAAATCATCAATCTGGGAACACTGATTACGGGGTAAGGATGTGACCAACATGTGGTTTCAACAATACAGCCAGAGAAACAACTAAATTACTGTATGAGTCATTTCCTAATCGTGTAATCCGGCGTTTTTGCAATTAGACTTTTTTCTTTGGGGTTTTTAGAAGTCAAAAATGCAAATAAGCTCACGATGATAAACGAACGCCTTGAAAGAGAAATTTGGGAGGTATATTTATGAAATTCAGCCACATTTATGCAAAACGGTCATAGAACATTTCAATAAAAGATAACGTACTTAGAATCAATAAAAAATTTAAACTTCGTCAATAAATATCCATCTAAATTATATTTTGCATAAACGCTCTTGGTTTAAAATTTACGTTAAACATGGTTTTAAATTAAGGACATTTTCAGGTTCACCAAATTCTGATAAAACAAGGTCTTATGATCATTATTTTGAACAGTGAATTTGACACTGCTCTACAGCATTTTATATGCCAATTATTAATTTTTAACCCAAATAAATAGCAATTTGCAAGAATTGATCTAAGATTAATTTCAGCACTGCTGTCAATTTTCTAGTTCAGAGAAACAGAGTCCATTGGTATTCTACTACAATTCAGTTACCCGAATTCCTATCGATGTTCTATGTATAAATTCACTACTTCGACTCCTTTTTTTAATTATTTCTAAAAATTCCCACTGTATTAACTTAGGTAACTTTCCTTAAAAAAAATACACAAACGTTTAATCATCATAAAAAAACATATGCTAAGCATTTTATTGCTTCGCTCACAATACACAATAGAGCAATAATTCTATATCAAAATCTCCAATTACCATCGTGCGACTGAAGTGAGCAATAAGGTTCCGGAGTCAATATTTTCCTGACTTTTTCCCATAGCTCAAAATCAAGTATATGTTAAAAAAAAAACCCTATCAAACCCACCCCAACACTTAACTCCCACAGGACAACAAACAAACAAACAATTAACACACTCAACGGAGTGCTACTGTACTATAAAGCAATATCCAGGTTATCGCCTCGCAATGATCACCCAAGCAATTCCGAAGAGTCCCAAGAAAAAAGGCCAGGTTAGACTAGGACCAGAGAAATAGCAACTAAACTGCAACCAAAACCAAAGTGAAACCGAATCGTCGCGGAATACAAAGTTCACGTGTCAAGCTATAAATAACTGGTCGCTCGTTAAATTGACTTTTGTCTAAAATTACGAGCACACTCTCGGAACTAACTTCCCACGGCCCTCGTACCCAATGTGGCTTAGGTTAGGTATCTCTATCGAGTTGTGTATCTCTTATTGAGAGGACAGTGACAATGACAATATGTTACATGCAAACCAACCCTCTCTATAAACTATCTGTTATTGTAGCACAGCATAAAAGCTAAAGCGCAATATTGTCTTCCTAGTTTACATGTCAGAGTGAGGGTGAGGTGCGGTGCGGTGCGGTGAACGACAACGTTGCTTGCAACCCCAAGGGTGTAAACAATTTGACATTTGATTTGACTTTTTCAACCCTCTTCTGATATTTTCTGTGATGATTTCTGACCGAAAGTTGATTTTTTTTTGGAAAATGATTTCGTCGGAGTTAGAAATTCAATTCATAAATAAAGTGGTTCACAATATTTATGTATAATTTTGCCGCCTCTCAATCAAGGACTCAAGGAAAGCATCTGTTTGGTCTTGCAACGCACACAGCAGCCCTTGTGTTATTAAAAATTAAAATTCTCTCCAGTTTGCAAAATGAGAAAATTTGACGCCTGCTGTGAATGCATATCCGAAGCTGCTGGGGAGGATGAATTCCCATCCTTTTGTATCCTTCTTCCAAATCGCGAAACCATCTCGCAATCCACCCACATAACTTAATTTCCGGAAGGGACTATACATAGATCTGTGCGTGTGTTTGTTTGATTCGTGCCAAGAGTTTTACCGCTCTAAGAATCCTCCTTGCTTTGTATGCTCTTCATTCCATTCCTTCATCAAGGAGACATCATTATCACCATCATCGCACCATCCAAATATATATTTTAACAGCGGCATCATCATCACCATTGCTGTAATCTGTTCCAAAAGAGTAACCATCATCCAGCATTGCCGTCCTTCTTTTGCATTTGATGGGTGTGAGTTGAAGGACGCTTTTTGCCTGGTGGCAGGGGTGACTGGTTGTACCTTTTTGGCACCGTATGTTACAATGATGTTCGCCCTAGAGAACGAGTCCTTGTTTTCATGGGGATAGGGTGGCTTGGGGGTAGGGATTTTATTTTTTTTCGCGGATTGGCGCCTTGTTTTATTCTGTTTGTTTCCACTCTGCGTCACATTTTTAATTATGTTACTCTATCTGAATTTCTGATTAATAAAATGTATGCTATGCTCACAGATTGAAAAAAAAAATAAATAAAAAGAGCTTAGTAGGTATCAGGTAAGGTAGCTACTTAAAAATAAAAAAATTCAATAAGATTTTAATACCATTATGAAAAATAAGGTTTGTATATATTTCAGAACTATAATTTTCATATACATATATATATATGTATTGTAGGTACTCGTTTATATGTACAGAATGTAATTTTAAACATCGATCTAATCGAATTTTTGCTCAAAGGAATTTTACTTTTGTTGCTAAGATAGCTTTGACTCAGAAACCAACTATTTAGAGACGATTGGGTGCTAAAACATCCTATAACGGACAGCTCCCTTAAGCGGACAAATTTTCGTGACTGTGGATCTGGTATTTAACATTTCTTAACATTTTTCCTACATTTTATGTTCCTTTAAGCGGACACTATCTTGATCGAACGCTTACAAGAATATCAGACGGAATTGGTTAAAACTAATTGTTTTAAGAGGAGAAAATTTGTTTGTACCTAGTATGTTTCTAGCAAGCAAGAATATCAGACGGAATTGGTTAAAACTAATTGTTTTAAGAGGAGAAAATTTGTTTGTACCTAGTATGTTTCTAGCAAACAATTTCATAACGTATATTTTTTAGTCAGTTCAGTTCAGTTCAGTTCAGTTCAGTTCAGTTCAGTTCAGTTCAGTTCAGTTCAGTTCAGTTCAGTTCAGTTCAGTTCAGTTCAGTTCAGTTCAGTTCAGTTCAGTTCAGTTCAGTTCAGTTCAGTTCAGTTCAGTTCAGTTCAGTTCAGTTCAGTTTATGTTTACTTCTTCTTTTGCAGACAATTACAGTTACAATTAGCAATATAAAATATAAACATTACAATTAGTCAAATACAATAATTAAAAAAAAACTTTAGTAGAAGTCCATTAATTTTATTAATTACAAGTGTTTTTCATTATAAAGAGCGGAAAAGAAGGTACAATCTGTGTCAGATGACAAGAGTCGAAAGAACATGTTTTTTCTTCAGTTTTTATATTTGGTTGGGTCTAAATCAGCTCCAAATGAAGAACAAAAATTCACAAATTTTTTCAGATTTTTTTTTTTTCATCCCCTGTTGCTACTAGCTGATTCGCGAAAGATCTTCTAAAAATAAAATGCATGACTGGATTGAACGAACTTGCTCTTATGGTCAAGTTTCTTGGTATTAAGAACTTTTGAAATATGAAAGTTATTATAAAAAAATTATAAAAATATAAAAAAGCATTTAAATCGGTCTTTGAATGTATAAACAGCTAGTTTAAAAATTTAGAGCTCAAAAATAAGTATGCCATTTGATTACTTGAAAAAATATGAATACGTGTACAAAAATTAATATCGTTAAAGCGGTTTTCTTAAAAATTAATTTCTTATGTATATAAAATTTTAATAACTTTTTTAAAAATAAGTTTTGGTATGCTAATGTTGAGTATGCATTATAATACATTTTTAAACCTAGAAATCATGAAAATACATTTACTCGTTTTTGAAATATTGAATTTTCAAAAAAAAAAAATTAATGTTTTTTAAAAATTCGAAATTTATTTTTTTCAAAATTTTGATAAGCAATATTATTAACATTTAAAAAGAACTAATGCATAAAAATTTTGGCTGAAATCATTTAAGCCGTTAATGAAGAAACTGAAAATTTAAAAAAAAAAAACTGTTATATGGCAGATACCATTACTAACGGTTTTTGGTAATTTTTTTTCTAATCAAAAAGTACACCATACTTACAATAACACACTTATATTTTTTCATCAAATCGTTAGAGTCGTTTTTGAGATAAATAAGCTTTTCATTTACGGTTGTATTATGGTTAATTATTAGTTTTTTGATAAAAATTTTTAAGAAAAACTAAAAACATCTAAAAGTTTTCTAATTTTTAAAAAAATTAAATAATTTTTTTTTTCAAGTTTGTTTTTTTTTTTAAATTTTAAGTTTGAAAACTAACAAAACTGCTAATGAAATTTTTGATTGATCAAACAATAATGTTTGTGTTGCCGTTATTTAAAATTTTTTTTTCTATTTTAAGTTTTTTTGTTCATAAAATTATTCCTTTTTTTCAAGTGTAGGAGAATATAACCACTCTCTTCTAATATTTTTTCTTGTCTACTTTTGACTAAGCTCTGGTTTTAACTTGCGATAAAGGTACTTTTAGGGCATGTTTTGGATTCGTGAAAAAAAAAAATCGAGATAATAGTCAAACATGACATTACGATGATAGAGAACCCAAAAAAGTGGGTGGCACAATTCTGTCTGTCAGTCGGTATATCGACCTTAAGCCTTAATCACTGAAGCAATTTTCTTCAAATTTTGATCTTAAGGTTTTTTTTGTAATTTTCCAGATGGGAAATAGATTTTGTTTAGCACCAAAAACAACGGTATCTATTTGCTCTACAACCTTAAATGAAAAGCTTATTTATATCAAAAACGGTTCTAACGATTTTGATGAAAAAAATCAGTGTATTATTGTAAGAAAGGTGTACTTTTTGGATTAGAAAAAAATCACCAAAAACCGTTATTTTTGGTACCTGCGATACAAAGTTTTTTTTAATATTTAATTTTATCATTAGCAGCTTAAACAATTTCAGTCAAAATTTTATTCCAATTTTTTTTAAATGTTTATAGTATTGCATATCAAAATTTTGGATTTTTTAAAAAAATATTAAAAAATGTTTTGGAGAATTGAATATTTCAAAAACGTGTTGATGATTTTTTATGAAACTAGGCTTAAAAATAAATTTTAATATATACTCAAAATTGGCATACTAAAACTCTTTTTAAAAATGTTATTAAAATTTTATATGTAAAAATGATTTTTTTAGAATAGCGCTCCAAAGATCTAAAATTTATTTTTTGCACAGTTCATTTTTGAGCTCTGTGTTTTTTTTTTTACTAGTTGTTTATACAGTTAAAAGAACGATTTTAATGTTTTTTTTTAATTTTTATATTTTTTTTATAATTTCTTTCATATTTTAAAAGTTCTGGATCCCAAGCAACTTGAACATACGAACAAGAACGTGCGATCAAAGTGATTCGCGTGAAATCTGCCAAAAAATTCAGAGCATGTAGTTTGGAATGGCCAATGTTTCCCACCGCTTGAGCATGAGGGGCAATTTTATAGAAAAATTGTATTAAACAGAACAAAAATAATTAAAAAACAATGGCAAAACTTACAGTATTGTTTTGCAGCTTATTGGAAAGCTAATAGTCAATTCTTATGGTTAATTTTGAAATACATTTGTTTTTTGAAAAACAGTTTTGCCAAAAAATTGGTGCAACTCAACATTTTAGATAAAAGAAAAAAAATTGTAATAAAATTTCTTCTCCAGTCCAAATGGGAGGAAATATAACCCTCTCTCCTCTGAATTTTTTGGCAGATTTGACGTGAATCCTCTAGTATGGAAAAGAAACAAAATTATTTAACCCTAATAGTGACTATAGAGGATGAAAATAAAAATCTGAAAAATTAGGGAATTTGTTTACTTTAGAGACGATTTAGGTCCAACTAAGGTAACCTTTTTTTAACGACGTATTTTGAATCAAATTCCTGCTTAAATAATACAGATGTAACGGACCAAATGAATTTTATGAACCGTTTTATGTATGAAGCCGTGAGATCCATTGTGGTCAAACTATAATTTTATTGAAATTGAGATTTGTACTATTGAATCTGTACCTATCAGCGGCTTTTTTATGATGAGAAACATCTCCACCAAAAATTAACTTATTTCTTGTAAAGAATCTTATTCCATCCAGGACAGAGTATGTTCTTCGAACCCAAAATCGTAACAAATTTTTATTTATCATAAGAATGCCTCGGTTGTTGCCTTTAAACTGTCGCAATTAAAAATCTATTTTTGAATTTTGCTCAACATTTTTTCATGCCTTGAATATAAAAGAGAAAGAAAATACATTCGTTTGTTTTTATTTTCAGGAATGAAATTTTTTATAATGATACAAAAATTGTGTGTTGTACACAAAATCATTTTCGTATGCCGTTTTCCATTGGTTTCACTCAAGGAGACATTCTGAATCCAATGGAACAGTGCATTCAGTACTTCTACTCAATTTTAAAATTTTGTCCCTGTATTCGTAAAGCCTAGTTTACAGTTCCCGTGCACAAACAAAAAAATATGCAAATATTCTCGCATGTCAAAATTAATTGAGGTGAAATGCAAATAAATTGTTTGCATGATTGGTTTACAGTTTCATGCAAAAAAAAACCATTGTTGTCATGAAATGACTTAAAAACGATGGACTGGCAAGGTGAATAAAATATTTTTTTTTGATGGTCAGTTTACACTTAAAAAAAAACATTCACCTCAAGGCATTATTTGCATGCAAATGGCCTTTGCATCCAGAAATAATTATTTTTAATTCTTAGGTCTATAATTTATTAGTTAAGGGTAAATTAATGACTCGATGGGTGGTTTAGGCTAAGGCAACCATTTTTGCCTTGAATATTATACAATTTGGTGCACAAAACAGGTGGAAAATTAGTTTGAAAGTTTTGATTTTTATTCGCAAGGGGAACTGTAAACTAGGCTTAATATAAAAAGAAACTTTTTGGTGGCACACCAAAAGTGAAACTAAAAACAATAGTGTTTCTATCCCTAACTTACAAACAACAATTTTTCTTAATTTGTTTATTAAATTATATTAATTTCTTTGTTTTAAAGTGCACAATTGAAACTAGAATGGAATATCAAAAAATCTGAAGTTGTTCTACAGTTTGTTTTGTTTTGACGTTTGAGTTTAAATGTATAAGTGCTTCTCAAGTGGATTCTGATTTGAAATCAAGGAGCGAAATTCTCTTTTCAGAATCGTTAGAAGAGAATTTTTGTGTTAATGGAATGGTTTCAGAAGACTATTGGATGCTTCGCAAGGCTCCTGGATGCCCAATGGAAAACGATATTAGAAAGCCGCTCCAAACATTTAAATTTTTTGTTTGTATAGTAGTCCGGGAACCGATCGTAAAATTACCTATTGCATAGCGGCCACTCAAAAAGAGGAGCCAGTGTACCTTTAATATAAGCGAGCGAGTTCTATGAATGAGGTATTAAATATAAGAGCTTAGACTCTCCCCTACACGATTTTTCTTTTTGAGAAGAGGAATTTCTCTTTTTGATTTCTAATCAGAATCCACTCGAGATTCACTAATACATTCAAACTCAAACGTCAAAACAAACTGTGGTGCAAATTCATATTATTTTTTAAAGTCCATTCCATTAATTATGCACTCGAAAAGAAGAATTCAATATAATTTAATTCACTACCAATAATATGGTTGGAAAGACTGTTTTTGGTTGATGCCACGATTCCGGCCACTTTTGTAAAATTAAAAATGTTTTATATATCGGGTTTTTCAATAAGTTTTTTTTTTTAAATAAAACAAAAACGGTTTGGGATATCAATGAAATTCTTTATTCCTGTGAAAGTACGTTCGATGCCATTATGTATGGAACTCGATTTCTTTTGCATGGCCACCACGCGCACGCTTGCAGAAGTCCAGACGCTGAACCGAATTTTCGACGGTTTTCAAGCATAAATCGGCCGATACTGCTGCAATTTCACCTTCGATATTAGTACGAAGTTCATCAATCGTCGCTGGCTTGTTGACATAGACTATAGACTTGACGTAGCCCCACAGGAAATAGTCTAACGGCGTCAAATAGCACGACCGAAGCGGCCAGGTGACTGGACCATTTCGTGAGATAACACGTTTTCCAAACTTGGTTTCCAATAAATTGATTGTGACATTCGCTGTGTGGTTTGTGGCGCCGTCCTGTTGGAACCACATATTCTTTAAGTCCATATCATCCAATTGGGGCCAAAAATATTCGGTTATCATTGAACGGTAGCGATCCCCATTCACAGTAACGTGCCGGTCTTGATCATCACGGAAGAAGTACGGCTCAATGACGCCGCCGGCCCATAAACCACACCAAACCGCAATTTTTTCGGGATGCAATGATAACTCATGAAGTAAGTGTGGAGTGCTGCCTGACCAATACCGCATATTTTGTTTATTGACGAAGCCAATTAGCCAGAAATGAGCCTCATCGCTGAAGATGATTTTTCGATGAAAATCCGAATCATTTTCAAGTTGTTGCTCAGCCCAATTTACGAACATACGACGCTTCTGGTGGTCAAGCGGCTTCAGTTCTTGCGTCAATTCAATCTTGTAAGGATATCTTGGCTAAGATCTTTTCGCAAAATTCGCCACAACGACGTCACAGAGATGCCCAACGCTTGAGAACGACGTGTGAGAGACACATTTGAGCTTTCTGCAACTGAAGCCTCAGCGGCAGCAATATTCTCAACACTACGGGCACTTCTTTGTCTCACTTGCACGGGAACATTTTGTACTGTGCCTGTGGATTCAAATTTTTCCACTAGATGCTCAATTGTTGATCTGCTAGGACGATTATGACGACCATAAATTGGACATAGCGCTCTTAACGTTGAGGCCACTGACTCCGAATTTCGGTAGTAAATTTTAATAATTTCGACTCGTTGTTGGCTCGGTATATCTTTCCATCAAGAAATGGCAAACCTTACTGAAGAGAAATGTCAAAAGAGCGGTAAGAAATATGGCTTCGTTTGCTGTCCCTGTCGCTCTACTTTTGTAGCGTCCCTGTTGAAAAACCCTTTACTTAAATTAAAAAAAGGGCTAAGGAAGTGGCCTTAACCACAGTAACTGTCAATGAATATTTATTCTGGTTATGCGAAAAAGTGAATCAAATAAATAGTTTTTACATTCGCTGCCCAGCATTGCTTTCACTTTTTCCATTCATTTGACATAAATAAGCGATTCTGGTTTTGTGAATGAAAACTATACTAAGGATGAAAACTGCACGATTCTCTCAATTTTCTTGTGTTTTTGAAGAGAACAGAGAAATGCATGAGATAAAAACACTTTTTCTGACAGAGAAAGAGATATTATTGAATTTGACATTGTTTTTTGTTCGCATTCACGTTTTCATTTTGGATATTCTCTCCCAAATGACGGCGTGAAAGAAAACTATTCATATGAAAGTTTTTGATGTTTGGCTTCAGATTTTCACGGAATTGAAATCGGAATCAGTGTTGAAGCATGAAATTTTGTTCGATTCACTTTTTCACAGAACCAGAATCGGCCCTCATTTTGTTGTCTTGTTGGAGACCAACTTAAAATTTCGTGGCGTAACAGCACCGTACTTGCCGTATTATAGGTTTTATCGTTGGAAAGGTATCAATAAGTGCTGAATTGGTATAATTCTGTATCTCATGCAGGGAAAATGTTACAGCACAATAACTGTTATATGATTATTGGCCCTTTACTGTTTTCCATGTTTATTAACGACTTACCCTTGGTCTTATAAAATTGTAAATTTCATATATATGCCGATGATGTCCAGTTATACATAAGTTTTGAAAAAAGTCAAATTGAAGGTGCCGTAGGAAAATTAAACTCGGACTTAGCCGCTATCACTGCATGGTCTCTTGAAAATAAACTTCTCATCAACCCTTCAAAATCCAAAGTTATCCCTATTTTCAAACGAGAACCAGTCTTCGATAGTTTTCCTCCCATCCTAATCAATAACTCTTCCATAGAAATCGTAAACAAAATTAAAAACCTTGGCATTATCTTCAACAGCAGCATGACTTGGAACGATCATATAAACCATATTGTGGCAAACATTTATCGCTCCTTACGAAGTCTTTCAATCAGCAGGGGCTATTTACCAACACATATAAAAATGAAATTAGTGAAGGCACTTATAGTACCAATTTTTTCTTATGGATGTGAAATTTTTGCCAATTCGGATGCTGAGTCTCATCGGAAACTCAAAGTAGCCTTTAATGCTACTACGCGATATATTTTCAACCTACGCAGGTATGACCACGTCTCTGCATATGCTAGCCATATACTTGGTTCCACTCTTGAAGTATTTTTAAAGTTCCGAACGTTAACCCTCCTCGTTAAGCTTATTCTAACGAAGAATCCCGAGTACTTATATGAGAACATAACTTTTTCGCGATCAACACGTAATTTAACAATTATACCACATATTTTCACTTGCTTGACTTCCTCCAGACAGTTTTTCGCTCATTCTATATCCCTGTGGAATAATATTCCACTTTCTATTAGGCGAAAATTTGAGATTTTCTAATAACAGTCTTTTCTTATCTTAATAACGATTATTGAAGAGCCCTCTTAAAGTATTATTTAGCTTCTAAGTATATCCTATTTTGAAATGTATTAACTTTTTATAACTATACCACCATAAGCCTGTACTAAATCTAAGAGTAATCTTCCATGTACAGTTGATAAATGAATTAAATAAATTAAATTAAATGAAATAAGAGTTATAGTGTATAGTAAAGCAGTTATTGAGCTAAAACACTTTTCCTGCACGTAATAAAGACTAACGCATATACAATATGAAATAGCATTCATTTGAGACCTTTCCATTTCAAGTGTTAATAAGGGACGAAACTTCCATTCTCCTTTAGAATAGGTATTAAAAATAATTAAGTCAATTTGTCTCAATAAGGCCCTTAGCAAAAAAAATTGAAGGGTAGTTTTGATTTAATTCCTGCTTTATGTTTTCGGGGTTCTAAGCCCAAATTTGAGGCTTGCAACTAAAATTTCATGACTCAACACAGAAAATTAAAATAAAAACGATGGAAAATGCATTTTTTTCTTTTGAGTTTTTAGTTATGGCTCGAAAACTATTTATTATTTGTAAATTTCATAAAAGTTCAATTGGGAGTACTTACACAATTTCTAACAAACTTCTGCTAGAATTTTTTTCTATACCTACTATTTAAATCGTATTTTTACTGCTTCGGAATATCTACTCGAAAACACTAATTAATTAATTAATTAAACTTATAGGTAATTTTTTACATTGTGTTTAACATGAACCAAGATAAGCTTTTTATATGGATAACAACTAATTAATGATTTTTCAAAAATTAATTAAAGTAATTGAAAAAATAAAAAAGAATATAATTGATCAGAGGAGAATTTTAAAGAAAAATGTTTATGCTTCGGAATGATCGCATACAAATTTATTATTTGAAAAAAATTACCTCAAGAAATACTATAAAGCCAAATGTACATTTTCCATTTTTTTTTAAATTTTCAAATCTTGGACCATTTTAAAATTTTTGGAATCGCCATTATGTTGCCAGATAAATGTGCATTTTTCAATTTTAAACTAATACGATTTGCTTTGAACTTTTGATTTAAGAAATCTACATTGTGTAAATTTTATCCTTTACTTTAATTTTGATTGATTTAATGATGATTCATTATGAATAACTTATGTATTTCGATACCTTCCCGTAAGAATGTACTAAGCGACATTTTAAAAATTTTAAATTAAATTTAAAAGCCTCTTTTTTAATTATTTATTCATGTATTTTGTAGTAATAAACAGATTTTTAAAGGGATTTTGAGTTGAAAATTACTTTCCAATTTTTTTTTATTCTTTTAGATGCCTCTAAGATTTTTCAAATGTCGCTTAATACATTCTTACTGAAAGGTATCGATTTGTATTAAATTAAATAAAAGGTGTTTTTTTTCTAGGTACAGAGATTTAAGTTGGCAGCACTATTTAAACTGGCGGCCATTTTGTCAGCTGATAAGTGTCATTTTAAGTTTAGTTTGGCATTTCATCATAAATGACGCCAGAACAACAACGCTTATTCCAAATTGTGAAAATTTATTTTGAAAAACTTGGTTTTGTACAAAATATGTATCGTGCGAATTTTGTTTAGCGGTGAAGCTCACTTAAGGTTGAATCGATACGTCAATAAAGAAAACTGCCGTATTTTGAGTGATCATAATCCTCAAGTTTATGTTTAGAAACCGTTGCATCCACAAAAATTGAGTGTTTGGTGTGCGTTATGGGTTGGTGGAATAATTGGTTCGTACTTCTTTAGAAACGATGCTGGCCAGAACGTTACAATCAATGGTGACCACTATAGGGCCATGATGACTGACTTTTTCGTTCATCAATTGAATAACCATTAAGTGTAGGAGCAGTGATTCCCATTCCCACAAAATGGCGGAACATGTCACACAGCTCGTCCCACAATTGATTTAATGAAGGAAACGTTTGGTAACCGCATAGTTTAACGTTACGGACCTGTGAATTGGCTTCCAATGAGATCGTGCGATTTAACTCCACTTGACTTATTTCTGTGTGGATATGTGATGTGAAGTCGCTAGTCTACGCCAATAAGTCCGAAACGATTGATTAACTTGGAGGACAATACTCGCTGCGTTATAGCCGCTATTAGGCCACAAATGTATGAAAAAGTCATCGAAAATTGGACCCCCAGATTAGACAACATTCGAGCCTGCCGTGGCAGTAACATGCCAGAAATCATATTGAAATTTGTATACCAGAAGATTATCTTTCGAATAAAGAAAATTTCATGTCAATTTAAAAAAATCGTCTTTGTTTCATTCCATTTCAAGGTTCTATACATTTAAAAAAGACACCCTTTATTAATTATCTCGTATTACTCAAATATTAGAAGGAAAATGATTCAAACTGTTGGAGTAGTTTTTTTTTTATATTGAATGAACACAATAAATTCTTAATTAACTTATCTCTATTTTCGTAAAAGTTTATTCTTTCTAAGATTTCTCAGTTCCGTATATTATTAAAGGGCATATAGAAGGTTCATGATTCAAAAAATGCAACTCTCCCTTCTCCGGCCTAGAATCAACAGTCTATAAGTCAAAATTTTTTGAAATGCTTTAAGTGATCTAACCTCCCACAAAATTATTTCCAACCGAAAACCATCAATTGTATCAACACTGTGATGTGACAAACTGACAATTGACAGAAAAAAAACAATTCTGTGGGGATGGAATGGTACGGTGGGTGGGTTATTGGTTGATGGTCGTGTTAGTGGTCACAAAAGTACACACATTTCCTTAAGTTCCGTATCATGATACAAATACGCATTAAATCAACTGTCAGCCTCATCTCACTTTGTCTGTCTGCCTGTCGACTTCGCTGAACACAATCACTACGCTCATTGTTTTCTTTAAGAAGTGACAACAACAAAAATGCCCAAAAGCTTTTCGTCCACGATAAGAAGACAATTTTAGTTATTTGCTGTATAAAGGACCATGGCCCTATTCTTCAGAGGGGGTACCCCAGTTTTCTGGTTGTTCTAGAGTCAGAGTGTAATATTAGTTGTTCGTGTTTACCCTGGCTATAACACTGCACGTGGCTATTAATGACGTATGAATGATGTAACACGCGAATTGCACGTGCCAACATCGACATTGCATTTCGTTGAAGTTGTTGTCCAATGTTTCTATTTCAGTTTTGTTGCTCGTTTCGACGCGCGATATTATGGACTTTGGATGAATTTCTATTGAGTGCTATAGTAATTCCTCTCTGCCCGCCCTTGGTTGTCGAATTAATGTGTTCCTTGTTCATTATGCCGCTGGCAAAAAAAAATTCAACGACATTGAATATGTTTAATGTGAAATAAAAAAATATTGAATTAAATCTCAACAAGTCAAAGAACATATTGTTTTTGATTTTAGCCATGCGATTCATAGGGAGGAGTTCCTTTAATGCTTTCTACATCAATACCCTCATAAAGTATATTCAAAAGACTTTGTACTATATAATTATTGTTTACGGTTTTATTTTGAGCAAATTGAAAGATATTTGCCCTTATTCAATTAAGACTGATTCTAAACGTTATTACATTGTAATTATATGAAACAATACAAAATAAAAAAAAAATTAATAGTTAGTTTAAATTAAAAAAAAAAATTATTTAATTTTAATAAGATCAGTTCATACATTTGTTTTTGCTTTGTTTTAAATGATTTACTGACTAATAAATAAACTAAGCTCGATGATGGTTCCTTGTAAGCTGAAACGCGTCGCTTTAAACAAAACTAAAACAAATTATGTTGTGATTTTATTGAAGTTTAAGAAATTAAAAAAAATTCACAAATTTTCAAAATTTTGTTTTGAATCGGCAGCGTATTATGGTTTAGTTTAGTTTTTTTACAATTAATAATGATGTAATATTATAGCTAGGCCGGAAGAATCAGTATCAAATTGAAGCATACATAATATGTCTACGTACATATTTTAATGTAACGAATATTTATTAGATTAGTTTTTTGTAAGAATCGATCACATATAATTATATACACATAGTCAAAAAAGTCTCCGTACAGCTGCAATTTTTTTTAAATCTCTAAAATATAGAATTTAAGGTATCGAACATTTTTGAAAAGTGACAGAAATGAAAGAAATTATGTCAAAAAATAATTTTCAACAAAATATATAAAGCATTTTATTTAAAAAACTTAAAATAAAAGAAATTCACAGCACAAAATGAAAAAATAAGGAACAAAAGAGTCTCCGTATAGTTCATTTTTTCGACGAAAAAACTAACAAAAAATCACTTAACTTAAGGCAAAAATAAACTTAATAACTAGTAGGACCTCCTCTGTTCTTGATCACTTCCTACAATATGTGTCTCATCGAATGGACAAGCTTACGGGTCGTACCTGGAGAAATGTTGTTCCATTCCTCAAGTAGGATCGTTTTGAGGTCATTTTTGTTGGCGATTGTAAATAGGATTGAGATCTGGAGACTGAGCGGGATGTTTAACTTGCATACGAACATTGTACAGCAACCATTCCTTTACCACCATGGAGGTGTGCTTAGGATCGTTGTCCTGTTGGAATATGAAGTTGCTGCCGAGACCCAGTTTTTGGGCACTTGAAAGTAGGTTTTCCTTAAGAATATTCAAGTACCCAAATTTATCCATGGTATTTTCTATAAATATGAGGTTTCCAACGCTGCAAGATGCCATACACCCCCAAAGCATGACATTGCCGCCACCGTGCTTCACAGTAGGTATCAAGTTTTTAGGATTCAGAGTAGTGTTGGCCTTTCTCCACACCATACAGCGTCCATCTGAACCGAAGATGTTATATTTACTTTCGTCAGTAAATATAACCTGATCCCAGAAAGAATTTTGTTTCTCTATGTGTGAGATAGCATACTCCAGTCTAGCTTTTTTATTTGCCTTTCGAATGAATGGCTTCTTCCGGCACACTCGACCATGAAAACCATTTCTGGTTAAAAGGTTTCTAATGGTTTGGGGCGAAACATCAATTCCATCGCTAGTTTTCAATTTTCCAGCGAGAACTGGGGCACTTTGTTTGGGATCCTCAACAACACTCCTCAATAATCTCTTCTCCGTACGACGATCAATCTTTTTTGGACGGCCAGATCTTGGTTTGTTAGCAATTGTTTTTGTTTTGTTATAACTTTCCAGTACATATTGAACTGAGGAACGCGGTCTTTTGACTATTTTGGAAATTTCGCCCAAAGATTTTCCCTCATTCTTCAAGTCAATTATGATTTGTTTGTTGGCCAAGGGTATTTCATATTTTTAGGTGCCATTTTCCTTTCTTTAGGTGAAAAAGAAATTTTTAAGCTGAAATTTCGTTAAGAATACTAAAACTTACTAAAAACAAACAAAAAAATGTGATCCTGAACCTTTCATTGCCAACTATAACATGAAAATGAGATCTGTACGGAAACTTTTTTGTCTCTATTTCCAGGGCCCTCAACGTTATTAAATTCATAACGGTATCCTTCGTTTAAATAAATGCATGAAATTTTGTTTGAGAGCGAGAGGAGAGCACGTGCTATCATTAGTGTTCCCACTTTAGCTCTATTATTGCACATTACTTTTTCCCTTGCAGAATTAAAAAAAAATTATCTCCTGTACGGAGACTTTTTGGACTATGTGTACATACATTATACAATGATAATTTTTTATTCATACTCCCACTCAGTGCTAAATTCAAGAAAAATCGAAAAGTTATAAAAGTCCTAGGTCATCCTCTCCTTTTTTACACTTTTCTATACAAAATTTGGAAATATATAATTTAGAAATAAAAATATTAATTTAATTTCATTCATAACTTACTAAAAAACGCATCAACTAAATAATTTTGAAGCGCTCATCTGACGGCTCTGGAGACTTTTGCATCTAAGACTTTGAGATATTCACAAAAAAAAAAATTTGTCTTCCGTAATTGTTCCTAAAAGGTCAATTGGTTTAGAAATAGGTCAGAAATAATAGAAATTTTGTTTGCTTTAAGTTTTACATTTTAAGATTTCGCCAATTTGTGTTTGCTGTCTGCCTTTGACAATCCATATTTAATATTGATGCAAGTTTTGTTATTTGTATTGCTATATTTTTTTCTTCTTAGACTTATCACATTTAATTTTTTTAATTTTTTTATCACATTTAATTGATCAAAAAAATGTTTTTTTTTTATTATGCATTTATTATTCTTTTTCTATATAAAAGTGCAATTTCACAGAATTTGTATAATTTATCTACATCAATTTGGTTGAGTAGTGCTGTTCACTCTTCTTGGGTTAAAATATAATTACCAAAAATATTTCTTCTTATGTCTCCTAAAATTGGACATTTACCCATAAAATGGAAAACATATTCTCGCTCTCTCTGATGGTTGCACAATATTGGAAGACCGTCTCTATGTCTATCTCTCCACGTAAACGAAAAATTATTGAAATTTCTTCTATTCTACACTCATTTCAAAACTAGTTCCTTTCATGAAGAGAGTAATCCAAACGATTAAGAATTTGATCTTTATCAGCAAACTGAAATTGTTTTCCTCATACTTTAGTCTGCAACGTTTATTCACGCACTCGATAAGTTTGTACAACATCAGTTTCCATACATAAGGCTCATTTATAACGGGTGATTTTTTAGCTGGTTTGGTTTTGGCAAAACTGGTTTTGACAGCTGACGTGTGTTTAGTACCTTGTGTCACTGTCAAACAGCTTCAGTTTGGTTTGCAATTTAACCATGGATCGTCTTACAAATGAACAACGCTTGCAAATTATTGAATTTTACTATCAAAATTCGTGCTCGGTTCGAAATGTTCATCGCGCGCTGCTTCCATTTTATGGTCGGCATTCTCGACCTTCTGAGCAGTCTATTCGGAAGATTGTGACCAAATTTCGCACCAAATTTACTTTGTTGGACATTAAACCACCAACACGTTTACGTACTGTGCATAGTGAAGAAAATATTGCGGCCGTATCAGCTAGTGTGACAGAAGACCGCGAAATGTCGATTCGGCGCCGTTCCCAGCAGTTAGGCCTTTGTTACAGCACTACGTGGAAAATTTTGCGGAAGGATTTGGGCGTAAAGCCTTTTAAGATACAGCTGGTGCAAGAACTAAAGCCAGCCGACCTAACACAACGCCGAATTTTTGGTAAATGGGCTCTTGGAAAGCTGGCCGAGGATCCGCTTTTTTATCGAAAAATTGTGTTCAGCGATGAGGCTCATTTTTGGTTGAATGGGTACGTAAATAAGCATAATTGCCGCATTTGGAGTGAAGATCAGCCAGAAGCATTGCAACAGCTACCAATGCATCCCGAAAAAGCCACTGTTTGGTGCGGTTTATGGGCCGGCGGCATTATTGGGCCATATTTCTTCAAAGATGATGCGAATCGCAGCGTTACTGTCAATGGTGAACGCTACCGAGCGATGATAACAAACTTTTTTTTGCCCGAAATGGAAGTTCTTGACTTGCATGATATGTGGTTTCAACAAGACGGTGCCACATGCCACACAGCACGCGAAACAATGGCACAATTGCGAGGCGAGTTTGGTGAACAGTTAATTTCACGTTTCGGGCCGGTCAATTGGCCGCCTAGATCGTGCGATTTGACACCATTAGATTATTTTTTGTGGGGGTATGTCAAGGCTAATGTCTATAGGGACAAGCCCGCTTCGATTGACGCACTGGAAGCCAACATCCATGCATTCATTCGTGAGATACCGGCCGATATGTGTGAAAGAGTATGCCAAAATTGGACTCAGCGGATGGGCTACCTGAGACGCAGCCGCGGTCAACATTTGCATGAAATTATCTTTAAACATTAAATTGCAAGGTTCAAACTATCGATTCAAATACATATTTTTCATATCATTTTTTCGAATTTTTTGTGTTTTTTTTTTTTTAAGTTCTAAGCCTCTTAAAAAATCACCCGTTATATTCAAATGACTTTGTACTATATAATTATTGTTTACGGTTTTATTTTGAGCAAATTGAAAGATATTTGTCCTTATTCAATTAAGACTGGTTCTAAACGTTATTACATTGTATTTAATTATATAAAACAATACAAAATAAAAAAATTTAATAGTTAGTTTAAATTAAAAAAAATTTATTTAATTTTAATAAGATCAGTTCATACATTTGTTTTTGTTTTGTTTTAAATGATTTACTGACTAATAAATAAACTAAGCTCGATGATGGTTCCTTGTAAGCGGAACGCGTCGCTTTAAACAAAACTAAAACAAATTATGTTGTGATTTTATTAAAGTTTAAGAAATTAAAAAAAATGCACCAACTTTCAAAATTTTGTTTTGAATCAGCAGCGTATTATGGCTTAGTTTAGTTCTTTACAATTAATAAGCACTGGAAATTGTTAAAAAGTGCCAATGGTGTAATATTATAGCTAGGCCGGGAGAATCAGTATCAAATTGAAGCATACATAATATGTATACGTACATATTTTAATGTAACGAATATTTATTAGATTAGTTTTTTGTAAGAATCGATCACATATAATTATATACACATAGTCAAAAAAGTCTCCGTACAGCTGCAATTTTTTTTTAAATCTCTAAAATATAGAATTTAAGATATCGAACATTTTTGAAAAGTACCAGAAATGAAAGAAATTATGTCAAAAAATAATTTTCAACAAAATATATAAAGCATTTTATTTAAAAAACTTAAAATAAAAGAAATTCACAGCACAAAATGAAAAAATAAGGAACAAAAAAGTCTCCGTATAGTTCATTTTTTCGACGAAAAAACTAACAAAAAATCACTTAACTTAAGGCAAAAATAAATTTAATAACTAGTAGGACCTCCTCTGTTCTTGATCACTTCCTGCAATATGTGTCTCATCGAATGGACAAGCTTACGGGTCGTATCTGGAGAAATGTTGTTCCATTCCTCAAGTAGGATCGTTTTGAGGTCATTTTTGTTGGCGATTGTAAATAGGATTGAGATCTGGAGACTGAGCGGGATGTTTAACTTGCATACGAACATTGTACAGCAACCATTCCTTTACCACCATGGAGGTGTGCTTAGGATCGTTGTCCTGTTGGAATATGAAGTTGCTGCCGAGACCCAGTTTTTGGGCACATGAAAGTAGGTTTTCCTTAAGAATATTCAAGTACCCAAATTTATCCATGGTATTTTCTATAAATATGAGGTTTCCAACGCCGGAAGATGCCATACACCCCCAAAGCAGGTGAGCAGTGAGATAGCATACTCCAATCTAGCTTTTTTATTTGCCTTTCGAATGAATGGCTTCTTCCGGCACACTCGACCATGAAAACCATTTCTGGTTAAAAGGTTTCTAATGGTTTGGGGCGAAACATCAATTCCGTCGCTAGTTTTCAATTTTTCAGCGAGAACTGGGGCACTTTGTTTGGGATCCTCAACAACACTCCTCAATAATCTCTTCTCCGTACGACGATCAATCTTTTTTGGACGGCCAGATCTTGGTTTGTTAGCAATTGTTTTTGTTTTTTTATAACTTTCCAGTACATATTGAACTGAGGAACGCGGTCTTTTGACTATTTTGGAAATTTCGCCCAAAGATTTTCCCTCATTCCTCAAGTCAATTATGATTTGTTTGTTGGCCAAGGGTATTTCATATTTTTAGGTGCCATTTTCCTTTCTTTAGGTGAAAAAGAAATTTTTAAGCTGAAATTTCGTTAAGAATACTAAAACTTACTAAAAACAAACAAAAAAATGTGATCCTGAACCTTTTATTGCCAACTATAACATGAAAATGAGATCTGTACGGAAACTTTTTTGTCTCTATTTCCAGGGCCCTCAACGTTATTAAATTCATAACGGTATCCTTCGTTTAAATAAATGCATGAAATTTTGTTTGAGAGCGAGAGGAGAACACGTGCTATCATTAGTGTTCCCACTTTAGCTCTATTATTGCACATTACTTTTTCCCTTGCAGAATTAAAAAAAAATTATCTCCTGTACGGAGACTTTTTGGACTATGTGTACATACATTATAACGGGTGATTTTTTAAGAGGCTTAGAACTTTAAAAAAAAAAAACACAAACAATTCGAAAAAATGAATGAAATATTTATTTGAATCGATAGTTTGAACCTTGCAATTTAATGTTTAAAGATAATTTCATGCAAATGTTGACCGCGGCTGCGTCTCAGGTAGCCCATCCGCTGAGTCCAATTTTGGCATACTCTTTCACACATATCGGCCGGTATCTCACGAATGAATGCATGGATGTTGGCTTCCAGTGCGTCAATCGAAGCGGGCTTGTCCCTATAGACATTAGCCTTGACATACCCCCACAAAAAAATAATCTAATGGTCTCAAATCGCACGATCTAGGCGGCCAATTGACCGGCCCGAAACGTGAAATTAACTGTTCACCAAACTCGCCTCGCAATTGCGCCATTGTTTCGCGTGCTGTGTGGCATGTGGCACCGTCTTGTTGAAACCACATATCATGCAAGTCAAGAACTTCCATTTCGGGCAAAAAAAAGTTTGTTATCATCGCTCGGTAGCGTTCACCATTGACAGTAACGCTGCGATTCGCATCATCTTTGAAGAAATATGGCCCAATAATGCCGCCGGCCCATAAACCGCACCAAACAGTGGCTTTTTCGGGATGCATTGGTAGCTGTTGCAATGCTTCTGGCTGATCTTCACTCCAGATGCGGCAATTATGCTTATTTACGTACCCATTCAACCAAAAATGAGCCTCATCGCTGAACACAATTTTTCGATAAAAAACATTTCGAACCGAGCACGAATTTTGATAGTAAAATTCAATAATTTGCAAGCGTTGTTCATTTGTAAGATGATCCATGGTTAAATTGCAAACCAAACTGAAGCTGTTTGACAGTGACACAAGGTACTAAACACACGTCAGCTGTCAAAACCAGTGTTGCCAAAACCAAACCAGCTAAAAAATCACCCTTTATTTAGAACCATTCCACATTCCGCAGGCAGATCTAACCATTCCTTAAACCATCCTTTCAAGCCGGTAGGCATTTGCATAACTTTCAGTATAATCTACTTGTAGCTTCAATGTTTTTACAAATAATGGTAACAATCTGGTTTCGATCATGATCATGTAGCTTGGTGCGTTGGGCGGTAGTCGATAAGATCTCTTTATATAAAATCTTAAAAGTTTTCCACAGCCTTATGCTTTTTTCCTCCCCATACTTCAGCCACGTAAAAGAGAATGGATTCAGCTACTGCTTAAAATCTCGATATTTGCTGTTGTGCGATATGTAGTTTTGTTATTTAAGCAGTTTTTCCATGTTATATTAACAGCCCATTTGGCCTTCTGCAACTTTTCCTTCAAATGTCTGTCCATACTCATATTTTTTGTGACATAGAATCCAAGATATTTGTATTCCTTGACAATCTCAATCATTTCACCACCATAAAAACATTTTTCATTTCTACAAGGTCTGCCGCCTCCTTTCTTTATGACCATCATTTTCGATTTCTCCAGATTTACCATAAGGATCTACAAATAACAATAATCATATAATTTATTTACCATAAGTTGAATTACATGTCCTGGATATTCAATGCCTCCAGGTAAATAATTCACTAAGTCTTCTATGAAAAGGGCAAACAAATTAGGGCTGAGTGCATATACTTGCCTGACGCCTGTTTTGGTCTGAAACCACTCCGATCTTTCACCACCATTCCATAACACTGCTTTCGTATCTTTATTTAGGTTTTGAATAAGTTGTCCAAATTTGCGGGTCAAACCCATTCCACACAGTTTATACATTAGGGCATATCGGTCAACCGTATCAAACGCTGCTTTAAAATCAACAAAGAAAACATAAAGATTTTTACTTCTTGCAAGAAAGGAATCAGTAATACTTTTAAGTATAAAAATGTGATCGATGGATGAAAATATCAAGATCTGAACCCAGCTTGAAATTCCTTCAAATGATTTTTGTATGTCATCCAAGCTATTAAGCGGTTTTGAAGTAGGGCGGTAAAAATTTTGTATGCTGCGTTCAGAAAAGAAATCCCTCTGTAATTTTCCGGGTCCAACGTACAACCTTTCTTATGAATAGGAAACACTTAAGCTTCCTTAAACTTTTCTGGTATAAATCAGTATTTAAAAGTTAAAGTTATTTAATAAGGATGCAAGCATCTTAATAAGGTCATTTGTACCATACTTAAAAAGTTCAATGGGCATTCTATCAGAACCAGCAGCCTTACCATCTTTTAGTTCATTGATAACAGTGTATAATTCTTGCTGCGTGAAGGGTGAATCTAAAATGTCATCAGAAAAGCCAGATAATGCATAATGGAATTTTACAATATTGCTCGTTTGTGGACTCAATAGCTGCTCAAATTAACTATGGAGTACTTGTGGGGTAAAACCCTTATTGATAAGAAATTTATTACCATTTAATTTTCACGCCAGATTCCAAAATTCCGAAGATTTCATAGCATTGGATAGTTTTCGCGCTTCCGATTCATAAAATATTCTCTTCCTTTCTACACAGATTGCCTTAAACTTGCGATTGGCTTGAAGGTATAAATCTTTAATGGATTCAAAACTGTATTTACGAAAAAGTTTGAGCCACGCATATGACACATCCCTTGCTTTTTACAGCTTTCAAGGTTCCAAAGGTCACTGAATGGTTATAAAAGGTGCTCGATTAAGTAACTGGTAAGACATAGATTTTTTGTTATGGATATTAAAAGTTATAGCAATTTTTGGTACAAAAGATAAATTATCTGAAAAGCCACTGGTTCGTGATAATAGGTCCACTAGTTTCAGTAACTGGCCAGACATAGATTTTTTAAAGAATTTCAAAAGTTACACTATAAATCTTTTTAATGTGTAGGTACTGCTATAATTAATGCTATGAACTTAAAAAAAAAAAACTTTAAAAATTCGTATAAGAACCTATGGCTGATCAAAAACTGATTTAAGTTGACCTTTTATGACGATCTAGTAACCTTTTAGATAGTGTACATTCAACATTCTTTTTGAAAATTAAAGTTAAAATATCTATGAACTTGAATACAAAAAATTAAAAGACAAACATCTTTTACTGACCAATTACTGAAAAAAGTTGACCTTTTATGGCTATTTGATTGCTTACTACTTATTCTATCATATCTCCTAAGTGAGGTGCTAGAAGTCTCTCGTGCCCTTGATATGAATAAAGAGGTTCTGAAATGCAATTAAGTCAATATAAACGAGGCTGTGTGCGACACACACTGGTAACTTCCCATTGGTGTCCTCAGAAGCTAGAGACCCGATGTTATTTTATTTTTTAAAAAAATCAATTCAAGATGTTTGAAAAAGTTTTCAAGTGAAGACCAAAGACAGAGACCAAAAACACAAATAACACGAATTCAAACTCAAATAATTGCTTTAGCAGCTCACGTTTTTGAGATATTTCAACATAAACTAAACACGTCAAAAACTCGTTTTTTGGGTACATTTGGCGAAGAGTTTCTTTAGCAGCAAATATGTTTTTGCAACACTCAAAACTATTCAAAGGACCTGAAAGAACTCTATTTCTTCTTTCTTAATTATTTCAAATCGTTTCGAAAATCACTTTCTTCTCATAATAGCAAAGTTTCCAAAAAACCATTCTGGGAAAAATAAAAACTATTTTTAGAAAGGGGAAACCCTTCTATTTCTTAAAGAACAAACTACAGAGAGTCGGACCTATAAAAACAATCGTTCAGAATAATATTTTAAGCATAATATTTCTGGCATACAGAGGTTTTCTCTCAGACCAATGGGTATTGAAATAAAACGTTTTTTTAAAAATAAAGGGGTCTAATGTGGGAGAGACGCACTGGAAGGGAGTATTCATATTTTTCAAAAATCATTTAAAAAATATTGTACGTGGAAGAATTTTTCTGAAACCAGATTTAGATTTAAAAAAGTAAAATACATATGTCAATGTCATAATTTCAAAAAATTATTATTTGTTAGTTAATTTTTGGAGATCAGTTTAATTTTTGGTAAAGTTTCTTGTAGTTTTTTCGCTTTAAAAAATCATTGTATCATTGTGTGTTGAGTTATTTAACAAAACCTATCAGATATTTATTAGAAACTGGTGTACATATATGTATATGCAGACTTAAGCTAACCCGAAGCCAATATCATTGTTGGTACTCAAGATAAAAAATAAATGAATTAAGTGGCGCAACAGCTCATGGAGAACCAGGGCCTAGTGACTAACAACTCTCAACCATTCCTGTGTGCGTGTTGTTGGGAGGAATGGAGGGACCTACAATTTTTTGCCAAATCCGAACATGACGAATATACTCTTGGAGGATTTGTCAGTCCCTCGCAAGAGGCAGCACCTCAGAAAAAAACATTTCTGTTTTAAGGTGGCAGTGGCCGGGAATCGAACCCAGACCTTTGGCATGACAGTACTACGCACTAACCATTATGCCACGAGGTACGTACTCAAGATATTTAAAAAAAAAAAATTTATAAAAATTTTTAATAAAATTCCTTAAAGTTTTTTCACTTTAAGAAAGAAAAAACTAATCATTGGATATGTTTTCAAATTTTAACAATTACTAAGCCTAGTACTCAGTTCGAGTGAAAATGAAATTTCCATAGAAAAATGCCGGTTAATTCACAGCCATGGAAATATTTTTTGAAGAATATTTATTTTTATTTCGTATTTTGTTGAGGCACGAAAGTGCCTTGTGTTATTTTTGTACTGTCCAATAAAAAAAATTAATTGATAAATGTCAGACTTTTCCATATCTCCTTATTTTTTCCTAGTTTGTTCATTAGGAAATGAAAATCATTTCGTGAAATATATATCGAACCGGTTCATATTTCACTCTCGAATTTGGGTACTCACCTCTCGTTGCGAATTCCATCGCTGTGAATTAACCGTCATTATTGTATGGAAATTTCATTTTCACTCGAACTAAGTACTAGGCTTAAGATATTGGAGCCGAAAAAATGTTTCCAACAATTTTAAGTAGTTTTCTTCTATAAAAAAAAATTGTTAGTTCATTTTTACCAATTCTTTTGAAAGAATTCGTAAGTGAAAGAACTTACGAACGTAACGTACAGACAAACACAGACATCTCTCTAAAAATGATGGATTACAATTCTAGGGAACTTGTAACGTGATCTACACTAAATAAATAAATTAGACCAATTACAATAACTTCCAATAGAAAGTTAATAAATAAAATAAATGTTTTTCCATAATTTATTTTACATATAATTTATTAAGAAGTTCCTAAAAGAAATATTTATGGCTGACTAAATTCCAAAACTTTGTCTTTCTTTGATTAAGTACTGACTTATTAGATAGCATATTGTTCTTTGAAATACCCCACTAGTACTCTAAAGCAGCGATTCCCAAACTTTTTGGGCTGTGGAATCCTAAACAAAGTCAAAATATATTTTGCAACCCCAGCACTTAACGATAGCCACAAATTAAAGTCAAAACCTTTCAAAATCTATTTATTTCTTATGTAAGATATTCCATTAAAGCTAGTGCGTCGAATGAGTGCGTTGAATGAAACAGTTCCAATGTCTGATTAATATTGTTTTAAAGTTAAGTTCTTTGCCAGAATGCTGTATTGTTATTCATAGATCTGGGGAGCCATTCATTTCGATCTTTATTGAGTTTACTGGTTTTTAATGAAAAAAAAACTCTGCAGATCTATGAAAGATTCGATTGCTTAACGTCGGTCGTAAGCAGAGTTTTAATTGTAAATTGATTTGTACATATTTGATGTCAAAATTAAAATCTAGAAGGTAATCTTGCAAGGATCTTCAGTAACAACATTTTCAGCTCATCATGAAGTTCAAATAACCTGGATAATAACCAAAAATAGTTTTTGTTTTTACCTTAAAAAAAATCGTGGAATCCCAAAATTGTGAGGTTCCACAGAAGACGGTTTGGGAAGCGAGTGTAACGAAACGTATTCCAAAATCTCGATCCAAGTATGTATCTTATATGCATGTATAGTAGGATGGCGCTTATTTTTTTAAATTTCGGTAAATTTGTAAAAGCGGATGGAAAATCTCCAAACTTCGTACACATATAAGACGAAAAAAAAAATAAAAATTTCAAAAATAAGCGCCACCATAATGTATAGTTTTGGTATGAGATATATCGCCGATTCAAGCCTAAAACTTACTAACTAACAAAATAGACAGCACTCAACTATTTAACCTTAAAGTGATGTGGGTAACTACATTATATATTTGTAAACAAAGCTTCAAAATAAACTGATTTGGTATTTAATAAGAAAGCTATGTTTTTTAGTTTTTAGAGCTATGATACGGTTATCATATTTTGAGAAGCAAAAGCTGATACGAAAAAGTGAAATTTTTAACAACACTACAAACACAAAAATATTTACAAGCACTTGTGTATTGGGTTTTTAATGCTAACATACATTATCGAAAATTTATTTCGACCATTTATAAAAGATTTACAATGGAAATGTTATTTTCTGAAAAAAAACTGTTACACTTTTTCTTCTCGTCAATGGGGTGGGTGGGTATTCAACACCTGTTATTATAATATCATTGGTTTATCGAAATGATAAACCAAGTAAACGATCGCGAACAAATTATTAAGAAAAATTATTAAATGTACTGCGCACCACGATTAAACTATTTCCTACGACTTATGACTTTTGGTTTTTTTGACAGAAGTGTCAAACCAACCAAAAAAAGACAACGAAAGAAGAGAAGGTAAAGAGACGCGAAAAAGTGTAAACAGTAGCTCGTTTATAAAAGCTACCACCACGGCTGCTCAGCTGGGCTGGGTTCAGCGAAGGAAAAAAAAAAGATGATAAAAAAAAATCGTTGATTGTATTAATCAAGATAACCGAATATGATTTATTACAAGTACAGTGAGGTACTTGAAATAAATAATGGGCGCCAGGAATTTTAATTAGGCTAAATTAGCAAAATTCCAAATCTAATTATAATACGAAATAAAAAAAGAAAACGAAATGAAACACAATGTTTTATATTCCCAGATGGGGATTTTAAATTATTTTTATTTGGGAAACCTTGGATAAACCAGGATAAAAACCCAAAATTTTTTCGATTATAAAAGAGAACAGTGAGTATTTTATAACCGTTAACGCACAGTAAAAAAAAGAAATACCGCGTCCCAAAGACTAATAGGGATAAAAGCGCAATTACTAAAAGGTAAAACTAATAATTAAAATAAAACCGAATAAGGTCCTACGGAATTCCTTATTCCAAAATTCACATAAAATTACCACTGTACTTATCTTTTGTTTCCTGGTAATTTTCCGCGTAAACATTTTTCCTCTATCTCCTCAAAACTAGTTCCTAGTTTCCTCACGCTTCGAATCTCCTTTTCTCTTTTTCTTTTTATCAAATTAAAATTTCGAACTTTACTTTATTCTAAAATTTCAAAACTTCCACGATTTTTTTTTTTTTTTTTTAATTCTTCAAATTTTCCTCGTATCACAAAAACTTCTCTTCGCTTGGTAAGCTCTCACAAGAGTGAACTTCCCAGCTATTAACCCAATCCTTCCCTTGGCCATTCCAATCACTCACACATTCATACATTCAGCCATACGTTTTCGTGATCATCGGTCACGGGACATCGGCTTCCTGGAAGGCTTTTTCGCTCCCCAGAAAACCACCGTTGTTGAATCTCAACGAAACTCTCACAAACACAAGATCAACAAGTTGTTGGGTGTCTGTCCAAAACTTGCTGAATCTCAATCTCTCACAAACACTAGTTCAACAAGTTGTTGGATGTCTTTCCAAAACTTGCCGAAACTAAATGGCCGAGTTCAGGCCTATCCCAAACTAAACTTTTGAGAAAAATTGAAAAGAATCAAAATCGAGAAAAAGCCTTCGCTAGGCATTTTCCTAGTTAATACCAAATACTCGCGGGTGATTCGAAGCGTGAAGCAACTATTCAAAAACCAAATATTTCGAGACGAGAGAGAACTACAAACTTTATCCTTTTTTTTCAATTCCGATAGACCTTAGTAATTAAAAATAAAGATACGATTTTAAAAATTAAAGAATTAAGGAAAATGCGTTAACTACCCAAAATGTCTACAATAAGTTATTAAGTTAAGTTTAGTAAAGTTAGGGTGAAATTTAAGTAAAGCTGTTATGTTGTTCATTTGGAAACAAGTAAAAGTCCACCTGACTCGTTACTTCTTCAGCTCATCCGCTGGCATATTGTCATGAGATGTCCTTCTGTATGACAAATACTTTTATGGATCTTGGAACCGCCCGTTCCACTCGATAGTATTTCAATAATGACTCGTACACCTGTATTTGTTGCTTTTGCAAAATGCTAGCGAAGTACACCACTGGTTGATGATACCATGGTTGCCCTCAACTTCACCAGTATTTTGCAGCCACAACGGAAAAATAAAAAAGGATAAAGGAATCGAAGTCTGATCATTGTTGCGGTAAATGTTACCGTAACAAAACAGATAAGTATTTCTACCCACTGTTTTTTTTCTGTTTAACTACCTCCATCTCTGATTTTATCTTAATTTAAAATATTTGCTAAATTAATAAATTTTAGAAAGCTGCTTGAATAATGTTCCATGTAAGGATCCTAGGCTTCTGTTTAGTTAATTCAGTCTAGCTCTCAAAAATTCGATTAAACAAAACTAGGTGCAGTGCTATAGAAGACCCGAAGCAATAACGCCCGTGGGCCTCATTTCCCAAAATAAAAGGAAAAAGCAACCACGGGTACATTTTCCATTTGGAAATGGCAATAAGACCCTCGAACAAAGAGAAGTAAGACGCCTAACCTCGCATCTACCCCAAATCATATAGTGAGCCCAAGCAGGACGTCAGTGAAGCTACCAGGGCTACTTTAGCACACGCAAATGGGACCTTGGCAGGAGTATGCAGTTTTTTTTGAATTTCTATTCCCGATTTTGCAGTTCGCCAAATAATCGAGTGACCTGCTAACTGCACAGTGAAGTTATCAGGTCACATAGTGTATCTTAGGAACCAAGCATCTTAGGAACTTGCAATAGAGCTCCAAATTTGCAGTTTGTTCGAATTTTAAGTTTTAGCTTACAATTTTTGTTATTCATGATGATTTTCTGGGGAATAATGAAAAACAATAGCAGATTCGCCACACAATTATTGCGGATGTAAAATGGAAAAGATGGAGAGCGAATGGTTTGCGGTTTCACTAATAGCAAATTAGTTGAACAAAATGTTGTTGGTGCAGGTAATCTTACCGACATTCGTTCAATTTTCTATCGCAAATTCACTTAGCTAAAATTTCGAAAATCAGTTGAATGGTGGCTAAAACTCATTCACCGAATTCTCTAATAGAGGTGATGGTCTTTCGTATAATTTACAATTTTTGTTTAGCCTTAAAAATAACTATAGCACGGTACTTCATATAATATGTCACTAGCAAGAAACTACCAAGGAGAACCTTGTCCAGCTAGATCCTTGAAAAGGAACTCGAAGGAAAAAAACGGAACCCTTATGTCCTCGGCAAATGAGAAATAAAGCGGTTGGAACCCTTGAAGGAGAACCTTGTCCAATGAACTTCTTGAAGAGGAGCTTAAAAGGGACAAAACGGTCGAATATTTGTATGTTAATCCCTTTGGTATGTTTCTAATCCAATACCAAATCTGTGCTTTTATATTGTTGGGAAACCTGGAAAGTCACGATTATTATTTCGAAGAAATTTTACACTTTTGGGAATCGCTGTCCACATTCTAAAGATTTCCTGGCAATAAATTAAATCAAACTAGGAATTTTGGCACAGGACAAGCCAAGAGTGGCAGGACGCTAATATAAGAAAAAGGCAGTGACAATGGATTGATCAAACACTGAGAAAACCAAATGATGACACGATCTTCTGTGTTTATAGCCTGGAGATAAAATTACTTAGGACAGTTCCAATGTCCATCATAAGCTAAACAAAAGTACTGCTCATATGTTTTTTATTCCATAAGATCTTCAAAAATGTTATTGTCATCAGCTTTTTCCTCTGTTAAGGCATGAAGGCAAATTTCATCATTGGAACATAAAACCTCACCTACGCTCAGCTTAAGCAATTTTTGTAAAAGTTCTTAGTAAAAAGTTAATCAATAAATAATTATAAGACTGAAATCTTGGAGAATTTTGTGTGATAGTGTAAGAATATAGAGACAAAGTGATCGGAAAATAAGATACCTATACCGACAACAAACTTTTCAAAGATCAGTATAGGTACAATAATTATTTCTGGTGGATTCCCTAAAGAAGAAAAATTCTAATATGTCTCCAATTTAGTAGAGATAAAGTATGTTTGATTTCTATTTATCTTTTCTTCAATAGAAATGAATTCTCTTCTTCAATGACATCGCAAAACATTTAATTAATTTTCTTCAGCACCTCAAGATTTCCCACTCCTAAGGGAATATATCTTTTTGCCTCATGTTTGATATGCTCCCGCGCACACTTCTTCTTCATCATTACACCCCCCAGCCATTCTCGCTTTCTATCTAGAAAATTACTTATTCGTGTTTCGTGTTTCTTTCACACTTAATTAAAACTGAAATGCAGAACAATGGAACGAAAATATGAAATGCTTCCATACGCATATCAGCCTCTACCTCCTGCCTCTAGGGTCTTTTCTTGAGCCAGAAACAGCCTGTTCATTTGCAATGCAAAAAACAAAAAAGAAGACATAATATCCAACGACAAGAAGTTGATCTTAAAATTAATTAAGCACTCACATTCCCTCAAATTCGCACACTATAATTCCATCGCTAGACTACCTACAACAAAATAGAGATTCCTCCATTGCTATATAAGAGTTGTATACGGGGTCGGGGTAGGTGGATGGGGGGAAAGTTGAAATCACCACTTAACAATCCCCCCATCAGACACCCGCATATAGCTCCGGGGTGCTATAGCTTGGGCTTCATTCATTTGAATTTCAAAATGGGGGGGTTTGAGTCCCTCGAACAAATAAGCTCCCCCATATCTAAAGTGCGAGAGTGAGCAGTAGTAGTAGGTGTAGCTACACCAATTCACCCCCCTTCCTCATCGCTCGCGCACCATGCTATGTGCTGTACCTATTCCGAAAAGCCCAACGAGAGCTCGCCGATGAAAACGACGAAACGGTAATATCCTTGTGTTTGGTGGAAGGAAAAAGGAAGTGGATAATACATCCGTCCTTGTTGCTTCGTGTCACCCATCATCATTGAAGCCCAGCTATATCCCAGCCATCATCCACCGTTAACCAAACCTTCCGCCCGACGACGACGCACCGCACCGCGCATCGCCACCATCAACCAGCAACCCCAACCGACCGAAATCCCATCATCGAAACCCCCCCCCCCCCCGCGTTTGATTTCAGCCAGGATAGTCGTCGTCATTCCGTTAACTACTGTTTGGGACTTAAAGGCATAAATAGCTCTATACAGAGCGAGCACCACACCCAATTGTGTTCCATAACGGGAGAAGAATACAAAAGCCACCATCCCCTGATTCTGCACACCCCCAATTGCCAAAGTAGTGGTGAGACAATAAATTTCGGGAAAATTTCCTCCCCATGTACATGTGTGTGCGCATTTAACCCTCAAGTAAGCCACACCTTGGCTCGTCTCTGATTGGCAGAGAATCGGAAGGGCGCTTAGAGTGCGGATTATATCAGTTTTCGGGAAGGAAGAAAGCAGCAGGAATCAAAACAACATTCCGCACCCTCTCTAATGTCTGGTCTGGTGGTGCTTCCACTCTGAGGGTAGAATTATTTTGTGTGTGCTATGCTTATACTGTGCCATATTGCATAGCTACACCCCCACCCAAGTCCACCCCTATTGAATACGAGCTCGGCACAAGCACAGGAGCCCCGAGAGAGGATGTCATTTGTGGGATTCCCGGTAAAGGATTCAATTGTAAAGCTACCGTGCCACAGATCGGTTGTTGTTATCGTGCGAGTTCCGTACAAAAAAAAAATCCATACAACGGACGTTTTTGAAAAATTGAGTCAGTGATTTGAGAGAATCTTTTTCTTCAGCCAAAAAACCCTTTTCACACTTTTGACCAACCGAACCCAGTAGACCAACCGAGCAAATAAGCGAGAGAGTGGAGCTGCTGTCACTCTGTCACAAACGGAGAGCGAGAGAACAAACATACATGCCGAAGGAGCACTCCGCAGGATATCCCATATAATACAAATAAAAGTTGTGCCCGGAAGTGAAGGTGTCCGGTAACGGTAACCGGTTCCGATCGTCGCTTTTCCCGTTCCTTTTCCTGTTCCGCCATTGTCGCCGCTGCCGTCGCTGTCGCCGTCGCAATACACAACCCAACAATCATATACTCCAAGCCAAGGACAACGACGACGCTTTTTTCACTGTTGCGTTTGTTTGTGCGAGAGTCCGTGACAAAAGTGTGACAATATTTTATATTAAACAATAACAACAAATATAAACATACAGTTTTAGACTATATTTACACACACATATACTAATATATAAAAATACTGATGTGCGTCTAGCAAAAAAAAAAAGGATATTCTATTGATTTGTGATTAATTGTTGTTGGTGTTGACAATTTAGTTTGTGTTTTTTCTATTAAAATTGTTTTGGTGTTTTGATACATTTTTGTTGTTGGTTATTGATTGTTCACATCAATAAATAAATAATGGGAACTGTGATATCAATTGATTGATAAAAGTGGGAATTTCGAAAAAAAAAATACTATTTGAACAAGTTAAACCACATTCAATCGATAAAATTCATAACAACGAGACAACGACAAACGAAAAAAAACATTTTTTAAAGGAACTTTTGTTTCACGATGCTTGATATTAAAACTTCAGCTGATTATTTGTCTCGCTCGGCAGGAAGTTTTAGCAACTTTTCAATGTTGTTCGCAGGTAAGTTATTTATTTTATTTAAACAATAAATTTGAAAGTTCGTTTTCAAAAGAAATAATTTATAGCATTTTAGGAAATTAAATTACAGCTGATTGAACAAAATCATATAAGAAGCAAGTGATTTGACATATTTGACCTTGGGAGATGACTTTTGTAGGAGTTTAACTGATCAAAATAGTTTTTATTTCAACTTCAAGATCTTGCCTTGTTCGGATTTGAGGGATTTTACAATGTAGGCTGAAAGACATAAGAAATCAAAAGCTTCGATTAGAAAGATTTCTGACTGTGCCTTTATTGAATTCCGTCTAGCTTATCAGTCTTTCCACCGAATAGAGGCTGATCTTTGGCAGAATTCGGGCCTTAACAGTTTTTTGTCATACTTACTTATCTTATTCCAATATTTCAGTAGCTGTATCTGTATCTGTATCTGAGTCAAGTTTAACTTCTCAATGGAGCACAAAAAGCACTGAAATCTCTGCTGTTTTTGAAAAGATTAATAGCCCTACCCTTGCCTATGTTTTGAGACCTTAGATATTTATTATAGAGGTTTATCAGTAGGTAAACACCTTAAGTGCCTTTTACATGAACTGCGAATTGCGAATGGTCGCGAATAATGACATTTCTTTCACATAACTGGTCGCCAACAGAAGCAAATTGTCATACAAAATAATCCAGTAAAATAAGTGCTAAAAAGAATTGAGGTTAAATTCGAGCGAATTTTTCATTCGCAGATTTGTGGAATGCGTCCTGATGTTGTGGATTGCGAATAAGTGTTTGACAATTCGCAGAAAATATCTCGTTGGTCGTATAGAAAATTATGAAAATGCTTAATTTTACAATTTAAACTAATTTTAGGCCGTGATTTCTTTTAAAAACTCTTGGAAGGATTGTTTATTCAGTTTGTCGAAAAGTAAAAACAAGAATTTGTTGATATTTGAGCTTGGAATTGCCTAAACAAATTTATTTGCATTCGCAGTTCGTGGCTCATGTGAAAGGGACTTAATTCACCTTCCGTTATTTTCTAGAATTCAAAAACATAACACATGCCTTTCGTTCGTTTAAGAAATTCCACAGAGCCTATTTATAATATTTTCAAAATTTTGTATTTGAATTTAGCCAGATAAATAAGCTGATAATTATCAAATCAAAAGAACTTAAGAAAATATCTGTATGTAACTGACATTTAGATAGCCATAAATAACGATTTATCTAATCCTTAATTTGAAAATTTATTCTAATCTTAGCAAAATTATGTTTTGGTGACATATCGTTTAGCTAATTATTTTCTTGATAATAAGTTAAAGTTTACTACTTTCGGAAAAAAAAAACAAGAATTCACATTAATATTGATTCATTGCTAAACGCAGAAGCGTAATTAATATTTCTGGCGCCCTGGGTTGGTTATATGTTTCATAATTTTAATGCTTTCGTTTGCCCATTATTTTTCTAAATATCAATCTGATCATATTTCATTGGCTTTTGTTGCAGCTTTAAAAAGGGCACCAGTCGACAATTGATAGGTCTCTATTTATTAGATAACAAAATCGAAGCTGGTTCGTTGATCGTTTCGTTCAGTGGTTTGCATTTAGTTCAATTTTGATATTTCCAGCAAAATAGGCAAATACCTGTTACTAGGCGCAATGAAAAGGGTTCATTTAGAAACTTGAAGTTTTGATGAATCATGACTTTTACCTACTGATTTCAACTTTTTGCGAACAAATTAATTACTAAAATATTTACAAGTGTATAGTGCTATGCTTATAATTTAAAAACTTTTGTGGGCCTGCATGAATTGATTAGTTTTTTAACTTCCCTTTTGGAAGTTATTGCAATTGGGGTGATTTGTCAAGTCAAAAACTTTGACAAAGCTTCACGTTTCGAGTTCCCTAGAATCGGAATTTTTTATTTTTAGAGAGATGTCTGTGTTTGTTCATACATTCGTAAGTTTGTAAGTATTTTCGTTTTTTTTTTCACCGCATCTCAAAAACCAAGAAAGGTATCTACTTCGGATATATTTATCTTATATACCATGGAGCATTTACAATTTTTTTTGCTCCCCGTGGGTAGGTGCAAAACCTGCTTAAGGCTCTATGAGGACCGTGCTCATAGGTGTGTGAGATTCTTATTATACTAAAACCACCTCCACTTCCCGATTACAACTTATAGTTGAAACTTATCTAGCAATTTATTTTTACGAAGTTAAGTAAAGTTTTACAGGTTACTTTCCTGCTTATAGTTCCTGCACGATTTTAAAGGTATTTTATGTTCCACATCAAGTCGGAAGGTTTTGTTCTTCGCAGACGACGTACTAAGATTGACTCGTCAAGAAAGTCAATAATCGTTCAATTAGCGTGTTCTTATAGTCGATTTCTATATCTTCACGCGAAACTTTTTATTTCGTCCCGAACCGTAGGAATTCCGAGATACCTCATTTCCAAATTAGGACCTTAGAAACTAATTTCAAACGTTTGTAAGTTATTTAAGTGTGTTTCGCAGGTACAACCACAAAGTTGTATACCATAAGTCCAAACACGTTTAAGTACCTGTCTTTAAAAAATCAACTTATTTTCAATACTAAGCTTTGAATATTTACCGAGTAGCCAGCTCATATCTCTTAATTTACTTTTAAGATCTTCGCATTTCTTTTTTCCCAGATTCTTTGCCTTATTCGCAAATGGAACACAAGCGGTATTAAGAAAGACGGCCATGTTTTTATACACTCATTAACATTACTACGAGCATTTTCTACTTTTAATTGTAGCATAGCTAACTATTTTGTCTACTGCAAGTATCGCAGTATCATCAACAAACGTTTCTTCGATGGTGTCTTCTGTTTAAGGTATATCGCATGTAAATACATAAAAGGTACAGAACTGGACCTAATAGACTTCCTTGTGGTACCCCAGCCACTATTTTTCTTTGAAATTAGAATAGTCATTTTCGTGTCTCACACGAAAAAGTCTGTTGTCTAGATATCCGTTTAGAACGTTATAAGGTCCTTCAGGCAGAGCTTGTCTTAATTTGAATTTGAGGATTTCGCCCAAAAAGAAAGTCGAACAGATTTTCTTTTCTTCAAACGGTCTCTCAATTATGTCAGTAATTCTATGAACTTAATCAGCTGTCGAATGTTGGCTTCTAAATCCGAACTGTTGTTCAGGTATTAATTGTTTCTCTTCTATTATCTTCTGTAGGTGCAGAAGTAATATTCTTTCAAAAACTTTTGACACTATAGGAAGAAGCGAAATCGGCCTTCAAGGCTACTTTTCGTTGGATGGTTTCAAAATCATTATTACTTCCGCAACTTTCCATTGCCTCCGGAACCCTTCTAACCATTGAGCGGCATTAATTATGAAAAGTAGGTTTATAAATCCTTTACGAGGAAGTATTTTTAGAATTTCTGCCGTGATTAAGTCATGTCCTGGAGCTTTATTTGACTTAAGTTTCTTTATTTCTCTTTTTAATTCAGCAAGTTTAGCATTTCTTGTTATGGAGCTTTCATTTGAGGTAAGATTCATATTAATATTTTCGTTGAGTTCTTGCCCATCGAATGGCTTAAATGTTGTCGCTTTTTGTTTTTTGTTGTTTTTATAGTTTTTTCCAAAGTGAGTAGTTGGATTCCTTCCCCGCTTACCAAGCCTTCAAGGTAATTTTCAACTTCAAGGTTTTTGAAATCTGATATCGCCGTTTTTTGCATATTACTCAAGCGATTTAAATGAGCTTTGTGTTGAGGAGCACGGGTTTGGTGCCATTTTTTACGTGCTTTTCGTTTCTCTTTCACTAAATCTTTTATTTCCTGCGGATATTTTATGTCTTTATAACGAGGCATTAGCCTTTGATAAGGTGTTTTATCCCAAGCTGTTTTTTGTATTATATATCAACAAAGGTATCTACTGCGTCTTCAAGCTCAAGAGGCGTTTGTAATGATACCCTTAACTCAACGTTGTCCTCGATATCTTTTTTAAATCCATTCCAGTTCCAATTTAAGTTTTAAGTTTCAATTTTAACAAGGCTTTCGCTCATAGTGAGAACGACGGCAGAATGATCTGAGAAGAGATCATAGCCCTCTGAAATTTCTATACAGTTGGAGGGTATTCCTTTCACCATGAATAAATCGATTAGGTCAGGTATTTTCGACGGATCAGTTAGCCAGTAAGTTGGCTTGCCAGTCGAATAACAGTCACAATTATTTTCCATTCCTGCTTCATATAGCATGCGACCCTTTTGAGATATGCATCGTGAGGCCCAGAAGGTGTGCTTTGCATTAAAGTCACCACCAACAATTAAATTTGGGCTTAGTGACTTTATCAATTTCGTAAATTCACTCTTATCAATTTTGCAACGCGGAGGGCAATATATGGAAGAGACATTGAGAGGAATATTTTTAGTTTTAACCTGTACACTACTCAATTGCATTGATTCCGCCTCTATTTTGAGGCCTATCGAGTGTTCAATGCATTCTTTTATATACAATGATGATCCACCTCTTGCTTTGTTTAACAGATAAATAGCGTGGTAGTCATGAAACCGGTGGATTTTAAGATTTGATTCATTTTTCGCATGCGTTTCTGATATCAAACATATGTCAATATCATTTTCCCGCATTTACATCTCAAATTCTCCAAGTTTTTGAAATAATCCGTTGGCGTTCCACGTAAGAATTTAAAGCTTTTCCATCATAAATATTTTTTGAAAGAGGCTTGGGTCGAATACAATTTTTGAGCTTACTTAACCTATCAAAGAATAGTTTATTTGTTTCACATTGTTCTTCAAGTTTTGACAAAATTATTGAAAAGACTTTCAAAACCGGGTCTGTTTCAGTGTCGTTATTTACAGGTATATTTCTTGCCACTATTTGGGCATATGTTTCTGCATTTCCTTGCCTCGACATTTTCTCCAAAGGTACTGACTCTGTTTTATTTTCCTTACGGATACAAGGTTTTGGAGCTTTCGTAGATTTGGCAGTCTTGGGAGTTACGGTTTCTAATTGTCTTGGTGGGTTTCTTTGTGTTTGGACAGATTTTGATCGTCGCTTTTGTAATTCTTTAGCTAGTTCACAGCCCCTATAACTTGCTGGGTGATTTCCATTACAATTAATGCACGCCAGTGGACTTTCACTTTTTCCGTTGCAGTCAACAGTTAGATGTTTTCCAGCGCATTTTACACACCTTGGCTCTTCTTTGCAATAGGTTTGTGTGTGATTGAATTCTTGGCAGCGTTTACACTGGGGGATTAACCTTGTGCTCTTTCTCAGAGGTTCGATCCTAACTACGATGTTTAGAATTGTTTTAATTTTATAAATCTCATCTATGTAGATATTCAGTCTTTTCGAACGAAAGTATAAATAGCATCCAGTTTTCAGTTCTGTTTTTTTTTTTTTTTAATAAATAAGAGCATTGAATTTTGAAAACAAAAATGATACTTAATTACATAAAATTATGAAAAAATTGTTGATACAAATTTTTTTTCTTAAAATTTCGATTTTGAAAATTAATTTTTCAAAAACTATTTTCTAACCAAACTTTATTTAAAATGAAAATGAAAGAAAAGATTTCTGGTTTTTCAAAAAGAAATAGCATGGTATTGTAAGTTTTAGCGCTATTTTTAAATATTTTGTTTTCTAGAAAATTTTCCCTCCTACCTAGACGGGTGAAATAGACCCCCCTTCTATACAATTTTTTTCTTTACTTAACCGAACCTACTAGTTCTGGCTTTTTGGTGCATCTTATATGAATAACTCTGTTTAAAACTCTCATTAAAAAATATTATTTACGAATTTATACATTTTCAAGTTCATTAATTTGATCTCGTTGGGTTCTGGGTGCCTTTTTTCCTGACAGTAATATGTTTTTATGTACCTCTACTCTTATTTTTATCTTTTAAGACACTCGATTGCTATTAACATCCAAGTTGTTTTTATATTTTTAATATTAAAACGAACTTTTTCTTACAGATTCATCATATAAATCATCGTGGGGATCACATAGTACATCTCAATCACAAGGTAAGCTCAAATTTATAAAAATGCTCTTAGGAAAATTATTTTCTTTTTCAATGATACTATTATAGCTCAGGAAAATTAGACTTTCACTTCGAAAAAATTCCGACAAAGCTGAATTTTGGTATAGGGAGCTTTGTTTTGACGTCTTAAGCATTTCCTGAAAAGTTTCGTAAATTTGGGACTGGGCTTAGTTTTTTAATTCAGTTTTTTCTTAATTTCTCGAAAGCTATAAGTTTTTTTTTGTAAAAAATGTGAAGGTACAAATTGAAGCTTATGTTATTCTACACAAAAAAGATATTAACTAAATTTTTTTTCATACAAGCCATAGATTCTGAGAAAATCGTGCAAGAATTCACGGTGGAATAAATTTTGTCAAAAAATGTATTAATATTTCAATAATCGATGGGCCAACATTTTTGTACAATTTGAGTTTGGCTACATTTCTTTTTTATAAAACCAAGTTTTTGGGGTGCGCGGAGTAAGGGGAAGACCACCATCTTGAAAAAGAAAGTGATTTGGTTTTTATTCAACAACTCTTTTAAATTTCGTTTTACAACAAAATCATGTAAAAAATAACATTTAGACAATAAAATAATCTAAAAAATTAGCTATTAACGAACTCTGTAGGTTTATTAATCTCGAAGTTATAGCGTATCAAAGAAATTCTTTTTATTTTGTACGGTAAATGGACAAATAACGGTTTTTTGTCAATATCTCAGCAGATTTAATTTTCTGGAAAAAAACAATTAGTTAATATTAATGCTGATAAAATTCTAAATGAAAAAGATTATGAAACTTTTTTTCGTAGGAGCAACAGGTTTCAGGAAAAACGTGCTGAGATATTAACAAAAATCCGTTATTTGTCCATTTACTTACAAAATAAAAAGGGTTTCTTTGATACGCTATAACTTCGAGATTAATAAACCTACAGAGTTTGTTAATAGCTCATTTTTTAGATAATTTTAGTGTCTAAATGATATTTTTTCCGGCCAAAATTTAGGGAACTTTTCAGGAAATGCTTAAGACGTCAAAATAAAATTCAGCTTTGTCGTAATTTTTTCGTAGTTTTTCCATTTTTTTGTCTACTTTCCCTGGGCTATTAGATGAAACGATTAGAAAAAAAATTTACAGTTTGAAACATACATTATAGGGGCCGCATTTAATTATTCCAAATATCGGGTTGTTCAATAAAAATGCTACAAAAGTTTTTATGGAACTCGTTTTTTTTTTGCATGGCCACCAGGGGCACGCTTGCAGAAGTCAATTTTCAACGGTTTTCAAGCATAAATCGGCCGATACTGCTGCAATTTCACGTTCGATATTCATACGAAGTTCATCAATCGTCGCTGGCTTGTTGGCATAGACCATAGACTTGACGCAGCCCCACAGGAAATAATCTAACGGCGTCAAATCGCACGACCCAGGCGGCCAAGCGACTGGACCATTTCGTGAGATAACACGTTCTCCAAACTTGGTTTCCAATAAATTGATTGTGACATTCGCTGTGTGGCTTGTGGCGCCGGCCGTCCTGTTGGAACCACATGTCCTCCAAATCCATATCATCCAATTTGGGGCAAAAATATTCGGTTATCATTGAACTGTAGCAATCCCCATTCACAGTAACGTGCCGGTCTTGATCATCACGGAAGAAGTACGGCCCAATGACGCCGCCGGACCATAACCACACCAAACCGTAATTTTTTCGGGATGCAATGATGACTCATGGAGCACGTGTGGATTGCTGCCTGACCAATACCGCATATTTTGTTTACTGACGAAGCTATTCAGCCATAAGCCTCATCGCTGAAGATGATTTTTCGATGAAAATCCGAATCATTTTCAAGTTGTTGCTCAGCCCAAATCACGAACATACGACGCTTCTGGTGGTCAAGTGGCTTCAGTTCTTGCGTCAATTTAAGGACGTAGGCCAAGATCTTTTCGCAAAATTCCCCACAACGACGTCACGGAGATGCCCAACGCTTGAGAACGACGTGTGAGAGACACATTTGGGCTTTCTGCAACTGAGCCTCAGCGGCAGCAATATTCTCGACACTACGGGCACTTCTTTGCCTCACTGGCACGGGAACATTTTGTACTGTGCCTGTGGATTCAAATTTTTCCACTAGACTCTCAATTGTTGATCTGCTAGGATGATTATGACGACCATAAATTGGACGTAGCGCTCTTAACGTTGAGGCCACTGACTCCGAAACTCGGTAGTAAATTTTAATAATTTCGACTCGTTGTTGGCTCGTATATTTTTCCATAATGAAATGGCAAACCTTACTGAAGAGAAATGTCAAAAGAGCGGTAAGAAATATGGCTTCGTTTGCTGTCCCTGTCGCTCTACTTTTGTAGCGTCCCTGTTGAAAACCCCTTTATAACATTCTTGTATTCACTTAAAGTAACAAAATATTAAAAAAATTAGTTTTCTGTATTAAAAAAAAATCGTGCAATAGAATGTCAATAATCTGTTCAATAAATTCTCTCAACCTTATCATTTTTCAACAAAATTTTCTGTCACTGATAAATTACTAAAGTTTTCAATAAAATGAATAGAAAAATTACAAGCTATAATTTTAAGGTTGCTTACTCTATTCAATTTGAATTGTAAAGAAAATTATTTTGTCTTTAAGAAGGTCAACTTAAAAACAAAATAATAACAAACAATCTGTAGATTTTAGTATCTTTTTTATTCAATACGACATTCGAATTAAACTTGATTGTTTTATCCAAAATAACAAAATAACACTATAGCTTAATTAATGTTTATCATTTATGTATACAAACATCTAGTTTTTGTTTATAAATTAACTGATTTAAAACAATACTCAAGTTTAAGCGATGATCCTCTGTATTAGCCATGACGACTTCTTAACATAAATAATAAATAAATCATTTGCCAGAGCAAATTCATAACCTGCTCAATAGTAGTTCTTGAACAAAAAAAAGCGGGTTTTGTCATATAAGGTATCTTCTTATCTGCCTGAGGGCAAGGGGCAACAAGTCTGATAATAATCGGCAGCAACAGAAATCAGTCATTATCTACTCTTAGGGTTACTAATTAAATTTTGTTTTGAACTATTAGGCGCTTTCATACTCACTTTTATTTTATATAATTATATTTTATTATATTTTAAAAATATAAATCTATCTCAGACAAGCCCTCACGTGTGGCCTATGCCTTTAAGCGAATTATCTTGATTTATAAAAATTCAAACAAATGAGAAGCTAATAGCATCCATATTTTATATTTAGTCACTTGAGCAAGATTAAGATTTCAAACTCTTTAGTCAAGCCTATATTCTTATGAGATATTTTAATTTAAATGCCAAACCCAAAAACAATAATCGATTTAATAAATATTTATAATAATTTGATTATGTAAACCAGCTCAGAACATTTAAAAAAAAACGTGCTCCATTATGAGACTCTCGTGCGGTAGATTAAATTCATTATAAGCTAATTTAGCTGATCGCTTAAACAGATTTAAAAGTGTCAACCTTAGAAGTTTAATGGAGGTAGTAAATAACACTTTATAACTTATTTCATTGATACAAATACAAATTTATTTTAATTTATTACGTGTCGTTTTTGTTATGACGGGTTTTCTAAAGTTTATTTATTTGCTTTTTAACTGCGACAAATTAGATAACAGAAGCTCTACTAAAAGATATACTGTTGCCTTATTGTCTAGATTTTTACATTCTCCTTGCATCTAAGATTACCAACCAAGTGTTTGTATTTTTTCTTATATCGACTCTTGTATAGTTTTGAATAAATTTCTTGTTAATTTTGGATTAATAAGTTACACATTTATACTCGTAATATGCAATATGCATTTTACCAGAACTTTTCATCCGAACGGTATGTTTTTTTTTGACAAAATTTAAAAAGAATTCTGACACAAAAGATGAATAGGTTATGTACTCTGTATACCAACATATACAAAAACATAAACAAATTTAAATAGATTCAAAAATTAGAAACCTCAACTATTAGTGACATCATATTTATAAAGAAGGTGTGTTTGACAAAAGCATAAATCTTCAAAGATGTAGCATAAAATATGGCACAATACCTGTTTTGACTATTTACGAATCTCTTCCGGACTGATGATTTAAGAATCAGTATGAGATTTTTTAATACAAAAACTTATAGTACGTAGCAGTTAGGAACTGTGATCTAAATCGACTAACTGTTTTATCACATTAGGATCTCAATAGATCCATTGCACTTCTACAATATAAACAAAAAGGTAACAGAAGAAGAAGCGTTAGCGAATTAAAAGGAAAATAAGGTTCCTCCCTGAACCATCTTCTGAATTCTGAATAAATTAAAGGATGTTCCTCATAAGCGTGATTGAGACATCGTGATGAATCACTCAGATCATTGAAAAAGTATTTTTTCAGGGCTGCTATTCTGGTCTGGGCATAGGGCACGGCTTAAGCTTTCACCCAGGAAATCAGATTAGTTGTCTGTCTCTTCTTCGTCCTGAAACCTTCTTCAGGAATAAGATGTGCTGGATATCAATTTTGGTTATTTGGATGCCTTTTGAGTTGTGAGAACTCGTTAAGACTCCAACAAAGAGAATTAGTTGATTCCTGCTTAGCTTAAGTACATAAATAAAGGGTTTTTCAACAGGGACGCTACAAAAGTAAAGCGATAGGGACAGCAAACGACGCCATATTTCTTGCCGCTCTTTTGACATTTCTCTTCAGTAAGTTTTGTCATTTCATGAAGATATACGAGCCAATAACGAATCGAAATTATTTAAATTTACTACCGAAATTCGGACTCAGTGACCTCAACGTTAAGAGCGCTACGTCCAATTTATTGTCGTCATAATCGTCCTAGCAGATCAAGAATTGAGCGTCTAGTGGAAAAATTTGAATCCACAGGCACAGTACAAAATGTTCCCGTGCCAGTGAGACAAAGAAGGGCCCGTAGTGTCGAGAATATTGCTGCCGCTGAGGCTTCAGTTGCAGAAAGCCCAAAATGTGTCTCTCACACGTCATTCTCAAGCAATGGGCATCTCTGTGACGTCGTTGTAGCGAATTTTGCGAAAAGATCTTGGCCTACATTCTTACAAGATTAAATTGACACAAGAACCGAAGCCGCTTGACCACCAGAAGCGTCGTATGTTCGTGAATTGGGCTGAGCAACAACTTGAAAATGATTCGGATTTTCATCGAAAAATCATCTTCAGCGATGAGGCTCATTTCTGGCTGAATGGCTTCGTCAATAAACAAAATATTCGGTATTGGTCAGGCAATCGACACGTACTCCATGAGTCATTATTGCATCCCGAAAAAATTACGGTTTGGTGTGGTTTATGGGCCGGCGGCGTCATTGGGCCGTACTTCTTCCGTGATGATCAAGATCGGCACGTTACTGTGAATGGGGATTGCTACCGTTCAATGATAACCGAATATTTTTGGCCCCAATTGGATGATATAGACTTGGAGGACATGTGGTTCCAACAGGACGGCGCCACAAGCCACACAGCGAATTTCAGAATAAATTTATTGGAAACCAAGTTTGGAGAACGTGTTATCTCACGAAATGGTCCACTTGCTTGGCCGCCTCGGTCGTGCGATTTGACGTCGTTAGACTATTTCCTGTGGGGCTACGTCAAGTCTATGGTCTATGCCAACAAGCCAGCAACGATTGATGAAGTTCGTACGAATATCGAACGTGAAATTGCAGCAGTATCGGCCGATTTATGCTTGAAAACCGTCGAAAATTGGGTTCAGCGTCTGGACTTCTGCAAACGTGCCCGTGGTGGCCTAGCTGAAAAAATCGAGTTCCATACATAATGGCATCGAACGTACTTTCACAGGAATAAAGTTTGTTTTATTTAAAAAAAAGCTTTTGTACCGCTCTTATTGAAAATCCCGATAGCTTGTTTTCTTACTGCGAGAGACCCCAGTAATCTCCAATTTATTTTCGTAAATATCACGTTATTCTGAGAACCATCGCAGAGTGAGTAAGGGCCATTTTTTCATTGCTGAGTAAACTTTGAATCAAATAAGTGTTAGCTAATTCTGAAAAGTCATCCTTAACTTATATTAAAACATCAAAACTAATCGTTGTGTTTTTCTTTCTGAAGTGTAAAAAAAAAGTTTTGTAAACTATACCCGTCATACAAATATTTTCTAACTTTCTCTTATATCTGCCATTTATGAATTTAGATTTATTGAAAAAGTCTGGTGTTAACATCTAACTTGGGACTAAGTTAAAAATTTTTAAAAGAGTAGTAGATTTGTTTCGCTGCACAGTAGATTGCAGTTTGGGTCTAAATGCAGTAGATCTTCTGCAGAAGGAGTAGGGTGGCAGCACTGGGTGGTATCCAAAGCGAAAATCATCCTCAGATTAGTCCCTGAAACAACTCTCCAAAAAAAGTTACATAATTTGGAGTTAGTTTAGAATTTAAATGGACTGAAAAACACGTTTCTGGGTTATATACAATCTCACAATGGCCCTTAGTTTTTTGCGGTGAGTGATTTCAACTTTGCTGCTGATATTTTCTTGAATTTTGTGACAAATTTTACAAAGAAATGGGTTTGATAGCGGTCTATAAGCTGTCTATTAAGATATCAATATTCTTATGCTTGCCTTCGATTTGCAGCTTCACAAATACCGAGTTGATATTCCAGGAAGTCATCGCAAAAGTTTGGAAGCTTTATTGTTCTATTGAAAAGACCTTACCTCATCATCATCCGTCTTTGAACCGTTCCTTTTAGTTTCAAATTTATGATCCAGTTTTCCTTCCAGGACTTCTTTTTTTTTAGTCATATTTAAAATGTTTCTATTCCTTGACATTTAACTCGTAACTAATGGTTTCAGCTTAACCTTAAGAACAATAAGGCCGTCGGAACTGATGGTTTACCAGCACAGCGCTTCAAACACGAAGGGGCTTACGTCGAAGGGTGCATGCATTAAATCATCAACCAAGTTTGGGAAGGAAGTTTTGAAAAGCTCTGGAAAATCTCAATAGCACATTTTTTAATTTAACCTTCCATTAGGCTTTCTTACGGAAGTATCGCCATCCAAAGACATGTAGGTAGGTAGTTGGAGGCAGAAAATCGTTAAATCAGGTAAAGTCGCTTTGGATGCGAATAATTTGCCAACCAGACTTTGAAAAATTGTCTGGTGTTTTTGGAAAGGAAAGTAAATTTTCTACTCAGCACTGAAAACTGCATTAATTTTGAATGTTTGGCTTAGAGGTATGTAGTTTTGGGCAGCAAATCAGTAATATCACTTTAGTTATGAATATATTACCAACCAGAAGCATGTGGCACGCCCGGTGATTGGTCTATTAGAGCCAATGTCCCATCTTGCAAGTACTATCAATACCCCTGATAAACATCACATAAAAGTTCCTATCCATAGTAGTCTGTGAGCATCATAGGCAGTCTTGCAACTCTATGATTTGCAATCAGCAGTATGGCTTCTTTCTAGGCAGATCGAACACAGACCAAATCTAAGCTCTTAGATAAATCCCGGAAAAGACCAATGAATTTCAAGCTGAATCTCATTATATTTTCATCAACTTTAAAGCCGCATATGATAGCATCTGATATTTCGAAAAACTGATCCAGTTGCGTCGCATGACATTGTAAAATCCACTATACAAGGCGCAAGTAAGGAAATAACTCCTCCGAGCTATTTTAGTTCTGGAGCAATTTCCACACAAATCAATGGTTAAAACTGAAGGCTCTATTTTGAACAGAAATTTCCAACTTCTAGGATATGCGAATGATACATATGCCGTTCCCAACAGGCCATTATAGAGTATTTTATGGCAATTGAAGGACAAGTTAGTAAAACTTGTTGGTGTAGAAGTAAGAAACAATGAACAATCTGTTACTGCGTAGGGGAAAACGTCGTTCTATTTCGTTTTGGTGCAACAAATGGGTTCAAAACTCCTGTCCTCACACGTAAGACTTAGCGCAAGCTCTATAAAACCCTTATACTGCCACAGTCCTGCTTTATGGCACCGAGTTTTGGGCGATAAGCAAAACCGGAGAGCTGATACTGGGCTCTTTCCAAAGAAAAAGCGTTTGGCAAATATTTGGTTATGTGTGTGAGGACGGTGGAGAATGGAGGAGAGGACGTGAGTGCAGTCCAGAAAACCAAAACTCGTCGACTATATTGGCTAGTAAATGGACAATAATACTGCATCCAAGAGTCTTTGAATCCCAGTCTCCAAGCCCAAGCTATAGCAGATGAGCAGATGTTAGATGGCTTGCCATAGATAAGTCGAAGTAGCGTGCTTGGGATCGTTGATGAATGGAGAGCTGCCATGTGTGCCTTAGGCTATACAATTTTATTGATAGGGAGCCAGATAATCAGGCAATAAACTGAAGTTTTCAAGGATTGATTGTAAAATTTTGTTCACATATGTAAACTTAACAATGTCTATGAATTTATCTCAAATAGTTTAACTAATATCTATCAATCGACCAGAAATGTCTTTTTTGGTTGCAAATCATTGCTTTTCGTCCCGAAGAACTTTGATCTTGGTATTTTTGTAACTCTTTTCTGTGCGTAAATTTCCTGAGTCACTTGGCTTGGATGCACACAGTGAATTAGAAGATCTGATTATTAAAGGTTTTAAATAAAAACATCATATCCAATGCTTTTTCGATTTTAGAGAAAGCTCCCGGTAGTGACTTTGTAACTATTCAAAGTAAAAGTAACATCTTCCTAAAATTTCAGTAATAAATGGAGTTTTAAGTGAGCTTTCCAGAAATTTAAGCTTCATACCAAGAATTTGATGATAGGTGTTGCAGACTGATTTCAGCCCTATTTTCTTTTAAATCTTACTCATACTTAAATATTGCGTAGAAAGTGAAATAAACTTGTATCCAAAGACGGTTGCTACTGTTGTACTTCTTTGAGAGACCCATGATACAATATAAAACTTGGATTCATCTGTTTTCAGAAGCATTCAGCCTTACCTTTGTTAAGTGTTGGTATTGGAGACATTTTACCAATGACACTCTTGATGTTTTTTTTAACAAAATGCCACATCGTTCTATAAAAACTCCTAATAGTTTGGTTTCCAAACCTACTACCGTGCGCTTTTTGGTGGTTCTATTTTTTTATGACTAGAATTCATTTGTTCCACAATACCATAAAGTTTAGCGTAGAAGAAATTCTTATAATCATGGCGCTCAATCTGCAGTCCAGTCAGGAAACCGAATTATTTTTATATCTGTAATTTATTTTTGACATAATGGATGCTATTTAGCTCTGTCTCTTGGGCGCCATTTTCAAAAACGGTGCCCAATCTGTGGAAAATGGTAGATTATATAAGAACTCATAAGCCACTTTCAAAAATGTCCATCATCAAAAATAACTATTGAAAACTTAAAAGAAAGGTTCTGAGTAGACGCACCATGATCGGATAAAATTTCCGTGTTGTCACTTTTCGGAAACATACCTTTATTTATGTCAACGGGTAGAACCTTCACTTTTTTAATAATTTTCAATATTTAAAAACTGCCGAAACACACCAGATGTGGAACGCATGTTGATAAATAAAAATTGATATTTTGAAAACAATTATTGAGTAGACACGCTTCCAGTTAAAATTTCAATGTTGCCAGTTTTTAGGAACATACTTTTTTGTATGTCAAAATATTGGACAACCCCTTTTTTGGTAGTTTTTAACGTGAAAAAAATTGTTGTAAAAACAACGGTTGGTCTCTTAGAAGATAATTATTTAGGAAAAGCATTTTTGGGAAAAACATCAGTGTTGCCACTTTTCGGGAATATACTTTTCTTATATCGAAGGGTGGCACTTCCTGCCTCTGGGTAGTTTTTAAAAATATAGCCTCAGTTTACTTGTTGAGATTTTTTTTTCTAGAACTGGATATCTTAAATACGAGTACTCTCTCTTAAACATGATTATTACACACTTCATCAGTTGGGTGTTTATTAAATTATAGGTAACCTTAAGCCATGCTTAAAATGTTAAGAACAGTTTCCACTTGATGTCATAATCTCATGATATCATGACTGCCATAATATACAAGTAGGTACATCTTCTGAAAAAGATGTGTTTGTTTTTGGTATTCAAACAAAAAAATGACATTCATCGGTTTCTATTCAAATATTCATTCATATCATTGTCAATATTCATTGAGCTGAAAATGATGTAAGATATCTACTTTTCGAATAAGAATTCCCATTCACCTGATACCCAAGTAATACCAAACCCAGCAAGCAATGCGCATCAGCAACAACAACTCATACTATGGAATCGAATGAATTAAGTTCAATGGTTATTCACAAATCAACCACAGAAAAATTAAATTCATAATTAATATTATAAGAATAAAACGAAGTAGAGTCGATGATATTACACAAAGAAGTTCTTCATCTTCAAGAATATCATGCCTCGCCTTTTGAAAGCTAATTTATTAAAAATCCGAGATTCCCCAAAGCCTTTTAGTATCATAAACATTTAATTTTTCTCCATAATTTTTAACATTTTCATCCAACATTTTTGTTTTACAAAAAAAAATCCAAACGTTGCGAACTGTCAAAAGAGCATCATTACTCTTGAGATGCTATACAAAAAAAGGGCAAACACAACAAGAAAAAATCCTCAGGCGAAAAATCAAAATCAGTGAAAAATCAAAGAACAAAAATATTATTTTCCAAACTGGTAAAAAGCTACCCCTTTTTGAAAAAATTAAGGGTGCTAAAGTATAACACAAACGTGTCAACTGCCCTTAGGTGGTTTTTCACTTGCCACGCAGCATCAGTTATGTCGTCACTTTTTGAACAAAACGAAGTTGCTGTGAGAAGAACTTTCTCGTACTAGTTTTATATCACAAAGTTTCCCTCTTGGAAAAAAGTTCCAAATAAAATACAAAAGACAGAAACAAGGATAGGAAGACAGAGAGAGAGAGAGAGGGAGAGTTGTGTGGTTGCTCTGCTTCCATCATTGTCTCTATATATGATTCCACAACCAATTTAGTGAATGGAAACAGTGAACTTTATTTTGCACAAACTGAAAACTCAAAAACGAGAAAAAAAAAAACAAATTCTCAAATGAAAACTCTCCAAAGAATCATTCAGCTTGGATGCATCTTTACTGATGTTTGGCTTTTTGTTCTCCTTTCACTCGACTGGAGCACCACAAAGGACCCACTCACATTCACTCGTGACACTCACAAACACGCACATCCAGGCACTCTTCTATAGAAGGTATATACAAACTGCATAAACATCAACATCAACACCAACACCATCCGCATCCATCCACTAAGAGTATAATGATTTTATCGAACCCCGGGGGGTGTAATTTGTAGCACCAACCGAACCAACTTTCGGGTGAAAAATTTTAAATTGAATGTCCTGGAGCATTGTTTTGGTTCCTTTGTAATCACACACACAATCTATTTATACAAAATAGCCTTGAGGTATTTTTTCGTTCCTGTTTTTAGTTTTTTTTTTTTTTTTTTGAAAAGACATCTTTTGGGTGGGGTGTTCTTTGTTTTGCTCCAAGGCTAGTTAGGTAATCAAAACTTCAAAACTTTATTTTTTTTTTTGTGTGGTGCTATGACATTTGCTTTGTTTTTTGACAGTTTAACTGAAATGACAAGTGGGTTTCGATTGCAAGATAGAAAAATCTAATTATTAATTTCTTTCATAAATTGTCTATTTTTAATTTTTTACCCTGAAATGAAAATAATGGGAGTATTTTTTTTTAATTTTTAGGATATAGCTCAAATGGATTGAGCTGTGTTGGTGTTAACAAAGCCACGTTGGATCCACACACGCATTTAAGACAGCCCGGTAAGTACCACCAGATGTTTTTGTTTCTTGTTTTTCTTATACTCAATTTTTCAAAAGTTTCAAATTTAAACAAATTCTTTTTCAACTTTTTGATAACGTGAATAAACGATCCTATCTACAAAGAAAACCCGGCCTAAATTTAGTTTGATTTGTAAAAATTAGCATTTTTATATTTCCTACATATTCCACAAAGTTTCAAATGAAAAATTCGTTCGAATTTCGTTCGTTCGCTAACCTCAAGTTTTCCTTAAGAATCCATTTTACTGGTTTATTTTTATTAAAATTTGGATCTGTCGGTGACCAAATAAATTTTACTTACCTGAAATAAATGTAAAAATTTGCGACCATTCGAAATTTGCATGTCGCAGCTTATATGCAAGGTACAAAAATAGGGTGTATTCATAAACGTCAGCCTAACTAAGAACTGCGTTATCTGCATTCATAAAGTCAGATTTTCGATCGAACTAACCTAGTCGAACTGCAGTACGTACCGTACATAAACGTCAGACTGTCGTCAGCGTCGGGCAGATTGTGCAGCTGAATTTGTTTGGCTGCAGAAAGAGCGGGAATTATTAAAATAATTTTTAAGACAACAAGAAGGACAAAGCAGCACTGACTCGTAAAGAATGTAAGTAATTGCAAATATTTTATATTTTTTTTGTATTTTATTTTATAATTTTCTTTTCTTTTTGGGTAAGCAAATCAAAAATCAAATTCAACAAAATTTGTTTGGCAGCCATTTTTCTCTGACGTTTATGAACTCTATTTACATACAAATCGGACTAAATCAGACCTTTTTGTTTACTGCAGACATTCTGCATTGGGAGTGCGTTCACAAATGCATTAGAAAAGAAATGCGATTGTACTAGCGCAGATTTTCTGCGTGAATACACCCATAGTTGACTCAGACCCAAGCGAGATCTTTCATATTAAGAAAAGAAAATTTGTTTAAGCGGGAAAGTTCCAAATACAAAATTTGTCTTATCTAATTATTTTTATCTATTATCTAATGAAAATTCTAAAATCTAAAATTTTCTGAGCACGGGTTATATTTTTTGTTTCCTAATACGAAATTTTGCATTCTGTAAGAAGTCCATTTCACGTAAGCGATTTTATTGTTCTTTGTTTGGCCTATAAGCATACTGAGATGCAAAAATGCTATTGAATTTTTGGGAAATTTGTCACACTAGCCTCTTTTCAATTTTTTTTGATACGCTCCAAAAAAAGTGATTTGCAATTTACCTTGTGGCTACACGAGCCAGTACTGGCTAGCCAGTTGGCTACATGCATTGACTGTCAATTTCTCTTCGTGTATTTGCTGTGACGAAAGTGACATACTGTACTGGCTTCTATACTGGCCAGCGTTCGGATGTTACTCCAAATAATTAAATATATCGGCTACGATATTCCGCTTTCTCAAAATTAAATGCACTAAAAACACACTGACACCATGCGACAGAACTGGCAAAGGAACAGATCGTTACGAATGTTTTCCGTTGGTTTTGGAGAGCCTTCTGTAAAAGCTCTCCCAAACCAACGTGAAACTTTCAGAAATAAAACGAAAATTTACGTTTACTTGGCGTTAAATGAGAGCACCTACACTGACGCGATGTGCTTAATCAATTCAGTTTTTTGGTTCCCTTCTCAAATGGAAAGAGGACCCAACAACACACCACACGAGACGGACATAATAACCACGACATAGAAAACCACGTTTACACTTTTTGAACTATAGCTTATTTTAACCACTTTTAAAATTTCAATTTTGGAAAAAAAAAATTTGGCGAGACTATGGCGAGACCAGAGCGATATGATGGCAAAACTTGCCTATGGCAAAAAACCACATGAAAATGTTTTGGCGAAACTAAAGCAAGATCATAGCGAGAAAGCCACGACATAGATTCCCGTGTGAATGGGCATATAGAGACCACAGAGAAACGAGTTTAATGACCAAGATACTGGAAACTATGTTTGGACGACCACGGCGAGAGACAAATGAGTCATCATCGTCGTTTTCGCTTCAAACCGAGTAAGCCAACTCGATTTTCAAAAGCCACGCATTAAAATTAAAACTAATTTTTGGGCTAACTCGATTGAAAAATTTTTGGTTTGATATCACTACTTGAAATTGAAATATCAAGATTATAATATGAAATTCAGTTTTAATATGGATTAAACAATTAAACTGACCTCCGCAATGCTGTTTAAATCTAATTGTATTAATCGGATTAAACGAGTGAATAATATGGACATTAGCAAATTTATAAAACTTTGAGTTCTTTAGGACTGGGCACATGGACTCCCGATTCTTATTTTATTAATATTTTATGAAAGAAAATGTGAGTAAATTTTAGTTAGCCTACCTATTTTTCCAAATCTGCTCCAAAAAAAGTACTGCCGAACCCTCTTACTGGCTGCTCTCCTGGCTTCCCAACTGACTACGAAAAAAACAAGCCAGTTTCTCAGGTTTCTATGTGCCAGTAAAAAAATGTGAGGGTATTGGGACTTGCTAGCCAGTACTCGCTCGTGTGGCCTCAGGGTTAGACAAAAATTAAAAAAAATTCGATTTCCTAGGTTAGTTTTTGATAACTTTTCCTGCTTAAATCTTTTTATAAAATTTTATAAACTATTCATTTCGTTAGAAAACTTGGAACAAAAAGTTTCAAGTGTAAAATTGTCAAATTCGGTTTAGTTTCGGAGTTAAACTAAAAAGTGAGTTTTAGACGAATCTGGTTGGTTTTTTCAAAAATTTTACGGCAGATGCTCCTACCAAAAACTCTTAATTTAAAGTGCAGTTAAATGCCTAAAAAGACGGCAGACACAAGACCACCCGGCAGTTAAATTTCAAGATGGTTAATGAAACAGACGTTTAATCTCTTTTTTTTTACCATCTCGCTAATGTTCTTAAGTCTGGCCCTTTACAGTTTCTTGATACATATAATTAAAAAACTCCAATTTATGATAAACGCATACCAAACTAAGGTTCATTGGAAAATTGCAGAAGTCGATGTTAATCCAAAATAAGGTAAGACACCAACAGAATTCACATGTAACAGACCAATATCGCTCCATATCAATCATATAATAAGTTTTCGTAAAACTGGCCCTGAAAAGACCTAAAGAAATAGTAGAAAAGAGAAAATTAATTCCGAACCATCAAATTGGACCTAGGAATAAACACTCCACGATTAAATTAATGATTTTGTGGTAAAGGAAGGAAAACAATTAAATATTCTCAGCTCTGTTTTTAGATATTGTTCAAACCTTTGACAAAGTATAGCATTTATGACCTTTTCTGCGAAAGAAAAGAAATAAGTTGTGAGAAATTTTCCTCCACTCTCGTCTTATCTCTATTTTAACGAGGTATACAACTCCCTTTACCATCGCTATCTAGTGATCATGCGAACCAACCTTATCAATGATCCTAAATATTTTTTTCAGTTTTTTAACTATAAACGATGGCTACCCTAACACTCTCACTTTCAATAACGAAACTTTAAATCATTCTCATATTATTGCCAATCTATTTGCTAAATTTTTCAAACAATCTTTTGCCGATGAATCCTTTGCGCCTAATTCTGCATATTTCATTTATCTACAAAACTTTTCTCTTGAACCACTTCTCCCTCGAACTGTCAATCCGTATCTCATCGAAAGTAAATTAAATCAACTAAAAGATGAATGTTATCCTGGTCTCGATGGTCTCCCTGCCATACTTAAAAAAAAAATGCTGTTCCAATCTTTCTCTTTCTCTCTCAAAAATTATTAGCCTTTCCCTAAATCTTGGTGAATTTCCTCAGGTATGGGAATCATCTTTCATAATCCCAATACACAAAAAGGGTTCAAAACATGATATAACCAATATTAACGTCCAATTGCCAAGCTTTCTCACATACCCAAATTCTTTAAAATTATTTTATATGAAACGTTTAGTTTCCACTGCAAATCTCTCATCTCCCCCAGATAGCATGGCTTTCTCAAGTGCAGATCTACAATCACCTTGTTGAATTTGTGTCTTTCACGCTATTAGCCAAAGAGAAAGGTTACGAAGTCGATGTTATCTCAACCGATTTCTGTAAGGCCTTTGACAAAATTTCCCATAAACTTATACTTTTCAAATCGTCCACTCTCGGCTTCAAACCTTCCATGTCAAATAGGATCTTCTCGTTACTTTAGCATTTGTTTGAGATTAGCCACCTCTTGTTCTTTCTTTGCTATCTCCGGTGTCCCCCAAGGCAGTCACCTAAGCTCACTTTTATTCATTCCTGCTATTAACAATATTGAAATGGTCATGACACATTATTCTATTTCATTGTGCGCTGATGATACCTAGTTTTTCAAGACCAATTCATCGACACGTGACTCTTTCTTTGTTCAACATGACCTTGACAGTTTTTCAGTTTGGTGTCTTAAAAATTGCTTTGAGCTAAACGTTGCCAAATGTCAAACAACCTCTTTTACGCGTAAGCCTATTTAATCTTCTCCCTATCTCTACCTCCTTCATGATCAACCCAACCCCACCGTTTATAATATTCATGACATTTGCACAATACATAATCCGGATCTCTCCCATATATGTAGATGATATAATTCTCAAGTCATTCTCAAGGCAAATTCAGCCCCCAAACTCGTCAAAAGATAGTCAAGTCAAGAGAGCGTTCAGCATCGCTTCCTTCGCTTTGCTCTTTGAATGCTTTGACCCTGCCTCCTATCTAGACCGCATGAAACTAATGAACTTGAATTCTTTGGAAGAATGAAGAGGAATATCAGACATTCTCTTCATTAATTGTTTACTTTCTGGTTCCGTTGACTGCATTTCATTTTACAACTCTATCTCTTTTAACATTAAGCCTCTTTCACAAAATTCTCGTCTTTTTTTCTTCCCACCCACAGGACCTCCCTTGGCTCAAATGAACCTATCTCTTGAATGCTGCGAATTGTTAATTGGAGTATTCCTTTCTTGAAATTCCGTCTTCTGAATAGCCCTCCTCCACACTTACCTTAGCTTAAGTTCTTAGTTTATTAAGAATTAGCTTGTATTAAGCCGAATATCTGGGTGTTTTTTCCAAAATTAAATTGAATTGAAAATTAAAAAAACTAACGTAGGATTCTCGTAACCGATCCTTAAGAGTGATATACGACTAAAATTACTCTGGAATAAATGAAATTAAAGTTGCTGTACCACAAGGAAGTGTCCTAGGGCCTATACTTTTTTTTGCTTCGTACAAAGGATATTCCAGTGGACATAAACGCTATGATGATCACTATTGCTGATGATTAAATATTGGTGCCAGATAAATCCGTTACGATGGCTACACAAACATTTCAAACTGCGATCGAAAATGTTAAAATCGTCGTATAGCTGGGACAAACTGTAAAAAAGAAAAGCTTGTGTTCCAATGTTTATAAACAGTAAAGCAGTAAATTGTGCCAATACTGCCGAACACCTTGGAATGGCAAGAGCACATTAAAAAGAAAAAAAAAAAGGATGACAAAACTTGAAGGACAGACGAAGTGTAAATTCTTAATCCAGTTTGGACATATGGCATCTAAATATGGAGCAGTACCAAAGAAAACAAATGCTGAACTCATCCAAAAATCCCAAACCAAAGTCCTTCGTGGAATAATAAATGCGGCTTGGTGTATAAGAAATAACGATCTACATCGTGATCTTCAAATAGAAATGGTTACAGAAGTGATTGCAACCAACCAACTCCGAAACTGTTTTAAAAGTACGAGACAGTGTTTGTAGACTAAGAAGAAACAACCGTCGGTTGTCTTAAAACTATGGGAAAGTATTCATACTTGGAACTTCTCTTAAAGTGATTTAAAAAATAATAAATATAAAAAAAGAGCTGAGGATGGGATCCTACTTAAGTTTGTAATACCAATTTATCTAGATCTACACCAACGCAGGTACTGTTTTTGTCAGCCGATAGCTGCAGGCAAATTTTCAAAATTGACATAATTAAAGTATAAATATAACTTGTCCTTTAAATTCTAGAATCTTTTTAAACAAATATTGAAATAGTTCCTAAGCTTTTCTTTCAATTCTTCCAGTTGATTTCCTAATACGACACCCTCGCATTTTTTCGGCCGACAAATCCATATTGCTTTCTTCCTTAAATTCTTTAGTCCTTTCCTGGGCAACATAGCCATAGGTATACTTAAATTTGCAACTTCTTGTCCTTGATTGAATGCTAAGTGCAAACAACTAAATAAACTTTTACCCTGGTCCTAATGTGTGTCCAGTTTTGTTTAAATATATTTGCAAATACAAGTAACAATATCAATCTAAATCCTTCTGGTTCATTTAGTCCTATTTATATTTATATACAAAAAAAATGTGAAAAGGATATTTGCATTTCCCTTCCATCATATCCAGGTGGTTGGATGGTTTTAGCTTGATGTTGTTGTTGGTGATGATGTGTAGGTGGTGTTACCTCCGTTCTTCGTATAGTATCGTGGTTTTGGTGAGTGGTCCTCCATAAAGAAAAGGGGTTGTTTGCAAATGTGTCCACGAGGACGAGTGTGTATACCACTAAACAAAACCAGCCAGCATTCGCAAGAAGTCTGCGGGAATGGAATAAATGCATTTAAAGTACATTTGTTTGCTAAGGACACTTGAAGTTGCTATAATGCTTTCATACACATACTCTCACTTACATACGCTCTCCTCCTGATGCATGCCGTTCTTGAGTTTATTATTAAGGATTATTTTTTCCTCCTGTGCGTATTTTTTTTTTGTTTTTGTTTGCTTTTTTTTTTTATTTACACAGTTTAGGCATTCTTTTCTGGCCGATTCAAACTTTACACTTTAAAAGGTTACAAACGGCTGATTTTTCTATTGTTCAAACAATCTCACTGTCGGTTTTTATTTTGTTGTATTTTGATGTTTTGTTGAATTGGAGAAATAGAAACACTTTCTGGTTTTTTGGGATACAATTCAATATAGGAAGGTATGTAATATTAGGTATATGGAATTCAAGTTGACAAACATTCGAAAGGGAATTCGAAATAATACGAGTATCTACAGTGGTTTTGAATTCTGAATTCTGTATGCCACGCGCACACTTTTTGTTAAAGAGGCTAAAAAATAAACCCTTCACTATGCTCGTATATATTCGTTTGGACCTATTGTTAGCTTTTGTTTCTACTTATTTTGCATGAATTACTCTGCTTTAAGCAGTTTGAAGTGGCGAATTTAAGATCGATTTGCGACAGTTTCAGTTATATTTCACCACTTTTAAGGGGTTTTAAGTGGGATTGGATTACTATTTGCGTATCCTAAGTATGTCTCCATACTGTATAAAGTGGAAGGGTGAGCTGTCTAATTGAGTTTTATAAAGAAGGTTGAAGTTTTTAATAGGTCTATTCGATATTCAAAATTTGTATACTTGTTCTATTTCAATGCATATAGAAAATAGAGATTTCAGGAAAAAAACTTGAACAATCATCAACATAACTTTAAATACCTGCAGCTAAATTTTACATTAATTGTAAATTTTATCTTATAACACAAAATATTTCAGAAAGACCAAAGTTAATAACAATGCTGTACAAAATCCAGTACTTTAAGTAATGCCTCGAATCACTCCTTTTGTTTTGAAAGTTCTCATATTCATTTAAAATTAGAGCTTTAATAATATCTCGAAACATCAATTTTTTCATAAGGGCCATGGCCCGGGGCGGCACACTGCGTGGAGTGGCATTCAGCTTTGAGTTAAAATATAAAATTCCTTTACAAAAAAGTATGCAGAAAGTTAAGACTTACAGGCACTGCAAAGTGATCCGTACTACTTATTTCTATCTACTTTAAACAAAGCCTGCGCAAGTAGTGACGAAGGTAGGAACTAAGTCAAGTAAATTCTTTATTCCTGTGAAAGTACGTTCGATGCCATTATGTATGGAACTTAATGTCTTTTGCATGGCCACCACGGGCACGCTAGCAGAAGTCCAGTCGCTGAAGTTCATCAATCGTCGCTGGCATGTTGGCATGGACCATAGACTTGACGTAGCCTCACAGGAAATAGTCTAACGGCGTCAAATCGCACGACCGAGGCGGCCAAGCGACTGGACCATTTCGTGAGATAACACGTTCTCCAAACTTGGTTTCCAATAAATTGATTGTGATATTCGCTGGGTGGCTGGTGGCGCCGACCGTCCTGTTGGAACCACATATCCTCCAGGTCCATATCATCCATTTGGGGCCAAAAATATTCGGGTATCATTGAACGGTAGCAATCCCCATTCACAGTAACGTGCCGGTCTTGATCATCACGGAAGAAGTACTCAGCCTCATCGCTGAAGATGATTTTTCGATGAAAGTCCGAATCATTTTCAAGTTGTTGCTCAGCCCAATTCACGAACATACGACGCTTCTGGTGGCCAAGCGGCTTCAGTTCAGATGTTGGCCAAGATCTTTTCGCAAAATTTGCCATAACAACGTCACAGAGATGCCCAACGCTTGAGAACGACGTGTGAGAGACACATTTGGGCATTCTGCAACTGAAGCCTCACTGGCAGCAATACTCTCGAAACTACGGGCATTTCTTTGTCTCACTGGCACGGGAACATTTTGTACTATGCCTGTGGATTCAAATTTTTCCACTAGACGGTCAATTGTTGATCTGCTAGGACAATTATGACGACCATAAATTGGACGTAGCTCTCTTAACGTTGAGGCCACTGACTCCGAATTTCGGTTGTAAATTTAATAATTTCGACTCGTTGTTGGCTCGGTATATCTTTCCGTCATGAAATGGCAAATTTTACTGAAGAGAAATGTCAAAAGATGGGCAAGAAATATGGAAATATGCTGTCCCTGTCGCTCTACTTTTGTAGCGTCCCTGTTGAAAAACTCTTTAGTACTAGGAAAGTGACCTTATTAAAAAAAGAAACTATCAGTGGTTCCACTCTGTAGTTAATTGAACTTTTCACTAAAGATATTAGCTGTATTATGAAAGAAGGCCCTGGTCCCAGTGAAATTTAAATTGTTCAAGATTAATATTATTTGTCAAGCCAGTCTCGGATTCCAAATTTCGAATGTGCGTGTGATCTTAAAATAAAAAAAAATTGAAACCACTTTTGCTTTTTCAAATTGCAACTTAAGGGGCCCCCCTTATCTCTGGGACCTTGGGTACCGTCCCGGAATGCCCTAAGGTAGCTACGTCACTGGGCGCTACTTCTCTCCAATTCATCTCTAAAAAGTGGGTGTGGTAAGAAATTGTGTATGACTTATTTAGAAAAACATTACCTGGACATTTTATTCTAGGTTTCTTTATCAATATTTTTTTAGGAAACGATAAAATATAAAAGTGGGCATGGAAAAAAGTTTTAAATAGCAAAATTACTAAAAATTACAAGAAATTATTTACAATTTTTAAGGAGCACACCCCTAACTTATATCAAGTTGAGAAGATTAGTTGGACCTTTTTGAAAAAGTGGGCAGAAAGTTTCTTTATTCTTGTTATTCTTTGATCATGCCTTAAAAATTTTATTTGCATCGGTTAACGGCTTCAGATTTTATAAATTGATCCACTGTCTGGTGGACGTTATGATGAGATTTTTTGTTAATTCTATTATCGTAATATTAGATTTAGTTTAAACTTAGAAATTTTTGGAAATTTTTGTTTGACATGAAATCAATATGGGGGCTATCGTGATTTAACTCACGGAATTTTTCCCATCCTCGAAAATGATTGAATTTTGATTGCATTTTTTCTCGGAATTTATTGGTATTGAAAATGAATATTACACAATAGGCCTTGGGCTACCTTTTTTGATTGACTAAAATTGAATAGTAAAATATTTTTGGTATTTCCAATTTAAGAAGATGGAAGAAATTCCATGAGAAATTTGATCCCCCTATATGAGCTATTTCCTAAAAATTGGCCCTTTTTGGAAGTTAAAGAAGATTAGGAAAATTGTACCAATAGTTTATGGTATTTTTAAGGAAGTGCATTGGTACTTGGTGGATTGTGGATACCAAAGTCTGACACGTTTCTTTTTAAGCTTTTGGGAGGGTTGGGAGGTAAATGAGAAGTTTCCTTAAAAAAGCCATCCGCTTTCAACTTATTTTATCTTAAATATTTGTTTTTAAAATTTTATTACTTTCTTTAATAAAAACAAAAAAAAGAGCTTAGATTGTAAATAAAAAAAAATCAGTCACGTTGAGAGTTCTAAAATTCCGTTATATTGATGTTCTTGTTTTCTTCCTATCATATCTCAGCTGTAAGTTTTAAGGGTCTAAAGTTTTGCTGTAAACATTGAAGAAATCATACTAAAAAATCTTAACAGTACAAAATAAAAAATATAAAAAACATTCGGTCTGCAGTTTAAGCCATTTTACTTATGAAATTAATTTTTTTTTATAAAACTATTTTTGTGGCGAGGATCCTCTCCTAAAAAAAAGTTCATTATATTTAACGATTTTTGATTTTAAAAAAATATCAAATACAGCAATATAAACAAAATAAAAGACATCACGTCTAGAAAAATTCATGTCCAACACAATCCTTTTTAAATTTTTGAAAAATCACTTCACATTACATCCACATCCTCTCCTAAATATATAATTTATTTTGGATGTAGCGATCTTCAGCTTCATATAAAAAATAAATTATTGTAAAAGTTTTTCTTTTGAATTATTTTTTCAAAATATATAAAAAAAATTAAACTTACCTAAATGTTTAAAGTAAAGTCTTACAAAAGTCCTTCTTGAACATAAACATAACACAAATATTTCTCTTGATTAAAAATTAAATAATTATTCAAATTAACTTAAAACAAAACTATAAAATTAAAAATAAAATAGAAATTGCGTAGGTAGGTATAGCATAGCAAAAATAAAATATACCCACCCACCAGCTGTATAAATTTATAAAATTCAAAATAAAAATAAATTAATTTATTCTTATTTGTATTTATTTTCAGATCCATATCAAATGTTCGGTCCGACCAGCAGCAGACTGGCAAGTTCTGGTGAGTAATCTCTTACATTTTTTTTTGTATTAGAGTCACTCTTTATAATCTCCCCATATTCTGTCTTGTATAATATTAAACATACTTACAACTCAGGTGCAAAGATAGCAATCATCAACTTTTACAGACACGTGCCCCATCAATTCTACTCAAAAGTCAGTCAAGCACTAACGGCGATGCCTGACGCATACCTCCCGTCTTGTCTAGAGATAATATATTCATCTCGCGGGTGGGTGGACAGGCGAAGAAAAAAAAAATCGACCAACCCTAACTCTTATACACATATTCTAGCATCAATAGTATTATACCAACCCTTACGGTGTTTTATAACTGATTTAAATTCATTGTGTTATCATATCACTTTTCCATTGTAACCGGGACCGCTTACAAATTCAACTCCAACCCCAATCCCATAGTGACGGTGAAATACTGCAAAAAAAACCCGTGTTTCAGGTTAAGAGTGCGTGAACACTGATTTTATCACTTAATTCATTGTATAACATTATAGGTCGTTACAGACCGCTTTTCAAATGGGGAATGGGTCTTTTTTTTATTTTTTGACACGTTCTGGATCTGAATTATCCAAAACCCCACGAACCATAGAAATAAAAAAGAAACGCAGAAGCCGAAAAACACAACTGGAACACCTTTCAATTTGGGCATACAAATTATTTCGTGCGCGAATAACTGTATACGGTTAGTGCCTACATAATATATTGTTAGACGAAGAACCTTAACTTCTATCCACCGCTGAGGCTGACGCCATATTGCGTGTTTCAAAGGGTGTGCCAGCAAAGTGGTAATTTTTGTTTTTTTTTAGCAAATAAAAAATCCAAGTCAGGTTTATTTTGGTTTAACACTCTCATTCTGTGTAGGTATCGACACGTGATCAATGTTAACAATTGACGCACAATTTTGACTTAGGACTTCACCCGTCGGCGGCGCGGCGTCGGGTGGAGGCGTTAGGAAGGGGTTGAAAAGCGATACATCATTTTCATTAGTTTTCTGACGGAAGAAAACAGGGCCAATAAAAGTCAAAATATAAACCTTACCTACCACTAGGTAGGTATGAAATTATAACCTTTAAGGAGCGAGCGTGATGATGTTAAACTTATTCTTACTTTGTGAGAAAATTTTGTATAGGGGGTGTGTTTGGGTGTGGTGCACATATTGACATAGAATACAAATGTGCTGCTCTTTTTTTTTTTAGTTAATGGGTGTTGAAATTTTCAGGGAAGGGTATAGAGGATAATAATGTGTTTAACATGACTTGCCCTATAACAAAGTTAAATAATTTTATGAGAAATAAATAGAATCTATTTGCCGTCGATATAAATTGAAAGGGGTGCGATGAGGCAAATTAATTTGAATTGATTGCAGTTTAATTTTAATAAGATTTTTTTCATTCAAGTTTGATGTTAATTGCTTAAATTCGGAAACTGGAAAATTGGAACTATAATTATTAACTTTCTGTTGGCTTAGTAAAAAATTCATTTTTCGTTGTTTGTTGGTCTCAATGGGCTCTGAGAAAATCGTCCCCAATGAAAAGTCGTCCAAGCTATAATTAAAAATAATGCCAAAAAAGGTTCACTTTTCATAGTGACAAAATGTTAAAAAAAATATGGAGTTTTCACTGCAGAAGATACAAATAAGTCCCAAAAGTAAAATGAGGAAGTAAAAATGTCGACAAGATATTTCTTACTTGCGATATATATGTAATTTTGTATGTATTAATATATATGTAAGGTACTATGTATAAATGTCAAGTTATACATTCGTCAAGAAATGTAAATGGAGAAAACATTTCACAATGGTTTGAAACGAAGACAGGTGTAAGGCAAGGTTGTATGCTAAGCCCGAGCTTATTTGCACTATTTATCGACGATATAACCGATTGTTTGTCAGGAGGAGTGGAATATGCTGGGACCCTAATTAAGGCTCTTCTGTTTGCTGATGACATTGTGTTGTTTGCGTACTCGCCACAATCGCTGCAACTAATGATTAATAAACTTAGTGAGTATTGTAGAACGTGGAAACTAGTTGTCAGTCTAGAGAAGTCGAAGGTTATGGTTTTTCGTAAAGGTGGATGTAGAAGAGGTGTTCAAGAACGGTGGACATTTAATAATGAGAGAATCGAAATGGTAAATGAATACAAATATTTAGGGATCCTTATCACGAAAAATAACAGTATGGAAAGACACCTCACCGAAAAATTACAAAAAGCTAAAACCACAATTAATATTGCATGAAGAAACATCTTTAATAACAAACATATAGCCCATAGCAGCAAATACAAAGTATTTGAATCAGTAGCTGAGTCAACATTGATGTATGCAGCCCAAGTGTGGGGTAGTAAAAAATATGAAACCGCCGAAAAACTCCTCCGATTTTATATCGAAAGGATATTTCGACTGCCACCAAATTCTCCAAACTACATGCTAATGCTAGAAACCGGTATCTCTCCTCTATTTATTAAAACCCTAAGATTGCAAGTTGACTACATAATGTCTGTAATGTCTTGAAGATGCCTGATGAGCGTCTCCCAAAAAAAGCTGCACTTCAGGCAGTAAATAGTAGATCGAGTTGGTTTAGTGATTGGTTAGAGCTAGCGGAGGAAGCTAATATTGATCTTTCACCGGACGAGTACCTTATGTGGAAACCCTCTCTGTATCAGATGATTTCAGTTATTGATGATCGATTAAGGTTGGGGTTCGCAGCTGAAGCAGAAGGATCCATCTACAGAATGTTGTACAGTAAGCTGAACTACAACCTAAGCCACAAGAATTACTTCCGGGATGACTACACGACAGATCAAATATCCATGATATTTAGATTAAGAGGTGAACTCCTCAATCTCAACTTTATTCCGCATCGTGAAGAGTTGCCAGTGCTGTGCGAATTGTGTAATATGGGTGAAAGAGAAAACATTTTTCATTTTATTGGTAGATGTCCTGTTCTACGAGAAACAAGAAGGCATATTTTTGGATGTGATTTTCTATCAGAAGAGCTTACTATACATCATCTTAATGAAATTGAAATTCCTATACTCTACAAATATTGTAAAATAGCATTAGCTTATAGAAACAGAATTATAAATGAAAATTTTTGAAAAAAGAAAAATTGTAAGAATAATAGTCTGAAAATAAACATAAAAGTTGTCAATCAGGCAGACGGCAAATATCCATGCTTTATTATTGTCAAATATTTATGTAAATGCTATAATTTATAGAAATAAAATCTAAAATCTAAAATCTACATTCGTCAAAAAAATAGTGAAATAATGAATAGTGGGTCCCACAATTCTGTCTGTCTGTCCGTTCGGCTACAGCCTTAACCGCTGGATCAATATTTTTAGAACTTGGTCATAGTGGTTTTTTTATAGGTTTTTTAAAAAAAAAAAAATTTGGAACTAAAAATAACGATTCCTGCCATACGGTGATTTTAAGCGGTTTTACAAAATCTTAATTTTCTCAAAAATGGTTCCACAAATTTTGTTTGTTTTTTAAATTTAATAAAATTCTTTCAGTAAAGGCTGTCTTTAGATGGCAAATTATTTGTCACACAATGGTTATTAATGTTAGGTACCTCCCAAAGCACCATTTTTCATTTTCGATTTTCTTCAAAACAGATATTTTTATTTCAATATTTTTTTCTATATACAGAAGCCTTAAGACAATGCAAATAATTTTTTTACTAAAATTTTCAAAAAAAGATTTTGTAGATTTTTAAAAAATTATATATTTTTTTTTGTTTTTGAAAATCAAGTATAATGAAGACTAAAAGTCGATTTTTGTATAACTCTGTATTTTTTACACTTTGCAAAGTATTTTAAGAAAAAATATTTTTAAGAATTTTTTTTCTTAAAAATGGCTCCTACGATTTTTATTTAACTTTTTCTGTCTGCCAAAATTAGTGCGATATACGGCTACCAAAGATTAAAAAAAACTACAAAATAGCAACTATTAATAGTACTTCTCATAGAACGTTTTTTTTTAATTTAAAATGTTCTCATTATCGGTTGAACAGATTTAGATTTATTTGTTTTTATACAAATTTCAAATAAGATTAAAAATATTGCATATACAAATTTTAAGAAAAAAAGCTTTTTGAAAATTTTCAAATTTTTTTTTTGAAAATTTCATATTTTAAAAACGGGTAAACATTTTTTTTGAAGTAAATTTTATTTGTATATGCACATAAATAGATACTTACGGTTTGCATTCCAAAAATTTTCCTTAAAAATGTTTTAGGAGTTTGATATATACAAAAATATTTTCTTAAGAAAACCGCTCCAACGATTTTAAATATTTTTCATACTCAATCAAGATGGCGTTCTTTTTTTCATTTAAAACTTTTAAAACTCTCAAAATAGTTATCTTAGCTAAACTTACATAAATATCGTCACTGGTCAATGAAAACTGCATTTCAATTTATTTTGAAACATCTGTAGTTCTTATAGATTTTTACTTACTAGAACTTGAAAATGTTTGATTTAAGAAAATTGTTCCCTTTTAAAAAGACCAACATAGTTTAAGAGACTTTAAAAGAACAGAGATGTTCCTCGGATTTTAAATTAAACGACGACGACCGACTTATCGTATTTTATGCTCTTAAACATTTTTCTCTCATCATTTCCATGTCTTTACATATAATTTTCTTAAGCCGTCAGCCAGCGTCTTGAACATAAGAGCAAGTACGCGTGACCCAGTCGTGCATTTAATTTATTCCTCAAGTAATTGCATAGCTTAAAGAACTTCCTTCAGAGACAAATGACAATTGCCAAAGTTATAAAAATTTAATTAACTTAACTTAACTTAACTTAATTTAAAAAATACTTTTATAAGGACCACCCAAGTGCACATAAAAAAAAATTCCCAAAAAATTGTCATGAAATTTATCGAATCTAAAAAAAAAATGTTTTGAAACTTTTTTCAAAAATTCAATAAAAATTTGTCAAACAATTTTATATGCATTGTTATTTCAGCTTATTTCAAATTAGGTTTGTGTATTTCGCGAAGAACTAGTTTAATAAACTAATTCACTTAAGTGAACTTAGTTCACTAGTTCATTTAGTTCTTTAACCTTTGCTGAAAGAAAGAGAAAAGCTCATATTTTTTTATATTTTCTTTTGAGTTTTTTAATGGAGCATAAAAATTCAGTTCCATGCTGAAGTGAGCTTGAAATTTGAACGACAATTCGATATTCGTCTCTTTATTAATCACTATTGGGCTCATGTTCTGATTTCCGAATTGTTAATTATCTCTTTCTCTCTCTTGCTTACTCACAAATTGGACTGTTGAATTAAATTGAACTAAAATGAACGAACTAGTTCAGTTGTGTGAATTGAACTTGAAAAATTCCCAACTCTATTTCAAGTTTGTATATAAAAACTAATTTAAATCCGATAAGCTGAAAAGGAAAAGAAAAACGTTTTATGGAAGGATCCTATTAATACATTTACGAGTAAAAAGTTAAAGAACTTTAATCATTACTCAAGGCTTTAACCATATAATATCAACTTCAAGTGTAAAGGAGGCAATCTTAAGGAAAAACAAAGTGAAATTGAAACAAGAGGTGAGTAGCTGGAAAATTTAAAATTTAAAACAAAATTAGATGCCATTTACTAGCTTAGTGTTTTATATTGCACTCGAATTACATCTTCTAATCGATTCTGCATTCACCTGATTCTTGTTTCTTGTCTGTATTTTGGGGGGATTCCATTGACTTTTCGCTCTACAAATGCTCGAAAGTGTTTAAGTCTAGGTTAATGCCGACTTCCCAAAGGAATTCGACATTTCCTATTGCAACAAAGAATGACCCAACGGAAATGACAGTGGCTCATCAATCTACAGGAAGTTCAAGGAAACTGGAGAATTTTTGCAAAAGCCAAAATCTGCTCGTCCGCAATGTGCAACGACTGATTTGTCATAATAAATTCCCCCTGAAGTCATCATTTGACTGGTGTTCACGTCCAAGAACAGCTCAGATAGGTAAGGGGAATGATTTCTTCGTCAATAAACCCAGTTTAAGGAACGTGTCCCATCAGAATATCTGAGATGTACCAATCCGAAGTTAAACTACCTCCATGACCACCACCGGGCATTTGAAATGCCTACCCATATCATATAGACCGAGAGCCCACAGCAGATTTTTGATGCAAAAAAAGAAATATAGGCGTCGAAAGCTTCGAACTATACACTCAAATGGTCTCAGATTCCGTGATATGTGATCCGAGAAGCTTATCTATAGGAAGAGGTGAAAACCAATTTTGGCTAACTCGATTACCTTTGAAGTTGCATTCATATTTTTTTTTTGATGTACTGTTTATTCACAACGGCCCGAGTTTTAGACTGCAAGACTTCGATTTTTTTAATAGGTTTTAATGAAGCTTCCGACGCTTATACTTCCTTTTTTGCTATCATTTACACCCAAAATCTGCTGCCGGCTCTTAGTCTAATAGCAGATTTTGCCCTGTAAACTAGGGTTTCGGTAAAACAGGAATGTGTAAATGGCTTTGTCTGTATCCATGGAAATTGTTGTTTTTAGAAGGGAAAAAGGGTAATTCCGTGTTTGGCTCACAAGTGTAGTTACTAATCTGATCTTTTCTTAATATTTGGTAGGACATCACACAAATTTTAGAGTACCGAGAAAATTTTTTATCAAAATCAAGAGCCCTTTATAAAAAATTTAATTTTTTCTAAATGGTTTTTTTAAATTTGTATAACATGTATTGTCATTTTTTTCATTAAAAATAAAAGAAGTTAAACATTTTTTTATGTCGTTTTCAAGAAAATTTAAAATAAAAAAATTGTGCTTTGGGACGTACCATCATCAATAGTCATTTTCTAAATAAAAGAAAACCTTATAAAACTTTTTGATTTTTATTAAGAAAAGTTGTGGAGCCATTTTTGAGAAAAATAAGATGTTGCTAAATTTCTAAAAAAAATTAGTTAGTCCAGGAAAATTAGAGAAAAAATGACAAAATTACGAAAAAATCTTAATTATTTTCTTAAAAACGTCCATTAAATTAGGCTAGGGATAGGATTTATTGATGTTAAGGCAAACATTTCAGTAGATGTGATTCTATAAAAAAAAAGTAACATACTTTTTTCATGCAATCAATAGATATAGAAACAAAGGTGCCAGGTATGTTAAATTAAGTCAACAATTCAAAATCAAAATTGCATAAATCAATGGGTACTCTATTTTTTGAACGGTGTATGCTTGCCTACATTACCAATAATAATCAATAATAATTGTTTTCTTCTCATAATTTTGTTTGTGCGAGTTTTTCTCAAAATCTGTTGCCTTTACGAAAAATTGTATTGAATAATTTTTTCTTAATGTTTTCTTTGAATTAATTTTTACTGAAAAAAAGTGTCTAACTCGTTTTTGCGTAGAATCACACAAACAATTTTGTTTTCATATTTTTTTTTTTCAAAAAAAAAAAACCGGTAGTTGCCAAGAAAATAGGTCGAGAACTGATTTTAAACCAATTTCCTATCCCACTTTTTAAAGAATTCTTAAGAAAAGGTCTTCACAGAAATTCAACTTTGCGGGAATTTATTTCGATGTGAAAATTTAATTTACCTGGGCTAATATGGCCGGTTCTAAACGAAATGAAAACAAATTATTTATGTGAATTTTTAAAAAATTCTTCAAAGTTTTTTTTTTGAAAACTTAATATCTCAAGAACATTTCATCGATTTTCTTTTAAGCTATTATTAAAATTGAAAGCTTCTTGAACATGCATAAGTAATAGAGCTGTTCCTGCCCCGGATCCATTCGTGCATTTTATTTTCTATTTGAAAAAATTATGTTTCACTATGAGGCTCCTGCAAACACTGTTAAAGTGTTGATAGAATTCGGGTCGGGGTCAGAATCCCGAAAACCAAAATCCCGAAAACCCAAAAATTTAGAAACCCGAAAACCCATTATCCTGAAAACCGGATATCCTGAAAACCCACAGTCCCGAAACCCAGAATCTCGAAAACCCATAATTCCAAAAATACAAAATCCCGAAAACCCAGAACCCCGAAAACTCAAAATCTCGAAATCGAAAATCCGAAGAAAATTATATAAAATGAATTTGCGTACATTTTTCATTTTATATAATTTCTTAAGATTTCGTATGTACAGTAAGTGATTATAGTTTTATTCCAGCCCATGCTCTGTTTCTAATTTACTTCTTACTTTGAAATGTAGATGGAATGCAATTACTTCAAAATCAAGAACTTCTTTCCTTTTTTGTTGATTTATTAAAACTATTTGATTCCAAATTTTATAAGGGCAGATCTGCACCAGTTTGCCCATACCAACACGCTATCGCTTCATTAAATTATTTTCACATAAGAAAAACTGGAAAGAGCGAAAGCAATGGGAATGTACTCATTGTTTTCTGTCTTAACATACCTAATTATATCGAGACTTTTTCGATAAGAAAACTTTAATGTGAATTTTGCCTTAAAGCTCGTCAAAGAGGTCGTCTTTTTTTTTTTAATTTTGTTTATTTTTATAATTAACTGGTTTTTTCAAACATAGTTTCGAAATTTTTGGTTTTCGGGATTCTAGGTTTTCCAGATTCTTGGCTTTCGCGATTCTGGGTTTTCGGGATTATGGATTTTCAGAATTCTGGATTTTCAGGATTTTGGGTTTTCGGGATTCAGAATTTCGGGATTGTGTCCGTCTCCCATATAATTTTTGTCTTATATTTTTACATTTGCACTTGTAGTAAGTTTTTTCTGCCTAAAAAATTATGTGAAACGCAAAATTCTAAGACAATTAATTGCTTTTATTTGCTCATATTCTATAACTTATTGGTGATGCTTTTTCTTTTAAAGAATTTTGAATTGCCAATTTACCTAGCATAATGTTGTGATTATAGATTACTAACTAAATTACAATTTTTCACTCATAAAGTCTAACAAAAAGAATATTTTTAAGTGTAAAACTCAAAACACCATGAAGGTGGAATACAAAAAAAAGACTTAATCTCTGTCAAAGAAAATCTTGAGATAAAATTGCTTCTGATATTTTAATGAAAAGATTGCTAATTCATTTTCCACTGCAGTCGTTTTCTGTCAAAAATTAATAACACGCACTTAGTGTTGCAATAAAGTACATTTTTAACACACAAAACTACAATTTCCTCTTGCTTGCATTTTTTTGTTTAAGAAAATGTTTAGAAAAAAAAGAAGAAAAAAATTGCTCGTCAAGAATTCAGCAGCGGAGTAGGTACTTCCTTCACTCCATACCATTTCCGTTTCTTTGACTTGTTCTCTAATTACCATTTAATTTAAAACTTGCTTTATGATGAGAATGAATAAAACAAGAGACCTTTTCTTGTGAGCGATGTTTGATGCTTTAGGAATTAGGCCAATTTCCCACCTCACTTCCGGCTGACAATGCCCATTCTTATTATATTTTAATTAATGACATGCAATTACAGGTGTGCACACCATAAAATAAAACAAAACAAACAAAATTATAAAGAGGATAAGAGGTGTTTCAAAGTGTGACCTCTCACAACACTCTGAGTTCCGTGTTTCTTATAGGCCTGTACACACACAAAACCGTAGAAATGTTAATTTAATAAAAAAGTAAAAAAATCTACAAAATCCGGAAATAATTAATTCCTTAATCTCATTTTGATGTTTTGGCTCCTAGAGTATTGTGTGGAGGGGATCTATGTTAGTTGTGTGGTTCCCTCCTGCAAATTACTAATGGCGTTCAGCCCTTAATTTAGCACTATGCCATACAGAAGCTTGAAGGTGGGTGGCTTCGTCACTTTTGGGCTCCTCCTGCACCCCCCATCAACATCAAAACTATGGCATGCGTTCATAACTACTGCTCCGGTAGTTGGCTCTTAATTTTTTATGCATCATCCGAAGGCACGAAGATTTATATAGTTATATGTATACCCCGCGGTCTACTATGAAAAGTGCTAGACCTACGAAGAAGGTCGTCGAACAAAGCGGTTTCCTTGTCGAAAGGAAACTATAATTAATCAAAAACAGCATTTTTGCCACCATCTTTGGCCACGGGCCACCCACTCTGGCCCGCCCCACCGACTTATGTCGCCGCACCCCTCGACTTTTTGTACCAAAGTCTACAAAGTAATTCAAAACCGCGGAACAAAATAAAATAAGTGAGAGCCTTACCCAGGAGCGGCATCGTCGTCAGTGGATTAATAAAACGAAATACCCCGCCTGGAAAAATGTAGGCGATTGTGTTTTATGCAAATTTTTCTGAGATTCCCCACCCACCCAGCTCTAAGGGTCGGTCATTTTGGACAGGGAAACGGTTTTTGGATTTGGAATCGTTGCATGCAGCACCATTAGCCATGGCTCCTGATGGGGTGACTTTACTCAGAGACAGACCGAAGCAAAGGATATATTCAAACTTACAATCTTGTGGGGCACTTTATTTTTATGTTTCGTGATTTCTTTTTGTTGGGATGGGAGCTGGTGGTGGAACAAGAACATGGACTGAACAATAAAACTCTGACCACACGATGCTATAAAACATGACCGAAACTGAGTTAAGCTGTGTCCGACTCCGAAGGGAGGCTTTCCATATTCTTTGCTGGTTCTGGTGAATATTATAACATGGGTTCGTGTTAAGTCTCCATAAATTCGCATAGCATATGCTTTTGCTTTCTGATTTCCAGAATTGGAATTGCTCAAGCGGACGTAGCCCGGATCAATCCATTTAGAGGTTTTGTTGGTGTTAACTTAAATTGAAATATCTGGAGCGCCTCTATGTATATATCTATGGTGGCGTGGTAAAAATCGTGTATGGTATTTTTTTAAACGAACAAAAAATTCTTCTTTTTTATTTTGTCAACTCCACAACTGGGTTGAGGTTGTTTTGAAAAAAACTTTAATGCTTTTGTTTTTAATTAGCAATTTACTTTTAAAGTTTATGTTGATTGTTTGGGGGGAGTGAAATGGTTTTTGGTGGAATGTTGTCAAGTTTTTAAAGCATACATTTTTTTTTTCAGATTTGTATACATGTTGCATATAGTTTGTGGAGATTTCTTAGCAGTCCTTGACTAATAGATCAAAAGATTGAGTTCGTTGAAAATTGGTAGAATTTGGCAGTTTTGGGAAAGTGAACGAATAAATACAATGAATTCTACTAAAAGGAATCACGATTAAACTGCGTATAAAAGAAAATGAGATATTTTTTTTTGACAAGTGGAACTCTGTAAACTTTGTAAACTGACCAGTTAAAATAGAAGAGCCTTCAAATTTAAACTTAAGAAACAATACACCTACAGTAGAAGAAGACTCCACTCAAAGTGAAGTACAAATAGTCAGCAAACATATTTAAACAAAATTAAAAAGGTTTACAAATATCGGGTACATTTTTGATATCGGACTGCAAAAATGTTCCTTAGCATATTATTGGGCATCGATCTCAAAACTGTCACATTTTGTCCATATTTTTCAGGGATATACAAACAACGTAGGATCATTTATTTTTTTTGCAGTGATTCCTGAAAATAATTATCTTTTTCTTTAAAATTTAATAAAAACGTCTATTTATCAGGATGGTTTTCTATTATGATTGTTTTGTATCATGATACTTTTTCATCATGATTTTTTTAAGTTGTTACTATGGCAATTCGTTTTGTTTTCATACAAATTGGTCAAAAAAATAAATTTTTGTCAAAAACGCCCCATTAGTGGGCGTAGAAAAAAGTTTTGTATGGAAAAATGTCTGTTTATTCTATATACAAATTTTCTAGGAACACACCTCATTTAAATCAAGTTGTGAGTGTGACGATTTAGACGACTTTTTTTAAAAAGTGGGCAAAAAGTTTCTTTATTCTTGTTATTCTTTTATCATGCCTACAAAATTTTATCTGAATCGGTTGACTGCTTCAGATTTTATAAATTTAAGGTCAATGAAAATTTTTGTTGTTTCTATATCATCGTAATATTGGATTCAGTTTAAACCATTTTTTGTTTGACATGAAATCAATATATGAGCCTGAGTTATTGCCTTAAAATTGGTTGTTTTTGTAAGCTAAAGAATTTTTGGAAAATTTTACCGATAGTTTATGGTGTTTTTAAGGAAGGGCATTGCCCCTTAATGCCCTATCGTAGCTATGGCCCTGTATTCTGTATTCTATTATTTTGCTTCTCCATTACTCTGTATTCTAAAATTCTGTAAATCCGGATTTCTGTAAGTGGCAAAATTCTGTATTCTTCCATTAGTCAAAAATTCTGATTCAAAAATTTTAATTTTTCTTCAATGTTAATTTAGACTTCCCTCCCTAAAAATATTTCTTAGTTCCAGTTGTACACACGTGGTTCAAATTTTGATTCGTGGTTCAGCAATTTTTATAGACTGATTTGGCAGGAATGATGTTCAATGATGGTTCAAGGTTCAGGTATGTTTTAGTAACCAATTTAGTGCACGAACCATTAATCGTTGAACCTCAGTTAATTCGCCAAGTCTGTGAGTTAAAATTTCTGAATCACGGATTAAATATTTGTATAACTGGCCCTTAGTAAGCTTATTGTGGGTAAATCAAAATAATCGTTGGATTTTAAGCTGCTGCAATTTGCTTTTCTTTTATAATTTTACTGGAAATTCATGAATTTATTAGTTTCGAAATGTGTTGTAATTGGTTCGTTTCTTTTTTTGTCAATACCTATTTGATTAATAACATAAATCTGGTGGCTTAACGGATCACGGAAATCTGGATCTCAAAAACCAAGATCATAGGTACATTTCATGGCTAGTGAAAGATCTCTCAATTTCTCAAAAATAAAGTCCCGGAAATTTTTTTTGCTAAGATAACATTGATTGGAAAATCCATAGCCATGTTCTTAAGTCAGTTGCCCGTTTGTGCAAAAGTGAATTAACAAATATTTCGAAGAACTCTAGTAATCGAAAAAATAATTTCATTTGGATAAATAGTTTTCCTTGTAGAGTGAACTAAAGCTGATAAATTTTGATTGTGATAAGGAAAGTATTTTTTCTTAGCATTGCCATTTCTTAGAATATCAAAACAATTTTTCTTCTAAAATTTACAGAATTTTTGAAATACAGATTTTTGGAAAACAAAATTTTGTAATCCGAGTTTTGACAAAATACAGATGATAGATTTCTGGTATAATAGTTTTATATCGTGATCATTTTCTATCATGATATTTTTCATCATGATAGCTTTTCAAACAATAGTTTCTATCATTATTAGTTTTCTAATATGACAGTTTTTTGCCATGAAAGATTTCTTGCGCGATGGTTTCCTATCAAAATATTCTTCTATTATAATAGTTTTCTATCATGATATTTGTCTATCATGATAGTTCTCTTAAGTGATAGTTCTCTATAATGATAGATCTCAAGCATGATTATTATCTATCATGATAATTTTTATCATGATTTTTTTCTATTATAATAATTTTCTATCATCATTTTTTTCTATCATGATAGTTCCCTATCATGGTAGATATCTGGCATGATAGTTTCTATCTTGATTATTTTCTTTCACGAATGTTTTCTCACATGATAGTTTTTTTTCTATTGTTTTTTTTTAACAAAAATTAATCTATGAAAAAGTATTTTTATACATTTATTTGGATAGCCAATTAATTAAGACACAAATGGGTGAGACATTTTTAGTACGTTAACGTACCAGTGGAAAAATGTATAATAAACTTATAATTCTTATAATAGTCTGTCACGTGTGTTAACGTCAGGATAACCTTGACTCGCCAAATTCTGCGTATAATGAACGGATAACTTATCAACCCATACACGCACACGTGTGAAAGGACTGTTTTGCTACTACCAGTATACACTTCGTAAGGCAGTGCATGCATGTGAAACTTGTACAGGGTGTCCGCCGGAAGGTATACTACTTTGTTTGTCTTGCTGTAATTCCATTGTAGTCCTGGCTGTATGCGATGTGGCACCGTCTTGTTGATCCCACATGTTAATCAAGTAAAAAGCATGTAGTTGTGGCGTTAAAAAATTTTCAATCATGCCACGATATCGCTCCCCATTCACAGTTACCGTTACGCCGTTTTCATTTGAGGTTGATGGATTGTTTTTGATGTTTTCAGCCGATCTTGCAGTACGTTGTGGTCCACACTTTGGGCTATCACCTACAGACTCTCTTTCTTCGAAATCATTCACTACACTATAAGTAGTGCGTTTTGTTGGCACGGTGTTTCTCCCAAAAATTTCACGTTACTTTCTCATCGTCACAGAAATCGATGATTCATTTTGATAAAATCATCGAATTATCGAATATTTTTCTATAATGAATTTGCCACGAGTCTACTTTACGACTGCCAAATATGAACTGTCAAGACTAATGTTTACTAAAATGGCGGCAAAACAACCCTGTTTACCTTCCCGGTGGACACCCTGTATTAGAAAATCCATACAATTTGATGAAGTGGTGAATTTGGTGAAGTGATAACTACTGAAAAGATATCATATTTTTTAATATGAAAAGTTATCACACGGACAAGTTGTCTATCCGTGGGCCAGTTAACACGTTTGTATGTTAGGGAGCGGAAACCGGTTTTTATTAATACTGTTTTCTTGTTTGGTTTGTGTTTAAGTGCATCCCTTATTATCAAATCAAGTTTTCGGGTGATGGGGGTTAAATTAAGACGCCATCATGAAATAAGTTATTTGTATTTAATAGCTGATGGTTTCAGTTCCAGTTATCCGTTCTAGATGAGTTAAAATAAAAATTTGAGTTTCTCTAGGGAATTGAACACATTTTTTCTTATAGCGAATTCAAACGCTTAGGCTCAGGCACGATTTATTTATCGACATAAGGACTCAAAAATGAACAGACAGTTTTTGGATGTATAGTGCCTTTACTATATTAAGTCCTGGCGTCAGCATTCAGCAATTTAGTCTAACTTATAGTTTTAAAATCGAAATTTTTCAATTTACCCAACAACGCTTCTAATTTCTTTGTTCTTTGTCTTTGCTTTAGTCTATATTTTAATGTTGATTAGTAACGCCCGCATTTAGTCATTCACAAGAGTTAACATTTTTCACCCCTCCAAAAATGTATAAAGCCATAAACAAAAGTCATAGTGGCCATTTTTTTTTGTTAACCAAAATAAATCCTCAAACTTAACATTTTAGTAAAAGAAGAAACTTAACTTGAAACAACTCAAAGAAAATGAAGCAATATTGAAGCTTCAACCGTAACCGAAGGACCCTAATCGTTCATTGGCATGCAATCTAGCAATAAGTCTTTCAATATGTATTGTAAAAATATATATGTTGGGGGGGAATTGTATATAATACAAGTCACCCCCAACTATAGGATAGTTATAAGCCCTCCATTTCTGTTTCGTCCACCCACATCCAATTCCAGCATAAGCTTTTCAAGGATAACAAAGAATCACCTGAGCATGAAATCGTTCGAATTTATTATTATATAACTTGGAGAACTAAAAACTTTGCCCTCATACGAGTATATCGGGGAAAAAGAGGTCGGCCAAAAGGCACCAATCACGAAGAAAAAAAAAAACATATCCACCAAAGTAAGAATTTCAACAAAATATCTGTTAGCTTCCCAAAGAAAAAAAAAATCAACAAAAATGACGTAGACTTTAAGTTAAATTTAATTGGACAATAAATTCACCAACAATGTTGGGGGAGTACAAAGTTAATCGACTATAAGTTGGGGGTATCCAGGACCCCTATGCCGTTAGTGTGTTTGATGACTCGAAAGGTCATATCAGTACACGTTTTCGTTTCGCATAAATATGGAAACATTCTAGCAGTCGCTACTTTTGCCTTTTATGTATTTAAATCGGGGAAACTCGATAGATGTATGAAAATTGTATAAATTTTGTGTTGTGTCAATCGAGTGGAAAATCGTAAAAGGTCTTTTTCCATCCTCATCATCATCTTTTACTACGAACAAACGACCAGACCAACGAATAGGGCCACAGCTATGTATATATATATGTGGAGCTATCCTCTAGCTCCGGGGGTAGTTTAACGTGATGAATGGATTGAAATATTTTCCTTTCTAAGCGGATATAATGCGAGGGGTTGATGCGCTCGTCATGCCTTTCATGAGAACATCATAAATCGCTTAATCATTTGGCAATTAGGCTCTTATAGTGTATTGTGTTGTGTGTGCTATTTTCTGTCCTACCATTTACAGTTCTAGAAGTTACAATTCTGGTGAATTCACTGACTTGTTCAGCTGTTATTCAAGAAAAGGGCATGTTTTCTATTTTCTTTCTTCTTTTTTTTGCCAGGTTTGGGGTGGAGTTTCTCTGTGTATAGTCGGCTTTTTAACACCAGTCATGTGTGAGATCATCATGAATATTACGTTAATTGCAAATCATGGCTTTTTGAATGGCAACAATGAAAGCTTAAGGGCTCTGGTGGTTCTATAACAATATACCTTATACATTATCGTTCAAATTCAAACAATCAATGAGACACGCTCTTCTCATAATTTCTGGGAAACAAATCTTCGTCTGTTAGGTTAAGGGTAATCTGGTAACGGGCTAGTCCTATAGGTACTAAGTGGTGGGTGTGTAAAAGGGCCAGGAACTGACAGTAACGGAAATAAATCGACTTTTGATTTCTTGCTATAAAGTTTTATTGTTGTGTTTATTAGCTGGTTATTATTTTTAAGGATCTTGGCTTAGAAACAAAGCTTAAAGGCAGATGAAATTATTTTGGAAAAAATAGTAGATTGACAAAGGCTTAGAAAGCTTAGAAATACTAGTATATGGCCATTAAAAAAGAAATTCTCCAATTTTTCTCTGAATCGAGCTAAAATGTTTGTTTCAATTTCACGTGAATTGGTAATTTAGACCTTTGAAATTTATATCCCAAGACACAATACAAACAGTCAGAAGACTTCATTTTCCCCATCTGATGACAACACTTAGCTCAATATTTGCCCAATTTTAGTGCTCGTAAAATCACTTTCCTCACATCGATTTTGTTTTGATTTTCACAATTTTTGCTTCGTTATCTTTTCAGGATCCGGACAAATTCAACTATGGCAATTCCTGCTTGAACTATTAAGTGATTCCAGTAATGCGGGCTGCATCACATGGGAAGGTACTAATGGTGAATTCAAATTAACTGACCCTGACGAAGTGGCCCGACGATGGGGTGAAAGAAAATCAAAGCCCAACATGAATTACGATAAGCTGAGTAGAGCTCTAAGGTAAGAAAAAAAAAATATATCTTTTTTGATCATAAAATTCCCAATGCTTAATTATTGTACTCTTAATATAATTCCACCATCAACAACAAAGAAAAAACCCCTTAGAAATACCAATAATTGATTGCCATTGCAATATACTCATCCAGCTTTACCTTCAACAGGGGTTGAAATATCTTTCATTATAATGACCTCAATTCGCCACTTGATTAGCAATTGATTAGGACCGTTTTTGTACAGATATGTGATTGGAATACTTAATCGAAAAAAATTGATGAAAATCGAAGAAAAAAAAACTTTCTTATTTTATCTTTTCGCCATTTGGCTGCAATATTTTTTTTTTTTTGTTTATTTGTCAAATTGAGAATCGATGAACTTTAACTGTAACTGTGCGAGTCTATATCTGTCAAATATAGAAATTCTATTTATTTTGGTTTTTGCGTGTATCAAAAGTTGTTGTTTTTGTTATTTTTGATGTTTTATCCGGTAGCATCACAAGGCCGATACAAGGGTGGACTTTTATACTCCAACCCTCTTCTTTTTTTTTTTTTTTTGGGAATTTGAAATCTTTATTTCTCTTAGCAAATATGTAATATGTGTATTGGTACATTATATTGTCGCATATGTCATATGCTGTGAGTCTAAGTTGAAGGCCAAACCCAACTTAATTTGATAATAAATATCTATAAGAACTCAGAGAAATGAAATGAAATAGAAATTGAACGAAACCCCATGCTAGACGATTGATGATGAGAAAACTAAATAAGTAAATAAATTGTCGTAAACGAATATTGGTATGATAAAAACCACCCGCTAGGTTGACAAATGAAACAATTTCACATCAGATATAATTGCATAAGAGCAATAAATAAGAGAAGAAAAAGGTCAACAAAGAAAAACAAAATTCATTTAATTGAAATTCGTTGGAAATGTATGTCAAGGGTCGAATAAATAAACAAGAAACTCTTATATCTCTTTACCGAATATTTTCGGACTGAATACAGTAATATAAATTGTTTAAAGCTTAAATTGGAAGAAACAGAAAAACTCCCTATAAGTATGCAGACAAGGCAAAGCAGCAAATAAGTTATTCGTACATAGGGTAAAAAAAAACACTAACGTAACTATTGCGGAATCTTAAGGACAAAGTCAGCTTTAAGCTTTAGAGGACCCTTACTTACAGAAGCATTTAAACTTGTTTATCATCGGGTTTCTGTCAAAACCTCGTATGGGTCCCTAAATGACGTTTTAATGTATTTCAGATCAAAAAGAGTCACTGAGTTCAAATATCAATTGCTTAAGTGTGTTTTGGTTCCATTTGGCTCTATCAATCAATTTTAAAACGCTTTACGATGTAAGAACTAAATTTGCTATTTCTTAAATCAGTTGTGTGTTTTTTATAAGCAATTTTGAAGAGGTCCCGAAATATCGTTGAGTCCACATGCACTGTTAAATTTGGCTTATGAGCTGGTGGAAGTGGGCCATATATTTTTCCCTAACATCAGAATCCATCATTTCCATCAATTGCCTGTGTTTATACGTGGTGATTGATATTTTAAAAACTGTTCATGTATTCTATCTGATTTTTTTATAACTACAAATCTAACTGATGTCTACATGGCCAGACAAAATTATTAAAATCTGACATATTTTCATTGCTCAAAAAATTCTTCAAAGGATCTTATTCTCAGTCTCCTGTTCGTTTTTGAAGGGAAAAATTCTTAAGTTCTAAAATCAAAATAATTTTTCAATTCTTGACATTACATAATATATCTACAGTGTGAAGCATTAAGTCTGGTGACAATAAAATCATTTTGGTATCTTACGCCCGTTTGCTAATTTATTTGTTAAAAAGGCATTTGTGCGTGAGGTCAGGCATTGTCCGTTCAGTTTCTCAGTTCCCAGACGAGTGTTTTCAGAAAATATTTATATGTAAGATGGTATATATTTTTGCATTTTAATATAGGCTTAGTAAAACCTAATTTATATTTTTTTTTTTAATTTTTTTTTGTACAATGCGTTAACATGTTTTAGTGGCAATAACTACGAAAATACTCAGTCCCCTGGCGTCAGTCTCCTGACCTTTAATTACTGATTTTGTCCCTTGAGACCCCAAAAATGCTCACAAAACGCTGCTTTTCTTCTTAAATACATGTAAAATAAAAGGCAGGACTCGATCGCATTAACTTATTCTTACTTTCAAGTGGTTAAGAAAATTAAAGATAATTTACACAGAGTGTTTTTGCATAAATAGTATAAAAGTGCTAGAGGGCACAGGTTTGGTCGAAACAAGAAAATATTGTTGGAGGGTGTATATTTCTCCTCATTAAGGTAAGGAGTATGATTTTCCTTAAGAAAATTGACTTCAAATAATAAAAAGTTAAAAAAATGTTCAGTTCTTTGGAACACTTGTTTTCAAAAAAGGCTATAAAATCGTTGTTTTTAATTTTTTTGACTGGCCGTTTTCAGGTATGTGAAAGGACGTTCTAAAGTCCATTTATAACTAAGTTTTACGGGTTTTTGCTTCCAAAAGTGTTATTTCCAAATTATCATCATTTTATTCCATTTTTTGTGGAATCACCCATATACGTTTGTACGTTCCTTAACTTTTTTTCGTTCACCATATCTCAAGAACGAAGATATATATTGACTTTGGATTATTTCTATTTTATAGTTAAAAAGAAGCTGGGTGCGACCCACACTGGTAACTTTCCATTGGTACCCTCGGAAGCTAGAGGCCCGATGTTATTTTATTTTCAAAAAATCGCCTCTTAAATATCTTCGACAAAGTTACATATACAATCAAGTGAAGATTTGTGAGAAGAATAAAACTAACTCAAAGCCAATATCATTGGTTGTTCATAAGATATTTGAAAAGAAAAAAGTTTAACAATTTTTGGTAAGGTTTATAGTAGTTTTTTCACTTTAAAAAAACAATGTTTGTTGAATTATTTTACAAAACCAATCAAATATCAATTATGAACTAGTGTATGGAATTTAATTAATCCGAAGCCAATACCATTTTGTGTGATCGCAGGATAATTGAGAGAAAATTTTTTTTAACGATTTTGGTACAGTTTCTTGTTGTTTTTTTTGGTTTAAAAAAAAACTATTTGTCGAATTTTTTCTTGCAAATCTTATAAATTTTTAATTATAAACAAATCTGTAAAATTAAATAAACCCAAAGCCAACATCATTGTCTGTTCTCAAGATATTTGAGGCAAAAAAAATTTCAACAATTATTGGTAAAACTACTTGCAGTTTTTTTTCGCTTTAAAAAAAAAAATATTTATTGAAATTTTTTTAAAATTTTATCAATTTTTACTAGTGCATAAAATACAATTACCTTAAAGCCAATATCATTATTTATTCTCAAGATATTTGAGAAAAACCACTTTTTTCAAAAATTTTTAGCAACTTATTTTTATTAAAAAAAAAATTTATGATATGCAGATATGTTTTTATAATCTTAACATTTCTTTGTTACATTAATATGCGTAGAATAAAATAGCTTGATTTGTTCTTGAGATATACGAGACAAAAGAAACTTAAGGTTTTATTTCAAATTGATTAATTATTTAATTAAATTGATTCTAGGGAGCTCAAAACTCGAAGTTATGTCAAAATTTTCTATTCGATCAATTGGACCAATTACAATAACTTCCAATGGGAAGTTAATAATTGATAAAATTTGTAGAAATATTTAATGGTATTTTTTTTTTTTAAAGCGAAAAAAACTACAAAAAATTTTACCAAAAAATGTCGAAATTTTGTTTGCGTCTCAAATATATTGCGAAGGAAAAAAGACAATTATGTTGGCTTCAAGTTAATTAAATTATATACACAAGTTTTTTTTAAAGTGAAAAAAACAATAAGAAACTTTACCAGAAATTGTTAAAACAAATTTTTTTGTTCAAATGTCTTGACAACAACCAATGATATTGGCTTTGGGTTAGTTTTATTTTACTCATTAAACTTTACTTTACTGCATATGGAATAGCTGAAAATGTTTTCCAAAGATCTTAAATTGGTGACTTTTAATAATAAAATAACCTTAGGCCCCAAGCTTCCGATAGCACCAATAGAAAGTTACCAGTGTGGGTCTCAAAATTCTGTGAGTGCTAAAGTTTGGTTTGCAAAATTCTTTATATTTCAAAATTCTGTAAGTCTAAAATTTGAACATAGCTTCAATGTACTAAATTTATTCTTTCCTCTCCAGAAATACAGGGTGGCGCACCAATTGTGCTACAATAAGAAATTCAAATAACTTTTTTTTTAATCGATGTATTTCATTTATTTTTTTTTTATTGGTTAGAAAATTAAATTTCATTTTAAATATTTAGTTGTTTTTAAAGATTATAGACCGCAAATGACCTCCACGCTCTCCCACGCATATGCGGCACCTGATCAAAAAATTATTCATTGCGGCCTGAAGAGTTGAAGTTGGGATCGCCTCAATTATTGTCGTTATGGACTGCTTTAATTCAGTTAAATTCCTGGGCTTCGTTTTATACACCTCTTGCTTGACATAACCCCATAAAAAGAAGTCTGGTGCAGTCAGGTCAGGTAACCTTGGGGGCCAGCGAAGAGTGGAGTTCCTAGAAATTAATTAGTTTGCGAATTGTTTGTTTAGCTCCGCCATAACTGGTCTGGCTATATGTGCAGTTGCTCCATCTTGCTGAAACCAAACGCTGTTGAATGGTATACGTCTTCGGCGCAGTTCTGGGTAAAAAAACTCCTTCAACATCTTTAAATAACGGTCCCCATTGACAGTAACGGTTACACCGTTTTCTTCAAAGAAGTACGGCCCGACAATACACCTTGATGAAACTTCGCACCACACAGTGACTCGTTCTGGGTGCAGTTCCGTCTCATGGAGCATTTCTGGATTAGACTCATTCCATATACGGCAATTTTGCTTGTTTACATTGCCGTTAAGATCAAAATGGGCCTCATCAGACATGAACAAACAATTGATCAATGTGTTGTCTTCTTCGGCCATTGATATCATTTTTTGGCAAAATTCCAGGCGAACAGGCAAATCCTGAGGGTTTAACTTGCTAGTAATTTGGACTTTGTACGGAAACAAGTTTAAATCGTCATGAAGTATCCGTTGTAATGACCGTCTACTAACTCCAATTTGCCCCGATAAGTTTCGGGTCGAAACGCTCGGATTGGCCTGTATTGCAGATGCTACTGCTGCGATTGTATCCTGAACCCGAACATTGGCATCTCGATGGTACGGCCTTCGTGCGATGCTTCCAGATTCGGCAAACATGTTTACAAAACTCATAATGGTCCGTCTACTAGGGGGATTACCGCCAAACTCCCGCCTAAATTCCCTTTGGACGGAAATGACGGACTGCAAAGCATGGTACCGTTGCATTATCCAAATTCTTTTCTCCGTATCCCAAGCATCCATTTTTATAAATCTAAATAGTAACCTACATAATAAAAAAAAATAAGTCGATTACTCACACAGAAAAAAAGTTATTACGTTTTATTTTTGTAGCACGATTCGTGCGCCACCCTGTAGCAATTTAAAAAAAAACTTAAATTTCTTTAGTCTCGCATATCTCTAGAATGAATAATACTATCGACTCCGGATTAATTTTATTGTTCGCATATTGATGTAAATAAGAATTGGTAAAAATATGAAAATATATCAACTTCTAGTTTTTTTTTAAATACAAAAAATTGCTGAAAATTGTTAAAAAATAGGTTCTTGGCTCTAATATCAAAGGAACAAACAATGATATTGGTTTCAAGGTAATTCTATACATTAGTCTATAGAAAATAATTGATAAAATTAGTAAAAATATTTAATGGTCAGTTTTTTTTTAAAGCGAAAAAAACAAAAATTCTCGATATTTTGTTTGCGTCTCAAATATATTGAGAAGGAGAAAAAATAATTATATTGGCTTCAAGTTAATTAAATTATATGCACAAGTTCATAATTTATATTTTATTGGTATTTCAATTCAACAAACATTGTTTTTTTTTAAAGTGAAAAAACTATTAGAAGCTTTACTAAAAATTGTTAAACAAATTTTTTCTTCTCAAACATCTTGAGAGCAACCAATGATATTTTTATTTTACTCATTAATCTTCATTTTATTGCATATGGAACACCTGAAAATGTTTTTGAATATCTTAAATTGATGGCTTTTTAATAATAAAATAACTTTAGGCCTCTAGCTTCCGATGGCACCAATATAAAGTTACCAGGGTGGGTCTCAAAATTCTATGAGTGCCAAAGTTTTGTTTGCAAAATTCTATGTATCTTCAATGTACTTAATTTAATCTTCCCTCTCCAAAAATATTTGAATGAAAGTTTTCTGATTTTGTACAAATTTTGATCCGTGGTTCAACAATTTTCACTGGCTAATTTTGGAAGAATAACAGAGGTTCAAGTTCAACGTTAGCTCAAGTATGCTGTAGTAGCCAATTTAATGAAAAATGAGTCCCGATTTATACCTTGGTTTGGTATTTCGTAATTTACGATTATTTATGTGCAGTTTGCGAAACTGAGCAAAATGAAGATATTGATACTCAAAAATCGTAAATCAACACTCTTAAGTATCAATTATTTTATCGAGAGAAAACAAAAATTGCGAACAACAAATCGCAATTTGATCCAAACATTCCTCAATTGCAAAGTTTGAAAATTTTCAAAAAAGATTTGTGATCACCGCTTTTATTTCGTGATATTGCGCCTCTTTGAAAGATCAATAATTTTGCTCAACTGTTTATTTTGCAGTTATACGCATTTAACTTTATTTATTTTTATTTATTTGAAATAAATACTTTGCGCTTGGGTTTGAACTCGCAACCCCTCAGTTGCGGAGCGAGCATGCAACCATTATGCCAATTTGCAATATAGGTCGTTAGTGATGCTTTATCTCACCGAGAAGTTAATTGCGACAAGAAAGTCGTAATTTACGATTTTTTTTTGTGATTTGCAACTATTCTCATGAAGTTGCAAATTGCGTAAATGAGTGATTGTGCAATGTAAACTACAAAATATTTATCGCAAATCAATATTTTTAAATCCTGTTTGTGAAATTATTCTTTGGAGAGTAAATAACGCCATAAAAGTTGTATTTTGCTATTAAAAGTACAAGCTTGTCTCATGAATTCTAATTGCTAATCACGAAAAAGACAAATTTTGTAATTTGCAACGTTTTGAATGTAAAATAACCAGTTTTTGTATTTATTATTTGGGATCAAAATGCCTTGATTTACGAATAAAACATGATTTGTAAATTGCAACTGCTAATTTTTTAATTGGTGATTTTTCTATTCCTTTCGTGTACTTTACTTTGTTTTTAATAGTTTGCTGGAAATTAGTAGATCTATTGACTAGTTTCAAAATGTGTTGCAATAGGTCAGTTTCTGTTTTTGTTAATAACTTTTTGATAAATAAAATAAATTTGGTGGTTTGGCAGATCGTGGAAAACCAGTGATTAGTGACTAAATACACCTTTAACCATTATTGTGCGTTTGGTTTAGTCGGCTGGAATCGTGGTGACTTACAATAACGTATGTTCTGAGTTCCAAAAGCCAAGATGAGAGGTACTTATTATGACTTTTGAAGGAATTCTCATTTTCTAAAAAAAATCTGTTAAGATCAATGATCATTAAAAATTGTTTTATATTTTAGGTCGCAAAAACTTGGTTCTATAAAACGAATCTTTCGATATAGCGAATTGGCTGAAAATAATATCTTTTTTTATACTGGACATCCAGTGTATATTTTAAAATAATTCCGAAAAATATATTTTTAGAAATCGAGAGCATCATTAATATTGATATTCTATGGTTATTCATTATGTACTAAACGGTTTTTAAATCATTTGATTTTGGCCAATATGAAACAAATCTTCAGTTTCAAAAAGAATAAAATGCACAACTATGTCCAATGTACTTGCTTTTATGTTCAAGATGCTGAGGGCTTAAGAAAATTATGGGAACGGGGTCGTTATTCTGTATTCTAAAATTCTGTAAATCCAGAATTCTGTATTTCAAAATTATGTAAATCCAAAGTTCTGTAAGTGCAAACATTCTGTTTCCAAAATTCTGTATTCTCCTGTAAGTCTTAAACTCTGTTTTCTTAAATTCTAATTATTTTTCAATGCTTATTAAGACTTCCCACACTTGAAATATTTCTTATTCCAGTGTTCAAACGTGCTTGAAATTTTGATCCGTGGTTCAGCAATTTTTACTGACTGATTTCCGAGGAATAACTGAGGTTCAACGATAGTTCAGGCATGTTTTAGTAACCAATTTAATGAATGAACCATCAATCGTTGAACCTCAGTTAACTCGCCAAAGTCGTTGAGTTAAATTTCCTTAACCATGGATTAAATTTTTGTACAACACATAATTTTATTTGTAATAAACACATAAATTAATTGATTAGCGATTATTGTGATATATGAAGCAAATTTCGGATTCATGCAAAAAAAAAGGAAATAAAATTCGAGATAACAAATGACAATACGATGACAGAGAACACCAAAAGGTGGGTGGCATAATTCTGTCTGTTCGGCTACAGCCTGAACGGCTGGACCGATTTTCTTAAAACTTGGTAAATAGTTGCTTTGGGTGATTCTGCCCACACGTTTCTTTCACGGTACCTGCCATAAATTTATGTTTGTAATTTAACAAAATCCTTTTTTCCCAAAAATGGCTCCACAATTTTCCTGAGAAAGAATTCGATACATTTAAAATGGTAGATACTACCTTTGAATGGGAAACCATAAAAAAAAATGGTTATTAATGGTACCATTAATGAACCATTTTCTAATTTTAGATTTTCTTCAAAAGGTTATTGTTCAGCTAAATATTTTTTTTTTAAACGGCTCCTATAATTTTTAATAAACTTTTTTATTATGCTCAAATTAATGCGATATTCTAACAAAAATTATAAAAAAATTTACAAATAGCAAGTATTAATATTTCTTCTCTTAGATTAGTTTTTATTTCAAATAACTTAAAAAATATTGCATATCAAAATTTTCAAATAAAAGTTTTTCAATTTTTTAAGAAAGTTTTAAATTTTTTGAAAATTTGATATCGTAAGAACGTGTTGATATTTTTTTTTTAATTTTATTCTTATATGTACGAGGGTGGGTCAATAAGTCCGTGACTTTTGAAATAAAACACAGATTTTTTGATAAAAAAATAATTTTTTTTTTCAACGTAGTCTCCCTTGAGCTCTATACACTTTGTCCAACGCTTCTCCAATTTTTGTATCCCTTCCAAAAAAAATGATTTGTCGAGGTCCTCAAAACAGGCCTTTGTTTGCGAGATGACTTCATCATTGGAGTCAAATCTTTTTCCACCAAGCCATTTCTTCAGGTTTGGGAACAAGAAGTAGTCGCTCGGAGCCAAATCTGGAGAATAGGGTGGATGAGGGAGCAATTCATAGCCCAATTCATGGATTTTTGCCATGGCAACTGCACATGTGTGCACCCTTGCATTGTCTTGGTGGAAAAGAACTTTTTTCTTGCCCAAATGGGGTCGGTTTTTTTTTTAAATCGTCATTGAATCGGTCCAATAAGTTGGCATAATATTCCCCATTGATTGTTCTTCCCTTTTGAAGGTAGTCAATGTGGATTATCCCGCGTGCATCCCAAAAAACAGTCGCCATAACCTTATTGGCTGACAAACCCACCTTGGCTTTCTTTGGACCCGATTCACCCTTAGAATCCCACTGTTTTGGTTGTTTGGTCTCTGGTGTTTTGTGATGGATCCATGTTTCGTCCACGGTTACAAAACGGCGCAAAAACTCCTCCATATTGCGATTAAGCAACGCCTGTGAAGTTGTTACACGATTGCGTTTGTGGTCGACTGTGAGCAAACGCGGCACCCATCTTGCGGAAAGCTTTCTCATGTCCAAGTGATCATTCAAAATTGAAACCACTGAGCCATGCGAGATCCCTACAGCTTCCACAATCTCTCGCACTTTCAATCTTCGGTCGGCCAACACCATATCGTGAATTTTTTCGATTGTTTCGGGTGTAGAGACCTCAACTGGGCGTCCAGGACGTTCGGCATCTTCAGTGCTTGTACGGCCACAACGAAATTCAGTAAACCACTTTTTTACCATTGAAATCGATGGTGCAGAGTTCCCATAGTATTTATCAAGCCTAGCCTTGGTCTCGGTAATGGTTTTTTTTCGCAAGAAATAATGCTTAATAAGCACACGAAATTCACTTTTTTCCATTTTCTCCTCAAATTAGTGAGTAGTCTGATAAAAATAGCTGTCAAACACATACTAACTGACGCAGCAAGTTTAAATTTTGACAGGAGTCAACCGACAGATGCCTGTTGACAGGAGCAGTGTTGCTGTTTCAGTAAAGTGGTCAGAAATTCAAAAATTCACGGACTTATTGACCCACCCTCGTATGAAGCCAAATTTTGAAAAATATCTGGTCCTAAATCCAACCTCTAAGAATAACTTTTAAGCAAAGAAATATTTGTTTGAGTTGGAATAACTTAATTTTTAAAAATATAAAGCCGGTGATTTAGAAATCCATACTATAAATATTATAACCTTCCATCCACAAAAAGTGTGTTTAAAATTTAAAACAGTAATACACACAATAATATATACAAAAATATTCTTTAATTAACTTTTGATAACTTTTTGAACAAAAAAAGAGTTTTCAAAATTGGATTCCCTTTTTATGTTTTTACCTCATTTCACCCTATAAAGAGAGCTTGATTTGAAAAATGTGTAGTAATAAACCCATCTTGTAAAAATTACCATTATTACACAAAAAGAAATCGAAACTGGATATTTTTTACCCCATTTCACCCTATAGATATGAATCTAAATCTCGGAAAACATCTAGCCCTTAACTCATCCTCTTAATACAACCTTTCAAACTTAAAAAATATATTTACAAATCCGACACTATTTTCCTGTTTTTACCACTTTTCACCCTACAAAGGTAATTTTTTTTACAAAATTGTATGTCTAAAAAGATCCTCCTAAAATAATCTTTTAAGCACCAAATGAATTTTTGAAATCGGATATGTAGTTTCTGAGATAAGCCATCACAAACAAACAAACAAACAAAGCAAGATTAGAGCTCTATAAATAAATAATAAATCAAAAAATTAATACTACAGCAAAAAATGGTAGTTTTACTACATCAGCAATTTACAAAGCGTTGTTTTTCTCTATTCTCGAATATCTCGAAAACAAAAATGATTCTATCGCCTTCGTGTTAATTTTATTTTAAAAATATCGACCATGTAGCTTTCAAAACATTATTTTTGGGACCAATGGAACTTAATTCCAAGAAAAGCTCCGATCTGTAAAAACAAGGATATCGTGAACCAGACTTTTAATTAATAAATGTTTCAGTGCTGATTTTGGTGAATCTTTGACGATATGACACCCCCTACCCCCTAAGAAGTGAAGCTGTATACGTAATTAATTTAAAAAATATAGTAAATGAAATATTTTTAACCTAAAATTATTTTTATTTATTTTAAACACAAAATGTTAGGTATACCAAAAAAAATTTTAATTACTCTAGTTTAATTTTTCTCGAGCTCATACAATAAACACATGAATTATTGATTATTGCGATTTAACTCGAGATAACAATCAAAAATGACATTACGATGACAGAGAACACCAAAAGTTGGGTGGCATAATTCTGTCTGTTCGGCTACAGCCTGAACGGCTAGATCGATTTTCTTAAGACTGTACCAAGTCTGTAGTGGCTTTTGGTGATTCTGCCCACACGTTTCTTTCATTTTTTTTAAACCAAAAATTACGGTACCTGCCATAAAATTTTGTTTGTAATTTAACAAAATCCACACCACAATTTTCTTGAGAAAAATTCAATAAACTAAATTTGGTAAATGCTACATTTGAATGGGAAACCATTTTAAAAAAATGGTTATTTATGGTACCTCCCCAGAGAACCATTTTTTTATTTTTGATTTTCTTCAAAACGGTTATTTTTATTTCAATAATTGTTTTCATACAGAAGCTTCTAAGCAATCTAAACAGTTTTTCTTACCAATATTTAAAAAAAAATTCTTTAATTTAAAAAAAAAATTTAAATTTTTTTTAAACCTAGTATTATGAAAACTAAATGCTTAATTTGTGTGGATTATTATATACTTTCTTAAGTATTTTAAGAAAAAAAGGTATACCTACCTATCTTCCATACAAACGTTAAAAAAACGTTAAGCAAAATATTTTTTTTCTTAAAAATGGTTCCTACGATTTTTATAAAATATTTTTTTATGTTAAATTAGTGTGAAACTCTAACAAAAATTATAAAATTTTACAAAAAGCAACTATTAATAGTTCTTCTCATAGATTTGTTTTGAGCTATAAATTTTAAATAATGTTAAAAAAATAATGCACATCAAAATTTTCAAAAAAAAAGTTTTTCAATTTTTTAAAAAAAGTTTTATTTTTTTTTTGAAAATTCGATATCGTGAGAACGTGTTGATATTTTTTTTTAATTTTATTTTTATATGAACATAAGTGCATACGATTTGCGTACCAAAAATTTTCCTCAAAAATATTTTAAGAATTTTTGTATAGAAAATTATTTTCAAGAAAACCACTGCAACGATTTTAAATATTTTGTCTATACAATATAATAGTCAAGTTAATAAATTTATTTAGATTAAATCACTTCTCACTTTATCAAATCTCTAAACTCATATATTTTACTAAACTTGATTTCTAACCATAAAAAGAAAATCTTGATGAGGGAAAAAAAAACACAAAATAAAGAAACCGCACATAAAATAATTTATATCTTCACAAAACAAACAAAACACAAAATAAAACACATTTAAATGCAATCAAATTCAATAGAACAAAAGACGACGACACAACACACACAATAAGAGGCGATAAACATAATAAAAATAAAGAACTAATAATCACAGAAAATTTAGAAAAACATCCCTCATTAGTGCAGGAGGTGCAATAAAAAGCAATTTCTTTTATATGCGTAACTCGATTACTGTCTATCGTAGCTAATTTCATACACAAAAGGGACTAAAAGTAAACGAGACATAATAATAGCGCCCAGCAGATCCGTATATAGAATAGAAGACCATTCAACATCCCACAGATATAATCTATGTACCTACTATAGAATTTCCTAAAGTAAATGGTCCATTGGGAATATACCACCGACGCGATGCTTTAACCATGATTTCATTGCATCCCATCACCCTATCTCATACCCCTGTTGAATGTGATGACAGCCTTGAGTTATCAACTACGGCGTGCACAGTGGCGGTAATGCATGACGGGGTGGGCGGCGGTGGTGGCGGTAACGCAGTCCTCCTGGAAAGTCCTGAAAGGACGACTTTGAATCAAAGAGATAAATACAGCACATCCGTTCTAATGAAATTTCAGTGATTTTCTTTTATTCACGTCGATGACACAGTGAAGTAGAGTTCACAAAAAATTGGAAAAAAAATCAACAAATTGCCTTTTTTGGTTAGAAAAAGTTCGAGGAATATTCTGAAGCAAAACTTCAAAGGATCCTCCATTTTTTTTTTAAATCATGGAAAAGTAAATTTTCACCCTTAAGCCAACTTACTCTAATCTGTCTAGCAGCCCTCATTTCAATTTGATTTTTTTTAATTTATTCCAACTTTCTACCCAAATTGCTCCACTATACATCATGGTTCTGGAGAAATTGTGAAAAACTGTATGAGGAAATTGCTTTTGTTTCATCTTTTCGACCTTTTTGTGGTAGAAAAGAAAGCAAACAACGCAATTGTAGTCTTTATTTCGCAGGAGTCTTCCATACATACTTTCCAACTAAAAGGGTTTTTGAATCAAAAGCTTTTGAATTCGCGCATCAATCTTACTCCGCTTCAACTTCACATGAGACGCAAAAAAAAAAACCCAAGTCATAAATGTGTTATATGGAACTGCCAAAAGGGTGCTAAATTAAGCTCATATTCCTTTGCAAATATCTTCTGCGAGATAAAGATGATGTGCTGATGGTGATATTGATGGTGATGATGGCTGAACACTAAAGGCCCATTAGGAATGCCAATACTTGTTTGGCACTTCAAAGTGACAATCAAGTCAACAGCTTTGGCTCTGATGTTTGTTATCCTTTAAATGCTAATCCCAGTTAAAGACTATCTCCATACTTTCACACAAGAAGAAGCCCAAGAAGATAATATTATGTACGAGTGTTAAAGGGGTTGGTTGTTTGGAAGATTGTTAAGTTGAATGCCAGGGATATGTTTTTTTTTACCACATGTTTTCTTTTTTTTTTATTGAGATCTTTATCCTTTCTTTATCTGTGGGTGGTTAAAAGTTGTGTTTCGTGCAATTGGTGTGGAAATATACAACAGAGGAGAGTAAAAGTGTGAATCCTTTTTTTTTTTTTTGATACTACTATTATTTTACTTGCTTGTTTGCGGATGATTTCACAATCCTTTTTTCCTTTGATTACACTTGATCGGGCAATTGCAAGTGACAGAAACTTGATTTGAACATTTTTCTTCTTTTTACCAATCTGATGTGTGATTGTACAACAAAGGTTTTTGGGTATATGTGGAAATAGGATAATTTTTGTTGACATGGATTGCGAATGATTAGCTTATGGGACTAAGCTTATTGGCAGAGTTGTTTTTGTACTAAGGTATTTATGTATTTTTTTCAAATTTGTAATTAACTGATAAAAAAAACTCTACACAAAGTTAATATAAGATAAATTCAATCTTTCCAACTCCAGAAACAAATTTGTTTAAAGTAACCTCACTCAGAAAACTTTACATTGATTTATTGCTGTTTGAACTTCGAAATATTGTTCCAGTATAAATTCTAAATTTTGTTTAACATTTTTTAAGTTTTTCTTATTTGTTTTTTGAAGAGCGTGATAAGTTGTCGTATTCAAATAAAATTTGTTTCATGGGATTTGTCTTTTCAAGAAAAGCAACGAGACCAAAATAAAGGCTGGGTGTGACCCACGTTGGTGCCCCCGGAACCTAGAGAACCGATGTTATTTTATTATTAAAAAATCACCATTTCAAGATCTTCAAAAAATTTAAGACGTTCAATATATAATAAAGTGGAGATTAGTGAGTAGAATAAAACTAACCCAGAACCAATATTATTGGTTGCTCTCAAACATATTTGAGAAAACAAATTTTTTTTATAATTTTTGATTAAGTTTCTTGTAGGTTTTCTCGATTTAAAAAAAAACTACATATCAAATTTTTTTGCAAATCCTCAAATCAATTTTTAGTTATAAACTAGTGTGTTGTGTTGCACTTTTTCTGGGTGGGGTTGTGGATCTTTATTTGTTAAATTTTGTTGTATTTTGAACAAATTAAACGAATTTAAACACCACGAGTTAATTAGATTTTCTTTTTATAAATAAGTAAAATGAATGTGCACTTGTGCACCACAACAAAACCTTTAACAACTAATAGGCCAAACAACGAAGAAGAGAATAAAAGAAAATACGAAAAAGTGCAAACAGCAGCACGATAAAAAGAAGCTGCTGCCACGGCTGCTCAGCTGGGTTGGGTTCAGCGGAAGAATAAAGATGACAATAAAAAAAATTATCTTTGATTTTACTAATCAAAATACACGAAATGTTTTATTGCGCCAGGAATTTTAATTAAGTAAGATTAGCAAAATTCCAAATCTAATTCAAATGTGAAATAAAGGTCGAAAGAAATGAAACGCAAAGTTTGTATGCCCAGATGGGGACTTTCAATAAATTTTTATTTGGGAAACCTTGGACGAACCAGGATAAAAACCCAAAATTTTTTCAATTATGACTAAGGTACAATAAGAATTTATAACTGCTCACGGGGAACCGTTGAGCCAAAGAAACAAAGAAAATAAAAATCCAAATGGGTCGTTAACGCAAAAAAAAAAGCAATTACGGGGAAGAATGATTCTTCAATCGATTCAAAATTGAAATTAGATAAAACAGGCAAAATGGGCACGTTTGGAATTGAACAAAGAAAAAGAAAATTTTAATTAAGTGAATATCTTTACTCTACTTATCTTTTCTATCGGTTATTTCTCCTTGAATTTCTTCCTTCCTTCCTCGAATTCTCCTGTTTTCCTCAATAATTTATTTGCACCTCGAATCCCTTATATTCTTCTCCAAATTTTCTCCTTTTGAACTTCTACACTATTTCTCGATTTTTGTTCCTTTTTTTTAAAAAACTTCTCGAATTTTACAACTGTTCGCTTGGTTAGCTCTCTCCAAAGTGAACTTTCCCAGCAAAAAAAAAAACAATCCTTCCCTCGACCATTCCAATCACTCACACATTCATACATTCAGTCATTCGTTTTCGTGATCATCGGTCACGGGACGTCGGCTTCCTGGAAGGCTTTTTCGCTCCCCAGAAAACCACCGTTGTTGAATCTCAACGAAACTTTACTCTCACAAACACAAATTCAACCAGTTGTTGGATGTATTTCCAAAACTTGCCGAATCTTAATGGCCGAGTTCAGTCCTATCCCAAATTAAATTTTTCGAGAAAAATTAAAAAAGAATTGAAACCGAGAAATAGCCTTCTCTAGGCATTCTCCTAGTTAATACAAATTACTCGCGAGAGATTCGAAGCGCAAAGCAACCATTCAAAAACTATTTGTTTCGAGAAGAGAGAGGAAGGCATATTTTGAAAAACCTCGGCGATTTACTCAACTGTTTCTTTTTCTTTTTCAATTCCAAAAGACCTTTGCTATTTACAAGATATGGTTTTAAGAATAAGATGCGTTAACCACCCATTTTGTTTACAATAAAATATAAAGTTAAGTTAAGTTAAGTTAAGTATAAAAATGTTGTGTTGATTGTAGAGTAGGTAAAAGAGTCCTCCTGACTCGTTACCTCTTCAGCTCATCCGCTGGCATTTTTCTCGTTGCATGACACCGCCCGTCTGCATGCTGAATACGCTCAAGATTTTGGAACCGCTTGTTCCATTCGATTCATTAATCACTCGAACACCTGTTGTTGCTTTTGCAAGATCCTGGCTTAGTACACCAATGGTTGATGATACTCGTACCATGGTTGCCCTCAACCTCGCCAGTATTTTGCAGCCACAACGGAGACAAAAAGAAGGAAATGGAAGCAGTCAAAGACTGGTCATTGTTGCGGTAAATTTTACCGTAACAGTTGTATTAAATTAACCCAAAGTCTACATCATTGTTCATTCTCAAGATATTTGAGACGACAAAAAATTTCGAAGGTTTTTGGTAAAGTTTCTTATGGCTTTTTTCCGCTTTTAAAAAATCTGTTCTTTTAATACTTTTTTTTATTTTTTATCAACTATTTATCATAAACTAATGTATAAAATAAAATTGCCCCGCAGCCAATATCATTATTTGTTCTTAAGACATTGGAGGCGAAAACTTTATTTTCAATTATTTGCAGCAGTTTTTAATTTTATTTTAAGAAAAAACTGGCAATTGATAAATTTTAATATTTTTACCAATTTCTTACTACGTTAAAATGCATAAAAAAAATTAACATGGAGTCAGTAACATCATTCGTTCTCGAGGAATTCGAGACTTCATAAACTCGAAAATGTTTTTTTTTAATTGCTACAGTAAAAAACCTGTAAAACTTGGATTTTTTTGAAAGCCCTTTTTGAACGTACTGAATTTCGTATCTATAAAATAAAATTTATCTGAAGTCGATATCTTTATTCGTTCTTGAGATATGGTGAACGAAAAAAAAGCAAAGGTACGAACGTACGAGCGTACGTACAGATGCAGACATCTCTCTAAAAATGATGGATTCCGATTGTAGGGAGCTCGTAACACGAAAATATGTCAAAATTTTCGATTCGACAAATTGGACCAATTATAATAACTTTCAATGGAAAGTTAAAAATTAAATTTGAATTTTTTTTTTCGAAGAGTGTCTTCTGATTGATGTGATAAATTGTTCACTGTTGTTGTTGTAAAATTTAATTTTACATGAAATACCTGCATTTTAATAAAAAATATTTTTGTCTTTGATCACCAATATCATAGGAAATAACGACGATATACAAAATTCAAGGAAAGTTTTGAAAATTTTGATACATTAAATGCACATAACTTTGTAAAGATTATTTCTTCAATCTTCACCATCAGTTTTAAAAAAGTACTAAAATGTATGTATTATTTTTTGTGGTATTTTAATATATCGTCAAGAATGAAGTAACGAAATTTTAACTTTTAACTTTTTTAACTACTAGAGAACGAGTGATAGTAACCGAAGATGGAATTTTTGTACTTCCGAAACGCGTTGCTGAATATTTGCTTAAAATAATTGTGTACCAAGTTTTAAATTAGTTTTTTTTTAAACAAACGCTTAATAAAATTGTTTGTAAAAATTTAAAAGTTTTTACTATTTTATTTTATTTATATTTATTAATTTTTATTTTTATCACACTTCATAAATATCTTTTATTTTTCTATGATAAAAAAAATGAACGAAAAGTCTTGAAAATTGCACAAAATAGTACCGTTCTGGCAAACAGGGGACGATATTTTGTTCTAAGCAAATACTGATTGCATGAATAATGTTGGTACACAGTTTTGGGGGTAATAATTTTGTTCACCGAAGGCTTCATCATGCCAACTTCATAGAGCAGTTATGCCATTGAGATAAATAAGCTTTTCCTTAATGGTTGCATCTTCAAAAATAACGGCACTTGCCCGTTATTTTTGAAGATAACAAAATATTTCATTTATTTTCTCTCCACGTTCTGAAACGATGGAAAATGAAATAAATCGTATGAGTTTAGTTTAATTTTTCAACGTTTCTCGAATTTTGTTACAGAACATGTGTTCAGGTACCAAAATACCTTAAGTTCAATATTTGCAAAAAATTGCCATAGTAGTTATGGCTCATGGGCAAGGTACAGATAAACGGCAGTTGGTCAAAATTCTGGTTTCGAAACTCTGCTTTGCGAAATTCATTTTTTTTCACAAATATTTTCCTTTTTTCAGTTCTTTGTGTTGTAATTTTGGTTTTCAAAATTCTTTTATTTAAAATGTTTAACAATAAAATTCAGCTTTTTCTGTCGTTTCTCAACAAAAAAAAAAAAATCATATTTATTGTATTAAACGAAATTAAATTAAGTAATAAATGTTTGAGCCGTTTTTGAAGAAGAATAGCACCGACTATGATAAAGAGTCTGAACTGCAAATTGCTGGAAGCTTGAAGAGGAATTGTTTTAAAAAGTAATTTAATTTATTGTTTGATTGCTGCAGCTTTTTTTTCCGCAGAAATTTATGCAAGCCACTATTCAATTTTGTCCACTACTTTATATCTTTATATCTGTTTTGTATGTAATTTACGCAAGCAAAATTTTGATTTTTCCATTTACTTATTTGCTCAGAATACGAATAAATCTACCATCCACTTATATTATATCTTCCTTTATTTGATTCAATAACTAAAATCTGGAACATTCATTTTGATTACTCACAGCTAGCACATTTTGCGTGAATGTATAAGTAAGGTATAGCTGAAGACAGCAGTTTTAAGACCAAAAAACAAATATATTTCTCTATAATGTATGCAGGTTTGGAGAATGTTAAGAAACTCACGCTTTTTAAAATTTTTAACATTTTCTTCTAATTTATTATTGGCATAACCATTTTATTAAACAGAATTTTGAAAATCAGAATTTCAAAAAACAAAATATTGATAAGCAGAGTTTTGAGCTCAGAATTTTGAGACTCACGACCTTTGGCAAATTATATACATACATAGGAAACTTGAAAAAGAAAAATACCATGTAACTGGTCAGAAGTTAGTTAGAAAAGGTCAACTAGTCCGAGAAATTGGTCAGCCTTAGATAACTAGTAATAAAGGCTTAAAGTTACTCACGTGATTTATAGCCCCTCACTTATTGGGAGCTTTACAAAACATCGTGATTAAAGATCAACTATTTTCAATTATTGGTCAGCCATAGTTTTCATTTCATGAATTTTCAAAATTCGTTTCAAGGTCACACAGAAACTTTTGACACTTCATCTTGTTCAATTCAAAAAAGAAGTATGCTATTTGAAAAGCCCCTTCGTGGTCATAAAAGGTCAGCTATGTTCAGCTATACACATCTTTGTATGAGTTTTCAATTAATTAAAAAAAATACAAAATTCAAGGTCCTAGTGATTTTTGGCACCTTATTTCCTTATTAATTCGTAAAAATTGTATACCATCTGAAAGATCTCTAGATCTATATAAAAGGTCAGCTAGTTTTAGTAATTGGTTGGCCATAGATTTTTTTTTTAAATGAAATTTTGAATTTTTGTTTAAGATCATTGCAATTTTTGGCACCTCATTAATGGGAAATTTGCACAAAATTAATGCCACCTGAAAGGCCCTAAGGATCTTTATAAAAGGTCAACTAGGTTCAGTAATTGGTCAGTTATTGATTCTTTCTTACGTTTTTTAAAGTTTTTTTTTTCAACGTCACGAATGATTTTTGGCACCTCATTACGGTGATTAAGAACAAAAATTATAAGATCAGTTGATTTCAAAAATACGTCAGCCCTGAATTTGTTTCGCATAAGCAAAAAATGACCTTGAGAAAAACTTTAGAAAGCCATAAAACTAATGCATAGCTCATCAATTACGAGAACTAAATGACCTTTTATATTTGTAGATCTAAGGCCTTTCAGGTGGTATTAATTTTTGTGTTCCAATTTTCCAAATTTAAAAATTCATTAAAAAAAATCTATGGCTGACCAATTACTAAAGTAAGCTGACCATTTATGACCGTGGAGTGGCCTTTTATATGGCATGCTTCTTTTTTTGAGGTGCCAATGGTTTTTTTTTGTGACCTTGAAACGATTTTTTAAAATTCATTAAAAAAAAAACTATGGCTGACCAATAACTGAAAATAGTTGACCTTTCATCACTATCTAGAGATCTTTCGGATGGTATATATTTTTTTTTTTTGATAATTTTCCATAAATGAGGTGCCATCAGGCGTGACCGTGAGGAGCTTGATTTCAAACTATTTAGGACTAACCAATTTCTAGATGGCGTTATTTTTTGTTTTTACAAATTTCCCATATATGAGATGCCAAAAGTCCAGAGGCAAATTTTGAAAGCAGGATTTAGAAAAAAAGACTTTTGGAACTGCATGAATTTTGAACCCAACCACATAGAGGCATCTAGACAGACAGACAAAATAGCGTTACCTACTTTTTTAGTGTTCTCTATCGTTTAAAATCTCCACTATCAAATCAGTTTTCTTGGTAAACTCACTCCACTCTTATGTATATTTTTGTATGATCGAATGTCAATTCCAAAACGTTAGCCGAGGGCTTACATTTTTTGTAATAGTAAAATGCACGAACGAGCATTGTTATTCTAAGAGCGTTTAATAAAATTTTCAGTCGTAATACAGTCGAAGTACAAAAAATATTGCGGCTGTATGTGCATCTAAATGGGACAATTCAGCTGATTCAACGTCGTTCACGGGTATTTAAAATCTCTCAGTCGACATCGCTGTAAATTTTGCTTTAAGACCCTTTTAATGATTTGAAATACCACATCTTCTGCTATTGAGTGATGCAAAATTTTGTTGAAAATCTGAAATTTTATCGAAAAATCATCTTCAGCGATGAAGCTAATTTTGAAGTGAATGGCTTTGTCCATTATCAAAATATGCGCATGTGCTTTGAGAGAATTTATAGACGAAATGTGTTTTTGGGCCATTGGCCAATTTAATCCAATTCCTTGATTATGTAAAGTTGTTAGTCTTTGCGCTATGCCGACAACCCGACAACAGCTCGTGAACAACCAAGGCCTAGTGACTTACAACTCTCAACCATTCCTGTGTGCGTATTTTTGGCAGGAATGGAGGGGACCTACAATTTTTTGCCGAGTCCGAACGGCTAGATGAGAAGCACTTATTCATGACAGTTATACTCTTGGAGGATTTGTCAGTTCCTCGCAAGAGGCAGTACCTCGCGATAAAAACATTTCTGTTTTTTTTTTTAGGTGGCAGCGGCTGGGAATCGAACCCAGACCTTTGGCATGACAGTCATACGCACTAACCATCATCCAACGAGGTACTACTAATATGTGTAGGTACTTCGTCTAAAATAAACTCCAGACTTTGGGTATCTTAGTCAGGCGCAAACGCTTTTTATAAAAGTGTAAACATTTTAATAACAAATGTAACGTGAGTTACCATGGAATTGCCCAGAGGTCATTCATAAATGGCGAAAGTACCAAAATTAATGAATGTATACCTTTGCGTGGAAAAAAGTAGCATTTAAATTACAACAAAAAACTGTTATAATTCTATCGTAAGTCCACTAGAATAGACTAGTCCCTTTGATGCTTCTATGAAGTTCTTTCAAAATGCACCTCAAAATGTTTAATGGTTCTGTTCACAAATAAAGTAGTCTATATAGGGAGCATTTTAAGTGAGGTTCTCTGGTTGATTTGATCTTTTTGAAAATAGAGTAGCCACTGATTCCAAAATTGTATAATTATCAAAAATTAATGTGACATTAATAAATTTTGCTTATTTTTAATTTCAGGTATTATTATGATAAAAATATCATGACAAAAGTCCATGGTAAGCGTTATGCTTACAAATTTGATTTCCAAGGATTGGCAGCTGCAACACAACCAGCTGCAAGTGATCCAACGTACAAATACCAAAGTGATTTGTTCATGACTCCATATCACCACAGTGCAAAGCTGAGTTCATTTATGAGCCCGCATCACGGTATGACATCGTCCTCAGGTAGATATCTATATCTAAAGATTCTTCCTTTTTTTAAATCAAATTTTTAATGTCTCCCCAACTTTCAAAATGTGTATTAAGTTTTTTGTTGTTGTTTTTTTTTTATAACTAAGAGAAAACTAATTAAAAAAACCTTATTTCCTCTTATTTTCTTCCAATGAATAGCTTCAATATTTCCATCGGCAGCATCATGGGGCAACTGGGGCAATCCAGCAACGAATCTCTATCAGCCCCATTCAATGAGTCATGTTGGCCCATCACATGTGGCACCCCATTTGAGCTCATACCCGCACTATGCATGACCATCATCGTCAGGGGGTGGATTTTAAAGTCATCATCTTCACCAAAAACACCACCACCTAAACACATACACTGATGGCACCACAACTACACCACTTACTTGAAATGACAGAGAGCAAATCGCATCCAACCACAATAAACCACCTGCAACTCAAACCCCCAAAGTTGGGTGTCTCGTGATGGTATTGAGAGTGTGATGTGCTTTATGTATTCAATGTGTCTACATAGAATATAATCACAGTCAATGTTGTTGCTGTTGTTGTTGTTACCTCCCCCAAATCACTTGCCATCGTATCGCTCGAAGGATTCACACAATCACCAATCTCACCCACTCTCACGCAAACATAACAGGTTCGACGCGCCATACTGTGCTCTACTTTAATTATTATTTTCACAAAAACGGAACAAAAATGGTCGAGTGAAAAAAAAAAGAAATCTTTTTAAAAATGATTTTATAACAAAAAAGCGGAAAAATAATTCCCTCCATTCTCTATGATCCACCACCCCTCCACCAACTCCATCTTCAAAACCCCTTCACGACTGCTGCCGCCGCCGGTCGTATCGCATCAATGGCGTCGAATAAACCCCGAACCTGTACAAAAAAAAAAGAAGAGAAAAGCGAACTCCTACGAATTGATTTTTGTACATAGATACCACCACTCCTATACATATACAGACACCACTTTTACTAAGAGATATATAATACATGTAGAAGTATACCGTAGATAATATTACCTGTATTTTAATTGTGAATATAAAACAGAAAATTTTATAAATAAATATCTTCTATAGCTACTATAGAGTATTTAAATATTTAAATTTATATATATTTAAATAATGTTTAATGAATGTGTATGTAAAACAATTTTTAATCGTAAATTAATGTGAAAAAAAAGAATTCTCAGTGTATTTTAGCAATATTTTAGAATATTTAAGATAATTAATAAAAAAAAAATTAATTAAATCAAAAAGTTTGATCCAGCGATGATGTCTTATTCTTCGTAAATCATTCTTTGAAAAAAAAAAAATTAATAAATGTTCGTAAACTGCACAGAAACACAACCATTGAATAAATTATTTGAACTCATCCAAAAAGAAAAAAAAACTTGAAAAAAGAGGTGAATAGATTAAAAAATGTGTAAAATATGATTAAATGTAAATAAAAAAATTAAATTAAAACTTTTTTTAAATAGTATAAAAATGCAGTGACAGAAAAATTGTTTTTGGAATAATCACATAAGTTTGTTGTTGAAAGTTTATTTAAACAAGGGCGGATATTTTTTATTGTGTTTTTATTTTTTTTGTTGGAAGATTTACATACTTATTTTATTGAAAAAAACTGCTTTTTCGAATTGAAATAAATCAAAACATTAAATGCTTGATTCAAAAACTAATAGAGCGTGTGTTTTTACCAAGTTTAAGCCACTTCAAATGAATTCACAAAGCGACGATTAAATGAGAAGTCGACGTGACGAGATCTCTTTGCAATTTTTTCCTCTGAAAAACAATTTTAAAATAAATTAATAATGCATAATAAATTATTTCTCGTTGTCTCGGCACTTCATATTTTCGAAAAATTGAGAAAGATGATGGAAAATCCCTTATTTAGTAAAGGGTGATTTTTTAGCTGGTTTGGTTTTGGCAACACTGGTTTTGACAGCTGACGTGTGTTTAGTACCTTGTGTCACTGTCAAACAGCTTCAGTTTGGTTTGCAATTTAACCATGGATCGTCTTACAAATGAACAACGCTTGCAAATTATTGAATTTTACTATCAAAATTCGTGCTCGGTTCGAAATGTTCATCGCGCGCTGCTTGTTGTTCAGCGATGAGGCTCATTTTTGGTTGAATGGGTACGTAAATAAGCATAATTGCCGCATTTGGAGTGAAGATCAGCCAGAAGCATTGCAACAGCTACCAATGCATCCCGAAGAAACCACTGTTTTGTGCGGTTTATGGGCCGGCGGCATTATTGGGCCATATTTCTTCAAAGATGATGCGAATCGCAGCGTTACTGTCAATGATGAACGCTACCGAGCGATGATAACATACTTTTTTTTGCCCGAAATGGAAGTTCTTGACTTGCATGATATGTGGTTTCAACAAGACGGTGCCACATGTCACACAGCACGCGAAACAATGGCGCAATTGCGAGGCGAGTTTGGTGAACAGTTAATTTCACGTTTCGGGCCGGTCAATTGGCCGCCTAGATCGTGCGATTTGACACCATTAGATTATTTTTTGTGGGGGTATGTCAAGGCTAATGTCTATAGGGACAAGCCCGCTTCGATTGACGCACTGGAAGCCAACATCCATGCATTCATTCGTGAGATACCGGCCGATATGTGTGAAAGAGTATGCCAAAATTGGACTCAGCGGATGGGCTACCCGAGACGCAGCCGCGGTCAACATTTGCATGAAATTATCTTTAAACATTGAATTGCAAAGTTCAAACTATCGATTCAAATAAATATTTCATTCATTTTTTCGAATTTTTTGTGTTTTTTTTTTTTTAAGTTCTAAACCTCTTAAAAAATCACCCGTTATTAAGTCCACAAATTAAATTAATATTTAAGAGAGAACAACTGCAAAGAGATCTCGTCACATCAACAACGTCTCATTTGTCTCATCGTCTAACACTCCGGAGGCAAACATCACTTCCTTACTTTCAGTGGTGCCAAGAGTTAGGACTTTTGAATACTGAAAAAAATAGGCTGCTGACCACGAAGCGTTTAATTTAGATTTACTAAAATTTATTTTGTTCTTAAAAAGGCCTTACGAGTAAATTGTGGGGTAGTTTTGATTTTATCCTCGCTTTGAATGTTTTCTGGGGCTCTGAATCTGAATCTGAGGCTTTCGACTAAAATTTCGTGACGTATCATGAAAAATATCTAAATATGCATTTTTTTAAAAAATATTTTTCTTATGGCTCGAAAACAATAAATTATTCATAAATTTCATCGAAGTAAAGGGTGTTTTTTTTTAAGCGTATGGTTTTCAATCTGGCAATCGTTTTTTTGGAGTTGGTCTTTTTGACAGCTGTCACTTGATTTATGCTAAGTTTGGTTTGCCATTTCAAAATGGAAAGACTTACTCCTGAACAACTTTTGCAAATCGTGCAAATTTGTTGCCAAAATAATGGGTCGGTTCATGCGACGCATAGCGAAACAATCAATTTATTGAAGGAAAATTTTGGTGAACGCATTATCTCTCGTCATGGGCCTCTGGCGTGGCCTCCAGGATCATGCGACTTAACACCGCTGGAGTATTTTTTGCCGGGTTATGTGAAGTTACTTGTCTACGCAGATGAGCCCAAGAGGATGGATGCCTTGAAGAGAATATTCGGTGCGTTATTGCTGATATACAGCCCCAATTACTGCAAAAAGTGGTTGAAAATTGGGCCTCTCGGATGGAATTTGTTTGAGCTAGCCGTGGCACTTGCCCGAAATCATTTTTAAAATATTCATATTATATGCATAAAATAATATGACTTTTAGTTTTGGTAACATTGAACTAGAAACAGCCTCTTGAAGTTCTCTAAAAATGAAAAATTACCTCGAAAAATTATATAACACATAATTTGCATCAAAATCACATTTTTCTTCAAAAATTTAGATTCGAATATTTTAAAAATGTGACGTGCTACAGACAGCAATTTTGAGGCTATATTCTAATTAAGCAAATCAAAAACCATTAGAAAGGTATGCATTGGCTCATGTTAAGATCAAACAATTTAAAATATTGTCGCATAAATTAATTATTATTTTCAAGTGAATTTTCGAAAATAATAAAAATACGTCAATTTTCGACTAACGCTTCAATCCAAATGGAATGTCACAGAAAAAAACCTAAAACAGAAACTTGTTTGGAAACTATGTATTTTTTCAATTGTACTTTGATTAAATTTACGAATAACAGGTAGTTTTCGAGCCATAAATAAATAAATTCAAAAATATTGCATTTTTCATTTCTTCCATGATACGTCACAAAATTTAAGTCGCAAACCACAGATTTGGATTTAGCCCCCTCAAAAACATAAAGTAGAAATCAAAACAAAAACCCCTCAATTTGTATGGTGTAAACACAATATGACAGAACTATTTTTAAACATCCTGTTGTTAATTTTTTAGTTAAATAGTTGCTATCATTATTTCGGAAAAGCCATCACAGTACGTGTTTGGATTTAAAAAAACTCCATTTGCCATAGACAAAAACTCTAACTGCAAAAAATCAGCCTTTTTTCCTATTTCAATATTATAAAGGTATTACCATGTCACACTTTTGTTGTTTTAATAAAATTATTTTCTAAAATATCTAACTTGGCTTAAGAAAAAAAGTTTTAACTTCTTACTACATCATATTTTGCACGGGAAGTACCGCTAAAATGATGGTCTTTTATTATTATCTTTATTGCTGCTAAAATACTAACTTTTTTTTAACTGATTCATTAAGTTTTGATTTTTCAAAATCTCTACTTGACAAAAGGTCAGCTGCCATATCGACCTGAGGATATTTTGTCCTAACACTTTGTATATACAAAAAAGTTATAAATTAGTATTTCTGTGGATATTTAAACAATTCTACATTTTTTCTGTCGTTCATTCTTACAAAGCACAATCTTGCATCATACATTCTTGTCTGTAGATGCTATGGAATATTTAAGATTCTGCTTAAGACACATTTCGGTTAATTTGATTCATAAAAATCCGAAGCAAGTTGAGCGTGCTTTTAATAATCATTCTCTTAATTATAAACGAATCAAAATATTGGCCGTTTTCGAAAGCATCAAATTAAAGTCAATTGGATCGACAAATAATCGCTGTTTTTTGACGCAGATATTGCTATCGTCAAGTATGCAATCGTCTTGTTTGCTTGTTTGCAAGAAATTGGTTTGAGCAACGTTAGTCGATTTACTTGCAAGCGATTTTGATTTTGACAATTGTGGCAGTCGTAAAAACTGACACACTTAGGAATCATTTTTCCTTACTTGATGAAACATTTTGAGCTTTTTATGAAGCGTAATAGATTCTCTATGTCTTCATTAAAAGGATCATTGTAAAATTTGCCTAGAATCATTGGAGTAAAAGTCACCAAAGTGAAATCTTCATTTATGAGAAAGTGCAGGGCAGGATTAGAAACGGATTCTTCCTTGCGTGCTTTCTTATAAGACAGTTCCTGGTTATAACGCCAATCATGGAGCTAATTTACAATGGAATTAGGGGTAACAAACACTTAAATCGCTCTAAATCCATTATTGGCCACATTTCCTACATAAGAACTGACTTTGTTCAACCTAAGCCCTGGTTCACACGGCAATGTACCGCACATTCTTTTGCATTATAAACCCAAACGGCAGTATGAAACGAAACGGATTTATACTGCGAAAAAAAGTGCGATGCGTTGCCGTGTGAACCAGGGCTTTGGTGGAACAACATCACTTTGTGTGTAGGATATGTGGCCAGTAATGGATTTAAAGCGATGGGAAATAAAAACTCGAAGACGAAAAAGTCTTTTTCTTCAACGTTTTATGATAAAATCATTTTTAATAATTCAAAAATGAAACTAAAAACTAGTTTTCTTATTTAAAACAAACAAAAAAAACATTTTGTTGGAAAAAAAGATTTATTTCTAATTTTTGGTAAATAAAATAACTTTTAAGCTACCGAAATGTTTTAGCAATGCTTCGCAAGTATTTAATTTTCGACATGATTGTGAAGGCTTTTGCTTAAATTATTTTCTAAAACTTAAAAATATTTTTTTTCAAATAAGTATTTTCAAATTCTACGCCATATACTACGATTAATGCAATTTACAAACTGCACATTACAACAAGATATACAATCTGTTGTTTTCAACAATTGAGAAATAAACAGAAGAAGAAGAAAGAAAGTAGGTAGGCCTGGGCTTACATATTTTGGAGAAGGTAGGATATCTTGCAAAATTTAATTGCATTGCAAAAAAAACATATCTTTTTAGTGAAAACCTCTAGATTTTAATTTTGCAAGATTTTCAAAAAAACAATGTGTTTTTTTTCGCAATGCAATTTGATTTTATTATTGCGAAATTATTAAACGCAGAATTTTGTTATTGCGAAGATTATGAAACACGGAATTCTATAATTCCGTGATTTTGTTATGCGAGATTTCGAATGCAAGATTTTAAACCCAACCCCTCAAGAACGGGTACATACCATACAGCTGCAAGAATTTTTTTTATCTTAAGAGAAATCTTTGAAAGTAATGGCGTCTGAATTTAGTATACGAAAAAAAAAAACAAAAAAAAAAAAAACAACTTAAAAATGACTCTTAAATTAGGCTTTCTATAAAGTTTTTATTTAGGACCAAAATAAGTTAAAATCATAGGCGTCATTTTACTGTCTTTTAAAACACTTGATACGGTTTTAGAAAATTTTGAATATGCGATTATTTTTATAAAAATACAAAATCAATGTCAACTATTGAAAATTACTAATGTATGGGTCTTAACAAGGAACTGAAGTAAAAAGTAATAAAATACTAAAAAATAAATTAAATATTCTAGAAATATTTTTGATTTAATACAAATTTTCAAACTGGACATTGGCCCTTTTTTAATTAAAAATCATTCTAGTTTTAAACTCTAAATGATAAAAAATCCAAAATGGAATGGTGGTAAATTAGACTAATTTAGGTAAATATTTTTCTAATTGTTCAGTGGTTAGTTTTATTCATTGATTTTCGGTCCCAGTTAAGCTAAACCAAAATAGATTTATGCTGTGTATAACAGTTCAGCTATGCACAAAAGCAATTATTTATGTATTTTTGGATTCAACAGTGTTGTCAATACGAGCTTGTCCTTGAATAAAGTTTAAAGAGTTGTTTTAAAAAATTATTAAAAATATGTTAATTTAAAACATGATGCGCAAAAGTTTTTATTTTATCAATAACAATAATTTATAAATCAAATTTTCTGCTTTGCATTTATTTTCCTTTTTTACGGAACTAAAAAAATGTTTCGCATTATAAAATGCAAAGTTGACTCTATTGTATAATCATAATAAGTTGATAGTTTATAATAGCAAAAACACGGAATACATAAATCAAAAAACTGGATTCTATTCCTATAAAAGTTTATCCTTTTTGATCTAACTCCGATATATAAGAGCGCATACACTATATCATAGCTTGAGTATAATTTTCAAACCTGCACAAGAAAATGATTAAAATTAAAAATGCAGCCCTGAAGTTAAAAAGTGAGTGATAAATAAACAAAATATTGAAAATAGATGACAAAATTTATTTGTTTTTCTCTATTTATAAATATATATTTTTATCAACAATGAATCCATCGGAGAAGCCAACTCCATTCCTCCTTAGAATAAATCACCCTACTGTAAGGACTGACACTATACGCTCACTCTTGAGCCGAATTTCAAGACTACTGTTAAGTATAGGGATTCAATCAACAACCTTTCTCAATTTATCTATAATCCTTATATCGTATTCATACAACATTTAAATTTAATATGTGTATGATTAATATCTCCAACTAAATACTTTCTGATTTTCCTAAGCGATCGCTTTTTATTTTGAATTAATAGGCACTCATATCATAAACATTTGAATGCGTGGGAAACATACACAAAGCATAACGACTCACATTAAACAAAAGTTAACAACATACTAAAAAACACCCAAAAAAAAAGTCGGAAGCTATAAAGTTGATTTTTATGTTTAAATGCCTAAACTATATCATTATCATAATTTTAATTCCTTAATCGTAAAAGAAACCAAAAATCAAATTTAATTCCATTCATAAAAAACAAATAATAAAAAACTAGACTTGTCGTTAAGTTCCTCCTCCTTAGCAAAAAAAAAAAAAAAAACAATACACAAAATGTGGTTGATTTGAATAATAACAATTAATAATTTGATTGATCATAAAAGTGTTAAAATATTATAAATGGCTAATATATTAGTAAATTCAAAGTTTTTCAAGCCATTCGTTTTGATTTATTTCATGCAAAAAAATATATGGCAGACAACATGGAAGCATTTATGAGACAACAACAAAAAAAAACATATACATTTATGTAAATGTTAACCTTGATTAGGACGTCTAAATATTATTTATGTTAATTTATTCTCCGCTAAAAAAAATGTATTATTTTTGTTTATTTTGATTTTTTTGTTTATTAAAATATGAATAAACCAAAAAAAAAAAAAAAAATATATGGAAGACTGTGATAGCTGTACAGTTGTACTTTTCTTAAGTAAACCAAAAATGAAAAATTTATTATCGATTATAACCTAAACCTAGTAATTAGTTTAATAAAAAATAATTTATTTATCAGATTCCAAGTAAAAACAAAATTAAATAAATTATTATAAAATTAGTTTTAAAGTTGATGTAAATGTTATAATTAAGAAAAATCCAAAACAAATAACAAAAAAAAAAAATTCTTATGTACATTAGGTACGCATATTTATTAAAAATAAAACAAAAACAAAATATAACAAATAAAAAAACAATGTTTAAATAAGAATTTAAAAAAAAACACGATCTTAATAATTATAATAATAATTGTTTAAATAATAGTAATTTTAAAATAAAATCCAGTTATCGATGTGTACAACAACTGTAAAATTATCAATTTAATTTAAAACCAAAACAAAAACAATATGTGTAAAGAAAAAAAAAAAAACTAATTAAGTGTGATTAAAAAAAAATGAAAAAATGCAATTTAAAAATTGAACCAAAAATACTTTGTGTTTGTTTTTCTTCTTTTTTTTTTAAATTTAGTTAAACCACACAAATTCATATTCCTTGAGTTTATTTTCACCAGTAGGCAGCTCATTGGAGGGTGGACGTTCCAATCTGATATGGGGCTGGTAGCCATTTTCATTTGCTATATAATCAATAATTCTGCGAATGCCATCGTCGTGCAGTGTATTGTATTTCCCCTCCTTGGAACCATCGATGCGGCCTTCTTCACGATGGCTGTTGTAATCGAGTACATATTTGAATCGGTACAAAGGACCTCCACCACCGCCACCACTACCAGCAGCATTTCCACTACTTGATGCACCACCAATGCCACCTCTAGCATTATTGGCTGAGGTGGTCTTACCCACAGACTGTGAAGATGGCGCAACGGGCGTTTGTTTATTTGTGGATTGTGTGTTAGTGGTTGATGTCTTTGCTCCTGAAAACAATTATCGAAAATTATTTATGGTTTCATTCGAAGGACATGGGTTGCTATAATGTTTACTATAGCTTTTTTTAAAAGTTTATTGAATGTGGTTGGTTAGAAAATTGGCTAAAATAATTGTATTGATATATTTGGGAAGGATTGATTCATTGTGTTTTAACTTTGTTTTAGAATCTTTTATCCTTAACAACCTAATATTTAAAGTTTCTAAAGGAAAAATGTATTTTGCATAGAATTTAAGAACGGATATAAATAAGAGTTTTAACCTCAGCTTTTTCGTTTCAAAGTTTTCTTAATGTATTTGAAAAAAGTTTCAAAAAGTATTACTATTAGGAATTTAAAAAGAGTGCAGTTAGTTTTTTTCTTTTTTACCAAATGAAGAGTTATTTTGTTTACCATTACACTCTCGTGCATATTTACCATAAAAGTGTTTTATGTCTTAAGCCTATCTATCGTTTTAGAAATGGGCGATTCTACAAAAAATGGAATAAAATGATGATAATTTCGACACAACACTTTTGGAAGCCATAAGTCGTAAAACCTAACTACATATATATGAACTTTAGGACGTTTCACATAGTTGAAAACAGCCAGTCAAAAAATTAAAAACAACGATTTTATAGCCTTCTTTGAAAACAGGTGTTCAAAAGAATTGAACATTTTTTAACTTTTTATTATTTTAAATCAATTTTTTAAGAAAACCATACCCCTCACCTTATTGGGGAGAAATATACCCCCTCCATCACATTTTTTTTCTTGTTTCGACTGCCCTCTAGCACTTTTATACAATTTATGCAAAACACCCTGTGTAAATTATCTTTAAGTTTCTTAACCACTTGAAAATAAGAGTAAGTTCATGCGATCGAGTCCTGCTTTTAATTTAATATGTATTTAAGAAGAAAAGCAGGGTTTTAAGAGAATTTTTGGGACCTCAAGAGATAAGATCAGTAATTAAAGGTCAGGGGATTGAAGCCAGGGGAGTTAGTATTTTCATAGTTTTTTCCACTAAAACATGCTTACGCATTGTACGAAAAAAAATAAATAATTTAATAATTAAGGTTTTACTAAGCTTATATTAAAATGCTAAAATATACATCTGCACATGCATAAATATTTGCTGTAAACAATCACTAGAGGACTGACAAACAGTACGGAAAATCCATGACCTCTCGCACAAATGCCTTCTTAACAAATGAAATAGTAAGCGGGCGTAGGATACGAAAATAATTTTACTGTCAGACTTAATGCTTCATGCTACTTGATCTGAAACTTGGATAGTTTTCAAAGTTAAGGATATTTTTGACTGTTTCAATCGGTTAACATGCCCAGATGCCCACCCTATTATCATGATGCACTGGACAGAAGAAAATGGAGAAGTTTTGGGGAGGCTTAAGTTTCTTACTGTATAGAAATGTACAAATATTAAATTAAACAAAAATAACGTTGAGTTTAACAATAACTTTTATTGTTAAGTAAATTTTTGAAAATTATGGAGTCAATCGAGCTTGAAATAATAACAATAATAATTTGAGGCTGTAAGTGCAAAAGTGGTTTAACTCACTTTTTTGGCAAAAAAATGATATTTTTGACCCATATTTTTACATTTATGCAAGAGACATCTAAGCAAATATTCTAAATGTTTAATGGTAGAAAGAAACAAAAAAAGGCGTGGAGAAAAACTTCGTTTATAAGTAAATTGTGTTAAAAATAATAACTATTCAATAATATCTCAACCATAATTTTTATAAATATTGGTGATAAGATGCCGTTTTTCAAATAATTCACAACGATTGACTCTTAAAATTTCATCATCACACCAGAAAAGATTTCATATTATATTCAAATGAGTGGTTCCAATTATATCTAAACTATCACCACGTCTCAATATAATTAAATGGATGAGTTTCAAGTAAGAAAATCAACTTTCATTTATCATAAAGTGGATAAGTAGATTTTTTGCCAGTAATTAGTCGTTAATATTAGTTGTGACAATTTTAATTTTGTCAATAAATGATTCTTAGATATATTTTTGTATGCTGCTCTCAAAAAGGGGCTACAATTTTTTATATTGAATTGCTTATTGCTTCAAAATTTGTTATTAATTGGTAATTAATTAGATGTTATTTTTTTTAATTAAATTAGCAAAGCATGAAAAAATTAAGACAACATTTAACTAACAATCAATTAATGAAAAATTATTTGCTTTATTACTTTTCGATTGTCCAATGTTGCTTTGATTACTAGACTAGACAGAAAATGGCCGAAGAACAAATGCTACGAGAAATCACAAAAAAAAAAACACATTTTGCGTAAAGTTATGAAATCGTTTAGATTAACTGATTTTTCGTTTATAGCGAAAAATTCGCTAGTCTAAGAAAACACTTCGTTCAATATATTTAGTGTTCGTCTTTGTCCCAATGAAATGTATTAAAATTTTCCTTTACTTTGAATTGAACTGCTTATTTTTATAAATAATTTCATAAGCAAATTTTTTAAAATATGTTGTTACTTGAAGTTAATTCAATCCAAACTTCATTTCATAGTGGGAATTTGTGTTTTTTAATGTCATTAAACTAAGTTGACGAAATTTTTACGCACATTCAGTGCCTTGCATAAGCTTAACCGCACTCTGTAAAAATGGTTTTTGTAGAAAACTGAATATAGAATGACACTTTATTATTTTTTTTTCAGTATATGGCTCCAATCAACTACTAAAGTGACAAAGTGTCCTGTTATTTTCTCTTTTGGTGTTCAAAAATTAAAACATTTTTTTGTATTGCGTAAGTATAAACTTACAGTGTAAATCTCTCTGAAGTTTCATTCATTTATGTGTTTTGAAATGATAATGTCTCGTTATACACCTTTAAACTATACAGAAAAAGGTAAAATTGAAGTTAATCCTTGGTCTTTTCAGAGACAAACAAATTTTGACCAACGACGTTTGTCAGTTCATTGACAACTACATATTTCCACTTGCTTCGTGTTTTATGAACTGACGCTCATCGTCCATGAGAAAATTTTCACAGATGTCCGCCATGTTCAATGAAATATGTGTTTAGTAGGGTTTGTTTTTTTTTTTATATAGAATTTTCGTTTTGAATCCCAAATATAATCAAATTTTGGTACCTTTTGTATCAGCGAATTTACATTATTCGCTTCAGAGTTGATCATCTGAATTTTTATGCTTATGTTATTTTTAGGGATATTATTATCTTAATGGAAAGAATATAGCTTTTGTGTTGTGGTCACTCATATTAAAGTCATATTTTTTTCTTCGCTTTTGATATCAAAATCAGCCAATTTTTCAAAATCACATTCAATTTGCATTGTATCAGCTATCAAATTAGTGTCTTTCATTGAAAAAATAATCAAAATACGTTACCAAAAAAATTTTTTCTTTGTCAGTTAAAGACAAAATGACATTTCGTTTGCCAATTGATCTATTTCAACTAGTCTTTCAAATTTTATGTCTTTCATTGACAAACAGATCAGTTTAAAAAAAACAATTTTGAAGTATTTGCACCTGTCATTTCGTAGAATGACGCAAAAATGCGTCTTTCGTCAGTTGGTAAATGACAAGTGGAAACCTAGCATAACTCTTTTAATTCAAAATGTCATAATGTAATGATTTTTTTTATAGATTATTTTCAGTGTCGAAAATAAGTTTAATCTCGTTGGTCTAGATGGATATAACGGATAATTGGCACAATCTGAGAAAGGAAACAAAGTTGTTTTCCTAGAGGAACTTCGGCGGTGGCAGTTGTCTGGTTTGGGGGCCTTCTAGGACCTTGGTAAGATTACACTTGCCTTCACTACTACAAGGATGAACAGTAGATCTTACACCCAGCTGCTTCAAGACAATTTGGTGCCTTATTCAAGGCAATTTCATAGAGTATATAGCATGTCTTTCAGCTCCAATTGTCGTTAATTGTCAAGGCTTGTTATGGTTTCAGTCCCATAACATAAATATGATGGAGTGACCGGCACATTCTCCAGATTGTAATCCAATTGAAAATCTTTGGGAAATTCTGATCTGCAAAATGTATGCCCATAATAGACAATTTGGCAGTGCAACTGAGCTGAGAGACGCAGTTATCAAAGAATGGAACTTCTTTGATGATTCCATATTAAAAAACCTGGTGAACAGTATGCAAAAAAGAATTTTTAGCTTGGTTGAAAATAGGGGTAATAAGATCCCATACTAATTTTTTTAAGAAAATGTATAATAAAAAAAAATGTCAATAAATGTGTGGTTATACTTTTAAAATATAAAATTTTTAAACACAAGAAGAGGAAATAACGGAACTTTTTTTCATTCAATTTACATGTTAACTGATGTCATTATGTAAAAAAATAGTAAGGTGTCATTTTAAGTTTTCTATAAAGTGCATTTTTTTTGCAGGGTGTCGTTATACTTATGCAAGGCACTGTAAAACATAAAATTGAAACATCCGCTGAAAACAGAAAACTCTATAGTTGTTTTTTTAAGAAAACGTAAAGAAGATTGAGAAAATACAAAAAAATTTCTTTAAAATAAAAAAAATAATCTCAAAAACTTAAGTTATCTTTGAAAGACAATAGAAAAAACATTGAGTGAATAATTTTTTTTAAAAGTGAATTTTTCACTAAGAAATAAATTCATTTGTTTTTGGAGTTATCTGGTTTTGGGTCCATTTTTTTTATGAAAATGAATGGAGGCTTAGTTTTCTTCATAGAACACCTGCAAACGTTTGCATTAACTGTGTTTTTTCAATTTAATATAAAATTTTTTGGTAACTCTAACAATATTAGCATTTTCAAATTTTTCACGTGCGATGCAAAAACAAGACAACTCTAGTACAAAAATGAGTTTTTTTTTTTCTAATTTAGAGTAAGAAAAGCTGAGTTTTAGGCGAATAAACTGGTGCGGGATTTTGAGTTGGTTACTTCTGCAAAAAAAATGTATTTCGTCAAAAAGTGAATTTATCTGGTTTTTGACCTGAATGCTTCAGTTTAAATCTCGTTAGTTCTAGTTTTCCTTGTCAAAAATCAAATAATTTTGAAAAAAAAAACATCTTAAACGAAAAGTTCTTTTTCCAATGCCTTAGTTCGAATTTTTAAAAATTCGTCTACTATTCTGAACCAAGTTATTTTAAATATCTCATCCTTAAAGAAATATTTTTCTGGAAATTGTAGCCCTACTAATTAGCTTTTGAATTTGTTATAGATTTTATTAAATTTGATTAAACGCATGTTTCTTAAAGGATAAAACTTATGAACTATCAGCCTTATTCATGAACGCATCTTAGAGACTGTGAAAAGTTACAATACCTCCATGAAACTTCACATAACATGTCATTCATACAATTTATGTGAGGTTGATTAGACTCATTTTAAGAAAAATGCATTTCAAGGTTGAATACAGTGACAATAACTTAGGGCAAATTTTTCAGTTCAGGGTAAACTCTGAGTTAAATCAGAGTTAGCTAATCCTGAAAATAAATTAACCCTGAGCTAATTCAGAAACAGTTTTTCCGTTGAGGATAAACTTTATCTTTCAGTTCTCAAAAATCTAAGGCCAATGATTTGCGACACTATGGATACTACCCTTCTTCGTCTTTCACGCTTCGGAATAGAGATGGCGCCACAACGGAATTGTACTGATAATAACTTTCTCTATCGAATTATAGATAGTGCCACAGCTGAAACGGCACTCAATTCGGTCTCTGAGCTAACTCACCAAAGTAGGTGAGTTAACTCGGAGTTAACTTAATCTGAAGAACATGGCCCTTAGGATTTCAATTGACTGAAAAATATGTTTTCGGAGTTAACTCAGGTTTATGTCCGTGGCTAGGATGATCTCGAAACATATTTTTCAGTCAATTGAAATCCTAAGTTTACTCGGAGTTAACTCACCTACTTGGGTGAATTAACTCTGGGACCAAATAGAGTGCCTTTTCGGTTGTGGCACCATCATGAGTGCAATTCCGCTGTGGGGCTATCTCTATTCCGATGAGTGAAAGTCTTAGATGGGTGGTATCCATAGTGTCGCACATTGATGCCTTCAGATTTTTGATAACTGAAAGATTAAGTTAATCCTCAACTGGAAAACTGTTTCTGAGTTAACTCAGGGTTAATTTATTTTCTGGATTATCTAACTCTGAAATAACTCAAAGATAACCCTGAACTGAAAAACTAGCAATTAGTGTAATAGATTTCTCTTTTTGGTACTTTATTTGACACATGGGCATTGCAACTAAAATTGGTAGGACAATATTTTATGAATGAGGATTTATGCAACTTTGAATAGAACGTTAATAAGGGTATATAAACATGCTTAGCTATTCGCCAGTTGAAATGTATTTTAGAGAATTTTTAATTTATATATGTAAATTACCATTTGTGTTTTGTTGCAGTCTTTTAGGTGTTAACGTTTGTTGTGTTAGTGTATTTTTGCCTATTGGCTGTGGTTTTGCTGAAGTTACTTGTGAAGGACCTTGTCCTGGTTTTTGTAAAACTGTGTTTCTTGAATTCGTTGTGAGTGTTGATGTTAGTGGTGTTCCATTTTGTATAGAACCATCTGGATCTGGAAGGATTTTACTTAGTGTTTGAAATGGTTTTGTTTCTTTGGTGCTTTTCTGTATTGGCTTGACAGCGTTTTGTGTTAGTGGATTTGTGGATCCTTGCTGCTGTGATGATGGTGTCTTTCTATTCAAAGCTGGAATTGCAAATGATCTAGTTGGATTATTTGACAGAGAGACGGAGGAACTTGGGGACTTGGATTTAGTATTATAAATTTCTGGAACATCGGACGGGAAATTTGAGGAATGGAAAGGATTTGGGAACTTCGTGGTTTGAAAACTTCCTTCAACTTCTGGAAGATTATTTTCATTTCCAAATGAAGTTGGAACTATTTGGTTTTCTAGACCTGAAAATCCAAATTGATAACTCATTTTAGGTGATTTTTTTGGAGTAATGGACTTGTTTTCTTTATTCTTAGCTAACTGTGTAGAGGTTCGTGTTGGATTTGTTTTAGTTTGTGAATTAAGAAAATGTTGTGGTGTTGTGTTTGTATTGTAAGTAGAAATTCCAAAGGGTTTTATTGGTATTTTTGTGGTGAGAGAAGCTGTATTATAGATTGCTTGATAGTTCCCATTATTTGTGGAAGGCTTTGTTGGAGTTATAGAAGGATTCGATTGAAAAGGTTTTCTTCGAGTTGTTGATGAGAATTGACCATTTTGGCTTGGGAATCTGGATAGTTGACTTCCAGTTCCAGGAGTTTGTGCAAGAAGTTGTGTTGGTGTTGTTTGTGTTAGGAAGTTTGTGGATTGATGTTTGTTACCATTGTTTCCTGGAATTCCAGGGTCCACTTTCGATGAAGTGGCTCCTACAGAATTTACTTTTTGTGCCCCAGGAGTTGAAATCCTTGGTGGAACCAAAGACTTAGATCCAGGAAGCTTTGGCAGTGGTTGTTGTGAAGCAGAAAATCCCTTTCCATTAGCAGCTCCACCTTGTTGAGGTGTTCCTGATGTGCTCTTCGATAGGGAATTAGACTGATTTGTTGGAGTTCCCCCAGTTGCTTTTCCATTAGCAGGCAAATCATTCAAAGCCTTTGATAAAGGCCTAAAGACCGCTTTCTCATCATCTGGTTTCTTTCCCATGACATCAGCTGGCAGTTGATTTAACTTCTTTGGCAGCACACAACCACCACAAGACTTACCATCTGGCTTCATGGCCTGAACAACTGTTGGTGTTGCTTCCGGCTTCTTAGCTGGTGGTATCATAGCGATCATAATCTTCTCTAAATTACAAAAAAAAAAAAATAAAAAAAGAAAAGTGTCATGATAAATAGTAATTTATTATCTCTCTGTTACCTGCCCTGTCAATGATGGTTAGTAACTTTATAATTTATTCGATATGTTAATTCATGTCGACATGCTTGTCATTAAAATTTATTTCAAATGCCTATAAGCATCTTTTAAAAAATGATTGAGTATAATAATGTTGTAGTTGGATGATTTTGTGATTATATAGAATTATTCTTGTTAAACATTAACGATTTACTAAGGATTATGGTAATTGAAATAAAAATGTTTAAAGAAAAAAAAAAAACTTACTTTCCGGATTCCCATATGGATAGTTCTTCATTGAGATAATCTTGAATTTGCCATTCTCATCGGTTGCATAAACTGTGACATGATAAATACCATCGGCAGTAATGAAACCAAATTCACCCATAACGATGCCATTCTCATCTGCAAATATTAGAATTTAAAAAACAGTGATTTTATATGAATTAATAAATATTCCAATAAAATGCAATATTAATAGATTAAATTATAAAAAAAACCTAAAAGTGAAAGGAAACTGGTTTATGAGGATAACCTATTGAATTTTAATTCTAGCATTAGAACAATAATGGACGGTATTAGTTAAAAAATTAGGAAGATCCGTATTAGCTTGTTTGAATGTTTTTAAACATAAGCTAAATTTTATAGATTAAACACGAAACAAATTATATTAGAAACTGTTTACCAGTTGACAATTATTGCCGTTTGTAGACAGAATATCAGAAATAAATACACCATTCAACGAAATCAAGGTAACAACAATTTTTTTCAGTTTTTGTTAGTGTTTTTTGAAAAGCTTTATCGTTGTGAAAATTGGTCGCCCTGAGTTGAAACTAAAAGCATTATATAGCTTTATGTTTTTTGTTTTTAAATTTGTTTGGAAATACTTTTTTTGCCGTAGTTGGTTCAAGATATCACACCAAACAAGCTATTTTTTTTTTCTTAAAAAACCTCATTTTCAAGGATAATTTTTTTTGAGAATAATGGTCAGATAACATGTTTATTCAGCTTTAATCCATTTTTTTTGTCGTACATTTTTTGTTTTCATGGTTTATCTGAAAAGAGATGAATTTGGGTTTGATTACCAATAAATCAGCAACTAATGACGTCATGAAAAAAATTCAATTACACTTTTAAAGATCCAAGTAAAATTTTTCATGATTTTTCGAAGATTTTAAGGAAATAGTTTTTGTTACTCTTATCGCTAGTTTAAAAAAATTACTTTTTAGGGTCTTTCGTCAAATTTGTTGGTACTTTTCAAATTATGACTTGCACTGGTATGCAAATTTATAGATCTTAACAGCAGCAATATTTCTGTAATACTTCAAATTGATTCACCAAACCATTTTTCTTCACCGAATGTTCAAATTTTTACAAACCTTGTAAAACTTAGAACCTTGTACAACTTAGAAGTAGTCTCTAGGACAATCGAAACAGTAGAGGTGTTGACATGACAAAAGCCCGGGGCCACTATCTGATTGTTGTTACCCCGTAATATTACGCACTGTTGCATTTCGGAGATCCCAAGAAAGCACCCCAATGCCCAAGTTCAATACCGATAGACTTAAGGATACCACAGTCTGCCAACAACTAGGGAACTACCATTCACAAGGATTGAGAGTATTCAGTTGCATGGAACCCACTTCCATTGAAAACCATTGGTTGCTGTGAAAAAATGTTTTCGCATCAGGTGCTGAAAGTATAGTTGGTCGGTCGGAAGGCAGAAACAATGCCTGGCTTTCCGGAGAAACTTGGGCTAGGATTGAAGAAAGAAAAAAGCTCATACTCGCATTACAACTACCCCAGTAGCAGGGAGAAATGAGCTTGAGTCTGCGTATCGCATGAAGATGAAAGACTTTCACCGTTGCGTGCAATATGATAAGCGTAACCTTATGAACTATTGGGAACCAAAGCAGAAGATCCCGAAAGTAGGTGTGACAGTAGGACCGTCTACAGAATAACCAAGCAGCTTACAGGTGTGAAAAAACTATAACCAACACTTGGTAGAGGACATAGACGGATCAGTGCTAGTTTCAGATAAGGACCAGCTCAAAAGGTGGAAGGAATACTTTTCTGTGGTTTCAAATCGCGTTTTCACAAGTGAAGTTATCCCAACACCCAATGACCCGTCCGTAGTAACAAATTCCTGGATACGGACTTTTTCCCCCAGTAGAGAAGAAATTTTAACCGGAATCAGAGAATTTAAGAACAACAAAGCAGCTGGACTTGATATGGTATTCCCGCAGAGCTCTTACAAGCAGCGCCAACAACATCAAGAGAGCTCCTGCACCCACTCATTGAGAAAGAATGGGAAACAAAGAGTCCCCGAGAAGTGGGAACAGGGAATGATTGGAAAGCTCCCAAAGAAAGGAGATCTTATGTAGTTCAAAAACCGGAGAGGAATTTGTATGCTGCCGGCTGAATCCAAAGAAATAGCAAAAACCGTACTGGAATGAATAAAAACCACTTTCAAGACACGCTTGACGCTGAACAAGCAGGATTCCACACTGGATCTTCCTATGTAGACCACATCAACATCTTGCAGATTATCAACAAACAGTGCGTTGAATATCGATCACCACTTCACCTGCTATTCATTGACTTCGAAAAGGCGTCTAATAGTGTCAATAGAGAATTCATCTGGCTTGCTTTGCGCAGGAGAGGCCATCCCGGATAAATTGATTGCTATTATTAGGGGTTCATATGATGGATGCAAATGTTCACATTTTGCGTAAAAGAAGGTTATTGGAGGAGTTTAAAATCCAAAGTGGGGTTAGACAGGTTTGAATACTGTCAACTGTTGCTGTTCCTGTCAACTGCAAATGGAAAAATTCCGTAAAGTCTGCAATCACTCCTTAAACATCTCAACTACGCAGACGATGTATGCTTACCCTCTCATAGGAACATGGATCTCCATCAAATGACAACAAGGGTGGAGAGAGAAGTTGAAATCGTTGGGATCAACCTTGGAGCATTCTCAACTATCGAAGCAAATATTTCTAGATAACCAGTAGAAATGGTCGGGAGTTTCCGATATCTTGGGAGTTTTATCTCTATTGATGGTGGGACTGAACTAAATCAGTTGATTTGGGAAAGTAAAGTCTGCGTTCGGAATGCTGTCCAAAATATGGAGAAACCACTTTATAAGCCTAAAAACCAAGCTGTGATTGTTCCGCTCCAATGTTAAGCTCATGCTTCTTTATAAGTGCATGCAGCACTTTGAAAGTAACATCTGCTGTCACAAGAAAGCTGCAAACGTTCGTAAATAAATGTCGGCGAAACATCTTGAGGATTTTCTGGCCCCGCCGTATCTCCAACGATGAATTTCATGCGAAGACAGGTCGGAAACCATCGACTCTAAAATACAAAAACATAAGTGGTAGTGAATTGGACATACATACGCATCGAAATGGTCAAGAGTGCATTGGAGTCAAGCGATGCAATGGAACCCTCTCATGCAGCGAGGAAACGGGTCGACCTAGAAGTGCTTGGCAAAGGAAGGTCGAAGAAGAATCACCATAACTGGGGTAGAGTTGAAGGGAACTGAGGTACATCTCCATCAGAAACCATACCTAGGGCACGTAAGAGTAGTGAAGGTCCTATACCCCGCAAGGGGAAGCTCACGGATGTAACACGTCAGAAACCTAAGTAAAAATTAAGTTACAACCCAATTAAAGGAAAAAAATAATTGTGTTTTTCCTATACATTTCGTATTTGTCATCAAAATTAATTACAAAAAAAATAATTTTTCATCGATTTGTTTACAGCTTTGCCTTGATTAGATTTTTTTTTGACTTGAAATTAAATAAAAAGTTCATTTAAAATAAATGTTAAAATTTGTGTTTTTTTGTATGAAATTTTTTTGATTTTTTTTTTGATTTTATACAATTTTGTGTTCTTAGATTTTATGTGAAAAATGAAATGTTTAAAATAATTAAAAGGGAAGTGTACATGCCAATATCCGCAAATAATTCAGAAAAAACTTACAATAATGGTTTATAGCTCGTTTGAAAGCATAGTAGTCTGTTCTTTCATTAAATTCTCGATCAAAAAGTTTGGCAACAGACATATAAAGACAAAATTTGAACCAAATACTCGTACACATAAATCTTCTTTTAAGACAATGTCTTAAAGTGATAAACTCTGCAGTTGATCCTATTTTGATAAATTATTTATTGGAGAGAAATATGTATACAAAAGATATCTACATGTGTATATGCACCACCTAATGGGTGATTGATTACTATTTGTTTAGCACAGCAATGAGTTTAACAACGTTGACAAAATGTTTGGTTCAAAAGAAGACTTCAAGATCTAAACCTTAATACTTTAGATTCATTCAAATTGTGTGTAGGCTGATGTAGCTTCTTTCAGTTATAAGGAGTGAACAGCAAGAAATAAGGAGAATACAAAAATCACAGGGTCAATAATTTTAGGGCATTTTTTATCTCTTTAAGAACACCCCAAAAATGTCCCTATAATTTGTTTCCTAAATGTTTGCCATTGCAAACGCTTGGACTGGAAGCAACGTATCCGAGATTGAAGAGGTAACAAAGCTTCCATACTGTGTCTCAAGCTAAAGGTCTTCCATTGTTTGAAAGTCCATTTAGTACGTTTAGTATATGTCGTTTACTGTTGGCCACACCTTTTTCACTCCTTTATTTCAAGAGTGAAAAAAGTACTAGAAGGAGCCATTGGAAAACTTCATTAGAAAATTGACACAGTGTTGATTTTCTCATTTGTTTACATTCCTCAACAAAGCTTTCTGCAATCTTTTGCACAACTTAGTAAGTAACTCTTCCTAATCAATCACTGTAGCGTATTCCGGGTGGAACTTCTAGCGATAAAAGAAGTATTATCTTGGCTTAAAGAAAACGTGATATCAACCGCGGATATCCGCATCTTCTCTGATAGTCAAGCTGGACTATATCTCTATAAACTATAGAACTGCTCTTAAATGTCGAGCATCTCTGGTGGAGATGGCACAACAGTTTTAATATTCACCTTTGTTGGATGCTGGAGTGACATTCCAGGAAATTGTGAGGCTAGAAGTGGAACATTACAACCCAATTTATCTGAAAGCACAAATATTTGTATACCCATCGCTACTTCTAAGCTTTTACCATTGTCAAGAGCCAGGATTCCACAAGGGAGTTCTTCGGTACCTGAGAAGTGGCTACGGCATGCTTCACGGCTCAGCTCATCTTATGGGCTGGTTCTTGCCGTTTCTCAGGGTACCTCCTTCGTGCCTAAGGTGATACTAGGTAAAATGTTACAAAAATCTAGGGACTCTAGCGATATCCAAGAGAAACGTTAAGTTTGGTGCTTTGAATTAAAAAAAAAAACTTTTGCAGAAGCAGTATGCTTTGGAGAGAACAAACATTAGGTGGAATAACATAACTACTTGTTTGGCGACAAAACTAATATGGCTGAACCTTGATTTAAAGCGCTCCATGAGCTTATTATCTCTAAGCAGACTGCACATCAGCTCTGTTGTAGTTGTCATAACAGGACATTTAATAGGAAGGTACGCAAAGTGGTTTGGCACACTTTCAAACGATTTTGCCAAAGCTCCAAGTGGTTTAACGAGAAAGGAAGGAGTTTTCCACATTCATGTGGTGCCACAATGGACCAACTTTGGTCTAAGTGTGTCAGTTTAAATTTACTAACAGCCAGTTCTACCTAACCTAACTAACCTAGTAAGTGACAGTTTCATTATTAAATTGAAATTATATTCTAGACCCAAAATGTTGGGGGAAGTTGGATAGCTTCAACTTCAGACCAGACTAATTATTCTTCACTGCATCATAGTCTGTAAAGCCAATAATTGTAAATTTACTCTCATTATCTATAAACTACTATTTTGTATCTTGAAGTAACCCATCATTTGAGCCTGAGATCCTAAAAATCAAATCGATGAAAAACTAATAAGTACCGTTAATTAAAAACGAGTAATACTTCAGTAAACAAAAAAAAAAAAACTCCATAGATTATCCCATCTCATATCTAAATCAATTAGCTACCAATTGTTTAATTTTAATTCAGTTGCAAATCCATTTAATTAAATGTTTGCAGACATTTATAATATTCTATTTAAGAATAAATGAATAATTAATAAAGGTATAAAGAAGATTAAAAACAAGTAAATTTTAAATTCGATACAGTTGCCATCAAATGGTTAATTTATAATAATTATCTGACACAATGTTTACCTTTATTTTTTTTATTAGCAAGACGCACAAAACTTTTTTGTCTAATGAGACTTATAATAATAATAATAAACATGGAAAATATCCGTAAAATATAACGTGATTGCTGCTTATCAAGAAGAACTTGAATGTCGGCAGGTTTTTGTTTGATTTTAATCAAACGCTTAATTTATTCGTTATTGCTAATTTATAAAAAAATAGAAAAAAACAAAACACAAAAATAATTTGAGTTAAATTAAAATAATAATCGATCTAAAATAGGGTGTGACAGATTATATAAAAATAGATCTTATCTATGCCATGATCTGGTTATAAGAAATTTTTTTTTTAATTGACCAGATCTATAGTCTAGATGTTGTTTGTTTTTGAGATATTTTTTTTCTATAAACAAATATGTCATTGTACCCGTTATCAATGATAAGGAACTTGAGATTATTTTGAGAACATCAACATGAACAGTTAAACATGATTCAACTACAAAAGAATGCGATGGAGGTGGTAGAAGGTTTTATCTGTTTTAATTATTGATATCATATTTTTTATGTTAGCTTCTAATGAAAAATTGAATAAATGTTTAAATGTTAATGAAAAGTCTTACCTTAAAACAAAAAAAAGATTAAAGGCAGAATATGTCAAAATCTGCATAAAACTAATCTGCATTAATTTAACATAATTCGTTAAGAAAATTTGTATTTTTTCTATGAAATCGATTGTCATTTATTATTTTAAAAATAATAAATAAATCTTTATTTTTTTTTTTTTAATAAACATTCAAGCTTAGAAAAAACTTAACAGTTATTGAGTTTTTTTTCTTTTTTAATAATCAAGTCTCAACATAAAATCTTCTAACTCGTATGCTCAATATGTCAATAACTTGAATTGCAATATCTTGTTTACCACCTACAAACAACAAATTTATTACAAAATTTTTCCCCACTTAGAGTCGTAAAGTTTGACATTTGAAACATTAAAACAAACACTAATGAAAGATATTATACTATATCAAACTGACAAATCAATAGTACATTAGTGGCCATACAACTTACATTGAGTTAAGACTTTTTGATTAGACACAAGAAATATTATATGAGGTTCTTAGATAATTTAACTCAATCGAATTCAATTAAACTTCTACGATTCATAAAAAGAGACAAATTTATTCCTATTAGTATAATGCATCAGGTGAAGACTTTTATGATTGCATCACATACATACATAAAAGAAATAAAAATAACAATTTAGTTGTTAGTTAGTTTGGTTACTTTCAATGACAATGTGCAACGCTTCTTTTATTTTCACGATGAAGCAGTGATTAAATAAAAGAGCTGAGAAGAAAACTTGATTTTTCCATAAATGATTATATGGAAATGAGATTAAAATTCAACTACATATTAGAACAGAAATGATATGCAATGTCAATAAAATGTCAAAAAATTTATAAATCTTTGAGATTAAAAGCAAAACACTAGAAACACTAGAAATGAGCAGCGGCAATAACAAATCTAACGTTTCAAATTTATATCCTTTGGTATAGCTTTAAGGCAAATTGACCAGTTCATTTCATTTTTCCTTAATATATATTTGAAAAAGCAATTTGACAAGATCAATATTTTAGAAGATTAACAATTCTGGGGGAAATATTTCATAGTGTGGGATCACTTTTAACCTTTCTCGGTGTTTAAAATATTTTGTTTTGTTACTCTTCGTGGTGATGATGGTTTGTTTGGGATAAGTGCACAAAAAATCACTTGCAAATACTTGAACAGAATTTTCAAGGCTCGTGATCGAATAAAAAAAAAAATTGTGGGATAAAAAGATTGGGCATTGAAAAACACCCTTAAAACATGTACGATATCTTTAACTACAACCAAGATAAATATTTTAGTTTGATAAACTTTTATATTCTCCTTCTCCACTTCCTCAAAAGTGTCTTTTTTTAAAAAAACCAAAGTAGGTTTTTTAATTGTCTTTGGATTTTTTGTTGATGGTGAAATTCTGTGACGACTCCAATATTTCATGAGTATTTTTCTTTCTTTTCTCGGCTTTGTAAATGCCCTTTTATATCACAAATTTTGTCCTCCCTCCTCGCGCCTTGAATTTTGTGGTTTGAAAATCAATAATGTGAATTTATGGATTCAAGTGTATAGAGTACAACGAGAGTTCTAGCGTCATCGTCTGACATCTGGGTTTCAATTTATAGTCCACTGTATTTAGAATTGGGGAGTCTTAACTTTGAAAGTGGCAACTTTGTTCTGGTTCTTCTGGTAGTGTTGCAACCATGGCAACACTTCTTTAAAGTTAACTTATAAAAAATGTTAAAGTCAAATTTTTGATTAAGACATAATTCAGCCTATATCTTTAAACAACTGTTTTTAGGAAAAAAATGTTTCGAACGACATTTCATAAGCTTTTTCGAGTGCCATTTCATAAGCTTAATTTTTGTATTGACTTTATCCTTGTTTAGTTGAAACCTTCGCGAAATTTAAAAAATACGCAAGTAAAATCCCATTTACCCCATTTTACTCACAAGAAAGTCCTTGGGTAGAAATTGAGAATATTTTGTAGGACATGCTCTAGACATAAAAATTAAGGTTTCCACACAATATCAGCTTTGTCAGATTGTTATTCTAGTTTAAATGTGTTAATAATTTGATATAGGAAAACAGTGTGCAGTGCACGGAACTTTAACCCATGATCTAAGCATGTTTTGCCACTATAATTCTTTATTATTTTTGGTTATGGTAATTTTATATTAAATATTTTCTAAAAACATTTATCTGAAATGTGTCAGCTTTCCAAAAATGTAAAAAATTTCGTCACAAATTTTTTTCACGGATTTCGGCAAAAAAGCATGGACTAACCCCTTGCCATTTTTTCAAAAAAAAACAAACTTTTTTGTCCAAACTAATGAAATAAATCATGCGGTACGTTAATGGAAAGGTCTTTTCAAACCCTATAAACACATCGAAGCGAATTTTTTTTTCATGGGCTTGGTGAGGAAATATTCGAATCCGAAGTGATTTTACTGATGTTCTGCCTCCAAATACCTTCCTTAATGTCTTTGGATGGCGATATTTCTGAAACCAAGCCCTGAAGGAAGTTGAAGTAAAGAAATGTGGTACAGAGATTTTCAAGGGCTTCCCAGAACTGAAATCCAGAACCTTCTACGATATCTGGTTTTCGAAATATAGGAATCCAAAGTGATATTCGATTATTTGCATTTAGCCTGAAAATGCCTTTGCATAGATGTATCTTCGCCGCCAAGCCATGCAAATGGTTTCGGTTTTCAAATTCTACATCCTCTATTCAAAAGCTTTCCGTTTGTGAGAACCAAAAGCTTTTGCAATGCCTAGTTCATTAGATATTCGCATCCAATGTAATTTTACTGAGTTTTTCCGCAATCCGTTAAATGTAAATATCTAAAGAACGGAGCTTTCAAAATCGTTGCAGTTTTCAGTGCTCAATAGGAAATTAACACACCTTTCCAAAAATGTAAAAATTTTGTCACAAATTTTTTTCATGGATTTCGGAAAAAAGCATGGACTAACCCCTTGCCATTTTTTCAAAAAAAAACAAACTTTTTTTCAAAACTAATGAAATAAATCATGCGGTACGTTAATGGAAAGGTCTTTTCAAACCCTATAGACACATCGAAGCCAAATTTTTTTTCATAGGCTTGTTGAGGATATATTCGCATCCGAAGTTATTTTACTGATGTTCTGCCTCCAAATACCTTCTTTAATGTCTTTGGATGGCGATATTTCTGAAACCAAGACTTGAAGGAGGTTGAAGTAAAAAAATGCGATACAGAAATTTTCGAGATCTTTCGAGAACTGAAATCCAGAACCTTCTACGATATCTGGTTTTCGAAATATTGGAATCCAAAGTGATATTCGATTATTTGCATTTAGCCTGAAAATGCCTTTGCATAGATGTATCTTCGCCGCCAAGCCATGCAAATGGTTTCGGTTTTCAAATTCTACATCCTCTATTCAAAAGCTTTCCGTTTGTGAGAACCAAAAGCTTTTGCAATGCCTAGTTCATTAGATATTCGCATCCAATGTAATTTTACTGAGTTTTTCCGCAATCCGTTAAATGTAAATATCTAAAGAACCGAGCTTTCAAAATCGTTGCAGTTTTCAGTGCTCAATAGGAAATTAACAAACCTTTCCAAAAATGAAAAAATTTCGTCACAAATTTTTTCATGGATTTCGGAAAAAAGCATGGACTAACCCCTTGCCATTTTTTCAAAAAAAAACAAACTTTTTTTTCAAAACTAATGAAATAAATCATGCGGTACGTTAATGGAAAGGTCTTTTCAAACCCTATAAACACATCGAAGCGAATTTTTTTTTCATGGGCTTGGTGAGGAAATATTCGAATCCGAAGTGATTTTACTGATGTTCTGCCTCCAAATACCTTCCTTAATGTCTTTGGATGGCGATATTTCTGAAACCAAGCCTTGAAGGAAGTTGAAGTAAAGAAATGCGATACAGAAATTTTCAAGATCTTTCGAGAACTGAAATCCAGAACCTTCTACGATATCTGGTTTTCGAAATATAGGAATCCAAAGTGATATTCGATTATTTGCATTTAGCCTGAAAATGCCTTTGCATAGATGTATCTTCGCCGCCAAGCCATGCAAATGGTTTCGGTTTTCAAATTCTACATCCTCTATTCAAAAGCTTTCCGTTTGTGAGAACCAAAAGCTTTTGCAATGCCTAGTTCATTAGATATTCGCATCCAATGTAATTTTACTGAGTTTTTCCGCAATCCGTTAAATGTAAATATCTAAAGAACCGAGCTTTCAAAATCGTTGCAGTTTTCAGTGCTCAATAGGAAATTAACAAACCTTTCCAAAAATGAAAAAATTTCGTCACAAATTTTTTCATGGATTTCGGAAAAAAGCATGGACTAACCCCTTGCCATTTTTTCAAAAAAAAACAAACTTTTTTTTCAAAACTAATGAAATAAATCATGCGGTACGTTAATGGAAAGGTCTTTTCAAACCCTATAAACACATCGAAGCGAATTTTTTTTTTCATGGGCTTGGTGAGGAAATATTCGAATCCGAAGTGATTTTACTGATGTTCTGCCTCCAAATACCTTCCTTAATGTCTTTGGATGGCGATATTTCTGAAACCAAGCCTTGAAGGAAGTTGAAGTAAAGAAATGTGGTACAGAGATTTTCAAGAGCTTCCCAGAACTGAAATCCAGAACCTTCTACGATATCTGGTTTTCGAAATATAGGAATCCAAAGTGATATTCGATTATTTGCATTTAGCCTGAAAATGCCTTTGCATAGATGTATCTTCGCCGCCAAGCCATGCAAATGGTTTCGGTTTTCAAATTCTACATCCTCTATTCAAAAGCTTTCCGTTTGTGAGAACCAAAAGCTTTTGCAATGCCTAGTTCATTAGATATTCGCATCCAATGTAATTTTACTGAGTTTTTCCGCAATCCGTTAAATGTAAATATCTAAAGAACCGAGCTTTCAAAATCGTTGCAGTTTTCAGTGCTCAATAGGAAATTAACACACCTTTCCAAAAATGTAAAAATTTCGTCACAAATTTTTTTCATGGATTTCGGAAAAAAGCATGGACTAACCCCTTGCCATTTTTTCAAAAAAAAACAAACTTTTTTTCAAAACTAATGAAATAAATCATGCGGTACGTTAATGGAAAGGTCTTTTCAAACCCTATAGACACATCGAAGCCAAATTTTTTTTCATAGGCTTGTTGAGGATATAAGTTAACACGATCGCCTAACATCCGCCGAGCCACACATCGTCGTCATCAATAACGAACCATGCTGACACAGCTGATTCTATAAACGAGACAGACTGGTGTCAAGAACCGACGACGACGAGAAGGATGAAATGCGATATCTGGCACGAGCTGCAAGGTATCCAAAGCATTGCATGTTTGAGGGTTTTAGATATTAAGTTTGTAATAAGTTAGGTAGTCTTTTACAAGTCTCAATAAAGGAATAATAATAAAATTGAATTCAAACGAATTTCATTACTGGCGCCCAACTTGAAAGAACTTTTGGAATACTAAACAATATCAACCGGAATCAACCAACTGAAAAAAAAAAATCATCATTCATCGGTTACGAGCATTAAGAATTATTTTCTTTTATGTAAAAATGTAAGAATTTTTCTATACTTTGAATATTTTTATTTGTAAAGCTTGCAAGTGTTATTTTTTTGTTGTTTGTGAGTTTTTTTTGATATTGAAATTAATTAAACTGCATATAAATATTATCTACCGTTAATGAGTGAACCTGAGAATATTGAAACACTATTAGAAAAGTTTAATTACCTACAAATAGGAAAAAAAATAGAAACAAAAATGAATGCTACAGATTTAAAAGTGTTAGTAGAATCCGCAGTCAGTGGTGCCCTTGAAGCACAAAAATTGGATTTTGAACGAAAGTTAAGTGATGCAGTGAAAAATTTAACAGTGACACAAAATAAACCTGAAGTTGAAATTTTTAAAGAAATTGAAATTGTGGAAGGTCATAGGTGTGAAGAGTGTCTCGACATAGTTAAATCTCTCCCAGAATTTGAGGGCAAACAGGGCACTTATGTCTCTTGGCGTCAAGCGGTTCACTCTGCCTACAAAGTTTTCGAAAAATACGATGGTAGTTCTAGACATTACCAGGCAGTTGGAATAATAAGAAATAAAATAAGAGGCCCAGCCGATGCTGTTCTGGCTTCATTCAATACAGTTTTAAATTTTAAAGCTATCATAGCTAGGTTAGACTTTACGTACGCCGATGTACGTCCAATTTATTTAATTGAGCAAGAGCTCAGTACATTGCGGCAAGGAAACCTTACCGTTCTAGAATATTATGACGAGATTGAAAAAAAACTTACCCTCCTTACAAACAAAGCCAATATGTCATATGACAGTGCATTAGCCATTGCATTTAACGAAAAGTACAGAAGAGACGCCCTTAGAGTTTTTATATCTGGGTTAAAAAAACCATTAAGTGATGTATTGTTTTCGGCGCGTCCGTCTGATATGCCTACTGCTTTGGCTTTAGCTCAAGAAGTTGAAGCAAACAATGAAAGGTATCTGTTTGCGGCAAGTTATGCGAAAAATTCTGAAGAAAAATCTCTAAGGTCCGAGATCAAACGATCGCCGAACCGTTACCAAAACAATAATAATAGTAATAACTTCAATTATAACAGCCAAATTAATAAGCAAGGCAAAAATCCCTATTTTAACAAAAGGCAAAGTTATGAAAATGACAAACAATTGGAACTTAACAGTTCTAAAGTCCCCAGCAGTCGTGAAAAAATGGATGTCGATCCGACATCATCACGTTTACGCCAATTTAATAGCTATCAACACCAAAATAGTAACGATACCTATGATCAAGGGCAAGAACAAAGGAATAAAAGACCAAGTAGCTTTCAAAGACAATCGGGACAGCGTCGCCAAAGAGTAAATTATTTGCAGGAAAATCCTCCACGGAATAATGAAGGTGACTATGAAGCCACAGCTGCGTTGCAGGTAGATGAAGTGGAAGCTGAGGTACATGATTTTGACTATGTTAATTTTTTAGGGGAAGCTCCCAACTACCGTTTATTCAAAAAACAGTAGGAGGGAGGTTAGTAAAGTTTTTAATTGACACAGGTGCCTCGAAAAATTACATCAGGCCATTACAAGAGATAAAAGGCTTAGTGCCAGTAGACGCATCTTTTTTAGTAAAATCAATTCATGGTTTTAACAATATTGAACTCAAATGTTTTATAAATATTTTTGGGAGAAATAGCACTTTTTTTATTTTACCCAATCTGTCAACTTTTGACGGAATTATTGGTCTTGACCTGTTAACACAAGTTAACGCCACAATTTGCTTAAAAGAAAATTCAATTCGCTTCGATTCAGGGTTAGAAACTATTCTCTTCCATAAATGTGACAATGTGAACTTTACGAAAGTAGAGGACATTAAGGTTCCATCATCCGTAAGCGTAGATTTTAGAAATATGATACGTAATAGAATAAAAACATTTGCAGATTCAAATGAATCTTTGCCGTATAACACTAACATCGTTGCCACAATTCGTACAGTAAGTGAAGACCCCATTTACTCAAAATTTTACCCATATCCTATGGGTGTGACAGATTTCGTAAATAATGAAATTAAGGATCTTCTAAAGAATGGCATTGTTAGACCGTCAAGGTCACCTTACAATAATCCCATTTGGGTAGTTGATAAAAAGGGAACAGATGAGTTGGGCAATAAAAAGAAACGTTTAGTAATGGACTTTCGAAAGCTCAACCAAAAAACCATAGACGATAAATATCCTATCCCAAATATTACAACGATTTTGTCAAATTTAGGCAAAGCACGATTTTTTACAACTCTAGACTTAAAATCAGGGTTTCACCAAATTGAATTAGCGGAAAGGGATCGGGAAAAAACTGCTTTTTCCGTTAACGGTGGAAAATACGAATTTTGTCGCCTTCCGTTTGGGTTGAAAAACGCCCCCAGTATTTTCCAACGGGCTATAGATGACGTCCTTCGTGAACAAATTGGAAAAAATTGCTATGTTTACGTCGATGACGTAATTGTTTTCTCAGAAACTGAGAATGAACATGTCAAAGATATTGATTCGGTTTTAAAAAAATTGTATGAAGCGAACATGAGGGTTTCGCGAGAAAAATCAAATTTTTTTAAGACGGATGTAGAATACAATAGGACCGTTCATTCTGTTACAAACCAAAGACCAATTGATGTAATACACTCCTCCCCGACAGATTTTAGAGAAAAAATTAAAAATAAAGTTCAAAAGGCCCAAGAATTACAGTTGCTAAGGGAAAATGAAACAAGGCAGAACAGAATTTTCAGAGTAGGAGAAAAGGTATTAGTAAAAACAAATAGACGATTAGGTAATAAGCTAACTCCATTATACGTTGAAGAAAAAGTGGAAGCCGATTTAGGAACAACGGTTTTAATTGAAGGGAGGGTGGTCCATAAAGACAATCTAAAATAGAACCTTAATTATTTTCTATTCTTGCAATTAATCTTTCAGGATTCTTCTATTATTTATGATGACAACAGTCGTGGCTAAATTAACAGACTACACCAGCTCTAACTATATTCCAATACTAGACGGGGATGTCATTGTCTGGGAGGGTAACGGATACTTACGCCACACAACAAATTTGACTGCCTTTAAGCAAATAATAAACGAATCAAAAAACATTAGCGAGCTGTTCCCTCCACAGTCTCATATGCGAAAGATTGTGGAAATAGACCTTAAGCACTTAGAAACACTCTTCAAGAGTATAAGTATCCACCATAGAAACGCAAGGAGTTTAAATTTCTTAGGCACAGGTTTGAAAATTGTGGCTGGCACCCCTGACTTCGACGACTTCGAAAAAATTAAATTTAATCAAGCCCAATTGATCGATTCCAACAATAGACAATCTGTAATAAACACAAAATCTCAGGAGCAAATTAATAGATTAACAGACACCGTAAATAATATTCTGGCTTATTCAAAAAAATCAGAAATCGACACTGTCCATGTTTATGAAATCTCGTTAGCAAGAAATAGAATGCTCATTTCAGAAATTCAAAATTTAATGTTCTCTATAACACTTGCAAAGCTCAGGGTCATAAACCCAGTAATTTTAGATGATGATGACTTAAAAGTCATAATAAATGAACAATTTTTTAATGTTAGTGTTACAGAACTTATGGAAGTTGCAAATGTAAAGGTTCTGCAAAATGATTATATTTTACATTTCATAATTAATTATCCTAGACCTAAGTTAGTTTGTAAGAAAGTAATAATCTACCCTGTTGCTCATAACGGCAATATTTTATTCTTCAATGGAGATGATGTGGTGGCGGAATGTGGAAGACAAGTGCTAGCTGTTGAGGACTGCAACGTAGCAACAACGTTAACATTTTGCAAGGAATTACCGACCAAGACATGTGCTCAACAATTACACTCTGGAGGCATGGCTCATTGCAACACACAGCCGGACCATCGGGAATCCGTGTTGGTTATTGATGATGGCATAGTTATAATAAACAACAGAAATGCCAGAATAAGGGAGAATGATTTTGAGACGGACATCAACGGGACGTATTTGCTGACTTTTGATGATGCTGTGTGGATCAATGGGTCCAAGTTTATCAATCGAAATAATGTCCAGAAAAAGCAACCCGGTAGTGCAACATCTTCGCTCCTTAATATCACCGGTCATAGAGAGATATTGAGCCTACCATACCTTCACAGAATGAACATGGACAATTTGCATTACATTGGTGAGATGGAGACAAAATTGACGACCCATCCACTTATAGCTTGCCTCACGACACTTGCACTCATTACAGTTTTTTATACCATCATTAAACTAAAGCAATGCCAGAAGAAGCAGCGCCAAAATGTCGACCTTCAAAAAGTCATCAAAGCTCTCAAGAAGCCCGAGGACGGCCTTCATCTAAGTGAGGGAGGAGTTAACACGATCGCCTAACATCCGCCGAGCCACACATCGTCGTCATCAATAACGAACCATGCTGACACAGCTGATTCTATAAACGAGACAGACTGGTGTCAAGAACCGACGACGACGAGAAGGATGAAATGCTATATCTGGCACGAGCTGCAAGGTATCCAAAGCATTGCATGTTTGAGGGTTTTAGATATTAAGTTTGTAATAAGTTAGGTAGTCTTTTACAAGTCTCAATAAAGGAATAATAATAAAATTGAATTCAAACGAATTTCATTACTTATATTCGCATCCGAAGTTATTTTACTGATGTTCTGCCTCCAAATACCTTCCTTAATGTCTTTGGATGGCGATATTTCTGAAACCAATCCCTGAAGGAAGTTGAAGTAAAGAAATGTGGTACAGAGATTTTCAAGAGCTTCCCAGAACTGAAATCCAGAACCTTCTACGATATCTGGTTTTCGAAATATAGGAATCCAAAGTGATATTCGATTATTTGCATTTAGCCTGAAAATGCCTTTGCATAGATGTATCTTCGCCGCCAAGCCATGCAAATGGTTTCGGTTTTTAAATTCTACATCCTCTATTCAAAAGCTTTCCGTTTGTGAAAACCAAAAGCTTTTGCAATGCCTAGTTCATTAGATATTCGCATCCAATGTAATTTTACTGAGTTTTTCCGCAATCCGTTAAATGTAAATATCTAAAGAACGGAGCTTTCAAAATCGTTGCAGTTTTCAGTGCTCAATAGGAAATTAACACACCTTTCCAAAAATGTAAAAAATTTCGTCAAAAATTTTGTTCATGGATTTCGGAAAAAAGCATGGACTAACCCTTGCCATTTTTTCAAAAAAAAACAAACTTTTTTTCAAAACTAATGAAATAAATCATGCGGTACGTTAATGGAAAGGTCTTTTCAAACCCTATAAACACATCGAAGCGAATTTTTTTTTCATGGGCTTGGTGAGGAAATATTCGAATCCGAAGTGATTTTACTGATGTTCTGCCTCCAAATACCTTCCTTAATGTCTTTGGATGGCGATATTTCTGAAACCAAGCCTTGAAGGAAGTTGAAGTAAGGAAATGTGGTACAGAGATTTTCAAGAGCTTCCCAGAACTGAAATCCAGAACCTTCTACGATATCTGGTTTTCGAAATATAGGAATCCAAAGTGATATTCGATTATTTGCATTTAGCCTGAAAATGCCTTTGCATAGATGTATCTTCGCCGCCAAGCCATGCAAATGGTTTCGGTTTTCAAATTCTACATCCTCTATTCAAAAGCTTTCCGTTTGTGAGAACCAAAAGCTTTTGCAATGCCTAGTTCATTAGATATTCGCATCCAATGTAATTTTACTGAGTTTTTCCGCAATCCGTTAAATGTAAATATCTAAAGAACGGAGCTTTCAAAATCGTTGCAGTTTTCAGTGCTCAATAGGAAATTAACACACCTTTCCAAAAATGTAAAAAATTTCGTCACAAATTTTGTTCATGGATTTCGGAAAAAAGCATGGACTAACCCCTTGCCATTTTTTCAAAAAAAAACAAACTTTTTTTCAAAACTAATGAAATAAATCATGCGGTAAGCCAAATTTTTTTTCATAGACTTGTTGAGGATATATTCGCATCCGAAGTGATTTTACTGATGTTCTGCCTCCAAATACCTTCCTTAATGTCTTTGGATGGCGATATTTCTGAAACCAAGCCTTGAAGGAAGTTGAAGTAAAGAAATGTGGTACAGAGATTTTCAAGAGCTTCCCAGAACTGAAATCCAGAACCTTCTACGATATCTGGTTTTCGAAATATAGGAATCCAAAGTGATATTCGATTATTTGCATTTAGCCTGAAAATGCCTTTGCATAGATGTATCTTCGCCGCCAAGCCATGCAAATGGTTTCGGTTTTCAAATTCTACATCCTCTATTCAAAAGCTTTCCGTTTGTGAGAACCAAAAGCTTTTGCAATGCCTAGTTCATTAGATATTCGCATCCAATATAATTTTACTGAGTTTTTCCGCAATCCGTTAAATGTAAATATCTAAAGAACCGAGCTTTCAAAATCGTTGCAGTTTTCAGTGCTCAATAGGAAATTAACACACCTTTCCAAAAATGTAAAAATTTCGTCACAAATTTTTTTCATGGATTTCGGAAAAAAGCATGGACTAACCCCTTGCCATTTTTTCAAAAAAAAACAACTTTTTTTTCAAAACTAGTAAAATAAATCATGCGGTACGTTAATGGAAAGGTCTTTTCAAACCCTATAGACACATCGAAGCCAAATTTTTTTTCATAGGCTTGTTGAGGATATATTCGCATCCGAAGTTATTTTACTGATGTTCTGCCTCCAAATACCTTCTTTAATGTCTTTGGATGGCGATATTTTTGAAACCAAGACTTGAAGGAGGTTGAAGTAAAAAATGCGATACAGAAATTTTCGAGATCTTTCGAGAACTGAAATCCAGAACCTTCTACGATATCTGGTTTTCGAAATATTGGAATCCAAAGTGATATTCGATTATTTGCATTTAGCCTGAAAATGCCTTTGCATAGATGTATCTTCGCCGCCAAGCCATGCAAATGGTTTCGGTTTTCAAATTCTACATCCTCTATTCAAAAGCTTTCCGTTTGTGAGAACCAAAAGCTTTTGCAATGCCTAGTTCATTAGATATTCGCATCCAATGTAATTTTACTGAGTTTTTCCGCAATCCGTTAAATGTAAATATCTAAAGAACCGAGCTTTCAAAATCGTTGCAGTTTTCAGTGCTCAATAGGAAATTAACACACCTTTCCAAAAATGTAAAAATTTCGTCACAAATTTTTTTCATGGATTTCGGAAAAAAGCATGGACTAACCCCTTGCCATTTTTTCAAAAAAAAACAAACTTTTTTTCAAAACTAATGAAATAAATCATGCGGTACGTTAATGGAAAGGTCTTTTCAAACCCTATAGACACATTGAAGCCAAATTTTTTTTCATAGACTTGTTGAGGATATATTCGCATCCGAAGTGATTTTACTGATGTTCTGCCTCCAAATACCTTCCTTAATGTCTTTGGATGGCGATATTTCTGAAATCAAGCCTTGAAGGAAGTTGACGTAAAGAAATGTGGTACAGGGATTTTCAAGAGCTTCCCAGAACTGAAATCCAGAACCTTCTACGATATCTGGTTTTCGAAATATTGGAATCCAAAGTGATATTCGATTATTTGCATTTAGCCTGAAAATGCCTTTGCATAGATGTATCTTCTGTATGAAAAAAATAGTTGAAATCAAAATTACCATTTTGAAGAAAATCAAATATAAAAAATATTAAAAATGGTTCTTCGGATGGAACTAATAATTACCATTTTTTGAAAATTTTTTTCTCTTCTTAAAGTAGCCTTTATTGAAAGAAATTGACTGATTTTCTTAAGGAAAGTTGGGGAGCCGTTCTTGTAAAAAAATTTGACTCTGTAAGATTTGTAAAAAAAGGGAGGACAGGTACACTTATTTAAAGTTCTACTATGTACCAAATTGTAGGAAAATCAAACCAGTATATTAATTTTTACCATTTATAATTGAACTTTTACAGAACTTGTTTCAAAAACATTCACTAACCCTTTTTAAAATTTTGAACAATTTTTCGTATTTTTTACCAAGCGTGCTTATTATTGCCCTCTATTAGCCTAGAGCTAAAGTTCCTGTGCGCAAAAAAAATGTATGCAAATATTCTCGCATATCAAAAATAATTAAGGTGAAATGCAAAATCAGTTGTTATATTTTTTTTATATGGTTGGCTTACACTTTTGCATACAAAAATAATTGCTTTCCACTTTTAGGCCTATAGTTTATTAATTTACGGTAAATTATTGACTTAATAATCGGTTAAGGCCAAGGGAAACATTTTTGGCCTTGAATATTATACACTGTGGTGCACAGAATAGATGGAAATTGTTTTGAAAATTTGAATTTCACATGGGAACTTAGAGAACTTAGCGATTTTCAAAAAAATTAACTTAAAATGGAAAAATACAAAACAAAAAACAATTTTTTGAGAGTCAAAACTTCATTCGCTAATTTTATTTTTTAAATAAAGTTTTTTTTTTGGTAGTATTTTTTTGAGAATATATTTAAAATTTATTTTTAAACTAATTTTGTTTCAACACATTAACAATAACAGTTTTGTTGTATAACAAAGAAAACAACATTTAAATGTTGCTATATAATAAATTGTTTATAATTGGCCGCTAATTAGTTAAAAATTATCCACCAACATAAAAATTGTGTCGTTCAATTTTGTTTAAGTTATTTTTCTTTCTAACTTAATGTTAAGTGAGCAAAGCAAAACATAAACACAACAATTATTAAATGACAAAATTGAATGTTCACAACTGGCAAAAGAACAATTAACAGTAAATTACAGAATAATTAACAACTTCTTATAAAAATTTATAACTGTTTTTCGAATGCGGGTACATTGTTAATTTCATGTCAAATTAGCAGAACAAGCTGAAGACATAATATAAATTAAATGTCAAATTTAAAATTTGCATATTTAATTAATGACAAATTATATAGAAATAAACGACGAAATTGTAAGACCATTTTACTAGAGTGCTTGTTTACTTAATACTAAGTTAGAAAATCATCAGTACAATATAGGAGAACATTCAAGGAAAAAAAAATGGAATTCTCACAACTTCTTAACGGGTCTGGAACGATAAGCTATGAAGCAAAAAGTAAATCAATATTAGAAGTCCTTACCCGTTATTATCAAGTTAACAAATGAGAAAGAATTGTACGATAAAAATGTCATAATTAATCTACAACAAAAAGTGTGAATTATCCACCTTTTCACCGATGATCAGCAAAGGCGAATTTTCCAACTTATCATTCATGGGAAAGCTTCTTTAAAATGTAAAAGTTTTTTTGTGCAGAATTAATATACTTTGAACAACACAAAAAAATCCTACACAATAACTGAAAACGAAAGGTTTTAAAGCTTAATTTAAGGAAGAAAACTTTTTCTCAATTGTGAATCCTTGAGGGAAAAAGGTTTTAAATTAAAATGAACACAAAAAGCCCAGGGAGTCTAATAATGTTGACTTCCTTGAAATAACTTTAACAGTGCCCTTTAAGTTGGTAGACTTAAAATTTTCGTGTAATTTAATATGTATATTATAATATTTCATCGTTTAACCTAACTTTCACATTTATAAATGGGCAAAATAGAATGCGAAATATATTATAACGCATAAACAAAAGAGCTGACAAGCGAACCCGATTTTACGATTTGACTCTCAATAATGAGTATAAGAAAATTGGATACCTTTGTAAATAGTACAAAAATATTTCTCAAACAAATAAACAAATAAAATAAAATACAAATTTATTACCTTTTTTCTCATGACGATGTTGTTGTTCTTCGATGCTAAATCCAAATTCATACGCACGACCTTTATCTTTCGTTTTTCCAATTTCAGCTGTTGCACTGAGTGTAAATTTCCATTCCAAAAGAACTCCCTGCAAAACATTTCACACATTTGCAATTTGAATTTTATTTTTTTTTTCTATTTTCTCATAAATCATTATCATCACATATGACCTCCTTAACACGGTGTGTTAACTACTTACAATAAATAAAATCAAACAAAACCGCCAAGACATTATTTTCGTAGCTATTTAAATATATTTTTCGTTTTGAATATTTTTTTTTGTTGATTTAAAGAAGCTTAGGTTTATCACAAAATATTGCACTAAAATATTACTCACTAATCTTATAAATATTTACTCTAAATAAATACACATTGTAAGTATTATTAAGCTTTGAATAATATAAATAAATAAAATAAAAACGAACAAAAACAACAACAGCAAAAAAAACTCCGTGCTAATTCGTAATAAAATTTAATAAATTTCGCTAATTCCACGGCGAATTGAAAAATTGCACTTTAGTACACCACACCTGCAGCACACCTGATGTTCGCATCAATAATAAATAGACAAACATTGGCAACATAACCAAAAATATTATAAAAGCACAGTCAGACCAGATGGAAGAATCTCCTCCAAAACAACAACAACAACAACAACATCAGCAAAATAGCCAGAAGATTTGTATCTTCTTCATCTAAAAAGATACTATAACTTGCGTGTTGATTGAGAAATACTCGTTAGTTTGGCTGATGAGGGTAGATCAATCGAATGACAAAGATGGATTAACTAGTCAAACCAATCGTACATTGAAACGGCTTTTCCTGAGGCAACTTATTATTACAATGGAAAATGGGAAGGGGGGGGGGGAGAGCACATTCAAAAGGCATCTTTTGAATTAATTAACGACTTTTCCGGACCTTATCTATTCAGCATTCTGGGCAAATAGCGCACAAGCAGAAGCAACAACATTTTTATGGTAAACATTCTTAGCATTGACACAATGCTAAGAGCGTTCGTGTTTGGCTTCAAATCACTGCTGCATAATTACCACCGGATTCACAATGGTGCACAGTGCGCTAGTGTGGAAATATCCAAACTCACAGAAAAGATACTTTTCATCTTAACTAAGGAGACACTCTATGGTTAACCGTGGTGATGATTAAGTGTATTGGTGATCTTAAGAAGAAAAAAAAACCAAATAGTATGAGAGTGGCATTTGAACTTTTGCTATCTAAAGTGACATCGCTAAATACAGAGGAGTAGCTCAAAACAAACATATTTAACACCTTTAAAGTTGAATTCAATTGTGTAATTGTAAATTATTTTAATTACAGATTATCTCGCTTAATATAGAGATTGAATAAAATTATGTGTCAAATAAGTTAAATGATTTATTAGAATTTATTTGAATAAGCATTTTTTTTTGTGATTTGCATAAAAATGGCGGGTTGTATTTCCTAGACACAAAGTGATGATATGAGTTTGCTGGTTGGTGGTGATTTATACCAAATAGAACTCTCATGAAGATGACACAAAAGTTCAGATGCATTCCGATGCCAATCTCAAGGGACGTTGCATAATTTACGCAGTGTCATTTTATGTAGAATTCGTTATTTTTTTTTCTTTTCTGTTTGACTTCTTCTTTAATGGTTGAGATGAAGGATAACTTGTATGTCAGGTTCAAAAAAAAAAAAAAAAAAAAATATGTACAATGTTTGTTGTCAATCGATGTGATGATTTTTTTAGTTTTATTCGCGATTAACATGCGCCGATAGATGTTAGTACTTGAGAATAAGAAATGTTTTTATTTATTGGATTCTCATGTTAAAAAAGGTATGCATTGTGTGTATAATGTACACTTGAGTTGTTTATTAATGCATTTGCTAATTAGATAATTCAATATTAATCATTTTATAGTAATGGATTGATATTATAGGGAATCTGGTGGAAGATAATCTAGAAAAAAAGAACAATATTGAAAATAATGTAAACAGGAATTTGGGGCGGTTAATAAAGTTTTGTAATCTATGTTTTTTATATAATGTCGCAAGGTGTGAGAAAACATTTGAATTATAAAAATAGGTTTTTTAGAGGAAGCAAAATAGAACATCCAGAAGTTTTCTTATATGACTTTATCAAAATTTAGTTTTTTTTCTTATTTTGTTTTTAATTAGAATCATGGTAACGATTTTTTTTGTTGAAATTTTCAGTCACCCCTCTTAACGCCATCAATGCATGAGAAATTTAATGGTAAACAAGCTCAATGTAAGAACGGTACTTCAACTCTCTAATAGCACAAATAGAAACATTTCATTTTCCAAAAACACATCTAAGCCCTAACGACAACTCAATAAATGTCCAACGGACTTAAAATTGATATTGTTTTAGTTAAGTCGTTAGATTTATAACTTGTGATATTTACATATTAGATTATTTCATGAAAAATCGCCGCAAACATAAAGATAAAACAAAAAATATCCCAAGAACGGGGTCAAATTTCACAACAAAAAAAAAGGCAAACTAAAAAAGATGAAATTTCACCCAATATAGAGGTCGAAAATAAAGTCCCAAAAAGTTGAATGAGAGAGTCCCAAAAAAAAAAATACTTAACTATGTTCCCGAGAAACTCATGACATTTTTTTTGATAATTGGTTTCAATTTGATACACGGAAAGAATTCTTGGATTCAGATCACGAAAAATGAGCTGCAAATTACGAAAAATGAATCCCGATTTATACCTTGGCTTGGATTTCGTAATTTACTACTATTTGCTTGCAATTTGCGAAACTGAAGCAAAATGAAGATATTGATACACAAAAATCGTAATTCAACACTCTTAAGTATCAATTATTCTATCGAGAGAAAACAAAACTTGCGAACAACAAATCGCAATTTAATCCAAACATTTCTCAATTGCACAATTTGAAAATTTGCAAAAAAGAATAGTGATCACCACTTTTACGAGTATTTCGTGATATTGCCACTTTGAAAGATCAATCTTGCTCAACTCCTTATTTTGCAGGTACATATATGCATTTAATTTTATTTATTTGATATAAACACTTTGCGTTTGACTCTACTAGGATTTGAACTCGCAACCCTCCAGTGGCGGAGCGAGCATGCAACCACTATGCCAATTTACATTATAGATCGTTGGTGTCACACATTAATGATTAGATACATTCCATGTTGTGGTGCTTTATATCTCACCGAGAAGTTAATTGCGACAAGAAAGTCGTAGTTTATGATTTTTTTCTGGTGATTTGCAACTATTCTCATGAAAAAAAATCGTAAATCAGTGATAAATTACAAAATATTTATCGCAAATTAATTTTTTTTAAATGCTGTTTGTGAAATTATTATTTTGGAGACTAAATTACGCCAAAAAAGTTGTATTTTGCTAGTAAAAGTACAATCATGAATTCTAATTGCAAATCACGAAAAAATAAATTTTGTATTTTGCTACGTTTTGAATGTAAAATAACCAGTTTTTGTATTAATTTGGGACAGGCGCAGATACAGGGGGAGGGCAATGGGTGCAATTGCCACCCCTGAGCAGGAACAAACTGAGCATAAAATATTAGTTGATTAAAAAATGCTTTTCCGTTCTACGTTTATAAAATTTTTTCTTGGCAGTGAAAAGAAGACAATACGATTTTATTTCCCTGATTTTTCATTTCACGAAATTATTTAAAGATACTAAAACAGACGATTTATCTCACCTCTCTCAGATGTGAAGTGGAGAAAAATTCCTATATGTAAAAATAGCCTTCAAATCGAGCGATGGTAAGGCTTATAACGTCGGTTAAGGTTCATAATTAAAAGATAAATGTCAGGCTATATTCCTATGCAATATTTTTTGAGAATAGTCAAATTATTTCATGCTATAGATCAGATTGAGTCACATATAGATCTGATTTAACTTTTTTAAATGCAAATGTGACTGAAAAATGATACAGTTTCGAAAAACAATGTTCCGAAAACTTAATGCCTCACCCTTCCTCTACAATTATGTAAGTGTTTTTTATAGTTAAATGTGACGCAGAAGGCAGCAGTCGTACTTATCTACATTTTCAAAAAAATGTCAATTTAATTAGTTTTAAAAATTCTTACTTTGCTTCAAATGCTCAGATGAACAAGATTATGATATTTGAATAAATTTTAAAAGAAACAACTACTTTTTTTTTTTAAATTATTATTGAGAAATAGGGACCACAAAATTTCATGCTAAAATGATGCGTATCCATTTAACCATCCTTTCACTAGAAAACTCTCGAGAGTATCTTTCGGATGTCTTCCCCTCTGGTGAACTAATTTCATGAATGTGTCCACTTGCGAGTTTAACACCTAGAGCTTGTCCCCATCTTTTAACTCTCTTATGTATTTCGAGTGTAGTTCAGTATGTTACTATGTTGTACATCTTTTTAGCCATAACATACTTTTCTGATGGTTACACAGTAGAAGTTCCATATAGTGAAGTAATTAAAACCAGGGCAGTTTTTGTGCATTTCGAGATTGTTCACTTTTTTAAGCGGAAGCCAATTTGTTTGATGTGAATGGTTTTTATATTTATAAGTTAAAAAAAAACCGAAATAATTCTCTAGTGTTCTTAAGAAATGATAAATACTTGCGAGTTATTTTCATAAAAAAATACAATTTTATAAAAATTTCGTGTGTGTTCTACTGTGGATAGTTAACTATTGTGAGATTCACTAAATCAAGCGTCTACTGTATTCGTGAAAATTTTTTCACTTTCATGGATGAGTTTTAGGAACTCCCGTACTATTCATCCACAAATCAAACAAAATTTACTTTATCGAATATTTTAGAAACTACAGGTTTTCGCTCATTTACTTGGTTTCATGTTCATGTTTTTGTTGCCTCTGTTTGATTGTTAACGACATCGTGCCAATCAATTTTGCTTGCAAGCACATTTGACGTTAACGCACACATTCTCTGGCTTCTTAATACTCATTATGTTCCGTCAACTCGATTTTCTTACGGTGCGGTGAAATTGCATTGTAGATGCTATTTCAAACATGTGACTTTAGCAAACCGCATTATCGAACACAGAGCTATTTTATTTGCTTTTTTGAATAGAAGACTTTTTCAGAGAATATTCTGCAAATGCATTTCTGACTCAGATAACGGCCTTTAACTTGTCTTTGGCCACAGAATCTTATCCCAGCAATGGCTGAAACTTTTGCTGGAACCCGAACGTTATGTGTGGGAATGGGGAACATACCGATGTTATTTTATTCGTTCCGAATTCTAGGTGGTGCTACGAAGATCTAGAGGGAATTCAAAAACGCTGTTAAGACACGCTGTTATTGCCACAAACTTCATAACTTCATTTCACGAAGATCCAAGGCTTGAGGAGCTGTGCAGATATAAAAGAGGTCTTGAATAAAACATAATTCTTAAATTGCAACTGCAAATTTTTCAATTGGTGAGTTTTCAATTCTTTCCGTGTAGATAAACTTACTTAAAAACACTCTTTAGTTCAGTGTTTTTCAAAATTTTTCAGTACGTGACCCCTTTTTTAGATAAAATATACAAGCGACCCCCATTGCATTTCTTGAAATAATTTTTTATCAGCTAAAAAGTGGCATACATACTCTGAACCCTTATCAGTCCCATATTGTGAGTTTCACGTGAAGAACATTCTAGGAGAAAAAGTTTACATTTCATTTTGCGTCCATTGTGAGTGGGCGCGTTTATCGGCAGAAATCAAAAAATTCAGTATACTGAGTTGTAACGTTGAGCGCACAAAAAACAAAAAATCTGAAATTTCAGCCAAATGTCATATTTTTTTCTGTCAAAATCAAGTGTTTACTTGCTGATTTTACTGGAATTGAATGTGAATTTGAAGTTGAGTTTAATTTACATTAAAAATGAGCGACTCTGAGGATAGAAAACGCTTGTTCTTTGTTTTTATTTGGATTTTTAATTTCAAAAATCATTTCACTTATTTTTGAAGGCAAACGAATAAAAACAGAAGTGCCCTTTTCGCAAGTTTTTTTTTTGTTTATTTTAGGCAAAGAGAAGTTCAAATGAAACTCGTAATAGATTTTAAAACGCTGGGGAACAAAAACAAACATTTTTCGAGTGAAATATTTTCGATGCGAAACTCTGAATACGGCTGTATAAATGTTGCGCATAACCTTTCGGGAGAGATTTATATGAGGGAGCATAAAATGAATAAGTTTATCAAACCACCGTCACGTTGTTGCCTTGAAAACTGGAACAAGTAGGAGTGGCAAAGCCAGGCTAAACCGAAAAAAAAAATAGATTATAGGTCGACAATTACCTTAAAAATGATTCAAAGTTTTAAATTATAAGCAGAACTTAAATCCTTTGTTTTTCAATCAAACCGAGTTGCGGTCGCAACCCCTCTAGTTATTCTTGGAGATCCCCTAGGGCCAGTTTGAAAAACACTGCTTAGTTGATGAAAAATGCCCAACTTCAAAAGGCAAATATTTAAAACTGATTTATACGATTATAATGAAAGGGGAATAAATCCAATCTATGAAATTTTTCATCAAACAATACAAAAAATTATCTGGTAGTTTTTTTTTTATAAAAATCTCACGGTTTTAATTTTAGTCTAGTCAATTTGTGTTCAAAAATGACACTTTATGACCCCTGCCTTATATTTTCGGGGGTGCTTTATGCGAATCTGAGTTTTGCTGCTTATATTTCGCGGTGCAACATGGACATTTTCAACAAATTTCTGTTTAAATTTTTATTCTCCTACAACTGACAACCCATTTGGACTCAAGCGGTAGTCGAAAATTGACATATTTTTATTGTTTCCGGAAATCCACTCAAAATTATTACAAACATTTTAACATTTCTAGACAAAATTTGAATTTTTGTCTCTAGCATAAACCAAAATATATTTTTCTGATGGTTTTTAAGTCGCTGAACTCAAATCTGGCCTCAGAACTGCTCCACACGTCACGTTTTTGAGTTATTTGAATCAAAATTTTTGAAAAAGTGCATTTTTGATGCATATATTGCGGGTTATATTATTTCTCTAAGTAATTTTCTTGCAAATAAATTATTCTAAATTTATCTCAATTCTTTTTTAATCTTTCAAATACCTTTATTCATATTCGAGAAGTCATTATTTAGTTGTAAGCCTTCGTGTTAAACTGCCTTATTCAAAAATATGCTATATAGTCCAGTCAATTTGTGCTCAAAAGCAGGGGCGGACTAAGAGACAGTGGCACCCGAGTGGTAAAGTAAGGTTACATCTCTTAAAAAATTTAAGATAAACTTACATCCCTTAAAAAATTCAAGAAAAAAAAACACGAACAATGATTTAATTTCAAGTTGTTTTCCAGTTTTTATATTACTGAATGTTTTGATTAAATCATTACAATTTATATTTTGTGTGTGCTATTTTTATTTCGGCTCATTGTTGATCTTAGATAAGTCTTAGTTAATTTTAATTTTGAAAAGCTTTGCCACTATGCCACTGAGATGCTAATTGTTAAATAAATTCTCATCGCCAATAACAGAGGTAATGAGGCTGAAAAATCCTACTTAACAATGAAACTCAAAAATTTAAAGGCTGTCTAAAATATCTAAATTTATTTTTTCATGATACTATTGTCTGTTAATTCTGTTAATGTTGAAGTAACCATTGGAGCAATAGCACGCAGTTTTTCTTCCATTCAATGGTTCAATATTTTCAGTTGAAAGGCTGAGCAAACTAGCCAAATGTTGATGAATAAGTTCAATGTAAAATGTATATTAGCATCTTTTTAAACCTGGCACAATTTTCTTCATTTTTGTTCTTTCCCGCATTTAAATTAAAATTTCTAGCTCAGTACATTGTTCTCTTGCAAATATTATGGCCTTTTTCACGGTGTCATCACGGATGTTCATGAAGAAAACTCGCGAGTGCCTTAAGTTTTATTACACTTTTTCTGGAGTGAGCACATATTTTGGCAAGTATTTCTATTCTGAGCATTAACTTTACTTAAAATATCGCACTAAAATGAAATATAACACAAAAACGTTCATTTGCATTCAGCAGATAAAAGTATGGTTGCAGCGCGCCTCTTGTATCCAAATTTTTCTTTTGAGGATCAGAAAGGTATTCAAGAGTTGAAACTATCTTCACGAAATTTTTCTTTAATTGTTTTAGCCTCGTGATTTTTGTAGGCAAACACAAACTGTATTTGATATTTTGCCCATCGATTAATAAAATTTTAATAAATTTTTTGACAAAATTTTTTCTCCACCGTGAAGTTCATGCATGATTTTCTCAGAATCTATTGATTGTATGAAAAAAAGTATTTTTAAGTTTTTTGTGTAGAATCAGCTACTAAAGCTACAATTTGTAACTTCACATTCTTTCAAATAAACTTATAATTTTCGAGAAATTAAGAACAAACTGAATTTTAACCCATTTAATCCTCCCTCAAAAATTTAGCCCTGCCCAAATTTACCTAACTTTTCCGGAAATACTTAAGACGCCAAAACAAAGCTCTCCGCCAAAATTCAGCTTTGTCGGAATTTTTTTTGTAGTTTTGGCATTTTTTGTTTAATTTTCTTGGGCTATAAAATGTATAGCCATCACACTCAATGTTGATTTTGTTCGTGAAAAAAGTTTTTTTTTGGCATAAAACTTTAAGTGAGGAATGTTGAAAAGACAATGTTTTCCATATAAACTAATATTGGGGTAACATAGCTTATGAGATGAAGGTGCCGTAAGAGGTAATTGGAGCGGAGGGAGCATACTACTGACACTTTCCTTACCTAAAATATGTATATCGTTTATTACAATTGAATTTTTGCATTAACGATGAAACAGTTCTCAGGCGATGAAATATTATTTAAATAATTATTAACAAGAATTCTCTTTATTTCTCTTTAAAAATAAAACGTTGAGTCATTGTACTTTTAGCATTAAGCCTAAAAGTATACAATAGAACTTCGATTTATCTTTGTTCACTATCCTAAAATTATTCTTTTATAAATTCTATATTTCAGTTTGTTCTCATTTGTTTCTGTTAGTAGCATACTTTTAGGATAATGCAAAATAACTGGAATGTTTTCAAATTATAAAAATAAAAGTTTAAATTCACACAAATGAATAAAAAAGTATGCATTAAACAACAAATTCGTGGAAGGTTAAATCACAAACAACACACAGAACAACTTAAGAGAAATAATATTTCCACCGGGAATTGTATATACGTATGAGCTTGTACATGCACACACACCAACATAAGTATGAACGCATGTCTTACTATCCTCCCTTCCTCGCATAAAAAAAAACAAGCAAAAATGTTTTTGCGTTGCATGTTCGATAATTGTCATACGAGTATGATATTGGATTTTTGATCATAAAATATTTTACCTGCATCTGCATGATTATAAAATCATTAAATAATAAAATCTACATAATTATGATTTTATGAAAGTGATAAATGTGAATAAGATTAATTCTTCAAAATCTCTGAAACCACTCTATTTTGCCGAAACTGAATTGAAATTTATTGAATTTTATCCAAGCATTCGTTGATAGCCCATAACCCAACCCCATTGTTTTTTTTTTTTTTTTTTTAATTTGAAGGGGAAAAATTAGTGCTAAGAAAGTTAAAACAAAACATTGAAGCAACAGTTTCTTTTATTAAAAGCAAGCTATTAATTTTTATACCAGAGCTAATTACTGTTATTTATATAATAAAAATGTTTGAATATTTTTCTCTCATCTCATTTTAAAAGTTAAGGAAAGGTAGAATACAAATTTTCTAGATATTTTGCTTTTCGCATGGCGGAGGATACTAATTTGTTGGTTAAAATCAGATAATTTGCATTCTTTCTTAGGCAATATTTTTTTTAACGCTTGATATATTAAATGGGTACATAAAACCTCTAGGGCCTGCCCTAAATAAACGATACCAGAAAAATCTGGGTATCGGAAATCGAAACGATAACAAGACGATTTGGTATCCAAGGCATCCAAAACAATACCGAGAGGATACAGAGCCAATATCGTCCTTTTTGGGCAGAAACTATCCGATACTCTCAGTGATATCGTTTTGTGTAGGCATAAAAATGGATTTATTAATATTCCATAAATATTATGACTTAATTATTACAAGCAAATAATTTTTGTAATTGCTCTCTCGGAAACTTTAGAGCGATTTTGGATAACATTTTCACAGTTTCACACCCATTTCTTGTATGCTTGATTTCTTTGAAAGCAACTATTTTGATGAAATTTTCAGGGTTTGTTTGTTTTTTGAAAAAAAATTATGTCTGCTCAGATTTTTACAAAAAGCCGTTATTTGTTAATTTACAGTACAAAATAAAAAGTGTTTCTTTGATACGCTATAACTTCAAGATTAATAAACCTAGAGAGTTCGTTAATAGCTTATTTTTTAGATAATTTTAGTGTCTAAATGTAATTCTTTCTTTTCTGATTTTGTTGTAAAAGTAAATTTCATCCAGTTGTTGAACAAAACCCAAATCATTTTCTTTTTCAAGATGGTGGTCATCCCCTTACCCCGGGCGCCCCAAAAACATGGTTTTATAAAGAAAAAAGGTAGCCAAACTCAAATCGTATAAAAACTTTAGCCCTTCGAGTATGGAAATTTTAATAAATTTTTTGACAAAATTCAATGCACCGTGAAGTTCTTGCATAATTTTCTCTGAATCTATTGCTTGTATGAAAAAAAGTATGTTAATCTGTTTTGTGTAGAATGAAATAAGCTACAATTTGTACCTTGACATTTTTTTTCAAAAAAACTTATAGTTTTCGAGAAATTAAGAAAAAACCTGAATTTTAGCTCCTTTAACCCCTCCAAAAAAATTAAGCCCCAGTCCAAATTTACGGAACTTTTCAGGAACTGGTTAAGACGTCAAAGCAAAGCTCTCTACCAAAATTCAGCTTTGTCGGAATTTTTTCTTGGTTTTGTCATTTTTTGTCTAATTTTCCTGGACTAAGGTACTACTAATAACCTTTTTTTTAAATGGTTCCCCATCCAATGGTTGCTTTTACCAAATTGATTTTTTTAGTGATTTTTTTTAAAGAAAATTAGTGGAACCATTTTTGAGAAAATAAGATTTTGTAAAATTGCTAAAAAAAAATGTATGGGAGGTAACGTTACTTTTAGTTCTAAAAAAAATGCCAAACAATTTTTTGGCAGAATTGCCAAAACCATTATGTACCGCTATCCAGTATTAATAAAAACGATCTAGCCTCTTAGGCTCTGTAGCCGAACACACAGATAGACAGACAGACATAATTTTGCCACTTTTTTTGTGTTCTTTATCATAAGGTCACGTGGGACTGTTATTTGCTATTTTTTTTTTTCACGAATACAAAACACGCCTTAGTACTTACGAGGGCGGGTCAATAAGTCCGTGAATTTTTTTGAATTTCTGACCTCTTTACTGAAACAGCAACACTGCTCCTGTCAACAGGCATCTGTCAGTTGACTCCTGTCAAAATTTAAACTTGTTGCGTCAGTTAGTTTGTGTTTGACAGCTATTTTTATCAGACTACTCACTAACTTGAGGAGAAAATGGAAAAAAGTGAATTTCGTGTGCTTATTAAGCATTATTTCTTGCAAAAAAAAACATTACCGAGACCAAGGCTAGGCTTGATAAATACTATGGGGACTCTGCACCATCGATTTCAATGGTAAAAAAGTGGTTTACTGAATTTCGTTGTGGCCGTACAAGCAATGAAGATGCCGAACGTCCTGAACGCCCAGTTGAGGTCTCTACACCCGAAACAATCGAAAAAATTCACGATATGGTGTTGGCCGACCGAAGATTGAAAGTGCGAGAGATTGTGGAAGCCGTAGGGATCTCGCATGGCTCAGTGGTTTCAATTTTGAATGATCACTTGGGCATGAGAAAGCTTTCCGCAAGGATTCGGGTATTTGAGAGGCAGTGTCTTCGACGCTGCCTTGGATTGCACAGAACACCAGAGTCGGAGTACAAACACTACTATTCCAACCTGGCTCTATACAACGGGGCCAACATAAACAGGATAGATAATTTCTTGCTGAAGCTTATTCGGGGTCACATTGCAAGAGCGATGTCCTCATCTAACAGCTTAATTTTCGGGGCTTATTACCCTAAATACGAATACTACGAGAGTGTGCGGCTAAGCGGCTTTATTCCGCCCGATGCATTCCTCCACCTAGACAGCCGAGGGCTGATCCAGGATAGAGCGGCGGTTCCGCTAATCTACCACGTCAGCCGTAGAACTGTAGATCGGCGGCTCCTTTACAGTCGAGACGTCCTCGCACAAGACGGAGCTGAGCACCTTCGGTTCAGTAGGACTGTGTCCGAACGGGACCGAAAAGATAGGGTAAAACAGGAGAATCAGTTCTGGTGGCTGAAAAACGAAGATGAAGTTCCTTCAGACATTTAATAGTTGACCTTGCTATTTTCTTATGTATGGCCGACTTACATAGGTTTAGGTAGTTAGTTTTAAGTAGGGACAGTCAGGGTAGCACCAAAAAAAAAAAAATATAAAATCCACAAAAATACAAAAAATTATAAAACCGGAAAATGCTTGCTGTGGCTGTTCTAGTTTGTAAGTAGTCTGTAAGTAGCTTATAAGTAGGTTGTAAATAGTTTTAAGTAGCTTTAAGTAGTTTTAATTAGTTTTAATTAGCTTTAATTTAGTTTTATGTAGCTTGTAAGTTTTATATAAAACCAAAAAAAAAATAAAGACGATGATACCGAGTTTTTTTTTTGTAAATTCTTCTCGGTAAAAAATAAAACCGACCTGGATTTAGTATTAAGATAGTTCTTAGGCCGAAAGGCATTAGCATTAAGTTATTATAGTTTAACTTAGAGCGCCCGACTGGGGCCAGTAAGTTAGTTTTATGATATCGATAAGTAGGCTAGTTTTTATGAATTTTTGTCTAGCTTTAAGATAGTTTTAAGAAAATGGAAAATAAAAATGAATTATAAAAAAAAAAAAAAAAAAAAAAAGCTTTCCGCAAGATGGGTGCCGCGTTTGCTCACAGTCGACCACAAACGCAATCGTGTAACAACTTCACAGGAAGGTTTGGCGTTGCTTAATCGCAATATGGAGGAGTTTTTGCGCCGTTTTGTAACCGTGGACGAAACATGGATCCATCACAACACACCAGAGACCAAACAACAGTCAAAACAGTGGGTTTCTAAGGGTGAATCGGGTCTAAAGAAGGCCAAAGTGGGTTTGTCAGCCAATAAAGTTATGGCGACTGTTTTTTGGGATGCACGCGGGATAATCCACATTGACTACCTTCAAAAGGGAAGAACAATCAATGGGGAATATTATGCCAACTTATTGGACCGATTCAATGACGATTTGAAAAAAAAAACCGACCTCATTTGGCCAAGAAAAAAGTTCTTTTCCACCAAGACAATGCAAGGGTGCACACATGTGCAGTTGCCATGGCAAAAATCCATGAATTGGGCTATGAATTGCTCCCTCATCCACCCTATTCTCCAGATTTGGCTCCGAGCGACTACTTCTTGTTCCCAAACCTGAAGAAATGGCTTGGTGGAAAAAGATTTGACTCCAATGATGAAGTCATCTCGCAAACAAAGGCCTATTTTGAGGACCTCGACAAATCATTTTTTTTGGAAGGGATACAAAAATTGGAGAAGCGTTGGACAAAGTGTATAGAGCTCAAGGGAGACTACGTTGAAAAATAAAATTATTTTTTTATCAAAAAATTTGTGTTTTATTCCAAAAGTCACGGACTTATTGACCCGCCCTCGTATATTGCAAGCAAAAATATACTTTACATCTTAACTACACAATTCTTAAAACATTTTTAAGGAAACATTTTTGTACGCTTAATTCAAATAATTATAAATATATAAAAAAAAAATAGTAAACCTTTTTTGAGATTTTCAAAACTATTTTATGACGGCAATCGTTTTTTGCACAAAACTAATGTAAACTAATCATGCAAACAATTAATCTTGCATTTCACCTCAATTATTTTTGACACGCAAGAATATTTGCATGGATTTTTGTTTGGGCACGGGAACTGTAAACTAAGCTTTATTCAAAAACGTTTTTTTGTTTAAGTTTTGATTAAAATTTTTTGTCAGATTATTTTTGTATACAAAAATTATTTTAAATCCGTTTTAGACTATATGGAGAAATTTCTATATCAAAAAATTATTTCTATGTGAACTGGGTTCGATTCATACAAATTTCTTCATTTTTCCTAATAAATTTTCGGAATATATTTTTCTACATCTGAAAAATATTTATTTGAAAACGTTTGCACACAAAACAGGTAATATTTTTTATAAGCTTCTTTTGTAAAAATGCTTAAGAATTGTTAATGGCAGCTAATGTTGTTTTTAGTTCTATAAAATAAAATACAGGACTGGATCGCACGTACTTCCTCTTATCTTCAAGGCGCTGCTGGGGCTTAAGAATATTATATGTCAAGACAGAAATTATAAGAGAAAATGTTTTAAAAGCATAAAATACGATTTTAAATTAGCTAAAAAATCTTCGTTGAAAATTTGAGATGAAAAAAAAAAAAAAAATAACGCCGTCTTAATTCTTTATTGAATATGATTGTAATAATTTTCTATAAAATATTTAAAAACTTTTTAAGGGAAACTTTTGGCTTGCAAATCTTAAGTATTTATTTATGTGCATATAAAACTAAAATTTGAAAAAAAAATTGGCAACCCGTTTTTGAAATATCGAATTTTCCAAAACTTTTTTTATTTAATCTTATCAAAAATTTTTATATAAGAAATTATCTAAATCCGGTCAGCCGATAATGAGAAAAATTAAAAAACACGTTCTATGACAGTTACTATTAATAGTTGCCGAGTGCATAATTGTATAATTTTTTGAAGTAGACTGTATTAATTTTAGTATATGAAAAAAGTTTAATCAAAATCGTAGAAGTCATTTTTGAGAAAAAAAAAATTATTTTCCTTTCCGATTTTTTAACTTTTGTACAGAAGGCACCGTTGATTTTTCATATATGTAAAATTTGTTCTTAAAATAGAGAGTACTAAAAAACTCTTAAGTATCGAGTTTCAAAAAAATCGATCATATCGTTTTTGAAATATTTGATTTTCAAACAAAAAAAAATGTTGAAACATTTTTTAAAAATCCGAAAAAAATTTTTTTTTAAATTTAAGTACACAAAAATATTTATAGCTTTTTGAAGCTTCTGTACAAAAAAATTATTGAAACCAGTCATACCGTTTTGAAGAAAATCGAAAATTAAAAATATTGGTCCCTTGGGAGGAACCATTAACAACCATTTTTTTTTTTATGGTTTTCCACCCAAAGAAAGCCTTTACTAAAATTAATTTATTGATTTTAAATTTTAAAAATACGATTATGTAAAATTGCTAAAAAATATGTATGGCAGGTACCGTTTATTTATTGTTCTAAGAAAAAAAAATTTAAAAAACATGTGAGTACAATCACCAAAAACCACTTTATACCAAGTTTAAAGGAAATCGATCGGCCGTTTAGGCTGTAGACGACAGGCAGACAGACAGAATTGTACAGACGTTTGAATGCTTCCAGCAGGCTAGTGATGTCTTGATATAAGTGAAGACTCCAACTTGTCTTCGTCTGGCCAGGCTATTGAAAATATCACCGCTGTAACTGAGAGTATTTAGTTAAAAACACTCAAGTGTGTTTATTTTGAGAAGATCTCCAAGAACTGGGGCTATTCCAAGTCACTTTGGACCGCAATTTTTGTCTGAAATTATGTTTAGATGCCAGCAGTTTATGTCACTCAATGGCTCTATTGCGTGAACAATTTCCTTGAAGTGCTGCAAAATATATGCTTTTATGAGTGATTTAAAATGAAACCTCTTGTTATTTTTTTTTTTTCAAATGGGTGGACAAATGTTGAGAAACCACTAGGTACCGAGTCAAAAGAAAAAATCGAACCATCCATTTGGGCTGTTTTCGAACATACAAATAGAATTGCTAAAACCATTTTGTTCTTTTTTCTTGTTATGTATATCTTCATGTCAAAATTGATCAGGAAGTCAGTGTTAAAATAAAATGTTCTAATTTAAAAAAAAAGCTTTGAGACGTCTTGAAAATGAAGATGTCAATCTGCAATAAAGTCGGGTTTTATCTCACGTAATGATGTGAGCGCACTTTTATGTTTTGGTTAACTGATGCTTCCTACATCTTTTTTATTGTTAAGAACAATAAAAACCAAAGCAGATTCCACATATAAAAACACTAATAAATCTCGTTAACACTAAAGCACGTCCAATACAAACAATTTTTCTTAGGTTTAACACATTTTTTGATTTGTTGTTTAATAAAAAAAAAAAACTTAATCTATTCAACAGAACTTCAACTTTATGACCATAATAAATCAGTCAGTTTAAATTGTTTGGTCAAGGTGGTGAGGCAACACAATACTTTTTCAACATCTCTCTGACTATCTATTCACTCTCTCAAAATGTAAACAATCCGTCTTTAAACTGCCTGTGGGATATGGGCACCGCTGGGCTGGAAACCATTCTCATCGGCAATATAGCTAACTGTGTAAGTGACACCATCATTGCCAACATAACTAAATTGACCACGTACAGAAATGGATTCTTGTTCGGTTCCGACATTCTTCAATTGTCCTTGTTCGCTAACAGATTTACCATCGCTGGTCTCAACACTGTGCAAAAAGAATAATTTTTTTTTAAATGACAACAATATAGTCTACGATATATTTAACTTACGCATAATTGTAGCCATCAACTCCAATATTGTCGTTATCATAACGAAGGATCTGAGCATCCTGGGCACTATCCAAAGGAGCAGCCAAAGCAACAGCAAAGAAAGCAACAAAAACAATGACGAATTTCATATTGAGTATTTTGTTGGTTGTGGATATTGATGATGGTTAAGTGTTAACTTGCAAGTAAGTAATTGCTGAATGATGTGCAGACATTGGCATCTTCTTAATTTATACCAAACTTATCCTCAATCACGATGTAAGCAATTCAAGCTAAAATGTGGGGGGTACAAATTCACACAAAAACCGGGAAACAAGATTTCGTTTCATATCTTCATATATTTTTTATTTTTTTGTATTCATCGAGATCAGGGTGTAAACTGCAAACAAAAAAAAGAAAAATTATATTCCCTCACTCTCATTGTCCAAAATTACCAAATAAAGTGAAAAATATATCGTAATATCGTAAGTGTTTTTTTTTTTTAATTTTATCTCATCGTTTCCCGGTGTTTATCTTTTCTGAATTTTTTGAAATTGATAGTTTTATTTAACTTAATCTCAAGACTTAAGGAACAGTATTGGTTTTGCAATTAAAATGAAGTTTCAATTGAAATAATGTCAGATAAGCTTTTTTTTATTTGAAATGTCTTGAAAGGTTTTTATAAAATGTTATGTTTGTAGGCAGAACAACCACGCCCACTAGTAAATCGGCTGAATTGGCTCATTTTTGTAGCCAACTGCGCAGCAAAATTATTGCTTAAAGTAGCTCAAACATGAAAATAAACTTAGATTTTTTGTTGATTTGGAAATACAATGTGAAACATTTATTCACAACTAAAACCAACTGAAAACAAAAAATTGTAGGAATGGCGCCCGGGCAAAGACATTATTCGCTAGAAAACGTGTGTTGGAAATTCTATTTTCTCTTTTCTGCTTCAGACTTTGAGGGGGAATGAAAAACACAGAGCAGCTTGTTACAATTTTGTATGATTTGTTTGTTTTTCTTACAGATTGAATATTTTTCTTAAAAAATGAAGCAACTTCATGCAACCCAATCGTATATCTTAAAATGTTTCCATTTAATTTGTTTGATTGACAAAAAATGCTTTATAGCTTTAAATAACCTTCAACTCACGAATCAAACTTATAATGGTTTTGCTAATAAATAAATTAGTATTCTCTGGGATTTCTTTTGAGAAGAATACAATTTTATAGGATTAAATAACTACCTCTATACCAACAATGTGATGTGCCATCAAAGTATACCCAATTTTAGTATATACTTTTTACATACCTACAAAATTTTCTGAGAAAAAAAAAATTATTATAAAATCTGCATATTACTTGTTGAAGGTTGATTTTTTGATGTTCACTTGTTTAATTAAAAGACAAATGTATGTACCAACATTAGTTCGAACGCAGCTTCAGGCATTTGCTCAATATTTGCGCTAACACAATAATTGGAAAGTATATAGATAGTAGAGATATAGTGAGTGATGATTGATGGGACTGACAGGCAACCATGTCTTTCGCTTGGATTTCGTGGAATGTGTTAATTAGAAGCAAATCAATCAAATGATTTTGGATGTTAAACAAATATGGGTCAGATTTGTTTTATATGAGATAATTTATACATATTTCACCCTCGACTTTTGTAGAATTGAAGTCAAGTCAAGATTTTACTTTGAACTTTTGAGGCACACAGTTCCGATTTAGATTTTTTTTTCTTGCATCAGAGCGGTTAATTGCTGCACCCAAAAAAATAATTAGTGCATTTAACTAAAAAGTTCGTTTATTTGACAAAGGTTTTGTGGTCCAAGACCACGAATAACCTTCGTAATATGCACTAATTAATTTTCGGTAAATTACAAATAGCATAGTTTATTTCATTCGTTAATACTATGAACCTATTGTTTTTTTACAAATAAAATTTAGTTGAATTTACGAAATATTTTTTTTAAAATTTTGTTGAATATACAAAATATTTTATGTATTGTACGAAATCCTTGGGTACAAATTATTTGTACTTTATATGCATGTTAATTTAAATATTTTACTAACAACTCGTGGAGAGTTGATAGAGAATGACTTATTTTAAAGTTTCCTGTGTGCGTGTTGTATCTTGTAAGTCGACAGGAAAGGAGAGGACCTATAATTATATGCCCGATCTCTTTTGACGAGGGAAAACAATATTTATTGAAGAATTTCAAATCACTTTATTGCAAGAGGCAGTACGTCTTGAAAAGGTTCATGGTTTTAGGTGGGATAGGCTGGAAGTTGATGTTAAATATCCGAAAACAACAATTCATGGAATATTTTTTTAGCTATAACACTAATGTACCTACAGAACCTTTTCAAGTTAATATCGATATTATAAGAGATAATAGAAAAAGAATTATTATAAAAGATTAGAGTCAACAATATTCCTACTTATTATTAACTGTACCAACTCTCTCACGCGTCGCGACCAAAAACTTCAACGATTAAAAAATAAATAATGCCACTATATCTACAATATTTTGCTGAGTCCGAACGGCTAGATGAGAAGCATTTATTACTTATATACTCTTGGACGATTTCTCAGTTCCTCGCAAGAGGCAATACCTCGGGAAAAACATTTCTGTTTTAAGGTGGCAGCTGCTGGGAATCGAACCCAGACCTTCGGCATGACAGTCCAACGCATAAAGTCCAACGCACTAACCATCATGCCACGAGGTACTACATTTATCTTTAGTAAAATGACTACAATAGAAAACATTAAGCATTTCCCCTTATCATCTAGATTTTGTAAAATGAACAAATTGTTTCGTACATATGAGCTAATATTTGTTCAAGAGAAATTATACGAAAGGCCTTTCGTAAAATGTACGAAGTGTTTACTATGCAAAATTTTCGTATCGAATTTTTCCTAAGAAATATTTGTTCAATTGACCAAATTTTGTACAATACACGAAGAACAGTTTAACGAAATTATTTCGTATTGATTTTAGGTAACTTTTTTTTTGGGTGTGTCACAAATTATTCTTTAAATTCAAAAACGTCTCACAGTTGAGAACCGAAGTTATTTGTATTTTTAAATAAAAAAAAAAAATTAAGAACGAAATTATGTTTTGATGAATGATTAAAACCTTAAATAATTTAGTAAATTCGAAAGCATTTTTTATTTAAGAACAAATAATTAAGAGAATAATTAAAATAAATTTGGGTAAATGGGTAATCTGTATCACATCCGGAAGAAAATGTACAGAGTGACTTACATGAAATACGAAAAACAAGTTAAAGTGTGTTGGTTCGAAAGAGGAAAACTTAAAAAATGTGTACGTATTAAGATTACAGGAAGCTTTTGGAAAAAAAAAAAGATTTAAAAGTATTGCAAATTCGGTGTCAATTTATTGCCAATAACTTACGCAAACAAAATTAGTTGCTGTTTTAATTTCAGATGGTCCTGCTTACTTCATATGAACTCAGCAGGAAAACTTTCTCAAAAATAGAGAAGATGAAACATGTGAGTCTCACAATTCTGTCTGTCTGTCTGTTCGGCTACAGCCTAAACGTCTGGATCGATTTTCTACAAACATGGCAAATATAAGCAAGGGTGTGCTCTGAGTACCCTTTTATTTACCCTTTTTATCAATGATATAGTTGATATCTTAGGTGCTGGTGTGAGGATTGCTGAAGAATGCGTCCAAGGGTTATTGTATTGTCGGCTTAGAGTGTAAAGCAGCTAACTCACATTTTGCATTTTTTACAAACAAATATTTTAAACAAGCTGTTCGCATTATTTGAATAAAACCAAAATTACAATAAATATTTTTCAACACTCATTATTGCCAAATTCAGTAAAATTGAAAAGATTTGATAGATTTTTGTATTTTTTAGCAATTTTTGAAGTGGTCTATAATGGTAAAAAAAAATGTGGAGTTAGGCGCTTTACACTCTAAGGCGACGGTATGCTGATGACATCGTCATATTATCGGAGTCTCCTGAACAGCTGCTGAAGGCAACGATGGCTAGCTTAGAAGAGTACTGCAATACTTGGAACCTTTCAGTAAATCTAAGGAAGTCAAACATTATGATTTTTAGAAAAGGTCGGGGAAGATATGCCAGTAACGAGAAATGGAACTACCAAGGAAAAGATGTTAATGACGTTAAAGATTTTAAATATCTTGGTGTTATAGTTGCGAGTAATCTGTAAAAACACATAAAAACAAAGCTTCAGTAGTGTAAGGCTGCCATTTGTGTATCGTGGAAGAATTGTATTGCATATAAGTCTATTCAGCATTTCGCAAAGTATCAATTATTTCGGGCGCGCAAGTGTGGGGTTACAAAGAGTATGAAGATGTTGAGAAACTACTTCGTTTCTTTTTAAAAAGTGTTCTTTGACTCCCTTCAACTACACCAAATTATATGCTACATATCGAAACTGGAGTTCCACGAATGTTTATAGACACACTGAAGATCCACTTTGACTATATTCTAAGAATACTGCAGTTGGATTCGTCAAGATTAATTAACATTATGTTAAGATATTTCAAATAAGCTGAACTATGTACAGTCGTAGATAAACCTATCAAATTCTTTGCGAGAACCATTAAACCTTGATTTGGGAGATGTTATACGCCTAAAGCACCAGTTTTACTCTCTTATATCCAAGCTTGATACAAAACATGGGGAGAACTGCAACAGCCAGGCCCTGGATTCAGACTTGTCACTTGAATGTGAATTATGCATTACCCACGAAAGAGAAAATATTGAACATTTTCTGGGATCTTGTCCAATACTACAAGAAGTTCGACGGGATGTTTTTGGCAGAAATCAATTTGGCCAGGAAGATGTATTAGAAATTCTAAATGGCATTAAGGGCTGGGACAAGCTTTATAAATTTATTCGAATTACGATATCAGGAAGCTTTAAATTGAATTCTTTTTTTTATATTCATATTCATCCATACTTTTATAATGTTTAAAATTCACATTTTGTTTTTGTAAATTTAATATTGTTTACATAAAAAAAAAATGAACTGTTATTTATTAATTAAATTATTTTATTTTCTGTCCATCTGGCCGACGGTTTTAAAACCAGGTCATAAAAGACTTGTAAATCTTATAATTGTAAACCTACAAATTAATATACGAATAAAGTCTATTCTAATCTAATCTAAAGCAGTTTTTGGTGATTCTGTCTACACGTTTCTTTTTTATAAAAATAAAAATAAAATACAGCTTTTTTGCAATTTTACAAAATCTTATTTTTATCAAAATTAGCTTCACAACTGTTCTTTAAAAAAATCGATAAATCTCTTTCAGTAAAGGCTACCTTTGGGTGTGAAACCACTCTTCAAAAAACGGTTATTAATGGTATACCTTCGAAAGAACCTCTTTTTTTTTCGATTTACTTCAAAGCGGTAATTCTGATTTGAATTATTTTTTTATACAGGAGCTTCTAAGTAATAAAAATATTATTTGGATTTTTTAATACTCTTATGTTTAATTTTATTTTGCAAAATCAATATTTGAAAAATATATTCTCAGTTTAGAAAAAACTCTGTAGTATTCATAGAAATGTTACAAAATCGTTAGGAAAATTTTAAGATGTCTTGTTGAAAATTAGGTAATTTAAAAATGGTTCGACAATTTTTTTTTATTCTATTTTTATATAGACATAAATAAATAATTAAAATTTGCCTGCCAAGAATTTTCCATAAACATTTTTAAGTTTTAATTATAAAACACTATTTTTTAAGACAACCACTCCAACGATTTTAATTTTTTTTTCCATATAATCACATATTCAATCAAGAATTGAGATGGCATTCTTTTTTTTATCTCAAACTCTCAAAGAAGTTGTTTTCACTAATTTAAATATCGTGTTGCATGCTTTTAAACATTTGTCTCTCAAAATTTCCGCTTTCGTGCATTTTATTCTTATTAGTCCAATCAAATTAGCATTTTATTTCTACAAAAAATACTGTGTCGAACTTTGTTTTATTTTTTCGAATAAAAAGATTATAAGCGTTGTCGGACATTTTTAAATCAAGCCTTGAAAAACCTATATGGGTGATTCTACAAAAAATGGAATAAAATGATGATAATTTCATAAATAACATAACATAACATATATAACATAACACTTTTGGCAAAAAGTCGTAAAACTTAACTATATTTGAACTTTAGAACGTCTTTTCACATTATTCAAAACGGCCCAATCAAAAAAATTAAAAACAACGATTTTATAGCCCTTTTTGAAAACAGGTTTTCGAAAGAACTGAACATGTTTTTTTACTTTTTATAATTTTAAGTCATTTTTTTAAGAAAATCCTACCCCTTGCCTTAATAGGGAGAAATATACCCCCTCCAACATATTTTTTTTTCTTGTTTTGACCGAACCTGTGCCCTCTAGCACTTTTATAGAATATATGCCAAACACCCTGTGTAAATTATCTTTAAATATCTTAAACGCTTGAAAATAAGACTAAGCTTATGCGATCGAATCCTGCTTTTTATTTTACATGTATCAAAAGATAAAATCGATTATTAAAGGTCAGGGGACTGAGGCCAGGGTACTGAGTATTTTAATAGTTTTTTCCACTAAAACATGTTAACAAATTGTACGAAGAACATAAAAATTATTATATAGTTAAGATTTCACTAAGCCTATAGTAAAATCCCTAAATCTATACCTGCTTTCATATAAATATTTTCTGAAAATACTCATCAGGGGACTGAGAAACTGAACGGACAATCCATGACCTCTCGCACAAATGCCTTTTTAACAAATGAAATAGCAAACAGGAGTAAGATACAAAAATGATTTGACTGTCACTAGACTAAATATTTCACGTTGCTAGATCTGAAACTTGGTTAATTTTTAAAGTTAAGGATATTTTTGACTGTTTCAGTCGGTCAGGGGACTGATAAGAATTCTGAGGGACAAAGTTCAATGATTTTTTTGTAATATAATATAATGGTACTAAATATTCATTTTTATCATAAGAAGATATATTATCTAACGTCAATAATTGAAAGTTTATTTTGGTTTGGAACATAAATAAGAGAACTGTAAGAATTTTTACCAACGAAAACGAGCAGGGGATACGTCAGGGGACTGAGAATAAGACCCTTTGAGGAATTTTTTGACAAATGAAAATATGTCAGGTCTTAGTAATTTTGTCTTGCCATGTAGACATCAATTTGATTTGTAGTTATAAAAAAAAATCGGATAGAATACTTGAACAGTTATTAAAATATCAACGGAGCCGTCAAAAATTCCATCATTTATAGAATTACCCACACACGATTTTCTTGGCTCCTATTGAACGCAGACCACCTTTTTGTTTGACTTTGAAGGTGAGAATATTTTATAGATCTTTTGCCAACAAACATTTTTGACATCTCTTTCAGATGAAATGTTAATGTTGAAAAACTGTTGAAATTTTCGAGTAAAACCTGGTTTTTAGCGTTTATCTGACATCTTGTTCAATTGAGCACAAATTATTTTGATAGATTTTTCTAGAACATATAATTTCCTATATATAGTATATGAAGATTTTATGTACAATGCGAAATATCTTGAATACAGCATTACAAAAATGCCAATATCCAGCAAATAATTCCATATGGGAAATTATGATTAAAACGTGGCTCAAAATAATAAAGGATTCTTGAATACTATCTCAGATGTGAAACGCACTAAGATCAAGTAAAACCTATTTGTTGCCAAAAGTTAATTTTACTTTCAGCTTTGTTAAGCTATATTTGTGCATTTAAAATAATTTTGGCTTGTTTTTTTCTTCTAGGATTAATTGAAATTGAAAAAAAAATATTTTTAACCTCAAACCAATTTTTTGTTTTTATTTAAAAAAATTAAACTTATTTTTAGTTTTAGATTAAATTTGGTGACACAACAGCTCGTGGAGAACTAGAGCCTAGTGACTAACAACTCTCAGCCATACCTAATATTTTTGCCGAGCCCGAACAGCTAGATGAGAAGGAATTATTCATGACAAGCAAACTCTCGGAAGATTTGTCAATTCCTCGCAAGAGGTAGTACCTCGGAGAAAAACATTTCTGTGATAGTCCACCGCACTAACCATTATACCTCGAGTACCTTTAATTACAAATAAATCTTTGCACCCCATATTATGTGGGATATTCGCAAAAAATCTGCAATGTGATTTGTTGTTTTCAGTAGTAAAAAAAACGTAACCTATTCCTAACAATATTAGTGAAACTAAGTGATCTTTTATAACAAGCTAGTGGTCTTTCAGATGTTTTATATGCTTCTTTAGAAAATCCTTTGTTGCGAAAAACCGCGCATGATCTTGAAAATTTTTATATTTTTACATTTATTAAAATTGTCTCTACCCGATCAATTTCGAAAACTATATTTGACCTTCTATGACCAATTTTGCCCAACGACATTGCAAACTTTTTTTTTACGAATATCCCACATAATATATTGGATGATTCGCAGTGGGAAGGGTTACAAATCCAAAATCCTGAATTGTAAAAAAAGGAAATCCCGAATGCCAAAATTCCGAATGAACTGAATTCTGGTTGCCAAAAATCCGAAATGCATTCGAGATAAAATCCCAAATTTTTAGTACTATTTCAGTACTTTCACAGAAACCAAATTGCTATTTTATGTTTGCTTTGACATTTGTTCATTTTGGGATATCAAATGATAAGAATTTGAAATGCCAAACTTCTCTACAAATAAAATATAAGAAAAAAAATTACTAAAGAACAAATATCTAGAATGTATACAAATCAAGAACTGTATAATATAATATGAAAAAAAAATAGTTTTTAACCCATTTTTAGTATCATCAACTAATATGTATCTACCTATAAGCATACAAAAGTTCAATAGTCTATTCGGGATTGGCAGTCGAGATTTTGTCCATTCCGGATTTTGCCATTCGGGATTTAGGCATTCGGAATTTCTCACAATTTTTGGATTTTGACATTCGGGATTTCGCATCTAACCTCCAAACAGTTATGTAAACATTTGAGTTTAACGTTTTTCCCCATGTAAGGTACTCGTATGTCGCAAATAAGCTTGCATTCTTTTTACGTGACTCGCCTTCAATACTAGATAAAATATACTTCTAATAAGAAATTTAGATGCTACTATGTCAACTATGGTAGGAAAAAATCTAGTACCTACAAAACGAACAAATTTATAAATAATATATTTGATTTAACGGAAAATGGGATAATTCAAAGCAAAACTAATCGAATACACAGAATAAAACGATTTGCATAAAATCTGCTATGACGACATTTAAATTTTTTGTTAAAAATGTTTATCTTTTTTTTGCAAATAAAAATATTTAATTTATTTTTACACTTATAATTCTGTGAGGATACTCATAAGGCAAATGTCATACCTTATAATTATGGCACTAAATCAAATTATAAATTCAATGCGCTTGAAACAAACAAAAAAAAAAGAAAAAGCTAAATCAAGTTTCATTTCTTTAAAAACAAAATCTAAAATAGTTGAACTTAAGGAAGTTTCAAATAAATTAATATTATTTTTACTAAATATTCAAATAAAAATTATATTTATACATGTATATTCTTAAAAACAAATAAAATATATAGTATGACAAAATAAGACTTAATTTTGCATTTAAAATGAAACATCTACAAAAATAAACGATAAACAAACAATCATATGTTCGGCCACATTTATCTTCAGGCATCAATGTGTATTAAAATACTAGGCGTGATGATAAAATAATCCCGGTTTAGCAATGGAGAAGAGGTAAAATGTATGCAAAACACTTCACTTTTTTATAGATTTTTATAGAAAGTATAAAAATTCTAGTTATTTTTTATATTTTTTTAAAAATTTTATTTTTGATAAAACAAAACTTTTTGTCTTGAAATGCATTTTAAAATTTTAAGCTCAAAATAAAATGTTTTTATTTTTAAATTATAATTTCAATTCATAAACGGAGATGTTTATCATCTTTTTCTAAGCGAAATTGTTGATGTTGGATTTTTTTTTGCAAGCGTTGATATATACGTTTATGTATACTAGGACGTCCAGCTCTCGAAACTCGAGAGCTAATAACATTATTTGTCAGTAAAATCTGTCTTTAGCGTAAAGAAAAAACGTTTACATGGCGAATATGAATATGAATTGAATTAGGAACTAGGTACATGTAGACCTGTAGCTCGGCGAGCTGGATCGAATCGAAAATATAATGTATATACCTAGATCGAAAGATTGAAGAATCGAGATTTCAGATGCTTGTTGGTGTGCGAGCGTAATTGTGTATTTTGTTTCCAGGCTGTTATATGTTGTATCTTTGGCTTATTTTTGTTGTTTGTTATTTGCGGTAAAAATTTATTTTAACTAACAACGTCACACCCACTCAATGAAAACAAAACATTCACTTCAATTTTATTTGAATTCAATCTTTCGATCTGGAATTGTCATAAACCTGGGTCGAAATTTCGATCCGGATTGAATCCGATCCTTCGATCCACTTATGTAATCGTGGTATGGGCTACTTATTATTATTTTCTGCACTGAACGCTGCCATCAGACATTCCAGTAATCTTTCCAGTCATTGCTGGAAAATTGGTTGATTGGTGGGTGGAAAAAATCGAAGCGTCACATTTAGGTTACGACAAATAAAAACAAATAATTGCTTGGTCTCGCTCTCGCTCTTGCTCGCACTTATTACGCAATTTATTTTATTTTATGGTGCAGATATTTAATAAATGTTTGCATTCTGCACTTCTGTGCAAAAAAACCGTTCCGCCTTCGACTTTTGTAGACCGCGTTATTAATTTTTTTTTATCCGATGGAAATCTTCAAAAGACACTCGGTAAGAATTGCTACCAAGTAGTGTTGGACTCTTACCGCACTAAAACCACCGGTGAATCAGGACCAATCTATGAAAGATCGACAAATGATTTTTCTTTCTTAATTTATAAATCGTATTGTGGGAAGTTTAAGTTATAACACTTTCCCATAGCTTTTAGACCACCAGCTCATGAGGCTTGGTTCTTCTTAATCTCCGAACATTGTCTCGTACATTTAAGACGGTCTCCATTTCGGAGTTGGTATAACTTTGCAGTCGCTGATTGTGTGACACAGCGTGTTTTTTAACCACTTCTGTAACCATTTCAATTTGAAGGTCACGATGTAGATCGCTATTTCTTATATTCCAAGGGGCATTTATTATTCCGCGAAGGACCTTGCTTTGGAATTTTTGAATGGGTTCAGCATTTGTTTTCTTTGTACAGCCCCATAGTTGGATGCCATATGTCCAAACGTCATATGCCATATGTCCATAATGTCAATTTGAGATTTGATTGAGATTTTTCACTACGGAACATAGATTGGATTCTGTGATAAGTTTTTTTCGGGATTCGTAACATTTTTCCAATTACGATGGAATTCGTGTTCGGGCGGAATGTGATGGAAAAACGCATTGGAAAAATATTTTTTTATTTAATTAAATAAGGAAAGAAAATAGTGCATATATTTCAGATTTACTGACAGTAGAATTTGTGTTGATCATTTTTTCATCGACCTGGTTTTTCCTTTTTTTTATGTGTAAGTTGGTTGAGTTCTTTTCTAATATCTAAAAAATAAAAATCCCAGAACCATTTGGTTTTTAGTTTCTGACTTAAATTAATGCATTGAATATTTATGACAAAAATAGTACTCAGTTATGTAAATTTTTTCAAAAAATCAGTTTAAACAATTTTCTTTTAACTGTTTTCAAAAATTTTTGTTTCAAAATTATTTTTTCATAAGCTTTTTACCAAAGCAACTTGATTTTAAAAATCAAAGAATGGATTTCTAGCTTTTCAAAAAAACTTTAACACGATGTTGCACGAGTTTATGTTTTTAGAAATATTTTATTTATTTATTTATAACTTTATTAACACATAAATTAATTACAATGCTAATATTTTGAGCACCAGCTACCAGGGCTATTTACTCGAAAGATAATAATAGAAGAAAAAAATAATGATAATAGTAAAATAAAAAATAAGTAAATATGTAATAATGTAGTAAAATAAAAATTATTTCAAATATGGTTATCCATGTTAACTTCGCAAATAAGTTTGTAAACTAGATCGATATTTTGTTCTGATGGATTTTGTAGAAGGTTTGTTATTGTTGTGTCCGGGAAAAGCTTTCTTGAGGTGTTTTTGATTTTTGTGCAATCGCTGATGATATGCTTGATGGTCATGGTGTCGTTTTTAGAGCAGAGATGGCATATCGGTGGATTAGACTTTGAAATTATATGATAATGTGTGGCGTTTGTTCTTTACGAAGTATTTCAGTGGTTATTTAATTCTTTTCTGGTATCTTTGCTGTTTGGAATGAAAAAGGTGGTGAGTGGTTCTTTAATGGCAGATTTAGCAGCAATGTCTGCCGCTTCATTGCCTTTTATACCAGCATGTCCTGGTATCCACATGAGTTTGATCTTATTTTGGCTTTTAATCAATTTGTTGCGGATTAATTTTGGGAGAAGAGCTCGGTTGTCAACATTTTTCACGGCCTCGATTGTGGAAAGGCTATCAGTGCAGACAATAGTTTTTTTTCAACCTGCTATTTCAATTGCCCTTATAACAGCCATAGCTTCAGCTGAAAAAACTGAAGAAGTTTTTAAAAATATATTTTTTAATTTAAGTCATTTTTCTATTTTTTTTTTTAATTATCATCCTTGAATCCCGCTTAAATGGAGGGCAAGAAGATCCCCATTTAAAATAATTTGATATGATTAAGCCCATAGTTAAAGCTATCATTTGCAAATATTTTGGTTTAATATTAAAAGATATTAAAAAAGTTAGGCAGGCTAATTCACTATATTCACTACCCTATACAGTTATTTTTGATTTTCTCAAAAACTTAAAGAAATTTAAGAATACATTCTTAGTGTTTTTTTTTTAAGAATAAATAAGAGTTTTGAATGCCTTCTAAAACAGTTTTTTTTTAAATGATATAAATATTAACAAAAAAGTTTTTAGTTTGAAAAATATTTATTTTTTTCCAAAATATATTTACAATATATAGCTTAATTTAATTTAGGTAAAGCATGACATTGTAAGCGTTGCTGTTGTTGTTTAATAATTTATTTTTATTTTAAGTTAAAAAAAATAAAAATCAATTTGGTGGTGCAACAGCTAACTAGGGCCTAGTGACTTACTACTCTCAACCATTCCTGTATGCGTGTTATTGGCAGGAATTAAGGGGACCTAAAACTTTTTGCCGGGCCCCAACGGCTAGATGAGAAGCACTTATTCATGACAAGTATACTCTTGGAGGATTTGTCAGTTCCCCGCAAGAGGCAGTACCACGGGAAAAACATTTCTGTTCTTAGGGTCCAACACACTAACCATCATGCCACAAAGTACTACTTTATTTTAAGTTTATTTTTTATAAAATTTCCCCTCCTGCCAATAAACGGAGGGAAATAGCTCCATCTTTCCAAACAATTTTTCCTTTGTCTGAGCTCAATCCACACTCCCAAACAATTTGTTACCTCATGAAAAACACACTGTAATCTTACTTAATTTATATTATTTTTAGTCTACTTACTTTTTTCCAACACTCTTCCACTGAAAATAAAAAAATACTGTGATACATATGCATCAACTGTTGTGATGAATTTAATTTCAAAAATGTAAGTAACGGGTGATTTTTTAGCTGGTTTGGTTTTGGCAACACTGGTTTTGACAGCTGACGTGTGTTTAGTACCTTGTGTCACTGTCAAACAGCTTCAGTTTGGTTTGCAATTTAACCATGTCTTACAAATGAACAACGCTTGCAAATTATTGAATTTTACTATCAAAATTCGTGCTCGGTTCGAAATGTTCATCGCGCGCTGCTTCCATTTTATGGTCGGCATTCTCGACCTTCTGAGCAGTCTATTCGGGAGCATAATTGCCGCATTTGGAGTGAAGATCAGCCAGAAGCATTGCAACAGCTACCAATGCATCCCGAAAAAGCCACTGTTTGGTGCGGTTTATGGGCCGGCGGCATTATTGGGCCATATTTCTTCAAAGATGATGCGAATCGCAGCGTTACTGTCAATGGTGAACGCTACCGAGCGATGATAACAAACTTTTTTTTGCCCGAAATGGAAGTTCTTGACTTGCATGATATGTGGTTTCAACAAGACGGTGCCACATGCCACACAGCACGCGAAACAATGGCGCAATTGCGAGGCGAGTTTGGTGAACAGTTAATTTCACGTTTCGGGCCGGTCAATTGGCCGCCTAGATCGTGCGATTTGACACCATTAGATTATTTTTTGTGGGGGTATGTCAAGGCTAATGTCTATAGGGACAAGCCCGCTTCGATTGACGCACTGGAAGCCAACATCCATGCATTCATTCGTGAGATACCGGCCGATATGTGTGAAAGAGTATGCCAAAATTGGACTCAGCGGATGGGCTACCTGAGACGCAGCCGCGGTCAACATTTGCATGAAATTATCTTTAAACATTAAATTGCAAGGTTCAAACTATCGATTCAAATAAATATTTCATTCATTTTTTCGAATTTTTTGTGTTTTTTTTTAAGTTCTAAACCTCTTGAAAAATCACCCGTTATATGTAGGTCCTACAGGGCAAGTTTTAGATTTGTGAAAAAATAAAAAATAATAATAGAGAACACCAAAAAAGTGGGTGGCACAATTCTGTCTGTATGTCTGTCTATTTGGCTGCAGCCCAAATGGTACCTACCATATAGTTTAAAAAAAAAAAAAATTAGTAAAGGCTGCCTTCAAAAAATGGTTATTAATGGTACATCCAAAAGAACATTTTTTAATTTTTCAATTTTCTTCAAAATGGTAATTCTGATTTCAAAATTAAAATTAAAATACAAACAGTTTTTCCTACCATAATAAAAAAAGAGGCTGGGTGAGACCCACACTGGTAACTTCCCATTGGTGCCCTCGGGGCCCGATGTTATTTAATTTTCAAAAAATCGCCTATTAAAAATCTTCGAAGAAGTTCTTAGATTTTCAATATGCTATCAAGTGAAGAAGTTAGTAAGAAGAATAAAACTAACTCAGAGACAATATCATTGGTTGTTCTGAGATATTTGAGAAGAAGAAAGTTTTACAATTTTTGGTAAGGTTTATAGTAGTTTATTCACATTAAAAAACAATGTTTGTTAAATTATTTTACAAAACCAATCAAATATCAATTATGACCTAGTGTAAAGAATTTAATTAATCCGAAGCCAATACCATTTTATGTGATCTCAGGATATTTGGGAGAAAAAATTTCAACGTTTTGCTACAGTTTCTTCTTGTTTTTTTTTTTTTTTTTAACTGTCTGTCTGTTGTGGATTTTTTTTTTGCAAATCCTAAAAATTATTAATTATAAGCCAGTCTGTAAAACTAAACTAACCCAAAGCCAACATCATTGTTTGTTCTCAAGATATTTAAGACGAAAAACAATTTTCAACAATTATTGGTAAAGTTGCTTGTCGATGTTTTCGTTAAAAAAACTGTTTGTTGTTTTTTTTAAAAACCCTATCAAATATCAATTTTTTTGCAGTACCTCGTGCAAAATGGTTAGTGCGTAGGACTGTCATGCCAACAGTCTGGTTTTGATTCCCGGCCACTGCTACAGAAATGTTTTTTTCCGAGGTACTGCCTCTTGCGAGGGACTGACAAATCCTCCAAGTCGTTTGGACTCGGCAAAAAATTGTAGATCCCCCCCATTCCTGCGAACAACACGCACACAAGAATGGTTGAGAGTGGTTAGTCACTAGGCCCTGGTTCTCCATAAGCTGTTGCGCCACTAAATTTAATTTTAATAAAATATCAATTACTAACTAACATGTAGGATTAAATCAACCAGGAGCCAATATCGTTGTCTGTTCTCAAGAAAAAAAAATTTCAACAATTTTTGGTAAAATTACTTGCAGTTTTTCGGTTTAAAAAATCTGTTGATTCTATATTTTGAATGTTTTTACCAATTTTTATTAGTAAGCCAATATCATTATTAGTTCTCAAGATATTTGAGAAAACACCTTTTTTCAAAAATGTTTAGCAAGTCGATATCTTCATTCGTTCTTGAGATAATTGTGAACGAAAAAAGTTACAAATACAATAACTTCCAGTGGGAAGTTATTAAATTCGGATTTTTAATAAATCTTTCAACAAAAATGTTTGAAAGCAAATATCTTAAAAACGATTTTTTTAAGTCCATTTTTATAAAACCTTGGTTTAAATATAAGGTTTTTTTCACATTTTTTTAAAATATTTTAAGAGAAAATTTTACATATATGAAAAAATAATGGTATATATGGTACTTCCAAACAAATGTTAAAAAACATTAAAAGAAAATATTGTTGTCCCTAAAAACGGTTCATACAATTTTTATACAAATTTTTCTGTACGACATACTACTAAGAATTAAAAAAAATTAGTAATAGCAATTATTAATAACTAATAAAATTTTGAATTTTCTCACTATAGACTGAACATTTTTAAATTAATTTTGTATATACAAATTTCAAATAAGATTAAGAAATAGCTATTGGTTTTCAAAATTTTCAACAAAAAAATTGGTAAATGTTAAAAAATGTTAAAGTCTTAACATTTTTTTTATATCTTAATTTTTATATAACATAACATAAACCTTAAAAATATTTTAAGAATTTTATATTTATTATATATATAATTTTTATATATTTTATAGGTGGCAGACATGGTGTAACTTTTGACAAATGAATTGAGTGTTTCTTTTGTTTTTTTATTTTTTTATTTTATTTTGAAAGACAATAACAACAAACAAATGAATTAAGTTTTTAAAAAAGTGTTGAAAAACATTTATTAAAACATTTAATCGACTTAAGTATGCATATCCATATACTGATTTTTCTTTTTCTTCTCTGAATCATCATTTATTGCAGCTTCGTGGCTTGACACTTGTATAATTTTTTTTTTAGAAATTCGCCTTTTCTTTGGCGAAGAAAAAAAATAAAGAGGAGCTTCCTTTATCCTCGGAAATTTGTTTCTTTTTTATTGGATTTGCCAGTCAGTCGCCATCCCTTTGAGTTCTGAAAAAGAACAAGATAGTTTCAAGGGCTTTTTATTTATCTATCACTTGATTTTTTGAGTTCGTTTTTGACTTACCATTTTGCAATTATTTGTCTCATGTTGATGATTGGTGATTGATGAAGGTTAAATACCTATCCTGTAAGTTCAACTGCTCCATGATTGCTTTTTTTAGTTATTTTTTTAATTAAATAAAATGAATATGACTTTTTCACTAAAAATAATAATAAATATTTGACTATGGCTGACAAATATGATAGAGTGATTGACATACAGAGACGTTAGGATAGTTGTTTTGTTCGCCGCATGTTCGACGGAAGCTCTTATGTTGCTAAGGAGAAGCTGAACCCTTTTCTATCGAGCTTTTGTATGGAAAAAACATACGACTAGCAGTCCATATATAATAAGTCAATGGCTCCAACAATTTATATTTTTTTTTTCATACAATCATATTCAATCAATAATTAAACTGATGTTTCTTTTTTTAATCTCAAACTCTCAAAGAAGTTGTTTGAGTCAATTTAAATATTGTGTTTCATTCATTTTAACATTTTTCTCTCATAGTGTTCATATCCGTACACATTTTTTTACCCTCACCGATTGGGATACAAAAAATCAAAATGTTATTAAACAAAGTATTCCTACTTTCCGGTATGAAAAAAAAAATACCCAAACGTTGTATCAACGGTAGGTACCTGTCATATAACGGTTTTTAATTTTCGATTTTCTCAACCTGTTATGAAAATGTTATTTTCGTTTTCAAAAACTCTTTTTTTTTTAATTTCAATAATATTGGATATCAAAATTTTGAAAACAAATTTAGGTAAACTCACTTTTAAAAATATTATTTCTTTTTATTTTCAATATTTAAAAAAAAATGTTCATGCATTTTTTTAAATTTTGAAAATGCATATTCAGAACACTCAAAATTGGCTCTCAATTTTTTTTTTTAATGTTTCCAAATTTTTATTTATAAAAAATTGTTTCTTAAAAAACTTCTCTAAGCATTAATTTTGTTTGCATATGTATATTCAAATTTTTTCAAGTTATCAATTGGCATATACTTGTTTTTGAGCATTTACAAAAATAAAAGAACTATATAAATGTTTTTTTTACTTTTCATAAAATTACTTGCATATTTTAAAAATACTAAACTTCCAAGCAACTTGAACATACACAAGAACAATCCAATCGCACATTTTATTTACTTTAGAATTTCTATAATTTTTTAGCAATAACTTTTCTTCGGAAAAAAAGCAAAAAGACAAAAAATATTTCCCTGCGTAGGAACACGTTTTTCTACAGCTTTTTTTTTAAATCGTGGACAACACCAAATGTACTTTTTTGTTCGCACTTTGTAAATTAAGACACTTTAAGTTTTTTTTCTTTAAGAAATTAAAAAAATAGATAGTATTATTTTAAGTATATAAAGTCTTAATCCTAAATCTTAGGAGTCTTATGGAAATATTTTAAAATATTCATTGTCATACATAAACATCTAATTATGAAATTATCATAAATCAAAACTATTTAAAATACACAATATTATAATAATTATTTGTCACAAGCATAAATAATATATTATTTATGATTGATCTCATTTCTTCTATTTTCAGATAAGTGGTAGATTTAACTGTAACTTTTATGTGTATGCAAAAAGTCAGTTATGGAGCTCTAAGACCCTAACCAAGTGAAATCCCCGATGACTTTTATAAGCTTTAGAACTTGATCTTGATTTTGTACAAATACAAACATTATACATTATGTATTTTTAAATAAGATTATGGCAAGAAAATCTTTGGTTCTTCATTATTAAATCCACATCACTATATCTACCTGCATAAAGTTATTAAAACAAAAGAGCTGAGTTTCGAACTCGAAAAATTTATAATCCTCTTTTGGTTCAGTTCTCACGTTGAAATGACCTTCATCAATAAATTATTCCAAAGGTATACGAGTATATAAATGATTCATTTAAAATATATTTTCCAAAAAAAGCTGAAAATCCTTCGTGACAATCATCAATTTGTCTTATAGTTCAAAACTACAAGTTCGCTTGAATTAACAAAAAAAAAAAAAAAAAACTATATGAATTTCTGTGTATAAAATACTGCACTGTTTCTTCTACCTTGCAGCTTGCTGGTAAATCCCATCCCACATCTAGTTTTTTTTTCTTCTCTTGTTCATATGCGAAATAAACAGATGGAATTCCATGGTAAAAAAAAACTCGCAATACTTCTTCATTTCATTTCCCCCCGAACGTGTTAAAGAAACAAATCACTTTATCGTTTATACCTACATATCAAAATAGCTTGACATTGCGATTAAAGCTCATCATTCATCATTTACCCTGAGAAGATAAAGGTTTAGCAATACCTATTGAGGATGGGTAAGGGAATTAATCTTGCAGTAATTATATGTATACATCACCATGTGTTTTTGATTTTAAGAGGAGTACGTCTACGTATTTTCTTTTTTTTTTGATCATGCCAAACTATACCAATTTTTAGAGAAAAAAAAACTTGATGCATATCCGCGAATACATTGTTGTGACTATGAAAAAAAAATATTCATTCAAAGCCAAATAAAAATAAAAAATTATTTAAAAAACCACAATGTGGGTTGATCTTTGTTAATGACCTTGATTTATCAATGCTGATTAAAAATGCTAAACGAAATGGAGACAACCACTGCGCAGTGTTGTTGTCGTCGATAAAAAATTACATAATTTGAAATTAATAAAAAAGAAATTTAGAGAAGAAGCAAAAAAAAAAACGAATGAACCAAAAACCTGTTAAATCATTTTGGGCTTGTGTCTGCAGCTTGTTTTCCTGTGCTGCATGGTGATGGCCGTGAAAAAAAAAACAAAATCAAGAAGATGTTCCAGAAGAAGATATAAAAAAAAAAATTAACATATGTAAATCGAAGAGACATTAGCTTACTAAACTTATACTTAGCCCATGCGTTCCATTTTAACGTAGTATTGCTTGGCAGTCTTTGGTTTAAGATATTCTCACTTTTGCTTTTTATTATTTAAAATTTTGTCTTATACGGAAATGGTGATGAATCACAATAAATAGCTTGGATATTGATAAATGACCGAGAGAGCATTCGCATTTGAAACTGATTTATCACTGTTGCTTCGCTGTGTGGTATGTTAGCATTAAGGGCCACCCCCAAAATTATTTCAAATATTAAAATGAATCGTATTTTATGGATTTATGGATTTTTAGGAGCCTGTTTTTTTTTAAATATAAACAGTTTTTTTTACCGATATAAGAACTATGTAGTCTTATACAAGAAAAAAATGCTTATAAGAAACGTGATTAAAAATATTGTGTCTTTCTTTAAGATTCTTTTTGAAATTAAAAGTATATAAGACAAATATGTATGTGTACTCAGTTGTATCGTAGAACAAAATATGTATGAGTTATACCTATTTAAAGCTTGATATTTTAGCAATTAGAAAAAAAATATGAATTATTTTTATTTCATTTGTAGCTTCCACATGAATTCTATAAAAAATAAAATGAGGTTAAAAAATGGTTACAGTCACAATCACAAACGACAGAAAATATCGACATTACATGGTGTAGACATTTTTAAAAATGTTATTGTCCTTGGCTTAAGCCTAGTATTTACATACTTCTTCGTGAAGTGAACAATCAGAGGAGAAAGTGATTTTTTGACATTTCCCACTGGAACCGACTTGCAAATGGGTTGTGAACGTTTGACGTTTAAAACCACAATGCCTCCCTCAAATGACTAGTAATCGAACTGTTAACTGTTCTCCAAGACTTCCCGTACATTTTGCATGGAAATTGCTAGTGAATGAAAACTCTCCACTCAGCTTCACGAGCACGCTCACGGGTGGATAAAAATACAAATTTTGTATGAATTCACGGCATGATTCACAAGTATGTACTAGGCATTATACATATGACAAAAAAGTGATGCCAAAATGTGATATCTATATGCAGTGCAGCAAAATAAATCTCTACAAATATTTTTTGGAATTTTTTTAGTTTCATCAGGATCCATTTTCAAAAACGACCTTTAATCTTTGCCGCCAAATGGTGAACAAAATCGTTAATTACTTGAAATGTTTCTATTGTTGAAATAACTGTTGATATCTTAAAATATAAGTATTGAAAAGTGGCACCTTTGGGTAAAATATTATTGTTGCAACTTTTCTGGAACACACCTTTATTTAGAAGAAAAGTGGAGGTCCCTTCTTTGACATAAAAATGTTAGTTCCCGAAAAGTGGTAAGACTGATATTTTACCGGTAGGTGCGTCTATTAAACGCCTGTATTTTTTGGCTTTTGAAGTCGTTTGTGCAACTTTTTTACATACTCAAAATATTAATAAATTACCAAAAAAAAAAAAAATGTTGAAATGCTGTTCAGTAGGTATGAAATTGCTTTTACATTGATGTCTGTAACATGGACATTAACTAAAAAGATGGAAGATTGCTGAAATCACTATCCAATAGCTAAACCAACTTAACCAATGATGATTAGCTGTTTAGGTTTATTAAAAAAAAACTGTTTCCTTAAAATGAATGTTTTTGTGGAATCAAACAGTCCTGTTCCAATCGAATATTTAGGTTTTAGAAAGGAAAACACAAAGGACAACATCCTAAAGATATTCACAAACATAATAAAAGAGGCAGTTATAAGAAAAAAAAAAAATCGAAGGTATGGTTTCGTTTCACATCCAAAAAAACATTACACGAAATTTTTTTACATCACATCACATTTTTTATGGACAGCCAAGATGCTATCAAAGCAAAAGCCATTGAGACTATAAGATCCAAGGCAGTAGCAAAATATCGAGGCACACTGAATAATATTCACAACACTAACCAAGTCAAACTCGGCTGGGTTCCCGGATATATACAAGGGAATGATAAAACAGATAAATTGGCAAGTAAAGGGTTAATGTCCAATGAAACCAGTAGTAACCAAAAAGATAAAAGACCAGACATCAGCATCGGCATTATTAAAGAAATATAGACCTTAAAGCGAAATAGTATATCAATAACTCCTGGATTATCAGGAATGACTGCGCTATCTTTAGAAGTTTATGGCCTAGAATTAATGAAAAGAAAACTCACTACATTTTATCGCTGAGTAAAAAGCATATAAGAATTTTGATAGGTGTACCAACGGGTCATTGCGCCATTGGCCACAATGGCCACCAAACTACGTGTACTCTCACCAGATTTCTGTAGGAGCTGTCAGGATGTCGACGAAATAGAAACCATTAAATACCTGCTCTGCGATTGTCGAAACCTCCAAGCAAATCGCCTCCTTTTTTTTGGAAACAAGTTTGTTAGAGAACAAACCAGTTTATGTGAGCGATAAGTTTAGAAGCATCTCTTCTTTATTTCGTAAAGGGATCACAGTGGACCAAGCCTTACCTCACCTTCCTACTAATATTCTTAAAATTGTTCAGAGCGCTTTTTTTAAGACAGGCTTTTTATTTTTAAATTATTTCTGATTCAACTCCTTTGATTCCTATTAAAGCAGGCATTCCTCAAGGATCAACCGAACCAACACTTTTATATAACATGTATTTCCGATTTTCCCAAAAATTAACACTATGCAAATTGAACAGTGGAAAATTGAAAATAAATCCATCGAAATTGCAAGCAATATTTTTTTCATGAAAGAAATAAACCCTGTCTCAACAAATGATTATGAATCTTCCCTGGTATGTTTTCCCAGTAGCAAGATTAAACTAAAATTGAAACAATGCAGTTTAAAACTACAGCACTGTCAATGATTTTTCTAATAACTTTACTTACCAATTTATTTCAAGTTATTATAAAATTATTTTTTAAGATTATTTTTTTCTTGAGTTATTTTGCCTGTATTTTTTCTCAAAATAATCTCCAATCTCATATGAATCTTATAGCCTGATGAATAGACCTTTTAAAAGGGAACAATTGGAAGGGTTATTTTTATTGATTATGTTTGGACCATAACCATGTTTAAACCCGAAAATGCTAATAAATTCATGCAAGCGTTCTGAGAGAATGGTCAAACTAGACAGTTTTCAATTTTTTTGGTATAACTCCGAAACGAATTTATCAATCTTTTTTGTTCAAAATTAAATTTTTTATTGAAATGAATGGTTTAAGAAATTTAAGAACATTTAAGCAGGAAAAGTTATTAAAAATCAACCTAAAAAATCGAAAAATCGAAGATTTTAAAATTTTTCATTTTTGTTTCTGTTTTTTTCACTTACGCCTTCGTACGATAAAGTTATATTGTTTCTGATCTGTTTTCGAATGTCGTTCATTATTTTGGTCACAGCAGGTGTGACTCTCCAAGTGCTGCATCCATAAAAAAGCACATATTTAACATCGCAGTGAAATAGTTAGTAGCCTGGTCTTTAAGCTGGCATTGTTGCTTCTCCATATTTTGGACAGCATTCTATTAATTTTTATAGACCTTTTTGCATTAAAAGGCCAATACAAAAAATTCAAAGCTTGATAGCTAAAATCTGATCAAATACAGTGGAACTTTTTATTTTTTTTTGTCGAAAGTCACATGCTTTAATTTTCTTCCTAACTTTCTTCGTGAATTTCTTTTTTTTTTTCAACGAACTAGACCTTTGCTCATACAAACTTAAAACTCATACAAAACCAAAGTTCAAATAAAAAAAAAAACATGCAAACTCTAAGCTCAGCCATCCCTCTTCCTCAAATAATTATCAAAATTTATCACGGTAGGCACTCAAGTTTAAAAAAAAAATTGAAACAAAAGGGGGTTTCCCAATTTAGAGCAAAGAGTTGAGACAAGAGTGTATCTACCGAACAGACGTCCAAAATAATCATAGGAACTTAGTAATATCAAAATAAAATTAATTAGGTAACAGAAAAAGTTTGAATTAAAGAGACTTTTCGGCATCAGACGCAATTTAAACACTTCGAAAAATAGAGAAATCCGAGTTACAAAAGTTCGAATTATGGAGGGCAAAATTCATGAATGAATAAAGTTGCAAGCCCAAAGTTCTCAATAAAATTCTGAGTTACAGAGAAATTCGACTTAAAGAAGTTTGAGTCATGGAAGTTCGACTGTATAACGGTATTTTGAAAGGATCATAGATACAAAAGAAAACACTTTTTCTTGGATCAAAAGAATGTTTATTTTTATGTGGGCTATAGTTTTGTCTTGTCTATTTTTCAACGTAAACACGTTCGGAACGTCGCAGTTGAAAAATAGACAAGAGAGAACTATAGCCCACATAAAAATAAACAACTTTTTACTAAAGAAAAATTTGACGAAACAAGGAATAATTTTTCGATTATATTGCAAACAAATCAAAACTTTGTTTCTTAAGTTTAAAACTTACTAGCGTTTGAAAGTAATCTGTTTCTTATGTTTGCTCTTTTAAAAAAAATTAAAATGTAGTTAGGCCACTATTGCGCTTACTTCCGGAATCCTTTGTGTAAGAGAGTATAGAGTAAGGACTAAACATTCGTCACCGACGTAGTGCAGATGTTTGAGGTGTGAATGTGTGATTGCAGATTCTAACGAGTTCCTCCATTTCTAGTCGACAAAGCTGCATGCAGTACATCACTTTTATCGCCAAGTGGAACAGTATTGGTGACAATATACGGCCTTACCTTAGATCACTTTTAGCCCAGTCGGGATAGCATTTTAAATGCCAAAAATTAGGTAGGGTTTTTTTTTTTATTTTAATCGGTGGGGGGAATCATTAAGAGTCTAAAAAAAAGTTTCGACTTCCTAGCTCCATTGCTTTAGTCGCCATCATGAATTTAACGAAAATCGGTTTTTGTGAAATAACTCGCCTATTTTCAACTTTTGAGGAAAAATGAACTTAACCAAAGTTGTTCAAAATTTAATTATCTACAACTTTGGTTACTATCGTTTTTGTCTATGGTTGATATTTTTGAACTTTTGCTGAGTTAATCAAAAATCGATTTTCTTTGAAAACAAGATGGTGGCCAACTTAAAAGGGGTGGGTGGTCGAAAACTTGTTTTCAAATTCCTTATGTCATCCTCTTCTAATGAATTTTTTTACTTGAAAAATGTTTATTGTGCGTTTTAAACGAGAACAAAATTTTAAAATAGTTTTTTTTTTGATTTAGTCAAAAAATATCAATCGTAGCCAAAAAAATAATGAAACCAAAGTTGTAGATAATTAAATTTTGAACAACTTTGGTTAAGTTCATTTTTCCTCAAAAGTTGAAAATAGGTGAGTTATTTCACAAAAACCCTATCCATTTCAAGATGGCGGCTAACGCAATGGAGCTTAGAAGTGGAAAACTTTTTTTTAGACTTTTAATGAACCCCTCAAACGATTAAGATAAAAAAACCCTATCTGATTTTTTTGCATTTCAGCTCATTTTTTTGTCTAATTCGACTGGGCTATTTGGATTTTAAACATTTCTGACCACCTTTCTTTAAGCCTAATTTTTATAGTTCGAGTGCGCAAAAAAAATCTATGTTTATATTCTCGTATGTCAAAAATAATTGAGGTGAAATGCTAAATTAATTGTTTGCATGATTGGTTTACAGTTTTATCCAAAAAAATAAATTGCTTTCATGAAATGTCATGCAAAACAATGGACCGGCAATTATTTAGCTTGAGAAAAAAAGTGTGGTGAATACAATGTTTTTTTTTTTAAGTTGGTTTACACTTCAAGAAAAACAAATATTCACCTCAAAGCATTACTTGTATGCAAATAGTTTTGCATCGAAAAATTATTATTTACCATTTTTAGGCCTATAGTTTATTGATTTATTTATTAATTTTGGGTTAATTAATGACTTAATGAGTGGTTTAGGCCAAGGAAAACATTTTTTGCCTTGAATATTATACATATTCAGTTTTTTTCCCACAATAGGTGGAGAATAGTTTTGAAAATTTTGTTTTTTTTTTTTCGCATGGGAACTGTAAATTAGGCTTTATGCGGAACGTGACTTTATTTTATATCAGTTTATCAGGATGTACCTTCTACTCAAAGCAAAGCCGTGTAAATTCCCTAATGACTCTGTAAAACGCCTTTTTGAAGTGGTCTAGTAGTAAGTGAGTTGGTATTAGAATTTTTTAAATTCGAATCTGGTTTGAGAAAAATTCTATCACGTCTAGTTTTTTTTCTAGATGATTTTTGAAAAAAAAAATTATGATTTGAAGAATTAAGCCCTCTAAGATTAGGTTAAAATAGTAAAAAATATAACTTCTGAGCCAATTCAGCTCAAATTTGGAGGATTTACTCTACATACCAAATATTAGTTTTCACATGAAGCCAGATTTGTCTTTATTGTTCAATGTTTACTTACATAAATCCGTTTTTGAAAAAAAAAAAACAAAAGAAACTTCAAAATTGTGTAGTTTTTATGGCTTACACTGTAAAAAAATTATCTTATTTGGGAGTCAAACCAGGTTTTGGCATCACAAAAATTAGTTGCAGGTTGGACTTTTCTTATTATTATTTCTCAAAGTCTAAATTAAAATAGACAAAATTGGCGAATTCGCCCTCCCAACGCTTCCCGACACATTTTGCCAACCTTACTTTAAAAATTGATTTATTCCAATACCTATTGGTGGGAGAAAAAAAATGTTGTATTTAAGAAATATTAAACTCACAATTTTTAACAATTCTTGGCATATATTTGACTCCCTGAAGATAGTCCCTAAAAAGATACAAGGCGGCAAAGTTTCAAAACATCAGTTTTTACATTTTTTTAAGTGAGTAAATTTTGAAAACTTTGTTTTTCTGGGAAGAAAATGAATTTTGAAAAGATTAAAAATGATTTAGAAATATGAAATACAGTTCTTTGAGGTCTCATTAATAGTTTTGCAAAAACATTTTTAGTGGTCAAGCAATTTTACTTCAAATGTTACCAAAAAATGGGTTTTTGACATGTTTAAGTTACAATTTCTTAAAAACACGACGTGCCAGAGCAATTTTGACTTCGGATTCGGATTAAGCATGTCAAAATGCGTTTCTTGTTGCAAACTAGTGTAATTCACAGTGTGATGATTGAGGCCACAGAGGAAGCTCAAGTGTGGAGTCCTACTTGTTTAACATCAAGTGTGGCTTTGAGATGTTCTTTTATTTGCTTCAGAACGATTTTTGCTATGACCTTGGCTTCTACCGGTAGCTCGCAAAGCTTAAAAATCACTCCGTTTTTCTACTCTCTAAGAAAATTCTTGATATTCCAAGGTCTCGCAATGAGCGGATGCAGGAGCTTACCCTATGGTTTTTGTGCTGCTCATAAGAACTTTGTGGGAAGTGTCCAACGGATTTATTGTTCTTCAGTGCTTTGATAGCGGTAAGGATTTCTTCTCTTCTGGGGCAAGTAATTTGTTACTACGCAGAGGTCATTGGGATCATTGAAGCGTTGGATTCACTTCACCAGCAAAAACGAGGTTTGAATGCCCAGAAAAGTCATCCGAATGTATAGCAGAGGTGAGTCTGTGTCTTCTGCCTTGCGGTGTTTAGAGCTGTGGCTATTTGGTAGTTTTGAAGATGATCTCTAGTCATACACGTTCTTGTGATCTCTTCTGTTTTTGTAGTCATAATGCGTTGTAAAATGTGCATATGCATCAAGAGATAAGACCCTTTCGAAACTTTTGTTGAGATTAAGTCTGGGCAGTGGACTCTTATGTTTTGCGGTTGGTGTGCGGCTGTGCTCAAAACTCTTCTTCGTCGAAAGATGTCGTTTTCTGTTTTTGGGCATGACAAAACTGAACATAAGTTGTTATAATAAACAATCCATAATAATTTCCACTTTTTTCCCATTTTCCATTTTTTCAGCACAGCATATGGTTTTCTGTAATTATCTTGCAATTATTACTCAAACTCTTCATGAATATTTTTTTTTTGCTCTGATTCTGTAAGTATTGTACGGATGGTGCTTACAACAAACACTTCCCCGAAATGCAGCGCTACTCCTCAGACTATCATAACTAAAATATATTATTTTACAAGTAATATCTACTAATTGTGAAATTTTAATTTGTTAACTGCAAAGTTCATCTTCAAAACTGGAAACTTTATGGCATTCAACAATTTAATGTGTTAGAAATTTTAAATTAAAAATATTTCAAGTCTATCTTTATAACATTTTAAATATTTTAGAATTCTTACGGTAAATTGATGAACTGGTTTGTCAAAATTGCACTAAATGTTTATGGCCTTGATGGTATAAATTGAACGATTGCAATAACAATATTATCATTTAGTTATCTCAATCACAACAATGAAATACGTTATTGTCTTTTCGGTTCTTTTCGCTGTCGCCATGAGCGCGGCTGTGAACGTCCAGGACTCAGCTCATGCTGAAACCCTTCGTTATGAAAACGACAATATCGGAGTTGAAGGATACAATTACGCGTAAGTATTTTAAATAATCGTTGGATATAACTATTTCTGTCTGAAGTTAAAGTCTATTGCTAAATTTCTTCTTCACTTTTGAATGTTTTTAGTGTTGATACCAGCGATGGCAAGTCTGCTAGTGAACAAGGAGTTTTAAAGAACGTCGGCAGTGAAAACGAAGCTATTTCAGTCACAGGTCAATTCAGCTATGTCGGCCCTGATGGTGTCAACTACCTTGTCTCCTACATCGCTGATGAGAATGGTTTCCAACCCCAAGGATCTCATTTGCCAAATGGTCTAACACCATAAATGATTTTTTGAATCAAAGCTTGGAACTAATAGTATATGCGTCTTTGAAGTTCACTGATTGATCCGTTAAATATCGATTGGTTTCTTAACAATTGTAAGCTTGTTTAGTTTTAATAGAATAATAAAAATATGGAAAAAAAAATCGAATTCTTGTTTTTCAATTTATTTTTTTATGAGCTTGAATTAAGGCTCCTTTAACTCATACACCTACAAGTATTTAATGTAATGTACCTAGCGACAGGCTGAACAGTTAATAGAATTTTAAATGTTATGGAAATTCTCATTTCTGCAAGAATTCAAGAAGGCTTCGTACAAAAATTCGTAGCATCACAATTCTTCAGGGCAACGCTCCGTGACCGAAGAGTATATGACCCCACTCTTTACTCACCACAATTCGATTTATAGTAGTGTTCATAATTGTCATGGGAGCAAGAGACCTCAATCAATACCTTAGATGGATCAGACAATAATTACTGTCTTGACACCCATCGAATTTTTCCAGGAGTTAAAAAACTTCCAAATATTCCAGGGGGGACGGTAAATCATAGACTTCGACAGAAAAAAAATAAAAAAACCCATTGGGAGAAATATGTTTGGTTGCACTGTTCTCCAGACCCAGCCCCTCTTGCCCCGCCTTTCGGGTGCCTATTTCATAAACGTGCGATGGGAAAAAATGGCATGTGGTCATTAAATGTAAACGGTGTGATGTGTGATGTTCGAAGGATAAGAAACGCTCGTGTGGGAAGTTATTACCATTTGGTTCATATAAGTACTATGACAGCTATCACAGCTGTACAGCAAAAATCACAGGATACATCTAGTAGAAAAAATTCAATATGAAAATGCTTTGAATATTCGTATCACCCTTAACGACAGGGCTTCCTTATTAAATAGAATTCAGCATTATTCAGCAATTGACTAGTGGGGTGAAATAAAAATTTTTTTAATAGAAGCTAGATCCAAAATTGTCCCCAGGATATTCTAAGTTTCCTGCGATATAATCAAACTTCGTAAATCATTGAAGTAGTAAATAAAACCCGAGGCAGACGTTCAACGAAAGGCTGAATTACAAAGCGAGTTTCGGATAGCACATACAATATTTTATCATTGTGTGGGACGTCACAGAAGATTAGATGATCTCACAGGGAATGCTGAAAGAAGAAGAAATATCAGAGAACTGTAACAAATATACACAGAATTTGCAGGAAAAAAAAAACACCAGTCAAATCATCCTTAAATGGCTGCGGAACATTTTTGGTATCAATTGAGGATCAGGTTAACAGATGGAAGGATCACTTTTGTGTCCTGCTGAATGGAGATTCCACTGGATTAGAGTGTTGAAATGCTTTCAGCTAAATGAGATGCACAGGTCTTCTAAGGTTATTGACAACAAACCCATCAGTTCAGTAACGGGAATCTAAACTTCTATGAATGGACTTGATGGAAAAGTAACCTGCTGAATTCCTGAAAGATGACCACCTAGTTGTAGCGGCTCGTATTTCTTTATCCTTTGCTACAAACTGCTGGAGAAAATGAATCTTATTTCAAGGCCTAGAAGAATGAAGCAATTGTTAAGTTACCAGAGAAAAGTGATCTTAAAAATTGCAACTATTAGAATGATATTACTGTTTTTCCGTTTTCCAAACCAAATGAGCGAATAAAGGTTAGAATCGAGTCTACACTCAAAGATTGATTCTATAGTGGTAGATTATGTGCCAACCATATATCAACACCCTGCGTATTGTTCTTGAGCAGCCTGTGGAATTTCAATCACTACTTAACCTCATGGTTCATGGAGGCTTTTTTACCGCTCACGTCTTGAGGAGTTCCTGTAAAAATTGTTGCCATTATAAGAGAGTCCTACAACAAGACAAGGTGTTTTAATTTGTGCACTGGTCAGCTATCACAATCTTTCGATGTCTGGAAGGGTGTGAGACAAGGGGAAGTTCTGGCACCGTGTCGATTCACATTCTGCTGATGGCATGTAGTGACGGTCAGCATTGGTAAAGCGTAGAGACAGGGCATTCTATGAAGACTGTTTTAAAACTTAGCCGTATAAGCAATGCCTATGATAGATATATGTCTCCCGGAAAATTACATAAGTGGGCTGAACGGGATGTGACTGCAGATAGAAGGAGAGTCGAGCGTTCTTAGAATAAATAGCAAAATGTCAAAAATAATGCTCATAGGTCACTTACACACTGACCTACAGGAGATTCCATTTAAAGAGACCGAAAGGCTTAACTACCTTCAAGTTTAAGTTTTCTCACGAAATAAGAAATCAGAGCTTCAAAATTGAAATCAGCTGTTTTCAAGATTTGAATTACTTTCAAATTACCACTTTATTTACATAACAAATGCAGAATGAAAATTCAAAGTGACTCACTTCAAAATCGGTTTGTTCGATATTCCCTGCCCCAAGACCATCAGGGCGCACCAGGGAATGTCATTCAAATGTCAAAAACTGGTGGCTGCTCGGGTTTTTATTTCACATCGAACACCTCAGGAATCCATCCTGAAACCTCAACGAATTAGTTTTGTCCTCTGTCGTCTTACTCGTATTTTAATAAAACGGTCTGGTACAGCAGCATCTGAAATTACTCGTAGGCCTGATTTTTCTTTTTCCATTCTAGGCATGTTCTGAACGTGCTCAGAACACCCTAGATGAGCTCAGACAGCATTCGACAGCTAGAGTGTTCAGGTACGTTTTGAAAACAAATCAGAGCGCTCAGAACACGATTGGTTCAGACGATGTTAAGAACATGCTCACCATTCTCGGACTCTGAACACACCTCAACTCTGAGTTTAAAAAGAAAAACTCCTTTCAAGAAGTTAGTACTTATGATATATTAAAATGAGTGCAATGGTTTCCTTGACTTACACTCTGGTTTGGAGTGCTTTAAATGGCTTTTTTTGAGCGAATCGTGTACAATGGTACGAGTACTAAAAGAAAAACAGTGTATTACACCAAGTGGACTAAATGAAACGATTGCAAAGTCTTCTTAGGTACTTAGTTTCTAGATTTGTTATGAAAGAAGCAGAAGTTGACTTAAAATAAAAATTTAAACTACTGATTATGTAAGTTTCTCAGCAGCCATTTCTCCACAAGCTGTCGTTTAAGAAACTTGACTAAACTATTTTGTTGAATACCCATTTTAGAATACCCGTTTTGTATGAGTTCACTGCAACAAGTTTTTTTTAAATGGTTCCATGGTTAATTAAGTAATCATAAAATTAGACATGGTTCATAAATTTAATGTCATTTTTGATTGGATTTTAGAACTGTTCCATTCCAATCGAATATGAAAAGTTTGGAGTATAAAGGGTTTTCAAAATTCCAAAGGAATAGATCAATTCCAAAATCTAATCGAAACGATATTAAATTTATGAACCGTGTCAAATGAAATTATGAGTTATTGAATCTTGGACCCATTTAAAAAAAAAAACTTACCTTCAAGTCGTTTGAAAAACAGCGTGCTCGTAATTGTAGTGAACGGAAGGCTGAGATAATTTATGGATTGGGACTCAGGAGTCAGGTAAATAAGTACAAATAGGAGGTAGATTTACTTGCAACATATTTTTTATTCGATTGTACCAAATCTTTTAGTTTTTAAACTATCCAGTAACTAATTGATAAAAAAACAGATCAATCAGTAAACTTTAACGACAACGACTAGCTCTAAGCTAAGATACGAATTTCATTTAAGCTGGCAAATGAACACCTTGGGGTTGGAAACCGTTCTCATCAGCGATATAGGAGACAAGGTAGGTGACACCATCGGGTCCAACATAGCTGAATTGACCTGAGACTGAAATAGCTTCGTTTTCACTGCCAACGTTCTTCAAGACTCCTTGTTCACTAGCAGACTTGCCATCGCTGGTCTCAACACTGAAAAAACATTCAAAAGTAAAGAAGAAAGTTAGCTAAAGTTTTAAATAGACAAACTGAAAGATCAATCAAATGATTATTCATTTAACACTTACGCGTATTTGTATCCTTCAACTCCGATATTGTCGTTTTCATAACGAAGGGTTTCAGCATGAGCTGAGTCCTGAACACCCAGAGATGCGCTCATGGCAACGGCGAAAAGAGCAGAAAAAACAATAACGTATTTCATTGTGAGTTTGGTTTGTTCCTATAGTTGTCGTTGAGATAACTGAATGATGACATTCTGAGATGATCAATTCAATTTATACTCTCGGATTTGATATGGTTAAACAAGTAAATTAATTCATTAGATCAACTTATAATAATGCCAAAAAATTTGTGTCCGCTTTGTATGCTAAGTGGTATACTTAACCTACCTACGTTTTAAGAAAACGCAGTTGCTGAGAAGTTGCAAATTATGCAGTTTTATTGATGTGATTTGCATGTCTCGTGCTACTATTTGGCAGTTTATTTGGGTGTTATTGTTTTTTTCTTTATGAAACAGTTAATTTATTAAGGTAGGTTCAGAGATATTTTCAATTTTCAGGTTATCAGTTATTCTTAGTTTACTTTACATACTGGATTTGGTAATATTTATAGATTTAATGTTATAGATATTGTTAGAAATGTGGAAAGTAGCTTATCAATGTGTTGATATGTATATGGAAGCTCTTTTCTTCAACTGATATACTAATAGCTTATAATGTATTTAAAGGCCATAAAAGTCATTGCAGAAAAGCCATTTCTGATCAGTTTTGAACCTATCTGTAAGAAACTTTCTAAGCGAATAGAAACTAATATTTAGTTGCGCTGAATACCAATAAGAATTCGATTGCAAGTACGATGATTTGCTTTTTGCTTTGAATCTGAGGTTATAATGCTCATCGATCTAGCCACGGTCGTCCTGAAGACAGTACAAAACTTGAGAGAAAAAGATTTGTTAGCAGACCCGGCAGATAATGTGGGTACCCGCACTCGAGATTTTTCGAATGGGTAAAATACCCACTCGAGATTTGAATATAAAAATGAATAAAGTTTTACATAAAAACATTATAAATTATATAAAATATTTTAAGTTATTCATATAAACGGAAACGCCGAGGAACATTTGTCGTTCTAATCTAAGGCCTTGTATCCGGGCCTTCATGAATATTTTTCTCAATTGCAAATAGAAAAACAAAAATAAATATCACAAAAATTACAGAAAACCATGTTGTAATGAAAGAAACGAAAAATAATATTCGAAGAACTCAAATGAGTTTAATGGAAATCAAAAAATCCCCCAACGAAATTGTAGACGAAAAATTTTGCTCTATACTTTTTGTTTTTAGTTCGATGCTCGTGCTTGACTAGAGAAATTGTTAACACAGGTCTGCATCGAAAATTACCTTAAAACCAAACCATACTTTTCTTAAAGATTTTGACATGGTAAATTCGAATACAGAGTAAAAATTGCTCTAGCACTACACGTTTTCAGACATAAACATTTCAAAAACCAGTTTTTGACTTCGTGAAGTAATCACTTAAAATGTTTTAGCAAAACTTCTAATGGGATCTGAAAGAACTAACTGAATCATTCCAATTTTTTTTCGAAATTCATTTTCTTCTCAAAACAGCCAAGTTTCCAAGAACCTCCGGTAAAAAATGTAAATATGCAAATACTCATTTTTGAAATGTATTTCCGCTTTCTATCTTTTAATGGACAAACTATTCAGAGCGTAATAATTCACACTTTTGTTTCTGGACCAATTAGAATTGAAATTTAAATAAATCGATTTTAAAAATAGGTGGCTTAATGGGGTGGGAAGTGCTGGGAAAGGGAATACTTGTTTATTATTTTTGGTTCTATTCTTCAAATAAATCACATTCTTCAAAAATCAATAAAAAACTGTACGTGGTAGAATTTTTCTGAAATAAATTTTATATTTACAAAAGTCAAATCTGTCATAATTTCAAAAAATGCAAATCATTCACACAAGTTCATGTTTGCCGACCAGTGTAATTATAGCAGATTATTTGGTGATCTACACTACTAAGGCTGAGAACACGCTTGCGATTTTCTGTTGCACGATTTTTAGTCGCTAAAAATAGAACACACAAGTGAAAGAACGCACATGACATCAAAAATTCTTACTAAGCTGCGATCACTTTTTTAGACGCTGCGACAGAAAATCGCAAGTGCGTTTCTGGCCTAACTGTTTTATAAATTTATATAAATACAAAGTTGGAATTTAACGAATTGCACGAAATTTCATATTTGTGTTTGTTGTTGAATTGGTGACATCAGAAACACGAAAAATTGCGTTGGGGGGGTTGTTCATCTCCCCTAAGGGTTATACGATAAAAAAAAACTATTTTAAATAGAAAGCTTGAAAATTTGTTGTTCCCTTTTGCAGCTTTCAGCTTGAACGTTCTGAAAGGGCGTTCTAATGCTTAACTGTAATTAGTTTTAACTTTTTTTTTACATCAAACATGTTTCTACCAACTACCCACTTGGGCTGAACATAATCTGCCGGGCCTGTTTCTTAGAACCTGTTCCCTCACAGGATTATAGACCAATTACCTACTTACTTACTAACCTCACTAGCAAAATTTCAGAGCAGATTTGCAAAAAAGGGCAGTAAATCAAAAATTTCTGGACTATGTAGATCTGAGAACGGAGGGAGGAAAAACTGAAGTTTGGAGAACAAAAATTTATTTAGCAAAAATAGAAAAGGCATTTTTTACAAAAAGAAAATATATTAATACCTTTTTACTGTTACCATGAGAAAAAAAATATGTGCAAATATTTTCGCATGTCAAAAATTATTGAGGTGAAAAAAAAAATAAGTTTTGTTTGCATAATTGGTTTACATAGTTTCATACGAAAAAAAAAACCATTGCTGTCAACAATGGACTTGAAATTGTTTTGCATGCAAAAAGAAATTTGGTATATAAAATAATTTTTTTTTTTTTGATATTCGGCTTACACTTTCAAAAAAATTATATATTCAACTCAAGGCATTATTTGCATGCAAAAATTATTGTTTTCTATTTTTAGGCTTACAGTATTTTTATTAGTTAAGGGTAATTAGTGACTCAATGGAAGGCATAGGGAAAGGAAAATATTTCTCGTCTTGAATATTATACTATACAAATATCAATATGGCGCACAAAATAGGTGGAAAATGGTTCTGCAAATTTGGATTTTTTCCTTGCTTGGGAGCTGTTCATTATGCTTTTATTAGGAATAAACAAGAAACGACCAATTAAGTTGACTCCGTTGTTCAGCATATAGACTTTCGGATGCAGACATTCAGATTCCAGAGTCAGAGTTGGTTGAAAAGTTGAATAACACTGTGTTGTCAGTTAATTTGAATTTTGTATTGCAGAAAAAAGTACTAGATCTAAAAAAAGTGGAGTAGATTTGTTTTTTCCCTCAAAATTAGAGTACATTTTTTTCCAACTGAAGTAAATTTCAAACGCTGACCTCTCCCTTCCTATCCAGGTCATATTAGCCCTAGTTTTTAGTGCTTTTTATCTGCGCTTGGAAAAAAATACCATGTTAAATTCAACAACAATACGAAAGTATACCAGTTTGTTGTTATGATTAACATGCCACTTTTTTCTAAGCGAAAAGCACTCAAAAACAGATAGATTTCCTAGTCCTCCCTCCTCACTACAATAAATAAATTTTCGAAACGGTATCATTGATAACGAGAAGTCCCTAATTTAAATATCCCTTGCTTAGATAGACAGATCAATGTTAGAAGAGCTCAACATAACAATTTACACAAAAAAGAAATTAATGGACATCATGTAGAATTGTGGAAAGATTTCGTTCTTTAAGAAGTTTTTTTACAATATAAATTCTATTTACTACTGAAATAAATCAGTCAAGAAGAAGACTTAGCTTAAGGATTGGGCTTGTTGAATTATTGATTCAAAAAAAGCTTTTCAGGGCCTTTAGTCCTACAAATTGGCATTTCATCCGGCTTATTCACTTGGACTCATCAGTAACATGGTGAGGTCCTTTGTCATACGCAATTTTTATTAAGTTCAATTTGCAGCCTATTGATTAGGAATTCTAATCGTATAAGATATAGTTTACAGTTACAGTGGATTTTTGTCAAAGAATTCAGGTAAGTTAATCTGAACTTAGTAAACATTTTTATTAATTTAAAGTACAACATTCATTGGGTATATTTTTGCAGGCCTGCCTAGGCACTACATATTTAGTCCACGGTGCGTGGTTCACACGAGTTGGAATGTGGAGTGCTGATAATCCCGGTGCCTGAACTGGCAATCTGAACTAGCCATTTCTCCGTAGTTGAACACACCCATTTTCCCAGTATTCTTAAATACAGAATTCTTAATACTGGTTATTGGGGTATTGAACCGCGGCGAGATGACATTGGCCGCGCTCCGCCGGCTATCGGATAAGTTATCCAAGATAACTGAGTAGCCGATACTTTTGTGGACGACCAGAACCAGATAGGTTAGCTGAAAAAAGCTGACAAAGAAATTGAATTAAAATTGTTTTTAATTTGCAAAAAAACTTTAACTTTTTTAACGGAGTTTTATTCCATTTATATTTACATATTGCGTAGAGTCTAAGGTGTCGCAAATAACCATTATCCAGCTGCATCTAACTAATTAATTTTCCTTTCAAAAAACCCGACACTGCAAGACTCAACATGAACAACTCAAACTTCTTGTCAAATGTCAGCTGTTTTGAAATTTCTCTTTGGATTGCTGAGTATCCTAGAATTTTTGGGATAACTTCGGATTTGTTTATTGATCACAGATGATTTGTCATCAGCTGTTTTTTAACAAGGCATTACAACAACACAAAGCTATCCGGATAACTGAGAATTAACATCCGAACGCTGCCATTCTTACCCTGAGCCTCCACTTGAAATAAATGATTGCAAGAACTGTGTCAAGTGTTCAATAATATTTCTTGTTCTTTTTTAAATTTTAGGCATACATTTCACTGTTTATTTCTTGTCTTTGTAGAAAAAATAAATGGAGAAATAAATTTTGACGTTTCGTTACACCCCAACTTCACCGGACACAAATTTTTCTCAGACGTCGAGTGTTGATGCTGATTTGTACATTTTCGTGTTACATTCCTTCATTTCAGTTGAAAATTGATGAACTGAATTTCACTTCGTATCGAAATTATGTCGTGTGAAGCCTTGAAACTAATTTTTGACCATTGATGATTTTTGTATTGTTTTAATGTTCGCGAAGAATGAAATATCATGACATAACTGACTAAACAAAAAGAAGACGGAGCTGCAACTGGAATAGCTGTCAAAATGTTGAATTCACACAAATTCAATTTTACGAACAAAACATGAAGCAGCTGCAGACGGAGCCGCAGACGCTGCTGGACAAGTTGGCTAACTTTTAACTTTTGCATGCAAATTTTTTTGTCGTTTCAAAATTGTGAGCCCGACCAAGTGTTTATATGGAAATTGAAGAGAGCTTCAAACTCAAAACGTTAAGTAATTTTAGCTTTAATTTCTACATTTTCAATTTTTATTTTTGTTTAAATTTTTTGTTTAAAGTTACAGCTGCAGCTGCAGCTCCAGTTGCAGCACTCTATTCTGGTCAGGCTGTAAATGGCTATTCGATACTTTTTTGAGGTTGCACCTTCTCGCTTAAAGTTTTCATCACATGACATTAAGCTTCTGATGGTTGTTGATTCTAGGTTGTGTTGAATCTCAGATAATGTTTGCCATTTCCGTTTTTTTGTAGATTTACTTTGACATTAAAAATAAATATATCAAGGCGTCAGGCGTTTTTTACTACAATAGTTGTGTTTTTTTGCAAGTCCACATAATATTGTCGTAGTACCTCGTGACATGATGGTTAGTGCGTAGGACTGTCATGTCAAAGGTCTGGGTTCGATTCACACAGGAATGGTTGAGAGTTGTAAGTCACTAGGCCTTGGTTCTCCACGAGCTGTTGTGCCACCAAATTTATTTTATTTTTTAGATAATATTGTCAGAAAAATTCCATTGAGCTTCGACATTTTCATACTTTGACTTTATTGCCAACCAAATTTCGTGCATATTTGGTTGAAATTCTCTCATTTTGAAATGTAAATTTGTATGGGAAATGATATGATTTCGTATCGAATTTGTAAATTTTCAACGAATTTACCTCATTTGGCCTAATAAAAACGTAGCATGAGGGTCCTTTTGACCACAAATTGACTAGATTAAATTCCTAACCACTTTATTCGGACATGTTTTAATACCATGTTGGATAGTGTAAACGTAGACTTAGAGTAACTTCAAAGTGCCTTTGACATGAACTGCGTCCTGCGAATAAATTTGTTTAGGCATTTCCAAGCGATAATATTTATCAACAAATTCCTGTATAAAATTTTTTATGAAGTAATTAAGCAATGCTATATAAAATTATAAAAACAAAGCAATGTCTTAAATTAGTTTAAATTATTTAATCAAGCGTTTTTATATTTTCTACGTGACCAATAAGATATTTTGAGAACTGTCAAACACTAATTCGCAATTCACAACATCAGGACACATTCCACAAATATGCGAATGAAAGATTCAATCAAATTTAACTCAAATTTTTTTTTAGCACCCATTTTACGGATCTATTTTTTATGACAATTCGCGTCCACTCATGTTTTATAAAAAAAAAAAATGTCGAAATTCGCTTTCGCGACCATTTGCAATTTTTAGTTCACTATTTGCAGCTGAATTTTCTTTCGCTGCTTTGTGGAATGCATTCTGATGTTGTGGATTGCGAATTAGTGTTTGACAGTTATCTGAAAATATTTTGTTGGCCTCGTAGAAGATACTTATAAAAATGCAAAATTTTAAAATTTAAACAAATTAAAAAAAAAGAAATGAACTGTTATCAAGAAGTTTCATAAATTGTTAAAATCTTAAGAATTCTACAAGACAAGGGAAATAATTTTACCGAAAATTCAGTAGTACAGCTCTGCAAGTCAGGGACAATATTTTGAACGCCACTGCTTATTTAAAAAAAAATGGATGTAATAATGTAGGCACGTACTCAGGCAGGTATCAAGGAAAAGTTTGCTATTGGATAAACTTCTCTGTTTTAAATCTTGCAATGGAAAATAGATTTTAATTATTTTATTTATTAATTCAGTACCAATGTACCTATGTAAATAAAAAGATGCTTACAGAATTTGTTTCATTGCAAAAAAAAAAATATTTTTTATTCAGCACATTTTATCGCTTCATTAAACATCTAACAGCATAAATTATTAACAAATCGTTTAAATATTACCGATCGATAAAACTGATCAATCAGTGAACTACCTCAACGATGCACTAGTTCCAACTTTATGACGAAAAAGAGTCATTTAGTTTTGAGGTTGAGGCAAATGAGCACCTTGTGGTTGGAAACCGTTCTCATCAGCGATGTAGGAAACTGTGTAGGTGACACCATCGAGGCCGACGTAACTGAATTGTCCTTGAACTGAGATAGCTTCGTTTTCGGTGCCAACGTTCTTCAAGACTCCTTGTTCGCTAACAGACTTGCCATCGCTAGTCTCAACACTAAAAATAATAGGAAAGTTTAGCAAAATGCCATAAGCGTTATTTGTTGGTTTTTCTCAACTTACGCGTATTTGAATCCTTCAACTCCGATATTATCGTTCTCATAACGGAGGGTTTCAGCGTGAGCTGAATCTTGTGGTGAGACGGAGGCGCTCAAGGCGACGGCGAAGAGGGCGGCGAAAACAATGACGAATTTCATCTTGGAATTGGTTTCTAGTAAGCGAGATAACTAACTGATGATATTGTGATGGCCTCTAACCAATTTATACAATCGCATATGATAGAATTTCGGGAATTGCAAAAACCTGTTGACGAATATTCAGCATAGCAACTTATCAATGCAAAAAAAAAAATAGTGATGCATTTGAATAAAATTGACTAAAATTGACTATGCATATTAGGTAGATATTTCTGTTCATATTTATATTTTATAGCATAATTATAAAATATGAATTTGAATTTGGTTGAATAAACGATTCTATGTATTTGGGTTTAAAATTTTCGAGAAAAAGAAACAAAAATATTGTATTTTAAATATTTCTGATAAAAAGTTTTCATTTTCAAGCTCAAACCATTGACCGAAAAAACGGCAGTAATATATCGCGATATGACATTTTGACTATCAAAGAGCAATGCGATCAACCCAAAATAAAATTTTTATAATTTTAGAATAATTATAAGCAAGAAAAAATAATCGATTTCATGCAGTGTCAGTAAATTAAATAAGACCAAAAATAAGTAGATTAGGATAGAAGCTGATAGTCTTCTAGAATCACCACCGATAAAAGTAAAAGTAGCATCCTATTGCGGATGGGCTTTTAAAGTTTATTCAAGAATTGAATAGAATTTTTGCCAATTATTAATCTTGTATTGGTACACGATTTGTACTTTTCATTTATCTCGATGGCTATTTTCGTTGATTGAATACACTCAGAGAAAAAGCGGAATCCTGGAAGACGCTCGATTTAGTAAACCTCGAGATTTTGAACTATTCACATGAAATTTTATATGAAAATATTTTTTTTTCTTAACACAAATGTCTTGCAAACATTAATAATTGCTTAAGGACACTGAGGAACTTTGTATAAATAACGCTTAAGTAGATGTAAACACATTCACATCCAATAAAATTCGCATTTAGAATCAAATTCATCTTCAGAAAGCTTTTTAAAACTCCCGCTCGAAAAAATGAACAATCTTGAAAGAGTGAACAAGCCTGGTTTTCATTGTTTCATTATATCGAGCGTCTAATGTATTTACGAAACGCAGTTGCGTATACGTAGCACCGCCATTGTGCTATTCTAGGCCCAGAAAACTAGCTAATTTTACGTAGGATTTCCTTAAAGTGAATGGTTTGCTGTTTTGTGCACAGCAAAGGCTGCCATGCACGCAAAACATATCAAAATCATAATTCGCACTGAAACCTTAACGGTCAATACCAAATTTATTAAATGATAAGTTAGCACCACCGTTTTGGATTTGGTGGCTCTAGACTCAGTCCACGGTGGACCAGGGCCTCAACCAACCAGCTTTTTCCAACAAGCTGGGTCTCTAGCTAGCTGTTTACAGTTTTGCACGCCAAGTTGGGTGAGGTCTTTTTTCACTTGCGTGTGACACCTGCTAAGCTTTCCTCTTCTACTGCGATATCCCACGAGGATGGATTCGAAGACCTTCCGGTGGGCCAGACCATTGATGTTCATTCGCTCTAAGTGACGCAGCCATCTCAGTCGTTGACTTTTCACTTTTGTGGTTATGTCAGTGATAAATCACCCGGAGAATTTTCCTCTCAAAACAGCCTAAGGCGTTTTCATCTACTTCTAATAGTGTCCATGACTCTGCATCATTTATCAAGGACGGGTATTATGATAAGTGTCTTACATTTTATATGTTATTAGCCCAAAGAAGAAGCGATTGGCAATAGAAATTCTTCGTTTGATCTTAGCACCAGGGCCAGACAAGCTTTACGTGCAAGCGGTGCAAATGTCCAGGGCGCTGAACCCAATTGGCTCCTTGCAAGCTTTAAAAAATCCACTTAAGCAATGAGTTAATCATTTATTTTTATATTATTCAGTGTTATTGTGAGTTTCACAAGGAAAATATTTCATCCGAAAAATGTTTGTTCCCGTGGAATTTCAAAAGCTATTATTATTTTCGCTTGAACTCTCTTGGCCTAAAATGAATAAAAACTTTCGCGAAGGGCACCAGTACCTACTGTTTTTCTTTCTTTCTTCGTCAAAAAATAAGTGGGAATTTGTGGAGAAACATTCCCGAAATTAGTTATTACAAAAAAGGGGAGTTTTCGGGTGAAACTCACTATAGGAGAAAAGTTAAAAGTGATTTTTTACGCGTGGAATGTTGTTCAAATGAAACTCACAATATGGCTGATAATGTTTTTGAATTAATTTTTACATACTTTTTAATTAAATAAATTTTTTTCAGTTCAGTATATTTTTGTGATATGTTTTTGACTTTTATTTACGGTTATTTTTATATTTTTAGTTACTATTATGTTAGTGATATAATAATCCATTTATTAGGTTTTAATAAAATCCTTTTTATTTTGTGTTTATCGTTAAAAAAAAACGCGTTGCAAAGGTGGGTTGTGGGAAGATGAATTCTTCCACCAATAACCGCAATTGAAGGAGTTAATGATAGCTTGCACAAGGCACTAATTTATATCGGGCCGGTCCTGCTTAGCACTGGTATTATTCACTGAGACCAAATAGATAAAGTCAATGCCTATGGAGAGGGTGACGTTCTGTCCAAGATGTCGGTGTTGGGTGTCCTTTCTTGTTGCCAGCGTATATTTTATCTTTCTTTAATTCATCGTTAAACCCACCTTCTTGGCTTGGCGTGAAAGCCTGTGCTGTTTTAAAAACTTTTATAATATAAAAAGTATCGGTACGATCTTTGCCGCCCTTAATGGGGCAGCGTGCATTCTCCATCGTCATGCCTGCACAAACGGACGAGCTTGGGCGGAATGTCAAAACTAAAGACATTGCTCGTATCTATGGATGCTGTCATAGGTGTCTTTGAAATCAATGAAAATGTAATGGGTATCGATTCTAAAGTTTCGAGTTTTTTCCAAGATCGTAAACACAGTATATCAGTCCAGATGATAGCCATTCTTGAGAATCTGGCAAACACTGGTGAGGATCCGTTGATCGGGCATGCTTTCCTCAGAATATATAGATGAGCGATTCTACCACGATGTTCTCCTGATCGTCTTTGCTGGCTTCGTTTCGGGTCTTGAAACCCTGACTTTTAATGAAAAAATACGTTTGGCTTTGATTACCAATATCTAAGTAAAAACCAGCGTCATAAAAAATTCAAGGACAGTTTTGAAAATTTGAGTGTTTTTTAAAATAAAATTTTTTAAGACTGTAGAAATAATTTTTTTTCACTTTTCACCGTTAGTTTAAAAAAGTACTAAAAAACGGTAGATCTTTAGTTACTTTCCAAATTTTGATTCGAGGGCTAACATTGATGGTATGCAGATTTATTAACTTTAACAACATCAATATTCCTGTAAATTTTCAAATTGATTCACTCAATCGTTTTTCTCCACCAATTTTTTAAAGTCTTACAAACCAATTGAAGAGACAAACTGTCTTGTTCCTATTCATCGCTTCTAGTCGTCATCAAAAAGAATTAAAAACAACAGTTTTCGTCGACTTTTTCACAGTTTCTCATTGGTTAGACATTTTTTGACTTGAAATGAAATAAAAAGTACATTTTTCCAAAAAAAATTTTAAGTTTTTTTGTATGAAAAATGTTCGAAATTTTTATTTTTATTTTTTGGAAAGATGTACTTTTCATTTCATTTCAAGTCAAAAAAATATCTAACCAATGTGAAACTGTAAATAAATGTTCTATTAGTCAATTAAACCAAAAATCAAAAAAGCCCCTTAAAATATCTGTGGTAAAAGGATGATTTTTTGAAGGTTAGAGGCAGGTGTAGAGTTATTACCATAACACCCACGAAAAAATTCTTACCCGCATTAAAATTGGCAATAATATAAAATTTAAATAGTCCATTTAAATACCTCTCTTTTAATTGTTTTTTTGTGGGTTAAAGCTTGACCTAGTCTTTATGGAAAATAATATTTAAAATATTACTCTTCACTTGAAAGGGACCATAACTTTGTTAAGGAAGCTTGTATCACCTTAGTTGGGCTTTTATTGGATTCAGTATTAAAAATACCTATTAATCATGTAACATACTATTTATACATACCTCAATTACACCACATGGGAATTTTGAGAAAAATTTCCCAACTTCTTTTCAGTTTTTCCTTCGCCTTAATAAAAATCCTTGATACAAAATTATTTGAGTGGAATATTTTGATACTTGGTTGCCATGATCCGTTTAACACTAATGGTTAGTTTCATGAGTGTAAAAATTTTGTCTCGGGTGTTAAGGTTTAAATTCTACACTTGCACCTACCTTAAAAAAAAACACCTTTTCAACTCAGATATTTTAAGGGACTTTTTTGGTTCTAGGTTCTGTTGAATAATGAAAAATTGTATTTCATTAATTTCATCACGAATATTTTAAAAAGTTTTCAATCATATCATGATTTCGTTCCCCACTCACAGTTACCGTTTCGCCGTTTTCATTTGAGGTTAATGGATTGTTTTGAATACTTCCTTGAGCAGCAGTAATGTTTTCAGCCGATCTTGCAGTACTTTGTGGTCCATGCTTGGGCCTATCACCTACAGACCCTATTTCTTCGTAATCATACACTACACGATAAATAGTGCGTTTTTATGGCACTTTGTTTCTCCCAAAAAATTGCACGTAACTTTCTCATCGTCACAGTAATCGATGATTGGTTTTGTTTAAATGTTGTAACGATTAAAACACGTTGGTTTATCGAATATTTTTCCATAGTAAATCTGCCACTAGTCTACTTAACGACTGCCAAATGGGAACTGTCAAGACTAATGTTTACCAAAATGGCGGAAAAACAAAGAAGTATTCCTTTCCGGCAGACATCCTGTATAAAAGGGACATTAACTTCAAAATCTTTCACCACTCCACCTCTTCAAATGCATCTACACAAAAACACAATGTGGGGATTTTGGGGGACTTTGCATATGATATAGAGGGTGCAATTCAGGAGTGTCAAGTTAGCAAAGCAACTTTAACGAATCGAAAAATGAATAGGTGGATATTTGGCCATAAATTAGTCGTTAATTAGTTGTGACAATTTAGAATTTGTCGTTCAATGTTTTCTATGTTTTCTTGGGTGCCTTGCTAATTTGACATAACTCGAAAAGCGGTAAAAACTTCTTATACTTAACGCTTTATGAAAAAATAATTTGCCGTTTCCTAGTCTTTAATTAGTTGCGAAAAATAAAATCTAATCGCACTATGTTTTCTATGTTGATTTTGGGTCCTTTAATAGCTTGATATCAAATAAGCAAATTTTTAGCTAAAAAGGGGGTTAAAACTGATAATATCGAATGGTTTATGGCTTAATAATTTGTCGTTACAAGTTTTGAATTAGTTGTGACAATTTTGAATTTGTCGTGCAATGTTTTCTATGTTTTTCTTCATTCTTTGTTGAATTAACATCAAGTTAGCATATCACTACCTCAAAAGTGGTAAAAACTGTTAAAACTGAATGACTTATGGCTTAATAATTCATGGTTAATAAGTCATTAATAAATTTTGACAAAATCAAATTTATCGTTCTATGTTTTCTATGTTTTTTTTCGCAAATTGGCTAAAACTTCTAGACATAACATTTTATCACTTAATAATTTGCCTTTAATTAGTCACCAAAAAAAAAACATAGACAAAATTGAACGAAAAATTCGAAATTGTCACAACTAATTAACGACTTATTAACGGCAAATTATCCACCTATTCATTTTTTGATTCGTCAAAGTTCCTTTGCTAACTTGATACTCAAGTGCAATTCTGCGTTGATACCAATTTTAATATTTTATAAATTAATTATTTCAAGATTCCCCATACGATTTTAGCTTTTATTCCTGGTCTATCTGGAGTAAGTCTAATCATTATGAAATAGCAAAGCAAACTGAGCATAACTCAAGAGACAGCTGTCAAAAAGACCAACTTCGAAAAAAGTATTGCCAGATTGAAAACCACACGTTCAATAAAACCACAATAATATTATAAAAACTCTATTTGGTGCAACACAAAATTATCAAGATTCATCATAAGTTGCTAATTGAGTTATACGTTGTTGGTGAAGTATGACTCTGATGGTAACAATACACGACATTACAGTTCTCACTGAGTCGTTGTGGGGTACACTTGTGTAGAGAGCTTAAATTTTGATTTAATTGATAAAGTATTTTCAATAATTAAATCCAAAATGTCGTGCACTATCTGTAAATCTAAACTTACAAGAACTGAAGTTAAAATTAAGTGCGGTGACTGCGGAATTATTTTTCATGGAAGTTGTGTTAAAATCACTGCCGTCGATCTCGATTTCCTTAAAAAAAGTAAATCTACTTGGAGATGCAAGCAATGTGCTAATCAACGAAGAGAATCTTTCTCTAAGCCATCAAACAGCACAATACTATCAAACCATCAAACGCCACCACCATCTTCATCATCATTGCCACCAACAACATCATCGCCTCCACCAACGTCAACACCATCGCCACCGCCACCTCCACCTTCTGATGCTCCATCTACAACTCAACCGAAACCCTCCATTCCATCATCGGAGCTTTTCTCACCAACTACCAGCCTACCTAATGGTTCAATAACATTGGAGATGATATATACAAAAGTTCTCTCAATTGAAGAAAATCAAAAAAAGCATATCAATGCACTTCTTGCCAAAAATTATGAGTGCGAAAAAAGAATTAATTTTCTAGAGGCAAAGGTCAATAACCTCGAACAACAACTGCTAACTAATAGTATTGAAATATTCAATGTTCCGTCCATCAGTTCCGAAATGCTATGTACTGATGTAGCGCTTAAAGTGTTTCGTGAAGGTTTGAGCTTGAACGTTCAAGAGGGAGACATCGATCAGTGTTACATGAAGAAAATAAAGGTAGCCAATCCAACAACAAATGGCAACGCAACCACCAAAAATGTTCTTCACGTAAGACTGGTATCTAATATATGCAAGGAGAAAATACTTAAAGCAAAGAGGGAAAAAAGAGAGCCGTTAACCACGAACCTACTCAATGCCGATGCAGCTTTGGAGAAGATGTATGTCAACGAGTGCTTAACATATGAAACCAGACGTTTATTTAAAACTGCAACAACAATGAAAACAACGAAGAAGTATAAATATGTATGGACGAGAAATGGGACTGTTTACATGCGGAAAGAAGAGGGTGACAATTGTGTAAGAATAAATTGTACTGCTGATTTTCTTAAGCTATGAATGTAGTTAGATCTGATTCACCTTCTAATTTTTCTGTATGTGATAACCCAGTCGATCTCGTAAATTCTGTAGATAATTGTTTTTGTTTACATCAAAATATACGTAGCTTGAGAAAAAATTTCTCGATTTTTTTAGCTCATCTTGATTCGTTGAGAAACTTACCTGCTGTAATAGTTTTAAGTGAAATTTGGATATATAATAATGAATTAGAATTATATAATATACAAGGTTATACTCTTTTTGGTAATTGTAACGAGTCTTATTCTGCTGGAGGTGTAGCTGTATATGTAAAAAATGGTTATATGTGCAATTGTTCTTACCTTAACTTATCTAGCGCTGATGTATTAAAATTATCGTTCGTTTTTGAGAATATTGATTATACTTTGTTGTGCATTTATCGACTTCATAGTTTTACTAAAAGTATTTTCATTGATGAATTAAGCAACATTCTTAGTGCAACTTCGGCCAAAAATTTAATTGTTTTAGGAGATATCAATATTGATATCCTTAATGAATTTGACAAAGATTCTGAAAGTTACTTATTTACTATGGCTTCAAATGGTCTTAAGAGTTTAATAAACGAACCTACCCGCTTGACAGATTCTTGTAAGAGCTGTATTGACCACATTTTTTTAAGATGCCATAAAAACAATACAAATATTTTCATTGGTAAAGTGTATGATTTAAAACTTTCTGATCATTGCATGATTGCAATAAATTACTTTTCTGCCAATCATTCTCAAAACTTAAAAGCCGCTTCAAATCAAGTTAAATATTGTGTTGACTACACATTATTAAAAGAATTATTGACTTTCGAATGTTGGGACCAAGTTTATTACGAAAATAATCCCTCTATTGCATTTGACTTATTTTTGGAAACTTTTAAAAAGCACATTAATGCAAGTACTTTACAAAAGAAGCATTCGGGTAAAAAGAAACATCTTAAGCCTTGGATGAATAACTATCTTCTTAATAAGATAAGAAAAAAGAAGAAACTTAGTTTAAAATGTAAAAAACATCAAAACAATAATAAACTGAAAAAATACTACGAAACTTTGAGCAAAACGATTAATAAAGAAATTGATGATACTCGTAATAACTACTATGCTGATATGTTTGCTAGAGCTGAAGGTAATATTCGTGAAGAATGGAGAGTGGTTGATTGCATTTTAGGTAAAAATAGAAATTCTGTTAAAGTTGACTCTATTGAAATTGAAGGAGCTACTGAGTCTGATTTTTTGAAAATATCAAATAAATTCAATGAATATTTTACTGAAATTTCAGAAAAATTGAAGCCTACTATTGAACCTTGTTTAAATTGTGATTGTTCCATTTCTTCAGGAGTTTTTGTAGATAATATACAATCAAATAGTTTTGTTTTTGATGAGATAACATCAAGCGAAGTTTTCAATGTTATTAAGTCCTTAAAAAATAAAAATTCGTGTACTAGTGATGGTGTATCTAGTAATTTGTTAAAAAATGTAGCTTGGTATGTTGTTGACGTACTGGCCTTCATATTTAACAGAAGCGTTGAAAATGGTTGTTTTCCTAACCATCTTAAATGTGCTGAAGTTATACCACTTTTTAAAAAAGGAAATAGGAAAATTATTTCTAATTATAGGCCTATATCACTTCTTTCAACCTTTTCAAAAATATTTGAGAAGCTGCTTAAGGTTCGAATTGTTTCCTTCTTAGAAAAATTTAGTTTCTTTTGTAACAATCAGTTTGGTTTTAGAGCAGGATTGTCAACAGAAGATGCTATCTTAAGGGTATGTAGTCAACTATATGGAAGTTTAAATAGCGATAAATCAACTATGGGTCTGTTTATTGATATGACTAAAGCTTTCGATCTTGTGAACCACGATCTTTTGTTAACTAAACTTTATAATGCAGGTTTTCGCGGTAGTTTTTTCAATTTGCTACATTCTTATTTAAAAAATAGAAAACAACGGGTTAATAATAATGGAATCTTTAGTGAACCAAGACTGTTAAAGAACGGTGTTCCACAGGGATCAGTACTTGGCCCTTTGTTTTTCTTGATTTACATTAATTCAATTTTCGAACTCAAATTAAATGGTACTTCTACTGCTTTTGCTGACGACATAGTTTTTACATATTCATCTGAGACTATCTTTGAAAGTATTTTAAATATTGAAGAAGATCTTGAAAAATTAAGGTTGTGGTTTACTTATCATAAATTGATTATCAGCGAAAAAACTAAATTGATGTGTTTTAAGGTATCTGGTAATAGCCTTTATGACTTTAATTTACGGTTTCATGGTCACGATTGTAAACAGTTTTCTTTACCTATTCATAATTGTGGTAGAAGTAATTTTATAACCAATTTACACTGCACAGATAATTGCTTTAAAATTGAAACTGTTCAACAGTTTAAGTACTTAGGAGTATTAATTGATTTTAATCTAAATTGGAAAGATCATATTCAAATGATCAAAACATATATGTTGTTGGTCACACGGAAAATGTATCTAATTAAGCCTTTTTGTTCTCAAAAAGTTTTAAAAATTATATATTATGGACTTGCAAACTCAAAATTGCAATACGGCATAACAAGCTGGGGCGGTTCGTATGAAAATACTTTTCGACCTTTATTGATTGCACAGAAGCATTTAATACGGATTATTCTAAATAAAAATCGCTTGGCTGAAAGTTGGCCTTTATTTAAGGAATTGCTTATTCTACCAATGAGGCACTTATATGTTTTTAAAGTACTAAGAGAGTTTTTTAAACAAAGCGGAAATATTCCTAGTAGGAATTTTCAAATGTACAACTTACGTGTAAATAATATGAGCTTAGTTAATGTACCTTTTGCTTATAGAACACATTTCTCTCATTTTTATACATACGCAGCTCCAAATATATTCAATAAATTGCCCTTATCTATAAGAGAAACCCTCCGTTTTTCAAGTTTTAATAAAAAGGTTAAAGACTGGTTATTTACTTTGAATTTTAATTGTATCGAATCACTTATTTAGTATTTTTCGGCAGCACCTATAAAATTGATGTAAAATAAAATAACTATAAGATGTATTTTATTAATGAATTGTTAAGTATCTCATAATATTTTTTTTTTTATACAGTTGCTAGCAAGCTTTTTCTTCATTTTCTTGTAATTTAAATTTTCATTTCCTTGTATTTCAATTTACACTGATTGTCACCCCACATCAGATACCAATGGATTTTCTATTGATGTGTCATTCACCACTAACTTCCCAGTTAAGGAATGAACACTATTATTCACCTTCTTATTGATATATTGTTATATAGTTTTAAGTTTAAATGAATGAATAAAAAATACAATACAATACAATACAATTAAAAGTTATGCAAAGAGAAAATGCGTCAGTCAACATTGTATCCCTAGGAAGTTAGTCAAGTGCTAAGCTCTCCAACTAAGGACCGCACTAGTTTGTTCACACCCATGCGGGTTACATCTTTATTTTGGTTTTCACTGGTTTTTTATTAAATGGCTGTAATCAATCCAAATCATTCGATTATCAATTTAGGAGACTAATTTTGCATTAAATGTTTGAAATTTTGGTTGCCAAATAAATTCGATACAAATTTTTTTTTGAAAAAAATCAAGGTATTTTTACATTTTCAAACGGTTTAGACAATTTTAATGATTCTTCCCTTTGGTATTTATACTCAGAGCTTTTCGGATCATATGTGAACTTTTTCTTTTTCTTGTTTTTCTGACTTGACATATCGCTATGGCATTAACTAAACCACTCGTCGTTTTTTATTTTTGTTTTCTATTTGCATATCATTTTTTTTAATGGAACTCTAAAACCGATGACCGATGACAACGCTTTAACTATAGCGACGTGATGTGACGATACAAATCTATTAAATTGCATAATCGCCAAAATAATGTCTTTTCCGTGTTTTGTCTTCTTTGAGAGGTATTTTACGGTTAGTGCGGTATTTAAATTTTTGCAAATCTTTTCCTTATTTTTTTATGGTTTTGATTCATTTTCAAAGCGAACTTCAGATAAAAAGAAAACACTTGATTTTTTTCGAAAACATTATGTATATTGCTTCAGCTAAAGCTTAACGATACATCTTAAAATATTCCCTAAATCGCTAAGATTCCAATCGATAAAAATGATCAATTAGTGAGTTTCAACGTTGCACTAGTTTTGTTTTTATTTTGTATGTAAAAGTCACTTAATTTTGAGGCTGGGGCAAATGAACACCTTGTGGTTGGAAACCGTTCTCATCAGCGAGGTAGGTGACTTCGTAGGTGATACCATCGGGAGCGACATAGCTGAATCGTCCAGTGACTGAGATAGCTTCATTTTCGGCGCCAACATTCTTCAAGACTCCTTGTTCGTCAGCGGACTTGCCGTCGCTGGTATCATAACTACATAAAAACAATGAACAATAATTATTATTGTAAGTGAAATGTCATGTGTGGTGTTATATTGGTTAAGTTCAAACTTACCCGTATTTGAATCCTTCAACTCCGATATTATCGTTCTCATAACGGAGGGTTTCAGCGTGAGCTGAATCCTGTGAAACAGCAGCGCCCAAGGCGACGGCGAAGAGGGCTGAGAATACAATGACGAATTTCATCTTGGGATTGGTTTGAAGTAAGCGAGATAACTAACTGATGATATTGTGATGGCCTCTAACCATTTTATACAGTCGCGCTTGATAGCATTTCATAGTGGAAAACCTGTTGAATGTTAATGCAAAACATAGTTTGCATATATAAATCAAATTGGTTGGAGAGGAGCTTTGCAAATTTTTGAAAATAATACCTACTCGTAGTGCAGTCAATTTCTGATGTAAGAAAAATGATTTAGATAGAATTTGTTTTTGGAGCATTTCACGTGAAGTTTACAGCAAAAAATCTTTATTTACATTTTTTAACATGAATACAAAAGGATTTAGAATTTTGAGGCATGCTACTGGATTTATGTGGGCTTGGAAAATTTCGGAAAGCTATCATATTTTGAAGGGAATATATTCCTTAATAAAGCTATAGAAAAATTAATTCAAGTTTAAAATTTGTGATTCACTGGATGCTCTTTTCAGTTATGATGACATAAAAACCGGAAATCTGTTTTTTTTTTGTAGACAACCGGTAGTAAGCATTTCACATAAAATTTTATATTTTTATATTTTTTTTTAATACAAAATATATGTTCTTTTTAGATACCTTGTACAAGTTTAAAAATACAATCACAAATCTTTTAGATTTTAGTATATAAACATTATTTTTAAGTGAGACGGCCGGCTGGTCGGGCGCGCAGTTGTCCATTTGTTTAATTTTTGCCACAGAAATTATTTTTTAACCAAATCTTAGTACAAATTAATGAAATTTTGTAACTTAATGATTTTGATTATAGTGGTACTGCCTTTTTTCATCAAGCAGTAGCTTCAAAATTTAGATCAGAACATGATCCCAAATTTCAAAAATTTAAAAAAAGTATTGTCGACGTCAGGAATTGAGTCAAGTTTATGTTTGGAATATCCTAAAATATGTGCCTGCATGTATACTTTCATATAAAAATGTACTGATTTGTACCAAATTTGAAAAAGACTGTCCAAAATGTTCAGAAATGTTCCCAAGGGATTAAAACTATTTTTAGTACTAATTTTTGTATTAGAAATTATTTTAAGATATAATCTGATCAAATCTGGCAGAAATTTAACGACTAAAACTTGCAAATCAAATTTTCAGTGAACTACTAAGAGACTCGAAAAAATAAAAAAAGATTATCTAAAGTAATAGCTTTAATAATTTTGATATTGTTTCTGGTTTAATATAAGAATATTTTTTCTTGATAAAAAATGGTAGTTTTACGGGTTTTCCAACAGTCAAGTGTCAGAATTCTTAGTCTGACCTCAGATTTAAATAATGCAACTAGAAAAAAATATCAAAATTATTAAAACTTTTACTCTATTTTATTATTTTATTTTTACGAGTCCATTTCGATAAAATATTTAATTTTGAACAAAAAATTTCGAAGTGTAAAATTGTCAAATTCAGCTTAGTTTCCGAGTTGTACCAAAAATATCGAAAAGTTTCCATTCTCTCTGAAACGCTTAATTGAATTTAATAGCATTTTCGGTTTTAAGCATTCTTGTGAGCCAAACATATATATTCAATAATAAAAACTAAAAATTGTCCCCCATTTTCGATCTTTAAATAGACTACTCGAATTTTTAAAGTAAAAAAGTAGGAATTCAGCATTCCTCAATCATTAAGTGTACCAAATTTCATAAAATTTTACTAACAATTGGCTTGGGAAATGATTTTTGTCGCCAAAAGTCGACAAACGGACCGCTGTTCTACGGGCAGTCCCACGGAAAATTGAGATTTTTTTTAATGGAAACCCGGATTTTAACAGTTCTTTAAATCGAATTTTCTACGATAGTGATACCACACTATCAAATTTTAAAGTGGCATCTAAATTTCCAGTGTAAAGGAACCACTACCGTAGTCTGCTATTACCTCAGAAAGGGAAATATAAGGAAGCGGCATTGTTGGAAAAAACAGCGGCAGATTTCATAATAGGATTAGCTTTCGTAAACACAACAGAGACGGAGGAGTGCTTTTTGATAGCAACTTACTAGGGCGCCATATAGTAAAGATTGTTTTTTTTTCCGAAAATATTTTCTTCTCAGTGATATGGTTCAAAAATACTTACTTTTCAGTCTCCAGGGCATGGAAAGCATTTTTTTAATATCTAATTTTCAGAATTTAGTTAGTTCAGAGGAACATTCAAAATTTACCTAATTTTACGCATTTGTCATAAATGTTTTTACATGTAAGCACATTTATACGAACTCCAAACGTACAAATTTAACTCAATAACAAAAATAATATCCTCGTATAAACGGCCCTTAAATCCTGACCTGACAATCACCAACAAAAAGAAATATGTACGTCCCTGTTTAACAGAATCGCAGTTTGACATTTCTAATATAGAAGATCATAACTTAAAACCATGTGCAAGTTTTCAATTAATTTATAGTTTTCTAAGCTTTATTAAAAGTAAAAATCGTTTAATATGTCTTACTTAATTGGTTATTAATTAAAATATGAACAATTCACATCACTTTCTTTGAGAAAAATATGTTTTAAAACAGACTTGTGAAATAAAATTATTCTCATTCGCTGGTTTTCTTCAATTTTACACCGCACTTCATATTTTTTTATATTGCGTTATTAGTAAATATAAACAGTTCCTAAGTAAATCACTTCCAAGCAGTTAAATTTTGTCTAATAATTAATGATTTATTAATATTTTTAGTCTTGTATCACTTTCTGTTTTCTTTTTTTTTCGATTCAGTCACCAATTTGACAGGGATACAACTATCTGCCACACTCACGTACGCTAGGTGCGTTCCAGAGCGAGTTTCAAACAGTTTGTAACCGCCAGATGTAGTCATTTTTAGTGCGAAGTCGTTCCACAAGTAAAAGTTTGTCCTTTTTTTGGCCAAAAAGAGCGCTCATGAGAGAGGAAAATATTTCCCCTACTTGCCAAGATTTGGTCCGAGAAATTTCTGGACGGTGTTCACATTGGACTGAAAAACTAGATATTTGTTGGCGTTTCAGTATTTACATCTTCCTTTACAGAAGAAGTGGGAGCGAGATGTGAATACTGAAACGTCAAAAAAATCCAGTTTTTCAATCCAATGTGAGCACCGTCCAGGTGGCTGTTTTGTACTGGGTGTCAAATGCCAAGTGTTCGTTTGTCAGATTTAAAAAAAATGTCAGTTAGAAGTTAATAACCAAACAGAATACAAAAAGCTAGGGTTACCCAAGTGTTAATTTTTTTAATTTCGTTTTTGATAGATGTTCATAATTTATTATTTTTTTATGTTTTACTTTCAATCAAATGATTTTCTTAAAATGCATGTGTTGTTAGGAAAATCTTTTTAAGAAGAAGAAAATTTAGTAATCAAAAGTTTGTGTAACTCTTGTTTATTGGAGTTTTTTTCACAAATTGATGTTTCATGATTAAATATGTATGTTGCTCCAAGCACAAATGAAACTCCAAATTATAAAATTAAGCATCCAACAGAGAACTTGAATAAAGAACAATTCTTTCTGAGTTCAAAAACTTGATTTTATTTCCTAAAAGGGTAACAATATATCAATAGCTTTAAGAAACAATAAATTAGTTCTTACAATTAGTATATCCATATAATAAAAAATTGACAATTTGCTTTGAATAACGAAATATATAACTTTAACTTGAATTATACTTTTTGTGTTTAACAAAGATATTAAGCAAGTGGCGGCACCGAATCAACATAACCTTTTACCAAAAAGTGAAGGATGAAAGCCATGAAGAATAGTTGTCTCTTTCTTTTGAAAGAAAGAAATTTATTATTCTAATATGACAGAAGTGTTAAGGGCTCGATTTTAGTTCAAACTTATGTTAAGTACTCGATGACAGTGTACTTAAAGAATATTTCTTTGTTTAAGTTTACTCATTTTTATTCATAATAAAGATTATGCGACCTTTAGTCCAAATGCGTTTCGCCCAGGTACAACAGTTGGGCTCATCAGATGCTATTGTACCCTTCTGAGACGCATTATTTTCAATCGATGGACAAATAATTTAACTTACAGCGCCAAGGCACTGTAAATTAAATTTTTTTTGTTTTTACTTCTAATCATTCTTTAATCATTTTTATACATGTACGTTTCTTTTTTCTTAACATTCAATTTCTTGTACAGTGATTTAAAAAAAAAAATGGATGGGCTTATGATTGCACTATGGCAGCTCTAGTCGAATATTTCTTTTTATGTGGTGCAAACTAGTGCAAATTAATGCCCAAACCGTTCCCGACATTTTGACAGTTTTTCTTCTCTCTGAGAGGATTTCATTCCCACCTGTCACAATTTGACATTTAGTCCGAAATAAAGCCGGTTATCGAGTTATCGTATATTTCAAAATTGAAATATTTTTAGTACATGTTCTCAAAAAATAGCAATAATAGAATTTTAATAAATGTGAGAACTGACTTTTTTTATTTGCAATGGTCAGTTATTGTTTAGTAAAGAAAATTACGTAAAAATTGTTCATACTTTTATAATTCATGAAGGCTCTGATTGATTTAGCTATTTAAGAAAAAAATTCTTATTGCGATCTTTTTTACTTTTGACCCTTTTTTGCGACCTTTACAAATTCCTCAGCGGCAACACCGCTCATGAGAAGATAAAAACTATAAAAAGAATTAAATACATTTAAATTTAGTACTTCCATCTACCTACTCAGATTCCATACGCAAGTGGATGAGCAAAGTAGTTACGCAGCTGAATGCCACCAGAGGGAATCTGATTAGGTTAAGAGATTCTCCTTGCGAATGACATTTCGTTTTCAAATCGTAAATGAAAACAACAATTGGTAATTTGAGAAATATACTCGTAAGATTTTAATAAGTTGCTTAGATTTTCAATGTAATTCTAAATAATCACCTACATTTGTTTTTATTTGTAAGATAAAATAAAATGTATGCAAAACTCTGTCCTAATTAATTAACTTGTTTGCTGGGCCATAGTTGTCAATCTGCCCGAATAGTACTCGTATAAAAAAGCTGAGATTACTTAAAAGAATTTATCGAAATCGAAGGAATATTCTGCACACACTTACTCAATTCATTGGAGTGTGTGTTCACCTGATCACAGATACATCACGATCTAGAGATCTTTCGAATGGCATATCTTTTTTGTAAGTTTCCCTCAAATGAAGTGCCGAAAATGACGTGAAACCTTGCGTGACCTTGAAAAACGTTAGGCCTTAATTGCAATTTAACTAAGGCTGACCAATTTCTAGGACAAAATGACCTTTTCTGACCAATAACTGTGCAACTAGATGGAATTTTCTTTTTTTAATTTCCCATTTACAAGGTGCCAATGGTCCAGAGCCGCCAAAACTTATTAGTCTGGGCCGCCAGAACTTCAAATATGCTACTGAGCCAGAACGTCTGTTTTCAACGAAAAAAAAACATACATTTTTTGTTGTTTTTCTTTTTTCTGACCTCTTTCAATCATGTCAAAAGACGTCCTAAAATTTATGTGCCGGAACTAAGCTGATATTCTTTAATCGTTTGTAGAATATAACTCATCTAAAATTTTGTATTTTCTTTATTCTTACGAGTAGATCTCTGAGAATGAATAGCAAATTTGTTTGTTGCTGAGACGATACACCATTATGACACAAAATGAAACTGGAATGTAAAAATACTTAACAAGCTATACGGATTATTAAAACACAAACAAGAAAGGATTTCGTGAAGATTCCTCACAATTAACCATTAATCGATAAAACCTGTCTCAAGTTCTCTTATTAAATAACATTTTATATTTATCATTTTGAAATAGAAACCGGAAAGACCGAAAATATGTTCTGTTATGTTATTTTCTCTTTCTTTTAGTTTATGCATGAACCAGTTGTTTGTTCGAATATAACTGTTAAATCGCATTATGAAAAAAAGTTGTTTTTTTTCCTCTAAAAACAAGGTGGATTTGTCAAATATTTTTTGATTATTTTTAATTTTTAATGCAAGTATCAGACAGCAACAGCAAATTTAATTATTCAAATGCATATATTCTGATTTGTTGTGTGTGTTATTTAATTAAGGGTTTTGAATTGTTTATTGAGAAGTTTTATGCTTCGTTGTTCGGTTTTTTTTTTGTTTAAATGTCATTCAAAGATACGAAAGTATAAATTGCTTGGATGCGATGCCATTGTCATCAGTTAGTTATCTTGCTTACTTGAAACCAATTCCAAGATGAAATTCATTATTGTTTTCTGCGCCCTCTTTGCCGTCGCCTTGAGCGCCTCTATCTCACCACAAGATTCAGTTCACGCTGAAACCCTCCGTTATGAGAATGACAATATCGGAGTTGAAGGATACAAATACGCGTAAGTTTTGAACCAAAACCAACAATTAACGCAAATGGCATTTAACTAAATTTTATTGTTTATTAATTTTAGTGTTGAAACCAGTGATGGCAAGTCTGCTAGTGAACAAGGAGTCTTGAAGAATGTTGGCAGTGAAAACGAAGCTATCGCAGTTCAAGGACAATTCAGTTACGTCGGACCCGATGGTGTCACCTACCTTGTCACCTACCTCGCTGATGAGAACGGTTTCCAACCACAAGGTGCTCATTTGCCACAACCTCAGCCTCAGTCTTAAATGACTCTTTTTCGTCATGAACTTGGAACTAGTGCGTCGTTGAGGTAGTTCACTGATCGATTAGTTTTATCGATTGGTAATATTTAAACGATTTGTTAAATAATTTAATTTATATCATTAGATGTTTAATGAAGCGATAAAATCTGCTGAATAAAAAAAATATCAAATCTAGAAACATTTTCGATTTATTTTCAAGAATCCATATTTTGAGTATGTAGGTACATATCTATAATTGAACCAAATAACTCAAAATGGAGTCGAAATTTGTAAAATTCCACCAGAAAAGTTACAAAATCATGACATCCCTAAATTTCATACTTTCACTTAGAGGCGATATCAGAAAAGGAATGACAAACACTAAAGAATCGACAATCGCAAGTGGCGTTTTCCTCGCAACTTCTCGTCTCGTCTCGATATATTAGGTGTGTTCCTTAAATTCGTCGCACTTTTTGAGACTACATGTCAAATTGTGACAGGTGGGAATGAAATCCTCTCAGAGAGAAGAAATGCCGGGAACGGTTTGGGCACTAATTTGCACTACTTTGCAACACATAAAAAATATTCGACTGGAGCTGCCGTAGTGCAATCATAAGTCAATCATTTTTTTTTTATAAAATCACTGTACAAGAAATTGAATGTTATGAAAAAAGAAACGTACATGTATAAAAATGATTAAACAATGATAAGAAGTAAAAACAAAAATACATAATATAATTTACAGTGCTTTGACACTGTTAGTTTAATTAGTTGTCGGTTTTTATCGACTGAAAATAATGCGTCTTAGAAGGGTACAACAGCATGGGCCCAACTGTTGTACGCGAAACGCGTTTAAACTTAAGGTCGCAAAATCTTTATTATGAATAAAAATGAGTAAACTTTAGCAAAGAAATATTCTTTAAGTACAAATTAAATTATGAAACATCAATTTGTTAAAAAAAACTACAATAAACAAGAGTTACACAAATTTTCATTACTAAATTTTCTTCTTCGGAAAAAGATTTGCTTAGCGACATATGCATTTTAAGAAAATCATTTCATTGAAAAAAAGATAAAAAAAAATAATAAATTATGCACATCTACCAAAAATAAAACAAAAAAAGTTACACTTGGGTTACCCTAAATTTTTGTATTCTGTTTGGTTATTTAACTTCAAACTGACATTTTTCTCAAATTCGACATACGAACACTTGGCATTTGACACCCAGTACAAAACAGCCACCAGAAATTTCTCGGACCAAATCTGGCAAGTAGGGGAAATTTTTCCTCTCACATGAGCGCTCTCTTTGGTCCGAAAAAGTACAAACGTTCACTTGTGGAACGACTTTGCACTAAAAATGACTAAATCTGGCGGCTTCAAACTGTTTGGAACTCGCTCTGGAACGCACCTAGTGTGATCAGTGCACAAGTACCTACAACATGTACAATTGTACATTGTAAATGATACAAAATAGTTGTTGTGGAACCTGAACATTTCGAGAAGCCTGCCAGTGGATGAATTTGTTTGTCAACGATAATATTGGCACTCAACATTCTCCTTTGTCACAGTTTCTGCACCTGTAACTCAAGTTTATTCATTGTTTTCCACCATCATTTCCTCCAACGCACTCAATTTGTGAAACTAATTTAAGAATAACATGGCTGACATTTTTTGGATCGAGTTTGAAGAGCAAAACCGAATTTCAAACTTCAAATAACGAAGAGGCACTGATATTGATTGAAGACTAGTTGATTGTGTTTTGTGCCTGCTCATATGACAGAAGACGGACCTGGAACAGAGGTCAAAAATGCTGCAGGTGCAGCTGTAAGAGTTAAACAAATTTTAACTTTCATTGCAGCATTTTTGAGATCAACTGCAGCTCCGTCTCGCATTCTTGCAGTTAACTGAGAATTTATACCCATAATCCCTCGATACACGATTCATTTATCTTTTAATGGAGAGCAAAATTTCAATCAAGATGTTTTGATAGAAACAGTTCGCATAAATGATCCACTGCTGAATCCCCAGAAAAAGAACATGTATAACATATAAGGTTTGTTCGATGTCGGCCCTGGATTCAATATGAAATCAAAGCCCGAGCATCCACCAGTTTTTTGACATCTGAATGACATTCTTCAGTGCGCCCTGGGTGAGGGAACATCGAAAAAGCCTATTGATTAAAATGATTGATGATGAAACAGCGGTGGCATTGGCATTATATCCTACCTCGATGTACCTGGTGAAACTTGCTAAACGTTCCCCTTTTCATTAATTTTATCTTCATCTCGGTCAAGATCTGATATTTCGTTTGCGATAGCTTCTTCTGTAACTACACGACTATATTGTTGAAAGGCGGCTGAACTACTCATTTACCAAAGGTTCCAAGGATAAGATTAGATTCAGAAAATCTAACGATAACTTTATATTATGCGTTTTCCTTTATTAAATCATAATAAATCTCTGAACAGAGTCCGAGCATGTCGAGCATGTTCTGAACCAAGCGTACTCTGAGCGCTTTGAATTATTTTGGAAACACACCTAAACAGAACAGTAGCTGTCAAATGCTTGTGTTCAGCATTAAATCTGTCTGCTTAGTCATTGTATTTTAAGCTCATAGGGCGCACTCTTAGAAAACTCAGAAGACACTCATAACGAAAAAAGAAGCACGAATTTTTAGCTCTGAACACTTAGAACTAAAAAAGGAAAACAATTTTTTGTTTGACAGCTCGGACTCTCCTCTGAATTAAAAAAGAGAAACGCCTATTGAAGACTTTTTTTAGTAGGATTCAATCAATACAATAAAAATGTGGGCCAACAAGAAATGGAATAATTTGTCAAGGGCTTTGCTCTAGTCCGGGAACTCGAGACAGTTACTTTTAACTCAGGGCAGATCACGGAACTGTCAAAAAAATTCTGTTTTTTTTTAAGCTTAGAGATATCAAAACATACATTTTCTTTTTTATCGGAGTTTGCTTAGAGAAAGAAAAAACTGAGTAAATCGAGCGAAACGCTGAGCGAAGCCAACTTCACTTATTTTTTCACTAAATTTTTATCAAACTTGTTTTTGTGTGTTTTGACAGCAAATTGTAAGAAATTCACGTTACACAAACACACCCATGATATGACAGTTCAGTGTTCAAGTGTGTTCCATAATTAAATCTGAGGGCTGTGATTATGATCTGCTCGGAGCTCTGCTCTGATCGCTCAGCTTCTGCACACATCTTTGCTCAGATCCAAAAACCAAATTTGCCAATTTTTGATGTTCGTGCTATCTAAAATTGCAAACATGTTTTTGATTTTCCACCAAAACAATTACTCTCGATAATTGGTGCTGTACCACGACAGTTTACTACAAGTTGATGAATTACACCCCAGTTTAAAGGAAGAATAATTTCTGATGGGATCTTTTTGCGTTAATCGAATTTCTTAATCTTTCTCTCATCAACCAGTTGATCAAACTTTCAACTATCAGCGCAGACGCATGAAGTAAAGTAACCGGAATTGTTCATTCAAAAAATTCTCTCCCAACGCAACAAAGTTGGTATAGAAGCCTTAGCATGAGAGCCAAAATAACTAGCCATATTATATTTGGAAGATTGTGGACTAAAAAATGACTTACAAAAAATCAAATCAAAAAATCTGCTGTGCAAATTGATACATTTTCTCCAATAAAAGTAGAAATACAAGACGACTTGTATAATATAATTATTGGTAGAGCCACGACTGAAGAATCTTCTAATTTCTCCAAGTAAATGTTATAGATTCTATAGCACGAGTGATTCCTTCCACAATAATTGTATAGTTCAAAAGAAATTTGTCTCCTTTTATCAAGGATACGAAACATTTATTGAGCGGTGCGAGGAGAGGTAAACTGTTCCGACTAGTAAACGTTCTAAATTATTGAGTCAGATCAAAAACACCCTTCAGATCTTTCAGCGGAATAGAGAAAAATAAATTTCAAAGGGGCAGTCTTAAATGTTATTAGCGACTAAAAAATGTGAGTGATTCACCACTCTATAAGGTTTAAGTCAACTGTCTATATTTTTTTTTTGTAAAAATGGCGCCCGGGACTCATTTAGATAACTAATAGAAAAAGTGATAGAAATCGAATATACTCTATGGCAAAACTGTAATGTTACCATTTTCTTGCATACTTGAAATAATTGACTTTTTTTTGATCGATCATCAAACATGGTTTCAACTCCCTAACTCCCTGGTGAATAAATATTTGAATATATTAGAGAGCGAAAGAACCGCGAAAGTCCTATGGTATTTTTAAACGATATGTTTTTTTTTTCAATGATTTTCTTTTTATTGCTTAGAAATACACAAATTACTTGATAGACTAGTTAACACAATGTTGAAACTCTAATCAATCAACAAATTGATCAATCAGGCTCCAAACAGACGCTCTATGTTTAAAGGATTCCACTCTCAAAAAAAGGAGTCACTTAAGACTGAGGCTGAGGTTGTGGCAAATGAGCACCTTGTGGTTGGAAACCGTTCTCATCAGCAAGGTAGGTGACAAGATAGGTGATACCATCGGGTCCGATGTAACTGAATTGTCCTTGGACTGAGATAGCTTCGTTTTCGGTGCCAACGTTCTTCAAGACTCCTTGTTCGCTAACAGACTTGCCATCGCTAGTCTCAACACTAAAAATAATAGGAAAGTTTAGCAAAATGCCATAAGCGTTATTTGTTGGTTTTTCTTAACTTACGCGTATTTGAATCCTTCAACTCCGATATTATCGTTCTCATAACGGAGGGTTTCAGCGTGAACTGAATCTTGTGGTGAGATAGAGGCGCTCAAGGCGACAGCAAAGAGAGCACAGAAAACAATAATGAATTTCATCTTGAGATTGTAGTTAGCGTCTTTGAGATAACTGAATGATGGCCATACCTATTGCATTGCCGCATTTTATACTCACAGTCGGTAGAAGATTTGTGTATCCAATCGCAAATCTACGAATCTAGTTTGATGCAAAAACCAGTAATTTTAGTTGAAGCGCAAAAATAAAATCCCAAAAAATGTTTTCTTTTATTTTTGTTTTAATTAATAATGCATTTAAATATTATGGTATTTAGTTGTTTTTTTTTTAGTGTTTTAATTTTAACCTCAGAATAATTTTATTCATGAATTTATTCATATACACATCTACCATTGTAGTCGAGATTACCAAAAAAGATAAATGCTTGAATACAAAAATTTTAATTAAAATGCAGTAGAAATCAGTTGGTGAAGTTTTTTGTGCATAAGGTCAATTTGGTTGATAAAAAATGGCAAAAATCCATACTGAACTCTCAAACTCATCGCATATAATAAGAGGAACCATTTACTATATCGAAAAATGTTTCTGAAAATAAATGTATTGTTTATGTGATGCAAATACATTCTTAAAATTGAAATAGTGTTTGGTGTTTATATTGACTTAGATAAATAATAAATTGCATTTGTGTTTGTATTTACTACTTCTTCATAATTTTGTCAAAAAAAAAAATATTTAAGTTATTGTTAAGCGGATAGACACCTATAAGAATATCTTAACTGGAATTAAAGCGAAAATAATTTAGTGCTATAGATACATTTTTAAACTTGTTCTTGACTCAGTTTTAATAATAATTAATGTTGGACCTCTGCCTGTCTAAAAAAACAATAGATGCAAACATTTTAAGACTTTCCAAATACGATGTGAAATATTCGCAACAACATACATTGACACCGTAACTTTCACCTGTCAAAATTAATTTACATTTATGGTGATAAATGAGAGTACCCAGTACTCACACTAAAGGCAAGAAGTCATTCTGATGTCGACAGCACTCAGTTTAATGATCCATCTTAATGCTGTCCTTATGCTGTCAACATTGACAGCTTTGTTGTCTTTTTGAATTCATTCATTGCTAATAGATGCTTTTTTTCGCACACATTTGCTTTCAAAAAACACTATTGGTTATTAATATATTATACTATGTCTATACTAGGAAATAAAAATCCCCACCAATGAGTTAGGTTGATAATAAAAACGGAAGTGAAGAGAATAATGTTAATTAATAACTTTAAATGCTGACAAACTGTTATAACTGTTATAAATTGCACATGCGCAGAGTCATTTCTATAACTAACGGGTGATTTTTTAGCTGGTTTGGTTTTGGCAACACTGGTTTTGACAGCTGACGTGTGTTTAGTACCTTGTGTCACTGTCAAACAGCTTTAGTTTGGTTTGCAATTTAACCATGGATCGTCTTACAAATGAACAACGCTTGCAAATTATTGAATTTTACTATCAAAATTCGTGCTCGGTTCGAAATGTTCATCGCGCGCTGCTTCCATTTTATGGTCGGCATTCTCGACCTTCTGAGCAGTCTATTTGGAAGATTGTGACCAAATTTCGCACCAAATTTACTTTGTTGGACATTAAACCACCAACACGTTTACGTACTATGCGCAGTGAAGAAAATATTGCGGCCGTATCAGCTAGTGTGACAGAAGACCGCGAAATGTCGATTCGGCGCCGTTCCCAGCAGTTAGGCCTTTGTTACAGCACTACGTGGAAAATTTTGCGGAAGGATTTGGGCGTAAAGCCTTTTAAGATACAGCTGGTGCAAGAACTAAAGCCAGCCGACCTACCACAACGCCGAATTTTTGGTGAATGGGCTCTTGGAAAGCTGGCCGAGGATCCGCTTTTTTATCGAAAAATTGTGTTCAGCGATGAGGCTCATTTTTGGTTGAATGGGTACGTAAATAAGCATAATTGCCGCATTTGGAGTGAAGATCAGCCAGAAGCATTGCAACAGCCACCAATGCATCCCGAAAAAGCCACTGTTTGGTGCGGTTTATGGGCCGGCGGCATTATTGGGCCATATTTCTTCAAAGATGATGCGAATCGCAGCGTTACTGTCAATGGTGAACGCTACCGAGCGATGATAACAAACTTTTTTTTGCCCGAAATGGAAGTTCTTGACTTACATGATATGTGGTTTCAACAAGACGGTGCCACATGCCACACAGCACGCGAAACAATGTCGCAATTGCGAGGCGAGTTTGGTGAACAGTTAATTTCACGTTTCGGGCCGGTCAATTGGCCGCCTAGATCGTGCTATTTGACACCATTAGATAATTTTTTGTGGGGGTATGTCAAGGCTAATGTCTATAGGGACAAGCCCGCTTCGATTGACGCACTAGAAGCCAACATCCATGCATTCATTCGTGAGATACCGGCCGATATGTGTGAAAGAGTATGCCAAAATTGGACTCAGCGGATGGGCTACCTGAGACGCAGCCGCGGTCAACATTTGCATGAAATTATCTTTAAACATTAAATTGCAAAGTTCAAACTATCGATTCAAATAAATATTTCATTCATTTTTTTGAATTTTTTGTTTTTTTTTTTTTTTTAAAGTTCTAAACCTCTTAAGAAATCACCCGTTATTAAGGTAGGTCAAATTTAACAAACTTGCTTCAAGATTTTCTTACTTCATTAAAAGATGGTTCCTCAAAAGAAAAGGCTTTTAGAATATGAGTATGTGCCTTATGGCTACTTAGTTTTTTTTTTTTCTTCATACACACTATCTATGGGAGAAAAGTTGAAAACTTTTGATTTGTTTTTCAAATTGTTTGTTTGTTTTTTTATCTAGCTCTTAAACCATGAAGAATCGCAAATTAAAACACAGCAATAGTGATGTATCAAACCGAAAATTTTTCAAACCGCGTGAACTCGAGTTGAATTTTAAGTAAATCGAGTTGGCCAACTCAAGATGAAACTTAATTATGTGAAGACATTTCATGCGTTGTTTTTGCAACTCGAGTTAAAGCAAAATTAACGAGGACTATTCATGCACTGTTTTCGCAAATCGAGTTGACTAACACGGTTTGAAGCGAAATTTGGTGAAGTCACATCAGATTAACTTTTTAAATGTGAGGTGGTTGAATAGAAAACCACATTGGATTAGTTTTTTTCTGTAGCATACAACAAAAACTTTGAAATTTCGTGATTTTTCAAATTCTATAGAAGTTTTTTAATTCAATCGCCATCGTAGCCATCCTGCAATGGAATTTAACACTTTACAGTTTGACAGACGGTGGACGAACTATATTTTAAGGCAAAAAGTGTGTTTCGTTCCAAAGTCATCCATTTGGCCTCAAATCACTTTTGTGTAGAGAATTAAAAAAAAGCAATGTTTTTGGTTTTTTGGAAATTTTTTTTAATCCATCGTCATCGTAGCCATCTTTCAATAGAATTTGACAGTTAATAGGTTGACATATGACGGACGAGCTATATTTTAAGGCAAATAGTGTATTTTGTTCCAAATGATACCCAAATTGCTCTTAAATTATCTTTTTTCCAGAACACTTCATGGGACATATTACATAGTCACCCTTCCCAATCAATTATTCAACATCTATCGGGCAAATTCAAGTCAATTGGTTCACTGAAAAGTGTTGGATGACTTTTCAGTGAACCGCACATAAGCAGAATTCAATATCTGTCAAAATCATCACTGCCCAAGAGAGTGTGCTGGTGAGCCCTAGATATAATCAATTACGTCAATTCACTCAACTGAAACGGAGACTTCTTCTAATCGATGATGTACAAATTCTTTTGAATTCTGTTTCTGAACTAACTCAGGGTAAATTTATGTTCAGGATTAGAAAAATGATTATTGACTTAACTCAGAGTTGATTCAATACTCAAGGAAAATTTGTTCAAACGTGTGGTTCAGAAAATTTTACTCGCTGATTTCAGAAGATTCACTGAGGTTCAACGCTGTTTCAATGCTCAAATATGTTATAGTAAGCCAATCAAATGGTTGAACTAATTTTGAATTTTAATTAGTTAGCCAACCACGGATAATTGTTCGACACCTATACCTAAGGGAACAATCTTTTTTATAATTCTTCAATCTTCAGCACCTGAGAAATACCATAGGTTCATGAGATGGTTGAACAAAAAATCTATTTGCAATTCAAATTTCATTTTAAAGACAGTCATGCAGGTTGGACCACAAAATTGGCTTCAGCATCAATAGGTTAAGAAAATAACAAAAATAAAACTGTATTTTTTATATTAGTTATTTACTTTTATTGCTTTGGTAAAAAACCAAAATATTTTAATTAAAAACTATTCAACAAATCGTTTAAAATACCAATCGATAAAACTGATCAATCAGTGAACTACTTCAACGACGCACTAAGTTCCAACTTTATGATGAAAAAGAGTCATTTAGTTTTGAGGTTGAGGTAAATGAGCACCTTGTGGTTGGAAACCGTTCTCATCAGCGAGGTAGGTGACAAGATAGGTGATACCATCGGGTCCGATGTAACTGAATTGTCCTTGGACTGAGATAGCTTCGTTTTCGGTGCCAACGTTCTTCAAGACTCCTTGTTCGCTAACAGACTTGCCATCGCTAGTCTCAACACTAAAAATAATAGGAAAGTTTAGCAAAATGCCATAAGCGTTATTTGTTGGTTTTTCTCAACTTACGCGTATTTGAATCCGTCAACTCCGATGTTATCGTTTTCATAACGGAGGGTTTCAGCGTGAGCTGAGTCCTGGAGACTCACTGATGCGCTCATGGCGACAGCAAAAAGAGCAGAGAAGACAATAACGAATTTCATTTTGAGATTGGTGTGTAGTTGTCGTTGAGATAACTGAATGATGTCAATATCAAAGCACCAATCCAATTTATACCATCGCATAAATGATTTTTGGCAGAAGTTTTATGAGTATAAACCAGTTAGCTAGCTAGTCCATGTCCATGTTCAATTTATGAAAACTGCAAATGCAAAATAGTGTGTATTTGAATAATTTAAAATTTTCATTAGCAGTGGCAGTCGGCAGTGAACTTTCACGAGCAAATATTTTAAAAATTATTTATGGCACACTGGAATTTCCATCAAGAGTATCCATTTGCAAATTGCAATATTGTTTGTAGAGCATCAATGCCTTAAACCTTACTCCTAAGGGATTGATCAAGTAATTTTTGACTCACAATTACATTTGGCTTATGGTAAAAAATGTCAACATTGAGTCTGAATTCCTCCGCAGCACATTCGCTGGATTCTGTAGTCATGGTGAATATTTTAAAACAAATGCAGTTAAATTTGAGTCTTAAAGTTGTTTATATTTTTCATATACTTGTTTATGTGAATATTCAAGTTTTTTGACGAAATATTTACTTTCAATTCAATATATTCCTTTACACCCACGCATCTTCCAAAATTTAAGATTTTTATTTTATTCTAATTTATATTAATTACGAATTCAAATTAAATTCTTCGCTTGAAATGACATTTAAGTAATCATGTTTCATTGATGTAGTTGTCACTCTTTATTGCTGATTAGTCAAATGAACATAAGCCAAATTGGTGATTAGGGCATGCAATAGAAGGTATATTTACAGTCTCTTCTAAAAATTTAGCATGGACATATTTGAGAGTCATGCTCATGCCACAGCTAAATCCAATGCCTTTTTATTTCCGTTTTTCACAGTTTGATATTTTTAAAGTAACATTTATTTGTTAACCTATCAATTCATAGAACTCATTAATCCCTATAGCTATGCATTGAAAAAAAGAATTATTTCAATAAGGGCTTGTTTTTCAGTATGAGATTATCTAAGTCCTAATTAATGTGGCTTTCAGTCAGTTAATATCCTAAGTTAACTCCGAGTTAACTCACCTTATTTGATGAAATATGAAATCATGGACTAGGCTTAGGTCAATTTCTGCTTTTGGCACCATCTTGTGAGTGTGATATATATACCAGTACGGTCGTACATCGATTATAGATATTTGATATTTGCACAATAAAGTTAATCCTGCAGCTTATGTAGAGCCAGTCAGAGTTAATACTGAGTTAAATCAGAGCTAGCTAATCTTGAAAATAAATTAACCCTGAGTTAACTCCAGAAGAAGTTTTTCAATTCAGTATTATACATTTATCTTTAAACTAACGAAAATTTGGAACACCCTTTATAACACCTTTCGCTATACTGAAATCGAGATGAGAGACGTCACAACAGAAACAGCCCTCACTCAGAGTTTTACTGAGGATTTAACTGGCTGAACTTGATTAACTATATGTTTATGAACCCCGAGACAAGGATGAACGCGCACTGTAAAACTAGCCATAAGTGTCTTTTTTTTTCTCCTCAGCTGGAATATTTTGTCAAGCAAACGGTTATTTCCTTGATACATTCCTCATCACTCTAGAGTGTGTTTCGTTATTCATTCTAGAATTGGAATAAGTACAAAATATAGAATAGATGAAATATTTTTTCTTGAATTTCCTGAATTGAATGAATAAAGACACAAAACTGGGAGCAAAAAGAATAGCAATCAGTTGTTCATTGAAGTATAATTTGTAGTTCCCATGCGAAAAAATCAAAATTTTCAAAGCAATTTTGTATCTATTGTAAAACATTCCATATAATAATCAAGACAAACAATGTTTGACTAAGCCACCCATTGAGTCATTAATCAATCCATGATTATTAAACTATAGGCCTAAAAATAGAAAACAATTATTTTTTGATGCAAAAACCATTAGCATGCAAATAATACCTTGAGATGAATGTATTTTTTTTTTGTTGGAAGTGTAAACCGACTATCCAAAACAATATTTTATTCACCACACTTTTTTCGAATGCAAAACAATTGCCGGTCCACTGTTTTCCATGACATTTCATGACAACAATTGTTTTTTTTTTTGCATGAGACTGTAAATCCATCATGCAAACAATTAATTTTCATTTCAAAGAACTGTAAACTAGGTCTTAGCTACAAAAAAGCCAATAGCGTGGTGAATAGAAATATTTAAAAAAAAATGCACCTCACAGGATTATTAGTATGCAAATGGTTTTTGCATCGAAAAATAATTATTTTCGATTTTCAGACCTATAGTTTTCTGAGTAAGGGTAGAAATTAATAATTCAATGAGTTACTTTGGCTATATATACTATACAATATAATGCACAGAATAGTTGGGAAATTACTTAGAAAATTTAGATATTATTTTTCGCATGGAAACTGCAAACTTAGCTTAAACTTTTTCTCTGATGACATTGGACTGGTGCAGCCACGAGCACTCAAAAGCTTGTTTAAGTTTCTTGTATTGAATATAGTTGTGCTGCCTATTTCCCGATCCACATATGATTATTTCAAAATTGTAACTGTAAAGGGTGCTTCTGTTTCTCAAGTGACAAAATTTTAAATACCTAACATATTCTATGATCACTAGCGAATAAAGGGGTTGGGTACGAAATTTTACAATTTAAAATCCCGCATTCGAAATATCACAGTTACAAAATAAGCCTCATATAATTTTGCAAGAACAAAATTCCACTTTCCATAATCCGGAATCCGGTACTCGATATTTTGCTCCATATTTTTGAATGTTGAGAAAAATACAAAAAAAAAAACTGTCTTAAAAATAAAAAATATTCAACAAATTATTTTTTGTTGAAGAAAGTGAAAAAAAACACATTCAATAACTAGTTTGCTTTTTGACAATGTGGATTTATAATTACAAAATAAGTAAATTTGTTTTTGGAGCTGTCTGGTTTTGTTTCTTTTTTTATTGAAAATAAATGGAAGTTTCGTTTTCTTCATCATATGTCTGCAGACCAGGGCATGTTGTTTTTGAATTTAATACATCTTGTAAGCTAAAACACCGGTTGAGACTTAAATATCCAAAGATTTGGTGCCTCTTACAATGTTAGCATTTTTCAAGTTTTTTCACGTGCGCACAGTGGTCCGTTTGTTGAATTTTGGCGACAAAAATTATTTCCCTCGCCAGTTCTTAATACATATTAACAATTCGGGGATGCTGAATTCAATGGTCCTGCCTATTTCCTTTTGCTTTAAACAGGAGCTTCACAATTGAGGTCAGAACATGGTTCCAAATTTCAAAATTTTGAATGAGGTACTGTAGAAGTCAGAATTTGAGTCAAGTTTATGTTTGAAGTGTCCTAAAATATGGTCCTGAATATATTATTTTATATAAAAATGACTTCAATACTTATTTGTACAAAATTTAAAGAAGATGGTCTAAAATGTTGAGAAATGTTGCTAAGATATAAGAACTAATATTAGTGCTAGTTTTTAAAATTTTGTGTGCTGAAAATTATTTTTAGACCTAATTAGATCGAATCTGAAAGAAATTTGACAAATTTGACAGCTGGAAATAGCGAATTAAATCTTAGGTCAATTACTCAAAAACTCGAAAAAAAAAAAAAAATAGTCTAAAGTAAAAATTTGTATTGTATTGATTTATTTTCAGGTTGCATTAATTAAATCTGAAACCAAGCTAAGAATTCTGGTAGTTGACAGTTGAAGAAACCGTTAAATTACCATTATTTGGTAAGCAATTTAAACATTCATATAAAAAAATAACGTTTTTTCCAACTGTCAACTACCAGAATTCTCAGCTTGATATGTCAGATTTAATTGATGACGCAGAAAAAATATCAATACAATAAAAAAAAAACAAAAAGTCGAGTTATACGGTTTTTGACCCGGATGCTTCATTCCATTAATCGTATTTAGCCTTAAAAAAGGAAATATTTTTAGTTGCATAAAAACATTTTTGGAAAATATTTTTAACAATATTGTTAATTGTTAAAAATAATTTTTCCCAATAAAAGTTAAAACAAAGGTTTTGTTTTCTAGTTTTTATTTTCAATTTGCAAGACTTAAACTTTTTAGTAGGCATGAAACTCAGAGCGATGCTTACTGTGAGATTTGAACTTGCGAGATTTTGTATTGCGAGGTTTCAATTCATCAATTTGCTAGATTTTGGGTTAAATTTTGCAAGATTTTTCGTTACGAGATGTTATTGTGAGATTTTTAAAAGCGAGATTTTGAAACTGCGAGATTATAAAAATAAGATTTTTAATTTGCTAAATTACGTTGATCGAGATTCAAACAAAAAATACGAGATTTTGGTTTCTGAGGTACCCCACCCAGGATGATGGTCCCCTAAAGCGTAAAGCCTAGTTTATAGTTTCCGTGTGCAAGAAAAATCTCTGCAAATATTCTCGCATGTCAAAAATAATTGAGGTGAAATGCTAAATTAATTGTTTGAATGATTGGTTTACAGTTGTATGCATGAAATGTCATGCAAAAATATGAACTTGCAATTGATTTGCAAAAAATTTGTTTGGATGGTCGGTTCACATTTAAATAAAATAAATATATCCATCATATGTAAGGCATTATTTGCATTATTTTTAGACCTATATTTTATTAATTTTGGGTAAATTAATGGCTCAATAGATGGTTTAGAATATTATACAATTTGGTGAACAGAAAAGGCGAAAAATTGTTTTGAAAATTTTGATTTTTTTTTTTTCGCATGAGGATTGTTAACTAGTCTTAAGCTGAAAGAAAGATTTTTCAATGCCAGTTATGAGAGTCCATCACTCTCATGCCTAAGATTCACCAGTGTTGCATAATACCTAATATACAGAACGTATGAGAATAAAATAATATCAGCTGATATGAACGTGCTTCATTTGACAACAAGATTAACATAAGATCCGCAAAAAATAAAAACACGGTTTATTCTGCAGCCATATTAGCCAAATATATATACTTGAACCAATTATTAACATAATTTTAATTTCCAAAATTATCGGAAACCGAAATAAATTTACTTTTGCATATAACTACCACCCACTCAACCCAAACAGGTAATCTGCATATTAAATCAGAAATCAGAGTTGGAAACAGCTTGATACAGTTAACTTACCGGTGACACATTTGAACTCTAAATTTATATTCGCCTGATAAGTGTTACAAAGATCATTCAATTTGAATTCAAAATAAATTCAAATGGGGAATAAATAAAAAAACAAAAATCAAATTTAAATATTCACTTGAATTGGAATCAAATATTTTGGAAAAAATTTGAACTTTCCGTAGATGGTAAATAAGGAATAAAAACAACATCATTCCTCAAATTTATTTGGTTTAGTTTTTAAATAATTTATTCCTATTATTTGCATCAGCACTAGGTTACCTTGTTAATATGAAAAAAACAGTAAGGAAAATCACTATTTTCTGTCAAATGGTGAGTTAAAAATTAATTGAGCCATCTCTTAGGAGTAAGAATAGGGACAATCACGATTGATGCGAATATAATTCTATACTCTCCAAATCGAACCTTAGATCAGAAGGCTACCTCTTGATGCAAATTCAGTGTGCCATAAATAATTTTTAAAATATCTATTTTTGCTGGTGGAAGTTCACTGCCGACTGCTCCTACTAACAGAAATTTTAAGTTATTCAAATGCACACTATTTTGCATTTGCAGTTTTCATAAATTGAACATGAAGATGGACTTAGACTAGCTATAGCTAACTGGTTTATACTCATAAAACTTCTGCCAAAAATCATTTAGGCGATGGTATAAATTGGATTGGTGCTTTGATATTGACATCATTCAGTTATCTCAACGACAACTACAAACCAATCTCAAAATGAAATTCGTTATTGTCTTCTCTGCTCTTTTTGCTGTCGCCATGAGCGCATCAGTGAATCTCCAGGACTCAGCTCACGCTGAAACCCTCCGTTATGAGAACGATAACATCGGAGTTGACGGATTCAAATACGCGTAAGTTGAGAAAAACCAACAAATAACGCTTATGGCATTTTGCTAAACTTTCCTATTATTTTTAGTGTTGAGACTAGCGATGGCAAGTCTGTTAGCGAACAAGGAGTCTTGAAGAACGTTGGCACCGAAAACGAAGCTATCTCAGTCCAAGGACAATTCAGTTACATCGGACCCGATGGTATCACCTATCTTGTCACCTACCTCGCTGATGAGAACGGTTTCCAACCACAAGGTGCTCATTTACCTCAACCTCAAAACTAAATGACTCTTTTTCATCATAAAGTTGGGACTTAGTGCGTCGTTGAAGTAGTTCACTGATTGATCAGTTTTATCGATTGGTATTTTAAACGATTTGTTGAATAGTTTTTAATTAAAATATTTTGCTTTTTTACCAAAACAATAAAAGTTTTATGGCATCAAAACAATTTGAAAACAAGTGTTTTGTTATTTTCCTAACCTGACTATTTTTATAATCTAGCTTGAAGGACATACTGTCTTTCACTTGATTTTTTGGCACAAGGTGTATAGGTGGCTGCTATTTATATGTTAATCATGATTGATGATGTGCTATGGGTGCATCGAACGCTTTGAGTGCTTCGAGTCACGAATATAAATAAATTTTAGGCGCGTGTGTTTTTCGGTGTGTTAAATAAAATTGTGTTAAAAATTACGTAGTCTCGGAAAACTAAGTAGGTAGTTCATTTGGTTATAATTAATATAGCCGCCTCCTCGATTAATTGAAATTATTTAAAATAAACTACAAGATTAAATCAAACGAAGAACTTTGTTATATTAACCGAGAAACTTTTTTAAGATTAGATACACTTTACTCTACCATATTAACAGTATCAGAGTGGTAAATTAAACTGATGTAAGTAGTTCAATCGGGTAATATTAACAGTGTTAGTTTGCAGGTTGTAAATTCGCAATATCACTTATTTAATTTTACACGAAATCTACATACGTAGTTCAAATATTTTTCTGTGTGTGAGGCAGAAAGGACATTAATCTTTACTTGCGATGTATGTAAGTTTCTTTAGGACAAGTTGGATTCGTAGAGAATACGACAAGGTGTTTGTATCTACATATCTACATCCTGATCCTAAACCTCTGAAGCGATTTTCTCCAAATTTTGAACTGGAGGGTTTTTTTGTGATTTTCCAGATATTAAATTGAAAATTTGTGTTTGCTTCAAAGATAACCGTTCAAGTTTTGCCCTACAAAAACAGCTTTAACGATTTTGATACAGAAAAATGAGTTTACTTTTTGGCAAACAAAAATTACCAAAACCGTTATTAAAGTAACCTGCCATAACATTTTTTTTTGGATTTAGATTTTCTCACTAAAATCAGCAGATTTAAATACATTTTTTTTAAAAAAAGCTTCTTTAAGATTCCAATAAAATTGCATATCAAAATTTTTGAAAAATTATACTCTGGGTTTTTAAAAATTATATAATTTTTTTTTTTTTTGAAAATTCAATATTTCAAAAACAAGTTTATGAATTTTTTTTGAAGTTAAGTGAATGTATATTAATAAATACTTGAAATCGATGGTCCAATTTTTTTTTAAATATTACTCAATTTTTATGCATAAAAAAATAATTTTTAAGAAAACTGCCCCAACGCACAGTGGTTCAGGTTGTATGGAGAGGGAGTTATAAATCAATAAAATCTGAACCAGTCAACCGATTTAAATGATATTTTCAGAAATGGTTAAGGATAGCAGAAGGTATGACTAGAAAAAATTTCCGCCCACTGACAAACCCACTTTTGAAAAAGGTCTTCTAATTGTCAAAGTTGAAATAAATGTGGGATGATTTTTTTCTAGAAAATTGTAGATAACGTAATTCCGTATAATTTTCTATACAAAATTTTCTAACACGCCCACTTTTGGGGGCGTCTTTTCCCAAATATTTTGATTTTGTAAACATTTCTTAGAAAACGAAAGGAATTTCCGTAAAACATACAGAAAAACATACTCATGCAAAATATTTACCACGCCAACTTTTGATGGCGTTTTTGACAAGAAAACTTATTTATTAAATCGATTAATCTAAAAAATGAAAAAAATATACAACAGAATTATGTAGAAAAAGCAGTCCATACAAACTTTTTTCCCACACCCACTTTTTGAGGTTGTTTTGGGAAAAATCTTTGAAACAAGGGTGTTTTTGAAGTTTTCTTTTTGTATAATTTAAAACTTACGTATTCAATTTTGAATAAAAGTTTTATTTTGCTCAATATAAATATTAAATTGAACACTGTTTTTATTATTTTTATTTGTTTTAACTTACAAACTAAAAAAGAGAAGCCATTAAGAAAAAAAATGTTTGCTAAATTAGATTTTTAACAATTCTAATGAATTTTTTGATAAAATTGATTTTTTTAATAGGTAATTTTCTCAAATCTGAAATGAGCGGGTTGGAACTTAAAAGAAGTCTTTTCAAAGATCCCTATTAATGAAAACCCGAGACATTTTTTTTTTTTGTTGTGAGTAAGTCGATTATTTTTGATGTCCGCATTTCTGCACTCTGCGACTTCCTCACTTAACTTTCCTATACAAATAAGTTCATGATGCTTAATCACTCATATAAAGGGTGATTTTTTAGCTGGTTTGGTTTTGGCAACACTGGTTTTGACAGCTGACGTGTGTTTAGTACCTTGTGTCACTGTCAAACAGCTTCAATTTGGTTTGCAATTTAACCATGGATCGTCTTACAAATGAACAACGCTTGCAAATTATTGAATTTTACTATCAAAATTCGTGCTCGGTTCGAAATGTTCATCGCGCGCTGCTTCCATTTTATGGTCGGCATTCTCGACCTTCTGAGCAGTCTATTCGGAAGATTGTGACCAAATTTCGCACCAAATTTACTTTGTTGGACATTAAACCACCAACACGTTTACGTACTGTGCGTAGTGAAGAAAATATTGCGGCCGTATCAGCTAGTGTGACAGAAGACCGCGAAATGTCGATTCGGCGCCGTTCCCAGCAGTTAGGCCTTTGTTACAGGGTTACAGCACTACGTGGAAAATTTTGCGGAAGGTTTGGGCGTCAAGCCTTTTAAGATACAGCTGGTGCAAGAACTAAAGCCAGCCGACCTACCACAACGCCGAATTTTTGGTGAATGGGCTCTTGGAAAGCTGGCCGAGGATCCGCTTTTTTATCGAAAAATTGTGTTCAGCGATGAGGCTCATTTTTGGTTGAATGGGTACGTAAATAAGCATAATTGCCGCATTTGGAGTGAAGATCAGCCAGAAGCATTGCAACAGCTACCAATGCATCCCGAAAAAGCCACTGTTTGGTGCGGTTTATGGGCCGGCGGCATTATTGGGCCATATTTCTTCAAAGATGATGCGAATCGCAGCGTTACTGTCAATGGTGAACGCTACCGAGCGATGATAACAAACTTTTTTTTGCCCGAAATGGAAGTTCTTGACTTGCATGATATGTGGTTTCAACAAGACGGTGCCACATGCCACACAGCACGCGAAACAATGGCGCAATTTCGAGGCGAGTTTGGTGAACAGTTAATTTCACGTTTCGGGCCGGTCAATTGGCCGCCTAGATCGTGCGATTTGACACCATTAGATTATTTTTTGTGGGGGTATGTCAAGGCTAATGTCTATAGGGACAAGCCCGCTTCGATTGACGCACTGGAAGCCAACATCCATGCATTCATTCGTGAGATACCGGCCGATATGTGTGAAAGAGTATGCCAAAATTGGACTCAGCGGATGGGCTACCTGAGACGCAGCCGCGGTCAACATTTGCATGAAATTATCTTTAAACATTAAATTGCAAGGTTCAAACTATCGATTCAAATAAATATTTTATTCATTTTTTTGAATTTTTTGTGTTTTTTTTTTTTAAGTTCTAAACCTCTTAAAAAATCACCCGTTACTATGGAAAAACACTTTGTGAACTGAAGCAGGTAAATAGTACCATGGATACGTTTCAATTATCTTTTCTGCTGTATCTAAGGCAAAATCTCTTAACTTATCTGCGTCAATTTTTTAACTCGAATTTAAAGCCTGTAAACTAGTTGCGCATCTGTCAATCAATAATGTTTTGTCGATTCCAATTATTTGAACTGAAATTTCGGAATGGTGACAAAAATCGTTGTCAAATTTCCTTAGCCTCGAATATCTCGAATATCTCTAGAACGAATAATGCTATCGACATCGGCTTAATTTTATTCCACGCATATTGGCAAAATCAAGAATTATTTAAAAAATGCAAAACATATCTACTTTCAATATTTTTTAACAACAACAAATTTGGTGAAAATTGTTGAAAAAAAGTTTTTGGCTTCAATATCTTAAGAACAAACAATAATATTGGTTTCGGGGAAATTTTATTCTATTCACAAGCTTATAATAAATAGATGATAATATTTGTTAAAATATGGATAAACGGTTTTTTTTCACCAAAAATTCTCCATTTTTTCTTGTCTCAAATATTTTGAGAAGAAACAATGAATTTATTTCCATACATTAGTTTAAAGTTAATAATTAATAGAACTTGAAAAAATAAAAAAAAAAAACAAACTACAAAAACTTAACTAAAAATTGTTGAATTTTTTTCTCTCTCTGGATTTTTTGTGTGATCTCAGGATATTTTCTAAGACCATACAAAATTGTATTGGCTTCGGGTTAATAAGATTCTAAACACTTATTCATAATTGATGTTTGATTGGTTTTGAAAAATAATTCAACGAAAATAGTTTATTTTAAAGTGAAAAAAACTACAAAATTTGTTAAACAAGTTTTTTCTTCTCAAATATCTGAAAAGCAACCAATGATTTGAGACATATTTATATGCGACTTTTTCTTGTGGAGCCAACCTATGAGGGTGTCTTTATATTTAAGATAACTTTGACTACAAACCTCTGGGAAATGACTCTTGGATAGCTGTTTAATTTACCCCTATGTGAACTTTTTATATGACTGTGTTCACTTCCGAGTTTTAAAATGTGTATCTACTTGAGGGTAAAAAAATTTCAAGCAACTCTTGTACAACTCTTAAACTGCTCTTAAGCAGCTCTCAGAACTTAAGCCCACAAGAACTAAGCTTAAATAGGTTAATATAGCTATTCGGTAAGGTAACTCTTGGTGGTTTTAAGTTTTAAAATGTGTATCTATTTGAGAGTAAAAAGATTGCCACTAACTCTCATGTAACTCTTAAACTGCTCTCAAGCAGCTCTTAGAACTTAAGCCCATAAGAACTAAGCTTAAATAGGTTGTACTCTCAAATTGAAACGCACCTTTACTTGTCCAGGCAATATACGATTTATCATGGGCAAAATTGCAGCAGAAGCTTTTCTTTATCAGACATTCTCTTCATTCATCGATTATTTTCTGGTTCCGTTGACTGCATTTCACTCTACAACTCTATCTCCTTTAACATTAGCCCTCGTTCTCGAAATCCTCGTCTTTTTATCTTCCAACCCACAGGACCTCCTTTGGCTCAAACGAACCTATCGCTCGAATGCTGCGAAATGTTAATCTGAACATGAACTCCTTTGACTTTCACCTTAGTACTCCATCCCTAAAACTCCGTCTTCTGAATCGCCCTCCCCCTCACTAACGTTAGCTTAAGTTCTTAGTTTTAAGTAAGATTAAGAATTAGCTTGTATTAAGCCGAATAAATGGGGGTTTTGCCCCCACCAAAATTTAAAAAATTAAAATTTCTAATCGGCTTACGATCATTTACCACTACTGAACGACATATCCGAAATTGTACAAAATGCCTCCAAGGGAACACCTTAGAGAACGGTTTTCAAAATGGCGGGTTTATTGGTTTGTTGTTTTCTGGTTGTTATTTTTATTATGCTGTGATTGTTTCCTTTTAATTATTTTTAGTCATCACTGACTAATTCCTCTTCCCCAGTCATGTCACTGAATCATTTATGACCCCTACACTCTCTTCACTCTTGATATTATCTCAATTTTAATATTCAGTACACATATAATTTAAATTATTTTGCATTAAAAGATTCTGGGTGTGATATTGCGGCCCGTGGAAGCAAGCGGAAATAGAAGCACAGTTGCAGCATTCATTGCCTAATAGAGATTGCATGTTGAGGATATTGAAACGACTCATTGAACAACTCTGGAATGAAGAAGGTTCATCTTCCGAGCTTTTTGTCCTTCCATGGACAGATTTTGTCCGATTTTGGATATGTTGTTCATCAATAGAAACTGAACAAGGGTCTATCAAAAAAGCTTCATATTTTCGTATTTTTAGCTAGGATTGCCTGGACTAAATTTCTCCATCGATTTATGAAATTCGAATAAATTTTTTAACAAAATTTTGTTCCACCGTGAAGTTCTTGCATGATTTTCTCAGCATTGTATGAAAAAAAGTTTGCTCATCATTTTTTTGTCGTGTAGAGTTACATAAGCTATAGTTTGTACTTAGTTTTTATTTAAGCAAAGGATCTAATTTTTCTAATCTAATTTTGCTGGGCTAAAGCTTACGAATTAGTCCTTTTGAATGAAGACAACCAACCTCAAACCTCTTGGCTTTTTGGGCGAATTATTACCGCTGTACATCCAGATAAGGATGGCGAGGTGTTATTTTGAGGACAAAAATTGGAGAGCTCAAGCATGCCATCACTAAAATGTGAGAACTACCTTTTAATTAAAAGCAACGTCAATCTATATTAAGCCATCAGTAAAAGTCTTTCATCAATTTTCATATAAAAAACGTTTTTTTAATAAAAGCAGATATAAGTAAAGGTGTGTTTAATTTTAGGTAAATATACTCGTACAACGTGTGTGACCTCATAATCGATACAATCAATACATCTATTACTTTCTTCTATTACTTAACAAATGTCAAATTTTCGAGTCTTCAGTAATCAGCCATTTACAATTTTGTGGAACCTGGCAAATGAATACCTTGTGGTTGGAAACCGTTCTCATTGGCAATGTATGTGACCTGGTAGGTGACACCATCGGGTGCAACAAAACTGAATTGTCCAGTGACATCTAAAGTTTCATCTTCCTTGCCACTGTTCTTCAAAACAGCATCTTCACTTACAGACTTGCCATCACTTGTGTCAAGGCTGTAGAATGTTAAAGTAAAAAAAAATTAGTAACGTTAAAAATTAAACTTCAATTAAGTCATAATTAATGCATGCATATATAATGTAGTTAACTAACGCATAGTGGTATCCATCAACGCCAATATTGGTGTTCTCGAAACGCAGAACTTCAGCATTCTTTGAGTCGGAGGAAATTGCTATGGAAGCAGCATATGCCACGGAGAAAAGGGCAACGAAAACGATGACGAATTTCATTTTGAGTTAAGTTCTTGGCAGTGTAAGCGCGTTAAGATAACTGATTACTGAATGATTTCTAAAAGATTTTTCAGTTTATTTTATATAAAAGAGTTTGATGTCGCAGAATATTCCAAATTCAATAATGTACTGTTATATCATTCCGGATGAACTAGATATCGACTGGAAGTACTTGAAAAAAATAAATAATTATAATTTGAAATCAACAGAATGTGCTATTCCAGCTCCATCCATAATGTCTGCAAGAATTATTATATTTTTTTACATTATTTAACAAAAAGAACAAGTTCTAGATCGATTTGTGTATGTAATCATTCTTACGAGTACATACATACTCGTATGCACGTATGTAGTGTTTTTTGTTTTAGCATTTTTAATTGGAAGTACAAAAAAATATAAAAACAATAATTAAGAGAATGGAATGAATTGTTGCATTTTAGGTTGGTTTATAATGATTTACTTAAACTTTGATCAGTATTAGATTGAAGGTCTTTGTGAAAGCATACATCGCCTGGTAATCGAATAATCTGACGTACCTCCTTGAACTGAGACATCTTAATTTCGTTCTAAAATAAAAACACGCTAAGTACAAAAATTATGGAATTCCTGTAAGCATTTCCAGAAATTCGAATATCAGAAAGAAAACAGTGTGTGCTCTAGAAGTTTTCATTGGACAATGACAAATTATTCAAAACTAAGTTTTAATGCGATAAGCCAAGTTTACAGTTCCCATGCGAAAAAAAAATATACATGCAAATGTTTTTGCATGTCAAAAATGATTGAGGAGAAATACAAGATACATAGTTTTTTTTTGACGGTGTTCACATTTGACTGAAAAACTGGATTTTTTTGACGTTTCAGTATTCACATCTCGCTTCCACTTCTTCAGTAAAAGAAGATGTAAATACTGAAACGTTAAAAAAAAATCCAGTTTTTCAGTCCAATGTGAACAACGTCTTTTTTGCATGATCGGTTAACAGTTCCATGCCAGAAAAAAGAACCATTGCTGTCACGGAATGTCTGGAAAACGACTCTGTTTAGATTTGTTGGTTCCACGAGTGAAAAGTCATGTCATGTATACACTTGTAGTTTTCACACAAATGTATCGCTGCTGCTAATGGAATATTTGCAAATTGGAAAATTTGATGTTGGGCAGCGAATAAGCACTTCTTATGTAGATAGAACCTTTCCGTTGAACGCACAAGCAAAAATTAACAAAATGAAATGAAATTAACTAATTTGGTAATGATACGTGATTGTTCACTCAAATGTTTATATTTTCTTCTTGACTAACCTCTCCCTTTCCACCTCACCGATTTTACCAACGAACTGCCGTCATGCTGTTGAGTGGAACCAACCAATATAAACAGGGTCAATGGACCGGCAATTGGCTTGCATGTGAAAAAAATGTGGTGAATAAAATATATTTTTTGGATTGTCCGTTTACACTTCCAAAAAATAAAAAAATACATTCACCTCAAGGATCTGGACATAATTTGCATGTAAATGGCTTTCATTATTTTTTCATTTTTAGGGATATATCGGGTTTTTCAATAAGAGCGCTACAAAAGTTTTTTTTTAAATAAAACAAAAAAATTTTTGGATATCAATAAAATTCTTTTTTCCTGTGAAAGTACGTTCGATGCCATTATGTATGGAATTCGATTTCTTTTGAATGGCCACCACGGGCACGCTTGCAGAAGTCCAGACGCTGAACCCAATTTTAGACGGTTTTCAAGCATTAATCGGCCGATACTGCTGCAATTTCACGTTCGATATTCGTACGAAGTTCATCAATCGTCGCTGGCTTGTAGGCATAGACCATAGACTTGACGTAGTCCCACAGGAAATAGTCTAACGGCGTCAAATCGCACGACCAAGGCGGCCAAGCGACTGGACCAATTCGTGAGATAACACGTTCTCCAAACTTGGTTTCCAATAAATTGAGTGTGACATTTCGCTGTGTGGTTTGTGGCGCGCGCCGTCCTGTTGGAACCAAATGTCCTCCAAGTCCATATCATCCAATTGGAGCAAAAAATATTCGGTTATCATTGAACGGTAGCGATCCCCATTCACAGTAACGTGCCGGTCTTGATCATCACGGAAGAAGTACGGCCCAATGACGCCGCCGCGGCCGGCCCATAAACCACACCAAACCGTAATTTTTTCGGGATGCAATGATGACTCATGGAGTACGTGTGGATTGCTGCCTGACCAATACCGCATACTTTGTTTATTGACGCAGCCATTCAGCCAGAAATGAGCCTCATCGCTGAAGATGATTTTTCGATGAAAATCCGAATCATTTTCAAGTTGGTGCTCAGCCCGATTCACGAACATACGACTCTTCTGGTGGTCAAGCGGCTTCAGTTCTTGCGTCAATTCAATCTTGTAAGGATGTAGGCCAAGATCTTTTCGCAAAATTCGCCACAACGACGCCACAGAGATGCCCAACGCTTGAGAACGACGTGTGAGAGACACATTTGGGCTTTCTGCAACTGAAGCCTCACCGGCAGCAATATTCTCGACACTACGGGAACTTCTTTGTCTCACTGGCACGGGAACATTTTGTACTGTGCCTGTGGATTCAAATTTTTCCACTAGACGCTCAATTGTTGATCTGCTAGGACGATTATGACGACCATCAATTGGACGTAGCGCTCTTAACGTTGAGGCCACTGACTCCGAATTTCGGTAATAAATTTTAATAATTTCGACTCGTTGTTGGCTCGTATATCTTTCCATCATATAATGACAAACCTTACTGAAGAGAAGCGAAATATGGCGTCGTTTGCTGTCATTGTCGCTGTAGCGTCCCTGTTGAAAAACCCTTTATTTTTTAGATTGTCGGCTTACACTTCCAAAAAATAAAAATACATTCACCTCACCAGATCCTTGAGGTTCATATTTTAAAAGTTCTTAATTCCAAGCAACTTGAACATAAGAGCAAGTACGTGCGATCCAGTCGTGCATTTTATTAATTCTGTATCAGGTATTAGCTGTGTCAAATTCATTGAAATCGGTCAAGGAACAACGAAGTTCCGAGTATTTCTGAACTTTTTTTCGAAACTTTGTCCTTCGAAAATTTGTCTTGCGAAACTTTGACATTTCGAAATTTTCTCCTTTCGAAACTTTATTTTTTCAAAACTTTGGTTTTTCGAAACTTTATCCTTTAAAACTTTGCCTTTCGAAACTCTGTTACTATTCCGTTAACGTTGACCGATTCCAAAAATATTGTGCACTACATTTTTTTTAATTGCCTTGATCACTTTTAGGGCGGCGGGGCACCCTAGTACATATGTAAATATAGTAAGACATTAATAATACTCTTCAATTTCCTTTTATTTTTTGACTGATACTTCTTCTTTTAAACCACTGGCAAACGTATAACGGATTAAGATTAAACAAAACAAAACTTACAGGATTTAAAGATCCACATAAGAACTAAAGATCCTAAAAGTTTTAAATTTTTTCATTCAGTCAAACATGTCAATATTATGGTCTAAAAAATGCAATTTTTCAAAATCTAAAAATTTCAAGTGGAGAGTTTTTATACAATGAGTGAGTTGAACGAGTCAATTTTACGTTTGACTTCTTTCATTATAAGTGTACTTAATATTCAAGAAAAATTATATAGTTGCATTCAACAGTCGTGACACCAGAGTCAGTTGAAAAAGACAAGAAATCAGAAAAAAAAACTCGTACTTTCGGCACCATGTTTGATATTGTTTGACATTGATTATGTGAATTAAAATGTAAGTTAAAATTAGTACTGTTTTTAAACTTTAATATGTCAGATCAAACGTTTTGATATCTTTAAAAGGCATTTTCTTAAAGCAAAAATACTGAAGCACTAAAATGACGATTTTCAAATACTTCAATAAGAACAGGAGGGGAATGAGGCATGAGAAAATTAAAAAAACACGGTGGATATCCTTCCATTGAACCATAAGGGATATTTTCACAAAGTTAGGAAAAAATCTAAAATGGATTTGCATTTTCGATTTGACGATTGCATATGGAATGACTCTGAAGAGCCTAAAATGCATTTTGGAGAAATAATTAATTTCAGAAACCCTTATAAATTTTGTAGACAGTTTTATTTAAAATTTCATAACCTGATGATAATTTCAGCAATTTAAAAATATCAGTTCTTCTTTAACTGCTAGTATTTTCAATCTCCTTTTGCTGTTTGGGTCAAATATTCTTGATAATATTAGAAAGATAGAATTTTTAAAAGTAAACACATATTTATTATTTTTTTTTTAAATAGATAAACTGAGTAAATTTAATTATTCTAAAATCTATAGTTTAAACAATTGGGTGGTATCCATTTTCATCAGCAGTGAACTTCAATTCCATAGGGACTCCCTCTAGCGATATCCATGATATTTTTCCACTCACAACAATAGCTGAATTCTCTCCGAATTTTTGTAAAACACCATGTTCCTCACGTTTGATACCACCGCTAGTCTCGAAGCTGAAAAATAGAACACAAAAATCAGTATCACAAACTATTCTCATTCAAGGATTCTTACTCAAAATCGTATTTGTCAATTCCGTTATTTTCCCTAACGTCACGAACAACTGTTGCTGCAACGTCATCGGCAGCTGGTGCAGCAGTGCACACAGCTAACAAAGCAACAAAAACAATGACGAATTTCATAATTGAAGTTTGAAGATGCTCCGACTTGATACTATATCACTAGTAATTCAACGACTGAATGCAATGCTAACAGCTGCTCATTATATTTATACTTAAGCACCTTCGGTCATAAACACAAAAATTTCTTAATTGTGATGTGAAAGAAAGAATTTATCCTTAATTGGATCAATCCGTAGAAATGTCAAAGATTGAGTGAAAGGGTAAATGATGAAAAAAAAAATAGAATTACTTTCAATGTTGAACCAGTCAAAACAACTCGCCTGCGCATATTCTAATGGCAGTTTTGGTAAAGCATCTTCGCCCTGCTGAAGAGGCGTTAATTGGCAATCAGGCATTTCTTCATTTTTTCATTATTTTATGGGGCAATTAAGATTAAAAAAGATTTTTGCAAAAAAGCTAGATGAATCTTTAATTTATAACCGATTTATAAATTCTAAATTAAAATATCTACAGTGCTGTGCATGAATATTCTTTCACTTTTTCTCTTACTGTTCTAGTTACCTAAGGTCAGAAAATGGGCTTGAATACTATTCGTTCATAAAAGAAAATTACTTAAAGTACCTAATTTTTAAATTTTCTGGTTTAGTAAATCAATCATATATCTTTCATCTATGGACAAAGGCAGCCTTAAACATGATGGTGATAGTAGTTCGAAAAAGTTTTGTTTGTCAAAATTGCCTATAAGCGGCTTTCACTGTATTGGTTCTGTGCTAAGTCCAACAACTTGTGCTTCGTCATACCGTCCGTCACGCGTTGCGTTAGTTTGTTCTTTTGTGCATCTCACCAGTTTTTAAGAAATTTTGGTCAAAAATATTTTTCTCAAATTTATTGGTAATTTGAATCAATTAATTTAACAAAAATGGTTTACCGTAGTATTTGTCATAAGTAAAACAAGTTTTAATAACTCCATATAATAATAAAAACACTTAAGTGAGCTACCATTAGCATTGTATTCTATTTGTTTTTTTCGCGATGACTGTACTTATTTATTATTTTTTTTTTTTAAATGATATTGTAGGTACTATTTTGGAGATTCAGGTATTTTGCAAATATCTGAAAAGAAAGCTTATTTGTATAACGTTCTCATATACAATTACATCCATTTAATTATGTCAAGAAAACCTAGAGTTTTTTCAATAAAATTAAAATTTCATGTAAAGGTCCCAACTAACAATTTAGCTTGTATAAGATAAAATTTTTTCGAATTTGGCAAGTAATAGCTTGTATAGAGCTTGCATAAGGCAATCTTGAGCAAACCAAGAATTTTCTACTTGAAATTTAAACAAATAGCTGTTATAAGGCATTAAAATATGAGTTACACAAGCTGTATGCAAGGCTTGTAAATATAAGTTAGAAATGGGTTGTATCGGGTTTTTCAATAAGAGCGCTATGCAAGTTTTTTTTTTAAATAAAACAAAAACGGTTTTGGTTATTAATGAAATTCTTTATTCCTGTGAAAGTACGTTCGATTCCATTATGTATGGAACTCGGTTACTTGCAGAAGTCCAGACGCTGAACCCAATTTTCGACGGTTTTCAAGCATAAATCGGCCGATAATGCTGCAATTTCACGTTCGATACCCGTACGAAGTTCATCAATCGTCGCTGGCTTGTTGGCATAGACCATAGACTTGACGTAGTCCCACAGGAAATAGTCTAACGGCGTCAAATCGCACGACCGAGGCGGCCAAGCGACTGAACCATTTCGTGAGATAACACGTTCTCCAAACTTGGTTTCCAATAAATTGATTGTGACATTCGCTGTGTGGCTTGTGGCGCCGCCGTCCTGTTGGAACCACATGTCTCCCAAGTGCATATCATCCAATTGGAGCACAAAAATATTCGGTTATCATTGAACGGTAGCGATCCCCATTCACAGTAACGTGCCGGTCTTGATCATCACGGAAGAAGTACGGCCCAATGACGCCGCCGCGGCCGGCCCATAAACCACACCAAACCGTATTTTTTTCAGGATGCAATGATGACTCATGGAGTACGTGTGGATTGCTGCCTGACCAATACAGCATATTTTGTTTATTGACGAAGCCATTCAGCCAGAAATGACCCTCATCGCTGAAGATGATTTTTCGATGAAAATCCGAATCATTTTCAAGTTGTTGCTCAGCCCAATTCACGAACATACGACGCTTCTGGTGGTCAAGCAGCTTCAGTTCTTGCGTCAATTTAATCTTGTAAGGATGTTGGCCAAGATCTTTTCGCAAAATTCGCCACAATGATGCCCAACGCTTGAGAACGACGTGTGAGAGACACATTTGAGCTTTCTGCAACTGAAGCCTCAGCGGCAGCAATATTCTCGACACTACGGGCACTTCTTTGTCTCACTGGCACGGGAATATTTTGTACTGTGCCTGTGGATTCAAATTTTTCCACTAGACGCTCAATTGTTGATCTGCTAGGACGATTATGACGACCATAAATTGGACGTAGCGCTCTTAACGTTGAGGCCACTGACTCCGAATTTTGGTAGTAAATTTTTATAATTTCGACTCGTTGTTGACTCGTATATCTTTCCATCATGAAATGGCAAACCTTACTGAAGAGAAATGTCAAAAGAGAGGCAAGAAATATGGCGTCGTTTGCTATCCCTGTCGCTCTACTTTTGTAGCGTCCCGTTTGAAAAACCCTTTACCTATGTACATCTATTCCCAAAATATGTTGCGAACAACCAATCGGGAATACCTAATTTAAAACAAAAAAAATCAGGAAAATTAGACAGAAAAATTCTGACAAAGCTAAATTTTGTTGGAGAGCTTTGTATTGATATGTTTCAAACATTTTCTAAAAAAATAAATTCAGTCAATATTTGCTAACGAAATCGGTATGGAACCTTTGTATATAAAATCTTGATTCTATTAAAAAAAAAGATGGAACGAAACCGGTAATTACCTTAAGTTTAGTCCATGTGACTCGAAGTTAACTAAGGATTAAAATTGACCTAAAAAAAACATTTCTAGGTCTAACCAGGGCTGCCATGTCTTGAACAAGTTCAATAGCCCAATTTAGACATTTTTGTAGCCCAAAATTTGAGACGAAAAAGAAGCCCAAAAACAATCAAAAAATGTTCTCATAACTTCAGTCACAATTTGTTTTTTTTTTTTTTAAACAACGGACAAAATAAATTACTTGCTCATAAAAGAAAGAAGAATTTAAATGGAAATTTCTGGAAACAATAGAGAAACTGAATGATTTTAAAGTGAAGTGCGTTTAATTTGAAATGTTAGAACCAATGAGTATGCCTCCTATTACGCAAATATAAGACGCAAAGAATCATCGTGTAATAGAGGCAAATAGTGAATAAAAAGTGGTGCCAAATTGTGAAATGCTTAAACTGTATGTTTCGGGGAGGAGAAAATTTTGTATTTATGATTTATTTATACGAACGAAAATATCACCCAAGAATAGATTTTTGCTATTTGTAGCCCAATAATATGATTGGGCTGTCATATTAAAACTGTTTTCGCCAATTTTGGAAAAAATGGCCAAGTCTGGGTTTAATCTGGGGGCAATGATGATTTCGCACTAAAAAACTGTCCCTTAGCGCTTAGACTCACAATATTGTATGAATAAGTTTAGTTTCAGTATTGAGACGCAATATGCAATATGCAACTATGCAAATTGCATATATAACCACTTTCATTTGAAAAAACCAGTAATTAAATAATTTGAGTAGTTAATCGACTTTTATAGAATATTAGGAGTTATCATAAGAAAAGAAAAAAAAATAATTTCTTCAAACTGCATTTTTTTACTTTGATCAACAGAAATATAATTAATTTTTTAATATATATTTTTTTAATTAACCTTAAAATAAAAAGAATATTTGCATAAAAACAACATTTTTTTGTTTTAATAATAAACAAAAAAAAAACAAAAAAAAGTTCGATAAAACTTCGATTTAATCAAATAAACAATCAGTCTTTCGATATAGATAAACCTATCTAAGTAGTAGGATGATATCCAGTTTCATCGGCATAATATTTCAACTCAACCATTGAACCCTCAGGTGTGGTCCAAGATGCCGTTCCACGGACAACAATTGGGCGATTTTCTGCAAACTCTTTCACTTCACCTACTTCTTCGCGTTGAATTCCATTGCTTGTCGCGAAGCTGAAATGATATAGAATTTTAATGAATTCTACTGCAAAAGTTGATGGACCAACCGTTCGTCCGTCGGGGTCACGTCAATTCAACTTACTCCAACTTGTACCCTCCGACTTGATTATTGCGAATATCACGTACGATAATAGCAGACCTGTCAGGTGCTGCTTCACAGACAGCAACAGCAACTAAAACAGCGAATGCAACAACAAATTTCATTTTGAGAAAACTTGAAAATTTTTAATGTCAACGAAAAAGAAGGTTTATCTCGGCTGAAAGGATGTTCCTTACACGAAGAAAGCACAGAGCAGAACTGAATGCAGGACTTGCACTTCCATTGCATTTTATATACAAAAATCAGCTTTTTTTCCAGTTGCCGAAATTCATGGCAGAGAAAAAAACAATGCAAGCCTTGTAGAAACTCTATATATTATTTAGGTATAAGTACTTCAATTAATTACATTTTTGATGTATAAACCAGTTTCGATCCATGTCATACACCGAAAAAAAAAAACGATCAAACAAGTTTCGTGATGATAACAAACAAGATCACATTTTTTTAATTTACAATGCAGCCGTTATCAGTTTATTTTTAGCTAAGTACCATAAATATTTTTAAATTAAGCATATTTGAAATTGATTTGAATATTTTCTTGTTTTCAAGCAACAATGTCATTGTTGATTTTATACTAAATCAACAACAAACGTTTTTAGCTTACAATTCAAGTAAAAATTATGAAAATCAATACATTTGTGATCGAAATAACATGTTTGTGATTGAAGTAAACAACGTTTCACATTTAAGCCAACAAATCAATCTTAGTTAATTATTTTCAAAAGAAAATATCATAAAGATGATTATTTAAAGTATGTTTGAAGTTGATTTGAATATTTTACTATTTTCAATCAACAACAATCGTTTTTGATGTTATAATTAATCAACATCAAATGTATTTAACTAACAAATAATTTAAATTTAAAACAAACAACATTTCGTATTCAAATTAGCAAAGCCTCAGCCGCCCTTAGTTTCAAAAATATAATAATTTATGTAAGCTTCATTTTAGAGAGAAAATGGGGAATTCGAATTTTTCGCGCTATTTTTCGGGAAAATGTTATTTTCATCTTCATACAATCTATTGATAATCTTCGAAAAATCATAATTCTAGTATTAACTTTCTATTATTTAATTTAGGTACTATTTGAACGTCAAAAAAATTTCTCTAAAAAATTTCTTAAGCTACGAGTAGACGATTTGCAAAAGTCGCAAATATTTGCGAGTATGAAGTCATTTTTACGTCACAATTTGCGGTCTGTTATCGCAAATCGTCTGAACACTACTTTGGGACAGCCTGCAAATGCTTGTAAATCATTTGCGTATGATTTGCGAGGCCCAAATCGCCAATGCATTGACATTTTGGCAAATCATGTGAACACTCACAAAAATAATTTGTGACAATTTGCGAGTATTTGCAAATCGTCTGAACAAAAAAAACTCGACTGTTTAAACGACCGATTAATCAAAATCTAGACACAAATTTTACCGATTCTTAAATTATATCGACCTTTTAAAATATCGATTGTAAAAATTTCGACAGTGATCAACATTTTATCAATCGACATTTCAACAGTCAACATTTTAACAGTCGAGATTTTGATGAGATCATAGTTTAAGGATGAACTAATTTTTCAGTGCCATCTTCTCACTCGATTATTTAAGGTTGAACAAGAACTTGTGTGATATAACCTTTTATTTTGTTTCAAGATAGTTCATTTTACCCCGTTTTCTTGCCTATACATATAAAGGGGTTTTCAACAGAGACGCTACAAAAGTAGAGCGACAGGGATAACAAACGACGCCATATTTCTTGCCGCTCTTTTGACATTTCTCTTCAGTAAGGTTTGCCATTTCATGATGGAAAGATATACTCGTACGAGCCAACAACGAGTCGAAATTATTAAAATTGACTACCGAAGTTCGGAGTCAGTGGCCTCAACGTTAAGAGCGCTTCGTCCAATTTATGGTCGTCATAATCATCCTAACAGATCAACAATTGAGTGTCTAGTGGAAAAATTTGAATCCACAGGCATAGTACAAAACGTTCCCGTGCCAGTGAGACAAGGAAGTGCCCGTAGTGTCGAGAATATTGCTGCCGCTGAGGCTTCAGTTGCAGAAAGCCCAAATGTGTCTCTCACACGTCGTTCTCAAGCGTTGGGCATCTCTGTGACGTCGTTGTGGCGAATTTTGCGAAAAAATCCTGGCCTACATCCTTACAAGATTAAATGAACGCAAGAACTGAAGCCGCTTGACCACCAGAAGCGTCGTATGTTCGTGAATTAGGCTGAGCAACAACTTGAAAGTGATTCGGATTTTCATCGAAAAATCATCTTCAGCGATGAGGCTCATTTCTGGCTCAATGCCTTCGTCAGTAAACAAAATATGCGGCATTGGTCAGGCAGCAATCCACACGTACTCCATGAGTCATCATTGCATCCTGAAAAAAAATACGGTTTGGTGTGGTTTATGGGCCGTACTTCTTCCGTGATGATCAAGACCGGCACGTTACTATTAATGGGGATCGCTACCGTTCAATGATAACCGAATATTTTTGGCCCCAATTGGATGATATGGACTTGGAAGACATGTGGTTCCAACAGGACGGCGTGGCACTACAAGCCACACAGCGAATGTCACAATCAATTTATTGGAAACCAAGTTTGGAGAACGTGTTATCTCACGAAATGGTCCAGTCGCTTGGGCGCCTCGGTTGTGATTTGACGCCTTTAGACTATTTCCTGTGGGACTACGTCAAGTCTATGGTCTATGCCAACAAGCCAGCGACGATTGATGAACTTCGTACGAATATCGAACGTGAAATTGCAGCAGTATCGTCCGATTTAGTAGTAGTACCTAGTGGCATAATGATTAGTGTGTAGGACTGTCATGCCAAAGGTCTGGGTTCGATTCTTGGCCACTGCCACCTAAAAAAACAGAAATGTTTTTTTTCCGAGGTACTGCCTCTTGCGAGGGACTGACAAATCCTCCAAGAGTATACTTGTCATGAATAAGTGCTTCTCATCTAGCCGTTCGGACTCGGCAAAAAATTGTAGGTCCCCTCCATTCCTGCTAACACAACACGCACACAAGAATGGTTGAGAGTTGTTAGTCACTAGGCCCTGGTTCTCCATGAGCTATTGCGTCACAAAATTTATTTTATTTTTTTTTATCGTCCGATTTATGCTTGAAAACCGTCAAAAATTGGGTTCAACGTCTGGACTTCTGCAAGCGTGCCCGTGGTGGCCATACAAAAAAAAAGTCGAGTTCCATACATAACGGCATCAAACGTACTTTCACAGAAATAAAAATTTCATTGATATCCAAAATCGTTTTTGTTTTATTTAAATAAACTTTTGTAGCGCTCTCATTGAAAAACCCGATATTTTGTTTTCTTTTTTTTATCATTTTTTGCTTCTTAAGTCACTTTGAATTATTACATAATTGCGAATCACTTCAAAAATTTTCTTTCCAAGAAATATATTACCATTATTGTACTTTAAATAATATTATTTTTTACTAAAATATCTAATATGTAACAAAATATGCATTGAAAAAATTCTGTTATATGTAATAGTACTATTTTTATTACTAAGGAAGCACGAGTTTCATGTTCCTAACATCATAAATATTTTTGATTTATAAGGATCATGCTCTCTTTCGTATTATTTTGAGCACAAAAATCATCGCACCAACATTGAAAAAAAATTGAAAATACCAGCTTGTTCAAATGAAGTATGTTCGTATTTGACGCAAAAACAAACAAGGTTTATACTTGATTCTACCAAGATTTTTTTTTCAGTGTACGTACGTATGCAAATTATATAACCATCATCGCATGGAAGAAAAATCCTATGAATTAATTTTAGTATAAGTACACGCATCTTCTTGGTAAGGACGTCCAGTGATGCCGCTATACCTATCAATACATGAATCAGCTTTTTTCTTTCTTACAAAAAAGTCTAAAACTTAAAAATTAATTCACGAGAAGATTTGTCCATGAATTAAATGCACCTCCAAGGTCGTTATAGTTTGGTTTTATTTAAATATTTATTATCATGCGTGACTAAAAATAAATAAATAAAAAGCGAAGGAGTATGCGTATAATAAAAAAAAAAAACAGGTACTTATCTTTCTCATTTGTATACTTCTTTCGGAAAGTTGGTACGAATTATTTAAGTCTGTATGCAGTCGCGGGAGATCATATTCAACCCGAGTGGGTAACTGGTATATGAAATATTATAAAGTCAAAGGGCCTTACTAATAATCAAATTTAGCAACGTGCTAAATATATCAGTGAAATAAACCATAATGTTATGGATCTCAAATAATGAACCATACATGGAGTGTTAACTTTTTTTAGAGTCCGTACCACATATAGTTCGTTATTTAAAACCAAATTAATTTTAATTAAATTAGGTCCAACCATGTACGCTTTATTATTTAGAGTCAATTTCATTATGGTCCATTTCAATAAAACATTTAAGTCTTCACTAAATTTGATTATTAGTAGGGCCCATAGTTTTTTAATTAATGGCTGATTCTACGAAAAATGGAAGAACATTTTTGGATGCAAATAAACGTTAAAACTAACTTTAGTTGAGAATTAAAACGTCCTTTTACATATTTATAACAGAGCTGCCAGTCAAAAAAAAAAAAAAAAAAAAAAAAAAAAACTGCAATTTTATGGTAATGTTTAAAAAAGTAAATAGCAAAGTTTTTTTTTCTATTTTGAATCTTTTTTTTTTAAAGCGTTTAACCCTTGCCTTAAGAGAGATAAACAACCCTCTCAACCCAGTTTTTTCTCGTTTCGACACAAATATGAAATTTTAGGCAATTCGTTTAGTTCCAAAGTTAGTAGTGTAGACTGTAAACTTCACCAAATAATCTGCTACTCTGGTCAGAAAAAATAAACTTGTGTGAATGATTTACATTTTTTGAAATTATGACAGATTTGACTTTTGTAAACTTAAAACTTGTTTCTATCGCGTAGAGTTTTTTAAATTGATTTTTGAACCGTCTTAGATAAGGTTGACCTGGTAAAACAAATAATACTGTTTTCCCTAATTAGATCAAGTTTGGAGGACTTATTCTACATATTTCTACAAAATTTAATAACTTTTTTCTATTTAATGAATCTGGTTAATTTTTTTTTTTTATTTTTCAGATTGATTTTTAGATTTAACAAAAATGGATAACTGGGACACTGAAACCAGAATTTGGATTGTCCGCCGCTATCACGCACTAGAGTCCGTAGTTTCGGTTCAAGGAGAGTACAGGCGCACGTTTGGCGGCAATCCTTCGAGCAGATGGACCATAATGAGATTTGTTAATAATTTTTTTAGAGCATGGAACAGTCAAAAGAAGACCTTACCATCGAAACCCTTCAGTTCGAATGGAGGAAACAATCGCTGCTATAGCTGCCGCCATACAAAACAATCCCAGTTTTGATAAGAAGCTTATCTGCTCAAATGGGTACAAGCAGACAGTCATTGCAGTCAATTATGCACAATGATTTGGACTTATTCCCAACAAACTGAACGCAGCAGACTTGCCGATTCGCTTGGAATTTTGCCAGAAGATGCTTTAAACAGTGGAAGAGTACGGAAACATGTTGAACTGTCTCTTTATGTCTGACGAGGCCCATTTCGATTTAAACGGCAACATAAAAAATGTTCGAATATGGAGTACTTCCAACCCACATTTACTCCATGAGACGGAATTGCATCCACTTCGTCGCACAGTGTGGTGTGTAGTTTCATCACGCTGAATTGTCGGGCCCTATTTCGAAGAAAGTGGTCACACCGTTACGGTTACTGGAGACCGTTATTTGAGCATATTGAGAGAGTTTTTCTTTTCAGAATTACGCCGAATGAGTATTTCTTCCAACTCTGTATGGTTTCAGCAAGATGGTGCAACTCCTCACAAAGCCGGGCCTGTTATCACAGAATTGCGACGAAAATTTCCCAACAAGCTGATATCCAGAAACTCCACATTCCGTTGGCCCCCCACGCGACCTGACCTTACTGCACCTTACTTTTTCTTGTGGGGTTATTGCAAACAAGAAGTCTATAGAGCAAAACCAACAAATTTAAATTAACTAAAGCAATCCATTCGCGAAACAATTGCTGCTATTCCTGTCTCAACTCTCCAAGCAGTAATGAACAACTTTTTGGTTAGATGCCGCACATGCATCAACGAGCAGGTTGGACATTTAAAATCCATTATTTTTAAAACTAATTGAGCTATTTATTTAATTATTATTTAATTATTAATTAATTTAATAATTAATTGACATGAAACCAGATTCATTAACTCACATTTTAAAACGTTTTTTTAAAAATAAAAAATCGCAGACATTTCAAAATCCTGTAGTTGTTCTGATTAACACTGTAAAACCATTTGATTTTGAAGATCCATAAATGCAAGTATAAACAGAAGATTACGATCAGAGGATTTAAAAAAAGAAACATTTAAGCGTTTAGTATATTTCACTAACCCTGACGCCACATGGGCAAGTACTGGCAAGCAAGTTGCAGTTTGTTCACTAGCTCATACAAACCCAAGCAACTTGCTCATCAACTGGCATGGAATTTTTGAAGCCAGTAGTGAAGCAAGTTGAGAAGCAAGTTGGGAGATAAGCAAGTGGGAAGCAAGTGGAAGGCAAGTGAAATGAAAATCACGTATTTGACAGGCAGTGTATGAAGCCAACTTCCTTGCCAGTACTTGCGCGTGTGGCCTCGGGGTAAAAGTACAGTCAAAGTTTTTGACATCACAAAGATTAGTTACAGGTTGGACTTTTTATTTTATTGTTCCTTAAGGTCTAAGTCATAATAACAAAAATGACATCTTCCCCGTCCGTTATTTCGCAAACTCTTTTTTTTGGAAAGCACACCCTCTAAATCAAAAGCTTATGCGGTAAAAAAAAATGATTGACCAAATTCGATCCGAGTTCATTAACCCGTGCCATACGTCATACTTTTCCCATACAAATTTGTATGGGAATTTCACACTTTTCACAAATTTTATTTTTTTTTTCTCTCGAACTATTTACATAAATTATTCTTAATTTTTTGTTGATTCTGATTGATTAATTGTTTTTGCATTAAAAGAATCCCGAAATTGTATACCATAAGTCCAAACAGGTTTAAGAACCAGTCAGTATAAAATCAATTTATTTTCAATACTAAGCTTTGAATATTTACCGAGTAACCAGTTCATATCTCTTAATTTACTTTTTAGTTCTTTGCATTTCTTTTAAACATGCGGCTTCCATTTTAATTTCACGTCTAGAGTCATTCCAGATACTTTGCCTCATTTGCAAATGGAACAAGAGCGGTATTAAGAAAGACGGGTAATCTATTTATTTTTTTATACGTAAAGTCCACGTGGACTGACTTTTGTTCATGGAGCGCTATTCGCCATGTTTTCGTCCACTCATTAACATTATTAAGAGCATTTTGTAATTTAATTGTAGCTTCGCTAATCGTTTGGCCTACTGCTAGTATTGCAGTATCATCAGCAAACGTGGCTGCAATAGTGTCATCTATTTGAGGTATATCGCGTGTAAATAAAAGGTACAGAACTGGACCTAATACACTTCCTTGTGGTACCCCAGCCACTATTTCTTTGAAATAAGAATAGTCATTTCCGGGTCTTACACGAAAAAGTCTTTCATTTAGATATCCGTTTAGAATGTTGTAAAGTCCTTCAGGCAGAACTTGTCTTAATTTGAATTTGAGGCCATCGTGCCACACCTTGTCAAACGCCTGCGACACGTCCAAAAAGACAGTCGAACAGATTTTCTTTTCTTCAAGAGCTCTCTCAATTACGTCAGCAATTCTATGCACTTGATCAATTGTCAAATGCTTGCTTCTAAATCCAAATTGATGTTCAGGTATTAATTGTTTCTCTTCTATTATCGGCTGCAGGCGCAGCAGAAGTATTCTTTCAAAAACTTTTGATATTATAGGAAGAAGCGAGATTGGCGTGTAAGACTTCTTTTCGCAAGATGGTTTACCAGGTTTCAAAACCATTATGACTTCCACAGTTTTCCATTGGCTCGGAACATATTCTAACCTAAGAGCAGTATTTATTATGAAAAAGCGGTTGATTAGTCCTTTACGAGAGAGCATTTTTAAAATTTCTACCGTTTTTGAGTCATATCCTGGAGCTCTATTTGACTTAAGCTTCTTTATTCTCTTTTTAATTCGGCAAATGAAGCATTTCTTGTTATATAGCTTTCATTTAAGGTTAAATTCATATTAATATTCTCGTTGAGTTCTTGCCCATCGCTTTTTCTTTGTCATTTTTAGCCCATTCATTTTGGCCTTTCTTAATGGGGATTACTGGAAGCTTTAATTTTTTCGTTGTTTTTACAGCTTTCCAAAGTTAGTAGTTGGATTCTTTCCCCGCTATCAAATCTTCAAGGTAATTTTCAACTTTAAGGTTTTTGAAATCTTTTAAATTTAAATGAGCTTTGTGTTGAGGAGGGTGATTCGATAAAGGTGTTACAATAAGATAGAGCGTGTACATAGCTATGTTAGGTCAAGAACGAAAAAAATCGTATGGGAGGCCGGGGTCTAGTTCTTCCGTTTAGTTGGGATTGGGTATGGGTATTAAACATATTATAGATACTTTAGTGTAAAGCCAAAAATTGGATGTGCATCCTTTTCAGATTTCACATTCACTTTCTGCAATACATGAATAGATTTTGAATTTTTAAAGTTCAAATTTTGAGCAATAATAAAAATGTTTTATTTTATTTAATTAATTTTTTAGTTTGAATCACAATACTTTGTTGAATTTATACAAGTGGATGGTATCCATTTTCGTCAGCGGTGAACTTAAGATTCACTGGAGTTCCATCTGGTGCTGTCCAAGAAGCTTGACCGTCCACAACTATAACAGATGTTTCTCCGGCTGGCTTCAAGGATCCAGTTTCTTGACGTTGGATTCCATTGCTGGTCTCATATCTTTAAAGGAAATATATATATTTTTTTTTAAATCACTGTTTTTCTAAACATTATAAATAACATTATATCCTTCTGAAGAGATGGATGACTTACGAAAATACATAACCATTGATTCCATCATTCTCACGATTATCACGAAGGACTGTTGATTCTACATCACCATCCAGCGGTGCTCCTGAGCAGACAGCAATCAATGCAACGAGTAGAACAATAACGAATTTCATGTTGAGTTAATTTTGTTGAAACTAAAATTATATCTTCATCCAAGTGGCTTCTTATATTTATATGAATTTGGGATTCAATCGAAAAGATTAAATGCAAACAAAAATAATGTCAAAGTTAGTGTGGATATAATAATACAGGTTAATAAACGAGTTAGGATTATTGTTATTAATTTGTTTACATTTATTTTTAACAAAAGAAGACAATGGAAAAGTTTATGTTTGAAGAAGAAAAAAAAAAAACAATAAAAGGAATTAAAAAAAAATATCAAAGAAATATATTTTTTTTATAAATGACCAATGCATACATTTATCTATTGTTACCAATTAATAATAGTCTTTGGTCTCAAATGTATAGTTTTTACTAGCGGAACCTGATGTACGCTGTTTGGCTGAAGCCAAGGCTATGGATTTTTGTAAATAAATAATATAAAATAAAATAGTATGTAAGTAGCTAGCAGTGTTTTTTAAACGCATATTATATACGCTTAAAAAAACATTATATGTAAAATACAACAACAACAATTATAGCCTAAGGCTTAGCTTATATTTCCGCTTGTGAATTTGTCGACTATAAAAATAGTGCTTTCATTTTGCGATGAGTTAACTACTTATAAATGTTTTTAACACGAAAACAATTCATTATAATGGTAAATTTAAAATAGGGTGAATCGGGGCAAGCGTACAGTGGAAAATATATCTTACCTATTAATATGTTTTTCGAAAATGAAGCAAAATTTGAAAATAATTCTATTTTTGTTTGTTGTAGAAAATAAAATTTACCATCGAAATTGATTTTTAAACAAAGGGTTAAAAACATATTTGAAAAATCACATTTTTTATTTATTTGGCTATAACTTTTTTACCAGCTGAAATTAGAATTGTTCAATACAAAAGAAAGATAGTAAAATTTCCTTTAAAATGACTTATTCAAAAAATGTTTTGGCTATTTTGAGAATCTTGTTTGATAGTATGATTCATTTATGACCAGTTGGGTCAAAAATAATAATAAAATTAAATTTTTTTCACAGTTTTAGGGTTGCCATCTAGTTTTTTCTTCAAAATTTATCATAATTTCCAAAATCAAGACACATGCTTTTACACATCTAATTTTTCTATGTACTTTTAACCTTATAAGAACTTATACCAGATGAGTTTTTCGGTTGAGACCACTTGCCAGACAAGCTAGACGATTTTAAAGTGGGATATTACCTACGTATAAAAAATAACTTTTTAAAAAAAATGTTTCAAAGTTACAAATTATTGACAAACATTATTTTCCAAAGACAGGTTTTAAATGCAAGTACCTATAAATAAAAGCTGCTATATCTTCTCCTATAATTACAAAAATACAGCCAAATGAGTTTAGTGGTCAAAAGTGCTTGCCAGACGGGACTAACATTTATACTACTACTACTACTACTATTATAATAACGGGTGATTTTTTAAGAGGTTTAGAACTTTAAAAAAAAAAAAAACACAAAAAATTCGAAAAAATGAATAAAATATTTATTTGAATCGATAGTTTGAACCTTGCAATTTAATGTTTAAAGATAATTTCATGCAAATGTTGACCGCGGCTGCGTCTCAGGTAGCCCATCCGCTGAGTCCAATTTTGGCATACTCTTTCACACATATCGGCCGGTATCTCACGAATGAATGCATGGATGTTGGCTTCCAGTGCGTCAATCGAAGCGAGCTCGTCCCTATAGACATTAGCCTTGACATACCCCCACAAAAAATAATCTAATGGTGTCAAATCGCATCTAGGCGGCCAATTGACCGGCCCGAAACGTGAAATTAACTGTTCACCAAACTCGCCTCGCAATTGCGCCATTGTTTCGCGTGCTGTGTGGCATGTGGCACCGTCTTGTTGAAACCACATATCATGCAAGTCAAGAACTTCCATTTCGGGAAAAAAAAAAGTTTGTTATCATCGCTCGGTAGCGTTCACCATTGACAGTAACGCTGCGATTCGCATCATCTTTGAAGAAATATGGCCCAATAATGCCGCCGGCCCATAAACCGCACCAAACAGTGGCTTTTTCGGGATGCATTGGTAGCTGTTGCAATGCTTCTGGCTGATCTTCACTCCAAATGCGGCAATTATGCTTATTTACGTACCCATTCAACCAAAAATGAGCCTCATCGCTGAACACAATTTTTCGATAATAACGATAATTTTTCGAGCACGAATTTTGATAGTAAAATTCAATAATTTGCAAGCGTTGTTCATTTGTAAGACGATCCATGGTTAAATTGCAAACCAAACTGAAGCTGTTTGACAGTGACACAAGGTACTAAACACACGTCAGCTGTCAAAACCAGTGTTGCCAAAACCAAACCAGCTAAAAAATCACCCGTTACATACACCAAGTGAGATGATTTTTTTTTTAATTTTTCTCAGTAAAGCTATACCATACCCAATTACTCATTTCCCGCTTGACGTTGAGTTTCGGGACACCCCATTTATATTTATACATTAAGGTGGTTGGAAAAAGGATAATCATAGATAAGTCTAATTCGTCTCAAAATGAAGATACAAAATGTCCTAATATTTTCAGATATTTAGTATCATGCTCCCTATATCTACGGTGACCATCCGTCCCGGATTTCCCGGGAGTGTCTCGTATTTCTATAGCCTGTCCCGGTTTATTTTTTTTATTTTTTCAATGATTTTTGTTTTGAAAACAAAAATATTTTGAAAAAATTGTGCACTACAAAATGTTTATTTCTGATAACTTTATAAATAATTCACATTTAATTTATATTATTTAAAGGCTTAAGGCCAGTTTTTCAGTATGCGCTCATCGTATAGTTTCGGGTTAAACTTGAGTTAACTCTAGACACGTGTTTTTTCAATCGATTTAAATCCTTAGTTAGCTCACCTAATTTGATAAATTCTCTCAGGCACTAAACTCTCTGTTGTGGTGCCAAGTCGATTTTGATTGTGATTTTTGAAACGCGTAAGATAATTTTTGGCAAATGAAAGATTCAGTTAATTCTTAATTGAAAACTGCTACTGAACTAACTTAGAGTCAGCTGTTTAAACGTGGGTCAAATTTTAATCCATGGTTAAGCAATTTTAAATCACTAATTTCGGCGAGTTAAATGAGGTTCAACGATAGTTCTAGGTTCGATAATGTTATAATAGCCAATTTACACCTTGAACCACCGTTGAACCTCATTTAACTCGCTGAAATCGGTGATTTACAATTGCTGAACCATGGATCAATTTTGTTTGTACAACGCGTAAACTTATTTTCAGCTAACTCTGATTGTGCTCACTGCTTTAAAAAACTGGCCCCTTGTTGCAGATGACTGAACCATTTTAATAATGAAATGGAAAATGTTAAGTTTTAATTATTTATTTGTTTATAGTTTGATATGTTATGAGGATATTATAGTCGATTTAACTGCTCCTTTCTTTTTAAATATTTATTTATTTTCTTTTGTTTTTTTGTTAATTTTTTTTATTTTTATTTTAAATATGTCCAAATATAAATTTTTTCACATTTTAAATTTTGTTTACCTTTTTATCCCGTGTTTGGTCCCAAAAATATGGTCACCGTACCTATATCCTTATATCTAGTAACGATTGAGGTTAATTTAGTAGATAGTAATATTTTCTACAAAAAAAATATTTTATTTTTTTTTTCTCCGACTGATGGGCAAGAAGATATTCGAGGGCGATATGTTCCGAGGGCGATGTGTTTGTATTTATTTTATGGCATTAGGTCTTATATGATATATTTCTTATCCTGCGGGGTTTTGGGAAAACATTAATAGATCAGTATTTACGAGTTTTAATCATTGTTACCTACGACTTTTTAAGAATGAATACTTTCTTGAGAGAGAAAAATTGGCGCAATAATTAATTTTAAGGAATAATTAACATTGATTTATTTAATTGTAAAATAATTATTATATATAACTATGTATTTGAAAAATAAATAGGAAACAAAAAGGTTATTCATGCAACGTCGTAAGTTTACAAATTGTGTAAAATGATAAGTTTACGCAAAGTTTGCATGAACGACCTTTTTTAAACATTTGATAAAATGCTACGTAATTCAATCAGAGTAAGAGTCACCTGACGTTTGGATAAGTTTTACCAGTTTGGTTAATTTTACGCAACAAAATCCTTTGATAAGTTTAACCAAATTGTGTAAATAACTTCCCATACAAAATTTGACACTTCATTAACCAAAAGATAAACTTATCCAATTTGTAAACTTATCAAGGGTTTTACGAATTTGAATGAATACCCTTAAAATAATAAAATATAAATAATATAAATAACAATAATAAAGTTTAAATAATAACTGTTCATTAGCATATATTAAATTTCAAGAACTTATGTCGGTTTCATAATCGGTTGTAGAATCATCACCTGGATTGATTTTAATTGAATCCGATATTGTGTCCCACATCAGGTCGTCAGAAAAGTATTCTTCTTCAGTTCTAATAGCTTTATCACATACCTTTAGCCAATCTTCAGCTGTTATTTTTGAAAACTCTTCCTCTTCTAATTTTTGAACATCTAATAATTTTAATGTAATGCTAGCAAAAGTAATTTGTTTTTCCTCCAATTTATTGTGGTACGCGGCGTTCTCCATTACAATAACAGAAGGTTCCTCCAAATTATTCAAAACTTGTTCTTGCATCCATTTGCAGAAATTTTCGAAATTCATGTCGTGGTGATAGTCTCCCGTTTTCGTTCCAGATTTGAATAAAAGTAAGGTGTTTTTCACGATGCCTTTTTTACCACCTGCATGCGCCATTATCAACCTCTGTCCCTTTGAAATTGGCGTCTTCAATACACTTTTACTATCATCAGTCCATCCCCTTGGCATTGTATGGGAGCTATGAGTATAATTTTCATCCAAATAAATGATATTATATCCTTTTGTTCTGTACTCTCGGATTTTTCTCAGATACTTCAATCGCATGAGTTTGATATCATTTCTTTCACAATGAAGTTTGCGGTTGTTTTGCGTTTTCTTTTAGCTAAATTCGTTTCTTCTTAGAATCCTGTTGGGAGATGTAATACTTAAGTAAAGCTGTAGATCTTCTTGGACTCCTTCTCTCAACTTTTTCAAAGATATGATAATTTTTTCCTCCTGGTGGAAGTTGAGCATTATACGCCAAATAGCTGTGATGTCAAATTCGTCTAGTCCAGTTTTCCACTTCGTATGTGTTACTTTTTTACTTGGCAATTTAACAACTCCTGATGTCTCTTCTTATTCCTTAATAATCCTTCTGATTGATCATTCTGAAATCCCAGTCAATTCCTTGGTTTGCGAGGTTGCGGAACTCACAGGATTTTCAAAAAACAAACTTTTTGCTTCTTCCAACTTGTCAACTAACAACTATCTTACGCCCCTGGCTTCCAATAGGCTTTCCTTTTCTTAAGGGATGCATGGATTGTTTTTTTAAATGTCGCTGTTTAAGCTTCTGGTTGTTTTTTTTTTAAACTGATCTCCAAACCAAAGCAAATATCATTTAAATATGTAAATTGCCTTTGATAAAAAAATTCATTCTTAAAAACTCGCAGGTAAAACTATTAAAACTCATAAGCACTGATCTATTTATATTTTCCCAAAACGCCACAGGTCAAAAAATATATCAAATAAAAACTAACGCCATAAAATAAATACAAACAACAGGGGCGATACCCCCGGAACATATCTGGTAAACCGCAAATCATAAAACCATAAAGCATACAAACACACAATAATCCCTTAACTACATCTACTATCTTTTCGAAGTAAAGTTTATAACTTAAAATCTTTCCTTTTTATCCTACCAGAGATGAAATACTTTTTTAGACATCAAGCTATGAAAGAAAAATATTTCATGATCAAACCTCATTGACGGTGTTCACATTGGACTGAAAAACTGGATTTTTTTTGACGTTTCAGTATTTACATCTTCCTTTACTGAAGAAGTGAGAGCGAGATGTGAATACTGAAACGTCAAAAAAAAATCCTGTTTTTCAATCCAATGTGAACACCGTCATTGAAAGAAAGTCCATCGCTGGAAATTCATCTCTATTTAACTGTGAGCGAAGCTATAAACAAAACTCACCCTCCTTAGTGCCTCAGTAATTTCGCAACAGCGATAATGACAACAACGTATGTACGCACATCATTTTTTTTTTCATATATTTTTGTGTATCTTTCAAAATTAAAAAGAGATGAGCAGAGACATTTAAAGAGAGCTGCGCAGTGCAAAGGCCAAGTGATTTGGTTGAAGCTATAGAGGTTTAAAACCCAAAAATTATTTTGAAACTATTATCTGTAACACTTCGTACCCAGCAGCATAGAGTACATCTATTTTCTAGAGAACCGACTACAGGGCTTTTTCTCTTTCATCCTACAAACGGCACTGAGAGGATTTTCTCCACATTGCCGAGCATGTGGTAGCTGTCGAATGCATTTTAAATGGAACCACACCCATACAATGATAACTTAATGGATTTTGGCTCATTAGACTGAAAACAACAAAAAATTGAAAACGTCACATTTAGAGTTATCCAAAATTCACACGAATTCACGGACAGGGAATTTAAGAGAGTTTTCTCTTAATGTGCTCAGATAAAATTGGCGGGTGTTTTAGGCAAGAGGGGTGGGTACGAGTCGGTTCTCCAGATAGTATAGGTACTCTACGCCCAGCAGCCTGTTTCTACTTGTTAATTTAAATCTGGTCTCCAAATTCAATAAACGCGGTATTCTTCCTTTCAGTACACGAGATTGGTACAAATCATCAGACACAGGCAGGAAGACAAATTAGTACCCAAATCCAACCTCCCTATGTTGACTTTTCAGACACAAGGCGGGGTGAACTGAGAGAAATCAAAAATACTGACAACAACAATAACAACCCAGGATCGTTAGAATGAAACGATTAATTGCTCCTTATAAGTCAGTCAGTTCGGTACGACGACGGTACGGTAAAGTGGTGTGACTAATAAATTAAAAGTAACCCAGGGTTCGGAGCGGTTATTTGAATAGGATTTCTGTGCGGTGAATTAGAATAAAAATTGCGGTGAGTTTATAGAAAAGGTGTAACGTTTCGTTACTGTGCTCTTCTCATTTAAAATTTGCATCCAAAGTCATTGCAAGGTTTTTGACGGTATTTGAAGTTAGGTACTCCTGGCTTAAGGCTCAAAGTTTCTAATGGTCACGCGCGATTTTCAACACCTTATTAGTGAGAAATTTACAAAAAGTGTCTACCACCCGAGAGATTTCTAGATCAGAAAAGGAAAACTATTTTCAGTAATTGGCCGGCCAGAGATTTTTTTTTTCTTTAAATTTTTCGTTTTCGTTCGAGTTCGTTCCAAGGTAACAAAAAAATGTTTGGTACTCATTTCAGTCATTTAAAAAATAAAAAAAAAGTATGCCATTTAAAAGGCCACTTCACGGTCATAAATGGTCAACTTTTTTCAGCCATACATTTTGTTTATGAATTTATCACGAATTAAAAAAAAAATCAAGGTTATAGCGGTTTTTGGCACCTCATTTATGGGAAATTTGTAAAAAATGTATATCATCTGAAATATGTCTAGATCTTTATAAATGGTCAACTCAGTCTCAGTAATTGATCGGCTATACATTTTGTGTAAATTTTCCATTAATGGGTGCCAATTATCATGCATGACCTTGCGTGACCTTGAGAAACGTTAAGCCTTGATTAGAAGATATTTAAGGCTGACTAATTTCAAGAACTAGTTGACACCTTTCCTGACCAATTAGATGGCATTTTGTTTTTTTCAAATTTCATTTGAGCTGCCAAAAATCCAGAGCCTGTTTTATAAACTTACTTTTTTTCATTCGGAGTCCATATTTTTGCTCGCCCATGGAAGATGTCTCCCATGAAAAAAAAATCTGCGGTTGCCTATGTTTTGGGCCATTTTCAAATTGAAAAATTTCCTTTGAAAAACACATAGGCCGAAGCGTAGTTAGATAATTGAGGGCCCTGGGGTAGAAATTAAAATGGGCCCCTTAACAGAAATTGGTTCAATTTCAACAATAAAAAATAAAAGCTAACATTCATTCCACACTATTCCATTGAGTATTAAGACATGGCAGCTTTAGCCTTGTTTTATTGAAAACTATGCATAGCCAAGCTAAAGCTTTTCAACAAAACGGCGCGGAACAAATTAGTTAATAAAGTTCTTTTTGTATGAGAATTCCAAAGTTCCAAAGCACTGTTTGCTAGTCATATTTGATTACACAAAAAAGGTAAAGTTACTGGCAGCTGGTGATTGTTGTTGAACTGCGTGTAAAATTTCAACTGACTGGCTGGAAACTTCTCAACAAAACACGGCTTTTGTATAGCATTAACAATAGCTTAAACAATGGGGAATATTCATAGATGTTGTTTAAGCTGTTACTAGAAGAATCTGAAATTTACCAGATGAAGTTTCAATATGATAAGCCTCACATTTGCCTATAGCAACAGCTCAAACAACATCTATTTTAATAGGCCCAAATGTCTTTAAATACGACCTAGCTCTTATACTCGTAGGTATGTTTAAAATAACAACCTCATAAATTAATCGATTTATACTTGTAAAATAAAAACGTAGTAGATTGCTTTCATTTCATTTTTTTTTTTTTAATATTTCTTAAACTAGTTAACAAATTTATCATCGGTTATTCCACCATTTTGAGAAAGGTGACAACAATAATTAGGAGAAGTTATATAAAGTCGAAAGACATATTATTTAGGCAACTGGCAAATGAGCACCGGTGGGTTGGAAACCGTTCTTGTCGGCGATGTAGCTGACGGAGTAAATAACACCATCATCACCGGTGTAGCTGTATTGGCCCTTGACGGAAATAGCTTCGTCATCAGTTCCTTGGTCCTCAATATGACCATCCTCGCTGGCAGACTTGCCATCGCTGGTTTCAGAACTGTTTTGAAAAAATGAATAAATAATTAAAATGTAAAAAAAAACAAAATATAAGCTGCACTTACGCGTATGAGTAGCCTAGAGGTCCTACTTCAGAAATAGCGCGAAGGATGGTAGCATCCTGGTCAGATAGTGGTGGAGCAGCTAAAGCCAAACCGAAAAGGGCGACGAAAACAATAACGAATTTCATGTTGAGGATTGTTGTGGTGTGTTTACTTGTGCTAAACTTTTGAAAGCTGAGGACTGAGTGACTTACAACTTCTAACACAGCATCAATTTATAGTCCCAAGGCAAAAATCAATGATGGTACAACACTTTGATAACATAGACATATGAGAATAGGCCTAAATCAGAAATTAAAAATGCAAATTTGTGGAATTTTATTGAACCGGTATGCAAAGGTTTTTTTCAATTTTTTTTTGGTAGGTTATGTATAAAATGTCACGCACATTCTTGGCTGAAATAAAAAAAAATATATTTAGATTTTTATAAATTATGCGTGAAATATTGATGGTAAATTTTTATGGCTATAGGGCTACATTTTAAACCACATGATGAGAACGAAAAACTTGAAAGACATTGGTATACAAAAGTGTAATCTAGTTTAAATGCTTAAACTTGATCATACATTTTTGCTTGTTCGGAATCATTAGCAGCATTTATGATTTAAGCAAAACAAAAAAATATTTTTGCAAATTTTTAAATTCATTCAAAACAATTTAAGAGAATGTAGAGATGGCGGATATTTAACGGACGTCACACGTATAACAAATCAAAACCCCCTATTTGATCATATTTTTGTAAACTTAGCCATTTTCTATGTATATTTTTGGGCATAAAATGATTGAATTCTAACTTTGAAACTTCAAACTCCAGAATAAACCATTCATTTCACATTCCACAGATATTACAATCATTTGGGCACAATTTTTTGGGAACCCATGTATCCTTTGCATTTTGTTTTTTTTTATTTCACTCATTCTCTTTTTAATTACATATTTATTTATTTATTTATTCTCTTTTATATTCACTTTATATATTGATTTATAGACGAGTGAGAAGTTAGTAAAGCAACTGTGGCGAATCAAAAATGAATACGTATAATTAGCCGTTAATTAGTTGTTAATTAGTTGTGACATTTAAGAATTAGGTGGATAATTTGCGTTAATTAGTCATTAATTAGTTGTGACATTTAAACATTTTTCGTTCTATGTTTTCTATGTTTTTTTTTGGGTGCTTTGCTAACTTATCAAACCTCAAAAAGCAGTAAGAACTTCTTATGCTTAATGTTTTGTGGCTAAATAATTTGCCATTAGTAAGTCTTTAATTAGTTGTGAAAAATTTAATTTAATCGCGCTTGTTTTCTATGTCTTTTTTGCGTCCTTTGCCAGCTTGATATCAAATTATAACCTAAAAAAGGGATAAAAACTGATATAGCAAATGGTTTTTTCCTAAATAATTTGTCGCTAACAAGTCTTGAATTAGTTGTGACAGTTTAGAATTTGTCGTGCAATGTTTTCTATATTTTTTTGCATCCTTTGTTAACTTTACATCAAGTTAGCATATCCCTACATCAAAAAGTGAGAAAACTGTTTAAGCCCAATGATATTTAGTCGTTAATATTTGTATTTGTATTTATATATTTGTAGAGTAATAAGTTTTGACTATTTCGAATTTGTTGTTCTATGTTTTCTATGTTTTTTTCCGAAAAGTGGTAAAAACTTCTAGACATAACATTTTTTTAACTTAATAATTTGCCTCTAATTAGTCGCTAATTAGTTGTGAAAAAATAAATTTTCTCGTGCGATGTTTTCTATGTTGCTTGCTCTTACAAGGGACGTTTTTGAACAAATTGTAACGACTTTCGCAATTGTACTCTAACGACTCTCGAATAAATTATAAGAAACGTCATCTTTCGGATTAAACATGATATAGACCAACCTATGGAGAGCTTTCGTGATCTTTAGAACTTAAGTACAAATGCAATCCCTTTGGAAGGGGAAATTTCTTCTACGGAAAGCTCTAGAAGCAGATACTTGAAAATTCAATTAATATTCTGAGCTTGTCAAACAAGTATAAAAGGTACATGTTTGACTGGCAGAAACACAGGTTATTTTTAATCGGAAATGAATAAAGTTGGTTGTAGTAAAAGTTAAAAGTGAAATTGGTGATTTAATTTCAACGGACTGACTTCTGCTCCGAGACCATTGATTTACTTATGTGCACTCATCTCCCAGGATGCATCTTCGGTAAGCATCTCGTAGGGATAGAGGTCCTTTTATAAGTGAGCCTGCCAACATTACCAGTCAAATGGTAGGATAGTAGGGAGAAAAGTGGCCAGGGCCATAAACTCTTTCTCAGCATTCAAGTCTGCAGGGTCTGATGGAATGATTCTACATATGCTCCATGGCTATGGTTATTGTACCAATTCTGTTAGAAATATTCCGGGGATTCCATGCTTCGAGCTAGAATAATTATTAATGCAGAGATGGATGCTATGCTGGATGCTGCTAGCAAGCTAAGAGTTTGAACGTGTAGGGGAACACCAAAGGGAGGAATTTATCTCCCCTACTTTGGCTTCTGGTCATCAACCATATATTCGGTGAACTAACATTTAAAAGTTCCAACCGCAGCCTTATAGAAACTATCCTCTCTCTACTCTCACTTGATCTATACACGAAGGAGTTTTCAACCAAAAGTTCTCTAGGGCTTAAGGATTGTGAAATTGCAAAAATGGCCACTGTGGTCATAGAACTATAGCTAATGAGCTTCACTGACGCAAACATTAAAACAGACTGTATTTCACCGAACATAGATTTTAACCCAGTTGCACTAACAAATGTTCTTATAAGGGGATTTTGGAACGAAAATCAGGTCACAAACGTAAATCATATTTTGATCATTTGAGACAGTGAGGTATCTTTTCAGATAATCTTCCCAAAAATAGATCAATATTGAATAAAGCTTCCAAACTCTTACAGTGTTTCCAAGTGGAAGTACTAACAGTCCATTAAATAAAATAAATACATTTGGGGGCACAACAGCTCGTGGAGAACCAAGGCCTTGTGACTTACAACTCTCAACCATTCCTGTGTGCGTGTTATAGGCAGGAATGGAGGGGAGTCCGAACGGCTAAATGAGAAGCACTTTTTCATGACAAGTATACTCTTGGAGAATTTGTCAGTTCCTCGCAAGAGGCAGTACTTCGGAAAAAATAACATCTCTGTTTTAGGTGGCAGTGGCTGGGAATCGAAGACCTTTGGCATGACAGTCCTACGCACTAACCATAATGCCACGAGGTACATTAAGGAACAAGAAAAAAGTAAACTCAAAGCCGCCATTGCGACAGATGGTCTACTATTGTCACTTTGTTGGGTTTCAAAGAATCTATGATCAAACATTTCTAAGATAAAAACAGAGCATTTAATAAAGCTTAGCAGATCCCATTGTCCTTATTGGTTGGAATCCTAACCTATGCAGAGGGTGTCAAGACGAAAAGGTGGAGAAGGGCTCAGTTTACTGGTTTTTGTGAATGCCCCGGTCTAAAGCTAGAACTAGAAAAGCAGCCTTCGTGGAATACTCTTTCGACCAACTGGAAGATGTCTAACGTTTGCAACTAAGAAATATCATAAAATTCATGGATCAGGGTGAGGCACCTTCTTCCCAAGACTTCCACTAACTCCCTCTTTTAACCCTTCCTATACTCACATTGTTCATATCCTGGGAGCACAATACAGAGACACCTAACTAGACAGCGAAGTGAAAAGGAACTACTTTATTGTGGTCGAGGTGGCAAAGGCTATGTCATTAAGAGCAAATGAACAACGATGCTCCGGCCCAGAGGATCTTTGAAAAAAAAAACTCTAGGAATGACGAAGACCGTGACTCAAGTGGCGCACCCCAGCAAATGATGGACGACAACAACCAACCAAGATTGTTATTTCAGGTTCTTTAGACCTTCCTATACTGTAGCACCCCCTTAAAATAGAACGTTAAGACGTCCAGCTTCCACCTTGGTTAGACTTTCATAATGTTTTTTTAAAAAAAGAAAATATTTAAAAACTACTTTTTTTATTTCTATTATAGACTAGTTAATAACTCTTATCATTCTTATTCTCTCATTGGCTTCAAGAAGGCGACAATAAATAGACAGAAGTATACTAGATTAACAGATAAGAAGGATTTAAAAGCTTAGACAGTAACTGGCAAATGAGCACCACTGGGTTGGAAACCATTCTTGTCGGCAATGTAGGATATGGAATAAGTGACACCATCATCCCCAACGTAGCTGAATTGGCCCTTGACAGCAATAAGTTCTCAATATGACCATCCTCGCTGACAGTCTTGCCATCGCTGGTTCAAGACAAAAAGTTATAAGGGAAACTTACTTGTATGAGTAGCTTTCTGGCCCTACAGCGGAATCTGATTATTATAAAAAATGTGTTCTAGGGCCATAAATTCTTGAGAGACCTAGCTAAACGCTATTTCCCAAAAATTAATATTGGTAGTGCATAATTTCTACTAGAATTAAACAGTATTAAATACGCAATGCTTGTAACAAGGAATTTTTTCTGAGTGTAGGAAGGTGGTTTTGCTGATACCATTTACAAAAACAATTAAGTGTTCATTGACAGTGTTCACATTCACATTGGACTGAAAAGCTTTTCAGTATTCACATCTCGCCCCCACTCAATTAAAAAGAAATTTCAATACTGAAACGTCAAAAAAAATTCAGTTTTTCAGTCCAATGTGAACAACGCCATTGACAGTTGGGCGGTTTGTTTTATTCTTAAGAAAATTGACGTTCTCTTTTATGTTTCTTCTCTTATCAAATCCAACCAATTAAATCGTGTTTTTCTTTATGAAATTACGAAAAATGCAAAGAGGAAAATAAAATCTGCAAAATAATTTTCTTCACATCTGAACACTTTTGTTCTAAACAAGCACATAATCAATTATAGTTAACTTGCTTCGTTCCTTTTACTTAAAAAAGCTACTTTAACTGACTTTATGTTGTCAGTTGTTCCTAAATTCAAAGCTAAAGTGTCAAAAAGTAACTTGGGTAACTTTTTCCAACTCATCCCTCTGATATAAGTTGAGATGGTTAATCCGTCAAAAGCAGCTGAAATCACGATGTTTTCATTTTGAGTTATCTTTTGTTTGTTGCTCAATTGTTCGGTTTGGAATTGATCTCATTTTTGTAAATAGTTATATTTTTATATTCCTGCCAATTACAAGCACACAGGAATGATTGAGAGTTGTAAGTCATTAGGCCCTGGTTCTCCACGAGCTGTTGCGCCACCAAATTTATTATATTTTAAATTTAATTGATTTTATCATCGATAGGGAGTTTAGAAAGTGTGTTCTATGTTTTGTGACATTTTTATCCGATTTGTAGTAATAAAATTTGTGCTAGTAATGCACAGTACACATATAAATATTATTATATTATATGAATACTAATATTATACCATTTATTTGTGTACTGTGCTTGAAAATAACGACAAAAATATTGCGCGCTTTTTTCACTGTATCAGCGCAAATTTTCGTTTATGACTCGTTTTGAAAATATTTTTTACTTTTTAATTCTGTCTCAGCTATCAGCTGTGCCAATTTCATTAAAATCGCTCAAGGAACAACGAAGTTGACATTTTTATTTGATACACCCATTGAAAATATTCTGTCTCAGGTACCACCGATGTCAATTTCAATGAAATCGCTCAAGGTGCAACTTTCTCCTGTGGAGTCAGGGTGTAAGGAATTTACTCCACTTAGCAAATACTAAAACCATTTAGTATCAAAAAACTTCCTTCCCTATAGTTCACAGAATTATACCTTACCTACAACAAACAAAAATTGTTCAGAACGGAACCTGTAAGCCATTCCGCCCAATCCGACTTTCAATTTTCCCCATACCGGGAGCTATTCACCTCTATTATTGAATTCGTCGAATGAGCCTTAGCTCATTTTTGAGATTTTAGCTATTAGTGAATTCGCGATAGAAAATTGAACGAATGTCGGTAACGTTACCTGCACCTGCTGGAATCTGCTGTTTTTTTTTTCCTTATTCCCCAGATAATCTTCATGAATAACAAAAACTGTAAATTAAAACTTATAATTCTTTATGTAAAAGTATAGTATCGTTAAAATAAGGAATTTAACATTCTTTTTAAAGAAATAATTTGTTCACAATTTTAAGATGGTGTTCAGACAGGCTTCACGTGAGGTCACTTATTTTGACGTGAGGCTTGTCTGAACACCCTTCGAGATTTTGGAAGTATCAATCACTGATCTCTATAATACACTGGATAGCGTATCGACACAAGAAAAATGCTTCCATTTGAAGAATTGTTATATTATGAAGCTGACCACTTTTTTGTATAACAATATAACTGTACAATAAGTTATATGAAATAATCCACTATGAAGACGTCAAATCTCCGTTCGTTGCTCCCCCCCAAATCTATTCGCTAACATTGTTGTGTTTGTAATTTTATTTCATTCACAAATGGTTTAGTGAAATGGAATTAAAAACGAAGAGTGTGAGAAGGAGGTAAAATCATAAAAAATCACAGACTATGTAAATGCATCAACTTGTTTGCAAACTGAAATGATGAACGAAGTCAATGGTTCCCATCTACATATTTACTTTTACCTATTTAATTACCTTTCTAATGATATAATTCTAGTGCCATTGGAAAATAATAGCACAAAAAAATGCACATAGTGAATAACTTAATGATAAAAAATACTAAAACAAACTTCTACAAAGTTTTTCCCTTTCATATCATTGGTCTGTTTCTCTTTCTTCAGATTTACATCTTTGAAACACGTTTTTTTTGTGTAGATGTAGACGTCAAAATATGAAGCCGACCACCTAATTGTCATCTTCAAATGGAAGCAAAAAAACTGTTATACGTTATAAGGAATACACTATCCAGTGTATTATAGAGATCAGTGGTGTCAATAAATGATAGAAGCGATATTATAGTGTGGAAAATGGTAGGGAAGTGCAGGAATGGGTAACATAGTTCATTCGCATTCACTAATTGAAAAAAAACGCAAAAGAGTTGTGGTGGCAGCACTTTATTTCGCTAACTATTTTTCTTTTCTTTTTTATTTGGCCTCCTTCTACCACCTACATCTTCTTCGCTGACTGTATTTTAACAATTTTATAATCAACAAGATTTCCCATACATTTAAATTTTTCGTAATCTAGCAGATTTCCACCAAATCGTCTTAAAATCTAATTGGCCTATTCACAATCACACTTAATTACTCATTTTTTCTCTCCCGCATAACAATTTGCCCATACTAGAGAGAAGATATAAAAAGAGATTTTAAATTTTTAAGTACAGTGTAAACAGATTGCGGTCCTTTTTATGTTTTATTCAAAGAAAAGTGAAATATGTGCAATTGTGTCCTGGGACTTTGACTGATTGCAATGGTTCTTATTTTTGAATTCCTTTAAGCAACTAAATTCTTTAAAAATTACAGAATCTAGATTATGTGTGGTGTGAAAGATTCAAGCAGATTTTCAAATCTTGTTGCTCAAAATCGAGATTTCGGTTCGGTGTGAAAAGGCTATAAGGGCCAATTTTTCAGTGGGGTCAGCTAAATTTCAATTGTAAAAGGATTGAAAGATTATAGTTTGATTTGCTTTAAAGATATACATAAGGCGTATTTTACTGGAAAATATTTTAGCTAGCGAATTTAAATTTTCCTCGGTAAATAACAACAAATCTCAGAATGTGTCAATTGATAAGCCATACATAGGCTTTGTAGTTGTTTACCGAGGAAATTTCTTGTCGCGCTAGCTATAGATTTAAGAATAGAACACACCTATTATAATTTATTTTACAGTTTATTTCCTTTTAGGAATTTATTTTCGTTTTTTTTATGTTATTTTTTTAGATGTTTCCAAATAAAAATGATGGAAGTTCTATTTCTATGTTTTAAATTTGTTTTAAACATTTTTTTTGTTTTTCACCCCGAAATATTATCACCGTAGTATGAGCCTCATAAACCTTAGAATCGTTTATGAGTGCTTGATGAATACCGCCCTTAGTAATTTTACGAATGTGAAATTAGTTATGCGTACAAAGTACCAACCGAAAAAGAGATTTTCCTGTCAACTGTCAGTTTTAGATAAAAAAAAAAGCCATTTAAAACACGCCATATTAAAGTCTTGAGCCTGGCACTTCATTTCCTTCAAACGCATGTTTTTTCTCAAGCGTTAAGCCTATATCTTCGCTGCAGAAAAAAGTAGAAATCTTTGATTTTTTTTTGATTTTTTTTTATAATAAATTGGTTTTTGTTTACTTTTCCTGCTAAAGTTTTATTCGATTTAGTTTCCGAGTTATAACAATCATATTGAAAATTGGCCAGTGTTACCATTTTCTCAAAAAACCCAAAGTTGAATTTAACTACATTTTCAGTTTAAAGCATACTTTTGTCCCAAAAAATAAACATATTAAATAATAAAAGCCTATGAACGTAATTCTTGTCAAAGCCGTATTCAGAGCGGGTCACAGAACTTTGATCCACCTACTTTTCCTTTACAATACTAAATTTGTAGGTACTCAAATGAGTGTAGTTAGTACTTAAACTTCAAAATTTAGTATTTAACTCACTTAGTAAAGGGTGTTTCTTAGAGGTATAGAACTTTGATGGTTTTTTTAAATTGACATGAAATTTACTTTATTTGAAAGATAATCTGCTGGTATTAATTTAATAATGATTTCTGGGAAATGACCGCCACGGCTGACTCGGACGTAGTGTTATCTGGAGGTTCATTTTTCGATGAGTTTTTCCAACATTTGTGGCCGTATATCGGCAATAACGCGGTGAATGTTGTCTCCCAATTCTTGGATCTTGGAGTCCCGATTCACAGGTCTGTATAACGTGAAATTATGCGGTTGCCAAACATTGCCTTCAATTAATAAATTTTGGCACGAGCTGTGTGACATGTTGCGCCGTCTTCTGAAAACCACAGCTCCTGCACATCATGGTTGTTCAATTAATGGGGCACAAAATCGTTAAAATCAAGTAAAGTCGCTTTGGACTGCGTAGGACTATCATGCCAAAGGTCTGGGTTCGATTCCCAGCCGCTGCCACGTAAAAACTGAAATGTTTTTTTCGCGAGGCACTGCCTCTTGCGATGAACTGACAAATCCTCCAAGAGTATACTTTGTCATGAATAAGTGCTTCTCATCTAGCCGTTCGGACTCGGCAAAAAATTGTAGGTCCCCTCCATTCCTGCCAAAAATACGCACACAGGAATGGTTGAGAGTTGGAAGTCACTAGGCCTTGGTTCTTCACGAGCTGTTATGCCACCAAATTTATTATTTTTTTTTAAAGTTGCTTTGGATGCGAATATTTTACCAACCAAACCATGCAACAAAATTTGGCTTCGAAGTGTCCATAGGGTTTGAATAGACCTTTCCATTAATGTATGGCACGATTTATTTCATTAACTTTGAAAAAAAGTTTGTTTTTTTTTGAAAAAATGGCAAGGGGTTATCCATTCATTTTTCGAAATCCATGAAAAATTTGTTTGTCAAAATTTTTACATAGTTGGAAAAGTGTATTAATTTCCTATTCAGAACTGAAAGCCACAACAATTCTGAAAGCTCGGTTCGTTAGATATTCACATATAACGGATTGCGTAAAAATTCACTTAAATTACATTGGATGCAAATATCTAATGAACTAGACATTGCAGAAGCTTTTGGGTTTCACAAATGGATAGCTTTTGAATAGATAGTGTAGAATTTGAAGACCAAAACTACTTTCGTGGCTTGGCGGCGAAAATATATCCACCCAAAAGCATTTTCAGGCTAAGTGCAAATAATCGAATATCACTTTGAAAGCCTATATTTCGAAAACAAGATATCACAGAAGGTTCTAAGTTTCAGTTTTGGAAAGCTCTTGAAAATCTCAATAGCAATTTTTATTTTTTAGCCTTGTTCAAAGCTCTGCTTCAGAAATATCTCTTCCATAAACAAAAATTCTGTTTCTAAAATTCTAATATTTCTTCAATGTTTATTTAGACTTCCCTCCCTAAAAATATTTCATAGTTCTAGTTCTGGTTCAAATTTTGATCCGTGGTTCAGCAATTTTTACTGACTGATTTGGGAGGAATAACTGAGATTCAACAACGATCGTTCAAGGTTCAAGTATGTTTAAGTAACGAATTTAATGCCTGAACCATCAATCGTTTAACCTTAGTTAATTCGACAAAGTTGGTGAGTTAAAATTGTTGAACCATGGATTAAATGTTAGTACAACTGGGCCTTAGTAAACTAATTGTGGGTAAATCAACATAATCGTTGGATTTCAAGCTGCTGTACTTTATTTCTTATAGTTTTGCTGGAAGTTCATGGATCTATCATTTAGTTTCAAAATGTGTTGTAATTTGCTCGAGATTTTGGAAGTGTCAATAAATGACAGAAGCGATACAATAGTTTGGAAAATGGTAGGGAAGTTCAGGAAAAGAACGCGAAAGAGAATCCAGCGCGAATCTGGTCAATTCCCGGGGAGTAGAATATTGCGAATTCTATAATCGACATGATTATTAATTTTCGGTAAGAAATAACTTCAGGAAGTCATTGTTTTCATCTGCCATGTGGTGCCGGTGACTGTGGTACACCCTGTATACATAAATTAACCTATATGTGCAAATTTAATCAAACGAAAAAACTGGGTTTATGGTCAAATTGCAGCTAATGGGTTTTACCCTAGTTTAATTATTTATGACATCGAATATACACTTCTTGGCATAATTCTCCCCCCCCCCCCTCCCCTCTGATCGAAAAAAAAGTCTGGCTACGGCCTTGATTCTTGAAATTACATTGAAACTTTTATATAGAAATATGCATGATCTGCAAAGCTAAGCATGAAATACATTTCAATATTTGCATTTACCATTTCAGTTATTTAACCTTGAAATTTTTTTTTTTACGCATTCGCTTTCCATACATGGGCTTTTGAAACAGTATTTTTGATTTTTTAACCTGGGCTAGTTACATAAATGTGGTTAGTGATTACTTTAATCAGAATATTTGAAATGATTAGTGCCATATCAAATCTCAAATCTTTACCTTAAATCATAATGTTTTTATATTGAATTGTATCTATGTTGATTTCATCAGATATTTTTTTCATAATATTCATCACCGTCTAAGATTTTAATGTGACATTCATATGCGACATTGAATCACATCAAAATAACATTAGAATATAACCTTGTGTTGTAGATATTAGGTTAATTTTTTTCTTTCCTCAAAATAAACTATATTAATTTGTTTTAAATTTTTTTTTTTTTTTGTATTTAGCTAAGACTAGTTAACAACATTTTTCTTATCACTGGAAACTCTCTCAATGACTGAGAGAAGGCCATAATAAATAAACTGAGATAGGCGCAGGATGAATAGTTCAGAAGGATTCATTAACTTATTTAAGGTCCAACTGGCAAATGAGCACCGCTGGGTTGGAAACCATTCTTGTCGGCAACGTAGGTGACGGTGTAGGTGAGACCATCATTCCCAACGTAGCTGAATTGACCCTTGACAGCAATAGCTTCATCTTTAGATCCTAAGTTCTCAATATGACCATCCTCGCTGACAATCTTGCCATCGCTGGTTTCAAGACTGTTATGAAAAAAAAAAAAAAAATATATATATAAGTATTTTTTTACAAAGACAAAAAGTTATAAGGGTAACTTACTTGTATGCGTAACTTTCAGGCCCTACAGCGGAATCAGAGCGAAGGACAATAGCATCCTGGGCATTTTGTGGTGGAGCGGCCAAAGCCAAACCGAAAAGGCCAACGAAAACAAGGACGAATTTCATATTGAGAATGTTGAAGATAATCGTAGTTTGGCGGAGGAAACCAAAGACTTGAGTGACTTACAACTGGCGAGTATGCATCAATTTATAATCGACAACAATGAATAGAGATGAAATTTATGAATAGCTTATTTGAAACTAAAAATTCAAAAATCCAATCTAACCGGTGCACGCATATAACTTTTTTTTTATTTTTATTTTTTTCTTACAAACAAAAAAAGAAACAGCTTTTTCAGAGACAAATTACAAATGCTCCAAACATTATTAAGATTGATGATAATTTATTTTTAGATTTTGATATTCCTTCGTTTTTCCCAAATCGGTAAAACTTTTTGGATATGTTGTTTTTTTGTTTGGTTAAGTTTTTTTTTTCTTTTGAATAAATTAAGTAGGTAGTTTGTTATATTTACAGCACATTAGCTGGGAGGTCAACAACTTTGCAATGTTTAGTATTTGGACTAATTTTTTTGTGAACCAAATGAAAGTGACGTAATTAATGATGTGCTAAATTTGCAAACTATACACGTGTTCAGTAAAACTTATCTAAAATTTCATGGCGAAAATAATGCAATTTGTTTTCAAGTTGATGGAGTTCTGCCTTAAAATAATTAATGAAACTTAAAATGTACCTTTTTAGGCTTCACGAGATAGGTATCTCTATTTAATCAAGTGAGGATCCAGGGGCTCCTAGGCTCTCGTATACGAGTGAAGCCCTGTGCGTCAAAATAGCTGTCCGGCCGGATACAGAAAATTGAAGTACACTTCATACTCAAACTGCTCTAGTACGAACCATAGAATATTTCCAACGAGACCATGGTTGGTTACTTAGATAAAGAAGGTGCATTTAACAATGTCGACAAATCTGCAGTCTTCTGCACTACTACATCCCTGAATGAAGATGGTTCGCTTGTTGAACTGATCAACCAAATGCTGACTAGCAGATCCATCAACTCAAAACTGGGCGGCTTTTCTGCTAGTAGGTCTGCCAGTAGAGGTACGCCACAAGGTGGTGTCCCTAGTCCTTTGTCTGGAAGAAGAGGGTTACAGAGTGACTGCCTGGCCAGAATAGAGTGCTGCAACTGGAGCTGCAGCTGCAACTGGAATAGCTGTCAAAAAATGCTGTACGTGCTTTTTTTACTCGCCCACAATGTGCTTGTACAGCTTTCTGATATTTTGGACATTTGAAGTCAGCTGTGCGAATTTAATTCAACACAAAAATAGAAAATAAAGCAAAAATAAAAGTGGATAATGATATAATGGAAGCTAAAATTACTTTATTTTTATCTTCAAATCCCATGTAAAGACTTGGTTGCACTCACAATTTCGAAACGTCAAAAAAGCTGCATGCAAAAGTTAATAGTTGGCAAACTTGTCCAGCTGCGTATGCAGCTCCATCTGCGGCTGCGTCGCATTCTGTTCGTATCTATGGATTTGTGTGTATTCAACATTTTGACAGCTATTCCAGTTGCAGTTCCAGTTGCAGCTCCGTCTCCATTCTGTTCAGGCAGTGATTGCATATGCGGACGATGTTGCTAGTGCCGTATCAGGGAAGCACACTACATTAAAAGAACTCCTACAAAAGGCTTTAAATAGGCTTACCAATTGGGCTGACCGCTGTGGTAGTGGGACTCTTCTCATGCAAAAAAAAATCGTTGGGAATAAATGGCTCCTTCAACCTGGAATTACTCATTGGCGCTTCGCACACCACCCTCTGCCGCTCTAGATATTCTGCTATATCGTCGTCGTGACGTCCCTCGATATTTTTAGCAAACAGGTGGCTGCAGATACAGCAATACGCCCTAAAAGCTTCCTCACAATGAACCAACAATAATACTGGCCATTCCATCATTCTGAATTGATTCATTACACCAATCCAAAACCACTATTCGGTAAAAACTTTCAAGTCACCATTCCTTCTTGAACCCTCTGGGACTTACTTGGATGATGAATTGGTTCATATCTCACGACAGATCAAAAACTGATGAAGGGATGGGTGGCGGTGTGTACTCAGAAAGACTAGAATTTAGTCTCTCATTCAGTCTTTCTAATCTTTGTACTGGTGGAATTTATGGCAATTAAAGAGGCCTTGTCTTGGCTGAAATAAAAAGTGATATGAACCACAGGTATCCACATCTTCTCGGAAAGTCAAGCTGGAATCTGTCTCTACTAACTCTATAACAGCCTTAAATTGCCTTTCATCGCTGTTGGAGACAGCGCAGCAGCTTAACATGCACCTGTGTTAAAAGTGCCGGGGCATAGGGACACTTGTTTGGCAACAAAACAAATCTGGCCAGCAATGGATTTAAAGCGATCTAAGTGTTTGATGGCTCTAAGTAGATTGTGTTACAGCCGGACACTGACTTATAAGCAAGCGCGCAATGCGTCTTGACGTGTTCTCTAACGATTTTTGATTGAAGATTGAATCGATCCCTCACCTTCTATGTACGTGCCCTGCTCTATAACATAAGGTTTGTTCGTTGAGCCATGAAGTTTCCTTAGAGTCGCCCCAAAGCAAGCAAATTCGGTGTTTTTTGAAACCTGAAACCTTAACTGGCCCTGAAGTAGAAGAAGAAGAAGTTAAGAAGAAGTAGAAGAAGTAGAAGTAGAAAAGTAGAAGTTAAGAAGAAGTGAAAAACCCAGGTTTTTTTGACAATTCTTGGGGTTGCCTAAAAAACCTGGCCAACCCTGGGTAAACTTCCACGAACAAACCTAGAGACGAAGACTTCACCTTGGTGATTTTTACTTCAATGATCCTAGCGATTTAATAAACTTAGACAGAGGCAGTCTACTGCGTTTCATAAGAAGCTCCAAATTGTGAGTGAACAGGGTGTTTCTCAATTTACCAACTCATAACTTAAGTGTGTCAGTCTTCACGACTAGCAGCCACTTCAACCTTACCTAACCTAAGTGGATGAGTTTTAAATATAAAAACGCAATTACCTTACCTCTTTCATAACAACTGCAATAGGGTCTTGAGCAGCTTATACTTTAAAACTTCATAAAATTAAGTTATGCAGTTTATGACAGTAACCAGGGTGTCCTTACAGGGTTTTTGAATTTCCTCTGGATCTTCGTAATACCACTTTGAATTTCGGAAAGAATAATGCCATATTTCATGTTCAACGTTCAAGTGAAAATAAAAGTGAAAGTTTCAGCCCTTTCTTCAGATGGGACAAAATAATTTGCCACTTAAGGCCGTTTTCGAAAGCGTTGTCTTTGTCAGAAATGTATTTGCAGAATATTCTTCTGCAAAAGTCTTCTGTTCAAAAAGGTAAATACAAGTTTTACTGCATTTTTTGACTCTGTGTTCGGTAGCGTAGTTTACTACAGGTCACATGTTCGAAAACATCATCTGCAGTCATTCTGCCATATAAGAATATCGAATTGATGAAAAAAATTTCAACAAGCCAAAAAACGTGTTCGTAAACATCAAATGCATTTGCATGATAATTGACGTTCAAAGGGTAGATATGTGCTTTTGCATTCAAGAGGACACAAGCGCCCAAGTTTTTTGTTAAACCAACTTCTGTCTACCAACTCCTACTCTCACCTCCCCGTGGACGATTGTTTGTGCCAGCAAACGAGTGAGGAGGCCAGGAGTGTACCCACTAAGGCACTTCTCCTTTCATCAAGGTGGCAGTGGAAGAATTACCCAGATGGAATCAACGGTAGTGTCTACAGTTCCAGTCTGGTTCAAGTACTTCGGGAACAATTTATACGGGCTACTACGACATATTAGGAGCTCAGGACTATAAGGAGCTGTCAATCCGGCTTCCCGCCCTTTAAATCATACTAAGGGTCTGGTCCTCCAGGTTTGGGACAGGTTTTGAACGTGCAGCCGAGCATTTACCGGAGGCCCTAACCAGCTACAAAGCAGGCATCACAGCCATCCAAGAAGTGTGATGGGATGGTCCCAGTAAAAGAAAACTGAAAGACTGCGACGTCTACTACGGCGACTGCTATCGACAGCAAGGACAGCATCTTTTTGGGTGTAGATACTTCGTTGGGGGTAGATTTAGGCAAGAAGTGCTGGGCTTTAACTACGAGTGCCTCACGACAATTCTTGAATCAAAAACCATCAGAAAAGTATAAGTACAGCGCAAGAAAAAATTCAATATTTAACGCTTTAAAGCATTAGCAAAAATAAAACAACTCAAACATACTTCATATTTCCTTCAAGCAACACGAAATTTTTGATGTTTAAGTCAGAGAGCTTATTTCTAGAAGGCGCATTGACAACAAATGAAAAAAAGTCTCTCGACATGAGGTTGACAGATTTGCTTTAATTCCCATATTAAAAAAAAAAGAAAGCGGAAAAGTAACAGAGTTTCGGAAAACAATGTTTCGAACCATAAAGTTTCCAAAACCAAAATTTCGAGAAACGAAATAATGACAAAATTTCAAAAAAAGTTGCAATTCATTGTCCCTTAAACGATTCCAACGAAATTGACAGAAAAGATAATTGAAATAGAATTTAAAAAGATGTAATTAATTATTAATTAAATTACAAATGTAATGATTACAACCCAACTCTGTTTACACGTAATACAAAAAAAATAATAATGGGAAATTTTCAAAATCATTTGTGTAGTTCTGGTCAAAAGTTAATCCAGATCCCGATGATAGCAAAACTCGCCAAATATTAGAATCAAAAAATGACGATCATTTGACAGTCGGATTGACGTTGACTTGACATTTTCGAAAATCAACTAACAGGTGTTTTCTTAGACGTGTGGTTTTCAAGAAGAAATAAAACGCATATAATTCAATTTCATGGCCAAGAATTTTGCTTTATTATAAAGATACGGGTTTGACATTATATTTTAAAAATTATTTCGGGGAAGTAGCTGCCGCGGTTGGCTCGAATAAATTCCAGCCGAGTGTCTCAATTTTCTACCACCTCCGAATATTCTCTTTCAAGGCGTCAATCGTCTCAGCCTTATCTGCGTAGAAAAGCGACTTCACATAACCCCACAAAAAAAATAGTCCAGCGGTGTTAAATTCCACGATCTTGGAGGCCACGCCACAGGCTCATGACGCGAGATAATGCACTCATCAAAAGTTTCCTTCAATAATGCGATTATGTAGACCAAATATTGGAACCAAACCATTTTTATGGTAATAAATTTGCACGATTTGCAAACGTTGTTCTGGAGTAAGTCTATTTATTATGAAATGGAAAATCAAACTGGGAATAAATCAAGTGACAGCTGTCAAACAGACCAACTCCGAAAAAAAAGTATTGCCAGGTTGAAAACCAATCGTCTAAAAAAAACATCCTTTACATATTCTTAGATGTATAAATTCTATCCAACTTTTCTAAAGCAGTGACTGATAAAGAATTTTCTTCATTGTATTCGTACTCTTCACCAAAACATTATTTTTAGTAAATATTTGGCTGTAGAAACTTATCACTGTTGCGATTTCATTAAACATGCAATACATTCTTGCTTTATATTCTACCCATAGCTTAGGAAACTCTGTGTGTCTTTTAGCACACAAAACATCAAGGTGTTAAATTCCATTCCTCACGAATACAAACAATTTCAACTTTGTTGCAAATTCTGTTCAAACAAATTAACTAGGTAGGTGCTTTATGCAAATATGTAAAAAGAACACACAACAACCCTCAAGCATCATTACCTTGTGCAAATTTGATCAAAAATCTTAAAATAACACCAAAAGTTAGTGTCATCGCTTTTCAACCGCAACAACTTAGTTTCCCAATCTTTCTTATTTTCTTTTTTTTTGTATTGGTTCCAAAGGAGGTGTAAAAAAAGAAGTAGAAATCACCGGCTTATGGCATTCCCATTTAAACCATCAGCTGCTAGTTTTTGACCACCATTTCGATGAAACGAGGTGCGTCAGCATCAGCATCAGGCAGTGATTTCATCGAAAATTGATGAATTTGCATGTCACTGCGGAGACTCGGAAGATTAAAACCAAATTCAAACCCACATAATAATGAATGCTTGACTGATGGCAATGCAAGTACTTTCGACGAAGAAGTTGGCAATATGATGATGGCCAAAAACGTCATTGGCATCCATTTATCACTCGGTAAGACTTGTTTCTTGGCTAAGGTCACCAGCACGCGTGATGTCTTAGCTTCATCATCAGCACGATATGATATGTGATATTTAAATAATCCGAAAAGAGTCTCGTCTGTGTCGTGCTGGGAACTGGGACTGGGATCGTGAAAACGCCTGAGGCTGGCACTTGCGCCAGTTTGATGAACGCTCTATGAAATCTTCAAAAATTGATTTTTGGAGGTTAATCCGCCCATCAATTTTAACAAGCAACAAAATCGAAGAAAACGAAGACATTTTAAGCTTTGGATATGCGTGTTGTAATACCATCAGGTATATGACAGGCAGGGAAGAAGAAATACGTCAGGTCTGACTCAGGCAGGGAATCTGCCTGCTGCTTGTAGTTTGAGACTCTGTTTGCATCTTCTTCTTTGACTTGGTTTTAATTCTCTCTAGAGGCACTTTGTATTAGCTATTTCTTGCAAGTATAAAAGCTATCATCAACGACTGACTGATACGCACAATCCCAACATCGATCATACAGTTCACATTATTGCAATTTCACAAGTGAAACAGAAATCCTTCCAATATGAAATTCATCATAGTTTTGTCTGCTCTTTTCGCCGTGGCTTTGACTGCTCCTATCGACGACTCAAAGAATGCCCAGATTTTGAGATACGAAAACGACAATATTGGTGTTAATGGATACAATTTTGCGTACGTGATAAACCTTCTTCCAAATGAATTTGTTTTTACAATAACATCTAATAGTCTATTCTTTTTTATTCAATTTTTATTTTAACTTATATTTTTTAGGTATGAAACCAGTGATGGAGTTTCACGTCAAGAAAGTGCTCAACTCAAAAATCCAGGAACAGAAAATGAAGCCATTTCTGTTCGTGGTACTGTTTCATGGGTTGCTGACGATGGCCAAACATACACTTTGAACTATTTGGCTGATGAAAACGGTTTCCAACCCGAAGGTGCTCATTTACCAGTTGCAGCTTAAGTGGAAGAAACTGTTTAAAAGAAACTCATCGTTGTTAATTGGTTTTTATAAAACTGAAGAAACTTGACTGTATTAATAAATTTAGAAAAAAAGAATAATCATTTAAATAAAACATAAAAATAAACTTTTGCATTGTTGTTCGCGTTTTTGAAATTATAACATTAAATTATACTAAAAATCCGTTAAAGCAAATCTTAAAAAGCAATTTTAAATATGCAGTGCAAAAAGGGAGTAAGGAGGAAATACCCACGGGTTTATTTTTCATTTTGAAAAGGACACGAAAGCTAGGGGTTTTGTTACCTTTTTCTTGATGGTTATAATTCCAATTATGAATGGAAAGAAGACCCATTCAACAAAATAAAACAAATCAAATTTAATATTACAAATTCAAAGTTTCTTTAAATCTAGATTCTTTAAATGCAAAAGAAACTTTGCATACACCAAGCCACGCACCTACCCCAAATTCTATAGTGAGCCCAAATCCAAAAAGCTATAATACCCACGGTTCTTATTTCTATTTTTTCGTGGGTCTTATATTGCCATTTTAAAATGGAAAATAAACCCGTGGTTGTTTTTTCCTTTTACTTTGGGAAATGAGGCCCTCGGAAGTTATTACCGCGGGTCTTCCAGCACTACACCTATATGTAGGTATGTGTTAGGGAGCGGATTCCAGCAGTATTAAAAAAAAAAAAAGGATCCGCTCCCTAACACACGTGCTAACTAGCACACAGATAGACAACTTGTCCGTTCGATAACTTTCCAGTATTTATCACTTCACCAAATTCACCACTTCGTCAAATTGTGTTGACTTTCTAATACATGTGGCACATGCATGCACTGCTTTACGAAGTGTATACTGGTGGTAGAAAAGGGTCCTATCACACGTGTGCGTGTATGTGTAAAGAAGTTATCCGCTCATTATACGCAGAATTTGGCGAGTTAAAGTTATCCGAACGTTAACAAACGTCACAGACTGTTACCTATTTGTTAAAAAGAATTACAAGTTAACAAATGTATAAACGCAAGCACGTTGTTATCTTCCGTTTATTAATATGGAGATAGACCCAATCTAAGTGCAGGTCAAACCGCCAACACCCTAGACTTGTTTCTTACCTCTGACCCTGATAAATACACGGTTAGTGTATTATCTCCTCAAGGCACATCAGACCATTGTGTTTTATGTGCCAATTTCTCGTGGCGACAAAATTCAGTTAAAGAAAAAAACTCTGGGAAAACCGTTTGGCAATACGAGAAAGCCAACCGAGACGGTCTCAATAGTTTCTTCAGGGACTTTAACAGGTCACTATGCCTCCTCGATAGCGACGTAGACTCCAGTGCAGATATGGTCACAAACTTGATTCTTTAAGAAATGAGAAATTTTATCCCGTATACGATAAAATCTATCGAACCAAAAGGAAATTCATGGTTTGATTTGAGCTTTAAAGAGGTTATAAGGGTTAGAGAAGTAAGCTTCCGATGTTGAAAACTAAACCGCTGCCTGAGAGTGCCATGAATCCTCCTGTACTTGAGAGTGCTAATGATTTCATGGAACGAATCTTATTTCACACTCGTGCAGTGGCAATAGTTCTTAAATATCTTGATATTCACAAATCCACTGGTGCGGGTGGTATCCCCCCCATTGTTCTGAACAGGTGCTCTTCGCTGGCAAAGCCACTGCGTAAGCTTTTTCATCTTTCCTATTCTACTGGTATCATCCCGAGTGGACGGAAAACAGCATTTGTCCAGCCTGGCCCTAAAAAATGCGCATCTTCTTCTCCCTCTAACTATCGCCCAATTGCACTTACGTCCATTCTTTACAAGGTAATGGAAACGCTGATTAATTATCAGCTTTAAAAATATCTCGAAGAACGAAAGCTTCTTAATGAACGGCAGTATGGCTTTCATAGCATTAGGTCCACTGGTGATCTGATGGTATATCTCACCGAACAGTAGAACAAATTTTTAAATCGTTTTGGAGAAAGCAAGAATATTGCACTTGATATTTCAAAAGCCTATCAAACGCTTTAGATTTGATATCAAGCTCTCTTATCGAAAATGCGTGCATTTGGTATGAATGAATCTAGAAACTACCTTTCGGACCAATCAATCCAAGTTATGCTGGACGCTTCAAGTCTGATATTCATAAATATAAATGCTGGTGTGCCCCAGGGCTTCGTTTTGTCTCCGACTCTCTTCCTTATTTTTATAAATGATCTTCTGTCTGAAACTTCTAATCCATTAAATTGTCTTCCAGACTACAGTACCCTCAGCTTTTCATATTCGTTTCAAGATTCCTTATTCTTCGAATGTGGAACTTGAACAGCAGCGAATGATAAGCTCATTAAATTCTGATCTTAACAGCATTGTCCAATGGGGACTAAGAAACCACGTAGAATTTAATGCTTCAAAAACTCAATGCTGTCTTTTGTCGTTAAAGCGAAGCCCTATGCTGGCTATTCATGAGCGACACTTGCATCGAGGAAACCGAACAGCTTTCAGTCTTGGGTATGTGAATCACAAACCACCTTATGTGGAATGATCGCCCAAAATGCTGCGAAATGTTTAGGTTTTCTTCGTAGGTGCAAGAAATTTTTAACCCCTTCCGATCTGGCCGTAATCTTTAAAGCCTTTATTCGTCCAAAACTCAAATATAATTCCCACATCTGGGCAGGTGCTTCTAAAACCCATTTAAGTCTCCTGGATATAATTGAAGATAGAGCGTTAAAAATGATAGGTGATAGAACTATAACCAAATATTCATTTTCTTCTATTAATGGACGGTATACTTCTTAAGAAATTGACGCAGAGTCACCATCTATTTCCCTTTTGTTTTGTAAAAATTATTTCAAGGTATTGGATGTCTTTCTCATGCCCAAGTGCATTATCCAAACTTGCTCTATAAATAGCTACAACCTTTAGGGCTATTTGCTGATACGAAACTTAAATATTTAAGTAGAACATAAGCGCTTATGTGACAGTTTACGCAGAGGAAAAAGAAGAACATAAGCTTTTAAGTAGAACATAAATCCTTAAGTTTTGTATCAGCAAACGGGTCTTAATGGAAGTCACACCTGCATTTGAAGTCTTTAAATCCATAGTCAGTCTCCGAGTGAACCTGACTATATGCACTTCTTCAAACTACTCCTAGAACCATGTTTTAGAAATAATGTTTAACCCAAGAGGTGTATATCTATAAAAGTTGCTGTCCTAGTTATAATATTTTGGTACCTTTAAATGCGTAGAGGGTTGAGAGAGATAAAGGGCCTAGGATAAAATTAAAGAGGCAACTTTGTCGGGATCAGCTATTACATCTATGATTTTATTTAAAAGTTCCTATAAGCCTTAAATTATCAATTACTTCAGAAAGTTAAAGTATGCTTTTGAATTGTATCCTCAGGAAACCACATCTGCTATTTCTAACTTCAGTAGAGATCTTTTAAAAAAATAGAATTTTCTTAAAATTATCACTTCAAGTTTTCATACGAGTATGAATAAAAAACACTTTTCGATTAAACGCATAACAGTTCTTATATTTATTGTAACAAAATCTTCAGTAGCCATCAATTAAAATTGTTTTTTTTTTTTGTTTAATGAGGTATATGAGCACCTTGAGGTTGGAATCCATTTTCATCAGCAATGTATTGCAGATTGTATTGGTTACCGTCAGGAGCGGTCCATGTAACAGATCCACGTACAGAAATGGACTCTCCTTCAGTTCCGACCTTATCTAATTTAGCGCTTTCTTCACGGGACACTCCATCGCTGGTTTGGTAGCTAAAAAGTTAAAAGTTAAAAAAGAAAACCTTAGACAAAAAAATATGATTTTTTTCTATGTTAAACCTACGCATAGTTATATCCATCAACACCAATATTATCATTATTGTATGCGATGATTTGAACATCCTTATCATCAATGGGTGCAGCCAAGGCAACAGCAGCGCAGAATGCAGCAAATACAATAAAGAATTTCATTTTGAATGTGAATGGTGATGTTGTTGTATGAAGTTATCAACAAAAACTGATAACTTTTTTCAATAATTTCATGTGCTTATATACCAAAAATCAATAATCAATTCAAATTCAAACTTTCTCCTATAAGTCCTATTGTTTAAGGTTGTAAGACTTGTTAATTTTTTAAGAAATTTATTAGTTGCTTAAAAAATTCTTAAAATAATTATGGATGTTACTTTAAAACATACCTACCTTCTACTGCATCCCAAAAAAAAATTATTATTATAATGATGGTTTACTGTTAAAGACGCGACGACCGACGACGGTAAATGTTCACATTATAAGAAACAAGTTATGCTACAACATTTTATACACCGCAATAATCATTATCAGATTATCAATTGCTCTTATGAATCATTTAAATGAGCTTACTCCACTGGATATTTTCTGAATTACTATCACAACAAGTTTTAAAAGGCAAATTTTAATCGGATAATTATTATATTGAGGTGCTTGTACAATTTTGGGGGTAAAAATGAATTGGAGGTGTATAAGGGTTTGTAAGGAGTGGACATTTGCTATGTATAGCCAGTTGCCTCAATGAGTTCTGCAAATAATCACATAGCCACAGAAATAATCACATCGGATATAGTTTAAAAACAGCTACTCATGAATTAAAAACAAAAGTGATATGCCAAATTCCCGTCAACTATTACCCTAGGTAGGTATCAAGGATCGAGTGAAATAAGCTTTCAAAAAATTTATTATCTTCAGAACGAATAGTTCCTAGAAAAAAAAAAAATATCAAACAACAAGCTACTCCAGCTTGTTCAGTGCCTTGCTAGTTCTATGCTGTCTCCGGCTTCGCATGTTCTCTTGAGCTTCTTCTGCTGTCCGTCGTCTGACTTTAGCTATGGCAGAAAATGTTTTGCTATTTTATTGCCTTATTAGCCCTTGAGCGACAATTGTCCAGTTATTCTTCGTTTATCTCAGCGTTTGTATTATTTCCTCTTATAATACGAGTAGCAACATAGTCACTAGCTTAAGGTGCTGGTATCAACTAACAGGTATCGGATTGTTCAATAAGAGCGCTACAAAAGGTTTTTTAAATAAAACAAAAACGGTTTTGGATACCAATGAAATTCTTTATTCCTGTGAAAGTATGTACGTCCGATGCCATTATGTATGGAACTCAATTTGTTTTGCATGGGCACCATGGGCACGTTTACAGAAGTCCAGACGCTGAACCCAATTTTCGACGGTTTTCAAGCATAAATCGGCCGATACTGCTGCAATTTCACGTTCGATATTCGTACGAAGTTCATCAATCGTCGCTGGGTTGTTGAAATCGACCATAGACTTGACGTAGCCCCACAGGAAATAGTCTAACGACGTCAAATCGCACGACAGAGGTGGCCAAGCGACTGGACCATTTCGTGAGATAACACGTTCTCCAAACTTGGTTTCCAATAAATTGACGCTGACATTCGCTGTGTTGCTTGTGACGTCCTGTTGGAACCACATGGCCCAAAATATTTAGTTATAATTGAACGGTAGCGATCCTTATTCACAGTAACGTGCCGGTCTTGATCATCACGGAAGAAGTACGGCCCAATGACGCCGCCGCGCCGGCCCATAAACCACACCAAACCGTAATTTTTTCGGGATGCAATGATGACTCATGGACTAACTGTGGATTGCTGCCCGGCCAATACCCCATATTTTGTTTATTGACGAAGCAATTCAGCCAGAAATGAGCCTCATTGCTGAAGATGATTTTTCGATGAAATCCGAATCATTTTCAAGTTGTTGCTCAGCCCAATTCACGAACATACGACGCTTCTGGTGGTCAAGCGGCTTCAGTTCTTGCGTCTTTAATCTTGTAAGGATGTAGGCCAAGATCTTTTCACAAAATTCGCTACAACGACGTCACAGAGATGCCCAACGCTTGAGAACGACGTGTGAGAGACACATTTGGGCTTTCTGCAACTGAAGCCTCAGCGGCAACAATATTCTCGACACTACGGGCACTTCTTAGTCTCACTGGCACGGGAACATTTTGTACTGTGTCTGTGAGGCCACTAACTCCGAATTTCGGTAATAAATTTTAATAATTTCAACTCGTTGTTGGGTCATATATCTTTCCATCATGAAATGGCAAACCTTACTGAAGAGAAATGTCAAAGCGGCAAGAAATAAGGCGTCATTTGCTGTCCCTGCCGCTCTACTTTTGAAGCCTCCCGTTTGAAAAACCCTTTATAATGACATTCTTTTGTGGATCTTAAGGTGCATTTCCATTTCCAAACCTCTCGATAGTGACTTTAAGACTTTAATATAGCTGTCTATCCCTCTGTGAGCTAATTGCATGACTTCGTCTTCTTTTGAGATTTACTCTCGAAAACTACTTGAGAGTTGTTAGAAGTCTCTTAAATCTCAAATAGTTACGCAATTTTAGCTTAGGCTTAAGCCATTGAGACTCTTCTAAGCAACTTGAATCCTAGTTCAAGCAGCTAAAAGTTTCACACCACTCCAAAAAAATTAAGGTGCCCCTTTTCTTTCACTTAAATAAATAAATTCGGTGACACAACGGATCGTGAAGAGCCAGAGCCTAGTGACTTGCAACTCTCAATCATTTCTGTGTGCGTGTTATTGGCAGGAGTGTAAAGGACCTGCAATTTTTTAACAAGTACGAACAACTATAGATGAGAAGTACTTTTTCATGGACAATAAATTTATCAGTACCTTGGAAAAACATTTCTGTTTTTAGGTGGAAGCAACATCTTTCCTTGCACTTACGGCTTTCAACTAAGTTATTATGTTCATTTGCTGAACCTTTCCCTTTTGGGTTGGGCTCAAGTATTTTTCTGGCTCGAGCTATAGGACTTTTGTATTTTTAGTAAGACAATTCACTGTTCTCCTCCTCCATTCATTGACTCTGGATCTTTGGCACCTCATATGATATGGGAAATTTGAGAAAATAAATGCCATCTAATTGGCAATTTTCCTACAAATTGGTCCTCCCTATTATAGATAACTTGTAATCAAGGCTTTAAATTTCTGAAGGTCACACAATGTCATGCGCGATTTTTGCAACCTCATTTGTTGGAAATTAAAAAAAAATATCGCGATCTAGAGATCTTTTAGATGGTAAACATTTTTTGTAAATTTCCCAGAAATGAGTTGTTACCTTGCGTTACCTCGAGAAACTTTAAGCCTAGATTACAAAAGTTTTCTAGGGGGGCCCAATTTCAAGGACCAGTTAAGCTTTTCTGATCAATTACTGACCAATTAGATTGCATTTTGATTTTTCAAATTCTGTCCAAGAAATTGTATAATATTCAGGGCAAAAAATGTTTGCCTATAGGCCTAAGCCACACATTGAGTCATTTAATTCACCCTAAATTAAGAAAACTATAGGCCTACAAATGGAAAATAATTATTTTTGGATGCAAAAACCATTTGCATGCAAATAATGCCTTGAGGTGAATATTTTTTTTTTTTAGTGTAAACCGAACATCCAAAAAAAAATATTTTATTCACCACACTTTTTTTCGCATGCAAAACAATTGCCAGTCCTTTGTTTTGCATGCCATTTCATGACAGTAATTGTTCTTTTTTCGCTGCGAATCGCCCCTAATTTTAATGGAATTATTTGCATTCGCCTACCTAGAAACTGGGAAGAAACGCTTGAGAAATCAAGGGTTTTTTGTATTTGGTGTCATTAGGGAAAAGTTTAGCCGCGAGACCAAAGTCAAAAATTGATCCTTTACTTAAAATATGATGCTATTTTGATAAAGCCTAGTTTACAGTTCTCGTGCGAAAAGAAAATCTATTCAAATATTTTTGCGTGTCAAAAATGATTGAGGTGAAATATAAAATTTTTTTTTTGTGTGATTATGGTTTGTTTATTGGATTTTTTTGCGAAAAAAAACCCCATTGTTGTCGTGGAATGTCATGCAAAGCAATTGATGGTAAATTGTTTTGCATGCACAATAATAGCGTGGTGAATAAAAATATTTTTTGTATGGTCGGTTTACACTTTGTTTTTGTTAACTTGTAATTCTTATTAGCAAATGTGTAATAGTCTGTGACGTGTCTTGACGCACAGATAACTTTTACTCACCAAATTTGGGGGAGTAATGAACGGTTAACTTATTAACAAATACACGCACACATATGATGGGATACACGCACTTATACTTCTACCCGTAAACACTTCGCAAAGCAGTGCATACATCTGACACGTGTATCAGAAAATGGTTATAAATGGTGGTAAATTTGGTGAAGTAATAAATACTGGAAAGATATCATATCTTTTTTTTATTAAGAAAATTTATCAAACGGACAAGTTGTCTATCCGTGTTCCAGTGCCAGAGCCAGTGCCAGTTAAGACATGTGTTAGGGAGCGGACACCAGTTTTTTGAATTCATACTGCTGCTAAAAAAAATTATATATTCACAACATTATTTACATGCAAATAATTTTTGCATCCAAAAATAATTGTTTTTATTTTTAAGGCCTAGAGTTTATCAATTAAGGGTTGTTAATTAACCACTCAATAGGTGGCCTAGACCAAGGCAATTATTTTTCGCCTTGAATATTGTATAAGCATATGTACAGAATACGTGGAAAATAGTTTTAAGTATTTTGGTTCCTTTTTCGCTCGGGAGCTGTAAATACGTTACCAACGAAAACTAAACCGAGATTTTATAAGATTAAGCTCAAATCTCATTCAAATCTAAGATTAATCACACAAATTTTTAAGGTTCTAAGGACAGAAGGAGACTGTTCTGCTTTACAAAACAATGCTGCAAGTTTTGCTGCTGTTTTTTTTTTTTTATATATATATTTCTTTTTTTAATGTATTTTTTTTATAAAACTGCTCCTCCTGTCTAAGCGGGAGGGAAATATTACCTCCTTTTTTGGAATTTTTTTTTTTTTTCTCTACTTCTTACCTACATGCTCTGATTTTACACGAACAACCAAGTATGAAAAAGGAGATTAAATTAACCCCGACTATAGGGAAAATAGGAATCAGACAAAATTTGGGAAGATGACCTTTTTTAAAAACTACCACTCTAATGTACAATGTACATACAATAATCATATAATAAAACGGCAAACACGAATTTTGCGGTATAATTTTCGCGGTCTACAAAAGCCGAAGTCATATAAGCTACGTATCGTGTGAGCGGTTTTCTTGCACAGAATTACAGAATGCTAATTAATATAAAATACATTTTTAAATAACTGCACCACAAAAACTAAAAAAAAAACATAATAAAATTGCGTAATAAGTGCGAGCAACAGCGAGAGCGAGACTGAGCAATTATTTGTTTTTATTTGTCGTAAACTTAATGTGACGTTTCGATTTTTTCCACCCACCAACCAACCAATTTTCCAGCACTGACTGGAAAGATTCCTAAAATATCTAATGGCAGTGTTCAGTGCTGCAGAAAATAATACGTTTACATGAGCGGATCGAATTCAATTCGGATCGGAGTTTCGATCAAGGTTTATAACAATTCCAGCTCGGAAGATTGAATTCAAATGGAATTGAAGTGAAAGTTTTGCTTTCATTGTGTGGGTGTGAAAGTGTGAAAGTGTTAGTCAAAATAAATTTCCACCACAAATAACAAATAAGCCAAAGATACAATACATACAACAGTCTGCATATAACAATCAGTGAAAGAACTTCACTAATGTCGGTAACCATCGACTAAAACAATGCGTCTAAGATTGGGTATGGTAGCACCTAACTGATGAGCCCACCACCATGCCTGGGCGAAACGCATTCTTTGAAGTAAAGGCCACAATCACCTTTATTACTGAATTTTATTCATGAAACTCCACAAAAAGAATATATTTTGGAATTATTATTGATAGTTTTTACTATTAATAATTTTTTCTTTTTGTTATCTTTAAAGTAATTCTTATTAGGTAATAAAAATACCCAATTCTTGTTTTATGCTTTTTCCTTCAGATTTCTTTCATAAAGAAGGCTTATTCTTTTATCCTTGTGTTTAAAGGTCTCGTGTGCACAAAATAAAACAAAAAAAACCCGTTCCAAAGAACGCAAGCTACAAAGTTCATTCGTTTTACATACCTATTAAAAAACACATATTTGATCTAAAAATAAAAAATCCACATAATTAAATCAACAAATAACAAAAGTATTTTAATTTTTTTTTTGTTAGAAAAAGGAGTTCACGTTTAAAAATTAAAACAAAAGCGACCATAAATTAAAAACCTATATTAAATTAAAAGATTAACAAAGTTGCCACTTCTTGTACTTTTTTTATTGCTCAGAATACCAAATTAGAAGTAAATATTTACGTTTGTATGTGTAAATGTATATAAGTGGTAAATGATCAGTGTTGATTTGGCGTTTTTTTTTTAATTCAAAATTTTAAAGATACATTTTTTATTTGTTTAAATGCGTACGTACGCCTCGTTTATTCTGGCTTCTCAGCTCCCCCAACTAACAATTTAACTTGTATAAGGTTCTATACAAGCTATTTTCAGACTGCTATAGCAATAGTAAAAGGCCTTATGCAAGCCATTTTGGCGCATTTACCCAAGCTAATTAACTGCCATAAGACTTTTGGTGACAGGTCTAATAGCAGCAAATAGCTTTTCATGAACTGCTATTAGCTTGGCTGAACAAGCTATAGCTTGCCTTGGATGTTTAAATAAGGCCTTACCCAAATTTATTTTGCATAAGTAATCCATCGAGAGAAAAAAATTTTCTTAGCAAAGCTGATTCTGAAATTAAAAAAAAAAATATATTTTTTATCGGTTATTATTTTATTTTTCTGATGTTGTATTTCTTATCGCATTTTTTTCTCCTCAGTCGGCTTACGAAACCTTTTTTTTCTGTATTCTGTAATGAGTCAAATGTTAGTTTAATTATAAAAATGAAAATTTTTTTTCTTTGCCTGGGATTTGAACTCGATTCCTTCCTCGTTCCAGCCCAACACTCTACCACTATGCCAATTTGCTGTTGAGGAAAATATAATCAAAAGTGAATAAGTTGATACAATATACTTCACGTTCACGCAGTGGTAACAGTCAATAACTGTGCGCATAAATAGATCTCGAAAAAAAAAATTGGCTTCGATGCGTCGATTTGGTTTGAATAGATCTTTCCAGTAAGGTATGGCACGATTTATTTCATTAACTTCTGTTCTTTGTTTTTCAAAACTTCTTGGCTATCTTAAGAATTGCTTCTCTGTTTTTTCTCACTTGTCTTTGGTAGGTTCCAGATCTTTTTAATTTTTGCCATGAGTTATTAATTTTTTAAGTTTTGCTAAAAAGTTCAATGTTACTGTAAGCACTTCTTTTCTTTTTTACAATGTTCAATGGGTATTTACAGTTCTTATTTATTTTAATCTGATTTTGTTTATAAGCACAATATTGTACAAGACACAATTGGTGATCCTCACTGATTATTTTAATTAGTAATAGGCCTTTAGAAACAAGCCTTATACAAGTTTTTGGCAATGGTTTGTCGTGGAGAGCCTTTTAGCAGCTATTATTTTAAACATTTTCAGTAAACAACTTTGGAAGGCCTTATTCAAGCTACTTGTAACTTATATTTACAAGCCTTGTATAGAGCTTATGTAGCTCATATTTTAAGGCCTAATGGCAGCTATTTGTTTAAATTTCAGGTGGAAAATTCTTGGCTTGCTCAAGATTGCCTTAAACAAGTTCTATACAAGCTATTACTTGCCAAATTCGAAAAATTTTACCTTATACAAGCTAAATTGTTAGTTGTGATCTCCATTATTATTCTAATTTTGTATAAAAAATAAAACCGTAAATTATAATAAACATTTTTTTTACCAAACTTTAAATTAAATTTATGTTTTGGTTTTGCTTAATAATTTTTGTTCTTAAATTATCCTTATCCGTATCCTCCTAAACTGTTCCTTTTCAATTGGTGGGAAACAAATTAAATGTAAAATTGTAAAAAAAAATTGCTCTGGAAACAGACGTGGTAACAGTTTATTTTATTAAGGCGTTCCTCAAGGAAGTCATTTAGGTCCACTGCTTTTTGACGTATGCATTTTCTTTAATAGTAACGATTTTCCAACAGTTTTATTAGTGTCTTAATGCTTGAATGCCGATGATATGATATTGTATTCAAATACTATGATGATTTGTTAGATTTATAAAGGACTTGATATATGTATATAAACTTTAATATTTACATGGTACAAGAAAATTACCTGCTCCTCAATTATTTATCTAAATAGTCTGTTTTGACCTTAATACCCAATGTCACGAAAGACTTTTAATAATTTTAAAAGCCATTTAGCCTTAAAATGATGTTTTTTTGATTTCAACAAATGCTTTTAAATTTAAAAAGATCATAAATTCTCTTGAAAACTAACAGCTCGTTTTGGTGTCATTAAATTTTAAAAGTCTTTTTTGTTTAGCCATTCCGGTCAGAAACAGCTGATAGGTCTGTTCGCTGAAGTTTACCCAGGGCTGACCCAGGTTTTCTTGACAACCCCAAGAATTGTCAAAAAAAAACCTGGGTTTTTCGGTCCCAAAAAACAACAAACGACTTTCAATTTTATTGGTGGGATAAGAAAGAAACAAAATTTGATTTAAAAATGAAAAAAAAAGAAACCACAGTTTCCATTTTCTATTTCTATTTGTTAAAATTTGAGTAAAATTGTTGTTAAAGTTCCATTTCAAAGACAAAAAAATCAACTGCAGCACGTGAATCCACAGCAAAAAAATGCTTCAGAGCTCCTGCCACTTTGACATCTTGTTGTTAACCTCAACTCGCCCCAGCAAAAAACCTAGTTCTACTTCAGGGTGAGTTCAGGGCAACTCCAGGTTTAAAAAAACACAGAATTTGCTCGTCAGGGTTAGTTCAGATTTTCCAAAGAGTGACTTCAGGGCTCAACGAATAAACCTGATATTTAACTGTCAGAAGTATTTTACCCTTCATCCATAATGTTTTTTCACTTTTTCTCATACACAACGCATGTGCGAGTGAAACAACCTCTTTTTTTTATGTCCAGGGTGTGATGCAAACTCAGCTTAATTAAAATGTCCCTAAAATATCCTTTTTCTTCGTTCGTGAAACTGAAAAATTTTAAATGTCTTATAAAATTTAAAAGAAGTTTAGATAAAAGCAATTTTTTGAGTTTGTTTATTATGTCGTTAAAATTTTAAAGCTCGAAAAGTAAAACTCACAATTTACAAACAAATATGTTGAAGCAAATCAGAATGGAAATATACGTTCATTTCTTTAAGGGAAACTTTATAAAACGAATGTTTTTGGAATTAATTACCTAAATAGGATTCCACATAGGTATGCGTTCCTATTGTGGAATTACTTTTCCCTTTTCACACTTTCACCCCTGACTGATCTTCCAACAAAAACTCTTTAAGTATATACATTTAACTTGGAAACACCCTGTAAGTATATTTAACTTCAAATATTATAAACCATCACTTGATTTACAGCATCAAGTAAGCATAGTGCGAACAAATCGAGTTGTTCTAGATATTTAATGTAATTTAATAAAGGATCAGGTATTGTTTCCACACCTCTCCCCACTCCTCTTTAATGAGTTACCTTTTGGCCATATTACTTTATGAATAAATTAAAGAAAACTACAATGTTCTTTTTTTAAGCTATGCCATGCCAAGGTGGACTTTTATGTACATATTTTTGTCTATAAAAACAACAGCAGCAATCGAACGTGGTCAATTTGCTTCTTAACGCCTTAGGAGTTAAGTGGCCAGAAACAAATTGTTCCATTCTCCCAACCATCATAAAATAAATGAAACAACTGTATAGCCTCCCCTCCCTTCCTCTAAATAGATGTTTATTAAAATAAACAGTTTTTAAACATTTTTTTTTTTATTTATTGAAAAACTATCCTCACACAACAACACACAATATTCACAGTCGCAATTTTGTACAATCAGTCGTCTAATTTTGGCAAATGGTCAGCTTCCGGTTGGTAGCCATTTTCATCAGCCTTATATGTCAATTTGTATATCTGACCGTTGGCCGCAACCCAACTAACAGATCCCTCTACAGAAATTGATTCATGGTCTGTTCCGACATTCTTCAAGATGGCGGTTTCCTTCCGTGATGTTCCATCGCTGGTAAGAAAGCTACACAAACACACACACACACACCAAAATGTAAATCAAAACTTTTAACGCATCAAATAAATTAATGGACAACACAACTCACGAAAACTTGTATCCATCCACGCCGATGTTGTCGTTGTCATATTCATTGATCACCGCACTCTTTGAATCGTCAATTGGTGCTGCGGTGACAGTCACTGCTAGCAAAGCAATCAGACCAACAACAACAGTGAATTTCATGGCGCAGTGGGATGGTGGTATGGAGCTGGAGAGATCACGTCTAGAAATAAGAATTCACCCGGTCCTGGTTGTCTAAATATATAGAAAGACGCACGTTTTATTTTATCGTCCCACCCACCTGAACTTTGGTGATTATATAGCCTAGCAGTTAGATAGGCAAGTTTGTCTGACTAGATAACTCGACCAAAACTGGAGTTCTCGTCGAAAATATCTGCAACAAAATAATTCTAAACATTATATTGTCAAGGGAATTCCTGTTTTTTTTTTTGTTTATGTTTTGATAAAAATGTATTTAATGTAAATACAGGTATATGGTATATAGAGGATTGCTGCTGAGCGACTTTCAGAATAAAAGTCATAAACAAAATTTTCAGAGTTAAATAAATTTATATTTGTTTTTATTTTTAGTGCTCAAAGCCAATTTGACGACCTCCGACGGATACGTTTTTTGATAACTGTAAAATAAATATTTAATCGGAACAAGCTTTAATTATAGCCGAACCAGTTTCCGACGTTAGTAGGTAGCTATAGCTAAATACATATAAAAATACGAACAAGTTTATTATAAATTGACATTCTTTAGAGAGTACCTACCCTGCATATTCAAGAAATATATGTACCTCTCAGCGGTCTAGTCTGATATCGGCATTCATATAAATGTATATACAAATAAATATGTTATTAATTGGTAGGGGAGCAGTGGACAAGTGAAGACATCATGTGACTATATAAGTCCCATCTCGGGAAGGAATAATGATGTAATCTTGAGTTCAATCGATTGAAACGAAATTTGAATAAACAAAAGTGTATCCCTACAACTTTTATCACCCAGAAACTAGGTTTGTTTGTTGAGCCCTGAAGTCACCCTGGGGTCGCCCAAAAGCGTCTTTTGAAAAACCTCTGAACTAACCCTGACGAGCTAATTCTGTGTGTTTTGAAACCTGGGGTCGTCCTGAACTCGCCCTGAAGTAGAACTAGGTTTTATGCTGGGGCCAGTTGAGGTTAAGAATGAAATGTCAAAGTGACAGGAGCTCTGAAGCATTTTTTTTGTTGTTGATTCACGTGCTGCAGGTGATTTTTTTGTCTTTGAAATGGAAATTTAATGAATACACAATTTTACTCAAATAATAACAAATAGAAATAAAAATTGGAAGCTGTATGGCTTCTTTTTTTTATTTTTAAATCAAATTTTGTTTCTTGCTTATCTCTTGAATTCAATTGAGAGCCGTTTGGTGTTTTTTGAGAACCGAAAAACCCAGGTTTTTTTTATAGTTCTTGGGGGTTGTCAAGAAAACCTGGGCCAACCCTGGGTAAACTTCAATGAACAAACCCCCACAGTTATATAATTTCTAGTCGAACTGAACTCCTCATCATGATGACATATACTGCCTGACCAGAACAGAATGCTGCAACTGGAGCTGCAGCTGCAACTGGAATAGCTGTCAAAAAATGCTGTACGTGCTTTTTTTTACTCGCCCACAATGTGCTGTACAGCTTTCTGATATTTTGGGTATTTGAAGTCAACTGTGCGCATTTAATTCAACACAAAAATAGAAAATAAAACAAAAATAAAAGTGGATATGGAAATGGAAGCTAAAATTACTTTACGTCTTTATCAGAGATTAAAAAGAGTTTGAAATTCTCTTTAAACCCCATGTAAAAACTTGGTTGCGCTCACAATTTTGAAACGTCAAAAAAGCTGCATGCAAAAGTTAAAAGTTGGCCAATTTGTCCAGCTGCGTATGCAGCTCCGTCTGCAGCTGCGTTCTGTTCGTATCTATGGATTTGTGTGTATTCAACATTTTGACAGCTATTCCGGTTGCAGCTCCGTCTCCATTCTGTTCAGGCAGTTAAAGGGAATACTTCAAGAACAAGTCCGCTTTGGACAGTATGCTCGATAGATGTAGTGTACTTGTAGAGGATGTGTATAAATGCAGATAGTAAACATCGAGAAAATTCTTCACCAAAGATCTTCTGTGCAAAATATGGCATCCTAACGTCTTCCGTTCCATATTATTAGTACAACCAGACTCGGCAACCTTATCTACTGAGACTTTAAAATGTTTACATAAAGGTACTTAAGCGTATACCGTTTGGTGAATCTGCCCAACTACTCGTATTACATTACGACGTTAGTAGAGTTTGGTGCTTAGCTACAACACAATAATGTGCTGACCAAGGGTCAGAGTAGATGGGTTCCTATTTCATCGTTAGTTGTTGGAGTTCTATCCAGAATTTTCGTAGCTTGGGAAGAGACTTAAATGGAAAAATTGGCTTATTTGAGAACGGTCCGTGAATTTAGGTAAAATCTCGGTAGATCGATGAAGATGAAGCCTAGGTACACTCGGCGCTATGTTTCGCAATCTAGATCCGTCTGCGAGTGCTAGGGTGATGTTTTTACAGCGTCTAGCTCAGCTACGACGACTTCTGCCCCTAGTCTTCAGAAGCAGACAAGCTCCAATTTGGATGAGTTGACCCCATTTGATGTTAAATATTTAGATAGGGTTTAAGATGTTGGTCTCAACTTCTCTGAAAGCTCTCAATGGAGAGAATGATGAGACGTCGGCGAAGAGAAGGTTTTCATATTCACTTGAAATTTGTTGGTCAGACATTATATTGTTGTTTAGAAGTGGTTCAAGTTTCGAGCCATGGGCAACTCCAGCCGCGATGTTCTTCGCTGTTGATTTGCTGCTCTCTAGTTACACGAAAATACGGGTGTATTCATAAATCTCAGCCTAACTAAGAACTGCGTTATCTGCATTCATAAAGTTAGATTTTCGATCGAACTAACCTAGTCGAACTGCAGTACGTACCGTTCATAAACGTCAGACTGTCGTCAGCGTCGGGCAGATTGTGCAGCTGAATTTGTTTGGGTGCAGAAAGAGCGGGAATTATTAAAATAATTTTTAAGACAACAAGAAGGACAAAGCGGCACTGACTCGTAAAGAATGTAAGTAATTGCGAATATTTTATATTTTTTTATATCTTATTTTATAATTTTCTTTTCTTTTTGGGTAAGCAAATCTAAAATCAAATTCAACAAAATTTGTTTGGCAGCCATTTTTCTCTGACGTTTATGAACTCTGTTTACATACAAATCGGACTAAGTCAGACCTTTTTGTTTACTGCAGACATTCTACATTGGGAGTGCGATCACAAATGCATCAGAAAAGAAATGCGATTGTTCTAGCGCAGATTTCTGCGTTTATGAATACACCCTATTCCTGGAAGATATTAAAAAAAATCTAATTTTGATTTGTGCTGAAAAAAAGCCTAGTATGTGGTGTTAATGGATAAAGGCTTCAATCCATACACTGTGGAATACGTTATCGTCATAGAAGAAGCATCCGATAGCAACTTGATTGTTGTTTGAAGCGATGGTGATGTCATGATGAAACTTCCTCTGTGGATCTCTGTGAATTCATTGCACTCACCAGGATAGAAGGCGGTATGTGTGGGGAGGGAAGGGGTGCGGTATTGAGGAGAAGTTCAGCAATGAGATGCCTCTTTAAACTATTCTTACTTCTGAGTGAATTTAAGGATATTCCTTAGTGACAGGGTAGAAATGTCGCCCATTTCGTCGAAGAAGTATTCTCCAAGGGCTTCATTTCTAGTTATGGCCAGATTGAGGGTATTAACAAGGGAAATGGGATGAGTCCTCTTCCACCTCTTCATCTTGACACCCTCTACATAAGTGAGAAAGGTTGATACCCGTTCTGATCATGTGGATTCCCAGCAAGTTGTGACCCGTAAGAACTGCAACTAGGAGTGATAACTGAGGCCTTCTTATCTTGAGTGAATATTCTGTTATTTTTTTGTTTGAAGTGTTTTGCTATGAAATTTCTTCAATACGGCAGCGGTCTTCCAGTTTGGACTTTGTAGTGACTAAAGAAATAGCTTTAGTTGCCCTCTAACTATCTATTGGCTACTTCGTGAGAGGCAAGTTGTTCCACGACTTCAAAAACTGCAAACACTTCCGCTTGGAATACACTTCAGAACTCTGTTTATATGTGGGTTTTTCGACCTGTCCCAACTTTTTCATATGTTTTGGAACCGTCAGTGAACTTCGAAACATGATTTGCATTTATGACCCTATTTTCTTTCCAGAAATCCCTAGTAAGGATATCTGTCATCACCACTGGATTAAAATCGTAGTCTGTATGAACGTCTATAATAAAGTTCTATAAACGTAGTGGCTTCTTTTTCAATTATTACGTTGTTTAATTCTTCAAGAGTTTCCATAGTGAAGGTGTCAAGGGATATTGGCTTGTAGCTGTTGATAATATTCCTTTGACGTTTCATAATTGACGTTTGATTTTTGCAGTTTTTCACTTATGGAGAATATAATAATTGTTGATACAGTTGTTTAAGATGAAGGCTAAAAACACTATCACTGTTTGTATGAAAGCTTCTTAAGAACAAAGTTGGATACCTTATCTGGTCCAGCCGACTTCTTTGGTTCGGAGTTGCCAATAATCTCAGCTATCTCCTCTGGGGTGCTCAAGCTTGGGCTGTCAAAGAAGTTGCCCATCTTAAATATCGACCAAGTGATCAGGGATAACTATCGGTTATCCATAAATTTGTATTAAAACAACAAAATTGAGACCGTTTATTCTAACGAGGCAAGTATGTTTCAGCAATTTAATAAGATCTTAAGGCCTTAAGCTTCAGAAAACGACAGGGAATGTAGACGTTCTTCTTAAAGCTGGAATAGATCCAGAGGACAATGTCTTAAATGTTGATCATCAGCAAGTGTCCAAAGTGAATGCGAGCAATCACCCATACTAATTAATGAAAAGCAGAGCAATTATTCAGCACTTCTACCTTTTGGAGTTACATTTATGCAAAGCTGATTGGAGAACATTGGTTTCACCAGGTTCAATGAAGATCAATTGGCAAACGCCATCATCCATGAAGAAGGGAATTGACTGTAAACTATATCCAACAAGATTAGAATTCCTTATCATTAAGCTGGAAATTTTTTTGCCCGGGGCCAGGCATAGTTTCTATTAGAAGGTTTTTTTTATAATACAAATCCTATAAACTACTGAAATAAATCAGCCAAGTAGAAGACTTAGCATTAAAGTTGGACTTGTTAAAAGCTAAAAAATTAGTGGTTAGAAAAACAAATTCAACTTTGCATTTTTGCAGATAAAACACAAAAAGGGCACTTAAACCCCCAAGCAAAAATCTAAGGGGGTGGATTCAAGAATGTTCATTTGTCCAATGGCTTCACAGGAAAATCTATAGAAGCATTCCGTTTTACCACCCCCAAGCAAAAAAATATTCGAAATTAATTTTTTTTATAGCAAACTTCAAATAACAAAAAAAGTCCTCTTGCAACCCCAAATGAAATCTAAGGGGATTGTGGTGGATTTTATTTGCTTTTACACCAACTCAATGTGAACATTTATGAAAAAAATTTGTTTTTCTACTCCCAGGAGGAAAAATATTTGATTATTCTTTTTATAGCAAACCTAGAAGAAATCAAAAGAGTCCACTAGCACCCTCAAATTAAATCTAAGGAGGATTGAGTGGATTGGGTTTGCTTTTCCATCGACTTCAAATGAAAATTTATACAAAAATAGTTTGTCCCAGCTTCAGGAAATAAAGTATTCTTTTTTATAGCAATCCCTGAATAATAAAAAAGTACTCTAGCATCCTCAAATTAAATCTTGGGTTCATCGGTCCATCGCGGTTAATTGACCTCCCTTGGGGTATTCAACTTTTCTTTTTTTTTGTAAAATTAAACAAAAAAAAAATTGTTCTAAAACCTTCAAATGAGATCTTAGGTGGGGGATTCAAGTATATTCATTTTTTCCAACGGCTTCACATGAAAATCCATGAAAAAAAAATCGTTTGTCCATCCGGGAAAAAAATATTTGAAATTACTTTTTTTATAGCAAACTTCGAAAAACAAAAAAGTCCTCTTGCACCCCCAACTTAAATCTTAAGGGGTTGGGGCTTATGCATTTTGCTTTTTCATCGGCTTCACATGAAAATAAAAAAAAATAGTTCGTCCAAACCCAAGAAAAAAAATCGACTTTGTCCTAGCACACCCAAATAAAAACTTAGGGGGGTGTGTCAGTCCACCAATGGCTCCACATGAAAATTCACGAAAAAATATTCAGTTGGTTTTTGAAGTTAGCATCTATAACTGAGATTCTCAACTCAATTAAAACTCGTCACTAAAAATCATCCCCCTAACGCATGATCAAAAACAAACAAATATGCTAATTCAACATAATCTAAAATAAATAAAACATTATGGTATGTATTAACACATTTTAATTAACCTGTATCCGCACGCAATCTGTTAATTAGATTAACTTTATTCACAGTGGTAAATAATAATCTTCAGACTGGTTTTCACTTTTAATAAAACAAAGAAATATTGATTTGATTATTCGTGTGAATAAATTTGTGTATTTGATAGAACAAGAACACCAATAGAAGATAAAAGTAAAATTAAAAAAAAAAAACTTGTAAAAAGTGAAAATCACAGATCTAAATATGTACATAATGAAGGTATGTATATATATCGGTTGTAAAATGAGTTATATAGATTTTTATATTAACATAATTAAAACAAGTTTTGTGTTTATTTTTATAGCTCATGTTTATTTAGAAATCATAAATAGCAAAATAGATCTAACAAAAATTAAAGAATTTAGCATTTTAACATGTAGATCTAGTCATTTGATTAAATATTTATAAAAAAAAAAAAATTAATTGAAAGAAAATTTTATTTCACGTTTTCGTAAACAAACACATAATTCTTTGTGCGGCTTTGTTTTTAATCTAAAATAAACATTCAAGGTTAACTTTTGGTCAATGACACCTTGTCTGGTTATTAGTGTTATAAAACAAATGGCAGCTATTAACTATAAAAAAATATATCCATCAGATAATTTTAAAGAATATGCTAAATAAAAATCAGTCTTAACTGTCTTGACGATTGAAAGAGTAGGTATTAGAAAGAATTATTATCTTCTTAAAAAATTACCACAAAAATGTAATTTTTATCACACGCATAAAAATACTGCATTTTGATTTAATTTTTTAATTTTATTTTGAAAATCTTGTTGTGTGTTAGAATTTTTAATATTTAAATTTTACTAAAATTTAAATTAAATTTTACTTAAATTTAATTAAATTGTTGACAAATAAAAATATAATATCACATACTAAAACGGCAAACATGAATTTTGTGGTACAGTTTACGCAGTCTACAAAAGCCAAAGACATATAAATTATCTATCGTTGGAAACGTTTTTTTTGCACAGAAGTGCATGTAAAAATGTATTAAATAATTGCACCGCAGACTAAAAAACAATAAAATAAAATTGCATAATAGGTGCGAGCGAGAGTCAGAGCGACACCGAGACACGATACTTTAAAATTCACTGCACTTACTCTTTATTTTCTTTCGTTTTATTGTTTTCTCTAGCTATTTTATTTCCTTTTATTCGTTTTCCTTCATTTTGTATCATAAGCATGTGTGTACCTATGGTAAAACTTTTTATTTATCTGTACATATTTTGTTTTATGTGACGTTTTGATTTTTTCCACCTACCAACCAACAAATTTTCCAGCACTGACTGGAAAGATAAGTGGAATGTCCGATGGCAGCGTTAAGTGCTACAGAAAATAGTATAAATGTAGGACAGTTTTTATCCAGGCACAATACTGCTTTTAAACGATAAAATTTTCTGCCGATTTTTACTTAACGCTGTGGCTTCATCAGTAAATTTTGAAGCTATGGCAATTGGAAAGGGAATGGCAATTTATTGATTGGGTGGACATTTTCATTGCCAGGCAATTTCTGTTATAAAATGTGTGTATAGAAATACTTGACTGCAAATGCTTTTGTGCTGTTTAAATACCTTGCTTTTGAAAGAGTCAATGTATAGCCTCAAATATTGCCAATGGGTAATGTTTTACAACCAATACTCATATGCAAATACCCTGGCTCATTTTGCTATGGAAAAATTTTATGAAAACGTCAATTTTTGCTATAAATTGTCACACTTTTTCCCAGAGTTAAAGTTAAGTGCCGACAATTCTATTCGTTACCTTATCCTTCCTATGCTATCCCCGCGAAAAACTTTGTTATGTATAAATCGTGTGTGAACCACGTTCGGAGCACAGTTTTTCTCTGCGTTTAAAGGCTTCCCCAAACTCACGCGAAACATTAAATAAGTTTGGGTAAGGAGAGCCTTCCTAAGTAGCCACCTACGGATCCGAGTCAGGATAGTTTTTTTAATACGTAATACAAAAACAATTCCAAGATTCAAGCATAAATTTTTACTCAGGTGAGTAGATGGCTTTCATGGTAAGGTAGTTTTTATTGCAGTTTAATGGCCTGTCAGGCTGACTGGCAGTCAACCGACAGTCGTCATCTCATACATGATTGATAATAAGTGTGTTTTGTTTGTAAGCCCAGGGAAATCGAACCAAAAGGGGCTTAGCGACGCCATGACAGAAAAAAATGGAGTTTCCATACAAACTATTGATAACAAATATAAATATCGTGCCGGTAACACAGTTTTATCTGGGCTAAGGCTAAGCCCCGAAAATTCTGTGGGCTTAGCTAAGCCCGAAGGGGCTTAGTTGTTGTTACATTTATCATTTAAATTGCTTAGCCCAAACGTCGTTCTTTTCGTCCAAGCCCATTTAGGCAAAGAAAAAAACACACCTAATAGCTCTGTTTGTCTGCAAGTCCGAAGGGAATTGGTTGAAAGACACGATGTCGGTGCTCATCAGCTTACGCCTTAATCGCAACAACAACTAAGTCCATTCGGGCTTAGCTTAAAGCGGGGAATTTTCGGTGTTAAGCTAAAGCATGGTGAAAAACTGTGTTATCGACATGAATTTCATACATGCTATCGATAATTTGAATGGAAACTTCATGTTTTTTTTGTGATGGTGACGGTTATTCCCGGTGTAATTTTTTTTTGACCGATTTCATCCATGCTTGCACCTGCAATCAGTATTAATTTCTTAAATACATTTCTTAGGCCGTAAAGGGCTTATGTATAAAACCGTGTAACCGTAACTTGTTATCAAATTTATCATAAATAATGAACAATAAGCTTAAAATAAGAGCCCAGTTTGAATGTTGATTGATTGCATTTAATGCAGCACATAATGTCAAAGATCAGAAGACTCAGTAAAAACCTTAACAATTCAGGAATATCGAATTCGTTAACTTAAAAGCTTCCAAATCTCTATTTGTTTAAGTCACTTAGTTGAGTGGGGCCAAATAAAAGAATTGAGGGAAGAAACAAAATAAAGGAAACAAAAGGATAAAAAGTAGATCTTAAAGGGTGTGGATACGGGCAGGGTGGTGAGGATAGTGGTGGCCCTTGTGGCAGCAGAAAGTAATGGCCAGGGAGATAAGAATAAGCCACTGGTCGATGTTGAGACTGATTCAAAATGAAGGTGGGATGAGATCTCTTCCATGATACAACAGGGTATTAACTAAAGGATGTTCTAAGAAAAATAAGCTAAGAAAGATCAAAAGCTTTACTTTCTCGCTACGCTGACAAAAAGCATCGAAAAATGTAAGTAAGAAACAATAAATGAAAGTTGCATAGTAATAAGTACGAGTGAGAACAAGAGCGAGACAGAGTATTTATTTGTTTTTATTTGTCATTTCGATTTTTTCCACCCACCAACCAACCAATTTTCCAGCACTGACTGGAAAGATAATTGGAATGCCCGATGGTAGCGTTCAGTGCTGCAGAAAATAGCAATAAGTAGCTCATATAATGGTTGCGTTTTTTTTTTTGCAAGTCAAAATATTATAGTCTGAAAAAATTGTGAACAAAACAAAGAAATTTACTTGTCAAATACAACAACAACTATGTCCTTATAGAGTTAGTATGTCCAGATAACTAAGTGGATTTAACTCTTGTCGCGATAAAAATGGCATTGCTAGACTACCATTGTCGTTGTGTTATCGATAAGTTATATAGAAATGACATAAGTTTGTTGGAAAAATAGTTTAAAACAAAATAGTAGACCAAGCCAAAAGGAAAATAAATATTGAAATGTCCCGATGTCATTCCTTACGCCAAAGTTCATATGGACATGCAAAAAAAACGAAGCTAATAATAAGTAGCTCAGTTTATCTCCACGCTAAAGACTGCTATTAAACGATGGATTTACTCGAGCGATTTCTTACTTAGTTTTGGAGCAGATGGAGGTGGGGGTAGTGCGCTTGCACCTGCAATTAGTATTAATTTCTTAAATTTTTTGATCAGCAAATACGCAATCAAGAGCGTATGCACAAAACTGTATATTCGGCCGGCACAAATGACTTGCTATAGATAATAATTTGTATGGAAGCCTCAATTTTTAATTACAAACATATTTTCTTGAAGTTTGTCAAGTAGAAAATAATGTTATCAGCACTTTGTTTTATCAAAAATATTTGAAAAAGAAATATGATGTATGTTTTAATTGTGTGTTTCTTATGTAACAAAATGTATTGCATGACATATTCATATTAATCACTAATCTTATCAATCACTTGATCACCCTTTAAGTATAAAATTTGTAGCTATACTGCCTCAATAGAATGGGGAGATGCAGTTAAACAAATTTCAAATTTCACCGCAGGATTTTTGACATCTATTGCAGGCTTGCCAGATTGGGCTATTTATCGGAAATTGGGCTATATTTTTCCAAAATTTTCCGACAACAATCTAAATATGACAGATCAATCATAATTGGGCTACTTAAAGCCCAAATCTTATCTTGGGCTTCATTTTTTGTTCGTATAAATAAATCATTAATAAAACACTTTTCTCGGCCTAAACAGACTTTTTAAGCATTCCACAATTTGGCACCACTTGTCATCACTGAATAGTCCCCTATAACATGATGATTTTTTGCGTCTTACTCTTCTCAATGGGTGTTAAGGTGAATTCAGAAATGGAAATTCGAAAAAAGTCATTGGATTTTACATTTTGAAACAACCGCAACAAACTTCACTTTAAAATCATTCAGTTTCTCCGTGTTTCCCAGAATTTCCATTCAAATTCTTCTTTATTTTATGAAGAAAAAATTTATTTTATTTTTCGTTGTCTTTAAAATAAAAATAAATTGTGATTTTTATTATTTTTGGGCTACTATTTGGGCCACTCCGATTTTGGGCTACGTAAGTTTCTAAATTGGGCTACTAAACTTCTTCAAGACATGGCAATCCTGATCTATTGCAGCTCCGTATCCCATTCTGTTCAAGCAGATATCCTCCCAATAATTACTATTTTTGGGCTACTATTTGGGTCACTCGGATTTTGGGCTACGTAAGTTTCTGAATTGGGCTACTAATCTTCTTCAAGACATGGCAATCCTGATCTATTGCAGCTCCGTCTCCTATTCTGTTCAAGCAGATATCCTCCCAATAATTACTATTTACATACCCAAATTATTTATTTTGACATTTAAGTTTTCATTTTTTAAACATAAACATAAAACACCCTGTGTTTTGATTGCATCAGAAACTTTCAATAGTTTCGCTTTCAGTTAAAAATGCCTCTGTTTATACAAATTAATGTAAATTTATCACTAGTCAAACGGCCTAGCAGGCCTATGAACCAAAATATATGCACGTATATGGCTTGAAACTTAAACCTACCTCATCAATTCGGTTGAAGGTAAAAAATGTATACCATAGAGATCGCCCCTTGGGCAAGGTTACCTACTAAAATTGTATACACACACGTGTTTAAAAAAAACATCGTAGCCCAGCATCCAAAAGTGGTTTTTATGAAGTTCAAGTTTAGACGGAAGATATACTGTATAAACTAAACACAAAGACATTTTTGCTACTCCCCCCCCCCCCCATACTGTCCATACATTTCAGATGGGTCATTGGCGTCTAAGGAATAATTAATTCATAGCTTTATACATAATTAATGCGTTCTTCTACATAGTCCATTGTAAATTAAAAAAAAAAAATTATACCCAATCCTATTTATCGAAATTGAATAAATTTTTCAAAACAAAAGCCTAGCTTTGAACAAGTTTGGGCTTTTATTGAAGATATTTATGTGCGTTTTGTCCAAAAATGCGTAGATCTTGCTTGTTGTTTGATTTTTACAGAAATTTGCATTTCAAATGTATTCTTGGTCTTGAAGGAATTTTACTAAAAAGCTTTAATTTGAATTAAGACAAGCAGTTTTTGATTATAAATTGGAAAGACTCCGATCACTAAGCATTCAATTAGTTTTCTGTTTCCTTAGGGTTAACAACGCATCACTAACAATCTATCAACATGAAATTCGTCATTGTTCTCGTTGCCCTTTTCGGTTTGGCTTTGGCCGCTCCAGCTGCTGAAGAACCACAAATCCTCCGGTCAGAAAGCAATGTTGGTGCTGAAGGATACCAATTCATGTAAGTTTTTTTTTTGCCAAACGATATATGTATACCTCCTGAATTGCTTATAAACTTAAACTTAACATCCATCAATTTTTGTAATTGTAGTGTTGAGACCAGTGATGGAAAGTCCCACTCTGAAGAAGGTCAAGTGAAGAACGTTGGTCTTGAAAATGAAGCTCTCACCGTTCGTGGACAATTCCAATATGTTGGTCAAGATGGTGTCACCTACGCCGTCCAATATATCGCCGATGAGAACGGTTTCCAACCCCAAGGTGCTCATTTGCCAGTTGCCCCAGAAGCTTAAGTTTACCTAATCCTGTCAAGAAATCCACCTACCTTACCTATCTTAATAATTATTGATCCTACCTACCTACCTACCTATGTTTATATCCTACTTCCCCTTCCCAAAAAAAAAACAAAAACACACAAAAAAACCGTTGATAAACAAAAAATATTGTTAACTAGTTTAAGAGAAAATACAGAAAGCATTTAAAAAAAAAAAAATATTTATTGTTTTGTGTTTGTAAAATCAACCAACTTCTACGAGTATTGATATGGTTCGAATGGATGAAATCGTTTTTTATAAATATTTTTCCCCCTCGAGATCAATCTCTCACAATCTCAAAAATGTTGCAAAATTGGTGAAATTCAGGAGAATTTTAATCATCAATTATTTCTTGATCGTCCGATCTAAGATTTCCAGTGGGCAATCAGACTAACTTTTAATTTTGACTTAACAGCTGGCCAATCAAAAACATGAACAAATAAAAACAAATTGGAATTGAAATTGAACGCGCCCATTTAAAAGAATGGAAACAAATTATAGAAAAGAGTGAACCTGGCTATGTTCAAGTTTGTGCTCCATTCACTGGATGTTTTTATTCTGAGCTTATGGGGCGTACTCTGCGCAAGCTCTGATTGAAAAAAGAAACAAAATGTTGACAGCTCAGTACGCTTTTTATAGCTAACAAAATTCCACCTTCCACAGTCACACCTGGAGACATGTAATGTGCTGTCAAAAATGTCTGGTGATACCTACATACATTAAACCATATCTCAGTGAGAGAAAAAATGTCATAAAAGCGAATAGGAAATTAATAGCAGACATTATTTTCATCTTAATCTAAAGTCTCTTTGCTTTTTGACAAGATATAATATAGAATATTTGCCACCATTAATTTGTCTCGTCTATTGTTTGTGAAAAGATTACGATTATTCAGCCCTATCACGATTCATCGTAATCAGATGTCGGAAAGTTCTTACGAATCCTGAAAAAGACTATCACCATCGAAGTGAAAGATCTCATAAAAACTGCTATTACGAGCAGATTTGATGAAAATTTATTTTTTTTTGGTATTTGAAAAAATTCCAATTACGATGGAATTCAGGATAGGGCTGATTATTCCCTATAATGTCTCCGATCCGAATGCACGGAAGCTCAAGTCAATATACTTTTAGTTCTGAAATTTGTAATTTTTCAGATTTGATGTCCTATACTCCGAAAAATGATAGTTTAAGGACATCTTGATGACATTTGAAACGAAATATTGCACACACGTCAAAGTGTGTTCTATTTGTCAACAAATGAACTGTCAAAATCAATTGAAGGATTTCTGGCCGTGGAAAATTTTACTTTTAATTTAGAATAATTCCAGCTGAGTTTTGGTGGAAGGCTTTGCTTTAACATTTCGATCATTTCCCAAAAAAATACCCTTAATTTGGGCCGGAACAGAAGCATAATGGGGGTGGCTAAAAGGGGATAAATTTAATTTCAAACTCCGACGGATTCTTAAAATTTTTGTCTGGTCTGCAACTTTTTCTTGCGCGAATAATAGTTTTCCCGCAATTAATTATCCTATGGACGGTGTTCACATTGGATTGAAAAACTGGATTTTTTTGTTATTTCAGTATTCACATCTCGGTCCCACTTCTTCAGAAAAGGAAAGTGTAAATACTGAAACGTCAAAAAAATCCAGTTTTTCAGTCCCATGTGGGCGCCGTCATGCGATTTTTCTCATTTTCAAGTTGTTTTATCCAACTTTTATATCAGTTTATTACAAAAAAAATCCTGGTTGAGTAAAATTGTTTTGCTCTTTTTATGGAAGTTCGATGCAAATGAGGTTTGAAAGAAAAAAACCGGAATTGTGGGTTTGATATTTTGATAGAATTGATCTTCTGATTTGGAAGATTTTTGAACAAAAAGACTCTGGTAGTTGACAAACAAGACAGGTGTGAACATTTTTACATCTACCTTCTGCCACTCCTACTTTTCCTAAATTTGACACTTCTCCTTGTTTTATTAATCACGAAGGCTGAAATAAGCTATCCAGAATTTGAATTTAATAAAATTAATTACCGCACTTACTTTTCATATATTCGAGTTTTTTGATGTGTAAACATCTTAGCGCTTGGCATTAAGAAAAAAAAATCTTAGCTCCCGGTATGGGGAAAATTGAAAGTCGGATTGGGCGGATATGGCTTACAGGTTCCGTTCTGAACAATTTTGTTTGTTGTAGGTAAGGTAGAATTCTGTAAGCTCGAATAGGTAAGGAAGTTTTTTTTATACTAAATGGTTTTGGTATTTGCTAAGTGGAGTTAATTCCTTACACTTGCGTTTACGCAATTCGCTGATACAGTGAAGTGCACTGGAGTTAGTAGGTGCGTTCCAGAGCGAGTTTTAAACAGTTTGAAACCGCCAGATTTAGTGCAAAGTCGTTCCACAAGTGAAAGCTTGTACTTTTTCGGACCAAAGAGAGCGCTCATGAGAGAGGAACAAATTTCCCCTATTTGCCAGATTTGGTCCGAGAAATTTCTGGTGGCTGTTTTATACTGGATGTCAAAAGCCAAGTGTTCGTATGTCAGATTTGAAAAAAAATTTCAGTTAAAAGTTAAATAACCAAACAGAACACAAATAGCTAGGGTTACCCAAGTGTTACTTTTCTTGTTTCGTTTTTGGTAGATGTTCATAATTTATTAATATATTTATGTTTTTATGAATCAAATGATTTTCTTAAAATGCATGTGTTTTTCAGGAAAATCTTTTTAAGAAGAAGAAAATTAAGTAATGAAAGTTTGTGCAACTTTTTGTATTGTAGTTTTGTTTTCACAAATTGATGTTTCATGATTTAATATGTATGTTGCTCCAAGCACAAATGAATCTCCAAATTATAAAATTAAGCATCCAACAAAGAACTTGAATAAAGAACAATTCTTTCTGAGTTCAAAAACTTGATTTTATTTCCTAAAAGGATAACAATATATCAATAGCTTTAAGGAACGATAAACTAGTTCTTACAATTGGTATATCCATATCATAAAAAATTGACAATTTGCATTGAAAAACAAAATATATAACTTTAACTTGAATTATAGTTTTTATGTTTAACAAAGATATTAAGCCAATGGCGCCAAATCAACATAACCTTTTCCCAAAAAGTGAAGGATGAAAGCCATACACACGCAATGTTGTAAGAATAGTTGTCTCTTTCTTTAGAAAGACAGAAATCCATTCTTCTATAATATGACAGAAGTGTTAAGGGCTCGATTTCAGTTAAAACTTGTATTCGAAGACAATGTACTTAAAGAAATTTCTTTTTTTAAGTTTACTCATTTTTATTCATAATAAAGATTTTGGAACCTTTAGTCCAAATGCGTTTCGCGTTTCGTATAACAGTTGGGCTCATCAGTTAGATGCTGTTGTACCCTTCTCAGACGCATTATTTTCAATCGATGGATACCGACAACTAATTAATTACAGCGCCAAAGCACTGTTAATTATATTATTTTTATTTTTACTTTAAATCATTCTTTAATCATTTTTATACATGTACGTTTCTTTTTTCTTAACATTCAATTTCTTGTACAGTGATTTTATAAAAAAAAATTGATTGACTTTTGATTGCACTACGGCAGCTCTAGTCAAATATTTCTTTTGGCGTGGTGCAAGTTAGTGCAAATTAGTGCCCAAACCGTTCTCGACATTTTGACAGATTTTCTTCTCTCTGAGAGGATTTCATTCTCACCTGTCACAATTTGACATTTAGTCCGAAATAGTGCAAAGATTTAAAGGACGGTGTTCACATTGGACTGAAAAACTGGATTTTTTTTGACGTTTCAGTATTCACATCTCGCTCCCACTTCTTCAGTAAAGGAAGATGTAAATACTGAAACGTCCAGTTTTTCAGTCCAATGTGAACACACGTTGTACTTACACAACTATTCTGAAAAACTTCACGAAACAAAGAGTGACAGAATTTAGAACAGTTTAGGGCAAGGTTTTTACTCATGGAACACACAATCTTGTACTTTTCTAAATGTTTTTTGTGATTTTCTATGCAGAACAGATTCAGAGCGTGTTTGATAATGTAAAACAGATTTTAGGCTAGCAGAACCATTGCATATTTTTTGACGCAAATATAATATTTGCGTCAAAAAATACATATAACGACCATCAAATTAAATTGACATTAATTTGATATTTTCGTAAACAACCTTATTTACTAGGCTTTTGTTCTTCTAGAGCTGCCACTCACATTTCTTCATTTTTTTTTAATAAACTGTCACCAGTAACTCACAAGGTGTCCTTTTGAACAATTTCAAATTTAATGAATCAAGTTGAACTTATTTTCACAGCGCCTTATATAACTTTCGCAAATAAACCTTTGCGTTTTTAAACTAATTCTAATAGAGTTCAATGAACTAAATTATAGAAAGTGTTTTTCTTGTATCTTCTGTAGAATTACAGTGTTGCTTTGCAGAATAAAATACCAATAATCTAAGTATACCTACCCGGTTTTATTTATTGATTTGACTTATTCTATCAAAACAAAATAATTTAGACTCAACTTTGTGGTCTTGAAAAACAACTTTGCTTCTTTATTAAAGACTTCTGATTTCTGATATATTATTATAATTATGCGTGAGTTAGCGCAAAAAAAATGCGTAGATCTTCTATTTTTGCATACAAAAATTAGCAATTCAAATTTTGAAAGAGTTTATTCTTATCGGACTGTGTGAATTCTACTGGAAAGCTTTGGGAAGAAGATCGCCTATTTTTTACTATAAATTTACCAGACGCCAATCATTTGACATTCACTAAGTTTTCAGTTTCCTTAGGGTTAACAACAAACTATAACAATATCAAAAATGAAATTCGCCATTGTTTTCGTTGCTCTTTTCGGTTTGGCTTTAGCCGCTCCAGCTGCTGAAGAACCTCAAGTCCTTCGCTCAGAAAACCTTGCCAATGCTGGTGGATACAAATACAGGTAAGATTATATTTTTTTTTTCAAATCATTTTTTTTTTATTTTCTAATTCATTTTATTTTCACTTTTTAATTCATTTTTTATTTGATTTTTTTGCTAAACCATTCCGACGTTCTAATTGTTTTTATACAAATTAAAATTATTTTAGCCTTGAGACCAGTGATGGCAAAATTGTCTCCGAAGAAGGTCAATTGAAAAACGCTGGAGCTGAAGATGCACATATCGCTGTTCGTGGTCAATTCAGCTACATTGGTCAGGATGGTGTCACCTACTCAGTCGAATATATCGCCGATGAGAACGGTTTCCAACCCCAAGGTGCTCATTTGCCAGTTGCCCCAGAAGCTTAAGTTGAAAAAATATTGTTAATTAGGTTAAGAGAAATACAGAAAGCATTTTAAAAAAACATAACATTTTGTTCATACTTTTATTTTTTTTAATTTATTATTTAAGGGAACTTCTTGACCTATTGTTCATCTTCAAAATTATGAACATAAGTTGATAGAGAGATTTAGTCAAAACTTGGTAGTTACCTCGATAGTCACACGGTGACCAATTGACCAAAATCAAAAATCCCGAATGGCAAAAAATCATAATCCTGAAAATGCCCAAAATCTCTAAGGGCCAATATCCCGAATCGATAAAATCTCAAATAGACAAAATCTCGAATGGCTTAGTACTAAAAACAGGTACTAAGCCATTCGGGATCTAGGCATTCGGTATATTTGGCATTAGGCATGATTTTGTACCCAACCTTTTTTATCACCTGCAAGATCTTCACTGCCTTTCTTTGTGAATGCTTGAAGCTATTCCTCAACAACCTTATAGGTTAATATCAGTGTGGCTTTGAGCAAGGAGAGTCCACCATAAATTAAGAATTCATTCTACAGCCGGCAGATATTTTGAAAAACCCAGGAATTTCAAATCGATATCCACCACCGTTTTGGCGCGAAACTTTCTATTTCGTACCCAACCGTAGGAATGCCTAGATCCCTGTGAAGATCTTCGTTTCTTAAATACCACGTTCAAACGTTTGTAAGTTATTTAAGTTTGTATCACAGGTACAACCCCAGAGCTGTACCCTAACTCCAAACAGGTTTAAGTACCTGTCTGCTGTCTGTATAAAATCAATTTATTTTCAATATTAAGCTTTGAATATTTACCGAGTAACCAGTTGCAGTTCATATCTCTTAATTTACTTTTTAGTATTTCGCATTTCTTTTTCACGTTCGGCTTCCATTTTAATTTCGCGTCTAGAGTCATTCCCAGATACTTTGCCTCATTTGCAAATGGAACACGAGCGGTATTAAGCAAGACGGTTAATCTATTTATTTTTGTATACGTAAAGTCCACGTGGACTGACTTTTGTTCATTGAGCACTATTCGCCATGTTTTCGTCCACTCATTAACATTATTAAGAGCATTTTGTAATTTAATTGTAGCTTCGCTAATCGTTTGGCCTACTGCTAGTATTGCAGTATCATCAGCAAACGTGGCTGCAATAGTGTCATCTATTTGAGGTATATCGCGTGTAAATAAAAGGTACAGAACTGGACCTAATACACTTCCTTGTGGTACCCCAGCCACTATTTCTTTGAAATAAGAATAGTCATTTCCGGGTCTTACACGAAAAAGTCTTTCATTTAGATATCCGTTTAGAATGTTGTAAAGTCCTTCAGGCAGAACTTGTCTTAATTTGAATTTGAGCCTTCGTGCCACACCTTGTCAAACGCCTGCGACACGTCCAAAAAGACAGTCGAACATATTTTATTTTCTTCAAGGGCTCTCTCAATTACGTCAATAATTCTATGCACTTGATCAATTGTCAAATGCTTGCTTCTAAATCCGAATTGATGTTCTGGTATTAATTGTTGCTCGTCTATTGTCAGTTGCAGGCGCAGAAGTAGTATTCTTTCAAAAACTTTTGATATAACGGGTGATTTTTTAGCTGGTTTGGTTTTGGCAACACTGGTTTTGACAGCTGACGTGTGTTTAGTACCTTGTGTCACTGTCAAACAGCTTCAGTTTGGTTTGCAATTTAACCATGGATCGTCTTACAAATGAACAACGCTTGCAAATTATTGAATTTTACTATCAAAATTCGTGCTCGGTTCGAAATGTTCATCGCGCGCTGCTTCCATTTTATGGTCGGCATTCTCGACCTTCTGAGCAGTCTATTCGGAAGATTGTGACCAAATTTCGCACCAAATTTACTTTGTTGGACATTAAACCACCAACACGTTTACGTACTGTGCGTAGTGAAGAAAATATTGCGGCCGTATCAGCTAGTGTGACAGAAGACCGCGAAATGTCGATTCGGCGCCGTTCCCAGCAGTTAGGCCTTTGTTACAGCACTACGTGGAAAATTTTGCGGAAGGATTTGGGCGTAAAGCCTTTTAAGATACAGCTGGTGCAAGAACTAAAGCCAGCCGACCTACCACAACGCCGAATTTTTGGTGAATGGGCTCTTGGAAAGCTGGCCGAGGATCCGCTTTTTTATCGAAAAATTGTGTTCAGCGATGAGGCTCATTTTTGGTTGAATGGGTACGTAAATAAGCATAATTGCCGCATTTGGAGTGAAGATCAGCCAGAAGCATTGCAACAGCTACCAATGCACCCCGAAAAAGCCACTGTTTGGTGCGGTTTATGGGCCGGCGGCATTATTGGGCCATAATTCTTCAAAGATGATGCGAATCGCAGCGTTACTGTCAATGGTGAACGCTACCGAGCGATGATAACAAACTTTTTTTTGCCCGAAATGGAAGTTCTTGACTTGCATGATATGTGGTTTCAACAAGACGGTGCCACATGCCACACAGCACGCGAAACAATGGCGCAATTGCGAGGCGAGTTTGGTGAACAGTTAATTTCACGTTTCGGGCCGGTCAATTGGCCGCCTAGATCGTGCGATTTGACACCATTAGATTATTTTTTGTGGGGGTATGTCAAGGCTAATGTCTATAGGGACAAGCCCGCATCGATTGACGCACTGGAAGCCAACATCCATGCATTCATTCGTGAGATACCGGCCGATATGTGTGAAAGAGTATGCCAAAATTGGACTCAGCGGATGGGCTACCTGAGACGCAGCCGCGGTCAACATTTGCATGAAATTATCTTTAAACATTAAATTGCAAGGTTCAAACTATCGATTCAAATAAATATTTCTTTCATTTTTTCGAATTTTTTGGGTTTTTTTTTTTAAAGTTCTAAACCTCTTAAAAAATCACCCGTTAGTATTGCAGAATGGCTTAATATGACCACACAGTACGTTGAATATGATCTTGCATGTAGAGTGTAATAGTCCAAACCTTATTTCAGTATATTTCTTAAATGACTCCAAAAGCATAAGAGCTGGCACCCTTTTATAGAGGAAAACCATCTTACCACTATAGTCATCTGTGATCTTATTTTTTTAAATTATTTTATTTTAATCCCTTTCCTATCTTGACACTAGCACTGTCTTTTACATATTAACAGTTCAGTCAAAGCCCATTGAGTGTGTTGCTATACATTTATACATTTTATGTGTTTATATATTTATATAGAAACAAAATACGGATGCATTTATTATTTCGGTAAGCCTCAAGTTTTCACAAAGCAGATGTCAAATTGTTAGTTTCAATTTTTCAAAACCATTAATCATATACTTATTTTTGATTTGTTTATATTTTTTTGTATCTACTGAATTTAACAAAACAAAAGACTCTTGCTGCTTGCTGTCTTCTATGCACATGCGTATAAGTGAGTCGCAAAATGTATGAATCATGTTTTTACATAAAAAATTTGCATAATTAATGTGACAGATTTATTCCTTGGAATATATGAGTTCTATTGTTATAAATCTTTTGATCATCAAGACCAATGCTAATTTTGTTACTATAAATTGGTAAGTCATAGGTTACCAAACATTCATTAAGTTTTCAGTTTCCTTACGGTGCTAACACAAACTAAAAATACATCAGCAAAATGAAATTCGTCATTGTTTTCGTTGCCCTTTTCGGTTTGGCTTTGGCCGCTCCAGCTGCTGAAGAAGTTCAAATCCTTCGCTCAGAAAGTAATGTCGGTGCTGAAGGATACCAATTTGCGTAAATTTTTTTTATTGAATGATAACAAACTGCTTTATTGCTTTTTTTAACTTTAATTTAAAAAATATCAAATTTATTTTTTTTATTCTTCTATAGTGTTGAGACCAGTGATGGTAAATCCCACTCTGAAGAAGGTCAATTAAAGAACGTTGGAGGTGAAGATGAAGCAATCGTTGTTCGTGGACAATATAGCTTCATTGGTGATGATGGCGTCACCTACACCGTCACATATGTCGCCGATGAGAATGGTTTCCAACCTGAAGGTGCTCATTTGCCAATTGTCCCAACTGTCTAAGTCAATAAATGTATTGTTAATTTGGTTACGAAAAAATAGAGAAAGAATCTAAGAAAATATTAAATCGATTTGGTTACTTTTATAATTTTATATTTTTGCTCCACGGTAAAATTTACTGCAACAAAAATTATCCTTTTGTTACTTTATCATACATTTTTTTTGACAGCTGTGTTTCTTTCAACCTACTGAGATAGAAGAGGGCAGATATGATCCATCTGCTATCAGCTATCTATCCATCTCAGTCTCAGTAACTTGAAGAAACAAAAACCGAATGTCATTGATTTTTATACTGACATACCTGCGGTCAATTCAAATTATGATGGCAGTGAGTGGCATTTGGTCCCCGAACCTATCATAACCTTGTAGTTTTATATGTAAAGAGATCTCAGGGGGCTACGTGTTCTTATAAATTATTGGCCAGTTTATATTTCTTGAGCGCTCAGTATTTTTCCTTAATTTTTTGACAGAGCAGGAGAATAAAATATAAACACTATTCCTCACATAGAAGTCAAAACAACTCTTTTTATTTTTTTCTTATGTAATTTACTGCGACAAAAAATAATTGAGCAAGCAGATCAAAAAATTTCAGTCTCAATTTTTAAGGGGAAAAGTGAGAAATTTTAGGGAATCCTGTTTATATTTCTGAGCGCTCTGAGATCTCAGAAATATAAACTGGCTAAATTTATTTGTTTTCTTGTAGATATTATTTGATATAAAGAGTTTTTCAAACGGGACGCTACAAAAGTAGAGCGATAGGGACAGCAAATGACGCCATATTTCTTGCCGCTCTTTTGACATTTCTCTTCAATAAGTTTTGCCATTTCATGATGGAAAGATATACGAGCAAACAACGAGTCGAAATTATTAAAATTTACTACCGAAATTCGAACTCAGTGGCCTCAACGTTAAGAGCGCTACGTTCAATTTATTGTCGTCATAATCGTCCTAGCAGATCAACAATTGAGTGTCTAGTGGAAAAATTTGAATCCACAGGCACAGTACAAATTGTTTCCGTGCCAGTGAGACAAAGAAGTGCCCGTAGTGTCGAGAATATTGCTGAGGCTTCAGTTGCAGAAAGCCCAAATGTGTCTCTCACACGTCGTTCTCAAGCGTTGGGCATCTCTGTGACGTCGTTGTGGTGAATTTTGCGAAGAGATCTTGGCCTACATCCTTACAAGATTAAATTGACGCAAGCACTGAAGCCGCTTGACCACCAGAAGCGTCGTATGTTCGTGAATTGGGCTGAGCAACAACTTGAAAATGATTCGGTTTGAATGAAAAATACGGTTTGGTGTGGTTTATGGGCCGGCGCGCGCCACAAGCCACACAGCGAATGTCACAATCAATTTATTGGAAACCAAGTTTAGAGAACGTGTTATCTCACGAAATGGTCCAGTCGCTTGGCCGCCTCGGTCGTGCGATTTGACGCCGTTAGACTATTTCCTGTGGGGCTACGTCAAGTCTATGGTCTATGCCAACAAGCCAGCGACCATTGATGAACTTCGTACGGGTATCGAACGTGAAATTGCAGCATTATCGGCCGATTTATGCTTGAAAACCGTCGAAAATTGGGTTCAGCGTCTTGACTTCTGCAAGCGTCCCGTGGTGGCCATGCAAAAGAAATTGAGTTCCATACATAATGGCATCGAACGTACTTTCACAGAAATAAATAATTTCATTGATATCCAAAACCGTTTTTGTTCTATGCAAAAATAACGGTACCTTCCAAACAGATGTTAAAGAACCGTTGAAGAAAATGTCATTTTTCTCATAAACGACTCCTACGATTTTAATAAAATTTTGTTTGTGTCTTAAAATAAACTATTCACAGCCTGCCGTCCTAAGAAAAATGGGTATGAGCGCCAAAATTAAAAAATTGAGTTAGTACCATAACAGGAACCGTTAAATATCCAATTAAATATTTTGTGTAAAGCTTCAAACTTATATTTCCAACTGCAAACGTCTAAAAACCACGAACGTAAATTTCATTACACCTTTCAAGCAAGTTATTGCTTATGTGCCTACAATCTAAGCTTAAAAGTCGCAAGCTCATTTTTCTAAGTCATCACTAAAATTACTATAACTTATATGTGTGCTTAGTTAAATAACATATTTTTCTCAATATGAAATTGTTCTTAAAAAATTTAAAAAATCATTTAATTTGGAAACGAGAAAAGCAAAATCACTCAAATTCATTTTCATAAGTATCTCAATACTACTAAAACGGATACGTGCCCTTTTTCCGTATGACGACGGCAGAGTAGGTACCTACCTCCCATAAAGGTTTTTTTTTGTATTTTGAAGTTTTTCATTATTGGCTGATCGAATTTAAATAATTTTTTATATAAAAACTTTCAAAACTTTTTTTGATTATTAAGGGTATTCAATTTGATCACAATTTTTTATTTTTGAAAATTTGATGTTTCCTAAATTTTTTGAAAATTTTTAGTAATTTTTTTTTTCTAAACCACTCCAATGATTTTCAAAGTATTCTTTCTAACTTTTTTTCCAGAATTCAGGTTGCATTCCTGTTTTCATCTAAAAATAGTAAGGGTATTCATGCAACAGCGAACAGCCGTTGTTAACGTTGTAAAGTTGTAAACTTCGTAATTCTGTACAATTTGTATGGAAAAGTTGAAAGATTTACGCAGTTTACAACTTTTCTATGTTTGCGATGACCTTACGCTGTTGCATGAATACCCTTAGTATTTTAAGAAATAAAAAACCCTCTATGTTTTTTATAAATACATACATATTTTATTTTTTATTGAATTTGAAAGAACTGACTTTTTGGTTTGATATGGTCAGTTGTTAAATAAAAAAAAACTTCAAACAAAGTTTACTTTTTTGCAATTTAATTTAATTTAATTGATTTTGCTATTTATCAAAAAAAATTTCATAGTGCGACTTTTTTTTCTACGTGACCCTTTTTCTGCGACCCTTTCAAATTCCTAAGCGGCAACACTGGTTCCAGTGCACAAAAAAAATGTATGCAAATATTCTCGCATGTCAAAAATAAATTGAGGTGAAATTGAAAACTAATTGTTTGCATGATTGGTTTACAGTTTCGTGCAAAAAAAAAGCATTGCTGCAATGAAATGTCATGTGTCATGTTTTTGACGTTTCCGTATTCACATCTCGCTCCCACTTCTTCAGTAAAGGAAGATGTAAATACTGAAACGTCAAAAAAATCCAGTTTTCAGTCCAATGTGAACACCGTCATGCAAAACAAATTATCCAGCAGTAGGGATCACTACCAAATTGTCAGAGACAAAGTGACAGCTAAGAATGTGGTTTTTTGACAGTTGCAATTGCGAGGCAAACAAAAATTCCAAATATTTACACTCCACTTCAACAGAATATACTACAATTTTTAAAGGTACTTTGACCATTTTTACTAAACATTATGCATTAATGTATCATTTGATTATCCTTATTGTTTGTTTCCTATGTTGGGAAAAGAATACAGAAAGATTAATTCACAAAGCACTGCTATTTTTTCTCCGGTTCTCTTCAAATCGGAAAATGCAGTTTTTTCGCCAACTCAAAAAGCACAGATATTGAAACAGGTAATAAATAAAGTTAATGGAAGGAGTTAAACAAATTTTTGAAATGGTTTTTACTATCTATAATTATTTTAGGACAATGTACAATGTTTTAAAAAAATGGACAAACCACGTTTAAAAATCTGTGTGGTCATTCAGTTGAAGTGGAGTGTATTTTCCTTCAAAATAAAAAAAACAAATGGGTGTTACGTAAATGTCATCAGAGCCAAAGTTCTTGATTTTGACGTTTAAAAATGAACTAGATAGAGATGTATGGCTATTTGTTAAAAAGCCCTATGGTTTTGCGTGGTGAATAAAATATTTTTTTGATGGTCAGCTTACACTTAAAAAAAAAAAACAATATAAATCCACCTCGAGGCATTATTTATATGGAAATGGTTTTTTCATTCAAAAATAATTATTTTCTAGTTTTAGGTCTAAATAGTAGTTTATGTATTAATTAAGGGTAAACTAATGACTCAGTGGGTGGTTAAGGCCAAGGCAGACACTTATGTAAACTAGGCTTTACATGCAAATTTTTCAGCTCAGACCTTGGAGTTTGCGTATAGTTTCCCTAGGGCTTTAAACAAAAAAAAAAAACAGCTTACGTACATTTTGTATCCCCAATTTTGCTTTTTTGCCCAATTCTCTTGGGCTTTATCTTTAATTATGTACATAATGATTTAAGGATCATTTCAGTGGATGGATATTCCCGAAGATATCCTCCCTCCGCTGCTTATTCATCGGATCCTGTAATTGGGGTGAATGTCTACTCCAAGGTGGAAAAATCAGCAACCAGACTTTCATTTTTTTAAGCAGGTACATACGAGTTGTAACTATAGATTTGCAAACGACTTTTTGTTGCTACCGAGAACAAGATTATCATAACAAGCACATTGGCTGACATAAATCGAGATAGTCAATCTGATTCAATTAAGTACGAACTTTATTTTGTAAAAATGTAAATGGTTTGTTTGTTTGAGAACTTGATAGGGAAATTATGTAAAATATTTTTAAATTAGTTAAGTGCAATGTAAAGTTAAATAGATATTTTAGTAAATTCGGGCATTTCTTGTTGACACATTTTAAATGCAAATGATCGACTTTGATGCTTTTATGTCATTATCATACAAAAGCTATAATTTAACGAAACCACATGGTGTTTCTCACTCTTCAAGTCTGTTTCGTTATTTAATAACTTCCAATATGCCTATGCCTACGCCTAACCAAAAGATGCGTGTGGTGCGTGAACAGAGAAAAAAAAATAAAATGTTGACAAATCAAAGATGCGTACCGGTTCAATAAATTTTCTAATTTGCATCAATGTAGTGCTTTGAGTTCATATAATGGTCATTTCTGATTTGTAACAGTTTTGGATCAATTAAGAGGCAACAAAAATTCGTTAGGGTATAAAAAGACAATTCACTGATTACTTTTTATCTACTTTGTTTCGTACAGTTAACAAGCAAACAACCAAAAATATCTCAACATGAAATTCGTCATTGTTCTCGTTGCCCTTTTCGGTTTGGCTTTGGCTGCTCCACAACAATCACCAAAAGATGCTGTTGTCCTTCGTCAAGCTTCTGATGTTGGTCCTGAGGCATACAACTACCTGTAAGTTTATTCATAATTATTGTTAAATTCGAATCCAAGCTCAATGAGTTTTTTTTTCGTTAAAATAGTGTTGAAACCAGTGATGGTAAGATCCACGCCGAAGAAGGTCAATTGAAGAACATTGGAACTGTAGCTGAAGGCATCGCAGTCCGTGGATCATTCTCTTACGTTGGAAACGATGGTCTCACCTACACCGTCAACTACGTTGCCGATGAGAACGGTTTCCAACCCAGTGGCGCTCATTTGCCAGTTGGCCCAAGCCCCTAAATAACTTTGTCGAACTCGGCAAAGCTGTATAAGTCTGCCAGCTTAACTGTGTATTTTTGTTATCTGTTTGTTTTGTTTTATTTAAAATTACTGAAAGAAAAACATTACAAGACTGTTGTTGTGTATTAAAAAAATTGTTTTAAACAAAATAAGCTTTCTCGTATCTGTTTTATAAGTTTACCTTTTTATGGAAGTTCCAGGATTATAGTCCGGTCAGGAAATCGAATCCCGGTAAATTTTTGGGGGGCCTTTTTTTATGACCGGAATTGATTCCTTACACATAAAGGATGAAACTTAGCCGGGAAGTCATTTTTGGTACCCTTCCACTTGGACGCCAAAAAAAAAAATGGCTCCCAATCCCTGCACATTTTGTAGGGGAGGACATTATTTGTATTTTTGTAAATTATTTTTGACATGCTTAGGATGTTAGTTTGAAGAAATCTTATCTTCACTTATTTATTTCGCAAATCAAAACACTTTATTTTCAATTCACAATTTATTGTTCACCAAATCTACTTTTAAACTGTAGATACTTTTATTACAACCAACTTTATTCATTCACGAACAAACACTGCCAGTCAAACATGTGCCTTTTAAACTTATTTGACAAGCTCTGGATATTGCTTGAATGTTCTTGTAACTGTTTCTAGAGCCTTCTGTAGGGGAAATTTCCCAGAATTTCCGGACATCAACTGGCTTTGTTTGTCTTTTATTACAATTTTATTATTTATTTCATGTATATTTTATTTTATTCCTATATTTTAGTGATACCAAATGTACATTAAAATTTCAAAACTATTAAGGTCTTCCCACAAAATGATTTCTTTAGGTTGTCTTACTTGACATCTTGTTTTATTAAATGAGGCATATTTCCATACGTTCCTTTGCTTTTTTTCGTTCACCATATCTCAAGAACGAATAAAGATGTCGACTTCAAATAAATTGTATTTTGTAGATAGAAGTTTAAATACGTGCGAAAAGGACTCTCCAAAAAATTCAATGAGCGATTTTTTTACTATAGCAATTTAAAAAACCCTAGTTAAGTTTCTTTAGTCTCGTATATTTTAAGAACAAATCATGCTAGCGACTTCGAGTTAATTTTATCCTATGCATATTAACGTAATAAAGAATTAGTTAAAATTTAAAAACATACGAGTATCAACTTATAGTTTTTTTTTATAAAAAAAAAAGTTGCTAAAAAATTTTGAAAAAAGGGGTTTTTCTCAAATATATTGAGAACAATTAATGATATTGGCTTCAAGATAATTGCATTTTATGCAATAGTTTGCTAATAGAAATTGATAAAATTTTTGAAAATATAGTATAAACAGTTTTTTTTTTAAAGCAAAAAAAAACTATGCAAGTAATTCTACCAATAATTGTTGAAATTTTGTTTTGCCTCATATATCGGGGTTTTCAATAAGAGCGCTACAAAAGTTTTTTTTTTTTAAATAAAACAAAAACGGTTTTGGATATCAATGAAATTCTTTATTCCTGTGAAAGTACGTTCGATGCCATAATGTATGGAACTCAATTTCTTTAGCATGGCCACCACGGGACGCTTTCAGAAGTCAAGACGCTGAACCCAATTTTCAAGCATAAATCGGCCAATGCAGCTGCAATTTCACGTTCGATATTCGTACGAAGTTCATCAATCGTCGCTGGCTTGTTGGCATAGACCATAGACTTGAAGTAGCCCCACAAGAAATAGTCTAACGGTGTCAAATCGCACGACCGGGGCGGCCAAACGACTGGACCATTTCGTGAGATAACACGTTCTCCAAACTTGGTTTCCAATAAATTGATTGTGACATTCGCTGTGTTGCTTGTGGCGCCGTCCTGTTGGAACCACATATCCTCCAGGTCCATATCATCCAATTGGGGCCAAAAATATTCGGTTATCATTGAACGGTATCGATCCCTATTCACAGTAACCTGCCGGTCTTGATCATCACGGAAGAAGTACGGCCCAATGACGCCGCCGGCCCCTAAACCACACCAAACCGTAATTTTTTTGGGATACAATAATGACTCATGGAGTACGTGTAGATTGTTGCCTAACCAATACCGCATATTTTGTTTATTGACGAAGCTATTCAGCCAGATATGAGCCTCATCGCTGAAGATGAATTTTCGATGAAAATCCGAATCATTTTCAAGTTGTTGCTCAGTCCAATTCATGAACATACAATGCTTCTGGTGATCAAGCGTTATTGCGTCAATTTAATCTTGTAAGGATGTAGGCCAAGATCTTTTCGCAAAATTCGCTACAACGGCGTCACAGAGTTTCCCAACGCTTGAGATCGACGTGTGAGAGACACATTTGGGCTTTCTGCAACTGAAGCCTCAGCGGCAGCAATATTCTCGACACTACGGGCACTTCTTTGTCACATTGGCACGGGAACATTTTGTACCGTGTCTGTGGATTCAAATTTTTCCACTAGACGCTCAATTGTTGATTTGCTAGGACGATTATGACGAGCATAAATTGGACGTAGCACTCTTAACGTTGAGGCCACTAACTGCCAATTTCGGTAGTAAATTTTTATAATTTCGACCCGTTGTTGGCTCGTATATCTTTCCATCATGAAATGGCAAACCTTACTGAAGAGAAATATCAAAAGAGCGGCAAGAAATATGGCGTCGTTTGCTATCCCTGTCGCTCTACTTTTGTAGCGTCTCTGTTGAAAAACCCTTTATCTTGAGAACAGACAACGATATTTGCTCCCGGTTGAGTTAATCCTACATATGAGTTTATAATTGATATTTAATAGGGTTTTTAAAAAAAATCAATAAACTGCTTTTTTTAACGAAAAAATCTACAAGCCACTTTACCAATAATTGTTGAAAATTGTTTTTTGTCTCAAATATCTTGAGAACAAACAATGATGTTGGCTTTGGATTAATTTAAGTTTATAGACTTGCTTATAATGCAAAAAAAAAATGACAAATAGTTTTTTTTTCAAACCAAAAAAAAACAACAAGAAACTTTATCAAATTCGTTAAAACTTTTTTCTCCCATTCGCCATTGTTTTCGTTGCCCTTTTCGGTTTGGCTTAAGCTGCTCCACCACAATCAACACAAGATGCTGCCATTCTTCGTCAGATAGCCATAATGTTACGGCTGAAGGACATAACTTCGCATACGTTTATTGATAATTGTTTAATCTTAATTTAAACTCAATAAACTTTTTTTTTTTTAAATAATGTTAAGACCAGTGATGGCAAAATCCACACCAATAAAGGAAAATTGAAGAACGTAGGAACTCAAAACGAAGCCTTCTCAGTCCGTGGATCATTCTTTTAATTGGAAGAAGATATTGTCACTTATACCGTCAACTACATCGCCGATACGAACGGCTTCCAACCCAGTGCCACTCATTTGCCCGTTGCCCCACAGTTGCCTGCCTAAATAACGTTATCAAATTTTGCAATGCTGTAAGTCTACTTATTGTGACTATGAGTTTGAATTCGTTGTGACATATTTAAGACTTTCGAAAGAAAGAAAAGCATAATGAGTATTGTTAACTATAAATAAAATCAAATACAATTCTAAACACTAATTTTTTTTCTATTAATATCTACTTTAATTTCTGATTAAACAATTATCAAATTTTGCCACTAAATTTATTTATTTATTCGCTTATATCCATGCGGACAGTCCCCTTGAGAAATCAAGTTAATACAACCAATAATGTTCGCAATAAGATATCCCCCTACATTCAATCATTTTGGTTAATTAAGTCATCTACATACAAACGTTAAAAGAAAAAGTTAAACAAAAATAGATTGACTGTCACGAAGCGTGAAGAAATTATAAACAAAATGCGTACCGGTTAAATATTATATTAACATTTGCATTAATTAATTATTATATTAGAGTAGGTATATTTTGGCAGTTCTTGCATTTATATTAACTGGAATTAAAATTGCGTGGCCTACTCACGCATTTCAAGTCCATATGAGATAGGAGCTGATTGGATATCATCTCTAGTCATATGGTTTCTCGTTTATTATATAAATAAGTGCTTAATTTGTATATTATATTTATTTTATTAAACATACATACATAAGTACATATAAAAAAAATGAAGCAGTGCTAAGTGCTTCTACTCAATTCTTAAATTTTATGTTTGGTGAATCATGAAAAAGGAACAAATTTCTGAAACACTTAAGAAATTGTTTAGCTTTTTGTTTAGAATGTTTATGTGCGTAGATTTAGTTTCGTTTGATTTGAAACGCCATTGTTGCGCCGGCACATTAATTTTATCGACTGCATTTTGTAATATTTGTTTAGCCAACTGCCAACGTAACGAATTTATCTGGGACCAATATTGCAGTAGGGATCATCAGCAAAAGTAGCTGGCTATGATAGCTGTTATGTCCACTGTAAAATCACTTGTATGTAACACAAACAGAATACAGGGTTGGTCCCAGGACACTTCGTTGTGGTACACCGATCTCAATTTTCTTTTTATTTCTGAGTTATTTTGATGTATAGTACTCTAAAAAGTCGGTTTGTTAAGGATTTCACCCATAATCCGATGGACTTGGTTTATCATGGGAAAATTATTTCTTAATTCAAATTGATGTTTCAGAATTAGTTTTCTATCTTCTATTATTTTTAAAAGCCTTTTATGGAACACTTTGAAGGCTATTGAAGGTATTTCTTTCAAAAACCTGAGCAATTTCTTGACCATAGATATACTCTGATGATTTTTTGTTAAATAACTTAATTTGGTACACGCTTTTTTTCTTACTTCTTTTTGACAAAAATAATTTCATATTATTTGTTATTTCTATCAACAAACTCTAAGGGATCTGTTGTAGCTGCGTTTACTAGAAATAACCTAAAAACATTCACGAGATGTTCTGTTTCGGGTTTCAGATAAACTATTTTGAGAAGAGCTCGAAGAAAGTGACAAGTTACGAGATTTTCAGGTGATAAGGCAGTTTTTAACCATCTCAACAACAACCTAAAGAAAAAATCTTTAAGTTCAAAATTCATTCACTAAGTAGATTCCTGAAAAGTCTGTTGGCAGATGCTTCTACGGAATATTCCTTATGGAAAGCAGCTAAGCGCCTAAAAGACCACAGGCACAAAACCCGACAGTAAAATCTCCCGATGGTAAATGGATCTGAAACCCGAAACAAAAGGCTGATCTCTTTGCTGAACATTTCCTGAATATTTTTAAGCCATTCCCAAATTTAGCTTACAGTTTGTTGATTGAAATGACGAATATGAAATTCCTTTAGTTACGCTCAAAAAATTAAGAAGCATGTGTCAACATAAGTTGTCTAACAAAAAAATGTCCAGGGTACGATTTAATAACTGTTAAGATTTTGAAAGAAATGCCTTCAAAAGCCTTCAAAAAACTCCAATTTAGATTAAATCCATGCCTTTAAAGTTTAAACTAAGATATTTTCCACATTATTAGAAAATTTCAGAAGTCATTGTTATTGCTAAACAAGGTAAGTCACCAACAGAAGTAACATCTTACAGTCCTTAATATCGCTTACCTATACCAATCATGGCAAAACTTTTTGAAAAACTGCTCCTGAAAAGGCTAAGCAATATAGTAGAAGAAAGAAGACTAATTCCGAGCCATCATCAGATTGGATCTAGAAATAAACATTCCACGAAAGACCAAGTTCATCGTATTACGGATTAGGTGAAAAAAAAAACAAGTATGATCGGCTTTATTCTTAAATGTTGCTTAAGCCTTTGATAAGGTTTGGCACTTGGGACTTGAGTACAATATGCATAGGGATCTTCCCATGCAGTACTATGAAATACTGAAAGCCTACATTACGAACCGACTCATTAGAGTAGGTACGGTACCAACAAATTACTCGGAACTCAAAGAAAAAGCGACGGTATTTGCCGATTACTTAGAGGAAACATTTAAGCCGTTCGATGGAAACAAACGAAAACGAAAATATTAATATGAATTTTACCTCAAAGCCACAGAAATGCTACACTTGCCGAATTAAAAACAGAAATAAGGAAACTTAAGTCCAAAAAAGCTCCAGGATATGACTTAATTACGGCAGAGATTTTAAAAATGCTCCCTCGTAAAGGGTTTATTAACCTCCTTTACTTAATAAATGCCGCTCTTAAGTTAAAATATGTTCCGAGCCAATGGAAAGTTGCGGAAGTCATAATGGTTTTGAAACCTGGCAAACCATCTCACGAAAAAAAGTCTTACAGGCTGATTTCGCTTCTTCCTATAGTGTCAAAAGTTTTTGAAAGAATACTACTCCTACGCCTGCAACCGATAATAGAAGAGAAACAATTAATACCTGAACATCAGTTCGGATTTAGAAGCAAGCATTCGACAATTGATCAAGTGCAAAACTCACACTTAGTAACTAATTAATTTTTCAAGATTTTTTTTTAGAATTACTGACGTAGTTAAGACAGCTCTTGAAGAAAAGAAAATTTGTTAGACTGTCTTTTTGGACTTGTCGCAGACGTTTGACAAGGTGTGGCACGAAGGCCTCAAATTCAAAATAAGACAAGCTCTGTCTGATGGATTTTATAACATTCTAAACGGATATCTAAATGAAAGACTTTTTCGTGTAAGACACGGAAATGACTATTCTAATTTAAGGAAATAGTGGCTGGGGTACCACAAGGATGTGTATTAGGTCCAGTTCTGTACCTTTTATTTACACGCAATATACCTCAAACAGAAGACACTATTGTAGCCACGTTTGCTGATGATACTGCAAAACTAGCAGTTGGCAAAACGATTAGCGAAGCTATAATTAAATTACAAAATGCTCTTAATAATGTCAATGAGTGGACGAAAACATGGCGAATAGCGCTCAATGAACAAAAGTCAGTCCACGTGGACTTTACGTATAAAAAATAAATAGATTACCCGTCTTTCTTAATACCGCTCGTGTTCCATTTGCAAATGAGGCAAAGTATCTGGGAATGACTCTTGACGCGAAATTAAAATGGAAGCCGCACGTAAAAAAGAAATGCGAAACACTAAAAAAGGAAATTAAGAGATATGAACTGATTACTCGGTAAATATTCAAAGCTTAAAAAAAAAAAAAATACATTTTGTGGCGCAACAGCTCATGCAGAACCAGGGCCTAGTGACTAACAACTCTCAACCATTCCCGTGTGCGTTTTGTTGGAAGGAATGGAGGGGACCTATTCAAAGCTTAGTATTGAAAATAAATTGATTTTATACTGACAGGTACTTAAACCTGTTCGGACTTATGGTACAGCTCTGGGGTTTCACTTGCAATACAAACTTAAATAACTTACAAACGATTAAAAATAAATTCCTTAGGCCATTTGTAAATGCACCGTGGTATTTAAGAAATGCAGATCTTCACAGGGATCTCGGGATTCCTATGGTCCGGGACGAAATAAAATGTTTCGCGCGAAAACATAGAAATCGACTATTAGAACACCCTGATTCAACGATTATTGACATTCTTGACGAGTCGAATTTAGTACGCCGTCTGCGAAGAACAAAACCTTCCGACTTGGTGCGGTGAACAGAAAACCGCTTTAAAATTGCGGATTGAGCAGGAACGAAAAGTAACCTGCAACACGTTACTTAACTTCGTTAAAAATAAATTTGCCAGATAAGTTTCAACTTAGTTGCAATCGGGAAGTGGGGGTGGTTTTAGTGTAGTAAGAATCTCATACTTCGATGAGCACGCGTTTTTTGGTCCTCATAGAGCCTGATATGCAGGTTTTGCACCTTCCTACGGGAAAATAAATACAAAAAAAAGGTGTACCACAAGGACGTGTCCTTGGACCAACCCTGCACCCATTATATACAAGGGATATTCCAATGGACATCAGCGTTATCAAAGCCACCTTTGCTAATAATACTGCATTATTAGTGCCAGATAAATCCTTTTCGAAGGCTACACAAAAACTGCAAAATGCCAAAATCCAGTCGGTAAAGTAAGTTATTGGACGCAAAAATGGCAAATCAAACTAATAGAAACAAAATCAACGCATATAAACTTTACAAACAAAAAATAAATAATGTTCCAATTCTTATACACAGTGCAGCAGTACCTTACTCCAATTATGCCAATTACCTTGGAATGACTTTGGATGCAAAGTTAAAATGGAAAGAGCACATCAAAAAGAAAAGAGAAGAACTAACTTGAAGTACAGAAAAATGCTGATTGCTTGGAAAGAAGTCTGACCTATCTATTACAAATAAATGTTATTTAAGCAAGTATTGAAACCCGTTTGGATATATGGTATCTAACAATGGAGCTATGCAAAGAAAACAAATGCTGAATCCATCCAAAAATTCAAAACCAAGGTCCTTCATGGAACAATAAAAGCCCCTTGGTATATAAGAAAAAGCGATATACATCGTGACCTTCAAATTGAAAGGGTTACAGAAGTGTTAAAAAAAAAAACGCTGTATCACACAATTAGCAACTGCCAATTTATACAAGCTCCGAAATGGAAATCGTCTTAAATGTACGACACAATGTTCGGAGATTAAGAAAAACCAAGCCTCATGAGCTGATGGTCTAAAAGCTATGAGAAAGTTTAATTACTTTAATCTTCCTCCAATGTGATTTATAAATTAAGAAAGAAAAATCATTTATCGATCTTTCATAGATTGGTCCTGATTCACTGGTGGTTTTACCGATTCTAAGCGAATGTCTTTCTGAAGATTTTCATCGTAAAAAAATATTACTCCCCGAACAGAATGCAAAACGGAGCTGGAATAGATGTCAAAAATGATGCAGCTGGAGCTGCAATTTGCAGTTGAACAATTTTTTATATTTTTACTGCAGCTTTTTTTCTTATATTTATTTCGGTGATGTCAACTGGCTACCAAGGTCACGGTAAGACCACCGTTGGACTTTTTACAACATCTTCTTAAGGACAATCGCACCTACAACAACATCCACCAAGTAGGAAGTAGCTGAGATGACCACAACAACTCTCGAAAAAGTCGTTTAAAATTAATTTTGTGTCTTTTCATTGTAAATATTGAGTTAGAAAATAAAAACTTGCAAATTACAACAATTTTCATTTATTTCTTTAAAGTTGTAATGGAGAACTATTTTGCGTGTTACATTTGTCAAAAATTGCAAAAAATACTATGTAACTGTTAATTACATTTTCCAATTTCAATGGATTGTGTTGTCTAATGTCGACTGATGGTAAACCTTCACCATTTGAAAGATTTTAAAAGACCCTTATTTGATATGAATAAAGATTCTGTATAAATATTTTACTTTAAAGCTTCCTGTCAAAAATTAGTTATGATTTTCTTCAAATCCAACTTGTTTTTATAGGTACAATTTTTATAGGTTAAATAAATATTAAATATAACTTCCTACAAGCGAGATAAAATTTCTAACAAAAAAAAAAAAAAAACAATAACTTGCGCCTACTGGTTTCCTGAGTAGCAACACAAGTTCGATGGAAGTTGATCTTCTTTTCCCATAAACCACCACGCACATCAATAGGGTGCGTGTGCTTTAAGTTTTTTTTTTTTTTTTTTTTTATCAAAACATTGCCTACAGCCTCCAAAATAAATTTGGCTTATTAGCATTTTTTATTTTTGGTTTTGATTCTGAACGAATTTGATCAGGTTTAGTTTTAGACTAAATGAAATTTGGTCGGCTATAAATTGTAACGATTTCCAAGAGTGATCATCCACTACGTTATCGGTTTTCTTACAGTTAACAACTAGTAAAACAACAGTACCAAATATCATCATGAAATTCGTCATTGTTCTCGTTGCCCTTTTCGGTTTGGCTTTGGCTGCTCCACCACAATCAAAGGATGCTGCAAAGGATGCTGTCGTTCTCCGTCAGCTTACCAATGTTGTTGCTGATGGATACAACTACGTGTACGTTTATTGATAATTATTTAATCTAAATCCAATCTCAATGAGCGTTTTTTTTATTACAAATAGTGTTGAGACCAGTGATGGCAAGACCCACGCCGAGGAAGGACAATTGAAGAACGTTGGAACTGAAAACGAAGCCATCTCAGTCCGTGGATCATTCTCTTACTTGGGAAACGATGGTGTCACTTATACCGTCAACTACATCGCCGATGAGAACGGTTTCCAACCCAGTGCCGCTCATTTGCCAGTTGCCCCAGTTGCTTAATTGACCTAACGTCAATTTAAATATCTGAGAAAAGATGATAATTGTTGTTAGTTGTTAGTTATTGTAAAAAAAAAAATATTATTAAAAATACTGTTTATAGTAAAATTTGTTTGTTATTAATTAATTAATTAATTTACGAGCATTCATCTGGAGATGAATTTTAAAAAATATGCTGGTAAAATAGTGAGAATCAACAAGAACGCATTTTTTTTTTAAATTGAGACACATGTCAACAATATGTAAATAGAAAAAAAAAAACAATCTGTGGCACTCATACAGTTGCAAGTGTTGTGAAAGGCTTCGACAGTCATCAAATCCTCAGGCCCAAGTGGTGTTCTTCTATTCTATGGCAAAATCACTGCGTAAGCTTTTCTATCTGCCCTACTTTACCGGTCTGAGTGGAATAAGAACAGCATTTGTCCAACCTTTCATATTCATTTCCTTGTTCTTCGGATGTAGAACTTACTGAACAGCCGCGTATACTAAATAAGGTTGATAGTGTTCTAGTGAATTAGCCAATTCATTTTTTCCCTAAACAATTCCAATATCAGCAAAAACTAAACCCTAACTTATGATTTTGAAAGTATGTATACCTGCCAACCTATGTACATGCTTGAAAATTACTCAAGTACTTTATGTTCCTCCGGTCGTCTATTATAAAAATCATCTTCTTTAAATTGCACTCGTATCTTTTATACATGAAAGTTAACATTAAATATAAAAACGAGTTTAAGGTCCGAACATTAAAAGGTCGAATTTGTTACAAGTTGATCTTGGCTTGGTAGAGTTCAAAGTCAACAGCAAATTCATCCTTTTTGTTTACAAGCATAATAAGTAAGAAGTCTCGACTTATGAATGAAAATGCTAACCGAATGAAGATCGTGTTGAATGGCAAACGTGAGATGCTTAATCTTGAAATCATAAATGCACGTAAAAGAATTAGAATAAAATTAATCGCTTCTAAATGCCATACTAATGCGAATTAATCAGATTCTATAAATTTAGTAAACAAAAAATTACTTAAAACTACACCTGAGTTGCACAAACTTGTTATTATTATTCTTTTTGCAAAGTGATAGAGAATTTTGTGTGGGATATTAACGGTTTTTGTTGTTTTGATTTAAAAGCATGAGTCTTTTATGGCATTATTATAAATGGAATATGGCATAGCTCAAATGTCTGAATGTGTGAATTTGAGTTATGACCTCGGTTACATAGACTTAACTTTGAGGGCATCAACAGGTGATTGCTGCTTATTGGCAAAGACCTGTGGCTTCGGAAAAACTCACCACGCAAAGGTCTAAAGGGACAAATTGCACGATCTTGGTGGCTACACGTTATCTCCGCGAGAGATCACACTTTACCAAAATCATTCATGGAGAATGTCCTTTATATGACATGAATTATGTGTGACACCAGGGCCGTTCCTAGAGGTGGGGCAGTCAGGGCAACTAACAAACGTTGAATAGTCAACTTGGAAGGACGAACATATATAATCTCTCAATTGGAAAACACTTATATTATATAATCTATATAATCTCTCAATTGGAAAACACTTTTCAACTAACTGTTCTCACTATAAAGCTATAGTCAACAAAAGATTTGACAGATCCTACCGCCAACCAGCCTTGCAACTGATATTTGCCCAACAATACGAAAAGTATTTTATTTTCAAGCCGTAAATTTTAACTTGCTTATTTTCAAAGACTTTTGACTTTATACATAACCCCAAAGAAGTAATACTTCACGAAGCTGCGGAACATATTTTCTCACGTGAAGTAGTCAATAAAAATATTGACATTTTCATAGATAGCCAGCTGGAACTTGAAGCCATTTCTTGAATCACCATAACATAATTTCCAAATTGGTATTGAAGGCTTCCGGAATAAGTTATTAGTATACTTAATGCAACGAACACATTTACTCTAAGATAATTTTCCAGAACAATACACGGGAACGAAATATCATATGAGCTGGCAATCTCATTTCATGATCCGAGCCAAACTAAAGCCTCTCGGTGCTTATACCATTGGACCAAGAAAAAAGGAGAATTCACAGGAGTTTCCTTAAATCAGCAGATGTCAGATGGTCATCTATCGACACTTGTCAGGTTTCAAGGAATCAATGGCCGAATGTTTCGGAAAAAAAATAATTATAAACTGATTCCAGCAGCCCATAAACTATGCCAAACCGTAATTTTGTCTAGATATCATGGCAGCTCTTGAATCTTTAAAGCTTGCTCTTTGAGCCAAATTACGCAATTTTACTTATTGACGTTCATAATGAAGCCTAGGAAGAATAGACATAAAAATGCTTAAACTATCCCCAGTTTGCGGGATGTTGCTTAAGCTGTGCCGACGTTTGAGTCATATTTCACTGCATTTCGTTAAATACACTTGACCTCCAACTATTTCTTGGTCTTCCAACTCGCCTTACATCCTGGGAATTCCACACAAAGGAAGCTTTTCGAAAGGATTCCATAGGACGCCATTTCTGTCGATCGTACTAAACCGTCAATACATCATTGACTATTATTAATAAAAACAGAATTGGTGACAACACATCTCCTTGTCTTTACTCTTTGAAGCTTCTCGAATGAATCGGTTATAATTGCTCCATAATAGCAGCAACTCAGGATAACCTATCATGATAAGTGATTACCAGATATATTCGCATTAAACCCTGTCGAATGTCTTCTCAAAATCAACGCTGATTGCTTATGAACTATTCGCAGGGTGTTAATTTTTGATCCAGACAAGATCAGCCACTGGGAAATCGAGCTTGATGCTTTAGATCCTGAACTAGTAGAAGCAAAATAGCAGCCGTTGTTTAAGGATACACCTTCAAGAACTGCTGCTTTGCCATCAAGTTCAGCTGCTTTATTTGTTTGAAGGAGCAGGATCGCAAGATTAAGTACTGCACAGGTTGGTCGCGCGAGGTCAATACCTCTAAAAGATCTATGCGCATTTAGAACAGTTGCGGATTTTTGTTTTCAATTCTAGTCATCGTTGAGCAGTGCACAAAAGTTCCATCCATCTTCTTAACTGATCTTTCACTGTCACCAAAATATTGGCATTTGGTGGTGATACGTTGTCCCACAATTTCTTTGGTGATTCTTTATAGGTCTCTTGTGCCCCCTCTCAGCGTAGCATGTTCCGCATTTTCCACAAGTAAGGGTGCTTGTTAGGAATCTTGGCCTTCTTGCTATTACATCTGAGTGCCTCTCAACAGCCAGTGAGCTTGCAGCGTTACTAATATTGGGTGATGGTCCACTAACAGCCTCAGCTTTAGAAACATTCCCAACATCACAAAGTTATTTCCTCCATTGTTGTTGTTATGAAATGGTCTATTTGGTTTTTTGTTCAACCACCCAGATTATTTCAAGTGACTTATGACAAATTTTATATGGAACTTAAGAGTTAAGCCTTGCCGTCAAAGGTCACCAAAATTAGGTTTACCAAAAAAAAACATAAGTTTTAGAAAAGAAATAAATATTGTTTTACAAACAGCGGAAAAAAGATTACTTCTGTGTCTTACAGGCAAATTAATTTTTTTTACGAAAACATTTCTAATACAAAACTTGTCTGATTTAACATTTTTATATTTTTACAAATCCGTAATTTGTCCTTTAAATGTCTTATGTCAACAAGTACCTAGTAATAATTTCTTCATTTACACTTGAGAGCTAAGCATAGGGAATTAATCGGTTGGTCATCCGTTTACAACTAGCCGGCTTGTTATAAAGCGTGTTGATTCATAAATCAATTGAACTTTATTTCTTGGCATTTTGCAGAGACACACTTTGAATGATGATTGATACAAACAAACATACATTTGTGTACATAATTGAATACGAAATGTATGTAGGTTATTTATGAATCAATATAAATTAAATTATCCTATGAATTAATTCTCTTCATTTCTAGAGCTTTTGATAGTTCTTGATAAATTGACATGCAAATTGAACAAATTATCAATAAAAACACATTACTTTATTGGATATACTTAGTTATACACAGACATGGTAACAGGGGGTACTCAATGCTTGCAATGGGGTTAAAATGAAAAACTACATTTTTATATAAAAATTATTGAGAAATCCCAAAAAAATTCATACTAAAAAGGTGCGTTTCCATTTGATAGTATTTTTATTAGAAAGCTCACGAGAGTGACTTTCAGATGTCTTCCCTTTGGTGAGCTTATTTCAGAACGTGTCCGCTTGCGAGTTTTACCCCATTGAGCTTGTTGCCTTCTTTTTACTCTCAAATGGATACGCGCCTTCCGTACATATATTTCGAGGGTGGTTCTGTACGCAACTAAGTTGCACAACTCTTTTAACCATAACATACGTTTCTGATGGTAATACAGTAGACGCTGGCCTGTTCAATGTTCAATTTTTCGAGCGGGAGTTTTGAAAGCTTTTCTAAAGATGAATTCTTATCCAAAATGCAAATTTTGTTCGATGTGATTGTTTTTAAATAAATAAATAAATTTGGTGGCGCAACAGCTCGTGGAGAACCAGGGCCTAGTGATTCACAACTCTCAACCATTCCTGTGTGCGTGTTGCTGGCAGGAATGGAGGAGGCCTACAATTTTTGCCGAGCCCGAATGGCTAGATGAAAACCACTTATTCATGACAAGTTTACTTTTGAAAGATTTGTAAGTTCCTCGCAAGAGGCAGTACCTCGGAAAAAACAATCCTGTTTTTAGGTGGCAGCGGCTGTGAATCGAACCCAGACCTTCGGTGTGACAGTCCAACGCACTAACCATTATGCTACGAGGTACTACAAATGAATGTTTTCGCATTTATAAAAAACAGATATAATTTCCCAGTATTCTCAAGAAATCTTCAATAAAAGCTCGCAAGTTATCTAAAAAAAAATACAATTTTATATAAAAATTTCGTGTTTTCACTTGGATAGTTAATTATATCGAGATTAACTAAATCAAATTTTTTCAGATAGATACACTTTAGAAGTTTCCGTACAATTCATTCTCAAATCCAACAAAATTTTCTGCAGAGAATTACCGTGAATTACTTTTATTTTTTTTTTTAGCCTCTGTTTGATTTTAAACGACACATATGCAATCGTTCTGTTTGTACAAACTCTTTTTGATCGGTGCCATTCAATTTTGCTTGCAAGCACATTTCACATTTACGAACACATTCTCTGGTTTCTCAATATTTGTTTGGCAACCCGATTTTCTTACGGCGGCGCCTTTGCCTTTTTGAATAGAAGACTTTTTTCAGAGAATATTCTGCAAATGCATTTCTGACGCCGATATTATTTTCAAAAACGGCCTTTAACTTGCCTTTGGCCACAAAATCTATCCCAGCCAAAGAAGTGGCTGTTATGTTGGTCCAACTTGAACGTCATGCGTAGGAATAGGAACATACTGATGTGCCATTATTCTTTCTGAAATTCGAGGTGGTGCTACGAAGATCTACAGGAAATTCAAAAACGCTGTTGAGACGCAATTTAGCTGCCATAAACTGCTTAATTTCATTTTCACGAAGTTCCAAAGTACCCGCTGCTAGAGGCACTGTGGCAGATATGAAAGAAGTAATTGTGTTCTTCAAATTTAGAGCAGTATGAAAAGTACTCCAATTTTCTGTATCAATTACTACAGACCCCCCCTCCCCTGAACAAAATCCTGAATCTGCGCCTGGGTATACACATACACACGAATGATTATGCCATTTTTAAATAGACATCTTGTAATCTCTAAAATTCATAGCTATTTTATTGAGGATAAATCTTGCAAAAGAAGAAATAGATTGAAGGTGAGCAGCGTTAAACTGCAACGTTAAACCGGGTCTTATACATTCTGTTGCCAAACTTACTTATAAATGTTTATTAGGGGCCCTTGTTAAAGGCACAACAAATATCGGGTTTTTTAATAAGAGCGCTACAAAAGCTTTTTTAAAATAAAACAAAAACGGTTTTGGATATCAATGAAATTCTTTATTCCTGTGAAAGTACGTTCGATGCCATTATGTATGGAACTCGATTTCTTTTGCATGGCCACCACGGGCACGCTTGCAGAAGTCCAGACGCTGAACCCAATTTTCGACGGCTTTCAAGCATAAATCGGCCGATACTGCTGCAATTTCACATTCGATATTCATACGAAGTTCATAAATCGTCGCTGGCTTGTTGGCATAGACCATAGACTTGACTTAGCCCCACAGGAAATAGTCTAACGGCATCAAATCGCACGACCGAGGCGGCCAAGTGACTGGACCGTTTCGTGAGATAACACGTTCTCCAATCTTGGTTTCCAATAAATTGATTGTGACAATTGCTGTGTGGCTTGTGGCGCCCACCGTCCAATTAGGGCCAAAAATATTCGGCAATGACGCCGCCGCCGCCGGCCCATAAACCACACGAAACCGAAATTTTTTCGGGATGCAATGATGACTCATGGAGTACGTGTGGATTGCTGCCTGACCAATACCGCAAATTTTGTTTATTGACGAAGCCATTCAGCCAGAAATGAGCCTCATCGCTGAAGATGATATTTCGATGAAAATCCGAATCATTTTCAAGTTGTTGCTCAGCTCAATTCACGAACATACGACGCTTCGGGTGGTCAAGTGGCTTCAGTTCATGCGTCAATTTAATCTTGTTAGGATGTAGGCCAAGATCTTTTCGCAAAGTTCGCCAAAACGACGTCACAGAGATGCCCAACGCTTGAGAACGATGTGTGAGAGACACATTTGGGTTTTCTGCAACTGAAGCCTCAAAAGTACATAAGTATGTATCTATATTGTAACAACACACCTACGATACAAAGCTACCACAATTATTATATTCTTTGCATAAGAAAATAAGAAAAACCACTGCCCAATTAAGGACTGCAATGTTATTGTTGCCACCTAAAAAAAAAATACAGAAATGTTTTTTCCGAGGTACTGCCTCTTGCGAGGAACTGACAAATTCTCCATGAGTATTATATGTACTTGTTATGAATAAGTGCTTCTCATCTAGCCGTTTGGATTCGGCAAAAAATTATAGGTCCCCTCCATTCCTGCCAATAACACGCACATAGGAATGGTTGAGAGTGGTTAGTCACTAGGCCCTGGTTCTCAGTGAGCTGTTGCGCCACCAAATCTATTTATTTTTATTTATTTAATGTTATTGTTTTGCTTCTTTGATTCACCTATCTGCAAAATTGGAACAATAGTTGTTGATACCTTAAAGAAAACTTACTGAGGTCGCTGATAGCTTATAGAGATTACTTTATCCTCTACAAGGTCTAAGAAGGACATATTGTTGTTAAATGAAATTAAAAAAGTAGTTGTAGTAGTAGAAAACAAAACAAAAATCTTTTTCTTCCCTAACCCTAAAAATCCCGAAAATTCGAAGAAGGTGTACCCAAACAGTTTCTATATAAAAATGCGATTTAAATTCTTAATTTTTACTTTTTTCTTGTGAAAAATCAGAAATACTTTCTCAATATGATAAAAAGCCAACCGTATACAGACGAACAGACACATAGACCCACTTAAACTACTTTGATGGATTTCTCCACTGTCGTGTTTTTTTATAGGTAAGATTAAAACCTCAGATTTTACTTTTAAATGAAATATAAACTTTGTATTTAAGTAATAAGTATAGTAGACCAAGTAAATAAAGCAAAACAAAACAACCAAATCTATTCTTAAACATTTGTTTTGATAACTTTAAGCTCAACATTTCAATGTGGGTAAATAAACTAGAAACTATTTATGTGGTTTATTCATTTTTTATTCTGTGCGTCACAAACTATCTATATCGGATATTAAATCTAAATTAAGCTTATATCGTAAATTTGTTTCCTGATTTTTAATTTAATGGAATTTAAGTTGAAATTCAAAAGAAGATAGATTAGGTCTCTGCTGAATTGCTGACAAACAATGATTTGAATTTTTATATGTGTCATGCGCGTACGAATATGTTAATGAAATTCAGAAATTAATAAAAAATTTCAAGATGAGCAAAGACCCTGGAGGATATGCGCTTGTCTTTTTTCAGGTCTCGACAGAAAACTAAGATGGTTTTAAGAAAATAGAAAAACAACAAAATTTAGAAAAGCCATTTTTGTGTGCTTGACATTTACTGTTGTAATCCTGTCATTTGGAGCCCATTTCCAATCTGCGAAAAATGTGGTTAATTTAAAAAATACTCGTAAATTACTTTGAAAATTTCCAGAATAAAAATAAAGATTGATGTTTTAAAGATTTGATGAGACACACCTTTGTAAAAAAAATTTCAGTATTGCCACTTGTTGGGAACATACATTTTTGTATGCCAACGGTTAGAATCATTTTTAATATTTTTCATGATAAAAACTTAAATTTTTAAAAATTGTTGTTAAGTAGACGCGCTTTCAGTTAAAATGTCAATATTGTCCTTTTCAGGATCATCCTTTTTATGTAAAAATGTGGCACTTCCCTTGTTTTTGGTAGTTTTTAACGTAAAAAAAATTTGCAGAAAATGCTCCAGATATCATTTGTTCTGGAAAAATAATAATTGATGGCTTAAAAGATAAGTGTTAAGTAGTTACAGCTTTGGATAAAATGTTACTGTTGCCACTTTTTGGGAGCATTATTTATGTATATCAATTGGTAGGACCTCCACTTAATTGGTAGTTTAAAATATTTTGAACATGACAACAAAAAAGTAAGTTCTCCAAAAGTGATAATACTGGCCGGACGAAAAGCCAATTTTTAGGACTGAAGGCCGCCATACCCAACTAACATACTCTCGAGAGCTAAGCTCCCATTTTCTTAAAAAAACGCTCATAGTACTTTTCTAGATCTTATTGCTAAACTTAAGACATGATCTGTCATAATGAAACATAAATTTGTCTCATAGTGTTTTCATTAAATGATGTAAGCATTTTTCTTGGATCAAATCACTTTAATCTTATACCTAGAACAAATATTACTCCTGTATGTAAATTGAAAGTCTTATAATAATTTTGTTTTCAAATTTAAACTCTAAACGTCATTTTTAAGTCATTAAAATCTCTTAACAAGAGCTAAAAAGTAACAACTACAAAACTCTAACCATAGGATTCATATGAGATGTAGCACTAACAGCAGCTTTATTTGATTCATACAACAGTCGTTCTTTTTTTTAACGTTTTGTATGTACATTGTTTTCTGGCGTTCAGTTTTCTATTTGTCTGGCTACCTGAAGGAAACATTGGATGCTGATGCCGATTACTATTTAAAATGTTTTTAATTTTGTGACGAATGTGAACTTTCGGTGATAGACTTTCTTTTTATTTTATTTCGGTGTAATATAAGGTTTTTCTGACAAAATTACGCTTGAAAATTTGACTAAAATATTCATGCAACGGCGTAAGCCCATTGTAAACATTTTAATGTTTTAAACTTCGTAAGTCTGTCACAATTTGTATGTGACATGTTTAAAATTTTACTACGTCTATAGTTTTGTTGCGGAATGTTAATTTATTGATATTCTTTGTTCATTTATTCCAAAAATTATGACGTTATACTAAAGATTTATTGTTCAGAAAAGGTAATGCATAAAATTTAATATTTCAAACTTTGAGATTTCAACTTTTTTTTAAACATCCACAATAATTCACATTCTTAAGAAAAAAGGGAACGCATCACCGATTTGTTCTTGGTTCGTTTGATAGATGTCAAAATAAAGTCGCATTAAAGCATCAGACTTCTCATAAAAAAGTGTTTATTTACATACCAACATAAATGAACAACACTCTCATAAAAATGTCTATTTAAGAGTTAAAAGTATCGATACGACAGCAGCCATATTTAAATTTGAACTAAGTGTTTTTTGTATAGTTTGAGGGTTACCGTGATATGAAATTAAATTTTGAAATAATTTATTTGGTTTTCCATTATGATTAATTTATTTAAGTTATATTTATGTATATACGTGTATTGATATTGATGTTTATTTTGTTCAACATTAAATGCAAAAGAAGTATTTGTTCTAATAACAAATGTCTAAAAATATAAGTTCTGACTTATTATTTTTTCATTAAAACGTCTCTTAACCTCTTGTAAATTCTTAGATTACAAAAACAGGCATACAAGAATAAGACCATCAATTCGACATATTATCCGCTATTACATCTTTTTCATCATATACCATGAATAAGTACCATAAATAATGTCAGCATAAAAAGTACTATTCTTGTTCAAAGCAAACATCAAGGTAACCCTTTTTCCAATTCAAAATAAAATTAAAATAATTTAAATATCAATTATTTTGAAAGCGCTTCGTTATTTTTCGAAGTAAAATGTGTAAGTTAGTAGAAAAAGTTTCAATCGCACTAAGATTTAACTCCACATATGTGACAAACTATATTTATACTAACGTCGCCATGAAATGAAAATATAAATTCACACATTCATTTTTCAACATGAGACAATGACGATGACACATACAGACATAAATACTTCGTACCAAGTTTCCGTAGGAAGTATACAAATGTGAAAGATAAGTATCTGTTTTTTTTTTTAATTATGCGCATACTCTTTCTCTTTTTATCAACTCCCACAAGAAGTGACGCATTCTCCTAACAAGATTAATGAAGCATTTGTCATCCCATAGGAACAATAAAAATGTTTCTATAAGAGGAAATTAACTCCTATAAGTGGACCATTTAAGGCTTTTAACATTTTCATAAGGATGTAGGAGTACTCTTCTAGAGTGAGAATAACTCCCGGAATAAAGTCTCACAAGCCTCTAGGAAACTCTTATGAGAGGAAAATTGTTACTTGGGTATAAAGCTATTTTGAATCAAAAAATTGAATTTTCTATCAGAAATAATAAGCTTAAAGAAGTTTTCTGAAAATAAATAAAAGCATTATTCAAATATTAAATTAAATTTTGCTATCATTTTTTTTTACAAAATTACTAATTTTTTAAAGAAAAACGTAATATGATGTTGCAGATCTTGCAATTGTTCCTAAATAATTTGTTTTTAATTTTAATTCAGAAAACCAAAAGTGCAATTTTTTTTAATCCAAATACTTTGACGTTTCAGATAATTTGAATCAAAATCTATGGAGCTGCGTTTTTTTTTCGCAGAAAATTCAACTAGTATTATTGAATTTTCTCGCTTAAAAAAGTAATTTTGATTGATTTAAGTTTTAACTGTGAAGAATGTTACCCAAAGCAGATGATTGACTTAAATCTAATGCGATATATGCTTTAATCAAAAACAAATAATTACGTGAATTTTAAACTCGATATTAACAATTAAATCCAAGTCGCATTTATACGAATATAATCCTTCAAATGAGTATTCAAATACACATAAAATTAATATTTTGCATAAAAACACACATTTTTATTTCAAAACCGACTCGAACCATCTTCATTATTATTTATACATATTATTTTTTTTTTAACTATTTACAAAATTCTTAATTTTTTCACTCTATTGCATCTCTTGATTACTTTTGTTTCTTTTAACCCTAACCTGTTGTCTTTGTGTATCCAAAATAAATCCATTTTATCTGCGTTTAGGTAAATGATCACCTTCTGGTTGGAATCCATTCTCATCGGCAAGGAAATTAATTGTGTAAGTTACACCATCAGCACCAATCCAGGAAATTGTTCCTCGAACCGAGATCGCTTCATTTTCTGTGCCAGCATTCTTGAGAGTTGCTTCTTCACTTCTTTTCGTGCCATCACTAGTTTCAAATCTATTGAATACAAATTTGATTTAGAAACATTGTTATTTCAAACATTCTTTATAAAAAGAAACTTACGAAAATTTATATCCATCAATTCCGATATTTTCGTTTTCATATGAAATGATTTCTGCATTTTTGGAATCATCAGCTGGAGCTGCAGAGGCTATGGCGCAGAATGCAACAAGGACTAGTATCTGAAGGATATTTAAATATCAACAATAACCGTAAAGCTCACAAAATCAATACAATTTCTTACCAATTTCATGATTAGATGAATTAAAAAAAAATGTAGATGCTACAAATGGAATTATCCTAATGCTTACTCTATGTAAAATCTTCACTGAGAATAATAATCTAAGAGCCCATGTACTTCGTTTTATACAAGCTGCAAGTGCAACCACAAGATTACCCCCACCAATGGCATCGAAAATAAACCATCTAATGTCGCAGGTATGGTCTAGGCAAATATACGCGTGAGGTGCGCTTATTGCAATTGCCTTAAGAAAACAAGTGTCATCGCATCATCTGGGAGTATTACAAATTTATTGGAAAACCATTACCACCTCCGCACTCTGGCCTCCGATTATCTTGCAATTTTGGTGTCTTGGCATTTGTCTCCATATCGAATTGGTGATGATGATGGTACAAAAGCATCCAACACCACATACAAATGTTGATTTATATGAATTCTTAAAAAAAAAAAAAAATAATTCCAAGAACAACGCATCATGCGTTATTGGCCATTTACATCTTCTCTGCATAAATTGGTTCTTGGTTAGTTTATGCAATGTAACAACTCTTGGACCTTTGAAATATCTTGTTTATCCGGTTCTAGCACTTTTGCCGTATTTTTATTAAGATGTCAACGATGCCAATTTGTGTTAATCTGATAATTGGCAGTGGAGATGCACTTGGTGAAAGTGATTATTATACCCAAAGGTGGAATTTTGCTGACCGTGAATGAAAACGAGGTTATTAAATTAAGATTTTTATGGAATAAAAATTCCATTAACTTAGAGGTATGACATAACATTACTCATGTCCCAACTTACATGGTATGAAAACTAAAGCGACTTCCAAATGACAATGTCATACGATACACTATACGTAACTGCCCTTTTGGTAATTGTTATTTTTAAGCCTATTCAATTATTTTCTTATTATGGATCATTTTTCAGCTTAACCATAGTTTTCACATAACATTTTTGAAGATATTAAACATTTAAGCCCAATTTGATTGCTTTTTGTGTAGGTAAGAAACTGACACATAACGCAAACAAAAGAGTTTATGCACGAACCTTAAAATTAAATTTGTCTTATGAGTCCCTTTCTTGTCAACTTTGTATGTCAAGTTATGAAGTACATTCATCATTGTGTTTTGAATTTTTTTTACACTGAGATGTTGATGTAGAAAGAAAAAAAACACAGCCCATTCGTCTTTTGTAATAATTTCAATTTGAAGTGAAAATCATGACCATAGTTAAAATCATTATAAATGCTTAAAAAAAATACTATATGAATGAAGTACCTACTCGTATGTACGTACAGCGTATACGTATTAGAAAAAAATTATAAACTAATCGTCGTGTGAATTATTTTAACTTTTCGATTTTGATCTACTTATCATTTTTAGAAGGGGTTTTTGACTTGGTTGTGCATTTTCATTTTTAATTAATTTGTGTTGCTCTCAAGGGAAAATAATCATTGTTTAGTGTGCAAAGTGTTTTACTTTCGATATAGATAGGTACTTTATAGGGGAAGTTTTGGATTCCTGCTAAAAAACAAAATCGAGATCAGTCAAACATGACATTGCGTTGATAGAGAACTCGAAAAAAGTGGGTGGCACAATTCTGTCTGTCTGAACTTTGACCTACAGCCTTTACCACTGAAGTGCTTTTTTTACATTTGCTTTTAAGATTTTTTTTGTTACTCTCCAGAGAGGTAATTTAATCTTTTTTTGCTCCAAAAATAACGGTACTTGCGATACAACCGTAAAGGAAAGCTTTACTATCTCAAAAACGATTATGATACAAAAAACATTGTATTATTTTAGATATGGTGTACTTTTTGGTATAAACAAAAATTACCAAAAACTGTTATTAACGGTAGTTGCCATACAATGGCTTTTTAATTTTCAATTTTCTCATAAACAATTCAACAGATTTCAATCAAAATTTTTACTCAAAAGCTCCTTTAAAATGAAAATAATATTGCATATCGAAATTATGCTTTTTAAAAAATGTATAAGACTTTTTTTGAAAATTTAATATTTCAAAAACGGGTTGATGAATTTTTTGAAACAAAGTTTATAAATATTTAATAATTATTATATTTTTTATAACTACTTACATATTTTAAAAGTTTCTTAGTTCCGAGAAACTTGAACATAAGAGCGAGTCTGTGCGATTCAGTCGTTCATTTTTTTAAAGCTTACTTGATGGACCAAGTAACAATTTTCCTCCCATAAGAGTTTCCTAGAGGCTTGTGAGACTTTATTTCGAGAGTTAATATAACTCTAGGAGAGTACTCCTACATCTTTATGAAAATCTTAATGTGGGCCTTAAATGGCCCACTTATGGGAGTTAATTTCCTCTTATAGAAACATTTTTATTGTTTCTATGGGATCACTAATGCTCCATTAATCTTGTTAGAAGATTGCGTCACTTCTTGTGGGAGTTGATGAAAAGAGAAGGAGTATGCGTATAATTAAAAAAAAAAACAGATACTTTTCTTTCACATTTGTATACTTCTTTCGGAAACTAGGTACGAAGTATTTATGTCTGTATGTGTCATCGTCACTGTCTCATGTTGAAAAATTAATGTGTGAATTTATATTTTCATATCATGGCGACGTTAGTATAACTATAGTTTGTCACATATGTGGAGTTAAATCTTAGTACGATTGAAACTTTTTCTACTAACTTACACATTTTACTTCGAAAAATAACGAAGCGATTTCAAAATAATTGATATTTAAATTATTTTAATTTTTTGAATTGGAAAAAGGGTTACCTTGATGTTTGCTTTGAATAAGAATATTACTTTTTATGCTGACATTATTTATGGAACTTTATCAGACGAAAAAGATGTAATAGCGGATAATATGTCGAATTGATGGTCTTATTCTTGTATGCCTGTTTTTTGTGATCTAAGAATTTACAAGAGGTTAAGAGACGTTTTAATGAAAAAATAATAAGTTAGAATTTATATTTTTAGATATTTGTTTCACGTTTCTTATAACGAAACTGTCAATGATTACTGACTTTCAATTTTGTCGCTATACAGTGCGAATTTCTGATGTCATTATTTCAATTTGATGATGTTCCTAAGAGACAAAGAACTTAAGCACAGTATTTAAATACAAAACTTCACATTACGAATATACTTGTAAAAATACTTCTTTTGCATTTAATGTTGAACAAAATAAACATCAATATCAATACACGTATATACATAAATATAACTTAAATAAATTAATCATAATGGAAAACCAAATAAATTATTTCAAAATTTAATTTCATATCACGGTAACCCTCAAACTATACAAAAAACACTTAGTTCAAATTTAAATATGGCTGCTGTCGTATCGATACTTTTAACTCTTAAATAGACATTTTTATGAGAGTGTTGTTCATTTATGTTGGTATGTAAATAAACACTTTTTTATGAGAAGTCTGATGCTTTAATGCGACTTTATTTTGACATCTATCAAACGAACCAAGAACAAATCGGTGATGCGTTCCCTTTTTTCTTAAGAATGTGAATTATTGTGGATGTTTAAAAAAAAGTTGAAATCTCAAAGTTTGAAATATTAAATTTTATGCATTACCTTTTCTGAACAATAAATCTTTAGTATAACGTCATAATTTTTGGAATAAATGAACAAAGAATATCAATAAATTAACATTCCGCAACAAAACTATAGACGTAGTAAAATTTTAAACATGTCACATACAAATTGTGACAGACTTACGAAGTTTAAAACATTAAAATGTTTACAATGGGCTTACGCCGTTGCATGAATATTTTAGTCAAATTTTCAAGCGTAATTTTGTCAGAAAAACCTTATATTACACCGAAATAAAATAAAAAGAAAGTCTATCACCGAAAGTTCACATTCGTCACAAAATTAAAAACATTTTAAATAGTAATCGGCATCAGCATTCAATGTTTCCTTCAGGTAGCCAGCCCCATAGAAAACTGAACGCCTGAAAACAATGTACATACAAAACGTTAAAAAAAAGAACGACTGCTGAATGAATCAAATAAAGCTGCTGTCAGTGCTACATCTCATATGAATCCTATGGTTAGAGTTTTGTAGTTGTTACTTTATTCTCTCTTGTTAAGAGATTTTAATGACTTAAAAATGACGTTTAAAGTTTAAATTTGAAAACAAAATCTTTAAAAGACTTTCAATTAACATACAGGAGTAGTAATTGTTCTAGGTATAAGATTAGAGTGATTTGATGCAAAAAAATGCTTAAATCATTTAATGAAAACACTATGAGACAAATTTATGTTTCATTATGAGAGATCCAGTCTTAAGTTTAGCAATAAGATCTAAAAAAGTACTATGGGCATTTTTTTGAGAAAATCGGAGCTAAGCTCTCGAGAGTATGTTAGTTGGGAATGAGTATATTATTTATACATTATATCTTTACTATATATTTAAAACTTTAAAACCACAATGCATTTTTAAACGAACGAATAGTAACGGTGGCGAGTGGTTGTCGGACTTGTGAATTGTGGCATCATTTTATTGTACATATAATCACACCTCGTGGGGTTACTTCTTTATATTCGAATAGGGATTGTATTTTTCAACACTTGTTTGTAGAACTGAATCCTAGTTCCAACGTTGTTTTTGGAAGACTGAACACTCTGAATGCTTACTGCTTTGAGTTTCCGTCGTAATATTTTGAATTTTACTTTAAATCGATCCATAATCATCGTGGTTGATTCTTAATATAAATCTTAACATGCCAGCTCCACTAGACATGAGCCATGCTCGGACTATTAAACCTGTCGAGAAATAAAGAAATGGAGGCAGAAAAATTCATGTCTTGTCGACGACATGTCGAAGAAAACCAGCACATGAGCGCTGTTCAAAGCTTCGCCATGTGATTTGAGATTTCACGTGCTTGTGAGTTTTTGTCTGATTTTTGTTATATCTGGAGGTAAATATTGCTGCAAAAAATGTTATTTATTTATACGTGACCTTTGTTCATATAATTTTAGTTCTACTTTTCGTTGTGCAGTACGCTGTTTGAAAATAAAAGTTGATAACTGATAAACAATTAACTATCCAGACCATTTGTAGTGTGCGACATTTTTGTTTATTTGTATTTTTTTTTTTTTGTTGTTTCCTTCATGACAGTGTGCTGCTGGTATTTTATTTCCATTTGTATTTGATTTAATTTTTTTTTTATTTGTTCAACTGCCAATTAATATTTTTTTCGCTTTGTTCTTGCAAAAATTTCTTTTTGCATCAGCAGCGTATTAGAATTTAATTTAAAATCACACTGTGCGAAGTTTTAATATTCCCACATGTCTTATTGACCATCAGCTCATGAGGCTTCATTCTTTTAAATTTCCAAACATTTTCTTCTGGTACATAGAAGACGGTCTCCATTTTGAAGTTGATATGACTTTGCATTCATTGAATTATGTGGTTTTTACTTACCACTTATGTAATGAAGGCCACGATATAGACTGCTATTTTAAATGTACAGGACGAGGCTAGGATTTTAGTTCGGCGGGGGGAGGGCTTGCTAAAAAGTTTTAAATGAAATAATTCATTCATGTCTTAAGTTTCTTATGACCTCTCGGGCTAATTGCATTTCGGTCCGACAAGACAATTGGACTCATCAGTTGTATGCTGTCGCTACCCTTCTAAAACACAATATCTTGGGCTCTGGACCTTTGGCACCTCATATATGGAAAATTTGATATTTGAGAATGCCATCTAATTGGTTAGAAAAGGTCAACTAGTCCTAGAAATTTGGTCAGCTCTAGATAACTAGTAATAAAGGCTTAAGGTTTCTCAAGGTCACGCGTGATTTTTAGCACCTCATTTATGGGAAATTTACAAAAAAAGTATACTAACTGAAAGATCTCTAGTTATTTTCAGTAATTGGTCAGCCATAGTTTGTTTTTCTATGAATTTTCAAAATTAGCTTCAAGATCACAAAAAAACTTTTGACACCTCATTTGGGTTATTTTAAAAAATTAAGTATGCCATTTGAAAGGCCAACTCACAGTCATTAAAGGTCAGCTATTGAGAGTAATTTTTCAACCTTACATATTTTATTTTTTAATGAATTTAAAAACCAAGTTCATAGCGATTTTTGACACTTCATTTATGGGAAATTTGCAAAAATTGTATACCATCTGACGGATCTCTAGTTCTATATAAAAGGTCAGCTAGATTAGGTAATTGGTTAGCCATAATTTTTTTAAATGAATTTTTAAATTTCGGTTCAAGGTCATTTCCATTTTTGGCACCTAAAAGGTCAGCTATGGATTCTTTTTTACGATTTCTTAAAGTTTTTTTTCGAGGTCACGAACACTTTTCCCTTTGTGTACAACATTTTATGAGCATTAATATAAGCTCACAAGTTTTTGAAAAAAATTACATTTGCTGAAATATTAACAAAAAACCGTTATTTGTCCATTTACAGTACAAAATCAAAACTATTACTTTAACACGCTATAACTACAAGATTAATAAACCTACAGAGTTCGTTAGTAGCTCATTTGCTAGATAATTTTACTGTCGAAATATTATTTTTCATGATTTTGTTGTAAAAGGGAATTTCATCGAAATGTTTAAGAAAAACTAAATCACTTTCTTTTTCAAGATGATGGTTTTCCTCTTCCCCGAACACCTCAAAAACTTGGTTTTATAAAGAGGAGATGGACAAAAAATTTTGTCCATCGATTAATGAAATTTCAATCAATTTGTTGACAAAAAAGTTAATGAACTATTATCTCAGTATCTATTGCTTGTATGAAAAAAAGTACGTTAATCTTTTTTATGCAGAATAATTTAAGTTACAATTTATTTGTACATAGTTTTTTGTAAAAAACTTACAGTTTTCGAGAATTTAAGCTTAAACTGAATCTTACCCCCCATGAACATGAGATTAAAAAAAAATGTTATGAAAACTCTTGGCAGAAACAGTCTTTGAACGTTGAAAAATGTGTAAAATATGCACCTGCAGTTTTCAGATAACTTTTTTCAAAACACAACGTTCATAAATTTTTCAACGTAGCGTTTTAAGTTTTTCAAAATCGCGGAAATTAAGTTTTTTTTCCTTTTATTCTTTAAATTAAAGTTCTTCTTTCAGAAATTGTACTTTTCAAAATTCTGCCTTTTTTAAATCCTTCTAAAATCTTTAATCTTTAAAATCTACAAAAAAGTTGGTAATATTTTAAAATTACAAATTAAATAATTAAGGTACATTTTTGCGGGTAGGACCCCTGTCCTCCCCCGATAAGTGAAAATGTATACCGAGGAAATATACAAAGCTGTCGCTGACAAATAACAGAAGGGGTCCAAAAAGGGTCCTGAGACAAAAAAAGGGTCCGACAACTCCCTGATTTTCGTTTACTTATACTTATTTCATACAACTTTAAAGCTTAAAAACTAGAACTCACAACCAAACGGCTGTGAGTAAAATAGATCCGGTTTATTTCTTAAACGAGCACTGTTTTAAATTTGGTTTATTATTGTCAAAAATTTTAAAGTGTTTCTTACAACCAACAATCCCTTCAACTATTGAATAACCTTCCAACAAAGAAAAATAACTATTAAAAGCCCACTCGTAAAAACTTCGCAGATCCAAGATGATATTTTTGTTCACATAGAAACTAGCAAACAAATGGCATTTAATAATGTAAAACCTTTATCAAACCATTTAGGGAATGAATAAAAGTTTTTCTAAATATAGCGCCACATAATTGCCAACAACAAACCCAGTAAGCAGTAACCTTTCCAAAACGGACCTATAGCAACGTTAAGAAGAATAACTCTATAAATGAACTTCAAGTCTACAAGTTTGCCTTTCGAAGCCGAGAACAATATTCCTTCGATGAAGCCGTCCAAAGAAAGCACCATACAGACATCATGAGTATAAGTTTCATGAATGTCACGGACAAATATTTAAGCCAACAGCTGTCACAACCACACGTAGCCGTCGTCGGTCGTCGTAGCGTCGGTGGCCACAACGACGCAGTCGGTCGTCGCGTCACATCATCGTCTCTGCCATCTACATCACCCTTTTTCCCCCATTAACTTGTGCCAACGCTGAATTTATGGGTTATTTAATACCAAACAAGAAATCTATTGACCTATGATGCAACAACGACTAACAACAAGTTTATTGTTGTGGTATCTCTAACAACCCATCAGCAATAATTTCGTTTTCATTTCGGATGGTTTTTTATTTTCTATGAATTACTCTCGAGAGATGTGTTTTGTGAGCCTAAGCATCTCATCAGGGCATGGAGAATCACGCACGGGTTGTTTGGTGGTTAGTTGTGTGTGTCTCTGGAGGCGTTGGACAGTCACTTAGTCAGACAGTCAGTCATTTCAATTCAAGTTTTCTGCGAATTATTTAAGCTGGAGAAATATTTGCAAACCAGCTCTTGCCAAAGTCTAGTAAGCCACTTGGCCACTTGGAGTAGAGCATCATTTAAATGCTAATCGGATGGTCTTCTCGGATTCAAAAAACCGGACCACTGACCATCAGCTTCAGTGTACTTCTTCGAAACGGCTTAAAAACATCAACTGATAGTGACAGTGAACAGGGGTGTACTTGGTGTTATAGCTTACAGTGAGAATCTATACCGCAGATTGTAAACAAACATTCTTGAAGTTTCAATTCCCTTTTAATGTAAAATTTCTCAAAATTCTATAAAAAGCTTCTGTAACTAAAAAAAAAGTATTTTCAAAAACATTTCCGAAGCTAAGAACATCGAAACTAATCTTTTCCACAAGTTTTTTACATTTCGCTGTGATCATGCGCCTTTAGTTTCACATCCAAACAAATCCAGCACCGATGCAAAGTCAATCTTCAAAAAGCCGGTTGACACGCTTGTTCCTCAAAGCTGTTTGATCGGTTTCAGTTTAATGGATTAAAAGTCGAAGGGGGTGTTTGCTGTTGTTGTACGTGTGTTCGATACTTGTCTTTAACATTTTATTTGTTCTTCAAGGCCGTTTGCAAGTCGTTCGGAAGATGACTTTTATCACATAGCACCATCTTCGATCGACCAACTTATAAGCTACTACCTCGAAAAATGTTCGTATAGCTATGTTAATGAGATTTACAGCCTGAGGTTGCAAAGAGATTTTATTGCCGCAATTAAAAGACTTGCCATGATGGCACATGCTGACTGTCATAGTGTCTGCAATAATGTAGGCAGGTCCAAGTATATAAATATTGCACGCAATTGCATTGCTTGCTCTATTGACTTGACCGATTCAAATAAAATAAGTCGAAGTTTTTGGTTTGCGTTGCGATGGAGGAAACGCGTTGTTGTTTATTCACTGAATAGTGATGACTTTGAGTTGAGTTTGATGCTTATATAATAAGTTGGTTGATGTTGAATATCGTTTAGTTGGTGTAATGTGGGCGAGTTGATTGCATCTTTATTAACATCAGAAATTAAATAAAATAAGGTTGGTTTTTTAGATAACTATTCATTCGAAAAATTAAGGAGTTATTGTGAGGTTTCTTTCGTTCACGATTTTTTACTTACGATATTAAAATATTTCAAATATGACAAATTCTCCAAGAGTATACTTGTCATGAATAAGTGCTTCTCATAAGCCGTTCGGACTCGGCAAAAAATTGTAGGTCCCCTCCATTCCTGCCAACAACACGCACACAGGAATGATTGAGAGTTGTAAGTCACTAGGCCTTGGTTCTCCACGAGCTGTTGTGCCACCAAATTTATTTATTTTATTATTAAAATATTTGGATGCGGTATTCTTGAATTTCATAACCAGCATCAATTAAAGATTTTCTTATAAGTTTTTCAATTTAGAGATTTTGAATCTCAAAAAAAACAGGTTTGTTAAAATTTTGAAAGCCCAATTTTAGGTGCAAATTTTATACAAAACATTATTAAGAGAATATACTCGTATACGAAAGAGTAGTCAAATGTCGGGGAATGATTTAATGAGAGATTTTATAAATTAAGGTCGTACAAGGATACGAGGATGAAAAGTTGATTCAAGTCTGGAAGACTTCGAGAGATAAGAAAAACTTACTAAAGAAATTTGTACACCTTTGAAATATTTCTTTATGATTTTAGTTGTAAGTTTTTTTTGTTTTTTGTTTTAAGTGTGTAACCAAAACTATTTAGTAAGTAGTTTTCGAAAATTGAATTGTTTCAGTAAGGAATGAGGGATATTTGAAATACGCATTCCTCAAAATGCTCCGCAGTTTGGGATTTCCTTGTGTGAACACCTGGAAAAATGGTAAGTTTTTGTCAACATTAAACAAGGCCCTGATGACAAAGCTTTCGTATGGGAAATCTATAGACTAGAAAAATGTTGGTAAATTGGGTAAGCCTTGTTATAAATACCCAATTTATAATAAATACCCAATTTATAACAAACACATGCAGCCTTATTTATTAGACCATGTCAAATAGATCGGATGGCTCTGTCGTGGGAGAGCTTGAAATACAAACGCTTAGTTGGTGTATCATCTTTCCACAGTTTATTGCCCTTTTAGACAAAAGCTATTTATTATGTTATTCCTATTTCACCGTGAAAAAAAATAATTTAAAAGCTAATTTTTTTTTCAAAGGCATTTGATGAAAATTGGAGGTTTGAAACATTCTTATTATAGTCTAGTCAATTGGTGCTCAAAAAGGCTCTTAGCAAGCAAATTGTGGGTTACTTTCGATTTTTCCCTTTTTCTATGCTTTTGGGGGTGCCCTTTTAAGCACACATTGACTGGATTTTTCGAATTACGTAGTTTAAGATGAAAGCTAACGATTTCTCGAAGGTGGTATTTGCAAAATTTGAAAAAAAAGACCCATAAGTAAAAGACCCATAAGCAATACATTTATTGAGCGGATTAGATAAGAAATATTTGAAAAAAAAACTCAATTTTTAAGTACTAGTGCCATTTGCCATTCTTTTCCCGTTGTTTTCGGCGGATAGTATCGACTGTAGAATGTAAGGACAACATTTTAGCGAACAAAGCGTCCGTAACCGTCCGGACTCGAAGTCGAAAGATCATACACAAAAAAAAAAATTAGTAAAAATTACTATCTCTCCGACCTACTCGTGGGACTTTTATTTTTTACTTTTATTTAATATGGACAAAATTGATAGGACAGACTTACTATCCACCGACACTGGGGATGAACTTTTGACCTTCAGTCAGAAGACCATCGTAGGGCAACCTACATAATCAGGGAGCACTTGTAGTACCAGCCATAGTGACCCTGTGCCCCGACCGACCATCAATACCGAAACTTCGTGCAGCAAAGCCGGCCATAGTGGCGCTGTAAGGGGCAGTAAAAAGAAATCAGCGGGTGCTCAAATATTAGTTTCGAAAGGCCTCCTTCATTCTTGACAAGATTGCCAAGAATCAGGAAGCTGGAGCTGTTCTTGGGAGAAACCTCGCTGATAAAATCAAGTATCAGAAGATTGTTGAGGAATACAACAGTCTCCTGGTTACACAAAAACAGACCAACAAAGAAAAAGCTGTCAAAGGCAATAGGCCTCGAGAAGAGACCAACCAACCTCCGAAAAGGAACAAGTATGACGGCCCAAAGAAAGAGGAGAAGGTGCCACCTCCCAGAGTGGCACAATGGCCTATCTTTAGTGAGGTTGTTGGAGATGACCTCCAGGTATCAGTTGCGGATGAGCTCTCCACTAACAGCACAGGTCTGCTGGAAGTGTGGAACTCCATCGAAAGCTATGACGGCAAGCGAGGGACCATATTCTAGTTTTGACTCTGGTGAGATGCTCAGGGTAGTCAAATGCGCTGATTTGTTTTCTAGGGATTTCCTTGGGTCATGCATTTTTAAGATCAGCATTGACTGAGACGACTTGAGGCTCAAGCTAATCTCAGCTAAGGACATCCCTAGACATCCTAAATCCTAAGGTGGGCATTTGGTTGCTCCTCATGAGCATCAAGCCAAGCGGACAGAGGCGGTCTTCAGAGGCTAAATCCTCTGATTCCAATGTTTGACTGGGAGGTTATCAAGACCCCGGTATCGCAGAAGAACAGGAGAACTTCTGAAGACTAGCGAAGAAAGCATAGAGGCACTCAAGAAGGCTGAAAATAAACTCCGTTTTGGCTCAGGTGTGCCAGGATTAAGATTTAAAAAACAAAAGTTGTAAGTCTTCTACACTAAGGCTTTTTATTCAAATCTTAAATTTGAGATTTGTGTCATGGTCTATTTTTTTTCTAGTATTGCCTTGATTCCGCCATGCCACTTTTACTAATATACACAACACAAACCCCTAGTTTCACAGTGGGAGTTTAAATTCCATTTTTGGTTGAAATCTTAGTTCAGCAGAACAATTGAACTCAGTGCACCTTCAATAGTGCTTCTGACGTGCATATGAATTCAAAAAATTAAAATTACTGCAAGGCCTGTTACAATTTTTTTATTATTATAAATGTGGGGGTCACCAGAATGTTTTTACTACCAAAGGAGTTGCATAATCAAAAAGTTTGACAAACACTAATTTAAGGTGAACGTAAAAACGCAAAACACACTTTTTAAACAAAATAGGTACTTACTGCGTTTCGATTCCTTTTTTTAATTTGATATCCAATAAAAAACTCTATAGTATAAACCAATCAAGGTAATTCAGAGACTAATTAACATTCTATCGGAGATGCAAAGAGCAAGAATTCCGTAAGGTTAGTGAAATAAATTTTTGTGTGGGCGTGTCAGTGGGTGGACATTTTTTGCAATAATTCTTTGCCTTTATCATTACTTAAAATCTAATTAAAACGGATAATGTTATTCAGATTTTATCCAACCAAAACTCTCCCCTTACAAACAAGTTGAAAAACATCTACGAAATGGACGCTCTATAAACTTTGCTAGGCCAATTTTCCAAAAAATATTTGTATAAAGTAAGGTTTAGTTAACATCTCAATTTTTACTAATTTTCACGTAAAACTACTTTTTTAATAAAGTAGGCGTGGCAGTGGGTGGCTGTTGTTGGTTTCTCATCCTATAATAGTTATCATGCCTGAAAATTTCATTAATATCGGTTGGTGGTTTAGTTGTTAGTTTAGCAACTGGAATAGCTGTCAAAAAATTCTGTACGTGCTTTTTTTTACTCGCCCACAATGTGCTGTACAGCTTTCTGATATTTTGGGCATTTGAAGTCAGCTGTGCGAATTTAATTCAACACAAAAATAGAAAATAAAACAAAAATAAAAGTGGATAGTGATGAAATGGAAGCTAAAATTACTTTATGCTTTATCAGAGATTAAAAAGAGTTTGAAATTCTCTTAAAACCCCATGTAAACATTTGGTTGCGCTCACAATTTTGAAACGTCAAAAAAGCTGCATGTAAAAGTTAAAAGTTGGCCAACTTGTCCAGCTGCGTATGCAGCTCCGTCTGCAGCTGCGCCGCGTTCTGTTCGTATCTATGGATTTGTGTGTATTCAACATTTTGGCAGCTATTCCAGTTGCAGCTCCGTTTCTAATCTGTTCAGGCAGTTACTGCCTAGACGGAGCTGCAATAAATTTCAAAAATGCTGCAATGAAAGTTGAAATTTGTTCAACTCTTGCAGCTGCAGCATTTTTGACATGTATTCCAGCTCCGTCTCCTATTCTGTTCAGCCAGTAATACTCACTGCGTGGCCAGGCCCTTAGCGTTCGAATAATAGTTGAAAAGTAACACAAACAATAAGTAAACATATTTAAAGAATTCTTAAAATGAATGATAGGGAAGTATCGTGATATAAAACTATGGTGTAAGAAAACTATTATGATAAAAAACTTGCATCAAAGAAAACTATCATCATAGAAAACTATGATCATAGAAAACTGCTATGTTGAAAAACTGTCATGATGGAAAACTTTCATAATAGAAAACTTTCATGATGGAACTTTCATCATAGAAAATTATCATGATAGAAAACTGTCATGTTATAAAACTATTATGATAGAAAATGGTCATGATAGAAAACTTTGACTATAGAAAACTATCATGATCGAAAGCTACCATGATAAAAAAATATCATGCGAAAAAAGTATAATGTTAGAAAACTATCATGATAGAAAAATATCATGCGAAAAATCTATTATGATAGAAAACTTAATTGAATTTCTATGTGAGAAAACTATCATGTGGGAAAGTTCATAATAGAAAACCATCATACGAAAAAGCTCTCATTTGTCCAAATTATACTTTTTGTTTAGTGTTAATTTAATGATTGCTCTGGAATTGAAATACTGTCATGGTTGCTACATACATTTTTGATGCTTTTTCACTATCAAATTTGTCATTTGAAAAAAACCAACTCTAAGCTTCAATATTTGTCTTATAATGTCAAAGCTAAATTTAAAATCTTGTTATTATTATCTGAATAACAAATTTGTAACTCCCTCTATTCATTATGCATCTAGCTCAATATATGTATATAGATGGGCATCTATGCACAGACGTATGAATATGACATGACAAATGGTATGACGAAAACCTCTTTCATCTACTTCTTCATCACTACATAGTTTTAATTTGATTAAAACTTCAAAAACTGTGCCTGCAAGAAAACCAATATTTCCCCCTAAAGCTTAAAACCAATTTAAATGTTGAAAGTAATAAATTCAAAATACTATAATGCGATTAAATCCTAATACAAAATTAAAATTGCGTTTACATCTGCAAGAAAATGATTACGCAGTGGGAAATAATATTTCACTGAACATTAATAACTCAAGATGATATTAGGGCCCTGGGAAAAAAATCCGTGTGACGGTTACCTATCAACACGATTAATATCTTGAGTGAGAGCTTAGTTTACCTACTTATTGATATCATGGCAACAAACAAAGAATAGCAATAAAAATCCATAAATCAATAAGAGGGATTGGTAAGTCCCCCCTTCTTCAAAATTGTTTGTTTGTTTGTTTGTTTGTTTGTGATTAATATCATCTACAAACTCTTTAAGAAATATGATCCTCACCTTGAACTAATTCAGTTTGAAAAAACATCTAATTTCGCACAGACGTTTAAGACGGACAAAACTGATTTTACCATGTCTCGCAAATGTTGTGAATATTCGATGATTGCCCACCTACCTATTTTTGCATTAACGCGAGATCCTACTTTCCAAAATGGTTAATTTACGAATTTAGGTTAAATTGGATCAAAAAGCTGCAAGTGATGGCAACTTTGTTATAATTAACTGTAAGAAAAGAGTCAGCGTATTGCCCTCAATTACAATCCATAGACATTTTCTAAGGATCAAGAACATACTTCTAGCTCTTGTTTAAATGTCAGCTATTAAATTCGATACATTACATAAACAGAAATGGAAAGAGTTTCGAATTCAAATAACCTTTGAGTCACTTACACTTATTAAATTAAACTATTGTGGCTCTATGGGTATCTACTTGTAATTATATTGATTGATAGATCTGACAATATCAACAAAGCAAAATCATCTACGCCCATGGCTTTTACCGAAACAGAAGCAATACTTTTATTCATATTCAGCCGTTTGAAATAATTTGGAAAACCACATGGTCATTAGCTCATCGGCCTGATGAACTTTATTTCAATAATGTCTACACGAAATGAATGGGGCATCTTCGAGGGTCATAAAAGATTAGTGAACCACTTTTACCACAACATATGACTCGAATTTCTTATATTGAAACAACTTAACCATTGCCAACAACTTTTTGGGTCGATTGACGATGTCAACAACGGTGGCATAGTGGTAACAATCGAAAGTTCAAGTTAAAAGTACTTACGTTTTCTTCTGAAACTCACACGTCACTCAACTCCTTATAGAGCTTAAGTTCAACGAATTTGAATAAGCAAACAGCATACATAAGAACAAACTTCCGGTGTGCCTCCGGTAATTATCCGCTACTAGTTTTCTATTCGTGCAATTGTCATTACCCCCGCCAATGAGCACTTCCGCGGTTGCACGAAAAACAAATTTTAATTCATCATGCAGACTTAAAATCTGGTCGACCAATGTAAATGTTTTCATTTTCATCATTGAAGCTGGACAACGTGCATCAGCAAGAAAATGACCGACCACCCTAAGATTGTAAGCTTCATTCGTTCGCATTTTCACTTTCTCACGCTAATAATTTTTACTATTGAAATTCTCCACACAGATTCTGGTAGGTGTGATGACTTTGGTGGTTTGTGCTTCAGCTTCTTCATCCTATTTCACTTATCCGGGCAACTTTCCGATAGTCTTTTTTTCGAACTTCCAGTACATACCAACGGATTACGGATACAAGCTTTCGTAAGTTTTCAACTGATACCATTTTTGGTTCTTAGATTTAATATTATTCGCTTTTGTTTTCTTTTTCTTCTAATTTTAAAGTTATAGAACACAGGCTGGTGTTATCCATGAAGAGCTCGGAATTGTCCCTGGAGTACCATCATTGAGAAACAACGATAATAATAATAATTTGAATTCGGATACACTCGGATCTTCCAGAAGAGATCGACAAAAATCAAAGAGGCTGCCATTTAAAAGTCGTAAAGTATCACCGAAGCTCTTACAGAGTTTAGCAGGCTGATGATCTTTGAAGAGTATAAAAGTTTTCAGATTTTATTAATTAAGTATTGCAGGTTATTAACATTCGTTCCAGATATTGGTGTCGTTTTGTGTTGTTTTCTTTTTGTTATTGTAAATTATTATGTTAAGTGTTTTTGGATCTGTTTTAAGGTCACCCTCTCTGAAATGTAATATATTATTTAAATATTTTGAAAGATTCACTCTCTGTGTCTTTTTAATTGCATTTTGTTTGATATCTGAAGTATATTTTGAGTTGTTTATTTGAATTAAATTTTAATAGCTTCGCATGTTCACATTTATGGTAAAAATAATCAAAACAAAAAAAAAATAATACAAAATTGGGTTGCTAGCTTATGAAACTTGTTGAATCACAGATGATAAAATAGGCAGATAGATAATGACATTTTGTATAATCGTTATGTTTAATATTAGTTTTTGAATAATCATTTGGTATTATATCAAAATCTGAAGAAAAATTGAGGCTCATTGTGGCAGAAGATCCCCCTTAGATTGAGAACACAGACACGTTAGTGTCATTAGAAAATGACACAATGTTTTCCGCATTGAAGCAACTACAAATAAGTCTCAAGAGTCCAGCGTTTCCTTCATGTCTCACCGCATCCCTGATCTCCCACTTCTCTAGCCCACAAACCACAGTGCTGCCGGACTCAATCTTCCCAGTCTAAATAAGGTCAAATATCAATGATCGAAAGATAGAAAGGCTTTGCAAACAATCAGGTGCTCTGTGATCAATTGATAAAGTTAAATAATTCTTTAATCCTAAAGCCTACGAAACGAAAATCATTGACAATTACACCAAATCAAAAAATAAAAACAAATGCAAATAAAAAATAAAACAGATAGCCACGCTGTATTGAAAGAAACAATAAAAACAAACAGGAAAAAACAGAAATGTCATTTTTGGCACACAGTAAATGGCCTGGGGGCCTATTCGTTTTCAAGTTCACTGCCGAGCATTGCTTTCACTTTTTCGATTCATTTGGAACAAATAAGCAATTCTGGTTCTGTGAATGAAAACTATATTATTGATGCTCGAACTACCTTACCATTTCTCCTGAAAACTGCACGATTCTCTCAATTTCCCTGTGTTTTTAAAGAGAACAGAGAAATGCATGAGATGGAAACACTCTTTTCTCTATGGATTTGGCATATGGATTACATATGATTGAATTTGACACTGTTTGTTCGTATTCACGTTTTCATTTTGAATTTTCACTCCTAAATGACGGCGAGAAAGTTTTTGATGTTTGGTTTGACATTTGCACAGAACGAGAAACGGAATTAGTGTGAAAGCATGAAAAGTTTTTCGTTTCACTTTTTCACAGAACCAGAATAGGCCTCCTGGGTAATTAATTGTGTACGAAAAAAGAGTGTAGACTTCTGCAAAAATATGCAACAATTATCAATTTTGTTCATGGAACAGCGTACTACAGAACGAAAAGTAAGACTTAATTTTTCGTTTATGGTTTCGTTATATTATGTTTGAATGGGATTTTTCGTTTCGCATCAACAGCGCGTTCTAGGCTTAACGCTCCTGATACGAAACGATTTTTTTAGTTCCAACTCAAAAACTATAAAATATTTTAAGTTTGAAAATTATTTTTTTCAAAAATTATTTTAAAAACTTTATTTAAAAAGCATCTTATAAAATGAATTTGTAGCTTTAAAAAAAGCTATAACCTGGCAATGTAAGTGTTCTCGACCTTTTTCCATATTTCTTTTTTTCTATTTTGAATCAATTTCTTAGAAAATTACCCTTCTTGCCTTTAGGGAAATAGACCCCCCCCCCCATAAGGTTTTTTTCTAGTCTGAATCGAGTCTATATGTTGTGATTTTTGTTCACGTGTTATAAGAAACACTTTAGCCCCATAATAAGTACCTACCTTAAAGTGAAAACAGGTAGACGAAGGGGGTGAAACAAAAATCTGAACAAAATTACGGAAATTATTTTTCAATGTTTTGAATCGAATAAAGGCTTTTCAAGATTATGTCCAATTTAAAGACCACACTAATGTTTTTAAATGTGCTCAAATTTTTTTCCATAAAGAAAAAAATGTATGTGTTAGCAAAGTGAGTACGCACTTCAAGAGTGGAGCTTCTTTCACTATTCTGTACCCACCATCGCATCAATCAAATTCGTCACTGCCATGCAAAATGTCAACAACCAGGTGACTACCAGGTTTAGGTATTACATGTGGCGATTTATCGCCAAACAGGTGATTCAATATTTAATTTGGCGACCAGTGGTAAATCAATAGTTTTAGTTTTTGACCATTTCAATTTAGAAATCCTAACATTTTTTTTTCTTATTTTCACTCATGTAAATTCCATATGATTGCTGTTTGCTCAATGGAGCCATCGAAATAATAAATCTGAGCGCACCCCAAAAATGCAATTCGATTTCCTTCCCATCCAATTTCAATCGTTTTTTTTTTAAATCCCTTATATTTATAAATAGCGTATACGTTAAATGTCAAACCAAATAATTGTTGGTGTTAAATTTAACGTCCATATTATTCACTCGTTCAATCCAGATTTAAAGTAATTTGTATCTGAAAACTAAACTCAATTCCATATTACGTTAAATCACTAATTCACTTGTTAAATCTTCAATTAAATTTAATATTTTAAATCCATTTGACTAAATGTTTGTTTATAAGGAATTAAATTGGCATGTTTGCATTTGATATATCCCTTTGAAATAGTTGGATATAGAATTCAATTAAATCCAATTTCAATCCAGAGTGAATACAAAGGAAAAGGGTTTCCTAGATTCATGTGGTATCACAATGGACCAACTCATCATGGTCTACAAGATCGATTGGATTTCAGATTGGCTGAAAATCCAAATGGATTGGCGGCATATATCTCAAATAGAAATATCGGTTTAGGTTCCTAATTGTGTTGTTGTGTACCTATTAATAATTGCTTCCATTTACCAGCCTATCTTCCAAATCAATTGTCATATATAATCTGTCGTTAACTTTAGGTGTGTTCCTTAAATTTTTCGCACTATTTCGGACTAAATGTCAAATTGTGACAGTTGAGAATAAAATCCTCTCAGAGAGAAAAAAAACTGTCAGTTTATCAGGAACAGTTTGGGCACTAATTTGCTCTAATTTGCACTACGTCAAAAGAAATATTTGACTAGAGCTGCCGTAGTGCAATCATAAAGTCAGTCAACTTTTTTTTATAAAATCACTGTACAAGAAATGGAATGTTAAGGCCTTGTACGCAGATCGAGCTTAAATTCCGCTCCCACTTTTCTCTCCAAACACCAGCTAAAATCCTAATTAAATTTTGACATAAAATTGCTGAGGAGAATACATCACAAAAACAGCTGTTCTCTGAAAAAAATGTATTCAACAATTTCAAAGAATTTCATTTTTATATTTCAAGTGAATATAATCAACTAAAATAGATTTTTCTCTTTGGCATTGATAAATCATTTGTCCTTGAATATTTCTCGTTCTTAATTTTCGTAAAGCTCACGTTAATCTCACAAATATAAGAACCTGCCACAATTTAGCTCGAGAGTTAATGTGCCGCACAATTATTTCACGCGCTTAATTTTGATAGGTAAACAGATAGGTCCCGTACAGTAAGAAACAAAAATTTGATTTTTTGCTGGAGCTGTGTGCCTCTCGGCTAAAATGCTTGGCTGAATTTTAGCTCTGCTTAATTTTTGAGAGAATTTTGTATGGCAAAGTTTTAGATCGGTCTGATTACTAGGCTTAAGCCTAGTACGCAGATCGAGCTAAAATTTCGTTCACTCTTTTCTCTCCAAACACCAGCTAAAGCTCCTAGCTAAATTTTGACATAAGATTTTTATGGAGATTATATCACAAAAAAAAGCTGCTCTTTGAAAAGAAATTATATTCAACAATTTCAAAGAATTTTATTTCAAGGTTTTAAGTGAATGTAACCAAATAAAATAGATTTTTCCCTTTGGCATTAATATATCGTTTGTCTTTGAATATTTCTCGTTCTCAATTTTCATTTCACAATGTAAAGCTCACATAAATCTAACAAATAAAAAAACCTACCCAATTTAGCTCAGGAATTATTGTACCTAACAATTATTTCACGCGCTAAATTCTGACAGTTGGCCCCGTACAGTAAGAAACGAAAATTTGATTTTTTAGCTGGAGGTGCGTACCTCTTGGCTAAAATGCTTGGCTTAATTTTAGCTTGGCTAAATTTTGGAGAGATTTTTGTATGGGAGCGGAATTTTAGCTCGATCTGCGTACTAGGCTTTAAGAGAAAAGAAACGTACATGTATAAAAATGATTAAAGAATGATTGGGAGTAAAAACAAAAATTATATAATTTATAGTGCTTTAGCGCTGTAAGTTTAATTAGTTGTCGGTATCCATTGATTGAAATTAATGCGTCTTAAAAGGGTACAACATTTTCTAACTGATGAGCCCAAATGGTATACCTGGGCGAAACGCATTTGGACTAAAGTTCGCAAAATCTTTATTATGAATAAAAATGAGTAAAATTAAACAAAGAAATTCTTTACGTACTTATTAAATCATGAAACATCAATTTGTTAAAAAACTACAATAAACAAGAGTCACTCAAATTTTCAAGAAAATCATTTGATTGATAAAAAGATAAATAAATTAATAAATTAACATCTACCAAAAACAAAACCAAAAAAAAAAGTAACACTTGGGTAACCCTAGCTTTTTGTATTCTGTTTGGTTATTTAACTCCAAACTGAAATTTTTTTTTCAAATCTGACATACGAACACTTGGCATTTGACATCTAGTACAAAACAGCCACCAGAAATTTCTCGGACCAAATCTGGCAAGTAGGGGGAAATTTGTTCCTCTCTCATGAGCGCTCTCTTTGGTCCGAAAAAATACAAACTTTCACTTGTGTAACGACTTCGCACTAAAAATGCCGGCGGTTCCAAACTGTTTGAAAATCGTTTTAGAACGCACCTTTTGTTTATGCTGAGTGAGTTTTCGACAATCACTGTCTTGGAATAGAATTTTGTGTTTAATTTAATGTCGAATTCCTTACAACCAAAAAATCGATTTTTTTCGTTGTAAGGAAAAATCGATTTTTTTCTAAAGAAAATCGATTTTATTCTGCACACACACTAGCAAGATATGACATTTCTCTGGAGTTGACAGTTTTCTATATTCTGTATTCCTGAAGTTGATAGCACAGTTGATAACATATCTTCTTTTCCTACATACTTGGTCCATCAATACTTGAAGCCTTATCGTTCTGGAATGACTTTGATTCAATTTATCTTTAAGTTTAAGTGCGTGCATTTTATATCTGCTCCCTCAAACAACAAGAGATTCTCATGGTTAGCTCAGCTTGAACGTCTAATTATACTTATAGAACTCTTTTATGCGAAGTTAATAGTCTGAGTAAGTGGCACTTAAGTGGCCAATATGGGAGACTTGAGTGCCGTAATTATTCAAATAACCGGGCTTTATATATAAAATAGATAAAATGTTTGTATATTGCTTTTTTTAAAGAATAAATATACCTGCCTCATTTTAATTTAAAGTCTTTAAATTTAAAACTAATATTCTAATGAAACTTGTTTTTTTTTTTTTTTTTAAAGCCAATAAATAATTTATCATTTAAGTTCATAAATGAATTCTCACAAAACTAGTAAAACACCATCAACTACAACCACTACATAACCACCATAACAACGTAACGCGTTCTTGAGAAATGACTTCATCGATAAAATTAAAATTGATACAAATTATTTATTCCATTTTCAGGCTTTTCAAAAAGATGAAAAACTCATAAATATAGGCACTTAAAATACATAATCTTATAAAATAATCAAAAAGTTTAAAAAAAAAACACTCCTATTACATTTTAATTTTTATCCATCTTTAGCTTGTGTGCTGTCACATATGGCTGATACCCATTCTTTCCAGCTTTGTAATAAACACTGTACTCGTAGCCATCTGCCGATATAAAACTATAGCTCCCTTTAACATTCAAATCAGCTTCCGGCTCTGGAGATCCTGGATTGGAGTCAGGATCTAATGCTATGCTTTCATCTCTCACTTGTCCATTTTCAGTTTCATATCTAAAATTATCTCTCAATATAACCATGCCATCAGTTAATATTGATAAAATGTTATACTTACGAAAATGCAAACTTGCTTGGAGCTAAAGATTCCTTAGTTTCAACCTAAAACGTCATAAATATTTAGCTATCTCGAAGTATCACAATCGTTTGAACTTTACTTACCTCAAGCAAGTTAGCACCATCAACCATCAAGGCCGTCAACATCAAAACCCACCAAATATGCTATTAATTAGATCAAATCATTTCTGATACCATTTAAGCCTTATATGAAAACCCGGTTCTTACCTTAAGATACCCCATTTAAAATTTGTATTTTTATTTTCCAAACAAAAATCTTTCCTATATAAGAACTATAGCAACTCTTAGAACACTTCTCACTCGCGCCTGGACTATGGAGCTATTGACTTGTCGGGTTAGAACGATTCGGTGTTATATAAGTGATAGATGGAATATTTGAATATGGAACCAACCCACAATTTAAAAATGAGCTTCAAGCTTGTTGATGCTGTTTTATTATTGTTTTTTTTTTTTTTTTCTTTCTTGTAATTGATGTTCTTGGGCATAAACAAAGTTACGTCATTATAACAAGCAAAAATAAAACAAGGAATTATCATCTTACTTCAGGTCAAACTATTAGATCTTTTTTAAGGCTCAAAGATGTCTATAAATAACATAATTGAAGCCACAACTCGATCATTGCTTTGAATGTCATGGGGGTTAGATTTCTCTTGCCTTAAGAGAGCTCGTTTATCAAAGTTCTTTTACAATCGTGATGGGGCGTATAGCAAATTCACTATGGGGATTTTTATGAGCGAATGTTTATTTATTTTTAGAAGCTTTTATGTGATCAATGAGCAATGATAATATCAGAAAAAGCGAATATCAAAATCACCTGAGCTTTTAATGTTATTTTTTGTTTTATAGGATACGGAAACTTTACTCGGAATATTATTATTATCCTTTGTTTAATGGTAGTGTTGCCACTTAATTTATTACCATCACACAATAAATCTTAAAGCTTAAAGGAAACATTTATTTTTTTGCCGCATAATATTAATTTATTGGGACTTAAGCTACGAGCAGACGATTTGCAAAAGTCGCAAATATTTGCGAGTGTGACGTCATTTTTACGTCACCATTTGCGGTCTTTGGTCGCAAATCGTCTGAACACAACTTTGGGACAGTCTGCAAATGCTCGCAAATCATTTGCGTATGATTTGCGAGGCCCAAGTCGCAAATGCATTTGTGACATTTTGGCAAATCATGTGAACACTCACAAAAATAATTTGTGACAATTTGCGAGTATTTGCGACCGTCACAACCATTTGCGAAAACACGAAAATGGAACACTGCAAATGCGGACATTTGCGATGAATTTTGTTGTTGTACTTGAAGTAATTGGCTGTGGTTTTTAGTATGTATGTAGGTACCTTCATTATTTTTATTATTATTTTTTATGATTTAAATTAGAATTTTTTCGTTTTCTTATGTAAATAAGCTTTACGTAGTTAAAAAAAATTAAACTGACCTACAGCCCATAAAACATCACCAAAATATACATACAAGATACATACCCTTATGTGTTGGTATGTTCATATGTTTACCTATATAGTATTTTGAGACTAGCTATGACAAAACTCAACAAATAAACAAATTTGTCAATAGAGAAATGTCAGGCTCGCAAATCTGCAAATGAGTAAGAATATGATATCTACAAATGTCGCCGCAAATCGTGTGAACACCTCGCAAATATGCTTCAAAATTTGCGATCTTATTTGCGAGCATGTCATTTGCGAGTACCTTGATCGCAAATGTATTTAAAAACTTTGGGACAACCTTCGCAAATCGTCTGAACATGTGTATTTGCAGGTTTGCGAGCAATGTCAAACGTAAGGCATTTGCGGTGTATTTGCGAGTTTTTTTGTGACGTCAGTGCTCGCAAAGATTTGCGACTATCGCAAATCGTCTGCTCGTAGCTTTAGTTGTGAAATCTTTTAAATGCTTTTTATTCTCAGCCAAAATAGTTGAAAGAATTTCGATGCAACTGTAAATAAACGTACAACATTCATTTTGAACTTTTGATTTATAGTAGCTTTAAGGGCTCAGGAATTCAGAAAAGTTGGCGTAAGGAAAAAAAGGTAAAACATAATAAAAATATAAAATTTTCTTTTCTTTTCTGTTTTGTTTTAAAAAATAGGAAAAAAGAAATTAAAAAAAAGTAAGCGGGATCGTTTTTTTCGTTTCCTTTTTTTCACTTTGAAATGTGGATTTTTTAAATAGTTTGGCAGGGCGAATTGTACTCTCAATTGGGTTCAGACAATCAATGGTTCAACACTGCGTAATGTGCCGCACGTTTGTTCGCGGTATAAATGGACAGTGGCGTATATACATACATTCTACATAAAACCTTTTAGACGACGTTTGTACGTTTGCGGTTTGGTTTTATACTGCCGTTTGGATTTATACTGCAAAAAAAAGTGCGGTTCATTGCCGTGTAAACCGGGGGCCACTTAGGGCCACTTAGCTGAAAGTTTTTTGCAGGAAAGCAGTGGTCTTCCAGTGTTCTATTATATGCTCTTTTTGGAGTGGATAAACCTGTAAATATTATATTTTTCATTTAGCCTTCAATCTCATTGTCAAAAATGGTTTGCCAAGTCAAATGTATGAAGACAAAGTATTAATCTAAACAATTGTAGAACTTTACCAGCCAAGACCATCAAAAACAGCAAGATTTGATTGAGCAGGTTTTTAAAAAATATAATACCAAGACTTGGTCACACGTACCTACTTGCTCTTATGTTCACGTTGGAACTTAAGAACTTTAAAAATATGAAAATGATTATGAAAAAAAAATACAAAAGAAACATTTAAATCGTTCTTTTAACTACATATATCGGGTTGTTTAATAAGAGCGCTACAAAAGTTTTTTAAGACAAAACAAAAACGGTTTTGGATATCAATGAAATTCTTTATTCCTGTGAAAGTACGTTCGATGCCATTATGTATGGAACTCGATTTCGTTTGCATGGCCACCACGGGAACGCTTGCAGAAGTCCAGACGCTGAACCCAATTTTCGACGGTTTTCAAGCATAAATCGGACGATACTGCTGCAATTTCACGTTCGATATTCTTACGAAGATCATCAATCGTCGCTGGCTTGTTGGCATAGACCATAGACTTGACGTAGCTCCATAGGAAATAGTCTAACGGCGTCAAATCGCACGACCGAGGCAGCCAAGCGACTGGACCATTTCATGAGATAACACGTTCTCCAAACTTGGTTTCCAATAAATTGATTGTGACATTCGCTGCGTGGCTTGTGGCGCCGTCCTGTTGGAACCACATGTCCTCCAAGTCCATATCATCCAATTGGGGCCAAAAATATTCGGTTATCATTGAACGGTAGCGATCCCCATTCACAGTAACGTGCCGGTCTTGATCATCACGGAAGAAGTACGGCCCAATGACGCCGCTGGCCCATAAACCACACCAAACCGTATTTTTTTCGGGATGCAATGATGACTCATGGAGTACGTGTGGATTGCTGCCTGACCAATACCACATATTTTGTTTATTGACGAAGCCATTCAGCCACAAATGAGCCTCATCGCTGAAGATGATTTTTTGATGAAAATCCGAATCATTTTCAAGTTGTTGCTCAGTCCAATTCACGAACATACGACGCTTCTGGTGGTCAAGCGACTTCAGTTCTTGCGTCAATTTAATCTTGTAAGGATGTAGGCCAAGATCTTTTCGCAAAATTCACCACAACGACGTCACAGAGATGCCCAACACTTGAGAATGACGTGTGAGAGACACATTTGGGCTTTCTGCAACTGAAGCCTCAGCGGCAGCAATATTCTCGACACTACGGGCACTTCTTTGTCTCACTGGCACGGGAACATTTTGTACTGTGCCTGTGGATTCAAATTTTTCCACTAGACGCTCAATTGTTGATCTGCTAGGACGATTATGATGACCATAAATTGGACGTAGCGCTCTTAACGTTGAGGCCACTGACTCCAAATTTCGGTAGTAAATTTTAATAATTTCGACTCGTATATCTTTCCATCATGAAATGGCAAACCTTACTGAAGAGAAATGTCAAAAGAGCGGCAAGAAATATGGCGTCGTTTGCTGTCCCTGTCGCTCTACTTTTGTAGCGTTCCTTTTGAAAAACCCTTTATAAACAATTCTTATAATAGTTAAGAGCTTATTTGATTATTTGAAAAAATAAATGTAAATACATATTTATGTATATGCAAAAAAAAAATTCTCAAAAACCCATTTTTATTTAGAAAATGTTGATAACATTTAATATAAAAATTGGTAGGTATACCAATTTTGAGTATTTAAAAAATTCATTTATAAACCCAGTTTTAAGAAAATTCATCAACCCAGGCTTTGAAATATTGAAAATAATATACTTATTTTTAGAAATCCAAAATTTATTTATTTTTTTAAAAAATTTTATACGCAATATTATTAATATTTTATAGTAAATTTTATAAAGATTTTTTGAACTTTTAATTAGAAAAATTGAAAATAAATAACCGTTGTATGACAGGTACTTTAATAACAGTTTTTGGTACACTTTTTTATCAAAAAGTACACAGCATATCCATAATGAAACACTGATTATTGTTCATCAAAATTGTTAGAGACATGTTCAGGAAAATCAGATCTCAGTCTCGTGAACAGGTTTTCTCAGAAACATTTCTGTCAAATAACAAAGGAAAACAAATTTTGGATTCACTTGCTCACTTTTTGAAGGATAAAATTTGCCGAGCCCTTCGAGATCTCATTTTCCTGAACACGCCAAATAATATCTCCTCAAAGGGATTACAAAAACCCAAAAAAAAAATTGATTTAAAAATTTGAAGAAAATTGCTACAGAGTGGTTTAGAGTTTTGGCTGTACGTCCAGGTTTAGTGGACGGACAGAATTATGTCATCCAATTTGTTTGTTTTCTCTGTTATCGTAATGTCATGTTTGATTGTTATCTGGAATTTTGTTTACTAACCCAAAACTTTTTTTGAGATGTTAGGTTATGGAGGACTGATAAACTTAGACCATGAGCTGGTCCATTGTGACATCACATGAATCTAGGAAACCCTATACCTCACTCATTTAACCATTTGGAGCTTCTTATGAAGCGTAAGACAGACAGACAAATGTCTATATTTACTAGGTCACTATGGTCATTGAAGTAAAAATCACCAAGGTGAAGTATTCGTCTATTAGATACAGCACATTCCAAGAAGGTGAGGAATCGATTCTATCTCTTCTTCTTCATACAGCTTCTTCCTCATTCATACAGCTTCTGCAAAAATCATTAGAGAATACTCCAAGACGCGTTGCGTGCTTGGCAATCATGGTGCTAATGTTCGGTCTACTTAGAGATATAAAACACTTAGAACGCTCTAAATCCATTACTGGCCAGATTTGTTTTGTTGCCAAACAAGTGGTGATACTGTTCTACTTAAGGTTTGTTCTCTCTAATGCATTTTGCTTCAGCATAAGCTAACTTGTTGCTATGGACATGCCTATGTAACGAGTGTTATTTTTAGACGTGTGGTTTTCAATCTGGCAATACTTTTTTCGGAGTGCGTCTTTTTGACAGCTGTAACTTGGTTTATGCTCAGTTTAGTTTGCCATTTCATAATGAGTAGAGTTACTCCTGAACAACCTTTGCAAATCGTGCAAATTTATTACCAAAATAATAGTTTGGTTCGCGCGACGCATCACGTCAATCATCTCGGGCTTATGTGCGTATACAAGCGACTTCACATAACCCCACACAAAATAACCGCATGACGCGAGATAATGCGCTCTGCAAAAGTTTCCTTCAATAAATTTATTGTTTCGCGATGCGTCGCGCGAACCAAACTATTATTTTAGTTCAGTTAGCTAATGGTTGATTTAAGAATCTGTTTTTTCTTTCAAAAACGTAGTTGCAATATTGCACATTCATGCTTCTGGCATAAGGGGGACGATATGTAGTAATTTTTTACGGCTGTTTGCTTCTAAAAATGTTGTGCCGAATTTATCATCATTTTCTTCCATTGTTTTGTCCAACCACCAATATATTTTATTTCCCTTTTTTACTTTTTTCTCGTTTGATTTTTCTTTAGAAAATAAACTGTGTGATTTAAACTAACAAATTTAGTTTTTAGTGTTATAAAATTAAAGAGCGCTTGAATCAAATCATGGCGTCATCGTTTTAAAAAATGGCCTCCTGTCCTCAAAAACAGGTATTTTCTAGATAATCCACTTCCATATTCATATATACATTTGGTGGCGCAACAGCTCATGGAGAACCAGGGCCTAGAGACTTACAACTCTCAAACATTCCTGTCTGCGTGTTGTTGGCAGTAAAATATTCATATATGTACATAGTATAAAAATGAGTTTTGGTAAATTTAGTATTTTTATGACATAATTGCGATACAATAATTTATTTTACTACAACAATATTTAAATTATATAATTTATTTTTTTGCTCACTTATAATAATATCCTCCACCACCACCACCACCATTTCCATTACCACCTCCACCATTTCCACCGCCTCCATTTCCATCATCAGGATGACCACCACTGGCAGCAATTTTTTCTAAAGCTTCTTGAATTTCTGGTGGTATCGGTGGAGGTGTTGGCAAATGATCACCTTGTGGCTGGAATCCATTTTCATCGGCAATATATGTTAAGGCTATAGCATCCCCTTCTGGACTTGTATACGAGAATGAACCTGTAGCGCTAATATGTCCTTCCCCTTCTGGGCCAGCATTCTTTATAAATCCCGATTCTTCAGCTTGGATACCGTTTCCAGTTTCATATTCATACTGAAAAGTTTAATATAGGATGCTTCTATGCAGATTGACTTGATAAATCTTTTATGTTACCTTATATGATCCATCTGCACTGATTTTTGATTCCATTTTTATAATTGGAATCGGTGGTCCTGAAGGGGCTCCTCCACCGCCTCCCCCACCACCATCACCAAATCCACCACCTCCATCAGGGGGCAAGTAAGAATATCCTCCACCCCCACCTCCTCCTCCACCTCCTCCACCACCTCCATTTTTGCTACCCCCATTACGCCCGCCACCTCCTCCACCGTTTTTACCATTTCCATTGCCACCTCGAGGGTATCCCGCTGCATAAATCGCTGCTAGATAACAAATTAGTAGCCATATCTATAGCAAAATTACAACAAAAAAAAACACAATTATTGTATCCTTTGGTCTATCTTTCCGACTTAAACTAACCACTCTCATAGCTTTGATGTATAGCGTCAGAGATTCGATTGCACTACAGTAATAGTGCACGATAAACTGAAACCGTTATTAAACTAATTTTCCTTTTATTGAAAACTAGAGATGCGGATGAAAATGAAAATCAGCTACAAAAGATGCTAATAATATGCGTATGGTAAATAATTGAAAAAAAATATTTCTCATCCAAGATGTAACAAGCTATAACTGATTTTATTAATATGAAGAAGACTAAGTAAAAAAATAATTGAATTAAGTTGCGTAAGTGATGCACGCTTATTAATTCGATTATGTGTGCTCTCATGGAGGCCTGTGGAAAAGTTATGAAATAATATCTGTTGAAGGTAAATCAAATTGAATACTTTTTTCCTACCAAAGAACCAATAAACTAGAGCTATGTAATGGACTGTGTAAGGAATCTAGAGCAACGCTTCAAGACTTTGAACTTTACTCTTGAATATTATTTTTGATACTTGATGCTTAATCTAGCCATGGCTGCAAGATGGTGATTTGATTTTAATTGCATTTTAAAATCTAAAAAAAAGTTTTCCATTTTATCAGAAGAACAAAATTAAGATATTCTTAATTCAAAAGTTAGAAATTATGATCAGAACTTTAAGTTGATGGTTTTTTTGCGCAAGTTTTGAAAAATATTTTTTCAATTGATTAGGTACAGCTACTCGTATGTTATATTCATGGCATGAAAAGAATCTTATCTTCTGAACGGGCCAAGTACTTTAGTTTAAAGATTTTTCTTCAAAATATTGAGGACCATTAACCTAATTAAATAATACAAAAGGTAGCTACATAAGTTCAAAATATGTATAGGTATTAATTTGACAGTTTACGCATAGTAAAAAGTAACACTAATGCTATAGTGACCATACGTCCTACATTTGATATAACTTCCCTGATCATTGTTCCGCAAATTCCCACACAAAAATACAAATTTCAAAACTTCAGAAGTATTATCTAGTGTCCAACTAGCTACAAACAAAAGGAATGATCGGGAAGGGTACAAAATCCCAAATGCCAAAACCCTGAATTGCGAAAAACAGAATCCCGAATGTCAAAATCCGGAATGGACAAATTCTCATAAGAACAAAATCTTAGAAGAACAAATCCCGAATGATCAGAATCCCGAATTCATTCGAGATAAAATTCAGAATTTTAGTACTTTTTTAGTACTATTTCAATACTTTCAAGGAAACCGAACTGTTTTTTTTTTGGCTTGACTTCCGTTCATTTTGCGGTGTCAAATTACAAGAATCTCGAATGCAAAAAATTCAAAAGACCAAAAATCTAGAACGGACCTACAATCATGCACTCTGTAAATTGTTGATACTACTAAAATAATGTCTTTGTAAACATCTACAGTGGTGGCAAAAACATTCCGGATTTTTGTTTAACTCCATTTATTGTTGTTTGTTTTGTTTGTAAAATGTGAAAAATTACAAACTTTTTATAATTTTTTTTGGAAATTTAATGATTTTAATGACCTTTATTCCAAATGCATTTCGCCCAGGTACAACAATTTGGCTCATCAATTAGATGTTGTTGTACTCTTCTTAGACGCATAATTTAAGTCGATGGTTACCGACGCGTATTAAATAAACAGCACAAATGCAATTAAAATTATATTATCTAGTGGGATTTGGTTAAATTCAAACGACTAGAAATTAATAATTGCGAAGCCCGTGTTCTGGCTGGTAGAAGAATGAAGAATAAAAACGTAAATAATAGAAAATCTATTTATTTTTGTTTTTGTTTTTGTTTTTGTTTCTCTCGACCACTGTTGAATATAATTCAAATTTAAAGATTTTAGTGACCTTTAGTCCAAATGCGTTTCGCTCATAATAATTTTCTTTGTTCAGTTTTATGATTTAATTAATAATAAAAAAAATATCACTATCCATCGAAAAAGAAAAAAATAATCAAAATAAGAATGAAATTTAGAGTTTTAGCTGTTCGAAACTAACTGGATTTTTTGTTTGTTAAGTATTTAAAGTTAATATTTTGTCCAGTAACCGTTATTTTTACTACCGCTTGTTGTAATGGAATTGTCGAAAACAGCTGCAGGAATACTCTAAAATTGCAAAAAGAGAATTTGTTGCCGTGTGCGTTATTGTGTTCTCTTCCCAATTCGCCATTTTTAAATAGCCCAAAAGTTCTCGATCGGGGTTAAATATTAAGAATGAATTAATAAAAAGTTAGTAATTTTTCACATTTTACAAACAAAACGGTCATTCCAAAAATATCGAAACCAAGCAACTCAATTTAAAATAATGGAAAAAATATATTTCCAGGTAAACCAATATTAAGAATATATTAGACGAGGTAACGAAAAAACTATAAAAACAAATTCTACTTCTTGTGGTAAAATAGGGAAGTGATCAAAAAAGCTCATACGTTATCTTAACGTAGATGCCCTTTTTTTGGTATTTTTGCTGCTACCAGTTCTCCATAAATTGTGATGCACATTTCCATTCTCCATAATATTGTTCCGCATACAAAGCTAGACTTGAGACAGGGTTGTTGTGTTTTTTTTTATAGATTTTAATATCGTGTCTAACTGACTAAAATAAAGAAACGGAGATTACAAAAGAAAGCACTTTAAGGAATCCGAGACCATTTGAGTGTATAGTTCACCCTGCCTGACTGTTTAAAAAAACCGTTTTTCACTTTGAATTTTAAATTTTTCAAACGATCTGGCAGAGCGAGCTATGCCCTAAAATGGTCTTGGATTCTGTTATATGTGATCCAAGGAGCTTCTCTAGGAAGAGGTGAAAACTAATTTTGGCTTACTCGATTACCTTCGAAGTTGCATTCATATTTTTTTTTATGCACTGTTTATTCACAAAGGCTATGTTGAGGACTGCAAAACTTTGATTTTTTGAATAACTTTTAATGAAACTTTCATTATATTTTTTTTTTTACTATCATTCACACCCAAAGTCTGCTGTCAGCTCTTAGTCTAGAAGCTCAGCCGAAACTCACAATAGCTTTGAAAATTCCGGGGAAAACAAAATTTTTTTGTTGAAATATTTTCGGTATGAAACGCTGAATAGCTTATGAAATTCCGTATGGACAAACAGTTTACGGATGAAATATTTTACGAGCGAAACTGAATAAATGTATTTACAAATAATATGCTGCACAATATGAAGTTTCAAATTAACTATTTTTGAAAAATGGCACGAGGCTCTAAAAAGGTTCTATTCAAACCCTATCGATATATCTAAGCAAAATTTTTGTTCATGGTCTGATTCAGGATTCCAGGATTCGATCCAAAATGATTTAACTGATTTTATGCCACAACCTCCTACGTTAATATCTTTGGATGGTGATATCTCGGCATCCTAGGCTTAAGGAAAATACGCATCCAAAGTGATATTACATTATTTGCATATTTAGCCTGAAAATGCCTTTGGATAGATATTTTTTCGCCACCAAACCTCGCGAATAGTTTGGTTTTCAAACTCTTCATTCAAAAGCTGTCCGTTCCTGAAATTTAAAAGCTTTTGCAACATTTAGTTCATTAAATATTTGCAACCAAAGCAATTTTAAGGAGTTTCGACGCAATCCGTTAGATGCGAATTTCTAACGAACCGAGCTTTCAGAATTGTTGCGGCTTTCAGCTCTGAATAGGAAATTAATACACCTTTCCAAAAATATAAAAATTTCGACAAACAAATTTTTCATGGATTTCGAAAAAAAGCCCTTGCCGTTTTTTACAAAAAAAAATAACTTTTTTTCAAAGTTAATGAAATAAATCGTGAAATACGTTAATGGAAAGGTCTATTCAAACCAAATCGATATATCCAAGCTACATTTTTTTTTTTTCATGGTCTGATTCAGGAAATTTTTCATCCAAAGTGATTTTACTGATTTTATGCCACCAAGTACTTACCTATATGTCTTTAGACGGCAGCGATATCACGGCATCCTATATTTATGAAAGTCAATAAAAAATTGATTGAGATCAATAGCTTTCCAACACTGAAAACTAGAATTGTCTACGATACCTGGTTCTCGAACAATGCTCATCCAAAGTAACGTTACATTATTTCCATTTAGCCTGAAAATGCCATGTAATTGTTGTTAATAGTTTATTATTTTCAAACTCTACATTCTCTACTAATTAGCTGTCCGTTCCAGAAAACCAAAAGCTTTTGCAACGTCTACTTCATTAAGTTTTTGTTTTGCTTTTGATTTTCAATCGATTTCAAACAAAACTAGAACGAAAGTTGCTGTCGGTTTGTTTGAAAAAAAATCTTTTTTGACAGATTTACATATGTGTATGACAGATAGGCGTGTTCAGATTTCGAAATAAATTTTAAGGACTCCCTCACCAATGCGAAATCATAGCCAATCTTTTGCAATGATAGAAAATACGACTGATACAAAATGGTTAATAACAACAAAAAATTTCGTCGACGAATGTTTGACGTCGCGTCGGCGTTGATTTGGGAGAGCCTTAAAGCACCTCTCCTTAACCAACGCTACGTGAAATTAGAGATAGACATTCTTGCCGATAACTTATCGTCAAGCAATCTCGGTGCGACAAAAACCGACTTCGGTCACAGTTTAATTTTAGGTATCTGAGATATTTTACCTATACATATTTCATATTTGTGAACACGTTTTATACAACAAGTCACTCTTATAAGTTTTACTAAATTAGGCTAAATTTTAACATTTCTGTTGTTGTTAGTTATGTTTATAACTATAAACAATAGAGCTGAGGTTCTAACTTGGAAATGCAGTTCATTAATAATTATTTATTATTACATTGCTGGTGATGCCAGGTTAAATGCATGTCGCAGATCCACAAGAATTTTTACAAAATAAGTGTGGGTTAATAATTGCAATTTATTGCGTGGTTATTTTCGAGCGACAACTTGGTGCGTGAGTTTTCTTTGCGGTTATAACAAAAAATGCTACAAAAACTTAAATATCTTTTCAAAAGCTATGGATATTTTTAAGGGCAATCGCTCCCAATTGTTTTCTTAATCAGGAGCTGTTTTCACTGGCTGAGTGGCCATTTTTAAACATTTACTTAAATTTTTGTATAAGCACATATTATATTATATTTTGAAATAAAATCCTCCAGCAAAAGTTGTTGGAAAAATTGTACCTTGTCACTTTAATTTTATACGTGAGGCCAAAATTTACGAAACAATGTTAAACATTAAATAAATACAATACTAATTGTATCTCGCCTTATACAAAACAAATCGATTAATAAACTCCTTTACCATCAATTCTTATTCATACAACCGAAAACAATAAAATACTTTTACATGAATTTTCCAATGATGCTTCGGAGGAAACACCTGCACACGTGGTTGCTGAACTCGCAAACCACCCTTCTTAAATTCAACACAATCATCAACGACACCCTACCTCTCATTCTTCCAATGATGCCATTAACTTCTTGCCTGCAGGATTTTTGGTGTATGTACCAAAATCTGGTCACGGATGTCAAACCTTCTAATACAAGGGTTCAAATTTTGAATTTGCAGGGATTACAACGAAGACCTATATCCTTTGCCGAATACGCGTTTACCACATGACGAATTCCCATTGCTTTGGCACCATCATGTCTTGCTATTTTAGTACACTTTTATCCTCTTTATTCTTATTCCAGCGAGAGGGTAGGTTATTGGTAGTTGATGCTTGTACTCGACTAAGAGCTTCGGGAATTTCACCACATGGCCATCATGACCATGAGGAGCGAGTATTGGAACTGAATTCACTCAACACCGGTTGTGGACCTACATCTATGTGTTTAGTACGAAACCCTGAAGTGGACCACTTTTTTCATTTTGTCAAAAAATTTACTTAATGTGCATTAATAAAGATTTTTGACAGCCATACAGAGAGTAAGCGAGCAGGGCCAAGTTCCGCTGATGCACTGGGTAAACATTGAGGGCTAAATTTTGTTCTGATCGGAGTGGGATGATAAATTAGCGTGATGAAAGATTAGAATCAAATTCGACATCGAATATGGGAATTATGACAAGTGCTTGGATTTGTTTTTGCATTGAAAACCGCATGGGTTATGGATTCGGCGACTCACAATAAGTTGCGGCGGCGATGATAGTGCAGTTTTGAGTTTTTGTTTGTTGGGTTTGTTTGTTTTTTTTTTTTGTTCCTTATGTTTGCAGATGTATCTTTAGAGGTTTATGTATATTAAATTAAATTGTAATGTCAAAGCGATTTCTTATCGCGCAGATTAATGTGTTCATTGATTAAGACCTTTTGTTTGAGTTAGGCGGGTGGGCAGGGTACGAGAAGTGTTTTATATTAAAGAAGGAAAAATACCTTTTTAAAGAATAATTTATTGAAATAAAAGATAATCATCTCGCGTCATGACTTGCAGTAAAAATAATAATAAATAATAAATAAAAAATAAATGAGAACAATTGTTTTTAGAAATGAATGTATGGATTAAAAAATGCATTATTAAATGCTGACGATAGAATTCATCCGAAACGTCTTGCTTAGATTTTCATTTTTAAAATTGTGTTTAAAACTTTAATACAAAGTATTTATAATAAGTAAAAATGTAAGATTAATGTTTTGTATTTCGTTTTTAAATACAACACAATTGGAGACAAACCACAAAATGTTATCTTATTAAAAGTTGGCTGGGATAGTATTATTTGAATTTACTACATTTGTATTGATTTTCATCATTTAATCAAAAGCTAGTCCAATAAATAACTGATAGACCCACGTAAAACTAACTTTTTTATAATAAATGTGTTACCTTTCATGATTTGTTTCCCATGGAACAGTAAACACTATGCTTAACATACATAAATATAAAACAATTTACATACAATAAAAGTAACCAAAAAAAAGTTACCAGTAAAAGTAACTGATAAAAGTAGCCAATATAAGTAACCAATATAAGTGACCAATAAAAGTAATCAATAAAGGTAACCAGAAAAAGCAACCAATAGAAGTAACCAATTGTAATTTTTGTGGGTTAATTATCATGATTACTTTTACAGGTTACTTTTGCTGATTACTTTTATACGATGTGAGATTAGTACATTAAGTTTTACCAAACATTTTTGAAGAATATTTATATGTTTATTTAGTTTGAGTATTTACATGCCTGGGACAAACACCCACACTAAGACACTTTCGCACAGAGAAGCATTTGCCAACAAAAACTGAACAAAAGTCTATTGTTCAAAAGTTGTCAAAACTGAATTGAGAACTTTCCATTTTGTTAAGCCGACAATTTGATCAAATTCACCCACTGAGTTTAGCTTCGAATGGCCACACTAACTCATTTTTCAATATTTTTGTATAGCTTTAAAACTAAGCTGAATTTAACAAATTTATTTCAGTTAAAATTAAATTTTCTATCGAAATGGATAGTATAAACAAAATTTTGTAAAACAAATTAATCAGGAACCGCCTTATTTATTAGATTTTGTATGCGACTTTTGACTAGTTAGACAGTTTTTTTAAAAGTCCTTAATAGTTGAAAATAAGCCTTATTTAATAAAATAAAGCGTCAATTTAGACAAATCTTAGATAGCCGAAGGCTTTGTCCAAGTTAGACAACTGTAAACAAATTTTATTAAAACCTTTTTGGAGTTGGACGGCTGTCTAAAGTTAGACAAACTTTATAAATACGACTGGAAACGTTTACATTAACCAATAAAAATTAAACGCAGGACTGAGTCGAACGTATTTGCTCTTATGTTCAAGATACTGAGGGTTTAAGAAAATTCTATGCTAAGACATGGAAATTATGAGAAAAAAAGAGGCTGGGTGCAACCCGCACTGATAACTTCCCATTGGTGCCGTCGGAAGCTAGAGGCCCTCTATGCTATTTTATTATTAAAAAATCACCAAATCAAGATTTTCGAAAACATTCTCAGGTGTTAAATATGTATTTAAGTTATGACAAAAAAAAAAGACCAAAACATTGTTTATTTAGTGATTACAATAAAGATATTTGGGAAGAAAAATTTTGTTTAAAAATTTTTGGTAAAGTTTCTTGAAGTTTTTTTGCTTTAAAAAACGCTGTTAGTTGAATTATTTTACTCAACCTATCAAATATTAATTATATGAACTAGTGTAAAGAATAACAATACCATTGTGTGTTCTCGTGATATGAGAGACTATCAATCAATTTTTGGTTAAGTTTCTTGAAGTTTATTCCGGTTCAAAAATTGTTGAATTTTTTTCAATTATTAATAATTATTATTTTTTCAATTATCAATTATCAATTATCAATTATAAGCTATTTTGTAGAATCAAACTAACCCGACGCCAATATCATTGTTTGTTCTTAAGATATTTTAGCTGAAAAACTTTAAACACTTCAACAATTTTCAACTGTTTTTTTTTTTATTTAAAAAAAACTGGAAGTTGATAATTGTGTTTTCATTTTTTATCAATTTCTTATTGAGTTAATGTATGCGTACAATAAAATTAACATGGAGCCGATAGCATCATTCGTTCTCGAGATATTTGAGAAATTTAGTAACCTTTTTCTTTAAATTGCTATAGTAAAAAAACAGCTCATTGAATTTTTTGAAAGTCCTTTCAGCACGCACTGAAACACCTATGTACATATCAATAATTTGGTTCAACCATGGTTCAAGGTTCAAGGATGTTTTAAAATAGCAAATTGCTGAACCATCAGTTCAGTTAAAGTAAAAGTCGGTGAGTTAAAATTGCTGAACCACGGATTAAATATTTGTACACTTGGTCCTTACTGAATGTGTTTGGAACATAAGAAGACAAATTTTATAAATATTTACGCTTTTAGAATTACAATATAAGATATTCAAGATCGGATACGAATAGCTTGAGCAATGAAGTTTCCAAAAACCACTCAGGTATACACACAAATGTGAGTGGTTTTGGAAACTTCATTGCCCTCTTTCTTCTAAGGGACTAACTATAAAGAGTTTGACCTATGACAACAATTGTTCAAAATTGTAAGCTGAATATTTGTTGTATGCAGACTTTTTCCCTTAGACCAACAGGTCTATGGAAATAAATCGATTCAAAAACTTTACGTCAAATTGTACACCTGTTTGACACGTGTTAGGATAGGCAGACAAACGGCTATGAGTTCAACCCCTCAAAGGCTATTATTGATGTGAATTACAAAAGTAGGCAAATGACTTGACTTTTTATGTCGTTGGCCGGCTCAGTCTATCAAGACCTGTCGTTTAAGATATATTTTAACCCCTTTATTAATATACGGCGAATAACAACGTGCTAGAGTTTATAAATTTTTTAACTTGTAATTCTTATTAACAAATGAGTAATAATCTGTGACGTGTGTTAACGTACGGATAACTTTAACTCGCCAAATTCTGCGTATAATAAACGAAAAACTTATTAACACATACACGCACACGTGTGATAGGACCGTTTACATGCGCACGTGTGATAGGACCGTTTACATGCGTATTAGAAAATCCCGACAGTTTGATGAAGTGGTGAATTTGGTGAAGTGATAAATACTGGAAAGATGTCATATTTTTTTTTTAATAAGAAAAGTTATCAAACGGACAAGTTGTCTATCCGTGTGCCAGTTAGCAGTTAGTAAGGGAGCGGATACCAGTTTTTTATTAATACTGCTGTAAATGTTAACCCAAGTCTTAAAAACTCAATAATAAAAAAAAGCACATTTTCAGGGACGTTTGTTTGTGGTGTTGGGATCATTCAAGCATCCATAGTAACCATATATTCATAAACATGAGTGGTGGGTGTCAATACATGTGATGAATTTGAAGTAGTAACCCTGCGAAGCGTTTTTCTCCGTAACTATACAACTGCGGGTGCAAGCAGACGAGCTCGAAAAACGAGCTTTCAATCTTAACCTGTTGATTGTTATTACCATGATTATTTTTTGAATATTTTTATAAGTCAAAAATATTTTGTCTGGAAAACTGGAAAAACGAACAAATAGCTACTTGACACATAATTTTTTAATTCGATCATTGTGAAACGCAAAGTTCGTTATTGGGAGGATTTACTTTGCGGATAAAGTAACTGCCGAATAACAAATCAGTAATTTCAAAGCCAGCCGGAGCTTGATTAGCGCCCTGCGCAAGCTTCATCATAAGCTCCCCTCAATTGTGCTTATTGGTGAATGAAATCATTTCTCATTACCAGAAGCGTTTTTTGACGAGGTATCCCCAAAAAGTCTATTCCACGATAATACTTTTATCCAATAAAAATAAATAGCATTTGTATTGAAACCTAGGAGATCAAATGTACATTCATATATCACAAAAATAGTATTAACTAAAGAATACAAAAATAACTGTAAACTTAACTAAAAATAACATATAGCAAAAATTAAGGGACTAAACAATATATTTTTTTCAAGTGAAAAGCATTTAAAAATAAAAAAATATTTTTGTTAGAAATCATTCCAACGATTTAAATTTTTGTTTCCATACAATCATATTCATGGTTTGTTTCACAATGTCTGACTAAACTTCTCAGGGCCGGGCAAACTATTCGTGCAAGCGGTGGAAATGCTCAAGGCGCGGAAGCCAATGGACGCTTTGAGCAAGCAGTAAAAAAGCCACTTAATTAATAAGTTATTTATTTATTTTTATATTATTATGTTTTTGAAAAAAAAACTCAAAATATATTTGTTAAAAAATGTTTGTAAGAAAAATTATTTTTACTGCTTAGTTATTAAATTTGTAAATTTAATCTTCATTTCGAAATTTAATTTAATATTCATTAAATTTAATTTGTTATTTCTTTTAAACATTTCTTATTTATTTTCTTATTTATTTTTCTTTTTGTGCATAAAAAAAATATACAGGTTGCCTCATTTTAATGCGTGTTGTATAATTTTTAAAAACAAAGTGTCTTGTGAACCAATCTACTTTACCTTTAGCTTAGTAATTAAAAATGGTAAAGAAAACTAATAAATCTATTTTTAAAATATTTGTTGAGGATAACAACGCCCAATATACAATTTCAAATTTAAAATACTTTTAGAGAACTGTACTTATTTAAGACTCATGACACTGCACCAGCGAGAGCAAATCAATCGGTGCCTTTATTAAAAAAAAGTTTTTTTTTATCAAAACCCTTCAAGTTTTTTTAAAAGTTCATCAAACCACATACACAAACCGCGAGACCCTTTTGAAACAAAAATTAAATAATGCAATTTATTTTGGTTGCATACCAAATTGCACCAATATTTTTACACCCAAAACCGGAAATGGTCGCAAAACCTGCACAAGTGCGCACTTGTATACCTAATATATACCTACAAATTGTACAAGTGTATACTGTACCACACGTACCTGCTTTGAATGATTCTTTTCAATTACAAATATTTTAAATGCGTCCTTCTATAGACAATTAGATGAACAAAAATAATTTTGATTTACTTTTAATAGGGCCAACCCCTAAGCTGATCTAACACACCGGGCTGAGATAGGAAGCACATGTTTTTAGTCCTCACCCTTATGTATATACAATCCCGAAGCATCTCTTCTTAAAAGGCATACTCACCACAATCATCCTGTTGATCCAGGGGGTTAAAATAACTTATTTTCAATGTAAACACCCGAACAATCATTAGAATCCCTATAATCTTTCGTCCCTTTGAACACCAAGCAGGAACAAGTTAACTTAACCAGAGGAGGAGGGTTGGTGTGGTATACATATACAAAAACACGCCGCCACTGATCGTTTAATTGCAATTAAAACCCGATTCCAAACCCAACCCTCCTCTCGACAAAAATGTTGCTTCTTAATGGAAAAAGCCAAAAGGCCGAACCATGTCGATGAAAACACTTGCTCCGAAGTTAACCGACTAACACCGGCTGCGGATTTTCGCATTTCCATGTCATTGTTTTTTTTGTCGAGATATGGTATAAATGCGGCATTGATGCTGTGGGTTAGGTTGTGAGACTTTACGCACTTGTCTCTCTATGCTTAGAAAGACTGAGTCAATGTCAAATTTTGGTGGCAGGGTTGTACTGTGACCGATTTCAAACGCGAATGTCCTTTTTTGCAAGGGTGACTTGGGAGTATAAAAGGAAATCCTTCTTCTAATAAGACTTCATTTTTAAGTTAGACCACAGTTGGAACAGTTCTATCTATAATATTATAAGGATTACGTAATGTTGCCTGTGCTGCCATCTAATAGCACTCTAATTGGAAGTTCACAAGTTCAGCGTGTGGAACGCAAAACATCCAGCATGATTTTTCGCATTGAACATTTATTGCCAAATGCTCCTATTGGTCGGGACAACCGATCTGCTCCACCAGCAGCTGGTCCAACCGTTGCCCGAAGCAGGGATTCAGGAGTACTAGCAGCGGAGCCTGTACAAAAAGATACCTCTACAAAACACATTTCCACATTAACTCTGATGTCTTTCAATGGAATCATCCCAAATGGAACAGACTTCTGCAAAGTCCTCGGTGGGAACTTATCAAGTATCATGGAGCAGGATTGCTCATGGCTAAGAAGGATTAAACTCTCTGAGGATGTTCATAGCTATAACGTTGTTTTCGAAGTGAACCGGGAAGTTAGTAGCTCTGTACGGCTTCGTGCAATCAAAGATATTCAAAGGGGAGAAGAGCTGGTGGCGTGGTTTTCCGAGGAGTTGGCTATTCTTATGTCGATTCCATTTCTTACTCCGAGTAATATTGAAGGTAAGTGAAATATTAAATTTGGCAGCATTTCGTCATAGCAGTCGTGGCCGAGTGGTTAAGGCGTCTGACTCGAAATCAGATTCCCTCTGGGAGCGTAGGTTCGAATCCTACCGGCTGCGTAATATTTTTTTTTTAATTTATTCTTCTACAATAAATATTTTTTTTTCTCCATCAGGAAATAAACGGTATACTTGTCATCTTTGTGGATTATCTTTTGAAACACCAAATCCCCTCAAAATCCACATAGCCTTAGCGTGTGGACGACATTCACTGGATATTTTGTGGATTCGCTTGCACTACGCCATGAAAGCATCGATGTTTGCTCAACTTTCAACAGCTGTCCCATGCCCAACCACCATGACATTTCCCACCTCAACCACATCTAGGTTGTCTGCTTTCAAGCCAATTAGTTCGTCAATTCCGTCGGCTTCATCAGTTCCATTAAACCAACCTAGGATGTTCATTCCATTAAGAAGTAGTCCACATCAACCGCCGCATCAATCACCTCCACAAAACCTCGTGCAGCCACCAATTAATCCAATGGAAGCTGCCGCTCAAATTGAAGCCATTGTCAGTAATATGGGAACTTCGAAACAAGGTCACCTCTGTATCTACTGTGGCAAGGTCTATTCTCGGAAATATGGTTTGAAAATTCATATTCGGACACATACGGGATTTAAACCGCTAAAGTGTAAATTCTGCTTGAGGCCATTCGGTGATCCATCTAATCTGAATAAACATGTAAGGTTACATTTGCAACCTGGGACATCAGCATACAAATGTCATTTGTGTAACAAGACTTTGGCCAGGAGGAGAGATCTACAGAGACACATGGAGAGTAGGCATTCAAATGGACATAACATAGAAGTTGAGACAAGTTGAAGTCGGTCAAATAATGACTATTATGCAGGTGTAAAAAAGAAAAACTGTGATATTATTGTTAAAGTTTTCGGGTTCATAATATACAAATTGAAACTAATAAAACTTTTGTTGTTTTTTTTAAGTACTTTAATTTTAAACTGAGTATTTCTAACGCGAATACTATACATATTTTTAAAAGTTCTCCAGAGTACAAGTAAGGAAAAAATAAAGGAAAAAATAAAGAAACGAAATTTGCTATTCATACATTTTGAAAGGCTGTCTCTTGGACACTCTTGGTTCTACGGAGACGATTTTAGACTCAAAATGATGGATGGTGTAAAATCGACAATTTTTGAAAAAAGCAGAAAAATTTCGGATGTGATTGAACTTTTTACGAGGTTGAAACTTGCATTATTTATTAGGTCAACATTACACACAACTAACCAAACAAAAAATCTAGAACTACCAGATCTGACGCAAGGTCTGATGAACATATATAGTTATACTGGACTAATGTATTATGTTATCGGTTTTTGTTTAAAAAAAACTATAACATAACATAATGTATTAAACTTTTTCATTTTTTTTTGTATTAAAGCCCGTATGAGACTACATTTTTCTCTCATTGAAGAAAAAACGTAGTGTCATACGGGCTTAAAGACGAAATCTGTTTAGGGGCCCCATTTTACTTTATGCCCCATGGGCCCTCAACCATCTAGATATGCTACTGCTTCGACACAACGAGATGACCTATGTTCCCCAGATTTTTCAAACAGTTTCAAACTGCTAGATTTAGTGCGGACTAGTACAATATTTCACTTGTGGAAGGGGTTTGCACTAAATCTGGCGATTTCAAACTGTTTGAAACTTGGTGTGGAACACACCTATTGGTATTTTCCAAGCCAAACAAATTTTGACAAACGTCTTTGACACTTCAATGACAGCTTTTTCCATTTAGCTTCGTCGTTATGATATAGGATATTCATGGAACAGCGGAAAATCGCCGTAAATGTAGTTAAGTTGTAAAATGCGTAAATCTGTCAATTTTTACATACAAATTGTGACAAAATTACGAAGTTTACAACTTTACAATATTAACGATAGCTTTCCGCTGATTTATAAATACTTTTATTATTTTTATTTTTTATAGAAATTTTGGTTTGACATACAAATAATTTCGAACTTCTGTACTTTTTTGTACCAGAGATTTTAGGTCATTTTATTTTCCACGTCAGGAGTTGATTTTTTTGACCCTTCTTATTTTTTTTTTTTTTCAGGAACTAAGTACGTTTTTTCAAGCCTGGGGATAATTGGACGAAAAAACCAGCGGACAGTCATCATAAACGTAGTAAAGTTCTAAACTTAGTGTCACATTTTACATGGACAATTTGACAGATTTACACAGTTTACATTCTTACAACGTTTACGATGACTTTACGCTGTTGCATGAATATCCTTAGGGTTGTTCACATTGGGTTGATGAATAGCTCATTTCATCAGATTTTGTAATCGGGGCGAATAGTTAATTATCGCTTATGAAAATTAAAATACTCCAACTATGGATAGATTAACTTAAATTGTCGTTAACAAGCACATATTCACGGATCATCATATTAATCATTGATTGAAGATGAGTAGCTGTGAAGAAACTAGCCCTAAGTATATTCTAATGTTTTAGTGTAAAACATATACTTTTACACTTTTGCATTGACACAACACTAGTTACTTCGGTTGTGAAAGTAAAATTAACATTTTCAAATTCAATTCCAAATCATAATCACTTCCAACACAAATTTCCATTTCTAAATAAAATAACTTCAACCTCATTTGCAATAAGTTGTTACAAACGAACTTAACGAACACTTCCAATTGGAAAGCATTAAAAAAGCTTTGACAAGCTTTCATGCGAAAATGTAAGAAATTAACAGAACAATAAGCTATTAACTGTCAATTCAAATTCAAATAAAATTTGAAGATTTCAAATAAAAACACTAACAGCCGTATTTATAAAGGAAATTTAAAGGCTTCGTAACTTTAAAATGCCTCTAAGTTGCTCTTAAGTGCGAAATCGGTATCTATAATCAATTTTCACTTTTAAGCAACGTTACTTACATGCATCTTAACTTAAACGCCATTCACCGCGTTTAAAGGTTACTTAAAGCCATCTTAAACATATTTTGACATTCGAGACTAATGTTTTTTTTTATTTCAGAAATATAGGTATACCTATGTATGTTTGTGGGTAGAGTTTTCATTTTTTGCTGTGGGTACCTAATGAAAGTTTTAAGATTTTTGGTTTCCTTTAGTAAAATGAATTGAAAAATAAATTGTTTCGATTTATTTACATATTTTTCTATCAAAAGGCCAAGGTGTGAATCAAAGAATTGAATAATTGAGTTTCTGAACACAAACATCAAAGCATCAGGAACCAAAATGGAACCATGTTTCATTTCGTTTGCATTTAGTATACCAGTTGCTTCTCTTTCTTTCTTATAAATACATGTGCTCATCTTTTGTTTGCAAGCTGTCAAAAAACAGCTGAAAAGAACATGTATTAGTGAGTTTTCTCACGTTACGTTACATTTCAATCGTTTAGTTAAGTAGCAATGGCAAATTGATTATAGATGAGAATTTAAGTAACGTTATTTAAAGGCAACTTAAATACTTAAGCAAACTTAACTAAATAACCTCTAAGAGGCATTTTAAGAAAATCTAATAAATTCGGCTGTAAGGGTATTCATGCAACGTCGTAAGTTTACAAATTGTGTAAAATGATAAATTGAACGACCTTTTTTAAACATTTGATAAAACGCTACGTAATTCAATCCGAGTAAGAGTCACAATGACGTTTGGATAAGTTTAACCAGTTTGGTTAATTTTACGCAACAAAATCCTTTGATAAGTAACCAAATTGTGTAAATCATTTCCCATACACATTTTGACAGTTCATTAACCAAAAGATAAACTTAACCAATTTGTAAACTTATCTAGGGTTTTACGAAGTTGCATGAATACCCTTACTGTTTATATGGCTTTATCATTGCATTTAGAGCAGAGGTAAAAGTCTTCTAAACGTGATATTACTTCTCAGTATTTAAGGCAACGATTTCCCGTTCTTAAAAGTTAAAAAATAATTTCATTCCATAATATAAAGGGTTAATTTATAAACAGTTAATCATCTTTTGTCAATGATTATTTCTACTAATAAATCTTCAATTGTGGTTTTACCCACAAATTAGTTTCGTCAGTGAATTTATAATTATTTAAATTGTTTTTCATCAAAATCATTAATCAATCGATTTTGGTTGGTTAGAGCCAGTCAGTTTAAATTCGTTAAGCACTCAGTAACTTTCTCCGTCCTTTGACAGAGCTGGAGAATAAAATATGTAAATATGATTCCTCGCATAGAAGTCAAAACAACTCTTCTTTTCTTTTCTTCTAAAGTAATTTACAGATCTCTGAAATATAAACTGGGTAATTAAATCAGAACCTCTGAAAATCATAACTACGAGAAAACTGGCTTTAAAACATGATTCCGCACTTAATTGTTTACGATTTCAATTTTTATTCAGGTCTCAGTTATAAAAACACCATTAAACTTTAATTAAAAAGAAAATCGTGCTCCAAATAATAAAAAGAATAAATGCCCAGCATTCAGTCGAAATTTGGCATCACCAAAAAATTTCCATGGAAAAGGAAGTGAAAAAATGAAAACACCCCGAACTAGAGCGTGTTGAATAATTCTCTTGTAAAACTTCTTTAAAAAATAACTTAAATTAAATATAAAACCATTTTAAATTGCTTTTATACGATTCTATACGTGTCTTTGCCTTCAATTAATATAAAATTATATCGCCGAAACCTAGTTAAAGCATTTAATTAATCAAAAATACTTATACGGAAACGTGTTTTGTGTCAAAAAAAAACCCCTGCGAAAATTACTTTAAAATACCTTCATATAAAAAAAAAGTTGCCGACCGCGAGTTCACAACCGTCTGTCTCATTCTGTCCTTTAATTTGCTGCTAAGTGAGTGTGGTGCGTATTCCGTCATTTTTCAACAATAAAGTTGTCAAAAAAAAATCGTATAACGAGGGTGTTGGTGTTTTTTTGTTTTGTATGTAGTTTTACATTTTTTCTACAATTGCGATACGACGAATTCCGTGAGATTGTGGGCCACAGGGACACGAGTAAATGCATTTTTAAAAACAAATGCAAGGAAGTGCATTTATTAATTAGAAATTGGCAACTAAGGTAAATTCTTTTGTTTTCTTGTTGTTTTTATTAAATTTTTTTAAGTGCCATTTATCGCAAGACAAATAGAAAATATGGCTTTTGTTTTTGCCTATTTTTACAGTGAATTCATCTCGAATAATTTGGATTTATAATTTTATTAGTTTTGCAATTCTGTTTTCTGTTCCTATTTCTACATCTCATAATTATTGTGACGTTTTTTACTTTTTGTGTAAGAAAAGTAGCTGGCAGGGAAATTTCGTGTATGCACGAGCAAAAGTGAGACAACTATATACTTTTCCAAAAAAGAATTTTTAAAGACATTTTAGTGTTACAAATGATGGATCAATAATTTCCCTGAAATCAAACAATAAAATCCTAATTTTTCAAGTTATTAAGGGTATTTATGCAACTTCGTAAGCTTACAACTTGTGTAAAATGAAAAGTTTACGCCGAAGTTTGCATAAACGAGTCATTTCGTTTTATCTCTTGATTGGGTGTCAGACATATACACTGCGATTATATCTTGACAGAGATATTTGACATAAATTTGGACAGAAGATAATTTTTGTCTAGAAATTAAATTTTTTGTTTCATTATTTTGTGTCCTAATGCTGCCTCTTATGTTAGGCGCCAGTTATAGCTATCATTGAAACTCACCATAGGAAATTTTAGTTATTGACTTTGAGACAATTTGAAAGCAAAATTATTCATTATTTTGATGGACCGATAAACCTCAACACTTAGTTAATATGTGTGTTCCTTTACTTTGACTTTCTGTGGTTTTTAATCCAAACTTGTGTCAAAAAAAAATTATATGAATTTTGACAGAACTTTAGACTAAATGCGCAAAAAATCACAGAAATTTATAGTAAAGGAACAGACCTAGTATTTCTAGTCAAAAAAAATTCAAATAGGCTCAACTTTACACAGAAATAACTTTTTAGATTTCAATATCATTGGTTAGGTAGTTCAATCATTGAAACAAGAAAAGTCTTTTATGTGGAAAGTTAGGCTTTTTTTTTTTTGTTTGGCAAGAAATATTAACTAAGTCTCGAGCTTTATTTATTCATCAAAACAATAAATTATTTTACTTCCATCAGTCATTAAAATGTTCAATGATGATTTTCAATTATAGCTTCAACTGGCATCTTAATCTCTTCATTCGCGGGTTATAATTTTTGACGAATGAGCTGTGGAGAAAATCAGACTCAATTTTGACATTTTTATCGGGGTGAATATCACAAACAAAATTTGTGTGGTTTTACCTTGAGTGTAATTTGCGGTTTCGTTATATGAAATTTCATAACATGATTTTCCCAGTAGTGTGTTCTTTTATGTTACTCAAGTTAACTGTGATTAATGTGTCAAAAAGAAGAGTTGCAATGTCATAGATTCAATTGAGGTGCTTTTCATTTAGTAACGATAAAAGTTAAAAATATGGTTGATCCGTCAAACAATAAAGTCGAAATCGATTTGGAATTAATAACCAAGAACAAATTGTTAGATTATTGAAAAGAACTTTTATCAGCGCTTCGAAAATGCATAAATGTTCATTTTAGCACAAAACTAAATATTTAAGCAAAATATTTGCTTACCTACTAGCACAAATTTCTTTGCTACAAATCGGATAAACAAATGTCGCAAAACGTAGGAGACAATTCCCAAATTCACTATCAACGATATAATCAATTAAATTAAAAATAAATTACTACAAAAATTAGATCAATTCCAAACCGAACAATCGAGAAGAAAGCAAAAGATTACTCGAAATGAAGCATTATCTCATCCAGAAGTAAAATCGTAAAAACTGATGCAAAAAAATCTTAATAGTCAAGTAGGTACCGGAAATAGAAACTCATCGAAAGTTAATTTGTGATAATTGTGTTTTTTCAGATTCCTAATTTCTGCCATACTTGGTAACGACCCGATTCCTTATGTGAAAACGGTTTACACGTCTTCAACGCGAGTCCCGGTACTCACACAATGACTAAATTCTAGATAATTTAATCAGAGTAATGCCCACTTTCGCGAAAGACTTTTTTTTAAGACATTTGGCCTTTTAAATGATATTTTTTGGTTACACCAAATGCTTTTAAATTTAAGAAGTTTTTAAATGCCCTTGTACACTGAAAGCTCCTTTTTGTCTCATTAAATTTTAAGTCTTTTTTTTGTTAAGCCATTCCAGTCAAAAACAGCTGATATCTTGCTATCAGAAAAAATTGTCCCCTCATCCATAATGCTTTTTCACTTTTTCTAATACACATACAAGAAAACAAACGGATATAAAGGAAGTGCCTCGAGAGCGCACATCGCTTAAGTAAAACTGACATTTGGTGAAATATGAATGCCAAAAAGAGATAGATGATAAGTACAGTAGGGGTGCGTTCCCCTTTTGACGATGAGGAAAGCTACTCTTCGTTGGTTTTTTACATTAGCTTCAGTGCCCTTCCGAAAATTATAGTTCTACCTTAAGTCCGGCCCCACATAAGTTTAAACTTAACGAAACTTTATCTAAAATTGTATATCCACTTACTTTTGGGTTTGTTGTTGTTGCTATAACTTTTCCAATAAAACATGCCTCTTGGTGTTGTCGTTAAAATCCAGAATTACCCTCCGATTATTATAACTTCTTCCTTTAAACAAAATATCTAATACTTTTTAACCGTTTGTGTAAACAATCTAATAACACTAGACTGACAGGGATATTCCTTCCAACTAAAAAGTGAGACAACTAGAATCTTGTTTATTCGCAGGGATTTTTCTTTTCCAATTTGTCAAAAATGTGAGATGAGTTTTCTTCCCTCGACTACGACGTGAACAAATTTCTTTTCTTGCTCAACAAATAAAGTAGAATGAAAATCCTGCTACTTATTAGAATTAGCAGAAACTGAACTAACTCAAAAAACAGGTAGTTATTGTTTAATTTTGTGGATTTTTCAATATTTATTTTGCCAATTCCTCCAGGATGTACATTGCTAAATGAAAAGCAAAAAGATATTCACTGGGAGTAAACCTTTTCTTCCGATTATCTTTTTTTTTTTTTTTTCTCAATTTTCTCAAGTGCCTTATTTGAAAAAAAAAACTAAAATCGCTAGATACGATACTTTAAAATATTTAACATAATTTAATTTATTTTATTTTCTTTTAGATTGCTGCACAAAGTTAACTTTTATTGTGTTAAATAATAAGAAAATAAAATAAAAGACTCAACAACTGTGAACCTAGAGGAGGAGCAGAGGAAGAAATACACGAACGAATTATGTTTTGGGACAAGGGCTACACACCGTCACAGAACATTGAGGCGCTCTTGAAGAAGGAGGTGAGGTTACTACACTTTAAGGCCAACAGACTCTCAGACTTAATAAAAAATAAATTTCTACGTCGGCCAAAGTTTTACTTTTCTACAATAAAAAGAATTATAAAAAATAATGAAAATGTGGAAAGGCATAAACGATGCAGAAAGCAAATAAGAATAGGAAATCGTGTTGAATCAATTTAAAGCTTATTTTTTTATTTCTATTTGCAGAATGTCACCGTGGAGGAGTTTTTGGATGAAGATGATATTCTGCAGGAATGTAAATCTCAAAAGAATATTATTAACTAGTGAGTATGGTTTTTTCAAAACAACGAAGTACTCTAATTGGTTATCTGCCTAATGAAAACTTTATCAATGCACACAGTTTTCAGAGTCTGTGTATTTTCTTTCACGCAATAATCAGTCTACTGTTCCCACTATGTGCTTTCAAAGTGTGAATAGTTTTATTGACGTAGAAAGAAGCCTACCTTTGTTTATTTTACTTACCTTTGATTATCTTTTGAAGTTACACATTTATTTACATAGTTTATACTAACCTAAGTACGTAACACACTTTGCGCAACAAATGAACGGGTTAAAGTCACTGACCGCAGCAAATTAAATTAGTCAGCGGACCATAGCACTTGAGAACACTAGGAAAATTCTTATAAAGAGGTTGTCTATATAAAAAGTTGAGCTATAAAGTTTTATAAATTAATTAGGAATTTTTTTAAAAAATTGGTGCCCGGATTTTTATTGGCATGTAAAATGTAAATACTGCTCCAATCTTGCAAATACATTTACCTCGAGCGTGAGGCTAAACAAAAATATACGAAGGACAGAACTGGGTTCTAGGTATTTCAGGGCCATAAAAATACACCGAAAAGAAGTTTTAGGCAAAAGGCTGAAAAAAATTGCCGATTGTTTGTGTTTTTTCTGAATTTTGATTTGTTGAAATTTGGAATTTTTTTCTACCAACCATATTATATCAAAAATTTTGAACTACCTGACCTAGTATTTCACAGAAGAAGGAAAATAAAAATGGACATGAATTCATTTCTTCAAACATAAACTAGACTTTGTACTTTTATTCGGTTTGTGATTTGATCAATTGGATGATGATTATTGAACAAAAATCTGCTGTAGTTTTGGAAGGTTTTCGGTTCGCCTTATTTGTATGTATTTTTGTTTATCTAGGGATTATTGATTTTATGGAATGAGTTCAAGAAATAACAGACATCTTAATGTGCATACACGTTGTTCCTTTTTCGTCCGAAACATGAATTTGTATTCAAAAATTATTCACTTAAACAACTTGATTTAAAAAGCAAAAAAAAAGAATGGAATATCAGCTTTCTAAATGGTACATTATGTCTGCTCGTTTACTTCCCAAAACTAGGCATTTCTACGAATTAAGCCCAAAGTTATGTCAAAGTTCATATAAAAAAATAAATTGTGCTTACAAAAATTCTTAGTTTTAAAAATAAAACGAACAGACATATCATTGCATTTGAAGTAAATTTTTCAGAAATTGAAAAGAGTCTATTTGAAAGTTGTAGTCCCGGAAAAATGACCAGGTTGTTTTTTAAATTAATTATTTATTATGAATAAATAATATTTTCATTCTGAATAAAATTTTCATATCCATACAGACTTTGTATTAATAAATCTTAGAGCTAAAAGCTAAATTTTTTTGCAGTAAGACAAGCGCCCTAGTAGTTACATACTATATTTTTATTTCCAAGAGCCAACTAAACATTTGAGTATGCAAGTGTAAAAGCTAAATGTTTAACTTAAAAATTAAATGAATAATAAGCATTAAGGATCGCTTACTGAAACGACATGAATAATTAATTATGAATTTGAAGAAAATTGGAAAACAATATTCTTCTGTTTAGTGGGAATGAATAGCAAATAGATTAAAGTAGATCTCACTTTAATTTTTAATTGAACTTAAATATACTTACTTTTGTCACCTGAATTTAAAGAAAATTTTACTCAAAGGTTCATATCTTAGCCATTTTTTTAATAAAAAAAAATATTTTATTTTGGTAACATGAAAAAAAGATGAAAAATCCTAAATAATATATAAATGTATGACATGTGTCAATAAAATATTATTATTTAATTTTTCAATTTTGTTTAACATTTTGTTTCTTGGTGTATACTTATTTTAATTTTAGTTTTTTCATGAAGATAATTGACAGAAATAATAGAAATTGAAAAATAAAATCTCAGCAATCTGAATCTCGTGAACAGGATTCCTCAGCAAAATTTCTTAGTTTTGTCGTGAAATTATTGAGGTAAAACAATGTAGGATCAGCTTGCTTACTTTTAAACAAAGCAAAATTTGCTATGGTCTCCGAAATCTATCGGCCCATCTCGAGTCGTGAACTAAGACTTATTCGAAAATAAAATAAATAAATCTGAATTCCAGTCGATGTAGAAATCAAATTAAAAAAAAAAAATAGAGCAAGCTCTACAAGTTGTTGATGTTGAAGCATTGCTTAGAACCAGTATGTTTTCGGTGATGTAATTTTGTTCTTTTAAGTAAAGAGAAAATTCTCTCACGTGAAGTAAGCACAGAGAAAGACTCACTCCGCGCTTCTTTCTGCTGATCGATGGACTTTTGGCACTGGTTTAGTTGTTGTAAAAAATACGCTAACATTGTTGAAAACATTTCTTTTCATTCAGAGTGTTTAAGGCAGGTGTCTATAGCTTGTCTAGTGCTTGTTCAACGAAATCGGATCTTTACGGCGTCAGTATTGTAAGATTCACTTATTCCATATTCTATGAATGATGCCACATCATACACTACACGTGTTGCATTTGCAAAAGTACATCATCGGGTATTTCTAGCTTGCATCGGCGGACTAAAATCATGTAGTTTTGCAAAAACATTCCTTGCAAAATTATTTAAAGATTTTCTTTTGGTGAAAATACTTTTAAAGAGCAATGGGCAAATCTGGCCCAGAACCAATAAGAATGACCTGTATACCCAATAGAGGTACGTATTCAAACATTCACTATCACAAGAGGGCATATCCAAATTCGCTGTATGGTAGGAGAAATTTTAGTGTAGGGTGTTTCGTAATTTTCTTAAAAAAACTACTTAAAACGGAAAAATAAATATTAAAAAAAGAATAGAATGCTTTAAAAGAAGTTATAGCATGACGTAATTTTTTTTTTAAGCTAGGACTTCATTTTTTTCACTTTCTTTTCAAATAAAATTGTTTTATGTTTAAAGATTTTTATGACCTTTATTTTGTGCTGCAAATGAAATTAGTGTCGATAATTATCGACTCAATTATTGCGTCTTAGAAGGGTAACGACAGCATCTTACTGATGAGCAATTGGACTAAAGATCATGAAAATCTTTAAACATTTCAATTTCAATTCAATTTCAGTAAAGTCCATAAAAACAAAAATGATAATTCTCTTATTGTTTGTGTTTTTTCTTCTTCTTCTTTGTAAAATTGTTTTTGTGCAACGTTTTGAAGAAATTAATTATCAAACTCAAAACTTAAAAAAAAAAAAGTATTTTATTTTTTTCAAGCTGTTTTTAATATTTTCGTATATCTTCAAAAGTATACGTCTTAAGAACATCTCGATTGCAGTTTTTGACTTCAAGTTAATAAGAACATTAAAAAATTAAAAAGTAGTAATTAATAACGTAAAGTTTTGAAAAAAAATAATTTTGAAACGAAAAATTATTTTTTTTTGAAAAAAAAATAATTTTGAAACGAAAAATTATTTTTTTTTTCAAAGTTTTGAGTTTGATAGTTAATTTCTCTTAAACCTTGCCCTAAAACGACTTGTTTAAAAAAAGAAAAACTCGGTAAACAACTACTAAAATAAGTTTAAAAATATAGCATTTATTTAGTGGCAATTTTCGCATTTATGTCCAGTATAACATTCTCATTATTTAAAAAAAAATCTACACATCGTCGGCTTTTTGTCAAACCCTCGTAAGGCGCCAGTTATAGCTATCATTGAAACTCATCATTTTAATGATTGATTTTGAGATGTTTAGAAAGCAAAATTATTTATTTTTTGCATGCACAAAACAAGTTTAGACCTTAATAAATATTTCTAGCCAACAAAAAATTTCGAATAGTCCTTACTTTCCACATAACATGAATTTTAAAATGTCAATGATCATTGGTAAGGTAGTTCAATCCTTGAAATAATAAAAGTCATTTAATGTAGAATTTTGAGCATATTTGAAAAAAAAAAATATTAGCTGGAAATATTAATTTAGTCCTTAGCTTTATTTGTCCATCAAATTAATAAACGATTTTCTTTTCAAAGTGCCTTAAAATTGAAAAACAAAATTTTCAATGATGAGTTTCAATGATAGCTATAACTGGCACCTTAGTCTTATTTGAAAAATTGCTTAGAAAAGGTTTAAAACTGGTTGATGGATCCAACAGGAACTATTACTAACACATTTACGAGACATTGATTCAGTATTTTTTTTTTTCTAGAATATGCTTAAATATCCTAAAACTACTTACGAGGTTTTGACAAAAAGCCTACGATATACGAATTTAAAAATAATTATAAAATATATTAACGGTCATAAAAAAAACAATTGTGCATTTTGTGTATCCTGTTCTATTTATTTAACAGTTTCACACGTCCAGATGTAATTAAACGGCTTGTAGAATTGATAACGACAGAACCATCAGAAGACTTACCGCTTGCTCAACGATTTAGACATGCCAATATGGCCTGTGAGGTTTTGACTCTGTATGTTTTGGTTAAATTTATATAACTCAACTACAAAATTATAAAACACAATTTTTCTTTATCATTTTCTAGCGGCTTACCGTCCTTAAACGCAAAACTTCTGTCAGACAATGACATCCTACAAACACTGTATTCATATCTTGAAAATAAACCACCGCTGAATCCCTTACTTTCTTCGTTTTTTAGTAAAACCTTTAGTATGCTCTTCACAAAAAATTTCTATCAGGATTGGTTTTTGTATCAGAAAATGTGCCTACAGTTAATCGAATACATTAAGTCACAGGGAAATTTTCTAGAATTGATTTTTCGGCACTTCGCCACGCCAGTAATGCCAGATTTATTAATGCAAATGTTAAATGATGTCGAAGGAGGTGCCCTAAAGAAAAATCTATACGAAGTAAGATTTCTTTTGGACAATTTTTTCGAACAAACAATAACTACCAGTTGTGTTTTTAATTTTAGTGGCTCACCGAAGAGAGACTAGTGGAGAGACTGATTGCAACACTAGGCGATGCCAAAGAATCAGAAAAACATGCCAACGTAGCGGAATTCTTTTGTGAGTTAATCACACAAGGTCGTTCCATGCGACAAACTGAACAGGAAAATGATTCTTTCGAGCCAGCATTTGCCGGAAGTAATCCCTTGCTGCAACTAATCGAAAGTGAGGAAACCATAACCAGTCTGTTAAATGTAATTTTGGAACCAAGCGTCAATGAGTACGCAATTATATCAGGAATTTTGGTTGTACTTACTTTAGTTAAGCCAGTAGTGTTTGCGTGAGTATTTTAGTTTTTATTTTTTATAAAAAAAAACACTCAATTTCTAAATGAACAAATTATATTCAGCGATGTTGCTGCAACAGATCGTGCAAGAATAATGCAAGAAAGGGAGAAAGATAACCATGATAACATTATTTCGACTGTGATTCGTGTGGTTGGACCACGCCTCAAAGAATTTATTGAAATTCTTCGAAACCCGCCTGTTGTAAGAAAGCTTTTTATTTTGTATTTCCATGTTTACTTCTTTGTTATATTTCAATTAAAAAAACTTATTGAATTTTATTTAAGAAACCTAATATGTTGATAAATGGAGCCAAAATTCTGCCGCCATTTGGCAGTACACGCCTGGAGATATGCCGACTTTTTACAGTATTACTACAAACTGGAAATGAAGACATCACGAATGCGTTAGTATTTTTATTAGATTTTTGATTCGTCCCCCCTTTCTAACAATAATTATCCATTCTTTTGTGTTAAAGAATTTGTGAAACGGACTATTTCAACACAATACTCGCATTGTTTAAGGACTACTGTTGGAATAATTTCCTACATAGTGAAGTGGAAAAATGTTTACACATAGTATTCTCTCCGAGCCGATGTATTAACAATAGCAGTATCAATAATAACAATAACATCAGTACCCAAACAACAAAAGATGGTTCCTTTCAAAACGATGATGATCAAATGATGACGGATGAGACTACTAATAGTCGAGTGGATATAGGAGATGGTGACAATAACGAGGGTGAAATTGATTCCAAGACAAAAGATCACAAAAGTCCATCCGCATTGCAAACATATGTAAGTATTTGTGGTGTTGTGGGGGTTTTCTTTTTTTCTCTGAAGCAAAACAGGCATTATTGTCTTCATTTGTGTATTGCAGGTTATAGTTAACAGTAAGATAATATCAAAGCTCATCGATTGCTGGATGCATAATAATGAAATGCAGTAAGTGGTTTTTTTGTTTTATTATTTATAACTTGACAAAATAAAATGTACTGAGATTTGAATTGTAAAGCAAAGCATTGTAAGCTCCTTAGACACATACTCCATACCAGATAAAACGGAAACATAAACAAGCAAAAAAAAAAAAGAACTAAATTTTCTATACAAAATATCCGTAACATTTTTTACTATGATGAGTCGTTATTTAATTGAATAGCTTTTTTCTAAATGGTGGCTGGCATATTGTATTTCCTTAAAGCTGAGCCGTCCTAACCATAAAATTTCTACGGTATAGCTTTGCAAGAAAAAACCTTTTGTTGCGCTAGTACTTGTCTTAAATCATCCAAAGTTTTTGTCATGAACAAAGTTTGGCGTGCTTCGAGCTACCCTCAAATCATAACTCTCTCAGGTTGGCCCACTAAATGAGGATCCTAGTCCTGAGGAGCTACATACATAGTGTTTTGAATTAACATTTTGCGTCACCTTTGTGACCTATGTACTCTTCCATGATAATAATGTCTTCTTTTTTTTTAGAAAAGCAGAAAATGGACGTCGTTTAGGCTATATGGGTCATTTAATGAAAATATTTAAACATATTACCGCATGTATATCAGAATCAGATCATATCGGTGCCTTAATTGAAAGTAATTTAAGTGATACTGAACTAGAACAGTGGCAGTTACTAGTCAAACCGGAAGATGGTGAATTCACCATGGCATTAGCTGTACAAAATCATATGTTAGCTGATTGCAATGCTCAAGAATCGGTTGATTATAGTCAACATTTGCCTAAGGAGTTTCTCAATGACGATTTCACCACAGAGGTACTTAGTGACTTGACAGCAACACTGTAAGTTTTAACAATTAACTTAATATTGAACTTTAAATTAATATTTGTCTATATATACATTTACAGAAGCAATTTATACATTAATCTGGATGAAGATCCAATGACTGAAATATTTGAGGTAAGATATCGCCCATCCAAATTCAATTAATTCATTTCAAATATCGTTCTCCATCTCATTTGGTTTTTTTTTCTGCATTCTCATACAATTCTAAAAGATTCTCCGTCTCTATAGACGGAGGACGTGTACTTTGATGCGTTTATTGATCATCTTTTGAATGCTTCCAAAACAAAGAATCAATCGTCGTTGCACTCCTTCAGTCATTGGGATGCTGGATCATCATCCACAGGTGGAGGAGGAGGTGGAAATGATCCATTTATTGATTTGTCATTAATTGGAAAAGATGAATCGTCGGGTTGTAATGAACAAAGCTCAGCGCCAATTGGGGGTTGGGCTGATTTTCCAACAGATAATTTTGCTGATTTCGATGCTCATTTCAGTGCATTTAGCAGTGATATGGGTGAAAGTATTAGCGATAGAAATGATAAGGAAAACCTTACGTTCCCCGTTGAAAATGCCCCCACCGTCAATTTATCATTTATTCCTACGTCACAATCGCTTACAAAATCAGAGTTCGATAATAATGCCAATGTCGAAAAGACAACATCGATTGATCCATTTGATGAGGACGATGCAGAGGCTAACTTTGGCAGTATGACAACTGAGCAAACAACCAACTCAAATGATTTGGAAGGCGATGCTTGGACGAGGACTAAAGACAATGAGTCTGTCACAAATGCGACTGTGTTATCCAACGGCCCAACAGCTATTCAGGACACAAAAGACATTGAAGAACTGTAAGTAAAATACTAGCTCAAAATCAAATTTTTATTGATCTAAAATATCATATAAGCATAGAAAATAAGATAATTACTATTTTGATGGTTCAGTTCTTATCTACAGTACAGAACAAATCTAAATGTGAGCGCAGAAAGGTAAATCAGATCGTTGCAGTCTGCTCGATCGTAGGCACTGAAAACTCGTTATTTTGATAACAATGACAAAAGATATGGAAAGAAATACAGTAAGGTGCCAATTATAGCTATCATTGTAACTCGTCATTGAAAATTTTAATGATTGATTTGGAGACGTTTTGGAAGTAAAATAATTTATTATTTTTATGGACAAATAAAGTTTAAGACCAAGTTAATATTTCTAGTAAAAAAAAAAAATAAGACCACCTTTCACATCAGAAGACTTTTCTTATTTCAATGATTGAATTGCCTTAGCAATGATTATTGAAATATTAAAAGTCAGTTTGTGAAAAGTCAGACCCATGTATATAAACTTTTTTGACTAGAAATATTAATAAACCTTGAGCTTTATCTGCATCAAAATGTTTAATGATTTTGCTTTTTAAACGTCTCAAAATCAATCATTTAAATTTTCAATGATAAGTTTCAATGATAGCTTTTACTGACGCCTAATTAATAAATAAATATTTGACTCAATGAAACCATACGTTTCGAAGTATAAATTCAAAAATAATGCCTTGAAACTAGATTTTGAGGATATCTGGGGAACTTAACTTATAATTATTGGGAATCTACATAGAAGGGCCAAGAAAACACTAAAAAATAATTAACAATTTCTAACGAACAAAAAATAAAAGGATTAAAACGATTAAAAAATAAATGATAAAATAAGAAATTAGTTTTTTTTTTCAAAAGGTAAAGGAATAATTGAGTTTTGATTTTGAAAATTCCATGTAGTTTTGATGGTCATAGCTAAAATTGCAACAATTAATGTTGCTGTATTTTTCGTTAATGCCTGGACGGATTTTGCTCATTTTTTCTATAATTATAAATTTTCTATTTATAATTATTTTAAAGCACTACCTTATCTTCAATACTAAATTACTTTTAGCCATGGCCCATATAATCAGTTAATTGTGCTACAATTGCACAGCGTAGATACCGAAGAAAAAAATCTATAAGTAGCAATAATGGCAGTGAATTCCAGTGTTGGGAATAAAACAAAAAATAATTCGTTCCAAGTCTAAAATATAGATTCTTGTTTTCCTTTTAGTTCCAACCAACTTAAAAACTCCTCCATCACTGAAAGCAGCTTACTTTCATCGACCACAACAACTACAGCAACAATAGCAAACCCCGCATTACTGTCAACATTCAACGAAGACAAAAACGACGAACAATTAAAAACTTCTTCATCAGAAAACATCACTCTAGAGAAGACCCCACCATCATCCACCAACGAATCATTGTGCCAGGAGAATGACAGCTCCACCAACATCATCTTAGATCAGGATAGTAACACGAATAGCTCACCTGTCGCTACAGCCGCCGAAGAAATCACGCCAGCTTTATAATTTTAAAATAACAAAAAACCCCCTCCAAATCAAAAACTATAAAAGAATATGAGAGAAAAATAATAATTAAAAAAAAAAAACAGTAATAAGAATAAAAGTAGTTCATACATACATAATTATTATAATTATCAGTTATAGGATTTTTTTTTTTTAATAGCAAGTATAAATCTTTAGAAAAAAGAAACGTTAGTTATATTTTTATTTTTGTTTTACAACAATTTTTCGTTTGTAACTCTCGCCAATGATTGTTTTCTATTTTTTTTTTTTTTTGCTTTTTGTTTTAATTTCATAAAAAAAAATACAATAATAGTTAACAAACTAATTTAAAAACACAAATCCTATAATAGTAAACTAAATCAAAACCTCAAACCACAATCCCGCCCATTAAAACGATTTCAGAAAAATAAAACAAAAGTAAATTGCTCAGCAGGCCAGAAGAATATCTTCTTTAAAAACAATAAATAAAATCTCATTATTATTTTTTTTAAATTTCTTTACTTTTCATTAGAGCTAGATAGCATGCAGCTTCTTTTTTGTATTGTTTTTATTTTTTGTATTTTATATAGCAATATACACACTAAAATGGCACAAGTTTTTTTTAAGTATCTTATCTATCTCTGAAATATCTGTGATATTAAATGAAGTTGCAGGGTATTAAGAAGAAAATATAAAACAAAAACATTAAAAAAAAAAATAAAACAAAGATAGATTTTAAATTTGCTTGATTGCACACACACACACACACACATACACACACACCATACATACAAACAATAATTTCAATTATTAAAATAATATAAATGAAAATGATTACGAATTAAAAAAAAAAAAGAAACATGCTGCAGCAGACCGACCACAGAAAAGCAATATAATTAAAACTGAGAATAATATAAAATGTATCCCCCAGCAATTAATAACACAAACGAAAGAAGAAAACTAAAAGCAAAATTAAAGTTAAAAAAACACAAAATTTAAAATAGCTATACAATTTAACAAAAATAAACTCAAAATAATTTAAGGTTTCTCCTCGGGTGAAAAGCAAACAAAAACAAAAACATTAATACAAGCATTACAGTGTAAATATAACAAAAAGATATATTTATAAACAATAAAACAAAACGAAGTTAATTCTTTGGTATATATAAAAAATACATATATATATAATTGACGACGAATTTTTTGTGAAATGCAAAACCAAAAATGCATCTCTGTTATACAAAACTTCCTCTTTTAGTTCGAACCTTTTTATCTTAAATAACAAAATCATTCCATATTCCATTGCTAATTAACTAGTAGAATCATTGCCTTCATTAAATCATCAAACATTTATATCATTAAATCGATCATTATCCATTACAGGTTGTATGATGGGAAAATAAATGGTTTCGCTTAAAAGAATTTCGCTCAAGAGTCATCAGTTCCTAATAAGGCAACTTCTAATAAATTAATGTTTTTCATCTCAAGACTTTGTACAACATTTGCACTTTTTGTCTGATTTGGATGATATTGGATGAGTACCAGTAGTTGCTGAATATTGAATACTCACATTATTTGCGTGAACAAGTTTTTTATCATTCTGTAAGTTGTCTTAAAAGCCTACAATTTTTCAAATCAACGATTGAAAATTGTATTGCACTACGAAAGTTTTAGGTCCTAAAAATGTCTATCCTCTTGCACTGATAAAAGCTTACAAATTCTTAATACCGAAAAAAAGTCAAAATTTCAAATTTCTGAAATAAACACCAAATGGAATTAACTAAATGGTCTTTTAATTAGGACGCTAGATTTCTTAATTTTAAGCAAATAGGTTGCGTTTGAGATCGCCACTTATCTTTTTCTTAAATTTGAAAAAAAAAACATTATATCGTATTAAATATGAAATTAAATGTCCAAAAAAAAAAGCTAAATACATAAATAAAAAGAATAAATTATGTATATGACTATGCGGTCTAAGTACTTTCAAAACAAATTAAATTTTAAAAACGTTTCAATATCACGCTCATCAAAAATTATATTAATTTAAAACAAAATTTTGAAATTCTTGATATGTTTGGATGAATAAAAAGCAAAATACCGTTTCCAATTATCATGTCCAGTCCTTAAAAAAAAAATTAAATAAAACATTTCACTAAATAATTTGTTACTTCCATTTATACATTTTCTCGGAATCAATTCAAAAGTAAACTTCCCCTGGATCCTTCACAGGTCTTCGGTATTTACATTATACCACATTGTATATCCCACAACAATTGTAATAAATGTTGCTTAACAACATGGGCATTGGGCACTCCAACCTTAAAAAATTCTATTAACCCCATGAAAGACCTTTCTGTAAAGCTCTTACCTATTGTTAAATTATATGTACTTTTTTTTTGGTACTTTTTTTATTATAGTTTTTTTTTTCATTTACAAATAAGCTGTGAGAACGATTATGAGCTTAAAAGTTAATTGATTCAAGATGTTATCGATTAAGAAAAACTAAATACGTATTGCAATTTCTTAATAAAAAAACTTTGATTATGTTTAAAAGATGTAGGTAGATTGAGACAAAAAAGTGGGCTGTAAACTATTAGTGGTGCTAGTGCATCTCACACCTACCCATTGACTTCGGCTCTTTTCAAAATTGTCATCTGTGTTATAAAGTTAACACTATATTCACCGTTCAAATTGAAACTTTTCCTGTTTACATATCAGGAGCGCTCTCTGAGCTGACGGAGCAAAGATTTTTTCAGTAGTATTTTTGACAGCAAAACTGGGGGAAATTTTCTGAGCACTCAGAAATATAAACTGGGCAGTTGGCTCACTCACCAAACTACTTCGCTCCGTCATTTTTCCTCTATGTATCCAATAAGCGATATTCCTGTGAATTTTCTCTTTTTTGCTTTTTTTTATGGCTCTGGCTGAATTCCTAAACGTCGACAAAAGCTGGCTTCTCTTCCGTCATACGAGCTAGATCGACAGCCTACCGTTGTTACTACAAACATCTGCTGTTTCGATGTAGATCCCTTCGATAGCCTACCCACAATCAGCCATCCCTACCTACGGAACAATATATCTTAAAACTTTTCTCTCAAATGCGGCTTAGAGGTTGAAGTCGTTTTTACGAAATGGTAACGTATTGTATGCTCAAACAGCAGTAGCTAAGAAGTTATAGTTAAGTTTCTAGATCTTAAGAGCCTTGACAGACTATTGTTGGATTTGACCAGCCGCCTGTGTATTTCTTTTGCAATATTTATATCTACTATATTCTCCAAATACGTTGCCACCGCGTACTTTATATAGTTTATGTGCCAGGTCCACCGCTCAACCTATTCGAAGACCATGTTGGGATTTTCCGATTATGTTGATTTCGTCTTTCCAGTTCAGAATTTATTTGAACTGTCGGATAATAATTGTTCTTCAGGTTGGTTTGCCAGAACCAAAAATAGAGGACCCTACTATTTTGGATAACAATTTTATTTTAAATTGGCTTGTTATAGTGTTTCAATTCATTAAGTGTGACTATTCACATTTTATGGAAATATACCAAACAACTGCTATGTATTCCAGATGAAATATTACATTGTTAAAACTTCAAAGAAGAAAAACTTCAACCGGACAAAAAATGCTGCAAATTGATATTGGTAAGTAGCAAGCTTTTCTTTTATTGCATGTCTTTTTATTTTCATATTTTTGTTTATTTTTAAATGCAGTTATTAGTTAAAGTTAATAACATAAAATTAAAACCTCAATTAAATTAAGCGCGGTAATTTTAGTGACATAAGTTTTATGAGCGGTAATAAATATTGACTTTTATAACCTTTCAAATTTATAAGTTTTTGACGAGTACCAACCTAAAAATGGACTGGACAGTCTAGCATACTTACACACCTGGGATATATCAGAGTTATTTAGAAAAAAAAGGAGCACAATTTAAAGAAAACTATGCAGTTAATCCCGAATTATCCTTTTTTCAATTTCTCGAACTTTAGGCCCAGAAAAGTATGAGAGTGCTTGTATTAATAATTATGCAATTAAGATCAAACCCAACGACTGAACTGTTTAGTCTCAAACATTAAAATACTCTAAAAGTTGGTCAGTCACTCTTAGAGTTTTTGAAATGAGCTGTTCAGCTATAACAATCTCTTTTCTTAATTTAAATGACAACATATTCCGGCTACATCTGAGCTTCAAGCATTTTTATTTAATTCAAACCTTTCAGATTTAAGAGTTACAAAACTATTCTCCTATTCCATTGGATAGAACATTTTAGTTTTTGTAAATCTTTTATGTTTGGATTATTTAGCGTTATCGCTACTCATGTTTGGAATACTAAGTATGTATCTATGTATGCCTTATTTGATTTTGAAACAATAGCTACCATCCTACGGATAGCAAACAAACGTTCACGCTGATAAAGCTGATAGGTTCCTATGGCAAATTCGACTCTCTCAAGAAAATTTGTTATACACACTACCTAACCCTATAGTTCCTTTACAAATAGTTAACCGTTTTTCTTGTAAAACAAAAATTAAATTGAAGTTTTTAAGTGAAGCCTTTCATCTTCCCAAACCAAAAAAAAATCATTGTAAATCCATTTAAGCAAACACAATCCACACCAACTCTATTATAATATTATATACTTAAACTATGGTCCAATTAGAAAATCTTTTATTTTTAAGTTTATTGCACTTTTAGCTCCAGAGTATGTGAAATAAATAAGGGTCTGATAATTATAATAATATAAAATTAATATTTAGCGTGATACACGCACAATACAAAAACCATCCGACACGCCCTTTTCTCAAGTAATAATAAAAAAAGAAATGTACACAATTTAATTATTGTAAAAAAAAAAATTAAAATTAAATAAAAATCGAAAAAAGGAACACCAAAGTCTTCCCTCTTAAGTGTTAAATGACAAAAAAAGAAAAAGAATATAATATAATATTATTCTGTTTCTCTTGGTATCCTTTTTCACATTTCTAAAAACATATATAGCGTTTCTTCTTTAAATATTACCACACATGCGCTAATACATCACAGACTATAAGATGAAACAGTTTTTGAATTCATTTAATTTAAAAAAATTAAATAAAAAAAAAACATGTGTTTAGAATGGTACAAACTAACACGAACAAATCAATGCTAAAACAAAAATTAAGAAATTGAATTAGTAAATAATAAGAAAAGAAAAAAAATGACTTGTTTTGTATTAACTGTGTCTTGTAATTGTTAAGTATATACTATACTTCTACTACTATACATAATCAACTAGTAAAAAATGAAACTTTTTATTATACTATATTACATCTTTTACATATTTTATGAAAATAAAAAAAAGGCTAAAAAATATGATTTCTATACCACACACACACGTCCAAAAATCAAAAAAAGAAAAATATGAAAATATTGATTAAGACAAAGCGCGTTCCGCTTCCTAAATCCTTTCCGATCCTTAGATTTTTTTACCAAAAATTGAAATCAAAGTTTCCTTTAAGTTTTCTTTTTTCTTTTACTTTTTGAGAATATTAAAAGCAAACATATAAAGCTAACGAAACATAGAAATGATATCTATATATATATATACATATGTACATATGTGTATTATATACCTTCTAGATTAGAATAATCCTATCGATGTCTATTTTAGTGAAAAAAATAAGAAAAATTAAATCAATACACACACACACGTAATTATAGAGATTGAATAATGAATACATAAGACATATTTTGTAGCTTTAAGACGATGAGCCTTTTCTGAAAAGAAGAAAAAAAAACAAAACCATAAATTAAAAAAAAAACACATACTTAAAATTTGTAAATAAACAGCTATTATTAAATTGATTACCTATATACATGTATATGAGAATTAAAAACGCTTGTAGTGATTTACAAAAATTAATTAAACAAATATACATATATGTACATTATGACATTATTATGATGCATAAATGTATTATATGAAAATTGGTACACACAAAAATCTTACATAAATTCCTGACAGTTGTGAATATTAAAACAAATATTTATATTTTTTATTTGCAAAATTTAATTGAGGAATTAATTGGTTATGTTGGATCCCGATCATAGAGCATATCGTCATGGTTCAATGAAGATTCGTTTAGTTCATTAAAAAAATGAAAAAAATAAACCATATTTAATCAAATACTAAAATTTTAATTCTGTTAATGCTCCCTAAATAATTTGTTCCTCTTTTTCAAAATTGAAAGCTCCGAAAATTCGTTTTTAATTTCTTGAAAATGGAAAATCCTTTGCAAATGATATACATATAGAAATAATTAAACAAAAAGTCAAGTTAGAGTTTTTATTGAACGACCACGATAGTTTCTTATAAAATTTGAACAAAGGCTTCAAAATCGTAAAAATCCGATTTTGCTTACTCTTAATAAATTCAATTTGCAATTTAAAATAATTTTTAGGATTTTTTCAGTTTTCAAAAAACATCTGAAACACGAAGTTAAAAACAAGCTAAACAAAATTCCAAACTATTAAAACTTCCACCGTTCCTCCAACTACTTATGTGTCGTGAACCTAAACGTATGAAACATTTTTGATATCAATTTTTTTTTGTACCAGGGTTAGACCTTTCTAAAAGCCCTTTTACTCCCCTTTTGGGTATTATTCCCACTCACGCAACTTAATTGATTAGTTTGGGATACATTCAATCGCCAAACAAGCTCCAATTTCGTCAGTTCTTTTAATTTACAGTAACATAGGCAAGTAGATGTCATGTGTAAACTTTAATAACTTTGTTAATAATAATTTCAGCACTAAATAATTGTTACTTTTGTATTTTCTTACCCCAGTTCACATCTAGTGTAATGGATACCTGAGGCTAACTAAAATTGCTCAATGATAGGTTCCTAAAACATTTAAAATAATTTTATGTATATAAAACAGGTCAGTCAAAAATTAAAAAAAGCTGCTGAAAAATCACGAATATCTACTAGAATGTTTTTAAGGCTACTCTGCTTATTTTTAATATCAACAATCTCGAGTTGTCAAAAGTATCTTCTTAGAGTAAAATCAGTTAATCCCATTTTTAAATTTGTTTTTTTTTACAAAACAGCGATTTTCTTGCTATCAAAATATCAGCGACGAATTCGCCTAAGTGATTTGTGATAGTTGACAGTCACATCGCAATAGCAAATCTATTGTGTGAAATGTGAAAAATTACCTTAGTTGTTCCACCTAACACAAAGTAAATAGGTTTTAAAAACTTTAGATTGTTTTTGTGGTAAAAATAAAGCTGTGATAACAATCGTTGTTAAATTTTAATAGTGACAATTTCGTTAGCAAATTTTGATTAAAATTTTTTTTTCAAATTGCCCTGAAAGGAACAAAAACTGAGAATAAGTGGTAGGTATAAGCCTCGCCATTCTTAGTCTTCTATGTAGGTGTTTCTATGAAATAGACATCTAAATTGGATGTCGTTCTACTCGACGTAGGTAAGTGCGAAGGAAAAAAAAAACAAATATAAGAACAAGATGATGGTTGGGACACAAAATAAAATATATTCAGTCGTATTTATAAACTTTGTCTAACTTTAGACAGCCGTCCTACTCCAAAAATTTATTAAGAAACTTTGTTTACTAAAGTTTACCTAAAGTTGTCTAACTTGGACAACTGCATCGGTTGTCAAAGATTTGTTTAACATTTTATTTGATTAAAAGCATAATTAAAATTTGTAAGGACTTCTAAAAAACTTTCTAACTAGTCAATCGTCTCTAAAATCTAATAAATAAGGCTGATATTGTAAAACTTCCCTTTTGAGATAAAAAAATAAAATAAAAAAATTGTACTAACTCAAATTTAGAAATTTCACCCCAAAAGCGGCACCTATCATGGAATCAACTTCCGTAGACAGTCTGGGCAAACTATAAAATAACCGCAAATATAATCGAAAACAAGATAAAATTTTATCACTCGCATTAAATTAACTGAAAGTATTTAAGATATTATCATTTTCATTTTCTTATAGTTCTGCACATCTGTTATAAATAACCGCCTCTGCTTACTTGCACCACTTGAGTTGCCTCGTACCTCCGTGATGGATTAACAATTTTCTCAATTCGAAGCATTTATATATCCATCGTCTACAGGACCCAACAAAAAAAAACAACCTTAAGCGGCCTCTTCAACCTTTGAACAGAAGTTCATACCTGTGCACCTGCTCCATTAAGAAAAATGTTTTCAATTTCTATTTGAAGTTTGACAGGAGAATGTTTCCAAGTGCAGATCAAATCTCCCAAACATAAAAAATCACATCTTTTGCCATGAAATCTCATTTGTTTTAAAATAAAACATGAACCAGTTGGTAAATTTTTTATTACTAACATTTTTTCCACATTTATCTCAGTAATAAGTTTGTAAAACATGGCAGGAGCTTTAATATATCTGAGGGCCAAGGGAACTTTTAAAGTGAAACTGAAGTTTTAAAGTTACCCATCAGCAAAAAAGTCCTATATAATCGTTTGGAAACGTCATTGGTCCAAAGTAAAAATCTTGGAATTAACTGATCTAAAAGCCTCTTTTTTAATATGAATCAAACGGAAATAATGTATGAGCCTTAACCAATATAATTCTTCACAATATTAATGAGTTTATCACAAACTATCTTCACATTATCGCCTTACCATTTAAAAATCATTTTTTCTTTGTTCTCCATTGCAAAAGTTTGTACTTGTTAAATTTTATTTAAAACCTTTAAAAAAAAAACTCGGCTCGTGAGAAACAAAAAAAAAATGTAACAAAAAATATCTGTGTTCCCGTTTCCAATTTTTTTCGAAATGAAAATCAACACAAGTGCATGATTGATTGTAATTATTATTGTTAAATTTAACTCTAAAGACATATTTAAATAAAATATTTGAATGAATGAAGTAATTATTATTATTATTGAATAAAATGAAAAAAAAAATAAAAAAAAAATTGATTATAGATTTGATCCTTTCGGATCTGCGCAGGACTTAATATTATTATTAGTGTAAAAACAAACAAAAACACCTTTTTTGTAATGGATTTATTGTAATTATTTTGGATTGTTCTTGAAAAATGCTTTAAATAAATTTATTTTGAATACCAAAATGTGTCTTGGTGTTTGATTTATGTATATGTATATACCCATTAACTGTCCTTGCGATTCTATTGATTGATTTACTGTTTGCATTACTTTTAATATTTTTTTTTTAATTATTTATATTTTAAATTTTAAACGTGCGCTGCTCCTTCCAAGGATTTTGTTGGTATCTTATTAACGCTTTAAAGTCACGGAAAAACTTAGTGCAAAATGAGAAGGAAGTTGAAACAAAGTTTGGGCTGGCGGTGAAGAGTTTGACGCTTATAGTTTGTTTTGTTTCAAAAGAAATGTCTACGAAATGTTGGCCTTGGTTTCTACATTTTCTCCTACAAGTCTGAATTAAAAAAATACACTTAAAGTTGCTTTTAAAAATGTATTTCTTATATATTTACTACAAAAAAATGACTCATTTGTATAAAAAAAGGTTGTATGTGAGTGCACAAATGTATACATAAATAGAAATGGAATAAACAAAAAAGATAAAAACTGTAACAATCCCCACAATGTTTTTTTTTTTCTAACTAAACTTAAACGGACAATTTTACCAGAATCTAAAAACTTAATTTAACATTACATGTCCTGCATTGCTAAAATAATATTCTCTAGTGCCGTCCTGGCATCGGAAGGGGGAAATCTTTCGAGGACATGCATCGCTGCGGTGGTGTGCTTGTGCTGTAGTTCTTTTGTTTTCTCCAAACCCGGCCCTTCCAGAATGATTTTGTGTAGCTTTTGGTAGGAAATATTATCAATTGAAACCATACCCTTTTCAATTTCATCATACAATGATGGATCATATTTAAGGTGGAATAAAACTGGAGCACTAATCAAACTGAATGTAGAGTCTAAAGAATACAAAAAAAAATTTGTTAAATTTTGTTTTCAGTTAAATTAATTCTATTACTCACCCGATGGTAAACTGCTACAGTGGAAAGGTTCAGCATCAAGACAAGCCTGCCAGGCTAAAGATAAATGTTTACCAAATAGATAGCCAAGCTTTTGCATTTCCTCATTTTGACCGGCTAACTTTAAGGATCCTTGACAACTTTTACCCAATAAACTACCAGCATTCAGAATATGACGAACTTCCCATTCTTTTTCAGGATCTCCAAAAGTTGATTGCACATCGATGGGAATAAGCGCATCGGTTTCGGTGAAATCACTAACAAATGGCTTTGTTTGTACTGCGTTTCGCGGATAGTCAATACCCGGCTTGGATGGAAGTGGATTGTTCTGTTCATCACGATCTCCGATGAATTCTGACTCACTGAAATCTCGTACAGCCGATGAGATTAGTTCACAAATTTCTTGATTGCGCAGATTTGCTAACTCAGCACAAGAATGCGCTAGCAGGTAATCGCCAGTAAGTAGACCAATTTTGTTACCAAATGTCATATCCTCATAGTTGGCTATATCTTTCCCGGCTTCAGTGGTGCGTTGCAAGTTAACCAAACTCTAAAATGAAAGTAAAAATGTACGACATTAGTTTTTTTTTTTTTTAAATAAATAACACTGGTCTACAAATTGTGGCTTGAAAAAGTATCCTTGATGTAAATTAACTTAATAATAAGTGCTTAACACGAAAATATTAGTAATTTTTAAATCACCGATTTCGGCGAGTTGAATGAGGTTTAACGATGGTTCAAGCTTGTAATTGGCTATTATAAAATACTTGAAATGGAAAAAGTACAAATCTTTTCGCAAGAAGATCAAATTTTTTCAACAATTAAAAGCGACATAATATTAGAGGTTTTACTTTGGAAGTGGCAAAGTACGCATGAGTACATTGCTAGCTTCTTTCAATGGAACACATTAAACTACTTTCCCATGTAATATGTATCTACTCGCCATTGAGAGCATGTGTAGTTGATAACACTAGATTAGGGTTTTCATCTACTCATGAGTACTTTACCACCTCATATAAAACGGCTTTTGTCTTCTCTCTGAAGAAAAATCAAGAATTTTACAGATCACTGTGCCAAATCTCATACAGTTTTAAGAAAATGCTAATATTCGTTGATTGAATTCAATGAAATCCTAGTATCTACCTATGCGATCTTTTCATACATTTAAATGTAAAAAAAGTTTTAAACCATGATATTCCAAGCTTAAAATCTATTTGATTGCGTTGACGTTGATAACAACATCAAACAGGTAAAATATTTTAATGATTTTAAACTAATAAATTCATGATAATATTAGGCCTTGATGAGTAAAATCCGGAGAACAACAAAATCGGTATTTTTTTACCAATTTGTGATTTGTTCGAAAAGCTATCATCGAACTATGGATTATGTGGCAGAGATTGGTTGCATGTAAAAATAAAATAACCTTGATTTGATTTATTAATTTAACAATTCATTCGAGTTAATTTGCTTTCTTCTTCCTCAAAAAAAAATATTTGATTCTCCGCACGTTTAAACATCAGGTTGATGTCATTAATAAACATAAACTCGTCGTCAATCGGTCGATAACTACTACATATACATACATACATATGTTAATTTTTCAAACTTTAATCTCCACAAAAAATAACAACTATACAAAAAGGTGTGCTAATTATATTAGATTCTCTTGCAGGTGGTGGGAGAACTAAATGTCTGAACAATTCATTCAAAAAATATACTTACATTATGGACCAAATGAGAAATTCGAATCATTTCGGTAATCTCCGCCAATGCCCTCTGCGAATGGAGAACTCCAGCACTTTTATCCTGTTCCATATCGGGAATAGATGGTGCATGACCTGCTGCCTTAGATATTAATAAAACAATCAATCCCCAAGCTTGCATTGTATTTTTTCCATTATAGAGCAGATGTCTAGAAAAATAATATTTTAAAATTAAACCAGATCGATTGAACCTCGAAAATTACTTTGCTGTCTTCAGTAACGGATGATTACTCCCCACCAGCTTCCGCAGATGCAAGGCCACATTGGCTATTTCATCGCTAAGCAGCCACCGGAGGCTGAGAAACGATGTTGGATATCCAACTATGCGCTCAGCTTCACTAACAGCACGATTCCAGTCGTGCTTGGGGACGTGCTTGGTTGCGAATTTTTCATTGCACCTTTGAGACACAAAAATTGAACGCGTTTGGGTGAAAGTCACAGGAAGTTGAACCGCTAATGAAGAGAAGCGAAACCTCACTTGTTGCATAAGATGCTTACTTAACATGGTTTTAAGGGAAGTTGCTTTACATAAAAGGAGGCACTTTGTTTTTTTTTGGGATGGACTAGGGAATGGGAATCACTAAAGGATCACAAATCTTTTCAAACGCACTATTCGAAAAATAAAACTACAACACGACTATCTTCGTTGAAATCGAAAAGGAAAAGTGAAACTCTTGTGTTGAGTGAATAGCGTAATCACACCGAAACGAACGACGAACAACGACCTACTTTCTTTTGTTTTGTTCGTCGTTTTTTCTTCTTTTCTGCTGCCAATTTATGTCTTGGTATTTCTTCGGTCTTCAGTGGTGCTACTGCTGGTTGAAATTTCGTAAACAACATCGGAATGCAGCATCAACAGCCAGCACGGGCTTACAAATGAACTTTAGCTGCAGACGAGGCGAACGCAAACTAAGGTGAGGTATTTTTCGGGGTGAGTCTATTGAAGGTGCGTTCAGCGGTCTTTATTATGAATGGAAGTTGAAGCTTGAAGTGTCCAACTATTAGTGTAGCTAGCTGCTAGCATTGGGATTGCTATTTGCTAGTTTGAAAAAAAACCACGGAAAACTTGAAATGTTTTGGTTGAGTTTGCTTTGACAGCGACAGCTGAGAGGGAAATTATTGACTTAAAAACTGACAGAAGGGTTTTCTCTTGGGTAATTTGTTTAGACAGGGATGTTAGAAAGTCATTTTGAGAATTGATATAATAGGCGTGTTTTATTGAAAAAGTTTTAGCTAGCACAGTTAAATTTCCCTTGGAAAACAACAACAACCAAAAGTGTCAATAAATCAGTCAGTGAAAAAGTGAATATAAAGTTTCGTTAAGTTTGAACTTATGTGGCGCCGTACTTGGGTTGAATATAAAAGTGAGTATAGCGTTTTATTGGTGCTTGCATAGCTGCACTAGCTATAAATACCAATAAAACGAACCTATTTTTGAGAAAGCTCTTATAAAAGGATTGAGATATATTAGCTGCATTTTATTATGTCCAGGTCTTGGTCGAGGTTATCTTTTGAGATTTATTTCAATAACCCAGATTCAAATTTTCACTCTGACGGGCAAAAGGCTATTTATCATTGTGAATAATGTCAGCAACTTATCAGCAGAGATGGGCTTAGCTGTTTTCACACTTATTCACATCGTTTTATTCCCATGATGTGAACCATATATAGGTTATGAGTCATAATAAAACGTGGCTGTTTATTAAAGAAAATTGTCCACAAAAAGGACAAGCAAATAGTACATACCTAATTTGTGATTTTAGGAATTTGAAATGATTTTTCTTTTTTATCTGAAAAACTACTGGTCTTAGGTTTCAGTATTCACAGCTCACAGAAAAAGAGAGAGCGAGATTTAGAGTCTAACAAGTAAGAAACAAATCCAGTTTTTCAGTCCAATTTGAATTGGATGCTCGAAAGAGTTCTTTTGCACTCCATATTCACTCCTACTGCTAATATACCTACCTATTCCAAAATTCTTCGATTGGCTCTTCCGAGTATCTTATAATGTTTTTGGAGTCTATTTCTGTTCTCGATTTCGATAATTATAACCCGCGCATACTAGGCGTTTTTTTTAGTTCAGAAAAAAGCTCTGAATAGAGTCCGAGCATGTCCTCTGAACCAAGCGTGCTCTGACTTCTGAATGCTCTGAATTATCTTTGAAACACACCTGGGGCCTTACTCTGTAATCCGATTTGAAAGTTAAATTTGTTCAAAAGTTGTTTCCGATTCTAATTTGAAATGGTACTCTGTATGACTTTCGAATAGAAAAGAATATGTTTGCAAGGAAATCTTTGTAACATTCGGGTAAATGTATCGAGACTCCCGTTGTTATGTCAAAAATTACATTAAAGTTCACCAAGTCAAATTTCATTTGTAATTTAAAGCAATTTTTTGTTAAATTTTATTTCTATAATATGGATGAGGAATTAATAATTAACTGCACGATGGTTTAAAGAGGAAGAATATGCTGTAAAAAAACAGTTTCTAACAAAGCATATTCAGGAGCAATGGATAATTATTTTCAATCAAAAACTGAAGCACAACATAAATGCAAAGAAATGCACTTCTACCTTCGAAATTCTGAAATAAATTCTTTACTTTTTATAGTTCATTAAACTATCATGCATTGGTGGACCATCTACTATTGTCGTTTTCTAATGGACATTCGGAGTACTCCAATGGATTATGGATCGATAGTGACAAAGGTCATTAAAATATACAATTTAACCTAATATTTCAATAAATTATCTTTAATATCAAGAGTTGACGCTTATTCACTTTTAAGATCATTGCTGCCACTGCCAACTTTATTATTTATATAAAATATCGTAAATGAAGCAATAAAAACTCAAGGAGTGTCTTCACATTTATTTCCCACCTTCGACTACAAGTCTAATAATAAGCACAAGATTTGTTTTGCAACAACTCCTCAGCATAAGAGATTTATTTGACATTTTTATTAAAATGGTTGATAACGAAGAGCTCGACGGATAGTCATGCAATCAACATCATCAATTTTAAGGCTGTTTGCCTTAATATTGATTTCTTCCTCCTGCATTATTTGAACATGAAGCAAATACCTCAGTGATGCCTTATTTTCGGCTATTTTCTTCTTCAACTTGGAAATATTGTCCTTTAAAACTCTCATTTCACTTATCAAAGCATTTTGAACAGCATCACATGTCAATTCCAGCCCCGGTCTCTGTGATCGGTTGCTCAAGCGTACCATGCACAAATGCAATGACTCTTCCCTGTCACCCAACTCAGACTCTAATTGACTTAGATTTCGGTTGACATCACTAATATGATTTACAACCTCGCTATGTTTTTGTTCAAGCATTTTCTTCACATGACGCATTTCATCGATTCTCATATCAAAAGCTTCATTTGTGCGGTCCGTTTGATTTTGCATATCTTCAACGACTTGCTTCAAAAGAATATCAACATAAGCCCGTAGCTGTTTAGCAGAGTTTAGTTCCTTTGCATTATCCTGAATATTTTGATACGTCTTGTGCTCCCATTCTGAGAGAGAGTAGACACTTGACAGGAGAATGATATCAATATGATTTCTATAACCATTATCGCTAGTAAAAAATCTTACCATTTTGGTATTGCCAGATCCTTTTGATTTCTGACATTTTGCTGAGTCTGTCTCAAGGTCAAATTTGCCTCATCGATAAGCAGTGATTTGTCCTTATGACCTAGATCTTTATCCAACAAATACATTGTAGCACGAAGCTTCCGTAATTGCTCAGTCGACTCTTTTAGCGTCTTTTCCAACAAGGCCTGACATCCTCTAGTGACCTTCAGTTCCTGTCTTAATTGACGATCCACTTCATCATCAACAAGGTCCACTCCGATACGCCCTTCTCGAAAAATGCTACATTTCTGGCAAATTTCCAATGATTTCTCTTTTAAGAAGTCGATAGCATTTAAGATCCGATTTCGATATGTACTTAAAGCTTCGTCTTCCAGCAGAGCAGTCTTTTTCTGCTTATTCAATTCATCGACCAGAAATCTAATCTCAGTTGTTCTCTCTTTCATATGATGCTCCACTTCACGCTGCCAATTTTGGGTAGTATCCTTTGTTTCATCCACAACTCTTTTCGATTCTCTAAAGTTAATACATAACTGCGTATAAATAAAACGTTACTTCAGTTTTTGCTTCCAAGAACTTACGCGACAATCCTTTCAGCAAGCTTCTGATGATCATCAGTGATTCGAAATTTGATTTTATTATTAAAATCCCAGTCGTCATCCGTGTACTTAAGAGGCATTCTTGCAGCAAGACCAACATTTTGACCAACAATATTCATTGCTCCAACCCTACGCGATTTAGACTCTTGGAACATATTTCGGAAAATGTTTCTTGATGCGAAATGATGGAACCCCGAATTAGAAATGTAGACAAATAATAAAAAATTTCAAATAGTATAATACAAGTGAATTTTACTACTTAATTTATCGATTGTTTGATATCGTTGCCTAGTGCTCCTGGTTTTTGCGGTTACTAGGACGTTTCAACAGTAACAGGAAACATTCGAGTCTTCGCAAGAAGTCCTATTTAGGGAGTTAATTTTTTCTTTTTTCTAATACATAAATATGCGCCTTAAAAAAAATAGATATGTAGGTAAGTGTTTTGTCATTGATTTTGCAAATTTAATATGCAAAACCGCAAGTTAGCAACTGAACAAATAATAACCTCTATTCAACATGCAATCTCTTTGTTATTATTTTTATTCATAATTGGCAATAATATCTCTATATATACAACTATACTTATAGCTACAAATATCACAAGTATTCCATCTATAAAAAGACATCTATTTGCGGGAAATGTAAATTTTAGGATTTTCTGGTACTAAAAATCAAATTGTATATATTATTGGAAAGTTAAGGACCAGTTGTACAAACGTGGCTCAAAATTTCATCTGTGGTTCAGCAATTTAAATCTTCAATATCGATGGATTAAATGATGGTTTAAGCTTGTATTTGGCTATTACAACATACTACTTGAACCTTAAACCATTGTTGAACCTCATTTGACTCACAACCACACATCAAAATTTAAGCCACGTTTGTATAACTGGTCCTTAAGAGTTGAAACTAGATAAAATGACCAACATAATTAACATTTTACTGGGAGCAGAAATGCTTATAGACCTTGTTTAGATGGTTGGTTTTTCACAAGGTACAGAGTGAAAAGTTGTAATACCTCGTGGCATGATGGTTAGTGTATTGGACTGTCATATCGAAGGTCTGGGTTCGATTCCCAGCCGCTGCCACCTAAAGAACAGAAATGTTTTTTCTGAGGTTCGCCTCTTGCGAGGAACGGACAAATCCTCCAAGAGTATACATGTCATGAATAAGTGCTTCTCATCTAGCCGTTTGGAATCAGCAAAAAAATAAAGGTCTCCTCCATTCCTGCCAACAACACGCACACAGTTATGGTTGAGAGTTGTAATTCACTAGGCCCTGGTTCTCAAAACAAAACTTAAAAAAACCAACATGCCGTACCAAGCCGATAACACAACACAAAAATAGCTGCATCTTCAACTTCTATGTGCAGATTCTTTTTTTTGACTTGTTTTTTAGCTGTCATCTGAATTTTCAGATGAACATTTTTATCTGAATTTTCAGAATTCAGATTTCTGGATCCTTGAACGCACTGAATGACTGAGCAGACAGATTTATTGCTGAGCACAAGCATTTGAAAGCTAGTGTTCTGTCCAGGTGTGTTTCCAAAATAAACCAGGGCGCTCAGAGCACGCTTGGTTCAAACCAGAGAATGCTCAGAACATTCTCGCCATGCTCGGACTCTATTCAGAGCTCTATTCTGAATTAAAAAAGAAATTGAAATTGGCGAACAATTGAGATCATTCACTCGCAATGACCAATGACGCCACGAATCAGTCTCCCTGATTTGTGAAGCATACCATTTTATTCTTATACCATGCGTCTTCTCAACACCTCATTTAAGATTTCAACAACTATTTCCCAGAACGCATTTGGCAACTTTTCTTAAGTTCAAAATATTAAAAATTATCAATAAAGTGGAAGTGCTACCCTTTGACATAAAGGAAAGTATATATTCCGGAAAAGTGGAAACACTGATACCCGATAGTGCATTTACTCAACACCTATCTTTTAAGTCATCAACGGTTTATTTTACTATTTGGCCCATATTAGGCGTTATTTTCAAAATGGCTTCCAAGCCACCTTATTAAATCAATGACTCTCAAGCTAAGTTTCATTCTAAGCATTTCCAAAACAAGTTACAACCATAAAGGTCACCCCCTCAAAAAGCGCAAAGATTTCGGTTCGCTAACCGGACTACAGATTGGGCGCCATTTTTCTAAATTTTCTTCCAAGCCACAGGACTACAAAAATGACTCCAATGGTAAATTTCTTTTTGTGTACGAAATTCATTCGAATTATAAAAAAAGATCGGTCCCAAAAGCGCACGGGGTTCGGTTTCCTGACCGGACTATAAGGACTTATTACGAGCGACGCTTGGTTTCGATAAATGATTGATTACCTTAAATCTTAATTATTGTAAAAGAAAACTTTTCAATTTGACCTGCGCCCATTTTCTGTAATTCTCGTATCAAGAAAATTAGTCGAGAAACGTTGAAACCAACCAATTTTATTATGCAGAAAGGCTTCCAAATTGAGATTACAGTGGAGGTCCAGTATAACGAATGCCGATATAACGAATGATCGATATTACGAACACTTTTTGGAAGCCCATTAGGTACTCTATATAACGAACAAATAACGAATTTCCCAAAGCTAATCAAAAAATTGTAAGAAAAATTATTATCTCTGTTACGGACACCAATTTATAAAATAATTTAGTGTAAACAGACTCTTTATTTGTATAATTTGATCGTTATTTTATCAACTTTGGTTTGTTTTTCTCAATTTATACTCTCATCTTTGCTTATTTAAAGTATGAAAATTCAATTTTTGTAATTTTTATAATGGATTTGGGAACACAAAGGGGTTGTATTGGAAAATTCTAGAAGATAAAGTGTTGAAATACAAATAATAGCTTCTTCTTTCTAGATAAAACGTGTTCAATATAACGAAATTTCGATACAACGAATGGACCTTGAACATTATATCATTCGTTATACTGGACCACCACTGTATTTCAGGATTTTTACATTATGATTAAAACATTGCCCTCAGCTTCTGTTCTACATATAACTGCCTTTTACAGTGGTCATCAAAAGATAGTTCATCTTTTGAAAAGAACATTTTTTCTGAGTTTGATTTCAGATCGTCAGAAGCAATCATACTCAAATGTAAGTATCCAAGAGCTCTTTTGAACTACCAATCGAAAACGTCATAACTATTTTCCGAAGAGATTTATTTTTTTTTATTATAAAACATTTTAACTTAAGCATTATAACTTTTATATTTAATAAAATATTTATTTTGTTTTATATTTATAAAAAGAAATCTTAACTATACAAATATATTTTAATTGAAATAAAAAAAAAAAAAAAAAAAACTATGCTCCAATAGAGTTTCAAGCCCGATTATTTAATTCCACAGGTATAAATTTCAAAAATTAAATAAAAAGATCAACATTCAAAGGAAGCAATATAATTTATTGTATAGAAATAATACAGGAGCTTCCGAACCAAAACTCCATAGTGTAATTGAAATAATATTTTATTTAATAACTTCATCCGAATTGAATTAATAATTAGGTATAGATAATTATTGTTATTTTTATATAAATATGAATTAATTTTTATTGAGATATTTACATTCTTTAAATATTGTTTTAAGCATTTTTACACATACATCTCGATTATGTATTGATTCTAATGATTAATTTATTTACAAATTTTTAAAAACGGGTAAACTCTAGAGCATAACTATAACTTCGCTAACATAGTGCAAGCAATTTATTATTATCCGAAGTATGTGGGTATATTTAACTATTTTGTATTCATAGACTTTGGACAAAATAAGACCAGCAATTAACCAATTTAACTGTGAAGTAAAATATTTGCTTCAATATTTCTTTAAGAAAAAACAAAATAATTAAAAATTCATTTTGAACACTTTTGGCAGTTACGTTGTATTTGAATTTTGCTTTCTTTAATTATTTTTTAATTCAATTGAATAAGAAACATGAAAGTAACTCAGACTATTATAATGTTATTTTTAGTTTTATTCTCTTTTGTGTAGAGTTTTGTTTTATATTTATTTAATTAATTTCTAAGATTAATTATTTTAAAACAGACGGTTTAAATTGCTGTACACTGTATTAAACTTTATTATCAATTTCTTAACTTAGACAAGAAAATAAAAATGGAGGTATCATGTATGAATATAGTTTTTAAATACATATATTACATATATTTATGCATGTGTATGTATTTTGAATTTGATAATAATCAGTAATATGTATGTATGAGAAAAAACCTTCTAACACAAAGAAACAGCAGAGAAAGAACTGATTACTTTTGTATCGTGGGACGTAGAGCTGCGTCCCAGTTGTATTAATATTGTGTGTGCTATTGACTGTTGATGTTAAAAAAGATAGATTTACATACATGTATGTGTAGATATAAATACAATACGCTAAGTCATCAGTAGTTCGATTAACCGATTCGATTTTTGTTGAAGAAAAAAAATTGCTTGCAAATAGAAAATATTGAGAACATACATTTTTACTTGTACTGGATGCGATATCTATGTATGTTAAGAATGTAACTCTAGTATCTGTGCTTCTAATTTTTTAAAGTTTTTTTTTGTTGCAATAAATCTTACCTAGGTAGAGTTAGTTGTTTTTCATTCTAAGAGCCCTATTCTGCTATTCATCGGGGGAAATTTTCTTGAAATATTCACCAATCATCATTCTGTTAACATTCGCAGGGAATATGATTCACTTGTCGGTAATGTTGGTAATATACTACTATTCACGTGAACCATTTGTTTCCATGCAACTCCGATCCGCACATAAAAAGATGCTTTAAAATATAAGTAAAAACTAAATTTTTGGTAGCAAAACAATAAATTTGAGAACAATTCATCACTTTTATTTTTGCATTGAAACTAAACCCAGTCATAACCCTTTCTTTGTGAAACTGAAAAAAAGTCGTAGCACCATACACTTTTTATTTTTTCAATAAATTATTTAAAACGATACACCAAAACTATTAATGAAGTGAAAACAACAAGGTTTTATTAGCAACAATTAACCAAAACTATAAATGTAAATAGTACCATTATCTGTAAAAAAATCTTCAGACATTTATTGACCAAAAATGTAATTCCACCTTTCGAAACTAAAAAAACTTTTAATTCATGTTCCAGGTATGTACAATTCAAAATTTATTAATAATTATTGGAAGCAGACAGCATAAATCAGTTTAACCAAATATAGGTATTAAATAAAATGCAACAAAAACATTAATTTTGTTTTATTCAGCCTTATTACGAATTTCACATGGAAAATATTTCGCCCGAAAAATTTTTGTTTCCCCGAAATTTGAAAAGCTGTTATGAGTTTCGCCTCAATTTCTCTTGGCCTAAAATAAACAAAAAAAATTTGGGCAACGGCACCAACCAGTACTCTCTTAATCTCTTAATTACAAATAATTACGAAATAAGAACGCACAAAGAAAGGGAATTTTCAAAACGTGAAACTCACAATAGGGCTGATTGTTTTTCGGTCTGTTGCGTAAAATTCTCGTTGATCCTTTGTCGTTTTTTTTTTTTTCTGAAACAGAAAATTTTTATTAATTGTTTACTTACAATTTTGTAGACATTCCATTTTGCTTGTCACTGTCAGAGAACTTTCGAAGAATTTTCTTTGCTTAACCCTAGTACGCTGCTGATGCGAAACGAAGTTTTTTAGTTGCCCAAGCAGAAAAATATTCATTGACAAATGTCACTTTTCCGCCCACAATGAAATGGTCTGAGTAATTAATTGTGTGCGAAAAAAAAGAGTGTAGACTTCTGCAAAAAACTGCTACAATTATCAATTTCACTTATCACACAAGGATTTTAATTTCACTCCAAATGAAACAACTTTCAATAATAAGATAAAAAAGTGCAGAAAAGAAAAGAGAGTTCGTTGAAACGTTTTGTTTCAATATACATTTTACCAAAATAGTTTCATATAGTAGGTAGTTTATGTGTTTTCCAGTACAAGCATTTATTTAAAAAAATATCAAGCCAAATCTTTGAATTTGAACTAACAATTTTGCTAACAAGACAAATTAATACGAGTATGAATTGCATTCACATTAAAACAATCAACCTTAGTTGGATGCCAATATTTTACCAACCAGAACATAGAACAAAATTTGGCTTCGAAGTGTCGATAGGGTTTGAACAGACCTTTCCATTAATGTATGGCACGATTTATTTCATTAACTTTGAAAAAAAAGTTTGTTTTTTTTTTGAAGAAATGGCTTCTTTTTTCGAAATCCATGAAAAATTTGTTTGTCAAAATGTTTACATTTTTGGAAAGGTGTATTAATTTCCTATTCAGAACTGAAAGCCGCAACAATTCTGAAAGCTCGGTTCGTTAGATATTCGCATATAACGGATTGCGTAAAAATTCACTTAAATTACATTGGATGCAAATATCTAATGAACTAGACACTGCAGAAGCTTTTGGTTTTAACAGACGGATAGCTTTTGAATAGACAGTGCAGAATTTGAAAACCAAAACTATTTGCATGGCTTGGCGGCGAAAATATATCTATGCAAAGGCATTTTCAGGCTAGATGCAAATAATCGAATATCACTTTGAAAGCCTCTATTTCGAAAACAAGATATCACAGAAGTTTCTAATTTTCAGTTTTCGAAAGCTCTTGAAGATCTCAATATCAATTTTTTTATTTTAGCCTTATTCAAGGCTCTGCTTCGGAAAAATCTCCATCCAAAGACATTAAGGTAGGTAGGCTGGGGCACAAAATCGTTAAAATCAAGTAAAGTCGCTTTGGAAGCGAATATTTTACCAACCAGACCATACAACAAAATTTGGCTTCGATGTGTCCATAGGGTTTGAATAGACCTTTCCATTAATGTATGGCACGATTTATTTCATTAACTTTGAAAAAAAAGTTTGTTTTTTTTTTTTGAAAAAATGGCAAGGGGTTAGTCCATTCTTTTTTTCGAAATCCATGAAAAATTTGTTTGTCAAAATTTTTACATTTTTGGAAAGGTGTATTAATTTCCTATTCAGAACTGAAAGCCGCAACAATTCTGAAAGCTCGGTTCGTTAGATATTCGCATATAACGGATTGCGTAAAAATTCACTTAAATTACATTGGATGCAAATATCTAATGAACTAGACACTGCAGAAGCTTTTGGTTTTCACAAACGGATAGCTTTTGAATAGGTAGTGCAGAATTTGAAAACCAAAACTATTTGCATGGCTTGGCGGCGAAAATATATCTATGCAAAGCCATTTTCAGGCTAAATGCAAATAATCGAATATCACTTTGAATGCCCATATTTCGAAAACAAGATATCATAGAAGGTTTTAATTTTCAGTTTTGGAAAGCTCTTGAAGATCTCAATAATTTTTTTTTTATTTTAGCCTTGTTCAAGGCTCTGCTTTGGAAATATCTCCATCCAAAGACATTAAGGTATGTAGGCTGGGGCACAAAATCGTTAAAATCAAGTAAGGTCGCTTTGGATGCGAATATTTTACCAACCAGACCATACAACAAAATTTGGCTTCGATGTGTCCATAGGGTTTGAATAGACCTTTCCATTAATGTATGGCACGATTTATTTCATTAACTTTGAAAAAAAAGTTTGTTTTTTTTTGAAAAAATGGCAAGGGGTTAGTCCATTCTTTTTTTCGAAATCCATGAAAAATTTGTTTGTCAAAATTTTTACATTTTTGGAAAGGTGTATTAATTTCCTATTCAGAACTGAAAGCCGCAACAATTCTGAAAGCTCGGTTCGTTAGATATTCGCATATAACGGATTGCGTAAAAATTCACTTAAATTACATTGGATGCAAATATCTAATGAACTAGACACTGCAGAAGCTTTTGGTTTTCACAAACGGATAGCTTTTGAATAGGTAGTGCAGAATTTGAAAACCAAAACTATTTGCATGGCTTGGCGGCGAAAATATATCTATGCAAAGCCATTTTCAGGCTAAATGCAAATAATCGAATATCACTTTGAATGCCCATATTTCGAAAACAAGATATCATAGAAGGTTTTAATTTTCAGTTTTGGAAAGCTCTTGAAGATCTCAATAATTTTTTTTTTTATTTTAGCCTTGTTCAAGGCTCTGCTTCGGAAATATCTCCATCCAAAGACATTAAGGTGGGTAGGCTGGGGCACAAAATCGTTAAAATCAAGTAAGGTCGCTTTGGATGCGAATATTTTACCAACCAGACCATACAACAAAATTTGGCTTCGATGTGTCCATAGGGTTTGAATAGACCTTTCCATTAATGTATGGCACGATTTATTTCATTAACTTTGAAAAAAAAAGTTTGTTTTTTTTGAAAAAATGGCAAGGGGTTAGTCCATTCTTTTTTTCGAAATCCATGAAAAATTTGTTTGTCAAAATTTTTACATTTTTGGAAAGGTGTATTAATTTCCTATTCAGAACTGAAAGCCGCAACAATTCTGAAAGCTCGGTTCGTTAGATATTCGCATATAACGGATTGCGTAAAAATTCACTTAAATTACATTGGATGCAAATATCTAATGAACTAGACACTGCAGAAGCTTTTGGTTTTCACAAACGGATAGCTTTTGAATAGGTAGTGCAGAATTTGAAAACCAAAACTATTTGCATGGCTTGGCGGCGAAAATATATCTATGCAAAGCCATTTTCAGGCTAAATGCAAATAATCGAATATCACTTTGAATGCCCATATTTCGAAAACAAGATATCATAGAAGGTTTTAATTTTCAGTTTTGGAAAGCTCTTGAAGATCTCAATATCAATTTTTTTATTTTAGCCTTATTCAAGGCTCTGCTTCGGAAATATCTCCATCCAAAGACATTAAGGTAGGTAGGCTGGGGCACAAAATCGTTAAAATCAAGTAAGGTCGCTTTGGATGCGAATATTTTACCAACCAGACCATACAACAAAATTTGGCTTCGATGTGTCCATAGGGTTTGAATAGACCTTTCCATTAATGTATGGCACGATTTATTTCATTAACTTTGAAAAAAAAGTTTGTTTTTTTTTTTTGAAAAAATGGCAAGGGGTTAGTCCATTCTTTTTTTCGAAATCCATGAAAAATTTGTTTGTCAAAATTTTTACATTTTTGGAAAGGTGTATTAATTTCCTATTCAGAACTGAAAGCCGCAACAATTCTGAAAGCTCGGTTCGTTAGATATTCGCATATAACGGATTGCGTAAAAATTCACTTAAATTACATTGGATGCAAATATCTAATGAACTAGACACTGCAGAAGCTTTTGGTTTTCACAAACGGATAGCTTTTGAATAGGTAGTGCAGAATTTGAAAACCAAAACTATTTGCATGGCTTGGCGGCGAAAATATATCTATGCAAAGTCATTTTCAGGCTAGATGCAAATAATCGAATATCACTTTGAAAGCCTCTATTTCGAAAACAAGATATCACAGAAGTTTCTAATTTTCAGTTTTCGAAAGCTCTTGAAGATCTCAATATTAATTTTTTTATTTAAGCCTTATTCAAGGCTCTGCTTCGGAAATATCTCCATCCAAAGACATTAAGGTAGGTAGTTGGGGGCACAAAATCGTTAAAATCAAGTAAGGTCGCTTTGGATGCGAATATTTTACCAACCAGACCATACCATAAAATTTGGCTTCGATGTGTCCATAGGGTTTGAATAGACCTTTCCATTAATGTATGGCACGATTTATTTCATTAACTTTGAAAAAAAAGTTTGTTTTTTTTTTGAAAAAATGGCAAGGGGTTAGTCCATTCTTTTTTTCGAAATCCATGAAAAATTTGTTTGTCAAAATTTTTACATTTTTGGAAAGGTGTATTAATTTCCTATTCAGAACTGAAAGCCGCAACAATTCTGAAAGCTCGGTTCGTTAGATATTCGCATATAACGGATTGCGTAAAAATTCACTTAAATTACATTGGATGCAAATATCTAATGAACTAGACACTGCAGAAGCTTTTGGTTTTCACAAACGGATAGCTTTTGAATAGGTAGTGCAGAATTTGAAAACCAAAACTATTTGCATGGCTTGGCGGCGAAAATATATCTATGCAAAGCCATTTTCAGGCTAAATGCAAATAATCGAATATCACTTTGAATGCCCATATTTCGAAAACAAGATATCATAGAAGGTTTTAATTTTCAGTTTTGGAAAGCTCTTGAAAATCTCAATAAATTTTTTTTTATTTTAGCCTTGTTCAAGGCTCTGCTTTGGAAATATCTCCATCCAAAGACATTAAGGTAGGTAGGCTGGGGCACAAAATCGTTAAAATCAAGTAAGGTCGCTTTGGATGCGAATATTTTACCAACCAGACCATACAACAAAATTTGGCTTCGATGTGTCCATAGGGTTTGAATAGACCTTTCCATTAATGTATGGCACGATTTATTTCATTAACTTTGAAAAAAAAGTTTGTTTTTTTTTGAAAAAATGGCAAGGGGTTAGTCCATTCTTTTTTTCGAAATCCATGAAAAATTTGTTTGTCAAAATTTTTACATTTTTGGAAAGGTGTATTAATTTCCTATTCAGAACTGAAAGCCACAACAATTCTGAAAGCTCGGTTCGTTAGATATTCGCATATAACGGATTGCGTAAAAATTCACTTAAATTACATTGGATGCAAATATCTAATGAACTAGACACTGCAGAAGCTTTTGGTTTTCACAAACGGATAGCTTTTGAATAGGTAGTGCAGAATTTGAAAACCAAAACTATTTGCATGGCTTGGCGGCGAAAATATATCTATGCAAAGCCATTTTCAGGCTAAATGCAAATAATCGAATATCACTTTGAATGCCCATATTTCGAAAACAAGATATCATAGAAGGTTTTAATTTTCAGTTTTGGAAAGCTCTTGAAGATCTCAATATTAATTTTTTTATTTAAGCCTTGTTCAAGGCTCTGCTTCGGAAATATCTCCATCCAAAGACATTAAGGTAGGTAGGCTGGGGCACAAAATCGTTAAAATCAAGTAAGGTCGCTTTTGATGCGAATATTTTACCAACCAGACCATACAACAAAATTTGGCTTCGATGTGTCCATAGGGTTTGAATAGACCTTTCCATTAATGTATGGCACGATTTATTTCATTAACTTTGAAAAAAAAGTTTGTTTTTTTTTTGAAAAAATGGCAAGGGGTTAGTCCATTCTTTTTTTCGAAATCCATGAAAAATTTGTTTGTCAAAATTTTTACATTTTTGGAAAGGTGTATTAATTTCCTATTCAGAACTGAAAGCCGCAACAATTCTGAAAGCTCGGTTCGTTAGATATTCGCATATAACGGATTGCGTAAAAATTCACTTAAATTACATTGGATGCAAATATCTAATGAACTAGACACTGCAGAAGCTTTTTGGTTTTCACAAACGGATAGCTCTTGAATAGATAGTGCAGAATTTGAAAACCAAAACTATTTGCATGGCTTGGCGGCGAAAATATATCTATGCAAAGTCATTTTCAGGCTAGATGCAAATAATCGAATATCAATTTGAAAGCCTCTACTTCGAAAACAAGATATCACAGAAGTTTCTAATTTTCAGTTTTCGAAAGCTCTTGAAGATCTCAATATTAATTTTTTTATTTTAGCCTTATTCAAGGCTCTGCTTCGGAAATATCTCCATCCAAAGACATTAAGGTATGTAGGCTGGGCACAAAATCGTTAAAATCAAGTAAAGTCGCTTTGGATGCGAATATTTTACCAACCAGACCATACAACAAAATTTGGCTTCGATGTGTCCATAGGGTTTGAATAGACCTTTCCATTAATGTATGGCACGATTTATTTCATTAACTTTGAAAAAAAAAGTTTGTTTTTTTTTGAAAAAATGGCAAGGGGTTAGTCCATTCTTTTTTTCGAAATCCATGAAAAATTTGTTTGTCAAAATTTTTACATTTTTGGAAAGGTGTATTAATTTCCTATTCAGAACTGAAAGCCGCAACAATTCTGAAAGCTCGGTTCGTTAGATATTCGCATATAACGGATTGCGTAAAAATTCACTTAAATTACATTGGATGCAAATATCTAATGAACTAGACACTGCAGAAGCTTTTGGTTTTCACAAACGGATAGCTTTTGAATAGGTAGTGCAGAATTTGAAAACCAAAACTATTTGCATGGCTTGGCGGCGAAAATATATCTATGCAAAGTCATTTTCAGGCTAGATGCAAATAATCGAATATCACTTTGAAAGCCTCTATTTCGAAAACAAGATATCACAGAAGTTTCTAATTTTCAGTTTTCGAAAGCTCTTAAAGATCTCAATATTAATTTTTTTATTTTAGCCTTATTCAAGGCTCTGCTTCGGAAATATCTCCATCCAAAGACATTAAGGTAGGTAGTTGGGGGCACAAAATCGTTAAAATCAAGTAAGGTCGCTTTGGATGCGAATATTTTACCAACCAGACCATACAACAAAATTTGGCTTCGATGTGTCCATAGGGTTTGAATAGACCTTTCCATTAATGTATGGCACGATTTATTTCATTAACTTTGAAAAAAAAAGTTTGTTTTTTTTGAAAAAATGGCAAGGGGTTAGTCCATTCTTTTTTTCGAAATCCATGAAAAATTTGTTTGTCAAAATTTTTACATTTTTGGAAAGGTGTATTAATTTCCTATTCAGAACTGAAAGCCGAAACAATTCTGAAAGCTCGGTTCGTTAGATATTCGCATATAACGGATTGCGTAAAAATTCACTTAAATTACATTGGATGCAAATATCTAATGAACTAGACACTGCAGAAGCTTTTGGTTTTCACAAACGGATAGCTTTTGAATAGGTAGTGCAGAATTTGAAAACCAAAACTATTTGCATGGCTTGGCGGCGAAAATATATCTATGCAAAGCCATTTTCAGGCTAAATGCAAATAATCGAATATCACTTTGAATGCCCATATTTCGAAAACAAGATATCATAGAAGGTTTTAATTTTCAGTTTTGGAAAGCTCTTGAAGATCTCAATAAATTTTTTTTTATTTTAGCCTTGTTCAAGGCTCTGCTTCGGAAATATCTCCATCCAAAGACATTAAGGTAGGTAGTTGGGGGCACAAAATCGTTAAAATCAAGTAAGGTCGCTTTGGATGCGAATATTTTACTAACCAGACCATACAACAAAATTTGGCTTCAATGTGTCCATAGGGTTTGAATAGACCTTTCCATTAATGTATGGCACGATTTATTTCATTAACTTTGAAAAAAAAAGTTTGTTTTTTTTTTGAAAAAATGGCAAGGGGTTAGTCCATTCTTTTTTTCGAAATCCATGAAAAATTTGTTTGTCAAAATTTTTACATTTTTGGAAAGGTGTATTAATTTCCTATTCAGAACTGAAAGCCGCAACAATTCTGAAAGCTCGGTTCGTTAGATATTCGCATATAACGGATTGCGTAAAAATTCACTTAAATTACATTGGATGCAAATATCTAATGAACTAGACACTGCAGAAGCTTTTGGTTTTCACAAACGGATAGCTTTTGAATAGGTAGTGCAGAATTTGAAAACCAAAACTATTTGCATGGCTTGGCGGCGAAAATATATCTATGCAAAGCCATTTTCAGGCTAAATGCAAATAATCGAATATCACTTTGAATGCCCATATTTCGAAAACAAGATATCATAGAAGGTTTTAATTTTCAGTTTTGGAAAGCTCTTGAAGATCTCAATAAATTTTTTTTTATTTTAGCCTTGTTCAAGGCTCTGCTTTGGAAATATCTCCATCCAAAGACATTAAGGTAGGTAGGCTGGGGCACAAAATCGTTAAAATCAAGTAAGGTCGCTTTGGATGCGAATATTTTACCAACCAGACCATACAACAAAATTTGGCTTCGATGTGTCCATAGGGTTTGAATAGACCTTTCCATTAATGTATGGCACGATTTATTTCATTAACTTTGAAAAAAAAGTTTGTTTTTTTTTAAAAAATGGCAAGGTTAGTCCATTCTTTTTTTCGAAATCCATGAAAAATTTGTTTGTCAAAATTTTTACATTTTTGGAAAGGTGTATTAATTTCCTATTCAGAACTGAAAGCCGCAACAATTCTGAAAGCTCGGTTCGTTAGATATTCGCATATAACGGATTGCGTAAAAATTCACTTAAATTACATTGGATGCAAATATCTAATGAACTAGACACTGCAGAAGCTTTTGGTTTTCACAAACGGATAACTTTTGAATAGGTAGTGCAGAATTTGAAAACCAAAACTATTTGCATGGCTTGGCGGCGAAAATATATCTATGCAAAGCCATTTTCAGGCTAAATGCAAATAATCGAATATCACTTTGAATGCCCATATTTCGAAAACAAGATATCATAGAAGGTTTTAATTTTCAGTTTTGGAAAGCTCTTGAAGATTTCAATAATTTTTTTTTATTTTAGCCTTGTTCAAGGCTCTGCTTCGGAAATATCTCCATCCAAAGACATTAAGGTAGGAAGTTGGGGGCACAAAATCGTTAAAATCAAGTAAAGTCGCTTTGGATGCGAATATTTTACCAACCAGACCATACAACAAAATTTGGCTTCGATGTGTCCATAGGGTTTGAATAGACCTTTCCATTAATGTATGGCACGATTTATTTCATTAACTTTGAAAAAAAGTTTGTTTTTTTTTTTGAAAAAATGGCAAGGGGTTAGTCCATTCTTTTTTTCGAAATCCATGAAAAATTTGTTTGTCAAAATTTTTACATTTTTGGAAAGGTGTATTAATTTCCTATTCAGAACTGAAAGCCGCAACAATTCTGAAAGCTCGGTTCGTTAGATATTCACATATAACGGATTGCGTAAAAATTCACTTAAATTACATTGGATGCAAATATCTAATGAACTAGACACTGCAGAAGCTTTTGGTTTTCACAAACGGATAGCTTTTGAATAGGTAGTGCAGAATTTGAAAACCAAAACTATTTGCATGGCTTGGCGGCGAAAATATATCTATGCAAAGGCATTTTCAGGCTAAATGCAAATAATCGAATATCACTTTGAATGCCCATATTTCGAAAACAAGATATCATAGGTTTTAATTTTCAGTTTTGGAAAGCTCTTGAAGATTTCAATAAATTTTTTTTTATTTTAGCCTTGTTCAAGGCTCTGCTTCGGAAATATCTCCATCCAAAGACATTAAGGTAGGTAGGCTGGGGCACAAAATCGTTAAAATCAAGTAAAGTCGCTTTGGATGCGAATATTTTACCAACCAGACCATACAACAAAATTTGGCTTCGATGTGTCCATAGGGTTTGAATAGACCTTTTCATTAATGTATGGCACGATTTATTTCATTAACTTTGAAAAAAAAGTTTGTTTTTTTTGAAAAAATGGCAAATGGTTAGTCCATTCTTTTTTTCGAAATCCATGAAAAATTTGTTTGTCAAAATTTTTACATTTTTGGAAAGGTGTATTAATTTCCTATTCAGAACTGAAAGCCGCAACAATTCTGAAAGCTCAGTTCGTTAGATATTCACATATAACGGATTGCGTAAAAATTCACTTAAATTACATTGGAAGCAAATATCTAATGAACTAGACACTGCAGAAGCTTTTGGTTTTAACAGACGGATAGCTTTTGAATAGACAGTGCAGAATTTGAAAACCAAAACTATTTGCATGGCTTGGCGGCGAAAATATATCTATGCAAAGGCATTTTCAGGCTAGATGCAAATAATCGAATATCACTTTGAAAGCCTCTATTTCGAAAACAAGATATCACAGAAGTTTCTAATTTTCAGTTTTCGAAAGCTCTTGAAGATCTCAATATCAATTTTTTTATTTTAGCCTTATTCAAGGCTCTGCTTCGGAAAAATCTCCATCCAAAGACATTAAGGTAGGTAGGCTGGGGCACAAAATCGTTAAAATCAAGTAAAGTCGCTTTGGAAGCGAATATTTTACCAACCAGACCATACAACAAAATTTGGCTTCGATGTGTCCATAGGGTTTGAATAGACCTTTCCATTAATGTATTGGCACGATTTATTTCATTAACTTTGAAAAAAAAGTTTGTTTTTTTTTGAAAAAATGGCAAGGGGTTAGTCCATTCTTTTTTTCGAAATCCATGAAAAATTTGTTTGTCAAAATTTTTACATTTTTGGAAAGGTGTATTAATTTCCTATTCAGAACTGAAAGCCGCAACAATTCTGAAAGCTCGGTTCGTTAGATATTCACATATAACGGATTGCATAAAAATTCACTTAAATTACATTGGATGCAAATATCTTATGAACTAGACATTGCAATGCAGTGGAAAATATTTCACCCAAAAAATGTTTTTTCCCCCGAAATATTAAAGGCTGTTATGAGCTTCGGCTGAAGTTCTCTTGGCCTAAAATAAACAAAAAACTTGCGCAAGGGCAAGTCAAAAAACAAGAGACAGTTAAAGCTATTTATAACGGTTCATTTCCCCCGAAAGGGGAATTTTCGTTTTTCGGGTGAAACTCACAATTGTTCACGTGCGACTGGATTTTTGGATTTTGTACAGCACACATTTTCATTTTCGTAAAACCAATCAACAATAATCATTCTCACTCAAATTCACAACATTAAAATTCAACTTCTGGAATGAACTATTCATAGAAGTTATTTTGTTTGGAATACAGAAGATTCAAATTTGTGTGTGTTCCTCAAATTAACAAAAAGTGAACAAAATTTCTTTTTAAATTTAATCAGTAGATTAAACATTTTTTGGTCCAATTTGAAGTTCAACTTTCAGCTATTTACTGGTTTAATCTTGATCAAAACTTTAATTCAGAATCAAAGTAATTTGTTTCCGAAAATAGATGCAATTTCATAGTATTGACTCGTTAAATCGAATATTTTAAATCCATTAGCCTTAAAAAATCCGAATTCAATTATTAGATTCAAAATTCACTTTAAGCCAAAAGTTTATGACTGAACATTATAAGGGCGTAAAATATAGTTTATATTCAAAGTCATAGGCCAACTATCAGATGATTGTACATGTTTGATATGATTGGTCCACAGGGAAAACTCATTAGGTACAAAACTTATTAAAGTAGAGTTATAAGAATATGTAATATATAAATTCTTCAGGTTTTATAACAAAAATAATTTAGAGAATCATAATTCTCACTTTTACGGAATTTGCAAAAATATTTTAAACCATTAAGTACATGCATTCAATTTCTTTTCAGAGGTATGACTCATTATCTGGATATAACACTTTGTTGATGTAACAGTCACTATTATTTAACTGATTGTTTTGTCAGTTTATATTCATATCAACATCCAAACATCTAACCAGTGGCTGATCGTGAGTATTTATTGCTCTGTTCAGCCTATTTTCAAGAACTGAAAGCTACTGCCTAAACAGAATGCTAGACAGAGTATTCAGGCAGTTAGGCCTAAATTAACAAAATGTCAGTCGTTATTTTATATCACGTATACGCCGGGTATACCTCTTATTCCTAATAATGTCTTTCTTCTTGTAGCTTTAAATTTGTTAAGTAATAACAATTAAAATTGCAACTTTTAGTCGCTGGATCTATGGACAAACAGTTTTTAAACAAACAACTCCCCACTCCATTGAACAGTTCAAACACCCCTCAATGCGGCACTTCATCTAACTGCCATTAACTTCTCTAAATCTTGTATGTTTCGATTTTGAATGCATTTTATAATAAGCGGTCAAAGTAATAAGACCATAAAGTTGTGATAAAGTGGCGAAATAGTTTATGAAATTATATTTTCCGAAGATAATGAATGATTCAATATGTGATCAATACTGAGTCAAAACACATTACTGACAATAATTATATCTACATACATATACATATGTATATTGTTGTGTGAACCATTTAATGTGTTTTAAATGTTCAAGCATACATTAATATATTAAAAAAATGTCTGATTGATGAATTGTGCAGTAAACCATTTCATTTGTCATTTTGTAATAGGTAAGAAAATAGTTTAAATATGAATGCACCTTATTAGAAAATTTGTATGTTTTACAAAATGTACATCAAAATCTGTCCATGTTTGTTAAACTTTATAAAAAAGTAAACCATATCAACAATCATATATTCATAATAATGATGAAATCCAAAAGAGAAACGTAAATTGGTTGCAAGGAAAAAATAAATTATTTTGTATCATCAGAATTGGAACACCAACAAAAAGTCTTTAAATCAAATTATCTCCATTTGTTAATTATGTTATTTAGTGAGTTTTGAGTTTATATATGAACCGGGGATATCTAGAACTACTGCATGATAGAAAATAGGCTTTTAACATGAGAAAAGGAATAAGTAGTTTACCGTCTAAAGTATGAATATTCGGGAGTCTCAACTATAGAAAGCGAACATTGCAGTATTTTAAAATTAAATTTTGAACTCCTTTACAGCAATAATTTCGAATGAATGTATGTTAAAAAACCAGATTTAGATGGATTCAAGTTTCTATATCAAATGATTATGTACATTATAGTTACATTGAAATTTAAACTGACAATTAACATAAAGATAAAGCATTTGGAGAATTTTTGTTTGTTTAATTTTTGTTTATATTTTTAGTTTCGTTATATTTTAACTTTACACTTTATAAATTTTAATTTTAGAAAAATAAATTGTTATAGATACTTAATCAAAGAACAAAAAAAGTATTTAGTACAAAATAAAGCAAAATTTTATTTTATGAATTGATATTTCAATACACAATTTTATTTTATAATTTTTTTATTTTTTTTTTGATTCTTACATCATATTGCTTTATAATTTCTTATAACATTTTTAAGGAATTTTTTACTTGTCTCAAAAAATTTTCTTTACTTTTTTTATTATATTTTTTTTATTTCAATTGTTGTTATTTTTGTTTGTCTTCTTAAGCTACGTATGCAAATTAATCAGGTTTATTTTTTTGTTTTGTTTTATTGTTTAATATAATATAATGTATATTTTACTGCATCAACTAGATTATAGTACTTGCGTTTTAAGCTTGTTTTATAATTTATTAAAAAAAATAATATTAATAAAACAAAAACAAGAATTAACTAGAGCTTCCTTTACATCCACTATTTTTTTGAACACTTTCCGTTGCTATGGTTTATTGGATTTTGTTTTCTTCAATTTTTTTCTTCTTTAAATAAAGAAACTTAATTTGAACTTTTGTATGTAAAAAACAAGGCATTTCATGTTTTGCTTTTGTTTTGTTTTTTGTTTTTACTGTTTAAATTTAGTTTTATTTTCTTGTTGTGTAGCATATTTTATTTTGTTTTATGTTTTTGTTTCATTTTGCTTAGTTTATTGTTTATAGTTTAAAAATATAATAATTGCATCGAGGTAAATGTTATTTTTTTTTTCTGTCTTTTAAATACACAATAATATTTTGTTTTTTTAAATTTTTTTTAATAGCACCTTTAGATTATTTGTAATTTGTATTTATTAAATTTTCAGTTATAGTAACGCAGTAGCGAAATATTATTTTCAACAGTTTTGACAAAAATAAAAACAATATTCAGAAGCTATTTCAAACTATATATTTTGTTTATAAAATTGCATTTAGAAAAATAAATTTTCTTTAAAAAGTATTTTATTGCTTTAGTTTGTTTGTTTGTTTTTTTATATTTCTTTTGTTGTTTAAACAGAAAATGTAAACAAAATTGTTTCAATAGGAATAAAGCCACGCGTAAAATGCCTTATTTTTTGCTTAGTTCTTTTATTTTATCGATTTTTTTGTTTTATTATTTTTTTTTTGATAAAATATTTATTATTTTATCTAATAGGTAAGAAATGATTTAAGATGGCTGCCCAACAAAAACAACAAGTCGCCGCACAAAATCTTACAAAATAATCAATAACAAAAACATTAGACAAACAAAAATAAAAAGAGGCAAACTTTTTGTTGTTTTTTTTTTTCTTATAATTAAAAATATAAATTAATAGAATACAAAAAAAAACATTTTATGTACTTGTAAAAAGGGACCACATTTTATTAATATAATATACTTGAATATTTATTTTTAATATATATATCGAGTACAATATTTAATATGTCTGTATATAATAATATTGTATTTTACTTAAAATTAAGTATTAAATACGTAGTGAAATTTTTTAAATTCACCACTAGATGGATTCCTCTCAGTTTTATTATCAAACTTTAGGAAACGTAGGGAAAATTAAAAAAAAATATGTGAAGGAGTTTAAGGAGCTGTTGCGGTAATTTTTTAAAAAATTGTCGAATTTTCAATTAAAATTAACAGTTCAGACATTTCTTTCTGTTCATGCATTTTATTTAAGTTTAGTTAAGATAAATATTCTCTAGTTAAGCTTAATTAATTAAGCTTAAACGTCTCATATTAATTTTTTTGTTTCCTAATAATTCAGAAAATTGACACTTACCCCTTGATAAGAATGATTGTATCTGTAGCTTGAAGCAAGAGTTGAATTTTCTTTAAGCTTCAGCTTCACAATACATTTCTTGCTATTTTTACAGCTTCACGTTGTAGCGCTGTATAATAAATATTTAAGTATATTTCTACTTTGACAGTGCTACGAGCCACCGCTACAGCCACACCATTCAGTTTGGCCAGCTATTCTACATTTTCATTACAGCAAATGGGGTAATTTCGTTGAAAATTTCCCAATTCGATTCCAACTGCTGCTATTACATAACGACTTTTGAGCTATAAGTTCTTTCGAAATTGAGTGAGAGCGAAGGTGAGATCGCATGGTCATTTCTCGTTCGCACTCATTTAATTTCGAAAAAGTTATGACTCGCCATGAATTAAAAATCTCCTTGCAATAGAAGACAATCATCTCATTTTCCGTACAAATTCACATTTCGGAATAAGACAATTTCAACTAAATTCAAACAAAAATAGGTTGGAAGTAAGTTTGAAAAAAACCAACACATCCATTTAAAAAAGCTTTCGTATATAAAATGTCAAGTTGAATGAATGCGAAAAACAGAAACTGAAAAAACAAGAGATTAAGTCACGAAGGTTTTTGACTCATGGCTTTTTTCAATATTAAAAGAGTGAGAAAAAATATCTGACTGATCTCAGCTTCGAACTTTCTTGTTTGGAAAAGAGTTCAAGACCTAAAAGTCGTTGTGTAATAGCAGACTAACGGTCAGTTCGAATTCAAAATGAAATTAGTTGTCATAGCAAATTACCACGTTTCAGGTAAAAAACTGAAAACAATATGCCTGTTTGGTAACGTGAAATTTTCACCAAGTTTCCCAACACGGGTTTTTTTCTATGATTTCTGACAGCAAATTCTGAAAATTTGCAAGAAATTTCACGTAAACAAACCCACCTAATTTAAATTCAACTTGCGTAAATTACCTGATTATAGGTCTAATGAAAACGTAGTTTTAAAACATATTCAAAACTGTGTCTCTTAGCACATATCCGAAATTTGAAAAATAAATCCACGGGAACATTATATATTTATCTAATTCCAGTATGGCCTCCAAGATGAATTAATATGTTTGTTTTATAACGAGAAATGTTCACTAAGTTTCCAAAACTTGTTTTTTTTTTCACAAAATGGTTTATGACAGCAAAGTTTTGAAAAATTTCAGACTGAGTTTTCTTTATCATTGGCCGCGTACCGATGTTAGTTTTCAGTTATCCAGATTGCTTTGTGTTGTTGTAATTCCTTGTTAAAAAATAGCTGACGACAAATCATCTGTTCTCAACAAACAAATCTGAAGTTATCCCAAAAATTTAAGGATACTCAAAAATCCGAGGAGAAAGTGCAAAACAGCTGATATGTGACAAGAAGTCTGAGTTGTTCATGATGAGTTTTGCCGTGTCTTAGATGCAACAACAAAATGGTTATTTGCATCACCTTGGACTCTACGCAATACGTAAATATAAATGGAATAAAACTTTGTTAAAAAAGTTAAAAATGTTTGCATATATTTACTACTTAAATAAAAATTTTATTATATTGGTAACCTATCCGATAGCCGGAGGAACTAGGCCATTGTAATAATAAGCATGTTTAGGAAAATGAGAGTAATCTCAGGCTTGTGAACAGAATTTGTCAGCAAATTTCTTAGTTTTGCTGACAAATTACCGAGGAAAATAATAGGATCTGGTTGCTCACTCTTTTTTCTGAGTATTCCTAGCGTATAATTTGTGTCTTTGAAGTTGTAGCGATCAAAATTCGTCAAACTGGACTGTCAACTGTTCTGGTAATAGTGTTATGGCCTTTTCGATTGAGATGTTGTACCCGTCGGAAATGACATTCAGTCTGTTTGGTAAATTCCTTTATTTTGGTGGGGTTCCTGAACGACTAAAAGCTGTTACATTTGGCTGTGAAATTAAATTTGTATAAACCAAATACACGTTAATTAAGACCTAAATTTTCATTTAAGTTAGCTTAAACAAAATAAAAGGTTCTCATTAGCGATGTTAATCGTAACTGCCATTTAACTCATTTCGTGTTAAAAAAGAACTATGATATACGAAAGGCCACGCAAGTTGCCGAGCGAATACAAGGAATTCGTATGACGTGTCCATAATTGCGATTTCGTTCTTTAGTTCTCTAGTCTTCGTTAACTTCTACCGTCGGAAATGTAGAGCCCTGTTCGACCGCTCATACGTAGGGAACTTTAAGAGTCTGTCAAAGGCAAAAGTACCAGCTACCATATTGTTGGAACTGTCAGGTGCAACATCGCAAATTGAAAGTAAAAGGCGATCCTTTGTCTTTGATGAAGTATGTGATAATTTTTGAAACTTAAGTTACCTGCTTTATAATTAAACGTTTTTAAATGATTTCTTTTCAAAATTAAATAAACAAATAATGGCAACACGACAGATCCCAAACAATCTACTCAAAGAGTTAAAGATATGTTAGTGTTATTGTAATCCCTTGTGAAAAAACAGCTGATATCAGCTGATGCAAAAACAATTCAAGGTATCTGATAATTTTTTTTTATAGCCAGATAGCTTTGCGGGTAGATTCCTGAACACGAGGAATGAAACAAACTTTTATAAGGTTGGCTATGTTCAGCTTTTAACTACAGCTGATCGGCAATTTCACTTTGCATAAAAGGCGCCTCGAGGACCGAATATGCTCTGGTGTCCAATTCCACAAGAGTGAGTTTTTTCTGTGAACACACCGATTTTTGTAGATCCGCAAGAGTGAGTTTAAAATTTCTGACGTGTGAACGGAAAATCATTAACGCTTGCGGAACTCCACCCGATTAAGATGAAAAAGAACATATTTTATCTTGTTTTTTTTTTTTTTAAATCAGTGACTGGCCTTGTTTGAATTTCTTAAATTGGCCAAAAAAGTGCGATAGTTTTGTGACACCAAGAATGATAAAGAAACTAATCCAAAAGTTTTAAGTGCGGATGAAATATCTGCAAGGTCTTAAAAATATAAGAGTTCCATTTTTCACACAACATGATTTTGGAATTAAGAACACAAGGTGGTTTTCAAAATATTGTGCGAATATCCGGTGGAGTAGATCTTAACCAAAATTATTTTTGTTAAAAATATTATGAATTGTTAAAGCTTTTAAATAATCTTATTCGATTTTTTCTTTTGTTTTGAAATTTTTTCTTGATGATTTTATCAAAGATTAAAAAAATAGCAACTATGTACATAGTTGATAATAATCGATTATGTTTACACACTAAATTAAAATTTCAACTTAAAATCCATAAAACATTTATACATTGCAAAAGCTTTATTTTTGTTTTTTTGTTATAAACACAATATTATTGGCTTAAGTTGTATTTAAAGAAAAATTATCTATATATCCTCGCAAAAAAAAAAAATAATAAAAATAAAAATATTTGTATATTATATAGTATGTTGTGTGGTATATAGTGTATATTTTACATGCCTTTTTGTCTATATTCGTTTTACTTTCTTTTCTTAAACTTTTGTTTTTTTGTTTTTCCTTTCATTTTGCTAGTTGTTGGTTTTATTTACGATAGATTGCATTATTGCAAACTATACAACAGGACCCTGTACGTCCATCATTTCGTCCTGCGGCGATGGTCGGGGGGCAAATGTCTGTAGATGTGGTGGTGTTGCGCGTGAACACATACCTCGTTGTGGCGGAAACGCTAGACGATATGAACCATCATGAGTTTGTCGCGGAGTGCGTCGAGGTGATCTGGCTGGCATTCTATTCGCTCGTTGCATATCTTCTAGGACTGATGGTGCTACATAAGTAAAACCCTAAAAATAAAAGAAAGGAAAAGATAATAAAAAATGTTTTGCAAAACACATTTGTATTCAATATTTTTTTTGTTTATCAACCAGTATTCCCTTACATTTCAAATCTTCGACAAAATGTTAAACACCCAACTAATATCGTTTTCAATTGGAATTTGGAAGAAGTAGAAGGTTTTCCATATTCGATAGGAATAGATCAATTTCAAAATCGAATCAAAAACGACAAAAAAAGGACAGTTGATTTTTTTCCTAACCTTTTTTTTTTTTAACTTAGCTGCTTAGTTCTGTCAAAATGATATCGGGTGGTATGTCAACGCAGCCATTTTTATTTGATGTGTTTGACATACATATATCGTATTGCTATCTCACCTGCACACTGTTTGAAAATTGAAAACTTTTTGTTCAGGTTTTAAAGCAGATAAGAAAATGCAGGGATGGTAAACACACTTCATTTGGGTCTGGGTCGAGGTTATCTTTTAACAGGCATAACAAAAATAACATGGGATCCAGGTTTCTATCGAGGTTTATTTTATGTTGTTTTCAATTCGATTTTGGAATTTTTATATTCCTATATTGAACATGGAAAACCTTGTACTCCAAACAAACAAAGTTTCAATCAGACCGCCGCGCCAGACGGCTATTGACGCTGTTTAGATTGGGAAGATTGAGACCGGTCTCACGGTGGCTTCTGGACAAGAGAAGTGGGGGGTCAGGGATGTCGTGAGGCATGAACAAACTATAAACACTCGACTCATGAGACTCATTTTTTGTTGTTTCAATGTGCAAAGCATTGAAGTTGTTGTTGTTTCTATGTGTTTTGAGGCGTCTTAGATTTTCGAATGTACATAGATACGATGAGACTCAATTTTCCCAATCTTAACAGGCTCATTTACCATTACCAAGCACCAATAAAATGCTACACTCATTTTTATAATCATTCTGTTTTTTTTTTTTTCAAGGTTGGTAAAGTTCTTCATTAAAGACCTGCGCAAACAGAAAGCGATCCGGCGATATGATCAATACCAAATTAGGCAAAAAAGATCGTGACGGTCAAATTTATTTTTGTAAATTCTCATAAAGAACGAAAGATCGCGCTCTATTCTATTCTAACAACCTAGTTCAGCGCCGACCGAGTTTCAACTTCACCAAATTATATGATAAATGACTTATTATTCAAGTTAAAAGTTCAAATAAGCTCAACTCCATTGAAATCATTTGAACTTTTAACTTGAATTATAAATTTGGTTACTCCACTCAAACAGAAGAATTTTCTTTTTAAATTGTCTTCATATTCAATTATTATAAATGACTTATTCATCGAGACTTTTGAGTTTGTTATTGTCCACTAAGGGAAATTTTACTATGCTAGCTATAGTTTTTACAGTAAAACACGCCTATTTTAGGAAGTAACTATTAGTTTTAAATTGCATTATAACAAAGAATTTATTTGGCAATAGCCAAATAGTTGCAGGCACTTGTTGACGCTAGGAAATAACCGATTTAACTAAAAACTGTTTGTTCGTGTTATATAATAAAGAAAAAAATACCCTCATCAACATAGTTTATTGGCATCGCACTAATAAATCTACGAGTATGCCATTTAATGACAAGTATAAATTGTGCAGAACTCAATCAATCAATAAAATAAAATGGATAACTCTGAAAAACTTTTCTCCCGGTAAATGGAAACAAGAAAATAGGTCATGATACTAAAACTAATCTAGGACATTTCAATTTCTAAAACTTGTTCTTAAATCTAAACTAATAATAAAAGATGTTCCCATTGAAATTTTACATAAAAGTAGTACTCCTTTCTTTTAAAACCAGTTAACTAATGGCAATTCTATTTTCTTATTTAGATTGCAAAATCAATCCACTTGTAGCAACAATTATTTTCAATGCTTTTTACTATCCCATAGTTTGCTTGTCCCTATAATATCTCCTTGCATATTTTCCCCATTTTATCTGCGGCTTCTTACGACATATTGCACTTAAGCACTAAATCTACATTCAAACAAAGATTTCCTCTCTTCTGCAACAGCATCACCTAGTCAATTCTTTGTTTGGTCAATGGCCCTAATAGCCAGGAAGGTGAAGTTGTATAATTTGATTTACCTATTTATTTATTTTGTGAGCAAAACAAATTTCGTATCGTGATTTCAATAATTGCCTTTTTAAAATCGTTTGAAATCTAGACGTAGAACATGGAACGATACTACCTAATTAGAGTTGCTTGGCGTTGGAGTAAAAGATTTTAGGTTCTAACAAAAAGCTTCTAAACTTTATATGGTGAAAGCTCAAAATGGGTCTGTTCATAAAGAAAAGTTCGCATCGATACAAGAGCTGTTTTCCCTACTTGATATTGTTTCACAAACTACCTGCTAAAAGTCCGTATCAGTACTCTACAACACAGATGAGAGACTTCCGGGCAGATGGAGGCGATTTTTCTGTAATTTTGATCGAAAGACATACGTCCGCTTGAAAGGAAGTAAAAAACTTGCTTGCGCAAATCCTGCAAGTAGCAAGTACTTGCGGCAAGTAATTTTAGGTGATTTACTTGTGTGCAAGTACTTGCAGGTATTGGGCACACGCTGCAAGAATTTCTTGTGCAAGTTCTTGCAATGAAGTTAATCACTTGCAGCAATTAATTGCTTGCAAGCAAGTAAATCACATGCAGCAATTTATTGCTCGCAAGTTCTTTTTTGGGTCGTCACATCAGGCAAAATTTACCCTGAACGGGAAAGTACTGGCAAGCAAGTTGGCTTACATACTCTGCCTGTCAAATTCTTAGTTTGCATTCGACTTGCCTTCCACTTGATTCTTACTTGCTTGTCTCCCAACTTGCTTCTCAACTTGCTCCAGTTCTGGCTTCAAAAATTTCATGCCAGTTGATGAGCAAGTTGCTTGGGTTTGTGTGTCTTAGTAAACAAATGTGTTTGTATTGCAACTTGCTTGCCAGTGCTAGCCCGTGTGGCCTCGGGGTTATTTGCCGCAAGTACTTGATGCTCGCATGTAAATCACTTGCGGCAATTACTTGCTTGCAAGTAGTTTTTCAATAGTCACGCCAGGCAAGTAATTTACTTGCACGGTATGACGGCACCTTAAGGATGCTTAGACTTTAAATTATGAGATTTAATATTGTTTTTCATAAAAAAATTGAATCTGGGCATCAAGTCATCAAAAAATATGTTTAACTTATTACCTTGTCTATTTTCCAAAAAATTAACTTCAAATTTTTTCAACGCCTTTTTTCGTTGGGTGTGTAATCACGAAAAAAACACGAAACGAACGAAAAAAGGTATCGTAATAGGCTGAAATTGACACTTAAAAAAAAAATTGGTGACACAACAGCTCGTGGAGAACCAAGGCCTAGTGACTTACAACTCTCAACCATTCCTGTGTGCGTATTTTTTGGCAGGAATGGAGGGGACCTACGTCTGAACGGCTAGATGAGAAGCACTTATGACAAGTATACTCTTAGAGGATTTGTCAGTTTCTCGCAATAGGCAGTATCTCGGAAAAAAACATCTATGTTTTTAGGTGGCAGCGGCTGGGAATCCAACCCAGACCTTTGGCATGACAGTCCTACGCACTAACCATCAAGCCACTAGGTACTACCAAATTTACAGTTGCCTAAGTAAAAATTTGAAACGCTTCCTGCCGAACTATAATCCACTTATAACTTCAAGCTGATATGAATGATATCTTTGTTTATCATTGGAACAATGGTAAATCACACGGCTTAAAAGGCTTTGAAAAATTATCTGCAAACACAAAATTGTGCAATGTGTTTTTGTACTGAAGGTTACTTTTTTTATAATTTCGGATGTTGGTAGGTAAGGTACAGTAGTTGTAGTAGCACATTAGTACTGTTGACCCTGATTGTCAATTCAACAAACTAATAAGCCAATGTTCCATTGAGACAGAAAAAAAACTTCATTACCTTTTAAGCCTTTCAATATGAGTCCAATTAAAGTTGGTAAAAGGGGAGCTTTTTAATTTGTCTTGTAACATCTAACCACGAATCAGAGAAACAAATCGAAAGAAAGAAAACAACAACAAAAATACGAAAAACTTCATTTCAGTGGATGACTTGCTATCCAAACCAAACCAAACCATACCAGCGACTTCTTTGAGTGACTCCAATAATACCATGCCCGGTTGACTCAACCGATTCAGTTGGAATTGTGAAGGCAAGCAAAGTGGTTCGTGCGTATGTATAGACGACGGCGACGACGGTGGAAACGGATTTGACCAATTTTTCGAATTATTTGAAAGAAAGCCTTGTTTAATAAAAACAAACGGCGGGAATATTCTTGCCGCGCTTCGAGTTTTTTTTTTATAAATGCAACGTGAAGTGGTTACCACTCTTTGCATTTCCTATATTGAATACGCCTAATCGTGTACCGTCGTCTGGCTAATAAATCTATTATTGACACTTTAAGCTAGTAATTAATATACCGGAGTGTATGCTCAAGCTCATTAAATTGAGGACAACGTTTACCTTTTTATTTAATTTTTGGTTTGCTATTATGGACACTGCTGTCGTCGTGAAACGCTTTCCATTCGTGCAATATTTAACCAATGTTATAGATGTGTAATTTAAGCAAATAAAATTTCACTATTTTGTTAATTTTCAACGTTAAATTATTTTTAATTAAAAAAGTGCATTGGCCTCGGCCTTCAAGTCTTTAATTAACCACGAACAAGTGGCTCCAAACTCAATAAAGTCTGTGGCGGTGTAAATTGTTAAATCATGAAATTGAGACCACAACATCAAGTACTCGTTCCAATCCAAGGCTAAGAGGAGGAATGAACACTTCTTTATGATTTCCAATACAAAACAAAAACAACAATCTCCAAAGTCCACCAAGAGGAAGAATCATCTCCGCACCACCACCGGGCTAAAGGAAGGAGGCGACAAATAACAAACAACAACTGAAGATACTAAGCAAAACAGTGCAACATGGGTGCAAGTTGTTATTTACCACAAATAAAAATAAAAATAAAAACAAAAACAACAGCGAGAGTAGTTATTTTTGTTTGGATGGTGATCGCCAGCGTTGTCGTGCAACTTTCACATGGTCAGGTCGAAATGACAACAATTACAACCATGAACGAAACGTCAAGGGCCTTAAACAACGAAAACATCAACATTAACAACAACAACAACAACAACAACAGAAACAACAACAACAACAACAGAAACAACGACAACAATGGTGGGCGGTTTTCATCCCTAGAGAAAGAAGTAGGTACGATTTGGTTCAACAAAACAAATTGCTTTTATTTTTTGTTGTTAATATTATTTGTTGTTGTTATAATTTAATGAAGCACGCAAGGTGGTGCTGTTGCCGCGCCGCGCCGCCGCCGCCGCACCGAAACTGTGGCAATAAAAAGAAAGTTGTGATTTTTTAACATAAATTAATTCACTTAAATTGAAGATTTTGTAAAGTTTTGAATAAGCGCACGCATGCTTGCTGCTTAATCAGTTTTATTTTAACATATTAATTCACCATGCAGCGTTATTATATAGTAACTTTGCTACGGTAGTACGTATCAATTTGGTTGAGTAATATTCAAAACAAAATAATCATGATAATGTGTTATCAAGACATTGGTCGGTAAATCATTTTGTATTCCCTAAACAAAATTGAGGGTCTGCTTAAAAAGGGACCAATAGGGGAAATTTAGCAATTGGCCTGATTAATATTAATTATTTATTACTAATAGACTATTATAAGCCAAAATGCAATATTGTATCAATGGTAATTTGGTGCCAAATTGTATAGCATTAAAGCATTATGATATTTCTGTTTATGATCTTGTTTAATATTATTCACGGCATTTGAACGGTTTTGATTTGTTGAAGGTCAAATCATTTTTTTTTTTTTGTGAAATGGGAAATCTTTTGAGAAATCTGTACCAAAGTGTTGTTGATATATGATTATCTATACATTTTAAATGAATGATATAAGCAAAATTACAAAAGTACAATAGATATCCACAAGTGGGAATAACCGGAAATGACTCGGAGTAGTCTAGGGAACAAACCTTAACCTTAAAACGGTCAAATAGTTATGAATTTTTCATTTTTAAATTCCGCGCCTTTTTTGAACTGTCATCGAGATGACTTTTGGCAAGGAAGAAACTGAAAGTTAATAGGTGTGTTAATGAACCTGTTCAACACAGAAAATTACAGAACAGATCAGAGAAATAATGTGTTCCATGAATAAAAAGTAAAGAGTGTGTTCTTTCATTTTGTGTTCCATGAAGTTGCCCAGAAGAGGTAGACAAATTCAGTAAAAACTGTCAACTGTCATCAGTTGATTTTGTGTGTTTGAGATCTAAATAAGCTTAAATTTATGGAAGAAGCACATTTCATATACTTTTGGATTTAAATGAAAAACAAAACAAATATGCATGAAACAATTAATATTAAATTCAAATTGTAAATTATTGCAAATAAATTATAATAAAGGGTGTTTTTTTAGAGGTATAGAACTTTAAGTTGACAACACTATTTTAAGTGGCGGCATTTTGTCAGCTGTCAAGTGATTTATGTTTAGTTTGGTTTGGCATTTCAATACGAATAGACTAACGCCTGAATAACGATTCCAAATTATGCAAACTTATTTTGAAAATAATGGTTCTGTTCGAATTTTGTTTAGCGATGAAGCTCACTTTTGGTTGAATGAATACGTCAATAAACAAAGCTGCCGTATTTGGAGTGATAATAATCCTCAAGTGTATGATGAGATATTGTTACATCCACAAAAGCTGACTGTTTGGTGGGTTGGTGGAATAATTGGTCCGTACTTCTTTTTTAAACGATGCTGGCAAGAAATTATAGTCAATGGTGACTGCTATAGAGTCATGATTACTGACTTTTTCGTTCATTAATTGAACAATTATAATGTGCAGGAGCTGTGGTAACAACAATAGGGCGCAACATGTCACACAACTCGTGCCAGAAGTGATTTATTGAAGGAAAAGTTTGGTAACCGCATACTTTAACGTTGCGTGAATTGGCCTGCAAGATCGTGCGATTTAACGCCGCTTGAATATTTTCTATGGGGATATGTGAAGTCGCTGATCTACGTGCCACCGGTAAGCCCGAAATGATTGACCACTTGGAGGACAAAATTCGCCGCGTTATTGCCGATGAACGGCCACAAATGTTAGAAAAAGTCATCGAATATGGACCTCCAGATTTGAAAGAAGTGATATTTTAATTATAATTCCAGAAGATTATCTTTCAAATAAAGTAAATTTCATGTCAATTTAAAAAAATCATCTTTTTTTAATACAATTCAAAGTTCTATACGTTTTAAAAACACCCTTTACAATTGAAATTTCACTGCTGCACAGCTTATAGCCAAACGGTCAACTTATAAACAAAAAGCTGCACTTTTCTCTTCAATCTTGTTCTGACAATTTTCACACACTTGTATTGTTCTGCTCTGTTCCGATCTAGTTTCTCTTCATTATACACAACTAATTTCACTAATTTATGTATTAATACACGAACACTCGCACAATGTGAGCAATTGAAGCTGTGTGAAATTCATAAATAGAATAGCTGCGTTCCACCGACTATCGGATAAGTTTTAAGTATAATAGGTTTTTCATCGGTAAAATAAAACAATTTTTGAATTCCATTGGTAAAAAAGAAAGATTTATTTTTTGATTTCATCTCAATTTTGCAGATTTAAAACTTTTTGGCAAATTTACCCTTCACTGTACTATACCAAAACAATTTTGAGCTGTCAGTTTGCAAAGTTTGTTTTTGATATGTTAATTTTATTTCGGTTGCTGAAATCATCAATTGATTCACTTGCCAAATCATACAAGGAGCGACATGCAATGATTAATTAAGTGAAGAGTAATGCAAAGATTCCTCAGTTCATAGATTTTACTCCACTTTCTGCTTTGAGCTTAAGAAACAACCCTTTCTTTCGCTGAATTACAAATTGCTATTGTAATAGGGAAAGTTATGCGATGAAAAATCAGTTGAAAAGGAATGTATAAGTTCATCAGTTCATATTTTGTGATTTGTTTGTGACTATAAATTCTCATCTTGTTGGGTATAGTTCACAGTGGCTTTCTGTAAGAAAATCAATGGAACATGAACCAAATATAACTTAAATTGCGTTTTCCAAAACGCTAATAGGAAAAACTTTTGAATTTTCAAATAAGAGCTACATTTTGGTTCGTTGACAAAAAAAAACATCTTGAACAACTAGCTGCTGAATAGGCAACTTATGAAAATCTCGTGATTTCGCAATTGAATATTCATTACATTTTTCATTAAAAATATAGAACTGATGAATAAGGCAATTACGTGTATGCAGTGAATTCACAGATTATGCAATCACCAAGTTTTTCATCACCTGGGTTGGTGAATAAACATCTTCCAACGAAGTAGTGATTTCGTTGGGGAATTTTCATCAAGAAAGTGGCATGTGCTTCCCGCCAATGACACGCCCATGTTAAATTCATCAAAGGAATAAGCTGAAAAGTGGCTGATGCAGCTTCCATTCCTCAAGGAAAAAGCAGGTTTTTCCTCAATGAATTTTTACATTTTTCACGCTGGGTATTGTGTTGAAACAAAAGGCATTCTACAGCTTTATGTTTCTTGTTTTGAGATCTGTTTGCAAATAATTTTTCACATGACTTGCATTAGATTTGTAGCCTTTAATAGCATCAATATTACTAAAACTTTTCAAATTCATCCACAGAACCCTTTTTCCTCATCAAATTTTCAAAGTATTACAAACCAGTTAAAGGAACAAATTGAAGTGTTCCTCAAAATGAATATAAAAACAACTATTCCCGTTGTTTTTTACGTTTCTACACTGGCTGAAATAAATTGAGTTGAAATTAAATAAAAAAGTATTTTTTGTTTGCTGTTGAAAAATTTGAGTGACTTCAGCATAAGCTATCCTGCATCCATTTCAGAGAATGTTCTAGGACAAAAAAAAATAAAAAGAGCCGGAAGGTCAACTATGAAGTGGCAAGTGGAGAACGGGAATGAAACAAAATCACTGATACAAAAGGTACCAGAATTCGATAGTATAAGTTTTATAAAAATAAAAAAAAAAATCACGCTACTTTACACACATTTCATTGAACATAACTGACTGTTGTGAAAATTTGCGCATTGACAATTTGACAATGAGTGTCAGTTCATAAAAGACGAAGAAAATGAAAATAGCTGTCAATGAACTGACAGGCGTTTGTCAAAATTGCATTGTATTTAAGAAGTACAAAGATCTTGTGTCAGTTTAATGGTGCTTTCGATTAGCAATCTAGAAGTGTTCGGAATGCGTGTAAACTCTTCTGAAAGTGTTCTATTGGCATTCAGAATTCTTCTCCTGAAAAGAAAACGATTCAGAATCGAAACCAGAACTGCTCATACATTCAAACACTGTCAAATACTGCTAAAAGTAAATTTAAAAATAAATAAATGCTAAATAAATTTCACATATTTTACTGCTTCTAAGAACAATTATTTTCCGTTAAGAATATTATTTTCCCATTTTCTTGATTGAATCGATGATTATCATTCTTGTCCATTTTTGTGTCCGCCAAGTTTGCAAATGTAAAGAACTATTTCGGCATCCGGATGTGAAGTCGCACAAATACAAGGGATACGAAAAGTACAGAATTAAATTGCATGTGCCTGTTTGTTCTATTGGTGAACTTCCGAACTTCCAATCAAAAAGACCATAAGAAACAAGAGGAAATGAACTGGCAGTTTTGTCGTTCAAAAATCAAATCGTTATGTGTCAAACAGTGTCAATTCAAAGACAAGTGGAAATCTAGCTTGTTATGCAAGTTCAAATGTCAAACTCAATCGCGATTTTGGACGGCATTGTTTTATTCAATTTGTTTTGGCAAAACTTTATTTCTGCATTTCGAATAGTCTGGAGCTTGGACCCTTCATATAAATTTAAGTGGTTATTCTATGGGAAAAAATTGCTGTTTTACCTACCAACCCACCAAAAACTGATAAGAAAATGTTTCCAGGCTTTTATATTCGATATAAAGACTACATATTCGTGAATTTTATTCATACATACACAACGCCAAAATTTGCTGTTGACTCTTGTCTAATAAGCCTTCCATCATTTTTTTTTTCATGAAATTGAAAGCTCTTTTAAATTAATATTTTATTAAATAACTTGTTTAGTTCAATAAATAATATTCTTTATCTGAATAATCGATCCATTTCATGTATCACTCCCAGATTCAAGATACAAACCAATATACACGGTTTATTATTTACTTTCTCAACTCCTCCTACGCAAAAGACCCCATTTCAATTATATGTAATTACATTAAATTTTTACATCCAAAGTAGTTCACCAAGGCAGTAGACTGTAGCGATTAGAGAGTGACTTGCAATGGCTGAAATCTTTAATGTACGTATTATATTCTATTACGAATTGAAAAACATCTTGAACAATCGCACTACCACTTTCTTATATGGGTAAGCAAAGCTAATCAGACAAAAATACATATATTTGGGGAAAGGATTTCGTGCAAATATTTAACTATCCACAATTGTGAATGCAGCAGGTTTCAGGTTAAACAAGTTTGCTATTTGTTTGGTACATTTTACAACAAATTCAATCTTTCTCATTTGTTTTTTGCAATAAATTTTCACAAAAAACATGATTTCTCATAAGCGTTTCCGCATTTACACAATTTATCTGCGGTATAATGCTGAAGGTACTTAACTTACTACACTACAGTGTGGTTCACTCGATTATACGCACTTTAAAATAGGTATAGGAATTTCTTTAAGAAGCATTATTTGTGAAAATTGGAAAGCTTTACATATGGCCATGCCTTGTTTCATTTGTGGTTTTTGCTATAGAAAATTTAAATAAATAATAACACAATTTATGTATACCGCTTCAAGATTGGAAGAAGTAAAGTGTATAGTTCAAGTTTATGTTTGTAAAGTCTAATAATGGGATCTGTAGTGTATGAGAGATGCAAACAATATGGTTTATATGACCTATTAGGCTCTATGAAAGATAACGTTGTAATATAAAATGACAAAATTATTTCAAGTCGTTTTGTTTTTGTTTAAAAGTTTTACGCAATATCTATGCTATGAACGTACCGAAACGCCCGATTATGTTAATGAGACTTTTTTTCCAAGCTAATCATGTGCAATGCAGGTGCGCACAATCAATGCGTAATTGATTTATGTAATATTATGCGAGTACCGCAACACCAGACTCGGCGGATTAAACAAAAAATTATAGTACGAGTATATGCAAATGAGAGGGCTTTAAAATTCAGGTAGATAGGTAAGTATAGTTAGTATATATTGCAGACACCGTGTCACCAAATACTTAGATTTTTTACTAATCTGTTCAACAATAAAAACTAGTTACGTATTGTAGTTTGCTTTAAATGTAAATTATATAAATGTTTTTTTTTTTTTAATAACATTTCAGTTGAACGTTTAATAAAAGAATGGGCTCCAGTTGTATGGCTTGCACCGGAAGAAAAATTCATGCCATTAGGAGTTGAAGAGTTTCTTCGAAATGTTCATGCGGTGGATAAGGGAAATGCCGAAACTGAAGTTAAAGGAATGCCAATGGGAGATAATTCAAAGAAGGCTTACTTGGTAACAAATGCGGAGATAGGTAAGATAATTTTTATTTCAGCTTTTCTTAATTTTATTTGGAACGTGTCCATTAAGGACAATTGTAATGCGCTTTTGTTATTTGCTCATTTTTATTTTTTGCTAAAAATGATAACATTTAAAATGAAGTATGCAATTATTGTGTGTTTGACCAGTTTCATAATTTTCAAATATAATATTAAATTTTTCCAGATGAACTTTTGCAAAATGATGGTTCATTTCTTTATGGAAAAGATCCAAATCAACATCATGTACCGATTTATGCTGTTGTTCGATTGTGTAACAGCTATGTGGAATCATCATCAACAACGACAACCTCTACAAGTAAGAACTGTTAGATACTTTTTGTTAGATTTACACGACTGACATTATACACCCATTTTTTTTTTTTGTCATTAAACAAGATTATGGCAATAAATGGCTACAATTTGACGTAATTAGACTATGGGCCCGATTGCGGTTGTCTATTTGCTGATCGATGCACGACTTTTTTTCGATTATCAATTGTCGTTCATATTGTGATTGTCGATTGCAATCGAAATTTGTCGATGGTAAAATTCTGATCGATGTCCTAGGAGCACAATTTATATTTGAGAATTGAAACGCTAATAAAATGATCTTTCAAATTGAAGATATTGGATAGTGGATTATTTATAATAAAGTATTTTTCATTCGATTACGTTAAACAATCCCAAACATGGAAACCAATCGATACAATCGACAAATTTCGATTCGATTATTAATCAACAACTGCAATCAGCGCCTATATCCTCACTCGCATAATAATGCAACTGCTCAAACTAAAGCCGTTTAAGCCTAATTTTAATTCTTTAGGTTGAGTCCTTTCAACCATTTCAAATCGATTTTTTGTTGTTGTATGGAGTTTGTATAAAATCGAATTTTTTGTTCAGGATTGTGTGTGTGCCATTTGACAGTAGCTTTGAGGCTTAAGACAAGTTTACAAATAAATGCATATATACAAATTCATAACAAATTGTCAAAAGTGAGTAAAAATGAACAAACAATGGTTGTAATTCCATTAAAGTTTGAAAAAAAAAACAAATTCCATCACATGTCGGCTTCACTGAGCATGAACCAAGCACCTAGTGCTTTCTAGAAAAAAAAAGCAATCCACAGAAATCTAGGTCAGTGCAGTGACATATCCATACAAATCAGATTGCTGACTGGATGGTGGTCTGGATGGTGGACATCGTTCATGCCCAGTGGAGACGGCATGATTGCGAAACTTCACTTTAGCTAACAGGCATTAGATTTTAAACAAGAAATTGTCAGAAATTGTCAGAAATCGCCTGAACACGTTTCAATAAAAATTTCTATTTAAAAAAACCTGTTCTTTCATTTCCCAAAGCTCATATACAAAAAATTGCTTGGCAGGACTTTAAACTAAATTGGATAATTGGTATTCGGTGGTACTGCCTATATTTGTCTCTACCAAGTGGGGGCTTCACAATTAAGGTCAGGACATTGTTCAAAGTTTCAAATCATGAAGTTAGTCCAGCCTATGTATGAAATGCCCTGAAGTATTTTCTTCAAAATATATAAATGTATGTACTTTCATATGAAAATTGAGCAACTTTCAGTATGAGCGTTTCACTCAAGGGCGTATGCTGGATTTTGGTCAAGCAAATTCATTCAAGATTTCTGTTAGGGGGGGAAATCTGATTTAAAAAAGTGCTTGCTTTAAAATGCCTTGCATTTATTGCATTTCATTTAAAAAGAAGATATAAGATTATAATGCAATGGCATAGAGCAATATCGCATAGTAAATTTATTATTGGTGTGTATAATTCTCTATCCTAGTAGTGTGTTTTGAGGTATTTTAGAACCTCCTTAGGTCCAGTTACGGTTTTAAACAGACCCAGTACGAATTTCAACAGCTTTTTTATTTTGTTTAAACATATTAAATGTAGAATGAATAATAAATGCGCATTTGGGCTAAAGGTCACTAAAATCTTTTGATTGAATTAGTTGAATTGCATTCAACAGTCCACAAAAACAAAAAAACAAAAATATTTATTCTTCATTCTTCTACCAGGCATCTGAATTTAACCAAATCCCACTTGAAGATATAGTTTAGAGTGCGTTTGTGCTGTTTACGGTTAATGAACTGTAAAATTTGAAATGGTTTACACAATTTGGTTTAAACTATGCAAGGATTATGCTGCGGGAAATTATACAAAATTTAGCCATATTACGCGCCAGCATCAAAACACCTTACCGACAAAGTAATCCGTTTCTGTATGGGCATTTACACACATATTATGCCGGTGTGGTTCTGTCAAAAGTCAAATGTCAAAAATTTAATTTGGAACTGTTTTCCATTGGACATCCAGAAGCCCTACGAAACTTCCGGAAATCTTCTGAAACCTTTCCATTGGCACAAAAATAAAAACTCTTCTGACGATTCTGAGAAGATAGTTTCTCTTCTCGATTTGAAATCAGAATCCACTCGAGAAGCACTAATACGTTCAAACACAAACGTCAAAACAACAACTTCATTAAGGAAAAAGAATTACCTAAAGGAAAATGTTTTCAAAAGTTTTTTTTAGACTTTTAAAATTTGCTGGCTTTATAATAAGCAAAAACATCAAATGAGGACGAATCCAATGAAACTTATATTCAATTTTGCAATATTTGTAGCGATGAACATACAGCTCTTGATTTTACCCAGGTAATATCCGGTTTCGCAACTACTCTGGTACCCGAATGGTGAGTCTTCGGGTACCCAGACTGCTCTAGTACATACATATATGCATATTTTCATAATAAATGCATATTTTTCGGGCATACTTAAAAAAAAAGTTAAATACAACCGTTTTCAAAGAACTTCAACTCGTAATTTCTCAGCAGTTCAGCTTGAGGGCAGTGCGAAAGAAATTCTTTCGCTCTCACTTTAAGTATATTATCTTCTGATTATTTTCAATCTATTTAGTCGTTTCTGGGATTCAACTTAAAAAGTTTAATTTTCATTAAATCATTGATTTATTACAGGCGTGTTGTTTTTTAATTATTTGAAGATCCCGTATAACAAACTACTAAATTCAAGTGTGGGCCTTATTGCGAGAGTCTATTCAAAATAGACTCTAAATCGAATAGACTTAAAGTCGACAATCGGTATTGCGAAAGTCTGTTTGTAAATTTTTTTCTATTTGATTTTTATATATTCTTCTATTGGATAGAAATTTCAAATCTATTAAGATCGATTTTTTTTTATTCAAATTGACTCTCGCAATAAGGCTGTGCATTTTTAGTTTCTTTTAAGATTATAAAAGACTTAATTTGTTGCTAAAAACAGCATAGGAAGTTTCTTTGTACTATTTGAAAAGAAATATGGTTTAAAATGCATATTTTAAGTTCATATTTCCCATTTTTTAGAGTACATTTTCCATTTCTAGGTGCATGGAAATCCTAGCCATATAGTTATTATAAGATAACTAACATATGAAAACATATCTCACTAACATTTTTTTTCTCCTAGCTAAGCCCATCCCACCGCCACAGAAGCCAATACCACAGCCCCAACGAAGGGTTCCATATATTCCAGTGTCTATGAACGAATCTGGAGAATCAAGTAACACAATTCGGCGATCATCAAGACTTTTTCCAGGTTTTTCTCGCAGTCGTCGAGAAGCACCAAAGTACTTTGACAACAGAGGTACAATTCAAGAAAACACAGAGAAAAGCTCTGCTTCTACATCCACATCTCAAAAACCAACAACCAACAAACCACAACTAATTTCAACAGAAAAAGAAGTCAGTGAATTCATAGCAAATCTGGTGGATAATGTTAAGTTTAATGGCGATAATGAGCTAAATAACAACAACATAAATGAAGACTACATAGAACCACAGAAAAAGAAGCAAAATATTCCAGCATTTCATGTGACATTTTGGATGTTCTACCCATATAGTCAAGGCAAGACTATGTGCACAGTTAGCTTAGGCGTCTTGGGAAGTATTCCCTTTCCAGCTGTTTACGGTTACTGTTTGGGTAATCGCAAAGATATTGGTAGCCATGTTGGAGATTGGGAACACATGAGTTTGTATTTTGATGGTACAAATACTCATCCAAATGAAATGTATGTTTCGGCTCATGATGCTGGCGCTTATTATACATACAATCATTTAACGGGGTCTTTTGAGTTTAGAAAACAAGAGACACGCAAAGGAATTTTGCAGCGACCAAATTTTCCTAAAACTGTTACAACATTCATTAACCATCCGGTTTTATTTGCCGCAAAGGTAATAGAATGCATTTATAATAATTTATGACCATAAATTAATAATCCAATGAACTTTTCAAAGGGATCTCATGGTTTATGGACAGCACCAGGAAAACATAGATTTGTCAAAGTAGCTCGTCTCTATGACGTTAATGGATTCGGAACTCCATGGCATACATGGAAAGAAGTAAACGTTTCTTATGAAAATTTCAGAACAGGTTGGTCAAATTTAAGATTTTTTTCTTTAACTGTGGTGTCGGTTGTAGTTTCCTTTTCTCCAAATAAAATTAACCATTAAAGTTTTAGAAATTATCTTGTTATATAACGCTTTTAAAGAATAACAGTTTCATTTTTTGAATATAAAAAGGTTCTGAAGAGGGCTTGAATTTGCGTTTTATTTAGTACAACATAAATAAAGCATTAGTTTAAGAAGTTACTATAAGGCTTTTAAAGAATAACAGTTTCGTGAGTTTCCTTTTTTTTTGAATATAAAAAGGTTCTGAAGAGGGCTTGAATTCGCGTTTTATTTAGTACAAGACCGAAAACCATTTATTATTTTTGTAGCCATAAACAATAACAATATTTTCTTATTTTTCAGCTCGCTCATTTGTTCCAAATTGGCTTAATTTTAAAGGTAAATGGGGCAATCCTAAAAGTAAATGCCATCCATTACGGAGAATAGGTTTAAACTTCTGTGAATACTCAGATGGACCAACAGGAATACCCCTTAAAGAACCCCATTTTCAATGTGATGCACCTAATGTATTATAGTAACTTTATATAAATAATTTTCATCTTAAGTTGTATTCCTTTTATTAATTTATTGCTATTATATGTTGTATGTATGTATTTTATAATTAGTATAGAATTTATAAGAAACTATTTATTGAAAAAAATAAAAGCACCTAAGCAAAATAAATAATTAGTAGCCACAATTATTGTAAGAAACAACTTTCCGCAAAAATTAAATTCACAATTTAACTTATCCGAATTAATTGTTTCCTAAATTCAATAAAAAAAAGGAAAAACCAAAACAAATAACTTACTTGAAATATTAAATTGGCACTTTCACTGAGAGTGGTCTCATCTGGGGAATCAACTGGAATTTGTCGGGTGAATTTTGTATCAAACTGCGACACATCGTCTTCGCTTCTCTGTAAATATTTATCATAATTTATTATTGATTATTTATAATTGATCTATAACAATTTTTGTAGAACTAACCAATACTGGTTTAATTGGTGGTTCTAAACGTCTGGCTAGAACATCAGCCCAATTGACATGCTTAAAGAATGGATGATCTCGTACAGCGTCAGCGTCTTCTAGTCCGTATCCAAGTCTTTGGTGAACGACACGCTTTAGAAGTCTACGTACTAAGTCTCTAGCGTCTTGGGTGAGGTATCCAGGTATGAATAATTTTGATTTTAATATAGTTTCAATAGTCTTTTTGCGGGTATCGGCTGTGAATGGCGGCTGAAAATTGAACAAATATTATTATTTACGTATTATGTTTTTTAATAAAGGGTTGTTTTTTTGCTGCGCTAGATTCGAAGGAGTAAAACGATAGCCACATTAGTTAGTCATAAGTAATAGAGATATGATGAGAGGTAAGGGATGCAAACCAAGTTGGATTGCGCGGTTGGTCGAAAAAGGTTAGCCTATAACCGGGTACATGTAAAATGGGCTAAAGAATGTTTTCTAAATTCATAGAATCTGGTTATAGATTTCCCAATACAATGCATGGAAATTGGACGAAGATTCTGGTGAATTCTACACTTTCTTTTTTTTTTTTTGCTCTAGCGTCATCATTCCCGCATATTGGATCTGATAGGAGCAAGAAGTTAATGATCAATTTTTGACCGGTTCACCTACCATTTCTTTCTTCTAAGGTTCTTTCTTAATTGCAAAGAATTTTAAGTTAGAAAAAAGCAGGGAAATTAGCAGATATTTTTCTGTAAAAGATAAGCTTTCACAAATTAAAGCAAAGTATTTTCAAAAATTGACAACTCTGTTGGCACTATAAAACATTGTATCTTACTTTTATATATATTCATTAAGTAGGTTAATCAAGTTAATTTGGAAAAAGCATCGATTTGATTGCTGATTTGAAAGTATAATAGTAATAGTAGTTTCGGTGTCGCGACAGATCTTGGAGAACTTAGGGACTTACAACTCCCAAACATTTCAATGTGTGCGGTGCGTGTTGTAAGTCGACAGGAATGGCTACGATGAGAACCACTTTTTATGACAAGATACACTCTTGGAGGATTTGTCATTTTCTGGAATCAGTTAGCTGTCTTTGGGTGGTTTACCTAGGATTCAATCCCATAACATCAGGGTGACGGGCAAATTGTCTAACCACTTCACCAAAAGGTACTACCGAAATTAGAATAAAATAAAATAATTGTACCCATGAAAATGCACAACTATTCTTATCGATATTTATTTCGTTCTTAAAAAACCCTAATCAACAATTATAAGAGTAATAGAATTTCTTGGATAAATTTTACACATTAAATTTGAAGTTTTGCTTAAAAAAAGATTAAATATTTACTTACCACACCAGTTAACATATCGAACATAAGAGCTCCAAGTGACCACCAATCCACAGCTTTGCCATGTCCACTTCTTGTTAGAATTTCTGGAGCCCTATCAAAATGAAATCCAAGCATATTAATTATTTATATTAATCTTTAATAAAACTTACATATATTCAATAGTACCACAGAATGTATGTGTTACACTGCCACCTTGAATGTGTTCTTTGCATAGACCGAAATCGGTTAGTTTAACATGTCCTTGTGCGTCTAATAAGATATTTTCAGGCTTTAAGTCTCGATATATAATTCCAAGTGCATGCAAATGACCTAAGGCCAATATGATTTCACTGAGGTAAAAGCTGTTAGTTAGAGAAGAGTACAAAAAAATTTATTTTAATGCAATTATAGTAAAAGATTAGTATAAAACTTACCATGTTGTGTCTTCTAGAAATATGCCTTCACGTTCCAAGTGAATAAATAGCTCTCCACCGCTTAAGTATTCTAAGATTAAATACAATTTTCCATCTGTTTGGAAGGCATAAACTAGTTCTACTATAAATGGATGCTAAAAAGAGGTTGTAAAATTTCATTTTTTCAATGTATTTTTTTGTATTAATTTCATTGTTATTCACCTTAACGGCTTCTAATATATTTCTTTCGGCTCTTGTATGAGCTGTATCTTTTTGATTTGTGACTATTGATGCCTTTTTAAGGACTTTCATGGCAAAATATTTATTAGCATCTCGACCAGCGGTTTTGCGAACCTAGAAATGTTTAAAAATAAGGTTAATTAAATGATATTTTAGATACAGTTATATGTAGTTCCAATATTCAGATTTTTGATTTTAAAAACATGCATTGTAACTAAAATGGGTCGGAAACTCTTTTATGAATAAGCGTTTACGCAACGTCGAATAGAGCCTTCATAAAGGCTTATACATTGCATTACTATTCGTCAGTTGGGAGGTGCGAACTCTAATGAATACGGCAGAATACATATAGAACCTTTAGGTTAGGTTAGATGGGGCAAATGATACGGCAAGCCACATTTTCTCACTCGGATCTCCGTGGATCCATTGCGCTCCCCAGGGTTAAGATATGTAGGTATGAAAAAAGTAAGGGGATTGAGGGGAGCTTAGGTATGGGATGCCTCCTTGAACCATCCTGAATTCTGAATGAATTTCAAAATATATATTTATAGAACCTTTGAACATCACGAAAAATATTTCCTTATCTTACAAAAATATTTCCAGTAAATATAGTATACTCACTTGAAAAACTTTTCCATATCCACCTTTGCCCAGCACCTTTTTCAATTCGAAATCTTTTGGTCCCAATTTAATTTTTCCTGGATTGACATTTTCTTCTGATAGCTGTATCGTTTCTGAACCATCGGTACTGAAATTGATAAAAAAAATCAAATTAAAATTTATAAACATTATGTGATATACATAAGTATGTTTTTTTGTAGTTATGAAATAGAACAAGTAAACAAATAAAACACACGACTGCATCGCACGAACATGCTCGTATTATTTAAGGGCCAAAAGTTGGCAGACCTTGAACAGAACGTTATTGCTTAGTCGAATAAAAATAGTTGACGAAAGAAATATTACAAAAAAGTACTTAAAACTTGGTCAATTTTGAAAAAGTAGAAAGGACTTTATGTAAAAAAACAAAGTTTATACCTCATTATTGTCATTTTAGGTTGGATTCAAATTTATTTTCTACATGAAACCAATACTTTCCCTATTGTGCAATCAAAGAACCAAATATTTAAAATAAATTACAAAATGATTATAGTTGTGTTTTTGTTCATTAAATAAAAAAAAAAGAAAAACAAAATTGATAATAACGTCAAGCATAGGATTATTAGCCTTATATTTTATATTATTCAAACAGTTAAAAAAAACTTAACATAACATTACTCATGCACGAGTTTTGATAATGATACGATTAATCAATTAAAAATTAAAGGGTTATTTCTTGTATGTCTTGTCAACGATAAGATTAACTTTTCGAAAACAAAACATTATCGATCATGAATTTAACAATTCAAACACTTTTGAGAATTTAAAAGAAAAATTCAAATTTTGCTAGCTTTTCTGTGTTATTTTATTAGGTTGGCAGACTAGAAAATACTGGGCGTATTTTATTAATTTCTATCCGAATGAATTTGAAATCGGGATATCTTAAAAAGTTTAGTCATATTATGTTTTCGCCATGCATATTGTGAGGTACTCGTAGTTTAGATTTCATTCCTGCTTTATGTTCGTGTGGGGTGTTAAATCCGAACCGTGATGAAACAAGGAAAAAAATGTAAGCTTACATTTTTTTTTGAGTTTTTCACTTATGGTATGGCTCGAAATGTATACTTTCAATTGCACTTTGATGTTATTTGTTAAAAACCAACAGTTTTCAAATTATAAGAAAGACTGCAAACAAATGCATTTTTATACAATTTTTTTGCGAATTTTGGCATGTTGTGTCACAAAATTTTAGTCCCAAACATAAGGTTCGGGATCTCGATCTTCAAGAACGTGAATCCATCCCACAATTTGCTCGCTAATGAGAGCGCTTTCAAGCACAATTGACAGAATTATTAGCATATTTTCGAATTAAGTAGTTTAAGACGAAGACATTAAAATAATGACTTCTCATGAAAGGTATTTGAAAGATTTAAAAATAATTCGAAGAAAAATTTTCATACTTCAGGATAACCATGCAAATTTATTTGAAAGAAATGACCTCGAAAAACATTAGGTTTGTTCGTTTAGCCCTGAAGTCCCCAAAGCGTTTTTTGAACAACCTGAACTAACCCTGACGAGCCAATTTTGTGTTTTTTGAAACCTGAACTAGACCTGAAGTAGAACTATGTTTTTTGCTGGGAAGAGCTGAGGTTAAAAATAAAATGTCAAAGTGGCAGGAGCTCTGAGGCATTTTATTTGCTGTGGATTCACGCTCTGCAGGTAATTCTTTTGTTTTTGAAATGGAAATTCAAGGAATAACAAATTTACGATAACTGTGGTTTCTTCTTTTTTTTCATTTCTAAATCAAATTTCGTTTCTTGTGTATCTCAACAACACTATTGAGGACCGTTAGTGTTTTTTGAGAACCGAAAAAAGCCCGATTTTTTTGACAGTTCTTGGAGTTGTCAAGAAAACCTGGGTCAACCCTGGTCAACCTAATATAACCCCCAATTGCATCAAAAACGTATTTTGTTCAAAACTTAAAATTCGATATCTTAAAAGCATGATGTGCTACAGCAATTCTGAGGCCAGATTCGAATTCAAAGTGATCCAAGGAGCACATTCTTTTATTAGGCGATAGCCCAATGCATGTATTTATGGGTAAATTCGAAACGTTCTTTCATGTGTCTCTCAGTCACTAAAGGCTTTTTCTGAGTTATGCGTCCAAGGAGACTAGCATTACGCAAACTTCTTTTAATATTATCTTGAGATAGTTCACTCTCTGATTAGCCAAAAACTGCTGATCTAATTTCTTTCGCTGTTGAAAAAGAATTTTGTTGGGTTTGCCGTATTTGGCAATGTCATGTCCATCTGGAAAAGTGACTGGTTTTTTGTCAAGTTTAGTCAAGGCCCTAACAAGGGTTCGGTACAAGAAATCTAGATGGGAAAAACTTGTCAAACACTAGCGAGGCCCTCGCTAGGAAAAACTAGTTATGGATAAGTCTTTTTATCACATCACAAATATCTCATGTATAACAAAAACAAAAATAAAATATTTTATACCTCTCCATCACACAACAGTAAGAAAAATTAAAGCACGTACATATATAGTTTTTTTCATTTTCAACATTACACAACTGTATTGCGAAATAGCTCAGGTAGTAAGCCCATTGGACTGGTTATCAGTTAAGACAACTTTTTTTTGTCTCTCGAGGCGGCAAACAGTTACTTTACGGGTGAGGCCCGAGACAAAATCGAGAGTTACCCTTCCAAAACCCTTGTTAGGGTCAATGTAGGACTTTCTAGTGCCATGTGGACGGTTATGTCATGTTTCGTTAGTGCGTTTGAAGTGTTTAAAATGTATGCAGTGCATATAATGTACTACTAACTTTATCTTACTTCAACTTGGCCTATTTCGAACACATTTACGCTGCTAATGCCGAACATCTGTAAAGTGAAAATCTTAAAAAGTCGAGTCATTTTTTTAAAATACTATTTTAACGGTTCGTTCAAGGATTGGCTTAACTGCGTGCGTCAGCGTATTGAAAATGAAGTTGAATAATCATTTAAAAAAACCGGTAAAAACTGAATATATGTAATTATATTTAAAAAAAAAAATCACTCCTGAATTTGTTTCCGCTCTAAACAAAACTATTATTCTAAATTTAAGAATGAAAACACATAAATACACTGGCAACCCTATTGAAAATTGTAATTTACCGTAACGTCAATGAAATGCGCGCAGTTTATTTGAAACGCACATTCTTGGGGTTTTTCCTAGAAATTCAATGATTATTTTCATTGAATTACCAAAAGCGTTGACTTTTCCTCCGAACCGGATAGCAAGTTTAATCGTCATTTAAGTGCCTTTTTGTATTTTTCTTATGTGATTAGTCACTTTCTGCAACAAGTTCACTTTTCATGATCTTATTAAAGAAAGAAAAATAAATTCATGGAGGCACAACCATCAAAAACATCTTCGACCAAAGGAGACAGTCACTAATTTTATTTGAATACATGTAGGTACTTCCGCCGGCCGCTGTCCCCGAAAAAAAAGAAAGAAAAACATCAGCCAAAGCCATAACCAGCCGCGCCGACTGACGAAGACGCCACTTTCAGCTTTTGTTCTGACTTGTCTTTGTTCGCGAGCCAGCTATGCGACGGCGACGACTAAAAGAACAATCGACGATATGGCCACGACGCTATGTGACCTCTAGTCTCTCTAGAATTCCTATCACTTGCCAATTTTTCATTCTTTTCTAATTTAATCACACACCATACATATTTCAATGAATCATTTGGGTGATCTTTTTTTTTTTTTTTTTGTAAAGTGATGTAGAATTCGGTTGAAGAAAGTCTTTTAGTGGCGCCGCGTCGATAAATTGGGTGAATGCCTTGCAACTTGTCTGGCACAAAATGCTTGTGTGTGGCTCTTAAAATAAACTACAGAATCTGAATCAATAGGGTCATTTAAGCTTGCAACTTTGCATGTTTTATTCTGTTAGATTTATAATTAATAGTAGAAAATTGTTTAAATTTTTATTTAATTAAATTTAATATTGTCACATTGGAATTAAATTCTATTTTATAAATATCAAAATATGATGAGCATTAATAACGGTAACGTAACGACTTTAAGGAAAAATTTAATAAATCTTTTTCAAGGGGAAGACGTTTCAAAGCTTTGATTGCTCACCAATTTATAATAAAAAATATGTATGTACATACGTATATTCTTGATTGAGAGATTTTCTTTTTGATTGAAAGATTTTCTTCTTTTTTTTCATAATATGTCTGAGAATATCTTGTACAGTCAATAAAGACCTCAAAATATTTTTAAAAGTTTTGACACGTGCTAAACTGTCTACTGATGGATTGTTAATAAGCTCCTGGGAATCTGGGTGAGCTCCAGCTGAAGTGACGTCAACATGTCGTAATTTCATCAGCGGTTATTGAATAATAGTACTTGGTACTATATCCTATTGGAATGTTTGGTAGAAATGTTTTCGTTGACTAGAAATATTAACTAAGTCCTAAGCTTTATTTGTCCATCAAAATAATTTAAATGTCAAATGATGATAATGATGAGTTTCAATGATGCCTATGATGGGCGCCTTATTGTATGATGGGCATGAAATATTTTTGTTTTTATTATTTTGCTATATATGGGGTATTTTTGATAGGATAAAAAGACTCATTCAACAAGTTTTTTTCAGCGAGGACCTCACTAGTGTTTGACGAGTTTTTTTTTCTAAATTGCCTCTACTGAAGCCTTTTCAGAGCCTTGACTAAACTTGACATTTTTCCAAGCGGGAAGTAGCATACTATGTAATTCCAACCTGCCTGGAAAAATATCAAGTTTTTGTCAAGTTTAGTCAAGGGCCTTAAAAGGCTTCGGTAGAGGCAATGTACACAAGGAACACTTGTCAAATACTAGTGAGGTCCTCGCTAGAAAAAACTTGGTGAATGAGTCTTGTTATCCCATCACAAATACCCTTTACATAACAAAAACAAAAAAATATTTTATGCCCATCATACAATAGTAAGGAAAAATAACGTAGGTATATACTTTTTCACTTTCAACATTACATAACTGTATTGCGAAATAGCTCAGTAGCTAAAGCGATGAACTGGTAATGAGAAGATCACAGGATCTAATCCCAGTTGAGACAACTTTTTTTTGTTTTGTTCTCTCTAGGCAAAAGGTTACCTAACGGACAAGGCCCTAGAGTAAATCGATAGTTACCCTTGCAAGCATCAATGTCAAAATTTTTAGGGCCTCGTTAAAAACTAGTATATTTTTCCAGCTGGGTAGAGTATTGGACTGGTAACCAAAATATCGTAGGATCGAATCCCAACCAAGCCAACTTTATATTTATTCTTGTTTTGTCTGTCGGGCAAAAGGTAACTTAACGCGTGAGGCCCGGTACAAAATCGAGTGTTACCCTTGCCGGCCCATGTTAGGATCAATGTAAAACTTTCTACAACCCCGTTAAAAGCTAGATTGTTTTTCCATGTGGGAAATAAAAGATATGATGAATCTCGTACGAAACCTAAAAATTAAAATAGCCATTTGGTGATTTTAACTTTAGTCAATCGCTAAAATCGTTTAAAATTAGATAAATGCTTTTTTAACTTACAGTAACAAGTTTATACTGCCTAGGCATCGTATTAAGTCGTTTAAAATTTAGCGCAATAGTTTCTGGTCTTAGTTTCAATGCTCCACTGTGTGTGGCTGTTCTGATTACAGTTTCTTTACTTTTTTGCTTCTTTAAAACTTGTTTAAGAAATTTCCTAAGTGCGTCAAACTGTAAAATAGTTCGCAAAAATCTTACAAGGAGTCCCATAACGAAATTAGGGTTTGAAAAAAACTTTTCTTAAAAGCATTCGATATGTAGTTATATAGTATTTTTAAGCTTATTCTTTCGAATATAAAAATTTGTGACCGTCACAAAAAATCTACTTGGAGTCAAAATAATAATCAAAATAGTGATTTTTTCCAGAGCAGGTCACAACTTACAATTTACTTAAAATTGAACTCAAACATCTTTGATTTCAATATAAGTAAAAATTGTCTCAAAACTACATTGTGTACCACGCTCTTAAATGTTTGTAATTTTTCCACTTCCATTGTATTTGTCATTTTATAATTATTGTTTTTAATTTCTATTTTGTAAAATGTATGTTCGAAGTATTTTGATGCTTACTAACTAGATATAAAGGGTGGTTAAATTTTAAGGGCCGATGTTGAATGTGAACCACACCTAAACGTCAAGTTTTTTTTTTGAAAGATGAAAGATACACAATCGACCAACGTGTTAAAGTTATTCAGGGTTATTATAAAAATGGGCGTTCAAATCAAAATGCAAATCGTGTACTTCGTGATTTTTTCGAGGCCCATTTTCACCTCAGTGGATTCGTCAATAAGCAGAATTTCCGCATTTGGGCGAATGATAATCCAAGAGTGATTATCGAAAAACCAATGCACCCACAAATAGTGACTGTTTGGTGCGGTTTATGGGCTGGCGGCATCATCGGGCCGTATTTTATTCAAAAATGAGGCCGATCAGGCAGTAACTGTGAATGGTGTATGACAGTAATTTCCTAAATAATTTGTGTTTTATTCAAAATCTACATCGGCCCTTAAAATGTAACCACCCTTTACTACACTAAGGGCGGTATTCATCAAGCACTCATAAACAGCTCTAAAACAAATAATATTTGAGCTTTTCATCAATCACTCGAAGACTGAAAATGAGAACAACTCTATTCTCTTAACCAGACACCCCCAAACCGAGGAATCAACTGTTTTCAAACTAGGCCATTTTTGTCGGTACTTCTTGGATTCTTAAATAAGTGAGTGTTGCTCATAGTGTATACACAAATTCTTTGTGACTGCAGTGAACTTTTTTTCTTTCCACTTATTTGTATTTAGTTTACTTTTTTAATGCTTGCTCCTAAGTTATGAGCGTTCGGTGAATACCGCCCTTCCCATCTTTAATCAATGATTATTGTGACTGGTAAATCCGCGAATGTTAGTTGTTAATTATCGAAATCACTAATCACCCAGTATTGGTTGATTTACAGATTTAACCCAGGTACATGCATTTAACAGGTACGTCCAGCCCTCGAAACTCGAGAGCTAATAACATTATTTGTCAATAAAACCTCGTTTAAATGGAGAATTGAATTAGAGCTGGATCGAATCGAAAATAGAATGTATATACCTAGATCAAAGGATTTAAGAATCGAGATTTCAGATGCTTGTTGGTGTGCGTGCGTAGTTGTGTATTTTGTTTCCAGACTGTTGTATGTTGTATCTTTGGCTTATTTTGGTTCTTTGTTATTTGTGGACGAAATTAATTTTTAGTAACAACGCGCACCCACACAATAAAAGCAAAACTATCACTTCAATTCCATTTGAATTCAGTCTTTCGATCTGGAATTGTCATTAGCCTGGGTCGAAATTTCGATCCGGATTGAATCCGGTCCTTTGATCCACTCATGTAAACGTGGTATGAGCTACTAATTTATTTCCTGCAGCACTGAACGCTGCCATCAGACATTCTAGTAAGTGCTAGAAAATTAATTGATTGGTGGGTCGAAAAAATCGAAACGTCACATTTAGGTTACGATAAACAATTGCTCGGTCTCTCTCTTGCTCTTGCTTATTACGCAATTGATTTTATTGTTTTTACGTTTTTGTGGTGTAGTAATATAATAAATTTTTGCATTCTGTACTTCTGTTCAAAAAAAAAAAAAAACAGTTCCAACGATATATAATTTATATGCCTTCGGCTTTTGTAAACCGCGGAAATTGTACAACAAAATTCGTGTTTGCCGTTTCTTACACGATGTCTACAAACTGGTCCTAATTGATGAGCCCGATAAACAATAATTTGTTTTGGCAATTCTTTGGTCGTAAGATATCGCTTCTACTAAGCTCTCATCGAACCCGTGACACCCCCTTTCACTCTCTGCCTGTATACACCCTTGGACATGATTCAAATTGAAGTCATCAAAAACTTGCGGAAAAATAATAAAAGTCTGACCCTATTATATAGAACTGTGTTCAGTAGTATAATTTTCGAGGTTTTATTTGGCAAGTTTTAACCTATCGAGATTGTTGTATAATAATGGGAGCTTTCGGTAATGCAAACTGCTGATTGCGAGATTCGACAGAGTAAGAGAATAAAAATGAATATGATTTCTTAAATAGAAGTCTTCTGTCTATTAAATTAATTTCCTGGAGAAGAAAAAAAATTGGCCAAGTCAACAAAATCAGATAAGAACAGCAAAAGATTTTATTTTTACCAAAAAAGTTTAACAATTTTAAAATAAACAATCTTAAAAGCATGGCATTATGTATTGCCGTCTGACAAAAAAAAAAAAAACGGTATCAGTTTTTTTTTCACAGGAAATGATTCTTTTTGTCTGAAATTTATGAAATTTAAACTGGTTTTTTGATAAAAGAAATTCGTTCGATTAGGAATTAACTATCGAAAGCAAACTTTGATAATCTTGAAATTTTGATTTTTGTTGACAGGTATTTTAAAATAATCATTTAATTAAATTGTGGTTTTGTAAAAAAGAAATGAATTTTTGGTAATCAATTTCAATTCTTTTTAAGAAAATTATCTTAAAGGAATTTATTTCGAGGATATCTGGCAACAATGATTGAAGTTGTAAGCTACACAAAACATTCGATAATAATAATTACAGGTAATATTTCTTAATTCCAATTTGATTAGCAACTTCAGCTTTCATTAGCACTTGTTCGTTCATTCGTGTGCTGATCGAAGCAAACAAAACAAGGAAAAAAATATTTTCTAATGCTAATCAAACATTTACACACTGTTCTCTTGTGGTTGAGTATGTGCAGATTAAACCTTATCACTTTTATCTGTGATGAATTTTCGATTAGCACTTTTTTTTTTTTTTTTTTTTTTTTGTTCTTCATGTTTTGATATTTTTAATCAGAGTACATATACATGTATACATTAAATGATTTATTGTTATACATTATGAGTAAAGTATAACATTGGAAAGAATAATTCCTTGTTTACACTTACCCTTGTGGCATATTTATACTGAGCTCTGGTTCTAGGTCGACCTGAAATATAAAAAAAAAAATATTAATGATTATATTTATAGGAATTTATTGTTATGAGGGTGATCATCGATCAGGAGGAGTGTTTGATGAATTGATTTACAAATGGATATGAAAACTTTTATTATTTTTACTTTTATTATTATTAAAACTATAAAAATGAAAAAGAATTTGAATTTTAGCAGGTGTTTCTGTCTAGTGTCTGTTGAGTATGCAAAGTTTAATAGACCTAGAAAGTATTAATAGGTCATACAATGTTTACCATAAGCAATTATAGATAAGATTGAAAACTGCAAACTCAAGTAGGAAAATTTATTAGCGATTAGGTAGGTAAGTGGAATTAAAACCGCTCCCTATACTACGATGTTATATTAACTAAAGGCCCCAACCCATAGAATTCGTTGCGTCCATTGTGGCGACTCCCTCAACTGACAAATCGATTTTATACGTGTTTCCTTATGGGAGCCGGCCCATAGGTGACGCATGCGTTAGCCGCAACGGACAAAGCAGCAGAACTTTAAACTTTTCCACTCCCGCAGATGCGTTGATAGTAACTTTTTGTGTGTTTGAATTTCAAGTGGTTGTTATGTGAATGTCAACGCATTCATTGGGTCACCTCAATCCGTCGCATCCCGCAATAGTCAATGAATCCGTCGCCGTCACGGACGCACGGCACGGGGCCTTAAGACGTTTTTTAAAGCTAGGCCGTGTGCCAGTTCCGTTAAAATGTTGGTTTAATTTGATCCCAGTGCCAATTGAATTGAAGTGGGATTTTTTTTAAACAAACATTCCCTATTAGTTTCCATTTTCGAGTTATGACAGTATCCGAATCTTGATACTATCCGGATATCCGGATACTTATGAGTGATACAATTGGGATCCGACACTATTCGGATAGTTTCGGATAGTGTCGGATAGCCGGATAGTTAAATTAGATAGTTAAGATCTGATAGTATCCGGATAGTGTCGGATCCTCGGATACATATTCAGATCCGGATCCAGTTTGCTGAGCTTTGACGTGTATAGAACAAGAAGAACAGAGAATATAAATACAAAATAAACACTACCTTAGCAAAATAAGTTTACAAAAAGTTACCTTTTTGCGGTAGGAGGGAGGGGGAGAGCTATAGGGGGAATTGTGGATTATAAAACTGCCAATTTGTTTAGGCACAATCTAATCATATGGCAAATGATTTAAAGGTAATTTTTAATGCGGAATACAATAGAATAAAAATGAAGACGATACAATCATCGTAAAAGAAGTTAAACTCTCTTTTTTTAATCAATATGAATGGGGATGGGTATAGTCGATCCGAATGCAAATCGTTGTTTCGAGCTCCTGAGCAGCTTAAATTTTAGCGTCTATTTGCCTCAGTTAAGTCAAAATTTTGCCTTGGGATCAAATTCAACCACACTTTTAACGCACGGCCTTAGTTTTAAAATGGCCAAAAAGCTTCAATTGATTGATGGTCGAAAACTTGGATTTACCATTCCTATAAATTATATGAATGGTGAACAAGCAAAATATGGCAATGTCTTACTCAATAAATTGCAATAATATACCTTTATATGAATTTCACTATAAGATTACTGGACATGTAACGGGTGATTTTTTAAGAGGTTTAGAACTTTAACAAAAAAAAAACACAAAAAAATCGAAAAAATTAATGAAATATTTATTTGAATCGATAGTTTGAACCTTGCAATTTAATGTTTAAAGATAATTTCATGCAAATGTTGACCGCGGCTGCGTCTCAGGTAGCCCATCCGCTGAGTCCAATTTTGGCATACTCTTTCACACATATCGGCCGGTATCTCACGAATGAATGCATGGATGTTGGCTTCCAGTGCGTCAATCGAAGCGGGCTTGTCCCTATAGACATTAGCCTTGACATACCCCCACAAAAAATAATCTAATGGTGTCAAATCGCACGATCTAGGCGGCCAATTGACCGGCCCGAAACGTGAAATTAACTGTTCACCAAACTCGCCACGCAATTGCGCCATTGTTTCGCGTGCTGTGTGGCATGTGGCACCGTCTTGTTGAAACCACATATCATGCAAGTCAAGAACTTCCATTTCGGGCAAAAAAAAGTTTGTTATCATCGCTCGGTAGCGTTCACCATTGACAGTAACGCTGCGATTCGCATCATCTTTGAAGAAATATGGCCCAATAATGCCGCCGGCCCATAAACCGCACCAAACAGTGGCTTTTTCGGGATGCATTGGTAGCTGTTGCAATGCTTCTGGCTGATCTTCACTCCAAATGCGGCAATTATGCTTATTTACGTACCCATTCAACCAAAAATGAGCCTCATCGCTGAACACAATTTTTCGATAAAAAAGCGGATCCTCGGCCAGCTTTCCAAGAGCCCATTCACCAAAAATTCGGCGTTGTGGTAGGTCGGCTGGCTTTAGTTCTTGCACCAGCTGTATCTTAAAAGGCTTTACGCCCAAATCCTTCCGCAAAATTTTCCACGTAGTGCTGTAACAAAGGCCTAACTGCTGGGAACGGCGCCGAATCGACATTTCGCGGTCTTCTGTCACACTAGCTGATACGGCCGCAATATTTTCTTCACTACGCACAGTACGTAAACGTGTTGGTGGTTTAATGTCCAACAAAGTAAATTTGGTGCGAAATTTGGTCACAATCTTCCGAATAGACTGCTCAGAAGGTCGAGAATGCCGACCATAAAATGGAAGCAGCGCGCGATGAACATTTCGAACCGAGCACGAATTTTGATAGTAAAATTCAATAATTTGCAAGCGTTGTTCATTTGTAAGACGATCCATGGTTAAATTGCAAACCAAACTGAAGCTGTTTGACAGTGACACAAGGTACTAAACACACGTCAGCTGTCAAAACCAGTGTTGCCAAAACCAAACCAGCTAAAAAATCACCCGTTACAATATTAGACCTTCATTCTCTAGCCACCCCGTCCCTATCTCAAAAATTATAAAATCTTTGGTTTATTGATTCAAGAGGTGTGTTCTGTCCGCGTGCAACAGGAATTATAACATTGGTGGCCTCGTCTCCACCACAACACCCACTTTCGACAGGATTTAATTGTATTTCCTAAGATTACAAGAAAAAAAATTACCTACCTAATTATTATTGTTCTGCGTTTATAATATTTAATTATTTATTTAAAAATACTCATTTAGCTTGTCAAGTAATTTTAGGTAAATAATAATAATAGTTTACACCACCTCGAATGCATTTGCTGCGCACACGATAAACGACAAATATACCTTCAATGCCACAAGTTGCATAATTCAAGGTTGAATCGAGTATGATTTGATTAGATATAAGAAAAAAAAAAAAAAAAACTATAACCTAGTACTACTGATTGAAATAGTATTTTAAAAGGGTAAAGAAAAATGAATATTTTTGCAAAATAATAATAAATAAACTTAATGATTACTTTAAAGAATGTTATTTTTCTTTTCTTTTTTATTGCTCATTAGTTAGAAGGAAAGCTTGTATAGGCAAATGAGTAGTTACTTGTTTACTACATTCGAGTATTGATGTTAGATGGTAATTCCTGGAAACGGATGAGTAATTGAAACAAAAAAAAAACAAATAAGTTATGTATTTGTAATATCACTTTGAACAAATGAGGCTGTTGATGAATTTTTAAGACGATGAGTTATGCAAAGGAGTATTATAGTACTAACTTAAATACATAGTATAACTATAGAAACTTGAGTCATCAAATAAAAATACATAAAGATGATTCATATCACGTCAAAATCACTTTGTTGAAATTTTGAGTCAAAATGTAAAAAAAAAACCTAATTGGGAAACATCTCTTCAATGCACTGAATTAAAGGTTTTGAATCGGTCGGCATTTACTGGAAACATTCAAATAGAAACGCATTAATATCCCCGTGGAAAAACAATCTAGTTTAAAGCACGGGTCACAGTAGAATGCAAAGCTTAAAAAAGTGGACAGAAAAGAATTTGATTAAAATTACTTGCGCCGTTTTGAAAAATAATTAAAAATCAAAAAAACGTTCAATCGCAGGTACCGTTGGCAGTTTTTTTTTTACCAAAAAGGGAAACTTGTTTACAGTAACGTCATTTTTGAAATAAATGACAAGTGCCGTTCATTTTGAACTAAAAATAATTGCAATTTCCCTTTTTAGGGAATTGACGAAAAAAAATCTCAAGTTCAAGGAAACCGCTTTGGTGGCTTAGGCTGTAGAGCAAGGTACAGAGTCGAGCTGGTAGTAGGTAAAGGTTTTTTTTTTAAACTCATAGGTAAGCGGTGCCGCATCCGGTCGGATCCAACTTTTGTTAAATATTACTCAGCAATATCATGTTCTTCCGCTAAAGTGCGACACAAATCTAGCATATGAAAGCATTTTATAAAAACTTACAAAAGCTTATATTTTCTTGCGATACTATAGGGGGACAAGTTTTGGATTGGTGGAAAAAGAATAGAGAACAGCAAAAAAGTAGGTGGCAAAATTCCGTCTGTCTTTCTGTTTACAACTCGATATACAGGCTTAACCAATGATGCGATGTTCTTCAAGTTTTTAACTAAGGCTTTTTTTGTGATTCTCCAGAGGCGAAATTGATTTTTTTTTTTAGCTCAATAAAAAAACAGTAATTGCCATACAAGCGTTAAGAAAGCAAAATCATTTTTTATTTTCATGGACAAATGAAGCTAAGGACTTATGTCGTTTTCCATTGGTTTCACTCAAGAAGACACTCACTTTGAATCCAATGGAACAGTGCTTGTTACTTCTACTCAATTCTGAAGTTTTGTACTCTATTGGTGAATCATTAAATATAAACTTTTTGCTGGCACACAAAAATAATAATATTAAAAACAATAAGTTTTCTTTTTGTTTTCCTTATTTGTTTATTAAATTATATTAAATTCTTTGTTTTCGAGTGCACAATTAATGAAATGGACTTTTAAAAATATTATGAATTTGCACCACAGCTTGTTTTGACGTTTTAGTTTGAATGTATTAGTGCTTCTCGATTGGATTCTGATTTGAAATCAAGAAGAGAATTTCTCTTCTCAAAAAGAAGCAGAAGAGGATTTTTTCGCCAATAGAATAGTTTTAGAAGACTTCCGGGCGCTTCGGAAGCCTTCTGGATGACATTAGTTAATATTTCAATTAGAAAAAAATTTCAAATAGGTCCAACTTTCGACATAAAAGTACTTTTTCTTATTTGAATGATTGAATTTACCAATGATCATTAAAATCTTAAAAGTCATTTTAAGTGGAAAGTTGGGCCTGTTTGATTTTTTTTTTTACTAGAAATATTCATTTTTTCATCAAAATAATAAAAGATTTTGCTTTCTGAAAGTCTCAATATGAATCATTTAAATTTAAAATGATATAATTCAATTTTGTTTTTAAATAATTGTCCAAAATTTTATTTGGATACTAAATTCTTTGAATGTGTAGGATTTAAGTTACAAATCGGTTTGAAACAAAGTAAATAATCCATTTGAAAATTTGTTTTCCGATGCTTTTTTCTGATACTACTAAGGAAATGCAAACTTAAGCTGCGTGAGCTGCGTAAGTTCCCGAACCCTTCGAATGTTAGGCGACAAGCAGAAAGGGAGAAATGATACATTGAATGACATTTATTTGGTCCTGTGTGCGAGGAGGGCGAATAGAGGAGAAGATACGAACGCGAACTCCTTGAGCTGTATCAAGACATGGATGTAGTCTAGAAAACCAAAACACGCGACTACATTGGCTTGGCTTGAAAAATAATGCTCCAGCCAAAGAGCTTATGAATTCCAGACCCCGGTTCTAGAGATCGAAGAAAACCTTTCGGGTTAATACACTTAGCCATCGCTGATGCCCGGACACTTGGTTTAGATGACTGTAGAAGTCTGCTCGCGATCAAAGAGGATGGAATGATAGGCTGCCGTGTCTGAGGCTAAAAAATTGGGAGCAGGATAAGTCAGTGTGCAAGTTAATGTGCGCATATGAGTATACATTTCCTTATTGAGACACAAATAATATCGACCAATTGCTCAGTTATTTAAGAAGGAAGATTCTGATTTTTTAACGTAAGAACCTATTTTTTATTTTACTAAAAAAAAGTCAATGTAAAGGTGACGTAATAGAAAGCGGGTTGAACTATTAATTTACTTCTGTCATAGGATTTTCAGATCAATTCAGTAAAATCCCGCCTGGAAAAATGGTAAGTAAAAAAGGCTTCGGTAGAGGCAATCTAGACAAGGAAAACTTGTCAAATACTAGTGAGGCCCTTGCTAGAAAAAACTTGTTGGATGAGTCTTTTTATCCCATCACAAATACCCTAACAAAAACAAAAAAATATATTTTGTACCCATCATACAATATTTGGAAAAATTAAAGTAGGTAGTTTTTCACATTCAACATTACACAACTGTATTGCGATATATAGCTCAGTGACTAGCATGTTGGACTGGTAATCAGAATATCGCAGGATCGAGTCCCAGTGGAGACAACATTTTTTTTTTGTTGTCCCGCTAGGCAAAAGGTTACCTAACGGGCAAGGCCCTAGAAAAAAATTGATAGTTACCCTTGCTAGACCCTTGTTAGCATCATAGTTAAACTTTCTAGGGCCTCTTTAAAACCCAGTTGATTTTTCCTGGTGGGATATTTTTTTGCATTTCAAAACTGACTTTTTAAAGTTATTCAAATCCATTACGAAATCCTTATGTGGTTGATAAACCCAAAGTTATATACCTATTCTTCAGTCGACAACCTTATAAATTATCTTGTAACCCATGAAGGATTTTCACAGAATCTGACATCACCAACTTGATTTGGAGATACATGCTCAATATATGAATTTTATTAAAGGCCCAAGAACAAAATACACTTCTATGTACTTTGCGAAATACATATGTATATAAATTTATTTCAAAGGTGAGCAATAATATTTTTAACGCCAAAGGTGTTATAAAAATAATTCCTAAAATAAAAAAAAAAAACAAAATAAATAATTCCCACACGAATCACCTTCAATATAAATAACAAAAAAAAATGAATGAAATAATATCGTCTATCGCTTGTCTGCAGAATCTATTTATATAAATGCAATTAGCAAGATTCTCTCAAATATACACTTTACAAATTAAAATGACAACATTTTCTTCCAATGTTTATGATGTTATATTGAAAACGAGAGCAATGACAAGAAGTCGACCCGAATTGAAAAAAACAAATCGAAATCGCTAAGACACGCAATCTAAAAATAGACAATTAATAAATTTTTGACATCCGTTCTTGAAATAGATTTTAATCTTTTTGTTATGTCAACTACCAAAATACTTGAATATTGACGGTCATTTTAGTTAATTGAGGCATTAAAGAGCAGCCAAGAAGAAAAATGCCTTAACTTAATAAGTTCCCATTAGGAAGAAGAAAACATAAGAACAAAATAAAAAAGGTCAACAAACCGTAACTCATTCTCCCCTGCCTTTCAACAAGAATGGAAATACATACATCAAATGACTCCGATCTACGGTATTAATTTTAGCACTTCTTGTGCAAGTAGATAATATTGAAGATTTTGCAGAGACATTGAGAGACTGGCAGCAGACTGGCATGTCAGTAAACCGAAATTAATTGTGTAACACTAGCCGTGTGCATCGGCGCGCCAGCCAAACCACAGCAGCTGCGCGTTCAAAAATCCCAACCGAAAATCACTTTATTCGGTTAATCACCTTTGGCAACATTTCGTCACACGAATGTTATTTTTTTTTCGAATTCTAGTTGATGGTAGGGGGAGAAACTCTTGATGATGGTACAAGGGGCGATCCCTTGGTGCGACAACGTGTTTATGTCGTGTCTATTACGAGATCGTTGTCCCCTTATATGGCAAATTATTTCGAGTTCAATGACATCATTGCGAGTGAATTGTTTTGTCTTTGTTTCTTGTTGAATAAGTTTGCTTAGCTTGTAGTCTGCTATACTCATCGTAGACATTCTTTGTTAAAAGGTCGTTCTGATTGTTGGGATTATAATCATGTTTTTATTTACAAAGTAATAAGTAAAGCGAGGAGTTTGGTTTTTTCCACACATCACACAGTCATAAACTGTATAAAATCCAAGTTATCATCTTACTTGGGGAGGTCAGGTAAGGTTTAAGTTGCAGGAAAACTGACACACTTACATCATAAGGTGATCCATTGTGATACCACATGAATTCAGAAGATTTCATCCCTACACGTAAAACAATATAAGAGCTTCTTATACAAATCGTACGAGCCCTATCCTAAGAATCCCTAAAAAAATATCATAGAATACATTACTGGAAAATATCACTCAAATTGCTATTACGAACGAATACTTCCGGGATTCGTACAAGTTTTGGTTAAGGATGGAACTCGTAATAGGACTGAATGTCTCTTTCTAGATCACTAGGATCAGTGTAGAAGAAATATCTTAGATGTGGCCAAAAGTCTTTGGGATAGATCAGAACATTTACAAAGAAGTTGAGGAATCGATTCTTCCTAGTAATACAGCTCTTGCAAAAATCGTTTGATAATACACCACTTTGCTTGATAGCCTATTAGACAGTGCCAATTAATAATACATATTATGTCTGTTTGGTACTGTGAAATTTTCACCAAGTTTCCCACACAGGGTTTTATTCTTCTGTGTTTTCTGACAGCAAATTGTGAAAACACCTTTTCTGCTTCAGTTCCAGCATTGGCCAAATCTATTTTTTTGTCGCTTTAGTTTTGTTCTTTTTATAGCAGATTTACATGAGCATAAGTTTACACGTGGCGATAGGTATAACTGTCCACTTTTATACTATGTTCCCACCAAAATCACACAACTGTATGCGGAAATGTGAAGATTTGGACTGAAATTTCTGAAATCCGAGATTTCGATCCAGGAGGAATATAGTATTAGCCAATTTAACAGCTTCACAATTTTCTGAGAATGTCTAAAAACCTACAAAACAAACGTTAATATTGAAATTATGTACAATGACTGGAAATTTAGGGTTGTTCAATAGTCAGCAGAGGCAGAGATTTTATAGAGGCATGGCTGTCTGATAAAATGCGGATATTCAAAGTTGATACATAAAAGGGCATAATCATAGATGCTGTTTAAGCTGTTACTAGGTAATCTCCAGTTTTGTCTAGCAATAGCTTAAACAACACCTATAAATGTGTCTTAATACGTTTCATTATACCAAGATTTACTTTTTTTATCGCCGAAAGTTCGGCCTTGGCCACACTAAAAAGATAAAGATAAAAGATAAAAATTTAAGCAGTAAAAGTTAAAAAAAAAAACACCAAAAACATCGATTGACTTTTTTTTGGAGCAAAGACACAAGGAAAAAGTGTTGTGTTCTGATAATAATATGCACCCAACCGATCCGCAGTAAATTACTGCACAAATCAATTTACTTTGACAGTTAATTCAATATTTCAACTCACCACAGCCAAAAGATTTAAATTTACTTTAGGGCGAGTTCAAGGAAAACCCAAGAAAAATACAGAATTTGTTCACCACAAGTTCGGGTTTTTCATAAACCGATTTGTGGTGACCCAGTGTGACTTCAGGGATCAACGAACAAACCTATTAAGTCAGTTCATGAAAATACTTCACCAAACTACCAAATTCAGCCAAAAGCTCTTCATGAAAGCAAAAATTGTGTAGTTTTTTGGCAGAAGAGAACGGTCGCGAGAGAGTAAAAAAAATTACCTTTCCTGAAAATGTTCGCCAAATTCTGTCCAAGAAATTTGTTTGGGTAGAAATGGTCAGCTCTGTGTTCTGAGTTGAGAACAACAATACAAAGATCAAAATGGCTGTTGTTTACCTTTAGTTTTTTTTCGGCAAAAGTATTAAATATGTGTGTGTTGTGTTTGATAAAAGTTGTGTTTTAATGAATCTGTTCTGCACAGCAAATTACAGAAAATTGTAGAAAAGATTAGAAAAGTACAGGATTTTGTGCTCCATTAATAAAAACTTTGACTCAAACTGTTCTACATTCTATCACTTTGTGTTCCATGAAATTATCTAGAACAGTTTAGTACAATATTTCTTGCACCTACTTTTGAGGTAGAGCAAGTAAGTGAGAACTGTAAAAGCACCAACTGATTTATTAGTTTGTTTATGTCGTTTTTCATTGAAATATGAAAGATTTGATTTTAAAAATTTAGAATTGCTGTTTTGAATGAAATATCTGGGCAAAAAAAATTTAGAATTGCTGTTTTGAATGAAATATCTGAGCTTTTTTTTGAGTGTATTCATTTTACACACATACTATATATACACGCATACCCAAATGTTATATGGTGTCGGCACAAATAATACAAAACAAACAAATTGCTCTATTTCGATTTGTCCTTTGACAAGAGAATGTTTGTATGTATGGGTGAATGCAGATCAAATCTCTTAAACTAGAATGATCTCATCTTTCGTCTTCAGATCTTACTTTCTTTAGAATAAAATATGAACAAATGGAAAAAATGCTAATCTTTTCGCAAAAGAGGGAAATCTTGAAAGTTACAAAAAAACCTTTAGTTAATAATTTGAAGAAATCCGCTTCAGTGGATAAGGTTGAAGGTCGAGGTACAGAAAAAACAGACACACAGATTTGAAAATTAATGCAATAAAATAACAATTAGTTCATTTTTAAATTTAAAACTAAACAGCTGATAGGAAACGGTTAATAACGTCAACACAAAGCTGCACTTTTCACCATTTTTTGTCCTGACAGTTTGTGCTATTCTGATTTAGTTTTTCTTCATTAAGGCCCATTTAGACGATCATTTAAGTTTCAGTTAAACAGAGTATAAGCCCCATTCCGACTATCATTTCAGTTTAGCTATCAGTTAAATGTATCACTTTTCCCCCACAAACATGGACACGCACTCCGTTTCGACATATTAGAAGAAAAAAACAGGATTCACCTGCACCTACAATTTAAATGACAACTCAGCTGAAACGTATTTAGGTACACAATCAGTTAAACTGATAACTTAAATGACAAGTTATAGGAATTTCATCAGTTTCATTTGCAGTCGAAAGCTTCGATTGTTGCAATTAAACATCAGTTTAACTGAGAGCTTAATACATAGCTTAACTGAAACTAAAATAGTCATCTAATTGGGGCTTTAAACACAGCTAGTGTGTTTCCCGTTGACGTTTTATACACAAAGCTTTTGTTAAATTTGTATCACTTTGAAGTTTTCCCCTCTTAGAGAGTTTCCCCTACTTACAAAGATTTGACAGTTTTTGAACTTCGTGCTACAAAAGAAGCCAAACATACATACATATGAAATAAAATTATTAAAAGTCTTCGCAATATCAGTTCCAAAATTATGTGAAATTTAAAAAGATATCTCTTGTTGGATGACCCTATTGTTGTTATCATCAGCGAAAGAAACTTTTGTTTTTATTTTTGCAATTATATTTTTTGCATAAATTTGTATTTTGTAATTTTCCATGAAATTTGTGAGATTATTCATTTAAATACCGTGACTAGGTATTTAAACCTTTCAATTTTCATTGATAGGAGTATACTACGATTAAGTAAGTCATTTGCATTTCATGCCGAAATTGTCATTAAAAATAAACAAATAAACAAGTTAAAATTATAGGTCTGAATAATGTGTAAGTATAACAAAGTTCATTCATTTCTAGGTGTATATGTATACAAAAAAGTGTTGATGTTGTTTTTTTTAGGCAAAATTCTATTTAATTCATAAACAGGTTTTAATACAATACAATATTTCTTGGTATGTACATATATAGGTATGTAGGTCCATAACATAACACTAATATCGAAATACACAAACATGTTGTTTAGTAACAGTAAGTGTCGAAAGTAAAAGCACACACACTTTTTTCTAAAGTTATGTCTTATTGAATATTTAAAAATGCAAGTTTAAAGTTCATATGAGCTTGATTCATAATCCGTTTCACCCAAGTACCATAGTTGGGCTTATTAGTTAGATGACTATCGCACCCGTCTAAAACGCAACGCATAATTTTGTCGATGTTTACCAACTAATATAAAAATCACAGCGATTGTCATCCAACTGATGAGCCCAACTATCATACCTTGGCGAAACGCAATATAGAGTTGAGCGCAATTGAACTTTAAACTTGAATTATATTCAGTCACTTCACTTAAACAGAAGAATTTTCTTTTTAAATTTTCTTAATATTCTAATATTGCTTAAAAATGTTTTTGTATTTTGTTTTCAATTTTATGATTTCAGCTTATGAAGCAAAGGCATTACTATTTCGGGCTAATAGCGTATACAATTATTACTCTATTCAAATTGGGAACATTGATGAAGATCGAAAGCTTCAACTGGTAATTTATTTGTTTAGGTAAAATAAGTTGTATAAGTTTTAACCTTTAACCATTTCATATCATTAGGCGTTTTCCATTGGAGGTGACCAAAAACTAACAAGTACTTTGCTAGCTTTTTCAATAGAACACATCAAACTGCTATCCCATGTAAATTGTATCTACTCGCACATGAGAGCATGTGCAGTGGTAGTACTAGATTATGGTTTTCATCTACTCATAAGTGCTTTGCCACCCCCAAAGGATACCGGCTGTTAATTGTCTGGACTAGCAGACCCTAACTTGCGTTGCGTTAAGTGAAACTTTTTAAGTCAAAAGTATAAATGCTAAAATTTCTGTCGTAGAAACCGGATAACTACCTACATAAAAAAGGTAATTTGCATGCTTGTGCCCACTTGACATGGAGTCAGAGGATATGCTTTTGATAATTTATGAATTTTTGTTTCAAATTTGAAGAAAATTAGTTTACCCCCTTATTCTCTAGCTCAATGTTAAGTGGACGTCAAGATAATAATTATATTGTGGAGTTATCATATTTCTACCAAATACAACAAATTTATTCTTGAGTGCAAATTCTCACATGTAAAAAAAATAAATAAATTTGTAGGCGCAACAGCTCCTGGAGAATCTTGGCCTAGTGACTTACAACTCTCAACCATTCAAGTGTGCGTGGTGTTGGCAGGAATGCAGGGGACCTACAATTTTTGCCGAGTCCGAACGGCTAGATAAGAAGCACTTATTTAAAACAAGTATACTCTAAGAAGATTTGTCAGTTCTTTGCAAGAGGCAGTACCTTGGGAAAAACATTTCTGTTTTTAAGTGGCAGCGGCTGGCAATCAAGCCCAGACCTTCGGCATGACAGTCCAACGCACCAACCATCATGCCACGAGGTACTACAATTCTCACATGTCACATTGTTATAAATCACTTCCGATAACTACCCCTGACCTAAAATGAAAAAAAAAAGAAAATCGCATCTCAATATTAAGTATGTACCTAATTAATTTTGCGTAATGTGCAAACAGCACTTAGCGAGTTGCAATATTATTTATATTGAGGATGTTCAGTTCACTATAGGCCTATGCATGATATCGGATGTACTAGTGGATGCAAGCTAATTGCTTCGATTTTATTAATTCGGTTAAAATTGAAGTTCCAAGGTAACTAAATATTAAGTTACTATTACCATAGGAAAACCACTATTGTGCCTTGTCGGCAACATGTCATTTGGCCAAGACGTTTAAATGAGCCATCGATAAAATATTGTTTAGATGTATCAAAGCATTCCGTTCCAACAACTTGTGGTTTCCCACTATAGTTTACTAAATATTGAGTGTGTACTGCGTATTGTATAGCCACTAATGGCTCCCACTGTCTAGTATCGTGTCTACCAATAATAATTTTAAAACAACAAAAAAGGTGTTCCTATTCAAATTGACCTTGATTGTTCCAAAGTCTGTTTATTGACCTCATCTTTCCAATCAAATAATATTTCTCTACTCTGTCTTTGCTCACGGTTCACATTTTTTTTTACACAAAAACGAACACATTTAAAGGTAGGTAAAACACAATTTGATATTTTTTATCACAAGCAAGTTATACGCGTATATATGTATGTATTTCAGAGAAAGATTGAACGAAAAACATCTAAACAATTTAAATAAAAAAAAACGTCTTCTATTGCTTTTGTGTTTCGTCGTTGTTCGTTGGTTCCTTTTGTCTGTGTAGAAAACTTTCACCAAACAAATCGCAATATCCCAGACCAGATATACAGAGTTCTGAATTTTTATGAACTTAGCCTTGAAGTTTTGTTATCGAATTTTAATGGGTGTTCCGTTAAGAAATACAAATTTCAAAAAGAACATAGATAGAACCAGAATAGTTTTGCTTGTGGAACGTTTAACAGGGTGGGGGAGCACACATGGCACATACATATCTATGTATACAATTATGTATAACAAAAAATATAAATTTATGAGGGTATACAACATATCAGAATGAACATTCTCAAATAATTTTTTTTGTTCGTGTTCGCATTTCCTTCTATAAAAATAGAATCTCACATCAGAACTTGGATCTCCAAAAGTGTAGATTTTTGTTCTACGAAATAAGAAATGTCCTTCACATTGTAATATACAAGTATTGGAGGGTGTTTTTGTTTTTAAACAAAAAAGTATGACAGACACACACTTTGACTTCCGATGAGTCCTTTAATTAGTATTTTTATAGTTTGCAAGACAAGAAGGCTTTATTTTATAAGCAATTGTTCTAAAAAATACATAGAAATGCAAATCTTTTTTTGCTCAAAAAATTATGTGTGATTAAATGCGGTTCAGTGGCAGACATTTGACCATGCGACAGACTCGTTAGCGATGATGACTGTAACAATTGCAATTTAGAACAAGGTTATCTACCTCACGACCTTGAGTGGGAGATTTATTTACAGACAAATTGATATTATGTATAATTTTGTATTTTCAATTATGTGTGTGTGAAATTATCTGTGGAAGTTATCAAATGGTTTTGGAAAAAACGCCTTTAAGGCAATGTACCTTTTTGTGTTCTACGTAAGCTGTTCTTTATTAAATTGCTGATAAAAAAGCATGAAACTGTTATGAAAAAATGTTACAAAAAAACAAAAGAAAGAACCGTTGGCCCAGTTTACTGGCTGAACAGAATGGAGACGGAGCTGCAACTGGAACTGCAGCTGGAATAGCTGTCAAAATATTTAATAAACACAAATCCAATTATACAAACACAACAGGACGCAGCTGCTAAAGTTGGCCAACTTTTAACTTTAGCATGAAGCTTTTTTGACGTTCAAATTTGAGTGAGGATTGAGTGAGCTTCAAACTCTTTTCAATCTGTCATCAAGACGTAAAGTAATTTTAGCTTGCATTTCATCATTATCCATTTTTATTTTTATGTTAGTGTCGAATTAAATCCACACAGCTAACTTCAAATGACACAAATGTCAGAAATCTATACAGCACATTGTGGTAGGGTAAGAAAAATCACGTACGAAATTTTTTGACAGCTATTCCAGCTGCAGCTACAGCTTCAGTTGCAGCAATCTTTTCTGTTCAGGCAGTTAACAGTCAAAATATTTATGTACGTCCTGAAAAGAAAAATGAGTTAATAGTCAAAACTTCTTTTAATATATCGTCTTGTACTGACAAAATTATGAAAGTACATTGTAAACGACATGGATCCATAGTTTTAAGTCAGTTAAAAAAAAAAAAAAAACCAACGGACACATTGTCCAATCTAAAATTAAAAATTTAGCAACCTGAACATTATGGCATTTTGGTTTAACTGAAACGGACATAATGTTTCATTCAATTCATTTCATTTTGTTGTAACTGAAACGGATATAATGTCTCATTCAATTCTCATTATGGTTCAATATTATTGCCTTTGTTTTACTAAAAATTGTTTATTAAAAGTTTTTGCATTTTTGCAAACAAATGTATTAATTTACATTTGAAATTTTTACTTCCGTTTAATTATTTAAAAAAAAATTAATCTGCGGCTTGTGAAGAATTAGATCGATTAGGGATTTTACCCTCAATCACAACCAATTCAGGTGTGCGTGTTGTAAAGTCGGCATCAGACATGAATAGCAAACACTACAAAAATTTGTCCGTGACTACAAAGGGACTAATGTGTAGTAGAGAAGAATAATTATTACCGTTTCATTCGGATTTAGTTACATAAAATTTGACCAATTTTGAATTTACATTATGAGATTTTGCACTACTATTGGACTCTGTGAAAAGTTTTTTGGAATTCGTGGCACATTTTCGAATAAATAAATTTGTTTTTTAAGTGACTTAAAATTACAGCTCTCAACCGTTCCTCTATGTGTTCTCAGCAGGAAATGGTTTTCATATCATATTTTTGATTACGATAGGGCTGATTAATCTTTATTATATAGGTATATGTATGTACGTTTGTACAAAATTGCTTCTTCTGTTCTATGAAACATTATTACAACATTGCAACACAGCTCGTCCAGCTGTACTGTAACATCCAGGTATCGGTGGCTCGGAATATCTCTTTTCACTTGCGATGCTCCTCACCAGCGGGTTTATTTGCTTGTTGGGTTGCTCGTTAGTCTTTTTGTAAAATGTCAAAACTGGCTTAAATAGCAAAACTGATAATATTAAATTAGCCAATTCATAAGTCTGAGCATTCAAAAATATTAATTCCTCACTCTGAATGAGCAACAGAAGCTGTTCAGTTTTCAGATCGCTTACTTGAGCAGATGGATTCGTTGTCCTTAGTACATATTTTACAACAAAACTTTGAAGTCTCAGAAATATAAACATAACATAAACAGGATTTATACGCAAAATTTCTTTATTTTGCTGTCCAAAACATACAACAATACACTTAATTTTGAAAAAAATATAACCTTAAATTTTTTTTAACAAGTGTGGAAGCAAAATATGAAAATCATTTTCATCGCACAAATTTGGCAGTCGTAAGAAATTCTTTTTCACTTTATTCTGACTATTCTGACAAACAGTACCTGACACAACATTTACAAGTAGAAGTGATTCCTTCAAATTCATAAATGTTTTATTCAGAAAAATGTCAATGCTTATATATTTTAAAAACTGTATAGGTACCTACTTAACGTAAATAAAATAACTAGTATAAAATTTTAAGAATTCTAATAAACTTTCAGTTATCAAGGTACGTTGAAATGTATCAAGTTATATCAAATTAACACAAAAAAACGATTGCAGCTGTGAATTAAAATACAAAAACACTTAAAATTAATGAATTTATAGTGTGAGACCCTTTGTTTTGTCTTGCATTTTCGTGAAATTGATTCAATTATTTTTTTTTTATTAAATTATGTCGAATCCCATTCCAAGCCGTCTTTATTCTTCTAACAAAATCGTCTGCAATTCTGACATTTACCCCATTAATTTTGCATTTGACGACCCCCCAGTGACTTTTTACTGGGTTCAAATCTAGTGAAAACGATGGAAAATTCATAACCAAGAAATTGTGGCCATTGAACCATGTTTTGACTAGATGCGGCGTTTGCTTTAGGTCATGATCCTGCAGAAAGACCCAATCCAACGGAATTTCCCATGTTCCATTCAGCATTTTGCATGGCGGAGGGAATGTTATGGTGAGGGGTTATTATTCTGCTGCTGTTATGGGGTTACTGCATCGCATTAATGGAATAATGGACCAATATATGTACGAAAGTCTCTTAGAGGATGGTTCAGTGTAATATATGTACCTATGTTACTATAAGTCTGGCAGGATAGGACCAGGCAAAAAAGTTACCAATTTTAATTGAATCACCAAAAAAAAGTCAAAAGAATCATAAAAGATCACTGAAATCTAATTTTTATCAACTTTAGATGCCAAAATTTTATATTTAGAAACGGATTTCGTAAAAAATTGATTTTCTTTGATGCTTCAACTGATACTTAATCAAATTGCATTGTCAAAAATCATAATTTTATACAATCTATAAAATGATTCTTGGCTGCCCCTGAACCACAGTGCGGGGTCAAGTGAGCAGGACCCAAAGAGGGAGTTCAGATCCTTGAAACCGCGAAGCGTCCCGTACATCCGTAGCCTTACCGACAAAAAAAAAATTAATAGGTACCTGCTATAATTCGCAAAAATGTAGTTAAGTAAATACCTATCCAAATAGTAGGTAAATTATTTAAATCACATTAAATAGTGTTTCCTCACCATAATATTTTATAGAGACTCACTGTAAACAACAATCAAAGTTCTAGGCGTGCTACGGAGAGTCCCCCACATTTCTGAAATCACAGAGATCTTACTGATAGCAGGTAATTCCAATAAATATTTTAGTCTCGGTTTTTTTTTAAACAAAAAGTGAGGAATTTTCTGAGGACTAAGTTCAGTTTTCTGAGATCCCTGAAACAATGAGAACTCAGAAAACTAAACAGACTAAATATTCTTATTAAGAAACTAACAAGACAAGTACCTACCTACCATCCGAGGTATGTAGGTACATAATATGCTTAGTAAGATAGTGGTATCCCTTTTCCTTTTCCCAGAAATTCAAATTAGCAAATAAAAAAAAAACTGGACAATTTGTCTAGACAAAACAATAAATCTGGCCATGCTCTATCTCTCTCGTTCTCATTCGGCCTACACGCATGTTGAGACAACGATACATTAATCGCACACTAATAAATATGCTGCATATTTTGTACTCGTAGTGTAGTAATAAATTGTGTGAAATTTATAAGGCCAACAACTAAAAAAAAAAAGAACAGCACGCGCATGCAGCAGAAAAGAGAACCGTTTTTATAATTTTACTCATTGTTTACTCCAGTGCAGCTGCACGTGAATAATATATACAAATATAAATTTTGCAAAATATATAACGGAAATGCACGTTAAATGAGCGAGAAAGCGTTATATTTTCTTGTATATGTACTTACATCATCAAGTTCGATAATATCGTCATCCGAGTCTCGATGATTTTCTTCCTCGTGCAATTCCAAATCGAAAACGTCAGTCACATCACTAACATCAGCCATTGCGCTTATTATCAATGAATGAATAATAAATCAATCGAATAACTTTGGAAGTTTGTTATTGTATATTTAATGCGACAATAGAAAAAAATGCAGTTCAGTTATATTGATGGATAGACTATCACTATCCTAAAGCAAAAAATGTATATTTGTTATTGTCTTCTCTAGTTAAACACGTTCTCGACGCGCGCGACGCGACACTACGACGACACGACCACGGCGAACAACAATTACTTTGCGGCGAAAGTGTGTAAATCGAAACAGAAATGTCGTTTCCGAATAAGTAAGACAAGGACAACGGGATATATTTTGATGGCAAAAACTTGTTATCGTTGCACTCGCGGACACGATATTTTTGTTTTTGGGTTTTCCTGTGTTTACACACACGAAACTCAACTTGCTGCCACGCACACTGTCAAAGTTAAACTTTTTTTTATTTTAACTTTTATAAAACTATATTTTTATTTCTTCAAATTATTTGGCAGTTGTCTATTAATTTATCAAGCGAAATTTGTCACAAATTTTGATATAATTTCCACAAATCCTGAAGATGTGCGTAGGATGATAAGATTAACACGAAAATATGTCACGCAATACAACACCTCACCTCACTTACTTCACAACTAGCGAACGAACTTGATCTGGTTTCGCGATAACGAGGCTTCCAAAAAATAAAAATTCCTCGATTATCAATTTTATTCGAAAAATTCCATAAAATTTATGTGACAGCAGCACAAATTTAATAATTTTTTTCAATTTTTTTTTGGAAAACTTTTTCCCACTGAATGCTTTCAAAGCAAAAAAATTCATCTACACAAAACGAAACCAAAAAGGTAGACACTGGCCTTTTTTTACACGCTTCCTTGGCCCATTCCGTTTAGTTTCTTTTTGGATTTTTTTTTTGTTTTACATTTGATCTTTTTGCTTCTGTTGGCTTCTTTTATGTTATTAACTTATTTTCCATAGAATTCAGAAAGAATTTCAAGTTTTTTGATAAAAAAATTGCGCGTGTTGATTAAAACGACTTGCGTTTTTCACGAGTTTGTATTTGTTTTCTTCACGGAGAGAATGCTCAAATCGAACTAACTAATCAAAACGAAGAACGAACGAAATGGTGAAGAAAATGGTCGATGGAATACTGCTGCTTGTGTTTGGCCAAGCACAAAGCCGAATATTGTTGTTGTATCGGTCTCTCTCTTCTGTCTTTAATACTTGGGTTGTGTTCAATAAGTGCAGTTGATATAATTTTATGGCACATTGGTGATTTATTTAGTTGATTTCCCTTTTAATATTTTTAATTGCCGAATTTCTTGATATGATTGTTCAATGAAAATAAGAATATCAAGAATTTTTAAGCAGCTCAACATTAATTTAACTTTTTTCGCTGTTGCCTAAAAATTGTCTTACTTGTCCATAGTTTGATTAAAGATTATAGTCTGTGAACTTATTGATTCTAAATCGGTTGTCAAAGCCTTGACTTAGGTGATTTTTATTTAATTAAATAAAGCATATTTCCAACTTTTGAGACACTGTCTAATTAGTCAACAGTGTAAGAAAATCTAATAAGTAAGGTATATATTTGCAAACACACCTTATAGACGCTGTTTAGTTTGGGAAGATTGAGACCGGTCTCACGGTACTTTCTGGACAAGATACAAATATAAACACCGACCTCATGAGACTCATTTTTTGGGGTTTCAATGTGCAAAGCATTGAAGTTTGTTGTTGTTTCTATGTGTTTTGAGGAGCCTCAAATGGTCGAATGTAGTATTGTCTAATTATTTGAAAATAGTATCGTCTAAAAAAACGACAACGATAGCTATGACCCCTATTACACGATGATTATTTGCGTCTGATTCTTTTCAAAACTCAATGAGTGTGAAGGGGAAATCAGATGTTTCTTCTCCTTGGCATACAAATTTTACTGCCAGATTAAAATTATGGTTATGTTATCGATAATTCAAGTCTAAATGGTATATCAAGGAAAAAGGTAAATAAATGTTGGAATGTCTCGATGTCGTTCTTTTCGCCAAATTTTATATGGACATGCAAAAAACGCAGCTTTTGTACTATTGTGAATGATTCGCTACGATTTTACATTGGTTTGGGAGAGGCTTCGGCAATGTTTGAAATATACTCGTAGCAGAAATAATAGAATTTTTAAATAATAATAAATCCATTACATCTTAACTCACAGGGTATAGAGATTTCTAACATCGCAACCGCCACAATCCCTTGTGCAATTTTTTTTTTTGACTATGGATACACTATATTGCTGCCAAGCGCGACCATTGATCACAATCAAAAAAGTTTTGATTCTTAAATAAGTGTTTTTTTTTTATTGTTGTTGCCGTTTTGTGTGAAGTTTCTCTGATGAAAATATTTTTTTATTGTATTTGGGAACGTTCAGACTACCCAAGGGACCAGATGTTCATTCCTCTTCATTCATTGATCGCAAATTTAACCAAGGTAACTAGGTTTGATTGAAATGTCAAAGTTGGAGCTTTACTTCAAACATTTACCTTCTGAAGAAAGTACCGATATTATTTTTATATAAAATATACCTAACAACAGGTATCCTTTACGAATTGTAATAAAATAGCTTTTTGAAAAGGGGCTTCTAAGACTATTTAGTTTTGGTATTAGCAAACCCTATAGAAAATAAACAAATCGCATACGAAACTTTTAATTTGTTTATGTTTTTTACTTATATACAGTTTTTTCATTTGCACAAAATTAAAAAGAAAAAACAATCATAAAACAATAAAGTTCAGCTTTCAGTTCAATGACAAAATGCTGGCTAGAATATCTAAGAAAATACAAAGAAACTGTATATTTGGAGCCTTAATGCATGTTCCTAGCATGCTTGGTTCCTGAGATGCACGATGTGACCTACTTACTTCATATTGAAGAGAACTGTTAACTTCACTGTGAAATTCCTCGCAAGAGACATTACCTCACAAAAAACATATCTGTTTTTAGGTGTCAGCGGCTGGGAATCGAACCCACACCCTCAGCATGACAGTCCAACGCACTTTACCATCATGCCACGAGGTAGGGTGAACTGTCCAACAGTGAACCACTTTTTGTTTGACTTGATACAATTTTCAAAATATTGGCTTAAACTTCTATAGGGGTTTAAAAGTACTTAAAACTTAGTTTGTTAACTTTATATTAAAAAAGGAAATAAGAGTATTTATGCAACGTCGTAAGTTTACAAATTGTGTAAAAAGATAAGTTTACGCAAGGTTTGCATGAACGACCTTTTTTATACATTTGATTAAATGCTTGGTAATTCAATCAGAGTAAGAGTCACAATGACGTTTGGATAAGTTTAACCAGTTTGGTTAATTTTACGCAACAAAATCCTTTGATAAGTTTAACCAAATTGTGTAAATCATTTCCCATACAAAATTTGACAGTTCATTAACCAAAAGATAAACTTAACCAATTTGTAAGCTTATATACGGTTTTACGAAGTTGCATGAATACCCTTAATGTCCTTAAAAAGGTCATGGGAAATAATTTATTTTAATTTTTTTCAAAAAGCATATCAACTGGTTTACTGTGTAACAGGGGGTGGCAATAGCAAACCACTGCGTGTTACGCAGTGAACCATCAATTTTTCAAATTGAAAGTTGCTAAAAGTAGCAGATCAAAAACTTCAAAAATAAAATATTATTCTTATCAAATTAATTTAAAAAAAAAAAATATTATTTTTACGAAAAGAAAAAAAGGAATACAAAGTCATAAAAAAACTATTTTGACTTCACAATCATGTATTTGTTTTCTCGCTAAGTGAAAATCATAGCAAATTATATAATAGAAACTATAAATAAAAATAAAACTTACATCAAAGTTAAAATTTTCTTGGTTGCTCCATGGTCCACTGTACAATTTTTAAAGTTGGTTCACTGTTGGACATAGTGTCTTTTTGGAAAAAAATATTTTTATAAAAAAAGTAATTTCGTTTGATCAATTCTACAATTTTAAACTATATTCAACAAATCCCTCTAGACACATCACTTTTCATTCAAGGAATCAAACAAAAAGTACGATTTTTCATTTAAATACTAGCAGTTTCACAGGTTCCTGATCTGCACAAGTACCCATAAGCTAACAGCTTCAACTTTTTGTTATGTTCAAAAGGAATTAGAACGCGTTTATTTTTAGATTTTCTTCAATTTTTTCAGGTGTACAGGAACGCAGAAAACTTTAATGGTTCTTTGTTTAAGGTGGCTCACTGTTGGACAGTCTACCCTACTACGAAGTCGACAGGTCAGTATGTTTTTTTTCTTGCAAAAAAACGACCTCACAATTTTTTTTAAATGTTATCAAAACTGTGTATGTACATATATAAAAATTTTAGGTTTTAACAAGACAGCTCTAACGAATTAAATTTATTTTTGCGCATATAATTATATTGTACTTGTTTTTGAGCTTCAAGTTATTTTACGACTTTTTTACACAGTTAAAAGACGATTTAATTGTTTTTTTATTTGTTTTTCTGTAATTAATTGCAATTTTAAAAGTTCTAAGTTCCCAGCAACTCGAACATAAGAGCAAGCACATGCGATCCAGTCATGAATTTTATTTCTTTTTAAATACAAAGGTAATCGTCTTTTGAATCCCATTTTTTTAGAATTTTTTAATCTAGATAATAATAATTGATCAAATTTTTTTAGTTGGAAAATACTAGGCTTACCGATAAATTGTGAATCCACCTGCAAAGTATTTTAAACGAAGTCAAGTAGCTGATTCCTGTGTACTACGTTCACTTTTAAAAGTTCCTTTGGTAGTTAAGAATGACCGTTTTCAGCGATAATAATGAACACAAAGAATTTAAGCATGGGAAATCAAATACGTTTATTTGCAAACAGATCTTTGCTTAGATTACACATTAAGTAACTTTATATAAATTAATAATTTGCAATAGCAATTTTGTTTTATACATTTCTTTTTTTTCATGCGTTTTTTTTTTAAATACTTTTATGTTTTTGATAATCTTGTTGAAGTGCAAAAATATATATACGAATAGCCCATACTAAATGCAACAAAAAAACATTTTTATAAGTTTTTTTTCAAACAAGTGCACACATTTAACTTGTGCTTCATTTTTTTTTTGCATTTAAAAGTGAATTCAACTCTTGAATTTCAAAACTTAATTTGTTACAAATTAATAAAAACAATCTTTTCTTTAGGATTGTTTAAAAAAAAAAGAAGTTATATTCGAGCACCAATAATAAACTTATAATAATTATAAATATTAAAAATGAAAATAAATTAAAATTTTGATTCCCATATTGTTTTCCAGGCAAAACGAGAATTATTATATTTCTTTTGATTTCTGTTTCAGGTTTAATACGATAGGATTCTACTGCGAGATTCGACATCCTGCTGCAGCTGTTATTTCAAATTATTGAAACTCAAGGTATCTCTTAAAATGGGCCTTTCCCTAGGTAGAATATCAATACTGTTGCGACTGAGTACGTTGTGAAATTTAGATGGCATCTTTGGAGAATGTTCCATTACCATTGCTGCCCTGTCCTGAAAAAAAAAACAAACAAAATACGCACACACAAAAATTGCCAATTGTTTTTTTATATGTCACAAATGAACTAAATACGTATATAAACTTTTTATTTTCATTTTCTTATAATAAACAATAAAAAAAAAAATAAACGTAATAAAAAAATAAATTCAAAATTAAGGCTGTGAAGTTGGTAAGTGATGCAAAAAAAATTAAATGACGGTGTAATGGCGTGTAACAATAAACATTATACACGTGCTACGTACATTACAAAAAGGTACATGAATATTCCACAATGTGATTGAATGAAAAAATAAACTAAAAATACAAAAAGAAAAACAGTAATAATGGTGAAGTCAAGTTAGTGTTAAATGGTGGTCTCGAGCTCTCTCTTTAAATGCCGTCCCAACGGTAATAGGTCTGTATTGGCCTAAGCTACCTGATTGCTGGCTTCATCGGGACCTGGATTTGTGTACGACTGGAATGTTGGGGCGTCGCGCCTCGTCGTCACTTTTTCCTGTATAGAATTGAAAGTTTTCGACAGCCATGGTTGCCAGCTGCTGCGGTTGTTTTGAATTTCTGAGAGGGTTGCATTGAGCTGATGGTTTAGGTCCTGATTCTTGCACTCAGCCTCCACTTGAGCTAGTTTTGCTTGAGCAAGTTCAAGCTCGAGCTCACGTATCCTTTGTGTAGCTATATTAAAGGGATCCAGAGGTCCTAAAGCAGGTTCTTCTGTTGTTTTCTTCTGTTGTTTTAGAACATTTTTCAAACAAGAATCCTTTTGAATCTTTTCCGAGCATACGCTGCATTTTGTTATCGTTTCCTGCAAAAAAAGAAAAGCTCAAATTAACGAGACTGTTTGGTTAGTAATTAAATCTACTTGATTCCTTACCGACATCCCATCGACAACTTTGTTTAACTTAGTTATTTCTTCTTCCTGCCGCTGTATGATTTGTTTGTAATCATGTGTAATTCCGGTGTGTGTCTTTTCGGTTTGAATTGCCTTTTCATTGTTCTCTTCCATTTTTTTTTGCAGAAGAGCGATTTCGGCTTGGAATTTCTTTCGTTCCTCGCCAAACTTCGCTTCGTAGATTTGTGCCTCTTTCTCGATGCGTTCGTCGTTCTTTTTCTGTATGAAAAACTCATCTTCGTATTGTTTTAATTTTTTGACTTTACGTTCACAAGCCATTTTCATGATTTTACGGGCTTGACTAGAGCTGCGACATTTTTTGGGCAATGTGACTCGGAAATACTTGAGTATGCCTTCAAAATCCAGTTGACGCAGTTCGGCTTCGCAAATTGAAAGCAAAGTGATGGCCACTTGAAATAGCAAAGGTATTCCATCGAGCAGAAATACATCGAGTACATGAAATACAAAACACAAAGGGAATCTTGCCGTAAATAAGGTGAGGAACCACTGAGATGCATACATATGAGTTTCGACACCACATCGTTCGAAATGTTCATGAAGCTTAGGCAAATGTTCGCGGATAAGGCGGTCAAGTTGAAATAATCGCAAGTAGAGAGATTCAAAGCCTTGCTTATAAAGGTCCCGTAGGCGATAGTCATACATTAGCGAGACCAGCACGCAAAATGAGTCTTCTTCGGGCATCTTTTGAGAATTTGATTGTAAATAGAAACATGCAAATATTAACAACAAAAAACTTACATGCAATAATAAACTAGCAGCTATAAAGCTCAAACCCTGACAGTAGCCAACTTCACTGTCATACACGGCATATGCTTTAGACACTTTGAAAAGTGCATCTTGCCCAGATCCACCGGTTTCTTTGAAACATTTATGAGCAGGAAATGTTCTGTGAATGTCTCGCTGGATTACCGTTTCACATTTTGTTTTCTAAAAATATTAACATTTTTTAATAATTTGTCATGAAGAAAATAATATTATAGTAAATGAATTTAATAAATATTTTACTCAAATATGTACAAATTTAGGAACTAGCCTAAATTGAAATAAAATTGTGCTTTATAGATACATTAATACTTACTTCTGTTATCAAAGTCCTGTACATGTCGGTCATTTCTATTTTACCTTCTACATTTGACAATTTTTGCCAAATTTTTCCTCTAAGAGCTTCAGGAACTCCAAGTCTTACAAGCGGAGCTAAGTTTTTAGGTCTTTTTTCAGTATCCCATTCTTTTAATATCGGATCCCATTCATCTAACGTATATTGTGAGCATTCCTTGGAAACCTCACCAGTGCCACTGAGCAAGGGTTCATCTCCATCGGAACTATAATCTGTTGGACAATCATCTTCAATTGATACCACACTCGACGATCGAACCATTCGTGATAAATTATTGATGCCAAATTTGAGGAGAGACGATTGTGGTGTCTGTTCGAGTATTTCCTCGGATGGATCAATAGATGCCACCTCCCAGGAGGCTTCGTCGGTTTTCTTTAAATGTAAATAGAAACGCAGCGACATGGGACGTTTGGATGTAAAATGATCCATTATACGAATTTCGGTTTGTGACTGTATTATAACCGGAGTTTCGATAACAAAACGTACAGGTTCTTGAATTCCTCGAATAACAAGGTCAACAGCTACGGTGAGGAACGTTTTATTGGATTCAAAATTGAGTTGTTCAAAAGCTTTGTCACTGGCTTTCCATTCGGCACGGATTTGATACGGATTTAGTGTTAAAGGAGTTTGATTATCGACGTTACCTACTTGGTATCCCATCGATACCATATCGAGTAACTGCATATCAGCCTGACGGACAAGTTTGCCTGGACTAAGGAGAACTCCAAAGCATCGTTCTATGAACAATGGCTGGAGAGTTGAAGATGCAGTCTGTTTTACAGTGATACACACTTCTTTGTCGGTCTTGCAACGCAACTTGAAGCTTGATCTATCGCCCCGTGGCACTGCACAATATGCTTTTGCCACTTTCTCTCTGATCTCAAGTGAAACTATAAACTCATAACCGGCTGCATTAATTGGATTACCACTTATGTCCGAGGTTATTGAGTTAATCATTATACTGTCGACAGCAGATGTGACACTGCATGTCAGACTGGCTGGATAACGTCGAAAAGCTTTGGTGAAACATGCTAGAACAGATAAATTTCACAAAGAAATTTTAGTTTTCCAATAATAAATAAAATAGCTGTGAAATCTTACCACTAACTTGGTTGACTGCTTCTGGTATGTGACATCGAAATACATGACATTGGAACAAGGATTCACCATACAGCCAAGTAAAAGCAAAGCAACTACGTTCGGAACTTTCAACTGGTCCGCGAAAATACAATATTATGGTTTGTACTTCATACGACGATATAAGTGAATTGTTGTCTGCGTCATACAGCCTTTTGTAAAAAACGATAAATCATTCAAATTGAATTTCTCGTTTTATATGAAACAAAAATAATCTACAATATTTACATCACAAGGCCATCGGAACAATTAGGAATGCTCACAGAAACTTTAAGGCCAACTGAATTTGATCCCGTGTTCAAATCACACATTATTCGGTGAATGTCCAACTCTGACTTTGGGGCATTTATGTTGGCTGCTCCCAAGTAAGTGACGCCAGAGAAGATGGTGCATCCCTGTTGGTCGATATCTGAAACTAAAAAAAAAATAAATACTTTGAAAAATTATTTTGCTAAGACAACGCCTGTCGAGCATTGGTTAAGGGCAATCAAAATCAATTAGAAATAATGTATTACAGATCGTTCAATATAATTGCCATTTGAATGTCAGAAACTTAAATACATTTAACAGATGAGTTAGAATCACTGTACACATATTTGTGTACTGCGAGTTAGAATGTTCTACCTACCTCAATCTCTATATTCACTCATCGGTTGAGTGCTTTTATAGGGTTTGATACAATTTGTTGAAATAGACAATAAGTACGACTATGCTTTGAGATTCGTTCAATACAAAAAGTTAAATTACCGAGGATGTATAAAACGGAATGTTTTATAACCACTCGTCGCGGTTATTTTTGTATTGGGTCGCATTGAAAGATGTTATCCGATTTTTGTATTGTCAGAACGGTTGTAATACCAAATTTAATCACAGTACGGAGATTTATGAATACACTCTCGCTACGACAAAATATTTTTACATAAGAATCAATGAGAGGATCGATTTATTTTTGCAAATAAAAGAATAAAACATAAATAAAAATTCACATGTGTCTCTATAAGAACCTAGTTAATACTTTACTAACCCTCAACAACCCTACTAAGGGGTCCTATATCACCCTGCGCTTAATTTAACTGATAATATTTCTTAAAGAAGTAGCAATAAAGGTTCGTTATTTTTTGTATTCTCTTCTAAGTTTGAATCCTATGCTATGAATTGCTATTTAAATATTTACCAAAGTGAATAATAAAATAACCAAATATGTTTAAAGACATGTATTTACAAAAATATGTCGATATTAAAAACCAGGATGCCATGGTAGGAAGAGTCCACTCTAAATATGCTTCGGGTTATAGCGTTAAAATTTTATTTACAATCATTTTTAAATGATTTACATTTTTGAATGTATGTTTGTTTTTATTAAAATTATGTAGTGCATATATGTACCTCATTTTCCGGACAAGAGTGGGGTAATTTTCTTTTTAACTACTACTGACTTGATAAATTAAAATTATTTTTTTTTTTTTGAGAAAACTCCAGCCTATACACTTGGTGGGGTGGTAACACACACAAGTTGCTGTTGTTCTTTCAAAATTATTTAATATAAATATTTGAATATTGTTATCTTGACCTTAAACAGTAGACTCATTTTAATTGGAAACACCAATTTCAAGATTAAACTTTATTTACATATTTATTTCAACTGGCGATATAGAAAATGTTATATGATATTAACTTATGAATGATGAATAAATTGAATCATCAAAATGCTTAGCTTTGAAACTCAAACTGTTGAGTTTCCAAAAATTATAATTCTGTATAAACTAGTGAAATGTGTTTGAATATTAATGTTAAAAATGTAATTCTTGAGTTAATTAGTGGCAGCACCAAATTTGTCATTTTTAGTTGTGTCGACATTATAATCTGTGTCTACTTCATTTTTAAAAACACGCATTTGTATTTCATGACTGAACTAACTGCAATAGTGATTTTTTTAAATTTACTTTTAAATCGTAGATACGCAAAAAAACGTATAAATTGTTATAATAGCTCTCGTATTTCATACGAGAATAAGATATTAACGGCAGCAAATATGTGAATATAAAAATCAGATACTGATATGCTATAAGTACCTTTATAAAGTAAAAAATATATTAAACAAAATTATGAAAATCAAAATACTTCACCATTAAGTCAGTTTAAAAGGGTGATATAGAAAAGTGTTTACTTATTTATATATGGAAGTTGTGTTCCTTTATACGGGTTGAGTACGAAATACCGCAAATTAATATCCCGCTCACGAAATATCGCAATAACGAAATCCCGCTTTTTATAATCTCGCAAAATTATAATAAATCTCGCACGAGAATGCAATATAAATTATCGAGATCGTCCCCTGATTGCAAGAACTAGGTAACTTAATTTTAAAAATTTTGGAGATAGCAAGGTTCATAGATACCTAGCAACTAGGGATCGTTTGAAAGTTTAATTTTTATGTTTCTCACACTTCATAAATATCTTATATTTTTCAATTGTTAAAAAAAAAATGGTAAAAATTGCATAAAATAATACCGTTTTTGACGAGATATTGTAAAAACTGAAAATTGAATTACCTAGTTCTTGCAATCAGAGGACGAGATATATGAGATATCGTCGGCTTAGAGTGTAAAGCGCCTAACTCCATATTTTTTTTACCACTATAGACCACTTCAAAAATTGCTAAAAAATACAAAAGTCTATCAAATCTTTTCAATTTCACTGAATTTGGCAATTACAGTGTTGAAAAATATTTAATATAATTTTGGTCTTATTCAAATAATGCGAACACTTTATTTAAAATATTTGTTTGTAAAAAATGCAAAATGTGAGTTAGCTGCTTTACACTCTAAGCCGACGATATGTCACCTTTTGTTGCGAAAGTACCCTTTTTAGTTGAATTTTCATTGAAACATGTTATTATTCTTGATACTATTCTAAATCTCCTTGGCAATCGATAGAATTTAAGGTTTTGGACCAGATTAAAAAAAAAAAACAAAAGTAATAAAAGTGTAAATGACGCCTTTTGTTCTAAATTCCTAAGCTGTTGTCAAAAAAGCAAGATAGAGGAACATGGAAATTGTACTCGTACATCCAGTTTAATGTGTGTCATGTGTGTATTTGGCCTTGAACTAACAAATATTTTTAACTTTATTAGAAACGTATGTAAAATGAATAAAGGGCTTGTTAACAGCAATAAAGGTGGTAAAAACTTTTTCTTGATGGTACTTCTTCTTGTGTTCTTAAAAAAAAAAACCGTGTGAGTAACGAATGGTGTGAGATTTGAATTTATGAAATTTTGGTAGAAATTTGTGAAATTTTTCGGTGCGAGATGTAAATGTGAGATTGTTAAAAGAGAGATTTTGTAATTGCGAGATTTCGTTATTCGAGCTCTTTAAAATAAAAGCAATATTTCGTCATTTTGGTTTGCGGGATATCGTATTGCTCCGCCATCATACTGAGTGATTTTAATTAATTTCCCATTAAAAGTTGTTCTTTTGTCCCGATTAGGCAAAATGAACAAATTTCGACACATCAATACTTTTCGAGGTCCCTAGAATTCGAACCGAATCCATCTCTTTAGATAGGTGTCTGGGTGTGTACATTAATGTATGTACATTCTTGATACCTTTATCCTTTACCGTATCTCGAGAACTAATAAAATTATCGACTTCGGAAACAATTAATTTTGCATACATATGTATGTACCAACGTTTCTCTGCCTACATAAACACGTGCCGAATAGGTTTTAAATTTTGTTTAAAAAAAAAATATTTACATGAATTTATTTCAATGCCTATTGGTCGGAGGGAAAAAGTGTGTATACAAGAAATATTTAGCTTGCAATTTTGAACAATTGTTGTATTTAGTTCCTAAGAAAATAGAGAGCAGCAAACTTTCCAAACATTACTTGTTTATATTACAGCTTTATAGTATCTTCTTGAGGACTAAATGCAGAGAGTTGGACCAAGGACAACAATTGTTCAAAATTTCAAGCTGAATATTGTATGGACATTTTTCCCTTCGACGAATAGACATTTAAATAAATTGATGTACAAAAAAAACGGTTACTGGTTTAACACCTCAAAAGCTATTATTGAAGGTCATAATTTCATAAAGATTTTATCAACTGTTCTACAAGTGAGATTTACTTTTTTCTGCACTTTCAGATGTGAATTGTAGGAAGAGGGAAATTACATAATTTCTCTCTTGTAGTATTCGCCTATTTGCACTTCTAGAAAGGGCACCTGACTGGTTATTTTAAGTTACAGAAATGTCATACACTTGTATAAATTGACTTTTATTACAAGTATACTTATAGTATTCTGTTGAAGTCATTCACATATTGTTTATAATATAATACGTCAATGATTACAGGAATCAGGAGTATTTTTATTAACTAGTATCAGAAGCTTGGTCTTTTATCGATCAATATTATTAGTATAGTATGAGTATATTCATAAACTTCAAATGTTTTTGAATCACTGCGTTTTTGCGATTCTGATTCACAACAAAGCTGATGCTGATAAGAATGCATTAGCAAGAACGCATCAAGAATTTTCATCATTTTGGTTTGTTTGAAGTTTGCGCATAACTTGATGCAAGTTTGCAATAATGAACACGTTACACAAAAAGTGATGCGGGTTTGATGCATTTATGAATGCTTCAAGGAAATGATTGTGCATCATTTTGCAACGATGCTTTTGTGAACTTAGACTTTATTTTTGTACGTATTTATTCCATGTAGTTTTTTAATCATACACTTCATAATCTATTGATACTCACCTTCTTCGTCAGTATCACTTTTTTCCGGCTTCATATCATCCTGTTTTTCCCCGCCAGCTGGGCTGCCATCAATACAATCGTAAAACACTGAATGACCCACCTTATTCACATCTGGTGTTGAAATATTCGATGTTGGTGATAGCAGTCCAACATGTCGACCAAGAGTTTGAGTACCCAATTGAGTGGCTAATGGTATATCTGTTGATTTAGATGTTCCGGCTAAGGGAAGTGTCAACGACTTCTGTGCCAATTTTGCGGCATTACATGAAGCTATACAAAAACAAAAATAAATATAAATAAGTCACACCACGAAATTAGATTTACTTGAAGAAAACTTTGCAATCAATTACGATCAAGTAGGCGTTTTGTTTACAAATACAAAAATCAATTAATTTATAATGCAATACACTTAAACAACAAAAGACAAAAATAATGGAAAGAGGGATGCGAGGAGAACACAAAAAAGGAAAATAATCAAACTAACTTGTGTACGCCGATAACATACTAATTTGAATTTTTTACAATTCACTTTGCACAATAATTTTAATTGCTTATTTTTTGTAAAAACTTATTATTTTAATACAGCAATAACGATGGGAAGGTTATTCACTCTAGTTTGCTTTGCTGGTTCAATGCTTCCACCCGACTGATCATTTGCATCGATAAATCATCTGATTCATGTAATTATCGATAGAAGCAGAGAAGCTCACTCGCTCTAATAATAAACCATCTTCGGATCAGTATGTTGACCGTTTGCGTTTCTCTTATTGGAAGCGCCCAAAATCAACTCACAAAACAAGCATGAAGTTCAGCCACGATAAGTTCAATTGAGCGAAGCAGGATAAAAAGAGATTACAAAAAAAAAGATTTGTAAATAAACAAATAATGTAGATCACCGCTGTGCGTAGGGTGGCCGGCTGCATTCGGGATTGAGGTATTTTTTATTTCAAATAAAATTCTACGTTAAAACGGTTGAGTAATCGAAATCGAGTTACGAAAGAAAAAGTTTTTTTTTTTGTTTATCATTGTCAATCAATTCACTTATAATTGGCCGAACCTTTAAAATTTTTGTTGATGATTGAAACTTCAACAAAATTTTTATATTAATAGAAAGGTAAAAAAAATTACAGGGAACTGCACCTTATCAAATAAAGATTTTTAAAAAGAAAAAAAATACAATTGATTGATTGTTTTTTGTATCTGAAATTGCAACAGCATGTGTTTAAACATAAGCTGCTAGCTGAATAGCTTTTGTTCTGTTGCAACTTTTATTCTACAAAAAACTGAACAGACCCTAGCTAAGCTAAACAACTGCCACATGATAGCAAAGTTTCTTAATGTAAATAACAAGAATTGATAAGTCTAGTCTAACCGATTAGTTAAAAATTATTGATTTATATTTAATTGACAGATCAAATTGATTGCTTGTTAACAACAAATTTGATCCAGATTAACTCAACAAAACAATTTTAAATTTTTTTGTCTACAATTTAAAGAATTGAATATTTCGTTGAAGCTATTCGAATGTATTATTTTCAAACAATCAAGACTCAAGGAAAATGACAGAGCATTATTTCCTACTTTTTAGCAGTGCATTGAAGGAGTGATTTTACTATCACAAAATTAGAAAACGAACCTGTTTTTAACCTCCCACCAAAGGCTAAGAAAATAACCTGCAAGACTTTTATATTCCATTTTCCTTAAAAACTGCTTACTCATATTTTGGTTATATATCCACTCCTTAAATTTGCTGTTGGCTATTGTTTACATGTTTTAGAAGTTAACTCGGGTTGAACTCCGAAAAAAGTATGATCTCTCACTGAAGAGCTGGGTCTAAAGAGAGTTCCGGAGTAAAAAAAAACCAGTAATTTGATAATTATGTGCTTGCATATACAAGACCGTTTTTTTTACTCTCATCAGATACTTTGATTTATAAAACTATCTTTTTTACTTATTGGTTTTACTAATTGGTTAAAAAACCATTTTGTAAAAGTACTCGTAGGTTTATTCGTTGAGTCCTGAAGTAACCTTGGGGTCGCCCCAAAGCGTTTTTTGAAAAACCTGAAGTAACCCTGACGATCCAATTCTATTTTTTTTTTAACCTGGGGTCGCCCTGAACTCATCCTGAAGTAGAACTAAGTTTTTTGCTGAAGCGAGTTGAGGTAAAGAATAAATTGTCAATGGCAGGAACTCATGCATTTTTTTTTGCTGTGGATTCGCGTACTGCGGGTAATTCTTTTTTTTTTTTTTAATGGAAATTCAAGGAATACATCATTTTATTTAAATAATAACAAATAGAAATAAAAATGGAAAGTATATAGTTCCTTTTTTTTATTTTTAAATCAAATTTTGTTTCTTGCTTATCTCAACAACACAATTGAGAGCCGTTTAGTGATTTCTGAGAACCGAAAGACCCAGTTTTTTTTTTGATAATTTTTGGGGTTGTCAAGAAAACCTGGATCAACCTTGGGTAAATTTCAACGAACTTTACATGAATTTTCTGTCAAAAAAATGGTCATTAGTGTCCTAGTAAAAATATGGAATTTTATGTAATTAAACCTTTATTTGCAAAAAAGCTATAGCGTAAGCTACATTCGCTTTGAAAAATAGCCATTTAGCCATATTCTCGTTTTCTAAAAGGCTTTTACCAAATAATTGAGGACAACATTTTTTTTCCAACGATGTCCTAGAGAACAAGTTTTTCTATTTATAGACGACTTAATTGTTTTGCTCTATAATTTTATGTACGAAATCACCATTTCACGCAGGCACACTTTTAGGGCTGAAAAGATCTGATCTGTTGTCACAAACCTAAGGTTTGTTCTCTTTATAGCATCTTTGTTCACTATACGTTAACATTAACATGAAACAATTGGTATTATCAAACCTATCTGGTAAAATTTGTCCAAATCAAAATGAAAAATCAATTAATTAAAAAAAAACGTTTTGCACGGAATATTACAATAAAATTATAATAACCGGTGTTTCACTAGAAAAACTTAATTATTGAACTATATTTTTATTTTTATAAACAAACCAACCATATCCGTGTTGATGAACGCTTTAAATAAATTATAAAAGATTTAAAATTAAAAACAAAACAAATTGTTCAACTGAAAGCATCTAAAGCTTTCTAAGGGATACAATATATTCCTGCATTCCGACGCATTGGCATTAAAAAAATCAACATAAAAACAAAGGCTAGCGGAAGCATGCATTTAAAAGAACAAAAACAGTTATGATCTTACGAACATGACCCAATAATATATGAGACATTACTTCACTACACACACTAAATTTTATATATTTTTAAGCACATTAAAGCACTTTCGGTTGGTTTATCACCTGTATCTTGTATAAGATTTGATTCATTCATCATAATATTGTTATTTACAGCATTCTCATCGTTAATAGCATCCAAAATGCAGGCTTTAACTTCCATCGAATTACGTCCGTTGTTCAATTGACATAATGCCATCGCCTCTGTTGTCCTATCCACACACAAATCATTCAGAAGTTCATAGTCACACTTCGAAACAATTAGATCTAGAGACACACACATTTTTTCAGGCGATTTACAGTAACAAAAAAAAAAAAATAAAACGAAAAAACAAATTAGAAATAAAGTGATTTTATTAAAGAAAATGCGGAAAAGGTGGGACATAGAGTTTCTATAGACAGAACTGTGGTGCAATATTTTTGTTTTCAGTTTAATTAAGGAGAAGAAAAAACCAAAAAAAGCACCAAGGAGCAGCAGCATGCTGATGGAGATTATACATATTCCGATTGTAGTCATGCATTCGTGCGTTGATATTATTCATTTTTGCTTTCGGGATAAGAAGCAAGACTACGCATAAACTACATACTGTGAAATAAGAAGAATATTATCATATTTTGACATTATTTACCTGTTTGTTCTAGCTCTCGAATTGCCTCGGTCATGTCGTTTTTTAGATCATGGAAATCTCCGTTGTTAGGTATATCTAGAGTTGGTGACTTATTGTTGACCTTGGTGGACTTAGTGTTCATTGGCTTATCTGTGATAATTTCGTATTCTCCACTTGTGCTTATTGAATCAGACGACGAATTCGTGCTGATGTTATCATCCATGACGGTTTTAGCAAGTTCAAAACACACTAAACTTTTGGATTTGAGGTGTTTTTAGTGCTCACTGCAATCTCTGATCATAGCAGCTCGAAACATCGTTCACTTGAGAAAGAGAAAATAACACATCCACACTGGAAAACATTAATAAACTTTTCACTGGAACGAGAATAATTAATTTTTTAAAACTTTTTCTTAATAAAATTTTTCAATATTAGCGCAGTAAAATTTCCGTGTCGATAAATAAGACATTTAAAGTGTCTTTGTTGTTCTTTACCCAGGGAAATTCAAACTGCGCTCTCTATGGATTTCCCAATAAAACACACGTATTGATTTAGTTTTTGATCTAATATCGATACAAATTCAAAATTTGGTGGAAACCCAGGAGGTTTGGCATAGGTAGGGTAAGACAAAAGCGGTGTTCTATTAAGAAGACGCAACCCAGCCAGTTGACGTAGTGCAACACAATAAGCTGCTACCAAAAAATTTAACTTTTTTCTGCAGTTATGTGATAGCAAAGAATTCTTCGGAGCAGTTTGGAACTATTGAATTCTCACATAAAAAATCTTTATAACCAATTTTTCCACACAGTTTTGTTTAAAAACTTTTGATCTGCCTTTGGATAGTTCTGAACAAAACACGGCTAATGAGTAAGGCTACAAAATCAAAAGATGGCCAGCCAGAGTCGATGAAGACTTCCAAAATTTAAAAAGTTTTCGGATAGAATACCTATAACAAGGAAAACAAGTGTTTGCAAAATTGTCACTGTGGTTTAAATAAATTTCCCTATCTTTTTTCAATTTCTTCTTACTGGCCAAATTTTAAGAATTCAACAGAAAAATTTACAATAAATTGATAATGATCCTTTCCTTATGCTATAAAGCTGAGGAAGATCTCTAGAAAGAATTGAGCAGAGCGGAACTGGCATTCAGTTTTATATCTGAAATAAATAGATTGTACTCAACAGCACGAATTCCGGTTTTCGATTGCTAATCGATTTGACATTTCTCAATTGGTTTCCATGTTTGATATTGTGTAACATAATCAAATGAAAAATGCTCGTTAATAAAGGGTTTACATGCGAAAAAATCTAAATTTTCAAGACAAATTTTCAACCTTTCCGGTGTGTAATATTGAAGGCGACAAATGTTTGCGTTGGCAAAGTCCAGCCCTGAGACAATTTACCCTTTTTTAATAAATAATGAGGTAAAAAAGGAAAACAATTATTTTTGGATTAAAAAACGTTTTGGACGTAAGCGAAAATATGTAGGTTGAATTCAGTGCCCATTTGAATGAAAGGATTATTATGATCTTTTTGCAGTCAGTTTGACTTACGAAAGCATTCAATAATTTCAGTGCATAAAAAATTATCTGACAATCAGCTATTAGGAAGTTCTATGGCGAAAATCAGAAGGGCGAACGGCATGAAATAAAAGAAGTTTGTGATTGACCGATTCAACATCAACTCTTCGCACAGTTTAAACCCTATTTTCCTATGTCAATTTACTCCGAGTTTTCTACATAAGGTACACCTATGAATTGAGTATCCTTACTATACAAAGTAGTTATCGCAATTCTTATCATAGAGTCGAACTTGTTTGCTGAGAATTTATAATTTGTAACGTTTCTAATCATTGCATGGTTGAATAGGTACACAGTTCTATTGAATATCAACTTAACGGTTTTAGAACTAGAGATCTGGGCATTCCGTTTAAAAGTAAAAGTGGTAATCCGTTCAATAGGAGACGGCATACAGAAATAAAAACTATCAACTAGACGCTTCGGAAAATAGCTTGAGCTTTTACTATAAATACAATTTTAAGAACTTCGTATCTTATGAGTCTCATAGTCACCATATTTATCATTTTACACTCATAATTACTGTGTGGTCTTTACAATAATTCTAATAGGCAAAACTCTATTGCAAAGGGAAGGTGGTGATGTTATAGGAATAGTTATAAGCAGCATCATCGCGAATGCATTTCTACGACGGATGAAGTTTGTTTGCAGCAACTCTCTGCCCCTCTGGGAAATCGATGATGATTAATATTCTGAAAGGTAGACACCCTATCCAAGGTAACTATTGTTGTAGATAGGTACATCTATTGAATTTTGCACAAAAAAAAAACTTCTTAAATAAAAGCTTTAGTCAAAATTAAAACACCTACCCAATAGAAACTCGCGAATTTCAACTATGTTAAGTTTTCACTAGATTTAATTGATCTAATCCCGTATAGTATATGGAATTTTGGACTTTCAATTTGCATTGTATGAATTTTTCCAATCGAATAGAATCGAAACCGAAGACTGTCAAAATCGATGACGGTGGCCATAAAAAAAATAATATGCAATTCGATAAATTTTTCGGTATTAATTTCCACTCACCATTTATATTGATAAACTAAAAATAATTACAAATAATATATTTTGTTGGCTAATGATAAACTGAAACTAAAATAAGGAATATTAGTTTTTTCTTATTTTTTTTTTAAATATTCAGAGAATAAATGATGAAGTTTTCTGCTTTTGTGTCAGCTGCGCGATGTATCTCACACACTTTTTGGAAAATTCACAAATACTCGGGAAAAAGTAGTTCACATATTTGAAATGTTTACATCTTTTTTATTTGCAAACAATATGCGAGAGTGAAAGGAAAATGGCAATGTTCTGTTGGATGGAATAGTTGCACAGGAGGTGTTTATTTTTGAGTAGCCATTTTTAATTCATGTTAAAGGTGACGGTAATACAGTGCGTAAAGAACAGAGATGGTTATTGTTTAAATAAAACTGACGAAAAGGTGTCACTAAATGCAAATACAATTTTGAAAGAATTCACTCAAATGATAAGATTACATTTACAAGATTTTAAAAATCTGAAAATAGAGAAAAGAATCCTCAGCAAAAAAAAATTAACATCAAAATCCACCACAATGCCTTAATCAAAAGCTCTCCGAAACTAACATGAAACATTCCGAACAATTAGAAAACTTTCTCTTTTGTTGCTATTTTGCTAGTTATGTCGCAACGCGTCGTGGTTTAAAAGTTCTCCCAAACCAACGCGAATTCGCGTTGACGGCGAATTTTTGTTGTTGTTTAGCGTTGTGTATTTGTCATATTTTGTACTATTGTCAATGATTCGCTGCGAATGCGGAGCGATTCGTAACGAATCATTCACAATAGAAAAAAATATGACAGATACACAACGCTAAACAACAACAAAAATTTGTTGTGGCTGCGGATTCGCGTTAGTTTGGGAGAGCCTTAAAGGTTCTCCCAAACCAACGCGAATCGCTCCGCATTCGCAGCGAATCATTCACAATAGTACAAAATATGACAAATACACAACGCTAAACAACAACAAAAATCCGTCGTCGCTGCGAATTTCGAATTCGCCATTTCGAATGCAGAGCGATTCGCAGCGAATCATTCACAATAGTACAAAATATGACAAATACATAACGCTAAACAACAACTAAAATTCGTCGTCGCTCCGCATTCGCGTTGGTTTGGGAGAGCCTTAAGGGGATTTCAACTGAGTATAGACTCAAATAAAATAGTGTGTGAAAGTAGTGTGAAAACAGCATATCGTGATTTTTAGTAAAAACTCTTCTGTCAATAATTTGTTTTTATATGAAATTTGACAGAACTTTGAACTAAAATGTGCAGAAATGCACAAAATACACAGAAACTCAAAGGACTTACTTTTTTTTTGGAATATAAAAAATTTATAAATTTTAAATTATAAATACGGCGGAGGAGTCACAAGGGCGGCCATCTTCAATTTCTTTCGACTGTTTTCATTTTTGACAACCTATGTAATATTATAGTATACTGTGAAATTATCCCAAATTCCAATACATTTGTGCGTCTGAGGTTATGATTAAGGCTCCCCCAAACCAACGCGAATGCGGAGCGATTCGCAGCGAATCATTCACAATAGAAAAAAATATGACAAATACACAACGCTAAACAACAACAAAAATTCGTCGTCGCTGCGGATTCGCGTTGGTTTGGGAGAGCCTTTAAACTGATTTGCTTGGACCTGCTTGTCGATGCACTTAAAGCTTAGTACCCTGCTGATGCGAAACAAATTTTTTAGTTGGCCTCCAACAAGACAACGAAATGCCTACGAAAGTAGATCGAAAAAATATTCATTGACAATTATATCAATTAAAAAAAAAATGCAAATGAAAAAAAGTAGCCACGCCGTAATGAATGAAACAACAAAAATAAACACGAACAAACACAAATGTCATTTTTCCGTAGACAATAAATGGCCTGGATAATTGAGTGTAGACCTCCCCAAAAAATATGCAACAATTATCAATTCCATTCGTCAAACAGCGTACTGCAGAACGAAAGGTACAACAAAATTTTTCGTTTATGATTTCGTTGTGTCTTTTTGTATGGATGGGATTTTTCGTTTCGCGTGCGTGAATTTGAAAAAATAGAACTTTTGTAAAAAAAATATAATTTTTATTCACATCTCACTTAAACTAATGAAATGGAAGCAAGATGGGAATACTGAAACGTCAAAACAAATACAGTCTTTCAATCTAATGTGAATACCGGTGAATACCGAGGATCGGTTGTACAAACAAACGTGGTTCGAAAATGTTTACTGGCTGATTTCGGTGGAATTACTTAGGTTGAACGATGGCTCAAGGTTCTAGTACGTTATTGAAGCCAATTTAATGTCTGAACCTTCATTGTACCTCAGTAAGTTTACCGACGTCGATGAGTTAAAATTACAGAATCACGGATTAAATATTTGAACAACAATTGGCCCGAAGGGTTTTGTCCGCTGTGTGTTTTGTGGGAGCGTCATTTTATTTGTTATTTCCTTAAGTAGTTTTTTCGTGGATCGTAAAAACTAGCATGTTAAATATAACAGCAATTTGTTCCCTACGTTTTTAAATTAGCAAAGAGAATTTTTGGGGCTTAGCTGAAGAAAAACTGTTTTACCAGCGCGAATATCAGTTTGATATTGATATTAGGTATATTTGTTTATTTGGAATTTTCTGCAATTTATCATACATTCTTACAAGCTGTCAAAAATTCCTGATTGTTAACTCCAAAAAACTACAGCGACAGAGCACAACGAAGGAAGAGACAAATTTCAAATCTCTTTCGCCAACGGAATAAAATGAATCTGAGACAACGAAATCTTTCGAGTACGTTTTGTGGGTGGATTCTTGAGGGGGGCATACTTTTGCTGGTTCCATGTAAAGTGTCTCATTTCCACATAGAAAGGAAAAAATTCATTTTTTTTTTGATTTACCAATAATTTTATTATTATAAAAACAATGCATAATCAATTTGTGTGTTTTTTCTATTCTTTTTGTCTTAAATTATTTTTAATTGTTTTTGTTGTTAATTTTCTAATAATTAAAAATGACATTAAAAATACATAAATATTTATCATATATATTTATATATATCGATTTATATATATATATATATTATAAAAAACAACTTAACTGTATGCGTAAAAAATGTACAATTATATTTTCAAACCATTTTGCTTTTTAACTTAAATACTACATATTACATTTATGTATACATAATACAATTTATAATATTAAAATAAAAATACAAAAATGTACAATACAAATAAAATACAATATTAAATATAAATTAGAAACAAGAAAAATTAAAAATTCAAATAATATTTTGTTTTATTTTTCTTGGTAAAATAATATTCTAACATTGGACTATCTAAGCTTTAAGAACTTGTTATTTTTTATTTTACTATATAAAATAAATTTTTAAGAATTCAGGCATATAGTAAATATTTACAAAACATTATTTATATATATTCTTTTTTTTTTTTAATTTTAAATAGCATTCAATGTAATTTATGAATTATTTAATTTTGATGGAGGTATAAATGTGTTTAATTTTTGGTTTTTAATTAATTTTGTATTATATTTATAAATGATTTTAATTATTAAAATTTATACTAGATTTTTGTGTTTTATCTTCGTATGTATATATCTAAGGATGGTTTATTTTTAAAATGTGTAAATTTGAGATAAAGTTCAAGTTAAACTTCTTTACTTTTCACATAAACTATATATTCATTGGATTTAGTGAAAACCGTTTAAAGTTTTTTTTTTTATTTTTTCTAAAAAAGCGTGTTGTTTGTTTTACGTGTGTCGTTTTCCTTTGGTTATATTGTTCTCTTTTGGATTTAATTAAAGCCCAGAGAATAACTGTGCTAAGATACATAAGCCCGAAGAAAAACTGTACTAAACATGAATAGCATACTTGTTTTGTATCTGTGGAAGGTTTCACAAACCCCTGATATTTCTTTTTTATCTAATGCCCGCCTAGAAAAATGTCAAGTTTTGGTCAAGTTTAGGCAAGGCCCTGAAAAAGGCTTCGGTAGGGGCAATCTAGACAAGGAAAACTTGCCAAATACTAGTGAGGCCCTCGCTAGAAAAAACTTGCTGGATGAGCCTTTTTATCCCATCAAAAATACCACATATATAACAGAAATAAAAAAAAAATATTTTATGCACATCATAAAATAGTAAGAAAAAATTAAGTAGGTATATACTTTTTTATTTTCAATATAACACAATTGTATTGCAAAATAGCTCTGTAGGTAGAGTGTTGGACTGGTAGTCAGAAGATCGCAGGATCGAATCCTAGTTTAGACAACTTTTTGTGTTTCTAGAGGCATAAATCGATAGAAAAAATCGATAGTTACCCTTCCTAGCTTCGATGTTAAAATTTTTAAGGGGCTCGTTAAAAACTAGATTATTTTTCCAGGTTGGTATCTTCGTGCGTGTAAGGAAAACGTTTTAAACTACAATTTTTGGATAGTAGTTTTAAAAACTGATTTACTACCAACATGGATTATTTTTTAATCGATAGTTTGTATGGAAACGTCAAAATAATTTTTTGAGTATCGAATCTGATGTCGTTTTTGATTGGATTTCCTGACTGTTCTACAATTTTTTAAAAATATTAATTGGATATAAAAACATGGTGTTGTTCAATTTAAACATAGACAAGACGGTATTCGTACCAACATCACGTGAAGGGACTCATTTTGACATCTCTCTTATATTTTTATCTCATTCTTATTTATTGAAAAGAAACCGATAGTGAAGTTAGGCAGAAGTTCATTTTTTTTTAATTCTGTCTCACCTCGCCACCTCTTTCTTTTAAAGAAATATTGATAAGATACAAATAGAGACGTAAAAATAAGTAGCTCACATGAATCTGGAATGAACACCGCCCTACTCAATTACGTCATTTAACAAAATTTTCTGCAAATATTTATAATTTTCGACAAGTAATCTGACGGTAAACTGTATATGTGCGTGTGTTCTTTCGGGAACCGGGACCAGAAAAAGATGCCAAAAAATTATTTGGAACACCCAATTAAAAACAACGTAACGGAGTGAAATTTATTGTTTTTATTAAATTTTGTTTTTTGTTGTAAATTGTTCCCCAAAACAATTTCCTTATAAAGAATTCTTTTTACTACGTGCGTTCCTTTAGTTTGAATTTCTGTGATTTTCAGTCCAAACTTGTGGTCAAACAACAAAAATTTTCAAAAGAATTTTGAAAGAACCTTGGACTAAAATGCACAGGAATGCACAGAAAATCATAGAAATTCAAAGTAAAGGAACATACCCATTTTAATTCGCTATGCTGTGCTTATTGGATTTAACAATATGGCGAAAAACTGTGTGTGTATCTTAATCGGGAACAGAAAAAACTTTGAAAAATCACTCGGAACAGTCAATTGAAGACTATGGCAGTAGAAGGAGTGAAAATGGAGTGCAAAAGGTGGAGAAAGATCAAAACCAACATGAGGCAATTATTGCTTTTCTCGGAGGCCACAAAGTACCCGCTGGCGAGATACTAACACAAAGAAAAATTTGCAACTTGCTATTCAAATGACGTGCCTTTTTCAAAGCGAGAAGCAAGTACAGCGAGATTTGACAATATTGATGTATACTCGCTCGTGTGGCCTCAGGGTTTGATTCCTGTCACAAATAACTGAAGTTATAGTGGTGGTATTTTGGGGTAGTGTAATGTTTTGGGGTCATTTTTTTACTAAGTTATACCGAAAAAAATAGTATTATAAACCTTAAATAAAAACGAACTTAATGTTGCCTTTAAGTTTTACATATGTAGTTTTCAACTGGTATAAGCCTAATACTATCCTTTTAAATGAGATTTTCTAACCATTGACGTATTTTCTGCAAAAGTGTTAAGCCAATTTTATCACTCACTCAAACATTTTGTTTTGCCGAATTAACACTAGTGAAAAATTGCCATAACTTATTTAATTTTAATCATTTTTTTCTAATCACGAAAATGGTTTTAATTTTTGCCATTATTTTCCTCTTTCGACGATGACAGGGCCAGATCAATTGACATTAAATATTGCCATGCAAGTGACATCATGTGAATGCACCAGTACACAATAAGAAATTAACTTGCTCATACTTGCAGAATGAGAGCACCATTATTTTGCCTGTTTACACGTGTAAATACGGCATTAGCATTTGCTTGAACAAATCTACTGAGCGAGCACATTTTTTTTAAAGAAATCATACCTTGTAAAACTTAAAGAAAAATAATAAGAAATTAGAATCAAATCAATAAAATTTTGTTCACTAAATCCAATGAATATTTGTATCACCGGAGTTCTCTTGTCACTGCCAATATTTTGTTTCCAATTTTCATAAGCTATCCTATCTTCTCATATAAATTTTTGTATTATCTTACTCTGCCCACAGCCGAACTTTTCATATATGTATCCACATTTTTGTCATTGTCCCCATTAATTTTGTTTTAATAATTTGGAATTTTAATATTTAATTTAACATTTTAGTTTAACATTTTCATAGAATATTCAAATACATACTCATAATCTTACAATTCTAAAAATGTTTATGAATTCCAAAATACATATACAATACATAGATGAAATAATTTTTTAATTTATAAAAATTTGTTTTTAACGTGAGCTTTTGTTCTATTGAATTTTGCTTTTTTTTATATGAAAAACAAAAAAATAACAACCTTTAGCTACTATAGGTTATGTTAAATTTTACTTTGTGGAATAAATATATAATTTTTAATATACAGTTTGGTTTCTCATTTTTATGTTTCGATATTTTTTGTTTTGTTTTGTTTGTTTATGTTATAAAGGCTGTGTGAATTTTTTTTTTATTTTCTTTGTATATTCGGTTTTTGAAACTTTGTGTACTTAATTTAATGTATAAAATTTGTATTTATTTAATTTTGTTATTTATTTTGGTTTTTATTTTGTTGTTTTACTTTCTGAATAACAAACACGCAATAAGTGTTTGCTATGGAAAAATCGGCAGTTATAGTCTGGTAAATATTGATAGCGCACAAATGTTGATGCGGTGAATTTATATTTTATACTTTACACATGCAATAAAAATATTTGTATTTTTTTTTTTAAGATTTGTTCTTGGTTGGATAAATATATATAAATATTTTACATACAATATGCAAATTCACGTTTTAATTAATGAGGTCCAAATGTTGTTTTTTTTTTTCTCCGAAAAGGGTTTTTATTTAAATAATTTCTTCCATAAACTTGTATAGATATACATATATTAATATATTTAACATAAATATGAAATTTTGAGATAAAAAAAGGTAAATTTAAACATTCCAATATAATATGTATACTCTTTCAGATTTACAATATCAATGTCATTTATACAAAAACATATAGTGGGAAATATACATATATCAATTTCTTTTCTTTAAATTCATTTCTTAATTTGTTACTTCTTAAAATTTAAAGTCACGTCATACTCGTATTAATTTAATAATTTTTCTTAAAATTTTAGCCAATAAGTTATTTTTCTAGGTAAACATATTTACTTTTATGAAATAATTTTTTTTTTCTTTAAATTTTCCTATCCAAAATAAAATTGTGTTTCTTTAAAACCCAAAACAGTCTTTTCATCATACAAAAAATATAGGTTAATAATTTTTTTTTTACTGTTGAGAAAATGGAGTTTGAAAAAAAAAAACAAAAACAAAAGTAAATTCTTACGAAAATGTTTGAATTAAACCAAACGAAGCAATCTTTTTTTAATAATTTTTTGTTTACAATCACAGAACGTTTCATTATTCACACATCTTTGCAGCCTTTCCCTAAAATTCTTTTTGTTTTGTTCTTATTTTAATTTTAATTTTTATTTTTATTTTTAAATTGAATTAAATATAAATTTTTTTGTTTTTATTTTGATATGATAAAACTTAATTTATATATTGAAATTTTAAAATCTTAAAATAATAAATAGAAAAACCAAAATTATATGTATATATATTTTTTTTATTTCAATTTTACTCAATTGATTTTGTGTAACATTGTCTAGATGGTTTCTTATAATACTTAATTTGTTTTCGTTGTACATTAATTATTATTTTTTAATTCAAATAAAAATATATTCCTTAAAAAGGGGACTGTACAATTTGAAATTTGTCATTTTTTGTTTGTTTCTTGAAACCTTTCTGAGGATTTTTTTTATTTGTTTTGAAATTTTTTATATTATTTATATATATAATGTAATGCTTGTAATTTTTATTTTTTGTATTTTCACTTTTGTCAGGGATTTTTGTTAAAAAAGGTTAAATTTCTTTTTTAGGATTATTCTTCTTATATTTTTAAAATAGACGGAAATAAAAAATATTAAAAAATAATATTTTATTTTAAATGAGATTTATAGAGCTGTTTTTTTTTTAAATAATAACAAAATTGCTGGGAAAATTATTTTTAAAAATAAATAATATAATTTCAACTTTATTTTTCAATAGTAGAGATATATTGTTAAGAATCAATTATACATTTTCTTGATATAAAAATCAAGGAAATGTTGTAGAAAACACTGAGATATTTTATTTTAAACTTATGGTCAGTTTATCTTTCTTCAATATAAAAGATATTAATCCTGGGTGTATTTGGGAAATCTAGTGCCAACTTATTTTATCAACATTTAATGGGCTCTCAGTTTTGGCCAAAATATTTAGAGCATACATTAATTTAATATGAATAGTTTAAAAAACGGACAAGAATGAAAATTTAAAAAGGATCAGCAAAATGCTAAATACCAAATAATAATTGGAGAGATTAAGGGTACTCAATTTGTAAGAACAAAAATAAAAATAGTCCTACTAATGCAATATTTTAGATCTTATTTTCAATACCACACACATGGATAAAGATTTGAATTAATTTTTTTGACTGGACACTAAGGTGTATGCGCACTTTTTTGAAGTTTTTTTCTCAATGTATATATGAAACCGTTATATTCAACTGATATTATTCTTAGTATCGAGGCTGCTTAGTAACGTTCGTGTACAATATTTGTTGGGGAAGCTTTAAATGCCAAAAATATTTTGCTTGCTCAAGTCAGTCTTAAGGTAACTCTGTTTTATACTTTAAAAATATCTTGACATCTTCATAATTTACTAGCTTTCACCCACGCCCTAAATTTGGAACCCTTTTACTACAGAATTTATTTTTTTAGGAATGCAATTAGATGAGTTCAGAACATATTCCATAGGGTAACATTTCTAAAGTTTTATTATTTATTTATTCGACCAAAGATTTTCCTATTGGCTCACTCGGGCGTATACTTATTTTTTTTTGTATGTAATTTTTTAATTCTTTTTATATTAAAATTATAGTACCTACTTGAATGATATGAATTATAGGTTAAAAAAATTGAAGGGAAGAAAATTTCTATAAAAAAACGTAAAAATTCTATTTCCCTTGTTCCAACGAATTTTTTGCAGAGACCTTTTACGAAAATTAAAAAAAAAACTCAATTGCTGGTCGTGGGTTTCGTTTTCTATAGCAAAAAAGCTTATAAGACCTTCGGTTTAGCTAAGGAACAATAGTATAATAAGGGGCTTGAATCGAAGTTAGAATTCAAGTTCAACATGCGCTGCATCGATCGTTTCCACCCGCTAAATGAGCAATAATAAAAATTGAAATTTTTGGTCTAGGGAATCGCTTAAAAGGGCTCTGTACTACTCGTAAATTTGTGCTTGTTGATTGATTGGTTATTCATACTGCCTGCTTGTTTAAATCACAATCAAGAACCAAGCATACGGGATGGAAACATCAAATTTGTTTGTGAATTGATATTCTCACGAATAAGTTAATGTAGTTTGCATTTTTGGTTAGCTTGACTTAGCCAAATGTATCCTAGACATACACACAGTCGATACATAGAGAAGCACAGATCGATGAATTTCAAGAAAACCCACTTTACTAAATTTCTTCATCATCGTAGTCAAATTTTGTAAAAACATGATTTTCTTCTGACAAAAAACTATGAAGGCTTAGATTCATAAGAAAAATTTACTTTGCCTAAATTAAAAATTTAATTGTGATGCAAAAAAATTCTTGTTGAAAAAAAATTCACTTGGTTATTTCTTGTTCATACAATTGTTGGTGTATGTAAAGTAAAAAGGAATTTTTGTTTTTTCATTAAACTATTTAAAATTGTCTTATTTTTGTATTTAGTTATTTTCAATAAAATAACAATTGAAAATTGGATGTTTACAAAACTGACATTTTGCTCCGATCGGAAACTTTTGATTTTTCATTTATTGTTTTTGTTATGAAATTTGATGTAATTTTTCCAAAAAAAATTGACTGCACGTATTTCTAATGGGAGCAATTTTTCTATGAAGTGAAACATTTTTTATCCAACTATAAACTTATCGAAAGAAAACACATTTTTAGCCATTAAATATTTTATATTCGCATAAAATAATATCAATGCCAATGTTTTATGCAAAATGATATTATCTTTGGTGATGTTTTTTGTAGGTTTTTTTTTTCTAAGAACTATTACATTCATTTTTACTGGTAATGAAAAAAACCGTAAACAGACGAAGAATACAACATTCTAATCAAACCACAAATATTTTACTTTCACGACAATTTTTGTTCATTTAAAAAGAACTTAGAAACTATACTCTTACGTCAGCAATATCAAAAACATCTCAAAACACCTAATTGTATACAACACCCTATTATATGCAACACCAAAAGGTATACAACATCTTATTGTACTCAACACCTAATTGCACACAATATTTTTTTGTTTGTTTGAAATTGACAGAAAACCCACTGAAATGGTTAGTGCAGCACAAGTTGCAGCATTTTCCTATTTTTTTATTCATTTGCTACCGTTAGTTTTAAATTAACTGTAATTATACAATATTTTAATAGACAAATCAAGTATTCGTTACAATAATTTCATTCAAAATTGACTGCAAGTGATAAATAACTTGAAGCGATGAATAACTTTCTTGCTGGATACTGTGACGTATACGCACTTTTTTGTGTACTATTTTATACAGTTTGTGGATGGCCCATAAAGCTTAGCGGATTTTAAAATTTAAATTGAAAGAAAATATGAAACAGCAATTAGTACTGAATTATCTACATAGCAGAATGGTTACTTCAATTCTTTTAAAAGTAGCACCATTCAGAGGTATACCACCTCGACACTGTAAAATATTTTATGTTTTCACCAAACGAATTTGGACGAGAATCTTCTTAGAAACTGCACTAGCCCAATTTGCAAATCACTAAAACAAACATAAATTCTAATGAATTTTCGTACGAATTTTGGTTTTATACCAGTTTAAACAAGTTTTCTGATTCAGTACAAACAAACAGAGCTTATGAAAATGAGAGCAAATATTAACTGTCAGTTTGTATTAATCTTTGAAATTTTTTTTTTTGGTATTTGTATTTGTATTTTTTTCGAACGAATTAGTACAAAGTGTTTGCAAACATATTTAAACATTTTGTAGAGTTGCAGAAACAGATGCAGACACATAAAAAATTACCAGAAATAATTTTTTTCTGTCAAATTACCATACTTCTTAAGCTGAAGGCATGAGGCTGATAGTATCGTTTTGAATTTTTGATAACATCTCTGAACTATTCATTCGGCCTGTTCGGAAAAATGAGTGCCCTCAATATTCCAATACGTTTTTTTCCTCAACAATTTGACAGAAAAACTAAGAAATTTTGCTGAGACTGAGATTGCAGAGTATTTTGAGATTATATTTTCCCTGAACTTGCCTAATAGTAAAATGATATTTTCAGTTTATGCCATTAAAATGTCGGACTACACTGAAACGAGTGATGGTGTTCCTATATAGTTTATGGATTTTGTTGACGTTTTCTTTTGTGACAACTGCTTTCTCTATCTGTACTTTTTTTTGGCAAACAAATACTACGAAATTCATTTAGAAACATTTAAAATACATTTTTTTATTTTGGATTAAAAATTTTTTTTTTTATTTTAAGACTTTTCCTAAAAATATAATTTAAGTTTGAAAATTATGTTTTTAGAAATGTGATACTTCTGATTTTACGTCATTTCATACTTCAGATTTTGAGATAAGCGACTCTGCTTCTGAGGGTACAAGTTATCGTACATTAAAAATTAAAAACAGCTTTCTTCGGAGAAGCTGTCAAAATAAATTCTTTCACTTTTAGTACGAGAGTATCTACGAGGACGAGTCATTTTAAAATTGATTAAAACAAATTTTTAAGTGGGTAGTCAATTTTTTACACATACATATAAATTTCTCTTCAACTGTATAACATTCATGGGGTTGTTGGAATGATAGTGAAGACGCAACTCTTTGGAGTTAGCAGATCTAGATTTGTACTTTAAGGAGGCCATTAAATACCTCATCACATCAGCAGAACCAGTTTTGCTTGAAATATATTTACTTGCGGTGCATGCTGATCACCCGATTATCCGTCTAAAGCAGCATTGATTCCCAAAACCAATCTACTTATATCAATATATTGATCTTCCCTACTATTGAAATACAATGATGTTTTTAAGCTTGTTCGACTCTATGGTTCACTCTGCACATTTTTTTTATTCTCAGATAAAATTTTGACGTTTTCAAATAAGTCTCAACAATGTATCTTGGGATAGTATATTTTGAACGTGATTCTAATCCAATTGGCACACAACCAATAAATAAAACAGTGCATGTCCACACCATGATAAATGTTGGGGTATTTACCACCTGGCTTTTGTCCATACTATAAGTCACAGTAATTTCAAATACTTGATTTCATTCGAGAAGAATATTCAAGAAAATTAATTTTGTTTTTTAAATTGAATAATATTTTTAAGTTTTAATAAATACAAAAATATTTTCTAAAATTCCGGCTTCACTGGACATGAACGATGCCAAACATTCAAACCACAATCCAAACAGCAGAATTATTTGTATGGATGTGTCACTGTTTGGACATGGATTTTTATGGCTCCATTTGTTGCTTTCAAGACATGTTCATGATTCGAGCATGGCTCATGCCCAGTCAAGCTGTGCAGATTTAAGTTTCGTTGAGCAGCCTTTCGTTACTCACTTTGTAACTGATACCCTAGCCTTGGTAAAGTCACTTTGCCTATGATAATCAATTTCAATATTTATAACTTAACGCATAAGTAAATTGCAGTAAAAAAATATCTTAAAAGGCCAACAAAAGGTCATCACAAAAGCAAAACCAAAACGAACAAAAGAAACAGCGTGTCACCAGGAAGAAAGCACAAAATAGTTTCAACCAAAAAATAAAAAGAACCGTGCAATCATTCACAATTAAAGTAGTTGAATAATCGAAGCCGAAAAAAATAAATAAATAAAAACAAACGAATTTATTATTATTTTGTTTTTTAATTTAAAAATATTTATTCCTAGAAAAAAAAAAATAAAATATATTTTTTTTTATTTAATATATTTAAGAATTGGTATACAGAAATAAAAATAATTAAAAATAATATAATAATTATCTATACAATTTTGTTTTTTTTTGTTTGTTTTTGTTTGTTTGTTCTTTATACAATAACTATACACAGAGAAAGAAAAAAAATATTATTATAAAAATTAAATTTAAATTTAAAAAAAAAAAAAAATCTAAAGCAAATACATTTCTTCGTTTAATAAAATCTTAAAAATAATAATCTACAAAGACAAAAATCTATACATAGAGAATAAAAACGAGAAAATAATTAACAAAATTTACAATAACGTTAGATCATTATATTTTTGTTTTATGTGTAAAAAAAAATCTGTACAGTTCTACTTCTCTTTGCTTTTCAGACAAAAAAAAAACAAAAATATTATTAGAAAAAAAAAAAATACAAATTAGGCAGTGATCCTTGGTTGGTGGTCAAATTGTTTAGATTTTTACATTATGGTATATTTGTTTGGGCTCAAGGGTTTTCCATTTTGTTTTGTTTTTTTGGAAGTAAACTTAAAAAAAAAGGAAATATTATATGATATATAAAGAATATTATTTATGTATATGTTTTAACGGTAATATTACACGAGAGTTGAATCCTTAGCAAGAAATCTAACAAATTTAAAACTGAAAATATTACAAACTAAATTGTATAATTCTCACTTAATACTAATTAACAAAGAAATTTGATTATAAAAATAATAAAACAATAACTAAAAATATGTCCAGCAGTTTTTTATAAAAAAAAAATAAAATATTACAAAAAAGAGCAACTCATATTTATAGGTAGATTTAATTATAAATAAGACAATTTACAGGTTTTTATTATTTTTTTTTTGAAAAATAAGTTATTTTTAACAATTTTATTTTATTTAATTTTATTTAACTAGATTTGACCTAAAGTAATTTTCTTTAAATTTATTCTTTTTTCTTTTTTCTTGTTTGTTTTGGAAAGAATTCCACTGAAAAATTTTGTTCTAAATTCGAAAGGTTTGTTTTTTTCTTTTTTTTTCTTACGATACACATTTTTTTTTTTATTATTTAGTATTTGTACAAATTATGTGTATTAGTATTGTTCTTAAGCCTCCACGCATCACATTCCTTATGTCTACACACCATTACAGTCGATTTCAATAATGTCCTTTGGCACATCGACAAACTGATAGACTAGCCGTTGGCCATCGACTTTCGCCAGAATACCTCGCTGGTAGTAGTACCTTAACGCACGACCCATTGTTTCGTAGTTCATGTCTGGTTTGTTTTTGTGCATGCCCCATAGACGTGAGACAGCCTTGGAATCGACCAACTTAAAGACACCCTTCTCCCTGTTGGTCCACTTGATGAAACGCGGACAATATTCACGATCTTGGAGGAGCTTCAGAAGGAACTCCCACAGATATGTAGTGGAACCCTCTCGGCTGCGCCTCTTCACACCCATTTCGATCTTCGGCTTGCGTGGTTTCTTGAGTTTTCGTGGTGGAAAGCCTAGCTCTAACATATAGGAGAGATCATAGTTCACACTAGATGTCGCTGGTTGGATTACACTTTGTGGATGTAAGCCGAGATTTGTTCCGGCGATGCCAGCTGCTGCTGCGCTATTCCCGGCTGCGGAATGTGGATGATGATGGTGATGATGCGGGTGGTGTTGGTGGTGTGGTGCATGTTGCTGTTGCTGGTGATGCTGGATGGAATGATGCGATGGTGGGGCACCATTGTTGGTACGTGGCGGGGAAGGTGTGGTAAAGTGTGGTGAGCTCGCGTAGCCATTTGTAGTGCCACCGCCTCCTCCACCGCCGGCATTTCCACCCCCACCGCCGACCCCACCATTACTTCCGTTACCCGAACCACCACCAGATGGCATGGGAAGGTAATAATTGTCTGGCACTGTAAAGAAAGGGAAACAAAAATGACGTTTAAGTAAATGATGCAACTGAAATTATTTTTTAACGCGCATTTGACATTAAATTGTGCTTCCAAATTGAATGCAAATCGAATTAGAATTCGTGAAAGAAAAATAAAAAAATTAAATAAATAAATATAAGAGCCAAAAATGACATCGACACCATGAGTGTGTGTTAGTTGAATGAGCAACGATTTGTATGCGCGCGGGCGAGTGCTGCATATGTGCACACACATGTGGCGCATTTTTGATTCTTTATTATCAGTGAGGGATGCTAAATTTGTGTGGAGAATTTTTATATATTTTTGCATTTTTTTTGTGTGATTTTTGTCTTGCGTTTTTTTGTTATTTTGTATTATTTTCTCTAAACTTGTTGTTGGTTTTGAATTTGATAAGTGAAATGGAAAACATAAAAAAAAGGAGGTGTTGGCGCGGATGATAAGCGGTATATAGGAGCAACAACGAAATGATCGCTTGCTTGCGTACTATATCAACGTGTATATCGAGCTGATGATGAAGATAATGCCTTAAAATTTATTTGCATACGTATGTGGGTAGTAGAAGTTGCTTTTGTTTTTTTTTGTTTTTTTTTCGGAATTTTAAACTGCTTTTTTGCTGCTTTCTTCAATTATAAAGAAAAAAATTGTTTTCGTTTGAGATGGCATTAGGGGTGGTGGTGAGATGCAAGGAGAGATGAATTTCGTTCGGTGTCAATGAAACTTTGATGTTTTGTCCTTGAATTCTAGTTTGAAAAGTTCATCGAAAAAATAACAATATAATATGCATTTAGGTATGTACGTTTTTTGTAGTATATGTAGATAGTATTAACATGAAGACAGATATATAATGTGTGAATCGATGTTAATATTTTTCTTTATTTGCATTTTTAATTCGGTACCTAACACCCGATTTTTATTATTTTTTTTTTTTTTCATTATATTTTTGAATATATTTATGGATGCTTATCAAATTGATGTGAATTAATCTGCATTTTTTTGTTTGATAGGTAATCTTCGGTGAATTATAATTATTAACGCTTTTGAATATTTAATGATAACATGCAGATATAGATGAGTGTAAAGTATAAGTAATAACTGAAATCTGTCATTTATCACTAAATATGTAAGTAGAGATATGCAATGGAAATATTTGGGACAGATTTTGTGCATTACAACGAGCTTGAGATCTGTAATGTTTCCAAGAAAAGCTGTCAGAAAGTTAGTAAATAAAAATTCTAAAAATTATTACACCACAAGTGTGGTGAATTTCTCTCTAATCTGTCGAAACACTTTTTTCTGCTAAGCTGTCAACAAATTGATATCTACGTATTAAGGGGCAATATATATTTTGTTTTTGATATCAATTTCTTTAAAGTGGGTGTGTTGGCAGCAAGAAGTGTCTTAGTAAATATGTACCAGTATTTTTGTTTTTATTTTTCAGGTCTTATTTACCATTATCGTCTCCAAATAATGAGATTTTGTTCACCTTTTACTTTCTTTGTAATGTTTTTGTCAGCGGAGGTTAATATGTCCCAGAAAAAGTCATGAATGATTGTGATGTTCGATCATATGGAAATGCTTGTTCTCCCATAAGATATCAACATAAATAAAAATGGTCTGTGGTAATGACAGGAATGGAGGTGAACTTACATGACAAGTTATGCAGATGCAGATGAATGTGATCAGAATTAGTTCCCGGGAAGAGAATTTACAAAAACTTTGCAGTGTTGGCTTCCATTTAAAGATGCGTATACATTTGCACCTGCTCTGAGCAGCTGTCAAGCAACTCTCATCGAGAATAAAATTTGCAAGTGAGCAAAGTCATAAAAATAGCTCACAGAGGTATAGACAGCTATCCTAGAGCTACCCTCGTGAGTTTTGGAGTGAAAGTACTCTCAAATGGGAACACACCTTAATATAAATGTGCGAGTTCATTTACGAATAAAAATGCTGCGAGCAATTCCCAAGCAGCTATCGAGAGTAAAACTAGAAAGTGAGCACAGTCACAGAGGTGAAGACAGCTATCTAAGGGTCACCCTCAAAAATTTTTAGTGAAAGTACTCCCAAATGGAAACGCATACAATGGAGTTTTTCTTTTAGGGGTAGTTTTTCTAAACCAAAATTAGTTTAATCTGCAAACATATTAAACCTATGTTTACTCTGCAGCTATTTTTCAGCAGAAGGTTAACTTTTAATTAAAGCTGTCAAAAACAATTAAAATCGATATGCTCTATGGGAATTGCCTTTTTTCATCTAAATCTAGATGGCACCACTATAAAAGCAGCTCTCTACGTAGTGTTAGAAATATGAATTTGCTTAGTGCAGGACGGATTAATTCACCAAATTTGGTGAGTTTACTCGTTGCCTAAATTAACTAGAAAACATGTCTCAGGAATTAACTCAGACTAAACTCAGGAAACTACTAGGTATATGGTATGATCTCACACACTAAAACTTAACGAAAAGCACTCTTATTGTAGGTTCTCATGTTTTACCCTTGGAGTTAAATAGTTTTACAAAAGGAGTAGGTACTTCAAACACTTAAACGAAAACGTTATACTTGAATAAGAATAACTTTGGGTACAAAAATCAACTCATGCTCAAGAAGAATGATTTCTTACATAATAAACTAAACCATAAAATCAAAAAAATTAATTATCAGCTATAAAAACAAATCAGAGCAAAAATACCTACGTGGACCAAATTAATTACACCATCCGGTAACAGGAAATACAATAAATTCTCCACAGTGAGAACACCTCATCAACTAGGTACCTAGGTATACAACATTCTACACCTCATTGTGAATTCAACAATTTTAATTGTTTACTTGCAGCTAAAAAAAAAAAAAAAAACAAATAGGTAGTAACTGATCGCACGCATAGGAACATTCCACCTATAAAATATACACAGTCTAAAAAAAAAAAAATCGCACGAAAATCATGATGATGATAATGATGTGCGATGGCTTCTCGTTGTTTTAAAATTTTAAACACATCGCAAATGGCGTCCTCCCATCCCACCACCCTACCCCATCCCAACCCACAATTTCATGGTAGAAACATTCTCTATTTATAGATTCCGCATATTATATAGTCAGAGAGAGAGAGAGAGAGAGAGAGAGGAAAAAATATACAACTGCAATGCATGTTGCACAAATACAATTGCATCTACACCTTTTTTTCTATTTCATTCATATAGATGTGTTGAAATATCCTAGAGGAGAAAGTAATTTAATTAGAAAGAGAAACCTGCGCATACAGCAGAGATAGATAGAGCGAAAAAGGGGTCAATGCAACTAGATGCCCTTCAACTAAATAGCTACATAGATACAATAAATTGATCCACATAGAGCGAGTAGGCTAGGCAGGTAAGGTAGCTAAGCGCATAGAGTAATGCATAAATAGAGAAAGATAGGCATTTGCTATAAAATTGCAATGGTGTGCGTATATGTGTGTGTTTATGATTGTGTTTATGGGAAATAGAATAAGTAGGTAGGTACAAAAGGGAGGAGGTAACAAGAAGTAATAATTAGGTACGAGGTAGGCAAATTACCGCACCCTTATGTCATTTCTCTCTTCAACTTTCGGCCAATGGAAGAGAAAATAAATTGATGACATTTTATGACATCTCAAAATACAGATGAGGGTATGTTCTGTCAAAATGCTTGAAATACCTACCACAGATTAAAAACCATTAAACCAGATATACCTTCATTACATACCACCAATATAAATAAACCAACAACAAGCATATGCGAAATGCGAAAACAAATAGCAACAACAAATGCTAATGGGCAAATGAGAGGAAGAGAGAGAGAGAGGAGGTAAAAAGGAAACAAAAAACAAAAATTGCATCTCTCCTGCTTACATAAAAATAACAACATCAGGCAGGGTGAAACTGAGGGAAGGAGGTATGCCAGTCAGTACGAATAGCATGCCAAAGCATAGCAAAGTATATTTATTTAACTTTTATGAAGAGGAAATAAGACTCACTCTTATTCTCTTACACACACTGCTAGACAGCTACTATACTGGCCATAAAGTAAGCATATATATCTACTATATTACATTACATACCTTCTACTTGTGTTTTTGCATTTTCTGTTTTCGTGATTGTTCGGCTTCAGAGAAGATCTTGGGAATGGGGGCACATAATACGCGAATACTAAATCAAAAGGAACACCCCGATGCGCGCGATGGTGCACTGTGCACCCAACGTCAACTACACGACCCCCACAGCAACAACAAAAAAACAAAAACCGGCCCAAGTAAAACAAAAAACAAACTTACAGACACAGTCGTAAAAGAGGAAATAGATATGAACGAATTTTATTGCAAAAGGCAAATAGGAAAAAGAAGATCTAATAGTAGCCGTAGGTAGGCTTATTGCCTTCCCCCCAACCTACCGCCTCCGCAAAAACAACTTCTAGCACACTATCTAGCTATGCAAAAGCATCCCATTTAAATTGGCGTCCCGTGATGTTAGTGGCAGTGGCACAATAAGTCTCTGTTATTGTGAGCTATTTAGAGCAAAGGGGGTAGCGAGGTTGTGAACAGACGGAGATGAATGTTGCATTTTTTTTTGTGTTGTGTGTATAGACGTATTTTTTTTGTTTTCGTTCAAGTAGATTATAATAATGTTCTTTGTTTTATTTTATTTGTTTTTAAGGTTGTGTATTGGATTTTTGGAAATATCATTTACACAATTTTTTATGTACATAATACGTATTTAACACTTACGAATTGTAGAAATGGAAGTAATTTCTATTAAATTAAAGTTCTGTCAAATTTGACGTTAATTTCGATGGAAACTGTCACCTGAAATGCATTATGCAATATGGAAGCATTCATATGTCTCTTTTTATTCCAATTACATGAAATTGAGGATTTTCTAAACTTTGCTTCAGTCGGACACACTTTTCAATCACGAAAGCAAAACTGAACGAAAACTGGACGAACGAAAAGTAGAAATCCACAATCACAAGTAAAAGTTTAAATATACGAAAGCTTATGTGTTCTTCCATCAAAATATTGCGGTACCATAATTCTATCTTCTATTCATTTAGTTACTAAAAATTGGCGTTGGGCGCCAGTTGAAGCAGATTATGTGGAACAGTAGATCTTGCGCAACTGAAAGAGTAATGAATGTATACAGTTGTTGGAACATGTCTTGGGCGAGTAAGATAGATATTGAAGATGCGCTCATAATTGCATATTATTGCTATGTATTACTTGTCGTCAAGATTCGTTCAATTTAATTTTGTGCGTCTCACCTTGTTAAAATTGATCCTTGATGAAAAAGAAATACGGACAAAGATAGATGATTACTACCAGTTAAGGACAATATGGATGACTTTTTCTTTTGACAATTTGGAAATCTACCTTTCGTTGGGTTATTTGACATTTAGCCTATAGATTAACTTCCCATTACTATAGTTTTAACGTTTATTTTAAAAATTATTCTGAAAAATCTGTTAAAATACAAAGTTGTTAACTCATTCTTAACAAGACGCAGTTGACTTCAATTGTTTTGATACCCAGCAATGTGTTAAAATACATATAATGCCCAGAGCATTTGCATGCAACCATTTAAGCTTCTTTATATTTTTTTGTTCCTATAAAAAAAAGTGCGATTAGTTGTACATTGTGTCACAATTTTGTTCTCTCTTCTTTTTTTAATGTTGTTGTATCTACCAATCCGACGAACAAACTCATGTACACATATATGTACATATGTTTAGCCATCAGAAAGTGTAGCAAAAACAGCAATGTGCTGTGCAGCCAGCAGATTTGTGGTGTCAGTGGATTTCTAGGGTGATCGTTCGATAGAAGGTCATGGTGGATTTATTTATAAATGCATGCCGGGCAAAGAAGTAGAATTCATTCTCATTTTCTGTGTTCTATTCTATGCGCTATCTATATAGTTTGAAGGGACAGTAAGAATACAAAACCAACAAATATGACTGATTTATTAAAAAGTTTACAAATTACAGTTGTTGGCGGAGTAAGTTAGAAGTATAACAAATGGTTGTTAAACAAGATTATAAAATATTTGCGATAAGAACAAACTTGTTAACTATAATAACTTCTTAAACCTTAATGGATAATCAGTATTTATAGCTCTATGGAGTTAATTATGATAATACTATATAGCCCCTACTATTTTGACTGTTGGAATATTAAAACTAAGAATAGAATTTTGTTTGTTTTGACAGAAAAAGGCCGACATTATGCATGCCTGGTAACGTAAAATTTTCACTAAGTTTCCACTTAGTTATTAAAGTTTTTGACAGAAAATTGGGAACATTTGCAAGAAATTTCACGTAAGCAAACACACACCAATTATACAATTTTGTAAGCTCCAAGTAGATTTGTTTGAGTACTTGCCGAAAACAGATAATTTATGAAAGTAGGACTGTTTGCGTACTGTTTTAAACTACCAACTTCTACACATTTTTTTTTTATGTGAACCTTAACAGATTTTGAACGAAAATTAATAGAAATTTTGTATTATTGATAAAATAAACGAACAGACATTTTTATTCGAAGAAGTTTGTTACTCGCGTAAAATTGATAAATGAAGAACTGGCCTCGTGTCAGAATATAAAAGAACTTATATGTCACTTTGACATATACCCATGCATACTACTTGTCATGGAGTCAATTACCTAAGTTAAAAGTAGACTTAAGGTTGGACCGTAGATTTTTGACACTAGTTAGGTGAATTTGTAAAAATACATAGGAACGTCAAGAAATAACAAACAGTCAGCCCCTTTCATTTTCTATTTTTTAACTTCTTAATTATACTATTTTAGATTACTATGAATACTTTTCTTTGAAAAAAATCATTGCAAGTGTAAAGCAAGTAGCTATCTTACAAAATTTTTGAACTAACTACACATAAGATAAGAACAAACTTTCGATTTCGTAAAAATCTGTTTCAGATTATCACAGCACTATCGCATACATTACGTACGTCATTAGATAACCCAGTTAGGAATTATTTCTGTAATTTGTAGAGAAAAAAGAGGACAGAACTTACATTATGTGTGTATTTGTATGCAAATAACATATTCTGACTGATCATTATAAACTCACCCCTGCGGCATTTGAGCACGATACTTTGTATGCCAGTGTGTCTGTTCTGATTTCTGAATGCAAATTGTCATGTAAAAATAATCAAGTGTAAATTACAACACACACACACATACATATGCACAAAAAACACACCCATCACATCAAACTTTTGTGTATAATGCGCGCGCTTTACAAACTTTCTTACGTAAGTCAAATCGAGCATGGTCAACGTTAAACAATAATTCAATTTGAATTCCTGTCATCGTTGTCGTGTTGCGCTATTTCTGAAACTGACAGCTCAAAAATAATCAAGTGAGTACTTAATTAAACGAGGTAAGTTTTGTTTTGTATTTTTTTTTTATTAATTATTCCTGTCAGAGATGTTGGTTGCTCTTTTTGTTGGAAAACAAAACAAAAATATTTGATCTTTTTTTGTATTTTAATTTCTCTTCTGATTCTTGGTAGGTATACACACGGTACAGATACACTGTATTAAATATATAGTGACAGATTGTTTACAAATGTCATCAATTGGTTGCGTGTGGATTTTCATTACACTATACTATAAACACACTGTCCCTGTATTGAATCGAACAATATTCAATTTAATTTCTGATGTGCTTTTGCTGATAGTTGTTGTTGTAGTTGTTGTTTCTGCTGCTGTTACTGTGGTAATTTATATTTATTTACATTTTGCTTTAAATTCACCTTGACACAATTCAACAACCAGCTATACAGTAGTTTGTATCGTCGACGACGTTGTTCGTCGTCATGAGTGTAGGTGCAACATTTCCTGTAGCAGTTTTTTTTTTTTTTTTAGCTTTTTGTTTATGGTTTTTACATCTATAGGTATTTCGTATTGTTGAGTTGTTGGATTATTAAATGGTTCAGCAGCGGGTGGCTACAGGTGCATTGTAAATCGAATGGTGAGGGGATAATAATATGTATAATTGTCTAGAGATCGGGGCCAAGTATTCATTTCAGGAAATACCCATTTCGTATTGAGTTAATAAAAATATGTAGGTATTTTGGTTGCATCTGTTTTTTGTATTGTCCTTCTTGTTGTTGTCTAGATTTATTTTTAAGTTAATGTGAGTAAGGAATTGCTGAGTTATTTTAATTCATATTCTATAGAATAAAATCAATTCCTGCGAAAATTGCAGTCTTAAAAGTTCAAACTTTTGTTAAGTGTAATCTGACATTTAGAAAATTTCACCACTCACATTCCATGTGTAAAATAAAGTTCTTTATAACACTAAAGTCATTTTTCTTTTTACTCGTAGATAGGTAAAGTAAAGCTAGAGTTGTTAAACAAATTCTTGTTTCTCTTTTAGTTAAGAAAATTTGATGCTTGAGCTTTTTATTATTGTTCCGAGTGCGATTATAACATGTTTCAATCAAGGATATCTCAATAATTGGACTCAGCTGTCTGATTCAAACATTACGTTCACCATACGTCAGATTGTCAGAAGAGAATATAAAAAAGCTATAGACATAGACATAGACACAGACACACTCCTCAGATCATCCGATGTTTTACATTCTTTTTGGAGAGACTAAGAGTTGTCGAAGGACAATTTTCACAAAATATACCAGCATCCCAAACTTAATTCAAATGAAATTGTTGATTAAAAAAAATGAGAAGTTACTTACAAGTTTATTTTTGCTGTATACTATTTGACACATAATGATCAACAATACACCTTGTCATTGTCACAATGACATTTATTTTAGTGCCGTTCAAAAAGCAGATGATCAGATATAGGAGTGGTTAACCATGAGAATAGAGATAAAAAAAACTCTGTGTGTGAAGTTTGTGTAACGTGCAACATCAATTAAGTTATCACCCATTCAATCAGTCTTACTGGGTTGAAAGGAAAAAAATACTACATATTGCATAGGTTATAAATGTTTATCTTCATAAACAGTACATATAAAATAAGGTATAAGAATATTTAAATATGTCCATCCCTGAATTTTTAAAAACTATGAATGCATTCGAATTTTAGTCAAAAGTGGTAGTTGTAAATACTCAAAAGTCCATTTAAATAAAATGTCAAATTCGCATAAAAATGAATTCTTGAACTGAACGCAAATAGATCTAATTATTCTGACATTCTGGCCAGCAAAAACTAGATCTGTTTGCGTATTGTCTAAAGCCGCCAAATTCTACACAGTTTTATTTTTGTATAGGTATCAGTTTTTACAGCCGTTGGACTAAAATTGGTACAGACGTACTGTATTTTGAGGGATCATTTGACGGTGTTCACATGGGACTGAAAAACTGGATTTTTGTATAACGTTTCAGCATTCACATTTTGCTTCCACTTTTTCAATGACGTGAGATGTGAATGCTGAAACGTCAAAAAAAAATAAGTTTTTCAGTCTAATGTGAACACCGTATTTGAAGTCCAAATGTCAAATTTTTGTTGTACCTACGTATATCTACGTGTAAATGAGGTGAATTTTAGAAACCAAATCATCAGTTACATAAATTGTGACATAGAACATAATGTTAATTGTTACAAAGAACATTTTACAACAGCTCCCATCGAAATTATTAAGAAATAATAAAGAGTTATGCGTGGTAAACTGGTTGTTGTTGTTCTTATTATGTATGCGGTTTGCGGTAAGATAAGAGTTAGGAAGTAAATGTATCTACTTAAAAAATGCTTAATATTGCCCAAAATTCAGGCCTTCCCCCTTTATCACTTCCATATTTTTAACTTCTGGTTGCTCCAACAACATCCACAGAGGGGGTCTATAAATACCGTTTGTTTTTATAATGATGCGCGAAATGTTAAGATAACAAAAAAAGCAAAAAAATCAAAATATACACACACGTGCAGATAATTTATACGTACACATATGTATATGTGTAAGCATTGTATTATATCTGGTTAGAAGAGTGTTTACACTAAAATAGAATATAAAATATGTGACTTGGTGCGGTGCGGCAGCGGCAACGGCAGCGCAGCGGTGGCGGCGCGGTGGTGTGATGGAGGAGACGATGGCTGAGTATAGTGCTGAATGGCTGAGACATTTCGTGGGCATAAATGTGGCTGGGGGACATGATGGGATGGGAGTGAGTAAGCTTGTATGGATGATGGGGAGAACTCACTGCTACGCCACCGCACCACCACCGCTGATAGCTGCTGCTGTTGCTATTGCTGTTGCTTTTGCTGCTGCACGGAAAGAACATTGTGACGGCGACGTTTCCGAGCCCGCACATTTCCGTGTAGTTGTGACCTTCAGAATTTGTGCAAAGGCGATGTGTCGATGACCACGAATTTATTTGCTAACTTTTTTTTTTATTCTTTCATTTTTGCTTTGCTTGTTGCTTGATAAATTCTTTTTTATGGTCTTCGTTGCTCTTTGCTTCTTATATTTTGTTTTTATTTTATTGTTCTTTTCCTCTGGTTGTGTTTCTTATAATTCACATATCATTTCTTTGGTTGCTTTCGCTTGCGTTTAGAAGTCTTTTATTAAAAAAAATAAATAAATAAGTTTGCTTAGTGCTTGTGTGTTTGTTGTTTAAGTTGAATGCAGAAGCCCGCAGCAATGTTTGTGGGTTTTTATTGTTTTTATGTTTTTTTTTTTGTATATAGGTAGGTAATCCTAGTGGAGATTGTTGTGGAATGTGCCGTCTTCTTTGGTGCAAGGGAGAATTTATGTTTTTTTTATTTTTTATTTTTTAGGGACAGTAGGAGGTAGGAACACGTTATACCTACATAGTTCTTATTTTTGCGATTTCCGTAGAGGTAAAAGTATGAAAATGAACTAAATGTAACAGAAGAAGATGATGAATATAAAGAGATTATAAATCGTGTTTAATGTTTTAAGTAAAAAATGTTATTATTTCAACAAGAGTATAGTAAGGGTAGATAGTAAATTGAATCAAAACTGTTAAAAGTTAACACAAATTTTACATTAGTGAAGCTCATGTTGGGCGCCAGTTAAGAACAGTCAATCATTAACAATACAAATCAGTGATACTTAGGACCATTACCTCCAAAATAAGTGTCATCCAACCCAATAATGAGTCATCATAATTAAAGGAACAATCAAGTTATATAGTAGTAATTCAATATATGATATTTGCTGTGCTTTTGAATTGTTTGTTTATTTTGTTAGGCACTAGTTAAAAAGATATCAGGATTTTCACTTATCGAATTATTTGGTTTTGATTCGATATATAATTTCCGTCTAGATCAATATACAATAAAATAAAATAAAGCAATTTTTTTGGTTGGGCGCCAGTTAAGAAAAGATCAGGAGTTTTCCTTTCATACTTTTTAGTATGGCTTTTTTCTCAAATTTAGGTATTCTAAATATGCGGAGTGCATTACCCTGTAACTTAAACAGTTTTGCAGAAAAAAGCACATGTTTTGTTAAAACTCACCAGTACTATGATATCTACCTACATAATTATCCTACTTATTTTCCTTGTCTGTTCTGCAGTGCAAATATCTTTTTATACGAATCTGTATTATTAGTTTTCAAAAGAAATTGTACATATACGCTTATATGCTGATCATATTGAAATTTAAGCTTTAAAGTGGCAGGGTTAAAACCACAAAGATTAGTTTTATCACAAAATATCAGACATTTTGGTCTTAAAATATTTATTATAAACCGCAACAGTATATCTACAAAATGAAACTATTTTCAATCTAATAAAAATGTTTGCATGGGATTTTTTTTGTTTTAATACATATTTAAAGTGCTAAAAAAATGTTTCCTGTACTGCTTTGCTATTGCTTAATTTGCGATAGAAAATATTTGTCAAAATTCTAACCAATCAGAGCTTTGGTAAGAGTTTTTTTTGACAAAAAGTTTTTTTTATGATCGTACAATACAGCCTCCTGGTGGGCGGGCCTTGAATGAAAAAGGTCAGTAGATTGAGAAGCGAATTTATTTCTATTTTATAGCGGAAATTAAGAACTTCTCCAAATGACTTTAAGGCCTTGTATTATTTACTCGTAGTTATTCCGTAAGCCGTAATCTTTTGTTGACAAATAATTAATTTTGTCCAGGAACTCTAAGTTACTTTCTTTAGTGTTGCATATAAAAAAGGTGAGGCAGAAGAAATATCATGATAGGAATTTCTGCCATTTTGTAAAAAAAAAAAAATATGGACTCCTTTTTTACGGAAAGTTTATTTGAAACTATAAAATTGATAATCTGGTAAAATGCTATAAAAAAAAAATACTATCAGTGAAATGACCGACTTTTGAATTGATGCACAATTGTGTTCGTCTTACGGCCTTTTTAATTGGCGCTCCCAAAACACAACTGGCTCCAAATTGATGATTTATATCTGTCAACAGCAGAAACAAATTTCAAAGCACAATGACATTTGACGCCATTTGCAAAAATGATGACACATTCTCATTATAACATAACTTTTGCTACAAGCTTTAGAAATTAGCCACTTGGACACACTATTTTTCTAAAAAAATGTGTGATGATAAAACTTTATTTTAAAGTTTTAAACAGTGAGCAAACAGATCTTTAAATACAAAAAATATTATGTATATCAAACATTTTACCACAACGTGGTGAAAATACATCAATCTCATCACATTCTTTATTCTTTGATAAATACGGGTACATACATAATCACCTGTATGTAAATTGAATAGTCAAGATTTTAAATCTAATACAAATATTGCAAACTTCATTGCCTTGAAATTTATTAACTTTTGTGCACACGTTCTCTAAACAAACTTAAAACGACTTATGTGCCTACTTCTATAGGAAATAATAAAATGGAATTTGTTAGGCTGAATTGGTTATTTCCTTTGTATTCAATACACAGAGCTATACAGATATTTCGATGACACTTAATAGTAATTCGAAAAGTGATTGCCGGAAGTATTATAGCATTATTTTTTTTTGCTAACTTATAATTACAGTTTTATCTGATATTGCATTGTGGATAAAGCTTGTAGTTCTCTACTAAGAGAGTTAAAGTTTCCAAATTATGCTTTTGCGTACTTATAAGCTTGGGTGGATTCAAATTGGTTATCCTAAATGTAATTTATAAGAAACTACATACTTCCCATAGAAATGGCCTGATCCATAAGCAAAAAGTCAAAGATTTGCCCGATGTTGGGACATTACCCCACAGCACAGATCTCCACAATAACTCACTTGGTGGGACATAATAGACAAATAAAATAAGTGATGCAAGAGGTTTGGACATAGTGAGTAATAACTTTCCAAAGCTCTTGTGTTACCTACAACAATTTTCCTACAAGTCCGACGGCTAATAGATGTATGAAGCACTTTTTCATGAGAAGAAATACTCTTGGTGGCAGAGGCTGAAAATCGATTTTCAGACTCTCGGAGTGCCATGGAGTAGGTAGGTACAACAATTTCATATCTTAGCCAGCTAAAAATGAGAGGCACTTTTCATGATAGGAGATATTCTTGGAGGATTTATCTCTTCCTTGAAAGAGGCATCTTCCCTCAAAATAGCTTTGCTTTGGGCTAAATAGTTTGTGGGTCATCAACATATGCTAGTGTCTTAATATGGCCGAGAAAAAGTAGCAATCGAAAAGTCTAAAATAACAAGCTCTGCGCGAATCGATGAATTAATAAGATAATATTTGTCAGCGCAATTTGAAGCACATCATCATTCTATTGGAAAGTCCATTTATTTCAGTCCTTACCGATGTCATCCATATTTTTGAGGAAATAATAAAGACCTATCAATTTGCCTCTTTAACTGCAACGCCAACTTCACTGTCAGTTTTCACATACACAAAAACTGACAGTTATCAATACCTTACTGTCAATTTTGGTCCAAGGTCCTGCCAATTTTATTTTTCTTTATATCAACTTTGACAGAAATTTTGACGTGACTTGGAATTAAATGAACAGACCTATCGGGTCATTGTAATTGGGCGTGTTCAAGTAACAATGGATAGCCTATCTAGGATAGCTTTGAAGCCATGTATGCTTCTGAACACAGATCAGCTGTTGTTGACACTTCTCATAGAATATCTTTGTATCCTAAAATTTTTAGAAAAGCTTGAAATGGGATATCTTTCAACAATGGATTATAACAACCCAACCCTTTATCGAGATTGCTTTAGGTACAACATTGAACGCTGCCATTGACACAAAGTCTATCTTCGTTCTTTGAACTCACCACAGTTTACAAAAGGTGTGTTTTTTTTTGTCAATCCCGCAAGAGTGAGTTTTTTGTGTGTACACATAAAACCGTGCACACATCGTGAATAAAGTGTGTACATGGAAAATCATTTAAGCTTGCGGAATTGAGCTCCAAAAGAAAAAGAATTGTACGAGAAAAGAACGTCATAGCTTAAAAATTCAAATCATTATCCCCAAGGGATTTAGTAAAGAACAGAGAACTTTCGCAGTTTGGTGTTTATGTCAAAAGAATGAAAATCACGTTAAATCTGATCTAAAGTTCATTTTTTCACAACTATGAGGTGAAACTATACGTGGAAACGTCAATATTTAATCTAGATATAAAATTTTATGGAAATATAAATCCACTTATTCGGTGTTGCGGTGGCGTGAATTAGTTTGTATAGAAACGTCAAAAACACTTCGAATTATAGAATCCACCTAATTTTGTTTATTCAAAATGGCCGAATAGTGTCTTGTCTTGTTATTTCATCATTTATCTAATTCATTTTAGTTTAATACCTATGACTGTTTAGTAACTTGGAATTTTCACCAAGTTTCCTAAACTTGGGTTTTTCCTTCTCTGGTCTCTACCAGAAGCATATGAAAATTTCGAAGAATTTCACGTCAAAAAACACACTTATTGAATCATGTATGTAGATCAATATTTGCCTTATAGGCTCAAGTTTATAAAAGTTATTCTTGAGAATAATAAAACCGATAATGCCACCAAAACCACATCAAAAATTCAACATATGTTGTTTGTTTCAAAATGCATTGTCACTAAAATTATTTTTGACACATCTGACTCAAACCATATGTATATTTAGTTCATGCTAGACGTATGGTATATTTTCAATTCTCCTATTGTCAATCTATTGTCAAAAATTATTAAACGCCAAACAGTTTACGAAAGATATCGATTTTTTTGACGATATATATCTTTTGAAAAACTTTCACTCCCTTAAAACATCGATTGGTAAAATATCAAAACAAAAATTCAAGATCAATCTAAAATTGCTCTAACATACAATATTTTACAAAAAATAAATATTCTCACAGTAAAAACAACTCCACCAGCCGGTGAATGATTTTTTTTTGTAAAGCATAGCTACAAAACCACTTGGCCCAAGATGAATGCTTTTGTATCTCAATAAACATAAATAAGATGTTACCAATGGATATCACATTAAAGCCACTCAAAGTGTCATTCCTCGAGTCAAAGCATTAAATTATCTTGGAATTATAAAAAAATAAAAATAAAAAAAATATTTGCACGTTCCATTTTCGTCATTTTGTGATACCTAAATAATATACACGACATGAGTATAGATATACCTATTATTTTTATTGAGGATATTACGGAACTATAGTGTGAATGTGAACACATACTTGTTCCACAAAACAAAATAAAATTGAATGACGACTCATTTAAAATATAAAATTAATAAAATGAAGCAAAAACAACGACACTTACTTACTTCTCTTTTATAAAACAAAAAAAAAAAAAAACAAGATGAAATATTGTTTTAAGAATCATAACAAAACCAAATGATTTGGAATTTATACGTTAATAAGATTTGATTTATTTTTAAAATATCACGAAGAAGAGAAAGGTGTATGTATATATACATAAATATTTGTATCCACAAGACTTTTGGAAAAATCCAAAATAAAAATAGAAAATTTTTATATTTTTGACTTGTGCTGTCTTAAGCCGGAAGCCACGGCAATTAAACAGAATTCCTGAAAAATTTACTTAATTGCACGAAAAAAAAGCAATAAATTGGTTAGAATGTCAAAACCCAAATGCGATTTTCTTGTTTTTGTTTTTTTTTGATTTGAAATAAAAAAAAATCATTCATCGAAAATTCACCAAGTGCAAACTCACCAAGTGGTGATTAAAATTTATCTTTGAAAAATAAAAAAAAGGCGTATCTAGCTTGCAGAGAAATAAGAAGACAATTTGAGAATTAGAATATGGTTAAGAAGTTAATAGTTTTAAGTTAATTTGGATCCCAGATCAGCTCCAAGTTAAGTAAAGTAATGTGGTGAGTTAACTCTGCATTAACTGAACGGAGATATTTTTGAAAAATGCTAACAAAATAACTTTCGAAATTGAAGTGTGTAGCTGTACTGCATAAATGACAAGCGCTACTAAAAAAAACTTTCAAAATCGAAGTCTGTGGCTGCACTGTGTAAATGACAGTTAGCACACTTCGATTTGATTTCAATAGTAGGTGTTTTTCTATTTCACTTCTTAATAGAGGTCTGAAAAAAGTCCGAGCACTCTAAATTATTTTTAAAATACCTAAACACTTATATGTCAATATTTGACATTTAAATTTAAGAATGTTTGCGTTCAGGTACACAAAAAAAAAAAATTCGGGAAGAGTGCGTTTTTTCTGAAAGCACATCAATTTTTATTATTGAGCACGAAAGAGATTAAAATGTTTCACTGATGACGTGTGCACTATCAGTCAGATTTATTTAACACTAGTTTTGGGCGTGAATAAAGTGTCTACACGAAAAAACATTCATGCTTTCGGAGTCGGGTCCCAATTCCAGCATTTAATTATGTCTGCCAGCTTATTTTATTTTGAGCTTATAGAGCACACTTTGAGCACGCTCAGAGCGAAAAAAAGAAACACAAACATTCGAAACTCTGTCTGAATGCTCTGAGCTACATGAAACGCACATTTCTGTTTGATAACCCAGGACCTAAAAAAGAAAAATGCTTAATGAAAATGTGATTATAGTGGATTTCCGAACGGCAAATATGAGAGATACTCAATCATGATAAAAATATATTCAAAGAGAATTATTTTCTTTCCCCGAAAAAGAACTTTAGATTGAACATTTTTGACAGCTAAAGTCAGATTTTGTATGTTCGAAAAATTATTCTGACGTTTATTTTCATGTTTTTTTTTTTTTCAAAAACTATTGTGTAAACCATGAGCCATTTGACATATGTCAAAGTTATGTCAAATTTTAAGAAATATTCTTTGTTTCCACAAAAAATCTTATATTTAATCAAAAGATAATCTGGCAAATTTAATGTCAATGGCTTATGTGGCAAAATAAAAAAAGAAAGTTTAAAAAGAATTTAACAAAAATGAATACTTACATCCAACTCCACGATTCCAAATATTCCGTAGAGGCGGCGAATTGTGATAGAAATTTGGATGTAAAAATGTACCATTTGGTACATGTCCTTGAGGTGGACAATGTGGTGGCATACCCAAGCGTGCCTTTAACTCTTCGCTGCATGGTTGACCACCAGAACTCGAGCTATCTACATCAGAAACACCGCTATCAGCTGGACTGGGTGGAAATGATCCTGAAAAGGAAGAATAGAGCAAACGAGAAAACAACAAAAAGTTTGTGTTGCTATTAATAGAAAAGGATTCAGTTATATTATTAAAAAAAAGGAGATACATTTAATCTTTAAAAAAAAAAATTAGATACCCACTAATCACATTCGTAATCCTTCATATATACATACATAGTATGACCTCGTTTTCTTCTTCTTAAGGATCAACTAAGACTTTTAAAATATTTTCTTTCAAACATCAATATAAAGTTTCCCCCTGCATGAGTATTTTTTTTTGTAAGCAATGCTTAAACCTTTAAGGATATTCAAACAATGCCAAAACGGGATGCATTGAGGGTTTTTTTATTTTAAATTCCATACCTGTTTCAATCAAAAAGGTTATTGAATCCCTTCATCAGATTTTTATACTGAGCGGCATTCATTCACATAACTTCTTTTCAATCTAATATTTTTTTTGTTGTAAGCACACAGCGGGAATATTACGCGCCATCACAGTGCAATGAAATATAAAACATACTTTTTTTTTAAGGCCTCCCGCAATACACCGTTTTGTAATTATTATGTTTCCTTCGAGGTCTTTCTTTTTTTTATTATGACTTGCTATCGAAACTCGAATTAAATTTCGCTCCACAAACCCATAAAAGGCAAGGTCCTTGTTCGATAACAAAGAATAAGGTAAACAACGAAAAAAAAAATAGAGGTTAAAGGACTCCTCTCTCTTTACCCATAGTCTAAAACAGAATAAAAAAAATATAATACTAAAATTCCCAGACATATTGTCTCGTCAAAACATTCACAAACACAATACAAAAACTGAGTAAACCGTTCCAAAACATATTATTATCATTTAAGGGGACCCAAATAAAATTTCATCCAAAAAAGGGCCAGTCAGCTCGAATATACACAAAGACGCCTGATTCTTATATTTTTTTTGATATCTACAGGTGAAAATAAAACTGTCTTCTTGAGTGGAATAGGCATAGATACCTATAAGAAAAAAAAATAAAGGATTTCATGTAGGTACCTACATATACATGCACACGATTAGGAACCACAAAGTGTCCTTAAATCAAAACATTACTGAGACAAGGATTTCGCGGGACAATAATAAAATGTTTTGCAAAAAAAATATATCAATACAACGATCGTCTAATTAGGTTACCAAACTTTAATGACGCGGGAAATTTCTTGTTTTTTTTTTTTAAATTATAAAGTGACATCTGCATGTGTGTCATTTATACTTCAAAGTTAATTCTTCATCTTTTTGAGTGTCAAAAAGGATCACTTAAAAAGAAAAAAAAAAACATCTGCTTATCGAGTGAAAGGATTTCTTCTCAGATCGCGTAGGTGAAAGGGAAAACAATTTTATCATTTCCATTGTCCAAAAGGGTTTTTTTTTCTATTTGCAAAAATTTAAGTGAATTTTCCTTACCCATTTCTATTTCCGATAATAATTATGCGAATTTTTCAATATTCAAACAGATCGTGGGAAAAATTTAGGATGGAAAATAGCTTTTGGTATTATGAATAGGTAGGAAAAAAGGAGTAAGGTTTTAAGAAAATTCCATTAATTTATTGAATGGGGAAATCTAAATTTTCTTGGAATGAGTAAGTATGAAATGACTCTGGGGAATTTTTAAGGAGCAATAATTACTTTCCTTTTTTATTTGTTTGTAATTGAAAAATTTTATTATTTTTTGTACCTCAATCAACAGTAGATTTATAATATTTTACTGTCAGGTCAAGAGAGCAAAATCTTTCAATTGTTTTAAGCCCAATTAATTGTATTGTGGTACATTTCTATTTCAACTTTAAAAAAATCGGTGTTTGTAAAGTTTACATACGCTTCTCTTGGAAAATACCAGGATTGTCCAAAATGTATGTCTAGTAAGGTGTGTTTGCAAATTAAACCACCTACTAATATGTGATTCCCAAATTCAGTGGCACCAAAACTTGGGGAAATGGTTCGATCTTGCACACAACCTACTCAAAATCCAACATTTGAAATACTAATAATTATTTAATTTTGTTCTTTACCGCACTATTAGTACAATTTTAGTGTTGCCTATTACATAGCATACATTTTAGAACCTTAATATTGAAGATCCGACCATTGAAACTTGAGTTATAGTCTCGGAAAGAGAAATTAACGATATTTTTTATGGTTTTCTATTAAACTTTATGTAAGCTACGGCATCTGACAATTTCAAAGAGTCGGATAAATGTCTTTTATAAAAAATGTGTGTTCAACAGATGACTGTCAGATGTCTGATAGGCCATTCTAACAGTTTTGTGGCAGATTTGACAACCATTTGTACTAACTGAGCCTTTGCTTTAGCTAAATTTGTCAATTATTTCGTGAAATAGAGAGATTTTAGAAGTGTCAAAAACACACTAGAAAGATATTGAGAAAATGAGATATTTGAGATCAAAGTGCCCTATTACACGACGACTTTTGAGTCATGACTTTTTTCAATGAGTGTAAATGTGAGATCAGATGTTTTTTTCTCACTTGCTCTCATTGAATTTCGAAAAAAAAGTTATGTCTCAAAAGTCATCGTGTATAATAGGGCAATAAGTCCCCTATTTCATGATGATTCCTTGCGTCTGACTCTTTTCGAACATAATGAGTGCAAAAGAGAAAAAAGATGAGATGGAAGACCAGTTGCCCTGTGCGTTGTGGGCCAAGATTTACGAGACTCTTTTTGAAGACAGACACTGTACAACCCACTTAAACAGTGAAAAGAACAGTCAATTTAGCAACAAGCATCGAGAGGCTCCGTGTAATAGCGCGTGGTTCACAGGATGATTTTCAAAGAGAAATTCGAAAAAAAAGTCAAGCGCAACGAATCATCGTGTAATAGGGGATTTAGCAATCTCAGTTTGCTTTAAAAAACTAAAAAAAAAAACAAATTAATTGGTTTCTTCCGGTCATTTTTTATTTGGAGGGGTTAATCTGGGAGATCTGATTTTGCTGAACTGTGTCCAAGATCTGTGTCTCTCGCAACGACAAATCTGGGTTCGAGAATTACAGAACCTGGGCACTGATCAATTATTTTGAATGACATTTTAAGAAATTCTTGTAAGAAGCTACTTGTAAAACTCACCCACAAAATTTGTTCCAAAACGATGCGATGCTCTGATTGAACTAATAGCTGTTTTTTTGTTTGACGTTTTAGTATTCACATCTTACATCACTGAAGGAATGGGAGCGAGATGTGAATAATGAAAAGTCAAACAAAATCAAGTTTTTCAGTCAACTCAAATGTGAAAACCGTCCATGAAGTTCTGAAATGTCAGAAATCAAACAGGGACATTTATGTAACAGTGACGTTTTCCGAATGTTATGTCAAGTAAAAAATAAAAAATTTGACAAAATTACCATAACAATAGAAGTAATCATTTGTCAACTAAACACTTAGGTGTTTATTCAATAGCCATAGCCAATTTCCTATTACCGTACTTAATCACATGAAAACCAAATTGAATGGATATATTATATTCCTATGTTTGTGTGCAAAATAAAACCGTTTATGCAAAAACCTAAATAACTGTGAAATTGGATTATCAGCTTTTGAAATCGAGGTATGCCGAAAAAGTATGTTTGTAATATGAATAGGTAAGTATCGATTGTTTGTTTGCAACTTAAAAAAAAACAAAGGACTCTATTGATAAAAAGAATTCTAGATTACACACATGTATCAGTCAGGTATGTATGTAGTAAGTGTACAAACATAGAATGTAAGGATTATCCACAAGCACTTGAATAATACGAGCCAATATTCTCGCCTTTCGATCAGACAATAGCCATTCATTGACCGCTGAAGGGTCGTCTGCTTCTTGTCTCTATAGTTATCGAATCGTGCGTTATCGTTGGCCGGGCTGTCATTCAGACGATTTGTAGAAAAGAATTCGTGAATAGAATACAAATGTCAATTGTCATTTTGTAATATAATCAATTTTCTCTAAATTTACTTGCTGGATAAAGAAATGGACACATGTGTACGGGACCCTTTTTTCTCCCACATAAATGCAATTGCGTTAAAAACGCAACCCTTAAGAGTTTACATTGCACAAGTATGAGTCATCATCAATATTGTCAAATAAAATATCATCTGACATCGCGCAACTCTTTTCATAAAGAGCACATCTCATAATACCTTTAGCAAACTGTCAATACTTTTATCAATGAAATTGATGTCCTTTGGGAGAAAATGTATTTATTTATTTATGGATTCAGCGGGTTAATTTAGACAAGATGTACTCTGTAACCCCATGCCACAGATATGCAGATGTTTGTTGGATTACTTAACCTTATAGTGTGTTTCTTACACTACATTACCGAGAGAATAGCGAGGGTGTTACGCATGGCAATTATGTTAGTATTATATTTTTTGACAGATCGATTTCGACACAGAAGATGCACTTTAAGCATCATTGTTCTTGATTAGAATTGCATCTGCAAATTTTGATTGCAAAATGTGACGAAAACTTACCAAAAACACTAGAAAAAGGATGTTTGCATAGTCATCCTTGCGGCGCGGCGCGTATTCACACATAGCATGTGTCTATTGTACAATATATTGTTGAATATTATAAAAGTGAAAATAGGGAAAGGATTGGATTTATAAGAGCGAGAGAATGGGCAGATGTTAGGCAACGATGATGATGATGATGACGATGAGCACGCAAAAATTAAGGATACACCGCTTGGCTCTAATGAATGTTTGATATTAAAAATTGTCAGAAGACCAGTTGCGGGCAATAAGTTATATTGACATTTTGGGTAGTGGTTGAAAGGAAAGGTTTCATCAAACCTTCTCAATTTAATCCCTAATGCAAAGGAAACAAAAAAAAAGAAGAGTTAGAAAATCGATTTTATACCTCTTCATATGTATGACCATGGACACTGGTCAGTCTGCGAAGAAAGGGATATATTCTTTGAGAAAACAAAAGGGGCAAGTTGATGAAAAGAAGGAAGCGACAGCCAAAGATATATTCTCACACACAATAGCCGGGTGTCCAGTATTCTTTTTATTTCTTTAATATCATGCGGAAGGTAAATAGATCTCCTTCTTTGCTTTTTATGCCCGGGAAGAATTAAAGATATACAACCCTTTCTTACTTCTTACGATTAAATGTGATTTTTTTTCTATTTCTCTAGAATATGTGAGTCTCTTATAAAAGATCATCATATTCCGCAATCGTTAATTTATGCACACGTATATTTTTTAAAGAAGATCCTTTTCCTTGTTTATAGACCTTTGCCGATCATCAAATGGGGGAATTAAATTTTTATTTTTTAATAAAAAAAAATATATATCAGGGAAGAGAATACCTCGTCAAGGATAATTGATTCATCGCTTGACCAACGGTCAGTTTCATTGAATAGAATAAAATGAGAGAAGACAAAAAAAATAAAAAAATACTTTCAGGAAGGATGCGCATTGCGCATATATTCAAGAACTTAAAAAATCTACGCATAAAAGAAAGAAACAGGAAGGTGATTTTCTATAAAGAATGAATTTGAGATAGCAATTTTTTTTCTTTATAGCTGGCTTGAGATATGTATAATTTGAGATCTAAAGGGTCCCTTTTTTGTTAGATTAACGGTTCCTACTTTGGTTTTTGTTGCTGTATATTAAAAGAATAATACAATAGACACCGGTCAAGGTAGCATCTTTTTGAGGTGACCACTTACTTACTCAAGGGGTTCTGAGGGAATAAATCCTTTTATTGAGTTTATATTTCATTCTTTATTATAATAAACTTTTCATAAAAAAAACATTTGATGCTGTTTTGAAATAAAAAACTATAAGATTTTATTAAAAAAAAAATGAATTCAAGTTTGAACGTGGGGCGTTGAGGTTTTGTCACCGTTAATACCTTTAAAATATTTTGTAAAACTTTTATGAAAAAGAATAAAATTGAAATAACTGGATTAGTTTCACAATTTGTAAAAGGAATACATATCAACTGAACAAAATGTGATTAAACTTGAATTTTCGTTAAAAGTGATTAGATTTTTCCAAATACTAACTAGTTATTAGAAATCGAAAAGTATCTGTACGATTTGTTAATTAGATTTATAGTAAGTTTATTCACGTACGTTCCTCCTGCCCAAAATTTTCAATTCCAATACAATTGTATTTTTCTTTGAACTTTGATAGAAAATGGACAAAAATTGGTTGAAGTTGGTAGTTTGGACAGATAATACCATTTCTGACGAAATTTTCAACTGCACTTCTTTTTGATTCCGATTTCCCTTTATTAATACCCACACTGCTTAAAAACAAAATGGATTTTTCATGCAATCAACACTTTTGACGCAAGGTATCCCTGCAGGCCTCATAAACAGTAGCGCCATAAATAACTGTTATAAATTAACGTGCTTTTAGAGTTTAGACACTTCCGATTACACCAATGGCAGCTAAAGGACGGTGTCAACTCAATTTAAGTGAACCTGCAGTTAGAAGCACTGTTCACTTTTACAAAATAAAAAGTGAACGAAAACTGGACGAACCATCACAGCATTGGTTTTGACGGCTTAACTCTGTTTAGACATGGAATATTGAGTACGGACTCATGAGTGTCAACGTGTCTACATTAGAAACTATGAGGCCAATTGAAAAAAAAATTATTCAGTCCGCAAATTTGAAATAAATTCAGTCTCAGTTATTTGAAATTAAGATTGATTAATTTTACTGAGAAATTGCGTTGACATTTGATTGCTGATATTTCTGAGATCTTAGAAACCTGAACTGGCGTATTCAATTTTGTTTTGGCCTGGTAACTTCATCGATCTTGAAAACTTATTATGCCTGTTTGGTAACGCGAAATTTTCACCAAGTTTCACAATTCTCCTACGGTTTCTGACAGCAAATTATGAAAATTTGCAAGAAATTTCACGTTTACAAACACACTTATTATAGGCTTAGTAATTAAATACTGGTATGCTGGATATTTTTGAATATTATCATACCTTTCCCACTGCACTTGAAATAGAACCCAATTTAAGCCAAACTTTCAGACAAACAATACAACAAATAAAAAAAAAAAAACATGCGTATGTGGAACATTGTGTGTTAATCCATGGTTAAGGAAATAGGCAAAACTATAGGATATAACAACATTATGTGACACAAAGGATACTGACCTGTACTGGAGGTGCAATAATTTCTATGGTACGGTGTACTATGAATCGGTGCTCCACTTAACAGATTGTGCAACAATGGCCGGTGTTGCGCTGTCGTCGCTGATTGTTGCTGTTGTTGTTGCAGAGCTGATGGACCGTTGTGTTGCGATTGCGTTTGATGTTGCTGCTGTTGTTGTTGTTGTTGTTGCTGTTGTTGTTGTTGCTGCTGGTGTTGTGGCGATAAGGCAGTGTTATGCTCAGATTTGATGTGCAGGGCAGCCGCCGCAGCGGCTGCTGCTGCCGCTACAGCTGATAACGATGACTGATGCTGCTGTGCCTGAGCTTGTTGTTGTTGCTGTTGTTGTTGTTGTTGCTGCAGATGATGTAGTGATGTAGGTGGTGGGCTTGGCGATTGTTTAATAATTGGAATTTCAGTATCTACTGAAAAGACAAAACAAAAAAGAAAAAGTCTTAGAAAAAATATTCAAAAGGTATATTTATAGAGGTATGTGTATGACGTCGTCGCGGATATATAGGATATAAAGAAGTTTATTATTCACACAAAATCAATGCCCTAAAGCCATGTTTGCAATTAACTCTTAACAGGCTTTACATGCGAAAAGAGCCTACAAAGTTTCACAACGCATAATATCTGCGTAAAGCACCTCTTTCAAGTTTTTGTTGTTGTTGTTGTTTGCTAACCTATATCTGCTTCAAAAAATAAAAAAGAATTGAAAAAAATAAGGTGTGCAGAATTACTGTGGCATACAGCTATTATTAACTTCGGTTGATGGCGAAACACCACACAAGAGTTGTGCCAGGCCAAAGCCTTAAAAATTGTACTTTCAAACGGTCGACCAACATTCTACAGATTTGCTCCAAGGAATGTTACCGCACTAAGTGCACACATGCCAGACCAGCAGGCTATTCAGCAGCCTATAGCCTCAATGAACCAACCATAGCCAGTCATCAGCATCAGGCGTATATATATGTAGTTAAAGTGCGTGAGACTTACGCAACACGCAGTTTGTGTGTTTGTATAAAATAAGGCAAAATGGATGCATTTAATGAATGTTGCGATATTTTGCTCTCTATATTCTTAAAGTGTTATAAATACCTTGATTTATTCTCGGATTGAACCGTTTTTGGTGAGGCCCCACCCTTGCTTTTAATCTAAAAACTTAAAAAATAGGAATGTTGATACTCCATTTTCCCCATACCTAACCTCAAAACTTCAAAATGCACTTCAATTAGCATAAGGCGAGTGTTTTGTCACAATACGAGTATAGCAGCCGCAGCAGATCGATACGGCTAGACAAGGTATTACGATATATGTATATACAGGCGCATGTTTTTGTATTTTATACATTATGGGGGGTGCGAACAACTGTAGTGTGAAATAAATGACTTTTGTCTTATATATATATATGTATGTACATACTACAGTTACTTTTATATTCACCACACCTTTTGAAAGATGAACTATTTGTGAACAAAATCCTATATACCTACCTGTCAAGCAACTGTGACTTTTAGGGATGTTTGGTTTGATTTGGTTCGGTATATACATGATGTTAAATTCAACTTTTTTTTTGGCTTTAATATAAACGATAATAAAAGGCAAACTTTGACATTCAATTAACAAAAGTTTATTGAAAATCGATAGACAATGTTTCATTGAGTGAATCTATATACATACACATGAATAAGTACATGTGTAAGAACCTACTCCTCTTTTCAGCACGTTGACAGAGACTTATGTTTTCTGCTTTGAATTTAAATAAGTTAGTCTATTGTGATTTTTTTTTTGTTTATAAATATACCACAACCTACAGATTTTTTGATTTTACCTACTTGTTTTGCAAAATGATTATATCAAATTTGACAGTTTTAGAAATATGTATTTCTGTCTGCCTTCATCATGCTGTTATTCCAAATTGAATAGATATAAGTTTAGATTTCTTTGTTATGTAATCATTAAATCCATATAAGTTGATATATCTATGTACATGTTAGATGAGAAAACGTTGTATAATGTCAAAGCTCATTAAAGGAAGTTGTTAAGAAGCCGCTTCATTTACATTGTTGGCAGGAATATTGATGAAAAATTATAATTCCATAATTTTTTAAATTTAAACTAATGCGCATTTTAAATACTAAACATCTACAATTGTTAGTTTTCCATTTACTGAAGCAACCAGAACTAACAAGACAAATGTCAAAACTACTGTCAAAATGGCATTTTAATTCAATTGTGTTAGGAATCATTTTATATTTTCATTATGTAATTGCCAGGGGCCCAATTCCGCAAGTGTGAATGATTTTCCGTGTACACATTCTGTTCATCCTCAAAATAAGTGTCAATAAATTTAACTGATTGTGGACACATTATCTCTCAAAAACTTAAAACTCACTCTTACGGAGTAGCAAAACTCTATGTGTACATGATTTTTGTGAACACTGAACCTGGCATTACTTCTACTGAATTTATGGATTCAGAACAAAATTATAATGAATACAGACGATATGTACTCAATACATAACTTTGAACCAGCTTCGGTAGAATATGAAAAAAATTTAATAAACTTAATAAACAAACAAATTAATCACAAGAAGTTATTTTATGAATACAAGCAATTTGTATTGAGTTCATAAATGTATTGAACAAACTGTTTTTTGCTACAGCATGGTTCATGTGTACTGTATACACACTAATACTAAAAACACAATTTTGCACAGGCTATAGTAAAATATGTAAAGGCTACAAAAATACTAAAAGTCCAGTGTTATAATAGTAAAATATCTTTATCACTAAAGTTGAGTTGATTTGAGTACAAGCAACTAAAGGACTCTGAGTCAGTAAATTCAAAATGAATCAAATGTAGTGAGTACAATCGACAAGAGCTCAATACATAACTATCAACCATTAGCGAAATAGAAAAATGCATTTAACACAGTTATGGAATGAATACAAACAACGCGTGTATTGACTTAATTTTCACAAGACAACTCACTGGCATGTAGTAAATACAGAAAGCTGTACCTATTACTTAAAACGTACAGTGCCTATGTAGTCACTACATATTTTTGAAATGCCAATTGAACCTTTAACAAGAAAACTGAGACATTTTTCTGAGGAATATACTTCATATACCTGAGAATGCGGAATTTTGTAATTTTAATTAAGAAACTTTCAAATATTTAAAATCAATTTTAAATACCAAAATTCATCAGTAATGGTGTTCATGCTGGACTGAAAAGCAGATGTTTTTTACTCATATCTATTCAGATTTCGATCCTCCAGTAAAGTGAGATGAAAATTTTGAAACGTCAAAATACATCAAATTGATTCTTATCTGAATACCGTCAATAAGAATTATATACTTACTTCAAAATAACAGATTCCACAAAATGATGATTTTGACATTTTTAAATAATCAAGAGATATATTATTATTTGACACAAATGTCAAAAAAATGAGAATAAATGCCGTTCGTAGGCAAATATATCAAATTCTATCTTTTGTCAGGTATTTAATTCTAAGTATTTGGTTACAGCCATTCTGTCTAGTTAATAATTTGTCTTAAGTAGGTTTTTGTCAAACCGATTAAATGTCATTTCCGTACACATAAAGTATATAGTCAAACACCCACAATAACATCGAAGATTAATAACAGATTTATCACTTCATTTGAATACCCAACAACAAGAAAATAAAAATAAAAAAGAAAATTCCGGCTTTTTTTTTCTCAAAAAGAGGTAAATAGGCCAAGTCAATAGTGCAAGTAAAACGAATTTATAGCGAGGTGGGTATACTTGCAGCTAATCGACAATTTTATATCTACACCTACTCAAGCTTATAGAAGCTGTAGAAAAAAAAAAACTATAATGTGTCTAGCAGCAAAGAGCCTATAAACATTGTATACCTGGGTTACTATGAGCGCCACCACACCGACCGGTCGGTATATGAAGAGTTTGAAGAGTGTGTTGCAAGAGAATTATTTTAATTTCAAATGCCCATAGAAACCATACGAATGCGCGCGCTGCATTCCTTCAATTAAACTTATTCAGAAAAAAAAATAAACCTAATATTAACCTATACATTAAAAAAAACATTGCATTTCTAGACACACATTATGCATATATGTATGCAGCAATTAGTTTTATTCCACTCAATGAAAGTCATTCCTCTCATTTTGACGTTTTATAGTTTTTCACCACATAATACATTCAAACTTCACCACACTGCAAAAATGAACGGAAGTGAAAGTGAAAATATGCATACACAAAAAATAAAAGCAATAAAAGGAGACAAAACTATAAAAACTAGGCGCTTCATTTGAATAAACTTCGTCCACTCTTCCTCCGGCCTAATTCTTCTAAGGCCTCCTACTCCTAGAATACTTGGGGGTATACATAAAAAAAACACAACAACAACAAACAAATCAAGTGTGCACCACTTTCGCCGGCACCCTGTACCAGTTTTAGCTTGACTTCTTATAAGAGGGTATCTACACTATAGATTGTATGTCGTTTTTTTTGCAGTTACTGCTTGAGATGTTGTAGATGCATTTGCCCTCCATTAAAAGTGATTTGTATTTCCGCCACTTGGAGTCGCGCTGGATTTTCTACTCCATCTTGTTTGCCTACTGACATTTGGATATATGTACTTTTTTTCTGTCTATTATTTTTCTCTGAATGTATTGGCCGGAAAAACTAAGTTATCTTCTAACGCCAGTTTGACATGTATTTGTGTGAGTTAGACGGAAGAAGGAGGAAAAGCGATAGTTAAGTACCTACAAACATCTCTTACCAAGTTGATGCACTCAACCACATGCAACTGACATCTCCCATAGCATAAATGGCATAGCGTGCAAAACTAAATGACGACAACAGTGAACAACGAAAACGACGACAACTTAAAAACGAACGACAGCAACGACGACGACGACGATACACTAAGCCTTGACCTGATTTCTCTTTCTATCTCTTTCGTTCGTGAAGTGCATTCGAGCGTACTGCAATTTAATAAGCTTATAGCACAATGTACGACATAAGCGGCAGCCACAGCGGTAGTGATGGCAGGCTCTATCGTTTTTCGAGCGAGGAGCACCCGCTTTTACTCTCATACGAGTAGGTACACACATACCTACACTACAATTTTCGCTATCTCTTTAGTCCGATGTGCAACAAATAGATGCATCTAATGGTCTTTGAGCAAAAAAAAGCAAAAAGAATAAACGTTAGAAAAATATATTCTATTTTCTTTTTCCATTTTATTTTATGCTGTATACATGTACACGGTATGATGACTTATACATATGTATATGTATGATGTTAGGATTGTTTTTGTTGAACTGCAATAGAAGTGTCTTAACTTTTACTTTCTATCCGGCCTTATACGGGTTGGAGGTGGAGCTCGGGGAGTGACGATGATGTTGAGCGCACTTGTAAAATGCCTTTTAATTTGTCGGTTCTCTTTCTCCTCTCGTATATAACGTGCAAAATTGACCCTGACTTAAATTTAACAAAAAAATTAAAACCAAAAATAACCGAAAAAAGTTAAATTAAAAATACATACCTATCTACTGACAGAAATGGGCGACGATGGGGGAATCGTGAGTAGAAAATTAAAAACAAAATAAAATCCAGCTATTGGTTGAGTAGATATATTTTAGCTACCGCATTACCAAAAATGTCGTGTATAGCCTGTGTAATGGATTAAGTATCCGTTCAGATTTTTGTTTTCGTTTTATTTTTGAATTAATATGTTTTTTTTTATTTTTATCACTTCATACATATATACAACAACGACGCGATTTTGTTTTTGAATCATTCAATTTGAATGATGTGAACGCGCTGCGAACCTGCCTGCCTGCCTTTCCTATATCAATACGACGACGACAACAACGAGGAGAGTATAGAAATGTAGAAAGAAAAAAAAAACCTAGACCTAGTTTTCGTTTTTGCATTGTATTTGTTGTTTATCGCGCGCTTCTCAATTTTTAATCATTTTAACTTGGCTCGATGATATTAATCGGAGGGGGCGGGACAACTGCTCGCCAGTGCAAAAGGGTTGTGTAATATTGTTTATTATTTGCAATAAAGTGATAATGTATCTCGCTAGCTGTCATTTGTTGTAGCTAACTTCAATTAGCTGTCAAATATTTTGTGTTTTTATTGAGGTAGGTATATAATAGACATGTTAGAGGCTAACTAAAATACATTAATGACAGCTATAGAAGTTAAGTATCTAATTTTGTTTGTACCTCTTTTAATAATACATTTTTTTTTGTGAAAAATTAATGACACATAAAGTAGTACCTATGTATATTCAAAAAGAGACATTAAACAAAATTCACGTAAGCTCTATTGTGAATGATTTGAATACGTCTTAGAAATGACAGTGAAATTTTTTATTTTATTTTTCTTATTTTAAGATTAGAAACACGAGTTCGTATTGAATAGATTCCCTAAAAACACTCGTAGATAGTTGTTTATTGTTAAACAGGGCTTAAAAACTTAGACATCTTCGTTTACCTAAATGAACGCATTTTGTCAGGGATGTCTAAGTTTGCAAGATGCATAATGGGCTTTTTCTTTTTAGTGCCAAAGTGACAGTTCTGGTTCTGAAAGAAAATGCTCCTGGATTTGATTTGAGAATCAATTATAAAAGCTATTACACTTGTCAAATTGTCCTACCAATCCATAAATAATTGCCCTTATATTCATTGATGTATGGATCTATCTCATGTATCTATCAGTCAATTCAAAATAAATGCATGAAGCTATATGAACCAAATATATCTCATTTGATATTTGAAAGGCAATTAAACGTTTGTTTTATTTCAAATTTGAAGAAGAGTAGTTAGCTAGATCATATGTTAGTATGATGTCACAAGTTTGTTTTATTCAAAAAGTAAGCTATTACATTTGTTTTGACAGCGAAACCGAAAAACGTTGGCAAAGATCCAGTTCCAAACTTCTGTCATCTTAAGACGGTGTTCACATTGGATTTAAAAACTGGATTTTTTTTTGACGTTTCGGTATTCACATCTCGCTCCAACTTCTTCAGTAAGGGAAGATGTAAATACTGAAACGTCAAAAAAATCCAGTTTTTCAGTCCAATGTGAACACCGTCTAAAGTTCTCAGATTTCTGAAGTTTTATTTTTCTAAACTTCCTTGATCAATTTTTCATTTACATCTAGACCTTAATATACATACATACATACATAACTTATAAAATAACTCTCGTTCTTAAACGCCTTTAATCAAAATTCCCGTCATTGAGGTCCAGAAATCTAATAGCAGCAACTACTTGTAGCTTTTTTTAATTCTTCTCCAAATTCCATAGAATCAAAAATCACTTAAGTCAATGTCTAGGCGAACCAATATTTCTGGTTTATTTTTAATTGAGGCTATTCCATCCATTTCAGGACAAAAACTGACTTAAATTAAATTTCATGTTGTTTTATTCACCATGAGGTGAATACGTATGTAAGCAAGTGGATACAAATACTAGTCTAGGGTTCCAAAATTAAATTTGAATGAAACCGACTCGGCATCAGATTGTTTTAAGACACTGTCCAAGGCTTCTCAAGGCTGTCTAAAAATAAGGCAATCTTTATAGTTAATCAAGCGTAATTTGAGCCAACATAAGGTAAATCGATCCTGAATTTAAGTTTTGACCACCTGTCAATTGGATTAAAATGGCGTTAAATTGCAACTTAAAATCAAATTTTTGGCAGTTCTAAGTTGAATTTATACCAGGATAAAATTAAATATCTGGCAGTTCTAAGCCGAACTTATACCAGAATATGTCAAAAATTAATCTTGGGATCAAATTGAATCAAAATATTAATGCAACTTACACAAGATTTTGTCCTAATAGCTAATTCTAATAGCTATCTTAACCGATTCTGCTGAATAAATTAGATTATCAATTGGATTAAAATTGCATTTGATTTAATGTGAAGATAAGACTTTTGACATTTATCATGGATTTGTCAAATATAACTTTTAGGCTAGGGAGCATTAATTAATATTTTAAACTAATGTCGTTTTCGATTGAATTTTCTGACTGTTCCACTACTTTTTGATTCCAATCGAATATGAAAACATCGTTGTCAAATTTACACACACCTTACTGAACGACGCCATTTTACAAAATGGCTCCTTCCATTATTTATCACTTTTGACAATTAATCCAACGAAATGTTTTATATGTATGCGTGTGTTCCAAATCTACTCCTTCATGAAATCGGAAACAAAAAAAGACTCCAACCAAAAATAGTACTCCGAACAGCCAAGGCTTTTGGAGAAGTTGGAGTGAAAATAGAGTAGAACAGTCTGAACATCCAATCGAAAACGACATAAGTTACACACCGGCTTTCTAACTAATGGTGGTCTAACGGTACTATTACTTTAAAGGGTTGTCTTATGCCCATATTATTCACTCGTTAAATCCGAATTTAAAAGAAATGCTTGGATCTAATTTTCACTTAAATTTAAATCCAGTTTAAATCCGGAGTGAATAATTGGCGGTTGAGTTAAACAGTCTTAAGCCCGTGATTAAACTTCCAATTCAGTATAAATTAGGGTTTCTCGCACGGTTACGTAAATTAAATTCAGAGTTTAATTTTGAGATACTGCCTTAAAGTTTTTAGACACTGATTTTAAGTAGATATTGAAAAAAAAAGTTCTTTGTTTGTTAGGACAGAGTTCCAAATTATACATTAACATTACACTTATACCTTAAATTTGTATGATTGAAGATACAAATGCTTTCAAGAGCATAGTACAAATAATGTACTCTTTAGTGTGGAAGTTCACAGTAATTCTTCTTTAAAAGGATTCAAATGCCAAATATTTTTTAATGTCAAAAATGTTGCCATTTTTTTTCTTCTGTTTTGTATGGAAATAAACAAATACTAATTTCTATGCATTTTTGCGCGAAATGAAAACATATATTAAGTAGATATTTGATATTTATGTAAAACATGTGGCAAGGGAAAACCAAAGGGTAGACGTAATATACATCTCAATGCGGATATGATATTTTTCCCAATAAGAGAACTCTAACCGACATCGACAGGTGTATTTATTACCAACCCACACGCTAAATAGACATACCTACTCTGGCATTTATTCACAATATCAACCCTTTTCATTGCATTTATATAGATATTTTTAGACTTTTCTCGTAAGAAGTATAACATCCGTTTGCTACTTGTAATTCTGTTGACAATGATTGTCTTCGTAAAACAAAACGGATTTAATATTTGTTTTTTTTTTTCCAGTGAAAATCTGTGTTTTTATAGATAGAAATGTGTATAAATACGAACGATCAAATCGAATAGGACAGCTACTGACATCTGGTTCGATTTGATATTCTGAAAAGCCACCAGTTACATAATGCAATTTCCCATATATTAATATGTTTACACGTGTATTTTAAGTAAGAGACAGGTGAATTATTCCAATGTTTTGTTTATTTTTAAGTAATGTTTTGTTGTTTATCATTAAATCATAGGTAGGTATAGATTTTGAAATAAAATAAATAATTTATAGTTAACTTTGACTAGTTGGTACAAGAGAGGTCCCCAATCAGCTATAAATGACAACAACTTCCAAAAATTAATAATGACAACACGTACTTTCAATTTCATTGACCTAAATATGTATATATTTCCGAACACACAACAAGCTCGAAGTCATTTTTATGTTTTTTTTTCTTCACCTTATATATCCGCTGATGTAAAAAATTGGCAGCTCACCACACCAACATCAGATATAATAGAGGTACCTACCTACCTTACCATGAAAAACTTATTTTTTTTGCTCGCGAATTTCAGTGAAAATGTTCAAAACATGACGCATTCACACAATAACAACTGACAGTTGAGTGTTGTGTGATCCATTCAGCATCCGCTGTTGGCGCTGTAAGCGAGTTTCTTCTCTTTTAGATGTACCATGTACTTACACCTTTTTTTTTTGTGTAATGCATCACAGAGATATAACACTATAAACTGCACAACGCAACGATGATTTCACTTCTCATCCGTTCGCTTTTTAGTCATCCATTCATTCACTTTTCCTTGCCGTGATTGGAAAACCAACAACGACGATGCAAGAGGCAGCAGCAAATTGCAAAAAAAAAAAACACCACAAAAACGCTCGAAAAAATGAAAAGAAAATGAATATGGCGCTTTTCTTGGCCAACTGAATGGAACTTTACAACGTGAATTGCATGCGGCGCTGCACACTACCCTTTCGGATATTATACACCAGTGCAATAACGGTAAGCGCGGTTATAAATGGCAATAAATAAGTGAAAATTTAGGTTAAGAAAAGGAATACAAAAAAAAATCACTCGTTTGCTCGTAACGCGAACGGAGATGACGTGCAATTTTCTTTTTTCATCCGCTGATTTTTTTTTTGTAAATATTTTCTTGATTTAGTTTTTCACTATCGATTTTCCTCGCCTTAGACGGAAGACATTATATGTACATATGTACATTGTTTGTTCATAAATATACAGTAGATTTATATAGAACTCGTTTTATTTCATTTTCCCAAAAAAACGTGTTCATTGGGTTGTTAATTAATGCGTAACTTTAACAACAACTCAACGTGCCACGCATTAATTAATCTGGATGAGAGTAGAAAGAATATGAAACGACTGCTTGGAAGAAATAGTGACGTGTTGGTCTATGCTAAGCGCCTTAACTCAATGAGACAACAATGACAAATTTTTCTCCCGAATAAATTTAATTTTAATTTTTATTTTTTCTTATTAATAAAAATAGTATAATGAGAAACAGAATTAAAAGAAGTTTGCTATAATCTTAAAGGAGTTAAACATGAGCACACACACTTGACAATGCATCGAGCTGAATCATCATCATATACAATCAGCAGGTATGACAACTCGTCTTCCGGATTGACATCTTGATATCCGCTTTGATTGCCTAATTAGAATTCATTGAGTGTTTTCTTAGTTTTAAATTTAGACAGAGTGAGAGACTGTTAGGGTTGTTCATATACAAAGTATCCTCTTAGTTATTTAAAAAGGACTTCATTAATAATCCAAATTGCATTGGGTGTTAAATTCTTCAATGGATGTCTTTGACTTCCGGTCAGGAGTAAATCAGAAAATCTATTTATGAAAAGACATTATTCAAATATTTTTGATTGTCAATGACTACAAGATTGATATTAATTATACAGATGTTTTAGATAGGTTCTGTTTCTTAAATAATTACTTTGCTTTTTAGTTTAGTTCTTTATTTGTAGAGGTTATAAGGGCTTGGGCCCCATTTTTGTAGTGCATACTTCATATAAAGTGGCACTCATAAGTCTTCCATTTAAGTCACTTAAGTGTCAGAAATTATAGTTTCTAAGAAAATGAGTTTATATGAGATAAACAAGCAAATTGATAACTTGTTGACTATTAACAAAGCAGCTTATTTCTATTGAATGCAGTTGTACTAAATTTTTGACTAATCCTAATAGCAACAAAAAAAATAAATGTCTGGTTTTACCCCACTGAAAAGCTGTAAAATACTAACTAATAGCTGTAAAAATGCTAAATACATAACGTCAAATGATAAAAGTTGACTAGATTTTTCCATTCAAAGAATTTCTTTTACTGAATTCATTCATTTCATTTAGCATCAGCATTAAATATACTGTAAAAGTTTGACAGAAAATTGATTTGGTTTGGTAGTACTTTTATTTACTTTTCTGCGTCAAAAAAAAATCATAATTTGTAGTTTAAAATTTAATGATTTAAACAAACTTTAACTTTAACCGCAAATTTGCCTTTCGAAGTTCGCGGAAAGTCAATCATTTTGAGTTATCGTGCAGGAGCTTACTGTATATAATTATAAGTAACCGAGTTCTACCAATTACTTTGTTTTACCTACCCCTTTCAGATTAGAAAACAAATCGATGAATTTTTGACGTTTTGATTTTAAATTTCATCGAATAAATGCTCCCTTCTAAGCAACAGAGATTATCAATATAAAGATGGCAATCCAAATTACCTTTACCCTTCGAAACCCAATTGTTTTGCAACATTGAATTGCAACAACAAAAAGACCTGCGCTGAATGATGTGCTGAATGACGAGTTGATTCTATGTGTGCGTGCTTCGCTAATTTTCACTAATCTAATTAATTTAGCTGTTCATTTCAGCTTGTAGGCAATTCAAATTGGCAGCTGAAGATTGCCATCTTTATTTAATAATCTCTGGTTAAAAATCTCAAAGAAGTTTAGAGAAATTTTTGCTGAATCTGCTGAATTGAAACTTAGAGCCAACTTTTCAGTGATTAGTTAGCTCTTTTTGGAAAAACAAATAAATTAAAACCATGTTAACTCTTTAATGGCCAATTGTAATTAATGAATTTGGTGGCGCAACAGCAAATGGAGCAGCGGGGGTTTAGTGACTTACAACTCTCAAATATTCCTGCGTGCATGTTGTTAACAGGAATGGAGTGGACCAACAATTTTTTGTCGAGTCCGAACGGCTATGTAAGAAGCACTTATTCATGACAAGTATTTGGAGGATTTGTCAGTTCCTCGCAAGAGGCATAACTCGTCATTTTAACATTGAAAGTTTTCATATTGTCGGAACTTTCAGATGCAAAGCGAAACTAAAAGGTAGGCTTTTATCTTTGATGAAGTTTGTGCTAAGAATATTGCCATTCAATAAAAAAAATGTCAAAAACTGAATTTTAGCAATACTTACTATAACATGACAGATCCCACAAAATGATTTGACATTTGTGAATAGCTGAGAGAGGTATATATTGCTATATGGTAAAGCACTTTATTAAAATGAAAGAAGTAGCATAGTCATCACAATTATAAGTAAGTAAGGGATGTTAGTTATCCACTAATCTTACTTTTTTTTATTTTACTCCCACGGAACTGCATTCTTTTTGTTTTAATTATCTAACCTTGAAATTGCAATCAAGCAATACCAAAAATAAATACATACATTTAACTGAGAGAAAAAAAAAGCATAAAATAAAACTGACACAATTTCCGGAGGACGAGACTGAATTAAGTCCGCCATAAATAAAACCAAAGTTACTATACATTCATTTAAAGGTCATTTCCTTCACTGATGTGAGTCACGGTGGCTAAAAACTTAACGAATAGCGATTCCATTATAATGATGATAATGTTTCTTGTTTGTTTGTTTTTATTTGTTTTTTTTTTTTTTAATTTTACTTTTCTCTTCTTAAAATTTCATTTCCATTGAAAAACACCGCAAGGTTATCGCGCAATAACTGTTATTCTTGTAAAATAAATGAGCTGTCAATTGCACCATCATAAATGACAGATAGGTGTGATATTTTGATTTACTTTTTTGTTTTGTTGTTGATGCATATAAATAGTTTCCAATTTTTTTTTTTTGGTTAAATGCCCTTTTGGTGTACTTACATATTTGCTGATGGTTATTAAGTAATTAACCGTCAAAAGTCATGAAGTGCATTTTTGGTTGTGCGGGTAGGTCATGTTACAAATGTCAGTGTCAGATCAACGAACACAAAAACTAAAACGCGCATTTGTAAGCAAAAAATTGAACATTGAAATACTATGGTCAAGAGTAAACAAAAAAAAAATGAAAAAATAAAAATAAAAATTAACAAGAAACAAAATTTCCAAAGGTCATTCTGTCGACAAAACGACGACGCGCTGCTGATACTGTAATACCGGAACGTGCTTTAGCAGAAGGTAACTTACTATATTACTACCTCGGCATCGGCACACTGACAGCGTATGAAATTAATTTTGAGTTTCTATGATGAATGTTTGAAAGTTTTTTTTTGTTTTATGTTGCCAATTTTATTTGATGTTTTTTTTTTATTTTTTTTTCAAAAATGCGTTTACGCAACAAAATTTCAATTAAAAAATAAAATAGTAACAAACACCAAAAAAAAAAAACAAAATAAAATAAAGACACGGAAGACTTATCGAGCTCTGACATTTATGTCATAATCTTTTTGGCCAGAGTAATGTGGTTTGAAAACAATAGAAATGAGTGACGTATACAACTGATGGTTTGACTTATTTAGTAGGTCATTGTGTTTGAAATGTTTTGTTTTTGTATATAGCTCTGATGTGGATGCTTTATAATAGAATAAGGAGAATGAATATCGAAGTGTCGCCTTTTAACGCAATGTAAGACTTTTTTAAAATGATGCATGCTTTTAAGTTTTTTTGTTTTGATTTTATTTAAGGCGAGAGATCCAGAAGAATTTTTGTTTTTGTTATTTGGCTGGAAAAATAAATAAATTTTTATTTTTAAATGCATGCAGTATCAGTTTAAAGTTTTTTTTGCAGAAGCAACAACAAATAACAGAACTGGGATCTAAAATAAATGTTGAATAAATAATTATTGATATTTTGTTCTACATTATTATTATTATGATGACACATGATCATCAAATCTTATAAAATCATAAAATATCACTGATGCATGTGTCTTAGCGCTATTGACATTTTCAAAACTAAACAAATGTAATGTTAAAAAAGACAATAACAAAAACATAGAAGCAGTTGGTAAATAAAACAAGTGGGCACTTATTTGCTCAGTTTAACAGCTGTTTAGTGTAAAGATGATTTAACTGCCTTAATCACCGTGAAAAACTTTTTTCAGGTTCAGAGAGTTAATTCATATAAACTGTTGGAGTAGATACTGTTTTTAGTGACTGACAGTAAATTATGCAGCCGCCAAATGATTTGTGCTCAGTTTTAATTTTCAATTTCACCATTATTAGACAAATGGCCGAACAGAAATTGTAGATTGGGCATCATGTTCTTTATATCGTGATTCTAAAATACGAATTAACTCTCATATAAAGGGTGTGTTTTTTTTTATAAAGTTTTGATCTATTACAACAACAGATTATTTATTTTAATATTTTTATATTTGTTTCTTTTTCTTCCTTTTTAACGCATCAATATACAAACCTATAATGTAGAAATATAAAGATAACAAAAACAAAAGTGCTGTCAATATTGTATTACATATCCCAAATGAGCGCATGTTAGCTCAGTTGGACTGTTGTAAGCCTAAGGAAGTTTTAAGTGTCTTGATCTGCTTGAAAAAGTGTTTTATATTCAGGAAATAATTCCATATGAAAGTTCTTTTCTCACAGAATTTTAAATTTTATAATTGGCAGCTACTAATAGACTAGATATATTTGATTGCTGACGGATGATTTGGGCCCAGTTCATTTTTTCATTTCACCATGATTAGACTAAGGGAAAAATAACACTTGCAGGTTGTTCATCGTATTTATAGTGTTCGCATTCTAAAGTTTGTATCAATTCTCATAAAAAGTGTATTTAACGAGAATTGACAGTAGGTACTGTTTCTATTGACAAGATGATTTGTGCTCAGTTTTTTTTTCTACCATGAAGAAGCTTAGACCAGAACAACCCTTGCCAACACATGGCTCCAGCTACTAAACCGGGTTTGAAAATTGCTTCTCTATATTACGCAACATTCTAGTAAGCCACGGAGCCAATGTGTCTGATATCATTTAAGGATACTTATGACCCTGCTATGATTGGGATAGTTGAGTCTAGATTTGTGTAAGTCTAATCGTGCTTACATAAAAAAGAAAACAACAACAAGTCATATACATGAGCCCGGTGTTTATATTTTCTTCATGCCTCATGACATCCCTGACCCCCAATTACGGCCGTGATTCAACTCAACCATCTCAGTTTATAAAATATACAAGAACTGAAATGAATGTATGAAAGGAAAGGAGCCAATGTGTCTGATATCATTTTAGGATACTTATGACCCTGCTATGATTGGGAAAGTTGTGTTTAGATTTGTGTAAGTCTAATCGTGCTTATATAAAAAAAAACAACAACAAGACATATACATGAGCCTAGTGTTTATATTTTCTTCACGCCTCATGACATTCCTGACCCCCACTTACTGCCGTGATTCAACTCAACCAACTCAGTTTATAAAATGTACAAGAACTGAAATAAGTGTATGAAAGGAAAATTTTAAAGTAAGCTCCTTAGAAAAATAAGAACCAAAACCAAAAGTTCAATAAAAGGTGATTTTAATGTTGGTCCTCACAATTTTCTCAATTAAACCATTATTTTTTAAGTTACAGATCAATTCGCACTTTCCAAAATGGCAGCAGATTTGCCTGGGGTCATGCAGTGCCAAAAACAATAGGTGTGTTTTTATGCAAGCCAATGCTTAAGTGCCGCCATCACCGAAAAAATTGAGTTTTCATACAAATTATCGATAACATGTATGAAATTCATGCTGATAGCACAGTTCTTATCTGGGGTAAAGCTAAGCCCCGAAAATAGTCTGGGCTTAGCTAACCCCATAGGAGCTTAATTGTTATTGCATTTAACATGAAAATTGCTTAGCTCTGATTCGGACAAACAAAAAAACACCCCATATATAGAGATGAATATTAGTGAATTCGGCGAATGAGCTTAAGCCACCATTCAACTCATTTTCAAGATTTTGGCTTAAGTAAAGTAAAGTATGTATTTAACATTCTTGTTAAATAAATAATTTGTTTACAAACTTAAGATGATGTTCAGGCGGGCTTCACGTGAGGCGACTTATTTTGACCTGAGACCTGTCTGAACACCCTCTGAGATTTTAGAAATGTCAATAAATAACAGAAACGATAATATAGTTCGGATAGTAGTAGGGAAGATCAGGGATGGGTAATACAGTTCATTCGACGAGTTCACTAATTAAAAAGAAAAACGCGATTATTCACCAACTAAATTCTTACAAATAACTTGAAGTGTATCAAGCTTATTTTTAAACATAAAAAAATAGCACTGAATCCAATAATAAGGTTTGTCTGTGGATATTATAAACCCCCGTTTTATAAACTACACTACCAACGCAAATTAACGAAATCTTATCTTTTTACTACATCATTATCCAATACATACTTGAGTACATTTATGGTTGCCTCGACAGGCTAAAAGTATGTAGATACACATTTTCTAATCAAATACAAAAAAAAACGTATAAGTGCGATAGGTAATCGAAAAGAAACAGCAACCACAACTGTCAAACTAATAATGACCACCACACGCAGTAGTTATCGACCATGACCTACCTTACCAATTTTAAAATGCACTTCGTGTTTTGAGTTGTAATTATTGCGTTTTTTTTTTTAATCCGCAGTCAATCGGGTGTTCAGTGAATGTGATTTGCATTTCTTATACAAAGTGTCCAAATGCATCTGACAGAAACACACAACACATAAGACATTGCATTAATGGAATGGATCCCCAAAATTCAATTCGTTACCCACTCTGAGGCTTTTTCGTTATCTCTCCAAAAAAAAGAAACAACAAAATTGTGTACCTAATAATAAACCCAAAGTATCGCCGAAATAATTAAAAATAAATGAAAATACTTTAAAACACAGGAAGAAGAATTACCAAAGCTGGCTGACAGAAAACAGATATTCATTCCACTACATTCAGACGGAAAAGAGACGCAAAGTTCTTTCTTTATACATATACTTATTATTGGAGCCCGCTCCACTCTTTTTTTATTTTGATGAAGAAATTGTTTTATTCTTCTTTTGTTTTTTATTGTTTCTTCTGTTTTTGGTTGAATTTCTGGCTCGTTCTGCGTTTATTTTTTTTTTTTATTATTTTTGTTTTTATTTTGTTCAAATATTTCGTCTCAAGTTCAAGGTCTTTTGGATAACGTATACTAAACGGCGAGCAAACACGCATGCTGTCTTATTTTTTGTTTCTTTTTTTGGGTGAATTGTTGCCCAATGTTTTTTTTTCCGTTCATATTATTTCGTTCTCGATTAATATATTTTTTTTTGGTATAAATTTTTGTTAGTGTGTTTATTGTTTGTTCGAATGTTTGTATGTGTTTGTACATAATTCTCTCTTCATTTGGCAGCGGTGGTGGAGGCCTATATAGGTATGTAAGTGTCATTTCTTTATACCGAAATTGACTCTGGTGCTTTCTCTTTGGAGCCTGCTGCTGGTGGTGATGATGATGATACTGCTGATGATGACGAAGATAATGGAGATCATAAACTATATTATGCGTCTGTAGGAGTTTGTTTGTTGTATGCGTTTTGTTGCGATTGGGTTATTATGTATTTTTTGAATTAGTAGGAAGGTAGGTAGATGTGTTTTATTATTTTCCGTGCAGTTTTAACCGGGTTGGAAAAAATTACATAAAATCACCTACGTGTAACATGAAGTACATATATGTACCTACTTAATAAAAAGTGTACATGTCGAAAGTACATACATATCATTTCCCTCATACCAAAACCATGAATGTCTGAAATTTTATTTTCTGAGTTTAATAACTGGTTTGATAAGTTTTCGGGTATGTAATGCTATTCCAGGAAAGAATGAATGTTGCGAATACCATTTTTATTGAGTATATGTACCTAGAATGTTAGAAGGCTTGATATTAGTCACTTATGTAGGTACCTAATTGGAATTTGGACTGGGTAATACAAAAATCATAGTGATTTTTCTTTCTTTTCTTTTGTAATTAATTACCTGGTTAAAAACAATCGTTGGGCGCCACTTTTAAATTTAATTTAATTTATTTAAATCTAGTTTGTAAAAGAATAACGGTTTCATATTAAAATTTGTATCTTAATTTGGAAAGTGTAAACCAAAAATTATAGGAAGTCATTATTAAACATTTAAAGGTAAAAACACGATCTCCCTACATTTTATGTTTGCACATTCATGCTTCTGGCATTTGGGGGGAAGATATTAGTCCTAAATCAATCTAGTGTGATATATTTATTTAAAGTTGCTGCCCTTTCTTTTAAGCTAAAATGATTTAGCCAAAAACTCATCGTTGAGCTCCACTTTTAAATTCAACTTAACTTAATTGAACCTATCCTGTAAAAACAGCCATTTCTGGTTCGACGATTTTCATATAAATTAAAAAAATTTTACGTAATTTTCATAACATCTAACCTTAAACTGATTTTTATGTTTAAGAAATAATGGTTTATATAGGATTCAAATATGAGTATTAAAGTGAAACTTCCTCACGTGGTTTTTCGCCTACCATCGATTTATATTTTGGAGAATTTCAATGTTATGTGAGCCTTACAGGGCCAAATCATGCACATATAAAAGTTTTCAAGCTTTGCGTGGTAGCTACTCGTATAAGAGTTATGAGTAAAAAATGCTTACACACGTAACATTATCACAACGTGAGCTTGACCAAGGTAATATGCACTGGCTTTTTGGGAGTGCATACTTCTTCAGATAAATGTGTAAGTTTTCAATCCATAGCTAATGTTTTTTAAGTCAAGATCTTAACACATTTTTAACTGCCATTGAGAGCTGTTTCAGAATAAGTAATTAAAAAATCTAAATTTTAGGAAAAATGTATTTCTACAAAATGGCGCCCAACGTTTGGCAAGCTTTTTTCCAATGCTATAGTAATTTTCCTTAGGGATGATGTTTTGTACAATTATTTTTAAAAGCAACAATTTTAATAATATTTTATATCTTTTTTGTATAGAAAAATATATTAGGGAAAGTATAAATGGCGCCCAACGTTTGACACACTTTTTTTCTCATCTAAAGTTATATTCCTTTTTAAAATTTTGTTTCTTCAATTCCATCTTAAAACAACAACTTGAACAACATTAAAAGTCTTTTCCCTATGTCAAAGAACATTTTACGGAAAGTATATTTCCATTAAATTACGCCCAATGTTTGACAGACTTTTTCTCTCTACTATTGTAATATTATTTCTTGATTTGAGTAATTTTTTCCAGATACTTTAAATTTGTTTTTCTATAATTTTATGTTAAAATATAAATTAAACAATATTTAAAATCATATTTCTATTAAAGAATATTTTAGGGAAAATATTTTTCCATAAAATAGTGCCGAACATTTGACAGACCTTTCTTCTCTACTATAGTAATATTCCTTCTTGATATTTAGTAATTTGGTTCTTTAAACTCCTTATTAAAGCACCAATCTAAAAAAAATTAAGTTTTTTTTCATCAAAGAACATTTTTATAGAAAATAAATTTACAATAAATGGCGCCCAACGTTTAACAGACTTTTTCATTCTAGTTTAATCTTTTTTTCTGTAAGATATTTTAAAATTGTATGCCTACAACTTTTCTTAAAATCTAAAACTTAAATAATACTTACTCAAAATGACATTTCAATTAAAGAAAGTATTAGGGAAAGTGTATTTCCATTAAATGGCGCCCAACATTTGCCATACCTTTTCCCTCTAACTATAATTTTATTCCTATTAGATATTTTATATTTCTTATCTTACAATTTCACCCTTTTTTCTATCAATCAACATTTTAGATATAGTGAATTTTCATAAAATGGCGCCCAACGTATCATCAACATTTTCAGTCTACTGTTGTACTTTTCCTTTCTAGTATTTTAATTTTTGTTTCCTCCAACATTATCTTTAAAATTTTAAATTTCCTTTATTTCCAAGAAAATAAAACCATTATTCTAATTCCTAGCACAGGCCAGTCATGCTTAAGCTTTAATCATAAATCTATCATTAGTCATTCGAAATCATTTGATTGCTGTCATACTAACCTCAAAAAACAACCAAATTAAGATTGATTGATAATGACCTTAATATAATTGTCATTAAATTAAGGTACATATACATACCAACATATATACATAAGTTCATCTTATAAAATCAAATTCCATGAAATATTTGCCACCTTAGATACATAACTAAAGCCTATACACTCAATAATAATTCTAAATCATCCTATGACTAGTCTTTCACATAAAACCATATCCTCTTGTTCTCAGCCTCAAAGGCATAAATATAGAATAGTCCTTGAAGACTATATAACTTAACATTCCCAACAGACAGGAAGACCTTTCCACTGTGATATTATATATATCAACCTATATCAACTTATGTACCTACAAAGAAATATACACAGCAAAAAAACTTTTACTTTCTTCCAAAAGCTTCAAAGCGTAAGCTTTCTTTTATTTAATTTCACCCAAATATATAAGTCCTCAACCCACAAAAGAATCCTACGGCCTATTTTATGTGTAGGTACTTATATATCTTCACCGAACCAACAAAAGAACAATGTGAAAATGGAATTATTATCTGAGCCAGAGGCAAAAACAACAACAAAAAAGTGAGGTTAAACAACATAGAATCCCCATCATCAGCTGATGTTTGTCCTTGGTTAGGCCGGCACGCGGCCACCCTTCCCTTGTTATTATTGCCAGCCTTTCCACTTCCGCTTGGGCTATATTATTGTCTAGGAAGGAGTAAACAAAAAGTATAGACACCTAAATTATATATACATAACCATATTCATTTGGGTTTTTCTTCTTCGGTAGCACCACTATTAGGTATTTTTCCAATTTGTTGGTTGGTATAAGCGTGTCAAAAATTAACTTACATAATATACCCAGTTAAAACATGTGTCATGCACATATACAACACAACAATCTATTTGATTATTCATAAGATGATAGTGTAGATATGGATGGATATTATTATTTCCTGAAATTCACCAAGGTCACTTCCACTTGGCATATATTACATGCGGCTCATACATAAGTTTTATAGATAATCACCTCACCTAAAGGTGAATTGGAGAGACGACTTTATTAACCTATCTTCACTTTCTCTTTTTTTTTGTTGGATGTGATAATCATGATGATGATGCGAGGCACACAAAAAAAATCATATTCAGATCAGAGTTGCAATGAACCAGTGCAATTTTGACAAACAACGCAAACTATAAACTGTCAAATGTGACAATTCTATCAGAAAGGTTCGCACTCAAAACATTCAAATGTTGTTCGAGACTGATGTAACAACACCACAAGAAATGTTATAACAGTATTATGCAAAGCAGAAATGGAATAATAAAAAAAAAAAAAAAACATCTTACCTATAGAGCTGCGCCAATTTGAAATTTGAAAAGAAAGTGAAATGTGACAGCTGAGGTAACCAGATAAGTTGTTTAATAGTTTTGCACACAGATCGCTATGGGCTAAATTTATGATTTTTGTCTGTGTAGATTTGTTTTCTTGTTTATATGCTGAATTGCGAAATTGTTCAATAGTTTTATTATTCCTCTGTTTTTTGTTTTTAAATAAAATATGTACAGACAAAAAAAAGAGAAGGCAACAAAGAACTGAATTGGGCACTGGTGGGGATATTATAATAAAACTAACGGTTTTTGGTGAGCTAAATCCGTTTCATTTACGTAATAGGTGTATAAACAGACATCAACATCGGTACGCAACTCTACACATCACACAAGAGTGACGCGAAGACAGACGGAACACATTAACTTATAAATACATGATATTATACATATTTATGTATATGTACGTGCTTTTGAGGTTACCAAAAAAAAAGCTGAACGAGAAAAACAAAAATCAATAAATTTGTTGAGGTGGGTTAGGAAATCATTATACGCACACGCACGCAAAGTATTGAGAGAACGGCCGACTATGACACTCTCGCATTTAAACGTCACATATAGGTACAATTTGACAGATAGCAAGTGGAAGCACTGTTGGTACTTTGGAGTGAAAAACAATTTTTTGCTGTTGCTGTTTCTGCTGCTAGCTGTTACGAAAAATTATTCGTTTTTAATTCCGGAAGAGGAAGGAGGACTTTCAATTATACATACTCACCATTAACGTGGGTTGGTATAAAACATAAGGCATAGCGAGGGCAGAGGTTGGGGGTGTGGTAATGTCATGTTTATATTCTCCCTTAGTTTCTACGTATAGGAAGTACCTACATATATGAATGTCATCCTACACATTAACTGGGTCAGTGGATAATAAACACATATCTACTTAAAAAGTAGGTACCTATCGCACTACATCTTGTTTTATGTTCCTCTTGGGATTTGGGATACATAAACTATACATACCTTCCTAGAACCTACCTCTCCTTCAATAGCCTTTGGTTCAGTTATATTCTTTTTTTTTTACGTGGGGGAAAAGAGTTTTCATAGAAATAAAATGATGGAAAATTCAAATTAATTCCTGGCTGACATTGTGCGACAAAATTTTGTAAAAATAAAATTTTTATTTTTTTTCTGGTTTTTGGAAAGTAGGGCAAGAACTTTTGTTAGATCTTGTATATGGGAAGGGCTTGTCGACGTCAGTTTATATAAAATTTCAAGTTCAACCAATAGTATTTTGTTGGCAACTAAAATAATTGACAGTAAAAGGGGCCAATTAATTGTCAAAATGTCCGGAAGAATTGACAATTTATCGCTTGTAAGAACAATAATATGACAGGTGGAATGGTTTTTACTAAAATTCATTACCTTGGGAATGGTGTTTAGATATTTTTGTTCTGAAAATATTACACGAATATTTATAGTGATTTTTAAGAGGCCTTCTCATGGAAAACTGAAATTACTTGTTTTTATTAATCTCTTGAATTGTGTCATTTTATAGTTTAAATAAATTGACTTAGCTTTTTTTATCGATGTAACTTAATTTATTTTAAATCTAGGAACTAATCTAGCGTTGGGCGCCAGTTATTAAAATATTTTAATTTGTAAAATGTTATAGAATTAAGAAAAAATCGGAAATCTTCATTTAAATATTCAAAAAAGCTGATAGTAAAAAAAATTATTCAATCAGTGATATATTTGTATGAAGAAGTCCTAAAAATGTCAAAGATATTTAAATTTATGTCAGTCTTGGCAACTATATCTTTAGATTTGTCTTTTTAATATTCCCACATTGAAATAAGGTAACATTGCAGAGATCAGATAAAATTCAGTAGATTTGAAGCTGAATCTTTTATATTTTCTTATAAAAGTTCCACATTGGGCGCAACTTTATTATTATAAAGCAAGATTGTGCAAAGTTAAGCTAAATTTGTTACCCTGGCATTTGAATATTTTAATTTGTCTTGTAAAAGTCCCCAACTTTATTATTATAAAGCAAGATTGTACAAAGTTAAGCTAAATTTGTTACACTGTTGTTATATTTGAACATTTTTAATTATCTTGTAAAAGTCCCCATACAGTACGAAGGTTAAGTAAAATAGTGTTACGTTGCATAAAAAGGCAACAGTTAATTAAATATCGGCTGAAACTTTTGATTTATCTTATTTAAGTCCCCAATTTTAGCACCAGTTTAATAATATATGGTAAACTTGCATACAAAAAGTTAAAATTTAGTTGAATGTGGCAGCAGAACCTTTCAGTTTACCTTATAATGTTCCACATTGGGCGCCACTTACACAAATAAGAAAATATTGTATAAAGACAAAGCAAAATTTATTTTCCTGGCATTTGCATCTATTGATTAAGTGAGGTGAAATGCAAACTTCATTGTTTGCATGATTGGTTAACAGTTGTTAATTCTTCAAAATAAGAAAATATCGCGTATAGTCCCCGCGTTGGGCGCCAATTCAGTAATATAAGGTCTAAGGAATAATTGAGTTTTGAGTTGTCTTAAAACAGGCTCAACATTAGGCATCAGTTCAGGAAAATGAAGGTGTATTATGTAAAGATACGATCCTTTCTTATACAGCTGACTGGTGAGCAAACGAATATTTTAGTGGTACTCACGGTGTTAGATTCTAAGGAGCAGCTATACGGTACTCTATAGGGCACAAAACGACAAAATGGATTGTTAGTTCTTAAGCCATAAAACTAATTATATCAACCTACTTAAATTCATTGAAATCAACAGAGTGATTTTCGTCCTTTCACATTCAATTAACAAAATTCAGATCCTCCAAAATTCTATTACTTAAATCATAATTTTCAACAGTAGTTCCTATAAATCTAACTGCTGACAACCAAAATATTTGCTTCAAAGCTCCTTAATTAAATATTCAAAGTAATTCAGCTCGTTGCTGAATAAAGCACACTACAAAGAAAATCCACCTTTTTTATATTAATTTAATTTGAAATTCATTATCACTGTTCTTAAGCGTATATTTATGTCATTTGTTGGCTTTCAATTGCCGGGTGACTTTTGCCCTCATAGCCTAGATTTTTCCTCAACTTGTATATTTTTTCATCTTCACAAATACACAAACCAACTTCCCTTTAGTGAGGAAAATCTCTCACGTCAATTAGTTGTTCAGTCGCTTGTGCCTTTTCTCATTTTCTTTACAGTTTTTCTTTAATATATTTTTTTTTTTATTATTATTTTGTTGATTATATGTTTATGCAGAGTGGTGCATGTGTTTTCCAGTTTTTTTTAGTATATTTCAGTTATTTTTTTGTAGTCAATTTCATCCCTTTGGAAAAATTCTCTTCTGACCTAGTTTTTCACCCTCTCATTTGATATGCTGCTGCTGGCCTAGCTACCCCGTTTGGTTTTAGTTCAGTTTTTTTCTTCTTTTTTTTTCTGCTGAAAATGTGTGTTAGCTATTTGCCCTTCCGGTATGTTCTACATACCGCAACATGAGTATCTTTGTGTAATATCGAGAAAATGAACGCTGATTACCCTGAACAAATATGTTTGTCCTTTGTAAAGAAGTCAGAACAGGAGAGGCGAGATGCTGGGTAGAGAAGGTAAAGATTTGAAAGGGAAAATTTAAATGGTGGAAAATTATGTCAGTCAGTGACTTTTTAATGATGTGAGAGAATTCCAATCGATTGATTGATCTCTACGGGATATTTTAACTATCGTGGAAACTGGGTTAGGTTTTGTTTTTTTGACAAAGCCCTTGTGTTTTGTATTTTTCAATTTTTTAATTGAGGGTCTCATAATAAAGAGAAAGAGTTAGTTAGGGTAAATTTGTACTCACAATATCGCTTCATAAGGTTCTTTTTGTAAGCAGCTCTTCCTTCGTCATTTTTCAGTGGATTAAGCTCACCATCACCAGCTCCTGCTCCAGAATCATCGGAGTCATCTGTGCCTCCTGAATATGTACGGGCTCTTCTCCGACTTAAAGCGGTACTAAGGGACAAGTCTAGAGGCCGGTCTTCTTCATCTTCATCCTCTTCATCATGGTCCTCTATGCTGACTTGTCGCATAGTCAGACAATTTGCCTCATCCTTACGATCACAATCGTCCGAATCATCGGTAAAGGACGGATGGCGACTGGAACGGAAGTTTTTGGCACGCTGATCATCCTCTTCATCGCCGCTGGTCGTTATGACACTACGGCGGGCCTGTTGAAACTGATAGTTTCCCTTAATGATCGTGGCCGGTGATCCCGCTGTCGAAAGTCGTGATTCCGGTGATGGTGATGGCGATATTGTTGTTGATGTTGTTACCGTTGGTGGGGTTTTACACTGTCGCAGGTGATTGTAGAGCATCACAAATTCCTGATGCCTCTGGAGAATATTCGGCTCAGCTGGACTCGCCGATCTTCGGCGCTCGACGATCACTTCAGCCCTCTGCTGAATTGTAGGTTTTTCAACACGCTCACTGCAACTCTTGACGCAGGTGAGCTTTTCACCATCTTCAGCTGGCGGATCATCTTCGACAATTGTCATCGGCTGAGGTGACGAACTTGAGTGTTCTGACGATGGTGAGGCAGGAATATTACTGTGACATTGCCGCTGAGGTGAACTCATTGGACTCATTGACTCTGAACGTCTATGATGATGAATTATGGTTGGTGGTGATGGTGATGATGATAAAGATGATGATATTGAGCCGAGGCTCTTCGATGATGATGAGATTGCTGTTGTCGAGGCAGTCATTGTCGTTGTAACATCACCACCACCACCTCCGCCACCAACAAAGGTGTGCGGATTCGCGGCTGTCAAATGTTGTAACATAATCATGGTAACAAATTTTGTTGTTTGCCGTTATCCAGGAAATATAGTCTGTGTTTTGTTACAATTAATTGTAATGTCTTACACTCACACTAGTAACATTTTAAAGCGACACAATTTGTACATTAAGTTTGACTTTGATTTTGTTGTTTGTTTTTGCTTTTAAAACATACGCATTTTTAAATTTTTATATTTAACAATATAAAATATATATATTTTTCTGGTTTTTAATTTTTTTTTTAATAATTTGTAAAACAGAACCTGAGTTGAGGTTTTTTTTTTGTAATAGATTTTTTTGTTTAATTTTTTGAGGTAATAACTTATTTTGTTGTTTTGTACAATTTTTTTTTTTTAATTTCTTGATTGGTAAAAATTGTTTGAACAAAAAACTTGCACTTAACCGGAAGTTTGCACCTTTTCTGTCATTTATATTTAAAACAGATAATAACTGTCATTAATGCCAATTTTTGTTTTTTTTGATAAAATATTATTTTGTTGTGTCTGAGAGGCAACTGATTTTTATGAACTTAATTTAACGTCCGGCGGATATTATTCACGTTATTCACTCACTGTCGATACGCGCGGCCAAATGATTATTTAACTTTATGAAACGTCATGTATCTATCACAGTATCAGCGACACTAAATATCAGAATCTTGTGTTAAAACTTGCTACTGTCAAAAAATTTCAACAAACACACAAAAATATCGCTTCAGTTTTTTTTTCTTGGTAGTGTATGTCTAAAACTCTACGAAAAACGACGACGATGATGACGACGACGAGACGAGTAGACATATAAAAAACAAAGCGGCAATGATGTTGATGATGACGGACGGTGCGGCAAATGACAGAGCGAACGTACGAATGGCAAACGAACGATTGAGCCAAACCGAAGACAGTCTCTGTAGGTATCTACAGACTGGCGATGCAATACGTATCGCAGCACGGTGGCGAACGAAAAGGTAGCACACTTCACTTAAACACACACAATTATACAAGATTCTCTTATGGTGTTTGTGTGTAGGGGTTGAATCACTCACTCACCATACAAACACAGCACTGCCTACAAAGAGGCCGGCTTCCTTTGTATTGCTCTCTCACTCTCTGTCAGTTCTTCCTTTCCATATTCTTCATCATAATATATAATCTAAGCTATGACTGTATTGGTTTTTTGTATAACGATGCGCACAGCACAAGAGAAATAATTATTGTATTCCTCCGTTTTTAAACAACAAGTTGCAGTTGTTGGCTTAAATCGGGTGTGGTGAGTATCTGCTTTTAGATTTGTTGAATATTCCAATTGTATCGGTGTAACTGTCGAAATTATGCGTCTAATAAACGCATGGGGATATAAGAATTTTTCACTTTCCGTTTCAATTAAATGCAGGAGAATTTAATCAGCAAGAAGCTGTATGCGTAGAAACATTAGGTATGTACTTATTCACCACACTGATACACAATGTTGATAGAGCACACCATAATTCCACTGCGCTCACAATTTCATTCAAATCAAAAGACAAAAATGAAACAGACGGTAGTTGTTAATGGTTTTACCGGGAACGGGAAGAGTCAATATTTTACAGAAGGGTGGGTGGGTTAGCTCTGGTATGGTGAAAAGGGTTGAAAAAGCTTAGATTTTTGTGAATTGCAAAGACCAGACAACTTTTTTTTTATTACAATTGTTTTTTTTTTGCGGTTTCTGTTCTTCTCCTGTTGCTTTTTTAATAATTAATAAGAAAATTGAGAAGGTATATGTTTGTGTGTATGTGTATCTTGATTGCAATTTCCGATTTGAGGTAGAATTTATTTGCACTTTTTGAGAAAAAAAAAATGTTAATAAAGATATTTGAACACTTTTTTTGTTGCACTTATGGTTAAAAAAAGAAAAATTTTCGTTTAGCAGTTTTTTTTTTACAATTTTTAATTCCGAGTTTTTAATTCTATTTATTAAAATTTAATTTTAAAATTAAATTTAGAAATAAAACACGACCCAATAGTATATATTAGAAAACGTAACGCGTCTTGACCCGTTCCGTATTCGAGTCGGAATGATGAAACAGCAATCCGTAGAAGCTGTATAGTCTAAACAGTATTATTTTTCTTTTGGTGAGTATGGGGTCTGTCTACACCGTCTACCGTCATCGTCGTCTGTGTCTCCCCCAAGAGTTGTTGCTATTTTTGACTGTTTTCCTATGCTTTTTAGCTTTTTCATTCTTGTTTTCTTATTTTTTTTTCAACACTCCACACTCTTCAAATGCCTCTTTTACCAAGATTCTTTAAAGCCTCATATACACAGTTGCAAATGCAAAAAAAAAAAAACAGAAACAGCAGCATACCATTGCAGCAACAAGCGCCTGTGCAAAAGTGTTGCTATTGAGAACGAACAGCGAGATACAAAAAAAGTGCAACATTTTTTCGTTACCTGTTTTCGTTTCGGTTCCCTTTATGTACCTACTCTCCACTCCGCCCCGGTGCTATGTGCGCCTATCACAAGACAAAACCCTTAAGTAGGGTTGAAAAATGACCTTCCACATTACAGAGGAAGTTTTTCCTCTTCCTTCATTCTGTTTTCAGTTTTTCACCACAGTGAGTGAAGTTAAGGGGCTGTTTAGAGGTTGAACTGCTGATGGATGCAGAGTAAAAAGATGGAGGGACTAAGAACAACAAAACAGACGATGGAGAAGAAGAAATCAAACCATCATTGTTCCCTTCCCTTTAATCTTTTGAGTAAACTCTCATTTTCAATTCGCAATATATTTTTTTTTTGCAAATGCATATAAAAACAATGTCGGCTTTTATTGTTGTGTGTGTGTGTGTTTGTGTATATTTCGTACATGCACAGATGCGACTTAAATCTATAGGCTACTTTATTTATACATAGACCTACGGATACCTATTTTAGTGTTAGCGTTAGGTTGTTGGAGATATCTACTAACTATATCCAGTAGATGGATTCATGATATATGCTTTTGTTTTGTTTTTGCTTGCAACATTTTTGTGGATGTTTTTAATGGACTGGTGCAAGTAGGGCAACATTCTCATGGTTTTTGTGATACAACCTGGGGATACCTACCTATAGTCGAGTACCTATAACCTAACTTAACTTACCATGTTGATGAATGGTTAAAAGATTTATCATGTCCGTATGGTTAGGTTGGTTCTTGGCTTATTGGATATTGGATGCTGTTGTTTGAGCTAGTAATTTTATGGGACTGCAAGTTTTTTGTGTAAGATTTCAGGAAATGGATACAGAAAGAAAACAAAGGAATAATAAAAAACTGCCGAAGTGATACGTGATACAAAAAAGTATTACCGTTTATACGAATGGCTTCTTGGTAAATAGCTTATTAACTGATCCTGAATCTAGCAGAAAAAAGGCAGTTCAAATAATATAGTTACTGATTCTGGGAATTGGAAATAATTCAAAATCATGAACGAAAAGGCGTATCAGTGATTGAAGCCTGCTCCTGGATCTGATGGATTAGCAGTGGAGCTCGTCAATTAAGAAGGGAAGAATTGACTAAGGGTGGAAGAAAGAATGCCCAATAACTGGACTATCAGGTCCATATTCCCCATCTATAAAAAAGGTGATCTTCAGTTCTACAAGAACTTCCAAGAACTTCTGCTTGCGCAATGGTTTGGTATTGAAGCCGGAGGTTTGCTATTCTTAGAGTTAGAATTCGAAAACTCTCTTGGCTAGAGCGTTATTTTCTATTCATGCCATTAAGCAGGACTGGCAGCATAAGGGTTTTATAGAGCTTACTTTTTGTCTTATGTGTGAGGAGTTTTGAACCCATTATTTGTTGAGCAAAACTGAAGTAGCACCGATTTGCAAGGGTAAATCTTCAGGGGATCCTTACTAAGATGTCATTAGCGGGATTAATGTTCACTCCTTTGTAGAACTTTTAAACTACTTCGAATTCATTGCTGTCAGCAGTGATGTTTTATCTTAGCTGCTTGGCAAAACTTTCATTGTTTGTTGAAAGCATGGATTTGGCCTAGTCTTGGTATTCTTAAAGATCAAGCTGTGTCACTTTATCTTCAACTATCATGATAGCTTCTGTAATGACCTGTTAAGAGTAGCCGATGGCGTCAATATATCATCGGCATACCCCAGAAGTTGAACAGGTCTGTTAAAAATAGTGCCTTTAGTGTTCACGCCTGCCCTCCACACTGTTGAAGAAATCACATGATATCGCATCTTCTTGGAAGCCTTTACATGATTGGATTATTTTGAAGGAGCTATTCCTATTCACTATTCCAAGCAAACATAAGATTTTGGCAAGGAGACGAGCTTTCATGTGATTTCTTTCATCTTGTTCTGTTGCAAACAATCTATTAGACAGGAGGGAGGGGACTATTTCAACGTTTTCAATGTCCCAATAAGAAGTCATTCCCAACGATTCCAGATCAAGGTACACTCGTTGCTCTAGCACTAACGTCAAGTATATAATTGACATCTACAAAAAAACATCGATTTTGGCCTCGAAGTAGCTAAAGAGATTATCTACCTTGGAGTTAACATTAACACCACCTTGTCTGATTTTTATGGATTAAGTCCAAAAACCTCAATTTTATGTACGAGTATTTATTAGAACCAAACAACAATTTTTGAAATAGGCATTTTTAGACTTGGCTGAAAATTCAATCAAAATCAATCTACCAAAGATTTTAGATGGCGCCCAACACAATTGGGCTATTTTTTTCCGAAACGATTGGGTATTTCAGAAACTTTTATTTGATTAAAACAAAATATAACTACAAAGAGGTGTTAATGTTTCAAATCAATGACGTTTACAAACCTAATGTTCAAGAGAACTTCAAATTTCATATCCTTTATCTTAATTCAGTTCAATTTTGAGAAAGCTATTTTTGGGCTTGATTATGCTTCCGGTTTTGTGGGTTGATGCAATCAGTGCTGCTCACCACATTTATTTTGAATTTATCAAAACTCTTTTCCAGAAGCAAGTTTCGGATTTAATCTAGTGACCAACAGTAGAATTTCCTCTAACAAAACTGGCAAATTAATGTATGATATCATCAGTTTGCTAATGAATTAAAACTACAAATATGGATCCAGGAATTCAGTAAGGGGAAAGATTGGGAGGGTTTGGTAATGTAAACATTATATACTAGTAACTAGAATAGATCACTTCCAGTAGCATGAATTGTGTTGGCATTTATCACCTTGGAGGTTTAAGTTCTAATCTGGTCTATTACATCTTTAATGTTTTTTCAAGTGAACCGAAAAATCCGTTAATAGTATATCCGGTCACAATAAAGTGTCTCATTTCTTACCGTTCGGATGTGGAAGAAAATTGTAGGCACTACCAATTTATTTTTATTTATTAAGAATGACATATATGGAAAATATAAATATAAATATAAATATAAATATAAATATAAATATAAATATAAATATAAATATAAATATAAATATAAATATAAATATAAATATAAATATAAATATAAATATAAATATAAATATAAATATAAATATAAATATAAATATAAATATAAATACAAATATAAATATAAATATAAATATAAATATAAATATAAATATAAATATAAATATAAATATAAATATAAATATAAATATAAATATAAATATAAATATAAATATAAATATAAATATAAATATAAATATAAATATAAATATAAATATAAATATAAATATAAATATAAATATAAATATAAATATAAATATAAATATAAATATAAATATAAATATAAATATAAATATAAATATAAATATAAATATAAATATAAATATAAATATAAATATAAATATAAATATAAATATAAATATAAATATAAATATAAATATAAATATAAATATAAATATAAATATAAATATAAATATAAATATAAATATAAATATAAATATAAATATAAATATAAATATAAATATAAATATAAATATAAATATAAATATAAATATAAATATAAATATAAATATAAATATAAATATAAATATAAATATAAATATAAATATAAATATAAATATAAATATAAATATAAATATAAATATAAATATAAATATAAATATAAATATAAATATAAATATAAATATAAATATAAATATAAATATAAATATAAATATAAATATAAATATAAATATAAATATAAATATAAATATAAATATAAATATAAATATAAATATAAATATAAATATAAATATAAATATAAATATAAATATAAATATAAATATAAATATAAATATAAATATAAATATAAATATAAATATAAATATAAATATAAATATAAATATAAATATAAATATAAATATAAATATAAATATAAATATAAATATAAATATAAATATAAATATAAATATAAATATAAATATAAATATAAATATAAATATAAATATAAATATAAATATAAATATAAATATAAATATAAATATAAATATAAATATAAATATAAATATAAATATAAATATAAATATAAATATAAATATAAATATAAATATAAATATAAATATAAATATAAATATAAATATAAATATAAATATAAATATAAATATAAATATAAATATTAATATAAATATGAATATAAATACACAGTTCAAAATGTTCCCGTACCAGTGAGACAAAGAAGTGCCCGTAGTGTCGAGAATATTGCTGCCGCTGAGGCTTCAGTTGCAGAAAGCCCAAATGTGTCTCACAGACGTCGTTCTCAAGCGTTGGGCATCTCTGTGACGTCGTTGTGGCGAATTTAGCGAAAAAATCTTGGGCTACATCCTTACTAGATAGATTAAATTGACGCAAGAACTGAAGCCGCTTGACCACCAGAAGCGTCGTATGTTCGTCAATTGAAAATGATTCGGATTTTCATCGAAAAATAATCTTCAGCGATGAGGCTCATTTCTGGTTGAATGGCTTCGTCAATAAACAAAATATGCGGTATTGGTCAGGCAGCAATCCACACGTACTCCATGAGTCATCATTGCATCCTGAAAAAATTACGGTTTGGTGTGGTTTATGGGCCGGCGGCGTCATTGTGCCGTACTTCTTGAGTGATGATCAAGACGGGCACGTTACTGTGAATGGGGACCGCTACTGTTCAATGATAACCAAATAGTTTTGGCCCCAATTGGATGATATAGACTTGAAGAACATGTGGTTCCAACAGGACGGCGCCACAAGCCACACAGCGAATGTTACAATCAATTTACTGGAAACCATGTTTGGAGAACGTGTTATTGTCCAGTCGCTTTGCCGCTTCGGTCGTGTGATTTGACGCCATTAGACTATTTCCTGTGAGGCTACGTCAAGTCTATGGTCCATGCCAACAAGCCAGCGACGGTTGATGAACTTCGTACGAATATCGAACGTGAAATTGCAGCAGTATCGGCCCATTTATGCTTGAAAACCGTCGAAAATTGGGTTTAGCATCTGGACTTCTGCAAGCGTGCCCGTGGTGGCCATGCAAAAGAAATCGAGTTCCATACATAATGGCATCGAACGTACTTTCACAGGAATAAAGAATTTCATTGATATCCAAAACCGTTTTTGTTTTATTTAAAAAAACTTTTGTAGCGCTCTTATTGAAAAACCCGATATAAGGAAATCCTGAAAGATGTGCGCTTGCAAAAAATAACATAAATATTTTAAGTGAAAAAAATTCTTAACTTGCTTGCACATTCTATGTACCTACAATATGTACTTGAACAAACATGGAAATAATTTGATATTGGCATAAATTTTTACTCTGCGGTCTATTAGGTGTCAGCTGAAAAAAAAAAATCTTTCAAAAATTTCTTTGAAATTTCAAAATCTCTTATCCGTTCCAAGAATGCATTCAATATTAAGTTCATATCCGTCATGGTTTTGATAAGATACTTAAAATATAAGTATTAATTTTGAAAAATTCTTTTAATCTTTATAAAAAGAAATAACCACATTCTGTGGTGAATTAATCTCTTATACAGTTTTCTTTGTATTCATAAATCTTTAAATTGAAATTTAAGTAAAAAATAGCAAACTCCTCTTCAAGTGCACGATACACAAATTAGAGGCCAATTTCCATGAATAATCAACCAACCATAATATTCAAATTCAAAATATAGTTTCATTTATTAAGATACACTTGTAGGTACCTAAAAAAATATTTTTTTTTCTAAAGAGAAAATGCAATATAATTTTCGTTGTATTCCATTGAAAACAGGAAATAAATTCACATTCAGTCGAAATTTTAAGCAAAAAAAAAAAATATAATAAAATCTGATATATTATTTATTTTGGTGTTGCTGCAATGACCATGTGCAGTTTGTGCAATATGAGCCAATGTCAATGACTCACTTTAAGCCCGAATTAAATTATACAATATAATATAGTGGCTGACAGCAGAGAGTGGTGGTGTAGTGTGGTGTAGTGAGCAGCCCAATGTTTATGTTTCTGGCACGTTCCATGCAGCAACAGACGACAACAATGACAGGCTTGAATGAAATAATTGAGATCAATTGAGCCCCACTTGAACTATCGAAGTCATTAGCTGTGTCGATATTATTATATTTTATTAGCCCTCTTTGTCATCTACACTAAACCAACAAACCAAAATTGTATAGTGTACGTCATGATGCAACTGCTGTTTTTTTTTTTTTTTATTTACCTAGATCGGTCGTCGTTCAGAAACAAAAATCGGAAGTTTAATTATTTGACTTCGATTTTGTAATTTTACACATGAAATCCCAATCATGCCAGTTTACCTACATACACTGAAAGAAAGAATAAAAAAGAAGGCAACAATAAAAAAAACAAATGAAAAAGAATGCAAAGACTACAAGAATTCTTAAAAAATTGCATTCATTTGATTGCAAGAATGAGGAATTAAATTACTGTAATCTTTCTTATGACAAATGTATAATTTTTGCAGAATATGAAGTTGAACTCTCAAAGTAAAATTAATTAACACAATATTTTAATTGAAGTCACTAAAGATTTAATTCACAGAAGATTGCAATCACAAAAGATTGAATTCACAGAAGATTGCATTCAAAATAGATTGCATTCACAAAAGAATCTATTCACAAAAGATTGCATTCTTCTACAAGCCTGGTGATGAGCTCTGGTTAGAGCAGAAAGCCAAAATCAAGACTTATAAGCGAAAAACTACCCAGCGGTGCCAGATCTATCGCTTGTATAATTCTATATAAACAAATAGCTTTAGTCAATGAAACTAAACAAACTTTTTCGTGCGGTGCATTATTTTTGAATTCTTACACCAATTTGTTTTTATTTTCGTCTCACCGCTAACAACATTATGCAATCCATATTCGAAACGTCTTATCATGAAGGTATACGTCCCCAATCCAAGTCCGCTACGCGATAAAAGAGGAACCGAATTGGGATTAAGTAAATAAGAAAAGTTTTCGGGCGGTGTGGTAGTAGTGGAATTTTTCTAGGCCAACTTATTTTTGAAGCAACACTTTTGCTGATTGTTGAGACATTTTAATGTCCATTGTGATCATTTTACTTGATATCAACCAAATATTGAAGATGGTTTTGATAAGATAAAGATAATAGAGCTATACACCATTTACACTTCAAAAATTACTTTAAAACTGGCTCACAGAAGGTATAAACAAGAACAACAGCAAACAAACAACAAAAAAAAAAAATAAAAATAAAAAACAAATTAAAGGAGGAAATAAAACATCATGGCTATAAAGATGATGATAAAAAAATATTTATTTTTATGTTGGAATTTGTTTTTGGTTGTTTTTTTTGGTGGAAACCTCTGAATTCCATATCATCAGTAATTAGTTGTTGTAATGTAACTCGCTTTTGGCAATATATGGAAGGTATGAGCATAAGAGGCGCGTTTATTGTGGTTAAAGCCAAACACCAACATTGCCATCAGCCCTGTAGGGTAATATTGTGCAATTGCACGATCGCGCAAGGTGTAATCAGCGTTGGATTGTGTTGAAGTGCGAGCGATAAACTATACGATGTTTACTTTTAGCTCTCAATAACAGGTTAATTGTGTCATCGAGGAAATGAAACTGTCTATGGAATTTTTTTGATAAATTTTTTATTTTTTTTTTTAATTTATTTTTTAATTCGATCTTCTTTTCTTTTCGTTGATTTTGCTGCGTAGTGAATCTGAATGAGAGTATTCTTTTTGGATTGAAGAATTGTTTCAAGTTGGGTTGGATTGCATAATAATTTTCGCAGAAAGATGTAAAGGTAAGATACGTTTTCTGGTATAAAATTATCAGATGGAAGGTATATAATCAGGAAATTGGAACGCACCAATAAACATGCGGTGCTGCCCTCGATTTGTTTGTGTTTTTTTTGTAAGTTTTCATTAAATATTATGACCGATATTTTGACAAACTGGTTTTTTTATTAATAAGGTGAAAAGGACTAGCAATTTATGATATTTTTGTCTCAAGAGGGTCTTTGGTTTATGTGGAGACTATGTAGACTTTATAGTCGTGAAGTATTAATAACTCTTTTGGAGTTTTTATTGTTTACATAAACGCTTTCATGCTTTTAAATTGAAAAGAGGAATTTGAAATAATAAATTAAGCCACAAATATTTTGTCATTTTCATAAAATTGGTAAAAAAATATTTTTCAGGAAAAAGAGTGATCAATAGCAAATAATATCGTCACTTGATTTTTTTTAATTTTTGGAGATATCGGAACGACGAAAATTAAAATGGTATCATTTTTAGATCTTCTTCAAATGACCTGTGCATTTAGATAGAGCCAATATTATATATTATATGGAAGAAATGCCTAGTGAATATTACAAAATATTCACTTTGTTGCCAAGACTTTTCGAGAGTGGCAAACCAAGTAACCTAATTCGTGCGATCAGGTGGCCTAAAACAACCCACATGTTATTATAAGTTATTTGTACCGGGACCCATGAGAGTAGTTGTTAATATTTTAACTTGTTATATGAAGGTACTAGAGTTCAAGTCATGCATTCGTAAAAAAAATCAAAGTCGAGATTTTTATTAAACTTTTTATTGCAATGATAGAAACTTGGCATATGGACGATTCTCTGTTTTTCTGGATAGCAACTCTTTTCATTGTGCTGGGATATTACCTAGTTTTTATTAACGGAATATTTTGCTTGGTATATCCGAGGTATCGTTATAATTGCAAGAAATTATCTAATTAAAGTTCAATTAGGATATAAATGGTATGGTCTGAAATTTAGATTGTTTATTTAACCTCACTTTTCAATGCTAATGACAAAAATAATTTCCAATAAAACCTTAGCTATGTCTTCAAAAGGAATATAAAATTTAAATAATCAACCAAAAACATGACATTACGTGCTTTGAAAATACTATAACCGTTCTGATAAATAAATTTGTGATACACTTTTTTCGAATAAAAACATATGACTCTTAAAGAATAATCTGCGTAAAAAATAAAATTACTGTTTTTAAATATAAAATACCAAAATGCAAACGTCTAAAATAGTTTCCTTCAAGGCTTTGTTGGGTTATAACATCATACCTACTCCAAATCCTATAATGAGTCCAAGCAGGGGGGTTGCAGGAGGACAGCATGTTCCCCATACGCACCTCACTGTTTATGCTCCGTTATGCTGGATGAACTGTACTTATGTAAGGCAAAGCTTTACACTTGCCTAAAATCTCAAAAAACCAGTTTCTTTTGAGGCAATGGTAACATTTTTCTTATAACCAGCCCGCTAATAATATATAAAAACGAAATAAAGCCAAATTGGTCTTATTTCTTTTTCTAAAGTGAAATAAAGTCAAATCAAAAATTAGAACTACGTATAGCTTAAGACGAAGGCTAAGAATTTTTCGAAGATTAATGGTGGTATTTGAAAAATTCAAACAGAATTTTTAATTAAAATGTTCATACTTCAAAATAATCATAAATATTTGTTTCGAAAAAAATTACGACGAGAAAAAATATAACAACAAATTTGCATAAAAGAATTTTTTTTTAAATCTTTAGATTCGAATATCTCAAAAGCGTGACGCAATTTCAAGGCCAGGTTTTAAGTCAGCACATCAAAGGCCATATGAAAAAAACATTTTGGTTTATGTTACAGACAAAAATTAAAATTTTTACATAATGTGGTTCTAAGTGCTTTCGAGTAAATTTTCGAAAACAGTAAAAATACGTCAATTTTCAATTAGAGCTTGAGTCGAACAAAACCTTTAACGGAACTTTATTGGAAAATGTGTATACTTCAAAATAGAACTTGGATAATATAATTGCGAAATAAGTGCGAGCAAGAGCGAGAGCGAGATCGGGCATTTATTTGCTTGTATTTGTCGTAACCTAAATGTGAAGTTTTGATTTTTCCACCCACCAGCCAACCAATTTTCCAGCACTGACTGGAAAGATAACAGGAATGTTTGATGGCAGCGTACAGTGTGACAGAAAATAATAATAAGTAGCTCATACAACGTTTACATGAGCAGATCGAAGGATCGGATTCAATCCGGATCGAAATTTTGACTAAGGTTTATGACAACGAGCTGGCTTGGGTCTAGTAATCCGGATTCAACCCGATCCAGGTCTACATGGAAATAAAACCTGATTCAATTTGGATTCAATTCTCCATGTAAACAAGGTATCAGCTTTTATTGACAAACAATGTTATTAGCTCTCGAGTTTCGACGGCTGGACGTACTAGTATTATTAAGATGTACAATTATTTACTACCAATAGCACTTCCCATAGAACTGTTTTTTTTTTCTATTTTGAATTTTCTTAATACACTGGTTGGTCAACACAAATTTTAATCTTTGGTTCTGTTATATGATTTTCTTATTCCCTAGATTTTAAATAAAACATTTTTTTGTGGTCCCTTACTTGAAACTTCATGAAAATGTACTATGATAGAATCATTTGCACAAAATATTTTAAGATATAAGATTAGGACGCACCAAAATGCCAGAGCGCATAGATTGTTTAAAAAAAAAATATGAGAAGGGGTGTCTACTTTCCCCTGGCAGGCAAGAGGGGCAGTCTTCTTTAAAATTTTACTTTAATTAGAAAAAAAATATTTAAATAACAACAGCAACACTGAAATGAGCATATTATTTTTTATATATTTTTTTGATTCCATTCCTTAATCAATTTTTTAAAATAAATCATTTGCATGCGTATTTTTCTTAATAGTTTTCAAAAAATTTCAGAATTTAGAAGAAAACTAAATATTTTTTGTATATTATTTTAATTTTTTTTTTAATTTTAAGTAAAGGTTAATTTTTGTTCTTAATATTTAATGCTTTTACAAATTTAAAGTCAAACCAGATTGTTGTATAAATTTTAATAATAAAAAAACCCCTTTTTGTTTAGGTTTTTTTATATTTAGTACCAATATTAAAACTGTAATTTTATGTTAAATTTAATTAAATTATATTGATTTTAGACTGCGCTATATTTCTAAATTAAACATCTCCTTCATAGTTTCATTATACTGATACTTTGACAAGGAACCCGACGACAGCAGAAGTTTTCCCCCTCTTCTGATGAGTAAGCTCCCATCATGTTCTTAATTTTTATAAAAGAACTTGCAGTATATTCAATTTCTGAGATATCCTACGCCTTTTAAATTTTAAGAAGTCATAATATTGTAATATTTGGATAACCATTACATTACACTACATTATAAAGAAACATGAGTATGTATCACGTTAACACATTCTTAAAATGAAAAAAAATTTGTGTAGTTTGTGACACAAGTGAACTTAAGAGATACCAAACGGGTTTAACGGTTCTATTCCCCTCTTCTCTTTGAAACAAAATATAAAACGAAAAACTATGACAGCTATGGAAACTGTTTTTTTTAACTCACAACTCTCCCAAAAGCAAACTTTTGGGTAGAAGTGGATATTTTTCTGGAGTATGACGAATACAAAAAGCATAAAATAAAAGCAGACACAAAAATAGTTTCCTTTTCTGTTAAGTTGTGTTATCGGCTGAACGGATTTGAATACACAAATTTCAAATAAATTTATACCATTACTCGTATGAAAATAACTAAGTATCAAATTTTTTAGATTAAAAACAAATATTTTAAAAACAACTGACTTTTTTTTTTTTGAAATTTTTTAATACACACATAAATACTTAAGATTTGCAAATTAAAATTTTTCCTTAAAATTGTTTTTAGAATATGTTTAAAAAATAATCTTTTTAAAAAACCTCTTACGATTCAAAAAATATTGTTTTTTTTCATAAATAACTTTTTAACCGTAAAAGCTATTGCAAAATGTTTGAATTTTTTCTGCCAAAAAAGGGAAAAGGGCGTATTTGCATTTTAGTAGTTTAAGTAAATATTTTTGAAAAATTCTAAGAACGATTTCTTATTAAAAAATATATTGTTTTTACTATGACCAAGTTATACGAAGCTATTTCTGTGATGACTTAGAAAAATGAATTGTTGGTTGGCAATTTTTAAGCTTTAAAAAAATATATTCTTTATTATGGACGGGTTATACACAGGGTTGCCATGTCTTGCACAAGTTTGATGGCCAAATTTAAAAATCTTTGTAGCCCAAAATCGGAGCCGAAAAAGTAGCCCAAATAGTAGCCCAAAACAACAAAAAAAGTGTTCTTATAACTTCAATCACAATTTATTTTTATTGTAAAAAACAACGGAATAAGCAGTCAATTTTTTGCTCTCAAAGCAGAAATTTACAGTTCTATACGTAAACAGAATTAAAATTTTTAAAACAATATCTTACACATTCCGTGGATAATATTAAATAATATTCAAGGCAAAAAATGTATGCTTTTGCCTAAGTTACCCGTTAAGTCAATTAGGTATCCTTAATTAAAAACTGTAAGCCTACAAATGGAAAACAATTATTTTTTGCATAACAAAATGGATACTATGGAGGGAATAAAAAGTGATGTCAAATTGTGGAATGCTCAAAAAGTATGTTTAGGGGAAGAAAAATGTTTTACTTGTGATTTATTTACACGAAAAAAAATATCACCTAAGATAAGATTTGGGTTATTAGTAGCCCAGTTATGATTGGGCTGTCATACTGAAATTACTTTCGCAAAAAAATAGCCCAATTTCTGATAAATAGCCCAATCTTGCAAGCTTGGTTATAAATACATAGCAATTTTGGTGAGGACTTAAGTTTAGTATTTGCCATAAGCAATTTGCTTGAAACATCCATTGAAATTTGCATTCGTGATCTTAAGCCATTTGCAGGTGGAAATATGAATTTAAAGCTTTATACAAAAATATAAAAAAAATATTTAACGGTTCCAATAATTATGGTATTAGCTTAATTTTTCAACTTTGTCGTTTACGCCATTTTTTCTAAAGACAGCTGAATAGGTTAATGCACTTTTTCTTCTCTGTATGATCGCGTAGAATATATCACCATTTCAAAAAATTTTAAGGATGACGAAAATATCGGCTTTTGGCGAACTAGCTTTTGTTCATTTTCAAAATAGCGATACTGATCCGGAAAATGTTTTTTTCGAGGAAATGACTCTGTTTTCAAGGCTGATTTGTTTCAGACAGGTTCTCTGTTAAAAAGAGAACATTAACATCTCTACCTGCGATATACATATGAAGGTACTATAAGGCAAGTTTTAGATTCGTGTAAAAAACAAATTTCGAGGTAACAATCAAACATAACATTACGATGATAAAGAGCACCTAAAAAGTGGGTGGTGAAATTCTGTCTGTCTGTCTGTTCGGGTACAGCCTAAACAGCTAGATGGATTTTCTTAAAATTTGGTACACAGTGGTTTTTGGTGATTCTGCCCACACTTTTTTTAGAACTAAAAATAACGGTACTTGCCATATATTTTTTCTTAGCAATTTTACAAAATCTTATTTTTCTCAAAAACGGCTTCACAACTTTTCTTTTAAAAAAAATCAATTAATTTCTTTTGGTAAAAGCTACCTTTGGATGGGAAACCATTAAAAAAAAAATGTTTAATAATGGTACCTCCCAAAAGAACAATTTTTTTATTTTTTTATTTTTATTTTATATTGAATAATTTTATAGTTTTTAAACCAAAATTTTCAAAAAATATGTTTTGGGGTTTTAAAAAATGTTTAAAATATTTTATTTTTGAAAATCAAATATTATGAAAACCAAATGGTTGATTTTCATAAATATCGGTAAGCGTAAGTATTTTAAGAAAAAGTCTAACTTCTATCAAAAAATAACGGTACCTTTCATACAAAAATTAAAAAACCGTTAACTAAACTTTTTCCTTTAGCTAAAATAGCGAATTTTAATATTTATAATTATAGAACGTTTTATTTTTATTTTGAGTTTTCTTATTAATTAAGATTAATTTTTTTATATACAATTTTCAAATAAGATTAAGAAATATTGCATATCAATTTTAAAATATTGTATTGTAGAATTTTTAAAAAAGTTCCAATTTTTTTTTTTTTTGAAAATTCGATGTTTCAAAAATGTTTTTTTTTTAAATTTTTTTTTGTATGCACATAAATAAATATTTACGATTTGCATACCAAAATTTTTCCTCAAAAATGTTTTAAGAATTTGATATACCTAGATAAAATTATTTTTTAAGAAGACCGCTCCAGCTCTAACGATTTTGAATGTCGTCGGCTTAGAGTGTAAAGCGGCTAACTCCACATTTTTTTACCATTATATACCACTTCAACAATTGCTAAAAAATACAAAAGTCTATCAAATCTTTTCAATTTCACTGAATCTGGCAATAACGAGTGTTGAAAAATATTTTATGTAATTTTGGTTTTATTCAAGTAATGCGAACACTTTGTTTAAAATACTTGTTTGTAAAAAATATGAGTTAGCTGCTTTTTCACTCTAAGCCGACGATATATTTCGTTTCCATACAATCACATTCAATCAAGAATTAAGATATCGTTCTTTTTTCTCATTTAAAAACTCTCAATGAAATTATTTGAACTAATTTTAGTATCGTAGTTCATGCTTTTAAATATTTGTCGCTCATAATCTCCGTGTCTTTTCATATAATGTCCTTAAACCCTCAGCGTCTAGAACATAAGAGCAAGTACGTACGACCCAGTCGTGCAATTTATTTTTAAAAGTCATGCTTTTGGTGTTATTTCACCCCTTTTGGTAAGCAGTTTTTTTTTCTAAAAATAGGTACACTCCGATTGAATATATAAAAAAATGTATTCCAGTAGAACAGGACAAATAAGGTTCTTTTTAAGTACGCCTCTGCCCTAACGGCTTAATACTTAACACCAAAATTCATAATTCTACAACAAATTCTCCATAAAATTGATAGGTTCTTACAAAGTGGCTGGATGCCACGCCCATTAAGGAAAAATATTTAGTTTTGAATTTTAACCTGATAAACACGGCTTCTAAATGGAATACCTTAAATTTTAAATGGTTGATTTTGTAGGCACCAGAAAATCTACCGTTGATGGAAATTAAAAAAATTTCACGGTGTAGGGAAGTGTTTCATAAGCCTAGTAAATACTTGTGAATCATGTCGTGAATCCATACAAAATTTGCTTTTTATTCTCCCGTGCTGTGTGGAGAGTTTTCGTTTACGAGCAATTCCCGTGCAAAATGTACCGGAACTCCTGGTGAACAGTTGACAGCTCGATTACTAGTCATTTGAGACATTTCGGTTTTAAACGTCAAACATTCACAACACATTCGCAAGTCGGTACCTATGAGAAATGTCAAAAAATCACTTTCTCCACTGGTGATTGTTGACTTCACGAGGAAGAGGAAGTATGTACTAGGCTTTAAAGACCAGAAAAAAATTCAATAAAAATTGAAGTTCCAACTTCACCTCTTCAACTTTCGCTGCGGTAATAATAATTTTTAAATTGATGTTTAGCCAAAAATTGACTAAGTTGGGTCCATGAATAAAATTCTTATATAAAAGAAGTTGTATATATTTATTAATGCATTTTTCGTTAAGTCAATGAATATATTTCATTCATTTACGAAATAAGAAGAGAATTTTTCTTTTTTTCATTTGATATAAAATCACTAATTCCATGTGACAAAAATCATTTAGGTAAGAATTTCCAGAGACTACAAGGTAGTACTTAGATTGAATTTAAAAACGTTTATTGATTCGGAAGCAAAGTTAAAGTTGGTCAATAGGGGGTCGGAAGTGGAATTTTAGTTTAATTTAATCTTAATTAATTTAATTTAATTGAATTTTATAAGTGGACTGGGAAATTATTGCTTATCAGCATATTATTAGGGTAAAATTAAAAACAATTGATATGATAAATTTGTTATAAAACTTAATGAAAGTTGCATTTTAAAATTAAATAAATTCTTTATGTCACCATCAATTTAGTAGATAGAGGTATCTCTGCTATAAACAATTGAAATCAGCATTAATTTCATTGTCATATTATGAGAAAATGTTTTAATTTTACTTGAATATTTCAATACATTTCTTATTATATAAATATTAATACGTATTATATTTTTTTATGTATTTACAAAAGTAAAAATAAAACTTTCGATTTTATTTCAACGCGCTCACAAAAAAAAAGAAGAAAAAAAAGAAAATATTTAAAAATCAAGAAAAACACGCATATCAGGAAAACAGGTGGAAAATAAACAAGAAAACCAACATAATTTCCAATGAAAGTGAATTCATCCATACAAAAAAAAAAAAAAACCCTCTCGTATGTATGCAATTCATGTATGAAAGAATAAAGGTATACGTACATCGTGGAAAAGAAAATTGAATTCAATAAAAAAAAATAACTCATTCTTCATATTTTCCACAATTTAATGTTACATTAAGATTATAAATTATACAAATGGGAAAAGTGAAGTGGAACTTGGCGGATGGCATCGGCATTGCAAAAAAAGAAAAATAAAAATAAAAAATAAATAAAAAGAAAATGCAACGACCTCATTTTCACCAGACAAGGCAACATCATTAGTGGACGCAGTCTTTCGACTTTACAGCATGAATGTAGTATAGTGTTGAAGCTATGTGGTTGAAAGAGCTTGGGCTTTAAAAAAAAATCAAGATGAAAATGCTAAAGTTGTGTGTTGCGGGATAGGAAATATCCTTTTCAAATTGTGGCAGGTAGGTATCTAGTTGTGGATTCAACTTTTTTTTACTTATTTGTTTTGATGCATTTTTTTTTTGAATTTCACTACTAAATGTAGTTGCAGTTGAAGGGAAAAAAGAACCTTAACTATTGACTTGTTAGGAAGCAAGTCAATTAGAGAATTATATAAGCGGGAAATTGTAAATGTTGATGGCCAAGACTCATAGCATTTGCAAAATTAGGATGAAAAAAAATATTCTTCTTCAGAATATGTTTTATCGATATCATAACATTTTTCTGTTTTAATTTTTGCTTTAATTATAATCAATAATTAGGCCTTTCGAATATGTACCACTAAAGAAGCCCAGTTCAGACATTTGAATGACCTCATTCTCCATACTTAATTCCGTAAAAAGGTTCAAAAACAATTTTTAAAAATAATTGGAAAACCCACATAACTTATTTTATTAAATTTGAAAATTAAACATCCCTTTTGGAAAAGCCGTTACTTTGTTTATTTTTTCTAATCTTTTCAATAAAAATAATTTGAAAAATTTCGAAATTTGTTTTGAGGCAGAATAACTTAAAGTTTTCAAATAAATAGAATACTTGCTTATTGGTAGATATTTCTATATTTGGATATGTTTATAAATAAATAACTATTGGTTTATTTTTGCAGTGGGTCAGATCGTTTTCGTATTTTGGAAGTTTTGTGGTTTCCTTAAAAAAAAATATCACCGCAAAATTCCAAAGAACACACAAGAAACCATATTCTTTACAGATAACAAGAATTATGTGAACGAGCACGAGCAATTAAAGAATATTTTCGGATTTTCGGGAAGCATTCCATAGTTGGCTTTAATCCAGAAAAATACCAAATGAAAGCTTAGATAATTTTTAGAACTTCATTAATATTAAATTAGGATTTTAAATTGCATTTTTCGATGGGCATTTTTCAAATGGAATCTCTTTAGGTACACGTCCTGATTAATAAAACGAGAGTTTGGGGTTAGGGAAGAGCCACCATCTTGAAAAGAGATTGGTTTGGGGTTTATTCAATAACTCTTTCCCATTGGATCTGACAGCAAAATGTTCAAATAAAATCTTTTAAAAGATAAAATTATCTTCAAAATAAGCGGTTCTTCCCTAACCCCAAAAACTCTTCTTTTTTTTAATCACAAGGCGTACCCAAACAGATTCCATAATAAAAATTTTGCCCATTGAAAAATGCGATGTCATACCCTTTTTTTGACTGGGCTATAATATTATTGAGAATGTTATTTTGTATTGAGTTCTCCAGAAAGTTCGATCATAAAAAATATGGGTCTCACAATTTAATGTCTGTTCGTTTTCTTCTCTAAACTACAAATTTATACGAATTCAGCACAAAGTTTTGTCAAAGTTCATAAAAAATTGGTAGTGATTTATAGCTTTGGGAAGTTAACAAATAGACATTCTGTCTGTCTGTGTGGCTAGAACCAAAATAGATGGATCGAGTTTCTTTAAATTTGGTTCATCACAACGTTATTATGGTCATGTTGTTGTTTTATTTTTATTTTTTAGTACTTTAACTTCAACTATTTTAATACAATATTTGTATATTTGTATTAATACTTAATACAAATTGCGTATGACAAGGCCCTCACTACGTCACTGATGAGTACCAGTGAGTAAGCCGGACGAAACGCCAATTCGTAGGACTAAAGGCCATAAAAAGCTATTTTGATTCTTTAACTCTAACAGTAAGTCTGATTTTGATAATTTTGTCTTTGCAGAAGTTCCTAAAAATGTTCAATAAAAAATAGTTTGGGGTTTTTTAAAAAAATATTCCAATTTTTTTTTTTAAACTCATTGTTTTGAAATCGACACGGTTAATTTTTCTGAATCATGGAAAAAATTTTATAAACATAAGTTTTAATATTAATTTGTCTGTGTTACATGAACAAAAATATCGTTTTCTAGTCAATTGAATCTAGTCTCAAAATTGTTCTAGCACGTCGAGATTACACATTCTAAAATATCTCAAAAAGCTAAACATTTTTCTTAAATTTAAAATTGAGGTTATGTTATACCACAAGATCATATTTATTCACAAAATGTACAACTAGATGTATGAGCTACTTATTATTATTTCTGCAGCTCTGAACACTGCCATCAGACATTCCAGTAAACTTTCCAGTCAGTGCTGGAAAATTGGTTGGTTGGTTGGAGGAAAAAATCGAAACGTCACAATTAGGTTACGACAGAAAATTGCTTGGTCTCGCTCTCGCTCTTGCTATTACACAAGTTTATTTTATTGTTTTTTAGTTTTGTGGTGCAGTTATATAATAAGTTCTTGTATTCTGCACTTCTGTGCAAAAAAACCGTTCCAACGATATATAATTTATATGCATTTGGCTTTTGTAGACTGCGTACATTGTACCACAAAATTCGTGTTTGTCGTTTTATATTATTAAATATATATGTATATGATTTGTATAAAACTCTTCAAAGTCCTCAATTGAAATTAATGAGCTTAGCATATTTTGAAATAAGGTAGGCTGACAGATAATTAATGATTTCTCCAAGATTAATGAATTTATTTAAAAGATTCCAAAAAGAATTTTAAAGACAAAAAAAAGTTTACTAAAAAAAAAACTACTTCGAAAAATACTTTATCTTCAAATTTGCTTAAAAACGTGACGTGCTAGAGCAATTCTGAGACCAGATTTGAATTCAGCTTAACAGAAAAGTATATTTTGCTTCATGGCAGAGACAAAAACCAAAATTTTATCACACATGTCATTTTTTCAAAAACTTTACAAAAAACTTAATTTAAAAAGGATTACTAAACAATGGTTTTTGGGATTTATAAAAAGCTATAGAGTTTCATTTCAGGTATTGAAGTTGATTTTTAATAATATTTTTTCTATTTTAAGTCAATTTTTAGAAAATTTTCCCTCCCACCTAAAAAAAAATAGAGCATGAAATTGGTGATTAAAACTGAAAAAATAATTTCTCCATAATTTTTCGTGCCATGTGCAATGTGTTCAGCTTTTGCTATGATCTCCAAATTTAATCGTAGGAAATAGCCATATACCACAATGCATACTAGAAATTCATAAAAAATGCTTACGCTAAAAACAAATAAAATCGGTTGGACGTACTTGCAGTTATGTTCAAGTATGAAGTAAAATTTAAAAAAAACATAGATATTATGACAGAGAAATATTTAAAAGCATGGAATTTTGCTCTTTAAAATGTTAAACCACTAGTTTAAAATAAAGAAAAGAAACACCTTTGAAGTCCTTACTGTTAAAGTTTTTTTTAAGGAAATTTTTTTTTTATATTCAAAATTCTTAAAACATTGTTAGAGAAAAACTTTGATTTGCTAATTTTCTTCAAATTTTGTAATTAAGGTTTTTTTTTGTAACTCTCCAGAGGAGAAATTAAATTTTTTTAGTACCAAAAATAATGGTACTTGCCCTAAGACCATAAATGAAAAGCTTATTTATCTCAAAAATGGTTCTAATGATTTTGATAAAAAAAATATGATGTACTTTTTGATAAGAAAAAAATTGCGAAACCCCTTATTAACGGTACCTGCCATACAACGTTTTTTTTTAATTTTTAATTTTCTCACTATCGGCTGAACAGATTAAGAATTTTTTGTATGTGCAAATTTCAAATAAGATTAAAAAATATTGCATATCAAAATATTTAAAAAAAAAAATCATTTTTTAAAAAAGGTTTATATTTATTTTGAAATTTTATTTTTATATGCGCATAAAGAAATACTTACGATTTGCATACCAAAAATTTTCCTTAAAAATGTTTTAAGAATTTGATATATAAAAATATTTTTTTTTAAGAAAACCGCTACAACGATCGTAAATATGTTTTTAATACAATCATAGTCAATCAAGAATTAAGATGGCATTCTTTTTTCATTTAAAACTCTCAAAGAAGTTATTTTTTCTTATTTAAGTATCATATTTCATGCTTTTCAACTTTATTATATATCTAATAATTTGCATGTATTTACATATAAGGTTTTTAAACCCTCAGCGTTTTGAACATAAAAGCAAGTACGTGCTACCCAGACATGAAGTTTTTGGTCTATGTTTTGTAGTTATATAGTTGTCCATTCTAATTTTAACTCACAGAAAATTTTTGATCAAAATCATAGGAGTTGTTTTTCAGAAAAATGAGATTTTCCCTAACAGATTCTTAAGGAATGGAAGGTACCGTTTGTTTTGCATAAAAGTAAAATATATTTTGTGTAATATCTTAAGTGTTGTGAGCCCTTGTCAAAACATTGAGATTACAAAAAATCCACAAAATAATTTTTTGAAATTTTTGTTAATCTTTTGTAAGCTTCTGATAATAAAATGATAAAAATCTGTCACACCTTTTTCACGAATAACGAAATAAAAACAATCGTTTTACGGGAGGTATTGATTTTTTAATAGAAAAGTTGTAAAGCCGTTTTTGAAAAAATAAGATTTTGGAATATTGTTAAAAAAAAATTGTTTGGCAAGTACCGTGATCTTTGAGAACAAAACAACATAAAAGTGTCTTGTCTATGAACAAAGTGTTTTGATGAAGAACTCAATGCTTTCTTTTTTAAAACCACTGTATGATGGCTATATTCGATTCCCGGCCACTGCAACCTAAAAACAAAAATTTTTTTCCGAGGTACTGCCTCTTGCGAGGGACTGACAAATCCTCCAAGAGTATACTTGTCATGAATAAGTGCTTCTCATCTAGCCGTTCGGACTCGGCAAAAAATTGTAGGTCTCCTTCATTCCTGCCAACAACATGCACACCAGGAATGGTATAGAGTTGTTAGTCACTAGGCCCTGGTTCTCTATGAGGTATAAAGTTTTTATTTTTGTTATTTATATATTTATTTTTGTCACGCTCAAAGAAGTAAGAAGTATGTGTCAACATAAGTTGTCTAACAAAAAATCACCAGGGTACGATTTAATAACTGCTCAGGTTTTGAAAGAAATGCCTTCTATAGCCTTCAAAAAACTCCAATTTATAATAAATGCATGCCTTAAACAAAGATATGTGCCACATCATTGGAAAATTGCAGAAGTCATTGTTATACCTAAACAAGGTAAGCCACCAACAGAAGTAACATCTTACAGACCTATTTCGCTTATACCAATCATGGCAAAGGTTTTCGAAAAACTGCTTCTGAAAAGACTAAGCAAAATAATAGAAGAAGGAAGACTAATTCCGAGCCATCAGTTTGGATTTAGAAATAAACATTCCACGATAGACCAAGTGCATCGGATTACGGATGTTGTGGAAAAGGCACTTGAAGAAAAACAAGTATGCTCGGCTATATTCTTAGATGTTGCTCAAGCCTTTGACAAGGTTTGGCACTTGGGACTTGAGTACAAACTGCATAGGGATCCTCCCAGGCAGTACTACGAAATACTGAGATCCTACATTACGAAGCGACTCTTTAGAGTACGGTACGACCAAAATTACTCGGAACTAAAGAAAATTGAAGCCGGTGTACCACAAGGAAGTGTCCTAGGACCAACCCTGTATCTGTTAAATACAAGGGATATTCCAGTGGACATCAACGCTATCATGGCCACCTTTGCTGATGATACTGCAATATTGGTGCCAGATAAATCCGTTACGAAGGCTACACAAAAACTGAAAAATGCAGTCGATAGAGTTAGTGATTGGACGCAAAAATGGCGAATCAAACTAAATGAAACAAAATCGACGCATATAAACTTTACAAACAAAAAAATAAACAATGTTCCAATTCTTATAAACAGTACAACAGTACCTTACTCCAATACTGCCAAATACCTTGGAATGACTTTGGATGCAAAGCTTAAATGGAAAGAGCACATCAAAAAGAAAAAAGACGAACTAAACTTGAAGTACAGAAAAATGTACTGGTTACTAGGAAAGAACTCTGACCTATCTATCCAGAACAAGCTAATGTTATATAAGCAAGTACTGAAACCCGTTTGGACATATGGCATCCAACTATGGGGCTGTACAAAGAAAACAAATGCTGAACCCATCCAAAAATTCCAAAGCAAGGTGCTTCGCGGAATAATAAATGCCCCTTGGTATATAAGAAATAGCGATCTACATCGTGACCTTCAAATTGAAATGGTTATAGAAGTGGTTAAAAAACACGCTGTATCACACAATCAGCGACTGCAAAGTCATACCAACTCAGAAATGGAGACCGTCTTAAATGTACGAGACAATGTTCGGAGATTAAGAAGAACCAAGCATCATGAGCTGATGGTCTAAAAGCTATGGAAAGTGTTATAACTTAAACTTCCCACAATGCGACTGATAAATTAAGAAAGAAAAATCATTTGTCGATCTTTCATAGATTGGTCCTGATTCACCGGTGGTTTTAGTGCGGTAAGACTCCCACACTACTTGGTACCGATTCTTACCGAGTGTGTTTTGAAGATTTCCATCGGATTAAAAAAAAAAAAAAAAAAAAAAAAATTATAAGGGATGTATTTGGATGGAATTTTAAATTTAGCCCAACAAGTTCTTACTAGAAAGGGCCTCACGAGTTTCTGACTAGGTCTTTGACTAAATTTCTTTTAAGAAAAACTTTCCAAGACCTTGATTGAAATTTGCAAAAATTTTGCCGTTTTTCCATGTGGGTAGCTAAGGCGTTTTATTAACATTTTTTTAAAGAAATCCTGCATAAATTTTTTTCTATTGGAATGCGTTTTAAGCTTTTTCTAGAAAGACAAAGGTTCATCAGAGGGTTTCTTAGTTAAGTTTTCGAATTTCTTTCCAAAAGAACTTATAGTTATAAAGCATTACTTAAGAACTTAGAATGTTATGAAAACATTCGGAAAATAAGATTTTTCTTAATAATAAAAATATTCCACAAACACACACCGTCATTTTAGTCCCCTATACATATTTAGGATTGGGTACGAAATCTCATACGTATTTGAAATCTCGCATTACAAAATCTCACATTTACAAAATCTTGCTTTTACAAAATCCCTAAAATTAAAAACTCACAAATTATTATCTCACAAAATGGAGTTTGCGAAAATTTTAAATACCTACGAGATTTGAAAATGCGAGGTTTCGTTTGATGTTTGCGAAATTTATCTGGCGAGACATGCATACATAATTGCAAGATTGTTTAAATCGAAATTTTGTATTTACGAAATTATTAAAAGTAGCATTATTAATTTGGGAGATTTTGTTTAACGAGATTATGGTTTTAGGGGTTGCGTACCACTCTCTATATTTTGTTAGTTTCTAGAGAGGCTGTCAAAAAATTATATGTGGCAAGTATAAAAACAATACACCCAGCCATTTAAAATATAGCCGTTCTGTTAGAGACAAACAAAATTTCAAGAACTTTTTTTTTTTGTTTTTCCTAAATCGTAAATATTGATCCGTGTCCCGCATTCAATTTTTGTAATACCTGAGAAGGTAAGGAAAACTTAAACCACAAAATCATTTTGCTCGCAAACAATTAACAAAAAAACAAAAAATGCAACCTATACAGAATGCAACATGTATACCTAGTTATTTTTCTGTTTAATCTTCAATGTTGAGTTCAAACAAAATAATTATTGTGATTTCATTGTTTATTCCAAAGAAAATTCTCCAATTATACAAAACAAAATGGAAAACTCTATTGTTCCGGATAAAAATGAAAGCGTTTTTCATGAACACGGCCACTATAGACATCAATTGCTGGGTAGGTATATGCGGTATGGGTATACCCATCTTTGGTTTGATATTGAACATATTGCATGGAGCATGGTGCTTAAGGCCATGAAGCAAGTTTTTTTTTTTTTTTTGTTCAATCTGCAAATTCCGTGTACGTAGTAGATATTTATATACATTTGCTAGTTTTCTTCATCTACCATGCACATAATGTATAGCCCCGTGATCCTCATAATATTTTTGCTTTTGCTGCTGCACTAAAAGTCTCCCATACAAGCATTTTCACGGGCGCTGATCGCGTGTATAACATTTTTGCTTCTGCTTTCGCTTCTACTTTCTTTGTAACCTGTTATTTTTTTTTATGCTGCTGTTTCTGCATTGTTTGAGAGTTCGGGGAGCATCAAACAAATAACCAACCCTGCCCGAACTCTACTTCACCAACTTGTCAATAAAATGGGGATCTTAAGACTTGCTAACACAAAAATGTTGATCTCCTTTTGTATAGTCTAGGATATAGTGTTGGAAATGATACATTTTTTTGTCGGGATAAAATATTGTGGCGTTGAAAATTTCCTTAGGGAAAACTCTTTGAAAAGTTAACCATCAGATGAGCATGATTTCACGATGCTGAGCAAGATGCAAAAGGGTTTAATCTGTTCTTGGTTGAATTTTAGCGATGGACCCATTTTTGAATGAATGGATTTGTGAACAAAACAAAACACATACACCAGTACCAGACACTATTTGGCTTAAATTTGAAACTAACAAAATCTTAAAATTAAAACAAACATTGCGAAAAACGTTGAAGGTGAGTGCCACAGATCGACTTCTTGTAGCCTAATCTGAATGAGTATCGACGACCTTTGGCCCCAACAGGGCGGTGCTACTTTTCTCACAGCAGCGCATTCGATTCAAATATCACGAAATTGCCCTAAAATCACATTTTTTGTCAAGCAGTAAAAATTCTTCAAAAATTTCTGATTTTTTAGAAGTTTTTTAATCCATCGACATCGTAGCCATCCTTCAATGGAATTTGACCATTGATGGCTTGACAGATAGGAGAAAAACTATATTTTGACAGGATAGGTGTATTTCAATCTGAATATCACGAAATTGTCCTTAAAACACTTTTTTCTGGGGGAGTAAAAATTCTGATTTTTTAGTAGTTTTTTAATAAATCAACATCCAAACCATTCTTCAATGGAATTCGGGAGTTGATAGCTGACAGAAAGGGGACAAACTATTTTTTGACAGGAAATGTGTATTTTGATCCAAATGACACCCTTGACCTAAAATCACCTTTTTTTCTGGAGCAGTAAAAATTCTTCAAAAATTTCGGATTTTTAGAAGTTTTTTAATCCATCAATCCATCGACATCCTAGCATTCCTTCAATAGAATTTGACAATTGATGGCTTGATAGATAGAGAACAAACTATTTTTTTTGACAGTATAGGTGCATTTCGTTCCAAATGTCAGCCAATCGAAGTAAAATCACATTTTACCGGAGCAGTGGGAAAAGTAAAAATTTAAGATTTTCTTAACAGTTTTTAATTCAATCAAATGGTATTGTTTGTTAATTTAGAATAATTTAGATTCGATCAACGTTGAAGTATTGAATTAAAGATTCGATTTAATCGATTGCGAAATAAAAATTGAATCAGTGCAGTATCGAATAATGAACTGAGTGAAATAAAAATGATCAAATAATCGATCGATTGAAATAAACGAATCATTTTTTTAAACGATTATTGAACTATTCGATCTTTTGAAATGAACGATTTACACAACTCTTTACCCCCCACAGTGGAAACATGAACTGGCCACCGAGATATTCAATATGTTTTGGTATAAAATCACTGCAACGCTACATCTCAGACTATATGTCAAAGATGCGACCATGACGACCGACACGAAGATAATATTAAAAGAGTTAAGAAATTACGAGAAGCAAAATACTAAATAAAGAAGGCAAGGCAAAGGCAAGGCAAAGCAAGATGCAGTTCAGTTGGTTTCTGGAGTGGAATGGCTGGTGGAGCAGCAATTGCATGTCATCATTCCATGTGATCATTGCAATGTTTACAGCTGGATACATCACGTCTTCGATCATCTTTTGCTTACTCCTTCCCCGGCATTCGTTGCTTTGCCAAATGAACAACAAACAACAATATTGAAGATGGTTATTGTTATATGTAGCTTCGAGAGAGGAATGGAATATAATAGCGAACAGAGCACAAAACCAGATGATGACAGGATTGATCTCAATACGGTGCGTTTTGCAATTGCACAAAAACAACACGCCAACTCAGGTTTTGGTTTCGCTTTTCATTAATTAATTCAACTTTCCATCATGGGAATTATCTCATGGCATCAGACTTGAGAGGAACATCAGCCATATTGCCTACCAGCATTAGAAAAGGAGTAGCTCCTAACAAAAAAAAAAAAAAAACCGCACTTGAGTAACCCAGACTTACTTAATCCCCTCCATCTTATGCTTGTCTTAATATTTGATGGGCAAGCCGAGGATGGTGTTGAAAAATGTGCACATTACATCTAACAACAACAACAACTATCTTGAGAGATATACATAGTATAAATAATTTGCTGATCGATGGAAATAGAAGAAATTTTCCTTAACAAGGTATTTTTTAATTTTTCTTTTATCTAACACAAAATGTTGTTGCATTGAAGCGAAAAATGTTATTAGTTTTTTTCGCGCGCAATTTGCAGAGAAAACATGCCATCAAGAAGTCAAGGAAAGCGAAACTAAGAGGGAAAGTGCATTTGGATTTTTCACATTTTATTTTATTTTATTTTATTTGTTTTTTTTTTAGATGTTTCCAAGAGTAAGCAATATAGAAACAGAAACTTGTGAATTAATCTACATTTTTCTTCTTTTTTTTTTGTATAACTTACGATAGCCAGAAAAAAAGACCACATTGTTAACATAGCCAGCGGGGGCAGTTGATAGTATATGGATATACCCACAATTAAGTAATTATAAACTCACCTGAAAATAGATAAAGAGAAAGAAAAAGAAATTGTTTTAGTGAATATTGTCAGGTAACTTTTTGGTTTTTTTTTGCTTATAAAAATAAATAATTTATTAGATACTCGTAGTTGATTAATATGATTAATGGTATTTTTTCGAAATGTTGGGAGATGTAGTTTTTTGTAGAGAATTTTGATTAAAGGCTTGGTTTGGTATTCAATTGATTTTAAAATATAATAAAAATATTTGAAATTCTAAGATAAAATTAAATAGATAGATTTTTAAAATTATTTAAGATTAAATTTTGCCTATGCATAGGTATAGGCATAGGTATATCATGAATGAATGGGCTGCGTTTTGACTTAGGCAGGAAATTGTATCTAAGCTTTGGGGTTAATTTTGCATAATTTGAAAACTATCATAGTCATATTTATAAACGCATTTCAGAGACTGTGTAAAGTTGAATAGAGTCAGTTTAAGCTAAGTGCGTACAGAAGTTGAATATTGGCTAAAAAAGGATGTTTAAGTTTGACATCTAAACGTAATAGATTTCCCTTTTTAGTATTTTATTTAACATTATAATTGGTTAAGAAATTGTTTTATAAATAAAGATTTGTGCAACGTTGATTGGAGCCTGAATAAGAGCTTACACATGAGTGTATTACTTTTATATTTTATTTTAAGTGCTGAAATTCTTTTACTTAAGGTTACATTGTAAAAATAAACTTCTATAAAAGTAAATTAAAAAAACCGGTTGCTTACATTTTGTGGGAGTTTGTAGTAGAGTAGGTAAAAAATGTCTATTAAAACCAGTGACGTTAAATATGAATCAAGTTTATAGACTTTAAATTTGAATTTTGAAGTTGGTTCGAATTATATAGCTGATGATTGTTGATTTGCAAACTTATTGGATTTAATAAAATCAACTATCCCGGCAAATTCAAAGAAAGTTTAAAATCAGCTTGTTCATCAGAAAATAGGTTTGATTTCAGTTCCTAAGCCATACATTAAAAAAAAAAACAAAATACGTACAAAAATAAATAAGTTTAAAATAATACAATTTTAGGGCGGTATTCGTCAAGCACTCATAATCGGCTCTTAAGTTAATGAGGCTCATAACTCAAATAATATTTGTGCTATTCACCAACCACTCATAGCTCTTTTTCGAAGTCCGAAAATGAGAATAACTCTCTCTTCATCAGGCATTCCCAAACTGGGAAATCAAACTGTTTTCCACTGGCCCAACTTTGTTGGCACTTTTATGATCCAAAATTACAAAATTGAGTGTTGAACGCACATTTACATTAACTCTTTGTGACTAAAGTGATTTTATTTTATTTTCATTTATTTATTATTATTTATTTATTATTTATTTATACTGCGCTGAATATCATTACATGTTTCAGTTTGTTTTGTAAAGGGAAATTTTCTTTTAATACTTTTTGATTTCGCACGGTGTGTCGTTCATAAGTTGTTTACTTCATTTGCGGACCCAAAACGAATTCCTTTGATTGAAGGGCAGTGAAGCTGAAGGATTTGTATTACAGACGTTTTTTTTTTAAGTTTTCACGGACTAAAACCAGCAATGATCTTCACCACGTAACCTACAAAAATAAACTTATAAAATAAGTGAAAAAAAAAATAAATAAAATCTCTGAAGACAAAAGGAATAATAATATGTGTGCGTGCGACACTCATTTTTGGAAGGATCCAAGAAGTAACGATAAAATGGATAAGTGAATTTGCTTGAAGGGTTACTTTGAAGGTTTTTTAATAAATTTTCGGAGAGAGCGCTGACAATTTTATGAGTGGTCAGGACCTAGTGCGAACGGCTATGTGGGAAGCATTTTTCATGACAAGTATTCTCTAGGAAGAATTGTCAGTTCCTCGCAAGAGGCAGTACTTCAGAAGAAACTTTTTTATTTTTAGGTAATAGTGGCTGGGAATTGAACCAAGACCTTTGGAATGACTGGTCGAACGCACTAGTTCTTGCAATTAGGAGATGATTTTTAACAAATCGATAACTTTACTAATGATCATTGCATTAATAAAAGCCATTTTATGTAAACGGTTGAGTTAAAATGAGTTTATTTAAGTTTTTTTTTTATGGTTTAAAACCAAATTCCATAGATATTGTGTTACCATTCCCAAGAATGTTGTTTCATAAAAACATGCTCATTGCACATCTACATGTTGAAAAGATTCCTTACTTAAAAGCTCTTATTAATACGTTTTTGTTTTTTCTCAAAATCTGTTGCTCTATTGAAAAAAGTGTTTTTATCTTCTTCTGGGAACAAATTTCTGAGCTAAGATATTAGCTCGCAAATTTTTTGAAAAAATGACCTTTGACCTTTTTATACCTGACCTTCAAAATTAAATGGCCAATTTTAACTTTTTAACCATCTGTCAGAATTGAAAGAAAATAAAAAATAGCTAAGTTGATTTCTAATTACTGAAGATGCGACATAGCTCCCGTCCGTTATACCGAAAAGTTAGTTCTTTGAATCCTTAGCTACCCAATTCCAGGGAAACTATAAGCCCAACCCATCTGATGATCAACACTTCTTAGACGAAATAGGGGCATCCAGTCAACACACACTGATACCCTAGTTCGAAAGATCATCAGCAAAGTTTAGTGAAAACAATCTAGAGAGCCTTCCTATTGATAGCTCGAATTCTACAGACAGTTTTGGTTTTCTTAGCAATCATCATTAACAAAACAACTGCATGAGTAACAGTTATTTCCCTCAGAAATAGAAAACTACAGAAATCGTGATGATTTTCAAGGAAGGCACCAGGAACACTACCACTTTCTACGCATGCCATAACACCTCACCTTGGAAGATTTGATACTCACAAAGGTCAAAAAGTTTAGCGGTGAGAATAACCTCATCCTAGACAAGTAGTTAGGTTTCTGAGAAAGGCATTCCATCATCATGACATCACCACATCTATAAACAACCATCGAGTTACTGTCGCATATTTCCTCGATGTCAAAAAGGGATTGAAACCCTTATCCATAACTCTACATACTGGGATTTCCTTTAGCACTACTTTTTCGTGCATCTTGAGTTGCCATCTTGAGTAGTCAAAACTTGGACCATTTCTCATCATTTTCTTCTTATCATAGCCTCTGACCAACCAATCTCAAGTGAATGCAAGTAAATTCTCTTCACTAATGACTCGCTCACATATAACTCATCATTATCTTCATTGAAAGCTTTCCAAGTCGAGGCCAATATCTTTGAACTTATTGAATTTAAGACCAAATGGGGTATCAACTTATCTGAATAGAAACTTGTCTGATTTAGAAGACCAGATGACGTTGCCCAGCTTGAAGCTACAGAAATCACCAGATGAAACCAGATTACCAGCTAAACTCAGCGCCAAGGCATACTTCAACGAGCTACTGAAATTAGTTCCATACTCAGGGACTGGTCTCAAAAAAGCCAATTTTGACTTCCACCACCTAAGCCCACTGATAAAAAAGAGGATTGGCCGAAGCCAGCAGACAAAAGGTCTAACCTAAAAGTAGCTCCTGAGACCAGGTATTAGTTACAGCAACACAGTTTAGTTTTACCAATCTCTAAGACAGCTATGAATGAACTGAAAATATTTGAAATGAAAAACATTAGAATATGAACTGGGCTTCATTTTGATCATCAGCGTCATAAGCATTTCAAGAACAAGCAACTCTACTCTGTTTCCAAGGTAGTCCCCCTGGACAAGTATATAATGATATCTGCAGATAAGCATTAAGAAACATTGCCAACCAGCCCTAATCAACTGATGAGCACAATTATAGACCGACAACGACTTCGGGAACCAAGGTACCTAGGGGCTTAGAACAACAAATCTTTCCCCTTTTCAAAGTAAATTTACTGCCATTGGACAACCGGGACTGAACAATTCGACTCTTATATTTAGTTTTAACATTGTTTATGAAACTCCTAACTCAAATAATATTGATGCTAAAAGCAACTAAGACAACTCTCATTACCAAACACCCCCAACCAATCAGAGAAATCGAACTGTTTTTAAACGGGCACAATTTTGTCGGTACTTCTTGGTTCCTTAAAAAAATGAGTGCCACCCACATATATCTATGTATGCAAAAATTCTTTGTTACTACAGTGATTTTATTTTTATCCACGTATTATTTTTTAATTTAGTTTTGTAAGTCCCGAGGATGTTTTAGCTGGTTTTGTATTGGGGAAATTGTCTTTTAATACTTTTTGGTTTCTCTAGGTATTTTGTTCATATGTTGTTAACTACGTTTGCGGATCCAAAACGGACTCGCATGATTAGGGAAAGTGAAGGATTTGTATTGTCAACGATTTTTTTTTTACGTTTTCGTCATAAAATGGACTTAAATAAGCAACGACGCGGCTTACAAAAATTAACTGAAAAAATAAGTGGGAAAAAATATAATCCCTGAAGATAAAAAGAATTATAGTATGTGACACTCATTTTTCCAAGGATCCAAGAAGTGCCGACAAAATTGGTTAGTGAATTTGCTTGAAGGGTTACTTCAAAGGTTTTAAAATAAGTTTTCAGGGAGTGCGCTCATAATATTATATAAGTGGTCGGGACCACTTATAGCTTTTATATGAAGCTCTTAAGTTATGAGCGTTCCGTGAATACCGCCCTTGGAGTCCTTCGAATTTCAGATTCTAGTTCTAGGTTTGATGTGTTGTTAAGGTTTTTTCTTAATTTAAAATGGTCCGAATTTCTAAATAAGTTAAGATATGCTTACGATTTTTCTTGGAGTTTAATTCATTTTGAATCAAACTATTTATATAAAGATTCTACATGTTTATCACCAGCCTGTCAAATTCAAGCAGTTACTATTGAAAAGAAACTCTTCTTATTTTTAAGAGCTGGACAAACCTAACTGAAATTTTTTTTTTAATTTGATATCTAATATGAAACGAATTCGCACTGAAATATCTTACGAAAAAAAAATCAATTGAATTTCATAAATTTTAATTTATTTTACTGCTTTCAATTTTGTTTACTTCTATTTATGTAGGTATCTCATATACGACGAAGATCTGTTCTGTTCTGTTTTTTTTTTAATGTTTTTATTGCTTTTTTGTCTTTTCTTTAATTGCATGAATCTAACAATGAAAAAATTCACTTGAATAAAATATCTTTCCAATATCATGAAAGTTTCACAAGGGGAAAAAAAACAATTTTATCTAAGTATTAATCTAGAAATATATCCAAGTTAGATTTTCCATATCAAATTTGTCTCAGCTTAAAGTCATTCTAATATTTAAAATAAATAATAAATAATAATAAAATTTTGAAAAGAAAGAAAGACTGAATATAATATTCAAATAAGAGCCAAGTACGCGCTGCTGAAGCCAGACGAAATATTTAGTTGATCTCCAAAAAGACAACGAAATTCTTACGAAACCGAAGCAGAAAAATATTCGTTGACAGTTGCACAATTTAAAAAAAAATTAAATAATTGCAAATGCCAACAAATCACAGGCATCCATAATGTAATGGAGGAAACAACAAAAATAAACACGAAAAACCCCACATACCGTTTTTTCGCTCACAACAAATGGTCTGGGTAATTTATTGTGTACGAAAAAAGTGTGTACACTTCTCCGAGTAATCTGCTACAATAATCAATTTCACTCGTCGAACGAAAAGTAGAAATAAATTTTGGCTGATATTTGTATGGGATTTTTCGTTTCACATCAGCAGCCTTCTAGGCTTAAAAGTTCAAATGCAAGTGAGCTCATTTGAATTTTTAAATTAAATTGTAATTTTAATTAAAATTAAAATTAAAATTGTAATTCAAATAATGATTTCTTTTCCAAAAAGTGTACAAAAGTGCAAAATTCAATGCAACTGCATTCACTAGCTGACATCTTAGATTTTCGCAGGAATTTAATTTTATTGGTTTTATTTGCACACTTTTTGGAACTGTTACAAAATGCTTCGTTGAGCAGTCATGACGAACTTAGAAATTTGTTTGGTTCTCAATCAACAAGCCAGTCTCTAACAAATGTATTTTGAAACATGCAGCTGTCAGTTCTTACTGCTATGACAACACTGGGGTAAATATGTAATTTTCCAATGTTTTGCTTAATAAATGGTGAATATTGTAATTAATTGAGTTAAACAAATAATCTCACGTTGGGCGCCACATAGTTCAAAGGCAAAATAGGAGGAAATTAATTTTTTTTTTCAATGTATTCATGTTTTAATGACTTTAGCTTTTAATAAAGAACAGAAAAGTTTATCCCAACTCATTTAGAAGGTCAATAGTAAAATTCCAATAAAGAATGTTGTGTAAAAAGTTACAAAGGGATTTGTTTTATTTTATACATTATTAAAATTAACTTTAATCAGAAAATATGGACTTAATGACATTTGGATTCTGAGCAACTTAATTTAATTAAACATTTTCGATGATTAATTTGTCATCCAATGCAATTTTTTATGACAAACAATGCTTTCCTAGAATTCTCCATAATTTTGTTTACTTCAAGTTTTGAACCAATAATTTTTGTTAAGCAAGTCACGTGACGTTATAAGAAGATAGATACCTAGGTTTTTATCGCACTAGACATAAATTATATCTAAAATATAATCCTACCTCACTATAATAAAATTGTATCATTTCATGATATAACTTTACATTAATATCGCTTTTATCGACATCAACTACAAGTGAGTTAGATAAAATATTAAATGTCTCCACTTTTTTATTTTTTTGTGTGATCACCGCAGCCAGCCAGCGCCATAAACAATGTTGTGTGTTTGTGTTTGTCTTTATACAAACGACGATTTGTGGAGCGCGTTACAAGTGAAGTGCAGCTGGGAGCTTCATCATATATACATACTTCCCACCGCACTTCGCACACTGCAACTGCTCAAGAGTGCTGATATCATTTTAATTCAACGCGCGAGAGAAAAAAATAACAAACAATAAAGTAGAAAAAGTTGAGAAAAAAAAACAGAGTTTTCCTTTTCTAGGTCTAGGCCACACACACATGTCAGTAGCATTTTTTTATTTGATTAATTTTTTTTGTCTCCTTTTTTATATAAATGTATCTACATTTATTTTATAAATTAATTGTAATTATTTAGCGGATTGAGTCTTTATTCACAAAGTAAGAATATTGAATGATCAACAGGGTCGTATCTCGTGTTTATTGTAATGTTTGTTTGTCTATGGATCTCTTAAGTAAAGTATCAAATCAATTGATGTGATTACATATGTATAAAATATGTATATGTGTTTTCTTGTTCTTTGCAGTTTTATATATCAGACAGGCATCAAAGCTTCCCATTTATAAATGTCAATTGATTTTTATAATTATAATAATAATAAAAACATACATACCTACATATATGTACATTGTATACACATAAACATAGCTGATAGCTGATGGGATTTCTGTCATACAAGTTACTTTGATTAATAACAATAATGAATGCATAATGATTGCATTTGCATCATAAGGTATTAATCTATAGGTTAAGGGAAGTTGTGATTAAAGTGTGTTCCGGATGTTGTTTGACCTTTAAAATCTTGGTCAGTAAGTAAAAGCGATTTTACTAAATTTTTCCTCTATTTATACTTATACAGGGTTGAAAGATTGAGTTGGATTTGGGTTGGATTTTTGAACCCAAGGTCTTCAGTCCACAAGATGAAAGATCGAATTGAAATTTTGTTGAAAAGAAGTTTAAAAAATAGGAATGAATTTGGACGAAACTTATTTCAACTTGACACAGGATAACAAGGGAACGAAGTGTAGTTGAAGCTTGCTTCTTCAATTATTTATGTAAACTTGAAGATCATCATTTAAAATAAAGGATTCGTAGATACACTGCCTGTCAGTCTGTAGGCCTTTGCGGGATGATTCATGCGTCTTTAAGTTAACTGTACATTAGTTATAGCTTTAAGGGGTGGACCTATTTTCTCCAAATTCTTATGTGATTCTCTAGAGGTAAAATTCAATTTTTCATTTTAGATCATCTGGAACTGGAAGTATGGAAGAATTTTTTTTAAACTTAAATCTTAGCACTAGTCCAATCAGTTCTTGCATGCACCGTTTTGATACTATCAAACTTGCATCAACTGTAGATGATGATTAGTTGGAATTAGTTGAAAAATCGATGGCATCATGGTATCAACAGCTAAGAAAAAATAAAAATTTGGTGGCTTAACAGCTCGTGGAGAATCATGGCCTAGTGACTTACAACTCTAAACTATTCCTCTGTGCGTGTTGTTGGCAGGAATGGAGGAGACCTATAATTTTTTGCCGAGTTTGAACGGTTAGATGAGAAGCACTTGTTCATGACGTGTAATATTCTTGGAGGACTTGTCAGTTCCTCGCAAGAGGCAGTACTTTGGAAAAAACATTTCTGTTTAAGGTGGCAGTAGCTGAAAATTGAACCCGGACCTTCGACATGACAGTCCAATGCACTAACCATTACGCCTCAAGGTACTAGGCATCTCATCTCATCTATCCTAATCTATACAGTACCTACATAAATTAGATCTGAATTTCCTTATTTATCAAATGAATGGAATATTTCACTTGCAGAATTTCTCACTTACCCCTATAATGATGAACATATGTACGTCATACATTTCATACCATTATGTCTTTCCTTGAATGAAAATCAAAGCTAAATTCCTATATTTATACTTATTTTAGAATGATCCTGCCCCTCTCGATCCAAATTCTGCGCACGCCTTTCATCAAAATTGTTATCTTTGTTCTTGCAAGCTCATAGATATTATCAAAGAGGACTTTAACAACCTTGAAAGTGATATGAAGTGTTACTGTGCTCTAGTCTCCATAAACACAATGAAATTCTAACCAAAAGGGTGGTAGACAAATATTTATGGAGAGTTTTCCCAATTGCAGGAATAGGAACAAAAACAAATCCAAGAAAATTGGAGAAAATCAGCAAATAAAACAAAAAAAAAACTCAAATATCACATTTCTGTGCAAATAAAAAAAAAGTGGAGACTTTAACAAATAATAAGCGACTTTTATTTATTTCATTCATTCAACAGTGTACTTTTCCTTGGGACTTTGAGTCTTAAATCAGGAGCATAATAAGTCTTAAGACTGACTAAGGCATAGCTGTGATAAATAAAATTTAGAGTATCATACAAATACACAGAACCTTAGAATGCGGAGACTCTCTGTCTCCAGTTGGGTCAAAATCAGTTAGTGGCAACTTGCTTGTGTAAAACCGTATAATAGTATATTAATTTCTGTTTTAACCCTATGAAAAAGTACTTGTCCGAGGGCCAAACTTGATGCTCCTCTAATTTTTAAAATCTCTCCAAGCACGTCATATTATAAAAATTGGAATTTCATTATTTCCTCCATAACAACAAATTGTCAGACATTATTTCATAATACTCATACAAATACTGAGTGCATAGCATTACCTTCATTGTGTTCATGTTCGTGCTAGAACATAACCTACCCCAACAATACAGACAATAATAATTATTATTTTCTTCTAATAAATAAAAAAACAAACAAACATGACTTCATAATAATAAATTAATTCTCAATCGCGTGCACTCCACCTCCAAACCAGGATTTCGCACATTCCATACGAAGTGCGTCAAATAATGTGTGTAACATGCAATATAATTATTTGTATCAGACGCTGTACTGTATGCTAGCTAGTTACTGCAGTGCTGGTGCAAACAGCTTAAATCAACGATCGAGCAATTGAACTTATTTTATTTCAAAGTTTTTCGTCCAAGGAAAACTGCTGAAAGCTCACTGACTGCGTTCATGGGAACAAACGCTGTACGAACATACTATAATACTCAGCATGTGAATATGAGCTTGGAGGTAATTTTCTAGATTAGATTTTTTTTTGTATATTCAATATTCTATGCACATATGCAACTGCAATCATGTGCATGTGTGAATTTAAGTGTGAATGCGAGAGAATAAAATAAAAAAAAATATAAAAACAATGCAAAAGAACACTCTAGAACGCATAGAGAACGCCAACTACGCGCTTTGCACTCAATCATTTAGAATGGGAGTTGTTTTTGAATGTATGGATACTACCAGTCGTATAATGCTTTCCTCTGCCTTCTTTCCCCCTCAGAACGTTTAGACAGAGACGAGAGAAGTAAAAACGGAAATTTTTAGGACAAGGATATCATCTATTCCACAATTAGCAGCGCGTCAAGCAAACACACTATACACCAACCAGCCAGCGCACTGTCAAGCTTGCATACGCTACGTACAATGAAAGCGCTGAGCATTATTATATGAAAATAGAAAAAAAGCAAACAAGAAACTTGATGGTTTGTCGGATAGGGGCTTTCCTGGGGGGATGGCCGAAGGCTTTTCCCTCAACTGCACTTCACCGGACATCTGACGTCGTCGTCATCGAACTCTCGTCACACAATCACCACTCTTAATGAAAGTTAATAGTTTCTGACTTTTAAAATGGACTCTTAATTGATTACCGATTTGGCGTGAGTGGCCAACCGCTTGCAGTGTCACACCCTCTGGCACCTCGCACGGCATAGTGCGAGTCAGCAGCAGTATCAGAGAAAAGCCCATATAGCCATCAAACACTATTTAGTACAGTGGTAAGCATTTGTTCGCGGTTTGACGCCGCCACCAACCGACACGACGCGACGTTGATATAATAGATGAATGCGTTACAATTAATCGCAATGACATTATGCGGTCAAATATGCGTTGTCCGCGAAAGTGCTTTGAACCCGTCACTGTGTAGATCTAGTGTGCGATCGATCGTTAGATGGATCGACTGTCCAACCAAACGACCGACCGCATTGCAACCACACATTTATTAGAACAAATTTAAGTTCTATCTTAGCTATTATGGAGTTTTGAAGGATCTTTAAAGCGACATATGGAGATAGATTGCCATTTCAAAATTAAATGGAATTAGGTTTCGTATATTAAATTGTAGTTTGTGTTTATTTTTTTTTAATTCTTGTTAATTTGTCAAATGTATCTGCGCAGCTGTTGTAATTTAACTAAAAAAAACTTGTGCATGCACAGATAAAAGACAAAGTATTACTTTTTTTTGTTAAGGATTTTAGTAATGCTTTTAACTTGCAAGTGACATTGAAACAAGAAACCACATACAAAAACAGAAAGATGTTGACAAATTACATGAACTTTAAGTATTATAAGCAATTTGCTAAGTTAACAACAAATACTTGAATAAACTAAATAAAAGTGTACTTAACTGGCGCCCAATGTAAGTATTCTTATACTGAATATTTTGAAAATATATATGCAGTACTACCCACCTTCTGGTTATGTCATGGATTCTTGAATGCAAACGTATTTTCAGCTTTAGGAAATAATACAAGCAACTAAATACATATTATTGACTAGCAACTTAAAAAAAAAGTTATAATGCGAATAAAGTTTAAGAAATAAACAGTATTTGAATTCCGAAAAAAATAGTTTGAAAAATGGCGCCCAATGATTTCATAGCTGAGCATGGTTTTTAGACTCGAAGAAGTTATTAAAGTCATTCTCAAGGTTTTATTGATTTTATTATCTTGTTTTACTTGAAAAAAAAATATCAAAATGGCGCCCAATGAATCCACAGCTGATCCCAATTTTTGGACTAGACGAAGCTTACAGTTTTTCTCAAGAAATTGCTGGTGATGAACTTAAATTTGGCATCCATTATACTTTTCAATTATTATTTAGCTTTTTTTGAAGACAAGAAAAATAAAAACGACTTGAAAAGTGGCGCCCAATGGTTCCGTAGCCATTTTTCCATTCTACTATTTTGCTTTATTTTAACCAAAACAAAATTTAAAAAAATTAAATAAATGGCGGCCAATGATTCCATAGATAAATACAGTCTTTGGACACGAAGAAGTTAAAGTAATTCTAAAGGTAATTGTTGGTGCTGAATTTAAATCTGTCATCCTACATACTTTACAAATATTATCTTATTTTATTTGAAAAAAAAACAACTTTAAAATGGTGCCCAATGATTCCACAACCGAACACGGTTTTTGGGTTAGAAGAAGTTTGCAGTAATTTTCAAGAAATTGTTGGTGCCAAACTCAGATCCTTGGTCTGACAAACTTTCTAATCATAATTTTTCTTTATTTGAAGAAAAACTAAATAAAAAAAAAAAATAACTTGTAAAATGGCACAAAATGATTTCATAGCTGAACACGCTTCTGGGATTCGGGAAAATTTACAGTCATTTTCAAGAAATTGTTGGGGCTGAATTCAAATCTATCATTCAACACACCTCACAATTATTATTTTTATTAACTTAAAAAAAAACCATTAATGATTCCGTAGGTAAAAATAATTTTTGGACAAGAAAATCTATCATCCTTTTAATTTTGCTCTACTTAAAAATAAAAATAAAAACAACTTCAAAAAGAACTTGGAAAATGGCGCCCAACGATTCAACAGGTTAACACATCTCTTGACCCGAGGAAGTTAAATTCATTCTAATGAAATTTTTTGGCGCTGAATCCAAATCGATCATCCATTTTCCGATACCATTACGTGCTTTTAATATGTAATACTGTAAGAAAAAAGATTATTTAGAGAAGTCTCCACTCTTTTTCCAGTGAATTAATTTCCTCTCCTATTTATGTATAATGGGTGTAGAAAAATGGCATTTGCATTTTTTTGCATATTTATTTCTTTCTGTTTGGTTTTTATTTTTGCAATTATTGAAACTCTCCACTGTCCACGAACATTTTTGTGCTGGGTTTTTGAACAATATACATATTCCTTTGGAATCAGCCACATACCGTCATTAAATTGTATCTACACAAAATATTTTTATTTATCGATTTTTTTGTAAAATTGTTGTCAAAAAATAATAATTCGTTAGCCCTTTGAAGCCTTTTATAGCAAATCAGGCAAAAATATGGTAGTCTTACAACCTCCCAAAATTCAAAGTTTTATTGAGAACATCTGACCTAGTGATGATAACCTTCCGCTTATAAAAAAATTAATTGAAAGAAATCTAAGATTCATAAAAATAGAATCTAGCCTTACTTATAAAACCATATCTACCGGATATGAGTGAGAAAAAAATATAGTAAAACTAGTAAATCTATTCAAATACAATACCAAAAGTATTGAGGAAGAGGAAGAACGTTACAAAATAGCTATATACTGTACTTACATCAGCCAGTACTACTACTTGTTGAGGTATGAAATTACAATCCGAGATAAAGTTTAGATTTACAATTTCAGAAATGTATGTATCTCTAGAATAAATCTCGTGTGAGTATAACACTCTGTATTCATATAATTAATTTGCACTTGCTTGGAAAAATATAGAGGATTAAAAACAAAAATCACAATACGGAAAATAATATACAACATAAACGAAGAGGAAAGAATAAGTAAAAGAAATATAATAAAAATTGCAGAAAATAAAAAAAAAAATTATTAAAACAAATGATCGTGAATCTGACATCTGACTTCAAAGGAGTTTCTATACTACTTGCTGTGCTGTGGCATCGATCGAGTGGTGGGCACATAGATGTCCGTCGACGTTGACTTCAACGACGACGACACGTTGGGCTTTTTTACCGCCACTGCCATACCCCTCGAACGTCACGTCGGCTGCATGTCTAAATAGATTAGCGATCGCGCAGCAATGTCGACACTCACTATACATACTATACACAGCAGCAATGAACGGCAACTATACGAAAAGAAATAATGTAAAGACGACTGAGAGTCTTCTTCCAGCTAGCCCCAACCCCAACCCCAATAGCCTTATACTAACTTTTTCTATTGATCAGTGATGTTATATTCGAATAAATAGTTTTTGTAACTAGTTTGACTCAAGTTAATTTTATTAATTTAACAAAATTCCAAACAAGAACATGTTAAATTTAAAAAAATTATTTAAGAGATTAAGAATAAATAAAGAATAAGAGAGAAATTGCTTATAAAAGTTTGTATATGAAGATTTATTTTTTAAACTGGCAGCGCTGTTTTTTAGAACAAATTTGACAGGTGACATGTGTTCATCAGTATATTTTGTTTTTCCTTCACATGAACACCAAAGAAAAACGTTTCTTTGGTGTCCATGAAAGTTCTTTTGAACAAACAGAAATATATCTCTGTCTCGTTCATTTCTAGACCTTAAGCTGTAAAGTAACGATTATTTGGTTGATTTGTTTTCAGTAACTATATTTTGCTTTTCCTTTCCATGATTTGATTTTCTATGCCAAAGTAACGTTTGAAGATTTTAATAGGAATTTCAACAAACATCCATATATCTCTTTCTCGTTCATTTCTTAACGTCAAATTCAAGACTTTGGCACAATGATATTTAAGTCATCGCCATTTGTTTTCTTTTTTTTTGGAAGCAAATATATATTAAATGTATGCAGGTATATATATGTGTGAGAAATACTAATTTACATGGGTAAATTATCTATGTAAAACAAAATGTAAAAACCAAGACTGAACGCAAACTTCTTTATAAGACCATCCTTTTTTTGGCTCTGCTATTTCATCTGACAGTGTGCCAAAGTCTAAGCTGTTACTTTGGTACTGACAGTTTAATAGACAATTAGACTTCCCTGTTCACGAAAAACGGGCTCAGTTGCTCCATAAAGTAGTCAAACTGGACCTGCTCTTTAGTAATGCTAGCTGCCGAACCCACCTCACGTATGACAGGCAATTATCTTTGAAATAATGGAAAATGCATTATTTGCACTGGGTTTTTATTCTGTACACCTTTAAAAATCACTTTGTTCATATTTCACGAAAATTTTGAGCAATATTTTTCTTAAATGTCAAAAGTGGTGATTTAATTGAAAAGTGGAATCAGTCTTCATATCGATTTGGAGAAAATGTGACAACTGAAGTCGATATTTCTTAAGTATTTTATTGAGTTTGGCACGAAGCTCTCTCTTATCAAAAAATGCTTGCTTTTGTAATCGCTGAATCTCTTCTTGGTTGAGCTTCTAATAATTTTTTTTTAATCATTCAGTCAGAATTGTTTTACGATGGTTTAAGTCTGAAATTCACAAAAAAATTGCTAGGGCGTATGTTTCCAGCTCTGTTTCTAATTTCCATAAGTAATCACTGTGGAAATCTTTACTTAACTCTTTTCATTCTCATTTAAATATAAAAAAAATGTAACACTAAAGAAAAGTTTATTAGTCCAAGATTAACTTTGAATCAGAGTTACTCAAGCCTTCAAATGAATTATAATTAAGCAAGACTCAAAAATCTATTGAAATAAGAGTGAAACATTATAGAAATCTCCCTTTTTACGGAAATCAAGTTGACACCAGTAAAAACAATCACCCTTTCAAAGTGTTTGACATGCATCTGTCAAAAATATCTGTCAAATTAATTCAGAGCTTATAATGGTAATATTAACTGAAAAACATGTCTAAGAAGTTCACTTGGATTTAATCCCAAAACATTTATGATCTCGCATTGAAAAACTAAGTCTCAAAAAAAAAAAAAAAAAAAAAATACAAAACAAAATTGAATAAAATACACAAAACAAACCAAAAAAAAACATTTCATTTGCTTCTCAGATTATTTCTTAAAATATAGTATAACATCGCTGCCTATATTTACACTATCTATTCTATCAACGAAACTGTGTGCTGCTTATTTTATAGAAAAGAGCTTCTACTATAGATTCTCCAGCAGCATAGCTCCAGCTCATTGCAATATGCGACGAAGACGATAGTAGACGAGAAGGAAAGTAAACACAAAGCACTGTCGACGAAGACGAAGACGCACAGCAATGTGGGGTAAGATGGTGATGATCAACATCATCATGCCAACGATAACCAAACCGCGCGCTAGAGAAGAGCATGCGCCACCAATAGAATTGCATTTATGCGTCGGTCGCTCCCGTCTGTTCATGGTTTGTTTATGTACTATTTTACTCAGATCCATATATGCAGGTGTGTATATGTGTATATATCATTGGCGTGTGGTATGCAGCCTTGAATTAGTTCGGTGCACTCTCTGGGGAGCTCCCCGTGCGCCACCGAGAAACATAGGGATGGTGATCATCCCAGAGTGTATTCATTTTTTTGTTTGCTCATTTTCTTTACTGATTTGATGGTGGTTTTTTCGTCTCTCTTTCTTGCAGTGAATTCGTTTTCTACTATATTTTCCCATATTTGTTTTGTACATTTTCGTGCATTTTATCACTGATTCTGGTGTGTTCTTCTACACTAGCTGTGGAAGTTGTGTGCTTTTTTGTTGTTGTTTGAATCTTTACACTCTCGCCGCTTACAGTGCGGTGAGCTATACAACAACGTCTTCTGGTATTTAACGAGCTCTTCTCCAAGTGGACCCTAATCAATAATGTGTTGCGCCATAGGTCTGTGAGTTCCGGCCCTAATCACAGTCGTGTGGTGTGCTGATGAAGGTGCTCCGCGGGTTAGCTGGGGTAGGTCCAAGCCTAAGCTAAAGCCGAAGCCCGCAACAGCTCAACTAGTTTGCGGACTGCGGAGATTGTTTTGCTTGTTATTTTTTGCTTCCCTGGGAGTCTCTCAATCTCTATCTCTATAGAACAGTCAGTGTTTCGTATTTTTGTATCCGCTTTTAGCTTCGGCATATTTTGTGTATCTTCATGCTGGCTGATGGACTTTGTGTTTGGCGTTTGTTGCAATAATTTTTTGTTTGTTTTTTAATTCTTTTTTCTGATTTCAACTTGTTCTTTCCGCTGAATTTCCAATTCAATTCTCGTCGTCTACTTCCTTCATACCTTCTAGTTATATTAAAACCGGTTGCGTTGTTTTCTGGTTTTTTTCTATGCAGAAAGAGAGATGTTCTCCTCGGAGTTCGGAGCAAGTACCTCTATATCCTTCTAGATGCCCATCGAATCCACCTATAAGCTAGGAGTTGATATCTACCTATACATCGAACACACACCACTCGTCCGTCATAATCAATTCCGAAGAAAGGAAGTGATTGTTTTTTGCTTAGTTCATGCTTTTTCTTATTTTTTTTTTTTTGGTTTTGTTTATACACGCTCCATTGGTAGTAAAAATAGCAACCTTAAGTTTTGAGACATCAGGCGGGTATCCGTGTGGAAATGTAAGTACCTACGATTCTATGGATGATGGCATTCGTTATGTTTACCATGAACTTGGCATTGGAAGTACTTTAACTATACATAGAGTCAGCATCGACGAAGCATTGACAGCAGGCTTTTTTTTTGGTTTGCTTATGAGTGTTTTTGGATAAACTCAAATTTTAACAATTGGAGAATTTGGTCACACATTCGGTATGCCTATTTTTGACAAGATCGAGTGGATGGTTGCTAAAGTTTCTGGTTAGAGTTTGGCAGCACTTATTATGTATTTATACAGGGGACCGATTCTGGTTCTGTGAAAAAGTGAATCAAAAAACTTTTCACGCTAATTCTGAAAAACTTTCTTTCCCGCCACCATCATGTGGGAGTGAATATCCAAAATAAAAACGTGAATACCAACAAGAAATGAAAAACTCAATCATATCTATTTTTTCCGAATTCGTAAAGAAAAAATATGTTTCTAACTCATGAATTTCTTTGTTTTCTTAAGAAACACGAGGAAATTAAAAGAATCACGCTGTTTTCAAGAGAAATGGTAAGGTGGTTCGAGTATCGATAATATATAATTCTCATTCATAGAACCAGAAACGCTTCTTTGTGAATGAATTGAAAAAGTGAAAGCAATGCTTGGCAGCGAATGTGAAAACGATTTATTCAAATTCACTTTTTCATAGAACTAGAATCATATTCCAGGGGTGTTATTTCGGATATCACTTTTTTTTGTAGGCCCAGGGGATCTGGGCGAAAAAAGTGCCATCGGAGACAAGTGACACCACTTCGAAAAAAAATTAAGTTTCCATCGATAGCAAAAATGAAATATGTGTCAGTATCAAAATTCGTCTCTGGGCTAAAGTAAAGCCCAGAGGGTTAAAACCATTTGTAAACTAGTTGTTAGCTGCTATGTGCCACTTTAAAATTATAAACTTTGCGTTCTTTCGATCTTGTCATATTTTTTGCTTTTTTTAATCATTTTTTTTTACAATGTGAACTGAAAGAGTAGCAAATGAAATTTATAATTTTTAATTGTAGACGTTGACTTCGTGGATATGTGGCTACTGTATGTGACTATTGAAGTCTGGATGGGAGGATGGCACCACTATGGAAATCATCATTTCCATAGTACCGCACTTTGATTTCAATAGAGTTAACTATAGTCTCAACCGAAAACATGTATGTCCTCGCCTAAGAGTGTTCACTATGGGAAAAAAGGTATGTACTCAGCACATGGGACTGCAATCAAAACTCTATTCACTCTGTTCTCTGTTCAGATTACATTTCAATTTTTAAACGAAATAAAACCCATTAATTCAACACATAAATTATGTACTCAGTACACAATTAGTGAGGTTAAACGCGTAGACAATACAGACGATATGTAATCACCACCTTACCAAGGACTAATTGCAATTAAATATGTAATTCCTACATATACATATTTTTGAAACCCACCATCAATAGAGAACATTTGTTCCTCCAAGAAAAACTGGAAGTAATAAAATCAACGTCTATGGAGTTAATCAAATATGTTCCAAGAGGACTTGGTCTCTAGACCGCAGGTTCTATATTCTTCATTCTCTTGAATCTAGGGGCTAGGATTCAATGTCTCTTTTGGCTAAAGTAATACTCTTCATTTGATCGATGTAGGAGAGCCAAAATGTAGTCAAAGTGTTTTGACTACATCCACATCTTGATACAGCTCAGAGAGTTCACGGTTGTGTCTTCTGTTGCATTTGTTGCACTCCTCACCCACTGGACCACATTTATGCCGAAAAAAGGTCCGCTATTTCTTTAACTTCCGAGTTTAACTCTACAGCCACTTGTTCGCTGATATAGTCGCTATTATCAGCATACCCTAGAAGTTGTAAAATTCTGTTTAAAATATTGCCTTCAGATTTAACATTAGCCCTGCGCACTATTTGCTCTGAAGAACGAAATTGAAGAAATAAAATGACTTTTGGAATAATTCGTCCTTTTTCAGGATTTGCCTCAAAGTGAATATTTAATCTACTGTCGATCTGCTTTGCCGGAAGCCACACTGCTACTCAGAATTATACCCCTGGACAAATACATTATCAGTGCTGCCAAATAACTGAGAAGCAGCAAAAGCAATTATTCAAACCCGATGGTAAGAATAATCAAAATCAATTATAGACACCCGGTCCCGCTGTATGGGTCAGAAGCATGAAGCCAACTGCTTGGGTGCTTGGAAAGAAAAATTCTTCGGGTAATCTTCGGTCCAGTCGGTATCGATGGAGTATGGAGGAGAAGATTTAACAATGAACTGTACGGGTTTTACAGCAACCGATGTTGACCTGGTCAAAAAGCTGAAAATACAGCGGCTGAGATGGCTGAGAAATGTGGAGCTTATAGACACCGAAGGACTAGCCCGACGAATATTCGAATCCACCCCTGGTGGTCTGCGCAGCAGAGGAATATATCACCTTAGGTGGCACACACAAGCAGAGAGCGACCCCAAATAACTTAGAGTGCGTACCTGGAAGCAGCTTGCTAGGCCCCGAGCTGGCTGGAGAGGCTTGTTGGTTGAGGCAGTAGTCCACCCTGAACTTTGAGCGCCATCTTAAGTAAGTAAATATAGACGCCCAGAGCCATGATGAGACAGCACATACAGTTTTTCAAAGATACAGCGTCAAATTATCACCGTGGCTAGGAGTCACCCTTAACCCTAATCCCTCTACAAAAGCCGCGTTTTATTATCGCTCATAACCCATATGGTTCACCTCATTAAAAACAACCATGCTAGTTAGAGAGTAAACAGTGCTTTACACCCATCTCATTTTTCTTAATGGTTCCCTTCATGAAACATATAAGGCCTGTCCCTTTTCCTAACCCTGATGACCACTGCTGACAAAACGCTGGCTTTATTCACTATGGTAAATAGCCGTCTGTTGGTGAGAGTGAAAACTTGTATCTGGGCTGTTGAAATAAAGCTCGATAGAAACCTGGATCCCATGTTGTTTTTGTAATATGTGTAAGAAGATAACCTCGACCCAAGCCCAAAAGTAATAAAACGCACCTAAAGACAATCAGATTTGAAGAACCCAACATAGAAAAATATTTATTTCAACTAAAATGTTTGTTCTTTTTGATTCTCACTTTTTGAATTGTTAAATTTAATTTAATTTAATTTAATTTCTTGAAAAATGTCCATAAAGAGAAAACCAACGTTTAAGTAAAATAATTGGCTCTAACCCACAGAAGAAAATAAAAAAATAATCATAGCAATTGCTAAGAGGAAATAACAGTTATTTTCTTTCTACAAAAATAAACAAACCAGCACTTTATGCCTATCACTACAGGTTAATCAAGACAGTTTGCATATTACCTACACAAAAAAAAAAAGCAATACAAAACACAAAGAAAAGAAAATCTAACTCTTAACAAATGAAAGGAAAACACTACAAAGAGAAAAAGGAGAAAGGAAAACAAATTTCTATATGTACGCGCATTTTGACGCCAAAAGAAAATTGCGCGATCGCGCACTAACTGCAAAAAAAAAGTAAAAAAAAAAAGAAATCGAGAGGAAAATCTATTGTGTATATGTGCGACACAACTTTCCCTTCCAACCGCTATTCTGCCTAACTGCTGAAGTGCCGATGCCATGGTCATAATCTTGTGCCAGCAGAGGGAGCTTCGATCTTGTATATTATTTAGCTATATGGCTGGTTGCACCGATGCAGCAGCAGAAGTAACAGCAGCGATTGGAAAATTATTCGTGCAGTCACTTGACGGAAAGCGAAATTTTCCCGAGACTGCCATTGCTCCATAAATAATCGCCACATGGCGTGATGCAAACAACCAACGTTTTGCTACCGCTGGCTGCTGTTGCTGCTGCTGCTGCATTTAAGACTATACGGAGTGCCGCTCTTCATCAGGCCTGGCATGGCATGGATGAAAATGAAATGCATCCATTGGAGCGGTGTGCGGTGAAATGGACAATATAGGTACGTACTGGATGCGGAGTGCCGGGTTGGGCATGAAAAACGTGTTGCATGCACTCTCGCACATAGTGAGATAAGTGAAAAGTTGGCTTGCGGTATTTTTAGCAATATCATTTTCGTTTAAAAGCAAGCACAACACAACAAATACAAAAAAAAAAACGAATGCAAAAAGCAAAACGGGACACATAAACCTTGACTCTGATCCTAAAAATGTGGAACGCGGTGACTGCTTTGAATAAAAGTAGGAGTAGCTATCTGTATGCATTTGAATAACCACACATATTGCAGATTGTGTAGCTGCTTTGTGCGTTTATAGATAAATTTGATTGATACACGCATAATCAATGAGTTGTTTTTTTTTGTCTTTTCTTTTTCTAGAAACTACATAACAAACAGTTTAATTGTTGTGTTTAATCCCCTAACCTTCAAAATATGTGTTTAGAAAATTTAAATGAATTTCATGGTCGATTAATCTGAACTAATTTTAATTTAAAACTATAAAGGTAAAGCTAAGAGTTAGTGCAGATGGCGCCCAACAGTGAATTTAAGATTTCCTTGAGTTATATTTACATGGGTATTACAAAATCTTATCTAGTCAAATTTGTCTCATTGGTGAGGTGTTTTTCTAATATGCAGTATTTTCAATGTAAAACTGTTCTTAATTGTACAGTTAAAAGTTATCAAAAATGGCGCATAACAGTGAATTTATTACTTCTTTGAGTTTTATTTTGGCGGGTATCTACAGATAATCTTGTGAAGTGAAATTAGTCTCTTTTGATGAACTGTTTTCCTGAAGGGTGGTATTTTTAAAGTAAAACTGTATCTAATTGCAGAATAAGAAATAAGTAAAAATGGCGCCCAACAATGAATTTATGAATTCTTTGAGTTTTATTTCGGTGGGTATCTACAAAATCTGGCAAAGTGAAATTTGTCTCTTTTGGTGATGTGTTTTTCTAATGAGCAGTTTTTAAGAATTAAAACTGTACTTAATTGTAGAGTTTAAAGCTAGAAAAAATGGCGCCCAACAGTGAATTTATGAATTCTTTGAGTTTTATTTCCGTGTTTTTTTTTAAAGACACTAGCATGGTGAGTATCTCTTTGATGGACATTATGCAATAGCGATCAGAGAACCTCTTTTTTTGACCAAGTTTAATGAAGATCAATTGGTACATGCCATTATCGACGGGAAAATTGAGCTAGATTCCCTGTGAGTTACGAAGGTGAAGTTGGAGCTCATATTCGATTCAATAAAGAAAAAGAAGTCAACAGGAGTCAATGGTATACCCAACTGTATAACTTCTAGGCATTGACCTACTATATATGGACTGCCAGGAGCCAACTTCACTTCAGTTCAGTCTATCACTATACGCCACTAGCGCTGCCGTCGAATAGGCGGAAGATATGGTGTAACTTTTGACGATTGAATTGAGTATTTGTGTGTTATTTATTATATTTTGCAAAACAACGATAACAAACAAATGAATTAAGTTTCAAAAAGTGTTGAAAACTATTTATTAAAACATTAATCGACTAATACAGACAAATTTCTCTTTTTTCTTCTCTGAATCATTGCTTGCAACTTCAGATACCTGACACTTAAATAATTTCTCCAAAAACTCGACTCTTCTTTTTGGGGAAGCATAAAAACTGTGAGCAGAACCTTCCTTTGTTCTTCAGACATTTTTTCATTTTTTATTGGTGTTGCCAGTCAGTCATCCCCCTTCTGAATTCAGAGGAAAAACAAGATAGTTGCAAGTTTTTTTATTAAATATCGCTTGATTTTTTGAGTTCTTTTTGAACTTACCATTTTACTTATAATAAGTCAATGCTTTTAGGGTATGCTGATGATATTTCCATCATCGTTCGCTCCCAACAGACCCTTGATTTTCATGGCAATTGAAGAACACGAAACTTGTAGGCTTTCAAGTAAATGAGGACAAGACCAAATAAATGCTATCAACAGATAGTGAAAGATCTCTCAACCAGCTGCGACAGAACGTTTCTGTTAATAGCAACAACTCCGAAGAACTATGGAGTTTATCTACCTCGAAGTATACATATTAATTCCACGAATGACATCTAAATAGAGATCCGGCGAATAATGAGCTTAGGAAACTGGTCCTACCTGGGTTTAGCAAAACAAATTGGTTCAAAACTCCTCACACATTAGACAAAGTGCATGCTCTGTTAGACCGTTAAAATGTTAAATAAAGTCCTGTTTTCAGGCACCGAGTGTTGGGCGATAAGTAAAAGGAAAGAACGGGCTGCTTTGAAAGAAAAATTCCTTGACGCCTATTTTGTTCTGTGTTTGAGGAGGGCAAATTGAGGAGAAGATACTACCACGAACTCTATAAGCTGTATCTATATGTGGCAGTAAACCAGGAAATCAAAACACGTTAACTACATTGGCTTGGCAGCATCGAGCAAGCGGACAATAATGCTCTAGTCAAGGGAGTCATTGAATTTCAGCTCCCAGGTTCGAAAGAATGAAGAAGACGAAACCCTCGGTTTAAAGACCAAGCCATCGTGGATTCCAGAAAACTACTCTAGATGCTTGGAAACAGTGAACTGAAGATCTAAGAAGGTGGAACACTGCCGTGTTTCAGGCTTAATGGATAAGTAAGTAAGTTACTAAAATTTGAGGAGTCTCCGGTCGATAAGCCTCCTTCCGAGTATCAGTAAGTAAGCAGTGGAGGCAGGACAATAATATCATACCGGAAGCCAAATCCTCAGTTCATTCGAAAGGCAGGACGTGACGTTATTTTGAGAAAGAGTTTTCAAGACTTGGCATACGTAGTTCACTATTATACATGCTAAATGGAAGAAAGTTTGCTGTCAAAAGCGGCACTGTAAACTCTACCACAACCTTTGATATTAAAAATGGTATTCAGCAGGGTGGAGTCAACTCCCCGATTCTATTTAGCATTTAAACCACAGCGATCTGACTAGAAGTCTAACTCAGGTACTTGCGGATACTGAGGACTGAATTGTTTACACAACAGCCCAAAAATTCGAGGACATAAGAACTCTTTGCAGCGTGATTTCAACCAGATTCTGCGATATTGTGAGGACTGGAAATTGATTCTCAATTTTCAAAAATCAGAAACAATTTTGTAAGGACTCCGTGGATCTTCAGGGAATTCGAAAACAAAATTGAAAGAAAGCTTGTGATTATAGGACCAAATGGACATCCATTAGCGACTTTAAGTGTAGTAAGGAAGCTCGACATATGGCTGGATCAGTATTTGTAGTTGCATTCGACAGACATATGAATGTTGCTCCGGCCAGGACTAGGGGCAATTTCACCATAACATAAAGGTTGTTTTATAGCAGCGAGCTTGACACCAGAGTTAAGTGATTTGCTTTAAGACTTTCATTCAGCCGATGATTGCTCGGTTTGGTTAAACGTTACCCCATCTTAAATTGAAAAAAATTCATATGTTTGAGATGCAGTATCCCAGCAGCTTTATTCTTCCCGATACATTCCTCTAGTTTGACATTCCAGGGGTGATCCAGGATAGAGAAACGGCTCCTCTAAACCATAACCTCTACCAGTCATTGCATAATGTATAACAAAGAAACACTTTACGACTATCATTTCTTAATAATGGATATTCTCTCAATATTTCACTTGCTCCTTTGTTGTCTTACAAAATCCCTTTCACAACTTCCCCCAGCAATAAAAATAATGCAAAAAACCATCATAGACGTTTAATTTCCTTTAAAAAAAACCTCAAAATTCTTTTTTTCTTTATTTCTGACAAAATGGTCTGTGAAAATAAACAAACATTTTCCCGAACCTGATACTTCTCTCAAAATCCATGCAAAATGCGATATACGAGTATAAACAACTTCTGAAAAAAGCCAGACAAAAGCCAAACTCCTTTAGCAGATATACAGATGAATTAAGAAACCGATCATAAAAAAAGCGATCGTCAATTTCAAGATGTTGGCATGTAGTACATGCAATGAAAGAACCAAAGCCAATTGTACTATCAAAAAAAAAAAAAAAAACTAAGGAACAACACAAAGTCTTCCGAAATCTACCATTATTTTGAGCATAAAAGTATAGGTACGACCATAAAAATTGCACCACTATATACGAGAGTCAGAGTACCTACCTATACAAGATAAGGTACAAAGAGAATGAATCTTTTACTTCCAAGTTCCAACACCGATAGTAGTAGTTGGTTGTCTATTACAAAATCGATGGTGCAACCCGACACAATGCACCTATGTACTGCAACACATGCCATCCGAGATCCGACATAAAAAACAAAAACACTGAAGAACCAACCTTCAGTTTTTCGCTCAACGCTCTAAGCCATTGTAGAATCCAGCCAGCAACGATCTCTCTCTTGTATGAGGTTCTCCGCACCCCACGCAGATTGGCGTTTATTCAAATTGCACTTCGCCACCACCACCATGCTGTACCACTCTCGTATAGTCATCGACGACGCTACCAAGATCTTCATAGGGAGCCCGTTTCTCTTCTTCAGTGGCTGCCACATCCGTATCGTCTTCCCGTCTTCATCGTCGGTCGTCGTCATGGGTATAACCTATGAAAGAGGAAATGTCTTAAACTGGAAATGGTTGCTTCTTATACCCTCAAGTGCCATCCAGCAGCGGCTGCAAATGGTGAAATCTTTGCCAAACCAACAACTCTGATGCAAAAAAAAAGGGGAAATAAAAATCTTCTAAATCACTAGAATCCCAATCCCCTCGAGAGACGAGATCTCTGGTTGCCGTTGCACATTTGCAACCTCTAACAACCTAAACCTATCTATCTAACCGACGAATCCGTCTGTCTTTCACACTGTCTGACAGTTGGTTCGTTTGGCATTTTATTGCAGAATCTTTTCCTGTTTATATCTCTATACTCGCTGCGGCTGCTGTGCTTTGGCAGTGGCACTACTCCGCTGACATTATTTCCAGTTTGGCGGAATAGAGTGTGTGGATCGGAACAAAACCAGCATCGCAGCAGGCATTAAACCAAAAAAAAAAAAAACAAGAAGACATGGTCTGGTTGGTTTTTCTTTCTTCTTCATCTTCCATCTACTCGTCGTTTATACCTTGTAAGCCAACCAAGCTAACCCAACAACGACAATGAAGGAAGGAGTTCGGCGGGTTATAGCTATTTTAGTTCGGTTGGTTTTCCCACTGCTCCAAAGCCCCAAAGACTTCCATTCCTCCTTCGGTTGGCTTCCTCTTAATGGGTTTTTTTTTTGCATTTTTGTTGTACCTCTACCTATGCTCTTTAAGTGGATGTGATGATGCTGCCAAACATAATAGGTACTGCATGCATGTCGATTGGAAATTGCTCAATTAAAGAAAATTCGCATTTTCTTCATTTCGAGATCAAAATCTAGTGTAAATTACTCAAAAAAAAAATCGTATTCTTTACGGTTCGGACAATTGGTCAGTTGAGTGTCAGAGTATCTGTCAGAATACAAGATTATCTATATCTCTGTCAGTTACCACATTCAGATATAATTGTTGTAACAGCAGCAGTAACATACATAGATCTATCGAAAATTCGAATTCGAATAAAGTGACATGTGTCAACTTACTGCACTTGCATTATCACTTGCGCTGTCTACTGTCGTGAAGTGATTTTTATCGCAAACTTCTGTTGAAACAATAATGTTGTTGTGGAGAATTTACGAGACTACTGTTGACTCCTACTGTCTGGCAAGACACACAGTTAAGCTTAAGAGACAAAAAGAACAAGAAATTTTAGCGCGAACTTTAAGTATAAATATATGTATAAAGTCTCTCACAGTCTTTTGGGTTATTTTCATTCATTTTTCATTTATTTGTTGTATTTTTTTTGCTGTTCCTTTTCTTTTGACATAAACTGGGTCATACCACACGTCACACATAATAAATTATATGACCAACAAATAGTCTGGCGATAAAAGTTTTGTTTACAACAAAATTATAAACTTCCTCAATCTGAAGGGGTAGAGGTGTTTGCTTTTTCGTGTTTGAGCTTCCTCAATCTTCCAGCGGGAAATGTGTTACTTCTTTTCGTTTTTAAGTTGTGGTAATAAGTCTTATCTACGAGTAATTCCACTGAATGCTTTTAGTGATATCATAAAATAGACTTTAACTAATATTCTCATCTCCACAGCTGCACAATCAATTTAGAACGGCGTACGTATCCAGTGGCTTAAAGGTTAGCGCGTTGGTACGCCAAAAGTGAACAAGTGACAAATAATCCAAGAGTATTTATTGTGATGAAAAAATGCTTGTCATCATAGCCGTTCGGGTGTGGCAGAAAATTGTTGACTCAAAACTACGTAGAATTTATAGCTTCAATAATTCCATCCTCCCTTCCTTGGCTTATGTGGAAACGACTGTACTTATAAGTGATGTGTCAGCGTTAAACTAAAATTTCGAACCAAATTGAAATTTAAGCAAACCAAGATGAAACTCGTTTGGGCAACTCGGTGGGAGAATAATTTTCATGCATTGTTTTTAAATAAATAAAATAATAATAGCCATGCTTCAAAAGACAGCTTATACCTTCACAGATGGGGGACAAACTATAATTTGAAGGAAACAAAGCATTTCTTTGCAGATATCACCTAATTGCCCTTAAATCACCATTTTCCAGACAAGGAAACACAAATTCAAACGACTTTGAACGAACTGCTGTCAAATTTAAGAAGAATTTTTGACAGATTGTGAACAGTAGCAAAATACGTCGTCACTGGTATCTAGATTTAAAAAAAAAATCTAAAATGTTGTGATTTTGTATTCCATTTTTCCCTTTTTATTTTTAAGAAAAACAAAAGAAAAACTCGACTCTATACTTTGTAAAAGTATGTTCTCAGCAATTAAATGCTTATTTAAAGTGCTTTTCTTATCGTCTCATGTAAACGGTGCATAAGTGGAGCTTTTTAGCAAACAGCAATATATCTTTGTCTCCTTCATTTCTAAATGTCAAACTGAGGACTTTGGCACAATTTCGCAGGCATTGAGCCTGATTACACGATTACTATTATTTATTTGTGATTGCACGTTTAGTCAAAAATCGAAAAAAGACTATAAGTCATTTTGACGTCCACAAAATTTGAGGTTCATTTATTGAAAATAGACAATTAAAATAAAAAATATTTTTAAATCACTTCTTTTTCTAATTCATACCAAGTTTATGAACATCCCTCGTCTCTACTCGTTTGTCAAATCATAAATGGCAAAGCTCAACCGGAAATTGTTTTAAAATTTTCATTCGTGATTTTCCCCTACATTTGTACATCCCTCACTCAATGTGTCAAAAAGAGGATAAACGAAACGACCAAAAAAATAAATCGTGTAATGACAGATGACTGATGGAAAAAACTCTACTGCGTTTACAAAATGAATTTGAGAGTTAAATAAAATTAGATCTGTTCCTTTACTTTAAATTTCTATGATTTGTTATGCATTTCTCCGCATTTTAGTCCAATGTTCTGTCAAAATTCATATAAAATGTTTTGTTTGACACAAGTTAGGACTAAAAATCAACAGAAATTCAAAGTGAAGGAACACACATATTTTAGTTATTTTTAGCTGCGGTTCGTCATTTTCATTTTGGATACAAATTTTATTTTCAAATGGCAACTGTGATCTCAATTATTCGGTTTAGTTTGATTGTTAAGGTAGAACTATAATGTGGCGAGAGGGGCACTTATGTCGTCAAAAACAAGCGCATACAAGGAACAAATATGACTCGGCTATAATTTCCTAGTGAGACATTTCGTTTGGTTTCGTTAACTTTTACTTTCGGAAATGACATTTGGGATGCCAAAAAGAAATAGATAATAAATACAGTTTAGGTGTGTTCCCTTTTTGGCGATACGGAAAGATGCTCTTTGTTGGTTTTTGACATCAGTGGTCGTCAAACCATTATAGGTCCACCCATACAGAGAAGATGTACAGAAACCGAGAGGAAGTAATTACTTTTTTTTACTTGGTTCTAGTACAAACCAAACCAAACTGTTTTTCTGCTCATTTACATGCTGACATTGTTTGACATAAATTTTTCAGTTTAGTGACGATTATACTCCGAACTAATATTTTCTTTGACAAAGCAAAAAATTAAGGTATCTCTTCTCTTGTTCTTAATCTAGTGGGATTGCAACAATTCGTGGTGGATTTTTTTTCTCTGTTTTAGACACTAAATAAAATTCAACATTACGTTAAGCAATACTGCGTAATATTTGCTTATTTCTAAGTTCTGAGCAGTGGGAAGCTAACCCCAATGTCAACACAAAAATCATCGTAAGTGACAATAAACAAAACTATTCTCGGATTTGGGCTACATCCAGGCCAAACAAAAGGACCACCTACCAGGTAGGTCCATTGTATAGGAAATAGTCGCTGTTTGGTGAAAATTTTTGGTAGGTGAAAATGACGATTGCATTGCCATCACCATCAACGGAAAGTGGTATCTATCGGTGATAACCAATTAATATTTGCTTGCATAGTTTGGATGTGAATGTCATGTTCTTCCAAAACGTTACGTTCCACTGATCTCATTCTACAATGGACATTCTACCACGGTTTTGAAAAATTGCAATTTGTTCAAAGTAAATATTAATTGAATTCAATTGAAGGGTTGCAATCATTGACTTCATTTTTAGTTCTCAAAAGATTACCTTCAATTGATTGTTGTAAGATGAATGAGAAACTAAATTATTGCGATCTTTTTTATTTTATACGAAAGGTGAATGTAGAATTTTAAGTCAAAGTCACAAAGTAAGGTCAATGAATGAAATCATTTAAGATTACATTTACAAAAGATTGTATTCTCTTAAAAATATTATCGCCCAGACAATGCGATTTACTTCTTTAGTTCAAGGCTGCTGTTTGTTTTTGAAAATATATTTTTTTCTTTCACGTAACGGGTGTTCCAAAATTAAGGCAAGATTTTAACTTCCATAACTTTTTGTGTAATTAATTGTTGGCAACCCTAAGAAAAAACCAATTTGAAAACTGACAGTTTAAAGTTATGGCCTTTTTGATTGGTATTCCAGAAGTGTTTGGAATACGTGTAAAACCTTCCTAAATACTTATGAAAAAAGATGAAAACCCTAATCTTGTACTTTCCACTGCATATGTTCTCATGTGCTAGTAGACACATTTTGCATGGAAAAGCAGTTTTATGGGTTCCATTGAAAAGAGTTAGTGAAGTAATCATGAGTTTATTTTGCCACATCGAAAGGAAAACAGCTATAGCTGTCAAACTGCTGTCAAATGCTATTAAAACTAAATTTTTAGCTCAAAATCTACACATACAGTGAAATGAAAACTTTAGATTCAAATTGCATGTGGTTGTTTGTTTTATTGTCATTCGGGGTCGAAGGGTTTATCCAAATGGCCAAATGACAATCGAAAAGGCAATCAGTTAAAAAGGAGCACTACACGAGAGAACAGCGATGAATGAATGGAGGTCACAGTTCGAAAGGGTGTTCCAAAATTTACACAAGATTTGAATTAGAAAACACATTTTTTTTCTTTAGAATGTTTTTTTTAGTCATAGAGTACACAAGGGCCGAATTCACGATCAATTTTATCGATGTGAGAGTTTTCGAATATGTGGTCATAGGATAGGTGTATGTATGAAATACACATCGCATCGGACAAATGGCCCTATGATTTACTGACACAAACCAACATTTCCCAGACTATTTTTTCATTATTTTTAAAATATTGTTTTGCTAACCCTTAACTGTCAGCTGTCAATTTTTTTTTATACTTGCGATATCTGCAAAGGTACCACATTTTGTTTGACAAGCTATGCATTCGTAAAAAAATTGAAATAGAGATCTTGATCAGATCTGTCATAACGATGATAGGAAAAGTGGTTCTCACAATTCTGTCTATCTGCTCTTAAAACTTGGTACAAAGTGGTTTTTGGTGATTCTCTTAGTAAATTAAAATAAATAAATTTAGTTGCGCAACAGCTCATGAAAAACCAGGGCCTAGTGACTAACAACTCCCAACCATTCCTGTGTGCGTGTTGTTGGCAGGAATGGAGGGGACCTACAATTTGTGTCGAGTCCGAACGGCCAAATGAGAAGCACTTATTCATGACAAGTTTATCCTTGGAGGATTTGTCAGTCCCTCGCAAGAGGCAGTACCTCGGAAAAAAACATTTGTTTTCAGGTGGCAGTGGCCGGGAATCGAACTCAGACCTTTGGCATGACAGTCCTACGCACTAACCATTATGCCACGAGGACCTACAAATTCTCTTAATACGTTTCTTAAATTTTTTCTTAGAACTAAAAATAATGGTATCTGCCATACAATTTTTGTTGGCAAATTTAAAAATTCTTATTTTTCTCAAAAATGGCTCCATAGTTAAAAAGAAATTAAATAAATTTCTTTAAGTATGTAAAATCTGCTTTTAGATAGGGAACCAATTTTCAATAAATGGTAGTAAATGGTACCTTCCAAAGAACCATTTTTTTATTTCCGATTTTCCTCAAAATGCGATGGTATTTATGATTTCAGTAATTTTTTTCTGTATAGAAGCTTCTGAAAATATATACAAATGTTTATTTATCAAAATTAAAAAAAAATATTTTTCCAATTTATAAAAAATAGATTTTTTTTGAAAATCTAGCAATTTGAAAATTATAAGATCGATTTTTTTTAAACTTGGTATTTAAAGGTTTTTTAACACTTTCTGGAATATTTTAAGAAAAAAATTTTCTTTTAAGGGTACCTTCCCTTGGAATGTTAAGAAACACTTAAGGAAAATACTTTTTTTCATTTCCTACGATTTTTATAAAAATTTTACTGCATGCTTAAATAGGTGCGATCTCCTACCAAAAATTATAAAAATTTAAACAAAGCAAGAATTAATAGTTCATCTCAAAGAATGATTTCTTTTTATTATTGTTAGATAAATGATTAAAAACCTCAAACAAAACAAATACTTGCCCTTAGAGAACTTAAAAAATAAAAATCGCTGAAGAAAAATGTGTCTATACATAAAAATGTTTTAAAACATTTTGGTATTTATTCTTATTTTAAAAATTATGTACAAAATTGTACATAGAAAACGTCTTGAACGATTTGGACTCGACATCATTCCTGTCTTATCCAAAGTAATTACTGTAAAACTGCGTTTAAGGGTTCGGGCAAAATCTTCAAATAACAAGAATAGGGTCTTTAGGTTGTTTGAGAAAACTAATCCTGTGGCTTATCCTTGTATATTTCACCAGTTACTTGTCCGATTCTGCCCTGAAAGGCCAAGTTTTTCAGTCGACAATTATTTGTGTCATTGGAGCTAGCTCATCATTTTTTTTTATTTTAATTTCGAGTTTAAATCTGAAGAACAAGCGATCTTGATCTTGCACTGAAAATCTACCCTTAATTATTAGTTCAATAATTTTTGCTAGATTCAAAAATTTCCTAATCAAAAATTTTACAAACAAATATAAAGGAAGTAGAAAAGTAAGTTGAGTTGAGTTATTCAAATTAAAAGAATTAAAAACAATGGATATTTGCAAAACTGGTTTATTTATAGTACGTTCTTTGTTTAAAACAAAAATATAAATAAATTATTTGATCAGTAGAACACATAACAGAAATTATAGAGTTTTTTTTTTGTTTTGAGTTAAAATTAATAAAATGTTAAAAATATTCAAATTGAATATTCATTTGGGCTTTAGTATGCCGGCTTCGACTTAATTTTTTTGTTTTAATTTATTCCACCGGCGAAGCTTTTAACATATAACATGACATGCCCAATCGAATCACATCACAATACAAAATCATGGCGCGTGCTGACAAGCATTTGGAACTAAAAAAAAATTAATAATAAATAAACTTCAGATAAAACATGAAACGTTAAAAAAGGAGAAAAAAAAATAGAAGAAGTAGAAATTGAATGCATTTGTTATTCGTATTTCATTTGTCAATGCGCGCATAATGCCATATTGCGGCCCCATCAAACAAATCACTCAAAAAGTATCTAAGGGCCCCGCCATATACATAGGTAGGAATAGCCACCGCCCACACGTAGCGCACGACCGACGACAATGAAGGTGAATAAGTGGCGGTAAGTGACCTGCGGCCGGTGGCCAGTGGCGGTATAGCAGCACGCGGCGGCGGCATGTATTCCATGTTCTTTCATTTAACAGTCCAACAAGAACAACACGGGACAATCACTTTGTATTTCTTTACACTTCCACCCAGGATATGTGCGTCTGGACACTTGTCTCACAATTGGGCATCACGATAATGCAATGATGGTCTAGGCAGGTTTAGTCCCTAAAACAAAACTAACTTTTCGTGCAGCACAAAATCGTCGTCCTTTACCGGAATATTTAATTAGAAGTTGGACATTTGGAATATACAACATATCTCTGGGGAACATGTCACCGACACATCAGGACCTATGTATAGGGTTAGGGTTCTTGTCTGCCATCAATAGTCATTTTTATGCCCGAGATGCGTGCAAGAAATGATGAATACTTTTTAACCTAGCTCAAAAACAAAAACAAAAAAGCTTCGAAATCAATTCAAGATACGACGGAATAGACATAAAAGTATATTATTTTATTTTATGGGGTCAATGGACGCTTTTTATTTTGTTAGATTCAAGCGCCCATTGATTTAGTCGCACACCGGATAGAGTTGTTGGATTTTTATTTCGACTCACATTCAAGTTTGGAGAAATTAATACCAAATCAAAAAAAAAAAAATTTAAAAAACTGGAATTTATCCAAAAAGTGCACGTTTAATGAGACGAATATTTGTTACGGTGACGGGTAGTGGTGGTGTGGAGAAATGTGAATTTGAATTTTTTTTAAAGAAAACCTTGAAGGTTTAATGACTTGCTCACACCAACACTCTCTTTTTTTATAAACAAAAAGTTAATTCATTATTATTGGTAAAAAGTTAAAACTTTTTTTTTTCCGCGTGCGATAAGACCACAGAAGGTCGAATATTGTTAAGATCGCCGGAGAAAAAGTATATTATTTGGAGTTTTATAAATAAATCATATTAATGAAAATTATGTAATTTGAAGTTTATTTGTTTTCTTTTGTATTAAATTTGGCCAATATAAATTGATTAATTTGTATATTAATGATTTATAAAAAGAAAGGAATGTCATAATATTGCCTAAAGCAAACTGCTTATTGTCGGCTTGTTTCAGGGGCATTTATTAGCTGTTTTAATAAACGTTGGGAGAATAATGGAGTAAAAAGTTATTTTATTCGCATTTTTTATAAACAGACCAAAAGAGCCTAAACAAAAAACTTAATAAATTTTGTTGGTATATTTTTATTTAATATTTTAAATGAGTTAACTTTTTTACCAAATAATGCAAAGCTTTGTTTTAAAGTCAAGTAGATACATATTTGTTTAAGTTAAAGATGAATTAGTAAATAACGAAATATATTTAAACATTCCTAATTTCAACGTATGCGTTGGTGGTTGTTTACTAGCTCATAAAACAGGCCTGGTTTCCTAGTTTTTTGTTAGGTTCATTACTACTAAATTCACTTTACCAAATTGTCATTTCCCAATCAGTCTGCCATTTTCCTTACGATTTTTAAGCCTATTACGCTGCTAATACGAAACGAAATTTTTAGTTGGTCTCCAACAAGACAACGAATTGCTTACGAAAACACATCGAACAAATATTCGTTGACAGTCAGGCACACCAATTCAGTAAATCAAAACAAATGAAACTGAAAAAAAAAACACCGGCGGCCACGCTGTAATGAAAGAAACTTCAAAACTAAACACGAAAAAACACAAATATAGTTTTTTCGCATACAATAAATGGCCTGGGTAATTAAATGTATGCGAAAAAAGGGTGTAGACTTCTCCAAAAACTATGCAACAATTATCAATTTCGTTCATCGAACAGCGTATTGTATAGAACAAAAAGTAAGACTACATTTTTCGGTTATGATTTTTTTGTCATTTTTGTATGGGATTTTTCGTTTCGCATCGGCAGCGTACTAGGGGCCTATTCTGGTTCTGTGAAAAAGTGAATCGAATAAATAGTTTTCACATTCGCTGCCGAGCATTGTTTTTTCTTTCCCGATTCATTTGGCACAAATAAGCGATTCTAGGGGTCTAATCCCTAACTGTAAAAACGTGAAGTGAAAAAATTGTATCATTTCAGTTTTCACAGAGTTTTATCATTTTATCAGTTCACAAACACGCGCAAGGCGATTCCTGAACTTGTTATGAAAAACAACTGCCAAAGAGAGTACTTAAAAGTACTTAAATGAGAAATGCATCTCATTTCTCTCAATCTCTCATAGTAAAAGATGGTTGTTGTGTTTCTCTTTATCATTTATCTTTTCACAGGTTTTCACAGAATGAATTGATTGTGATAAAATAATTATCATATGAAATCATTTTGGCATTTTTTCACACTTCGGGAATCGCATTTGGCGTGAAAGCATAATCAGATTTATCACTTCGCAGTTTCACAGATAGAGAATCGACCCCCTGGTTCTATGAATGAAAACAATATTACCGTTGCTCGAACCACCTTGCCATTTCTCCTGAAAACTGCACGATTCTCTCGATTTCTCGTGTTTTTAAAGAGAACAGAGAAATGTATGAGATAGAAACACTTTTTTCATTATAGATTTGACAGAGAGAGAGAGATATGATTGAATTTGACATTGTTTGATCGTATACACGTTTTCATTTTGGATATTCACTTTCAAATGACGGCGTGAAAAAAAATTATTCATATGAAAGTTTTTGATATTTGGTCTTACATTTGCACAGAACGGGAATCGGAATTAGTTTGAAAGCATGAAAATTGTTTCGATTCACTTTTTCACAGAACCGCTTGGGTAATTAATTCTACGCGAAAAAAGAGTGTAGAGTTTCTCCAAAAAATATGAAACAGTTATCAATTTCGTTCATCAAACAGAGAACTGCAGAATGAAAAGTAAGAAAACATTTTTCGTTTATGATTTCGTTGTATCATTTTTGTATGGGGTTTTTCGTTTCGCATCAGCACCGTACTGGGCTTCAAAAGAAAAAAACTTTAAAAGCCCTTTTTGGAGACTTAATTTGGTTGATATTTAGTTTTATAGAAAATCTCCAATAAAAGATGAAAAAACTCGTGTAAAATTGTTTTATCTTTAGTTCAATTAATTAACAGATCATAATGTTTTATTTCCGTTTTAATGAATTGACGTGGTTATGTCCAGAAACTAAAATAGCTCCCCCCTTGCAAAGGCTGAGAAAAAAACCTACCAGACGTTTGCATTCGATATCATGATAAATTCTAAACTTATAAATCAGAATCTGCCGTTGGCTCTTGGACTAAAATATTCTCTTGCAACATGAACTTCTTGGAAATGAACTACATAACTACATCGAAATCTTCATTACCCTTCAAGAGGTATTTTTGTTATAAATAGCTATGTAGTTTTTAAAAGTCTTGAAACATACCATAGTGAAGAAGAAGAATGCTAATGAAAGTTCAGTGGTAGGTATTGAAACAAAATTATGTTGAACGAAAACATTTAAAGCGACTAAGCATTTGCAAAAAAATCATCTCCATATTTTTAAGGAAACCATTTCATTCAGCAAAGTAAATAGAGGGAATTTACCACTGATATACCTATAAAAATATCCATGATAAATCCTAGTCCTACCTAGTAAAGGGTAAACTATTGAACAGTGAACCAGTTTTCTTATTCAATGAGACTTGTTGATTTTGACATGTCTGGATCCATTCTGAAATTCAAAATTAATTCCTATTGAAATGTATTGATTGAATATTTTATACAAGTATTTAGCGTCAGAACCAACCAAAAAATCATAGATTTTTGAATTTTTATAATAAATTTCTTTTAATTTTTTTTTCGAGCAAAGATAGGCTCAATATGTAAATTAAATAAAGTCGAGGCTCAAGACTTTAATACTGATAGAGATATAGAAATTCAAATTTTACCATTTCTTATAATTTTTCCTCGTTTTTGGCCCGTAGTTTTACTAGCGAATAACTTTTTTCACATAGTGATTTGAAATTAAATCAAATGGTAACCAGGGCCGGCCCGAGATAAATTAGCACCCTGTGCGAGCTTCATCATTAGCGCCCCTCAATTGGTTATTGTTGGGAGAAGTCATTTCCTCATTACACCAGGGGTAGATTTGCAATGTGTTTTTTTAAACGATAAATAAAAATAAATAGGATCACAAAATTAATAATAATTAAGGAATATAGAAATAACTGTAAGCTTTAGTCAAAAAATTTATCATAAGAAAACTAATTCAAAAACATAGGCCCCTATTATGACTTTTATGAGTCGAACGTTCGACTCAACTCCAACGTTCAACCATTTAAAAATAAAAACTGCGACTTTGTTCAAAGTCACCAAAAATTACAGTTCGCCATTGAGATTAAGGCGAACGTTTGCTCAAGCTAACAGCAAACGCTTATGCCAGTAATACGTTCGAATGTTCGCCTCAGTGAATCGCAAGTCATAAAAGATTTCATAATAATATAAATATAAATAATTAAAACTCATTGATTTAGTGGATATTTTAATGCTTGCTAAAGGTGCCCATTGGGTTCAGCGCTCTGCGCATTTGCACCGCTTAAACGTATAGCTTGTCCGGCCCTGATGGTAACTATTGTAGTTCGCAAAAATACCTCAATATATATGTCTCGCCATTATTGGTGTTGGAGATTGGTGTGTCCAATTCTTCTTTGTATGGAAAAGGAAGTGGCCTTAGAGGCACCGATTTATTACATTTGACCAATTTTTTTTTTGGACCAAAAAAATTATATTTTAGGAATGCCTGATATAAATAATTGATTGTTAGTAATACACATTATTATTTTATAACTCTTACATTTATGGTCTGATTTTGGCACACTTTGGCTCAAATCTTTGTTAAGAAGATTGTTTTTCACTTGAGTTTTTAAAATAATCTTAAATAATTTTTACTTGCAATATATGTTGGTACCATAGGGAGTTTTGGGTTCGTGCAAATATCAAATTTCGAGATAACAATCAAACAGGACATTATGATGATTGAGAATTCGAAAAAAGTGGGTGGCACAATTCTGTCTGTGTGTCTGTACATCGATCTACAGCTAAGCCATGAAGCGATTTTCTTCAAATTTTGACATTTTTTAGCTCCGAAAATAACGGTACTTGCCATACAACCGTTTAAAAAAATCTTATTTATCTCAAAAATGGCTTCAACGGTTCTTTATTAAAAATCAAGATATTACTGAATATATAGTGTCCTTTCTGATAAAATAACTGTTATTAACGGTGCGATTAATTTGATTTACTTATGAATGGCTTAACCGATTTCAATACAAAAATTTAAGCAAACTTTCTTCTAAAATGTCAATAATATTGCATATTAAAATTTTGAATAAAATAAATTAGATTTTTAAAAATATATTAGATTTTTTTTGAAAATTCAATGTTTCAAAAACATTTTTAAAACTTGGGTTAAAAATGTATTTTAACATATAATTAAAATTGGTATACCACAAATTCATTTTGAAATATTGCCAACATTTTATATATACAAAATTAGTTTATGAAAACCGCTTCAACGATCTAAAATTTTGTTTTTTGCATATTTTCTGATGCCTTTTTTTCTAATTTTAACTTAACTTCTTAACGAAAGAAGAATAAAAACGTAAATAATTGAAAAATTATTATTTTAGTTTTATAGTGGACTTTTGAATAAAATAATATTTTATATATTTAAAATAATAAATTTTCTATTATTTACGTTTTTATTCTTCCTTCTTCAACCAGCCAGACCACGGGCTTTACCATCATCAATTTCTAGTCATCTGAATTTAACCAAATTCCACTAGATAATATAATTTACAGTGCATTTGTGCTGTTTATTTAATAGATGTCGGTAACCATCGACTAAAATTATGCGTCTTAGAAGGGTACAACAACATCTAACTGATGAGCCCAATTGTTGTACCTGGGCGAAACGCATTTGGACTAAAGGTCGCAAAAACTTTAAATGGAATTAACTTCTTAACTCCAAGTAACTTGAACATAAGAGCAAGTACGTGCATTCAAGTGGAACATTTTTGTGTTTCAAATTTTTAGTACATGTAACTTATAATATTTCAATCCGACTTTCACAAACACTGTCCAAACGGGGCAGATCAGACCATTTAGAAAATATATATTTTTTCAAATTAGCTAAGCCATTAGTGAGATTAATGCAAGTATCTGAATAAATTGCTGAGAAAATGATTTTTGCGCATATCTCGAAAACGCTTCTTAGTGAAAAAAATTCAATTTTTGTGTTCAGTGACGAAAAATTAGTTTAGAAAATATATTTTTTCTAAGGGCCCTATCATGACATAAACTAGTGTGACAAATTGTAAACTTTGAACGGCCATCTGAATTCTTTAACATATATGAAGTTATTCGAAAAAAAAAAATTGAAGTCGTTGAAGCTTTTTTTAAAAAAAAATATTTTCATATGTACTTTATCTAAATATATGTAGGTATAGAATTTGTAAAGACATTTTTAAGAAACATTTTACTATGCAGATTTGAAGTTTTTATTTAAATGCAGATGAAAATGGGATTTTTAATAAAATTGTCCATCCGATTAGGAAATAGAATTTTCAAAAAGACATTTTTGTTTTTAAATTTCCATTTTTTTTTGAAAAATTTTAAATGCAATATTATTTATAGTTTTTGAAAGTTTTTGTAACTGTACAAACAAAAATATATTTAAATCTGATCAGCTACTAATGATATAATTGAAAATCAAAAATAGCAATCTGGTGGATTTTCTTCCACAATTTTTTACCGTTTTATGGAAGGTACCCTTGGTTTTGCATAAAATGTTAATATTTTTTTTAAATATTCACTAAGACAAACACTAAAATGACAAATTTATTATTTTTCGTTTTTCTCTCGTCTTCTTTCTTAAATTCTAGAAATAGTAAAAAACTGTCACTTTAAAAATATGTACTGAGTTTTCATTTTTTTAAATCCAAAAAAAAAATATATTTTTGTAAATAGTAGTATGCAATACCATTTGAAATGTTTGTTTTTATATACAAAAAATATCAAAATCAGTCATATCGTTTTTAAGAAAATCAAAAATTAAAAAAAAAGGTTTTCCGGGAGGTACGATTAAAAACCATTTTTTTTTTGTTGGAAAAAATGGGTTTTCACCAAAAGGTAGTCATTAAAAGTGAAGTATCTAAATTTATTTCTTTAAGAAAAGTTGTGAAGCCATTATTGGGAAAAAAAAGATTTTTTAAAATTGCTAAAAAAATCATACGCAGCTACCATCAATTTTGGTTCTAAAAAAACTGAAAAAAAGTTATAAGGGAAATGATCAAAATCATTATGATTGAAGAAAAAGAAAGCAAAGAGAGAATTGTGACACACATTTTTTCTTCTTCCCTATTATCGTAATCACAAGCCTGATCAAAAGTTCATCCCCTAAGTCAGGGGTTTTATAAAATCTCCTTATTTTTGCATAAACCTAGTATTCTTTAAATCTGCAAAAAAAAAATCAGAGGTTGGAAGTAGTTAGTGGGCAAGAAAAAAAAACGTCGGGAGAGGGTTGATATTTTTTTGCAAACTACATTTTGTTTGTTTTTTTTTTTTTTTTTTTAATTACATTAAATTTACATTAATGGTGCATTCAATTTTTAACATTTAGTGGCACTTTAAGTATTCTTTATTTATAAGACAGTATAAGAAGAAGGTATCTTTTTCCTCTTGAAATTTACAAAATTTGTTATTTAAATAACCGGAGAATTGTACAATACTTTTAAGAATTAATTTAAAAAAAAACAAACACTTAGGTCTTTTTCGTAAACAGAAAAAAACAGAAAAATATAGAAAAAAAGTTGATTTATTGCAGTACCTTAAAGGTTTTAAATAAAAATATTTCTTTATTAATTGGGCAAAACGTTATTTAAAATTCTTTCTGAAATTGATCTTCCATTCTACAAATTTGTATTCTACTGTTATAATATTTTGTTTTGACGTCAGTGACATAATTATTGTGACTAGATTTAGCGTGCAACACACTCTGTTCGTCTCTACGATTACATTCTGATAAACACCCTACCAACACCTGGCTGTCAAATTGAGCTATTTATCGCAAATTGGGCTATCTTTTTCCTAAATTAGCAAAAAGAATGAAAAAAAAGTAGCCCAACTTCATTTCATTTTTACGAAGCCACAAATTCATTCAATTTCAGTTTGAAAATCTTCAAGTCAGCAAACACGCATCCAATGGCATTAACGGCATTGGGCTTATTTTTTGGCTAAATTTATGGCAGTGATTTTGAGCTACAAAAAACCTAAAATCGGGCCTCAGTTTCGAAACTTAACGAGCTCCAAAAGCTTCATCTAAATAAATACATAATCGTTATTATATTGCACTTATTCTGTTGTTTTCAGTAATTAAAATTAAATAAAATCCTTCCTACTGTGCCCGTCGTGCACCATTTTCTGCAAAATTTTGTTTTTTTTTTTTACTGGCGGTCACCTATTTCATTTATTTCGTTTTCTATTAAAAAAAAAAAGCAATTTACTTTTGCTCCCGAACAATGAAAATTTCTTAGAGATACCATTAATTTTGACATCTGACAGTAGTAGAGTTCAATCGTTAGGTGTATTCCTTAAATTCTTCGCACTATTTCAGACTTAATGTCAAATTGTGACAGTGGGGATGAAATCCTCTCAGAGAGAAGAAAAATTGTTAACATTTTGGAAACGGTTTAGACACTAATTTGCACCACGTCAAAAGAAATATTTGACTAGAGCTGCCATAGGGCAATCATAAGTCAATCAATTTATTAAAAAAAATCCATGTACAAGAAATTGAATAATAATAAAAAGAAATGCACACGTATAAAAATAGCTAAATTTAAGCAAAGAAATATTCTTTAAAAACATATTAAATCATGAAACTTCAATTTCTTTAAAAAAGAGAAAGAAAACTACAATAAACAAGAAGTATACAAATTTTCTTCTTTGGAAAAAAAATTTGCTTAGCGACACCAGCATTTTAAAAAAGTCATTTGAGTGTTAAAAAGATAAATAAAATAATAAATTATGCACATCTTACAAAAATCAAAACAAAAAATAGTAGGTAAGACTTGGGTTACCCTGTATTTTGTTTTGTTAATTGAATTCAAACCGTAATTTTTTTTTTTCAAATCTGACATATGAACACCTGGCATTTAAAAACTAGTACGAAATGGCCGCAAGAAATTTCTAGGACCAAATTTTGTAAGAAGGGAAATTTTTCACTCCTTCATGAGCACTCTCTTTGGCCCCAAACAGTACAATTTTTCACCTGTGAAACGGGTTAGCACTAAAGTCTAGTACACACATATAAATCATGTCGTAAGTCCGTACAAAATTTGCATTTCTATTCACCCATGAATGCGCTCGTGAACCTGTGTGGATAATTTTCGTTCACAAGCAATTCCCGTGCAAAATGTACGGGAACTCTTGGTGAACAGTTGACAGTTCGATTACTAGTCATTTGGGGCATGGTAGTTTTGAACGTCAAACAGTCAAACATTCACAACACATTTGCAAGTCTGTACCAGTGAGAAATGTCAAAAAATCACTTTATCTACAGGCGATTGTTCACTTCACGAGGAAATATGTACTAAGCTTAAAAAATGACTAAATCTTTCGGCTTCAAACTGTTTGAAACTCGGTATGGAATACACTTATTTAAGATGCTTGTCAGATATCTGGAAATGTCACTGTCAAATGATAGTCTGACAATGGCCTGTCAATATTTTTCTTACAATGTTGTTAAACAAAATTGTAACTGTATACATTACTAAATCACATCTGTGATACATGTTTCTTTGACTTACAAATCTAACAATATTGTAAGTCCCATGACAACCGGTCAGTAATTAACCAAGCTATAGTTTAACTTCACTGCTGAAACAAATATATACTTTTTAAACTAAAATTTAACACAAACTGAACACAAAATATTTTACTGCAAAACAAACTTTAACCTGACACTCACAATTTCGCCATTTCTTTTTCAATTTTCTGAGAAATGACTAAAAGTATTTATATGTACCTAAATGTTTTTTCTGGAAAAATTACTCCCCAAATTAGTATAATGTTATATAAATGAAATTTACAAATTTCTTCCAGTTATCTAGAATTTTTTTAACTTCCATCAAATTTTTACCTGCAATAATGCAATCACATGCTCGAATCATATTGATTGCTATATAATTCCTGTTTTTACAATAATTCAAAATCTCCTATGGAGAAAATGTTTTTGTTTTTTTTTTTTTTTTTTTTTTTGTTTAAAGACATTTTCTCTTCCGAACCAAATCCATTGTATACATTATTAGTATACAAAATAAAAATACAAAATCTTACTTTATTTCTGGTAAATAATATTCTCGTGGATATTCACATCCACCATGTGCTTAAATAACCAAACAAACGTTTTTGGTTTTATAACATCTTCTATCTTTAGATACATTTCTAGGGAATTGTATTAAACTTTTCCATTTTTGTTCTTGAAAACACACATTCCTGAAAATATTTTCTTTGCTCAAATACCAACGTGACAAATTATATAAATGCTTAAACTTTATTGTTTTACCTGCATACATTCTGGATTAATTGATTTGGTATTTATTTACTTAAAAAAAAAAATTTTCTTATAGAGTTTTATCGATAGCAATATTGTTGTTTTTGTTTTCGTTAAAAATGTACAAAAACTGTAGCCCGTTCCAGAAGAAACAGAAAAAGGTGGTTGTATAAAAGAAAATTCTTTAAACTTCATGAAATCAAGGAATCTAAACAGAAATAAATTCTTAAGAATAAACAGAATTTCGATTTTGAAATTTCATTTATTAATTTTTTATTAGTTAACACAAACTTCTTATATATTTTTATCAATTAAGCCCAAAGTTCTGTCAAAGTTCAAATAAAAAAATAAAAAAAATAAAATTATACCAACATTTATGAAAATTGGTGATTTGGAAGTACACGAAGAAATATATGTTTGCGTTGAATTGTTTAAAGGTTGTTAACCCACTTCTATTTTCCATAAAGGAACCTAAAATAAATCGAACCAATTCAAGAGACTCAGAGTGTATATATCCTTATTTTCCCTATCCATTTCCGACCGGTAGTATAGTATAGTGTGCTGAATTTGGAGCTGGGGCCTGGTGCTGTGTATATTATTTCCTTCTGCAACGTTATTACAATTTTATTTATATGCGTCCACAAAAATATCCCTGATGGCTGATGGCCCACGCCCGGTTATACATTTCAGCCAGGAATCAGGATATAGCTTCTGGTCTTACAACACAGCACGAGCACGGGTGGGTCCTGGTATAATGTAAGTAAAGTGCATGGAGCTTCCGTACTTTATGTTTCCCCTAGTAGTCATATATACTTATATATGTTTAAATATATATAAACACAAAAGAGGGCAACGAATGCATTTACCTAAATGAAATGACATTCAGCTCAACCTAGGAAAGGTCGAATCTATAAACAGGATATAACTTCCTTATATTGGCTTTCGTTGGGTTCATTGTAATTAAATCCACTTGCATTTCTTCAATTGGCGGGAGTTTTTTAAAAACTTTTTTGAGTTTATTTGAAGGTTGTAGTTTTTTTTTTTTTGAAACACAAGAACTTTTGTTTTAAATAAAATATTTTAAATTTGGAATTTATTTTTAAGGAAGTATAAATAAGATTTTTTATTTCAAAAATAATCTTCTTCCAGAAAGTATGGAAAATTTTCAGAAAAATTTACAAATATATTTTGAATGAAGTTCAATACCTAAAATATACTCGTATGTAGAATTATTATTATTTTATAATCTTGGATTGCTTTTAAATAAACGCAGTCAAGTAGAAAATACACGTTTTGTGGGTATATATCACTGTTGTCTCCCATTTTCCATGGAAATCCTACACAACCAAATGGTATTTTTTTTTTTCGCAAAAATATGGTTATATGATTTTTGAATATAGAAGGGTCGTTTTTAGTTTAATATTCTTAGGAAAATAGATATTAAAAGATATATTTAAAGAGAATTTAAGTGACAATACTAAGAAAGCACACATCCGCCCCAAATGGGATGTGTTCGTGTAAAAGGTTTTTATATAAAATCAATAAAATTTATTTGATGAAAACGTTTTTATTTTTAATATAATTGAAGAGAGTATATTTAATATGTAACTTAGGGTAGGTACGTCTAATATTGCTGTTGCAGATCTAAAAAAAATATTGTAAGTTATATATCTTTGGGGAGTGTTCTGCCCCTAAAACACACACTACTTCACCTTTTTCTTTGAAGTTTTTGACAGTCTTCTGTTTTTTGAAAAATTATAGTATTCTCAAGAAGCTGGTACAAAAATATCATTAAAATTGGTTATGTTATTTGTGAAACTTCTAGAATTTAATCTATGGCTGGGTAACACCCGTTTTTAGGATCTAGATGATGCAGAAATGTATTCAGAACAGCATGGCCTTATTTTCTGAGATCACAATTTGAAAAACTCAATTCTCTCTTTTTTATCGAAAAGCTATAAATTTGGTGAAAAGGCATAATTTTTGAAAAAAAAACTCATTATGCATCAATAGTCTTGAATCAAACTGTGATTCCAAAAGTTATCGTTTATGAATCTAGTTGCTGTAGTGGCTTGAGTACCTTAATATTCAATTCTAAGTTCAGCTCTTGCTATTCATTTTTTTCCTCAGATTGCTGAAAGTAATTCAGCTTATTTATCTATGAGCCAAAGACAAACAAAGTCATCCCATTTGGGTAAAATTGTAAGTCATATCAATAGTAGCTTTTGAGGTGTTGAACCAATAACCGTTTGTTTGACTACCTATGTTAGCAGGTGTCGGACACGTGTAAAATTTAATGTAAAATTTGTACATCGATTTATTTCAATGCCTATTAGTCGGAGGGAAAAAGTGTGGATGCAAGAAATATTCAGCTTGAAATTTTGAACAAATGATGCCTTAGGTCCAACTCCCTGTAGCAGTCCCAAAGAATCTAAACACTCAATATAACTCTTCTCTACGAACATAGCCATCGAGAATTCGAGATTCATTAAAGTATCAATCGTATCAATAACGAAATACCAAAATTCTATTCAGTTGAGTTCGATACTCGAACAAACGTTAAATATTATCCGTAGTAGGATTCTTCTTTAACTTTTATGGGCAGTGAGCCTTTTGCCGATATTTTTTTTATTATTTGTGTAAAATCCTATACTATATCTAAAAACGGGTAATGGTGCCCAACCTGTAGTCTTATCAGAAAACCGAAAACCCCTACGATTTTTATGAGTAGACACCTTGTTTTTATTTTTGACTTACATATGAGTATATGTTCCGGTCATTACCAGTAGTGAAGCTTGACGTGCAGGGGCCCCGGGGAAGAAACCAAAATGGGACCCCTACACAATGCACATACAAATATTAAAAAAAAATGGTTTTGGAAAATGTTGATATTCAATATTGAATAGAATGTTTTTTAAAAGTTAACAGTTTTAACATTGTTTTAATAAAGTAACTTTAAAGTTCAATTTAAAATATTTTGTAAATGGTGTTTGTGTTCTTTTTTGGTAAAATTTGCCATTCATTGTTGAGAACGTGGAGGAAAATAAATAAGTTTACCTCATTTATTACATTAACACAGGGAATTTATTGCTGGGCAAAAACCAAACCAATAATATTTTTTATTTCAAAATATTGGTTCCGGTGAAATAAAAATCTGTCAGGATTTGATATTTTTTGTTAAGCCAGTCCCCGATTCAAATTTCTTAAAACAAAACCAATTGAAACCACTTTTATATTTTTAATTTGAAACTCTAGGGGGTCCCGTAATCTCTAGGGCCAAGGGTAACCACCGTGATTTGCTCCAAGGTAGCTACGAGACTGGTCATTGCAGTCTTTACAGCATTACGTTTGCTCCCTCTGGAGCATACGGCAGTATTACACAGAATCAGTAAACAGCAAGGAAATTGTTGGGCAACGTAACACCACCACCCGCTTGTGGTGAAAATGGAAGGTCGGTATATATTGGCAGGCTTAGGATAAAGTTAAGCTTGGAAGTCATTATTGTGATCTTGTCGCTTGGAACCAATTTTCAAACAAGGCCCCTTATCTCTGTAAGATTTTAAAATACAAAAAAAAATACTAAATTACTTGGAAAATGTCCATTGTTATAAAAACGATTGATGTCTTAAACAGAAGTGTTGAATAGATGCACATTCTGGTAAAATTTCAGTACAACCACTTTCGGGAACTTTTTTTTTCGATATCAAAGGGTGGAAGCTCCACTTCTTTAGTAATTTAAATATTTGATAATTTTTAATATTTTGAACATGTAAAAAGTTTTCCAAAAACAGCTCTAGATGACAAAATAAATGTTGAGAAATTAACGGTAGATTTCTTAAAATATATTGCTGGTAAGTAAAAGCATATTCGTCCAAAATGTCAGTGTTAGGGTCATACATTTTTTATGTCAAAGAGTAGGACCTCTTCTTCTTGGTTAATTTGAAAATAAAAAAGGTGTAAAAATGCCTCTAATGCCAAACGCCTGTTGGGTTGGAAATATAAGTTGCAACTTTTTAATGCGGTCAAAATATTAAAAACAAAATACCCTCTCCAAACACCGGGCGTTTATGCTGTTCCCTGTAGCTGTGGGTCTCTGCATGCTGGACAAACACAAAGAAGTAATGCCACTCGTTTAAAAGAACACATCAGTGCTGTAGGTAAAAACCAGCGTGAGAAGTCGGCAATTTGTGTGCACATCTTGGACAATCCAGACGAACACCACTGGATTCATTTTGACTAAGCAAAGGTTTTAGCTCAAGAAACTCACTCACATCCGCAGGCTGGTACGAAAGGCGATTGAAATAAAGCGCAATCAAAATTCGAATCGAGACGACAGTTTTAAGCTTTCACGTTCCTCTCATTAACACCTTGCAGTCACATCAGTTCAAGTTTAAAACACCCTGCGATGTCTTAAGTATTGTTTGCTCCCAACAACCTGTACCTCAACAACAACAACATCATGAGACAGAACCGCCTACGCACAGCTACAACCTGCGTAGTCAATCTAATGCATGACAACATTTCAAGAGCAGTTTCCCTGTGACCACGCTCAATGTAATTTGATGCGAAACGTTCGGGGTGAGTACCAAAGTGCACTCTTAAAACTTTTCATAACACGGTTCATCCGAAAAATAATTATCTATTATGACTATTAAAAACCGCGGAAACCTTCAAAGTTATATCAAAAAAGTATGTTCCTGAAAAGTGGCAGCACTGAGATTTTATTCGAAGATGCACCTGCTCAACATCTTTATTTTAAGACATTAAATGTTATTTCATAATAAACGAATGGCATCTGCAGGCGTTTTGCACAACTTTTTTTTTCAGATTAAAATTTTTTTTAAATTACCAAAAAATAGGGGAACTATAACCCCTGAACATCAAACAAAACTATATTCCCAAAAAGTATTGTATTGTATTGTATTTTCATTTGAACCTTTCCAACATCTACATTTTTAGATATCAATTGATATTTAATAAAAAGCTTTTGGAATCTACAGGTGTTTTGCCCACATTTTTTTTATGTTCAAAATATTAAAAATTATCACAAAAGTCATAAAACATCAAAAGAAAGTATGCATTGACAACATTGAAATTTCACTTGAAAATGCATCTATTTTTTAAGATATCAGTCATTTTGTTTAACAATTGATATTTTCCAAGTAATTTAAAAGTTTTTTTGTTTTACCGTTTTCCACAGATTGAGCGCAATTTTTAAAAATGGCGCCCAAGCAAAAGTGTTACAAAAATGTCTCCTCAGCCTAATATCATCGTAAGCACGTCAAAAATAAATTTCAAATATAAAAATATACCCCCCACAAAATTCGAAGGCATTTCGTTTTTATTATAGAACTACTGATTTGGTGCCGTTCTACAAAATGGCGTTCAAGCGATAGGATTACCAAAATGACTCTTAAGCTAAATTTCATTCCCAAGCCAAGAACGCTTCTGACGGAAAACGAAAATTTTATATTGGTTTCCAACAACACAACAAAATACCATTGACAGTTGCAAGAATTTAGAAAATTATAACAAATGCAAATGCTTACAAATCAAATGCAACCATGCTATAATCAAAGAGACAAAAAAAAATAACCACAAAAAAATGTCATATTTTCGCACACAATAAATGGTCTGGGTACTAAATTGTATGTGAAAAAAAAGGTGGAGAGTTCTCCAAACAAGCTGCTTCAAGTATTCATTTCTTAGATCTCAGAAACGTGAATTGGCTTTCTATCACGACCATATAGTGCCAAAATGACAATGGTAGAGTGTAATTTTGCCATGACAAAAGCAAAATAAATGAAATTTGGCGTAGAATTTGATGTTTCATTTAGGAACACTCCCAGAATAATGCCATCAGTACTCTCACTATAATGAATAACCAAAATAATGAATTTGTCAATTCCTTTGCCAACATTTTGTCAAGTAACTGCCAGAAGTTTAAGTGGATTCACGTATTAAAACACTTTGTCGCTAAACAGGATAAATTTAGTAATTTTTTGACGAAATCAGCATCGTGTAGAAAATTAAAGGTGTTATTTAATGAAAACAATTTTTTCTAAGATTCAAAATGGCGCCCAACACAAATGGACATAACCTAAAAATTACTCTTTAAGCTAAGAATACACAACATGCGATAATTTCAGTCACATGGTTATTCAACCCCAAACAAAATTCTTACAAAGTATCAGTTTAAATGTGACTAAACGTAAAAATATACCAAGAAATCATGCTGGGAAGCAGTTACAAAAGATACAAGGTACAAGATGCAGTATGGCTACAAAAAGTATTAGAAGTCTTCTTTAAATCTGCAATATTTTTTTTTATAAGTATCCGCTAAACAGATGAAAAGTTATGCACTACACATAAGCATTTATGAAGCCACTATGTAATGTTGCATAAACTCTTATTTACTAATCATTTCCCTACCTTTTATAGTTATATAATACTTGTGTCAGATAAAGGGCCAAAAATGAGAAATACATTATGTTTTACTTCCACAATACTGATAAACAAAAATCTCAGCTGATTATAGATTAAATCAATAAAATAAATCTGCTGTTAGAAAATTATCAACCTAGCGATATGGCATTTAAGGAAGTTATAAATGAAGCTTCGTTTAAATGAGCAAATGACAAAAAAAATAATCCCAATGTCTACTTCGAATTAAGGAGAAAACGTTGACAGTCATATGGAATGTGAGCTAATTTCTGATTTTCAATGTAAGATATTGCATTTGGATCTGGAAAAGCTTAAGAAGTTAAGTTCATAGGAATTCAGCCAGCATGACTTCGACTTATCTGTGAATCTTACAGCTATTGTCAAACATGACTGTTATTCTAAAACCCAAACTACTCTATTAGTGGACCCTTATAACTAAATCTTAAAATAGAAAGTACTGCCCCCAACTAAAGTGATCGGTGGGCCGCAATAATAATCACTCCAATCAGGTATCAGACTCAGTTTCGCTCATACTAAGCAACTCAATATTGAGACTGATTCCCCCCGCAGTTCATTCATCTAGGCATGCGGGGGTACTACACGGAGCACAAGATAATATTACCGAACACGTAATGGTAAGAACATTTTGCATGGTGTATAAAGCATGGAATTGATATCACATTGCAAATGGGATGTCTGCTTTGTTTTAGATGATTACTACTGCGAACAGATTCAGAAGAGAATAAGAATTTAAAAAGAACGTTATTGCATCTCGTGGTACTTACTACAAATTACATTATTCTTGCTTGAAAATCAACCAAGCTCTAAAAAATTTGGTCTGGTCTTATATTAAATTTCAAATTTGATCTCTAATAGGTTTTAAAAAATTTGATCTCTTATAGGTTTTAAAAAAGCTGTATACGAAAACAAAGCAACTTTTGTGTTTTCAACTTCTATGCAGAAGCTCTTTACAAGCCTTATGGAAGTAATAACTTTAAGATATTTAAAATTATATTTAAAATTTGGGCAATTAGGAAGGCAAAATGTCATTTTTTGTGATGTGAATATTACCTATATATAGGTATCGGGCTATTAATAATGGTGCTTCTACAAACTAATTTCAGGAAGCTTTAAGTCAACGAAGCTATACAAAATTTGATCTGGTTTTGTATTTAACTTCCAATTTAATTAAAAAATACAAAAGAAACTATTCTTTTATTTGTAACTTTGATTCTGAAAATTTTTTACAAGCTCTATAGAAGAAATAACTTCAAGAAATTGAAAAACTGGACCTATCAAAAAACTTATATTTTTGTGATTTAAATATGACTTTTTTATTGAGGCATCGGGATATTATTAATGGTGCTTCTACAAAACAGTTTCAGAAAGCTTTATCGAAGATTAACAAAGCTGTAAGAATTTGATTTTAAATTAAGCTTCAATTTCCATTTAGAATATGTTCTAAGATAGTCGCATACGAAAACAAAGTGCTTTTTTTTCATTTGTAACTTTGATTCACAAAATCTATACAAACTTTAAGGAAGTATATAATGACTTCAAGAAATTGAGAAATTGGACTTTTTTTTTAAAAAAGGACAATTTTTGTATGTATATACATTATGACCCGATTTATTAAGGCATTAAGCTAATGGTGCTTCACAAACTAATTTCAGAAAACTTTATCGAAAATTAATGAACTGACCATATTTGTCTAATCTAGCATTAAATTTCAATTTTCATATCAAAAATATACGAAGCTAAAGCCTTTATTTTTACTTGCAGCTTCCATGTAGATAATCCATGCAAGCTAAATGGAAGTAATTACTTCAAAAAATTGAGAAAAAAAATTAGACTTACAGAAAAAAACCGATGTCTGGAATGTAAATAAGAAACAATTTATTGAAGAATCAGTTTCTTATTAATGACGGTTCTACAAACTAATTTAAGGAAGTTTTATCGAAAATTTCCAAAGTTGTACAAATTTTGCCTGGTCTTGTGTCAAGCTTCAAATTTCATCTTGAAAAGGTTTTAAGAAAATTGTGTATGAAAATGAAGCTTTTTTTATTATCAAATTCTATGCAGAAACTCTATGCAAGCTCAATAGAAGTAATAACTTAAAAACAATTGAAAAAAATGGTCTTTTAGAAGAAAATTGATATCTGGTAAGATCTGATGTTGCATTGGTTTATTATAAATGGTGTTTCTACAAACTAATTTAAGGAAGTTTTATCGAAAATTTACAAAGCTGTAAAAATTTTGCCTGTTCTTGTGTGTCAAGCTTCAAATTTCACCTTGAATAAGTTTTCAGAAAATTATATACGAAAATATTGTTTTTTTTTAATTTACAACTTCTATGCAGAAACTCTATCGAAGCTTTATAAAAGTAATAACTTAAAAAAAAAAAATTAAATTGAGCCTTTCAGAAGAAAAAGTGATATTTTTGGGATTTGAATCTGATCAAATATATTTAGGAATCTATTGAAAGTACAATTTTCAAAAACAAGCCATTCTTTTTAGCTTGGCTAACATATTAATAAGTTAATATGTGCACATATTATATACATACTGTTTCTACTCAAAAACATTTACATTTCGACCCTTGATTTAATCTTCTTATAAATTCTTCTTCGAAAGCCTGGAAATATACTTATTTCTTATCTTTTCTAAGATTTTTGTTAAAAATTTGTAAAAGATTAAAGTAGTGATTTCCCATAAGAAGACTTATCCGAAGCTTATTACTCGGTAAACATTCTCTAGTTTTTAATAATTAAAAATCAATTTTTGTTAAGAAATTAAATCTTCCATAAGGTTGGAAAGATTTTTTTAAAACCTTATGTTTATAAAAAAAATTTGAAATTAGTCTTATTTGGAAATTTCCTGACTATTAATCTTTTTCCCTCAATTCACATAACATCTTAACGAACCCAAACAACCAAAGATTGAATAAAATAAAAACAAAAAACCAAACCACTTAGAACTTGTGTATATTCATTTCTTGTATAATGTTTAATGTAGCTTGACTTTTATGTGAGTCAAAATGTTGTAACTCCTCGACTCGTATATCCTTCCTTCTGTTTCTGTTTTTGTTTCTGTCTCTGTAAGTGTTTCAGCAACTTTTCAATGACAGTGTCGGACGTTAGGTTAAAAACCCCGCCAGAATAAGACACATAATCACAAATACACATAGTGTCGGCCCACAAAGACACAGCGGGAGTTTTCTCATCTCATCTCAAACCCTGCTTATTTTCAGAGCTTGCCATTTATCCAAAGGTAGAGGAGAGTCCTTCTACCATCTCCTTGATTCCTTTTAAATCCCAGTCGCGCAATGCAAAGCTTTTCTATAAGCCAAATTTGTTCACACTCGATGATAAGTATACAGAAGTTCGAAGCTCCTTTCCGAATATGAGGCTTCAATAAGGTTCCCCATTTACATACTTATATATAAGAAAGCACAATTGGAGAAAATCAGTAGTTATTTCCCAACTCATTCCTATCAGCTGTATTTTGGATATGTATAGAGACACAAATTTATGTATGGAACTTGGCTGTGGAGTAGGTATGAAGGGTGGGGGTGTATAGTCACTTAGGAGTCATGAGTTTTCACTTCCAGACAGAAAGGGAACATAAACTTTATCTTTATATAAACCTCATCTACATGCTAGTATATTCAGCACATACACACGACTAGGTCCTAAGGGAGTCCCATCCTTAATCGCTCTTATATACACCTACTTGCTCTATTGAAAATGTCGAAAGCTTTTGGGGGGCTGGTAAAAGGGTGTTATGAATGAGTAACAGTTTTTATTCGTATATTATAGCTCTTTGTTTGTGTAATGCTTTTGCTTCTCGGAAAATTGTTTGTTCAGGAACACTAAATCGGGTGTTTTTCAGAGAAGAGGTAAGGCCGAATGCTGAGAACTTTTTGGGTGGATTTTATGGTTCTAGAACAGCAGACGTCTCGTTTGTGTTTATGTATTTGTGCTTTCCGGATCGCATACACGTTTTATTTGTCCTTTGTTTCGGATTTCTTTTTGTTGTTGTTGTTGTTTTTGTTATTGTTGTTCGTATAGAATAGAATTAATATTAATAAAATTTTTGTGCACGTTAGGCTGGTTTTTGTGGTCGCGACGCGACATTGTCGTTGGGTAGACATATTTAACTGGGGAAAAAAGACTCCTTGTGGAAAATTCACAAGGTCAAGGGCATTCACCGCCACAATTATTGTCTCCATAAAAAGTTAAGCCCAATGACGAGGTTTATATTGAAAAGGACGTAGTTACGTAGGTAAGTTGCTATGACACTATCAGGGGGTTAAAAATGATTCATTTTGGGATTTGAATGCGTACTTAGTTTTTTTTTTGTAGCTCGTAGGTATCAAGGGGAGAATGTGTGAGACATCATCAAGGAGACGTAGTTAAATAATTTTGGTTACAAAGTTCTTTTTGCGAATAAATCTAAGTAAAAGTTCACAAATTATGTTAAACTTTGTTAAGGAATTTTTAAAATACGTATACCAAAATGGATGTAACCTAATTGTAGGTTGAGTTACTGCTGTACGTGTCTATAAAAAATATACATGACTTTGTTTCTTTTACGCAGGTATCTATTACATACTTTCAAAAATCAAAGAGTGATACAAAAATCGATGATGAATATTGCCAACTGATGATAGTTTAAGATTTAATAAAAAGGTATGTAATTCCAGGTGGGGTAAAACTCCAAAGCTATGCAATAATTTTATCCCTTGAGAAATTTTTAAGTTTATATGAAATACTATTCTTACCTAATTTTGAAAAATAAATATCTATTTTTGTTACATGTTCAATTCCAGATTATGATTGCTTATGTAGGGATAAAGTTCTGCAACACTGACAGTATATAACACATATTTTCAACCCTTTATTAAGCAAATAGCTACATGTGGAATGGAAATATTTGTCTGCTTTTGAGAGGCTTTCGCTGATGAAAATTAAAAAAATAATATAAATATAGGTATATTACTTGGAAGTCTGTAGCTGCAGCATTATAAGAAAGTATGATGTAAGTCCTGGTTGAAGATGGTCGTTATTTCAATTAACAAATAATCATTTAACTGATTTAAAATTAATAATTTGTATACTTTTGTTTGTTGTTGTTTGTTTTCAAAAATAAATTTGCTAGTTTTTTGTAAATTTATTTAGTTTCAATTTTTTCTTTCATTAGATTGAGGTCTTTTGTTTTGAATTAAATAAATAAAACTAAATAAATATTTTATATTCATTTTAAGATTGTTTCTTTTTGTATGGGGTATTTGAAATAATTTGACTTCGAATAATTAATGTGGTTCACTATGGCGTATGTGGAATATTTTTTTGTTTTAAGGAATAATGTTATGAAAAATAATGCACATTGCTGTAAGCTACAGTAGAAAATATTTTAGTTTCAAAAGTTTAAAATGAAAACAAAGAAATAATGGGTCTGTTCCTTTACTTTGAATTTCTGTGATTTTTAGTCCAAACTTATGTGAAAATTGTTTTTTATATGAATTTTGATAGAACTTTGGACTAAAAAAAGAAAGAAAATTAATTCAAAATTTAATTTTTCATTATTGAAAAGGATAAATTGGAGGTAGATATTCATTTTATTAATAATACCATATAAGACGGAAAACGTCTTCTTAAAGTACCAATACCTACATGCATTATGTGCTTTCCAGAAGTTCCTTAAACCATTAACGAATACGAGTATGTTTGAGAAAAAAGAAAATAAGAAAATATCATATTGAGTGTAGGCTGAGAATGCAAGCTTGGGGGTTGCTGATATTTTTTTAACTAACTTATATTCTTTTTGTTTTTTTTTTTTGTTTCGTAAATTATATAATTTTGGAAGTGCTTATGAATTGGCACAGTTGGGTAATTTAAATCTTTATCAATTTTCCCTTGGTTTCCCTAATTTGTTTAGATATTTATTCCACCCCCTTCGCCTCTCTCTTTTCATTTTAAGTTACTAACTATGCTTCAAGGGTTATTCATAAACTTTCCAAAATTCAAAGCGTATAGATTAAATTCAGACGTGAAAAAATCACAAGGAAATTTGCCCCTGTTTATGCGGGAGGGATAATTTTCAAAAAACTTGACTCAACTTTCAAAATAAGAATATTAAAAAGCAACGGGAACAATTACAATAACGCTAGCTTAGTTAAAGCCACAAATCCATTCTTTTAATATGCTTTTTAAATAAAGATTTTACTGTTCATAGTTTTTGAAAAAAAAATTAAATAATTTTCAAAATTTAAAAATTAACTTTAAAAAAATTTTTTTTTATTTTAAAATTATTAACAGTAATTTTTGGATTCGTGCAGATAAAAATTTTCAAAAAACCAATCGAGCATGACATAAAAATGACAGAGAATACGAAAAAAATGAGTGGCACAATTCTCTTCATCTGTCTGTTTGTATCTGCATCTACAGTCTAAGCCACTGAAGCGGTATTCTTCAAATTTTGAAATTAAGGGTTTTTTGTGATTCTCCAGAAGGGAATTTGAATTTTTTTAGCTTAAAAACTAATGGTACTTGCAATTCAACCAGTAAAAAAAACTTATTCATCTCAAAAACGGCACTTATGATTTTGATTAAAAAAATTGTATATTGTTGTAGGTATAATGTAGATACTTTTTGGTGAAACAAAATTACCAAAAACCATTATTGATGGTACCTGCCATATAACATTTTTTTCATTTTTTCAGTTCAGCCAGTTTAAACCAATTTTTTTAATAATTAGTATCAATATTTTGGAAAAAAATATATAAGGATTTAAAAAAAAATATTTTTTTCAAAATTTATTATTTCATAAACGGGTTGATGAATTTTGTTGAAACTAAGCTTATAAATGTAAATTAATAAATACTCAAAATTGGTATCCCATTTTTAAATTTTCATATAGATTTCATTATAATTTTTAAGAAAAACACTCCAAAGATTTAAATTTTTTTTTGCATAAATGAGTGATTCTACAAAAAGTGGAATGTAATGATGATGATTTCGACATAACATTTTTGGAAGCAAATAGTCGTACAAACTAACTATATATATGAACTTTGGAACATAAAAAATTTCACATAATTGAAAACGGCCAGTCAAAAAATTTAAGAACAATGATTTTATGGTCTTTTTTGAAAACAGGTGTTCCAGAGAACTAAACATTTTTACACTTTTTACTTATTTTAAGTTTATTTTTTAGAAAATAGTTATCTTTGTCTAAATGGGGAGACATAAACCCCCTGCCACACAATATTTTTTTCTTGTTTAGAATAAAATTGTGCCCTCCAGCGCTTTTATACTGTTTATGCAAAGCCCCTTGTGTAAATTATCTTTATATTTCTAACCCACCTAAAATAAGAGTAAATTATCAGGGGACTGAGAAACTGAACGGACATTCCATGAGCTCTCGCACAAATGCCTTCTTAACAAATTACATAGCAAACGAGCATAAGATACAAAAATAATTTTATTGTCTCCATACTTAATGCTTCACGCTGATAGATCTGAAACGTTGATAGTTTTAAAAGTTTAGAATATTTTTGACTATTTCAATCTATCAGGGGACTGATAAGAAATTCGATAATGGTACTTAATATTCATTTATATCATAAAAATAACTATTATCCCAACGTCAATAATTGAAAGTTAATTTTGAACTTGAAACTTTAATAACAGAACTGTGAAATTTTTTTTTCTTCGAAAACGGGTAGGGGACACGTCAGGGGACTGACAATTAGACCTTTTGAAGAATTTTTTGAGTAATGCAAATTCAAATAATTTTGTCTGGCCATGTAGACATCAATTAGATTTATAGTTATAAAAAAACAGATAGAATACTTGAACATGTATTGAGATATCAGCGGAGATGTCAAAAATTCTATCGTTTGTAGAATAACCCATATCTATATCTTTTCAAGTATTCTTGCTTTGTTTGTTATTCAACGGGCTAGAAAACAATTGAAATGATTTCTTTACTTTTCCTTTCCTTTCTCTTCTTTTTTTTCTTTTCTTTCCTTTTCTTTTCTTTTCTTTTCTTTTCTTTTCTTTTCTTTTCTTTTCTTTTCTTTTCTTTTCTTCTCTTTTTTCAACTTTTTAGAAAGTTAGCCTTCCGACCTAGTGTTTTATTAGAATCACCCTAAGAACATAGCTAAAAACATAAAGTGAAAAGAGGGAAACGAAGGGGGTTAAATAAAAATCTGAATAAATTAGGACATTTTTTTACTATTTAGAGCCATTTGATGCCTACCCAGATAGGAATTAAAAATATTTGGTAGCATATTTCTCATTAGCCAGAACTCCATGGTAGCTGCTAGGCATGTTTGTCACATTTTTTGGTAAATACTCTAGGTTTATTTTTGGCCACTATTAGTGAAGCCTTGTCGTACTAGACTTGCGCCATACCATATGACCCTTTCATTGGACCCAAAGGTTGAATTTGTTTTCATCGACAAAGATAACATTCTGCCACTAAAAAAATTTGTCAATCGAGGAGATTCTGCTAATTTATTATCAAACGGCTGGCGCGGTTAGCCTCAATTTTTCGAAAAATTAAACATTTTTCGTAGTTTAATTCATGAAAAAACGTGAAAAAAGTGAAAAAACGCACGTTAAAAAAAACTTTTATCAATGAAGAGGCTTCTTCTTAATATGAGGCACCCGCCAGTTATAGTTATCATTGAAACTCATAGTTAAAAACTTAAATTACTGATTTAGAAAGATTTATAGAAAGCAAAATAGGGACAAAATTTGTATGCCAACATAAAGCTATCAACCTGATTATTTTTTTCTAAGAAAAAAATATTTCCGAATACTAATGACAGTTATTGTATTTTTTTATCTCCAAAAATAACGGAGCTCAAAAACAGTTCTAACGATTTTGATGAAAAAAATCAGAGTATTTTTGTTAATATGGTGTACCTTCTAGCAAAACAAAATTTACCAAAAACTATTGATAACAGTACCTGCCATAATTTTTTGTTTTCAATTTTATCATTAACAACTTCAACTAGAGCTCTATTAAAATGTTAGCGTAAATTTTGGACTGCAAAAACATATTTTCTTTTTTTAGAAAATTCATTATTTCAAAAATTGGTTTATGAATTCTTTTTGAAACTTGGTTTATTAATGTACATATATCAATAAATACACGAAATTGGCATGCCAAAATTTTTGTTTTTTGTTTATCATTACATTTTGTTTAGGTAGTTCAAAATTAGATTTGTAAGAAAGCGCTCAAGGGATTTAAAATTCTTATTATTATAACGGGTGATTTTTTAGCTGGTTTGGTTTTGGCAACACTGGTTTTGACAGCTGACGTGTGTTTAGTACCTTGTGTCACTGTCAAACAGCTTCAGTTTGGTTTGCAATTTAACCATGGATCGTCTTACAAATGAACAACGCTTGCAAATTATTGAATTTTACTATCAAAATTCGTGCTCGGTTCGAAATGCTTTTTTATCGAAAAATTGTGTTCAGCGATGAGGCTCATTTTTGGTTGAATGGGTACGTAAATAAGCATAATTGCCGCAGTTGGAGTGAAGATCAGTCAGAAGCATTGCAACAGCTACCAATGCATCCCGAAAAAGCAACTGTTTGGTGCGGTTTATGGGCCGGCGGCATTATTGGGCCATATTTCTTCAAAGATCATGCGAATCGCAGCGTTACTGTCAATGGTGAACGCTACCGAGCGATGATAACAAACTTTTTTTTGCCCGAAATGGAAGTTCTTGACTTGCATGATATGTGGTTTCAACAAGACGGTGCCACATGCCACACAGCACGCGAAACAATGGCGCAATTGCGAGGCGAGTTTGGTGAACAGTTAATTTCACGTTTCGGGCCGGTCAATTGGCCGCCTAGATCGTGCGATTTGACACCATTAGATTATTTTTTGTGGGGGTATGTCAAGGCTAATGTCTATAGGGACAAGCCCGCTTCGATTGACGCACTGGAAGCCAACATCCATGCATTCATTCGTGAGATAGCGGCCGATATGTGTGAAAGAGTATGTCAAAATTGGACTCAGCGGATGGGCTACCTGAGACGCAGCCGCGGTCAACATTTGCATGAAATTATCTTTAAACATTAAATTGCAAGGTTCAAACTATCGATTCAAATAAATATTTCATTCATTTTTTCTAATTTTTTGTGTTTTTTTTTTTTTTTTAAAGTTCTAAACCTCTTAAAAAATCACCCGTTATATGATATTATATGTATAGGTACAAGTTATGCATTCGTAAAAAAATTGAACTTATTTGATCAGACGAAGAAAGGAAAGACGAAGAAAAGTGGGTCTCACAATTCTGTCTGACTGTTCGGCTACAGCAGGATCGGCTGGATCGATTTTCTTGAAACTTACATACCTAAATGGTTGTTGGTGATTCTGCCCATATGTTTTTTTATTTTTTAATTAAAAATAATGGTACCCATACAATTTTTTAAGCTTTGATTTTTTTAAAAAATGTTTCAATCTTTTTTTTGAAAACTCGATATGTCAAAAACGGGTCAACAATTTTTTTTTTGGAAATCTTATTTTCGTATGCAAATAAGTAAATATAACTACTTAAGATTGTTTTCCTGTAAGATATTTAAAGAATTTGATGTATAAGAAATTATTTAAAAATAAAAGTTTAAAAAATTAAATAATTTTTTTTTTAATACAAACATATTCAATCAAGAATTAAGATAGCGATCTTATTTTTTTCTCAAACATTTCAAAGAAGTTGCGTTATCTTATTTAATTATTGTATTTCAAACTTTTACTAAACATTTTTTCTTCTAATTTCCATAAAATTGTCTTTAATCATCAGTGTCTTGAACATATCGATATAGGGTCAATTTAAACTTCATGCATGACCAAATTTCGGCATTATCACAATGATTAAGAAAACGCGAAAAAGTGGATAATTCGGCCTGTCTGTATGGGCCAGCACCACTTCATTCTAAACGACCGAAACGATTTTCTTCTTGTTTTTTTTTGTCACTCTTTAGAGGAAAAAATTATTTTTTTTCGGCTCCAAAAACCAGTTAGGTTCTTACTTTACAACCGTTAATTAAAAGATTTCTTATCTTTCATAAACGGCGCTAACGATTTTGTTGAAAACAAATCTATTAATTGCCGTAAAAACAGTGTATTTTTTAGCAAACGAAAATATCAAAAAAACGTCTCCTTAACAGCTTTACCGATTTGTCTCAAAATTTTTATGAGAAGGATCCTCAAAATTGATATCAATAACATTAAAAATCAAGGTTCACATCAAAAATATATTTTCCATTTTTAAAACTCACACGAGTTTTTTGTTTTTAGGCTTAACATTATGCAATTGTTTTTGACAAGCACAAATAACGGTACCTGCCATAAGTATAATTTTTTATCAACTTAATAAAGTCTTATTTATCTCAAAAATGGCCCCATTGATTTTGCTTTTAAGAAAATTTTATAAAATTCTTTTGGTCAGGATTCCATTTAAACGAAAAATCATTGTTAGAAAAATGCTTATCAATGGTTTTTTTTGACTAACTTTCCTGTGTAGGTATACTGTAATTTTTCTTTAAGTAAAAATTAAAACACCCTTCTTCAAAAGCAAAAAAAAAAAAACCAATGGGACACAACTTTCAATTTCTATTGAACTTTGTTTTCTTTTCTTTGATATAAAACAAAACCAAATAAAGATTCCATTTCATTATCCTTTTTGAATAGACAAACTTTTAAGAGTTCCATCGAAAAAAAAATAAATTATCCCACTCGATATCCTTTTGAAGCATTTTCTTTTTCTTTATTTTTGCTTGTATTTTTAAAAGCCCCCACCTTGCCTGTGTGAAACAATAAAATCATCAGTTTTTCATCAGCAAAAAGTATAGTAGGGACAGTAAAAGAGAGAAAGATATAAAATCAAATGAGTTGCTTGCTCCCAGGACAAACACTAAGAAAAAAAAAATAAGAAAAATATCACAAAAATTCTGCATAATTCAATGTTCGAAAACAACCCAACCCTCATTCCACGCCATCAAAAAAAAAAAAAAAAAAAAATATTGCATCAGCACCAAAACTTAATGAGTTTTTCTACCCCTGCTCACATTCCATAAACTCAGCACTCCTATGCAGACACATTACACTAGACAAGATGAGTCCTGGCAATTCCAGAGAAATCCCCATTCAACTGAAACGATCTCCCAGCCCCTGAAATATCAAAAGCATCAAGATGCATCAGAGATTGAATTTTAGCCAAGGAGCTGATAACACATCTCTCTGGAATATTTTTGTACGTAACGATGTCACTTTATATCCACCTCAAAAGAACGAACCGGTCGAAATCCAAGACCATAGAGTGTTTTGTGTGCTTCCCTACACCCACCAGGTCCCATCGCCATGCACAGTGAATTTCAAAAAGAAATAAAAAAAAGCGCACGGATTGCACAATGGCATAAAAACCAACATTCGACCCACTCTCCATCAGCGCATATATTCACCAAAAGGGGGTGTGTTTTTGCGGGCTTAACTTTCACTTTCAGATTCGGAAATAGTGAGGAATCCTTGTACGTTCATTCGGCCAAGCCAAAGCCAACCACCCCCTAAATAGTTCCGTTTTCGTTTTCATTTGTTCCACATGGAGTGGCATTCATTTTGCATTGTTTTCGATGAGTACCTACCTATACAGATTATGATGTAAAGGGGTGGTTGGACTAGGGCGGGGTAACTATATTGGATTATAGCATTTGGCTGGAGGGAGCAGTCTGAAGTCTGATAGCCCCTCAGATCAGTGCAATTCCATTTTACGTGCTGGAAACATCAAGCACTGTGCAATGCAGGCAGTCTGTGTCTATAGTACCTATAGATATTGTCTGATTTGAGCTTATCGCTCGAGAGCTCAGCTGGAATACAGCAGCTTTAGTGGTAATGTTTACGACGTGGGGGTGGTTTCCATAGTGCATAAGCAATTCACATTGTTATGAAGAAAAAAAAAATTGCCCATAGTAAACTATGAGCATAAACAAGTTTAAGTGTGCGAAGCCAAACGATATACTTTTACCATTTATTTCCCTCTAGGCGACATTGTATACACACGAATTTAAGGATGGATTCAATTCAAAGAGTAAAATAGTACAAACTTATTGGATCAGGATTTTAAAGAATGTCCTTGTAAGAAGGTCATGTGTAAGGAATTTAAACTGGAGGTTCCTTGTGAAGGAGTTGGTAGACACAAAGACTTTTGGTTGATATTGATATTACCTATTAAGAAAGTTTTTGATATGAAAAGAATTTGAGAAGTCTGGAGACAAGGCGAAAAAAAGGAAAAGTTCGTATTCGTATATGGCCATTAAAAGTATGATACATAACACTTTGATTGGCTTGTAAAAAATCAATGTTTAAGGTATGCCTTTCGGTGCGGTGGAGACGACGCTGACGCACTGTAGAAAATTTGGAAAAATGTGGGTTTCAGCAAACAATCTGCCGGTTTTTGCGTCTTTGCGTTTGAACCTCTTTGCATCGGTGAGTCTTTGCATCCATATGTACTGTTCGTATCTAAGTTAAGAAACGGACCTGCTTCAAATTAAATTTAAAGATAGCCTGCTCATTCCTCCGTAAATAGGTTTAGATTCTAGTTAAAAGTCTTATTTGTTTGGCTTAACTTACATGATGAAAATAAAGCATGAAATGGTTTCCCAGAAAACTGCAGACAGAAAAAGCAGATCAAAATGAATTACGGACCGAATATGAATAAAAGATGAATTGAAAAAGCTTCAAAAACAGACCAAAGATGGATTGAAGATGGACAAAAACTATAGGTCGGAGACAGATAAAAGATGGATCAAGCTTTTGCAAGGTCAAATTCAAAGTAAATATTTGCAACCAAAGACATTCTGATGAATTTCGACGCAATCCGTTAGATGTGAGAATCTAACGAACCAAGCTTTCAAAATTGTTGCGGTTGTCAGTGCTGAATAGGATATTGTCACACCTTTCCAAAAGTGTAAAAATTTCGTGACAAAAATTTTTCATGGATTTCGAAAAAAAACATGGGCTAACCCCTTGCCGTTTTTTTCCGATAAAAAAACAAAGTTAATTAAATAAATCGTGATGTACGTTAATGGAAAGGTCTATTCAAACCCTATCGATATATCGAAACCAAATTTTTGTTCATGGTCTGATTCAGGAAATATTACATCACAAATGATTTTACTGATTTTCTGCCTCCAACTATCTACCTTAATGACTTTGGATGGCGATATCTTAAAAACCAAGGCTTGCAGAAGGCAGAAAAAATCATAAATCGATTTCTATTTTCTAGAGCTTTTCAAAACTGAAAACTAGAAACACTTACGACCTCTGGTTCTCGAAATATACACATCCAAAGAGATATTTCATTACTTGCATTTAGCCTGAAAATGCATTTGGATAGATATATTTTCTGAACCAAGCCTTGCAAATAGTTTCGGTTTTTAAGTTCTTCATTCTCTATTCAAAAGCTATATTTTCGTGAAAATCAAAAGCTTTTGCAAGGTCCAGTTCATCAAATATTTGCCGATACCGATGCCGAGACTTTGTTTGTACGAGACCAAACGAGACTGAGCTGTACGAGACCGACACCGATACCGAGACGATACTGAAATTTTTCGATTTTGACGATACCGAGACGATACTAACAAAAGTATCGTTTGGTTTGGTATCCCTAAAGTACGATCAAAGATGCTTCGGAGAGAATTCGAAGATGGACCACCAAGAACTCGAAGATGCATCATAAAATTATGAAAAACGTATCGAAGACGGTTGGTAGGGAAATAGATCAAAGATAGTTTGATGATGAATCAAAAAGACGGTTTGAAGAGATCGAAGACAGATTGAAAATAGATGCAAGCTGAACTAAAGAAATGTTTAAAGATGGATAGGACCAAGGACGGAATTAAAATACATCAAAGAGTGATCGATGAAAGATTAAAGATGAATCGAAATGGATTGAAGACCGATCACAGAAGTATCGCAGACAGACCGAAGACGTTTTGAAAATACATGGCTCACTGATGGATACAAAATGAATTCAAAATTAATTCTAAACTAACCAAAGGTAAATCAAATATGGCTCGAAAACGGGTAGAAGATGAATCGAAAATGGATTAAAAATGCCTGGAAGATGGATCTTAAATGGAACCAGAGGAGATCAAAGATGCTTTGAAGATGGATGAAAGGCGGATGGAAGAAAACAAATACAAGAAGGATCGTGAAGATGGTTATAAAATAGATCGTTAACAGGATTGAAATAAACTGCAGATGGATTGAAGATAAATCTAAGACAGTTTATTGAGATCGAAGATAGATTGAAAACAAATACAAGATGAGCTAAAAATTTATTGAAAATGGGTCATAGATGGATCATAAAAGGATTGAAAATGCATCGATAATAAATGGAAGACAAATTCTGAGCACATCTTTGTTTTTTCTAGGTAGTTTTATTTGGAAGCTCTGTTCAGAATGAAACTGAATAGAATAGAGGAATAGAGGAAAAAATATTGCACAGTTTTATCAGAGCTCTAAAAAACGTTAGAAGACAGACAAAAATCGAATTGAAGGTGTCCAAAAATGGATCACAGATGGATCGCAGAAGGATTAAAACCGAATCGAAGAGAAAGATGGATCACAAACGAATCAAATGAAAATGGATCGAAAACAAATTGAAGAATATTGAAGAAATATCAAAAACAAATTGAATAATATTGAAAAAATGTCGAAAACAAATCGAAGAATTACTGAAGATGGATTGAAAACAGGTCAAAGATGGATCGAAGACTATCGATTTTACTTTGAATATCTGAACAGAACCCTGAACACAGCCTGAGAAAGTTAAGAGTACTCTTAGTAGAAAATTATCAAAACTCCAAAAGACAGATCAAAGAAGATCTAAGAAGACACAAAATTAATTGCAAGAGGACCAAAAACGAATCGAAAACGGTTCAAAGATGGTTAAAAAACGGATCAAAGATGATGCGATGATGGATTGCAGACAAATCGGTGAAATATCGAAAAACGGTAGCAAATGGGTCGAAGATGGTTTAAAAAGGGATTAGAGACCGATCAAAAACTAATCGAAGATGAATTCTTAGAAAGTCTTTCTTTTTGTAAAGTGTTTTTATTTGAAAACATTGGAAAACTCAAGAAGATAGAGAAAGAAGAAAAAAGAAGAAGAATACCAAAGTCGGACCAACAATGCATCGCCAATTGATCAATGACGGTTTGAAGATAAATCAAAGACGCCTCAAAGATGAATCAAAAATGGATTGCAGCTGTTCCGATGATGGATCGAAGACAAATCGAAGATGGGTTGAAATTGGAATCGAAGACGGATGAAACAGGGATTGAAAATGGATCGAAGACGGATCAAACAGAGATTGGAGATGAACTCAAAGCACGTCTATTTCTTTAAGCTTCATTAAGCAGAGCCTAATGAGAAACACCAATGCACTCTGGTCAGAAAACGATCATATCTTATCCGTATGATTATGAAACACACTCCTGAGCTTTGAACTGTTCTATGGAAAGAAAGTATTGAAACGCCTAAGAAAATAAATAAAGTTGGTGGCGCTAAGCTTTTTACTCAATTTGTTTGGTCATTTTATTCTGAATTCATAAATTAAATACAAATTAAGGACAGTTATGTCTGAGTTGAATAGAAAACGCAGATTTTGTTTTTGAAACAGATCTTTCGAGTGCAGTGCTTTGCACTTAAAAAAAGGAAAGTAGTTATTTTTATTTCACCTAATGATTGCAGTCACTTTATATCTAGTCTTGAATCGTAGAGCTAAGACTGCGGTGTTGAGAACAGAAAAGTACAGTTAAGGTTCAGAAACCTATAAAAGAGTGAGGTGAAACTGAATATATCTATCTATGGATATCAATTTAATTTGAAATTATAAAATTTAAAAAATTGAATAATCTGTAGATTCAAACTTTAGGTCAATATTGCTTCAAAAAAAAAAAAAAATTAATTACACCAAGACGAGACCAAAGTTATACAAAAATGATGCAGATAAAATTTTTCAATTTTAAAAGCATCTACCGAGACAAGGACAACAAAAGTCTCATCCAGCCTCGTCTTTTAGTCAGGCCCTCCTTAGAAAAAGTTTGAGCTTTAGGAAAATACTAATTTTCATAGGTCCAAACTTAAGATAAATATATCATCAAAAGAAAAAAACACAAAACTTTAACTGCATCGAAACCAAACTAAAGCCAAGGACAACAAACGTCTCATTTTTTGGTCAGCCCCTCCTTAGAGAAAGTTCATGAATTTCAGGAAATTACTAATTTTTAAAAGCAATTTAAGAAAAACTGGGAGCTTCAGTTAATTATCCCTCAAAATCTTTGCATAGGGAAAATCTAGAATAGAAAAACAAGTCAAACCCTCTTAAAACCCCTGCTAGTAAAAACTTGCTAGATGAGATTTGCTATTCCACCACAAATGGCCCACATATAAGAAAAACGAAATCCTTTGTACCTTCAGGCGAGGTAAAACAATAAAGTTTTAGGTTTGTTTTTTTAGTTTAGGCCTAGCAAGGGTAACTATCGAAATTCTCTAATTCCTCACCAGTTGTGAAACTTATACCATCGAGCAGGAAAATTATAATATAAAAGGAGTTTTGTTCTGTTTGATTTGGCACTCGATCTTAGGACTTTCTGTTTACCAGTCTAATATTCTCGTGATATTGGGCTAATTTCTTAATACAGTTATGTTATGTTGAAAATGAACAACTACATTTATACAAGCCTTAGCTTGGTCTGCCATTGTTTGATAACTATAAGATTTTTGTATTACTAGCGGGGGCGTCACGAGAATATGACAAGTTTTCATCGTCTAGATTTGTCCTATGAAAAACTTCCTACGGCCTTGACTGAATTTGGTAAAATCTTGCTATTTTCTACGTGAACTCTATCATACAAATATAATAAGTACGACAAATTAAAGTACGTAAATATTCATTACGAATCAACCCAGTACTAAACCTATTGGTAAATAGCAGACCGCAGGAGCAAATAACAGATAAGATATTTAAAAAAAATGTTCTGATTCTCTAAACACAAGGTTACATGACTGGTGTGGTTCTAGAGTCTCGACAATTTGAAAAGCTACCCTTACTAGGCCCTTGTGAGCATCAGTCTAGGCCTTCATTAAAAACTTGATTCTTTTTCCAGGTAGGAAAGCATGCATACATAATAATGGAATAACTTGATTCTTTTTCCAGGTGGGAAAGCATGCATACATAATAATGGAATAACTCTACCAATTATTGAAAATATCTGTTTTTTTTTTTTTGTAGAATTTTGATTTCACTGCCTGAAGGCCGGTTATATGTTTCAAGTTGTAACTCAATGCTGACATGGCACACTAATCTAGTTGATTCCAGCCTCCGTCTTATGAAAATCTATCTACAAAAGTCTACCAAGTCTGCCAATAATTCAAATTTTAATTTGATGGAAAGCATTAAATCAAATTCTGTCAACAATTTTCTTAATTCTTCGATAGAATTTACTAACTGCCGTTGTTGTTGTTGCAATAACAAGAAAAGCAACATGCAACACAAAGTGCTATTCAACCTTGAAACGCACCCAGAATTCAGAAGACAGAATAAAAAGAGGTGGAGACAGACGGATGGATTGGCAACTACACACTCAATCGCTATCCAAATCATTTAAACAAAAGATGAAGAAAAAAAAAAAGAAAAAGTTTGAACCTAAAAAAAAAAAACTACAACATAGAACAAATGACTGCTCACCTCATATCGATCGCAAACTGACTAACTACCACCGAAAGCCTGCCGACGAAATTAATCAACTTCAAGCCCGTAAAAAGTCATGCTGCGGCACCTCAGCCAACCTATGCAACAATAACCTTTCTATTTCCATAGCCACATCCAATCGCACCGCACACATCATACAACATAGGCTCTTTGCCACAAAAAAAAAAACAAAAACAAACAATTTTTTTGCTGTCTCTCCGCAGTTGCTTTAGATAGAATCGACTACAAGGCGTTGAAATTCTGGTCAAGAACTAACTTCTTAAAAGTTCAAAATGTTTCAAAGACCTCAATAGCGACAGCAAGGTAGCACCACTAACCAACCAGCATCAGCGGCAGCAACTGAACTTAGTGATTTAAGCGCTTCCATATGGGAATCTAGTACCTACTCGTATATATGTGTACATTTATGCAGTTCAACAAATTTTGCCCGCTTATGGCATGCGTTAATGTTGTTGTGGAAGGTAAAGGTGTCCAATTGAAATAAAATGAAAACAAACAAAATAACAAAACAACAAAGTGCTAACAACAAAAAACTCTACCGCAATTGATATAAGAAATCAAAAAAATAATCCTACAAAGGTATTTCTTTTTTGCTGGCATAGGACTTCTATAGAGACCTAAACATTTTAAACGGTACAAATGCAAAATTGGTACTGCTCGTAGCCTGTTTAGTCCCAAATTTATGGCATTTCTTGTTGGAATTCCATATGTCTCGGTGTTTTTGGTTTTGATATCGATGGACGATAAGATTCAAATCAGTTTTTAGCTTTTAGTTCCCCAGCAGCCGGTAGAACAAATACAAATATTTGTTATCGCATTCTCATAGAGGGCAAGGGCGTACGCAAGGGGGGCAGGTTGGAGCACTTGATCACTCACTCATCAGAATATAGTTCATACATAAAGCAATTTTTCTTCTCTTAAAAGAATTTTCAATAAAAATTTCTGTACCAAAACTTTTTTTTTGATGAATTTTCCCCCTTAATCGAAATTCTGCATGCTCCCCTGATAAAAGGTGTCAAATTTTAAGATCCAACTTTACTGAAATGAAAAGTTACCATAGCTTTAAGAACATAAACTTAACTGGTTGAATGTATATTTTCATAGTATATATATAGTATATGAGTCAAATGTCAAATTAGTTATTTTCAAATTTTGACTTGAACATGGACATTCAATTACTTTCATTTATTTCGTTAGATGTGTGCCAAGCAAGGGCGTGTGCAAGATTTCCGTTAGGGGAGGGGGGATCTCATTTAGGGTTTCAATTAAGGGGGGCTACCTTATTCAAAAAGTAGTTTCGGTACAGGAAACTTGCTTTAAAATGCTTTAAGAAGAAGACAAATTGCATAATGTATGAAATATATGTATTGTGACAATGGAAGCAAGTACCCCTATCTGCCTCCCTCTTGCGACCGTCCTTAATGCCAAGATTTTGATGATTGGCTGATATCAATTAAGTTGGTGTATAACTCATTTTTAATCAAAATTCTAAATATCTTCAATAATTTTTTAATTTGTTGGTAATTTGAACACTCAAAATTTTTTGTTAGAAATTTTAGTATTTAAAGAAATTTCTCGACAAAAACTTTGTCACATTTAGTCAATACAATTTCAAAGACAGTTTTTGGACAATACCCGAAGTCAACAATCCCAAAACCCCAAAATTCAAATATTCCGCAATCTAGAAAATGCTAAGCCCTGAAAACTTACAATTCAGAAAACCCCAAAAACTCATAATTCAGAGAGCCTTTTATCTCAAAAGCCCAAAATCTTGAAAGATTATTGTCTAAGTTTTTGAAAGTCTAAGATTCTGTCAAAAATTACAACACAAAAAAAAAAATCGACAAATATACATTATTTGAAAGGTTAGACTCCTAGGGCGAATTTTTCAGTGCTGAGTTGAAACGGAGTTAAATTAGAGTCAGTTTATACCAAAAATAAATTATTTAATCCCAAGTTAATTTGAAAATTATTTGCCAAAAGATTTTAATAAATTTTTAACAATCATCTATCACTCAAATCTTCATTTAAGCCTCCGATTTAACTTAGAATTTAAATTAGCTGAAAAGATACTTTTATCTTAAGCTAAAATTCGAAAACCGCATTGAAAAATTGGCCCTTAACGGTCGTTACTTCTTCAGGACCCTAATTTACATTAGAGTGGTCGTTATACGTTTTTTTTGAGTTTTTATATTATGAAAAAAAACACCTAATTTTTCAGATTTTTATTTTCATCCCCTATAGTCGCTGTAGGTGTAAATTAAATTTCCCTTTTTTCCAATGCTTGGAAATTTGCCTAAATTTGCCCAAAAATTCTGAACACATAGGTGGACAAAAAAAAAAATCCTAGAGAAGGGGGGTAATATCTACCCTTGCTTGGATGGGGGAGGGTCAATTTAATAAAGTAATTGTATAAAATAGAAAAAAAAAATAAAAACAACGGCAGCACTTACATTAATATTTTGTAGCTTTTTGAAAAGCCATTGAACTGCATGTCCTTGTCCAAACAGGGGGAGGGAGCTATTATCCCACTCCCGTAGAATTTTTTCTTATCTACATCCCACTTACATGCTCTGTATTTATTGGCACATTTTACGCGAATTTCCTAGTATGCAAAAGAAAGGGAATTTTTTCCCCTACAGCAACAATAGGGGGTGAAAATCAAAATCTGAAAATTGGGGATTTTTTTGCCTTCATTTTGAGCCGATTAAGGCCTTTCCGCGATGATCTCCTTACTAACTATACCACCCTTATTTACATATTCTAATCTAGCCCAAAGGTTAGCCTAACATTTACTTCCGTTCATTAAGGCAAAAAAAAATATGTAAAATTCTTTTTTTTAGACGTTGAGCTTAAACGCAAATTATTTTCTAAATGAAGGTCGTGAGTTTCTTGGATTTAAAGTTTTCCGGATTCAGAACGCAAGCTCAAGCTTTGGTTCTATTGGATGTAGGTACAACAAATATTTCGTTGTAAAATTATACGATTTAGATGTACACAATGTAATATATGTAGGTTTTTTTATGATACCATTTTCAGATTGAGTTGGAAAAAGTGGTTCCAACTTTACGCAGAAAAAAAAATTATTAAAAATTATTGTTGTGGTCCAATTTGAGCTTGACGTTTGGCTGTCCCCTTCATACAAAGTTTTCAATCTCTTAAGGGGAAACACTTCAACTATTGAAAGCAAATTTAAATGGTTTGATGTTTGGCGTTTTAGGTTCCAGGTATCTTTATCAGGCAAAAATAATTATAATTAAGATAAAATCAAATTCAATTAAAGGTGCCATGTAATTTTTTTTATTTATAAAATACTTGAATGAACTAGACCACTACTTTTAGACGTCTTATAATAATCTTCTTGCTGTCAGGGACTTTTGATTGACTCCTCAAATAAATGGCCTTAAATTTTAATTTCCTTTGAAATTTAACACAAGTGACCCAATTTCTTTGAACCTACATAATTTTTTTTCTACATTTCATACCAAAACAACTAAAATCCTGATTTTGTTTGCTTTGTAACTTCAAAGGTACCGATAGCTGCAAAACAAAATTTATTTAATTTAAGCCTTCCATCTTATCAATTACATGAATACAAAATTGAATTAAATAAAAATGAAAATAGAAAAAAGGTAACTGCGAATCTCAACCAATGTAACTTCTTCTCTTTAGGTTTTACCATTTCAAATCTACTCAAGTACTGACCTACATTTTAATATTCTTTAGATCTCAAAAACACTTTGATCCAAAGTAATATAAATGTTAAGTCTAGACTGCTGGCAGTTTTATTTTTAATGAAATTATCAAAGCATCAAACAAAAATCTTTGAAATAAATAGGAAAAAATAATTTTTCTTGTGGTATTCATTTTAAACTAATTTCAATACTTTTTAAATCTTTTATTAAGTAATAGCCCATAGTTTAATTCATATATAAGTTACACTGCCCTCCCTAATAGCAAGTTTTGTTTGCGGAATCTCACTCTTTTTTACTTTTGACCCTCCCTTCAGTATCAATAAAGTCAGAAACTTCCAATTCACATTATTTGCTTAGCAAGTCACACACAGTCGGCTTACTAAATTTCATCTCTTAAATAAGAAGTTCCTGAGATATAGAACTTCAAAAATCCCCTAAGCCGTAACTGATTGACTGAATGACAAAGATACAAAGACAACAAATCTAAAATCTGCAATTTTCTATTCGGGGGGCGTGGCACACCCGCTCTCTCAAAAATTCCGGTAGTTTTAGAGCGATGAAAGTTGGTAGAGCAGTAGGATTTAAAGTCCATACAAAGAAAAGTATACAATTTAAGACTTTTTATTCAAAGGGCGTGGCATCCACCCACTTTCTTAAAGATTCTTATAAATTGCACTTTCGTTTGTTGTAGAAAGATAAAAATTGGTAGAATTCTAGGGTGTGAATTGCATACATGGATAACAGTAAACAAATGAGAAGTTTTCGCTTAGGGGGCGTGGCATTCACCCAAGTTCTTAAAATTGTTATCAGTTATATGGTGCCCTTGCGGTTGTTTTAGAAAGGTGAGAATTGTTAGGGAGGTAGGGCTTGAGGTGCATACAAAAAAAATCAAATAGTTCGGGATTTTCAACTCAGTAGGCGTGACACCCACCCAAAGCTCAAAGTTGTTTTCAATTATATAGTGCACTTCCCATTTTTTAGAGATTTTCTATTCAGGGGGCGTGGTATCCACCCGCATTCTCTGAATTGCTGATATTTACATAGAAAAATTTTGGTTGTGGTGGAATGATGGAATTTGACAGAACGACATCGACAGGGCTTGATTTTCACCTGGGAAAATAAAATCTTGGCAAAATGGAGTGAATTCACAACAAAAAACATAAATGTAAAAAAAAAAGCCAAATTTTTATATGTTTCGCATAGTTTTGTCAGCCCCAAAAAGTGATGAGATCTTTATTATATACCAAATCCCAAGTTCTATGTTAATGAAACTTATAAAAGGTCTGTTTGTTATCGTGAAATTTCTTGCAAGTTTTCGCAATTTTAAACAAATTCTCACAAATTGTCACAAATTCCTGTTTGATAACTCCAAAACGTTTCATCGAGGAAGTGCTTTGAGAGAGCAAACAATTTCCCCTGCATTGGATAACTTGCAAAGAGTCATATCTACTATCAAACATCGTGGTGGTCAGTTTACAGAGTTGCCACTTATCGGAAAATTATCCGAAATAATTAAAAAAAAAAAAATGCACGATATTAAAATTTTAACAGATAATCTGAATATTCTAATTTTATTTTTATTTTCAAAATATAAGAACAAAATAAAGCCGGAATCCGTAAGAATAAATCTGAGAAATTAATAGACTGAATTCTGATGAATGATAATTCTCGTTTTCAACGCGGCAACGCCACGGCCATTTATACACATAATTGACGTATGTAATTTATCCAGAAACGATGAAAGTTGAAAAAAAATTTTAACAGATGTGAGATTAACAGCACAGTGGGTTAAATCAACTGTTTAGAGTTGAGAGTGTGAATATAAGTTCATTCACAAAAGATTTCTTTAAAGTTTAAAGTTCTCATCTACAAAGGTCAATGGAAAATATTAATAAAATAATTTTTCTTTCTCAATTTTAAGGAGCCTAAAAAGGTCCAATTTCAAAACTAAAAAAGCCCAATTTGGGATTTATCGCAAATCACAAATTGAAGGAGCGAGTGAAAAGTTTGAGTAGCCCAATTGCGGATAAAGAACCCGTTCCGGCAGCCCTGAATACAGTTGTAAAAAGTGCAAATACCTAAAATCATCGTGAGCCATAAAAGTATCAGATTGTTAACAATCAAACTGCGTTTGCTTACACGTGAACTGCGAATGTGAATAAACTTGTTTAGGCAATTCCAAACGCAAATATCAACAAATTCTTGTTTAAACTTATCTATAAGTGAATAAACCATCTTATATTCTCTACGAACTGTCAAACTCTTATTTGCCATCAACAACATCGGGATGTATTCCAAAAATCTGCCAATAAAAATGTCGCTGATGTGAAAAGCACCTTTAACATAAGCTGCGAATAGCCAACTGTGAATTGGAAATGGTCACAAGTTTGACATTTTTCTTCAAATGAGGGTTGCGAATTGCTATGAAATATAAAGCAGTAAAATGGGTGCCTAAAAACATTTGAGGTTAAATTCGAGCGAATTTTTCATTCGCAAATCGCAAACAAATTTTATTCGCAAAAAATTATTCGTGGATTGCATCCTGATGTTGTGGATTGCGAATAAGTGTTTGGCAGTTCGCAGAAAATATCTTGTTGGTCTACACAACCAAAATGTAAAAAAAAAGTTTTTCCTATCGCACTTGTAAGACTGGATACAAAAGTGTGTACGAGGCGAGTTCATGCTTCTCCTCTATAATATACTGTCTTCTAATTCTGCAACTGTTATGATGGTGGGCTTTAATAACTGTCAATATCGGTGTTTTATAAGCACAATCTTACGACTCCGAAACTCGTTATAAAAAGTAGGTATTCGCCACAGTGCACCGCAATTTAAGGTCAATATATTACCTTAAATTGCGGTGCACTGTGGCGAATACTTACTTTTTATCTATCTCTAGTTGTCAAAATTGAAGTGACAGTAATTTGAATTGGCTATTCAAAAGACATTTGACATGTGACATGTAACATTTGACAAGTAAACGGACTTTTGGAACCACCATTTTTTATTTTTATTTTTAGTTTTTAAACTTTTACTGCCATATTATTCACTCTGGATTTAAATTGGATTTAAGTGAATTTTAAATCCAGATTTATTTAATCCAAAAATTTAAATCCATATCCATATTATTCACTCTTAACATGCCTTAAATCCAAAGGATTTAAAATGCCCTTAATCAAGATGTAAAATGTTTTTACATCCAGACGTTTAATCCAAACATCGAATTTTTGAAATTTCCAAGTTTTTTGAAAGTATGTATTTTAAACGATTGTATAAAATATATACTTATTAACTGTAGATTCGACTTCAAGTGCAAATTGAATACAAATTTAAATCGAGTCAAAAGTAGGCGAGACTATTAAAGCGAGATAAAACCTGCACAATGACAAAAACAACGTGTAGATGTCATGGCGAGACCAAAGTGAGATTAAAGCGAGAAAACCACGACTCAGATAGGATAGCCATGTAAATGGGCACCGTGAAACCACATAAGACAAACTCCTAAGCAAAATCACTGAAAACCATGATTGGAATTTTTAACCATTTTGAAAATTTTAATTTTGTAAAAAAAATTTTACCGCAACTATAGTGACATCAAAATACCAAAGTGAGACAACGGAAAAACATGCGCCATGCCAAAAATCACGTGTAAATATCACGGCAAGATCAAAGTGAGACCATAGCGAGGAAACCAGGACACAGATTCCCGTGTAAATGGGCATGGCGAGACCACAGCGAGACGAGCTTAATGACCATATGGTACTCTGAAGTACGTTTGAATAACCACGGCGCGGTGAGAGACCAGCTAGATTACACCTAGACAATGAGTTGTCCTTGCCGTCATTTTAATTTCAAACCGAGTTAGCCAACTCGATTTGGAAAACAGCGCATGAAACGTATCGCAAATTTTTGCTTCAACTAGGTTTAAAAAATTTTTCGTTTTAAATGTCAGGAAAAAGTGAATAGTATAAAATTCAATTTTAATCTGGATTTAACAACTTAAACTGACCGTTGGAGGGAAGTTTAAATTCAATTGGATTAATCAGGATTGGATTTAAGTGTGGTTGAAACAAGTGAATAATATCGTATTGGATTTAACTTTTCAATTTAAATTACTATTAATCTGGATTAAAGTTTTAATCTGGATTAAACGAATGAATAATTTGGGCGTTAGAGTTGATCTGGGGCCTATAACACAATACATAGAGTGCTTGTTTAACAAGTGAAATTTAACAACTTTTTAAATTTTGTGTAACACGTAAGAACAAGTCTAGGAGACCTTAAACAATTGTTTTGGCTTCTTTCAACAAGTGGGAAATTTCATAAGCCTATACCGTTTCTATAACTGAAAACAACAAGAGTTCAAAGGATAGGGAGTAAACTTGATGAATAGTTTATAAATTTCAACTGACGACAGTTGCGGACTTGTTCAAAGTCGACAAGTAAGAAATAATGTTTATCAAGTAATGGAACCGGGGAGATTGTTTAGAATTTAATAAGTTGAAAGGAATTTGGTTTATAAAGAGTTTAAGTTTTTATTTTGGATTAACAAGTCGAGGGAATTTTTTTTTTCAATAGTTATTGAGTAACATAAATGATTTTCACTTTCACTTGTTGAACAAATATATTTAAACAAGTAATTGTTGACCTGTAGCTCTGTCTTTTAGGCCACTGGTAATTCCTACCACAAATTTCAAAAATGCTTGTAGGTAGTTTGATATTTTTTAGACCACTTGTCTCAAATGCTCATTTGCTTGAAGGTAAAAATAATAAAATGAACTTTTTACGTGAATATTGCTTGTACATATCTAGAAATTTGTATTTGAAGTTCAATACAGGCTTTCAATTAATTGGAGACATTTTATATTTTAGGTTTGATCAATTTTCTACAAAGTGACATAAAAACTTGTGGCTTAGGAGATATTTTTTGTGTTTGAGTGTTAAGAAAAAAATAATTTGAAATTCTAGAAAATTTATGGTCGAATAAAAAAAGGCAAGTCATTTAAAATGACCTATAAGTAATTTTAGTCTACTTAAACCAAAACACAAAAATACCTTTGACCAAATCCTTTTCCTTCTATATAAAAAAAACAAAAAATATCCCTACTTACTGAACATGACTCAAAAAAGAAATAGAAATAGTAGGAAGGTTAATACAAATGAAATGATATCTAAAAAGGTTAGGTATATCAATCCTCTCCGGAATTGTTTGTCTGTCTGTCTGTCTGCCATTTGGGAAGCATTAACACCAACCTTGGAAGGTATTTCTATACAACTCAAATGTTTTTTTATTTAAACGAAAAACTTTTAGGACTGTGTTTTTTGTTTTTTTTTAATTTGTCGCGGAGACTTTATAAGCTAAAGCAATATCCCTTCAAACGTGAACCGTTCTTTCATCATTCAAATTCATCTCACAAAGTCTATAAGGGAACAAATTATAACGGCTGTTGGTTTAAGTATACCTACCCCATACTGACGCACACACAATACACAAAATTTCATATTACCGTGACCTTGAAGCCTACCACAACCCCCAGCCGATTCGAGATAGGTCATTACTTTTTCCAGACACACAAAAATACATTTTTTTTGTTACCTAAAAGAGGATATGGGGTTTGCTCTTGCGATAAGCTCACAACAGTCTAATGATATACAGGCACAGAAACTTTGAAGCCTTAAGTCGACAGCAAACCCGACACCACCCTACGAAAGGTTGTCGTCCTTTTTTCAGACACACGTTTCGCCCCGCACCGCCATTGTAATTCATATTTGGCCAGATTGTATGCGTGCCTAGGTACGCGTCGAGATATTTTCATGCCTCATATAGAATTGAATTTATTCCCTCGGTCTCGCTTAGGCGAAGACGGCTCCTTTCTTCAATAATGCTGCTATAGTGTCGAAAACAGGGTATGTAAACGCGTAGACAAAATTTAGTCTCGAAGCCCAAAACCCACTAGGGTAATAAGGAAAAGCATAATGGGGAGAACTGTTCAAGGACACGAGTTTATTTACTCCAGAAAGGACAACGCCAGTCTGGAATCTTTTGTTGGGAATATACGAACAAGTACATGCGGCAGTGTGCAGGGTGGGAGAGGCAGACACACGTCGACTTTGACTTGACAGTCGCACTTTCTCATGCTTCTGCGTGTGAACGAAACTTATACCAATGTGTAGGCGTTGTTTTCTTCAAAATTCAAAACTTCCATTTGATGGCCATGAACTTGATCTAGAAATTTCGGAGCGGAGCTGCCTGTATGCACGATGTGAACAAAAAAAAAAAATCATCAAAGAATCAATATAAATTATTTTCGGGTTTTTGATAGGATTTTTGTTGTTGTTTGTGTTGTGTTGTGTCGTCGTTGTTTGTCGGTCGTCCTGATAATACAAATTGCTTTAACCACCATGCATACATAAAAGAACAGTCTCACACTACGTATAGGTATATGTGTGAAGACAGCCAATAGAAAAGATTTTCAGACTGCTTCCAAAGGAGTACCTATACTGCTGGTACTGGACTTTTTTTGTTGTTATTTTTTGTCTGAGAAGAGGAAAATGTTTTCAAGGTTATGAGAGTAAAAGTTCATTTCACCCAGAGCTCTCAAGGATTTATGGCTGGGATGGGTGGAAGGAATCAAATAAAAATACCAGTAATGTAATGCGTATATTTTGTGAACTTAATTCCAAGGGGATGTGTTTTCCGTCTGTTGAAGGTGCGCAAATTGCAATTCATCAATATATAAACTTCTGCTTGAACAAGGATTTAAGTTTATGATACATTACTAATTGAAGGTGGATTTTACCTAAATTAATTGATGTACATATCTACTTATGTATGTATGTATACGTCGCAGACTGCTTTGAATTTTGGTACATTGTTTCAATTTTCATACAAAACTCCTTTTAATTCAAATAATAAGTTAATTTAATGGGGTTTAGTTGAGCTTAGCGATATTACTTGAGCTATTTATATAGACAAATCTTCTTTCAAAATTTGTATAAGATTGACAGACTCACATTCTAGGAAGCATTCTTTCTATATAACCCAAGCTTTATACTGAATAGCTTGTGGTTTAATTAAAGGGTTTTTCAAACGGGACGCTACAAAAGTAGAGCGACAGGGACAGCAAATGACTCCATATTTTTTGCCACTCTTTTAACATTTCTCTTCAGTAAGGTTTGCCATTTCATGATGGAAAGATATACGAGCCAACAACGAGTAGAAATAATTAAAATTTACTAAGTCAGTGGCCTCAACGTTAAGAACGCAACGTCCAATTTATGGTCGTCATAATCGTCCTAGCAGATCAACCATTGAGCGTCTAGTGGAAAAATTTGAGTCCACAGGCACAGTACAAAATCTTCCCGTGCCAGAGAGACAAAGAAGTGCCCGTAGTGTCGAGAATATTGCAGTTGCAGAAAGCCCAAATGTGTCTCTCACACGTCGTTCTCAAGCGTTGGGCATCTCTGGGACGTCGTTGTGGCGAATTTTGCGAAAAGATCTTGGCCTGCATCCTTACAAATTTAAATTTACGCAAGAACTGAGGCCGCTTGACCACCAGGAGCGTCGTATGTTTGTGAATTGGGCTGAGCAAGAACTTGAAAATGATTCGAATTTTCATCGAAAAATCATCTTCAGCGATCAGGCTCATTTCTGGCTGAATGGCTTCGTCAATAAACTAAATAAGCGGTAATGGTCAGGCAGCAATCCACACGTACTCCATGAGTCATCATTGCATTCTAAACAAATTGCGGTTTGGTGTGGTTTATGGGCCAGTGGCGTCATTGGGCCATACTTCTTCCGTGATGATCAAGACCGGCACGTTACTGTGAATGTGGATCGCTACCGTTCAACATGATAACCGAATATTTTTGGCCCCAAATGGATGATATGGACTTGGAGAACACGTGGTTCCAACAGGACGGCCGGCACCAGCAGCCAATTTTTTTTTGAGGTCTACTTAGTAAAATATTAGCATCCAAAGTGACTTTCCCAGATTTTAACGATTTTCTGCCTCAATCCGTTAAATGCGAATATCTAAAGAACCCAGCTTTCAAAATTGTTCTCGTTTTCAGTTCTGAATAGGAAATTAAGACACCTTTCCAAAATGTCTAAGAACGTTAAGATTTTGTCACAAAAATTTTTCATGGATTTTGGAAAAAATCATAGGCTAACCCCTTGCCTTTTTTTCAAAAAAAAACAACTTTTTTTCAAAGTTAATCAAATAAATCGTGCCATACCTTACTGGAAAGATCTATTCAAACCAAATTGACTCATCGAAGCCAATTTTTTTTTCGAGGTCTACTTAGTAAAATATTAGCATCCAAAGTGACTTTCCCAGATTTTAACGATTTTCTGCCTCAATCCGTTAAATGCGAATATCTAAAGAACCCAGCTTTCAAAATTGTTCTCGTTTTCAGTTCTGAATAGGAAATTAAGACACCTTTCCAAAATGTCTAAGAACGTTAAGATTTTGTCACAAAAATTTTTCATGGATTTTGGAAAAAATCATGGGCTAACCCCTTGCCTTTTTTTCAAAAAAAAAACAACTTTTTTTCAAAGTTAATCAAATAAATCGTGCCATACCTTACTGGAAAGATCTATTCAAACCAAATTGACTCATCGAAGCCAATTTTTTTTTTTCGAGGTCTACTTAGTAAAATATTAGCATCCAAAGTGACTTTCCCAGATTTTAACGATTTTCTGCTTCAATCCGTTAAATGCGAATATCTAAAGAACCCAGCTTTCAAAATTGTTCTCGTTTTCAGTTCTGAATAGGAAATTAAGACACCTTTCCAAAATGTCTAAGAACGTTAAGATTTTGTCACAAAAATTTTTCATGGATTTTGGAAAAAATCATGGGCTAACCCCTTGCCTTTTTTTCAAAAAAAAAAACAACTTTTTTTTCAAAGTTAATCAAATAAATCGTGCCATACCTTACTGGAAAGATCTATTCAAACCAAATTGACTCATCGAAGCCAATTTTTGTTTCGAGGTCTACTTAGTAAAATATTAGCATCCAAAGTGACTTTCCCAGATTTTAAAAAATCTAAATGAGACTGTTTTATGCAAAATCAACCTTAACTTCCAAACGCAATTATTTTCCGCTCAGTGAGATAAGCTCTCTTTCTTAGTGCATTTTTATATTCGCTTAAGCAAAAGTAGCATGTTAAATACAACAACAGTTTGGTATAGCTCCGTATTGTTGTTGGATTCAACAGGCTACTTCTTTTGAGCGAAGATAAAAATGCACTAAAAAACTGCGCCTAAAAAAATATCATGGTGCATACAAAATTTATTAACTTGATGTAGCTGCTGTAGTAACGGAGAAATAGACCTCTGGTCAACTTGTTCATAGAATTACTTACGTCATGTCCTAATCACCCTTTATAATTTGTTTTCAAGAAAATATGTAACGATTCCTGAAGAAAAATATTTTTTTCATCCAAATTCAGTTAAAATCTTTCCATTTATCCAATTCCAATCGTTTTAAAGTTTTTTTTATTTTTAAACGGGAATATCTCAAAAGCCAGAACTTTTGGTAGAAAACGGATGATGAATTTGGATTCAATGCCAAAAGTAACCTCAAGAACCAGGTCTCACTTCCCGGTCAAAAACATTGTAGGCCAGTGTAATAAACTTACGATTTTTCAAATGTTCAAGAAACTGAGTGTTTAAACAAATTGACATGAAAATTATAAAAGAAAAATGTTTAAAAGCGTTAAGTAAAAAAATTACCAAAAATAACTTCTCTAAGGTGAAAATAGAATGCCATCGGAATTCTTGATCAAACGTAATTGTATGAAACAAAAATTTAAAATCTTTGGAGCAGGTTTTTTTGAAAAAATAATGACTACATATATAAAATTTATAAAAAATATTTTAAAAATGTTGGTGTGCATATCAGTAGTAATTATTTGTGTGCTTATGAAGCAAAAAATGTTTTTGTGATATCAAATTTTCAAAAAAGAAGGTTAAAACTTTTTATTTAAATTCAAAAAAAATTGTTGGAAAATTTTGTTATGCGGAATCATTAAATTTTTATTATAAATTTGTATATAAAAATTAATATATGTATTTACATACATATGTTCTGCCGATAGTGAGATAGTTCAAAGTAAAAAAAGTTCTATGAATGGTACTAGATAGTTGCTATGTAATTAAAGGAGCCGTCTGTTTTTAAGAAAAAAAAATCTCTTAAGAGGTTTTACATTTGTATGGATGGTACTCTTATTTTTTGATAAACTTAATTTTTTTTCCTAAAATATTTTAGAGAGGGTTAAGGACATCAAAAACCTTTAAGAAACCATAGTTTGCTTCCTTGAAAAAAACGGTGTTGCATATAAGTGACAATTTGGAATTTGACAAGTTAGCAAAGAACTCTAAAATTCATTACCACCTTGAAAAATTATCCTATTTCTTGTTTTTTTTCAACACGTTGCTTGACACGAGCCGCACTGAGCTTAGAGTAGACACTTCTGTGACAGTTATATAGGTTCTATTGAAATCCATTTTAAGTTAGAAAAAATAGCGGTACTTGCTATGCAACCGTTAGGAAAAAACTTATGCATCTCAAAAGCGACGATAAAAATTCTAAAAATGTTTGTATAATTATTTTTCAAAGTTCTTAATTTCCAAAAAAATTAAACTTTTTCTCAGGCGTGGAACTTTTAAGAATATGCTGTTTTTGATATGCTCAAAAATGTGAAACAAGCCCTTAAGAAATTGTTAACTCAACAAAAAAAGACTTCAGTTAAGCAAATTGTATTTTTTAATGGTTTTTGTCTTAAATCTTAAACATACCAAGCGAGTTCAAGTACTAGATTAAGAAGATGTAACCAAGTCGTGCATATAAGTCTGGTTTGCGACTCAGACCAGACCGAAACCAGACGAGACCGCGACGAGACTTTGTTATACGAGATCAAACGAGACTGAGTTTTACGAGGCCGAGGCCGATATCGAGACGATACCGAAGTTTTTTGATTTTGACGATACCGAGACATTACTTACAAAAGTATCGTTTGGTTTGGTATCGTGGCCAGGCCTACTAGTAAATACTTTTTTTTCTCTAGTAAAGTACTTAATTTTTTTAAGGCTGGACAATAGTATCATGAAATTTTTATACTTTTTTGGTTTAAGGCTGCAATTAAGGAGTCATAAAACCAAAAATTTACAGTCTTGAGTCTGAATTTAAGGCAAAAACTAGTCTCTGTATTTTTTTAATCGGATTTGTGTTAATAGTAACCAACACGGTGAAATTTTTGAGTATTAACCCCCAAAGAGTCTATAAAGGTAGAACATCATGTTCCCTGTTTTATTTTAAACAACTTTATCGTTCTGTTTCTAGGGCCATGCGTCACTTGGATCAAAATTGCTTTCAATTTTATACCGAGTTTGATTAAAAATGTTTTGATTTAGACTAGATTTCAAATTTAAACGAAATATTAACCCAATTGACACATGACTCAAAAGGGAAAATGCAGATTGGTTAAGTGACTGCTCTCGTTTTATTTAAGCTTGCCATCTTTTTTACCTAAATAGTCTTAAAGCTTCTAGCTTAGGGTTGAATAAATATGCGAACGAACAAACGAACGAAAATAGTTGTGTTACACCGACTTTCAAACAGTTTGAAACCGACAGATTTAGCCATTTTTAGAGCAAAACCTGTTCTACAAGTGGCAAATTGTACTGTTTCGGACCCAAGAGAAAATTTTATTATTATTTTAACCTTTTACTTCTAGTTAGTACTCCTGCTTTATGCATATAACCCATAGACTCAAAATAAATATAAAATTAAAGAAAAAACAAGGGGATCACTAAAAAGCAATGCAATATTCTTTCTTAAGTCAGAAGCCTATCAAGAGATGGTTTTGGTAATATCTATATATAAATTTTGCTTCCAAATTCCTTAAACAAAAATGCAAATCAAACTCAGACTAGCACCATGTCATCGATGGCGGCCATATGTTGAAAAAACAACTAAATGTTTTATGTTTAAGATTTTTGTTCAAGTATTTTTCTTCTTTATTTTGCAAGTTTATTCCATGCCTTCTTCATGTTTCTGAATATAAACTTTGTTTTTATTAGAAAGTGAAATTCTTTTTCACTAAATCAGTGATAACTACGTCCAAGTACTGCCAGTATTTCATAAAATTTTGATCAGGGTCTTAAAGATTTGTAGTAATTGTAAATTATATGGATTTACTTTTAAATTGCTATTTATGTATTTTTTCGGGAATTTTATCCGAAGAATTAAATTAATAAATGTAAAATTCTGTTGATCTCTTTTTGTTTCTGCTAAGTTTAGTGCCATTTTGCTTGGTCTTGACTATCCAACCGTACACCTTCAAAATCTTAATATAATAATTATCACACTTATCTTTGTTTTCTTTTCCTCCTTAAGCTTCACGTTGGGCGCCACTATCTGTAGATCGGTTTTTCTATGTTGAGTAAGTTCGACTCCTCTCCCACGTGATTTAAATAATGCTTATACCCTGAAACCCATGGAGATCTATGATTTGTCATAGGTACCTACTATTCTATTCTTTTTGTTAGACTTAAGCCTCACGTTGGGCGCCACGATATTATAAAGCAATTATTTTATTATTTGAGTTTTTATAATTTTCCCTTAACAAAGAACTCTTATTATTGCATAGTCTTCATAAATTTTATTGATAATTCAATCACTAAACAAAATATTTCCAAAAAAGAACTATTCTCTCTAAAGGAAATCATGTTATTCACAATAACACAACATGCTGTGTTGTGTAATAAGAAAAAAATGTGCTATGCACAGGTTAAAACCTTTAAACGGAATGAAGCCAAGAACCTATTAAGGACAAATTGCACACATAGTGGCCAACAATATATGTATATTGAACTATTGCTGAATGCCATCATAATTATATTGCCGTAAATATATCGTTGAGAGCGTTTGAGAGTATTATAGACAAAATAGTTGTGCACAAACACCCAAATGTCACTTGCGTATGTCAAACGAATGTTTGCTGTAGTTGGCAGCAATTCATAAAAAAGTTAAAAAAAAAAAAAATCAACACAAAATAAATCAGCTGCAACATTGTGGATATATATTGCATCGAAACGCATGTGGGAAAGGGATAGTTGTAAGTTTAAACGAACACACTTAAATTTTGTTGTTGGTGTTGTTGTTTTTTGTTGTAATGTGCATGAACTAATTGATGTCAAGGCGCACTGCTTAATTTATACTCTCGCACAAATGCCACATTTAAATTGCATGAAGCTGCAGTGCGATTGTCACTGTCGTTGTACCAACGCACTGAGCACAGTGCAGCAGTAAACAGCAATAGATAAACGTGAACGCACTTAAAATGTGTGACCGTCATGAGAATATGTGTGTTTGTTTTTAGCGGTATGGCGGCAGAGGCAGCAACAAGCAGTGGTCGCCTTCTTCTTCCTCTTCGGCAGCAGCAGCGTGGTTAGTTGGTCTTCATGGCCTAGCATAGGTTTTGCATTGAACGAATATCAGTGTCAAAGTGCTGCCACAGCTACTGTCAGTGTATCTGGCAGTACTTTTACTTACGCTGCTGGCTGCGGTATGCTAACGCTAGCGTGGCGACAGTGATGTATTGAAGAGATTTGCATCTGCGACCCTGGCTAACAACATCACCACCACCACCACCACCACCACAATAGCATCGAACCACGAACTCCTTCAGGGAACTTGCGTGACACCACCTCGAAACTAGGCCTAGCAGTCGTTGTTATGCATAACTCGGCCTAGTTGTGAGAGTTGAACATGGACATTGGACATTGGACAACTCCCTTTTTCTTAAGCTAGGCGCGAATAATAATAATAATAATAGAAAAAAATGAAAAAAAAAAAATATTTGGCAATGCAGTCCGCCCGGATCAGACCAGCCAGCCATCAGGGTGGGTAATTAGAGTGCAACAACTACTTCAGTGTAAGCTTCTCAAGGACGATTGCTGGCGGTGGTGATGGTGGTGGTTGGTAATAGTTATGGGCCTATAATTCCAATGTAACAAACAACAGCCTAACACACTCTATTCATTGATATTGAGGCTAGATAAAATGGAAAGAAACAAATTTACATTTTGCATACGTAGAAACACATTTGGAATGTTTTATTTTGACCAAAGAGTTAGAGTTCTACATATAATAATGAACAGCCTTCACATTACGCCCCGTAGGCTTTTTTGTAATGCTAAAGGTATTAGGCCTATTTGCAACGACAACGACGACGATGCAGCTGTATAGGCGCAATTTGAAAAAAAGAAAAAATATGAATGTCGCCACAGATTTAGGATGCCTTGAAATGTAATTCTGAAAATCAAATGCTAGTAGGTAAGTGACAAACGGAGTTAAACTTAACATTCAAGGCTGACAACAAAGACAACAAATTAAGATAAATTAAATATATTAAGCTGTCTGTCATGGCGATAATTATACATGTTCTTCTCTAAATATGTAATATGGTCAAGGATTTTACTGCAAGACAAAAATGAATTGCAACGATTGTGATTGAGAATTTTTTAATAATCGTTTCCAACAGTTTGTGATCAGTTCCACAATAATAAGGTTGGAGGACTAAGGATCGATACCATAACTTCCTACTCTCCAGAGCATTTTGAAACCAACCAAATAGAACGTATGGGACGTAAGGCATTTTAGACACACAACTCCAGAGACGAGTGTCAACTCTTCATATCTTAGCTCGTTGAGAGCTGAGAGCTGGTCATTAGACCATTCCTGCATGCCTGTAATCATCCAGCTTGAAAAGGAGATAGCAAAGGTTTTCTGCCAAGTCGAACGGCTTAGATGCGAAGCACTATTTATGATAAGACGATTTGCTTCTTCCTTTCAAGAGGCTCAACCCCTGAAAAATGATTTTTGGTTTAAGGTGGCATGGTCCGGAAATCAACTGTGTTTGGGTACTTAGGCCATAATTTTTAATTCAAAATTCAGAAATCGACTGTATAGTGAAAATAAACAACAAACAACCCAGAAGAAGAGACTCCACGTTGTACTCCAAAGCACACCTAAAGTAGGTAAAGTCTTCAGAGAACAATTTAGCGAGATGTTCTCTGTTGTACACTCACCTGCCACAGCCACCAATAATCAGTAGTCTCTTTATTGAGAAATCATCGAAAGTTGTTTGAAACCACGGTAAGCTAAAAGACTTCTTCTAGAAATCTATGGAATGCCGACAAATGGCTGTACCGGAAAAAGTTGCACATGAACAAATACTGTATGTGGCCAGGATAAAAGAGGAAAAGGAAAAAAAAGGTATTAGAATATGATTAAAAAAGAACAAAACATACGCATTCTCCCAACTCATGGAAGTTGAAGAAACTCACGGTTGAAAACAATACCCGGAGAGTTTTATTTAAAGCTTACCAACTGGCTGTTACATTCAAGGTTGGAACGCAGGCTCCTTGAAACAGCGAAAATAAACTGTTCTCAGAAGCAAAGCGAATGGGAAATTTATTAAAAAAGCATTTCAAGTCGCATATTAAATCTCTGTTTACATTTAATAAACTTCGGTTGTTTTCGAAATCGTCAAATAGACATCAAACTGTTTGATCAATCATCAACGTCAGTCGATTTTCTTGCAAATGCATTTGACAAACAAAAATGCTCTGTGGTTTTTCAATATTTTTGTCGTCAACATAATTTTTTTACTGCAAATTTTCGCCACAAATAATTTTTTTTTTTTAATATAATGACTTTGAAACAAACTGTGTTATTGAAATGAATTCTTCTGCATAGCATACAAAATTTTATTTAGATTTCTAAAGACTTGACTTTGCATTTTGTATTTAAAATTACCTAACGACTGCATTTTCGATGACTTTTTAAACAACTGTCAGCTTTGAATTCTGAAAGGTGCTATTTCAAATTCAAAAACCACAGCAGTTGCAGCTTTTTGTTTTGCCATTTTCGACTGGAAAACTGTACTTACTTTGACGTTTCTGTATTCACATCTTGCTCCAACTTCTTTTGTATGGTGAGATGTGAATACGGAAACGTCAAAAAAATCGGGTTTCTAGTCCAACGAGAACACTGGTAATGATAATGATCATCATTTTTCGACGCAGAAATTGCTTTATGTAAATATGAAATCGTCCTCTTTGCCTAAAATCTATTTCATCAACGTCATTCATTTTTCTTGTAAACGCATTTGACGTCGTCAACTCGATTTGTTTTGCTATAGAGTAAGCCCTGCAAATATTATGTCTCCAAACATATGACTTCTTCATAAATATTTCGTTTTAGGTTTACGAACAGGTTGAATTTTGTAGTTTGCGTTCAAAAACATTTCAGCCTTATCTACAAAAGTCATGAGGGGTGTAGTACCTCCTAGCGTGAAGCCACCAACGACATAGTACCCTGCCGATCTTAGGACTCTTAGGACATCAGTGGCATAGTTCAGTCCATCTTAAGCCACCAGGGGCTTTATAACTAACGATCCAAAGCTATCAGGGATGTAGTCCCCACTGTCCCGAAGCCTTTAGAAACATAGTACCTGTCCATATAAGGCCACCAAGGACATTAAGCCCGCTGACAAATGTGAAAGCCTGAGATTTCTGCTGGTCTCACGCCACTAGGAGCATACAACCTGTGAGTTACCAGTGCAAAAGCCTGTCATTCCAAAAGTCATCAGGGAGCATAGTACTTGGCAATTTGATGATCTACTTTTTCCTGCATAGTAGCTGGTCATCTGAGGACACCAGGGGGTTAAAACCTGCTGATCTAATAGAACACCAAAGTCTGCCGTTGTGATAGCCAAGAGATTCAGAGGCATAATATCTGCTGATCTGAGATTAGATTAAACCTGCTGATCTACCAGCGTGAAAAGTCTTTTGTTATCTGAAAACCAAACGGGGCTGGGAGTAGTACCTGCTGATCTGACAGCACCAGGGGTTCAAATATGATGATCTGCCACTGAACTACTATTGCCTGCTGTTCCAAAAGCCACGTGTGGGATGTTGACCTTTCATTCTGAGGCCAACAGAGAGATTAAACCAGCTGATCTACCAGTGTTAAAGTTTGTAATTTCTAAGTTCATAAAGAGCCTAGTACCTGCTAATCTGACAGCACTAAGGAGGTCAAATCTGATGATCAACCAGTGATCTTCTATTGGCTTTACTTCCAAAAGTCACCAGAGGTGTAGTAACTGCTCATCTGAGGCCACCAGAGTTATCAAATCTAATGAATCTAATCATTTACCAGTGATCTATTATTGGATAATTTTCCAAAAGCCTCAAAGAGTGTAGTAGCTGCTCATTTATAGTCACTAGGGTTAAAAAAATGCTAATTTTACAGTGTTAAAGTCTGTAATTTCGAAAGCCAACAGGGGCGTAGCAGTCGCTCATCTAGGGATGTTAATTCAAATGATCTATCAGTGATCTTTAGTTCCTTGCTGTTCCGAAAGATACCAAAGGCATAGCAGCTGCTCATCTAGGGGGCTAAAACCTACTATTTACCATTGTGAAATCCAACAAAGGAATAGTACCTGCTATTTCTTTCCACCAGTTGGGGTTAAATCTAATGATGTACCAGTGATCTCATATTGCTTGCTGTTTTGAAAACAACCGGGGTATAGTAGCCGTTCACCTGAAGTCAACAGGTGGTTAAAATCAGCTGATCTACCAGTGTGAAAGCCTGCCATTCTGAAATTTATCAGGGGAGTAGAAGGTGTAGACGATCTACCAGTGATCTACTACCTAGATTTATCAGTACAGGACCTATCATGTTATGTCACCAGAGGTGTAGTAGCTGTTCATTTGAAGGTTAAAACCTGCTATTTATCAGTGGGAAAGCCACCAGGAGTATGGTACCTGCTGATCTTACCACACCAGGGGAATCATATCAGCTGATCTACAAGTGCAAAAGTCTGCCTTTCCAAAAGCGACTAGGGGAGAAGTACCTTCCCATCTTATTCCACCAGAGGCAAAGGCCTGTAGTTCCTTAAGCCACCAGGGGCGTTGTACCTGCTTTTATAGTTGTATTTTTAGATCAAGAGTTATTTAAATATGATTTTTTATATTGAATTTTTATATTTTTCTTCAGAACGATCCTGGCAACACTATACTAAGCAAAATTTCAGCTGAAAATCAACACCTCCATTTGAGGCCATTCTGTGATACCTGAATAAGCAATTACCAGCGTGGCTTTCAGTACAGAAGGTTGACCGATGAATTCCAAGTAAAGACCCACTACTTTTCCATCGATTTCAAAGCTGATAAGATACAGCGTTAAGCGCCTGAAACTCTAGGTGCAAAAACAATCTCAGTTCTGTAGAATCAATAAAAATATTTTTGAGATAAAATACAACATAAATGTAGGATTATAGCAAACTTGTTTTGACTTATTTAACACCAATGCCAAATTGGTGAAAAAAAGTCCCCACAAATTAATTATTAGCCTAGGTTAGGTCTGTTTGGTACTTCACCTATACACAAGCTGCAAACATTATTTTTATAGCTAAACATTTCTAATAAAATTATTTCCTAGCTAAAATTGTTGTTATTCTAACCTTACAATTACAATGAATCAATTTAAAACAAAAAATAAAAGAAAAAAATACAACTTGGGTTCGTCAATCGCTACAATGTCAAACGTTTATATATAAAAACAGAATTATCTCCTGTATCACACGCAGCAAGCTCATCGTGTATAACATGATTTTAATTTCTAATATCATCGCTGTCGTCGTATATGTAGTATGGTTGTTATGTCGTCGGAAAAATTGAGTTCATGGCTGTTTGTACTCACTACTCGCACAAAATTTGCATTTCTAATTGAAAGTGCAACGAAAAAGTTGGCAACGTTTACGACGACCAACCATCAACTCAGCTGCTGCTCAATCAGAGTGGGGGTATAGTCTCAGTACACACAAATAGTTCTACACCGCTATTAAATTCTCATTTATTTATTATTATTATTTTTTGCATCAAAATGAACGCACACGGCAGTCACACGCTCTGTGCTAAATGCTTGAGGCTTTGAGAAGAGGTTTTCCGTGTGTTCTCATGAATTTACTCGTAAATTGTTCAAACTTCCCTAAACGGTCTGCCACCTACGAAAATACATAGTTAGTACCGCAGATACCCCACCTATTTATGTCAATCTGTTTGGGTTTTTTGTTATATTGATCCTTTTTTGGGTTATTCTGGGGCTTTCTATTAAATTTCAACAACCCAACCCATCCCTACCACTGCTTCCTGGGCCGCCATGACAGACATTAGAAAACAGAAACAACTACCGTTAGTGGGGCTAAATATATGTACTTTATTATTATTTTGGATGTGGAAAGTCTAGCTACCCAAGAACATGCGACGTACAACGACAACGTAACGTCGTCATCATGTGCTGGAGTGAAACAATTTCCTCCTAAAAGTTTTTTTACCCCTGAATTCAAGTTCAAGGTCAGTCATACTGTGCAGGTACAGCCTGATGGCAAAAGCAAGGCAAGGCGCAAAACAAGGATTTCCTTTGAACCCACGAATCCAACCGTTTCATTATCCCATACACAGACAAGCTCAGACAAACAAAAAAAGAAAATAAGTTCCCAGAATCGATTTGATATTGTCTGTCGCGGGGCTTTGCACGCACACAAGGCAAAAAGGATATACGCAGAAGTTTTAAACAGCTCCTGCTCTACCCTGGTTCTTGTTAGATTATTAGAAGCTTCCTTTCTCAGTTCAGTATTCTATCGCTGATAGTGATATTGGAGAAATATTTAGGTGGCTTTTGTTGGTCCTACAAAGAGTTCATTTCACAAAGATTTACATTTACATTCGCCCATTATCCTGGGAGGAAGGAAGGAAGGAAGAAGAAGAAGACAGGACGATATTTCGTGCGTGTGACAAGGCAATATCCTTTCAGCCTTGAACAGTTACTTTGTAGCCCAAAATTTATTGACCTGGCGCGCTACAGACAGCCCGAACTAAGTGTGTATGTGTTTTGTGTTTTGGTGAAATTGCTGATGCTCTGCTTTTTATTTTTGCCAGGAAATATTACACCCATTCTGTTAAAATGGTAGTTGGGCGCCCGCCATTACCGTTCATAAATTTGGTTGTGACTTGCGTGCGATTTGTGTCTGTTTCCATGGAATCCTTTAGTATAGTAGTTGTTGTGTTGATTTGCTTGTATTCGTTTAGTATGGCTTTTATTAACAGGGGGGTGGGGGGTGTGAAGTCTGTATACCACCATTTGGGCCAGACAGTCAATATTTTTTTTTTTTAGACTGAGTGATGGTGTGTATGTTCTGTCATTACTTTTTGACGAAATCGATATTGAGTGATTTTGAATGACATAGAAAAAAACGTTGAAAGTTTGATATGAAAAAAAAAATTGATGGTGTGGATGAACTGCTGGATGATTAATGCGACAGATGAACTGTTTGGTTAAGTACCTACCTACACATTTGTTTTATTTTTAGCAGACGAAAAGAAAATATGAAAATCTGTCCTGTCTGGCTAAAAGATTTCATGTCATTTTGACGATTAAAAATTTGAAGTTCGAGTTCTCATATTGCGCATTATTAGGATTGTCAATACTTTACAGGGTGCTTGAGAAGATATGATGAGAGATAAACCTTTTATAGACCAATGGCAGCGCTCATTTCTTTGTATAGAGCGGTTAACTGGTATTGGTTAATACAGCAAGCCGTATTAACCAATACCAGTCCTAAAGGCTTTACAATGACCTGGGTCCTCTAGATTTGGGGGTTGTGTCGTTGGGTTAACTTCCCTACCAAGTATCAAAATAATTTGGGTTGTAAAAGAGACACGATTAGCCTCGGATAATGATAACCCTCAAATAATAACAAGACCCGGAACATCAACAGATTATGACTTGAGAGTCGTGTGAAATCAATAAGTGATCACTTTTTTCAAAATATAAGCCTAATATGTGGATACGTTCCTCACAATGAAGTTTAAAGCTCTTTTAGGAATGAGTTGTATGACCTTCGGGGAAGAACCAACGCAACATGCCCGGAGAAGAATGGAAAAATATTTGTTTGGGGACCTCAACGTCCAATTTGAAGGGGAAGAAACAATCGGACCTTTAGTTTTATAGACACAGCCTCCATGAAGAGAGTCAATATGATTGACTTTTGATTTATAGACTTTTAAGACGGTCGTAATCGGAGATTATCGAATAGAAATGGCAGTCCTCAGCTGTCAGTTTGATTTGAAAATTAATGAAACACGTACACATATAATCAACTTGTCATTCAGTACAGGTCTTTTTGTTGTTGTTCACATCTTTTCTTCGACACCAAACTGAAATTACAAACACAAAAATTTTAACAAATGAGTTTTGGGGGGAAAAACGTACCAAGGATTGGCATCTTTTATTGATAATCTCTGCTTGTAATATGGAGACAATATGTTTAAGGATCCACAAAGCAACCTGGGGCACCCCAAATGGTCAGTACGTAAATCTAATCGACCATTTGTTAATCGAAGTAGGACACGCCTCGAAAATTTGAATAGTGCCTACTTTTCGAGGGACAAAATTCGACTCAGATCATTCCTTTGTTCCTTGAATCAACCCAAAGACGAAATTTGACGCTGGTCACCTTAGCATACCTGGAGTCAACATCAGAGCATACAATGGGCAACGGAGTAAGAAGTTCTCCGTTGTGCATTCCCCTGACACAAACACTAACCACCCGTGGTTTCAGGATCCGCGAGGTAGTTGAAACCACAATAGGCTACCAACTACCCCCGAAAAAGAATCTGAGGTATGATAATAATTGCGGAAAGCTAAAAAGGAAATAAGAAGGCAGAAAATTGGAAAATAAGAGCAGCGAAAGGGGAGTATCGAAGAGAGTAAAAGAAGATTCTGTGTAGAAAGAAGAAGGTGTATGCAGCTTCCTAGCTCAAGTTAATCGAAGAGTCTCACGATCGAAGCAACATTCAGAAGTTTTATAGAAAAAAACCAAGCAACTGGCTGCTGGTCTTAGGACCGGAAAGTAGATTCTTCGAAACAGCGAAAGTTACTGAGACACCAGTCCACAGAGAATAGTAAATGAATCCAAACAGAATTTCTGGCAACTCTGCTTAATAGTTATCGTATCAAGCAGAGTGAGAAATAGGACAAGCGAACCTAACTCTTGCTAGTAAGGACCCAGTTTACTACCCAGTATAGAAGAGTTAGACTTATCTAGCTACAAAAAAGCTTGAGAATCACAAGGCTACTGGTTCTGATGATTTACCAGTAGAATTCTTCAAGCTTGGAGGGAATGTATTATAAGGTGACATACATCAAGTTTTGGTAGAATTAGGCATATTCGAAGACCCAAAGGTATACCATTTACAAAAAGGTGACCCTTTGTCCTGCAACAAATATCAGACATTTCCCTGAAAAACGTTGCAAATAAGATCCCATCCAAAGTACTGTCTTAAGCCCTTCTGCAACACTACAATATCAGCAAGTAGCGATGTGATTTTCAGTCATGAAGATTGGCCATAGACACAAATGGTTACTTTAAGGCAAATCCTGGAAAAGACCAATTGAAGTCGAGACTCAACATCTATTCATCGATGACTTCAAAGCCGTATATCATAGCATTCATCCTCAGAAGCTCTATACATGGCGATGACTGAAGTTAGGATTCAGGAAAATCTTATCCAGTTATGTAGCGGAATATGAAAAAATACGTGTTGCAATGTGCAACTAGGGAAAACTTCTTCCGAACTATGCCAAATATAAATACAGGGTTTCAGCAAGGAGATGCTTGAGAATTCTTATATCTCGTTCTGGAGCAAATAGGTGTTGACACTCAGGGCATTATTTTCAAGAGATCTATCCAACTTCTAGCATATGCTGATGATAATAAAATCATCGTCCGCTCCCAACAGGCTTTTAAAGAGGACATTTAAGAACAGGCGATATTTGTTGGTCTTAAAGTAAACGAGGACAAAACAAAAAGATCTGTCAACTGGCTAGGACAAAACGTCACTGTTGATAGCAACAACATTGAAGTGATTACGGAATAATTTATCTACCTTGGAGTAAACATTAATGTCACGAATGACAATTTAGTGGAGAATCGACGAAGAATAACTTAACGAACCATGATACCTCGGTTAGTTTCAAAACACCTCATCCCTCACATGAAAGACAAAGTACAAACTCTGTAAGACCCTTATACTGTCGGTACTGATTAATGACGCCAAATGTTTGACGATCAGCAGAAATGGAGAGCTGATACTGGGGTGTTTCCAAGGAAAAATTCTTATTAGGTCCTATGTTCGAGGAGGGCGAATGCAGGAGAAGATACAACCGTGAACTCTATGAACTGTAGAAAGATGTATTCTAGAAAAACTAAAACTTGTCGACTACATTAACTCGACCACATCGGGAGAATGAACAGTTTAGCTCCAGCCTAAAAGGTCTTCGAATCCCAGCCCCCAGGTTCGAGAAAATAAAGAAGACTGTACTTCTGGTTTAAAAACCAAGCCCACACCAGCCAGGTAGCTTGATCTAGATGACTGAAAGTAGCCTGTTTATATCGTAGAAAATGTAAGGCTGCCGTATCTCAGACTGCAACCCTTTTTGGATAGGGATCCAGAAAAGTAAGTAAGTTGTACAATTAGTTTTAGGAATTTAATTTTTAAGCTCGGTCAATTTATCGAGCCATTTAAAAACTGTTTAAAAGAGACTAATGTCACGACCATTTTCTCAGAAATGCAAGGATGATTTAAGAAGCTTTTGCCTTGAAAAAGTTCTCTGTTCAATTGTTACACTTAATAAATAGACTTTTGGTCAGTTTTTGTGGGCAAATACTCTTATGTGCGTTACACTGTGGTTCAGGAGTGGAGAAAAATTGATTACGTACTTGTTGCAGTATTCGAAGAAGGATTTTTTTTTTTAGATCAGTTTCTGAAAATAAAATTTTGGACTCCAAAGTTGATAAATGAGATTTCAATGATTTTGAAGCAAAAAATGGGCATATACTTCAAAGTAGATTATTTTCAGAAGTAAGTTTATGTTTTTAGATGCCCCAAAATAAAAAATTCTTGAATGATTTTTTTCTTATGGGATTTTAAATCATTGCCCTAGATTATAGAAAAACTTATGTGTATGCTATTTGTGGTGGTAGATTTTTTTATTAATACCATTTTTAATTCATACATTATCCAATTTATGACTTTAACGTTTAAGCCCTACACTAAGGTTCACCAAATAGAGCTTTATATTTCTTAGTTTAGGTAAGCAGTACTTCTTTCCAGTACCCTCTAACTAGTGGTTGCTGTAAAAACTTTGTACGACCTACAAGTTTTTTAAAAAGGTATTTTCTAGAAATTTGTTTCTAAGTAGTTTTTGCTCATTTTTTTTTTTAAGGAAACAATAAAGGAAGAAAATAGAAATTTGTCAAAAACGCCCAAAAAAGTAAGCGTAGTTTGTAATCCTGATATTGGGCTACGGAAATCCGTTCTGTTTTCTTAGAAACTAGTCAAAACACAAATTTTTTTACAAAAACCGCCTCAAAAGTGGGCTTGAAAAAAGTTTTGTATGAATGTTAGGTTAGGTTAGGTTAGTAGGGTCATGCATAGCACAGAGGTTGTTGCATACACGGGGCCCATTAGTCAATTATGATCCCCTTACAAAATAAATTATAGATGCTCCTTAAGTAGGGCTTAACAAGGCTGATAGTACCTCGTGGCATGATGGTTAGTGCGTAGGACTCTCATGCCAAAGGTCTGGGTTCGATTCCCAGCCGCTGCCACCTAAAAACAGACATTTTTTTTCCGAGGTACTGCCTCTTGAGAAGAACTGACAAATCTTCTAAGAGTGTAGTTGTCATAAATAAGTGCTTCTCATCAAGCCGTTCGGACTCGGCAAAAAATTGTAGGTCCCTTCCATTCATTGCCAAAAATACGCACACAGGAATGGTTGAGAGTTGTAAGTCACTAGGCCTTAGTTCTCCACGAGCTGTTGTGCCACCAAATTTTTTTATAACTAGGGCTGGCCACGATACCAAAAAAGTCTCAGTATCGTTTGGTATCGGTATCGGAAACCGAAACGATACTGAGACGATACCAGCTCCAAAACGATACCGGGACCATACCAAACAATACCCAATTTTTTTGACCAAAATTTACCGATACTCTCGGTAGTATCGTTTGATGTTGGCAGAAAATATAGATTTTTGAATATCATTATTAATTTACTACGAATAAACACTTTTTGTAATTGGTTTCTTGGAAAAGGCTCTTATGATTTTGATTTTCAGAGCTTTTCTTTTTTACAGAGTTAAGGTTTAGGCAGTAATTTTAACTACAACTAACCCCTGCCACGCCCATTCAACTTACATATGCTGGCTTTCTCTGAAACCAATGATTTGGATGAAATTTTCAGACTTGGATCTCTTTAGTGAGAAATTGACTTAAGTGAAATCCATAAAAAAATGTGTGTGCATTGTTTTCTTGTGAACTTATGACCCAACGTCAAAAATTTTGTGTGGAATTCCTGATCGGAACTTTACTAAGACATTGTGAAACAAGTCTTTAAAAATTCTTAAGAAAGTTGAAAACTTAATGGTTTCTATTTCATCGACATTCTGATAACTCCAATAGAAATCGCCTCAGAATAAACCCAGACTGACCTGTTAGGACCCGTTTGTACCATATCAAGATTCTTATATTCTTTTTATTAAGCGATAAAATGTACTGAGTATTCTTTTCATTGATTCTTGGTCCTAAACTTCTAAAGATAACGCAGTCGTTCCTGGACATTTGTGGATCAGTTCTTGATTTGCTTTTTTTTATTAGGTCTATTTTCCTTTTATCAGACCGATGATGGGAATGTCTGGTTCCTTATCTAATTGGTTATTACTATTTCTATTTGAAATTGACCCTTTCCTTGTAAATTCATCTGCTATATCATTCCCAATAGAGTCTGACTTTCGTAGTGTTACAAATATTATTCAGTATGCCTCGGCATTTTGCTATTGCCTTGAATCTTGTACTCTCACTGGCTATTTCTTTGATAGCAACTTGGCTGTCTACACAAAATTTGATCTCTGATGAGCTTAGTTTTTTGTGTATACCACACGCTTTTTCAATAGCGTAAATTTTTGTCTGAAAGAGACACTACACTCATCAGTCTCTAAAATATTAAGAACTTCACTAAATACGCCAGCTCCTGTTCCTTCTTCTATTTTTGATCCATCGGTGTAGAAAGGGTAAAGAAATATCCATGTTCAATGATTACTGAGTTGGGCTTTACCATCCATGCCTTTCGGGTATAAAAATAGAAAAGGGGTTGTAAAACATATTACAGGTAGTCAGTTGTCACATTTAGTCCGGCCACTGTGTCATCAGGATAGACCTAGGACCATAGGTGCTCTGCTTCCAAGAGCCCAGTTCTTTGAGTTGAAGTGCGCTTTTGGCTGCTGTGCATCTCTTATGTGCTCTCCCCTGACTGGAGGATTTAGCATAATTTCCAGCCTTGCTTGTGGTGTAGACCTCTGTACTCCCATTATTCCTTTACAGGCTAGTCTTTTACATCAAATTTTGAAAAATGATTTGAATTTATTTCCGCCTAAAGTGCAATTGACTTAAAGAATATTGCTGACAAACCATTCATAGTGAACAACCAAACTACCGCATACTGACAATAAAATATGGCGCACCCTATTAAGGTAGGTACCTATTTAAAATAAATATTTAAACTTACTTTTTACCTATTTGAATAGAAAATTGCTTTTTCTTTTCGAAAAAATAAAACAAATTAAACAGTTTTCTTTATTGAAAGCTTATATAGATATAAATATGTGAATTCACTTTGATAAAATGTATAAAATGCGGTAATAACAGCTATTTGTTAGTGAACATGCCCTTATAAAAATCACGAGGAAAAGGGGATTCCAATATCTTGCAAAACCTACCAAGTAGTAGGTAGTAGGTACATAATTTACTTTGAAAAAAAAAACTTTTGAAACATTTCCTGAATGTTCTCTTCCGGTTCTACAAATAATCTGTTTAAAAAAAAAAACTTATAAATACCTACTCACTTACATTTTCTACTTAAATGTCTATAAAAAATCCTTCTATCGAAACTCCTCATCGCTTTTAAATGCAGATACTTTACTTTGAAAAACGATTAGATAAAATGTTACCTTTTATTCTTCAACAAAAAACTTGTATGAGGAAAAAAGTATAAAACATATGTCCTTACCTGGAATGAAAAGAAAAAAATAGGATATTAATAGATTTAGATACCAGAAAAAAAAACAAATAAATAAAAAGAAGAAATTTAAATAATATATATTCAGGATAACAAGGGAATAAACAATTCAGGAAACTGTCAGCAACGACAAACAAAATAGTAAAAAAAAATAAACTTCTATTATTCTCCTGCGCAAAGATATCCTACCTCTCTGTAGAGAACATGCACAAGCAGGTAATCCTAAATAAAAAGGGGGAGAAACTCTTATTTGTTGTTGTTTGCTTTAAATGATTTCTTATTCCAGACACGCGCCTCTTCACACAAGCCCACAATAAATTTATAGAAATATTCATGGTGTCTCTTCTACAAGGTTAGTGCCTACATTGCTGTCGGATGACAACGGCGGCGCGGCCGGCGGCGCGGTGCTGATGGTGACAGTGGCAATGGCGGTTCTTGGGTCCCAAGTCCACAAAACAAAGATTCTTCTTCACACCCGTCCGGGAGTTTATTATCCAAAACTGATTTTTCTAGCGGAAAGGGTCATGGTCAAATGAATTCGATATCAAAATCCACCGCGCCACCATCACCAAGAAATCAATGATTTTTGATCTGTCTCCACCTACAATCGACCGACCGACGACCGACGACCGAAGACGTTATAAGTGACTCAAATAGTGTCGCCTAATGGGTCTGGCCTATTCTTTTGTTGTTATGGCTCCTGTATACCAATTAGAGTAATGTCAGTTGGATGCATCCTTTGCTATCAATCAAATAGCTGCTGCTACCGATCATGATTTCGATGATGATCATCATCATCGTCATCGAAAAGGGGCAATGTTTCGTTTCAAACAGGATAGACGTTTGGACTTAATGAGCTATTCGTATGGATGGAGGTGCTTTTTGATTTGTCACCCGGTCTTACCCTAAAGTTTTGACTCATACCGAAGGTAAAGATTGTTGTTTAGAAGAAACATGTTCAAGAAAACTATTAAATTACAAAGCAGTCTGCTTTCCAAATTAAAAAAAAAAAAAGAAAACAGAACGGAAGTGTGATTTTAAGGTTGATTTTATGATCAAATCGATTTTTTTTGTTATGTTCGGTGAATATCGTTTTGATTTTCCTCTTTTTTTTTAGAACTGGAGCTGGTTTTTTAATTTTTGGGATCACTGAACTTATAGGCCAACAAAATCTTCTTGATTGTAGACGTCTGTGAAGTTAGCATGACAACATTGCATTTTGTTTGCATTTCTACGAGTATTCCCGATTTTGTAGTTCACCAAAAAAGGGTACAATCAAGTGTATTTTAGAACTAATCAAGCTAGGAAGTTGTGGTATGGCTTTAAAACTGCATTTCATAGGCTTGGTCCTAATTTTGAATTTCATGCAGGGTCTCTGCCTGAAAAATTGCGGCCTTCCATCGTATGCAGTCCCTTGCACGCTCACTTCAGTCACCGTTACCAAGCGCTCTTGTATCTGTAACGAACTCGTCTTTGTAGCAGAGGTTTGATCTTTCTGGTTGTCTCGAACCTGCAGGCCGGAAGATTTTCTTGGCTGGAACGTTGTTGTCTATTTGATCAATATGGCCCAGCTAGTGTAGTCGACGTGTTTTGGCTCTTTGGACTTCCTGGCGTTCACTTTGTCTTTCGAGAAAGTAGTTTTGAACCCATTTGCTTGGCCAAACCGAAGAAGCAGCGGTTTGTAAGGGTGATTCTTCGTCGTTTTTCTACTAAGGTGTCATTCGTTGGATTGATGTTTGCCCCGAGATAGGTGAACTCTTTGACTACCTCGAAATTACTGCTACAAACAGTGACGTTTTGTCCTAGGTGATGGACAGATATAGCTTTGTTTGTTGATATCATATACTTTGTTTTATCCTCATTCACTTTTCACACAGGCGTTTCGCCTGTTCATCAATGACTGTGAATGCTTCAAGTACAGCTCGCTTGGTGTGGCCGATGATGTCGATGTCGCCGCATAGCCAAGCAATTGAAAAGACCTGTTGAAGATAGTGCCTTCCAAGTTAATGCACTCTTGCATACTATCTGCTCCAGGAATAGGTTGATGAAATCACATGATAGCGCATCTCTCTTTTTTGAACCCTGTACACTACTGGAATAGCTCAAATGAGCTGTTACCCATTTGCACTTTGCTTCGCGTATTTTGTAACGTCAGCTGGATCAATTTTTTCGGGATCCCAAGATCCGACATCAGCAATAGAAGCTCTTGGTGATTTATGCTATCATATGTGGCTTTAAAGTCGATGAGAAAATATGGCAAGTCTCAACTTCAAATTCGTTGGTTTATTCCAGGATTTGCCTCAATGTGAAGATTAGGTCTATCGTTGATCTACCTGGCCCAAAGCCACACAGGCACGTCCCGATCAAAGTGTTGCAGAAAGGTTTTAGGATATTGTAGGCAACATTAAGCAGGAATATGCCTCTTCAAATTAAGGACTTCAAAATTTGGACCTTAGCTAGGTATTAGATAGTCTTGAAATGCAAACAAAAAAACGGAAAGTTTGAAGCCTTATCTATTGCAAGATATTAGCATGTTTGATTCCTGAGATCGAGGATGTGATCTGCTAACTTGAAATCATCAACGCATATCTCTTAAAATATGTGATTGAAGAAAAAGACACTGTGCTCCAAATATAAGGATCTGCCAAAGAAAATTTTGAAGCCACGATGCAAATTATATAAGGCTGGCTTACCATTTTTCAATTCTCAATACCAAAGAAAGAGCTGCATCCAAAGATGTAGAGACCCAGTATATTAGTGGATGGAGGAGATAGTCGTTCTCCGTATGAGGGGCTTACACGCAAAGTCATCAAGGGAAGGAGAAGAAAAGATGAACATCTTGAGGACGTCTTAAAAGAATTCAGAACGAAGTGATCCTAGCTCAAAGAGGATATCAACTTGAACAAGAAGTGGTAGTTGAAGGGTGCCCGCCAAGACATAAACAGTGATCCCTGGGGAAAAGGCTACAATATTGTTATTCAGAAGAAAAATATAAGACGCATCGTCAATACGCTTTTCCCAATTCATGTTATCAGCCCCCCTCCCCCCGACGCAACATTTTTTTAACAGCAAGAATTAACCTTTGAAATCCTGCAAAATTGATAAATATCTGTACTTGATGGAATACCAGCTTCAAGTGCACTGAAAGTCACCACCCAAGCATGCTGCTGCGTAGGATGCACAACAGACCTCCCCAAACTGATCAGCAAAGGCAAAATAGAACGGGATTCTGCATACTCTTGTTCTTATTAAAGAAGCTGCAACCCCCATTCAAGAACTGCTATATGAAGAGCGGAGGACTTAGCAGAAAAATGGTACGGCTTCCGGAAAGAAATACGATCAGAGCACTAGCGGATCGCTTCCAAAACCACCAAAGAGGGAAACCACTTCTTACTTCAGAACGATAATTTTTTTAGCGAATCTGAATATACGGAAGGCTTTCTATTCCGCCAGTTGCCAAGATGAGATGGACAAGCTCAAGACAAGGCTTGAAATTCAATTTTTTTTTAAGTGAATAGTGGAGGACTATCTAAATGACTTTGATCTGACTTTGAACACTACACGTCGGTCAAAGGAGGAAGGAGCAGCGCAGGGATCCATTTCGGGACCTAACTTCGGGGAGAAACAGCTTATTTGATGGCATCTATAGTATGAAATTCCCTGAATACATCTTCCTGATGGGGTATGTTGACAAAATCACCAGCAAGAACAGCAAAAGACGTCGAATGACATACAATTTCTGATAGTACAAACATGGCCTCAATATGGCCATGGGAAAGACCAAGAAAGTTCTCCTAACGACTAAAAAGGTTCCCAATGGTAATGGGTAATGGACTTTCAAATAGGTTCCAAGATCATAAGGAGCAAATATGGCCTGAAGTTTATAACTCGTCTCTTTCTGCCATCAGAATGAGCGCTAAATGTAACAACTTCGCAAAAAAGACTGATAGAAAATATTGTAGGCTCTACGGCCAGCAGGTGAAAATTTTCTGAAGTCAACCATAAATGTCATCTTCCTATATAGAAGCAAAATTTGGGCCAATGCACTCAGACAAGAAAAGTACGGTAAACAAATGGCATTGGTACAGCGCCAGTCCCATCGATCTTCTAGCGATAAAAAGAAAATACGAGTACGATAAAAAGATGGAAATTGGGCTGGAAGTGGAAACGGAGGAGGCAACTAACGAAATACAAGTTCCGTTGAGCACTGGAGCTTGGAAAGTATAAAGGATGATGAACGGCCAGGCTGATAGGGAATGTGCCTGAGTTGAAAGAACGGAAACACGGTGAAGTAAAATATTACATCATCCAGTTTCTTACCGGATACGGGTATTTCAAGTTTATTTCTATAAGATCGGTAAATCAAACAGCCCAGCCTGCTCAGTGCAGAGACCCTGGAAACAGACAATACCCAACACACCTTCTTCACCTAGCGAAGATGGGAAGCCAATGCTTCTGGAACTAGTGAACTTAACTTCATTGGTGACATCACGTCAGAAAACATAGTTCAAAAGATGATAAACAGAAATTAATGTGGGTGTCAATTTGCTAATACCAGTTGAAACAAACATTATTTAGTAAAATCTTTCTAGCCCTTTTATTTAATGACAAACAAAACACCTTCCAACTTAGTTTAACGTTTTTTTCTTAACTATCTAAAAAATACTATTTCCATTACAACTTCAGACATGTTATATTGCATCTAATTTTTTTTGTTGATATGGCAGGTATATACAAAAAAAAAAATAAACAGTACTTGATGGAGATTTAATATGCAACACGTTTATGCTAAACAGCCTACGCATTTTGATGGGGTATTTTATTTTATATTTTGCAATTCATGACCACTGTCACTTTTATAGCAAAGCAATAGCTCTGGTTGGTCTTTAAGTTTTGCCCCTATATCGTATAGATATGTAAGCTTTGCAAACATGGAACACTATAAATTTCCACAAACTCGGAGTCCCTTGACCGAAAAATCTCAATTCCGTTGCTGCAAGCTTGCATATAATGAATTAAATGTCTATTCTTCCATTATAGAGTTCTGGTTTGCATATAAATTAACATTAATATTTTTTTGTTTAAAACACCTGAAATTAGAATAGGTGTCCCTAAATTTAATAGTGAATTTAAAATTTTGAAGCTTTGTATCTTGTTAAAGAAAGAACTGGTTACAGTGCAAGCATTTTGTTCGTCCGAAGCCGCACGAGTTCATCAGAAGGATCGATCGTTCAAATCAGTTTGATTTTTTCTGTAGCGATCTGACAAACAGTTCTGATGAATAATTCCGACGCCAAGTTTTGACAAAAAAAAAAATGAAAATAGTTGGGAAGGCTAGTTTTTCTGTACCATTTTTCTTCCAAAATTACTATGGAAGAAACGTTATAGTCTTCTAGAGCGTTACTGAGACCAGAAATTGAGGATTTTAATTTGAATATGAGCTTTGTGTTGTTGTAACAAGGGGCTACATGCCAAATAAACACCAGGTTCGAAAATTGTATAATTTTTTGTCTAGGGTCTAGGTGATTTTTCTTGGTCATATAACCTTGCATCGTTGAGTCATCTTTATAGAGTTCTGCTGGGGACATTAACATCAAATTCCTCACTTATTTCGGCCAAAATTACGCGGGAGAAATTAAAAGGATCGGATTATACTTTCTGACAATGGTCTTGTCAATGCGTATGGAACTTTTGTTAAGGGTGGCTTTTAAATTTTTTTTTTTTTTTTTATTTTAAGATCAGGATCGTGTTTCACTTAATTAATGACGTTGAACTCCATTTTTCGATAAAATTTAATTACATTTTTGAAGGATTATTACTTTGTTCAAGGAGCTGAGCTCATAGATAAAACTTCTTTTCATGAGTCCAATGAACGCCTCTGCCCATATTGTGATAATACCGTTTATACAGTGTGATTAGTATAAGGTGCACCAAAAAGCTGGAGCAAGTAGGATGGGTTAAGACAAGAAAAAAATCGTATGGGCGGGGGGTCGTTTTCCCCCGTTTGGGCAGAAGGGGCAATTTTCTAAAAAAATTTACTTAAAATAGAAAAGAAAAAATATTTAAAAACAACGGTACAATTTAAAATACCATGATGTACCTTTTTGGAAAGTTAGAAATCTCTTTTTTGATTTTCATTTTAAATAAAGTTGTGTTAGTAAACAGTTTTTGAAAAATTAATTTTCAAATTCGAAAACTTGAAAAAATAAAATAATTTTAATCGTTGTGGTCAATAAGGTGTCTCTTGCTTTTACTCAATAATTTAACGCGACTACAAAATAAAGTTCAAATCCTTTAAGATCTTTGTTGGATTAATCCATTATAAACAATAGTTTCTTTAAAGACTTTAATTAAATTAAAAAAATAAATAAGAAAAAATTTAAAATTAATTTTTTTCAAAATTTTATGTAATCAAGTATAATTTTTATTTGCAAAATTCAATGCTTTTATTAATTTTCAATAAAAAACCTTTCCATTGACATATGTCACGATTTATTTTTTTTACATTAACAAAAGTTTACGCAAGCTAACGCAAATCCACGCAAGTCTACGCAAGTTTACGCAAGCTTATGCATGTAACTTTGAATGCGTATATTTCCAGACATCGTAGACGGTTCTAGTTTTCAGTTTTGGAAAGCTCTTAAAAATTTCTATCGATATTTTTCTATCTTCTACAAGGCTTGGTTTTGGAAATATCATCATCCAAACACATCAAGGTGGGTGTTTGGAAGCAGAAAATCAGTAAAATCACTTTGGAGAAAATATTTCCTCAACCCAACGATGAAAACAAATTTGGCTTCGATGTGTCGATAGGGTTTGAATAGACCTTTCCATTAATGTATGGCACGATTTATTTCATTAACTTTGAAAAAAAAAGTTTGTTTTTTTTTTGAAAAAACGGCAAGGGGTTAGTCCATGCTTTTTTCCAAAATCCATGAAAAAAATTTGTGACGAAATTTTTACAGTTTTGGAAAGGTGTGTTCATTTCCTATTGACCACTGAAAACTGCAACGATTTTGAAAGCTCGGTTCTTTAGATATTCGCATTTAACGGATTGCGTAAAAACTCAGTAAAATTACATTGGGTGCGAATATCTAATGAACTAGACATTGCAAAAGCTTTTGGTTTTCACAAACGGAAAGCTTTTGAATAGATGATGTAGAATTTGAAAACCGAAATCATTTGCATGGCTTGGCGGCGAAGATACATCTGTGCAAAGGCATTTTCAGGCTAAATGCAAATAATCGAATATCACTTTGGGTGCCTATATTTTGAAAACCAGATATCATAGAAGGTTCTAGATTTCAGTTCTGGAAAGCTCTTAAAAATTTCTGTACCACATTACCCTACTTTAACCTCTTTCAAGGCTTAGTTTCAGAAATATCGCCATCCAAAGACATTAAGGAAGGTATTTGGAGGCAGAAAATCAGTGAAATCACTTCGGATGCGAATATTTCATATACAAGCCTATGAAAAAAAAAATTGGCTTCGATGTGTCTATAGGGTTTGAAAAGACCTTTCCATTAACGTACCGCATGATTTATTTCATTAGTTTTGAAAAAAAAGTTTGTTTTTTTTTTGAAAAAATGGCAAGGGGTTAGTCCATTCTTTTTTTCGAAATCCATGAAAAATTTGTTTTTCAAAATTTTCACATTTTTGGAAAGGTGTATTAATTTCCTATTCAAAACTGAAAGCCGCAACAATTCTGAAAGCTCGGTTCGTTAGATATTCGCATATAACGGATTGCGTAAAAATTCACTTAAATTACATTGGATGCAAATATCTAATGAACTAGACATTGCAGAAGCTTTTGGTTTTCAAAAACGGATAGCTCTTAAAAAGTTAATGTAGATTTTGAAAACTGAAAGTATTTGCATGGCTTGGTGGTGGAAATATATCTATCCAAAGGCATTTTCAGGCTAAATGCAAATAATCGAATATCATTTTGGATGTCAATATTTCGGAAACTATGTATCATAAGAGGTTTTTATTTTCAGTTTTAGAAAGTTCTGGAAAATTTCAATATCATATTTTTTATTTTAACCTTCTAGAACTCCTTGTTTCTGAAATATCGCGATCCAAAGACATTAAGGTAGGTAGTTGGAGGCAAAAAATCGATAAAATCAGGTAAAGTCGCTTTGGATGCGAATATTTTACTAAAATGACCTCAAAACAAAATTTTCTGGCGTTTTTGGAAAGATGGGTTAATTTTCTACTCAGCACTGAAAATTGTACAAAATTTGAAGTCTTGATTTAGAAAATATTGCAACTTTCGGAGAAATTGAAATTTGTTTCAAAAAAATCGTGTTTATTGTTTCGATATTTTGGTCTTAAGAATATTATTTGAATCAATTAATTTCTCAGAGAACCATGCTCTTCTCTTATATCAAATAAAACAAGTTTTTTCAGAACCCTGATTTTGAAAAATATCCACCCACTCTCACGCCCCTTTTAATAGAAAATTAGACTTTCAATTTTGTAAACTAGCTGCTAACAACATTTTAAACATCATATTTTAAAATTTTTGTATTCCGCCCACTTCCACACCTGTCTTTTGAATAAATTAAAAAAAAACTAGTTTTCATGTAATTTGAGACACGAGACCTTAATTTGCTGCTCAAATTCCTGGTGCAAACACGCATATTTCCACTAATGTGGAACTAATGTTATTTTTGTTATGCTACAAACACAAATTGTTTTTAATCGCATACAATTTCAAAAACAAAGTTTTTGACAGTAAAATTGCTTGTTTTCATAATTTTTATTTTGGAAATTTTTTACAAAAAAAAAACAATATTTTTTTATCGAAAATTAGAAAACAGTTTTTTTTTAATTTGCCCAATCCCTCACTTTTTGAAGTTTCGGTAGCTTTTAGTTAGCCCTGCTCAATCCAAGTGGATTCAATTCGACTGAATATGAGAACAGCCACCATAGTGAGACATTGTAAGTGTTGCCGTTGTTTGTAATATTATTTTCTATTTTAAGTAAGCAAATAAATTTGCTTTAACTCTGTTAATATTTTCGATAGCTTATTTTTTACTTGCGATATAGATACTATAGGACAAGTTTTGGATTCGTGAAAGAAAAATTTCGAGATAACAGTGAAACATGATATTACGATGATAGAAAAATTTTATATATAAAAAATTATTTTTTTTAGAAAGCCGCTCCAACGATTTTAAATTTTGTGTGTTGCATATATTCATATTTTTTCAAGTAATCAAATGGCATACTTGTTTTCGGACTCTAAGTTTTTAACTAGTTGATTATACAATTAGAAGAACGATTTAAATGCTTTTTCTATATTTTTATATTTTTTTTATAAATATTTTCATATTTATAATAAAAGTTCTTAATTCCAAGCAACTTGAACATAAGAGCAAGTACGTGTGATCCAGTCGTGCATTTTATTTCCTACCTACAGTTTCACATGAAATAGATTACTGTAAAAGTCAGTCTTTAGTATAAACCGAGCCACCACAAAATGAAAAAAAAAAAATATATTGTTTAAAATACTATTGTTTAAATAAATAATTTATTCAATGTGTTTTTCTATTGTCTTTCGAAGAAAAAATTAAATTGTAAGAGTATTTTGTGTTTTGATTTTTAAAACAGTTTTTTGTATTTTCTCAACATTCAAAATTATCGAGTTTTCTGGTTTTTGCCCTGGATGCTTCAATTCTGTCTGTCTCTGTTCGAATACGGCCTAAATGGCTGGATCACTTTTCTTAAATTCGTCACAAATTGGCTGATTCATAACACATTTTTTTTCCTTTTTTTAGAATAGACAAATAATAGCGGTACACACAATTATTTTAGCGATTTTTCAAGATCTTATTTTTCTCAAAAACGGCACAATAACTTTTTCTAAAAAAAAAATCACAAAATTCCTTTCAGTAAGTGCAATCTTTGGATGGAGAACTATTTTTCAAAAAATGATTATTAATGGTTGTTCCCAAGAAACTATTTTTACTTGCGATATAGGAACTATAAGGCAAGTTTTGGATTCGTGCAAAAAACAAAAATCGAGATAACAATCAAACATGACATTGCTATGATAGAGAACACCAACAAAGTGGGTGGCAAAAATTTGTCAGTGTGTCTGTCTGATCGGCTTGGACCTAAAAGATTGGTTCGATTTTCTTAAAACTTGGTACAAAGTTTTGGTTTTTGGTGATTCTGTCCACACATTTTGTTTTTAAACTAAAAGTAACGGTACCTGCTGCGCAAAACATTTTTCTAAGCAATTTTACAAAATCTTATTTTTCTGAAAAACGGCCCAACAACTTTCTTAAAAAAAATCAATAAATTTCTTTTGGTTAAGGCTACCTTAAGATAGGAAACTATTTTTCAAGAAATAGTTTTTAATGGTACCTCCTCAAAGAAACATTTTTTTATTCACGATTTCTTTGAAATGGTATAAATTTTCTTATACAACGCAAATTGTTTTTCTTACTAAAATTTTCAACAAAAATATTTTTTTTGTTTTTAAAAACTGTTCAAATTTTTTTTTTGAAAATCAAATATTATGAACATTTTTAAAAACTTGGTATTTAAGGTTTTTTTCTTGCTCTGTGATATATTTTAAGACATTTTGTACTTGTATTAATTAATAACGGTACCTTCAATAAAAATGTATTTACCTTTAAGAAAAATATGTTTTTCTTAAAAATGTCTCGAACAATTTTTATTAAACTTTTTCTGTATGCTTTAAATAATGCAATACACCACCAAAAATTATAAAAAATACAAATAGCAACTATCAATAGCACCTCTCATAGAAGATTTTTTAAAATTAATTTTGAATTTTTTCACTATCGGCTTAACAATTTTAAGTTATTTTTTATATACGAAAAAAATCCGATAAAATTAGAAGAATTGCAAAACTAAATTTTCTAAAAATAAGTTTTTGAATTTTTTGAAAAAAGTTTAAATTTTTTTTTTAAATTTGATATCTCAAAAACGGGTAGACAGTTTTTTTTTTGAAATTTTATTTTTAAATGCACATAAATAAATAACTTTACGATTTGCATAACAAAAATTTTAAGATTTTGATATATGAAAAATATTTTTTTATAAAAACCACTCTTACAATTGAAATTGTTTTTTATACAATTATATTCAAGAAAGAAAGATTTAATTCATCTCAAACTCTCAAAGAAATTTTTTAAGTTAATTCAAATATCATACTTCATGTTTTTAAACATTTTTCTCTAATAATTTTCACCTCTTAATATATAATTTTCTTAAATCGTCAGCTACAGGGTGTCCGCCGGGAAGGTATACAACTTTGTTTTGCCGCCATTTTGGTAAACATAAGTCTTGACAGTTCATATTTGGCAGTCGTGAAGTAGACTCGTGTCAACATGACAACAAAATGCACTATTTATCGTGTAGTGAATGATTTCGAATAAAGAGGGTCTGTAGGTGATAGGCCCAAGCATGGACCACAACGTACAGCAAGATCGGCTGAAAACATTACTGCTGCTCAAATAAGTGTTCAAAACAATCCATCAACCTCAATTCGACGCTGGCCGTGCTCAGGAGCTTGGTCTTCAAAGAACAACTTTGAAAACTTTTTAACGCTACAACTGTATGCTTTGGGCTTGATTAATATGTGTTGCCAACAAGAAAGAATTACTGCGAGACTTCTTTCCGCAACAAGTTATTTCAAAAAAAATGGTGATGTTCCACGGTCGCCTGATTTCACTGCTCCGGACTTCTTTTTGTGGGGATATCTGAAAAGCAAGGTTTATGCAAACAAACCAGAAACACTTGAGCAACTCAAACAAAATATTCGTGATGGAATCAATGAAATACCGCGTGAAATGTGTGAGAATGTAATGAAAAATGTGCTCAAAAGGGCTCGCATTTGTGAGACTAACAGAGTCGGACATTTACCTGAAATTATATTCCATACATAATTGCCAACATTTAATAAAACATTTATCAATATAAGATCCATTCTCTTTCAATTAATAAAACATTATAAACAAACAAAGTAGTATACCTTCCCGGCGGGCACCCTGTATAAGAGCAAGAAAGTGCGATCCAGTCGTGCATTTTATTTAATTTTGATGACCATTTTTTTATTTATAGTCATTCGAAGTTTTTGTATAAAAAATTTATTTAACTCAGAAAATAATGACAAAATTCGAAATCAAAAAAGGGGATGCTTTCAAAATTTGCGTATTTTTTTCTGTTTATTTAGTAAACCGTTTTCATTTTAGCGAACAGAGTAAAATTATCAAAAGCAAAGAAATCCAAGAAAAATAATATTTTCTTCAACTGTTTTTTTACATTTGAATGTAAAGTACCGTTATTTACTGTTAAAAAAAAAGATAAAAATGTTCGGAAGATCATCAAAAACTCCTTAGTACCAAGTTAGAGTCACTTGTTTTTGGGGGCTCTGCCGGAAGTCTATTATTAATGTTGAAATGCTAAAATAAATTTAAAAAAATTTTGACAATTTAAAAACAAAATCTTTATAAATAAAAAAAATCTAAAAAAATTAATACTATACAAAATTACATACTGCTATATTTATAAGCAAATTTTTAAAACTAATGTATACTTTAAGGAAATAGATAAACCTTAACAGAGCTTGTAAGACCTTAAAATTTTATCTGATTTTGATTAAATTTAACGCATATTTAGTTCACAAAGTGATGTTGAGATACATATTTTATCAATTCTTTGTCATGGTTAACTTTGACAAAAATTAGTTATCCACAATAAAATAATAAATAATAAATAATAATAGTAATTAAAAAAAATAATAATAAAATAAAACTACTATTTTATTTATTTGTTAATCAATCAAGTGTTTATTTATATTAATTTTTGAAGATATCTTGGTCTTGGGGATAAAATTTTGAAATCGAGCATACAAAAAAATGTATTTTGCAGCGGCCCTGCGGAAGGCGAAAATATAAAAAATCTTGCAAGAGTAATTCTTTCATAAAGAACTCTTCTTAGCCGTTCGGATTTTATAGACAATTATAAGTTCCCTTTTTTGCTTCTGATGTGGAATCATTAAACTATCGAATTTCCTCAGTCAAAATCCGTTTTTCTTTGATTCAGTTGTTTTGATCAACAAGTTGAAGGCAATCTGAATAATCTTCTTTTTTTCTTGATTTTCATTCAGAAAAGAAAAATTCAGCATTATGGTTGACTCTTTTATTAGTAAAGTCACTTTAAAATTTATACATAAGTACACCCTGAGGAGGCATATTTCAAAAGACAGTTTTTGTTCTATGTTTGATGTGTCCTTAATTTCAAGTGCTAGTCAGGTAGATTGTAGGCTGTATAGGTACCTGATATATCTAGGGTCACTTGAAGATGGTAAACCACATCTTCAATGATATTGTTTGGCACTTACAAGTAATATCTGGTTATGGGTATAATTTTCATCAATGACATTATAGTGTCTCGTGATGATGTTCTTAAGTGAACTCTTCCTTGTTTAGTTTCACTTGTGACAACCGCAATCTTCCAGACGATCAATGATTGTATCATAAGTGGTCGGAAATTGATCAAAAAGGTCTGTGTTTAAAGAATGTTCAATAAAACATGGGAACAATGTTTTGTTCTTTGGTTAAGATATGCATAATGTGATATACCTGTTTTTGTTTTTTAGGAGTAGAATTAAGGATATTTCTTTGACAATAAGGAACTCAAGTGCATCTTTTGTAATGATTTGAAAACAGATGTGTTCTTTTAGTCTTTTTTATGCTTGCTAAAAAATATTTTAAAGCAAATGTAGGCACATAAAGGATAATATTGATAGCAAAGAGTACATATAGGATTACTTTTTAAAGAAAAACTTAATAATTTCTTTTATTCAAAATGGTCTTTACTGACTTTAGTCTACAAAAATTTGCGTTTGCTAAAAGTGAGATCTTTTTGAGTCATCAGTGACTTGATTTATTAAATTTTTGTTGCCAAAGTTTTAACGAAAGGGCAACAGTTTGAATAAAATTATATATTTCCTTTCTAGGTTAATTAAAGTTCAGCAAAAATCTTAAGAAACAACTGTTTCATGGTTTTGCAAAAATATCTAATGAACTATTAAAAATCATTTAAAATATAAAGGTAATTTTTAAGAGAGCATTCAAATCCTTCAAAAGCAGACCTAAAACATTATTTAATAAAATCGAACAAAAAAAATCTTTCAACGAAAATGTATTTTCTCTTTAAGTTCATTACAACTTGTTTATAACCTTTGTCATTATCAACTTTTTCAGTTTGCTGACTCGTCTGAACAAAATCATAATTAAAATACATAATTTAATTTTATGTCTTCCTTTTCCGCAAGTCACCATCACCAAATTCACTTTCCATCCCCTTATTTGTACATATATTTTTTTTTCGTCAAATTGACGACATGGCACACCACAATAAGGAGTAAAAGATCATTAAAACGAGACTAAACATGGAATGACAATTAGTCTCTTCAACCGACAACAACAAAAAAAAAAAACAGAAGTGAAAGGGAGAATATATCCTTTTTGGTTTTATTACTTCTTGTGTGTATATATTATTATACATTTGACGGTTTCCTTGATTCTTTTTATAAATTTTAAAGGTGACATTTATGTAAATTTCATTCCGGGGGACATATATCCCCATTTAAGATCGAATTGAAAACTCAAATTGTGTCATCATCATAAAACAATTCTGCTTGTTGTTGGTGGAAAAATTAGAAACATCCATTCTCAGCTATTCAACTTTTATTTCAGGTAATAATTTTGATTAAATTTAATTCAAAAAGGACCCTCGTCACGCTTTGGGTGCTGCTTCAGTTTCAATTTTATCTAATATTGTGTTCTAACGACTTGACTTATGATACAATGCAATTAAAAGCATAACATTAAGCTTTCGAGGTATTTAAATAGGACACAGGATATATTGATGTTATGACCTACTTGAAGAAAACAACGGCAACATATAGAATATTGTGCTCTAATTTTTTAAGTCTTCGTTTCTATCATTTTTTAAGTGAATCACAATTGTGCAAGCGTCAGTTAAACACTAAGAAGGAATAAGGAAAATGTACTTTCTATAAATTTAAAAATGATATAAAAAGAAATTCTTAGAAATTTAAATTTTCAATGTCAACAAAAATATCGATTTAAAATAAATACAAATTTTCTTTGAAATTATCGTTAAATAAAAATAAAATTCTAAGAAATCTTTGATATTCAAGTGTGAAAATATGAATTCTTTATTTTTGTTTGAGCAATCTTTTTCCGAATTTGCGAATAAGTTAAGTTAAATATAAATCAGGGTTTGCGAATCGAACGTTCTCTTGAACTTGAATGTTTTGTTGAAATTAATGTAATTTTGTATTACGGTTGGTTGAATGAATTAATTTGCCAAAAATTCATCAATGTCACATGAAAACTTCATTACTATCACTTTTTTGCGATAAAATCAAATAGAAAAAGAAAAAAATGGAAATCACAAGAAAAAATAAACACTAGAAAAAAAATGTTTTCTTGTTTACCTTAGTATCGGGTTTTTCAATAAGAGCGCTACAAAAGTTTTTTTAAATAAAACAAAAACGGTTTTGGATATCAATGAAAACCTTTATTCCTGTGAAAGTACGTAACGACGCCGCCGGCCCATAAACCACACCAAACCGTAATTTTTTCAGGATGCAATGATGACTCATGGAGTTCGTGTGGATTGCTGCCTGACCAATCCTGCATATTTTGTTTATTGACGAAGCCATTCAGCCAGAAATGAGCCTCATCGCTGAAGATGATTTTTCAACGAAAATCCGAATCATTTTCAAGTTGTTGCTCAGCCCAATTCACGAACATACGACGCTTCTGGTGGTCAAGCGGCTTCAGTTGTTGCGTCAATTTAATCTTGTAAGGATGTAGGCCAAGATCTTTTTTGCAAAATTCGCCACAAAGACGTCACAGAGATGCCCAACGCTTGAGAACGACGCGTGAGAGACACATTTGGGCTTTCTGCAACTGAAGCTTCAGCGGCAGCAATACTCTCGACACTACGGGCACTTCTTTGTCTCACTGGCACGGGAACATTTTGTACTGTGCCTGTGGATTCAAATTTTTCCACTAAACGCTCACTCAATTGTTGACCTGCTAGGACGATTATGACGACCATAAATTGGACGTAGCGCTCTTAACGTTGAGGCCACTGACTCCGAATTTCGGTAGTAAATTTTAATAATTTCGACTTGTTGTTGGCTCGTATGTATTTCCATCATGAAATGGCAAACCTTACTGAAGAGAAATGTCAAAAGAGCGGCAAGAAATATGGCATCGTTTGCTGTCCCTGTCGCTCTACTTTTGTAGCGTCCCTCTTGAAAAAACCTTTAAATTTTAAAATAAAGAATTTTATGATCTTTTCAATAATAAATGATCCCCATTTGATGGTCATACAAAAAATTATTATTTTTACTGTGCAGTAAAAAGTTATCTGTTTTTCTTTAAAATATAATTTGGCACTTCTACTGTTCTTCCACTGACCGATTCAATTAAAAGTGCCAAATCCTTGTAGTTTTGTATTCTTATGCTTTGATAAATTCTATAGCCATTGTGCTAAAACGTAACGAATGAAGAATTTTCTTAATGCAAATAAGAACTCCTTCCACCATTTTTGGGGAATCCGCCAGAGTTTTGAAAAGCAAAGTTTCGAAAGACAAAGTTTCGAAAGATAAAGTTTCCAAAAACCAAAGTTTGAAAATGACAAAGTTTCGATAAGATGAAGTTTCGAAAGACAAAGCTTCGAAGAACGAAGTTTCGAAAGGAGAAAGTTTCGAAATGTCAAAGTTTCGCAAGAGAAATTTTCGAAAGAAAAGTTTCGAAAAAAAGTTCCAAAATCCTCGGAACTTAGCTCTTCAGCTATTACGTGTGTCAATTTAGTTGAAATCACTCGAGGAACAACGGAGCTTCCATACGTTGACCTATTTTCAGAACACCCTGTTTTAAAAACATTTTTTCCGGTTTTAATTCTGTATCAGGTATTACCTGTGGCGAATTCATTGAAATGGGTCTAGGAACAACGAAGTTCCGAGGATTTCAGAACTTTTTTTTCGAAACTTTATCTTTTGAAGCTTTCTCTAGCGAAACTTTGACATTTTACAACCCTTTCCCTTTTTAAAACTTCGTTTTTCGAAACTTTGTCTTTCGAAACTTTATCTTTTGGAAACTTTGTCATTTCGAAACTTTAGTTTTTCGAAACTTTATCCTTGGAAACTTTGCATTTTGGAACTTCGTTTTTCGAAACTCTGTTACTATTTCATCATAGCTATTTTTGATGGAAAATATTGAATTGACATCATTTTTTATCATACAATAAAATTTTATCTTGATGTTTTCTTTATCAATCGATATTTAGTCGCAAAACAATTGAAGACTGTTTTTAAAAAACTCAACGTATCCATTTTGCAAATTTTTCAGGAGAAGGAGGTGACCTACAATTTTTTGCCGAGTCCGAACGGCTAGATGAGAAGCACTTATTTAAAACAAGGTAGGTAGGTAGAAATGGCAGTCGCTAGCCCTGGCCTCGCGACTCAATTAGCGCTGGAGTGCGCCGTTTTGATACCAATTACTTGTGTCAACCTAGTAGGGACTTAATACGGAATTATATGGCTTTATAGACTTTAACGGACCATTGTTAGAGCCATTTAGTCGCATTCAGAAATATAATCAGATCTTTGATTTTCTTCTCAGAGAGCTCTTTTGGGTCATCGAGGAAGGCCTTCCCAAAGGAAGACAATCTAAAATTGGCTAAAGCAGGGCAGTTGCAAAGAAAATGAACTACAGTTTCTTTTTCTTGAGGGTCCCCACAGCTACGACAGTGGGAGTTGTAGGGGCTTCCCAGCTTCCTTGCATGCTCCCCTATGTGTCCGGTGCATATTGCTGTGATCCTGGCTATATCGCGCCTGGGTCTGCATATAAGATCGTTAGAACGAGTATTATTATAGGATGGCCATATCATTCTTGATATGACACAGTTTGTAAGACTGCTCCATCTGAGGTTAGATTCATCGAGAAAAATCGAGAAAATATTTCTCTTTATAGCACCAATAGGCATGTTTACATTTACCGCTAGTGAGCTATGAAGGGCCGAGCCTTGTCGAGCTAAGACGTCAGTCCGTTCATTACCCTCTATGTCACTGTGACCTAGAACCCAAATGAGAGTGACCTGTAGGTTAATGTTCAGACTCGATAGTTCATCTCGAAATTGCTGGACAAGTACAGAGGTAGATGTAGCCGATTTAAAAGCCTTAATGGCCGCCTGGCTGTCTGAGCAAATTGCTGTGTTCCTGAATTGATTTTGGTTTGATTTGAGTAACTTGCATGCTTCCCTGATTGCTAGTAGTTCACCTTGAAATACGCAAGCAAAGTCTGGTAGTCTGAGGGACTTGGATATATTAAGGGTCTTAGAAAAAATTCCTGAACCAACACCGCACTCCATCTTAGACCCATCAGTGAAGATTATAGTATCGTAGTCCTTCGTAACAATGTCATTTTTCCAATCCTCTCTGGTTGGAAAAACGGCTTTGAAATCCCCGCCTAGGCCAAGAGGGGGAATACAGTAGTCGGTGTTCGTTAGAAAAATATCCTGAGGAATCAATTTTGTTATATTTCTAACAAGTATACTCTTAGAAGATTTGTCAGTTCCTTGCAAGAGACAGTACCTTGGGAAAAACATTTCTGTTTTTAGGTGGCAGTGGCCGAGAATCGAACCCAGACCTTTGACATGACAGTCCTACGCACCAACCATTATGCCACGAGGTCCTACAAGAAAACAATTAAATAATATAAACAGAAAAAGTTTTTGAAATATCAAAGTTTTTTTTAGTAGATTCGTTTGAGTTGGCTGATTTTTTTTCCAGAACTTATTATCTACATTATCTTAAATAAACGACAACTTTATCAGTATCTTGACATCATTCATCTTTTAGCTAAGTTGGTTTTATTTTTGTGGGATTTCTTCGAACTAACAGTTTTCGAAAACGAAACGATTGAGAACTGTCTTGAATACCGACAGAAAAAAGACGAATCTTTGTCCAAAGAAGTCTTAGTAAAAGCCTAAAAATATTTTAATAGCATGGGGTTTTCTAGAGCAAGGGGGAAAATGTCCCCTTTGCCCCTACCCCCTTCAGTCACCTATGCCTCGATAAAAAACCTCGTTAATTTATTACTTACACTTAATGTAACTGTCCTTTCCCGATTGTTGCTAGCAATTCTGGAGATTGGAAACTTCATCAGGTATAAACTCCAGATTTGTGAAGCAACAGCTTAAACAACATCTGTGAATATGCCCCAGTGTGTTTTGTTAAATTTTGCAAAAAACTCAGATGCATTTGTTAAGTTTTGCAAAAACGTTTAGTTTTCAAAAAAAATTGGAATAAAGTCATTATTGTTTTCTTGGTTATTCTTATTTCATCATCCTGTGTGCCTCTTTAAGTCCAACATTTTGATACCAATATCTCATTTTACGATTTTTAGCGTTTGCTGAGTTAAAAAAAAAAAAAAAACGGTCCTAAATTTGAATTCGCTTTATTTTAACCTTTGAGACGAGTCAAGATTTTAATCAGACTTATATATCATATTGATGATAGGAAAGACAAAAAAGAGGTTCCCACGGTATTGTGCAAAAGTCCTATACATTTTGTGAATTTGTCATCTTTCAATTTTGAACAATTGTTGTAGGTGAAACTTTCTGTAGTTAGTCTCTAGGAAGATAGAGAGCAGCAAATAAGTGTTCAAATATTACTTGTTTACCTGAATGATTTTTGGAAAATTTATCGTTTTGTATCTTCTAAGGGACTTACTACAAAAAGTTGGACCTTTGGCAAATATTGTTCAAAATTGCAAGCTGGATATTTTCTTTATGGACACTTTTTAGACTGTTTTTTAAAATGCATAACAATTTTATTTATGTAGATAGCACCGATTACTTCTTCAAGCTTTGTTATAAATTAAGAATTTTTTAAAACTTTCGAAAAGTGTTTTTTGGTAAAATTGAGTATTTAACGGTGGTTAATCCAACCAAAATCTATATTTATCAATAAATAATCAAATCTTTCTAATTTTTTAAAAATGCATATCCTATACATTTTTAGAAAACGATTTTAATTTTGGCCTGACAAACATTTTTCAACATTATAAAGCAATTCGTTTTTTTTTGTCATAGAAAGATTCAAAATTAACATTTTTGTCAAAAAGTGGATGTGAAAAATAGTTTTGTATTGAAGAATAATTAAAAATCTCATTGTCAACAACTTTTCTAAGGAACACACCTATCACTTATATCAACTATGATGATGGAGATTCGCTTATTTTAATAATTTGACAGACTAAAAGTGTTAAGTCATTAATTTATAAACAGTGAAAATAAAAAAAGAGAAAGAAGAGAGCCCTGTGGAACTCCAGTTTTAATCCGCAGAAAATGTATAAATGTATTTAAGTTTACCTACGTATCTATCGTAACTAGGGCCCGCGATTACTGCTTTTTATTAAGAAAATTAATAACTAAAGTTTAAAGAAATTACTAATAAATATTTAATGTATGTAGGTATCGTTTAAAAGTCATACTCCATCTACAAAATTTATGTGATAAATTCAAAAATGTTTACACGCATTTTCCGGAACATACACACCGCCACTGTACCGCACAAAAACAAAAACAAATATTTCAAGAAAAAAAAAAAGAAAGGGTGTGTTGCCAACTTCCATATATAAAACAATGATCTCTCAAGACAATCGACCTAAATTTGTCTGCCTCGTGTTTGCCGATAGATAAAATCGCGCGGCAAAATTCGCAACAGGTATAAAACAATGACATTGCAATTGTTTTTGTTGCTGGTTAGTGTTTAAGTTGGCAACCAACAACAAGAAATATTTCACGATTGACGTGTTTTCTCTGTCCCTCACCCCACAACATAACCAAAAGCTTCAGTTTTGTTTCCATATGTATTCTATAGATGTGGCAGCAATCAATCCAAGCGAATAAAACAATAACCTCAGAAGCGGGGGAAATTGAAACGAACCAAAAAGAAACCCAACCGCACTCACCAGCAGAGATATACAAAACAAGATAGGTACACAAATGTTGACACTGGCTGCCAGTCGTGTGTCAAACAGGTACCACACGATATTCTCAATGATAAAGATCATATGCAATCTGGCACCAATTACATTGTGTGATGAATATTTCTGGTGAATGCACTTCCAGAGTCTTCCAGTGAATGATCGATTATTTTACTGATGGACTGATCGATAGAATGAATAAGCTTCTAGAGTGGAAAAACGATTGAAAACACAAGCATCCGTTAGATGTTTTAAAGCTTTATTTGAATTTTTAGTCAAATGAGAACTATGGAATATGGCAATATGGAACAAAAAAGGTATAACTTTAAACAGTAGTTCCAAAGTATAAAACCGCAGGACTCAGGACCAAGGAAACCAAATAGCAAGTCTGTTTCAAGAAATAAAGTTGTTTGGTATCTCTTGGCTTAAAACCTTACAACTCATAAAATAAATTTCCTCAATTTCTTTGTGTAAAATCTTATAAATTACCCACCTCATGACATGAATAAAGGCCATAGGTAATTATTCCAATCAATCAAAGCTTTAACAAAAAACAAAATTCCCCATGAATCCTGTGGAACTTCATAGTCAAAAATACCATCAATATCAATTAATCTTAACAAAAAAAAAAAAAAAAAATACCTTCGATAGCAAAATATAAATCTACTTTTTCTCGTACCAACTTGACTATTCATCCGATTCCGCCAGAAGGAAATACAAAAGTCGAGAGTTTGTAATTTTGTTTGACATCGAGACCAACAAGTCTATGCAGCCTTTTGCCTTTTGATTTTTATTCGTATAAGTGGTTTTAGTTGTGGTTCAAATCGATATTGTTAAAGAGTACAACCGCACAAAAACCTCGAACTATATTTTCACAGTCCAACCACAAATTGTGGTTAAAAAAGAGTTGAATTTTTTTGTTGTTGTTAATTTTTACCACTTCGTTAGGTTTTTAAGCCTCTCCCCTATAATATACAGACCTACAACGTATAAAAAGTTGATTCTTAAAGCTAGATTGTGGAAATCAGATTTCTTAATTAATTTGCACGTCGTCGATTATGTTGGAAGTTTTATAGTGCGTTGATTATTTTTTCACGCATTGGAATTTGCAGAATGTATATTAAAACAATAATTTATAAAAAACAAATATTATCTTGATTTAAAGGGTACTTATTCAATTTGGAAGTTGATTTGTTGAGGGTACGATTAATTAAAGTCATAGACGAACAACTAGGGATAGTATAGGAGTCCAAAAGCAAGCAAATAGGCATAGACATACCTGCCTAATGGCTATTTTTTTTTGTTGTTGAAAAGCTGTAGAACTTTTTATTGCAAATCAGGAATAAAATTTGTATCAATAATATTAACTCAGAAGTTATATACCCGCCGTCATTTTGTTTTTAGAAAGTCAAGATTTTCTTGCAGGAGATTTCAATTTGCGAGATTTTAACTAAATTTATCTGTCGCAATTTAATTTTGCGAGATCTGCTAACTTCTGCAAATTCAATCAAATGCCTCTCTACTCCTAGATCATATTGTTGTTCCTAATTATTTTTGTTAATACTGCAATTATTGTTGAGATGATAGGAAGCGGACATTTTGCCTTGATGTGTCGATTAGGTTTGAATATACTTTTCCATTAAGGCACGGCACGATTTATTTCATTAACTTTGAAAAAAAAGTTTTTTTTTTTTTTTGAAAAAATGGCAAGGGGTTAGTCCATTCTTTTTTTCGAAATCCTTGAAAAAATTGTTTGTCAAAATTTTTACATTTTTGGAAAGGTGTATTAATTTCCTATTCAGAACTAAAAGCCGCAACAATTCTGAAAGCTCGGTTCGTAAGATATTCGCATTTCACGGATTGCGAAAAAATTCGCTTAAATTACATTGGATGCAAATATCTAATGAACTAGACATTGCAGAAGCTTTTGGTTTTCACAAACGGATAGCTTTTGAATAGATAGTGCAGAATTTGAAAACCAAAACTACTTGCATGGCTTGGCGGCGAAAATATGTCTATGCAAAGGCGTTTTCAGGCTAAATGAAAATAATCGAATACCAATTTGAAAGCCTATATCTCGAAAATAAGATATCACAGAAGGTTCTAGTTTTCAGTTTTGGAAAGCTCTTGAAAATCTCAATAGCAATTTTTTTATTTTAGCCTTGTTCAAGGCTCTGCTTCGAAATTATCTCCATCCAAAGACATTAAGGTAGCAAGTTTGGGGCACGAAATCGTTAAAATCAAGTAAAGTCGCTTTGGATGCGAATATTTTACCAACCAGGCCATAGAACAAAATTTGGCTTCGATGTATCCATAGGGTTTGATTAGACCTTTCCATTAATGTATGGCACGATTTATTTCATTAACTTTGAAAAAAAAGTTTGTTTTTTTTGGAAAAAATGGCAAGGGGTTAGTCCATTCTTTTTTTCGAAATCCATGAAAAAATTGTTTGTCAAAATTTTTACATTTTTGGAAAGGTGTATTAATTTCCTATTCAGAACTGAAAACTGCAACAGTTCTGAAAGCTCGCATCGTAAGATATTCGCATTTCACGGATTGCGAAAAAATTCACTTAAATTACATTGGATGCAAATATCTAATGAAGTAGACATTGCAGAAGCTTTTGGTTTTCACAAACGGATAGCTTTTGAATAGATAGTGCAGAATTTGAAAACCAAAACTACTTCCATGGCTTGGCGGCGAAAATATGTCTATGCAAAGGCGTTTTCAGGCTAAATGAAAATAATCGAATATCAATTTGAAAGCCTATATCTCGAAAATAAGATATCACAGAAGGTTCTAGTTTTCAGTTTTGGAAAGCTCTTGAAAATCTCAATAGCAATTTTTTTATTTTAGCCTTGTTCAAGGCTCTGCTTTGGGAACATCTCCATCCAAAGACATTAAGGTAGGTAGTTTGGGGCACAAAATCGTTAAAATCAAGTAAATTCGCTTTGGATGCGATATATTTTACCAACCAGACCATGCAACAAATTTTGGCTTCGAAGTGTCCATAGGGTTTGAATATACCTTTCCATTAATGTATGGCACGATTTATTTCATTAACTTTGAAAAAAAAGTTTGTTTTTTTTTGAAAAAATGGCAAGGGGTTAGTCCATTCTTTTTTTCGAAATCCATGAAAAAATTTTTTGTCAAAATTTTTACATTTTTGGAAAGGTGTATCAATTTCCTATTCAGAACTGAAAGCTGCAACAGTTCTGAAAGCTCGGTTCGTAAGATATTCGCATTTCACGGATTGCGAAAAAATTCACTTAAATTACATTGGATGCAAATATCTAATGAACTAGACATTGCAGAAGCTTTTGGTTTTCACAAACGGAAAGCTTTTGAATAGATAGTGCAGAATTTGAAAAGCAAAACTACTTGCATGGCTTGGCGGCGAAAATATGTCTATGCAAAGGCGTTTTCAGGCTAAATGCAAATAATCGAATATCAATTTGAAAGCCTATATCTCGAAAATAAGATATCACAGAAGGTTCTAGTTTTCAGTTTTGGAAAGCTCTTGAAAATCTCAATAGCAATTTTTTTATTTTAGCCTTGTTCAAGGCTCTGCTTCGAAATTATCTCCATCCAAAGACATTAAGGTAGCAAGTTTGGGGCACGAAATCGTTAAAATCAAGTAAAGTCGCTTTGGATGCGATTATTTTACCAACCAGGCCATAGAACAAATTTTGGCTTCGAAGTGTCCATAGGGTTTGAATATACCTTTCCATTAATGTATGGCACGATTTATTTCATTAACTTTGAAAAAAAAAGTTTGTTTTTTTTTTGAAAAAATGGCAAGGGGTAAGTCCATTCTTTTTTTCGAAATCCATGAAAAAATTGTCTGTCAAAATTTTTACATTTTTGGAAAGGTGTATTAATTTCCTATTCAGAACTGAAAGCTGCAACAGTTCTGAAAGCTCGGTTCGTAAGATATTCGCATTTCACGGATTGCAAAAAAATTCGCTTAAATTACATTGGATGCAAATATCTAATGAACTAGACATTGCAGAAGCTTTTGGTTTTCACAAACGGATAGCTTTTGAATAGATAGTGCAGAATTTGAAAACCCAAACTACTTGCATGGCTTGGCGGCGAAAATATGTCTATGCAAAGGCGTTTTCAGGCTAAATGAAAATAATCGAATATCAATTTGAAAGCCTATATCTCGAAAATAAGATATTACAGAACGTTCTAGTTTTCAGTTTTGGAAAGCTCTTGAAAATCTCAATAGCAATTTTTTTATTTTAGCCTTGTTCAAGGCTCTGCTTCGAAATTATCTCCATCCAAAGACATTAAGGTAGGTAGTTTGGGGCACGAAATCGTTAAAATCAAGTAAAGTCGCTTTGGATGCGAATATTTTACCAACTAGACCGTGCAACAAAATTTGGCTTCGATGTGTCCATAGGGTTTGAATATACCTTTCCATTAATGTATGGCAAGATTTATTTCATTAACTTTGAAAAAAAAGTTTGTTTTTTTTTTGAAAAAATGGCAAGGGGTAAGTCCATTCTTTTTTTCGAAATCCATGAAAAAATTGTCTGTCAAAATTTTTACATTTTTGGAAAGGTGTATTAATTTCCTATTCAGAACTGAAAGCTGCAACAGTTCTGAAAGCTCGGTTCGTAAGATATTCGCATTTCACGGATTGCAAAAAAATTCGCTTAAATTACATTGGATGCAAATATCTAATGAACTAGACATTGCAGAAGCTTTTGGTTTTCACAAACGGATAGCTTTTGAATAGATAGTGCAGAATTTGAAAACCCAAACTACTTGCATGGCTTGGCGGCGAAAATATGTCTATGCAAAGGCGTTTTCAGGCTAAATGAAAATAATCGAATATCAATTTGAAAGCCAATATCTCGAAAATAAGATATCACAGAAGGTTCTAGTTTTCAGTTTTGGAAAGCTCTTGAAAATCTCAATAGCAATTTTTTTATTTTAGCCTTGTTCAAGGCTCTGCTTCGAAATTATCTCCATCCAAAGACATTAAGGTAGGTAGTTTGGGGCACGAAATCGTTAAAATCAAGTAAAGTCGCTTTGGATGCGAATATTTTACCAACTAGACCGTGCAACAAAATTTGGCTTCGATGTGTCCATAGGGTTTGAATAGACCTTTCCATTAATGTATGGCACGATTTATTTCATTAACTTTGAAAAAAAAGTTTGTTTTTTTTTTTGAAAAAATGGCAAGGGGTTAGTCCATTCTTTTTTTCGAAATCCATGAAAAAATTGTTTGTCAAAATTTTTACATTTTTGGAAAGGTGTATTAATTTCCTATTCAGAACTGAAAGCTGCAACAGTTCTGAAAGCTCGGTTCGTAAGATATTCACATTTCACGGATTGCGAAAAAATTCACTTAAATTACATTGGATGCAAATATCTAATGAAGTAGACATTGCAGAAGCTTTTGGTTTTCACAAATGGATAGCTTTTGAATAGATAGTGCAGAATTGGAAAACCAAAACTACTTGCATGGCCTGGCGGCGAAAATATGTCTACCTAAAAGCATTTTTAGGCTAAATGCAAATAATCGAATATCATTTTGAAAGCCTATATTTTGAAAACAAGATATCATAGGAGGTTCTAACTTTCAGTTTTGGAAAGCTCTTGAAGATCTCAATTCGATATCGTTGGGTGTCGGTATCGGAAACCGAAACGGTACCGTTATAATACCAGCTCTGAAACGATACCAAGACGATACCAAACGATACTCGAATGTTTTGGACCGAAACTTACCGATACTCTCGGTAGTATCGTTTGGTATTGGCAGATTATATACATTTTTTAATATTATTATTTATTCATTACAAACAAATAATTTGTATAATTGATTTTTCGAAAAAGAATTTAGATGACATTTTCAGAGCTTCACAGCCACAAGCAATTATTAAACAATGTTTTTGTCTCAAATATATCTCGAAATCAAACTGATATTTGGTCAGTTGATTGTATGCTGTATACGCCAGAAAAAGTTTTCGAAGCCCTTGAATTGGCATTTTTTAAAACACAATTACAATGGGCATTTCAGCAGCTTTCGAAAGTAAAACTCACGAGTGGGAATTGGGCATATTCATACAATTGTAATTGTAAAAACTGAGACAGTTTGAATGTTTCAACAAAAAAGGGAGGTAAGTCATAAAAGAATGAAATAATCAATAGAGGACCTAAATGGCTACCCGTTGGTATTTCAGAACTAGAACTAATAATGAAGCAATGCGGTGAAAAATCAAAATTCTTTTATTTTTTTTTGTGATGCGTTGGTCAGTGTTATGTGTGTGGCGGATTGTATCAGTCCATGTGAACACTACCTAAGAAACAATTGAACCAAATTTTTAAACATTTTATTTTTCAATCATTTGTATATTCCTTGACCAGTTATTCAAATCTCACATACCAATGTGCATTTAGACATGCATTAAAAATCGAAAGAAAAACACACATCTCTTGCTAAACCACAATATTCCTTCTCTCATTTAATTTGCTTATCTCGCCTTAATCAGAACTCTGATTGCGGTTTCTTGTTCCGTCAGATAAGTCCCAAATCTGCGCAAAGAAGTCCATATCCCATAACACAAACTCAAGATGGTGGTTTTCGTGCACATGAATTTCCATTTCCGTAAGTGTTTTTTCCAGTTCTCCATCCGGTTGTGTGTGATTTTAAGCTGCTGGTGCTGCTGTACGACTGCAGGACACCCATATGATAGCTATCCGAAATCAGAAATCACGCAAATTCAATTGCAAATTTTGACTTTAAGTGTTTTAGAGACATACGTATATATGCGATAGAAGTTAGGATTATATTCAAATTCACTTCGCATGGAATGCGGTTCGCAACTTGCCATACGGCACGCAATGGCACGCCAACGACAAACCACACAACATGCGTCCTACTCTCCCACTCCACCTCAATGTCCATCATCTCTGTCAAGGGGAAAACAACAGAAGAAGTAAATGTTCAATGAGCCAGCAAAAATATATAATATTCATGTCATGCCAAAGGAACAACTTTTGCTTTTCATTTAAGCCAAGCAAGTTCCGTTCTATAGCTGATTTGTACCTTCCAGCAACAAATCAAACAAAACAAAAAAAGACCGTCTTATTGGTCTTTTGCGGATTCAATGCAAGCGTTCCATAAAAAAAAGCAATAAACGCATGCATTTCATAGACTATACTTACTCAAGACGCCAACGACACACGCATTTTATTTTCGCGCGCGGCAAAGCCATCGTTGTTGTCGTCGTCGTCGTCATGGTATATAATAATGATCAGTGCAAGCTCATACTCGTCTATACATAGCTGCAGGTTAAACGGGTAGAACCTGGCTTTTTGGCCAATCACTCTCTAATGGTTCTTACGAGTGTAATACGTGTAGGCATTGACGACCACACTAGCGCTGTAATTTCAACGAGACAACGCATAATATATATCGGTAACCAGAGTTTCCAAAGCCTTTTTGTTTTAAGAAATAGAAATATATCTTAAGTTAAAGTGTTTATAGAATACAAAATCTACACTTGAGGATGTGTGCAAACTTTAGGGGTTTTGACTACCCTTAAGATGATGAAACACAGAGCACTATGTACTGGTTACATAAACTTGTACTGATTACATTTCTATTTACATATATAGCGAAATAAACCTAGCATCTAAATTGAAATATGTAATCATCACAGAAAGCTATGTAGTGAATACAAGCAAGGTGTATTCAGTAAAAAAACATGTAATGGATGCATGTTTGGCTTGCTCAAGCTTTTTTTTATAACAGTTTGGCGTGTATTGTGCTTTGGATAAGTGATTTTGGTTTTGAGCTCTATAAATCCCTTGAAGAATATGAGTTCAAATTCAAATGAGTTCACCATGTAATCAGTACATTGATTATATGTACAGACATCTATGTGATGAATACAGGCACATACATATGTATTTAAATTCATGTACTGACTACATTTTTTTCACTTCAGCAAGTAAAAAATTGTTGATACCAAGTACACAACAAGAAAAGAGGAAAGTACCACACAAAGTTTTGTAACCCAAGCAAGTCACTTTCAAACGATTAAAAAAATACTGATAACTGATTTGAATCTATACATTTTGGCATCCCTGTTATTGCAATGAGCATCGACATAACGCACAAAAAAAAAAAACATACTTAATGCTGCTGCGGGTTCATGTGCGTGTACGCGACAAAATTGCATTCTATTAACCAATCTGTTAACGAGAGTGAGAGAGGGTGAGGAAGTCATGAAGGTGGAAGCGCGGTGGTTTTTAGTATGGAGGCTGATCGACAACAACGACGACCAACGCAGTGTGTGCTTGTGCGCAAATGGAATAGATCTAATAAAGAGACATGATAACCCTGACCTAAACGCGGATAGCGATTTTGAAATATTTTATTTTTTGCTTTTTTAGCATTGCTGCGTTGCTGGTGCTGGTGCTGGTGCTGCTGTTCTGTTTTAAGAAAAAAATAAAATAACTTTACGAAAATAAAAATGAGAACAATTTAAACGGATCTCGTTGGCATCGTTTAAGATTTATTTATGTTAAGCTGTCCATTGACGCGACAACGATGATGGCGACGACTCACACGCAAAATATTTTAAAATGTGCTTATAAAATTGAAAACATGACACAAATTTGACAATATTTTTTTGACGAAGATATGATAAGTTATGACACGCAATGTCGTGGTCATAATAGAGAGCAGGAAGTAGAAAACTTCAAAATGTTGGTATATACGTTTTCGAAATTGAAAAATATTTTGATTTTAAAATCAAATATGCAGTTCTGATGAGAAATGAAATCAGACAGATCCAGTTAAAAGATTAATATAACTGGCAGTTTTTAAAAGCTATCGTAAAAATATTTAGTATGAATAATTTCAGTCGAATAAATTCGAAAGTTAAAGGAAACGTTATCTTAAGGAATGAGAAATTTCAACCATAAGCAATTATTTAGATAAATTGGTTTTTCATTACTTAAGTCATTCAAGTGGAATCTTAGTTTCAATCACAGAAAATAATTTCATAAGGGCAAAGTAAAATTAATTTGAATCCGAAAATCTCAAAGTTAAAGTTGAAAAATCCTTTAAAAAACGAAGTCAGAAACGAAAAATTCAGTTCTACATTTCGTTCTGCAGTACGCTATTTGATGAACGAAATTGATTATTGTAGCAGATTATTTGGAAAAGTCTACACTCTTTTTTCTACCAAGACCATTTGTTGTGTGCGAAAAAAATGACATTTATGTTTTTCAATCGTTCTTGTTTTAATTTTTTGAATTGAAACGAAAGAGGGGAGACGTGATTCACCAAAATTCTTTTTTTTATATTGTATTGTTTTTTAATGTCGTTTAAAAATTAAAGTAAGATTTGAATTTGCCGCCATTCGTGTCGTAAAGTGTTGGCAACCCTATAAAAAACAACTTGACAGCTGATAGTTTAGAGTTAGTACAAGAGGGTAACGTATTTTCATTGTTGAAAAATATTTTAAAAATAATTATAGGGTGTTTCAAACCTTTCGGACGATTGAAATTTTCTATTTTTATTTAGAAAATACATTTTTGTTTCTTCAAACCTAGTACACACTTCTTCGTAAAGTGAACAATCCCATGTGAAGAAACTGATTTTTTGATATTTCTCACTGTTTGACGTTTAAAACGCCAATCCCTATAAATGACTAGTAAAAAGTAAAAAAAAAAGTGAATCCCAAATCACCGAATCCATTAATTTTTTCAACTTTTCGGTAAACAGACACAAGCAAGAAACTACGAACTGCAACAAACTTTTTTTTTTGAAGTCGAACTGTCAACTGTTCACGAAGAGTTGAATGTAAATTCATGCAAAATTTTCCTTCTTGTCCACACGTCAACGCGCTCATGAAGCTATGTGGAGACAAAAGTGGAGAGTTTTCGTTCATGAGCAATTTCAATGACTTATCATAATCAAAACTTTTCACTTTTGTCTCTGAAATTGCTTAGAACCAAAAACTGTCCACATTTGTCTCCACATAACCTTACGAGCACGTTCGGCTGTGTACAAAAGGGCAAACTTTGTATGGATTCACATTCACGGCACGATTCATAGATAGACGACGATATATAAGATAGCGAATTGGAAAATTTGCATCCTCTAAAAACATTTATTTTCTTACAATTTTAATCCTAGGATGGAGTTCACATTGGGCTGAAAAACCGCATTTTTTTACTTTTTGGTGTTCACATTAAGTGGGAGCCTTCAGTGAAGTGAGATATGAATACTGAAACGTCAAAAAATAAGTTTTAATTCCAATGTGAACACACTAAGGATGAAATTTAGCTTGGCAGTCATTTTTGTAATCCTGTCGCGCATGGGCACCATTGTGAAGAATGGCGCCCAATCTGTAGTCTCGTAAAGAAACCAAAATCGGAACTTTTTTTTGACATGCTAAAGATGAAATTTAGCTTGAGAGTCATTGTTCTAATCCTGTCACTTGGACAGCCGTTTTTAAAAATGGCGCGCAACCTAGGCCAAATGGTAAAATTACGAAATAACGGTTGACTTCAAAAAGGATAGGTTGGAGTAGACGCATATTCGCGTAAAATGTCACTGCTTTTATCGAGAAATGGAAAAATACTTTCTTTTAATTGAAAATGGTGGAACCTCTACTTTTTTGACAGTTTGCAATATTTTAGGCATGAAAAAAGTTGCGAAAACAACCCCAGATGCCAAACGTGTGTCGAAAAAAAAACAGTTGATGTCTTAAGAAATATGTGTTGAGCAAACGCATCTTCGGTATTAAAATTTCAATGTTGCCATTTTTCGGGAACATATTTTTTCTATGCCGAAGAATGGGACATCCACTTTTTTGGTAAATTATAGTATTTTGAACATAAAAAAGTTAAGGAAATACCTCCAGGTGCCAAACACGTGCTTAAAAAATAACAGCCGGGTATTTCTGCCTTCGTTTGTGGAAAAACTCTGGCATACCAATAATTTTTTAGACTTTAAAAAATTTGTAGACCATTTTCCAATTTATTTTTAGTTATATTTGGATCATTTAATTTGTTTTTTTTTTATTAACAGTACAAATTAATAACGAACACAAAACCATGTACGAGTATGTGACACATAAATAAATGCAATGAAGACTGTAAAACGTAATTAATGATTCCGGTAATTCTAATGACATTTTCACAATCACAGTCAACAACCTTCAAACGTTCTCTTCTCGTAAAATAAAAAAAAAAACAAAAACACAATCGATTTGATGTGACTCTATCCAAAAAAATATTAAAATGACACCCCATAGTTCATATATCGAAAGCTAAAAAAACCCACAAAAATGCCCCCAAAGCACACCTGCTGTTTCCTCTATAATTCAGCGAATTGCTGCGATGCAATTTCACATTGCGTAACCGTTTATCATTATTTCCCACGAATTGATGATGAATGCATTTTTATTGTCAGATCAGTAAGAGAATAAAATGGCATATGGCTGAATGTGCTTATAGCTGTCAATGCACACATTGAATCGGCGGCGTCGTAGCGTCCATATCTCTTCGTGGCCGTCATCTCGTACACTGAACGATGTAATTATTATTATCTCATTGCATTCAGTATCAGTACGTGTGTGATGTACAATTGAAGAGTATACCCAGCCAGACTCAACTTTAATAACCCCAACACACCGGCTCGGCTGTGGCCGCCGCAATTACGAGGCTTATTCTTGATTTTATTCATGAAATCATTAGAAGCATCATCTTAACCTCTCTCAAAGAGGCTACCACGAAACGTCATCTCCTTTCATAATTTATACAAAAAAAAATAGTATAATGAGTTATCCATCGAGCGCTGTCGTCGCTGCGCACCACTATGCTGTAGCTCGTCATTATGGTGCATTGCATTGGGCCAAACTTATTCATTTTGCTTCCAAAAGACTTTGCGCGAGATCCGAGTTGGATTTCTTACGGCCAAAGCCGCATCATGAGCATGACATGCCAAATCGGCCGCGGTGGGAAAAGTATCCATCTACAATATCGACATCAAGTACGCGCGATCAATAGCCTCGAAATTGAGCACGGCCCATTGTGGTTTCTTAGCCGTCCGTCGCCGTCGCCGTTGTCGTCGCTGTCGATTGCTGATCGAACGTTTGGAGAATCGCGGTGGGATATCGGATGTGGAAGCACGCAGACATTTAAAATGCCTTACAGTCTCGCGCGTTTCTACACCTCTTACCATCGACAAAACTGAGCTTTGAAAATTAAACAGCGATTAGCGCAAGTATACACCTGTAACGAAGCCCTCTCTGGCTACCTCTCTCTTCCCCGATCGATCGGATCATTGGTAGACTCTCGTGTGTTGGCTTTGGCTGTTGTGTCACTTGGATGTGTGTTCACCTTTTAATGAATTTCTGCAATACCGGAACGTGACGGGGCAATTTAGGTCAAATACACCTTAAATTGGTCTTAAGCGACTTTAAACGCCCCGCGCCATCTACCTCTTGCCGCCATTTTGCCGACTGTTCGTTTTTCGTTTCGTCGTTTGTTCGAGTCTTTGGATATCGATACTTTCGATTCCAACTTTTCATTACTCACCTATCAATCGATTAGGCAGGCTTTATGAGAGCCGGTCGATATGGTGGAGTTTGTTTCTTCTTTTTTTTTAACGCGCGATCGGTGCGACTGGCAATCGGTTCGCCCGATCATGTGGTGTGCCTTGATGTGTGTTTCTTTGCCAAACTTGCATATGGACAGAAGCTTGGAGGTATATTACTTTTGATATGCAGTTAGATGCATTGTCTTAACATGCCGATGGCGTTAATTAAGAGATTATAATTACTGAATTTAAGCTCATGTTGCGCGCTTTTGATAAGCGCGAGAGGTGTGTTTCGGCCCAGTTAAGTATTTTGTTTGAGCTTATCGCTATACAATCTGCGCATGGCAGTTAGCTGTTTGAGAGTTACAGACAATAACAAGTGTAACAGAGCACGTTTTTTTTTGTGGGAATTTATTTTTTGTTTTATTTTTCGGGCGTTATATAGTAAGGTGATTGGGTGGACTTAAATGTAACGAGAGGTCAAGAAAGGTTACTGGTTGTTAAGAAAAATGCAAACATAAGGACCCAGTGTTAGAGCTTATGCTGGGACACAATTTGTTGAAAGTAAGGCTTTTGCATAAATTAAGATTTGGTTGCTTCGTATAAAGTGTATAGATTCGTGCTTAGAAAATTCAAAAACTTTTCAAAACATCAAACGAAGGTTTCTATTTCAATCTTCATTGACAATGACCTGAATCTTAAAAGCATATAGCCATTGCATTTAAGTCGTTAAGTTAATGCTTTGTTTTTATACATAGATGTGCCTTAATCCTTGATTAAATTAACCAAAAGCTAAGGCTAATGGGATGTGTCAGTCAAAGGTGATTTGACCTATAAATCAAAAATTTCCACGGGCGATGAAAAAACGTGCGATAAGCCTCCAGAAGTTTCATCTGTATTTTTTCGATTTCATTGTGGGTCGTGTTCCTTTGGTCACAATAGACATGTTCAGAAATATTAGACCTCAGAAATCTTAAACTCATGAACATAATTTCAAAGTTCAAATTTGTCAGTTCCATAAAGCACATAAGCAAATACTGAGGAACAAATTTTGGATTCACTTGCTCACTTTTTGACGGAGCTAAATTCGTGAGGTCTCATTTCCCTGAAATTCCAACGTTTTATAACTCAAGGATCAGCTAAAGCGATCAGGAAAACAAAGCAGGAACAATTTTAGAAAAGATTGCAACATTTTCGAGTTGGGGTCATAATTTTGGATATGTCAAAATTCTGTTTTCCAAAATTCTGTACTTTAAAGTTCTGAAAATTCTGAATTTGTTTAGTGCCAAAAATCAGTTTCCGAAATTCTGTATTTCGAAATTCTGTAAATCTAAAATTCTGTATAACAAAATTCTGGATTTTAAAATTCTGTATTCCAAAATTCTGTAAATGATAAAAGAAAAACTGTTTTGATAATGAAAAAAAAATTGGGCACTTTTCAAAACAATTTGTCTTCCTTCAAGAGCCATGAAAAGTACCTATCATCTTGGCTTTTGGGAATGAGCACAAAATTGTTAGTTACTTCTATTCCTGCCGACTAACACATGCACACAATAGTAGTTGAGAGTGAGAGTGTAGTAAGTCTCTTAACCCTGATTTTCCTCGATCTGTCAAGCCACCACATATATTTTATTAATCAAATAGGAATTGACAAAAAAAAATAAGAAACGAGTCAATTGCAATACATTTCGAAACTAGTTGCTTGATCCATGAATTTCTAGCCAAACTAAAAAATAAAAAACAAAGCAGCTTGAAATCCAATAATTATGTACAAAGGTTTACTCACAGTTAGTTTACTAATTGCCAGGTGTATAAATACTTAATCTGTGGTTCAGCAATTTTGACTCACAGACTTTGGCGAATTTACTGAGGTTCAACGATTGATAGTTCAGGCATTAAACTGGTTACTAAAACATACTTGAACCTTACACTCTCGTTGAACTTCAATTATTCCTCATCATCAATCAGTCAGTAAAAATTGCTGAACCACGGATCCAAATTTGAACAACGTTTGTACAACTGGAACTATGAAATATTTCTAGGGAGAGAAGTCGAAATTAACAAGAAATATTAATTTAAAAAAAACTGAATTTTAGATTTTCAGAAGAATACAGGATTTTTGGCACCTACAAAATTTAAGATTTACAGAATTTTGAAATGCAGAATTCTGGATTTATAGAATTTTGGAATACAGAATAATGGAAAGCAGAAAAATGGAATACAGAGTTATGTTCATACAGAATTTTTGATCCATATACAGAATTTTTGTCATACAAAATTTTCTAATACAGAATGACGACCCGTTCCCAACATTTTCATTTGACCTGAAACACAAATACTATACACTAATAAATGAAAATTTATTAAAAAAATTTGTTCGATGAATAAAATTTTCATTGACCGAATTGTGTTAGGTTGTGTTAGAAAAATTTGTCGGTGGGTTGAGTGTGGGTATTTTTACATATTAACTTATCGGGGAAAAATATTCAATTTCATATTGTTTCAACTTTTCCTGGTGGGTTTTTTCTGATTGTTCCTTGCCGTTGTCGAGAATTTCGTGCATCGAGAAAACGTGGTATAAAAAATCTCAAACATTTCTTAACCTAAGAAAATAAACTATATCTGAATCTCAATGTGAGAAACAACCCTCTTGATTTCTCTTTCCATATAAAACTATGTTATTGGTATTTGAAAACATTTAAAATACCTAATTTATTAAAATAAAAGGACAGAAGACAATAAACGTCGTAATCCAATGCAAATCGAGTGCTAAGGAGTTTAATGATGACTTTGCATAGGGAGAACAATAAAATATTATTTATAAATAAAAATAAAAATTTGGTGGCACAACAGCTCGTGAAGAACCAAGGCCTAGTGACTTACAACTCGCAACCATTCCTGTGTGCGTATTTTGGCAGGAATGGAGGGGACCTTCAATTTTTTGCCGAGTCCGAACGGCTATATGAGAAAGCACTTATTCATGACAATTATACTCTTGGAGGATTTGTCAGTTCCTCGCAAGAGACAGTACCTCGCGAAAAAAACATTTCTATTTTTTAGGTGGCAGCGGCTGGGAATCGAACCCAGACCTTTGGCATGACAGTCCTACGCACTAACCATCATACCACTAGGTACTACTCGTTAACTCGTTTAGGTATTATTCGTTTACTCACGAAAAATTCAAAAAGGAATTTTATTTTTGATTCGTTCTTATCTTATTTTTTGTCACTTTAAGATAATAGTATTCGTTTCTACGATCGGATTAAATCAGCCAAGTTCTATAAGAAATGGTTCGTTCCCGAATTTATTATTGGAGATCCAATCATGAACCGTTCAAATAAAAACCGAAAAATGGAATATTTCATCACATATTTTTTTTTTTTAGGCAGCAAACTCAATCAAACTCAGCTCAGCTTCCAAAATAGTGGGTACAGCACTGAGTTTTCGGATAAAAAATTGCTTTTTTGGTTTATTTTCGTGTTTAAAACTTTAGCAGAGTTTTATTGTTTAATGTTGAAATAGAATTTTGAAAAACAGAATTTCAATAGGCAGATCTGGAAAAAGCTGAATTTTGAAAAGCAGAATTCTTGTAAAAAATAAACAGAATTTCAAAACACAGAATTATTTTGAAACCAGAATTTTGACCTGCACCTGTGTATGTATATTTTGTATTATAATTTTTCTATGTATATTTATCTCACACAAAAGGAAAAAATATATTTTTTCCTGAATTTTGAAAGTGGATTTTATAATCCTTAGACATCGTAGCCATTCTTCTATAAAAATTGACAACTGATGGCTGATGGGGAACGAACTGTATTTTGACGAAAATTATTTATTTCGATTCCAATGTAACCGAAAATCCATCAAATCACCCCTTTCCGGGGTAGTAATAAAATGTCAAAAACTCAGATGTCCCAGAAACCCATGGCTGTCGTAGGTTTCATTCAATTAAATTTGACAAATAATGTCTTGGCACTGGAAGATAGGGGACAAATTATATTTTGACGGAAAAAGCGTATTTTCATCCAAATATCACAGAATTGACCTAAAAAAAACCTTTTCCGAGGTAATAAAAATACAACAAAATTTAAATTTTTTTTTAATAAATATGTACATTGACATCTTATTTTTGCAAATTTTAAATAATTGTATATTTTTCAAAAATGGCTTCACAACTTTTCTTGAGAAAAAAATAATAAATTACTTTTAGGATCCCTTGGAGTGGGAAACCGTCATATAAAATATGGTTATTAATGGTACCCCCAAAAAGAACAATTTTTTTGTTTTCGATTTTTTTTTAAATCGGTATGACAGATTTCAATAAATTTGTTTTTACCAGAAGCTTTTAAAAATATATACTAAAATTTTAAAAAATTAGTCAATTTTTGTAATATAAAGGTATTTATGGCAAGTTACTCGTATGCATTACAAACATTTAACTCGGGATTTTGTTTAATGTAGGGAAGACGAAAAAAGTTGATCTAACAATTCTTCAATTCCATTCCGTTAAGCTTCAGCCTAAAAGCCTTGATCGATTTTCCTTAAACATGTTACTTGACGTTTCTTGGTAATTCCCCTTACATGTTTTTTTCATGCTCTTTTTAGAACCAAAAATAATGGTACCTGCCATACATGTTCTTAGTAATTTTGCATAATCGAATTTTTCTTAATAAAATCAATAAATTTCTTTAAGAAAATGCTACCTTTGGGTGAAAAACCATTTTTCAAAAAATGGTAATTAATGGTATCTCCCAAGGAGCATTTTTTTGCAAGTTATGCATTCGTAAAGAAAATGAACTCGAGATTATTATCAGGGTTGCAATTACGATGAAAGGGAAGACGAACATTGCAGAACTCCCAATTCTGTCTGTTTGTCTTGCTACAGTCTAAACGGCTAGATCGATTTTGTTAAAACTTGATACATAATGGTTTTTGATGACTCCGCCCACAAGTTTATTTCATTCCTTTTAAAACTAAAAATAACGGTTCCTGCGATAGAATACTTTTAGCAATTTTACAAGAAATTATTTTTTTCAAAAACAGCTTCAAAACTTTTCTTAAAAAAAATTCATTCAATTTCTTTTGGTGAAAGCTACCTTTGAACGGGAAACCATTAAAAAATGTGGTTATTAATGGTATCTCTAAAAGAACCATTTTTATACTTTCGATATTCTTCAAAACGTTAATTCGGATTTCAATAATTTTTTTTAATACGGATGCTTCTAAATAAAAAAATTGTTTGTCTTACTCAATTTTTCAAAAAATATTATTTATATTTTAAAAATTTTTCAGAATTTTGAAAATTAAATATTTTGAAAACTGCATGCTCGAATTTTATAAAACTGGGTTTTTAAGAGTTGTTTTACATTCTGTAATGTATTTGGAAAACATGTTACTTTTATAACTTTATAAACTTTAAAAAATCATTATGGAAAACATTTTTTTTTCTAAATACAACTCCTATGATTTTTGTAAAACTTTTTCTGGATGCTCAAATTAGTGCGATATACTGCCAAAAATTATTAAAATTTACATAAAGCAACTACTAATAGTACCTCTCATTATAGAAGGTTTTTTTTATAGTTTTGAATTTTCTTATTTGGTACTGGCTCAACAGATTTAAATTAATTTTTTTTATATAAAAATGTGAAATAAGATAAAAAATATTACACCCAAAAATTTTCAAAAATAAAGTTTTTTAATTTTTAAAAAAAGTTTAAAATTTTGTTTTGAAAATTCGATATCTCAAAAATAGGTTTACAATTTTTTGTAATTTTATTTGTATATACCTAAGATTTGCATACTAAAAGTTTTCCTTAAATATGTTTAAGAATCGGAATCGGGTTTTTCAATAAGAGCGCTACAAAAGTTTTTTTAAATAAAACAAAAATGCTTTTGGATATCAATGAAATTCTTTATTCCTGTGAAAGAACGTTCAATGCCATTATGTATGGAACTCGATTTCTTTTGCATGGCCACCACGGGCAAACTTGCAAAAGTCCAGACGCTGAACCCAATTTTCGACGGTTTTCAAGCATAAATCGGCCGATACTGCTGCAATTTCACGTTCGATATTCGTACGAAGTTCATCAATCGTCGCTGGCTTGTTGGCATAGACCATAGACTTGACGTAGCCCCACAGGAAATAGTCTAACGGCGTCAAATCGCACGACCGAGGCGGCCAAGCGACTGGACCAGTTCGTGAGACAACACGTTCTCCAAACTTAGTTTCCAATAAATTGATTTTGACATTCGCTGTGTGCCTTGTGGCGCCGTCCTGTTGGAACCACATGTCCTCCAAGCCCATATCATCCAATCGGGGCCAAAAATATTCGTTTATCATTGAACGGTAGCGATCCCCATTCACAGTAACGTGCCGGTCTTGATCATCACGCAAGAAGTACGGCCAAATGACGCCGCCGGCCCATAAACCACACCAAACCGTAATTTTTTCAGGATGCAATGATGACTAATGGAGTATGTATGGATTGCTGCCTGACCAATACCGCATATTTTGTTTATTGACGTAGCCATTCAGCCAGAAATGAGCCTCATCGTTGAAGATGATTTTTCGATGAAAATCCGAATCATTTTCAAGTTGTTGCTCAGCCCAATTACTTAAAAATGTTTCCATACAATTATATTCAATCCTGAATTCTTGTGTTTTCTCGTGCATTTTTTTATTTTTGATTTTCTTAAAAACGCTTTGACACCAACATTTAAAACAAATATTTTTTTTTGGATTTTTAAAATTTATTTATTTTTTTTTTAAATCAAATATTTCGAAAGTTTTATGATAGTTTTTATTGGAACTCGGTATATAAGTTTTTTTTAATATTTTCCAAAATATTCTGCGAAAAAAACTTTCCTTTTATTAAAAAAATAACGGTGCCTTTCACACAAAAGTTAAAAAACCATAAAGGAATTACATACATTTTTTTTTCTCAAAAACTACTTCTACGATTTTGATAAAACTATTTCTATATGTTAAAATTAGTACAATTAACTACCAAAAATTACAAAATTTAAACCTTGCATCTATTTATAGTACCTCTCCATAACATGTTTTTTTCTTATTTCGAACTTTCTCATTATCGGCTAAACATATTTAGATTATTTTTTTTACAATTTCAAATAAGTTCAAATAGTATTCATACCAAAATTTTCAAAAAAAGAAATTTTTCGAATTATTTCTGCGAAATTGCCATTTTGTTTTTTTTTTTTAACTTAGAAAGATTGAATTTAGTCGGTATTGGTGTAAATGGAGAAAGTGATATGTAGCTTTCAACAACAATTTTTTAAAACACTTTCTTTCATCATTTTACATTTAACCATTCATCTATTCCTGTTCCCGTGAGCAATAAAAAATTTAGTTAAAGCTAAAAAATAGGTTCAAAAAATAATACTGATATAATTATAGGTATAAATAATAAAAAACAGCTAAGCCTGTTAAATGAAAAAGTAGACCAACCAAGTGAATAAATTGTCCTCTCCATTGTTGAAACAATCGAAATACTTCAAGTTATTGCAGGATTATTTGAGAAAAAACAAACGATTTTAAAAAGAATACCTCTTATGTCAAGCCAGCCACCAGTGCATTTAAATTACACCACACTAGAAGTCTTTTTGAAATTTCCGAACGTGAAGGGTAATTCAAATAAGAAGGAAACAAAAGAAGAGTTTAGGTAAGCAGTTCACTTTTAAATGAGTTTTGTATGCTTGTCTGCTATTTATTCACCATCATAAGTATTAAATCTGTTTATCCATGTATTTTTAAAAAAATTATTTCAATAAAATCGAATATAATCTAAGTGTCAATCTGACAACCAACCACCCCTTTTTAACAGTTTTCTAATTTTTGATAAATTACTTCTTGACTTAGGAACAGAAAAATCAACCTTTTGACACATCTTCGTTGTTTAAATATCACTTAAAATTGCTTAGAAATTATCCTTAAAAATGATTAATCTTTCTAGATAAACTAATAAATCTTTTAGTCCCACTAATTGACATCAAATAAATACGTGGGTAAGTGTAACAAACCAACTGATGACCATCCCAAAGTTAACGTTTCAAATTTCATTTCTTAATTTTCCTCCTTCGACAAATTTTTCAATTCTTATTTTCTTATTTTCCAAATTTCAATGTTGGTGGGCGTTGACCTAAAATCCTTAACAATTACCGCCCTGCTTATATCTACATATGTTGTTCTCAAAAACTATCATATTATCACGATGAGACATCAATGTCACTAAGTACCTACCTCCTTAAAAGAATTCATACGAGCGCCTTTGTATCATTTTGTCAACCACAAAATATGTAGATGTGTATGTTAATGACTCGGTTAGTAAATGAAAACCTTTCGAGTTTACAAAAAAAAAAATTGACTTCCCGTCTCTGATATTTGGAACATGAAAACAAAATCAAATTTATGTATGTGATGTGTTCCTCTAGTGTAGCGCGTTCAATTGAAATAGAGAAATTCGAAACCAACCTTTTTACTCATCGAATTTCGAACTGTCAGCCAACATGCCGTTGCCATTAACTGGTGCCATGATCACCAAAACAATTCCCGCTGCGTCAAAATAGATACACTTTACACTACTTTAAAGGTCAGCAACCGGTGGATACCTACAAACACCTATATCGTCTACCGTGATCGGATATTATACTGCTTGCACTGATTTTATTATTATTGTTATGGTTTGGATCCTCTTAATGTAGCCAATAAACTCGAAACACCCTACAACAATTTGGATTTCTGTTACAGAATATTTAGGTACTGGTAGGCCTTTAGGTAGAATAGTGCTTAAATAATTGATCTTAAAAAATTAATGGTTGCTTGTAGAGGGATATACCAAACACTTCACCCTAAATAAAATAAAGCATCAAGTCTTCAATCTAATTATGTAACTATCAAATCTCAAAAACTGACCATTGTCAACTGTCACTTAATAGTTCCTTATCAATCCAGAAAAATTAGTAGCTTGTTAGCAGATCAGACCTATGAATTTATTTTGAATAATTAGCAAAAACAAAATAGTTTCCATTTGTAACATTTCATTCCAACTGCTCTGTGATATTTGTTGTGATTGTGACTACAATTTTTATTTTATTTTTTTGTATAAATATATGTTAGTCCGTCGAAAAGTTCTTCGATCTTTTCTTTTGTTTTCCGTTTTTTTTCAGTGTGAAAATTAAATATAAATAACGGAAATCAGGCTCTAATTTCAAGCTATCATGCATTTTGCAAGTGAGGTCGTGTGTAAGTCGGTAACATCAAACAAATTAATGAACAAAGCTGGGCTTTGTTACTTTATCAACAATTCAATTTAAGTGAGTAGGGTTTTCTTCTGAGAAAATGATATGCGTCATTTCTTGGACGATCGAATTTTTGAAAAACAATCAGAAATTTTTAAAATTAGTGAAATGTAATATATTAACTGCGGAAGGTGAGACAAAGCTTATGATTGGTGCATGTTATTGCTCTGGTGTTTATTTGACACTATTTGGCTTTTTTGAGGTTTGAGTTATAACCTATGAATTCATATTTTTATATTGTTGCAGTAGCATATTAGTTATAATTTAGGTCTATAACTCTACTAATATTCGATTTTAAAAACTTAACTTTTATAAATTTTCAAACATTACAACACTTTTACTAATAATTCCTATCACAACGAATCACTACTTGCCTTCGAAGTTGATAGGGTTGCCAGATTACGGGAGTTATGTTTACAACGTGTAGGTTGAGCAGAGGCAGTAATAGTAGAGGAGCATTAGCATTTTACTTCGGAACCCAGGGAACCTGCTTCGATTTCGATGATTTTTTTTAATGTTGGAAATTGAAATTCGAAAAAAGTTTACATTTCAAAAATCAACGCTCTCAACAGGAAAATTTAAAAAAAAATTGAAAACCAATTTTTTCCTCAAAAAAAACTTATTATTCATTTTTATTTTGTTTTAATTTTGTCAACTTGTAAATAATCATAATCATAATCATGTTAAATATGAAAGTCCAAGCCCAGTACAGTAAAACCAGCTTATTGTCACAAGGAGTTGACAAGGTAAGCACTTTTAGGCGGCAACTGCCGTGATACTAAATGACATTTGCTTCTACGCGATTGTGATTATAAATTAATATTATACTCTGTCTTTGTTGTTTTTTATACCTATTCAAAAAATATACACAACGCTTCAACTGAATAGACCCACAAATTTTCACTTTGTCGATGTTTTCCCAACATTGCGCATTAATGTATCATTTGATGATGATGCTTTTTGTTTACTTATGATGTCTGGAAAACAAATAAAAAAAATTTTTAAAACGAAGTTTTTTCTTTTCCTGGTCTTAAACTGGCAGCCAGACTTGTTTTTTAGGTTGGGTGAGTACCTACGGTTTTCTATTAGGAGGGTTTAAATAGAACAACATCTTGTCAAATATTTTTGACAGCCATTGATGTTTTATGTTTTTTAATTTGTTCCGTTTTCATAAAGAAATGTTGTCAATTATGTTGATCCAAGAAAAACCCCCCTATTGCAGCAATTTGGCATTTTGTTCCTCTACCAAATCTTTGACTATGCACGCCGTGTGGATTGGGTAGCTGAAAAGTCCAATTAAGGAAAATTTGTTTCTAAGATTTTGTATAAATTATTGTAGTCACAATTATTGTATGAGAATTGAAGACCAGTTAAAAGATAAGAACTCTTTAGTTATCTAAAATGCCTCGAGTAAAATTCGTTTGATTTAAGAAAAATGTATAATAAAGTTCCATTTAAACCATCTTTAAAACTCTAATTACTAAAAAAATGGGCATGCTCATTATTTATTGACAAGATATATATGAAGTTAGTAAATAAATATTTAAAAATAAAAAAAATTATTATTTTTATATTCTTTTTAATTACTCAAAAGATTTTATCAAGAAGTTATGTAATTTTTTTCATTCCTATTTTTGCAGTTCATTTATAACTTGATAAATTTCAATGGATTAACCAAGTAGACTTTTAAAGTCATTACTTTTAGTACAAATATATGTGGTATACCTTCTCGCAGGAAAAATATTTCCTACTGGTATTTATTGCAAAAAAAAGAAAAGTAAAAATAGTGGCCTCAATGAAGTGACGCACAGTGTGCAATAAGCCTAAACGATTCCATGTCGGACTAAATTTATGAGGCTTCATTGAAAAAATACTGATAGTATGTATTACTAGAAATACCCAATAAAATACTTAGCCAAGATATCCTTGCTTAACTTCCTTCCATTAACTATTAGTATCTAATAATAATAGTTTACTTCGTGGCATGATGGTTAGTGCGTTGGACTGTCATGCCGAAGGTCTGGGTTCGATTCCCAGCCTCTGCTACCTAAAAACAGAAATATTTTTTTCCCGAGGTACTGCCTCTTGCAAAGAACTGACAAATCCTCCAAGAATATAACTGTCATGAGTAATTGTAGGTCCCCTCCATTCCTGCCAACAACACGCACACACGAATGGTTGAGAGTTGTAAGTCACTAGGCTCTGGTTCTCCATGAGCTACTGCGCCACAAAATTTATTTATTTAATAATAATAGTATTTGTTTCTTGTTTTCGATGTGAAATACTTTCAAGAGAGCCCAAAATTATCAGCAGGGCTCTTATGAATTATTCTTTTTGATTTATTTTTGAAACATCATAAGAAAACAATAACCATTATCAAATAAGACATTAATGCACAATGTTGGTAAGAACTTGATAAAATGAAAATTTGGGAGTATATTCCGTTGAAGCGGAGTGTAAAATTTCAACAACAAAAAAAACAGTAAGACCTATTCATTTACTATTACGGTAGTTTCCGCCTGAAAGCGCTTACATTGTTAACTCCTTGTGACTATAAGCAGGTTTTACTGTAATAGGATTTGACTTTTAAATAAAAATGAATAAACAAATTTTTTGAGGAAAAATTAGCTTTTTAAATTTTAAAAAAAATTTCCTGTTGAGAACGTCGATTTTTGAATTGACTTCTTTCTGCATTCCAAAAAACGAACAAAAATTATCAAAATCTGAGCAGGTGCGTTGGTTCCTGAATAATGCATTATTTTCAGCTATCGTTCCTCCACTTTAAGTTTATACTATTCAAATGCAAGCAGCAAGATAACAGACTTTTCTGCCTGAAATTAAAGAGCGTTGTGTGGGCGACATTTAATTTCAACAATGGCTTAATTGAGAAATAATTAATTTTGCATTTCGGACATGTCAACAGGGGGTCAATTCTCAATCTACGAAACTGTGAAATGAAAACAAAGTTATCATTTCAGTTTTCAGAAAGTTTTATAATTTTTCCACTTCAGAAAAATGCGCAAGGTGATTCCCGAACTCGTAATGAAAAACAAATGGTCAATTCATGATCTGTGAAATTGTGAGGTGATAAAAATTATGATAACATCTTTATGTCAAATTCCATTCTGAAAGTATTAAAAATGAAAATAAATACTTTCATATGGCAAATTCTTTGATCACATTCAATTCATTCTGTGAAAACCTGTGAAAACATAAATGATAAACGGTAACAAGTTTTGTTCATTGTCATTGAATAAAACCAAGTAACAATCATTTTTTACTATGAGCGAGTGATGGAATTTTGTATCTTAGTACTTTTTAGTACTCACTGTGACATTTTTTTTTTTCGTAAGGCCTAGTTTGTACTTTAAAGCGAAGTGAAATCAAATTTGAAATGAAACATAAATAATTTATGCATCAAAGGGTTTTCAAAAAAATAGTTGGTATTCGTCATAAAACTTAGTTTGGAAAAGCCCATTGAGTTGCATTTATTTCGAGAAAAATATGTTCCCCTGACGCCAAAAAATAGCAATTAGTTTTTCACGCCTAGGAATAAAAGTTTTTTTTTTTATATAAAAACTACACTGCGCATGGATGTATAAACTAGGCTTAACGAGTGAAAACTGAAACCTGATAACTTAGTTTTCATTTATCAGTTTTACAGATCGAAAATAGACTTTCACCACCACCAGTCAAAGTGAGTACTAAAAAGTACTAAAATGAAAAATGTTAAACACTTATAATAAACGATGATTGTGACGCCATAGAAAGATCAAGATGGCGACTTGGGTGTATCGAATGAGCGCTCCTTGCTTCTGTTTATCATTTTTGTATCTCTTCAAAATGTTTTCACAGAATGAATTGATTGTGATATCATCGAAAACTTTTGTTTTCATTTTTTCACACTTCGAGAGTAGCATTTGGTGTGAAAGCGTTATCATATTTATCACTTCAATTTTTACAGATGGAGAATTGACCCTGGGCACATAGATCGTATGATATCACTTTTACACCTATGGAGTTTTGCTGGCGATATAAAGGGTTTTTCAACAGGGACGCTACAAAAGTAGAGCGACAGGGACAGCAAACGACGCCATATTCCTTGCCGTTCTTTTGACATTTCCCTTCAGTAAGGTTTGCCATTTCATGATGGAAAGATATACGAGCCAAAAACGAGTCAAAATTATTAAAATTTACTACCGAAATTCGGAGTCAGTGGCCTCAACGTTAAGAGCGCTACGTCCAATTTATGGTTGTCATAATCGTCCTAGCAGATCAACAATTGAGCGTCAAGTGGAAAAATTTGAATCCACAGGCACAGTACAAAATGTTCCCGTGCCAGTGAGACAAAGAAGTGCCCATAGTGTCCAGAATATTGCTGCCACTGAGGCTTCAGTTGCGGAAAGCCCAAATGTGTCTCTCACACGTCGTTCTCAAGCGCTGGGCATCTCTGTGACGTCGTTGTGGCGAATTTTGCGAAAAGATCTTGGCCTAAATCCTTACAAGATTAAATTGACGCAAGAACTGAAGCCGCTTGACCACCAGAAGCGTCGTATGTTCAACCAAGCGTGCCCGTGGTGGCCATGCAAAAGAAATCGAGTTCCATACATAATGGCATCGAACGTACTTTCACAGGAATAAAGAATTTCATTGATATCAAAAACCGTTTTTGTTTTATTTAAGAAAACTTTAGCGCTCTTATTGAAAACCCCGATATATTGATTTGGTGCCATGATCCAAGATATATCGTCCCTCTTCTCACGAACTGGCGTATCTCCTTTTTGAATATTTTACAGGAGAGCAGTTTTTAGTTTTGTGTACGCCTTCCGAGGACGTTATTTCTGAGTTTTGTTTTGGTATATTTTTTTTTGTAGAATAAAAAGAATTTATTAAAGTTTCAAATGATATGAGATTCAATGTGAATACCATACCAAAAACAGTTCCATTTAATTGATTAACCTGAAACGTCACTTCGTGAGAAATTTTAGAAAGAAATTTAAGTGTCGTGGCAGTGAACATAGGAACCACAGTTTTGAAAAAAATCCTAAAGGTGAACAATTTAAGTATACACAGATACAACTATTTAAAAAAAAATTAACCCATAAACCCTGACTGACAGTTTTTGTTGGACAGAGTAGTAAATTTATTTTACGGATGGGTGAATAGCAAAAATAGGCTTAATTTTACTTTTTTTTTTAAATGTTTGCATGCTTGCAAATATTTAAACTTCGGAAGTGGGCTAGTAAGAAATATTGCTAACGGAGTTATTGGTTGAAAACATTTTAAGTTTTTTATATTTTTAACCATTTTTGGCCGGGACCACGAAAAGGAGCTTTTAGTGTAGAATCGGCTAAATATGCCATGAAGTTTACCTAGGTCATATATGCCCAAATCTTAAAAAAGACGATTTGCGAGTTATTACAAGGGTGTTATTAAAGGGTGTTTTTTATACGTGTGGTTTTAAATCTGGCAAATATTTTTTTTTCGGAGTTGGCCTTTTTGACAGCTGTCACTTTATTTATGCTTAGTTTGGTTTGCCATTTCATAGTAACTTACCCCTGAACAACGTTTGCAAATCGTGCAAATTGATTACCAAAATAATGGTTCGATTCGCACGACTCATCGCGAAACAATCATTTTTATTTGAGGAAACTTTTGGTGAGCTCACTATTTGGCGTCGTGGGCCTGTGGCGTGGCCTCCAAGATCGTGCGATTTGACAACGCTGGACTATTTTTTGTGGGATTATGTGAAGTCGCTTGTCTACGCAGATTAGCCTAGGACGATTGACACCTTGGAAGAAAATATTCGACGCGTTAAAGCTGACATACGGCCCTAATTGCTGCAAAAAGTGGTCCAAAATTGGGCCTCTCAGCTGGAATTTATTTAAGCAAGCCATGGTGGAAATCATTTTTGAAATATTTATAATGGCAAATCCTTATCTTTATAAGAAAGCTGAATTCTTGGCCATAACATTGAATTATATGCGTTTTATTTCTTTTTCGAAACAACTCGCTTAAAAAAAATACCTTTTATTAGCTATAGCTAGTAGACGAGTACATGTAAAATAGGATTAATAAAACAAAAAAATTAGTACCATCATGAAACCTACAAAAAACATTTTATGCACCATGAGAATGAAGAATCAAAAGAGTTTTTAAAAAAATCTTTAATAAAAGGGTATTTTTTATGGATGCAGAAAAGTATAATACTTTTTTAAAAAACAAATATTGTTTCCAAAAAAAAGTAACACCCTTTACTCAAACCCACAAACACCCTTGCACTCTTGATACTTTTGTAAATTTCTTTTATTGTTCATTCCCGTAATAAATGAAACATTTTTAGCACACTTCTTGAGGCTACCATCCTTTTCAAAGAATTTCGAAAAATAATACCACACTTCCTAATTTCTTCAAAAAAAAAACCTTCCATGTGAAATATTTTTATAGACTCTTTTGATTCTTCATTCTCCATGTTTTTACCAAGTTTTATTTGAAGGCTTTTCTGTACTATTTTACCTGTACTATAGGCAGAGTAATTTTTTTGCACGAATCCAAAACTTGTCATAGGGCAAGACATAGTATCGCAAGTAAAAAAGCATCATTATAAATAATATGGGAGTATGTGTGCTTTTTATATGAATTTCTTCGCTTAAAATAAAAGTAAGCGAAGCAAAATTTATTACCGGCTTCTTATATCTACTATGTAAGTTTATAGGCTGACATGTTTATCAACGTTAAATAAAGGAAATTCATATGTGCATTTAAAGCACAATAATTGATGTCAGAAAATCATCAAGTCGTTGTTTGATTCAATTTTGTATGGCTTAAAGATCTCCTTTTAAATTGACATTTCGAACTCAAAAGTATTTTTAATCATATAATCTATAAATCTTGAAATATATGAGTATATTGGGCTCTAAGTATGTTAATGTAGAAAAAATTTAAAATGTATGTTGTATTTGCAACTTTTCAAACAAATCGGATTTTCTTCTTTTTTGTTTTCACCCTCCCCAGTGAATAAAATTGAGATTAATTTTGAAAAATATCAAACAGGAAGCCTATCCTATAAATGTACATTACTTAACAATACACAAAAAAAATTCAAATTGAAAACTTTTTTAACAAAAACCATATCTAAACTTGAATGACTTTTTGTACCTCATTTTACTCAGTGAGGATTAAGATTGTAAAACTTACCTCCAGGTTTTTATTAATCCTCAAAAAAAAAGACAAACCATGTACACTATACATTCAATATCAAGTTATTACTTACCTTTAAGTTCCGGCGGTCGTCCAATTCTGCTTCCAATCGTCAGACTATCCAAATCATTTAAACTATTCGTATTTGGCGATAGAAGTTTCTCCGCCAAAAGTGGATTTGCAGCAATCGAAAATCGATTGCTATTATTGCTACCCGGCCCATTAAAATTCCGTTGATTATTCTGATGTTGCTGATGCTGAGCGGAAATATTAGACGATGAACACGCTGTCACTGATGCAGCCAACGCTAGCAGAGCCGTTTCGGCTGCTGTCACAGCTATACTAGTCGCTAAAGCAACACTTTGCTGTTGCATATAATTATTACTAATATTAGATTGCATTGAATTATCACCGGGCATAAAATTCGTTGACCCATTATTGCTGATACCTTGTTGTTGCTGTTGTTGTTGGACTGTCAAATTATTGTTATTTTCCTCCTGCTTTAAACATAGAAAAAGATAAAACACATAGCATGAATAATTTTGCATAGATTAAGAATTTGAAAGGAAATAATGTCAAAATTCAAACCTTCACTTCCACTGTCGCCAAGTCTGAGAGCAAGCTTTCGATTTCAAAATTACTCTCAGACAATTGTCGAAATAACTCCTCGGAAGAATCATTGCAAAGCGGATCTAAGGAATTCAGTTCACAGCTTCCGTCATTTAAATCCGTATTTTGATTTGAATTACCATTTCCGGTTGAAGCATCCTATAAATATCCAAACAGAAAAACATCGAATAATATCATAACATAGAAAGTCAAATTATGGCACATACCTGAAGACAAGTAGCAATATCTAAGCCTCCAACCATTCGACCATCATTATCGGGACACCATAATAATGCGTCATCGATAAATGGCATCGCCGATAAGGCAGAGCCACTCCGAATGCCTGTCGCCAGTGCCAGCGTATTGGTATTTGTCCCCGGTTGCGAAGACAACTCTCCACTCCCACTTCCGACAGTGGTATTTACTGTTGGTAACGTGATGATGCTTTGTTTTCTGTATTTTTCTCTCAATATTTTGTATATTTATATTGATTTTGTTTTTTCTTTTCTGTTGTTTCTCAGTCTTCTCTTTTAAAAGTTGATAAATTCTGTTGCTTTGTAGACAAAGGCACTTCCGTTTTGTGTTTTATGGTTTCTGTACACACTAACGTTTTTTTTTATAGGCACTTTTCGAACTCTCCAAGAAAAGCTTTTGTTGTTGATTTGTTTTGTTTTTATGGCAAGTAGAAGTAAAATAAAAAAGCTTCTGCTGCACTTGTTTTTTGTTTGTATTTGAATTTTGAATTTCCGTTAAACTGGTAGGTTTTGTTTTATAATTATTTTTTTTTTTTTAAGATTCACTAGTAAATATTCTTAGATTAAAAATTTTTATATAAAAAGGACGTATGTGTTTCGAATAGGTACAAAATGGTGACATCTTTTTAACCAGCATTAAACTATCTGGCTGATAGAGATAAATAGTCTTTCTAAGATTGAATTTGGCGTAAAGTTTTAAATGAAAATCAGACACATTAAATTTCATTGAACACATAGGTAAAATTGTTTGATTTTTCTTGATTTAATATTGTATAGTTTTTGATGTTTTTTTTTAAGTTTTTTGATGTTTTCTTCATTAAGTCTGAAAATAGAAAATATAAAAATGATAATGAAAGAAATGCAGTGCAAGTTATTTGTTTTTGTTTAAAATTTGTAATTATAATTATTTTTCTACACACAAACCATATTTTGTAGTTATTCAAATCAGCAAGTCTACAACTGCTACAAACAAACTACGAGAAATATTCAATTTCGAATTCAATTCGAAAAAGCTTATAATTACATTGCATACATTTAGGTGTGCAGTACAATTTCTTTGGCTGAACACGTTCATTTTAAATGACAGCAACAAAATGCCGGCAACCTGTCAGCTGTCACATATGAAATGTCACTTATTTGATATATCTCGTTTTTTCTCAGTTTTGTTTATTCTCAGCCTTAACAAACAAAGGCATTTTCATACATTTTCTTAACAGATTTATGTTAAAGATTCAAATTAAAAAACTATGAGTGATAAACCATCGACTTCTAAACCAAACAATGATGAACCAGACCATATACTACCACCAGAATTAGATATAAACAGCGATGAATTCAATCCATTCCAGGCGCTTTATGCAAACACAGAATTCAAATTGACCAAGAGGAAACCGAAAATTATTTACCAGAACTTTGCTGCTTTCGAGATAGAATACACCAAGAAAGGCTTATATGGCTTGTCTGTAAAGTCAAAAGATGACGATGAGACGAGTAAGGATGATCCTAAATTGGATGTGAAACCATCAACCAGCGGCAGACGTTTCTTGCCGCATCAAAGTGAGTTATTTATTTTTTGCAATCTTACCCGCCGCCAAACTAATAGCTTCTCCTTTCAGTGGCGATTCAATCAAGTGGACCAAGAATGAAGAGTAAGAGAAGTCTTCTTAAGCTGATAGATACTATGGAGGGACCAATGGCTGTTTTACGCGACTGCATGCAGGACGGCCGACAGATAAAAATCCAAACAAGATCGCAGCATGGAGTACGAGGGACAATTACAGGCTTTGTGATTAGTTTTGACAAACATTGGAATATATTGCTGAGGGACGTTCACGAAACATGGAAGAGAAGAAAGTACAAGTATGACGAAAACAAGTTCTGTGGTAAGGAGAATAATTGTTGATTTTCTATGAGGAACCAGAGATGACCTATGATGGTTTTATACTTTTTCTTTCAGGAACACCCTCGGATTGCAGTGAACGACTGAAGAACTTAGGAATTAAATTGCCTGTGGCCAAAGTGAAGAGTTTGAATAGAAAGAATGTGGAAGTGAGCAGAAGTATACCGCACCTTTTGATTCGTGGAGAGCAGATTGTACTTGTTATTGTTGGGAAAGTTGATGCAAATGAAGCAGAGGCGAAAAGTTGAATTATTATTTTGTTTTTATTTATGTACTTACTTTTTTGAGAAATTGAAGTAAAACTCAACAAGTTACATATATTTTTCTAGAGATTAATTTTTTTTTTTTTTTAATGAACTTTAAAGCCAGATTCACATTAAAGTTCTCATATCGATATAGTCTCGATACGATAAAATATTCTAACACAAGAAACAATGATTATATTCACATAATCAATCCCTGATACGATTTCGATCCCTTATTGCTTCTAAATTTCATCTTTTGGTTACAAATTTTTCTATTTCATTATAAGAATATGCTTGGAAAGTGTAGCAAAATCCCAAAAAGACTTATTTAGGCTGTAAAAGTTAAAAACGAATTATAACAATAAAAATGTTTTTATTATCTCTCTCGTAGTAGATTAATTAATTCTGCTTGGTTTGGATATTTTCCAGTTTCTAAGCTTGCTAAGCGTTTTATAGTTAAAATACATAAATTAAAGTAGTAAAACCATCGTAAATATCATATCGTAAACGTCGGAAGTTTTAAAATTTGTATAGGAAAGTTTTACGATCCAACGTTTTTGATGGTTTCTCTACGTTGACCTAGCGTTGCACTTAATATTGATACCTTCTCGAATGAATACATTAAGAGACATTTTCAAAATATTACAGACATGGCCAAAAACTTATGTGTTTTAAGGAATAAAAAAGATTTTAAACGACTTCGATAAAAAAAATACCTTTGCTAAGATTAGTATCATCTACTACTAAATATAAATAAAATTGAAATTGGACATTGGTACTACCTGTGTCTTCCATAGAATTTGTTTGTTTCTTTTCAGATTTTCAAACACATTTTTCAAATATTTTTTTTTTTTGTAAATTCCATATTTTGAAACGGGTTGATATTTTTTTAAATTTAATTTGTATTTGAACCACCGAATGACTGCAAATAGAAGGTGACATCCGGGAAAATGTGCACAGAATCCTGAGGTAGTTCTGCATACTATAATGTTTCATTATGAATGTTTAAGAAATTTATATAAATGTAAATACATACTCGTAGGTATAGTATAATTTTTAAGGAACTCCTCTAATGATTTTCAATTTTTTTAAATAATTTTGTATACACCAAACTCTTAAAAGATTTTTAAGGAATAATTTTGGTATGCAAATCTGATATTTATATGCATGTAAAGATATTAAAAAAAATAAAATGCACCACTGGATCGCACGTACTTGCTCTTATGTGCAAGTTGTTTGGAACTTAAGAGATTTTAAAATATACAAGTAATTATGAAAAAAAGCATACAAAATATCATTTTAATAGTTCCTTTATCCCGTTCAATAACTTAGAGCTCAAACTTGTTATGCCATTTGATTACTTGGACAATTATGTATGTAGATGATGGCTATAAAAAAATTTCACATAAGAAAAAATCACTTACAAAATAGACATTCTAAAACACCATGCACATTACTATAAAGTTACGTGTTGAATGAATCCTTTATAACAAAACTGTTTATAAGAACAAACTGATAAAGAAACTTATTCTGGTACAAAGTAAACGTCTATAAGAAATTACCTCGCTTTAATGTGATTTTAAATGAAATTCATTTATGTAGTTTTGGTACGTAAAGAGCGTTATTTATAAATTAATGCAAATACAGGATACATAAGGTTTGGATATTGTTTCAAATGATTTAGTAGTTTTAAAAGGGAAATTTTTGCTTATAATGCGTTTATCAGATAAAGCAATTTGCTTTCTTTTATATAAAATACCACGGATATAAGAAGGGAATTCCTTGGGGTTTTTGACATGTTTTTTTTGTATCTGCAAAAGAAAAACATTTAAATCCTTGGAGTGGTTTTCTTAAAAATTAATTTTTTATATATAGACATTTTGTAACATTTAAAAAAAAATTTGTTTTGGTATGTCAATATTAAGCATTGATAAATGTACATTTATTAACTTAGTTTCAAAAAAAATTCATCAACCTATTTTTGAAATATTGAATTTATAAATTAAAGTTATTTAAACAAAAAAAAAATAATTTTTTAATTCTGATATGCAATTTTATTGATATTTTAAAGGAGCTTTTGCATTGAAATTTTAATTTTAATTGGCTGAACCGTTAAAAAGAAAATCGAAAACCAAAAAAAAACGTTCTATGGTAGGTACCGTTAGTAATGGTTTTTGGTAAGCGTGTTTTTACCATGAAATACACTATACTTACGAGTACTATAATTCACTGATTTTTTTTATCAAAATCCTTAGAGCCATTTTTGAGATAGATAAGCTTTTTTTAACGGTTGTATTATAAGTATCGTTATTTTGAAGCTAAAAATTTAATTTCACATATGGAGAAAAATTTTTAAAAAATCACCGTGGTAGGTCCAGATACAAACAGATAGACAGGCAGACAAACAGACAGACAGGCAGCAATACAGCAGACAGGCAGAGTTGTGCCACCACTTTATTTGTGTTCTCTATCATCGTAATGTAATTTTTGATTGTTATCTGGATTTTTTTTTTGCACAAATCCAAAATTTGCCCTATAGTACCTATGTATATCGCAAGAAAAAATTGTAAACTCTTTTTTTAAAAGTTCAAAACAAATTTTTCTTAGAATATTATAGAAAGTGAAAAATCCACTACGTCGTTTTCTAAATATGTATTTGAATTCCAAAAAATGTTTTTGAATAAAATTCACTTACAATTTTTTTGAAAATGTTGTTAAACAAAATATTTTTCGTTTTGAGAAGCTTCTGAATGAAAAAAAAAAATACTAAAATCAAAAATACCAAATTTTGAAGAAAATCGAAAATACAAAAAAAATGCAAGATCATACAAATATCGAGATAATTTCTTTTTAAGAATACAAAGTTTGCCATATATGTATGTATGTACAAATGTATAGTACCTACATAAACATGTTGCAAGTAAAAATAACTAATATCATACTTTAAATCATTAGATATCAGTTTATCCATCTGTTTATTTAAGGTCTTATGAAGGCTACACCTAGAGTGGAGCATGACTGCATTTTTTCCACTGTCTAGAATTTTCAAAAAAAAAAATATTTAAACTAGAAAAAAATATTTAAAAACTTATAGCTATAGCTATCTTTTAAGACAAAAATGTGAGGGTATTCTCTAATGTACTTGTCAAAACATTAGTTTTCAAACTAGATTTTTTTTTATTTTTCAACGTTTTTTTTTTTTAAATAATTGTTGTTATTGAAGCGTAAACAACCTCATAAAAAGAAATTTTGGTTAAAAGTATTTTTAAAAAATTTGGTTTGTCAATTTTGAATATTTATTCATATGCATTTATTTTTTTTGTTCAAAAGCAGCTTTCGCAAAAGTTTTTATTGAAATTGGTTAAGCCGTTTATGAAAAAATCGAAAAAAGAAAACTCTTTAGGTACCGTTTATATCAGTTTTTGGTATTTTTGTTTGTTTTTCCAAGAACTACACCATACCTACAATAATGACCTGATTTTTTCATCAAAATCGTTAGAGCAATTTTTGAGATAAATAAGCTTTCCTTTAATGGTTCTATGGCAAGCAAAGTATTTTTTAGAGCGTTTTCTAATATTTCAATTTCCCTTTATGGAATAGGAATTATGGAGAAAATCGCTTCAGTGACTGTAGGTCGAGGTATAGACAGACGGAATTGTGTGGGTGACACTTTATTCGTTTTTTATCATCGTAATGTCATGTTTGATTATTATCTCAACTTTACTTGCGATATAGGTACTGTAAGGCATGCTTTGGATTTGTGCAAAAATAATAAATAATAAAATAAAAAGACGATAGAGAATACCAAAAAAGTGGGTGGCACAATACTGTCTGTCTGTCTCTCTGCCTGTTTGTCTACAGCCTAAACGGCCTGATCGATTTTTTTCAAACTTGGTAAGTAGTGGTTTTTGGTGATTATGCCATGATAATTATTATATGATTATTTTATTATATTGTTATTATGTTTTTCATATTTTTAGAATTAAAAATATCGGTATTTGCCATACATTTTTTTTTTTGAAATTTCACATAATAGTATTTAAAAAAAAAAACGGCTCGACAACTTTTCTTAAAAAAATTCAATAAATTTTTTTTTTAGTAAAGGCTTCCCTTGGGTGGAAAACCATTTTTCAAAAAATGGTTACTAATGTTACCTCCCAAAAAAACATTTTCTTAAAACGGTATAACCGATTTCAATAATTTTTTCATACATATCTATTAATAGTACCTGTTATTTTTTTAGCAACAACAACAACACAACCAAGTAACTTTACAATATCCACCAACGAAAAATGATATCTTTAAGTTAGCTTATTTCTCCTATTGGCAGCAACAAAAAGAATTGGATTGGTCTCAATACCACCATAACTACTCTTCCCTCAACCAACATCGAAACCTTGCTATTTATCCAACAACTACATCTGCAACCATGAATAAATGCTTCATCAGACTGAGAATCGGCCACACTCAACTTGCCCACAGTTACCTACTCAACAAAGAACCACCTCCCACATGCCAAATTTGCCATTTAAATCTACAGCTTTCCATCAATCATTTAACGACTGACTGCACAAAAGTAAATGAAATTTGAAACAAATTATTTAATACAAATTTATAAAATCTTCTAATATATCCATCGGAAAAAAACATAAAAAATGTATTTAAACTATTAAAAGTATTGAATTTAAATAATTGCATTTAACATTAATATATATGGTTCTTTCTCCGGGGCGGTCAGAAGAGGTAGGATCTATTGGTCTTGCCTCTTTTGGCTGCCCCCGTAGCTGGACATTGAAACTATATACATAGGTATTTTATTCTTTTATTTTTAAATCTTCAGGTAGAAGCCCTGGTAACTATTAGCTTTAAGTATTATATTGTACATTAATGTTTAATATAATAAATAATAATAATAATAATAATAATAGTACCTGTTATAGAACGTGTCTTGTTATTTTGAATTTTCTCATTATCGGCTGAACGGACTTAGAAAACTTTTTTATATTAAAAATTTCAGGTAAGATTGAGTAATATTGCATCAGAATTTTCAAAAAAAAGTTTTTGAAGTTTCAATTTTTTTTTTCAAATTTTATTTTTATATGTACTCGTACATAAATAAATACTTAAGATTTGCATACCAAAAGTTTTCCTTAAAAATGTTTTAGGAATTTTATATATTAAAGATTATTTGTTAAGAAAACCGCTCCAACGACTTTAAAATTTGTTTGTCTATAAAATTATATTCAATAAAGAATTAAGATGTTGTTTTTTTTTTTTTTTTCATCTCAAATTCTCAACGACGTTTTTTTGCAGCCAATTTAAATATCGTATTTCATACTTTTAAACATTTTTCTCTCATAATTTCCATGTCTTTATACAAATAATTTTCTTACATCTTTAGCACCTTTAACATAAGAGGAAGTACTTGTAACTCAGTCGTGCATTTTATTTTTTTTGCGCACGAATTTATTCAAAACTTGTCCAAAAATGGGAGAGGGACGGGTTAAAAACTAGGTGGCTTGTCCTAATATTATACGGAATACCCCGTATAATTTTCCATGCATTGTTTCATCGAATGCCATTTTAAGAGAAGAGAGTAAAAGCATGTATTACATATATTCATGTTTTGTTAATTTTGTTCATAAACCTATATTGTGCATTTTTTATACACTATCCCATAAATATTTTTTCGTGGGGGTGGGCGACATTATTCACTTGCATACAAACTCTTAAGAGGGTATTTTGGCCACGATACCAAACCAAACGATACTTTTGTAAGTATCGTCTCGGTATCGTCAAAATCAAAAAATTTCAGTATCGTCTCGGTATCGGTCTCCGTCTCGTATAACTCAGTCTCGTTTGGTCTCATATAACAAAGTATCGTGTAGTTTCAGTCTAGTCTGAGTTGCAAACCAGAATAAAATGTACGGCTTGGTTACATATTCTTGATCTAGTAGTTGAATTCGCTTGGTATTTCTAAGATTTAAGACAAAAATCATTATTATAAAAGACAATTTTATTAACTGAACTTTATTATGTTGACTTAACTATTTTTAAAACGCTTTTTGCCCAATGTCTAAGTAAAGTTCTGACTAGAAATTCGACACAAACATTTTGACATGGGGTCATCACTAAAGACAACCAAGTCTGAAAATTTCATCCAAATTGTGGGTTTCACCATAAGTTAGATGGGCGTGGCAGTGAACAGTTTTAATTAAAATTACTGCCTTAACCTACTCCGTGCTAAAGAAAAAAGCTCTGAAAATATCATCTAAATCATAAGAGTCTTTTCCGAGAAACCAATTACAGAAATTGATAAATTAATAATAATATTTAAAATTTCTGCTGATACCAAACGATACTACCGAGAGTATCGATAAATTTCGGTCCAACAAATGCGGTATCGTTTGTTATCGTCTCGGTATTGTTTCGGAGCTGGTATCGTCTCGGTATCGTTTTGGTTTCCGATACCGATACCAAACGATACCTAGAATTTTCTGGTATCGTGGCCAGCCCTACCTATTCTGCAAGCAAATAAATGATATTTGATCCCAAAATTCCAAAGAATATTACAGTTTTAGTTCATACAAATTGGACGTTTTTTCACCGTGATCTCTCTTGGGTTTGGTAAAATGTCATCTTTTTTGGTGCTAATATTTTTTTAAAACAGCTCGATTCTAATGTTAAAACTAAATATCTTCTCATCTTCACTTTTCGTACATTTATGTACATATGTACGTATGAATATAGCTGCATATACTTATACAAAAGCTACCTTTTAACTATCTCTAATTATATCCAAAGAGCGCCACACTTCACAAATCACAACGTGCAATTAAGAAATTAATATGTGTGACTGCCTCTCTGATGTGCATACCTTTAGACTTCCATGAAAAAAGCGAAAGTGCATTCACGGGCGTACAATGAATTAACTTTTGTATCTATGTTTAACAAACAATAATTCACTGTTATAACACGAGGGTATACCAACATACCTACCTGTCTGCTAAGATTATGTTTGTAATAATTATTAAAATAATTGCACCTAGTTCCTATCACTTACAAATACCAAGCGAGAGTGTGTAATCGGTGATCACCTTCTGATACCAGCTTAAGCTACACCACGAACTACTACTACGCTACGTACCATAGTGCCAATGCTGTATTGCATTACTTTACTTCCTCGCATTTTTGCTATTTGCTTCGCACATCCAGGTGCAACAACCGCAAGCTGATGGGCGCATTTACAATAGCTACATCATCTCTCAATCTCAGGGCAGACAAGACAATGGAGTTTGTTGCCTTGTGAATTCAATCCGATTCAACACCCGCGATCAGCTAGTGGATTGTATCTGCACAAAAATAACATGGATATGGATAATCACACACGCGGCAGACTTGAATTAAATAATTGTGGAATGTGCATCATAATAATAAGTAAATTATTGTTATTGTTGTGTGATGGGTCTGGGGGTGCAAGAAATGATTTTTTTCTCATTATACAATTATCTGAAACTATAAGATGAATTTTACGATTTCGATACTTCTAATTTCTTTCCTGGATACGTAATTTAATATTTTGTTAATTTTAAAAATTTTGACTTTTAGATAATATAACCCAAATACTGATCAACCAGAATTAAATCCTGAATAGTTAGCCGTCAGCCGAGCCGAATTGGGACAAATATTGGGCGTGCTCTTATGCACCTCTACCTACCTACTTATTCATTTGAAATACGAGTAAGAGAACAAAAAAGGCATAACAGTTCTAATACATAGTTATACATATTTTTGTTATCCTTTTAGATCAAAGGCGATTAATACCGCTAACCTTACGTCTAGTTGTTGTCGGAGGGAAAACTCATGCAATGTTCAACAAAATTTCGAATTTTTACAAATTTAATAATAGAAATTGATACAAAATCTAAATTTTGGTACAAATGTAGTTACTTATGTTTATAATCTAAGAAATGGCATTTATGGGAAATAATTATAATAATAATAATTACATTCAAGAGATTTTATTACACCCCAGGAAAATTAGACTTTCACTTCGAACAAAATTCCGACAAAGCTGAATTTTTGTGGAGAGCTTTGTTTTGACGTCTTAAGCATTTCCTGAAAAATTTCGTAAATTTGGGCCCTGGGTAAATTTTTAAGGGGTATGAGCAATAAAATAAATAAATTTATATTAATGCTCATAAAATTCCGCAAAAAGAAGAATATAACCCTTTTTTCGTAGGAGCAACAGATTTCGAGAAAAACCTGCACAAACTGTATTATAACAGCTTTTTATTGTAATGAATTTTTGTCATCATTTTGTTTGGGTAAAATAGGTAATGAGCGCATTTGTGCACATTTTTCTCAAAATATATTGCTCCTACGAAAAAAAGTGTCATAATTTTTTTTTGCGGAATTTTATGAGCATTAATATAAACTCTTTTATATTAAAGTTCATACCCCTTACAAAATTTAGCCCCGACCCAAATTTACGAAATTTTTCAGGAAATGCCTAAGACGTCAAAACAAAGCTCTCCACAAAAATTCAGCTTTGTCTGAATTTTGTTCAAAGTGAAAGTCTAATTTTCCTGGGGTGTAATAAAACCTCTTGAATGTAATTATTCTTTTATTTTTGTTTGCGGAATTTTATGAGTAGTATAAACTCTTTTGTTTTTTGAAAAAAAAAAAAATCTTTCCAGAGGTATTAACAAAAAAACAGTTATTTGTCCATTTACAGCACAATCATCATAATCATTAATATCAAGATTAATAATCCTACAGATTTTTTAATAGCTCATTTTTCAGGTCTATATATTCTTATAATTTTCTTTAATTTTTTCGTAAAAGGAAATTTCATCGAGCTGTTGAATAAAAAACAACTAACTTTCTTTTTCAAGATGACGATCTACTCCTTAGCCCGGACATCTCAAAAACTTGGTTGTATAAAGAGGAGATGTAGCCCAACTCAAATCGTACAAAAACTTTCACCTATCAATGAATGAAGTTTTAGAAAACTTTTTGAACAAAATTTGCTCCATCGTGAAGTCTTAGTATGATTTTCTCAGACTCTATTACTTTAAAAAAAAAAAGGCCCGAGCAATTTTCTTCTCACTTGGTATACATTCTGGTTTTTGGTGATTATACCCGCACATTTTTTTAATTTTTTTTTAGAACCAAAAATAACGGTATCTGCCATACATTTTTTTTGTCAGCAATTTAAATAATCGTATTTTTCTCAAAAACGGCTCGACAACTTTTCAAAAGGCCTCCTTTGGTTGTGAAACAATTTTTCGAAAAATTGTTATCAATGGTACCTCCCTAAAGAACCTTTTTTTTTAATTTTCGATTTTCTTAAAAACGATTTGACTGATTTCAATAATTTTTTGAATACAAGCTTTCATAAACTCTAAATATTTATGTGTACGTCATTTTTAAAAAATGTTAAAATTTTTTTTTTTTGAAAGTCAAATATTTCGAAAACGATATGATCGATTTTTTTGAAACTCTATATTTAAGAGTTTTTTATTACTCTCTAAAATATTTTTAGAAAAAAATTAACATATATCAAAAAATAATAGTACCTTCTATTAAAAAGTTAAAAAAACTGACAAGGAAAATATTTTGTTTTCTCAAAAACGACTCCTACGATTTTGATTAAACTTAATACGATCTACTACAAAAAATTATACAATTTTGCACTTAACAACTATTAATAGAACCTGTCATAGAACGTGTTTTTTTTTTATTTTGAATTTTCGGATTATCGGCCGAACGTATTTGAATAAATTGCATAACAAAATTTGCAAAAAAGGAAGTTTTTGAATTTTTAAAAAAAAGTTTCAATTTTTTTTTTTAAATTTGATATTTCAAAAATTGGTTGACAATTTTGTTTTATTTGTACATAAATAAATACTTAAGATTTGCACACAAAAAGTTTTCCTTAAAAATGTTTTAAGAATTTTATATATAGAAATAATTTTTTTAAAAAACCACTCCCACAATTTAAATATTTTTCTCTCATAATTTCCATGTCTTTGGATATAATTTTCTTAGGCCCTCAGTACCTTGTACATAAGAGCAAGAACGTGCGACCCAATCTTGCATTTCTTGCCTAATTTTACTTGACTATTAGATTGAGTGTTTTTGTTTGGCCAATAAGCTACTTGAAACCGAAAATGCGTTTCGGAAAAAAGGGTCACACTTTTCAGCCGAATTTGACAATTTATACTTTAAACTTACCTTATACTTAAGTTACCAAAAACCAACCAGCTGTTTAGCCTGTAGATCTAAAAGCATTTAAAAAGAGCCGAAAAACAAAATTGCGAAACTAGCTACTTTTTAAATATTCTTTATAATCGAAAAGTCTATTTTATCAAAATTTTGAGTTATAATATTTTAACAAATTTAAAGTTTGTCATATTAAACCGAAAAAGGGGCATTCGGAAAAAAGTTGCCCAAAATTAGAAGAAATGGTAAAGTTTGAATGGGTATAGCTTTGGAAATTTTGATTGAAAATTAATTGCGATATTAAAGCCTTTAGTGTCTACTTCATTTTGTCCATTCATGTCTTGGCCCACTCTCTGCTTAAGAACCTATGATTGTTCAATTTTTTTATGTTGGTTTTTGTTAACTCTTCCTGCTTAAATTTTTATAAGCAAGTTTTAAGCATGCTTATGGACTAAACACACATATTCAATAATAAAAATCCCAGCATGTAATTGTTCCTTTATACCCTTCTATCCAATAGACTTTTATATGCATATGGAAAATTCAACTTTTTATAATTTTCCTATATGTATGGATCCAAAGTTGAGGAAATATTCGGCTTAAATTTTTAAGAGTTTTGTATGAAATCTTAGATTTATTCATTTTGACAAAAAATATGACAGTAATTCTATCACTAAATCTTTTTGGTACTGCTCTTATATTTGCAGTGCTTTGCTTATTTTATTATTTTGAGTAATATAGTGCGTACACGCCACAGTGTATCAGTTTAATAAAATCCAAAAGGTCGGCAGTTCAAGTTAGACAAAAAAATATATGCTGTGTAAAATGTATTATTATGTACATAACTGCATAAACTATACTTACATATGTGTGTAACTGAAAGCTCCAGCTGAGCATCCGGTTTTTGCCCCCAAATATATATCGACAAAAAACCCAGAATCGACAAAAAGAAATGTACGTTGTCTATAATAAGTAATTGACATCACCAAATGCACAACGAAATCCATCTAGTAAAGGAGCTATGAGCCAACAAATGATTGAGGTATACGAAAATCCCTGTTATAATTTTGTTTATTAAAAGATGGCTGTTTGAATAATTGAATAAAAAGTTGTGTGGGAGATATAAATGATATTTTTAGTTGGTTATTTCCACGAATTCTAACAAGAAAATGACTGTATTTCGAAAAATTTGCAGTCACAATGGTAGACACAAAACCAGAGGCCAAGTTAAAAAATCTCCTAAACTAAAAAAGCTTACAGACCACAATGAAAACAAACAAAAACGAAAAATATCAACAAATAACATTCGTTAAATAATAAATAAATAAGCTACTAAGACTATAATATTGAGTCTCTTTTAATATTCAAAGCTAAGAATGTAATGAATAGTGACAATGGGAACATTCTGTCTCCCTTATTTTCATTAACTTAACCATAATTGTAACGTTAATTTTAATTCAATTGTTTGCACTGTATACCCATATATTTGGGTTTTTAGTTTTTTTCTTGTTATTTTGTTTTAGTGTCGAGTTTCGCTGATGATGAGCTGCATGTCAGTTCGAAATGCATTCGATTTTTAAAATTTGCTAATAAAAATACGTTACGTTTTGAAAATTTAAATCTCGTGTTTTTATTGTACAATTTTCAAATTTTTGTAGTCAATAAAGGAAGTGTTTAACTTTTTTAGTAAAATTTTGCAATTCTCGACTACAACATCGGTTCACTACTTTTAAATATTAAGTTTGAAAGTTTTAACATAATATTACTTGTTCCTTCCAACAAAGTATGTAAAATTTAGGGTGGTTTTTATAAAAGTCATTGTTTAATTTTATTGAATGCGCCACCCTAATTCCTTCCAAATAAATTAAAAATTCCTGTTAATTTTTTGCTAACGTTAACCTGGCTCCCAAAACAAAAGCAGTTTTAAATGGGAAAACACCAAATAAAATGATTAATAAAACGTTGATTTTTTATAAATTTGGTAATAATTGATAGAAAAATTTAAATTTTGGTACAAATGTTGTGACTTATATAATTTAAAAATAATATATAATATAAAGCCCAATAATAATTTAAAGCCCAATTATTCCCTAACTTATAGACATAAGAAAAAGTCGATTTCTATTAATTTACCTTAATGGAATTAAAATTGAAAATATACATAGGTATTAGGTTTCAATTTTCATCAAAATTTAATTTTTGGAAACCTTTAAAAATAGAAACAAATAATAGAATAGTTCCTCTTTTTACTTTTGTAAGTAGGTACTTTAGGGCAAGTTTAGGATTCGTGCGAAAAAAAATTTCGAGACCGCAATCAAACATCACATTACGATGATAGAGAACACCGAAAAAATGGATGGAAAAATTCTGTCTGTCTGTCTGTCAGTTTCTCTGTCTGTCTGTTTGTCTGTCTAACTGTCTGTTTGTACTTGAAACAAGAGCCTAAGCCAATGATGCAATCTTCTTCAAATTTTGAACTTAAGGCTTTTGGTGATACTAGTGAGGGAAAATCGATTTTTTTAGCTCAAAAAATAGCGGTACTTGCCAAATAACCGTTATGGAAAATCTTATCTTAAAAAATATGTGTATTATTGTGCTGTGATGAACTTTTTGATATTTTTTTTAACCAAAAACATTTACTATACCCGCCATATTACGTTTTTTTAATTTAGATTATCTCAATAACAGCTCAACCGATTGCATTAAAAAAATTAAAAAAATATGCAAAAACTCCTTTTAAATGTCAGTAAAATTGCATACCAGAATTTTGAAAAAATAAATTTTGGAAAATGAAAATACAAAAAATTAGTTTGAAAAAGAACCGCTCCAATTTTTTGCATGTATTTATATTTTTGAAGTAATCAAATGGCATACTTGTTTTTGAGGCCTTAGTATCTTACGAGTTATTTATACCATTAAAAAGACGATTTGAAATTTTTTTTATCTATTTATCTACATTTTTCTGCAATTAATTGCATATTTCAAAAGTTCTTAAGTTCCAAGCAACTTGAACATAAGAGCAGGTACGTGCGATCCAGTCGTGCAATTTATTTGAAATTAAAACGAATCAAAAGCTAAACGGAAATTTTCAAATGAGTTTAATAACTCAAAAATCGAAACAGGGAAAAACGAATATTCAATTTTATAACAAAAAAAAACCTTAGCTTTCAAATTTCGATACCACCATTTTCCTCCATTGACAATTGGTACCAGCAGCATTACTATGATGCGAAGAGTATTAAGGGCCTTTCAACAAAAATTCAGGCCACATTCCACCAAGGAAATTATTCAATGAATCTGAAACACGAAATAAGGACACATAGTTCATTCATAGATTGGGTTCTTTGTGGCAACGCAGATGAGAACATCAATTTTCTCAACTCCCAACCATTTTTCACCAGTCCAAATTTTGTTTCCCTAAGCTTTCCCACTCTACTACCTTATCTGTTTTTTGTAATTTAATTCTCTTTTCGTTTTTTTTTTCTTCCTCGATAACTTTTCTTAATTCATTCTTCGTGTTGAGTCATGCTCCTGTTTGCTTCCACTATCTTTCTGGCTTTTGCATGGTCATCATGAAATTACGAACCATTGGTTTCATTTTTAAGTTTAAGGGGCAGTGAACCCTATAAACGCATTCCCTAATTTTGCGAATAAGAAAAGAAAAGTATCCAAAAAATAAAAAATAAATTATATTTCACACCACATTGTGCATTCATTCTTCCCCAGCGAATGAAATCAAAATGAAAAATAAACCTTGATTGTAATAAAGGGTAGTAGTTGTCGGCCAGAATTGGATAGTAATCATCACAAAAAAGTCAATTACAATAACATGTAACTTGTAATTGAAAGTTACTAATTACTTGTTCTTGTATTTGAAAATTTTAATTACAAATTACATTTAATTTTTTGATTTAATTACATGTTATTGGGGAAAAGCAATTGAAGAAACCTGTAATGATTACTTTTTTTGTAATCATTACACTCAAATGTAATTGATTACAAAAAATATCGATTACATTTGTGATATTAAATGAAATTGATATTTTGTGTAATCAATTACATTTGTGTGTAATGATTATACAAAAAAAGTAATCATAATAGGCTTTTTAATTCTTCAATCACTTTTTTTCAATTACATGTAGTTATTAATTGAAAATTTTCAATTACAAACTACATGTTATTGTGATTAAAAATTTTCAATTAAAAATTACATGTAGTTGTAATTAGAAAAAGTCCATTAATGATTACATGTTAATCAAATCGACTTTGGAATCAATTACAAAATATAATAATTATTACAACCTTACTCTGTTGTCAACAATATTTGACAGGATGTTGTTCCATGTAAGCCCCCATTATGAAGAATTGGTGAGACGCTAAGTACAAGCATTTTTACAATATTATAAGAGGTGGAAACTGGTAGTAATTTCCTACTTCTATTTTTGGTCATTGGGATTTGGCGCATATTTGAAGGCTATTAGGGTTCAGCGTACCAACTTTTTCAAATATAATTTTGTACATATTTTTGAAACTCAGTCTTTCTCAAAATGAGTAATTTCTACCACACAGGGACCAAATGTCACGCTTTCTTTATGGTATATATTTATATATCAAAGGAATATAATAAAAACCTCCAGGTCCTTATTTTATTACTAAATGAAATCATAAATGAAAAAATTCACCCAGCTTTCCTGAGTAAGTGATTTTTGAAGCAGATCACTGCTTACTATTATGCCTTTTAACTGTACGAACCAAAAATCAGGACATAAATATGTATTGGTGGAGTGTTTTGCTATTTGTACAAAAAATACGAACAAAATTCAAATATCATTTTCCGTGCTTGGCTTTAAGCGAATAACTCTTTAAGAACTCCCGTTGAGATCACTCCTTGTCCTTATATACCCAAAAGCCAATGATATGGTATTCTGCTTCCCAGTAATGTTTTCAGAGTTGATTTTCTTTTCCTGATTTATTAAGGGAGTAGACATTGAACAAGGTTTTTTGTCGTATTACCAGTCAAAAGTGATAGATGCAAAAAGATACCATTTTGTTAAAAATGGCGTCATGGCCCTCGATTGGTACAAATATCTTTTTTCCGATTTAAACAATGTTACTAAACTAAAACTTTAAAAATTTATTCACATACAGGAAGTAATAAAAACTGCAACTTTGTTTACTCAGTTTTTTTTTAAATTTCTAAATTAATTACTTTGTAATCAGGCAAGTTCAGTCCTAAAATGTCTAATAAATGTTTTCTTTAATTATAGACAACTACAAGCAAGTATTTCCTGAAGAAAAAAAACTGTTTACATTTTTGAAGACATTTAAGTTATAAAAACTCACGTAGCAGTTAGTGGCACGCTTTTGAAATGCCTAAAAAGAAGTCTAATTATATGTTTCTAAAAAAAAACAAAAACCCAAATGCGAATGCAGTGCGGGAAATAAATGAAAAACAAAAGTGAAAATCTTTCCTTTTTTTTTTTGTTTATTTCCAACTGCAACAGATGCACTTGGTTTATTACAAAATCGTGTGGTAGCACTGCAAATGGTCGTTTAGTGCGAATGATAGCACCACCATCGATCGTTGCCGGCCATACTTTGTCGCCGCCAACATATATATCATTGTGACCGTGTCGTCATCAACATTGTCGTCGCGTTGCGTTGGATTAAAGTTGTCGATTACGTTCCACTAAAGCAACGGCGACTGAAAGTCTTTTTTTCACTCTTGGTGTTGGTGTGTGCGCACGCACCAGAACAATCAACCAACGCTCAAGCTCAACATAATCGTTGTCATGGGCAAGGTGGTATGAAGGGTGCGGTGGAAATGGCAATCAACAGTGTCCATGCCATTGACCGACCGATCACCGCCAATGTATGTATGTATCTACTAACTGGCTTTTTGCTTAGATACTTGCATATGGTTGGTGCGGTTGGACGGTTTTGGTCTCGGAATTGAAAATGAAAACCATGAACATTTGTTTCCTATATCAAGCTTAGAAATACTATTGCCAACTTGGATAAAACTTTGTTTTAAACAAAGAAGACCAGGTAAGACTGAGACAGAAAGATAAACAGATAGACAGATTAAAAGACAGACAGATTAACAGACAGACAGATATACAAACAGAAAGATCAATATGCTTACAGATAGACGGGATTGCCGGACTACCTTTGTCGTGTCCTCCGTATCATCGTAGTGCCAAGCTTGATTAAAATCTCGAGAATAAAATTTCGGCACGAGTCCAATAATTGCCCATTAGAACTCATGTACATGGGAATTAAAAATATGAAAATTTTCACACGGAGAAAAATTTTACTTAATTTTTTGTCCCAATAAATATTTTTCTTAATACTTTCAATGCAAAAATAGTTGGCAACCATGATTTTTCTCTCTAATGTTCGAGTACAATACCTAATTCAAATTTTTGCATTCAAAACAGAGCACTACTAACTAAGCTGTGTTGTTGTATCGTTATAGTAGTTATTAGGTATGGGGGGAAGTCATCATTCGAAGTTGTTGATGATTGTGTGTATGAGTCACTCGGTCGTATACGCAACATTCTAGCGATATTGGCACAATGCCATCTGCGCCAACGAATAAATTCTAATGAATTCTTCTTATTCAAAGTTTATGTCGATTGTGTTGTTCCTTTATTGTTGCGTTGACCATACGAATGAGAAATCATCAACACACACTCTCTGTCCGAACCTCTAGCTATAGGCCTTTGTCATGGATTTGCGCATATAAAATTTATATTTATCTAAGACTTTTGTGCAAAATAGCTGAAAATCTCCTTGGAGCTCCTCACAACACCACACCACAGTAGACTCTCTTGTGGCGTAGGTAGGAAGTTGGCAAACATGAAAGATGAGATTCCATGGCTTTGACATTAGATACAACATTAGAGTGAAGGAGAAATAACTATAGTTGGAGGTGCTGGTGCTGGTGATGGTGATATGGTGGTGGTTGTGGGCCTGCCGTACTGGAATATGCAATATTCGTCTAATGCTATATTGCGCTACAACAGGTTTTATTTTTTTTTAAAGCAACAAATTTGTGCGCGATGCAGCTTTACTTTTATCTCGACTTTGATCGCACACAAAAGGCAATGATCCGAGCAACCTGAGACCAACGGGAAGTGGGAAATGGCGGTTGTGCTTTGTGGCCAATTGGCCAGAGTTGCATGCCATGCAAACGGTACGACCTCTAACTGGTTGGGGTTTTTTGTATTTTTTTTTTTTTTTGTTGCTCAGAGTGTGTTGGGCTATAAAACTTTCTCCGAAAGTATTAAATCATTGGCCTCATCTGTGAACGTGCAGGCGCTATAACAATTTTCGTTTGCTCACTGGATTTTTTTTTTTTTTGCTGCCGCAATCCAGAGAAGATGAATTTATGATTCAAATGCAATAAATTTGTTGTTTACACTTTTGTTTTTGGAATTCTTTGGTAAATTTGCAAAATGACAAATTGAATAAATTTTTGTAATGATGGAATTCGAATAGACTGATGATCATGTCAAACTGGCTTAATTTATGAAATAAATCAAACGAATGTGTGTATGTTTGCGGGAAATCATTGAAGTAAACGTAAAATATAATTTATACGTAAAATATACCTTCTCTGGTTGAAAGTGGCTTATTTTTAAATATAGTTCTGCTGCCATGTGAAATACTACTCGTAGATTCTTTCCTAAAAAGTCCAAAAGTTGGAAATCAAGTTTTGAGGAAGATTGTTATCAGGCGAACTTAAGCTCAAATTTGCGGAATAACTGAAAATCCGACGTGCGATTTTACATTTAAAAGTTCTCTGGAAATTATTTCCCGTATTCGTAATCTGTGTATAATTATTGGGAATTCTGATAAAACACATAATTTGTATGCGCTTGAAAAAAAAAACAATGTGGATTTTTAAAACGTAACTGCCTTGCGTCGTCGTATCTGTTATGTTCATGCAGTCAAATAGCTGCTGATGTCAAACCAATTGGAATGCCAAAACAAACTTTTAAATTTCTCAAGATTTTGTTTCAATAGAATCTGTCTACTGCCACACCCACTTTTCTAATTTCTACAATACCTTTAAATCTTTGCATTTGTATGACATTTTGGAAGTTCCTTATTATAAGAAAAAAAAATATAAATAAAAAGTACTCCTTGCCACGCCTACTTTTATTTTTTTCATGTGACCCAGAAACGGCTGAAGCGATTAAGCAAATGTTTGCAGAAATTATTTGTATAAGCAAGACAAAAAATTATAAAATTAATTTATAAAAAAACCACGCCCACTTTTCTTATTACTTGATTTCTGATTAGGGTGGTCGTTAAAAAAAGTCACCTTGATGAACTTTAATCGACTCTAAATGAAGTAAAAAAATTCCTTATTTTTTTCAGATCTTATGTTCAAGTCGCTGTAGGGGTTAATTTTTTTTCGGATGCAAGGTGATTCGTGTAAAATCTGCCAAAAAACTCAGAGCATGTAGGTCGGAAGTACACAAGAAAAAAATCCAATAGGAGGGGGGTAATGCCCCCCCCCCCCATGGACAGGACGGGAAATTCTATAAAAAAAAATACATTACATAATAAAAAATATTTAAAGCACAACGGCAATACTTTTAGTATTGTCTTATAGCTTTTTGGAAAGCCAGGAGTTCACTCTCATGATTTTTTTTTTAAATTTAGTTCTTTTAATAAATAAGTTCAGCAAAAATTGTTTTCAAAAGACAAACAAAAAAATCACAATTCGAATTTTCTTCAAAATGTTCTTCAAAAAAATCTAATTCTTAAATAAGCCATATGAATTGACTTTTGGCTTTCCAAAAAGCTGCTAGAATGCTCTAAGTGTTGCCATTGTTTTTCAATTAATTTTTATCTATTTTCTGTAGTTTTTTATATCATGCCCTTCCTGCCCAAGCGGGGGGAAATATTCTCCCCCTTCCATGGGATTCTTTCTTCTTATCTACTTCAATCTATCGGGTTTTTCAATAAGAGAGCGCTACAAAAGTTTTATTAAATAAAACAAAAATGGTTTTTATGTATGGATTTCGATTTCTTTTGCATGGCCACCACGGGCACGCTTGCAGAAGTCCAGACGCTGAACCCAATTTTCGACGGTTTTCAAACATAAATCGGCCGATACTGCTGCAATTTCACGTTCGATATTCGTACGAAGTTCATCAATCGTCGCTAGCTTGTGGGCATAGACCATAGACTAGACGTAGCCCCACAGGAAATAGTCTAACGCACGACCAAGGCAGCCAAGCAACTGGACCATTTCGTGAGATAACACGTTCTCCAAATTTGGTTTCCAATAAATTGATTGTGACATTCGCTGTGTGGCTTGTGGCACTGTCCTGTTGATGCAATGATGACTCATGAAGTACGTGTAGATTGCTGCCTGACCAATACTGCATATTTTGTTTATTGACGAAGCCATTCAGCCAGAAATGAGCCTCATCGCTGAAGATGATTTTTCGGTGAAAATCCGAATCATTTTCAAGTTTTTGCTCAGCCCAATTCACGAACATACGACGCTTCTGGTGGTCAAGCGTCTTCAGTTCTTGCGTCAATTTAATCTTGTAAGGATGTAGGCCAAGATCTTTTCGCAAAATTCGATACAACGACGTCACAGAGATGCCCAACGCTTGAGAACGACGTGTGAGAGACACATTTGGGTTTTCTGCAACTGAATCTTCAGCGGCAGCAATATTCTCGACACTACGGGCACTTCTTTGTCTAACTGGCACGGAAACATTTTGTACTGTGCCTGTGGATTCAATTTTTTCCACTAGACGCTCAATTGTTGATCTGCTAGGACGATTATGACAACCATAAATTGGACGTAGCACTCTTAACGTTGAGACCACTGACTCCGAATTTCGGTAGTAGATTTTAATAATTTCGACTCGTTCTTGGCTCGTATATCTTTCCATCATGAAATGGCAAACCTTACTGAAGAGAAATGTCAGAAGAGCGGCAAGAAATATGGCATCGTTTGCTGTCCCTGTTGTTCTACTTTTGTAGTGTCCCTGTTGAACAACCCTTCTAAATTTTATTTATTATTAGTAAGCGAATTATTTAAAGTCTGTCATATTTTTTGTTAGTAAGATTCAATATTGGTTAGTTGAATCTAAACATTTAATTTTCAATTTTTCCTACGGATACGGTGTGCTTTTGGCAACGTCCATATACCATATCCGACTCCTGATCAATTTACAAGAATATTTGGGGTCACCATAAATGGCTGTTTGTGCATTCACAATAGGATTGATATTTCTTTTATTCACTTTTGTCCTTTTGTGGAATTGACATATGTACAATTCAAAAAGTGGTACATTCAAATTTCTATCTATCTATACTTTTAAGATTTATGTGTTGTCAATTATGGCGGCAGAAAAGCCACACATTATGTTAATAATGCCTCTTTTCGAACTGGAGTAAAAATGTCTAAAAACATTCCCGCATCAGTTTTAACTTCAAACACTCCAAATTGACAGATAATCCAGGGCCGCCAGGACAAGAAACACTTGGAAGGCCTAATTTCAGAATTCTTGTAGCCTAAATTTGCTGTCTTAAATGTAGCTCAAAAATAATTAGCCAAATCTCATTTAAAAAATCTAAAATTTCTTTCACATTTTACGTTCTTCTTGTTTTTTTTAGAATTATTTCTAATGACATATCCCTTAAATCTGAATGAATTTTAATATATTGTTGGACTTATGTAACAAATTCTCTTGAAAGAATCTTAGAAGTAATAAGAAATTATATCACATTGGGCTCATTTTTTCAATTTATTGTGGCGAAAAAGAAATGGCCCAATTTATGATAAATAGCCCAATCTGACAACTCTGTAAATGACTATATTATTGATTTAAATCCTCTGAACCCTTCAAAAATTGCAATCGGGAAGTGGAGGTGGTTTTAGTCTAGTAAGAATCTCACACACCTATGAGTACGGGTTTTTGGTCCTCATATAGCCTGATGCAGGTTTTGCACCTACCCACGGGAAAATTAAAAAAAAAAAACAATTCACCTAGTGTAACACTAAAATTATTGTTTAAGTGTCAAGTTAGTTTAACTATAATTTTGAATCAGTATGTTTGTTGACTTTTGAGGGTTGCTAAAATGGTTGGCACCTGGAGGGGATGTTGTATTTTATTTTCACCACGATATTTTTGAATGCTCTTAAAAAAGTGATTTTAAGGCCGTATTAACATTTGGACCGAAATATACACTTTCTTCAAAGTATATTAGTTTGATCATACATGACAGGGGTGAACTGGAGCACTGCACCGGACAGCTGGGATTTAATGCCCAGTGGGCCCCCGGATAGAAATAGCCACGGTACCAAATCAAATGAAACTTCTGTAAGTATCGGCTCGATATCGTCAAAATATTTCAGTATCGTCTCGGTATCGGTCTTGTATAACTCAGCCTCATTTTGTCTCGTATCGGTACCGTCTTGCTATGGAGCTGGTATCGTCTCGGTAACTTTTCGGTTTCCGATACAGTTTCCAAAACACCTGGACAGGCAAAAAGTTAATAAAACTTCCGGCGTTAATTTTCGTTTGATTTTTTTAAGAAAAACTTTCTTGCTTAATTTGACTCACACTAAATATAGAGTTTTTGTGGATCAATATGAATATTTGAAGGCCCCCAAAACTCGGTTGGTGGCCTCTACGGATCTTTGGAGGCCCCAGAACTCAGTCGGTGGCCTCTACAGATATTTGGGCGCCCCTAGAACTAATGATCCTTGGAGACCCACAGAACTGGATTGGTTCCCCTACGTATCTCTGGAGGCTCCAGAGCTTGGTTAGTAGCCACTAGGGATCTAATATTTCAATTTTCCCCAAAAACTGAAGATGCAAAATAAAAAAAAATTTCCCTGAATGATGAATACCTACCTATGACCTGAACTCAAATGTTGAGAGCGAAGATGAGACAGAGGCAGAAAGTCAAGAAACATGAATAAATTTCGACTCTTCAATTCTTTCAGGTTTTAAAATGTTAACTACGTTTCATTTCTTGTAATTGCATAATAAAGGTGTTTAAAATATAATTTCTAACAAATTATTAAAAAAATTCGGTATTTTTAAAAAATGCTTCCACTTTTCAAAAAGATAAATAAACACTTAAAACTTTATAGATTCAACAAAAAATGGGTTTCGAGAAATGCCGAAAGTAATTGTATTATGTGGCTCCTTTTCAAAAAGTCCTGGTAGGAACATTGACCCCAAGTCCGCCCCTGATATGTGATGTCGATTGATGGACTAATAAACACTCTAAAAAGACATATTTACAGATTTTTTCCTGCTTTGGAAATCCAAATTAATTGGCCAACTCAGTATGCTTGATTTGGTTTTCTTACGAATCAAAAGCAAACCGAACCAAATCTTTCAAACATTGCACGAAAATTATTCAATGGTTTTGTTTTAAGCCAAGTTAGAAAGTTTGGGGAGACGCAAACAGACCACATAATTTCGAGTGTAGTAAATTCCATCTCATGCGATGGGGATAAAATCCATTTTAAAAAGTGGAACAGATTTCCGCTGAAGATTGAATAAATTTTCATGTGGAGCAGATGCCTGTGGAATTGTTTCCCTGTACCTATTTAATTCGGTTTTGTTTTATAATACTCCATCAAGGTGTTGACGCTTATGCAGTACCTTGGCTATATGAAAATAAAATCTTTATGAATTTTCCTTAAAACGGGCTCCTTAAAATTATAGCCTTTAAGATATTTACTTTTTCAATTATATACCCTATCATTAGATAAACCGTTTTGGCTTACCTCTTAAGATACAAAGATCGTGTGGCTTTCAAATCAAAAAGAGCTATTTTATATAAGAGTAAAATTGCAGCCGTCAATCAAAAATCTTGATTTTGAACCCCGAGTTACCCATAAATTCATAATCTATCTACCTCCTCTGATATCCAAATTCGAACTTTAATCACAATTTGACTGCAGAAAAGACCACACAAGAGACTGTCAGCATGCAAATTCTCTTGGCTCTCTTCTTCTATGGATATAGTTTTGTTGTTGTGGTTTTTTTTATCAAATAGCTTAACCAGCTGAGCTGAAATCAACAAACTCGATGCCATAACAACAATTTATGTACACCCCGTCCCCGAAATCTTGAAGAGGCAACAAAAAAACTATATCTGAAAACAATCATAGTCTGATGCACATCGCGACATCTATACACAGTGGTTAACGGTATCTGATGATATCGAAAAAAACATAGAAAAGAAAAATGGCCGAAGAAGAAAAACTTTTGATTACCTACCCGAGCGTAATAAACTTGTTTGCTGAAATGTTGTGATAACTTGCAGTTGCAGTAGTTGCAGCAGCAGCAGCAAGGAATTCACTTCACTTTATGTTTTGTTTTTGTTGTTGTTTTATCGTTTTTGCTTTCTTCACTGGTATAGTGAGCGAGTGGAGCGGTTGGATTGCTGGTGCGCAATGTGACGGCAGCAGCAGCACAATCGCGGTCGGCGCAACGGTGCACGTAGTTCAATGTTAACGAACTAGGAAAATGACTTTCACTGCTACAATGCCACCGCGTTAAGTCCGTTAGAAGAGAAATGGAAAAAACTGAAACCGAAATCACCTAAATTACCTTTGTTCGCGATGACGGCAATTGCTGTCTGATGCTTTCGACGACGACGACGTCGAAGTCGCGGCTGACGACGGACGGGACGCGGGATACGGTTAACTGCTGCTGATGTTATGGCAATCGCATGCCCGATGTTATATAAAAGTCTTGTGCGCGGTAGCACAACATTGCCAAAGTCTCCGAGAGCTTGTTTTTCCCCATTCTTCAGCCATATTGGCAGCAAGAGTTATTGAACTGGCAACAACGGAAAGATCTTGCAGCAAATGCAGTTGTTTTTTATTGGTTTTGTTGTTGTTGTGCAGCAATTAACACCGCAAATGCATAATTAGTGTAGAAAAAAATGTAATCCGAGATGATTGCTAGCATGAGATAGAGTTCGATGAACCAAAACTTGATATCAGACCATTGACATCAGCTGAATTGACAATTTATTTATATTTTAAAATTTTTTTTGACACACCATTTCGGCCAAGGTCGAAGAAAGTGGAGACATCAACAAAATTTAACATAAAAACAGACAAAAAAACAACAACAAAAACTTTCGATTCAAATTGAATGTGAACCTTTTTTTTTTGTTTTGTTTTCATTGAAAGCCGAAATTGACGGCCAAGAGCATGGCAGCGATTAAACAGTATTATTCATAATTTTTAACATTGGATTTTTGATGGTCAACCTTGGGTTCATTAACAAATCAAATTTTTTGTTTTGTATTTTTATGTAATAAAACGTGAAGAAGTCTATGTTTTATTTGTTTACAAACCACACGTTCAATTCAGGTATAGGTAAGGTATTTTGTTTGCGTAAGGCTTGAGATCTCTTTTATTGTATAGGGTTAATCCACTCATTTTATTTTTATAACATAGACTTATTGTACAAAAGGTATTTTAGTAATTGGGGTTTTTAGGGCTTTTGGGTCTTATCATAATTACAATCAATGACACACAGTAACAATGACAGTAACAAATATTAAACCTTCTTTAATTCTTTAGGAATGAGCTGGCAGTGTGTTGTCGCAAAGCTAATAATTTTGTTAGATATAGTTCAATTCCATTCAATCACAGGCAGCGTTCGATCCTTACTCCAATCAGAGCAAATTTATTCTAATTTTAAGGAAGAAAAAGAAATCTACTCCGCTTTTTTGAGATCTAATCCTTTTTTTCCCACAACAAAAATTCAATAAGCAAACCGCTTAAAATTAAATGACAACAGTGTTTTATTCAAATTTCCAACCAATTCTGTTTCTGACTCTGAAATCTCAATGTTTGAAAGTCTACGCTGAACAGAATTATTCATTTTTGTGTTATTTTGTTCCTCTCTCGTTAATTTCGTGATTTATGTAACTATTTTTGGCAAAATAGTTTACGATATCTTGAATTTTTCCTTGGGTTCAAATTGCTCTGGAAATTTTTGATTTACTCCAATTTTTAAATGAAGTTTGAATCCTGATCGCAGGCGAGTAAAAGTGAGATCATCGGACTTAAGCTTATGAGCAAAGAAAGAATTTTATCAACCAATGCTACTTAAAATAGGCAAAATAAAATCTTTGAAAAGGTAAGAAATGCCAATTATTTAACTTAGAGAATATTAACATAACTTAACGTTCAATTATAAGTAGTATTAAACTATTTACTTGTCATTTTTAAAATTCTTTGATAACAACTTTCTTTGATTTTTCATTAAGAAGCGTTTTGGATAGAGCTAAAGGTCCTCTCTACTCGAGCAGAACTCGAGTGGAATCCTTTTTAAAACACCATACATAAATTCACTTTAATATTTTTCCGAAGTTTGGATTGACGTAACCATTCATCACAGAATTTGCTCAATAATTTAAAGTCTATTATTTCCGTATTTGCATTTAAAATAACAGTGAACTTCTTAAAAATTTAATTTGCACGGCTCTTCGATTTTTTACCAAGCCCTTGTTGATATTCATAAAATTGAGAACATTTGAAGAATTTAAACCTTTTTCTACAGATTTTTGACAGTTTTTGAATAATAGAACGAGAAAAAATTGGTGAAAAATAGTTATGTACCATTAGTCGTTAAAGTCAACAATTATTATTTGTTCTTCTTTCAATTTAAATATTATTTTTATAAAATTTATTTTGGTGTCTGAGAATTTATTTGGAGAACCCGCTGCTCTAACGACTTATCACTCACTTGACTTTGATAAAAAAAGGTGTAAAAAGGAAAAATAATTAAAAAGGCCAAATAAGTATCACGGGTAAAAAGCCAAAAGAAACTAAGATCAATTTAAAAAAAAATTTTATAAGAAAGACATGAAACGTGTATGTATATTAATACATGGGTTGATACTTTTATATAATTAAACAAAAAAGGCAAAGTTACCAAAATAATATCTCCACTTATTAGTTATGAAATAATTTAAGGACAAAAACATGTAATTGCGTTCTCATTCCTATATCTCAAAAACTAAACAGTCCATTGGAAAGTTACTATTTGATATTGATAGAAAATTTTACAAAAAAAAAAAAAAAGTATTTATGTACCACTGTGTCGTGGTTTTCTTGCTATAATCTCGGTTTGCTCCTTCCGTGACATTTACAGGTGGTTTTGGCATTTAAAATGATTTTCCATCATCTCGCTTTGGTTTCGCTATAGTCCCACCAAAGTTTTCTTTTTTTTTTTAGATAAAATTTTTCAGAAAGGTTAAAATAAGCTAAAAACGTGCTTTAAAGTCCAAACGTGGTTTTCAATGTGTTGTTTTCGCCTTGCTGTGAACTCGCCAAGCCCCTTTACGCATGAATCTATGTCGTGGTTTTCTGGCTTAAGTCTCAGCTTTGGTCTCGCAGTAGTTCTGGCATTTAAAATGCTTTTCCATCATCTTGCCTTGGTCTCGTTATAGCCTCGCCAAAGTTTATTTTTTCAAAACACCATTTTTCAAATAAGCAATAAATTGAAAACACTTTAAATCGCTCCAAGCGTGCTCATCACCAAATCATTGAGAACTTCTTCCTAAAGCTGGGTAGCTGGTAGTTGGTAGTTGGGCCTTGTGTACGGGGCAACGCACGCATGAGATCAAAACGAGATGACGTTAAAACATTTTGAATGACAAAAACCACGTGTAAATGTCACGGCGAGACAAAAGCGAAAACATGGCGATATAGAAACGGACACGGCGGAAACGCAGAAAGCGAGACGAAAACAATGATCACTATAGTGCAGAATGACGTTTGGATGATCATGTTGTGACTGCAGTACAAGATACTGGGTACTTGAATGGTACTTGAACTTGAAAGTTTACAAGCCTGGTTAGTATGAATGATTATATTTTCAAGGCCAAGCATCAAAAAATGCAGTTAATTTTGCCTTTTAGTCATCGGTAAATACCTACATGAGGATTTTTAGTTATTTTGTGCAGTACAGCGAAAGCCAGTTTTGAAAAAGGTTAAAGGTTGATTTTTCCTTTTATTTTTTTGCGAAAAACTTAACTATTGAGAGATATTTATAAATATAAAAATAAATATCAACCGATACCCTAAATTTTTATTTATAGAAAATATATCTTAAAGTGAAAACCAAATCTTTTTTAAACGAATGTAGTAACTCTAAGAATGAAATTGTTTGATAAAGGTTGACAGGTATTTCTGATCTCTGATTTAAGTATTCATGTTTTAAGGCATTTAATACTTAATTTTGACTAGATTCCCAAAAATGATGGTTTTGTTATTTCATTTTATCATATTTTATCCTTAATTTTTAAACCTCTATTTTGAATGGGCAAAAAAAGCAGCAATACTGAGTTAAACGGCCACACACTAGTTGAATTGAGAATTGAGAATTTGTTTGTATTGTATAATTTGTGATTTTTGTACATTCTAGATTTATATTCGTAGTACCTCGTGGCATGATGGTAAGTGCGTAGGACTGTCATGCCAAAGGTCTGGGTTCGACTCCCAGCCGCTGCCACCTTAAACAGAAATGTTTTTTTCGCGAGGTACTGCCTCTTGAGAGGAACTGACAAATCCTCCAAGAGTATACTTGTCATGAATAAGTGCTTCTCACCTAGCCATTCGGACTCGGCAAAAAATTGTAGGTCCCCTCCATTCCTGCCAAAAATACGCAAACAGGAATGGTTGAGAGTTGTAAGTCACTAGGCCTTGGTTCTCCACGAGCTGTTGTGCCACCTAATTTATTTTTATTTAGATTTATATTCGTTCAAAAAATTTGCCTTCGGGATTTTTATATTTTATTTAGAAATTGTTTGCTTTTGAAATTTTTGTCATTTGAGATGCCAAAATTAATAGATGTCAAGTTTTGTTTTCTGACTAAAAAAAGTATCAAATTCTGGTTTTTATCTCAGATATTATGTCCATTTGGAGTTTAAGCGTTCGGAATTTTGTCAATTCGAGATTGGAAATCACCTTAGCTGATTCCACCCCCGTCCATTTGGCAGTTTATCTTTCGGACTTTGTCTATTCCGGATTTTGTCCATTCGAAGTTTTGACATTCGGGATTTTTAGCGTTAGAGATTACTTCATTCGGGTTGCTCTTTTTACAATTCTTGATTTTTATCCTTCCTGAAATTATCACATACTTTAATTTTATCATTTCTCATAATCTTACCCTAAGGCATGCAATAAAACTTGGCTTTTAACCCTAGTGCTTTCTTAGCATTTTTTACCAGTTTTGAAACAGAAATTTGGGTACTTGATAATCTTTTATTATTAGAACTTTTGTATTTAGAACTGCAATAAGCTATAGTGACTATCACTCTTAATCATTCCTCTGTGTGTCTTGTTAGTCTACAGAAATTAAAGGGACCTATAATTATTTATGAGTTATTCATCTAGGCCCTCGGTTCCCAAACTGTGTTCCGCGGAACTCTAGGATTTTGCAAAGCAATCTTCAGGGTTCCGTCAATTCTTGAAGTAAAAACAAACAAAACATTTTAAGTAGGTGCATGTGGTTTAAACAAAAAAAAACAAGTGACTTTTGGTGAACATTCCTCGTTTTTTTATAATTGAAAAACATTGCGGAAGTTGAAGTGGCAATTGCATCATTTGCATTGAAATGAATTTGTTCTTGATGAGCTGTATAAATTGTTAATTTCGTGGAAACGGGTCCTCGCCAATAAATTTGTTCGAAAAGTAAGCATGAATTTTTTCTCCTTTACACTGAAATCTACTGGATTTTCTGAGGAAAGTTGTATTCAGCTTATTTGAGCTTCGTGATGAGCTGGAGTTTTTTCAAACTGAAGAAAAATAAATGCTATCATACTATGTATGACATGAACAATAAATTAAAAAATTTGTTTATCTTGCAGGGAAAATCAACAACAGTATTGTAGACCAGAGACAAATTGGCAGCTTTAAAAAAATATTTCTTTGTTAACCTACCCGTGCATCTTCCACCTACTGGACAATTTTTTTGAATGTTTTCCATTTTGAATAGAATTTTTGCAGGGGACCATACTGGAAATACCCAAAGATTTTAGCAAAATTACTTTCCAGCTACTCATTTTAACATGCAATGGGTACAAATTCTATTTATTATATAAAACTCAGCTTACGATACGATGACACTAAGTTCCACCAAAATCAATCTCTGCCCGATAGATCATTATTTTCTTTAAAATACTTTTTTTCTCTAAACTCAATAAGATCGAGATTGGTTGCTACCCCGATCATCAAATACAGCTTTCAGGCTTCGGGCGTCATATTGTGTTTTTGCCATGCAAATTGGGGCTTGATTTTCATTTGTTCGTTGCTTTTTTTTGTTTTCTGGGGTACTGAATCCGAATCTGAGGTTTGCGACTAAAATTTCGCGGTGGAACATGGATTTTTTTTAAGTTTTTCATTTATAACAATAATAATTTCATCAAAGTACAATTGAAAGCATACCCAACTTCCAACAAATCTCCGTTTAATGTTTTTTCTGTGACAACCCATTTGGACTTGAGACCTAGTTGAAAATCGAGGTATTTTTATTGTTTCCGAAAATCTACTCGAAACCACTAATTAATTACTTTGTGTGACATAATTTAGATTTTTGACTTTAACATGAAGATACAATTTCTTGATTTCTATTTTTTGAATTCGAATCTGTCCTCAAAATATTTTGAGGCATTCAAATAGCAAATTTTGGGATATAGTCATTCTGAAGTAAGCTCATTTTTCTTGAAATTCTGTTTGAATACTTCAAACACCTTTTAAGAAATCATGAATTAGTTGCTAGCCTTTGTCTTAAGATATACCTTAATTAAAAATATGGCAAATTCATTAGCATTTCTCCCATGTTGCGTCTCAAAATTTTAGTCGAAAAAATCAAAACAACCCCACAATTTCCTCACTAAGTGCCCTTTCGAGCATAAATAGAACAAATTGGAACTTAATTTAAAACAGTTTATTAGTCAAACCATAATGTAGCTGTTTTATTCATGGCACTAGCTTTGATGGAAAATCTACAATAAAAAAATAAATGCAAAGATTTTGAAATGTTCTGTCTTTGATTTTTGGCTTTCGTTAAGTGTTGGGGATTTAAAATTTATTTTGGCCTTGTTAAGGGTTCCACAGCTGAAAAAGTTTGGGAACCGCTGATCTATGCTTTAAAAGGCACTTTTTCATGTGAAAATATAGCTGCCATTAGATGATTTGTCATATCTTTGCAAGAGGTAGTCCTAAGTCCTAAGAAAAAAAACAGTATAAGTAAAACTAATTGGATATGAATTTGAACCCAAACCTTCTTTAAGTGAAAGTCTAACGCACTTATTTTAGAAGACATTGAGGAACATTTTTGAAAGAAGCAGTTCCTCTGAGAAAAAACATTTTAAAAGGAACACAATTTTACATGAATTGGAAACCACACCTTCGAAGAGATCAGGTGTGTTGTGGGGTGCACGTGTATCGAGAATTTCTTCCGCCTTTTCTTTTTTTTTAATTTCTTTTCTGGGACCAAAATACTTTTGTGTTTACAAAGTCATAATCTGTTAAATCAGTAGTGTGGAAAGTTGACATAATTTACTCTCCAAAATATAGGTGTCAAATAACAAAAGAATTAAAAATAAAAATGTTTTGCGTTTGTGAAAAAAAAGTCGATCGCAATGATAATAAGCTCAAGTGCAATGAGTGCAATATATATTTTCATGTAAAATGTGTGAATGTATTGGCCGCTGAACTCGAAGCAATTAAAAAACAACGTAAGACCTGGAGGTGTCCAAAGTGTACTGCATTGCGCAGAATCTCTCTCAGTGCTGACAATACCCCCCAATCCTCTGCTAAAAAGAGTCACGCCAATCTCCAATCATTTAATAATGAAAAAGAAAAACAATCAAATAGCATTACAATTGAAATGGTGTTTAATGAACTAATTGAATTGAAAAAAGCAAATCAAGACTGCCTATCAAAACTATCTTTATTGCAAACTGAAAATAGTGAACTTAAGTCATCAGTGAGTTTGCTACAAAAAAGGATTCATTTCTTGGAACAATCTAATTTGAGTAACACAATAGAAATGTTCAATGTGCCAAATGTTGATAATACCACCGCTCTTGAATCAGCATTGACTATTGTCCGCAAAGGTTTAGGCTACGAGTTGAATGAGCATGATATAGACTCTTGCTATGTAAAAAAAGTGAAAAGAAAGAGAAATGATTCAAGTTCCTCGAACTCCCAAGCCTCAAATGTCAACATCTTATCTCTTCGTCTAAGTCGTCACATTACGAAAGAGAAAATCATGAGAATGAAGTACAAAATGAAAATAATAACAAATATTCTGAGCGACGAACTGGATGGATCGGAAATCTTCTTCAACGACAGCTTAACATCATACACCCGAGCACTCTTCAACGCCGCCAAACAGATTAAAATAGAAAAAAAATTTAAGTTTTTGTGGATAAGGAATTGCATAATTTTTTTGCGTAAGAACGAAGGTGATAATCCTATCAAAGTGAGGTGCTTTGAAGACCTCAATAACATATAATCAAAATAAATAAAAAAATGAATAAAATTACCTTAAATTATGAAAAAGATTATGCAGTTCCAATTAATTCTAAGTTTTTAATACATCAAAATATACGTAGTATGAGATCAAACTTTAATTCTCTATTGGCTCATTTGAATGCTTTAAATCTTGATGCACATTTCATTGTGTTAACTGAAATATGGTTGTACGACTATGAATTATCTAGTTATTCCATTCCTGGATCTGAATCTTATTTCAATTGTAATAATTCTTATAGCGCTGGTGGTGTCGTCGTTTACATTAAGAAAGAGTACGAATGTGAATTTGAAAAAGTGAGTATGAGCAGTGCCGATGTACTGAAAATTGTATGCCATATTTATAGTGAAAAATTTACTATTTTTTGTATTTATCGTTTGCATGAACGTAACCTGAACAAAGATATTTTCATTAATCAATTAAGTAACTTACTTAAAGATGTAAAGACAAAAAATTTATTGGTTTTAGGAGACATAAACTTAGACATTCTTAATGACAACCCTGATACGAATAATTATCTTGTTTTAATGTCGTCTTTTGGATTAAAGGGTTTAGTTTGGGAACCTACTCGTATTACGGAAACATCCAAGACCTGTATTGATCATGTATTTGTAAGACTAAGTTCAAAATTCATGCATAAAATGTCTGCGGAAGTTCTTGATTACAAAATAACTGATCATTGCATGGTTAACCTATCATTAGAACTCCCTCAAGATAAAGTAGCTATGAAATATATACCTTTTCCAATCACACATAAAATAAATTATACGAAACTAGTAAATTGCCTAAAATTTGAATTATGGGGTCCAGTGTATGCTGAAAACAATCCATCTATTGCTTACGACATCTTTATTAAAACTCTCCAAAGTCATATCGAAAAATGTACTGAAGTTGAATCCCAATACAAAGAAAATTTGAAGCGTCTCAGGCCATGGATAAATGAGGGTTTATTAGCCAAAATTTCAAAAAAAAATACTATTAGGAAAAAATGTAAGCATCACCCTAATAACCTATCGCTCCAAAACTACTACACCAAGTTAAGTAAAGAAGTAAAAGAAAAGGTAAAAACAAGCAAAGAATCCTATTTTGCTAACAAATTACAAAATTGTAGAGGTAATATAAAAAATGAATGGAGGGTTGTAAATACTATTCTCAATAAGCATAATGAAAACGAAAAAATTACTAAAATTGAAGTTGAAGGTAAAGTTATATCGGAGCCAGTAGAAATTGCTAATCACTTTAATAATTTTTTCATCTCTATTGCCGCTAATTCAAAACCATCGCTTCCGCAAACTGATTGTGAATGTAATTTATTTAGTGATCTTATTGATGACTCTTTTCAAGGTAATAGTTTTGTTTTCGATCAGTTTACGGCACTTGAAGTTCATAAGCAAATTTTGTCCCTAGACAACAAAAAATCTAGCACTTCTGATAACATTACCAATTGTCTTCTAAAACAGATTTCCTTCTTTGTTGTCGATGTGCTTAGTCATTTGTTTAATTTGAGCGTAAATTGTGGAATTATGCCGTCATCATTAAAAGCCGCTGAGGTGATTCCACTGTTCAAAAAAGGCAACCGGAAATTGTTGACTCAGTACAGGCCTATTTCTTTGCTTCCAACACTTTCCAAAGTCTTTGAAAAACTAATAAAAAAACGTGTTGTATGTTTTTTGAATAAAAATAAGTTTTTTAGTAACGATCAGTTTGGTTTTCGTGAAGGCAGATCTACTGAAGACGCAATCTTAAAGCTCTGTAGTGAAATTTATGACAGTTTTAACAACAATTCCAACTGTTTAACTCTATTCATAGATATGACGAAAGCTTTCGATATGGTCAATCACAGCATTCTTTTGAATAAGCTATACAAAGTGGGTTTCAGAGGCGAAATTTATAACTTGTTTTCATCCTATCTATCAGAAAGAAGTCAACGTGTCAGGATTGATGGTGCATTTAGTGATTCTGCAATAGTAAATATTGGTGTACCTCAAGGATCGGTTTTGGGACCAGTTTTATTTCTTATTTACATTAATTCCATATTTAAACAAAAATTTAGCAGTTTGATTACGGCTTTTGCTGATGACATGGCATTTTCATATGTAAATAATAATAACCTATTTGACACTATAATATATCTTCAAAAAGACCTGCAAATCTTACGTCAATGGTTCGCAAAACATGAATTAATAATAAGTGAGAAAACTAAGTTGATGATTTGCAATTTAAAAGGCTCTTATCCACTTAATTGTGACATAACTTTTCATTCTTCTTCATGTACGAAACTGTCCCTCTGCGCCCATACTTGTGGTAAGCTGAATTATGTTGATGACATGTCGTGCACTACCAGCTGTTTTACAATAGATGGAGTTGAAAGTTTTAAATATCTGGGGGTTTTAATTGATAGAAACCTTAATTGGAAAGCCCATGTTGATGAACTTAAAAAGTACATGTTGGTTGTTACTCGCAAATTATATTTACTAAAACCTCATTGCTCTAGTAAAATACTTTCAATGGTTTACTACGGACTTGCTCACTCAAAATTGCAGTACGGCATAGCATCGTGGGGTGGGACTTACAATAACACAGTTGAGGTGCTAAAAAAAGCACAAAAGCACATGATTCGGATCATCTGTAATGCTAGTAGATTGTCTTCCAGTTGGCCTCTTTTTTGTAACCTTCAGATTCTACCAATAAACCATCTTTACATCTTTAAGGTCCTTAAAGTGTTTTTTTTACGTAGTGGTTACAGTACAACACTCAGGAGTTCAGTCTCATACAGTTTAAGAATAAATAGTTTGGGACTTGTTCAAATTCCATTCTGTAATAAAACTCATTTCTCGAAGTTCTATACGGCGACCGCACCTGCTCTCTTTAATAAACTACCGCATGAAATAAGAATAGTTCGAATCCTCACTTTGTTCTTAAGAAAAATAAAAAAATGGCTTTTTAGTCTGGATAATTCTGCAGTCAAATTGTTACTTTGCTCTTTTTAACTAACTGTATCTTATTTTTGTTATCTTTAATCTTGCATTACTCTAGCACTTTATTTTCATTTTTATAACCCCACACACAAAATCAAATTTGTTAATTACTTTGAAGGGTCATTCGCCTCTAGCAATAGAAATGCTACAGAATGACCACGATTTATTTATTCTCTTTACATAATTCAATTTAGATGTTTAAATTTTTTTGAATTGTTTATTATTTTATTTGAAATATGTAAATGCTTATATTTATACTTTTTTGAATTTTACTGAGTAAATAAATATATTAAAAAAAAAAAAAAAAAAAAAAAAGTTCAATGCCCTAATTTAAGACACTGAGGAAAAATATTATCCCAAATCCTGCACCTATTACAAATTACTGTTAAATATCCCATGTGTAATTTTGGTGAGATAAAGCCATCCGATTCCCTGGATCAAATTTCTATAAAACTTATTTTTTGTTTTATTTTTTTTTTGTTTCAAGCACAGATATAGAGAACTTTTAAAAAGATATCAGTGTGATTTAAGGTTTCAAATTCTCATCCTAAGATTCATAGTTTTGCATTGCCAGCAGTATAAGGAAACATAATAATTCTAGTTGAGGTACATATAACAATAATAATTGACAACAGCTTAACAACTTAACAAATATGCAATTAAATCAAATGAACATCGAATCAAGAAGTTACAAATCAATATATTAATATGCACAAAAGCACAGTAGCAATATGAATTATGATAGATAACATTCAAGTAGGTATGTACCCTCCCAACAAGAATTTAATTAATTTTACAATTCATTTACAATAAGAGTATTTATAAGTTGAACGTCAATATAAATGTAATCAAACTGACATCAGCTAAAATAGTAAAATAAAAACAAAACAAAACAAATTCTGAGTATTTGTATCTCAATCTAAACAAATCAATGTCAATAGCTCTCCAATCTGTTCTGCCCTCACTATTAGATACTTGTCTCGATGTCTCGACACGATCTCGTTTTTTTAAATTTAAATTAATTCATTACATTAAATTGCCATAGTAATTATGCATACCAATAATGTACATTGCAGTGGCGTAGTAAGACAGTTTAAGGCCCCTAAGACACTGCTTGATGCTGGAGTTACAATCATTTACACAACGAAGGTCTTGCTTTATTTTTTCCAGCACAAAAAATACAAACCAAAGTTTTCTTATGATTCTGGTTTTTATGAGAAACTAAGTAAAATTAAAAGCAAATACTAATTTGTTAATTTTCGGAAATCGAAAATTTTGCTTTTTTAAATCTAAAAATACTTATTATACTTTTGAAAACTAAAGAATCACAAAAAATCATCCACTGATTTAAAAAGTATTCTAAAGTAGATATTGTAAAAATATACATTATCCATTTAAGAATCAAGGTACAGAATTATATTAAATAATGAGTATTCGGGGCCACCTCGAAGTGGGAGCCCATGACTTTGGCATACCTTGCCACCCTATTAAGTAGTCACTTGCTACAAGTGTGGATATACAGATTACTAATGAAAAAAAAAAAAATAATCAAATTACAACCATTACAGTAAAAAATAATAGGTAAATACAATTAAAAAAAAAATACCCACATACAATTGATATTCATCGATTCAAGAACAACTTTCTGCCATAGCTCACGCTCCTCCCAACACCCTCTGCCACTGGCTAGCCGGTCAGGAATTTAAACAACAATATTTTAACAGATTCCGAGTTTTCCGGCATCAATCGAATTTTAATTAAACAACAACAACCACAATAAAAAAAAGATACTTTGGCTCACTACAAAAGTAATTGGATAGGCAAACAAAAACTTAATTGTTTGATCATATAGTACCTAGGGCAAAATTAAATCAATTTTTGTTGTATTTTTTTTTTGTATATTGTCATTCAAGGATTAATTATAATTTAATTATTTATTTTCTATTTTTTAGCTGAAGGTGTTTGCTAACTATGATATCAAATTGAATTTACACGCCTTGCCCTATGTTTAAATATACTTTATTTAGTTATGTAAATTAAAAAATATTTGTGTATTGAGAAAAATTGTAGATATGGAAAAGCTGGAGCTGGAACTAGCTGTTAGAATTGTAAAAATTATGAGTATATAAGAAGACTTCTTATCCTCGAAGAAAAAATTAATTTTTATTTACGTAATTTCAAAAATTTTTAAATATTCTCATCACAAAGCTTAATCTATCATTTTAAGCTCTTGAGAAATTAAAAAAAAAACGGTAAGAGACTTTTTCACACAAAAACCCGAAAAAAGGGTTTAATTGTTTCAGAAATTGCCTCAGGGGGGAAGGGGGAGATAAAATTTTCCCCCATACAACTTTTTGTCTTACAATGAAACCAGAAATCATCTCCTAAAACATCAAGCACACATTTAGAAATACCCAGCTTACACGAAAATTTAAACAGGGGATATTCTAGTAAAACTTAATAAAAGTAAGTCAGTCACTTTAGCACCACCTTCCACTTAGCCTAGCAGGTTGAAATTTTGTGAAGATAAGACAATTTATATATAGGTAACAAGATCCTGTGAAGGGCGAGTTAAAATAAAAAAGCCGTTTTTTGGGACCACTTAAGTATTAATATTAATTTTGTACGAAAATCAACAGATGGGCAGGCTTTCAAAATTCTGCAAATCAAAATCTTGAATAACAAAATCTCTCATTGTTTTAAAACTCTCTAAAAATTAATTCTCGCAAATTAATAATCCTGTTTTGCAGACTCGCAATTGTAAAATCTAGGTTTTAACATTCTCGCAATTACATCTTGCACTAAAATTTTTATTAAATATCAACCGAAATCTCGCAATTTAAAATCTCGCATAGTCTCACAATAATCTTGCAAATAAGAATTTCGCAAAATTCTTATCTCCACAGAAACAAATTATTCTCTATTTTGCACCGAAAAATTATAATCTTGCGAACCAAAAAAAAAATTGCAAATGAAAAACTTTTTCTTTGGATTTTATTGTTTGCCAAAACGTGATTTTAACAATTCAAAAAGTTTCCCATAGCATTACAACTGCATATAAAGGGTTTTTCAACAGGGACGCTACAAAAGTAGAGCGACAGGGACAGCAAACGACGCTATATTTCTTGCCGCTCTTTTGACATTTCTCTTCAGTAAGGTTTGCCATTTCATGATGGAAAGATATACGAGCCAACAACGAGTCGAAATTATCAAAATCTACTACCGAAATTCGGAGTCAGTGCCCTCAACGTTAAGAGCGCTACGTCCAATTTATGGTCGTCATAATCATCCTAGCAGATCGACAATTGAGCGTCTAGTGGAGAAATTTGAATCCACAGGCACAGTACAAAATGTTCCCGTGCCAGTGAGACAAAGAAGTGCCCGTAGTGTCGAGAATATTGCTGCCACTGAGGCTTCAGTTGCAGAAAGCCCAAATGTGTCTCTCACACGTCGTTCTCAAGCGTTGGGCATCTCTGTGACGTCGTTGTGGCGAATTTTGCGAAAAGATCTTGGCCTACATCCTTACAAGATTAAATTGACGCAAGAACTGAGGCCGCTTGACCACCAGAAGCGTCGTATGTTCGTGAATTGGGCTGAGCAACAACTTGAAAATGATTCGGATTTTCATCGAAAAATCATCTTCAGCGATGAGGCTCATTTCTGGCTGAATGGCTTCGTCAATAAACAAAATTATTTGTCAGGCAGCAATTCACACGCACTCCATGAGTCATCATTGCATCCCAAAAAAACTACGGTTTGGTGTGATTTATGGGCCGGCGGCGTCATTGGGCCGTACTTCTTGCGTGATGATCTAGACCGGCACGTTACTGTGAATGGGGATCGCTACCGTTCAATGATAACCGAATATTTTTGGCCCCAATTAGATGGTATGGACTTGGAGGACATGTGGTTCCAACAAGACGGCCGGCGCCAGAAGCCACACAGCGAATGTCACAATCAATTTATTGGAAACCAAGTTTGGAGAACGTGTTATCTCACGAAATGATCCAGTCGCTTGGCCGTCTCGGTCGTGCGATTTGACGCCGTTAGACTATTTCCTGTGGGGCTACGTCTAGTCTATGGTCTATGCCAACAAGCCAGCGACGATTGATGAACTTCGTATGAATATCGAACGTGAAATTGCAGTAGTATCGGCCGATTTATGCTTGAAAACCGTCGAAAATTGGGTTCAGCGTCTGGACTTCTGCAAGCGTGCCCGTGGTGGCCATGCAAAAGAAATCGAGTTCCATACATAATGCCATCGTACGTACCTTCACAGGAATAAAAAATTTCATTGATATCCAAAACCGTTTTTGTTTTTTAAAAAAAAACTTTTGTAGCGCTCTTATTGAAAAACCCGATAGTTGCTATATTCTGTTTCTTGCTCTTTCAACATCATTTATTTGAAATATAAATCAAAGCAATTATGAATAACAATAATAATCTCACGAAACTCAATTACATTGCAAAAAATATTTTTATTTTTTTTAAAAAATTTTTAATCAATTTTTCGCAAATTCAAATCTCGCGCAAGATTTGTAAAAAAAAAAATAATTAATTGCAACGCAGTTAAATTTTGAGAAATTTTGGATCCAACCCCAAAAGTAATACTGACTTTACAGCCAGAGTGGCGTTAGTAGGATTTTGTCCTCGACAGAAATTAAAAAAATTCATATAAAGAATTTACTTAGTGCTTTGAAGTGGATTTTCGAAAATAGTAAAAATACGTTAATTTTCCACTAGAGCTTGAGTCAAAATGGATTGGCGCAGAAAAAAACCTTAAACAGAGATTTATTAAAAATTTGTGTACACTTCCAATGATACTTTGATGTAATTTTCGAATAACTGGTATTTTTCGAGCCATAAGTGAAAAACTCCCAGAAAATGCATTTTTTGTATGTTGCATCACGAAATTTTAGTTGCAAAACTCAGATTCGGATTTAGCACCCCCGAAAACATAAAGAGGGGCAAAATCAAAACCACCCTATAATTTGCTCTCTAAGAGCCTATTTGAGCACAAATTGACTGGACTAATAGCACCACTTTTTTTTGTTCTTACACATTTAAATGGAGTACAAAAAAATTTGAGGATAATCGGATTTTATTAACACGTGCCACAATGAGTTTGAAAATTTGAATTTAATTTTTCATAAAACCGACCAAAACCGGGTGCTATTTAAAGTTTGATTTACAGAATTAGTGAAGCGCATTTTTAAATTTGTTACCTTCGATAGCTTAGAAAAAAAAGTTGCTTAGAAATTAAGAATTTTGAAAAATATATTAATTAATTAAACAAAAAATTTTAGATTTTTTGTATTGAAATTATTGCAGCCGTTTTTGAGATGAATAAACTTTTTCTTAATGGTTGTTTGGCAAGTACCGTTATTTTTGAAGCTGAAAATGGATTTCAATAGACCCTAACTCTCAGATGAGCATCAACTTTTAGCTTAATGCGGCACGTGGTAACGCGATTTAAAAAAAAGGTAATGTTTTAAGATGCTAATGAACAATATAAAGGGTGCTCAAATTTTTTTTAAGTACAGACCAACATGCTATGTATCGCAAGTAAAAATTTTTGTTTCCAGTTGGCAGAGGCTTAGTCCGGTCCGAAAACCGAATTCCGTGCATTTTTTTTTAGACCTTTTTCTATGATTGGAATTTATTTCTTACACACTCAGAATTAAATTTAGCTTGGGAGACGTTTTTGTAATCCATTTTGTGGGATGCCATTTTCATAAATGTCAACAAATCAATAGAAATTGACAAAATAAAAATATATCTTACGTTACCAGAGAAATTTCCATGGTTTTTACTATTGATATCTTAAGAGGTTGAGTAAACAAATATTTGGGTAAAATGTTAGTATTTCCACTGTACGGGAACATACTTTTTATGTTAAAAGGTGGGGACCTTTACTTTTTTTTTGGTAATTTTTAAAATATTGAACATGAAAAAAGGTGAAACTTTTTATTTTAAACACGCATTTGGTATCTGAGATGTTTTTGCATAAATTTTTATGTTTGAAATATTAGAAATTATCAAAAAGTGGAAGCCCCTATCTTTGATGTTCCCGAAAATTGGCAGCACTGAAATCTTTCCAGAAGGTGTGCATTTACTGAACACATATCTTTTAAGATACGAATCATTATTTAAAATTTTCCAAGTAATCTACGAGTTTTTTTTTTAGTTTACCATTTTCCACAAATTAGGCGCCATTTTTCAAAATGGTGTGCCAGTGACAAGATTACAAAGCTGACTCCTAAGCTAAATTTTTTGACTTTTCCATTCCAGATAAAAGCGGTCGTATTCATGATTGTCTTTTTTTTAATTAACTTAAAACTATTCACTAAAGGTATTCATAAGACAGCCTAAGACCGTCGTAAACATTGAAAAGGTGTAAACTCAGTAGTTCTGACACAATTTATATGGAAAATTTATGCAGTTTACAACTTTTCTATGTTTACGAAGATATTATTTTGGTGGCACGAATACCCTTATTATTTTTGAAATATTATATCTTGATCCCTATTCAATTGAAATGCTTGTTCATCAAACTATTTTGGAAAAATTTCCTATATTAGAACTTTTCGAAATTTTTCAGCCAATTTTTATCAGTACAAAAATACAATAATGATTTTTTTTTTAAATATCTTATTCTCTGGTATTATTTAAATTATTTAAATAATTATTAAAATTATAATTACCTTATCGATTGATATTGTCATTGATTTTGGCAGTGTTTGTTGCATTTTTGCTAGTTTATTATACTTTGTTGTTACATTTTTGCAGTCATTCAAACCATGTGATTAAATCTTCTTTTTCTATGGAGCGGTGATGTAGTTATTTTATTCAACATCTAAAGAAAGTTATTGTGCAATATTGATCTAAATTTGTTGAACATTATTGTTGTTTTGTTTTTTGTTTGGTCACAGTTATTTGTTTTGTGACGTGCAGAGTCAATTGCACTCAAATGTTGAATTATTCTGTAAAGATAAGAAAAAAATATCATATGATTAGAAAAATTTTGTAAATCATTTTCTTCTGATAACAAATAATTTTTGACTATATTAGCAAATAAATAAACTTGAAAATGAGAGGAATAAAGACAAAATTACGTACAACAGTTTTTATTATTGAGTTAGTTTATTTGTTACAAACGCATTCTTAAAACCGACAATGTTTCCAAAATGCGGTTTTGAGAAAAAGGTCACATTGACCTCTTTTCAATGATATTTGCATAACTCAGAAACTTTGCCAAATATGAAAATTTTGAACGAAAAACTTTTAGTTAATATGATAACATCCAACCAACAAATATTAGATATCAACGATTTCTAAATTGTTGAATTAAAATGGACATAGGCTTTTAAGGAGCAAAGATTAGCTCAAGAAATGCTTTCACAAAACAAAGAAGAGGCTGGTGGTTTTAATACGAAATGTTTTAAAATAAATTTTTATTCAAAATTGAAAGAAATACATTTCACAAATTCTTATCATTTTTAGCAGTTCTAACCCGAAGCCTTTTTTCAGTACTACATGGCAAATTTGACAGAAATTTATGCATCCAAGATGTTACAATTGTTTCTATGCCACATGAGACTAAAAATGAGGCACATAATACATGACTTCTTGTCCAGTCAGTACTTTTAACCAGAAGCAATACTGCTGCCAGCAGTTCGAGAGCTCTATACGCAAAAATAAAGGAATGATCACTGACTTTTCAAGGTGAAAAAAAAGAGAGTACTTGAAGTAAGTGTGCGATTCTACTAAGGGCTGCTGTGTCCTAAGATTGGTGTTTGAAAGTTTTGTCAAAAGGTGAAATGAAGGATACAATACCAGAGCAGAAGCTTGACAATATAAAAGTGGGAATATAGTTAATACGTATTACAGTCGGTGCTGTGCTCCGGAATTTTTTAATTCCCTAAAAAAAACTCTTCTAAACTGCTGCTATATAGTAAGAAACTCCAGAATCAATAGTAAGACAGAACACTATTTTCAAGAATGTAAAGCAAGACCACCTACCAGTAGTCGCATTAAGAGAATCAATTTTGCTTTGCCAATTGCTGTTTCTTCACGTTATTAAGAATTAAAAAATAAAACCTTTCGTCAAAAACCAAAGACACCCTTAATAATATACATATAAACAATGTAACAAAAAAAAATAAATATAAAAATAAAAGGGAAAAAAAGCGTTCAGAATCAATCAACTTTATTATGTACAAAGCTATTCGATTGCTATTTTAAGCTTATATTTGTTAACCTTAAGAACATTTTCATTAGTATCTACAAAAAAACTTGATATGCATTCGCTAACTTTAATAACAAACATCAAGATTTTTTTCCGGAAATAAAATAAGAATTTATAATTTTTTTAACCGGAAGTTTCAAATACATTTAGATTTATAAAGTTGTGATCAAAATTTTAAAATAGATAACAAGTATAAATGTATTAATAGAAAAATTAGCATAAAATTTTAATTTAATTTCTATTTAATTCAAAAAATTTTGAATTAAAATTAATCTCAAAAAGTACGTTAGACCGTTATTGGTTGGCCTGGAAGAAAAACACCATAATTCAATAATTCTCATTAAAATCAATAAATCAGAAACAAAAGAATATCAAATAAAGCTCTGTATTTCTGATGACTTATTTATTTAAATATCTTAACAACATAATAACTTTATGTTGTTGAGTTCTGTCTGTTATTGAATGAACTACTAACAGAGAAAAATTAAAAGCACAATTTTATTTTTATGTTTATGTTTTTTTTTTCTTACTTGCTTGGTTTTAAAACTGCATTCAAGATTCTTAATTAAATCAAAAAAATCTCAATACAAGCTTAAATTTAAAATTAAGAAAAAAGAACTAAATTGGTCAGAAATATATTTATTTTCTTAAAGCAGCTCAATCTTAATATATGAGATCTTAGTATTAAATTAAGTCCTAGAAACTCTTGAAATTTTAGAAATATACGGCAGTAATCTTAAAATGAGAATAGAAAGTTATGGACTAATAATGGAAGCGTATATTTGACTGGTCTCAACTTCAAATCTAAGAAAAATCAATTGAACCAATTTTACTAAGAAATGAAAATATAAATCATTTACTTTTTTATACCTTTAAAGTGTTTTTAGCTGAGTTCAAGCTCTAAGTGTTTTTAGCTGAGTTCAAGCTCCCACTTTCTGAAAACTATCGCGAAGCAATGTTGAAACAAAAGTTGAATGCTTATTGAAAATAAGTTTAAAAATATAACATTTTTACACTTCTTCTCTTAAATAATTTCCTAGCTTTACAGATTTCCGCTAACGAATAGATTTCTTTGACCAATGTTTTTCTTGATTTTAACTGTTTTTTTTTTATTCTATGTTTGTATATTAGGGTGGTCCTTACATTGGATTTTTTTTTAAATTTAAAGATGGACAGGCATCAAATGGCTCTACACGGAAAAAAATGTTCCATATTTTCTTCAGATTTTTATTTTAAACACAACCCCCCCCCCCCCACTCCTATTTTCGCTTTAAGGTTCTAATTTTGGGGTTAGGGTGATTCTTATAAAATGCAAACAAAAAAACAATCTGAGGTCTTAGATCAGACGTAGGAGAGAAAAAAATGGTTTCGCAGTGGGGTTCTAGTTCCTCAAGTTTAGGTGGGAGAAGTAATTTTTTAAGAATATGGCGCAAAACAGAAAAATATTATTTTTAAAAAATGGGAACACTTTCAATACCACGTTATAACTTTTCTTAAAGCAACAAATTCATTCTATAATATGCTTTCAAATAAAGTAATTAGTTTAAATAGTTTCTGAATCATTTTAATCTTAAGAAATTATAATTTTTATTTTTTAATTTTTTATTTATTTTATTTTATTTGCATTAAAAAATTTATTTAGTATAGTAAGCATATTATAGAATGAACTTGTTGCCTTAAGAAAAGTTATAGAGTGGCATTGTGAGTGTTCCCGTTTTTTTAAATAATTTTTTTTTTCTGTTTTGAGGCAAGTATCTAGAAAATTGGCCCTCCCGCCTAAAGAGGGTGAAATAGACCCCCACCTCCAATACAATTTTTTTTCCCGTCTGAATCTGATCTATACATTTTGATTTTTTTTTTGCGTGGTATAAGATTAACCCTTACCCCATAATTATTTCCTTAAAGTGAAAATAGGGACACCAGGTGGGTGAAATAAAAATCTGAAAAAAATCAGAGAAATCGTTTTTCAATGTTTTGAATCGGATGAGGGCTTGTTCTATGACTATGTTCAATTTAAGGACCACCCTAATGTATATATGATCATTTATTTTACAACTTGACAATTTAATGTTTGTATGAAATTAAATACATACTGAAAAATGGATGGTACATTAGGTCACACAGTTTATCGGAAGGAAACACACACTAACAGATACCTACATGCTACTTCCCACCACCACCCAGCAAATTTAAAATCAATTGTTTCGACATTGTTTCAGCGCGCCCACAGAATTTGTGACAGTGACCATCTCGTGAATGAGCTGAATTTAGTCGACAATGTTCTAAAAGCTAATGGCTACTCCAAAAGGCAAAGAACGTGGAAGCCAGTGGTGTCACAGGAAAGGGACGAAAGCAAACTTGACAAAAAAGCTTTCTTACCTTACATCAAGGGTATAACGGATAGAGTTGGTAAAGTGTTGAAGAGATATGGGGTAAAATCCATATTTATACCACCAAAGAAGGTGAAAAACCACCTTCAGTCACCAAAGGACCACTTTCCTCTCCAAACACCGGGGGTATACGCTGTTCCCTGTAGCTGTGGGTCGCTGTATGTTGGACAGACTCAAAGAAGCATTGCCACTCGCTTAAAGGAGCATATCAATGCTGTAAGTAAAAATCAGCGGGAGAAGTCGGCAATTTGTGAGCACATCTTGGACAATCCAGATGAACACCACTGGATTCATTTTGACCAAGCCAAGGTTTTAGCTCAAGAATCTCACTATATCCCGCGGCTGGTACGGCGAGGCGATTGAAATAAAACGCAACCAAAATTTCAATCGAGACGACAGTTTTAAGCTTTCGCGTTCTTGGGATCCCGTCATTAACACCTTACCGTCATCCCAGTTCAAGCTTAAAACACCCGGCGATGTAGTGAGCATTGTTTGCTCCCAACAACCTGCACATCAACAACAACAACATCATGAGATAGAACCACCCACGCACAGCTATAACCTGCGTAGTCAACCTAATACAAATACATCATAACATCTCAAGAGCAGTTTCCCGGTGACCACGCTCAATGCAACTTGATGCGAAACGTTCGGGGTGAGTACCAAAGTGCACTCTTAAAATTCTTATAACGCGGCTAATCCGAAAAATTATCTATTATGTATACTGAAACTCACTTAAACACTAAAACCCTACAATATGTACAACTGAACAAAATATAAATAAATAAATATGTTTGTTGATTCATTTTTGTACACCTTAATATATTATGTACACAATTGTTTTCAAGCATTAAAAATTTTGGCGCAAAATATAAGTAAGCACCCCCATTTAAGACCAAATGTCTGTTCTAAATAGTGCTGTCATTTAATGACGGATTTTTAATAGTTCAAAGTCTAAATATAATTTTTTTTATCCAAAAGTAGGGAGGTCTATCAAAAGTATTTACATATTTTATATACTTCTGAGTTTTAAGGTATAAACAGAGCAGATGGGAGAGAAATAACGAAGATCTGTTTTGTATGAGTTATCAAAAGATATGAGTAGTACCTCGTGGCATGATGGTTAGTGCGTTGGACTGTCATGCTGAAGGTCTGGGTTTGATTCCCAGCCGCTGCCACCTAAAATTAGAAATGTTTTTCCCGAGGTACTGCCTATTGCAAGGAACTGACAAATCCTCCAAGAGTATACTTGTCATGAATAAGGGCTTCTGATCTAACCGTTTGGACTCGGCAAAAAATTGTAGGTCTCTTCCATTCCTGGCAACAACACACGCACAGGAAGATTGAGAGTTGTAAGTCATTAGGCCCTTGTTCTCTACGAGCTGTTGCGCCACCAAATTTATTTACCAAAAGATATGAAAGAATATCGGAACCAAAATCATATTTAAAAATTAATGGTGCAAAATTATAGTCAAGAGTTAACTCAAACACTCACATATTTTTAGTGCAACACTTATGAAAATAGGATATTTTTAAAATTATAAACGATGTCAAGCTTTCATTTTATTTATACACTTGCATTGAAGTTTAAATCGTCAAAGCTTTATTTTAATTTTTTAGTGTCACACTAGCTCGTTAAAGCCTATCACATTTTTTCTTAGAAAAGCCGCATTTAGGTCTTCGGTGTTATCGTCCGTGTACGTTATCTGTTTTCACCCGTACATGGAACTAAGAATGTGTAAATGATAACACCGAACACGATCAACGAAGAAATTCAAAGCCGTTTTGAATTTTTGGATGAACTTTGCTCGTTTTCGTATATTGTGGAACAACGTTCACCGAAAAGAAAACGAAGGTCAAAATCCATGTAAACAATTATTGATTCAGGCAAGTTTAACTTTAATTTGTTAAAAAAAATTGTCTAAACCCGAAACAAACTACAAGTGCCGATAATTCAGGAAAATTTAGAAAGCTAAATTACAGCCTCATTGATTTAATTTTTCGAAGTCTTACAACCAGTAAAACTGGAATCTTTTTATATGGCAAAATAAAAAAAAATGAAAACTAGTTGACAAACATATGAAAAGGACATTTCAGTTGAACTCTGCGAGTGATTAATTGCTTTGAAAATCTGCTAAAAATCCAAAAGTGAGAAAATTCATTCGAAAAAAAAGAAGTTATTTCAGCATTCCAGTTATAACAGCAATACCTGAAAGGAACTTCCAGTTGCAACAGCAACAGCAGAAAGAAACTTTTCCAAGCTTAAATTGATTAAAAATTATCTTAGAAATGATATGGAACAAAAATGGTTTTCATTTTTGTTCAAAGAAGTGGAAAATCTGGAAAAATTTAAATCTTGATCAGCTAAGGAAGATTTATTTTGGTAAAATAAAAAACAAAAGAAGAATAATTAAAATGAAAAAATTTGATCACAACAAATTTTTTGTTTTTTTTTTTTGTTTTAAGTAAGTAAGTAAGTAAGGGTGGTCCTTAAATTGGACATAGTCTTGCATAGCCATCGTTCGGTTGAAGACATTGAAAATATAATGTCACACTAAGGCTTTCTTTAATCCACAAATCTATTCTCAAATATGGTTTTAAAATAAAGTTATTACTGCAAGCACTTTTTGAAAAATAGTTTTCAAACTTAAAATTAAAAATAAGATTTAGGTTGTTTTTTTTATTTTGAGTTTTTGTTTTGATATTCAATACTCTAATTATTTTTTAATGAAACACTGAAAACCTTAAGTTGAAATATCTATTTTTTTGGAGGAACTTAAGCACCAAACAGTCCCGGGTGTCAAAACTAGTTTTTTTTAATTTTTGATTTTCTTAAAAACTACAAGATATTTCACTTTTAGGTCTTAAACGTTTTATTAAAAATAAATAAAAGAATTGAATAGCAAAAGATTTAGTATTTAGTAACGTATATTTTTAAAATTTTTTTGAACAAACAAATTTTTTTTGAAAATTATCTGTTCAAAAAGTATTAACCAAGTAAAACTCTATTTTAATACCATAATATAAAGTATAAAGTAAAAATCTGAAATATTAGAAAATTTTTTGTTTCTATTTTGAGCCATTTGAAGCCTACCCAACTTGCATTAAAAAAAAAGCAATATAAGGACCAGCCTGATCAGGGTTGCCAACTTTTTTAAGAAGAAAACGAGTATATTTGTTTTAAGAGAGGATAAGTAAAGAGTACGGTGCAATAAAAAGAGTATCTTTATTTTAAATTAAAACATGTATTTTTATATTTTTTATTGAAAAAAAAATGTTTGGTGTTCGTAAAATAACTATATGAGTCTTAACACTGTTACTCTAAGTTCATAAAAATTAGAACCTTATTTTGAGCCATGTTTTTCTTTTCTTACCACTTAACATTTATGAAAGAAAAATGCTGAAATGAATGAATTGTCATTTTTCTGCAGTATTTTTTTTAATAAAATCTGAGTTGTTAAGTCATTTGCCCTGCAGTTCTTTTAAAAATAAATTGTCCATTTGCGATCTTTTCACGATCGGTGTCATTATTTTTATCAATTGTTAATCAAAAATTTTCTAGACAAAAAACACAAGAAACACAAGAAGTCAAAGAAACAAAAATACTTTTCACCTTCAACAACTTTTCACATCAGCTGAGTTCTATTTAGTTCTATTGAGTTCCGAATCTAGATCTGGATGCTCTTTTAACACGTCATACAAAAACAAAATAGTGAGAAATTTTCAAAATTTGTTTTGCAGCACATTCAAGTTAAAAGTTAATTCAGATTCAGATTCGGATCCTAATAGAAGATAGTAAAATATACACAGCTGTTGACATTTTATTCATTATGTCTTGACAGTTTTGGGTGCAAAAAAATTTGAACAAGGATTGCTTCACATTAAAAGGTTTTCACTATACTTATACAATGGAGGAACAAAAATTGTAACATTTTGTGTACACAGGTAGATGGGTAGTGTGGGAACATTAATTTCATAAAATGGAGTTGAAAATAATAACATAATAACAAAATATTTGAAGAAAGAAGAGAATTGGGAAAAAAATTAGTTAAAGTAAAAACAAGAGTAATTTAGCGTACTTTATTAAAGTCGTAAATCATAGATTACACTTTTACGAAATAGAGTACAATACTCTACCTTAGAGTACGGTTGGCAACCCTAAGCCTAAGGTTGCCAACCCTATACTTACCTAACCTATACCGTGACGTAAACATATAGCTACCTACATTTAATACAATATGAAAAGTACCTAGATTCTAATAGTATTATTTTTTTTTAAACCGGTTTGAAACTAAATTGAAACGAGTTTGAAACTGGTTTGAAGCTGATTTGAAACCAGTTTGGTTTCAGCTATAGCCTAGATGGCATGATCAATTTTCTTCAAATAATTCTCTTTTGGTACAAATGGATTTTTGATCATTCCCCCCACATATTTTTTCACTTTTATTAAGAACCAAGAATATGTCATACAATTATTACAAAATTATATTTTTTCTCAAAAACGGCTTCATTACTTGACTTGAATAAAATTCAATAAAATCGTTTTTCAATGTTTTGAATCGGATGAGGGCTTGTTCTATGACTATGTTCAATTTAAGGACCACCCTAATGTATATATGATCATTTATTTTACAACTTGACAATTTAATGTTTGTATGAAATTAAATACATACTGAAAAATGGATGGTACATTAGGTCACACAGTTTATCGGAAGGAAACACACACTAACAGATACCTACATGCTACTTCCCACCACCACCCAGCAAATTTAAAATCAATTGTTTCGACATTGTTTCAGCGCGCCCACAGAATTTGTGACAGTGACCATCTCGTGAATGAGCTGAATTTAGTCGACAATGTTCTAAAAGCTAATGGCTACTCCAAAAGGCAAAGAACGTGGAAGCCAGTGGTGTCACAGGAAAGGGACGAAAGCAAACTTGACAAAAAAGCTTTCTTACCTTACATCAAGGGTATAACGGATAGAGTTGGTAAAGTGTTGAAGAGATATGGGGTAAAATCCATATTTATACCACCAAAGAAGGTGAAAAACCACCTTCAGTCACCAAAGGACCACTTTCCTCTCCAAACACCGGGGGTATACGCTGTTCCCTGTAGCTGTGGGTCGCTGTATGTTGGACAGACTCAAAGAAGCATTGCCACTCGCTTAAAGGAGCATATCAATGCTGTAAGTAAAAATCAGCGGGAGAAGTCGGCAATTTGTGAGCACATCTTGGACAATCCAGATGAACACCACTGGATTCATTTTGACCAAGCCAAGGTTTTAGCTCAAGAATCTCACTATATCCCGCGGCTGGTACGGCGAGGCGATTGAAATAAAACGCAACCAAAATTTCAATCGAGACGACAGTTTTAAGCTTTCGCGTTCTTGGGATCCCGTCATTAACACCTTACCGTCATCCCAGTTCAAGCTTAAAACACCCGGCGATGTAGTGAGCATTGTTTGCTCCCAACAACCTGCACATCAACAACAACAACATCATGAGATAGAACCACCCACGCACAGCTATAACCTGCGTAGTCAACCTAATACAAATACATCATAACATCTCAAGAGCAGTTTCCCGGTGACCACGCTCAATGCAACTTGATGCGAAACGTTCGGGGTGAGTACCAAAGTGCACTCTTAAAATTCTTATAACGCGGCTAATCCGAAAAATTATCTATTATGTATACTGAAACTCACTTAAACACTAAAACCCTACAATATGTACAACTGAACAAAATATAAATAAATAAATATGTTTGTTGATTCATTTTTGTACACCTTAATATATTATGTACACAATTGTTTTCAAGCATTAAAAATTTTGGCGCAAAATATAAGTAAGCACCCCCATTTAAGACCAAATGTCTGTTCTAAATAGTGCTGTCATTTAATGACGGATTTTTAATAGTTCAAAGTCTAAATATAATTTTTTTTATCCAAAAGTAGGGAGGTCTATCAAAAGTATTTACATATTTTATATACTTCTGAGTTTTAAGGTATAAACAGAGCAGATGGGAGAGAAATAACGAAGATCTGTTTTGTATGAGTTATCAAAAGATATGAGTAGTACCTCGTGGCATGATGGTTAGTGCGTTGGACTGTCATGCTGAAGGTCTGGGTTTGATTCCCAGCCGCTGCCACCTAAAATTAGAAATGTTTTTCCCGAGGTACTGCCTATTGCAAGGAACTGACAAATCCTCCAAGAGTATACTTGTCATGAATAAGGGCTTCTGATCTAACCGTTTGGACTCGGCAAAAAATTGTAGGTCTCTTCCATTCCTGGCAACAACACACGCACAGGAAGATTGAGAGTTGTAAGTCATTAGGCCCTTGTTCTCTACGAGCTGTTGCGCCACCAAATTTATTTACCAAAAGATATGAAAGAATATCGGAACCAAAATCATATTTAAAAATTAATGGTGCAAAATTATAGTCAAGAGTTAACTCAAACACTCACATATTTTTAGTGCAACACTTATGAAAATAGGATATTTTTAAAATTATAAACGATGTCAAGCTTTCATTTTATTTATACACTTGCATTGAAGTTTAAATCGTCAAAGCTTTATTTTAATTTTTTAGTGTCACACTAGCTCGTTAAAGCCTATCACATTTTTTCTTAGAAAAGCCGCATTTAGGTCTTCGGTGTTATCGTCCGTGTACGTTATCTGTTTTCACCCGTACATGGAACTAAGAATGTGTAAATGATAACACCGAACACGATCAACGAAGAAATTCAAAGCCGTTTTGAATTTTTGGATGAACTTTGCTCGTTTTCGTATATTGTGGAACAACGTTCACCGAAAAGAAAACGAAGGTCAAAATCCATGTAAACAATTATTGATTCAGGCAAGTTTAACTTTAATTTGTTAAAAAAAATTGTCTAAACCCGAAACAAACTACAAGTGCCGATAATTCAGGAAAATTTAGAAAGCTAAATTACAGCCTCATTGATTTAATTTTTCGAAGTCTTACAACCAGTAAAACTGGAATCTTTTTATATGGCAAAATAAAAAAAAATGAAAACTAGTTGACAAACATATGAAAAGGACATTTCAGTTGAACTCTGCGAGTGATTAATTGCTTTGAAAATCTGCTAAAAATCCAAAAGTGAGAAAATTCATTCGAAAAAAAAGAAGTTATTTCAGCATTCCAGTTATAACAGCAATACCTGAAAGGAACTTCCAGTTGCAACAGCAACAGCAGAAAGAAACTTTTCCAAGCTTAAATTGATTAAAAATTATCTTAGAAATGATATGGAACAAAAATGGTTTTCATTTTTGTTCAAAGAAGTGGAAAATCTGGAAAAATTTAAATCTTGATCAGCTAAGGAAGATTTATTTTGGTAAAATAAAAAACAAAAGAAGAATAATTAAAATGAAAAAATTTGATCACAACAAATTTTTTGTTTTTTTTTTTTGTTTTAAGTAAGTAAGTAAGTAAGGGTGGTCCTTAAATTGGACATAGTCTTGCATAGCCATCGTTCGGTTGAAGACATTGAAAATATAATGTCACACTAAGGCTTTCTTTAATCCACAAATCTATTCTCAAATATGGTTTTAAAATAAAGTTATTACTGCAAGCACTTTTTGAAAAATAGTTTTCAAACTTAAAATTAAAAATAAGATTTAGGTTGTTTTTTTTATTTTGAGTTTTTGTTTTGATATTCAATACTCTAATTATTTTTTAATGAAACACTGAAAACCTTAAGTTGAAATATCTATTTTTTTGGAGGAACTTAAGCACCAAACAGTCCCGGGTGTCAAAACTAGTTTTTTTTAATTTTTGATTTTCTTAAAAACTACAAGATATTTCACTTTTAGGTCTTAAACGTTTTATTAAAAATAAATAAAAGAATTGAATAGCAAAAGATTTAGTATTTAGTAACGTATATTTTTAAAATTTTTTTGAACAAACAAATTTTTTTTGAAAATTATCTGTTCAAAAAGTATTAACCAAGTAAAACTCTATTTTAATACCATAATATAAAGTATAAAGTAAAAATCTGAAATATTAGAAAATTTTTTGTTTCTATTTTGAGCCATTTGAAGCCTACCCAACTTGCATTAAAAAAAAAGCAATATAAGGACCAGCCTGATCAGGGTTGCCAACTTTTTTAAGAAGAAAACGAGTATATTTGTTTTAAGAGAGGATAAGTAAAGAGTACGGTGCAATAAAAAGAGTATCTTTATTTTAAATTAAAACATGTATTTTTATATTTTTTATTGAAAAAAAAATGTTTGGTGTTCGTAAAATAACTATATGAGTCTTAACACTGTTACTCTAAGTTCATAAAAATTAGAACCTTATTTTGAGCCATGTTTTTCTTTTCTTACCACTTAACATTTATGAAAGAAAAATGCTGAAATGAATGAATTGTCATTTTTCTGCAGTATTTTTTTTAATAAAATCTGAGTTGTTAAGTCATTTGCCCTGCAGTTCTTTTAAAAATAAATTGTCCATTTGCGATCTTTTCACGATCGGTGTCATTATTTTTATCAATTGTTAATCAAAAATTTTCTAGACAAAAAACACAAGAAACACAAGAAGTCAAAGAAACAAAAATACTTTTCACCTTCAACAACTTTTCACATCAGCTGAGTTCTATTTAGTTCTATTGAGTTCCGAATCTAGATCTGGATGCTCTTTTAACACGTCATACAAAAACAAAATAGTGAGAAATTTTCAAAATTTGTTTTGCAGCACATTCAAGTTAAAAGTTAATTCAGATTCAGATTCGGATCCTAATAGAAGATAGTAAAATATACACAGCTGTTGACATTTTATTCATTATGTCTTGACAGTTTTGGGTGCAAAAAAATTTGAACAAGGATTGCTTCACATTAAAAGGTTTTCACTATACTTATACAATGGAGGAACAAAAATTGTAACATTTTGTGTACACAGGTAGATGGGTAGTGTGGGAACATTAATTTCATAAAATGGAGTTGAAAATAATAACATAATAACAAAATATTTGAAGAAAGAAGAGAATTGGGAAAAAAATTAGTTAAAGTAAAAACAAGAGTAATTTAGCGTACTTTATTAAAGTCGTAAATCATAGATTACACTTTTACGAAATAGAGTACAATACTCTACCTTAGAGTACGGTTGGCAACCCTAAGCCTAAGGTTGCCAACCCTATACTTACCTAACCTATACCGTGACGTATACATATAGCTACCTACATTTAATACAATATGAAAAGTACCTAGATTCTAATAGTATTATTTTTTTTTAAACCGGTTTGAAACTAAATTGAAACGAGTTTGAAACTGGTTTGAAGCTGATTTGAAACCAGTTTGGTTTCAGCTATAGCCTAGATGGCATGATCAATTTTCTTCAAATAATTCTCTTTTGGTACAAATGGATTTTTGATCATTCCCCCCACATATTTTTTCACTTTTATTAAGAACCAAGAATATGTCATACAATTATTACAAAATTATATTTTTTCTCAAAAACGGCTTCATTACTTGACTTGAATAAAATTCAATAAACTATTTACTTATATTTACCCCCCAATATTTTATATTTTACCACCCCCTCTCCAAAAAAAAACCAACTATTTTTAATACCCCATCACATGTATTAAGTGCTAATATCTCGGAGCCGTTAAGTTTTGAATAAATATACCTTGAGCAAGAAGGTTGGCTGGTAAAGGTAGTAGTGGCATTGAACAGAAAGCCCAAAACTTTGGATTGAAAAGTATCCAATTGGAAGCGATAAGAGATAGGCTTCTGGAAAAAATTCTAAACTTTACTCTGGTTTAAGAGACAACGATAATGTTAATGAAAAATAAACTTAGGTAAAAGGTGGATCTACAATACATACTCAATTTACATAAGCAGAGTTTTAAAAAAGACAAATAAGATAAATGAAAATTTAGTAACAATTTAGAATAAATTGAAAACAAAATTGTTTTCAAATTAATTGGTGTGACCATAAAAGTTCATAAAAGTTCAATTGATTTGAGAACCTAGAAGATTTGTTGACAAATTTTGAGGGAGGTCAGTATTGGTAAAATATGAAATCAAAAACGGAATGTCCCCAATTTCGTTTCTTAATTAAAATTTAGTAAATAAAAGTGCAGGGTAATCGATGTTCAAACTAATATGCCAAGCACCAGGGTAAAGACGACTTAAAATCCCTCTACCTGTAAGTGGTAAGAACCACACTGACTCAACTAATCCTAACTGACAGAATTATTTAAAAAAAAAACTTTCTTCAAATGAAAAGGCCTGGTGATTATTTACAATCAAAATAACGTGATACAGATTTTGAAAATAAAGCCAATTAAATACCTACAAATTTAAAACAAAAAAAGTTTGATTCCTGTTGGCATTGTTATATTCTTGATGTCTTTTTGTTGTCTTAGTTGACACAACGACCAATCACTTCAAAACAAAACCTATTTAACTTCAGTTGGAGTATATACATTTTACATTTTAATTAATCACTCAATACCCGTCGATTCGATTAAAAACAACCAATTCACCTTGTACCCTCACACTATCCCAACCCACCTACCTAAACATCCCCCTTTTAAAATTCATGCGTATATGTATAGAAAGTATTATAGGTGTGAGTCTAACAACAAAAACTATATAAATCCAACACTACTTGTCGATGCGCTTCTACAAAATATTCTCTATCTAGCGCCTTTTAGATCCATAAACCACATACAAATATAAAAACAAAACAACAAAATTCTCAAGACCATCTTACGGTGTAGTGCCTGGTGCTGGCGTTGTATTCGTTCAGGAAATAAATTTCTCAAGGATAGAAACTAATCATTAGATACAGTATGAACTATGAAGTATGACTGTAGGCAGCGGGCGCGATATTATAAGCAAAAACAACCGCTCATTTCTACTTCGTAGTTTTTTTTTTGTTTTTTTTTACGTTTATTGTTATTGGATTTGACTGTGTCATACCAAACGCCATATACACACTACACAGTTTGTCCCCCAAACCAACCAAGCGGTTTTCTTGTTTGATTTGTATTTCATACAAAAACAAAAAAAAAGACTGAATTCCTCCTTGCAATCTTAAATAAAGCTTTTAGTTTTAAACTTTTTTTTCGTATTGTGCTAAATGAATTGGCAAATAAATTGCACCACTAACACTGGGTCGCACATTCTGGCTTTCATTCGACAGTCGGTATTCTATTGAGGGATTTAGGTTTATCTTCTATTTTTAATGAACAATTAAAAATGGAAGCCTCTGGACCAATTTTTATGAAATTTTTTAAGTTTATTTTTTTAGGGAGAGGCAGGTTTAAGTGTTCTAACAAAATCCGTCCACTTCGACTGAATACTAATAGTCCAGTGGAAATGAACAGACAAAAAGGCTTAAATATTAAATATTTAGCAGTGATTTTTATTCTGCTAAATCAAAGTGGATTCTTAATTAAAAAATATCCTTTTTTGATTTAAAGCGTTGGGCGCCATTTCAAATGTATTCGAAAAAAAAACTTTTTAAATTCAGATTTCACCTTTTTTGGAATTGTCAATGAACACATTCATCTAACTATGTAGTTCATGAGAACTCTTTCATAAAATTTACATCAATATAGTATCACCCATTATAAATAGAAAATACGAGTATGTATGTGATTCTAGGAATTAAATGACCTTAGATATAGATTGTATTAAGAACCGGAAGAATTACTAACGAATATTGAAGTGAATGGTAAATTTGAGATCAAATATCAATTTTCACAAAAAATTACTTCCGAATATCTTATGTCCCTTCGAAATTAAAATTACATTAATAAAACACTTTTCTTGAGTTTAAGTGTTGGGCGCCATTTTAAGTTTAAAAAAAAGTTTTTTTTTTTAATAGTTCTTTCCTTTTCACTTTAATGCTAAAAATTCAATTGCAATGAAAATTGTTGCTAAATTAATTTTCTTTTTATAATTTGAACGAACAAAAATTTTTATATTAAATAAACAACTGTCGTATTTTCTTATTCATTTTGAAACACAGCTTATTTGAAGACAGGAGAACCGATTTCACTGGAATTTTTACGCTTACGAAAAAAATAAAGTTAAAATGAAATTAAAATAGTTATAATGCCTACAGCTGCCACGCCCACTATCCCAAGTGATACTAAAGTCTTTATTCAACTTTAATGTAAGAAAATTAAATTTTGTGAATCAACTCTCATAACTCTTTGTTATCAGGTAGTTACAGTCTGAGACTACCTCGTCAAACATTTTTCTCTTGAATTTCAGAAAATTATATTTGAAACAACCTTATCACTTTTACTTTACGAAAAATAAGTGTTCGGGACAGACAGACTGGGCTGTTTACATAAATTGGACTATATTTTTCCTTAGTTTACGACAAGTTTTTCTTCAACTTTAGTTTCGGGATATTGGCCTTTCTGGAATTTGTGTTTTCTAGATTTTGGGTTTTTGGGATTGTGATATTTTCGGTATTTTGGGTTTTTCGGGATTCTGTGTTTTCGGGATTCTGGATTTTCGGGAATTTGGATTCTCTGGAATCAGGAATTTCAGCATTGCATTCGCCTCCCTTAAATTCGACCTGATTTCAAAGGTTTTCCTTTAAGAAAATATTCCAAAATATAAGAAAATATTCCAAAAATATAAGAACAAAAACTAAAAAATTAAAGATTTTTTAAATGAAATTTAAATGAAATTGGAATATTTTTGGGCTACATTAAAGGCAGCAATTTTGGGCTAAGAGGATCCTAAAGTTTAGCCGCAAAAGAGTGCTTCTTGACCTGGCAACCCTGGTTTGGGTAACCAACTTTAGACACGGCAGTGATGTTTTTCCTGTACACTAACTCCCCATACTATACCGCAAGCGTTGCATAAAGATGAAACTAATATCAAAAATAAAAGTTTTTTTTATATTCCCGTGGGTAGGTGCAAAACCTGCATAAGGCTCTATGAGGACCGAAAAACGCGTGTTCATCAGTGTGTGAGATTCTTACTACACTAAAACCACCTGCACTTCTCGATTGCAACTAAGTTGAAAATTATCTTTCAATTTATTTTTAACGAAGTTAAGTTACGTGTTGCAGGTTACTTTCCGGTAAAAGTTACTATTTATTACGCGATTTTAAGGTGGTTTTTCGCTCACTGCACCAAGTCGGAATGGTTTGTTCTTTGCAGACTGCTAGACCCGTCAAGAATGTCAATAATCGTTGAACTAGCGTATTCTAATAAACGATTTCTATGTTTTCGAGCGAAATTTTTTATTTCATCCCGAACCGGAGCGTAGGAATCCCAAGACCCCTGAAAAATAAAAGTTGAAGAAAATAAAACTGACAAAACCTTATATACATATGAACATTTTAAGTTGATAGTTTTAAATGCGAGAAATTATTTAATAAAAACGAATTAAACTGAAAATGGCGCCCAACAAAATTGGGTTGGAATCAAGAAAAATATAACTAAGACTCCTTAATAACTCTTTAGATTAGGTAAAACAAAAAACTATGTGAACTTGGCTCGCACAAAATTTTTCATTTAAAATGTTCTTAAGCTCTGAACAAATTGCCTTCAATAATATTTTTTTAATTCATGTACCGACATCCTACAAACTGTGACCTTATTTTATGATGATTTTATAGAATGCACATAGGAACTTTGACGGATAGGTTGTTGTCTACGCTACAATGCGTTTGAGTGTTTGAAGTTTTGAATCAAAGTAAAAATTAATTTTATATTTTTGTTTTCTTAAAGATTAGTGCTCTAGCTATTACAAAGCTCAATGCGCATACCCTTGAACATCAAATCAAGGGAAGCTATTCACATATATTTATAAGCAGCTGTTAAGCCTTTTTTTATTTGTATGGGTTTTATGATCATTCTCAAGTGCATCTCATTTAAAAACAATAACACAAAATCGAAATTATAACACTTTTATATTATTATCATGTTCTATTCGCCTTTTATTTATGAAAAGTCATAAAATGCACAGATAAATTTTTTCCCCTCATGTCTTATATTGAGGGTCAAAACTTTCATATTTTCATAATATGTGTTTCTAAACGTGCCGCACTTTGCCACACTATGCCGCACCGCGTTTCCAATCCATGAAACCAATAAAGCACACATTTCATTTATTTGACAAGAAAGCACGCAGCAGCAAGTATAGAAATATTTTATTGCACCGCGGGAGCATGTTGTTTCTCTATACATCATCAATTCATCAAGGTTTTTTTTTCTGTGCATCAGGTTTTATTTAATAATGCAAAAACTAAATATGTATTGGTTATAGAGAAAGATACTTTTATAAGTTCAAACGCATACATAGGTACATAACGCACATATTTCTATTGAAATTGTGTTTAAAAGTTTAACGTCAGGAGTTTTATTTTACAAGTGAATCATAAGTTTATGAATAGAAAATGTCAATGGTATACACAAGCGATCTAAGGAATGTTGGTGTGAATTTTAAGTAAATATATATTAGGATTTTTATAACTAAAATATTTAGTCAAAAATACTTATCTTAAATTTTAAAAGTAAATTAAAAGTAAACCCAACATGTTTCTCATGATCGTGTGATATTTTTATGCGTAGACATATTTTGTTAGGCCAGTGAATAAAGAAAATCTTAGTTTTTAACCAATAAAATCCCAATCCAGCTTTTAGCTGCTCACAGAATAAGACTCGAACCGTTTCCTCTAATGACTGTGAAGACCCTAATCTACTAAGCTATTTTTGCATGATGAAAACCCAATTGGGGGCTTTTCACTGCTACTTCATTATCTATTATGCCTCCCACTAGTGCAAGATGAGATTTTCTATATCCTACAGCTTTTCTTTCCAGTACTTTCAAGGAGAAAACAATTGGTCTCTTCATTACCTAGAAGCGTCTCTATTATAAGACTCCGAAACATTGAGATTCTAGAATTTACCGGTAAAACTTTGAATTTTTCAGCAAAATTCTTTCCTGCTTTTTTTCAACAGTTTTCTGGGAGAATAGTAACTTGGATGGTCCTCTGTCTATCTAATGTCAACAGTTTTTTGAAGAACCGTGGTTGGACCTTTTACCAAATGAATGGCGGTCAAAGTCTAAAATGAATTATGTAAAAAAAAAAACAACTTTTCAGGTATTTTCCGTGTTTTTTGATAAAATTAATTTGTTGACACAAAACAAGAACGTTTTAAAACAGTAGGCATACTTTTCTCCGCTGAGCTCAAATCCATCATTTATTTTCCTTCAGCTTTGGCTTTCGAGATATTCTCGTTAGCAAATTCAAATGTAAAGTCTGATTCACAATACGAAGAGGAAACGAGACGTGAACGTGGCGAGTTCGAGTCGTTTATTTCAAACAACTTTCAAACAATGATAGCATATGAGGGTTTACACAATTCAGCATTTCTCATCGTCACGTCACGCCAAGGATTCGAAAAATTGAAAAAAAGATGCGACGAGACAACGATTTTTTTTGTTGACAAGTAATTTACATACGTCTGTGAATTAGCAGGGCAACTTTCACACACGCAAATGAGACCTTGACAGGAACTTGCAGTTTTTTGCACTTTTCTTTTTTTTGCATTTCTATTCCCGATTTTGCAGTTCGCCAAATAAGGGTCTAATCGAGTGATCTGCTAACTTCACAGTGAAGTTAGCAGGTCACATAGTGTATCTCTGGAACCAAGCATGATAGGAACTTGCAGTAAGGCTCCAAATTTGCAGTTTTTTTGCATTTATTTATTTTATTTATTATTTATTTTTTTAGAGAAAATCAGTTCTCGTCTCGATTTTATAACTAAAAAAATATGGCAGCGTTTCACTTCACGCTCTCATTTCGTTTCTTTGTTGTATTGTGAATCAGGCTTAATAGTTTTTAGAAACTTTTGAGGTTATGTAACAAGAGGTACCTATACTTTTTCAGTAAAATAAGTTAAGATTTCTGAAAGAACTTATCTTTTTCTTCAAAATTTGGCTATAATCTTTTTATTGTTTCTCTACAAGATATCCTAAGGGAGATATTAATCATCTTCGTTTTTTCACTTATTTTAAGGTAATGAAACCACCGTAATTATTTTTTTCCAACAAAATTTGTAACTATTCTTGACAAAAATATTTTCCTTTTTCAAATTTTAGTTTTATCCTTTCCAATGAATTTTATATTCTCTGATAAATCCCTTCTTGAAATGTTTGTGTTTAACATATTAAACTTCTTTCTGCTCTTTTTAAGGATTTCTAGAACGTAAAAACAGCTATTTAAAACATTTAAACTGAGAAAAAGTTTAATTGCCTCAGCAATTAGAAATCATAGCACTTTTTTTTTAATATCGCATATGTATTTATGTAATCTCAAAATTAAAATAAAAAAACTCATGTTGTCTTTAATTTTTCAACGGGAATATGTATCTCAAAAATCAGAGCTGATGGTGGAAAACGTATGACGGATTTGGTTGCAGCGCAAAAACTACCTTTTGGTTTAGATCGAGTCCTATCTGTCCGTGTCAAAAACCGTGTATACCTGTTTTATTATTAAACTTGCAACTGTTTATTTTTTCACCAATTAAAGAAGAATAGCTGTGAGTTTATTACATTGAGCTGTGATATACATTCAATTACATACAGCAAATGTGCAAGTCCGACCCCAGCGTCTTAATCGATTTTTTTCAAACTTGGTACATAGCGTTTTTGAAAATTTCCCCTACAAATTTCTCTTCTTTTATAACTAGTATTAAAAATACTTCGATAAAATTTTTTAGAAATTTTTCACAATTGTTTTTTCTCAAAAACGGCTGCATAACTTTAATATAAAAAAAAAAAAACAATTAATGATTTTTAGTAAAGTCTACTTTTGGGTGGAAAATCATTTGTCAAAATTGTTTATTAATGGTAATAAAATATTTTTTTATGCAGATACTTTTAAGAAATTTACTATTTCAATTTCGTGTACCAAAATTTAAAGAACAAATGTTTTTTTGGATTTTTACTTGATATTTATTCTGAGCACGTCAATTTTTGAAACTCGGTATCTAATAATTTTGCATCAGCTTTAAAAATATTTCAAGAAAATATTTTACTTTTATGAAAATATAACTAATTTATAAAAATTTTAATTTATTTCATAAAAATTTTAAAATTAAAAAAATGTTTAATTTCTTGATTAAATTATTTTTTCTTAAATTGACTTCTACAATTTTAGCACATTTAAAAAAACCAAGATACCAAATTTTGTCCCTTAAATTGCTTTAAGATTGAATTGAATTGAGAATTGCCCAAGCCTATCATCAAATCAATTTAGAAACCAGGCCAACAAATGGGTTTTCAATTTCTTTCACAAATTAATTTTTGAACAAGAATTCCGATTGCATTATTTTTTTACTACAAATTACTTAAGGAGTTATTTTTGCGAATTTAAGTATAAAATTAGTGCTGGCCCTAACCCAAAAACCCTTAATGTAGTCGTAGTTAACTATGTATTTATTTCAATCTACAAAAGTTTTTGAAAAGATCTTAAAATAAAATGTACGACTGGATCGCACGTACTTGCTTTTATTCTTAAGCTACTTGGAGTTAAAAATTTTTAAAATGAAAGTAGTTATAGGAAAACAGTATAGTAAAACAGCATAGATCCCAAAAACAAGTATGCCATTTGATTAGGTGCAAAAATATGGACATAAACAAAAAAAATTAAAGTCCGTGGAGTTATTTTGTTTAAATTTTGGTAACATTTCTAAAAAAAGTTTTGGGATGCCAATATTGAGTATATACTAAAAGACATTTTTAAACCTAGTTTCAAAAAAATTCATCAACCCATTTTTGAAATATAAATTTTTCAAAGAAAAGTAATTTTTTTTTTAATCCAAAACTTATATTTTTTAAAAATTTTAATTTGCAATATTACAGACATTTTAAAGGATCTTTTTAATACAAATTTTGAATAAAATCATTAGAGCCGTTAGGAGGAAATCAAAAATAAAAAAGCGTCATATGGCAGATACCGTTAATTTTAGTTTTTGGTAATTTTTTAAAAGTACAATATACCTACAATAGTTGAATAATTTTTTTTATCATAATAGTCATAAAATGTTTCTTTTATTTCCGTAGGGGGAGGGGGCAACTTCATTGTTTTGGTACAGAAATCGTTTTTTAAAATGTTTTCAAAAGAAGATAAACTGCCTAATATATAAAATATAGTGGGGTAAGTAGGGAAATAGCCCCTACCTACATCCCCTCCCCTTGCATACGCCCTTGGTTGTATGGCAAGTATCGTTATTTTTGGAGCTAAACAAAAATTTTAATTTCTTTTCTGGAGAGTTACAAAAAATCTTAAGTTCAAAATTTGAAGAAACCACTTCAGTGGCTTAGACTGTAGGTCAAGGTACAGACAGACAGAATTGTGCCACCCACTACATGTTTGAATTTTTTTGACGAATCCAAAACTTGCCCTATAACACGTATACCGGAAGTAAGTAAGTGGTTTTCAGGAGAAACACAGCTATGACACCACTTTGCTTAACGTAATTAAGGATCATCAGGGTTAATTTACTAGTTCTTCTAGATTTTTCAAAGTCATTCGATACAGTTGTTCACGGAAAAGTTGCAGATAAAATTGTGTTCTGATGCTGTAAAATCAACAACCTTTTTACTCGTATTTGATTGAATGTAGGCGGTTAAAATTTATCAGATTTTCTCCCTACCACTAATGGAGTTCCACAAGCATCCATTCTTGGTCCATTACTTTTTTGCTTTACGACAATGATATTACCTTAATCATTTATAACTGCTCCTTAAATAATATATGCAGTTCTCATTGAAGATGGTGGTTGCAGCGAGGACCTCGAAAACTAGCCTTTTGGGCTGGGAATGATGAACTGGTCTTAAACCAATCAAAATCTAAGTGCTTGGTTATATTTAAAAAAAAACTTCTAGATTTAACCTATTTCATTAAATAATCAAATTAAACACTTGTTGAATTCTGCTAAAAATCTCAGAATAACCTTTTTAGTATTCCAGAATTAAGATAGCTGAATTCTTGTATAGAAAATAGGGGTGGTGTGAATTATCAACCAAATCAGAGTGGAATAAGGATAGAGACTTCATTACAAAAAATGGAGCAATGTACTTTAAGCTTAATACTCCGATATGTGACCAATCGGAATTATTGTCGAAATAAGGTAAGTCAAAAAAAGAAATCCCTGTGATTAAATAAGGACCTTAAGAATAAATTCCTTAAAGAAGACTTTAAAAAATTATTTTGGGCTATCTTAGACTAGCGTAAATACTATGGATTTTGGTATTAGGTAAAATCATTTGAGTTCCAAAATTCGGATTCCAAAAAGTTTGATTACAAAACTCTGTAAATCCATAATTTTGTATTCCAAGATTCTGCATTTAAAAAATTTTGTTAAGGATAAAAAAAAATTTTCTGAAAAAAACAAACGGATGATGTGCTTACAGCATTTTAAATTTTTTAATATTTCAAATTTTACATAATTTTGTATGTTGATTTTTGAAAATTTAATAATAATATAAAGTTTTGAATTTATATGAATTTACTTAATTTAGGAGTTTATTTTGTTTATAGAGAATATTTAATTCATTGAAGATTTGTTCAGTAAACAAATTTGGAATTAGCTCGAACTTATTTTCTTAATTCAAAGATCAAGGTAATAAAAAATTACAAAATAGTTTATCTGGTTTCAAATGTTTGTTAAAATAAATCAATTTGGTGGCACAATAGCTCGTGGAGAACCAAAGCCTAGTGACTTACAACTCTCAACCATTCCTTTGTGCGTGTTATTGGTAGAAAGGGAGTGGACCTACAATTTTTTGCCGAGTCCGAACGGCTAGATGAGAAGCACTTATTCATGACAAGTATACTCTTTGAGGATTTGTCAGTTCCTCACATGAGGCAGTACCTCGCGAAAAACATTTCGGTTTTTTTTTAGATGGCAGCAGCTGGAAATCAATCATGTCCTTAGACATGACAGTCCAGCACACTAACTATCATTCCACGAGGTATATTTGCTACCACAAATAATTAGCCCCGCCTATCCCCCGAAATCATCGATGGAGCTCAAAATTTTGGTAAAACCAAATTTTAAATAAAATAGCACCAACAAATATTTACTCGAACTAGCCTGGACAGTAGTACAAGTCGAACATTGTTCTCCACACAAGTTTTTCCGAATAATGTTCGAGTTTTAGCAGGGCCCTTAAATTACGGAGTAATCAAATTAACCAAAATGAGCGTATGTTCTAATTAATTATAGTCTAATTTAGAGCTTAGATACATAAGACCTAGAAATTAGTTAAGTGGTAAGTAGGCATTGGTTTTTCATAAATTTTTGTCAGACCTTAATTGAGATAGTGTTTGAATACAATTCAAAACTTGATAGAAACAGCCACACTATTTAACGGAAAAGAAAATTCCTCGTAAAAAAATTAAATCACTTTTTTATAAAAAAAAAATAATCAATTCAACTGCATGTATTAGCTTAACCTAGCACCAATGCTAGAAAACGTTCTTCATTTTCAATCCTTCAGAGATACAACTTTTTAATTGCCTCGTGTTTCGTGTCGTGTAGAACATATTGGAATGTTGATGCACATGCAATCCGTTCTTCTATCTTGATAAAATATTTTATCTATTTTTTTTTTTCTCTAAGATTTAATCCTTTGTGGTGATTAACAAGTAAGTATAAGTAAGGTATAGGTGGTATTCTCTTTGCATCTCGTTATGAAAAAAAAAATATAGAACATTATAGCAAAAGTAGTTTAATTAATTCCACCAGCATTCCGTGAACAATAGTAAATTGAGGTGAGGTATAATGCACTGCGTGTGACTTACCACCATTCGCGGCTATATTACTTACTACACGATTGGCTAGCTCGATGGATGGCTTGAAAACTGTTGCTGTTTCTATTGCAGCTGGGGTGGTAGGTACTACTATTAAATCTGACCACAATCGCACTTTAATTAACCTATAAATCTTTCTTCAGATTGTCACATTTATTAACCATGGCAATAACTTAAACGCGTGCAGAACTTAAATATATAAGAAACGATACTCGATGGCAGATCATTATGGTGACAAGAATATTTATTTTATGAACACATATTATAGATAACTACTCGTATGTTGGCCATTGGCTATAAATGCGGCACAGGATTGAGCCACCCGTTGTGTTGTGACTTTGTAATTGGAATTAATTTGTTGAACTTGATTTTCCAATGCGAAACCGGATCGAATTATATTCTTGAGACATATTCGTCTTGTAAGTAATAATAATTAGACTTTGATATAGTTTGTCTAACTAGACTTATCCGTGCAAACTGATGACAGTTTAGATGACAGATAAGGAAATTACATACATATATTATAACAAAAGAGGCATAGTTGGGTATGGGTATTGTTATCGTAGAATAATCGATAGTGTACTGATTCAAAAACCTATTGTTTATCCCCATATAATATGTAGACATTTGTCATAATTTTATTCTTTCCTCTTTTGTTTGAGAAACTAAACTTTCTAATAATTGTATAATCGAACAATGCAAGGTAATTGAATAGGAACTTTTTTTATACTTGATCAATTTGCTGTATAATGTTTATAAATTGAAAGAATTTGAAAGATCCTTGAAGAGACTTCAGAACTAACATTTTTGACAGCATAATTAGATCAGTGGATGCGGTACCAGCAGTACCCAACCGACCTCAATTAAGACACTCCCTCTTTTAACAGAAAATAACTGAAGTGATTTTCAGACCCTTCCCTTTATTTAAGTACAAATTAAGTCTAAAACTTCAATGCAAATACCAAAGCTGATAAGGCACAGTTGCTTTACCAAATATCTGCTGAGCATTAGAGGTTTCTGAGATAAAACACTTATAAAAACTGGCCTAAAACGCAACTCACTGACTCACGCTATGAAAAATTATGAGGTGCTTATCCTTTTTTTTAAATTTTTCTTATTTTCCCGTGGGTAGGTCCAAAACCTCCATAAAGCTTTATGGGGACCAAAAACGCCTGCTCATGGGTGTGTGATAATAATTCTTACTACACTAAAACCACCTCCTCTTCCTGATTGCAATTAAGTTGAAACTTATCTAGCAATTCATTTTTAACAAAGTTAAGTAACGTGTTGTGTTGCAGATTACTTTCCGGTGAAAGTTCCTGCTTATTCCGCGATTTTAAAGTGGTTTTATGTTCACCGCACCAAGTTGGAAGGTTTTGTTCTTCGCAGACGGCGTATTAAATTCGACTCGTCGAGAATGTCAATAACCGTTGAATTAGCATGTTCTAATAGCCGATTTCTATGCTTTCGCTAGAAACTTTTTATTTCGTCCCGAAACTTAGGAATCCCATGATCCCTGTAAAAATATTTTTTTCTTATATATCGGGTTTTTCAATAAGAGCGCTAGAAAAGTTTTTTTAAATAAAACAAAAACGGTTTTGGATATCAATGAAATTGTTTATTCCTGTGAAAGTACGTTCGATGCCATTATGTATGGAACTCGATTTCTTTTGCAAGGCAACCACGGGCACGCTTGCAGACGTCCAGGCGCTGAACCCAATTTTCGACGGTTTTCAAGCATAAATCGGCCGATACTGCTGCAATTTCACGTTCGATGTTCGTACGAAGTTCATCAATAGTCGCTGGCTTGTTGGCATAGACCATCCACCGTCCGGTTAGAGCCACATGTCCTCTAAGTCCATATCATCCAATTGGGCCACAAATATTTGGTTATCATTGAACGGTAGCGATCCCCATTCACAGTAACGTGCCGGTCTTGATCATCACGGAAGAAGTACGGCCCAATGACGCCGCCGCCCCATGAACCACACCAAACCGTAATTTTTTCGGGATGCAATGATGACTCATGGAGTGTGTGTGGATTGCTACCTGACCAATACCACATATTTTGTTTTTTGACGAAGCCATTCAGCCAGAAATGAGCCTCATCGCTGAAGATGATTTTTCGATGAAAATCTGAATCATTTTCAAGTTGCTGCTCAGCCCAATTCACGAACATACGATGCTTCTGGTGGTCAAGCGCCTTCAGTTCTTGCGTCAATTTAATCTTGTAAGGATGTAGGCCAAAATCTTTTCACAAAATTCGCAACAACGACGTCACAGATATGCCCAACACTTGAGAACGACATGTGAGAGACACATTTGGGCTTTCTGCAACTAAAGCCTCAGCGGCAGCAATAACTATTCTTGACACTACGGGCACTTCTTTGTCTCACTGGCACGGGAACATTTTGTACTGTGCCTGCGGATTCATTCAACTTTTAAATAATATGGCGTCGTTTGTTGTCCCTGTCGCTCTACTTTTGAAGCGTCCCGTTTGAAAAACCCTTTAACATGAAGCATTTAAAAATGCCCTAAGCAATTTCTTTTCAAACGTTTGTTAGTTATTTAAGTTTGTATCGCCGTTACAGCCAGGGTTGTATACCACAATTCCAAACAGGTGTAAGTACCTGTCTGTATAAAATCAACTTATTTTCAATACTAAGCTTTGAATATTTACGGAGCCTTATGTTACGTTTAAGTTCTTTGCATTTCTTTTTAGGTGAGGCTTCCATTTTAATTTCACGTCTAGAGTCATTCCCAGATACTTTGCCTTATTTTCAAATGGAATACGAGTGGTATTAAGAAAGACGGGTAATCTATTTTTTTTTATACGTTAAGTCCACGTGGACTGACTTTTGTTCATTGAACGCTATTCGCAATGTTTTTGTCCACTCATTAAAATTGTTAAAAGCTTTTTGTAATTTAATTAAAGCTTCGCTTATCGTTTTGCTTATGGCAAATATTGCAGTATCTACGAGGTATATCACGTGCAGATAAATAAAAGAACTGAACCTAATACACTTCCTTGTGGTACCCCAGCCACTATTTCTTTGAAATTTGAATACTCATTTCCGTGATTTAAACGAAAAAGTCTGTTTTCTAAATATTCGTTTGGAATTTATAATGTCCTTCAGGCAAAACTTGTCTTAATTTAAATTTGAGGCTTTGGTTCCACACCTTGTCGAATGCTTGCGACACATCCAAAAAGAACTTCGAACAATTTTTTTTTGTATCTTCAAAAGCTTTCTTGATTTCATTAATAGTTCTGTGGACTTGATCAATTGCCGAATGTTTGCTCCTGAATTCAAACTGATAGTCAGGTATTAGCCATTTTCATTATATTATTGGCTTTAGGCGCAGAAGTAATATTCTCTCAAAACTTTTTAAACTATAGGAAGAAGCAAAATGCCTCTGTAAAAATTCTTTTCAAGTGATGCTTTGCAACTTTCCATTGGCTCGGAACATATTCCAGCCTTAAAGCGGCAAATTAAGAAACACAGCTTAAGACTGCCAGAAATGTTGCATAATTTTGGTGATCTTTTCTGTGTGTGTGGGTGAGCTAGTCAGTCAGTTATGATTTTAGCCATTTTTAAAGTCTTAATATCTTAGGGACCACTAAGGTGAACCTAAAATTTAATAAGTCGCGTATGCTTGATCAGCTTAGCTTGTTCAAAGTTTCTTACTTTTTTGGTAGTAAATTTAAAGAATGGTCAAAAATCTTTTGTGAAGAGGGTGCTGTTTGATGTTTTACTCTCCGACAAAATCAACCAGTTGAAATTTGTATAACAAACCTAGTAGGTATCAATCTGAATCCAAACATCGAAACTAACTGCATCGAGCCTTTAAGTAACTTTTTAAAATTTCTGAAAAACTAAATTATTGAGAAATTAGGTCGAGCTTTTTTGAAGTCCATCTCGTCATCTTGAGTAGAACATATTTATACATATACTGATATTTTTGTGTAAAACCAATAATTCGAATTTGTTTGCCTTATGTACTCAGTTGAAAAGCATATTTATATACTTCCATTAAATCTACCTGACAATGTCTATCGAAGTTAACAACTCATTGACTGATATATTATATTTGTTTTCTAACAAGTACTAATAACAAACAAAAGAAATCAATTTATTATTTCTCTTTTTTTTTGTAAAATCTCATAAAGTGCGCATTAATTAAATAATTCTAATGTGACAACTTCTATAACTATTAATTTGCATACAAATAATTGTCTCGAGACAGCAATAAAACCAACAGAACATTGCACTTTTTATTCTCTGATGGTGTGTCATTTTTGTATTCTTAGGTAATCATATTGTTTTCTTGTTTTTACCACAAACAAAAACAACAAGAAGTGCATTTGTATACATTACTCACCTGCGTCGCTTTCCTCAATCAACGTAAAATTGAATGACAATTTACATATATGGTTTGGAAATTACAATATTATTATTGAAAAAATTCTTATGATATACAAAAGAAAATCAATTCTCACACTAAATTGAATTTATTCTTCGAAAGATTGTTATGGTAATTTATATCTAAAATGTAGTTAAATGCATCTTGAAAATATCTAAAAGATCATGTAGAAGTAAAAGACAAAAGGTTTCGAAAAATTGCTTCTGAAAAACCTAAGCAAAATAAAAGAAGAAATAAAGACGATTAATTCCTAACCATCAGTTTGGATTTAGAAACAAACTTATTCTACGATAGACCAAATGTGTCGAAGTACGGTTGTTGTGGAAAAGGCACTTGTAGAAAAACAGATATGCTCGGCTATATTCTTAGATATTTCATAAGACTATGACAAGGTTTTGTACTTGGAGCTTGAGTACACACTGCAAAAATCCTGGCTCTGGACCTTTGGCACCTCATATATGAGAAATTTGAAAAAAAGAAAATGCCATATAATTAGTCAGTAATTGGTCAAAAAAGGTCAACTAGTCCTAAAAATTAGTCTATGAAGATTCAAAATTTGTTTCAAGGTCTCAAAAAAACTTTTGGCACCTCATGCCATATAATTAGTCAGTAATTGATCCAAAATGGTCAACTAGTCCTAAAAATTAGTCTATCAAGATTCAAAATTTGTTTCAAGGTCTCAAAAAAACTTTTCTTTTGGCACCTCATCAGTAATTGGTTAACCATACATAATTTTTATGAATTTTTAATGAACTTAAAATAAACATTTCAAGGTCATATCGATTTTTGACACCTCATTTAGAGAAACTTTCATAAATTGATCACCATCTGAAGGATCTCTAGATCTATACAAAAGGTCAGCTTGTTTCAGTAATTTTCCAATTATAGTTTTTTTTTTCAAGGAAACGACCGCTTTTTGGGTAATTTTATTTTTAAAAAATTATACTCTCTCATAGGTTACAAGATCATCATTAAAAGTCACATAGTTTCAGTAATTGGTCAGCCATAGATTTTTTGTTATGAATTTAATCCTAATGCCAAAAAATGCTCGTGACCTTGAAAAAAAAATAACTATAAAAAGAATATATAGGTGAACAATTACTGAAACTAGCTGACCTTTTATATAGATCTACAGATCCTTCAGATGGCGAACAATTTTTGAAAATTTGCCATTTGAGGTGCCAAAAATCGCTATGACCTTGAATTTTTTTTTAATTCATTAAAAATTCATAAGGAAATATGTATGGTTGACCAATAACTGAAAATAGCTGACCTTTTATGGCCGTGAGGTGGCCTTTCAAATACCATACTTCTTTTTTTTTTTGAAATGACACAAATGAGGTGCCAAAAGTTTTTTTTTTGGGACCTTGAAACAAATTTTGAAAATTCATAGAAAAAAAATTATGGCTGACTAATTATTTAAAACAATTGACCTTTTATCATGATCTAGAGATCTTTCGGATGGTACATTTTTTTTGTAAATTTCCCATAAATGAGGTGCCAAAAATCACACATGACCTTGAGAAAATTTAAGCCTTGATTAGAAGTTATCTAGGGCTGACAAATTTCTAGAACTACTTGACCTTTTCTGACCAATTACTGTCTAATCAGATGGCATTTTGTTTTTATAAATTTCCCGTATATGACGTGCCAAAGACTTAGAGCTAAGAATCCTTCATTACACACCGATTCTTTTGAATATACGGTACGATCAAAATTACCTACTTGGAATTAAAGAAAATTGAAGCCAGTAGGTGCGGATACAGGGAGGCAATGGCTGAAACTGCCCTCCAGAGCAGGAACGAACCAAGCATAAAATATTAATTTAATAAAATAAAATAAAAAAATGCTTTTTCGTTCTATGTAAATAATTTTTTTTGCTGTCAGTAGAAGGAAGACTAAACGTTTTCATTTTCCTGATTATTCATTTCACGAAATTATTTAAATATATTGAAACAACAAATGTATTTAACCTCTCCAAAGTGTGGAGTGCAGAAAAAAATTCGCTTTGCAAAAATAGCCTTCAAATCGATCTAATAAAGTCGGTTTTATAATGTTCGATCTTCAAAGTTAAGGTCTTTATTAAAGGATAAATGTCAGGCTACATTCCTCTGTAAAATTTGTTTGAGAATAGTCAAATTATTTCATACTAGAGAGCAGATTGAGTCCCACATAAATGTGATTTCACTTATCAAAATGTAAATATGAATTAAAAATGTCAAAACTTCGAGAAAAAAAATGTCTCAAAAGGTTGAGGGAGCGCAGGGACCTTTATATAAATTTTCCACCTCAAAATTGATTTTAATATAAGAACATAAATCTTTAAATTGATTTAATTAGTTTAACAAAATTCTAACTTTGCTTCAAATATTCAGATCAAAAAGACTAGGACCCGTTTGCTGATGCGAAACTTAAAGCATTTATGTTCTACTTCAAAGCTTATGTTCTACTTTTAACTTTGCGTAAACTGTCACATACATAAGCGCTTATATTTTACTTAAATATTTAAGTTTCTTATCAGCAAATGGGCCTAAGATATTAAAATGTAATTAAAACTACATTTTTGTATAAAAATTATTGAGTAATACCAAAAAATACCATACTAAAATGGTGTGTTATTGCGAATGTAGAACATTTAAGTTGTGGCATAAATAATGACGTTCACTATGGTGTATGTGGAATATTTGTACATGTTCTTAGAAATAAAATTCACCACTGGGTCGAACGCAGTTATCTGATCATTACATTTGATTGACTCAAAAAAATTATCCATAGAAATGAGATCATTAAAAAAAAAAACACAAACAAAAATCGTTTCGTGTCATTTCAATAACAGTACTGCAATTTTTGCAAGCAAAAAACATAAGGCTGAATACAATAATATTGCACAAAGATATACGGCTTTTCAAAAAACACTAACAAAAATGGAAAAAAAATGTTTTCTTCAATTTTAAGGAACAATTTTTGTATGCAAATCATTAAAATTTACTTATATGCATATAAAAATAAAATTTCTAACAATATTATCAACCTATTTTTGAGATATCGAATTTTCAAAAAAAAATAACTTCTAGGCTAATTTGGTCTGCTGTCACTAAAATTAATGTTTTTTTGCTACATTAGAATAGTTTCAATTGTTATAAAGAATCTTACACTGATCTCAATAGGTTCGACGAAATGATGCTACCAGGACACTTTGATGCCTACAACTGGCTCTTATTTACTTGAATACTGGTTCTCATCTTCACAAGCTACAATGTTTTAGCCAACCCAATAATTTTCAATGAACATTAAATCTAAAGAGTAGGATGAAAAGGAGAGCTACTGTCCAGTATTGCTTCCCAAAAAAGTTTAACTTACACCTGCTCTATGAATCGGACCATTGTTCTACTGAAACACAATCGGCAGGTATCGAAAAATATCCTTAAACTGCCACAAGGATGTTTCCGCGACGGTATATATAGAATCTCGTTGTCATTTAAAAGTTTAGGAAAACTGATAAAATTATGTTATAAAAAGAGACTGCACCGAATACTAAAATATGTCTCTCTTTGCTTTGATAGGAATGTAAAATTCAACTCTTCCTTTCTTAACTTTAGTGACAATAGTGTTTTACCTTTCTTCTGCATCCAAAAGTTAAGCTTTTGTTCACCTGAAAAATAGTTGCTGTAAAACTCTTGAGTTGGATGCTGGTATCAGTATTTCATTCAATGTGGTTGTAAATTATGAAGATGTAGAAACAACACACTGGTAAATGGAAGTTTTTTGGTTAAGTTTCGTTAAGTTTAGGCTGTTCAGTTGTTCAACACTTTTAATAACCCTGCTTTTAACCATTTAGTTGACTTCTAACCCAGTTTTCTATCTTACCTTGTTCAAATAGTCAGCGTGGACGCAAAACCACTCTATATGAAAATGGATTTTTTAATTAATTAATTACCAATTTTGGGCTTTTCAATTTCGGTACAGTAAGCGATTGTTCCTACTTATTTCAAAAAAATCTATTTAAAAACCACTAATCATATTGGTCTGACCACGCTCCAATATATTTTCATCAATAAAACTGGCAAATTTTAGCTTAAAATGGCAACAAAGCAAAGTGAGGCTATTCTTATGTTACAAAAAAAGTTAATTTTACTAACAGTAAACCAAATAATCTCAGGAAAGCTACCTTTTGACTCAATATTCAATTCCGTATGCTTCCATTAAAAAAAGTACCAAAAACAATTGATTTTAATAAAAAATATAACTGAAGCTATCCAAATATTACGGAATGTTTGCATAGAAGGGTGTCTGTTATTTCCCAAATTCGATTTTAAATAGCAGACACCCCCTAAATAAAAAATTAAGGCCCTACAAAAAAATATTTGACCAAAAAAACTTTGTCCGAGGTAATTTAAACGTGGTTACCAAGCCCATACCATAAATACAAATTTGTATGGGACTTTCGTTCTCTTCACAATTTATTTTTATTTTCTCGAATTACTGTGGCTATTCAAAATTTATCTGTTGATCTTTGTTCTTTAATACTCCCTTTAATTAAATTTATTGAAATTTGTATGGGAAAAGTATCGGCTAAGAGCAACGTGTAAACGACCTCGGACAAAGTTGTTTTTGGCCAAATATTTTTTGTAGAGCATAAACTTTTGATTTAGGTGTTGTGTGCTATGCAAAAATATTTTGGGAAATAACGGACACCCTAATGTACATATATGGCAAGTTATGCATTTAAAAAAAATTGAACTCGAGATTTTGTTCAGACTTGTCATTACGATGATAAAGAAGAAGAAAAAACTGTGTTTCACAATTCTGTCTGTCTGTCTTTCCATTCGGCTACAGCCTAAATGACTGAATCGATTTTCTTAAAACTTGATACAAAGACGTTTTTGTTGATTCTGTCTACAAACTTTTTTTTCATTTTTTTTAAGAACTACAAAATAACTATACCTGCCATACAATTTTATTTAGAAAGTTTACTAAATCCAATTTTTATCAAAAACGCTTCACACATTTTCTTAAAATAAAATTCAATAAATTGCTTTTGGCAAAAGCTTCCTTTGGATGAGAAATTATTTTACAAAAAATGGTTATTAATGATACCTCCCGAAGAAACATTTCTATTTTATTTATGATTGACTTCAAAACTATTATTTTGATTTTAATAGTTTTTTTTTCTACAGCAATAGAAATAGTTTTTCTTACTAAAATTTTCAAACAAATATTTTTTGGATTGTTAAAAAATGTTAAAGAAATTTTGTTTGAGAATCAAATAATATCCACATTCATAAAACTCGGTATTTAAGAGTTTTCTTACACTCTGTAAACTATTTTAGGAAAAAATTTACTTTTATTAAAAATACCTTCCATACTTATGTTAAAAAATCATTAAGGAAAATACTTTTTTCTTTAAAATGGCCCCTAAAATTTTATTAAACTTTTTTACTAATTACGATTTTCATTCCAAACATTTTCCTGAAAATGTTTTAAGAATTTGATATATAAATGATGTTGTTTCATGGTTTTAAACAATTTTTTCCATAGTTTTCTATGTCGTTACATAAATAATGTTCTTAAACTCGCAGCGCCTTGATCATAAGAACAAGTACGCGTGACAAAGTCGTTCATTTTTTTTTTTTTTTTTTTTTTTTTTGAAAATCAAAGCTTTTGAAAACTACATTGTCAATTTTTTGGAAAAAAAAATATTTTAATAACGAAACAACGGTTCCTTCTGATGCTCCTACTGATGTTAAAATTTTTAAACTTTTTATTTGAACTTAATTTATTGGATCCACATAATCATTGTGATCCAGTCGTCCATTTAATGTCGTATTATTTTCCCGGGCTAGTATCTAAGAGACACAATTTAATTTTTTTTTTTTAATATTATGCACAGAATAGTAGGAAAATTTTGATTTTTCTCGCATTGGCACTGTGCATTATGCTTAAATTAAAGAAAAGGAACCAATCTATCTAGAAAATATTGCAAAAAGTGGTTATAGAAATTCACAGACATCTCTTTATAAAAAAAACTTGCAGCCCAAGAAAGCCATGGTTATTTCAAATTCCTTTCAGGAGGCCGTGAGCTTGCCGGAGTTGGAAAAAGGCTTTGTAAAATACAAACAATTAGTTCTTATCAAAACTCATTAATCTTGTCAATTATATTAAACAAATAAAGGTCATCTCATTAAAATAACAAAATTTAAATATAACCAATACCAAATCAATAAATCAAGTGACACAAATAAAATAAATTTTTAGTTCTACAAATAGAAGTATTTTACGATCAAGAACACAAATAGTGTTATCTTTAAGTTTTTATTATTATTTAAATTAGTTTAATGTTCAATAATTCAAAGGGTTTTCTGTACACTAAATTAATTTACCTTTTATTACTTATTTTTTTTAGATAACTTATGTAAACAAAAAATCTATTTTAAAGTTTTCAAGGTATGTATTTTTTTGTGTAAGAAAAATAAGATAAGAATAAATAATTTATATCTAAAAGTTTGTTTGTTTATTTGTTTGATTTGATTTCAAGTTCATTTTGCATTTCAAGTTCGAAAGCTACGTTAAAAAAAAGCTTGATTGTAATGTTTGTGTACCTACCTGGTTTATATTCTAAATCTATAATAATCAGAATTCTGATAAGCAAGAGCCTTAGTTTTCACGGCCAACAACTCTCCATAAAAAAAAAATAAAACAAAAAACAAAAAACAAAAAACTTATAGCCCATGAAGCAATAAAAGAGCCAATGAATTAAAACACATCCTATACATAATGTAGGTAAGAAATTTATAATTCTTTAACAAAATGTTCAAATAAAGAATTTTATAAGGTCATATTATGGGAGTTAATGAAAAATACATATGTTGAAGAAATATCACATTTGCTTTGAAAACTATACAAAACAAAAATCAGGCCTGGATTTAATAGTTCAGTAGCCCCTTGTCCTTCAAAAAAAAACTTGAGTGGCTTAGAATAACGATAAACTTACCTAAAAAGAAAATTCTGACTGTATTGAATCGAAAATAAAATTTTAAAAATATCTTTGAACTTCTTAAATTGTTTAAAAAAACATTTTACTACTTTTGAACTACCAGATCACATTTTTACGTGAAAACTTCGAGAGTCAAAATGAAGGAACTATGACATTCATTTTGATTTTGTTTTTAAGGATACAGAACAAAAAACGCATCCAAGACGTTTTTATTACCCAACTTAATGAAGCAAAATCAAAGTTTTGCATCTAAAAACTTAAATTAAAAAGAAGTGCGCTTACTACAAAACACCGTTTTTTTGCTAGTCCCCTACTGGCTTATTATTATAGACAGGTACACCCCTGCAATAAAAATTCATAATCACCTCCAAAGCTTTTTTCTAAGATCTTTTCAAGAATAGATAATTTACACCGCATTCAAGTTCACCTCAATGCCAGAATCAAACTCAATTGAAGAATCTCGCGTCAAAAGCACAATAAAATAACAAATGAGCAACAACAAAAACAACAATAAAAAATTACGCCATATCAATTTCCATTCTGACGTTTTTATAGTTTTGTTGGTTGGTTGGTCGGTTTGTGTCTGCACTGAAGTGTATTTGATAGATATCCAAGTTCACACCAAGAGTAGGTACATATTATGAATGTTATATGGTTGCCCGACAACGATGGGCAGCTAAATAAACATTCTAAATACAAAGTCAAAAAAAAAAAACTCAAATGCAAAATAAAAACAAACAAAGCAACAGCCGTCTAACGTCCCGCACCAAAGCTAAACCAGACATCACCATCACCCAGCAATGCACTGCCACTCCAAGCGATCGTGCCTAGAATTTTGACCTTCGCTACAAGTAATTTCGTTGTCGTCGTCTCAGGGGAATAAATTACAACCGCCTCTCGAAAAACCACTATCAACACGTTTACGCTAGAACCATAATAGTCTCGATAGTGATACTATTCGACTACTTACTATACGCGCGTATCTATATATAAATGTACAACGCATTTAGGATAGTTAAATCGTATGCACCATCTTCTCTTCGTCTTGCCGTTTATCGGTTGTCGGCGGTGCGACGACGTCGACGCAATTTGTGACTTTTCCGCATAGAAAAGCTCAAAACTATTAAGTATTTCGCGTTGACAGTGATAGACTACCGCCATACGTTGCTGCCGCACCAACAAATCTTTGATAAAAGCTCTTAGCGTCGTTCACTGTTGGTGAACAATAGTGCTACACTGAAGAAAAAATACGCACCATCACGAATCTCGTCGCTTCAAGAATGTAATTTGTATTATCTGAATTCTTGAACAAATATAAAATGCAAACAAAAATTGTAACATTTTAACAGGAATTTGAAAAAAAAGTTGATTTTTGTGCCTACATACACTAGTCAAAAAAATTAATGGAACAATTTTTTTTTCAATTTTTGTGTTCTTATTTTTTAAGATCTATTTCTTTGCGATGAAATTTTTTACCTTTTTTAAGGTTTTCCTTTTAATGGATAATGTTTTTGGGTCAATAATTTGAAATAATCAAATAAATTGTTTACTCAGCTTTAATTCAATTTTATTTGTAGTTGTACAATTTTGTTTTGCATGGTTTATTTGATTATTAATGACCAAAGATACTTCTGACTTTGATTACCAATATCTCAGCCAATAATATACCCATACAAAAATCAAGGATAGTTTTAAAATATTGCATACTGATTTTTTTTTAATCCTTCACCGTTAATTTAAGAAAAGTACTAAAAAAGAACTTTTTTTTTGTCATTAGATAAAACTTTTGTTTCAGTGCAAATTTTGATTGCATGACTTGCAATGGTATATAGATTTATAGCATCAATATTTCTTTCAATTTTAAAATTTATTCACAAAACAGTTTTTCCTCTTCTTTTTTTAAAGTCCAATATCTCCTAGTCGAATTTTGTCACAGTTTTGCATTGGTTAGATATTTTTGTACTTGAAATTAAATAAAAAGTACATTTTTCCAAAAAAAAAAATAAGAGAAATAGGAGATGTTTCAAACAAAAAACATTAAGAAAAATGTTTTCAATTTTTTTTATTCGGAAACGTACTTTTTTTATAATTTCAAGTCAAAAAAGTATCCAATTAATGCAAAACTGTGAAAAAGTCAACCAGAATTGTTGCTTTTATTTTCATTTAGAAAGATGACGATTTAGCAATGTTTTGGAAAAACACAATATCTTCCTTTAATTAATTTTTAAGACTTTGAAAATTTGGTAAAAAAAAAAATGGTTCGGTGAATCAATTTAAAAAAAAAAATAAATCCTGATATAAGATCGTTTAAAATTTAGAACAGAAAAAAATTGAGCTCCTGAAATTACGTCATAGAAAATTAGGGCAACAGTTTTATAAAAAAGCCAAACAAATTTTGACGTACAAATCTAGGAAAAAAAATGTAGCCAAAAATTTAGAGATTAGGCCAGACATTTGAAAAAACAGCCAAAAAACTAAAATGGAAAAAATCGCTTTAAAATATAAGAACTTTTTGGTGTAATTTCCAAATTTTTATTTATTTTTATTCCAAAGTTTTGGAAATAAAGACCAAAAAGTGTAACCACATCGAAATTAAGCGCAAAAGCTGGCAGGCCATACGTGAGGCGCACCGCTGGTCTTTTTCCTCAGCCAATGACTGGGCTTGTAATTTCATGTTGCACTCAGAACATACCTTTATATGCTTGCATGGCAACATAAATATGTTTGGCAGTGTTGTTTGGCAAAATACACATACAACGACGTTTTCTGACTCCCCAGGCACCTTTTTGTCTCGAATTTCTTCTTCACCGTCTTAATCGTCAATATTGAAAAATCATTAGTATTATGTTTATAAAATTAAAGGAAAAAGCACTTGTAATTTCAGTACACTTAAAAAGGAAACACAATTATACCTTCAAATATATCATCATAGGATTCCATGTCCGGACATGTTCCATCGCATGCCATCCTATTCAAAAACATAATATAGGTGTGATTTGGTTATCTTGTTTTCAGGCGTTTTTTCTTTAAAGATTTGTAAGAAAGCCAGAAAGTCTAATTTTTGGTGTTTTTTCCTTTTTTGTTTGGAAAAAAGCTAAAAAGCTATTTCCTGGCGAATTATCCTAAATACAAAAATTAGGCCTCTTTTCATTATTCTAAAAGGAAAAAAGCCCAAGAAAGTTTTGGAAAAAATAACCAAAAATTACGGAATCCACGCCAAACTTTTTGGATTCCTTTTCGTAGGAAAAAAAGCCATAACATTGTATGAAGAATTTTGGGCGTTTTTTTTTGCTTGGTGTCCAATAGCGAAATTCGGGGGAGCCAGCAAATTATTAAAATCATTGAAGCCAATTTTGAGAAAAATAAGGTTTTTCTTAACAGTTATTTAAACATTTGTATGATTGGTATTATTATTTTTGCAAGAAAATTAAATATAATGTATATTTTTAAGAGTGTTTAAACCTGTTAAAAAACAAGTTTTTGAAAAAAATCAACCGTGATGACAGCTATTCAGTTTGTCCCTTAATTTGCGCTTGATATTTTGAGAGATCATTTCTGGGATCATTCAAAGAAAAAAAATTATGGAGGAAACTCCTCTATCTCACTCCTTGAGGTGGAAGAAGGAATTTCTGAAAAATTGGATTATAATCGAAAAATATTAAAAGACAAAGAAAGCACATACAATGATATGCAAAAATTCTTTAAGAAACAAGTATTCCATTCTTTTATTTTTGTAAGCTGTTTAAATGAACACGCAGAAAAATGGTTGGTTAAAAACTACGGTTTGCTAATATACAACCTGCAAATTTACTTTGTTAATATTACCGGAGTGAACTAGATTAAAAGAAATAGTTTAATTTTACACTCTGATACGGTTTAAGTGTAAAGTGAAGTGTAAAGTTAAAATAATCCATTTATTGTATTATTTTGACAAACTCCAATCGGTAAAATCAGGCGAATAAATTATTTAACATTTGATATATTAGCCCATTCAATTCAATTAGTTAGATTAAACAATTTTGGTTGATTGTTTTAGCCTAAATACTCGTTTACATTAAACAAGATATCCATTTTAGTTCATTCAAACAACAAGATTGTTTAATTCAGTGTTTTTCAAAATTTTTGATTACGCGACCCTTTTGAAAGCAAAAATATTCTGGCGACCCTCACACATATACTTTGTTGGTTTAAAAGTGACACACAGTCACTCACAAAATTATTCGGAATAAAAAGTTTTTTTTAAGCATAAGTTTTTTTCTTTTATGAAAGAATACTTAAAATGGATAAACTTAGTGCTTTCTTATGTTAATTTATTTTAAGTTCATTTTGTCATATAATATTAAAAAATCATTTAATTTTATCTAGTTTTAAGTTTTCTTTCGTAAATGAATCTTTGTTGTCAAAAATAAAAAAAATATTAATTTTCATTTTTTTTTTAAATCTAAGTCAGAATTAATTTTTTTCAAGGTTGAATAATTACTGATCAAACAATCAAGTTTTGTGTACAACCTGTAAGGAAATATCTTTACGAGTGATCGTAAGATGGATAAGTTTCTCAACAGACCATTGCAGCCTTGCACATCCGGTACAAGTGGAAGAGACGGAAGCAAAGGAAAACTGAAAAAAATGTATTTAATGACGAAAATTATTGCAAATATGATTTTTAAGCCTCAGTCTACAAAATTTAAAAACTTTGTTTTTCAATTCAACTTAGATTGCGACCGCGACCCCCAGGTAATTCTTGACGACCCCCTAGAGAGCCGTAGGGCTGGCCATGATACCATACGATACTTTTGTAAGTATCGTCTCGGATCGTCAAAATTGAGAAATTTGAGTATCGTCTCGTATAACAAAGTCTGGTATCGATATCGTCTGGTTTCGGTCTTGTCTCAGTCACAAATAAAAACAAAATAAATTCTGCGTGAAAATATCATTGCAAGAATACAAAGTTGTTACAAAATCATTAGAGCCGTTTCCGAGAAACCATGATTTAACAAAAAATATGAGAAGCAGTTGGTGGATTTCATTAAATCATTCCCTTCGGTGTCCGATACCATAGAGGGTTACGACCCACAGTTTTAAAAACACTTGTTTGATTTTGCCATGTTTGATGTTACGAGTATTTATCATATTTCTATTATATTATTAAAATTAAATGAATAACCCGTTCGAAATAAGCAATCTCACAAGTTGCTAGTCCAAAATAAGTTTCTCAGTTTATATAATAAAGTCCTTCGTTTAATATAATCTTCTTTGTAGTTTTTTTCAAACAATTTAATTTAATCGAAGCGACTATGTTAATTTTAACCTGATTTAACCTAATTAACCTAATTTAAAACATATTTTTTAACCAACCGAGAACACACTCTTTTAAAAATTAATAGTTTTTGAGAAATTATTTTACAAAGTCAATATTTTTAAAAATAAAGTAATTTTATTGTCAAGTAGATTTTTCCACACAATTTTTTGTATTTGGTGCCACTAATTTTTTAACATTCAGTGCTTTTGCTTTTATCAATTTTTAGTCAAACACCGAAATCCTTAAAAAATCTTTTATAGTGTTTGAGATACTGAAAAAAAACGTACTTTTCTCAACAAAAAACCCCAAAATACTACTAAATATAGAAAAAACAGTAGAACTTAACAACGCAAAATTTTGAAAAAAGAATCAATTGAAAAAAAAAATTTACTACTTTCTTTAAAAAAATATGGGTTTTGAGATTTAATTTCTTAAAAAGTATTCACGACTTGCTTTCAAAAAAGTTACAGTACATCATTTCATTCTAAGCCAATTTTCCCCTCCTTTCCTTCATTAACGGAAATAGCACTTTCCCCCATACAGTTTGAATGTTTTCTTAGAATGATCCGACAAATCATAACTCAAAATATCGAGAACGAATTAGGGAACATCTTCAATAGGTGCTTAATCGTTTAGGCACCGTTTTGGCAACTGAAGCTTATAACACCCTTTTTGGGGTTGGTCACCATCGTGAAAAAGGGGATGGAAAAGAATTTCCACGATATTTTGAAAATCATTAGTTTAACAAATAAAATTTCTTGTAGAAAATTCAATTCTCTTCAATTTATGTTTATATATATAGTTTTTGCCGTTTTTTTCCTTTTCCTATCTTCTTTCAAGATGGTGGCCAGATGGGGGAGGGGCTTTCAACCCGGAAAATTGTGTTTTATATTAACACTAGCAACCCCTCCCCCCCCCCTCAAAACTCAATAAAAGAAAAAGAATTTGTCTTACCCAAAATGCAAAGCCAATGAAAATGTTCAAAAGACTTAGTTGCTTTTGTGAGACAAAGTACCCAAAGAGTGAGGCCCCTTGAATCCTGTAAAATCAACTGCTTGGAAAAAATTGGAAGCTTTGCACGGTGATTTTGTAAAATATCAATTGGATTGCTGTGCGCTTTTGGGTTCTCTGTCCCAATTAATATGCTTAATCTATGCTCATTTACCAGAGTTGTGTCTATGTATGAATTTGTGCTGGCCACGATCAGTGCTGTCGAACTTACTTCAAATGCAATACTTGTGTTTATTTTCCCCTAGTGCATACAGCGATACTGGTCATCACTGTTTTGTACTGCATTTTGTTTTTCGGGTTGATTTTTGTAATTTTAATTAATATATAAAGAAATGTCCGTCAAAGCTTCAAACAGGTAATAAATTTGATTTTTTTCAAAAAAAAAACTCTCGCCTCGGTCTTGGTATCTTTCTCGTCTACTTGGAGAAAAACGGCGAAGCAGTGGGTGGATTTCCCTAAAATCATTTCATCCAGCTAAAATGGAGTAAGTAATAAAATTTCTTCTAAGTCGTTAGAAACATATCCGAGAATCCAAGCACAAGAAAATGGGCGTGCTAGTGGGTGGTTTTAATCTAAATCAAATCCAAAATCTTTTCCCAATTAACGAAAACAAATTTTCAATATTTCATTCGAATCCTTATAGCTGTTTCCGAGGAATCTATTACAAGAAATGTTTGCTTGCAAAAAAAGACCGAGTATCGTGACATGCCCTAGCATGTGTTGTTTTAGGGGCTCAGCAAAGTGAGTGGGTAAGAGTTTAGTCATAGGAACTATACAATATTTTTTGCAATGAAACAAAAGAAAACGGTTCCATGGGAGAGAGACTATTAACAACTATTTCTCGAAAAAAGTTTTGTTACAGAAGGAAGCCTTAACCTTAAGTAACTTAATTATTTTTTTCTTTTTTTAGAAAAATCTGTGAAGACATTTTTGAGAAAGATAAGGTTTTTGAAAAAGCATAAAATTTGTATGACATATTTAGAATTTTGAAGAAAGAAATATCAGACAAAACTTGTTTCCCTTAATTTTTTCTCTGAGTGTAGAAGCTCTTTAGCTCTGCGTTAGTATTCACTCTTGACGATATATAGTGGTATTATTATAGTTATACTGGTCTATTACGAGCATGATGACCTTCTCGGATTGTCATGGCTAAAAAATAAACAAATGCACGCACACGCAGACAACTTGTTATTATTATTAGTTTTTTTTTCTTTTTGTATTATTATTATTATTTGTTGTTTATTTATTTAAAATTGTATTTCAAGTGTTTCTGTGTAAATGTAATTTTCTCTAACCGATGTGACTGCAAGGTAATGTTTTAGCACTTGCGGGTTTTCACGTTATTTTTGACGCGTTTTTGTTTACACCATGAAGTGTTTCATAGAGCTTTTAAATAAGGGCGCTAAATATCGTGTGTGTGTGTGTGTATACGGTTTGACAAAATTATTGAGGGCGGTAAGACCTTTAAGTACCTTCTGACTTTTATTCAAAGAATTTTAGACAGGAACTACATTTATTGTATTTTTTGAATTCATAACATTTTTATTTGTGTTTGCTTCATAAGTATGCTCATTGTTAATTGATTTACTAATGTTAAAGCTTCTATAGGTATATCGTCCTACAACACATACTATTTGTCATCCCCTTAAGGTGTATTGGTTGTTTTTGTTTCAGGGTTGCAATTGAGGCGATTTGTTTCATTGATCGGTTTTTCTGATCGATCGGTGTGGGGGGAGGGTTTATGTTCATTTTTTATTTTATTTTTTCAAGTCGATTGCATTTGTTCAGGTTTTTTTTCTTTTTTTGCATGATTGTTGATGTGTGATTGGTTTAAAGTTATATGGCTATTATTCCGGAAGTACGATTTGTTGATGGCTTTATTTTTTATTATGCAATGCATATATGGCGTTGATTTCAAACTTGATGAGGGTCAGTGTTATTGTTTGGGGTCAGATGTATAGTGGAGTATGCGCGCGGACGGAGAGATTTCTTTTTTTTTATTATTATTTTTTGAGATTAGATCTTAAGAAGCTTGAGGAGCCTTGAAGTTAGATTTATAAATATTTACATATATTGATCAGATTTTGCAAAGATTTTAAAGAATACATTTTTTTATTGGTGAGGAAAAGAGCTTAGACGATAGTGATTTTGATGGAAGTAAATTAATAAAACCCGTTGAAGCTGATAGGTGAACATTTTTAAAAGATTATGAACTTGGGCGATGAAAATTGATAACAGACTTTTGTAGAAGGGTCAAATTCAAGAATTTTTTACTATGTAAGGGGGATCTATCTCACTCCGTTCAGAAGATAGATTTCGAAAATAAATGACCTAAAATATAAAAAAACAACGACAATACTTAAAATGCAAAACAATAACTGTTTTAAAAGCCAGAAGTTTGTTCTTTAAGCTTACATTTAAATTAAGTTATTTGTGTCAACAGATTTCAAGAAAATTGCATTCAAACTCAAAATTAAGAAAAATTGATCCAAACTTTTTCGTTTGCGTTTTTTTAATAGAATTTTTAGTTTGAATGCAAATATTTTGAAAACTTTTGACACAAATAAAATCGGGTTTTTCAATAAGAGCGCTAAAAAAGTTTTTTTTTAAATAAAACAAAAACGGTTTTGGATATCAATTAAATTTGTTATTTCTGTGAAAGTACGTTCGATGCCATTATGTATGGAATTCGATTTCTTTTGCATTGTCAGCACAGGCACGCTTGTAGAAGTCCAGACGCTGAACCCAATTTTCGACGGTTTTCAAGCATAAATCGGGCGATACTGCTGCAATTTCACGTTCAATATTCGTACGAAATTCATCAATCGTCGCTGGATTGTTGGCATAGACTATAGACTTGACGTAGCCCCCAGGAAATAGTCTAACGGCGTCAAATCACACGACCGAGGCGGCCAAGCGACTGGATCATTTCGTGAGATAACACGTTCTCCAAACTTGGTTTCCAATAAATTTATTGTGACATTCGCTGTGTGGCTTCTGGCGCCGTCCTGTTGGAACCACATGTCCTCCAAGTTCATATCATCCAATTGGGGCCAAAAATATTCGGTTATCATTGAACGGTAGCGATCCCCATTCACAGTAACGTGCCGGTCTTGGTCATCACGGAAGAAGTACGGCCCAATGACGCCGCCGGCCCATAAACCACACCAAACCGTAATTTTTCGGGATGCAATGATGACTCATGGAGTACGTGTGGATTGCTGCCTGACCAATACCGCATATTTTGTTTATTGACGAAGCCAATCAGCCAGAAATGAGCCTCATCGCTGAAGATGATTTTTCGATGAAAATCCGAATCATTTTCAAGTTGTTGCTCAGCCCAATTCACGAACATACGACGCTTCTGGTGTTCAAGCGGCTTCAGTTCTTGCGTCAATTTAATCTTGTAAGGATGTAGGAATTAGAATTTTTGCAAAATTCGCCACAACGACGTCACAGAGATGCTTTCTGCAACTGAAGCCTCAGCGGCAGCAATATTCTCGACACTACGGGCACTTCTTTGTCTCACTGGCACGGGAACATTTTGTACTGTGCCTGTGGATTCAAATTTGTCCACAAGACGCTCAATTGTTGATCTGCTAGGATGATTATGACGACCATATATTGGACATAGCGCTCTTACCGAGGCCACTGACTCCGAATTTCGGTAGTAAATTTTAATAATTTCGACTCGTTGTTGGCTCGTATATCTTTTCATCATGAAATGGCAAACCTTACTGAAGAGAAATGTCAAAAGAGCGGCAAGAAATATGGCATCGTTTCAGCGTCACTCTTGAAAAATTTATATTTTAAACGTATTATTAAAAAAACAGACTTTTGGCTTTTAACCCCGGTATTATTTTACATTTTCAATATTGTCGTTGTTTTTTCAATATTTGTTTTTCCATGAGATAGACCTCCCTCTCCAATAGTAAAAAATGTTTGTATTTGTCCCTCTCTACAAAAATCCACATTATCAAATCTCGGTGCCCAAGTTATCGTTGTCTGGCCAAGATAACTCAGCAAAATTTGGAACATTTCAAATTGATATGAGAAAAAATACGAGTTCTGATACAAATATAAAAAAAATTACCGAAACTACATAAGTTATCCTTTTCAGGATCAATTTTCTTACAGATGAATAACTTATGAAAGTTTTTTTTTTAATTTTCATAAAGCTTATTTATAAAAATAATAAAGCTTATTTATGGAAGTAAAAAATAAGTTATCATATGATATTTTATGATAGCTTCTATTAAACTGACATAAAGTAACTATTTAGTAAATCCTCCGAAGAATAAAGTCAATTTATTTAATTTACTTATAAACAATTAAAATAGGAGATAACCAAGATGATAACCTTGTACCCCAACGTGAAAAATGCAATATTAGGCAATGAGTTTGTTTTGCAAAATGTTGACTGTATACATTTTAGTTAGTATGCATGTGAGCCATTCTTTTATATTTTAACTAACAACTTACATAAAGCTTTATTTTGGAAGTTCAGCACTACCTATCAAAAAAATGATAGTTTATAATAATCTATAGCTTCTGTTGAACTTCCATTAAGCTTAATTAAGGCAACTTGTCACTTTTTTTAAATATATTTCAATTAATATTCTTTGTATGGTTTTAAATAAGAATTCCAGGGTTAGAAATAGTAGTTTCTTACTAAAAACAAATATTAACCAATTTTCTATTTCTTAAATGGCAGATTTCTGAACCAAATATTTATGAAAAATCAAAGGAGCTTAATATTTCAAAATTAAGCACTTCTGTATCTTTGTCTGAGAATTAAAAATATATATTATTTTGAGATATTGAGACTTTTTCATCTTCTGGTAAGGATTCCAGCACGCACATTACAAAAGAAACATTACTTTTTTTATAAGTTGATAAGAAAATACCTTCCGCAAAACTACACCCGGAAATATAGATTCAGACGATTTGGATTTAAAGGTTTAGAAAAGAGTCTTCAAAGGCTGAAATTTTTATCGTCATTCCTCTTACCCTGGTTAGTTTTAAAACCTTAGTCCAAGCTTCAGGATTACAAGTTAGTACTGTAATTTGTAACATGTGTAATTGATGAGTTAAAAAATTATGAACTGAGACCATACATTTTCGTGTGACCCCTAGAGTAAATGATTTTTTATTTTTATATAAACTGCCACATACACAAATTTTGTTTTTTTATTTTCCTCATTAAATGGCATGTCATACCATAAAACAGATAGTATGACAAAAAACCACCTTTCTTAGAATTCTCTATCATCTTAATGTGAATTTTGATTAAAACCTCGACAGTTTTTGTTTATGTGAAATAAACAAATATAAAAGAGCATCTTTAATTGGAAATCACCATTATCTTGAAGGTAAGGCCATTGCACACATCACTGTGTCATTTCTAACTAAAGTTCACAGATTGGCAAGAGAATGCAAAAAAAACAAAACAAATAAACTTCAAATTAATTTGAAATGCAAAATAAGTATACTAAGATGGCCACTCAACTAAATGTAGATGTAGTAGATGTTTAGTTGTGGGTGGTGTTAAAATATAAATCTAGATAAATTTGCAAAATATATTCAAAATTCGAACTCATTTCTATGCAAATTTATTTGCAGATATCGTTTTTTTTAAAATTAGATCCCCAATCAGTTATAAAAATCATTTAAGAAAAATACCTTCAAAATATTCATTCGACCATTAAGGCAAGGTGTTTAGAATTTGATTGATTTATTTCTCTATTGTAACGTCATGATAAAACATGATTGATTTGAATACAGCCAAGGGGCGTATATTAAGATCAGAACAATTTCCATTGTTTTAGTATGAAGAAACAAGAAAAAACAATACTTGACATTGATTTATTTGAAATTAATATTAAAACAATTACAAGAGGGAAACTACGAATCAATGTACCCATAAATCGTAAAATACCTCACATCACTTGACATTTTGTTAAACGGATAATTTGCTAGTATATAAGGTGTAAACAGGGTGATCCTCATAGGGAGAAAATGATATGACGTGGAAGTTGGTTTAAAAAAAAAAACTTGGTGAAACTAATTGAAGCAGGAGGTGTTATCTACTAATACATAATTGGAAATAAAATGAAAACATAATTATTAAATAAAAATAACTATACTTACAATAAAGGTATTCACGAAACGTCAAAAGTTTTAAAATAGTGTAAAATGATAAGTTTAAGCAAAGTTTGCATGAACGACCTTTTTTGAATATTTTATAAAATGCTCAGAGCATGAGTCACAATGATGTTTGGATAAGTTTAATCACTTTGATTAAATTTTCACAGCAAAATCTTTGGATAAATTTAAAATCATTTCCCATATACAGTTCATTAATCAAAAGATAAACTTAACCAATTTGTAAACTTATCTAGGGTTTTACAAAGTTGCCTGAATATCCTTAATATTATATTCACTGTTGTTAGTGGCAAGAGTCTATTCTTTTACTTCGTATAAATATATAGGCATACAAAAAACCTTGGTGAACATATAGAATTTACTAAAAGAATAAAGAATCTTTTTATTCTATAAAAAGGGTATTTTTTATAGTATTCACATAGCTTTTTAGAAATATTTGTCAAAAAGACGTTTTTTGGGTATTTTTACGTCAAATATCTTCACCACTTAACATGTTTTTTGTAAAACTACTAATAGGATTTGAAAGAACTGTATTTCATCTTCTTTAATTATTTTCGAATATCATTTTCTTTTCAAAACGAAAAAAATAAAACTGAATTTTTGGAAAATTTGGAATGGGATCAAAAGGTGCTGAAACAGTAAATATGCCAATTTTGTTTTAATATTAAAGTTTGAAGAAGGATAATATGTGAAGTCCAACCTGCTTCGAATTTTTGTAATGTTAGAACCCTGGTTTCACTGTATTGCCAGTGAAATAAAGTAATGAAAAAAAAATTTTTGGATTTTAATTCGTTTTCTTTTATAAATCCTCTAATTCCAATATCTTCCAAATGAGATATTTTTTTTAAAGTTTAAATCATTAAAACTACGGAGTTTTGAAATTTCTGCACTTTTTTTAATAATCACCAACAGTTTAAAAAATGAATAAACATTGATGGATAAAGACAAATCTGGTTTCATGTGAATATAATATTTATATAATACATATAAAAAAAAAATCCATTTTATTTTTATTCTGACGAAAATTTGAATATTTTTGATTAAGGAGAATTTTTACTTTTGAAGTAGGCCAACAAGAGATTTAGATACCTTTCACGAAACTAACATGTCAATTTTTTATTATTATTATTATTATTATTATTATTATTATCGAGTAGTTTCTCGGTCTCAAGAACTTGACCTAAGCCAGATTCACATTATATCTCTTATCTCGATACGATCAAATATTTTAACACAAGAAGAAATGAGTACTTAATGTAAAAATAAAATAAAATGTAAAATGTAAAAATATAATAAAATATTTTATCGTAGTGAGAGGGTATAGGAAAGAATTCTTGGATCAGATCACGAAAAATGAATCCCGATTTATACCTTGTCTTGAGATTTTGTAATTTACGACTATTTGTTTGCAATTCGCAAAACTGAGCATAATGAAGATATTGATACTCAAAAATCGTGAATCAACACTCTCAAGCATCAATTATTCTAGCGAGAGAAAACAAAAATTGCGAACAACAAATTGCAATTTTATCCAAATATTCCTTAATTGCACAATTTGTAAATTTGCAAAATTTGATCACCAACTTTTATTTCATGATATTGCCACTTTGAAAGATCTAATTTTATTTATTTGAAATAAATACTCTATGCTTGACTCTACTTGGGTTTGAACTCGCAACCCTCCAGTTGCGGAGCGAGCATGCAACCAACTATGCCAATTTTCAAAATACATCGTTGATGTCACATATTAACGATTAGATACAATTCCTGTTGTGGTGCCTTATCTTATCGAGAAGTAAACTGCGACAAGAAAGTCGTTATTTACTATATTTTTGTTGGTGATTTGCAACTCATTGAGTTGCAAATTGCGAAAAAAAAATCGTAAATCAGTGAGTGTGCAATATAAATTACAAAATATTTATCGCAAATCAATATCTTTTAAAGCTGTTTTTGAAATTATTCTTTAGGATGTAAATTACCCGAGAAAAGTTGTATTTTGATATGAAAAGAACAAACTTGAATCATGAATTTTAATTGCAAATCACGAAAAAAACAAATTTTGTAATTTACTACGTTTTGAATGTTAAATTATCAGTTTTTGTAACGGGTGATTTTTTAAGAGGTTTAGAACTTTAAAAAAAAAAAAAAAACACAAAAAAATGAATGAAATATTTATTTGAATCGATAGTTTGAACCTTGCAATTTAATGTTTAAAGATAATTTCATGCAAATGTTGACCGCGGCTGCGTCTCAGGTAGCCCATCCGCTGAGTCCAATTTTGGCATACTCTTTCACACATATCGGCCGGTATCTCACGAATGAATGCATGGATGTTGGCTTCCAGTGCGTCAATCGAAGCGGGCTTGTCCCTATAGACATTAGCCTTGACATACCCCCACAAAAAATAATCTAATGGTGTCAAATCGCACGATCTAGGCGGCCAATTGACCGGCCCGAAACGTGAAATTAACTGTTCACCAAACTCGCCTCGCAATTGCGCCATTGTTTCGCGTGCTGTGTGGCATGTGGCACCGTCTTGTTGAAACCACATATCATGCAAGTCAAGAACTTCCATTTCGGGCAAAAAAAAGTTTGTTATCATCGCTCGGTAGCGTTCACCATTGACAGTAACGCTGCGATTCGCATCATCTTTGAAGAAATATGGCCCAATAATGCCGCCGGCCCATAAACCGCACCAAACAGTGGCTTTTTCGGGATGCATTGGTAGCTGTTGCAATGCTTCTGGCTGATCTTCACTCCAAATGCGGCAATTATGCTTATTTACGTACCCATTCAACCAAAAATGAGCCTCATCGCTGAACACAATTTTTCGATAAAAAAGCGGATCCTCGGCCAGCTTTCCAAGAGCCCATTCACCAAAAATTCGGCGTTGTGGTAGGTCAGCTGGCTTTAGTTCTTGCACCAGCTGTATCTTAAAAGGCTTTACGCCCAAATCCTTCCGCAAAATTTTCCACGTAGTGCTGTAACAAAGGCCTAACTGCTGGGAACGGCGCCGAATCGACATTTCGCGGTCTTCTGTCACACTAGCTGACATGGCCGCAATATTTTCTTCACTACGCACAGTACGTTAACGTGTTGGTGGTTTAATGTCCAACAAAGTAAATTTGGTGCGAAATTTGGTCACAATCTTCCGAATAGACTGCTCAGAAGGTCGAGAATGCCGACCATAAAATGGAAGCAGCGCGCGATGAACATTTCGAACCGAGCACGAATTTTCATAGTAAAATTCAATAATTTGCAAGCGTTGTTCATTTGTAAGACGATCCATGGTTAAATTGCAAACCAAACTGAAGCTGTTTGACAGTGACACAAGGTACTAAACACACGTCAGCTGTCAAAACCAGTGTTGCCAAAACCAAACCAGCTAAAAATCACCCGTTATTAATTTGGAATCAGAATGCCTTGATTTACGAATAAAATATGATTCGTAAATTGCAACTGCAAATTTTTCAATTGATGATTTTTCAATTCTTTCCTTCTAGAATTTTTTCTGAATCCAAGCTCAAAAAAATATTTAAAAGGTAATCAGTGTAACCACACCCTTTTCCCAACCCTGAAAGAATACACCCTTTAACCATAGATATTTTCATTTATTAGCTTCTAATTGGAAGTTATTGTTATTAATTCGATTTTTCAAATCGAAAATTTTTACCTATTTTACTTTTTATTTTTATTTACCTATTTTAATTTACGTTTCGAGCTCCCTAGAATTGGAATCCATCATTTTTACGTGCAATTTCAAAACAAACATTGTTAGATTTCTTTAGTCTCGAATATCTCGAAAACGAATGTTGCAATATTTTGGATTAATATAATAATATCTTACTCTTATTGACGTTAAAATTAATTGCTAAAAATATGAAAACATATAAAGTTACAGTTAAAAAAAAAAACTGCCAAAAATTGTTGGAAAAAGTTTTTCTGCTCTAATATCCTTAGAACAAACAATGATTTTGGCTTCGGGGTAATTTTATTCTGTACACTAGTTTATAATAAAAAATTGGTAAAATTTGCTAATTCTTTCTGCTAATTAATTTAACAATGTTTTGGGCTCTGTCTTTGGTCTTCATTGGAACACCTGAAAACGTTTTCGAAGATCTTGAATTTCCAATTTTTTAATAATATCAACTAAGAATAAATAGTTTTCATATGGTAATGCTAGAATTATTGAAGAAGCTGAAAAAGCACCGATTTTGGGGCTTTTTGTCAAATTCAAGGAATTTTTTAGTAATTTTTTTTCATTTACGATATATTAACGATAAATTTACGACAAATTCACACATAGTTTTTTTCTTTTTTGAGTTTATTTTACCCTATTTTCAGGGGTGGTAGTGCTTACTTGACTGTCAAGTTAGCACTACTAGGGGCTAATTTTTAAAAAACAAGCGCGACAAATTTTTTTCTTTCACGACAAATTTACGACAAATTTACGACAAATTATCCAATTATTGGATTGTAAAAATTTGAAGTGATAATGCTAACTTGACGGACATTGATTAACAAGTAAACAAGAAACACACATAATATGTATTTATTGGCACGGCCTATAGTATCTTTATTTTTATTCAATTTTTTACATCCCTTGATCAGTGTTTATGATCCCAAAAATATTACCAAATTTTTTGTCAGATTTTAAAAGTATTATAAGTCGGGTGCATCAATCTTAAGCAAAAAAATGAATTTTTGAATTTTTTGTTTGATAAAAATGTATTTAAAAATTTTATTAAATAACCGGCAAAATATATGTTTTTATTTTAAATATAAAATTCATATTGATTTAAGTATTTGAAATTCAAAATAATCCCCGAATATAACTCTCCATACAATTAAGAGAGGCTAAGAATATTTTACGTTTATTTCTCATTTAATAAATAAAAATAATCTATTAAGCTTTCAAAGTGCATTTTAGTTATTTGTGAATAATAATCCCTAAGTTTTTTAAAACTACTTCCTTTTGAATTAACTATTGTCTGTCAATGGAATAGTCAAAATTCAAAATTTATTGAATTTTAAATTTATTTAAAATGGAATAATATTGCACTTTACCACATATAGCATCATTCTGTTCATTTTACACAAGCTTATAAGCGTGTTGAGTTAAAGCTTTGAAAAAATTAAAGTCCGTCAAGTGTACTATTCTAATTTTGAAACAACTTTTTTTCATCTGCATATAAAACATACATAGCTGCATCCTCTGAACAATAAGAGGAAGTCATTAATAAATAATAAAAATAGCCAGACTAAGATGGTCCCTTGGGGTGTCCCAGAGGTGACATATATATACGAGATATATCTTCACAGAACCTAACACATAAAAAAAAGGCCTCAATTGCTTTCTTCATCACATGTAGCAGAATTTTTGGTAATAGAGGGGGTCCCAATCCCAGAACCATTAATTGGATGTACATAGCATTATAAGGCCAATTTCAACTTACGCATGCAGAGTCTGGTGGCTTGCCCTAGAGAAGGAAACTAAACTTAAAACCATGACTAAAATCCAAAGACTAGCGTGTATCGACACAACCAGTTCTATAAAGACCAAACCAACGGCCGCCCTAGAAACTTTGCTTTCACTTGCCCCTTTCGATCTGTTTACGAAAGGGCTGGTGGCCAAAAGTGCTTTAAGACTTCAACAATGTAAAAATTGGAACAGGGGCCTCTACGGTCATAGAAATTTAATGAATTTTACAGACATTGACATTTAAGCAGACAACGTTTCGCCGCACATTGATTTCAACCCAGTAACCATGACAGATATTGTCACCAGGGAACTTTGGAATGAAAACAGGGTCATTAATGCAAATCATGTTTTGGTCTTTACGGACGGTTCCAAAAGTTTGGAGGGTGTTGGGTCAGGCATCTACTTAGATAACCCACCAATAAATAGAACAATAAAGCTTTCAAAATCTAGCAGTGTATTCCAAACGGAAGTGCTGGCAATCTGAGAAGCCGCGAAACATCTTGCCCCATACGAAAAAGACAAAATATTGACATTTTCATAGATAGCCAAGCGGCAATTAAAGCCATTTCGTCAATCACCATAAAGTCCAAACTGATCGACCGTTGCTGGAATGAGTTAAGAGTAATCAACGCAACGAACACAGTTACCCTAAGATGGGTCCTGGGACATGGAATTAATCACGGGAACGAGGTGGCAGATGAACTTGCAAAAATCGGATCATCTCTTGATCCGAGCCAAATAGAAACCTCGGTGCTCATGCCACTGGAGCAAGAAAAAGTAGAATACACCAGAGTTTCTTAGAAGCTGCAAATATCAAATGGTCAACCATCTACACTTGTCGGGTTTCAAGGGACCTTCGGGCAAATAACTGAATACTTACACAAATTAAGTAGGCTTCACTTATCTCTCATAGTTGAAGTCCTAACGGGTCCCAACTCAATGGGAACCCACATGAACAGAAGGGACATCAGAGTAGAGGGTGTCATGATGAAGATGTGAAGGAGGACTCTTTTCACTTCTTGTGTGAATGCCCCAGCCTAGCTACAACCAGAAAAAGAGCCCTACAAGAATAGTTCTTCAACGAACTAGGCGAACGTCTCTGTTTTGCCACTAAAAAACATCCTAAAATTCATTCAGAACTCAGGATGGTTCAGGGAGGCCCCCCACATCAAAAACTTCCCCTTAACCTCCTCCCTATCTCTCCTCACGTCCACCTTTACCCTGAGAGGAGCATCAAGAGAGAACCGAGTAAGATGATGCGGCTCGCCGTATTGTCACCCCTTCTTACCAAGTAAGCTCTAAAATTGGTAGTTGGTAACCCCAACGAAACTATTTTGATACGCACTTTTAACGCACTTTTAACGTGCTTTAGTTCCACGCTCAATTCATCAGTGACAATTTTGACAAATAATTTTGGAATATCCAACAAAATAGTAATACCTTAGGAATCATTAAAATTGGTCATCTCCTCTTTTGAAAATTGGTGCTCAGAATTTTTTTAAGCGTGCTCAGTATTTATTTAAAAAAGGTGTACATATTTTACAACATTAAACTTGAATATTTTATCGACAGAGAGTAATTTTCAGCATATTTTTGTATTTTCTTCTTTTTTACAGTTTAAAGTCTCAAATTCATATTAAACGTGATCAAATTTCAAATAAATGTATAAAAATAAAACAAAATTACTAAACACTACAAGGTAACACTAATTAAATCTAAAAGTTACCCATAAGCTTGTTATAATAATAATTTTCAACAACAACGCGCAACTTATTTCCAATAAATTTATTTTTTTTTTTTCTTTTGTAAAATTGACTGTTAGTTATACTGCTGGGGCTGGACCTGGGGCAGCCTTACTTGCAAGATGACATTGGTCATTATGTGCACACTTACTTCCGCAATGGACACACAAAATTATAGTCAGGCAATTAGTGTTGTAAATTTGCTTATGATTTAATATCAATTTTTATTTTGTTTTGTTTTTAATATTTTATTTTTCTTTCAATTTTGACCTTCAATTTTTAAAAAAATTTTGACAAAGCTGAATTTTTGAAGAAAGCTTTATTTTAACATAATTATGTTTTAAGCTGTTCCTGAAAAGTAAATCAATTATTTGAAGCAGTGTTTCCAATTGTGTAGAGTGAAAGGGGTAAAACGAATAAAGTAAATTTTCCTAAAGTTTTCGGTTTCTTTTTTTTTTTGTGTTATTTTGAAGAAAAATTGTAGCTTCTTAAATTCTTCATAAAAATTTTGTTGAACTTCAAAAATAATTCGACAAAGCTGGATTTAGAGTAAGAGTTAGATTAATTAAAATTTGTTTCTTTTTCATGGGTTTTCAGTTTGGCTTGGGCTTACTAGAGAACAAAATGGTCAATGGAGTCAATACGAGTGAAAACGTAGAATTAAAAAAAAAATGTATTTTAACGCTTGCGCTCTTTTTTCTAAAAATCTTTTGCTCTTTTGTGGTAAAAGTGTTATAATCCCTTTTGTGTTGGGTAGCTAATAGTTTTTAAAATATATTTAAAATAAAAACGTATTTGACCTGTGACGAGATAAACTCTTTGCTTCTTCTTGTTGAATAATAGAATATTTTGTTATGAATCAGACATTTTTAAATCATACCTCTCGTACTATAAAGTTCACATTAGTGCTACTATTTGTGTATATATGATTCATCGAATAAAAATAATTATGGTGCGCATTTAATTTAAAAGTTCTTTATATAATTTATCTGTCAAAATGAGAATCTGCGTTTTATTGGCTGTCTCATGGGCGAGAGAAGTTATTGAAGGACATTCATTATTATTGTGTTTTTTTTTTTGTATACTGCTTTCAAAAAATATACTTTCTGTTGTTTTTAAACTTTTGTAATTGTCAATATAATTTCAATGTCATAATTTCATTTAATCTGGTAACAAAAGTTTTATACCTGCTCTTTAATTATTCTTTCTTCCAATTAAATGGGTGTTTTCAAGAAAAATAATAATGACTTTTTGATTTGTAAAGTTAAATATGTGTATATAGACACATTTTCTTATAAAAAAAATAATTTAATATATTTAAATAATATGATAAAGAAAACTTTCCTACTTTTTTTTTAAATATAATATTTATAGTCATTGGCGCACTTGCCGCTAATCTCCATCATTCTACACAATTCAACCTTCAGACAAAATTGCTATGTCTGATAAATAATAATGACTAATTGAAAATTAAATAAAGTCTGTTATGCGAGTTGCAGAAAGTTGCCTATGTTTTTATTTTATTTTTTTTTATTAAATAAAGAACACATAAGGCATACAAAACAAAACGCAAGTTCCTTATGAAAATTATCTTCAGTGAAAAAGTTACAGATTTGGAAGGGATTTTCATTTAGCAGCCTTAAATAAATCAAAATTTTCAATAAAATAATAACTCGATGATAATATTATTGTCAAAAGGTAAATATGAAATAATTGTAAATATTTGCCTTGTACTTTTAAGTTAAGTTGAAAGTTCAGAGCCCGTGTTGTAGAAGAATGCAATCTTTTGTGAATGCATTCTTCAAGAATCATTCATTTAATTCAATTAAAAGATTGTACTCATTGATTCTAGATTCCATTTATTGATATATTGATATGGCATAAATTATTTCTGGCAGTTAATCTAAATAACTTTTTATGTGGATCCATTTTAATCAGGTTTATGTATTTTTTGGTTTGATTTTATCAGTAAATTACATAATGTTAAACCTGTAATGGAAACTACGAAGTTTACACGATTTTGACCAAATTTTTGCATACAAACTTGAATCTTCGAATAATTTTATTCTTTTATATGAAATAGGTTTAGAATAAGGAAATCATTTTGATAATAATATATTTCAATAAATTATCACAAAACCAATACTTAACACTTCTGCCAAAAGTATAAACAAATAGTTTAAATAATTTCTGTTAGTAAATAGACCAGCCCCCCTACACATAACAAAAAACTAAAACAAAAGTGGACTAGATTTCAATTGAAATTGGAGACAAAAACACCCATTAAAAATTATTTTACTACGTCGCGTCGTCGTCGCCATCGTCGTCGTTGCGTTGCTCATCTTCACCAACGAAAATGCCATTGACGGAATTTCATGCTTAAAATAAGGTTATACTCATTTTTCAGCACATTTAATTCATAGAATCTTGGGTTTGAAAAAAAAAAAATATAAACAATTGCTTCCGTAACCAAATTTGAGATTAGTAAAAAAAAAAAAAAAACTTCCAAGGACATTAAGAGACAAAAAAGAACAATGTCTGTGTGCGCTAATGATGTTGTTTTTGCAGAATGGTCTTTTATAAGAAATGTAGGTACAAGATGGTTTATTTTATTTAATGCAGTCAAATTGCTCACTTAATAGTTGAAGTTGTTTGTCTATTTTTGTATCCCCTATATTGAGAAAAGTTCATAATTTTAACATTTTTTTTTTTTGAATTACTTATTTCATTGAAAGAACGGAAGATGCTTTTGGTACTAAGTTAAAAACCGATTAATCAATTTTTTTTTTGCAGAGAACAATTTTCAATGCTTACGTTAATGTTGTTTATTAATAAATACATTATTTCTGAGCTAGATTTATATTGAAGACAATTGGCAAAAATGTTTGGAAGGTGGTCTAAAAACCAATAACAATGACACGTACATAATGTCATTGGAAATGTGTTTTTATGTACATACAAACTCGTACATACTAAAATAGTTAGTAAAGGAAAATCACTGTTTTTTTTTGGTGTATTTATGTAAGGTAAAAATGTATACAAACTGGTCTTGCAAATACCAAGAAGATGTATGTCGTTGAAAAGGTATTTTTATGAACAATAATAGTAACTACAACAGCTTATTTGAAATTACTGTGTGGAAAAATGTATTCTCATTTTTAACGCATTTTGATAAAGACAAAATAAAACTGTGGAAAGCTAAATAATTAGGGATTAACTTTTTTCACACTTTGATTTATTTATTAACAAATCCATTAAATGCTAACGGTACATATTATAAATACTTAACAAAATAAATCTAATGAGATTTTAGGCGTGTTTTTTTGGGAAAGCTATCCGTAGTGCAGTGGAATTTTATATGAATTACAAAAACAATATCAGCAGCTGGATCGCTGTCAATAAAAGGTAAATTATGTTGAATTCCTTACAACCATTTCAAATCGATTTTTTTTTCTGGTTGCAAGGACGGTGTTCACATTGGATTGAAAAACTGGATTTTTTTTGACGTTTTGGTATTCACATCTCGCTCCCACTTCTTCAGTAAAGGAAGATGTAAATACTGAAACGTCATATTTAAAAGTGTATCCAGTTTATCACGCCGTCTTTATAAAAAAAAAAAACTATATATTTCGGAGAAAAGTTGCAGAAATAGACAGAAATAGTTGTGCGGCCATTAAAGCAAAAAAAAAACCTAATCTCATTAAAAAAAAATCATCAATCGAGGAAAACATTGACGAGGACGAGCTTTATATCTTTAATTGTTTTTGGGAACTTTGAATCGAAGTTAATTGATATTTTGATAACTTCTTACTAACAATTAACTATTTTTTGATTAATAAAAATTTGTTTTAATAATTTAATTGCTTTAAGTCTATTAAAATATAGGACGAACACTTTAGAATATTTGTTAATCCCGCCGCGGAATACTTTCAACTCCAGAGAAATGTCATATCTTGCCTTGCTAGTGTGTTTGAAATCTATCTGAAATCTTGCTGAAAATGCAAGATTTGTTTTGACAGAATAAAATCGATTTTGTTTGGAAAAAAATCGATTCTGTTCAGAAAAAAATCGATTTTATGGTTGTATGGAATTCGACATTAGTATCCTGCTGCGGAAAAACTTTTGAGGTTTGTTCGAGTATCGAACATGATTGAATAGAATTTTGGTTTTTCGTTATTGGTACGATTGATATTTGTATGTATCTCGAATTCTTGATGGCTATGTTCGTAGAGTAGAGTTATGTTGAGTTATTGAGCCATGTTTAGATTATGACTTTTGGCTTCGTAATGAAGATGGTTTTGTAGTTGAAATCGACGAGGAGAAATCTTATCCATAAGCTCATGGCCAAGGCGTAGTGAACAATCACAGTCTTAACAGGATCTTTCATAAGTGCATTGCTGTTTTGTTTTAACTTTTCGACAAAGTGAAAAAACGATCCCTTTCTACCTTAAAATAAAATGCACGACTGGGTCACACGTATTTGCTGAGGGTTTAAGAACATTACATTTAAAGACATGGAAATTATGAGAGAAAAATGTTCAAAAACATGAAATACAATACTTAAATTAGCTAAAATAGCTTGTTTGAGTGTTTAAACTGAATAAAAGAACGCCATCTTAATTTCTGATTGACTATGATTGTATGGAAAAAAAATTAAAATCGTTGGAACGGTTTTCTTAAAAATAATTTTTTATATACAAAATTCTTAAAACATTTTTAAGGAAAATTTTTGGTATTCAAATCGTAATTATAATTTTATTTGCATTTAAAAATACAATTTCAAAAAAAATCGTCAACCCATTTTTGAGATATCGAATATTAAAAAAAAAAAATTAATTACTTTTTAGCAATTCAACTTTTTTTAATTTTGATATGCAATATTTTTTATCTTATTTAGAATTTGTTTATAGAAAAAATTAACCTAAATCTGTTCAGCCGTTAATGAGAATTCACAGAAAAAAATTTAATGTACATAAAAGTTATCCTTAGATAGGAAAACATTAACTCGATTTCATAAAAAAAATTTTAAGACTGTTGGTAAAAGTCTTAAAAAAAACTAATGCCTTTTTTAATGATCACCTTTCAAGACTCTGAGGCTATCAAAAAATCGAACCTTTGAATATAGAGACTATTTAAGACCCTCCAATAATAGATTTCATACCAAAATTCAAATTTTTCTCGATTTTGAAATCTTACCCCGTGAAGACTTGACCAAGTTTAAATGTTTTTAAAGGAAACCATATCAAATAATTTTATTGATGCATTTTCATAAAATGACGGTTCATTTATACTGAAGTTCGTCGATAAAAAAGGACCAAGCAATAAAATTGTTTTCGTTTAATTTCACATTTTTAATTCCTTCTAAACATAAGTAGCTATAGTATGACGTCACTTGCATTTCCATTGAATTTTCTGTGTTTACTCTCCATCATTCCATAACATGCATGCGTCACTTAATAAATGAAATATAAATCTAGAGCATGCCAAATTCCCAGGTTAGCTTGTCATTTAAAAAGTGGAAATTTTACTGGGCTCAAATTGTAGTCATTCATTGGAAACTCCCATTGTTTATTTTTTTTTTTTTTTATTGAAAGACCTCTCGTGAATGTGCTATTTTTAATTTAAAAATTGAAAATTTATAAGTTCTTTTATATTTCAAAAGTCTTCAAATTGAATATTGCTTTATCACGAAACATAAACTAAACAAATAAAAATTCTTATCAGTAGGTAAATCAAAATAAGAAAGTATTTTTTTTGTTGGTTAAGGGGTTTCCATTGAACGATTAGGAAACTGGGTACGTATATTTATTTCTGCACAAAGTTGTATTTTTGTTGTATGTTTGTACATATCGCCGTTGATACTGGAAAAGTAATTTTTCACTTTTTTAAAAACTTTAGAAAAACAACAATACCGTTTTGCTTACCGAGCTAATAATATGTCTTTTCGCGTACTTCCCAAAACATCGAATTTCTACTGTTCCTTGTCTATCAAAATGGAAGCCCAGTGGCCATAGAATATTCATTTTAGATGCCAAATAAATTCCGAGTGAAATTGCGGGCACAATTCACGTTCCCAGTTTTCGGCGATGGGAAAAATTCCGTGAGAAATTTTATTCACAATAGCCCTCAATATTTTCAGCCATCATTCACACCATACAAATGCTGCTTCTTTCCTTTCATTGCAAGTGTTGTACTTTGATTTGTCATGACAAAAGATATGACATTTTTAGGCACTGGTGACTGTCAAAAAATTGATACTTAAATTATCTGTGAAGTTCAGGGTCAAGTTTTGATTTTGTATGTTAAAAAAATTCTATTAATTAATTGACACCACAAAAAAATAATTTAAATCATTTTTATTCTTTGGAACACATAAATTATTGTAGTAAGGAGCGGGCAACAAAATTTCCAGGTTAATGACTAGGAATTCTAATCTTGTTGGATATAGTTTACAGTGGTGCTTTGTCTGTATACAAATACAATACAAATACAATACCAATACAATACAAATACAATACAAATACAATACAAATACAATACAAATACAATACAAATACAATACAAATACAATACAAATACAATACAAATACAATACAAATACAATACAAATACAATACAAATACAAGACAAATACAATACAAATACAATACAAATACAATACAAATACAATACAAATACAATACAAATACAATACAAATACAATACAAATACAATACAAATACAATACAAATACAATACAAATACAATACAAATACAATACAAATACAATACAAATACAATACAAATACAATACAAATACAATACAAATACAATACAAATACAATACAAATACAATACAAATACAATACAAATACAATACAAATACAATACAAATACAATACAAATACAATACAAATACAATACAAATACAATACAAATACAATGTAAATAAATAAAAAAAACAGAAACATTTGTGTTCGTGGTAGATTTAAAAAAAGCATACAAATAAGAGGCAATGGCGTGGACGTTTGTTAGGTGATAGGTGCTTGTAAAATGAGCTGTATAAAAAACAATTCTTCAAAATATTGGTTCTAAACAATTAAAAGTACTTATACGAGTTATGCACTTATACGAGATGTTCTTAACTTGGTTTCACTGTTATTTAATTATATTATGAAGATATATTTAATACTTAACTGATTTATTACAACTAATACAAGTTAAGAGAATTTCCTGTTTATAGCCTGCTTTGATTTAATATAGAAGCAATTGATATGCTTTCGACTATTTTTTAAATCGGCTTGAACACTCCAATTTTTGTCTCTTATAAATATTCTCTCTATTGTACTACTAGCCTTGGAAAATTAGACTTTCACTTCAAAAAATTCCGACAATGCTAAATTTTGGTGGAGAGCTTTGTTTTGGCTTCTAAACCATTTCCTGAAAAGTTCCGTAAATTTGGACCGGGGCTTAGTTCCTTACCTATTTTACCAAGGCAAAATGAAGAAAAAAAATTCATTACAGTGAAAAGCTCTTATTATATGGTTTGTATACGTTTTTTTTTTTTCAAAATGTAAGAAAAAAAGTATGTTAATCTTTTTTGTGTAGAATGACATAAGCTACAATTTGTACCTTGACATTTTTTCAAAAAAAAAACTTATAATTTTTGAGAAATTAAGAAAAAACTGAATTTTACCCCCTCTAACCCCTCCAAAAATACTTTTCAGGAAATAGTTAAGACGCCAAAACAAAGCTCTCCACCAAAATTCACCTTTGTCGGAATTTTTTCGTTGATTTGCCATTTTTTTGTCTAATTTTCCTGGACTTTACCTACATGTAACCTTATTGGTGACAAATCAGATTAGATCACCTCCTCTTCTTCAATTTATTATTCACTATACAACAATTAAGCTTTTTGTTTTTTTTTTTAAATGCAACCGTGTATGCATCTTTCATGTATATTTTTCAATAAAATTTGGTTTCTAATCAAACTTTATTCAAAAACGGTCAGATTAAACCATAAAATTCATAAAAAAGAAATTTTCTATATCACCATCGCTTTTCAGGTAGCTGCTATTCTTACTGAATACTGATATTATAGTGATGTCTATAGATAAATAGCATTAATGTGCTGTAGTCCCTACACTATCACTCATACATACAATATCCCCCACATTCTTTCGTCCAATTAAAATATTTTAGGTTCCATGCCCTTATAACGGGTGATTTTTTAGCTGGTTTGGTTTTGGCAACACTGGTTTTGACAGCTGACGTGTGTTTAGTACCTTGTGTCACTGTCAAACAGCTTCAGTTTGGTTTGCAATTTAACCATGGATCGTCTTACAAATGAACAACGCTTGCAAATTATTGAATTTTACTATCAAAATTCGTGCTCGGTTCGAAATGTTCATCGCACGCTGCTTCCATTTTATGGTCGGCATTCTCGACCTTCTGAGCAGTCTATTCGGAAGATTGTGACCAAATTTCGCACCAAATTTACTTTGTTGGACATTAAACCACCAACACGTTTACGTACTGTGCGTAGTGAAGAAAATATTGCGGCCGTATCAGCTAGTGTGACAGAAGACCGCGAAATGTCGATTCGGCGCCGTTCCCAGCAGTTAGGCCTTTGTTACAGCACTACGTGGAAAATTTTGCGGAAGGATTTGGGCGTAAAGCCTTTTAAGATACAGCTGGTGCAAGAACTAAAGCCAGCCGACCTACCACAACGCCGAATTTTTGGTGAATGGGCTCTTGGAAAGCTGGCCGAGGATCCGCTTTTTTATCGAAAAATTGTGTTCAGCGATGAGGCTCATTTTTGGTTGAATGGGTACGTAAATAAGCATAATTGCCGCATTTGTAGTGAAGATCAGCCAGAAGCATTGCAACAGCTACCAATGCATCCCGAAAAAGCCACTGTTTGGTGCGGTTTATGGGCCGGCGGCATTATTGGGCCATATTTCTTCAAAGATGATGTGAATCGCAGAGTTACTGTCAATGGTGAACGCTACCGAGCGATGATAACAAACTTTTTTTTGCCCGAAATGGAAGTTCTTGACTTGCATGATATGTGGTTTCAACAAGACGGTGCCACATGCCACACAGCACGCGAAACAATGGCGCAATTGCGAGGCGAGTTTGGTGAACAGTTAATTTCACGTTTCGGGCCGGTCAATTGGCCGCCTAGATCGTGCGATTTGACACCATTAGATTATTTTTTGTGGGGGTATGTCAAGGCTAATGTCTATAGGGACAAGCCCGCTTCGATTGACGCACTGGAAGCCAACATCCATGCATTCATTCGTGAGATACCGGCCGATATGTGTGAAAGAGTATGCCAAAATTGGACTCAGCGGATGGGCTACCTGAGACGCAGCCGCGGTCAACATTTGCATGAAATTATCTTTAAATATTAAATTGCAAGGTTCAAACTATCGATTTAAATAAATATTTCATTAATTTTTTCGAATTTTTTGTGGTTTTTTTTTTTTAAAGTTCTAAACCTCTTAAAAAATCACCCTATATTAGCCTTGAATCATACATCTCTATCAAACTGAATCATCACTCACCACTACGCATAGGTATACTACATACCTTGTCACAATCAAAGTGTTTAATACCCTTGGTATCTTACCAACATTATCTTCGATTTCAATATTTCACACAATTTTTTCTTATGATCTCACTTTAAAAAACTCATTAACCTTAAACTAACTAAAACAAAAGGCTCGTCATAATATTTCGTCAGTTTTATATTTAAAATTCCCTCAGATAACACAAAACCTCATAATTAGTACCTACCTACCAAAAAAAAAAAAAGCCCATACACCTACCTACTCACACCTTATCTGTACAAAAATAAAATTTAAATAAAAAAAATTTTCACAAAAATAAAAATAAAAAAAAAATAAAAACAGATGAAGTGGCATGCTGCAGTCGATGACCTATACCTACAACAATATTCGACCGTGCTAACGATTTATCATTAACCTCAAGCTTCAATGAGTAAAAAAAAAATAAAAAAAAAAAAACAAAAACAAAATAAGAAAAAAAAATTCCAACAATCATTGAACTTGAGGGCGGCAGAGGCAAGAATTTCCACAGCCGAATATAAAATACCTACCTACCTTCAAAAAAAAAAATGATATCAAGCAAGTTCTAAATAAAGATTTTGACGAAAATCGATTAAAAATAGAACACCTGAGTTTTTATACAACAAACAAAATCACCTATTTGTACCTGCCCTGCAACTATTAAAGAGATTCTCTCTCTTATAATTTAATAAAAAAAATGGTCCATTCCCAGGTAGATAAGTAGAAAGTCGCAATAATTTATTCATCTGTGAATCACAAGTGAGAATTTGTAAATAATTGCCTCGTTTAGAATTAATAGCAACAACAAAATAACACCAACTCTTCATCAAAGACAACAACATCAACATCAACATCAAAAAAAATAAAAAAAATAACTGAAAAGAAGGGAATAAATAAATTTCTCGCGCTAAATGCACTAAAAGTGCATTCATCTCTTGAATGCGTTTCACAGTTTCAAAGCCACTGGAGTGGTGGCAAATGTACGCCAATGACCGAGTTCGGGTGAAAGACCTTCCTTGGGAAACACACATTGCTGCTATCATCATTATCATGTTCGATTCGTTACGTTTCGTCGTCATCATCAACATCATTATCATGCAACAAAAATCAGCAGCAGTTGCATTGCAACAACAAGAGAAGCAACAACACAACAAAATTTGCAAAAATTGTTGTTGGAAGAACATGAGTGAACGTAGAGCACATTGTCCGCAAAAACCAACGACCGACCGTCGAAAGAGGAACGAGGATAAGCAGCAAAACAGAAACAGATTATTCAATAAAAATCTCTTGTTGTTGGTCTCTGGCTCTCTTTTGAAAATGTTTTTATTGCAATTTTCTTTTAACATCATTTCGTTTTCTTTATTTTTTTCATTTTTTTTGTCTCTTATTTTTTTGCATCTGAAAGTTGCAGACATTGTTGTTGTTGTTTGCTTTCCTTTTTGTTCAACTTTTATTTTCATTTTTTTTAATTTTCTTTTTAACTTTCAAAAGAATTCCTTCTCACTACTCACTTCTGCAAAGAAACATTCTCTACTCCAAAAGCTGATTACGAAGAATAAAAAACACTGCAGGCAGAAGCAGATTAAAGTTTTGTTTCCCTTGAAATTCTCTTAAGCCTCAACATTATGTATTTCTGTCTTTGAAAATCCAGATAAAGAGAGAGAGAGAGATGAAATGACAACAGAGGAGAGAATAAAGCTTATTGACCTAACAACAAATCTTTTATTATTTGTCAGCAACATGTATGGATGGTATTTCTATGGCAACACTTCCGTGTTTGTTAGTACATTGATGGCGATAAGGAACATTTCTTTCTCCTTGACACCTATTCACGTTCTGATCCACACAGACCGGTTCAACTTGATTTTTTTTGCAAATTTCTTAGTCAACAGCAGCGGCATCGCCATCGCCATATAAAAATAAACACAAACTCAACAAAAACAACAAGAAATAATATTTATCTCTTCTTTACTTTGGTTTGGTCAAGAACTGAAGAGCGGTTGGTTGATGATTTGGTAAAACGCAGCAGGATTTTGATTTGTTCTTTTTACAAATTTCCAAAACAAAAATCTAATGATGAGGTTGGTAATAGGTGTGTTTAATGAATCGTTCCGAACAGAATATTACAGAAAAGTACAGAATTGTGTGTTCCATGAGTAAAAACCTTGCCCTAAACACTGTTCTGCATTCTGTTACTTTGTGTTCCATGAAGTTTTTCAGAACAGTTTAGAACAATATTTTCTGCACCTACTTTTGAGGTGGAGCAACTGAGTGAGAAATGTCAAAGTAGCAGCTGATTTGTTGGTTTGGGATAATAATAAGCTAAAATTTATCACAGAAATACTTTTTTTTTGTATTTTTGGACTTAACATGAAGAAAAGACATTAACGAATATAAAAAGTGTGAATTTATATTAAATTTGACAGCTGATAGGCAACGTTGTTGCTGTTCTTTCTTGTTTTGACAGTTTTCACACACCTGTGCTGTTCTGCTCTGTTCTGATCGTAGTTTTGGGAGGTACGCGAACAGACATTATATTGTCAGTTTCACATGAAATATAATTTTAGCCCGAAAAATGTTTTTTTCCCCCGGAATCTTAAAAGCTATTCAGTTTTATCATGAGTTTCACATGGAAAATTTTTCACCCGAAAAATTTGTGTTCCCCCGGAATTTTAAAAAATATTATGAGTTTCGCCTGAACTTCTTTTCAGGGATACTCCGTTGAAAATCTTTTAAAAGTCGAAAAAAAGCCGCACTCAAGTAAAAAAAGGTCACAAAACAATATACATTTATACATAGTTGAAAAAAGTCGAACTTTTAAACAAACAGTCCCTTTTCGAAAATAAAAAGTCGTACAACAATATTTTAGTATTAGTACAGGTAAAATAGTACAGAAAAGCCTTTGAATAATAAAAACAAAAATTGGCACCACCATGAAACTTGGTGAAAACGTTTCATGTACCATGAGAATGAAGAATCAAAAGGGTCTATAAAAATATTTCTCATGGAAGTGTGTTTTTTTGAAGGGGAGAGGGGGGAAGTTGTGGTGTATCAAATGGAAAAATTTACCTTGGTATAACCTAAGCATATGACACATGTTTTTAAGGTAATTTTTAATGCCTATACAAATGACATACAAATCAAATCGATGAGGACTCCGTGGAAAAAGTTATGTAAGTAGATAGATAAAGTTAGATATTACCGAAACCTAATTGAAAATAATGGTCCATCGATGAAATTTTGGCATAAATGGTTCTTTTGTCAAAAAAAAAGAAATAATAAGAAGAATCCATCAAAATATCTGTGGTGAAAAAGTGTTTTTTGATATGGGTAAGGGTAGTGTTTGGATTACTATCATAAAATGTGTGATAAACATGGTACCTTCATGAAATTCGGTAGAAATGTGTTCTGAACTACCAGAATGAAGAATCAAAAGAATCCATAAAAATATCTTGAGTAATAGGCCGTTTTTTTATGGGTGAAGAACAGTATAATATTTTTTTCAAAAACAAACATTGTTCAGAAAAAAAAATAACACCAATTACCCAAATACACAAAAACACCCTTTAACAATTGAGATTTGTATAAATTCATTTCATTCTTCATTCTGATAATCAGAAAAACATTTTTATCATGTTCCTTAAGGAACAACTGTTTTCATTGAATTTTAAAAACAACACCACACTTCCCAATTTCTTCAAAAAAAAAATACACTTTCATTCGAAATATTTGTATAGACTCTTTTGATTCTTCATTCGATTAGATCGATTATTCTTCACATAACTGAAATTTTAACTTTTATCTCAGGTAGATCCGTTGACATTTATTGTCAATAAATAGGTTCTTTCTTTGTTGGCGTTATAGACCCGTTTGAATCAGTTGTCAATGAAAGGCTTGTTTGATGGCAACATGGCACAGGGAAAATGGGCCGTACAACTTTTTTTGTTCATTTACAAACAATTAAATATCTCAAAAGAAAATTTAGCTTTTTGCATAAGTACTTTCTTTTAAAATGAAATACTAATTCAAATACCACAAAACTAAAAACTCCCAAATTAAAGTCTCCAAAAATGTAACTTCCTACATTGGAACCAAAAATTTGTTTCAATAGAAATCTAACCTAAGTTCAAACTTGCGAGTTTTTGATTAAAAAAATGAATAAATTTATTGCAATGCATTTGAATATTGAGAAATTTCCTAACTTCTACTAATTAAGTCCGGTGCCTACCTTTTTTTAGAACATATGGTTATTCATAACTGTATAATTGTTAATATTTAAGCTTCTACCGAGGGAACAAGAAAGAATACAAAAAAATTGATCGTCCATTTGTCGGGTGATTTTTTTAATTAGTAAAAATACGTTTTGGAAAACAACAAAAGCTAACAAAACTTTTTTTCGTTTTCAAGTTTCCTTTTGGCCCTAAGAACTAACTCTCAAATGAATTTACTCCCATTGAACTAACTCCCGAAAAAAGAGGTTCTTAGGTCATATGTACTAAATTACATTTTTTTAAGAACTAGCTACATCCCAATCATGAAACGAAATCCCAAATGAAAATGAACAAAGCCCCAGTCAAAGTGAATCTAAAAGCGATATGTTGAAGTGAGATTTCTGAGTTTAAAAAAATAAAAATTTTATCCGCGAAATTTTAAATAACTACGACGATATTTTAAAGTAAAGATTTGTAAGTAAGATTTTGCTATTGCAAGATTATAAAAAAGCGAAAATGCGAGATTCTCAGAGTTTCGTACACCAATTTCCAAATACAGAGAAGTTGAATCTTGTATTCTTTAATTCCTGGAGTCAGATAGACTTTTTTTCCTAAATTTGCAAACTCGTTAAAATTAATTAGATTAAAGATTTATAAAGGAAAGAATTTGAATTTTTTGTTTTACTCAAAACCGATTTAAAAATGCTTCAAAAAAAATCTAGGATTTTTTCTTGATCTGACTGACAGAATTATAGAAGAAAGTTAAAGTTATGAGTGTGTGGTTTTGTATTTTTTTTTTTTTTAAATTTCAAAATGTTTTATCAATTTTTAAATTGACTTCCTTATATATTTAATTTTTCGTCTCTTCTCGATAGTTGTTTTTTCCTTTTAATATTAAAATTGTCGTCCCTTCACAATGGTTGTTTTTTCCTTTTCGTTTCTTTAGTTTTCCCGTTTTCTTATTTTTTTCATTTCTTATTATTTTATGTTATTTTATTTTATTTTATTTTATTTTATTTTATTTTATTTTATTTTTTTTTTATTTTATAAGCCATTGAAGCCATTAGCCAACCAAATCAGTCAGTAAGAAGATTTTTAACAAGATAATGGAATTCCTCTCTGGTCGACGATGGTTGGCAATGAACAAGGTATTCAATTTTAATGCAAGTTTTTTGTTTTTTTTTTGACTAATTCATCATCGAAATTGTGACGCTTGTATAGAAAATCACTATCGTCTTATTGAAAAGTAAAATAAGCGGAACCAAAACAAAAGCGGCACTGAGAAAATATGAGCTTAATTGTATTTCTGCTCAATGGGACCTTGAGTTATCTCAGAAGCAGTGTTCCAGTTATGGATTAATTTTTCAAAATCAGTTGTCAAAAATCTATTGAAATAAATTTCCCACAGTATGTATTTATATGAATATCACTACAACAGAAATTTTACTTTCCAAATATTTTAACAAGTTTCCTATAGAAAACGAGATAGAGCTACAACGAGAATCAACCTCAGTTAAATCACCTAATTTGAAGAGTTAACTCATAAACAAAGAGTGGATGCATAACCAAAATAAAGGTTTACAGGTACATGTATCGTGACATTAAATACCAAAGTCTGACAGGCTTCTTTTTCAGCCTTTGGGAGGGGTGGAAGGTTAAAACCCGCTTGGTTTCCTATTTATATGTTGGGGTCTTAAACACTTCCATTCACTTTTAAGAAACAGAAAATGATGCTTTGTCACTTTTCCAAAGTTTAAAGAATTTTATCTTGAAGATACGATCAATAGAAGCTATGATTTTAGTATTTTATGCAAACCTTATCGGACTTTTTTTGACGACTTTACTTTGTTGATTTTTTTTTTTTCAAAACTCCAAAAAGGGGATGATAAGGTTCATATAAAATGGCTTTATTTTAGGTTTTATTAATCGGACCATCACGACTAAGGTTTATGCTTGGAAAAAATGACAGAGCATCATATCCAATATATTTTCAAATAAATTAAAGCCGTTATAACCCTGAAAATTAAATAAATTTAACCCCTCGCCCCTTCCAAAGGCTGAAAATGAAACCTGCCAGACTTTGATGGTGTTTCATATTACGATACATGCACTTAAAAGCCCTCAACTCGGATTTTGGTTATACAGGATGTCCGCCAGGCAAGTATACTACTTTGTTTTGCCGCCATTTCGGTAAACATTAGTCTTGACAGTTCATATTTGGCAGTCGTGAAGTAAACTCGTGGCAAATTTATTATAGAAAAATATTCGATAATTTTATCAAAATCAATCATCGATTACTGTGACGATGAGAAAGTTACGTGACATTTTTGGGAGAAACAACGTGCCAACAAAACGCACTATTTATCGTGTAGTGAATGATTTCAAGAAAGAGGATCTGTAAGTGATAGGCCCAAGCATGAACCACAACGTACTGCAAGATCGGCTGAAAACATTACTGCTGCTCAAGGAAGTGTTCAAAAGAATCCATCAACCTCAACTCTGTGCTCAGGTAACTGTGAGTGGGGAGCGATATCGTGATATGATTGAAAACTTTTAAACGCCACAAATGCATGCTTTGGGCTTGATTAACATGTGGTATCAACATGACGGTGCCACATCGCATACAGCCAGGATTACAATGAAATTACTGCGACACAAACAAAGTAGTATTCCTTCCCTGTATACCCACACACTCCCAAAATTTGCTGTCGGCTCTTTGACAATTACAATTGAATATTTGCTAACAAATTAAATATTTGCATTTATTATAACAAAATGATGTATAATTACAATAACCTTTTCAACATTATCATCGTTGACTACCTTCCTCTAATTTTTTTTAAAAACTTGCACCAATTAATGCCAAGAAAAATAAGATGTGCAAAATGAGCATTCAAAATATCATTTTTTTACACTGAACTCGAGTATATGATCTATTGCCAAAAAAAAAAACAATTAATATAGTTTGAAACTCAAAAAAAAAACTAAAATTAAAAATTTAATTTACAAAATAAAAAGTCTAGAATTTTTTTAAAACTTCATTAAGAAAATACCAAATCATAAAAAAGCTAAACTCTGCACTCTTTCTTACTCATCATCATCATCTTAAAATTTGTGTTTCTAAAAATAATACCAAACAACTAACTAATTGCTTTATTTTATTTACAAAATTGACCTATATTTCAGAAAGTGTTAAATGATTACGTTCACCTTTGTACACTCTAAGCAAAAAAAAAAATTCTCAACCAATTAGTCGATAAAAATTGCATACTTTTTTTGTACTAATTTATAATTTTTACTTCTTCTAAAGAGCTATTATTGGTTTCATGTGAAAATAATATTTGGAGATTTTAACCAATTCTTATTAAAAAGTTAAAAAAAAAAATATGGTTTCACTATAAGGTGATTTGCGAATTTCTGTGGCAAAACTATTCAGTCTTATATGAGACAAAGTGCTGTAACTAGGCGAATTGTATTTTAGAACTTGAACTTGCTTGAACTTTTGATTGAATTATATTTAGTCGCTTCACCTAATCAGAAGAATATTCTTTCCAAATTTGTTAGCAAATTTATACTTTGTATAGCCTTAAAGCATAATGAGGAAGTACATGCAACACATTAAGTGGATTTTATTTCGTCTGTGTACGTACATACTTTGAATAAGAGGATGATAATTGTTTTAAGCATTTGTTCCTAGTTTTTAGTATTGAATAAAAATAGATTTTCACTCTTTATGAGCTTAAACCAATATACGGCAACATATATAATTTTTTTTAAAAGATTTGTGCTGAATATTTGCCGGCAAGCATTAATACCCACAAAACTTATTAATTATTTTGTGTAAAGACAATTTTGTTAGTCCAAGGGGCATTGACCCATGAATTGTAGAGAGACTGAAATGATTTTAAAAATAATTATTTGTGTCATGACATGAAGTGAATTGTCATAATTTAATTTTACTTGAAAAAAAAAAGAATTTTTAAAAGCAGACAAAACAAATCAATCAAAAAATGTTTATAAATAAATCTTAATCCTCAAATACATCACGCACAAATCAGAGGATCATATATATTAGATTTTTTGTTGAATTTCCTAAGTAATTATGAAATTAGCAAAATATAGTTCATGAATTTTAAGGCGATAAGGTTAATTATAATCTATTGTTAATGAGGTGTGAAAATTCCAAAATTTAACGCTTAACGGTATCTTTGTGTGTATATAATATGCACGTACAAATGTAACAAAAAAAACTTTGCTATATTAAGAAATTTTATATCAGAATTTCTAATGACCTTTAAAAAAGAGGCTGAGACTTCTTTAATTTAATTGTTAACCAGTTCATAATTTACTGATAATTAGGCCTAAATTGGACAGTTTACAATTTTTTGTTCAAGAAACATTAAAACATGTTTTTCTGTTGCTATAATTGACAATATTATAAAGTTGTTGAAATTTCTACAACTAATTATTAACAACTAATTAACAGTTAATTACACAGTAAACAAGAATCATAAGAAGTGTTAATTCCTTTTCGAAGAGAATATTTGCTTTCTTAATGTTAAGCTAGCCAAGCAGAAAATGAAAAAAAAACAGACAAAATCAAACAATAAATCAAGTCTAATTCAAGACTAATTAAAAGGAAACCATGAAGTATTTCATGGTTAAATTTAAGAATTTTCAATCACTTTCTGATTCTATCAGCAAATCAAAAACACATACAAAGTTGAAGGATACATTTGAAACTTTCTTGTCACAGTTATTAAACGAGTAATTAAAGGCAATTTATCCCCTTAATCATTTGACAATTGGCGACTGTTACTAAATTTAGAGAAGATGTCTTGGTGCTTTTGGTAATTGTAGGTAAACAAAGAGTGTTAAGGCTCTTCCACGAACAATTCGCAGCTACACAACGAAATTTTAGCTTTTTTTGTTGTTTTACTAGCAACGTTGATGCATCGTGTCAGTGTGATTGCTTTTATTCATATCCATGTTATTTAGTTTTGACAGGCAAAAGTTTCACTGTGGTTCCGAGTATTTCGAGCTAATTTTCGAGAGCCAAAAATTAAAAAATTTAGACTCCTGGCTCCTGAAATTATACAGAGTGACTGATGAAAAATGTGAAAAAAAAATGAATAATGGAAGATTAAAAACTAATGCATAAATGTTGCTTTATTAAACGTAAGAAAACAAAGCAAGAAATATATATCTCTGTATAATTAGACTTTCCTTTATAAGTAATTATTTATTTGCTAAGAAATGAAACCAAATTATTTTATCTGGAGACATTAAAATTTTGTAAAAGCAAAATTTGACTCGGCTAGTCATTACCTGAAATGTTGCTCTTCCGTTCACCCTGAAAAACAAAAGAAAATAATGCACATTAGTTTTAAAGTTCTGAATATAAAAATATAGGAGAGAAAAAAATAAGTTCAATTAAAGTGATCACCACATTTGTGTAGTATAAAGAAGTTAGTCTTGACAGTACAAAAACGTTTAAGGGATTTTTTTTAAAGAATGTGTTTGTTTGGGGCATATGCATGCTTAAAAACAAAAATTCTTCTAAACAGTGTTGGTCGAGAATGCAATCATTTGTTAACTCTGTCTAAAATTTAAAGATTGTAATCAACTTTGAGACTGTGACTCCAAGCTTTTCAATCGCCATTCATTTAACATGGCAATGATTGCAATTATTTTGTCTCCCATTCATTTAACTGCAATAAATTGAATGCCATCGTTTGGGAATCCATGTATTCTCTGCATTCTTTGCATTCATTTTAATTCCTTTGAATCATATTATATTTTTAAGAATTGAGAAAACTCAAAAAAATATCAATGACTATAAGAAATTAATACATAGAAATACAAGATAAATGCAGAGAAGACATGAATTACCAAGAGATTACATGGAATGGTGTAAAATAAATGAGGATGAAAAAATGATTCCATAAATTTCACTGTCAAAAGAATGGTAATTGCCGAGTTTAAAGCAAAAGTCTCAAAGTAATTCAATTTATGATTGAATTCAATAAATAATTTCTAATGATTGCATTCACAAAAGATTGCATTCTTTCACAAACCTGCTACTAAATTCACTCTTGCGCAGTACTTTCAATATGTCTGGTTTAACTCGGAAATTAAGAAGAAATTGCGAACTATATACTTATAGATTTTGTTACTAAATTAAATTTCCAATCGAAATGGATGGATTGAAAATAAATGTACGACTGGGTCACATGTACTTGCCCTTATGTTCAAGACTCTAAGGGTTAAGGAAAAGACATAGAAATTATGAAAGAAAAATGATTAAAAGCATAAAATACGAAACCTAAAATAACTAAAATGACTTCTTTGACAGTTTGAGATGAAAAAAAAGAACGGCATATTAATTCTTGATTGAATATATTTTTATGGAAAAAAAACTATTTTTATATTTATCAAATTCTCAAATGGAAAATTTTGTATGGAAATTGCAAGTATTTATTTATATGCATTCGAAAATAAAATTTCAAAAAAAAATGTCAACCCGTTTTTAAATTATCGAATTTTCAAAAAAAAAAAGAAACGATTTTTTTTTAATTCAAAAACTATTTTTTGGAAATTTTGATATGCACTATTTTTTTAATCTTATTTGAAATTTGTATAAAAAACTAATCTAAGTCTGTTGAGCCAATAATGAGAAAATTCAAAATAAAAAAACGTCCGATGAGAAGTACTATTAATATAGTTGCTATTTGTAAATTGTTCAAGTTTTTGGTGGTATATCGCATTTATTTAAGAATACAGAAAACGTTTCATAAAAATCGTAAGAACCGTTTTTAAGAAAAAAAAATATGTTCCTTAACAGCTTCATACATTTGTATGGAAGGTACCGTTATTTTCTCATGGAAGTACAAATTTTTTTTGAATTACCTAACAAAGTGTAAAAAACCACCTTAAAACCCGAGTTTTATAAAACTCGACCGTTTATTTTTCACAATATTTGATTTTGATAAAAAATGGAAGGTGTACCATTAATTAACATTTTTTGAAAAATGGATTCCCATCCAAAGGTACCTTTGACCACAAATAAATTTATTGAATTTTTTTTTAAATAAAAGCTATGGAGCCATTTTTGAAAAAAATAAGATTTTGTAAAATTGTATGGCAGGTACCGTTATATTTAGTTCTAAAACAATAAATGACAAAAACGCAGAATCACGAAAAACCACTTCCTTCGAAGTTTTAAGAAAATCGATCCAGCCGTTTAGGATGTAGCCGAACAGACAGACAGACAGAATTTCGCCACCCACTTTTTTCATCGAATTGTCGTGATTGATTGTTATCCCGAAATTTTTTTCACGAATCCAAATCTTGCCTTAGAGTAATTACATCGCAAGTAAAAAAAAGTATGACACGTATTAGAGTGTTCTGAAGTGAGCAAAACTAGTCATCTGCTAACTTTTTGTTTGTTGTATAAATGAAACTGGTTTCTTTTACTTTTATCAGTTACTTTGTTTTATAAAACTTCATATTCTTACTAATTGGTGACTTGTAGGCGTATTATTGTACCGAAAAAAAACATTTTATGACAGTAACTGATTTTAACTTTCAAAAATTTCCTTTAATTTTTCTGTCAAATAGTGCAGTTTAAGAATGTCAAATGATAAAAGTCACATCAGACTCGAAATGCATTCAATTTAAATAAAAAGTTAAATAATAATTTTAAATTAAAACCGTTTTTCTTCTTTTTATTTTTTTTTAATTTTGTGGTCACTAAGGTTCATTTTTTCTATATATTTAACTCAACGTGACCACAAGCAAAAATTAGGTCAATCCCATTTCGGTTTTTTGTTCGGGATAATAATTTTCCATTTTATAACGAAAGTATCGAAAAAGACTTTAATTTAATGATAAAATAAAGATTATATAATAAATGCAAATCGTGGATAAAAACTTGAATTTATATCCACACAAAAAAATACCATTAGGCATTAAAAAATTGATAGTCAAAAATGTTTTTTTTTTAATTTACAAGCATTTCTATTATGTGTTATTTTTAAATTTTAAAATTTTCTTCAATAGTGTTTTTTAACAAATATATGAAATTTTATGTAATTAAAATTTTTTAAATGGAGTAAAATTTGACTTTGAATAAGGTGTAGGGAACTCGAGATTTGTCAAACAATAGACTTTTGGGCAAAATTGAAAAAATTATAAGAAATAGTTAAATTTTAATGTTTATATCTCTGTCAATTTTAAATAAAAGGAGTGTTTGAAGTAATTTTATTAAGGACTTTCGTCTTTTTTTTTTGTTGCAGTATGTTTTCAGTCTATATTTGCTCCAAAAAAAATTATAGGCATTTAAGTAAAAAAAAAAAAATGTTGGTGTATTTGATTACCTTTTTTAGTTTTTTTCGACTATTTCTGCTTAAGTTTTTTAAGCAATTTTGTCAGCGATAGGAAATTTAATTTTGAAAAAAAAACTCTTAAGTGTAAAGCTGTCTTAGTTTCCGAGTTATAAGTCTCAAAAAACGCAAAGGTGAATTTAGTAGCATTTTTGGTTTTGGGCAGGCTTATGACCTAAACATTTTTGTTGTACCTATAATATAACCAACTTCTATAAATGTTATATCAAAAGAATGGTAAGACTGTCCTATTCACGTAACCAATGGTCGGAGAGACTTTTTTGGTTTTTTTCGGCGAGTTTGATCACTTTTATAAAATTAGAGATTTTGTTAATACTTTCACAAAATTTTTTTAAAAAGTGTAAAGTAAAAAAGGCCACTTTCTTAGGTATTTGAAATGATTTTACTAAGTTTCCCTAATGTAAATCCAAATACTAAGAAAAAAACATTTTTTACAAAAAAAATGTCATACTAATTGCAATAGGTATCCACGACTATTTGAATCGTGTAGAGGACAGTATTACCTTTCATTTGATACCCCATTTATCGAAGTTGCTTAAAGATGGAATTGTAGCCAATAATGCAACCTCAAAAGTTCGTTTTCTAACCAATTGTTATCAGTATAAGGTAAATTGGTTATCCTCGAAAATTTAAAATCAGCGAGTATGATGTCATCAGAAGGACATGGTTAACTGCCTTAGAACAACTTACGTGACCATTTTCCGACACTAACAATCACTGGTTAGTTAATTTTTTAATAAAAAAAAAAATCTATAAATCGTGGTTACTGCTTAAGGGAAAAATTTTGTGTAATTCTACCTAAGGGCCATATTAAAATATTGTTAAGTGACGTAATTAAACAGTTAAAATCAATTAATTGAAATCGAATTAATGCTTAACAAAACCAAAGCTATAATACTTAACTAACTTCACGTTACTATTTTTCGTCATAATATAAATAATATTTTTTTTTTTTTTAAATACATAAACCTAATTCAATGTTAGCCCTTTAATGTTTCATTGAAAAAGAACCCAAAATCATATAAATTAAAATATTCATAAATAATGATGAAAAATAACGTGAATCCCTTGAAAAGTCACATTTGATTTATTATTACTTCCAGTGTGGTTTACTATTTCATTCTTTTTGTTTAAAAAAAAAAAAAAAAAACATACAAATTAAACAGACTATGTATTTGACTGGTGGCCCAACTTAACTACCTTCTTATAATCCAATAAATATAGCACAAGACTTGTAAAGAATAACTAAATAATTACCACAACTCATAGCACAGTGGGGCAAAAATAACAGTGGGTCCAGTTCCAATTTTAAAGGTTGATACGTAAAATTTTTCATTTTTATTTCTTTAATTGAATTTTAGACATTTTGACAGAGTTCTGTGGAGAGTAATTTTAGTCATTTTTATGGAAAAATATGAATAGTTTTTACGTCTTATAATTACGTAGTTACGTCAAATTATAATGGGTTTATCTAATTTTTTTGTTTGCTTGTTCAGATAAAAGCGATCTTACAAATTAAGTTCTTTCAAAAGGGGAGCAAGAGATTCCAAAATTTAATTTCCTCAATATTTGAGACCAACACTTTAAAAAAAAATAGCAAGGAATCTTGCTCATGAGTCTAAGATTACTAAAATCTCTTAGATGTCATTAGGCATCTTCAAAAAAATGGTATCTCAGAGACCTCGGTCAAAGAGTGAGGAAGTGGATTCAATACTTTTTTTCCTCGGTAATTTGATAGCAAAACTGCGACATTTTGCTGAGGACTCCTTTTCACAAGACTTAGATTGCTGAGGTCTCTGAGATCTCATTTTCCTGAATATGACGATTTTTGATAGTTTTAATAGATTTCGAGATCAAATAAAATAATAATTTTAAAATCTCAAAAAATTTCAATAATTCATCAAACAGAGGACTTAACATAGCTATTAATTTTTTTTTTTGATTCCTGCAACCATATTTCGTTTAAAGTGCCCCACTGTGTGAAAACATTAAAACTTAAGCTCACAACTCCATATAAGTATGACACCAAAGCGGGAGGCAGATACATCTTTTTTTCGGGTTGATTCCAAAAAATAAAAGAAGCCACAACAATGAAGCTTAAACAAAAAAAATAACTTTAACCGAGACATTGAAACAGGTGGAAAATAACGTGGATTTAATGTAACTTCATCAGATTCAGACCCTGTACCTGTATATACTATACAGGTTGCCCATAATTCGGCGGTTTTTTCTGTGATAAAGCTGAAGGAAGAGAGAACAGAGTGTGGCATTGGGTATAGCAGAAGTTCACCATACATATACCTGCTTCGCCTGGCCTAGTAGGTTATAAGCAAAAAAAAAACACGAGAAAAAAAAATAACACAATCGATGAAAAGAAAAACAAAACAAATAAATGAGGCCAAGGTTGCATACCTTGAAAAGCTACTATACGACTGGAAACTTAATTTTTCGTGATGACCTCGACAGGTAGTGCGCGATCGCAACTCATTTAATCACCGAAAAAATACACAACATTTTTTTGTTATTTCGGTGATTGATGTTGAACGGTGGCCGCGGCTGGCCCCAGTATGTTTTTTTTTTTTTTTTTTAACTCTTGTATAAACACAGATTATTCATAGATATTTAATTAGAAGATACAATTTTATGTTTGTTTTGAGAGATTTGTTTGTTTTCAAGTTCAATCCAAGGAATGCGTTCGATAATAATTTATTCGAGATTTAAAGAACAAATAAGGAAGAACGGAAGAACCTTCTAAGATTGATTTTTAATTTTTGTTTAAACACAGAGTGACAAGACATGTAACATTTGATAGTAAAACAAGCCAAAGATTTCTGTGAGAAATGTTAAATAAAGTGTTTCTGGGAAATTCTGGCTACGTATCTGCAAAACATATAGACAGTCACCTGCACCCCAGCTTAACAATAGAAGCTTAAACTCCACTTTTGGTTTTAATTTTAGTTAAGCAGAACAATTGAACTAAGTCCAACTGCCCATAAATAGTAAAACTGGTTACTTTAAACTTGTCTTTTGGGCCTGGGTATTTTAATGTCGATTTTGTAGAACCATTACGAAGAAAATTGGAACAAACAAAATCCAATCAGATAAATTTCATCAAAATCTAAAAATCAGTTTTCAACGACGATTTTCGAAAAGTATAATTACTTTCTAGAATTAAACAAAGATAAGACACTCCAACACTTTATATTCAGTTTAAACTATTTTATTTTTCTAAAAGTTTTGTAAATTTTAAGCCTCTTGAGACAACTTCATTTTGTGTTTTTTCTTCCCTTTTTTTATTGTTTGTAACCACAGCAACTATAAATGCATTTTAATTGCTTTCAACAATTTATAATTAAACATTAACACTGTCACCATAAAATCCATTTAACGTATATAGATGACACAAGATGAGTGCAAAAATTGTGCGATGCATTCGAAATACTTACACGAAACGAATACACGGTCTTTGGCTATAGGAGTTGTTGTAAATAGTAAAATTGCGACTCAACGACGACGACAACGCATGAAAATCTCTTCAAACTATAATAATCATCCCGCCACAAAATGTTTATAATTTAATGTGGAAGATCTTGCCTGTGGCCTACTTAGAATGTACGAAGAGTAATTATAAAATTAAATTCTAAAAATATAACATCTTTGACATCGTGAAGAAAAAAATAAAACTATATAGCGAATTTTGTTGAAAAATTGTATTTACGTAGCTCTTTTGAGAAGCAAAAAATTAAATAAACACAAAAAAAAAAAGGAATGAATTGTGTGTTTTTAGTATTTGGAAGGAATTTTTATACAGTTTTGAAATGTGTATACATATATGGAATTTGCTTGAGTGTGCGCTTATGACCAAACATTTCTTTTAAATTAATAATAATAACCTTTTGAAAAGTGATCACCACCTAGCAGGATTTTTCGGTGTCATATGTGTTAATTCACATTTAAAACTTATGACGGTCAAATTTTTACGACTGAATAGTCATGCAACAGAAAAAAGTAATAGAATAAAGATTGAAGATTAAAGAAAATACAAATTTCCAGAAGAAAAATATTTTTTTCAAAATTGTAAAAACAAGCTCCACAAAAAAAAATTACATCACTTAAAAATCAGTTTTTTTGTGAAAAGCAACGAGGTGAACTAACAGGTTTATAATCCACATATCCTTACTTACTTAAAGGGCAGAACGATATCGATAAATCGATTGAAAATTCTTATTAGTTTGAATAGTATTTACTACAATTGAAAGATTTTAATAGAAAAAAAAAACAATTTTACAGTTGTTTTTTTACTTTTTAGTGGCGGTAAGTACATATATACACGGTATTCCACAGTCACAATCATACAAACATTTTAGGAATCGGCCGGGGTTTTGCATGTGGTAAAAATGAAATGGCCTTATAAATCATAAAAACCATTATAACCTCCAAACGAAACGAAAACGAAAAAATTACTTCTTAAGTTTTTCGACTTAAAATGACCTCAAGAATCCATGATTTTTCTCTGCGTCGGTGACTGTGGGACACCTTGTTCTCATAATGGTAAGTTATGCATTCATAACAAAAATTGAACTCAAAATTTTTATCAGACTTGTCATAACGATGATAGAGAAGACAAAAAAAGCTCGTCTTCCTATCTGTTCGGCTTATGCCTAAATGGCTGGATCCATTCTACTGGTCTGCAACAAAAATCGCCTTTAAATAAAACCCTACTTTTCTTATGGATTTTGGCATGTTGAATCCGAAAACGAAGTCAAAAATACTGTGGCACATCACGTTTTTGAGATATTTTATCATAAACATGTCAAAACCCTGTTTTTTGGATTTATTTGAAGTTGAATTTTTTCACCACTAAATATATTTTTGCAAAACTGTTAAAGAGATCTTAAAGAATTGTATTTCATCTTTCTAAATCAATTTGAATCTTTTCAAAATTATTTTTTTTTTCTCAGAATAGCAAAGATTCCAAAAACAACTTGCTAAAAAAAATTTAAAAACTGATGCAATGAAACTTTGCCGCATTGTATCTTTTAAGGGTCTAACTGCAGAGAGTCAGATTTATGGCAATAATTGTATAAAATTGTAAGTTTAATAGTTCTTGTAAACACATTTTTTCTCCTTGACCAATAGGTATTGAAATAAATCACTTTTAAAAATACAGTTGGCTAAATGGGTTGGGAAGCGTTGGGAAAGGGGATATTTTTGTCTGTTGCAATTAAGACTTTGAGGAATAATAATAAGAAAAGTTCAACCTCTAATGAATTTTTGTGATATCAAAACCTGGTTTGACTGTACTATCAGTGAAATTAAGTAATGGAAACAACCCCTTTGGATTTTAATAAGCTTAAATAATTCTTTTTTTTTATTTCTCTGGTCAAAATGTTCTTTATATATGGAAGAGAAGTTCCACTATCTTCCAAATAAGATGTTATTTTCAGTGTAAGCCGTAGAAATTTTTTAATCACGTTTTTTTTAATAACGTTAATTGTGAGTAAACATTAAAGAATAGAGACAAATCTATTACCATGTGAAAACTAATATTATGTGGAATAAGTCCTCCAAATTTGAGCTGAATAGTCACAATATTTTTATTTTTTTTTTTACCAGGACAACCTAATCTAAGAAGGCTCTTTTCTGCAAATCGTTCATATTTTTCAATAATCAATCAGAAAAAACTGAACGTGGTAGAATTTTTCTGAAACTAGACTTGGATTAAGACAAGTCAAATCTGTCATAATTTTAAAAAGATATTTTAAGGCAAAAAAACATTAATTTTTGCACACCAGTGTTGTTTTCAAACATCAAACGGTAACGGTACCTGCTATTCAATTTTTTTTTTAATTTTACAAGATCTTATTTTTTACAAAAATTCATTCATTTTTCATTTTATTTTCAAATTCAAAACTAAAAAATCCATAAAATAGTTTTAGGAAACGCTACCTTTGAGTGCAAAGCCATTTTCAAAGAATGGTTTAACGAACCATTTTTTGTAAAAATATAGGCATCAAAATTTCAAAAAAAAAAATTAAGGTTTGAAAACTCAATATTTTGAAAACTCCTTAGTGCATTTTTTTTGCAACATACTTAACAACTTTAGAATATTAAAAAAAAAATATTTTATGCAAAAAATACGAATTTCACACCAATGTTCGGCAAAGCACCAGAAAGTGAAAAAAAATCAATAAATATCACTCTTGTCCGTTAAGCATTGATTTGAGCCTTAGCGTCATTTAAAGGGCTTTATAGAAAAGACTTCTGCCAGGAATATGCTTTCGCTAACATTGCTGTTTCTCGACTATATACAAATTTCATGATCATCTGATTCCAATATTTTTTGTTGGCCTTTCATTTTGTTTGTACTTTTTCATATTTAGGCCTTAAGCAACTTGAATGAATAATTTTAATCAAGTGTGAAAGTTTTGAACTGGTCGTTCAATATTTTCTATGTTTTTTGGTGTGCTTTGCTTAATTGATATTAAGTTAGTAAAAGTAACTTTCACGGATCGAAAAATGGATAGGCACATAATTTGTCGTTAGTAAGTTGGATAATTTTGAAACTGCCGTTCTATGTTTTCTATGTTTTTTTTTTGATATAATTAATAATTTTTGTAATAATTTTCAATTAATTTGTTGTTAAATAGTTGTAAAAATCAATTTTGTCGTGCGATGTTATTTATGCGATTTTCGGTTATATTTTGACGAATCGAAGTTGAGTTTAACCGTGCAATTATCTATGTTTTCTGGGTTCTTTATAGCTTGACACCAAGTTAACGTAGCACCACCTCAAAAAGGGCCAGTTGGCTTGTGTTTTAATAACTCAAAATTAATAAGTTAAGAATTTGTCGTTCTATGTTTTTTGTTTTTTTTTCAAAAAGTGGTAAAATCTTTAAAACTTAACATTTTACTACTTTGCCTTTAACAACTAATTGTTAATTAGTTGTGATAAATAAAAATTTTTTCAAGCGATGTTTTTGATGTGTTTGCCAACTTAATAAACTCATTTAACCCCGTGAAAATGACAAACTTACTGTATTACGTTTAATATACCTAACAAATTTTAAAATTTTTTTGGATGTAACTGTAACTTCATATGCATTAGTGAACTAAAACTAAAAAAAACTAAATAAAATTTCCCCACAGTGTTAGAATTGTAACATACAGTGGACTCTCGTTTACTTGAACAAATGATATCTTAATTAATCAAACAGCTTGAACACGCTGTTTTTCCCTTGTGAGTATTCTATAACTTGAACAGGAAGTTGTCAAAGCTCGGTAACTTGATTTTTTTCATTACTAACTCTAAAAGATGAACAGTTAAGATATTTGCAATCTCTTTAACTTGAACAAATTTCAAACAATTTATTTTTGAATTGCTTGAATTTCTTTTTGTAGGACACTACGTTCATAAAGTGTTTTCATAAGGGTATCTTATAGGGTTTCCATTATTTTATTGTGTTTGCTTAAGGTCTTCTTCCATTTTTAAGTGAATTTTACTAAAGGAAATGCGTGATTTTGTATGTGTTAGAAAAGACAATAAATCAGAATTTTTTGACTCTAATAATAGACGGAAATAATTGTTGAGCAAATTATGAAAGAAAAACGCGTAACTTTTATTCAAAAAAATGCAAAAAAAAAAAAGAATAATTTGTTGGTTTGATCCAGTAACTTGAACAATCCAGTAACTTGAACAGACGTGGTTTTGTTTGTGTTTAAGTTAACAGAAGTCCACTTTATAATCAATGGCTAATTACAGACAGCATATTTATCAATTAAAATTTTAATACAAATGATGTTAAGAACTATTCCGGATTTAGGAAAATAAAACAAAAAACACAGAAAACATCGCATGAAAATGGAATTTGTCACAACTAACTAACGCAAATTATTCACTCACCCATTTTTCGATTCGTCAAAGTTTTTTTGGTGTGCCTTTTACCTTCTGCTCAACGTTCATTGTTTATTAAGATTAAAAATCATAAATTAAAAAAGATACTTTTTGTATTAACTAATATTTGCTTGGTTCAAATCATAATTTAAAACGGGCAATTTTACTATTTTGCACTAGTTTTTGCCCCCTTACTTCAAAAATTGGATTGCTTTGACAGAAACGAGTGCTCACCAGAGATTAAAATATTTTCCCTTCCTAATAAATTCCAGATCGACGTAATTTAATAAATTAGTTTTGTTTGCTTTTTTTAAGGAAAGGATTTTATTTAGCTTTTTGTGAATTTATGTACAGGGTGGCGCACGAATCGTGTTACAAAAATAAAACGTAATAGCTTTTTTCTGTGTAATCGCCTTATTTTTTTTTCTATTTTGTAGGTTACTATTTAGATTTATAAAAATGGATGCTTGGGATACGGAGAAAAGAATTTGGATAGTGCAACGGTACCATGCTTTGCAGTCCGTCATTTCCGTCCAAAGGGAATTTAGGCGGGAGTTTGGTGGTAATCCCCCGAGTAGATGGACCATTATGAGGTTTGTAAACATGTTTGCCGAATCTGGAAGCATTGCACGAAGGCCGTACCATCGAGATGCCAATGTTCGGGTTCAGGATAAAATCGCAGCAGTAGCATCTGCAATACAGGCCAATCCGAGCGTATCGACCCGAAACTTATCGGGGCAAATTGGAGTTAGTAGATGGCCATTACAACGGATACTTCATGACGATTTAAACTTGTTTCCGTACAAAGTCCAAATTACTAGCAAGTTAAACCCTCAGGATTTGCCTGTTCGCCTGGAATTTTGCCAAAAAATGATATCAATGGCCGAAGAAGACAACACATTGATCAATTGTTTGTTCATGTCTGATGAGGCCCATTTTGATCTTAACGGCAATGTAAACATGCAAAATTGCCGTATATGGAATGAGTCTAATCCAGAAATGCTCCATGAGACGGAACTGCAGCCGTCACTGTGTGGTGCGCAGTTTCATCAAGGTGTATTGTCGGGCCGTACGTCTTTGAAGAAAACGGTGTAACCGTTACTGTCAATGGGGACCGTTATTTAAAGATGTTGAAGGAGTTTTTTTACCCAGAACTGCGCCGAAGACGTATACCATTCAACAGCGTTTGGTTTCAGCAAGATGGAGCAACTGCACATATAGCCAGACCAGTTATGGCGGAGCTAAACAAAAAATTCACAAACAAATTAATTTCTAGGAACTCCACTCTTCGCTGGCCCCCAAGGTCACCTGACCTGACTGCACCAGACTTCTTTTTATGGGGTTATGTCAAGCAAGAGGTGTATAAAACGAAGCCCAGGAATTTAACTGAATTAAAGCAGTCCATAACGACAATACTTGAGGCGATCCCAACTTCAACTCTTCAGGCCGCAATGAATAATTTTTTGATCAGGTGCCGCATATGCGTGGGAGAACGTGGAGGTCATTTGCGGTCTATAATCTTTAAAAACAACTAACTATTTAAAATAAAATTTAATTTTCTAACCAATAAAAAAAAAATGAAATACATCGATTAAAAAAAAAAGTTTTTTGAATTTCTTATTGTAGCACAATTGGTGCGCCACCCTGTTTTAAGTCTACAAAATCCTTTACCTGCTCACCACTCATTACAATGAATTTAACTCAGTGTAACTGACTTTTCCTAAATAGAGATTTAGTTAACTGATCAACTAATCATCGTTGATAGAAATTTAGTGAATAAGAGAGTTCTTCGTAAATCTAAGCTTCATATACATTAACAGAGTGTAAATACGATAATTTCTAAATATATAGCTCAGGGATTAAAAACCAACATTTTTAATTTCACTGCTTTTTTAAGGTAAAATTAGATTTATTTATTACACGTTAATTGACAACATTACCGGTTAAAATTGTAAGAAAAATTGCATAAAATAAAGCATTTTTTTTAAATTGCGAGGATAAATAAAAGTTTGAAACTATAACTGCAAAAGGAGTAGGAGCCAAACGCAAAACTAGTCACTAATTCAGTAGCTCATCACAAACGATGACATTGTATTTTGTATTGTAAATAAAGTACATCACTATGACACTAAAAAATGTATTTATTTCTGTTAAATACTCGAACTATAAATTTTAATTTTTTTCAATAAAAAATTGGATTAAAAGTCTGTGAAATTTTTAAAAACTATAAAAAAAAATATAAATTTCAATTTTTTAATGCAAGCTGCTTCAAAATTAACAAAAGTATGAACAAATTGGGCCTAAACGCTAAAAACTTTTAATGCACCATTTAAATTTAATCGATGATTTGAAAATTTAATACGGAAAGTGAATAAATTTAAGCTTAAAACTAAAACAAACGACTTTTTAATGAGAAAATAAAAATTTAAATACTATTTTTTTAATACAAAAAATCTCGTTTTGTAGATTTATTTGGAATATTTTTCAATATCAACAAAATGCCAAATACAAGATTTAGTTAATAAAATTTGATTTAATTTGATAAGTTCCAATTTGTTCAAGAATTTAAAATACCTTTGGACTGACACAACATACGATATGGTGATTCACCTTGAAATAAAGAATTGCTGATTTTCAAACTAAAACTGAAACCAGAATATATGTATTGAACTTATCGAAAATTTGTTTATCAATTCAATTTTTCATAAATAAAAAAGTCTTAACTTCAAAACTAGTTTGTAGTGAATGAAATATTTTGATTATTGATAACTATGTATCATGATGGCCATTCAATTACCAACAATTATTTTAGTATTATTAAAAAAAAAAAAAACTGATAAACAGTGACTCATCAACATAAATTCATTTTAGATGCCTTTTTCAGTAGATTCTGAACTAAAAAATCAATAGCAATCTTAGTTATAAATAAACCAGCAGGCCAGACAGAACAATATTTTTCTAAGAAAATGAAAATTGCTTATGACCCAATTTATTGATGTCTCTTAAAAAAAAAAAAACTGTCAATAGTACGTGATTTTAAGTTTTAAGTTATAAAACAATCATCAGGGCTTAAGCTGATGAATTAAGTGACTAAATCACGTAGAAGCTTAATACAATATTTTGGGTATAAAAATTGACCTCTAAAACAAGTATAATTTTATAACCTTGGTTAAAGCACATCTTTTGATTTCAAATTTTAGTTAATGAGTTGTTCTTTTAATTTAAAATAAATGTACATATGTACAACATAAGTACGTGACATATGTAAGTAAGAGTAAGATTATGGATCAGTGTCAAATATTATATTTCCAGAACGTAAAATAATACTTAATATACTTATTCCAATTTTTGAAAGTCACAATAGGTGTCGTCTCTTTTCACTTCTTTTTCCTTTCTTAAATCTCCAATGCCTTCCATGGGTTATTCAAAGTAATTTCTTAGGATTGCTTTTGATTCACAATTTAATTTAAGGTCGCTCGAAACACGCCTAGTGTCACCTACCCAGACAGTTTTTTTTTTTGTCGAATTACATGTCAAAGTGATATATTCTTTAAGACTCCAATTTTATACAATTATAGCAATCGATAGTCTCTGCAATTGAAGAAAACAATATTTTATCACTCCATTTCTCCTCAAAAGAGGTGAAATTATGACATTCTCGAAAATTATCTTTTTTTTTAATTTTTAATTAAATTTTAATAGAAAAATGAATAACTTTGGCTTAAAGGGACTTTAACAGGACTTTATTTGTGATATTCTATTGACTATGGCATATTTACAAAAAGTATATCAGTTTCAAAAATGTTGACTAACATAGTTTCTATGAAACGAGGACGATATAAGAAAAACGAAAGTTCACTCAGGCGTATACGTACTATTTTCAACCATATTTTTTTTCTTATAAATCTAGTTAAGGATAATAAATAAATCTTCTTTTTTAATTGACAAAAAAAAACAAAAGTTAATATTTTTAAACAAATTATTAGAAAAAATCTGTATTTCATCCTTTTTGTTTGCTTTTGGGCTTAAGAAAAAGAAATTAAAAGCCAAACTTATGTTTGGAGTCGTAAAAATGAAAAAATACTAATTTTAACAAAAATTTAAGTGTCCTAGGCCACGTGTATTGATGCATATAGACTATGAGCCGACAGCAAATTTGGGGAGAGGATGTGTAACCAAAATCTGGGTATGAGGATTTACAGGTGCATGCAACGTGATATGAAATGCCAAAGTCTGGCAGGTCTCTTTTTCGGCTTTTGAAGGGACCATTTTAATTTATTTAAAAAAATATTAAATATGATGCTCTGTCGTTTTTCCTAAGCATTAACATCTTAGTTGTTTTTTTTTCCCGTGGTAGGTGCATATCAGGCTCTATGAGGATCGAAAAACGCGTGCTCATAGAAGTGTGAGATTCTTGCTACACTAAAACCAACTCCACTTCCCGATTGCAACTAAGTTGAAACTTATCTAGCAATTTATTTTTAACGAAGTTAAGTTACGTGTTGCAGGTTACTTTCCGGTGAAAGTTCCTGCTTAATCTGCGATTTTAAAGCGGTTTTCTGTTCACCGCTCCAAGTCGGAAGGTTTTGTTCTTCGCAGAAGGCGTACTAAATTCGACTCGTCAAGAATGTCAATAATCGTTGAATTAGCGTGTTCTAATAGTCGATTTCTATGTTTTTGCGCGAAACTTTTTATTTCTTCGCGCACCGTAGGAATCCCGAGATCCCTGTGAAGATCTTCGTATCTTATATACCACGGAGCATTTACAAATGATCTAAGCAATTTATTTTCAAACGTTTGTAAGTTATTTAAGTTTGTATTGCAGGTACAACCCCAAAGTTGTATGCTATAAGTCCAAACAGGTTTAAGAACCTGTCGACATAAAATCAATTTATTTTCAATACTAAGCTTTGAATATTTACCGAGTAACCAATTCATATCTCTTAATTTACTTTTTAGTTCTTCGCATTTCGTTTTCACGTGCGGCTTCCATTTTAATTTCGCGTCTAGAGTCATTCCCAGATACTTTGCCTCATTTGCAAATGGAACACGAGCGGTATTAAGAAAGACGGGTAATCTATTTATTTTTTTATACGTAAAGTTTACGTCCGGTGACTTTTGTTCATTGAGCGCTATTCGCCATGTTTTTGTCCACTCATTGACATTATTAATGGCATTTTGTTATTTAATTGTAGCTTTGCTAGTATTGCAGTATCATCAGCAAACGTGGATACGATAGTGTCTTTTGTTTGAGGTATATCGTTTGTAAATAAAAGGTACAGAACTGGACCTAATACACTTCCTTGTGGTACCCCAGCCACTATTTCTTTGAAATCAGAATAGTCATTTCCGTGCCTTACACGAAAGTCTTTCATTTAGATATCCGTTTAGAACATTGTAAAGTCCTTCAGGCAGCACTTGTCTTAATTTGAATTTGAGGCCTTCGTGCAACACCTTGTCAAACGCCTGCGACACGTCCACAAAAACAGTCAAACAGATTTTCTTTTCTTCAAGAGTTGTTGACGTTCCAATTAATAGAACTCAAGATGTAGCCATTTTATACGAACTTTATCATTCCTTTTTTTAGAGATTTGAAACAAAAAAATCAACAGAGCAAAGTTAAAAAAAAAGTCCGATAGGGTTTGTTTAAACGCTCTTAGACTAATATTTTTGATTTAAATATTAAATGCAATTAGTAAAACTTTTGGTTTATTTATCGATGTAAGGCATTTTAATTATTTTATTTATAAAACTGATAATAACACAAAAAAAAAACATTTTGAATCTTGAACCAGTTTGTTTCTTGAACCTCTTGACAAATTAACACCTTTCAAAATAAACACGTGTGTGTGGGCTTTGTTGAACCTTATTATGTTAATGTGAAAAACATTTTGAATTTTATGAATTAAGTGGCTTAAAATAAAAACACTTAAATTTAATTTTCCCCAGTTTCTAATAAAATTAAAATTTAAATAATTTAAATATCATTATGCATTTAGCATGAAAATTATTCCAAAACTTGTATCGTTGTAATAATTTACTCATGTTTTATGTGCATGAGTAAAAAAACACACATAAAAAAAAGAAAAGCATATCATGTCTTAAGACTTCCCGGAAAAATCAAACATTCATCTTAAAACTGTCACTTATGTGTTATGAATTTTGATATTTATGTGAGCTGTTTTGAATGAACTATTTTTATTAACTGGTTCATATACGTTTGTATAAATATATATGTATGTGCATGAGAATTCAAGAATATGGCTTATGAATATCAATTATTTTTAGCTTACGATTTAATTACTTTCTTAATAACATTTTTTGCTTCATTACATAAATTGGCAAATATTTTAGTTTCAGCAAAATATTTAAGCCTTTAACAGAATTGGATTCTTTTTGAAGAACTTGAAAAGGTTGACAAACCAAATATATTATGTCCGGTAAACATTGAATTGTTCTAAGACCGCGTATAAGGTATAACTCACTTTATGATACGACAAGGAAACTAACAAGTTGTTGAATAAAAACCAGATCACTTTTTTTCAATATGGTAGTCTTCCCCTTACCCTGAGCACCCCAAAAACTGTGTTTTATAAAGGGGAGATGTAGCCAAACTTAAATCGAACAAAAAAATTTGCCCATCGATTGAATAAATTTTAATAAATTTTTTGACAGAATTTGCTCCACTGTGAACTTCTTGCACGATTTTCTCAGAATCTTTTACTTATATGGAAAAAAATTTGTTTATCCTTTTTGTGAAGAAAAACATAAACTACAATTTGTACCTTCACATTTTTTTCAAAAAAAACTTATAGTTTTTGATAAATTAAGCAAAAAGTGAATTTACCTCCTTTAAACCCCCAAAAAATGTTGCCAACAACGAGTCGAAATTATTAAAATTTACAGCCGAAATTCGGAGTCAGTGGCCTCAACGTTAAGAGCGCGACGTCCAATTAATGGTCGTCATAATCGTCCTAGCAAATCAACAATAGAGCGTCTTGTGGACAAATTTAAATCCACAGGCACAGTACAAAATGTTCCCGTGCCAGTGAGATAAAGAAGTGCCCGTAGAATATTGCTGCCGCTGAGGCTTCAGTTGCAGAAAGCCCAAATGTGTCTCTTACACGTCGTTCTCAAGCGTTGGGCATCTCTGTGATGTCGTTGTGGCTAATTTTGCGAAAAGATCTTGGCCTACATCCTAACAAGATTAAATTGACACAAGAACTGAAGCCGCTTGACCACCAGAAGCGTCGTATGTGCGTGAATTGGGCTGAGCAACAACTTGTAAATGATTCGGATTTTCATCGAAAAATCATCTTCAGCGATGAGGCTCATTTCTGGCTGAATAGCTTCGTCAAAAAACAAAATATGAGGTATTGGTCAGCCAGCAATACACACGTGCTCTATGAGTCATTATTGCATCCCGAAAAAATTACGGTTTGGTGTGGTTTATGGGCCGGCGGCGTCATTGGGCCGTACTTCTTCCGTGATGATCAAGACCGGCACGTTACTGTCAATGGGGATCACTACCGTTCAATGGTAGCCGAATATTTTTGGCCCCAATTGGATGATATGGACTTAAAGGACGTGTGGTTCCAACAGGACGGCCGGCGCCAGAAGCCACACAGCGAATGTCACAATCAATTTATTGGAAACCAAGTTTGGAGAACGTGTTATCTCACGAAATGGTCCAGTCGCTTGGCCGCCCCGGTCGTGCAATTTGACGCCGTTAGACTATTTCCTGTAGGGCTACGTCAAGTCTATGGTCTATGCCTAGAAGCCAGCGACCATTGATGAACTTCGTACGAATATCGAACGTGAAATTGCAGCAGTATCGGCCCATTTATGCTTGAAAACCGTCGAAAATTGGGTTCAGCGTCTGGACTTCTGCAAGCGTGCCCGTGGTGGCCATGCAAAAGAAATTGAGTTCCATACATAATGGCATCAAACGTACTTTCACAGGAATAAAGAATTTGATATCCAAAACTGTTTTTGTTTTATTTAAGGAAACTTTTGTAGCGCTCTTATTGAAAATCCCGATATTTTATTAACATGTAAAATGCCTTCATGTGAACGTGTCAGCTTTATTAAACATTCTTTTTTTTCATTTGATAATCGGGAAAGAATAAAGATATTTTAGTAGTATTCTTTTTGTTAAAATAAACTCATAATAAGATTCACATTATCCATCACTTATTCTTTAATATTCATTTTTTTCAAGAACCTAACCTTAATCTCTTAAAAAAAATGTGAAAAGTACCTCTATTTAAAATAAATAACAAAGAGACTAATATCAATGAATTTTTACAATTTTTAAAACATATATGTACATATTTAAAGGAGTTTAATGTGTAAGAGTGTATAAACGTGAGCTTCTCTCCAAATCTCCTAATATTTTAGAGACAAAAATCTGCAAAGCAGAATCTTTTTGTTTCTCTTCTAATTATTCTAATACCAAAGTCAAATTCTCTTTAAAAACATGTTGCTACATTAACCTCTTGATTCCAGAATCTCCAGAAATGAAAAAGATTTGAGCAAATAAAAGGAACAGGGTTACCTTCAAGGAAATTAAGGAGTGACTTTTCAAAATTTGGTTTATTGTATTTTTTTTTTTTAATTAAATCCAAGCCACTTTTACAATTCAGATTTGAAGAATTCTTTTAGAAAGTTGACAAAGAATTTCTAGATTATTTTTGAATCAAAATTTACTGGCCATGAAGAAAAAATATTAAATTTTGCTGTTTCTGATTTGCACGCTTTTGCAAAAAAATGACAAAATAAATATCGGCCATTTTGTTAGGAGACCATCATAACTAAAAATTCGTTGTTTTGAGATAAATACGATTTAAAATTTCGGTTTTGTGCAAAAATATAAAACAAAAAAACCTACTACTATTTGTTTTCAGGAATATCTCCTTTTTTAGTTCTTGAATTGTGTTTTCAATATTTTTGGTGTAATGAAGTTTTAAAATAAAAATTCTTTCAGAAAAGGATGCATAAGCCACACATTTGCTTAAGCATAAAATTAACTTTTATTAATATGCTACAAATTTGTTCTCTTCTTTGATTTTGTTTCCAGAATAAAAATGTATAGTTTTAGACCAATACATGATAGATAAAGAAAAGGAAGATACTGGAAAATACTATAGGTTTTTTCAAATTCACAAGGTTTCTTTATTACCTAAATTCTGTATAAATGTTTGTACTAAATTTTCAACAAGGTAAATTTTATTATTCTTTGAAGAAGGCTCCCTTCTTTAATATCTTTAAAAAAAAAAAGAAAAACATATCTGTTTCGGTTCTTAGTAAGGTTTTACATTTTGAATATTTCTTGTAAGGTCTAATTTCCTTAAATGAATGCTCAAAAATATATAAAATGACTGAATATTATTAATCAATTATTCATTTAAAATTAATCTCAGCAATGATACTATATAAAGCCTCTAAGAGAGAAAAATTGGTGTATTTTTTTTTTTTTTTTGTTGAAATTAGAACTTTTGCCTCGTATTTTTACATTTATGTATCAAAGACATCAAAGTTACCATTTTTTAATTTTTAATTTCCAAGCTTCCCACAAATTTGCCTTAACCCCTTTGAGTCTCAAACAAAATAGTATTTAAGATCGCTTCAAGATTAGAGTGGGTGCCACAATTTGTGATGTACTACCACCATCAAATGAGAGCCCTTGATTTGATATAACAACTTTGTCAGCTCTCTTTTCCCAGATATTGGGTTTTTAATTGTTAAGGAAAATCTGTCTAGGGGCAAATTTGAGGGTATCATTTTTGAGTAATTTTTTTTTAAACTGGCTAACTAGTCACTAAGCTAGTCTGCCTGAGCCATCACTTGTATCAAGCTACATTTTTCATAATTGAGAAAGAATTTTGTTTTTATTTTGGCTTAATTTATGATCAATTTTTCTTTTTACAAAAATTGGTAAGTAGCGTAGGCAATACTACATAATTTAAAAATCTCTTTTATCCTTTTTTAACTCAGTTTTTGGGTTGTTCCTTAGCCCTAGGAGCTACTTGCCATTTCATATATATGAATTCATTTTTTTTGAGGACCATCTAATGTGTGTTTGTTTTTTTTTTTAATAAAATCTAAGTTTTGAATAAAATAATCAGAAAAGAGATATTTAAAATCCAAAAGTTATGTAGGATTACCCAATGCCAGTAGGCTAAAGTATTTATTTTCAATTCAGAATGGCTCTTTTAATCAATCCTTATATGGTAATATTTATTTTTAATTTGTTAGGGAATACTACACCCACTGAAGAAGCGCCAAAATAGATTTGGAAACAATGTCCCAAAAAACATTGAACACATTGTTGTTTTAGTTTTTTGTCTCAATTTAGTTGATATGTCTTTATTTCATTGATTTTAAAATGAAACAATGCCAAAAATAATAAATTAATATAGTCAATAGGGAAAGAGAGCCTAAAATATGAAAAATTGCCAAAAATAGCCGCCACTTTAGAAAATATGGGCATTAGAAAATAGCTCCCAAGTAAGAAGTGCCCAAATCGATTTGAAAACAATGCCCAAATAACGCTGAACGTATTGTTGTTGCATTTTTTTCTATTTCAGTTGATATTTCCGTTTTTCTTTCTTTTAAAAAATAAAAATTGCCAAAATAAATGATTCAAATAGTAAATGGAAAGTAGAGCCTAAAGTAGAAATAATTGACAAATACAACTGTAATATAAGAAAAAATGCCCCCATGTGTTTTAAGGGTGATTGCGAAAAATTTATTCATGGGCGATGCGTCCCATCTCTGGAAGTCTTTTTTAAACCTTATTACTATCGGGTTTTTCAATAAGAGCGCTACAAAAGTGTTTTTAAATAAAACAAAAACGGTTTTGGATATCCATGAAATTCGTTCGATGTCATTATGTATGGAACTCGATTTCTTTTGCATGGCCACCACGGGCACGGTTGCAGAAATCCAGACGCTGAACCCAATTTTCGACGGTTTTCAAGCATAAATCGGCCGATACTTCCGCAATTTCACGTTCGATATTCGTACGAAGTTCATCAATCGTCGCTGGCTTGCTGGCATAGACCATAGACTTGACGTAGTAGTCCAACGGCGTCAAATCAAGCGGCTTCAGTTCTTGCGTCAATTTAATCTTGTAAGGGTGTAGCCCATGATCTTTTCGCAAAATTTGCCACAACGACGTCACAGAGATGCCCAACACTTGAAAACGACGTGTGAGAGACACATTTGGGCTTTCTGCAACTGAAGCCTCAGCGGCAGCAATTTTCTCTACACTACGGGCACTTCTTTGTCTCACTGGCACGGGAACATTTTGTACTGTGCCTGTGGATTCAAATTTTTCCACTAGACGTTCAATTGTTGATCTACTAGGACGATTATGATGACCATAAATTGGACGAAGTACTCTTAACGTTGAGGCCACTGACTCCGAATTTCGGTAGTAAATTTTTATAATTTTGACTCGTTGTTGGCTCGTATATCTTTCCATCATGAAATGTCAAACCTTACTGAAGAGAAATGTCAAAAGAGCGGCAGAAATATGGCTTCGTTTGCTGTCCCTGTCGCTCTACTTTTGTAGCGTCCCTATTGAAAAACCCTTTATAACCTTTCACAACCATTTCTAAAAACTTTTCGTACTCATTGAAATATCAGCCAATTTTGAGAATAAATGGCGCAAATTCTACAGAAACAATTTGCATGCAAAATAAGATTTCCACTTTAACATTTGGTCTAAACTTAAAGTAGTTTTGGGCAATATTTACAATTTTGTCTTTGCTTTTGGGCGATACAAAAAATTTTTAGGCAATTTTTCTTTTATGCAATGATGCGCACCCATTTACAGTATCAATTTTGCATCCTCCCCAGTTAACTATTAAAAGTTTGGTGACTAAATGCAAGTTAACCAGTTCAGTAACTGTCAGTGGAATACAGTAACAATTAGAATGTGCTTGAGTACCCTAGGTAGTCATTTCACTCAACGCAGACCTCTACCAATAAATAACTTCTTTTGGTCCAAACTGAATGATTTGGATGTGAATGTCAAGTACAAAGTTCAAACAGAATAGCACTTCACATCACTTTTGTGATGCCACAAAAATGATTTAAGGCTTAAAGGTAGGGTTATTTCTCGCCAAGGTAAGTTGAATTGACCACAAAGAGATTTAATCAACTAATACTTTGTTGCCACCAAAAAGATAATCCATGATTTGAGGAAGAGGATTTATGTGGTGTTTCCACCGCATGAAAAGATAAAAAAGAAAATTATCTCTGACAGCACACTTCAAAAGCAGAATAGATTTCATTTTTTCTTATGAAGTGAAAGTGAGATAGATTGACTCATTTGTGTCAACTGTCAAACAATGACGAACTGAATGCAGCCATAAAGGAATCCTTCAGCACCATGAGTCATACAAATAATACTTTTCGGATGCATGCCACCTTGCAAAACCATGGCAGACATTTCAACGACATCATAAATATTCCATAAATAATAGCATAATCTTATAATACGGTAGTGCACTTTGAATAATTTTCAGTCTCCTTTTTATAAGATGTTTTTTCTGTTGTAATTTTTTATTTAGTTCTGGGAATTATATGTCCAAAAACTAAAAACAAACTGTTAGCTCACCGAATTGTTCAATTTAGCACAAAGTATTACACGAATATGTATCTAATAATTTATTGTCACTACCATACAAATGCACCTCAATACTAATTCCTCTATCAACAAAACTTCATTTGTTCTTGTAAACATTTTCATTTTTTTTTGTATACAAGATATTTCATTGAACTTTCGCTTCAATGAGAATGAGAATAAAAAGAAGAAATCGCTGCACAAAAAAAAAATAACAACAAAGTTAGAACTTGTTCTTTTTATACATTTCGATAAGAAACATGTTAAAACTCTAACAGAGACTGTTGTTTGCAGACTACAAAAATTGCTGTCTGTTTTCGTGTCGTCTAATAAAAATGAAAACGGGTGCCAGTGCCAGAGCCAGAGCCAGCCACAGGAAGGGGAATGGCTAAGTGGCGGCGCGGTGCGGTGATGTTTGAAACAATTTGCCGCAGCCGGCTGGTGTATATGTTTGAATGGTTGGCTGCTGTACGCTCGGTGGTGCGCGAATATTAGAAGAATGCATGTTGAGCTAGGTCGGCTGAGGTCGTTGCCACTCAAAATCTAAGAATGTTGCTAAACAACGAAGAAATTCTGCTGTTTTCTTCTGGGTTGGTGTTGCATGGTATTTGGATGTTGGTGTTGCTGTATTAATGCTGTGTTCTTTAAGGGAAACCAAAAAAAAAATAAAAAGAAGATAAAAGTGATATAAAATTGATCGGATCGAATGAGAGACGATTCTTTTTTTGATTTATAATTTATACACGCTTTGTTGTTGATTATATGAAATCGAGTTTTTGAATTATGTTTTTAATAGGATTGAAGTTATAACATGTATCTGTTGTTGTTGATGTTGTTGTAGTTAGATTCATGATGCGGTTAACAAAAAGAAAAAAAAAAGAGAAACAAAAGGAATGCAACGATGATGATTAGATGATAGAAAGCGAAATGCGGAAGGAAGTTTTATCGAGTGGAGCGGTGAGTTTTTTTTTTGTTTTAGGTAGGTACGAGTACGTTGCTTCTGTTTTTTTTCTGAATTTGCAGATGCTCATCCGCGGTTTATTAAATTTTCAGCTGATTATAAAATTGCATTAATGATTTCATCGTTTCGTGTGAGAGTATTGTTTTTTTTTTTTTGTTTTCTTCGATGGGGAAATTGTTTTTTTTTTTTTTTTGTATTTGCTTTTTTCTAATGTTTAACAATTTTAATTTCACATAATATAATTATTAGTATGTGTCGATGTGTTATTAGCTTTACTTTTTCCATGCTTAATGATATACGGAAATGAGTTTTTACTTTCTTTTAGTTTTGATGCAGGAAGCACGCATATTTTAAAAAATATCTGAGATAGTTCCGGAAATGATTTTGTTTGAATTCAATGAACTCTCCAAAATTAATTATTTGAAATGACAATCTAAATTCTAAAGTTTTATTGTTTTGGCAGATATAAATGTTTAGGTAAGTCTGATAAGTAAATCACATACTTTTACTTTTCAATTGGATTGAAAAACGCAATTGATTTGATGTAATGTTTTAAATTTTCTGTTACTTTTCTCTGAGAATTAATGTTATCGAATTCTTTGGTGAAAGTCAAGCGATTAACATGAGTAAACAATGGCAAATTGTTGGCAAGTGTAGTTAAGGCCCTAAAAAGCTTTCTGCAAGAGAAATCTAAACGAATAGAGCTAGTCTAATACTTGTGAGGCCCTTGCTAGTAAGAACTTGTTAGGTATGTAAGTTCTACTATTTCACAACAAATACCTACATAATTAATACAAAAACTGTTATCATACTTTTACAAATTTTAAGATAATTGTTATTCATTTACAACATTGTACAACTGTATTGCGAATAAGCTCAGGAGTAAATTCAAGCAGGTTGAGCGTGAAACACATCAGTATCCGGGGCATCAGCGAAACTTAGTGGAGAGGTAGTGCCGAATACAGATCTAATCTAACACTGGACAAACGAGAATGGTGTATTAGTAGAAAGGATGAAAGAAAGGCAGGCCGAAGACTGAATCGGTGGTGGAACTATGTTGAACGAGGAAGAAAAGCGTAATTTTATTTCCTGTAGGCGTCCATTTTTGCAAGAATAATGACAGCATCAAGCTTCGGTTAAAAAATTCGTAACGTCATAATAATTCAAGTGCCACGCCCCCGTAAATAAAGTAACCAAATATGACAAAATTGTGTGCAACACGCTTACAAAATTGATCCAAGAGCCAACATCATAATTGCCATGGGAGATCTAAATGCCTAAGTCAGATCAGGCAATTATGATCTGGAATGCGTGATGGGAAAAAATGGCTTGGAGTCACCGAATGAAAATGGTGATTTGATGGTAGACTTTTTTAACTTAAATTGTCTTATGGTGAGACTTTGTTAAAACATAAAACTAGCAACCAAATCACCTGAGTACAACCGGATGGTCAAACTGACAGCCAAATTGACCATATTCATGATTCAGCAACGATGGAGGAAGTCAGAAGCCAGTGTGCAATGTTCGAAATATAATAAATTCTGACATGGGATGTGACCACCATTTGGTTCTCATAAGTCTCAAGCCACAGTTGTACAACGACAATCGCAGAATACAGCAAAGAGTTCAAAGTTATTATACGAAATTCAACATTCAGCAATTGGTGAGATGTAGGGTAAAATAAAAGGTGTTGTTTTATCCGAAACTGTACTTAAGCGGAAGAAAGGTAGAAACTTTTGGTTATCTCAAGACATCAGAGATAAAATCGGGCGTCGCAAATTGTTGAAGATGCAAATGAAATACCAAAACAGAGAGGCTGAATTGCAAAGCGAGTACGTGATAGGAGAGTGAGGTTAAACGGTCTCGCAGAAAATACAGAAATCACTGCAATCCACTCATTCTGTTAGTGGTTGAGGATAGCACACTTTTAATATCAATTGAAGATCAGCTCACTTGCGTAAAAGGGTAATTTTTGTGTTTTTTTAAATGAAAATTCCGATGAGCAGAGTGCTGAAGTGCCCCAGCTTCACAAAATGCTTAGATCTTATATCGGTATTGGGCATCAAACAACCTTAAGTTATGTAATCCAATCTTCGATAGCTCTTGTCAAAAACATCAAAGCAGCTGCACCTAATGGAATACCAGTCGAATTCCTGAAAACTGACCTGGTCACAACGGCTTGTATTGTAAGTATTAGACATCCGTTGATACAAACTTTTTGGGAAAATGAAATCTATCTCAAATAGAAGGTTGGAATTATTGTTAAGCTGTAAAAGAAATGTGACCTAAGGAATTGCAACAATTAACGATGTTATACAGTTCTGCCTGTTTTTTCCAAACTAATAACAACCTTCTTAAGATTAAGTCTGCACTCAAGAGGCATCAGGTTGGTTTCCGCAGTAGCCTGTGATGACCATATCAATACTTTGCGTATTGTTCCTGAGCAGTGCGGAACTTCAACCACAATGGGTTTTAAGGAGGTTGTCGGAGTCAACCGTAAATGAAATCACTCCTTGATAGGGGAATTCCCTCAAAAATGGTTGCCAGTAACGCAAGAGGTTTTGTTTTCACAATGGGCAACTATTCGACTCTTTCTAAGTGAAACAGGGGGATGGTCTATCGCCATTTCTTTTTCTGCTTGCGAAAACCGATGTTTTGAAAATTCAAAATTAAAAAAATAAATCTATCAGAGGTACTTTTAATAGTTATTTGGTCCAAAGTTTTATAATTTTTATTAGTAGATCGCACTAATTTTAGAATACAGATAAGGTTTTATAAAAAATGTAGTAGTCTTTTTTAAGGAAAAGTTATTTTCCTTAACAGGGTTTAACAGTTTTTATAAAAGTAAAAAGGTCTGGGTTCGATTCACAGCCGCTACCACCTGAGAAAATAAATGTTTTTCAGAGGTGTTGCCTCTTGCGAGGAACTGACAAATCTTCCAGAAGTATATTAGTCACGAAAAAGTGCTTCTCATCTAGGCATTTGGGCTCAGCAAAAAATTGTAGGTCTCCCTCCAAAATTCTGTCAGTCTGTTTGTACTTCAACCAACAGCCTAAATCACAAACGCGATTTTCTCCAAACTTTAAACTTAAGGTTTTTTTGTAACTTTGAAATACATTTTTTTTAGCTCCAAAAATAACGGTACTTGCCATAGGTACAACCGATAAGCTTATTTATCCCAAAAACGGCTCTAACGATTTTGATAAAAAACATTAGATATAGTGAACCTTTTGGTAAAAAAAATTAACCAAAAACAGTTATTAACGGTAGCTTCCATATAACGATTTTCTTGAGTTTCGACTTTTTTTTTAAAAGCTCAAACGATTTCAATCAAATATTTTATGCAAAAGCTCCTATCAAATGTTTATAAAATTAAATATCAAAATTTTGAAAAAAAAAATTGAATTTTTAAAAATATATCGATCTTTTTTTTAAATTCAATATTTAAAAAGCGGGTTGATGAATTTTTTTGAAACTAAGTTAATTAATCTCCATATATTAATAGATATTCAAAAATTTGCATATCAATTTTTAAAATGTTACTAAATTTTTATACATACAAAATTAATTTAAAAAAAAACTGCCCAACGATTTAAAATTTTTTTTTGCATATATTCCAATTTTTTCTTTTACAAAAGAACGGTTTAAATGCTTTTTATGCTTTTTCTATTTTTTTTTTCCATAATTACTTTCATATTTTAAAAGTTTTTAACTCAAAGCAACTTGAACACAAGAGCAAGTTCGTGCAAATCAGTGGCGCATTTTATTTGTTTTGTTCTTGTTGTATGGAAGGTACATTTATTTTTTTATAAAAGTAAAATTTTTATATCAAAAAATTTTAAAAAGTGTTAAGTACCGAGTTTAATAAATTTGTTTTCGTTATATTTGGGTTCCAAAAACAAAAAATTGGGACATTTTTTAAAAATCCAAAAAAAATCTTAGAAATTTTTGTTAACAATACTTTCTTTAAACTTCTGTAAAAAAATTTTAAAATCAGTCTTTCTGTTTTGAAGAAAATTGAAGATTACAAAAGTGGCTCCCTGTGGAGGTCCCTTAGTAACAATTTTTTGAAAAATAGTTTCCCACTCAAAAGTGGCCTTTACGAAAATTAATTCACTGAATATTTTTTTTTTAAGAAAAGTTGTGGAGTCGTTTTTAAGTATAATACTATATTGTAATTTTTTTGTTCTTAAAACCGGTGGGAATAATGATCAAAAAAAGCTGTGTACATAACAAGTTTGGAGGAAATCGGTCCAGCCGTTTAGGATGTAGCTCAACGGAAAGACAGACAGACAGACAAAGAGAATTGTGAGACCAACTTTTTTCGTCATTCCTATCATCGCAATAACAAATTTGATCAAAACTTCTCGTTTGATTTTTTTAACAAATGCATAACTGCTATACTATAATGATTTACAAAAACAAAACAAGAAATTCATGGCGTGGCTATTCCTCAAATAGCCAGAAATCATTATAGTCAGTAGAAAAGACCAACAAGACGTCAATGTGTCTTGTGCAACATAGTTCTTTGGTTGTCCCACAAACAAAAATTTTGGCGGGATTTTGTCATTAAGGCACTTTGAGGCATTTTTTCCAGTTGAATTAAATTTTTTGGGTATTTTGTCCAATTGATTTAATTTTTTTTGGGAAAAAACGGGTAACTCCCTATTAATCTTGAAGTTATTATGGCATGGTCTTTTGTCAACTTGAACACAGTTTTAAAATGTCGTTTTTGAGAGGAATTTTTTATTCGCAATATGAAAATTTCACGTGAACTCAATTTTTTTTCAAAAGACATTTTTTGAAGCTTGGCATGAGTTGTATTAAAAGATGTTAGTGTATCAAAAATTCATCTCATTAGCCTATAGGTACCTACTTGTTAAACAGAAAGCCAATAAACATTTTGAAGAAAAGAATTGTAAATGATAATTTACAATATTTCTACGTTTGTGATAGTTAATATTCCACTAGTAAATCAAAGTAAAAAAGTCAAATTTGATAAACAATATTCTGAGGTATTAACTTTAAAAATCATTTTAAAACCATTGGCACACACAACGAAATAATATCATCAGCAAAAGTAACATAAAGTGCTGGACCTATGAGGCTACCTTACGGAACACCAGCCATATATTAAATTTTCTTTGATAAAGTAATATTCTGATAATATTATAACAAATACTCAAACGTTACTGATTTGTAGAAACATAAAACTGTATACCTACTTCAGTTCGTAGGTATACAGTTTTATCAAAATTAAAGAAAATATTGTTCCTAAGTCTACAAGATCCTAACTATTCATTTGTAACTTCCTTCAACCTTTGAATATCTAAGTGTTTACAGCAAATGAACAATTTCTGATTTCAAATTTTATTAAACAACATTGCCAAATTAAATATACAAAACACCCTCACAATTTTCATCATGCCTTAATATCGACTTCCATTGGCAATATATCGTTATTTTATTCGAAACAGAATCGTTTAATGATGACGTTTCATCGTCTGACATTGAATAAACATTTTCGCACACACAATCATGAAATCGCAAAACAAAAGATATAAATAAATATCAAGCAAGTATTGAATATAAATTTCAATTTATAATAAAAAAAAAACTTAAAACAGTTATTATTTCATTGTGCCACTAGACAACAACCGCCAAAAAAAACTCAAATTATTTCCCTAGAAGTTATACCTACATATATCTCTTTTAAAATTTTTAGATGACCACCCGCTATTTTATTTGCTTTAAATAATTTCAAAAATGATGAAATCACCTCAAGCTCAAGGATTTATATTAAAACTTAAAACAAAATAGAAACAAAAAAAAAACAGCCATTGAAATCAACTAGGTACTTGCTTCAAGTTTAATGTCACAGCCAATCGATGCACACAAAATATCATATGGAGGGCGCCACAAACATAGCACAATACAAACATAATAACAACCAATGTCTAGAAAGCTTAAGCATTAGGACACAAAATTGGTAATAAACCGTGTGATGGTCAAACTAAAGAGCCAACCCTGGCTATGTCTTTTAAATAAGCACCTACATGTTTGTTTAAATCTGGTAATTTTTTAGCTCTCATGGTATTTTGATATCAATCAAAATAATAAGGGCAAGATTTTGTCAATAATTACATACCCATACACTAACACACATTTAAACAAAATATCATAGTAATTCAAATTAAATACAAAAACAAAAACAAAAATCCCTCAACTAACTATTGTGTGTTAAGTGCTCTACTACTATCTCTATCCTTGTAATCAAGAACTGTTTATTGTACATAATTGTATTTTTATTTTAACTATTTTAATTAAGAAAAAAAAAACTACTCTCAAAAAAGGCAATTGCAACAACAAAAATCAGCACCGAACCGGCCTCCAACAAGTATAATACAATCGTTACTTATCTCACTGCTGCTGCTGCTGCTGCTGCTCTCGAGAGTTTGCAATGTCGCTCACGACAGTCAGCTCACCTCACACCGCACTAGGACGTCGATGTCGTCGTAGTCGTTGTCGGGCGTTCGTATTCGTATCGTATCGTCGCTATATGGCAATGTTTATACACGTAAGCTGAACTTCAATAGCAGGCCAGGGTTGCTCGACATTGAGCGAAAAAATGGGCACACGAACACTACATTGAGGGAGAGCTTTTTTTTGTATATCTTTATTTTATACCCGTTATCGGGGCAAACAACACAAAAATCCACAAAGTAAAATAAAACAACAACAACAAAAATCGTGTAAAATATTGCACCTCCCCCATACGCCACACTGCCACTGCAACAACCCATCAAATTAGACAACATTTATTTATTTTTTTTCATCTTGAAAAATATATTACTGTTTTCGTGCGTATGGAAAACTTTTATTATTTTGTAAAAGCTTTTTTTTCACCCAATGTCGAGTCGATCGTCGATATAATGAGATGCATGGTTGCCACTTTGATTGGGGTTTTCAACTTTTTTATAGAATTTTGTGGACTTTTTGAAATTTACATTTTTTTAAGCAAAATATTTTTATAGAATAGAGTTTATGTTTTCACAGAGTATTTGAGATTAACGGAGACGTTCTTCAAATGAAGCATCCATAAACACTCTTTTATACCAATCTTTCTTAAAGACTACAAAAAACTAAAACTTTGAGCACTACGCATGTCAAAATCAGTATTGCTCTTGCATAGTCTTCAAACCTACCAACAAACTCAAACATAACTTAAAGAAAATTTTCAACTCTCAGGAATGGATACAGAGGCTTGAGTCGGACAGTGCATAGAACAGTCTCATTTTGATATTTTTTACTAACTGTAAACTGACGTACCTGCTCTTATATTCAAGACGCTGAGGGCGTAAGAAAATTATATTTGAAAGCAAGAAATACCATATTTAAATTAGCTAAAATAACTTTTTGAAGAGTTTAAATGAAAAAAAGAAAGTCATCTTATAGTTTTTGATTGAATCATATTTTAAAACGATAAACACAAATCTTGTGATTTGTGATTTACGCAGTGACGTTTCGATTTCTTCCACCCACCAACCAACTAATTTTCCAGCAGTGACTGGAAAGATTATTGGAATGTCTGATGGCAGCGTTCAGTGCTACAGAAAATAATAATATGTAGCTCATACCACGTTTACATAAGCGGATCGAAGGATCGGACTCAATCCGAATCGAAATTTCGACCCAGGTTTATGACAACTCCAGATCGAAAGGTTGAATTCAAATAGTATGGAAGTGACAGTTTTGCTTTCATTATGTGGATGCGACGTTGTAAGTAAAAATAAATTTCGACCACAAATAACAATCAATCAAAATAAGACATACAACATTCAACAGTCTGGAAACAAAATACACAACCAAACTGAACAAAACCAGTCAATTCCTAAAATTTTTGTTTTGCACATAAAACACAATTTTTTTCAATTTCATCAAATACTTTGTTTTATAAAACTTCGTATTTTTACTAATTGGTCACTTGTAGGTGTATTGTTTTAGAAAGAAAAACGTTTTGTTTTGTTTGACCAGTCCTTTAAAATTATTATTGCTGCATTTTGTATGGATTGATATGAATTTTGCATTCAACGTGGATACATAATATGAACTATTTAAATTTATTACCTACTCGAATTTGTACCCCAAATGCGTGTGAACTATGTATATCTTATGTGGTCAAAAATAAAGTATTTAAATAGTGACAAAATAAAAGAAGTGAATAGGAGCAATTACAATTATTTCATTAAATTTCATAATAAATGAGTCAAACTAATGGAAATTAGTGATTTTTGCATTCTAATTCTGATGGATAGCTAATAAAGCTCTTATGTTCAAGTTGCTTGAAATTAAGAACTTTTTGAATATGAAAGCAATTATTTTTTATTTTAAATTTCATTAAATTATTTATTTAAATTGTATAAACAATTAATAAAATAGCTTAGAGCAGTTTAAAGAAACGAATAGTCGCTACAAATTGAAAACCCGTTTAATTTCATTTTCTTTTAGCGAAATTTTACATGTTTGACGCTAAACAAGGGAAACGAAAATTTCTTACAGTGGAACGTGGAACTTCCATAAGTCGAACTCTCAAAATGAAAGAAAAAAATTCGACTTATAGAAACTTCCATTTAAATAAATGATACAAAATTTTTAGATTTATTTTTTTCGTTTTTTGTATTCAGAAGTTTAAAAAATATGTGTACTTGCAGCAAGTCCCATTGCAGTTCTTTAAGCTTTTTTTTTCAAAATTGTCGTTTAAAATTTAAGGTTCTTTTCTTATTTCGAAAATTGCCATAGAGTATTGAAAAGACTTATTTTATTTGTGTACATAATGTTGAAGATATTGTTTTGGCAAACTTCTGTCTATTATATGGTTTGATAAAAGTTTTGAGATATTAAACTTAATCTTTCCACATCGCATCGCATCGCATCGCATTAGTTTGAAGAAGGGAACAAATCCATCAAACGTTTGTGTTACTATTTTACGTTTTCATTTACTTTAAAAAAAAAATTAATTCATTATGACAAAAATGAGAGCAAGATTTCTGAGTATAAATTTTGAATTTTTAAAAAAATAACACAAAAAGTTATAAAGTTTTTCTAAATCTCACAAAATTTTGAGACTTATTCCCTTTTTCAAACTTTGATAACTTCAAAAATATAATTATATGTAAAAAAAAAATTCACTTAAATATATATTGAAATATTGAATTTTCAAAAAAAAGTTTTTAAATCCAAAACTAGTTTTTTGTCAAAATGTTGAAACGCAATACTTTTAACATTTTAATGGAGCTTTTGTTTGAGAAATTTGAATGAAATCGGTTGAGCCGTTCGTAAGAAAACCGAAGATCAAAAAAACGTCAAATGTCAGGTACCGTTACTAACAGTTTTTGGTAATTTTTTTACCTAAAAGTATACTATACCTACAGTATTCTAATAATTTTTTTGTATCATAATAGTTAGAGCCGATTTGGGTATACATAAGAATTGTTTGGGAAATAATCTTTGAAGCTAAAACGAAATTTCGATTTCCCCACTGGAGAGTTGCAAAAAAAAAAAAAACAGTAAGTTCAAAGTTTGAAGAAAATAGTTAAGGTTATTGGCCAAGGTAAAGACAGACAGACAGATTTGGGCCACCCATTTTTTTCGAGATCTCTATCATCATAATGTCATGTTTGATTGTTATTTCTAAAAAAAATTTCTACGAATCCAAAGCTTGCCCTATAGTACCTTTATGGCAAGTAAAAATATTTTAAATGTGCGAATCTGCTGCAATCACTTTACTTGTTTTTACTCGCTGCAACAGAAAGTTGAAAGTGCGTTGACTAAGTCTTAGTTTACACGAGAATCTACCGCACTTTTTTAGCAATATAAATCAGTGTAATGAGCAGTGGTGTATATATTCTACATAGAACCTTTCACAGGACGGGACCAACGTTTGAAAGTTTGCCGTTTGGATTTATACTGTTGTTTAGATTCATACTGCAAAAATCCAAGTTCTGCATTGCCTAGTTAGGCCTAGATGTATAAGAAAGAAAGGAAATGTTTCAGTAACATTTTTGAAGAAGAAATTTAAGAATTTTAAGATTTTGTACCGAGTATTTTGCAACAGAAATTATTTCGTCACTTTTTACATTGAGCTGAAATAAAGGGAAAATTTTATTTTTAATCGTCTATCAAATAACCACCACAGCTGAAGAAGATCAAAAAACTATACTGAAGAAATTCAATTAATAATTACAAATAATTGAAAAGTATCAATTATTTTTAATTCAATTACATCAATCTAATTGAAAACAAAAATCATTAATCATTAAAAAATATTTTATGATTACTTTTTCAGGAATCATTACACAAAATGTAATTAATTACTTGTTTTTGTCGACTAATTTTTTTGATGATATTGCACGAATAGTTCCCTTCAGTATTAAAACTCTGTACGTATTTTGTTTTAAAATTATTAAGATTATATATCATTTACTTTCATCTGGTTCTTATTTAATGTCGTCTTTTAAATAAGTTTCTTTGGAAAAAAATTAAATTAATAATAAAAACTGGGCAAATTTCTCGTTGTTTTTTGTCTGTTTTTATTAGCCAAGTAAACAATTACCCTAAATGAAATAAACACAGTGCTTTCCTCCAATTACTTCCAAAAAGCCATTTCTATTTTCAATAACATGTAATATGTAAGTAAATTCTTTCAATTACAATGACAAGTAATAGAAATGTATGTTTTTTCAACTACAATTAAGTGTAATTATAATTGAGAAAAGTTCAATTACTAATTACATGTAATTGAAATGGAAGTTAAAAAACAAAAGGTAACTATTATTTCCCAACTCTGGAAATAAACATTTTAAATAGTGTCAAAATGATATTGTAGATTCAGGCATTAAAACAAAAATCAATAAATGAAATGAAGTTTGTTGCTGTAGGTTAAAAGAAAAAAAAAATAATTTGTTTTCCATAATTTTAATAATTTTTGCAATTCGAGATTTTGAATTTTCGCGAATTTAGGTTTTTCTGGATTTTGGGTTTCATACAAAATTTGGATTTCGGGATTTTGTCAGACTTCCTTTGAATTTGTATTCTTTCAAGAACAATTCTATAACAAAAAGCTGGATTTGCTTTTTGGAATTATCTTTCAAATGGCTGAATTAACAATGTCAACTTGGTTACCTACTGATCAAAAAACCAAAAATTTTATTTATTTTTGGGAATTTAATTCAGCACATTTTTCTTAAAGTGGCAACCATTAAATGTAGGTAAGGTGCGAGCGATCACTTCTATACTTAAATAAAACAGAATGAATAGCGGAATAACAGCAAGTCTATAATAGACGAATCAAACAAAAAAAAAAACGGGATACTTATAGCGTGGGAGTTTCAATTCAAATTTAAGCGTTTCGAGTGATAAAAGCTCGGATTTTTATTTTTGGTGTTGTTGTTGTTGTTGTCACTGCAAATTGGTGAAAAAGGTTAAGCTTTAAAAAACAAATAAAAAAAAAAAAAACATGATTGTAGATAAGTACAAGTACAACCCTGTGTGATTAGAAACGAGTCTGACCTTCGAGCAAATTTATACGTTGAAAGCTGCGTGAATATGAGAGAGAGCACGAGTGTCCGTTGTCGCCGTCGTTAGTTTGATGTGTATGTTTGTATGTACATATATCTATATTTTATTGCAAAATATATGATTAATGAAATGTATTTAGTTTGTCTAGAGATATATAGAAACTTTCAATGATTTGTGTATTTTTTTTTTTTTTTTTTGAAAAGCTCATTTGTAAGCATTTTCACAAATAACAGCGCATTTTCCCGTTCTAGAATGATTATCATGGCCAATGTCTAGGTCGTGAATATTATACGTAACGTATACACAAGTGACTTTACAACAAAACAATCAATACATTTGACCGTGAGAAAGTTCGCCCCGCATTTACACAAGTGCAACATTGCAATTTTTTTTTTTTTTAAATCATTGTCGTCGGCGGCGTTATAGTTGTGTCACTGTCGTTGTCGGTGTTGCTGTCGTCGTTGTCGTGTGTACAACTATAAGGGGTGCTGTAGCTGTGTTTTATTGTAACAAATGGAAAAAAAAATGATTTTAGATACTTTTTGCCTTCTAAGATTATTATGAAGTCTCGTTTTTCGTTGCATATTTGTTGCGGTAGCGACTTAATTCAAGGACACTTTGCCGCATTTTTCATTTCTTTTCTTTCGTTTCGTTTTGTTTTTTTTTTTTTTTTTTTCTTCTTATTTCATTTTAAAAATAGGATTTCAAATACAAGATAAGAAGACTCACCGTTAATCAGTGTTTATAGAAAAAAAAATATAATTAAACAAAACAACTTTCAGCATTCCGGATTGCACATCAAAAATAAAAAAATAATAAAAAAAAATTAAATAAAAATCGTAAACAGTTCACAAATCGCAAGCTTGATTGTATCTGTTGGCAAATTTTGTATCAAAACGTGATTGTGTAGCTATGTAGGTAGATAGTCGAAAAAAAATTAGGTGACCTACTTTTGGTGTGCGACGTTTTGATTATGTCACACATATGGTTGTCATACCAATTTTTTTTTTAAACCATGTGTTTTTTTTTTTTTTATTTATGTATTTTTATTGTTGTCTGTGGCTTGAGATATTTTGACTATCAAATAAGTTTGATGATGGCCAAGAAAGAAGCGCGCTCTATCCAGAGCGGTTTTACTTTTTCTTTATTATTTTGTTTTTGGTTTTTGCATGCAAAAAAAAAAAACTTATGTTTATTGAGAGGAGAATGGCAGATGATCATCAACATCATAAAGAGGAAAGGTTTAAATTTTTATATTTTGAGATTTGAGCATTAATAGCTACAGATATTTATTTAACATCAAAAATGTGTGGCTGGTCATTTTGATGATAGGTTTTTATTAGTTTGCCAAACTGGGTCAACTTATGTATAAATTTTTGCCATTTGAATGATTTGTTTAATGGGAAACAAACATAAGAGTTTTTTTTTTTTTCTTTATTTAAAATAGAAAAAAAAAGGTCAAGGTGATTGCGAATAGGTAGAGATGCTATTTTTGCAATAGATACCTACCTACTATTTGACAATTCATTTGGACTTCCGACTAGGTATATTGTAGGTTTGATAATTAATTCTCATTTACAAGTAAAATTATGAATAAATTCGATTATAGGAATTGATTTATGTATATATGTGTGTGTGTGTGTCCGTGTGTGTGTGTTATGTGTTGCATGTATTTTATGAAATGATGTAATGCTATCAATAATTTTGCCAATGTCAATAAATTAAATGTTTAAGTAATGAGAATCAGGTGACGAATCAGTGCGCGGGTTTCAGTTTCTTTGCTAAATAAAAAGATATAATAACGACGATAGCGACAGCGAAAACGCATGACGAGACATATGGCTAGCATGTGGAAACTATAAAAAGATAAAAAAAAGTGTGAATTTGCGGAGGTTGAGGTGATTTTTTGTTTTTGTTTGTAGAAATGTACCTACATGTATATTGGTTTGTGGTTAAATAATCTCTACATAAGTTTAATTTATTTAAGCTTCTTCTGTCACTGAAATGATTAATTCTGTAGATGCAACTATTCCTGTAAGTTAAATTATATCAACGGCAGTGGTTCCAACATCATATTGATTATCCTCGGGCAAAAATGACAACATTTTTGTCAAAATTTTTGTGTGAGCATTGGGCAAACACTCAAACAACTTTGATAAACTTATGCATCGAATTTTTTGACTTAATCAATTTATTAAGGTTATTCAAAAGCTATTGAAATATTTTTGGCAGGAAAAAAAATGTATCTGCCGTTGAAGGTTATTTAAATAAGCAAATGTTTAAACTAATTTAGTTGCATAGGTAGACCTATTGGAGACTTTAAATTTGTTTGTTCAAAATTTGTGAATAATAGCGAATTTTTAATCACAGCATTTATTGTCTCTAGGGTCTTGAAGGCAAACAACTTGAAATAGAATTTAAAATTATATCAACAATTTTTATGATTTTGGCACTATGAACTATAAAACTATTTAAATTTTGTGTATAATAAAAAAAAATAAAAACAGAAGTTTTTTCTAATTTTCCGTCTGTCTGTCCCTTCGGCTGCAGCCTAGATGGCTGAATGGATTTTCTTAAAACTTGGATATCCTGCCAAATGTTTTTTTAATGTTTTTTTTAAGAACTAAAACTAACGGTACATGTCAATATTTTTTTAAGCAATTTTAAAAAATCTCATTTTTCTCAAAAACGACTTCACAACTTTTCTTTAAACAAAATTCAATACATTTCTTTTAGTTGATTAAGGCTACCTTTAGATGGGAAATATTTTTTCAAAAAATGGTTACAAATGGTACCTCTCGAAAAACCATTTTTTGTATTTTCGATTTTCTTCAAAACGGTAATTCTAATATCAATAACTTTTTGTATACAAAAGCCTTTAAGCAGTTGGTACAAATACATTACATAAAATACCTATACAAAATTTTATAAAAAATATTTTTTGGATTTTAAAAAAATGTTTTGTTTTGAAAATAGAATATTTTGAAAACTATAATGTCGATTTTAATAAAACTTGGTACCTACTTAAGGTTTTTTTTACACTCTTTAAAGTATTTTAAGAAAAAAAAAAACTTTAATGAAAATATCACGGTAGGTACCTTTCATACAAATGCTATGGAAAGTACTTTTTTTTATAAGAACGGCTTTTACTAATTTAAAAAAAAAAACTTTTCCTGTATGCTTAAATTAGTGCAATATACTTCTACCAAAAATTATAAAAATTTACAAATAGAAACTATTAATTTTGAATTTTCTCATTATTATTTATTAATATACGAATTTCCAATAATATTAAAAAATATTAATTGAAAAAAAATCATTTTTAAAAAAGTTTCAATTTTTTTTTTTTATTCGGTATCTCAAAAATAGGCTGAATTTCTTTTTCAAATTTTATTTTTGCGTGCACATAAATAAATACTTAAGTTTTGCATACCAAAAGTTTTCTTTAAAACTATTGATTTAAGAACAAAAAATATTTTTCCAAAGATTTTAAAGCAATCATTTTAAATCAAAAATTAAGATGGCTTTCTTTTTTCACCTCAAACTATTAAATGAGTCGATTTAGCGAATTTAAATATCAAATTTCATTCTTATAATTCATGTCCTTATTTTAATTTTAAAATTAAGACAAGTTCTGCTTGAAGGATTTAATAACATTCTAGATATCTAGAAAACAGACTTTTTCGTGTAAGACACGGAAATGATTATTCTAATTTCAAGGAAATAGTAGCTGGGGTACCACAAGTAAGTGTATTAGGTCCAGTTCTGTACCCTTTATTTACACGCGATATACCTCAAAAAGAAGACAATATCGTCAGCCACGGTAGCTGATAATACTGCAATACTAGCAGTAGGCAAAACGAAGCTACAATTAAACTACAAAATGCTCTTAATAATGTTAATGAGTGGAAAAAACATGGCTCAAAGAACAAAAGTCATTCCACGTGGAGTTTACGTATAAAAAAATAAATAGATTACCCTTTTTTCTTAATAACTTACCAATGTTTGAAAATATAAATGCTCCGAGTTATATAAGAAACGAAGATCTTCACAGGGATCTTGAGATTCCTACGGTTCGGGACGAAATAAAAAATTTCGCGCGAAAACATAAAAATCGGCTATTAGAACTTGCTTATTCAACGATTATTGACATTCTTGAAAAGTTGAAGTTAGTACGCCACCGACGTCTGCGAAGAACAAAACATTCCAACTTGGTGCGGTGAATAGAAAATCGCGGAATAAGAAGAAAATTTCACCGGAAAGTAACCTGCAACAAGTTATTTAACTTCGTTAAAAATAAATTGCTAGATAAGTTTCAACTTAGTTGCAATCGGGAAGTGGAGGTGGTTTTAGTGTAGTAAGAAGTTCTCATTCCTATGAGCACCCGTTTTTCGGTCCTCATAGAGCCTTAAGCAGGTTTTGCACCGATTCACTGGGAAAAATATAATTTATTTAAAACTCTAACAGCCAAATTAATAAAGCGTGGAGTTGCAAAGGGTTAAAAGGCCTTATTCCGTGGATTAAATGCAAAATGTTATTAATTAATTAAACAAAATTTTTGCTAGGTGGTGCTTACTGAGCTAAACCAAAGCAACAGATTCGTTTTTTGAATGGTGTTGATATCAAAATATTTACATTTTCGATAATACTGCACAATGATAGGTTCTTAAGAATAAAAAGCTAAAGGTTTAGTTTCTATTCTTTTCTTTTCAATTTTAGTTTCTGTTCCTTTAGTAATAAATAATAAATATTCCTTTCTTAGGTAGATATTTAAATAAGAAATTCTTAGGCGTGTTTGTTAACTTGAAATTTTAAGCTGTCAAAGCGCATTAGAAAAAAAACAAGCTTACGAAACTTGGTGAACATTTCAAGATACCAAACAGGCCTCATACTTATTATAGTAGATTTTTTTTAAGGAATTTACGTCACTTTACTATTCCACATGAAAATTTAGTTTTTTTTAATAGAAAATTTTAATCCGTGGCTTAACTCTTATAAATGTGAAAAATACTTTATTTATTAAGTGGATTTAATTTAATTTCTGATGATCATTGGAGAAATAAAGTTTGTTGACAAAAAGTTTTTCAGTTTGTGCAGTGTTTAAAAATATAGAAGACTGAAAATTTTACAAAAATCATTTCTTCTTGATTTGAGTGGTTTTTGAGAATTTTAGCACACTTTATTCTTTCTTCAGGGAATCGAGTTATAAAACAAAAAATTCAAAACTACAATCTAAATTTTTTTACCAAGAAATGAATAGTAATGTTTTTTCATTTACCTCATAATACTTCTAAATAAACTTTGACAGGGCTTTGGACTAAAATTCATATAGAAATGGGCATTTTTAAGAAGTTTACAAATAGAGATTATTTCTCTCCGAATAGCAGAGAATTGTAAAAAATTGCAATTTTTTTTAAGAGCACATACCAGCAGTATGGAGGGCAAAATTTAAAAAAACGCAAGGATAAAAAAAAATGCAAAAATTAAAAATGCAAAAGACTTCAAATGCATAAGATGCGAAAGAATTTAAAAGATTTGAAAAGAATGCAAAACAAATAAAAAGAATGCATGAAGTCCCAAAAGATTGAATTCAGTTGATGATGACAGAAGATTTGAAACAAAAAAAATCTAGTAATTTTTTTTAACGAAAAAAGAATGGTGACCGCATTTTTTCATTTTTTGAAGACGCATTCTTAAAAAAGAATGTAAAGAATGCAATATTTTCGTTGAATTCTATGATTTACAAAGACTGCATTCGCAAAGATTGCAATCTTTTACAACCTTGGTACATAGTAGGAATTAAAGCTTTATTCTTTTTAATGCCACCTATTTTGGCTTTAGGCAGATTCAAATTAATTAAATCAATTTTTATGAAAAAATTTGTTCTTGTATTGAAATTACTAGCCCATAATAGTTAAGACCTTTACCTCACAAAATAACTATGTACCTACTTTTACATTCGACGCTAATTTGAATTTTAAACATTGTTTTATGACACTTCTAAAAGGCGCAAAACTAAACTGATTTTCGATATCAGCTGAATGTAAATAACACGGGCCCAAGATACCAAGAAAGCATATAAAAAGTTTGGGGAGTTAAAACTCTTGTTTTCAAAAATAAAATAAGAAAAATAACCAAACGTTTTTTTTTCAAGCGGTATAAGAAGGTGCCAAAAACGATGACCCATAATCGTTGGACTTTAAAGTTTTTACTACACAAATTCTACAAAGATTTCATAGTCTCATAGATCAGATAAACTGTTATCATTTTCAAACGACAAAATAAAAAGAAGCAGAAAAATAACCCAGGAGAATTAGGCAAAAAAGTGGCAAAACTACGAAAAAATTTCGGTGGAGAGCTTTATTTTGGCGTCTTAAGATTTTCCAAAAAGTTCCAATTAATGACAAAATTCACTGCACCATGAAGTTCTTGCATGATTTTTTCTGAATCCATCCATTGTATGAAAAAAAGTATAAACACTTTTTTGTGTAGAATTATATTAGCTACAATTTGTACCTTTACTTTAAAAAAAAAAAAACTGATAGTTTTAGGGAAATTAAAAAAAAAAAATGTTTACAACCTTCTACCCCACCCTAAGAAATGGCATGTCATCAGTTGATCTCTACGAACAATAATTATGATTTAAATACATGTTTAAAATATAAATTTAATTGATAAAATTAGTTCGGTATTGAAACTTGCTGGAGTAAAAGTTGATTGAATTCAACAGTCTTGCTTCTAAGTTTCCGGAAGTTTTCACTGAATAATTCATGTTTTTGACACTTTCAGTTACAATAGCAACAGTTTAAATAACTATTTGCGAGCTACAACTTATTAAAAATTTCAGAACTTCTATGTGTCAGGAACGTACCAAAGATTTAAAAAATAAAATCAAGGTGACACCGTCACTCAAACAAAATTCTACTTTTGCTAAAAGCTGCAAATACAATCAATCCTAGTAAAGCATACGGTACGGTACGTTACGTAAAGGTACGTTTTTGATGCGATACGCAAAATCCTATTTGTGCAACTGTCAATGACTACTTTTCTGATTCGTTTCGAAAGCATTTCGTTGTCTTATTGGAGACCAACTAAAACTTTCGTTTCAAATCAGCAGCTTATACAAGGCTTAAGCTTCTGGTGCAAGACAAAATTTTTAGTTGGTCTCCAAAAAGACAAAAACACAGCGGAAAAATTTTCCATCGATAGTTTTACCAATTTTTTTAATAAAAAAACAACAAAAACAGACACGAAAAACGTAGTAATTTTTCCGCATAAAATATCCTCTGGGTAATTAATTATGTGTCAAAAACGAGTGTAGACTTTTCCAAATAATCTGCTACAATTATCAATTTAACTCTCAAAGAGCTTATGCTGCACGGCGAAAAGTAGAACTTAATGTTTCGTTTATGATTTTATTGCTATCACCTTTTGTTTAAGGGTTATTTGGTTTCGCATCATTAGAGTGCATTAGTCTTATCAAATATTTAGCTTATTTGACAATTTTTCACTGGCAATAAATATCGTTTAATTTATTTTCGTTATGAATTAAATAGCAAGTGGGGCTGGACATAAAACTAAAATCTCAATCTTATCTCTTGTTGATATAAACAAAAATAGTAATGTCAGCATTCGAATCCCAAAGAAAAGTGCTAATTAAGCATAAAAATTAACATAACACTATCAAAAAAAAATATATTTTTTTACTAAAAATACAATTCTTATCATAGTTTAGTTTAGCTGTGAAGAATTGGATAAAATTTCATTATAACAAAAAACTAGCCCTCAAATTCATTTTTTTTTTTCATAAGAAAATAAATGTAAATTTGTTTTGCTGATTAAAAATGTTATTAAAAAATGGAAGACTGATTAAAACCTTAAAATATGCCCCAAACTTTTTGAATGAAAATTAAAGATAACTTACAGGTCCACACAATTTTTTTTTAAGGAAGTGTTGCTACCGAATTCATCAGCGCAAGGAATGTGAATGAATTACACAATATTTCTTTCGTTTTTTTTTTTATATTTTTCGACACTGTTATAATCTTAAATCTTTCTATTTTAAAACAAAAATTAGTTGATAAGGTATTCTACACGTTTTTTTTTTTTTTTGGGGTTTTTATTTTTGATAATTTACCTACTCGGAAATTAAAAATTTGACATTTAAAAGAGTTTGATGATAATAAGAACTTTTAAATACTCAAAAATTAGAAATATATTTAACAAACTTTTCAAAAAATGAGAATATTAAAAAAATTCCATAAAGAAAATTCAAAAATAATTGCCATTTAATTCTAAATTTTATTTGAAATTTTGTTTTTTTAAGAAAAATGAATGCGTCCTTATTGAAGGCATTACCTATATTTAGGTAAAAATACGTTAAGAGAAAAAAAAAAACTAAAAAAGTCCAAACTCATTTTCAAATTCAAATCCTACCTTTGCCAACATGGGCAAACACAAAAATCAGTTTTAGGCAGAAAGTATTAAAACCTGAAAGACAAGCTCACTTACTTTTCGTTAATACTTTCGTCTTCGGTGACGATGATGATGATTCATGGCCTTGAACTTGCATGTTGCATACATTTAACTACTTTCAGCTTAAAAATGTAAAAGTCAAAAACCCACAAAAAAAATAAACAAAATAAAAATAGAAACAAAAATTAAAAAAAAAAAAGACCCAAGCAACACTCCAACTATCTATACCAACCACACTTAGATACCGCACCGCTCCATTGTACTGAAACTGATGAAAATTGCTGTCACGAAAACCCGAAGACAAGAAAAAGTTTCTCTTTCACTTGAGTTCACTTTTGTTAGCGCGTCAACTTTTGTTTGGTGGTTCGTATACCTTTTGCAATAATTTGCCATTTCTGTATATTGTATGCCGCCACCATCACACCACCACCAACGTTGCGTTCGTCTATCGAATTGTCGAAAACCCCCTTCCGTCTTCATTGCCGAGTCGATCAATCCCCGCCCAACAAGAGTAATATAATTTCGTCTAATGCTGCAAAATAGCTCGCATTAGAGGCTTAAAATCCAATATACCAGAACCATGTGCTTATACTCCAAGAGAAATTTCATCGTGGGGAGTATATATGACATGGATGCACTTTCTGGGGAACCTATTGTATCTCCGCCCGTTCCTAGAGACTAATTCCTCCTGCGCACTCTGTGATATTTGGCAGAATGCTTCAAACACAGCCCATACTGATCGTGCATTATAAGGCTCCACGAGATATTCAATTCATAGAGCTCTCTATATAGTCTCACGGAAAGCGGGTGTTTTTTTCTATTTTATATTGGATATCTATGTCGGCGTGCATTAGAAGCTGGACCTGAGCTCGAAAATGCCAAAGAGTTATATCTTTTTACTTTGCAAATGGTTTGAGTCTTTGTTTTTTGCTTTTTTTTTTTTTTGTTCAAATGCTGCCTTGCGGGTATTAAACTAAAACTCGTATCAGGATCCTTATTTTTCTATTCAGGCGCAATAGTTCACGATTTTGTTAAAACTGCTTGCGCCTGTGTGTGGTGATTATACGGTGTGGTAGGTTAGGTAGATATAGATATGCATAGTTGGTGGCTAGGTTAAGTTCATTGTGCGCGCACAGCTTGCAACTTCAGTGGGTTTTTTTTTTCTATACTTTTTTGCAAAACAAAACAAAAAGTTAAATAAAATATACATACATAGAGGGTACATTTCTGACTTTGGAGAAAGTGCATTCGATTGTTTTGTGAAGGTAAAAGATATACTTATACAAAAATATGGTGGAAGAGGATGCAAATTTCAAGAATAACTACTCATGCCTAAGCAAACATGACTGATTAATATGATATTCAGTGAACTAGGTATATTTTAAAGACTCTTTATATATTTTATTGTTTGATGGTTAACTTTACTCCAGGAGATTTAAGGCAGGTACGTTCAAAAGCGTGCATTTTAAATTGTAATTTCAAAAATGTGTAAGTTGAGAGTTTAAAGAAATTTTATTTGTGCAGTCTTTTAAACAAAAGATTTTTAACCTCTTAAATAACAATTTTGTATATCACAGTAAAAAGCGAAATCTCCAATTTAATTTCTTTTAAATATCCGATCTCCTACGATCAGACCATAGGTTTGTTTGGTATCTGTTTCCAAAAAAAATGTGTGAAACTTGTTAAAATGGGATATTTGAAAAGAGTTAACAAACCCATTAATCCACTAACTGCACAACTTTTTGTAAAAAATGTCATTTTGTGTATAAATGGCGTTGCCATCTTGCGATGATTTCAATAAATCTAATGCACTTTTTTCGTAAAACAAATCTACTGCTTTTAAATCGAGTCTACCAAAAAAGAAAATATCATTCATCTACTAATTTTTCAATTCTGTTTTTACGGCTTCTGGCTATTGGCTTCCTTTGATAACAAAGGCGACAGCACAATTAATTATAATAAGTTATTTTTAATTTCTTTTGGTTCTTCTTTTTTCAAAATAAAAGTAAAAATTGAAATATGTAGATCTTCTGTAGGAAAAATTTAATGTACTGCATTTTTGTTTTGAAACCCTACTTCGGAAAATTTTTAGATTAGTGGCAACGCTGTGACAGAAACTGACCACCACAATTGTTGACAGTACTTGTAACACTTTGTGTGCACAGCAATTTGTGTAGCAGGAATTCGCAAGTTTTCCAACGAAGGGGAAATTATTTGCTCTCTGCACGCTGCACACTCTCGATGCAACTTTTTGAGTTATACTATGTTCCCACCAAAGTGAAATCCGAGATTTCAGCTGAAAACTTTCGAGATTTCAAGATAGTGTTCAAACTGCTAAAATCAACATTTCGTCTCAGATAAACACAAACAACAACCACTGTGCGCTTGTGTTTCTCTCCGCTCAAATGTCAAATACAATATCATACTCTCTCTTTTTGCCTACTTGGCGTTGCAGTAAAAGATCCTAATTTTTATCAAAAAGCTTTTCACATTTCTATGGTGAATTTTGAAAATGGGTATGTTCATTAAGAAAAGTTCGTATCGTTACTAGATTTCATTGAGATTTCAACGAAATCTCAAAACTGTATGGGAAAATGTTAAGATTTGTACTAAAATCTTTGAAATTTCGCTCCGATGGGAACATAGTATTAATTTGTAACAACTTGTGAAAATTTGCATGAAATTTCACTTTAACAAACACAGCTCATACTAAAGTACCTTAAACTTCAAAAAAAATTTTTGTTTACAGAAATTCAACGAAAGTCTCAGTGGTCTTGAGAAAACTGACAATTATATATAAAAATAGGAATGTATGAAATTTTAAACATGTTTTCTTTAACTTCCTCCATTTTTAATGGCGACTTTAAAATTAATGGAGAAGCGAACTATGTACAAATAAAATGCCAATCTATGGAAAATATCGAATTGAAGTTATTTTTAAATGCAACAATCCTTATACATAAGAAATACGCATCCAAAAGTCTACAAATAAAACAGACATGCGTTTAAAAGTTATTCAAGGTTTAATGTCGAATATAATTGTTTCTCTCGTATAATTTTGAAATAGTATTTGGTATTAAAAAGTAAAGTATGCAAAACTTGTAGATAATATGATTTTCTACCAAAAATGTAATCACATCAGTTTTTTTCAGACTGATCGTTCAGAAGATATTGCTGATTCAAAAAACATAAATTGACGAAAATATTTCTTATTTGCGAATAACTCAAAAATGGTGAGTGTTATCGAAAATATTAAAATGGTGAAGTTTTTGAAACAAAATATATATTCTAATTTTATAGGAAATAGGACTTTTTCCATACGAGGCCCCAATAAGAAGATATTGAGACTTCAAAGGGGCCGATCTTCAAAACTGCTTGTTTTTCGGGCCCATAATAATTCACATCATGACCCCACGGAAAAATTAATTTCCACTTCAAAAATGCTTGTTTTTCGGGCCCATAATGATTTGCACGACGAACCCACAGAAAAATGAATTTCCACTTCTGGAAAATTGAAAAGTTTAAATTTTTGAACGCAATTATTCATTTTGAATTTTTCGCAGTGATTTTTCCAGGGCTATTATCCTTGCTCGACCACCAGATCGATGTTCTTAATAATTGTTACATAGTGGGTATATAATTTTTTGTTTGCATATTTTTTTCAAAACACAACTTATCTTAAAAAATCTAAAAAACGTATTTAAGTTAAAGCTACCTTTAGCTAGGGAACCATTTTTCAAAAAATGGTAAGAAATATTACCTCAACTTTTGTTCAAAACAGTAGACTTCAAGCTTTAAAATAATATACAGCACTTAGTTGTAAGAGCTGCCCTCGTTTTTAGACTATTTTTATCATTCTGAGTATTTTTTCTTAAGAAATTGCTCCTCCTACTTAAACGGGAGAAGATAGACCCCTCTTCTTAAGATAAAAATACTTGCATAATTTTCCATAAGGACTTATTTGCTGGATATAGGATAAACAAGTGGCGAGATGAACTCAAAACACTTTTTTTACTAAAAAATTTCGACAGCTTTTCGACAGATAACTTTTCATCTGTAGGAGATATAAAAAACATAAAAATATTTGCAGAAAAAAGTATAAAAATATAAGATACTCTAACGTTCAAAGTCAAACAAAAAATATTGCTCTACGTTCAATAGGAGTCGAGTAAATTGCATTTAAGTCTTTCAAAGCTTTTTCTCAAAATGGCGGATAACGCATATAGTTTTTTTGTTTGAACTTTGTGAATCTAAACTCTCCAAGAGATACTCTTTACGGAATAAAATAAATCTACACACTTTTTTCTTTGAAGATATAAAATATTTATTTGACTGGACTAGTCTCAATATGAGGAAATGAGGGGAATGTAAAAATATACTAAAATATTGGAAAGTTTCATTGTCATTCTGAATGTTCAACTTTGATTTGAGAGAACCTTAATTTATAGCCAGTTCACATTAATGAGCCCTTGCAGATTTTGCTCCGTCAAAAATTTAGCAACAAAATTTTTAATTTTTGTTTATAATTTTTACACTGCAAAACTGAGAGATTGTAGTAAGCAATTTTTCTACAAACTATTATCCGGTTTCGGTACTAAATCCCGCAACAATAGGGGTTTATAGGGATCAACTTTGTTGACAACAATGCTTGATGGAATTCGAACAAGTTTTAAAAATGGTTTGCGTTTAAATGATCCAACATCGGTGCTTGCAAACAATGTTTAACGATATGTTGACCCATGGAAGCCCCCAAATTGCTTGCGAAGTTGCTCGCACATGAGTTCATTCATCATTCATCAGTCAACTCGTGACTAAACTATTTTGTTCCCGTATCAGTTGCATGTGTGCGACTAGTCTAACAAAATCTAGCTTTTCATAATTTCGCAATTACAAAATCCGGCGTTTAGCAATCCCCCAAACTAAAAGCTCGTACATTAAAATCACGCAAAATTGTATTGCTTTGCAACAAGTGCATTTTTTGTCATCAAAATCTCTCGCGAATTGCGAATTTGTAATATTTTGAATAGAAAAAGTTATTCGTGAAATTTTGATATGCGAGATTTCGTATAATATTTGCAAGATTTTTTGGTGTGAGATGTAAATCAAGATTGTTAAAGCGAGATTTCGCAATTGCAAGTTTAGTAATTTGCGAAATTTCACTATTCAAAATTTTGCAAAAAAAAAAATAGATTACGCCATTCGAGACTTTGGTTTGCGGGATTTTTTAACGTTCGCTTAGTTTCCAAATTCCTATCAAAATCTAGTGGGTATGCCGGCATTTGCATGACCTGACTTTTCCAGTGACTATATTTTTGTTGTTGTTGTAATACTTCACCAACAAAAAAAACCAAAATCACACTGACAAATCGGGCTATGTAAATACCGACTATGCTTCTGTTGCGAAACGATAAACTTCGTTCTTCTCTCTTTATTAGTAGTTTAAGGTTTGATGAAATTGAGGATACCTGTAGCAGATTATTTGGAGAGATTCTTTTTTTGCTCACAATTAAATAACTGTTCGCCATTAATTGTATGAGACTTGGTATTAATTTTAGTATATTCTTGTTTGTTTCTGCAGATTCTATCAATAAAATATGGGTTTTTGTGAATTTTTTCTTGTTTTTGTCATATTTTTTTTTTTTCAATTCTTAAAAGTCTCCATGAATTTCTTTTTTATATTGTGTTTTTGTATAAGCAATTCGTATCGTGTTGGAGACCTTAGATAAAGGTTTAGGACGCTGCAAATGTGAAACTAAATTTTTATTTAATCTTCAACAAAACAACGATATCAGCGTTGTAGATTGAAGCACAAATTAAAGCGAATGTATCGTAACTCGCAAGGTGTTACAGGTAACGTACTACGCACTTATTAGGCATAAAGTTATAAGTTCAATTTAAGATTATTTACGGATGTATACACATTAAAGACTGCACTTAAGTTATTCGTCTTAGTCTTTTAAACTAGATCGTTTATGTGTTTATCTGTTTATACTTTTAATTAAATTAATATGTAATACAAAACTAGTCGATGCCTTAATTTATTTTATATTTTTTTCAAGTCTTTTGTTTTAATTTGACAGTGTTGTTTCCTCTGAAGTCAATAAAACCAAGGAAGTTAACTTTAGTAGCTATCAAAAATGTACATAAATAGTATATCGAAATCAAATGCAATTTATACGCAAATGAACATAAAATTTTGCTAATTTTGTACATAGAAATTTTTAAAAAGCATCTCAATCGTTATAATTTGCGCAAGGTTAATTAGGAGGATATTTGCATTTTGTTTGAATCATTTTCCATAGAGAACAACGAATAAGTAGGTATATAAGTAAGTCATTGCAAAAAGGCGGAAATAAAAGCAATTTTTTTTGTTTGCAAGGTTTCGCTTTTATGGAAAAAGCTTGCTTGAGGGTTGTTTACTGATTAGTAGTGATTAAATATAAATTTATAATGAATTAAATTCATTGAAAAAAACATTTTAAGAAAACACAAAAAAAGTAAATATGTACATTGTAAACTCGTCTTATAAGTAACAATGTGTTGTTATTAATTGATTCTGAATAGCTACATTTTTTACAATTGATTTATCATTTATAAATATTCTTTACAACTTAAATGCATAATACATGCAGTCGACTTCACTTGAATGCACTAGGTTTATTTAAAAAATCAATTGTCTCAAGGCTTTGTGGACATTTTTCATATAAAAATGTTCACATAAACTGAAACATAATTTTCCTGTTTAAATTAAAATTTTGCACTAAGTCCCAATTTTTTCACTCTCCATAAATTTTTAAGACGCCATTAAAAATGGTAAACTGATTATATTTGTATCAAATTTCTTAATTTTTAAATCTTTAATGGTCACTTTAAATTTAATGGGAAGTAAATGAATTGGAACTAAAACTCGTTTCACAAAAGCTATGAGGTAGTTAGAAGAGTATGAACCAAGGAAAGTGAACAAAATAACGCGATCAGTGATTTGAAGAAGTTTCTTGGCATTCCTTCCCGCACTGCGCGGAGCGTATGCTCCAACAATCGGCTTGAAAAGGAAAGTCCAGAAAATCACGACAGGACAGCTAAAGAAAATTTCCCAAAATCTTGGGGAAATTGTAAACATTACTTACTAGATTCGTAGAGATTTTCAAAGGAAAATTGACATTTCTATTGTAAATGGGCCTCGTGCGACTGAAGATCCATTCAATAGGTGTGTTCCTTAAATTTGTCGCACTGTTTTGGATTAAATGTCAAATTGTGACAGGTGGGATTGAAATTCTATCAGAGAGAAGAAAAACTGTCAAAATGTCGGGAATGGTTTGGGCAATAATTTGCACCACGTCAAAAGAAATATTTGACTAGGGCTGCCGAAGGCAATCATAAGTCAATAAATTTTTTTAGAAAATCACTGTTTAAGAAATTCAATTTTCTTCTACGAAAAAGATTTGCTTAGCGACACATGCATTTTAAGAAAATCCTTTGATTTATAAAAACATAAAAAAGATAATGCAGCTACCAAAAACAAAATAAAAAAAGTAATACTTAGGTTATCTCAGCTATTTGTATTCTGTTTTGTTATTAAAATTCAAACTGACATTTTTTTCAAATCTGACCTGACATACTCGGGCCAAATCTATCAAGGAGGGGAAATTTTTTACTCTCTCTTGAGCGCTCTTTTTTGGTTCGAAAAAGTACAAACATTCACATGTGGAACAACTTCGCACTAAAACTGACTAAATCTGGCGGTTTCGAACTGTTCGAAACTCGTTTTGAAACACACCTAATATCTCAACCAAATTTATAACAGTCCAAGCGATCGTATCAACATGAATAGAGATATCTCCTAAATATTCAATCTCAGTGACAGCTAAGACTTTGGCCCACTGACAGATAGAATTGCAAAGCAAACAAAAATTGGTCTAATAAACAAGTTTTCTGTCAATTTTGATTGTTTTTTTTTGTTTATTTTTGCAAAATTTGTATTTCTTAAGCCAATGCCAATTCCAAATATTCATTTGCCACAAAAATAACAAACAAAAAACTAATGGCTGTCACTTAAATGTTATTGTGACAATGTTTTGAGTTTGACGTTTAGAAATGAACGAATCAGAGATATATGTTTGAGCCTGATATCACGATTAGTTTTTTCGGTCGTTTTTGTTTTTTTTTTCTTTTTGATACTGTAGCTGAGGTTTGTTGGAATGTAGGGGGAGCGAAGTATCAAAGAAAGCAAGTATAGTTTCAGTTATCCAAAGTTCTCAGCAATTTATTGATGTTTTAACTAAGGGAATTTGACTGTACTTGAAAAGTCATGAAATTTAAAAATTTCTCTTCATGTTTGTCTTGACAATAGTATTATTTTGCAACCAGGGCCGTAGAGAATTAGATTTCATTTTGAAGTATAAGTACACACGGCTGAGTGAATACGAGTAAATATAGTATTTTCCGTACATTTAGGATGATGTTATATAATTTACAAGTAAAAAGGCGTCAGGGCTGTGGCGAAGTTCGTACAGATTTCCAATGAAAATTTGACAAGTTCTATAGTGAGTAGTAGACCTACGGCCTCAAATAATTTCAAATCCTTAACAAACCTTGCAGCCATCTCAACACAATTTTTTAAGTGGGTCATTCACGTTTAGAAGGTCGCAAAAATAATAACAAGGATCGTAACGATTTATAACAATCACAAAAGGCTCATTCACAATAGAACCTGTCAATTCGTATTAATCTTTAGTTCTTACAACTCTCAACTTCTTCTTCTTCTCAACTTACAACTATTTCAACATCAATGTCCCCTTTTAATATCAAAAATTTAATTATTTATCCGTTCGATACAATGATTTGACATTTTTAGTCAATTCACGTTGCTGATATCTCAGAGAAGTGTCAGCAATCTTTGAAATATAAAAGAAGTTCTTCAAAAAAAAACAACTTCATTGAAGTAATACAAGCGTGATGTCAATACTAAAAAGCAAAAAAAAAATGCAATATTTTTGTCAGCCTAGTGTGAAGACCTTTTTGGAGAAGTAAGCAAACAGATCTGAAATGTCATTAAATTTCATGGCTGCTTATTAGTGCTGCCAAATTCATTTTAAATTGAAAAGTGAATATAGTATTTTTACACACATTATGATCAATTAAAATGGTATAATAATGTGTTCAAAGTACATTGTAGCAGTTAGCAATAATGAATTTTTCCGGAAAATCGGATTTGGGTTTTTTTAAACCGTTATCCCATCACGGGTTTAAACTGAGTTGTTTGTTCCTGGCCTAAGAAATGAAAGCAACTATACTTTTTAAGTGCGTAATGTTGGACCTAACACCATGATTCATTGAAAGTAAATTATTAATAAACTATAGAACTAAAATATTTAAACAAAGTGTATCATTTACATAGAATATTTTATTCTAGTAGAGGATCACTTCATTCCATGTGCTACGCGCCTGGTTCTAACTATATAAGCCTTTACATAACATACAACACTTCAAAATCAATTCGATAAATTGTTAATAAAGCACGCACAAGATGTAATTTGCGTGCTTTTTACTTAAATTTATTATTCGATTCATATACCAACCTAATACTCATTTGTTGAGTGTGTGTATTGTATATAGATAGTATGAACTATGTATGTTTCAGACAGCCTTGGAAAATGCAAAAATTGTTGATATAGGCACAACGATTTATTGTTATTAATAATTAATGAGGTTATTGTTATAGACCTTTTTTTTATTTTTTGTACTAGAATAGTCGTTGTTTTTTTTTTTTTTTGTGAGGGATTTGCTTTCAATGGTTGGTTGATCGAATTTGTTAACTAAGGCTATACCAATTTTTTCAATAGGCAAACAGATTTATATATTTGTATGTACCAGTATTAGCAAACGGATTTTAAGCAAACAGATCACTTTTTTTATGGGCAAGTTTTTGCCTCGAGTACTGAATATTTATTTTATTATTTTATTCTAATCATAAAATAATGAAGATTTTATAAAAAAGGTTTTTCATCATAAACTGAACTAAACTTAAATTGAGTAGATGATTCACTCCATTGGGCCAATTGATAACAACCTTAATGAAATATTTCAATAAAAATCAAAACTTTCGTTGATTCAATGAATTTTTTTATTGATTGCGTAATTTTACATTAATCAATGAAATAAATTTAGTGAATAAACAAAAAAATCTATTCAGATCAGACAATATTGATGCTTTGATCCTGTGGAAAGTCTTGCGTTAGCGGTGGCTGCATGAAGCCGGTGCACTTTGAAATAACCTATTGATTTGTTTTCTGTATGTTATATCATTATTCTACATTTAAGGTGTCGTGGGAAGTAAAAGAAAGAGACATGAATAATTTGTTAAATATGACAACTAAGTTTTTCTGGCAGTGCTTCTGTTCGTCTCTTTTAACGCAGCCTGGTCACCTGTGATCTTTAATTCAGCTTGAAGCCGATAACCAAGAAGAACGCATGAGTCATTGCATGCATGACTGCACCAGCTATTTAATAAAAAACTTCTGCATGTTGATATTATTGAATAAATGCGTAAGTTGCTCACACAGGTAAGCTTTCAAATAAATTTTTGTTTAAGTTTTATATTTAACTTAAATATTTATTATTCATTTGTTTAAATGAATATATAAATCTTTCAAAGTCTATTCTTAGTTTCAAGCTGATTAAAGATCTGTTCAAACCTGTCAGAGTTACTCAAAAGCAATCAAAGAGATTTTATGTACTAATCAAAAGATTTTAAATTAAAAAAAAACTAAAGACAATAAATAAAGATTTAAAAAAATCATTCATTTTTTTTAAAGTTTTAATCTCTTGATTGTTTTATTTAATTACCAGTAAAATGCAACGGGGAAACGAGACGACGAAGTGGCGAGATCTCTTCGCAGTTGTTCTCTCTTAAAAACGAACCTAAAATATGAAAATAATGCATAATAATAGCTGATTTACAATGCCACGTTGGAAATTGCGTTGAAAGATTTGTCTGTCAACGCAAATGTTCAGGCATAGGAATTTTGTGTTTAGTAATTACAATGACGCGTTGAGCGCTATGTTACGATTAAGCATCCATTAGTAAGTGAACAAACTAACGTAACGTAAGCGGCTGCAAGTCAAAAGTAGAAATTGTTCAACTTTTGCGTTCGTTTTGACATTTCGATTTTCAATTTATTCATGTGGCAATCTTGCGCAGAACAAAAGGTTGAATTTTTTTTATCGTTTTTTTATGCGTCCGTAACGCTTCTTAAATGTAACATACGCATCGCAAACTCAAAGGCGTCATTATAAATCAGCCATAATGGCTTATTGAGCACTAGGGACGCGTCGAGATAAAATGAGAAATGGTCACATACCTAAATTGAAAATCGAAATGTCAAAACGCATGCAAAAGTTGAATAATTCCTCCTTTTGCGTTGCAGCCGCTTGTGTTACGTTGGTTTGTGTACTTACTTATGTATGCTTAATCGTAACATAATGTTTAACGCGTCATTGTAAATACTAAACAGAAATTTCTATGCCTGAACTATTTCGTTGACAGACAAATCTTTCAACGCAACGCCCAACGCGGCATTGTAAATCAGCCATAAATTATTTCTACTTTTCAGTTGCAGCCGCTTACGTTACGTTATTTTGTGTACTTACTAATGGATGCAAAATCGTAACATAACGCTCAACGCGCCATTGTTAACACTAAATAGAAATTCCTATGTCCCCTATTACACGATGATTCTTTGCGTCTGACTCTTTTCGAACATAATGAGTGTAAAAGAGAAAAAAGATGAGATGAAAGACCAGTTGCCCTGTGCATCGTGGGCCAAGTTTTCCAAGACTCTTTTTGACGTTTCTTTTTAGCACTTTCCGTATATTCGTATTTTTCCTTTACAAACCAATTAGACAGTAAAGTGAACTTGCAATTTTGCATCAAGCATCGAGAAGCTCCGTGTAATAGCGCGTGACTCAAAGGATGATTTTCAAAGAGAAATTCGAAAAGAGTCAGACGCATAGAATCATCGTGTAATAGGGGACTTTGCCTGAACATTTGCGTTGACAGAAAAATCTTTCAACTCAACGCCCAACGCGAACGAAGAAAAAAAGAAGAAGAAGAAAAAGAAGAAGGAGAAGAAGAAGAAGAAGAAAAAGAAGAAGAAGAAGAAGAAGAAGAAGAAGAAGAAGAAGAAGAAAAAGAAGAAGAAAAGAAGAAGGAGGAAGAATGAAGAATGAAAAAGCAAGAAGGAAGAAGGAAGAAGAAGAAGCAGAATAAGAAGAATAAGAAGAAGACGAAGAGGCAGAAGAAAAGGAAAAAAAGTGAAATAAGTGAAATTGAGCCTGGAGACACTTTGGCTGAAGGCAAAAGATTTCTTTTTTTTTGTGTTCCAATGACCATTTAAATTCCTTTGAATTGTCAAATGAAATCTAGTTTATGTGTGGTGTGAACGATATACACATAGTAGTAGATTTTGAAATTTTATTGTTGTGAAAATGCTGCTAAGGAACTAAAGATAAAAATCCATTTTTAATAATCGGTTATTAATAATTTTTAACACAAGCTTCAAAATTCAATTCTAAGAATCGGTGGCATTCTTAGACAATTCTGTCATAATAAAAAGAAATTAAAGAGAAAAAACAAACAGAAACTTAATTCAATTCCTTAAAAGAAAACCAACACTCTTATCTTTATCACGAAACCCCTGAAACTGTAAAAAAAAAATCTCCCTTGACTTTGCACTTCCATGGCTTACTCATTTATTTGTGTCCAGTCCAAACAATAAAAAACATTAAAATATTACCACAATTATTATTATGGCAAATGTCAATTTATTGTATCTTTTCAACAAAATATTTAAACACTAATGAAGGTTGGTAAATTTATTATTATTTTTTTTTTTTTCTTAAAATAAAAATCTTCAAATGTATTTTAGCAGCTTGAAGAAACACCTTAAAAATTCCACATATCCAACCTTCGAAAAATTTCAATTATATTACGAATTAAAAAAAAATATATATATATTATATTATTCACCAACAAATGAAAAAAAACTGTATAAAAAAATGATAAAACATAAAACATAACAAGAAAATATCAAACCAAAAAAAAAAAATAATTTAAACAGAGTATTAATCAGATTAAACGTAAACTATCATATCAGGTAACCTTGAGACCTGGAACTGCTGTGTTAGTATAAAACAAAAACAAATGGTTAATCAAATATACAACAAACAAGTAATCGAGTCAAATATATAACACACCAAAAAAAAATATATAAAAAAAATTTGGGCCTGTGCTACTTTAGTTTTGATTGGTATAAACTTTTTGGCACACTATTCAATTAATTTAACCTATTTTATGTCATCGATTTAAATTCATCGAAATTTGATAGCAAGATATACCTACGATGATGTTGGCACTCTACACTGGCTGACTGGATGGCTAGCTGATGGTGGGCGAGAGAGGAAGCTTTTTTGCAATTATATTTTATGTATTATTGTTGTTGTTGATGGTTTTTTTGCATTATTTTGTTTTTAAATGTCAAGTCATCAAGTTTTCTGACTTGGGCTATGAAACTGCAACACAATGTTGCTCCAATTTAGTTTTAAACTTTTTTTTTTGGTTACATTATTGAGTCTGAAACTTCATTTACTTACACCACTGACATCGTTCTAGTACCCTGATTTGTTTATAAAATGAAAAAAAAAATGATTTTATGCATTTTATTGCTTAAAGCAATATTCAATTTAAAGCAAGGCAATAATAATTATATTAATGTTGCAAGTTTACTGTCGAGGATTTTGGTTGGAGTTTAGGGTGGGGGATATTGGTGACACATGGTATTGCAGATAATGTTTATTTCGCATATAGAAGAGGTGTTTTTTTAATTTGTAATTTAGCAAATAAAACTTGTATGATGAGGCTTGAATATAATATAAGTAGAAAGGAAATCAAATCAAACTAGAAAGAGGGAGAAACATGCAGGTAATGTAGGGTGTGTCTGCAGTAAATACCCATTTTGCAACCAGCCAATGTTGATATTTATATGGTATCCAAGAAAGGAGTATACTTGTAGGAAACTTTAAGAATACCACTTTGGTAAATATAGACGAACAGGTGGTAGAAAAGCGCCTCTATTTATTTGCCTACAAAATACTCAAAACAAAATCATTTCAAAATCAGTATCAACATTATGCATGAACTTCATTAAAGATAAAACCATACATTTTCACTTTTTTTCATTTTAGTTTGGCAGTTTGGCATTTTTGACAGCTTCCACACAATTATAGATGAAAACCTTACTCTCAATAGTTCAAACTGGTTATAATATAAAATATTTAAGCAAACTTAATCAAAACATGTGAGTAAACATGACAATTTGAAAAAAACAAAATCGGCATTCAACAATTTTGACAGCTTCCACACAATTATAGTTGTCACTATTGACCTTGACAGATTCGTTTAGTTTCCTATTCCTATTTAAAGAAAAAAACTAAAGGGAAGTTAGCTTATTGTGAACCTGTGTGAATTTTCACTAATTTCATATCAAACTCATTCTCGTTTTGTTGAAATTTTGTTTGTACATAAAAGAGCAATTATGATTTTTCTACTCAAGAAATTTCTTAGGACCAAAATATCGGTGGCCAACCATTATGTTGTGCATGTTATTAGGAAACAGTCTCACGAATTAATATCAGACTGATCACTCAATGTCAATATAATGAAGGTGGAATTGGTTCGTATTCGTAGCACAAAATTCTATGCTCGATTAGTGAAATTAGTTATAATTCTCAAACTGAACTTTAGAAAACAACATTTCAACTTTACTTGAAATATTAAATTTTTAAAGCACAAAACTTGCTGAAATTAGTGAATAAGAGTCTCAATTTTAGTATATTTTAATTTTAATCAACAAGTGATCTTCATTTTGCTTTCATTTGGTTGTAAAACGAACAGAAATTTTAATTGAGAAATTAATCTAAATAAAATTTCTCTCATTAATCTCCGGAAAAAAAATGTGACAGTTTGTCTTTTTTAAAGCCTCTGAGCGCTCAGAAATCTTTTCTATTAGACACATGAAATCGGAATCACAGAGCATTAATATTAATAGCCTTTTGACACCAAACTGAAATCTTGACAAGATTTCAAAATCTTATCTAGATTTTGTTTGACATTTCGAAAGAATTTAAGTGCTCATAGGGAATCTTTAAAAAAAGATCCATTGCAATCAGTAAAAGTCCCAGGACACATTCCACATTTTTCACTTTTTCCTTAAATTAAACATAGAAAGGATTACAACCTGTACTCATATATATAAAATCTCTTTTTCTAATCATCTCTCTTCTAGGGACAAACTGTTATACGAGAGAACAAAATGAGTATATAAGTAAATATGACTGTGAATAGGACAATTAGAATTTGAGTAGATTTAGAATTAATTTACTAGATTGTAAAATCTTAAAATTTATGGGAAATCTCGTTGATTTTGATAAGATTTTGGGCTTTTAGTTCGAAATCTAGATTTTGATTCATATTTTCACTTTTATTATTTATTTCATTTGCTCATGTTTCAAAAAACATAAATTTTATCTTTTTTGTGAAAAAAACTTGAACTTTTCCCCATTCTTTCATATTTTATTTAAAACAAGATAATACCACATTTCCACCTAACAGTTATCTGAGATTTAAAAAGATTTACCTCAAATCTCCTTTAAATCTCGAAGATTTTGCATACAAGTTTATTCCGTAAATCTCGAAGATTGGAAATTAATCTAGTTAAATCTTCCAAGGGAAAATACTTTTACAAATCAAACTAACCTATTTTTATATGAACTGAAGGATTCATTCGTGGCTGCAAATGAAACATTCCATCTCATTTCAACTTCATAAGAAAACATGAAAAACCATTTGCATTTTAATAGGTTCTGTCAAAATAAATCTTTTTTAAATCTTTTTTGACTCAGCTTCACGTGAGTCGACTCATTTTGACATTTCTTTTTTTATCTTTTCTTATTCTTGGTAAAAAAAGATGGCGGAGTGAGGAAAGAATTTAAAAAATTAAAACTTTTGCCTCACTTTGCTATCTCTTTATTTCGAAGAGATGAGGGTAAGATCACAGAAGCTCATTGGTTTATTTGCGGATGCAATTTGAACTTCAAACTAACTTTTCAACATATGACAGTTTAAAAATGTATATACAAAAAAGTAAAGGAACAGACCTTTCACAGTGGGTACGTTCAGATGACATAAAGAACTTGAAAATATATCTGTTTGGTAACTTTTAATTTTCACCAAGATTCCCAAACTTGGTTTTTCTTCTTCTATGGTTCTGAAAGTTAATTGTGAAAATTTACAAGACACGTTAACAAACACACCTAAAGCTTTTTTTACATCTGATTTGCAAGCTATCAAAAAATTACCGTACAATGAAGGCAGCAACTTGCCTGGAAATTTTTATGATTGGCACTTCAGAAGAACCCTGCGATCCGGAACGACATTAAAACAAAAAACAAAATGCTATTTGACTCTAAAATTTTCATATTGCTGTATATGTTTAGCTTCACATGCAGATGCCGAAATGGTTTTGTCACATTTTTAAACATGGCGGACACACAAGTATGAAGAAAATGGATAAAGAAATTAGCAAAACACGGGAAACTGTTCTAAAAACAAGCTAATCGAAGTTTCTTATTGTTGACTAAAATTTAGTTTTTGCTGCATTTAAAAACTCTATAACAATTTATGTGTTTGAATGTAGTTACAATTCTGAAATCAAATGCAAAATCGTTTTTGTACTGAAAGATTATAAGTAGCAAAATTTTAAAACTTCTCTTGCACTCCTTTTGATTTTCGCAAGGACTTTTTGTAATTATTGTTTTAGAAATTGGTAAATTTAGTCAAACCCACAAACTGATTTATTCATTCCGATCTAAACTTAAGGTTTTATGCTAGAACTAGTACTAGTTTTATTCATCGCTGTGTGGTAGATAAACACCGATTAGATGAAAAGCTTATTTTCAATAGGTTATCAAACAAAGTTTTGCAACAGCCAACCTAGTTATATTATAAAACATCTAAGCAAACTTAAACAAAACACGTGAGTAAACATTACAAATTGAATGAAAATATATTAAAATGGATTTGGAAAACATTTGCATTCAATATTTTTATATATGCGCTTTCTCTTTCAATAACCCAATGTTTTAATAAAATATAATCAGGACTATAATATGTTTTCAGATTCTATGCATAAATCATGAAGTTTTGACAAAAAAGGTGCAAGATTGCCCAATTTTCCAAAGCCTAGTACCAGTGCAAGCGAAAAAAATTCAACATAAGCTAAGCCAAAACTAAAATAAACTTAACAAAAAATGCAATTATTTAAGTGAAAGCATAATTATTTTGCCTACAAAGGGACCATTTGCATTGGGACAGCTGCAAGGCTCATGGACCTCAGAAAATACTGCGAGACATATTCACGATAGAACCTGTTAAATTGACGTTGAAAGTCCCTTTGAATCTTTCGATTGTTATTTTAACTGTCTTAACATGAAAAAATAAATGGCCATTTCATGTTTTGAACTTTGTTGAACCACTCAAAAATTGGAGAATTATGCCTCCATACAGAGCACCTATACTCTCAATTGATTTTCTAAGACAATTATATTGTAATAAACATCATCAAATGAAAAAAGAGATAACTCGTCCACCATTTTTATCATGAACAACGTCAAAATCAATGGATAAACAGTTATGCAGTGTATAAGCACTTAATAATCCATATTCATAAACCATTTTTCGAACCATTTTAGAAAAAATACCCTTTTGATTAATAAAGTAGGTACAAAAAAGATAAATCTGTTACTACAAAAAATATCCTTATGTAGTTTCTATTCAACCTCTAAACGCATTTAGCTTAAAATGGTTCTAATTATAGATAACATTTCCACGTTAAGAAGTATTGAAACTTTACGCAGTCTCTAAAGTGAGTTTGTGAATAAAGCTGTAAAATTATTATTGTTAAAGTTTTACATTTACTACAATGTATTATTATCTTATTATCGATTTTTAACTTTGCATCTATCAATGGTTGTGTTTTTTCCAATTCAAAATAATTCTGTCTGAAAAAAACGACAACAAAATAAAGCAATATGTCAAATAGAAAAACAATTATGTCCATAGTTAGCTATGTTCAGATAATTAAGTGGATTTAACTTTTGTCCCGATAAAAACAACCAGACTACTATTGTCGTTATGTTATCGATAGTTTGTATAGAAATGTCAAATGTTTGTTGGTAAGATTATTCAATACGAAATGGCTGACCAAGGCAAATGCTAAAATGTCCCGATGCCTTTTTTTTTGCTAATGTCTATTAGGATATGCAAAAAACGCTGCTAATTTCATCGGTATAATGTCTATTACTTTTCACTTGGCAGTTTCTTAAGCAACGTCAATACTAGGCCGATCAATATTGTTGGTTGACGTTGTCGATCAAGGCGTTGAGCTGGTGTGTGCATATAAGTGCTGACGTGTAGACTGTCATTTAAAAATGATATTATTTTGAATAATTTGTGTACTTTTTTTCGTCAATAACCAAAATAAATGTACTGATCGACGAAATAATATTAATATGTTTATGTAAAAATATTGTTCTGTTGAACAAGTTTTTTTGATTGCTAACCATTTGAATCGGGTTGCATTCGGGTCAACAAAAATTGAAAAATATTAGGTGTGTTTGTTAACCTGAAATTTCTTGCAAATTTCACAAATTTTCACAATTTGCTGTCAGAAGTCATAGAAAAAAAACCCAAGTTTGGGAAACTTGGTGAAAATTTCACGTTACCTTACAGGCATATTGTTGCTTAACACGTCCTCATTCAACATTGTTGTGCAACGCAGTTGATTCACGCCAATAAACATAATGTGGAGTATAGACAATGCTTAAAAGTCACTATTGCTGTTTCTTATAATTGAAATAAACACACCTGGCCAGCAGATATATCCAAGTTTTGACTCAAAAAAGTGCTACCAAATTTAAAATCGATAGGTTCAGTAAGATTATGAATAACATTCAGGTCTGTTCGTTTACTTCCTAAAAATTGCCAAAATCTTCCAATTTGAGACCAACTTTATTTCAAATGAACTTAGACTGAAATTTGGACAAATTAGTAGTTGCGTGAAGTAAATGAAAAAAATTGAATTATTTTTAAGAAAACACAGCAAAATAATGCAAAATAATAGCCAAGGACTATAAAAATAAAACTCATATTTCTTAATTTTTGTGGGAATCATGAAAAATTGTATGACTTTACTACCAAATGCGTTTCTAACTGGTGGGTTTTTTTATTATTAAACGTAAAGTACCTCTAATCTATGAATTAACTCAAAAAATGTAGGTTAATTCAATATTTAATAAACAATAGGATTTTTTTTAAAAGAAAGGAATATCTATTTTGATTTTTAGGTAGTGCTGAGGAATTTTTGGAAAAAAATGTTCTACTGTGCTCCCTTTCCTGTACATAAAAAGTCCTATACTTTTTAAATTAAAACATTGATTTTTAGAAAATTTGGTCAAAAATTTTTTCCTCTGAAATCATTCAAGATCAGCGTATTCAAAGAAATACTTAACCACGAAATCACAGGTAAAAATTTCCCCTTTTTTCTTTAAAAATTGCATTAGCTTTTTCAATTTCTGAAGGAGGAATTGAAACTGAGGTTTTAAATATATAAAGTGACACACTGTCTAAAAATTCTATATACCTACCTACAATTCACCAAACACAATATGGCGATGACGGTCTATCTTTACTTTTATATATATTTTCTTATGATCGATTTTTCAAATTTTTTTTTTGTCAGATTTCCGTATTTTTATTTAACTACTCAAACTATACTCAAAACCTTTAACTTTTATAGATTTTAATTAAAACTGACCTCAACCTACTTCTCTGAGTTCAAACAAATTTTTAAAACATTCTTGTGTTTGTGAATTTAAGATCTATGTCTAAAAAGCATTGCCAGATTTAAAATTTATTTTTGTATACAGAAAAATAAACTTACCTTTAAAAACACCAACAAAATATGTATATCCACAAAGTGTTTATATCCAAAAATGTCAAATTAAAGTAATCCTTCGTATATATAAATCCGTTTTTCCTGTTCAAAAATGCTCTTTTAGGCATTTATGGTGAAAATATCATTAAAGACATGATATTCCATGAGAAAACAAAATACTTCCCGCACGACGACGATTTCGCACAAATAATCCACAGTAAATAAAATTTTATTTAAGGCAACTTTTTTGCGTATTTATTTTAAAGTAAAACTTTTTTTTTAATAAAAAATTTGTTCACTGGCACTTTTTGAACTAAAATTACAATTCAAAACTTATAGTAGCAGCACAATATTATTTTGATGATGAAAACCAGTGAAAGTGAAAACAAACTTTCCTGGCTATTTTCTTCTTTCCCCTCCTCCCTCAGTTGAGGTTGGTTTGGGTTTTCCAATATTTAATTAGCAACACTTATTTTTTTTAAATTCACTTTTTTCCACTGGCAGTATAGTGTGATATAAAATTGCATGTTGTTATAGAAAAATATTTAATTTATTTAAAAACAAAAAAAAACATCGATAACGATTCTTCCAATTTAAATAATTATCCTCTGGAAGACGACATTTTTACTAAAGAATGCTGTCAATAATGATAATAATTACCGTTAATATTGTCACAAATCACACGACGACGCACACGATTTCGAATTCAATTTTCGGATCGGATAATGTAGTTCAATGACAACCAAAATGTTGATAAAAAAGCCTTGATTCACTTGAATGTTGCCATTGACATTCACTAGGTTTTGTTTTTTTTATTTTAATTTTTTTATTTATTTTTATTTATCTTTTTCTTTTTTGTAACTTGGCGCCAAAAATAAACACACTTCCTTGTGCCAAAAATAAAAAGTCCGTTAAAATCACTTTGAAAACCACTTATCGTTTGTTTCAAACATCGAACAAATCTCGTCCTTCGCCCGATGGCAATAATAAAAGCGACCCGCCCGCTCGCTCGTTTTTTTTTATATTTTTTTTTTTTTTGCGAACGAACACCGAAATTTTAATTGTTTCACCAACCGTTTCGCGATTTTTTTTTATTTGTATTTTGATGAAATAAAAAACAGAGTATGATGTATAAAAATCCAATGCGAGAAAACTCAACAAAATTCAACGAAGAAAAAAACGAAGAAAAAAATGTTGCCCGCAAGCTCTCACCGAACCGTTTGTTGCAAAAGTCACTGTCTGACTGAAGCTTAAAATGTACAAATTTTAAGTTCGCTATACAAAGCGTAGTTGAACATGAACAGCAGCAGCTATCATCATATACGAATGGTTTGTACGTAGCCAGTCACCAGTGAATGCGAGAGCTAACTCAACAAAAACCCTCACACACGTATGAAGAGATTATGTGAAAATGAGCGAAAAGCGAAAATTATAATAGCAGAATACTACACCAAACACCACCTTACCACTGCTCCATCGTTTCTCTATGATTACGCTGAGCAATGATGACGACGACATCGCATATCGAACACATTTTGCGAAAAATCACTGTGGCACTGTGGGTCTTAGATAAAGCGATAGATAATTCCGCTACTCTCTTAAAAGTTTATTATTGCTCCCCATTTGAATGGTGGAGTAGGGTGATGGAAAATGAGGGAAAACTACTTACTTACTACCAGTGGCAGTAGTTTGGAAAAGTGTTTTCCAATTTTGTTTTAGCTGCTCGTTCGAATACAAAGCTTTGGCTCACAGAGAGTACCAAGAGTTGGAGCTCAGAGCAGAGGCATTTCGCGCGATTCATCTCATTATTAAACGGCGGAGAGTGCATTGGTTTTGGTTTAGCACTGTTTAGCAGTGTTTTGCGTTTATTTCTTGCATCAAGTTTGGTATGAACAGGGGGATTATCTATCTTCTCTTATTTGTTGCAGCATCATGTTGCATTGAAATGGAAAGACGACAAGAATCAGAACCGAGAAAACTGAAAATAATATCGCGTCAGCCAGCCTGAGCCACCAGCCAGCCACCTCATCGTCCGTTCCGTCGTCGTCATCATTATCATCATCATCATCATCGACGACAACAGATTTTTATACATTTGGCGACTGGCGAGAGGTCTTTAACTTCTGCAAAGTTCGTTCGTTTGTTTATTTGATCGGCTACTAACCTATGGTGTTGGTTGGTGTATATGTTTTTTGTAGCTTGTCTTTGGCTGATGATTCTTCCTTCCCTTTTCATATTGCGGTTGTTGTTTTTGCTGTTTGGTTAGTTGGTTCGTTCGTTGGGGCTGGTTGGTTGGTGAAGCAGGCCTCTGTACAGAGTACAGATGCATCTCTATAGGATGGATGCACACTGCACAGGCACACACTATATGCGGAGTAATTGCGATGTGATTGTTTTTGGTTTTACTTTTTATTTTTGTTTTTGTTAAAAAAGGGGAAGAAAATGAGAATAAAAAACACTAGTGTGTTTTGTTGTTGGTTAATATTGTATAACAAATTATTGCTATTTAGGTATGTGCAAATAACTTTTGTTTCTCTCTTTTCGTTTTTCATTTATTTTTTTTTTTTTTTATCTTTTTCTTATTTTTGTTATTTTCTTCGTCATCGAACTTGAGCGATGAAAGTGGTTTGGAATTCCCATTCACTGGATTTGCTGTTGAGAAAAATATTTAGTGGGTGTAGGTAGGTACTTTCAGGAATGAATTTTCTTTTAAAAATTTATTTGAATAATTTAGAGCGGTTTTTAACCTTTCTTTAATTTTTTCAGATAATACAAAATTTTGTTCACGGAAGATGATATACATGCCTACATAAATAAATATTATGTTTTGTTAAATTTACTTAAATCATAAGAAACTACTGCAGTGCCAGCGTATCGAAAGTTTGTAAATTTTTTCTAGTTGCCTTTTTATTGTAATCCAACATTTATTGTTGCACTGTTTTAAAAAAGTCAAACAAAACACCCTTGAAACAATTTTAAATGACGTATTATTAAAGCCTTACTTGATCAGAACCGTTAGTAGAAATGTGAAATTATTTACCAGATCAGGTATCAGAAATCGAACTCTTCTATACTTAATCTACTCTCTCGTGCACTGCACACTATGAAATTTTAAGTTAGTAGTTATGACCCCTTGGATATGGGTTAAATATAAAAACACGGCAGAATTAAAAATTTTATTTTTCTATAATACTGAAGTTTACAAAAAAAATACGTATACGCCTAGGTGCCCAAATGATTGGGTAGTTGATTATGCTAAGCTTTTAAATTTTTGGAGTCTTGGTAAAAAAATATCTAATATGAATGCAATTTTAAAAATAAAATCCACGACTCCGCCCTACGTACTTGCTCTTATGATCAAGAAAATAAAGGTTTTCAAAATTGTCTATAAAGACATGAAAACTATCAAAGAAAAATATTTTTTTGATATACTTATTTTAAGTATTTATTATTTTGCATATAAAAATTAAATTTCATAAAAAAATTTCAACCATTCTTAAGATAAAAATGGAACATTTTAAAATATTAAAAATTATTTCAATCCGTTAGGACAATATCGAGAAAATTCAAAATTAAAACCATTCTATGGGAAGGACCATTTATATAGTAGCTTAGTGATTTTTTTTTTCAATATTCAGTCGGTAGTTGATCGGACTTATTTTGATATACTAAACAAGTTTTTTTTACCCTTTTTTTAAAACAAATACAATTTTCTTAATGGTTTCTTATCATTCTTATGGAAGGTTACTGTTATTTTTCATAAAAAGAAAAAATGTATTAAAAAAAATCTAAGTGTTTAAAAAAAAAAGAATTTCAAAACATCCCACCCAAGTTGCTTGGAATGAAGAACTTTTAAAATATGGAAATAATTATTAAAAATAGCATTTAAACCGTTTTTAATATTGTAACAACAACAACAACCTAACAACTAGTTAAGAAACTTAGAGCTAAACACCAGTATGTAGTTTGATTACTTAAAAAAAAATACAAATATATGCAAACAAAAATTAAAATCGTTGGAGCGATTTTCTTTAAAACTAATTTTTTATATATAAAATTTTAATAACATTAAAAAAAAGGTTGGATATGCCAGTTTTCAGTATGTATTAAAATATATTTTGAAACTTAATTTCAAAAAAAAATTCATCTTCTTATTTTTGAAATATTGAATTTTCAAAAAAAAATGTATATATTAAAAAAAAAACAAATTTTGATATGCAACAACATTTAAAAGGGCTTTGGCATACAATTTTTGACTGAAATCGTTTGAGCCGTTAATGAGAAAATCGAATATTAAAAAAACCGTTATATGGCAGGTAGTGTTAATAACGGTTTTCGGTAATTTTTTTTCTTATTAAAAAGTACACCGTTTTTTCAATAGTACACTGATTTGTTTTAATCAAAATCGTTAGAGCCGTTTTTGAGATAAATAAGTTTTTCAGTTACGGTTGTGGGGAAAGTACAGTTATTTTTGAAGCAAAAAAAATTCAATTTCCCCTCTGGAGAGCTGCAAGAAAACCTTTAGTTCAAAATTTGAAGAAAATTGCTTTAGTGGCTTAGGCTGTAGGTCAATATACGGACAAACAGACAGGCAGGCAGACAGACAGACAGAATTATGCGACCCACTTTTTTCGTGTTCTCTATCATCGCAACGTCATGTTTGATTGTTATCTTGAATTTTTATTCTTGCACGAATCCAAAACTTGTCCTATAGTTACGGTGACCATATTTCTGGGAGCGAAACCCCGGACAAAAAGTGAAAACATTTTAAAAAGGCAAAAATTAGATTTGTCAATAATTTGTGTTTTAATTTGTTAAAAATAATAACAGAAAACGTACGAGAAAAAATTCCTTAACAGAAAACATTTTGAATTTCATTATGAAAATGATTCAGTCTTCTGTTAACAAAGCCAGTAAGGGCCAATTTTTTCAGTTCAAAATTAACTCTGAGCTAAATTGGAGTAAGCTATCCTTGAAATATGATAGCCCTGAGTTATTTCAGAAGTGGTTTTTCAATTGAGGATAAACTTAATCTTTCACCATATTATAAGCGTCTAACAATTTAAATTGTTATTTTCAAAAAGTGTGATAAAAAAAAATCCTATTCTTTATCACGCAATTATACTTACTTCTAAGGCCATGTGCCAATTGCGTTAAAATTTTGGTTAGATTCGATCCCAGTTAAATTTCATCCGCTTTTATAGGGATGAATAAAATTTAAGGTTTTTGCTGTTCCAATTATTTGAAGTGTAGCTATACTGTTGCATTTTGCAGTAATGACAGTACACCAAACAAGCCATTCTGTTTGCAAAATTAATGAACATCTGAAAAAGTATTTTCAATAAATTTTATTGATTATTTTGTACTATCAAAAATTAATCACAAGTAATGCAAACAAACGGCGGAGAAAAACTCAAAACTTTGAAAATTGATACTTTTAAAAGAACCAGGAGACACTATACAAACAAAAAATATAAAACATTTTACTTTATTTATTTAAGTTTTTTGAGTTCATACTTTCATTTATTATAATGCTTTTGCCTATATTTTCATTTGATTTTAGTTTTTTTTATATTTCCCGATAGGATTCGTGACTTCATGACAGCTAAATATAATATTTTACTACATTCATCTCCCTCACTCCTTCATGAGCACAACATGTCAAAAATTAACCACTGGCTAAAATTTCAACAAGCTCCTGAGCTAGTCAAATTCACCTCAGTATTGTCAAAATTTAGCAAAATTTATCATATTTAACTATACGTTTAACGCAATTGTCACACGGCCTAAGCTGCAAGTCAATTTGTGATCAGATCACAATGATTTGTATTTTTTTTAATTCGATTTTTTTGTTTTACTTATACATATTTTCAATTTCTTGAATATGAATTGGGTACAATATCTCAAATATTTAATATCGACTCCATAAGTCCAAATTTTGTAATCTCGACAAAAAAAATGTTGACTTTTTAAAAGACGACTTTGGCGACTTTTAAAAATTTTGACTTTCAAAATGTCGACAGTGATTGACATTTTAAGAATCGACATTTCAATAGTTTGTATTTCAAAAGTCGACATTTCAAGAGTCGGTATCTTAATAGTCGACATTTTGATCAGATCATAGTTTAGGGAATGACATTTATAAGCACCTCTTGTAATTTGCATTGTCATCAACCACCATACAAGCACTTGTTAAGTGACTATTTAAAGTTGAACAAGAACTTGTGTGATATATCAAGATAATTCAATAAAAATCACATTTTTTGCGAAGTCTAATAATTGCCTCTATTTATGTACATATACTTTTGTTTTTTACATTAAAACACATAATCCTGAAGAAGACACATAATCCTGGGCTACCTTAAAGCAGAAAAAAGGGTTATATCAAATGAATAAATACCTGGATAAGTTCAACATTAAAAAAGTTAAATAATATTCATAAGAACTAAAATTTTCTAAAGCATCAAACAACAGTTAAGTTTCTGTTACAAAAAGAGTCAGATAAGAATTACGGACGGAAAAAATATTCACAAGTAAAAAATTTCGATTGGTTAAAATATCAATTTGTATCGACTTTTTTGAATGGGAAAAATTACGACAGGTCGATATTTTCCCTGACTCCTTTTAGGGTAGTCGTCTTTTTGTCAAGTCGAGATTTCAAAATGTTGACATTTAAATTAGCTGTCAAGAAAACAAAGTCAGTATTTTAACTTGCCGAAAAGTCGATAAAAACTGACAATTTAACCAGTAAAAATTTTTGTGTCGGTCATTTGTACTTGAAAACACCGTATTTAAAAATTCAAAAAGAATTATGAAGTAAAATGTTCATACTTTAGAATGACCATAAACGTTTTTTCGAAAAAAAAAAAAATACCTCGACAAAAAATATAGTCCCAAACTTGCACACAAAAAAGGCAAGTTTTGTAGCTCTTTAGATTCAAATATCTATAAAACGTGACATGCTAGAGCGATTTCAAGACCAGATTTAAACTCAACGCATTAAAGACCATCAGAATATATCTTGGTTCAGTTATAAACAGAAATCAAAAAATTTTACATAAAGTATTTACTTAGTGCTTTGGAGTGGATTTTCGAAAACAGTAAAAACACGTCAATTTTCAACTAGCGCTTGAGTCTAAATAGATTGTCGCAGAAAAAAAACCTTAGATAGAGATTTATTGGGAATTTTAAGCACTTTGATGAAATTTTTGAATAAATGGTATCTTTTGAGCCATTAGTAAAAAACTCCTAGAAAATACATTTTTGCATCATTTTTTCCATGTTGCGTTAGTAAATTTTCGTCGCAAAACTCAGATTAGGATTTAGTACCCCAAAAAACATAAAAGAGGGGCAAAATCAAAACTACCCCATAATTTGCTCTCTAAAAACCTTTTTGAGCACAAATTGACTGAACTATATGTACGTAAACCTACTATTATTGTTTCCAAAATTCAATAAGTATTTTGCTAAAACATAAACCGAATACTTAAATGACATGTAAAATAAATGTCTCAACACCAAAAAGTATGCCTACAGAAACATTTTGTGTCTAAGAAATTTGTATTCCCCTAATAAAAGGGGAAAAATTATTTCATGCAATCTCACAAAAAAGATATTCTAAAAAAAAAAAGAAAAACTAACTACGGTTTAAGAAAAACAGTCATTTTATACATTTCATTATTTTTCTTTTTTTTTTTTTGTTAAGTTGTAGCACAATGCTTTTTCAGATTTGATATTAAATTTAAGTAAAGCCATACGAAAATAAACAAACATTTTCAATGAGTTATAATTTTCAAAAAATTTTGGAGTTAAAAAATCATAGCAGAGAATTACCCATTTTAGACTTTTTGTCTATTTGAACAAAACTTAATTTCCATTTGGACATTAAGTATGCTCAAAATAAGGCTTTCCTTGTCTTTTGTATTTGTGTTAACGATTTTTAATTTTGCAAGTAGCATTAATTTCTTGTCTTTTCTTACAGACTTCAATAAGTTCAAAGAGCAAATTACTTCTGCTGACTCCTTAAATAGCTTTCTCTTCATCATATTGAAAATTTAATCAAATAAAACTAATTTCTTCAGCTGCAAACTAAAACTTGTACATATTCCAGTGAATTTGCATTCATTTCAATGTTTGTAATACTAAACTTTATAACTTGATAAGAGATGTAGAAATTTTTAATTTAAAACAAACCCATTGACTAAATTAACTTAAGTTAAGATTTCAGCATAAAGACTATACGTAATGTTAAAAATGTAGGTATCTTGACATTATCATGAAATTGGTATCTCTACTGAAGGTTTCTCATCTAACAGAGAAGTAATTAATTTGCAAAAGTCAAAATTAAAAAAAAAAAAATAACAAAAAAAAAACAAATACCCACAAGCTACACATGAATGTTTCTCTAATGAATAAAACCACAAACATCTTTCCTACATTATTTCTTGAATCGCCTTTAATTCATTACAATAGCTATCTCACACAAAAACCTTCATATTTTCTTCTTTTATTTATTTTTGCTTTTTTGTTATAACGATAGAAAAAAAAAAAAAAAAAAATACATATAATAAAATTAGACCTCCAAACTGGTACTCCATCAGTCAATAATTTTAACCTTGGCCATTGAAACTGATGTTGGTGTGGCAATTCGACCAAAAACTTAACAAAAAAAAAACTAAAATTGGTGAGAGAGGAAAAAAGAAACATACAACTTCCAAATCAAGATCATTGAAGGGCAAATTTTATGAACTTGCCAACAAAAATCAAAAATCACCTGTGACTGATTAAATGATTCGCAAATTCGTTGAGACAACTCCAAAGCAAAGGCATAACTCAACACACCCATGGCAGCATGCAGGCCGTTGGTTGCCTAGTTTTCAATCCAAAGAGTTGTGAAACTGAGTCAAGCCGCGACATGGGCATCCGAATATATCTTGACCTACCACTTTGCAAAAAGCCAGCATCGTCAAAAAAAATATATATTCAGATACAATATATCTGTAGTTTTAAAGATACCAGCAAAACATACATTTGTTCAATTCAGTTTGCTCTCGCCGAACAATGGGACAGAATGAATCAAAAGTTGGAAATAAATGGAAAAATAATAATATTTCTTATTTGATCATTCACCATAAACCAAGCCTTCTTCAATAAGCTTATGAACTTAAAAGTTTAAGCACCCTAAAGTATATAAGGATTTTGTGAGCTAAGAGATTGAAATTTATCAAGAAATTTTATTTTTTGGCCAGACTTTAAGGTATCTTGTCCCAATATGTGTGGCGAACTTGAAGCTCTTGCCAAATGTTTTGGCTATCTATCAAACAAAGCTTAAGTAAGCATACAAACCGCGTTGGCTTGTAGCTCACTTTCACTTTTTTTTGGCTCTAAGCTCTTTGACTAGCTTCAAGATGATATGAGGCTCAGACGTGTGGTGGGGCTTAGATGTACATATACCGGACTATAATGTGGTGTGGCTTTGGAATCATCGTCATTTGCACGTATTTTAATTTTTGAATGACGGTTTGTCTGATATAATCGTCGTCGTCGTTTGCTTAGGCTGACCTTGGGGCAAAGCCAAGGAGCTTATTAACAAGGTATGAAGCAAGTAGCAACTTTGTGTAGTCTAACACTTACTAACGGTCGCGGTCGGTCTAAGCACCTTTGTTTTTGTTAAGGGTATCTCTTTTGGTGGCGGTTGGCGGACAATTATTCAATAAATTATGTGCGTTTGCGTTTGCGAAACTTATACGCATTTATATTCTATACCAAATGGATGATGATGATTATCTAATCTATACGCATATTCTGCGTGTGTATGTGTGAGAGAGAGTTTTTTTAAGCTAAATTTTGCTGCTCGTTAATGAATCAGAGTTGAGAACGGAAAAGCTTTTGAAGATTTTATAATTTTTATGACGTGAAGTCCCAAATATTAGTATAAATATCAGTAACTAGGTCAAGGTTTGTGCTTCAAGCATTTTGCTTGAATATAAAGATAACAATTAAAAAAACAGAAACATAAGAAAACATATGTTAGATAGGGACACTAAAATTAAATGATAGAAACATTTTTTTTTTAGTTTTGCGTGAAACTATCTTCAAGGCTGTTTCGATGAAGAGTATCTCTGATGTGTGATTTGGAGAAGATGTATGTAAAGAAATTTAGATTTTTTTTTGTATATTTATCGTATCAGAATGTTTACATAATACAATATTAAATACAATTTCAGAAAGAGACGTACTTTTGATGTAATGCTGTTGGATGAGCGTATACATAATTGTAGCAGAATATTAGGACAAGTCGCTTCTCTGTTTTTTGCACAGAATTAATTTTCCTGGACATTTCATAGAGTTTTAGAATTTGTCTTGTTATTTCGATCTGGAATACACTGTTGTATGTGTGAAATTAATAATTGTAACAGATTATTAGGAAAAGTCTCCACTCTTTTTTTTTTGCACACAACTTATTTCCCTAGCCGTACAGGAAAGCTATAAGTACTATTTTTTTTCGTCAAATCAAGTTTTACAAAATTGACACAATGAAATTATAAAATTTAAATTTTATTCTGCAGAACGTTGTTTGATGAGTGAAAATTTTTCCTTGTCTGAACAAACTCTCCACTCGTATTTCAAATAGAATTAATTTTATTTTCATTAATATAGAAAAGATATGGATGTTATTTTATTGTCAAATCATTCCATACAAAAATGACACTACGCAGTCATAAACCAAAAAAAAATCGTTCTACGGCACGCTGTTGCATGAGTGAAATTGATGATTGTAGCAGATTATTTCGAAAAGTCTTCAATTTATTTTTTTTTTTTAAACGAATTAAATTGCTTTGAACATTCATTGTGTATAGAAAAATTGTAATTGTGAAAAGGCGTCCAATGATTTAATTGCCTTATTTTTAGTTTTTATGTCTCAGCTGGTAAAATTCTCCACAAATACTGGTAAATTTAAGTTTCACATAATCAACATTATCAGTTAAACGTTAATCAGTTAAAGACTTGATAGAGCGAAAACATTCAAAATTTAGTTCAACTTTTCGTTCTGCAGTACGCTCTGTCTGAAGAGCAAAATTGATAATTGTAGTAGATTATTGGCGCAAGTCTAAGCTACTTTAGTACTTTATTGTTAGATAGCAACTGCATTTTTGCCTAAAATCAAACAAATAATAATTTCATCACAGCAAAGAAGTTTAATCAAAATTATAAGTCATTTTTGAGAAAATTTGATAAGAAAAATATTAATTACTGTAAGACTAGTTTGCTTCCCATTCTTAATGAGCTAAAACAAATACTGTAATTTTTTCCTCTAGCGAATCAGAATCAGATATAGAATTTGAAATAAATTGGTCCATCCTTGAGTCAGTGTTTCCCAAAAAGATGCCTAAAACCCACAGGACAGAAATTGAAATGACTGCGAAGGAGAAAAAAAGATTTCAATTTCGCACTCATTTTATTTAAAAAAAAAGACCGGAATAGATCTTGGCTTGTTCAAACTTTCACTTATGCCAAATTATGAACGTTTTCTGCAGCCATTTTGTAAAAAACAAAACCGAGTTGACTCAAACCGCATTGACTCAAATCGTTTTGACTCAAACCTAGTTAACTCAACCCCAGTTGACTCCCACTGGCTTAACTCAAATTATGTTGACTGAAACTGCGTTGACTCAAGCCGAGTTTACTCAAATTAGGTTAAGTCAAATTGGGTTTACTCAAACCGGGTTGAATCAAATTGGGTTAACATAAACCGGGTTGACTCAACCTGGATTGATTCAAACCAGGTTGACTCAAACCAGGTTGTTTTAAACCAGGTTGACTCAAACCAGGTTGACTAAAACCGGCTTCACTCAAACCTTGTGTGGCTGAGTGAACCAGGTTGGACTTAACCAGCGTTGACTCAAACTGATTTGACTCAAACTAGATATACTTAAACAGGGTTGACCTAATCCGGGTTGACTTAAACCAGGTTGACTCAAACCAGATTGACTGAATCTGGGTTGACTCAGGTCGAGTTGACTCAAACCACGTAGACTCAAACTGAGTTGTCTCACAACGGGTAGATCCAAACTGAGTGGACTTGAACTGGGTTGAGCCAATCTGGAGCTGAGTCGACCCCTATTGAGCAAATGACAAATTTGCCATACCTAAAAATAGGGTTTCCAAAAATGTTTACAGTGGAAGAGGATGGCAATTGAACCCTGACCTTCAGCGTTAAAGTTCAATGCAGTAACTATTTATTTTAATTTCATTTAAAATATTTAAATATTTATTTCAATTTTGTTTAAATAAAATTCAATTTCAAATTTAGAATTTGAGCATTTAAGTAAAATTTTGGAAAACTGAATTTAACGGCTACATGATTTAAATACACAGAATTGTCTGTTTAAGTTTTGCAAAAAAAAGCTGAATTTTTACAATTTTTTCGGAAAAACTGTCCAGTGGAGTCTAAATCTTTATCGAATGGTAAAATTTTAACTTATGTACACATAGTAAACACATTTAAATTTCTACACCAGTTCTTATTGGTAAAAACATTTCCTTTGGGGGTTTAATTTCCATATGACAAATAGCATAATTCTAAATACGCTTGCAAATCTCTAAATCTTCTCATCATGATTTAATCTTCAAAAAAAAACACACTTAGACCTAAAATACTAAAAAACAACACTCCTTTGATGTAGAATTGCATGTGAGTTCTAAACACCATCAGTTTGCAAAGCAAAATAAAAAAATCAAGACGTTTTTTTTTACTATTTTAATCGAAAAATAGAAACGAAAAAAACTCAATCTTGCGATAGTTAACTAATTTCTCTTAAAGCAAAATCCCATAGCGAAATTAATTAAAATTCCTTCTAACTTCTAACACAAAACTATATACAAACTCAAAAGCCTGTTCATACACACACACACAACAAATAACACACAATGAATATCTATGCATGCATATATCTATGTATGTCTGTTATGTAGGTACTCAGAAAGTCTCTTTCAAGAGTGATGCATTAGTCCTATATAAAAAGTAAAAAAAAAAAAACTAAATGCAACGAAAATAATAGAAATATAGGAAAAAAAAGTCCTAAAAAACGAGAAGAACACACAAAAAATAAAAACTGCATCTAAAAAGAACTAGCAACGGCAACCATAGTCATAGTTCGAGTAAACAGTAAAGCAATATATATACGCCAAAACTATTCAACCATACTACAATAGGCCCTTTAATGTAGGTACAATATCTAGATGTGCACATGCACAGCCAGCAACCAACAAAACAACCACCCCATTAAAGCGTCGTCGTAGGTAGGTACATATCCACATAAATAGACCAACCGGCAAAAGTATCTACGCCAGGTTTAGCAACGCATCTATTAGTATGCCAATAGCCCTGGCTGTTACCGCCGCCGCCATCCCGCCTGCCGCCTTCACCTCTCCGCCTATGCCATGGCCAAGCCATTGCTGTTTTATTCTAAGAGGAGCCCGAGGAGCATAAAAAAAAAACAAAAAGTCGTTGCCGGACAAAATGAACCTCTACCTCTGCCGTGCCGCACTATGCTGCTCGTCGTCGTCATCGTCACCACTCCAACGAACAACACATTTTTCGTTTTCGTCGCTAGGGCAGAAGAAGCAGGCAACCGCCATAGCCAGCCACCTCCGTCGCAGTCGTCACTGTCGACGACGAAGGCTCAGGCTCGGCACAAGAACACACTACATCGGCAACGATAACGACAACGACTACGTCGACAAACGCCAATGACCACATAAACGCCAGGAATATAGGACAACAAACTTTTGTGACACTCTATAGGGCAATGGATTCATCGGGATGATGTGAATGTGATGCCAAAGCAAACGAGAAAAAAAGAAACCCCCAACAGAATAATCGCTCATACAGCCAGAGCCAGAGTCAGCCCAGAGCCAACAACAAATACTGGCGCTGTGCTGGATGCACAAATTCAAGACGTAAAATGCCCATCCGACGAGCACTACAATGCACACTATGCACCAGCACCACACCGAGGCAAAGACCGTCGTCGTCGTCATCGTCATCATCGCGACCGCTGAGAGTTGGCTCTTGTCAGTCTTCCCTGCACCAAAAAGTTCCAACGAGCACCAAGGCACCACGATAGGTTGCCGCCACCACTGTGCAGCCTCTCTCCAACTACAACTGCAATGAGCCAACTAATGAAAGTCTCTACCACCGCCGCCGCCGCTGCCACTGCCACCGCTTCAATCCATCCCAGTTCCCAGATCCAAAAAGTCACATCAAAAAACATCTCACTACAATTCCCAGATACACAAAAACCGCTCTCTCTTCTCGTGCGGAGGTGGTGGGTGTTTCTGCTTGGTAAAGGGTCGGGGACAACCCAACTGCAACGTCTCCACCATCCATATATACAAAGACGTCTTGCATTTCTATACCTAGACCCAGGCAGGCCCATCAGGGCCTCTGTGTTGTGCAATGTGCAATGTGCATGCATATGGGGCTGCTTTTCTCTTGGAAGATAATAGACGTAGACAACATGGAGCACCGTCACCTTCATCGTTCAAGAGTGAAGTGCACCACAGCTGTGTTGAATTCATAGGAAAGTTTCTCTGCGAAGCATTGATGGTGGTGGTAGTTCTGCAGCTATAATGACTGAAGCTGAAGGTCTTTGTATTTATTGCCAGCAACTTGTTTATAAATTTGGATGAGATGCAATGTGGCGTTTGATCAACATCCGCAACATTCCTTTTTATAATTTGTATAACTATTGGAATTTGGCAATTTTTAAAATTATTGAAAGAGGAACTTTCATAAAAATTCATAATCATACTTAAAATTGCTAGAATACTTCAGAAATATTTTAAATTGTGTTTTTTTCCGTAATAATTTCATACTTTTATTGAAATAGTTATTTTATTATTAAGCTTCCTCAATCAAATGTTATCAACGAAAGAGATAGCTAGCAAAGACGAGTATTTAGCTTTTAATTAATTTATAATAATTATTTATTTAAAAATAAAACAATTTTTTCCCGGAAGAAACTGGGTGGAGATTTGCTAATGGAAAATATAAAATTGTCTGGTAGAAAAGTGTCATCTAAATTTTTGGTTGAAGTAACCAAAATTTCAGGTTAGATGACATTCTTCCGAAATTTACCAATTGATTGAACAGATTCTTAAGTGATTTCAATTAAAAGATAGATTTTCCGGCTAAAATATTAATTTAAATTGATTTTGATGCTTTGCAGTGTTTTAGTGCGTTTTTTCAGAAAAATGGACACAAGGAAGTCTTCCTTATTTTGGGGTGATGAGGAGGGCTACTCTATCAGTGAGAAAAAAAATTATTTTGCTATCACAATTTATTAGTAAAATCAATCTTTTAATTCTTTAAAAAAAAATCTTGCGGACAGGGAGCCTTATAACAAAAGTCATGGATCCTCATATTCTTTATAAAAGGAAGGGCCTCTTTTAGTGAGAATTATTTTGATTCGTATACAGAGTAATGTTCAATAAAATATTCCAATACTGTCTCACAAACTCAATTATTTACTTACAGTACTTACTTATTTAGCTCCTAATACATAAAGGATCGTGGTCTTCCATCCTCAATGATCTTAACAACGGTACTATCAGTCATTAAGATTTTTTGACATCTGGAATGGATTTAGATTGGGATTTCGGTCTCTTGAACCTGGCGGCTGGGATACAAAGACTCTCTTGGTAAGAGCATTTTTGATCATTCTCTCGAAGTGGCCGAGCCAATTGTAGTCGATGTGTTTTTTTCTTTCTGAACTACATCCATATCTTGATACAACTGATAGAGTTCATGATTGTGCCTTCTCCTCCATTTGTTTCCTAGCACACAGAATAAAATATCCATCCCAGAATTTTTCATTCAAAAGAACCCAGTATTAGCTTTAGTTTTGGGCTTATCACCCAACACTTGACGCCATAAAATAGGACTGGCAGTATAAGTGTTTTTTAGAACGTCTTTCGTGTGAAGGAATTCTAAACCAAAGTAGCACCCGTTTGTTAGGAAAATTATTCGTTGAATCCCCACTAAAATGTCGTTCGTGGGATTAATGTTTACTCTGTGGTAAATGAACTCCTTATAGCTTAGCTAATTCGAAGCTGAAGAGTGATGTTTTGTCCTGTTTCCTTTTATTTGCTGATAGTATGTATTCGGACTTTTCATTGTAAACTTCAAGACCAACAAGTTTCGTCTGTTCTTGAATTGCCGTGTAAGACTTTATAACAGCTTATTATAGGAGCAGCCAATAATGTCGATATTATCAGCATATCCTGGAAGTTGGACAGATATGTTGTAAGTAGTGATTCAGTATTAATACCTGCCAGGCATGTTAAATCCTTACCGAAACTTTGTGTGTTTTTGAACAGTTCGGAGCAGCTTTTCCCTAGTTGCACATTGCATCGCATATTTTCTTAAAGTCATCTGACACAACGTGTTTTACAGGGTTTTCAATTTTAGTGATGAATATTTGGTGTATGGTTTATACTGCTGGTCGGAAGCCACACTGTTACTTGCCGAATAAAGTGTTGTAGAACGGATTAAGAAGACAATTTATAAGCTAGTGAAGAAATATTAAACACCATTGATATAACATTTGAACCTGCCATACTATGATGTTCACTAGGTAGAACATCAGCCTCAGGCAAACTCTTCAGAGCAAAACGATTTTTTGAAGTTTATATCGAGAGTAAATAGAAGCGAGTCTAGGTCACTTCCCTGAGGTACACCAGAGTGAGCTCTGAATGAATTTGAAATTAAAATCCTGCTTCTGGTAGGACTCATTTTCAAGGTATGACTTTATCCATATAGTAATTGTGATAAGAAAATTGGATAATTTGTTTGTTAATTATTTTGTTGTTACTAAATCTTAATTAACTAATTATTCCGGCCTTATCACGCTTTATTTCATGCATTTAACATGATCCATGTATTTATTAGAAATTAATTGAATCAGTTATCCATGCATCAAAGCCTTCTCTTATCAGTTGGTCCAACTTTTTTTTAATAATACTATACTAATATTTTTCTTTTGGAGGTTCCATAAATAATCATATTTTTGAACAATATTTTAATATTATTATTGATAAATTGAAATTATATCGAAAATATTGTTCTTTGGGAGGTACCAAACATAATGATTTTTTTAAACAATGGTTTCCACGCAAAGATAGCCTTCACCATAATTATTTTATTGAGTTTTTTTACGAAAAGTTATGAAGTCACTTTTGAAAAACATAAAATTTGTAAGGCTGCTATAAAAACTCGTATGGCAGGTAACCAGACAACCATTTTGCCACTTGTTTGGACATCTCCATCATCTCAGCATTATATTTGGTTAAAACAATACTTGGCCTATGGAGCAAGTAAAATATTATTGAAGGTGTCAAAATCATTTAAATCATTGAAAAAATCAACAACAAAATGTGTAAACTTTATCTTTAATAATGGACTGCAATATCTACTGAAAAACAACCTGAGGTCTGCCAACAAATAGTGATTCTTCTGATGAAATTTTTCATTATTCTTAAACATTACTGTAACTGTATTTTGCAAATAACAGGATAACTAAAAAAGGATTCTAATAAGTACTAAATCGCATGATCTGGAAGTTAATTGAAGTTTCCATTTCGATAAATCACTCGTCCTGAAAATTTGAGCCATTTATTTATGACGTATGCGATGGTGTCCATAAAATTAATTTCAGGCAAAAAAATGTAGTAAATAGTGGTGTTGAATAGCCTAGTTTCTGTTATATTGTCTGATGACAGAAATGGTCAGACCTACTCTCAGCTTCACAAGCAATATTTTCATCTGACTCTGCCAGACGAACAATAGTTGAAATTCTTAACATCGCATTGACCTGCTTAGAATTTTAAAATATATCCAAAAGTTCACAATATCTGAGAAAGATGGTACATGCTCGATGGCGACTGAAAGCAGTACAAACTTTACAAAACGTTTCCTCAATATTTCCAACATTTTTATAAAGGGTGTTTTTTTTAGACGCGTGGTTTTCAATCTGGCAATACTTTTTTCGGAATCGGTCTTTTTGACAGCTGTCACTTGATTTATGCTCAGTTTGGTTTGCCATTTCATTATGAATAGACTTACTCTTGAACTACGTTTGCAAATCATGCAAATTTATTACTACAATAATGGTTCGGTTCGCGAAACAATAAATTTATTGAAGGAAACTTTTGGTGAGGCACCGAATATTCTCTTCCAAGGCATAATTCGTTTTAGGTTTATCTGTGTAGATAAGCAACTTCACATAATCCCACAAAAAATAACCCCACGACGTGACAAAGTGCGCTCACCAAAAGTTTCCTTCAATAAATTGATTGTTTAGCGATGCGTCGTGTGAACCGAACCATTATTTTGGTAGTAAATTTGCACGATTTGTAAATATTGCTTAGGAGTAATTCTATTCATTATAAAATGGCAAACCAAACTAAGCATAAATCAAGTGACAGCTGCCAAAAAAATCGACTCTGAAAAAAAGTATTACCAGATTGTAAACCACATATCTCAAAAAAAAAAACACCCTTAATTCAATTTCCACCATTTCAAGTGATTTTATTTATTTATTTATTTATTTATTTATTAATTTATTTATTTATTTATTTATTTATTTATTTATTTACTTATTTATTTATTTATTTATTTATTTATTTATTTATTTATTTATTTATTTATTTAGAACAAGTACTTTAAATTGCTTACTACAAAAAATACTATGTGTTAACTTGAATATTAATGAAAACATTCAGAGTGGCGCTCAGCCTTATATAAAAATATACATTTGCTGGTAGTTAGGTGGTCAATGCACAATTCATCTCGGCTCAACTTAAAATTTCTAGTGATGTAAAGTTACCCCCGTTGCGCTGAGGCAAACCTACTCTACCTTACTCTGTTAAAGTAAAGTAGGGTAAGTTAATACTGATAAGAGACCCACAGAATAACAGCTGCGATTATAGTTTATTAAAAAGTAGCAAGCAAGTATAGGTAGGCAGTTGTGAAAACTGATTTAATTTCTATTCTTAGAAATTTTTTCGTTATAATGTACAAAGAAGTTGTTTCTAAATGGATATTAAACAGTTATATAAAAAAGCTTAAAATAGTAAATCACTCTTGAGAAATAACCTGAGTTTTGCCATAATAGTTTTTCATAAATTCAAATTTCCGGGAATTTTTCTTAAACTTTTGCTATAAATTTTCATGGAAGAACATACAAAATAGATTACCAACTGATTGAGTAAAAATAATTAATAATTAATACAACTTTAGAACATAGTTAAGGTGCAAGGAAATAATTCCACGGGCATCTGCTCCACATGGGACTTTATTCTATCATAAGTAGGAATCTATTCAACTCTTCAAAGTGCAGTTTATTCTCACCGCAAGAGGGAACTAACTACATCCGAAATTTTGTGGAATGTTTGTCCCACCTAAAATTTGGAATTTGGGATATTATTGATTCATGAATATAGAAAACGTCATTGTTTTATTTACAGAAATACGCCAGCATTATGGCGAATAAATAGTGAGGTACATATGTATGGGGGCATGCTGCCCCACTACAACCCCCCTGCTTGGGTTCATTATAAGATCTGCGGTGGGTGCGAGGTTGGGTGTATGCAAAAAATTTCTTTTGCATTTAAGGAATCTAGATCTAAAGAAACTACATGTTTAAAAAAAATACCTCCTTAGAACAAATCAATGTAAATGGAAGGAAGTTGATTCTCATACCAAGTGGGCAAAAACTCCACTCTCCAAGTGGAGATCTCTCTCACTAAAAAGTGCAATACTCAGTGAGAATAAATTGCACTTTAAAATGTGGAACAGATTCTCACTTATGATGGAATTAACTCCCATGTGGAGCCGATATCCGTGGAATTGTTTCCCTGCACCAGTTATCCTGTGATTTTTGGAGTCAAAAATAAGCTGTTCATAATCTTTTGAAATTTGATCAGCACTTTATCTGCTTAACTCAGTGAAGATTCTTCCATTTAACAATCATCATCCACAGTCCACAAATAATATCTACAAACAACGAAATATATAGAAATGTTCCTGGGGTACAATTTGATTCTTTGACATACTTACGCACGTTCACGTACTACAGAACAAAAGTCATAATTTACAGACAAAATAATTTACGTGATTTTGACCTTTGACCTTGATGTAAAAAATTTAAAAATCTGACTTCAATAGACTTTGAGAAAAAAGTAGTTCTTTGTTTGAAAAAAAGGCAAGGGGTAACCCATGATTTTTTCCGAAATCCATGAAAAATTTGTGTGAAAAAATTTTAACGTTTTTAAAAATTTTGGAAAGGTGTATTAAGTTCCTATTTTCCTATTCAGAACTGAAAACCGCAACAATTTTGAAAGCTTGGTTCTACTTTTTATAAATTGTTTATTTCAGTACATTTTTATAATATTTTGTCCTTAAAAAAAAAAGATTCATGATTACCACAATTTTATTGTTCCGATATCGAGCCTATTGGGGTTTTCAGATTTGCTTATAAAACCTGCTAGACATAAACAGAAAATAAAAATCCTAGAAAATCAATACTAAAGTTACGAGTATTAAGCTTCCCTCCCCTAGAGACAAGAAAAAACACTTTCTCTGTAGAAAAGACGACGAACAAAAAGAAAAAAAAACACATTCTTCATGCTGACATCGTTGTGACTCAGTTAAAGCCTTCAGATTTTCAGAACAGAACTCTTCTGCTACCATCCTGACGTGGTTAACGACACAACATGTCACACTTAGGGGTTTTATTATTAATATGTATTTGTTGTTTTGTTCATTCAGATTTTCCTCCTTTTATGATGATGTTGTTGCTGTTGTTGATATATAGTTGCTGTAGGGATAGGGAATTATGATTTCCCTGACAATACATATGTATGTCTTTCGTTTGTATATCTTATAGTATTCTATTGTAATCGTTTCCTTTTTTTCCCATCTACTTTACTACCTACGACATAGCAGCAAGATATCATTCATAAAAGGTGTAACGTGCAATTCATACAACAAAACTCATGCAACATATTGTAGAACAACAACACAAAGCCAATTGCATATCTGAATTCTACTTGGAACAGAAAGGCTATAACTGGGTAGGTGGTAGGTGGTGCGGTAGTATAGTACGTACTCAAATGAATTGCTTCTCTCTGATGGGCTTATCACAAAGATTTTAGGTGTTTGTCACGATTTTGTGAATGAAATTTTTCATCTGTCATCCCGATCCCATGCCCATCTCGTGTTGCTTCCGTTGCTGAGGAGTTGTTTTAATAACTTTTTTTTACTTTCGACGTCGACGAGATGTTTGTGGGTGACGATGAGAGAAATTTACAAATTGATGCTTGAAACATTATCCTTTAGGGCAAATACAGTTCATTGGTGTTACACAAAGAACGCATGATGTGTTTAATGTTGGCTTTAATCAAATTGGCAAACAAATACCATTCATCAAGAATAAAGCATCCAAGCAGAAATGAACTGAAATAACTACTTAAACTCGTATTAATAAATGTAAATTAAATAGAAATTATTTTTATTTAGTGAAGTTAGTGTAACATCTTATTAATAACGCACACATTCAAGTAAATTGATAGTAAGCAACTAATAAGGCGAAGTTGGTGAATTAACTGGCAATTAAGTGGAAAATGTGTTTGTATGTTGTTATTGATTTTAGTAGGTTTTTGTTAAGTTTGAGTCTTTAATATTATCGAGTTAGCAGTTTATCGTGTACCTTTGATTAACTTTTGAGTTAGTTTGTGAAGTAGACTTGAACTTTAAATGAACATCAGCACAGAACTACAGAACTACTAACAGTAGATGTATTTAAAATGTCAAAACAAATCAAATAAAGACTGGAAAACATCATATCCCGTTATCAAAAACTAACAGCCTTACTACAACATGGTTGGACATCAATGCTTAATCGAAACGGAACAGTTTTCAGAATATTTTGAAAACCATACAACAAAGTTCGACAACATAGTTGTTTTTTCGTTTTAAAGATCCACCACCGATGGTTGTCAAACAATGTTGGAGAAGATGTTGATCTACTATGTAAGCCCCCTATTGATACCCCCCATGATACCTCATGAGTCACAAGAAGAGTTTATGCCATGATTTCTTCGTGAGCGTCACAAAAATAATTCAAAACATTAGTGGCCTTCTAGACGGTGTTCACATTAGACTGAAGAACTGAATTATTTGACGTTTTAGTCTTTACTGAAACGTCAAAAAAAATCCAGTTTTTCAGACCAGTTTCAACACCGTCTTACAGTGCATGTCCAACTCACAAATTACTTGAGTTTTGAAATATAAATTTAAGACATGTGTTCTGTGAAAAAATTTGCAACTCTCCAGACTGTATTCAGGTGCAACTTATTTGAAAACTTAAAATCCCAAAATCAAAAGTAGGTTTGAAATCTTTTTTTGTCTATATATTTATGATCACAGCAGACGCGCAATATAGTAAGTCCCCTATTACAGGATGATTCCTTGCGCTTGACTCTTTTTTTCGAATTTATCTTTGAAAATCATCGTGTGAGTCACCCGCTACTACACGGTGCTTCTTGACGCCTGATGACAGTTTTTTTTTTTAATATTTAAGCGATTTGTACAGTGTCTTTATAGGAAAAATTCGAAAGAAACGTCAAAAAGAGTCTCAAAAACCTTGGCCAATGACTCACAGGGCAACTAGTCTTCCATCTCATTTTATTTCTCGTTTGCACTCATAATGCGTTTTTCTTTTTTAACTCAGAATAGAGCTCTGAACAGAGTCCGAGCATGTCAAGCAAGTTCTGAACATCCTCTGGTCAGTACCAAGCGTACACTGAGCGATCCGAATTATTTTGGAATAACACCTGAACAGAACATAAGCTTTCAAATGCTTGTGTTCAGCATTAAATCTGTAGGCTCAGTCATTTTATTCTGAGCTCATAGAGCGCACTCTGAACAAACTCAGAAAACACTCAGAACGAAAAAAACCATGAATTTTAAGCTCTGAACGCTCAGAACTAAAAAAGAAGTACAATTTTTTGTTTGACAGTTCGGGCTCTGAACTAAAAAAGATAAACGCCTATTATGTTTGAAAAGAGTCAGACGTAAAGAATCATCGTGTAATAAGTAATTTAAACCAGGCCTGTTCATTCCTTAGAGATTGTTCACTTTTTTGAGTAGGAGTTTATAAAGGCCTTCTAGAGATAAATTTGATCCAAAATGCACATTTTGTTCAATGTGAATATTCTAACATTTATTTAAGCGTTAAACAACGCTTTAAATCATGTTTTAAAAAAAACCAAAGCAATTCCTCAGACTTTTCAAGCAATGTTAAATGCTCACAAGACATTTAAAAAAAAATCAGATTTTTTATATTTCATGTGTCCACTGTTGTGAATAGTCTACTACTTCAAAATTGACTAAATCGAGCATCTACTGTATTTAAAACCAGTTGTTTCAATAATGACAGCCTAATTTCACCATGCGGTGGTGAGTTTTGTTTTGTTGTGAGTTTTTTGGTGAAGGTTATCGGAGAATTTACAAAATATTATCAAATTACAACAATCTTCACAAGAAAACCAGAGATTATAAAAAAAAAGACGCCAAACCTTGGCTTTGCCTGCAAGCTAGCTGAGCAGCTAATGTATTAGATTTACAAATTATTAGTAAAAAACGAGTGAAAAACGCACACGTAGAATCAACTCATCATTCACACTTGTTCACCTTATATTCATGAAATTACAAACACAACAACAGGCGTTTTTCTTTTTTAACTCAGAGCAGATCACGGCACGGTCAACAAAAAAATCTCTGTTTTTTTGTAGCTCATATATATCGAATAATAAAAAGTGTGTTTCTTTTTTCCATAAGAGTTAGCTCAGGGCTTCCTAAAATAGCTCAGAATAAAGTGACCGAGCAAATCGAGCGAAACGCTGAGCAAATCCAATTTCACTTATTTTTTAGTGATTTGACAGACTACATCACTAACAGCTGATGTTGTCAAGGACAACAGCTCATCCGAGCTATTCCAGACATGTACAGGGTTCAGACAAGGAGATGCCTTATCATGTGACTTCTTCAACCTAGTCCTGGAGCAGATAGTTCGCAAGAGTGGTGTTAACCTGGAAGGCACTATCTTCAACAGGTCTTCGCAACTGCTTGGCTATGCGGACGACATCGATATCATCGGCCGCTCCAAGCGAGCTGTACTAGAAGCATTCACAGCTTTTGATGAACAGGCAAAACGCGTTGGTCTTGAAGTGAATGAGGACAAAACGAAGTATATGCTATCAACAAACAAAGCTTCATCTGTCCATCGCCTAGGACAAAACGTCACTGTTGGTAGCAGTAATTTCGAGGTAGTCAAGGAGTTCACCTACCTCGGAACAAACATCAACCCCACGAATGACACCTTAGTGGAAATCCGACGAAGAATTACCCTAGCGAACCGCTGCTACTTCGGTTTGGCCAAACAAATGGGTTCAAAACTCCTCTCCCGGAAGACAAAGTGCACGCGAGGAGGGCGAATGGAGGAGAAGATTTAATCGTGAATTATACGAGCTGTACCAAGATGTGGATGTAGTCCAAAGAGCCAAAACACGCCGACTACACTGGCTCAGCCACATCGAACGAATGGACAACAATGCTCCAGCCAAAAAAATCTTCGAATCCCAGCCCCCAGGTTCAAGACGACCAGGAATACCGAACCTCCGCTACAGGGATCAGGCGGTTTCCGACACAAGAATGCTTGGTCTTGATGACTGTAGGGAGCGTGCGAGAGACCGCAACCGATGGAAGACCGCAATATCTCAGGCAGAGACCCTCCATGGATCGGGAGCTGGATAAGAAGAAGGAGAAGATTTGACAGACAAAAAAATACTTATAATTAATAATATGATATGACCGTTCAATGCTCAAGTGTATTTCATAATAAAATCTCAGGGCTTTGATCATAATAGGCTCAGAGCTCTGCTCTAATCACTCAGCCTATGCTCAGAGCCAAAATAAAAACGCCAAATATTCACAAATGGGTTTTCACTGCTTTTCACTAATACTTGCAAATCAAATCCATCCAACTGTTTGTTTCAAAATGTTAGGCAAATCAAACTGACAGCCGAGGATTGCCATCTTTAGTTTATAATCTCTGAAGGAAATAACATCGTAGGAATTGAATATACAGAAAGAAGTCGGGTATAAACAATTAACTTGTCTAACACAACATAAACTAATTGCCAAGCTATGTAAATCGGGACAGTATTTCAGGCCCATGTTTTTAAAAAAAGGTCTGGTGGATATTAATTATTTTCATATCAATAGTACCTCTGTGCTTGTACTTCCCAAAAGTCCAAAGTCCTGTCAATTTAATTTTTTATATGATCTTTGACACAACTTTGGTCTAAAATTGGCAAACAAAAATTGTCAGTCTTGGGAAGTAAACGAACAGACCTAGTGTATATGAAAACGTCAAAATACACCAACAGAAAATCAAAATTTAAACCGTATTTGGTTGTACTTTTGTCTCCATTTGAATTTTTTAAAATTTTTTGAAAGTTGTCCTCACTAGAAAAATATTAAAAAATTTCCCTGGACTGAAGAACTATGTTTTTTGTTTTGACATTTCAGTATTTACATCTCACTTCCAATTCGTCATTAATGTGAGATTTGAACACTAAAAGACTTTCACAATACCGATAATCTACTTTTAATCTATTTGACTTAAAGTTTTTTTTTTGAAAAAGGCTCTCGCAATAAGGCCCTTAATTTACAACGTTATCTAGATAAACCTTACAAATTAGAAGGAAAAAAACGGTGATTGCTATACAAACATGGCTATTTGCTCACAATGAGAAAACTTAGATCTTTAAAAACTGTAACATCAGTTGTTTGTAAAATTTGTACGGAATTTTATTTAAATAAAAAACTGTGAATTAAATTTGAAACTGTGAAACTCTTTCACAAAAAAAAAAAAAGGAACATCACTGTCACACATCGCCTTGCTTTAAACCACTATTAAAATTGAAACAAAATGATAATGGCAAAAAAAAACAGGACAAGTGAGGTAACTTGGTGTAATGACCGATGAGTGAGGTGAACTGGTAAACACAGAAATGCAGTTGAAATAATCTCAAAAATGAGTACGGATTGAAAAGACAAAAGAGAAAACGATAAAAGTCCCAATTACATCACAGCGCGAGGATCGCCCAGGAAAAATAAAAACAAAACTCATATATAAACCAAAATGTAAATATTAAAACAATACATTTTGAACGGCTGCTAGCATAGTTCAACGTGGTAGTGTATATGAGTAAATTCGAATCGAGAAGTCGAACTCGCCCTCCTGAAGATAGATAGCACATTGCCATTGCCTCCGATGATGCATCTGGACTTCGACTTCGACTCAGACATTTTTTTTTTAAATCAGAGACGAGGGAGCTGCAATCGATGAGTTGCCTTGCGATTAATATTTAGAGTTCAACGTCTTACACGAAGAAGAGGGAGCCACAGAGCTACAATGACAAGACACGTTTGTTGATGGTGCGGTGTGTGCATGTGTGCACATATGGAATTCCATGAGTAAACTGCTGCTGCTACTACAACAACTGCTGTGGCTTGATGGTGATGGTTTTTGATTCTGAAAGCCAATTCGAATTAAATTACGTAACATTGGCAATCCGTTCATGTGTCAGGTTCAGCATGAGCGGCAGCATATATTATTATGCTGCAGAAGAAAGTGAGTTCTTTTTGGTGAGAAGAAAGTGCAAACTTGATACTTCTCATTTAATGATATCGTGTTTTTTTGTCTTTAAGTATTTATTGTTGATGAAAATACATTTAATTAGGAATGGCCTTCACAGGTAATTTAGGGTATCAAATAACCTTCAACAAATTAATTTTCAATAAATGTTTGTACCTTTGAGCATTTGTGATTAAAGAAGACCGTATAGTGCGTGTGCTTAAAATGTTAAAAAAAAACTTCACTATGAAATGTGCAATAGTAAGAAAAATATTTATTTTTTTTCAATTTGTATGCTTGGGATATGGCACTATGTTGAAACTAAATTTTTATTTCATATTATTTGGATGTTAAGCTTAGATTGCCCTAAGCTATGGCCCTAAGTTTTTAATAGTCATTTTTTATAATTAAAACACTCGGTGTCAACTCTGCTATATTTTTAGATTGTATGCATAAAGTTTTTTTCTCTTAATTAGCAATGAATTTGTTAAGTTCCACAATATAAAGCAATCAATAGATAGTAATTAAACTCAAATGATATTTTTAAAATTAATTTCCCAATTATTGGAACAGCTAGGCGTATGAGTACTTTTTTTTAATTTTTAAAATTAAAACACATTTAAACATAAAATATGCCGAATTCTTCAATTTACTTTGAATAATCTTAGCTGATCTTAACTCGAAGATGTTAAAAAATATTGTTGATTATATTAACCAAAACTTTAAAATGTAAAACATTGAACACAATTTTAAGTATTCGGTAAGTTCCAGTGTTGGTATTATCTTTAAAGTTGCGAGATGCTTTTATGTATGAAATGCTGCATCAATAAACTCTTGAGCTTTAAATATGAATTTGAAAATTTAATATCAGCTTTTATTGTTTATCTTACTACCAATATGAAACTAATCAATTTGAGAATTTCAAAACATATCTAAAAATAAACGATACATTGTTATTTTAAATTTTGTTCGTCTTTTATTTCATAAAAAATTGGTTCCTATCCTATATTGTGAATAAATATTACAAGGCTTAACTATGGAAGTAAAGCTTATTTAAAGTGCTTGAGAATAATTCATGTGTAAGTAAGGTCTGTTAAAAGCCCATTCAAATATTTGGGTGAAAATTAGTAAAACGCGAAAAAATTTGGTACTTTTAGGAAGTTGCCAGGGTGGCAACGCTATCAGAAAAGCAAGGAAAGGGTTGCCACTTGTTTAATTCGTTGGCCTATAAAACGAGAACCAGACGTTGGACGATGACCAGAGAACTTTTGTTGGATTCAACACACTTGTATCTATAGGACCACAATCTTGATTTTCTCCCTACCCTCCACTTGCATGAAGAGGATGAAAAAAAAACCGTTTGGGAAGGGAAATTGCAAAGCCAAAAAAAGTAAGAAAAAAATGTATACCATGCAAAATTTTACCATCTACTACATTGTATCGAAAGTTTATTGAAAAACCTAATTTGGTTTCTTAAAAAGGCACTTTCAAAGAGCTAAAGAAGGTTGATATGAAAGTTAAAAAAAACTTAAATATTTATCTTGGTATAATCTAAGCTTACGGCACATGATATAATGATATATTTTAATGACCATTTTTATTAAATCAAAATTAACTCGATTCAACCACATAGTCTTTTTCTTAAACGATGATTTAATTTTTAGAGAAATAAGTAAAATATTAACAAATTCTACCAGAATAGTGATAGAACTTGGTCCACATACTAAATTCGACATAAGTAATAAGAATCAGAAAAGTCTACAAAAATATTTGTGGTGAATGGGTGGTTTTTTTAATGAAATAGAAACATTTTGAATTACTACCATAAAACCCCTCCTAAAACTGGTACATTGATGAAAGTTGGTGAAAATGTTTGATTAGAGCATGTTTTAGTTTCTAAAAGGTTTTTCAACAGGGACGCTACAAAAGTAGAGCGACAGGGACAGCAAACGACGCCATATTTCTTGCCGCTCTTTTGACATTTCTCTTCAGTAGGGTTTGCCATTTCATGATGGAAAGATATACGAGCCAACAACGAGTCGAAATTATTAAAATTTACTACCGAAATTCGGAGTCAGTGACCTAAACGTTAAGAGCACTACGTCCAATTTATGCTCTCATAATCGTCCTAGCAGATCAACAATTGAGCGTCTAGTGGAAAAATTTGAATCTACAGGCACAGTACAAAATGTTCCCCTGCCAGTGAGATAAAGAAGTGCCCGTAGTGTCGAGAATATTGCTGCCGCTGAGGCTTTAGATGCAGGAAGCCCAAATGTGTCTCTCACACGTCGTTCTCAAGCGTTGGGTTTCTCTGTGACGTCATTGTGCCGAATTTTCTTGGCCCACATCCTTACAAGATTAAATTGACGCAAGAACTGAAGCCGCTTGACCACCAGAAGCGTCGTATGTTCGTGAATTGAGCTAAGCAACAACTTGAAAATGATTCGGATTTTCATCGAAAAATCATCTTCAGCGATGAGGCTCATTTCTGGCTGAATGGCTTCGTCAGTAAACAAAATATGCGGTATTGGTCAGGCAGCAATTCACACGTACTCCATGAGTCATCAGTGCATCCCGAAAAAATTACGGTTTGGTGTGGTTTATGGCCGGCCGTCGACTTCTGCAAGCGTGCCCGTGGTAGCCATGCAAAAGAAATCGAGTTCCATACATAATGGCATTAAACGAACTTTCACAGGAATAAAGAATTTCATTGATATCCAAAACCGTTTTTGTTTTATAAAAAAAAAAAACTTTTGTAGCGCTTTTATTGAAAAACCCGATATTACAAAAAACCTTGTTGACCAAATAAAAGTCAATTGTTCCTCAACAAGTTTGATTTTAGCACTGAATATCATCTAAATACCATTCAATTTTTTATTCAAAAATGTCAATCAATTTTCAGGTTTAACAGTAAGGAAGTTATAATTTTCCAAAGTTTCTCCCAACATTTGTCCATACAATTCGCATGGAAAAAACAAAATGGCGATGAGGGACTTCTAAACATTAACACCGGTATATTCATAAACACAAATAAAATAATAATAACATAAGTCAGTGAGTTTTGTGTCGAATTTTATCAATAAATCTAAATTAAATTTACTTAACTTCATCCAATATGGGTTCATTAAATGAGTAATTAAACTAAAAATACTTCTGTCATTGTTGCCAAAAACTACAGAAAAAAGGAAAGAGACGCTAGTGACACACATGCTTCTTACAACTTCAAATGAGAGAGTGTATGTGCAAAATTTCAGATTTTATGAGAAAGTATAAGTGCAGAGCTCTTGTTGATTGTAGTGGATTTTTGCTTAGACTTTTAACTTAACGTGAATTTCCAGTTTATATTTTTGTCGATGAGAAAAGGTCAACTTCAAAACACATAATAGACACCTAGGCGTATACGTACTATTGTTGTTATAAACTGCTGTTATAGTGAAAGTGATGTAAGAAATTCTTCACGTTTATATTTACCGTGCACTCAGGGGCTAATAATAATAAAATTATAGTGCTATATTTATAAACAGTGTGAACGAAGTGCTATGGAGGATAGAGAATAAATCAAATATAGGATATTTTGATTTTCGAATAATAAAATGGGAAAGAAGAATTAAATCAAATAATGAATTCCACACTCGTAAGGTGTAGCTATAAAAAAATGTTTGTATTAACTTTACTAATCATCTTTAACAAAGTTCAAAGTCATACAACGTTAATGGTTTTTGGGTGAAAAATGTGCTTCCAGCTGAAATGGGGGGATTAAACCATAACCATTTGGATTTGAGTTCAACTCACAATCATGTCTTGGACAATTTCTCCTCCTCATGGATTTAAATTTCCAATACCAATTGTGACAGATTTATTAAGATTAAAACTTTACTAATTTTACAGTGGCTTTATGAATACCCTAACCCTTTCGGGACGCACGGTACACATGTGTACCATCAAAAGTTCAAACATCCCTAAAATCTCATGCAACTGCGATAATCAAACCAAATGTGTACCAGTTCGTCCGTGAGTATTTTGGACTCAATATGTAACCGTTTTTTTTGACATTTTTTGTAACTGTAAATCATTTTATTCTAAGGTTTTTGCTCGCAGGTGAACTCAAAAACTCGTGTTTGTGTTGTATTTTCGTACTTTACTAAATAAAACATAAGTTTTTTCGAAGAAAACAGTGAAAATATTCTTTATAAATTCGTAAAGTGTGATAATAATATAAAAGGTAAGAGTTGTCGACAAAAACTAAGTAATTTTCAACAAATAAACGTGGGTGGTACAATAGTGTACCATTCGCCCCGTATGTTGGTACTTATGAGTACCGCTCGTCTTTTTTCGCTGCTATATTATGTTTCTTTTGTGTTCAAGACTTCAATGGACCACGAAGAAATTGAAAGATTATTCAATGATGAAGAAGGAAATTCAAGCGGAGCAGACTTTTCTTCTGACAGCGATGATTCTTTTCGACCTGATCCAACCGATGAATCTGAAACAGAAGAAGACCAGGATTCAAACTCTGGAGAGGATTCCGATGAAGAAATGGCTGTTCCTAATATTGAAAGCAACGATCATCATGAACCCAGTTCTACAGGTGAGACTCAAGATGGTGATGTAATTTGGACTATTGTCAACGGAGTATTTGTCCCCAAAAAAACTATATTTCCTTCACGACGTTGTAATATATCAGAGTCTATTCACCGATCGTCCTCAATTCTTCAAATTTTTCACAAGCTATGGCCAAGATCTGTCTATTTGGAACAAAATTGCAAAGGGGGGAAGCAGAATTTAAAGGTTCTTCAGCTGGCCTTTTATGCGTGAAATGGCAAGACACAAAAGAGGTTTTAGTGCTGAGCAACTGCCATAGTAATGAAATGGAAGTCGTCACAAAAACACTGAAGACAGGAGAAAAAATTCAAGTTCCGTGCCCACAAATGATCAAATTTTATCGAGAAATAATGGGAGGCATTGATCTGGCCGATCAAATGAGTGGACTTTACGAATACGATCGCAAGTCGGACAAATGGTGGAAGAAGGTATTCTACAGATTGATAATGATGGCAGCAGTCAACGCATGGGTCATTCACTCTGAAATAAACCGGAAAAAAATGCCATTCAAAACATTCTTGGTAAATTTGTCAGAGGCATTGATTGCTCAAGGATTAGAAAAAACTGCTGTTCGTAGATCAAACCATCGAGGTCGTCAGTCAGTGAGAGGAGTAGGATCACGACATTTGCCAATCGAAGGCACTTCCCGCCGCCGATGTGTAAATTGTGCGAAGGCTAAAAAGCAAACTCGCACCAAAACAATATGCAAGGAATGCGAAATTCCTTTATGCAAGCATTGCTTTGCTCCGTACCACACTTGAGATATATATTTATTTATAGGTTATATAATATAATCATAAGTATTTATGTTTTCGTTATCTTATTTTTACTAACTGAATAAAATTTATGTTTTTGTTTTCAAAACTAGTGCTGTATTGTATTTTGTGTTATACAGGACGAATGGTATGCAATTGTACCACGGAACAACCCGAATGGTACATATATGTACCAACGCCCCCCGGCCACGCCTTTCAAAAATGTTTTCTTTTTTTTATGAATTATGCTACTGAAAAGCACATTAGCTAATTCCAAAATGTAAAATTTCTATATCTTGATCACCTGAATTGCGTCCCGAAAGGGCTAACCCTTATAGAATTTTTTGGATTAAAAAAAAAAAAACTTAATTGAAAAAAATCTTTTCCAGAAGAGTTGTTTTTTTTCGAATTTTAGTATTGAACTTTAAATCAGTGAAATATTTAATTTAAAATAGGTCCTGCAGCTTGCCAATTATCTCCTTTTGAGGGAAATACAGAGTTTTCTGGGTTATATAAATAAAAACTACGAGTATAATGAAGATATTTTTTTTAATTTCAATTTACAAAGTGTTAATGAAAATAAGTTCACAATGGTTGAAATTTGTTTGTATTACCTCGTGATTGGGCAATACAAAATGAAGAATGTTACTTATCAAACACGTGAAGCCTTACGTTTACAGTCGTATTCATTAGAGTTTGCCTCTTGACAGGTAATTACACAGTGCAAAGGCCCTTGCCAAAACCTTACGAGTCCCTAGCTTCAGCACCGCATATTCAAAATTCTTCAGCATTTATGTTGATACCAAAGGAAGTAGAAATGACCCAAAAATTATCGAACTTCAAGATCCGCCTTTTTTTCGCTGTCCACTTCACGTGAAATGCTCCAAAGTTTGATAAATGCCAAGCGTCATGCCATACTCTGCATCCATATTTTTTGCTTTAAACCCAATATCAATATTTTTATGTACTAGATTATTTCCTATAAGATTTTGTATTAGCTTTTGATAAAATACACAAAAAGTGGTAGCAGTGTACGATAATATGTCTGTTTGTATACTTCCCAGAACAACGAATTTAAATACACCTATTTTATGAACTTTGATAGAATTTTGAACTTAGTTTTGTAAAGTACGTGAACAGGTATTTTATCAACATTAATCAAAACAACTCTACGTATAAATGCCAAAAGAAGATAGATTTCGAGACGTTTGTTCATTACCATTACATTAAATTACTTACCCAGGGCTGACTCAGGTATTCTTCACAAATGACAACCCCAAGAATTGTCAAAAAACTGGGTTTTTTGGTTCTCAAAATCACCAGTGAGCCTTCAATTGTGTCGTTTCAGGGCGACCCTATATCTCAAAAAACTCACAACTTGTTGACCAGAGTTATTTCAGGGGTTTTTAAAAAACGCTTTGTTGAGACCCCAGAGTGACTTCAGGCCTCAACGAACAAACCTGGCGAATTGGCAGCAAATATTTCCAAACAATTCCATTAGTTCTGTTTGTTCTATTCATAGCAAAACTGGTATAAACTGTAAAAAAAACACCATTTCTTATGCAATTTCAATGGAATTGATGAAATCTGAAGTGATATAATATTGCGTCATTATTTGGGAAACTGTAGAACAATTTTATTCGGTGAGTACAAGAGTACCTACTAATATCTTTGTTTAGATAAACTGTAGGTAGTTCAAAGTAAATAAAAAATTTACATTTCCAACAAGTTTTTATTTTTTATTTAAATACATTTTGCTAAAGTGCGGAAACGTCCTTCTCCATACATATGTACGTACACATGTGAGAAGAACAGAAAAAATAAAAATTTCTATTAAAATTTAAATAAAATCAAAATATATGATATCTTTCCAAAACATCAAACACGAAAGAAATAAAAATCATGAATATCACAATTTTCAATGACATCACGAAACTTAATATGTGGTAGTTTAGTTTTTTTTTTCTTCATTTAATTAACGTTTATATAAATAAAAATATATCAACCTTCTTGGTCTTACGTGTCGTTTACGTTTTATCTGATTCTTAAATTTCTATCACACCAAGCTTTCCTGTATTAAACAAAAAAAAAAACATTCACTTATACCCGTCACAACCATAAACCAAATAATAAAATAAAAATAAATCCAATATCCAGGAGGGTAGGTAGGTATAGTAATGAATTTCAAAATAAGATGCAAAATTTTTTGAAAGTCCAAGCTCCAAGTGCACACTACTTACGCATCGGTATCGGTATCGGTCGGACTATCGCAGCATCAACATCGACATCGAAATCGACATCGCACATTGCCTCTGCCGCTTTTTGATGGCTAACAACAAACAACGACAACGAAAATAACAAAAATTGAATCCACACAAAAGAGAGCAACGAGATGTGATGCAAAATAAAATTTGAAGTGAAAATCTGCAAAACAACAATGAAAAAACAAAATACGGCGAATGGCAAACAAAAGTAAAATAACAGATAAACCGATGAGCAATTGCATTGCAGTAACAAGTAAAGCAACAACAACAGCAACAAAACACAAAAGTAACAAATCGACTTTAGGCGGTTTTCCTGTCCTGTACACGTACATGCAGTGTGGAGTGTGGATTGTGGAGTGCAGTGCGGGCGCAACCGAAGACAACAGAAAATGTAAAAACGACCAAGAGAGATGCATTACATCGGCCAATGGCCAGTTAGGAGGTGAACGAACGCGATGCCCTACACACACCATCGAACACGTGACACAAGGCGCTCGTTTGTGCTGTGCATGATGTTGTTGTTGTTGCTGCTGCTGTTGCACATCACAGACACACAACTTTGCATCCGTCCCTCCTAACCCCACGTACACTAGCAAACGAACGATTGAATGGCGCGTCACAAAGAAAGCAGCAGCAACAACAACAACAACAACAACAGGCCCGCGAAAAGCAACAAGAAGAAAGCTCACACACGTCGATGACGAACGTCGACGCGGGGCAGCTCCATTCGCCTTGGTTCAGCGCTCCATGCGCCCATATGGGGCCCTATCATATCAAGAGTGTTGCACGGTGCATGTTGCAAGGGGTGGTAAGCTAGTGTTACTTGGTGTTTGTAATTTTGCAGAACATAATAAAGTTACATCTTGGCTGCAACGCGCGTAGACCTCGCGATGGACACGTAAATGTCCTCCGACAGGGCCCCCCATACCCTCCCCCTCCCCGAGTGTAATAATTTTTGATTTGATTTCCCGGCACTCTGATGGCAGGGCAGAACAGAACAGAGCTTCACCGATGCACGCTGTACTGGCCTTTGAAAGGTAATGTGCGCGAGGTGGCGCTGTTTCTAATGGAAGATGGAAAATAATCAGCCTGAAAATGACCATTTGATGGAAACTGGCAGCAATGGCAAAATCTCCTTTGGGCAAGGGCACGGCTGTCAAACGGAGGGGGGATCCCTGATGGCAGAGCGGACAGATGAATTAGAAAAGATGCACATTTTTCATCGTTGGGCCACTTGAAGCAGCCATTTGGCTTCACAGAGTGATCTTTGGCATGCGCGCCAAAGGAATTCTACTGCACTGATATGCTAGTGATTTTGTGTGTGCAATGTGTTGGCTTTTATTATGGAAATAGGAAAAACCAGCCAGCAGTGTGCTGCTGCTGCCCATCTTAGTTCACAACGCAGCACAGCAAAGACGACGATGATGAACAAAAATGCTACTACTTGTTGATAGATTTTTCTTTCCCTTTGAATAGACTTTGAATTAACTTCCTGGGTCTAGAATTCAATTATAAAGAAAATCTGAGCACAAAAGCGTAGTTCTGGTATTTCTATCTTCTATATTTTTTCTTATAAGCTAAGACACAACGTATAGTAGGGAAGTATAAATCTTTATAAGACTGTTCAATGAACTTTTATATTTTCGCATTATGAAAGAGCTGTCGAAGGGTATATGCCTATCGGTCTAATTTTATGCTTCAGATGAGATTTGAACCTATACCAAATTGAATTATTTACTGAGTAAGAACTTGGATGATCACCATTAGATCTTCACATAGATTTTTCACCTCAATAAATTTCAAACTGAAACATTTATGTTCCTTTCTTCATGCGGTAACCCAAAATGTGCTATATCTACCAAACTGGTTGGGAGTTCCCGAATTATCTTGGTTTTAAGGTCCAGAATTATTATTTTTTAAAGTCCTTAAGTTTTAAATTAATAATTTAATTTTATATGTACTTACAGATATGCCAACGGATTTTAAAAATCGATAAAATTTTTAATTGCCAGTTTCACCAAAAAATTTAATTCTACGGGCTCAGAACATTTTACACCAAGCATCAATTGCATAACGCTTTGTGATACAAACTTGGAAACTCAACCTTCTTGTTAAACATACATAATGTGTATGCTATCAATTTTGTTCCAAAAAAATGTAATCATACTCTTGCTGCTCTCAACGTTAATTGTGAGACTTGGTATTTATCAACTGATGGACTTAGTAGACAAGTTCTTAAGACGTCAATTCAATACAATTTTAAACATTTATCTTTTCAATGCCACCAAACAGTCGCTCGAATGGTTGATGCTGATCCTGCTGTTTACAAAGAGTGGTATACATCAGCACTTTGAGAAAAATGTTCACTAGCTCATGAAAAGCATTTTCATAAGCTTACTTACTTACTTATCCGGCTTCCGATCCATGGAGGGTATCTGCCTGAGATATTGCGGTCTTCCATCGGTTGCGGTCCCTCGCACGCTCCCTCCAGTCATCGAGACCAAGCGTTCTTGCGTTGGAAACCACTTGATCCCTGTAGCGGAGGTTCAGTCTTCCTGGTCGTCTCGAACCTGGGGGCTGGCATTCGAAGGTTTTTTTTAGGCAGTGTAGTCGGCGTGTTTTGGCTCTTTGGACTACATCCACTGCATCCTTCATTCGCCCTCCTCGCATATTGGATAATATCCGCCGAAGAATTTTTCTCTCGAAAGTGCCCAGTATCAATTCCCCCTTTTTAACTATCGTCCAGCACTCGGCGCCGTAGAGTAGAACTGGTAAAATTAGCGTTTTGTATAGCGTGCACTTTGTCTTCCGGGAGAGGAGTTTTGAACCCATTTGTTTGGCCAAACCGAAGTAGCAGCGGTTCGCTAGGGTAATTCTTCGTTGGATTTCCACTAAGGTGTCATTCGTGGGGTTGATGTTTGTTCCGAGGTAGGTGAACTCTTTGACTACCTTGAAATTACTGCTACCAACAGTGACGTTTTGTCCTATGCGGTGGACAGATGAAGCTTTGTTTGTTGATAGTATATACTTTTGTCCTCATTCACTTCAAGACAAACGCGTTTCGCCTGTTCATGAATAGCTGTGAATGCTTCTAGTACAGCTCGCTTGGAGCGGCCGATGATGTCGATGTCGTCCGCATAGTCAAGCAGTTGCGAAGACCTGTTGAAGATAGTGCCTTCCAGGTTAACACCACTCTTGCGAACTATCTGCCCCAGGACTAGGCTTAAGAAGTCACATGATAGGGCATCTCCTTGTCTGAACCCTGTACATATCTGGAATAGCTCGGATGAGCTGTTACCGATTTGCACGTTGCACCGCGTATTTTGTAACGTCATGCGGCATAGCTGGATCATTTTTTTGTTCGGGATCCCGAGTTCCGACATCGCCAATAGAAGCTCTTGGCGACTAATGCTAGCATATGTGGCTTTGAAGTCGATGAAAAGATGGTGGGTCTCGACTTGAAATTCGTTGGTCTTTTCCAGGATTTGCCTCAATATGAAGATTTGGTCTATCGTTGATCTGCCTGGCCTGAAGCCACACTGGTACGTGCCTTTCATAGTGTTGCAGAAAGGTTTAAGACGCTCACTTAGTACGTTGGATAGGATCTTGTATGCAACATTAAGCAGGGATATACTTCTGTAGTTTTTGCAGGACATAGGATCGCCTTTTTTGTAGATTGGGCATATGGATCTAATTGACCAGTCGTCGGGCATACTTTCCTCCTCCCATACTTGGTTGATGAGCTGGTGTATGCACCCTACCAGGATATCTCCTCCATACTTGAAGAGTTCTGCAGCTAGGCCATCCGAGCCGGCAGATTTGTTGTTCTTAAGCTTGTGGATGGCTTTCTTAATCTCTTCAGTACTGGGCCCTGGGACTGGATCTTCATTGACTGGTCTCATGCTTCTTTGTTCTACTGTCGCTTCCTCTACAGAATGCCCATTGAGCAGCTGCTGGAAATGCTGCAATTCCCTGTGCTTCGGTGACTAGGTTCCCTTCGCTGTTTCGAAGAGCTTGCGTGCCGGTTTTATAACCACATGCCAGTTGCTTGGCTGTTTTGTAGAACCGGCGGGTGTTGGTGGCAGTGCTAGACTCCTCGAGATACCTGAGCTGAGAGGCTGCGGATGCTTTTTTCTTTCTACGCAGGGTTTTTTTCTCTTTCCTTCTCTTTTCATGGTACTCCTCTCTTGCTGCTCTTGTTTTTCGTTGAAACATATGCATTGGTGCATTTCCGTCTCCTGCTTCAATACCGCGCATTCCTCATCATACCACGGGTTCTTTTTTCTAGGTGGTTGATAGCCTATGGTGGTCTCAGCTGTCTCCTTAATGACGTCGCGATACAAGTTTCACTGGTTGTTGACACTTGTGCGTTGGGGTACGGCAGAGAGTTTCCCGGTTAATTGCTCACTGTATTCTCTGGCTTTCTCAGATGTGCTAAGACATGCAATGTTGAATTTCTTCCTTTGGGCGGTCTTCGCTTTCTTTTCATTGAACAGTCGGGCTCTGAACTTTTCACAACAACAAGTGGTCAGAGTCCACATTTGCACCTCGGAAAGTTCGCACGTCCAAGATGTTCGATGCGTGCCTTGCGCCAATTAGCACATGGTCGATTTGGTTGGCGGTTCGACCATCTGGGGATCGCCAGGTTGATGTGTGTAAGTAACTAAACAAGTAGTATGTTCTTCAACTTTGTAAAAAAAAAAAAAAATCTACAACACCAACCATCAAGGAGATATAAAGCAAAAACTCAAAAAAACATACCTTAAGACACTGTAACTCTGACAGTATAGACTTTACAAAAATGTGTATCCAAAAACAAAGTAAAAGTTACATTTCCTATGAAAAAGTTTCAGCGTATTTTTTTTTTGTATAATGACCGTTCTCGAGATCTTCGCCGAAATTTTCAAAATGGCGGCACAACACTTAAGACCCTGCGATTTTTAGTAAGCTCAAAAATAATCCACTTATTAGTTCCAATCAAAAAATTTTATCAGTATAGTTTTCCAAAAAAAAAAACCTCTGCCCACTGGCATAATACATTGCATAACTAAAATGTAGCAAAACCATCATTGGGCTTTATTTCTTCAGAGAAGGCGAAACTGCCGATCCGATGCGAATGGTTATCGGTGGATGTTGGCTCCTTATGTTTATCCAAAAATGTGTACAAAAAGGTCTGGATATGGTCACTGGCTTTAACTAGACGATTCACTTTTCCACACTGCAAATCAAAAAAATATCGACAAAAGTGCGATTTTCAAAAAATTACCATTAAATTGTTTTTTTTTTTCTGTTATTCACTGGCCGCTTGCATTTATTTGAAAGGATAAGAATTTTGTTCATCTACTAATTTCTTCTTGAGCCAGGGCATTATATATATAAGTATGTATTTTTATTGCTTATATTATTTGTGATCGATTGTCACAAAAAACTCATCTCCTTTAACACTGTGCGACAGTGAAAAAATACTTGAACCAACACCTGATAAAAAATGGTAGGTCACTTTAAACTGAAAGAGAAGACATACTTGAATTGTTTATCCTTTTTGAGGCTAGTAGCCTGAAACTGCGCCATTTCTTAGCCGATTTATTTTCCTTACTTTTTTAAAAAGATGAAAAATATTCCTCTCCATCCATGTATCGCATGTCTCGCCCAAAAAGAAATTCATGGAGTTTTAATCAAAAGCATGTCAAACCTTGCGTTTTTTATTACATTTTGTTTTGAGAACAATTAGCCAGTTTATATTTCTGAGATCTCAGAGGACTCAGAGCGCTCAGAAATATAAACAGGATTCCTCTCAAAAATTCCTCATTTTTCCCTTAAAAACTGAGACTGAAATTTTTTGGATTCGCTTGCTCAATTATTTTTGTCGCAGTAAATTACATAAGAAGAAAAGAAAAAGAGAGTTGATTTGACTTCTATGTGAAGAATGTTGTTTATATTTTATTCTCCTGCTCTGTCAAAAAATTGAGGAAAAATACTGAGCGCTCAAGAAATATAAACTGGCCAAATATTTCAATAGCTTATTCAATTTTAAATAAGGTGAGCTTTTTTTGAAGAAAAATATTAAAATTTGCCAGAGTTATTCAAGTTTTAAGGATTTAAAAGACGTTGTTAAAATTTGCGTGCAGAGCTTAAATTAAATTTTGTTAGGGTTTAAAATCAAGTTTAAGTGATGCTTTAAGTAGTTTAAAGGGCACTTCTGAAGACTTTCTGTCTTCGTCTATGTTTAAGTTTCAGTGACAGATTGATCTGATAAAGGAGATTTTCAACTTGTTTCTTTCATGAAATAAATAAATAAAACTTCCTGAAGCATAGCTTCGAAATGCATTTAATAAATAAATGAAATAAGTGTTTTTAAATTATTTAAAGTAATATTTTTTATTTATATCCGTGACCACAAAATTTTTTTAATTGAAAATAATATATAGTGAGCATCTCTGAAGGAGTCTGATAATCGGCTCTACACCAATGAGATAGCTACTGTAACTCCAGCTTATAAAAAAACTTAGTGTTGACTCCGTTAAGTTTGTTGTTCTTATTACATTCAAAGAGAAACGAATGATGAATTGAAAAGGAGCCAGCTTAACATGTATTTTTGTATGTATTTTTTTTTTTTTATTTTGTTATAATCTTGAAGATATTGTTTAAAAAAAATTACATCTATTATACGGTTTAATAAAGATTTTGAGTTAGTAAACTTAATCTTTCCACACTAGCACCGCATTGGCATTAGTTTAAGGAGGGAACAAATCCATCGTACTTTTGTGTAATTATTTTCCATTTGAATTTACTTTTTTGATAAAAAACTAAAAGCCATTATGATCACAATCAAAACAAAATTAATGAGTATAAATTTTGAATTTTTGAAAAATTATGCAAAAAGTTATACAGTTTTTTTTTAACTTCCCAAATATTTCATTTTTGAATTTATTCCCTTCTTCAAGCTGCCAATTCAATTGTACCTACATACATTTTTAAGCTATAGAGATTCTTAAGTCACACTGGCGTAGCTACGGGGGGTGTGGTGAAGGGGGTTGTTGCCTCGGGTGCCAGGTGTAAGGGGCGGCAATATCATCTTCATTGTGCTTTAGAAGTTTTAAACCAATTAAATACGTTTTTTTATTGGAAATTTAATTCCAAGGAAATAAAATTTTTATAGAATTCAAATTTTTATGGACGGCAAAATTATGTTCGTTGGTTTTGACAAGTTAAATATAAACACAAAAACTTAATTTTTATGCATTATGTTTTTTATAAGAATATATGCAAATTTTGCTTGTATTCAAATTTTTGTGGGTGCAAAATTATGATCGTTGTTAGAAATTAGATGATTGAAAAAAGCCCATTAGTTTACTTATTTTTTTTTAATTTTAATTAGAAAGGAAAATTTGTAAATTTGTGGTATGTACTATGTGTGTATATTGTAAATTTGTAAGTTATATTTACATGTGAAGGCTTGAAAGTAGATTTTTCCGTAAAATCAAGTGCGGTAAATTTTATTTTGAGGCAGTGGATTTATTTTGAGAAAAATTGCATTAGATAAGATCTACTCCAATTTCAGTAAAGTGGCAACTCTGTAGACAGACACTTAAGGCCACTTTACACGATAATAGGAGTCATATGACTTGTCATTATATTTTCTGTATGATTTCTCAAATGAGCTGTCATACGATAAAAGGTGTGTTCCAGAACGAATTTAAAACAGTTTGAAACCGCCAGATTTAGTCATTTTTAGTGCGAAGTCGATCCACAAGTGAAAGTTTGTACTTTTTCGGACCAAAGAGAGCGCCCATGAGAGAGGACAAAATTTCCCCTACTTGCCAGATTAGATCCGAGAAATTTCTGGTGGCTGTTTTGTACTGAATGTCAAATGCCAAGTGTTCGTATGTCAGGTTTGAAAAAAATGTCAGTTTGAATTCAAATAACAGAACAGAATACAAATAGCTAGGGTTACCCAAGTGTTACTATTTTTGTTTTGTTTTTGGTAGATATAAAGATTAAAAATCTTTTTATAAATCAAAGGATTTTCTTAAAATCTTTTTCGTAGATGAAAATTTTGTTATAAAAATTTGTGTACCTTTTGTTTATTGTAGTTATTTTTTTTTTTAAGTTTCATGATTCAATATGTTATTAAAGAATATTTTTTTGCTTACGTTTGATTGTTTTTATACGTATACGTTTCTTTTTTCTAACCATTCAATTTCTTGTACAGTGATTTTCTAAAAATATTTATTTACTTATGATTGCCCTACGGCAGCTCTAGTCAAATATTTCTTTTGACGTGGTGCAAATTAGTGCCCAAACCCGGGAATGGTTTTTGACAGTTTTTCTTCTCTCTGAGAAGATTTCATTCCCATCTGTCACAATTTGACATTTAGCCCGAAATAGTGTGAAGAATTTAAGGAACACAACTAATGATTTTTTATGTTTACACGTTTTTACATCATATATGATTTTCTCTATGGGTATCTGTCAAAACCAACAAAAAATAATAAACAAATAAACTTTTTTGGGCATAATAACACTTTTGGAATGATTCATAGTTATTTTCATTCAAAATTCTATTTTTTTGTAAAAATATTTGTATTTCCAATACTCTGAATTCACTATTTTTAGTTTAGATAAAACAAGAAGTGTTTGTAGATTATCTCACTCATTCACTTAAAGTCGTTAGCCCGTTCATGGTTCATATTCATTAAGCCGCATTTAGACCTTCGGTGGTATCGTCCGTGTACGTTGTTCGTTTTTACTCGTACGTGGAACAACGAAGGTGTAAATGATAACACCGAAACAACGAAAAAATTCCAAGCCGTTTTGAATTTTTGGATGAACTTTGCTCGTTGTTTGTGGAACAACGTTCACCGAATAAAGAACGAATGCATAAATCCAGCTTTAGACCTGAGAAATATGAACAAGATGAAATTATTGAGTTTTTCTGTCGAGTACTGATTAAACAAAAAGAATTCGCTATCATGAATGGAATGGTGTTGTAACCTTTTTTTTAAGTTCACTATTTTCGAACAAAGGCAAATATATATGTAAATATCTTTCAATTCATTGGTAAAAAATATTTAAATCAATATTTTGTCTTCAACTTTAAGACCGACGATATGAAAATTCCCATCACTAAACTACTTAACTAAAAATAACAACTTTGCAAATACAATGTTTTGATTATGGTTAGACCAAAGGGGTGGCAAATAACTGTTTTGCCCAGGCGGAAAATATACTAGAAACGCCACTGTCAAGTCATGTCCCGAATTAAAGCTCACTACTTTTTTTTAAAATGTAATTGAACGTTGTATTACAGCTCACACAGAAAATTGATGAAATCTTAAAACTCACATAAATAAGTAAATTTTTGGACGATTTGAATAAAAAAAAGCTCTTTGGAAGCTAAACTTTGGAAATGCTTAAAGAAAAAGAGCATCGAAAATTTAAACGAAAGATAAAACCGTTGTCAAAGTGAGAAAAATACAAAAATTGGAAATCAAAACCGAAAATCAAATGGTAAAAAAAATATGAGTGATTGTTCACATGGAACTACCAAAAAGGGGTTTTTACGCCCTAAAACGAGATTTTGGAAAATTTTTTGTATACCATTTTACTAAGTGCTATAATATTTATACAAAATGATATCGGGAAAAGTATATTAAATTTTTTTGTCGCACAGTGTGACATCCATACCAATATCTAATTTTTTGGAGTTAACTGTTACTGGCATGCTTCCAGATAATTACCGGTGGCGTTCGGTATTTATTTTAAAAACTCTATTTATTTAACTAAATGTTCATTTGTAACAATTTTCGATGGTATTTTTGAATTTCCCGCCCTAAAAACATTTTTAAAAAATAATGCCCGACATAGACAAATTTAAAGATTATATTATATACTGAAAGGTCAAATAATGGTCAGCCAATTTGAAAAACTGGCTATATTTTATAAAAATGCATCATTGTATAGAGGTAGACTTTTCAAAATCGATGATTTTACGCAAAATTTGTTAAAAGACCCCAATTATACAAATTGTGTTGCAATTAGTTGTAGGTTTCGTAACAAATTGAATACTATAAGAGAAAGCTAGTTTATATTTTTCAATTTTTGTTTTTTTCCTTAACTTCTGTTAATAAATGGTTATTATTTAAAAAAATAACAAAATTAATAGAATATTCTTTTCATCAGACAAGATAAAAAAAAACAATTTCAAAAGCTTATTTTTTTTTTTTTGATAAAACGAATATTTTTAAAAGCAGAATTTTGACACCAGAATTTTCAACTGTTCCCATAAACTTTTATTATTTTTTAATTTATTTTATTTATTATGAATTTTTGAATATATGTACATGTGAAAACGAAATTGATTTTTGTTATTAAAACAAGTTTAACAAAATGGTTAAAAAGGATCAGTGAGACATTCATAAAACGGAAATACTATGAAAAAAAGGCTTTGTATAAGGTCTGGAACATGGTGCGATTTTACTTGGTTCGACTTAACTCCACACATAGTAAAAAAAAATGCCAAACTAAGCTAACTTTATTGTTATTAATGACAGTTTTTTTTCATTCATATATCATTTCATGACTTGATTGTAAACCTAATTAACTTTTCTACTTTACGAACTTTAAATCTCGGTAAAACAAATACAAATTATTTTGACTTTTCTTTCAATACGATTCGAGCTTAATAGATAAATAAGCATTAATAAAAAGTGTAAAAAGTTACCTAGAGTTTGTATAATATGCTTTTAGACTTCACCTTGCACTGCTAAGCTCAGTGTTTAAAGTCGAAAATTCATCATTCGTTTTCTATATAAGAGGCAAAAAGTATAACTTCTCTACTCTCATTGTATTATCATTTGTGAGTCTTTCCTGTGAAAGCATTGTAATAAAAAAAAAACATACATACTATTGAGACCGATAAACTAATGAAAATTAAAAAATCAACAAAACAAACATATAATGTACTTGCCAAGTTGTATTTGCTTTATGCAATAAAAAACGTATTTATACTCTGGCCGATTTTTATTATTCAAGTTAAAATTTAAAAGGAGCTCAACTTCATATTGCGTTTCACCCATGTGCGATAGTTGGACTCATCAGGTACTATCATACCCTTCTAAGACGCGAATTTGTGTAACGATGTTCACAGGATACGAAATAAGTCATCTAACTGAGGAGCCAATTATCATACCTGGGTAAAAAGGAATAAGGAGTTGATCTAATTTAAACTTTTAACTTGTATTTTTTATAATCAACTAATCCACTTAAACGGACGAATTTTCTTCTTTAATTTCTTCCTTTTTTTCTTTCTTTAATTATTTTATGATTTTTATTAAACATATTAAATATATACATATTAAAATTTGTATTTATTTTCATATTTGCCTGGGAATAAGTTAAAAAAAAAACCGAAACCAAAACAACTATTACTCCCAAAGTTACGTGGAGTACCTTTACGTATACGTAAAGTACACATGTCAAGCAGTGGGCAAACTATTTTCTTAAGGTGGTATGTAAGAAGTTTCAGAATTCATACATTTTTTTTTATTTTTAAGGTACCCTACTCCTTAACATACACAACATACATATTTTACTTTAAGGGTTTTTTCTCCACTTCTTGTAGTAGGTTTATATAAAGTTATAAATCGGTGCTGTATAGGCCCCATCGGGTAGTGCATTTGTTGTACCTAATATACCACTTTCCAACCTAATGCATCGCGTTCCATCAACTCTGCAAGGAAACACAAAAAACAAAGTGTAAGTATCTAGATATCTAAACGTAAAGATACATATGTTGCTAATGTATATGTATATAAATAAATAAATGCAGAAATATGCAAGCAGAACTGCAACACAAAGCATTAACTATACAGAGCTATATGTACATAGAGCCTCTAACATAAGTTTAGAGCAGCAGGCATTGAATACTTTTTCTAATGCCAAGGAACTCGTTGCCGAATGAAACGAAAGTAAATTAGATGCACACATGCACAACCAGTGTTTCACATAGATACAATTGGTTATAAGTAAGCAGGCACTACTTTATACTCGATTTATAAACGAAGTTGTGTGAAATTTTTGTTCGTGTATATATTTAGGTAGTTTTTACTTACACTACAATGCAAAATGTAAGTACTTTTGTTTAATTAAAAAAAAAAAACTGGAGAATCTTTATATTAAAATTAAAACTACGCACGTATGCAACTCAGCGACTGAGGTGACTTAAACTTACATCGACCCCACTTTTCTCAATTGAATTGCCTTGAAAGAATTGATTTTGGTACTCATAATTAGTTAATGGATTAAAAGACCAAATATTTTTCTGTTTTGCTATAAATCTTGAAGATAAATTTAATTGTATTTAATTCACGGGTTGTAGGAAACAGTCAAACCATAGCAATATGACTTGATTTTAAAAATTTGAAATAAAACGGACATCCGGTTTATTTTTCTAATACAAAATACATGCCACCGATAAAAGTGCGGCCAAAGTACAAAAACAACAAAAACAATAAAAGAAGATTTTAAAAAGAAGTGTATTTTTTTGCAAGTTCATATAGGATAAGAAAAGTAAAACAATGGAAATGTCAGAACGTTGCAGTCAACGGTGAGTTTTACAGAAACATATTTAGCCAGTTTATATTTCTAAGATCTCAGAGCACTCAGAAATATAAGCAGGATTCCTCACTTTTCCCCTTAAAAACTGAGACTGAAATTGTTTGGATTTGCTTGCTCAATTATTTTTCATCGGAGAAAATTACATAAGAAAAGAAAAAGAGAGTTGTTTTGACTTTTATGTGAGGACTACTTTTTATTATATTTTATTCTCCTGCTCTGTCAAAAAATTGAGGAAAAATACTGAGCGCTCAAGAAATATAAGCTGGACAATTATTACTAACGTTTTGGTGCTTCAATTAAATAAGTGCCTGCTTATATTGTCTTTTTACTGATAGTCATTTTGATGAACACCGTCTACATTATGCAAAAAATTCATTCCGTTCAACATACCCATCCTAATCTCACGCAATTAAGATCCATACTTCTCTCACTTGCACACATAAGAATCCGTCATGTTGAAGCTAAAAATGTTTATTAAAAGAGCGCATCGGTGGATTTTGGGTGAAATCTTTTTTCTCTTTCTTTCGAACATAAAACCTACCTATCTCATTGGATACACCTTTCAGTAAGAAGACAATGTAAATGGCACTTAGGGATGTGGTCTTTATATCATTGGCCCTTATTACACGATTAATTTTTGTAACAGTCTCTTTTCGAATTTTCATGAGTACGAAAGAGAACAAACATCTGATTTCACCTTCACACCCATTTCATTTTGAAAAGAGTCAGATGCAAAGAATCTTCGTGTTATAGGAGCCATTGCAAAACAGGATTCGTAACTTTAAAATGCCTCTAAATTGCTCTAAAGTGTGAAATCGGTATATATAATCAATTTTCACTTTAAAGCAACTTTGCTTAAATGCATCTTAGCTTAAACGCTATTCGCTACGTGTAAAGGTTACTTAAAGCCATCTTAAACATATTTTGACTAATTGTTTTTATTGTTTTTTGTTTTTATTTCAGAAATATGGGTATATCTATGTATGTATGTGGGTAGAGTTTTCATATTTTTGTTGTGGGTGCCTATGTTTCGATTTCTTAACATATTTTTCTATCAAAAGGCCAAGATATGATTTAAATAATTAAATAATAGAGTTTCTGAACACAAACATAAATGCATCGCAAACCAAAGTGAAGTCATGTTTCATTTTGTTTGAATTAACTATGCCAGTTGGTTCTCTTTCTTACTTATAAATACATATGTGCTCATCTTTTGTTTGCGTTTGCTTGCAATCTGTCAAAAAACAGCTGAAATGAACAAGTGTTAGTGAGTTTTCTTCCGTTACGTTACATTTCAATCGTTTAGATAAATAGTAACAGAAAATTGGTTATAGATGAGAATTTTAGTAATGTAATTTAAAGGCAATTTAAATATTTAAGCAAACTTAACTAAATGACCTCTAAGAGGCATTTTTAGAAAATCTAATAAATTTGGCTGTTAAAGTGTAAAGGCCACTTTATAGAAGTCATATTACTTCTCATATGACCTGTCAAAAAATCGTATCAAATCATCTGAACACACTTATATATCCCATATGGCTTCTCATTTTTTTGACATAAGGGCTGCAGCTTATTCGATTTCAGAAGTATGAGAATTTGTTGTTTTCATGAAAAAAAGTGAATTCAGAGTATTGTAAATAAAAATATTTTCACAAAAAAACAGAATTTTGAATGAAAATAACAAAATAATAATTTTGTTCTACAAAAATGTATTTGCTGATGATTTTTTTTTTTATTTTAGCTTTGACAGATAACCATACAGAAAATCAAATTCGGCGTGTGTAAACGTAAAAAATGATATCCCAATGGCTTGACTCGAAAGGATCGTGAATACACCTTTATTAATTGGCATGTTCAGAAAGATGAGATCTCTTAGGGCTCAGCGTATTTTATCTGTCAAAAATTGTTCATTGCGAATCCAATATTTTCTTTCCTCTGTAATTTGACAGAAATTATTCTGAGGATACCTGTGCACAAGACTGAGACTGAGATTGCTGAGGGCTCTGAGATCTCATTTTCCTGAACATGCTTAATACTTTGTTTTTTGGCCCAGTGGATACAGAAAAAAAAAGAAATTGAGGCTTAGTGACACCATCAGTCATTAGAGAAAAAAAGGGAATTTTCGTACAAACTATCAGTAGCAGATATAAATAATGGTAAAACGTTTTTTTTCTGGACTCAAGTATCAAGAGTTCTTAGCAAAAAGCCCGAAGGGGCTGATAGTTGTTGTTGTATTTAACATGTGAATGCTTAGCTGACATCGTTTTTCTCGATCAATTTCCTCCGTGCAAAAAAAAAACACTGATGTTGCATGATGTTGCAGTTAAAAAACGTCCCAATAATTCTCGCAGAGTGCGATACAATGAAACTTTTTTTCAAATGCAATATCAGAATATAAGTGTTACTGTTAAACCCCATTTCAAATATTGTGCAAGCATACTTTATTTGAAATAAAAGTATTAAGTGAGCTCTACATATTATTGCGTTTCGCCTAGGTACAACAGTTATACTCATCAGTAATATGGAGGAGAGCGCACTTAATACTTTTATTTGAACTTAATCCATTCGCTTCACTTAAACAGAAGAATATGTTTTTCCAATTTTCTACAAATTAAAATTGAAATCATACTTTATTGGTGTAATAACACCCAAGGGACTCCAAAAACTGCAAAACAAAGCCATGCGCACATGTTTCTTAAATTTGATCGATTTACTGCTGTTTTGTTTATGCTTGAGTTATTATAAATGGTTATAAATAATTCAAAACATTTCATGACGGCAATGATATTTGTCTTTAAAATAATATAAAAACACTACTTGTGACCAGAATATCTGGGATCCAGTGTTCCAGACAGAAGAGTGAAAGTAGTAGAATACAACCTGAGAGAAATAAGAGAGTTCAACATCATTAAGGACTTCATGCTTTCAACAATGTGCCTTCCATTATAATTAATATGCATAACTTATGTAATTTCAAAAATTTAAAATTTACAAAGGGCCCTATACTAATAATCAAATTTAGTGAAGACTTAAATATACCTTATGCCAGAATGAGAAGCTGCCATTATAATGACAAAATAAATGAATTTGTTCATTCTTTTGTTGTAGTTTTTTTCATTATAGTGGCAGTTTTCTAGTCGTGTGAATTCGGCATTACTGTCGTCAATGTGTCGTCAATGAGAATGAATTTATTTGCATTCATTGCTCAATAATTAATATTGAGTTTTGACATTTTCATACAAAAGTCTTTCAAACTGTCTCCAATAATTGATTTGTGTTGGACTTCTATGCGAGAAATCCTCATTTGCTAATACGTTTCAATAGACTGAATAAAGTGATTTCGTTGAAAATATGTAAAGTAGATACCAAATCATTTCATTTTCCACATTAAATTAAAAATTCGAAATAAAAAAACTGTTGAATCTTCAATGAAATTTGATTGAAAGTTAGTGCACTACAACACAACGACTTTTTTCGAAATTCAATGAGTGTGAACGAGTAAAATCATCTGATCTCACCTTCCCACTCATTTAATTTCGAAAAAAGTCATGAGTCATAAGTCGTCATGTAATGTGCCCTATTACACGACGACTCTAGAGTCATGACTTTTTTCCAAATTCAAGGGTGCGAACGAGAAAAAACATCTGATCTCACCTTCAAACTCATTGAATTTCAAAAAAAGTTATGACTCTAAAGTCGTCGTGTAATAGGGCACAATAGGGCACTTATGCCTACATCAAACGAAAACACTCAAGCGGAAACAATTTGAAATTCTCTGAATTAGGTTTTGTATGAAAATGTCTCTTTTTCTTGAGCGCTGAGTAATTTTTCTCCATTTTACACGACAACTCTTGATTCATGACTTTTTTCGTAATTCAATGAGTGTGAACGGGAAAAAACATCTGATCTCACCTTCACACTCATTGAATTTAGAAAAAAGTCATATGACTCTAAAGTCGTCGTGTAATAGGGCACTATCATAATAATGGCCAGTTAAAATTCCACAACAAAGTGAACTACGATGAAACACTTGTTTTCTCATGGGTGTGAAGGTGAAATCAGATGTTTTTTCTTCTTCACACTCATGGAAAATTCGAAAACAGGAATCATCTACACGATGATCTTGCAAGATTTTGGTAAGTCAATTTTTATTTAGTGCCCTATTACACGGCGACTTAAGAGTCATGACTTTTTTCGAAATTAAATGAGTGTGAAGGTGAGATCAGATATTTATTCTCGTTCGCACTCATTGAATTTCGAAAAAAATCATGGCTCTAAAGTGGACGTGTAATAGGGCACTTAGCTCTCGCAAATAAGTTAATTTTGGCATCACTTATTTTATATCTGCCATCGAATTCGCTTAATTTGTTAATTTGTTCCCAAAAGGGAAATTTTAAAATCGATGCCGCTTCAGCTACACCAAAATTTCCTCACCACCATTTTCAATTTCATTTTTGAGTCGAAGAAGTGTAGAAGTGAAAAATTCAATTCTCTTGCTTATTTTTATTTTTCATTGAACAAATTATTTATAAATTAAATAATTTGTACCTTTTTCAAATATTGAATTGTTATTGTAAGTATAGTCTTTAAGTGATCAAAAAAGTCGTAGTATTTCCCTTTGATTTTTTTTTTACTTTTGTTCGTTTATTGATGAAAAGTGGCTTCTGGTTCTATACCTCAGTTAATTATAAATTATAAATACTAATATCATTATTAAAATTAATAACTTTGTTAATCAAATTTATTTAAAAATTAAATTAGAAATACCACACCCATTTTTTTCTACTGTCCAACTTTTTTTTCTCGGCGCCATCTTGAATCTATCTTGATTTTGGTCATTTTTTTTTTGTCGATATTAAAAAAAAAAAATAGCTAGCTATTGCGTATCAATTTTGCATCGAAGTTTATTATATTAAGGTTTTTATGTAATGAACAAAACAATTTCTGTTTTCAGAAGAAAAAAGTTAAAATTGATACAAAAATGCCACGCTATCGGGAATGGGACTTGGCTTGTAAAGTCTATGTCGGCAACTTGGGCTCATCAGCGTCCAAGTATGAAATTGAAAATGCCTTCACGAAATACGGACCATTGAGAAATGTGTGGGTTGCCAGAAATCCACCAGGATTTGCTTTTGTTGAATTCGAAGACAGACGTGATGCTGAAGACGCAACTCGAGGATTAGACGGAACGTAAGTGGAATAAATTTGAAAAAAAAAAAATGTTGATGGCCAAATCCTATTTCTATTTCTGTAATATAGACGATGCTGTGGAACTAGAATTCGTGTTGAAATGTCGTCCGGCCGGTCTAGGCGGGATGATCGTCGACGAGGTGGTGGTAGTGCCGGTGGCGGTGGCGGCGGCGGTGGTGGTGGCGGCCGAGGAGGTCGATACAGGTATGATTTGTTTTTTTTTTTTTGTATTCATTTATTTAAAATTTACTAACAGTCATGAAGTAGTTTTTGTTCTTACATTTTTTATATATATATATGGGGTAGTGTGGCCAACTCTGAATATTTTTTCAAGAATATTTTCAGGTGACGATTGTTAAAAGATTCAAGTGTTTGGTTAACCTACAGCAATGTTTTGTTTGGTATTGGACTGTCTATTTTTCAAAAAATAGACAATGGGTTATGGGAAGATTGGTTATAGGCCATCAAATTGTGACACCAGTCCTGAGTCTTTCAGTGTACCACTTGAAATCATTTGTTATTCTTTTTCTATGATATTTTTTTAGTTGTTAGTAATTCGGTTATTTTGTGTCATTCAACCGTACCCTAGGGTGGGTGGTTTGCAAACTCATGATTTCCTGAAGTCTCTTGCATATCATTAGTTCCTCTGTGGCTTTTCCAACAGTTATTTTTATATGTTTACATAACAATTTACTCTCTAGTGCGATTCCTATATATCGTACCTCGCATTTCCTGTTTAATTTATCCAGAGCAAAATCACTAATTTGGTGTATGAATTCGTACAAATTTTGTTACTACTAAACAATTCCAATATTGTGTTTTATGATAAATTCTAAATCTGAGTACTCAGAGCATATCTGTGGTGTAAAAACACGATAACTCCATAAAATAATTTACGATCATTGACCTATATCCTGAACGGTTGAACCGATTTCCTTCAAATTCTGAACAACGGTTTACGTCTTAAGACTTTAGCTTTATGTAAAGGAGTACGCGAAGACAACAATTCTTGTTTAAAGTTATCAGGTTTCTACCAAAAACCACAGGTATGAGACTTGAATAAGAAAGTATTAATTGGATTTCTATCGATTACGATTGAAATTTGGACAGTCACTAAGAAGTGAAAGCGTTAAGTATATTTTTGGTGTGGTCACATTTTGTTAAATTTTAATGCATTCAAAGAACAGTATTTTTAAAGTTTTTAAAGAGTATACACATAAGCTATTTGAAATGTTATTCTACTACTCATCTTGTCTTGAGAGCGAATCATATAAAATGATAAATTCAGCTCTTTCGCTATTTTTTTTATCAGAGTTGGCTACTTTTTTCTTTTGCTTAACTTATCTAACTTTCTATAAATCATTTTATGTATATTTTATAAACACTGAGTATATCATTTTTATGCTTATCATTTTTTCCACATTTTTTCCTTTATTTTGATTTTTTTTTTTAATGGCAAAATGATACATTTTTTTCGTGTGTGTATATTTAAAAAATAAACGTGTTAATAAGCACTCTTGTATATATGTTTATTTTGATTAAGAGTAAACATATATATATATTTCTTTTGTGTTGATAAAGTAAAATTAAAACGCCGCATCTGGTAATCATTTTCAGGGCAAAGTCTACTAGTTCTACTACTACTACTACTACTTCCTCCTCCTACTACAACATCTTCACGAATAACTGCTCCTACTCCAACAGCAACTCCAACTACTACTACTACAATCACAACAATGATACATCTACTGCCATCACCAAAGTCATCAATTCTTCTGCTAGTTTCAGCACCAAATTGTGTCTACTCCTAGGCTGTGGTTGTGAAGCTACTTTTTCGGGGATGACATCACTATCATCCCCGACGTCGCCAATGCCCATTGAACGATTGTTTCCCCCATGAATAGAGATTTATTCCCATATTCAATTGAAAGAGTTTTCTTGAAATATTTTGTTAATATTTAATACGAAAAAAAAAACAAAAATAAAAGTCCTTTGAGACTCATCGGAGGAAACGATACGTTAAGGTCGACAACATTTGCGCATCAAAGGCGACAAACTTCAAGTATGATCCATCTGAATCCCACATCCTTACAGACTCCCAAAAAAAACAACCCTTCAAGAACAACAGGCGCGTGATAAGTTAAATATACAAACAAATACAAACTACCAGGCGCGCATTTCAGCACATCTTTGTACATACTACTTTCTTCTTTATGAGCTACATCATAGTTTAGTCGCCGACGACTGCATGTGAGTTGCGTGTGTCAACAAATTTTCTGCGGTGGACAACATCTACAAAAATGTCTCCACCTAACCACAACAGAATACGCGGTTGATCAGCAATCCAACACATCCCACCACAGCAGTATAAGTCATGCATAAGTCACATTTGTTTTTTTGAAATTATTAATTTGAATTTTGTTTTGCAAACGAGACTGCTGGACCCCCGCTCGCTGTTCTTAACATCTTATTCTAGTTCATCCACCATCATAAATACGAACACACATCTATCAGCCAACCAATCAATCACCACAGCCACCACCACTGCTAGTTTCCCCTCGAACTGACTTAGACGAAAGAGATTGAGGGGAGTTGTCGTCATGGTCCTCGTTGTCATCTCGGTCTTCTTGAGCAAGCAATGTATATAGTCTCGCCGCGATCGACTCACCATCCACCGCTATCAAGCGAAAAGGGATGCTTCTCCTCATCTCTGCTTCTCCACACCTCTGCACGCATTCAATCATCAACAACACACCCTGATGATGCGCCGCGATAAACAACAGCACGAAACTTCTCTTATATCCTTTGACGCGAAAACTTCTTCAATCGAATTGAATCAAATTGAGCAACAATAAAACGTCGCCTTCTTGAATCATCCTCCTTCTTCCGCTAATTCAATCTAGCTATAATTTTGATATTGTCCAACCCGCTACAACCGCCGTTGTTCAACACTTAACACACAATCATCGTTTGATCGTCGCGTTCTCAGCTCAACTCGCAAACTAAGTCAAGTCAACTCATCATCGTCAGTTGTTTCAGTTTCTGCAAAAAATCAAAAAGACCAAAAAAGAACCACACACCTGCATCATTTTAGTGGTTTGTTGTTTATTTTTTATACTATATCATTTTGTTTCGATATTATATAAAAAAAAATATTTTCATTTTTTAAAAAAAACCTTACATAATTTATCTTTTGATCCTTTTCCAAAAAGGATGCGAAAAACAAAAAAAGTAGTTGATTTGTTTTTCCACTGTTTTCTCTATGTGTATATGAGATGCTTTGTTTTGATTTATTTTATTAATTCAATTTGTTCTCTAAATAAATTTACAGATCTCGTTCTCCAAGGCGGTCGAGGAGTCGTTCAAGGAGTTTTTCACGTGACAGACGAAGCCGATCAGATTCTCGCGATCGACGCTAAGCAAACAAAAACAAGAAAATCACTTAAAGATGATGTACTCTTTATATATATTATATTATATCATTTTTAAATTTAAAATCTAAACAAACACCATACAACAATCCAACCCACAATTCGTGTAGTAAACATTATGTATAAGCAAATATCTTTTTAACTCTTGAAACATCAAGCTGAGGTTTGTTTTGAAAATTTTGATTCAACAAAATAAATCGAATTCCAATATTGTGTTTCGGAATATTGTACAAACAAAAACAAATACATGCATAAAATTACATTTTATTCTTCTTGAAAAGGAAAATGAAATCTGAACTTTAAAATTAAAATAGTTTTGTATTAATTTTAAGTCTTTCTAGTTCAGCTAATTACTAGAGTATAAATTGTGTAACTCTCTTGTAATATTCTATAAGTAAGTTTAAAGGAAACAAATAAAATGACTAATGTAGTTCACAAATGGAAAATATTTATAGTTATTTTTAATTTCTTTCTTTTTGAAGAAAGCCGCTTTTCACTGGAATCAATATGACATGGCGTTTGCAGAGGTCTATGATACTGATAAAAAAATTTGTTCCTATAATTTAATGATTTTTTCTCCGAAGCTGTAGCTGTCCTTAACCCTATCGCCATTAACGTAATAAAGAACATTAAATAACAACCCTCCAGTTTTTTGGAATAAGGAACAGGCTAGGTAACAAAAACTCTTCCCCCAAAGCGAAGATGATCGATCACTCAAGTGTTTCCATTTAAATTTAATAATAGCCGTTTTCCTTTAGAGGTGGCAGCTTTTTTCAATGGAACACACCAAACTGCTTTCCCGTGTAAAATGTTTCTACTCGCACATGAGAGCATGTGTAGTTGATAGTAGTAGATTATGGTTTTCATCTTCTCATAAGTACTTTGACGCCTCCAAAGGAAAACGGATAATAGGGAATGTAATCAAAATTACGGAAACTGCAGTGGGTAGAAGGTCAACAACTGTGATTTAAAGTTCCGGTAAGGAACTATAGACGTACCCTTTGGCGTTGGACTTGAACGCTAGAGTTCTAAGGTGCCGTCACGAAACTTGGTACTATCGAGCATAGCCTGTTCAATCGAATATATTTAAATGTTGACTGAACCAAATTACTAACTGGTTTTTTCGATTTTATCGGCTATACATGCGCGGATCGAGTGACGTGCTAGCCCCCTGAGATCCCGATTTTCCACTATAAAGAAAATTGACGGTCTCCTCAAAAACAGACAATTTTTCCAGCGCATTATGCTTATTGTTTTCAAGAGTGTTTAACATACTTAATCAGATGGGAAGAGTAATAATAAGGAAAAGTAACAAGAAAATCGTAGTACTTTTTCGCCCCTAGATCAAAATTCTTTAAATTGCCAAGCTCGTGGGCAAAAGTAGAATGCCGTTGCCGACATATTTTCATAATTTTCAACTATTTTGCCATTAATTTCCACTGGTCATAAACGATGTTCTTTCTACAAGACTTTCGATTTTAAGTGAAGCTGAAGCTGACAAAACTTATCTTTCTCAAAAAAATTATACAAAATGTATTTAAGTGACACCTAAATACGAGTGCGGGTCAATAAGTCCGTGACTTTTGGAATAAAACACAGATTTTTTGATAAAAAAATAATTTTATTTTTCAACGTAGTCTCCCTTGAGCTCTATACACTTTTTCCAACGCTTCTCCAATTTTTGTATCCCTTCCAAAAAAAATGATTTGTCGAGGTCCTCAAAATAGGCCTTTGTTTGCAAGATGACTTCATCATTGGAGTCAAATCTTTTTCCACCAAGCCATTTCTTCAGGTTTGGGAACAAGAAGTAGTCGCTCGGAGACAAATCTGGAGAATAGGGTGGATGAGGGAGCAATTCATAGCCCAATTCATGGATTTTTGCCATTGCAACTGCACATGTGTGCACCCTTGCATTGCCTTGGTGGAAAAGAACTTTTTTCTTTGCCAAATGAGGTCGGTTTTTTTTCAAATCGTCATTGAATCGGTCCAATAAGTTGGCATAATATTCCCCATTGATTGTTCTTCCCTTTTGAAGGTAGTCAATGTGGATTATCCCGCGTGCATCCCAAAAAACAGTCGCCATAACTTTATTGGCTGACAAACCCACCTTGGCCTTCTTTGGACCCGATTGTTGTTTGGTCTCTGGTGTGTTGTGATGGATCCATGTTTCGTCCACGGTTACAAAACGGCGCAAAAACTCCTCCATATTGCGATTAAGCAACACCAAACCTTCCTGTGAAGTTGTTACACGATTGCGTTTGTGGTCGACTGTGAGCAAACGCGGCACCCATCTTGCGGAAAGCTTTCTCATGCCCAAGTGATCATTCAAAATTGAAACCACTGAGCCATGCGAGATCCCTACGGCTTCCACAATCTCTCGCACTTTCAATCTTTGGTCGGCCAACACCATATCGTGAATTTTTTCGATTGTTTCGGGTGTAGAGACCTCAACTGGGCGTCCAGGACGTTCGGCATCTTCAGTGCTTGTACGGCCACAACGAAATTCAGTAAACCACTTTTTTACCATTGAAATCGATGGTGCAGAGTCCCCATAGTATTTATCAAGCCTAGCCTTGGTCTCGGTAATGGTTTTTTTTCGCAAGAAATAATGCTTAATAAGCACACGAAATTCACTTTTTTCCATTTTCTCCTCAAATTAGTGAGTAGTCTGATAAAAATAGCTGTCAAACACAAACTAACTGACGCGGCAAGTTTAAATTTTCACAGGAGTCAACTGACAGATGCCTATTAACAGGAGCAGTGTTGCAGTGGGTGCGTTCATCGAGAGAAATCTCAAATGTCATATATTTTTTTTCTGCCAAAATCTTGTGTTTACTTGCTGATCTTACTGAAATTAATATAAGGAAGAACTTCTTTTGTCGCATAATAAGTGACTGACGAGATAGTTACTATGTAAGTTGACTGGAAAAAGCTTGTTCGTTGTTTGTACTTGAATTATAATACCAAAGAAAATAGATGAAGCCACACTTTTCACTTGCAATCAAAACATCTTAGCAGTTATTACTCCAAAATGTACGTCTTATTCGCGATTTTCCACCAAATGTAATTATTATAAATAAAAATGGGGAAAACTTCACTTTTTGTTAAGGAAAAACTAAAGCCAAAATGCCATGGAAAAAACTACTTCTCAATCTTATTTTTTATTTTATTCACTTACAAGAAAACAAAACTTAAAAAAAACCAACAAGCCGTACGAAACCGACAACAGAACACAAAATAGCTGCATCTACTATTAAGTTGAGCTTCTATGTGCAGATTCTTATTTTTTGTCTTGTTTTTTAGCTGTCATCTGAATTTTCAGATGAAAATTTTTATCTGAAAAACGTAAGCAAACGTAACCAAAAGTCATCTGAATTTTCATTTTTTTTTTGACAGCTGACCAATCAGAAGCCCCAAAAATTCAGATTTCTGGATCCTTGAACGCACGGAGTTTCAGTAGAGGTCAGAAATTCAAAAAGTCACGGACTTATTGACCCGCCCTCGTAGCTATCACCCAAAAACCATAGGAAAAAAGTAATAGTCAATTTGATTACCACCTTACGTGGAGCCAAACCATTTATTTCGATGATCAGCCTTAGCCGATTCCACCCCAGGTTATTGATTACTAATATTGGACATTGATTTAAGAAAATTGTGGCGCTACCCATCGCTATGGGTATACATTTTAATGCATTTGCAGGAGCACAGTACCTTATTTGGTACAAAAGACTTCGTTTTCAAGCTCAATTTATATTAAATATAATAATTTACTTAAAAAATATATTACAAAACAAAACTAATATAGTTTACAAAAAAAAGCTAAGTATTTTGTGTGGATGGTCCTTCTTCATTCATGGGAACATCATCACCAGGGGAATAAAGCCCAAGCGCCGACCGTTCAGGTTGAGTTGGTATAACTCTATCATTGGTATCGTCATCATCATCATCATGGCTATCGGAGTCATCACTTTCATCATTTGCTATTTTAAATAAATTGAAAAAGATTTAAAATGATAATTTATTGTTTAGAGATTAGAGAAAAAACGCTTACCATCCTCATCGTCAGTCTCTGGTCCAGGTAAAGATTGTACCTTACCAAGAGGGTGAATATCAGCAGCAGCATTTGAGATAGAATTTATCTTAACGAATTGAAATTTATTTATATAATAAAATACAACTGTGATCCAGAAGGAAGCTCTTACCCATTTATGTTGATCTCTTTCGTATTGAAGAATTTCTGCTTCCTCGTTGGCGGGAGCATCCAATTCAAACCAAATGTGATTTGCAATTGGGGGCCGCAATGACGGAAAAAATGGAAACATTGATCTTAATGTTCTTTAATATATAAACTCTGCTCTACTTTGAAAAAGATAATTTTGTCTTCAGATTTTCTTATTTTAAAACAAGAATTGAATTACAACAATCGATTTTTTTCATTAAACTTTTTTGAGTACTGTCAAAACTCGGTTTAATTTTTGACATTTATGAATTGTCAAAAGCAGCATTGCCATAACATCTGTTCTTTTGCTGCTACATGAACAACCCATGAGTTAAGGTGGAACTACATGTATGTATCTGCATCTGCGGATTTGAAGAAACTTTGGCTCTCCCAAACCAACGCAAGAGCCAGTTTAGATTGGAAAAATTGAGTCTGGGTTCGTGAGTCTTATCGTGTATAGATTCGTAAATTTGAGGCACCTCAAAATACATAGAAACAACAACAACCTCAATGCTTTGCACATCGAAACAACACCAAATGAGTCTCATTTTGATCATGCCTCACGACACCCCTGACCCCCCACATCTCTTGTCCAGAAAATGCCCTATTACACGACGACCTTAGTCATGAATTTTTTCGAAATTCAATGAGTGCGAACGGGAAAAAACATGTGATCTCACCTTCACACTCATTTAATTTCGAAAAAAGTCATGACTCTAAGGTCGGCGTGTAATAGGGCACAAACTACCGTGAGACTGGTCTGAATCTTCTAAACAGCGTCCAACGCAACGATGCAAAAGTTGATAGATAAACAATGCTAATAGTCCTTTCCACACTAACCCATTGAGTATTAACACAGTATGTCCAAAAAGTTTGAAGAAAATCATGTAGGTATAATAATAGTGTGGAAACAAAATACCTATGAAATTTCATCACACACAAAACTTGACATCGCATCCTACACGATTTGACAAGTAGTGTTTATACATGAAAATATGTAGGTTTTGTTCAAAAACCATCACACATTCTATCCAACTTGGGCGTTTGAAGTTATGGTGAAACTAATTTTTTTTTGATCCAAGTAAGTGTGGAAGCAAAATATAAAAATCATTTTAATCACACAAATTTGGCAGTCGTATGAAATTTCTTTCCACTTTATTCTGACGTTGTGTTAATACTTTGTGAGAAAGTCAGTCATCAGCAAAAGTCTGAAAATTCAGTCCTGAATTGTAACTATGACAGCCGTGATTTAGCTATTTCAGGGAGTGAAGTGAGGTGACTCGCCTTACTCGCCGAGTCATCTCATTTCACTCCCAAAAGTGATTTATATATTGAAGTGAAATGAGTAAGTTCGAATTTAGTTTCGAACATGAAACAAACAATAAATATAAATGAGATAAATTCTTTCTCTTTGTTGCACACATTATGTTTGATATTCTGTCTCACTTCACCACTAATGGACGAGAAACAAATACAACAATGTAAATATTGGAATCTTAATAATTGAGTATCTTTGATTTTAGTAATTTTGGTTGTCGTAATCAAAGTTTAATGTGAGTTTTCACCCTTGAGAAATTAAATGTTCATAGTGACAAAAGTGGATAGAATACAATTTTATTTAATTTATTTATGATAGTAAAAATAAAACGTATCAATAAGAGGCAACAAAAGGGTGGTTGTTTTTTTCTACATCGGTTGTTTTTTTCTACATCGGTTGTTTTTTTTTTTCATTTCCCATACATGAATTGGTGTGACAAAAATCCCTGAGAAAAAACAGACGTATTTATCCAAAAGTGTTAATTTACTTACACGTACACCAAGTCACTGCTGAAATATCCGGCGAATAATCTGACATTTCATTTCACCCGCCCACTCATACATTTTTACTAGCTAAATCGACTTTCGACGAAAAGTGACTCATCTCACTCACTCCCTGCGGTTGTGAATAAGCTTAATCTTGGCACAAATATTTAAATCCTTGAACACGCGGAGTGTAAAGGGCACTTTAAATAACAAAAAAAAAAAACTGTTGTGTTGTTGAGGCGAACAGGAAACAAAATTTGATTTAAAAATGAAAATAAAAGAAACCACACTTTCCATTTTCGATTTCTATTGGTTGTTATTTAAGTAAATTGGTGTATTCCTTAAATTCACATTTCAAAAGCAAAAGAATTACCTGTAGCACGTAAATCCACAACGAAAAAATACATCAGAGCTCCTGCCACTTTTACATGTTTTTCTTTAACTCAATACGCCCCAGCAAAAAACCTAGTTCTACTTCAGGGCGAGTTCAGAGCGACCCCGGGTTTAAAAAAAAAATAGAATTTGCTTGTCAGGGCTAATTCAGGTTTTTTCAAAAAACGCTTAGGAGCGACCCCGTGGTTACTTCAGGGCTCAACGAACAAACCTACGATTGAGTAATAAGTGCGAGCAAAAGCGAGAGCGAGACCGAGTAATTATTTGTTTTTATTTGTCGTAACTTAAATGTAACGTTTCTATTTTTTCCAACCACAAATTTTCGAACACTGACTGGAAAGATTATTGGAATGTCTGAAGTTCAGTGCTGCAGAAAATAATAATAAGTAGCTCAGTTTTTATCAGCACTAAAAACAGCTTTTTTTGATAAATAATGTTATTTGCCCTCGAGTTTCGAGGGCTGGACGTACTAGTTATAACAATTAGGTGTAAATATAGTTTTGTATCCAAAAATGTTTTTTTTTTGTTTTTTTTTTTTTTTATTTTCCTTGAGGTGCAAATCCATACAGATAAATACTATATTCTCTTTAGAAATTTAAAGAACGAGCCAAAACTTTATTTTAATATAAAAATTGAAAAACTCGAAGAACACGAACTTTAAGACCGGATTAGTCTTTTATTTTATTTTCACATTCTAAAAAAAAAATATAAATTGCAATCAAATTGAGAGACAGTGAAATGTCAAAGTCAACTGAAGTACAATACAACACTTCCAATGAAATCTGAGAAACATTGGCCTGCCTTTTTCGAAGCCGGTTGAGTAGTGAGTAGAGTGGTGAGTGATTTGACAATAAATGTATGTACCTAACTCGCTAGCAAGTACCTACTCGCTCGTGTTGGGTTAATTGAATAATATGTCAAGTTAGTCGAACCTTTGACAACGGATTCCGTTGTTCAAGTTAGTAAACTTTAAGGACAACAGCGAACAAAGTTTATTAATACATTCCTGGAATTACACAGCTGTCTTAAGTTCGAAAAAGTTTATAAGTAGGACATTTGTTGGATAAGGAAAGAAGATAAAAATGCAAAAAATCTTAAAAATGCAGATTATTGGAAGTGCCATAGTCAAAAAATTACTTGTTTATAGTACAATTTTATCTTCGCTTTGAAAAAAATTAATGTTGAATACAACAACAATACGAAAATAAACCCAAATGTTGATGCATTTTACGATTTTTAATGTTTTTTTAAAGTGCAAATAAAAATTAACTAAAAACACGGCTATTATGAAGACGAACATGTCCATCTGAGATTATCAAATAACGATGTTTAAACCTTCGTTCGTCTGTTCAAAATAATACCAAATTTCTAACAAATCTCTGTTTAAGTTTTTTTTCCGCAATAACCCATTTGAACTCAAGCGTCAAGCGCTAATTCAAAATTGTCGTATTCTTATTGTTTTCAAAAATCCACTTGAAACCCACAGTGCAAATATTAAAGGTAATGTCAATAGCATTCGCATTTTTGTTCAGTTCTACGCATCTGACAAGATCATTGAAAAATGATGAATGCCGTGAACCCCACTTGTTAAACATCAAAATTTGTTCTGTATTCATTTGAAGTTTGTTTATTAGCAAATATAATTTTCTTCAGTTTACTGTGGTGTTTTGCCAAAAAATCCATCTAAGTCAACAATTTGTAAAGGCCATTAAAAGCTAAACAAAAAACAGAGCTTAGGTTTAATTGATTGGACTTGGATTTATACCGAAACGTCTGACACGACGTTATTAGCTTATTACTATGCCAAAGACTATAGACCATTTTTTTATGACCATTTAATAATGCTTTTAAGTTCAAAAGCTTAAAGATATTTCGAAATCCAAATGAACAGCAAACAAACTCATTTTTTACTCATGTCAGTTTATTTCTTTTTTCATTTTCAAAGAATTTTTACAAAAATAATAAAAAAAATTAAAAATAATTTAACACCTTTATTGTGGTTGTTTACATTAAAATATACATCTTAAATCGAAGTTTTGTTGCTTTCGCTTTTAATATAAATAAATGATAAAGCAAATAATATAATATTGTATGAATTCATTTGTAATTGTAATTTATTACTTTGATCTATGAACATTAAATGTAATATATTTATTTATATATAAATTAATATTTTTATGAGCTTATAATATGAAATTTTCAACATCGGTAAGCCCCACATAATTCCAAATTGCATTCGTAATCCATTTTTTTGTTTTTTTTTTTTCTGTTCATATATATTTTTTATTTGGAACAGAATCTTAAATTTGTTTAGTTTTTAATTAATGTTTTTTTATTTTGTTATTTTATTATTATTCTTATTATTTTTATTATTTTTGTTTCTTAAAATCTAGACTAATTTTTTTGTATTCCTTATTATTTGATGGCGGGATGGATGGGGAGGGGACAGCTTGATTTTTCTTCTTTTTTTTTAATAAATTGAAATTCAGAATTATTTAGATTCACCTAACATTTAGTAACACGGATTTTAGATAATTCTGATAAAAAGGTTTATTTTGGCAACAATTTTGGAATAGTATTATATCTGAAGACTTTTTTGTTTTGGCATACATCCATATTTTTTTTTTTAAATATTTGTTATAGTCTTTCAAAAATAAAAGGAATGTAGGGATCATACAAAATGCAAAAAGTCTCAGTTTGCTATAATAGAAATCCTAGGTGACTCTATACTCAGTTTATGTTCTGCTAACACGGACGGTGTTCTTTGTTCATTATTCACATACAATAGCTACAGTTTTTTTTTAAATCAAAATAATAAATTAATAAATAACTAATAATAATCAATACCTAATATCTTATATATCCACTACATACAGTACAAACAAAAAAAAACAGAAAACTAAAATGTCCTTTAAGTTTTGCTCAACAAAATTAAATATTTCGCACCAAGAGCTAATGTTTCATTTTTTGTAATGTTTGACTAGGCTTTGAATGTGTTTTTTTTTTAATATGTTATTATTGTTTATAAATAAATGCTTGCTTTGTTTGTTTTAACATTTCTTTTTATTCCATTTTTCTTTATTTGTATTTTTTTTTACTTAGAACCTCATGACTAGAATTAAAAGCGAGATAATGTAATTATTTTACTTTCTTTTATTTTACATAATATTTATAAAAAAATATTATAACAATAAAATGGTCACATTTGGGTTACTAACAGTCAAGAAAAAATTATCAATATACGGTAAAACTTTTCATAGAAAATACTACTCAATTTGTATAAAAAATTAGTTAACTATCGGTTGGTTGTTTTTTTTTTTAACTTTTTATATTGGTTTTGTTGGTTTTATTGTAAATTTGTTGGTATCTTTTTATTGATTCAAACTACGAACAAAAAAATTATATTATTAGTATGAATGGAATGAGCTTGAAGAAGTAGTTAATTAACGTAAACTTTTTTTTAGATTTTATTTTAAACAGGTTGATTTTGGAGTATGGATAAGCTCTCACTTTTTTTGTGAAGTTAAACATTTATCTAAGAAATTGTTGTTCTTGGGAAATACGACGAATTTGATATTTTCTTTAATCTTCTGCATTTTTCAGCAACCACATTTTCATATAAAACATGACCAATTGCAAAAGAATAATTTTTGACAAGCGTAAAGTTTGTTTGAAGATTACGTCAAATATGCCATGCAAATCAGTTATTTTACGATGTTAAATTTTTATTAAAAAACTGCAATAATGTCAAAATATACGAAACTTTGCCGTTTACCGGCAAGTCGATATTTTTCTCGACTTATTTCAGGACAGTCGACGTTTTGTCAAATCAAAATTTCAAGAGATTAACATTTTAATTAGTCGGAAAAAACAAAATCGGTATTTTAATTTGCATAAAAGTAGAGAAAAATAGACATTTTGACCAGTCGACTTTTTTTGTCGGTAATTCATACGTAACCCATCCAAAACAGAAATGAATTGATTTATTTAAGCAATGAAAAACGCGCTAAGGGCTGAGGGCGTTCATGCGATGTCGAAAACTATTGTAAAATTCAAACTCTAACCCTAGCCAAATACGATTTTTTCTCAAAATGTCATGCTTTCTTCACTTATGTTATTTTCGTTTGGGTTTGTGTTCTTTTTCATTCCTATGCTATATGAAAAATTAAGAGTAGTAGGAGTAAAAAAAGGAGTAGAAAAGGAGTACTCCAAGCATCCAATCGAAAACGATATAAGTACATTCTTCTTTTTTTTAAGAGACTTATAAAAAAACATCGGATACTACTCGTACCATAATTGAGAAAATCCATGGATTTGGAGAATTATTTGTCTTATTCAAAGGGAAAATGATGATTGAGCCTTTTAATTTAACTTAAGACAAAGTAATAGATCTAGGGAACTATGGTTTCAGTAGATGTTGATAAATTTGCTTTTTTAAGTGAAAACGTTTTTACAGCTATTATTATAGAATCCGATGAATGTGCTGCGGAAGCAATCGGAAAATTTACTATTACTTTCGTTGACCCCTTTATTGCCATGCTTTTAATTTCTTAAAAAGAAAAATCAATAGTTTGTACTACATATGGCTCATGACCCCAATTTTTATGGTTTAACACAAAAAATAAGTATGAAGCGGACAGGTTTTCATTTCTGCCAGCAATTGAATGATTTTAGGGAAAGTAAAAAGTTTTCAATAATACATTGGGGTTCTATTTATAAGTTTAAAATTAAATAAATAAATAAAAAAAAATAAATAAATAAATAAAAATAAATAAAATTAAATAAATTTAGTGGAGACCCAGGGCCTAGTGACTAACAACTCTCAACCATTCCTGTGTGCGTGTTGTTGGGAGGAATGGAGGGGACCTACAATTTTTTGCCGAGTCTAAATGACTAGATGAGAAGCACTTATTCATGACAAGAATACTCTTGGAGGATTTGTCAGTTCCTGGCAAAAAAATATATTTGTTTTAGGTGGTAGTCTGGTAGTGGCCGGGAATTGAACCCAGACCTTTGACATGACAGTTCTACGCACTAACCATCATGTCACGAGTTACTACTTTTTAAAAGTTTGCTTCTCATTAATGAAAACCATATAGAATCAATTGCTTTGTTTAAAATATTGAAACTTACTTTGACGATATTCAAACTGACTGAAAAACTGATTTTTTTGTTTTTTTGTTACTTTTTACTATTCACATCTCGCTCCCACTTCTTCAATTAAGTGAAATAAGAATACTGAAAGGTCAACATAAATCCAGTTTTTCAGTCCAATGTAAACATTTATGACTATTGAATGAAAATTGTCAACAATGACATCATCCAACCAGTTTTAAACAAACAACGTCTTGCCAAATTTACAAACACGTTACCGAATGCCGCTATTTCACAAAATGGCTTCTTCAAGCATATAACAAAAATCTAATCTGTATGTGTAGTAAATTTATGTGCTCCATGTCTGCACCTTCTAGCCAGAGATTATCAAATAAAGATGACAATCCTCACTTGTCAATTTGATTGCCTAAAAGCTGAAACTAACAGCTGGATTGATTAGATTTGGAAAATATTAGTGAAAATCAGTGAAACACGCATACATCGAAGCAACTCATCATCCAGCACATCATTCAGCACAGGTCTTGTTGTTGTTGCAAGCATTTAGTTGAAATTACATTTTTGACGTCAACTGAACCAAACCATGATAAGCAACGTGAATATTCGAAGTTTCAATTAAAAGTCTTCAAGTTTTAAACTTATGAAATAAGATTACCTAATAATGTCTCGGTTTAATTATTTATGACAACATTCAATAGACCAATGGTTTAGAAGAAGTTTTAACAAAGGAATCTATACAATCTAGAGCAAAACAAATAATTGCAAATCAATCATATGACGACTCATCTTGGAAATAAGAAATAAAGCTGTTACGAAACGTTATGAAATTTAAACCTTACAAGTTAACCAAGGGAATTTCTTCATTTATATATTGCAAGGGAAACATATACAACATAACATACCTTTACTATTCTGTCAAAGGGCTCTAACTTCCTTACAACTAAAATATTAATATTTCTATTCCATTGACACTTGGGACTGTCGTCTTTTCATCACTAATATGAACTCCAAAAAAAGGTTCTAATCCAGACATCATATAGCACAAATATTTGTATGTTGATTGCAATTATTAATTTATGGAAATTACATTTGGGTAAAGCTCAACAATTATTGCCTAGGGTAACAGAAAAGAGAGCCTCTAGTGTTGCTGGTATTTAGTGAAGGAAAAAAATAGACATCAAAAATGTATGCACATGTTTTGTTGTTGAATAGGGTGTATTACGATAAACTTTAGCTAACTTAAAATATCCCAAGCCCCAACCTAACCTGTTGTTGTTTTATTAAATTGGCTTCACCCGCGTGTGTATTGTCGTACGAAATAACTTTGATTTGAACTGATACTATGTATGAATATTAAAATCAACAAAAATTCATACAAATTATTTAGTATGTTTTTTAAATGTAGTGTGGACTCAACCCTGTTTGTTTATGTTTTTCTTTTTTCTATTTACCCTATTATCTTACTTAAAATTAGGCCATTTTTTGTTTGCTTACGTTAAAACTACGCACCCTTACCCTCAAAATAGTGGATTGTTATATTTTTTTTTATAAATGAAGAAAAAAAATACAAGAATTATGTTAGGTACCTACGTACATTACACTTATACTGAAAGTTTTTGTCTTTAAGCGTCTCGATGTACGCTTAAAGATTAAAAAAAAATGTATGTATGTATAAGGGTATAGGGATGAATGAAATGGATAACTGGTTGAATTTTTGGTATTTTTTTTACAATTTGAACTAATAATCTAGATATCACGATAACTCCTGGGAAAATTGTGTCTCCAGGGTGGGCCTCCTTGCTGCATTTCTAGGCTGATTCCGCATTGGGGGACCCGGGCTTCCATAACCGGCCGCATACAATTGCGGGCAAGAGTCTTTTATTAATTCCTGTGTTTCGCGCAGCTGTCTTTGCACCTGAGGTGCTAGACGTTGAACACTAATCGCAGGTGGAAATCGGTATTCGGGGGGTGCTTGAGGTACCTTTTGCGATGAGATAGATTTAAGTGAAGAAAGCTATCGAAAGTTATTGCAAAAAAAATTACCTGCATAGGATGAAGTACTTCTCCAAAGTATGTTGACTGCGTTGGCTGTGGTTGTCCATAATAGCCCATATGCATATGAGGGGGAAGGCCACCTACTGGACTTGGTCCTACCGAGACTTGAGGTGAACGCGGTGGGCGGCCCGTACTCATAGCTGCTTGCTGCGGTGACGGTGGTATAGCATATGCTTGTTGAAGAGCATTTTGGTTCAATTGCATCATAGCCCGGGGATCTACACGCTTTGGACTGAGATTTACCTTGGCCAGCATCTGTGACTGTGATTGCGGAACACCTCCCATACCCATAATTTGGTTTATTTGCTGGTTGGGTGGCATTCCAGGTTGTTGTTGTTGTTGGGCTATCACATTTGGTGGTTGCCCTACCATAACCATTCCCTGCTGGGGTGCAGTCGCACCATGAGGTAGTAGGTCAGCGCTTAACGGCTGCTGTGGCATTGAATTCTGGACAAGTGTCCTTACAAGAGGCGGTGGTTGCCTCGATGGCACTTGCCTTACTGGTGTAGTTTGCAGCGAGCGGCTCGCTGATGAACACATCGATGCTGTTAAGCTGGCCGATTCCCAATGCTGGACTAAAGCGTTCAGTCGTGCCTCTTCCAGGGCTATTTCGGTTTCACTAGCCGAGTCATAGTCAGGACCCTTCAAATTATTTTTTTTTTGTTTTTTGTTAAAATGTATAAAAATGAAGAAAAAAAATTATTGAATAAAATGCAGCTTCTCAAAATTGAACTTACTTCATCGATTTTTTTATCAAGCATTCGAAAAAAGTTCTGCTGACTTGAAGAGATTTCCCTTGAAAAGGGAAAGCGTTGTTAAAAACGTACATATCATTTGTATAAAGGATTGTCACTATATATGTACTTGTACATAGTTTTTCTGTATAAACTTGAAGGTATAAATACTCACTGGCTTTGTAAAAGAGATAAGTTTTTTGCTCGAAGCAGTGAAACCGATATTTCTCCATTGGGTTGGTCGGAAGAATCTCTTCCGTCGTCCCCTTGGTCAAGTAGATCTTCAGTCCTATCGTTTCGGTCTCTGTTGAGTTCACTTTCACCTTCTTCAACGTGCCCTTCTTCTTCGTCAGCATCTGTATCTGTATCAACTGAAAAATAATACAAGAATAATGCGGGATACAACAAAAAAATCAATAAATCTTGGAAAATATAAAAAGAAATTTTTAAAGTAGATCTAGATGGGGGTATCTTAACTACTGTACCTAACCTAGTAAGAGTAAAGTTTAAAATAGCAGATACATATGTATGCGGCATTGCATTCAAAATATTAAATAATTCGCCCTTATATGAAAGTAATCTACTTTTTAAAAAATGGGTTGTCACCAAAATTAATTGAATAAATTTAATCATTTTATTCAGAAATATTGCAATAAGAAACAAAAATAAATAATGTTTTTAAAGAATAAAGACTTCTCTTTGATTACTTTGTTGACATTACATCATTTACAACCATTACTCAATAATTTGTCATTCAATATGGCAGTTACATTCAAGTATTGTGTAATTGAGTAACTATCGAATTAGTCGTATAAAAGAAACTTTATTGTTTTTGTTAAAATTAAATCGAATAATACAGCAAACAAATTAATGCAATGACACCATATGATGTAAAACTTCTTATTCTGTATGGATTGGCTAAAATATCAAAAACATTTTCATTTATTTGTTTTTAAAACAACAGTATCATTGACTGCAAAGGTCATACAAATCAACCCACTTCTTCATAAATATTTTATAATTTTTTTAATTTCATTGTGAAGGTCATACCTATGTATGTATATATCTATTTTATACCCAAATGAAGTATATAGATACAACGAGTATAAGCAAATGTATTGGTAACATTCTAATCCCCTGCCTACACAATTTATATTTTCGACCTCACAATCAATGTGAATTTAACCACCTGTGTGTAATCTTTAATAATTTTGTATTCATTGAAAATCATTCGACTTTAAAATTTGGTTGGAAATAGTGGCATTTTGAGGTCAATGTGACTTCAAAAAATGCAGAATTCAACTGATTTTTTTAACTATACAATTCCAAAATTCAGAAGTCAGTTTGAGTTTCGTTATCTGAAATCTTAACTCACTTTGATTAATTGTCGTTAATACTACAAAAAATTATTTGTTCCTTCTGAGAATTCTCAGAAGAGCAACAAAAAAAGTTTTATTTTTAACTTGTATTTTATATTTTATCTTTTAATGTCATAAAAAAAACAATAAATAATAATGTGTTGAATTGTTTTTTATGATATTAAAATATAAAATACAAGTTAAAAATAAAACTGCTCTTTTTTGTTCGCCTCAAAATTCTTAAAAGTGACATAGAAAGTTATAATTTATCTTGTATGCATCCCTTAATAAATTTGTTTAAGGTTCAGCTTACGCTTTCTTACGTTTTGATCAGGTGCTCCATTGAGCTTAGTACTAATTGAATTTAAATACATAAAGGGTGGTGAGAATCGATGGGTCAAGTAAGTTTAAGTTTTTTAAGTTTTAAATGATTTTTATTTCATGAAATTTTCAATAGTTTTGTCTAGCTTTCATTATATGACATGGCCTACGCCGTCTGCCAGTCGGCAAATAATACTTAAATAAAAATGTAATTTTAACAATGTTTTTTTTTCTGTGTTATAATTTGTTTTAGAAAAGTTCAGTGAAAAATTCGTGTTCTGTAACTCAATGCTATTTTAAAGTATTTGTACAAATTCTCGCAGTCAGCTCCTCCATTAAGGATATCGACAATTTCAGTCTCATTTTGATAGTTCTTTCCAAAAACAATTCGCCTAGTTTCTACAAGCATAGCTCATCTACCGACAAAATGAAACACATTCTCTCTTTCCCTAAGGTTGCTCAAGCCGCAGGTTTCTTGTAAATCGCTCCTGTGAGGTATATGAAAAAGGGGGAGTAACTTTCCTCGTGTTTTTAATACAAGTGACATGAGGTCGGTTGAAAACTCCGCCTTGAAATAATTATTAGCTGCTAAGTTGTATTCAAGCTGCCCATAAATGTTTCTGTGAAACGAGCTTCTGGCTTTCCAAATAAAATCTTCACGTTTTTTTTTTTTCATTTACTAAGCTGATTAGGTTGTAGAGTTGGCTTTTTCACGTGTCAATCGATTCATCTTCAAGAGAGAGTGAGAGTCTACAGTACTGGGCTAAATTACTCCAAGACTCAAACCAAGAAATTTTCTTTCTGATCACCAGCATTGTAATTTGCTTAGGCAATCGTCTGTCATCCATTTTAATTGTCTTATGATATAAACAACGGAGAAAGACCGTTGGGTAGTTTCAACGTGCGCTTCAAAAAGTATCTAAGAACCTGCTCCACTTCTTCGAATTCTTTGTGTCCCCAAACTTGTGATCAAGTACAATGTACAATGGACAAAGATTTTACCTACTTTCTTTCTATAAACTTTCAAAATAGCAATATTTGCTCAATTGATGAAGCACTAAATGTCTCTTTAACTCCATACGATTAGTATTTTCTGAGATATAGGACTTACAATCATAAAAACTTTGAAGCACTTCCAGATATTTTATAAGCCTTTAATTTATCGGTCAACAGTACTACCGTGTTCTTAAGAATAAAAAAAAACGTACAACTTTTTGGTTGCATTTAGTGAAGCCAAATTTTGACGTTTTTGATAGGTTTATTATTTTATTATTTAAAAGTAAAAGCCATAACTTGCCATAAAAACCATAACAAAGGGGTTAAAAATGTTTAAGAAAAATCTGAAGTGAAAGAACCATGGTTATAAGATACAAAAAAATGAATACCATACAAGCATTTGTAGATCTTACAAAGTTAATAATTCCAAGAAAAAAAAATGTCTTCAAGATACGACAGAAAAACCTTCATCAACAAACTATATGAAGATAAAAACGGGAGCGTGTTGGAAATCTGGTTTTCAAAATGCTGTTTGGTCACAATTCGATTTTTTTTTATTTCTGTCTGATCAAAACTCTGTCTGTCCAAAATTCTATATTTCAAAATTCCTTAAATACAAAATTCTGTATATCAAAACTATGCATATACAATTTCTGTTTGCGACAAATTCTGTATTCGGCCATTCCAAAAAAATCGAAACCAAACAACTCAAATGTGGAAAAAATAATATATTTATGTAGGTAAACCAACATTCATAATAAATATATATTAATACATTTATTATTACTTACGTTTAGTTTTTTTTTGGTTTTCTTTTATTTTACGAAAGGTTGGTTATTTCTTTTTTATTATGATAAGCTCTAATTTAATTTTATTTTTACTTTTACTGTTACTTTACTTTTTCGTTTGGCGTCTGTTCTTCGAATGAATGAAGTTAATGTCAATTGCAATTGCATGTGCAATAAGGATTTTATGACAGTCAAAGTAAAGATGGCCGCTATCACCGTCTGGTCAAATACTAATCAGTACTAGCATTGCCAGATTTGACAATAAAATAAAAAAATTATGATTTTCGTATTTTCGTTTGCCAACTCCAAACTAGTTTAGTGGAAACTTGAGTATTCAATAAATTGTTGGAGCTGAAAGTTCGGGTTTGCTGAACAAGTAAGCATTTTTAATTTAAAACAAATTCAGATGAAGAATTTGAATTTATATTCGTGTTATTTAAAAAAGTTATTTTTATTTTTTAGTGGCTATATAAATAGCCACAAAAAAATAAGAAAATACTCAAGCTTGAAATGTTTGGATGGCGCAACAAATAAGCATTTAATAAGATACAAATTTTGATATCAAAATTATTTCACCCCCTTAAAAAGTGTCCGCCAAAATAAGGGTCTTCAGATAAGCCATGTCTTAAAATTCTAAATTATGACTAAACACAATCGGTCAGTTATAACAGTGCCTTTGATGAGTGTGTCAACCAATTTGTGCATCACGAGAACCGTTGGATCAAATACAATGTACAAAGATTCTTTCTTTAACTGTTCTTCACGAATGTGCAATACCTACCTCTTTCTATAAACTTTCAAAATAGCAATATTTGCTCAACTGATCCAGCACTAAATGTCTCTTTAACTCCTTAAAATTAGTATTTATGACTTACAATCATCAAAATTATTAAGCACTTCCTGATATTGTATAATCCTGTAATTTATCGGTCAGCAGTACTACCGAGTTAAGAATAAAAAAAAACACGACTTTTTCGCTGTTTTGAGTGAAGGCAAGTTTTGACGTTTTTGATAGGTTCATTACTTTATTATTTAAAAATAAGACCCTAACTTGCCATAATAACCATATAAAAGGTTAAAAATGTTTAAGAAAAATCGGAAGTGAAAGAACAGCGTATAAGCACTTTTTTTAATATTTAAAAAAACAAGCATTTGTAGACTTGACAAAGTTAATAATTTCAAAAAAAAAAATATTTTCTTCAAGATACGTCAGAAAAAAATTCATCAACACAACTATATGAAGATAAAAACGGGAGCGGGTTGGAATTCTGGTTTTGAAAATGCTGTTTGGTCACAATTTTGTTTATTTCTGTCTGATCAAAACTCTGTCTGTCCAAAATTCTGTATTTCAAAATTCTTTAAATGCAAAATTCTATATACATATCAAAATTATGTAAATAAAATTTCTTTTTGCGCAAAATCCTGTATTCGGCCATTCCTGAAAAATCGAAACCAAACAACTCAACTGTGGAAAAAAGAAAGAATTCAATTACAATACAAGGTGTTTTCACAGTTTTTTATTCAAAGTGTCGGTAAAAGTGTAAGCGTTCCTCTATTAAAAATAGCAACAAATGTACAAAAACAATGATATTTAATGTTATTTTAAATGTTACTCTACAAAATGGTTAAAAATAAATATTTGTATAGTCCTTACGGTACTTAATCTAGGTGCCAAGTTTAAAAATTTAACATCAACGTTTAAAATTTTGCTGATTTGAGTAAAAGACTGTGAAGACCCACTGTATTTTATATGCACGAGTTAACGTTAACCAATTTCAATGACGGTGTTCACATTGGACTGAAAAACTGGATTTTTTTGATATTTCAGTATTTACATCTTCCTTTACTGAAGAAGTGGGAGCGAGATGTGAATACTGAAGCGTCAAAAAAAATCCAGTTTTTCAGTCCAATGTGAACACCCACCGTCAATTTCACACACATTTTATCAATAACCTTGATCACTTTTATCATTACTGATGATAATTTAAGAATACAAATTACAATATAACTGAATAAAAAAGAATCGCTAATCGTACGTGTCTTCTCTGTTACCATTAGCTGTTTTCTCCGTTGCAATCTATCCCGTTTTTTGTATCGTAAAATGAAATTTGAAATTAAATCAAGGACGGTTTTTGGTATATGTTGGCCATATGTAAGTCTGCAAAAAAAAATCAAATTCATATCTTGATGGCCCGAGCAGAGTTTAAACTTTAAGTTCAAAGCCAGGAAATCTCTAAATCGTACGTGTCTTCTCCGTTACCGTCTATATTTTTTATAAGCCTGCTGGATCTTGTTATTTTTGTGTGAAAATTATTTTTAGTAAACTTTGTGATGAATTCTTAAAAACCTCTGAGTTTCATGAAAAAATATTTCTCTCTCCTACTACAAGCGTACGAGATTTCCCTCTCCGTTACTTTGGAATGGTCGTATTTCAAAATTCAGTTTTTACAAAATTCTGCTCATGACAACTTAAATTATGTCTTAGAAAAATTCTAATTTACTCAAAATATTTGTTCCTTATGATTTTATATACCGAGGGTCCAGAACAAAATGTATTTAAAATTCCATCTCAGCAAATACTGTCTCTATTTGAAAAGCACGCAGTGTATGTATGAAACTTGTTTTATTAAATCTAGAAATTTAATATGCTAAAACTTCATGCAGCTAAGTAAATGTCATACATTTGCAATGACATGCAAAAATATCAGTAAAGGAACTTAAGTTTTCATTTGATTTCTGCGAATAGAAACTTCGAGTATCAGTAGTCTAGATTTTGTTTCGATTAGTACAAATCTCGAAATAATGCTCTTAAAAGGCTTCAGAAGAATCAAGTATTCGAGTTTGTATAAGGTACTTAAATATTAATAAATATATTTCTCCCAAAAAATTTATAGAAGATACTTTTCCATAGATAAAATATTTGGCGAAAAGTTTTTTTCATCAATTTATGTTAGATTTATATTTGTTTATTCGTCCAAAAGAAACCCGATAAACCTTAAATGATTTCTCTTCAAATGGCACTTTATTATTATCGAGCCTTTGACATTTTTGGATAAAATTAACTTTTTCTATAATTCGGCTATGACGAGAAATCCTTTCAATCATGTCAATGAATCTCAACAATGGCGAAAAAGGCTTTACTCATAATATTACTTCGGCATCCTTAAACATAGAGTAATCCTATAAGCACAATACACACTCAGACACACACGCATACATATACATACGTACATAAACACAAAGTAATCGTATTATTGATTTTATTTTCTATTTTTCTCCGTTGCGTTCGTGCGATTTTTTTCGCCACACTTCTTAGGATTCAAAATCAGCATGTAAACATAACACACACTTTTCCTTATGAATTTATTGGATACTCTTTAAGATTTAACCTAGTACGAGTAGCTACTATGTAAATAGAATTCTATTTATATAATTTGTATATGAATTTCGTACAATGTGAATTTAATTCAGATTTATTTATTTTTACAAGCTCCAGAGCTATGGCATCGCACTCTGTTAACATCTTCGGCTATAAAACGGTCTATCCGGCGTAATAAATTGTTTGTTAGCATTTTTCTTTTATTTTTCCTTTTTTTTTCAATTCATAAAGATTGCATTTTGGAAAATGGAAATGGCCAACAGCGACGCGACGGCATGGTTCCTGTTTATTTAACGCCACCAATTAAATATTTTACGCATTTTTCATGGCATCTTTATGGTGTGATTTACTCGTATATTTCTTCCAAATTTTCCTATTTGTAAATCTAAAAATATTTCAACGTATTTAAGTCTAAATTTGAGGTGTTAATTTGTTTAAATAGATTTGTTGAAAGCAAATGTCATTCAAAGCAATATTTGGCTCTTTTAAAAAGCTGTCATATTTTTTAAGTTAGGATTATTTTTTTTTTTATCTTTAATTGTAAAAGAAAATTATAAATTATTTTTTAAACATTCAAGTATGAATAAATTGCTTTCTGTAAATAAAACAAATATATTTATTTATTTTAATACTTAATTTGTTCTTTGTTGAGAGTCTCTGAGGTGTGATTTTAAATTTTTTTTTGTCGTTTTTTATTTAATAATTTTATTTTTATTTTTATTTTTTATTTATTTAAGCTAAATAATTTTGAAAATGACAGAAAGAAACGAATTTATGTGTCAAACGATCAAATAAATAAGAACAAACAAGCCATAATGAATGAAAAAGAATTTGTATAGATGTAGGTAGGTATGTGAGATATAAATCCTCTATAAATCTTTGGAAATTATGAAAACAAAGTGTAAATAAACAATAAAAGCTGCTATACGTCCTCATTCTAAGCCAAATGGTTTGGTTCAGGTAGGTGTCATTAGACGATTTGTTCGTTCATCCTTGAGTTCTTTCTTATAAAATTGTTATAAATCTTTTGGTAAGATTTAACATTTTCACATATTATAATGACTACGTCACTTCAAATCCATATTTTTTTAATGCTTTACTATTTGGAAGTAAACAGTTTACAGGACAGGTGGCTTTTTTATTTCATTTTCTGTTTTTTTCCTATATATGTATTATGTTATATGTACGGCGCACTAATTGGATAAGCTAAAAATACTTTAAACCAAAACAATATTATTTTGTTTTCTTAATATGTTGGAAGGTCTAATTTTTGGTAGGAATCATAAGAAGAATGATCATAAAAATAAAAACGAGATTGATCAACACGCTTATGAGCTCTGGGCCCGTTGGTGCTTCAATTAGTATTGAAATTGATCGAACAATATTGCAGTAGGAATGAAATTGTATCTCCTTTAATTTCCAAGTATTGAGTCTCACTTCCACTGTAGTTCTAATGTCCACCGTGATGCGGTGACACTTTGCTTGGTACCACGTATTTGGAAGGTTGAATTTTGAATGACTGTAATAGCTCTCTAGATGGGACTCGTTATATTATTTTTAGGGGCATCAATTGCTTACCCAGGTTATCTTTATATTATTACGCAAAGAATTTTCTATTTTCTCAGACTAAATGGGCAAAAAGTCCACTTATAAATCCCTTTGGGACTAGATGGTATTTTTTCAATGATGTGGCAAAAAAGTGAAACCTCATTACTTCGCACCTGAAAAACATATTCTCAAATAGCCTCAGATGAGGATATGTACTTCAAACATGGCGTGAAATCAAGGTTGTATTTAACCCAAAGGCTGGGTAAACCTAGTCACACGAAAGCTCACGTCGATTACTCTTAAAACTTCATCTATATTCGCAGCACACTGAGCCCGGAGGAAATTTCGCCAATGCAACATGCTCATACGCAAGGTAAAAGCATTGTTAATACAATTGAATACTCTCAAAAACAACAAGGAATACACTCTTGCTGCCTTTCTGGATATTGAAAGAGCATTCAATAATGTAGAAAATGGTGCAGTTAAGAGAACCCTTGTAGAGCTGAATATAGAAAACTCAATTATAAATTGGATTATGTGCATGTTAAAAAACAGACACATAAACACAGAACTTGGAGAATCACTTTTAATTGCATCCACATTCAGAGGAACATCCGAGGGAAGGGTACTTTCTTCGCTACTTTTCATACTAATTATGAACTAGTTTCTTGTAAAATTAAAATATAGTAGCCTATGCAGACAATCCATCCTATGCACTTTCGACAGGTAAATTCCGCTATTAGTGAATAAATGCGAGTATACCCTGTAAAAGGTCATCATCTGGAAAAAGAATTGTCTTAATGGTCAATCCATTGAAAACAAAACTACTTCTCTTCAGAAGGAAAATATCAATGCTTAGAGTACCATGAATCTCTGATCAGGCCGGTACCTGGGTGTGATCCTTGACACAAAAGCTTAAAGATTAGCATGCGTTGGTATAACGGGGGAGTTGAAAACCATTTGAACAAGAACCTGCAGCATATACAATGCCTTGTGGCTAAGCCAGACTTACTGCTGGAAACAAAGCACAACGGGCCATAATCAGATTCTGCATGGATATGTGGGATATAATGCTTGCATGGACACTGGAGTCGGTGCAGGAACTTTCTTGGAAACTGGGAAGTGCGTTCCTAGCCTTACTCTTAAGGCTAGGACCACACTTGCGATTTTAATCACGTGACTATTCAGTCAACAGATGTAGAAAACATGAGTTTAAATAAGAATGAACGCAAATGCTACCGAGAAATCGAATGCTTAAAAGTCGATAATTTGTTACATTTTTCAGGCGATGCGATTACCGTTGTGATTTTTAGTCGTACGGTTATTAAATCGCAGCAATTACAAAACGGAACAAGATCTATTTTTTGAGCGTTTTTTCAGTCGCAAAAATTAAATAGATCAAATAAAATTGAATGGATCTATACGGAGTTGCGACACGTTGTATTTGTTTGAATTATATATACAATTTTCTACTATATGCGTTGTTGTTCTAACACACTTTTTCGCATTTTTTTCAAAAATATTTATGAACAATTGTTTCCAGTAGTATCCATCTTTTGTAATATATGTACATTTTTTTACATCATAAGCTGCTTGAGCAGAAGAGCTAGTAGGGGTTTGGTAAGAATTCTCGCAAATTAAAATCTAGCATAACGAAATCTCGCCATTACGAAATTTCGCTTTTCATAATCTCGCAAAAATAAAATTCCACTTTTTATAATCTCGCGATTGCTTAATCTCGCAAACTAAAATCTCGCTAATCAAAATCTCACAAAATTTTAATGCATTGCAACAAATATGTATATTATTTTTAATAAAATCTCGTGCGATATTTCAATTTGCGAGATTTTTATCAAAAAAATGTAGTTGTTGCGATGCAATATCCTATCTTCTGCAAAATATGCAAATCAACATTTTTATTGATTTTTTACTGTTTACTTTTCAATTGAGAACATAGAGATAAGAGATAAATCTTCCCTTTAAAAGTAGCAGGTACAACAGTACAACAGCAATATGGCAGTAGTGCAAATTTTTGGTGCAACTTGCTTTTTTTTTAAGCAGAGAATAAAATGCAAACAAATAAACAAAAGACTTCAGATGCCAAAAATTAAATAGTTGCGAAGCAGTCCAAAACACATTTAGCTTTTGCTTAAAAATAAAATGTATTTATGTATTTAATTTTCCAAAAGTAAGAAAATATATTTTTGATCTAAAAATATATATATTTATTTCTTTTCTAGGAAATAATTAGTTTTCAGTAACATTTTTTGATTGTTTAAAAATAATTGTTAGCAATAAAAGTTAAAGCGATATGTTACTTGTAGATTTGAACTTGCAAGATTTTGATTTGCGAGATTTCGAATTGCGAAATTTTAATTTGCGACATTTTGGTTGAAATTTGTGAGATTAAACTGCGAGATTTCGCCATTCAAGATTAAAACAAAAATTGAGATTTCGTTATTTAAGATTTTGGTTTGTGGGATATCGTATCGCTCCCATTTCTTTATTGGGATTCATTTTAAAATTGGACTTAAAACATTTTTAAAATAAATATCTTGTAATTTTATTAGCTTTGCATTTTTGACTCACAAAATTATTAAAGTAAAAGATTTCGTTGTTTTAAGATGGTTCAATCAGCTATCTCGTTTTGGAAAATGGACTTATGTAGATAACTTCCAAAATAAACTACTCAATTCTGTGTTTAGATTTTTGGTTGATTTCTCTAAAAATTCTGAAGACGAGATCAAAGGACCATTTTTATCCATTAAACTTTGATTGAAAGAAGGAATGGTGAGCTCTTGAAATCTTGGAAAAAATCAGCTTTATATAAAGCGTTTTTCTTTTTTTCAGTTTAGAGCTGAACCTGAAAAAAAAATTAAATGGCGCAACAGCTCATGGACAACCAAGGCCTAGTGACTAACAACTCTTAATTATTCCTGTGTGCGTGTTGTTGGCAGGAATGGAGGGGACCTACAATTTTTTGCCGAGTCCGAACGGCTATATGAGAAGCACTTATTCATGACAAATATACTCTTGGAGGATTTGTCAGTCCCTCGCAAGAGGCAGTACCTCGGAAAAAAACATTTCTGTTTCTGGGTGGCAGTGGCCGGGAATTTCTTAGCAAAAAATATATGTTTCTTTTTTCGTTCTAAGCTCTAGAAGCTCAGAATAAAATAACTTAGCAAACAGAGTTAAATGCTGAACAAAAGCATTTGACAGCTTCTGTCCAGACGTGTTTCAAAAATAATTCAGAGTGTTCAGAACACGCTTGGTTCAGAGGATGTTCAGAACATGCTCAACATGCTCGGACTCTGTTCACAGTTCTATTCTGAACTAAAAACGAAAAACGCTTATAGATATATGTACATAAACCTTTCTTCTTAAAGGGAGAGCGACCCCGAGACCTGCATTGCTAAGGGACTTCTACAGGCTTATTTCAGCCCTGTTGGCTCAATGCATTAAGTTGCCACAAAATGATTAGTCCATCATAATTCTCTTGAAAATACTCACTCAAACGATTTATACTTTATTTAAATTCATACTTTTTTATGAATATCAAACAATTGAATCCTCAATTAAATATTAAACCTTAAGACAATAACTCCATTTGCTATAATATTTTCCCTAATATTTTCCCTAAAATATTTACTAAATACATTTCATCCTCCTTATTTTCGTCAGCAAATCTTCTGATGTTAAAAATTCAGTTTATTGAGTTTTCTTCGTACAATGAGCCACATTTCACTTTCTGCATTATGGCTATTATGTTCAAATTAGTTTCACCTCAAAAACAACAAAACGACCGATGACTATACGCGCTAACCCGGATATTTCATGGTGTTACAGAAACACACACACACACATACACACAAAAAGAGCAGTGTATATAGATTTGGCAATATTGATTTTTGTTAGGGCTTTCACTTCACCACCCCGTCCAACAAGGCAACAAGCCTCAAAAGGAAATGAGTTTCTTTCGTTGAAATTGGAAATTGAATGTTCAACAATTCTGTGCAAATGTGGTGGGCGTTGTTCTGTCTGTTGACTTCGGCACAAACCCCAGACCAATTTCATACCTCCGCCATTTATTTTATTTTGGTTGGCTTTTGGTGTCTCCACATTTAAGTTAACTCCCTAATTTTATAACGATTTCTCATATTCTTGGCTTTTGTTAAAGTATAGTGGTTGACATTTTGTCAATAGGGAAATACATAATTTAAGTAAAAATAAAAATGTGTTTTTGTATTAAATCATATTGATATGGCTCTTTAAATGTGTCTACAAGTTATTGTAAGAATTATATGTATAGATATTTTAGTTGTTTAGATACTATCTGAATAGCTCATAATCCTTACACCATAACCACCCTTTCCCCATGGTGTCGTTTTTACGGTTCGTTGATGTTTTAAATTTTTGTAAATAAAATTACTGAATGACATCAGCTGGCGATTGAAATAGGTGGAGAGACTTGTTGAAGGTTGCCCTATTAAAGTGCTGAAGATTCGAAAATTTATTTGTTTTTTTAAGTTAAAACTGATAGTCCATTTTGTCCAATGCCGTTCTGGGGCCTTTCACCCCCGCAAGGTACTTTTATATACAACTTTTTTACTGGTCCCAATTGTATTGAAAGCCTTCCGAAAAAACCAATCTTCCCAAAAAGAGCTTCATCAAAATTTAAAGAGAAACTATTTTGTTTCCATTTTGGTAGGTACCTACTTTGAAAGTTTAAATCTTTTCGCACATAAATTGCATAACCCATGAGACCATGATAGACTTATGTGATAAAAACATTCCTCATCATGGATGTGTATAGTGTGTAGCCTAACTTCATAGTCCATATAAAACGAACTGATGAAATCATGTCAGATATTTTGTAGGTACTTTGTTCCTCTACAGAATTGTAAAACTTCTTAATCATAGTTTCTTCAACTATTTGTGTTGTCTTTTGAAAATGAGCTTGATGTACGTTACCTACTAGCAAAACAATGGAAAAGAGAATGATGTTCGTTTTAATAACTTTATAACGTGTCTTCTAGGAAACATTTCTTTGAATTTTGAAAAGTATGCAAATTTTTCTTTTAAGGCCTGAGGCGGAAACTTTCAAAAAGTGTTAATACGATCAATATTTTACTGAAGAATTTCCACTCAAAAGTAAAAGAAACTTTAAGAATTAAAATGTTGATTCGAGATGAATAATGTACATTATAGTGAGCCATAAAAGATTTGTATTAAAGAATTAAAGCTCTGTTCAAATTAATTGACTACACCTTTGACTTTGAAGAGTTTAAGCTTAGTTGGGCCTAAAGCGAATCAAGTGGGTCAGAAGTTATACTTCGAAGTTCATAATATTCAAGTATTTCCCAAAAACCTTAAGAAGTTGATTCTGGACTGAGACCATAAGGACCAGTAAACGCTTTCCTTCACACCAAACACCATAGCGTATCATGTGCTGCTTGATTGCCCTTCACTGATTTATTTAGATTTTCCTCAGAGTCGTGCGAAGTTCGTAGCCGATCAGATGAGCAAAATACATTCATGCAACCTTGTTCCAAGTATTTCTTATGGTGGAACGATTACGATTACGATTTTTAAAGTTTTTTTTTCAATGTCACGAACGATTTTTGGCATTAGGATACAAATTCATAAAAAATAAATCTATAACTGACCAATTCTTGAAACTGACTGGTTTTATATGATAATCTAGCTACCTCTCATATGGTATAATTTTTTTTGTAAAACAACCCAAATAAGGTGCCAAAAATCGTTATTGACCTTGAATAAAAACTGTAAAAATCGTAGAAAAGAATCTAACGCTGACCAATAACTGAAACTTGCTGAACTTTTGTATAGATCTTGATGATTTTTTTTTCCAAATTTCCCATAAATGAAGAGCTAAAATTCGCTATGACCTTCAGTATTTTTTAATTCATTAAAAATTCATAAAAAAATATATGGGTGACCAATTACTAAAAATAGCTATGACCTTTCATGACGGTGAAGTGAACTTTCAAATGGCATACATCTTTTCTTAAATGACCAAAATGAGGTGCCAAAAGTTTTTTTTTTTGTGACCTTGAAACGAAATTAAAAATTTATAGCAAAAAATTCAATGGCTAAACAATTAAAAGGTGACTTTTATCTCGAAATTTTTCGGATTATATACTTTTTCCCACAAAGGAGGTGCACGCGCGATTTTATTGCTTGGTTCACTACTTGCACATCTTCTTTTCTTTCTCTTAGGGATTTCATTTTTAAAAGATTCTGTCTGGGAGATTTTGTCTTTACTAGGTTTCAACTTGGGATTTTGTCTATGGCTTTTGAGCACACATCACCAACCCACATTTGACACCAAAAAACTTGGCAAATATCAACAAGCATTTGGCCATTTTAAAATCTATCATACAAACAAATTTCTCAAAGAAACACGTTTTCAAAAAAAAAAACCTCAAAAACGAAAAACTTTTATTTTTGATTTTATTGATTTCCAAAACGTATTTAAAAAAAAAAATACCTGATCTATCATAACTCTAATTTTATCATCGTAAATACAAACATAAAAAATGATATATCCAGATTTTATTATGAAAAATTACTTGCAGTTGCATTTGTCAAAATCGAACCATGTTAATTTGGCGCTGGTGACAGTCCAACAATTTTCGATATTTTTTTGTTCGATACTTTTTACATTTTTCTTCATAACGGTTCTATTCGGTAAATAAAAAATAAAAAATAAAAATGACTTATATCTGAATAAATGATTTTTCAAAATCGAATCATTTTTATATACAAATTCAAATCTTGTGCGAGATTAAATTTTTCGAGAACTTAATTTGAGAGTTTTTAGTTTTCGGGATTTTGTTATTGCGGCATTGTATTTCAAATAATTGAAAATTGACTAAGTTATAAGGCACCATTAAAAAAATAATGATAAAATAAAATAAACCAAAGCTTTTCACCTATTTCTGGCGTTTCTCTAGTTTCCAGAAGCGTAAATAAACAATATTATGTAGATGACAATTAAATTTAAAAAAAACTACTAACCCGAATTTAAGCTATGGAATTTCCAAAATAATTTTTTTATACTTTTTAATTCTTAAAGATTTTGGAAATTTTTGTATAGAAAATTGAATTAAGAAATGTTAAAAATTTCCAAAATAGATGAGTGTTAAAAGTTGACAAGTGTAAAATTTGTTTATATTTAGCACGTAGAATATTTTTTTAAATATGTTAGGAGCCGCCATCGGAAAAAATTATATTTTCCTCAATGTTTTTTTTTAACATTTGTATGGATTATTATACTTTTCTTTTATTTTTGCATAAAAGTATAAAGTACTTGTTAAAATATAGAAGTGTTGAAAAATATGTTGAAGTGTCTCATTTAATTTTTCTCTTATAAAGTAGAATACTTATACAAATTTACATATCAGAAATGCAGAGTCTGAAAATAGTTTTTAAGCTGAATTGACTATTTTTCATTGAAATATAAAAGACTTGAATGTATTACTCCAAGAAAAAAAAATTTTTATCTCCGTGGGAAAAATAGCTTATTTTTGTTTTAATGTACCGTGAGGTACTAAAACTTTGGATTTGGAATGCCGATCCCATTCTTAGGAAGTCTAATTAAATTGTTCTACTTAATATAAATCGTAGAGAAATACGCTATCATGGCATAACCAGGAAAACAGCTGAAAAACTTTTTCTGATTTTCTAACGGAAATATACAAAATCGAGTTGAGCACACTAAAAACCTATAGAAAAACATATTTTGGTTTCTATAACAAAAACCTTGTTGACCAGTTTTTTTAAATAAAAGTAAAATATTCGGTCTTGTTCATTTAAAAGATAATAAAATCTTAAGAAGTTTAGTTTGCATTAATATCTTCTAAACGGTAACTCCTATCTAATCTTTGATTAAGACCTTCTTTTTAGAGCATTCAGTTTTCTATACAAAAATGTCACCCAATTTCTTCAAGTTGCTTCCAAGTTCAATGGTTCAGAAGCTATAAAATTCCAAGGCTTCTCCCAACTTTTTTCCATACAATTTGTATGGAAAAAATAACAACATGGCGATGAGGGACCTCTAAACACTAAAATTTTGAGCTCATTTTTTCAGAGAAATTTGTTGAGCCCCAAGCTACCAACTTTTCATAGTATCTAAAAAATCAAAGCAAGTTCATTTAATTTGGCCCACCCTTATGTTTATAGAATTAAAAAAAAAACTTTTGAAACATTTTTTTTATAAAAAACTGGAAATATTTTTTTTTTTAAATTCAAGAAATATTTTTTTAAATGTTGGTACACAATAGGGGCATCGAAAATTTTTTTAAATTCAAAATGGGTATCGTATTCCTTACTCATTTGTATTGACTGTCCAATTTAAACATTCCATTTAGAAAAAAAATCGAAAACAGCTAGTAGAAAATCGGGGGCTTTTATGGAGATTAAAGGTAAAAAGTTATTTTATAACATTTTAAGGAGCAATTTTTTATTCTAATTTCTAATTTTGTACCTAAAACCGGCCGCTGGGTCTCAAAATAAAATTTTGGAAAATGTCCCAGTACAAAAATTACTTCTTTTTAAATCCTTTGCAAGATCCATGATACGTATTTTGAATATACAAAAAATCCGACAGCCCTAGTACACAAGCTTTGGCACACCTGATAAGGAAATCGAAAATCATATGGGAGGTGGTTTACCATTTTCGATAAAAGTTTTTTATGTAGGTATAGCTTTTGAAAGAAGTAATTTATTGATTTGTTTTTTAGAAAAAAATGTGTGGCCATTGTTTAGAAAAATGAGATTTTGTTGAATTGCTAAAATACATAAATTGCATGTGGATGTGCAGGAACACTTATGTTTTGTTCTAAATTACTCGTACAATTAAAAAATGTGTTGGGGGCTGGAAATGACTAAAAACAGACATACAGAACCCACATTTTTGTTTTCTTGAGTTCAAGAATTACATAGGTTCTATATTGCAAGTAAAAAACTGATACTCTGTGAATTTTATTATGAGTCTAAATTGAGTTCACACAAGTAAAGTGACTAAAAAAAATTAATTCTCATGCCTAAAATTTAATCTTCAATTTTAATCCTTTCATTCGGATAGAAACAAATAAATGGAGCTTCACCAACTATACCTTCGGATATCCAACAATTAATTAGAAAGAAGATGCACAAATGCAGCCAATATTTGAAGATTTTAAGATTTAAATTAGCAATTGACATTTGATTCTTAGTAAAATTGCACATAACTATACTCAAAAAAAAAACCTTTTAAAACATAAAACTAATACATATTCATTATAGTCGCATAAAGTCAACCCCTATTCATTTTTTGCAATCACACGACCTACATACATAATGTTACCTAAAACCCACCTGTATAGATGTTTATCTCTCTAGCAAATTGATTTACCAGTTAGGGTGGATCAAAGTAAGGAATAAATATAGCATACAAAATATACAACCATTGATAGGTACTCATTACATACATACTCATTCATTTTTATCAAATATCCTAATAAAAGTTGGTATAAATATATGTACATAGATTTATATAATCTATAGGTATCTAGAAATCTATATCTATATACATACACTTAACACAAATCAAGTTATCCACAAGTCATAACAAGTTCGCCACCTAGGAGTATATTTTAAAATTAAGTTAAATAAAAATCTATTTTTAGAATCTCGTATATTTCTGGTAAAAGGACAGTGTATTTCCAGTCTATTTCGGGATACACTTAACCTGTAGGTAAAGAGCTACAGAGTACATTATGTGAGTATGGAAAGTAGAAAATTTAAACGCGGAAGTGCTTATTTTTAGCCAAAATATGAGGGAGTCGGAGACAAATTTTTCATTTACGCACTTCGAATATTTTTTTTTTGTAATAGAAAAATGATAGATGATGCGTGTTGCGCCTTTTGAAAATACTCGTAGAATAAAACTTCATAAATTATTTACACAAAAGGGACAGACAAATTGAACCATAAAAAATTATTTCGTTTGAAAAATGTTTGTATAAATGTGTGTTGTAGTTAAAAATATCATAACCTCACGCATTGACCACCTGGCAAATTAATCATATTTTTGGGAAAAACTTCAAGGGCTTAGTTAAAGGGGTAGATATTTGATTTTAATAATAACATCGACGTCATGCCTCTTACCACATTACATGTATTAATAGTTTGGTAGTGATGTAGGATGATTTACCGACTTTGAAGAAAATAAACTGAAGTGAGTAATAATAGAGAACCGTAAATTTAGTTGTGACGCCTCAACGAGCCTCGATTACAAATGGCCTTACCTGCAAAATAAATAAGGACAACGAGATTTTCAAATCTGAACGCGTGGATTGGAGGGCTTTTCAATAAGCTAAGTGCAGCTAAACAAAGAGCATAGACTCTTATTGCCTGCTACAAAGCAGATATAACCACCATCCTAGAAGTGCGATGGGGTGGACAGGGCAAAAGAAAGCTAAACAACTACATTATATACTCTACGACTGTTATACCTAGAATAAAAGCAGCATCCTCTGTGTGGTGTGGATTTTTCATTAGGGGGGTTATATAGCACAACATCTAGTTAAAAATTGTTGACAACCACCGATATTTGATTATTTAAACGCAAAACCAACTATGATGTGAATTTTTGTTGCATAGTCTTCAAAATATTTTAAAAACTTGTTCCGTTTCCATCCAGCAATGTTGTGAACAATGTTGATCCATGTAAACCACCATATTGGAAATAAACTCAAAAACCTTGAGTTTCTATTATTTGACCGAGAGCCTAACGATAATTTATATCAAGATGATTCTTTTCAAATTTCCATGAGTGTGACGGAGAAAAAAGATCGGGGGCCGAATTACCGCATCAGTTATCGAGTAATACGTCACTAAATTATGTGAGTTTGGCATTACCGCTCACGTTTCGAGCAATTAAAAAATTTTGTGGCGCAACAGCTCATGGAGAACCAGGGCCTAGTGACTAACAACTCTCAACCATTCCTGTGTGCGTGTTGTTGGCAGGAATGGAGGGGAGCTACAATTTTTTGCCAAGTCCGAACGGCTAGATGAGAAACACTTATTCATGACAAGTATACTCTTGGAGGATTTGTCAGTCCCTCGCAAGAGGCAGTACCTCGGAAAAAAACATTTGTTTTTAGGTGGCAGTGGCTGGGAATCGAACCCAGACCTTTGGTATGACAGTTCTACGCACTAACCATTATGCCACGAGGTACTACTTCGAGCAATCAAGTATACCAAAATTTGAAGTGGTTACTCGATCATTCGATCACTGATGGCACTCACTCACTCGTTCACTGAAGTGGTAATTCGACCCTTGATTTCACCTTCGCATCCATAGGGCTTTTAACGAATCTGTAAATTTCAAGAATGACAGCTATCACTGTGGTGAAAGTGAAAAAAACTATTCCACAGCAAATAATTCACCACAGCGCTGATTTTGACATGTGTAAATGAACAAGAGAGTGCTGCAGTGCTATCTATTGAATTTTTAAGAGAGTCAGACGGTAGGAATCATCGTGTAATAGGGGACTGAGCCTTTCATAATGTGCGGGAGTGCGCACATACCCTCAAAGAATAGAAATATTATGACCCAAAAAACATATTCTATGACTTTCATGACAAAACATAATGTATAAGTAGTGGGTAGTGCCCTATCTATCACCTTATGTGATTTCAAGGCCAATCTAGAAAGGGGCGACATCTTTGGTGACAGCGGGAAAGTATAGTTGGCACCACCTCAAACAAAAAAAAAAATCAGATCAGAATCAGTTTCACAGTTGCCATATTTAAACATTCACAAAGGAGAAATGAGGATTTTTTGATCACACATTTGACCAGATTGATATAGACGCAAGGTACTCCACCAGATTACTACAACTTACAACTCTCAACCTACAATTCTTCGCCGAGCCTGAACGGCTAGATGAGAGGCACTAATTCATGACAAGTATAGGTACTCTTGGAAGATTTCTCAGTTCCCCGCAAAAGGCAATACCTACTTCAGAGAAAAACATGCCTGTTTTAAGGTAACAGCGGCTGGGAATCGAACCCAGGCCTTCAGCATAACAGTCCAATACACTTACCATTTTGCCAGAAGGTTCTACTTATTTCAGAGCATTTGGTATTCTCAAACTGTGGATTAATTGCAATATTGGTAATTTTCAATTTTATGGAAACCAAGACAATCGTAAAAACGTTATCGTTGGGTAAAAATCGTTTTTCGGAATGAGTGCCCAGTTTTAAGAACCAGTGGAAACATTGCCAAGAAGCCATCAGAGATGTCGCTTCTGACATACTATGCCTTGCACAACTACCACAAAAACCTTGGTTAGTCGATAAATACCGGTAAATACATGCAGCTAAATAAGAAATATGAAAAACAATCATGCATAGAAAAGACCAGAGGAATGATGCATAAAAAGGGATATCATAGCAGAAATAAAGTATGGAAGTTGTACGAAAAGTCAGAGAGAAACTCTAAAAATTTTAAAGCCAGTGCCGCATCTTGCAAGAATGGTGCATATCAGATCATCTACAAAATATTGTTACGACTCTCACATTTTTACTATAATAACTCTCCAATGAACTATAACGACGCTTGAATGAAGAAGCGCCATCTTCCGGCTTATACCTGATACAAACCAACCTACGGAGAGCTTTAGTAACTTTAGAACTTTCAGTACTAAGTGTCTGAATGAAGCTTTGGAAATGGAAATTTATAAGAAATGTCCCCTATGCAAAGCTCTAGAAACAAATGCTAGAACATTCAAGCTATTTCGGGAACCTGAGTGATTGGTATAAAGGACTTATTTGAACGGCAATGGACACAGTTTGTTTTTAATGAATAAATTTTTTTGTAATTAAAGTGAAAAATAAAGTTGGTGAATTAATTTCAGTATAGTTGAGTGATGAACAATAAATTATTTTGTAGTAAGAAAGTAAAGTGTTCTGATTTGCAAAATAAAGAAGTGGAAGTTTAAATAAAGTAAATAACTTTTATTAACGAACATGAGAAAATATTACAATATGGTTAAAGGAAAGCATCACAGATACTTGTAAGTAAGACTCAGACAACAACCCCCGGGCTGAGATCAAGAGAAGAATAATGCTTGTCAATCGCTGGTATCTCTGGCTAAGAAGGCAACTGAGTAGCAAAGCCCACTCTTTAACAATTAGAACAATGAACCCTGTCAAATGTGGATAAGAATGGTGACAAAGAACTGTAAGGATTGTACGTACTGAAAAATGACACCGTCCTAATCAAAAAATGTAAAAATTCAACTACTACGGTGACTAGGTCAAATGACCAGCAATTATCGGGGTTGAAAAACCTTATTGAATCTACTTAAACATTTGTCAAGGTAGAAGTAGACCTCCTTTGCACTAACAAATAATAGAGAAGAAAATTGGCATTTGAAAATGGACACAGCAACCTAGGGACTGCGCTGACTGGCCCCGGTACACTTTGTAAATGCATAAAAAATGTTCAAAAGGTGAAATTTCAGCTTGTTTTTTTTTTTTGAAAAAATTGTTCATTTTGCATTTTCTGTGTATAGTTGAGTAGGTGGTTTGTCGAGCTTAAAGATCGAGAAGAATTTATAAAGCCTTCTAAAAAAATGATTTACAAACTCTTTCACCTTAGTCTTATTTACTCTAGGCTCTCTTAATTCTAGAAGTTTGTCTAAGCATTTCCAAATGTAAAGGATTCATTTTTCTATTTCATCCAAGGTATTTAATTCTGCCCCAATATAATATAATTCAGCGATTATACCCCTTTACCTTTTACAAAATATTTTCTCTTATTGCTTTTGTAATTTCTATTAAATTACAATCATTGCTATTTTACAGAAGAATGCAAACAAGAATCCTTCGCAAAAACAAAACTTTTCAATGCCATACGCCAGCCAGCAATTAACTTTTAAAGCGATAAATCAAAATTATGTAGCAATTTAGTCGTTCTATAAATAATATCAGTCATCGTTATTCAGGTGGCGGCAACGGCCTGTTGGTCATAAGCAGCCTTCACATCAAACACAAAATCAATCATTCGCAGCTAATTGTAATTTAATATTTAACCGTTGATAAACAAAAATAAAAAGTACCAAGATAACAATGAAAAACTAAAATAAATAAAACAAAAATTCCCCCATCTTAATGCAACAGAAACGTATTGAAATATTTTCAATCGAACTGTCTGCATAATATTTTTGAGTATTTATTTATTTCTGACAGCAAGAAAATATAGTAGTTTTCTAGTAAATATGTTATTAAAATAAGGAAAGAAACAAACTTTAAATAATTTTCTCAAATAAGTGTTTATATCCACAAGGTTTCTCCTACACAACTTAATTGTTGAAAGACTTGGAATACCAACTTTATTTACTGCATACATACTCGTATTAGTATACTTTACTTACCGTGCCCACTTTTCTTTCCATTTGCCTTGCTCTTCGATTTTCTGGGGTAAAGATGTATTTTACTTTGTCCACAGCCCATAATGATATTATTTTAAATTATGTATGATTTTTTTTTTTTTTTTTGTTAATAATACCTATATATTTTTTTTTACTAAGAATTTTGTTAAATGGAATGTTACCGTATGTCTTGCGACTGTTTTTTATGGACTCTTTTAAAAACAATACAAAATAAAAATCGATTTTACTTCAATATTTATAAATATAGGTAGCTAAAAGCTTAAATATTGATTTTTTTTCTTTACAAATATAAACATTTTTATTTGTGCACCTAACATTTATGTGTACTTTGGCACCGGATATTAAAAACGTATCTCCTCTTGTTTTGCCCCCCACAATATCCACGTGGCAGCAGTAGCCTGAAAAGATAAAAAAAAAAGTTAAAATAAAGTTATTGCTTTCTGAATAAATTAAGTGAAGATGAAAGAAAAAAACCTAGGAAGTGGATTACTCTAAGCCCAATGAGCGACGTTTGATGTACATAGATACTTCAGGAGATATAAAAAAAAAAATATTGTGTCAGGACAAAAATTCATACTCATCGTTGATATGCAACAAAGTTTGCGCCTTTGAAGCAAAACGACACTTTTGACACTTTTGACCTTCTCATAATTATTCTGTAGGGTAGGTTTATAGGTTTTTTGAGAAATTACAATTGAACGTTTTGAGAAAATTTAAACATTGGAATTCACAATTGAACCATACATTTTATAAAGATTTCCCTAGGGTAATTGTAGCCTAGCATGCTTCCCACATAGACAAATTTACTCGGAGTTTTTTCTTAAATTGCTTTATTTTCTTTGTACAAATAATGTAATAACTTAAAGTTTGAGATTTATCACTAGTTTCTAAATTGAAGGGTTTTTTAAGAACTACAAAGGTTTTTAAAAAGTATAGAGAGTGGCGTAGAAAGTGGGAAGAGGGCTTAAAGTGCTGATGAAAATTGGCACGGAAAACGATTCACTTTTAGAAAAAAAGTGCCATGTTAAGCTTTATTGTAGAAAGTCATAAGGTCTACAATAATATTCTTTTAAAGCCACTATAAAAAGCGTCACGATCTTTTAAAATGAGTTTAAAAAAAAGTTGAAATGACAGCGTTTCTCCATTGCCATTGATTTATTTGAAAAAGTCACGAGGATTGAGTCGTGTCCCCGTGAAGTAAGCAACAGTGAAATAATTGTTGATAGTGTGAACAGTATAAAAGTAACAGACAAACAACGGATGTTTTTCGATATGTGTTTCTAGTATTTTGTTTTCTAATCTCACTTTGAGAACTTTTCACAGTTTTTTACTAATCTGAAAGACCTCAAATCTTCTTCAAATCCCGAAGATTAGCCATTTCATTTCGTAAATCTTAAATATTAGAAATTAATCTTGTTAAATCTTAAATAGGACAAATATTTTTACAGATCAAACTAACCTGTTCATGGCGCTGAAATAGTGAGTGAATTCAGAGCATCAGAACTGAGATAAGCCTTTGATAGAAACTGGCGACCTGCATTGTGCCTGATCAGGAAACTATTGATTGCCCGGGGCAACTACATACCTGCGTATCCCTTTTAACGTCAATAGACTAGAATTATAAGTGCAAAAGGCCTAGCTTTCTAGGATGGGTTAAGGAGGTTAGGTTTCTTCGTAACTGAAATCAAAATACCTAACGTAACCGACATACTACGCCACTGGTATAGTACCCGGACAAAGATTGGTCTTCACCTGCTTTTCATCGACCTCGAAAAGGAGTTCGACAGTGTCAATGCTTGCTTTGTGCAAGAGGAGCATATCAGATAAATTGAATGCTCAGATTAATTTTTCATATGATGGATGCAAATGTCATTTTGAAATTCAAAAGTGAGGCTTGACACTAGGGTTGTATACTTTACTAGTACTGTTCCTGTTGGTGGTAAGTGATGTGCTGCATGCAGCTCTATTGACTGCAAATAGAAGAATTTAGTGGAATCTGCAATTACACTTCACTTGGTAGCATCGGGACTACGTAGACGATGACGTACTCGTATGCTTTCTCTCTTATATAAGATCATAGATCTCCATCAAATGACAACAAACGGGGAGAGAAAAGCTGAAATCGTTGCTTTTATTAAGATCAATCTGATAGGAGTAGTGAAGACCCTAGAACTTTGTCATCTACCCAAGTAGTTATTTCTGGAAAACCAGTAAAGATGGTAGAGAGTTTTCAATATCTTGGTAGTGATGTCTGATGGCAGCCGATTTGGTGAAGCTAATGCTGCTTTCGGAAAACATTGTTCAAAATATGGAGAAACAAAGCTATAAGCCTAAAGACCAATCTATATATGCAATAAAATATGAAAGCGTAAGTGGCAGTGGAATGGACATACGCTTCGAAGTGAAGCGATGCAATGAAACCCTCTCAAGCAGCAAGGCACACGAGTGGGCTGACCTAAAAGTACTACTAATATGCACCCTAAAGGGAACCAAACAGGCGTATAAGGTCCGAGAACCTAAGCAAGTAAGTAGTCCAATAAATAACTACTCGTAGTATACCTTCCCATGTGTAACTTACTTCTTAAGGTACTAGCATACAAAAACCAAAAAATCATGCAGGTACCTACAGGTAAAAGTAATTAATAAAAGTTACTAATAAAATTAAAGAAACTAGTAGGTTACTCCTCTTGATTACCTTTATTAGTTACTTTTATAAGTTACTTTTATTCTTTACTTAAAGTGGTTTTATTGTTTGCTTTTAGTGGTAACTTTTATTTGTTGACTTTGGTTACTTTTTTGGTTAAGTACTTTTATTGGTTCCTTTTATTCGTTACTTTAATTGGTTCCTTTCATTCGTAACTTTAATTGGTTACTTTTATTGAATACTTTTATTGGTTTCTTTTATTGGTTACTTGTATTGGTTACTTTTACTGGCTACTCTTATTGGTTACTTTTACTGGTTACTTTAGCAATGTGATAATAATAAATTTGTGAATCAGAAAGTTCAATAGAATTTCTATGTTTACAAATGGAGTTTGAAGTCTTTTTGAATTTGAATATTAACATTTTTGGGGCAAAATTAACACAATTCCGAGCGGCAAAAAACCACGCTTCGCCACTGAGTACAGTTTAAAGAAAAGTTTAAAGAAAATATCGAGGCACATTTATTTTGATTATGAAAATACGAGTAGTTCTGTTTAAATCATTCAACAAATCCTCTATTTGATCAAAAAATATTAGAACTTTTGGAAAATATTGCTTTTGGTTTAGCGACTTGAAAGAAGAATTAAATAATTTTAATAAAAAGGAAAAGAGAAACCCAAAAAAATTAAAGAAGCAGACATTTTGAAAGTTCTCTTTTTAAAAGTGGATTTCTTTTGGGTTAGAGTCTATTAAACTTTTGTTAACATCGCTTCAGTTGCCAAATGTGCTTCCCCCACTTATGTACTCAAATTGTCATGAAACGCATGTCAATATCTACTCACAGTGTTTTTATGTCTTACCAACTCTTACGGTATTTGACAAGAAACAAGAATAAATTCCTTGAAAGTTGATGATATCACTCGAAAGTTTTCAGCAGAAAAATATTAAAATCCAGCAGAATATTCATCTCAATTTTCTCTCCACAAATAAGGACATTAAAATAAAATTAAATAATTCAGTCATATTGTGTTTTTATCAGGCAAATTTACTGTGGGGTAGTTTGGATTTTTTCCCTGAATTATGTTTTTGGGGGTGGTTAATCTGAATCTAATATTTGCGACTAAAATTTTGTGACGCAATAAAATTATGCAAAAAAAAGAATTTTTTTGGCAGTTTTTCGCAAACTAAAATTTTTCTTAAAGTACATTTAATTATAATTTCAATCCTTGATTAACTCTGAGTAAATTCACTTTGTTTGGTGAGTTAACTCAGATCTTAGGGGATGATTTTCGTTGTGGTTCCATCTTGATTTCAATACTGAAAAGCGTTAAAGAATGATATCCATATTGTCGTTAGTTGATTTCAATACCTAGATTTTTGACAACTGAAAGAAAAAGTTAATATCCAACTGAACAACTGCTTTTGAGTTCGTTTATTTTCAAGATAAGCTTACTTTTATTTAACTAAAAGTTATCTAAACACTGAAAAACTGGCCCGAAGAGAATTATTATAAAGTAAAGCCAAGCAGTTCAGTGAAATCTCACCTCAGGCCAACTAAGGCCCAGTTTCCATCATCTTAGTAGTGGGATTATAGTCCCAAGTTAAGTCCTGAAAAACATGTTTTTTTCAGTCAGTTTAGACCTTGTTTTGGGACAGCTGAAAGCTACGTTAATCCTTGAGTTCGGGCACCTTCCCTCCAGGTTATATTATATGGCAATCCACAAAATTTTAAGATACCTTTAGTTACAACAACACCAACATATCCGGATAGCTTTGGACAGGCTTCCGGGACTGCACCGAGCCCCAAACAGAAAATCTTTGTGATTTACATTTTTTCATCCTTAGCTGTAATGTAAATAGAAAGAAGTGCTGAAGAAACTAAAGGTTTTAATAGTCCATAACTTCTTCAATTAATTTTGTTGACATTTTTTTTTTTTGTACAAAGAAGACTTTGTAAATCCAAAATGGAAAGATTGTAAACCGAAAAACTATTCACATATTCGATGACTCCCAAATTTTATTGAAATTGAAATTTTAGTTTTTCCCTTCCACTTAAGCTTCTAATACAAATTATGCAACCATACAAATATAAACCATAATAATACGAAATTTCTCCACTATTTTAAAAACTCACCATAAACTTCCCAAGTTCAATATCTACATACAACAGGTGTTGTTATAGTTCCTCGAAATATGGTGTTATAGTCATAACCTGTCATATAAACTATAACCTTTTGTTCTATAACATATGAGAAGAGACCACGCCAAGCGCTAGCACACCCTAACTGAACCTTCTAAAGAACAAATCATTAATCTGTGCATCCACTCGTCTCAACTATCCTTTGAAATCCTGTGTATTTGCTCAACGGCTGATATTTGCATGTCACGGAACTCGCAATGCAAACAGATTCTCCTTCTTTCCTGTCCTGTTTACTTTTCTTTATAGCAATTGGCGTGTGCACGGTGCACCTAAAAGATTGCTTCAATGGTTAAGTCTTCTTATGCACTTAAGTCACTGGAGATGGGTCTGGTTGGTTGTGCCGATGCCGTTATAATGTATACGTACTTGACGACCTATAGGAAGGGTTGGCACGCAAAACCCCATTTATTCTTACGTAATCGAATGCATCAGCAAGAAATATAGAGTAGGAGTGGGGGTGTGCCAGTGGCAGTCATGCCAACTGTCAACCATTGAGTTCATTGTACTTAGTGTTCGTTCGTTAATGATATAAGGTGACCCAAGTCTGATGTATAAAGGCGATTTTACACCAGAATAATTTTATAAAGAGGAAGACATCCATCCATCTATCCGTCGAGTGGTGATTTAATTCGATTTTTGAAATTCAATATTATATACATTTAGTAGCATGCAGTAGTGGAGACTTTCGAACTGTCAGTTCCTGGGTCAATGATTTTGACAATACACTACATACCGCTCGCCTGGCTCCGGAACCTCATAGGTTATTGAATTATCACGCATGCTTTCATCTTCTTCTAGGGGCATAAACTGCATTAACTACTGTTGCAGCATCTCGAAGAACAATACCGCAATCACGAGAACAATATTCAGCAGGCCATCCAATTGATAGAGAAATGCATCCACTTGACACAACGATGAAGTGTGCACCGGCTGTCAGACAAGGTGAAACCTTACACGTTCTTCCCCCGACCACAATTCAGGCATGTTCTTTTTTAATTTTATTTTCTTTTTGTTTGCTTTTCTTTTGCTATTTTTCTCTCCACATCCACATCATCACCCAGTTCGTGTTGGGTCGGTTGTCTGTTTCATTTGCAAGTGCAATCAACCCCAATCCATGTGCACTATATAAAGGCTAATGCAGCCCTAAGCATTTTCAACCACAGGCTTAAATGAACCGAGAAGAGAGCTGCACTGTATTGTATTATTTTATGTGTGCAGCTCCTCAAACCCCATCTAAGTTCTACTGAAAAAAAAAATCCATACCTATCTATAAAAAATGGGACTTGCCTGGAATCAGTATAGCTTTTTTATTTCTTTTTCTTGCACGTTTCCGTTGTTTCTGGAGCGATTTGGCCTTATCTACAAAATAATAGGCTATAGCAGTGTGAGAATGTGAGGTCGAAGATGGGAAATAATCCAATTTCTCTGACTATGTGCCCAGACCTTAATCTTTAGTGTATAGAAACATTTGCCAAAAGTGTTAAATAGTTTGGAAAATAATATTTAGGAGTTAGGTCTAGTTAACAGTTCCCATGCGCAAAAAAAATCTCTCAAAAATATTCTCGGATGTCAAAAATGATTGAGGTGAAATGCAAAAAAAAAATTTAAAAAAAAAAAAAATTACTATCCGATAGAAATCTTCAAAAGACATTCGGTCACAATCGGTACTGAGTAGTGTAGGACTCTTACCGCACTTAAACCACCGGTAAATCAGGACCAATCTATGAAAGATCGACAAATTAATTTCTTTAAGAAACCAGCTGTTTCCATTTAAATCCAACCTGCTTGATGAATCATTTTCGATAAAAAAAATGTTGTTACAAATACTATATAAATATAACCATTGAACGCAATCGCTAAGAAGCGTGAGAGATTGTCATATGCCATTGTTGACAAAATTGATAGAATAATTGATTTATAGATGTTTTCAAAAAAAGTAAATGTTAGTCATTATTATTTGTTATAAACAAGTAAAATTAGGTAAAGAGAGTTCTGGAAGTTCATGAAAAAGATGTTTGCTATCGTTAAAGTTTGAACCATGACCTTCTCTACTTATTTTTCAATGTTTTTTTGTCCAGTAGAATTTAGGAAGTGCATCTCTTTATCTAGAGCAGTCCAACATACTGCAACACCATAAGTGCCAATGAGTAATACGTAGTTAAAGGCCCCATTCATTCCCAATGGCTTTACTACATGAGAAGAATGACACTGTTTCCTTTTTAACTCTTTCTCCTATAATAGGTTTTCAGCTTAACTTTTTACCTAAAATTAGACTTAAATATTTTGCTTGATCAGTGAAAGTAAATGGAATACCTTTTATGGAAGGAAGATCTACATAAGGGATTTTATATTTCCTAGAGAATAGAACAAGTTCTGTTTTATGAGGGTTGAGATCCAAACCACACCGGTTAGCCCAATCGGTTAGCCTATTCAAAGCGTTTTGTAAGAGTTCTTTTAAGGTAGTAGGATGCTTTTCTGATACGACAATAACAACATCGACCGCATAGGCAATCACTCTGTAACCCTCCGCTTCCAGGCATGTTAGCAGCTCATTTCCCATTAAGTTCTATAGAAGGGGAGAAAAAGCAGAAAAGTCACTCAATTCTGAGTGATGACCCTGCTAGTCAGCAGAGCCCTAAGACTTAAATAATGGTTCTAGCCAAAAAAAAAATGTCCTCCACATAAAAGACTTGTAATGTTTCAATAGACATTGGTAACGTTGTTCAATCCTTCAAATAATAAAATGTGACCGACTGAATCAAAATTTATTTTGTTTACAAAAATAATAATAAGGAGCAGGAGCTTTATTTTAGTATGAAATTAACCAATGATTTTTCTTTTTAAACGTCTCAAAATCAATTATTAAAATTTTATTATTTGTTTCAATGATAGCTGGCGCCTTATTCATAAAAGTTATGTGGCATTGGATATAGCCATTTTAAGCTAAACTTTCTAATTCTAAGGCGGTGTTGACATTGGATTGAAAAACTGGATTTTTTTTGACGTTTCAGTATTCACATCTCGCTCCCACCTCTTCAGTAAAGGAAAATGTAAATGCTGAAACGTCAAAAAAAATCCAGTTTTTCAGTCCGATGTGAACACCGTCTGAAAATATGTATTTAATTCAATGTACTGCTGCAGGAACCTATAGAATAATCTAACCAGAGCTGCCATTTAAAACTGTACAACATTTTGGAAATGTCAAAATTCAATTACTGTCAAGTGTCAAGATGATTTTTGATAAATTACAAAGTGGAGGTTATTCATTACATACACACACCACTCGAACATACATATTGCTGATTTGGTTCTTGAAATGTCAACATTGTCATATTTGAAACGTTTAGTTTTTGCTGAAACAATTCCTTCTTCTCTACGGCCGATGTGGCTCGTTACGACCAGCGTTACAAATTTTAAATTAATACAAGCCTTCGAGTTCGTAAATGTAAACATACTGCATCACTGCCAAAAACAATTGTTAAAAAATGGTACAATTAATGTAATTTTTTGTAAATTTTGCTCATATTGTTGACATCAATCACCCACGCTTCATATAAAGTGGAAAATCTGTAGATCGGACCCTTTTTTTTGCCAGCAGAAATATGAATTTTGTCGTATTGCCGAACATTTACATTTACGAACTCGACTAAGATTACGCCATTGTCTACGTCTCTGGAGACAAAACATCAATTACAACAATTATAATGTGACAGGCAAGAAAATATCGTTTCAGATGATGCTTTTTGTGCGTGAGTAATTTAATTATTAAAAAGATTTTCATTGAAAAAAAAAAAAAAACAAAAATATCAACGACAAATATTTGTACATTTATAATAAATTCTTTTAATTTATACGAGTATTAATCGATACGGAAGAATGAAAATATCAGATAAAATTCACTTCATGTCTTGTGTTTTTTATTGTCGTTTTTATTACAAGAAAATATAGCCCACAATATTTTTAATAAATTTAAAAAACATTCATTTTAAAAATAAATTCAAATAACTTTAATGCTTCGCGACTCTATATATCTCATACGTCATACGTTTAATTAAAACGAGAAATGATTCATTTTTTTTTTTCATATCACTTCACGACGCGTGATCGAATTTACAACAAAAAGAAGTGAAAAAAAAACTATGAAGTGAAATAATATTTGACTCATGAATGCATACATGTATTCCTCTCTCTCTCTCTCTTTCATTTACACACATCAAAATCTTTAGGGTATTAAGACTGACATTTTTAGTATATGATTTTTATTAATGAATTTTGTAGATAAACGTCACAAATTGTGTTGGGACTAATAGCATCATTATTGTAATGCCAAATATATACACTTCAATTATTATCAAAATTGACCTCAAACTTTATAAATATGTACATTTAAAACCTTTATTTATTCATTTAAAACATTTATTTTCATACTCTTTTTGAACACAAACATACGTAAGTTAGGACATTTTCTCCGTGCCTTTAAGATTTAATCCTTTCGCACTTCTTCGGACAGTTGAAGTGAAAAGGAATGCTAATGGATTACCCGGGACCTTAAAACAAAAACAAAATTAAGTATTATACAAGTACCTAGGTAAATTTATTGTTTCGTTAAGGAAATATTGTCTTTACAAATTGGAAAGAATGTGGACAAATTTATTAAGATGAGATAAAGTGTAATAATTTCAAATACACCAGGAGCAAGGGCGGATCCAGACTTTGCCCCAGGGGGGGGTCACGTTTCTTAAAATTTCAATAAAGTATTGCACCCAACAATAATTTTTACTTACGATATAAGGCAAGTTTTGTATTCGAGCAAAGTGGGTGGCACAATTCTGTCTGGTTGTCTGTCTGTCTATTCCTTGACCTACAACTACAGCCTAAACCACTGAAGCGCTTTTCTTCAAATTTTTAATTTTTTTTTTTTTTAATTTTTCGGAGGGGATATTTTTTACCTTTTAAAATTACGGTACTTGCTATAAAACCATTAAAAAAAAGCTTATTTATCTGAAAAACGGCTTCAACGAATTTGATAAAAACAGTAGATTACTTTAGGTATCGTGAACATTCTGGAAAAAAAAATCCGAAAAACTGTTAATAACGATACCTGCCATTTAAGGGTCTTTTAACTTTGCATGCAAAAGCTCCATAAAAATCTCAATAATATTGCATATCAAAATAAAAAAGTAAATGTTAGCCTTTAAAGAAGATATTAATTTTTGTTTTAAAAATTCAATATTTCAAGAACGCGTTGATGAATTGTTTTGAAACTAGTTTATAAATGTATTTTAAAATTAATTATTATTTAATTTAATATGAAAATCGCTACAACGATTTTAATTTTTGTGTGCTTATATTCATATTTCTTCAAGTTATCAAATTGGTTTTAAACTTTAAGCTTTTTGAAAACTTGTTAAACAATTAAAAGAACAATTTAAATGCCCTTATTTTATTTATTCTTTATATATGTAATTACTGGCATATTTTAAAAGTTCTTAATTACAGGCAACTTGAACATCAGAGCAAGTACCTGCTATACAGTCGTACATTTTATTTCCATTGAAAATATGTTTTTTAAATAAATTAATTAATTAAGGAATTGAAGCCAGAACCATCATGCCACAAGATACTAAAAATATTGTTTAGGAAAAGTATATTTTTGCCCTTAAAATCTTAACTCATTTACAATATGATCGTATTTATTCTACAAGATCTATTTTGATCTTTTGCCTGGCAACTAGAAGCTACTTTTGTTATAACGGGTGATTTTTTAGCTGGTTTGGTTTTGGCAACACTGGTTTTGACAGCTGACGTGTGTTTAGTACCTTGTGTCACTGTCAAACAGCTTCAGTTTGGTTTGCAATTTAACCATGGATCGTCTTACAAATGAACAACGCTTGCAAATTATTAAATTTTACTATCAAAATTCGTGCTCGGTTCGAAATGTTCATCGCGCGCTGCTTCCATTTTATGGTTGGCATTCTCGACCTTCTGAGCAGTCTATTCGGAAGATTGTGACCAAATTTCGCACCAAATTTACTTTGTTGGACATTAAACCACCAACACGTTTACGTACTGTGCGTAGTGAAGAAAATATTGCGGCCGTATCAGCTAGTGTGACAGAAGACCGCGAAATATCGATTCGGCGCCGTTCCCAGCGGTAAGGCCTTTGTTACAGCACTACGTGGAAAATTTTGCGGAAGGATTTGGGCGTAAAGCCTTTTAAGATACAGCTGGTGCAAGAACTAAAGCCAGCCGACCTACCACAACGCCGAATTTTTGGTGAATGGGCTCTTGGAAAGCTGGCCGAGGATCCGCTTTTTTATCGAAAAATTGTGTTCAGCGATGAGGCTCATTTTTGGTTGAATGGGTACGTAAATAAGCATAATTGCCGGATTTGGAGTGAAGATCAGCCAGAAGCATTGCAACAGCTACCAATGCATCCCGAAAAAGCCACTGTTTGGTGCGGTTTATGGGCCAGCGGCATTATTGGGCCATATTTCTTCAAAGATGATGCGAATCGCAGCGTTACTGTCAATGGTGAACGCTACCGAGCGATGATAACAAACTTTTTTTTGCCCGAAATGGAAGTTCTTGACTTGCATGATATGTGGTTTTAACAAGACGGTGCCACATGCCACACAGCACGCGAAACAATGGCGCAATTGCGAAGCGAGTTTGGTGAACAGTTAATTTCACGTTTCGGGCCGGTCAATTGGCCGCCTAGATCGTGCGATTTGACACCATTAGATTATTTTTTGTGGGGGTATGTCAAGGCTAATGTCTATAGGGACAAGCCCGCTTCGATTGACGCACTGGAAGCCAACATCCATGCATTCATTCGTGAGATACCGGCCGATATGTGTGAAAGAGTATGCCAAAATTGGACTCAGCGGATGGGCTACCTGAGACGCAGCCGCGGTCAACATTTGCATGAAATTATCTTTAAACATTAAATTGCAAGGTTCAAACTATCAATTCAAATAAATATTTCATTCATTTTTTTTAATTTTGTGTGTTTTTTTTTTTTTAAGTTCTAAACCTCTTAAAAAATCACCCGTTATTTACCACTTTCCTTAATGACTTCCCCGAACAAAACAAATTCATTAAACGTCAAAATTACAAAATAAAAAACTTTGTATTCCCAAAATGGTGCACCCAAGTTAGTTAGTGGGAAAGCGTAAGCAATTACTGTCTTGGGAAAACGAAGTAAAATGAGGTAGTTTTTCCATAAGAAAAAGGCTTGCTACCAATCATGTCTTCGAGTGGCTCTATGCTTTAAGTTACTTCATAGTGCTAGAAACTAAAAGTTGATCGCAATTAACAACTTAGTTGCCTAATGGTTGCTTGACCTTGATTTTGAGATTAAGCAAGCGATATGTCATTTATTTATGTCAGTAAAAAGTCCAAAAAGTTTAATTTTATAAATTTGTTGAGTTGAAAATTTTGAATCAACTGTAAAAGTTTTTCCAAGTTCCGCCCAATCTTTCGCACTTTACTGTGAGATGTTTGCAAGATATCAAAATCTAAAATATCGAAACTGCATTATTTATAGATCTTGAAAAATGATATCTCACACTAAGTAAAAATAAAACATAGCATTCTCACCTTACAATCTTGCAAATGTCAACCAAAATTTCGAAAATTAAAATCTCGAATACCTGCTCAAAATTGAGTGGTTACATAGTTAGCGGGATTTTATTTGCAAGATCTTGAATGCGAGTTTTTCATTGGCACGGTTTTTTAATTTGTGCCCAATTCAAAAGGCCGTTGACAAGGTCAACTAGCTACATTAATTGGTTGTGGATTTGTTCTAATGAGATTTTAAAGTTTTTTTTTTTTAAGTCATTCCAGGTCACTGAACAAAATTTTTAGGTACCTTATTAAGGTTATCTTAAGAAACAAATATTAAATATTGTTATTAAAGGTCACCTAGATTCATTGGTGACATACAGTTTTCAAATGAATTTTCAAAGTTTTTTCATGGTTCAGTATTACTTTTTGAAAATTCTATGTCTGAAAAATTATCTACTGTTACTTCCTGCCCTTAAATGACCGTAACCTTTCGAAGAGTACATATAGGGGATGCCATGAAATTTGTCATCTGATTCGGTGTACGGTGTCAGAAATGTTCACAAAATCATCAAATCAATTTCAAATTATTTTTAAGGTAAAACAAAAAGTAGAGTTCTGTATTATTCTTGAAATGAAAACTTTTATTGTTTTTCTGGCAGAAGAATTATTTTTTCAACTTTTCACGAACGATGATATCGTCGGCTTTCTGTCAAAACCTATGAAGTCCTTAAATGACATTTTAATGTACTTTTAGTCAACAATAATTACTGAATTCGAATATCAATGTCTAGTAACTGTGTCATGGTTTCTTTTGACCCTATCAACAAGTTTAAAAACCTTTCACTGTCTTAAAATTCCATTTTATTACCTTTTAAATCGGTGTTTTGTGTCTTCTAAGCAATTTTTCAAATTTGAAATTTGTTTTGACAGAAGGCCCAGGATATGTATTTTTTACTTTGATTATTGTGTTTCAACTCTTTAAATACGCACGTTTAATTAAAATAAATTTGAAGGCGGATTATATCCTTTGAGCAGTGACATTTTTTGTTTATGATTGAATTCATCTGTCTAATATTTCATAACTGGGAAAAGCCCCAGGGGGGGATCATGACCCCCATGACCACCCCCTTGTATCCGCCAATGACCAGGAGGTGCAATAATTACTTTATTCTTGATAAATTATTTAATTTTCTTGATAAAAAGATATACTTGCGTATATTTATATGCGTAAAAGTAAGATGTAACGTACATATAAAATGTTATGTTAGATCGCCATAACGCGGTAAAGGAAACAATAAGCTTGTGCTTTATATTAACATTCGATTGGTAAAATGTAGTCATTCTTAACTCATGATTAATGATATATCAATTTATCTTCCACTGACACCTCCTCACCATCATTATATTTATCAATCAAATTTTTTTCGCAACACATAACAGATAAACACATTAACACATTTTTTAGGAGTGGTAATGACAGATATACATTTTATCTTTGGTTTTTTGTGCACGCGATAATTTATATAAAAATATAAGTTTCATAGGTACACTAATAAAAATCAATTCACATCATAACCAATAATAAAGATTTAATGTGTTATACACATAAATATGTACATATACATACATATGTATGTATGAACATATTTTTTGGGAATACTTCACTTTTTTTACTTTAGTGAGTTATAAAAAACAACAAAAAACCCTTACCTAATTAAAAATAGTAAAGCATTTCAAAATATCATTTCAAGTCATATTAGAAAACTTTATTTTCGTGGACCTATGCCGTTAGAAGCTATTAAAAAAAAGAATCAATAATTCAATTGAATTGGACTCAAATAATTCTCAAACCTCTACTTGACTGATTTATTTCCATATCAAAAAGAAGGACAGATTTTGAGATTGCACGGAGGCAATGTTATTGTTATCTGTTGTTAATTTCTCCGTTTTTTTTTCAAACAAATCACCATTTCAAGTTCGAACAACACGTGCCAATGATTAATGACTTAGTTCTAGAGCAAGTGGAAGTGGATTGTGTTTTTAGGAAAAAAATCAGCTTCAGCCACGAGGTCCATTTTTGGACAACTGCTTACATTGACAAGCTAAATTGACGGATTTGTAACGATGCCAGTGCACACGAGACCCACCAACTTATAAGATGCTGGCTCCACTGGGCATGAACATCCAAACCACAATCCACAATATATCACTGGACGGCAATGGATTTTTGTACCTTCACTAGTGTTTTTCAAGACATGTTCATAATCTAAGCAAGGCTCATGACCAATCGGCATGTAAATGATTCTGTTTAGACTGAGAAGATTGAGTCCGGTATCACGGCAGTTTGTGGCAAGAGAAGTGCGGGGTGAAGGATGTCGCTACCGTCCTCTGTCCGAGAAGGAGAAAAAAATATAAACAGGATCTCTCACAGAGAATTTAAAAAAATAATGCCGGCCATTCACGTTAAAACTATCGTAAGGACTGTCGCAAAATTGTACAGATTTACTATGGAAAATTGACAAGTTCTATTGTGAATGGACCAAGTTTGTACTGAAGTTCGTTGAAAATATCTACGAACCTTGCGACAGTCCCTACAACTGTCTCAACGTGAATGCCCAGCTTAACTCTCTTTTCATTTCTTCTTATGTAATTTACTGAGACAAAAACTAATTCAGTAAACAAATCCATACAATTTCAATCTCATTTTTTAATAGCAAAAATATGTAATTTGAATGAGGAATCGTGTTTATATATTTTAGAATATGGTGCACTCCTAGAATATAAACTAGCTAACTGATCATCAAATCTTTTGGTCTGAATTGGATGATATGGATGTGCATGACATGTGATGCCAAAAGACAGTTCTAAGTGTCATACAGCTGATGCCACAATAGACATTCTGGATATTAGTGATTTGAGGGGATAACTACGGTGATCTGAATGTCATACATAGGTGATGTGACTCTGAACTGCCAATCGATATCGTGTGATTTGACTACGGCACTTTTTCTTTAAGTTTTTCATTTTCTTTTTTAGTTATTGAAAAAAAATAAATTTTATATAAAATTTGTACAGGATATCCCAAAAGTCAATTCCTTCATGATTGTCTCATTGCCTAAACGCAACCCGTCTACGGGGTGCGATGCGTATGCCAATTGATTGGGTGTTTTGAGTTTATGGGAAAAATTTTTCATCAAGATTTTGGTATTAGCTAATTAATAACTTATGGTATTCTAATATTTTTTTTTACTTATCATACAGTTTTGTATTTTCTTATTCGATAAAAATGGTAAACACAAGCGTGCAAAAAAAAAACTTATAAAAATAAAATTAAAAACAAAAACAAAAGAACAAAATTCAGCTTTCTATTCAGTGACAAAATATAATCAGCTAATATTCTGACACAATTACACTTGACTTGATATTAATAGGGTTTTTCATTGGTTAAATAAATCACTTTTTTATTTGGCCAAAATCAGCTTTTTGACTGATACAAATCAATTTTTACATTCCATTGGGTGAAAAAATTGATTTAGTTTTTGATTTAAAATCAATGTAGATCTAAAATTTTCGACAGATTTACCCCTTCCTGTACTAATATCAAAACAATTTTGAGTTTGCAAGTTTGCAAATGTAGGTTTTGATTTCTTTATTTTATTTCGATTGTGAAAATTGTGCTCAAAATATGAAGAAAATAATTTTCAACAAAAAAAGGAGGCTATTTAATTAATTAATGGGTAAATTCGTGGAGCTAATACTACTTTTCGAAAAGTGGACCAAAGGTTGTAAATGTTACGAATAATAAGTTACACACCTTAAATTAGACAAACATTCTGGCAAACAAAACCGATTTGCAACGAAAAAAATCAATTTTTAAATTGAAATCTAAATTTACCAATGGAAAACCCCATAAGGGAGATTTTTCTTGATTTACTTTCCAGTCAATTTTCCAATAAACTTGCCTTAGTTGGAAAGCAATATTTTGATATCTGAGATCTGACCAATCTTGAAGCATGCCTTACTTACAGATGACCCAAGGAACTATCTGAAAGTTTTCATTCTTCTATGAGAGAGGTGAGCCTTAAAAAATGTGAACCAAGTGAATTCAATGAGTTTTTTTTTTAATAAAAAAAAATTTCTGAGTGCACAGAAATACAAAATAAATTGGTCATTTGTGTTTTGGGCTTTGGAGAAGAACTGCAAACTGCATGCAAATAAATTAGTTTATTTATTTTTAAAGAGTCTCAGTAACAGTGGTCTTGAGGTTAAACGGGACTATTCATAAAGTTTGCCACATAACAACCGCACTATAATTGCACCAGGGATGACTATGAATCGTACGTAATGGAAGTACCATAACCACTTTTTGAAGCATCGGCAAAGATATATGAAAAATGTATGTATGTGCCTTTGGTATTTTGATTTGCTTTATTTGAATTCATCATGAAATTTCATCCAGTTGGAGTGTAGTTCCTGTTGACGTAATTCTGCATCTCAATCTATATTCAATTGCCATAGTTGTTGTACCTAAACAAATTTACGATGTATTTGCTACTGGGGTCGAAAATCATTTAATTTTTTGATACATATATAAAGTGTGTGCTTGGTACTTTTGGCTTTAATTCCATCTTGCAATTCAAAATGAATTTTGTCTCCTTTTCAGAAAAAGAACTCTCATCTCGAGCCCAGCGAACACTTTCAGAAGAATTCGGAGTACTTCAGGACGTTTCCGTAGTCCGAATGTGGACCACCAAACGAAAACGTTATCAATTGTATAAAAACTCCTCGCTGAACTCTGATTGGAAAAATAAAGGTTCCTTGTTTTTTAATTTTTCATAGAGAGATACCAAGTATAGCTATCTGAAAACGATACAAATTGAAACTTTTTTTTTATATTTTGTCGTGTTGCAATTGATTGGACGCAAAATCTATAAAAATATATTGTATGTACATTATGATTGTTATAAATACAAAATGCATCCACTGGCTCCGTAAACACCAAGTTCTAAAGAAAGATAAAAACAAAATAAAATCACTTGAACTTAAATGGCGCCCAACGAAGTGGACTCTTTTTCATAAACTAGTTTTGACAGTTCAGTAGATGACTTTGTAAAATTTTATACTTTATTATTTCAATGAAAAACCATAGGTAATAATAGGAAGCTTTAAAATATTTCAGTACTTAGTACTTTTTCCCTTTACATAGAGAACAATTTTTTTCTAATCCATTCAAAGTAATCTTTTCAAACTTGCGTAGCTTTTTTTGTGTTTCAACCTTAATTCAATTATTTAATTAAGTGTTGGTTTGTAGGAGCATTATCTTTGATACTAAATAACAATATATATAAAATGAAATGAACTGGACTTGGCCTTTTGGCAAACAACTTGTAAGAATTCATAAAACAAGTGGTTCGAAGGACATCATCTATTTAAAGCAACAAAATTAGGTAGATTCATTGGTATAGGTACATACATATAAATTATATAGAGATAAAAAGTACTCTTTCTTCAATCGATATTGGCTGCAGAAAAACTCTGGAAAGGACTGCAAATTTCTTCAGTTAATGCGATTAAGATTTTTTTTTTTTTTTTTTGGAATCTTGCCCAGAAGTCGGCGAATGTTGCCAGCAACTATGATTCAAATGCCCAGACCGACATTAAGTTGTTATTAACAGTCATATAAGTTCTTCTTTTATGTCACTGAAACCGTTTCTAACAACCTGTTAGTGCAGAATTCCTTGCATTCCAATGCTCTGACTGCTAAAGTAAAGCAACAACTACATACATAGATCCATAATACTTTTGGCCCCTTCCCATTCACCAAAATGGACAACCCGTCACATTGCGAGTCGTCGCATCTTTCTACACTCTTTTACATCAGCGTTCAATAATAACAACAACAACAACAACAACAATGATGACAACGAAATGGGCTTAGTGATTTTTCCACAATGTCCAACGCCATTCCACCACCTCTTTAATGTACAACATACACATTCATCGATCGACTTTCCTTTATTTTTATTTCTTCATTGTTTATCATTGTGTATTGTTTGCTGACTAAATGGCATTGTTTAATATATTAAACACTCTTCTATCACTTTATAATTTGGTCCAATATTGTTAATTCAGGTTTTTAAAAGGGCAAATTTATAATAACATCCTGTGACCTCACCCTTGGTAGCCAGAACTTAGATTGAATAGATTGGTAACCCCCTTAAGGCAAGCAATCCTTCATCCTTGCTTCTTAAGAATTGCCAAAAAAACCATATACCGACTTTTATCTATCAACCCCTCGGATAAAAAAAAGAAGATGAATACTTATAAATAATACGAAGTCTGTCAAAGTATCTAAACCAGGAATAGAGAAGTACCCTGATGATCAGGGGCAGAGCGAAGAAGGTGTAAGGGATTTTCCTGTTGTTGTTATTGCTATTCCTTTTGCGAGAGATGGTTACTGCGCAAACAAAAACACTGTGCAAAAAAGGATAAGACATATTCGTCAATGGTGTAGGTATAATGAATCTAAAAGAGAGGAATGTATAAATTTTTACAAAATTTATCCCATGCATACGCATGTCCTTGCAGAAACAAGGGTGATATCTACATAACATCACGGGGTTGTTGGGTTAAGGGGTGAACAAAAAAAAATATTCAAAATGAAAAAAAAATCTTCAATCAATCTTTAAGATACGTACCTACGTGTGAGAATGATGAAAAATTATCTCAAATGTATAATCCTCTATGAAATTATTTGCGATGAATAATCCAAAAAGTATGCAATGTATATTTAAAAATTAAATATTTAACTTTAGGCATCCAAAGCCCAGACATTCACTCAATTCACCACTTTATCCTAAAACAACCCCAGACCCAACCAACCGAGAAACAGACCCTCCGTCGATGTGATGTACCTATTCTTTGAGGTGTATTTACTCCGAAGTAAATTGTTGTATTTGCAATCAAAGTGTTGACGCAAATCCCGATGCGATTATTAACATTATTATGCGATTTTGCGATTTTATGCGCACCCCTACAATAAAATTTTAATCGAACCTTATTTATTTATTATATTTTTACTTCTACACGACTCGTTTTTTGTGTGAAGATTTGCAGCTGACAACGATGACGGACGACCCATCGGCTGCAAAGAAAAAACTGCGCGTAAATTAAGTTAAATAGTAGGTAGGTACTATACTATATGCGTATGAGCAACTTCCGGTCGCAAATTGTGCGAGACATGAGAGACGACTAATTCCATTCACTTGAGATTGTTTTCTTATTTTTTTTTCTTAAATGCGTTCAATAGGCAGCAATAAAGACATCAGTAAATTCAACCCCGAAATTCAACCGTCTGACTCTGAAAATCGAACCACCGCACCATTTCGCCGAATGTATTTTTTCGAAAATCCACGGATGAACTAAATCCGATTCGTTTCGAAATACATACATTTACCGTCGTGGTCGCTGTTGTGCCGTGCCGTTTGCCGTACTCGCACTCGAAGAAGGGAATAAACTTTTGTTCTCTTCTTTACTCAGCTCGCAGCGTCGCAGCTCGATATCGTCTATATTGACTTCCGAGCTGAGAGCTGAAAAAAAGTACTACAAAGAAACTGAGGGAGGAAGAGTATTTTATTTAGGGGTGCAGGGCGCACCACGAAGAATTGCTCACGGGTAGGAAGTAAACTGCGCGGTTTCCCCTTTCCTTGAATTTTTAGTTTTATTGTTCGTTTCGATGTTTTTTCATGGATTTTGCTGAATGAGAATGATGATAACAGAGCTCTGTGGTGCGTGAAACCACAGTTTTTTTTTATTTGGAGTGCATGTTGTTTTTTTTTTTATTCATTTCCAGGGATTGCCCAATGAAGCATGCGTACACTATCCCAGATAGATTTTATTGGATTCTGGAGTAAGTTGAAGTTAGGAACATTCTTTTTATTTGTATTAAGTAGGTTGCCATAATGAATTTCATGTTGCAGGTTCGTGTCTTGATCCTATAAATCAACTGCAAATTCTTTGAGGGAGCTAAGTTTTGGGAATACCAAACCTTTAAATACACACCCTTAGTACGCTAAGACTAGGTACATACGTTCCTATATTATTTGCAATTTACCAGGTGTCAAGTTGGTATACATATACATAAATTGTACATTTATGTATTAAGATTCGATTCAATTTGTAGGATTCCTGTTTTTTGTAGATTTAGTTTATGTCTACATAATGTAATATCAGGGAAGTTATGCATTAATAAAGGTATATTGTCAGATCTGCTTATATTGTTAGATCTGACAATGAACTCGCAATGACCTAGCAATGACCTGACAATTGCAAACAGCCGACAATGTTAAATTGCCAGTTCACACGGTTGTAAGGTTTTGTCCCAAAGACTGACAAATTGTATTGTCAGTTAGTTGCCTGACAATGCTTTGTGAGACAACATTGTCAAGTTGAAAATTATCAGATCACACGGTTGGTAAAGTTTTGCTAACAATTAACTGTCAGAAATGTCATCAGGCATTGTCAGAAAAAAATTTTTTTCGCTACGTAGTGAATTGAGAAGTATGAAATAAAAAAGAAATTAACAAAATTAAAGAATTGCGACTATTTTGGCTGCTCATTTCAAAACTTCAGAGAAAAAATATATAATTTCCTTTTTAAATAATGAATTGCTATTACATATATACATAGATATGCGTATATCACTATTAAACAGTAATTTTCTATTTTATTTCATTATTAACATTTATGTAGAAATAAAGTTAAAAAATATTGGAAAACTCCTTTAAATCAAAATAATATTTTTAAGCAGTACCATTTTTAAGAAGCCAAAGTCATCGATTTCCCCGGTAGTGTTGAAAATTTGTTTTGCTGTTTTGCACATCGATCACAAAATATCCGCAAATAGAAAAACTGTCAGATGTCATTGAATAACATCTGACAATTTTGTATGAACCTGAAAATGTCTTAAATGCCTGACAATGGTCTAACAATTGTCAAATTGTGTGCCAGATTCAATTACATTGTCAGATGGTAGTCTGACTGCGTCTTAATAGCTTTATAGCCTAATAACCCAATCGAAAAAACAAATTTTCCCATACATTTTTGTATACTTCAGGTTTTCGTAAAACACAAGTTTTATATAAAACCAGTGGAAAACATATTGGAATTTACAGATGAACCAAACAAACTTACCTTTTAAAAAGTTCAGTGCCTAATAAAATGTCAAAAAAGAAACTGATTGAATGCTTTCAAGAAAAATTGAAAACAGCTGACGAAATTCTATCATATCAAATATAAAATTCCAATCTTAAAATTATTTAATTTATTTAAAACTTATAATATTTTGACTATGGTAATTAAAATTGTTCATATGTATCAAAGTTTATAAATAATCACCATTTTACTTTCATAAAATGGAAGAAACCAACAAAAAGAATAAAAAATTGTGAGTGAGTGGTTAATGAAAATCTATAATGTCAAACCAAAACGTGTAATGTTCGGTGTCAATGGTTTTCGAGTTTTTGAAAGCTTTCGCTGAAACCGGTTTTGGGGTTTGGTGTGAAAACTTTATAAGACAACTAAACTTGAGATTTTGATCAAACTTGATAACATTACGACAGCAAAAGATTTCGGGATTAAAATTTGCTAAAGCCTTGCACGCTGATGCTTAGGTAGAAGTAGCTGTCAGTAGTCAATACTGACACACCTAGACCAAAGTTGTTTCATTGTGATAACGCTGATGCTAAAGTGAATCTTCCCTTCACCCGCATGTGTAATCTTCTAAATTTGAACTCGAACCTTTTCGATTTTAATATAAGCAAAAATAGTCACAAAGCTACATGGAAGACCAGTGCCGAGATTTAGCTAATTCAGGGAGTGGAGTAATATGACTCGCCCTCGACTCATCTCACTTCACACCCAAAAGTAATTTAGCTATTGAAGTGAAATGAGTAAGTTCGAACTCAGGGGCCCAATTCCGCAAGTGAATGATTTTCCGTGTACACATTCCATTCACGCCCAAAAAAAGTGTGAATAAATTTGACTGATTGTGCATACGATATTTGTCAAAAACTTAAAACTTATAACTCACTCTTGCGTAATCGCAAAAATTGAGGTGTACACAATTTTCTGTGTACACAGAGGAAACTCACTCTTGCGGAATTGGGCCCCAGCTTCGAACATGAAACAAAGAATAAATATAATAAATATAAAAGAGAAAAATCTATACCTTTTAATCGCACTAATTACATTTGATATTCTATTTCACATCACCAATAATGGAAGCGCAATGAAGTAACAAATACAACAATTTAAATAATCATTGGAGTCTTAATAATGGGGCACCTTTGATTTCAGTAATTTTATTTGTCGTAACTAACAATTAATGTGAGTTTTCACCCTTCAAAAATTGATTATGTCTGTCAAAGTGGAAAGATACCAAAATAGCACGAAATTAAAAAAAAAAAAACGGGAACACTTACGATGCCATGATATAGCTTTTTTTAAGGCCACAAATCTATTCTCTAATATGCTCTTCAAATAAAGATATTAAGGCTCTCCCAAACCAACGCGAATGCGAAGCGACGACGATTTGTTTTTGTTGTTTAGCGTTATGTATCGGTCATATTTTTTACTATTGTGTATGTAAGGTGATCCCAGCCTATATACCTTTTATTTTAAAACAAAATCATATTTTTCTAACACGGGTACATACTTTGAAAAATCAGCCAAACAGTACATATAAGATGATTGTAAAGATAGTAAACGTTTATTAGCAATCGTTCAAATAATCGTAATTTTAATACTTTTATTTTTATACGAAGCATTTGTTGGGCGCATAGGTGCCTCTCTGGATGAACGATTATTTTGTTATAAATAATGGTTGAACTTTGAACACTGGGTAGATATGATTTATTGGTAGGATATTCTTTCTGAAAACTCAAACCCATGAACTAATGCTGTAATTACTCAATATATTTCATATTCGTATTACTTAAAAAACCTTAATTAAAAGTCAATGAAAAAGCAGTTATCGCTCCTAAAGCACTCAAATAATTACAAGGCAATACCTCTTTAGCCATCGTCTAAACTCTATCGTTTTAACGATAGTGTTTTGACGATTATTGTCTTACGTAAAGCATATAATCGCTTAAATGGAATCGCTGAGATGACATTCATTTTCAATGTTACGTGAAGAAAGACTATCGTCTAAGCCAGATTTAAGTGTGCGACTAGAGTCAGTTGACTCAACATTAGCTATAGTCATTTTTGGTACAGCTTCACATTGTGGCACTTATACTATTTTTGTATCTTTTTTCTTAGACAGTGCTACACGCTACAACTACACCATTCTGTTTGGCCAGTAAAACAACAAATAGCTGTCCATATAGCTTTTTGTCACCTTTTACATGAGGCAGCTAAGTTGCGAGCAACTTTCATTTTCGTGTCGAGAAGCGCAAGAGGAAAGAAATGTTAACAAAATCTCTCCGGTCGAAGATTTTTTCGTGTGAAAAGTATAAGAGATTTATAAGGAAATTAAAAGAAAACGTGAGAAAATCTTTAGCAACTTGTTTCTTCGTGTGAAAGAGGACTTTGGATAAAAATCTTAGCGGATATTGTCGCGTTCGGCTGCGTATCTTAAGCAATCCGGATTTGTTTGTGTTGGAAGTTGTTGTTGTTTCTATGTGCTTTGAGGTGCCTCAAATGGTCGAATGTAGACACGATGAAACTCACGAGTCCGGACTCAAACTTCCGAATCTAAACGGTCTCTATCGCTTTACCTGCCGAACGCGACCACTGTCTTCGACCAAGCTCCTTTGGCATTGTGTTTAATGCATAAATCTGACTGCACTTTACCTTTTCTATACTTTATGAACACTGCCGTTTCACTGATAACGAATGTCACAAATATAGTGGTAAGAAAATTATTTCAAGTGCATCTCATCATCCCATCGTCCTATTCAAATCCAACCAAGAAACTCCTAATTTTTCTAAAGTGCTAAGTAATGTTGTTATGTTTTTGTGAACATTTTTGATAAGAGATTTTATTTCAAAAATGACTTCCACCGGACTTCTTATTGTTTCCAATGTTAAACGCATCCAGAAGTCTTTAAATGCAATTCAAAAATATGTGAACAATTTGTACATTCACCTAAACATCCCACCAACGAAAATTAAACCTATTCCATCATGGACAAAAATTATCTCTCGCATCTACTCTGAGGGTCTTACTGGCACTCCACATATTAATTTGAAAATCCTAATAACACCTCTCAAAACCCAGATACACCAAGCTCAAAAACAAAATATCGACATGTTATTCTCGGATGGAAAGTTTCCAGAAATCTGCGATTCCGTCAGGGCTAATTTCAATATTCCTAATGAAACGATATTCCTGACCGAAGAATCAACATCGGATATTTCCGAACAACAAAATCACGAGCAAGAAACGAAGATGTATGATACTGTGGTATTGGGAGGAACATTCGATCGTATACACGTCGGACACAAGATATTTTTGACAGCAGCCGTTTTAAGGGCATGCAAAAGATTGGTGGTCGGAGTTACTGATCAAAACATGCTCAAGAGTAAGTATACAGTATTCAACGTTTGATTCTCTTTGAAAATCTTTTTGTTATTATTAGCGAAAAGGCTTCCTGAACTTATACTCCCAGTCGAGCAGAGGATCGAGGATTTGAAAAAGTTTCTTCTCGATATCGATCCAACACTGCAATATGATATCGTTCCCATATCCGATCCATTTGGCCCGACACAAAGCGATCCGGATATGGATATGATTGTTGTTAGCGCAGAAACACTTCGTGGTGGGCATAAAGTAAATGAACTACGAGCAACTAAAGGTTTGAAGCAATTAGATATTTTCTGCATCGATATGGTTGAAGATTTCAGCGATGATGGAGTGAAAGAGTTAAAAGTCAGCTCGAGCAATACGAGAATAGATCTTCTTGGAACAAGAATTAAACTGAAGGAGGTAAGAATTAGGTATGTGCTAGGTAAGGCACATTGTGGACAAAATTCCGAAAGTTTTTAGTCAAAGACACCGGTAATTCATTACACTTTTTCCTATTTTAAAAATTTCTAATACCTCTGTTTTATCACTTTAAACTTCTTAAAGCAATTGTTGCTTTGAAATTTAATGTCAAGGAATTAAGGCGAATTTTGTTTGCAAGAGCGGACATATTATGTTAATTACTGGGTTAGCAGGGTTGAAGCCTTCTCTTACTTCCAAAAAAATACTGTTACAAAAAAATATTGTTATTATTTTCAGCCACGATTAAATCTTCCCCCAGAACCTTACATTATTGGTCTTACTGGCGGCATTGCTTCGGGTAAAAGTAAAATGGCTCAACGCCTACATGCACTCGGTGCTTATGTCATGGATTGTGATAAAATCGCCCACGAAATCTACGAACCCGGACAGGTGTGCTATGAGAAAATAGTCGAACATTTCGGAGACCAAATTATCGCCAGTGATAAAACAATAGATCGTGTCAAGCTTGGCTCAATAGTATTTTCGGATCCGGCCGAATTGGAAAAACTGAATTCCATAGTTTGGCCAGAACTGCTGGTCGAAGTTAAACATCGCATTAAATTAGCTTATGAGAGTAGCGGCACAAAAATTATTGTCATAGAAGCGGCAGTTCTCTTGAAAGCCGGTTGGGACACAGAATGTCATGAAGTATGGTCAATGCTTGTTTCGCCAGACGAGGCGGTTCGTCGTGTTGTTGAGCGAAATAGTTTATCAGAGGAAGAGGCCCGCAAGCGGATAGGCAATCAGGTTGACAACCAAATTGTAGTTCAAAAATCAAATGTAGTCTTCTCATCGGAATGGAGCCCTGATTACACACAGAAGCAAGCTGAAAAGGCATGGACAATGATAACAACCGAACTGAAGCAGTCAACGTCATAATTTTTGATTTTTCAATTAGTTTAGTTCATTTGTTTTTATTTTTTTATATAAAAAGAAGTTGGAACAATACAAATAAATAATTGGGTGCAACCCGAGATGGGGTAATGCAGCTGGTTTTAATGACTTTCTCCCTTTTTGCCGATCACACGCTTGAAATCACTCATCTTTGTTGTCATCAACGGTGATCCAATAAAACCGAGCAAATCGATTTGAGTTACCTCTCCGCCAGATTGGTTGTTGCGCACATAGATTTGAATGTTTTGCACGTTTTGGAACTTAACATATCGAAGATTAACCGGCGTTCCTTCCAGATCTTTAGGGCTTAATCTGTGTAAGAGATAAAATAGTTAAGGTCTGCTATATCTGGGCATGAATTTTAGCTTTTGTTGCTTACGTTAGGTCTTGTACCGAAGAACAAGACTCAGCCATATCAAAGTCTACAGTTCGAGGTTGGTTGATGAAGAGTTTGATCTCCTTAGGGCCCAACTGAGGTGGTGCCTTGATTTTCAAGGAATGAATCTTTACAACCTGATTAAACGTCACCGAAAGAATCAACTGCTCATCGCAATCCGACTGTAGGTAGCCTCCGTTTGTCTCGAAACAATGTAGCATCGGATGGTCGTCCGATTCGTTGAGGCATTCGCATTGTTGCTTCGAAATGAAAGTGTTTAGTTCCATCTGCAATGAACGAATAGCGCATTTTAAATGCTTGCTCTCAAATTACATGCATTAATTGATAACTTACCAGTCCCTGTCCATAATCTTCACCAGCATCATCTCCGGTTCCTGATCCGATGTGCTGTTGAATTTTAGCTTCTAATCCGCTAATGTCAGCACCTTGGATTCTATCAATTTTTGTCTACAATTATAATTGAAAATCACATCGCATAATTTATTCCTGGTAAGATAAGAACTTACTCTATTTCTGTAGAAGATAAATGTTGGCATGGCAGAAACTCCCTGAGCAGCAGCAGTATCTTGGCACTTGTCCACATCGACCTTTAGGAATATGCCCTTGGGATATTTTGTGGGCAATTGTTCAAATAATGGAGCAATTGTCTGACATGGTCCACACCTATAAAAGGTATCACGTTTAAAACGATTTTTCTCAACCAACCAAGTCTTTTGTTTCTTTCTTTTCTTACCAACTTGCAGTGAAATCGACTACAACCAAACGAATTCCTGCAGCGGCTAGCTCAGCTTGGAAATGAGTTTCATCGTTTATAACACGAACAGCCATTATTTAAGATTCCTTAGAAAGTGTTTTTTTGACTTTTTTTTATAGAAATATTAGGAAAATGCTTAATTGGAATTTATTTTTTGAGGAAAAAAGTAGCAGCAGTCATCGACAAAATTTATGATTTTGACATTTTATGTAAAATGAACACGATGACTGGCAACCGTACGTGGTTTCCAGTTTTCCAATTAAAATGAATTATGTGATTGCATTAATTAAAGGCAAGGTGATGGGAAACCTTCAATTTAAAATTAAATTGCTAACTTAAAAAACTACATAAGAACAATGCATATGAATCAAAGGCATTCAATTCACACTGGCAGCCTTATTTATTAGATTTCACTTTTACTTTTACTCGTTTCAACCTTGCCGAATCGAAGCAGTTATTCCATCTTTATACCACATCGAACTAATCCTTATTTATAAAAAAATATTCAAACCAATTTATTAAAAAAAAGTAAACAAACCCCAGCTGATTCCCACAATTATTTATTTTTGGTTGAATTTTGGTAAAATTATAATTAATAAATGTTTTAGAAAAATTAGATAAAGCGTAATTAATAAAAAAAGGTACAAAAAATCATTTACACTCCTTTTTTGTAAATTTCACACGATGTCATATCAAAATGACATTAAAATTAACATTAAAGCCTCTATTTCTCGTGTATTTTTTTAGAAATAAGTTTTCCAGGATAAGAGGCGCTGTTAAGTCAGAGTTACTTTTTCCATTACTAAATCGAATTTATAAATTAGACTATGGATAAATATACCATTTGGTAAATTAAATGTCAAATTTTATGAAATCATTAAGACAAATAGGTTAAAATTATGCAAGGATTTTTGTTATAGAAATTTAATCAAATTTACATAGTAAAATTAAAGGCTTACAGCCTGACCAGAATTGAGTGCAACTGGAGCTGCAGCTGCAACTGGAATAGCTATCAAGAAATGCTGTACGTGCTTTTTTTACTCGCCCACAATGTGCTGAACAGCTTTCTGATATTTTGGGCATTTGAAGTCAGCTGATGTGCGAATTTAATTCAACACAAAAATAGAAAATAAAACAAAAATAAAATTGGATAGTGATAAAATGGAAGCTAAATTACCTTACGTCCTTATCAGAGATTAAAAAGAGTTTGAAATTCTCTTTAAACCCCATGTAAAGTCTTGGTTGCACTCACAATTTTGAAACGTCAAAAAAGCTGGATGCAAAAGTTAAAAGTTGGCCAACTTGTCCAGCTGCGTATGCGTATGCTGCGTATGCAGCTGCGTCGCGTTGTATGGATTTGTGTGTATTCAACATTTTGAAAGCTATTCTAGTTGCATCTCCGTCTCCAATCTGTTCAGGCAGTTTCAATTTTTTAGTTTTCAACAAAACCTCCATTACCGGTCTAGCAAACAAACCTATTCCAATAATTCCAAGATCATTCACAATTTCACTGAAAATACTCATCCGTCAATTTCATTCCAAGTGTCAAACTTAAAACAAATGCTGTGCCAAAAATATTTTAATTTTCAACTAAAGCGAAAGTAAACGTTTTTCCAAGCATATAATGGCTTCAGGTTTGGAGGCCTATGTAAATCATACAGTATCCATAATTACTGCTGATGGACGAAACTTTATAGGAACACTCAAAGGATTCGATCAAACCATCAATATAATTCTAGATGACTCCCATGAACGTGTCTTCTCCACCGCAGCCGGTATCGAACAAATCGTGTTGGGCCTGCACATCATTCGAGGCGATAACATTGCAGTGATTGGACAAATAGATGAAGCAATTGACTCGAGACTGGATTTTAGTACTATAAGAGGTGAACCTCTTGGTCCAGTAATCCACTAGCCTTTCTTTATACCTGCCGTTTTAAAAAAATAAAAACTTTTCTACAACAGAAATTTCAAGCCATTTTTATTCGAGTACTTTAAAGGAAACGCTTTTACAATCTAAGGTATCCAAATTGACAACAGCAACACTTTGAGTTTTGGAAAATGAAGGAACACATACGATACGGGTCTTTTGTTCATCGCTGCCAATGTGCATATCAGTCTTGAACTCATCGCAGTTACCAACAAAATAGACTGACGGGCACTCCTTCATGATAAATGGATCGCTGTTCACAAAAGGATAGCATGCCAAAGTGTCTGGTGATGTGGGAGAGATATGTCCCCACTGCAGAGTCGAACGCAAAGCCTCCAATGGGTCCTCAAGGTTTGTACTGCGCAACAAGTCCCTGACGTTCTGTCCAGAAGTACCAACCACCAAACGGTCCCCAATTTCACACGCGTATGGGTTCGAAACGCTGTGAAATGATGAGTTCCTCGCAGCCTGGGAAAACATACATCGATGAAATGGTTGTTGAGGCAGCATGAATGTCGCTGGATCGAACTCCCCTGGCATCAAATCGATGTATATTGATTGTGACCAGCTGGCAAAGTACTTGTCCAAGTTTTTCACTGCAAGAACGGTATCATTAGACTCACTAGATTTCATTTGCAAGCCAAACTGTTTCTTTTCAGCACAAGAACGCACAGAGTTCCCGGCCACAATCAAACGAACAAAGTCTTTCGCACTGGGGTCGATGTTTCCAGTTAGCCAATGCTGAAACATATTTAGCGATTCACTGAACTGATGGCAATGTGTCTGATCCAAGCCTGATACAAGAATAATGCTGGCTGGTTTAGGAAGTGCATTTAATACCCTTTGAGGTCCACTTTCTAGGAATATTTGGTCATCTACCACAAACTTTCCATCGTCTTCGATGGTTCCGAGAACCGCACAAACAACCCCAGTTGCCATGAAACGCACATTAATTTTTCCAAACAGACGAACTCTTTGCAGTTCGTCTTCCAAAATTAGTTTATCATCAGGTTCGGCAAAGTGTTGTCTGGGAGGTTGTGGTGCTAGTTGATTCTCCTCTGAAATCTCTCTTAAAATGCTCGGTTTGAATGCTTGATGTTTGAACAAAGTGCCGATAAGGATGCATTTCTCGGAAACGTCCTCGCGAAGTTCACATAGTTTCTTAATTGGAAACTCAGTCCCCCATTTAGCAAGAACCTTGGGAGTAAGTAGTTTGGTACATTCACTCAGCCGGTAGGCGTATATGTGAGAGAACTGCATTTGGTAGTTTTGATTTGTAATTAAAAAATGATCGGAATGGTTTTTGTATTCAATTTCAAGTCGGGATATTTGTGGAGACATATTTGATTTTATTAACTAAGCTGACGAAACAAAAATATTTGGGGAATATAACAGGAAACAAGTTTAAATCGTAAATTCCCGCTAAAATTTTAATTTTACTTTTACCGAATTTGATTTTTTGACAAAGGAAATTTTAAGTTTGTTCGATTTTCATTGGACGGGTTCAAGACATTAGGCATGTTCAGGAAAATGAGATCTCAGAGCAATCTCAGTTCCGTGAACAGGATTCCTCACAAAAATGTCCGTCAAATTACAAGAGGAAGAAAGAGCCTGATTACACAATTCGTTTTTTCGGATGTTTCATCTTTTAGACACATTGAGTGAGGGGTGTAGAAATTTAGGGGAATGAAAAAACGAAATGAAAAAACGTATGAAAATTTTAAGATTTTTTGGGTTGAACTTTGATATTTATGATTTGACCAACGAATAGAGGCGGGGGATGCTTATAAACTTTTAATAATGAGCTTTCAAATTATTATTCATGATTAAATAGATATAAGATTGGAAAAAAAGTGATTTAAAAATATTTTTAATTATTATTACTGTCTATTTTCCAATAAATGTCAATTAACGTCAGAAAAATTAATGGACTTTTTTTGTTTGTATATAATCTCGAAGGTACGTATCTGTCAAAAAGATGAAATAAATTAAAACACGAATCGTGTAATCAAGCACAAAATATTGGATTCGCTTGCTCACTTTTTGACGGCTTAAATTTGCTGAGCCCTCCGAGATTCCATTTTCCTGAACACGACAATTCTGAATACAACTCTAACACGATGATTCTTTGCGTCTGACTATTTTCGAACATAATGAGTGCGAGAGAGAAGAAAGATGATATGGAACACCAGTTGCCCTGTGCATCGTGGGCCAAGATTTCTGTTGACGTTTCTGTTTAGCATTGTCCGTATTTTCGTATTTTTCCTATACAGACTCTACAAACCACTTGAACAGTATAGAGAAGTGTCAATTTTGCATCAAGCGTCGAGAAGCTCCGTGTAATAACGTGTGACTCACAGGATGATTTTCAAAGAGGAATTCGAAAAAAGAGCCAGACTCAAAGAATCATCGTGTAATAGGGGACTTAGATTAGGAAGATTGAGACCGGTCCCACGGTAGTTTCTGGACAATAGAAGTGGGGTCAGGGATGTCGTGAGGCATATACAAAATATAAACACCGACCTCATAAGACTCATTTCTTGGTGCAAAGCATTGAAGCTGTTGTTGTTTCTATGTGTTTTGAGGCGCCTCAAATGGTCGAATTTATACACGATGAGACTCATGAGTCCGGACTCCAATTTCCTAATCTAAACTGACTAACAGTAGCATAAGAGAACGCACCACTGAGGATCTGAATTGTTATGACAGCTGACCAATCAGAAGTTCGAACAATACATACATCTGAAATTCTATATGTAATATTTGTTGCATTGAACCCGGTCAATTTTTCTTGACAAAATAGAAAATAATAAAGTCTTTAGGATGCAAAACATTTGATTTTGTTTGTTTTGTGTTTAAAATAAAAACAAATATATACAAACAATATTTAATTTTCTAAAATTCTATAACAAATTTTATACAATGACTACTCCACCGAAATTTCCTGGTACTGGATTGGAAGAAGTCAATATACCTGGCCAAGCATTTTTACGTGAAGCATTAACATCCTGCACAGATCCATTGAAAGCAATAGAGAGCTTCCAGGTAAAAATTTGGTTCCATGCGGTTTACTCATCCTCGTCTCAATTTCGTCCTTTCTCACAATCCATGAACAAAATGCACAAAGCTATACCTATGAATATCAACTAAAAAATATATTAACATGCAAATTGATTTTTACCTACCTAAACCCTTCAAAAACAATTTAGCTCATCTTTTGGTACTCCATTTTAGCTAGAGAATGGTGTCCTATTGCCGTCATTGCGGCCAATGCTTCCATTACTCGATTTGCACGGTGTTCGCAGGCTTGACTTTCACACATCTCTTATGGAGGTATGCAATTTGTATATATAAAAATGCTCATAGCTAGTTGAAAATAAATTCTGATTTTAGGAGCTACGAGAGAAACTTATCGGAAGAATTAATGAACTTGGACAGAAAGATTCCCGTGAAAGGGATAAAAAACTCAAGGAATTACTTGTTAAGAGCTTTCCAGTAGTTCGTGTTAAGGCTCTGCGACCTGTGGTAATGTCAATTCTAAGAAATACCACTCACATCGATGATAAATATTTAAGAATTTTGGTTCGTGACCGAGAATTGTATTCAGACACAGACACCGAGGTTAAACGGCAGATTTGGAGAGATAATCAATCGTTGTTCGGTGATGAAGTTTCTCCACTGCTCTCTCAATACATAAGAGAAAAGGAACACGTTCTTTTCGATCACACAAACCTTAACAATCTATTCTTTCATCCATCGCCAAAGTTGCGTCGACAAGGTGAAGTTGTCCAGAAACTAGCCAATATGATCGGAACAAGTGTCAAACTGTACGATATGGTTTTGCAGTTCCTTCGAACTCTTTTCCTAAGAACTCGCAATGTTCACTATTGTACTCTTCGTGCTGAACTTCTGATGGCTTTGCATGACCTAGAAGTTCAAGATATAATATCTGTGGATCCTTGTCATAAGTTTACTTGGTGCCTGGACGCTTGCATTCGTGAAAAAAACGTAGACATTAAACGCTCGAGAGAACTTCAAGGCTTCCTTGACAATATCAAACGCGGTCAAGAACAAGTTCTGGGGGATCTATCAATGACGCTCTGCGATCCATATGCAATAAACTTCCTTGCAACTTCGGCTATTAAGATCCTCCAACATCTCATCAATAATGAAGGTCTTCCACGAGACAATACAATTCTTATATTGCTTTTGCGTATGTTAGCACTTGGTTTGAGTGCCTGGGTTATGATTGACTCGCAAGATTTCAAGGAACCGAAACTCGACAGTCAGGTTGTTACGAAATTTTTGCCAGCGTTGATGTCTTTAATGGTGGATGATCAATGTCGGAGCTTACATGCAAAACTACCACCAGATGAACGGGAGAGCGCACTGACTACAATCGAACATTCCGGACCAGCTCCAGATGCTGTTGAGGCTTATATACAGGAAAGTTCAGTAGCAGCTATTTTGGCTATGTATTATACACTGCACACGGCACGACAAAAAGATCGCATGGGCGTTTTACGGGTGTTAGCAATTTTATCTGCGTGTAAAGATGATAGAGCGTACGAGGACCCATTCTTGCATTCCTTGGTAAGTAAATATGTAGTCATGGCACCTGCATCGCTAATATAAATCACCCAGAGTTGTTTTTCATCATGTAGTTATGTCAAAACAAGAATGAAATGAACAGAAATGAGACTAGTGCGGGAAATAGCTTGCAATTTGAACTCAATCCAATTTTTGACGACTGGTTTTTATTAATATCTTTTTCAGATTGCACTTCTTGTTCCGATGTCAGAAGAATTCACCACTGAAGATTTTTGCACAACTCTTTTTGATGAGTTTCTTTTTGCTGGTCTGACAAGAGATAACGTTACAAGGCATATGCTCAAATTACTTTGGTGAGGAATCACAGATAGCATAGAAATGGGTATTTCACTTTTGAAATTACTACAATTTTAGGTATATACACAGCAAATTACCTGCGGGTCGTCTGGCTACTTTAGTAAAAGCCATGCAGCCGACAACAGCTCACAATGAAAACGTACACAAATTATATGAGTCACTTCAAGAACGAATCGGAAGTACAATGTTGGAGACACCGGTTGCGGAACCACCTGAAGCTGATTTCGATTCTCCATTGAAAAATGTACCAACTCCAGGACCGCATTATTTACAATAAAATTTTTGTTTTTTAATAGAATAATAACAAATAAAAATAACACGAAATTTACAATAGTTTTCAAAACTTGTTTTTTTTTTAAATATGTTATATTTAAAAACAATTTACCTATTTGAAAAAGGATTTTAAAAAATCTCATTTTTGTTAACTATAATTTGTTTAACGGGTTTCTTTTATGTTCCTTTATTCCAGAAATCACGAAGGACCGTAAATGGTACCGTAGAAGATATATATAAATAGGATAAAGAGATTCTCTCTTATATCGTTGTTTTTTATACAAAATGTATAATATAGAAAAGAACTTTTTTTTGTCAAATAAACGCATAATAAGAAAGATTTTTTTTTTAAATATTAATAAATTATTTGAAAAAAATTCCCAAAGCATTGACTAAAAAATGTTATGTATCTTGTATTCGCATACATATCATTCATTAATATCGCTTATATCGTACAAAACAAAAATTTTAAAATGAATATTTTTCAAAATCAAATTATCACGGGGTGATTTCTTAAGGACGTTTAAATTTCTATACAGTGAGAGAAATTTTGTACCAGAATGAGTTTCTTATATCAGATTAATTTTACACATTACTTTATGGAGATGTGCATGGTGCTTTAGAAAGTCCGTCTTATAAGCGAGTTTTTCTTATATGAGATTTTCTTATATCGTCATCTTCTGTAACTTTTTTGTATTTACAGCAATTTTTGTCAGCCATCATTTGGTATAATTAAAAATATGTAGTTCCTGTCACTCTAACAAGAAGACTTTTTACTTGCGATTTACAGTGTTGGATAAAACTAAAAACTTAAAGAAAATTAAGAAAAATCCCTCCATGGATCATACCTTTTAATAACCAACACAATAACTCAGAATTTATTAAAAATTAGTTGGACAAAACTAGAGCACATTTTTGAACTCATTTAAAAAAAACTACAAAAATATGTTGTTTTCCTAATATTAGAGACGAAACTATTTTTTTCAATTACTACACCTTATCGACAAGGCATGGAGTCAATTAGGTTGTCAATTTTATGTATGGTCATAATATTCCAAGCAATTTGAGTTTATAAAAGAATGCAGTCTTATTGCATTTCGTGCCATTAACCAACTGGCTACGAAAAAAGCAATTGACGAGCCAGTTGCTCAGGCTTGTATGTGTTAGTAAAAAAATATGAGTGTATTGCGACTGGCTAGCTAGTACTGGCTCGTGTGGCCTCAGGGTTATTTATAGCTATCCCATTGAGTATTAACACATGTCAAAAAAGTGAGAAGAAAATCACGTATAATAGTGTGGGAGCAAAATATAAAATTTCATCATACACAACTTGACAGCGCATCCGACACGATTTGACATATGTTAATACATGAAAATATTAAGGAACGGTTCTAAAACCCTCACACTTTCAATCCCACTTGGTGGTTTGAGGTTATGGTGAAACTTATTTGTTTGGATACAAGTGTGGAAGCAAAATATGAAAATTATTTTCAGCACACAAATTTGGCAGTCGTATGAAATTCTTTCCGAATTTGTTCTGACATTTGTTAATACATTGTGAGATAATGTAGGAACTTTTACCCAATACAATTTTTTTATTTGCACTTCAATAGGTAGTACAGTACCACTTTCCGCAGGAAAGGATCCAAATACTACTAAAGTAGCCTTTTCGACAGCAGTGATCACAAGCAAAACCACAAAAAAAAAAATGACAATTGACAGTTGACACTACTGCACATTCAGATAGAAAACAAAAATTAATTTTATAGAAAAATTATAATTTTCCTTAACCAAAACCGAGTTTTAGTTCTTTTTTCTTAAATAAATCAGTTTCTATAAAAACAAAACAATAGTCTAACACAATGTCACTGCGTCCGGATGACCATCGGCGGAAATGGGACAAGGCCGAGTATCAAAAGTTAGCCCAGGAGCGCTTGAAAACCATAAAAGACCCCAATGAAGAAGGTAACTGCAAATGCTTTTTAATAAACTCTATTAAACAAAGGATCTTTCCGTGTTTTGGTTACTTTCAGAGCCTGTACAGCGTGAGAATCTGAAACGTCGTGACTACAAAGTCGATTTAGATAGTAAATTAGGCAAAAGCGTTGTAATAAACAAAAACACACCAACCTCCCAGTCCGGTGGTTACTATTGCAATGTCTGTGATTGTGTTGTTAAAGATTCAATTAATTTCTTGGATCACATCAATGGAAAAAAGCATCAACGTAATCTTGGAATGTCGATGAAAGTCGAACGTAGTACAGTTGATCAGGTCAAGGAGCGCTTTCAACAAAATAAGAAAAAAATGGAAGAAAAGAAGAAAGATTACGAGCTAGAGAAAAGATTGCGTGAAGCCAAAGAGGAGGAAGAGCGCTACAAGGAACATAAAAAGGAGAAGAGAAAAGATAGAAAACGAAAAGCTGAAGAAGATTTCAGTGCAGAAATGCCTGGTGATATTGCTGCCATTATGGGTTTCTCTGGCTTTGGAGGATCTAAAAAGAATGTATAAAATTGTGTTCTTTGTTCTATAATTATTTTATTAAAATTATAAAAATTAAATTAGTTAAAAGGAAAATAGTTTAAAAAAAGAGACTTAAATCTCAATGCCAAATGTTATTGAATGTTTTTTCAAAGATAACAATAAATGGCATCAAGTTTACAAATAAATTGATGGGTTTTTGACATGTTGAGGCGAGCATTGGATCCTGAACCAATGGCAATGATCTGGATACCTTACATTTTGACTATAAGCTAATAGAATGAATATAAATTTATTTTCAAATTTAATTAATTACCTTATACGGGAAGGCTTGCTGCAAAAGTTCACTGGTGAATCCTCGTATGACTGCAGCTGGTTCTAGTCCACATAACATTGCAGTTTTTACATAATTACAGTCAGTAATTTCGTTGAGAGCTCTAGAAACAAAAAAAAAAAACAATATAAAATAGCAGTTTTATTTTTGTGTGATCAGCGCTATTTCTTAAAATTTGTCCCTGTACGAAGAAGCATTTATTATGATTTTAAAATTATGAGTTTTTGTTTGACATGTCCTGGGGTAAGCGTACGGGTTATAAGATATGCTCCAAAAATAAAAATACTTTCATATTATTTCATATTTCATTTTAAATAACTGGTTCTTAAAAAAATCTTGGAAATTTAAGTTATTTTTTCGTAATAATGCTTTCACCCCGAATGAAGTTCATAAAAACTTTTGAAATGACATTTTTTCTTTATCACATAAATTTTTTTATTTCAATATTTTCATAAATCTTTGAAACTACAAATAATTTTTCTTACACGAACGCAGTCTACTACGTAAGTGCGAATATGTAATGGAATGGTCATGCATGATAAACAACCCTATAGGGAAAATCTTCCAACATGCCGGCTCCACTGGGCATAAAACATGCTCGGATTATGAACAATGAACATACATACATAAATGTCTAGAAAAAAATAATGGAGGCACAAATAATATAAATGAAGTGGCATGTCCATACAAGTCAGATAACTTATTGGATTGTAGTTTGAGTATTGAGAATTGTTTATGCCCAGTGGCGGCATGGAACGGAAAGCAAAATAATCTTACACAAGTTTGATAAGAATTTCACTGTGAAAGAAATCTGCAAAACCTCAAATCCAAGTTTTAATTATTCAAATAAAAATCGAAACATGGATTGGAAACTCTCAGAATCAATATTATTCGGTTCACTGTAATTTCTAATTTGGTAAGTTCCAGTTGCAAAATCAAAACACGTTGTGAAATAATGCAATTATAAACGCATTCCCATGGTAGATGGAAAAGCATGGCAAATTTGAACTGTCTTGTAAACTTTATTACCGTGTTTTTATTAGTATCACTTGTAGCGCCCAGTGGTCGAAATCCGACCTGATTCTATTCTTAACGCCAACAATATAAAAATAGGATTCTGCAAGAGCGAATGGCTATATACCTTTCAAATAAAAAAATGTGAAAATACGTTGTCATTAAGTCCGTTAAAAAGGGAGGTGCAGAAAGTTTCAGACGTATTAATATATATGTTACCGTTAAAGTGCGAAATACGTTAATGTGCACATTAACTTAACGGTAACATATACAAACAAAGATTAATTTCTTCTTTATTATAAATGAAAAACAAATTTTTTTAATTACATGAAAGGGGAAAACAAAGGGTGTTTTTTTTAGACGTGTGGCTTTCAATCTGGCAATAATTTTATCGCAGTTGGTCTTTTTGACAGCTGTCAAAAAGTTATGCTTAGTTTGGCTACCGTATACATTTTTAAATTGTTCAAAAAATAAATATATTGAAAAAATAATTCTGAAAAACCGGCAGGTATTTATATATTTTTTGAATAAAATATTGATGAATTGGTTGATTACTTTAGAAATCTACAAAAAAAAAAAAATGAGTTAATAAAATGTTTGGGGTCAGTAAAAATTTAAAACAAGTCCAAAATCTTTTGGTAAATTCAGATTTATTCTAAAAATTTTTTTGGTTTCTATAGAATGCGATTTATTTTGTATCCACTTCGAGTTGCCAAATGTATATACCGATTCATTTTAAGCTCATTTTTTTATTTGAAATAATTTTCATTCATATTTTGAACAAAATTCTTACAACCCAAATAATTTACATAAACCGATTCAAAAAAAATATTAAAAATTGTTTTATTTTATTATTATATTTTTGTTAAATAAAAAAAATCAATTCTGTTACCCAAATGAAATGCAAAAATGGTCAAATCGAGACCACTCCTTGTATATTTGTATATGTAGTTGGATAGAGCCTAAGGTTTGGTTAGGTTAGGTTGAAGACGTCGTGAAGGCCGACACACACTGAGTTGGTCTATTGTGACACCACATGAATTTAGGAAAGCCCTATTCCTTACTCGGTGAACCATTTGGAGCTTGTTATAAGGCGCAGTAGACTGCCTATGCCCAAGTTTACCGATTTTCTTTAAGTTTGGAATAGTTACATTTTTATAAACATAATCTTTGAAGAATTATGTTGTTTCTACCAAAAACCACAGATTTATTAATATACCTACATTTATAAATCTAATTTAAAAAAATCATCAACAATTGTTAGAGCAACTTTTGAGATAAATAATCTTTGCCTTAACGGTTGTAAGTACCGTAAGTAGCGTTATTTTTGGAGCTAAACAAAATTCGTATTTTCCTTTTAGGGAACTACAAGAAACCACAAGTTCAAAATTTGATGAAAATCGCCACAGTCGATTAGGCTGTTAATAATAATAATAATGATAATAATAATAATAATAATAATAATAATAATAATAAAAATAATAATAACAATAGTAATAATAATAATAATAATAGTAATTATGTCGCGAAAGACTTAAAACAACAATTATGTTGTAGTGCATATCTAATTGTAACAGATTTCTAGAATGCGAACTTAAGATCGTTGGGCAGACGTAATGTGTAATGCAATTCAATGAGTTAAGACTGTGATATTGGAATGGGTCAGTAAAAATCTGTTCTAAAACCATTTTTCCCACTGCTTTCTTAATTGTACCTACTCTATATTTTTTTTGAGCTATTGTAAAAATTACTCCATATTTAGCGGACCATCCAACAGCATAGGTTTGATTCGTGGTGAAGATTAGGGCCAAATTCCATACACTTTTACCCATTCCCCTTGACACTCAATCTCTCCTCTAAATTCCTGATATTTTTTTTCCCAATTCAATCAGATACAACAAAAAATCGAAAAATCTTTTAATTTCTAGTTGAGAAATTTACTTCCACAGGTTTGTATACCCGCTCCATCAAAATGACAGAGAAAAATTTATGAAATTTATAAACTAGCTATAAATACAATTCTGATCAGCCATAATACTTACTGACAACGAAGTGTATCGTTAATATTTTCATACCAGTCTGGTGATCCTTCACAATCAAGAAATTCTTCACGAAGTTCCGGTAAACAGTCTCCAATCTTGCTTATTTCTAATGAAAAAATTATTGAATTATTTTTTTTATCAAAATAAACTTACAAAAATTTACGTTTCTTCAAACGACTATCACCCTGACAAACACTTGCATCGAAGAACTTGACAGTTTTCAGAAGTTTCATGTAGAGATTCTCTGAACTCAAGGGTATGCATCCTGTTTGGGTTTTGTTGATTTTTCCCATCGCTTCAGATACACCTTTACAGGTCTCTTGTAAGGAATCAGCAGTTAATAACATCAAAACTCGTTCGGGGCTTACAATATACATTTTAGCAAGCTGTAGCATAATTTGATTTTCATCGCACATTTCTTTTGGAATTTTCTTAAATTATTTATTTTTATTTATTTGAAGAGATACTTATGTATGTACATATATAAAATAATCTATCAACTTACTATATCTGGACAATCGGTATCTTTGTCATCGACTAAATTTGATACATAAGTACTGAAGAAGGATAAATCAACAAAACTGTAAGCCTTTCTTATTGTAACATAAATTGTTATAAAAAATATCAGTGATTTCATGTTGTCAAGTAAAATATTGAACGAAGTAGTTTTTTTAAATATTTTTTTTTTATTTCAGGATTGTTCTATGTATATCTAAATAAATAATTATTTTTTGTAAAGTGCTCAAAGTAACACTTTTTATATTTATCCAGCCCATTTAAATATTTAATTTGTAAGTTCAATAGTTTTTTGTTGGACAGCATTGAGTTTAGGTAAAGACAAACCCATTTTCAGTGGGAATGTCCCATGGAATGGTAAAGTAATCGTCGGGAAGAGGGGTGCAATGTGTTGACTTGTAATCTCGGAAATGCTTTTTCAACTAAAACCAAAAGAATTTTAGATAATTGCTTTATATTTCCAAAAGTAAAATTACAAACAAATATTAGACTCACCAAAAATTCAGCCATTTGAGTACGGACCTCGGCACTGTAATCTTCACCAATGGCCATTGGAAAAGTTTTTCCCTTATCAGACGCATAAGTTATTAAACGACTCATGCATAGATCGTCATTACTCGCTAAAAAATATCGCATATCATATCGGAATTAAAATTGAAAAAAAAAAAAACAAACCGTTGGCATTTGAATCAATGGGTTTTGTCAGTAGATTTTTAACCCTGGTGAGTTGTTGGGACTGAAATATATTTGGATACCGATATTTTAATAAACTTAGAAGCAAAAAGTTTCCTCGGTTTGTTTCGATATGGTTGTCTCTACAAAATATATATTGGATAAATTAAGCTTAATGATGCTGATTAAGAATCTTTTCTTACTCTGCAATAATTTCGTCTTCAGTTCGACGAATAAGTAAAACCGGCCCTCCATATTCCATTAGCATTTCTGAGTTGTGCAAATTCACATATTCTCGAATTGCTAGTCTAACAATACCCGAAAGGCTGGCAGGCATCCGTGGTGTAGCCAGATGTAGCAAATCATCAAAAGTAGCATCTAAAATCTTTAAAAGATGATTAAAACATTTCAAAATTAATAAATTAAATCAAGCAAGCTATATAAATTATATTTTAATAAATAATAATTTTAGTTGGTAAGACTATTTGTGATAATATAAGACCGAATAAAATTACACAAAATAATAAAATTATAATTTAGTGCCTCATCTTGTACTTTCGTCAGTAGTTTTGGCTTTTTTGCTAAATTTGAACACAGACAAAAGTTATTAGTTAGATCGGATAAGAGTTTTTCTTAGGATATATTTTCAATCGTCCCAATCTTTTATTTTCTTACTATCACTTCCATTGTGCTAAAAAGTTTTTGCTAACAATAATTATTAAAATTATTGATTTCCAAGCATAAAGAATTAGTTAAAAGAATCTCCCAAGCCAACGTGAATTATTGAAACAACTTTTTCTCTTGATGTTTTACTAGTAACGTCGCACCTCTTTAGTGTAGTTGATTTCAATTCGTTTTCTTTCCGAATTGTTCGCGTTGGCTTGGGAGAGCCTTAATGATAAACTTCATAATTTTGTCCAGTAGATTCAAAAGCAACGTAATCCACTTTAAAATAAAATGCACGACTGGGTTGCACGTACTTGCTCTTATGTTCAAGACGCTGAGGGTTTAAGAAAATTATATGTAAATACTTGGAAGTTATAAGAGAAAAATTTTGAAAAGAATGAAATACGATATTTAAATAAGACGAAAAAAGAACGCCATTGATTGAATATAATTTTATGGAAAAAAAAACAATCTGAAATCGTTGAAGCGGTTTTCTCAAAAATAATTTTAATACAATCAAATTCTTAAAACATTTTTAATGAAAACTTTTGGTATGCAAATCTTAAGTACTTATTTATTTATGTAGATAGAACAATAATATTAAAGAAAAAAGACTTAGATACATGATTTTGAAAAAAAATCGAAACTTTTTAATGAGAAAATTCAAAATTAAAAAAAAAAAAACGTTATATGAAAGATACAATTAATAGTTGTCATTTCAAATTTTTTATAGTTTTTTGTAGTACATCATCGTTAAGTGAAAATTCCTCAACTCTATTTTTATAGAAACCGAGAAACCTCTTGTAAAAAATCAAACATTATAAAATTAATTTTGGTAAGTTAAAATCCTTAAAAAGTACAGATGCCTCAAAATAAAATAATATGGAGTTAAGGAGTATTTATTGAACGGCGACGATATATCGTACAACATACAAAAAAAGTTTTATTAAAATCGTAGGAGCCGTTTATAAGAAAAAATATATTGTCCTTAACGGTTTTTAAACATTTGTATTGAAGGTACCGTTATTTTTTCATAGAAGTAAAATTTTTTCTTAAAATATTTTAAAGAGTGTAAAAAACCATCAAATACCGAGTTCTATAACAATTGACCATGTAGTTTTCAAAATAATTTGATTAAAAAAATTTGTTTGAACATTTTTTAAAAATCAAAAAAATATTTTTTGAGAATTTTGGTAAGAAAAACTATTATTACTACATATATTTTTTAGAAGCTTCTGTACAAAAAAAATTACTAAAATCAGTATTACCATTTTGAAGAAAACCGAAAATTAAAAAAATGGTTCTCTGAAAATATAGCCCTTACTAAAAGAAATTTATGAATTTTTTTTAAGAAAAGTTGTGGAGCCATTTAAAAAAAAGAGCTTGTGAAATTAAAAAAAAGGTATGACAATCGCCGTTATTTTTTGTTCTAAAAGTAAATTAAAAAAAAAAAACATGTGGACAGATTCACCAAAAGCCACTATGTATCAAGTGTAAACAAATCGATCCAGCTGTTGAACGAAAAGACAGACAGAATTGTAAGACCCACTTTTTTTTGTTTTACGTTATGCAAAACTTGTCTTACCTATTATCGCAAGTAAAAAAAGAGTTAACGATGCATTTTAACTCTTTCTTTTAAAATATATCTTCACCTACTTTTGAAGTTTCTAAACTTTTCAAGCCCACGTCTTTTTATAATAAGTATATAACAATTTGAATACTTACAATTCCTTTAACCTCTGGATACTGGGAAGCGGCATAAATTGAACTATATCCACCAATGCTCCAGCCAAAAAACAATATATTTTCAACAGCGAATCCTAACTTGTGAATAGCAAATTGAACAACAGCATCAATTGCATTTTTATCTTGTTCAGGGAAAGGTTGTCCCTAGAAGGAATAATAAAAAAATATACAAAAATGTCAATACTAGACCTATACTCAAAAAATAAACAACATACAGTGCTTCCTTCAAAACCAGGGTGATTCCATCCCAAAACTGAGTATTTAAGTGACAATGGTGTAGACATAATACCGATTTCATAAAATCCAGCATTTCCTACAAACATATAAATAAATTAAAATTAATTTATGGACTCTTTTGCAAAATGTTACATTATGATGACATTCCTAAACTTGTTTGCATCATACAAATCTAATTTATTTAACTATTTGTATTCCTCTTTTTGTTTTAGTGCGGAACAAGGTAACTTGAACGAAAATTGTGTTGTCTTTTTGTCATTTTTGATACAACTTTTGTGTCAATCAAAATAGAGTGGAATTTTTAAATAACCTATGTATGTATGCTTTTTTGGTCAATTTGTATTTTAATGCAAATAAAAAAAGATTACCATCTTTTTCAAGATTATCAACAACTTTGTGTTATCCACGACTTTTTTAAGGTCAAACGTGCCCCTGATACTTTTGAATTTTATCAAAATATTTAAAACAAAATTTTTTATTGGACCTTTTTACCAGTTGTAAGTTTCGTGGCGATAGTGACATGATTTTAGAGTTTTGACTTTATTTTATATCTGTACCTTGGCTCAAAAAGGGCCAATATACATATTTTACAATATTGACTTTAGTATACTTCTTGACTCACTGGAAAATGTTCAACGACCGGATAAGGGAAAATATCCACCAATCGATATGTTATAATGTTATGAGGGTCAATGATACCGATGGTTTTAGAAAGTTTTTTTTTTAAGTAATAAGCATTATTAGAAATTAAAAAGCTAAATTTTCGAGTTCCCAAAAATCAACAAATTAGACATTGTCCCTTTTAGAACCAAGGTACAGATATAATCCAAAATAAGTACATATTACTAAAAGTCTACTAGTGATATTAAAGTTTTTTTTCCTTATTTGATAACATCGAAAAAATTGGTTCTGTTTCAAGATGATATTTAAACAAAAAGTTATTTATTCCAATGTTCTTAAAAACGATAATAAATATTTACTTACCCTCTGAGCATATCACAATAGTTTTTCCATTTATACTCTTATTGCGGTTGTCTACAAATACAGTATCAATGTCATTCCGATCTACGGTTTTAATCTTATAACGTATTCCATGTTCCTCTTCGATAAGTTTTGCGCGACCAGAAATTAACATTGGTCCTAAGAAAAAACATAGTATTTCTAAATTGTTAAATCTTATTTAAAAAAAAAAACTTACTCAAATAGCTTTGCAAAAGCTTAACCGAACCAGGATATATCATCCTAATGCCAAAAGTATGAATAGCAATATAAGCAGCAATTTCACAAGGCAAAGATGAGAACCAAAAGGGTTTCTGACGTGGAATTCTCTTCGATGACGATGATGGCACTATTTTCTTTCCATCGTCGCTACTATAGAACACATCAAGGATTAACAGAGATAGATGTAAAATAGACAAAAGTAAGCATACTATTGAAGGTTGAGAACATCAAAGTCGACGTTCCAATATTTGAAATCAAAATCAAATAGCCTTAATGACTTCTTGGCCTCTTCTGAGTTATTTGATGATTTGGCTTGTTCCAGTGCCTTGACAAGTTTGTTGTATGATCGCGACTGTGACCTACCAATCCCGCGCATACACATGGACAAAACTACAATGATACCAATACTAGTTGTGAATTTAGCCAAAGAAGAAATTGAGTCTGCGACAAGGTAACCGCGTCGATATAGGAATGTGACGATAAGTGGTGATGAATAATATCCAATGTTCCACATCATGGAAAGCTAATTTAAGTTGTGAAATTATGCGTGTACGATATAAGATAAAAAAAAGAATTCATTACGAAACCAATATTCAACAGTAAAACATTAGAGAAAAATAGACGAATCGATAGAAAATGCTTACGGTAGAAAGAATTTGATCTCCGAATTTTTCTAAGCCTCCAGGTTCGTACATTTTCTATGAAAATGAATAAAATTAAGAAGAAAAATGACAATGCATACATTTAAGTGCAGTGAATTACCTGAAGAGAACCCATACCATATTCCATAAATAGTTTTGGTGCAAAAACATAGCTTAAGATAGTCATTATTTCGGTTTTGCGAAGATTTTTTTTTTGTTTTTTACAGAAAAATTATTTATTTTTATGTTCGATCTTTCGTAGACCAACCAAACCACCAGTCTCCCTGTCCCTATTTTATTTGCTTTCCCTTTTGCTAAAAAATCAAATTGACATAAGTGTCAAAATATATTTTGACAGCACCGCAATGTCGGCGATGATGGGAAAAATGCAATTCAGCCGGCCGCGTTCGTAGGACCACTAATGGCCGTATTCTCCCCACAGTACACAAATAGATCAATATGTGTATCGTGTATTTTCCCCATTTCCGTTATTCTAGTTGAGTTGGTCCGCGGTCGTCGGTAGGAGATTCGATTTTCTTTCATGGAATTCCGCGTGAAGTTGATGGTGCATATCAATTTCGGGATGGAAGATGCGAAGAATTATTTGGAAATATTAAGAAATTAAAACAAATCCTGCCAACCGTGGGCGAAACAAACTCGAACAAATTGAATAAGCTAATGGAAGACTGACGTAGGCGGTAAGGTAGGAGAGAGTCTGACAGCCTAAAAAGGTGACAGGCTGACTGTTCTATGCAAAAGCAAGTACAAATGTCAAACGCAATTTTTTTCCACCAGTAGCATTGTTTTGCTCAATAAGAATGAGCGTGGTGAATATACAATTTATTTTCTTTGGACTAGTTCACAGTTAAAAAAAATTTAAACGTCAATCATTTTTCCCGCAAAAATCGCTCCCATAAGAAATAAGTGATTTTTTTTCGTCAAGGAACTGTCTACTTAGCCTTAGACTAAAAAACAGAAATAATTCCTCAGTGGTGCGTTTCTTTTCTCTACAATATGTTAACAATTGTTGACACTGATCGTTTCTAAATTCTAAAATTGTTACAAAGTGTAACAGTATGACGTCATATAATCGTTCCTAAACTCAATGTTGAAGTGTCAGAATGTTACACCCCATCTCCTCGATATGAATTGAAAGTGTTAATCTATCCAAACACTTGAAAATTAAATGTTTTCAATTTGTAATTATTTTTTGTTTACTTTTCGTTCTTTCAATTTGGAATTATTTCCATTATTTGAAAATGTATTTTCAATTTAATTTATTTTAGTGTTGTTTTTGAGTTTTGAATTGTTTTATGATGAATTGACTTTCTTTTTGACATTGTATTCTTACAATTTGTAAAAGAAATTTGTGCTCATAGTTAGTTAAAGTTAATAAAAATTAACAGCCGAATTTATTAGATTTTCTTAAAATGCCTCTTAGAGGTCATTTAGTTAAGTTTGCTTAAATATTTAAGTTGCCTTTAAATAACGTTACTTAAATTCTCATCTATAATCAATTTTCCATTGCTACTTAACTAAACGATTGAAATGTAACGTAACGTGAGAAAACTCACTAATACATGTTCTTTTCAGCTGTTTGTTGACAGCTTGCAAACAAATTCAAACAAAAGATGAGCACATGTATTTATAGGAAAGAAAGAGAAGCAACTGGTTCCTGATGCTTTGATGCTTGTGTTCAGAAACTCTATTATTCAATTCTTTGATTCACACCTTGGCCTTTTGATAGAAAAATATGTAAATAAATCGAAACAATTTATTTTACAATTCATTTTTCTAAAGGAAACCAAAAATCTTAAAACTTTCATTAGGTACCCACAGCAAAAATATGAAAACTCTACCCACAAACATACATAGGTATATCTATATTTCTGAAATAAAAAAAAAAACATTAGTCTCGAATGTCAAAATATGTTTAAGATGGCTTTAAGTAACCTTTAAACGCGGTGAATGGCGTTTAAGTTAAGAAGCATTTAAGTAACGTTGCTTAAAAGTGAAAATTGATTATAGATACCGATTTCGCACTTAAGAGCAACTTAGAGGCATTTTAAAGTTACGAAACCTTTAAATTTCCTTTATAAATACGGCTGTAAGTTTTCAAATTAAATGCTATTTTTTTCAATAAATTCATGGCAATTCCTATGTTTCCTTGATTATTCATCCTAAATGCATTTCGGTTTTTTTCCACCTTGCCGTTTGACACATCAACAATACTTTCAACATTTATCGTTCCTAAATGAAATGTTAAAAAGTGTAACATTCTTGACAATGACATTTCAACATTTTTTTCTTGACACTTTTAAGGCTTTGTTGTTGTTTAGCGTTGTGTATTTGTCATATTTTGTACTATTGTGAATGATTCGCTGCGAATCGCTCCGTATTCGCGTTGGTTTGGGTCAGCCTTTAAGGCTCTCCTAAACCAATGCGTTGGTTTGGGTCAGCCTTTAAGGCTCTCCTAAGCCAATGCGTTGGTTTGGGTCAGCCTTTAAGGCTCTCCTAAACCAATGCGAATCCGCAGCGACGATGATTTTTTGTTGTTGTTTAGCGTTGTGTATTTGTCATATTTTGTACTATTGTGAATGATTCGCTGCGAATGCGGAACGATGAGCCCTCAAGAAATATATAAGGTTCTCCCAAACCAACGTGAATGCGGAGCGATTCACAGCGAATCATTCACAATAGTTCAAAACATGACAAATACACAACGCTAAACAACAAAAAAAATTCGTCGTCGCTGCGGATTCGCGTTGGTTTAGGAGAGCCAATATACTTGCTAAATGCTAAATGCTTGAGACATTTTTATATAAAATTTTGTGTGTTCATTATTGTGGATAGTTCACTATTTCGAGATTCACTAAATCGAGTGTGTCCTATGTAGGTATTTATTTCTACAGTCAAAGTTTCAGTTATCTTTCTCACATTTTTTACTTCTGCCCATCACGTGTCCCTTTTCAATTCACAACTAAAGCCTTAACTACATTCACCACTTTTTGCAAAATTACAAAAGTAAAAATATTTTTTCTCCAGCTGCAGTTGTTCTGTGAAAAAGAATATACTAATTTTTTCCTAAGCCAGAATTTAAGCTTTTCGCAACATTTTTAAAAGTTTTCCAGTGGCCTTTTTGGGGAGCTCCATAGCGCCGTTTGTAAGGGTTGCAAAAAATACTTCTTGAGTTATATTTGTAGGAAGTTATGTTCACTATACAAATTTGCATGTATGTTTTTTCGTTTTTTTTTAGCCAAAAATCTGAGAAACACTTACCCAAAATGAGTTTAAAAATTTTCACTTTAGTACTTTTTCGTTTTTTTGGATTATGTAGTTAGGGTTTAAAGGTTTCTCACCTTGCTTGGCGCTTGGAAGACAGACAAGTAGTTCGTTTTTAATCATTGGTCAATCGGTAGGGTATCCATAATCCAAAAATTTTCAGATACGTTGAGTTGTTTTTGCATCAGCTGTTCTTTAACAAGGGACTACAACACAACACACAAACAAATCCGGATCGCTAAAGATACGTTGCCCAATGCGCCCATTCTGCCCGCACTTCCAGCCCGCTTTGTTTTTGGCCCAGCCTTAACCATTTTCAGTGTTTTTGGCATTACTTACCATGGAAGCTTGCTGCCAAAATGCATGTTGTCAAACGTCAAGTACACGTAACAAATTTAGCACAGCAGCAGCGCAAGGACAGCCCGGTTCCTCAGAAAATCTAGTTTTTCTTAAAAAAACCAAAGTATTCTTATTAAAAGAATAAATTACTTAATCACAAAAAAAAATTATACTACTAACATAATGGCTTCCAACATTTCCAAAGCAAACAAAACAAAAGGTGTTGCTCCAAGCACAACCAACAAAAAACCAGAAAACCCCAATAATAAGTCTCAACAATCAAAAAAATTCAAAGAAATCCAAAATAAAAACATGGAAATGGCCAAGAAAATAACAGAAAACTATGAGTCCAGTTCTGATGAAGAAGAACTCGATGGTGGAAAAATCTTAGGTAGGTTCCTTCTTTCAATTCTTGTTGCTCCAACCCATTTTAACTAATAACACGATTGAATATACTTTTCAGAGAAATTGTACAAAAACTACACTGGTGGCAATGATCAGCTCCAAAAGACTGCAGGTTTTCTAGAAAATGTATTACAATCAGGGTCTGCAATATGTCTCATTTGCATTGGATCGGTTAGGAGGGCTGATGCGGTTTGGTCCTGCAAGTTCTGCTACTGTGTGTTCCATTTGTTGTGTGTTAAGAGATGGGCTAATGATAGTATTGCATTGCTCAAAGACAAAGGTTCCGAAGAGCAGGGATATTACAATAATTTGGGTGAATTCGTTCCGAAAAAAATTAAAGCTGTAAAGTGGTGTTGTCCACAATGTCGACGAGACTACCAACCCCAAGATAGACCAACTCAATATGAGTGCTTTTGTGGTAAAGAAGTTAACCCCATTAATCAGGAATGGATAGTGCCACATTCTTGTGGTGAATCTTGTGGAAAGGCATTACAACCCGAATGCGGTCACAAATGTTTGCTTCTATGTCATCCTGGTAAGTAATTTTTGCATATATTTCATCCTGCAAGATTTTTTTGTTTGTTTTTGTTATCCGATGGAAATCTATAAACTTCACTTGGTAATAACCGGAACCAAATAGTGTGGGGCTCTTACCGCACGAAAACCACCGGTAAATCAATACCAATGTATAAAAGATCGATAAATGATTCTTCTTTCTTATTGGTATCACATTGAGGAAGTTTTGAACTTTTCCATAGCTTAAAGCACATTGTCTAGTACATTTAAGACGGTCTCCATTTTCGAGTTGTTATGACTTTACAGTCGCTGATTGTGTCATATAGCGTGTCTTCTAACCACTTCTGTACCATTCCTTTTTAAATTTCACAATCGTTATTTCTTATGTATCAAGGAGCGTTTATTATTCCACTAACGATTTTTGCTTTGCAATTTTTGGATGAATTAACCAATTGTTTTCTATGTACAGCCCCATAGTTCGAGTAATTAGTATTTTATATATTTATATGTTCTTCTCTTTTCTTTTTGAGGTGCTCTTTTTATTTTTGCACTTAAATCGTGCAAGACAAAAATGTTTTAATTCAATTCAAGAAAAAATATTAATCTTTTCAATTAAAGGGCCTTGTCCTCCCTGTGCTCAGAGCATATTTTCAAGCTGCAAGTGTGGAAAATCTCCACCGAAGACACTTCGTTGCTTCCAAAAGACATGGACATGCGAAAGAAAATGCTTGCAGATTCTTCCTTGTGGCAAGCACAAATGTGATCAGGTTTGTCATTCCGATAAACAATGCCCACCTTGCAGCAAATCCAGTCGTCAGAAGTGTGTTTGTGGCAACGAGGAAGCAATGAAAAACTGTTCCCAGAGAGTTTGGCAGTGCAAGAAGGTAAAGTTTCACCTTTTTCTTGATCAGGCAAAAATTAAAAAAAAAACATTTTTCTTAAAAGGTCTGCAACAAAAAATATAGTTGCGGTCTACATAGCTGCAAGCGAATTTGCCATAATGATGAATGTGGGGATTGTCCGTTAAGCCTTCCAAGATCATGTCCATGTGGAAAAACTGTAAGTACTCATTTGAAATAGAAATGTATTTTTAAATTCACATGGATTTTAAAATACTTTCAGAGAAAAACAGCACCTTGCAACGAACCAATTGATACTTGTGAAGACACTTGTTACAAGTTACTCTCTTGTGGAAAGCACTATTGTACACAGCGTTGTCATAAAGGCGATTGCAGCTTGGTAAGTCATTTATTTTTCTTAATAAAGCTGTTTATCTGGCTTAAAAAAATTATTAGGCGTTTTCCTTTGGAGGTGGCAAAGTACTCATGAGTACTTTGCTAACCTTTTTTTAAAGGAACACATAAAGCTAGAGTTTTCATGCTCATGAGTACTTTTCCACCTCTAAGGGAAAACAGCTACTATCAACTACACATGCTCTCATGTGCGAGGAGATACATTTCACATGGGAGATCAGTTTTATGCGTTACATTGAATAAAATTAGTAAAGTACAGTACTTTGGCACTTCCAAAGAAAAACGGCTATTATTGATTGCAGTTTAAACCGCTACTGCTGCTATAACGTTAAAAACTGTGATAATCAGGAAAACCAATCTTTATCAAAAAAACGTGTTTAACGTTTGAAACGCTCTGCATTTTATATTTTAATTCTATTTTCATTGTGTTTTATTTATTAACAATTTTGTTTTGATTTAGTGCTTGATTGTCACGAAAAAGACATGTCGCTGTGGTATGCATGAAAAAGAGTTACCTTGTTGGAAGGCTTTCAGTTGTGAGACAAAGTGCAAGAGGATCCGAGATTGTGGAAAGCATGCTTGCAACAAAAAGGTTTTATTTTTTTTTTAATTTTACTAAGAGTGTATATAACCTAATTTTAATATTCTAGTGCTGTGATGATCAATGTCCACCATGTGATAAGGTTTGCGGAAAATTGCTTTCTTGTAAAAAACACAAGTGCAGTTCAGTTTGTCACGATGGTCCGTGTTATCCTTGTAAATTACAATCTCAAGTTAAATGTCGCTGTGGAAGTACTTGTATTACAGTGCCCTGTGGTAGAGAACGTAGAGCACGTCCAAATTGTATGGAACATTGCAGGTAAACGTATACATTATTTTTAATAAGAAATTACGGTTTTATCACATTATTTTTATTTTTTATTATTATTTAGAATTCCCTCCAAATGTCATCACCAAAATAAACACAAATGCCACAAGGGCGATTGTCCTTCATGCAGCCAAGTGTGCGGATTGAAAAACGACACTACGAATTGCCAACATTTATGTGCAGCTCGTTGTCATGCTGCTGTGAAGGTTTCTTTGAAAAATAACTCTACTAACATATTTGAATATAAGTTTGATAATGTGAGTTTATTTGATATTTTTCTTGGTTTTATTATAGTAAAGAGATTTTTTTTTTTTCAGTATGAAATCAAACAAATGCCACATCCGAAATGTGAAAAGAAAGTAATGGTTGCTTGCATTGGTGGTCATGAGATTGCCGAATGGCCATGTTGGAATTCCAAGCCAACTTCATGTCAACGTCTTTGCGGTCGTAATTTAAAATGTGGCAATCATCACTGCTCTCTAGTTTGTCACAAAGTACATAGTCTCGATGATAAAAATGTAAGTTTTACCAAAGTATACACATCGAGTGGGGATTCTCAAAAGTGGGGGAACTCAAAAGTCGGCAGTAGTCATGGCTGCCGGCGATAGATTGTTCGAAGCGAGATAAATTGCCAATGGCACAAACAAACGGTGCCAATGATATTTTTCGAATAGATTATATAGGGTCAAGGGGAGTGGCAGGAGTGAGGTCGTTTTCTGTAAGGATACTTCTCAAGGCAAGTATTTGGCCAAAACCCTGACATTACTCCTGTTTTTTGAAAGAGTGAGTAGGCAGCTTAACTAATTTTTACACATAAACAACGAGTGAACATAATTTTGGTCAGTAATCAGAGTGAACATAGAATGAATATAAATTGTTGTAATCGAAAAATTAATGATGGCGCTCAATTTGGTAATTCGGTTGCAGAGTAAATATTCCTACCTCACTAAAAAAAATAAATAAATAAATAAATATTCACACCATAAAGGTAGGCTATATGTACCTACCAAAAGACACTATTTCAACCAGCTATTCCAATCAAAAGGTAGGCTATACCAACCTAAGGATGACTTTACCAAGGCAGGGTATACCAATTTTGAAATTTAAAAAAGTGAATGTGGTAAAAGAGAACCAACTGAAGTCTCTACGGATAATAGCTTCGAGTAATTTAATACAATTTTTGAAGCTAGATGCTTGCCTGGACTATATCCTATCAATGCAGAATAGATACATCCCATCAAGCAAATTAGGGAAGGGAGTCAGTTTTTATATCTTAAAGGAAAGAAATGCACTATGAACTGTGCGTAGGGTTGGCCAATGGGACCCGAAAAGTCTTAATTTCCGTGACTGGAAACGTCTGAGTCAAAAGTTTCTTATCAAAATGTATGCAAAAACCAATCCTCTATTCGAGCCCAAAACAGGCCGCTCCAAATATTCTGAAAGAAAAAGTTGAGACCAAGGTGGCTCGATCTCTAAACTGACCAAAGTTAGTACCCCAAAAGCGCGATTGACCGATCCGAAAGAAAGCTGTGCATTATGAACCGACGTCGCCTACAATGTCCGCCAACAAAAACCCTTTAGCTAGTCCATTCGATAGAAGAGATTAAATCATGAGCAATGGGCTCTAGTAGAGAAAGCTACTCGATTGTCTTTATGAGGATTTGCTTACCTTAACTCCTTTGCTTTTATTATCTTTACTATATTGCAATTGCGTTTTACGATTGTGGTTTTTTTAAAACGATATTTGTAAGTTGTCACATTTATTATGTTTGTTGTTTGGGTTTACATTTTTTGACTTTATCTGGCAATATTTTCAAGTATCCATAATCGTAACCGTAAATCATAATCGGTCAATGTCGTGACTATTGTATCTTTTTTGCCTTTGGTTTTGTAATACGGGCCCTGACTTTCCCAGTGCAGATTGGCAGGTCATGGAGATGGGAGCTTACAAAATCAGACCAAGAATTGACTATCATGCTTAACCATGAATTGCTGTAGAGGATTTAAGCTATGCATTGGAATAAATGAGGTTAAGGTACCAGTAACGGTGGCCAACGATAAAAATAATGAGAAAAAAACTAAGAAAGGTGCTACAACTTAATCTCTAACACAGTAAGTCGGTCTCTTCCACTTTCACCTCTTTTTGCAAAAAAACAATAAATACAATAGAGCCACTGATAAATGTGTACAATATGTATGTGTTTGAACTTAGTTCAAAGGTTATACCCTGTTGCAAGGAGTCAGCATAATTTAATAAACGTACGCATTATTGCGAACAAAAATATTTCTATTTCCCTCCTAGTTAGAAAGAGTAGGACCCCCAGTATTGATTTGACCTCTTGAGTCGACATACCAAGTAATGAACCAACCTCTGACAGGTTTTGACGCAAGTGCTTATCATCTACTGTTGGATAGTACGAACACAAATGTAAGAGGTGAATCACTCTGAATAAATTATTATAAGAACAAAATTTTGATATTAAATAAAGATAATGAACTAACATTTATAAACAAGAACCTTGGATCATTACTTGAAAAAAAAAAAACGTTTTACAAAAATTCTCAAACAGTTACAAGTAGTCTACAAGTAGTGGTAAGAGTAGGAAATCAATAAATTCAAGTAGGAATTAATAAAATTATTATAAGAGCCAAATAATATTTTTTATTTCTACTGCCCGTGATATCGTATCGATACGGCTATTTTTTGCTAACACGGTCATCTAAATATTGGATTCGTAATTTTTCTCTAGGAACAAGAAGGTTGCGGATCATGCACTGAAGGATGTGAAATTAAACGACCACCAGGCTGTGTTCATCGTTGCAAAAAAAATTGTCATCCCCCCCCATGTGAACCATGCCTTGCACAAATTAAAGCAACTTGTCATTGTGGACTAGCACAGGTTTATTACAAATGCTCAGAATATTATTCAATTAAAGGTGCTGCCCAAGACATTGAGGAACGCCAAGAAAAATTGAAGAGTTGCGGTAGTCGGTGCATTAAAAATGTAAATCATTTTTATCTTAAAAAGTTATCTTCAAGAATTAATTTTTGTTTTCTTTTAGTATTCATGTGGTCACCGCTGTTCAGCTGAATGTCATTCAGGACCATGTCCATATCCACAAAACTGCCGTAAAAAGGTCAAAATCTACTGCCAATGTAAGCGCATTAAAGCCGAAGTCTCTTGTGAAAAATCCCGATCTAAGGATTCATTCATACCTTGCGATGATATATGTCTAGTCATAAAAGCTGATTCAGAAAGAATAAAACACGAAGAAGCGGAGAAACGGAGACTTGCCGAAGAGGAACGTAATCGCATCGAATTGGAACAGTTTGAGAAGAGATTTGGCAAACGAAAACCAAGGGAACGTAAAGTAATCGCACAAGAAATCAAAACAAACAACAATCAAATGAAATTACTGATTGGGACTGCAGCAGCTATAGTTGTAGCTGCTGCGTTAACTTTTTATTTGTATTCATAAGTAGTGAAGTTGTCTTTTACTTTAAGAAAATTAGTTTTTAACAATAAACATCTATAATATTTGAGCTTTTTTCTACGTAACAAGTTTTGGATGTAAATAATAAAAAAATAAATTTAAATAAATAAAAATAGTTTTCGAAAGCATTTGTCGGTTTTTGTTGCCTTTAAACAGTTTTTGGCTTTTTGTAAATATATGCTGCCAAAAATACAGAGGAGCTTAAAAATACTGATATCATGAAGTTTGCTAGCAACATGGGATCGGCCGATTGAACAAACACCGTGTAGACTCGAGCTGAAAAGAAGTTTCATTTTAGTTGAAAATTATTTAAAGAAAAAGTTATGTGGGCATATTCACAAATGTCGTTTAAGCTATTACTAAGCACATCAGGAATTTATCATATGGAAACTTCAGGAAAACTCCAGACTTGGCTTGTAATAGATTAAACAACATGTATGAATGTGTCCCATTGTTTTTTTAACTTACTTAGATTAGTAAATGCCGACAGCGCCCATGTTGTTAAGCTAACCGATCGTGAATCTTTGGTTTTTAAAATAGCCACTAGTTGTAGAACTTTACTTGTGGCTCCAATTGGAGTACAGAAGGGCTAATAAAATTGAAATTTATTTTAAATTGGATTTGGATTAAAACTACGCAGATTTCTTAACAACTTCCGTGCAAAATAAGCTCAGGCGTGCAAAAGGATTATTTTTTCAGAAACGAAAATAGTAGTTTTATATAAAAATAGGTACCAAGTTTGAAAATCTCGTTAGAAAAATCGCCGCGCCGACGCCAAACATAGATAAGATAAGATATCTAATGAGTATTGTTTTTAAAACTAAACAATCGAATATTTCATTTTGAAAAGGCGAAAGGTCCACTTTTTGGTAAATTAAGCTATGTTTAGTTTTGGTCTTGGCTGTGTTCTCTAGATTGTTTTTAGTTTTGATTTTGCATGTATTAATTGAAACATTCACGTTGAGATGGTTGCAAGGTTCGTTGAGATTTTTAACAGATTTCAGCTCATACGAGATCAATTTACAAAAGAAAGTTTTATAAATCTCTTACGAATATTGACCCACCACAACGTGAGTTGTCCGCTGGTGGAAACTTACACAAGTTCTGTTTTATTCGGGTCAACCATAAGCCATTATTGTTAAGATATATTGCCGATGTCCAATCAGGCAATTTAATCCTTTAAGATTACACTTAGAAACGTAACGTCGGCTTAGAGTGTTAAAGCAGCTAACTCCTATTTCGCATTTTTTACAAACAAATATTTTTTTAACAGTGTTCGCATTACTTGAATAAAACCAAAATTACAATAAGTATTTTTCAACACTCGTTATTGACAAATTCAGAGAATCTGAAAAGATTTGATAGACTTTTGTATTTTTTAGCAATTTTTGAAGTGGTCTATAATGTTAAAAAAAAATGTGGAGCTAGCCGCTTTACACTCTAAGCCGACGATAATATTTAGTGCATTTCAGCTAACAAAAAAAATTATATTACAGTAGCTCGAGAGATCCTTAATACAAAACATAAGTGATAAAAAGCAAATAAAATTGAATGGAATTCAATTTTTACAACATATCCGAGCATTATCGATAGTGAACTTTTAAAATGTGAAACTCATAATAAGGCTGAATAATGTCTCAATCAACCCAGCGTTCATTAATAATGTAAGCATGACGACTGAATATAATTTAACAATTAATTAAATACCTACTCAGTTGCGTTGTTCTAAGAAAATAAATGCAAACAAGTACAATTTCAACTTTTGGATAGTCTAAAATTAGCAAACAAATATGTGAGTTATATTTTTTTGATAAGGCTCCTAATTTATAATTGAGCTCAGTAAACATGAGATAAACAAAAAATGATACCAGTTAATGATTGATGAAGCAAAAACTAAAGACACCGTTAAGCCAACAAAATTCGATAAAAGACATTTTTTCGGATATACAAGAATGTGTAATGTACAAAAATAGCTGCTACAAACTAGGTGGCAAAGAAAATGAAAATGGCTTAAAGCACAAAAAAACTTACCACCAAGAAGGCCAACACCACCAATGGCATTAATCTCAAATAAACTAAATATGCTAATATCGAGTAAAGAACAGTTATAATAAGGGTTTTTCTTCCTAATAGATTTTGGTATTTGAATACGTAATATACAAGAACGTATTCTTGGAGTAGCAACACCGGATACTCCATATAAGAGAGGAAATCATAGCCACTTCTGAAATTATATGCCATCATAACAGAGTAGCTATACAATTCCAAGCATAATCCGAATACACTGATTCCTGCAAGATTTCATAACGTTTATGTGGTTACAAAAATCCATATATTTAATTAAGATAGATGAATCAGAATAATAATATAAGGTAATTAAATCAAGAAAATCTTACCCTGAGATGATTTGTTTTCTGTGATTGTTTTGATCTGGGGAACCTTGATAAACAAACAAGAACCAACTGTAATCATGCTGAGGAGATCAGCAAGGACAAGGACAAATCCTTTTTCAAGGTAATCGGCTAGTACTTCCATAATTAGGTAGTATTTGCTTCCTCAATATTACTCAAAGCGACGAAGACTGACTTAAGAACGATGCACCCCGGGACGAAGTTATATTTATACTTACGAAAAATTTGGTAATATACTTAGTTGTATTATGGTTGCCTAGACCATAATTTGAACAAATAATAAATAGAGATAGTCTGTTGAATCGGAGCCAAGCTAAGCGGAAGGTGGTTTCGCTGGTGGCGGCGGCGGTTATAACTTTATCTATTTATCTTACCAACGGAATACTATTAAAAGAAATAATAAAAATAGACAAATGAATTATTTTTGACAGCTGTAAGGTAACGTAATGTGAAGAACATAACGTCACAGGAATTTTATTTGGATTTGTACTAAAAAATAGTGAAACCAAAACTTAATTTAATAACACCCCGACTCCACAGAACATACAGATGCATCGCAGCCATGGTATAAAAATAAAAGGCATATTAGCCGTGTTTTATTATCATCGGGATCTGGATCTGGATTAACTTTAACATGTAATACAAAAACAAAATAATAGGAAATTTTCAAAAATTGTTTTTGTATCACGTGTTAAATGTTAATCCAGATCCAGATCCCGATGATAATAAAACATACCTATATTGTATATGAGATCGAAATATTTGTCGTCATATTTGTTCTCATGTGACGTCGTAGCGAGGTCGCATAACACATATATTAGAAAATATTAATTATTTATAGTTTCGAATTCGCGATAGAAAATTGAACGAATGTCGGTAACATTACCTGCACTACCGACATTATGTTTAACTAATTTGATATTAGTGAGACCGTATACCATTCACCCTCCATACAAACATTGCAACTAATCGGACAATTTTCCGAAGTAGGTTTTCAAACCAAAATGCAATACATTAAATTTTCTTACATAAGATCTACATATTCACAGTCGTATTTATAAACTTTGTCCAACTTTAGACAGCCGTTCAACTCCAAAAAGTTATTAAAAAAACTGTGTTTACTGTTGTCCTAAAGTTGTCTACTTGGACAACGGCATTGGTTGGCTAAGATTTGTCTAACTTGTAACTTTATTTAATTAAATAAAACATATTTCCAACTTTTAAGGACTTTTAAAAAAATGCTTAACTAATTGACTGCCTAAAAAATCTTATAAATAAGGGTGTCAATTTTTACTTTTATTTTAAAAATAGAAGAACAAAAGCAATTAAAAATAGCATATTTTTATTAATTATGCTGTCACGATTGTTATCAAAGCAAAGCCGTTAGCCAAAATTAAAAGCAGTAAAAGCAAAAATGAAGTTTCTACCACAAAGTGGTGCAGTTCATGGTTCAATTCGTTTGCAGCAATATTCATCTCCGGATACAACAAAAAACAGAAAAAAAACTCACTCACACATAAAACCTCATGTCTCTTGGCGTACTGTAAGTTCCATCGGTTCCTGTCAACTACATTGCCCACTTTTTGCAAAATTAAATTTGGTCATCCAGAATTTTTGAATACAGAATAACGACCCGTTCCAACATTTTTCATCTTGATTTGGAAGCCCGAAGAGAATTTAAAAATCTCTGCTATGCACATTCATGTTTTTGTGATAATCAAAGAGTATTTTTGATTAATTTTAAGTCTATTTGTAGGAATTTATGTTTCCGTACTCTTCATGCTTTCACATTTTCCCAGCACTTAGAAATTGTACAGTTTTGACATTTATATCTGCAGAAAGTTGTATATGACCTTACATGTTATCAGACACAAATAAATTGTGAACTGCGCTGCCGACATTTAATTAATTTCAGTACGTAAATGTGCTTTCAACCTTAAAACCATTATAAAACAAATACGAGGCAGCTGGCAATGACATACACATGTGTACTAAAAGAAAAAAACAAGTTTCTACTGTCTGGTTTTTTTTAATGGCTGGTTAAATATATTTTACATCTCGTTCGGTTGCGTTAGTAAAAAAAACTTAAAATTCAATTAATTTCAATCGCGCGAGTGCAAATTAATAAACTTTACAATAATATAAAGTATTTTGTCATGATAAAACAATAAAACAATTCATTGGTCAAAAAGGAAAAAGGTAAATCCACAAATTAAACTTGAGCCTCCCCAATTTCTCGTCGAGTTACAAAAAAGTTCTTGCTTCTACTTTTCATAAGAAAGGGAAGGCATTACCAGAGTAACAAAAGAATTTTTCCCCGAAAAAAAAAGAAAGAAAAGAAATCTTTCTCATAAATGCAACTTAATCGCAATTGTTGTAAATTTGTAAATCTTCTATCTTGAAAAACAAAAAAAAAAAATAAGTGAAAACCAAAATTATGTGAAGAAAATTTGACCAACCAGAGTTCCTCTATTGCTACTTCTTGTGCTGCTGCTGCTGCATTCCTCTAAATCAAAATCATGTGTGTTGTGCTTGTGTGTGCATATATTTTTTTTTCATCAGACAAAAAGTTTAATTTGTAATTAAATTATATTCAATTCTAGTATAATTGGTTTAAGTTTAATTTTGTGTATAATTTAATTATTAGAATCGACTGAGAATATTGCATCCTACGTTTGTAATTTTCAGCTGGGCGAGTGTTTTCTTCTCTCTCGTCTGCCCATTAGTTTAGCGTTTAAGTGGGCGCAGCACACCTCAATCTAAAAAAAAAATCGCGTGCTTAACCTTTTCATTTTCAGAAGAAAAGAAAATTTTTATATTTCTTCACAATTTTTTCAGTTTTTAATTCTTTTGCTTCTCTAAAAGCAAGACGAAGGCTAAATGCGTTGTCCTTTGAGGCCGGAAGGCCATTTAAACCCAGTGACCGCATTGTTTTTTGCATAGTGTTTTAGTGTTTTATTTTTTATTTTTTTATTTTTCTAGTTTTATTGTGTATCTAAGTTACATAAAATTTTGGCTAATCGAGGTTTAATAATTTTGTAAGAAAGAACAGAACACGATGGCTTATTCAAGAGCACACGGTCAGATCAGTTAAAATAAAACATGAGTACCCACCTAGCCACCTCTGTAACTGAATTGTAGAAGACATACGTGGGTTCGGTTCGGACATGGCATCAATGCGACAAACATAATTTGTTGTTTTTTTTTTTAATTATTGATGCAATGGAAAGTGAACACTGCACACCAAGGACAAAGGTGTACTTTTTCGTAGTGAACAAAGTGCTGTGAAAGGGAATATATTTTTTTATTATCTTCGTTTTTTCGGGTTAATCGTTAAAAGCTTTGTTCTATGAACGTTTGTATAAATCCAGTAACATGTCTTCAGTTTTATTGATTGTGTAATATAAATCATCACAACAAGGTCATTAGAAGTTCTGTTTAAGTTTTCTCAGACACAAAAACAATTTCGTTTTTTTTCATCACTTGAAACAAAACAATGCACCTACCTATGAAATTAGGTGCAATCGATGTTTTTTAGGTTGATAAATATTCCTTTGATATTCATTTTTATATAAACTCGTCATAACTTATTTATTAAGGAAAATGGTCCAACAATATATATAGGGAAAACCTTAAAATAAACTGGTTCGCAAGTTAAAAATTACCCCAAACCAGCTCTGCTGTTTATGCTTGTGTGAAGAATATTCCCTGCACATACTCACAGAGTATTTAGAACTACCCCAAACTTGAGATCAGATTCTTGGGAATTAATATATTTCCTTCCACCGCGACAACATTCTGAATCTCTGTTAACTTTCTGTAGTTGGGTTTAAGATACAATAACATGCACTAAGAAACCGAAAATGTTTGTGCTGAAGCTAGATTCCTACCTGGAAACTCCACAAAAATTAATGTAAAACTAGCCTGCCTGCATTTAATAAGTTATTTACTTCCTGACCCTATAAGGTCTCGGGCTAAATTTCTTAACGCAAGATTATGAAAAAAAGAAAGAAATTGAATGCAGATTTACCAAGAAAGAAATATTTGCAAAGATGCATTTGAACAATAAAAAAGAATCTACTGCATTTTGGAACATTCTGAACAGTAGAGATTTCGTGTAGAAATTCCATGGTATCAGCTGTGTGATAGGTAGCGCCATTCAATTTGCCCAAAAGAAATTGGATATTATGGATCAGCTTTTGTCGTTTTCGAAAAAGTATAAAGCTGTGTATACCGATGAGACCAATCCAAATGGATTTATCCACACATGATGGATTTTGGATCGGATACGGGCCATTTTTAATTTGTTCGTGTATGTATCCAAACCAAACATTGACTTTCTCCAAGTTCACCTCGTTTGGATTGAAATCATCAAAATCTGGCCAATTTTATTTTTGCGAATCTTTTTTTTTTATGAAAGTTTTAACTTGCCTAGAATGTTTGTGTTGCAAGAAAATAAATAAATTCTATTTAAGAATAAATAAATATCTATCAAATAAAAATACGGGGGTTTTTGAAATGGTTTTTTGTTGAAATCTTCGATGGCATCTGCAAATAGCCCATAATTTGATCTTAAGTTCTTTTTAATTTCTTTTGATTTCAACCATCAATTTCGTCTCAGACTCCTTGATATTATCATTTGCTTTGAAATTTGTATGGAAAAAAATGTCAACCAACAAAAATGTAGCAACTGCTTGACTGTGTGAAGCTATGGGCCAATTAGTTTAACCAATATATACAAAAATGCCGTGTTGCGTTGAAAACTATATACGTATGTAAGTAGAGCAGAGCAAAAGGTTTTAAACAAAACTGCAGAACAAATTTGTTTATAAAACTATTTTTGTATGAGAACCTTCTTTTCTGTTCCAAAGCATTCTTCGACATATTTGACTGAAGACAAAATGGTAAAGTTATTGGCAGCAGACAGACAGAATTTCAACTGGCTGGGTTGGGACTTCTCAAAAAAACTCTGCTATTGTTTCATATGCATATATATTAGGGTGCCGCTTATCTTTGAAATGTTTGAATTTCATTATTGTTTCCCCTATAAAAGTAATCAAGTAATTTAATACCACGTGAATTTTGTATGGGAAGAACTTGTTGACACGTCGTGTTATCGTTTACAATTCAAATTTACCCTTAATTCTACTACTTCAATCACTTTTCAGGAGAAACTTAAGAAATTCAAAAATAAGAGCCACCCTAATATCCTTGTAAGGATATCTATGTACCTACATATATATATATATATATATATATATATATATATATTATATATGTATATATATATAATATATATATATATATATATATAATATATATATAAAGAATGTGCTAATATATGTTTGCTAACTATAGAAGCCCAAACCACTCATTAGATTGCAATGATATGGATTCTAACGACTCTACCCATGCCTAGATAATTTCTTATTATAACATTTTTGGAATCGCAGAATAGAGTTTAAAGTTATAAGCTATTAAAAATAATTTATAAAAAACGTAGCTGCCTTAGTGATTATAAAACAAAGAAAAACTTCTGCCTCATTTTACACATAAGTTATTTTTAGACCCTTACCATCGAATTCTAAAATTGATTTGTTTTCTTTCTAAAATCGATGTGAATGTCACGTAGTACATCGTGACACATTGACGCGGATACTAGCAGTCAATACACTTTAACTGTCATTTCCGGTGGGTTCACCTGTTAGGATAGTTTGTTTGTGTGCGTGTGTGTGTGTGTATATTGTGTACCTTAGAATCAGATGGTAATGATCAGTGTTAAAGAAAAGCGGAAAATTGTTAAGTTTTTATGTATAACAATTTTCGAACTACAAACTGACCGGATATATTAATATACTAGCTGATGGGGATGGGAATTTGTAGTCAATGAAACGTAGCATATTGTTCGCATCAATAACAATTATAATAAGGATAAACAAAGTAATTGTATGTTTTATTGCTTTTGTCGAACACATTCCTATCTGCGCCTCCCTTTAGATTATTTTTGATGCCTAATGACATTACACTTGTTATTATATTACTTTTGTTTCAATTATGGCTGCATTGTATAAAACTATAATTATGTAATACGCTTCTTCTTTAAAATATCAATTTCTATGGTGTGAAAATTGAATAAAATTTTAATGGAAAAAACAGTTTATGTTTTTTAAAGTTTTTTGATAACGATTCAAAATAGCTTTTTTTTTGATAACTTAAATCTAAATTCGAACTCCATTAGGTACGGTTTTTGAGTAGGTATGTTATTTTATTTGAGTTTTTTCTTCTTAATTTTGAGATTGGTTTGAGCTCTAAACACTTTCAAGAGTTGTTTTTCAATTGTAAAGAACAAGTTTCAGGCTTCGTGTTGTTTTTTTTTCTTTGAAATCTTGGCACAGACTTGATTTGAATGTTCCTTAAAATTGAAATTTGTATCTAAAACAACAACTAAGTATTTTATACTTTCAACACAATTTATTATTGCACCATCCATACAGACATCAATTTCATTATTTATACGAAATTTCGTAACACTTAGTCTTACTCACATTCACCTTCAGTTTGTTCATTTTCAACCAATTATCAATTAATATTAATTCCTCATTCAATCTTTGGCGGTTTGATTCTATATTTTTCCCGCAAATGTATATCAGACTATCATCCACAAAGAGCTTCACACTACAGTACCTACTTTAGGCATTTCTTAAAGTAATTTATGTATAAAAGAAACAAGAAGACTCCCAACACAGAACCTTGTGGAACTCCAAGGTCATTATTAATCACACTAGACATTTCATCATTCACTCTAGTTGTTTGAGTTCTATACATACAACCACAACTTTTTTAACAAGATATTTCTCTCAAAAGTTTCAAAAGCAAATATTCAAATCTAAAAAAACTGCTATCACTGAATTTCCACAGTCAATTTGCCTTTTCCACTTCCATATACATATATAATAAAAGTTATAAATTATGTACTTGCATATTTTTAAAAGTTCTAAATTTTTTAGCTTCTTGAACTATAAAAGCAAGTACGTGTGACCTAGTAATGCATTTAATTTCCTCTTCGAGTTATTTAGAATTTGATGATGATGAGATGATGATTGTGACTTTTGTACTAAAATCATAAAATAATAAAACATTTTTGAAGTTATTTTATAGAATAGAGATTAGAAACCATTTTATACCAGCTTATCTCTTTTTTTATTGAAAATCATTAACAAGTTAGTGTCATTAGTTTAATCTTAAGACGTGTCAAGATCAATAAAAAATGTACGTTGTGCGTTTTGAATTTTGAATTCACCGCAAATAATTTTGCCGAATTTATTTTGAAATAAATGTTTGTGTAGTATGCTGTACCGTACGTCACGTTAAAAATAGACTTTTTTGGGTTTCATAAACAGTGTCTCACAGTGGAAATGGTCCACCCTTTACTTTTGTTGAAAAATTGTAGGAAATCAAGTAAAAAAAAGGAAAAATTTATTAAAAAACAAAGAAATAACAGAACAAAATAAAATAACTATTTCATCTTACAGTCAAAATGGCCCAGTAACATCTTACTGCCTGACCAGAGTAAAAAATGTCGTACTTGATTTATTATTAATACTTGGTTGCGCTCGCAATTTTGAAACGTCAAAAAGCTTCATGCAAAAGTAAAATGTTGGTTGATTTGTGTTAATTCAAAAATTTTTACAGTTATTATTATTATTATTTTTGGAGCTCCGCCTCCATTCTATTCAGCCAATTAGTTGTAGAAAGGTTTATAAACGCTTCTTTTTGTTGATTAAGACGATTTGAGACTGATTCAACAAGTTTTTTGTTGTAATTTTTTCTATTTAAATTTATTCCTCCAGTAACAATTTTTAAGTCAGTATCATTGAAAATTGCATGTTTCCGAAATTCAATTTCCATTTTTTTTTTCAAAAATTGTCACTTATGTTTTGATCCGCTGATTGATCACCCATGGAAAATTGTGCCACAGCCGATCCTTAACAATTTTTTAGCTGAGTTCATTGAAATCATTGCATTTCGAACTTATTTTTGAAATTGATTTTAAAAGTATTTAAATTCTGATATCAGCTCATTATCCCTTCAAACAAATGTAAGCTGCTAACCCCAGATGCTAAGCACCTCATTTTGGTAAATGAATCGAGTGGTTGTACCGCTTCAACCACAGGCACAGACAGGGAAAATTTATAATTAATTAGCTTCGGTAAATGAATTTTACAAAACTGTAAAAGGCTTTTGCTTTTCCTAAAAAAAAATTAAAAATTACTATCTAGAATGTCGAAATATTAGCCCTTTTTTTAGTGCAGTTTTATGTTCGCTTAAAAAAAAATTGTTGAAAAAATTTACTAAAAAACATAATTTACTTTTTGTTTAGTAGGTAATTGAAGTCGACGCATTAGAAACCTTAAAATCGCTTGTGGAAGTTGCAAGGTTCTTGTATCATTTTAAATTTAAACTTCGTATCTTGGTTTATTTGTCAGATAAAGACCGTTCCAGAGCTTCTGTTTATTAGTCCTTAAAAAAAACAGAGCCATCGATTTATTATTGCATCCAAACAAGATTGATTTACATTTTTAGGCTTATGGTTTATTGATTTAAGAAACAAATTTTTACTCATGGGTGACGTAGGCTTAGGCAAACATTTTTCGCGTTGAATGCACAAAAAAGGTGTTGAAATTTGTTTTGGAGATTTCGATTGTTTTCTCATAGAAATGTGTACTATGCTTAATAGTGCAAACTTTTAATTCCTTTCTACTTTTTAACAACATGTTTTGCATTAGATAGAGGTTAAATACCTACATTGATAGATGATAGCACTTTTAAGAAGCTAAAAATTTGTCATCCGAGCATTATTTACTTGAAAATTGGTCAGGCAGGGTCACGGAAAATTCAGAGAATTTTTTTTTTTAAATATTGGCAACTATGCATTTTCAGATTAGTCTAGGGTCTTTTAATCTATCGACATTAAAATCATCTTTTGATGGAAATCGTCAGTTTATGGCTTCACAGATAATTTATCTTAGACTTGATTGCTGATTTAGGAAGTACATTATGTTATAGAAGTGTCTTATGAATCACGTTATTTTCTATTTCCTTCCATTTTCTGCTTTATGCTATGAAATTGAAATATATCTATATATGAAAACAGCTCTGTTTCACCAGTTTATATCAAAATCACTTCCGTTTTTATGGTGTTTAAGAAAAACATACATACATACAAACGCTCTTCAAAATTTATAACATTATTAAGATTCCAACTATGTACTCCGTAAATAAACAAAATCCTTATACAAGAAACTCGCATCCGCTATACCTATTTAGTTTTTTGATAAAACTTAGCAAACGTTTTCCGATGAACCTTTTTTCTTTTTTTAGTGACTTCAACATTTTGTACACCAAAAATTACGTATTTAAAAATATCAACTTCTACAATTACCTGATAGAGTCGTTAACTAAATTATTCTAACGCCCACTCAACTAATATAAAGTTCATAAACAAAAAAAACTCCGCTTTCTCATGAAATCATGTAAATCCTCTTCTTCTCTTCTTCCATGCACCTGATCACAAATCGGATTACAAATACCAATGCATTTAAATCAAATTTCCCAAGAGATACGAATTTTACCATCTATCCAGCACAGTAAAGATTCCAATAAATTTCATGGGAAAATGCATCGCAAACGTTTGTTGCCCCTAATTTTCCGTACAAAAAAATTGCCACTTCATCAAATAAAAAAAAGAGGGTCTCTTACTGAATGCTAATGCATTTTTCAAAATTTCTGATCAAATCAATTACCTGCAAATGAATGACCCCATGAAGAATGATAATTTTTTTTGCATTTCTTTTCACTTTCCTGTGCTGTGTGTGTCGGGTTCGGGTCGTTCGATGGATCGATCAGTTAGTCGGTTTCTCAGGCAAAGATTTTTTTAGTATAGTAAGCGCAGCCAGACCAGACAAAATGAACTTGTAAGGAGGAGGGATGATCTTTTTGAAAATTCCCAGGTAGAAGGGAATGACATCAGGGGTTAAAAACCAAAAGATGTTCGATGAGATGAGAGTGTTGAATCTTTTTCTTGTTTTTAATTTTTTTTTTATTTTTTACACTATGGTTTCGGCAACTATTCATTATCTATCTAGAAGAGAAGGAAAGGGATACATAAAGTAGAGAGGCAATAATGACAAGATTTATGTGTGAATGTTTTGTGAGCCACAGATTCTTACCGACAATCCAGTGGTGCTGGTTGGTGGTAGGTAGAAGATATATACAATTTCCTGTACCCTGCTCCGCAGCAACTTCTTTTTTTTTGCGTAAACTCCTTTGTGCGCACACAGTATCAAATTACAATACTGTATCGTCTTCTTTTTGAGCAAAAAGAAAAGAAAATCGGCCTGTAAGAGGAGTTGTCTCTTCCCTAGTCAGTCTTGTTTCTTGTGTGGGACACAAACTTACAACAGCAGCATCAGCAGGAGGTTTGAAAAATTCCTCCTTTTGTTTGCAAAAAAAAAAAGAGAAGAAAACTAGTATTTTTACAAAAACCTCAGACAGAAATATAACCGTCATCCCTTTCATTTTTGGTTGCAGATTTAAACAAACACCTCTCCTTTTACGTATATTATGGAAAAAACATGTGTTCAGTCTGCTGATATTGAGTCAACTGCTTGCCATTCGAGTATCATCAATTCAATAACGGCAGCATCAGCACCAGCGAATACTTCGACGGATAAATCAACAATAACTGGGGCGCTCTCTAACCTCAGATCGCCGCAAATGTCGTCCAAAGATTTACAGCTACAGCTGCAGACAAAACACAATGGAAAATTAAGTGATAAGAAAGTCTATAAAAGCTATGATAATTTAATGGAAGATGGTGAAGGTCGAGGCTGCAGCATATCCATGTCAACTCCTGCCGCTGACAACATGGCGCTGTACAAAGATGACGACAGCCGATCGGGATCAAGTGATGATATAACCACACCCATTGTTGATTTACAGCGTCACAGTCGTAGCAAGAACGATGACGATAAAACCGTCGCACCACCATCATCTACGAATGTAGTCCAAGTGATACAAGATCATAATCGGCGACGAAGCCAAGAGATAACTATGACATCGAATACTGGCGGAGTTGGTGTAGGCATTTACCTCGAGACGCCAGTTATCGATGAACAAATTGTTGGCTTAAACAGTCATGATTACGAAAAGGCCAAACCAAAAAGACTTAGCGATGAGTTCCTCATGTCTTCGGAGGATTGCTGCGATGATGAACGGAACAACAGCACTAGCAGCAACGATAGTAACCCTTTAGCAATCCATAGGAATAGTAGCATTAGTAAGACCGCAGAATGTAATAATAGTAGTAATAGCAGCAATATTAGTGGAATTTTAAAAAAGGAAGGAATACTCAATGACTTGCTGAAATCTGTTATGACTGCCGATAGTATCGTCGACGATGATGCGGGTAATTTGAAAGGTAGAAGTGCAGCAGCAGTGAGCGATTACTGTGTTGAATCTCAGTATGAAGGTGGCAATTGTGATGGTATGGATGTGCCAGCAGCAAGTGGAAGCATGGCACTACGTTTTAAAAACATCAGCATTGACTATCACCCATTTGGTAGCAAAGTTAAGAATGAAATTAATGATGTCGGGGCAGATGTTGCGGACAATGATGTGCAATCAATGGATGCCATTGAACGTCGGGACTTTGAAGATGAACAGAGACTCACGGGTGGAATTATATTAAAATCTAGTTCGTTAGCTAAGAATGATAGACTTAAATTAGAATTAGTTCAACAAAATGCGCAAAACGCCAATAACCAGCAGCGAGTAGTCTCATCAGACAGTAAGGTGAGTTTTTTTTTTTAATTTTCTTATTTGAGTGGATCAAACCGAAGGTTTATTTTAAATTTACTAATTTCAGTGCACCTACAAAGACCATTCAACAACACCGACTAGCAGCAGGCATTACAAAAGCAGATTAACAAAATCAACTGCCAAGATAAATCTTACCACCAGCCTAAATCATCCAGAAAGCACGATTACAAATGAAGAAGTCGAAAGTCATGATCAAACAACAGAAAATAAAGATCAGCCAGATAGTTGTAACAATAGTTCAACGATAAGTGATAATTGTCACCATAAAGTACAACAACAACAAGATCCAGAGTCATGTAATCCTGGTCCGGAATCGGCCTCATTAGCAGGCACCGATTCGTCTTCATCGCCGCTTAATCTACGAACAACACTCCATGATAATCCCGCCAAAAAGCTTGTTGAAATCCTTTCGAATCCAAATTCAAATGAAAGCTTATCGGAGCATTCGTTCAATACCTCATCCAGTCATTCCCTGTCGCGTCTATCCAAACAGACACAGCCAATAGTATGCCTTAGCTCTGAAGAAGAAATTCTCAAGAAAGCTATTGAAACAATCAATACGCTGCAGCAGAAACTTGGTGGCGAGTGCATAAATGATGATGATATTGCAACAACATCCTCCTCAGCGCGATGTCAATATTCGGCCTTAAAATATCTTCGGAATTCTCTCAGAAAAGATAATTCAAGTGGTCTGCAATGTGATGATCTTGCAGCGGCAGCGGCATCGGTGTCAGGATCTGGAAATGCAGTAGCGGAGGAAAAAGTCATACCTGCAGCTTCACCTCTCTTTGCCATAAACAGTAACAGTCATTCAAATTTTCAACAGGAAGAATCCAATTCCCAACTGAACCATGAGGGACGCAGAGTGACAGAGTTTCCGTATCTTGATCATGCTCTGCCGTTGGATAACGAATTCGATGAGGAGACTTGGGCCGATTGTGACGAAGGATCTGACGACGAGGTGTGTACATGTCATAAGGATAGTTTTTCCAACCAGAGAGACAAGCGTGATACTTCTGAATTGTTTTCGGAGGATGCTCTGTCCAAGGATGTTGAGCTCTCAAGCTACATACAGATGGTATCGATTTCAGAAGACACGCTGTCCCATGAACAGAGCATGTCCCCTGAATTCACCGGTCTTCAACGAAAACGGAAGTTCAACGAAAGTCGCCTTCTAGATGCTGACCACTTTTTGAGCGATAGTGGAAGAAAACGCATTGCATATGATTATTCTTCAACGCCTCGAAGTTCGCAGACTCTCTTAATAATTCCAAGTCCCTCGACCCCACTAGGACGGCGCACTCCAAGGTCTTTGATCCCCACAAGAGATAATCCTCCGCCAGAACTAGGAGATTGGTTGGTGCAATTCCAACGATGGTCTCACGCTGAGCGGCTACTAGCCGTCGATAGACTGATTGAACACTGCGAACCGACACAAGTTCGTCATATGATGAAAGTAATTGAACCGCAATTCCAGAGAGACTTTATTTCTCTACTGCCACGCGAACTGGCGTTACAAGTGTTAGCCTATTTGGATCCAACTGATCTTCTAAGGGCAGCGCAGACATGTCGCAGTTGGAGATTCCTATGCGACGATAACCTTTTGTGGAAGGAAAAATGTCGCAAAGCACAAATACTGATCGAGCCGAAGACAGACCGACCAAAGCGTGGGCGAGCTGGCAATATGCCTCCTATTGCATCGCCATGGAAGGCTGCTTACATGCGACAGCACATCATTGAAATGAATTGGCGCTCGCGTCCGATACGGGAACCCAAAGTTTTGAAAGGCCACGACGATCATGTCATCACGTGCTTGCAATTCTCAGGGAATAGAATTGTTTCGGGATCAGATGATAATACACTTAAAGTTTGGTCAGCCGTCACTGGAAGAGTAAAAAATAGACATAATTTAGTTTAGTATTTTAATTGATTGGTTTTCTTTTAAAACAGTGTCTGCGCACTTTGGTGGGCCACACCGGTGGAGTTTGGTCATCCCAAATGTCAGGTAATATAATTATTTCGGGCAGTACAGATAGAACACTGAAGGTTTGGGATATGGAAACGGGTGAATGTGTGCACACACTGTTGGGACACACCTCAACTGTGCGGTGTATGCATTTACATGGCAAAAAGTAAGAAAAACTGTAGTTTATTTACTTTGTATCAGTATAATTAATTATAATTTTTTTCAGAGTTGTAAGTGGTTCGCGGGATGCGACACTGCGTGTTTGGGACATTGAACGTGGCAACTGTTTGCATGTTCTGGTGGGACATCTGGCCGCTGTTCGATGTGTGCAATATGATGGAAAACTAATTGTTTCCGGTGCCTATGACTATATGGTGAAAATTTGGCACCCAGAGCGCCAGGAATGCCTTCATACGTTACAAGGTCATACGAACCGCGTATATTCTTTACAAGTGAGTTTTTCTTTTAGTCATTAATTCATAAATGTTTTTTTAAATAATTTCTTTGATTTAGTTTGATGGAATTCATGTTGTATCGGGCTCTTTGGACACATCGATACGTGTATGGGATGTAGAGACTGGCAATTGTAAACATACACTTATGGGACATCAGAGCTTAACATCAGGTATGGAATTGCGACAGAATATCCTAGTATCGGGCAATGCCGATTCAACAGTTAAGGTCTGGGATATAACCAATGGTCAATGCTTGCAGACACTTTCAGGTAATTTAAATTAAATCTAAGAATAAAACAGTTTGCCGATATTGTTTATGTATAAAATACCAGTATTGACTACCCTAAGACGTTGAAGACAATTGCAGTATTAGGAAAATATTACTTTTTTCCTTTGAGCAAACCAAAATTAGGTAGACCAAAAATTTGTAAATTAGTGTAATGCTTGTGTCTTTGAGTTGTAAAACTTATTCGAATAAAACACAGACAAGATGTTGTGATGGTCTAGTTTTGTAAGCTTTTTCTATCGTTAGTTAATTAATGGATTAAATAAATGGTCATTGAAGCGGCTTTATTGTAAAAATAATAATTGCATGTCATCAGTGTTTAATTATGGTATTTCGGGCATATGTGTAGAACAGAGCTTTACGTGATTGGCTATCATCTCTGTTTCATCGGCGTCAACTAGAATTCTTCTAATTGGGTTCCCGACGCATGGAACCCATGTCTGAGACACGACAGCTTTCTAGAAATCAACGTTTCTGATAGTTCGGTCTTTCTTGTGGCCTGGAACCTAGCTGAGTTTTTGAGATTCTCTTGAACACAGCATTTTTGTTCGACGTTTTTTGAATTGTTGACATCCACATCTTATGGCTCATAGAATTCACGATTCACACATATGACAAAATACACTTTGACAATTTTTTCTTTCCTCGTTATCATCCTTCGACGTTTGCGTATCATCAATCGCTCTGCAGCATAAATCATTTTTTGTGAATTGGTTTCTTAAGGCAATTTTTCGCCGGATCTATCAAAAGTTATCATTGTTCGTGGAGTTAATTGTTTATTCCGAGGCTGTTGAACTCCTGAACTGAATTGACGTAAACGAGGTTCTGCAAACATCTTAATAAAAAATTAATAAAATTTTATTTTTTATTTATTGTTAACATAATATTGTTTTGTGTATTTTATTTGTTTACAAAAATTTTACATTAGTTGATACTTATGACTAAAAGTTAGTGCTATCATAATAATAAAATCATAAAACAATGGTTTGCATAAGGCTTTAAATATACATATTATATGATTATCTTTTATAAAGTAGGTTTTTCCACGGGTAAGCTCTTCTATGTAATTGTAGTTTCGCACTTCATAATTTATAAAAAGAGTTTATTGTTCATAAAATTGAATTTACGTTATTGGAGTTGCAATGAAGAATAAAAGCGTAAATAATACAAAATGTATTATTTTTTGTCTTTTGTGGCCTGTTGAATGTAATTCAAATTTAAAGATTTTAGGGGCCTTTAGTCCAAATGCGTTTCGCCCAGGTACAACAATTGAGCTCATCAGTTAGATATTGTTGTGCCCTTCTAAGACGCGTAAACATCGACTAAAATTATGCTTCTAAGAAGGATACATCAAGAACAACAACTGATGTGCCCAATTGTTGTAGGTGTTAGATTTTGCAGTTAATGCCAGATCTCATGAGCGAAATATATCATATAGTGGGCTATTAAGATTTTATTCTTTACTGAATAAGTTGAATGGAATATTGCGCCATCTTCAACCCACAGCTTTTCCACATTGACTTCACATTCGATGGGGGAACGAAAAAGTCAGTAATAATGGATCCGAACGAACTTTCATTGACTGTTTGTCCTTCTCACACGAGGAAATTGAGAAGAATCTAGAAAATGTTTGCATTTTTCTTTTAATCTCATCTATCTTTCACACGGAGGAAAATAATCTCTTTAGATTTTTTTTGTAGTTTCACTTTGAAGTGGTTGATCTTCGCTTTGTTTATGCTTGATTCATTAAAATGCTTAAACATAAGTATATTGCTTAGGAGATAATTTAAATTCATAGAAAAATGTTTGAATGTATATTTGAATGGCCATTAAGCCAAATAAACTTTAACTTAAATTCAATTAAAAGTTAAAATGAATTATATTCAGTCACTCCACTTAAGAAGAATTTTCTTTTTGGTTTTCTTCATATACTTTACATTACATGAAGTGTGAGAAGGAACATAAGAAATACATATCTTCAAATCGTTGACTGGGATGAATCATTTAGCTCGTGTGAGAAGCGCTTACATTACTAAACAGCATCAACAGTTTGATGGACCGATTATTCTACCGCCCATACAATATTCGCTTTTAAAGTGATATTACATTATTTGCATTTAGCCTGAAAATGCCTTTGAATAGTTATATCTTCGTGGTCAAGCCTTGAAAATGGTTTAAGTTTTCAAATTTCATGTTCTCTTTTCAAAAGCTGTCCGTTCCTGAAAACCGAAAGCTTGTGCAACGCCTAGTTCATTAGATATTTGCAGCCAAAGTAATTTTACTGAATTTTGACGCAATCCCTTAGATACGAATATCTTACGAACCGAGCATTCAAAATTAATGCGGTTTTCTGTTCTGAAATTTCGTCACAAAAATTTTCCTTGGAATTCAGAAAAAAAGGCGTTTTTTTCAAAAAATTACGTTTTTTCAAAGTTGGAAAAATAAATCGTGAAGAACATCAATGGAAAGATCTATTCGATCCTTTTTGACATTTTTTTTTCATGGTCTTGTTGAGGAAAAATTCGTATCCAAAGTGATACGATTCTCCGAATCAGTAAATGATCGATATGACCTTACCGTCTTTTGATGGCGATGTTCCTAAAACACAGCCTTGTTAAATGCTAAAATATTAAAACCCAAAGAGAAAGATATTTCTGAGAGCTTTCCAAAACCGAAACCCAAAACCTTCTATGATATCTGGTTCTTAAAATATACGCTTCCAAGGTGTTGGCCTTGGAAAATTATAGCCAATTAAAAATATGTGTCTGATATTAAACTACTCCGTATACATAATTTATCATACATATTATTGAACCATTCAATGAAAAATAATATTTGTGAATTTTTGAAACAGGTCCAAATAAACATCAGTCGGCAGTGACTTGTCTTCAATTCAATTCAAGATTCGTGATCACCAGTTCAGATGATGGCACTGTAAAACTATGGGATGTCAAAACTGGCGAATTCATAAGAAATCTTGTGGCCTTAGACTCTGGTGGATCTGGTGGTGTTGTGTGGCGTATTCGGTAAGAAATATATTGTTACTCGAAACCATACCTAATGTTTTTTACTTGTACTTTTTCTAGAGCAAATGATACAAAACTTATTTGTGCAGTTGGATCCCGCAATGGAACAGAAGAAACTAAGCTCATGGTCTTAGATTTTGACGTTGAAGGTGCCTGCGTAAAATGTTCATAAGTGTTAAGTAATTATCATGCATATAAACTAATACCGCACAGTTCTTTTGCAAGAGTGTTTTTTTTATGTTCGCAAAAGGCAAACAAAAAAAAACAATTTAAACTAAAATCTTTCAAGAACGTAACAAATTGAGACTTAATAACTTTTACTGTATACCTGTGTTGTAAAAATGAAAAAAAAAAACAAAACAAAACCTTAAATTATGCAAACAAAAACAAACAAACAAGAAAATACGGTAGAACTGGTATCTTATGCTTTAAGAGGGCGGCGGCGCGCGGTGGCAGCACGAAAATGTAATGCATATTTTTTTATTTGTTACGTTCGTTGATAGCCTACCAGTAGAGAACTCTAGTTACTGCAGTGTGGAGTCCTTATTTGGTATCTTAAAAATGAGATACAAAACCGTATGTCTGTCTAGTGCTTAGGAGATACATATTTTTAATTAAAACTTTTTTTTCGTAATATGTAATAACATTTTTTGTAGAAATTATTACACACAGATCGCATCAAAGCTTTATATTATTATATATAACTTTTAAACTTTAATTAGGATTCATACTTATTTGTAGGTTTTTTTAAAGCTTTTTTGTTCTATTAAATCTCTTTGTTTCTATTACGTGTATGTATATTTTTTTTTTTAAATAATAATTTTATTTTAATGGTATTGAATTTGTTACTTAATATCGTTTTCAAAGTGTTCAAAAAGATGAAATTAATGGGTTTAAGGCGCAATTTTTGATGTTATATTGTTTGTAAATATCCCAATTTAGGCCTGTGGTCATGGAATAGTGTTTAGGTAATGGATTATATTTTTTGTCTGCAAACTGACTGCTGACTCTATGCAAACTTCGAATTCAAGTAAATAAACAAATTTATTTACAAAAAAGACTTTACCGGGAAATTTCTAACTTTCGCAATAAATTATCGTTCAGAGTAGCTTAAATTGATTCCAATATAAGTATGTTAACTAACCAACATAACAAATATTCGATTTTTTTAATATATCTTAATATTATTGGCAAAAATTTAATTCGGTTAAGTACATTGTTAAGGCTAATTTAGTGTGATAGTAAGCTAAAAAAGACGGGATTTTCATAAACGTTTGACTGCCCGATTTCTGCAATCACAAAAACATCTTTAAACACCTTTTTGAATGTAAATATTTATTTTTGTTATTGATTTTTAAATATTTTGATAAATGTTAATAAAATCACAATTAAAAATAAATAAAAGCATTCAAGAAAAGTGTTAAAATTCATTTTTGAGATTTCCGAAATCGGGCAGTCAGACGTTCATGAAAACCCCCGATGTGGTAAATTAAAATTGAGCTTAGCATCCTCCTATCCCTATCACTTTACTAAATTTTAAATTTCTTTTCATTATCATTTTACCGTCATAAGACGCTTTCAAAAGGTATGTTTCTTGCATGATTTTTTTTTTTTAATGTTTAGTTGAAGTTTATTAAAAATGTTTGGTCTGGAAAATATTTCACACAAACAATTTGTTGTCACCTGTAATTTCAAAAACTACTAAAACTTTCGCCCGAAGATATTTTTCAAAATTTAGCTTCTTAAAAGCTTCTAAAGTTTTATGTCCTAAGAAGAAAGACATAGTGTGAAATGGGGAGGAAATACAAAATGAACGACGATTTGAAATTCTTTTAATGTTGGAAAGATAATACGCTGCGCGGCTCCAATTTAAATCATTCTTTTTATGTTTGAAAAGATAAGTTTAAAGGATGGACTTTGAGAACTACTCGCTTTATGTTTTCTAATTAAAAAGGGAGAGGCTTTAAAATAAAAAAATGGTATCCAATTTTTAAATTTCTTTGCGTGCCTTGTAAGTTGTCCTTCAATCAAGTTGGAATGGCTGGACGTATTTATTACATTTTAGATTCTTTGTTGCAGTGAACCAAGCGGCTTAAAAAAGTATTTGCATGAATAAATACGCAAAGAATTCCGAAAACATGGTCGCTCATGAATTAAGTGTATATAAAAAGAGGAAGCCCGTGATAGAGTTCACTTTTATTTTAAAAGTAAAAATGCGTACAAGAAAACACACCTTTTGTCCTCCTAAGAATTATATCCTTATTGTAAGTTTTATCCGAATAACATTTTACCCAAAAAAATTGACATTTCACTTTTCGCCTCTTGTGATAGCGTTTTCGTTTGGTCGTCCAGAAGCATTCCGAATGCCTCTGAAAACGTTCTTTTGGCACTAGATGACTGTTCTTCATCTGAAAAGAAGAGAAAAACGATTCTGGATTTGAAGAAAGAATCAAAACCAGAAGCACGCATACATCCACACTTTCAACTGTCTCAATGTCGTCAAAAGTAATTTTTTTGTTATCTAACTTTGTAATTGCTATGCATTATACTTAAATTTGGAGTTGAAACGAAAAATTTAAAAAATGGATAGGCTTAAAATTTCCGGACCAAACTCAATATAAGGCTGATAATTTATACTGTTCAATTTATTTGTAATTTAATTGTATTATTTTTGTATCTACCCGAGCGAAGCCGGGCCAGCTAGTGTGTTATAAATATGAAAGTTATGTTAGTTTGGATGTTTGTCTTTGAATTACGCTTGAAAGATTCTAATGAAGTTTGACACATTATGTATAGAATACGATTATGTTTGTAGAATAATAATTATAGTATTCTATTATAAGACAAGGGGGAGCCGGTACAGTAAGTCACTGTAATAATAGGGGTGTTGTTTTGTGCACAGAATTTGCCCGTAAGATATAACAACTATTCCGCTTATTTAGCGGCGGTAAACATCTTCGCTTGGAGCTAAGGGATAGAAAAATAGAATTGTTACCAGTATAAATTTTAACCATGAGATAAGCGCCAATGGCGTTTTTAATTTCTTATAAGAGTGATTTTTGCGCAAAAACATAATATGTGACATTTTTTTTATCGAACTGTGAACTACCCAAAGAAACCAAATTTTATAATCACCACTACTTTTTTTCACACAAAACGGAAAAAAATTGCGTTTACCATTCGTATTTGTTTTTGCAGGGAACAGTCTCATTAAAAAATTTTGTTCACAAAACTGTAAAGTTTTACTCAAAAGAACTTTGCTTGCGAAAAGTGGTTGAAAAAAAAACACCTAATTTCGTTGTTGAAAAACTTTAATTTCCGGAAACGGGATTTGACTTCGTCGTTCCATCTTCAATATCACGGATAAAGTGTGCTCAAAAATCAAGTCAAGTGAAGTGTGCGTGTTGGCGACAGGAATAGATGGGAACTACAATTCTGTGCCGAGTCGGAACGGCTAAAATAAGAAGCACTGACAAGATATACTCTTAGAGGATTTAACACTTCCTCGCAAGAAGCAGTACCTCTGCAAAAAATAACTTTTTGTTCTTGTATGAGATATATTTATGTTTCACTTAGTTTTATTTTTTTAAACTAGACTTAAACGTAACTTCTTCTGTAGAAAAAATGTACCTAAACTTTTTTTCTTTTTGTTTAAATTTAAAACACAAATGCTCCTTCTATCTTTTTCAAACTGTATCTTAGTTAACAGTTTGTTAAATTGAAATTTCTGAGGCTAATTTCAACTCTTATGTTTTGTGATGGCAATGAGTAGGCAATTTGGTTATAAATGTGGCTATGAATATAGCCCCAAATGTTTAACAGAGACAATACTAGAATCGTATACAGTTGATCATAATCAGGTGTATTTTTATAGAAGCTCTCGATTGGGATTATAGACTACAACAAACAAAATCAATGGCTTACAAATATTATTTGTTGTACCAAAACAAGTACAAACAAAGAAAATCTTGATTCTTGCAAACTATTCACTATTATTTTCCGAACCCGAAAAAAACAAAACAAAAAAAAAAACGATATTATTGTTTTCTTAGATAATTTTTATAGATTTTTTTTAGAATACAATTATTTATATTCAAAAGAATGGTCACTTAATCCAAGCTATATTATTTCATTTTTTAAACAGAATGATTTAAATATATTCTTTTTCTTAATTAAAAAAAAAACTATTGTTATGTTATTAAATTTTAATTGGTGGCTTCCTCTCTTCGTTAGATGATACTTTTTTTCCAAACTTTACAAGAGAAAAAAAAATCTGTTAATTTATATTTGTTATTTAATTTGTTGATCAAATATTTATATTTCTTTTTTATTTATTTGATCAATCCAGGTTTTTGTTTATATTTTTGTCGTTTTCTGTATTTGCCTATATTTTGTTGGTTTAAATAATTTCAATCAATGAATAAACACAAAGTGTATAGCAAACAACAAACAAATAAATATTGTACTGTTAATTCAGGTCTTATTTTAATCTTTTCATTAGTATTAGAAAATAATAATAATAATTATAATACAAACATAAAATACAACAAAAACAAACAGCTGGTGAAAATATATATATTGTTATTAAAATACATAATGCAAAAAAAGTATATAAACATACATAATATGCCACAGAATTGCCATGGAAAAAAACATACAACTTAACAAAATACATAAAAGTATACATATTAAATGTAGTAATACAAATTATAAAAAAAACGATTCGCATTAATTTTTAGCAATGTAAAATATAAATATGATAATTCTAATATTTAATTATAGACTGATTTGATAGTAACTATTTTAATTATTATCAGTTTTAGGTTATTTCATAACATAATTATAAAAACAAAAAAAAAACAAAAAATTAAAAAAACAATATACCTTCTTATTATAATATAAATAATAAACAAAATAAAACTTGTGGAAAGGATATTTCATAAAAAACAAAACAAATTTATTTTTTAATTTCATGTGTTAGTCAATTAAAAAAAAATCATTGTAATATTACTACATAAAACAACACACATTCATTTCCATGATAAATAAAAAAAATATTAATATACAAATTTGTGTTTTCGAACACTTTATTTTATTTCTTTTTTTTTAAACAATTGCTTTTCGTCACATACAACAATTTATTTAATTTTCGTTCGTTAAGTCTTAAAAATTGTTTTAATTAAGTTTACAGTTGGCCAAAAGATTTATAAATGAGAAATAAAATATTAATAAAAACACATGGAAAGAAAATAATTATTAACCATTAAATTTCTTTTAATACAATTTTAAAACTATGATAACAACACAAAAAATTTCAAGTAATGAGTAATAAACAAATACAAAAATATAGTTATATAATATATAGTTTTTTTTTTCGTCACAACACTGTGGGACCGGGGAATCGAATAAAGCTGTCCGACTAAGCCATTGATTTATTTTATATAATGTGAGAAGAAATTTCGCTTGTCACAGGTCGGACGGAAATGGATTGCTTTTAAAAATATGAAAATCACCCTGATTACAGAATCCGACGAATGAGTTGCAGAGGGAGTCAGACTCAATTTTCACATGGCTCAAAGTAAAAACGTCAAAATATAGTCTGATTCCCTCCGCAGCTCATTCGTGGAATTCTGTAATCGGAGTGAATATAAATCCGCCATTAAAAGCGACACGCGGCGTTTTGTGAAATAGACCTACGACCAATGTAAATCCACACTAAAAGTTCTATAACTCAGAGCGTTATGCACATAACTCTTTCATGTTTTGGGAAAAATAAAAGAAGTCAAATCTAAAATATAGTGCTGAATTTTTCTTGGAAAAAAAATTATATTTATAAGAAAGAAAACTTCTTTTATCAGATAAACGCAATAATTTATAAAAAAATTTACTTATAATGAGAAAAATTCTTAAATGGGTAAATGTAAACACCGCGATAACGAATTTTATTTGAAAAATTCATAACTTTTTCTCAAAGAAAATTCATGCTTTAGTGAGGGCCTTGTCATACGCAATTTGTATTAAGTTCAGTTCAACTTACATGAATTCTTTTACAAAAATCAATAATCTTGTTGGATATAGTTTACAGTGGATTTTTGTAAAAGAATTCATGTAAGTTGAACTGAATTAAATACAAATTGCCTATGACAAGGCCCTCGTCACTGATGAGTCCAAGTGAGTAAGCCGGACGAAACGCCAATTTGTAGGACTAAAGGCCATAGAAAGCAATTTTGAATCAATAATTCAACAAGTCCAACTTTAATGCTAAGTCTTCTACTTGGCTGATTTATTTTAGTAGTATATAGAATTTGTAATATAAAAAAACCTAAAATTCATGCTTGTTGGCTTTGACCCCATAATCAAGTTCCTAGCACTCAGAAGACACGAGTTACGTGTTCCCATTTACCCCGGTCTTTTTAAAAACAAGAAGGAAATGTTTAAACACCCTACATCTAATTTGGTTTCTTATACCTTTAATAAGGCATAATTACTCGAATCAATGGTATTTAATAATATACTATTTGTCTTCAAAAATTTAAAAAAGGTCAAATTTAATGGGCCCTGTAATAATCAAATTTATTGAAGACTTATTTGTGATCCATAAAATTAGTCTAGAAAATATATTTTTGCTAAGACCCTATCATGACCAAAAATTTCGTAAGCTAGTGTTATGTGTGCGTCAAATAAATTTCTTGATTTCGCTCGGTTTCGTACGACAACGTGTAAATACGTTGGCTTCCGACCATTCTAGTTCTACCTTAGCACACAGTTTTTTTTAAATAAAAATAAACTTGATGGCAAGAAAAAAATTTCGTCCAATAAAAAAAACCGTGTTAAAGTTTTTTTTATTCGTCGTCAGTTTACAGTTTGGAAAAAATCTGAATGAGAGAGTTGGTGGAACTAAAAATAAATGCCAAAGCAAATTTTTCCAAAAAATGGAAAAGATATTAGGTGTGTTTTTCACAATCAAAAAACGACATCAGGGCTTAGCAACGCCATCGATTAAAAGAATGGAGTTTCCATACAAACAAGCATGAAATCCGTTCCAGTAAGACAGTTTTTATTTGGGCTTAAGGCAAGCCCAAAAATTCTCTGGGCTTTTCACACCAAATATAAATCTAGATTTCGAGCCAAAATATCATCGAAATCAACGAGATTTTCCGTATATTTTAAGATTGCGTCATCCAGTAGATTTCCACTATATCTTTTTCAAATCTAATTGGCCTATTCATAATCAGACTTAATTACTAATTTTTCTTTCCCGTATAATAGTTTGCCCATAGAAGAGAGAAGATAGAAAAGAGTTTTTTATATTTATTTATGAGTACTACAGTGTAAACAGATTGTGGTCCTTTTTATGTTTTATTCAAAGAAAAAGTGAAATAAGTGCAACTGTGTCCTGGGACTTTGACTGATTGGTGCCCAATTACACGACGACTTTAGAGTCATGACTTTTTTTCGAAATTCAATGGGTGCGAACGAGAAAAAACATCTGATCTCATTAAATGAGTGTGAAGGTGCGATCAGATGTATTTTCTCGTTCTCACTCATTGAATTTCGAAAAAAGTCATCATGACTCTAAAGTCGTCGTGTAATAGGGCCTAATGGATCTTTTTTTATGCCCATATTATTCATTCGTTTAATTCAGATTAAAACTTAAATTCAGATTAAAAGTAGTTTGAATCCTAAAACTATATCTATCTTATTCATTCATTAAATTCGCAAATAAATTCAATATTTTTGATCTATTCGAATAAATGTTTTTTTGTAATGAATAATATTGGCTTAAATTTGAGTGTTTGCATCTGATAAATCCGATTAAAAAAGTTGGATTTACAAATCACTTTAATCCAATTTTAACCCAGAGTGAATAATATGGCGGTTAAAGTTCTATGAACACTTAAATTCTTTTCAAATATCAGACAAAATCTAGATTATGTGTGGTGTGAACGATTCAAGTCGATTTTGAAATCTTTTTGCTCAAAATCGAGATTTCAGTTCGGTGGTTGCATTTTGGGGCGTCATTTAAAATTCATAAGTAGGGCTATACCCTTAAGATCTAACAACTCACTAGCTCGCCTGCAAGAAAACTTTAATTTCGAAAATGGCGGATTGTCAAAACCAGCTTTCCGAAAATTCGTAATTTCAAAATAACTGAATACTGAAGCCCAAATGCATTAAAAAATTATATCTTTTATACTTCTTTACTTTTGCCTGTAAATTTATTGCTCATAGAAACAAAATGATGAGAAATACGTGAGTAAATAGAATAACATTATTCCACAAATGCCTACATTTTTACTTAAACTATTATACCTTCAGAGTAAGGACACCAATGCGAGTACCAAGAACGACGACACAAATCCGTCCGCATTCTTCCGAAAAACAAAAAGATCCAGTAAATGTTTTTTGCAGAGTTCGGCCGCTCCAATCGGATGCTGATCTATCATGTATCCGTGTAAAAAATCCCACCACCATAGTCCTAACACCTCCGGAATTCACGCTTAATCACAAACAAACCACTCAGAAAGAAACTCAGTACATTTTTAAACATGTATTCGAGCCGACATCATCCCAACGCGATGTCTTTTCAGGAGTGGCTCAGCCACTGGTAGAGAACTTAATTCGTGGCAAGAATAGTTTATTGTTCACATACGGTGTGACGGGAAGTGGAAAAACGTACACAATGACCGGGGACACCCGCCAGCGAGGAATAATGCCGCGATGTTTGGACACATTGTTCCGCACTATATCAGATTTTCAGGCCAAAAAATATATCTTCAAGCCAGACCGTCTTAATGGCTTTGAAATTCTCTCCGATGCCGATGCAATGGTGGAGAGATCCGCTGAGATGAATATGCGGTTTGCTAAAGGGAAACGCAAAGATTCTGATCCGGAAATTGCATCCCAGGCCTCAACAGAACCAAGGCCGCTTAATGGACTCGATGAGGACAATATGTTTGCCGTTTTTGTCACCTATATTGAGGTCTACAACAACAGCGTTTACGATCTGCTAGATGAAGGGGGAATTCAAAAGTAAGAATTGCTTTTGCGTGATCCATTTATTTACACTTTTTATTTCTCATTTTTAAAATTTTTTTTTTTACTCTTGATTTTTAAAGTTTTAATTTATAAAAGTTCGGGTTCTGGAAGCTTAATACTCTCTCTCATTCATTTTCCTTCAGTTAAAGTATCTAAAGTTTTCCCACCTCTTTACTTACACCTTTTACCAGATGATGATGTCAACAGATTATTTGGTTTGAATTTTCGCGCTCAATTTTTTAAAATGATTTTTTTTTTTCAATTGGTAAACGAAAAATCAGCTTGATGTTTTACTTCAAGCTTACATTATTTGTATTAACTAATTATTATTTTGGAGGAACAAATATACATAAGACTCTTTTTGTTACGTTACTATCCCTGTCTAATGGTGCAGACATAAAATTGTAAAAAATTGTATGTTCATTAGCCTTCTATGTCATACCTCCACTTCAACCATGGTGGAATGTTGTGCCATTTATACTGCTTCCGTTATGATAACCCTTTAAAATGCCAAAGAGAAACCAAACCGTCTAATGTCCGTATAGGGACATTTTAAGATTTAAGAATTTTGGATTTTTCAATTTGTTTTCTGTTTAAAATAAGTAATTTATTTTTTAGGACATTGCAAAGCAAAATCATCCGTGAAGATGCCAATCATAATATGTTTGTTCATGGAGTAACTGAAATAGAAATCAAATCCGTAGAGGAAGCAATCGAAGCATTCCAAACTGGCCAAAAGCGCAAACGCATGGGACACACAGTCCTTAATGCCGAATCCAGTCGCAGTCATTCGGTATTCAATGTTAGATTGGTGCAGGCGCCTACAGATAGTCAAGGTGAAACTGTGATCCAGGACAAGCGAACAATCACCGTTAGTCAGCTGTCATTGGTCGATTTGGCTGGAAGCGAGCGATCATCGCGCACTAAAAATACAGGACAACGCTTGCGAGAGGCAGGAAATATTAATAACTCGCTCATGACTCTAAGGACATGCTTAGAATACTTGAGAGAAAACCAAACTACCTCAAATCAAAAGAAAATTCCATACAGAGATTCCAAAATTACTCATCTATTTAAGAATTACTTTGATGGCGAAGGTCAAGTGTCTATGATTGTTTGTATCAATCCACGAGCAGAAGATTTCGATGAAAATTCAGTAAGTTATAAATTATTGTTTTGTACATTTTACTGAGAACTATTTTTAAAATTGTGACCAACAATTCAATTACTATAGCAAGTGATGAAATTCGCTGAAATGACACAAGAAGTTCAAATAGCCAGAGCCACTCCGATGAAACCGGATTATGGACTTACACCTGGTCGCAGGAAGGCTAATAAAATCTTTAAGATTGCTGTGAATAATCTAAATGATTTGGGTCATACTGATGCAAAGAAACTTGATGTCGATCTTGGTTTGGTCTATACACTTGGACCAGGCTTTCCTGATTATAAAATTGATAGTCCCGAGGGTGATTCAGCTATTCAAGAACTAATGCAATATCTAATGCATCGGATTGAAAAGAGAAAGATTTTATGTGCTGATCTGGAGAATCGATGTAAGTAAATTAAATGTTTATATATATTTTGTATTCAAAATTCGCAAATCACCCCGATTACAGAAGCTGATGAATGGGCTGCGGTGGGAATCCGACTCAATTTTAATATTTTTACTTTGAGCCAAATGTCAAAATTGAGGTAGACTCCCTCCTCAGCTCATTCTTCGGATTCTGTCGACGGTAATCGAGGTGAATATCTCATTCTTTCAATTTGACCCAGTTATACCCTAGAAAATTATATACAGTGCTTAAATGCTGTTTATTTGAATAGTGTCAATATCCATCGATTGAAAATTATGCGTTTTAGAAGGAAATATTAGCATTTCAAAATTTCAACCTCCTAGGTATAATGGAAGACGCTGTTCAAGCGACTTCCGTTTTTTTAGGCTTTGCTAGATTACTCCCGGTATAAATGTTGGTGAATACTGGGTTTACTCAAATTCGTGGTTAATATTTTGGGGGATGATTTCTGGTTTTATTCTAAGAAAAAATTGCATGGGTGGACACTTCTATATCCCCTCCCTGAAGCAAGGGGACAATTTTTGAAATAGACATAAAACGGAAACAAAATTACTTAGAGTCGAACATTTTGTTTAGATGACAACTCTGTTTAGAATTATTGTTTATTATTTAATTTAATCATTACAATGAACTGTACCTACTACAAAGGTAAAGTCGTCACTTTTTCAAACTAAATATTCATGTCTCACCAAATAAAATCGCTAAACGCTCAGATATTTTTTAAGTGGGACAAAAAATCTTACCTGAGCACTGAGATTTTTTCGGAGTTACTGAGACGAAAATCCTCTGGATTCATTTCTCAATATTCTTTCTCGCCCAAACCACATTTTTGTGTAAATTTAAAAGCGGCAAATAAATAGAAAATAAGGACTGAATGTTTAGAAAAATGTAGTTGTAAATGAACTTGCTATTATTTGCATTCAATTCATAAATTTGTATGCTCTCACAATTAAATATTTCAAACTTTGAAATTTTGTTTCTAAAAGTTCAGTATAAGAACTTCTCGTATAACATGTTTTTTTTTACAATTGAACGGAAAAAATTGGTCCACCAAATAATGCCACCTCCGCCAAAATGACATTGACTTCATTTGGTGGGAATGACCCCATAATTCTTTTTAATTAGTGGAGTTATTTTGTTTTTTTACTTTCATAGCAATCGGTAATTTATATCTTCAAGTACATTCATACCTAGATCTTTGGAAAATACAAGTTGAGTTCTTTTTGTTTAAAGATGAGTTAACTACATTTAAATATGTAAATTTGGATCTGGAATTTCGGCACTTCATGCAAGGGTTATTCATAAAAAAAATTATGCCATCCATGGTCAAAAAGGTCCACTTAATTTAGAAATTTATCAGGCCCTAGAAAACTTGTAATCAAAGCTTGGGTTTTCTCAAGGTCATGTAAGGCCAAGGTCGTTTTTGGCACCTTATTTGTGGGATATTTCCAAAAATGTTTGCAAATAGTAAACAATTCGTGAAATACTTAGAGCACAAAATCAAGGTTGCCATTTGATTACTTGAAGAAACTAATTTTTTATATATACAATTTCAGTAACATTAAAAAAAAAGGTACTTCAATTTTGAGTACTTATTAATATGCATTTATAAACCTAGTTTTAAAAAAATCATCAACTCGTTTTCGAAATATTGAGTTTTCAAAAAAAAAAAATCTAGTTGCTATTTTATTGATATTTTAAAGGAGATTTTTCATAAAAAATTTTATTGCAATCGGTCGAGTTTTTAATGAGAAAATCTAAGATAAAAAATGTTATATGGCAGGTACCGTTAATAAGGGTTTCTGGTTAAAAAAGCTTTTTACCAAAAAGTTCACCATACGTACAATAATCCACTTATTAGTTTTTTATCAAAAAGGTTTTAGCCATTTTTGAGATGAACAAGATTTTCCTAAACGGTTGTATGGCAAGTATCGTTATTTTTTAAACTAAACAAGAATTCAATTTCCCCTATGGAAAATCACCAAAAAACCTAAGTCTAGACTGTAGATCCAGGTACAAACAGACAGACAGAATTTAGCCACCCACGTTTTTGGTGTTCAATATCACCGTAATATTATGTTTGATCCTTATCTCGATTTTTTTTTGCACGAATCCTAAATTTGCCCAATAGTTGCGAGAATATCGCAAGTAAAAATTGATTATTGAAAATAAACCTTTTACCACTCGCATGGTAAATCTTTACGAATATATTTTCTTCCACAAGTGAGATGGCAAAAATCGTGAATTTAAGCCTTGATTTCAAGTTTTCTGGGGCTGACCAATTTCTAAAACTAGTTGACCATTTTTTGCCATTTGATGTCATACTTTTTTTTTACGAATATCACATATTTATATGAACAAAATATTTAGTTCCTTAAAAAATATTTTGTTCAAGAAAAATTTTGAAATTGGTCAGGGAAAGTCAGGGAAATAAATTTTGAAAAATAGTGGACACCATGTTATAGTTTTTTTTAACCAATATTTCATCCTTTCATTTGTTTTTCAAATTAAGTTGTTTCGAAGAATAGGTTTAAGAAATTAAATTTTAAAAAGAATATTTTTTACAAAAATTATGATTTTTTGTTTAAAATTTGATTTTTTTCTCAAAATTTTGCATAAGTAAACAGAAAAGTATTTCTTGTCTTTTTTTTATTTCTCAAAAACTAAGAGATTTTTACATTAAATTTTCACTAATTGACTAAAAATTTAATCGAATTTGGGGAAACCTATACACCAGCAATATTACCCAGGGGATTTTCTAGCAAAACTTTAGAAAAGTAATTCGCTTGAGCACCGCCTTCCATTATACCTAGGAGGTTTTAAATTTTGTGCCGATAGCACCACTGATCTAGGTAATCGTGGTGGGCCAGCCAGTCATAAAACAACAAAACGGTTTTGTTGAACCACCACTAATTTACATCCACAAAATTTGCGGGTTTTATTTATTTGTGTTTGTATAAGATTTCCTAACTAATAAGTTTTTAAGAAATGACATGGTATTAATTATTAATTTTTAGCAATCAGAATTTCATTGTAAATACAAACATTCCTTCATTATTGTAATAAACAAATAGCAAGATTTGGCCCTTGTCATCACAAGTTAGGCTTCTCCTTTCCAAAGCATTTAATTCAACAAATATTTCAGAATCCTTGCTAAAAAGCATTTGCATCTTTGTAAGATGTGCTGTTTTTTATTAGTTTTTGAAAAATACATAACTTGACTTCAAGAAGAGGATTCATTTAAAATCGCCATCAAATGCTCTACACAAAGAGCTCGGTAAGTTTTTATTTTTTTTTCTTCCAATGCATTTCCAAATAAGCCATTTTACTAACAATGCTTTTTTCACTAACAGTGCAGACAAAAAATTACCTAAAATTGGTTGATATATGACAGCTGATGTATGTATTTATATTTCGGAATAACTTTGTTTTGGAACTAAAAATGAAATAAAACCTAACTCAACTTAACTGCGTGTCACCGCAAACTTTTGTGTTTTTGTATAAAAATAGAAACACAAGGTTCAACTAAATTGCACATTGTAGGGACAAAATTGACATTTCTATTACCAAAACAAAACTATTCTTAAATAAAATTATCAGTTAATATCAATTGTTGCATTAAAACCCAATTTTACCTGCACTATTATTCGAATCCCCATCGCACATCAATATTGAAAATGATTTGAAATGGCATCGCACTTTAAACCCAATGCTTGAGACCTTGAGTATCCTTTAATCATATATAAATCCAACTTTCTGATGTTCATTAAAAACCACCTTAAAGTACCGTTTCGTATATAAGCTTGTACATGATTTCTTTCACGTCAATCGCAGTTTTGTGTTTTAATAATTAAAGCATTCATGTATATGAAACAATGTTGAATAAACGACACTTGAATATCCAATTAAATAAACCTTGTCTTATTGCACACAATTGCATTACTGTTTCAATAAAAAAAAGCTGATAAGATTAATTTAACAAAAATTTCAATATTTTAGGTGACAACTTTAGAATAAATTTGGTGCAAGTTGAAAAGGAGAATCTCTCATTAAAAACCGAGTTGGCATCTATTAAAGCTGTGTACAATAGCGAGCGTGAACGTATTATAGCCCTCGAGAATAAGCTTCGAGTTCATGAAAGCTCTATTGATATTCTAAACAATAAATTAAGTAATCGAGAACGTCAACTCGATGAACTGCAGAGAAAACTTTCGGAGAATCAAAACCTTCTCTCACAGAAAGAGCAAGAGAAGGAAAAACAAAAGAAAAAATTCAATTCAAAAATGGCCGTTGAAGCGGATAAGAAAAACCGTGAATTGGAGATTAAGTTGCGGGAGCAGCGACAAAAACTACAAGAAAGAATGCGTATCAAGGATGAGAAGCTACGATTGGTATCGAATATTATCAAATCCGATGACATTCCTGGCCTGATACGTTCACATAGTTCGGAGAATATAAGTGAAGTGAGTTCAGTGCCAGTGCCACGTTCTCAAGCACCAACAGCGTCGACAAGGATTATAGAAATAAATGGAACACCAAGGACTTTCAAGGTATGGCGTAGGTTGTTTTTTTTTTAGTTTGAAGAAATGTATTTTAAATTTGCTTTTTTAAGGGAGTTCCAGTTGCCAACAATCGCCATCGCAGGTCACGTTCGGCTGGCGAAAAATGGCTAGAACATCGAGCCGCAAATCCTGTGCCCTTGGGCACAATACTACAACCGTACTTACCCAACCGAAAATCCATCAATAAACTTCCCGATGTAAAAGATCTAACTGGCAAGCAAACAAGATATTGTCTTGTATCGCAACAAGCAGACACCGATGGGGAAGTCGAAACAAAACTCTACAAAGGTAATGTGATTCCAACTTGTGCCGGAGGAGCCCAAGTTGTCTTCGATGACGTGGAATGCCTGAAACAAAAATCACCGATACCATCGCCACATAGGAAGAGACCAAGCAATCCGATCGAGACCAGTATGCAACCACACGAGGTTTCATCTAGATGCACACTTGGCATCGAGGGGCACACCAGTAAGCGATCCAAGATATGAGATGTTATTCGTATAATCCCTATAATTTATTGATTTTTTTATATTTTCTGTCTGTTCTACTTTCGGCGTATCATGTAATTGTATTACAGTATTTTAAGATGGAACCTGGTGAACGGATTAATTATTTACTTTATAACTCTGATTTTTTACTAACTTAATTAATTACTTACGTTTTTTTTCAATTTATTTTTTAATGAATTAAATATGTTTATAATATATAAGAACCACATGACCTGAATTATAAAAAAGTTTACGTTGAAATCGGAGTTTTTTTTAATGCAGTTTATTTGTTAAGCGAGTAGCTTAGAGCGAAAAGTTGAGACCAACGACATAATTAACTGCATATTTATATAATTATTTATTTATTTCATTAAATAATAAAAACGTTTGGCTCAGATTTATTTCTTTCCAAAGTTAAGAAGAGACAATGCATTTCTCATTAACGCTGGTCCATTCCAATAACCCGGGAGCATCATATGCCAATAAAGCGATGGCATTAATTCCTTTTTCATGAAAAACATTGAATAGCGTTCTTTGTTCTGAGACACTGGAAAAGTTTCCAAAGGATTTAAATCATAGTCGAACTCGGCCAAGATACAACGATTATATCCAGTCACAAGTGGACACGATGCATAGCCATCATAAGATCCCTTAAGATCATTGCCATTAAGAAAAGCCATCACATTTTTATAAATTACAGGTGATTGGGCAGCTAAAAATACCAAACAAAATCAATTATGCTTTGTTTTATCGATTTACTTTTCGCTTACCTGCAGCAGCAGCAGTCTTGGAATTCGGTGATCCAGAGCTATCTCCAATAGCAAATACATTCTTGTGTTTAACATGTTGCATTGTGTTCTTATCAACATCTACGAACCCAGCCTCGTTAACTAATTCAGAACATTTAGCCAACTCATCAGGAGCACTCATGGGCGGAACAACATGAAGCATCGAATACTGGAAGACAATGAAGATATCTATGTATTAATTTTAAGGTAGGATGCATGTTTGTTTGTTAAAAAATCACCTTTTCTTCAAAGGTTTCCTCAGGTTTGTCTAAGTTTTGAAAAACTGCCAAGTTTTCTTTTGGACGGACCTCAATGAGATTCCTCTTAAGATTCACATTAATATTGCGTTGCTTGACAATTGGCCATAATGCGTCAGCGTAGTATTTCACCCCGAATAACACTGGCAATGCAGTGTTGTAAATGACATTGATTTTGTTTCGTTTATTTGTCTGAAAAAGGATGCACAAAGAAGCCCCGCCATAGAAGAAAATAAATTAATTCAAATTCAAGCATTGTCGCGTCGATTTATGGAGAGCCACTAGAAAACTTGTGGGCTTTCATCAACTAATTTAAGAACTAACCCTTCTAAAATAATGCTCTGCTATGTAAACTATTTTCTGTGGTGCTCCAGGACATTTAACAGGCGATGCTGGGAATGTGAAAATTGCATTGCCCTCTTCTATTCTTTGTAAGGCTTCATAAGTTCGATCTACGTACTTGGGTGAATATATGGAGCATACATTCCCTTCTGGAATTGAAAGAGCTTCTTCGAGACCAGGAATCTACAAATTATAATAAAATGCGTTTTATTTTTTCTAACTTTAAAAGTGGTGAAATGCAATCGAGGAAGTGCACCTATGTATATAAATTCAACCAATAAAAAACGTACCTTATTATAATTTAATTGTAAGCCTGTTCCTACAATTAGTACATCATATGTGATTTTTCGTCCAGATGATGTTCTAACGGAATTTGATTTCGGGTCAAATTCTACAGCTTTTTCTTTAATCCATGTTGCATTTTTCGGAAGAACATCAGACATTGGACGATAGGATTGTTCTAATCGCTTCATACCACCTCCAATTAAAGTAAACATTGGTTGATAATAGTGTTTCTAAAAGAAGAAGATGATGTTTTTAGTCTAAGCATACATATGTGTTATGTATTGGGGTTATTTCACATCCGCAGGTTCTAAAACAAAAACTTTTCCTTTCTCTAGTTTTGAAGAAAGCTTTGCTGCCATAGCACAACCTCCACTGCCAGCGCCAACGACCAGCACTTTGCATCTTAAAATGAAAACAATCAAATAAAATATAAATTAAGTGGATTCATGAAGAAGGGACATTTTTTTGAGTAAATGTATCAAAACTAAAGTTGCTTTGGTGTTGCTTTACAGATTTGTACAATTTGTTTATCATGAAAACCTAAACTTTTAGCTAGAAGAATAAAAGATATAAATTGTAATTCATTTTAAATAGATACTATTTCATTCCACAAATTGTTGCTTTCAATTGAAAAGTGTTTAGAAATTGTCGCTTACAAAAATATAGCAATGTTGCACATGTTTTCGTTATAATAGTTTCTGAAATTCAGGTTGAATTTCTTATTTAGTAATATCTGCAATTTATAATGCATATCATGTCGTTTCCCACATGATTTTTAAGCGCATTTTATTTTACAAGATTTTAAATTCTTTGTTCAATGGAGTCCAATAGGAGTTGTATGTCATTGTCGCAGTAAAACAGAAAAAACGGTTTAACCTGACCGTTTTAACCGGGCAAAAAAAACAACAGTTTTTTCAATAACCGGTTTTCGGGTTTTATAAAAAAAAATAATGTCAAAAGTTGAAATAAAAAAGAGAAAGTTTGTGGACTGCAAAACGATTTCACCTCTATAGTATAAAAGTTGGAAGTGGTGAATAACGTGACCGGTTGCACACAAACGCAGGTCTTATAAGACAACGAGAATTTTTTTCAGAGACGTTTTATACACTTTTTTTATCTCATTGGTGATACAAGTCTCAAAGCAAGTAGCAAAGTAGCAAAAATAACCGCTTTTTTTAACCGAGACAAAAAAATCGTCGATGAAAACTAGTTAACAGAGACAAAATAACCGGTTTTGGTTTTAACCGGCCGGTTTTTCCCATCCCTAAACTGCATTATCGAACACTATGCTAATGCAATAAAATTTGTATTTCCGTTTTCTAACAAAAGAATTGAGCTTGTGACGTCACAGTGAAGCTAGCAGGACACATTGTGTATCTCAGGAAGCAAGCACGCTAGGAACTTGTAGTATGATTCTAAATTTTATTTTTTTTTTTTGCATTTCGAGATTAGGCTAGGTTCAAATTTTGAAGTCCTTAATTAAAAAAAAAAATTCTAACTGACCTACTAATTTCATAGTGACGTCAATTTTGTACTTTTTTTTTAATTTATCCGCCTCGTTGTGAGTTTCACATGGAAAATATTTTGCCCGAAAAATGTTTATTCCCCGGGAATTTTAGAAGAGTTTCGTCTGACCTTCTCTTGGCCTAAAATAAACAAAAAACTTGCATAAAGGACACCAGTACCCTCTATTTTTCGTTTGCCGTAAGGAATTGAATGACAATTTAAGCTCTTTATTACGAAACATTTCATCCGAAATAAGTATTCACAAAAAGGGGAATGTTTATTGTTTCGGGTGGAACTCACAATAATTCACAATTCGTGTGGAATTTTGTTCACATGAAACTCAAAAAATTTTTATTTAACTTATCCTATCGTTGAGATGGAAAAAAATTACAAATTTGGAGCCTTACCGCAAGTTCCTAGCATGCTTGTGGTTCTTGAGATCTGATATCTCTAAAACGTGATGTGCTAGCATTTCTGAGACCAAATTAGAATTCAGCGAATCAAATAAACCATCAAAAAAATATATTTTGGTTTATGGTAGAGACAAAAATTTAAATTTTGTCCACAAAGTAATTAATAAATGCTACTCGTATTTCGAGTGGATTTTCGGAAATAGTAAAAATACGTCAATTTTCTATTAGAGCTTGGGTCCAAATGGGTTTTCACAAAAAAAACCTTAAAAATGATTTGTTGGGAATTGTGTATACTTTTAGTTGTACCTTGATGACATTCACGAATAATTTATAGTTTTCGATCCATAAATGAAAAACTCAAAAAAAAAAAAAATGCATTTTTGCATAATTTTTGGCACTTTTTTTGCATGTTGCGTCACAAAATTTTATTCGCAAACCTCAGATTCGGATTCAGACACTATGAAAATATGAAGCAGGGACACAATCAATACCGCCCCACAATTTGCACGGTAAAAACACAATATGAATGGACTGTAATAGAGTAATTAAACATTTTTTATGTCAATAATGGGTACAACCCGCTTCAATTAAATGCAATTATTAACATCCCTATCAATAAAAATTGCTTCGATATCTTTTAATTCACAAATTAACTAAAACGTCGATCAGGAGTCAGTTCACGAATTAAAATTTCATATTAATAAAAATATAAACTGCTAATCCACGTTAAGTTCAAAATCTTAACGAAAATCTACTATACAATCAACAAGAACTCTGCTGTTACCAAAGACTATTTTTTGAACTCCACATATACTTTCTCACAAAATGTTAACTTTTGCACATAAACTCTCTCATTTGAAGTTGTAAGAAGCATGTGTGTCACTAGCGTCTGTCTCCTTTTTTTGTAGTTTTTGGCAACAATGACAGAAGTATTTTTAACTTAATTACTCGTTTAATGCACCTATTTTGGTGAATAAGTTTATTACCTTAAATTTTAATTTATTGATAAGATTTGAAACTTAACTCACTGACTAAAGATAATTCGTGTTTTATTTGCGTTTATGAATACCGGTGTAAGTGATCAACGCTCACAATTAACGATTGATTACAAATAGAAAAATTATGATATCCGTGATGGCGGTCGTGAAAAACCGGTAAGTGAAGTAACCTTAAGTAAATAATTATTCTATTAATAATTCTTAAATAAATAGTAAACAATGTTTAACGAAATTTTACCGTTGTGTAATACTTTTCTTATGCATCTGAAAATACATGATGAGAACTTTTTTCCACATAAGGTGATTGGTTTGTGAATGATTTGAACACAGTCTCTGCATTTGAAAAAAAGCACTTTTGAACCAGTGCTGTGGCAACACTTAATTGATAACGATAAATATCTCCTGACCAAAAGTCAAATGACTTTTTAGTACTTTTCTAAGAATTTTGAAAAGATAAACATATTGCACTTTCATACCAACAATAAGGCCAAATCAATAAAAGTAATACATTAAACATTAAATCATCACATAATGTACGAACATACATTTGCATGTGTAATAAGAACCATATTCTTTTTTTTTTTAATATAAATTACGGAAGATATTACTGAAACTTACTCTTCTTTTTGTGAAACAAAGTTTGTGGTTGACAAGTATCGAGCTGGAGTGAAACTGCGAGCCGACAGTTGATGTATTCTGGTTGTAAATATTATAGATGGGTTCATTTTTTACTTTTTCTTTATAGTTTCACAAACTAGGATGTATTTCAAAACAAAAAATATTAATGTTAATAAATAAATGACAGTTTGTTATTATTCAATACACACTACATCGACTAAGCCATTCGATGAACTATTTTTCAAATTAGAAATAGAAAGAGAATGAGGTGTTGCTGATTTAAGTGACCTTGAATATGTACATTATTTGCCGGGTAAAGTATTGCCAAAGTATTACAATTGTAGCAAGAGGTAAATGCATACCTTGCAAAGTTTGGATGAATTTAATTTCTGTAAGGGATGATTTTAATAGACAAATAGGGTTAAAAATAATGAACTGTTCGGTATTAGAGCCATCAGCCTTAACTAAAAGCATTTTCGATTGGCAATCCAGAAGTGTTCGGAATGCGTGTAAACCCTTCCGCAAGTGTTTTATTGGCATTCAGAATGACAGTTCTTCTCCTAAAAAGAACAGAAAACGATTCTGGATTTCGTTTCAGAATCGAAACCACAATTACATAGTTGTCAAAGTGTTGTCAAATATTGCAAAAAGTAAATTTTTAGCTAAAAATAAGGAAATTAAACACATTTTATTTTACTGTATCTAAGAACAATTATTTTCCGTTTAGAATATTATTTTCCCATTCGTGTTTTTAAAATTCCCGTTTTCGAAAACGTCATCTGCGTCTAAAATGCAATTGCAGAATGTTCTTAATGCAAAAGTCTTCTGTACGAAAACGCCAATACAAATTTTGCTGCATTAGTAGTGTGTTCTATAATGCAGCTTGGTGAAGTCACATGTTTGAAAACCTCATCTGTAGTGAAGCTGTGCAGTAAAAAAATCGGGTTGATGAACAAAATATTCAAAAGTCAAAGAGGCTGTTCGTAAACGCCAAACTCGTTTGCAAGTATAAATTAATTGACGTTGATCAAACCGATCTTGTGCTAGCAGGACGATTGCATATTTGACAATCGCAGTATCTGCATCAAAAAATGACAATCATTTGACGATCAAATAGACTTTGATTTGACGTTTTCGAAAATGGCCAATGTCTAACTTGGAACTTTACATCAAACCTTTATCTACTTTCAATTAATCGTGAAAAAGTACCGATATTAATTTTTGTATCTAAAGCTGCCCATAGACAGAGCCAACGAGCCAAAAGGCCTTGCATCAATCCAAAATCGGTCGTAGGTTGGATTGGCTGATTCAACCTGAAATCCAACCAAGCTTATTAGCCCAGGGAAAATGTTCTTTCACTGTGGAAAAATTCCAAGTGAAGATTTTTAAATGCAATTATCATTATTTTTGCATAGTGAATACGCATGCAAAAGTCTACAAACGAATCTGGCTTGCGTTAAAAGTTATCCAAGGTTAAATGTTGAAAACACTTGTTTTGAAAGCTTTTAAACGGTACGTGGTATTATTAAAAAGTAATGTAGGCAAAACTTTTAGATAATGTGTTTTTCTACCGAAAACGTAAAACACTTTTTTTCTCCGACTGAGAGTTAGGAAGATATCGGTGTTCCCAAACGCTAAATTAATTTTTCCTTGGGTTCGCGGTGCGAATCATTATGGACCGCCCGAAAAACAAGCATTTTTGAAAATCGACCATTTTTGAAGTCTCAATATCTTCGTATCGAAAAAGTCCTCACAGGAGTTCTTATAAGGAATATTAAGGGTGTTCATGAAACGTTGGAAAGTCGTCTTAAACGTAGTAAAAGTTGTAAACTTCATAAATATGTCACAATTTGTATGGAAAATTAGACAGATTTACGCAGTTAACAACTTTACAACGTTTACGACGGCTTTACGCTGCTGCATGAATACCCTTATTATCTTCAATAAAATGAGGATAAATTACACTGGTCTGCCAAAATTAATTTTTTTTTGCTTTCAAATGATTTTTTCATTTTTGTTTGTCAGATTTGACTTTTTTAAATTTAAATCTATATGTCCAGTTTTTTTTTTTTAATGATTTTTGAAAAAATGAATGATTTGAAGAATAGAGCCCTCTAAGATTAGGTTGACCTATTAAAAAAATAAAACTACTGTGCCCATTCAGCTCAAATTTGGGGGACTTTCCACATTTTATTAGTTTTCACATGAAAACAGATTTGTCTTTATTCTTCAATGAATACTCACATTAAACCGTTGTTTTTAAAAAAACAAACAAATCTTCAAAATTGCGTAGTTTGTATGTATATGGTTTACACTGTAAAAAAATATATTATTTGGGAGATAGTGGAACTTCTCTTCGATATTCATAAAGTCAAGTATGTAGGGAAGATTTTGATTCAAAAAGATTTTGTTTATTACTTTATTTCACTGAAAGTACAGTCAAATCAGGGGTCTTAACATCACAAAAATTATTGATGTTAAATAACTCTTAAAATTATAGAGGGTTACATAATGCACAAAATTTTCATACAAATATTTTCGATAAAACTCAATATTTTTGAGTTATTCGCAAAAAAAAGGTATTTTCGAGAATTAATGTTTTTTTAAACACCGTTATCTTCTAAACGATCAGTCGGAGAAAACAAGTGTTTTAACATTTTTGGTAGAAAATCACATTATCTACAAGTTTTGCTTACATTACTTTTTAATACCACGTACCGTTTGAAAATTACACGTGATAAACAATTATTTTCGACATTTAACCTTGTATATTTTTTAACGCAAGCCAGATTTGTCTGTAGACTCTTATTATTATGCTTATTTCTTATGCTAAAATAAAGATAATTACATTTAAAAATCTTCGCTTTGAATTTTCCCGTAGATTGAAATTTTTTTTGTACATTTTCCCTGGGCTATAATGTATGAGAGCAATGGGAATTCACGTGAAAATACAATAGGCCTGGTATTTAGAATTAACATTTTTCATTACGAACGATGTATATTCATATATCTGGAACATAACGCCATTGGTTCACTTTTAAACTGAATTATAAAAATTTCACTGCATCATTATAACTATTGTACATACGATTAATTTTTTTTTCCTTTTTGTCAATACATTCTATCAAAGAACTTTGGCAACACTGTTTTCAATGTGTATGGTTCATTTATTTAAGAGTATTTACTTTTCCAGAGTGATTTTGCTTTGACAATTGAAATATGTACAGTAGAAAACATGCGCAATTGATTACGCATTAATAATAATTTAAGAGATTATAACTTAAACAGTGTTCTTGTTTCTAGAACACAAGAAGTTCTTTCCAACCTATTTAGATGATAATGATTAATAAAGAATCAAGAGATTATACGATCCGGTCAGTATTTTTTTTTTGTAAACAAATTGTATCAACCACTATGCTATGCTGAATTTAATCAAACGATAAATTGCCGTTATTTCTGCCATTTTTTTGGCAAAAATGGAAGGAATAATGATTAATGTGTCACTTTTTCACGACTGATAAAATGGTATTATTTTAACTATTTACTGGCATAATCATGTTAAATGGCAAACAATGCAAAAGAAATTATGGCGATGTGTCATTCGAGTACCTAAATCTAGCACTAACATTGTGCTGTATAACGTTTATTATGAAAATAGAGGCTAGCAAATATTTTTATGTATAAATTTATGGCAGTTAAAATTATTTATTGCATACAAAATAGATTTTTTAGTCACTTTCTGAATAAAAATGTTTTTAAATCAAGACTAATTTTTAAAGGGTCTATCTATAATGCTTTAAAAAGCTGGAAAGTGTTAGTTAAAATTGATTTTAGATTTCAATGTTTGACGGATAATAAAAACACAGTTTTACAAAATTTCTAGTTGAGCAACCAGATAACTTTTTCGGAAAATTGTAGTGTGATATGTGTTCAAATCTTACCTACTACTCCATTACGTAGAATTTTTAAAAATATAATCTGAAAGTGATCAGCTACTTCGCCACTTTTCTTGTAGCTATATTTAAAATAGTGAATTACTTTTTTCTTTCGCATAACTTTTTACAACAACTGAAAGTTTAGCTTTTTTCATGCTTTATAACACGAACATAAACAAAATACAACAAATGACGTCTGTGAAGTTAGCAGGGAAACTTTCACCCATGCAAATGGGACTTTGACAGGAATTTGCTTTTTTTTCATTTTTATTACCGATTTTGCAGTTCACCAAATAGGGGGGTAATCGAGTGAGCTGCTAACTTCACAGTGAAGTTAACAGGTCAGTATGAAATTTTTTTGCAAAAAAGGACTTCAAAATCTGAAAGTAGCCTATTCTTAAAATGCAAAAAATCTGCAAATTTAGAACCTTACTGCAATTCCTAGAACGCTTCATTCCTGAGATACACTATGTGACCACCAGCTAACTTCACTGTAAAGTTAGCAGGTCACTCGATTACCCCCCTATTTGGTGAACTGCAAAATCGGGAATAGAAATGCAAAAAAAAAAAAAAATACAAAAAAATACAAATTCCTGTCAAGGTCCCATTTGCGTGAGTAAAAGTTGCCCTGCTAACTTCACAGACGTCAAAAAATGTTCCTACTACCTTTAAGACAAAACTAAAATATTTCCAATTTCATATATATTGACAAAAAAAAAAAAAATTTCTACATACGCAACCCCACACCGTGTCAACAGCAAGCTTTAGTAAAATTTGTATACCAAAACTTTTATTCAGCATTATTGCGAGTTTCACCCAAACAGCATACTACCCAAAAAAATTGACGTGTCTCTTTTTCACTAATGGGGTTTTCTTTTGGTAACAAACATTGATTTTTTTCCCCTTCCGATTTGTCAAAACACAGATTTTGACAATAAAAGCCTTCCAGTGGTGAAAAAAATCAATTTATTTTTTGATCGAAAATCAAATTTGCAGATCTGGATTTTCGGCAGATTTACTCCTCTTTTACTAACACCATTACACACCAGAACAATTCACAGCCATCAGTTTGACAAGACTGGATCGCTATAGTTTCACAGACACAAATTATACACCAATACAATAAAAACGAAGAATCAATCTGCAGTCGTATATCATTCGCGACGAAAAAAATCAATTTTTAAATCAAAATCTGAATTTACCAAAAGAAATCCCCATTATTGTGAGTTTCCCCCCGAAAAATGTTTAGCCTTCACAAACTCGCCTTATCTTGAGTACTTAATTCGGGCGAAATTTACTGTAGTTAAGAACGCTAAAATGTTCACTTATTTTTTGGTGATGAACGGAAGAACCAAGTTTTTATTTATTTTTGCACAAGAAAATTTCTGGCGAAACTCATAATAGCTTTCAGCTTGCGGGTGAAATATCTACCGGGCGAAACTCAAAGGCTAATATTATTGTATGCGACTAAGCTAAAAGTGAGAATATTTATGTGTTTTCATGGCTGTTTTTCCATTCTTTGGATATTTAATTTTTTTTCCACATTAAATCCACTCTCTTCTTATACCAAACAAATTTCCAGCTGCCAATTTTGAAATATGGTCTTTGATTTGTTTAATTTATTTCGGTTCAAAATACGAGAATTACCTTTGTACAAAAAGAAATCAGATTTAAATTAATTAGTAAATTCATCAGCTTATACATGTGTTAGGGTCGAAATTCTGGTAGGATCAAAATTCTGCTTGTCAAAATTAAATCTGTCAAAATGTATCTAAAAAACGATTCTTAAATATAAGTTTTTTCAAAAATATTACCTACATAGGTACTTGAGTTTTAAATCAAGTAATATTATGCTATGTTCCCACCAAAACGAAATTCTATGTTTGATATTTTTAATTGATGGAACAAGATCTCTTCAAAATTTTAACGAAATTTCAACGACAATTTCAGATTTCAACGAAATTTCAATGAAATCTTGGTAATGTGGACCGATTGATTTGTTTTTTTTTGAAAAAAAAAATAAGTCAATTTTAAAATTATAATTTGATATGTGAAACCCAGAAATAAGACGTTTACGAGGAAATGTGGAAATTATGAATAGTTGATAGTGAAATAGTCAGATCAAAACACCGATTGATCTCGAGATGTGAAAAAAATGGGCAGGGTGCAGCAAACAAGAAAAATAAATTACTATACAAAAAATTTCTTTCACCTTGAAAAATAGTGCTGCAATCAGTTGTCAACAATAAAGTGGAAAAAGTACTTTTTTTGTTTATTTTCGTTAATAATACAAGTTATTTGAGAAAAAAGCATAATAGGCAGAATTTAATTGTTAAATATGCCATATGACAGAATTTGGAAAAGCAGAACATTTCATTACATTTTGCTCGAAATAAATGCTCACAAAAAAAGGGAATTTTAATTTTTCGGGTTAAACTGACAATAGGCGATTTTCTATTGTTAATTTTCCGGGTGGAATTTTCTTCATGTAAAACTCACAATAATCTAATGAAAAGTGCCGTTAAGGAGCAAATTATGGGGTAGTTTCGATTTTTTCCTTGCTATATATTTTCGGAAGAGCTGAATTCGAATCTGAGTTTTGCGACTAAAATTTCGTGACGCAACATGGAAAAGATGCAAAAAATTATACAAAAATTAATTTTTCGGCAGTTCTTGACTAATGGCTCGAAAACTACCAATATATGAAAATTATATCAAAGTACCATTGAAAGTATACACAATTTCCAATAAATCTCTGTTGAAGGTTTTTTCTGCGACAACCCATTTAGACTAAAGCGCCAGTTAGAAATTGATAATGTTCATACTTTAGAACGACCATAAACATTAGTTCGAAAAAATTACCTCGACAAAAAATATAGCCCCATTTTTGCATAACAAATCGCATTTTTGTATATCTTTAGATTCAAATATCTCAAAAACGTGACATGTTAGAGCAGTTTTAAGAACAGGTTCAAACTCAGCACATCAATGACCACCAGAAAAGTATATCTTGGTTCAGTTGCAGAAAAAAATTAAAAATTTTTTCATAAATTATAGGGCGGTTAAATTTTAAGGGCCGATGTTGAATGTGAACCACACCTAAACGTCAAGTTTTTCTGCATTTCATTTGACATTTCTCAATTTCAGACTAACTCAATTTGAACCATGGACGGTGTTCACATTGGACTGAAAAACTGAAACGTAAAAAAAAATCCAGTTTTTCAATCCAATGTGAACACCGTCATGGAAAGATACATCATGGAAAGATAAATCGAGCAACGCGTTAAAGTTATTCAGGCTTATTATGAAAATGGGCGTTCAAATCAAAATGCATGTCGTACACAAAATTTGCGTACAATCATGCAAAAATTTGAGCAAACCGGGTCTGTAGGCGATGTGAAAACACCAGTGCATGCTCGTACAGCTTTCCACTGCAGAAATTATTGCTGTTGTTTGCGATAGTGTGGCTAAAGAGCCGTCCACCTCAACTCGTCATCGTGTCCAACAATTGCACCTCACGCTCGTCGTTGATGAACATTATGCATAAAGACTTGCATTTACATGCTTACAAGGTGCAATTGACTCAAGAACTAAAGCCTCTTGACCATTTCAAGCGTCGTCAATAGTCACTTGCCACACAGCTAACGAAACAATTGCTCTTTTGCGCGACAAATCAAATGGCCGTGTTATCTCGCGTGGTGGCGATGTCAATTGGCCACCAAGATCATGTGATTTGACACCGTTGGACTTCTTTCTTTGGGGTTATTGGAAAGAAAAGACGTACGTCGATAAGCCAGCAACAATTCAATTCCGGAACATTAACGGAATATAACCTCAATTATGCCTCAATGTCATCGAAAATTTGGACCATCGGATGGAGGTGTGCCGCCGAGCTTTATTTCAATTTGTAGTGCAAAATTTTATGGCAATATGTTCAGTTTTTAAAATATTCACGAAAAACTACAAATCGGGACATTAACCCCCCTCCAGCCTAAAGCATGGGGGTCACCGCTGCCATAAAAAACAATAACCCAGGGAGCATGATTAATTGCATTTATTGTGCCTTTGTTGACTGGACTATGAATAAAAAAGCAGAAAACCGATTCTAATTATCATGTCCGGTTATAATCGAAATTTTGGTTCACCTTTTAACTCATAACAGCTTATCAGAAAAAATCAAAATAAGATTTGCTTAGTTAAAATATTTTCTATTAGAGAAAATAATAATTTGTTCCTTTCATTAATTTTCCTCAGAATTAAGCATTTTATTTTTTAAATCCTGTTTCGGTATTTGACTAAGAATTGAATTGGATATTCAATCTTGAATGTATTTGGGATTTTTATCTTTCGGGATTTTGTCCATTTTTGCATTTCTACATTCGGGATTTGTTCATTAGGGATTTTGGCATTCGGGATTTTAAGTATTTGGGATTCAGATGTCCCATTTGGAAGCGGCAAGATCTCATAACGAATCAAACGGTTTCATTTATTGTAGATGGCTCGCTAGATTTATCTTGTCAAAGTATTTATTGTTGCATTGTTCTGAGGAAATAATAAAATAATACCTATTCTCCACTATTTATATTAAAATTCCTCTTTCACGCGTTAAGTTTTCAGAGCAATTTCCCTTTCATGTCATAGATAGCCAAACTGTCAATACAAAATTTTGGTATATCTAATTCAAATTTAAAAATCTACATACAATAAAAATATAAATAAATAATAGCTTAACTTCAAATTGATTTTGTAATTATAAGTTGTTCTTGTTACTTTCAAAGCACTTTGCTAGTAGAATTTTGAATTGCAAATAATATTCTATTAGCCGCGCCTGCCGTTATCTTCGCAAATTAATTTAAACATTGAATACATCAAACGGATTTAATTCCGATTAATATTTAATTCAATTCTGTTAAATAATCTCCTAAACTAAACATTTTGCACAAAAGATTATTCTAATTCGCATCACATGGTTTACCATACAAAATAACCACAGCAATTTTCTACCCCTAAAGCCTAAGGAGATGCAAAATTGCATTTTATTCTCTCACCTCTAAGTAAATTCAGAATAACTCAATCACCATAGGGACTTTTTGACTTTATGTTCTTAATAGCCTTCACACGTGCGCAGTTCAATTAACATTTTTATTAAAAATTTATAAATTTCGAGCTTTGTATTATTTTTTTTTTTAAGTAGGAACAAATTATAAACAAGATTAAGAAAAAAGCAAATACAAAGATTTTCAACGGAGGTATCCCATGAACAGTTTTAACATACGATAGGAATAAAAGGGATTTCCTGAAAGAGAAGCGGATTGCAAATCTTCGTCTTCTTCAAGAAATTTGTATTGTTTAGAGAAAGGAAAATAAAATATTCTTGTATTCAGATAAAATAAAATCAAAGAGTAAAAAACCATTTTTTGAAATAAAGTCAGAATTGCAAATTTGGTATTGATCAATTCCGACTAAAGTTACGTGCACACGAGAATGACAAAAGAATCATCGGACAATGGACAATTTAAATTTGATGTAAACTGGCCTAGAAAACAGGCCAGGTGCTCATTACACTAAATTAAAGTACACATCTTTTATTTTTATATTCTTTTATGATTTTATTATTTTTTATGGAAATGTTGATATCGTTTTACGATTCTTTTCCTTGTTACACAATTCTATAATTTCAGCCGTATTTTAGCTATTCAGAACTAGTTTGATTTTAGTGGGTTAAAATCTAATATGATTTTCAAAGGTCCTGAATCTTTTCAATCGGTTTTTCTCTGAGAGTTACTAGTTATATTCGTTTAAAAAGATTTCGGTTTGAGATTTATTTGAAAAAATAAAAATTGAGGTTATCGGTTGAGATTTATTTTTAATTTTTATAAATATCTCTCAATGGTTGAGTTTTTCACGGAAAAATAAATGGAAAATGTCAACCCTTAATCTTTTTCGCTAAAAATAAATCAAAAATAATTTTCATTGCGTTGCACAAAATCACTGAAAATCTAAAAGTAGGTTTTCGCCGATGACTAAAATGCATAATTACCTGAATTTCCTTACGCAGGGCCTACAAACTATAAACATTAATACTAACCAGGCTTTTAAACTTTCAAGTAGTCAAGTATTCAGTACCTCTTACAGAGGTTTCACCATGGTCGTCCAAAAGCGATTTCACTGTAGTGGCCATTGTGTTCGTCTCGCTGAGTTTTCGTCGTGCTTGTTTTCGCTTCTTTTGCCATTCATAATGTTTTAAAGTCTTCTCACTTTGGTCTCATGCGGTGTATTGCCGTGTGAACCAGGCCCAAAGCTGCCCAGCTGTAGTAAGAAGTCCTAACTAATTTGGTGACGAGTACTCTTGAAACGATAAAAAAGCATTTTTAATAGTCCTTACGGATTTGAAAAATGTAATTTTAAAAAATAAATAACTTTGGTGAGATTATGTTAAATGCCAAAAACCAAATGCCTGGTGAGTTCACAGCAGGGAGAACACAATGACCAAAACCTCGCTTGGACATTTAACAACGTTTTAAGCTTACTTGAACCTTTTTTGGTAAATGTTATTTCGGAAAAAAATCTTTGTCGAGACTATATTCTAAATGTCAATAAACACGTGTAAATGTAAGATCAAAGGGAGACTAGCGCGAAGACCACGACACAGATCCCCGCGTAAATGGGCTTGTCGAGTTCACAGCAAGACGAACACAATAAACACCCCACTGAAAAGCACGTTTGGGTTTTTAACCATATTTTAAGCTTATTTTAACATTTTGGAAAATATTACTTTGAAAAAAAAAAAATAACTTTGGTGAGACTATAGCGAGATTAAAGCGAGATGATGGAAAAACATTCTAAATACCAAAAACAACGTGTAAATAATACGGCGAGACCAAAGGGAGACTAAAGCGAGAAAACCACGCCACAAATCCTCGTGTAAACCGGCTTTGCGATTATTTTAAGTACGACAATGTAGTACTTTACAACTCTGATACTTACGAACATTCTGATTGATTCAGATGAGATTTATTTTTTTCTCTCAGTGAAAAATCTCACTGGTTGACCGAAATATAAAAAATCAAAATAAATATCTCTAACCCTCAATTTGTTTAAGCTTTAGTTCAGCAGAACAAGGTTAAATCGAGACTGTCAAACTGGCCATAAAAGTCATAGGCCCTTATTGCGAGTGTCGTTTTTCTATCGATAAACGACTTTTATCGATAGTCGAACATCGAAAATACATTTTGGTATTGCGAAACTCTATTGTGAATGAAAATTTTCGTCTAGGCTGTCGATCATTGTCGTCTACATTTTTCTGTTCGACTGCGTGCAACCCTAATAATTCTCTGGACAAAAATGTAATGTTTTTTACTTTATTGACCTATTATTTCCAAAATGATATTATTTTAACCGCAGGGCAAAAGTTGTGAGCAATAAAAAACAATTGGAAAAGCTGGTGTCATTAATGGAAGCGAATTCGGACATAGCAAAAGGAATTTGCGGAAAAGCCCTAGCTAAAAAAAGGTGGGAAAAGTTTACTGCCGAGCTAAACAGTCTTGGGCCTCCTATACGGACCTGTGACAAATGGATTAAGGTAGTTTTTGCATTAATTGACAAAAAAATATATAAAGTTTTTTTGTGATAGGTTTGGGCAGATCTAAAATTTAAAATTAAAAAAAAAAGACTGAAAATAAAACCGAAATCCAGGCGACTGGTGGTGGGCCAAACCGATTGCATCAGTTCAGTAACTTGGAGGAAAGTGTTATAGGATTACTTTCTATGGATGCCTCCATTGATCCACCTGGCCTGGAGATTGGACTAGAAATTGCAGACACCATGACATATGATGAGAATGACATAAACATGGATAATATCGCAGTCGAAGAAGAGCCAGAACTGATTCATGATTTGTCCGAAAATGTTTGTTCAGAGAATCCAACTCGCGTCAAAAGTTCTGAAAACAAAAAAAAAAGAACCAAAGAAGAAGAAAGAATTTCACTTTTGACGAAGCAGACAGATGCTCAAGAAGATTTTTATAAAGAAGTCAAAGCTACAATGAAAGACCTGAAAAGGAAAATTGGAAGCCTCGAAGAGTATTCCAAGAAGATTTATTATCAAAAAAAAGATAAACATAAGGAACTACTGGCCATCAAGAGGGAAAAACTTCAGCTTTATAAAGATGAATTGAGTTCCAAACAGAAAAATAGGGCAGCAAAGCTGAAACTGTTGCAACAAAAATTGGAACTAAAAAAATCTGAAATAGATTTGAAGTTGTCAAGGATCTAAATCATCTATTTTTTTGGTATGTTTTTCGTTCGTAGGTGTTCCTTTTTTGTTGAACTGAAGTGTTTTTTTTTTTGTTGAATCAAATATTTTATTTTTTGTTGAATTAAAGTATTTTTGTTGAACTTTATAAATAGTATTTATGCTTGTTATTTTCTATGTTATTTTTCTTTCTTAAGTCAAATGCCTGTTCCTAATAAATAAAAATAAAAAAGGGGGTTTTAACTACAAAAAAACTTTTTTTTATTTAAGTTTCAAACATTGACATTACTATTTGGTTTCGTATTGAAACAGTTTCCTCGCTTCGAGAGTTTTCAATCATGTTTTGAAAGTTTGCGAAATCATCACCTTCAGGTTCATCTATGAAGTCTTCCAACATGGGGGTATTATAGAACAGACAAATATTATGTAAAGCTGCACACACGTTCGTAATTTGTGTTGATTTCTTTGGAGAATAATGCAACTCTCTTGCCCTCAGCAAACATCTGAATCTATTTTTCAGCACGCCAATTGTCCGTTCTATGATGTTTCTTCCCTGTGCATGTTTTTTGTTAAATGCACTTTCCAACGATGCTGATTCAGGATTTCGAAATGGGGTCATTAAATATGGCTTCAAGGGATATCCTGCGTCCCCTTAAGGATTAATATGTGTGAATTATGTAAAATTACTTATTTATAACAAATGTTACCAAGAAGCCAAGTATTTGTTTGTCCTCTTTGATGCTCTCTTTCTAAGAGTGTCCTCAAACTGGACATGTTAAAAACGTTTGAATCATGTGTTGACCCAGGATATTTTGCGTTGATGAATCGTATTTTCATTGTATCGTCACAAACCTGAAATGAAATTTTTGAATTGATGTTAAAAAAAATTTGGTTTTCTCTTACGATCATGGCATTTATGCTATAAAATCCTTTGCGGTTGTAGTACGCATGCTGTAACTCCTTTTTTGGAGATGCAATTTTTATGTGCGTACCATCAACGCAACCTATCACACCTGGTATATGGCTTCGTTCGAAAAAGTATAACTTGGCACGGTTTTTTTCCACTTCACTGTAATTAAATTGTATCCATTTTGGACAAATTTGATTTTCCATGACATTAAGTACTTCCTTAAGTACAAGGGACACAGTTGACTGTGCAAGGCCGAGACAGTACTCATTCCCTACGCTAAATTGATATGATCCATGGGCACAAAATCTTAATGTAGCTGCCAGTTTAATTACGTTCGGTATTGCCGTACATCTTTTAGTTGGCTTGAGTCGATCTTCGATGTCCACCAACAACTGAACAAATGCGGGTTTTGATAATCGGAAGTGTTTCAAAAATCTGTAATAGATATTATTTTAGCAAAGAAAATGTATTTTAACTCATTCACCAACAAATTTTCTTGAAGCTCCAGAGGATTGGAAGCATCCCTTAGTAGCCTCCTATTTCTGGCAACCATAATGATGTCTTCGTAGTTGGTTTCATCTTCGGTATCCTCAAAAAAGAACTCGGAGGATATCATTTCTTATTTATTTAACTGTTTGTATTATAGTTTTTACACAATAACATTAGGTAGGCACTTACACTTTATTTACTGAACAAATTTTTTTCATAACACAAAAATCAAAACATTTGCCCGTGATGGCAATGGAAACAATAAAAGACCAATGTAAACGAAAAAAATCCCTAAAATTTCCCTACCGATTAAAAAGAACATAAAGGCTCTCCCAAACTTACGCCAAACATTCGGTGCGCCAACAAAAGTAAAGTTTATGAATTAATTAATAATTCTAACCATACTAATTTTGAGTCTGATCCATAACTTTAACATAAAATGACTTTTAAGGTTTCAATGGTCGATGGCAAAGTAGTTCAATCATTGAAATACTAAAAGTGCTTTTATGTTAAAGGTTGGTCAAAAATTAAATATTTCTTTGACTTGAAATAATAATGGGGTCATAAGCTTCATTTTTAATTTACAAAAACTCAACCGTGTCTACACAAGTCGTTGACATGTCCGATTAAAAATATATGCAATGCATTTTTATTTTCACCCCATTTTAGTGATTCCCGGTGACAGATCGCACTAAATACTCCTTGAATGTTTCGCGTTGGCTTGGAAGAGCCTTAAATGTAAAAATATGTAATTGGTTTCTTATTTTTCCAGCTATTTTTTCCAAAAAAATATAGCTGAGATGATGACCACGTGTTGTCTATAATGCAGACATGAAGTTATGCATTGTAGAAATGTGGACAAAATAATACTTTGCAAACGCAGCCAAAGAAACAAAAATTGGTTATAACGTTTTATTGGAATTTGTATTACTACGCTTACTAAAAACTACTAATAAAACACGCTTGATGTATTTTCAACGTTATATTGCAATTATTATTTTTTATTTTTGCTTTGATTTGAAAATTTCTTTTTTATATTTTAGGTTCGTATCAGTTTTTCAGATTCCTAAAAACTGAATTAATTATAAGTTTTATATTATTTATCGGTTTTCGTTCTATATTTAGGTATATATAAATATTTACCAATTCAGTTCGATCCCTAAGTTAAGAAACATTTCCCTACATGTACAATCACTGACACGATACCAGATGTCAAAATATAGGACTTATTCACAATAAGCACATTCGCTATTCACAGTAAGAGATATCTCTGTCGATTGAGATACACAATACCAAAAACAAAATTTATCGATACTTTCGACTATTGTCGCATCGAAAGTTGAACGACGCTCGCAATAAGGGCCTAATTACACAATGAGATGAAATGAAGGTGGAGTCAATGTATTAAAAATTTAGTCAAAAGACAAAAAAAAAACCTTTAAAAAACCAAAAGAAGACATATTTTTAAAATTTCATTGCAAAATTTAAAATATTAAACTAGACTTCATGTGAATGCGCCTTTAAAGTGAGTTCTTTTCAAATGTTAATTTAATGGTAAATATGTCAGTTCTTTTCGGAAGTAAGATCTTCGGAGACATATTGTATGTTCTCCTGTAATAAAATGGAGCAGAATAATAAACAAAACGAATATGACTCAACACTTGTAATTTTTTGTTTAGTCAGTTTTCGAACTAAATGATGAAATTCCATTTATTATACACAGGCATTGAATTTTAGGTTCATCGAACACTGTATAAGTGCATACAAGAAACAGACGAATAGAATTTGATGAAGTACATATGCTATGCATGTCAATCAAGTATATTTAATTTTGTTGAAGAAAAAAAAAGAAAAATAAAAAGCGATAATAATTTGGATTAAGATTCACAAAAATGTACATTATTTATAGAAATTAAACGAATGGGACATAATTTGACAACAGAAAAATCTTATCTTTGACAATCTATGACAGGCTAAAATGTTATTAAATATTTTTGATCTTGATTGAAAGGTTAATTTATACATACTCGTATATGTAGCTAGCAATTATGTTTTGATGATTTCTGACTTTAATTAAGAATTACATTATGCATGTATTTTATGTACATAGTTCCTGTTTTTATTATGACTTTTCAATAAACCATGACGATAGTTTTATGGTCTGCTTACTTCTCTCACCCAGGAAACCATCGCCATATAGTGAAGTGAAAAATCACAATCTTAACATTTTCTCAAATACAACATGTCTTCACAAAAGGCAAACTGCAGTGAGATCATCCTAGTCTTGGGGTTCAACGGAGTTAGCTCCAGAAACGTGTTTTTCAGTCAATTGAAATCCTAAGTTAACTCTGAGCCTACTCACCTAAATTGCTGAGTTAACTCAGGTACCAACTTGAGGGCCTTTTTAGTTCTGGTGCAATCTACGAGTAGGTTTCGAAAGTCAAAGTTACTGTCAATCAATTCTGTTGTGACGTCATCTCTATTGCGATGCGTGAAAGACGTAAACAGGCCCGGACTTGAAGAACCAGGTCCCCTAGGCACTTGGTATTATGGCCACCCTCCATCGCGAAACTATTTTAGTTTGGTCTGGTAAATAATTGTTAATACAAAAAGATGAACATACTGGCGTTGTTGTCAGTATCGCTGCTGCGATAAACGTAATCAGGGTTGACACTTAAAAAAAGAGGCGCGCAGTAGATATACAAAAAATGCAGTAAATTGGATTTTTTCGCAGTAGATTTTTTTTAAACAATGATCAATTGCTAAAAACTAGATGTTAATATACCTAGTTTTTAGCGTTTAGTTTTTAAATGTATTTTTGAATGAGAATGTAGCAAAATAATTAAAAATTCTTTACATAATTAGCTAGTCACTTCAATATTTTTTTATAAACTTTCCATCAATAAAAGTTTTGAAAATACTTTAAAAGCCCAGGAGAGTCTGAGCGCTGAGGGCGTCTAGGTTAGGTTAGGTTAAAAGGGGTGATGATACGGCGAGCCGCATCATCTCACTCGGATCTCAATGGATCCATTGCGCTCCCCAGAGTGAAAGGTGGGTGGTGAAGAGGGATAGGGAGGGGTTTGAGGAGAAGTATTAGTTGTAGGGGGCCTCCCTGAACCATCCTGAGTTCTGAATGAATTTTAGAATGTTTTTTAGTGGCAATACAGAGATGTCACCCAGTTCATCGAAGAAATATTCTCCTAGGGCTGTTTTCCTGGTTCTAGCTAGGCTGGGGCATTCACATAAGAAGTGAAGGGAGCCCTCTTCCGCCTCTTCATCATGACACCCTCTACATAAGTCCGATGAGCTGATGCCCATTCTTTTCATGTGGGTTCCCATAGAGTTGTGGCCCGTTAGGACGCTAACTATGAGTGATAATTGAGGCCTGCTTAGCTTGAGTAGGTATTTAGTTTTTTTCTTCGAAATATTCGGCCAAAGGTTCCTTGAAACCCGACAGGTGTCGATAGATGACCATCTGACATTTGCATATATATATATATATATATTCTACTTTTTTCTTCCTCCAGTGGCATGATTTGGCTCGGATCAAGAGATGATCCGCTTTTGGCCAGTTCATCTGCCATTTCATTTCCGTGAATATCCCTATGTCCTGGGACCCATTTTAGGGTAACTGTGTTCGTTGCGTTGAGTACTCTTAACTCATTTCGGCAACGATCGATCAGTTTAGACTTTATGGTGATTGAGGAAATGGCTTTAATTGCCGCCTGGCTATCTATGAAAATGTCAATATTATTGTTGACTAATTCACGTGAGGCAAGATGCTTCACGGCTTCACAAACTGCCAGCACTTCCGCTTGGAATACACTGCAAAAGTTTGGAAGCTTCATGGATCTATATATGGGTGGGTTATCTGAATAGATACCTGACCCAACACCCTCCAAGGTTTTGGAGCCGTCGATGAAGACCGAAACATGATTTGCATTTATGACCCTGTTTTCGTTCCAGAGTTCCCTGGTGGGGATATCTGTCATGGTTACTGGGTTGAAATCAATGTGCGGCGAAGCAAAGTCTGTTTGAATGTCAATGTCTGTAAAGCTCATTATAGTTTTGTGATCGAAGAGGCCCCTTTTCCAATTATTACATTGTTGCAGTCGTAAAGCACTTTTGAGGGCGTCTAGCAACCGTTGCTATTATTCATTTCCTTACAAAAAAATTCCAGTTTCAAGAGGACTTACGTTAAGTTTCCACAAAACCATCTTGTTTTGAGAATTTGATATGAGATTGATAAGATTAATAAAATAAAAAAATATTACGTAATAATGTACTTAAAAAAAAAACAAATTAAATATATTCCTGGCTTTAAGAAAAAATATTGGCTGATTTTTTAACTTGTTGCTGTTAAGTCATTGTTTTTTAAAAAATCGCCCCTTCCAATATTTGTTCCCTGTTTCGACTTGAGCTAAAATTTGGTATGTGTATCTAATGGAAAACATCTTTAGTGCATTTATAATGCATTTATGTTATGACAAATTTAAACCACTTCCCACTGTCGGATTTTGACGAAATTTGGCCCATACTAGTGAACAAAACTGCGAAGGAATTTTTTGTGTATTTATTCAACAAGTTAATTATGCTACAAAGTTGTTGGTCCCGCCATCGGGACATAGGGTCCCTAGGCTGGCTGTGCATTAACTGTGTATTAATTTGTTCAGGGTTAAACCCTTGAACCTTTTCTCTGCCTTTTTATCTGATATGGAACATAAAAAAGGAATTGAGGCAAGTAAATTATGCTACAGAGTTGTTGGCCCCGCCATGATTTAAGGCCTCTAGGCTGGCTGGGCCCCTAGGCTTGGGTCTTGTAGAGGCCCAGGCGGAAATACGGCACTGGGCGTAAAAGGGTGATATCCATAGTGTCGCACATCGATGACCCTAGATAAATCTTATCCTCAACTGAAAAACTGTTCCTAAGTTAACTTTAGGTTTATTTATCTTCAGGATCAGATTTAACCCTGAACTGAAAAATTGCCCCTTAGAGGAACTTTATTGAACTTCGACTAAAAGTCTATGGAACTACATCAAAAAATATCTTCATTACTAACGGAACACATAGGTTTTTATATTAAGTGGAATACAACTAAGTTATCTAGAAATCTTTTTTTTAAGAAACTTTAGAGAAAATGTCAAACAAAATACCTACCTAAATTTTGTTTACAAAAATGTAAAAAAAAAAAAATTAAAACTAAAGCCAGATAAAACTTTAGTGAAATAATTAGTAAAAATGTATTTTGCGTTTACATAAATGATTGCATACTTATTCATCGTCATTTTTTATTTTCAATTTTTGACACGAATTTCAGTTTTCAGGTGGCAACCGTGAGAGCACCCATTTTTTCGCAAACCAAAAATGCAGTTGAATTTTTGTTTGCGTAACTTATTCGCAAATAATATTTTTTAACAACCACCATTTTTTCAGCTCGATTATCTTCATTTTTGAGAGAAAAAAACCGCCATAACTTTTTCTGCTATAACTATTTCCTTCATCTTCGTCATCTTCGTGATCAGTTATTGGTCAAAAAGGGTAAGTAAATTTGTTCCAGAAATTGGTCAGCCCGAGAAAACTTGTAATCTAGACTTAAAGTTTCTTAAGGCCAGGTCACGCATTTCATGTGTGAAATATTTGCAAAAAAAATAAAAACAGTTTCAAAAGATCACTATGTTATAAAAGGTCAAATACTTAAATAATTGTTCAGCCATTTATAATCTTTTAATGAATTTTTTAAAGTACGTTTCAAGGTCATCAAAAGGATGCTGTTTGAAAAGTCAGAAAAGTTAGTTCCACTAAATTGGTAAGCCATAGATTGTTATGATTAAAAAAAAAATTCAAAGTCATATTGATTTCTGGAAAATTTTTTACCCACTTAATTCCATTGAATCGTGATAAAAGGTTAACAAGTTTTAGTGATTGGTCAGTTATAGGTTTTTTTTCAATAATTTGTTTAAGTTTTTTTCAAGGTCAGAAATGATTTTCGGGCACAGGGTTAAAAGTCCATTAGCCAAAAGTCTACAATGGACTTTTGTTTCACTTGTGTGGGTTAAAAGTCCATAAATGCGTTTTGAACTTATAACTCACTCAAGTGGGCCAAAACCCCAGAAGGAAGTGGATCGAAAGTTCATAGTTTATTTAAGAAAGTGGGTCAAAAGTCCATACTTTAGTTAAACAATTTATTTCAATATTTGAAGAAAAAAATTAATGAATACCAATGAAAAAAGATTGATAAATTTATTGTTATAGGGTCAAAAAAATTTATAAAAAACTTTTGTGCACATTCGTCAAGCTCTTCCTCAATGCTTGCTCAAAATCCAATATGAATGAATGTGGATGAAATTTCAAAAAATTGGTTTAATATTGAAAAGTGTGAGTATTTATATGCTTTTTCAGACTAATGGCTCATAAGCAAGAAGAGGAAAGCATGAACCTATAGTAAAATTGTTGGATGTATAGGATAAATCCAAAGCGTCTTAAAATCCACATTCTTTAAATGCAAAAGAAACTTCGCATACACGATACACCCGACCTCGCACCTATACCAAATTTGACTTAATTACTTTGGATGGGGATATTTCAAAAACAAATATTCGCTCCAAAGTAATTTTACTGATTCTCTGCCTCCAAATACCTTAATGTGTTTGGATGACAAAATTTTCAAAACCAAGCAACGTAGAAGATCCAAAAAACAAAAACTCGATACAAATTTTCAAGAGCTTTCAAAACTGAAAACTAGTACCATCCACGATGTCTGGTTCTCGAAATATTCGCATCCAAAGTTACTTGCGTAAACTTTCATAAACTTGCGAAGACTTACGTACACTTGCGAAGACTTGCGTAAATTTGCGAAGACTTGCGTAAGCTTTGCGAAGACTTGCGTATGATTGCGAAGATTTGCGAAAATTACTCTCCAAATTTGTTCAAGGCCTATTTGGTAAAATATTCGCATCCAAAGTGACTTTACCTGATATTAACAAATTTTCTGCCTCCAACTACCTACCTTAATTACTTTGGATGGTGATATTAAAAAAAAAGCCATTAAGAAGGTTAAAATAAAAAATGTTGTATTGAAAATTTCCATAGCTTTCTAAAACTGAAAATAAAAACCTTCTATGATATATGGTTTTCGAAATATAGGCATCCAAAGCGATATTCGATTATTTGCATTTAGCCTGAAAATGCCTTTGGATAGATATATATTTACTGCCAAGCCATGCAAATGGTTTCGGTTTTCAAATCCTACATTATCTATTAAAAGCTACCCGCTTCTGAAAACCAAAAGCTTCTGCAATGTCTAGTTCATTAGATATTTGCATCCAATGTAATTTTACTGAATCTTACCGCAATCCGTTAAATGCGATTATCTAACGAACCGATCTTTCAAAATTCTTTCAGCATTCAGTGCTGAATAGAAAATTAACACACTTTTTTAAAAATCTAAAAATTTCGTCACAAAAATTTTTCATGGATTTCGGAAAAAACCATGGGCTAACCCCTTGCCATTTTTTCAAAAAAAAATCAACTTTTTTTTCAAAGTTAATGAAATAAATCGAGCCGTACCTTAATGGAAAGGTCTATTCAAACCCAATCGAAACATCGAAGCCAAATTTTTTTTCATCGTATGGTCGGGGAAATATTCCAAAGTTATTTTACTGATTCTCTGCCTCCAAATACCTACCTAAATGTGTTTGCATGACGACATTTTCAAAACCAAGCCACGTAGAAGATCCAAAAAACAAAAACTCGATACAAATTTTTTAAGAGCTTTCAAAACTGAAAACTAGTACCATCTACGAGGTCTGGCTCTCGAAATATACGCATCTAAAGTTACTTGCGTAAACTTGCAAGATTTGGAGTAGGTGTGCGAGGTTGGGTTTATGCAATGTTTCTTTTGCATTTAAAGATTCTGGATTAAAAAAAAAACTTTTAAATTATCCTATGTAATTTGTTGTTGAAAAAAAAAAAAAATAAATATATTAAGTTAAAAAACATATAAATTTTATCCTATATATTTAATAATAATAAGTCTGTTCGTGTACTTCCCATAACTACGAATTTACGAAATTTCTACGAATACTATTTTTTTTATATGAGCTTTGACAGAACTTTGGGCTAAATTTGTAGAAATTCGTAGTTTTGGGAGGTACACGAACAGACATAATATTAACTGTATCATTTCATATCATTCATCTTAGTGTTCCGAAATTCCATAGACGATGGGCCATTTTTTCGATGGAATTTTTCTGGACTTTTCAACCACTTAGGTGGGTTATAAATTCATAAACCATTTATGGACTTTTAACCCACCCAAGTGAGATAAAAGCCCATTATTTACTTTTAGCTTATAGACTTTTAACCCTGGGCCTTATTTTTGTACTAATTCGCAATTAATTAGTTCTCAAAAATCAATTTTTTGTTTCGTTTATCTACATATTTGCGAAAGTAAGTTCATGACATCTAAATTCTTCAACGAATATGAATTTATGAGAAACCAAATTTTAGAACCATTGGAGCAGTTTTTTGTTTATTTTTTAATAATTTCTTAGATGCAAATTTTTCAAAACGTTTTTAGGGAAGTTGCAGAAGTTATAATGGCATTAAAACCATCACACGAAAAGAATGCTTATAGACCCATTTCGGTTCTTCCAATAATCTCAAAAAATTTTAAGATAATATTACTTCTGCGCCTACAGCCAATAATAAAGGGTGTTTTTTTTGACGTGTGGTTTTCAATCTGGCAATATTTTTTTCGGAATTGGTCTTTTTGACCTTTCATAATTGTGAATGCAGCCTTTTGTTGCGTCTAGTAACTAACCTTAATATATCTTCCTTATGTTGTCAATACGTTTTTGTTTTGTCAGCCATTTTGTATTGTAAATAAATGATTGAGAACGAACACACGACTTTTACTTGCTGCAAATTACCACAATAATGAATAGACTTACTCCTGAGCAACGTTTGCAAATCGTGCAAATTTACAACCAAAATAAGAGTAAATTTTAACAATATTTTGTACTTTTACTATACTGAAATTTGTTTCTTCAAAATCGTAGGAATTGTTTTCGTGAAAAATTAGTTTTTCTTCAAGGTACCGTTATTTTTGCATAAAAGTAACATATTTTTTAATGTTATTATAATCAAAACCGTCAAATACCAAGGGAGTTCTGGAATGAGATATTGTAAATTCTTTTTGTGTGCTTAAGACTTTACAATATTATTGCCCATTTCATATTGTGAGGCGAAAATCTTATTTGACTGTAAGAATTACAATGTTTTTTTTTTTATAAAGAACACTCGATTTTAAAATGCAAGTTAAATTAGTTTTGTTGAGAGTGCGTTTTCGAAAATCATACACAATTTTTTTTTTATTAAATCTGTACAGAATTTAAAGAAAATAAAAAATTTCCTTAAATATTTATATAAACTAACTAGTACCGCAAAAGCCACTGGGGAATCCCGTTATTTTTCGTTCCACATTTTTTTAAATGCATCTAGAGAATGTTTACCTCTTTTTAGTGATGAACAAGTGAAACAGAAGTACCTCGTGGCATGATGGTTAGTGCGTAGGACTTTCTTCTCGGTAAAAAATAAAACCGTCCAGGATCTTAGTATTAAAATAATTCTTAGGCCGAAAGGCATTAGCATTAAGTTATTATAGTTTAGCTTAGAGCGCCCGCCCGGGGCCAGTAAGTTAGTTTTAAGATAATAATAAGTAGGCTAGTTTTTATGAATTTTTGTCTAGCATTAAGATAGTTTTAAGAAAATGAAAAATAAAAATGAATTAAAAAAAAAAAAAAAAAAAAAAAAAAGTGCGTAGGACTGTCATGCCAAAGGTCTGGGTTCGATTCCCAGCCACTGCCACCTAAAAACAGAAATGTTTTTTTCGCGAGGTACTGCCTCTTGCGAGGAACTGACAAATCCTCCAAGAGTATATACTTGTCATGAATAAGTGCTTCTCATCTAGCCGTTCGGACTCGGCAAAAAATTGTAGGTCCCCTCCATTCCTGCCAAAAATACGCACACAGGAATGATTGAGAGTTGTAAGTCACTAGGCCTTGGTTCTTCACGAGCTGTTGTGCCACCAAATTTATTTATTTTAAGTGAAACAGAAACGAAGAAGCTTTTATTTTATTTTTCTAAAACTAATTGATTCTGAAAGAAACTATTGACCCTCAATTACCCTTTCCTAAATGATAAACCAATTTTTCACATTGAACACCATGTGGAGTTTTAATAAATAGTCACAGTCATCTTATTTTATATCTGTTCATTGATCTTTTCATTCTTATGTCACTTAGAAAAACCGTCCCCTACACAACCCTTAAGTTGTTGACATGTTATCTATTGCAATTGACATATCTATCTACAGTTGATTATGTCACAATTAATGACATATTCTTAGAGTTATTAAACAGATCATAAAGAACAGCAGGGAATCTTATTAACTTGGAAAATCTTTCGAAGATCTAACTTCTTGAACCTTAAGTCAAAAAAAACTATATGATTAATCCAACGTGTTGCCCAAAGAGTGGGCGTGAAATGGAATTCCCACAATAACTACCCGCAAAACGTCTTCGAATCAATTTGAATTATTAATAACAAAACGAAAAAAAAAAAAAAACAGCACAAGCCAATTTGTGATCACTTATTCGTTTCTATTTACAAGTATTCGAGCTTAATTCCTGTTGTGCGATAGTATGACGTCCAGTTGGAGATACTACCGTTCCATTATTTCCTCTTTTCTACAGAATTGTCGATTTCAGTGCAGCCATTCCAATGGTTAGTGGTTTTGGGTGGCATACGAAGAAGACAAACCCCCTTAAACGCGAAACCCCGTCGAGTGACGTCCCTCTACCAAAAGCATCAATATTACGTGCAACAGTTGACTTATGGAATTGTATCTTTTTTCCAGTAGAAGATTCAGATCAAACCTCACAAACGGTTGGGGGTGTGAAAAGCAAGGATTCCTATATACACACAACAACAAAAAACAAAAATAATTCTACTATCTCTGTAAAGCATTTCAATTCATCATTGGGTGATTGTTATGCCGGATAGCACCGACGTGATGGTATAAAAGGCATGTGCCAAAGCTTTCCGATTCACAATTCCAAAAGATACATTCAACAGGATGTTTTAGAAGTGTTCTTAGCTCTTAATAATACTGACCGCCCATAAGTGAATTTATATTAACATTCTACATTAACATCTAGTTGAGATATATCAATATCTATTACTTCAACTAAATTGTGTGCTTCCTTGTAATTTTTTTTTGGAAATTTCCAAACGAACTTTTGGTCTTAAAATTTAAATCGAAATAAAAAAATTAAACCCTTGTTAATAATGTCTCAGGTATGTGAATATGTGATTTTTAATAAAAAAAAAATTAGGGCAAGTTTGTTTATAACTAAATATTTTGAATCAGTGATTTTTTATGCAACTGGGAAATTATCAAATGTGTTTGTTAACCAAAATTTAAAAAAAAGTATCCATAGTTGAAGTTATTAACTATTCAAATTGTTAAACAGCCGATTTTAGTTGATTATCGCAACTTACGAATAATCGTCACTTTAGAAAATCATATTAGAGTTTTAACCTGAACAAACTGGCCCTTAAAGTGATATTTTTTTAATCAAATCTAAACAGGCCCTAAGAGTGATAGTTTTTTAAAATTGTATAAAATAAAGTGTAAAAGAAATTTACTTTTCAAAAATTCTTAATTAATACAAACAAATTCATTAAATTCTATAAAGTAATAATTAATTATAGGAATAGTTTTCTGTAAAACAGATTTTTTACTTTTACTTTGCGTTGAAAATTATTTCTTTTTTAATAATAAATTAATTTCATTTTTTCCTAATTGTTGTTTTAAAAAATCCAATTTAAATAAAAGTGAGAAAGCACTTAAAAAAAAATTAGGAAAAGAAATTAATAAAAAAAAAAAAAACAGATTTGTTCCTAAAAAAATAATAATAAATATTTTAAAAAAACAGCTTTGCATGTTTTTACAAGAAAGTGGGAGAAAAAAGTATGTCTTCGTATTATTTGAACAAAACCCAAAGCAAGTTTAAAGTATTTAAATACACTCGTCATTACTTAATTCAAAGTAATTAAAAAGATTTGATAAATGTTTGTATTTTGTAGCAATTTATTAGATTTTCTAAAATTACAAAAAAAAAAATGTTCAAGTCTGGAAAATTATTTCACATTTTTCAATACAAAAAATACAATCGATAAAAAACTGAGCATTTTGCACTTAAGATTTCATTGGGTATTTCTATAAAAACTCTTCAAAAAATAACATCTTTTGTTTTGACAGAGAGAACTCTTTTTTTGTGACACTAAATTAGCACCTTTTTAAGTACTTAAGTATTCTGTGTGTTATTTGTTAGGTTTGTTTGGTATTTTTCTGTTTTGAAGATAAAATTAAAAATTGGAACATGCAGATCTTCTGTAAGAAAATTTAGTATACTTCATTTTTTTTTCGAAAATCTACTGCAAAACATTTTCCGATTAGTGGCAACGCTGTAGCAGAACGATTTTCGACAGTAGTTATGAAATTTCTTGTTCACATAAATTTGTTTAGCACCAATTGGTAAGTTTTCCAAATCATTTGCTCTCTAATTGCGTTCTCTTGATGCTATTGTTTTGAGTAATCAAATAGAAATTTGTAGCAATTTTTGAGAATTTGCGAACATTTTTGAAAATTTGCAGGACATTGCATGATAACAAACGGACCTACTACTTCCTATTATATTCCTAAAATTTGCTTTAAATTTACCATTTTTTTTACTGAATTCATCAATTTTTTACCTGCATGGTCAACAAATTGTGTTGTTTCATCGTTCAGGGGTTTTAATTCTCGATATGTGAAGCTGTGAAGTGATAAAAAAAATATCATTTGAGTTTTCACAATAATTTAGCATTTTATCACTTCACAAACGCACAACAAACGGTCTTCCAATAAATGTATGTTCATAACAGCCTGGCTGCAATGAAAAAACAACAAATATAAACACGAAAAAACACAAATGTCATTTTTTCGCACACAATGAATAGTCTGAGTAATTAATTGTGTACGAAAAAAGATTATGAGCTTCTCCAAATAATCCGCTACAATAATCAATTTCGCTCGCCGAACAGCATAGGTTCTGCAGAACGAAAATTAGATCTTAATTTTTCGTTTATGATTTCGTTATATATTTTTTGTATGGGATTTTTCGTTTCGCATCGGCGGCGTTCTCATCTTTTAGCTAAACGCGTCCTGAAGACTAGAGATTGAATACTAAACGTAATAGATTTCCATTGTAACTAAAATAGGTCGGAAAATGTCTGATAAATAAGGATTTACGCAACATAGAATAGAGCCTTAATAAAGGCTTAAACACTTGGCGTGTTTAATTGAAAAAGTTATAGCTAGCACAGTTTAATTTCCCTTGGTAAATAACAACAAACCCAAAAGTGTCGATAAATAAGTCAGTTAAAAAAAGTGGATATAAAAGTTGAGATAAAGTTTCGTTAAATTTAAACTTATGTGGCCCCGGAATTGGGTTGAATATATAAGTGGGTAGAGTGTTTTATTGGTACTTGCATTGCAGCGCTAGCTATAACCAATAAAACGCATCACTTACTGAGTAACTATTCACCCGTTGAGAGGTGTTTTAGCGACTTATAATGAATACGGCATAAGTGCTAGAATCCAAATATTTTTTTACAAGAACTAGACGTGGTAATTTTGATTTTTTTTGTCCATCCTACTCTGGGATCTGGTCAAACCTATTCCGAAAAATCAATTACTGTTTAAGATGCGGATTTTTACCAAAGAATTATTTAAATTGTTGAAATTCTTGCTTTCTTCATGTGCGGTGATGCAGACAGAATGAATTATTTCTTTTATTCATTTTTTTTAAACAATGTCTGAAAATGTATCTGCAACAGTCTTCAATAATAAATTAAAATTGTGATATATGCACGCCTGTGAAGTTGACATATCAATTTTTACCTAAGCAAATGGAACCACAAAAGACGAAAAGAATTTGCAGTTTTGGTTTTGCATTTTATTTGCGTTTCTATTCCGTATTTTGCTGATCATCAAATAGTGGGTGTTATCGAGAGTTCTGTTTTTATAATATGCCCTTTTTTCAGCAACCGATTTTCAATAAGGCTCCAAATTTGAGTTTTTGAAAAAACAAGTCCCAAATTTTGAAATTGTTATTTAAAAATAAATTGGCAAATTCATTTTAGACCAGGAACGAACTGGTGATTTTTCATCGTCGTACAAAAAAGAACAACTGAGGTTAAATGTGGGGCTAGGTAGAAAATATACAGTAAGGCTCCAAATTTTCCAAAATCATACATAAGCCCAAAAAAAAGGAAAAATCAAGGTCCAAATTTTGAAAAATAAAAAAACAATTGTACTTAACCATTACCTGCAATGTGAATTTAGCATGAAAGACTTTTTTTGGCAACGGGACTAGCTACGAATTTTTGATTTTTATTTTTAATTTGGACTGAGCTTTTTTCTTTTAATTTGGTAAAAAAACTTAATTTTCATTGCTTAAGCATTTTTAAAAAAGTGTCTACCCTTAATATGGACCGGAACTAATTTTTACTTGCGATATAGGTACTATAAGGTAAGTTTTGGATTCGTGCAAAAAAATTTCGAAATAACAATCAAAGATGATAGAGAACACCAAAAAAAGTGGGTGGCAACATTCCCTTTGTCTGTCTGTCTGTTCGGCTTCAGCCTAAACGGCTGGATCGATGTATTTCTTTTCGTAAAAGCTACCGGTTGGGAAACAGTTTTACAAAAAAGGGGTTATAATGGTACCTTCCTAAGAACAATTTTTTTATTTGCGATTTTCTACAAAACAATTGTTTTGGTTTTAATAGTCTTAATAATTTTTTTACAGTATCTTCTAATCAATGTTAATAGTTTTTCTTACCAAAAATTAAAAAAAAATATATTTTGAGTTTTTAAAAAATGTTCAAACATTTTTTTGGACAATCTAATGTTATGAAAACTTTAATGTCAAGTTTTATAAAACTTGGTATTTAAGGGTTCTTTTACACTCTGCAAAGTATTTTAAGAAAAATTTTTACTTTTATGAACAAATCACGATGCCTTCCATAAAATTATTAAGAAACTGTTAGGGAACAAATTTTTTTTCTTAAAAACAGCTCCTGTGATTTTTATTTAAATTTTTCTGTATGCATATATTAGTGCGAAGTACTATCAAAAATTGTAAAAAATTACAAACAGCAACTTTTAATAGTACTTCTCATAGAATTTTTTTTATTTTAATTTTGAATTTTCTCGTTATCGGGTGAACAGATTTAGATTATTTTTTTTATATACAAATTTCAAATAAAATTAAAAAATATTGAATATCAAAATTTTCCAAAAAAATGTTTGAGTTTTTAAAAAAAGTTTCATTTTTTTTCTGAAAATTCGATATCTCAAAAACTGGTTGAAAAATTTTAATTTATAAATTAGAATTAATTAATATAATAATAATAATTAATTATAATTTGCATACAAACAAATTTCCTTAAATTTTTTTTTAAGAATTTTATATACTTCTAAAAAATTATTTTTGTAGAATTAAAATAGTTTTTCCATACAATCATATTCAATCAAGAATTAAGATGATTTCCTCTCTTTTTCCTTGTCTTTTCTTTATAATTTTCTTAAGCCATCAGCATCTTGAACATAAGAGCAAGTATGTGCGACCTAGTCGTGCATTTTATTTTAAGGGGGTTAAAAATCCAAAATTCAGATTTTTGTAAATTTTCAAAAATTGTTAATGTTTTTTGCAAAGAAAAAATATATTAAAAAAAAACTTTTAAGTTAAAAAAAATATGTAGGTATACATTTTACCCCTTTTATCCTTTAAAACCAAAGGCAAAATCAGGGTTGAATTTCCTTAAAAAACAAAAGAAAAACGAAACTGATAGTTTTTTTTTGGACAAATTAAGGGTTAGGGTCGAAATGCTTTCAAAACTCTGCATGTCAAAATTCTGTTTTTCAAAATTCTGTATGCTTTGAGAAAACAGGTTTCTTGTAATCGAACAAAATTAAACGTTTTTAAATTAACTGAGGGCGGGTCAATAATTCCGTGACTTTTGGAATAAAACACAGATTTTTTGATAAAAAAATTATTTTATTTTTCAACGTAGTCTCCCTTGAGCTCTATACACTTTGTCCAACGCTTCTTCAATTTTTGTATCCCTTCCAAAAAAAATGATTTGTCGAGGTCCTCAAAATAGGCCTTTGTTTGCGAGATGACTTCATCATTGGAGTCAAATCTTTTTCCACCAAGCCATTTCTTCAGGTTTGGGAACAAGAAGTAGTCGCTCGGAGCAAAATCTGGAGAATAGGGTGGATGAGGGAGCAATTCATAGCCCAAATCATGGATTTTTGCCATGGCAACTGCACATGTGTGCACCCTTGCATTGTCTTGGTGGAAAAGAACTTTTTTCTTGGCCAAATGAGGTCGGTTTTTTTTCAAATCGTCATTGAATCGGTCCAATAAGTTGGCATAATATTCCCCATTGATTGTTCTTCCCTTTTGAAGGTAGTCAATGTGGATTATCCCGCGTCCATCCCAAAAAACAGTCGCCATAACTTTATTGGCTGACAAACCCACCTTGGTCTTCTTTGGACCCGATTCACCCTTAGAAACCCACTGTTTTGACTGTTGTTTGGTCTCTGGTGTGTTGTGATGGATCCATGTTTCGTCCACGGTTACAAAACGACGCAAAAACTCCTCCATATTGCGATTAAGCAACGCCAAACCTTCCTGTGAAGTTGTTACACGATTGCGTTTGTGGTCGACTGTGAGCAAACGCGGCACCCATCTTGCGGAAAGCTTTCTCATGCCCAAGTGATCATTCAAAATTGAAACCACTGAGCCATGCGAGATCCCTACGGCTTCCATAATCTTTCGCACTTACAATCTTCGGTCGGCCAACACCATATCGTGAATTTTTTCGATTGTTTCGGGTGTAGAGACCTCAACTGGGCGTCCCGGACGTTCGGCATCTTCAGTGCTTGTACGGCCACAACGAAATTCAGTAAACCACTTTTTTACCATTGAAATCGATGGTGCAGAGTCCTCATAGCATATATCAAGCCTAGCCTTGGTCTCGGTAATGGTTTTTTTTCGCAAGAAATAATGCTTAATAAGCACACGAAATTCACTTTTTTCCACTTTCTCCTCAAATTAGTGAGTAGTCTGATAAAAATAGCTGTCAAACAGAAACTAACTGACGCAGCAAGTTTAAATTTTGACAGGAGTCAACTGACAGATGCCTGTTGACAGGAGCAGTGTTGCTGTTTCAGTAAAGAGGTCAGAAATTCAAAAAGTCACGGACTTATTAACCCACCCTCGTATCTTCAGGCAGAATTTTGGTTTGTTTTTGATTATGAGGATCCAAATATGGAAGTTTTTCCAAAAACATAAGACATTGTCCACGTTTTGAGTAGCTGAAAATGATCTCCTTTTGGCAAAAGCGCAGGTAAAAAAAGTTTTCCTAAAAATAAGCAAATAGTACGAGTCATAAGAAAACGACTTGAAAGCAATATTGGTTATTTGAAAAAATAAGAATAGCGTAAAGCCGTAGTAAAAAGAGTCTTGAAATTTCGTAAATATGTCACAATTTATGTGTGAGAAAAAGAAGTAGAAGTTTCAGTCGAGATTATTCACAAAATCAAATCTTGCAGTCCATAACCGGCAAAGGATTCTAAGACATTGATTTTTGCAATAGCTTTTACTCATGTTTTTGACTCCTATACTTCTTTTTTCCCATTACTCACATCCAAAATTTGCTGTGGGTTCTAGGTCTATAGAATATTTTTTAGACAGAATTTGGGAAAACAGAATTTTGACCAGTCAGAATTTTGAAGTACAGAATTTTACACATACAGAATTTTGATATACAGAATTTTGCATTTACAGAAAACCAGAATTCCGACCCGCTCGCACAAATCTACAAGAAAAATAAATGTTTACCTTTTGGATTGTCACCCACAAAAGCATTTTCGACCATCAACTGGTCGGGTACTTGTTTTTCCATATTTAAGAAGGTATAAGCTAATAAACAATTTTAAAATCCCAATCGTGTTGATTTTAGTAATTATTTTAAACTTAAAAAAAAAAAAAGATGGCAGCCCTTAGTTCAAAACTGTCAACAAATGCTCTCACCAAAATATATCCTAGTCGGAGTTTTAGCTTAAGGGGAACTGAACTTTCATCTAGGTACATAAATACATTACATACTGCACAGCTATATATTATTATTCCTCAGAAACAGTAAGTCCTCCAATAATTTCACACAGTTTTTCATGAATATGTTCCTTATATTTACCTTACACGCCTCTCTCCGTTAAAAGATCAAGGTTTATTAAGAAATAAATGTATCTAAAATTTTTTAAATAATATTTACCCCTCCGAAAATAACTATAAATATTATAAAAATAAAATAGCTGAGCACATAAACCATCTATGTATCTGTCAACTATCAAATTAACTGTCGCTGGAAACAGTGCTGCCAAAGAAAACAAAAACTCTTTACCTATTACTAGTGATCTGAAACACATAAGCATCATTTTTCTATATCCTTTGAAGGGGCACCTAGCACCTTATACATATATGTTTCTTATTTAATTACTTCAAATATTTGTCTGAACTGAACGCTTCAAAAATTTTTGAACAATAAATTGGTTGTTGGTCGTTCATATGTAGAAAAAAAAATAGTCTCACTTGTCTATGATGGATTCCAGGTACTTACCTGCTGTAATACAAAAATACTAATTTCGATGGAACTTCGTTCCAATTATATCCAAAGTCATTTTAAAATTGAACTAAATTTCAATTTTTTGGCTAAAAATTCACAAATCCTTATTCTTGTAGTTCTCCTTCTTTTAAATAAGTAATTTTGTGAATAAAAAGTTTCTAAAAATGTGTGTTTTAATAATCTTCCTTTTTTTTAACATACCTACAAATAATTATAAATTATTTATGTGCTGGTTTAGCTGTATTAATAAGCCAATATATAAATGAAATACACACATTAATACACTATGTATAAATTTTCAATTCTAAGTAACTTGAACCAATTCCTTGCCTGACCTTTTCCATACTTACCTCCTTCAGTTATGCGTACCACATTCCGCATGGTTATTAACCTTAGAAACTTCAACAAACCTATGGATGATGCAATATTCTTGAAATAAATGATAATTTCACATTCGTTTTATGTAAGTGTGTGTGATGCTTTTGAGATTATTATTTAAATATTTATGTGTGAGTCTTTTTAGATTATGTACATATTTGGCCGCATTGCTTATCTTCGATGAACATGTTTGAACCTTTGTTGGCATCACTTATATTTTAGAAATTTGACGATACAAAGGGTAGGTTATATAAGTGGAACATCAGATTGCTTGGTTACTAGTTTATAAATAACAGTGAAACAGTGCGGTCAAACTACAAGAAAGTGGAAATTAAGATTTTGTTTTTATTAAATAAGAGAGTTATTAGAAGGTGAGTTTAATTTTTGTTGAAAGATTTAAAAAAAAAAAAACTATAACTTTGTTGTCAATTGAAGAAATTGTTATCAAGGGTATTTTATTTGAGTTTGTTAGTTCAAAAAGTTGATCTTAAAGAACATTAAATAGTGTTGATTTAATCGGAAAAAGGGATTTATATGAATATCATTATGATTAAATTGATTCCATACCCACATAATTCATTTCATGTAAAAATTTTCGCCATCAGAAAATTCATCGACTAGACTTTCAATAACTACCTAAAGTATATGTACCAAGTTACCCAGATCAATATTAAAAAGCAAATAGAAACTATTTATTCTTTAAAAAAATTATGTTAAAGAGTTTATTTAGTATAGTTTCTGTAAGAAATCTAACTTGTGAAATAGACGCTAGCTTTTGAAAACAAAATGTGTTTGAAACAAAACGCTCACGTGATTTGTTTTTCACCATTGATTAATTATTCAGTTAATACACCAACAAAGAATTTTTAAATCACAAAACACTCAGGTTTAAGAAAAAAGTAATACGAAATTTATCAAATATTGAAAATAAAATTTTCAAGCATATCTACCTACATAATAGAATTTATTAGAACCCCAAGAGTCGTAGATAGGTATCTACTTGAAATAATCCAGATTAACAATGCCGTTAGAAATAGCAATGATATAATTTTTTTTTCAAGCATATAAGGAAAGGATACAATTAAGTTAAATCATCGCTTTTAAGAGTGTTCCGAACTGAACAAAATCAAGCATTTGCTAACTTTTTCTTGCATATATAAGACCTGTTTTTTTCACTTTTATCTTTTTATTTTATTTTTACTAATTAGTCATTTCAAGGCGTATTATTGTACTAAAAACAACCATTTTGTAAAAGTAACTGAAACATGGGCGTGAGCGGCCAAAAATGGCACTTACAAAATAATTAAAATTTTAAAAATAATTTCCCACCCATTTCTGTGCATAATTTTGTATAATATTCAATGTGAAAAATATTTACCTTGGGCTAAGCCCAATGGGTGGCTTCACCCTAAATTAATAAACTATATGCCTGAAAATGAAAAACAACTATTTTTGGATGCAAAAACTATTTGCATGCAAATAATGCTGAGAAGTGAATATATTTGTTGTTTTTTTAAGTGTAGAGCCACCATCCACAAAAAAAAATATTTCAGTCGCTCCACTTTAACAGAAGAATTTTATTTTTAAATTTTCTTCATATTCAATTATTAAAAATGCTTTTTATTCTCGTTACTATTTTCTCGCATGCAAAACAATTGTCGGTCAAATGTTTTGCATGAAATTCCTTGCATGTAATTTTTTTATGCATGAAATTGTAAACCATTCATGCAAAAAAGTAATTTTGTGTTTAACCTTAATAGTTTTTCACATGCGAAAATATTTGCATAGGTTTTTTTTTGCATGTGAAATGTAAACTAGACTAAAGTCAAGTTTACAGTTGATGTAATTTTTCATGTAATTTTATCTTCTTTTCAATAAAATCAATAACATTTTAATTTGATGTCAATGTTCATTTAATTCAATAGTCTGTTTACCACGAGTTTTAAAAAAAAATTTTGTTTGACCACAAGCAACAAAAAAGATCATATTTTGAATGCAAAAACCCAAGCCAAGGATATTAGCTTAGATAGTTCTTGCCGAAATATGGCCGTTTTCGAAAACTCAAAATCAACCTTAATTTGATCAACATGTTCTTAGGCTAATACAACTTACGTCAAATATGTATACTTTCTGATCTGGCTCTTAATATTGTTGTCTCAATTTTTCACTGATGAATTGTACGGCAAATGAAATTTTCGAATATGTGAGTTTAGAAAACTGCATTATCGAACACATTAATTTTTTGTTTGCCCTCACATTGAGCAAATTCTAGGCAAATGTAAATATTTAGTCTTTCTTGGCTGACAAAAATAAATTTACAACAATTGTATCCGTGCCTGCCTGTGTGAAAAGCAAAACATGGAGTAGAGCTCACTTAAACTTCTTTATTTGAGTATTAGAACTTCCTCAAAATTATCAAAATTGTTCTTGAAAACCTCAATTGCTTTAATACCATTGTGGACCTGGACTTCAACCAGTGAACTTTTCTGTAGCCAGCTTGGTTGCTAGCAGTTCGCTAGCTGTCTGCTTCAACCACACCAAGTTGGTTGAAATGAAGTATACATACCTATAGTAGAGAAACTGGGATGATCAGGGGGGGGGGATCAATGGTAGTTTTATTTGATGGGGAGAGGTCCAAAATAGCAACTTTTGGCAGAAGTTATTCTTCGGTTGATCTCAGCGATAGTATTGTCTATCTAAATTGAGAGTGAACCAAAGAGGTAGACAAAGCCCTTTAGCTGTCTATGGTGACGTTCACTCCGAGACGTTGCATGGCTCTAAGTTTCAAGACAACAGTCACCTTAAAGGTTTGTGCTTTCTACACGGTAGGGCATGCGACCGCAAGTCATTCACTGGATGTACACGGCGATGGTTCGTCCCATACTGACCTATGATTCAATCGTGTGGTGGAAGGCTGTTGAAAAAGTTAGCTATCTTAAAAACCTGAACAAGGTACAAAGATTAGCCTGTATAGGAATAACTGGGGCTGGGGCACAGGGGTCTACGCCACAAGCAGGGCTGGAAATTATTCTAAGCCTTCCAATCCTGGATGAGCAAATTAGATGCACATCAACCAAAAGCGCACTTCGACTCAAAGAACTGGGCACTTGGAAGCACAGCACCTTTGGTCATGGGTCTATCTTGCAAAGATACGACAAAGTTGCTGGACTCGATGTGACGACTAACTATTTACCACTACTAATAGATTTTAACAAAAACTTCTCTATTTCTATACCCAAAAGGCAGGGATGGGACTCCAACTCACTAATCAGTGAACAGGGTATCCCCTTCTACACCAATGGGTCAAAAATAGAAGAAGGAACAGGAGCTGGGGTATTCTGTGAAGCTCTTAATATCAGAGAATCATCTAAACTTCCAGATGAATGTAGCGTCTTTCGGGCTGGGATTTACGCTATTGGAAAAGCGGCAGAAATAGTTCATAAGAGAAAAACTGGACAGCCAAGCTGCTATCAAAGCAATAGTCAGTGAGACTAAAAGATCCAAGACAGGAACAAAATACCGAGGCATTCTGAACAATATTTGCTTCACTAACCAAGTCAAACTCTGCTGGGTTCCTGGACATACCAATATAGAAGGGAATGATATAGGAGATGAACTGGCAAAAAAAGGGTCAGTATCAAAAAGAAACAGTAGTAGCCAATTAAATAAGGGACCAGACATCCCCATCGGCGTGATTAAAGGCAAATAGATCTAATAACAAAAGAGCAAATCAATAACTCCTGGACGACTAGGAACGACTGCGTGATCTCTAGAAGTTTATGGACTAGAATCAATGAGAAGAAAACTCAGTATAGATTTAATCGCCTCCAAACAAATCGCCTCCGTTATTTTGGAAAAAGGTTTGTTGGAGAACTGGATGATCTAGCGTAGATCTCAATGGGAAACATGAGAAAATTCATAGAAAGTACAGGCTGGTTTGCAAACGAACCAGTTTATCTGAAACAGTAGTTTAAGAGCATCTCTGGTTTTATCTCGTAAGGGGATCACAATGGACCAATGGGCCCCAGTGTATGCAACAGCCTCCAAGCTGTGCACCCCTATCCTACCCTAACCGTACCTAACCTTAAAGGTAAGATCACAAAAAAACTTCATGATTTGCAGCAAAATCTGATTTAGAAATGTCAAAACTATAAGAATGAGAAAACGCGCAATTTGACGCGATCTGTCGCTTCGCTGAAGATCAAGTACTTTTTGTATATAAAGGGTGATTTTTTAGCTGGTTTGGTTTTGGCAACACTGGTTTTGACAGCTGACGTGTGTTTAGTACCTTGTGTCACTGTCAAACAGCTTCCGTTTGGTTTGCAATTTAACCATGGATCGTCTTACAAATGAACAACGCTTGCAAATTATTGAATTTTACTATCAAAATTCGTGCTCGTTTCGAAATGTTTTTTTTATCGAAAAATTGTGTTCAGCGATGAGGCTCATTTTTGGTTGAATGGGTACGTAAATAAGCATAATTGCCGCATTTGGAATGAAGATCAGCCAGAAGCATTGCAACAGCTACCAATGCATCCCGAAAAAGCCACTGTTTGGTGTGGTTTATGGGCCGGCGGCATTATTGGGCCATATTTCTGCAAAGATGATGCGAATCGCAGCGTTACTGTCAATGGTGAACGCTACCGAGCGATGATAACAAACTTTTTTTTACCCGAAATGAAAGTTCTTGACTTGCATGATATGTGGTATCAACAAGACGGTGCAACATGCCACACAGCACGCGAAACAATGGCGCAATTGCGAAGCGAGTTTGGTGAACAGTTAATTTCACGTTTCGGGCCGGTCAATTGGCCGCCTAGATCGTGCGATTTGACACCATTAGATTATTTTTTGTGGGGGTATGTCAAGGCTAATGTCTATAGGGACAAACTCGCTTCGATTGACGCACTGGAAGCCAACAGCCATGCATTCATTCGTGAGATACCGGCCGATATGTGTGAAAGAGTATGCCAAAATTGGACTCAGCGGATGGGCTACCTGAGACGCAGCCGCGGTCAACATTTGCATGAAATTATCTTTAAACATTAAATTGCAAGGTTCAAACTATCGATTCAAATAAATATTTCATTCATTTTTTCGAATTTTTTGTGTTTTTTTTTTTTTTTAAAGTTCTAAACGTCTTAAAAAATCACCCGCTATAAGCATTATTTTATATAATTCAATTAAATGTTCAAATGAACTCAACTTCAAAATGCGGTTCAACAATCAATTTGATCCAAAATGCGTTTCCCTATAGGTACTACAGTTGGGTAAATCATTTAAATACTGCCGTTCCCTTCTAGGGGGCAAGTTTTGTTCGTTCCACGTGAAGCTTAGTACATACTTCCTCGTTGAGTGAACAATCGCCAGTGGAAAAAGTGATTTTTGACATTTCTCACTGGTACAGACTTGCGAATGTGTTTTGAACGTTTGGCGTCTAAAACCACAATGCCTCAAATGATTAGTAATCAAACTATTAGTTGTTCGACAGGACGAGAACTCTCCATACAGCTTCAAGAGCACGTTCACGGGTGAATAAAAATGCTAATTTTGTATGGATTTATGACATCATTCAAAGGTATGTACTAGGCTTAAACAGAACTTTATTTTCAAATTTTTAAACTAAAACTTGTTTATAACTGTGAACAATGACATACATGCATACATAAATACTCTGATACTCCATACGTTCATAAGCTCTGTTGCGCCTAAAAACAGACTTTTCTATCCAGCGTCGTTTTACCTCTTTGTATTCCACTGTTAAGATCTCACACATTGCTTTTCTCCTTTGTATTGTAAACTGACCAGCCTTAATATCATATACAGACAAGAACTACAGTTAAATACACAAGCAACAGAAATACATACAATACACTCACTCTTAGCTAACCACATTAACTTGATTTGTTGCCTCTCTCCGACACTATACGATATCACACGAAGATCGTTTCAATGATTGTAAAATAAATATCAAGAGGCTACATGCGTGTAAATGTGTACCTATTCAAAATGTCAACTGTCAACTGCCAACAATTGACCTGTTAAGTGTTGAGTTGTTGACGCGATAAAAAAACAAGAAGTTTAAATTCTAATAACCAACAAAAAGAAAAAAAAGGTCCATGGTGATAATTTTGGATTTCATGGCTCTCCACGAGGTTGAGGTACCTACGTGCATTTTGCCTCATCATCCCGCCAGTTTTCATATGAAAAAAAAATCTAAATCATTTGTCACGCCATAGATTTCTACGAATCTACATAATTTCTCACACATACACACAAGCATTTTTTCTATTTAATTGATGCAACCTCCAATATAAATGCGACGAGTCGTCGACCGTTAAATATGTTGGCACTGACGATATTTATGAGATACTTATATATGTGTATATACATATACAAACATACACACACACAATCATATTAGTTTTACGATCGAATCGTTGCGATTTAATCTAATGAGACCATGCGTCATCGACCGGCATTGCCACATGGATGCAACGACAACGAAGCAACCGGGGGCCTTCATATACCTACTACCGCATGATCACGTAGCATTGCTGCTGGCTTGTTGCGGCAAGTTGCTTGTTGGATGTGATAATGCACTCGTTAAGTTGTAGAGGCCATTCAGAGACGGACGAGCCCCCTAAATTCCTTGAATACCAGTTTTTCTATCGCAATTAGATACATGCACAAAAACACAAACAAGCACCAACGAATGGTTATATTTAACGGTATTGGTGGGTCCATTTCTATAATGGATACCGATTACAGATACCATACCGACACTGAGAACTTTGAGCTACTAGGTATATGAAAGGCGTGTGATCTGTCATGCGTAGAATGACATTCATATCGTTTGTTATTCGTTCGTGTACAGAGGCAGATTTCTTTAACTTTTCATGTAGGTTGGTATTGCTTAAGTAGTATAAAATAGACCTACATAAATATTATGTCTGTATTCATATACCTAGCTATGTATGTATATTTTTAATTTTAACTTTATTTTCTATGACTATCGTACGATACGGCATCTAAAAAGACGTCATACTCAATATTGGTCGAGAATCGAGAGATCTTCTGCCCATTCATTCATTCATGAAATTCATTGACAAAAACATGTTGTTGTTTTGATATTTTACGGATGTGCCCACTTCGGATGGGTTGGTTCATTTGCTGCCTTGCTTGCTTTATTTTTTTGTTGATTTTGCACTCAATTAAGACATTTGCTATACCATACGTCACAATATATGGAACAGTGTCTAGTAATAGAGTCCAATAAAAAAATGGATATGTAAATAAAGTAATAATAATTGACAGAAGCATAAAAGAATATTAAGAACGCAAAAGTTGATTGTCAGTATACAGTAAACAAAACTAAAATTGATGTCAATTATTTTTACTACTTGTGATACCTATACCTATATGTACATAATTTACATAAATGAACGTATCATAATATTATTACGGAAAATTTAGATACATTTGTAAAATAAATAAAACTTAATTTCTCAATGAATGGAAAACATCAGTTGCGTTAGCCTCTGAATGGTTTGAAACTAGAACGTACCAAAAAAAAAAAACACTTATGTATACTACATTTCCACCTAACACTAATCTGAGATTTAATAAGATTTACCTCAAATCTTCTTCAAATCTTTAAGATTTACCATACAAATTTATTTCGTAAATCGTAAATGAAGATTAGAAATTAATCTTGTTAAATCCTCCTAGGGCAAATACATTCACAAATCGAACTAACCTCTTCTTATATGGCGCTGAAGAATTCATTCGTGGCTGCATTCAGTTCTTCACAAATGGAGCATTTTATCTCACTTCCATTTCATAAGAAAAAATGAAACACCATTTGCTTTTTAAAAAGAGCTGTCAAAATAAATCTTCTTTAAATCTTTTTCTGTGGTGGAAACACCAAGTAGATTTTTTAATTCGGAACTGAGATGAGATAAACCTACTTAGCTACCAGAAACAAAAGGAAGATTAGTTTTTAAAACCATCATCGATTTTTGTCGTTTTGGTTTGGATGTTCGGAGTACTATTTTTTACATGCCTTCTTCAATATTCTCATTATCCATTAGAATTGAACATAACAAAAATCCGAACAGAAACAAAAGTAAAACCGTTTAGAAAAAATCTTAATTCAACTGGCTGCTGCTTACCTACATACGTACATAACGGAACAGGTAAGAAAAAGAATTCCCACAAAAACCGTTAAAAAGCTTTAGATTGAGAAATAAATCAGTAATGACTTTAAGGCCCAGTTTTTCAGTGCGAGGTCATCCTATTCTCGGGGTTAAACCTGAGTTAAATGCAGAAATATGTTTTTCAGTTTAAGTTTACTCCGAGTAAACTCACTTTACTTCGGTGAGTTAACTTGGAGACGAAATTGAGTGCCTTTTTAGTTGTGGCGCCATCTCGATTTTCTATAGTGAAAGTTATTATCAGTGCAATTCCGTTGTGGCATCATCTCTATTCTCATGCGTGAATGGCATAGAAGTGTGATGTCTAAAGTGTCACACATTGGTGGCCCTAGATTTTTGACAGCTGAAAGATATAGTTAATCCTCAACTGAAGAACTGGTGGTAACTCGTAGTTAAGAACCAGTTGTACAAAGATGGTTCAAAATTTTGTATTAGCTTATTTCAGTGGAACTACTTAGGTTCAACAATCGATGGTTCAAGGTTCAAGTATGTTATAGTAGCTTAATTAATGCCCGAACCATCGTTGAACTTTAGTAAGCTCGCTGAAGTCAGTGAGTTAAACTCTTGGACCGCGCATCAAATATTTGTGCAACTGGCCCTAAATGTTTTAATCTCCCTTTGATTAAAGTCACTTAAATTCTAATCTACAACCAATTTTTTACTCGTATCTAATCAACCCAACAATTGTAATGTGACGTACCGCAACAAAACTCACTATATACAACCGATATGACTGTTTTCTTTCACCGCTTGCAAATAATAGGTTTGTTTGATTACTTTTGTAGAAGAAAGTTTAACTTTAACTTGCTACAGAGTTAGAAGGTGCGTTGAAACAATTTTGTAGTACTTTTTGTATATAAAACGTCAAATGTGACACTAACTAGGTGTGTTCGATAATTTGCATTTCTGGCAAATTTTCACAAAATCTCAGAAATTGCCACAAATTCCTGTTTTTTAATTCTAATAGTTGCATCGAGAGAGCCCATTTCTGTCACATTTTCACTTCGACTAAGAAAAGAAATTTGAATCTTGGCACTCGCAATCTTTATATGCGGACAAAAACATAATTTATGTACGAATGAATCAGAAATATCTGAGAAATTAAATTATTAATGCATGCAACAAAAATTTCTTCGCAAAAGATTCACATCGTGTGTTCTCAAACGAAGGCGACGAGGTTCTTTTGTGTCTCATGATTTGATTTCACATTTGACGTCTTATAAGCAGTGTTGCCATAGTAATTGATCAAATTTCTGAAATAGGTTTTCTGAAAAATTAAGTCTGTTTAACTTTCTTGATCTGCTTTACTTTATTTTTTATTTTCAAACAAGAAGAACAAAATAAATCAAAAATTGGAGATAATAATTAATTGAGCTGTCACGATTGTTATCCAAGTAAGTCGATAGTGGTAAGCCGTACATAACTAGATATATTATTGAAAAATCATTTGTAGTAGGCTGAATTTTGTGGAACAATAATTTTTTTTTTTTCAGAAAACTAAAAGTGCAGAAAATCCGATTTGAAGGCAGTTGATTTATTTTACGAAAAAAGTGCATTAGATTTTCGGAAATTGTGGCTAAGTGGCAACGCTGTTTGTACACAAAAATGATTTTTTATACAAAAGTGGTGCAGTTCATGGTTTATACGATTTGTTTTTTGACTTTTCAGTATTTATATCTGAATACTTAAGCCTGGTTTATATTTCAAAGCAAAGTGAAATCAAATTTGAAAGGAAACATCAATAAATTCATGCACCAAAGGGTTTTCAAACAAATAGATTTCGCTATAAAATTTGGTTTAGAAAAGCCCATTGAGTTGCATTTATTTCGAGACAAATTTGTTCCTCCTTGTCGCCAAAATATTTGAATTTAGTTTTTGACAGTCTTACACGTCTAGAAAAAAAAGAGAATTTTTTTTATGAAAACTTCACTTATGTGTCAAACCATGGCATCGCAGCCAATGGCGTTCATTTCGTTTATTTCAGACGGTGCTCATATAAGACTGGATTTTTATGACTTTCATCTTGCTCTCTCTCACTCCTTCAGTGAAGTGAGATGTAAATAATGAAATCCAGTTTTTCAATACAATGTGAACACTTTTTTCTTATTTTTTTTTCTTAGATTATCTCTCACTTCAGCAAATTTAATTAAAAAATAACTTAACTTTTTGATTCTCTTGGATTGTGTTTATGTTTTAATTAAAAATGATTTCAAGTGGTTTTTGACAAATTTTGAAACATTAAAATGTTATAAAAACAGTTTTTTAGCTTCCGCTTCAAAAAATTCATATGTAAAATAAAACAAAAATTTAATATAATTCCATATTATGGTTGTATTTAACATGAATTTTTTTTGCAGATAAAAATGCACTTAAAAGCAGGGTTTATATCATTTACGACACAGATTTGTGTCGTAAAAATTAATTTTATACTGATTTAACATTCAAATTTGATAGTTTGTTTACGACGTCTCGCATCAATCTTATGATGTTTGAACTCACGGTGGTTTTACGCCTTTGCATGAATGAATATTGTTAATATTAATAAAATTGGATTATTGTAATCAGTGAATGTTTATTAAATAATAGATCAATAAAACAAAGAACGACTTATGTTTTCTATTTTCTTATCTGATTTTCATCCATCGAGTTTATGCATTTTCATTAAAAAGCTTTTAAATAAAGAACAAATAAGGCAGGTTGAAATTTTTAAGAAATTTCTATGTTTTTTGTTTGATTAATTTTGAATTTCATTTGAAATATTCAACGAAATCATCTTCTTTTTCCTGGTTGAACCTTAGCTAATCCACTGCAATCGGTTTGTAAAAATCTTGATTCGAGGATGAACCGACCTTAAGTTTTTTTTTTTTAACTACCAATGGTAAGGGCATGTTCAGCTGAAGCTTATATTAAAATTGACCCAGTTTAATAGTTAAACGAACTTGGCTTATTTAGTCCAAGCTTTAGAGAAATTATTTCTTTTCCCTTGAATTATAAGTTGACATTTATTAAAAATATAGTTTCCTGTTTTTACATAGAGTTAACTCTAACTCCACCTCCACGTCACGTCAGATAGTCTAGTTGACGAAATATTTTTTTCTTTTCATTCAGGAATTGAGGCACCAAGTTGGTAAAGAACTATCTCTCAAAATAATTCTGTTTCCACTTAAAGCTGAAATAGCAAATTAAATCCCTGTTGACGAAGTGCTTCGATCCTTTTTACATACTATGATGCCTTCTATGACGTTGCTCTCTGGCACACTTAAGGCCAGGTTTTCAATCCAGACTTGAGTGAAACCATCAGCGTCAGCTAGTCCTGAATATAAATTTACTCTGGATTAACTCAGAAGCTGTTTTTCTGTTGAAGATTAACTTTCTTTTTTTCAGGTGTCAAAACTCTAATGAAATCGACACTTTGGATATTACTCTTTTATATGTTTTTCGTTATCAAAAGCAAGATGGTGCCACAACGGAAGTTGTACTGTCCGAAGATTTCAATTACAAAATCAAAATGGTGCCCTGAGCTAACTCAACTAACTAAAGTCAGTGGGTTAACTCAGCTTACTTTAGAATTTAAATTGACTGAAAAAATGTGTTGGAGACTCCGAGACTAGGACGCACTGGAAAACTATATTAATCAACTGAAAAACAAGTTTTTTGATTTAACTGTAGTTAAACCCTGAGGCTAGGATGATCTTGCACTGAAAAACTGGGCCTTAATTGACTGAAAAATAAATTTTTGGAGTTAACTTAGGTTGAACCCTAAAGCTAGGATGATCTCGTACTATAACTGGCCTTAAATTGACCGAAAAACAAGTTTTTAGAGTTAATTTAGAACGCCAGTTGTACTGTCCAAAGTTAACTCACTAAAGTAAGTGGGTTAACTCGGAGCTTACTGAGGATTTAAATTTACTGAAAAATGTTTTTGGAGACCCCGAGACTAGGATGATCTCGCATTGAAAAACTGTATTAATTGACTGAAAAATACATCTTTAGAGGTAACTAAGGTTTAACCCTAAGACTAGGTTCTATGATAATCTCGCACTGAAAAACTGGCTACTGGCCCCTAAGTGGCACTCTAACAAAGTCTAATGAATTCGTGTGATATTATTTAAGTTTGACTTCAGCAAATGAGCATTAAAAACCAAATGAGCTTTACGCCATAACACGTTTCACCCAGGTATGATAATATCCTCAGCAATTTGAAGATACAAAAAGAAAAGAAATTATCTTAGTTTCGGGGTTAAACCCGAGTTAAGTCCAATTTAAATCTTAAATTAACTCAGAGACTATAGTGAACAGAATTTTCTGACGGGTGCATGTTACAAATCTAACTTTGGAAAGGATGATTTCAAGTGTGGTACCATCTCCATTTTGATAGCAGAAGTCTAGAACGGTGGAACTATAAAAAGTGGAAGCTTATGGCCAAACTGACCGAAAGATAGTTTTGAGGGTTAATTTTTTGCTACCAGGGTTAGTTAACTCATGATTTAATTTAGAGCTAACTCTGCACTAAGAAACTGGCCCTTAATGAGATTTTATTTCTGCATTTCAGGTGTACATTTTTTACTTAAAAACTACTTTTTCAATATTTTTTCCTCCCTCTCTTCTTGAAATCGGAAACAGAAAAAGACAACAATAACATTTGTTGGAACAACCAATAGAAGATTTTTGAGTACTAGGAGTAATATGCAAAAAGTGTAAAAAAAAACACAAGTGAAGATGAAGTTTTTAAATAGATTTATATTTGAACGGAATTATTGAAATACATTTTTTGTTACTTGACGATTGAATCGCTATGATTACTTAGGGATGTGTTCGTTTATATTTATTTTATCTTATGTTTTGTTTTCTTAAGAACGGAAATGTTGAAGATCAAAGATTAAACTACAATCAACATATCAATATAAATACTCACCCTGCGGTAACTTCTTGATGCCACCATCAAAATCAACAAACTACACAATGTTGTGTCACATGTTTTGACTTTTTGTAATTTATGTCAAGACGTAAATGCATTGTCTTCTGGTCATCGGATGTACAATCGAAATCGCTAATACTGCTTTCCAGAGACAGCTTGATGTTTGTACCGTGCATGGTCGTAAATAGATATGCATGCTATAGTTAATATGTAAAAATATAAAATTTCTTTGAATGATGCTTTTGCTATTAATGAATTAAAAAGCTTCTAATAATTCTTAACAAATTGAGACATTTTTTTCAACGCGGAAAATATACATACGTCTATATACGTCACAATATTGTTAATCTATGAGTTGTCAAATGGTTACAAACAGACCAAACAGATGTGACGGTTAGGTGAAAATTACTTATTTTGACTTTTCCATGCCCCTAATGTAAAATTATATTAATACCTCGTTTTGTATTGCCTATTTTAATTGAATTTTATTGGTGATGAGTTCAATCGAAACATGTTATTTCTTCTTACTCTTATTCAAATGAACAATAATTTACCCAAACAATAAAAATTAGAAAGACTTTGGAGCAATTGAGCCCTAATTGTTGATGGGGTTCTGAAAAAATATGTTAACTGAGTCAAATTTGGCTCACTATGTCGTATACGTAACTTTTTTTTCAAAAAATATTTTCAATCAAATTTTTTCTATTATTTAAATTAATATTTTTTAAAACACATTGTCTTTATCAAAATTGGCTAAGACTTCATTTTTACAAGGTAAAAATATGAATTCACTTTGTAATGGAAGATAAGTGGCAACCCCAGAAATTTTTGCGTGGCTGCCGTGATGGGATAGGTAATCTTTATGGTCGGCTCCCGGGCTATTTGGTACCCTAATGGAATCAAAAACAAAAACCTATTCAGCCTTCTCGGGAACAACAACTTCTCAGGAATTTTTCCTCAATGTTTTACTTTTCAATAATAAAAAAATTTTACAAATTGGGAAATGACATTTCCCTGAATATATAAATGGTTTTATTTGGTTTGGTGGAAGTGCTATTTTCCTAGAAACAAATGAAATTAACTCCCTTAGAATTTGCCGATAAGCCTGAATTAACAAGACCTACCTATTATTTTTTGTACATAGACATTTTACTTGATTTAAGAACAATCGTTTTTCTTAAACATATATTAGAATACAAACGTTTATGGAGATAAAAAGCAGTATAACAGAATATGGCCGGTCATTAAAATGAGCCCATCCATTTATGGTTTCCATGACATTTCGTTGAACTTTTTAACATGATGTCGTGTTCATCTTAAATATCTCCAAGTTGTATAAGTCAGCTTAAACTGACATTTTCCGCAAACATTTTACATACATTTATTGTACTCGTACATACATATATGAATAAATGCGTGTGTAATAAAAATCAGTTCCCAACGTTTGTAAATTGATTTTAAATTAATATTATTGATGATTAAATTGATTGATTTCCGACAGCACAGCTCATCAACTATATTATACTGGACTGCCTTCAAATGAACAATTAACGTCATTTAAAATGAACAAAAAAGCTATAAACCTATGCAACGTAGTTGAATTATGTCATATCACATGTCAGAACTATCATTTACAGTCGTAAAATGCTCATTGCTTGTTATAGTTAGTTAGTAATAATAATTGCAATACAAAAATGCTCTGATTTAAAATGCACTGAAAATTTCATTTGAAAATGAAAGGGTTTTGCATTGGAAATTGAGGAAAGTTTTCGATGAATATACTGATCTGACATAACTTTGAGCTACAAAATTGTTCAATTTGTAAAAATTAACAACTTGTAACACTTAATTAATCTTTTATTCTAAGATAATTGTAGAAAAACCGTTAAAGAAAATAAATTTTCTTCAAAATCTACTTATCTACGTGATTGGAAACAATTGTTCATTAAACTGTAAGAAGAAATAATTTCAACGAAATAATTTTTTATATATGACTCTCAACTAATTGGACTTAAATTGAAATTATTATGCAGAGGTTTCTTAAAACTTTAGTAGGAAACCAAGTTTTTGAATTAAAGTAAATTAATGGTAAAAATATTTTTAGGAATAAACTTATATATACAAGCATATTATTGGAGTGCTAACAAATTACCATTCCGGCATCTTTGGCTGTCCGCCATATTGTATTAAAAGAATGAAGTCATTCCTATTTTCGTATTATTCTCACCAAACCTTTTTATTGGAAACCCATAACCCATACCGTTAGAGTACACAAAATAAAACCAGTCCGCCATCTTAGATTTAGAATGATTTTACTTAGGGCCAGTTGTACAAATATTAAACTCGTGGTTCAGCAATTTTAAATGATCGAATTCAACAATTTCATTGAGGTTCATTCATTAAAATGGCTGCTTTAACATACTTGAACCTTGAACCATCCTTAAACCTGAGTAGTTTCGCTGAAATCAGGCAATACAAATTTTTAAGCCACGGATCAAAATGTGTACCACGTTTGTACAACCGGTCCTTAGCTTACCATGCATTTCCATCTCAATTGCTTGAGGATAACTTCCTTAAAGTTCAGTTCCAAGATTTGTCCCGAGGATTCTTTCAAGCAAATAAACAGATGTGAGTGATAGCAAAAGCAAAAAGAAGTATAGGCATATAAAGTCTAATTAAAGGCTATTTAAAAAAATAAAAGACTTCTAGTTTACAACCAGGACTTTATATAATTATTATAATTATATGTATGCAACTTCCAGGGTAATCGGTAATGTTAGCTGAAATTGGTTATCACCACTGCCTAGATAAGCTCCCGAAACAAATATGACGGAATCCTAGCAGAGCGTTTCAAAAATTCAGAGTTCCAAGTGAAAAACGGTTTTATGTCTTCAGTTGAAAAAGGTTGGTCAGATGTCATTAAGCTGTAGAGGAAGGGGCCAAATTTCAAACCCTGGGTGATTCATTCGGCTATGAGGGTCTTTATATGTATAGTTGTCTAGTTAAACGAAAAATTTTCTGAAAGAAAAAAAAAAAAGAAAACGAATTTTGATTAGTCGCAGAAATAAATAAATTGATGTACATTTTATGTCAAATGCTGTCAAAAATATCAAATGCTTTCTAGATATCCAGGAACTGACTTTTGAGCGTTATTGTGATATCGTGTTGGAATTCAAGTCGAAAGCTTAAATGCATTTCAGGGATAATAATCGTCTTTCCACTGCAGATTATCTTGAAACTGGCTGATGTTGTTGAGAAGCGATGTGTAGATCGACACTAAGTTGAAAGCTCATTTCTTCAGAATTGCCACAATCTTCCCTGTTTTCCACTACTGAGAAAAGTAACAGTTATTGATGCAGTTATACATATTAAGGATGATTTTTCAAAAAGTTATTTCTTTTTGTGAAAGCTGTTTAGAGTTGGGGTTGGCTGTTAGTTGGGGATTCCATCTGGCGCAGCTGACTAGAATTATCAATGATCTCAGCTTTCTCCTCCAGATTGCATAGATGTGAACTGTCGGCAGTTGGGTCACTCACTGGCTTGGAGCTATCGAATATGACTTCTTCCAAATTAGATTGCACTAGAGCCTATTGAATAGATGAATCCATTAAAAAATGCGATGTAAGTAGGTGGGTCTTGTGTAAAGTTTCCTTCGCAAAAATTGGCAAATTCTTCTAGTTCCGATAATCATATTCTACCCTGCTAAGTGAGAAGGTCGTATCTCAGGAAACTGAGACTTTTTGGTAGAAGCTTGTTTTGTAAATTTGGAACCAACATCTGCCTTACATGTTATGAATTACAGTATTCCCCGATTAACTGAATCGGCTGTTTTGTCTTATTTTTTTTTGATCCGGGGTGGAGTTCAATAAACCGAAATATTGGCATGTTTTGAGTTTGTTAGCTGCAGTTTTTTAAGATCAATACTATAACCTGACTCAGATGCGTCGGATTCGCTTAGGTAAGTAAGATACGGCTTTCTTACTCAAGTATAATATCTGGTCGCTCACCAACTTCATAAAATAAGACAAATCACAAAAATCCAAAAAAAATTAGTATTGACCTTTTCGCTTAGGAGGGCAGTAGTAATTTTTTTGCAGCCAATTAGCCCTGGACTATAATTGCTTGCAGTTGCTTCTGGAACTGGATGTTACTGTGGTATTTTATGGATTATGCATTTTTCATTGCAGTTAATTCCAAACCGTTACGTATTTATTGTTGGTTGTGTTGAAATCTATTTGGTGGATCCCTTGGAGACGCTTCCTCAGCCGTTTTTGTGATCGTACAGATTTTGCACGTACTCGAGTGGTGCTAATTCCTATCCCTTGACCTCGTAGGTTACTTTTTACTGTCCAGTGCATCAGATACAGGTTGCTGATCTTCTCTTGAAAATGCAATAAAACTTAACAAAATCATGTCTGGATTGTGAAATTTAAGGCTTAATCATGTTAAAACAAAAATTTTATTTAATTCTTTATATTTTGAACTTACTTAAAAATAAATATTGAGATGCATTCACATAGGCTTCCCTTAAAAAGTCTTGGATTGCGCAAATAGTTTCATACTTTAAGAAACCAGACTTCGCTTAATCAAAATTTAACTTGGGGCACTTAGCCCAACCTTTTTATTTTTTTCTTAGAACTAGAAGTAACGGTACCTGCCATACAATTTTTTAGCAATTTTATAAAATCTTAATTTTCTTCCAAACGGCTCCACAACTTTTCCTTCAAAAAACTTCAATAAATTTCTTTTGCTAAAAGCTACATTCGGACATGAAATCTTTTTTCAAAAAATGGTTATTACTGGTACCTTTCAAAGAATCTTTTTTTATTTTCGATTTTCATCAAATAAGTATTTCTAATTTCAATAATTTTTTAGAAGCTTCTAAATAATAAATATATTTTTTACCAAAATTTTCAAAAAAAATATTTTTTTTTGATTTTAAATAAATGTTTGGTTTTTTTAATCAAATATTTTGAAATCGATTTTTATAAAACTCATTTTTTTTTAATTTTTTACACTTTTTAAAGTATTTTATTTTATATTATTATTATTATATATTATTTGTCGTTTCTATTTTTTCCATCCACCAACCAACCAATTTTCCAGCACTGACTGGAAGGTTATTTGGAATATCCGATGCCAGCGTTCAGTGCTGCAGAAAATAATCATAAGTAGCTCATATAATAGTTGCGTGTTTTTGTTTGCAAGTCAAAATATTATGGTCTGGAAAAACTGACCACAAAACAAAGCAATTTACATGTCAAATACAACAACAATTATGTCCATATAGAGTTAACTTTTGTCCCGATAAAACTGGTAGTGCCAGACTGTTTATCCAAATTACTCAAACAAAACAAGTATGCTTAGTTATATTGGTAAATACAAAAATTGAAACACGCATCACTCTTCATTTTGTCGTTAGAGTGAACACCTGGTGCCAAATACTTCCGTAGATACACTTTGTTAAGTTATGCACAAAAAAATTGACTAAAATTTAGTATTTTTTTTTGTTTAAAAAGTAATTAAGTAGGAAATTTTTAAAGGGTGCCGTATTACCTGACTTTACCCTATATTTGTTTTTATTTTTCGTTACCTAAATGTGACGTTTCGATTTTTTCTACCCACTAACCAACCAATTTTCCAGCAATGACTGGAAAGATTATTGGAATGTCCGATGGCAGCCTTCAGTGCTGCAGAAAATAATAATAAGTAGCTCAGTTTTTCCTCACGCTAAAGACTGCTTTTATACGATGAATTTACTGTTGCGATTTTTTACTTTAATGTTGAGGTACATTGAGGGTAGGTGCACTTGCACCTGGAAACCTGGAATCAGTATTAATTTCTTAAATTTTGTGATGAGTTGAGTAGATACGCAACCAAGGGCGTATGCACAAAACTATGTAACCGGTGCGAATAACTTGCATTCGATAATTTCTATGGAAACCTCAATTTTTAATTAATTTATAACATATTTATTCCAATATTATATCGAAAAAAACAAAGTTATCTAGATTTTTCTGTTGATTACAATTTATTTTCTTGAAGTTTGTCAATTAGACATAAAGTCTACTTTTTAATTTTTTGTTGTGAAAATAAACTTACGCTCTTAAACATCTTGATGAGATTGTGAAAGGACAGAAACATATCTATCTACGTTGGCAAATACCCAGTTAATTTTGTCTTTTGCTCTGAAATTTGCAATCAATTTGAAACAATCAACCTTATCAGAAAGTTGGTTTGAAATTGATTGCAAAATTCCATCCGAATAGACAAATAAAAAAAAAATAAACGAATGTGCTTAAAAGACCTTGGTGTTATTATAAAATTTGAATTGAATTGAGCTAGAATACATACGAGTATCTGAGTAATCTAAAAATCATACTTAAATGTCAAACTTGTCATGAAAAAATACCTACCAATCATTTTTTGATTGAATTAACGAACTTTTTTTCGTTGCCATCACTTCCCAAAAATTCAATCAACGTCCTGGACACCTACCTACTTCCGTTTTGAATAATTCAAAGAATTTTCAGTTTTCCCTCAAATTCAAAGTATTTTTATACCTTTAGCATTTCTCATTCACAACCAACTTCCCGTTAAACGTTCATTTCCAAAAAAAAAGAAAGAAAATCTCTGCCCACTTATTCAAAAAAGTCTCTTTTTTTCAAATATTTAAATAAAATTGCTGAAGTTAGATAATGAACATTGAATAACCTTGCTTAAAAGTGTGAGGTGTATGTACAAGTAACTACATAATGTTGTATCATCCACCATTACCAACCAATAAAAAATATGTATGACGGTTTTATTCGAACACAATTCATGTTGCTAGTCTCATTGAGTATCGGCTTCGACGGCATACCTGCCTAGTATTTCTAATCTAGAGTAAACTACAGATAAGATACTTTTTAACAGGGTCTTGGGTAACATAGCGAGAGGGAGAGTACAAAAAACAAACCGAAGAACCATTGAAGACTTAGATATCGTATCTTTTTTTGTCACACATATAGATAAAATAAATGGTAGTTTGTATACCTGCTTACCTGTGATATTGTTATACCTATGTATTCAAAAATGGCTGATGCAATTTGCCACCAAAATTATCAAGATCCATTTGATTGTCTTTTTTGTTTTTCATGTCCATTGATCAAGACGCATATTATTTGAAATTCCCATGTTTTCAGCCATTTCCGAATTCCAAGTGAATGGAATTTTTTACTCAATGAAAGGGCCTCGATTTCATTAATAGTTTCCAAGAATCTTCACATTAAAATTTATGTATGTCTGTCGGAATGATGATGCCTCACGATATAATAAACCCATTAAGCTATCACGTGGTTTTGTGTGATACATATTAAAAAAAAATAAATAAATTAATTCCTATACTTACTCTAGAAAAGCAAATGCAAACAAATCTTAGGAAACAACAAAAAGCAAAAAAAAAAAATGTCAACCATGAGTCAATATACTAGAAATTAACTTCAAATAAATATAAGTCGTCGAGTGGGTGCTGTGTTAGACTTTCTGTCTGTCTGTCTGTCTGTGTCTGGGAATAGAAATCGAATTGGCAACAGAAAGAGGCGAATTTTAATTCATTGACGATTATATTTTTATAACATGAGCGAGTTATAAATCTGAGAAAATAGCTGCCCGGATGGTTTGGATTTGGACGGATGTGACCGATCACATTGATTGCTATTGTTTATATATGCGATCGCTTCTTCTCATACATATATTTAGCTATAAAACTGTCACTCTTGTATTGTGAATAAATTTCGATAGTAGAGCACCCATCTGATTGACTTTTTGTTACTATGGCATATTATTTATCTTTGTAGATCTGTTATACATTATGTAGATATCTACAAATAAAATAAACTCTTTCTTGATGTGCATACACTTAGAGAAAAATTCAATACAATTGTATATCACAGGCCAACAAAATCAAAGCTAAATCACCTTCTGGTAAATATAAATCAGACACTAAGGTTTTTGTTGCACTCAATTTATGCAAATTTAGCCTTGAAGTTGCACGTAAGATTTTTGAGATATTGCAAAAACGTTGTTTTCGTGATATTTGAAGCTATGTTGTGTCAATAGGTAATTTGTCGTTAACATACTCCTACCAGTATCATTTATTTTCTCCTTTATTAAATTTGAATATAACGATGGAAAAGAAACTCGAATATTTCTGAATAAAACTCTAAGTCGTCTTTCATTTATACAAATGTATTCATGACTCGTGTTGGGCGCCACTTGTAAAGTTATTTTCATCCACGTTTATAAAAGGGTCTCTTGCTAAGGGCTTTCCTATAACGTAAGAAAGCATTCATGTGACAAACAGTCCTCATTCTAAAAAAAAGTTTTAACTATCCTTCATATCGAGTCCCATGTTGGGCGCCATCTGTATTGTAGAAAAGCAATGATGATCGAACATCTCCCTAGATCCTTCGTCCTATCCGTTCACCTTAAAAATGGACCTCACACCTAGCTATAAGAAGTTCAAGTTATTCTCATTTACAGGAGCTTGTGTCCCACGTTGGGCGCCATCTGTAACATACAAAAGCAATGACATTCTCTCGTCTCTCTCAGTTTCTTGTAATATCCATCCACCTTAAAAACAGGCCTCACTCAATAAGAAGTTTATATTATTCTCCATTTACACAATTTCGTGCCCCACGTTGGGCGTCATCAGTATCATACAAAAGAATAAGCCATAGCTCGTCCCTCTTCATCTCTTGTCATCTCCATCCATCTTAAAAACGCACTCCATTTTAAGTTTAGGTTGTTTGATTTGTTCTCCATCTAGAGAAATGTGTGTCCCATGAATTTTAACTAAGGAATTCTCAGAGTGGAAAATAAGTCAAAATCATCCTCTATATATTCAAATTCGAGTCCCACAATGGATGCCACGTGTAACGTCACACTTGTGTTATTTCTAACAAAAAATACAACATGTTTGCTGATACAAAGTCGTTTTCTTTTTACCGAAATAAGTGCTTCCCACCGTGAAGCATCTTTAAAGTACGAAAACTATGATGATTGACAAGTTTTTTGTTCTCGACTATTGCATTCACGATAAAAACGGGCCTTACGCTAGCACAAAGCTCGGACTTAAGAAATCTTAACTTTTCTTCATTTTATGCCCCAAATTGGGCGCAATTAATACGGTGAAGAGCAATGTTAATTAATAATCTCTCTCGATATTTCATCATTTCCGCCCACCTTTGAAAAAGGCCTCATGTTACTCGTATAAGAAGTTTAAAAAACGAACCCCATGTTATAAGATGTTTTAATTGTTCTTTATTTCCGTAGAAATTTTTGTCCCACATCGGGCGCCATCTATAACGTTCAAATCAATGCCGATGATTTTCAATTAAGGATTTCTAGAAGTGCATTTTTATATTTTTGCTTTAAAGTCCAAGCCGTTCTCTACTAATATAAATTTGTGATCCACGTTAGGCGCCATCTGTAACGAATAAAATCAACAACGATGAATTTTAATTAAGAATTACTCAAGTGGAAAAAGAAGTTTGAGTATTTCTGCATGAAAGCTTAAGTCATTCTCTATTCACAGAAATTGTGTACCCCACGTTGGGCGCCATTTTCCAAAAATAAAAGAAGTGACGATGAATTTATACTAACGATTTCTCAAAGTGGAACAAATTTCAAAATTTTTGCATGCAGGTCTAAGTTGTTCTTCATGTGCATAGATCTATTCCCCACGTTGGGCGCCATCGCAAACATACAAAAAAATGATGATTGTTTGTCTCTCTCGATCTCTTGTCAACTCTATCAGTATTGAATATAAGCACTATGCTGAAAGAAGTTAAAGTTGCTCCCTGTTTACAAAAAAATTTGCCCCACGTTGGGTGCCATCTGTAACAAATGAAATCAATGTAGATGGATTTTAATCAAAAATATCTCAAAGTTAAACAAAGTGTAGATATTTTTGCATAAAAGCCTTTGTAATTCTCCATATACACAAATTTGTGTCCCACGTTGGGCACCATCTGTAAAGAAAAATAAGCATTAATGAAGAATTTCTGCTAAAGATTTCCCCAATAGGAATAAAATAGTTTGAATATTTTTGCATAAAGTTCTAAGTTGTTCTTCATATTTTTGCATGGAAGCCTAAGTCATTCTCCATTTAGACTATTGTTTAACCCACGTTGGGCGCCATAATAAAGGATTTCTCAAAGTGAAAAAGAAATTTGAATACTTTTGCATGGAGGTCTAAGTTGTTCTCCAAACACAAAAATCAGTTCTTCACAACATTGGGTACCATTTACAACATACAAAAGCAATGACGATGAATTAAAACAAAAATTTTCTCAGAGCGAAAAAGAAATTTGAATATTGTTTGCATCGAAGTCTAAGTCAGTCTCCATTTACACAAATTTGTACTCCACGTTGGGCGATATCTGAAACGAACAAAAGCAATGTGAAAATAGAAATTTGAATATATGTGCATGAAGCTCTTAGATGTTTTCCATCTTTCTATTTCTAAAATAGAAAAACACAACGGGGACTACAAGAATTCTAAGTTTTTCTCTATCGAGATTCGTGCTCACGTTGGGCGCCATCTGCAACATAAGAAGACTTGATGTATGATAGGTATCTCAAATATAAATCGATTTTCCCTACTAATCTGTCAAGACTAAAACCTGAAACAAAGAAACATTAAGGGTGTGACAATTGGCGTTGATGCTAAAAATGTTTAAACTGTTTCGCATAATATTGTAACAAAAAACAAGAAGAATAAAATTTGCTAAATAAGTTTACTGAAATTACTATTTTCTAAATCAACTACGCATAAAGCTTAAATTCAGATCCAAATGTTGTCAGATATTAAGTACATTGTCATACAAAAGATCTGCATAATCAGATGATCCATATTTTTGTGTGAACATCGATAAGTATAAAAAAAACTAAAAATCCTTAAGTGGCGCCCAAATTAAAACCAAATATTTTCTTAAAAATTCAATCAATCTTGGCAATACAAATTTTAACACACTTTTTGTTTATCTTTTAAGTATTTTTAAAGTCTGAGACATATATAAACACTTTAGCAAACGCTCTCAAAATTCTTATGACGTCACCAGCTTTTCAAAAACACCCATATTGAGCCACTTAAACCATCATTTTTTGCATATGAATTAATGTTTTCCAATCTTCTGGAAAATTGAGGCCTGACCACAGTCTTCTTTCAAATACCTAAAAATCAACTAATTTCTTTAAGTGTAGAATAATCGATCTACAAAAAAAAAAAAATGAAAAAGAAAAAGAAAAGACACACGACAAGAAATCTGTAGGAAGAAAAACGATTTCTTAGATCTTTGTATCTCTAGCTATGATCGAGATTCGAGATGGAAATGGGACGATGAGAAGATAGACACGTTTCCTTTGAAACCAATGCATTCTGGTTCTGAGAAAGTCAGCATTTCCTCAGAATTATACCTATCGGCACGACACACAAGAGGAAATGGCATAACTCAACCAAGTAAGTATAATGAATATGCCATTGACACCATGTATTGTTAGAACTTATAGATACAAAAGACCACATGGCTAGATAAGTAGATAATAAAAATATATAGGTGGTGCCTTTGGCTCTGCCTAGCAACAACCGAATTAAGGGGAACACACACACACACACATAGACAATAAATAAAAAGAAGACTATATCCAACCGGTGAAAGCCGGTTGAAAAGCAAACAGATGATGGAACCAAGGCAATGAACAAGACGAGATGACGTTTGACAGTTCTCAGCACGTGGTGGTTGGTGCAGCTTCGACCGGCAAACCACATGACCGTTTATGGCCTCAATCCAAATGAACCTGCTTTGGATTTTTTTCTTTTTATTTCTTACTCGTATATTACTTGAATGCCATTTTAGGCAGGAACAACTGCATCAAGGTTATCCGAGTGGCAGGAGGCTTGCTTTGGAGAGTGGATGACTTCTTGATCGTTTTTGTTTTTTTTTTTTAAACCAGAATTTTCCTTGGTCGGTGGTCATGTGCTTATGGATGATGATGATGGCTATAACAAGGATAAAAATGAATATTAAACAATTCGTTCCGTTTTGCCGGCTTTGCTCTTACAGCGACTTGGTAAAAATAGTTGTCGCTGCTTTGATGGCGATGTGATGATAAATTTGGTATGGAATTTCCATGCTGTTGGCATAACTTCGATGGAAAAATGCTCATCTTCCATATTACTGCGCTGGCTGTGTACCTGACCATTGACCATTCATGAAGAACACATGCATTTCTTCACGTATTCAGCCCAGAAATGAATGGAAGCCAACAATGAATGAGATTAAAAACGAAGAAGGAGATGAAGCAGTAAAAAAAACTGCCAATGATGAATGGTAATGACAATGCGACTTACATGACATGGCCGGCAGTGCGACGGCGGCGTTAATGAGCCTCTGAGAAAAGACGACGACAGGTTGTTTGAAAATCAGGGTTTTTTTTTTACTTCATTTTCTTTGAAATCATAAAAATGAGTCAGCTCAGATTTGCATTTGAATTTTGTGTGTGTGTGTGTCTTTTTTTTTTTTTAAATCTTTTATAACCAATCTTTTATGGATATTTTATTAACATACTCATGATGATGGTGATTAACGTCAGAAAGTTAATTGACTCTTATTGAGATAAGATATTGGGTATTTAAATAAGTTGATGTTTTAAGAATTGGATTGAGAAATTAAGTTTAAGAGGTTATAATAAAAAGAAAAAAGCTGTTGATTATAGGAAGGCAATCGTTGATGTCTTCCTTTTTTTTTGTTTTAAATTAATATAATTGATTGGTATCTACCTCAATGTTCGGTAAAATTTTTTATGGACAATCCAATTTATGGAAAGTTATAAAATTATTTAATCTTAATAGGTTCGTTCTTCGGACGTCATGCAATTTTACAATTTAATTAAAATGAGGGAACGTGTAGAGAGAATTTGCAGTTTAGTGTTCTTTTAAACTTTGGCAAACTATCCTCATATTATGAAATCAGGATTAAAAAAAAAATTTGTATAGAATTAGGATAGCTTTGTATGAATGTAGTTTTTCCCAGTGTCTGAAAGTCTTAATTCTTTTAAGTGGAAATGTGGAACAGAAACAGTTTATGAGTAATACCACTTAATTTCTTACTACGTTAGTACTTGCTTAATTAATTCGTCAACTTTTCTCTCCAAAAAACTGGAGATATTGAAACATTCCCTAAATTTCTACATTGACCACCATTTTCATGCTTTTTTTTCCGTGGAAAAGTTGGAGCTCAGGCACACCATCTCTGCTCTAAGTGAAAAAAAGATGGCTCATGTAGTGGAGACCCCCTTCCCAACTCATCCATTTAAGCCGCCCACAACATTTCAGCCCAACTACAGGATATACATACTGTTGGTCAGTGAAGAAGAGTTTTGTTATGGAAACCTTTCACAACAAAAGAGCCCCAGAACTACACGGAATACTTTTTGGAGTGCTGAAAGTGCTTACGTGAATATTCTTTTACTTTTGCTCCGCATGTTCAACAGCTACTAAGAAGATGGTGTCTTTTTCAAAAACTGTAAGATGCAACGTTTGGTACTCATTCCCTATGGAAAAGGAGACAGACTTCCCATCCGCAAAATACCTTTATTTAAGCTCGATACCGCAGGGAAACTCTTGGAGAAGATGCTGAGACTACGATCACGATTGATTTAGGAAAAACCATTCTACGATTTATAAAAGAAGTCAAAGCCAACCAAATCGTTTAGAAGGGAAACCACAGGTACATCGTACTGTTGGCAAAGTCTGGAAGTCCGAAACGCCTTTAACTGAACGCATTTAGGGGATACTTTTAGTACCCCTGTCTATCGCTTGCGAATGTTGAAGGACTATCTCTAAGGAAAGTACATAGGAAAAGCAAATCACCTCCGGAGCAGCACAAGGATTAATTTTGGGGGTTCGATCTGTAGAACATCTGATATGATTGATGGCTACCTTTCTGGAAGGGTTTGTAAACGAAATTGCGTGGTAATAACTGCGAAAAAAAACACCTAAAATGCTCAACTGAAGCTGAACCAAGTCATGAGAAGTGTACCATTTTGGTTGCAAGAACACGGGGTAAGCTTGGCAATGGTAGAAACTGCAATAGTTCTTCTGACGGCGAAGAAGATTCCCACGCTGAGGCTATCTTTCTATCAAACCAGATAAAAAGCCGCTGCGGAACGAGCCTTGAAAGTTACACCACTGCTAAGAAGACTCATGGCGAATAAAGATGGCCGAATGGCAAGCAAGCCAAAACTTTTGATGTCAACAACGAATGCCATTCTTCTATTAACGAAAGCGAAGTCTGGGTAAAGCAAAAAAAAGTTTCTGTTGGAACAAACCGCCCTTTTAGTCATAGAAGTGGTCCATGGATCTTCTGGTGGCACAGGAGAAGTACGTCCATGATAAAAAAGCGACGAAATTGGAACCTTCTCGGTACATAAACTCACGAAAAAGAAGTGGCAAGAATGCTAGAGTTCGGTAGGTAAAGGACAATGGATGGATAGCGAGGCCGATCAGAAATATTGTGGAGTGGAATGAATAGGAACACGTTGAAGTAAACTATTAATTTCTCCCCGGACACAGGTATTTAAATGCCCTTTTCCATAAGATCCGGAAATCGAACAGTCCGGCCAGCTAGTATGGAGACTCTTAAACGATGCACAACATACGTTCTACGCCTTCAGCTGATAAGAAGCTTAAAGTCGAGAACTAAAGTGAGCAGCATTGCCGCCAAAACTGGAAAAAAACCTGCACGTTCATAGAACATACTCTCAGAAGCAAAAAAAAAAGAGAAGAAGAAAACGATCGGTGAAACAGTTGAGTCCGCAAGTTGATCCCAAAAGGGAACCATTACAACCCCCACGAAATAATGTAAACAGCGGTCCCGGGAGGGGGGTCGAAGCTCCAAAAAGGTTTATAGAGAAGTTTTTATCAATATGGAATGTCAAATAATAGGTCCAAGCCGAAAAGGCCTTCTTATGGTTCATAGAACATATCCGTTGCTTTTCGTTAAGAAGAAAAGCCCATTTTTGTTAACATTTCTTTTTAAAAATTCACCTCCAATTGCCTAAAGAAGATCTTTGTGCGAAACATACAGAATCAGACTGGTTTCTGATTCTGATGATTTTAAATGAATTAGTATTATCAGCGTATAGATAACTCACGATTTAACGCTTCTAACAACGTCACTGATAATGACTGCAAAGAGTAGAAAATGATTATCATATGGTACACAAGGACGCCTTCGACAATACCTCTCATGAAGCTGTTAACAATGCCTTGGTAAGGAAGGGTGTACCCATTGCTATAATCAGATGGATAAGTGGGATGTTGAGCACAAGAACTGCGGAAGCATATGCAGGACAAAGTGTCCAGAAAATATCACAACAAGAAAGGCTGTCCTCAAGGAGCGGTCTTATCACCCTTACTGCGGAATCTCGTAGTAGATGAACTATTGGAAAGTCTTTCTTCTCAAGGCATACGTTGCATCGGCTTTGCCGACGACATTGTTATAACAGCCTTAGAGAAATTCGAAGAAACTTTTTGTGATATATAAGAGGACTGAACATCAACCCCACAAAAACAACGATGGTTCCATTTACTTAGAAGAAACTTCTACCACACATGCAACCTATCCGTTTGACTGGTGAGGAAATCGACATCCAGAAGGAGGTTAAATATCTAGGTATGGAGCGGTTGCATGGAATAAAAGGACCGAACTTACTACAACTAGGAAATCACTGGGAAAGGTACAAAGACTAGCATGCATCTGCATAACTGGAGCGATGAGAACATGCCCTACAGCAGCAGTAGAATCCATTTTTTACTTGACCCCACTACACGTGGCCATAGAAAGTGCTGCTAAGGGAGCCATCATGAGATTTGCAAAAGAGGAAACTGGGACAGGGAAAATGATTAGAATCAGCCAAAGAGTCTTGATTTGTAAGTCCACAGAATCGTGTCTTCTTGACATCCCAAGAGATGGTATGATTAAAAAGTATAGCTTCGAAAAAAATTTCCATGTGCAATTAAGTAGCAAAAAAGAGTAGGTCGATGAAACCGTAAACTACACTCTTAAAGCAAACGCCATCAAGTAGTACACTGATAGATCGAGAACGTCGAAAGGGGCTGGTGCTGGTATTTATGTTCCTAGAACCAAACTTTTAATACCGATGGGACAGTCTACAAGTATTTTTCAGGCAGAATTTAACGCCATAGGAAAATGTGCAGAAAAAACCAAAATATTGCAATATTGTCGGATAGCCAGGCCGCACTCAAAGCATTAAACTCATATAGCGTCAGCTCTAAGCTAGTATGGGAGTGTGTAAGCAGGCTTAACGAACTGGGCAAACATAACTCTGTCACACTTTATTTGTTCCCTGGCCGCGTCGGCATACAAAGCAACGAAGAAGCAGACTCCTTAGCAAAGAAAGGGACAATGACACCCCTAACGGGATCGGAGGCTTATTGCGGAATAGGAGAACACGTGATAAAACATAAAATCAAAACAGTAGAAGAGGTAAAAAGATCAGGAAACGAATTCCCTAAGCTAAGACAGGCCAAACTTCTGCTTGGGTCTCACAACCAAGAACGATTCCAGTCCTGTATCAGCTTAAACAGGAACAAACTTAGAATAATATCGGGTCTCCTCACAGGCCACTGTAAGCTTAGGAGATACCTCTACATTCTTGGCTTAGAGAACAGCGCCACGTGCAGATTCTGCAATGCTCATGAGTGAACACCGGACCATATACTAGGTAGATGTGATGCACTCGTGCATCAAAAACAGGTATCTGGGAAATCACCAGATAGAGGAGAGCGAACTACTCTACCTAAAAACACTCAAAATACTCAAGTTCCTCAAGGAAACAAATTTAGAGAATGATCAACCTCATCCAGTTCTAGACGGGGGCACAATAGATCTTAATGGTCGCAGTGCACTTATACCCCAAATCCTTAATTCATTCATTCATGGAACACCAAAATTCAGAGTTTATTATGTGCAAAACCAGTCAGGAAAACCAACTTTTAAATGTTGAGCAAGAATTATTTTTCAACTGAAATCTGCAATCACTTTTTCAATTATTTTTGAATGTAATTAAAGAAAATCAATTACTATGAATATATGTAATGGAAAAGTGTCAATTACTGGAAATTTAATTAGGTTAATATAATTGAAAACTTTTTTTGAAGTAATGAAGATGTATTTTTTTTTTCAATTACTAATATGTGTAATTGTAATGAGTTTTATTAGTAATGATGTCTCATTGAAATGAAAGTTGAAATAAATTACGAAAAATTATCATTATTTTTCAATTTCATGGGAAGACGAATTTTGTTAACCACTAAAAATATTTCTTCATCAGTTATATGCTTTTTTTTTAAAAAAGACACTTTTTATCTTAGGAGTTATAAATAAAATTCAAACTTGTACATACAAACATTTTAATCCACTCATAAATTATTTAATATAAATTTCAAAAAGGATCCTATACAGAAAAATTAAGTTATCAGACTCATTCGTCATCCACTTAAAGTAGTGCTGTCAAACTGTTTAAATGCAACTTTATTTCATGCTATACAAAAAAATCACATTTCATTTGAAGATATCAAAAAAAAAAAAAAAGAAAAAGATCAAATAACGAATCACTTTAAATTTAAAAAAAAAATGCACTGCAATTTGATATGTATGACTTTTTTTTTCAAGTTACTTACTTCAAACTGATAAACGAAGCGTGTTTCAATTTTATTAAATCAAATACTAACTGCGCACATATAATGTAATTGTTGCCCTCGATCTCATAACAGTGGGATCACAATTGGCATGAGAAGGTATTTTCGGTAGTTTAAATTTGTTTCGTTTAATAAAGGAGAAAAAAAAGAAGAAAAAATATTCCGCTTTGGAAATCTTTAACTGGTGTCAACACAGTATAGAGGAATTGAATAAATACACTGAATAAATTAGAGAACACAAATGCTTAGCAAATAATACTTTTGGACAAAAAAAAAAAAATGATAAGTGCCTTTTGTAAAAGGGAAGCATATTACGTATCATTTATTTTTTCTCTTTTAATTCAGTATCTTTGCAGTTTTTTTTTCTTAACATGCAATATTGCATATTATCCAATCTGTGGAAATTGGTAAAAGATATAGGTGTTCAGTAAGCGCACCTTTGGGTTAAATGTCAGTGTTGCCACTTTTTTGTATGTTGACATATTTTTGTATGTCAAAGAGTGGGCAAAAAGAACGCTTCCATAGGTCAAATACATATTGGGATGATAACTATTAATCTGTTAGAAGATAGGTGTTAAATAGATGCAACTTGGAGTAAAATGTGAATGTTGCCACTTTTTTTTGTTATCAAAGGATGGATTGTTCCTTTTTCGATATTTTAAAATATTTTAAACATGAAAAAAGTTTTGGAAACGCCTCCAGACGCCAAATGAATCTTGGAAAGATAAATGTTGATGTGTAAAAAGATAGGTTGACTAGGCGCACCTTCGGATACAATTTTTGTGTTGATGCCACTTTTCGGAAACATCCTTTTTTGTGTCAAAAGGTTGGAGCTTGGAGGTGGAAGTTGCACTTCTTTGGAAACTGCTAATTTTATACATTATGAAAAAAGTAAAAAAACGCCTCTAGATGCCAAACGCATGTTGAAAACTTAATTGCTGGTTTTTTTATGTTCAAAATACTAAAAAAAATCCCACCCCTTGGCATACATAAAGTAGGTTTATTCTCGAAAAGTGTAAACATTGACATTTTAACTGAACAGCAGTTTCTTAAGACATCAAATGTTATTCCCCAATACACGTTTGGAATCTGGAGGTGTTTCTGCAATTTTTTGCATGCTTTAAATATTTAAAATTTATTAAAAAAAAGTGGAGGTTCCACCCCTTGACATAAAAAAGTGTGTTCTACGAAATATGGCAATACTGCCACCTTACCCGAAGGTGCGTCAACTCAACGCCTATCTTTTAACCCAAACACCGTTATATAATTCCTGGACATTTTCTAAATAACTTACGAGTTTTTTTTATTTTACCATTTTCCACACATTGGAAGCCATTTTTAAAACGACACAGGATTACAAAAATAATTATCGAGGTTAATTTCATCAAAAAATAAATAAATAATACATACATTCTAAAATAAGGCCCTCTCTCACAAAAAGTGCTGTAATTTCGGTTTTCTGGCTGGATTGGGCGCCATTTTTCAAACAGGATTTCAACAAAAGATTCCTAACGCAAAATTTCATCCCTAGTATATAACAAATGAATTCCAATTGTAAAAAAAAGTCTCCCCCATAATGTGCACGGGATTCGGTGTCCTGACCGGGCTATTATTATGTGTCAAAAAATGACATTTTAAGTGTCTGGACAATAGAGACGTTTTTTGTATTTTCCCGTGGGTAAAAACGTGTGCTCATAGGTGTGTGAGATTCTTATAACACTAAAACCACCTCCACTTACCGATTGCAACTATGTTGAAACTTATCTAGGAAGTTTTGTTTAACGAAGTTAAGCAACGCGTGGCAGGTTACTTTCCGGTGAAAGTTTCTGTTTATTCCACGATTTTAAAGCGGTTTTCTGTTCATCGCACCAAGTCGGAAGGTTTTGTTCTTTGCAGACGGCGTACTAAATTCGACTTGTCAAGAATGTCAATAATCATTGAATTAGCGTGTTCTAATAGTCGATTTCTATGTTTTTCTGCAAAACTTTGTATTTCGTCCTGAACCGAAGGAATCCCGAGATCCCTGTGAAGATTTTCGTTTCTTATAATACCACTGAGCATTTACAAATGACCTAAGCAATTTATTTTTAAACTTTTGTAAATTATTTAAGTTTGTATCGCAGGTACAACCCCAAAGTTGTGTACCATAAGTCCAAACACAAGAACCTGTTGGTATAAAATCAGTTTATTTTTGAATATTTACCGAGTAATCAGTTCATATCTCTTAATTTACCTTTTAGTATTTCGCATTTCTTTTTCACGAGCGGCTTCCATTTTAATTTCATGTCCAGAGTCATTCTCACATACTTTGCTCCATTTGCAAATGGAACACGAGCGGTTTTAAGAAAGACGAATAGTCTATTTATTTTTTATACGTAAAGTCCACGTGGACTGACTTTTGTTCATTGAGCACTATTCGCCATGTTCTTGTTCACTCATTAACATTATTAAGAGAATTTTGTTATTTAATTGTTGCTTCGCTAATCTTTTTGCCTACTGCTAGTATTGCAGTATCATCAGCAAACGTGGCTATGATAGGCTCATCTGTTTGAGGTATATCGCGTGTAAATAAAAGGTACAGAACTGGACCTAATACACTTCCTTGTGGTACCCCAGCCACTATTTCTTTGAAATGAGAAAAGTCATTCCCGTGTCTTACATGAAAAAGTCTGTTATCTAGATATCCGATAAGAATATTATAAAGTCCTTCAGGCAAAACTTGTCTTAATTTTGATTTGGGGTCTGTAAGACTTCTTTTCGTGGGATGGTTTGGCTGGTTTCAAAACCATTATGACTTCCGCAACTTTCCATTGGCTTGGTACATTTTCTATTCTTAGAGCGGCATTTATTATGTAAATGAGGTTAATAAATCCTTTACGAGGGAGCATTTTTAAAATTTCTTTCGTAATTATGTGATATCCTGGAGCTTTATTGGACTTAAGCTTCTTTATTTCTCTTTTTTATTCGGCAAGTGTAGCATTTCTTGTTATGAAGCTTTCAATTGAGGTAAAATTCATATTAATATTTTCGTTGAGTTCTTGTCCATTGAACGGCTTAAATGTTTCCTCTACGTAATCGTCGAATACCATCGATTTTTCTTTGTCACTTTTGGCCTATTCATTTAGGCTTTTCTTAATTGGGGTCACTGGAAGCTTTGGTTTTATCGTTGTTTTTATAGCTTTCCAAAGTCAAGCCCTCAAGGTAACTTTCAACTTCAAGGGTTTTGAAATATAATCAATCAATCAATCAATTTCTTGTTTGATAATTTGGGATCTGTTCGAAATTAAAAAATAATAAACCTCTTTAAAAGTCCTGTTTAAGGTTAATACTTCAAAATGATGTTACGAGTATCTTACCAAGAAATACCTAGTTTAGCAATGGAACTTAGGGTCTTCATGTTCTTATCTATGAAGAATACCACTCAGGAAGCTTAAAGACTAATCAAAGCCTTCACTTTTAGAAAGCAGTGTGGATGTTGTCCCGCATCAGGGCTAGAATTCTTCAAAACAAATCAGAAATCTAAAAAAATACATAAAACATGTATAACCATAAACTAAGGTTCTCATATTTCCCATCATGAGCAATGGGCCTGAGTAATAAAACCAAACACTTGTGCCGACTTAAAGTTATCTACAAGGTTAAAATAAAGTGCGGAATATTCATAGACATTGATTAAGCTGTTGCTAGGCAAAACTGAAGTTTTATCTTATTGAAATTTCCTAAAATAATTTCCAGATTTGCCTAATAGCATCTTTAACAATGTCTATATAAATATGCCTTAATCACTTTTTTGCCAACCTATAAATGTGTTTATTTATATAGAGTTTTGTCGCAAGCTAAAAACTAAAATAAATTGTAATTTTTAAATAAATCTAGCTAATGAAATTTACACGAGTATAAAGTATACAAAAGTTAAGTGATGTGACAGGTAAAGTAAGTTGGTTAATAAAGCTTCGTATCTTATCGTTTGGTTCATGACCGATAGAAAACTTATTAAGGTTGTAACGTACATACTTGAATGTTATTAATTAAGTAGGGGTACAATATTTACAAATATACAACAAAAATATATTTCAAAGTGATAGAAATGAATTAACATTTCATATAAGATAAGTTTTTTTTAATTAAAATGTCAAATACATTTAAATTTATCGCATTCATGCGAGAATGAATAGATTAAAATAATTTGTGTCTTATTTGTGTTACAATTAATGAGTTTAGCTTTAGCTACTTAAGATAATGATTATTAAATATAATTTATATAAATTCTAATTGGAAAAGATTTGCCTTCACAAAATCTAACTGACAACAAGGATCAACTTTAAACTTAAAAGTATACCATTCATTCTATTAACAAGACTTTTTAACTTTTTAAATATCTATGTATATAGTATAGGTATACGTATGTAAGTTTTAAAAGCTTATTAAGTATTTTTAAGTACTTTATTCAACACTCAATGTCAAGCATTTGACAACAGGCTATAAAATATAATAAAATTTTATTAATTTATGAATTTGCTGACTGAGCAAAAAAAAAAAAAAAAAAAAATAAGAAAAAGAAAAAGAAAAGAAAAAGACTGTTTGATTTTTTGAAATATAGCCAGCAATCTTGGGTTAGGTTAGTTCAAGGTTACTATAAAATACAACTAAAGATAGAAGCTATCTGTTGCTTGATAATTTTGTTTATAAAACAATAATTTAAGATTTTAATAGAAATAATGAGCAATCAATTTGTTAAATTAATGAGACTTGTTTCTTTTATAAACTTACATATATAAATGTAATGTGAGTATTATATGTATAGGTAAATGTTTAAATTATCAATCAAATTTGTTTTTGAGTCTTAAAATAGGATTTGTTCTTTTTTTTGTTTTTAATTTCTCATTTGTATATTTAGTTTTCGTAAAGTATTTTTAAGAATCAAAGAAAAAAAGGCGCTGGCCGTAACCCACACCACCCCACACTTCACATTGGTGATCTCAGAATCAAGAGGCGCGATGTTATTTTATTAATAAGAAAATCACCAATTCAGGATCTTCGAAAATTATTTCAGGATTTGAATATGCAATCAAGTGAAAACCCTTAACCATCGGTTTGCCTTTATGATATTAAAGTCAAAAACACTGTTTAATTAGTTTGTTGAATAAAACTAACCAGAAGCCAATATGATTGTTTGTTCTCAAGATATTCGAACCGAAGAACTTTTTTCAAAAATTTTCAGCAATTTTCAACAATTTTTAGCAAAAATTACCCTAAACGGCCTTATTGTATAAAGGCTAATGAATATACCTTTTAGTAAGGAAAAATTACGTTAAAGGATTTTTATTATTGAATATATTTGCTTGAGGCATAAGCATGCTAAGAAACTAAAATTACTACTTAATTCACTCTTGCGTTTTTATGATAGAATGGTCTCACTGGCCAGTTGATCTGTTAAAAGATAGCTGTCCAATAGATGCACCTTGAAGTAAAATGGTATTGTTGCCACTTTTCTTTTTATTATTTGTTATGAAAGGGTGGATCTTTCGCTTTTTTGATAATTTCAATTATTACAAACATGAAAAAAATGCTTCCAGACGCCAAACGAGTCTTTGAAAGATAACCGTTGATGTCTTAAAAGATAAGTGTTGACTAGACGCACTACCAAAGGTAAAATTTCAGTGTTGATGCCACTTTACGGGAACATTCTTGTTTATGTCTAAGAGTTGGAGCCTGGAAATGGAACCTGAACTTTTTGATAATTTTAAATATTATTAATATGAAAAAAGTCGACAAAAATCCTTCAAGCAGCCAAACGCACGTTGAAAACTATGGTGCAAGTTTTTTCATGTTCAAAATACTAAAAAAATACAAAAAAAAAGTCCGAACCCTTGGCATACTAAAGTATGTTTTCGAAAAGTGGAGGGCATTTTGCATCTGAAGGCGTTTCTGTAACTTTTCGCTTCCTTAAAATATTAAAAATTTATAAAAGAAAAAGTGGAGGTTCTACCCTTTGGCATTAAAAGCATGTTCCCAAAATGTGGCAATTCTGGCATTTTACCCAAATCTACTCAACACCTCTCTTTTAAGCCATCAGCCGTGATTCAAAGCATGGAATTTTTCCAAGTAACCTACGAATTTTTTTTATTTTACCAAACTAGTAGAATGGTCTCACTGGACACTTTTCTATCCGTTTATTTTAACTCAGCTACTAAATATAAGTTTAATTTGACAATTTTACACTTAAATTTTTTTGTAAAAAATGAAATTTTCTAAAAAAATGGATTGCTAACAAAATTGTATAAAAAAAATTAAAGCAGAAAAGTTTAACAAAAACCAAAAAAAAAGAACAGTCGAAATTAAAAGATATCTAAATTTTTCACTGCTTGAAAAAAGGGACACTTTTTTATAAAAAAAAAATGCATAAAATAGAAACAAATATATTTTAAACAAATAATAGTATTATTGAAGCTTTTTGGAAAGCCAGAAGTTCATTCTTTATTTATTTTCAAAATAAAAATTATTGTTGACAAAATATATAGATAATTTTGTTTAATAATCTTTTTTGAAATCATGCAATTAATTAAAAAAAAAAAAAACAATTTATTCTTTCCCAACATTTCTCCGGTTACTTTTTGACTTCATCAGGGATTTAATTGATTCTCAAAAAAGCAGAATACATGTTTGTGAAAGTTAACAGTTTGATAGAAATAATTTTTTGACGAAATTGTAACGACTACCTTAGTGCACATTATTTATAAAAGATATTTTACTAAATCGTTTTTGTTTGGCATTGTCAAAAACAGAATCAAAAGATTTGGACTCAAAGTGCCATTTTGGGGTAGTTCCATGAAAAAGTGAACATGAATTACAAAAACGGACAATTTATCCCGCCTCCAGTCTGTTTTCAACTATCATTATTTATTTGTTTAATTAAATTAAATGTGCACAAAACAAAACCCAAGTCCGAAACGCATAATGTGAGTTACCAACATGTTTTTGTTTTTTTTTTTTTTACTAAGAAACAATTTTTTTCCCGAAAAATTTAATTTTTCCCAGCATCAGTCGAAAATATTACTACGTATAGAGTGTATTTTTTCTTTAATTTATATTTTAAAAAGTTAAAAAATTCTAGTACAAAATCACGTAAAACTCTCCCAAATGTAACGTGAGTAACCATGAGATCGCCTTTGGTTGACTACTATTTTTTTTTCAATCCACTCACACTTTTCACACAGTATTTTTATTTAATTTCATGATTGTATTTTGGTCTCAGAATTTGTAAGTGCAGAAAAAAAGAGTAGATCTTAAGAAAGCAGAGTAGTGGAGAAGATTTTTGTCCATCCTCAAAATTGGAATAAATTTGCTCCGATTGGAATAAGGTTCCAACATTTAAGACAGTTCTATAATAGGTGTTTTTATTGGTAATTTATGGCTGGCAACGCAGCAATGCAAGTTCGAATAAAACATATATTCACTTTTATATCAACCCATAGTTATAATCTTAAAGTTGGCATTAAAATTGTTAGCTGTTATTGAAAAAAATAAATATTTGTAAACAAAAATGGAATTAAAATAGTTTCAAATGGCACTTGCTGGAATTTGCATTTTTTCGCCGGTGATAATTCTCTTCCATAGATTATTTTGTTGCACTTTTTTGCCCTTTCGCACTACGTTTTGTCCTAATTACTTGATTATAATCAAAACCAAACAAATAAAATACCTTCCAAAGTCCAATTCAATTCGCTCTGTAATAAGTTAAGGGATGTGTTGGAAAAGTATTGTTTTTTGTATGTCAAGTTGAAAAACTGTTAAATGATAGTTGACTTGCATATATGGGTTAAAAGATTGAAGTGAGTTAAAAATATTGATTTACATTTTATTTCGCTGTAAAAAGATTGAATTTTTCTCACTTAAAACCGTTACACCCTGCTTGAGCTAAAAATGCAACTAAACATCCATCGGTTTAAAAAAATATTCTTCAAAAAAAATTTGAAAATCATTTATTTCACTGAAAAGGCAAATATATTCGACCATTCTGAGTTAAAAAAAATTGTTTTTCTTTTTTTTTGTCAAATGCTTATTAAACACAAACACCTTTTTTTAGCTCTCCTTCAATCGAATTTCATACTTTTTGAAATAATTTTAAAAGTCTTCTAGGAGTGACTAGTGAAAACAAAGCATAAATAAAACAAACACATCCTTAAATGATCAAGGTCTGCCAACCTTCACGTAGGAAATATTTTTCTTTAGCCCCAAGTGTTGGTCCATTCCAAACATTCCGAAAATGTTATCTGCACTATTAAATGCACTATATTTTACTGACTATACTATCCACACTATTTGATTGTTGGTTTTTACTGTGTTAATCGTTTGCTACACTGCCTATGCATTTACCAATAAAAAACGCAATCCCATGTCTCCCAATCGTAAGTTGAATGTCGCATCAGTTGGAATATTTTGCTCACGGTTGTATCTGTAATCTTGCACCTTATGTTTTTTCCACCTTAGTTTTGGGCAGGATACAGTTGTATCTTTTTGGGTCTTATAGTTCATTCCAAATTCGACATCTATTTGTACATGATTAGAAAAGACAGTTGCCTTTGACCTTAAAATCTGATATTATAGAAATCTCATTTCCTCTTACTATAGGCAGTAAACGATCACTAAACATACTTGGTGCCCAACAAAGGAATATTTTCCATATTTATCTGACCCTGGAACCAGGGTTGGCCGAATTAACTACATTACATTTTCTACATTATAAACTACGCGTCGAATTTACTACAATTTATCAAGTCTACTACATAACTAGTTTAAACGAAAAAACCATAGAATTAATACGAGAAAAAATCTTTTAAAAAAACCCAAGTTGTGTAAGTTTCATCTTAACTAGGCTTTTTTTTAAATAAAACTGTCTTCTTTTATTTTGCTTATAAAAACCAATAACCGATAATTTGACTTCAAAATTCAATTTTCAAAGTGACAGGTGACAACTGAAAACTTACTGACAGACCATTTGACGTTTCAAACTACGTCTACTACAATTTGTTTCATTAACTTCATTAACTACATTTAACTACATAAATTACATAAAATACGTAAGAGACGTAACAAATGTAGTTATTTCTAAAAAGTGACAGTTCGGCCAACCATGCCTGGAACTCCAAAAACATCGAATAGATTCATTATTTTGATTTCTCTTGCATTAACCGATGTGTCTTTTCTTATTTTCCGACAAATCTATTTTCTCTTCCTTCATTTTTCCTATTCTCGTATTTAGATTTCCATTTATTATAATTAATTTTATTATCATTATCATAAAAAAGTAATCGCATCATGTACTTAAATAATACCAAAATTACATTTAGTATGTTACTACACTTGTTACTGCTATTTTCAGTTAAATTGAAAAAATTTGACAGATTTTGGTATGGAAAAAAAATAATGGTAAAAAAAAGTGAAGTTAGCCACTTTAAACCGACGATAAATGCAATTTTCTCAGCTTCTATTGGACTTAGAGTTAAAATGTGTATCTTCTTAAATACTTGGTCAGAATTATTATTTTTGACAGCTCTTTTCAACGAATAGTTATTTTCGAAAAAAACTTTCAAATTTCGCTAAAAAAAATTGGTTTTTAGCGTTTATCTCGCCTCTTGTTCGTCTGAACTAAAACCTGAGAAATTACTTTTCCTACTACACCAGCCAGCCTGCTGTAACGTAAGTTTAAAGAGCTAAGCTTCAATTATACGCTCAATGAAAAAGTTCAATTCATTGACTCTCTGACGTCAAAGTGACGTCAAATTCTGTCCCAAGATTGTCTTATCGTGTAATAGTCAACGCAGAGTACTGTCAATGCGTTGACGGCTGCGTTAACACTCTCGTTGACATGAATTTAAGGGTCAATGCGATGATTTGTTTCGTTAGCCGTGTAATCACTTTGTCAACAAAGTAAGAACACGTTGATTGTTGATAGACTTCTAATCAACGCGTTGACTGTATTATTACGTTGACTACGTTGACTACGTTGACATAGCAGAATTTCCTGCCATTTCAATGTAGCTTGTGTGTCACCTTCATATCAATCTCAAAAAATGAGCTTTTTTGAGGATTCTTAATACATTGACAGTTGATAGCATGACAAATGGGGGCGAATTATATTTTGACAGCAAAATTATATATTTCGATCCAAATGTCACCCAATTGCCCTAAAACCACTTTTTACTGCAGCAGTCAATAATATTAAAAAATTCAGATTTGTAGACGGTGTTCACATTGGATTGAAAAACTGGATTTTTTCTGACGTTTCAGTATTCACATCTCGCTTCCACTTCTTCAGTAAAGGAAGATGTAAATACTCAAACGTCAAAAAAATCCAGTTTTTCAGTCCAATGTGAACACCGTCTTAGAATTTTTTTAATTCATCGACATCGTAGCCATCCTTCAATGGAATTTTGCAGTTGATAGGTGGAAGACAAGCTATACTTTAAATTAAATCACTTCTTTCCGCAGCAGTAAATAGACTGATTTTCTGATTTTCAGAAGTTTTTTAATTCATCGATATCGTATTCATCCTTCAATGGAATTTGACAGCTATTCACTTGACAGGTGGAACACAAACTGTTTTTAACGTTAAAAGTATATTTTGATCCACTTTTTTTCGGAGTAGTAAAGAAACTTCAAATTTAAAAAAAAAAAATTTGAATCCATTGACATCGTTGCCATCTTTCAATGAAATTTGACAGTTGAGGGCTTGTTAACTAAGAAAAAGTCTATTTCGGTCTGAATGTCACCCAATTGTCCTAAAACCACATTTTTCCTGAGCAGTAAAAAAACTTCAAAAAATTCTTATTTCTTAGAGATTTTTTTAATCCATCCAAATTGTATTGTTCGATAACACTACAGCCAATGTCATGTAATCGTCAACGTAAAAAGTTATTCAATTTTGCTCTTGTCATATCCGTGTCAATGTTCATAGCCTTCGGGTGTGGGCATTGGTCAAGTAGTGCAATAGTCAACTTAAAATTCATCAAAATTATGTCTTGATATTTCAATCAATTTTCTACTGCCACGTGGCGTGTACCTTCGTGTAATTCTGCCTCATTTATCATCTGTTAAATAACTAAAGTCCAACGATATCATCTACATCAATTGAAATATATTGTCAATTTAAAACTGAACAATCTATATACATTTATGCACATATTTTTGCATTTGGTGAGACAAATCTAGATACAATTGAATTCATTTAACCAAGTTTAGAGTAACAAATTTCTTATCTGGTTACCTAATTTTGATTGAATCACTTAAAAAGAACTTAAGACAGACATCTCTTACAAAAGCTTTTGTAATTTCTCAAATAACGCGGCATGATACTAAATTCACAAAAGAAAACAAGGCCGTAGGCATAACAAAAGAAAAATTTAAATGGGGAAAAACTACTAGATTCCCCACTGCAAATAGATATTGCAGGGGGAAATCTAGTAGTTTTCCCCCATTTAAATTGTTCATTACTTGATTGGAAGATTTTAAGATAAGTCTTAAAGGCAAAGTCATGCTTAAATTCATTTTGCTTAAATTTTAAATAAAGTTTTTATAAATGTTAAGATAAAATAGATATTCTTAAAAAATGTACTCTTAATTAGAATGCATAATAAAAACACACAAATCTACAAGGACCATCTTATTTTTGATTAACGAACTCCAGTAAAAGTGAGCTTCAATTGAAAAATCAATGAATAACAACATTCGCCGCCGACCGATCAAAAACCGATTAGTTTGATAAATTTGTCTTTAATTAGTTGTGACAAATCCAAATTCATCGTACGATTTTAAGATTTGCTCACTGTGGCTAACTTGACAAACAAAATTAAAATAACGAAAAAAAATTATACAAATAATTTTAAATTGCAACAACTAATTAACTTCAAATTCTTCATCTTATCGCTTTTCGATCTGCAAATATGTTTGCTAAACTTGACATTAATGAGTAATCAAGCTCACAAAATATGCATTCAAACAAACAAAAGAAATTCAAAATTGATTCAATTAAAACTAATGAATTAATTAACTTAAAAAAGAATTGTAATTATATAAAAAAAATTAAGATACAAATTTTTGAGAATTTTCACTGACAAAATGTTTCCTGGCAATACTCATAATAGACGTATGATAAATTAGTTTATATTAAAAAAGTTTTATTAATTTTGTATCTCAGAATATGTGAGGGCCTTAATACCCCTTCATATACTCCCTGATAACGATCCTGTAACAGATGCAACAATTTATACCAAATCGTTTGTTACAATAAATTGAACATCTGGAAACACAATCATCTCCGTGCCAAAGTGAATAAGCCTCAAGCTATAGAAACAGAGAAGTGCATTTTTATTAAACATCTGGACAAAACGAAAAAGAACTAATTGAATTCGTTTACTGCTATTTGCTGTATAGTTCAAGGGCTAAATGTGGAATAGTTCTCAAATTAATTAAGCGTTGATACTTAACTACTACTTCTTCCTCTTCTTTTTTTTGTCTCTCTACAAACTAACTTCGGCCATTATTGGTAACGACAATCAACGACGCAAATATTGTCGTTTATCATTTGATCTTATCGGAAGGAACGTCCTTTTTTGATATGCCGTATAGCTGATAATTTTTTGATGTTTTATTAAACACACACACACACATATAGGTGGCAAGTATACGATATTGAAGTACAATTGCTAAATTAATGCGTAATAAGAAATCAACTTATTGAGTATCAATTATTTGAGTTTTTTTTGTTGTGTCGCTATCAGCAAGTACCTACTTCAAATCATAATTAATGTCTTTGTGATAAGCGTTGCAAAAATGGTTGCCACTATCAGTTAAACATGAACAGTTTTCGATTACCTACTTTTTGTTTGGAAAAAAAGATAAAGCTCATATCAAAGTTGGCAATATATTGGGAAAGACCGTGTAAAGGGCTGCCTAATCCTTTTGAAGTGTTGTCAACACAACAGAAGCAAAGAAATTTAAAGAGTCACTTCGAAACGGATATTAAATGATTCAAAATGGTTCCCTTTGATTGATAAGTACTAGACGTACTTCAAACCACCTTAAAAAGGCTGCGCCAATACTAAATTTTGAGATTGAGTTACTGATGATGTCTGGACACCTGACACCTGAATTTTCAGCTCCCATTCATAGATACAACACCATAAACATAAAATATGAGTAGTAGAGGTCTTAATGATGTCTGATGTGCTTCTTTTTTTTCTTTCTTAATCTAGAATTGAGTCACTAATGATGTGATGAGAATCAAGAAACTTGATATAAGCCGCTTGTGAGTTTTATGTTGCTTGTTAGACACGATGATGTGGTTAATGATTTTTGTGGTCTATTTTATTAAACATGGACTGAAACTTTTTGTGGTTGTCTTAAAACATATATAGAATATGAGTAAAGTCGTAAAACCAAGGTGGTAATGAAGATTGACATCAATGTCATAGCATAGGATTTTATTTCTTTCTTTCTAAATGGTAAATGGAGAGAAAGTTTTATTTTATCTAAATCATAAACTGATAAGGAAATAAATTTTAATTTTTGCAAAATGATTTTAGAAAAAAAGTTTGTTGTTCTTAATTTGGCAAACTACAACTAAGAAGAAAAATTAAATTAAAAGCCTAAGAATTATACTTTCACTTTAATAAAATTTAATTAAATTGAATTAAATTAATTAAAAAAAAATGCACGATTGGGTTAAGGGTTGAAGAAAATTATATTAAAGACATAGAAATTATGAGAGAAAAACATTTAAACGCACGAAATATGATGTATTATGTACATGATGTATAAAACAACGTCTTTGAGAGTTTGAGATGAAAAAAAAGAATGCCATTTTATAATTCTTGATTGAATATGGATAATTGTGTGAGAAAAATTAAAATCGTTGGAGCGGTTCCAAAAAAAATAACAAATTTTTTTAAACATATCAAATTCTTAAAACATTTTTGAGCAAATTTTTTGGTAAGCATATCTAATGTATTTATTTATGTGCATATAAAATTAAAATTTCAAGAAACATCTTCAACTAGTTTTTTGAAATATCAAATTTTCAACAAAATTTTCTTGGACATTTTTAACTTCCTATTAGTTATTGTATTTGGTTCGATTTCTCGAATCGAAAATATATATTTAAATATTTTTACGTTTAAAAATATAAACACATTAACACTAGTTAATAGTAAATAATTGATTAAATTTGTTAAAATATTTAATGCACAGTTTTTTTAAAGCGAAAAAAACTACAAAAATTTTAACAAACATTGTCGAAATTTTTTCTGCCTCAAATATCTTAGGAATAAACAATGATATTGACGTTGGTTTTAATTATACACACTTGCCCAAATTGTGTATTATCAATTCAAAAGCTATCCGTTTCTGAAAACCAAAAGCTTAGTCACGAAATTTTTTCATGGATTTTGGAAAAAACCATGGGCTAACCCCTTGCCATTTTTTCAATAAAAAAACAATTTTTTTTCAAAGTTAATCAAATAAATCATGCCGTACGTTAATGGAAAGGTCTATTCAAACCCTATCGACCCATCTAAGCCAATTCTTTTTTTCATGGTACGGTTTAGGAAATATTCGCTCCAAAATGATTTTACTTGTTTTCTGACTTTCAATACCTACCTTTATGTGTTTTAATGACGATATTTCAAAAAGCAAGCCTCATAGAAGCTAGAAAAAGCCAAAAATCGATAGCAATTTTCTAGAGATTTCCAAAACTGAAAACTAAAACATTTTATGAGATATGTTTTTCGAAATATAGGCATCCAAAGTGATATTCGATTATTTGAATTAAGCCTGAAAATGCCTTTGGATAGATATATTTTCGCTGCCAAGCCATGCAAATGGTTTTGGTTTTCAAATTTCTTATTATAGATTCAAAAGCTATCCGTTTCTGAAAACCAAAAGCTTCTGCAATATCTAGTTCATAAGATATTTGCATCCAATGTAATTTACTGCACTTTAACGCAATCCGTTAAATGCGAATATCTTACGAACCGAGCTTTCAAAATTATTGCGGCTTTCATTTCTGAATAGGAAATAAACACACCTTTTTAAAAATGTAAAAATCAAAATTGATAGGATTTGTAAAAAATTCAACATGCAGTTTAATCGTTGAATTTTTTTTTGTCTCAAATGCCCATAGAACACAAAGTAGTATTGTCTTTGGGTAAATGAAATTCTTTACACTTGTTCATAATTGATAGTTGATAGGTTTTGTTAAATAGTTCAACAAACAGTGTTTTCTTAGAGCGAAAAAAAACTTCAAGAAACTTTACCAAATATCTTTACCCTTCTCACTAATTAAACAATGTTATACTCTATTTCTTTGCTCTTAACTTGATTGCATATTGACCAACTAAAAACATTTTCGAAGATCTTGAATTGCCGATTTTTTAATAACAAAATAACATAGGGCCTCTAGCTTCCGAGGGCACCAATGAAAGTTACCTTTTGTATTTTGTTTATTAATTCATTTTTTTTTTGGAAAATTTCGATATCCAAAATTTTTTATTATTACCTACTTAAAATTTGTTTATAAAAAAATTATCTAAATTTGTGCAGCTGATAATGAGAAAATTAAAAAAAGTTCTATGAGGGGTAATATAATAGTAGTTAATTTAAAATTTTTATAAAAATCGTATAAGGAGTTTTTAAGAAATTAAAATATTTTCCTTAACAGGTTTTTAATATTTGTATGGAAGGTACCGTTATTTTTTTCATAAAAGTATTTTTTATTTCTGTATAAATAAAATTAGTGAACTACCGTTTTGAAGAAAATCGAAAATAAGAAAAATGGTTCTTTGAGAGGTACTATTAATAACCATTTTTTTTAATAGTAGTTTTTCTTATACAAATTCTATATACTACTGAAATAAATCGGCCAAGTAGGAGACAAGAAGAGCATTAAGAACAAGTCAACAAGCCCAATCCTTTAGAAAAATCCATTGGACTTGTTGACTTGTTGTTAATGCTCTTCTTGTTTTCTCCTGGGGCGATTTATTTCAGTAGTATATAGAATTTGTATTAGAAAAACCTTCTTATAGAAACCATGCTGGGCCCGGGTAAAAAATTTCCAGCTTTATGATAAGGAATTCTAATCCTGTTCGATATATGTAGTTTACAGTGGATTTTTGTCAAAGAATTCATGTAAGTTGAACTGAACTTAATACAAATTGCGTATGACAAATTGCTTACTATGTCACTGATGAGTCCAAGTGAGTAAGTCGGACGAAACGCCAATTTCTAGGACTAAAGCCAAAAAAAAAATACTACTAATAGCCATTTAAAAAAAAATGGTTTTCTGTCAAAGAGTTGCCTTCACTAAAAGCAATTTACAGATGTCTTTTTAAAGAATAGTTGTGTAGCTGTAGAAAAAAATAAGATTTTGTTAAATTTCTAAACAAAGATCGTATGACAGATACCGTTATTAAAAAAAAATATGTCCAAAGTATAAAACCAGTATGTATGTAGGTACCAGAGTTGGGAAATAATGATTACTTTTTGTAATTTATTTCAACTTTCATTTCAATTACATGTAATTGGTAATTGAACTTTTTCAATTACTATTACACATAATTGTAATTGAAAAAAACATGAATTTCAATTACTTGTAATTGTCATTGAAAATTCACTCACAAATTACATGTAATTGAAAATAGTAATGGGGTTTCGAAAGTAATTGAAGGAAACTCAGTTTTAATTACATTTAAGGTAATTGATTACTTGGATTGTATTTCATTACATATTTTTATTAATTAAACATAATATTAATAATAACAAAAGTAAATAAAAGGTATTATTACTACCAAACTGTTACAATATGTTAATTTTTGAAGACTTTAAAATGCAAAAAAAATTAATTAAAACATTCTAATCTGAGGAGTTAGAGCAAACAAACATACAAAAGCCAGCCATACAAAAATTACTTCTTTTTTGATTTGCTAGCTCTCGTACTATGTGCAATTACCAGAAAATGTTATTGTCAAAAACAGTTAATTAATTACATTTTGTGTAATGATCACTGAAAAAAGGAATCATTGCAGATTTTTTGACGATTACTTTTGTTTTCAATTACATTAATGTAATTGACAAGTGTCAATTACATGTAATTAGTAATGGAATTTCTTCAATTACATTTAAGAGTAATTGAAAAAAGTGGTCGGAGATTTCAATTACAAGTAATTGAAATTGAACTTTTTTTATCATTACTTCCCTAATGTGGAAGGTACTAGGTTTGAAAAATATCGGTATTTTAAGCATTAACTTTGATTAGGAGTACAATTAAATAATGCACTCTTAAGATTATCAGTTTCCCGATGAACATTAAAATAGCGAAAGTTCTCATCTAATGGTGACATTTGATAAATAATTCCATCAAAAGAAGTGATTTTTTAAAGGCAGAACTGAGATTCGAAATTTGACATATTGTGTATTCCATTTTAAACCAAAAAGTTTTATTCTTTATTAATTGTTATGAAAATGATTGAAAAAAAAAACACTTCTTGATAGATGACCTTTGCTAATTTCATTACCATTTGTTACTTGCGATTTATAAGAACTACAGATATAGCAAGTTATTGCATAAAAGTTATTGTTAAAAAAAAAATGAGCTCGAGATTTTGATCACACTTGTCATTTTACAAAATCTCATTTGTCTCAGACTGTGAAAAGACTGTTTAAATTTTCTTTAAAAAATCAATAAATTTCTTTTAGTACCTTTGGATGGAAAACTATTTATGCTGTCTTCTACTCTACTTGGCTGATTTATTTCAATAGTGTATAGAATTTGTATTATAAAAAAAAAACTTTTTATTAATCGTACCTACCTCCTAAAAAACATTTTTTGATTTTGTTTTTTTTTTTGAAAACGTTACGATGGATTTTAATTAGTTTTCTTTTGCAGAAGCACCCAAAAATTTCAAAAAGTATTAAGTAACCAAAATTTACAGACAAGTATTATTTGGATTTTCAAAAACAATTGTGTTTGCAAATATAAAAGTAAATTATTAGCAAAACTTCGTTTAATTTTGTTTACTATTTATTTAAGAATTATTAATAAAATAAAAATTCACTTCAGGTATCTCGACTTACCAGGTTCTTCACGACCGCCACGGATATGTTCTACAAAATATCATTCGAAGCAAAAAAGTAACAAATTCCTCAAAAAATTAACACTTAAGCCTAACAGCTTTACATTAAATTTATCAAATAGACATGGTGTAAGCTATTTGCAAAAATAATTTTGGGTATTATTTTGGATTTTTTTGTGATTGGGGGGTTTTGACCAGCAAAATTTCGCATCAAAATAGTCAAAAAAAGGTAATATATGTATATTTTTGACAATGCGATATTTCAAAATCAGGTTGCTAGTTTCTATTGGAAATTAAAATTTTGTTTGCATATTAATTAAAAATTAAGATATGCATTTGAAAAATGTATACTTGAAAAGCAATCTTGTAAAAAAAACCCTCCAACGATTAACAAAGTTTTGTTCACATAAATTTATATTAATTCAGAAATTCAGTTCGCATTACTATTGTTTTCAGCTCGAACTATTGAATGTTAAAGAACAAATTCCATCTTATAAATATGTTCCTCTTATAATAACCATTTTTTATGTAAGTAAAATTTTTCAAAGTTCTAAGGTTTTGAACAAAATGTACGATCCATTCGTGCATTTTATTCTGAAGGCTCAAAGATGGAGTGTGGTAATGCTTCAAGAACTTTTTTGTATCTTTTAAAATATCTCTAATTCTCTTCGGTTGCCCTATCTTGCTATTGCTTCTTATATAGAATTGCTCGCAATCAAGGAAGTCCGCCTCATTGAGGAACTACCGAAGCTCGTCTTAATTAAATAATAAACCGCAATCAATTGATCAGATATAAAACTTAACCAAGTACAAAGGCAAGACAGAGGCAAGGTTGCAAAATGAACTGGACAATGAGCAATAGAAGGATCATGCGAGGAAGGTGGATATTCCTAACAATATACACACAATATAGCTTCTGAATTGTTTTCTCTTTTAATTTTTTAAACCACAACCAAAGGGACTCTGGGTTTTTGTACACAGTGATAGGGCAGTGTTTCCTAATCTTTTTGCGCAATACCTCAGCAATTTTTTTTTTAAAATTCTTATTTTTTTTTAAGTCCGGCGATAAATTTTCTACTTCATATTTTTGGAGCCAATCGAAACCTGTCAAATCTCAAAATTTGTGTTGTTAACACCTAGATGTCTACATATGTCTGACATATCAAAAAGGGTAGTGGAATCAAATATCTTTACGTTGTTGCTTTTACAAGAGTTTAAATCTTTTTCTTATGCACTTTTCAAAAACATCGACTATATAACTCATAAATGCCGTATCAATGACCATTTACAAATATTCATTTCCGGTTTGTAGCTTAACAGAATCAAAAAGTTCAACAAATCTTTCCAAACAGTTTGAAGAGCACCATTAATTTACTATGAATTATAAGTAAGTCTATCAAGGTTGTCATTTTGTTCTTCAGAAATTAGCTGGAAAAGATGTTCACATTTTGACACAAACTAAAGTTTGATTGAATCCGGATTCTTTTCAAAATTAAATGAGAACAAAATTGAGATTTCTTTTCTCCTTTGCAGTCATTTTTATTAAGAAATCTAAAACGCTTGTTTGTAATGGGAGATGCACACAATTCCGAAATTCTGAATCCCAAAAATCCAAAATCCCAAAAACCCAGACTCCCGAAAACCCAAAATACCAAAAACCCGAAATCCTAAAAGCCCAAAATCCAGAAAGGCCAAAATCCTGCAACTATATTTGAAAAAAAAACGAATTAACTATAAAAATATACAAATTTGAAAAAAAGTTACTGTGACTTCTCTGATGGAACTTTAAGGCCAAATTCACATTAAAGTTTTCTTATAGACAAAGTCTTGCTCTCGATATAATATAGTATTTTAAGACAGAAACAAATGAGTACATTCAGATCACCGATACCTGGTTCGCTTTCGCTCTTTTCAGTTTTGCTTCTGTACAAATATTTTAATGTAGCGAAAGCGTATCGATTTCGACTCAATGGTGTAGATCTGCCCTTATAAAATTGAAATCAAATAGTTTTTATAAACTATTAACAAAGTAAAGAAGTACTTAATTTTTAAGTAATTGCATTCCATCTAAATTTCAAAATAAAAAGTTAATAAGAAACAAATCGTGAAAGCATGGATTGGAATAAATGTATTATCGCGAAATCTCGAAAAATTATATGAAATGAAAAATTTTGCCCATTTTTTTTTCGGGATTTCGATTTTGGCATTTAGGGTTTTCGGGATTCTGGGTTTTCGGGATTCTGTGTTTTCGGGATTCTGGGTTTTTGGGATTCTGGGTTTTCGGGATTGTGTGTTCTCGGGATTTCGGGATTCTGGGTTTTTGGGATTCTGGTTTTCGGGATTTTGGGTTTTTGGAATTTCCTGATTCCGACCCCAATCCGTTTGTAATGCATCAGGTTATAAAATTGTAGGTACCCCTTCAAAATCGATGATGCCCACTAAATTTTCATTTTAAATCAATTTTTCTATCCAAAGGTGCCAAATGAGTAATAAAAGTATTAAATCGTTGTCCTCTAGGAACTGAGTACGATTGTCAAGTTTGGTTGTCCAACATTTTTACCTTAAAACCTACACCTAGCTAAAATATTGAGATGAAACCAAATAAATGGAAAACACAGCTAGTACATGCAACCAAGGCGTATTATATTTTCTTAAATCCATCTTCAGCAGTACATGTACATTGTACACATCAGTGAAAGAAATATTTGAATTATTGACACGTTCCAAATGAGTGCTATTAGCTGTACATTATATCACATTCCGTTCGGAACCTCCTCTGATATTTATACTTGATTAAATTGTTTAGTTTTTTCCTTGCTCTATATTATGAATTCGAAAAAAAATAAAATGCAATTAAATACTTTTGTAATACATTGAACCTACATTATTGTAGTTATCTTGTTTAAATATTTCATCATTTCCTTTTATTAATATCGATAGACGACCGATGACGCGACGCGACGCGACATACGTTAATGACAAAACACATTTTTTCGAGAATTTTTCCAGGAAACTTATGGCATTGAAGAAAAAAAAATATCAGGTGAATTATAAATAAAAAAGAATAATTTCAACACATCTACGCTCATATTTCCTGGGAGTATAATAGATTTAATGATAAGATTTTCATGCCAGCAGAGTTGAGATAAAAGCGAACTGTATTCTTGGTAAAACAAATTAAATTATGTTCTGAATGAGTTTAGATAATTATTTCTAAGAAGACAATTTGGTGTATTTTTTTTTATTGAGAATTTTATAATGATTCATAGTCTTTTACAATTATAAACCAGCAGGTGGTTCAAATTAGATGATCGCAAAAGATTTTTTATTTTTGGGAAGCGTGTTACTAATTTGATCGATAATTTTTGTTAATTTTTAAAGTGTCTTTCAGAATTGATTAAAACTGAAATTGACTTACTATAAAAGGGGTCTTTTTTATAAAAAATTATTTAGCTGAATGAATATATTTTTTTTGTTTTGTTAATTTGCTATTTCTCATGCCTTACACATTTTTTTTATTTTTCCACGAATTTGCATTTCAAATGGCATTTTTTATATTCTTGGATGCCTTCCAAATTGGCGTGTTATCTTAAATTATCTCTCTCTAAGTGGCTACTAAAGAAATTTAAAGGTTATAAACACAAAAAAAAAATAGAAAGAAGTAGAAAAAAAGAATTTTTTAATTTTGTTAATATAATGGATTTTATAATGAATTGAATAATAATAATAATCTGTAACTGCGTAGTTAATTTGAATTGGATTTGCGTTGACGTGCGATTTAAAATAGCCTTAGAGGCAGTTTTTTTTTTGTCAAGAAGCTATAAATCGAACGATCTTGATGGCCAGTTCAAGTCATCAAGTCATAAATAGCCGCCAGAGCCACGCGAGATAACCAAGCCCCCCAAATAGCTCTTGCAGAATGTCCATCGTGGCATGCGTTGTTTGGCACGTAGTGCCCGCTGCCGCCGCGCCTTCTTTATGGAACCACATGTCGTCGGTATATCCATATTATTCAGTTATGGCGACAAAAAGTAGCTTATCATTGATCTGCTCTTGCTTGGCATTGACAATTATAGCGATGTTCGATGTCAGTTTTGTTTTGAAAGATGTATGGTTCGATGAGGCCGCAGCTCTATGATGTCAAATTGTGTCCCAAATAATACTGTCCATGCGATGACGGCTGCGTTGACAATTTCGTTGACATTAATTTAAGGGTCAGTACGGTGATTATTTCCGTTGGCCATGTAAGGTGTAATCGCGTTGTCAAAGCAGTTGGTACACGTGCCATTGTGTTGAGTTTATATCTTTACGGTGGCACAACAGAATTTTCTGCCATTGCCAATGCAGCCTACGTTGACCTCCATTTTAATCTCGATAACTTTGAATTCTTTTGTGGATTTTAAATCACAGCCATCTTCACTTGGAATTTGATAGTTTATGGTTTGAAAGATGGAGGATAAACTATATTTTGACAGCAACAGCATATTTTGATCCAAGTGTCATCTCATTTTTTTACAAACACTTTTTTCTGGAGCAGTAAAAAAACTTCAAAAATTTCAGATTTCTTAAAGGGGTCTTTATCCATTGACAGTGTAGCTATCCTTCAATGGAATCTGACAGTTAATGGCTTGATAGATGGGGAACAAACTATATTTTTATCGGAAAAATTGGATTTTGATGTGAAATGCCCTAAATCTTTAAATCACATTTTTTTCGGAGCAGTATAACAGTTTCAGACTCTTAGAGATGTTTTAATCCATTGTATTGATCCTACACCCAATGTCGTGTGATCGTCCACGTGAAAAATGATTCAATTTTGCTCTTGTCAACTCCGGGTGTTCATTGCAGTCTGATGTGGTCAGGTAGTGTAAATCATGTTGACACAGATAAGACGTCAAGACGATGTTTTTGGTCAATGCCTTGATAATTTACGTTAACAGTCTAATTAGCTGTGTTCAGTGAAAAAAAAAAACTGGATCAGAACAGTGCAGAACAACACTATTATGTGAAAACTATCAGCACAAAAAAGAACAGAAAAGTGAAACTTTGTGTTCTGCTGTGAAATTTTAAATTTAAAAACATTTGAGTTCTTACTTATTTGTTTTAATTTTCGATTTGAATTTAATATCAATTCACACTTTTTATATTCTTTTATATCTTTTTCTTAAAAAAAATCTACAATACTTCAATACGTCATAACTATTTTCAACTTGTTATTATCCCAACCAATCAAATCAGCTCGTGCTTTGACATTTTTCTCATTCACTTGCTTCACCTCAAACAGGAAGTATGGAATTAAACTGTTTTGGAAACCTTCATGAAACACACAGTGACAGAATGTAAAATAGTTCGAGCCAAGGTTTTTACTCATGGAAGAAACAATCCTGTACTTTTTGGATCTTTTCTATAATTTTCTGCCCAGAACAGATTCATTAAAAACACGTATTGTTGCTTTACTTTGTATGTATTTTGATTCGACAATAAAAGATCGATATGTAGTAAGATAAAAATCGAAAATCGAAAAGTTCGAATTGGAGATTTTTCGTTTAAAAATTGCCTGTTTTTAAATGAAAGTGCCCTTTTACACACAGTACACATATTGCAGGTAATATCATTAGAATTTGTATTTTTGTTCAGTCAATATTTGTTGTTGTGTTTACGTGTGTTTTTTTCTGACAGTTTCAATTTGTTGTTGTGTTTACGTGTGCTTTTGTCCTCACGTCCACAGCCATTTTTGTATGTCCAATTTTGACAACCTCTGAAATATAATACTTTCTATTTGTGTACTGTGCCATTTACACGACTACTTTTGAGTCATGTGTTTTTTCGAAATTCAAATTTACCTTCCCACTCATTTTATTTCGAAAAAAAGTGATGACTCATAAGTTGTTGTGAAATAGGGCACAGACTATGTAATTTCATGCATTTAAAATTTTTGAATAAACGTCCAAAAGAGGGAATGAAGTAAAAAAAATCAAAATTTCAAGTCTTTTTCCAGTTGAATTTTGACGCTAATGAGTAGAGGTGGGAGACGCTTATAAACTTTAAGTAATGAGTTTTAAAAATATTTTTCATAACTAAATAGATATAAAGAACAAGAAGTGATTTATAAATATTTTAAGTGTATTTTCCAATAAATTAATTTCTAATTTTTTGAACGTCAAAAACACAGATGGACTTTTTTCATTGCGTGTAATCGTGAAGGTATGCACCTGTAAAAAAGATGAAAGACGAACTAAAAAACGAATCGTGTAATCAGGCTCTTTTCTTTGACTAGGAAGGCGTTCACATTAGACACACTCCCCCGACTTTTTGCTAACTCCTTCGTACTTTATCTCACTTCCAAAACCCAATTCGTGATAAGGAAGGCATGGCCAATCCAAGCTGAATTCTTTAAAAATGTATTGATTTCTTTCGACGTGAAAACTGGTTTTCTCTCTGTACTCTTCGGAAAAACAACTCAAGTCATCTTGAAATATTTGGACTAACTAGATAGCATATTGTATAAACATCGGAACGTGAGGAATGAAAAACACTAATTTGACAGCTGATCAAATTCAATTTGAATTTGAATCTAAAAATTTGGTCAACTCTGTGATACAAAGAAAATAATAATAAAAACTCAGAGAGGCAAATAATAACTCTTCACACTACCTTACAAACATTTCATTGAAGGTGACTGACAGCTGTGAAAATTTGTTCCTTGACAATGAGTGTCAGTTCATAAAAGACGGAGCAAATATAAATAGCTGTTGATCCTCGGGTCCTGATGTTTATTGGCTATGCTATCTATCTATCCCAAAAATTTCAACGTAACTTGAGTTGTTGTTGTACCAGTAGTTAACAGCAGTTTTTCAACAAGGAATTACAACAACACAAAAGCTATCCGGATAACTGAGAATAAACATCGAAAACGTAGCCAATGAACTGTCAAAAGCGTCTGTCAAAATTTCTTTGTTTTTTTTTGTCGATATTGTGTCAATTGAATATACAAGTTGAAACGAATTTGTTTTATCGTTCAACGACCAAATCGTGATCTCTTAAACTGTATAAATTCAAGGACAAGTGGAAACCTAGCATTAACCGTTGAACAAACGCAGTTGAAAGGTGAAATGTCAAATAGTGACAGTTAGTATTCAGGTGTGTTTCAAAAATAATTCAGGGCACTCATTTTTACTTTATACAATTTTTCGAGATTTTGATATCGGAAAAAGTATTTACTTAATGCGTAGGTCAGAACATAAGCAAATCACGAAAAAAAGTTTAGCACCCATTTTTTTTAAATAGAGACTATTAAATAGAAAAGTGAATCCGCCAGAGTTTTGAAGGTCAAAATTTCGACAGCCATAGTTTCGAAATAAGAAAGTTTCGAAAAGAAAGTTTCGTAGGACAAAGTTTTGAAAAATGAAGTTTCTAAGGGAAACACTTCGAAAAGTCAAAGTTTTGAAAGATAATGTATCGGAGGAGAAAGCTTAAAAAAAAGTAGTTGGATTGAAATTGCTCAAGGAACAAGGAAGTTAACATTTTTTTTGGAAAACTATTGGAAATGTTTTGTTCATATTAAACGAAGTATATATCTTGGTATATTTTTGGAACTATTTGAAAATATTTTTTTTATTTTTAATTCGGTATCTACTTTCACCTGTGTCAATTGCCTTAAAATCGGGCAAGAAACAACGAAGTTCCTAAGATTTCGGAACTTTTTTTCGAAACCTTGTCCTCCGATACTTTCTCTAGCGAAACTTTGCCCTTTTAAAACTTTCTCGTTTCGAAACTTCGTTTTTCGAAACTCCGTTTTTTCGCAACTTTGTCATTTCGAAACTTTATCTTTCGAAACTTCGTTTTTCGAAACTTTGTTACTATTTCAATACAAAACAACCTGCTTACATTTGGAAGAGGGTTTATAAACGATTGAATTTCCAAAATTCAGTTTTAATTCCCATTGATATAAGTGAGACATAAAAGTTGTTAATTTCTTTAAAACTATTTGATTTCGATGCAATGAGGTCAGACCCACACAATTTTGCCAATACCAAAACGCTGTCGCTTCCAATAAAATATTTTAACATATGAAAAACTGCAAGGTTGGAAAGCATGTTAAGGTATTGATGAAGTGATTGTTGTTTTAAAATACTCGTAGTTTTCTAAAATTTTTTATATTTTTATAATTTTTTTGTTGGGATTTTGGGTTTCCTGAATTTCGGTTTCCTGATTTTTTTGTGTTCGGGATTCTCGGATTATGGATTTTCGGCATTTTGGGTTGTGTTCTTCTCCCGTTCAAAGGGTTGGGGTCATAATATTAAAAACGAAATCCCGAAACCCCAAAATCCCAAAAAATTCAAAATCCCGAAAACCAAAAATACCATGGAATTTGTTTTTTAATCCACATTAATTTTATTGGCTTACACCGTTTTTGACACAATTAGCTAAAAAAAAAGTCATTTTTGGTGTTGTACTAAAATTTGCCATACAATTTCCACTACCAGCCTAGATTTTCTTAGCATTTGAAAATTAATAAATATCATTTTGCAGTTTTTCGTTTTTTTCTAAAAAAAAATTGAAGGTTCTATTTCTATTTCAAAATTCAGTTTATATCTCTGCAATATATCTTTTAATCCCAAATAAAATCTTATTAACAAAAGCTCTCAAACCAATAATTTGTAAAATTTTTCAAATTTTTTTTTTTTAATTTTTATATTTCCAATCTAATTAATACAAAAAATAAAACATGTGCTTTTCCTTATATTAATGGCCACAAAGAATCATTAATTTCAAGTAATCCAAGCCTATTTATTAGTGCAATTACTCTACCCGCCCATTTAATTTCAATTTCATCCATTTCAAAGGCGAAACTTGTAACACTAACGACTTTAAACAAAAAAAAAAAAAGAAATAATGTTAATCAATGCGATCACACACAAACATTTCTGCACTCTGATCGCCGCCCGGTATAAAACGATTCGATCCGAAACCGAATGGAAAAAAAAATCGCATCTCTAAACGATTTATACACACTTCAACGATTACAGATCCAAAAGATTAAAAGACTTAAACCGCATGCATTAAAATGTAATTGATTATACGCTTATTCCTACAAAGTTGGCTTTAGCCAATAAATTGCACCGCATAAAACTGCCCCTAACCCGCCTTCATAAATAAAAGCGAACAAGATCCAACTCCTGCCTCCTCCTCTGCTTGCTCTGCTGCCCACTTTGCTGGTTGATGTGGATTTTTTTTGTGTTCGTTTTTTGAATTCTCAGCTCTGGCAGTTGCTGCTGCCCGCTGCCCTTCACTGTCACTGTTCACCACCATCGCCACCACTACCGCCGCCGCCGCCGACACGACAACCTTGCAAATTCTGCTGTAGTCATTCTGTCTATGTAGTCGCCCGAGCTTGTAGCTTTCAGAACAATGCTGGCAACGAACGGACTTCCATCTAGTAGATACTTTAATTGCATAGAAAACTACCACACGACACGTACGATCGGTCTCGGTCGTTCCTTCGATTATACGATCGACGATCGTAGGGGCTTGCGATGGGGTTGGGGGGGTGGTATGGAGGAATGAGAACTCATTTTGCCCGGCTGACGCTGACTCACTTGAAAGTGCATCGCGCTGTATAATATTGTCCTCTAAAGAGTGCAAACGGTGTGTGCCGTGGAAAATAAATTGCCATCTAATTAATTATAGATTTCCGACTGATAGTTTTAAATCTTGCAATTGCTGTTGCGATCGGGATCGGCACAAATACATTAAAGACGAAAAAATACAAAAAAAAAAAATAAATAAATAAGAACAAACCATTAATAGCTCTCTACAGACGACAGCGACGGATCGGACAGTGATAGAAGGAAATTGCATTACGTTACTGTTCGGTTCGTTTCGGTTCCTAGAAAATGCATGTTTAACTTGTTTCACAAAGTCCATGAGTTTAGGCAGGTTTTCCTGTGAAACCAATTGACTTGTTCTTTGCGGCACTTTATAGATTGGGAACATTTTTATGAGAAGGTTTTTTTATAATTCGATTCGGGATACATATCGTATGGAATGATTATGTTTTAGACCTTGATCCTTTAAATTAATCTTGAGAAAAAAATTACAAAGTTATCCTCCTATTAGAATACAAGTCCAAGCCAGAATTTTCTGTAGGTATTCACTTATTTTCACTAATAAGAACAAATTGCAAATAACAGAGAAATCGGTTCAGTAGTTTTTTAATTAGCTCAGTTTCATAAAATAAATGAGAAAAAATGTCTATCAGTTTTGTTTAAATAATTCGAAAAATATCAATCGTATGCAAAAATTGGTCATGGTCAAAGTTGTGGAAAATTAAATTTCCAACAACTTTTGCTCAATGCATTTTTGTCTCAATTTGAAAATGGACAAGTTGTTTACTAAAATCTATCTTGTCCAAGGTTTAAAATGGCGCCCAACGCTTGAGTTCCGACTTCTTACTATTATTTTGTTATTTTAGCCTTTTTTGTAAATGAAAAAAATTCCTTAGATTTTTGATTACATAACTCGAAAAATATAAATCGTATGCAAAAACGGGTTATGATGAAAGTTGGGGAAAATTAAATTTCCAACAACTTTTGGTCAATAAATTTTAGTCTCAAGTTTAAAATGGCGCCCAACGCTTAAATCCTAACTTCCTATTACCCAATAACTATGAATATATTGGGAAAAACAAATTTGTTTTATTTTGTTATTACAGCCCTATTTTTGTAAATGAGAAAAAATGCCTATGATTTTTGTCTCAATAACTGGAGAAATATCAATGGTATGCAAACATTTTTCATGACCATGGTGTGGAAAATTAAATTTTCAACAACTTTCTTCAAATGCATTTTAGTCTCAACTTGTAAATAGGCAAGTTATTTAATAAAAACCAACTAGTCTAAGGTTTAAAATGGCGCCCAACGCTTGAGTTCCGACTATACTATATACTAACTATATTGGGCGATAAAAACTTGGATTATTTTGTTATTTCAACCTTTTTTTGTAAATGAGAAAAAATACCTATGATTTTTGATTACATAACTCAAAAAATATTAATCGTATGCAAAAATTGGTTATGACTAAAATTGTTGTAAATAATATTTCCAACAACTTTCTTCAAATTCATTTTAGTCTCAAGTTGAAAATGAGCAAGTTATTAACTAAAAACTAACTTGGCTAAGGTTTAAAATGGCGCCCAACGCTTGAATCCTGACTTCTTATTATCCCACTAACTATATTGGGTAAATAAACATTTCTATTATTTTTTATTTCAGCCCTTTTTTTGTACACTTCGACTGGAATTTTCAAATATTTTTGACAGTTCCAAAATAGCGATAGTGTTCATTCAACATTTCCCATATTATCGTTTCAATATAATACTCGTATGCAGAGCACTGCCATCATCCACAAGACCTTGATCTTTGTTAATGAAATCGGCTGAACAAACCTTCACAAGTTCTTACATTTTAGATAGTGAAAATCACTTTGATGCCATCAATGTTAAAGGGATAAAAAGTTCAAAGACTTCTTAGGTTTAAAAATGATGTAACCATTTCATTGGCTAAAGGGCATATAGCTTCTTGTTTAAAATTGAAGTCCATTTTTTTTAATTTTGATGCTTATGGCTACCCAGAATGATGTCAAATTGAGCTAAATACTTTAAAAATCACTCTATATTGCACATTGAACCTAATGCACATATGTATATATTATTATGATTTATAAATGCAAGAACCTGCCTGTGAAAACTAGTTAAAACCTGGTCTTAAGATTTTATATTTTATCTCTCTCGATTCACAATAATAATTAAGGTCAATTTAAGTCAATTTAATCTTTTTTTTTTTTGCTCTTTTCGGGAAGGAGAAATCATATAACCAGAAATTCGACTTATTTAAACTTTACTGACATGCAGAGGTGCAGTGCAAAAAGCAAGAAGTTCACATTATTATGTATAGTAAATATGTATATACATATGGCAGTATAGTGTCTTATTGAATCTGATACATATTGCTCTTTTCTACTCTCATTCTAGTTGCTACTGATATTTCTGGATTCACTTTAATAGCTTAATCTTTCTCTGCTCTTTGCTGTTTAGTAATATTGAAAGGAATTTAATCTTTGACGTTGTGCTATATAACAATATGCTGTCATATCATTTTGGCCTTTTGTTTAACGAAGCAAATAGGTATACTTTAAAACCTGGATTGACTATCTATAAAATTGACATTGATTGATTGATACAAAAAAGTTTGATGCTTATTCTGACGAACAATCAATTCGTCTCTTTAGAAGGATAGAGACGTAGCGCAATATTTGGCGATTTTGAGTTAAGTATGTGTGTATGTACATAGATACACAATAAACTGCCATAAAGATATTTCCATAAGTGAAAGCATGATGGCAAAAGTGTTGTTTTGCATTTTAGATAACCCTGCACTATTCATTAGCTAAATGACAGTTTCAGTTTTAATGTCAGACAAAATTTTCGAACGACACTGAAACAATCTTTTTCATTTTTGTGAATTTTCTTCAATATATAAAATTTAAGTCTGAAAATTAAGTTTTTCGACGGTGCTTAGACAGGTGTTCAGAAAGTTCAAATTAATTTTTTGAAAAACTTCCACATTTTGATAAGGGCTATGCTAGTGAGGGACGATTTTTTCTCACATAAGCTTCAGAGCTAAATAAAAGTATCTTAACAAAATTAGTCCTAACTCGTGCCGACAAAAATTGAAAATTAAGTCAGCACGTATAAGGATTAAGATAGAGACTTTAAAATTGGAGTATATGCACATAAGAACTTTTTTAATTAAAAAAAAATAAAAATAAATTTGGTGGGACATCAGCTCGTGCAGAACCAAGGCCTAGTGACTTACAACTCTCAAACGTTCCTGTGTGCGTATTTTTGGCAGGAATGGAGGGGACCTACAATTTTTTGCCGAGTCCCAACGGCTAAATGAGAAAGCACTTATTCATGACAAGTATACTCTTGAAGGATTTGTCAGTTCCTCGCAAGAGGCAGTACCTCGGAAAAAACATTTCTGCTTATAGGTGGCAGCGCCTGGAAATCAAACCCAGACCTTTGGCATGCCAGTTCTACGCACTAACCATCATGCCACGAGGTACTACTACTACTTTATTAGGACATCCTAATGCACTACATAAGCATGTACATACATCAGGCTTACCAGATTGGGCTATTTATCGGAAATTGGGCTATCTTTTTCCGAAATTGCTGACAACAATTTCAGTATGACAGCCCAACCATAATTGGGCAACTAATAGCCCAAATCTAATCTCGGGCAATATTTTTAATTCAAACAAATAATTTAAAAATAAAACACCTTTCTGCCCATAAAAATACTCTTTTAGCATTCCACAATTTTGCACCACTTTTAATTCACTGAAAAGTCCCCTATTACACGACGATTTTTTGCATCTAACTCTTTTCAATGGGTGCGAAATCAGGTGAAATCAAATATGGACATTCGAAAAAAAAATCAGACGCAAAGAATCGTCGTAGAATAAGGGATACTCTTTGTTTTTGACATTTTATATCAACAGCAACAAACTTCACTTTGAAATCATTCAGTTTGTCTGTGGTTCCCAGAATTTCCATTTAAATTCTAATTTCTTTTATGAACAAAAAATTTATTTTATTTTCGTTTGCTTTTAAAATAAAAATTTAATTATGATGACATTTTTTTATTGCTATTGGGCAACTATTTGGGCTACTTTTTCGGCTCCGATTTTTTGCTACAAACATTTCTAAATTCGGCTATCGAACTTGTTGAAGACATGGCAACGCTGGGTACATATGTTAGTTTTGCATTCGTAAAAATAAATCGAACTCGAAATTTTGATCAAAACTGACATGACAATGTTAGGGAAGGCGATAAAAGTGGGTCCCACAAATTTTACTGGCTGTCCGTTGAGCGCAATAGACTAAAAGTCTGAATTGATTTTCTTCAAACTTTATACTTAGCGTTTTTGGGTCATTCTCCCTATACATTTCTTTTTTTAGAACAAAAAATACAGTAGACGCCCGATTTAGTGAAACTTGAAATAGTGAACTATCCACAATTGTGAACACATACAATTAAAAAAATGATTTTTTATAAAAATGTCTCGCAAGCATTATGTACTAGAATTTTTCTTGAATTTTCTAAAAGAATTTTCACATTGAAACAAAACAAAATTCACTTTCACCGAACACACAACACAGAAAATATGTTCAGCATCTTAAAGCAGCTACAGAAACACCTCCAAATGTCAAACGTGTGTTATTAAAATACGTTGCTAGTTTTTCTTATTCAAAATCCTTTGACATAAAAAAAGTATGTCCCCGAAAAGTGGTAGTACTGAAATTTTATCCGAAGTTGCGGTCTATATAGCTCCTATCTTTAAAGACATCAACCATTATTTTCCCAACACGAATTTGGTATCTAGAGGAGTTTTCACAATTTTCTTTCAGTTCAGAATATTAAAAATTATCAAAAATATTGGCGGTAACACCTTTTGACCTTAAAAAAAGGTTACATTTTCGAAAAGTGTGATAACACTAACATTTTATCCAAAAGAGTGCCTGCTCACCATTAAAAACGTAAATCATGGACATTTTTCAAGTAATTTACGAGTTTCTTGTATTTTTCCAAATTGGGTGCCATTTTACAAAATGGCGTCCAAACGACAGGATTACAACAAGGACTCCCAAGCTAAATTTCATTATTAGCATGCCTAAATAAACTAAAAATATACAAATACAACCCCACAAATTACTGCAAAAATTTCCTGTTTTCCGACCGACTATAGATTGGGCGCCATTTTTGAAAGCGTTCAGGTCCGCAAGAAGGAGTCGATAGTGCAAATGCAATAGACAAAATTAGAAACAACATGAGATCCCGCTTTCTATTTGGATCTTTTTAAAAGATCCAAAAATAAGTTTTCACTCTGGCTGCTATTTAATATTGTGAATGTGTCTCAGTAGTGGAAAAAAGAATCAACAGACTCTTGTTAATTAACAAACGTTAGTAAAAAAAAGAAAAAGAGACGGGTATATAACACTCCTGTCATTTAGATCCTGCCTGATGATTTGAACCGGATCAGATCATGTGGAAATTCGGCTTTCTGATCCGTTCACAATAATTGTCAATAAGTAGAAACAAAAATTATCTTATTGGGGTGATGGACTTAAAATTAAAAAAAAAAAATGAGATTTCAATAGCAATTCCATTTCTTAAAAAAAAAATAAATCCAATCAAATCAGATAAAGATATCAGCAATAAATTATATTCTTTGAAATTGTATTTTTTAACTTTCAGTTGTTGATTTTCGTTTTCTTAAATAGGCCTTAGCCCTAGGTAAAATCAACATAAATAATTTGTTCATTCAATAAACTAAAACTACAAATCAAAAGATTAGTTTTAGCATTTTAAATGAGGCAACATTCAAAAACAAATTTTGTATATTTATAATAAATTGCAAAGATATCGAAATCATTATGACAGTTCATTTGTCTGTTTTTTTTTCTGTCCACTATTATTTGTGATGTTAATTTTTTACAAATGGAATTTTTTCTTCGCAGATTCAAAGAAAGTGTGGAGACTTTTGTTAGTAAAAGGGTCAAATTATTTAATGGTAGGATTCTGTTTAAGCTCTTACACATAACCTTTAAGCTATAAATTTCGGATTGAATCATATAAGCGCTCATACAAAAATCAAAGGAAAAACAATTAAGTGCTGAACCTATAAATACAAAGAATCATCTTTTTTTCATGTGAGATGACAAATCTTACTACGAGTATGTGAGATCAATATCTATGAAAAACCTCATGAGTTTTTTTCCATTGAAAACATGAAGTAAATGTAATGTTCAAAATGTGTATAAATTCTAAAAATAAATCATTCAAAAAACCCAAACAAAATTCAACACAGTACCTACAATGATAACCATTTTTGAATATATTAATTATTATGCATGCTTCCGCTTAACTGTCGCTCTTCAGCTATAGGTACCTATTTAACATTTTGCACGTACTCATATCAACTTTAACATTAAGACACTCTGCTTTACCAGGTGAGGTAAAATTATATTCGCTGAACTTCGAGGTCACAGCGACACATAGAGTAGATCTTATGTAGGTCATATATAGTTCAATGAATGGTTAACATTGCATCAGAAACTATTAATACGTAATAAATTGCACGTAGACCAAGAATTTTCCCCTAAAATTGTGAATAGGCAGGTATACCTACCTACTCTATGTAGGTATTGTCACCCCTAATATTTTGTGAATATTCTTTCTTTTCTATTTTATCTTGTTTGCATTGTATTTTTATAGAGCCACTTGCATTTGAATTTTTAAAATGAAATTTATTTTCGTTATTACATCAGTCAATTTTGCAATTTATTGTGTTTTTCTATCATTTTAATTATTTTAAACATCAAAGATTTTGGCATTTAACTCATTGGAATTATTTAAATAAATTCAATTGGGTTTCTTTAACTAATGTGAACAGACAGTTTGAAGAAGATGTGTATTGGACAGTTCTGTATTTTAACCAAACCAAATTTATTTAATTTTTTTCTTTAATAAGTTTTGTTGTTTTTCCTGAGATATCTGACTTTTATGGATAATGAAAAAATGATGCTTTTGTTTTTGATAACCAATATTTTAGCAAACAACGCCGAGATCAAATATTCAAGGGCAGATTTGACAATTTAAATAAGTTTTCTACAAGACCTTTTTAAGACTTTGTGGGAATTATTTTTGTTTGTTTTATTTAAAGACAATCAATATTATTCTCGAGATGCATACAAGTCTATGAAAATGTTAAAAAAAAGCTTAATTTAAAAGCTTTAAATCAAGGTTAAAACCAAAACAATCACTTTAGGACTTAAGGAAGTTATCTCAAAGTTGGAAAATGTATCAGAAATAGCTGAGTAAAGTTGAAACAAAATCAAGTGCAATTAATTGGTTTAGTTTCTTGTGTAGCTTTCATTACAGCTTCTAATCAATGTCCATTAACCTGATGAGTTTCCTAACTGTGTCTTTAGAGATTCCTTCTCATTTCGTCTACCAGTAGTCCAGTCAGTTATTTGTGCTCATTAGGGTACTTAGCAAGCAGCTAGGGCTAGTCACGATACCAGAAAAGTCTCGGTATCGTTTGGTATCGGTATCGGAAACTGAAACAATACCGAGACGATACCAGCTCCAAAGCTTCCGAAACGATCCCGGGATACCAGCTGTAGTCGACACATTCCAGAAATTAGAGTTTTTGTTTTAGATAAGTTTATATTAAGGTGCCATAGTTCACAATATTTTTCTAACTGATTTATCATCAGCTGTAACGCATGTGGAGTCTTTGCCAGTAGGACAAGGTCATCTGCATATAAGAGAACTTTTATTAGGGTCCCTGCAAAAATTACTCCTCCAGATAAGTAATTGATCAAGTCGTCAATAAATAGAGAGAATATAAGTGGTCTTAATATACAACCCTCTGGTACTCCAGTGATTTTTTTCCTTCGCTATAAACTTGACCGTTTGTGCCTTTGAGTATTTCAGCGTACATTTGAACAAATTTAGATGAAACACCCATAGACGTCAGTTTCCAAATTAAGCTCTTCCGGTTGATTTTGTTGAAAGCTGCTTTAAAGTCGACAAAAACTGAGTACAAATTCTTTTTTGTATCCATAACCTTTCTGGCTACACAGGTCAGCACAAAAATTTGGTCAACCGTTAAATTTCCAGCTCGAAATCCTACTTGAAATATGCTCAAACGCTTATTTACTTCAAACCCATCTTACTAACGTGCTCTTCATGATATCAGCAAATAATTTTTTTCCAGAATTTAAAAAAGATATGGGAGTTTTATAATTACGGATCGAAAACTATAAATTATTCGTAAATTTCATCAAGGATCAACTAAAAGTATACACAATTCCCAAACAAATCTCTGTTTATGATTTTTTCTGTGCCAACCCATTTGGGCTCAAGCGTTAGTTGAAATTTGAGGTGTTTTTACTTTTTTCGAAAAAAAATCCACTCGAAAACACTTATTAATTACTTTCTAGAAAATTTTTAATTATTTTCTCTAGCATAAACCAAAACTGTTTTTAATTCGCTCAATTCAAATCTGGCTTCGGAATTGTAAGAGCCCGTCACGTTTTTGAGATATTTTATTTAAGGTTTTCAAAAAAGAAAATGCCTTTTTAATGCATATTTGGGGCTATATTATTACTCAAGCTAATTTTTCTTGCAAATAAATTTTCCTAGTCATTTTGAAGTATGAACATTTCTCTTCAAAATTCTTTTTGAATCTTTCAAATATCTTCATTCATTCTCAAGAAATCATTATTTAGTTTTAGCCTTCGTCTAAAACTGCCTTATTCAAAAATATGCTATAATCTCATTTATTTATGATCAAATTGTGGGGTAGTTTTGATTTTTTTTCTTGATTTATGTTTTCGATAGTGCAGGGTTTGAATAGACCTTTCCATTAACGTACGGCACGATTTATTTCATTAACTTTGAAAAAAAAGTTGATTTTTTTTTTAAAAAATGGCAAGGGGTTAGCCCATGTTTTTTTCCGAAATCCATGAAAAAATTTTGTGACGAAATTTTTACATTTTTGGAAAGGTGTATAAATTTCCCATTCATAACTGAAAGCCGCATCAATTTTGAAAGGTCGGTTCGTTAGATAATCGCATTTAACGGATTGCGTAAAAATTCAGTAAAATTACTTTGGATGGAAATATCTAATGAACTAGACATTGCAGAAGCTTTTGGTTTCCAGAAAAAGATAGCTTTCAGAAAGATAGTGTAGAATTTTAAATCCGAAACCAATTGAATGGCTTGGCAGTGAAAATAGATCTATCCAAAGGCATTTTCAGACTAAATGCAAATAATCGAATATCACTTCAGATGCATATATTTCAAAAACGATATTTCGTAGAAGGTTCTGATTTTCAGTTTTGGATAGCTTTGCAAAATTTCAATACCACACTTTTTATTTCAACCTTCTTCAAGGCTTTGTTTCGAAAAAATCGCAATCCAAAGACATTTGGTTAGGTAGTTGCAGGCAGAAAATCGTTAAAATTAGGTAAAATCGCTTTGGGTGCGAATATTTTACCAAACAGACCTTCAAATGTTTTCTTTTAGGCATTGTTGGAAAGGTAGGTTAATTTTCTTCACAACATTGAAAACCGCATTAAATTTAAAGGCGTGGTTCAAAGACATTGGGCTTAGTTGTTTGCGGCAGCAAATTAATAATATCACTTTAGAGCGAATATTTCCTCAACCATAGCACCCTGTTTGCTGGGTGATTGTTCTAGCAGATTTTTTCGAGAAGTCTACACTCTTTTTCCGCAGACCATTAATTACATAGGCGATTTATTGTGTGTGAAAAAAAATGATATTAGTGTGTTTTCGAGTTTGTTTTTGTTTAGCCAGTTTATATTCCTGAGATCTCAGAAGACTCCTAGAGCTCAGAAATATAAACAGAATTCTTCACAAAAATTTCAAACTTTTCCCCTTCAAAACAGAGACAGTAATTTTTTGGACTTGCTTCTCCAGTAAATCACTTAAGAAGAAAAAAAGAGATGTCATATTTAGAAAATAGAAACTATTGTGCTACTTTTCGTAATGAAAGTTCCTGTTCAAACCAATTTAATGTTAACTCTGGTATTCCTCAGGGAGCCATTTGAGTCCTTTAATATTTATTAGTGACTTAACTTAAACCTTACAAAATTCCTCAGATTAATATTAATTACAACTAAAATATTGTTTAGATTTTATTCTCCTGCTCTGTCAAAAAATAAACTAAGCTCTCAAGAAATACAAACTAGTTAATTATTTTTTTCATTACAGCATGGCTTCCTGTGATTTGTTTGGATTTGCAATTGTTTTAGTTTTTTTTTTTAATTTTTTGCAACTATCGACGAATATTGTTGTTCTTCGATTTTGTCAGAATTGTGTTGTCTTGTTGGAGACCAATCAAATATTTCATTTTGCATCAAGACTTAACTAATTTTATTATTTCCTGACTTATAAAAACTCCTTCTTTCCAGCTAAAAATTACTTCGTTGAGGGAAGATTGTCTTCAAATACTGGCAACCTATAATTTTTTTCCATCTATTGGCTTTCAGATCTCTTATTACTAATTCAGAATAGGAGTAGTATTTTAAAAAAAATATCGTGGCAATTTCCTTCAAGGAACAACGAAGTTGCTAGGATTTCGAAACTTTGTCCTTCCATATTTCGTCTTACATAACTAAGGTTTTTCTGAACTGTCACCTTTCGTAAATATGCGTTTATTTTTCTTATTTGAATGGATCGTAAATGGATCTTCAATAGTTCCCTCATGATAAATTAGGGATCAAATCATATTTAACAGACCGCAGCAAAATTTATTCGATCGTGTAATGAATTTTAGTTTAAAAGATGCGAAAAATAAGATTTGCGAGGATAAAAAATAAAAAAAATAGTTAAATATCAATAGATTTTCTTATTTTATTAAACAAGTTTTAAGGATTTTATCAAAAATTTGATTGAACGACTTTTTTTTACTGAACGAACCTACTTGTGCCCATAGTTCGTTCCCGAATAATCTTCAAAAGGAGGACAACGATATTTTTAGCCAAAAAATCATTTATAATATTGACAAGGTTTATTTTTCAATAAATGGATATTGGACAAAGGAACATTGTCAGATTCGGGACAGAACCAGTCAAATATACCCACGGAAGACAACTTTTGTTTGGCACGGATTTTTGTCTGACGAAATCAATAAAAATTTAAATTTAAATTTTGTAGCGCAACAGCTCGTGGAGAACCAAGGCCTAGTGACTTACAACTCTCAACCATTCCTGTGTGCTTATTTTTGGCAGGAATGGAGGGGCTTACAATTTTTTGCCGAGTCCAAACGGCTAGATGAGTAGCACTTATTCATGACAAGTATACTCTTGGAGAATTTGTCAGTTCCTCGCAATAGGCAGTACCTCGGAAAAAAAAACATTTCTGTTTTTAGGTGGCAGCAGCTGGGTATCGAACCCTGACCCTTGGCATGGCAGTCCTACTCACTAACCATTATGCCACGAGGTACTACGGAATTAATTGTCCCTATTTTTTTCCAAAACGAAACTGGAATTCCCATAACCAATGAAGACAAACACCATTGATCGAAGGTAACGATTCCATAAATTCCTATTACGACTGTCAGTTATCAAATTGATACTTGATAAACCTTGAAATTTTAATTTTTGAAATGTTTCAGAAAGTTGATCAATTAGTCTTTCATAATATTTTATATTCAGCAAATTAAGCCAGATCTTTGCAACGAAGTCATCAAAAATCTAAAGAGTGAACAGAGACAAAACTAAATCTTACATCCCTCTTAGTTAGTTATATTTACGTAAAAACGTTTGCTATCTCCAAAATTCTTGCATTCAGGTAGTGACTTGAAATCAAGGAGACTACTACATAATCTAGTCACTAGTCACAAACGTTTGAATATCTATGCCTTTGGCCCTGATTAACTATCAATTTCAGTTCCATTTTTATACTCAACTATGATTATTATCTAAAAACCTCCAAAACGCATTATTCAATTCAATATACAAAATCTAGATTCTCATATCTAAATAATTTAATTTTTATTAATATTACTTCACGATCAGTCGACGTATATATAATGTAGATCGATCTATCAAAAGTTTCGGCTTGACAAAGCATTTTTTTCTTTCTTAATTTTTCTTTTCCTTTCTTTCTTTAAAATTGTATCAAACTCGATAAGTTTAAGCACTTAAGATCTCACACACGATCGGCACAATCACTACCATTACTTCTGGAATTTTTTTTTAAAGTATTTTTTTTTTGTTTTCTTATTAAGTGTATCGGTCGGTAGGTAGTTGTTGGTTCTCAATGGTGGTATAAATATTCTTTTTTTCTTTTGTTTTTTTTTTCAAATAAATTTTAATTCAAATAGCTTAAACCTGCCGCCTCGATCACTGATCGTGCCTCGGTTTTTCCCCACTTATATTTGAATGAAAACTTATGGCCAACGTCACTATATGTTTTTTAATCTCTGTCCTACGATCTCAAATTAGACAAGATCACTTGAGTGTAATTATCCCATTCTAAGATCAGCGCTATAGAGAGAGGATCGATTGGGAAATAATTACTAATAGTTTTTATATGGAGATGCTGCCTATGTACTACAGCATGGACGGCAACGGCGACGACTGACGACGACGATACGACCGACAACGACGACGTACGCCGCTTTCAATTCAGTATTCATATTCAGTTCCTCTAATAAATCCAACATCTGTATAAATGAGCGCATTTTGTTCCTCTCATTTCTTACTTTTTTTTTTGTATTTTATACACAGTATGGCACAAAAAATGATCGTTTCTTTTCTAGTTGTTGCGTTTGCATGTTGTGTGTTCGAATACATTTGTTTGACTGTAGAGTTAAGGAATTTTTGGTTGCTTCTGGCTTCGTCTGGGTTTTTTACTTTAGCTGCTAATGCTGCTGCTATTGCTGCTCTGCTGCTGCTGCTGCTGCTACTCTGCTGCTCATTGCTTTGGCTTCAGTTTCCTCCTTTCTCACCTCTCCCAAGACTCACAATACAACGACAACGCAAACGCACGCTCGAATTGACAATCCAACAACCAGCAGCAGTTGTGGCGGAGCGCATATAAATTGATCGACCGGTGGGAATTTACAATCAGTTCTGTTACAGTTTTTGGCTGTTAAACATAACTTTTTATTGAGAAAATAAAAAGAGAGCATTTTGTCAACTTTCAACCAACCATTTATATATTATATTCCAAGTGGCCAACGTGTGTCTTCTGTCTCGTGACGATCTTGCAATTAAAAATTTAATTTTGATAATAAATTCAAAACGTGATCGATTATTATAAAAGTTAAAGCTTAAATACAAAAAAAAAGTGAATAGATTTTTCAACAAGTATTTAACCATTTCGATCGTTTTCAAAAGATCAGTTATAACATTTTTCCAAGAGAAACCAAAAAAGAAAAACCTACAAGTGTGACATCGAAAAAAGTGCTTAAATTCAGTATTTAAAATTATAATTCACAATTTTTATCGATAAAAAACACTCTTTACAAAAAAACAAACCCAACAACCAATCTCGTTTCAAATCAACAGCGAATGTGCAATTTGTTTTATCGATCTTTCCGTTCGAGTTTTGACGAAATAAAATTTTTTCGTAAAATTTTTAATAAAATTTAAGCAAAATTCCACCCATACGAGGAGAAATTTTTTCTGTTTCCACAACGGAAGCATCTAAAGGACCTATGTCAATATTAAGTGAAATAGTCCTAAATTTTAATCGAAACTATATATACGCAAGGACAACAAATTTACATGCGAATTGTAATTCGTTTATAACATAACAGTTAATTAAACAAAAAAGAAACTGAAAGAATAAAAAATTAAAAAAAAAAAAAGAATTTAAATCTCAAAAATCAATCAATCGAGTTTTTGAATTTTTTTGAATGAAGAAAAAAATTAAAAAAAGTTTTTAATTAATTTTATTATTATTATCATCGGAAGAAGAAATTAAAAAAAAATATAATTTGTTGTTAAATTTTTTTAAAAGAAATCTTTTGTGATTTAAGAAAAAAAAAAAGAAATAAATAAAAACAAAATCAAAATTCGACGATTTTATAAACTGCAGAGAGCAAAGAAAAAAATGATACTGGTAAGTTAGTTTTTTTTTTGTAGTTGAAACAAGGGTAGGTAGTTCATCTTCTATCCAATCATAGTAAAACAGGTGACTTAATATGTGACGACCACTGTCTACGAGTATATAGCATTGTAGCGCATTATTATGCCATTGTGAATTGAACTGGAAAAAAGAAGAAAAATCTGACGCAATGATTTAGTTATATTTGCTGAGACTTATGTGCACTCGTGTATATAGGTATATCTCTTCTGGTCTGGGCTAAAGGTGCTTGTGGTTATGGTCGCTATCTCTGTGAGAATACACTTGGGATATTTTTTTTTGTGTGCCATAATATAGTAACGACATAATTGTAGGTACATTGAAAAAGAATTTTACCGGCGGAATGTGTGACTCAATTGAAGATTTATTGGATTCGAATAGGGTTGCCGTTTATATTAAGTAATGATTATTTAAACTTAAATTTAATTTTAAAATTTAGTATATGAAGTAAATTACGCCTATAATATGTTATAAATAGTAAAAAGGGTTGCCATTTACCTATAAATTGGGTTTTATATTTACTTCATATTCACAATTGAATATTTTGATTTTAATTTATTTGAAAAACAAAAATCCGGATTCTTTAATATTTATTTCTTTTCTTTTAATTCAATTCCAACATTGTTTAGGCTCAGTTTTGGAGCTTAAAATTTTATACATAATTCTGCTTATAGGTTTCTTGTAAAAATAAAAAAAACAACAGAATAAATAAATTCATTAATATTAGGCATTACCTTATTGGACTTGAATGATGTCCAAAATGTTATTTTAAACTGTTTGTTTCTTCGAATTTTGTCTTATAACAATTTGACAAGAGAAAATAAGAAAAAAATGTAAAAAAAATACAAAGTTACTTATTTTGAAAATCTATCAATTCGGATTTTAAATAGATCATGAATGTTGTTTAAACTCATAACCACGATAAAGCATTTTGTTTTTTTATTGTAATTTATTTTTTAATGGATGACATTTTTATAAGCCTTTTACTTACCTTAATAAATATTTAAAAAAAACATTAATTATGGACAAAACTGTATGAATACAAGTTTAAATTTCTAAATATAAATAAAATTTTTATGAATACCTACCTGAATATTTTTCATAAATATTTATTTATTCATTAAAAATTCAATTGTTAATAATTTTAACTCAAAATATAAATAAATACAAGCTTAAATTTAAAAATAAAAACATGTCGATATTTTGTAGAAACACTATTTTTTGAAGATAATCTAACAACAAAACACAGCACCTTACTGATCCTTCCTGAGTTGCAGCCGCATATATGTATTTTTTGGATGAAAAGCAAAAGCAATAGATTTTGAATGTTTTACAGTAAAATTCAAAGTCTTGAAAGTTTAGCTAATGGCTAAGTTAATCTTAAAACTAAAATTGAAATAAAAATTTAAAAAAAAATAAATATTAATCAGAAGAAAAGCATTTTTTTAAATTGCAAACATTTAAAAATTGAAATTAAAATTAAAAGAAAAATATAAATTCATCAGTTTTAAGCTAAAAGAAAAAAAATTTATTTAAAAAAACTGCAAACATTTCTAAAATTGATATAAAATTTAATAAAAATCATCAATATCTGCCTAACATTTAAATATTTGTGAAAAAACTGCATTCAAGCTTAAAGTAGAAAATAAAAAGCAATAAATATATTATTAAAATTATGGCAAATATAAGCTTTGTTCCTGCTAAATTGTATTCTCTGTTCTACAACATTACCTCCCCAAATAATAGTTTGCTCATATTTTTTTTTTTTTTTTAAATATTTGGCTTCCTATTAATCACAATTTTTTAAGAAACAAATTTTCGGAATTGCAGTTTATGAAAGGCAGTCAAATAAATTGATGTTTTGATTTTTTTAAGTAGAACTATATTGGGATTTAAACTAGCTTTAAAACAGGACCTTCTTCTCTCAGGTAGATCTGGCTGTAGGCTTTTTTTTTACTATTCCGGGATTTGCCCACAATCGTCTCCCAATGTAAGAAATTTTTGTGCCATTTTAGCTGCATTTCTTGAAGCTTAAAAACTAGATTTTGAAAACTACTTTCTGAGCTTCATTTTTAAACTTAAAAAAGGCGTACATTTGTACATCGGATTGAAGTAAAAATCCCAAACTCGATTCAAATGATTTTCATTTATGATTCACTGTTGAAAAAAAGCACCTTCACTGCTATCAATTGAAATTTGAATTTTCGAAAGCTTGACGAATGTACATTTTCTTAAAATAAAATATGTGGGTGCTTCCCATTATATCACGGTTTTTTTTTTTTGTTCACTTCCTGTGACAGGAAAACTTTCTTTTGACATCACATCCGTTAAATCATAATTCAACTTAAAGAAAAAAGATAACTCTCTGTTCTTCTCTTTCTATCTCTCATTTTACTATGTTCTTATCTATAACTTTATACATACTCTTCGAGCGCCATTTTGTTTTTATTCAACTTGACTCTGGGGCCGTGTTAACCATATCTTTATAAGCAGGGTTAATTTAGATCAGTCATTGATCAGTTGGCCAATGAATAACATCTATCTAATTCAATAGTGTGTTAAATATTGTTTAGATTTTTCAAGAGCAAACAGTAAAATATAGTTTTTTACTTAACATTTTATTTTGAAGAGTTTTAATAACGTATTTTTATTTTGTCGAATATTTTATATTTCGTGAAAAAAATATTAGTAATACGAGTGGAAAAGAATTCCATAAAGAAAAGGTAGGTTTATAACAAAAAAAAACTGTTATAGTTTTGACGTTTCTAAATGTCAAATTGTTTATTCGAATATGAACTTCGAAATTGAACTTTTGGAAATTAGTGAATAATTTTTGTATTCTTTTGAAGCATAGTGATTGTGTGTTTAAAAAAAAAAATATTCTGTCAATATTTAAAAATCTTAAAATTGAATTTGGATTGAACAAAATTATATTGTATATTTCGAACAAAAATGTCAAATATTTCGAATATTGAAAAATTGATAGAAAGTAGATTTCAAATATTTTCCAAATTAAAATAATTGATATTTATAATTAATTCTCACTGATTCTAAGCTACTTTGTTTATTTAAAACAGCCTCTATAGTTTTATAACAGTAAACAAAATTAATGTATGTGCCATTTGACATTTGATTTTCGAATATTAAACAAAGAAAAAAAAATAAAACAAAAGCACGTGTGATACTAAGTAAACAATTTTGTGATACGTTTTCGTTGTTTAAACAAATGTTTTAATTTTATGTTTTTATTTAAAACTAGGATCATTTCAAATATATAAATGTAAGGTGACAACCAATGAAACAATTTTGATGTTTTAGCAAACATTTGACTTTTATATTTCTGTAAGAAAGTAGAGAATAGTGAACATTTTAAATGATACAATGCAAATCCAATGATAAATTTAACCAGAAGTACCTTCCCTCTTTTAAAATGTTGTTAGACAAGCAACTAAAGTGTATTTCTATTACTATTTCTATTAGAACTTAGTTATCATCGTGAATTGAATGAATAATATTTTGACCATTTACATGATAAAGGAAATGTATACAGACCTTAAGAATAGCCTTAAAAATCCACCCCACAATATGAGTCCAAACCTTAGCAGATACTTAGCTACAGATAGCTTGCTGTCAATCTTGTTCCAATTTTAGAGGTCGTTTAATGGAGTACCGTTGTTAATGATACTTAGATAACACTTCCGAAGTACGTAAATGCTTTCGCAAAAAAATAAAGAAATTCGAAACAATCACAAATGATCTTTGACTCTTGTGATAACTTTATACACAATCGAATCATCATAAAGTGCATGTATAGGTGTTATCTCGTATAAAATAAGCTTCTTCAAAGATCCGCACTGTTATCTTTTTTTTTTTTATTCCAGTTTATTGCAAAATATATGATATGAGATAAGCATTTCATTGCACTGTCATTTATGTATTTTAAAAAAGACACGCCTTCTATATTCCTTTGTTGGCCTCCGTTCATGTTTGATCATTTTATAAAAATATATAAGTCTCGCATTATAATTTGCTTGACAATTAACGTCACTATAAATGTCAATCAAAACATTTCGATCACATATTTTTATATGAACATACTCGTATGTTATCGTTTCACATCGTAAATTAATTAAATGGTTCGTTGACCTATATTTTCTTTTCTTCTTTTTTTTTCATACATCATAGATTTTTAAATGGCCATAATTTTATGGCACCCATAAAAATGTTGTAATAAAATTATTAATGATTTGTTTTTTTGCTTTTGTTTTTCTTTTTATAGAAAATGAATAAACCCGTGTTGATAATAGCGCTGCTAATTTTTGGGGCCATAGATGCCCAAAGTCGAGCAATCGATGACCTAGACAACAATTCGATTGAAGATGAGAGGCCAAGGCCACGCAGTCCGACACCGGATGGCTTCAGGAAAGTCAATATGCCACCACCGCAGATTTTGCAAAAGCTGGGCACACCGGTTGAGATTGTGTGTGAAGTTGGTGGTACACCGGCTCCAACGATACAATGGATAGCGGGCCATGAGTCATTACCTGAAATTGACAGTTATGAGATGAATTCGTTGATTGAATCCAGTCCCAGTGAGATTGTAAATGTGCGATCAGTTTATGTGATCGATCATATTCTAAGCGAACCGAAGGTCTTCACTTGTGTTGGACGGTCGGGTTCGAAGATTGTTTATGGTTCAACCACTGTTTATCCTCCAACGGAATCCAAGGAGCTGATGCATTTCGGGAATAAGGCTTTGGCTAGGCCCAGGAAGCCGATCATCACATTCAACCATGTGACGCATATTGATTTCATCGGAGCTAATGTTGTGCTGCCATGCAAGGCCTATGGAAGGCCACATGCCGAGCTTTTCTGGATGGGAAAGGAAGGCCTGATTACGGAGCAGAGTAATCGATACAAGGTAAGATCCCTAGACTTTAGTTTTCCAATGAATCAAATCATTGATTTTTTTTTTTTTTATTTAAAGATTCTTGATTCTGGAGAATTATTGATATCTAACCTCAAATGGGAGGATATGGGAACATACAAGTGTGTAGCTCGAAATTCTGTGGGTAAAGCTGTAGCGGAGACGTTCGTCTACCCATTACTTGTAAGTTCAAACTTTTTCTTGACAACAATCCATGAAATTCTATAACATTTTTTTTTTATTTCATTTACAGAGGGATCAAGAATAAAATCTTAAATTCCAAGCAACAATGAGAGCTATGATATAACACCATTAAAAAAAAGCCATCTTTAAAAGCCAGTTCTACTTAAAACCCTTAAAAGATCTTTGAAGCGTTTTTTTCTTCTTTAAAAAACGGAACTTATGCTGACTAACTTCTTTTTTTTTATTTTATTGAAAAGAGCGACTTTTTGTTTAAGAGAGCACTACTATCCCAACAATTACCTTCTATTACAATTTGTACTACCTACCTACTATTTTATATTTATAAACCAAAAAAACCAAACATATTTTGTGAGTGTCTTTAGTCTTTAAGATATAAAACAAAAAAATATTTTTGAATTAATTTAAACCTAGAAGAATCTCTAGAAAATAGTATTTTTATTTTTTTTTTGTAATTTTATTAAAAATCATTTCAGCATTTAGTATGTTTTGATTTTTATATTTAAAAAAAAAATAAATATCTTTATTGTTGTTTGTATTTTCTATATAATATGTGTGTGTGTACAAACCAATTAACTTATTCATCATCAACGGCCAAAATCTACTTAATAGTTTTAAAAAAGAAAAGAAATATTATTTGTTATATATAATATACATTGAATGCATTTGTTATTGTTTATTATTATTTTAATTTATTACACATTTTTTTTTTTTAATTTCTCTCGAATACTTTCCAAGTTCATCAAAAAATAAAACAAAATAGCACCAGATTAATTTCATTACACATAAATTAAATTAAAAAAAAAAAAACACAAATAATGTTTAAATGTTTCTTAAGTTATTTTATTTTTATTAAGTTTAAGTTAAAATAGTTTTTTTCTTTCTGTAACTTTTTTTTTTAAATGATGTTTTTGTATGAACTGATTATTTTTAGTGAGGATGAAAATATATGAAAATGAAAAATAAAAAAAAATAAAAAAAAAAAAATATATAAAAATATATGTTAATAAAAATTGAAATACAAAAATTATATTTTACTGTTTTTTTATGAAAAAAAAAAATACTGGATGATTTTTGATAATAGATACAATGCATTGGATCAGTTAAGTATGAACCGCCGCCGCATAAAGGGAAATAAAGCGGCTAATTAAATAGGAATAGTATACGAGTACTTTGGATACTTTGGATTTTGATAGTAAAAGAAGTAAAACTACCAAACTACAACGCAACGAAACAATTTTGATTTGACTGACTTGAGGTCAATGATTATTGATTGATTGTCAAGAATGTTAGTATTTCTTGTAGCTGCAGTAATTTTATTTCAGAAATAAACATAAAATAAAAGCACTTTTGGATATATTTTAAAGATTATAAATTCACAAAGTGAAATGCCTTATAAATGGATATTTTGAGATTACAAGCTTTTGCTGATTTTGGGATAGGGGAATTTTTAGTAAAAAAAAAAATGTTCCTCCATTCCAAAGTTACAGAGAGGACAAATCAACGCTTGTTATGAGGTTTTTCTGCATACAAATAAAATAAGCCAACAACCTTCCACTCGGAAAAAATTGACCAAATGAGTTTCACCCTAAAAAGGTTTAATTAGGAAGGGTATCATTCACTTATTTTATTAAAGCGACAATCGAAACGAAATTAGAAGGTACTGGATACAGTTTGCACTAATTTTTGTGTGTATTTTAGGTCAAGGAAAGTTCGTGCAAAACTCATGACACCTTTTACAATTTTGAGAAAAAACTTTGTTCAGGTGAAATATTTCCCGGGTGAAATACACTGTTAGGCCTTGTTCACACGGCAATGCACCGCACGTTTTTTCATAGTTTAAATCCGTGAGAACGGGCAGTGGCATATACATTCTAAATACATAGTACCTTTCACATGCGCGCGCCGTTTTTGCCTTTTCCGTTTGGATTTTTACTACAATCTGGATTTATACTGAAAAAAAGTGCGGTGCATTGCCGTGTGAACGAGGCACAGTCCACGTATGTGCTTTGGGCTGTAAGGAATAAATGGAATTGGAATTTTAATAGATGGATTTGCATTTGATTTTTGCAACACTTTTTGCCTATTAAATGCCACATGTTAGCAACATTATATATAAAGGCTTTTTCAACAGGGACGCTACAAAAGTAGAGCGACAGGGACAGCAAATGACGCCACATTTCTTGCCGCTCTTTTGACATTTCTCTTCAGTAAGGTTTGCCATTTCATGATGGAAAGATATACGAGCCAACAACGAGTGGAAATTATTAAAATTTACTACCGATATTCGAAGTCAGTGGCCTCCACGTTAAGAGCGTTACTGCCAATTTATAGTCGTCATAATCGTCCTAGCAGATCAACAATTGAGCGTCTAGTGGAAAAATTTGAAGCCAAAGGCACAGTACAAAATGTTCCTGTGCCAGTGAGACAAAGAAGTTAGAATATTACTGCCGCTGAGGCTTCAGTTGCAGAAAGCCCAAATGTGTCTCTCACACGTCGTTCTCAAGCGTTGGGCATTTCTGTGACGTCGTTGTGGCGAATCTTGCGAAAAGATCTTGGCCTATATCCTTACAAGATTAAATTGACGCAAGAACTGAAACGCTTGACCACCAGAAGCGTCGTATGTTCGTGAATTGGGCTGAGCAAAAACTTGAAAATTATTCGGATTTTCACCAAAAAATCATCTTCAGCGATGAGGCTCATTTCTGGCTGAATGGTTTCGTCAATAAATAAAATATGCGGTATTGGTCAGGCAGTAATCCACACGAACTCCATGAGTCATCATTGCATCCCAAAAAAACTACGGTTTGGTGTGGTTTATGGGGCGGCGGCGTCATTGGGCCGTACTTCTTCCGTGATGATCAAGACCGGCACGTTACTGTGAATGGGGATCGCTTCCGTTTACTGATAACCGAATTGGATGATATGGACTTGGAGGACATGTGGTTCCAACAGGACGGCGCCACAAGCCACACAGCGAATGTCACAATCAATTTATTGGAAACCAAGTTTGGAGATTGTGTTATCTCACGCAATGGTTCAGTCGCTTGGCCGCCTCGGTCGTGCGATTAGACGCCATTAGACTATTTCCTGTGGGGCTACGTCAAGTCTATGATCTATGCCAACAAGCCAGCGACGATTGATGAACCTCGTACGAATATCGAACTTCACGTTGCAGCAGTATCGGCCGATTTATGCTTGAAAACCGTCGAAAATTGGGTTCAGCGCCTGGACCTCTGCAAGCGTGCCCGTGGTGGACATGCAAAAGAAATCGAGCTCCATACATAATGGAATCAAACGTACATTTACAGGACTAAAGAATTTCATAGATATCCAAAACCGTTTTTGTTTTATTCAAAAAAACTTTTGCAGCGCTCTTATTGAAAAACCCATTATTATACAAAAAAATCTTAAGAAAAATAGTACGTGACATTTTAAAAATAGAATGGTTTCCTTAAAAATTAAATTTTGTACAGGGTTTTCCCTAATTCATGCTCGATATTTTGAGTGATGATTTTGATCAATTTAAGTGGGGGGATCCCATCTCTGCCCACGATGCTTGGGCAATTTCTAAAAAATTGACTTAAAACAAAATATGTTTCAAGTCGCGAATTACATTCGTTTTTTAAGACCTACTTACGATTTTTCGAACTTGAATGGTGCTATTTGAAAAATTCAAAAGGAATTTTGAAATAAAATGTGCATACTTCAGAATGACCATAAACATTTTTTCGAAAAAAATTACCTTTTGAGTGCTTTAGAGTTAAAGTATACTTTATCTCGTTTAAAATTGAAAAAGAGCTTGCTCTCGCTCTAAAAAATTTATTTAGAGCAGACTCTCATTTTAAGAGTAATTTAGTGTTGGTTTTAAAAGCTTAAAATTTTGCGGCAATAGTTTCAAAATTTTTAAAACAGCCTCCGCAATAAAAGATCAACTACTTGGCGTATGGGCGAGAGTAGTATGGTGAATTATCAAACTGGATCTTTGACCCGAGCGAGTAAAACATTAAAATTTTTTATATTTAATAGCTGTTGCGAGAGTGAGAGACTACTCTGTTATTTTATAAAAATCAGTGTTGGGTTGAGTGAGTGGAGAAGAAATAGTTAGTTAGAAATGAAAGTAAGGTTAAAAATGCAGTTGGTTTTCGGAATTTTTTCCGCATTTCAACAAACTTTGGCCCCATTTTTGTTTGTATAAATTTCTAAGGTTTTTGTCAAGATGATAATTTATTGAATTCAATTATAAGATTGTATTTATTGACTTCAATTTGAGACCATGACTTCAAATTCTGCAATCTACTATTCATTTGTCTTAAAAAGATTGCAATCATTTTTTCCCTTAATCATCTTACAACAATCAATTGAATGCAATCATTTGGGAATGCATGCGCTCTTTGAATTTATTTGCACTGTTTGCATTCTTTTGAATTTTTGCATTCATTTGCATTCTTTGCAAACATTTCACAATCTTTGAATTTTGTGCAATCAATTGCATTCTCTACGATAAAATGAATTAAAATTTTGTGTGTCTTGTTTTCCTATTTGACGTATAAAAATGTGTTGTAGAAATGTAAATTGCTAATTATTTCAAGCCACACAAAAGAACGCACACTGTAAGTGGGTGATTTATTACAAAAAAGAAACAAAGAAACTTTTCAACAAAATGGGTACTTATTTCTTACCATTTGGGGACCTATTTCATCTAACAACTCGTAGAATTACTTGTTGAATAACCATCAATTAAAACATAAAAATCAGTTTAACAAAAAATCATTAAATGATTATTCCAACAGCTTCAGGTAAGATAGGTTGAAACTAGATATTGGCTCCACGGAGTCTGACTAAGTAAACCAATCACTGGGTTGTGCGCTTTGGCCTATCAGTGATATCAAATTAAATGCATGTAAGTTGGGAGAGACAGATTTTGAGTTGCATCTTATCTCATTTGCTATAATGGAATCGTCCAGCTTTATTTAGTGCTCACAATTCCAAAAATCATGTAGACAAAATCAATAATAATGTAGACAATGTCAACAATAATGTAGACAATGTCAGCAATAATTTAGACAGTGTCAATAGCATGGAGACAATGTCAACAATGCCGTGTAGACTATGTCCACAATGTTATAGGGTATATCAACAAACGCTGGCTGTCTAACTAGTGAATTAATTAATTATTAATGGAAATGAATGAATGAATTACATTCGGCTTTTGATTATGATAATTTTATTGCTCATTATTACGCAAAACTCAATTGTTATTGGGCTCAGGCCCTTTTAAGATTAACATAAAGCTTCTATTTTACTGGAAACGTCATTTCACAAAATTCCCTGGGACAAAAATAACGTATAGTCTAATGATACTCAATGAATTGTGACATAATTATTATTTTTGCTAAGTTCATTAACCTGCCACACTGAACACTCCCATACCAGTTTAAAATTAATGGATTATTAGTTGAATTGTCTACAGCGTAGTTTAGCAGTCTAAAGATAGTAATGACACTGGTTTTGGTTTGGTTACGGTTATTTATTTCTTAATTTTATTCTTGACATTTTCTAATGGCATAATGAAAAATAAACAATTTAAAAATTCAAGTTTTTTTTTTCTTAAGTTATTTAAGGCCATTTTGAAGATCGGGAGAATTCCATTCAAAGGAAAAGCTTTTATATAAATTTTAAATAAAATTCAAATGTGTAGATTTAGTAAGGCAGAGTACAGACAGCTGTGGTATTTTTTTTAAATTTTTCTATTTAATTAAACAATTTTAACTTAAGTTAACTAACTTATCTGAACATTTTGTCGGAACACCATTTACAGCCAAGGAAGTTGGTAAACAACTCAGTCTCTCATTTATTCATACTTATGTTTTTCAAGAAATGAGAAATACTGGGTAAGAATCGGCTAAGGTGATTTGTGATACTTGACAGTGATAACCCAATAGAAATGCTATCGCGTTGTGACTGTCAATTATCACAAATCACCTTAGCCGATTGGAACCCTGATTTGAGTACTAACTTTAGGACTTTTACCGATACTAACGTTAAGACTCTGTGAAGAACAATGTGCTTTTGCTCAATTGCTTTGTGACACATTTGATCACAGTATAAAAAAAGAGATGGAGTATTTTTGACTTCTTGGGGAGAAATGTAGTGTAGGTTTCTCCTTCTGTTCAGTCAAACTGAAGCAGCAGAGCGAATTCAGTGAGATTTTTAGATTTTATAGCACACTATTTTTAGTCCCATTGCTTTGTTAGACCCTGTTGGTTGGTTTCACTCCAGCATGACGGTAGTTCGGTAGTAAAATTGGTAAGGTGGAAAGGGAGGGGTTAGTCAAGAAGCAAATATGAAAATTTGAGTGAGCAGTCATGTTTCATAAAGAAATTAGTCCATTTCATTCCAATTTGTTCATTTTTGGTAGTGCGTTCAACAGAAAGGTTCTATCTTGATATGTAGTTGGACAAGGCACATATATGTACGCTACCAAAAATCAAATTTTCCAATTTGCAAACATTCTATCAGCATCAGATATACACTCTTGTGTGAAAAGTACGAGTGTATACACGACTTGACCTTTTACTAGACAACCGGCCGTTTGAAAACGAAAGTTATCTGACAATCATCTGAAAAAGTTTGAACACACAAATTTTATTATTTGGCATGTTCAGTAAAATGAAATCTTAGAGTTCTCAGAAATCTCAGTCTCGTGAACAAGATTCCACAGCAAAATTGCTCTTTTTCGGTGTCAAATATCTGAGGAAAAAAATGAGGGATCTGCCTATGAACTTTCTGACGTGAAAAAATAAGCTGGGGGCTCTGCGATCTGATTTTCCTGAACATGTCCATATACAGACTCATTTAAAATTAAAATATTAAAAAAAAAAATGTAAAACTTTTCAAATTTTGAAAAAACGGGACAATTCTATCAGAGTTGGGGAAATTCGAAAAAAATTAACAATCTCATAGAACCATGAACATCACCACTTTTTTTTGTGTATAAATGGCGTGGCCACTTTGTCATGATTTCAATAGATCTAATGCACTTTTTTCATCTACTGCTTGCGTAGACTTGGTATACTTGCGGAAAGTTGCGTAGACTTCCGGAAAGTTGCGTAGACTTGCGTATAGTTGCGTAAACTTGCGTAGACCTGCGTTAACTTGCGTAGACTTGCGGAAAGTGGTGTAGACTTGCGTAAACGTTTCTTTTAATATTAATAAAATAAATCGTGACATACGTCAATGGAAAGCTCTATTCAAAGCCTATCGATACATCCATGCCAAATACTCGTATTTTTACTACTGATTTGTTGCCCCAAATTGACTACCCTAATGTCTTTGAATTGCTATATTTCATGAACCAAGCCTCCAAAATTGATGCAGTTTTCGGTGCTGAAATAGGAAATTAACTCACCTTTTCAAAAACGCCAGAAAATTTTTTTCAAGGTCTAATTGGTAAAATATTCACATCCAAAATGACTTTACCGCTTTCGGCTTTCAGTTATGAATGGGAAATTAATACACCTTTCCAAAAATGTAAAAATTTCGTCACAAAAATTTTTCATGGATTTCGGAAAAAACCATGGGCTAACCCCTTGCCATTTTTTCAAAAAAAAATCAACTTTTTTTTCAAAGTTAATGAAATAAATCGTGCCATACCTTAATGGAAAGGTCTATTCAAACCCAACCGAAACATCGAAGCCAAATTTTTTTTCATCGTATGGTCGAGGAAATATTCGCTCCAAAGTGATTTTACTGATTTTCTGCCTCTAAATATCTACCTTAATGTGTTTGGATGACGACATTTTCAAAACCAAGCCACGTAGAAGATCCAAAAAACAAAAACTCGATACAAATTTTTAAGAGCTTTCAAAACTGAAAGCTAGTACCATCTACGATGTCTGGTTCTCGAAATATACGCATCCAAAGTTACTTGCGTAAACTTGCATAAGCTTGCGAAGACTTACGTAAACTTGCGAAGACTTGCGTAAATTTGCGAAGACTTGCGTAAGCTTGCGAAGACTTGCGTAAGATTGCGAAGACTTGCGAAAATTACCCCCCAAATTTGTTCAAGGTCTATTTGGTAAAATATTCGCATCCAAAGTGACTTTACCTGATATTAACAATTTTCTGCCTCCAACTACCTACCTTAATTACTTTGGATGGTGATATTTCAGAAACAAAGCCATGAAGAAGGTTCAAATAAAAAATGTTGTATTGAAATTTTGCAGAGCTTTCCAAAACTGAAAATAAAAACCTTCTATGATCTATGGTTTCTGAAACATAGGCATCCAAAGCGATATTCGATTATTTGCATTTAGCTTGAAAATGCCTTTGAATACATATATTTTCACCACCAAGCTATGCAAATGATTTTGGTTTTCAAAATTCTACATAATCTATTCAAAAGCTATCTTTTTCTGAAAACCAAAAGCTTCTGCAATGTCTAGTTCATTAGATATTTCCATCCAAAGTAATTTTACTGAATTTTTACGCAATCCATTAAATGCGATTATCTAACGAACCGATCTTTCAAAATTGATGCGGCTTTCAGTTATGAATGGGAAATTAATACACCTTTCCAAAAATGTAAAAATTTCGTCACAAAATTTTTTCATGGATTTCGGAAAAAAACCATGGGCTAACCCCTTGCCATTTTTTCAAAAAAAATCAACTTTTTTTTCAAAGTTAATGAAATAAATCGTGCCTTACCTTAATGGAAAGGCCTATTCAAACCCAATCGACACATCGAAGCCAAATTTTTCTTTCATCGTATGGTCGAGGAAATATTCGCTCCAAAGTGATTTTACTGATTCTCTGCCTCCAAATACCTACCTTAATGTGTTTGGATTAAAATATTTCCTTAACCAAGCCCTGTAGAAAATGGAAAAAAAAAAACAAAAACCGATAGAAATTTTTCAGAGCTTTTCAAAACTGAAAACGGGAAAAGAAAATTATCATTCATCAAAATTCAGTCCACTAATTTTTCAATCCTATTCTTACAGCTACCAGCTATTGGCTTATTTTAATAACAATGGTGACTACCTAGTTAATTTTAGTATGCTATTTTTAGTTTCTTTTGTTCTTCTATTTTGAAAATAAAAGTAAAAATCGGAATATGCAGATCTTCTGGAAGAAAATTGAATATACTACATTTTTGTTTTGAAAATATTCTTTGGAAAATTGTCCGATTAGTGGCAACGCTGTGACAGAACGATTTTAGACAATAATTGTTGTAAGACTTCATGTTCACAGAATATTGTATACATAGCAGGAATTCGCAGGAAAATTATTTATACTCTCTCATTGCACTCGTTGCATTTTTTTTAAGATAACAAAGAGGAATTTGTGAAATTTTGCCAGACATTTCACGATAGCAAACAGACCTATTGTCAGATGTCATAGTTAAAAGAATCTCTCAGCTATTGTTATGGTATTGGTCTACTGTAAGACAATAGTCTTTAATTAGCTGAAGAACATTTATAAAACTCCCACTTTTTCACCCTGTTGACTGCTGTTTAATTCCTGATCAGGTTAGACTTTTTTTTAAATTGCAGTGTGGTTACTTATCAGGAATGGGTTTATTTCATATTAGACTTATTCTGTTGCATATAGAAAAATTTATCTAAGATATGATTGTGACAAAAGATCCCCTTACTGCTATTGTTACAACTAGAGTTTTCCTCAGAGCCACTTCGTCAGGTCTATTAAGGAAAATAAGGCTTAGTTCCTAGTACGCCCAGCACTCAAAACTCGAGTGCAAATAACATTATTAGGTCTGTTTCTTTACTCGCCCGCGGGTTCCCAAAGTAACCCAAATCTACCCAAAACGTGTTTCTTTACTATTTTCTGGCACAAACATGCCATAGCTTTTGACTTTTTTTCATTTACCTGTAGCAAGAATCGATCCGAACATTTTAGTTCCTGCACTTTCTTGCTTGTCAAACAAGAAATCAGCTGATCAAAAAATTTGAAATTAAATTTGTCAAGTAGCGTATATAAAATGGTTTAATTTAATTAAATTAAATGAAAATGATACAATGGAGCCAAATATAAATTAAAATATTTCTTCTGGTATCTTTTAATAATAGCCCAAAATTATAAGTGCAAATGTTAATAGAATTAAAATTGCATAATTTTATATACGTTGAGCCTACAAGCAATGAAGTCGAATGGATAATTTACTCCGCAAAAACCAGAAACATCCCAAATGCGTTTCTTTACATTATATTTCTGGTTAAAGATTACAACAACAACATCAAAAAGCTCATCCCCAAAGTTTTTCCCGAACTTTTTCCCAAACTTTATCCCAAAAGTAAAGAAACAGACCTATTGTCTTATTGATAAAATTCAAGAAAATATATTTTAATTAACATTTACTATTCGCGGACGAGTATATGTCAAGCGGCTGCTGTCAGATGTCAAAGGAGTATGTGTCGGTAACGTAGAAGACCTTGATGGAATTGCCAGTCTAACACTACATGAAAACTGATTTATATAATTATTATATTTGTTATTATTTTTCTTTTTTCACTTCATTGCATACTATTACTAAATAATTTATAAAACAGATTTACATAAATTATATTGTTTATGTTTTTTTTTTATTTTTTCTCAATTACTTTTTATTTTAAAAATTTTTTTTTTCTTATTTCTTTCGCTTTTCATAATTTCATTCATACTTTTTTTCAAATTTATTTCTCTTTGAATATACAATAAATCCTGTGCTACATAACATCTCATCTTTAGTTTTGCATATTATTTAATAATTAGCTATTTCTTTATCCTTTGAAGGTGACTACGTTTTATCTTAAAACTTGTGGAACTACTTTGTGAAGAAAAAAAAAAACTATTCGAATTTTTAACTCCTGTTATATTATCTCGTTCAAAATGGAACAAGCTGATATTGGAGGAAGGTACGCAGGCAGTAGTAGTGACGGCATTTTACGGTCCATGATTAGAATCTTAAATAATAATCAAGTTGAAGGTCTTCGGGTGTGTCACTTCAACGCACAAAGCTTATTTTGTAAAATTGATGAATTTAGGGATGTGTTTGAAGGTTCTGATACCGATATCATCTGTGTTTCTGAAACTTGGTTTCTGGATTCAAATAGTGACGGAATGTATAGCCTGGGAGATTATAAGTTATATCGCGCCGATAGATGTGGGAGAAGAGGTGGGGGAGTGGCGATGTATGTACGCAAAAATCTTGCCTGTAAATTTAACTGCAAGTCCGAAGCGGGGTGTGTAATGGAATATATTTTCATAGATATTATAGCTGAAAATAGTTCTTTAACAATAGGCGTTGTGTATAGACCTCATAACGATGTTCCTTTAACCCCGTTGCTCACGCTTTTGGAAATTTTTCTTTGCGCTCTTCTAAAGTGCTTGTTTGTGGTGACTTTAATAGCAACCTTCTAACAGAAAACCTACTAGTTGATGAAATGAGGACATTTAATTTGTTTCCAGTTAACACGACCATTGCCACGCATTTTGTAGGTAGATCGGAAACACTCTTAGATGTTTTTTTTGTAAGTGATCTGTGTGATGTTTTACATTATGACCAGCTGTCCGCACCAGCTTTTTCAAAACACGATCTTATTTACTTAGCGTTTGATTTTGGGATAGATAGCCTCGACACCACATTTGAGTATCGAGATTTTAGCAGAGTAGATTATTCTCGCTTGGAACAACAGGTACATTGTATTGAATGGGATAGAGTTTACTATTTCGCTTCCCCCAATGATCAAGTGGAATATCTGAATTCTAGCATTTTAAATCTGTTTAACAGCAACATTCCAATCAGAACTAGAACTTTAAATTGTGGACAGCGTCCCTGGTTTTCGAATGAAATTCGAAGGCTCTTATTTCAGCGGGATCAAGCATACAGAGTGTGGAAAAGATATAGATTAGATGTTCACCTTCAAAATTATCGTACTCTTCGTAACCAAGCCGTTAATAAAATAAAATCAGCTAAAATTTAAATGTACAGTAGAAAGCTAGGAACAACATCAAATAAACGTCAACTATGGAAAAATCTAAAGGAAATTGGGATAGGGAAGCAAAACATGGAATGTAAAGAGAATATCGATGTAGAGGTATTAAATCAAAACTTTGTTTCGCTTCCTTTTCCACATCTTTCTCGATATTCATCTGAACATTATGAACTTATTGCTTCCCACTCAGACTTAACATTTGAATTTATTGGTGTGGATAGCACTGAAATTGTTGAAAGCCTACTTAGTATTAAATCGAACGCGGTTGGCATTGATAGTATACACCCAGTTTTTGTCAAGGCTATTTTACCGTATATTCTGCCTTACCTAACGCATTTATTCAATACAATTATAATGACTGGTATTTTCCCAAATGTTTGGAAACAAGCGAAAATTTTGCCAATTCCAAAGGGTCGAAATACAAATGATTACAGGCCAATTTCCATTCTTCCTTATTTGTCCAAAGTTTTTGAGAGAGTTCTCCAAAAACAACTCAATGCTTACTTAAGGGCGCAAAACCTCATGTCCCCTAAGCAGTTTGGTTTTCGTGAGCAGCATAGCTGCACGACAGCTATTATAAATGTAGTTGAAGATATTAGATCGGCATTAGACGATGACTTTGTAACATTTTTAGTACTGCTCGACTTCTCAAAAGCCTTTGACACGGTGGATCATCGTAATCTATGCTATAAACTCTCTCGCAAGTATGGTTTATCTCCATCTGCAGTTCGTTTAGTAAAAACGTATTTGGAAGATAGAGTGCAAGCGGTCTCTGTAAATAATAAAATTTCAAGCTTTCTTCCCACATTAAGAGGAGTTCCGCAGGGTTCCATCTTGGGTCCCCTTCTATTTTCGTTGTACATAAACGAACTTCCAGAATTGATCTCGGGATGTTCAATTCAAATGTATGCGGATGACGTCCAGCTATTCAAAAGCTGTCCCCTCGGACTTATTGAAGATGGTGCAAGTACAATTAATAACGATCTTGCCAAAATTCTAAGTTGGTCACAGGATAATGGACTTTTCCTTAATCCACTTAAGTCCAAATGCATCGTTATTAGTAGGAAAGTGCTTAATTTAGATTATTTCCCAAACATAATTTTGAATGGTACACCAATCGCATATGCATCTAGTGCAAGAAACCTTGGTATGTTGTTTAATAGGACGCTAACTTGGGACAGCCATATAAATGCAGCCGTGGGTAAGGCCTATGGAGTGCTTAGAATGTTATGGTCTTCGCAACATTACACGCCGCTCAATATTCGGATTATGCTAGCCAAAACTGTAGTTGTTCCTATTTTAACATACGGTTGTGAAGTCTTCTGCAACTGTGACGCTGGTAGCAGGAGAAAATTGAATGTCGCTTTCAATAATACAGCTCGTTACATATTTGGTCTACGTCGTTTTGATCGTATATCTGGATTTTCACTTCAAATTTATAATATTTCCCTCGATCATCTTCTTCGGTACAGGACACTTCTCTTACTCTACAATATTATTCAAACACAACAACCTTGTAGTTTATTTAATAGGATACGGTTCAGCTCTTCCAGCAGATCCCTAATGCTTATACACCCTCGGTTTTCTTGTCGGACCTCAGAACAACAATTCTTCGTCAATGCTATTCGCCTGTGGAATCTCCTTCCAACTAATTTAAAAAGAACAAATGCCGAAGCAAAGTTTCGCAGAGATCTTCGAAGTTATTTTCAAAGTGCATAGATTTCAAATCTGCCTTCCAATCATTACGCAACTGGGATTTCAATAAGTGAGATGTATGTAAAAATTAAATTTGATTCAAAATAATATGTAGTATTAAAATATAAACTTTTTCTATGTATGTAGCTTTTTCTCCATTTTTTTTATATTGTATTTAATAAGCAGAACACTAATTTATAAGATTTATTTCTTACTGTGTATGCAATAAATGAATAAACTAAACTAAAACTAAACTAAATAAGACTGTATTTTTCTATATAAAGGCCTAACTACATTCATTTCACTTTCTTACAAAAGTGCTAAAGTGAAAAATACAAATATATGCTAGCGACACCTTACTGCGAAAAAAATATATGTCAAATTTGAATTAGGCTGAATGCATTCAAACAAAGAAAAGGCTAGTTCAGCAACTGTTATCCATGTGAGTGACATCTATGAATCAGATTTTTAACTGTTTATTTAGATGTAGTTGTGTTTCACTTTTCTACAAAAGTAAAAGCTAGTATTATTATATGATCTGCTCATTACTATTTTCTGCAGCCCTGAACGCGGCTATCGGACATTCCAATAATATTTCCAGTCAGTGCTGGAAAATTGGTTGGCTGGTGGGTGGAAAAAAATTCAAAACGTCACATTTAGCTCACGATACAACAGGTAAAAACAAATAAGTAAATACTTAGTCTCGCTCTCGCTCGCACGTAGTACGCAATTTTCTTGTATTGTTTTATTGTTTTTGTGGTGCAATTATTTAAAAAAAATTAGCATTCTGTACTTTTTTGCAATAAAACCCTCCAAACGATATATATAATTTATATGCCTTCAGCTTTTGTAGACCACTTAAATTATACCAAAAAATTCGTGTTTTCCGTTTTATTATATGATGATTTATTATAATATTTTCTTGTTTAAGTTCTGTGCGACTGAGCTTTTAACAAGAATTTTATGAGTGCAAAGAATAAAGAATGGAACACCTCTAGGTGCTCGAAGTATATCTAGCCTGAAATTGGAAGGCCCTTGCCCTGAGAGGCAGGTTCTTTATGTATATAGTCAGAACTTTTATATCCATTAATCCAATAAATTTACCTAAACTTCCTTTCAAAAAAATCTACAGAATTTCTAAATCCTACGCTATTACTTCTGTCATTAAAAAATAAAATCCTTCTAAGTATAGCTCAATTTGAATGTCAAGGTTTTATAAAGAGCAAATCTTCAATAAAACTTGTATTCATTATTTTCATAATTTATGTACTTACTTACTACTTGGTCATAAAGACTCGACAGATGCTATATTCCCTGATTTTAATTTTATCAGATTTTATTTATTTGCATTTTATAAGTACTGTACGTACAAGCTACAACTAAAAATAAATGATTGCAAATAAAAAAAAAAGAAATGAAATCAGCCATACGACAGAATAAAATTAACTTTAACAAAAAAAGGAAACGTCAGCTTACTTCTACGTAAGTAACTTAATTACCTAAACAAAACTAATAACAATAAATACAAAATTCAATTATTTTCTTTTATTCAAAAATGAGCCAGAGGCGGTTTTCACATCGGCTGGCGGCAGGTAGCTGATAAGCTAGAGAGATGGGCGATTACAGATATTGCCAAGAATTTTCCTAAAACCAAACTTAATCTCGTGTAGGAATTTGTCAAGGAAAGACTCGTTACATTTTTAAAATTATTTTAGTCCAATTTTCATTGAACTTATTATTCTAAAACGTTGATTCAACAATGACATGCACATTGCCAAATCAAAGTTGCTGACGATTTCACTTTCAAAAATTTCAATATAGTCCTAAATCACTCCTTTTTCTTTTCATCGTTTATTAATAGAGGGATTAGTTATGTTCTTTCTTATTCTTATTTAGAGGTCTAGTTAGTATGGAATGACGAAGGCCAACAAATATCAAAATCCAGTACAGTGGATTTGCTGCACGGGACTCCTCCGTCCTCCCTTATCACATATTAAATACTCACATCCAAAAATCGGAAGAAGACATATAAATTTCCTGAAAAAAAGTTGTCCTTGAAGAATTCAATAAAACGTCATATATATATTATTTTTTAATTCTTTTATTATTAGATATATATTTTTTTTTTTTTAGTTTTTGTTATACATTCTGTATTTACTTAAATATTAAATATACTACAACAACAATATAATTTTTATAACCAAAATAAAAGAATGTATTAAATCATCAGACAAATTATTTTAATGGTACAATATACATATACAATACGAGAATACATTAATAAACAACAAGTTTTAATTTATAATATTTTTATTGTTCAGTTTTTATTTTTTTTGTTGTATTGTTTTATTTATGTGCACTTTATTTGTGTTTTATTTTTTTGCAATTTCAATTTTTTCGTTTTTTTTTCATCTTTTTTCAACAACTTTAAATTGATTTTTTTTTTATTTTGACTACTTCAACGGGCGAAACCAATCTTTTGCTGCTGTATAAAATAGCGAATACTATAATTCTACTTTGGCTTCCTATGATTTGATAAACAGTTTGTTTTTTTTTTTATCTAAGACACACTTTAAATAAAACAGTGCCGGACGTAACGTAAAATACGAGGCATTATTTTCTTTCAAAAGAAAATTATTAAAGAAAATACAAAAACGGCTAAAGTTGAAATGAAATGAAAAAATTATTTTACATTTTTATCAATTGCATACAATATTTGTAAAATGCTTACGTTGTAATGTAATTTAACCAAATTTAACTACTTCGTATGTGCTGTGCTTTTGCAAGCATATTTAATATTTGCATAAGCTCTGGTCTCCTCGTATTTTGGATATAAAACCTTAAGTTTAATTTGTATGGAGGTATCTTTTATATAAGTTTATAAATTAAGCCAATGGTTAAATTGACAACTACTCTAAGAAAATTTATATTATTTAAGGATAAATTTTGAGTTTGAATTTTGGTTTAGTTGAAATAATATTCGAGTAAAACTACATTGAATAATAAATCAAATAAATTTTAAAAGAGACTTTAAAACAATTTACTAATGCACTATACATAATCATCTGACGCGGAGTGTTAAAACAAAATAAAGTTTTTCATATGACCATTGATTTTATTTTTTTCCTTCTACTTTAGAAATATATATTTTCTCAGTTGTTAAAAGTGACGTTGAATTTTTTGTTCTTGATTGATTTAATACTAAAAGTTCGTTCTTTTTGATTCTCACTATTTTAAATGACTTAATCACTTCGTTTGCCTATTTCTCCAGTAAGGATTTTCTCACGCAAAAATCAATTTATATATTAAAATAAATGTTCACCAAGAATATTAATCGAGATTAGTCAAAAGGCGTGCTTTTAAAGGCAGAATGTTTAAGGTCTTAAGTACAAAAATGGTGAAACTAATATTCTTACTGATCATATTTTTCATATTCAATCAATCTTAAATACTTTTTAATTTGAAAGTTAAGGAGGATTAGGCATAGTTTTTGAAAGCTTAGATATTTAAGAATTTAGAATTTTAGCTTACATGCCCTTTGATGTATAAATGTAAAAATACGAGACGAGGGTGATAAATGAGTCCTCGAATGGCAAAGTGATTGAAATTGATTGGAATTGAAATTGATTGGAATTGAAATTGATATCAATTTAGCCAAAAAATATGGTGATCAATTTATTGAAATTGATTGAAATTGATATCAATTTAGCCAAAAAATATGTTTTATCACTTTGCCATTCGAGGACTTATTTATCACCCTGAGTTTGTGCCAACTTATTTCATAAACGGTTCTTACGATTTTTGTAAAAAAAAAATTAAAGCACGGTCTACTATTTAATATTTACAATTTATAGCAGCGAGTTTAAGTTACCATTTTTAAAATTAGTTGTATCAAATACGTATCTAATGTACGTATCAGAAGAAACAGGTAAGGTATATGGGCTTATATTTGTTATTTTTACCAAAATATCTAATTACTCGGAAAACAGTGTTAACATTTTGGTTTCTATGTATTTAGTGTTTATAAGTGTTGACTCTTCAGTGAAGTTATAAATTCAAAACATTTTAATCTTCTTAAAAAAAAATAAATAAATCTTTAATTTTAAGTTCATGTCTTTTCTTTTTGTTAAATAGCTCGAAGCCAAATACCTTATTTTGGGTATATACAAGCACAGGTGGTTGAAACTTTTTCTCTAGAAATAAATGATTTTTCTTCGGAATATGTTCGATAAAATCCCAGAAGCAATTAAAAGTTTTTTTTAATGTTTCAGATTCATTATGATAATGTAATGGATTATTTAAGATAAATATCTTGTAACATAATACATGAAATTGTTTTTTATTATTATTGTTTAGATGAAGCTCAATTTGATTTATTTACGAGTAAGACTTGAAGACGGCTAAAGACGTGCAAAAAAGTTAGGCATATCTTACTTAGAAGATATAAAATATAGCATTACAAAAAATTGTGTTGTTTCAATACCCAAATATGAGGTTAGTAATACGAGTAACATAGGCTGGGGTATGTTGTAACAAGAATTAGATATCAAAAATAAGAAAAGAAGGAGATAGAGAAAAAATACAGTAAGTTTTTTTCATGTCACAACTTACCGCTGAAAGAATGTTACAATTAGCCACACCATGAAATATTGCACTATTAAAAAAAAAAAAAGAATTTACACAAACATATGTATAATGTTTGTAACATTAGGGTGGTCCATAAAAGGGATCTTGTTTGAGAATAAGTTTTTTTTTTTATAATAAAAATTCTATATACTACTGTAATAAATCAGCCAAGTAGAAGACATAGCATTAAGGATTGGACTTGTTGAATTATTGATTCAAAACAGCTTTTCATGGCCTTTAGTCCTACAAATCGGCTTTCGTCCGGCTTACTCACTTGAACTCAGCAGTGACAAAGTGGGGCCTTTGTCATACGCAATTTACATATCTCCTACAAGAAATTTAATCGACTCAATAAATCAGCGATAGAAAAGGACCACCTTATTACGGGTTTGGTACGAAATCCTGAATGGACAAAATCCCGAACGACAGAATCCCGAATGACAGAATCCCAAAAGCCAAAATTTCGAATAATTTCTGAGCCATTCGAAGTTATAGCCTTTAAATTAAACTTTTTTGTGCTTATTATTAGACAAGACCCATAGATATAACATATAGACTGACTTGTTGATTTTGATATTTGAAATACGTTGAGAATTTTGTTTGTTATTGGGAGATTTTGTAGCTTCTAGATTTTTTTCGTTTGAAATTCTTGCATTCGACATTTTTACTATTATATTTGTAGAATTTTTTTTGCATTCGAGATTCCAAACTGAACAGAAGTCGAAGCCAAACATAGCAGCTTGGTTTCTTTTGAAAGAACTGATATCGATCTAAAAAATTATTGAAATTTGGGATTTTTTTTTCGAGTGCATTCGGTATTTTTGGAACTTGGAAATCTGTCTACATTAGGAGGTGTCGGATTTTATTTTATTTTTTATATTCAAAATTGGTATTGTGGATAGGGCTGACCACGATACCAAACCAAACCATAATTTTATAAGTTTCATCTTAGTATCGCCAACATCGATAAAAATTTAAGTATCGTCTTGGTATCGGTATCGGTCTCGTATAACTCAGTCTCATTTGGTCTCGTATAATAAAGTCTCGCTATCGGTATCAGTCTCGTCTGGTTTCAGTCTAGTCTGAGTCGCAAATCAGAATAAAATGCACGACTTGGTTAAATGTTCTTGATCTAGTAGTTGAATTCGCTTGGTATTTCTAAGATTTTACACAAAAATCGTTAGTACAAAAAAACAATTTTTTTTAACTGATGTTTATTATGCTGACCTAATAATTTTTTAAGCTTTTGTTTCAAAATGTCTAAGTAAAGTTCCGATTAGGAATTCGACACAAAAATTTTGACACGAGGTCGTCACTAAAGAGAACCAAGTCAGAAAATTTTATCCAAATTGTGGGCTCCAGCATAACTTAGATGGGCGTCGCAGCGAGCAGTTTTCATTAAAATTATTGTCTAAACCTTCTTCTTGCTAAAGAAAAAAGATCTGAAAATATTATCTAAATCATAAGAGCCTTTTCTGATAAACCAATAACAAAAATTGATTGTTTGCAATAAATTAATAATAATATTCAAGTTTTCTGCCGATACCAAACGATACTACCGAGAGTATCGGTAAATTTCGGTCCAAAAAATGCGGTATCGTTTGGTATCGTCTCGGTATCGTTTTGGTTTCCGATACCGATACCAAACGATACCGAGACTTTTCTGATATCAAGGCCAGCCCTAATTGTGGATCTTGTAAAGGATTTAGATAGAAATAATTTTTGTTCTAGTAAATTTTCCAAAATTAAATTTAAAATTAAAAAAACTGCAATTTGAAAAAGTGGTCAGAAAAACCATTTAAACTTGTGTCGATATGTTTTTTTTACTCATTTGCATTGACTAAATATCAATTTATAAATATCAATTTAAGAAAAAAAAATCGAAAACGGCTAGAAAATCGATAGAGTTTTTGGGGCTTTTATAAAGATTTAAGGCAAAAAGTTAGTTTATAACATTTTAAGGAATAGTTTTTTATTCTGTTTTTTTAGCAGTAGGTTACAAAAGCAAAAAAAATATTTTTAAGTAACCGTGACCACATATCGAAACAAATTTAAATGGTTTTTCTGACCGATTTTTCGAATTGTAATTTTTTACCTAAAACAAAAAATTAATAAGAAAATTTTATGTAAGAACTTTAAATGTGACTTTGCTTGGCTTAAATAAGTGAAGTCTTAAATTTTAGTCAGCGCCAGGGTTGAACTACTTTAACAGCTCTCTTGAGGGCAGTTAAACGACGGGCAGACGACGTGTTGATCTTGTTTTGGTCTCGCTGTAACCGTTTAAACGTCTATCTAAGTCATATTTTTCTCGCTATAGTCTCGCCGTGACAATAACACCAATAACACGTTGGTTTTGGCATTCGGCATGTTTTGCTATCATCGTATATAGTCTCGCCAATTTTTAAAAAAAAAAAAGGTTAGAACTAGCTAAGACCGTGGTTAAAATTTGCAAACGTTCAAGTCATGGTCATTCAGTGTCATGGTCATGGTGTTTGTGTTGTATTGCTGTTGTCTCGCCGTGCCTGTTTACACGGCTATCTTTGTCGTGATTTTCTTACAATAGCCTCGCTGTGACATTTACACGTGGTTGTTCTCATTGTGCACGTCTTATCATCGTCTCGCTTTTGTCTCGCCAAGGTCCGACTATTAAAGTAATGATGGTTTCATTTTAGCTACATTTTTCAAGCCGCTGACAACGTTGCCTGGCTGGCCTAAGAAAACTGTTGATATTGACATTTGATGCCTAATCATACCCTAAGCGGGGCAATGAAGTTCCATGAGGGCCACAGAAGTTCCAAAAAGGAAGTAAAAATCCATATGAGAACCAGCGAAGCTGGCCACCCAAGTAACTGTCATTGAAGAAAGATGTTAACTATCCTAAAAAGATCCTATTAAGCTAATTTGTCAAATGAAACTATAACCATAAATAAGAAAATCTCTTGAAGATTCATACGGCGAGACTCCGACGAGATGAACACTATGCCCACAAATTAAATAGACCATGTTTAAACGGCCACGGCGGCGAGATGAATGTCATAGCAACAAACGACGAAACTATGTGTAAACGCAATCAGTAAGATGACGAAAAGAAATATTTATTATCGCCATCATGCAGTCGCCTTCATCGTGGCCGTCATCATCGGGGACGTGCGGTATTTCAACTTGCAAGGTTTTGATGTCAGAGATTTCAACCACAACCCACAAAGAAGCGTGAAGATTCCAAGGACAAAAACAGTCACTCACAATCACTGCACTTCCACTAAACTTTGCTTAAGGAGTATAAAACAATGAATGATAAAAAATTCTTTGAAATTTCAAGAGCACAGCTTTTTAATGAACAAAACCAAATAAAAATCTCCAAATGAGATTTATTTGTTTTCTCTCAGCGATCAGTGGTCATTAAATAACCGTAACCGAAAAGATTTTCGCTGAGAGAAACCAAAAAAGATTTTTTTTTAAGTTTAATGGTTGTTTAGTGACAATTTTTTAAAACCTCGGCAGATAAGAGCAAAATTTTAAAGAAAATTTCAAAAGGGTGAGTTTTTTTTTAGACCTCTGGTTAAAACGCTTAGGAATAATGATGTTCGGTCAAAGAACAAAGGGTTTTTTTTTGAGAAAAGCACATAGAAAAAAAAGACTATTATACAAGTAAGTGGATTTTAAAAAAATTCAAAGAAAAAAATGATTTACTTACGACAGAAAAACTTTCATAAAGATAACTAAGCTTTAGTTTAGAATTTTGTGGTCTCAAGCGATTCCAGTTTCGCCACACCCAACCAGAAGCCCGATCCAATCAATTTTGTTATGGTCTTGAACCTCACAAACCAAAACATTATTTTTCGCCCTTTTGTAGGATCGGGCGCCTGGGTGTGGCGAAACTGAAATCGCCTGGGACCTCAAAATTTAAAATCTAGGTGTAATTCTCTTTAGTTTTCATATATGTACCTTTTTAATAGTGGTTATACTCATCAAACCAAAACTGGGCCCGGCCAAAAATTAAACCTACTACAGGATTAATATTGAAATCGAGACCCTCAACATACATGTTCCCGAATTTGGGTTGTAACTTCAAACCAAAAATTTGCTACTATTAGGAGAAGGATAAAAAAAAAGAAACTAATATCTGAAAAAAAAAACTAATATAAAACGTAGATTTTTAACAATTTCATTTACTATATAAATTATTTAAGTGTTGCTGAACGTAATACATTGTTATAACAAAAAAACAAATACATACAATAAAATGCTTTGAAATATAAATTTACTTAAAATAAATACATTCTTTTGACTAATTAAAATATAATATTTATCTAATACTTTTTCGTTAAAAGTTAAAACAAAATACTTTAATTCGCACTCCTAGCACAGAATATCCTCAAATTAAAAATTCAAACAAGCTATCGTTATGCATTACGAACAAAATTGTTACCTAAGTGACAATTTTTTCACAACTGTGATAATGATATTGACTTTGTGATAAGAATGAATACATCTCTACACATTTTACCCTTATCCGGCACTGTATATGATTCTACCTTATAATTGTGTAAATACAAATAACACTTAATCAACAATTATGTCCTTTTCTTTGTTTCAGAACAAAAAAAAAAAATATATCTCTTCTACACACAAATCGTTCGATCCGACAAAAGTTAAATTTAAATACACAAGAAGTGTTAAAATTAGAAATCTATTTTTGTATCTTAAGGATTGATTGACTCTGTGCGCATCTCAATAGGTAAGGTATAGACAATTCTTTTGATGATTGATGGCAAATACGAAAAGAATTGAAAATAAATAATAATAGTGAAAAAGGAAACAATAGCAAACAAATTCAAATTAAGTTTACTCTCGCCCACAAGCTGGCTAGGCAGTTAAACTGACAAAGAAAAAACCAAAAAAAAAAACCTAAAGATATCTATATTCCTTGGAACTTCCCGCAGTGATGTCCCACAATGTTTTGCAACATCAAGATACAAATTGGTCCTTGTGGGGATTCTCTTTGCATTTGCTGCGGTAGCCCCTTAGCCGTTGGCAAAACAAGATAATTTTCTGATTCAAGGACTTTGTTGTTCGATTTGTGTGTTTGTGTGTGTGTTTTTTTTTCTCGATAGATAATTATAGTTACATTTATAGAAGCATGATTCTACACATTAAGTACGGAATGTTTCTTGCTAGCAACAGGAGCCGAAACAGCTATAACCGCCAAACGGCCATCACGTAACGGTGCCAATATATGAGTGTTGCCAGGTGTTACGACAACAGTTTGTATCGGTACATGCAATGGAATGTCAAATACTGGTTTCAATCTGTGAAAAAAAGGTGATAAGAATGGAGATTATTTAACTATTTATAATAATTCGAATGTGCTAATTAGCGCGCGTCTTATCAACTTATAATTAGAAGATAGGTGAAGAGACCTTGATAAAATCGTTCTATACCTCGTAATTCAAAATATCAAACAATCAATATTGAATGTGTATGTTTGTATAGAAATACAGAAAGGTCACACCTAGTTATAAAGTTACCTAGTTTTGTAGTCGGGACGGAACAGAAATGATGATAAATTCTAACATTGAACTTTACTCACCCGTTTAATCGACTCATCGTTATATCACCTGCATCGTCAGCAACAACTAAATAATCAGAGGCGGTAGTTAACCCAGTCACACGTCCTGACACATATTTCGAGCCCAGACTGGTGCCATTGATGCTGCAAACATGTACAGAGTGTGAGGTATCGTCTAGGGCACTAAAAGCGATATGACCTAAGAAAAAAAAAATAATAATCATTACAATATAAAAAGTTAACAGTGCGTTCGTGCTTCGTAGGTGTGATATCAATTTGAAATCAATAATTTTTTTTTAAATGGTTTTAAGGAAGCAGAAATATCAATTTTTGAAGGTCACAATAATTGATTTATTTTGCAAATTAGTTGCTATGCAGGGGGCAGATATCGGATAGTAAAAAAATATGATAATAACAAATTATTATCTGATAAAGTACATGCGCAGATACATTTCATCTAGATCTAGATAGTATCTAAGTACATGTTTACTGTCATAGAATTTTTTAAGCTTACTCTGAAAGGAAAATTATAGAAGTTTCTAATTATACCCATTAACAAAGTGAATTTTCCTATAAAATTACAGATAAATTGTAGAAACTTACACAATTTTAAATAACATGACTAAGTTGAGTAAAGACGATACTATTTTTGAGAGCATGTTTGGGTTTATAAATTTAAAAAGACTAGTACAGGGTGTCCGCCGGGAAGGTATACTACTTTGTTTTGCCGCCATTTTGGTAAACATTAGTCTTGACAGTTGTGAAGTAGACTCGTGGCAAATTTATTATGGAAATATATTCGATAATTCGATAATTTTATCAAAATCAATCATCGATTACTGTGACGATGAGAAAGTTATGTAAGATTTTTGGGAGAAACAACGTGCCAACAAGCGTACTATTAATCGTGTAGTGAATGATTTCGAAGAAAGAGGGTCTGTAGGTGATAGGCCCAAGCATGGACCACAACGTACTGCAAGATCGGCTGAAAACGTTACTGCTGTTCAGGGAAGTGTTCGAAACAATCTATCAACCTCAATTCGACGCCGTGCTCAGGTTACTGAGAATGAGGAGCGATATCGTGATACGATTGAAAACTTTTTAACGCCATAACTGCATGCTTTGGGCTTGATTAACATGTGGTATCAACAAGACGGTGCCACATCGCACACAGCCAGGATTACCATGGAATTACTGCGAGACAAACAAACTAGTATACCTTCCCGGCGGACACCCTGCACGTCCAGCCTTCGAGACTCGAAAGCTAATCATATTATTTGTCAATAAAAGCTGTCTTTAGCGTAGAGAAAAACTGATACTTTGTTTTCATGGAGAATTGAATCCGAATTGAATTAGGATTTAGGTCTGTGTAGCCCTGGATCGGATTGAATCCGGATTACTCGATCCAATAAAGCTTGCTGTCTTAAACCTGGGTCGAAATATCGATTCGAATTGAATCCGATCCGCTCATGTAAACGTGGTATGAGTTACTTATTATTATATGAGCTACTTATTACTATTTTCTGCAGCACTGAAAGCAGCCATCAGACATTCCAGTTATCTTTCCAGTCAGTGTGTGCTGGAAAATTGGTTGGTTGGTGAGTGGACAAAATCGAAACGTCACATTTAAGTCACGAAAAATAAAAACAAATAGTTGCTCAGTCTTGCTCTCGCTCTTCCTCCCACTTATTTCGCATTTTTTTTGTATTCTTTTTTAATTTTTGTGATATAGTTATTTAATAAATGTTTGCATCCTGCACTTTTGAGCAAAAAAAAAAAAAATCGTTCCAACGATTTATAGTTTATTTGCCTTTGGCTTTTGTAGACCGCGTAGATTGTACCACAAAATTCGTGTTTGACGTGTTATTATATGATATTTTGTTATTTTTTTAATTGAAGTTCTTATAAATATCTAACACAATTAGCAAAATTTCTAAATGGCTGAAATACTGGTTGTTATCGAGTTAGTTTTCTAGCACGTTTTCTTGGTAATTTTAGTTTTTCTACATAGTTTGTTGGCTTAAGAATTTATTTCGTTATTTTTCAAATTGTTTCTCAGATAATCATTAGGTTTTCAATTAACTTAGTGTCCCTTTATATTCTGCAATCTTCTTGAAATTCAGTATTAACATCATGGACAGAACTAAAACTCAAGGCTTAAGACCAGTGCCAATAATTTTTGAAAAAATTTTGTTTTGCAGAAAATGAGTGATAGGAAATCAGAATCAATAGTATATAAAAAAAAATGAATTGCCCCCCAGGAGAAGACTGGAAGTGTAAGAACTAGGTTTTTAACGATTTCTGGCTAAAATAGACCTCTAGTCAAAAAAAGTTATATGGTTAAATAGATATTCAAGAAACTAAAAACTTTTACTTCGATCACTTTTCAAATAATCTCAAAAATTTTGAGAAAAATACCAAAAAAAAATATTTTTTTTTATTTTTATCTTCCACAAAAATAATTCGATTTTGATGAAATTTGGTGAAAACGTACGTTATTGTGTTTCAAGCAAGCTGCAATTTTTTGAATCAAAAAATATATTTTGTGCATTTTTTGTAATTTAATTGGAAAAATTGACCAATTTTCAATAAAAAAAAAGTTGACGATTTTTTTTTTTTGATTTTGATTTTGATTTAGGACGACATTCTTTTTATGGCAAAAAACGAAAAAAAGACCATTTTTTCATTTCCGATTTTTTCCTATATGATAATAATTTTTCTTTGTTCAGTAAAATAAATTGTAAAAAATTATGCAAAATTTTAGTAGTTTTTATTAGTTTTATTGTAGTATATAATAAACCTTATTTGGCCGTTTAGGGTTCAGACTGCTGAGATTTCAAGTGTTAAAACAATAACTTTACCTAAACAATTAAATTTTACTTATTGAAATGACTATTTTTGGACAAGAAAAAAATGTTTGTATTTATTTATTTATCAACTCGTTCCACATAAGTTTCTGCTTGGATTTTTTTTAATTTTTATTTTTTAGCATATACGAGTACCTATGTATATATCTCTTCCAATTGCCAATTTCTTCCTAACTCGAATAATTAATGTATTTCATGTGGGAATAATTTATGGTTTAATAATAAAAAAAATGAACCACTGCGAAAGTCAAAAATTGTTCGACAATGTAAGCGCTGTCAAGCCTCTGGGCATACACAAAAATACTGCAATCGTGAGCTTGCTTGTGTTGAATGCGAAGGCAAGCATGCACCTTAAAATTGTCTCAAAGACAGAGAACAGTAAGCGAAATGTGCTTACTTTCAAGGCAGCCATCCTGCAAGTTACAGAGGATATCTAGTTGCCAAAAAATTCCAAGACACAAAAAGAAAACTAGGATCATGTTTAGAAGCTTAACAAAAACAAAAGCAATAGTTGGAAGCAAAAAAGTAGCTATTGAAAAGAAAACTAAAAATCAACCGAAAAAACCAATTGCCAAAACCAAAGTGATGAGAATAAATTCTATTCCCAGATTGTTAAAAATGTACGGAAGAAAGAAGAAACATCTATTAAAGAAATGCTTGAAATTATCCTAAAAAGGATTGACAACAAATATTTAAACATAAAACAGCTAAGTGAAGAAGTCGCTCCTAAGAAACAATGATGGACAGTACACTCAAAATCGCAACATGGAATGCAAACGGTCTTTTACTACATGTATCAGAACTAAACATTTGTTCTAACATATGTTTAAAAACCAGGTTTGTAAGAATAAGTTTGTTGATTTTTGCAATTATTTTAAATAAAAAAAAAAATAGATGGCAACTCTTAAACAGGGAACAAATTGAAATTTCTCTTTTATTTTTGATTTTATTGGTCAAGAATGAATCATTCACCTAGTTTGAGCATATCATCTAACAAGTTTTTAAAAATAGCCATAAATGTCATGTTTACCATAACCATAACATTCTAAAATCAGCTCAGCAATTTAAAATCAGCAAAGCAACCATTTCTCGGTCGTTTTTTATCCAAAACCATATCTGAATAGTCATTTTAAGGAAAATTTAATCATCTTTCATTTATATGGAGCATTGCCCATACCTACCTCGGCAGGTAAAAAATTAAAACATTTTTTTTTTTAATTACGGTAGTTAAAAACAATAATTTTTTTATTTAATTATAAATATCGATGGTAAATTTAGTTTTGTACAAAAAAGGTTTTAAACATTATGTCGAAACTTTGCTTCGTTTTCGATGTTTTAATTAATTTATTAATAGGATATCCTGTCGATGCTGGTGCTTGTTGCATAAACCTATATAACCTATCTATTTTAAGCATTTAGTTATTATTAACACAAAAACTATTAACAATTAACTGCAACTTAAGTTTGAGTTACTGTCTTTTTTTGCAATAAAAAGGTGTTGGGCTTCATCAAAAATGGTACACTGTGGCGTATACTTACTATTACAAACTATAAAATAGGAACATCGCTGCAACTGAAAGAGCAGTACCGAAATGTGTTTGTATTATATTAAATTTCGTTTTAGATCACATGCATATACAAATACGTTCGTACGAGTATATTGTCAAAATGGTTGAAGGATACTCAACAATTTAAAACTTAAAGACGACAAAATTAGGTTTATCATTGTATTCGATCGTAACGAAATTCTCTCTGAAAAATAGTATAAACTAAAATAATTACTTGAAATTACTTGACAAAAAAAAAATAGATCAATGAGATATTGAGCTATAAAACAATGCTTTAAACTTAATACATTTAAAATTGTCATTTCTAGAAGAGATGAGGAAATAAAATTTATTATATATAGTAAAAGTAATTAGTTAGATCGACTAAAATTAAAGTTTAATTTACCCAGAACTGATGGCGATGAAATAGAACCATTTAATATTCCGGAAATAAAGCAGAATTGAAGATATTGTCTATGATATGAAACTAAAGGAGGGTTTACTAACTTTAATCTCTGAGAATTAGGAGGTAGTATATCTCGTGGTGCCCTGGGAAAAAATCGAAGGCAGAAACGTAAAAATCTTCTCTGTACTGCTTTTAATTTTAATATATGAATAGAATATTAAGGGGTCTATACAACATATCCGTACTCGAGATTGTGAGAATTGGTCTCACAAATGATACAAAATAGAAGTTTCAGTACATAAGGATCTCGAAAGCCATGCGAGAATTGTCTTATAGATCATTTTTTTAATAATCAAATTTAGGTGATCATTGCAGGTCAATTTAGAATCCAGGATAATTCTAGAGACGAATCCAACAGGTGGCTATACGTAACACTAACTTTCTTCCGTGTAAAACACATGCTTTTACACTTCTCAATATTTAAAAATAGACAATTTATATTGCATCATTCTCTAAACCTAACAAGATCTTCTTGCAAAAGAGAACAGTCACTGGACGAATTTATCTTTCTATAAAGCTTAATGTCATCAGCATAAATAATGACAGACAAATTTTTAATGATCGAGACCAAATCATTTATAAATAAAACAAATAATATTGGGCCTATATGGCTGCCTGAATTAACGTAGAACTAAGCAGACTGATCATTTCTAAAGGACACATTATAGCATCTATTTTCTAAATAAGACAAAATCAATTTTAAAAAAGCATCTAGACAAAAGGACGTAAAACGAAGTAAATTTGTAATTGTTGATTTTTTTTACAAACCGTGCTGATTATCACAAATTATAGAACTACAATTGAAAAAGAGACATTACATATAATTGATTCAAAGAGATTTGGAATCATAGATAGTTTAGCAATAGGACGATAATTTGTTACTTGGTTTTTTTTTTATCATTTCTTATGAATTGGTGTTGTAAATGCACTTCTCCAAATTTTGGGAAAGATTGAGCTTTTCAGTGATTCATTGAAAAGAACACATGACGGATATGACAGATTACATTTACTAAAGTTAAATTCAGATTTTTTCGTTAGGTCAACAGGGCTACACAAATTCATATCCAGTGAAATATCTAGAGCAGGGTGATGTCGATCTTCATCAATTAACGTTACAGCGGTGGACATAACAGCAGTATCAGAGATTATAGTATCGGAGAAGAAGATTAGGTCTAAAACTTTATTAAAACGGCTGGCATTAAATTGATTCAAGCCACACGAAGACATTCCATCAACCAATGACAACTAATTAGGACTCGATGTATTTACGGGAACATAGTAGTTATTGCAGTCATCAGTATTTTTCCAAACTAAATTGGGAAGGTTAAAATCACATATAACCAGGATCTCATATTCAGGTTCTATAGTAGGCCATGGATGCTTTCTATACAGTTATTAAGTTTTCATCGTTTTTTGAATTTGGAGGAATATACATAGAGATAACGTAAAGGTGGCCTGTATGCATTTTAATTTTTATGCCCATAACTTCGACGTTGCAAAGCAGAAAATCATCCTCTATGTGACAGATTATTAATTTATTAAAATTTAATAAATTAAAAATATCAGAGGGTTATAGATTAAACTCAGACGAAAAAAAAGTCGTATCAAAGGAGGTCTTTTTCCCCCGTTCAGATGGGAGGGGTACTTTTCTAAAAAGTTGACTGAAAACAGAAAAAAAAATATTTAAAATAAACAGGAACACTTATAATGTCATGGTATAGCTTTTTTTAAAAGTCACATATCCATTCTTTAATATGCTTTCTAAATAAAGTTTTTATTGTAAATAATTTTCGAAAAATAATTTTCAAACTCAAAATATAAAAAAAATAATATTTTTTTAAGATTTAAAATTAATTTTTTTTTAATAAGCAAATGGTTGCAAGTGCAAGAGATTCAATGTAAAAGTAATGGACATTGGAAAACTTTAAGTCGCAGTCTCATAGTAAAGTCAATGAATGCAATCTTTTGAATGAATTCAATTAATGATTTTTATTGATTGCATTCTAAAAAATTTTTTTTAATTTTTAAATCTGATATCTGTAATACGTAACAGTTTAAGTATTTTTTTTAATTTAAAAGTACAGCATGTTTTCAATAAGTTCACAGACTTTTTTTGTCAAGATTTTGAAAACAATTTTTGGAACGGAAAAACTTTTCATTAAAAGCTGTAAAGCAGGAGCCTATCGTTATTTTTAAAGCTAAACAAAATTACTGCAGAGGCTTAGGCTTATAGACCGACAAACAGACAGAATTGTGGCATCTACTATTTTCTTGTTCTTTATCTTCCTTATGTATGTTTTATATCGAATTTGGTTTTCCGGATTTCTGTGGGATTTTGGTAACGATTAGATTTTTTTTAAATATATTTTTCTTTGCTGATTTTCTAATTGCAGGGGACTTTATGTATTTGCATCGTTATACTGAAAGAATTTTTGTTTCAAAATTTTCAACGATGTAGGAATTAATTACAAACAATGTTAAATTCTTAATGTTAAAAGACAATTAATACAAACAAATCTGAATCACATTTTAATCTATGTAAATATGTAATATATTTTACAGTTACTTGATGCAAGTTTTTTTTTATCAAATGAATCAATCGACAAAAAAACTCATCACTTCTGGCGGCGCTGTTGTGATTAACACATCTGTGTCACTTTTTTTATTTTAGACTAGACTCCAATTGCAATTGAAATTCTCGCATCTGATCTATAAAGTGATACAATTGGAACAAGGCCAAGACGTTGTCGACGGGAAGTCTTGTGTTTGCCTAGCAACAAAAAAGTTATTTCTAGATAATTTTGTATGAAACAAAAAAAATTAAAGAAAATCTTTGTCTTGCAAGCTAAAAATATAATTATTTGAGGAGTCTTGTTTCCGGACTTTCTTTGTATGTTTCAAAATTAATTGAAACTAAAACTGTGTTACAATTCGATACAAAAAAAAAAGTTTATGCTTACCCAAAACAAACACCCTAGCTTCAATGAATATTTTTGAATGAATTCTAATCTCAATGTGTCTATCACCTTTGTGCTATATGCATGTAGAAAAAATGAGTTTAGATGAAATTGTTGTTATGTTAGTCCAAATGAATCACAGTCTTTTGGACTGTGGATTTACAACCCAGCACCATTAAAATCACAGACATTTGAATAATATTTGAACACATATTACTAAGTGCGAAGAGTTTACTTTTGGGAATGAAGTTATATCAAGATAAGATTTATGAATAAGACATTAGGAGATATGCGTTGAATTCGTAGCTTTCTATTCGAAGCATATTATATTCTCTATTTTTTACTAATATAAAATGTGTACTTATTTAATTGATCTGGAGTGTATATTTGCTTTCAACACCAACCAACAGCAAAAAACAAGAATCAAAGATTTATGTATGACGTATGCGTTATATGATTTATGCAACAAGACCGCATGACCTGCGTATTATATCTTTTTTTTTTTCAAGTATAGTTTCTAAGCCAAGTTTCGATTGAAATTGCCGCTTCATGTTACAATGACTTGCTGAAAATGTTAATTGGTTCTTTGGTGTTTCGTTCACAGCTTTGTTTGAATTAATTGGCGTGCTGCCAGTGGTGTTGTGACTCAGAATAATTAGCTTATGGGAATTTTTTTTTAGTATGATGGAAAGCTAGAACTATAATTTGTTTCAATAAATTTACCTATACATCAGATATGGGGATTTTGTTTTTGTTAACTTAAACTATAGGCTATGTATGATTTATGTATACATTAACATAGTCATCAATTGGTGGAAACTTCCGACAACTAAGAGTTACGTATAAAACAATTAAAATTAGTAACTGGGGCAATAAGTTAACTAGAAGGTGTGTATAACGTGTTTATAATAATAATTGCTTTTCTCAACAACTTCAATTTGATTAATCATTGTTAAACTGAAAGCTTATTTTCAAATTATTTTTTAAGTCCTGAATCACAAATCTTGCTTCACATGCGATGGAAAAAGTGTAAAGTAAGTGCCTGTCTTCTTTTTTTGTTGTCTTCTTGTTGAAAGCCGTTTTGATGAACAGTAGATAAACTGCAGAAAGACTTCTTTCAGTTCAATATGGGTATATCCATCAGGGTTGATGGAAACTGATATTTGTATGGCCCTCGGCAATTTTAGGTATTTACTAAGTATTTTTTCCCACTTTTTACAACTATATTAAGTAGCAGATCATTAGATTGAAAAAATAGCCAATACCGTAGTATTCGTTATTTCGAATACCATTTATAAAGGGTTTTTCAAACGGGACGCTACAAAAGTAGAGCGACAGATTTACTACCGATATTCGGAGTCAGTGGCCTCAACGTTAAGAGCGCTACGTCCAATTTATGGTCGTCATAATCGTCCTAGCAGATCAACAATTGAGCGTCTAGTGGAAAAATTTGAATTCACAGGCACAATACAAAATGTTTCCGTGCCAGTGAGACAAAGAAGTGCCCGATGTGTCGATAATATTGCTGCCGCTGAGGCTTCAGTTTCAGAAAGCCCAAATGTGTCTCTCACACGTCGTTCTCAAGCGTTGGGCATCTCTGTGACGTCGTTGTGGCGAATTTTGCGAAAAGATCTTGGCTTACATCCTTACAAGAATAAATTGACGCAAGAACTGAAGCCGCTTGACCACCAGAAGCGTCGTATGTTCGTGAATTGGGCTCAGCAACAACTTGAAAATAATTCGGATTTTCATCGAAAAATCATCTTCAGCGTTGAGGCTCATTTCTGGCTGAATGGCTTCGTCAATAAACAAAATATGCGGTAATGGTCAGGCAGCAATCTACACGTACTCTATGAGTCATTGCATCCCGAAAAAATTACGGTTTGGTGTGATTTATGGGCCGGCGGCGTCATTGGGCCGAACTTCTTCCGTGATGATCAAGACCGGCACGTTACTGTGACTGGGGATCGCTACCGTTCAATGATAACCGAATTGGATGATATGGACTTGGAGGACATGTGGTTCCAACAGGACGGCGCGGCGGCGCCACAAGCCACACAGCGAATGTCACAATCAATTTATTGGAAACCAAGTTTGGAGAACGTGTTATCTCACGAAATGGTCCAGTCGCTTGGCCGCCTCGGTCGTGCGATTTGACGCCGTTACACTATTCCCTGTGGGGCTACTTCAAGTCTATGATCTATGAGAACAAGCCTGATAAACTTCGTACGAATATCGAACGTGAAATTGCAGCAGTATCGGCTGATTTATGCTTGAAAGCCGTCGAAAATTGGGTTCAGCGTCTGGACTTCTGCAAGCGTTCCCGTGGTAGCCATGCAAAAGAAATCAAGTTCCATACATAATGGCATCGAATGTACTTTCACAGGAATAAAGAATTTCATTGATATCCAAAACCGTTTTTGTTTTATTTAAAAAAAACTTTTGTAGCGCTCTTATTGAACAACTCGATATACACAGAAACTTTAAATTACTGAAAATATTTTATACAAATTTAATAAAGTACATTGTAACTCACATTTCAAAAAGTCACGTTATTTCACATTTTCAATTTAAAAATTAAGGGTTATGCCTTTTATAATTTCATATAATTTTTAGCCAAATGTTTGTTTCTTGTAGGATATTTTGCAATTCCAATTTTAAAATTAGCAAACAATAGACAGGGGCGAAATAAATTTTTCGTTTTTCTATTCGTCATGTCCACTTTTTCATAGAATTACCCATTTAATAACAATATCAAATTTTACCATAAAATATTTTTTTAATGAATATTCAAAAATATATAAAAATTGAGAAAATCAAAAATTATATATAAATATACAGCAGATATTTTTTTTAAATCAGCAATACCGTTTAAAATATTTCTATTTTTTATTTTCCCAATTCTTTAATATATTTTTGAACATTCATTAAAAAAAACAATTTTAGGTAAATTTTGGATTTTTATTATAATTATTCAAAACATCGAATTATGAAAAATTCAATCTATTTATAGTTGATTGCTAATAACTACTAAAATAATGGTGAAAATCGAACCTTATTTAAATTTAATGTTTTTTTAATCTACTTTTCAAAATCAAAAAATTTATAAAAATTATTGCAAATGTTTTATGCCTGATTTATAAATTTTTAATTTTAAATCCGGTTTTTTTTTTTGAGTCAGTGCATATTTTGATTTTTTGAATTTTTATTTTAACATCTATTGAGTTCGGGAAAATCGTGGACTCTACACCATTACCATTTTTTTTTAATTTCTAAAAAACTTTGAATCGCTATTTGCGATTGCTATGAATAATCTTTTTTAATTTTAGGATATTACGATTGGTGCGACGACACGCCCTAAAATAATAAAGGATTCTAATAGAGGGACATAATAGGAGCGTTTTTACTTTGGAAAGCGAGGTTGTATCCCAACAATTATGCAGGAGGAGCAATTTTTCAAATCAAAAGTACTTATGTAAATTGAAAAAAAAAATAAAATTAAAAAAATAAAATTAAAAAAAAAAATATAAGAAAAAATAAAATATGCACTCACTTTAAAAAAAGGAATACAAATTAGAATATTTAAAAATCACTTGAAAAATAATTTGAAATATTTGTAATTTTTTTTTTTTTTTTTAATTTTAGAATTTGAAAATAAATTTGTCAAAAATTGTTAACTTAAACAACAACTTTATTTAAAATTAAAATAAGAGAAGAGTATTTTACTTCACAAAACGGAATAGAATGTTGACACTGTTTTTACTTGCTACAGATAGGTACTATGAATTCGTAAAAATAATTAACACAAGATTTTGACAGGATTTGTCATTACGATAATTGGGAAGACGAAAAAAGTGGATTTTACAATTCTGTATGTCTATCTGTTCGGCAACAGTTTAAACGGCTGGATCGATTTTCTTAAAACTTCTGCCCATACGCTTTTTTCCTTTTTTTAGGAACAAAAAATAACATTAAAAAAAAAATTTGGATTATAAAAAATGCTTAAAAATTTTGTTTTGAAAATCAAATATTATGATAACTAAATGGTTGATTTTTGTTTATAAAACAATCTCTAAAGTATTTCAAGAAAAAAATTAACTTTTATGAAAAAATAGCGGTACTTTCCATATAAATGTTAAAAAAACCGTTAAGAACTACATTCTTTCTTAAACGCTCCTACGGTTTTTATTAACTTTTTCTGTGTGCTAAAATCAGTGCGATATACTCGTACTACCAAAAATATATAAAATTTAAAAATAGAAACTATTAACAGTACTGCTGATACAACGTTTATTTTTTTAAATTTTATCATTATTGGCTAAACAGTTACATTATTTTTTCTATACAAATTTGAGTTAAAAAAAAAAAGTTTCAATTTTTTTTTGGAAATACGCTATCTCAAAAATGGGTTGACAACTTTTTTTTAAAAATTTTATTTTAATATTCACATAAATAAATATTAACGATTTGCATACCCAAAATTTTTGTTATAAGAATTTGATATATAAAAAATTTTATTTTAAGAAAACCGCTCCAATGATTTAAAATGATTTTTTTTATTTTATTTCAAACTCTCAAAGAAGTAATTTTATGCTCTTAAACATTTTTTTTTCTCATAATTCCCATGTCTTTACATATAATGTTTTAAGCCCTCAGCGCCTTCACCATACCATAACAACATAAAAGCAAGAAGGTGAAAGAGAAATATTATTTTTGTCGTTTTTTTTTGTACATAACGTCGTTAAAATGGTCGTCAAATTTCGTTGAAATTTTTCACACATGTAGTTCTTAAATTCAAAAATAATATAACAATTAAAATTCTTAACAAATAAATTAGTTAATAAATAAAAACAATTAAGGATTAAAATCATGTTTTTAGTATACTTTTAACACTTTTTTGCAAGTAATATAATATTTTATTGAAGATTTATACTTGAGGCAGAGTAGCAAGTTCTTGCGATCCAGTCGTGCAAATTTTTTCCACAGGTTTGATGGTAAAAATTTCACCTCTTTTTCTCTTCCCAAAAATCACTGTTTCATCTTATTTTTATTTCTTACCCTAGTTAATACTTCAAAGCGAAGTGAAAAAAAAAATTAAATGAAATGAAACATCAATAATTTATGCACCAAAGGGGTTTAGGTTAGGCAGAAGGGCTGACAGTTGATTTTGTTACCGTCACACTTAGATCTATGTAGATCTTTTGTGATACCCTAGGAAATTGAATTCCACTTAATGTAAAAAACTATGTGTTCTATTCGCAGTCAAGCCATTTAGAGGCATTGATGAACCTCATAAGGCTATTAGCCGCAGTTCTAGAAAGTTCCTCTAAGTCATTACAGAAATGATGTTCTAGTGGTTCTTTCTTAAATAAGGTATCCTCATATGCTTCTTCGTCGCTGCAGTATCTCAGTAGGTTGTGTCCGGTGATTAGGCCGACAAAGGAACGGAGGAGATTCCTCTTCATTTGCATAATTTTTGTCTATTCTCTGCTTATTGAAATTTGGCCATAACTGTCTAGTTGTGCCACATGTTTCAAGCTGATTCCATCACTCTTTGTTTTTTTTTCTAATATTTTGTTGCCAATATCCTGTTTGATGTTACAGGTTGGTACTTTGATATTCTGTTCGGTTTGAATCAAGCGACGAACCCGTTCTCGCCAGCTCATCAGCTCTTTTGTTTCCCTCTACATTACTGTGACCAGGAACCCAGCAGAGTCTAATGTTATGCTACATGCAAAATTACAAGCTTCGAATGCATTTTTGTGGCAAAATTGCTTTTATTGCTGCTTGACTATCAATAAGGAGGGTGATCAGCTCGTGGTATCACCATCATTGATATTTGCGTAGCTGCTTTTGTAACTGCCAATACCTCGGCTTGGAAGATGCTGCAAAAGTCTGGAAGTCTGTAGGAGCAAGCTAGTTTCAGAGTTTCCGAGAAAATTCTTGCACCAACTCCAGTCTCCATCTTAGAATCATCTGTGAAGACAATTATCGCAAATTCCTTACTGAAAGGTTGGTTGTTTTCCCATATTCTTCTCTTTTAGGAAAGTTGGCAGTGAATGGTCTGTTAAAACACAAATGCGGTGGTAGTCAGTGCAAACATTATTTCCCACATATCTCTGCAGAATCTGAGTATGGCCCGTTGTGCTTTGCTTCCAGCATTTAGTCTGGCTTAGCCGCAAGGCAGTGTTTGCTGCAAATTCTTGCACGAATAGATCTAGGGGTCTCAATTTGAGTATCGCTTCCAGTCCCGCTGTGGGAATGGTTTTCAACGCCCCGTTATACCTATGCCATGGCTAAACTTTGAACTTTTGTCAAGGTTTTAAGGTTTGTTGCTTTCTCAGTCGCTTTCCACTAAACTAAATTACCGTTGGTTAGTATCGGCCCAACTATTGCCTTTTGCATCCACGATCTCACTGATAATTTTTTGATTGTGTCCTCAGGATTTTCCAAAAATTCTGTTGCAGAAATATAGAACGCAACTATATCTTTCTTTGCTCTTTTTTAGTGCTGAGACTCCAGTTCAGTTTTTTATCAATGGGGTTTCAAAAAAAATTTGTTTTCATCATAAAATTTTGGCTTGGAAAAGCCCATTGAGTGGCATTTTTTGACAAATGAAAAAAAATGTTCACATGGTTTACTGATTTTTTTTACACTATCAGATCTTTGCCGAAGAGAGCTTAGTACAAGCGACATCTTGCGACCAATATGTAATTCCAACATCCTTGTGACTGGTAACTTGCCTGATGGAGGTCTTAAGATTTTGGTGTTTGTCCCATGCAGGATATAAAAATACCATTAAGTCATGTGTCGCATACTTTGACTGTACCAACATAAATTGTTCTGTTTAAAAAGTCTTCTACTCTCCAGTCTCTCCATTAAAAACCTAATTCTGTTAGGTTTTCATTTGACTTTCACAAAGTAATGAAGAAAGCCAAACTTTGACGCTGTCTCCAATAAAAAAAAAATAGAGTAAAGAAAAAAAAGGATCTATATTTTGGTATTGACCTTGTCAAAGTTTGTGTTTTTCGTCAGATTCAAAAGATACACATGTAGGTGAATATCTAACATAAGAAATATGCCTTCTTTGATTTAAAAAAAGAATTATTCTTTATAAAGAAAAAAAACAAGAAACAATTCTTCATTCAGACAAAACACACTATGGGACTTGACTTAATCTTTGTTGACTTGTGCCAAGTTGTGAATATTTGATTTTCTTGTCTGCATTTTACTGACGTCATTCTGTTATTTCAAAGTCATACAAAAATTACTCTTAAGCCCATACGTTCTTCGAATATATATAAATCACATGTCTAAGTTTTTGTCATCTTTTTTTTTTCTTTAATTAAAATGTATTTCAAGTAAATACATGTTTTTTTTTTTTTGGTTTGACTTTGGCTGAACGGAAATGTCGTGCGATCTTCTAACACCGTTTTTTTTTTTTTCTCCACGGGTATAGCTGTGATATTTAAAAAAAAAAAGCTTAAATGGGATTTTTTAAATCAATTTAATATAATAATCATCTACATAACTGTCTGAGGCGTATTTATTAAGAATTTACATCATACTATTTTTGTTTTATTTTATAGAAAAACGCAATTGGCGGGACTATTTCAAAAGGTCATCGAGAAATAAAAAAATGTGAATAAGCACCTCGATTGGGTTTTTTTTAATGAGAATTTTGAAATAATATTCTTTTAAAACATAATTGAATGAGGTGCTAGTCGTACCTATAAGTAAAGCTTCTCAGAAATCAGCAAAAATTTGCTGATAACATAATTAAATTGGTCTTAAGGAACTTAATTTAATTTTCGATGCTAAATTGTTAAACTTTTGGTCTTTTTCATAATCAAGTGATATATTCTTTCAATTTAGACCACTGGACCAGGAATTAACACTTCTTTTTCTTTTTTTAAACACAATGTTGCAAGAAGATAATGATTATATTCTTTTAATTAATTAAAATGAAATCAACGACGACGCGTGAGATTAATATTAAGACAAACTGACAGTCAATTCAAAATCTCGAATGACGACTATCTTGACACATTAAATAGATCAATTTCTTCCGAGATGCGTATTAAAATAAATGAACAAAAAAATCCTCAGTCGCAATCAGTGCTAATTAATTGAATTTTCCAACACAGTCACAATGGCTATTATAAGGGAGATTGGGTATTCGTGCTCATCAATTCATTCAATGGAATTATTACAAATTAAATATAAAATTATGCGCACGATGAAGGGTTCAGTCAGAGGTTAGTAGACGACATTTTTTTTTGAAAATCTTATCAATTTTTTAAATGAAAAATTGATAAAGAAAAAAGTGAATGAAACTTGTATGTTCAAGGAAAAAGATATGATGCGCAATTAGAATTATGTTTCTTTTTTTTTTTTGGTAAGTAGGAATGAAAAATGCACAAACTAGATCGTATGAACTTGCTTTTGTGATTTAAAAATTAATTTAATTTGGCCAAGAAGACAAAAACACATGTTAAATAGAGAAAAATAAGTGGGAGAAAATCAAGAGGTATTTAAAGAAAGGATTTCCACTGTTTCTAATTAAAAAATTTACAGATTTCACTCCTTGACTAACGAACCAAACTTAATTCGCACTTGCACACGCATTTCAATCTTTACTTGCACATAGTTACACAAAATAGATTTTGTTTCTTCAGCTTCAGAGACACTTAAGGAACTTGAAGCCATTTCATCATTCCGTATTTTGATCATTCTTGATCCGTTGTACAACAACAATGTTCGAGCAAAAATTCCGCTCCCATACAAAATTCTCTCCAAAATTTAGTCAAGCTAAAATTTAGCCAAGCATTTTAGTCGAGAGGTACGTAGCTTCAGTAAAAAAATCAAACTTTTGCTTGTTACTGTACGGCACATACCTGTCAAAATTAAGCGCGTGAAATAATTGTTCGGCACCCTTGTTTTTTTTTTTTTTTTCAATTTTTTCTCATATTCAAAAATGCAAAAGAGATTCAATAATTTCCTTTTGTCATTTTATTGACCTACATTTTTTCCTGCTTGTCTCCTAATTTCATATTTTTAATTTTTTTTTTGGTGGTACTTCACTTTTTTCTTCTTCATTTATACCCGTTTGCTGAAACGAAACGCAGATTGAGACACAATTTATTTCCCACATCAAATTTTTCCCAAAAAAAAAAAAAAACTAACTCGGATTTTTTTCTAAACAGTTTGCAGCTCCAGCGCAATATTTGACGTTTATAACCGCAAAAGAAAGTCTCCACTTTATTTTGCACGGAAAAACAATGTTCGAAGCATTATTTTGCGGACAAATTGTGACGTTTTATTTATTTCTGATTTTCATAAACTAAAATCATCTCCCTGTTTCATTTTTTCCATTATTTAGACGTTTTAAAGACGCATGACTGAAATAAAATTAACAAAAAAAACGTAAAGAAAACGATGGCATAATAATTGAGAAAAGAATAAATAGAAGAGCTGTATTAAATCAGTCAGTGGCGTAGGGCGTTGCTAATGGGAAAGGGTACATAAGGGCCACATATAGATTCGGAAAATGTTTTCTTTTATTCAAAATTTAAATTTATTTTAAAACTAAGCTAAACCGAATTGGAATCAACAAACTAATTTGGCAAATTCAATTGGATTTCTGGAACAGTAGAAAACTGTGAACTTTTCTGATTTTGACAGGGTTTTTTTTTATTCATGGACGTCACATCTATCTTTCAATGAAATTTCATAATTGATAGCTTCGAAGATAGGAAAAGAACTTTTTGACGGAAAAAGCTTATTAAAATCCAAATGTCTACCAATTGTCCTATAATCACTTTTTTCGGAGAAGCAAAAAAAAACTTAGAAACATTTCGGAATTTTAAGAGGTTTTTTAAACCAACGACATTGTAGTCTCATATCCTTCAAAAGAATTCGACAGTTAATGGCTTGGTAGAAAAAGTTCATTTTAATCCATGTGTCAACCAATTGCTCTTTTTTTGCAGAGAAGTTAAAAATTCAAATTCATCATTGTAGCCATCTGCCAATGGAATCTGACAATTGATAGCTTTAAAGATGAAGGACAAACTATATTTTCACAAAAAAAAGTTTATTTTGGTCCAAATAACAACCAATTGCCTAAAATTCCCTTTTCCAGAGAAGAAAAAAATAATAATTTCAGACTTCTTAGAGATATTTTCAACCATCCACATTTTATTGTTCTCCATCAAGCACAGGCGTTTAATTTTTCTTGCTTTGCTTTGAATGAATCTGCTTTCTGTATATAAAAATTTCAAATTTATGTGAATTGAAGGAAATTTTATATTTTTTTTTTCAATTTCTAGCTACGCTACTGTTCTTATTTGACTTTTCTTTTTTCTCGACACCTTCAGAATTTGTCTTGAGAAAAAAAAAATGAAGAGATAAAATTTAACTTTGCTCAATCTGCGTTCTAGGCTTAAGGATTTATGTTCTACTTAAAAGCTTATATTCTACTCTTTCCTCTGCGTAAACTTTCACATAAGCCCTTAGGTTCTACTTTAATATTTAAGTTTCGTAGGATTAATTAAATAAAAGAGGTATCGTACAAATAGTAGTTTTTTGCTTTTATTTATTTTGTCCCCGGCAGAATTTTGAAATCCCGGATTTCCCTTAATTCTAGCCACTTGTCCCGTTGAGCTGCTAGAAAAAAAACTGTCAATCCTAATTAACACCAACCAGAAATTCAAAATGTCTACCCATATTCTGAATTTTATAACGTTTGTGGTAGACAACGCTAACTAAGATAAAATTTTTCTCGAAATACATGGCTACAAACAAGCATTAAATGCTGGTGGTTGTTACATCTACACAACATTTTAGAACAATGGCACTATGGGAAATAATTGTTTGACATTAAAAATATTGCATTCTTTTTTTTCCTAATTCATTTTACAGTATTCACAAAAGATAACATTCTTTTGCAACCCTGGTTGTAACACGTTAAAACTAACTTTGTATTTATTTTTCAAACTGATTTTTGGAAATCGGGTTTGTCGGTCATATTTTGTTTAAGTATTTTTTTTTATGAGATAGTAATTAGAAAAAAATTCAATATGATAGTTACCAAAGTCGCAAGCTGTTGTAGATTAAAATAATGTTTGCACATGTGTTTGCATGTTTTTCTAATTAGTTTTATTTTATTTCATTTTAATTAGTTAATTTTTCTATTTGCACATTTATTTATATTTATTTTGTATTATTTAATTTTCATTTTTATCTTAATTTATTTTTTTCTTTAATCTGAATAGCAATTTTTATTTTCGCTGATATATTTGTTTTAATTTTTTACATGCATTAATTTTGTCTTGTGTTTGTATTTTTTTATTTTTTATTAAATTGATTGTTCTCTCAAAAAAGATAAGTTTTTCTTTTACAATTTACAGAAGTGGTTTTTTTTTAATGCGATATTTGGGCTACCTCTGAGCAGACTGTGTTGGGTATTTTTGATCGATTGTTTCAAATGATACGTTGTTCTTTTATTTAATAAAATATCTGGCTGATTCATTTGTAAAATCTAAGGAGGATCCTTAAAAAAAAGTTAAGCTTAACTCGGTTTAAGGTTGTGTCAAATAATATGAATGGCGTTAATTGCACTGGTTTTGACTCATGGTCAAGTACAGATAGTTTTTTTAAATTCTAAAGAACTGAGAAAGATCTTAAGTTGCAGTATCTGGTCTACCAATCTTCGGAAGGTATTCAGTCGCAGAATCTTGAAAAAAATCGAAAAATGGTTCTTTTAGAGCCACAATTAATTAACATTATTTGAAAAATGGTTTCCCATCCAAAAGTAGCTTTTACCGATTTTTTTAAAGAAAAGTTGTGGAGCCGATTTTGATAAAAACAAGATTGCTTGGAAAAATTGCTTAAGAAAATTGTATGGCAGATACCGTCATTTTAACTTCTAAAAAGATGAAAGAAGAAATGGGCAGTATCACCAAAAACCACTATGTACCAAGCTTTGAGAAAATCCATCCATCAGTCGTTAAGGCAGTAGTCGAATGGACAGACAATCAGACAGATAGACAGAATTGTGAGACCCACTATTTTCGTCTTTCCTTTCATCGTAATGACAAGTCTTCCCAAATATGTATTGTATCTACAGACATAACGCTGTATATGTCTTACAGTAACCGCAGAGAAAAACCATGGATTCCTAAGGTCATTTTAAGTCGAAAAACTCAAGAGGTAATTTTCTCGTTTTCGTTTCGTTTAGAAGTTATAACGGTTTTTATGATTTAAGTACCCGACTCTTTTAATTGGCTCTTTCTTTGTCAAGCCCCAACTGATTTTTATTTTTTTTTTTTATTCAACTACAATTATTAACCGTTCAAGCCATTTAACCACCATAGACCAGTCATTTAAAAAAAAAGCCACCACCCTGAATAGCCAAACCACCAAATATCTAGCTACGCTCACAAAAACATACAACTAAGCCCCCACCATATGAACACAGCACTCGAATCAACGTCATCAAAATCATGATGAGGAACAACGAGATTCAGAAAAAGTCGAAGCTTATGGACTCGTGTTAGTTCCGAATTTATTATTTGAAATTTTGAGAGACATAAGATTCCAGCAAAATCTCGGTTTGTAGCAACTTTCATAAGCTCATTTTACTTTTTGGGGTGCATTCTTATGCCATTTAAAGATAATCATTTTGGCTTCCACCCTTAAAACCGAAGTAATTTTACCTTGGGTAAGTCTTCGGCTAGAATTAGATTCGTACCGTCTGATTTATTAAGATGTAAACTCCTTCCCTTCTATGGTTATCAGTAAAATAAAAATAAATTAAATAAATTTGGTGGCTCAACAGCTCGTGGAGAACCAGGGCCTAGTGACTTACAACTCTCAACCATTCATGTGTGCGTATTTTTGGCAGGAATGGAGGGGACCTACAATTTTTTGCCGAGTCCGAACGGCTAGATAAGAAGCACTTATTCATGACAAGTATACACTTGGAGGATTTGTCAGTTCCTCGCAAGAGGCAGTACCTCGGAAAAAAACATTTCTGTGTTAAGGTGGCAGCGGCTAGGAATCGAACCCAGACCTTTGGCATGACAGTCCTACGGTTATCAATAATAAGTAAAAATAACAAAACTGGTGACCATTTTCGAATTTTGCTTTCTTCAGGAATACCCAGAACTACGACGATCTCACCTTAGCCTCCATGAAATAACTATCACAACAAAATGAATGTGAACTGTATTCATGATGAAAGGAATATAATGGTTCTCTGTGACATTATGTGTCCATGAATTGTATGGTGAACTATAATAGCGACGGTAATTTTTTAATACAAAATAAATAGGAAAATAGGGCGGTGCTGGAGTAGATTGAAACATTAAGTTACATTTTTCAAAATAAAATCTAACAATTTGGATAAATTTTAGGTACACTCTCAAAATGTGTGAAAATATCACAAAAACGTTTCGTAGAGTTTGTACTGCTTTGGGTAAACCCGTCTCAGCTATAGTGATTTTGATGGATAAATTTGAAAGTTTCTGGCAAGTTAGTGATGTGAAGATTCCAATAGTTTGTAGCTGGAAACAAAGGTGCCTATTTCGAGGCCATTTAAAAAATTGGTGCTATTCAACATCATTTACTACAAACTACAGTGACGTTTATTTTCAGAAAGACTAATCATAAATGAAACCTCTTGTTGGAATACCATATATGTTTTTCTTGTTCCACTTTTATTTGGGTCTTTTCTCACTTTAAAAAAGGAATTGAGTCCTATTAATAAATTATTTCTCTTTTGAATGAGAAACATTACGCATTCAAGAGGAAGGTATTTCCTAGGTTGTATGAGAAATTATTACACTTCAGTCGGCAAAAAAATTTCCAGCTTAATGATTAGGAATTCTAATCTTGTTGGATATAGTTTACAGTGGATTTTTGTAAAAGAATTCATGTAAGTTGAACTGAACTTGATACAAATTGCGTATGACAAGGCCCTCACTACGTCACTGATGAGTCCAAGTGAGTAAGCCGGACGAAACGCCGATTTGTAGGACTAAAGGCCATAAAAAGCTATTTTGAATCAATAATAATTTTCAATAAGAATTTCGTTTACTTGGATCATGTTTAAAATTCACCCGCCTGAAAAATTTTGCTTTTTAAGTAGGCCCTGTCAAGGCTAACTATCGATATTTTTTTGAGTTTGGTTTCTTATTTTTATACTTCTGCTGATAATAATCAGCTTTAAGTAAACACGCGAATGAGAAAAAGACAGTCGGCGCAGGGTTAAAAGTCCTTAAGCCAAAAGTCTATACTGGGCTTTTGGCTCACTTGGGTGGTTTTAAAGTCCATAAATACATTATGAACTTATAACCCAAGCAAGTGGACCAAAATACTTATGCACTATTGGACCACTTCAATGCATCAAAAGTCCATAATGATGTACAGGTTGTTACTTTTTTTTTTGTTTACTAAAATGAGTTAATATTTCCTGCACTTTTTTAAAGAGTGATGATGATGCCACAGCAATTGTGGCTATAATTGTTAAAAAAAAAATTAATTAATTATTTATTTTTGGTGTTGGAAAATAAACAATACAGTTTTAAAAGGTCTAAGGTTCAGCTTTAATATTTAAAATTTTATTTTTAAGTATCTCTATCTTGTTTTGTTTAATCATAGAAAGCAGAATATTAATTTTTGATATTTACAGCAATTTTAACTCAAAATTTTAATTTTATCTTCAAAAAACTTCGATTCAAAAATTAATGCTCTTTTAAATTTTTGTATTGACTTTTTGGGATAAATGAAACTTTGATATTTTTCCAAAATTTAAATTTTTTCAAAAATTTTAAATTTAAAAAAAATCATTTTGAAAATATTAAAATTTCTGAGATCACAAAACTTCAATTCAAAAATTATTGCGCTTTAAAATTTTCTCATCGATTTTTTGCGCGAAATTTTTAAAATTACCTGATTGAATTTTCAAACATTCAAATTTCATAAAAATTATTTCGCTAAATATTTAAATTTTGTCGGTCACAAGACTTCGATTCAAAAATTATTCTTCTTCAAAATTTTCTTATTGACTTTTTCCGCGAAATTTTTATAATAACCTGATTTAATTTTTCAAAAATTCAAAATTTGGAATAAAAATTTTGGAAAAATTAAAATTAAAAAATATCATTTCGAAAAATATAAGAATTTCGTTTATGGCCAAACTTCAATTCACGCGAACAAAAAAAAAATAAGTTCGAGAATTAATAATTTTTTCGAATTTCTAAAAACCCAAATCATAAAAATAATTTTGAAAAATCAAATTTGTTATTTTAAAACTGTTATTTTTATTAAAGGTTTATCTTTTCCTCTTCTTTTTAGCCATTAATCTGAAAAGCATATACTCATAGTCCAATAAATAGAGCAATTTTAATACTGAACAAATGGAAAAAATGGCGACAGGCTGAAATTTTACAGGTTGTTTCGAGGGTATTTATACAACTTAAATCTAAGTTGTCCATCTTAAATCTTGGTTTATTAAGAAACGGCTGCACCGATATGGATGAATTTTTGATATTTTGTTATAATGACCAGGAAATAAATTTTAAAGTTGTTAAAGTAAAGTCCACCCACTGCCATGCCCACTATTATTTAATAATCCTTTGATTTTCGGAAACGGCTGCAGCACTTTCCATGAATTCTTAAGAGTTTGTTCTCATGGACGAAAAAACATGGACAAATTGGTTTGAGTAAAATCTTCCCACTGCCACGCCCACTTTTCTTATTCCTTTGTTTCTCAGGAATGGCTCCAACGATTTCTTTGAAATTTTCAGAACTAGTTCTTATGGACAAGCAAAAATTAACAAATTAGTTTAAGTTAAATCCGCCAACTGCCACACCTACTTTTCTTTTCTTTTCTTTTCTTTTCTTGCTTTGGTAAAACCTTATGGGTGTTATTCTTTTTTTAGGTACATGGGTATATTAGTTTCTTGAAGCTTTCCTAGAGAGCAATGAGTTCAAATAAAAATAAAAACCCAAATTAGTCTATTTGAGTTCTTTCATAGCGTAAGAAACAGTTTTCGATTTCCCTGCTAAATGAGTGTGAAATTTTCAAATCTTAGACTTAATACAATTCATCAATGTACATAGGGGACGGGTAATCCAATTATGTTTTAATTTGAGTACAGATTTTTTTTTTAAAAGCAATATTTTTAAGGGCCTCTCATATTAAATAAACGACCTGATATAAAAATAAATACTGACCCAAACTTTAAGTTCCCGTAGACTAATTTAATATTTTGGAAGAAATTTGTTTTTCACTTTATTAGATAAAAAAACTGTTCCCAAGAAATAAATATTTTGAAAAAGAGAGCGTGGCAGCGGTCGGATTTAAATAAAATTTTCAAAAAAATTATCTCGTTTATACGCATAAACTCTGAAATCTTTTTTTCTGAGAAACAAATAAATAAGAAATGTGGGTGTTGCAGTGGGCAAACTAGTTTGCCCATATTTTCTCGTTTAAAAAATTAACTCTGAAAAGTTCATGGAAATCGTTGCAGCCGTTTTTGATATATTTTTAATCCTGTTAATATTAGTAATGTATTTATAAACCCATTTCAAGTAATGTCTAACTTTAGACAATGTTGGTCAACTTCAAAATATTATTTATAAACATTTTGCACTGATTGGCTAACTTAGCTACTGAGATTTCTTATCCGAATCTTATTTTTGAAGAAGGCACGTTCAATGAAATATTTTTAGTTTTCTAATTTCCTTGTTTTGAAATCAATGAATGAATGAATGAATGAAATTCATTAATTCACTCAAAAATAAATGAATACAGGTATGTCACTATATAAATGAGGTCACATTTGGGCAACTGTTGCATGTGGTAATTTTTCCAGGCAAAATTTACTTTGAGCTTTAATAAACTAAATAATAAAAAAAGAATTGATTCATAAAAATATTCTTGAAATCTCGCAAAAAAACATTTTTGACCATAGATTCGAAGTGTGTGATTTAAATGTGTGGCGAAAACCAATTAAAAAGTTTTTAAAAAAATTCACAATTTTTTATCAACAAACAATAATATTTTTAATTTTTATTATCTATTAGATGTTTTAATTATTTTATTTTGTTTTTAATTAAATAGAAAAAAATAATAAGTTATTGGTCTGGAGGCAGAGCTAAATAACAATAATTTGCGTCATGACAGTGTGCGCGTACCGTATGAAGGCCCGTCACGTGCTATCACTTTGAGAAGCTGATACTTGTTCATCTGGAGGGGGATTAATCCCTGGATTAGCCAATGCAAAAATAGAACAAAATATTTTATTGCCAAACACACCCATTTTGGCCTTTTTTTGTTGTTGTTGTTTATGGATTATTTAATTTATTATTTGTTTTCGTGTTTTGTCTGCTAATCTCTCTCTCTTTCGAAAAACTCATGAATGACCTTCATTAAGAGAGGGGTGGTTGTGCCTTATGCGATAGAAGATTATGTAGATTTTTTTTTTGTATTTAATTTCAAATTAAATGACTATACACACTCAACACACCGACACGGATATATTCGTCAATTGGCTTTCGTCAGAGATAATCCCAATTAAAAATCAAATGGTTTATGTTTTATTTTGTAAGTATGTACGATTAGGAAGGAATATGGGCAAATCGTTTTCCAAATAATACAGTATTGATGGACTTATACAAATGAAAGAAGCAAACTAATTTAATAAGTTCGTTCCTAAAATACTATACTTAATTGATTTCTATTATGTATCGAAAACATTTATGATGAAATGTATTGCTGAAATGATACAAGTATTAACTACTTATAATTTAATGTAAACAAAAAGAATCATACATATTTGTTTTTGTACATAATTCGAATTTGGGGTGGTAATTATTATAAAAGACTGAGTTCGTAAAAAAAAATGACTTTGAAATTTTAATCTATAAAGCCCCTTAGTATGCTACTGGAGCGAAACAAAATCACTAGTTGGCTTCCAACAAGACAACGAAATGACAACGAAAACACAGCGGAAAAACATTCATCTAGGGCTGCTTCTCTGGCCAAGGAATGTGACTAATTCGACTAGTGGAGAGACGAATGAACTATGAAATTCTAAAAAACACCATGGTTCCTTATTTCGATTGGGAAATACCACTTGCCTGGACTTTTCAATATGAGAATATCCCAACTATTAGACGAGGTAGGCTACAATTTTGGCTTTCGGAGAAAAAAGCCATGGTTTTGCAATAGACAGCGCAGTCTCCAGACTTTAACCCTTCAGAAAACTTTTAGGAGCTAGTTAAAAAAATAACTTGATGTCAAGTTTTTAAGCGGAAGGGCGATCCTATGCTGAAATCAATGGGCAGTGGAATGACATACCAGAAAATATTATTAACAACCTCATTGCTTCTATGTCTAGAAGATTTGCAGCTGCGAGAAGAAATAAAGGGTGTGGCAGTCAAATTTTAGCGTTTTCTTGCATAAAAGTTAGAAAATTTTAAGACATTGCTTGAAGTTGCAAATGTTTTGCACAACCAATATTCCTTATTTTTGAGATCATCTCAATTAATTTTTGCTTAAGTGAATAATATTTTATTTTGTTTTCTACAGTGATGTGATAAACTTTTATAATAAGGTTTTCAAAACTGTACAAAGAAGTTTGCTGTTTGCTTTTTTAGACAATAGATATGACATGGTACCATCTGCTGGTTTAAGTAGCAAATGCTTTACACAGCACTGTATCTGCTTTTTTACTTGCGATACAGGTACTACAGGGCTGGTTTTGGATACGTGCAAAACAAATTTCGAGTAATACTATGTTCCTACTAGAGCGAAATTTCGGATTTCAGAGATTTCAGTCCAAATCTTCACATTTCCCCATACAGTTTTGAGATTTAAAAATGCGACATTTCGTTGAAATCTTAATGAAATTTTGTAACAATGCGAACTCTTCTTTATGAACAAACCCATTTTAAGCTTTCACTATAGAAAAGTGAAAAGCTTTTTGATAAAATTACAATCTTTCACTCCATCGACAAGAAGACAAAAAGCGAGAGATTATGATATTGTATTTGACATATGAGTAGAGAGAAACAAAAACACATAAGCACAAAATGGTAGTTATTTGTGTTTCTATGAGACGCAATCTTGGTTTTGGCAGTTCGAACATCAATTTAAAATCTCGAAAGTTTTCAGCTGAAATCTCGAATTTCACTTTGGTGGGAACATAAGGTGTGTTCCATAACGAGTTTCAAATAGTTTGAAACCGCCAGATTCAGTAATTTTTAGTACGAAGTCGTTCCACAAGTGAAAGATTGTACTTTTTCGGACCAAAGAGAGCGCTCATGAGAGAGGAAAAAATTTCCCCTAGTTGCCAGATTTGGTCCGAGAAATTTCTGGTGGCTGTTTTGTATGATGATTTTCTTTAAATGTATGTGTCGTTTATGTAAATCTTTTCCTGAAGAAGAAAATTTAGTAATGAAAATTTGTGTAAATCTTGTTTGTTGTACTTTTTTTTAACAAATTGATGTTTCATGATTTAATATGTACTTAAAGAATATTTCTTTGTTTAAGTTTACTCATGATAGTTACCGCCAACTAATTAATTACAGCGCCAAAGCACTGTAAATTATATTATTTTTGTTTTGACTTCTAATAATTCTTTAATCATTTTTATACGTGTACATTTCTTTTTTCTTAACATTCAATTTCTGGTACAGTGATTTTATAAAAAAAAATTGATTGGATTATAACTGCACTACGGCAGTTCTAGTCAAATATTTCTTTTGGCGTGGTGCAAATTAGTGCCCAAACTGTTCCCAACATTTTGACAGTTTTTCTTCTCTCTGAGAGGATTTCAATCCCAACTGTCACAATTTGACATATAGTCCGAAATAGTGCGAAGAATTTAAGGAACACACTTATAGTATCGGGTTGTTCAATAAGAATGCTACAAGTTTTTTAAATACAAAAAAGCGGGTTTGGATATCAATGAAATTCTTTATTATTGTGAAAGTACGTTCGATGCCATTATGTACGGAACTCCATTTCTTTTGCATGGCCATCACGGGCACGCTTGCAGAAGTCCAGACGCTGAACTCAATTTTCGACGGCTTTCAAGCATAAATCGGCCGATACTGCTGCAATTTCACGTTCGATATTCGTACGAAGTTCATCAATCGTCGCTGGTTTGTTGGCATAGACCATAGACTTGACGAAGTCCCACTAGTCTAAGGGCGTCAAATTGCACGACCGAGGCGGCCAAGCGACTGGACCATTTCGTGAGATAACACGTTCTCCAAACTTGGTTTCCAATAAATTGATTGTGACATTCGCTGTGTGGCTTGTGACGCGCGCCGGCCGTCCTGTTGGAACCACATGTCCTCCAAGTCCATATCATCCAATTGGGGCCAAAAATATTCGGTTATCATTGAACGGTAGCGATCCCCATTCACAGTAACGTGCCGGTCTTGACCATCATGGAAGAAGTACGGCCCAATGACGCCGCCGGCCCATAAACCACACCAAACCGTAATTTTTTCGAGATGCAATGATGACTCATGGAGTACGTGTGGATTGCTGCCTGACCAATACCGCATATTTTGTTTATTGACGAAGCCATTCAGCCAGAAATGAGCCTCATCGCTGAAGATGATTTTTTGATGAAAATCCGAATCATTTTCAAGTTGTTGCTCAGCCCAATTCAAGAACATACGACATGTTATGTCTTGAAGTTTTTTAACAATTTTCGAAAAAAAAACCATAGGAAACATAAAACGAAAAATATGAAATTGTCAAAACATATTAACGACTAAAGAACCATGAATTATGTAGCCACGAACTATTCCATTCAAACAGTTTTTATCACTTTTTCAGGTAGTGATAAACTAACTTGATGTGAAATTAATAGAGAATGCGAAAAAACATAGAAAACATTGCACGACGGATTCTAAATTACCACAACTTCTTCAAGACTAGTTTACGAAAAATTATTAAGCCATAAACCATTTGGTATTAGCAGTTTTTACCCCTTTTTTAGGGGATATTTTGCTTACTTGATGTCATGATGGCATAGGACGCAAAAAAAAGAAAAACATAGACAAATTGAGCGATTAGATTAAATTTTTCACAACAAATTAAAGACTAACTTACGACAAATTATTCAATCCTAAAACTTTAAATAGAAGAAGGTTTTACCGATTTTTGAGATTTGTCAAGTTAGCAAAGCACCTAAAAAAAACAGAAAACATTGAACGATAAGTTCTAAATTGTCCCTACTAACGACTAATTAATGACAAATTATCCACTTATTCATTTTTCGATGCGTCAAAGTAACTTTGCTAACTTGACACTTATGATATTGAATGCAAACTGTCATTACATTAGACTGTGGAGTAACATATGTAGCTTTTGGTCATCGAATAACAGTTTTTGCATGTGTGCTTCCTAACCAAGCCCAAAATTAAAATCACAAATAACACCGGCAAAATTGTATGAAAATCTGCCTAGGAACCATAAAATTATTATATATGTTGGCCACAAAAAAAGTCACATTCGTGTTATTTTGTCAACAGGGCGCCAAAGCTATGAGTTTTTTGACGTCATTCGGGTGATCGTCAATATTTCATTCTTATGCTCATTATAATGTTATAATGATGATGTTTTTTGTGATGTCAAAGAATTGTCATGTTGGCAATTTAAATTGACTATTTAATTATAGCTTTACTAATTCTAACAAAGACCTGACGTCAATACCTACATTTAAGTTTTCAGAATTTAAATGCTAGATTTTTTTTTTTAAATTGTGATTAATTAGTAAATAGTTAAAACCTAATCATTCTTAATCACATGTTATCTTTGATTTATATCTTATAACCACATTCGAGTTTATATGGATGCAAGGGATACACATGCCTCAGGCCCGTGTTCCGAAGGGGCCCACACAAAAAAATATAGATACATCAATGAATAAAAAAAAAAATAATAAAAATTCCTAAATATGTTATAATTAAGAAAATTATAATCAATTTGAAATAGTAGTTTCTTTTTAGGAAGTGACAAGTATTCCAAGAATATCTCTTGATTTGGAGAAGTATAAAACATCTTAGCGGTTCGGATTCGACAAAAACATTGTAAGTCTATTTCACGCTCACAAGAATAGTTGAGAACAGAGTTGTGAAGAACAATAATTGTACTTAAGTACTTTGTAAGCACCCAGTACCTTTTGTTTGTACTTGTACTTGAAAAAAAACAAGTAAAATGTACTTGGTACTTGAAAAACACCAAGTATAAGTACTTTATGAAGTACTTTGTTCCAAGTACATGTACTTGGTATTTTAATACTGGCCAGTAAATTTTCAAGTACTTATCAAGTACAAGTATATTTCAAATACTTTTCAAGTACAATTCGCTAAGTAGTCTATTTGAGCTATCGAATAACGAAGACGATGGCGAATTGACGCCAAGACAACGAGACGCCATCAGCCATCGCGATCTGTGTTTGTGAGTTAAAGTAGTCATTAAAGTAGAATTGTACTTGATAAGTACCTGAAGTTGACTTTTACTTCAAAGTACTTGAAATAGACTTATACTTGAAAAGTACTTGAAATGGACTATTACTTGAAAAGTGTTCGAAAATGTACTGGGCAGTATTGCAGTACCAAATACATTTACTTAAAACAAGGTACTTGACAAAGCACTTGTACTTGGTGTTTTTTAAAGAACAAGTACAATGTACATGTTTTTTTTGTTGAAAGTATAATTCACTGGCCTCTTTGAAGCTGTCGCGCTACCAAATTTATTTATTTAAGGAGCCCGAGCATGAATCTTGCTTTAGGGCCTATCATACTGTTGAAGTGGCACTGCTTACAATAGCAAATACTTGTGACCCAGTCTGGTTTTTTTTTTACTACTTCAAAAAACGAAAAATAATCAATTTTTTAACATGATACGTGGGCGCCGCTCCAGTCGGCGCCGGTGGCGGCAGTTTATTTAACTAAGCTTATTCAAATACGTATGTCCGTATGCATATGTATCTACATAAATATTATGACGCACGTTTAATTTTTGGTATTTGTCTTTTTTTTTAAGTTGCCAGAAACATGATCAAACAAGTCGGAAGCCCCCAAAAATTGTTAGCACAAATGTTTGATTATAATGAATTTTTTTTTTTTGTTTGAGTTAGTTTGATGTGAAATTGAATTATTCATCAATTTTTGCAGACGCAGGTGTATCTACTCGCACGCGTCTATAAACAAAAAAGCGTGGGTTTAATGTGCGACTGTAGTAAGTATTGAAGAATGAATCCATTGAAAAATAATTTTAAATAAAAATTAAAATTATTTGTGATATTATTGGAGCATTTGATTTTTTAAAAGTGTTTTAGTTCAAAAATTCCAGCAAGTAATGAATTTAGACGCTAGATTTTAAATCTTGTTTCGATTTATATAATTTAGGCAAAATAATTGAGAATAGCGAATTGAACAATATCTATTGATCCAATTTTTAAAATGTTACTTGAAATCTAATATTATTACCTAAAGGGTGTCCCAAAATTAAACCAAGATTTGAATTTTTTGTCATTTGTGTAGTAAAGGATTAGCAACCCTAACAAAAAAACAAAACAATTTGAGAGCTGACAGTTTGGGGCTAGAAAAAATGGTGCGTTAGGTACACGAGAGAACAACTTTTATTTGTGTTCAAGGAAAATTTTACTAAGAGAGTGCGTATATGACAGAAAAACCGAGGAGGTCATTTTGTCCGATGTGCTTTTCCATATATAATTAAAATGTGCTTACTTTATGATGCAGAAATCTTAAAAAAAAATTGTGTTTCTATTTAATGCAAATCTTGCATAATTTTATAGAACACGTTTTTCAAACAGCGTCGAAATATTGATTAACAAGAAAAGCATTTTGTTCTCTAGTGTAATGCTCCATTTCTTATAACTGTCAGCTGTCAAGTTGTCGCTTTTAAGGGTTGCCAGCAGAGTTTCTAATCATTGTAACGATTTTGTGTTTTTCAAAATTATCTTTTTTAACCAATTATTTCAATTTCAGTTTTTTGTCTCAAATAAGCTGTGGGACGGTACATCACATTGCACCTTCTTTTAAAACATCATTATTATAAGCTAGACTATAAAATATGTACCTATCGTTGAAAAGCAGCCATTTTGTATTTGATTAATAATTAAGGTCTTAAACGAGAAAAAACTAAACATAAACACAGATGTTTGGTTCAGACACTTTTTAGTGTGTTCAGAAATATTTTCAAGTTGAGTAAATAATTTTTACTACGATTTACTCATTATATGCAAGATAGTGTTCCTGCTATTTTCTGACTATTTAAAATTCAACACATTTAAACTTTAAATATTTAAAAATCGAAGAGAAGGTCTGCTAAAACACATTTTTTCAAAGGCAACAAAAGAAAAAAAACAAAACCCGTTTGAATAATACTAAGTACATTTAGCTTTGCTGTGTTTACCTTTTAGATTTGGAGAGATAAATTTGAAAGGAAACAAATTATGATCAATCTGCAAAAATCATTTTTTTAAAAAAGAACAAAATAGTGCGCGAATGACATGACGGGTTGGTATTTCAAAATTATTTTGAAACACGATTTTTGTGTTTGTCCGCAAAAAATGATGAATTTAATATCAGTTTACAGCATGAATGCTAAAATGGGGACTGTACGTTATTTTGCAAACAAAAATCCCGAACAGATAAAGCTCGCACTTTTTTTTTAAATCTCAATTAATCACAAATTAATAACCCTGCTCATCATACTGTTGCAATTACACAATATTGCTTTTAATAATCTCGCATTGAAAAATCTCGCAAATATCATTAAAATCTCGGAAATTAAAAACTTGCAAACTTAAATAACTTTCTTTTGTTTGTGGCAGAAACATGGTTAGTTAATATTTTTTGAGAACACACCCAGAGAATTTATATGTTTAGGAAATATCGTAAAATTGAATTGCATTGAAACAGATAAATTTTTCAACCAAAATCTCACAAATTAAAATCTCATTCGATTATGAGATTTTGAAAAGCGATAAGTTTTCTAATGCGAGATTTTAATTTGCGAAACCCAAAAAACTGTTGTCTTTTCGGGCAATTTCGTACGCAGTATTTCTTGGGCCACTACGAGGTCTCTGCTTCGAAAATTTGAAGAAAAAACTCGGTTAAGCAATTAAAGAATACGGAAGCTTTATATTTTTTTAAGGCTAAAGCAAAATCATTTGTCGTTCTTAAGAGTTGATTAACAATAATTCAAGTTTACCGCAATTGTGAAAAATGAAAATGGTTAATTAACGCAAAATTTAGCTTGAACTCCCTTTTAATAGTTTGTTTAAATGCTGTGCACATGAATTAGCTGTTGGTTGAACGTCAAATGTTAAGAATTAAATATTTAACATCAAAAATATTTATTATTTATTAAAATTCTGAACACGTTTAATTCAAAAAGTCACAATCACAATGACTTTGGTTAATTTTACCAAGCAAATTTGATTAATTTTCCGCATCAATTTCTTTGGATAATTTTAACCAATTTGTGTAAATCATTTCTGATACAAAATTTAACAGTTCCAAATTATCAAATGGTTAACTAATCAAGTGTTTTACATCATTGCATGAATATCGTTAGTAGATTCTTGCTTTACAGAGCCAAAATCATAGCCCAAATTCTGATTATTATAAATTGAATATTGTCGATAACTTTTCTTAGCAAAAAAAATGGTCTCTAAATAAGCTAGAATGAAATAAAAAAAGAGTTAGTAAAAGCATTTACTTCGAACTTTTAAAATGTGTAGCTTTTTGATGTTGTTTTTGTTTTTTTTTTTTAATAGAAACTATACTTGTTTTATAAGAGGTGTTAAGAATAAGTTGGCAAAAGGCTAGAGTGCGCAGGTAAGCCCGGAACATGAAAAAAATCGTATTGGAAAGGATTTATCACCCGTTAAGAGTGTTCCGGGCTGAAGAAAACCAGTCATTTGCTAACTTTTTTTTGCATGTATAACACCGCTTTTTTTCAATCTCATGAGATACTTTGTTTTAGAATGAAGAATAAAAACGTAAATAATAGAAAATTTATTATTTTAGTTTTTAGTGGACTTTTGAATATAAATTCAATTTAAAGTTTTTGCGACCTTTAGTCTATTCTTCTTTAGTTTATTCTTCATTCTTCAACCTGCCAGACCATGGGCTTTACCATCATCAATTTCTAGTCGTCTGAATTTAACCAAAATTCCACTAGATAATATAATTTACAGTGCATTTGTGCTGTTTATTTAATACATGTCGGTAACCATCGACTAAAATTATGCGTCTTAGAAGGGTACAACAACATCTAACTGATGAGTCCAATTGTTGTACCTGGGCGAAACGCATTTGGACTAAAGGTCGCAAAAACTTTAAATTGAATACTTTGTTTTATAAAACTTGTAAGCATTTTGTTGTACTAAAATAACATTTTGTAAAAAATGTCCATATCAAATAATACAATTATGATTATGCAATTAATGAAAATCATGAATAATAAATTGAATTTAAACCAACCAAAAAAAAAATTAAAAATACCGTTAGGTATAAAAATTTGAGTATCAAAATTCAATTTTTTTTTTTCAAAATTTACAAGCATTTTTATTTTGTATTATTAAAATTTGTATTAGGTACAAAAGTTAGATAAAAGTTTGAAATTTTATGTTATTTAACATTTTTTTTGCAAAAAAATGCTATAGTGTATAAGCTTGATTCGCTTTGCAAACATAACATATTTTTAACATACGAGTATTTTCTTTTTTTTAAAAGGATTAGACAAATAATAGAGCACAAACATAAATTTTGATGATGTCCTAGAGAACAAGTTTTATTCCCATAGAAACCTTAATCGTTTTGGTCGGACAAGTACACGCTTCACAACATTTTTCATGAAATCACCATTTCCTACATTTCCTACACCTAAAATGTTTTTAGCTATAGCATTTTCTAAAAAAAAATATCGGTTCTCTAGTTTCCTTTTTAAATACACTTGTTTTTTATTCAAATATTTTTTTTTTTGAAAAAGTAATTTTTAAACTGGAAATTTAGAAAAAATTAGTTATTCTTTTTTTTCAAGTTTTTTTTTTTTTTTTTTTGTTAAATCTAAGTTATTCGGTATGTGTTGCTCCTACGAAATAAAGTGTCATAATCTTTTTTGTCCTGTGCCTGTGTATTCAAATTTTTCCACTAGACGCTCAATTGTTGATCTGTTAGGACGATTATGACGACCATAAATTGGACGTAGCGCTCTAAACGTTGAGGTCACTGACTCCAAATTTCGGTAGTAAACTTTAATAATTTTGACTCGTTGTTGGCTCGTAACGGGTGATTTTTTAAGAGGTTTAGAACTTAAAAAAAAAAAACTCAAAAAATTCAAAAAAATTAATAAAATATTTATTTGAATCGATAGTTTGAACCTTGCAATTTAATGTTTAAAGATAATTTCATGCAAATGTTGACCGCGGCTGCGTCTCAGGTAGCCCATCCGCTGAGTCCAATTTTGGCATACTCTTTCACACATATCGGCCGGTATCTCACGAATGAATGCATGGATGTTGGCTTCCAGTGCGTCAATCGAAGCGGGCTTGTCCCTATAGACATTAGCCTTGACATACCCCCACAAAAAATAATCTAATGGTGTCAAATCGCACGATCTAGGCGGCCAATTGACCGGCCCGAAACGTGAAATTAACTGTTCACCAAACTCGCCTCGCAATTGCGCCATTGTTTCGCGTGCTGTGTGGCATGTGGCACCGTCTTGTTGAAACCACATATCATGCAAGTCAAGAACTTCCATTTCGGGCAAAAAAAAGTTTGTTATCATCGCTCGGTAGCGTTCACCATTGACAGTAACGCTGCGATTCGCATCATCTTTGAAGAAATATGGCCCAATAATGCCGCCGGCCCATAAACCGCACCAAACAGTGGCTTTTTCGGGATGCATTGGTAGCTGTTGCAATGCCTCTGGCTGATCTTCACTCCAAATGCGGCAATTATGCTTATTTACGTACCCATTCAACCAAAAATGAGCCTCATCGCTGAACACAATTTTTCGATAAAAAAGCGGATCCTCGGCCAGCTTTCCAAGAGCCCATTCACCAAAAATTCGGCGTTGTGGTAGGTCGGCTGGCTTTAGTTCTTGCACCAGCTGTATCTTAAAAGGCTTTACGCCCAAATCCTTCCGCAAAATTTTCCACGTAGTGCTGTAACAAAGGCCTAACTGCTGGGAACGGCGCCGAATCGACATTTCGCGGTCTTCTGTCACACTAGCTGATACGGCCGCAATATTTTCTTCACTACGCACAGTACGTAAACGTGTTGGTGGTTTAATGTCCAACAAAGTAAATTTGGTGCGAAATTTGGTCACAATCTTCCGAATAGACTGCTCAGAAGGTCGAGAATGCCGACCATAAAATGGAAGCAGCGCGCGATGAACATTTCGAACCGAGCACGAATTTTGATAGTAAAATTCAATAGTTTGCAAGCGTTGTTCATTTGTAAGACGATCCATGGTTAAATTGCAAACCAAACTGAAGCTGTTTGACAGTGACACAAGGTACTAAACACACGTCAGCTGTCAAAACCAGTGTTGCCAAAACCAAACCAGCAAAAAAATCACCCGTTATATCTTTCCATCATGAAATGGCAAACCTTACTGAAGAGAAATGTCAAAAGAGCGGCAAGAAATATAGCGTCGTTTGCTGTCCCTGTCGCTCTACTTTTGTAGCGTCCGTGTTAAAAAAACCCTTTATTATTCTGCCTAGCCGTTTATTTTGTAAGCCTGTAAGCTTTAGTCTAAGAGCCAATGGTCGGCAGACTTACGGCATTTCAGTACGATTCATATTAAGTGGAGCCATATTCCTGGACCTCCTGAGCATGGAATGGGCATTCCTAATCCAAAGTCATAGTACCTCTGGGAGCACTGGGGGCTGGTGTCTTAAAAGTCAAAAAAATCGACCTCGAAAACGTGATAGCAGTACGTTTGCCTCTTGGTTATGTTAGACTACATAGTTTTTGCTATTCAAAGATCACTAAGGCAGACATAGTGCGTATTACCTCTAGAAGTATCGGGATTTTTAAAAAAAGGCTAGGAAAAATCCCAACAAAATTAAGCTTTTTTTCCTAAGTACAAAAAAGCACTTTTTCTTTAAGGAATTTGTTCAGATGTTTTATATATTAATATTAACAGTCCATTTAACTTAAAAAAAATAGTCTCAGACACCTGTTGTAGCACGTGGATTTATAAGGGAATTTTGAAATACAAAAATTTTAAAAAAATCTCCACACATTTTGCACTGTTTTTTCAATTAAAAATAAATGGGCTTCCTATTGAGCAATTAGTCTGCCTCTTTGACATAATAAGTAGTATAGTTTTTATTAAAAAAAAATATTGGCAGACAGATGAGAAAAATAGTTGTTTTTTAACGGAATTTTGAAAAAAAAATAAAAATCTTCATACAAATTCTGCTGTTTTAAAAAACTTAAAAAAACTCAGTTTTTACTATAGAAATATGTTTGTTGTCTCTTTAGTATAATAATAACTAAAGTTATAAATATTTTAAAAAATGATGTTCAGATACTTGGTGCAGTACCCAAATTTGTACGGGATTAAAACAAAACATTTTGAAAAACTCCATACAAATTCCGCTGTTTTTCAAAAGCAAAAAAAAAAATGTTTTTACAAAAGCAATATGTCTGTGTCTCTTATGGCAGACTCCTAGTATAGTACCTGCATTTATAACGGAATTCTGAAAAACAGCGGAATTTGTAGGGAGTTTTTGAAAGGCCTTTTTTTCATAATTCTGTTTCACTTTCACTTTCATAATTTTTTTTTATAGAATAGGATTTAAAAATTTACGGAGCCGAGAAGCAGACATATTACATATTAAATATTTTTGTTTTGCTTTTGAAAGACAGCGAAATTTGTAGGGAGTTTTTGAAATGCCTTTTTTCGAAATTTCGTTATAAATGCAAGTACTGACTGCACCAGGTGTCTGCTATAATTTTTTTCTAACAAAAGGGAGTGTAGATATTATTATATCGGAGAGGCAGAGATATTGCTTCTGTAAAAACATTTTTTTTCTTTTGAAAAACAGCGGAATTTGTATGGAGATTTTTTTAATTTTTGTATTTTAAAATTCCGTTACAAATCCAGGTACTGCAACAGGTATCTGAAAACTATTTTTTAGTTAAATGGACTTAGGAAAAAAAGGTTTATTTTGTTGGGATTTTTTAGCCTTTTTTTAAGAAATCACGTAATTTCTAGAGGTACTACGCCCTATGTCTGCCTTAATGATTTTTGAATAGCAAAAACTATGTAGTATAAGAAAACCAAGAGGCAGACGTACCGCTATCACGTTTTCGAGGTCGATTTTTTCGACTTTTGAGACCCCCGTACTATGACTTTGGATTAGGAATGCCCATTCCATGCTCAGGAGGTCCAAGACAATGGCTCCACTTAATATGATTCGTACTGAAATACCGTAAGTCTGCCAACCACTGGCTCTTAGAATACATTTAAAACAGCTGAAAAACTAAATTGCGGGCCCAACTGCTTTTAAAATATTTTCAATAATTGTAATAGTATCATATATCATTAAAATCTTGCGTTCGAATAGTTTTACAAATTTGAAATATGCCATATACTTAGTACCGAAGAAGATACTTCCAGGTCAAAACAGCAGAAAAATTATAAGAAATGATAAGTTTAAATGGGTATGCATCTGTAAGTTTTTGATAAAAAATGACTTTTTAAACATGTCATATCAAAGCATTGAGCCTCTACATTATTTTGTTTTTAAGAGTGGTTTTTATTGTAATTTTAATTTATTTCAATTGTAATTTTTCTTGGTCAAATTTTTGTAAAGCATCCACATTCGATAGAAAATTTAATTTTGAACAAAAATTCTTAAGTATTAAATTGTCAAATTCGACTTAGTTTCTGAGTAACACCAAAAATATTTAAAAGTGGCCGGTGTGGCCATTCTTTCAGAAACGCATAAGTAAATTCAGTAACATTTTCGGCTTTAAGCATCCTGATGGGCGAAGCAAACATATTCAATAATAAAAACCTTTGCACTGAGTTGTTCCTTTTTAAAAAGTCAATTCAACTGCCAGAAAATCAAAAATCCTAAATATTTTCGAAGCAAAATTATTGTATAGTTTTATTTGTAAAATAAATATCTAATTTTTTCGATGAATTTATTGTTAAAAAAAATATAACGTTTTTTTTTTATTTTGGTAAATCAAAATATTGTGAATCAAATACTCTTAGGTTATTATAATTGAATTAAAAAATACGTATAATAAATTGATACCCACGCTTATTACTTGCAAACTTTATCAAAATCAAATTCATTTGTAAGTCATGGAGCGAAATGTAAGTAGTTTGTGTGTAGACAACTCACGAGCCCATCGTTTATGATCATTGCACTTGAGTTAAGAAGCTCATGATAGCGATAAGAGTCATCTCGTGATCATTTTTTGGACTCTGACTTTTCTTATCATTTTTATCATAATATTTTTAAAGTAGGTACTTTGGTATATTGTGCATATTGCGGGTGCGCTTTTTCTTTTTCTTTTTTTATTAAATCAAGCACAAAATTAACAAAACTAAGACGATCAGGCATATTGCCTCTTTTTTTATCTTAAAAGTGGCCGGATAAAATTTCACAAAACTTGCGAGGCCTTGGTAAGTTAAGTTTTTTTTTTTGTTTGCTTTTGACTGGTTATATAGGAACTTTGAAGGTAAGTTATAGGGATCGGTTAAAAATCTTAAAATGATGATTTTGTTCAATCGATAAATCTATCTTTATTCAGTTTTTATGGTTTTTCAATTGCATTGAACCGAGTGGCATTTTTATAAGCCTAAGACATCGTAGTACCTCGTGGCATAATGGTTAGTGCGTAGGACTGTCATGCCAAAAGTATGGGTTCGATTCCCGGCCACTGCCATCTTAAAACAAAAATGTTTTTTCCGAGGTACTGCCTCTTGCGAGGAACTGACAAATCCCCCAAGAGTATACTTGTCATGAATAAGTGCTTTCTCACCTAGCCGTTCGGAGTCGGCAAAAAATTGTAGGTCCCCTCCATTCCTGCCAACAACACGCACACAGGAATGGTTGAGAGTTGTTAGTCACTAGGCCCTGGCTCTCCATGAGCTGTTGCGCCACTTAATTTATTTTTTATTTTATAAGATAAGACATCAGTTAACATAAAAGCGGTTGAACTTGTGCTTATAATCTGAAAAGTCTACCCAACCACTGATTTTGTGAAGAAGATAAGAAACTCTAAATATCTCCAAGATTAATACGTAAATATTAAAAACCGGAAGATTGTCAATCTACGCACATTTTTTAAATTCTTAACAATACATTTGAACCAAAGCAAAAATATACGACCTTGCTGGAAACTTTTGTTTAATTATTGATTTATTGCTCTTCCTTTGATTAAAAGCTTAAAAAAAAGGCATTCTTTGATAACGACACAAAAATGGAACAGCATGACTGTACCATTTCTTATCAATTTCATAATGGGCTAGCTGCCACTCTTTGCAACCAAGGGGAATAAACTATTTCATATAAAGACACATATAAGTATACACGTTTTCAAAAATACGCCTATCTTAAGAAAACATTTCTATTCTGCTACCTCACGTGATTTTTAAGACACTACGCCGCGACACGGTCGATAGCTTTATAAATTGAAAGACTGATAATTTGTAAATTCAAAATTTGAAATGTTATGATTTTGATCATAAAATTCATGAAATTCCCGACACAATTAGACTTGAGGGTTATTTCCTGCGAAGTTGTGACAATTCGATGTGATAGGTGTGGAATTTTTATGAATGTGAAACTACGTAGGAAGTGTGTCAGATAGTTCTCATTAATTTGTGTGAAATTTAAACCGATGATGGTATGAATCACATCGTTGCGTTGGTTGCTTGGCTTCTTTCTATACGCAAATATCATTATGATTGATTGGAGAAGACGTGCGATGATAAGCGAATTTGAAAGTTTATTGTTTTATAGATTTTTGATAATGTTTGATAAAATTTTTGGGCATTTAATAATTTTATTATAGATTTTTGTCACTAGATTACCATGTATATTTTTATATAGGTGACATAAAAATTGATAAAATATAATACGTTTTGAATAATTTAAGATAACAAGCAGATCTTTATTAATTTCTTTTTTATTCTAATCAAGATTTTGGTTTTTAATTGCATATTGGGCATTTATATCTTTATTAAAACGTAATTCTAACAATTCTAGTTAAATAACGCTTAATTGTTATCGATAATGAAAATTATGCCACTTAGATATTGTAGAGAAAAATGTATGCACATGAAGTTAGCAGGACATTTTTGAGAATTCATTTTTGAATAACTAATTCGCAATTAACTAGTAAGATAGACGAGTAAATAGAGAGTTTTTACAGTACAAAAAGTTGCGTAGTTCTAAAATTTTTAAATGTTATTTGGTGTATGTAGATGAAAATTCCCAATTTCCACAACTAAGCCCCTTCCGTCTCCTTTAAAATCCCGGAAACCACAGAACGGGACTCCAGTACATCAGGGACTGCATAAAACAGACGAAATCTATTTTTTTTTAAATCCTCGCCCCATTGTAATACCTACAGTCAACTCCCTTTAAGACGAATTTTCACGGGATATCAAAATCAGTTCGAGTTTGAGAGGGATTTGAAAAAAAATCGTTTTGGATAGAAATAAATACAGTAATGGAAATTTGAGATGGCGAACAATTCTTTTTTGAGGGAAATTCGATTTAGAGGAAGTTCGACTTATTCTTAAACAAATACGATATATGTACCGCCCAAAACTATAAAAATTTACAAATGGCAACTATTAACAGTAAATTTCATATGACGATCCTTTTAATTTTGAATTTTTTTATTAGGTATCGGCTCAACAGTTTTAGACTATTTTTTTTATGTACTAATTTTAATTTTTGTAAATTTAGTAAATTTCTTTCAGTAAAACTTTGCATAAAAAAGTTTTTGATTTATTTAAAAAAGTTTTAAAAATGTTTTCTTTAAAACTTCGATTTCTCACATTTGATATTTTTTTTTTTATTTTATTTCATTATGTCAATATGTCGATTTAGAGGAAGTTCGACTTAGAGGAATTTAACAGTAGTTACTTACAACCGGTAGCCAATTAATTTATCTACAAGATTGATAACAAACATTTTGCCCTAAAATCAACGGTTAAGGAGTTATTGTGCTATAAGGAGCGAGGAAACTGAACGTTTTTCAAAAATGAAATTTAAGCCTTTTTTGGTAGTTGTAAAAAAAATACTTTCCGAGTTATATTTGTAGGAAGTTATGTTCACTACAAAGATGTTATAGCCAAAAATCTGAAAAAAAGTGCCAATTTTGTTTGAGTTTTCCAGGATTTAAAAAGGGGCGGGGGGCGTGGTTATTTTCAACGATGTATTCGTGCTCCCACAAATGTTTTCCCATTCTCCCTTACATTGTATTTATATTATAAACGAAAGGCTATTAATTAACAAAGGATTACTCAGAGACGAAAAGAGATATCGAGAAGATTTAAACTGATCTTAAAAGAATTACAAATTTCCTTGAAAAAATGTACCTCACGTTACAATACAATACATAATACAACTTTGAAAACAGCAAAACACGTGTTTTTTTATGTGTAATCGATCGAAATAAATCCGCACGGATTGAAAACGGCCAACAAAGAGATACCGAAATTGAAAACGATAAAAATGGCGGAGTGGGGATCCATTTGTTGATTCATAGACATTCAGAAAAACGAACGGAATGACGTTTTTAACTGGGGGTTCTTTTTGTTTTCTGTTTTCAATCCGCTTGGTTCAATTCGATAGAATATCGGAACAGCCGTGTATTTTAGGATTTTTTAAAGTACTCATATGTTATTATGAAAAAAAAAAACATAAAACGGAAATAAGATAAAGTTAAAAATGTTTAAAACTTATAGAGGATGTTTTTTTTTAAGGGGAATGGAATTTTAATAATTTATACATAAATAAAATGGAGCTGGAGGTTAGGCTAAAAGGAACTAAGACGTTCATAGGTTTTTATTTTAAAAATCATTATTATATATTATTATTAAATCATCATTATTAAATGGTCATTGAAGATGGGAAAACTGTAGAGTGCTATTAAATTAGAGGGTGCATTTTGGAGGGAGGGGGTGCAAAAGTACCCTTTTTCGTTTTTTTTATATGACTAGAAAACGAAGCAAAATTTTGAGATAATGCTGCAAATCTTTTTTGTAGACAAAAAAAAATTAACCATTGATGTGGATTATAATTTTTTTTTTTTATTTATTCAAGGGTTAAAGAACGTTATATGTAAATCATAAAAGAAAAAGATTTAAAAGAATGAAATACGATAAAGTAACTAAAAATTAAACAAATTAACTTAAAGAACACTATAATTAATTCTTGATTGAATATGATTACATGGAAACAAAATATTTAAAATCGTTGGAGCGGTTTTCTTAAAAATTAATTTTGTATATATAAAATTTGAAAATTTTAAATTCAAAAATATGTTTTTGAAAATTTTTATATGCAATATTTTTTAATCCGATTTGTATATAAATTAATTATTCCAAATCTGCTTAGTCGATAATGAGAAAATTTAAAATTAAAAAAAGTAGCTGTTTGTATTTTTTTTTTTAGTTTTTGGAAGTATACCGCACTAATTTTAGCATACAGAAAATATTTAATAAAAATCGTAAGAGCCGTTTTTGAGGAAAAAAAATATTTTCTTTAACGGTTTTTTTACCATTTGTATGGAACGTACCGTTATTTTTTTTTTATAAAAAAAACGTTTGATCTAAAAAAAACTTTGAATATTTTTTAAATATAATTTTTTTTTAATTTTGGTAAGAACTATTTATATTGTTAAGAAATTTTTGTAAAAAAAAAAATGATTGAATTTAAAATGACCGTTGTGAAGAACATATAAAAAAATGCTTCTTTGGGAGGTAAACCATTAATACCCATTCCAGACAGACAGACATATTTGTGAGACCAATTTTTTCGCCTTCCCATCATAACGACAAGTCTGATCAAAATCTCGAGTTCAATTTTTTAAAAGCATAATTTTCCATAAAGTACCTTTCAGTGGCATGGCGTCAAAAATTAAAAAAAAAAAAGAAGCAAAAGTAAAACACCTGCAAACTAAAGAACCTTATTTCACTGTTTTTACAACAAGATAGTACATTTGCACGTGTTTTTTCTATATTAAATTAAATAGAAATTTTCAGTCGTTTTCCGATTTAGATTTCAGCACAGCCATTTTAAATCCTAAAACCCATGCCCATATATCTGTATTCACTTCCATGTTTCGGGAAAAAGTGACATGGTTCCATTTAAATTCTTATAACATGAGTTTTACTGGTCAGATCCTCAAGATTAAGGTCTTAAAATGATGATAAAATAATAGGCTACATTTATATTCAAACTTGAAGTTTGGTGGAAATTTCAAAAGGGAAGACGCACGGAATCATGTTATATAGACGCCACGCCACTGGTACCTGTATAAATCACAAGTAGAACCGATAAAAATTATTTTGTATGTGCAAAGGAGGATGGGCAAAGATAGAAATGAAATGCATTTCAAATGAAATGGTGTTTTGAGTACCTCATTTTTTCTTGCAATATATAGGTAGAAGTACTTATATGGCAAATTATGCATTCATAAAATAAATTTAACTCGAGATTAAGATCGGACTTGTCATCATGATAGGGAAGACGAAAAAAAGGTCTCATAATTATGTCCGTCTATCTGTCTGTCCGTTCGGTTACACCATAAGCGGCTAGATCGATTTTCTTAAGGCTTAGTAAATGTGGTTTTTGGTGGTTCTGCCCACACATTTTTTTAAGCTAAAAATAACGGTACTTGCAGTAAAAAGAATTGCTTTTTAACAATTTTACAAAATCTTATTTTTCTCAAAAACGGCTGAACAAATTTTCTTACTACCTTTGTGTAGGAAACGATTGTCCAAAAAATGGTTATTTATAGTACCTCCCAAATAACCATAAATAAAAAATAAAACAAAGAAAATAAATAACAAATTATTACCAAAATTTTTATAAATTTATTTCTTTGTTCTTAAATAAATGCGATATATGTACCGCCAAAAACTATAAAAATTTACAATTGGCAACTCTTAACAGTACCTTCATATGACGATTCTTTTAATGTTGCATTTTTTCATTAGGTATCGGCTCAACAGTTTTAGACTATTTTTTATGTACTAATTTCAATTTTTGTAAATATCTTTCATTAAAATTTTCAATACAAAAGTTTTTGATTTTTTTTTTGAAGTTTTATTTTTATATGACATAATTTGCATGCTAAAAGTTTTCGTTAAAAGTGTTTTTAGAACACTACAACGATATTAAATTTTTTTCCATACAATCATTTATTCAATCAAGAATATTAAGATGACTTTCTTTTTTTGACCTCAAACTATCAAAGAATTTTTTTAGCTAATTTAAATATCGTATTTTATGCCATTAAACATTTTTCTCTCACAATTTCCATGTTTTTAAATATAATTTCCTTAAACCCCTAGCGTCTTGAACATAACAGAAAGTACGTGCGACCTAGTCGTGCATTTTATTTATTATGGCAAAACCCAAAATTACCGGAGAACAGAGATAGAGCCAATAGAATGACCGCATCTATACCTGAAAGTATGAGCTATCTTGGAACTTTCATAAACCTGGATTACATAGATTTCTTACTTCCTAAAAAGCTGAAACTTTGGTCACAGTTATAATAAGGTAATTGTGCCCTTTACTCCAATGAATGCATTTCGCCCATGCATGGTTGTGGGCTCATCAGTTTAATGACAAGCAGATTATTTTCAATATTCTTGGCCATGGTAAATTAAATTTTTCTCTAAGTTACATGGGTGTTGATGAGGAGGCTTCAAAAAGTAAGTATGATTTTTTAAAAAGTTAATTAAAGTGGGTGAGAATCATGAGAATAAAAAATAGGACACATGTTATAATAATAGACTTTAGGGAAGCTCACAAGAGGATAATCAAAATCAATTTGCAAAAGGTCAAGAAACAAATATTTTGAATTTTATTTATTTACATATATGTGAAGTTTAAATATTCAAATATTTCGAAAAAAATGGAAATTCATTCGCTATTTGATGTAAAGCGCGCCGGCTGAGAATGAACATTATTAATACCAAGTATTACTTTCATCTTATAAACACAAAATTACGAACAAAAATTTAAATAAACACACTTTTAGAAGAAAATAAAATTAGTTTTGTGTTTTCAACTCCATTTGTTAGTTGATTTTATTCGAATATTGCTCCGTTTTAACGAACTATACTTGATTTTTTAACAACAATAGCGCGAGTCCACCCTATAGCAAGGACACATTTGATTTTTTTTTAGTCAAAGCACAAACCAAATAGAAACAAGCCTATTGTGAATGAATCAGCTATGGTTCCAACAATATTTTACATTGCATATTCTTAGGCGCTGCGGTTTAAATGCAGTCTTAACCATTTCAATTTCAAATATTAAAAATATCGGTTTTTATGTAAATGTTGTTTAAGTTAGCAGGATATCTTAGTTTAAAAAATAAGCTACAATTATAATAACATTTATATCTACTCACCTTGATAAGATAACGTTACAAATGATATCTGAACACAAGATTCTGTACAGCCAATTGGTTTCAGTGTTCGCACAAATTGTCCATCTTGAATCGTATACACGTTAACAGTGCCATCCTATAAATGATAAATTTCGACAATTTAATCAGTTTAATTTAAAAAAAAGTCAAATATTTCAACTTACTAAAGATCCCGATACAACCATATCCAATTCAGTGTAAATAGCCACACTAGATATTGCATCATCATGACCATAGAGTGTAGTCAGTGGTTTGGGCGAAAAGCTATTGTGTGTATTTAATTGAGCGGCGCTTGTATGCAATTGACTAGGAGCTGGAGTTGTTTGTCCATAACTATTTGATTGAATGCTCCATATAATACAGGTACAGTCTTTTGATCCTGTCACTAGATAGGACCCACAATTATCCAATGATAAACATGTTATAATATCTGAAAGAAAAATCAGACATTTTTTGTTTGTTTGAATGAAGATGATGAAATGATTTTATTTGATTTACCTAAATGCCTTGTAACCGATGCTATTGTCTTGCCTTTGTGTAAATTAAAGACTCGCAATGAATTATCCCAAATTCCACCAGAATACAAGTGCTTTCCATCTGTACTCACAGCAAACATCTGCGAATTAAGGCTGTACGATGGATGATATGGTCCAAAGATACGCTTGCGGTTTCTAAAACGAATAAGTGAACTTGACAAAATTCAAATGGAAATTAAGTTTTAAGCTATTTACTTAAGGTTCGTTGTGGTAGCATCGATTTCCAATAAGAAACCCCTATCCTTATCGAAGGATATCCAAGAATTACAACCAAGAATACTCGATTTCGAAATGCTCACTAGAACATCAGGACTAAGCTGTAGAAACGACCGCGGAGGGCTTCTCGGTGAGCTAAGGAAGACAATTGGATCTTTCGGTGTGGAAAGTTCACAATACACTTGAACAACTTTATCAAGGAATTGCGTGAGGTCAGGACGCTTTAATTCGGCACGGACTAGTTTTAATGATGTTTCATCTTGTGTAAGGCGTCTCGGATGAGGTTCGCGCATTAGCTGTGAAGGAACTTGACCAAAGTTATTGATCATTCCTGAAAAGGTTATAAATTATTTTTAGAAAACTTTAAACATATTGAAAGGTTGATCAAACAACTAACCTTCTACAGCTTCACGCTCGACGGGATTAGCGATTTTATCTAAATCAACAGCACCTTCATAAGAACAATAGTAGAAGACATTTAAGGCTTCAGCGGCTTTGGCACCTTTTTGTTTATAACTAAAATGGAATAGGCATGGGTTATGAGGTTTTGGTGCTCCATTTATACCACTCACCCAAAAATTAAATCAATCCAATGATGTAGATTCTGGGATACATATTCAGATTCGAGAGCACGTCGGTGGATGGCAATGAACTCTTCGGGTGTTGTTGCCCATGGCGGAAGTATCACATCATCGACTTTTTCCTTTGTCAACTGGAGATGTCCCAAGTCCAATCTTGAATGAAATTTTGAATATAAACATTCAAAGACAGTGAAAGCTCAAAAACTAACTTATTCATATTTTTAAGAAATTCCGGAAAATAGAAAAACTCTGGAATCAATTCTTTGACATCATTGGGATTGTCCATGAGAAGTTTCCAAGTTTGTGGTATCGAATGGAACTGACGATCTGCGACATCAAATCGGCCACTTTGTAATTCAATGTGAAGTGATGTAAACGGTTCCACTCGCAACAAATAATGTAATACACCAGCCGAGTTGGAATAATGTGTTCCGTAGTGGAATTTTGGTATCATGCCAGAGGGATCCTCAAAGCTGTCGTACTTTGTTCGAACTTCAGCTTCATTTTTAGGATTTATCTAAATTTTAAATTAAATTGAAGAAAATGGCGAATATTTGAAAGAAAACAAATTTACCACTCCCACTGGTTTAGATAGATTTCTAAATGACTTTGGATCGGTGAGATCGAGAATATCACTCGTATAGTCGGCCAATATCCAAGGAAACACTGGATACTGACTTAGATCATTATAGGAACGACCTTGATTAAATCAGAAATAAAAATCGATAAATCGTAATTTGTCAAGAAGCTTCAAGAAACAAACCTGCGATGGTATTTAGATACATAAGATACTCAAAATTCGAGATCTCTCTGTTAACCCACTTCTGAGTGAGTCCAGAAGATCTCAAAAGTTCGGCAGGAGAACGACCGGAACCGTAGAGGATATTTGGTGGTTGCAGACTGAGGATCTTCGTAAATACTTTATTTCGTGTCTGTGGATAGAAAAAACTAGATGAATTTTTGTGTTTATTTAAAAAATGCGATGACAACTTACTTTCGTTGTGAAATTTAGAAAATAGCTAGTTTGATCAACTAAAAATATTTCCAAAGCACTTCGACGAAGATTGTATTTACGCAAATGGACCTCACGAATTTTATTGATTGAGAATCTATACAAAAGAAAATTAAACAATTATACTTAAAATATTCTTATTGTTTACCTAAAATCATTCTTTTCGCCATCTTCTGTCGGTGGACTCAAATCAACAAATGTAAACACAGCCTGATTGACTTCTATGCGTCCTTTCACTTTGGTCATTAAAGTTATTAATTCACATTCCTGAGAGATCACAGCTTTTTCTAGTGGGACATCTTGTTGCGATTGTGCTTCGATTGTTATTCGAAGTTCTTCTTCCAACAATGAATTGTCATCATCGAGAAAATCTCGTACCACAGCAGTTTTGATAGTCGAATCGAATTCGGAAAGTTCTCTGTAAGTGAAGTATAAATTTTTGTTTTGTAATTCATTTTGTGAGAAAAAATAAATTTATTTACTTTGTATCACAAGCGTTTGCAGCATTATCTCTAAGGTTAGCAGCATTTTCGTGCTTATTTGGATAGAGTTGAGGTTCGAGTTTTAAACGCATGCGCGCTACATTTTCGTGACTAGATAGGGTCCAAAATTCTTCGACTGGTTTTCTGAAAATTAAAAAAAAAATAAACAAAGATAAGATATTTTGTTATTTTTAAGCAATAAAAAAACAAGAATACTGTATGGAGACTTCTTATTTTATTAAAATACAACATGGAGGTTACTTTTAAATGAAGAGACGAGAAGTTGTAACCCAAGGGTGGAATCGACTAAGTTGATTTGTAATAATTGAATTTCAATAGTTTTCAAGAAAATGCTAGAAACGCGAACAAGGATAGGGAAAAATATTCTTATTCGTATATTCGGGCGAAGATTGCGTTTCGGGAAAATTTATTAGTCAAGAAATATTTCCCATATTGAAGATAATGGTTTTTGGAACTTGTTTAGGGAAAAATTGCAAGGCAAAAAAATAACTAACTCGAACAATTTTTCATCTAAAAAAAACGATGACATTTTTTTTGACTATTGTACTTGGGAAGTTCCAATACATATTTGTTTTTCATAATTTTCATATTGATAAAACTTGTTTCTAAGCCCAGGTTTATAGATTCATGCAAAGTGAAGTTTTTATGTAAAAAAATTCTTTTTTTCCTAGGTGTGCAAAACTGTCAAAAACTAAATGCAGATATTTTGGCGACAAGGAGGAAAAAATCTGTTTCGAAACAAATGCAACTCAATGGGTTTTCCCAAACCAAATTTTATGACAAAAACAATTTTTTTTGAAAAATGTTTGGTGTGTGAATTATTGATGTTTCATTTCTCTTTGAATTATGAACTAGGCTTAACCTGGCCTGAAAACTACACTTCACACGGATGTATAAACTAGGATTAAGGAAAAACATTTCGTGGGGAATTCCCGATAGTAGGAATGTGTTCTCAACACGGGAACATTTCGAGGGAAATATACTCCTGACAGAATTCGCGGCTGGATAACTTCAAATGAAATTAAAAACTCTTATTTTTCGGGCAATATGCATGCGGTCAGAGAAAAAGCGGTCTTAAAACCCAGGATCCTTAATTCAATTATAAAGGGTGTTTTTTAGACGTGTGGTTTTTGAAGAAGAAATAAAACGCATACAATTTAATGTTATGGCCAAGAATTTAGCTTTATTATAAAGATAAGGGTTTGCAATTATGTTTTAAAAATGATTTCGGGAAAAGTGGCCGCCGTGGCTGGCTTGAATAATACTTTAATACTCACTTTAATACGCGTCGAATACTCTCTTCTAAGGCGTCAATCGTCCCGGGCTTATCGGGCTGGACAAAAAAGTCCAGGGGTGTTAAATCGCACGGTCTTGGAGGCCACGCCACAAGTCCACGAGATGCAAGATAATGCGCTCACCAAAAGTTTCCTACAATACATTGATTGTTTCACGATGCGTCACGCGAACCGTACCATTATTTTGGTAATAAAGGGTTTTTCAACAGGGACGCTACAAAAGTAGAGCAACAGGGACAGCAAACGACACCATATTTTTTGCCTCTCTTTTGACATTTCTCTTCAGTAAGGTTTGCCATTTCATGATGGAAAGAAATACGAGCCAACAACGAGTCGAAATTATTAAAATTTACTACCGAAATTCGGAGTCAGTGGCCTCAACGTTAAGAGCGCTACATCCAATTTATGGTCGTCATAATCGTCCTAGCAGATCAACAATTGAGCGTCTAGTGGAAAAATTTGAATCCACAGGCACAGTACAAAATGTTCCCGTGCCAGTGAGACAAAGAAGTGCCCGTAGTTTCGAGAATATTGCTGCCGCTGAGGCTTCAGTTGCAGAAAGCCTAAATGTGTCTTTCACACGTCGTTCTCAAGCGTTGGGCATCTCTGTGACGTCGTTGTGGCGAATTTTGCGAAAAGATCTTGGCCTACATCCTTACAAGATTAAATTGACGCAAGAACTGAAGCCGCTTGACTACCAGAAGCGTCGTATGTTCGTGAATTGGGCTGAGCAACAACTTGAAAATGATTCGGGTTTTCATCGAAAAATCATCTTCAGCGATGAGGCTCATTTCTGGCTGAATGGCTTCATCAATAAACAAAATATACCGGTATTGGTCAGGCAGCAATCCACACGTACTCCATGAGTCATCATTGCATCCCAAAAAAAATATATTTGGCCCCAATTGGATGATATTCACTTGGAGGACATGTGGTTCCAACAGGACGGCGCCTCAAGCCGCACAGCGAATATCACAATCAATTTATTGGAAACCAAGTTTGGAGATTGTGGTATCTCACGAAATGGTCCAGTCGCTTGGCCACCTCGGTCGTGCGATTTGACACCTTTAGACTATTTCCTGTGGGGCAACGTCAAGTCTATGGTCTATGCCAACAAGCCAGCGACGATTGATGAACTTCGTACGAATATCGAACGTGAAATTGCAGCAGTATCGGCCGATTTATGCTTGATAACCGTCGAAAATTGGGTTCAGCGTCTGGACTTCTGCAAGTGTGCCCGTGGTGGCCATGCAAAAGAAATCGAGTTCCATACATAATGGCATCACAGGAATAAAGAATTTCATTGATATCGAAAACCGTTTTTGTTTTATTTAAAAAAAACATTTGTAGCGCTCTTATTGAAAAACCCGATAAATTTGTACGAATTGCAAACGTTGTTCAGGAGTTAGTCTCTTCATTTAGGCAGTTTATATTTTTGAGATCTCAGAGGACTCAGAGCGCTTAGAAATATTAAGAGGATTCCTCTAAAAAATTCCTCACTTTTCCTCTTAAAAACTGAGACTGAAATTTTTTGGATTCGCTTGCTCAATTATTTTTTGTTGCAGTAAATTACATAAGAAAAAAAGAAAAATAGAGTTGCTTTGACTTCTATGTGAGGAATACTGTTTATATATTTAATTCTCCTGGTCAAAAAATTGAGGAAAAATACTGAGCGCTCAAGAAATATAAACAGGCTAATTATGAAATGGCAAACCAAACTGGGCATAAATCAAGTGACAGCTGTCAAAAAGACCAACTCCGAAAAAAGTATTGCCAGATTGAAAACCACACGTCTAAGAAAACACCATTTGCAAATCAAAAAAAATATCCCCCAATTTGTATAAAAGGAACAAAAACTTGATTTGCAGTCCATTTTGGATTAAAACTATTGGAAGTAGAAGTTCGAGAGAAAAACTCGCAAGTGCACACAGTCATTAAAGTAGTTATTCGAGTCACTCCCGAGAGTTTTATACTGAAAGTACTCTCAAATGGACAAGTATCAAGCACCCTCAGAAAAACAAAAATATAGTTTTTTTAAAGCAGCTCAATCACAATATGAGACCTTCATCTTAAATTAAGTTCGAGGCAATATTGATTTATTCGTCTATTATTTAAATAAGTCATGACAGTTTTTTCGTATGATAATTTTCTATCATGATAGTTTTCTTGCATGATAGTTGTCTTGCTTGATAGTTTTTTATCATGATAGTTTTTAATCATGAAAGCTTTCTATCATTATCGATTGTTTTCCGCATGATAGTTTTCTATCATTATAGTTTTCTATCATGATCCAAGACTGTTATGATATTTAGTTATCTTTTATGATAGTTTTCTACAAGGATAGATTTCTATCATAAGTTCTGTATGTATTTACTAATATATATTGCACTTCTTCTCCGAGATTGGAAAAAAAGAGCAAAAAGAGTACTCAGAACACTCAAACAAAAACAAATCAAAGGTAAAAATTTACAACCAGGGACCAGGAACAAGTATCAGACGCTCATGTTCATTTTATCTGAATATTTAAGTTTCGTATCAGCAAACGGGTCAATGTTTTAAATCTTTATGGAGACCTACTGATACACATTGACTGTAGAACTTTATAAGACCAAATTAGAATGTACAAGATTCTTAAATGAGAAAGTGATAAATTCCACAACATATAGGTTTATTGGTATGATAAGAAGACTAACGACATTTAACTACTCAATTAATGGAATGTTCAAACAATTTTAAAAGCGGTGCATTGATCTCATTTGCTACCAATTTAAATTCTTCAGTTTTTAAAGGTTTCTTACTCCACACTAAAATGCAATTTTTTTCAATAAAAATTCTTTACAAAACAATAATTCCACTGTTTTTTAAAATAACAAAACTACGTCATGTGATATTAGTATTCTTCACACCAATTCCAAGTGGCTATTTTTTTGGAGCTATTTGTTTAAAGCGTTTTTAAAAGCCAAAACAAACAATGAAGTGAAATCATCTAATAAAAAAAATCTAAATAATTATTTCACGTAGAGGTTGATACTTTATTGCAACCTCGTTCGAAAATCACTTTTGAATGAGGAATCACCTATTTGGAATTCTAATGAGCTTGATTAAAAGAATTTGAATCTTTTCCACCTTCACACACCACCAATACATTCCAATTCAATAATAAAAAGAGAATTTTTTTTTAGAAATAATTTTTTTATGTTTCTTCCGATTTTTGTTACAATTTCAATGAGGACAAAGAATAAAGAAAGAAGTGATGAAAGCAATTTACAACAATGACAATGAAGAGTTTACTGATTTTTTACAATAGATGTCACTCTTATTATTCCACGAACTCCGAATTTGGCGGCGATGAATTAGCTATGTGAGGTTGTTTTCAGGTAAGAGGGTTTCAGGCGAGATCCGGCACAAGCTTATGCTACGATGGTCTTGGCAGCAAGGACTGGGGCAGGGGCAACAATTGTTTTGGCAGCTACAACTGGGGCAACAGCTGCAACTGGGACATCCTTTTGAACGACGGCGTTGAATCCACTGATGTCGTCAGCGTAGTAGGAGACAATACGACGGGAACCATCGGGTTCGATCAGGGAGTAAGATCCACGGACAACATCACCGTCGCGGCTTTCCTCTTGGGTTTTCGAATCACCGGTAAGGGTGTCTTGGACATCGTAGGCAAATCTGTATTGTGGGAAGGAATCGACCTCCTCAGCGGCAACAAGTGGGGCTGGGGCTGCAACAACTGGAGCTGGGGCGGCAACGACTGGAGCTGGGGCGGCGAAGGCTCTGGCGGCAACAACTGGTGCTGGGGCGGCAACGATTGGCTGAGCAAAAGCACGGGCAACTGGTGTAGCGTAGGCAGCCCTCTGGATCAACGGAGCGGAGTAGTATTGGGCGGTGTAAGGCGAGGCGTACGCCAGAGGTGCTGGTCCTGCAGCAACCAGAGGAGCAGCTGCCGGGATAAGGCCAGCCTTAGCTGAGATAGCCAAAGTGGAAAGAACTGCAATCTGTGAATGAAGTCGAGAATTAGTGTAATCCGTTTAGTAATCCAAGGAGTGCTTTAGAGCAGTGGTGCGTGTGAAACGAGTTGAAAAGACAAAAGAACCAATACTTACAATAAGCGGACTCATTGTGGGCTTAGGAAGGATTGTTTCTCACTGTCTGATGCTCTAAAGTGAACTGACATACTGTTGAAACAGCAGTGCGTCTTTTTATACCCAAAAAATATATATTTCCATGCCTCATTTTGTTAATTTGAATATTTCATATACCAACATTATGCCGGAGAAGATGGGCCGCGCGCGAACTGATTTTGCCCCGTAAATTCAGCGTTTTCAATTTCCAAATAGTAATCCGTAGTCGTGGCACGTAAATCGGGTAATATACCATGGCAATATGCACGCTGGAATAATTGTTATTCAATTTTCATACAATTAAATTTTCAACTCCATGCAAGCCATCATGATGATGGGCTGCGGGCGTATAAGAGTTTGAAATAACCAAAAAAAAAAAAAATCATGTGAAGACTTTCAAGCCTTGTGAAGGCCTTTGGTCAAAGTTTTTTTTCGTATTTTTTTTTTTTTTTTGGCAATAGTGTGTCCTCTCACGCATAATCAAATAAAAACTATTAAACCAGATCGTTGAATACCAACATGTTCTTTACCTGATTTTACCATAGAAAAAGGTGAATTCGGGTAAAATGTTTAAACAAATTTGGTGGGTGAATTTTATTTAAACACAAGCAGAACACTATGCTAATAGGGCATAAGGAAGCTTTCCAAACTGTAGCTTTTTATTTGCGAAGTTAAAATTCAAAAATACCAATGCGAGTAGGTATCAATGTCAATAAGTGAAGACTTTCGAATTCATACATTTTGTGTGGGATAGTGGCGAATTGATGGTAAGGGAAAATGGCGTCTTGAGAGGTAGGTAAGGTCGTATTTGACATGTGTCCTTATTTTCATGAATTACCTCAAGCTCAAAATCAAAGTTTTTTTATTTAAATCATTTATACTAATTTTTTTCTTCGCAATTGAATTATTTTATTCGATGAAGGTCATAAATGTGGTGGCCATCTGGTATTTTATTTTGACATAATACCACCCATTTGTTTATATTTTTGATCAGCACAATTTATGGGCCCCATTACGATTGTCAATTATCAAATTGATAATTGATAAATTTTTAATTCGATCTTTAAAATCCCTACTGATCAATTTTTTGATCATGCAAAATGATACAGATGGTTGCGATCACAACGAAATTAAAAATTATTAAAGAATAGTTGATTAGTTTTTTGATCAATTGAGTTAAAAAAAATCCAAATTTCAAGGTTTATCAACAATTAATTTGATAATTGACAATCGTAATAGGGGTGTATGTTTTTTTACGAGTGCATAACTTGTGATATACACTAGCCAAAAAAATTAAAGGGACAAGATTTTTTTCAATTTTTGTTAGTGTTTCTTGAAGAACTCTTTGTGATTAGTGGTCGAATTGAGTTGCAACAAAAAGCATTAAACAGCTTGTTTTTTGTTTTGAGATTTATTTGTTAATAATTTTTCATGCAGTATCTACCATTATTGCGCTATTGCAATAAATGATAAGCGACAAAATCTTTCCTTTTTTTATTTTTGAAGGCCCTCATTTTGAAGGACAATCTTTTTTTGATTCAGTCAAATGTTATGGTCAAATAACTTGTTTTTTCAGCTTTTATTAAATTTTTGGTTGTTGTACAGCTTTGTTTTGCAGGGTTTATCTGACTTTTAATGAAAGCTTTTAGCTTTGATTAACTACTAGTATCTCAGCAAATTATGAAGCAATCAAAAATTAAAGGACAGTTTTAGAAATTTGAGTAAACTTTTTCCAAAGATTTTGTGGAACATATTTTTTTACTCTTCACCGTTAGTTTAAAAAACAGACCAACAAAACGACTTTTGGTGCTGTTTCGGTAACTCTTTTCGTTTTTCTTAACCAAGCTTTCAAAGTCTTACAAACCAATAAAAGGTACGTATCGTGTTGTTTTTAAACATTGTGTAATAGTCATCAATATGGATTTAAAGACAACAATTCCCATAGAATTTTTGAACAGTTTTGCATTGACTAGATATTTTTTTGACTTGAAGTAAAATTAAAAGTATATGCGTCAAAAAAAAAAAAAAAAATAAAAAAAATTGAAATAAAGTCTTGTTCCTTTAATTTTGTTGACTAGTGTAGTTGGCAAGTCTGTCTGCTTTTCTGATCAACTAAGAACTTGGATCGATTTTATTTTTACTTCTGATTTTCTTTATTCCTTGGACGTTCTTTTCACATTACTTTTTTTATCAGAAATAGGGGTATCTGCCATAAATTTTTTTGTTCGAAATTTAAGCGAATCTTTTTTTTACAAAATGTTTCATCAATTATTTTTGTATTCAATAAATGTTTAAATAAAGGCCATCTTTTTCAAAAAAACAAAAAAAATAATATTGATATAGTTATTAGTTATATACACTAGTACTATTTACTACAACCAGCCCCTTTATTTACCCTAAATTAATATAATGGACTAAAAATAAAAAAAATTTATTTTTGGATGCAAAAACAATTTGCATGCAAAAAATACCTTGAGGTAAATACATTTTTACTTGCGACATAGGTACTATAAGGCAAGTGTTGGATTCGTGCAAAAAAAACAGTTGAGATCACAATCAAACATGACACTACGATGATAGAGAACACCAAAAAAGTGGGCGGCACAATTCTGCCCGTTTGTCTGTTCGTCTACAGCCTAAACGGCTCGATCGATTTTCTTCAAACTTGGTACACAGTGGATATTAGTGGCATAATCACATAATCACAGGATTTTTTTAAATTTTTGTTATGACCAAAAATAACGGTACCTACCATACAATTTTTTTTTAGAAATTTAAAAAAAATCGTATTTTTCTCAAAAACGGCGGGACAATTTTTCTTAAAAAAAATTTGATAAATTACTTTTAGTAAAGGCTTCCTTTGAGTGGAAAACTATTTTTCGAAAAATGGTTATTAATGGTACCTCCCCAAGGAGGTTTCTTTCTTCAAAACGGTATGATTGATATTTTTTATACAGAGGCTTCCAAAAACTATAAATAGTTTTGGGTACTTTAATTAAAAAAAAAATATTTTTTTGGATTTTTAAAATATTTAATTTTTTTTTTTGAAAATCAAATATTTCGAAAACGATATGATCCATTGTTTAGAAACTCGATACTTAAGAGTTTTTAAGGACTCTCTAAAATATTCTTAGAAAATATTTTCCACACAAAAAATAAAGGAAAGAAAAATATTTTTTTCTCAAAAACGACTCCTACGATTTAGATTAAACTTTTTCCATTACTTAATTAATACAATCTACTACAAACAATTATACAGTTTTGCACTTAGCAACTATTAATAGTATCGTCATAGAACGTAATTTTTTATTTTGAATTTTCTCATTATCGGCTAAACGGATTTACATAAATTTTTTTTGCATAGAATATTGCATATCAAAATTTTCAAAAAAAAGTTAAACATTTTTCTCTCAAATTTTTATGTCTTACATATAATTTTCTCAAACCCTCAGCACCTTGAACATAAGAGCAAGGACGTACGACCCAGTCGTGCATTTTAATTATTTTGAAAGTGAAAACTGACCATCCAATATTAAATATTTTACCCACCAAACTTTTTTCGCATGCAAAACATTTGCCGGTCCATTGTTTTGCATGACATTCCATGACAACAATAGTTTTTTTTTGCATGAAACTGTAAACCAATCATGATAATTTTGTATTTCACCTCCATAATTTTTGAAATGCAAAAATATTTGCATGCATATATTTTTTCGAATGGGAATTGTAAACTAGGCTATATCAAAAAACTGAATTTCACCTTTTCATCGTTAACAAAGTCCTGTTCCAAATTAAGACGTCTTTTCAAAAAATGTTAAAGGCAAACAATAAAACGTCTATGACTTGACTACGATTATCTAGTTACCTTTCGAAAAGTATAATTGTTTTTTTGAAAATGAGAAAAATGTGATGCCAAAAATCTGTGATTTTGAAAATATAAAAATCTTTATGAAACAATACAAATTTCAATTTACTGAAATAAGTTTACCTTGTGGCGTGACCTTGAAAAACTTTATTCATTGATTGAAAGTTTTCAATGGACTAATTTTTAAAACTTGCGGCAAAAAGTCTCGCTTATGTTTTAGCATGTAAGGACCACCAAACTGTTTTTAGGGATTTTTTTGGAACGGTTACGTTTTTGCTCACCTACGAAGACCACTATGTTGTTCTAAGATTTTTCGATTTCAGTTAAAATAATCATTATTGTTCACAAAATACGTCGGTATTGTACAGGACAATCGTGATTTTATTGACACTGCTAGTGCCAACCCCTCAGAAGATATTGTTTGTCTATTTTGACTGAATCAATGAAAAATAGAAGAAATGTATCAACATTTAAATTTTTCTATCTATTATTACCAAAGTTATAAAAATTCAAAGTTTTTATTGGAAATTTTTTTTTAAATCGGTTAAGTTGATAGCAAAAAAGGCGAACAAAATAAAAAGAGTTAAAAAGAGTTTTTGGTTACATTTGTTTCCAAATTGTAAATCATGCCAAGAACTGCTTGATGGAACTTTTTTCGAGATTAGATGAAATACACGACTGGGTCGCCAGTACTTGCTCTTATATTGAAGAGGCTTAGAGCCAGATTGTTCATATTGGGTTAAAGATGCAATAAGTTTTTCACAGGATCTGGTTAAATAGATTTAACTAACCCATATTAGTTTATTAGCGATCTCGATAATTTACAACCCAAACTATGGATTCATTGTCTACAATTGTGGTCACAATAATCATTGATTAAAGTAGATTAGGTTTGAATAAACTGGCTCTAAGGGTTTTAAAATTGTATATGAAGGTAGGAAAATAATGATAGACAAATTTTTAAAAGCACGAAATTCGATATTTTAATTCGCTATAAAGGTTAAGTCGCTGTAAAGGTTAATTTAATTTCCCTTTTTTTGTTTTGCATACTAGGTGATTTGCGTAAAATCTGCCAAAAAATTCAGAGCATGTAGTTTGGAAAAAGACAAAAAAAATCCCACGGGAGGGGGGTAATATCTCTCCCCGTTTGGGCAGGAGGTGCAATTCTATAAGAAAAATCACATTAAATAGAATTGAAAAACAACGGCAACACTTACTCTTTGTTTTGCAGATTTTTAGAAAGCCAAAAGTCCATTCTTATGGTTTATTTTCAAATTAAGTTTTTTTAAAGAACAGTTTTGGCAAAAAATCTATTCAACTCAACATTTTGAAGAAAAATAAAATTTTTTTATGTTTTCATTTGAAAAATATTATTTGCAGAACTTATTTATTAAGAAAACTTAATTTGAAACGAAATCATAAGAGTAGACTTATGGCTTTTCAAAAAAAAAAAAAAACAATTGTTTTTTTATTATTTTTTTTTATTTAATGTACACTCAGAGAAAAAAGGCCCTATTAAATTTACGAGGTGTATAATTTCATATAAAGTTACATACATTTCAAAAATTTACCTGATTTTAATAACCTTATATTAAGTATTAAATTAGCCTGGCGGCCTATATTACCATATTTAAGTTGATTTCAGAAGATGAAGAGTTATTTTAACACTGAATTCTGGTAAACAAGAAATTTCCACAAGAATATAGCGCTAAACTCAAACTGAGATCGGTTTATTTTAACACTGATTGTTATGAATCTCTATCTTACCACAAATCAGGTTAAAGTAACATTTTTACAATGTTTACCTGTTGAATTAAATTTGGGCTCATCTTAAGGAAACACTCTGCCAGTAAATTTCAACGTGACACCAGTGTTACGTGACACCAGTGTTAAGGCACATACACACACAAGCCATCCAAACAAGGTAAGTTTCAACTTATTGATACTTGGCACAAGTTTTCTATGTAGCGAAAAGTATCAGAAAAGTGGCCCAGGGGTTCTCAGTTCAAAACTAAGAAGTATCACAAAGTATTTTTAAAATAAAATAATATACATAGTAATAAATTTCTATACTTCCAGAATAATGCAAAATGAATTGGACTGTAAGCAGCGTTAGAGATGGGACCCACAAGCATGGATCCAAGACATAATAATTACCGGGTACAGGGTTGATTCAACAATGAATCATGTTAAATCAACTAGATCTTCATGTTAACAGGACGTTGAACATTTTATTCATGTTTTTGACCTAGATTTTCATGTAAAGTTTACAGGTAAAATTAGTAAGATTCTCAAGTAAAATTTACAGTTTTACTTTTTTAAGGCAGTGTTAGCTTTACCTGATACCAATGTTGATTTAACATGACATTAAAATCAGGCATCAGGTTAAGCCGTTAACCTGATCTACCGAGTTGAAAAATAACAACCTGAAAATCAGGTATAATAAACCAGAAATTGGTTGATTATACCTCCTTTTTTCTCTGAGTTTTTTGACTTGTTGTTTATACAATTAAAAGAACGATTTAAATGCTTTTTTTATATTTTTATATTTTTCTTATAGTTATTTTCTTTTTTTAATTCTAAGCAACTTAAACATTAGAGCAAGTACGTGCGATCCAGTCGTGCATTTTATTTTGTTTAAAAGTGATTTTTGACAAAATACGATCATGTAAAGTTATTAAGAAAAATAACCGTACCATTATTTTTGTATTAAAAAGCAAATGAAAAAAAAAAGCTTGTGGGGGGAAGGATAAAAAAAACTCTAATGTACCAATGTGAAAGCCTGAAGAAAATCGATTCAGCCGTTTAGGTTATAGCTCAGCGAACAGACAGACAGAATTGTAAGAAGTGAGGATCACTTGTTTCGTCTTCCCTATCATTTTAGTAACAATTTTATCAAAATCTTAGGTTCGAAAAAAACGTGTACAAAAAATAACAACAAATAAAAAACAGGAACAAAAAAAATCAAATGCCAAGAGAATTATACATTACTCGTTGACAAAATGCGTGAGAGAGAAAGGATAATGATATGCGCACCATGATATCATTATACCATGATTATGTTCTATATTCCTTGAACCAATGCTAGAAATGACGTTTTTTATTATATTCCGCATTCTTTTGCGCATGTGCTTATGACAATTTAAAATACAAACAAAGTACTGAAAGTGGTTTTTAAGTGCTTTTAGAATTTGTTTTAACACACGTACGAAATATTTAGTAAATAAACCAATTTATTTAAATAGATTAAAAAAACATTAGAGAATTTTTATAAAACAAACACAAATCTAAAAAATCGCAAGGGCTGAATAGTGAGACAGTTCTTAAAAGCGAGAGACACCTCGTAGTATGTATTTTTGAAATTTTGAAAAATGCTTTTTCCTAATATTTTGAAATGTAAATTAAAAGATCGAACTAAACATAGATGCAATTTTGTTTCATTTTTATTCATTAATTATTATTCATTTAATTATTTTGAAGTATGTCTTTATTCTAATAACATGAATCATTAATTATGTACAAGTACATATTATTTCTTTTTTATGAAATAATTGAATAAGGTAATAATTCCGTCTTAATATATTTGTATCATCTCTCTGCAGTACCTTCATATCTTTCTTTTAAAATTGCACTTTATGGGCAGTGAAATCAAATTTACATTCTTTTTATTTTATTTCAATTTGACTTTATGACATTCATTTGTTTTAAACTGAATTCTTCGTCAATGTTTAATTTTTTGTCATTTCTTAGGTAAAATTAAACAAACAAGAAACTCATGCCAAGTGTTAATGAATCATGTTTCGCATACGAAAATATTAAATTTTGTCACAATCACACACACACACATTTATTGTGTTTAAAATTATTATTTGTTGAGTTAATAAATAACCCAAAAAGTTGGCAACATGCATTAATAATGGTCACAAATATATTAACAGCGTTGAACTCACGCATCTAGTTTTAGAATGTGGGCCACACAATCCTTTGCCAATAATTATAATTTAAACTAGAGCTTCAAGTTTAACTCAATGTGCTTTTTTGGTTTGGTGTGGTGAATTGAAATTTACCACAATTAAGCTCGCATAAACTTCTTATTCGAAATCCAATTTAAAGCTGAATTTTCCAAGATACCAATTCATTAATAGTTGAGTCTAGTTGACAGCTTGACGACGCACGCAAGTACTCATAGATCATACGAATACTAAAAGTCGTATATTTGCTAGTAGTCAGATTCAAAGACGTGACTAGCATTACATTTTAGTTATTTTAGTTTTGACCTTGGGGTTTATATTAATTTTAACAATGTAAGTCTTGGAGTAAGTCGAGTCAATGATGAACGCACATTGTGAGGTAATACTCAAGCGTTTTGAAAATAAAAGTAAAACTTATTATGATTAAGCTAGACCAACTTACACGAAAGTTTTTGTTGACAGCAGTAATTACTTTTTTTTAGAATTTCTGTTGTTAGAAAGTTTTCGGTCAAATCGACTCTAGAATTATCTTCTTTGTCAAAAAGAAACCCAAACATTTCTAAGCATTTTCAAAAGAAGCATAATAGTATATTGAAAAGGCTGTAAAATTATTGGTATAAAGGAACAATTACGTGCAAGGGTTTTTATTGTTGAATATGTTTGCTTGGCCCATAAGCATGTTTAAAACCAAAAACGATACTAAATTCACCCATGCATTTCTGAGCACTGGCCACTTTTCGATATTTTCGGTATAACTCCGAAACTAAGCTGAATTTGACAATTTTACAATTCAAACTTTTTGTTTGAAATAAAATTTCCTATCGAAATGGATGATTTAAAAATTTGTATACAAACATTTAAGCAGGAAAAGTTAATAAAAACTACGAGGGCGGGTCAATAAGTCCGTGACTTTTGGAATAAAACACAGATTTTTGATAAAAAAATAATTTTATTTTTCAACGTAGTCTCCCTTGAGCTCTATACACTTTGTCCAACGCTTCTCCAATTTTTGGATCCCTTCCAAAAAAAATGATTTGTCGAGGTCCTCAAAATAGGCCTTTGTTTGCGAGATGACTTCATCATTGGAGTCAAATCTTTTTCCACCAAGCCATTTCTTCAGGTTTGGGAACAAGAAGTAGTCGCTCGGAGCCAAATCTGGAGAATAGGGTGGATGAGGGAGCAATTCATAGCCCAATTCATGGTTTTTTGCCATGGCAACTGCACATGTGTGCACCCTTGCATTGTCTTGGTGGAAAAGAACTTTTTTCTTGGCCAAATGAGGTCGGTTTTTTTTCAAATCGTCATTGAATCGGTCCAATAAGTTGGCATAATATTCCCCATTGATTGTTCTTCCCTTTTGAAGGTAGTCAATGTGGATTATCCCGCGTGCATCCCAAAAAACAGTCGCCATAACTTTATTGGCTGACAAACCCACCTTGGCCTTCTTTGGACCCGATTCACCCTTAGAAACCCACTGTTTTGACTGTTGTTTGGTCTCTGGTGTGTTGTGATGGATCCATGTTTCGTCCACGGTTATAAAACGGCGCAAAAACTCCTCCATATTGCGATTAAGCAACGCCAAACCTCCCTGTGAAGTTGTTACACGATTGCGTTTGTGGTCGACTGTGAGCAAACGCGGCACCCATCTTGCGGAAAGCTTTCTCATGCCCAAGTGATCATTCAAAATTGAAACCACTGAGCCATGCGAGATCCCTACGGCTTCCACAATCTCTCGCACTTTCAATCTTCGGTCGGCCAACACCATATCGTGAATTTTTTCGATCGTTTCGGGTGTAGAGACCTCAACTGGACGTCCAGGACGTTCGGCATCTCCAGTGCTTGTACGGCCACAACGAAATTCAGTAAACCACTTTTTTACCATTGAAATCGATGGTGCAGAGTCCCCATAGTATTTATCAAGCCTAGCCTTGGTCTCGGTAATGGTTTTTTTTTCGCAAGAAATAATGGTTAATAAGCACACGAAATTCACTTTTTTATATTTTCTCCTCAAATTAGTGAGTAGTCTGATAAAAATAGCTGTCAAACTAACTGACGCAGCAAGTTTAAATTTTGACAGGAGTCAACTGACAGATGCCTGTTGACAGGAGCAGTGTTGCTGTTTCAGTAAAGAGGTCAGAAATTCAAAAAGTCACGGAAAAATCTTATCTTATCGCTTTAAATCTCAGAAAATGTATTGGAAGCCCAAAATTAATTATTAATTAATTAAAAGATCCATTTTCATACAAAATGGTTGTGTGTCCGTTATTCTATTATACCAGACAATCGGAAAACTGGGTTAGAAGTGAGCTGAATGACTATAAGCGCGGTTATTAGAAAAAATGTTAAAACTTTATCAGCTTGTAGAAATTAGTTAAGACTTAACTTAATCTCAGGAAGGCTATGAGTCAATATACTATTCCGTATGCTTTCATTAAAAAAATTGTCAAAAACAGTTTATTTTAATAAAAATATAGTGAGGCTATACATATGTTACAAACTTAATCTACAATAGCCAGAAAAAGTATTTTTACAAAAAAAAATCGTTTTCTTTATATATCTTTCTTTTTAACAATAGAAAAATTTTGAAAAAATATATTACAATGGATTCAAAATTAAGTTACCAAACAAAAGTTAAATTCAATATTACGGTTTTGAAATTATTGTAATTATTTTAAAATATAAGGGGAAGGAAATATATATTGAAAAAAAATTAAAAAAAAAACTCACAAATGTCGGGTAACTTTTGAGTACTTCTTTAGATGAAATAGCAGGATTAAATTATATATAAGATAAAATGAACGAGTGGGTCACACGTACTTGCTCTCAACTTCAAAACGATGAGGTTAAAAGAAAATTATTTGTAAAGATATAAAAATTATGAAAGAAAAATGTTTAAAATCATGAAATACGATATTTAAAATAACTAAAAAAAAAATTCTTTGAGACGCAATCTGAATTTTATGGAAAAAATACATTGAAATCCTTGGAGCGGTTTTTTTTGTTTTAAATAATTTTTTTATATCAAATTCTAAAAACATTTTTAATGAAAACTTTTGGTTTGCATAACTAAAGTAATTTTTTTTTTGCATATAAAATTAAAATTTCAAAGAAAAAAAAAAATAACTCGTTTTCAAGATATCGAATTTTACAAAGAAAAAAACTTTTTTTTAAAATGAAAAAGTTTTTTTTTGAAAATGTTTTTTTGTCTTATTTGACATTTGCATACAAAAATTAGTTTAAATCTGTTCAGCTGTTCAAATTAAAAATTCAAAAAAAAATAATTTCTATATGAAAGGTATTCTATTAATAGTTGCTATATGTTAATTTTAAGAATTTTTGGTATAATATATCGCACTAATTTTAGCATACAGAAAAAGTTTTATAAAAATCGTAAGAGCCGTTTTTCAGAAAACAATCCTTAACTATTTAACGTCATTTTTTCTTAAAATATTGAAGAAAGTTAAAAAAAAAACTTTTAAATACCGAGTTTGAAAAATATTTTTTTGAAAAAAAATTTAAGAAAAAAGATTAAGGTATATTATCTAGAAGCTTTTGTATACAAAAAATGAATAAAATCTAAAACTAATCTGAAAAAAATCGAAAATAAAAAATGTTTTTATGGGCTTTTAACAAAAGAAATTTATTGATTTTTTCTTTAAGAAAAGTTGTGGAGCCATTATTGAGAAAAATAAAATTTTGTAAACTTGATTAAAAAAAATGTATGTCAGGTACCGTTATTTTAAGTTCTAAAAAAAAGTGTTCGGGAGTCCTGGTCTGGGGATGTATGACTAAAACTGGAGTAGGGGAGGTGGTATTCATAGATGGCATTATAGATAAAATATTTTGCTTGAATATTCTAAGGGAAAATCTAGGGAAAAGTGCAAACAAATTGGGTTTCGCTGGCAACTTTAGTTCCAGCAAGATAATGACTCCAAAAATACTGTCCATGTAGTATATGAATGGATCTTAAAAAACATTGAACATACTTTGGGGACACCACCACAATCACCAGGCATGAATTCTATTGAATACCTGTGGGATGTGCTGGAAAAACGAACTAGAAAACATGCTTTTACCAATAAAAATAAGTTAAAACCGGTGATTAAGGATTACTAGAGTAAGATTGGCCAACAGGTTACTAAAAAAAATGATGCCAAACCATTACAGAAGAATTATTTCATCCAGCTTTTTATTTTTAATGCATATTTTGGATTAATCTTGAACAGTGCCAATACCTTTTTCCTGCTTAAATTGTATTTTTAGAAGTGTATTCTAATTTTTGTTTATTTGATCAATTAGAAAGTGTTTTTATTTGTACAAGCTAATAGAATGCCAATAAAAATAAATTATATAAAACAAATTTTATTAAAATACTTCATATTTATAGTTATAAAAAAATTTATTTTAATTAGTAGCAACTGTGTCAATACTCATTTGATTGCTACGTTTGTGCACATTTTATAAAAAAAATTTTACAAATAAAAAAACCAAACCATTCTTCACTGAATCTTATTCGCATAAGAAGCGGGAGTTCGGCTTATGACAACAACTGTCTAAAATTGGAAGCTAATTGTGAAAAACTCATTTGTCTCTGACCACTCTGTAAAATTCCTCAAACTTAGCTAAAAATGTGTTTTTTTTTTAATTTTGAAAGATGACTATCGTGGAAAACTCTATTGTCTAAAAAAATTAATATACAAATATTTTTGGCTTGGTTAGATGAATTTTAAAGGGTGGTAATTTTAGATAATAGTTTTTCGCAATGGCCATCTTTCAAATTTTGAAAATTAAAAGAAATCTATAAAAAAAAAACGAAATACAAAATTTCGAAAATATTTTTGTTTATTTTAAAATTTAAAATTAAAAGAAATCCATAAAAAAAAACAAATACAAAATTTCGAAAATAAAAAAAAAATATTTCTATGGATGGTCAAAAAAAGTTAAAGGGTGGTAATTGAGGTTAAAAAAAACACCTATCGAAAACATTAATCTAATTTGTAAAAATCAATGTTTGAGGCGCAACGTTTTTTTGGCCCACAGTTTTTCAAAATCGATTTTATCGAAAACTATGGGTGGTCAAAAAAAGTTAAGAGGTGGTCATTAAATGGTCATCATTTCAAAAAAATAATCGATACTTTTGCCGGCCAAGTGAACACAGCTCATTTAGGCCTTTCAAATGGCATACTTAATTTTTTGGAATGACCCAAATGAGGTGCCAAAAGCTTTTTTTGTGACCTTGAAACGAATTTTGAAAATTCATTTAAAAAAATCTATGGCTGACCAATTACTAAAACTAGCTGACCTTATTTATATTTCCCATTTATGAGGTGCCAAAGGTGCAGAGCCCAAGTTTTGGACTTGTAAAAAAAACAATTTCGAGATAACAATCAAACATGACATTACGATGACAGAGAAAACCAAAAATGTGTGGCAAAATTCTGTCGGTTGAGCTACAGCCTAAACGGCTGGATCGATTTCTTTAAGACGTGGTACTTAGTGGTTTTTGGTGATTCTGCCCACATGTTTTTTTTTCATTTTTTCAGAACTAAAAATAATGGTAACTGCCATTTTCTAGCAATTTAACAAAATCTAATTTTTCTCAAAAACGACTCCACAAATTTTCTTAAAAAGAAATCAATAAAATTCTTTTGGTAAAAGCAACCTTTGGATGGGAAACTATTTTTCAAAAAATGGTTACTAAAATAAATAATGGTACCTCCACAAAAAAAACTTTTTTTGTTTTTATTTTCGATTTTTTTCAAAACGATTATTTTGATTTAAATATTTTTTTTATACAGAAGCTTTGAAACAATGTTAATTGTTTTTTTTAACAAAATTTTCCTAAAAATATTTTTTTGATTTTAAAAAAGGATGTTCCAAATTTCTTTTTTTGAAAATAAAAAATAAAAAAAAAATATGCACATAAATAATTTACACACGATTTGAATACCAATTATACCAATTTTTTTCCTAAAATGTTTTAAGAATTTGATATATTTTATTTTTTTAAGAAAACCGTTCCACCGATTTTAAATATTTTTGTCCATACAATTATAGTTAATCAATAATAAAGAATTAAGAATTTTCTCTAAGAAAAATAATAATAATTTCCATGTCCTTACATATAATGTTCTTAAACCCTCAGCCAGAGTCTTAAACATAAGAGCAATTACATGCGACCCAGTCGTACATTTTATTTGTATTGATGTTGGTATCAACAGATTCTTTCCATAAAAGTTATTCATATAGTTTATTTGTATAAACTTACTTTATCATTTCTCGCTTCTTTTCCTTCTTTTATTAAAATTTTTCCATAATAATAATAATTTAGGTAGACACAAAGAAAAGAGAATTCTTTAGAGGTGTGTTTGGTAACTTGAAATTTTAAGATGTAAAAGCTCATAAAAAAAAACCAAGCTTAGTAAGAAATTCAAGTAACTAAACAGGCCTGGTAGGTTAAACGTCACTTTACTATTCCGTGACCGTTTCATTTTTTTTTAAACGGGACATTTTATCCTGTGACTTAACTTTTATTCCGCGAAGTTTAAGCTACTTTACTTCATAAAATTAAAACAATTTTGGATGTTTTTTTAAAGCTAGTTTGCTTTTTGAAAATTTTAAAAAGAAGTAAATAAAATTTTGCAATATTTTGTTTTTTTTTCAAATTTAAAGCTGGCCATACACGACCGAGCCATCCAATCCATTTGGCTCGGTTGGATTTCAGATTGACTGAAAATTCAAAATGAAAAAAAATTGGATCTTCACGAGGCCATTTGGTTCATTGGCTCTGTCGTGTATGGCCAGCTTAAGAATTAACTTTAATTTACCATTACGACAACTATTCAACTACTTAAAAAAATCCAATAGCTACGGCTGTTAAAGTCTCAAGTTTGAAGAAACCAATGTATATTTCACTGGTTGTTAAAATACAGTTAGACACAGACAGACAGAACCATGACTCAGTCATTTTAACCATCAAGATCGATTTCAGATTAATAAATGAATGTTACAGTTTTACAACCAACGACAAAAGTCCAAATAAAATGATGATAACATCAATTTATATTGGAACAAAAAATGTATCTTGGGAAAATTGTCATTCTCGCAGAGAAATACCTACTTGAAAGGAAGTATGACGGTGACAGACGTGTCTTTAAAAAAAAGCGCTATACTGTTAAATGAGAGCTAGATCAAAAATATTTGACAGCATTCTTTTAAAAGTAATCCTACTAATGCACCGCAATGAGCTTACAACATTTATAATGTCTCAAATCTAAAATCCCAATATGGTGAAAGTAATTTTTAATTTAATTTTAAAACATTTAGTTTTGTCTTACATCATTCAATTGCTTAAAAAAGCAATTAGTAAGCTGCCTTCAACCCTTATTCGGTTGGAACAATTGTCGTGCTCATTAAATGGTTACCTCAATGGTTTTTTAATTTTTTTTTTTTGTGTTAAGAGTGGTAATATACTTGTGGTACAAAATAAACACAAAAAAAAAAAATGTCGCAAGGTTTTGTTAGTAAACGCTATATGTACAAACATACTTATACCATGACGATTTATTTGGGTGAACAAATATATTGCAAACTTGATTTAGTAAAGTTACGTTTATTTGGCACAGTTTATTTAGGCTATATAGACGCCCAACTGTTTTTGGTAGAAATAAATTCATACTACTAAATGCCATTCACTTTGCCGGTAAAATAGACAGTTAACCAGACATGCTGCTAAAGCCAGCCGGCCGGCCGGCACAACGATCATTTATCAAATCTATAAATGCTCGATGACGCAGGTATTTAGAAGCGACTTTTTGCAAAACTTATCACCTTAATAGTTCTGGTATACCTAGGTTTGTATAAATTTTTATGCAGGTACTGCAAGAACTGTAATAGTTTAGATTTTTGATATTTTTGACAATGCAACTAGAATTATATCTAAAAAGGTAGGTACCTAACCTATCACAGAAAAAAAAAACAATGTTCATTTATTTAACTGGCTATACTTTATAAACTTTGCTACTTAAATAAAACAACAAACATTTGTAGTTTCTGAGTTTCAACACCTTACAGTCAGAAAAAAGGCGTTGTTCATGTCAAAATAACAATTCAAAGATTGCTAACCGATTATATGTTTACTGCAGCTAGCTACCTACTAGAGACACATTTAATAAATTACGTATTCTAATTGAGCTGCTAACACTCTGTGCCAAAGATTATACCATGATAGTGGTCTAGTCATATAGTAAGAGTAGTTCAATGTAATTGTTTTTTGTTTCTTTTATTTTTTACCAACACCTTCTTGTACTTGCCACTGATGAAGACAAAAAAAAACCTCGATTAGCCAAAATATTGACGAAATGATCAGAGATAAAAATGTACGACTACCAATTCGGCATAATTAGTGAATAAAGTTCACAACTTGGTTGCAGGTTCTCGCTTAAAGTAATGTTTTAAATATTAAAAATAGGATAGCAAAGTTTTAAAAAAATCAATGTTTTTTTTTTTTGGTCTAAAAAAATGAAAACTGAAAACTTGGTTGCACTCTATCAAAAAAATCTAACAAAGACTTCGACTTCGGAATTGCAAGCTGAGCTTATTTTTGTCAACATATCAGCACGTTTACCTCTCTAACTTAAGAAATTGGAAGTAAATACAAAATTCATGACTGGATCGCTTGTACTTAAGAGCGAGTAAGTGCGATCCAGTCGTGAACTTTATTTCACATAAAGTTGAATGGCCACTTTCATAAACAAACACTTAAATTGCTTTTATCTAAGCTTCTTTTAAATTTTATAATTTTATCAGACAACTTAAATTTCTCAGATTCACCAATGTAGAAAAGGGATATTTTAGGGAAATTTCAATTAAACTAAGTTTGCCTCACATCCCTGGATATAACAAAAGAGGTTGTTTAACTCGCACATGCGAAGTGTATGAAAAAAAAGTAAAAAAGCATTATAGTATAAATGGACAATTATTCTGACAGCAAGATATCAGCTGTTGTTGACTGGAATGGCTAAACAAAAAAGACTTTTAAACATTAATGAGACTAAAACAAGCTTTTAGTGTAGAAGGGCATTTAAAATCTTCTTAAAATTGGAGGTGGCTGGCTATTAAAATAGTTAAAAGCCTTTCGTGAAATCGGGTATAAGTTTCTTTTGAAACTTAAGAACTTTTAAAAATTAACAATTAATTTTAGAACAAATTGTAGAAAAAAGCATGTAAGTCAAACTGTATAAACAACTAGTTAAAATGTCTTGCAGCTCAAAAACAAGAATGCCATTTGATAACATGGGGGAATATGAATAGGTACATAAATTAAGGTGATCTTTATAATTGTTATTGCTTTATTTCAAATGGTTCTTCCTCCTAATTTCTTCCAAATGTTTTATAAAATTTAAGCTAAATATTTGAATGGATGTGTTGCTCTTATTTCTGCAAAATAAATAAAAAGCCTGTAAAATTTTAATCCTGTTTTACCGTTAACTGAAATTTTACAAAAATGTTTGAAGAAATTAGGGAGACACATCATTTGAAAATAAAACAATGGCCTTTTAAAGGACCACCCTACTGAACATGCGAGCAAAATTTTTAAATCGTTAGACCGGTTTTTAAAAAAAAATTAATTTTTATATATGTATATAACAATTTTGTAACTAAAAAACTAAATTATTTGTACCTCAATTTTTATTATTTATTAATATACAAGTTATGGTAGCAGCTCATCTTAATAAAGAAACTATCTTTTAAACATATGAAAGTAATTAAGAACAGATGTACCAACATAGTTCAATACAACACAAGAACGAAGGGATGCCTCATCAACCTTTGTTCATTCCAAGGAAAGGTAATAAAGAAGGATAGACCCAGGACGAGTCAAAAGACAATAATAAAAACCAAACAGGAAACGACGCCTTACATTAAGTATAGAAAATGTATAAATAAGGATACTTCATATTCTGTAGAGTTAGATTCTAAGAAGACATTAATAAAGAAAGAGCTCTTGCTCTTAAAGTTATTTTAAAATCAAAAATTGTGTTTTGATTTACATCGAACATAAAATTTACATACATTCAAAAACTTAAGTTCATAAAATTCATCAACCTTTTTGAAATATTTTGCATTTTCAAAAAAAAAATTAAAAATAAAAATTCTGGTTGAAACCGGTAGAGTCGGTTGAGAGAAAATTGTAAACAAAAAGGTACTTTTATTTTTTATCAAAAAGAACATCATACCTACAATAGTTTACTAATTTTTTACTTGCTATTATACATACATAAATACCTATTTATGGCAAGTTATGCATTGGTAAAAAAATTGAGCTCGAGATTTTTATTATACTTTTTGTCTGTCTGTTGGGCTACAGCCTGAACGACTTGATCGATTTTACTCAAACTTTGGTACATAGTGGTTTTAGGTGATTCTGCCTACATGTTTTTTTATTTTGAATCTAAAAATACTTGCCATACAATTTTTTTTTTTTGAAATTTTACAAAATCTAATATTTCTCCAAAAAACGGCTCTACAACCTAAAAAAAAATTAATAATTTTCTTTCAGTAAAGACTACCTTTGGTAAACCACTTTTTAGAAATGGTTATTAGTGGCAGGTTCCTCCCAAATAGAGATTGCAATCCCGAGATGTTTTTTCAATTCCGGGATTTCGGGACTGAAACATTTGAATCTTGGGATCCCGTATTATTACTATTTGTTCGTCTAAATTTTTTTGATTTCTCAAATTTAGAGGAAAGTTGCTGACGCAGAGAGTTGATACTTCATCTTGGGCCTCAGCTTGGCAAAAATAAACAAGTTTTATGTAAAATTTTTGTTCAGAAGAAACAAAAATAATAGTCATCAAGAAATAAAAAATAAATTCTTGTAAGATGAATAGATTTGTCTACAAGTTGCGTACCAAAAAGCCCTTACTATATGTCACTGATAAGTCCAAAGGAAATCACTTGACGAAACGCAAAATTTGTAAAGACTAAAGGCTGTAGAAAATTATTTTGAATCAATTCAACTAGTACAATCACAATTTTTTCTCACTATTTTTATATTTTTTCTATCGAACAAAGAACATTTAAGTTTTTGCATTGCTTTGTTTTTGAAATACAAAAAAAAGCAATGAATTCCTTGCACCCAAAAATTAGTTTAAATATCCCGATAAAATACAACAATAAAATAGGAATTCAACCCGAAGTTTACTTGAAAAAATTGGTCGTGGAGACTATTTTGTTAAGAACTGCTAGAATTACAGAAAAATAATGGGTTTTTAAGCCCTGCGTGGTAGGAAAAATTGAAAAAAAAGGTATTGAATACAAAAAAGAACAAACAAATTTCAAAATAATTTTACGCCGGTTAGTTGGTTTGGAAATAAGATATTTCAAATAAAAAAAAAAATAATTTGTATTGTACCATTTTAAAAGTAAATATCATATTCATTTTTCATTCATGCATTCGAAAAATTGGTGCTTAACAGCTAAAAAAAGGTTGTCCTGAATGAAAAATAGTATTTATCAAGAGAAAACTTTGCAAAACAAGCAACTACGCTGATAGCGCTTGCTTAAATTGAACTTAGGTTAGTTTTAATTGCTTGCGCATCATTTTTAAAATGTTTCCCAAGATTGTATTTCGGCGGGATTCGGGATCCCGGGATTGCAATATCTACTCCCAAAGCATCATTTTTTTTATTTTCGATTTTATTCAATACAATAATTTTGATTTTGATATTTTTTTTATACGGAAGTTTAGAAAACAATACAAATAGTTTTTTTTACTAAAATTGTCAAAAATATTTTTGGATTTTTGAAAAAAAATGTTTGATAAACAAATATTGTTAAAATTATACGGGCGATTTTTATAAAACTGCATTTAAGGGGTTTCTTACACTCTTTTAAGGATGTTAAGAAAAAATTTTACTTTTATAAAAAAATAAAGGCACCTTCCATGCAAAAAGTTATAAAAATTTACAAATAGCAGCTATTTTTAAAGTACTTCTCATAGAACGTTTTTTTAATTTTGAATTTTTTGATTATCATCTGAACAGATTAAAATTAATTTTTTGTATATAAATTTGTAATAAGATCAAAATATATTGCGTATCAAAAATTTAAAAAAAAAGTTTTTGATTTTTGATATTTCAAAAACGAGCTGACAATATTTTTTTTAGAAATTTAATTTTATATGCACACAAATAAATACTTAAGATTTGCTTAAAAATGTTTGAAGAATTTTATATATAAAATATTATTTTTTTAAAAAACCGCTATAAATATTTAAATTTTTTCCATACAATCATATTCAATTAAGAATCAAAATTGGGTTCTTTTTTCATCTCAAACTCTCAAAGAAGTTGTTTAGCTTTTAAATATTGTATTTCATGTTTTTAAACATTTGTCTTTCATAATTTCCAAGTTTTTACAAACATAATTTTTTTAATCGTTTTGACGTTAATGTATTATTAATTTATATAAATAAATATTATCAAAATAATATTAAAATATTAATACTAATTTAATAATTTGTATTGTATTTAAAAGTCTAATTTATATAAGGAAATTGATTTCTTAACGTTATTTTAACATTAGTACTAAGATGATAAAAATTGCTATTTTGTAATTAGTATTTATTCAGCATTACTGTGTTTGTACGTAAACAACATTCCACGCTGAAAATTAACATTTAATTTTTCGCATCTTGTGAGTTTCACCCGAAAAAACAAAAATTCCCTTTTTTGTGAGTACTCATTTTGTTATTATTCGCAATTAAGAGCTTAAATTGTCGCTTATTTTTGACGGGAAACGTAAAAAAAAACAAAAAATACTGACTGGTGCGTTTAGTCAAGTTTTTTTTATTTATTTAAGGCCAAGAAAAATTCAGGTGAAACTCATAATAGCTTTTAAATTTCCGAGGGAACAAAAATTTTCACGCGAAATATTTTCCATGTGAAAGCCCTAAGTCTCTACTTTATTTGTCCAGCACTTCTAGACCCAATCTTTGTTTAAAAAAAAGTTATATGCAATTTAGAAGAAAAAAAATTAAAAACCTTTGATTTTTTTTTATGTTGGTTTTTGTTAACTTTTCCTGTTTAAATTTTTTTATACAATTTTTCAAACTATTCATTTCGATAGAAAATTTAGAAAATTTTTTTGAACAAATAGTTTTAAGGCGTAAAATTGTCAAATTCGGCTTAGTTTCCAAGTTATACCAAAAATATTGAAAAACGGCCAGTGTGACCATTGTCTCAGAGCCGCATATGAATTTAGTAGCATTTAAGGTTTTAAGTATATTTATGGGCGAGAAAATAAACATATTTAATAATAAAAACCCTTACACGTAATTGTTCATTTTTAAAAGGTTTATTCTATCGATATCTTAAAAAGTAGGGTATCACTTTTTTCGTTTCTAAATGTAGTTTTAAGAAAAAAAAATTTATTCGAAGTAATTAACGTTTGTTAAAAATACAATTGTGATTTGTTTTAAGGGTTTTTAGAGAAAATGTTAAATTTTTATTTCTAAAGAACAGTGTTAATTTTTACCAAGTAAAGTTAAGCTTTTTAAACATGATCTCTTTTTAATTTAAATTTTATTACTTAGCCTGTAGAATAAGCGTTTTATATAGTTTTTTTTTTTATTTTCATATTTTTCTAGGTGATATATTCTGTTCATTCTCTATGGACTTACGGTTAGAAAGTTTTATTTCAGTAGAAGATTCTAAAACGCCCTTTAAGTATTTTTTTAAAATTTATCAAATCCTGATTTTATTGAAAGAACATTTTTTTTATTTGTTTTTTCCTCAAAATTTAAGATGGAGTATGTGCTCTAATGTGCCAAAAAATTCATAAATACTCAAAATCTTAAAAAAAATCAAAATAATTTAATCAAAAGAAACTTAAAATTAAAAAAAATGATCTTTTTCATTAACCAGTGTTCCTTGTCGAAGCTTTTTTTACTTCAATTATGGACTTTTGATGATTATTATTTTTTTAATGAAACTCTATTTTCTGTGTTTGGAAAATTTAATTTTAGCAGAAGATTCTGGAACTCCCTACAAGGTAATTTTTGTTTGGATTCACCAACATAATAAATAGCCTTGGATATTCTCTTTAAGAATAAAAATGTCAAAGGAAAAATTCAATATGGGCCACTTTGCGGCACCAGCGTTAAAATATTTAACATGATCGATTGTGTTGAAATATAAGGACATTGTTATTGGTTAACTTGATATTTTCTCTCAGTGTATTTACTGTATTTACAAGAAAAACATGAAATTATTTGAGCACAAATCAAGCACACCCTATTGAACTCACAGGCGAAAGGCCAACCAAAAATGTTAAAATTTTGTGTTACAACGTAAAACCGAAATGAAAGAGAACCCAAAAAAAAGACAACTTTTTTTCTATAATTAACTTGTGCTTTTAAGGAACCCAATGCGTATCTCAAATATGTTCATAAAAAAAGAAAAAAAATTGTAATATTTTTTTTTTATAATTTTTTATTTATTTTTGTACTGAATTACTTTGTTTCAGTAAATGCAGGATAATTCACTATTAGGTCTTGTTTTGTTTTGCTTTGTCTTCTTTGCTTTTCTTTTCATTTTTTGACTTGTTTTGTTTAACGATTACATACATAAATATATATTTTTTTTTATAAAAATTAAAATAATTAATTATATAAGACTGAGTAGATAAAATATTATGTAAATGTATAAATATGCAAGCAATCGTGATTATGTATATCATTTTCTATATATCGCATGTACATTATTACAAATAATAATATTAATAAAAAATAATATAATTATATAAAAATATTTAAATTAATTTTCCATGATTTATGCGCGCGTCGATTTATATGTATGTGCAGGGGCCGGCTGTTTTGCCGCCGCAGCTCTCAATGGTATCCGTGTCCTAAGGAGAGTCCATGGCCGTAGGAGATTCCTCCACCTAATGAATATCCACCTAATGCAAGTCCACCACCACCGATGGCGATTTTTGAGTAGGCTGGAGCTGAGGCAACAAGCGTAGGGGCCGCAGCAGCGTAGGCAATCTTGGAGATGGCTGGAGCTGCAGCTACATACGTGGGCGCAGCAGCGGCATAACTCACACTTGGAGCGGCAACCGAATAAGAGATCCTAGAGACGGCTGGAGCCGCTGCTACGAACGATGGGGCAGCTGCAGCGTATGCCACTTTAGAGATAGCCGGAGCTGCGGCTACGTACGTTGGAGCTGCTGCGGCGTAGGTCACCCTTGGAGCAGCGACAACAGTGGGAGCAGCGGCGGCATAAGTGATCTGTGGTGCAGGGGCAGCAATTGCAATCTGAGCTGGAGCTGCTACTGCGACGGGTGCTGGTGCTGCTACTGCAACGGGGGCTGGAGCAGCTACTGCAATCTGAGCTGGAGCAGCAACAGCTGCTACTTTCAGTGGTCCAGCGTTAATGACTCCGGCAGACTTTTGCACGATAGCATTGAATCCGTTGATCTTGTCAGCAGTGTAGACGACCTTGCGGATGGAACCGTCGGGTTCACTCAACGAATAGCTTCCATGGACCACTCCGTCCTTGAGAGACTCAGAGGCAGACTTAGAGTCACCGGTGCTGGGGTCAGAGACTCCATAGCTGAAGCTATATTGTGGATTTGGATCAACTGGTTCTGGAACGATAGCCTTAATGACTGGAGCAGCAGCTACTGCAACTGGTGCGGGTGCAGCAACAACAGCTGGTGCAGGTGCTGAGACGACAACTGGTGCTGGTCGAGATATGCTAATAGCCGGTGCAGCTTGAATCACTGGGGCGGGAGCTGCGTACGACACAGAAGGAGCAGCATAAGATATTGATGGAGCAGAATAAGAAACTGCTGGAGCAGCAGCATACGAGATTGATGGAGCAGCAGCCACGGAGACTGCTGGAGCAGCAGCATATGAGACTGATGGGGCAGCAGCATATGAGATAGAAGGGGCGGCAGCATATGAAATGGATGGAGCAGCGGCGGCGTATGAAATTGATGGAGCAGCAGCATATGATATCGCAGGGGCAGCGGCGGCGACTAGTTTAGGAGCAGCATACGACACCGAGACAGCTGGTGCTGCCGCAGCATATGAGATCGACGGAGCAGCTGCCAGGCTGATTCCACCACCATATCCTCCAATGGCTCCTAATCCATGACCACCATACAGATGACCTGCCTGAGCTACGGCAGCCAGGCAGATTGACAGAACAACCTGCAAAGAACACAATTTTGTTTGTTTTTACCGTTAACTGAGAATCTTATATCAAAAGGATGCTGGCACAAGCTACACCTGAGAGATTTACCTTTGCGAACATCATTTTGTGTCGACCTGCACTTAGAAGATTACAACTTTGGTTTGAGATACATTTCCTTGGATAACTTCACTTTTATAAGTGCGTCGCTCATAAAGAATGCCCCAGCCACCTGAGCCGGCCAGCTGCTGATCTGACGTTTGGATTGATTTCATCACTGAATAATTAGTTCAATTCCAAAATGATTGCCATTCTTCTCTTCTCTTTCTGACGACTGCGACTGTCACACGAAGCGCACTCAGCCACATGCTGATGATGGAGTATCCAATGTCTCGGTGTTTGATATGGCCATCCACGTAGCTGCTGGCCCAAAGCTGGAAACAAAAGTTGATTTGTGCTTCTGCAGAAGAATTTTCTGGGTGGTGTACTATATGAGCGACAGCAAGTGATCGCCTTTTTGATGGACACCACCATAATATTCAGAACCGGTCTAAGCTCCGATGACGATGACGACTGAGTCTCAGCTTCAGCACTTTGACTTTTAATGAATCAATTTAATTCGTAAATGCTTTTCCCCAAAAGAGATCACGCATTTATGGAGCACAACAAGATGCCAGATATGTCTGCTTTTGCTCTGCACTGACGAACCGTCTGACAGTTGAAACGTCACTGCATTACGCTCCGCGGGTACGAGTACTTACATTGATAGACTCGTGAGGTCGTCGACGTTTGAAAGACAATTTGAACAATTAATTTAATTGTAACAGCAGCGATCAAAAGCACGCATCTTGATGTGTGCTAGATATGAGATACGATTTTAGATGCAGCAGGTGTTGTAACGTATTGTTAGTAATAATAGCTAACACAAAATGCGTCTGTCTAGGTTTGATGGGAAAGGATTTTGAACTCATGTGAGAGCTTCACAAATATAAGCCTTATGTCATCATTATAATGGATGACAAAGCTATGGAGATCGTTGACCGACAACAACAAGTTTTCTTGAACTTCACCTAGAGATCCGAAAAGTCACAAGAAATATTTTTAACTCAAATACAATTTATTCGTTGTGGAGACTTGGATTTTGTTTGCTTATTAAAACCTGCGGAAAATAAACTGCGATGTAAGTGGAAACTGCATATGAAACAACCGATTTATTACTATGTATTCTTACACAAAAAGAAGTGAAACTTCAACAAAAAATAAATATTTACGCACGGAATGAAAACTTGGAAATGTTCATTTTTTTATGGAACACTATGGGAATCTTATATGAGCATTATTTTGAGCAGGTACAAACAGAAGCGATATCGGAAGGCAATTTGTTTTCGTTTTATTATTTTATATTTTTTGCACTGGAAAGTATTTTTTTTTTATTTTAAAAGAAAAATATAGCTTTTTTAAAAATTCTTTTTTAAACATGTCAAAAAAGTCGTCTGTTAAGTTGACTTTATAAAAATTCCCTGTTTCGATATTTAAGTAATTATTCTATGAATATAGGGTCCAAGAGGGTAATTGTGATTGAGTAGTTAACTATTTTTCATTAAATTTTTGTTATTAATTATTCTTTACTTACATAAAAATGTGTCTTCTAATCGTAACTCAACAATGGAATACCACAGTTAAACTGTATCTGGGACAGTAAATGTGGTAACTGAACTATTGAAAAAAAATTGAAATTCGTAGGATTCATAAAGTTTTCATGAAATCGGATATTTAAATTAACCCCTAAAAAATCCACTCAGGAAACCGACTCCTATGCGCTTTTTGGTGGAGACCTTTTGTTATGACTGGAATGTATTCTAAGGAGAAAATTTAGCTTGGGTGTAATTTTTGTAATTCTGTCGCTTGGGCGCCATTTTTTAAAATCAGTAATCCATTCAAGAAACCGAAATCCTGGCACTTTTTGTGTAAGTGAACCTTATTTTTTTTTGTTTACATTCATAATTTATTTTTGGCATGCAAAAGATGTCATTTTTGCAATTCTGTCACCAATTTTTAGTAAAGTTCTTACCAAAAAAAAACTAGAAGTCGAATTTTTGCAAATACTATTAATTATTAATTAATAAAGCAAACCCAATGCCAATATCATTGTTTGGTATGAAGATATTTGAAACAAAAAAAAGTTCGACAATTTCTGGTAAAATTTCTAGTAGCTTTTTTTGCCTTACAAAAAAAAAAAACTTTAACAAATTTTATATATATATTTATTTCAAACAAATGTAAATAAAATCACCCCGAAGTAAAGGGCTTTTCAACAGGGACGCTACAAAAGTAGAGCAACAGGACAGACAAACGACGCCATATTTCTTGCCGCTCTTTTGACATTTCTCTTCAGTAAGGTTCGCCATTTTATGATGGAAAGATATACGAGACAACAACGAGTCAAAATTATTAAAATTGACTACCGAAATTCGGAGTCAGTGGCCACAACGTTAAGAGCGTTACGTCCAATTTATGGTCGTCATAATCGTCCTAGCAGATCAACAATTGAGCGTCTAGTGGAAAAATTTGAATCCACAGTTGCAGAAAGCCCAAATGTATCTCTCACACTCTCACACATCGTTCTCAAGCGTTGGGCATCTCTGTGACGTCGTTGTGGCGAATTTTGCGAAAAGATCTTGGCCCATAGAATACCTATATTATCTAGAGAACCGACTTCAGGGCTTTTTCTCTTTCACGCTACAAACTCCACTGTGAGTATTTCATCCACATGGCTGAGCATGTGTTAGCTGCCCAATGCATTTTAAATGGAACCTCACCAATACAATTATAACTTAATGGATTTTGGCTCATTAGACTGAAAACAACAAAAAAATGAATCGAAAAATTGAAAACGTCACATTTAGAGCTATCACACGTATTCACGGACAGGGAATTTACGAGAGTTTTCTCTTAATGTGCTCAAATAAAATTTGCGGGTGTTTTAGGCAAGAGGGGTACGAGTCGCGACTCTAGATAATATAGGTACTCTATGTCTTGGCCTACATCCTTACAACATTAAATTGACGCAAGAACTGAAGCCGCTTGACCACCAGAAGCGTCGTATGTTCGTGAATTGGGCTGAGCAACAACTTGAAAATGATTCGGATTTTCATCGAAAAATCATCTTCAGCGATGAGGCTCATTTCTGGCTTAATGGCTTCATCAATAAACAAAATATACCGGTATTGGTCAGGCAGCAATCCACACGTACTCCATGAGTCATCATTGCATCCCAAAAAAATTACGGTTTGGTGTGGTTTATGGGCCGGCGGCGTCATTGGGCCGTACTTCTTCCGTGATGATAAAGACCGGCACGTTACTGTGAATGGGGATCGCTACCATTCAATGATAACCGAATATTTTTGGCCCCAATTGGATGATATGGACTTGGAGGACATGTGGTTCAAACAGGACGGCGCCACAAGCCGCACAGCGAATATCACAATCAATTTATTGGAAACCAAGTTTGGAGAACGTGTTATCTGACGAAATGTTTCAGTCGCTTGGCCGCCTCGGTCTTGCGATTTGACGCCGTTAGACTATTTCCTGTAGGGCTACGTTAAGTCTATGGTCTATGTCAACAAGCCAGCGACGATTGATGAACTTTGTACGAATATCGAACGTGAAATTGCAGCAGTATCGGCCAATTTATGCTTGAAAACCGTCGAAAATTAGGTTCAGCGTCTGGACTTCTGCAAGTGTGCCCGTGGTGGCCATGCAAAAGAAATCGAGTTCCATACATAATGGCATCGAACGTACTTTCACAGAAATAAAGAATTTCATTGATATCTAAAACCCTTTACATATGTGCGTATAAAAATAAAATTAAAAAAAAATTTAACCCGTTTTTGAGATATCGAATTTTCAAAAAATAAATTTGAAACTTAGAAAACTTTTTTTTTGAAAATTTTGATATGCAATATTTTTAAACCATATATATAGATATACAATCTGTATATAAGAAAAACTAATTTAAATTTGTTCAGCCGATATTGAGAAAATTCACAAGGAAAAATTCATAAAGAAAAACAAACATTTTTCTTAACGGTTTTTGAACATTTGTATGAGAGGTGCCTACCGTTCTTTTTTCATAAAAGTAAAATTTTTTATTCAAATACTTTACCGAGTGTAAAAAAAACACTTACCGAGTTTTTTTTTTAAATCGACCTTTTTGTTCATAACATTTGAAAAAAAAATTTGAACATTTTTAAAAATCCAAAAAATATTCTTTTTTTTTGAGAAAAACTATTTGTACATTGTTTAGAAGCTCCTGTGTGATATAAAATTGAAATCAAAATAACCGTTTCGAAGAAAAGCGAAAGTTAAAAATGGTTTTTTGGGGGGGGGTACCATTAATAACCATTTTTTGAAAAATGGAATACTATCCAAAGGTAGTTTTACCAAGATAAATGTATTGAATTGTTGTGGAGGAACAATAAGATTTTGTAAGATTGTTAAAAAAAATTTTATGGTAGGTACCATGTTTTGTAGTTATAAAAAAAATTAAAAAACCTGTGGGCAGAATTACCAAAAAACAACTATGCACCAAGATCGATACAGCCGTTTAGGCTGTAGCCGAACCGATAGACAGAATTTCGCCACCCACTTCTTTTGGTGTTTTCTCTCATCGTAATGTCATGTTTGATTGTTATCTCAATTTTTTTTTCTGCATGAATCCGAAAATTGCCTTACATGTGGTACCTATATCTAATTACTGAAAATATTTGACGTTTTTATAACGATCCTGAGATCTTTCGGATGGGATACATTTTTTGCTAAATTTCCCTCACATCAGGTTCCGAAAATCATGTGTGACTTTGAGAAACTTTAGTCCTTGATTACAATAATGCCTCTAGTACTGACCAATTTCTAGGACTAGTTGACCTTTTCTGACCTATTAGATTGCATTTTTTTTTTCTTGCTTGATTAAGTTCCTGACTTGACTTGTTTGAAAAAAAAAGAAATAGGCAGTACTGTTGAATTCAGCATCTCCAAATCATTAAGTGAACCAAATTTCATAAATATTTATCAAGAAATGGCGCAAAAAATTATTTCTCTCGTTAAAATTCAACAAACGGCCCACTGTTCAGCATAGCAAAAAAAAAGGATAAAATCTTACGTTTAAGATCATGTAGAGCAGGAGGGCATCTTAGAAAATTATTTGAATCCGTCGCAGTCCCGAATCAACTTATGGACGTGTGAAATCCAAGACAGAACAAGGACTCGAGCTGATTATATAAAGTTGCTGATTGATGCTTAGGTCCACACTGGAAAGAAGCACCAACAAAATACTTAAAGTAGTAGATGAAAGGCTTAAATCGGCTCTAAATGAAGAAAAAAAAATTTCCTAATGTTTTTCAGATTTTTATTTTCATCCCCTATATTCGCTGTAGGGGTTTCTTCTTTTTTTTTGCATATTAGGTGATTCGCGTAAAATCTGCGAAAAAATTCAAAGGTAGGGGGATAATAAAATTTGAAAAAATTAGAGATTTTTGTTTCTTCATTTGGAGCTGATTTAGGGCCATCCAAATACGAGAACCCCAAAAAAAAAAAAAACATTATAACAATCAGCCTAATGTACTAATTTGTTTTAGGTAAAGAAGCTCTTTCGAACAACGACGCATGGATTTCTTCAATTCGGTCAGCAATTCACTCATTCAATTAGAAATTGACAGCAATTTTCTTTAGTTTGAGTGCGATATTCAATATTCTTTAAGACTATGGGAGAATTTAATGTCTTGTGAGACCATTTTGAGGTTAAAATATTTCTTTAATTTTATTTTGTCTAGAGTACTTCATTATTATTTTGTCACCTTAACTGTTCGAATTTGTAACAGCTGTGAGAGCTTCTACTGTAGCCATATACACACCTCGTGCCAGTTTCATATTTATATTTAAGGAGTACTAATGAGTATTTCATAAATGTAAGGTGTTATATCAGGTCCCAAGTACTCTAAGGGCCTGTTTGTCCACGATGATGGGTTAAATCTGTAATATGACTTTTACAGATTCTAATTAAATGGGAATGTTTAGCAAAATTCCGCTGGATAAACCTTTTCTATGATTCAAGTTATGAGTCTATGATTCAAGTTATGAGTCCAACTATCATACCTGGGCGAAACGAAATGAAGTTAAGCTCATTTGAACTTTTAACTTGATCTATAAATACAATCGCTCCATTTAAACAGAAAAAATTTCTTTCTATGGTTGACAACTGAAAGAATGGATTTATTAATTTAAATTTTGGTTACGAAACACAAAGATTAACAAGTTGCAAAAATCATTGATTAAAAGTGATAATCTGTGAACAAAGTGGCCCTTAGTCTACGAAACCATTTGGAATGATCGTTAGATTTGATTAAGGATTTCAATGGAACTTAAAATCGGGATATTGATACAACATCTAATCTTTTAACACATTAAAACCTTACCTTTTTTAAAAACTGCATGGAATATGATGTAATGAACTGACATTTTAGTAATTTCTATGGCCATTCAATTAAGTCGATGTTAATAAGTCAATGGTCCTTTCCATTTCATGGGGCACAGACATACTATTTTGACCAAAACAACATTGAAAATTGTCTAAATCTGGAGCCTGAATGTGGATCAACATTAAAAGCGTTTCGATTGAATAGGGGACAACAACAACAACAAAAAAACGCAAACCACCTGTCAGACCTTGTATCCGTTTGGTATGTGCTTCGATGGCATGTCGACTGTTCAGCCGGCCGGCCGACCGGCCGCCTTTCGCAGTTATATATAATTAATTTGCCCGAATTGTCTTAAAGTGATTTCAATTCTGATGCAAGATTGTGATTTGTGATAATAATTAAAGGCATTGGTTGTGTTGTGCATGCACGCACTATGATGTCAGTATTATCGCAGCTTATGGAAGGTTTCTTTCTATTTCTAAGCCAATTTTTGTGCTAGCAAAGTGCTAAGTATAAAATTGCAAAATTGACAAGAAACTTTTTTAACCAACTCAACAATGTTATAATACGTTTAATTTGCGCTTGAAGATTGTATATTTTTTTTTATGGTGCGAAATTGTTGGGTTAGATTCTTTTTTATAAGGTGACACTTCTTCAAAAATAGGATTCTTTTAAACATGCTTTTGTAGTTGTGACAGCATGATGGGCGAAACATTTAATTTAAGTTTATTCGTTGAACCTTTCAGGTGTGTTAGATAAAATAGCTCTCGTAGTGAAGAAATTTAAAAAAATTGAAATAGGAAAATATTTGTGTTTAATAAAGTTATGTAGTAAAAAGAAAGTATATGTAAGGTAAGTTCTCCTTTTTAACTAAATTTTTAAACAAAAATTAAGCCTTATTATGAGTTTCACATGGAAAAAAATTCGCCAAAAAATTTTTGTTCCCCCAGAATTTTTAGCTTGAGTTTCGTGTGAACTTCTCTTGGCTTAACAAACAAAAAACTTGCGCAAAGGCACCAGTCAGTACCCTCTGTTTTTTTTTTTTGTTCGCCATCAAAAAATAAGTGACAATTCAAGCTCAAATTACGAATAATTACAAAATGTGTACTCGCAACAGAGGGGGAATTTTTGTTTTTCGGGTGAAATACGAAAGACAATTGTCAATTTTTTTCACGTGGGATGTTGTTCACGTAAAAGTCACAAAAAGGCTGATTGTTTTGTACGTCCTAGATCAGCGATGGAGAACCAATGGCACGCGTGCCATTGATGGGACGTTATGAAAATTGACGGGCCCGTTAAAAATTGAGAAATCCGTCTATATCAAAATTGATTTTCTTCTTCAGTTTGAAAAAGTTGACGTTTGGTATCTTGACAATATTTTCTTCTAACTATGCGTGCGTGAGTCTTTGTACTTTCAGAAATGAATAACATTGAAGATGCGTTTATAAACCGTTTCGTTTACTTTTATTAAAACGGATTCGAAACTAAAAATTTCAAAAATAAATTAATAAATTTAGGTTTACAAATTAGTGCTACGCATTGGGAAATCATTTTTTCTAGAAAACTAGCTCACGAGTCACGAGTGTGACCGTTTTCGAAAACTTCTGTGGAATTAGCTGGTTTTCCTTCTAAACTAGTGTTTCCCAACTTTTGTTTTGCTATTCCCTACGAAAACTTTTCCAAAAGTCTCTTTTCCCCCCAACATTGTTCCTACAAAATTTTATCATTCAAAAATTGAATTTTATCACTTAAAACATGAATGATTCAAAATCAAGAAGAAAACAACAGAATTAGAATCAATCCTTTTAATCCATCGATAAATTTTCCAGATGCTCAACAATTACCTCCGTATTTAGCGGTATCATTTTCTGTTTTCGAAAACGTCAAATCAAAGTCAATTTGATCGTCATATGATCGTCATTTTTTTACGCAGGTACTGCGATCGTCAAATATGCAATCGTCCTGCTAGAAAAAATCGGTTTGATCAACGTCAATTAATTTACTTGCAAACCCATTTGACGTTTACGAACACGCTCTCTGACTTTTCAATATTTTGTTCGTCAGCCCAATTTTTTTACTACACAGCTGCACTGCAGATGATTATTCGGTAAAATTTGAATTAGCAAATTCGAACAGAAAACTTTTGCAGTTTGCGTTTAAGAACATTCTACAATTGCATTTTTGACGCAGATGACGTTTTCTAAAAAGACCATTAACTTCACATTTTTAAGTCAATGAAACCCAATTTGTGTTGTAAATGTATGTAATATATAAATCAAAGTTATAAGACAAAATACAATCTTCGTTTTTGTTTCAACAAGAGTTGTTACTTGTGTTTTTAGAAGCTTTCCACTTTACTAACTCACCAAATTTCATTTTTGGTTTATCGCTGAAGAGAATTGCAAAATTTGGCAGAAGCAAATATTAAATCTGGAGTCTTTGAAATTAAAAAAGCGAGGAACTGAGATCTTTTTTCTCATTCGCACTCATCTGATTTTGACACAACGGTTGTAATGCACCAGAATGTAAAATTGCCCCCTTTAAAATCGAATTGCCACCTGTGAGACGTGGGCCTTACGCTGCGAAACACTGCTCTAAGCCAATGACATGTGCGAAAACATCGACTGCGGTGCAGCAGTAACAAAAAAAAAAGAGTAGATGAACAAGAGACCATGTTCGATAACATCAATTGCCTTCGCAAGTAAATTGACTTAGTTGATCAAACAATTGACAGTTGTAAAAAGTCTCATTTTCGTTTTTTTTTTTACTTATTTGTAGAAAAGCAAAGGTTAGCATTTTCGTATATATCATACATTTAATTTGCTTGTAAAGGAAAAGATTTTGGATAAAAATCGACTCAGAAGCAGTCGCTCAAACAAAGCTGATTAGTTGATGTTTTTAAGTTTAATAAATAGCTTTTTTGGCTATTAACTTTTTTAGATGAGATGCTCAAACTGGCTGTATATTTCATTCATAGCTAATTGAGTAAAAAATAATAAACAAATTTCGAATTTTTCGCAGTTAGGGTTACCATTTAAATTTTTAAAAAATTAAAATGATTGCGAAAATCAAATCAAAACACTTGCTCTTACAGAGGCATAGTTTTTGACATTTTTTTAGCTTATATAACTTATAGAAAAAGATAAAAATAGTGCCAGACAAGTTTTTCGGTTAAAAGTTCTTACCAGACGAGCTCAACGTCTTTAAAGTAGGTACCTATTATAAGAAACGACTTTTTCCTGTCCAAAACTGCAAATATGTAATTGTCAAACATTCTTCCAAGAAGCCGGATTTTTGAAGCTCTTTTCTTTTCTTATTAAATATGAAAAAAAGTGCCAGACATGGTTGATGGTTTAAGCTTCTTGCCAGATGGGCTCTAAGTTGATTATAAAAAGGGCCTTTTTAAAATTTTCTTTTTCAATATTTTTGACGTCGATATTTGAATTGATATTAAATTAAAAAATTACTTTTTCAAAAAACAAATTATAAATTCTTTTATTTTAAATTTTTTTGTTAAAAATGTAGGTCCTTTTTGTTAAATTATTCAAGTCAAAAATTAAGTAACCAATTAGTACATGTAAAACAGAACAAAGTCTTTGAAATAAAAAAAATTCGTACCATCATGGAACTTGGTGAAAACTTTTCATGTAACATGAGAATGAAAAATCTAAAATAATATTTGATATGGAAGGTTTTTTTTTAAGAGATAGAGGGGAGGAAGTGGTAGTGTATGAAACAAAAAATTAAATTGGTAAAACCGAATCACATAACACATGTTTTTTAGGTAGCTTTGGAAGCAGAGCTGAATCAAGTTACATAAAAACCGAGTCATCCATGAAAAAAATTATTGTAATTTTTATGTATAAAAGTTTTATTACCGAAAATTTAAAATAATGGTTTCTTGAGTCAACTTGGCATCAATGGCTCAGTGGTCACGAAAAGTAATAATCTGAAGAATCCATACAAATATCTGTGGTGAAAGGGTGTTTTTTTAAAAATAAAAATATCTTGAGTGAAAGGACGTTTTTGGGGGTTTGGTTAAATTGTATAACAAATTTTTGGAAAAAAAATATTTTTAGAAAAACATTTGATACTCTCCTTCACCCACAAAAATCGCTGTTTTACCATAGATATAGATATTTTTATAGACTCTTCTGGTAGTTCATAACACATAGTTACCAAGTTTCATGAGGGTACCATTTTTGTCACAGGATTTATGTTAATAATCCCACCAAACCCCAACCCCCAACAAATTTAAGAAATTAATACTGTTTGTTGGTGCACCATCCCACCCCATGTACTCCAACATTGAGTACAAAATTACAAGAATAAATCCACCGTTTAAAAGCAGTTTTTAGCGTGGAGAAAAACTGGGCTGCTTATTATTATTTTCTGCAGCACTGAACGCTGCCGTCGGACATTCCAATAATCTTTCCAGTCAGTGCTGGAAAATTGGTTGGTTGGTGGTTGGGAAAAATCGAAACGTCATATTTAGGTTACCACAAATAAAAACAAATAAATACTCGGTTTCGCTTTTGCTATCACTTGCACTTATTATCCAATTTTCTTTTATTGTTTTTTAGTTTTTGTGATGCAATTATTTAATAAATATTAGCATTTTTCAATTGGAAGAAGGGGGGGGGGGCGTGGAAACTGGAAACTGGCCATATGCAATCATTTGCATCAGAATAATAACTAATAGATAATAATATTCCAAATTAAATGTTTTCTTCCGATACCAAACGAAATCGCTGAGGTATTGTTTTGTTTAACTTCACTTTTTATTTTGATCCGCAAAACGGTTTTTATATTTTTTAATTTGCATTTATTCTCCTATTTCAACTCTTATAAATTACTATCACTTTTACTATGTAAAAAAACATCATAATCCAACGAATTTCCTAAAATAATCGTACTGGTGCTGGAGCTACACCAACAGCTGGTCTCGGTGCAACCAATGGTCCTCTTTGAACAATTGCATTGAATCCATTAATTGGATCGGCAGTGTAAATGACAGTACGAATAGTACCATCAGGTTCAGCGACAGAATATGAGCCCTTGACAACATCACCTTCCCTAGTTTCTTGTTGACTCTTGCTATCTCCAGTTAAAGCATCTTGAACATTGTAAGCAAATGTATATTGTGGATGTGGGTCATGTTCAGTGTTAATTGCGGCTACAGGTGCAACTGGAGCAACAAGTCCTTGATTTGCAAAAAGATGCCCACAACTTACCGCTGATATTAGGACACAAGCAATTGTAATCTGAGAGAAGAGTTGTATAAATTAATTTATTCAAAATTTAAGTAAGGATTATTTTTAGTTTACCTTGATTAAAACCATCTTTTTTTTTTTTAATTAAAACTCAGAAGCTTGTATTATTTAGTTCAATTATCAAATCGTTAATGATGTGGCCTTTAAAACTTGAAGCTTCTTTTAAATGAAAAAAAAATCATCAAAATTGTCCCCACGCCCAATCGGCCTATCATCACATAAAATGGGACAAACCATCATCGTTCAATGTCCATTAGCACTAATAGTGGAGTATGTCATCATGACTTGTATACACTCTAAATGTTTACTGAATCGATGCAACTGCAGATTTGATAATCAGAGCCAAAAGTGAAATTATTAAAGAACATTAGTATTCATGGTGGTCACTTGAGGCTTTGTCACAAGTTAACGCACGTACTCGTACACTTCTTGTTTAGACTTATGTCGCCCAATCCACAATGCCGGCGGCGCTTCTGTGCAAGACGTTGTTATCGCGTCATAAAAAAAACAGTGGTGCCAACAAATTTTTTAAGTTTCAGAAGAAAATTATTGTGTTTTGATATTACGTAGGGCATTAGTAAAATTTAAATTATTTTATAGTACAGCACAAATGCTACTTCATGTCAAAAAAGGTGCAGGGAAAAAATTCTATTTAAATATCTTCACTTGGGAATTAACTTCTCCTTAATTGGGAAATAAATTCTCTTTTGTGAAGTGAAATTTTTTCCCACTGGATGTGGGAAATAATTTAACTTTTTGTAGGGAAACTCCTTCACATTTACAGTACGCTCAGCTTATTGTGAGTTTCACGTGGACAAAATTTCACCCGGAAAATTGACATTTCACTTTTAGCAATTACAATTTTCATTCGCCTTACCTGGAAAATGAAAATTTCCCTCTTTTGTGAGTACTTCTTTCAAACACATAGTTTTTGACGGCAAACAAAAGAAAAACCGAGAGTACTGGTACCCTTGGCGCAAGTTTTTTGATCATTTTATGTCAAATTCAAATTCCGGCGGAACTAAATTTTTTCTGGTGAAATATTTTTCGGTTGAAGCTCACAATGAATATAAACACTTTTATTAGATAAAAGTATTTGTAGCGCTTACGTAAACTTGTTGTTCCACTTAGGTTGGATTAAGGGAAAAAATAAGTTCTCTCTTGGGAAACAATTTTTTTTTTCGCTCGCTAAGCTTTCAATTTCAAATAACTCTTGTAGGTTATTGAAAATATATTCTACCAAGTAAAATAATAAGCGTAGTAAGCGGAAAATTTTTGTTCCCAAGAGAGATTATTTCACGCTCATTTCCACAAAGTAACAATCTTATTCTGTTTCTGTTTTTTTCCTCGATTTTTTTTTTTTTTAATAGATGAGAAATAACTTCTCTTGATTTTCAGATGAAGTTATTTCCCACGTTTAATGGGAAAAACTTCACCAACAAAATTGAAACTATGTCACACTAGAGTTGCAATTATTTCCCTTGTGAAAGTAGTTCCCGTGAAGTTAGTTCCCTGCACAGTTAAAAAAATGTCTTTTAAGTGTTTTGTTTTTTTTTTGTGGTGATTGGTCGTGTTGATATGAAACAAAATGCATTCTTAACTCTAAAGCTTCATGTTTCTTGTTTTGAGATCTGCTTGCAATTTTTTGTACAGTACAGTTGCATTTTTGCAAAAAAAAACTACACAAGACAAACTGTAATATGTTTTAAGGTCGTTTTGTTAGACTATTGTTTTTTAGTCAATCTGGTTTGAAATACATTTTTCAAAAATATTAAAACAAAATTGAATACAAATTTTGCTTCTCTTTTTGTCTCTTGTAATTACATGAGCACAGTTTTTGTTTGCATTTGTTTGCAACCTGTCAAAAAACAGCTGAAATGTACATGTGTTAGTGACTTTTCTCACGTTACGTTACATTACAATCGTTTAGTTAAGTAGCAATAGAAAATTGATTATAGATGAGAATTTAAGTAACGAAATTGAAAGGCAATTTAAATAATTAAGCAAATTTAACTAAATGAGCTATAAGAGGCATTTTAAGAAAATCCAATAAATTCGGCTGTAAGTTCCTATCGTGGGATTTAGGTCTTTTTGTTTTTATTAAAAAAAATTTAAGAAATGTATGCCCAGAACATAACAATTTTTTAAAACTAAAAAAAAAAATAAAAAAAAGACCTCAAGCCCACGATAGGTACTTAATTTACAATTAAAAGTGTCACACAAAAGGATATATTTCTCTTCAAGTAAAAAGACACAAAATCAACAAACTTAAACTGCATTTTAATGGGTTATTTAGAAACACAAATAAATTATAAATGGAAAAATTACATCATCTGTCTGAACCGCGACCTACAGACCAAACCACTGAAGCAATTTTCTTCAAATTTTGACCTTAAGGTTTTTGTCTCTCTCTAAAGAGGAAATCGAAATTTGTTTAGCACTACAAAAATAACGGTACTTGCCATACAACCGTTAAAAAAAAGATAATTCATCTCAAAAACGACTCAAATAATATTGATAAGAAAATCAGTGAATTACTAAGTAATTTTTAAGCAAATCAAAATTTTTAAGCAAATGCTTCTTTCAAATGTCTCTAATATTGCTTATCAAAATTTTGAAAAAAGAAATAATTTTGTTTAATAAGAAAATATAATTTTTTCTTGGAAATTCAATATTTTAAAAACGGGTAGTTCTTTTCATGTAGGCATACTTCTTGTTGAATTCTAAGTGATTTTACTACAGTTTAAAGAACAATTTCAATAATTACTTTCAAATTTTAAAAGTTCTTTATTTCAGCTAACTTAACCGTAACATCAAGTACTTGCGATCCGGTCGTGTATTTTATTCTCAAAAGTTTCGAAAATCTTGGATAAATACCACTAAAAAAAAGGGTTGGGTGCAAAATCTAGTATTCAAAATTTCGATCTACGAAATTTCCCAATACAAAAATCTGGCTGCTCATAATTTCACAATTAAAAAATCTCACTTTTAAAAATATCTCAATTACAAAATCCCAAAAATTAAAATCTCGAAAAATTTAACGGTAGCAAATATATTTTGCCAGATTTCCTAACGTCTGCCAACACATAAATTGAGTGTCTACCAACTTTTAGACCATATTGTTATTTTTAATTGTTATTTTTGTTGAGAACAAGAAACGGAACATAGAAATTGTATATTCAGTTTCTTTTTTTTTGTTTCGCAAGAATTTTATTTTTCAGTTCAAAACTGTGAGCTTTAATTGACTCGAGATTTGAATCAGCGAATTTTTTATGCAAGATTTGAAAATGTGAGATTTTGGTTGATATTTGCGAAATTATTTGGTTAAGGATGTAATAGCGATATTTTGTATTTGTGAGATTATGAAAAACAAGATTATTAATTTACTAGAATTTTTCGAGATTTTGTTTTGATTTTGTTTTTTTCACCAGAAAAAGCTCTCTTGTTTGTGTTTTTTTTATTTACACAGCGAGGGTAAAATAGAACGGAGTATGCGATCAATATGCAATCGGCACTTAAAGGAGAATAGCGATGGTAAAAAGAACATTTTGCGAAGAATTACAACAACATTTGTCAAACTTCTGTACGTTACGGTACGCACATCCATATATGTATGTACCATATATTACACACATACGTGTACCTACATACATACATACATGTATGGATGCAATAATTTAGTATTTAAATTTTCTTAAACTTTAGTACACCCAACCTTTCCCTTAAGAAGTCAGAAACCCACTAATATCAAAACTTTATATAGTTCAATATAGTAAATTCTTTATTTTGGTCAAAGAATGCCATGAAATAGGCGGAACTAAAATAAAAATGAACTGGTCAATGCTCAACGTATATATATTTTAAAGAAATAGATATGTATGTAGGAAGGTGTAATTTAAAAAATAATTTCATTTGCTTATTTATTTTAAGGAAGTAGAATATGTGTGAGCTATGATTTGTATGTGTCAGTTGAATTTTCATCAATGATTATATAGAAAAGAATTCGCGATCTGATTGGTTGAATTTTATTATTATACAATAGGAATGTTACAAAATGGTTAATATGATGTCTCCAAGAAAATTAATGGAAGATCTGAAAGGATGGATGGAAAATGTAATTATTTCATATTACATAGTTCTATATATTCAGCAATAGATTTCAAGGTCAAACCATGGAGCCCAAAATTTAAAATTACAACAATAAATGAGCCCATAAGAAGCACTAGGTTCCTGCATAATTATGTTTTTGAATTTCGTTTGTGGTGGAAGCATCTTCATATAAGTGACGTCATCAGAATTAAGTTTTTGTTTGCCTGTAAAAACAAAACTGGAAGGGATAGAAAGACAAAATTTTATATTTTTTCAAATTACTAAGTTTTACGTCTTATGCACTTTTTTATTTTTTTTCAAAGATCGTATTTAAAAAGTCTACACATCTCGCTTGTTATCGAGCTGTTTTTAAGGGGTAAGGCTGGACTTGAGGATTTGGAAATTCCGCCATTTGAAGAGCCCAAAATTAGCATCAAATTATTGCATCATTAGTTTTTTGAAATTTTGTTTAGGAAGGTGTGGTGGACGCAGCTTGACGTCAAGCTGGGTCCCCCACCAGTTTGAGGGGGAAGGGAATTTAGTACCGGGGCGGGATTGCGGTACAAAATTAGCATCAAATGAGCATCAAATTATTTCATCATTACATTTTTGAATTTCGCGTTGTGGTAAAAAGTCTACACAGCTCGCTTGATAACAAGCCGTTTTTAAGTGATAAGGATAGACTTGAGGCATTGGAAATTCCGCCATTTCAAGAGCCCAAAATTATCATCAAATTATTGCATCATTAGTTTTTCGAAAATTTGTATATTAATGTGTGGTGGACGCAGCTTGACGTCAAGCTGGGTCCCCCACCAGTTTGAGGGGGAAGGGAATTTAGTACCAGGGCGGGATTGCGGTACTAAATTAGCATCAAATTAGCATCAAATTATTCCATCATTAGATTTTTGAATTTCAATTGTGGTGGACGCAGCTTGACGGACCTTATATTTTATTCACTTTCATCTGATTTCTAATCAACAGTCAACTTTTAAATAATCTCCTTTTGAAAATAATTAAATTAATAATAATAAAATAAGCTAATTTCTCGCTGCGTTTTTGTCTATTTAAATTAGTTTAGCAGTAAGAATACTTTTTGTTTACTTGAATTATTATTATATTGTTTAGTCAATAAAAAAAAACATGTAATAAATTACAATCCAAGTAATCAACTACCTTAAATATAATTAAAACAGTGCTTTTCTTCAGTTACTTTCACAAATCCATTACGATTTTCAATTGCATGTAATTTGTAAGTAATTTTTTTCTTTAAATTACAATTACAAGTTATTAAAATGTATGTTTTTTCAACTATAATTATGTGTAATTGTAATTGAAGAAAGTTCAATTACTAATTAGGTACATGTAATTGGAATGAAAGTTGAAATATATTACTAAAAGTAATCATTAATTCCCAACTCTGGTTTAAAAGCCCTGAACTGACAATTTTAATCTCAAGGTTATCAAGTAGGTAGCTCTTTACTGAGAGCACCTGCAGCTGTTTTGGAGCTCTGGGCTTGCCATTTTATTAGAAAATAATAGTCGAGGATCTAAATCACGAGCATAAGAACAAACACAGCCGAAGAACTTCCTTGCGAAACAACATAATAGATTTGTTTAAACTTTGACAATTTTTTACACAGAAAATATTTTTTTTTAAATATAAAGGAGCAAGAATAAGTTATGTTCACATTTTTCCTTTTGAAAGATATCCATGTTTTGTTGATTTGTTTTAAAAATCTGTTAATTGAATATCAATTTCTAGCCGTCAAATGGCTTGTTTTTTTTTCCTTTTTTTAATTTGTAATTTGTATTGAGAGCCCCTGATATACCTCACTGTAGATGGGTTCGATTTAAAGATTAAAATAATTCAAAACGTTATTAATAGGTCCCATAATAATTTTATATTATTTATATACGACTCTCGATCTACATAAAATGAATTTGAATTAAAAATATAAAATTTTTTAATCACATCACTTTTACTAATACATAATGACAGAGTACTTTGGGTTTCCCATGTTGAGTTACACAGACACTATTAATTTTTTTTATAATAATTCCAGTAGCTAAGGGATCCAAATTGGCACGCGTATTAATGCAACAATTCACGATTACATATTCGAATCAATTCAATTAGGAAATGAATTGGTGACATATTCGAACTAAATGCGGTGGGTGGCAATTTTATGTAATTTGTTATCGCCATGTACAATTAACTAGTTGGATATATGAATTTTGCTTTTCATTTAAAAGCAACGTCAAGGTTTGAAAGTTTATCATTCAATAAAGTTCATCGATAACGAAGATTACTCCTAAGGAATAGAAAAAAAAATATAATTTGAAAATGGCATTCATTAAGGTAAGTCTTTGGTTTTGTTTGATTTATGTTTTTTAGTTTAATAAATTGATTTATTAATTTATTAATTTTAGTTCGCAATTGTGTTCTGTGTCCTTGTGTCAGCAGTCAACTGTGGTGTCCTTTTGCAAGGTCAAAGATTTGCTGCCCCACTTGCACCTGCACCTGTGGCTGCAATCAACACTGACTACGATCCTCATCCACAATACACCTTCGCTTACAATGTCCAAGATGCTCTGACTGGAGATAGCAAGAGTCAACAAGAGACCAGGGAAGGCGATGTTGTTAAGGGTTCATACTCTGTTGCTGAACCTGATGGCACCATTCGTACTGTCATCTATACCGCTGATCCTATCAATGGTTTCAATGCTGTTGTTCAGAGAGGACCATTGATCGCTCCAAGACCTGCGTTACCTGTTGCAGCTCCATTTGGTGCACCAGTACCAGCATTTGGTTAATTGGTTCTAATTTGTGTAACTAGTTGAATTTAGTAATATTTTTCGAAGTAAGGTATTTATGACTTTAATAAATAAGAATTGTTTTTTATTTTTTTTTGTTACCATACAACTTATCGTATTATTTTCATGACCACAATTCGCCACAACGCACAGTGGCCCATTTGCCTAATTTTGGCGACAAATATCATTTTCCATGCCAATAAATTAATTAAATTTGGTACACTTCTTAATGATTTTGGGTCTGCCTATTTTGTACACTTCAATTAGGAACTTCACAACTTAGGTCAGAACAAAATTAGGCCCAAAATTTAAAAATTTAAAAAAGCATTGTCGAAGTCAGAAACGGATGCAAGTTTATGATTGAAATGTCCTAAAATATGTGATAAAATATCATTTAAGAAATTACTCCACTACAGATTTGTACAAAATTTAAAAAAAAGATGGTCCAAAATGTTGAGCAATGTTTTCAAGAACATTTTTGGTAACTTTCAACTGTCAAAATTTTTTTAGGTGTGATCAGATTAAGTCAAAAAATAATGTTTAATACAATTTTTTTTAAACTAGCACCAAAATTAGTTTTTATAAATTGGAAACATTGTTCCAAATTTTTGAATAGCTTTTTCAAATTTTGTACAAATTTTTATTGGAGTAATTTTTATATGAAAGTTTACCAACATTCAACACGTTTTTTTTTTTTAAATTTCAACCATAAACTTATACCCGACATTCGACAATGCTTTTTTTTTAATTTTAAAATTTTGAACCATGTTCTGACCTAAGTTGTAAGGCCCTTGATTAAAGTATGAAAAAATAAGCAATACCACTCCACAGTGGCTTAAGTTGTATGAAGATTCTGTCTTTAATCTATAAAAACAGAAGTAGTCAACCGATTTCGATAAAATTTGCACACATGATAAAGGATATCACAAGATAGGACCAAATAATATTTCCGTCTACAAGCACTCCCACTTTTTAAAATAAGTCATCTAATCGTCAAAAATTATTTAAATGATAGGTGTGTTCTTTAAAATAAAATGCGCGACTGGATCAAACGTACTTGCTCTTATGGCCAAGTTGCTTGGAATTAAAAACTTTAAAAATATGAAAGTAATCATAAATAAATATAAAAAGCATTTAAATCGTTTTTTTAATTGTATAAACAACTAGTCAAAAAACTTAGAGTTCAAAAACAAGTATGCCATTTGATTACTTAAAAAAATATGAATATGTGTAAAAAAAAAAATGTAAATCGTTGGAGCGGTTTTCTTAAAAAATAATTTTTAATATATAAAATTTTAATATCATTTTTAAAATTAAAAATATGCCAATTTTGAGTATGTACTAAAATACATTTTTAAATCTAGTTTCAAGAAAATTCATGGACTCATTTTTGAAATATTGAATTTTCAAAAAAAAAATATATTTTTTTAACAATCCAAAATTTTGATATGCAATATTATTAACAATTTGGAAACGATTTTGGATAAATTTTCTTACTAATATCGGTAAGGCCGTTAATGAGAAAATCGAAAATGAAAAAACCGTTATATGGCTGGTACCGTTAATAACGTTGTTTGGCAATTTTTTCTTATCAAAAAGTACACCATATTTACTATAATAATACTCTGATTTTTTTTATCAAAATCGTTAGAGCCGTTTTAGAAATAATAAGGTTTTCATTTACGGTTATAGGGGAAATACCGTAATTTTTGGTGCTAAAAAAATTTCAATTTCTCCTCTGGAGAGTTACAATAAAACCTAAAGTTCAAAATTTGAAGAAAATTGCTTAGTGGTTCAGGCTGTAGGTCAGTACAGACAGACCACAGACAGACAGAATTGTGCCACCCACTTTTCTATCATCATCTCGAATTTTTTTCACGAATCCAAAACTTGCCCTATAGTAACTATATCGCAAGTTAAAATTGTAGATATTATAATTTGTTATAATTCTTCTATACAAGACTTTTTTCCGAGTCCATTTTTTGTGCAGGCAAATTTTGTTTTTTGATGAAAACAAAACAAATTATTGCCTAAATAACAAGTTAAGAACAATAACATTGGTGCAAAATATTTGCCCGCCCTTTTTTGATGGCGTTTTTGACAAAAACAAATTTTTAATCGTTTCCTAAAAAAAAAATACGGAGAAAGGTACCTAGAATAAAAAGAGTAGGATATGCCTTTTCTAAAAACTAGAAGCATGAAATACCAGGGTTTTTCAACAGGGACCCTACAAAAGTAGAGCGACAGGGACAGAAAACGACGCCATATTTCTTGCTGCTCTTTTGACATTTCTCTTCAGTAAGGTTTGCCATTTCATGATGGAAAGATATACGAACCAACAACGAGTCGAAATTATTAAAATTTACTACCGAAATTCGGAGTCAGTGGCCTCAACGTTAAGAGCCCTTCGTCCAATTTATGGTCGTCATAATCGTCCTAGCAGATCAACAATTGAGCGTCTAGTGGAAAAATTTGAATCCACAGGCACAGTACAAAATGTTACCGTGCCAGTGAGACAAAGAAGTGCCTGTAGTGTCGAGAATATTGCTGCCGCTGAGGCTTCAGTTGCAGAAAGCCCAAATGTGTCTCTCACACGTCGTTCTCAAGCGTTGGGCATCTCTGTGACGTCGTTGTGGCGAATTTTGCGAAAAGATCTTAGCCTACATCCTTACAAGATTAAATTGACGCAAGAACTGAAGCCGCTTGACCAACAGAAGCGTAGTATGTTCGTGAATTGGGCTGAGCAACAACTTTAAAATGATTCGGATTTTTCATGTTCAGCGATGAGCCTCATTTCTGGCTCAATGGCTTCGTCAATAAACAAAATATGCGGTATTGGTCAGGCAGCAATCCACACGTACTACGTGTACCTAGCCATGAGTCATCAATGCATCCCGAAAAAATTACGGTTTGGTGTGGTTTATGGGCCGGCGGCGTCATTGGGCCATACTTCTTCCGTGATGATCAAGACCGGCACGTTACTGTGAATGGGGATCGCTACCGTTCAATGATAACCGAATATTTTTGGCCCAATTGGATGATATGGACTTGGAGGATATGTGGTTTCAACAGGACGGCGCCACAAGCCACACAGCGAATGTCACAATCAATTTATTGGAAACCAAGTTTGGAGAACGTGTTATCTCACGAAATGGTTGACGCCGTTAGACTATTTCCTGTGGGGCTACGTCAGGTCTATGATCTATGTCAACAAGCCAGCGACGATTGATGAACTTCGTATGAACATCGAACGTGAAATTGCAGCAGTATCGGCCGATTTATGCTTGAAAACAGTCGAAAATTGGGTTCAGCGTCTGGATTTCAGCAAGCGTGCTCGTGGTGGCCATGCAAAAGAAATCGAGTTCCATACATAATGACATCAAACGTACTTTCACAGGAATAAAGAATTGCATTGATATCCAAAACCATTTTTGTTTTATTTAAAAAAAAACTTTTGTAGCGCTCTTATTGAACAACCCGATATTTTCTTTTATCTTGCTATGGAGTTGGCACACTTGTAAATATGGAAGTTACTATTTTAAACAGATCTTTCCAAATACTGGGGTATGTTGAACGATATCAAAAATTTTAAGATTTCAAGGCACAACGAAGACCGAACCTCTGTTTTAAGGATTAAGCCATTGCGAATGGCCTTCTAAAGATCGAAGAGGATGGAAAACTTTATCTCGGTTTTATACTGATGGTACAGTTTTTCATCCTCATCGATTATTAGAACGCTGCTTCTGGCATTCTTGATGGCTTGACTTTAAAACCTGAGGTTCCTTATATCATGTTTAGTTTAAAGAGCAAATTAAAAACAAACTATAAGCTTTTAAATTTTCTTAAATTAACAATTAGTAACAAAACTTTCAATCTCGAGATATGAAATATAAATTCTCAAAGATTGACCAGTTTCAAGTAAATTTTGTTGGCTTGACTGATTTTTATTCGATATTAAATTAGCCAATTCAATAATAATTAAAACCTGCTGCATTCCATTTTCAACTAAAAGCACAATGCACATTTATATAGAAACTGTCATAAACCTCTACTGGTTTGTACATTAAACCATCAATAACAATTTAACTTAGATTCATTCTTCTTACATAAGTTATATGTCCTCCATTCAACTTAAACAAATTGCTTCGCTAATAATGATATCCGTTTAACAAAAATTTATATATACAATACTCAACAATTTCTATTAAACAAATCGAAGCTATAATTCTTACATAACTGACATCCAATGAATTATTCACGTGAATACACTGTGAGTGCAACTTAAGAGCTAGATACTCAACTCGTATATGTACGAGTTAAAAAAAAAGAGTCTCTGACAAACAAAATGATCGTATCAATGGAGACAATTTACAACCAATGAAGCACACTTTTACAGCCAATATATGCCTCCAAAAAACCAGCCTGCAGTTGAGTCTACTATTGCTAAGATTACGGCAAGAGTTTTGCGAGCTCGCACATGCAGCACGTTTAGAATCTGAAATAATCTTGAGCCGGATCGACAATCCGCACCGCTTTTATTCCTAAAACAGTATGTCTTGTAGTTACATGAGTTGACATCAATTTAATACACCTTCTGTCATAAAAGACAAAAGCTATAGCTTAAGGCTTTTTAGGCTTAAGGCGTGGCATAATAATTCGGGTCTAAATTTAATTCAAAGTTGCGTATGGAGGGATATCTTTCTCTTTCAGTGTGTCACATGTAACTGCATATTTGAGTGCGAATTTATTCAACACTAAAGTAGGCTCAAAGCTGCCTTGAAACGAGTGCCAGGCAAGGCAATGATGGAAGTGCAAGCATATCGAAAGGAAAAGCCGCCATACCATATGGGATATAAGGAAAAATAAATTATTTTAAGCTCATAGTGCGTTTCCCTGGCTGTCGAATATTTTTGAAATGTGAATGGACAGGGACACTTAATTGAATTGGTTGCTATCGATATACATTGGCATGCAAATTTTACTTCATTTGATTATAAATAAATTCGTTATTCTATCGAAATAAAATAACACAAATATTAGGTCTACAATGCTGGAAGGAGGAGAATGCAAAAAAAAAAGTTAAATCGTCTCTTGTTGAAAGCGACTAATTGACCATTTGACATGATACAGGGGAGAACAAGTTAAGCTCAGGAAGAAGGTGTGCTAGTAAGATTGCAAATATCTCTTATGAAAGAATTTAGACTCAACTGTGTTAACTTTAGCCCCAAGTGTCGGATTTTCTTTTCTAAAAGATTTCCGCTTTTTACCACCCTTAAACTTTTTTTAACCAACCAGTTTTATTAAAAAATCGATTTTATCAAGTTCGATTAATTTTTTCGATAAGTCTTTTTCTGAACATTGTCACCACCTTTTAACATTTTTTAACTGTCAGTTTTATTTAATGCAAGCATTTGAATAATTATTTCTTTTCTCTTCGGGGTTTTTCAGCTTTAGATACTGGAAATTTTAACACGTCCCAGTCATTTAGGGTGGTGTTATTTGTTGGCGAACAAAATATTAATAAAGCCAAACACACTAGGTACTAACAACAAATAATATACCAAACTAAAAAAAAAATACAAGTCAAACACATAAAACACTGAATTAAAAGAATTTTAATAAAAACAATACTAATTAATAGTGAGTGGTAACACCAAAAAATTAAGAACACTCATACAACTTGCCTTCATAATAAATATAAGAAATTGTTTAACTAGTGTGTAGAATTAAACTAACCCGAAGCCAGTTTTATTGTTTGTTGATCTGATTTTATATTTTCGCAAATTCTTTATTATGTCAATATGAGTAGAATATAATAAACCTGAAGTCAATAACATCTCGAGATATTCTTGCTTAATGAAATATCACGTTTTTTTTTTAAATGGCGGAAAACTGAATGTTTCACGGCGTTATAAGGAAACTGTTAAAAGCCTCCATTGATATGAGCGCCGCTAAAAAATTTACGGGGGAGGAGGTCTATAGGCCCCCAAAAATGGGGTTTCAGGAATATCTCCCGAACAGTAATTCTTACAGAAAAAATGTTAAGGATTAGGTTGTAGCCTAAAAAATTTCCTACAAAAATGTCAAGTAACTTTTTTACTTTCGATATTAGTACAGGTAAAATTGGATAAATAAAACAAAATAAATTGGTTGCCCCATGAAACTTGCTGAAAGCATTTCATGTACAATCATAATGAAGAATGAAGATTTTTTTCTTAGGGGTAAAGGGGGGGAAGTTGTGGTATAACAAACGGAAAAATTTACCTTGGTACAACCTTAACATATGACACATGTTTTTAAGGTTTTATTTTCAGTATAAATGTTAAATATTACCGAAACCCAATTGGAAACAGTGGTCCATCAATAATCAGAAGAATCTAAGAAAATATCTATGCCAAAAGGGTGTTTTTTTTCGGAGGTTGGGGACAGGGTGGGATTAATACCAAAAATACTGAGACAAAAATGGTACCATCATGAAACTTAGAAAAAATGTTACCATAACTTCGAGAATATTGAATCAAAAGAGTCTATAAAAATATGAAGGTTGGAAGTCTGTTTTTTTAAGGGAGGGGGAATTGTGGAATTTTTATGAAAAAACCTTTGACGAAAATGGTACCCTCATGAATCTGGGAAATAATGTTCTATTTGCTATGAGTATGAATAATCAAAAAATATATAGGATGGAAGGGTGCTTTTATTTTGTAATAAATCCACCCTTTACCAAGGGTGGATTTATTACAAAAAATCAGAACAAAAATGGTTCCATCATGAAACTTGGTTAAAATGAATCCTCGACTATGAAAATGAAGAATCAAAATAGTCTATAAAAATATCGAGATTGAAAGGGTGTTTTTTTTTTTGAAGGAGGGGGAAATGTGGAATAATTGTTAAAAATTCTTTGATAAAAGTGGTACCTACTCTCATGAATCTTGGTAAAAATGTTTTATTTGCTGTAAGAATGAAGTATCAAATGAGTCTATAAAAATATTTATAACGGGTGATTTTTTAGCTGGTTTGGTTTTGGCAACACTGGTTTTGACAGCTGACGTGTTTTTTTTTTTTTTTTTTTTTTTTTTTTTTTGAAATTCATTTTTATTTTCCATTTTCTTAAAACTATCTTAAAGCTAGACAAAAATTCATAAAAACTAGCCTACTTATCGATATCTTAAAACTAACTTACTGGCTGACGTGTGTTTAGTACCTTGTGTCACTGTCAAACAGCTTCAGTTTGGTTTGCAATTTAACCATGGATCGTCTTACAAATGAACAACGCTTGCAAATTATTGGATTTTACTATCAAAATTCGTGCTCGGTTCGAAATGTTCATCGCGCGCTGCTTCCATTTTATGGTCGGCATTCTCGACCTTCTGAGCAGTCTATTCGGAAGATTGTGACCAAATTTCGCACCAAATTTACTTTGTTGGACATTAAACCACCAACACGTTTACGTACTGTGCGTAGTGAAGAAAATATTGCGGCCGTATCAGCTAGTGTGACAGAAGACCGCGAAATGTCGATTCGGCGCCGTTCCCAGCAGTTAGGCCTTTGTTACAGCACTACGTGGAAAATTTTGCGGAAGGATTTGGGCGTAAAGCCTTTTAAGATACAGCTGGTGCAAGAACTAAGGCCAGCCGACCTACCACAACGCCGAATTTTTGGTGAATGGGCTCTTGGAAAGCTGGCCGAGGATCCGCTTTTTTATCGAAAAATTGTGTTCAGCGATGAGGCTCATTTTTGGTTGAATGGGTACGTAAATAAGCATAATTGCCGCATTTGGAGTGAAGATCAGCCAGAAGCATTGCAACAGCTACCAATGCATCCCGAAAAAGCCACTGTTTGGTGCGGTTTATGGGCCGGCGGCATTATTGGGCCATATTTCTTCAAAGATGATGCGAATCGCAGCGTTACTGTCAATGGTGAACGCTACCGAGCGATGATAACAAACTTTTTTTTGCCCGAAATGGAAGTTCTTGACTTGCATGATATGTGGTTTCAACAAGACGGTGCCACATGCCACACAGCACGCGAAACAATGGCGCAATTGCGAGGCGAGTTTGGTGAACAGTTAATTTCACGTTTCGGGCCGGTCAATTGGCCGCCTAGATCGTGCGATTTGACACCATTAGATTATTTTTTGTGGGGGTATGTCAAGGCTAATGTCTCCATCCATGCATCCATCCATGCATTCATTCGTGAGATACCGGCCGATATGTGTGAAAGAGTATGCCAAAATTGGACTCAGCGGATGGGCTACCTGAGACGCAGCCGCGGTCAACATTTGCATGAAATTATCTTTAAACATTAAATTGCAAGGTTCAAACTATCGATTCAAATAAATATTTCATTAATTTTTTCGAATTTTTTGTGTTTTTTTTTTTTTTAAAGTTCTAAACCTCTTAAAAAATCACCCTTTAGTAAAGGGTGTGTTTTAGTAGACAAAGAAAAGTAAATACTGTTGAATGAAAAACACCTGGGAAAATGGTCATAGATAAAACTTGACGAAAATGAAGGATTTGCCACATCATGAAAATGAAAAGGGTTTATAAATCTCTTATACTTTTATATTAATTTTTTTTTTTTCAAAATTCAATATTTTAAAAACGAGTTGATGAATTTTTTTGAAACAAGGTTTAAAAATGTAATTTAATATATACTCAAAATCGGCATAACAAAACTTTTTTTTTAAATGTCTCCAAAATTAAATACATTCAAAATTAATTTAAAAGAATACCACTTCAACGATTTAAAATGTTTTCGGAACGAAATGTACTTTTTTACACAACCTTTGAGGTTGAGTACAAGATGAGTTTTTCTTGAGTGTTAATCCCTAGGAAAATTAAAAAATAATAGTTACAAACAAATATTAACAGGGCATTATTTAAAGGTTTTGGGACAGTTCCCCATCGATTCCGGCTCCATTACATTACTCATACGGGGTCGAAGGTCACGAAACATGGTATTTCGTTTATACAGGATAATTAGAATAAAATGCGACAAAAAGCTAGAGCGTGGATTGAGAAAAGAACAAAAAATGGTATGGGAGGGGGGGGGGGGGTTTCAATTCTCTCCCGTAAAGCCAGAAGGTGTAGTTTTCTATGACATTTTCATAATTTAAAACAGAAAAATTTTATTTAATAATAACGGTAACACCTACAATGCCATGCTATACCTTTCTGTTTAATATTAATTTTAAATTACATAAATATAGTAGTTGAATGCAGAGTTCAGTTCTCAAAATTTGGAAAAAAAGAAATATAAATACAATTTTAAAACTTATTTTTACGTAATTAAGTACTATTTTTGTTTTCAAAATTCAAATTTCTTATTAATATATGGTCAAAAATATAAATTGAATTTTGAAAACAAAAAGAGTACATAATTGCATAAAATTTTTAAAAAATAAGGTTTTCTTGGCAAAAGGGTACTTTTTTTCTCAAAAACTTAAATACATTTAAGCATCCGGTTTTCTAGTTTGTATGGAAAATTATTCAGAGCATTAAATTTTGAAAACAAAAATTATACTTTATAATATTAAATAAAAAAAAATTAGTTTGAAATTAAAAAAAAAATTCTTTTAAAAGTTTGAAAATTAATTTTTCAAAAACTATTCACGTGAGCAACTTAATTTAAAATGCAAATTAAAGAAGAAATTTCTAGCTTTCCAAAAAAGTATAGTATCGCTAGCTTGTTTCACTGAAACCAATCGTTGGTTGAACATTTTCGGACTTTGTTATTTTAAGCTGGAGGAAGTGACTTTAATAAAATCGACCAACTCTCATATTTATAGACCCTCCTCCAATACCATTTTTTTCTTTTTTTCTTTTCTTAACATAACCTACTCGCTCTAGCTTTTTGGTGCATTTCATACGAATCACCTGTACACACACAGGTTCTTTATGGCAAGTAATGCACTCGAAAAAAGATTAAACTCGAACTTTTGATCAGACTTGTCATTACGATGATAGGGAAGATGAAAAAAGGAGGACATACAATTCTGCCTCTCTGTCTTTTCGGATACAGCCAAATTGGCTGGATCAATTTTCTTAAAACTTAGTACACAGTGGTTTTTCTTTTTGGTGATACTGACCACAGGTTTTTTTTTATTTTTCTCAAAAACGTCTTCAAAACTTAAAAAAAAAAATAATAAATTTCTTTAACTAAAGGTCTTTGGATGGGAAATCATTTTTCAAAAAATGGTTACTGACGGTACCTCCCTAAGAACCATTTTTATATTTTCGATTTCCAATAATTTTTATTTCAACAATTATTTTCAATCAAAATCATTTTTGGATTTTTAAAAAATGTTCAATTTTTTTTAAATCAAATATTTTTAAAACTACATGGTCGATTTTTATAAAAATCGGTATTTAATGTTTTTTTTTAACATTTTTAAAGTATTATTAGAAAAAGTTTTACTCTTATACAAATGTTAAAAATCGTTTTAGGAAAATATTTTTTTCTCTTGCTTCTACGATTTTTATTAAACTTTTTCTGTATGCTCAAATTAGTGTGATACACTTACAAAAATTGTAAAAATTAAAAATTAAAAAACTATCAATAGTACCTACTCAAAGAAAATTTTATTAAATTTTCTCATTTTCGGCTGATTTGGATTTGGATTTAGATTATTTTTTTATATATAAATATAAGATTAAAAAATATGAATATATTTAAATTAAAAAAAAAAACAGGTTTTGAATTTTTAAAAAAAAAGTTTCAAATTTGATTTTTTAAAATTCGATATCTCATAAACGGGCTTGCAATTAAAAAAAAAATTATTTGTATATGCACATGAATAAATACCTAAGATTTGCATACCGAAGGTTTTCCTTAAAAATGTTTTTTTAGAATTTGATATATAAAAAATTATTTTTTAAGAAAACCGCTCCAACGATTTTGAATTTTTTTTTTCATGTAATCATATTCAATAAAGAACTTAGATGGCGTCCTTTTTTTCATTTCCAACTCAAAGAAATTGTTTAAGCTAATTTAAATATTGTATTTTATGTTTTTAAATATTTTTTCTCACAATTTCCATTTCTTAACATATAATTTTCTAAGACCATCATCGCCTTGAATATAAGAGCAAATATGTGGGACCCAGTTATGCATTTTAATTTTTTAAGAATTAAGTCTTTTTTAATTTGGAGTAATTGAAACCATGAGTTTGTGGCTTTCTTAAAATGTTCACATTTCTTAAACATTTTCTAGGATGCCTTTAAAAAGTTTTCTTTATCATGTAAGACTCTTTCTCGGCTTTTTAAGATCTTCTTAGAAAAAAGTAATAATTAATCTCCAACTATGAACTTATTTATACTTATTTAAGCAAAATGAGCAATTAATACCAAGTTTCAAATTGTCTATCAGAAGCCTAAACATATTTCAATTAACAAACTTAATAGTAGATATGCATGTCACACCGATCTCGCCATCGATCGATATATCGGTTACCCTAGTCCCCAGAGCGTAGCAGTGCACATTTAATGATCTCCTTTCAGCTGGTTGTCTTGAAAGAAAAGGTACCTATTCTATGAACACCTTGAGGGCATATAGGCATTTAAATACAAAAAAAAAGTACCACCACTTTGTATCCAGTGACAAGCACACATCCTATAGAGCCCATGAAGCCCAGACACTTTGAGATATGTACTTGCCCATTTGACGTGCCTCCGTCACCAGTGCGAGCTACTACCATTGCATCACCGCTCTGTGCCCCCAGTGTCAGTGCCACCCAACTTATATTCAACGACTTTGACAACCCCCTCGAATAACGTAATTTCGCGCGCTCTCGATCTCGACTTTGAGAACATGCAAGTCTGAATTATTTTTCACGTGTAAAAATAGACTGCTGCATGGCAGGCGACGACGACTGACACGAGGGATACACGGGAGGCAAGCAGCATGCGGCAGTCTTTAATGCATATGGACCAGTTTTGTTAAGCCTATAACTTTATTCTCTGTTAACGACGATAGTTAAATAACTTGCGTTATGGTACCAAGCCCGAATGCAAAAAAAAATGCCAAATGTTGATAAGTCACCAAGATGCAGTGAGAAAAATAATACAAAACAAAAAAATTAAATAAAAAAAAGATAGAACAGCGCGAGCTGCCGCCACCGCCTCACTATGAATGGTTTACAAAAATGGCATTGAGGAAAATAAAAAAAAAGGCGCAAAACTTAAGGCCTACGGTAGTGCTGTATAGTAGGCCTGAAAGTAAAAATTAATTTTTGAATAAATATTTTAGGCGAACGGGCGTATTAGAGTATAAAAGCTAAGGTTAGACAGCCACAGAATCACAGAGCATTTATTTGTCAAACCTTACAGACATGGTACAAAAGGCAAGGCAGCTTTTCTATAGCAAAATATTAAATTCTTAGAATAATTATTTTCTAGAAATAGAAGTTTTAACTTTGTTTTTTTTTTCTTTAAAAATGAAACAGTTGATCATCCTGGCCGCCCTTGTGGCAGTGAGCTCAGCAGTTGTCATTGGACCACCTGCCTATTCACCCTATGGACCAGCTGTTGCAAAAATTGCCGCTCCACTGGCCTATCCAGCCTATCCAGGCATCGCAAAGATTGCCGCTCCAGTAATTGCCAAGGTTGCCGCTCCAGAACCATACGATCCAAACCCACAATACAGCTACAGCTATGATGTCCATGTAAGTAATCAATCCCGGCCAAAGGAACACTAACTTTTTAGGAGCAAATTCAAAAACTGTGCATCTTTTTTTTAGGATCCCACAACTGGTGACGTGAAGAACCAACAAGAAAGCCGAAGTGGAGATACCGTTCAAGGATCATACTCCCTCATTGAACCCGATGGCACAAGGCGTTTAGTCGAATACACAGCCGATCCAGTCAACGGATTCAATGCCGTCGTTCATCGTGAACCACTTGCCGTCAAGGCTATTGCACCAGTTGCCAAGATTTTGGCCCCAGCACCTCTTCTGGCTCCAGCACCACTTCTAGCTCATGGACCATTGCTGCCTAAGATTGCAGCGCCCTATGGCCTTCCCTTGGCTGCAGCACACGCACCACTCGGACCACTCGGCTATCCCGGCTACCCAGGATTGATTCACGGTTGAAAAAGTTGATGATGTAGCATTTCAAACGAAATCAAAGACTCTCTATTGTATATGGAATATCTCTTCTGCTTCAATCCGCCTAATCTGTGTCATATATATTTTATTGTTGTAAATGTATTTATTATTTGTAATTCTTTTTAATTGTTAAGGCTGTTTGACCGCGATATAAATAAATAAACGTTATGTGCAAATCAAAAATTATTAATTATCTTCTTTTTTATAATTAAAAACCCAAGAGTTTTAAACAAGATTTTGGGGTAAAAATCCTAAGGGCCAGTTTTTCAGTTCACAGTTTAACTCTTAGTTATAAATCAGAGTAAGCTTATCCTGAAAACAAATTAACCCCGAGTTAACCCAGGAACAGTTTTGTCAGTTGGAAGATTAACTTTGTCTTTCAGCTGTCAAAAATCTACTGTCATCGATGTGCGACACTATGGATATCAATTCTGTGCACCTTTCACGCATTAAAACATGGAGATAGAACCCCAACAGAATTGCACTTTAAATTACTTTTACCAAAATCGAAATGGCACCACAACGGAAAAAACTGAGTTATCTCACCCAATCAGGTGACTTTAATCAAGATTTCAACTACTGAAACATTTATTTCTAGAGTAAACTCAGTTCTAACTCCGAGACTACGATAATCTCGCATTGAAAAACTGGGCCTAAGACAATCACTTCTTTATCCAACTTAAAAGGCAAGAGGAGCCTTAAGTAAATTTGTTTATTTTCCCGGTGATGTGACTGCTGAAAGTTTCAAAAATGTTCTTCGACTAAGATTCTTTAATCATATGGACAGAAAATCGCAATCGCGGTCCTAGCCTTAAGTGATCGCATTAAATTTCTGTCATGATCTTATATGCATTTATATGTCACGCAATTATTTAACCTCAAAAGTACATCAAATGTTTGCGCAAGCTTTCCATTTTGATCTTTTTAATTATGCTACTCAGAAGGACACTTAGCCTAGGAATGCATTTGCAAAAAGTGATCACAGTTTAGTAGGATTTTGTGATGTCTTCTATTTTTTGCGACAGAACATTGCAAGTGCGTAGAAACGGATTTGCGATTTTCTGTTGCACGATTATTCAGTCGCAAAAAATAGAAGACATGAATTAAAATGTAAATGAACGCACATGACACCAACAAATCCTACTAAGCTGCGATCACTTTTTTTAGTCGCTGCGATAGAAAGTCGCAAGTACGTTCCTAGTTTTAGGTTAGGACCACCCAGCCCAGAAAAATGGAACCAATTTTCGACTTTTAACCGTCGCGATTTCGTGGTAGAACATACGTTCAATCTTATTTTAAATTCATGTGTTCTTTTTCTGGCGACTGAACAGTCGCTCTATTGAAATCGCAAGTGAGGTCCTGGCTTAAAGCTAGGCAACGGTTAGCAGTGAAAACTTTGTAAGTGACTGCGAAAATAGCTTTTATTGCCACCTGGTGGTCTATAAGCCATGCTGCTATTTCATATTACTAAGCACAAATGTAGCAAGACGAACAACATTTAACCCAGAGAATTGACATTGCTTGTTGAGAGTTTCAACGAAAAATGTATAGTTTTCAAAAAAATCTCGAAACCGAAATCTCGCAAATTATTTTTTTTTTATAATCTCGCATTTATATTTCGCAAATTTCAACCAAAATTCGCATATTTAAATATCATAGCATTGTACCGTTTCTGAAATATCTAAAAAATACATGGACAAACATAAATAGGAAACGAAAAACTTTGTTTTTTCCAACTTTTATTGTCAACAATTATTTTCAACAATTGAAAAATGTAACTAAAAACTAATTTTTTTATGAAAAAAAAACTGTAATAAACAATAAATATTAATTATCTTATTATTTTTTTAATTAGATAAATTTCATTTTTAAGCAACAGAAATGCGTTTAGCAATGCTTCGCCAAGTATTCAATTTTGACATGTGAAATCTTTGTTAAAAAATATTTTTCAAAAATTATTTATGGAACTAAAAAATATTTTCTAGTTCAAGACCAAATACGATTAATGCAATTTACACATGATATATTACAACTTGATACAATTTCTTATTTTTTCTTGTTTTCTAGACAACAATTAAAAAATAAACAGCAAAATTGAGACACTGGATTTACATATTTTTCTCGAAATATTTAATTGAATTAAATCAGAGTTAGCTTATCCTAAAAATAGATTAACCCTTAGTTAATTGAGAAACAATTTTTTTCAGTTGAGGATTAACTTTCTTTTTCAGTAGTCAAAAATCTGAGGGCATCGATGTGCGACACTATGGATACCACCCTTTTACGCCTTTCACGCATCAGAATAGAGATGGCGCCACAACTGAAAACTGAAAGGGCAATCAATTTGGTCCCTGAGTTAACTTAGCAAAGTTGGTGAGTTAACTCGGAGTTAACTTAGGATTTCAATTGAATGAAAACATAAGTATTTCTGGAGCTAACTCATGTTTAACTGCGAGACGGAGATAATCTGGCACTGAAAAACTGACCCTTAATAGTCCAGTGAATTATCATTGAAAAAGGGTCTCATCTTGCACGCATAGGTTCCGTCTGTTTTTTTTTTTATCGATCCATTGGAACTTATTTAAATATCCAGAGGTGGCTGTTAACTGTCCCAAAGGCCCTCTGCTGCATTATTTACATGTACGAGTAGTAATCATAAGTTCATTCCAGACCTGTAAACTTTCAAGTACAAGTACAAGTCATGTACCCAATACCTTGTACTTGAAAAAATAATTGCAATGTATTTGTTACTTCAAAACACCAAGTTCAAGTACTTTTTCAGTTCCAAATGTACTTACTTGGTACTGTAATACTGCCCAGTACATTTTCATATATAATTCAATTGCAAGTACTTCAAGTACTTGGTAACGATGACGACGGCTTATGGTGTCGACGTGTTGTCTCGGCGTCATCTCTATAAAGTCTCACCATTATTGTCATTATTCGATAGCTCAACCAGGCTACTCAACGAATGGAAAAGAACTTGAAATTAACTTGTACTTGAAAAGAACTTGAAATGGACCTGTACCTGAAAGCAATATGAAATGGACTTTTACTTAAAAAAGGTTTTTAAATGGACTTGTACTTGAAAAGTATTTGAAAATGTACTGGGTAGTATAACAGTACCAAGAACATGTACTTAAAACAAGGTACTTGAAAAAGTACTGGTACTTGATGTACATTGTACTTGTTTTGTTAAGTAGCCACCACGGGCACGCTTGCAGAAGTCCAGACGCTGAACCCAATTTTTGACGGGTTTCAAGCATAAATCGACCGATACTGCTGCAATTTCACGTTCGATATTCGTACGAAGTTCATCAATCGTCACTGGCTTGTTGGCATAGACCATAAACTTGACGTAGAACCACAGGAAATAGTCTAACGGCGTCAAATCGCACGACCGAGGCGGCCAAGCGACTGGACCATTTCGTGAGATAACACGTTCTCCAAACTTGATTTCCAATAAATTGATTGTGACATTCGGTAGCGATCCCCATATACAGCAACGTGCCGGTCTTGATCATCACGGAAGAAGTACGGCCCAATGACGCCGCCGGCCCATAAACCACACCAAACCGTAATTTTTTCGGGATGCAATGATGACTCATGGAGTACGTGTGGATTGCTGTCTGACCAATACCGCATATTTTGTTTATTGACTAAGCCATTCAGCCAGAAATGAGCCTCATCGCTGAAGATGATTTTTCGATGAAAATCCGAATCATTTTCAAGTTTTGCTCGGCCCAATTCACGAACATACGACGCTTCTGGAGGTCAAGCGGCTTCAGTTCTTGCGTCAATTTAATCTTGTAAAGATGTAGGCCAAGAGATCTTTTCGCAAAATTCGCCACAACGACGTCACAGAGATGCCCAACGCTTGAGAACGACATGTGAGAGACACATTTGGGCTTTCTGCAACTGAAGCCTCAGCGGCAGCAATATTCTCGACACTACGGGCACTTCTTTGTATCACTGGCACGGGAACATTTTGTACTGTGCCTGTGGATTCAATTTTTTACACTAGACGCTCAATTGTTGATCTGCTAGGACGATTATGACGACCATAAATTGGACGTAGGGCTCTTAACGTTGAGGCCACTGACTCCGAATTTTGGTGGTAAATTTTAATAATTTTGACTCGTTGTTGGCTCGTATATCTTTCTATCATGAAATGGCAAACCTTACTGAAGAGAAATGTCAAAAGAACGGCAAGAAATATGGCGTCATTTGCTGTCCCTGTCGCTCTACTTTTGTAGCGTACCTGTTGAAAACCCCTTTACAAGTACAAAGTACTGGATATTTACAAAGTAATTAAGTTAAAATATACTTAAGTACTTTACAACTGTTGTCCATACAACAATTTTTGGCTTCGATAAATGTGTTGGGCTACTGTTAGGCCATTGAATATGTCCTTAAAAGCAGGTAAATAACGAACTAGACTTTCATGGTTTTTTACTGTAAAAATCAATAAATGGGTCATTGAAAATGGGAAAACCGCAGAGTGCTTTTAAATTAGAGGGCGCAGTTTTGAGGTGGGGTTGAGGGTGCCAAAGCACCCTTTTTGGTTTTTTCCATATAACTCGAAAACGAAGCAAAATTTCGATAGAGTATTCGGAACTTTTTTTATAGACAGTAAAATTTACTATCGAAATGGTTTATTCATTTTTTTTTTAATTTTTAAGTCCCCAAATTAAAAAAAAAAAAAACATTACAAAAAAATGTTAATCACAAATTTTGTTTTTTTTTTCTTATTTCGCTATACATTTGTTACCTGCAGAGATAGGTATAGGCATTGATCCATACAAAAGAAAGATGATTTAATTTTTTTTAAAATGACATTTCGGAAAAAGTTTTGGATAAAAATGCTCAAAAAACGGTCGCTTAAACTTAGTTGAATTTAGGACTTACAAGTTTATGGCATTTATGTCAATTTTGAGAAACTTGTTAGATGATACGATCAAACTGGGTGTCTGATTCATTTTTGATCATTAATGTTAAAAATAATAAAGAAATCTAATTTTTTCTGCAGTTAAAGTTTTTTTATTTAAAAATTTAAAATAATTGCCAAAATCAAGAAACTAGCTCTCACAACCCCGGTTCTTGGACATACATATGTATGTTAGCTAACTATACCATCTTGGACATGAAAAAAAAAATAGTGACTGATGAGTTTGGTTGTCAAAACTGGATTTTCTTATAACATCTTCTTTGAAAAGTTTGAGCTCAAATAGCAAGCACTTTCGACCAAAAAACTCGTCTAGCAATACTTTTTTGCATGTCGAAAAAGGTATAATAAGCTTAAATATGTTCAAAACCCGGGTTTGTGAGAACAAGTTGGTTTATTTTTGCAATTATTTTAAATTTAGAAAAATATTGGATGGCAACCCTTTAAAATATTGTCTACAAAAATAGTTTTCAATATTATCTCGAAATTTTGCTTCGTTTTCGAGTTATAAGCTAAAAACCGAAAAGGGTGCTTTTTCACCCCCCTATCTCCTCAAAAAACATTCTCTAACTTAATAGCACTCCTCGGTTTTCCCATCTTCAATGAACCATTAATTGATTTTTACAATAAAAAAAAACCTATGAACATCTTAGTTCCTTTTTAAATGACATACGTTGCATCCCCCCGTTGCATGTATATGAAATTAAACAAAATAATAAAGTTTTTAATACAGTTTTGGATTGATTAAACGAAATAATGGAATATTTTTCATCTAAATTGTTGATGTTGATTTTGAGAAAAAACTGCCTGAATCGTTTTTTTATCTTTTTAAATCAAATACATCATTATCAGATACTTTTAATCAGCAATAAATCACGAATAGTTCAACAAATTCTTTACACATAATTTTAAAACTATAAAAAAAAAAGTAACGTGCCTTTTGCGTGTTAGTCATACATGTTGTATGTATCATGCACGATGTACCACAACCCACCCGGACAATTTTAAGCACTTAAGATTTCCTCCTCATCTCTTGGATATCATTCAAATTAAACTCAAATGGCATTAACATACTTACCATACGCAGTGCACAGTAGGCGTTAAGTTTGTTCAAATTAGCAAAAAAAAAAAAAAAAAAAAACACTACATGTACATAACAAAATTTCCGAAAATGTAAATCCGTTTGTTTTGCTGCTCCTACTGGTATTTATAAGGCTTTTTCACAGTAGGTGGGCCTTTAATAATGTCACGAGAAATAAATGAATCAGATAGAATTGATAATAATAATCCAACGGATATCTTTTTTTTTTCTTTCTAAGAATCTTAAAAATATGGTTTGAATCAATACATCATAACACCTGTTAAGATACTTACCAAATGCCACTCATAAAAAAAATATAATTACTCCTACAGTTTCACCTTCATTATTGCAATAAAAAAAAATAGAAAATAAAAAATTGCATCTACGGTTTGATGCAGATATAAATGAAGAAAAAAAAAACAGATTTTATCCACACGCAATACGTAACAACGATGTCACCGAAAGGTATTTAATTTGTTTTTGCTTCAGTAAACGACTAGTTCCGCAAAAAAGTTACAATTCAAACAAGTCACTAACTGATAATAATTTTTTGAAATGTTAAAAAAAATCAGGGCCGTGTATATGATTTTTTTTCGGATTTTTTTTTTTAAAGATTTGTGTAATTTTAACCAAGACCCATGAAAAAAATACCTTAAAGAAGTTTTAATTTTTAATAGGGTAAATAGGGGTTAAACTAAATCAAGGTTAAAAATCACTTTTTCTTAAAATTTAAAGAAAGAGATATATGATTTTTTTTTGTGTTGCATAGATTTTAAAATTAAAAAAAGATCATAGGAGAGGTAAAAAATTCTCAAAAATCAGTATTCAAAAAAATGTTATCTTAAATAAATAATTCACTGTAAATCAGGATGGGGCTTCAAAAAAGAGGGATTGCTTAAAGTTAAATGTCAGGGGTCTTCGATTTGTATCTTTTAAATTTTCAAGCTGCACCAATGGGAATTTAGTTCTTACCGGGAGTCGTCTGGACTCACACCATCTTGTTTTGTTGATTCTGATTTTTTTTTTATATTCCACTTTTAAAATTTTCAGTTTGACCTTCCAAACCATCCCTAATGGCAATGCGACTGGGCCTACCTAATATTTTTTCTTATAAGTATCTTATGCAACAAAATAAACAACCAACAAACATACATGATTAAAGACATTTTAAATAGTATGTTACTCACCCTGTATACCAGGGTCCGCGGGGACCATAGAGGAATCTTTTGGCCGTCTTCCACTTTTTCTTAATGTAGCTACTCTTAGTTTTTTGTTGAAGTGCTGAAGCGCTAAGTCGTGTCATTTCTTCCACTTGACGCACTTTCCATGGCACAACAATTTTTTGCTATAAGAAAATTAAAAAAAAAAAAAAACAACAACATTAAAACGAGTATTTAATGAAATGACAATGTTAATATCAGCATCAGCGGACCGTTGCAAGTCTAAATGTTATATAATAGATTTAGATTCAAAAACATAAGACGATTAGATCATCATTTTTGTTGCATTTTTTTTTTTGTTGTATTTATTTATTTACCTGAAAGTGACGACGATTTTCAGCTTGGAATGTACCACGTTTTTTAGATGCAGCTTTGCAAGCTTCATAACATTCAGCCCAATACCGATTGATGGGTTCCCATAATGTCAATTCGATTTCACGCTGATAGTTGTCAAAGAGAGGTTTTATCTAAAATGGAGAAAAACAAAAAAAAGAGAAGATTGCGGAAGGTGATTTAAGTTTCTTAAATGATTAGGTATTTTTTATTGTTTGTTTGTTTTTTGGAAAATTTTCTGTGGTTGAATTTTGTTTTCACATATTAAGACAGATATCATATAACACTTTATACGATTGATTTCACTTAATTATAAATTACAGAAAATGTGAATTGATTATGAATTTTAAGATTATTTTCTTAAAAGTAATCCAATAAAATTTATGCATTTTTTTTTCAATTTTAAAATTCGCACCTGAATGTAATATTAATTGAATGAATTATTAATTTTTAAAATTAATTATTCAAATTATAGCTTTTAATCTATTGGTCTATAGGGTTACTGAAATTGACCATAATTTATGGCTCCATAAATTCAAGAATCAAAATCAATTACGCATTTAGATTGATAAGATTGAGATTTTATGTAATTATCTGTTAGCTTAAAATTATGGCAATTCTTTCCTGCGCAGACGATATATTAAATATGATTGCACAAAAAAAAAAGCTACGAAAGGGGACTTGAGGAAGGTCAAATTACATCTTACATCCATAACTTTCTGTAGACATTAAGCCAGAAAATTTGTAAAATATTTTTGCAATCAATAGAAATGAAAATTAACTAGCCTGTAAATAAAAAGGTCTATATAATATTTTTAACGAAATACATCTATGGATTATGACCATTTTTATAATAATTATGAATTTATTAAGTAGTTGACTAAATATGTAATATTAAATATATAATTATGATTTATTTATCATATGTTCATAAGCACTCAAAGAAATCAAATACGTTTCATGTTTTTTTTTACATCTTATTGTTGTATCATAGACCAATTTAGGTTCAACTTAAATTATTCTTTTCAATAATTTTCTTTCACAATTTTCTCTTTTGTAATTGCTTTATAAAATCATTATATTATAATAGATTTAAATCAAAATTACGAGATTGAGTGTAAATAGCATTTAAGACCGCTTGCTTATGTGAAACTCAATAAAGGACTGGCCACGATACCAAACCAAACGATAATTTTGTAAGTATTGTCTGTCGTCTAGAAATCGTTAAAATCGAACGATTTAAGTTTATTGTCTCGGTCAAATATTGAAAAATTGTTTCAAAAATAGTTCGAGCCGTTTTCGAGTAATCAAGATAAAAGACAAAATTGGCGTAGCAGTCATGTCACAGCCATAAATAACCAAGTCTGATTTTTTTTTCCAAATCATAGCAGTCGGCGTTTCCAAGAAACCAAGCATAGTCAGATAGGCGTGGCAGTGGGTGGTTTTTTCAAAAATCATTTCCTAAACATTTTTCTTACTGAAGAGAACAAACCATGAAAATGTCATCCAAATCGTTAGAATTATTTCCGAGAAACAAATTACAAGAATTTTTGTGGCTTTAGATTGTTTGGAGCTGGTATGGTTTCGATTTCCAATACCGATTACAAACGATATCGAGTCTTTTCGGATATCATGACGTCCTTAAGAAAACAGGGCAATACATTCATGGGTTTTTATTATAAAAATCAATAAATGGCTCATTGAAAATGTGAACACCGCGAAGTGCTATTAAATTAGAGGGAGTATTTTGAAAGGGAGAGCAAAAGTACCCTTTTCGGTTTTTAGCATTTAACTCGAAAACGAAGCAAAAGTTCGAAGTAAGGTTGAAACATTTTCTGTAGACAATTTACTATTGAAATGGGTCATTCAAAAACTTTAGAAAAATTTAACTTTTTTTAAATAAAAAAAAAAAACAAAAAATGTGAACACATTTATTTTGCTTTTTTTATTTATTGTCCTGTTATTTTTTATCGGCAGAGATAGGTATACATATATGATTTAGTTCTCTTTAAAATGAAATATTCAGAAAAAGTTTTCAGTAAAATTCGACCGAGATTTTAAGATTTAAAAGTAAAATATGGCATTTATGGTTATTTTGAGAAACTTGTAATATGATACGCTCAAACTGGGTGAATGATTCATTCTTGACAATTGAAGTAAAAAAAATAATAGAGAAAAATAAATTTTTTCGCAGTAAAAGGGTTGCCATCTAATTTTTTACAATTTAAAAAAAATTGTCTAAATCAACAAACTTGCTCTTTAAAATCCGGGTTTTGAACATATTTTAGCTAATTATACCTTCTTTGACATACAAAAAAATAGTGGCAGACGAGTTTTTCGTTTGTTAGTCGAATTTTTTTTTTAATTAAAAAATCAGTTTCGACAACCAAACTCTCCTGGCACTATTTTTTCGGGTCCAAGAAGGTTAAATTAGCTAACACGTGTTCAAAAACGGAGTTTTTAAGGGCAACCTGTTAATTTTAGCACTTATTTTAAATTTTGAGAAAGTTAGATGGCAACCCTAAAACAACGACAAAATTGAAATTTTTCTATTATTTTTTACTTAAATGACTTAAATGGTCAAAAAGGAATCATACACCCAGTTTGAGCGTATCATCTTACAAGTTGCTTTAAATAGCCATACATGCCATATGTTTTACTTTAAATCTTAAAATCAGCGTTTCTCGACTTTTCGATTTGTATCGTAAACTTTTTCTGATTACATCATATTTAAAAAAAATAAATTATCGTTCTTTATTTGAAGCAATACCTACACCTATCTTGACAGGTAAAAAAGTTACAGGCAAATAAGTAAAAAAAAAACAAAAATGTGATTTTTCACACCAAAAAAAAAAATTGGAAATCCATTTCGATTGTAAATTTTAAATCCCATCTTAAACGACTAATTACTTTCCTTTCTTCTGCTTAAGAAGGAAGATACATATGTACATAAGTGCTTATGTTGAACTTAAGTTTTTAATTTTTAGAGCGCAAAATATAGTAAAAAACTAAAAAAATTAGACTTTCACTTCGAAAAAATTCCGACAAAGCTCAATTTGATGGGGAGAGCTTTGTTTTGACGTCCAAAGCATTTTCTAAAAAGTTATGTAAATTTGGGCCTGGGCTGAATTTTAAAGTGGGGGTTTATGGCGGTAAAAATGTATTTTTTTTTCTTAATTTCTCGAAAACTATTAGTTTTTTTTTTAAGTGTAAAGGTACAAAAAATGGCTAATGTAATCCTACACAAAAAAGATTAACAACAGATTTTTACGGTGATGGAGATTTTGTACAATAAAAGAGACAAATAATGGTTCTTTGTAAATATTTCATAAAATTCTACACAAAAAATATTATGATCTTTTTTTTTCGTAAGAGCAACAGATATTGAGAAAAACGTGCACAAACGCGCTCATTATCTATTTTACCCAGCCAAGATGATGACAAAAATTTCATTACAGCAAAAATCTTTTACTATATCGTTTGTGCACGTTTTTCTCAAAATACTCCTACGCTCCTACGAAAAAAAGTGGCGTAATATTTTTATTTTAGAATTTTATGAACATTAATATAAATTAATCAACTTTTTGAAAAAAATTATATTTGCTGAGATATTTAAAGAAAAACTGTAATTTGTCACTTTTAACAGTACAAAATCGAAAGTATTACTTTGTCACGCTATAATTTCAAGACTAGTAAACCTACAGAATTCGTTAATAGTTTATTTTGTAGATAATTTTATTGTTTAAATGATGTTATTTCATGATTTTATTGTAAAAGGAAATTCAATCGAGTTAATGAATAAAAACCTAGTTACTTTTTTTCAAGGTGGTGGCCCTTTCTTTACACCGGGCACCCCAAAAATTTGGTTTTAAATTTTGCCCATCGATTAATGAATTTTTATACATTTTTTGACAAAATATGCTCCAACGTGAGGTTCCTGCATGATTATTTTCTGAGAATCTATTGATGGTTTGAAAAAAACTATGATTTTTTTTTGTGTAGAATTACATAAGCTACAATTTGTGACTTCACATTTTTTCAAAAAAACTGATAGTTTTCGAGAAATTAAGAACACAAACAATTTAACCCGCCTTAACCTCCGCTTAAAAATTAAGCAGCGGCCTAAATTTGGGGAACTTATCAGGAAATGCTTAAAACGTCAAAACAAATCTCACCATCAAAATTCAGCTTTGTCGGAATTTTTAGTGGTTTTGCATTTTTTTGTCTAATTTTCCTGGGCTAGTATGTCTCAATTTTTCTATTCTTAATTATGAATAAGATTTTTTTTGTATATTCATTTGCGATAATTAGATAAGATTAACTTAAAAGGTCTGTTTGTTAAAGTGAAATTTCTTGTAAATTTCACAAGTCCTTACAAATTGTCACAAATTGTTACAAATTGTCATAAATTCCTGTTTGTTAACTCAAAAAATAAGGAGCGTGTTAGTGTGAAATTTATGACCACGTAGTACCTCGTGGCATAATGGTTAGTGCGTAAGACTGTCATGCCAAAGGTCTGGGTTCGATTACCAGCCACTGCTACCTGAAAACAGAAATGATTTTTTTTCCGAGGTACTGACAAATCCTCCATTCCTGCCAACAACACGCACACAGGAATGGTTGAGAGTTGTTAGTCACTAGGCCCTGATTCTCCATGAGCTGTTGCGCCACTTAAATTAGTTATTTATTTAATTTTAAATCATGTTTACGAAATCATGGCAAAGTGGCAACAAAAAGTGGTGTAGTTCATAGTTTAATGCGTTTGTTAACTTTTTCAAATTACCTCAGAGAAATTTCTTCTCTTTTCTAAATTTCACAGGTTTTTCAAACTTGGCTTTTTATGCGGTTGGCTCTCGGTCTATTATAATTTGGCTCGAGAACAAATGTGCTGAACGCGTAATATTTTGACACATAAGAACGAAAATCAGGGGCCAAATGAAAACTGTCCAAAAAAAACCTTTGTTTTTGATTTTTAACTTAATTTATGCTTTTCAAAGAAAAAGGATAGTTTTGGAAGTTTGAGTACAATCCTTAAAGGATTTTTTAAAGATTTTGTAGAATTTATTTTTTTACTCAGCTTAAAAAAGTACTCAAAAAAACCGACTTTTTGTGGTCTTTCCGTAAATCCTTTCTTCTTTGCGAGTTTAGATTGCATGACTTGCATAGATATCCAGATTTATATATTAGAAACTTATTTTTTTTATTAATTTAGATAAAAAGGTACACTTTATGTCATTTTAAGTCAATAAAGAATGTAACCTATGCAAAATTGGGAACAAAGTTGGCGGGAATTGCTGTTTTTATATTAATTTTGATGGCATATCAATGCAAGTCATGCAATCAAAATTTGAAAGAAAAAATTACCTAAAGACCACAAAAAAGTATAGTTTTTTAGTATTTTTTTTAACTAACGGTGAAGGGTCAGCAAAATTGTTTGCACAATATCTAAAAAAAAATCTCGTAAAATACTTACTCAAATTTCCAAAACTTTGATTTTGTATGACGTCATTTATTATTTACTTCTCTTTTCCACTTTTTTTTTCATTTCATAAGTATGCTATTTTTCTGTCCATAGCTTCTGTGATTCCAAAAATAAGAAAAAAAGATTTCTGTAACTAAATTATTTTTTGGATGGGCTTCCCCCAGCCCTCCTGATCAAAAACACGGCGTACGCGGGGTAGCATCCAATTTGTACATTATTTAAATACTTGCATTTAATTCCTTAAAATTGGTTTAAATATTCTTTAATGTTACACTTGCTCTTCCATATGTAAGACTGTCATATTTTTTAACACGACATAGCACTGAATTAAGCGTGTTCCACTTTGATATTCTTAGGAAATAGTTTTATCACGGCACTTAAAATGTGATTTTCCAGTTCAGACGAAATTGGTCTATTTTCATTTTATTCGAAATAAACATTTTTTTCCATTCGACTAAAGGTCCAACGTTTCTATTTATAAGAAAACTCTAAGGGCCAGTTTTTCAGTGCGAGGTTAAGCCTGAATTAACTCCAGAAACTTTTTTCTTCGGTCAATTGATATCCTAAGCTTTATTTGTTGAGCTAACTTATGTTCTTAATTGAGGGCCTTTACCTTTGTGGTGGCATCTTAATTTCGATAGTGAAAGTTATCATCAGTGTAATTCCCTACCATCTCTATTTCGATGCTTGAAATGCGTAGAAAAGTGATATTTAAGTTAATTCTCAACAGAAAAAAAAACAGTTCCTGAGTTACAATAGCGTATTTACTTATTTTCAGGATTAGCTAATTTACCTCAACAGAGTTAACCATGAACTGAAAAACCGGCCCTAAGTGTTCGTTTTTGTTTTCTCTTCGAGAAAATGGCCATTTTTAAGGGAACAATTTTTGTCAATTTAAACAATGTATGGGTTTTATGAGAAAAAAATAAGTTTAAACCATAGGAGCAAGTTCATACAATCAAGTAGTGTATTTTATTTTTTAAATTGAGTCATATCTCTGGTATACTCACAACATTATGGAAGTCTTTAAACTGTTATTACATTTCACTTAATGTCTTTATTTTACGGAAGTCTTTAAAGTATTCCACCAACTGAAAAATTCATTTCGAATGATATAATAATCATAATAAAACTACTAACGTGATACGCAACAAGATCGTTTGTCAAAAATCATATAAATAAATTTTTTCTATGATTTAACTTCATTTTCATTTATTGCCTTTATTCAAATTTTGCAAAAAACAGTGCCATTACGCGACTAAAGAAAAATCGAGAGTGACTCTCTTGGTCTGAAACATTTTACATCCAGCACCGAACGACGACGTCGACCATCGGCGTCTCGTCGTCGTCGTTGCAAGAAGATCAACAATCCAACAAGTTCAAGTTCAAAAGTGAGGAAACGTACGAATCTTTTCCTCTGGCATCTTCTCACCTTACCTAAACTCGCACAGGCTCAAACGAAGCGTGTTGCACGTCTCGTGAAAAGTAAAATTTTTGCCGCAAGCTAATTCATTCGTTGGAAGCTTGGGTTAAGTGAAATGCACATCGAAGCAGAACATCACGATTCACGACTGACGATGACGATGACGACGACGACGACGACGACGACGACGACGAAGAAACGACGATGATTCCGATTCCCACCACGCGGAATCAAAGAGGAAAATTACAGGTTCGGTAACTTGGCGTGTTGCGAGGTAGTGGAAACCTCATCATCATGCCACCTTAAAGGTTGCAGCTGAGGCACCACCATCTTGATGATTGGGAAGATGAGACAACTCGGAGCACAGTGGCGAATCCCCATTCCAAACATCTAAACATCTGTGACAGTTTGTGAAAAGACGAATGAGAGAAAAAAAACCGACGTTTTATGACGATGGCTGAACCCATGCAGCCACTTTATTACGGGGATTATTTTATTTTGAGTTTTGTTTTGATTTTTTTTTGTTAAATATTACTGTTAAGAGATATATGAATGAAAAAAAAAATAAAAACATAACAAAAAACTGGAAACAAAAACTATAAACTATGTCTGCGCGTAAAATGGAAAAATAGCAGCCGATGTATCTTTCTTTCTTTCTTTCTAGTTTTTTTTATTTTTTTATAAAACAAGATACTTTCATAGCTCACGATTTAGTTAGCAAAAGAAAGTCTTAAAGCCTTGTGTGATATTAGTTTGGTTTTGGATTTGGAAGAAAGTTCATCTTTGTGCAGAGATTTTTTTTTTGATAACAATTAAAATTTTATTTTATTCAAAATAAAATGCTTTTGGCATTTTTATTTACCGTAAGTTTAAGTTCCTTTAAATTGATTGTGAATATGGACTTTGTTATTGAAAGGATTTATTTGAAATTGTGAAGTGCAAGGCTTGAACAAAAAATAAAAAAAAAAAATAATTTTAGAAGTGTTGAAAAATGTGAACAAATTTTAAATTCAAAAGCGTTATTTTAAAGATAAAAATATAGTTTCAATTTGTGCGAACTCTAACAAGGATATAACAAAAAATAAAAAACAAAAATCAGGGAATGGAATTACCTGATTTACGGTCCACTCTTCTTTAGTTTGGTGATTTTTTACATGTTGATAGCTTACATTTTTACTTTTTCGTGGAATACAATGAAGGAAGGCTGTTTTTTTTCATATAAAAGTTTTAGTCCAGGTTCTTGGGAGGTCATTAACCTTGTTTAGAAAACTCGAATTTGTCTTTATTTCACAAAATTTTGGTAAAAGCGGAAATTTTTTGAAAACAGCTAACCACAGTTGTTTCAGCAGCGTGTTTGTATAAATTTTCAACTTCATTACCAGGCCAACTTTTCAGAACTCAACTTATAGCTTTAGTCTGTCATATTGTATCATCTTCAAAAATATAACAAAATGTTTGAAATTGTGTCCTCTTCAATTTTTGTGTGGAAACAAATAAGCTTAGGGCTTAGGGGAATGAGTGAAATTTGAAAAAAAGGTAAATAACGCCATAACCTCAAATATATTGGCCATCACCAGAAAGAAAAAAATTGCTTCTGTGGTTCAAATCTGTAACGTGACTCTGCATAGGCAATAAAGATGTGTGTCAATCAATTGATTGACTGTCAGAAATTCTTAGGAAATGGCATCTTCCGTTTAGTTTTTGTTTAAAAAAAATAAATATTTGTAAGGCCTATTTGCTGAAACTTTCAAGCTCATGTGACAGTTTATACGCTGAGTTAAATTGGAGCATAAGTGCTTAAGTTGAGCATTAATATTTAAGTTTTGTATGAGCAAACGGCTCTTAATGTAATTTTATTTCAACTACTTGTATACTCGTACTAGATATTAAAATTACAACAAAATTGGCGACTAATAAGATTCCTACGGAAATAAAATACAAAAATGAGGCAGTATTCTCAAAAAAAAAGTTCAAACTCAATTTTTGTTATTGGATTTGTTTGCCAAAACCCGAAACGCAGTGTAATCTCAATAGCATTTAGCATAAAATGTACGAAGTTCAATCGAAACTGATGTTCAAGCCGTTTCCAAAAGAATTAAAAACAATTAACGAGATCTTTTTATGGCCACTACCCGTTCTAGGTTTAAAAAAAAAACATTTACCTACAAATTTAATAAATGTGAGTAATATTTGTTTGGATTTTTCTTCTTCCAACACGCTCGAACGGCTGGACGTATTCTTATTAAATTTTGACATGGGATGCATATTGCAGGGGGCCAGCGCATATTACCTGTTGTTATTTAGCAGGAATTGAGTGTCCGCATCCGTACGAATGTAAACAGATATAAAATGAGATGCACTTAATCATGACATGACTCTAGAATTATTCGCATCTTTCTTCAAGGATTTAGAAAGGAATTGGCTGATTGATATCGGAGGTGCGTTTATTTCCCCCTGTTCAAGTGGAAGGGGCAATTTTCTAAAAATCTGATTAACAATGCCACGCTATAGCTTTTTGAAAGCCACGAATTCAGTAAATAAAATACATTCTACATAAAGTTTGTACTGTAAATAGATTTTGAATAAAAAAAATGTTTGTGCATTCCCCTACAAGTATTTTAGAACCAAAAATAATGGTAGGCCTGCCATACTTAGGTTTTTTTTTGGAATTATATAAAACGGCTCCATAATTTTTACTTGCGATATAGGGACTATAGGACAAGTTTTGGATTCATGAAAAAAAAAAATAATATGCACGACTGGGTGGCACGTACTCGCTCTTATGTTCAAGACGCTGAGGGTTTAAGAACATTATATGAAAAGACATAGAAATTTTTTTAAAACATGAAACACATGAAATATTTAAATTAGCTAAAAAAAACTTCTATTTGGTAGTATATTGCACTAATTTGAGCTAAATTGATAAAGTTTAATAAAAATCGTAGGAACCGTTTTTAAGAAAGAAACAAATTTTCGGTTTATTAACAATTGTATGAAAGTTACCGTTATTTTTTCATAAAATAAAATTTTGTTCTTAAAATACTTGAAAAAATGTTAAAAAAAACCTTAAAAAATAATTTATTGAAATGAATTAAAAATATTTGATTTTCAAAAAAAAAAAAAACTATTTTTTAAAAGTCCAAAAAATGTTTTTTTATTTCGGTAAAGAAAACTACTTATATGGTTAAGAAGCTTCTGTAAAAAAAAAAATTAGAAATTAAAACTACCATTTTAGAGAAAACCGAAAATAAAAAACGGGACTTTGGTAGGTACCATTAATAAACATTTTTTTAAATAACGGTTTCCCAACCAAATGCAGCCTTAACTCTAAGACATTTTTTTATTTTTTTTTTTAAATTGTGAAATCGTTTTTTTTTTTTTTTTTTTGATTAGATTTTGTAAAATTGGTGAAAGTTGTTATTTTTTGTTCTAAACAAAATGGAAGAAACGTGTGGGCAGAATCATCTAAACCACTATGTACCTACTAAGTTTATTTTTTAACAAATGCATAACTTGCCATATAGTACCTATATATCGCAAGCAAAAATCGAGATAACAATTAAGACATTACGATGATAAGGAACTGTAGGTATTTTGTACATTTTGATGATAATTTTTTTTACCAAAAACTGTTATAAACGGTACCGCCCATATAACCGTGTTTTTGTTTTTCGATTTTCACAGCTTATCCGATTTCAATCAAAAGTTTTAAGGAAAAGGTTCCTTTAAAATTTCAATAATATTGCATCTTAAATTAAAAAAAAAAGAAGATTCGGATTTTTTCTTTTTTTAAATACATTAATTCAAAAAACGGGTTGATTAATTTTTTTTAAATTTTGTTTTTGAAGGTACATATATAAGTAAATACTAAAACTTGGTATACCATTTTTTTAAATGTTACCAAATTTATATATAAGAAAATTATTTTTCTTAGAAAACCGCCCCAACGATTAAAATTTTTTTGGCATCTATTCATATTTTTTCAAGTAATCAAATGGGATACTTGTTTTGAGCTCTAAGTTATTAAACGATTAAGAACAATTTAAATGCTTCTTTTTATACTTTTTTTAGTGTTAACTGCATATTTTAAAAGTTCTTAAGTTCCACACAACTTGAAGATAAGAGCAAGGACGTGCAATCCAGTCGTGCATTTGATTTTTTTTTTATTCAGTAAATAACTTTAAGTAAAATTTATCTTTATCTTTAGTATTCGTGGTAATGCTATATTTTCACCTGAGGTTTATCTCAGTTCAGATTTGATAAATCTATTTGGTGTTTCCACTACAGTAAAAGATTTAAAAAAGATTTATTTTGACAGCACTTTTAAAAATGCAAATGGTGTTTCATTTTTCCTTATGAAGTGGAAAACAGATAGAATGTTTCATGTGTGAAGAAATGAATTCAGCCATAAATTAATCCTTCAGCGCCATATAAGAATAGGTTAGTTCGATTTGTAAAAGTATTTGTCCCAGGAAGATTTAAAAAGATAAATTTAAGAAATACATTTGTATGGTAAATCATTAAGATTTAAAGAAGATTTGAGATAAATCTTATTAGATCTCAGATTAGTGTTAGGTGGAACTGTAGTATAAGGCTAAGCTTTTGCTTAAGGCGTAACATCTCCAATGTGTAACGTTGTTGTTTTTCTTTCTTCTTTGTCGAGTATTCTTAAGTTTTTAAAGTCAGCTGTGTTGCTGTTTGTCGATGTTTCATGATGGTGTTCTTTTATTGCGTATGTCAGCTTGATGATCAGTCAGTGTCAGTCTTGTTATTATTTTGATTTTTTTGAAAACGGTGGAACTGATTTTAATCATTTTTTTTTTGTATGCACAAGCTAAGCAAAACTTTCGAAAATATAGGTTTAAGATAAAAAAAAAATTGTTTGAAAACTCAATTTTTTAAAAAACGACTGTCAATTTTTTAACCTTGGTACTTGGTTTTTTAGGAAGGTTAAACATTTGCAGAAGAAAACTTAGTTTTTCTCAAAAAAGACTCCAACGCCTTTTATCAAATTTTTTTTTGCCAGAATATAGTAAAACGGTCATTTTTGGCTGATCGGATTTAACTTTTATGAAATAAGTTAAATTTGATGTAAAACTTTCAAAACTACAGATAGTATTGGATATAAAGAATACACTAATCAACTATTAGTACCTCTCAGAAAACGGTCTTTTTATTGAATTTTTTCACTATCGCTTGAGCGGATTTATTTGAAATACATAATATTAGGTTGTTCGTTGAGCCCTGAAGTCACCGTGGGGTCGCCCCAAAGAGTTTTAAAAAGATTTTTAGTCTAAAAACATCAAACATTTTTAAACAGATTTTCCCACTCATGCTTTGAATTTTTCTGAGCTTTTTTGGAAATTCCTCATAAAGATTTTTATACTTTCATTAAAGATTTGCATTCAAGAGAATTTAATATGCGTTCATACGCATATCTAATGTAACAAATTTTACTCTATCTAGGTACCTCGATCGATTAAATATTGTTATGTTGAAGGCCACCTTTTTTACTTTATATACTATTTTTTGCTTTAAAAAATATTTTAAAAATGTTCGTAACTAAATCAAACACTATAATTTATTATTTTTTTTTTTGACCCATAATGACAGCCTATCATTTGCATAACGAGGGCATATGTGGTTTTAATTAATGAGATTCTAACTTTAAACTTACGCATTTTATTTTGTTCAAGTAAACAAGCAATTAGTTTCTTGTTTGTCGTTAAACAAAAATCCACTTCAGTTATTAATAATTCAAAAATGAGTTATTATTTTTGATGTATGTACATTAGGGTACATTAGGGTGGTAGGTAAAACAAAATTTCTGTCAAATTTAAGCACATTATTTTACCGTTAATATGGCCCCTACATTTGCACCTAACTCTAATCTGAGATTTAATAAGATTTACTACAAATATTATTCAAATCTCAAATATTTAGTATACAAACTATTTCGTAAATCTTGAAGATTAGAAAATAATCTTGTTGAATCTTCCTAAAGCAAACACTTTTACAAATCGAACTAACCTATTCTTATATGGCGCTGAAGGATTCATTCGTGGCTGCATTCAGTTCTTCACTTATGAAGCATTTTATCTCATTTCCACTTTAGGTATAATAAAAAGTGAAACCCCATTTGCATTTTTAAAGGTGCTGTCAAAATTAATCTTTTTTAAGTCTTTTTGTGCGGTGAAAATACCAAATACATGTAAAATGTTCAATAAAGTGTTGAATTTGTATAACTTTTGTAATAATTGATAGAAAATTTTTAAAATTGGTACAAATGTAGATACTTCAGACAAAATAGGATAAATAAAACAAAAGAATTAGTACCATCATGAAACTTGGTGAAAAAATTTCATATACAATGAGAATTAAGAATCAAAAGAGTCTGTACAAATATTTTACAGGAAACGGTGTTTTTTAGAGGCAAAGATAAATGTGGGGTATGAAACAAAAAAATTAACCTTGGAACAAAATAAAAATGGCAATATTTTCAGTATTAAAGTTAAATATTAACGAATACCAATTGAAAATAATGGTTCATTAATAGAACCTGGCATCACCGGTGTATTTGTCATGAAAAGTAATAATCAGAAGAATTCATAAAAACATTCGTGTTGAAAGGGTGTTTTTTTGAAAGGTTGGGGTAGTGCTGGATTTATAACCATAAAACCTGTGACAAATACGTTATTACCTTTATGAAACTTGGTAAAAATATGTTATGAACAAACAGAATAAAAAATCAAAAGAGTCTATAAAAATTTCTCACAGGTTTTATGATGGTTATAAATACACCACTACCTCAACCTTACAAAAAAAAACACCCTTTCCCACAGATACATTAATGGATTTTTCTGATTATTACTTTTCATGACAAATGAATCAGTGATGCCAAGTTCCATCAATAGACTATTATTTTCAATTGGTATTCGGTAATATTTAACTTTTAAACTGAAAATATAGCCATCATTAAATAAAAACTGAAAATATTTTTGTTCACGGAGTCCGCACATCGATTGGGTTTTTGTGTCATTCACGGCTGAAATCATTTTTGGGGGCTGAAAAGCAGTAAAATTCAGTTTTGCTTATTTCTCCAAAACTATAAGTTAAAAAAAAAACACTGTGAAGATAAACATTATAATTCGAGCTTAGGTAATTCCACACCTAACTGATAAACATACTTTTTTTCATACAATCAGCTGTATCAGAGAAAATTTTGCAAGAACTTCATTCTTCAGGAAGCTTAGTCTAAAAATGTATTAAAATTGCATTAATCGATGGGCAAGATCTGTTTTTCTACAGCCTAAACGGCCCTATCGATTTTCTTCAAACTTGGTACACAGTGGTTTTAGGTGATTATACCTACACTTTAAAATTTTTTTTTAACACTCACAGTTGTATTTATTATGGAGATTTAAAGGCTTCGTAACTTTAAAATGCCTCTAAATAGCTCTAAAGTCTGAAATCGGTATCTATAATCAATTTTCACATCTCAACTTAAACGCCATTCAGCGCGTTTAAATGTTACTTAGAGCTATCTTAAACATACGAGTATTTTGACATTCGAGACAAGCACCGGTATTTATAGACGCAAATAAAACACGAATTATCTTTAGTCAGTGAGTTAACTGACAAATCTTATCAATAAATCAAAATTCAAGGTAATAAACTAACTCACCAAAATAGGTACATTAAACGAGTAATTAAGTTAAAAATACTTCTGGCATTAGCCGTTTTCCTTTGGAGGTGGTGAAGTACTTGCAAGTACTTTACCAGCTTTTTTCTATGGAACACATTAAACTGCTTTCCTATGTAAAATGTATCTACTCGCACATAGAGCATGTGCAGTTGATAGTACTAGATTAGGGTTTTCATCTACTCATATGTACTTTGCCACCCCCAAAGGAAAACGGGTATTGTTGCCAAAAACTAGAGATAAAAGAAAATAGACGCTAGTGACACACATGCTTCTTACAACTTCAAATGAGAAAGTGTATGTGCAAAATTTCACATTTGGTGAGAAAGTATATGTATGTGCAGTTCAAAAAATAGTCTTTGGTAACAGCAGAGTTCTTGTTGATTGTAGTAAATTTTTGTTAAGATTTTGAACTTCACGTGGATTAGCAGTTTATATTTTTATTGATATGAAATTTTAATGCGTGAAATAACTCCTGATCAACGTTTTAGTTAATTTGTGAATTAGAAGATATCTAAGCAATTTGTATTGATAGGGCTGTAGTTGAGTTTTTGTTTTTATTACAGAAATATAGGTATACCTATGTTTGCATGTGGGTTAGAGTGGTCCGAATATTGTTTTTTTCACCTGTATTTCACCACCTAATAAGAATGTGGTTAAGGTGATTCTTATAAAATACGAAAGAAACAATCTGAGGGTAGAGATTAGATTAAGACGAGAAAAAAATAGTATGTGAGGGGGCGTCTATTTCCCCCGTGTAGGCGGAAGGGGTATTTTTTTCAAAATTTGGTTCAGAAAAAAATTAGTTTAAAAAAAACGGAAACACTTAAAATGCCACGCCTTAGCTTTTTTCAAAGCCATGATTACATTCTATAACAGGTATGCTTCCTAAATAAAGCTTTTATAGCAAATAGTTTTTGAAAAATAATTGCAAGTAATTGAAACTTTTCACTTACATCGTCATTTGTTCATTCATTCATTCAATTTCTTCAATTACATTTAAAAATAATTAAAAATGAATGTCTTATTTCGCCAACTTATTTTTGTTTAATAAAATAGTACGCATACGCCCTAGTGAACAATTTCATATAAATGGACAAAAATACAGATTGTCACTATATTTTCAACACTCATTTGAACTGAAAAAAAAAACACACACCCAAATCATGATTTATGTCCAGTTATGTAGTTATTATATAACAAAAAAAAATCTTATGTCAATTCTGACCCACCACCTTACTTAACGAGGTTTCCTTGAAGAACGTGACTAATTCATTGCACAAGCTCAACTTTCTCACGCTCAATTAAGCAGTGAAAGTGGTTTTTTTGATAAAGCGTCAAATAAAAATGTATTTAAATAGCAAAGCCTCCGAATAAGCGGGACATAAAAATGCACTTCGAAAACAGCTGGGTTTATGTATTTCTGGTGGCAATAGGTAAATTATCTGCAAGCATAAAAATATCACTCCATTCATCTCCGCAACCAAAACGAGCTTCGTTTGAGTTTCAGGACTTTGGTGGTGTGCTGAGATCACACAATTTATGATGACAGAGAAAAAACTCGTTTGACAGATTTAAATGAAATTGAAGCGAATGCCGATGACGACGACGACGCCGTCGGCGACGCGACGGGACGTCTCAAAAAAAAAAGCTGCAACCATAAAAAGTTCAAAGATTTGTTTTTAATGGCAGCCGTTGCGTTGCAACAAACAACTTAACCGTGCCTTAACCATTGCTTTTTGTTTTTGGCTTAAATCAACGCCATTGTGTCGATTGTGTCGCAGATAAAAATGTGCGAATTGAGAATGTTGCTCTTGTTTCAATCAAGTGGGGGACGCACTCAAATTTGAACTTGGAATAGGCTGACAGCAGTAGCTGCAGCAGCGTGCGTTAAACACACCTAACTTTGAAATGTTGCAAATTCTTTTTTTTCTCTTCAGAGCTTACAAAAAGAGAGGTCTATTAACAAAAAAACAAAAAAAAATATCATGTTCGACCTAAATTTCTCATATGGTGCGAAAAAACGCTGGGAGTGTTAATAGTCTGGGGGGTTGAGTTGTTTTAAGACCTAAAGTTACTTTAAGTTTTATAGTTTTTTTTTCTTCCATCCGCAGGTTAAATTTTAGAGAGCTTAACCACAGATTTTCACACGGAGTACTTGCTCTGAGTAAATGCTCCGTTTCACCCATACCACACTTACTATACATTTTTTAAAAATATGTTTCAAACATTCAAAACACATGGCCACCATCTTCAACAGATTTGTAACATCAAACACGAGACCTATTACTGGTATCTGATTCACACGCGTTTAATAAATTACTTAAACCAGGTGCAGCACTATTTCATGGGCTATATATGTATAAAGCTGATGTTTGACTTGGAAGATATATGTGTCTGCCATTGGCATAAAGTTGATTCATACGCAGCCGTCAGTGGCTATTATGTGGTAATTAATTTGTTGTTAATTGCAGTGATGTAGAGCTAGCTGCTGCAGTAAGGAATTACAAAAAATGTTGGCTTTGAGGAATTTCTTTCACCATTTTAGTACCAATTTATTGACTATCCTGCTCCTGATACATAATGAATTCAGATGAAATTGGTATTTGACAACATTATCAATTTTTTCTTAGAAGAAAAAAATTATTGTATATAGAAAATACTGCCGTTTGCAGTTTAATTGCTTAATTATTGTTTTTCTATTTTAGTATTAAAAATTTGATACAAAAAAATAAACAAGGTAGAAAAATGTGGCAAGGTAAAGAATAAGGAAAGGCGCTTTTGTTTGCTTTCATAAATTTCGCAAAAAAACATAATTTAAATTCTATTTTCCAATTCATTTCAAAACTTGGAATTCCTTTCTTTCCAGATTCTTGCTGTAACCAAATATTCATTTTGTTCGACAACAGAGAATGTCAAGTCAGAAATTCAAAACTCGTTGCCAGCGAATTCATCAATGCCTCCAATTCTCGATGCAACTGCATCAAAACTTATAAGATATCGCAGTAAGCCACCGCCGAATTTTTTCCGATATAAAAGTCAGCCTCATAAGCGTTCCAGACCTAGAGTTGTGAAGTCTCCCAAAATAAAAAACAATCGACCCATGTTTACACATTTCGAAGAAAGTCTACAACCAAGTAGTTATTACAAGTTTAAGCCAGAAATTTATACAAGTACTTTAGCTTATAATCCTTCGTACAGTTATGATGAAATTCATTACGAAGTCAGTGCGGATTATCCAAAGAAAGAATCAAACTACGAAACACAAGCTATGGAGTTGGATTTTTATGGAGACACTTACTCGAAGAAGAAGACTGCTTCACAATTTGAATATTCAAAACCACAGAAAACTTATACAAAGCCACAAAAAGTTATAACTCAATATGAATTTACAAAACCACAAAAGACTTACATAGTCCAACAAGCACAACATAATGTCTATGGCACTCCAAAGGAATCATCTTATAATTCTTATGATTTTAAATTTGATGAAAAGCCAGAAGTCCACTATGAGATATCTTATCACGAAGAATCGCCAGAACAATCAGATTATGAACCCGCTCCACAGCCAAAGCAGAAGTATGAAAACTTTCCCCCTTATGGAGGAGCTCCACCAAGAAAATTCCACATGCCAGATCAAGTGTCTTATAAAATTCCTAACAATAAGTATGAAGCACCAAGTAATCCATATCAACCGCATGAGCATTCGTCTAAGGAAGGTCAATTGCAAGCTTATGATGAGAAGCCAAACAATGGGTACAACTATAACAATGACTTTGGCGAGCCACCAGCGGACATCCATATCATTCATTCGCCATCCTACGATATTGAGCCTATATCACAAAAGCATGCACCATCGCAAAATAACTCTGAAAAGCCACATGAAACCTACGGACCACCACCTCCAAGTGATAGTTATGGCCCGCCCAGCAACGTCTACGGCCCTCCAGAATACAACATGAAATCTCCCAACAATAACCATCCTCCTATGGATACGTATCATCAGCCAAATAGTGGACAATTTGCAGAACCTCCAGGAGCATATCTTCCTCCACCTCATTTGCCAGAAGATTTACCTCTGAACAAGAACCACATGCCACCGGGTTACGATTATCCAAAGAGCAGCTATGAAGTTCCTCTTTACGATCCAATTCCATTTGAATCAACCACTACCCAACACGAGGACTACTTTCCTCCAAATAACTACAATGATGCCACACAGCATGAACATGTTTCTGAGTCCAGTACCCATATTCAACACATTCCATCAACTTCAGCTATAAGCACGACATCAAGTACGCAAGAACACGAGCAAGTTCAGCAGGCAAATACAAAAGTCCATCAATTCAGTCCCAGCAAGCGTCGATATAAAAAACCGACTCGCTATCAAACAACCGCAAAAATTCCCATTTCAACTGAGGAAACAGTTGAGCCAGAGGCTCCTTCTTCTGAGTTTCTAGACGACATCATATCCACAACCAGCACATTCAGGCCACGTCGCAAGAGGAAACGTACCAAGCCACCTGTAGTAGTAGCTGAGAAACATAATCTCGATGTACCAGAGCTAAAAGAAGCCTTCGAATCGGGACAACGTAATAACGATCAAACCGATGAACTTACTGCTCATGCTTCTGATATAAAAGAAAATGTCGAACCTCAGGAATCAAGTAAAATTAAGCAAATCACAAACTTCTCTCCATCGCATTCATGGAATCCAATGAGAATACGAACAAAACAACCAAATACCCAAAGAGGTCAACGTACAGCTCAAACTGGCTTAAATGACCTAAAAAATGTCGAAGTGATTTCGATACAAAAATCACATTCTCATAGTTATTATGCTGGCACGGAACCACCTGCGACGAAACGAACTAGAACATTAACTTCACGAGCAGATGCAATACAAATGCCAACTGTTTCGACGACAACATTTAAGGCTGAAAACACTTTCAAGCCTACTCGGGGATTGGTCATTGATACAACTTACTTTAAGGTGAAAGACAACAATCAAGACGAAGACTTCTACAATGGCACGGGAAACTTGCCTAAGAATCATAAGCTATTCTAGATATTGTAGAAATAAGGACTTTTTAGTTTATAAGATTAGAGTTTAGAGTAAGTTGGTTAGTAGTTATTTATTAATTAAGATCTAAGGTGCTGAAAAAAGACTAATTCACAAACAAAAATTATATTTCGATGTTAAAAAAGTGTAATGTTTTTTTTTCAAACTTGCCTTGGCAACGCTCACCGCCCTGTCATTTTTTTTAATCAGTAAGTATTTTTTATCCCTTCCTTTTCTTTATATATAAGCTTCCTGTATCCAAAACTAAAGCAACTGTCCTATTTCCGATCGAATTTGAATTTTGCTTAACAGTGTTAATACTTAATCTATGACTTACCATATTCTCAATGAAATTTTTCCACTTCCTGCTTGTGCTATACATTTGAAAATCATTGAAAAACACAGGTCCTGATGATGTCGGTGGTAGATCTGGTAAATTTGTTTCTAAATTAAATACACCTCTACACTTTTCAAGCATAGCTTTCATAACAGGCATAAGGAAAGAATATTGTTCGGGGTTTCCAACTTGAAAAAAAAACATAATAAATCAGTATAGTCTTCTTTACAATATTCCTTTAAACGTACCTTCAATAGCATCATCAAGAGCTTTATTTATACTAAACAAAAGATAAGCCATTTCAGCTGGATCTTCAGAATTTCGACTTTGCAGAATAGCATGCAATTTTGCTGTAGCCATTGCCACAACACCAGGATTTGGATGATGCGAGCACTTAAGTAACAATCCTAAACACAATCTTATCATATCAGCCCAGTCATCTGATGAGGATTGTTGAAATACCATAAGTGCGTCTAAGAGTGCCAAAACACCATCCAGTAGCTTTGTGGAGCATTTTTTGGATTCATCTTCATTTGAACCGAGTACGACAAGGTCATAGACCATTCGTAAGATTTGTGATGCATTCTATGAATAAAATCGGTTAGAATTTGTATGTTCAAAAAAAAGAAATTCAAGCTTACTTCTTGATTTATTAAGGTTTGATGGCCATGCTCTGCTAGATCAGATAGTGACGCTTCAACAGCCATTTCTAGAATGCGTAGTCGCAGAGATAAATGTGATGCTATAAGTTCATTGTTCAACGCAAGCAAGTTGATACAACCCAATACTTGGCCACGTTCCTGTAAAAAAAAACAAACCGAATTAAATTTATGGAGAGTTAACAAATTATTACTTTTTAACCTTCCAACATTGTGGGTTTTCATTACTGACTCCCTTCCAGAAAATTGAAAACAAAATATTCGTGACTAGATACACTAATTGTTCTTCCATGTCTACATCAGCTTCTGGTGAGAAATCAAATCCTGGGACCTAGAAAGAGAAATAGTTAAATCAATAAAGATTGTTTTAGGGTCTCACTTAAGAACTTACATCCATGGAGTCTTTGTTTTTGGCACTGCTATTTGGTGACTGAGATGAGCTAGCTGAACTATTTGATGAAGTTCTTTGTCTTTGAATCATCCCCTCTCCTCCTCCTCCATGTTCTAATGGACCACCCATTGCTAGTGATTCGAAAGTATCGTGGATTTCAGATGTTCTCTGTCTTATCACTGAATACACACTTGCTATATTCTCTGCCACTGCTCCTGATACTGAACCAGCCAATTCTGATGGGAACAAAATCAATTTTTTCCAACAAAAATTTTTAAACAAAATACTCCAAAAACCTCTCACCTTTAATTTCACTTTCGATAACATTAGCGGCTTCAGTGACACTAGCTTGAATTTCATTCAAGATCAAAGCTCCGTCTTTACCTTCTCGTTGTAGTTCCTCCAAGTCTACTGCATGTTCACAAAAACTTATTAAATCTGATTGATTGAGAAAGTCTGCATTATCTTCGAGTAGGACATCATTTAAATTAATCCCGAAGCTCTTGCGTTTCTCTTCATCTGGTTTAGCACTGGTTATTGGTTTGCGTATCAATAGCCTAGCAATTGATTCTTGCCATCCTGATTGTTTTGCAATTGACTGAGCTGAATTTTGTTTAAGAAATGTTGTTTGAAGAAGCCTTTTGGCAATTTCTAATTTCACTGGTAATTCACATGACGAGATGTGATGAATTAGAAAGACAATTCCTGAATAATCAGTTTCAGATGATAGAATCTCATCGACCATGTGAAATAGAATTGTTGAACTGAGTGCCATTGGAATCATGAAGGAAAAAAATCCCGGAAATAGTGAACTTTCTAGAGATGGATCATGCAGTCGGATGATTTGTTTGTACTTTTGATGTACTCGTGATGATGTGAGAAGACAATCTATAAACTAAATATGGGAAATATTTAGAGAGTTGTGTGAGAATTTGATTTATTTCAATTTGTTGACAAAAAAAAATTAAAAAGTATTACATTAAGAAAAGACGTGTTTGCGTATGGTGCGAGCTTAAATAAGCATGCTCAATAAAACCGTTATTCAGCCAGTCCTTCTTAAAGGCGCCGAGTGTGGACAGGATTCTTTCGAAAGAAAAATTCTTCGACGGATATTTTTCTTGTGTGCGATAAGGGCGAATAGAGGAGAAAATACAACAAGAAACTCTATGAGCTGTATCAAGACGTGAATGTAGTGCAGAAAATCAAAACACGTCGACAACATTGGTTCGGCCACATCGAGCGAATAGATGAAGAAGACCGAACCACATATTTAAGGACTAAAACATCGCGGATACCCAGAAGGCTGCTTGGGATATTAGAAAATGGCAGGCTAGTGCGTTGGACTGTTACGCCGGAGGTCTGGGTATCGTATTCCAACCTAAGCTTCTAAAACAAAAAACTAAAGTGTTTTCTTGCAGAAGAACTCTTCTCCTGCGAAGAGGTGGCAGATCCTTCAAAAAAATCCTGATCACAAACTTCGTCGTAATAGATTCTTATTATAAATCTCAAAAAAATTATCGTTACGAAAATATTGCTACGAAATTTATGTTCGAGAAATGTGGTAACTAAAGTTCCACATTTGATAGGGCTGATAGGTAGGTTGAAAGTTGTTAGTCAGTAAGTCGTGGTTCTTCATGGGAAATGAAAAATTCAATTTTCAATAAACGCGTTAAAATTAGAAACCGTTTCCTGGAAGAGTTGACTTACTATGTGGGATTTGGAAAACCCATTCATGTCTGGGATGCATTTCTAAATTTTCGGAAAGCAACATGCTGAATCCAACAGGCAAAGGACGGAATATGGGAACCTTTCCTTGCATTTTTTTGTAATCTTAAATTTGTCCTATTTTATGTATTATTCAACTATACACTAAACAAAATTACCCGAATAGCAGCTTCCTGGACTTCGACTCCATGGATCTTTTCAATAAACAAATTATATAATAAATTTGCAGTCTGTGGTTCATGCAATAGCAAAATCATCTGATCTTTGCAGTTTTTACTCTTCAAATGGAATATCATCATTTCCAGAAATTCAATCAAAATATGTTCATGTTTGACTGATGCCAAAAATGAAATTATAGCATGAATCTCCTTGACATTTACATCTTTTTGTATATAAAATCGAATGACTGCAAGCAAAGTTGACCGAATAGTAACGGCATCATCAGCGGTAATATTCTCTGGTGTTCCATAGTATTGTCGTACAATATCCAAAAAAAATTGTATACCAAATTTCTTGCGAAAATACTTTCGATCGTTCTTAATCATTGCACTCAAATACTGAACATGTCCCAGAGTTATTTGAAAGTGCATTTTAGACCAAATTCCAAAATTAAAAGCAATTTCTGTGTAGAGAGCTTCTAGGAGATCTGCATTAGCTCTAGCTTTTTGATTTTGAATAGATTCAATGAAGAGATGCGTTGCCATCAGGGCATTAACATCAAATTGTTTGGCATTACATTTTTGCAACATCATCCCAATTATCGATAGACTCTCACTATTCAGAAGGTTTTCCTGATTGTTTTCATGATCGTGTATTATATATCGCAGAAAACACATAAAACTAGCTATTGGATGTTGAATCATTTTCCATTCTGTGTAGGAATTCGATGAGAGAACTTCCCAATCGGAAAATTCTTCCATTATTGGTGTTTTGATAGTTTCAGAAGTAAGGTTTTCGGATTCACTGCTATCAGTTGAGAGTGAGAAATCATTTTTTTCTTTGGTGATTCTATGGAGAATAGGTAGGAGAGATTGAATGCCTCCAATGCTATTGATTGTATCCTGAAAAGACGAAAATGGTTTATTTTTTTGTTGAAGCATTATGAATTATTGTTTTCTTTTAACCTGAATTTTAACAATTTGACAATGTTGAGCACAAATAGTTCCCGGGTACTTTCCACTCGGAATTAAATCAGGACAATAATCATGACTATAAGCCCCAGCTGAATAGCAAAGTACAAATCTTGAAGTAAGATCTAAAAGTTCATTGTCTTGGGAGAAAATCGAAGCAAAATTTGCTGCTCCATCGAATATAGTCTTGAGATTGGTTGTGGGTTCAGCGAGCAATACAGATCCAATTTGTCCATTCAAATTGGTTTGTTCTCCGAAAACTGTGTCTTGCATGCCAATTGGGAAATTTTTTACATTCGGATCGAAGGATGTGGCGCTTGTTCGTAGTGGGAGAGTAAAATAGTTTGAAACCTAAAATAAAAAAAATTTAGAAAATGTTTAAAAATTGTATATTAAAAAAAAAAAAAAAATAAAACTGCCTACATTTGTGGATAGAGTTCTTTCGAGGATGCTCGGCAACATTCCTCTGTATGATGAAGGTGATGAGGTCTCTTGAGATGCTGATCTACTGAGTCTATCTGTTTGTTGTGGTTCGCTGAGTCTTGATGGCAATTGGTTTGATCCAATGGCACAGAAACAAAATGGCTAAAAAAAAAAAAACAAAATAACAAATAATTTATGTGCTCATTTTTCTTTTTCAAAATAATGGGTTTTTACCTCATTGACAGCTTGAACCTTCAAAGTTGCACTCAGTTTTTGTATGAAATCTACAAAAATATTGATTTGGCTATAAGAGAATGGTCGTTTCGGAGGTGTTATTGCAACAGTCACATAGTGCCATTGTCCATCGAGAAGTGTTTTTGACATAACCGACGATGTGAGGTATTCTCTGCGAGTTAAGGCAGCCACAACTATGTTTCCATTATTTTGAATAAATACTTCAAAACCGGTATTATTGATTGTCCGAAGGCTACAAAAAGACAAAAATTAGGCATTTTATTTATCATCAAATCATTTGAAGGAGACTTACTTAAGTAACATTCTGCGAAAGTTTTTTCCAGAATTTTTCTCTACTGTATCCTTTATATCGTTGAGTTTCAATAAAATATGGAATATAAAACCATATGAGCCAGACATTGTCCAAGTTTTTATATCAGGAACAATAATTCCATCGTTATCGTTGTCTAGATTAAAATACTGAGAGCATATGTTGCCGTTGGTCAAGCTTTGCAGAGATATAGTTACAAGGGTCTAAATGAATTTGATTAGAAAAATTAAAAATTACATTAAGTTTCTGCCTATGTTAGGTTTTATTGTTATTATTGCCTTCACACTCTTCGGAAAAAAAACTTGAGTAAATTAGTATGTACCTGTAGTAATTGTTTTGATTGTGGAAATTTAGTTTCGTTTTTCAACAAAAACATGACACGTTTCAATTCAATTGGAATGATACTAAGTTTAGATAGTTCCTCTATAAGTTTGATAAGATTTTGAATGCATATCTCAGAGAGTTTTTCAAAATGCTGAAGACACTCACAAGCCGCTTTGATTGTCCGATTTTCACATGCAATTGATTTCCTGCAAAAACAACAAATATTAAAATCACAAAAGAAACAAAAAATAACTATTCAATTAAACTCACCTTGTATAACTACTAGAACAACCTTTAACAAGCAATCCGCTTATAAATACTTGTTCTCTCTCATTTATTTCTGGAATCCATTCAATAATCTTCTTGATTACCTCAGGCAACATAATTGCCTCACTTTCTTCATTAAATGCCAAACCAAAACATGCCTCTAAGAGCTTTTCTGTTGGAGCACCCAGCGATTTCAAACCTTTAAAGAGTTTATCAATTTTATCACTCGATCGTACTATTTCTGCTGCTTTTGTTGAAGCATGTGTCACAACCGCAAGAGTTCTTATTGTATTATACGAAATCATTGTGTGATTTAAATTCCAGCATTTGATTTCATTTGGAATGCCAATAAGTAAGTCTAATAAATTCGTTTCAATTATAGCAATGCAAATTTGCTTGGAATTTTGGATATCGGATAGAAAATTAGCAATATTTGCAATTGTATCCGATAATGCATTCACATCGACACCTAAATCTTCATTGGTATCATTTTCATCGTCTTCAACGGCTATATCAAATGTTTCTCCTTTAAATTGTTCGGTGCTTAAAAGTTGATTTAGTACATCACAATAGAGTTGGATTATTGTAGTGAGTTCAATTTGGCGCTAAAATTTAAAAAAAAAAAGTGTGATTTAGTGTCGATCATAATTTCGATATTATTTTGCTTACTTCTTCAGGACTAGAGCGTTGCAGAACCATTATCATTAGAGCACAACATTTCAAAGAAACGTTACGCAACTTATTCTCAGTTTCCCATTTGGAGAGAAGTTTCATTAAAACTGATATTGTTGCTGGACAAATTGCACGCATTCCATTTCGCTGTTGGATTGGTTTATGTTTATGTAAAGTAAAAATTTTATAAAAGGAAAAAGATTTTTTTCAAGAAAATGTGTTTGGGAGAAAATATTAAATAATTGTGCCTGTGCGTGCATTATGTTTTAAAAAAATATTTGTTTTTATTGAACATGAACATTATTGCTTTGTTTAAAGTTTAGATGCATCATTTATTTTTTGTTGAAATTGATGCCATAATAAATGACAGTTTTAAACCACAGTAACACTTGATGTATGGCAACAAAAATACAATGAGAACTTTTCTAGTACTTAAGTACTTATTCGACGTTTTGAGAGGACAATGCACATAATCCGAAGTCTACAAAATTTGTCGATATTATGAGAACGTTGTATTCAAAATTAAAACCTGTGCTTCATAACCATATTACCAAGATTCTCTAAAGAAGTTTGTACAGTGCAGAATGTGCATCAGAGTCCTGCACTTTTTAGTGCAAACATTGCTAGAACTTTACCATATCATACAGAAATCAGACAAAAATAGAATAACCAAAGTTATATAGTCCGAGTAACGGAGTCCCGCAGAAATTGTATTAATTATATTTCCAACCACCAGAATCGATTGAAGCAGATATAGGGGATTCAGAAAAACTTGGTAAGACATTACCACATTCATTTCCGGGCGTTTTCCGAAATTTCCAACAAACAATGGTGCACTTGGGATGAGAAAGCTGAAAAACCTCTAAAAAAACCGATTTTGATGAAATTTTAAACATAAGAAATGAACACAATTAAATTCCGACCGCTACCCCATCCACTTAAATTTGTGTACAAATTCTAATGTTGTTAAAATAAACCAAAATAAACATTAATAATATTTTGCGGACGTTTTTGACATTCATGTATGGCGTCAGTATTAGTTCGATAGAAATCTGAAAATTTTAACAACCTCATCCATTGCAGTGAAATTTTCAGAAGAAAAAGACGAGGACCAGAGTTTATCCTGACCCCAGTGAGCAGAAGAGGAGAGATGAACACCAGCTCTTCTCAGAAGGAAAAAGAAAATAGAACATTCCTCTTGCGGTAATGAAGTTCGGATGTTTTACAAAAAGATAATCCTTCTCAGGGTTACGAGGTACGATCAGGAAAACATCATAGTGGAATCGCGCAGTCGGTGCTGAGGATAATTCAAATTGTATAGTGGCGATGTGGAATCGAATTTCGCCACCAGGCAAATTACACCATTAATCCTAGACAACGAAGGGCAACAATTTTTCTACTCAATCTCGACAAAGTGAAGACAGCTATATTTAATCTTAAGTCTAATAAAGTTACTCGAGCTGATGGCTTTTTTGTCGATTAAAGCAACATGCGATGAATTGGTTAGAAGTATGTATTAGCTTATCTGCAAAATATGGTCAACCTCAGCATTGTTTGTCCAATCTTTAACAAAGGCGACCCTCAGGAGACATCTCCATAACATCATGTACAAGATCGTCTCTGTGGTATTATGCGAACACCTGAAGCTATTCGGCAACAACCAACTGTTCATATAAGTGAGGCCTAAGGCCAGGCGCACCATTGACCATATTCACATTAAGATAGATAGGGAAAACACAGAAGTCTCAAATCTATACCCACTTCTTTTTCATTGATTTCAAGGGAGCATATGCCAGCATTTAATACAGGCTATGTAGACCAATGTCTAGAATTGGCATCTCTGCGAACATTTTCGGAGCACGAAAAGGAAGGCACGTTGCTTCATTAAGGTCGATAAAGACCACACAGATATTTGTGATATGAATAACTAAACATGATGCGCAATCATGCAACTCTTTTTGTTTGGTTTTTGAAAGAATAGTAGATAATAATAGAAAACTCTCGACGTCTTGGATAGAACATTACCATAGACAGCTGTAATTTCTGGAGGTCAAGGTCTAAGAAGTCAATTGAGTAGCAAAGCCATTTCACAAGCGACTAAAGTGTCGCTTTATAAGATCTGGTGCTCAAATATTGTGCAGAGGAATGAACACTATTAAAGGTGGATAAAAATGCTTTAGACTGTTTTTAGAAAAAAATCCTTCGCAAGTTTTTTTCTGCATAGATTTGGAATGGTGACAAAGATAGAACAACGTACTTTTAGGTCTATGCGGCAACACCGACTTTATTGAGTTAAATAAAAAAAAAAACAATGAATGAATCAATCCTCCGACCTGGAAAGTCTATTTCAATGGGACGACCGGCACAGTATAGGATGACAGCGTAACAGGCGGCACACCCAAGTGCAAGAAGACATCAAACAAGTTCTAGAAAGCTAGCTAAATACTGAGGCGGCTGTGAAGAGCGTGTTAATTGAGGCCATGGCTTCACGACGTGAACTGGCCACAAATATTGTGCGATTAAACGCTTTGAGACTTCTACCTTGGGAAAACGCAGGTCTATGCAAATAAACTGTAAGCAATTAATACAATCAAAGTGAACATAACCAACACATTTATCGAAATTTGGTTTTTATTTCCAAAATTTCTATATCTCAAATCACATATCGATCAAACTCTGAAACATAAAAATCCATTTTCATTTCTTGAATTCACAAAAAATGAAATCAACAACATTGGCGCATTTAATTTTTTAAATTTAATATTTGACTAGGAACATATTTCTGAATTTAAATAAAATTTGAAGTAGTAAAAGCTCGTGCATTAAAAAATATTAATTTGAAAAACTATGCAGTATATACAAAAATTAAGCTATTGAAGTGTTTAATTTAAAGTGTTAAAAATTTAAATAAGATTAGTAAAGACATAAAACGAATGGAGGCGATTGTTAGTATACAATTAATTTGCTGTTGTGCTTTTCCATGCAAACTCATGCAACTCTGCATAGAATATATAGAACAACACATTTAGAAGACAAAACTATTAGACTCACCGAATGATCACAACTATCTATCCCATCACCATAAGAAGAGGACATATAAGCTGATTTATTTTTGAGAGTAGTTGTTAAGGTTTTCTGCAATATTTTTTTTTTTTGTTTGCATTTATATTTAAAATATTTTTGTTTTTAATCAAGAAAAATTTATTTTATTAAATAAAAATAGAACAACATTGATAGTTTTTTATATTTAGCATTTTTTTTATAATAATGTTATATTATTATTATTATGTGAATAGAAAGCAAAATGAGTTAAGACGAACAAAAGCGAAGGTTCAAATGTTACCTGTGATCCAGATACAACAGCTCCTAGAATATGTATTAGGGATTCTCCAATTTTAAAGAATCTCATTATATCGTCATTTTGAAAACAATCTAAAATCAAAGAACATAAAAAATTAAATATTGCAGTTTAAAAAAAAAAATAATAATAATAATTACCATAAATAAAGGGTATAATTTCTACATGAACGGAATGTGGTTTGTATGATAATTGTTGATAATCGGCAATTATTCCTTTGAGGAAACTTCGCCACGTCAGATATGGATCATACATAACTTCAAGGAAATGTGAGAAGCTTTTAAAGACTTGTATTGTAGCCGGTGTTGCTTTTTTATTTTCTGATGCCTGCAAGATTAAAAAATAAATAGAAAAAATTATATATTCTCATTTATGTTTTGCTTATATAATTTTGTATCAATATAAATAAACCCTGTCTGTTACACCCCAAATTTTAATCCGAGTTCTTAAAACACGAGTATATATATTTATTTGCTTATTACTCAGGTATCTGGATCTTAAGTACAGGGATCTTTACTACACGGGTTCTTTATTTCCACAAAATTTTTTTTTATCCTGTGCTTATTAGACTATTTGAAAATAAGCAGAAAACTGTATGATGTGTATCATATTTTGATTTGATGATGAGGATCTGAGAAATAGACCTCCTAGACCGAAAGCTAACAAAGGATTATGCGATCTGATCGGTACATATGTATATGAAACTTTTTTCACAGTAACATTTATGGCCATCAAACACAAAAACATTATTCTGACACTATGGGTAGTGGCTTAGGTCTTTGATTATTAAAAAAAAAAACACTTTAAAGAAGGTCTGGTAGATGACCGATCCTTATTCTAAGCTTTTGTATTTGATGGCCATAAAACTCTCTATAATCCATAGTGAGATAGATGTATGTATGTACCCATGAGCGGTCGAATAATGAAGTCTGTAAAACCCGACAACTTGCACGGGTAGTCTGTTTCTGTGCATGTGTAAAACGTGGATGCAGCCGCGAAGAGCCAGGGTTCTCCGCTTCAGCTTCCGCTAATTTTACCGTAAGCCATTAGGTAAAAAGGACCAAACTATTTTCCTGGGGCAATTTACACATCTGTCGGCAACCAACCCAATAACTCATTTGAATGAAATGTCCGTTCGTTATTCTCAGCTTATATGCTTAGCACTTTAGGAGGATATATTTTTTTTACTTTCCAATTTATAGCATAGGAGAAGAAGAAAGAAGACAAAAATATACAAGATCTGATTTTAAAAGCTAATTTTGTGTTTGAAAGGTTATATTCGGAGAATGACTTTTGGGCTAAATATTTTTAATAGGTAGAAAGTTTGTACTTAAAAAAAAAGGGTCAATATTTCTTAAAACTTAACTTCAAATGGGTTATTTAAAAAAAATGATAATATTGAATATCAAATATATATATATATATCCTAAACGAAAAGAACAAATTAAACCCACTTGTGTCCTCTCTGGGTTCAAAAACACTTATTTTTCATACAAAAAACGTTGCGATTAGGATTTTCACAACAGATAATTTGGATAGAACTGATGGCACATGATTGTTACTACATTTTAGCTTCTACTTTCAATTACTATATTTAGGACAATAAATGGTATCCTTGTTGACGAAAGTAATTTAACATTTTTGGATCTGACGGTCTGTAAAATATATGTGTCAAAATCGAACACAGCCGTACGAATAATAAATCGAAAGCCTTCGGTGAAACATAAAGAAGAAATCGTGGTTTGGGGATTTATGGATGCAAATTCTGTCTGCAATCTTTATTTTATTAAACAATAACGAAAATAAAGAATTTAGTACACAAATTAACGAGTAACGCTAACAAAATTGAATTACAGAATGATCTTATACTATTAGACCGAAAACATTTGTAAATATTAGCAGGAAAGTGACAGCATTACAGTATAAAATCTTAGTTGCCTCATCCACCACAGTCCTCAGTGGAAGCGGAACACAATACCATCAGAAGTTACTTCAAAGCTTATGTTTCCAGTGAAAAACTGGCTCAGAGATATAAAAACCACGTGGTGTTATCATATACGTACAAAACATTTTAAAATTCTAAGATAATAGTCTAAAAGCCGACAGCTAATTTTGGGAGTGGGTGTGTAACAAAAATCTAAGTATGAGGGTTTATAGGTGCATGTATCGTAATATTAAATACCAAAGTCTGGCAGTTTTATTTTTCAGCCTTTTAATATTTAATTTGATTTAATATGATTTACTGTCACTTTGCCAAAGCATAAGCACCTCAATTATGACGGTCCGATAAAAAGAACTCAAGATACATATAACAATTCATTATTATTATAATTATTATTTTCTTTCATTTTTAAAAGTGAAATTTTACTCCCCTACCCCTCTCAAAGGCTGAGAAACAAACGCCCAGACTTTGGTATTCGATATCACGATGCATGTACCTTTAAACCCTCATACTCAGATTTTGGTTATACATCCACTCCCAAAATTTGCCGTCAGCACTTGTACGATAATAGTGCGGAGGTCAGCTACATTTCGACAAGTAATTCCAGATAGATGAATATTTTCCCACATCGTCGGCTTAGAGTGAATACTTAAAAATACTTAATGCAATTTTGGATTTATTTAAATAATGCGAACCCGGATACGGCACAAGAAACCAAAATTAGCCTTAAAGAAAAACTAAAACTTTGAAGTTTTCTGTGCCGTTCATTTCTCTTTTTCGTTTTTTTTTTACTGTTGTTACTGTAAACGGAAATTCACAGTAGGGGTGATAATGGTTGAAATACCTACAATATTATTGAACTGTACTAATTTATAGATTCTCAAATAAAAATTCAACCTTTACATAATCATTGGAGAAATTACAAAAAAGGGCCAACTGTTATTTTCATAATACTTGGGTATTATTCATTGCATAAACTGCTAATCTATGTTCTGATTGGCTATATTTTGTTGGTAACAGCTGAAGTCATTGTTAAAAATTTCAATCATTTTGTTGGTTCACACTAGACTGATATATGCATTATTTTTAAATTTATAAATTTCAACTTGGGTAATTAACTCAATGTACAATTCATTTTCACTAAGAATAATTCTATTTAATAAGCTATTATTACAAATATAAAAAAAGTTCCTAAGAAAATTGCAATTTCTTTCTAGGAAACCACAAAAGAAATAAAGAACAGCCATAAAGTTACTGGTCTAAAATTTTTCAAAATTGCTTTCCAAGAACGCCAGTTTCTATCAAGCACAGAATAGATATACACATTGACTCGCTATTTTCCTAAACCTAGCGAAAAGATGGATCCGCACCTGAACTTAACAAAACCATAAGTATAAGTTTGTACTTACATTTTTAAAGACATTTCCTAGTATGGCAATCAAATTTGATTTGTATTCATACTTGATGACCGCCAAGATGTTCTCGAAGTGTCGACAAATTATGATGAGACAGTCGATTAGAATAGCAATTTCTTGAAGTGAATTCTCACTAAGCTCTCCCTGAAAATGAAGAAAGATAAAGAAAACCTCTATTTTTCAGTCACCTTTTCTTCTCCAACTTACCTGTTCACTTTGGTCCCGAGCAATGATAATAAATTTGCCAATTGCCGGCAACAACTCATCTGGTAGACGACCCAAATGGGGCCCACTGTCTGGCTTGACTTCATCCCATCGCTGACAGTCTTCCAGATCGATAACGATTTGATTCCTCCAGATTGTCACAAAACGTTCAATGAATTCCCGAAAGTAGGATTCGTCATTCTGTGAATGAACGCATCGAACAGGTGAAATTAAATAAATAAAAAAAAGTAAACAAATAATCCAACGAAGGTGTTATATAAGCATTTAACAGCTTGGGAGGAGTTCGCCTAAGCTCTATCAAAAAAGGGGGTAATCCCACTACAATATAACAACGAAGAAAACGACGTCGACGCAACAACAATTCTACAAATTTGTTTTCGCTGATTACGTGGGAAGGTGTTTCGTTTTCCTGTTTTTCTTTTCGTGGAAATTATTATAAAAAAAACTTCCAAAGGATCCCAAAGGGACAAGGCGTTGTCCTTAGTTAATGAGAAACATTTACTTGTTCCATTAAACAATAGTTAAAACGAATAAAACATAAAACATGGATAATGCATCCGTCCCTCACCCTTATTTCAGGCAAAAATATATTCATATATTATGTAGATGAACTTACTTTTGTTGTATATTGCACCCACAAATTGTAAATATCCTTTTTATTGTCCATTTTAAGAAGTTAATTATATAACTTCTATGCGAAGGACGACAGATATTAAAGAAATTTAATTAGATTTTAGGTGTCGATTTGGAAAATGTTTACAAAAATTTTTCACTTTACACACATTCTACCTGTCAAGAATGGAATGTGAAAAAAGTTTGAAAGCAAAAGCAAAAAGAAGAAAAATGCAAAACACCTGTCAAAATAGAATATAACATAACAGTAAAATAGACCGCTGACGGCAGTACTGTCGATCAGCTGTTTGGAAAATTGATGGATGACTGTATTCAGTGAAGTTCGATAACATGTTTGAGCGGCTCTGAAAGTTGTTTGAAATGAACGCGTTTAAAGCCCAGCACACTGCTGTAGTAAACAATACTTTACTGTGGTCTCCAAATTTGACAACGAAACATAATGGAGGATTAACATGTATCTTGATCTTGATCTTCAAGAAAAGAAGAGTGGGTCAGATAAAATGAAAAAATATGAACGTGTGAAAGAGTACAAGGGTGGTAACTGGTATTCAAGCGAAATCTTGGATATAGTTTTCCTGCGAACATAGCATAAAAGAATGTTTGCAACGGAGTGTAATCTTGAGTTTCAGTCCGTATCTTCACATTTCCCAATACAGTTTTGACCTTTCAAAAGGCGTGGTTTTGTTAAAATCTCAATTAAATTTTGTATCAAATGCGATAATTTTCTTGATACAAAATTTAATTTTCTCTATACAAAAGTGAAAAGCTCTTCAGTTCAAATTACGAAGTTTTTTTTTCCATAAAAGGAAAGAGTACCTCTAGGTTCCTTAGTTTCTTTTATGACAGTTTCAAGCAGTTTCAGACCACCAGATTCAGTGCGGGCCAGTAGCACAGTACACATTTATTTATTTGTGTACTGTGGGCCAGTACAATATTTCACTTCTAGAATGGGTTTGCAATAAATCTGGCGGTTTCAAACTGTGTGATACTCGGTGTGGAACACATCTGGTATGATTTAATATTTGATGAGTTGGGAAAAACAAACACATAAATATACAAAGAATGTTTGTGTTTTAAGGCTCTCCCAAACCAACGCGAATTCGTGGCGACGGCGAATTTTTGTTATTGTTTAGGCTCTCCCAAACCAACGCGAATCGCTCCGCATTCGCAGCGAATCATTCACAATAGTACAAAATATGACAAATACACAACGCTAAACAACAACAAAAATTCGCCCTCGCCGCGAATTCGCGTTGGTTTGGGAGAGCCTTTTAGCGTTGTGTATTTGTCATATTTTGTACTATTGTGAATGATTTGCTGCAAATTGCTCCGCATCCGCGTTGGTTTGGGAGAGCCTAAAATATGCTTGTTGAACAGTTTACAGTTTGCTCGCCTATGGTTTCCGACAGCAAATTGTGAAAATTTTCAAGAACTTTCACGTTAACAAACACACCTAATTACAGAGTTGCAATTAGGCCTACTCGGCGTGATCTTTTATTCTGCTATGAATTTCCATACAAAAGCTTAAGATGTCAAAAAATCTTTTATCAATTTTAATTTTGGTATTCTGCTTGCGTAAATCTGTCATTTAATGTGCTAAGGAATCTGTTATGAACTGCCAAACTTTCGAACTCATAGCAAAATCTTTTTAAATCGCATTTTTGGTGTTCAGCATGCCATAATCTGTTATTCAATCTATCATAGATCATAAAAGAATAGAAGACAGACTTCAATGACTTTTATCATAAAAGATTTTAAAAAGTACACAAGTATATCAAGTGAAAATGGATATTTATCTTTTATTTCGACAATGAAATGTTCTTAAAAATGCAAACAAATATATTGTAGATATGTATTAAGGGTATTCATGCAGCAGCGTAAAGTAGTCGTAAACGTAGTAAAGTTGTAATCTGCGTAAATCTGTCATATTTTCCATATAAATTGTGACACAATTACGAAGCTTAAAACTTTACAACGTTTACGACGGCTTTACGCTGTTGTATGAATACCCTGAATTATTTTTCTAGACGGATGCACAGGACCAGTAAAATCAGCTAAGCGGAGCCTGTTGAATGTCCTGAGTAGTCCTGGTGTGTTTCTTTATCACGATATCCCTCAACCGCAGTCAAAAATAAATTTGTTAAACATCAGAAATATTTTTATTTTACTTGTTTTAAGCTAAACAGGCCTGCACGACTAGAGCTCATAAAAGAGGGCAATTTAATTTTCCATACAGAACAGCTGATTATGACAACAGATCTTAGGTCTGTTCGTTGACTGATTTCGTTTTCGAAGTTTCATAAGTGCCCTTTTACACGACGACCTTAGAATCATGACTTTTTCCGAGATTCGATGAGTGTGAACGAGAAAAATCATCTGATCTCCCCTAATCTAAGTCGTCGTGTAATAGGGCACTTGAGTATGAAGGTGAGATCATATGTTTTTTCTCGTTCACACTCATTGAATTTCGAAAAAAGTCATGACTCTAGAGTCGTCGTGTAATAGGGCACTAAAAGATTTTTATAAAAGTTCGAACACCTGAATACAAATCATAAAAGATCTTTTATGTTGGAAATCTTTTATGATTTATAACAGAAAATTCATAGCAGAATAACAGATTTGGCAGAATAGGCCTAAATATCAGTTTTTGTAAGAGTAATTAAAAGTGTGCTGCAAACATTTACAAGCTGCCCTGCAATCGAAACCATTGGATATTTATACATTTATTTCATAATAATAGAATATAAAGAAAATTTTGAAAGAAAATTCTTCTGTTTAAGTAGAGCGACTGAATTATATCTCAAGTAAAAAGTTCAAATAAGCTCAACTCCATAAGAACAGATTTAATGCCCTACGATGTATAATAGGTATGAGCTAACATATGCGCGCTTAAGCAAATGAGTGAAAGTATGCAATCACTATTCAGTAACCATAATGGCTCCGATTCACTTACCTTTACCCACTTCTGAACTGACAGGGGTCTCTGAGATATTGACACATGCGCGAACTTGAACGAAAATGGAAACTTAGAAAATATTCACCTCTAATAGTGAATTCAGCGAATGAACCTTAAGGCTCTCCCAAACCAACGAGAAACATTTGCCAACGACGATTTTTTGTTGTTGCTTAGTGCCCTATTACACGACGACTCTAGAGTCATGACTTTTTTCGAAATTCAATGAGTGTGAAGGTGAGATCAGATGTTTTTTTTCTCGTTCGCACTCAATGAATTTCGAAAAAAGTCATGACTCTAGAGTCATCGTGTAATAGGGCACTTAGCGTTGTGTATTTGTGCTATTGCGAATGATTCGATATGAACTCACGTTGGTTTGGGAGAGCCTTAAAGTTTACTCGCCGAATTCACTAATAGAAGTGATTACCTTTAATATGTGTACTGATGGGAGGAGAACGGGGAAGAATTTTTTAATTTTTGCGCGCATAAATTAATTATGGCTACGCGGGAAACTTTTGCAAACATAAGAAAATTTCGCTGTGGTTTTGACATTAACTTATATGCTTGCAATAGGGCCTTTACGTAGTTTACATTTTTATGCCGGATTTACACAAGTGAGAAATTGCCATTAATTCAAGTCATTAAAGTGTCAAAAAATTAGTAAAATCAAATCATTATTGACATGAATTTACACGAAAGCAAAATAATGTCATTGTAAAGGGAAGGAATGAGCTTAAGTTCATTCTTTATTGTGTATTGTCATTATTTGCAAAATGGTGCCTGTGCATTTACATGGCTTCATTTTAATGGCTATTAATGGCGTGAAAATGGAAGAATATATGACAATTTGTTACTAGTGTAAATCCGGCATTACTACTATTACAACTATACGCTGTTGCATGAATACCTTTATGTCGTTTCGATTGGATTTTCGAACTGTTCTATTCCTCTTTGACTCCAATCGAATATGAAAACATCGTGTTTTCAAATTTACACCCACACAATTGAATGACGCTATTTTACAAAATGGCTTTTCAAGCATTTATCACTTTTGACAAGTAGTCCAGCGAAAAACTATATATGTACGCGTGTGTTCCAAATCAACTCCTTCCTGAAATCGGGAACTGCAAAAGACTCCGAAATCATTACTCAGAACAGCCAATCAAAGGCTTTTGGAGTAGTAGGAGTCAAAAAGAAGTGGAAAAGGAAAACACCGAACGTTCAATCGAAAACGACATTATTTTGTATTTGTGATTGATGATCCTCAACTGGCTTTGTGATTTATGTTGTTTTCGATTTGATTTTCGGAATGTTCTACTCCTTGTTGAATCCAATCGAATATGAAAATATCATGTTGTGAAATTTACACACACACACTACTGAATGACGCCATTTTACAAAATGGCTTCTTCAAGCATTTATCACTTTTGACAAGTAGTCCGACGAAAAACTGTTTATGAATGCGTGTGTTCCAAATCAACTCCTTCTTGAAATCGGGAACAGAAAAAGACTCCGAAAGCATTAATGGCTATTAATGGCGTGAAAATGGAAGAATATATGACAATTTGTTACTAGTGTAAATCCGGCATTACTACTATTACAACTATACGCTGTTGCATGAATACCTTTATGTCGTTTCGATTGGATTTTCGAACTGTTCTATTCCTCTTTGACTCCAATCGAATATGAAAACATCGTGTTTTCAAATTTACACCCACACAATTGAATGACGCTATTTTACAAAATGGCTTTTCAAGCATTTATCACTTTTGACAAGTAGTCCAGCGAAAAACTATATATGTACGCGTGTGTTCCAAATCAACTCCTTCCTGAAATCGGGAACTGCAAAAGACTCCGAAATCATTACTCAGAACAGCCAATCAAAGGCTTTTGGAGTAGTAGGAGTCAAAAAGAAGTGGAAAAGGAAAACACCGAACGTTCAATCGAAAACGACATTATTTTGTATTTGTGATTGATGATCCTCAACTGGCTTTGTGATTTATGTTGTTTTCGATTTGATTTTCGGAATGTTCTACTCCTTGTTGAATCCAATCGAATATGAAAATATCATGTTGTGAAATTTACACACACACACTACTGAATGACGCCATTTTACAAAATGGCTTCTTCAAGCATTTATCACTTTTGACAAGTAGTCCGACGAAAAACTGTTTATGAATGCGTGTGTTCCAAATCAACTCCTTCTTGAAATCGGGAACAGAAAAAGACTCCGAAAGCATTACTCGGAACAGCCAATCGAAGGCTTTTGGAGTAGGAGTCAAAAAAAGAGTGGAAAAGGAGTACGCCAAACGAAAACGACATTAAACGAGTAGAAAGCTGCCAGTATAATGACAAACAAAATAATTTGTCCATTCTTTTGCTAGTATTTTGACATTATTTAACTGCCAGATTAACGCCAGTTTCATGTAAATACGGAACTAGTGCTTAGTCAGACAACACTGACCATATTAATGCTTGTATTTTCATTTTCCAGTATTAAAATTAAAACAAAAGGACGTTTTCAATTTATTTTTTTTTGTATTAAATAAAACAATTATTATTTTTAATTTAAAGCTTTCACAACATGTTTTATTATGTTTAATTTATTCTTTTAGTCCAGTTAGTATAGATATTTCATTTCTTTCTTCTTCTTTTTTTTTACATAACCTCAAGTTTTCTCGTAACATAACATAATTATTTCAACGTTTTTTTGACTTCGTGAATTTTTTGTTTATTTATTATTTATATAATTTTATTTTTAATTTGCAATGAAAAAAGCTCAAAAAAGATTATTAGTTTATGGGCGTATAGAGATTTTATTTTCGGTCTCATTTTGTTAATGTATTTCTTGTACAAATAAGAGTCAAAATTAATGCTCCATTAAATGGATGGTTTGATTTTATTTTTTTAACAGGTTTTATTTATATTTCTTATATACATTATTTTTTGTTGTTATCATAAAATCTTAAAAAAAAGAACAAAAATTTCAACTGCAATATTTTTATAATTTTCTCTTTTTAATTTATCGAGTATTTTGATCACTTTTTTATTTAGCATTAATATTTTTGCATACATTTTGTTTTTAAAAAGAAAATATTTAATTTTTCTTCTCAAGATTACCTACACTATAGGTAACTTTGTGTGTTTCTTTTGCTGCTGTTGTGCTTTTAATTATTTTTTTTTTCATCCACTTAGAACGTATTAAGCGTAGTTTTTAAAAAAATTAAAATTATTAAATCATTAAAAATTATTAAAAAATATATATATTTTTACACTTTAAACTAATTACTTTTTTCTTTTAAATTTAATTATTTCTATTTAACTATAGAGTGTGTTTATTTTATATTCTAGTGATTTTTTTATCTTCAAACGTCAAGTTTAATTCTAAGAGAATTGGTCTAAGTTGTACCGTTTTTTTTTTTTCATTTAAATATTTTTTTTAATTTAAAATTGATTCGCTTTGCTTACATATTTTATTTTTGTTTATTTTTGTTTGTATCGGTTTTAATCTAATTAAATTTTTAAAACTATAATTTGGATTGTAAGATATTTATAATAATTTTGTTTTGTTTATTTTAAGGAGATATAATTAGTTTTTAGTTTTTTTTTATTTATTGATTTTAATTTTATGTTTTGGTTTTGTATTGTATAGTTATGATTGTGAGTTGAAGAATGTTTCTTTGAAACTTTTTATATAGATCAAGGATTTAAGTCCCTTAAATAAATAAATTAGCTTACAGTTTTTTTTTTTAATATATGTATGTATGTAAATTTTTAAATATTTTTTTACGATTAACAATTTGTAAATTGTTTAAAGCACTAAGTTTAATTTATTTTTGTGATAAAATTAAAAAATAAATCTTTGCAGGTCTCTCAAACAATATAATATGTATGAATGTAGGTAGTTTAGTGGCTACTTAAAATTTTATTTAAAATTTTATTTACAAAAGAAAATATAAGATGGTCAAAAATTATGATGCATATCTACACGATTGACAAATTGTTTTTTTTTTGTCTGCCATATCTTAACAGATGTTGTTTAAGCATGCTGTTATGCAAGTCTAGATTATAACTGATGAAGTTCCCAGATGATAAACTAAACTTTTACTAGCAACAGCTTAAACAACATCTATGAATAATGCCTCATTGTGTTTTTTACAAACATCGGTTTAACAAACTTGCACCATATACGGTGATTTATCATTCCTGATAAACCATAATGCTTAAGTTTGGAGAACAGCAAACATTAAATTAATTCTTTTTGGGTTTTTTTTTTTATAGTTTTTCTATGTTTGAAAGCTTTTTATCCCTCAAAAACAACTCGTTTCGTTAAGGGTATTCATATGCAATAGCGTAAAGACATTGTAAACTATCAAATTTTCCATGCAAATTGTGACAGAATTACGATGTTTAAAACTTTACTATGTTAACGACGGTTTAAGGCTCTCCCAAACCAACGCGAATCCGCGGCGACGACGAATTTTTGTTGTTGTTTAGCGTTGTGTATTTGTCATATTTTTTTCTATTGTGAATGATTCGCTGCGAATCGCTCCGCATTCGCGTTGGTTTGGGAGAGCCTTTACGCTGTTGTATGAATACCCTTATTATTTAATTCTAAATATGTATATAGTTTCACTTAAAAAATAAAATAAAAACAAAATATATGGCAAGAGATGATTAGTGCGTCATAAAAACACCAAGATGGAGAATTGGGTATATGAGCATACCTTATTTCTGTTTATGGTAAACTTAACCAATTTGCCAACGTGAAAAGTGAAAGTCAATATTTTGACAGATTCAAAACTCCAAACTAAAGATAAGTTACCTTTTTTAAATTTATTTTTTATTGCAATAATGTTGGTTTTTACTTCAATTAACTCTACTACTTATTTTCAAAATTGTATTATCGAATGTCAGTTTCATCGAAATGAAGATTCTGATGTTAAAAAAAAAAACAAGTATGTACGTATATGTAAATATTGCTGTTCTGTAAGCTTAAAAGTCGTGTATAGCATTTTTATTCGGAATTCCACCATATGTCAGAATTAAACGAAGAAACTGACAGCAATTAACCATAGCCCTTCAAGCAAATTCACGGATCCACTTTGTCGGTACTTCTTGGATCCTTAAAAAAATTAGTCTTACACAGGGATTTTATTTTTTTCCTGCTTGTTTTTTTTTAGTTTATTTTTGTAGATCATGCGGTGAGGATCATTGCGTGGGTTAGTACGTTTTGTCGTCAAAATTTAATCACATTTTTGGTTAATAAAACAAACCAAATACAAATGAAATTTATTTAATCATTAGTACTTCAAATTATTGTGTTTTTGTAATTATTTGTATAAATTCCAAATAAATGTGCCTTGGTAGGAAAAAAGTTCTTTTGTTCTTTATTTGCCTGTGGTTGAAAACCCCGAAAAGGGAATTTCCTTTTCATACCTCTTGGTTTCGGTACTTGCTAAGTATGGTGAACATTTTATCTCACAATAGATGCGCAAGTGGATCGGCTGTGATTCTAATTTCCATACTAGTTTGAGCGTCTTTCATACGTTGTTCCCTACGGAATCGTTTGCTTGAAGGGTGTGAGTGTGGATTCTTCCGAGTTTTTTTTTTTTTAAATAGCTCAAAGTGCGTAATAGGTACGCGTATACATTAAGCCAGTTTATATTTCTGAGAACTCAGAGGACTCAGAGCGCTCAGAAATATAAACAAGATTTTTCTCAAAAATGCCTGTTTTTCCCTTAAAAACTTTTTAGGATTCACTTGTTCAATTATTTTTTGTCGCAGTAAATTACACGAGAAGAAAAGAAAAAGAGGGTTATTTTGACTTCTATGGGGGGAATACTGTTTATATTTAACTCTCTTGCTCTGTCAAAAAATTGAGAAAAAATACTGAGCGCTCAAGAAATAGATATAAACTGGCCAATTTAATGACGATGAACTGTTATAACTGCTATAAATTGGCATGCCTCTGGTTTTATCCATACCATAATTCTATAATCTTCGATGGCTTGAATATAGAAAAATACATTTTAGGGCAAGAAACAAAGAATTTACTTACATTGTTATTGCTTATTATTTGTTTATTTGAACTTTAAATTTATTCAATTTGAAAACATTCATATACTCGAAGTAGTACAGCCTAAAAAGGCATAACAATAGCTATGTTCACATACATGTACCTAAGCATTAATTAAAAATATACGGCCCTATTACGATTGTCAATAATCAAATTGATAATTGATAAATTTACCCTACCTGATAAAAGTTTCGATTGGTAAGAATGATGCAGACCGTTACGAATCACAAGAAAATTAAAAGTTATAAAAGAATAGTTGATCAGTTTTTTGAAAATTTGAGTTTAAAAATCCAAATTTCAAGGTTTATTAATTATCAATTTGATAATTGACAGTCATTATAGGGGTGATAATTTATAAATCAAAGAAACTAATTGATAGTGACATACTTATTTTAAACAGGCATCTGTTATTTCTTTTGAATTTAACAGAAAGAAACATTATATTCAATAACATATATATCTATATAGCGATTTTGACATTGCAATTCTCTTTACATTTGCATGAATAACAACCAAAGGAAAACTAGCCTCTTTTTTAATAGTGATGCAATTGAGCATCATTAGAAAGGCACTATTGCCATTTTGACGACTGATTACATATTTGGCATTATGCCCAAATTTTCTTCTGCAGTCAAGTACAATTTAAATGCTCGACAACCCGAAACGATAATAAATATTTTTTTTTCTATATGTAGTATACAAAAAAAAAAAACAAAAACAAACCCACATCCACCCACTATAGTTGTACCTTACAGCCGCATTGTCTCCCCATCATTTGGATACAGAAACAAAATGCCATATTATTCCCCTACTTAATAAAAAAAAATAATTTTGTTGCCATGTCTTTTTTTTCTTTTAGTCATTTTGTGTGCATCCATCATTTTGTTTCCAATTCGTATGTGATGTACATTCTTGGTAATGTTGGCATAGCCAAATGGGTTACCACCACGGTTAAGTGGGTGGATATGAAAAAAAAATTCTTTGAAATGTTTTCTGACATTTGACATGACCGCTTGTGTCAATAAAATAAAAATATAAAAAAGGTGAAGACATAAAGGTTATAACAAAAATACAGGCTAAGGGCAGTAAAAGTCAGAATGGGGGTGTTTTGGCAAGCAGAATGTACGTATACACTTTGCTGTGAGCGAATGACATTTTTGGATTTCTCTTTAAATTCCAACTGGATTCTCAGAACAAATTTATTAATATTTCTCTGACATGAAAATAATAATATCTGTCCATATTTATGTTTCAGGAGGTATAAACCTGTCCAATAATTTATGAAGATTAAAAATTGACCCGACACAATATATATGTAACTATAGATACATTAATCGATTGTTAATGACGTTTAACTTATATCTTAACAGAACCTATATATGAACTCGTTCATGGTCTCATACATATATAAAAGTGACATTTATATAAATTGGATTTGTTCGATGAGCCCTAAAGTCATCCTAGGGTCACCTTAAAGCTATTTTTGAAAAACCTGAATTCATCTTCATGTTTCGAGAGCAACTGTGATTGCTCTTAGCTCATTTTAAGATGCTGCTTCCACTAGCCATGAACGATGGCAGGATTATGAACATGCCTGGAAAAGAGCTGAATGAAGTTGAAAATATCCATACCAAGCCAACGACTTTCCGAAGAAAATTATTATGAAATAGGCGAGCCATAAATTGGCTATGAGATTTGACGTTTCACGTGCGTGTGAATTTTTTGTGGTTTTCTTTGAATAACATGAAAACTTTCTGACATCGTTCAATCGTAATTTTTTACATACATTTCATGAACGCCCCATATACACTGATCTCTATAAACACTGGATAGCGTATCAATAGAAAAGATTTGACTCCATTTAAAGAACTGTTATAAGTTGCGTTGCCTATTACTTTTGTTATACTATGTCTGTTCGTGTACGAATTTTATTTTTTTTATGTGAACTTTGACAGAACTAAGAAGCTAAATTCGTAAAAATTTGTAGTTTTGGAAGGTACGCGAACAGACATACTATATGCTAGTATGACATAAAAAGTGAAACTGGATACGTTCATTGGCAGAAATCTAAAAATCCAGTACTGAATCGTAAAGTTCAACACAAAAAAAATCTGAATTTTCAGCCAAATCTCATATATTTGTTTTCTACCAAAATCCTGTGTTTGCTTGCTGTTTTTATTGAAAGTGAATTTAAAGAAAATTTTTTTCGGAAATTCAAAAATTAAATTAAATTTTAATCATACATTAGTGACTCTGAGGATGAAGTTATATGTTAAGATGACTGGAAAACAAGTGTTTTTTTTTTAATTGAATTATAAACTTTCGAAAATAGTTGAAGCCACACTTTTCACTTGCAACCAAAAAATATAAACAGTTATTACTCCCAAACGCACATTTTCATCGGGTTTTTCTACCAAATATAATTATTATAAATACAATTGCGGAGAACTCTCACCTTTTGTTATTTTGTAAGAGAAAAACTAAGGCCGAAATGCAATGGGTAAAACTACTTTCGAAACATATTTTTTATTTTGTTCACTAACAAAAAAATAAATACGCCACACCAAGTCGACAGCAGAGCATAAAAATAGCTGCATCCACTATTAAGTTCTTCTTCTAGGTGCAGATTCTTGTATTTTTCACTTGTTTTTTAGCTGTCATCTGAATTTTCAGATGAAAATTTTTATCTGAAAACCGTAAGCAAACTTGACGAAGTCATCTGAATTTTCAGAATTTTTATGACAGCTGGCCAATCAGAAGCCTCAAAAATTCAGATTTCTGGATCCTTGAACGCATGGACTGACAATTTCCAACGTCAAAGAAGTGGAAAAGCACAATACAAGACAAATACAAAATCTCATAAAAATAATGAGAAAATCATTCTCTAAACATGTTAATATTATGTTCCCACCAAAATGAAATCCGAGATTTCAGCTGAAATCGTTCGAGATTTCAAATTGGTGTTCACACTGCAAAAACCAAGATTTCGTATCATATAAACACAAACAACTACCATTGTGTGTTTATGTGTTTTTTTGTTTCTCTCCGCTCAAATGTCAAATTCAATATCATACTCTCTCTTTTTGCCTGCTTGGCGTTGGAGTGAAAGATCTTAATTTTTATCAAAACCCTTATCACCTTTCTGTGGTGAAAGCTGAAAATTGGTCCGTTCATAAAGAAAAGTTCACATCCTTACTAGATTTCATTCAGATTTTAACGAAATCTCGCATTTTGAAATTTCAAAACTGTATGGGGAAATGTGAAGATTTGGACTGAAATCTCTGAAATCCGAGAATCCGCTCCGGTGGGAACATAGTATAAGTAAAAATTTAATGTGAGTGCCAACTACCATTATACAAACAACTAATATTTCTTATTAATTTATTTGTTTATAAAATAAAAGTAGACCCAATTGATTAGAAGCCAGAAGCACCATAGCCATGATCAGATGTGGAAAGGATATTGGATTAGATAAGGCGATGCGAAATGATCAGGTTCAAAAACTGATTATTAGGACTACAAGTTTTTGTTTGCATTCACTGTAGTTTCTGTTGCTTTCACAAATAAAAACATGTAGGTAGTAAACTCAATTAATATTATAAAGTTAAAACGATGACGGAGACGAACCAAAAAAGAATCACAGTTCTTTTCTTTTGGAAGTATAGAATCGAATAGTCATAACAAATTGAAAGTTGTTGTTGCAATTCACATAATTATTCGACTCGAAATAAAATAAAAAAAACAATGCAATTAAATCGGCTTTGGAAGGTGAGACGCATGAAAGTTATTGAACCCTATTTGATAATCTTTGGTGCACGGCAGACGTCAAAAAGTGGTCATGCCTAACGAATGTCATCTTCAATTGGAGTCAAGAAAACTGTTATACTTTGTAGGGAATACACTATTCGGTGTATTATAGAGGTCAGTGCCCATACAAAAATACGCACTTTTTTGACACATATATATGTATGTATTTATTTTCAGCAAGATATTCTTGAAGGTCTTTAAATGGTTTGCTAGTCCAATCATCATCAATAATTGCAGATAATAATATCAGTAAGAGGCGTTTTTTGCGCCCACTTTATCGGTTATAATTATTCTAAACAAAAATTGCTATCAACTGTTAACTTATGCATATGTATAACAGTAACAAGTCTGTTTTTGTATTCGCTTAGTTCATTAGCGGAGATATTTAAACGCTTATAGTAGGTGGATTTGTTGTTGAATTCACCATTGAAATTATTTTCTAAGCGAAGATATATATAAGTGCACAAAAAACATGCATGAAACAGATTTCTATGTGGACGAAAACGTTAACGACACAAACAGTTGTTGGGCAGTTAATAAAGGTTTTCATGCAACTTTTCAACTTAGTTACGATACACGTTTCAAGAACACCCTTTTAACCCTTTTAAAATGGATTGTGTAAACATCGTAGACTAATTCGCTGTTTGTTAAACGATGCCCTTTGTTTTTTTGTTTTCAATTTTATTATATTCCTTTAAATTTTTTCTTTCTTCAGCCATTTTGATTCAAATGTTTTTCTCTTTCGAAAAAGTCTAACGCATGAAATGCCATATAGTAAACCGTTTAAAAGTTTACCATCTTTTATTCACAAATCAAATTCATGTAACAAAGCTTACGATTTGCTGGGAAGAATTTCTCAAACAAATTTTGACAATTGGTTTACGACGTAGTAAACTTTCCGACGTTTACGATGTTTATAATGGCTTTCCGACGTTGCATGAATACCCTTAAAGACTATCCAAAACCAACGCGAATGCTGTGAAATATTTGATATTTCGGTAAAGACGTTATAAGTGTCCTGTCAAAATTTATATGAGAAAGATTTTAAATCCTTTTTTTTTAAACCTCACACTGGCTTACAGGGCAGGGGGCAAATTTCATTGAAAAGATCAAAAGTCGACATTTAAGTTAAAACTGCTGGCAATAAGAAACATAAGCTTACACCTTTCAAACGACGATTTCGGTTCCTCTACCAGAAAGTTTTTTATTAAATAAGTTATCTAAGTTATCTATTTCACCAAAGATTTCGTAAACTTTGAAGATTAGAAATAGTTTCAGAAATCGAACTAACCTATTCTTAGATCGTGTTTAGATTGGTTGGTATCACAACAGCATGATTGCAGTTCGTTGGTGTGACCGGTGAGGTGGAGAAAGCCTAGAAGAAAATATAAAAATTTGAGTGACGTTTTTTAACCAAATTAGTTCATTTCATTCCATTTTGATTATATTTTGCTTTTGTGTTCAATAAAAATGTTCTACCTTGATTATAGTAGCTGGACGAGATCGAAGGCAGTAATACGCTGCCTAAAATTGAATATTCAAATTTGCAAATATTAAGCAGCAGAAAAACACAAGTGTATACGACATGACTACGTAGTGCAATTAACCAACCTAACCATGGTCTTACATGGCACTGAATAGTTCATCTGTGGCAAAATTTAGTTCTTCACAAATAAATCATTCTATCTCACTTCCACTTTATAAGAAAAAATGAAACACCATTTAGATTTATTAAATCTGAATCAGGCTTGTGTAGTTCACGAACGAACTATAGTTCAATGAACTTGACATTGAATTATTCTCACAGAGGGGTAGACACCTATCCGAGATTCATTCTCAAGGGTTTTGAAGTGAAGGTACTCTCAAATGGACACGCACCTTAAGGCCATTAAATAAAGTGCATAAAGACTCTTTCATGATTTTAACTGTAGGCCCGCTTTCACACGGAGAAACAAGTTGCTAGAGATTTTTTTAACGTTTTCTTTTAATCTACTTAAAAATCTTTTATACCTTTTACACGAGGAAACAAAATCTAGGCAATTTTGAGATTTCCTGCAATTCTATTGGTTGAACGCACCTTAACCTTAGATGTGAAAGGAAATGTCAAAAAAGTCTCTTCAAATCCTCGACCGGGGAGATTTCGTTCACCTCTCTTTCCTCCTGCCCTTCTTATCGAGGAACTAAAAGTTGCTAGCAACTCAGTTTCCTCGTGTGAAAGGGGGCTAACTCTCTTGAAATGTAATCCTTTTGAGTTGTTTTATGCCAGTTTGGTAACGTGAAATTTTCACAAAGTGTCTCAAGCTAGGGTTTTTAATTAACGGTTTCTTACAACAAATTTGTGAAAATGTTCAAAAAAATTTCCGTTCAAAACACTCATTTCCTGTTGCATTGAAAAAATTTCTTAAACATATACATATGTATTGTTGTAATAAAAAGATTATGATCATGATAAAGTAAATAAAAAATTATGATCATGATAACCATTCCCAAATAAGCAAGTAAAAAGCAAAATGTTAATTTTATATAATATAAGCTTATAGTTAACTTTTCTTTTAAATATATAAAAATGCTTTTATTTCAGATATTCACAAGAAACCAATAAATTGATTTAAGATAATAATAGTTAATAGTTATGAAAATGTGAATTTTTTATTAATTTATTGCACGATTGAAAGTATAGATTATCTACATTATTTGAGAGGTGAGTTATATAATAATATGTATGTTTATGTAAATACTTTTAATATTTTATTAAATACATATTTTTTTTTTAAGAGCCAATGAGTTAGAATATTTTATTTGATCACATTTTTTTATTATATTCTTTTTTATATAAAATTTTATTAATAAATAGTGTAATTTGTATATTTTAGTGATGATATTCGATTTTTTTGCAAGGAATGGAGAAACAATTATACGAATAAAAGAAAAAAATATCAAATGTGCAGGTTTTTAAATGCACACAGTACCTACATAATGTATGTATACGTAATACTTTTATTTTTTTTTATTTTTGAACTGTTGTGGCAAAACACTATCGAAGGGATTATGATTTAAGTATTATTTTGTTTAATTATACAAACTATTGAGTTGGCAGTTATTACATTTTTTTTTTGCAAAAATTAAAACTAGTTTATTTAAAATCAAAAATTGAGAAAAAAACACAAAGAAAAAAGTTAGGTAATAGAGCTCTTTAACAAATAGCAATATATCACTCTCTAGTTCATTTACAAACGTCAAAATCAGCACTGAGGCGAATCATCATATCCAAATTGGTTGTGGAAATGTTTTTCGCTTTACACCTTGGGATTTGACACTTCCGCCACAATGGAAGCTGTCACTTCTTGAAATTGACAGATTCGTAAAGTTCTTTATATACCTATTCCATGGACCATGAGATAGTTTTTTTAGATGAATAATATTATGAAGGTGATTAAAAAATAATTCGGAAAAAGCCTACTACTTACTCCACTTAAAATGAAAAGTTAATACTCGTAAGTTTCATATATTCATAGTTTCACAGCTTTAAACCACAAAGGACTCACTTGAAATTTCCTGCAATACTTAAACAATTTACATTTTGTTTCAAAAGAGAATTCAATTTCATCTCAATTATTTGTATTTTTTTTTGATATTTCATTTTCACTCGCCTTAGACATGACTGTTATTTTAATTTTTAAAAAATGTTGGAGTCGGACGAAGTCCATTACCTAACAGTTTATTTGCATCATTAATAAATAAACTTTTACACGAAAGGAATTTTTCGATTCTAAAAAGTTTTGTTTGGTTTCGTACTTCTTGATATCAAAATTGTTTATTAAGTTCTATTTCTCTCACGGTACAAATAAATCAGGCCTAGAACCTGTTTGAATTTATGGTTACACCTTTAAAAACGATGGAATTATAATTGATGAAAGTGAGTCAATAAAAAATTACTTAAAATCTGGAGACATTTTTTTGTTGAAGTGCTATGACTTTCCAGGTTTATCAGTCACAGGCTTTTTTCTTCTGGGTTATCTGAAATAAAATGTTTTATAGAATTATTCCTAAATGCCCATTCATAAAAAATATTTGAGTAGGTATGCTTTAATATTAATTTATATATGTATAATATGTATTGAGAGCCTTACACCAGGCAATATTATTGCTCAATATCAAGCACTGCTCAGTAATACTGCAGCTTTGTTGCACAATTATTAAGATACGATATGATTTCACGCAATTGAGCAAAAATACTTCCATATGACTTGCTTCCAATCGAATGTGAAAACATCACACTTACACATACACATTACCGAATGACGCCATTTTACAAAATGGCTTCTTACAGCATTCAACACTTTTGACAATTAATCCAACGAAAAGTTGAATATGTATGCGTATGTTCCAAATTTACTCCTTCATGAAATCGGAAACAGAAAAAGACTCCAAAAACAGTACTCCAAAAAGCCAATCGAAGGCTTTTGGAGATGTTGGAGTAAAAAGGGAGTAGAAAAGGAGTACTACAAACGTCAATTCGAAAACGACATTAAATAGGAATAATAGAATAATTTTCTTCACATATAAAATGTTCGTTCTTCACGTATAAACAAGCACTTAGCCATGCAAAAAGAAGAAGGCATATCAGTTTGGCTTTTGGAACGGCCTAGTTCAGAGTTCGCACGTCAATTTAAAGCACGCTTTTATTGTATTCGATTTTTACCGAAGAAACAGCGTACGTTCTCAAACCTTTTATATTTTTATTTGTTTAAAAGGCGAATATGATAAGGTAGCGCACTTTTTCCCAGTACAAATTAGTGCTAATGAGCAGTATGGCATATACATTCAACATAGAATCTTCCACACTACGTTTGGATAAGTCAAAAAACTGCAGCACCACTGCTCATTTCCGCTGGTTTCTACTGCGAACAAACTTGCAGTGCTTTGCCATGTAAACCAGGTCTAAGTCTATTTATTTAAAATACACAAAATAGGTACAAAACAGAAACAAATTATTTTAAGGATGGAGTTGATAAACTACAAATAACTGCCGGAACAAAATGCAAGGCGGAATTGGAAAAGATGTCAAGAATGCTGCACTTTTAACTTTACTCAGGCTTTTTGACATCTACTGCAGCATTTTTGACATATATTTCAGTTCCGTCATCCTATTTTTTCTATTCAGGCAGTAATGGGGCAGATTATTTAAAAATGTTATCAAGGCTCTTGCTAGACAAAACTGGACTTCAGCTGATGAAGTTTCTATAATATAATAGAGCCCAAATTTGCTTAGCAACATGTTAAACAACATCTATGAATATATGTTTCAGTTTTAAGAAAAAAACACATCTTAAATCATCAAACTAGAATGGCATTTGCCCAAATATTTGCATCACATCAGTATTAACAAAAAAACTATTATCCACTTCATATAACACACGTGTTACGTTTGATGACTTTTCTTATTAAAAAAATATGATAATTTTCCGGTCACCAAATTCACCACTTTTTCAAATTGAGGTGATTTTCCAATACATGTTTCACATATATACATGCAATGATTACGAAGTGTATACTTGGAGTAGTAATCAGTTCTGTCAAATGTGAGCGTGAATATTATGCTAAGAAGTTATCTGCTCACTAAACACGAAATTAGACGAGTTAAGTTATCCGTCCATTTGCTACGCTTACAAGGAGGATCGAGGGCTAGAGTTGAAAAAGGATCGAATATTCGACCCAGGTTTTTTGTCAGATGAGTTCAGTGCTCCATTTAGAAATTAGTTCAAATGGTATAGTGAGATTACAGGAAAGTGAGTAGCAATGATGTTCTTGTTTATTATTATACGGGTGTATAAATTTATTAGTTGTGTTTTGTTACAACTCAAAATAACACTGTCTGAAAAAAACGGCAACAGAACAAAGCAATTTACGAGTATATGTCAAATACAACAATAACTGTGTCCATATAGAGTAACCTATGTCCAGATAATTAATTGCATTTAACCTTTGTTCCGATTTTAACGGCAATGACAGACTACCATTGTTGTTGTGTTATGGCTAATTTGTATAGAAATGTCAAAATGTTAGTGCTAAAATAGTTCAGTACAAAATGGCAGACCAAGGCAAATAATGTTGAAATGATCCAATGTCGTTCTTTTTGCCAAAATCTATAGCTACATTCAAATAAACGCAGCTGTTAGGCGCGGTTATGACTAGCAAATTTTCTCCACAAAGAACAAACAACTCAAATGTGTCAATAAATAAGGCAGTATAAAAGTGAATTTAAAAGCTGAGATAAAGTTTCTTTAAGCTTAAAATAGGCGGATTTTATTAGACAATTTATATATCTTGGACACCCAATATTTTTCCTCCGTTTTTTTGACAGAGCGGAAGAATAAAATGTAAGTAGTATTCGTCACACCTCACATAGAAGTCAAAACAACTTTCTTTCTCTTTTCTTCCTATGTAATTTACTGCGACAACAAATAATTTGGCCATCAAATCCTAAAACTTTCAGTCTCAGTTTTTCAGGGGAGATGTGACGAATTTTTGTAAAGAATCGCGTTTATATTTCTGATTCCTCTGTGATCTCAGAAATATAAATTAGCCAAATATGAGCTAGGTATAGCTTGCATTGCTGCGCTATAATTACCTATAAAACGCACCTATTACTTAAATTGGCCACCCATTAATGAGACATAACATAGCTTACCAACAAACATTGACATTTCTATATGAATTATCGATAACACAACGACATTAGGTGTTGTGGCTGCATTGCTCACAACTTTACTACTAAAATATTCAGGGGCACCACACTGCAAAAACTAAAATACCTTGGATATGTAACTTGTTGTTTTTTTTTACAGCTGAACTGAATGTGAAGGCCCTGGAAAGTATTTCGTTAGGGAGATCTAAACGAGAAAACTTGTCAAATACTCTTGAGACTTTTGCTAGTAATAATTTGTTGGGTAGGCATTGCTATCCCACACCATATATAAAAAAACTGTATAAATACCCGTTATATTAAACAATTTTAAATAATCATTTAGGGTAGTGATTTAGGTGATTTAGGGCATGTTGAAATGGTAGACAGATTATCCAAAGGATGGAATCCAAGGCAAGCCATGTTTTTTAAATTTGTGTCTGTTACCTCTCAAGGCAAAATGTTACAAAAATGTCAGTTTACCTTCAATGAAACGCGGACTTCACTTCAAAAGGCAAAAGTGATTGAAACTAGAGAAGCAGCTTTCTGTATTGTCAAAAGGGGAACACACTCTACATCCATAATGTACTTATCATCTTTCCCTTACAACACCAAATGTCAGTTTTACTTCCCAAAGCAAAGTAGAACGAAACGTGACGAAACGTTTCACCTTTAGCCGCTTCATATGCTTTCCGGTGTACTCGCTTGTTTTGTTTGAACCACTTAAGAGCCTTCCCGAGCATTATAGTTTTTCATTTAGTTACACACCAAAGAAAGCTGAAATTTATATGTGAAGTGAACAGCTACCAGTGGAGACAGTGGGACATTTCTCACTGGTGGAATGTGTTGTAAACTTTTGGCGTTAAAACCACAATTACTCAAATGATAAGTCAAAAATAAAAAGTAAGAATCCGAAACCACCAAATCCATTATCTAAAGATCTGATTTTTTCAATTTTTCGATTCACAAGGGCAAGAGAGAAATAACGAACTGCAACAAACATTTTATTCTATTTTGTAATAAAACTGTCAACTGCACGGGAATTACTCTTGAATGAAAACTTTTCACACCACTTCATCACGATTACGTTCACGAGTTAACAAAAATTCAAATGTATGGACTCATGATATGATTCACAAGTAAGTGCATACTAGGCTTAAAGATTTAAGATTTGAAATGGAAAAGTAGAAACCCACCGCATAAGCTTGTGAGTGCAAAACTTAAATTTTACTTTGTCATTGCATTTATGTGGTTTTCCATTGGTAAAATGAATGAAATAATTTTTGATTTTAATTTGTCAAAAAACTGATTTTGATATTTTTGGATTTCATTAGTTCTTGATCTAAAATTAATGTTGTAGTTCAAAACTTTTCAGCTGATAAATCCTCACTTGCACTAATATTAAAACAATTTTGATCTGTCAGTTTGAAAATATCTCTTTTGGTTTGTTAAATTTATTTTAATTCTAAAAATTGAAATAAAAAAGGGATGCTTTTGAAAAAAAAAAAAATAAATCAGTTAATTCATCAAGCTTGTACATCATTTTTAAGAAAGTGGATCCTTGGACACAGACATAATATTACACAAACAAACAAAAATCAATTTGAAATCATATTCCATTCGCCACGAAAAAAATAATTTTTTGATTAAAATCTGAATTTACCAATGGAAAACCTTATTACAAGTACCAATCTTATAATTGAATGGGGTATGGTTAAGGTTCAAAGTCAATAGACTTGATTAAATGCGCCATTATGTAAAAACATAAAAACCTCATTTCTGTATTAGGGCCAGTTTTTCAGTTCATGGTTAACTCTGAGTTAAATCAGAATTAGCTAGTTCTGAAAATAAACTAACCTTGGGTTAACTCAAGAACAGCTTTTCAGTTGAGGATTGACTTTATTTTTCAGTTGTCAAAAATCTATTGTCATCAGTGTGTGACACAATGGATATCACCTCCGTATCCCTTTAACGCATCAAAATAGAGATGGCGCCATAACGGAATTGCATTACTAATTGCTTTCACAGTCAAAAGGAAGATGGCACCACAAAGTAATAAACTCTGATTTTAGTCCCTGTGTTAACACCCACAATTAGATGAGTTGTCTCAGAATTTCAATTGACTGAAAAATTCGTTTCTGGAGTTAACTCAGGTTTAACCCCGAGACTAGTATGATCTCGCTCTGAAAAACTGATCCTAAGGGTGTTTCAACTTCACTTTGCTTTAATAAAAATAAATTTGTTTTTACTTCTCGTAAATCTAAAATTGTTATTATGTTTCAAATGTTGAAGTTTATTCTACCAATTCAACATTAATTATAGTCGTGAAATAATAAAAATTCTATAACCTTGGAATGTACGAAATCGCCTCTTAAATTTGAAATCAGCTTTAAAATATTTCGTTTCCTTTGGAATTTGAATCATATCGTCCTTTGAAAGGCAACCTCTTTTGAGTAATTTTAAATGAATGCCCTATCCTTAGTCAATGTGGTTAGAAGACTCTTTATGTATTGATTATTTTTACTATTGAAAATGCACTTTTAAGTATTGCCTTTTATAAGCTTTAATAATTCACTTAAAAGTAGAAAAATTATATTTATAGAAAAAAAAAAAACAAGTAACTTTTGAACACAAAAGAATTTCCTGATGCTTTTGCAGTTTTAATTTCAATAGGTTTGTATAGCTATAGCATCTTGATTAATCGGGTAGGTAATTATTTAAAAAAATACGGTAAGTATATTTATATATAGCAAATTAGTGAATGAATGTGTTGCGAACTTGAATAAAAATCCCTTCGATAGTGATTATGTGCCAAACCGAGTTCAAATAAATATTTATATTTTATGTTTTTTATTTTCAATTTTATTCACAATGCTCATGCGGCAATAATAAAATTATTTAAAGCTTTTATTTTTTTTTAAATTTACTATAGAAATAATTTTAATTATATAAGTACCTATACATAACAAATATTTTGTGTTTATGTTTTTTTATATGAATATACATTTTTTGTTTTTATTTTGTACCGATTTTCAAGTTGCAATTCATATTAAGTACTTAATTTTATGTAGCTAGCTACATTATTTGTTATTGCATTTTTGTTTAAAATTATGTATGTTTAAACATATTGAATAATGCGACCGTTTTGTATATTAATTAATTTTTTTGTTTTCGGTTTGTATGAATTATTTCGAAAAAAAATCTACGCAATATGCAAATGATATATACCTATTTTTTTTTTTTGTTAATTTTTTTTATTTTTGTGTGAAGAGTGAAAAAGTTATTTATTATATTCTATTTTTTGTAATAATTAATTGTGGACATTTATAAATATCCTTAACTGACTACAATTTTGTGTGTTTTTTTTTTTTTTTTTTACTTTCCAAAACGAAATTTAAGATTTTCCAAACCGTGTACTTGACGTTTTAAACTGCCGCTGTCGGTCCAGGGGGAGTTGAAATACTGGTCGTCATCGTCTTGCTCAAGTTTCTGTAAAAGAAACAAAAAGATTATTAATCGTCAACAAACAGCCAAGCAAAAAAGACATCATCATAAACAAATATGAGAAAGAATATATATTGTGAACAACGGCAATTAAAATTGTTTTTCTTTTCATTTCAGTGCATAATACAAAGGGTTTTATGTGATTCGTTAGCAGAACAATAGATCCTTCTATATTTGAAAAAAATAAAAGAAGATATAAAGCCACAAACAGAGGATGAGAAATCCCTGGCGCAACAAGTTGGATTGGAAATAGAAATACAATAAGGATGTAAAACTATATTATGGAAGTGAAAGGGTTCATACGATTGTAGTTATAAGTGGAGCGTGGCGAGATACCTTACGCAGAAAAAGCAGGAGAACGCGATGCAAATGAATACAACAATTCATATTCTTTATGTGAGTTAAATAGCATTTTATACACCCGAGGTATTGTATGAGTAAAAGTAGCTTTCTTTGTAGACAAAGATAACAATGATGGCACTGGAGAAGGATGAGAATGGAATAGGAACACAAAGCTATTAAAAAAGTCCACCATAAAGCGATATGAAATTGGAGCTGATCTCAAAAGAATTCGGATTAATGGCAATGAGTGGAGCTTATCCCGCATGTATTTTCTTTATGGGGACTTAAAAAGTTTTTATTTTAACTTTTGTTTTGAATGAAATTATATGACCAACTATCTTAACATTCAAATTAAGTTTTGAAGTTCGGTTTTTTAAAACAAAAATGTTATGGTATAAAATGTAATGTAAAAAATATTTTTGAGCTGGGTAGGGATCAAATGGCTCCAAATAGAAAAAAATTAATAATTTTCTCTGATTTTTGTTCACTCCCTTCGTCTCCCTCTTTTCACTTCATGTTACTTATAGCTGCGTTTTATTGTCTTCGGGTCTGGGTCGAGGTTATCTTATAACACGTACTACAAAAACAACACAGGACCCAGGTTTCTATAGAGGTTTATTGCAATTACTACGTTTACAGGCAGGATCGAGAGCTCGAGGTGAAATAGGGTTGAATATTCGACCCAGGTTTTTCGTCACTTGGGTTTATTAGGTGTGTTTTTTAGCAAGTCCAGAGGAATTGGACCAAAAGAACGACATCGGGGCTTAGCGACGCCATCAGAGAAAAAAATGGAGTTTCCATACAAACTATCGATAACAAGTATGAAATTCGTGTCGGTAACACAGTTTTTATCTGGGCTAAGGTGCCAGTTATAGCTATCATTGAAACTCATCATTGAAAATTTTAATGATTGATTTTGAGACATTTTTTAAATGAAGAAATAAAGCTCTTGACTAAATTAATATTTTTAGTCAAAAAAAAATTTCAAATAGACCCAACTTTTTACATAAATTGACCTTTATTTTCTCAATGATTGAACTACCTTACCAATGATCATTGGAATCTTAAAAGTCATTTTATGGGGAAAATATTGACCTATTCAAATTTTTTTTTTGACTAGAAATATTGATTAAGTCTCGAATTTTATATATTCTTCAAAATAATAAATGATTTTGCTCTCTATATGTCTCAAAATCAGTCATTAAAATTTTCAATGATGAGTTTCAATGATAGCTATAACTGGCGCCTAAAGTTAAGCCCCGAAAATTATGTGGGCTTAGCTAAGTCCGAAGGGGCCTAGTTGTTGTTGCATTTAACATGTAAATTGCCTTTCGGGCAAGGAAAAAAACACACCTATTGCTCCATTTAGAGTTGAGTTCAAATGGTATTAGTATGCCAAAAAAAATAAATGGGTATTTATTAGTATGCAAAACATATTTAATTAAATTAACACAAGGACTTACTACACGTAAACATTTAGAAATTTTTATTATACTTGTTTTAGTAAATAAATAGAAGATTAATTTAATATTATTACTTGTTTTAAGCTAATTATCACTCAGAATTATGCGCAGAATTTCATCACAAACTAGATCTAAATAAATTTTATAACAGAACAGCTGATTATGACAGCAGATTTTAGGTCCGTTCGTTGACTGATTTCGTTTTCGAAGTTTCATAACAGATTTTTATAAAAGTTCGAACACCTGAATACAAATCATAAAAGATCTTTTATGTTGGAAATCTTTTATGATTTATAACTGAAAATTCATAGCAGAATAACAGATTTGGCAGAATAGGCCTAATTATCTGTAAAATCATCTTCTTGATCCAGTATTTTTATCACAAATTTCGACTCGACTCCACTCTTCGAGAAGAATTGAGTCGAATCAATCTCATTTCAACTCGACCCAGGAATACAAGGACACCAAAATACCACATGTAAACGCCCAGGTAAAAGTTATCACTTTGACTGGCTGACGGCTATTTTCTATTGCGAATCATGTCAGCAACTTGTCAGCAAGGCACTGCAGCGCTAAGAAAAGGGACAGGCTTTGTACGAAACATAAGTTATCAGAATGAAAAATAGAGATGGATATCTAGCACTGTTTTCACACTAACCCACGATATTACTAGCCGCGTTTTACTATCGGTCATAACCACTGATCTCCATAACACACTGGATAGCGTATCGATATAAGAAAGTTGCTTCCATTTGAAGAATTGTTTTATTTTGAAGCTGACCACTTTTTTGTATAACAATAAAACTGTATAACAAGTCAAACAAAATAATCCACTATATGAAGACGTCATATCTGCGTTCGTTGCTCCCCCCAAATCTGTTAGCTAACATTTAGGCCTATTCTGCCAAATCTGTTATTCTGCTATGAATTTTCTGTTATAAATCATAAAAGATTTTCAACATAAAAGATCTTTTATGATTTGTATTCAGGTGTTCGAACTTTTATAAAAATCTGTTATGAAACTTCGAAAACGAAATCAGTCAACGAACGGACCTAAAATCTGTTGTCATAATCAGCTGTTCTGTTATAAAATTTATTTACATTTAGTTTGTGTTGAAATTCTGAGCAGTGATATTAGCTTAAAACAAGTAATAATATTAAAGTAATCTTTTATTTATTTATTAAAACAAGTATAATAAAAATATTTCTAAATGTTTAATAAATTAGTTTTTGGTGGCCGGTCGTGATAAAGAAACACACTAGGACTACTCAGAACACTCAACAGGCTCCACTTAACCGATTTTACTGGTCCTGTACATCCGTCTACAAAAATAATTGTATTTTATTTGATAATTTGAATCTATAATATATTTTTTCTATCTATAATATATTTTTTTTACGTTTTTAAGAACATTTCGTTGATGAAATAAAAGATAAATATCAATTTTTACTTGATATACGTGTGTACTTATTAAGATCTTTTATGATAAAAGTCACAGAAGTTTGTCTTCTATTCTTTTATGATTTATAACAGATTGAATAACAGATTTTGGAATGCTGAATACCAAAAATGCGATTTGTAAAAGATTTTGCTATGAGTTCGAAAGTTTGGCAGTTCATAACAGATTTCTTAGCAGATTAAATAACAGATTTACGCCAGCAGAATACCAAAATTAAAATTGATAAAAGATTTTTTGACATCTTAAACTTTTGTATGGAAATTCATAGCAGAATAACAGAATAGCAGAATAAAAGATCACGCCGAATAGGCCTAATTGTTGTGTTAGTAATTTTATTTCATTCACAAATGGTCAAATGAAACGTAATTACAAACGTAAATAGTGTGACAAGGAGGTAAAATCGTAAAAAAAACACAGGCTATGTAATCGCGTTCTCCTCATCACACTTATCTGCTGTTTTGTTTGCAAACTGAAATAATCTGCCCTAGCGGGGTATCCGTCGGAGCGGACAGTTTTCCGCAACGCATTATTTTTCGGAGGTTCAAAATACATTCGAGGTATCTTTTATCGGAAAAGAATAATATAAATATGCGATGGCGCTTTGTTGTTTTTTTTTTTCGTTTCTATTTGCCCTAAAAACACATATCCAGTCGATAAATACATAAAATTACATTGATAAATAGTTTTCTTTTCTGTTTTGCTAAAATTTTCTTATCACAACAACAATTTTGAATCAAATTCCGCGAAGAAAAACTGTCGGAGGATATCGGAGAAAAACTTGTGTGAACCTGTCAAAAATAGAAGACAAAAATGCACTTGATCGCACTGCAACGCAAATCGCCGATGTGTGTTAGATAATTTCGGAGAATTGTTACGAACAGCTGTTCGGAGGAATACCTCGAAGTAAAAGTTTTCCGATAGGGATCTCTACCTAATTGTCAGAGACAAAGTGACAGCTAACAATTTGGCTCTTTGACAGTAACAATTACGAGGCAAACAAAAATTCCAAATATTTACACTCCACTTCAACAGAATATACTACAATTTTTAAAGGTACTTTGACCATTTTTTCTAAACATTATGCATTAATGTATCATTTGATTATCCTTATTGTTTGTTTCCTATGTTGGGAAAAGAATACAGAAAGATTAATTCACTAAGCGCTGCTATTTTTTCTCCGGTTCTCTTCAAATCTTTGCAATTTCTGGAAAATGCAGTTTTTTCGTCAACTCAAAAAGCACAAATATTAAAACTGGCAGTAAATAAAGTTAATGGAAGGAGTTAAACAAATTTTTGGAAATGGTTTTTACTATCTATAATAATTTTAGGACAATGTACAATGTTTTAAAAAAATGGACAAACCACGTTTAAAAATCTGTGTGGTCATTTAGTTGAAGTGAAAAATAAAAAAACAAATGGGTGTTCGTATGAAATCGGAGAAAATTCCTCTCCGACGGATACCTCACTAGGGCAGAATGAACGAAGTCGATGTTTCCCATCTACATTATTTGCCATTACCGATTTAAACACATTTCTAATGATATAATTCTAGTGCCTTAGGAAAATAATAGCATAAACAAAATGCACACAGTGAATAACTTAATGAAAAATAAAATAATAAAACAAACTCCCAAAAAGTTTTTCCCTCTTTTTCTTTCTTCAGATTGGCCGTGTTTTATTATCCTCTATCGGGATCGGGATCTGGATCTGGATTAATTTTTACACGTAATACAAAAACAAAATAGTGGGAAATTTTCAAAATTGTTTTTGTAGTACGTGTTAAAAGTTAATCCAGATCCGGATCCCGATGATAATAAAACACACCTATTGTCATCTTGGAAACAAAATATAAAGCCGACCACCTAATTGTCTTCTTCAAATGGAAGCAAAAAAACTGTTATACATTATAAGGAATACACTATCCAGTGTATATAGAGATCAGTAGTCGTAGCCCATATGGTTCATCTCGTGAAAATAAAGTCCCCGACCCATAGAATCCGTGCGTCCGTTGCGGCAATGGATTCATTGACGTTTGACGGATGCGACTGATTGAGATGACCCAATGAATGCTTTGACATTCACATAACAACCACTTGAAATCCAAACACACACAAAAAAGTTGCCTGCGCATCTGCCGGGGTGATAAGTTAAAAGTTCGTCTACTTTGTCCGTGGCGGCTGACGCATACGTAGCTTATGGGCCGGTTCCCATTAGAAAACATGTATTCAATCGATCTGTCCTTTGAGTAAGTCGCCACAGCGGACGCAACGGATTTTATGGGCTGGGCCTAACGATGAGGGATGCTGCGCAAACAGTGCTATATTCTCATCTCTCTCTTATCATTATATTAACTCATTTTTCATTCAAAATCCTGTCTCTTTTCTTGACAGTGCAGCTGACAAATTGCTGAATTGATTCACAATGGTAAATAGCGTGCCGGTCAGAGTGAATACTTGTATGTATATGGATTATCTTATGAAATAAATCTCTATAGAAACCTGGATCCAAAGTTGTTTTTGTAATATGTGTAAAAAGATAACCTCGACCCAGACCCAGTGAAAATAATAAATTGCAGCATAGCTCAGTGTGATTCTTATAATGTGCGAAAAAAATATCAAAGCGTATAGATTAGACTCAGACGAGAAAAAAATCGTGGCCTATTTCCTACCGTTCAGGCGGGAGGGCCGCTTTTCTAAAAAGTTGACTTGAAACAAAAAATTATTAAAACAAAAACGAGAACACTTATAGTACCATGCAATAGCTTTTTTAAAGCCACAATCCCATTCTCTAATATTCTCTTTAAATAAAGTTCTTATTGTATACAGTTTTTGAAAAAAAATAATTAAAAAAAATTTATTTTTTTTAAATTTGAGTTTGAAATTTTTTTTTTTTATTTTTTACAGTAAAAACTGTATTTAGAAAGCATATAAGAGAATGGATTGATGACTTAAAAAAAGCTGTAGCATGGCGTTGTATTTTTTTTTTAAAGTAATTTTTATCTATTTTAAGTCAACTTTTAAAAAAAATACACCTCCCGGGGGGAAATAGACCCCCAACTCCAGTATGATTTTTTCTTCCTTTTCAATATTTTGAATCGAATGAGGGCTTTAAGAACTGGCTCCGTGAAATAACTCCCCAATGAAATAACTTCCCAAACTTCCCCTTGAACTTGAAGTAAGCACTGCCATAATCAATTTTTATGTAAAAGTTCACACTGCTAATGACTTCCCATTTTGTACAACTATCGGTTTTTGAGATATTTTACAAAAAAGGGTTTAGGTAAAACCACAAAACTATTTTGATTTTGAGTTTAAAAAATCCTTCAATAGGAGCAGCAGTGCTATGAAAATTGATTCAATCGCATTGCAAGAGAACATTTTTGTACAAATCTTTATAGAGAGTAATATTGAAAACCAAACAAAAATTGTTTACATTTAATTTTATTGTTTTTATTTCGCTTGTCTAACTGAAAAGACCAATCAAAACTTCTCCGCAATATAAATACACTTTATTTTTGTATAATAAAATAGTTTAATAATTGAAATCACGTAATTGTTATTGTTATTGTATTGGTTATATTATATGTATGTACATTCGTAAGGCAGAATAATTGTAGAATCAACTCTTATCTTCTCAATGTCGTCGCGAGCATCGTTTGAATGCCATATTCCACTTAAATCTTCCCGTGTGTAATATAAGTAAAAATTAAAATGCACTTCGATCCGAGATTGTCACACAGAATGGCTCGGGAATCTCTGTTTGTTTCATTGAGATATTGAATTGATTAAATATTCAAGATAATAGTCGGGGATGTAACGTTGTGTTGATGCATAATAAGTGTGTTTAATGAGAATGTTCAGAACATTACAATCTTTTATTATATTTTTGCATTAAACATTCAGAATAAAACATAAAAGAATATAAAAATGTGAAATTCGGAGAATTGTTGACAAAAGTTTTTCAGCTGGAATATCTTGTTATTTTGATAATGATGGCCATACATATTGGCAATTTTAAAGTCAATATTTTTGAAAAAAAAAATAAAAAAATTTGAATGACGGTAAAGTGTTTTCCAATCTAAGCACCACTAAAAGGGGTCTGATGATCGAGGTGGCACTTGGGAAACAGTTCCAGCCTATGCACTTGGTGATAACACACACAAGTTGTTGTTTTTTCATTCAAAATTATTCAATATAAATTAATTTTAATTCACAGCACACACTACATTTATGTGCATTTCCAATTACGAACAAAAACCCTTTTCAAGATTTTAACAATCTTGCATTTACATTTTGAAACAAAAATTTGAAAAATTTCAACCAATATCTCGAAATTCAAAATCTCGCAACTTTTAATCTCACAGCAACGTATATCGCTCTGGGCTTCGGACTCGAAAATGGAAAATAAAAGTTAAAGTTTTCCACTTTTATTAATAATAATCAATAATTTTTAGCCAGTAAAAATTCAACTAACATAGAAGCTTTTTCATCTCGCTCGTCAACTGGCTACCCTTTTTCAAAGCTAGTTGAGAAACGAGCAGAGCAGCGGGTGATTTGGCAATTAATGTATGTACAACTCGGAAACGAGTGTTCTCGCTCGTGTGGAATCAGAGGGTAAAAGATAATTTCTTCATTAAAAAAAATATATTGCTATGTTTTGAAAAAAAGATATAATTCTAATTTTTGATGAATTAAGAAAAATATTTTTATGCAAATGAAATGTGTTTAGCAATGCTTCTGAAAGTATTCAATTTTTGTATTTTCTTAAAAATATTTTTAAAAAATGTATTTATGACACACAAAATAAGATTAATGCAATTTACACATGATATGACAACTGGATATACAATCACTATGTTCTCTCTATTTCTCCTGACAACAATCGAAAATAAACATAGTAACAGTTACATAAATTGAAAAAAACTGGTGTGGTTTAAAAGTAGGTAGTAAATTTAATTTAAGAAATAGGTAGATTTTTGTAGTCAATATCTCGCAAATTAAAATTTTGCGCGAGATGTATATTTGCAAGATTTTGAATCAAAAAATATATTTTTTTTGATTTGGTTTGTTGTTTGATTTGCTTTTTGTTTAGTTCGCAGGATTTCATTATTGCAAGATTATGAAAAGCCGGATTTTGCTAATGCGAGATTTCATTATGCGAGATTACACTTACGAGATTTTAATTTGGGATATTTCGTACCCAATTCGGTGTAGCCAAGTCATCAAGAGTTTTATCTTTTGTGTAGTCTGTACTCTAGCAGTTATGCGTGTGCGCGGAAAATCAAAATTATTTGATTTTTGGTGCGGTGCTTGTCGTTTTTTTTTGTCTGGGATATCTGACAAAACGAGAGTTTATTCCACCATAAGTGGGAACCTGTTCCATTTTTCAAAGTGCAATTTACTCTCACCAAGAGTGGGAATTTATTGCACTTTTTAGTAAGAACGATTTCCACTTGGAGAGTGGAATTTTTGCTCACTTGGTTTGAGAGTCAACTTCACTTCTTTTTCTCATAGTTTCTTTAAATCTAGCATCCTTAAATGCAAAAGAAACTTCGCATACACCCAACCTCGCACCCACCCCAAATCCTATAATGAGCCCAAGCAGGGGGGTTGCATACATACCTCACTATTTCTTCGCCATAATGCTGGAGTATTTCTGCAAATAAACAATGTCGTTTTCCGCATTTATGAATCAATAATATCCCAAATTCCAAATTTAATGTGGGAAAAATTCCACAAAATGTCGGGAGTTGTTAGTTCCCTCTCGTGGTGAGAATAAATTGCACTTGAAAAGTGGAATAGATTCCTTCTTATGATGGAATAAACTTACATGTGGAGCAGATGCCCGTGGAATTATTTCCCTGCACCTTTGTATCTGACTTTTACCGAAAAAAAATATACTTTTGCCTTTGATATTAATATCTCATCATATTTCCCGTGCATTGGTTACTTACTTTTTAACTTGAAAACTTGATATGAAATAAAAAGTTAAAAAAAAGGTAATAAAACAAAGCTCTAGAGAACTTTTCGTTTTTACTCAATAATGCCCTCTTATCACAGAAATTCAGCTCTTCAAAAGGCACTAACAAAATTTTTCTTTAATTGTTTTGAGTAGTGTTTTTGCAACACCATGACTCGGAATATTTGTTTTTGAGATTAGTAATAATAATAATTAATAAAAATACGTACGTTTTCTTTAAAACTTGTAAGCTTATTGAATTGATTTAATCAAATTAAGACCAGTTTATGTGAAAACGTTGTTGTAGGTACTTCATAAGTAAATTACAGTGCTTAAATTAAACATTTTAAAAAAACCTTGCAAGTAGGTATATTGCTATTATTAATAAACACAATCTCAAGATAAATCTTAGTAAACATATTTAAACACATAATTACGGCCGTTGTTTTTCTCCTAGTATTCTAATTAAAAAAAAAAAACAATATTATTTGAAAGAATGAAGCACAAAAAAGTTTCACTGTTGATTGTATGTTTTGATTTATGTATTTTTATTATTATCTCCGTTCAATGCAATAATAATGTCAAATGTCAAACCTGAAATGGCAAAGCATATACTAAAAACAAACCATAACAAAAATTCATCCAGGGCATACTATCGCATTGGAAAAGAAGACAAAGTGATTCTCCGAAAATTGAGTTTTGGAGATTTGTGAGAAAATGTTACTATCTTTGAATTATGTACACATTTCCATGCCTACATATCTTGTTGAAAGTTCAACAATTTTGTTTATAAATCCAAGAATTCAAAAGAATTAAATTTTGTCCATATTCTTAGCATATAGGGACATTTATATTAGAAAGTCTCTTCTCCACCTGTGGGGAAATTTGACACCACTTAGAAGTTTGCTATAAGAAATGAAATAAACCTATTTTGTTTTGGTTTAATATTATCGAATGTGCACAATGATCAGCAGTATAGAATTGAACTTAACTAAAACGAGCCCAGAGTGTTTAATTTTTGGATTCGCACACTTCGTGATTAAGGCTTTTCAATCACAGAAAATTTATTCAAATCGGTCGAATACTTTTTGAGCAAATGGTACTACAAAATTTATGTAAGGCTATTTATATATAGATTAAATATATTTTTTAAGATACACAAAATACATACATACATATGTATATGAATAATATTATTTTTAAATAAATTTAGGTACCTACTAAAAGTTTAGACTCCAGTAACAATAGAATACATACAGGTCGAATAATTCACAAATCTCTTTTCCCTTAACTCTCATAGCTTAACTTATTAAATATTTTATGTAAACAAAGTTCTTTTTCTAAGAAAATGAATATATTTACCAGATTACATCTTCCAAGTGAAAAAAAATGTGAACCTTTGAGCAAAGCTTTTACTTTTTTGAAGAAATTTCAATATAAAGCAGATACTCGTGTACTTACAAAAAAAAAATAAAAAAAATTGTGCATCCTTGTCGTACCATTGAAATTCAATGCTCAAAAAATAAAATAAGAAAACTAAAATATTACAACTTGAAAAATAAAAAATATAAAAAAAAAACAAAAGGAAAATATATTCTCTAAGAACAAAAACAAACAAACAGCCAGCCCCTTGCATGATTTTATTCATCTTGTTTGACAAAAAAAAAAGAAGAAATTTCCCTTAACGATGTTTCAAAACAACAACAACAACGACAATAGGTTACAAAAAAAAAAAAAAAAAAAATACAATAACAACAATGAAAAAGGATATACGAGTGTTGCACTTAATTGGGACAAACAAGTACCAAGAGGAACCATATACAATCCTTACCTAACCTATTCACGGTGAAAAGAAGAACTCACATACGTACATATGTACTTGTATGTATGACGACAAGCATCTCCACAGCAAATGGATATCACTTACTTATTCACTTAAGCCTTCCAACGCTCCTGCTACCTACATAAAAACATAAATTTATATGCTCACATATGCACACATAACATATATATTTTTATATAGCAAATTGGTGATAACAAAGTCAGAAAAGAGGAACTTGAAAGGATCAAAAGTATAGCAAGAGTGCTTGATAGAGATACACTTAAAACACAACATCTACAATTGTGCACTTTAGGACGAAAAAGAAAAGAGGATAGATTATGGTCCCAAGGTTCCCACCACCACTACATTGATTGATTGAAAATGAATCCTCTTCAGAAAGCTTAAATGGGTGGCAGAAAATCATTGACAATTTAATTTGTTTTTCATTTTTTTTTTGTATTTTTTTTTGTAATTAATTTGGTTCCACCAGGGTAGCCAGCAGCCCTCGAAGTGCAACTGGCGACGACGTGACACCACACCGCACTGCTCTGCGCCACTGCTGCAAATGAAATTATATGCACGGTCAAGTAGAATTTAATAGGCTTTGAAAAACGGTCAGTTATAGGATGATGATTCTTAGTAAAACGTTTTCGATTTCAGAAAATAGTTTAAAGTAGATTGAAATTCTTAATTTATTTTCAAGCAATCAGGATAGACAAAAAAAGAAGAAGAAAATTGTGGCTGTTTTGTTATCCTGATTCAATTTGATGAGATCCACCTAGAGAAATAAAAAGGGTAATAAGACATTAATTTTTAATTATGTAGGTAGGTCGGTAGCAACGTAGATGATTTAGTGATACGATGTTTTTTTTTTAATTTATGAAGGGGGATAAAATAGAAAAAAAAAAAAAATAATTAGCTTTATGAAGAAGAGGGACCGATGAGATTCCACGTTCGTAATGAAGATGATAATGAGAGTCTAGAAGAGCATTTGTAAATTATTAACGAAGGGTTAATTTTTAAAGTAGGAAAAATAATTATTAAAAACACGATTGGATTGCATAAACCTGCCATTCTGACTCAAAACTATAAACGTAGCGTGTTTTAAGGCTGTTTTTTTTTTAATTCTCTCAATCCTCATGGTATAGTAATGTAGGCCAGTGGTAAGAGTCAAACAAACTTCTCATAATAATTAATGAAAAAGTTATGACTAGAAATTGAGCTACTGTAATTGGTGTACTTTATGAAAAATACACTTGAATCTATTCACATGATGTCAAGAACGTCACACTGTACAAAAACTTGTAAGAATCATATAATAAAACAGCAAACACGAATTTTGTGGTACAATTTTCGCGGTCTAAAAAACCCGAATGCATATAAATTATATATCGTTGGAACGGTTTTTTTGCGCAAAAGTGCTGAATGAAAATATTTATTATAATGGGTGATTTTTTAGCTGGTTTGGTTTTGGCAACACTGGTTTTGACAGCTGACGTGTGTTTAGTACCTTGTGTCACTGTCAAACAGCTTCAGTTTGGTTTGCAATTTAACTATGGATCGTCTTACAAATGAACAACGCTTGCAAATTATTGAATTTTACTATCAAAATTCGTGCTCGGTTCGAAATGTTTTTTATCGAAAAATTGTGTTCAGCGATGAGGCTCAGTTTTGGTTGAATGGGTACGTAAATAAGCATAATTGCCGCATTTGGAGTGAAGATCAGCCAGAAGCATTGCAACAGCTACCAATGCATCCCGAAAAAGCCACTGTTTGGTGCGGTTTATGGGCCGGCGGCATTATTGGGCCATATTTCTTCAAAGATGATGCGAATCGCAGCGTTACTGTCAATGGTGAACGCTACCGACCGATGATAACAAACTTTTTTTTGCCCGAAATGGAAGTTCTTGACTTGCATGATATGTGGTTTCAACAAGACGGTGCCACATGCCACACAGCACGCGAAGCAATGGCGCAATTGCGAGGCGAGTTTGGTGAACAGTTAATTTCACGTTTCGGGCCGGTCAATTGGCCGCCTAGATCGTGCGATTTGATACCATTAGCTTATTTTTTGTGGGGGTATGTCAAGGCTAATGTCTATAGGGACAAGCCCGCTTCGATTGACGCACTGAAAGCCAACATCCATGCATTCATTCGTGAGATACCGGCCGATATGTGTGAAAGAGTATGCCAAAATTGGACTCAGCGGATGGGCTACCTGAGACGCAGCCGCGGTCAACATTTGCATGAAATTATCTTTAAACATCAAATTGCAAGGTTCAAACTATCGATTCAAATAAATATTTCATTCATTTTTTCGAATTTTTGTGTTTTTTTTTTTAAGTTCTAAGCCTCTTAAAAAATCACCCTTTATAATTGCACCACAAAAACTAAAAACAATAAATTAAAATTGCGTAATAAGTGCGAGAAGAGCGAGAGCGGGACCGAGCAATTTATCTGTCGTAACCTAAATGTGACATTTTGATTTTTTCCACCCACCAATCAACCAATCTTCCAGCACTGACTGGAAAGATTACTGGAATACTGGAGGGCAGCATTCAATGCTGCAGAAAATAATAGTAAGTAGCTCATTACACGTTTATATGAGCGATTCGAAGGATCGGATTCAATCCGACCCAGGCTTTTGATAATTTCAAATCGAAAGATTGAATTCAAGTGCAATTGAAGTGACAGTTTAGCTTTTATTGTATGGGTGCGACTTTGTTGGTAAAAATTAACTTCGATCACAAATAAAAAACAAACAAAATAAGCCAAAGATACAACATACAACAGTCTGGAAACAAAATAAACAATTACGCACGCACACCAACAAGCATCTGAAATCTCGATTCTTCTATCCTTCGATCTAGGTTCTATTTTCAATTCGATCCAGCTCACCGAGCTTCAGGTCTACATGGACCTAAATTCTGATTCACTTCTCCATGTCAACAAGGTATAAGTTTTTCGCTACGCTACGTAGACAGCTTTTATTGACAGATAAAGTTATTAGCTCTCGAGCTTCGATGGCTGGACATACTAGTATTTTTAAAGGCTCAAATATATTTCTTATTGTTCTGAATGTTTTCTGTAGGATTCAATACATCGAAGCAGTAGGTACCTAATCAGAAAATGCTGTGTATTAGCTCCCACATTGTTCTCCAAACACCAACTGAAATGCTTGCTTAAAAATTTGTGGAAAAAATTTCAAATAGAACAGTTGCTCTTCTCTAAATACAAATTTTACTCAACCATTTCAAGGAATTTGTTTTTGATTTATCAAGTGAATCTTTTAAAAAAAACAGTTTTTCCTTTTGGCTTTGATAATTGTTTCTTGTCAAATATTTCTTGACTTCGATTTTCATTTTACCAAAATTTAACCTAAATCTTATAAAAAAATAAGCTGTTACAAATTCACTCGAGAATAATACGGTGAGTAATTATTTCATGCAATTAATTTTGACAGATATGTTAGTGATTTACACTAAGAAACGAAAGATTAATTTTTCTTCGAAAGTTACGTAACATTTGGCTAAAATACTTGACCAAATTTTGGAGAGAATTTTGTTTTCGAGCAAAATTTTAGTGCAATCCAAAACAAAAAGAGCAATTTAAATTAAAATGCGATTTTTAAGAAAGATTTTAAAATCCCTTTGAAATCATTAAAATATCTTCGAGTTGCATAGTCAAATTACAATAAAAGCTATTAATTCAATTTTGAAGGCACTGATTGTATGATGGTATAATAAGCAAAAATTTTGTGATACGCTTGCTCGAAAACATTTCACGTAAATACCAAAGTTTTTATTTGGCTCCGAAAACACATTTTTTTTTTTTAACTAAAAGCCTTAAACATTTCTGGCCTCATCCTAAAAGATATGAACTGATGAGCTTAGGAAAAGAGATGACATTACTTTCCAAAACTGCTCATCTTAGTCCAAAGTTCTGTCAGTTTCAATTTCTTTATATGGGCAGAGCTTTCGTGCTTAAATGGGTACAAAATTCACAGTTTTGGGAAGTACGCAGACTTATTTACTTTCGTGGTCAAATTCAATAGGTTCTTTTATGATGAGCTCTTTTGATATCCTTAGCTATTGATAGAGTTCATTCCTTCATTAAGGATTAAGCTAAAAACAATACAAAACTTTATTGAAAAAAGGTAAAATTTTTCACTCAATACAGTTTCTAATACCTGAATTCCGGTAATAAAAATATCAGATGTTATCATTTACCTCTTCATTTGTATTCAACATGCATCATTTTTTTTCACCCAATTCTTGTTTTTTCGTTCAATGCTTTAGAGCCTAGGGTCTTGAATAAACACATTTTACGTTACTGTAACTACCTGAACAGAATGGGCAACGGAGTAGTAAAAGTTAAAAATTATTCAACTCTTTCAGCTCCAGCAGCGGAATTTTTCACATCTATTCCAGCTCCATCTTCATCCATTTTGTTCAGGCAGTAAGTTGTTAAGCCCCAATACCGATTTCATGTTCAGTTTTCTTAAAGCTTGATAACCTTGTTGAATGTCCTTAGACCTTAGGAAAAAAGCAGCCAAAATATTAATTTGCTAGCCCCATTTTCATTTCAGTATCCAATTCCCTTGAGGCTTGAAAACAATTTTTTAAGGCATATAATTTGCTATAGGTCCCAACTTTTATTGTTCGCTTTTCTTTTAGGGCTTGGAATTGATACATCGAATTTCCTCGAGGCTTAGAAAAAACATACTTTCATTGAAAACTGTCAGCCTCAACCTTGTATTAATTGTACAAGTTCATAAAGGGCTTGAAAAAACACAACTAACATACATTTTTAGCCCTGATCTTGAATAAAAACTGAAATATCGTAATGTACTGCATTTTTCAAATTAATTTAATGAATCGGATGTAGGGGGGAGGGCTTCTATCTCCTATCTCCACAGGCGAAGATCCAAGAAATTCAATTTGGGTGTGTCATAACATTGAATTATCAATTAGAATTAAAACCTTTTGAAAAATATAGTATAGCTTGAATTTTCTGCACATCTTGTGCTTAGCAAAAGTCCAACTTTATCTTGTCCAATTTAAAGCCGGGCTCCAGCTTAGAGTAAGAGTAAAACAAACTTCAGGCTACTGGAAACCGTATTTATCAGAAAGATATATGTATCAGCGGCGTATACAGCTTCACTTCTTTGGGGGTCTAAAAAAAAATAAATTTGGTGGCACAACAGCTCGTGAAGAACCAAGGCCTAGTGACCTACAACTCTCAACCATTCCTGTGTGCGTATTCTTGGCAGGAATAGAGGAGACCTACAATTTTTTGCCGAGTCCGAACGGCTAGATGAGAAAGCACTTATTTATGAAAAGTATACTCTTGGAGGATTTGTCAATTCCTCGCAAGAGGCAGTACCTCGCGAAAAAAACATTTCTGTTTTTAGGAGGCAGCGGCTGGGCATCGAACCCAGACCTTTGGCATGACAGTCCTACGCACTTTTTTTTTTTTGTGTAAATTCATTTTTATTTTTTAATTATCTTAGAACTATCTTAAAGCTAGACAAAAATTCATAAAAACTAGCCTACTTATCAATATCTTAAAACTAACTTACTGGCCCCAGTCGGGCGCTCTAAGTTAAACTATAATAACTTAATGCTAATGCCTTTCGGCCTAATAACTATCTTAATACTAAATCCAGGTCGGTTTTATTTTTTACCGAGAAGAATTTCACAAAAAACTCGGTATCTATGTCTAGTCCTACGCACTAACCATCATGCCACGAAGTACTACAGGTCATATCAACAAAAAATTTTAAAATAAATATTTCTAAGGAGTTTGGGTCGAACTCAAAATTTTGGCAAGGTCAGAATTCGTTTTGCTAAATTTAACTTTCGAAATTCTGGTTACATAATTCTGACAATTAGTCAGAGTTGAAAAGTTATTTTTTTTTTGTTTATTTTCATTTATAAATATGAGTTGTTGGAGAAAAATAGAATAAACAGCATTTTATTGTTTATAAATTTAAATTATAGAATTTAGAAAGATAGAAAAAAAAGCAAATTTTTAACACAAGGAACTGAGCGAATCAGGCATATTTTCGTTGAAAAAAAAAACAAATTTTGGAAAACTGAATTTTGAAACCAGAATTTTGATCCACTCTTGAGCTTAAATTTGACATGGAGGTGCCTCGTTTGCACCAAGAATATATCGTATGGATTTTTTTGTGAAGACTTAAAAAAAAATTAAGGTTTTGGTGGTGGTAATCTGAAAATTTTCCATATTTAATTTTTCATTTAATTTCATTTCATTTTCACTATTAGATATTTTTCATATTTTTCGACATTCGATGACAGTTTTTAGTGACAGTTGGCAGTACATTTACCAATGTACGTACTTATTTATATAATTTTGAATAAAATTGATTGGTAACACTGGTCTGCAACGAAAATTGCCTTTAAACACAATCATACTTTTCTTATGGATTTTGGCATGTTGAATACGAATACGAAGTCAAAATAGCTCTGACACGAAACGATTTTGAAATATTTAGAGACAAACATGTCAAAGACTCGTATTCCGCCAAATATGTTTTGGCAAAACTATTAATGAGATCTTAAACAACTGTATTCATCTTTCTAAATCAATTTGAATCTTTTCGAAATTTATTATCTTCTCAGAATAGCCGCTTTGTATATTTTAAGGGTCTAACTGCAGAGAGTCGGATTTAAGACAACAATTGTTTAAAATTGTAAGCTTAATATTTCTTGTATACACATTTTTTCTCCCCGACTAATTGGTATTGAAATAAATCAATTTTAAAAATAGAGTTGGCTTAATGGGTTGGGAAACGTTAATTTGAATAGGTACAACATTTTTGAGTGCGATTAATCGTTATAATTCCGAATTGAGTGGACAAAATGAAATCTCAGTTCGGAGTTATAATGATTAATTGCACTCGATAATTTTGTACATATTCGAATGAATCGGAGTGTAATTATGTAGGCCAAAAAATTATGCAACTATAGGCGTTTTTTTTTTTTAGTTCAGAGCAGAGCCTCCAACTGTCAAACAAAAAATTTGTGTTTTTTTTTTAGCTCAAAGCGTTCAGAGCTAACAATAGATGTGTTCCGCACCGAGTTTCAAAGAGTTTGAAATTACCGGATTTAGTCATTTTTAGTGCAAACCCGTTCCACAAGTGAAAAATTGTACTGTTTTGGACCAAAAAGAGAGCACTCATGAGAGAGTAAAAAATTTCCCCTCTTTGCCAGATTTGGCCCCAGAAATTTCTTGTTGCCATTTTGTAGTGGATGTCAAATGACAGGTATTCTAATGTCAGATTTGAAAAAAATGTTAGTTTGAATGCAAATAACAGCACGGAATACAAATAGCTGGGGTTACCGAAGTGTTACTTTTTTTATTTTGATTTTGGTAGATGTGAATTATTTATTAATTTATTTATCACTATATCAATCAATTCATTTTCTTAAAATACATGTGCCACTAATCAAATATTTTTCGAAGAAGAAAATTTAGTAATGAAAATGTGTGCTCTTGTTTATTAAAGTTTTTATCTTTTTTTTTAACAAATTAAACTTTCATGATTTAATATGTAATGAAAGAATATTTCTTTGCTTAAGTTTAATCATTTTTATATGAGTACGTTTCTTTTTTCTTAACATTCAATTTCTTGTAAAGTGATTTTATAAAAAAAAATTGATTGACTTATGATTGCCGCACGGCAGCTCTCGTCAAATATTTTTTTATTTGACGTAGTACAAATTAGTGTAAATAAGTGCTCAAACCGTTCCCGACAATTTGACAGGTTTTCTTTTCTCTGAGACGATTTCATCCCCACCTGTCTCACTTTGACATTTGGTGCGAAATAGTGTGAATAATTTAAGGAACACACCTAATTTGTGATTGAGCATTTTCAGAGTAGGTTCAGAGTGCGCTCTATTAGCTCTGAATAAAATAACTGAGCAGAAAGAGTTAAAAACTGAACACAAGCTGTTCAAAGGTGTTTCAAAAATAATTCAGAGAGTTAAGAGGGGAGTTCAGAACATGTTCTATACGTTCGGACCTTGGGTTCTGTTCAGAGCTCTATTCTGAATTAAAAAAAAAAAAACCTTACCTAAAATTACGCCCTTTCCCAGAAAAGGACAATTTTCTTCTTTTCGGTACACTAGAGATTGGTACTAAACATCAAGAAGAAGACAAATACGTTTTGGTATTCAACCTCCCCATCTTGACATTCTAGATAAAAGGCAGGGTGAACTGATACAAATAAAAAAAAAAAACTAACAACAACGTCAAAGGTAATTTAATAGTCTAGGATATTTTATTTGTTGAAATTTATTTTTGAATGGTTAATCAATTTATGTACTTGATAATTAAAAATATTAAGCTTTGTCAAATTTTCACATCAGAGTATAGGTACAAATACCGAAATAAACTAAGAATGAAGCAAACACAATTTGGCAAGCTTTTTGATTCTTTGCCCTAACTCATAACGGGATATAATTTGAGTTTTATTTATTTTGTAATATCTAAAACGCCTGACAAATAATTTTCCTATTCCCCCAGAAATTCCATGTTAACTTTTCATTTTTTTAAAATCGATTTTTTCGATTCTTGTTAGCTTAAGAGAAAAGATTTGAAGGCAGAAATGATCTGCTTAAAATTCTTAACATTTGCATGAGACAAATCGATTTATTTTAAAAAAGGGGAATATAATATATTTTTATTGCTTTTCCAAAACAAATCAAAATTAATGCTTTTTGCGTCATGTTTTTCAAGAATCATTCAATTCATACTTAACATTTTTGATTCACAGAAGGTAGATATAAAAATCAAAAACATTTTTATTATGAAATCAAATTAAATAGATATTAAAAACACATTATGAGCATAACCGATAAAATAACGTTGAATACAAAAACAAAAAAAAAATAAACATTTATCTCAGCTTACCCCTGAACCGAATTCGAATTAGATATCACCCCTGCATCTAGACTCTCCCTTGACATATCATCAGCCATTTGTACTTTCAATTGATGACCAAACGAATTTATTTCGGAATTCGGTGTCATTTGTGAAGCGGCCGGTGACAATGACGTCCCACCATTCGGTATCATAACATCCACACACAAATCATCTGAATCGTCATGTGAGTTGATAGCCATTTCGTCGCCCTCCTCAAAGTCAATATCCTCGGCATTCTCATCCAACGGTGCCGCCTCCTCGTCCTCATTGTATATCTTAAAGTACGCATACGTCAAATAAATGACCGAAATAATAAACGAAGGTATCGGTATAGCCATCGAGTATACCAAATTTAAAGTATTCTGCCAATAGTCTAATTCACTTATCACAAGGCTAGGATCCACCTTCGAATAATAGCACGGGAACATGGATTTCAGCTTTATGTACCGCTTCATCCATATTGTACAATTCAACATCGGTGGATAGCCACATCCTTTTACATTCGGAAATAATCTCGCTCCTACGTAGAAATACTTCGAATTATTGCCCATCAGATCCTTGTTCAGTTCCGATATCTGATCAAACGGCTGACCGTCTTCTGTGTCACTACTGTCGCCACCATCTTCGTCGTCATCACCCGACAGGCTATGACTCATGTCAAGCAAACTATTCTCGTCGAAGTTAATGCTCCCTAGACCACCCATGGTGCCATCCATGCCCACTCCATCCGCATACTCGTAATCCCGTATGGCCCGTTCGTATCGGTCTGTTCGCTTGACCTTTGGCATCTCTCTCTCGGACCAGGCCAAATCTTTGTGATACTGGGTGAAATTGAATTCATCCGTATAGTTGTACAGGTTCAACCGGTAATTGACACGAATCTGGGTGCACACATAAATATCCTTGGTGCATCCTTCACGACACGATGCCCAAGAGCAATTCTTCGCTCCGTGGAACGTATCTTGATACATCGTCTCGCACAATGCGGGCACTTCTTCGAATTGCATGAAGATGGTGGTGAAGGCTGGTTCGATGACAAACGGCACGAGGAAAAGGAACGCAAACATACTAAACGTCCCAAGCAGGATGAAGAAGGCTGTTGTATAAAAGAGGAGCTTCTCCTTGAAAGTACGTTCTTCAGGCGGCTCGTCACCCATTGCCTTAACGATAAGTTTGTTTTTCTTTCTTTTTGTCTGTTTGTCTTTAGTTGGTTGAGGTTAATCTATAGGGACTGCGTGTGTGTGGATCTGTGTGTTGTCTGCTCTTTTTGTGTTACAAGGAGAGGCTCTGTAGTGTTTAGGCTCGCCTTACTATCACAGGGGCTTCATTATGGCTACTTGAGGTCTGATGAGGATATAGATTCTACCTAGATTCCATTTACTAGCCAGTAATTGTGGTATGGCAGCAGCTGTACAACTTCTTACCACAATCATAACGTTTCATTATATCGCTATCACACACACACACACATACAAATTCACATATAAGCACCGGATGAAAATCCAGTTATCCTTGTGCTTTAATAGCACTGGGGCCTTGTGTGACGTACTATATTCGTGGTACAATGCCACCCTCTCTCAGTGGCAACCCTTCGTCGAATCGAATCGGGGTCGACTATATTGTTGTAGACTCTAAAAGGATTCTGATGTTGATGGCAGAACGCAACGCAACACAACGACGACAATCGGCACCTTTTACTACCCACTCCGAAGGATTCAATTATGGTTCATAACATTTTTTAATTAAACATGTCGAGCCATAAAGGCGAATCCTTTATTTTCAATTTTCAACAACACAAAAAAAAAGAGAAAAAATCACTCATACGCCACCGACCATCACCACCACCGCTAATTAAGCAGTTGGTATGGGAACTTTGGATAATTTTCTTATTTAAAAATTTATTAAGAAATTTTCCACCGAAGGAACAGACACACATACACACCGAGGACGACGACTAAAAACGCACAGTCTCACTAATTTCTTATGTAACATAACAAAACAAAAGGGACACTATATTCACTGTTTCTTTTTTTTGTTGTTTTTTTTCAATTTTTTTTTTCAGGGGGGGACTGTAAAAAGGATAATAAAACAACTCCCCTATTTGATTTGATCCTTATGATTAAGTAACCATCTAGTATTGTGTTGTGTATGATTCATTAGATTCGAGGATTTACCGAAGATTTTGAGAATTCATGCGTGATGGACGGACGGAATTGCATAAAAAAACATATTCAACTAACACGCGACGACAACGACGACGACGACGACGACAACGACGAAAACGACGACAACTTCTACGACATAAAGGACGAAGAGAATTTTTGTTTCTCACATTTGTACAAGTTAACAATAATTATAATAATATATTGTTTTGCTTTTTCAGTATTCGAGTGTCGCCGTAGTATAGTCGAGTCGTATAGTTCCCCCCAACTTGCTCCTTTATTCCTTGGGGTGTGTGTAGTTTTTATGTAACCTTGTTGCAGTGAATGTATGATTGTGTGAGTTTGTGATAAATTTGTTTTAACAAAAACGCGTGTTGCAATCCTTTGTGCAGTAGTGGCAGCATGTTTTGTCCCTTCTTATTGCATTCATTATAAAATTTATATTAAACAAACTCTGTGTATTGTGTGGTAGCGCATTACGAAACACCATACAACACAAACAAACACACACACGTAAGTAAAACAACGAGGAGGTCCTTTTTAGTTGGAGTTTCTTCTTTGCACCCACCGCTAATACATATCAAACAAATGAATCATAAAAAAGAATTTAGCGAACGAGTTTCGAATCGAATGGTTAGAAGAAAAAAAAACGGACTGAAACGGACCGATTTTTACTCAACGATTCGAAAGAATTTCCTCGATTTTTTCTCGAAATTTTAGATATATTTTTTTTTCTTAATTTATGACCTGAATAGTGAGCAGGTCATACATTTATATTATTTTATTTTTTGAGTGCAAAAAAAAATCGGGCACACTATTCATTATAATAACACCAGAGAAGTGCTTAACTCGCCAAGGAAGGACTGTCACTGATGAGAGAGTTTTGGAGAAAAAAGCTCCATGCCCCGCGTTTGATGTCGGAACATTTATGGAACACAAAGGATTATGGTAGTTCTGATCTAGAGAGGAAGAAGTAAGGCATATACAAAACAACAATAAGCAAGGGTACATGTCTTTCTTTCCTACTGTTAAAAAAAACAGAAAGAAAAAAGAGTGGTGTTTATAAATAGTTCTGCGCTAGCCCACTTGCTAAAGAGAGAAGAGAGTATACTTTTTTGAGCAGTAATAATCAGACATATTGAAAATTTAGAGAGAAAGTTAATTTTGAGATGAAACAATGTGTGAGAGAGAGCTTTTTGGACTTGAAAATGACATTTAGCTAGGAAAATGTGTGAATTTATTTTTTGACGTTGTTCTTTTATTTTTACATCTATTTGGGCTAGTTGACCAAACCTAGTGAACCAAGAAAATATAAAAAGTCATAATGATATAGATCTTCAATAAAATATAAAAAAAAGAAAATTGGTTTGGGGTTAAGTCATTAAGTAAAGCTGTATGTCGTTGTAGAGGTTTTATTTCTTTTTTTTTGTGATTAACAATAAAAAATGTTTTGGAAATAAATTTGACATTTTTGTGCGCGCGCAAAAGATCTTTAAGAGATAAAATATATTATTTTAGGAATACTACAAGTGTGGGTTTCATTTTAAGTTGTTTTTCTTTCTATGTAGTATTGTTTTAATAAAGTTTGTGGGATGAGAAACAGTGGCGTAGGTTGCCTTTTTTTTTATTTTTATAAGGAATTCAAATAAAGAAATACGTTGATATGATTTTTAAGTTTTATACTTACTCACCTGGAAAATGGCAAGTTTTTGCCAAGCCCTGAAAAGGCTTCGGTAGGGGCAATCTAGAGAAGGAAAACTTGTCAAATACTATTGAGGCCCACGCTTAAAAAAACTTGTTGGATAAGTCGTTTTATGTCATTACAAATTCATGTATACTCGTATATAAAAAAAATATTTTATACCCGTCATACAATAGTAAGAAAAATTATGTAGTTTTTCATTTTCAACATTATGCAGCTGTATTGTTAAATAGCTCAGTAGTAAGCGTATCAGCAATTAAAATGTTGGAGGATCGAACTTCAGCAGGCCCAAGAGAAAATCTAGAGCTTTTCTTGCTAAGCCCTTGTTAGTGTGAGTGTTAAACTCTCTAGTATCTCGTTAAAAATTAAATTGTTTTTCCAGGTGGGGATATACTGGAAGGACAAATTATGCAAAAGTGGTTCTGAAACGCTTGGTACACGGTTTGCTCCAACATGATGGCAAGCCGTTTTTCAATTATAATGAGCATATGATGATAATCGAGTTAGCACTCGTGAAATACTCGTAGATACTCGTATTACTCCAGCCTAAAAAAATGGTGGGAGCTCACACAAATTGTGGTTGTTCGTCAAAAATTATTCAATTTAAATTGATGTTGTTCTTAGCAGCACTTACTCCCTTTTTATCGATTTCCATTTTTGTAATAAACTGAACTTCGAATTTAAATTGGGTTTCAAGTTTTTGAATAAAATAATAAAAGCAATAAGTTCCTAGTAAATTCCTCACGTTTTTTGAACTAAAATTCATGAATGTGCTGCACATACTTGCTCTTATATTCAAGTTACTTGGAACTTGAGGACTTTTAAAATATGCAAGTAGTTACAGCAAAAAATATAAAAATAAAGCATTTAAATCGTTATCTAACCCGTTAAATGACTTAGAGCTAAAAAAAAGCAATATTTTTTTAAAAATCAAAAATAATTTTTCAAAATATTGGGATAAAATATAATTGAAATTTTAAAGGAGCTTTCATAAATATTTTTATTAAAATCGGTTTATACGTTAATGAAAAAATTGAAAATCAAGACGGTTTCATTAAAATAGGTCTGTATAAAAAAAAATATATAAATTTGGTGGCACAACAGCTCGCGAAGAACTAGGGCCTAGTGACTTACAACTCTCAACCATTCATTTGTGCTTGTTATTGGCAGGTATAGAGGGGACTTACAATTTTTTTGCCGAGTTCGAACAGCTAGATGAGAAGCACTTATTCATGACAAGTATACTCTTTGGAGGATTTGTCAATTCCTCGCAAGAGGCTCGCGAAGAACTAGGGCCTAGTGACTTACAACTCTCAACCATTCATTTGTGCTTGTTATTGGCAGGTATGGAGGGGACTTACAATTTTTTTGCCGAGTCCAAACAGCTAGATGAGAAGCACTTATTCATGACAAGTATACTCTTGGAGGATGTGTCAGTTCCTCGCAAGAGGCAGATATACGAGTATAAACTTTTCCTTAAATTTTTGGGGCTTAAAAAAATCAATTTCACCTCTGGATGGAAGATCCTATTTAAGACGTATTATTTAAAAAAAGGCACAATCTTTCTAAATTTTTATTTTCTTTATTCAAAATGTAGGCCAATGTGCAGCATAATGAAAAAATATATGCAATGAAAAATTTTATGATTGGTTATGGAGCAGCTGTAATTGGTGTGATTTGGCAGCCATTTCGAAAAAAGCACTTCAACCTATATAAATACATTCATACATATAAATATATATGTCAAGAACGTCACACTGTACAAAAAGTCTTAAGAATATTTTTAAAGGAAATTAAAATTTCTTTCTTTTTTGTAGAATGCCGGTCCTGCTAAATTTTTGCTCCCACATGTCTCTTCAAACTAAAAAACCAAAATGCAAGTATAGCTTAAAAGCCTAGTACGGAGATTGAGATAAAATTCCGCTCCCATACGAAATTCCTCTCCAAAATTTATCCAAGCTAAACATCAGCCGACACAGCTCTAGCTGAAAAATGAAATTTTCGTTCCTTACTGTACGGTGCCATCTGTCAAAATTTAGTGCCTGAAATAATTGTTCGGTACATTAATTCTTGAACTGAATTATGGCAGGTTTTTTATTTGTGAGACTTATGTGAGCTTTACATTGTGAAATGAAAATTGAGAACGAGATATATTTAAAAGACAAAAGATTTATTAATGCCAAATAATGAGAAATCTATTTTATTTGGATACATTCACTTGAAACATTGAAATAAAATTCTTTGAAATTGCTGAATGTAATTTCTTTCCAGCGAACAGCTGTTTTTTGTAATGTAATCTCCACAAAAAGCTTATGTCAAAATTTAGCTAGGAGTTCATCTGGTGTTTGGAGAGAAAAGTGGAAGCGAAATGTAATCTCGATCTGTGCACTAGACTTAAACTGTCAAAATATCTTCGAGCTGCAAACCTTTAGTTTCAATTTTGAGGACAGTGTAATAAATAACAAATAGTTTGTTTTATGCAAATTTTTGATACAAAAATTATTTTTTGCACCCGAAACACAATTTCTAGAGTTATAAGCTCAAAAATTGCTCTGGGTTCAGCTATCAAACGATGAGCTTATAAAAAAGTTCAAATTTACTATTTTTTTCAAATTTAATAGGATTCTTCATGATGAATTCTATCGATATCCTTAGCAATTGACAGAGTTTATTCATTCAGCTCAAAACAGTAGCTACTCAAGATATTTGATGAAAAGGAATTTTCACCCAGTTGAAGTCCAGTTTCTTAATTTTTGACAAATATTAATAAATCAAATTTTGTCTTTTAGCTTTTGCATTGTCCAATTTCCCAGGGGCTTACACAAAAACACAATTTACAAGTAAATCATTTTGTTTTCCAAACAAAATTTTTGAAAAATTAAAAAAAAAATATTTTTTAATTGTGTTACACATTTTTTTCCGAACTTTTTGATAGTTGTTTTATACAAAAATTGATCCAGATCAGTTACATAAATATTTGCCAAAAAAATTCAAAATCGAAAAAACGATACTTTGAGAGTACTATTAATAAGAATGTACTAGGAGTAATTTTTTTATTTTTTGTTAGAAAAATCCTCTCCATTCCTGCCAAACATACGCACACAGGAATGGTAGAGAGTTATAAGTCAACAGCTCTTCACGAGCTGTTGTGCCACCAAATTTATTTATTTTATCTCTAATACTTGATTTAAAAACCGAACATGTCTGTCCATTATTGAATGATTTATTATATTTATTTCACATTTTGAACTATCACTTAAAAAAATATTACTTAAAATGAAATTTTTTGTTTGAAGAATTTAGAAACCATATTTGCATTACTTAATTGATTATCAAGTTGTGATTGATGAGCTGATGCTTTTTTAAGAGCTGGTTTCTCGATAGAAGCAACCATCTATAAACACACAACCTCGGTCAAAGCAACACTTAAAATATTACCATTAGTGACTCCTTAATTGAAATTCTTCAAAAATGTGAGACTACTGAGTGAGGGCAAATTTAAAATTTAGCTCTATTTTCCTAGTCCAATAAATAGAGGTAAAAAAGGGTTTTTCCCTACAAAAGTTTTGGTGGTTCTTAGTTTTTGATATGTTATTGGATATGGTTGGTAGATGAAAATTCCAAGTTTCCACAACCACACCTCCTCCGCCCTTTTAAAAATCATGGAAAAACTACAATAAATCAGCTTTTTTTTCAATTTTTTGCATATAAATTCTATTCGGTGTATTTTAACCGAAAAAATAATGATAATAATTACATTTGTAATAAACAAACTTTCCTACAAATACGACTTGAGAAGTATTTTCACACAACCACTACAAATGGCGCTATGCTATGGAGCTCCTAAAAAAGGTTCAAATTTTGTATTTTTTAAGATTTTCGTATTCTTCCCTCTTCACGACGCAATAACTTCGTAGTCGGCGACTTTAAGGCAAAACTCATTTAATTCAATCTTGTAGATGATTAAATTTGTTACCGATTGCATATAACTACAGTCGAATTCCTCTAAGTCGAACTCCCACTAAGGCAAATTTCCCTTCGATACTGCATTTATTTCTCGCTAAACCGATTTTTGCGAAACTCTCTTTGCGTCGAACTGGTGTTTTCATTTTGTAACCAATACAATCGGGTAAGGATTTCGAAAGTGTTTCTTACTCATTATTAGGAGAGTCAGAAAAACATGGAAAGACATCACGATATTCTGAACCAGGTGTTCTAGTCGTTATTTTCCAAAATGCCGGACATACAGTACTACACTTTGTTTGTGAGCGTACTTCCATGGACAAATTAAAAAAAAATAGTAAGTTTCGAAGCCTTACAAGTTATAAAGACAACAAAGATTGGGCCTTATGGTGAGAGTCGACAAGAGCCCATCATTATTCTTGATAGAATTAAAATTTTAATCAAATAAAATAATACAAACAAATCAAATAGAGAAATATTGACCTATAGAAATTTGCAATACCAGTGATGGAATTTAAGTCTATTTGACTTTCCCCAAGCCTTTGTTGAATAAACTTTCGCAAAAAAGCCCCAACATTAAAAAAAAAACTCACACAACAAGTTCACATGATTTGCAGTGTACAGTTTACAATTATTGTCAAAATAGCTGAAAGTGAAATAATACATGAACCACCATTTTTTAGGCTAGAAAAAATTATTTTAATTTGATATTCAAAATATTGAAGTATATAAATTAATTAATTTGTTAATTGTTTCTTGTTATTATTTAAATAATAGCATTTACAAAAATAATTAAATTTGATGGCATAATAGCTCATGGAAAACCAGGGCCTAGTGACTTACAACTCTCAACCATTCCCGTGCTCGTGTATGTGACAGGAATGGAGGGGACCTACAATTTTTTGCCAAGTCCAAACGGCTAGATGAGAAGTACTTATTTATAACAAGTATACTCTTTTAGGATTTGTCATTTCCTAGCAAGGGCAGAACCTCAGGAAAAAATGTCTGTTTTTTTTTTAGGTGGTAGTTGCTGGGAATCGAACCAATACCTTCGGTATGACAGTCCAACGCACATCATGCCACGGTAGGTACTACTAATAACATCATTTGCAACATGCGAGTTTTAAAATAATATTATTTTCCACCTTTTTATGATATAATATTAACAAAAATGTCAAATACCTACTTTCAAAATGTTAATTTAAATATTTTGTTTTTATTTAAAAAAAAAACAAGTACACGCCACAGTGACCTAAACGAAAAAATCATAGAAATGGTGCATCTACAATCATTATAATTTTTAGGATTTATCAAATTATGTGAACATAATAAATGTAATATGAGCAATGGAAGAAAAAAAAACGTCAAAATCAAGGGTTCAAATTGCATGTAACTGAAGAAATTTGCTATTGGCTTTTAATGTCAAAAACCTAGATTGGACACAGGACCAATAACACAAGCAAATCATCAAAAATAAGATCTACTAGATCTGACGCAAAACCATGCACTTAGGAGACACAAGTTCCCTGAATTATAGGAACATTTGTAAAGACCCTTAATTAAGGAGAATTTTGTTAAATACTGACATTTTTCTTTGCAAATTAGGGCAAACAAGTTTTTAGAAAAAAAATTATTAAATTACCTACAACTATAAATAAATCACCCTAAGACTGTTACTGTGTTACTGTTACTTTCAGAAAGTTATTAGTAAATATCAACACCTCTTCAATCAATTTGTATCTGATAAAAATAAGTATATTAGTTGCAAATACCCACTGGACAGAAATCAATATTGTATTATTAAAAGAAAAACCAACCAATTCAAATAAATTTCTTATAGCATCAAATCCCCTTGTGGAATATCCATAAGCCCATTTTAATAGGGTTCATGCTTATAGTCGTTGTGATACAATATTTTTACTTCTATACGAGTATGTCCTCTTGAAACCTTTAAATGCCCAAGAGACTTAAATGTCCAATAACATTAAGCTCAAGTACTTTTCTTAAAAGAGGACTTTATCTCACAAAAATATCAACTGCCTATAGAGATATACCAACCTATTGAAAGCCTTCCAGATATGTCAACACCACTTGATTCCCATTTCAGTCAAAATCCTCTTTCTTGCTCATTTTGCTAATGTCTCTGTATCTCAATCTTTATTTATGTAGGAACATAAGTCAAGTCTGATGATGACTCACCATCATCGCACCATCATACTCGTATATATGTAAGAAAAAATATCAATAAAACTAAAAGGCTCATACTTTCATATCGAATGCAATTTTCTGCACGTGCTGCCACTCCGAAAACACAAACAGTTTTTGAAGCAAAGTAATAACAAACCACGACCAAAACTAACATCGAAAATAGCAATACTAAATCTACATTATATCCAGGTAGGTAGAAACCACCTTCTCCTTATAACCATTGCAACACCACAACCCGAGCCCAAAACCTCTGATGGTAAACACACCACATTTCAATTAACCTATAAACCATTCCCTTACCATCAATGTTTCATGTTATCTATCTTTCACTATCCGTAAGCTGAAGCTCTCCCAGAGATAAAAGTCAAGCCCACACAGGACATGCGCACAAAGGCTCTCTGGAACTCACCAAACCAAACCGAAAATCCAACAAAAAAAAAAGTTCGTCCTCCTCACAAAAGTGTCAAAAAAAGAATTTTCCAGTTTTCAGTTTTGGTGGAAGTTGTTTACAAATGACGTGAGAATAAAACCACGAACCCCAATCGAAAATATCCTTCCTCTCCTTCGGAACTACAATTATTCAAAGTGCGGATAAACACATCGATATATGTATATTTTGCTTTTGTTGTGTATAAAATCTAAAACTAGAAGAAAATTCTTGATTTCTTTTGTGAAAAACCAATAAACATAAATTGCTCAAAGGATCTTTTATAGAGTCCTGCTTCGGAACGTAATACCAACCAGCTCAAGTGCACTGGTTCGCTGGTGCTATACAAACAGTTTGTGATATAAGTGTTTGGCATAAGAACTAGGTACTCCACCTTAGAAAGGACTTTAAAAATAAAAATGTAAAAAGAAAAAAACTACGACTTTGCTTTTAAATGTTGTTGAAATAATGATATGTGTAGAAAAGTCCTTTGAATAATAATTCTATTAAATATTTTAAGAATTTCAACGTTGAGTGTGGGAAATCAATGAAATTGTCTACCGAAGACAATCGGACAACGGAGGAGTAGCGTTAAAAATAAATTACAAAACGGACTCCATTTGCAGGAAAATTTATACCTCGAAGGATATACATACACTTACACACGCTCATACGTACCACACAATATTGTCATTGTTGAGTGATATAATTATTGCAGGTGAGTTGTGGTTGTTTAATCATTTCTCACCCAGTACGGTCATTACGTGTATGGCCCACAAAACAATTATGTCTTCCTTTTTTTATCGTCCTACATGCACATAACGCCATCTAAATTTTGCATTAATAATATAGAGAAAGTTACCATTACCGTTGTTTGTACATGTATACATATGTTTGTGTGTACATACATATACACATTTGAGGCAGAAAAAAACAGTGAAAGTGCCAAGACTGTGTAACAATGTATATTTGCAAAAATTGGCTGCGGTGCCTTGTGTTTTAGGTCTATAGGTTAGCAGAGCCTCCCTAATATGTGACTGAATAAAAAAAAAAAAATAAGGAAAGGATATGGAAAGGAAAAAATACATTTTATTGCATGCAGATTTTATCCTTTCCCAATATGCTGCTGTTGAATTGGATTTTCTTTTACATGATTGCGGACTTACACAATATTATAGTCGTGCAGCGGATTATAAACATAAAACAGAGGCTTTGTTTTTAAATGGAAAACGAAGGTCTTGATTTTGAGTTTTAATAAAAGTGTGCATTTTTAAAATCTTTGTTATTCAAATGTCAACATTATAATGTTAGTAGTTGATAAAGATGATGAAGATAAAATCTTTGAAACTAAGTGATTCAAGCCCAAAAATTAGTGGAATTCCTACTAAATTTTATTGACTGTATCATGCAGTATGAAATTCAACGGTTACTAATTGAGAAAATTAAGGATCCAGTGGTAAAACCGCAGATAACTCCTCTTTTGATGAAATATTTTTTAAATCAATTTTTGTTTTGGAATTATTTTAATGTTTGTTCTTTGGTTTTAAGATTGTTTTATTTTTTTCTTTAAATTATAAACCTGGTTAAAGTTTATAACATTTTGAGTCATAATAGGGTCCTAAAAAAATATACTTTCAAGACTAATGTTGGGACGCTCAACACGTAAATGAAATAATTTTTTTTTCAAAGAAGTGTTTGCGACATATGCGCAAAAATCATTTTCTTAAGTTTTTATCAAATACTGACATAAGACTCGCTAACGGTAAGGCTAACTTACAGCTGTGAACAAGGAAATAGCAGTGGTGTCATAAAAATTAAAAAAATCATGATCACTTTTAGCTCTGAACTCGCTCATTGAAAATCAATACACTCAGTGAAAAAGGAAATCTTGAGCAGCGAAAAAAAAGAGACAGCTATAGAAAGTAATTCATGATCATAGAAAAACAGTTACTTTTACTATTTAAGATCATATTTGACATTTTTTTATTCGATGGAAATCTTCAAAAGACACTCGGTAAGAATCGGTACCAAGTAGTGTGGGACTCTTACCGCACTAAAACCACCGGTGAATCAGGACCAATCTATGAAAGATCAACAAATGATTTTTCTTTCTTAATTTATAAATCGCATTGTGGGAAGTTTGAGTTATAACACTTTCCCATAGCTTTTAGACCATCAGCTCATGAGGCTTGGTTCTTCTTAATCTCCGAACATTGTCTCGTGCACTTAGACGGTCTCCATTTCGGGGTTGGTATGACTTTGCAGTCGCTGATTGTGTGATGCAGCGTGTTTTTTAACCACTTCTGTAACCATTTCAATTTGAAGGTCACGATGTAGATCGCTATTTCTTATATACCAAGGGGCATCTATTATTCCACGAAGGACCTTGCTTTGGAATTTTTGAATGGGTTCAGCATTTGTTGTCTTTGAACAGCCCATAATAGCTGGATGCCATATGTTCAAACGGGTTTCAGTACTTGTTTATATAACATTAGTTTGTTCTGGATAGACAGGTCAGAGTTCTTTCCTAGTAACCAGTACATTTTTTTGTACTTCAAGTTTAGTGCGTCTCTTTTCTTTTTGATGTGCTCTTTCCAATTAAGCTTTGCATAAGAATTGGAACATTGTTTATTTTTTTTTTTGTAAATTTTATATGCGTCGATTTTGTTTCATTTAGTTTGATTCGTCATTTTTGCGTCCAATCACTAACTTTATCGACTGCATTTTGCAGTTTTTGTGTTGCCTTCGTAACGGATTTATCTGGCACCAATATTGCAGTATCATCAGCAAAGGTGGCCATGATAGCGTTGATGTCCACTGGAATATCCCTTGTATATAACAGATATAGGGTTGGTCCTAGGACACTTCCTTGTGGTATACCGGCTTCAATTTTCTTTAGTTCCGAGTCGTACCGTACTCTAAAGAGTCGGTTCGTAACGTAGGATTTCAGTACTTCGTAGTACTGCCTAGGAAGATCCCTTTGAAGTTTGTACTCAAGTCCCAAGTGCCAAACCTTGTCAAAGGCTTGAGCAACATCTAAGAATATAGCCGAGCATACTTGTTTATCTTCAAGTGCCTTTTCCACAACATCCGTAATCCGATGCACTTGGTCTATCGTCGAATGTTTATTTCTAAATCCAAACTGATGGCTCGAAATTAGTCATCTTTCTTCTATTATTTTGCTTAGTGTTTTCAGAAGCAGTTTTTCGAAAACTTTTGCCATGATTGGTATAAGCGATATAGGTCTGTAAGATGTTACTTCTGTTGGTGGCTTACCTTGTTTAGGTATACCAATGACTTCTGCAATTTTCCAATGATGTGGCACATATCTTAGTTTAATTCATACATTTATTATAAATTGGAGTTTTTTGAAGGTTATTGAAGGCATTTCTTTCAAAACCTGAGACAACTTATGTTGACACATACTTCTTACTTCTTTGAGCGTGACAAAAGGAATTTCACATTCGTCGTTTCTATCAACAAACTGTAAGGGATCTGTAGCTGTGCTTGCTGGAAATGGCTTAAAAACATTTGGCTAAAAAATATTTGACATGAACATTAAAACAGCAGTGCTAAATAAATATCTAATATTTTGGTGGTTTAATCTAAAAATTCTTTCAAAAATTTAATAAAGAGAATGGGCTTTTGCAATAACTTTTTTCTTTTTGTATCAACAAAAAAGGGCCGCGGTAAGCATTGTACCGAGGAACAAATTCATGTTGTCGCTGCGAAGAAAAAGAAAACGTATATGCAGAAATTCAGCGTATTTGTTAAAGCCTTTAAAATGGGTCTTCTAACAAGATAACGACCCTAAACCAAAACAAAAGTTTGAAAAACAAGTATTTTTGAAAAATGTGTAATTTGTGGTTGCTGCATACCGGTAGGGAAAAAATTATTTTAAATATTTTTAAAAACTGAGGTGAAAAATAATGAATTAAACAAACATTTGAGCCTAGGTTTGCTAAAATCAGACGATAAATGAAGCAACCGGTGCCAAATCCAGATAACACTATAATTGAAGTATCCGGTGCAAAAACCAGGTAACTCTATATTTTCGAATTTTGAGAAAAATAAAAAAAAACTGGCTTAAAAATCAAAAAACAAAATATTCTTGAAAACTGAATTTTTCTTCGAAAGACAATAGAAAAAAACATTCAATAAATTAAAAAAAAAATTTCAAAGAGATGATTTTTTTTTATTAAAATAAACACTAATTTATTTTTGGAGTTGACTGATTTGCTCGGTTTTTTTTTTTTTTTAATTGTGAAAAAATGGAGACTTCCACAAACTATTGCACCAACTATTGTTTTTAAGCACTGTTTGATAGTGAGATTTTCAAAGATTCGGTATCTCTAACAATATTTGAAAATATTTTTCAAATTATTTATATGCGGTGCAAAAACAAGACAACTCCAGTAAAAAATTGCGTTTTTCTAATTTAGAGTCAAAAAAGCTGATTCTTAAGTACACAAGACGGTGCGGCGTTTTTTTATTGTTATTTCTGCATTAAGAAACATATTTTGTCAAAAAGTGGAGTTATCTGGTTTTGACCTTTATCTTCAAATGTAGGAATTATAAAAACAATTAAGGAAGGCAATTTAAATTTTTTTTTTTTTAAAAGTCATAAAAGTGTATATTAAGACCCATTATGATGATCATTTCAGTTCTAGTTGAATTATCAATTAATCTTTCAGATAAACTGATGTCTTAAGCTCCATTTAGACTTCCATTTCAGTTTCAGTTGAGCTATCAGTTTAAATTTCAGTTTAACTATTCAATATTCTTCCACAAACAGAGACGACAAGTACGATAAATTTCAATAAAATCGACCAAACTATCACTCGATTTTGAAATATTGGAACAAAACAGGGACAGGGACAGAGAAGAAATGAAAACTGGACTGGAAAGTATTTGTACATCCGTTTAACTGATAACTTAACTGAAAACTAATGAGAATTCCATCAATTTCAGTTTCAGTTGAACGCTTCAGTTTTTGCCTTTAGACATCAGTTTAACTGAAAGCTTAACTGATAGCCCACCTAAAACTGAAAAAATGGGCCTTAAGGGTGTTTGTTATTTCCCAAAACGCATTTTTAAAAATCAGACACCCCTAAAATCAGAATTTTATGCCTTAAAATTAAGTTTTTCATCAACAAAATATTGTCTTAAGTCAAGTTTATACATCCATGCTTAGTGTAGTTTTCGCATATAAAAAAATTAGCTTTTTCCGTGAAAAACTAAATGCAATTATTTTGGAACAAATTAGTCTCGAAACAAATGCAACTTAATAGACTTTTTCAAACCAAATTGTATGCAAAAACGATTTTTTTGAAAAATCTTTGGTGCATATGAATTATGGATGTTTCATTGGAAATTTGATAAGGTGATAAATCAGTGCCTCTTAGGCCATTTTTTTTCATAAACAAGAATTGGACACACTAATCCCCAAGACCAATAATGATGATAAATATATTGTTGGAAGGGTATTTTGATGAACTGCAATAGTTACTACAAGATCTCGTTTCAAATCACAATGTGAAAAAAGTTTTCGATAGTGAAAAGTGAGTTTCAGTGAATTTTGGTGTGAAAAACCATCCTTAACTAGTGAATAACTTTTTTCAAAAGGTCATTTGAAATGAGCTGTTATAGTAACCATTGTAGTTCATCAAAATACCTTTTCAACAATATACATATGCACAATTCTCATTATTCTGTTGCTTTATTTCGGGCTCTTGATTTTCAGAAAATCGGTTGTCTTTATTATTTGTCCGAGAGACTCATTCCAGAGTTTGTAATCCATTATTATAAAAAATAAAATAATAATTATAATTTTTCAACTCAGTAGTTTTATACTATTTTTCGTTGTAGATTTAGCAAATGTTGATGGTATACAATCAGGACCAGACGAACAGTTATCTTTTAAATTGTTAATATATTACACTACTTCAACCTTAGTCAATTTCAGAAAAGGTATATCACAGGTTGGTTGTTGAAGATTATCACAGTATTCAATATCATAGAAACTATTTGTTTGTTGGAAAAATTGGGCAAACAAATCACTGATTTATTTATCACGCAGTTAGAAGTTTTATACATAAACTGAACAAATGATGGGAGATTTGAGCTTCATCTTTTAGAGTTTACACACAGTATGTATATCTAAGGAGATTTTATATGATTTGCAATATTATACAATTAATTTTGTAGACTGAGGCTTATAAGATGTTCCAAGCTTATTATTAAATAGTTTTCTATCGTAAAAAAACATTAAAGTAACATGTTATGCCTTTTATAGAAAACATTTTTAAGATTTTTTAAGCGTCTTATATCATTATTTAGCCAAAGACGGAACAATAACCAACAAAAATAGCCGCTTTTTAGAATTAAAAAAAAAAGTGTAAATAATTAAATATCTGTCGTAAAAAAAGGCTCAATATAATAGTATACATCTGCATATGTTGATTCCAAAAAGAAGTGACAAATTCTTAATCGATGACTTTAAACTAGTATCATTGCCAAAATTTGTTGATCAATAAAAAAATATAGTAGCCTATTGATTCATCTTTTTTTTTTACAGCGCACTGAACCCGTAGGTAATTTTTCTAATGCAGCATGCGGTGCAGTGCTAAAAAACCCACGGCAATTAAGCCCGTGTGCCTTATTTCCCAAATTAAAAGGAGGAAACATGGTTAATTTTCCATTTTGAAAAGGACACAAAAGTTGTGGGGTTTGTTACCTTTTTCTTGTTTTTCTTTCCAATTATGAAGTGGAAAAAATCCATTCAACAAAATAAGGCAAATTTAATTTAACATTATAAATTCAAAGTTTCTGTAAGTTCAGATTCCAGAAACTTTGCATACATCCAACCTCGAACCTACCCCAAATCCTTTAATGAGCCCAAGCAGAGGGCAACAATAATTGCTGTATCATTTTGTGTTATTTATATAGAAGGGTACTTTAGCATAGAATAGATCATACTTTAAGCCAAATCTATATATCCCGCGGTTCTTATTTCAATTTTTTGTGGGTTTTATTGCAATTTCAAAATGGAAAATAAACTCGTCTTTGTTTTTTCCTTTTATTTTGGGAAATGAGGCCCACGGGCCTCTAGCACTGCACCGTAGCATGCGTATTCGAAAGGCAAAAGCATAGAAACTGGACTTCTTTGTGTTGTTAATACAATTGAAAAAAAAAAAACACTCTAAAGACAAGGAATACACTCTTACTCTAGATTTTGGAAGAGCGTTCAATAACGTGAAAACGATGTACAGGGAAATGAGAGAGCTGATGAGCTGCCAAGAATGGGTTCGTCGCTTGATTGAAGTCAAGCCGAACAACATATTTAAGTACCAACCTTTAGCATCAAACAGGATACTGAAAACAAAATATAAGAAAAACCAATGAGAGACAATCTGCTTGAAACTTGCGGTACAACTAGAGAGTTATGGCCAAATTTTAATAAACAGAGGACAACCAAGATTATACAAATTAACAAGAAACATCTCCGTTCCCTTGTCAGTATAATCACCGGACACAACCTACTGAGATACCAAAACAAATTAGAATAAGGCTCAGTACTGACGGCCTTTACAGAGGGTGCAGTGATGAAGAAGCACATGAGGATGGTCTTTGCCACTCTGTCATTTAAAAAAGAAATACCTAGGGAAGGATTTCTATGACGACTTACAGGAACTTTCTAGAACTTTGGCTAATAGCTTTCTGAATTTTGTTTGTCTGCTAACAGAACACATTAGTTCTTACATTAAATAGAATTCAATTTCCTAGGGTATCACAAAGGATCTACATAGATTTAAGTGTGACGGTAGCAAGATCAACTGTCAGTTTTTATTAAACTAATTATTTTCATTTTGTACCCCATTTACAAAAGTTGCTTATATTTTAGGCAGGGCCGTAGCTTGAACAGGTGGGACCTCGAGGCAAGATCAAATACGGGGCGGCCCTATTTCTCAATTACTTCCTAAATATTGGTTAAATGAATTTCAACAAAAAAAATTTCATATTAAATGGCATTTTTCTTAGAGGTATAGAACCTTAAGTTAGCGAGACTATTTTAACTTGCAGCCATTTTGTCAACTGTCAAGTGATTTATTTTAAGTTCAGTTTGGCATTTCAAAATAAATAGACTGACGCCTGAACAACGCTTCTAAATTGTAAAAATTTAATTTGAAAATCATAGTTCTGTTCGAAATATGTTCTGCGCGAATTTTATTTAAAGATGAAGCTTGAATGGATACGTAAATAAACAGAACTGCCATATTTAGAGTGATGATGAATCTCAAGTGTATATTGAGACACCATTACATCGACAAAAAGTGACTGTTTGGTGTGCTTTATGTGTTGGTGGAATAATTGGTCCGTACTTTTTCAATGCCAATGTTATAGCCAATGGTGACCTCTTTACAGCCATGATTATTGACTTTTTCGTTCATCAATTGAACAACCATGTTGTGCTGTGGCTGTGGTTTCAACAAAATGGCGCAACATGTCACACAGCTCTTGCCTCAATTGAATTTTTTAAGGAAACATTTGGTAAAATCATAGTTTCACTTAACGAATTAGTCTCCACGATCGTTCGATTCAACGCAGCTTGACTATTTTCTGTGGGAATATGTGAAATCACTCATCTACGTTCAAGCCAGCCCTGGCAATCAAAGAAATCATATTTAAATTATAATGCCAGAAGATTATCTTTTGAATGAAGTAAATTTCATGTCAATACCAACAGAAATTGAAGCTTATTTTAATGTTTTTTTCTTCCTATTATTTTTCCTTCAAAAATATTGACCTAATAGGAAGCAATTCAGATGGATAATTAGATGAAAGGTGTTGCGAAAATCTTTCAGAAAACTTCTTTCAAGTCTGTCTTTTACGAGTTTGTTATAAAGGCGGGTTGCAAAACCTTAAGTATTTAAGACATTCTTCATTAAAGTGAACCTGCTTTCGAGCTATGATATAGTCTCAATCATGGGGTAGAAAATGGTTACAAGGAAAAGCTGTTGAGAAGCTCTTGATTTTCCATAAGGCCCAGGTCTTGGGCATCACAACGAAGGGGAACCACTTGGTGCGATTAGTATTGACTATCATTTTTGTATGGCAATTTTAGTGGTCGATACCACCCACCATTAAATTTATTTTGAAAACTACTACTTCTTTATATTCAATACGTTCCATACCTCTCTCCAAGTCAGGGATGGAAAATTAAAAAAATTTCTGTCGTTTTTGAAGACCTTAAAATAGTTGTATGCCTAGTGAAAATGGTCCCAATTACCCGCCAATTTGTTCAAGTGATATTTTTGAGTTAGATCACTATGTTTTGTTTAATATTTTTCTTTGTTTATTTAATTTAATTTTAGTTATAAATAAAATTTCTCTACTTTACTAAACATTTCTTTTAAATCAAAAATACTTTTTAAAAAAAGCCCCTTAACATTAACAATCTTTTCCTTACGAAAATTGACATCTCGGAGTTTATCTTAACAAAAAAAAAAAAAAACAAATGTTAGCTCATTTAAAAGCCCTGATGTGACCCCCCCATTGTCCATTAAACTTTCTAAGAAGTCATAAGTTATATAAAATAACACCATATTATTTACATCTTCTATACAATAGGCTCAAGTCGTAAAAGTAAGCACGTGCTACCGATCCAATTGTGTATTTTATCATAATATAGCCTTGATACCAATATGAAAGTAAAGAAAAATACTTACAATATTTTTGTAAAATCAAATTGAAATTCTGAGAGTGCTGTTTTGAAATCCTTTCTATAATATCTCATAAGGCATGTAGGTTGGTACATGACTTCCTTATCATTCTTCTTCTTTTTTATTTATGCAAGCAATATATTCAATTAGGTACTTTATAACATCCTTTTGCGTGAGCGTGATTTGACTTCAAAAATATTAAAATTACAACTGATTTTTTTTTTGGTAATATTATAAAGTACATTTGATGCATGTGTGGGAAATATAAATTCTTGATTTTATTTTTTTTTACAAAAAGAATGGAATAAATTGACAACAAATCTCACCTCAATTTTTTAATATTCGTGTACAATTTCAGCTACCTCATCAATCAATTTCTTTCCTTTGAGTACTCAGGTCAAATAAAAAAGAAAAAAAAAAACTGTCAAAACAGCATGTCACTTAGTCAAAAAAAAAAAAAAAGAAAACAAGAAAAGAATAATAAAGGTCATAAAATTGAGTCTCAATCTCCATACAAAATAGCTCTTTCTGATTTATATCTATTTACCTATTTATATTCTTTTTTTTGCTATTTCAGAGAAAATATCCTAGTATGACAGAAATTACCATCTAAATATTGTTTCTAGGCTTCCATAAAACATATCCAATAGAAGATAAACCTTTTCAGTTCACTTGTCCTTATAGTTTCCCTTTTAACTGTTTGACTTTGCCTAAGAAAAAAAAATATTAGCAGGAATGGGTAAAATGGGTACACAAGTAATACAAAAAAAAAAAATGTTTCAAGCAAAAACAAAAAATTAAGGAAATTATATGGCACACGCTACAAGCCCCCCACCCCCCTCCCCCTCAACCCCAACATATCCCACCGAAAAGGAAAAAAAAAATGCAAAAGAGAGAAAAACTTTTATTGATTCAATGCGCGCGCACTGCTTTGATTTCTGCAGGGATATATTTTTATATTCTCGGGGATACTATTTGAAAAGTTAGAAATCTTTTAGCATACCGCATCAGAGCTATAGAGTGTCCTTAAATATGTGTTTGCTTTAATACGAGAATTTCTTCGCAAAAAAATCTAGAAAAGCAAACAAAACTATCAATTTAGTTCAGAAAATAATGTAAAAAACACTTAATTCAAGTGTATTGTGTGTGTGGTGTTGTAAATATATTTAAACAAAAAACAAAAAGGACAACACATTCTTTTTTAAAACAGAAAGAATTTTCGTCCTTCCGCATATAATTTTTGTACCTATGTTCAAAAGTTTCGCGAACAAAGATTGTGATTTCCATATCGATTGTGCTGAGAAAATTTCAATGTAGTCCTTGATTATCCTTCGACAAATATATAAAAAAAAAATATATCCTGTATCCTTTTTTGATGCCTATAAGAACCGTTGTGTCTTTAATTTAATCAACAACGCTCAAAAACAATGGAAAATAATATTCTTTTTAATATATTTAAGTGATTGATTCAGAAAATGTGATACATATACAACATACATACACACATACAGCTACATACATGAATATACAACACTATTCGTTGCATAACCTAAAAAATTTACATGAATCATAGAGCGTAGTACATTGTTAAAAAAAAAAAGAAAAAATGTGTTTCCACCGGAAAGATTCCTAAAAAAAACCACGGCCGTCCTAAGTGAATTTTTTGTTGTTGAATTTTTTTGAAATATCAAACTAAGATTGTTTTTTTTTTCTTGAAACTTTGATCAATTCAGCACATTGTAAGCAGTTATTCAGCAGCTTTCAAACTCCCACTTACAACGGAAGAATTGATTGTTCAAATAAATCCCAAGGACGAGTGCGTAGGATATGGGTAAGAAAAAGGTGCCCAGCGAGGATCTAATTGTCCCACCGCAGGACAACCGCATATGTGGCACAATATGCATTTGTCAAATGACTCTAGTTCTAAGTTCTGTCGCATTGGTGTATTTGACTGTTGCCATTTATATGCCATCGACGAGAGCTTTCAAGAGCGGAATTGACACCACCCCGGTCATGTGCACAACAACACGTGCTGTCAATAAGGACAATTGTGAATGGGGCTCTTGCGGGGAATGGTGTTTGAGTAAAACATCTGGCGCCTGCATTCAGATTTATGTCAATTTGAGGAACAATGGCACCAATTTAACCTTCCAGAATTGCACTAATTCAGCAAATAAAACTTGCTATGGCATCGATCAGGAACGTGCTGATAAGGCGCGTTGCATCAATGATGAGTGCAAAAATCTGACGGGAACGTTCAATTGTACTGCTGGACAGTGCCTCAATATTACCGATGCCTTCGAGTGTGTGTTCAGGAATAGCGACCAACCGCTGAAGTGTTCAGGACGGAGGGGGAAAATCAATTGCATGGACATAAGTGGATTGTTCTCATGCAATCGTGGAACGTGTCGCAAAATACGGACACCATACAACTGTGATCGACGTTGCGTCGACATCCCAACCAGGAACAAGAATGTCGTGATACTAAGTGGGGACAAGGTGTATCTGTCACAGTGTCAGAATGCGATAAATTCCGAAACGGAGGAGGAAGTGTGGAACGAATCGGCGGATAACGTGGTAATGGCATCGTGCTACTTCATCAAAAACACCTCGGACAAGGTTGAAGCGGTGGATTGTATAAACGGTTCGGTGCTGGAGAACAATATGCTGACGGATTTGACGAATTTCACATATCTCAGCTATCTGCATGTGGCCGTGTCTTCGCCGATTGCCGAGATTGCCCCACCCGACGTAGATTTGACCATTTCGAACGAGTCTCGTTTGATGATAAACCTGGAGGGCTGTGTGAACACCCTGCAGGATGAATGCCGCGATTTCTTGAAGGATTTCGGTCGTGATGGCAGCGATCACAATGCTCGTGCTCGTTTCCCATGCTTCTATGCCCCAACCAAGAAGGAAATCGTTGTGGCACGTTTCGATTTGGAAGTGACGTATCAACAGTTTGTCATTGCATCGACAGTTCCCACCGTACTCTTTGTGGTTTCGTGCATAATTTTGATTCTTTGTCAGAAGACAGTTTATGTTGGTGACGATGCTAAGATGCGATTCAAGGGTTGTGTAGACACTGATACTATTTTGGCGAAGAACAATATGGGTTCACAGAGCAATTTGGGCGATACTGGTGGAGGAGGTGGCGATGAGGTTATGGCACTATGAGATCCGTCACGTAAGGGCTAATTTTTTTTTAACATATTTTATTACCTTTTTCACATTTTATTTCATTTAGTAAGCTAAAACCAGTTAAAAAAAAAACAGAAACATTTCTATATATTGCTATAGAGGCGCTGATGTTTTGTTCCATAAAATAATATTCTCAAAACGTCTATCTATATTCTATCTGCTTTCAGTTGGAGCGGAATTTCATTGAAAATTGTATTGAGTGTGTGTCATCAGGATAACCTAAAAATATCATGTGCTTTGTAACTAAAATCTTTCCTGAAATCCAAAAAAACATAAAAAAAATATAAGAAATATAATAAAACAAACATGTATCTATATATCTCTATTAATTCTATTTTTGAAGTAGCGAAATGTCAATAGGACAATATTTTATGTGTGTTAGATAGATATTTTTGTAAATTACATACTCCACTTGTGTAAACTCATTTATAGTCCTTTTGTAGTAGTCATTCATTTGGGTTAGTTTGATTAGCCTTTGGGACTCAATAAGGATCTCATCAGTCCACACACATTATTAAGATTGCCAGTTCCACTCTTAGTCATAAATTTATTTAAATATACATATTTAGGTAGAATGAAGAAAGTATTGACACATTTTTTTGTTGAAGCTTGTTTGTCGTGTATTGGTAGATAATTGCTATAGCGTGACTGCGGTGAATTGATGCAGGAAAAAATTTATATAAATAAATAAAAAAACATGGAGATATCACTGGGTGGTGGTGGTGGTATAAGGTGGATTTATGGATTACTTTAATATTTATTTTTCTTTGTTTTATTTTTGTTGGTTATGGTTAAAATGGCAGAGTTGATGGATTTTTTGATGTTGGATAGGCCCATTAAGAAAAATTGCATGATAAAGAAAAAAACTTTCAAAATGGCAAAACTGATTTATTACTTAGTTTTAATTTAAAATAAAAACAAAAGATTTAATTGGCATTTTTAGGGATACTATTTTGGTTGATATTCGAAATTTTTTAAAGCTTAACTTTAAAAATAAATTTTGATGAGAAAATCCTTACTTTTAAAAATAAATGTCTTCTTTCTTCTAAATTTAATAAGGTAAATACTCATTTTTCTACGAAAAAAAAATCACAAGCAAACCAACTTTTAAATAAAATATAATAATCTTGATTTAAAAAATAATTTTTTAGTATTTTTTGACCTATTTACATTTAAGTTGCTTAAAGAAGAGGTGGTGCAAATTTTTTTGCAGTTTAGTAGTTTTCTTTAAATTTTCAAACTGCAGCTGAATGCAAGAAACTTAACTCTCTTTTTTGACATTTATAAACGTCAAAGAGTCATTTGCAGCTTGCACGCGATGCTAAAAAGATTAAAAAAGTAAATAATGATGATGATGCTAAATTTAAGGCAAGTTTTAATATCTTTTAACATCGAACAAGTATCATTAATATTTTGCGTCAAAGTGCTGGACTTGATGTCTTCATTAAACTACTAATTGAATTAATCTTAGGCTTAGTACGCAGATCGAGACAAAATTTATCTCACATATTTTCCCAGGACAAATTTAATCTCGGATTTTTTTCCAATCAATACGCAGCTACTGCGCAAAATTTGACGTTCGTAGCCGCTGTACATAAAATGGCAAAAATAAGTCTCCACTACATTTTGCGCGGAAAAAGAATGCTTGAAGCATTATTTTTACGGACAAACTGTGACATTTTATGTTTATTCAGCTTTTTATAAACTAAAATCATCTCCCTGTTTTACTTTCCATTATTAAGTCGTTTTGAGGACATATGAAGAAATGAAATATGAAATGCGTAAAGAAAATGATGACATCAGAATTGAGAATATAATATATAGAACAGCTGTTTTAAGTCAGTCAGTGGCGTAGCTAATGAAAAAGGCTACAAAAGGGCCAAATACAGATTTGGAAAATATATATTCTTCTACTCAAAATTTAAATTTATTTCCAAACCAAGTTAAACCGATTTGGAATCAGCAAACTGATCTGGTAAAAATCAAATGGATTTCTGGAGCAGTAGAAAACTCTGAACAATTTTGATTTTCGCAAGGTTTTTTATCCATCGACGTCACATCCATCCTTCAATACAATTTTATAATTAATAGCTTCACAGATAGGGAAAAACTATTTGACGGAAAAAGTTTATTTTGATCCCAATGTTTACAAATTGTCCTAATATCACTAATTCCGGAAAAGTAAAAACAACTTTTAGAAAATCGGAATTTTTTGAGGTTTTTTAAACAAACGACATTTCTTAATGGAATTTGACAGTTAATGGTTTGACAGATGGGAGACAAGCTATGTTGACGGAAAAAAGTTCATTTTAATCCAAATGCCAACGAATTGCTGTGAAATCGCTTTTTTGCAGAGAAGTAAAAAAATTTAAAAAAATCGTAGTTTTTAGAGGTTTTTTTAATCCATCGACATTGTAGCCATCTGTCAATTTAATTCGCAGTTGGTAGCTTGACAAATGGAGGACAAACTATATTTTTATAGTCAAAGTTTATTTTAGTCCAAATGTCAACCAGTTGCCCTAAAATTGCCTCCTCTAAAGAAATAACAAAAATGAAAATTTCAGACTTTTTAGAGGTATTTTCATCCATCCACATTATATTATTCCCCAAAAAGCGCAGGCACTTAATTTGTATATAAAATTTTCGGATTTGTGAATTGAAGGAAATCTTTTAATTTTTTAAATTTATATCTACGCTACTGTTCTTATTTGAGTTTTGTTTTATCTCTTCACATTCAGAATTTGTCTTGAGAAAAAAAATGTAGAGATAAAATTTATTTTGCTCGATCTGCGTACTAGGCTTATTACTTCAATATGTTTTTTTCAATCAGTTTACCACACCGGCACAGAATTTTTGAATTTTATATTTAAAAAAAAAAAATTATTACAGCCATTTTATTTTAAAAATAAAAACATTTCAAACTCAATATTTTGGGAAAAAGAAATATTCTTATGTGCTCGAAAACCCTTATTTTCAAAATTGGACTTTCTAAAAGTTTCAATAAATTGGATCTATAAACAAAATTTCATCAAAATTCTTTAATCAAATTTTATTAAACATAAGTTATGTTTCAGCAACTATGCATTTCCTTTAGGAGAAAAAAGCAGATAACCAGTATTTGTGGGTTTTGACCAATTTTTGAATATCTTTTGAATAATCGCTATTAGAAAATACATATAAATGTAAATGCTTTCTAAAAAAAGGCCACTGATTGCTCTTAAGAAAAAAGTTTTAGAATATTTTTGATAGACAATACTATTTACTTAACATAAATTATTTTTTTGACAACTTCGTCATTTAAGAGTAAAATGCAAAAAAATAAGGATTTTTAGCTCTTGGCGAAATTTTTGATATAATGATATTTCAAAAATATGTAATGAATGATAGTCCAGTTTCACATTAGTTAAAGTTTAAATTAAACTTTTTGTTTAAACTTAAGTTCAGAAGAACAATTGAACAATTGAGTCTTATAAAACTTGATATTCGAAAACAAAAATTGAGCTTTTTGTGTCGATAGTTTTATTATGTAAAAAAAACTATGCGTTAAATTGTTTTCGAGTGCATTGACCTTTAGTAAATTTATTTGCCAAAAACCTACATTTTCGCCATTTTACTTTTTTTTTAATATCTTCTACGCGATCAGTCGGAGGAAAAAAGTGCCGTAACCATAGTTTTATTATCTACATGTATTGTAGTAAATATTTTTTTAAATAACTTTTACTGCTTAATTTTTTTGACATTTGACCTTAACTTTTTGGTGAGTGTTCATTATGTCGACATATTGATAATTGCATTTATTAACATTCATTTCGATTTATTTCGCAGATTAGCTTTTTATGTAAATTTTTCTGGACAACAAGGAAAATGCTCCAATTGTAAGGAACTACAAGTAGTCTAGTGGCTGTAATTTTTTTTAAATAAGGTTTTAAATTCTCAATCGAAAAATTTTAATATAAAAATTGTATTTCTAAGAAAAATGCGAAGTTTCTTATAAGAAATTAACAAAAATGTTAAAGAAATTATGGTTGCTGCTAAGGTAGATATTTTATGCCTTTCTGGGGATTTATTTCATCAGTGATTTTATTTTTTGTTTTGAGGGTTATTACATGGGAACGCTAATGAGGTCTTTAATATGTGGATTCGCTTGAGATTTAAGATTGCTCAAAATATAAATCAAAATGATATTTTTCTCTGTGAGTGATTTGACATTGTAATGGGATTTAGCAAGGAAACTGATTACAGTGTGGAATATATGCACGTGTATCTGGAATTTTTTTAAAATCGTGCCCCTTGCCCCACACAGTTTTGTCTTTTTTGATCCATCCTGTATGCTGTAGTAGCTTTATGTAGGTATATATATATGTTAGTAATTAAAAACACCCTGTGTGAATAAAATTTTTAAATTCTAAGCCATTTTAAAAATAAGAGTAAATTCGTATGACCGAATCATGGTTTTTATTTACAATGAGTTTTTAATTCCCAATAAAAATTGCATTTATTGAACATTATGCTGAGTAGGCATAGTACAGTACAGATAGAAAATTATTTAATAAAGTACAGGGTGCCTGAGAGTTTTCATAGTATTTGCGCTTAAAACATTGTTACGCATTTTTTTGTAAATACTCATCATGGAACTGAACGGACCTCTTACACAAATGAATTCTTCATAATTCGCATAGCAAAAGAATAATGCCAAGAATTTTATGGTTTTCAAGAAACACCTTAACACCCGAAGAAATATTAAAAGGGAAAAGAATTAAATATTATTTTATAGTAATTTAAGTGCTAAGTTTGAAACCACTTTCATCCGAAGGGAAGGAATTGGAAAGGACAGTCAACTTGGACTTACATCAGAAATCATCTTAAAAAGGGATCATTGTTAATGTTTTGTCCAAGCTACTGTCGAAAAACAAACAAAGGTATTTCTAAAAATATTTGGGAAGACCCAATCACTGTGATCCCCCAGGCTACAGCCTTGTTTAAAGACATGAAAAATATGAAAAAATAATGTTCTAAGGCATAAAATTCGATATTTAAATTAGCTAGCAGAATTTTTTTAATAACTTGATGTAATATGACAAAAAAACATGCATGCCATCTAAATTCGTGAACAAAAATAAATGTATGGAAAAAAAAAATTAAAATCGTTAGAACTTTTTTTTTAATTCATATTTGGTATCTGTAAAGACTTGAACTGAAATGTCAAAAATTCTCTTCACATGATAAACTTTTTATCACAGCTAAACAATTCGTGAAAAACTATGAAAAAGAAAAATTGGAAAGTGACAACAAATTTATCAACTTTGAAAGGAGCGCCGCACTATTCTTACAGATTTACTTATAAAACGATGTCTTCAGATAAAATGTCTCTAATACCAGGTTATTAATTAAGACATTAAAAATAGCACCATTAAATTTAACTGAAAAGGAAAACCCAACATTTTTACAGAATTTATTAGTTAGAACTTTTTAGTACACACATTTTGAAAGATATTAAGAAAGAATCTCATAAGGTGTGTTTGTGAAGGGATAAAATGAAAAATTACTGTGAAAACTTTAATTGTTTTTGTTTTGTAACTTCACTGCTTCACAAATCGAAAATTGACCAAGTTGTCAAACAAAAATTTGAGTTTCATTTTTGGCTCAGAACTTCAAATATGTGTTTTTTTTTTCTTTTCAATTCTGAAAATATTTAGATTGCGTTCTATGACCTGAGAATAAATAAAATTCACGACTGAAATGCACGTACTTCCTTTCATTAAGAACTTTTAAAATAAATATGAAAGTAATTATAGAAAACAAATAAAAAATATTAAAAAATTCTTTCTTTAAAACATTTTAAAATGTTGGTAACATTTTTTTAATAAAAGTTTTAGTATGCCAATTTTTACTTTCACACATTTACTCGTATAAAGCTAATTTCAAAAATATTCATGAATTCATTTTTGAAATATGGAATTTTCCAAAAAAAAAATTATAGTTTTTAAAAAAGTCAAAAAATTATTAATTTTTTCAAAATTTTCTTATGCAATATTATTGACATTATATGAAAGGAGCTTTCGCACAAAAATGTTGATTGAAATCGTATGAGCCAGTAACGAGAAAGTCGAAAATCAAGAAAATCGTTATATGGCAGGTATTGTTAATAACGGTTTTTGGCCATTTTTTTCAAAGAGTGCACTATACCTACTACAGTAATCCAGCTATTTTATTAATCAAAATCTTCGGAGCCGTTATTAAGATGAACAAGCTTTTCCTTAACGGTTGTATGGCAAGTACCGTTATTTTTGGGGCAAACAAATTTTGATTTCCCCTCGGGAGAGTAACAAACATCCTTAAGTTCAAAAATCAATATGAAAGCATTGAAAAGCGTCATATTTGATATAATAGAATTGTCAAAAATACATTAAAAATTCTTTATTGAGTTGAAAGTCTACAAAGTACCTTTACAAAATTTTCGGTTCACTTTAGGTTCAAAAAAAAAAATACATTACTTACTAATTCTAGATGGCTTTAAGAAAAAAAAGACAGTATTTTTTTTTCAATAGCGTTTTCGAGATATGGCTTTACTTTTAAGAGTCACTTTAGGAAAAAAAATTACTTCGTATCATAATATGAAACCTATAAAAAGCAATATCTCTTAAAAACGTTTCCTTGGAAAAAATTAGTGAGGGTTTTGTTTTTAACGAGCCAAAAATTATTTGTAACCTAGTTTGTTTTGTTTTTATTTGTTAAAATTGTGAACGTTTATTGGAAATCCCTTCTAGAAAAGCGTTTTTTATGTTTTAATAGCCCGTTTGCAATCATTTTCCTATTTCATTTAATAAATTCATATTTAAAAACTAAGAAATTGACTGCTTAGGTGCCTTAATCATCTAGGTCATCATAATAACAAATACAAAAATTATAGCAAATTTAAGTAGCATTTATTAAAGTTCATCAAAACTATGTTACCTACGATAAGTCACAATATATTTTTTTGAAGTCCCACATTTTTACCATACATGTGTTTATAGACGAAAAATCGAATAACAATCAATGTATTTAGATTTTAGTTGGAAATTAATTTTTAAAATTTACTAACACACTCATATTCATTTTTATATTTTTTTTCTTCTTACAGGCATTCCTCTACTTCAAGAAGATAGCCCTGTTCACCAGCCTGGAGTTTTTGCATTACAGTAAACAAATAACATAAAGTTATTTTGTGCTTTAAATCTCTTTATAAAACTTAAATTTTTTATTTAATTTCTGTTAATTGTTTTTCTCTGACACTATTCTGTTTGTAAACTCTACCAACACCCTATTTTTGAAATACTTTTGTTCTTAATTTCAAAACAAAAGTGTAAATAATTACATAAATATATATTTCAAAGACAATATTAGTAATAATATTTTTTCTAGTAACAAAAAAAAAAACGTTATTACTTATAGGTAAAAAATATATTTCAATTAAGCCATCAAACACTCTTAAGAAAAAAAAAATACTTATATAACACACACATACACTTAAAAGAGCAAAAAATTTTATTTTTAAATATTTATTCAACAAAATTGAATTCTTCCAATTCCAAATTTTTGTTAAATTTTTTTGTTTATTTAAGTAAAAAAAAGTGTTCATTTTTTAATTTGTTCATTAATTAGTTTAGTTTTTAAAGAACAATGTAAAAGGCCAATCGTTTTGGAGGGATGCGTGATACAATTAATTAAAAAAATATAAATAAAAAACAATAAGAATTTTAAAAAAATAAAGTAAAAAAATAAACAAAATTTAGAAAATTGTACGATATACGAAATCATAAAAAAAACATATATATGCAGTTCAAATAAAAAAAAAAAAACATTGTAAAAAGAAAAGATACAAGCAAAAAAGAAATAAAATACAAAATCTTTAAAATATTTATCTAATATTTCGGAAAAAAATAAAACAAAATTGAAACAAAAAAAAGTATTATATTTATCAAGCATATTTCGCATAAAATATGATAAAACTATAAATAAACAAAAAAAAAAAGCAGAAGAAAGTAGAAAACAATTATTTTTTCTGGTCATTTTCAATTCAGTTCAATTTAATTCAATAATTTTTGTTCTTTTTTGTCGGAAACAAAATTCATATCGAAAATATTAATATATCGCAAAATTATTGAAATCGCATGTACTAAAAAAAAAAAAAAAACAAAGTAATAGAAACTAAGTATTTTTCGAGGAATAAATTTATAATAGAAAATACAATAATCGTCAATCGAAAATTAGTGGAAATTAACAATGAGAAGTATGAGGAGCTCAAGCGGATCAATATCAATACACAGCCCAACTGCGTCAACAAACAGTTTGGCTGGCAGTAAAGTCAGTCTCAATAGCAGTCGAACAAAGTCAATGCATGCTGAAGACGAACAGGAAATCGAGACTTTCTTAGAGAAGGCAAAATTTTACACATCCGTGTGTCTAGGTTTGTTTTTAGAAACAGGCCTTTTAATTTATTTTTTAAAAAATCATTTTATTTTACAGGAACGACAGCAATTTTATCGGTTTTCGCCTTTTTGTTTTTAATACCATTTGTTGTAGATCCAGCAATATCAACAATAATTGCTGACTACGACCCGGTACCTGTTACATGTATTGTAATCGACCATATATATGCAGAAGGAATTAAAAATTGTACATGGAGCTCATGTAGGGAAGGATGCACATCATCACTGATTAAGTAAGTTATTTAATTAGATATTAAAAAAAAAACACTTTAAAAAAACTTTTAATTCAAGAATTGTAACGTAAATTTCTGGTAATTTTGTTTTAAATATTGCACTTAACAAAATAAATAAGAGCAAAATTAATAAAATGCTTCATAACCTATTGATTTCGATTGGGTGCGACCCACACTGGTAATTATCCATTGGTGCCCTCAGAAGCTAGAGGCACGAAGTTATTTTATAATTCAAAAATCGACAAATTCAAGATCTTCGAAAACGTTTTTAGGTGTTCAATATGCAATCAAGTAAAAACCAAAGATAGACATCAAAACATTGTTGAATCAGTGAGTAGATAAAATAAAACAAACTCAGAGCCAATATCTTGGCTGTTTTCAAGATATCAGAGAATAAAAATAATTTCGTTCAACAATTTTTGGTAAAATTTCTTGCATTTTTTTTTTGCTTGACATCAAAAAAAATATTTATTGAATATTTTTACAAATTTTATTAATTATTTATTATAAACTAATCAATAGGATAAGATCACCATGAATCCAATATCATTGTTTATTTTAAGATATTGGAACTGAAAACTTTTCTTCAACAATTTTCAGCAGTTTTTTTTGTATTTAAGAAACTGTTAGTTGTACGTTTTCATATTTTTACCAATTGTATATTACGTCAATATGCGTTGAATGAATTTAATCTGAAGTCGATAGCATAATTTGTTCTCGATATATTCGAGACTCAAGAAATTTAACAATTTTTTTTTTCAAATTTTCTATAGTAAAAAAAAACGTTGATTGTATTTTTTTGAAAGTCTTCTACACGTATTATTGAAACTACCATCTATAAAATAAAAGCTGATATCTTCATTCATTCTTGAGATATGCGGAAGTAAAAAAACAACAAATAGCTTACAAACGTATGAACGTAGGTACAACACAGACATCTCTCTTAAAATAATGGATTCCGATCCTAGGCAGCTCGAAACGTGAAGATATGTCAAAATTTTTGATTCGACAAATCGACCCAATTACAATTACTTCCAATGGGAGGTTAAAAATCAAAAATGTCATAATGTTGAAATATTAAGCATTAAAAAAATGGAGTAATTTTTAAAATCCAAAAAACATATATTTTGAAAATTTTGCTTCCTAATACTATACCTTCATATTTAATTAGATTCTGCATAAAAATTTGCTAAAAATAGTCCTTCCATTTTCAAGTGAACCCAAAACAAAATAAGATGCCCAACCCAGTCGTAAGTACTTGCTTTTATGTTCAAGACGCTGAGGGTTTAAGAACATTATTATGTAAGGACATGGAAATTTTGAGAGAAAAATGTTTAAAAGCAAGAAATATGATATTTAATTGAGCTTAAATAACTTCTTTGAAAGTTTTTAATAAGAAAAAGACTGCCATCTTTATTCTTGATTGATTATAATTGTACGGAAAAAAAAAAATTTAAATCGTTGGAGTGGTTTTCTAAAAAAAATATTTTTTTTATATATCAAATTCTTAAGACCTTTTTAAGAAAAAATGTTGGTATGCAAATCATTAGTATATATTGATGTGCATATAAAAATATTATTTTGAAAAGGAATGTTAACTCGTTTTTTGAGATTTGTATCGAATTTTCCAAAAAGCTAAACTTTTTTAAAAAATTCAAATACTTTTTTTTTAATATGAATATGCAATATTTTTAATTTTATTTGTAATTAAAAAATTGAACAAATTGTAATTTTTTAATCTAAATCCGTTCAGCCTATAATGAGAAAATTTAAAATAAGAAACACGTTCTATAAGAAGTACTATTAATAGTTGCTAAAATAAATTTTTATAATTTTTGTTAGTAGAAACATCGCTCTTATTTAAGCATACAGAAAAAGTTTTTTAAAAAATCGTAGGATCCTAAATGGGTTCTTAACATTTGTATGGAAGGTATTGCTATTTTCTCATAAAAGTAAATTTGTTCTTACAATACTTTTAAAAGTTGCAAAAAACCTTTACATACCGAGTCGAGTCTTGTAAAAATCGACTATTAAGTCATAATAATTGATTAAAAAAAAATGTTACCAACATTTTTTTTATATTTTTTTTTTTTTGAAAATTTTGGTGACCAATTCCTACTATTAACATTGTTTAGAACTTATGTTTGAAAATTATTGATATCAAAATAACTGCTTTGATGAAAATTGAAAGTAAAAATGGTTTCTTAGGAGGTATCGTTATATTATTTTTTGAAAAATTTTGTTTTTTAGAAATGTTGTAGAGCTGTTTTTGTGAAAAATAAGATTTTCTAAAATTGTTTAAAAATTGAATGGCTGGTACTATTGTTTTTAGTAAAAAAAAAGAAATTTAAAGAAACCTGTGGACAAAACCAAGATTTCAGAAAATCGATCAAGCCGTTTTTTGCTGACGAAAGGCTGAAAAAGAAACCTGCCAGACTTTGTCATTTCATATCACGATGCATGCACCTATAAACCCTCATGCTCAAATTTTGGTTATACTTCCACCCCAAAATTTTGCTGTCGGCTCTTAGACATTTGGATTTGTGCAAGAAAAAAATCGAGTTAAGAACAAAACATCACATTACGATAAAGGAAAACACGAAAAAAGTAGGTGGCACAATTCTGTCCGTCTGTATATCATTAATCTTAAAGTATTTTTGTAAAGTTGAATTTTTTTTTAGCTCGAAAATAACGGTACTTGCCATACAATCATTTAGGAAAATCTTATTTATCTCAAAAATCTCAAACTTTCAGGTAAAAAAAAAACGATAAAAAACCTGGCATACAACGGTTTTTTAATTTCTCATTTTCTCGTTAACTACTCAACCGATTTCGATCAAAAAAGCTTGTAAAAGCTCCTTTAAAATATCAATAGTATTTCATATCAAAATTAAAAACAAAAAAAATTGTATTCTTAAAAAAATATTAATTTATTTTTTTTAAATTCATTATTTCAAAAATGGGTAGTAATATATTAATAAATACTCACAATTTTCAATGTTACCAACATGTTATATCGTCCCCTGATTGCAAGAACTAGGTAACTCAATTTTAAAAAATTTGGAGATAGCAAGGTTCATAGATACCTAGCTGCCGCAGAACGATTAAAAGTATAAATTTAATGTTTCTGACACTTCACAAATATCTTATAGTTTGAATTGACATTGAAAATTTAGTTACCTAGTTCTTGCAATCAGGGGACGATATGTATGTAGGTGAATCGACTCAAAAAAGTAAAAAAAAAAAAAATCATTTTTCCAGATTTTTATTTGCATCCTCTATAGTCGCTGTTGGGGGTTATTTAGTTTGGTTTTTTTTTTTTGTACATTAGGCAAGACAATCGATTACAGCTTCAAGGAAACCAACTCATGGACTTAATTTCTGCTCGATAAGTAGATTACAAAAATTGAGGTTGAAAGGAGAATAGAAAGAATTAGACTTTCTGTGATAGCCACCAAGGAATCAGAGACCACGTATTGTAAAATACATAATTTCAATATTTCTTTCAGTATTCTGTTAGTAAATGCCATTTAAGTTTTGAGTTCTTGTTCAGCTTTATTCCTTGTAATACCTTTCAAACAACTTACAATATCGTCTGCGTTACATTGGCTTAAGTTAGGAGTGAAAAAAGATAAATCCATTTTTAAAAAACAATTAACGGTGATGTCATGACCTTCACGGTTGACCTATGACGTTCTTTGTCAAGAATATACCTTAACAGACTATATTTACTTAATTCATATTGTTTTTGTGGACATTGCTGCTTGCTGTTTTTTCGTACAAAAATTCGGACAAAAAAGTTCGAAAATAACTCAAGCTACTCGTATTTTTCAATTCTGAACAAAACTTTGAACTTTTTCGTTAGATTTATCACAAATACGAGGCCAATAATATACAAGGCTCAATTAATAGGTATTTAAAATGTCTACAAATAACACTGTTATCATTATCCAAAAAAGACAAAGGAAAGCAAGATATTACACGAAAATTCATACATGGCTCATAGGTGAACTATACGAGACCAAACGAGACTAAGTTATACAACACCAATACCGATACCGAAACGATACAAATTTTTTTCGATTTTGACGATATCGAGAGGATACTTACAAAAGTATCGTTTGGTTTGGTATCCTTGCCAGCCCTAGTAGTTTACCTAATATTTTTTAGTCCAGCTACACAAATGAATAATTTCAAACTACATAATAATTTTCTATTCCATTTCAGGTGCCATCAATTGTACGTGAATTATACACGAATTCCATTTGATGAATGGCAAAAAAATCCTAGAGACTTGGATACAGTTATTTGGGATGTTAGCTACACCAAATTTTTAATAAATTCCGAAGGCTGTGGCTATCCTCCAATGACAAATTGTAGTATTTTTGCCAAACAATATGGGTAATTTTGTATAAATTACAATTTTCATAAAAATATTCAAAATTCTTTTCAAATAACACATTTTTTTTTTTCTTTACAAAATATTAGCCCTGTGGGAAGACCGTTTGCTTGCTACTACAGCAGAGCTTATCCAGAAGTTGTAATAGGTCGATATTCGTGGGAAGATAATCTAAAGCATTTGGTTCTTTCATTAATAATACCAAATGTCCTCTTTGCAATATCAATTGGTGTCTTGAGTTATTGGTATTGTCCGTGTTGTGACAAGGCGTGTAATAAATCATCTCGAGTGTATGCCGAAAAGTTTCCAACAAAAGAAGAGTGAGTTTTGACTTGTTATTGAATTTTCAATTAATTTAATTATTATTCTTATAATAGAGTTAAATGTTTTTAAATTTACAAAAAAAAAAACAAAGAAAACTTCTTTAAATCTATATTTTAAAACATGTTATATATATATATTTCTTTAAATATGCAAGCTCGTAAAAACCCATGTTATGCCTGATATAACTATGTCGTCACTCTTGTTAAATCCAATGCGCGAGGATCTCAAGATTAATTTTAAATAAAATGAAATCCGTCCAAATAAAAAAAAAAAAAATAAATGCATGTTAATTGGTTTTAATTGTTTCCTACATTTATATGAAATGAATTTTTTTTTTTTAATTTTTCCATTGATTTTCCTTGGAAGAGTCATCAGTATTGACTTTTGTAGTTTTGGTTTTGCAAATAAGCTTTAGCAAGCAAATATTAAATATTGTCTATTAATTATTATAGCATGGTTTAGATTCTTATAATTTTTATTTTAAATACAACAAAGATAATTTTTGTGAGCTATTTAATTGGCAAAACATTTAAAAAAAAAACACTTAAAAAAACAAAATACTCGAAAAGTTGCAAGGTAAAAATATTAATTACAGAAAAATTATCAAGACATCATAGTAATACAAATATGGTAGGTTATTTGTTTTAACAAAGTTTAAGTACCTAGTAGTAGAAGGCTTAGTCCTAGTTTCACAGTGGAAGTTTAAACTCCACTTTTGGTTTAAGATTTAGTTCATCAGAACAATTGAACTCAGTTCGAGGTTTAAACGAGACTGTGAAGCTGGTCATCAGAGAACTAACATGTTTTTGAATAAATTGAAATTGTATAAAGTTGCTACAATCTTTCATGGTTTAAATTTTGTTTTATATGAACATAATGAAATTTACACAATTATTGAAATTTAAAATTATGCATTTCACGCATAATAAAAAAGTGAGTAAAGTTAGGTCGAAAAAGTCAAAAATTATTTTCAAAAATTTTTCGTATTTTTTGTTTAAAAATAGCTTACTTTATATGGATTACGTTGCATACAAAAAAAACTGTACCTTTCCATTTCTAAAACTAACTCCACCACAAAAGTACTAAACGGAAAATCACTTTTTTCACAAAATTAAAATACAAAAATTTTGAGTGAAGTGATATTGTTAAGGAACATTCCACACAAAATGATAATCAGAAAGAAATTTTAATTTACATTGATTAGATTTTGTGAAAAAAAAGTTGTCCTACACGTAACGCTTTATAATCTTAAATCTCAGTTAAACATAAATTAATTTACGGAAGCATTACACGCTTCTTTTAGTATTTCTGTTATTCAGAATGTCAAAAAGGTCACTTTTTTTAGTGTTCAAATACCTTTTCAGGCGAAAATATATGAGTCGTTCGAGGAAAAATACACAAATTATTGAAAAAAACCGTTTTATAAATATTTTGCTGTAAAACCTTATACTACACATTTCTTTATATTTTACTCAAAAAAAAAATTGATTTTAAGGAAAAACTATTCCTCAAAGCTACCAGAAAACAAAACACGAAATGTCTATATACCTTTATGCAGTAAATTCCAGTTTTTATAAAACGGGCTCCAACAACATTTAAGTCTAAATGAAATGTTATAATTAATAAAAGTATTAACAAATTAGCAGCTCTAAGCAAATGGTCTTAAAATATTAAATTCGTACATGTCCCACACGTAACATATTTGTCTCGCACGGAATGGGGTATTTGATTGATTTTAATAATTATTTATTTCGTAGTTTCTTAACATTTTTAATTAGGTCATAATTTAGAGAAGTCTTTAAGCAAATAATCCAAGTTCTTGGGTGCATTTGCAACCTTAGGTTTAGCTGAACTTGTGCGTTAACAACACATTTTTAAAACTATGGTAGTTTAGATGTCCCACACGTAATGCTCAGCAAAATTGAGATTTTGGCAAGAAACTTTCATAAATATAATTTTGATGTATCTTTTTAAGAAAATAACCATTTGTCATGGTTTTCTCGTACGAATGCTCCTATGATGTGGCGTTTTTATTTTTTTTTTATCTCTGAGTAAAGCTCTGAGCAGAGGTGATCAGAGCCGAGCTCTGAGCAGATTATGATCAAAGCCCTCAGATTTAATTATGAAACACACTTGAGCACTCAACTGTCATTTTTGGCAGCGTGAAATTTTAACAATTTCTGTTAAAAAACATAAGAAAAAAAGTTTTGGTAAAAATTAAGTAAAAAAAAACAAGTGAAGTTGGCTTCACTCAGCGTTTTGCTCGATTTGCAGGGTCATTTTATTCTGAGCTAATTGAACAAGCTCTGAGTTAACTCCATAATCGAAAAAAAACATACTTTTTATGCTCTGATATATCCGAGGTAAAAAAACAGAATCTTTTTTTGATAGTTCCATGATCTGCTCTATGCTTATTTTGATCATTTCATGCTTATTTTTGTTAATTTTGCGGTAGTCTTCAAAAAAGCATTTATGCACATTCAAAGGAAATTATAAACAAATATAATAAAAATATATAAAAATACAGTAAAAAAATAAAATTTATTTAAAACTAAATAATTGAATGAGTATATAGTATGACACTAAATGAAAGCCATGAATGAATTCCTAGCGGAGGCGAAACTTGGACGAATCACAAAAGTAGGGAGGGGTATGAACGAAACCGTAGGTACACTCCAAGTCATTAGCTTAGAAGCACACATTTTACAGAAGTTAAACTGAAATTTATCTGGTTATGTGGGAAAAAGAACAACATTTCTTAAGCCACAAGAGAGATTGATTAACGTGTCATTAAAAAACCCTAATTTAAACTTCAAAAAAGAAAATTTGACTGCGTCTAAGAGAATACAAGTTTACTGGGTTATTTTTTTGAGTTTAGTTTATCGGGTTATAATGTCAGAAAGACTAACAAAAAATGAAGAAAAGAGGCAGTTTTTTATTTTTTGTTAATTTTGTGGACTTATTTGTTTTTGTTAATAATGTGTGAAGCCACCAGTTTCTAAAATAACTTTAAAAAATCATCTTAAAGAGAATTATACAAAGCTTCCAAAGTGATTCAGTGAAATCCCACTAAGAGTAAACTTAATGGTGTAGATCAGCTCTTCCTTGTCATTGTATTGCTTTTCACCTTCGTCCTCCGTCTTCGGGGATTTTTTCCATTTAGAGGTGAGTTGGGGTAGAAAAATGTGTCCTTTATATTGTGTCCCATAAGGTACTGAGCTCCTTAACTAGTTGCGAAAAGCATGATATTCTCATTTGATTTTTCAAGCTATAGTGCGATTTCAAAGTCCTTTAAAGATGTGAACAACTGACTGTGCACTTTCTTCCAAAGCCCAACTTTTTCCATTTTAAGCAACACACAGAATTTATAGTAATAAATTTATGAATTTAACCTTTTACAGGGTGTTCTTTTAAGAGGTATAAAACTTTAAGTTGGCAACACTATTTTAACTGTTAGCCATTTTATCAGCTGTCAAGTGATTTTTTTAGTTTAAATTAAATTAAATATGATTTGATGGCACAACAGCTCGTGAAGAACCAAGGCCTAGTGACTTACAACTCTCAATCATTTCTGTGTGCGTATTTTTGGCATCCAGTTTTTTTTTTTAGTTTTTTTTTGGTATCTTAACATGAATAGACTGACGCCTAAACAATGCATCAAAATTGTGCAAATTTATTTTGAAAATCATGGTTCTGATCAAAATACGTATCGCGTTAATTTTGTCTAGCGATGAAGCTCAGTTTTGGTTAAATGGATACGTCAATAATCAAAACTGTGTATTTGGAGTGATGGTAATGCTCAATTGTATGATGAGACATCGTTACATCCACAAAAACTGACAGTGTACTTTATGGGTTGGCGGAAAAATTGGTCCGTACTTTTTTGAAAACGATGCTGGCCAGAACGTTACAGTCAATGGAAACAAATATAGAGCCATGATTACTGACTTTTTTGTTCATCAATTGAACAACCATGATGTGCAGGAGCAGTGATTAACATTTGGTAACCGCATAGTTTTACGTTTCATGAATTGACCTCCAAGATCTTGCAATTTAACGCCGCTTGACTATTTTCTGTGGGGATATGTGAAGTCGCTAGTCCACGCCGATATTCCTGAAAGAATTCACCAGTTGAATGACGAAATTCGCGGCGTTATTGCCTATATACGTCCACAAGTGTTGGAAAACATTTTTAGATTAGACTACGTCCAAGCCAGCTGTGGCGGTCATATCCCAAAAATAAAATTTTAATTATAATTCTAGAAGATTATCTCTCGAAAAAAGAAAATTTCATGTCAATTTAAAAAAAATTATCTTTGTTTTATTCCATTTCAAAGTTCTACACCTTTAACAAAAAATACCGAAAAAGACTTAAAAATTTTACAAAAAATTTTAGTACCTACTTTGATTGCTTCTATAATCTTATGACCCGATTTAATCGTTTATGTTTCGTTAATAATCTGTACGTGTCTCACTTGCAATGTAAAATTTTTCAAATTTTGAATTAAGTTGTAAATTAACAAGTTTTTCTTCCTAAGAGTTTATTTTTGGTGGATCAACCATATAACTTTTAAAAAATCAGTTTAACCCTTTAAAAACGCCTGCTTCTTAAAAATTCCTTATTTACATCTCTTACCAAAAAATCTCAAAATTATAAACAGAAATATCATAGTTAAATATCTCACTTTTGAAAATCTTGCTAATTCAAATTTCGCAAACTCAAATCTCATAGAAAAATATCGCTCTCAGTTTTGCACTGAAAAATAAAAGCCCTACAAACTAAAATAACAAACTCGGAAATGTAAAAGTTTTTCTCCTTCCTATTATTGTTATCCAAAATATATTTTTAAAATTATATACAACTAGATAGCCCGCCATGGCTTCTCTCGGATGGACAAATGTTTCTAAAACTAATTAACAAAGCAACTAATCGAATCCCGAATAACGGAGATTCGATTGTATTTTTTTAAATTTTTTTTGTGAGAACCAAATTTTATAACTGTTTGATTTGTTTTAAGACTCTTTCAATTTTGTTTTTATAAACCACCTAGACACCTAGAGTGCGTTTCTGCATCTTTTTTTGGCAAACCGCAATATCGAATTTAACCAATCTTCATAAGAAACTCCATGACCAATTCCAAAGATCAATTGAAAAGATACCTCCAAATCGGTTAAACCGCCTTTGAGTTATGCTAAACTGGGCACATTCAACAGAAAGATTTAAAGCATCATAAAATCTCAATTATTAAACTTTTTTTAAAGTTTAAACCATTGTTTATAAAGTTGATATTTTGTCTTTAATCTGCAGTAAGAAACTTTTTCGTATAGCTTCAAAGCATGTTGTATTTTTTATTAAAACAAAAAGAAGTCATTTCGCTGAATGTGCCCCAGCCCGGGGCACTTTTGTCAATGCTTGGGGCACTTTTGGCACCAAAGTATTTTTCCACAAAAAATACTCTAAGCTTAATTTATTCATGGAATTAACTTTATTTATTTCATTTCATTTAACAAAAAAAAATCAAAAACATAGAGAAAGAAATAGGGAGAACGGAGTTTCAAAAAACTCCTGACCTTTACGTAGGTAACCAATACCAAGGCAATATTTGTTTCGACTTCTGGAGATAGATGCTGCTTAAGTTTTAATAAATTTTCTTTAAGCTTCACAAGAACAACTCTGACGAATCTGACACTGGCTTAAACGACGAATGTGCCCCTTTGTGGGATTTTTTCCCTAAACAACTATTTTAACAATAGGAAATCAATGAATTACGAATTCGTTGTGGATAACTTAGAGACGAATATTTTTAAATACTGCTCATAAGAATTTAATAGAACTTTACAAAAAATTAATATTAAAAAAATGCTACCAGAAGTGGAAAATTACACAGAAGACATAAAAAACACCTAAATACTTCTTACTTTTTTTTGCCGACAAACTGGAACTCTCAAACTACACATGAAGGCATAGGTATATAAAAGAGTGCGTACCTCACTTAAATTGCGGGTTTACACAAAACTGTTTTTGAGAAAATTGCAAAGACAAATGTGCCCAGATAACGCATATATGGATTCATTTTTATGCTCGTAATAATATAGTATAAAAATTTGTATGCTCTCTTAACAAAAATTGATGTAAGTATTAGGGGTGTCGGAATTTTTTTTTAAATTTTTATATTCAAAATAGGTATTGTGGATCTTGTTTAGGATTTAGACAGAAGTAATTTTTATTCTGGGACAATTTCTTTCACTTTAAGGTAAAAAGATTAAAACTCGAAAAAGTGGTCCCAAAAATCATTTAAATATGTTATATTTTGGATTTCTTTACTCAATTGCACTGACTGATTACCCATTTAAGTACGCTGTATAAAGTTGACGGACCAATTCGAGCACTCTATTAAAAAAAAAAAATAATCAAAACGGCTAGAAAATCGATTAATTTTTTAGGGGCTTCCCTTAAGATTTAAGGTAAAAAGTTTTAATGACATTTCAAGGAGCAGTTTTTAAGTCTATTTTCTTAGCAGCATGTTACAAAAGCAAAAAAGAATCACTTTAAGGATCTGTGACCACATATCGATGCATATTTAAATGGTTTTTCTGACCAGTTTTTCGAATTGCTATTTTTTTTACCTAAAACCAGCCGTGGGGTCTCAAAATTAATTTATGGAAAAAAATCCCAGGACGAAAATTACTTCTTTCTAAATCCTTTTCAAGATTCACGATAGCTACCCATTTTGAATTTAAAAAACAAAAAAAATTCCGACACCCCTTATATGTACCAATAATAACATTTATCACATTAATAAATAGGAATATTATTGGAAAGCATAAGTATACCAAAAATTGATGCTTTGAGTAGAGTCTTTTGTTAAAACATTTTTGATTTTACATACATGCTTTAAAAGTCCGACAAAAATATCAAATTATAAAATATCTTACAAGCAATTGTAAGTTATTAAAGAGTAGACATATTCGTAAGTCTATTATTAAACTATTTTCTAAATCGTTGGCTTTCTGTCAAAACCACGTAAGTCTTTTCTTGAAATAAAAATATGTTTTCGCTCAAAAAATATCAATGTCCTGCAATTGTTTCATGGTTCCTTTTAAATCTAGCAATCAGGCTTTAAACCTTTAAGTAAAATCCAATTTTTTTAATTTCTTAAATTAAATTTCAATTAATAAACTAGTTTCTTGTATCTTCAAATCAATTTTTTAATTTGCACTTATGAGGTTTTGACATACATAAGGCCAATGGTTTTCATTAATATATGACACAGCATTTTTCTCAAGAAGGTACTTTTTACCTTGCAACTATAATTATCTAGTAACTATTGTTTATAAATTTTAAAAATCATTTCATTATTTTCAGCATACCCAAATCAATAAAATTTAGCTAAGACAATTAGTTACAACAAATTGGTTTAACAAACACAAATTCCAAAAAAAAAACACCCAACTGGTTTCACAAACGCAACACCATCACCATCTCCACAGTACACAAAAAACAATATGGTCAAAAAATCAAGCTCCACCTCAAAACAAAAATCCAATTTCCTTTGTTTTTTTTTTAGATCTTATTTATTCGTAGATGTGAAATATGCATGACAGTAGATAGAATACAATTAGTTTTGTTGCATATTTAGTCCATAAATTAAAAACAAAAAATCACCGATTTTTCTAGATGCAACAAAAAAGAAAATACCATAAATTTCACAATCATTTTAGAAAACTTCTATGTCGCAGCGATGACGAAGATGATCTGGAGTACTAAAATTTTATTTAAAAAAAAAAAAAAAAAAAACAAATATATACAAAAATATTCTCCATGTGTACCGATTGTAGATAGATTATACAAAAAAAAACTACAAAAAAAACTGAAAACAAAATGCGTTTGCCAAAACTGAAGAACGATTTAAATACTCACTTAATTCTTTTTTTTATGATTTGTTGTTGTTGTTGATTTTCTTATTTTAATTGACATTTCTTTGTTTTAAAATCTTTTTAATGCACATTGTTACAGTATTATTATCTTCCTACCATTTCTTATTCTCAAATGAAATCAATAATTAAAATTTAAAATAAAAACAAATTAATTAGGCTGAAATGTAATACGTACGAATAAGGATTTTAAATAATGGAATATTTTATACCAAATCATTAATTAGCATAAAATTAGTAAAAACAAATAAAAAAAAAAAATAATAAAATTGGCATCGATCGTCTTAAATTGTAATAAATTATTAATTTGCTTATTGAATTAACACAATTTACAGTGTGGTGCGAAAGTAAATCATTTATTCAAAAAAGTAGTAGTTTTAAAAGTCTTATAAGCAATTATTCTTATAAATAAGAAATATTGCATAATTTAAATAAATTAAAAAAAAGAAAAATATAGATAGATGGCAAAAAATATAGTAAAAAGGCTATTTTTCCTTCATTGTATTCAACAAAAACTGCCAAACTCCTGGTCAAAATTTAATGCTAAAACTCATACTCTTGTTTTTTTGATATTTAAAACTCAACTTTCTTCCACTTTTCACCTACTAAATTTGGTGGCACTTTAAAAATTTTGCTTATTCCTGGAGACTTTTGTTCAACTACTTACTTGCGTGAAGTGAATTGATGGACAAGCACTTTTGCCTTGACAATCTTCTAAAAGAATCGTTGAAGTATCTATAGTATCCATATTGAACTTAAAATAATTTTGGCAACGCAATAATAATTTTTAATTTTTAAATGTTTCCCAAACATCGACAGCACAAAAAAAAAAACGTCATTTTGATTACGAGTCTGATAATAAGATTATTTTAAGCGTCAATTTAACATTAAATAAATAAGCTAATATAAAAAATTAAAAAGTCAATAAATTTTTTCCATATCGATCGGTAGTTCAATTTTCCACCACACTGTATTTTTAAACTTGATCTGCTTTGGCTCAATCTTTGTTTTTTAATTTTTTTCTTTTTACTTCTTCTTCAATAATACCTATACATTCCCAAAAGTAAATATGTACAGAAATATGTATTAATGTTATGTTGTTCCTACCTATATCTATCTATTCATAAAAAAATCAAATATTTTCTTAAACCTTTATCAAATTGTTATTTAATTTTATTTATAACTAAAACAAAAGAAATGCTAAAAAATTATTTTTCCAAAAAAAGAAAATAAATACAAGTATAATAAAAAAAAGATGTGATAATAGAAATAAATTTCGAGAAAAAAAAATTAACAAAAATCTATTAAATGAAAATCTGTCTAAAATTGAAAAACCAAAAAGAAAACAAATTTAGATAAAGTTATATTTACAATTTAGTTAAAACTTAATTAAATGATGGCCTAGAATTTAAATTTAAATAAAAATCAAATGTGTTATCTACACAACATGTTTTGTAAATATTAAATGAATCTATGCGGATTTTATTTTTTAATTTAAATTAAAAAAAAAAAAAAAAAAACAATTATGCATAAATAAAAATTAAAGCGTGAAAATTTTGTACTTTTGAATAAGAACCAAATAAATGGAATCTTAATTTTAGCTTTCGTGTGCAGAAAAAAAAAACAAATATATTAAAAATAAACAACAAGCAAATATAAATAAAATTTTCTTTATACACAAAAAAAACTATTATTTAATTTTCTAAATTTAAATAAATAGCTAAAAGAAAAAAAAAACACTATTCCAGGAAATTTTCAACAAAAAAAATACTAATAGCTTAATATATTATATTTTTGCACTGCTTAAAATAAACAAAACAAAATATACAAAACCATGAAAATAATAACAATTTTAGAATACTCAATCTTATAATCATAAAACACAATTTAATTTTAAGTTTCTTTTTTAAAAATCTTTATGATGAAAAAAAAAAATAAAAATTATATTTATTAACAATCAACAATAATTGTATTTGAATCAAACAAAAATTTAAAAAAAAGTTGTTAATCTTATCTTTAAAACAAAATAAAATAAACAAAAACATAAATGAATAAATCGAAATGAACCGCAAATAGCAATGAGTTTAAATTTTTTCATTGGGAGTTTCTGACTTGGTGACTTAGCTGCAGAGCTATGAAGTTATCTTAACTCTTGAAAAGGACTGGAAAATAAGATCTGGAACTGGGGCAGAACCAAATAGACAGGGTATTATTAGGCTCCCACTCATACGTTCTACAAAAATGATTTTTTTTCTATATTCTATATTATGTATTCGTAAGTATCAGACTCATTGATTTTAGTAATTGCAAAAGTTAGAAAAAACTATTTTTAAGTAGAATTTTATCAAAATTAGTTTGAATAAGAATGAGTTTTGAAAAAATCGAGTTGAAGAGAAATATATATTATTTTTTTAATACAAAATATTTGAATGTAAAAAGAAGATTAGAAATAAATTAAATTAATAAAACAAAGTCTTTTGTTCCTAGTAAAGGCAACTTAGCAATGAAATCCTTTAATACATTTTTTGTTTACATAAAGTTAAATACAAATCTTGGTCACGCCGCTGTTAGCCTTACCTTTGTTCCCTTAATTTAATTTGTTTGTGGCGTTTTGAAAAAAAAAAAAATAAACTGGTTTTAGGGCCTTCCTAGCGCTGCCAAGTTGACGGCATATAATTTGTTCATAGGCTAAGTATAAGTGAACGACTCTTAGAGCCTGTTTTTCAGTGCGAAATTATCCTAGTCTCGAGGTTAAACCTGACTTAACTCCCAGAAACGAGTTTTTGAGTCAATTGAAATCCTAAAGGCCAGTTTTTCATTGAGAGATCATCCCAGTCTCGTGGTTAAATCTGAGTTAACTACAGAAACGAGTTTCACAGTCAATTGAAATCCTAGGTTAACTTGAAGTTAACTCACCTACTTTGATGAGTTAACTCAGGGACCAAATTGAGTTCTTTTTAGTTGTGGTGCTTGATTTCAATAGTGAAAATTATTTTCACTGCAGTTCCGTTTTGGCACCATCTCTATTCCAATGGGTGAAAGGCGTAGATGGGTGGTATCCATAGTGTCGCACATCGATGGCTTTAGATTTTTGACAACTGGAAAATAAAGCTAATTAAAAACTGTTTTTGAGTTAACTCAGGTTCATTTATTTCCATGACTGATTTAACTCAGAGTTAATCCTGAACTGAAAAACTGGCCCTTAGGGTGGTATAAGACATGTTCATTTTTGTACCCATTTATTTGTGAAGTGTATTATTCTGGTCTTAGGGCAGTCGCCACGCTGTCAGGTTGATGGTAGCTATATTATTTATCAGTGTAAGTTGGTACTGTAGCACCATAAGAGATAAGACAACTTTTGGATTCGCGCAGAAAAACAAATCAAGATAACAACAATCAAACAAGATATTACGATTATAGAGAACTCGAAAAAAGTAGGTGGCACAATTCCGTCACTGAATCGATTTTCTTCAAATTTTAAACTTCAGATTTTTTTGTAACTCTCCAGAGGGGAAATTAAAATTTTTTATTTGTAAAGCCTAGTACGCTGCTGATGCGAAAAGAAAAATCCCATACAAAAATGACACAACGTAATCTTAAACGAAAAATTTAGTTCTACTTTTCCTTTCAGTACTCTGTTCGACGAGTGAAATTGATTTATGTAGCAGATTATTTGGAGAAGTCTACACTGTTTTTATGTACACAGTTGATTACCCAGACCATTTATTGTGTGCGAAAAATGATATTTGTATTTTTTCGTGTTTAATTTTTGTTGTTTCGTTTATAACAGCATAGTTGCCTGTGATTTTCTTGAATTTGCATTTGTTTAAACATTTAAACATTTTTTGTGCAACTGTCAACGAATATTTTTCCACTTCGTTTTCTTAAGCATTTCGTTATCTTGTTGGAGACCGACTTGAAATTTTGTTTTACGTCAGCAGTGTATTAGGCTTCAAGCCTCATTTCTCGTTTTTACAGACTTGTGAATGTGGTGTGAATGTTTGACGTAACGTTTGTAGTCAATTCATCGCGAGTTCCCGTATGTTTTGCACGGGAATTGCTCGTGAACGAAAACTCTCCACACACAGCTTCATGAGCACGTTCACGGGAGAAAAAAAAATGCTATTTTGGTATAGATTCACGACATTGTTTACAAGTATGTGCTTAACAGTTTAACATCTTTTCAAGTGCTTTAGGGGTAAATAAAATAAAACCAAACTTCCTTGTAACACATTCTTTCCAGCTAAAAGAAAAATTGTTAAAATCAGGAAACTATGCAATGGTTATTTTAAATTGTTTAGTGTTTATTTTTAAGAAGTGGGACTAGAAAGCAGACATTTTGACAGATAATAAAAATTATTGATATTGAGTATGAATTCAAAAATTAGAATCTTAAAATACCGTTAAATGGAGATATCGGTTGTATTTGAATGCTTCCACTTATGAAGTGATATCTCTTCAGTGCATAAATGCATTACTTAGGTTTTTCTTACTTTCCAATGCATATACTTAAATAAATTTACGGTTATTTTGATACCTCATTTATTATTTTACTTCATGTATAAGAGCCAAAATCTTGATTTTAAGTCAATAAACAAATTGAAAAAATTGTAAGCGTAGAAGATCCCCTTATCTACATGGATTTTTTTTATTAAAATTGTATAAAGATGGCTTTAAAAAAATAACAGGCCATACGGTGTACATAAATAAATTAAGGAGGGTCGAAAATGTTCTTCCTTAAACGGTCAAAAAAGCTCCCCCCAGTTCGATTTATTGCATTCTAAATTCAAAAGATGATACAAATTTTATAATTTTGAAAAAAAAAAAAAAATTAAAAATGCATATTTATTGCATCTTCTAAAATTATGTTACCATGTTTTATCACTAATCGTACAACAGAGGTGCTACAAGTGTTTTAATTGATTTTTTGCGGATAAAACGATTTAATTTAAAGAATCAATTACTCAAGAAATACTTCTCATGGATCTTTGAAATTATGGTTTTTAAATATTCTTATTAAGACAACCGTTTAGAAGAGTCAGTATTAGCCTTAAAGAGGCATTTAGTGGGTAAAATTCCAACAAAAGGTTTTTTATGGTTTTTGGCTCTGTATGCATTAGAAAAAAAGTTTACCGAAATCGGACCAATCGAATTCACTTTTTTCCAAAATGGCGACCGGTTACACTGAAAATCAGAAATACAAATCTCTAACTCTGTTAATTTTTGTCGAAGAACAATGATTTTTGCATCTTATCTAAGTTTTTAGGGTCGAAGAAATTATTTCAAAAATTAAATTGTGAAAAGTGGCATGTTTCTTAGCCTAACATTTTTGTGTGTTTTTTTTTTAAAAAAGGTGTTTCAAACTGTAAAAACTGAAAGCGAAAGCAGTTAACCAAATATTATAAGATATGCGTAGTTTCTTTTATATCAAGCATTAACTGTAACAAAATACGGAACACTTACAGTAAACCTGATTAATTGCACATAATTGACCACTATGAACATGTTTTACTTTAAATGTTTTGTATTTTGTTACTATTAATGGTTGTTATAGAAAAAAACAACGCATTTCTTATGATATTACGTTTACTGCTTTTGTCTTCTGTTTTAACTGTTTGGAAGACAGGCAAAAATCCAGGCAAAAATCACACAAAAAAGTAATATGTATAAAAATATGCCACTTTTCGGCCCACATTTATTTTTTGAAATTAATTCTTCTGCCTTAAATCTTCTTAGATTAGATACAAAAATCATTGATTTACGACAAAAATTACCAAAATTGCAGATTTTTTTCTGATTTCCATTTCCAGGGTAACCAGCGGCCATTTTGAAAAAATGTGACTTCCGATGGTTTGGTTTTGGTAAAGTTTTTTCTAATGGAGACGAACCTATCAAAAGCCAAAAATCATCAAAAAACCTTTTGTTGAAATTTGTTCCACTAAAAATCTGGTATTGATTTATAAAAAAAAGTGCCAACTTTTACATGAGAACTTTGAAAAAATGTGAAACAATTTGATTTAATGTTGTTTTTACCTACTAATTTTGGAAAAAGGTGCTGTGGAGCGATGAATTTTAAGCTAAGGTGCTTGTTTCACTTAATTAATGGCATTGTACACCATTTTTCAAGAATATTTAATTAATTTCATTTTTGAAGGATTATAATCTTGTTCATGGTTTATACTTTTTCTTTTTCAAATTATATGATTAACATTTTTCAATGAACAATTTTTCAAAATTACAGCCTATAAGTCATTAAAATTCGAGATTTCATGAATATAAGCGCCTCGAAAATTGCCTATAACTTTGTTAATTCTATTTTGATCGTCACGAATGAGGTAACAAATAAAATATAAAAAAATAGGGATAACATTTTAATCATAATTTTGAATTTACGAGAAAATAAATTTCCATTGAGAATTATTTGCTGGATATTAGCAACTTTGTAATGCTGTATTTAAGACATTTTTTACTATACTACATAAAATCTTAAAATACAAAAATGTAGGCAATTACGTGTTCTAAAAAAAATCTGTCAAATAATTTTTCGCTCAGGTGAACAAGAGGCGGGATGAACGCTTAAACCCATTTTTTTGCTCTCACGGTTTTTTCGAAAATAACTTAAAGCAAAAGTTCTAGAGAGTATTCTTACCTTCAAAGTCAAACAAAAAATATACCTGTGCATTCAATAGGAGAAGAGAAAATCGTACTTAGGTGTTTTAAAGCTTATTTTCAAAATGGCGGACAACTTATGCTCTTTTTGTCCGAATTTTGTTAATTTAAACTTTCTAAGATGTACTCTTTACGAAATAAACAAAAATTCCAGGCAGTATTTTTTGTACATATAAAATACTAAGCTTAATGGACTTCTGGACTATATTATATTTTCAAAAATGTATTTCTTGGATTTAAAAAAATATTTTTTTCTTAAACCCAATATGTAAGTATGTATTTTCAAAAATTATGCATTTTTTGTACTCAGTTTTCTTTATTTAAACTTGGTACGTGGTTTTCTAACACATTTTAGAACACCTAATTAAAAACAAATTTATTTTCTATTTTGCAAAAATAGCGGTGCCTTCCATGCAAATGTTAAAGAAAATCTAATTTTTTCAAAAACAACTTCTATGAGCTTGAAAACAATTTATGTGTGCTTAAATAAGAATGGTCTGCTATGAAATATTAAAACTTTTACACGTAGCACCACGCTATTTTTGATTTTGAATTTTTGCATTATGATCTTTTTTTAAGGAACAACTTTTAAAAAGTTTAAATAGTATTGCATATCAAAAATTTCAAACAAATATTATGTGATTTAGAATAAAATTAAAAATATTTGTTTCAAAATTTAATATTTCAAAATCTGTTTTAATTTTTTTTTATGAAAATTAAATCTTTTGGTATGTTCTTTAAAACGTTTTAAGTATTTTATACCAACATATGTATATAAGAAATAATTTTTTTCCAACGATTTTCAAAATTTTTCCGTAAATTCACATTTTTTGTTCAAGAATTCAAATGGCATTCCTTTTCTTCAGCTCAAACTATTAAAATTAAGAGTTGTTTTAGCAATTTAAAGAACGAATTCCATGTTCAATTTTTCTCTTATAATATCGAAGTTGTTATTAACAATTTTTTAAAATTCTGAGCTTCTTCAATGCGTAAGAAACAAGTTCGTGTGACTTTTTAGTGTACCTACCTAGTTGTATTTTTTGGGTCTTATTTCATTATATTCAGCATTTACAAGTCCCCTGAAGTTATATGTGTCATATGCTCAGATTATACTAAAATAAATGTTTCAATGTGACTAACCTTCCCTAACCTCTATCGACAAAACACCTTTTGAACTTTTAGATAAGGCTACTTCTCTTGATGATAATCCATTCCCATGGTAATTTTTATTTTTTGTATGTCCTCTATTTTTCCTGTAGTTACCTACATATTATAAAAGTAAATAAACCAAAACCATAATCTTTTAACCTCATTCTTCATCAAAAAAGAACTAACTTATTTGCCAACTGTTAAACCAACCACTTGTTTACAGAAACAAATTTACATTAACCTGGCTTGTTATGGTTTTCAAAAAAAAAAAAACAAAACAAATAATTTCGCAGACTCTTACAGGGATGACAATATAGACAACAACAAAAAAAAAAAAAACAGCAAGTTGAAAAAATCTCGCTCTCATAAATAACAAATATTTTTTAACCTTTCGTTAACCTAAAAGTTTTAATCATTTAACAGCTGTTAAGCTTTTGATAAATATTCTTTCCAGGAACATGCGCATTTTTGATGTTAACAATTCAGGGATGACATTTTTTTTTAAAATATTATTTGTTTGCACAAAACAAAAAATATTTTAGAGATAATTTATTTTTTTTTATTGAAATTGTGGTTCAATGCAAAAAAGTAAAGTCATTTATAGAAACAAAACTTCTAATAAATGCACAACGTTGCCATACAAAGTTTGAAACAAAAAAATATTCCAAAAACTCTTCAAACTCTATATTTTCTCAAACAATTGTTAAAAGCTTAAGTAATGCTTTCTACAGTCACTCACAAAATTATTCGGAATACAAACATTTTGTTTGCAAACGTACTTTTTTATTGTTTAAATTAGATAAACGTCTACAGCCTTATTTATTAAATTTCTTAGGAGGTTGACTAGTTAGACAGTTTTTTGAAAGCCCTTAATAGTTGAAAGTATGGTTTATTTAAATAAATAAAATGTCAAGTTAGATAAATCTTAGACAACCGATGCCGTTGTCGAAGTTAAGAAAATTAAGAACAACAGTAAACAAAAGTTTATAAATAACTTTTTGGAGGTGGAGGGCTGTCTAAAGTAAGACTAAGTTTATAAATGCGACTGTAAGTTTTTTATTATGGTAATATTCTTAAGTTAATTTTGTTACAAAATATAAAAACACTAAGTTTATCTTATTTTAAGTTTTCTTTTATAAAAGAATCATAACAATAAAAAAACTCATGTTTAAAAACAAATTTTATTCCCAAATGATTAATGATATTTTTTCCTTTAAACTAACCAAAAACTATTTGTAGTTTAAACATTGAGGCACCTTCCCATACACTCAACTTAACAGAATCATGCAAATTTATTCATTATTTTCAAAACTATAAAAAAATTAAAATTAATAGTTGAAAATTTTGTTTATCAAAATTCTTTCCAAAGCATCTAGATTAACATCTATTAAGAATAACTGAATATTTGATGACAATATTGACTCTTTTCAAACATTTAAATCATTTGAAAAATCAATAAAACTCGACGAAAGCTCATTGGAAGCCTTTTAATAAATTTCATAAATAAAAAGTTCTCTTATCAAACTCAACCACCCCACTGTAATTTCACTGGAATGCCTGTATATTTTTCAGACATCCTTTTATCATCCCTTCATAAACATGATTCGAGCAAAATGAAATATCCTCTCAGTTTAGATTGGCATTCCATTGTTGCAAGTTGTTAGAGCTCTTAAAGCCTTTACGTCGCGTCGCGAGTTTCACCTCATCTTTTTTTCTTTTTGCATTTTCATGGTGTTAAGATTATTTCCAAACTTTTAATATAGTCATCCAAGTTCAGTCAGAGTCTTGCAAGTGAAATTATTATTTCATAATTATTTGTAAATGTATGTATGTCAAATATATACAAACGACATCAAAGCCCCTCCCAACCCCATTCCATTTGGCCATAAAAAAAATTTTCTTTTAATGTCGTTTTATTGATACAAATCTTAGTGTGAGTGGTTTTTGTGGCCTTAATAAATAAAAGTGAAAATAAAACCTGGAAATTTTCATGTTGAAGTTGTTATTCATTTAGAAAAGTTTAACCTTCAGGTAGACCAGTCTTTGGCCAAACCGTATTCAACTTGAAATTGTAAATTTAAAATCATGTTTTTTTGTATATAAAAGTTTTAAACTAAATTAAACTAAACTTATCTTAATTCAGAAAGCAACATTTCCAAAACAATAAACTTCTATAATAGCCCTGTGTGAATGTGGGTCCTTGCACCCTTCAATTAAGTAATTGTGTGCAGGCATATATAGAGACAATATAAACCATCTCGACAAACAGAAACAGACGCCAGCGGTGTTGAGGTCAACCGCAAAAGGACACCCTCAACAAAGCAACAACAATGGGTCGACGAAAAAACAAACCAAGACTTATACCCGAACAGGATAAGCGAATCTGTGGATCAATATGTTTCTGCCAGTTGACCATGGTGCTGTCGTGTGTTTCCATTGTTTACCTCAGTGTTGCAGTTTACTCACCTTCCTTTCAGTAAGTGTGCCATTGTGTCGCTTCTCCATCCATACAACCCACCAACTCCAACATAAATCCATTCCCTCCGCATAGCTCTTCTATATTTTCGATTCAATTGTGAATGACCCAGATTTTGTAAAACGGGGAATGATGATATATGATAACACAGTTTCCCATTCGTGTTTTATTTTTGCAGAGCCTTCAAATCGGGATTCGAACCTGATCCAGTTATGTGCCAAACGGTCGATATACAAATGCCAAATAACTGTCCATGGGCCTCCTGTGGGGAATGGTGTCTAACCAAGACGAGCGGCTTTTGTCCACAAATTCATTCGGTGGTGCGACGTAATGGAACCGATATTCAGCTCAACAATTGCACAAGGATAACAACAACTTCATGTCCGATGGTAAGAATTTTTTGTTTAGCCTTGTTTTATGACTCATCAACAAAAAAAAAAATGTAATTGGGGCGGATTGTGGGAGAGGAGACGAGATTCCCTAAGTGTGCTCAAGAGGGAGTAAGAGTTCTTTTTTTTTTGTTTCGTGTTCTGTTTTTGTTTTGGTTGATTCACCAAAAGTCTTATACCTATAGCCACAGGAGGGTGACTTCTACGGGGTTAAATGGAAATAAGGTCTTTGTTAATGGGTCGTCTCGTGGGAGTCCAACTGTCAAAATAGTATCAAGTGCTAAATTATAATGTCGGAAAGGAGAATGTTGTTTGTAATACTTAAAATTCAAGAAGAAGTCATCATCATTCTTCACATCGCTCGGCAGGATAGAGATAATTAAATTTTCTTGAGAGTTAATGATGATTGCGGCTCTGGGTCTAGCAGTTCAGGGTTTCCTTAATTTGGGTTATTTATTATTTGTAAAAATGATAGTGTGGCTTTGGGCGAAAGAGAGAATGGTACAGATAAGAGTTGTTACCTACTTTTATCAGTCAATTCATGTCGGAAGAAACCATTTGTTTGGTTCTTTGCAAAAAGTTTCACAACATTTAGAGCAGTTGTGGACAATGTGATATACTATTTCAGGGTGTTCATTTTGGAAATCTTTTAGGGTTGAAATTATCAATTTTCTTGGGACTCTATAACGTCACTGAAATTACGTTTAATCGGAAACTATTAATTAACAATTTATCAAATGAATAATTGGAAAGTTTTAAAGGGTAAACGTACTAATAGTCCATTAACCACTTCATTTTCACAAAAGAAAGACCTTGCTTCGGATCGGGTAGTTCTGATTTTTATCTGAGTTGTTTATAATGTTCTAAAGAATAATCCAAGTTTTTGACTTTCAAAATCAGAAACACCCGCAAAATTTTCTTGCTTTTTCTTTTTTTATCAACTTTTTACCTGAAGAAATATTTTTGTCACTCTACGATTTCAAATCGATTGAATTTGCTTCAATTAGACCCCAAAATCAGCTCTTCAAAAAAACAAATTTTCAGAATTTAATAAAAGTAAATTTATAACAAAAAGTAGTATTTTAAACAGAATATAACCCTTTGTAAGTGGAATGAAGTTGATCAATTTTGATCGTTATTCAGCTACAGATTGACTTTCTCTATCTTGCACACAATGAAAAACTTGCACGGATAATCTAACTTGCCACTCCGGAATTCTATCATTTAAATCCAAGCGAACAACACTAAGCAGAAATTAATGCCGCCACAGTCCTACTTTGCAAGATCTGATTAGAAAACTTGAGTCGAAGGTTGGGATTAAGCGTTTTGGAGTGCTCGAACATAAGACAGGATGCCTCTTGTATGACCCTTTTTCACTCTTGATAAAATGTTTTGCTAGTGCCATGCCAGTTTAAAATCAAGAAGAAGCGTACTAACGTCACTTTACCATCGGCCGCCACAACATCCATGCTTGGACCACAAACAAATCCAAAAGTTAAAACAAAATTTTAAGATACTACACAGAACTCAAATAAGCTTCTTCTTTGAATTTTCAGTGAATGCTTAAAGAGTCATATGAACGTAACTAAAAACTCTCCGAGCATTATAGTTCTAGCTTTATACGGAGTGTCTTTGCAAAATAATTTTTGTTACTATTTCCTTTCGTTGAGTTTTTGATTTTCGATGAGTTGTTACGTATAACACCAAAAAAGTTAAGCACATAATGCAGTTATAATGAAAAATAAATTTAAATAATGATAGCATTTTGAATTTTTTTGCGGGGCCTGCGGGACATTATATGAAATTGCGGGACAAAATTTTGCGGTGGGAAACTTGCGGGACAGAAGTTATTTTGAAAGTTTGGTATCCCTAAGTCCACCTTCCCAAAACATTCAAGAATAAGGGAATGATATCTTGTAAACAAAATTTTATATGGAAAAAAATAATTTTGGATGACAAAAAAAAAGGAATTGACATGCCAAAAGTCTGGCAACGCTGATCGCAGCCATTCTATAATGGAATGTCAAAGTTAATGGCTTTTTAAAGATACAAAAACAAACTATATTTTGACAGAAATAAAGTGTTTAGATCCAAATGTCACCGAATTACCCTTTTTTTCGAGTTATAGAAAAAAGAGTTAGGAAATAATGATTACCTTTTGTAGTTTATTTCTACTTTTATTTCAATTACATGTAATTAGTAATTGAACTTTTTTCAATTACAATTACACTTTTTTCAATTACAATTACACATAATTGTAATTGAAAATAACATAAAATTTCCATTATTTGAAATTTTAATTGAAAAAATTTAGTTTCAAATTACATGTAATTGAAAATATTAATGGGCTTTTGGAAGTAATTGAAGGAAAACGCTGTGTTAATTACATTTAAGGTAATTGATTACTTGGATAGTAATTAATTATATGTTTTTATTAATTGAATATTGAAATAATAATAATAAAAGTAAAAAATAGTATTCTTACTGCTAAACTAATAAAAAATAGACAAAAACGCAACGAGAAATTTTCCCATTTTATAAATATTCATTTAATTATTCTCAAAAGGAGATTGTTCAAAAGGCGACAGTTTATTAAAAATCTGATGTCAATGAATAAAATATTTGTTTATAATAAGTTTAAAATAACACACGTATAGAAATTTGACACTACAAGGAACTATTTGTGCAATATCACAGAAGAAGTAATTGGAAAATACAAGTAATTATTTAAATTTTGTGTAATGATTACTGAATAAAGTAATCATTACATATTTTTGATGATTACATTTGTTTTAAATAACATTAATGTAATTGAATTAAAAGTAATTGAATTGAATTTTTTCAATTACATTTAAAAGTAATCGAAAAAGTGTTCGGAGATTTCAATTACAAGTAATTGAAATTGAACTTTTTTTTTATGATTACTTCCCAAAACTGCATCAGAGTCGTATCTTAACAGAATTCGACAATTGACGCACTATATTTTCACGCACTATATTTTCACTATCATTCGTTCAGCCAATAGTAAGAAAATTCATTTAAAAAATAACGTTCTATGAGAGGTACTATTAATAGTTGCTAAGTGTAAATTTAAGTATAAACAAAATATTTTATCTAAATCAAAGGAGCTGTTTTCGAGAAAAAATAACATTTTTCTTAACGGACCCGATTTTAAAATTAGAAACATTTAAAAAATGTTAAGAAATCGTTATATACATATACATATGACCTAACAAGTTTAAAAATAAGAAACATAAAAGTCATTTTTTTTTATTTTTTGACAAAAAATAATTTTTTGGAGTTTTGATGCCTCCACAAAACTCTATATGTGAATATTCTATAGGCTATTGTATACAGAAAAATATTGAAATTAGTTATACTGTTTTAAAGAAAATTTAATTTTTTTAAATAAAATTCCCCTTCCTGCTCAAGCGAGGGAAATATAATCCCCCTCCGATTAGATTTTTTTTCTTGTCTGCTTACAATCTACATTCTCTGATTTTTTTTAGTAGATTTTATGAGAATCACTTTGTATGCTCGGTAACAAAAAAATTAAAGTATCGCAATGACTAAAGGGGGTTAAAAATAAAAATCTGAAAACAAAAAATTAGGGAATTTTGTTTTCATTTCATTTGGAGCTGATTTAAGCCCATCCAAATGCAAAAACTCAAAACAAAAAACAATATAACGACCACCCCAGTATACACACATACATATATTTAAACTTGTGATATATAGGTGCTATGTAAGTATATGGTGAGTTATGCTTTCGTTAAAAAAAATACATAACCTGAGATTTTGATCAGTGTTGTCATTAGGGAGTTAGATAGGGAGGACGAAAAAAGCGGGTCTCCCAATACTGTCTGTCTGACTGTCTGACTGTTCGGCTGCAGCCTAAACGGCTGGATTGATTTTCTTAGTACTTGGTACACAGTGGTTTTGGTGATTCTCGCAACAAGTTTATTTTTATTTTATTTTTTAAACTTAAAATAACTGTACCTTTCCTACAGTTTTGTCTAGCAAATTTACAAAATTTTATTTTCCTCAAAAACGATTCCACAAATTTTCTTAATAAAAATTCAATAAATATCTTTTGGTAAAAGCTACGCTTGTAGTACCTCGTGGCATGATGGTTGGTGCGTTGGACTGTCATGCCGAAGGTCTGGGTTCGATTCCCAGCCGCTGTCACCTAAAAACAGAAATGTTTTTCCCGAGGTACTGCCTTTTGCGAGGAATTGAAAAAATCCTCCAAGAGTATACTTGTCATGAATAAGTGCTTCCCATCTAGCCGTTCGGACTCGGCTATAAATTGTAGGCCTGCTCCATTCCTGCCAACAATACGCACACAGGAATGGTTGAGAGTTGTAAGTCACTAGGCCTGGGTTTCCACGAGCTGTTGTGCCACCAAATTTATTTAATTTGCTTTTTAGGTTAGAAATGGACAAGAAAAAGATCCGAATGGAGAGGGGTAATATTTCCACCGAAGGGGAAATTTTATTAAATAATTATATTAAATAGAAAAAATAAATAAAAAAACAGCAATATACCTACACTATTGTTCTGTAGCTTTTTGTAGCCTTTTGAGAAGCCTGAATTGAATAAATTGATTCAACAAATGATTCAAATGAAAAAAATTAAAATTGAATTTTTCTTCAAAATGTTGAGTTCAAATAATTTTTGCCAAGACTGTTCTTCAAAAAAACATAATTTGAAAATAAACCATAAGAGTAAATTTTTGGCTTTTTAAAAAGCTACAAAACAATACTGCAAAAAAGTGGGTCTCCCAATTCTTTCTATCTGTCTTTCTGACTGTTTGGCTGCAGCCTAAATGGCTGGATCGATTTTCTAAGTACATGGTAACTACACGGAGGTTTTGGTGATTCTCCCAACTAGTTTATTTTCATTTTCTTTTTAAACTAAAAAAGCAATTTTACAAAATTTTATTTTCCTCAAGAACAATTCCACAAATTTTTCCAAAAAAAAAATTCAATAAATTTCCTTTGGTAAAAGCTATCCTTAGATGGTAAACTATTTTTCCAAAAAGAGTTATTAATGGAACTTCCCCAAAGAACGATTTTTTTACGTTAGATTTTCTTCAAAATGATAATTTTGATTTCAATATTTTTTATACAGAAGAAAAAGGTATTCTAAGAAAAATTTTTATTTTTATGAAAAAATAACGGCACTTTCCATACAAATGTTAAGAAACCTTTAAGGAAAATATTTTTTTAAGGGGCTCCTACGGTTTTTATAAAACTTTTTTTGAAAATTCGATTTCTCAAAAGGGGGTTGACAATTTGTTTTTGGAATTTTATTTTTATAGAAAAGTTTATTATTATTTTTATTTAAAGTTTAATTACAAATGATTTAAGAATTTGATATATGTATTTATAAAAAAGAATTTTTTTTAACTGCTCCAACGATTTGAATTTTTTTTCCGTAAATTCATATTCAATCAAAAATAAAGATGGCGTTCTTATCTTTTTTTTTCATCTAAAACTCTCAAAGAAGTTGTTCTATCATTTTTCTCTCATAATTTCCATAACTTTACATATAATTTGCTTATACCCTCAGTGTCTTTAAACTAAAAGCAAGTACGTGCGACCCAGTCGTGCAATTTTTTTTTAAGCTGAAACATAATAATTTGTTTTTCAACTCTGAATAACACCGAACAGAGGTAAGACATGGTGAACAGCCATTCAAATTCAACCAATTTTAAGTAGGAATTATAAAAATAATCTTTTATTTTCATGTAAATTTTGTATGCTTTTAAAAACGAACATATTTGAAAATTTATTTCCTTACCTGCTATAAGTAAAATTATTTAAAAATTATATTTGATTATTGAGTTTTTTTTTTGAATAATTTTTGTTCAGTGTATGTAAATCCATCCAAATCAGTTGCTAGGTGATAGTATTTTCACTCAAACGCCTTTGTATTTTTAAATTTAGCTGGACTTAACTGTATTTCTTCCAACACACATATATGTAGGAAGTAGGTACATAGTTTAAATAATTCATTTAGTGAAATTCGTGATACAAGATTACCAAAAGAATCCATTGAAATGCTAGTAGAATTTGTTGGCCTTTGTTTTCATTACAACGTGACCCAACTTATTTAAATCAGTATCCTAATGTCAACAAAATTTGTTTGATGCTAACAATAAATAGAAAATATTCAATAAAATATTATTATATAAGATTACTTCTCAAATGTAAATGTACGAAAAGTGTCAATTACCTCTAACACAAAAATATACGAATTCTAAAGAATGTTACTATCTCAAAAGGTACATCAATTCAAAGGAGTTATATAAATGATGACAAATATTTTTTTTTTGTTCATAAATAATAATGGAATAACAAAGTTGAGTCAATAGAAGCTATATCTGAGATAAAATGCATGACTGAATCGTAAGTACCTATACTTACTTTTGAAGTTCAAGTTTATTCGTGGAATATACCTGTACGTGTAAATTATTGATTTATTATTACAACGATGGCATTCTTAAAAAAGAAAGTGAAAAGTGGTTCCCTTTTTTTTTTTTTCATAAGAGAATTTTTTTTTGAAAAATTGAAATATCTAACTATTTAACTTGGGATGTTTAGAAAAAAAAACCGGGAATGTGAAGAAAATATTGTTGATGTTTTTGGAGAGGAAAAGTCTCTCATGTCACTTTCAGCCAAAAACCTATTATTAAAACAGTTTCTCTTTAATCATTTTAAAGATCATAGAAACCAAAGTTTAATCACAACCAACACAGCTGTTTTTGAGAAATAAAAAAAATTCAAAATTCGAAATTTTTTCTCTGGTGAATTAAATAAATGAGGCTTGGTGCGATCCACACTTGTAACTTTCATTGCACATTGAGACCGTAGTAGGACATGGGTCAAAATTTTGGCTTTGGATTTATGGCCTCATATTTCCCTTTAGTATTTATTAATACCCATTCCACCTGATGCCACAAAAAATTCAAATCCACGATTATAACTTAGAATTGTATGCTTCCGAATGGAACACGAAATTAGTGCTCGTTATCAAAACTAAGGCGCTGCATTTCTATTATGGTTAAAGTCTTATTTTTTTTTAATAGGTTTTGTATGATATTTTTTGATACTGGATACTCAAATTTAAGGTATTTACTATCTCCAAAAGGCTTTTATTATTATAACCCACTTCAAAGCCGCAAGAAAAAGCCCCACAAAGAAGAAGGCTAAAATTGGTTCTTTTTTGTCTCTTTTTCTCCATTTCACGAGACTTCTCATTACAAATTCATGCATGAATCATATACCAAAATATTTATATGTATATCTAGTTTTAACAACAATTACATCTAGCTGCAACAGGTTGCGCTAGAAGCGATGGACTCTACTTTCCTCTTCCAGCTTACAGTGAGGTGAATGTGAACCGTTTTGCCGATTTAGATGAAATTTTCAGGAGCGATAAATAGTTTTATAGAAAATCATCAGGAAAAATTTCCCCCTACTTATACACCCATTTTTTTTAAAGTACTTCGAGTCGCAAATATTTATAAGAATTTTGGCATGAATGCGCTTTGTTATGATATGTACTGAATTGGATTTTTCTATTCGCAGTCTACATTATGTTATGAAACACTGAAGACTAGATGTTTTTTTAATAATTAGTTTTCAAGAAAATTGAAAAATACTAACACTACTTTTTCATTAGATTTTTGTTTTTGTCGTTATTAATGTTGAAAGTAATAAAGTTGTCAGTTGATTTGAGTTCTGTTCTTTAAAAATGTCTAGACAATTTTTTTTTTACAAATAATCCATACATTTTTTTCCAGGGCCTCTTAAATGAGTATTCTTAATTTTCTTTTCATAATACGAGTTTCTCTTACATAAAATATTTTTATAACAAAATATGAAAAAGAGCACACTATTTGTAAATTCTTAGTAAAAACATTTTTTTAACTAACATGAACTCCAGAGAAAATAAAATAGTTAAATTAGATTAGTATAAAAAAGGATAAATAAAGTCATTTAAATCGCAAAAAAATAGGAAAACATCTAGTTTCCAGTGTTTGATGGAGAATTATTGTAAACAGGGAATAGTTTAAGCCAATCGTTAACATTTCAAAAAAATCAGTATAGAGGTTCGGCTCTGAACCTTTGGCACCTCATATATGGGAAATTTGATATTTTAGAATGTCATCTAATTGGTCAGTAATTGGTCAAGAAAGGTCAACTAGTCCTAGAAATTGGTCAGCCCTTGATAACTAGTTATAAAGACTTAAAGTTTCTCAAGGTCACTCAAGGTCACGCGTGATTTTTGGCACCTCATTTATGGGAAATTTACAAAAAAAAGATGCCATCTGAAGGATTTGTGGATAGTGATAAAAGGTCAACTATTTTCAGTAATTGGTCATTTATAGTTTTTTTTCTATGAATTTTCAAAAATCGTTTCAAGGTCACAAAAAAACTTTTGGCACCTCATTTGGGTTATTTCAAATAAACAAGTATGCCATTTGAAAGGCCATTTCACGGTCATAAAAGGTCAGCTATTTTCAGAAATTGGTCAGGCATAGTTTTTTTTTAATGAATTTTTAATTTATTTAAAAAAAATTTCCAGGTCATAGCGATTTTTGGCACCTCATTTATGGGAAATTTGGGAAAATTGCATGCCATCTGAAACATCTCTAGATCTATATAAAAGGTCAGCTAGTTTCAGTAATTGGTCAGCGATAGATTATTTTTTACGATTTAAACAAAAAAAAATTCAAGGTCACGAACGATTTTTGGCACCTCATTTGGGTAATTTTCCAAAAAAAAATATACTATGTGATAGGTTACTCGGTCATCATAAAAGGTCAGTTAGATTCAGTAATTGGTCAGTCATATTTTTTTTTTAATTAATTCTTAAAGTATTTGTATGTAGGTCACAGTATAGATAGTTGGCACCTCATTCGGGTAATTTAAAAATTTTTTAAATAGATATAGATCCAATAGATTCTGAGAAAATCATGGTGGATTAAATTTTGTCAAAAAATTTATTAAAATTTCCATAATCGATGGGTACGATTTGAGTTTGGCTGCATCTCTTCTTTAAGAAACCAAGTTTTTGAGGTGTCGGGGTAAGGGAATGACCGCCATCTTGAAAAAGAAAGTGTTTGGTTTAATCCACCATGATTTTCTCAGAATCTATTGGATCTATATCTATTTAAAAAATTTTTAAATTACCCGAATGAGGTGCCAACTATCTATACTGTGACCTACATACAAATACTTTAAGAATTAATTAAAAAAAAAATATGACTGACCAATTACTGAATCTAACTGACCTTTTATGATGACCGAGTAACCTATCACATAGTATATTTTTTTTTGGAAAATTACCCAAATGAGGTGCCAAAAATCGTTCGTGACCTTGAATTTTTTTTTTGTTTAAATCGTAAAAAATAATCTATCGCTGACCAATTACTGAAACTAGCTGACCTTTTATATAGATCTAGAGATGTTTCAGATGGCATGCAATTTTCCCCAATTTCCCATAAATGAGGTGCCAAAAATCGCTATGACCTTGAACAAAAATTCAAAAATTCATTAAAAAAAATCTATGGCTGACCAATTACTAAAACTAGCTGACCTTTTATATAGATCAAGTGATCCTTCAGAATGTATGCAATTTTCCCAAATTTCCCATAAATGAGGTGCCAAAAATCGCTATGACCTTGAAATTTAAAAAAAAATTATTAAAAAAAATCTATCGCTGACCAATTATTGAAAATAGCTGACCTTTTATATAGATCTAGAGATCTTTCAGATGGTATATATTTTTTGCAAATTTCCCATAAATGAGGTGCCAAAAATCGCTATGACCTTGAAATTTTTTTTTAAATAAATTAAAAATTCATTAAAAAAAAACTATGCCTGACCAATTTCTGAAAATAGCTGACCTTTTATGACCGTGAAATGGCCTTTCAAATGGCATACTTGTTTATTTGAAATGACCCAAATGAGGTGCCAAAAGTTTTTTTTGTGACCTTGAAACGATTTTTGAAAATTCATAGAAAAAAAACTATAACTGACCAATTACTGAAAATAGTTGACCTTTTATCACTATCCACAAATCTTTCAGATGGCATCTTTTTTTTGTAAATTTCCCATAAATGAGTTGCCAAAAATCACGCGTGACCTTGAGTGACCTTGAGAAACTTTAAGTCTTTATAACTAGTTATCAAGGGCTGACCAATTTCTAGGACTAGTTGACCTTTCTTGACCAATTACTGACCAATTAGATGACATTCTAAAATATCAAATTTCCCATATATGAGGTGCCAAAGGTTCAGAGCCTAGAGGTTCGCTTGTTTTTTTCGGTTTGTTTTTCACAACTATGAGCTTGAATTTAATTTTTTGAAGCAATTTTATTTAAAATCATGCCTCCTAAAAAAACGGCAAAACTTTTATAAAAAAAATACCTTAATATGTTTCCCCTATGAGCATTTTTTTTTGGCGCCGAGGATATAGTACAGTATAAATATTGATAAATATTGGCGATTCAAAGTGCCTCCTTTAAACAAAATAGTGGGTGAGTTGGGAGTTTAAAATTTTATTAGATGATTTATAATAAAAGTTTCCATCGTCCGTGAAAATTTCATCGAAATCGGTACTATGGTTCAGATTCTATGAACCTATGACGGCCTCTCCATACAACTGCAATCACTGTGCATTGGTGCCCTCAAAAGCAAGAGGCCCGATGTTATTTTATTATTAAAGAATCGCCAATTTAAGATCTTCAAAAACTTTTAAAGGTGCTCAATATATGCAATCAAGTGAAGATCAAAGACAAAGACAAAAATATTGTTTAATTAGTGAGTAGAATATGAATATTTGAGAAGAAAAATTTTGTTTGATAATTTTTGGTAAAGTTTCTTCTAGTTTTTTCATTTTTAAAAACACTGTTTGTTGAATTATTTTACAAAACCAATTAATTATGAATTATAGACACAAAAAACTTCGACAATTTTTGGTAATATTGCACTTAAAATTTCAATAAAAATACAAATTTGAATATTTATTTATTGTATAATAGCGTATAGAATAAAATTACCAAAAAGCCAATATCATTTGTATTTCCTTAAAATGTTCGAGCCAAAAAACTTTTTTCAACAATAATCAGCAGTTTTTTCGGCTCTGGCCCTTTGGCACCTCATATATGGGAATTTTGATATTTGAGATGCCATCTAATTGGTCAGTAATTGGATAGAAAAGGTCAATTAGTCCTAGAAATTGGCCAGCCCTAGATAACTTGTAATAAAAGCTTACAAATTTTTTTTATTAATAAAAACTGTAGGTTAAAATGTCTTCATATTTTTACCAATTTTTTTATTAATTCAATATTCAACCTGAAGTCGATATCTTCATTCGTTCTTGAGATAGGTATGGTGAACAAAAAAAAAGAACGTTCAAACATATGAACGTGCGAACGAACGAACGTATGAACGTACAAACGTACGAGCGTTTTGTTGTGTTTCTTTAAATTAAAGCTTCAAGAATGAAAGTATCTAATATCTCTTACAAATAACATTTCTTTGACGTTTAATTTTATTATTACAAGTTGACAAGAAGTCTCTTCGGGTTTGGTTTAAAAAGTTGTGTTTTAATATCTTCTATCGGGATCCAGATCTGTATGTGGATTAACTTTTAACACGTGTTACAAAAACAATTTTGAAAATTTCCATTATTTTGTTTTTGTATTGCATATAAAAAGTGAATCAAGATCCAGATCCCGACCCGATAAAAGATAATAAAACACACCTAATATTGGTTTGAAAAAGTGTAGGGTTTGAATTTACGAGTGAAATCTATTTATTTCAAAAAATTTACCTTCAACATTTTTCAGATCGACTTACAAAACTTAAAGAAATTCAACTGTAACAATGGAACAGCATGCAACAACCTACGCGGTGTATTCAACTGTTCAAATGGTAGGTCTATATTTATCCTCGTATATACCTACAAAATTCATCCCGCACATATTACCTATTCCTATACTATCCCTTACCCTTCTATCACTCAAACATACCAATTAATTAGTATATATCTGTGTAAATGGCTTAACATCCTGTCGTTCCATCACCCACAAACTCTATTTACACTTTTTCTCATTTCCCATCAGGACACTGCAAGAATATGTCAGAGTTTTTTCTATGCCACCATAAGGCTGATGGGCCCACACTCAATTCTGAAAAGGACAACACAAAGCTAAACGGCTTCTTTGAATGCAGAGGTATTCAGTGTACGAAAATAAAGAAGCCCTTCCTATGTGACCGATATTGTTCCAAGATAACAACAACAAAAATTAATGTCCTGCTGATGCAAGTGCGTATGTTTTTGGCACTTTGACCTTTTTCTCAAGACAACAACACAATAGAAGATAAGAAAAAAAAAACAGTAAAAATATTAAAAATTCTATTTGCAGGACAACAATCTAGTGACAGCGGAATGTGAGCATGGAGTGGCATTTAATGAAGCTCGAGGGCTCAACAAGGGAATCCGAATTCCACCCACCGATTTCTGGAAAGAAGAAGATGGCGATTTGCTGGCAAATTGTATGACTGTAGCAAGGGAAGGCGATAAAATTGTGTAAGCTTATAATATTTTTTTTTTTTTTTTTTGTAAAAGACGTCCCTCTGCAATGGCATGATAAAATGAAAAGAATGTAATTTTTTTTTTTTAATATTCTTTTTTGTAGAGCTACTGACTGCCTTAATGGAACTCTCCTAGACCACGACATTTTTCCACATCCTTTTATGAATTTCACCCAATTTTGGGAAATTTATGACAAAAGCAACAATATTTTAGATCCAGACCAGAGATTTTTGCCAAAGCAAGACAACCTGACAATTTATAGTTCCAAGAAATTGTTCATTAATCTGGAAGGATGCGTGAATACACTTCGAGGAGAATGCAAGGATTTTGTTGCTCGTTATGGTAGTGATGGTGATAACGATACAGCACAATCGAGATATCAATGTTTTTATAATAAGGTAAAGCGATGGGTCTGCATTGGAGATGAAGTTTGAGAGAATACATTTGGTTGAAATAAAATTTATTGCTTTATATGATTTTTTCACAGGCCGAATCAGTTCCTTTTGTGGTTGCACGATTTGATTTGGATAAAACCTACAAGGAACTTCTGATAGCACTTATACTTCCAATTGTTTTGTTTGTTCTTTCATCAATTTCATTGTGCATTATAACGAATACAGTTAAGGTGAGTTGGTCCTATCTAAGTACTTATATTCGGTACCATAATGGTTAAATGCAAATTGGAAAAAAAAAAATAAAATAATACAAAATAATCGGCTCGCGGAAACCAAACCACGCCGGAAAAAATTAATCAAGAAATTGGTTTGGAAAGAGTGGTAAAAAATGTATCTTGAAGAAATTTTGGAAATATTATTTGAAACGGAAATTGAGTTTGGATAAAGGTCAAAAAATAAATTACCCTGAAAAAAATGCCCGGCTTAATTTGAAATGGAAATTACTTCTGGAAATTATTACTTAAAAAAAAACACTTCGCCAAAATTAAGTTTAGTTTTTACTTCAACCTTTTTTTCTTAACAACCAGACAGCTTAAGTCCTAGCAAAATTTTGTAATAGGAGTGTTTTGGAGAATTTATCACAGAAAACAAATGTTCTTTAACAATTTATGAGAATTTGATTTCAGGATTTTAATCACATAAAATTGATTCTTTTAATTAGGTTGTATCATTATTTAGTTAATATTTTAGCTAATTTTTGGTTAAGGAAGTTGGAGTGATAGCTTAGGTCAAGCTACATACAAGTTTTTAGGTAAAAAATTACTTGACAGATTGCAAAAAACTTAAAATCATTCGAAAAGGAAATGGAGTACTAGTGTAAAAAAAGTGGTAGGTAAAAAGTGTATGGTTTTTAGAGGGTAGATATACCTAAAAAAAAAAACTTTAAAAAAAGTGGCAAATTTGCTTATTTTATGGAATATTTTTTTTTCTTCAAATTTTGCAAATTTATAAAAAATGAAAGTTGTGCTGTTTTTTGCTCAGTTTGTCCGGCCATATGACAAATAGATATACAAAAATTCACATATTTGCATCTCTTATGACTAAAAAACAATTTTACGAAGCGTGAATTTGATGAACACACCCCCAAAAAGCTATACTATATGGTATGCCTATTTGGTAGCCTGAAAAGTTTGGCAAAACAAATTTTGTTCATTAAGATTTTGACAGTAAATTGTAACCTTATAATCAATGGTCCACGATGATGGTGAATTTGTGAAATTTGAAAATTATTTGGGCAAAGTTCGGTCAAAATTCAAAGTAAAAGATCAATTCAATTCAGCTGTATCTTGCTGTGCAATGTTGCTTACTATGTACTATTTTTTTAAGTTAAACACAATGCAAGACACATTTTTTTTTTGAAAATCGAAAATGTCGATGCTAACTATACACTTAGCAAAATTGGTATATACATATCTTTGGGTACCACAAACTGTGTACAAAATAGCCACAAATTTTTATTTTTACGAAATTGCAAAATTTACGAAAAATTTCATCTATAAAATTTGCAAATTTGATAGAATGAATTTTAGCGAATTTTTTGTAATATTTACGGCATAAGGCAGCACAAGTTGAGAACAAAATAACCATTTTTTTTTGAAAATCAAAAATACAGGTGCTAGTTTCACGCTACAGTTTTTTGCAACTTAATATTTGGCCATAAAAGTTGCAAAAATGATATTTTTGTTTCTTTTGGAACTTAGACTGAGTAAAACACACCACGAAAAAATATCTTCCTTTTAAAATTATTCTGACGCTTAGTAGATACGAATTTTCTTAAATTAATCTTACGCTGCAGGGTTGCCATGTCTTCAACAAAGTCGATAGACCAATTTAGAAATGTTTATAGCCCTAAGTCGGCGTCGAAAAAGTAGCCCAATAACAATAACAAAAATGTTCTCATAACTTCAATCATAATTTATTTTTATTTAAAAAAATTAAGGAAAATAAAATAAATTTTTTGCTCATAACAGACACAAGAATTTAAAATTCTGGGAACAATAGAGAAACTGAATAATTTTGAAGTGAAGTTTGTTGCGGTTGATTTGAAATGTTAAAATCAATAAGTATAAGTATATGGGTGATTCCGTGCCAACTGTAATTCTTTGTGTCTAGTGCTTTTTTAGTTAATTAATGTAAAATCTTCGTAAACATTTTTGGTTGGAGTTGGGTAAATGGCTATTTACTACAATCTAAATTTGATATCAAGACTAAATTAGCTACTTATTCCATATGGCTTGGGAAAATGTAGTCAAAATATCAGAACCGTGGCATGTTTGTTACTTGTTTTTCCAATTAAATTTACCATTTTCTAATGAAATACTTCATTGAATAGAAATGTTGTTCTTAGAAAAATTTGAGCGCAGTATTTGCTTAAAATTTGTTTGCAAAAATGAAGTCAAAATAGGTATTGCTTGAAAAAAATAATAGTGAATGAATGTTGTCCCACGATTTCCTTTAATTTTTGAATTCAAAAGATTACCCCGTAATCCGCCATTTTCTTTTAATTCCAAGACATTTGAATTGTGGTTTTCTAAAAGAAGCATTTTTTAAGCATAGCTTATAACAGTCGTTTAATTTTTTTAACGTTATTGTACTTTAAGGGCCAGTTTCAAGACTTACGGATAAAGTCTCGGATAGCGTATTCAGAACTTTTTTGGCAGAATAATTTAAACTTTTGGTTTCAAATGTCTCGGATAGTGATATCCGACTGATAAAGTCTCCACCGGTTAAATATTTTATCCAGAAGATGTCTAGCTGCTATGAGTTTCCATCGTAATATTTTGAATTTCGCTTTAAATTAATCCGTCGTGGTTCATACTGAATTTTAATATTAAAAAACAGTGACATTTTAAATTAAAACGAAAAGGATTTTTTGTTTTGAAAACAAAAATTTAATTTTCAGTATGTTTTTGATGTTTTATATTGTTCTCAAACTGTAAATTTATCCACCGGTTAGTTTATCCGAGACTTTGATGGTGAAACAGAAATAAAATAACAGCCACTTTTATCTGCCGGATATCGTTATGTGTCGGATATCTATCCGAAACTTTAACCGGAACATTCGAAACTGGCCCTAAGAGAGATATGTTTTCATTCAAAGAAATTGTGTCACAAATTTATTTGTCAGTCCTGTGGTAGTATTTTTTAAGCATGTTACTCGTATAACATGTTTTTGGTTGATAATCTGATTTTTTTATTTCTTTTAACTGCATATGTTGAAATTTTCCTGGAAATAATTTTTCTCATTAACATAGCGAAGTAAGGTCACATAAACTGTCTAAATGTCAGTAGAGTGGATGTCAGTACCGTGTATGTCAGTACCGTGGCATCGTGAAATAATTTCTTGCAATAATATTCATTTTGTACCAATATGAAAGGGTTGCCATTCAGAAGCATAGACTACAAAAATGAAAATTTATAAATTTTTAAAGAAAATAGGGGAAGTAGAAATGTCAAGAGGTCAAAAAATAACACGTTATTAGAAATATGGTCAAAACGAGAAAAAACAAAATACAGATATAAAAAAGTAAAAAAGTTTTATTATCTTCTATTCTAGTTTTAGTACATTTCAGCAAATATTTTGTTCTTTAAAAGCTGTAGCAAAATGCTCCTACAGATTTGATACCCTGACTTAATAAAGCCACAAAAACAGAACAAAAATTGTTTCAAATAAGTTTTAATGTTTGATTTTTTTTTTAAAGATCACAGTTGGCAGAGAATCACTCATATGTTCTCTATTATACGACGATTCTTTGCATCTGAGACTTTTCGTATCTGATTTCAATTTCCCTCCCATTGAAAAAAGTTTGACGCAAAGAATCATTTCTTAATAAGGGACTCTATTCAGTGAATAAAAAGTGGTTCCAAATTGTGGAATGCTGAAAGAGTATTTTTAGAGGGAAAAAAGTGATTTATTTATGATTTATTTATACGAAAACAAATATTCCCCAAGATTAGATCTAGGCTATTAGTAGCCCAATTATGATCGGGGTGTCATAAAGAAAATGTTGTCGGCAATTTCGGAAAAACATGACCCAATTTCCGATAAATAGACCAATCCGGCAAGCCTGAGTCGCTAAGTACGATTTTTTGTTTAAATAGGACACATGGCACAAGTTGGACACATTAAAGCACTCACATTTTTGAATGAAAATGCAAAATGGTGGTAGTTATTTCACGCATATCTTATTCATTTAACCTCAACATTTTTAAAGATGTTAATTTTTTCAGTTGTCTTAAATTTGGGAGCAGTAAGACGTCCGATGTCCCGAAAACTAAAGTCTTGAATAGAAATCTCACATTGAAAAAAATCTCGAACTACGAAATCTCGCAAATTAAAAATCTTGTTTTTCAAATCTCACAATTAAAAAATCTCGCTTTAAGCAATCTTACATTTATATTTCGCACCGAAAAATTTCGCAAATTTCAAACAAAATTTCGCAAATTAAAATCTCAGAATTTGAAATCTCAAATAATATTTATTTTTATATTTGGTAAGTTAAATAAAGTTTATTTTTAAGCAAGGAAAAGTGTTTAGCAAATAGCAATACTTCGCTGTGAAGCCTTTCGTTAAAAATATTTACCGAAAATTCATTTATGAAACTAAGAATATTTTAACTTCTAAGCCAAATACTTTTATTGTAAGATTTTAGTTATCAAATAAGTTATATTTATTTCTCAATAAATTAGAATAATTTTTTATGAATATCGAGTACATAGCTATAGTCAATTGGGACAATTTAAGTGAATAAAAATTGTTTTATCAATCAGTGAGTAAGATGTTGATATCAAAATTTTTCTTTTAAGGTTGGTGATGATGCGAAGATGCGATGTGTTTGTTCAGCTGATGATTCAGAAGGCGATGGAGCATTTGGTATGGGGCTCAGGAAAAATGGACGATATCAAGATGAAGATTGTCCAATAGGACTTGCAGATTTGCCAGTAAGTAGTATAGGTACATCCTCTGTGCATATTCATGGCTTTTTCTTACGTTTAATTATGTTTTTGAATAGGAATTTTTTGTTTGGAATCTTAAGGTAGATTTAAGCTCTAGATTCTTGAGTTTGATTTTTTGAAGCTTGGTTTCCGAAATAGATATATTTAAAGTATTTAATAGTATTTGAATACAAAAAAATGGCTCCAAGAACTTAGCACTTCATTTGTGTAGTGTGAATAAAATAGATCACCGGCTCAAAACTTCATTTAGTATGAATAAATTAGTCACCAAATGAATTTTCTCGTGTACCTTTACCTGTTCAGTTTTTATATTCAGTACCTAAACATTCATATAACAAATATTCTTATTAAAAATAATAGAGAAACATTTCTAATATCCAGAAGACAAAAAGGAAGAAATTGTAATAGATTTTTTTTTCTTATAAAGGTTTATTTTTCTTAAACTCATCAATTTGCCAACTTTTATTATGCTTGACATCGCAGCTAACATTTTAATTTGATTTTCACTCAAATAGGAGGACCAACCCATCGATAGTCATGAAATGATCGGAAGTACAAAATCATTAATACCAATAAGTCCTTGCGAAGAAACAGCCGATAATGCCTTCCACGATGAAAAGGCATCAAAGTGTGATGCTCCAGAAAAGCCATTAGTGGTCATTTAATGAAATTAAAAATGCAATCAATATGCAAGACACACAAACTCTTCATATATGGTCTGCTACTACTACTACACCATCATCATTTTTTCCTTATATCTTTTTTCTACACATCAAAGAATATTAATGTTTTTATCTACATATACAAATACACATATGACTGGACTAATATCTACAAGGATACAAAAAAAAAAATACAAAATTCAAAAACTCCCATTAACTACCGTACAAGTATATTATATGAATCCAAAAATAATAACAACAACAACAACGACGACGAAAAAAAAAGAAAAAAATAGAAAACATACAAAATTGCATTACTTACGAAGTAAAAGCTTATAGCTTGAAGGCATGTAATTAAAAGGTTAGAATGGGTAAGATAGCAAAGCCCTTCTGGAATTAGGAATTTAAAATGTATTACGGACGGTTGTTTTCAGGAGCCATCATCATCCACCAGCACCATCAGCCCCATTGGAGACTTAAGTTTTTCATTTCTGTGGGGCAATTTAATTTTGCTTATACATAATTTAAATATCGTTTAGAAAAATAAGGGTAAGTTAATGAATTTTTCATATATAAAAATATGGTTATTATTTTTATTATTGTTTTAGTAAAAGTTATTATGTTGACTTTGTATGAATTAGCATTATTGATTTTTTAAATACAAAATAAATTCTTAGTTTTAAGTTCCGTATTAATATTTTGTTCAAGATTTGTATAAGTTCTATTTAAATCTTTTTGGTTGAGAAACTTCATGTCTGAAAACTGATGAGTGTCGGCTTAGAGCCCCTTTATAATGGTCAGCAAAAATGTGGATTTAGCCGCTTTTCTTTCTAAGCCAATGAAATTAATTTTCTGCGGGTATATGAATTAAATTGGATTCGTTAAATTCAATCCCGAGAGGTAGCACTATTAGTTTTGAAATATTCTTGTTTGATCTTTTTCAATTATTCATTTCGATTTGTTTTACATTGCTTAGTAGGTACTTTCTAACACTACTGAAAATTTTCTCATTCAGGTGCGATCTTTTCGCATTCTCTTTGGGTGGAGCATCATTGTCCATTAAAGAGCTTACATATCGGAAAAAACAAGTTTTCAAAGTAAAATATTTCCGTGTTTAGAAGAAAAAAAAATATATCTGTATTTTGGCTGTTTTCAGTTAGGAACAGTTTTGGCATCTTTGACATCCATACTACTTTATTCCCTAAAAATAGAAACCCCATATCGCTTTCGTAAAGTAAAAAAGGCTGAAGGCAAATTACTTTCGGCCAAGGAAATCAAAATAAAAATTTAAAAAGATTGACAAGTAACAATAATACAAGCATTTTTTTAGATATGGTAAAAATAGTCTAAGAAAAATAATATTTACTTGTAGATATGGTAGATAACTATTGGAAACAAAACAAAAAACGTTAGAGAAAAATAGAAAATCAATCAATCTAAAAAAAAAATGTAAAAAATGCTTATACGTTTTTTTCTTTTCAACATGGCAGAAAAGGATCGATACCAAAAAATCCTAAATGAAAATACTATATCCAAGGGCGGTTGTGAAGAACAAGGTAACTTAGACTCTTAAAAAAAAGCAGGCCAGGGCTTGTGTTTAATATCATTTAAAAAATCTTACTTATGTGAAAAAATTTTCAGGTGTGTTAGCAAAATTTTACACAAGGATGAAATTTCGTGAAATATTGTTTACTATTTTATTTTTGAACTAAGATTAGTACTCAGTTGTATGGAATTTTCATTTTCACAGTTAATTCACGGTTAATCCACAGTGATGGAATCCACAACGAGATGTGAGTACTCAAATTCGAGAGTGAAACTGGTTCGATATATGTATATTTCACGAATTTATTTTCATTTCACAATGTACAACCACTAGGAAAAAAAAATAATTAGGTGTGGAAAAGTCTGACATTTGTCAACTTATTTATTTTTATTCCTACCAACAATACAAAAATAACATAAGACACGAAAATACAATAAAACACGAAAAATATTTCAACATTCAGTTAAAATAAATTTCACAAAAATCAATTTATTTTTTCCACTCAAAGTGAGTATTAAAAATTCCAAACTGAGTATCAAAAATTCACCTGAAAAAGCAATGATATTTTCATAATGATAATTCACGTGTTATTCGATACACTTTGAAATTTTCATTTCACAAGAGGTGAATACTAGGCTTTCTTAATAAAATAAAAATTCACTTCAGGTTAATCGACTTAACCCTAGTACTCAGTTCGAGTGAAAATGAAATTTCTATAGAAAAATGCTGGTTAATTCACAGCGATGGAGTTGTAAAGAGAGGTGAGTACCCAAATTCGAGAATGAAATATGAACCGGTTCGATATATATTTCACATAATGATTTTCATTTCCCAATGTACAACCGCTAGGAAAAAATAAGAAGATGTGGAAAAGTCTGACATTTGTCAATTAATTTATTTTTATTGCTACCGACAATGCGAAAATAACATAAAACACGAAAATACAACAAAATACGAAATGAAAATAAATATTCTTCAAAAAATATTTCAAGATTCAGTCAAATAAATCTCTTAAAATCATTTTTTTTCCACTTAAAGTGAGTATTAAAAATTCCAAACTGAGTATCAAAAATTCACGTGAAAAAAAACAATAATATTTTCATAATGAAAATTTAAGTGTATTTTGAACCGGTTTAAAGTTTTCATTTCACGAGAGGTGAGTACTAGGCTTTACCTGGTTCTTCACGACCGCAACGGATATAGAGGTCCGTGAATATTACTTCTGGTATATGTATAATTATTTTTTGAATGCCCAAGTCATGAATTGTTTTTAGTATTGTTTTGTAAATTTACCGAGGAGGAGATGAAGGATGCAGTTGGTCTTTATAAAAAAATATTATTTTCTTGTATTTTAAGTTTTCTGGAGTCTATTAATTTATTTTTTAATTTTATGTGGGTTCTACGTGTTTTGTGATATTCTAATAGTTATCAAAAAACAAATTAAAGTTGAAATAAAAAACAAAAACACTCTTGGCTGAGACCTAAATATATAATAAAAATATATACAAAATATGAAACTACATTACACGATTTTTACTCTGAACACTTTTTGGCTATTGAATTAAACGAAAAATATAATCTCACTGTTGGGTAAGCTCCCCTACATAAATATTTCAAAAGTTAGGAGTGGAATTTGGATGGCCATGTAATTGACTTTTGGCCACATTTTAACTTTTTTGACCACCCCTAGAAATATTTTCTTTATTTTCGAAATTTTTATTAAAACATTTCCTTCACCTTCACAGTCTTAACGAAGTGTGATTTCCTAACAATTCTTCGAAAAAATACTTTTGTACCTATACTTATTATCCATTTCCGTTTAAAGCCTAGTACTCACCTCTTGTGAAATGAAAATTTTAAACCGGTACAAAATACACGTGAATTATCATTATGAAAATATTATTGTTTTTTCACGTGAAGATTTGATACTCAGTTTAGTATTAGTAGTTTAGTTTAGTAGTTCTCACTTTGAGTGGAAAAAATAAATTGATTTTTATGAAATTTATTCGACTGAATCTTGAAATATTTTTTGAAGAATATTTATTTTCATTTCCTATTTCATGTTGCATTTTCGTGTCTTGTGGTAATTTTTCATCTTCGGTAACAATACAAATAAATTAATTGACAAATGCCAGAATTTTCCACATCTTCTTATTTTTTCCTAGTGGTTGTACATTGAGAAATGAAAATCATTTCGGGAAATATACATATATCGAACCGGTTCATATTTCACTATGTAATTTGGGTAAGTACTCCCTTCTCGTTTTAGGATTCCATCGCTGTGAATTAACCGGCATTTTTGTATGGAAATTTCATTTTCACTCGAACTGAGTACTAGGCTTAATGTTTGACTGTATAAAATAAACAATAAGGTACTTGAATACGATTTAATTCTTGATGTGGTTTTCTTCTGATCCCAACACAATAGAAATCCAACATCGAAATCCCTTAATGGAACGATTTCTCGAAACCACTTGCCCTGATGTTGGTACCTTTTGGTGCCTTATAAACATTCAAAAAGTATCCCCAAACACCTGTCCAATTTATCTTGAAGTTCATTTTACCTTATCAAATAAGTTTCATGAACCCATAAGCTTGAAACAATTGGGAAGTCCTTTGGGATTGTGCATGTACTATGTACCTTTAGGTTGATTTTTTTTTTTCAAGTTTAAGAATTCAGTTGGTTTCCTTTATATTTAATCATTTTGTGTTTATTTGTTTGATAAATGTGTTTATTAAAAATGAAAAAATAACAAAGCAACAATACACATATACACTATAAGTCATTTCATTAGGTACATTTTAGATTATTTTCATAGTTTTAATTTTATATTCCAGCTAAAATCACCTTTTCGAAATGTGGTTGTCAAAAAGAAGAACTTTGGATTTTCTGAATTAAATATGCAAAACGTGAAGAATGTTTACTTTAAAAAATTATAACTAAAGGAATTGTCTAAAAATAGTTTCTAAATTACAAATAGGTACCTATAGCATTTAAACAAAAAAATTAAGTATTATAAACCTCTCATAATTGTTTGTTATTAATTTTGGTAATTAGAATACTCTCCCACCGCAATGTATTTGTGTTTACATTTTACCAACAAAAATTGGATTTACCAACAATTTTATATGAACAACAATTCTATTTTATAAAATTTTTCATTTTTCTTATCATTAAAAAAATGTCATACAAAATTTAGGGAAAACAATTGCCTACATATACTTGTTGTTATAAAATTCAATATTTAAAATAAAAAAAAAAATATAAGACAAAAACTAAAAAGAAATTATATTGAGTTACTGTACACATTTTTTACTTTTAGAAAAAAATGTGCCTTTTTACATTATAAATAGAAGAAAAAAAATAAATAAATCTATACATTATATTTATATCCCGATGCACTCATTGGCCAGTTATGTTATTTAAAAAAAAAACTATAAATGTGAGTATATGCTAGAGTTTTTAGATACCAATTTAAATAAAATATAAAATGTATATGTATAATTAAAAAATTATATAGATATATCTACCAAGAAATAATAGGGCCCACATTTAATGAACTGCACAAAATGAAAATTTTTATAGTATTCTATTTGTTATTAAAAAAAAAACTTAAACTGTAACTAATACATTAAAAAAAATATATGTATGTGTCTCATCGATGTTTCTACAACACTGTATGTATATTATAGTAAATTTATTGTAAAAAGAATTTTATGAAAAGGCTACAAGGTTTTAAAAGTGTATTTACTTTAATAAAGAAAATTTATAAAAATTTATGTCATTAGACACTTTTAGATGTATGAAAATAAATTTTAGAAAAATTAAAAAAATTAATTTCTTTTTTTATAAGAATAATTTCAGATGGAAATATTTTCTAATTTCTGTTAACCATATAGTAAAATATTCAAGACGTTTAATGTTTAATCCCAAAAAATGAAAAATAATTATTTTTGGGTGCAAAAATTATTTACATGCAAATAATATTTTTTTCGCATGCAAAACAATTGCCGATCAATTGTTTTGCATTCCATGACAACAATGGTTCTCTTTTGTATAAAACTGTAAGCCAATAATGCAAATAAAAGTTTGTGATTCACCTCAATAATTTTTGACTTGCAAAAATATTTGCATATATATTTTCTTCACGGTGGAACTGTAAACTAGGCTTAGAATACCAACGATTAAATCTTGAATTTTAATCTCATTACACAACTTTTGTTGAAAGTCGATCTTCAAAAAAATTAATTTTGGTGTTGAAAATTTTATTTACACTATAGTCAGAAAATTAAAGGCATATGAATTTTTTTAATTTTTGTTGGTTTTTTTTTTGAAGAGCTGTGTCTTTGTGATGAGTGGTCGTTTGAGTTAAAACAAGAAGGAAGCACTATACAGCTTTATGTTTTTCATTTCGAAATTTGTTTTCAAATATTTTTGTTTCCTCGTCCTCAATTGAGTGATATTTTTTTTTAGTCAATCAAATGTAATGGTCCAATAACTTGTTATTCAGTTTCCATTTAATTTGTTTGTTGTTGTTGTACAATTTTGTTTTGCATAGTTTATCTGACTTTTAGTGAAAAAGATACTTTTGGCTTTGATTACCAATAGCATATAATGACGTCATTCAAAATCAAAGTAAGTTTTTTTTTACCTAGAAATTATTTTTTTATTATTATAAGTTTAAAAAAAGTACTACGAAACGAATTTTTGTGGCTTTCCTGTTAATCTTTCGTTTCTTTGCAAATTTTGATTGCATGACTTGCATTGGTACACAGATTTGTACACTTTTATATCATCAATAATTCTGTAAAATGGCGACCGGTTAACCTAGAAGTCAGAAAAAATCTATAAGCTTGGTATTTTTTGTAGTAGAACAATAATTTTTGTATATAATCTGGGGCTTTTAGGGTTGAAGAACTCATTTCAAAAAAGTATTTCTGGACATATCCTTTTATGTGTTTTTTTTTTCTAAAAAAAGAAGTTGCAAACAGAAAATTCTAAAAAAGCGATAAACCAAATCTTATAAGAAATGTGAAATTTGATTTCTATATCAAGGATAAAGGCTCTCCCAAACCAACGCGAATGCGCTTATGCGGAGCGATTCGCAGAGAATCATTCACAATAGTACAAAATATGACAAATACACAACGCTAAACAACAACAAAGCTTCGTCTTCGCTCCACATTCGCCTTGGTTTGGGAGAGCCTCAAATTGTAATGGGGTTTTCTTTTGGTTAATTCAGAATTTGATCTAAAAATTGATTTTTTTTCGTCGCGAATGGTATACGATTGCAGATTGATTTGTTTGTTTTTATTGTATTGGTGTACGATTTGTGTCTTTGAAACTGTGGGGATCCAGGCTTGTCAAATTGATGGCTGTGTTTTTGTTCTGGTGTGTAATGGTGTTTAGTATGAGAGGGGTAAATGTGCCGAAAAATCAAAAAAAAAAAAAATTGATTTTTTTCACCATTGGAAGGCTTTTACTGTCAAAATCTGTGTTTTGACAAATCGGAAGGGGACAAAAATTAATATTTGTTAGCAAAAGAAAATCCCATAAGAAAAATGAAAAATTTACAGTTAGACCTGTTTAATTGCTCTCCACTTAATTGATTGTCTCGGTTGCTTGGTATTGAAAAATGGACAAATACTACTAATGCATTAAATTTTGTATTTTAATAGATCAAATATTGCATTTATTCGGTCATAATACATAACAAAAAAGTATATGCAACTAATCGGGCATGTTTGTACATACAGTGACTTTAACTTTTTAAACTTTTGACTATAACTTTTTCATTTCATTTCATTTTCAGTCACCGTATAACCAGTCATACTCGATTAGTTGCATATATTTGATCTATTAAAAAAAATATATTAAATGTATTAGTAGTATTTTTCCATTTTCCAATAACAAGCAATCGAAAAAATTAGTTAAGTGGTGGGCAATCAAACAGGTTTTACTGTAAATGTTTCGTATTTTGTTAATATGTATGCTTGTTATAGAAAAAAACTACACATTTCCTATAATATTTGGTTAGGTGCTTTTATTTTCAGTTTTTACTGTTTGGAACACCTTTTTTTAGACGAAAACAACGCAATAAAGGATATGTTCAAAAATTTGCCACTTTTCAGACCCAAAGACAAATTTTATTTTTTGAAATGAATAGTTCGACCCTTAAAACCCTATGAATACATATACAAAAATAATTGTTCTATTCTACAACAAAAATTCTGATTTTAAGGGTAACCGGCCGCCATTTCAAGAAAAGTGACTTCCAATGATCCGATTTTGGTAGACTTTTATTCTCATATGCATACAACACCCATTACTAAAAAAAACATCAACATTGTTGGAATTTGCCCTACTAAATGTCACTATGAAACTTTATTGGCTCGTCTTAAAGGTAAAGGCAGATATTTAAATCAGAATATTTTTTTTTTAAATGTTAAAAAATAAAATAGAATACTGCAAGAGATTTGTATAAAAGTACCGATTGAACTCAAATCTGAACGCAATATGAAGTTTCTGAGAAGTGAAGCAAAATCAACAACACAATCTCTGTATACTCAATTTGTATAAACAAAGTCAATTAATTGAGTTTGAAAACTTGTATGTAGATATATCAATTCTAACATTTTTTGTGACAAAATAAAAACACCGTCAACTCAAGCACTCGTTCAATCAAAGTCTCGAAGTTCAAAATAACATTTTTCGTCAAAGAGTTCGGAGGTTTGAAATGAGGGTTAGAAAAACCAGGATATTTTTTAACTTTTTGAACTTGATTTTCACCATAAATACATAATTTTTTTTCGATACCTACCCTAACAAAACTTCAACAAAATACAAAGTGGTTGTTTGTGGGGCCATAACATTAATCTAACCTTAACTTACCTTTAATTCTTCTTGACGACGATATGCATCGGCCATCATTCGTTTTTTTACATCTTCAGTGATAACGGCTTCTCGTCCTGGGGGTCCTTCACCTATCTTATTAAGTTTGACAACAACCTATAATAAATATTAATTTTTCAAAACCACAATACCAGAAAATTTGACTAGAAATTCAAACCTTTGTTTTGTCATTTGATCCGAGATTATCAGATAATTTCTTTCCTGGTATTAATTGGTGTCCAGCAAACCATAACTGAGCTTTACATGGTTCGATTACTTCCTTGGAAGCCTTTAATGAAAAAACGGCGCATTTGTCTTTAAATGAACCTATATATTTAACTCGTGTAGGTACTTGCTCGTCAACGACTAATTCAAAAGTATTTTTGGGAATGTTTTTTTATAGACGAATATTTATGTAGGAATAAGGGGGAAATTGGTTATTAATTGTAAAAACCGTCAACACAATATATCAGTTATAGACCGAAAGCCAACCACATAAAAAGTCAAGCCATTTGTGTAACTTTGTAAGTTGTATTGTAGCTTTTGAAGTTTTAAACCAAGAATCGCTTTTCTCTGTCGACTTTCTTTTTGAAAATCGTTACTTCAAATGCTCTTAACACATTAATTTCAAAAAACATGGCTCTAAGGATTTAAGCCAGAACTATATCAACATCAAACACGTTTTTTTCTTGTGTGTGCTTTTGGTTTGTGCATTGACACATTAAACTATGTAATCACTTTATTGTTCACAAGAGAAACTCCTACTCTACTCCACATATAAAAGTTTTGTATGTCTTATTTTTATAGTGGCTACCTACAATATGTCCACAGTGGTAAGTTTTTGTTTGTAATTTTGCTTAAAATTTATTATTTCTGACTTTTGAATGATTATTTCAAACCTTTTAATTCAATTAAACCTTTCATCTTTAATTCTTATCCTCGTTATCGGTATCAAACTATAAGATCAAATTCTTGCAATTCAGATTCAGTCTTGCATATTGTTTTTTTTTTTTGTATTTGTTTCTTACCTGAGTTCCAGCCAAATCCTCAGTGTTTGTAAACTCCATACGAATAACATCATGTGGCGGAAGTTGCATTGGATAGACAATAGTTACTGCTCCCCTTAACAGATTTATTGCTTCTTCAACTATCTTCAATGTCATTGGATTATTAGTTAGAACCAATTTCTAAAAAAAAATCAATAAATCTTCAAAACAAACTATTTCAACCTTTAGATTACAACCAAACTATATCCACCTTATCGATTGCATTTCTAGCATCTTCAATTGCCTTCAATAAAACTGTTCTCATATTTTCTTTAGGTTGATGTCCATTTCGTCGTCCCATTTGATCTCTATTAAACTCAAATCCTCCTGATGGAATACACTTATTAGCCCAGGTATCTTCAAGTTTGAGTTCTTCAATTTGTTCATCAGTTAGTCCTATCATTTCTGGTGGCAACATTGTTCCATGATTGGCTAAATCTTCAATATCATAGCACAAACGGTATACTTTTAATCGACCATTATAAATAGCGGTAATTTCTTGTAGCACTGAAGAAACATTTTCGGAAATGCTAGTATCAAAAAGAAATTGACTTTCATCACCACGTTTAACATGCAAACGAACCATTTTGAAAGGACTTTTCGAATGTAACTGAGGGAGTTCTAATGGTTGGAATATATATAGAATCTAGATGCAATTGAAAGAAACTTCCAGATGTTTGTTGACACTTGAATGTTTTATTGACAAAGTGTAAACAGTTGAGGATAGAAATTTGGTTGCTAAGTGATTCAATTTAAACTGAAATACTTTTATAATACCCGACAAGTGACTCGACTCTATTACAAGACGAAAAATTGGGTAGATGATGGAAAGAAATGTTGGGTCATTAAACTTTTATTACTTGTTTATCTTTGCTGTTGATTTGTAGATCTGTCGCACTAAAGCTTAGTACAAAAGGTTGTCAGATTTAACAACCCTCAGTATTAATTTTAAAGCAAATCCTACGAGTATATTTTAAAAATTGTGATTTTCATAAACGATTTTCAAATGTTTATAGGGATTATTGTAAACAAAATTTCATATCAGATTGAAATAATTGAATTTAAAGTAATTAATCACAAAAATTTGTGAAATTATATCTTATAAGATAAATGCGGCTAATTGCAATTCCAGGGTTTTACCTTGTTCCATTTGAGGTGATATAACTGTTACTGTCCCCTGACTGTTACTGTTACTCAGTCCACTGACGATATGTTTTGATTCTTGAATAAGCCCTTAAGTCCTGCTTTGACTTGTTGCTACGAGTACTACTGATAATTGTCGATTTAGAAACAAAAAACTAACATCGATTTCCTTTTAAAAGTAGCATTGGTACCACAGTGATTTGCCAAAGCAATGCTCTCCATTCGACATGACAAAAAAAAAAAATAAAACAATCATTTAGGTATTTTAGTTTATATTTAAAATTAAAAATTCATCATTTTTAATTTTTCTTAAAAAAATTGCAGATCATAATGTACTATTACATACATACATACACGTTTTTGTATACAAATAAATTACTTAAAAACTAACTAAAAATATATATGGTATGTAATTATTTTTTTTCAAACAATTTTCCACTAAGTTTCTTATAAAATAAATTTGATTTAGACATAATGTGATGTAAATTTAGTATAAATAACTGCTTTGTCTTATTAAATACATATTAAACAGAAGAAACTTAATTAAAAAAATTAAATTTGTTAGATTTTTTTAGTTTTTTTTTTATGAATAGAAAATTTGGTTTATTTTAACTTTTTTGATTTTTAAATAAAAATTTTAAAAATGTTTACTGGCTAAGAGCACACACACGGAAATTGACAAACGTTGCCCACTATAAGAGCAGATAATCGGCGAAATATTTTTTTTAATTAGAAAACTATTTCAACTTTAAAGATTTTTCAGTAAAAAATTCTGAATGAATTTGCCAGTTCAGGAAAATAAGATCTTAAGTTGGCCAAATGGTCCCACGCTGATCGAAAATCGTTCATGTGAGGGGTGATTCGATCGCCAATCCCTTTGGATCTTCAGCCAATCCAACCGACCAAAATGGATTGGATGGCTCGGTCATGCATGGCCGGCTTTTCAAATTTTATTCCGTTAAAAAGAGAGCATCCAAAATTTTATTTCCATTAAATGCAAAAAATATAGAAATGTAGCTGAGGAATCATGTTGGTGTTTATGTTTATGAAATTCCTAGAGATCCCTGAAATCTCATTTTTCTGAATTGGCCTAATACATGTTTTATGATTGATATCGTGAAGACAATGGGATCCCTGACTATTATAATTTTCTTTATTTTAAGTTTTAAAATTTGCTGTCCAAAATTAATTTTTCACACACGCTGGATTTAAGCACGCCGTTTTAAGACACAGTCGCACTTTGTTATCTCAGAAGTTTGCGGAAATTTTCCAATTCGTAAATACTGTTTGAAAGTCTGAAAATTTCAGTAAAATATTTAAATTAGTTTTAAGATTAACAAAACAAAAACATTACCTTCCAAATGCATTAAAGAGAGCTACGATTTCCGATCTTGTTAATCGAAATATCGCATCTGGCGGGGTAAACTGATTGTCCCATAGATCATGTTCGGTAGCGATTTCTAACTTCTCTGAGTAAAGCACTTTTAATGCTGTTCCTAGTCCCTGAGTCTGAAAATGTGAAAATAAAAAATAAATTAAAAAAACACACAATCAGGGATAGTTTAATGATAAGTTACTTGTAACTTTCCCCAAAGTCGACATTTATCGCAACCAACACAGTCCATTATTTTTGAAATATTTCTAAATTTTTCTTTGTAGTCGTGTTTGAGTTTAATGGCTCCAAATCCACTGGAAAAGAGGACGTGTTCATTGAAATGTGATGGAAATGCTCTGAAAAAAAAGAAATTATTTTGTGTTACTGATTTGTGATAATATTAATTCCTCATCAAAACTTACTCGACCACATTTAACAAGTCATTTATAGCCATTTTTACTTCGTTATCTTCTTCTTCGATTCCAGTGTAGTATTCTTCTCTTCTCAAATATGGTGCAGCTTTAGCAAGCGCCCTCAACTCCACCAAATATATAAAATACAAATTCTTAAGCCAATGTGGACCTTCTCCCATAGTCGTGCTGGCACTGAAACGTCTCTTAAATTCTTCCAGATTGTGACCCCATACACCTTTGGGATGTATAAAGTCACTTGAGTCCGATAATAGATACTTTGAAGCAAGATGAATGTTAATGCTAGTATGGAGTCCTGATATTAATCGATAGAAAGCCTTTTGTTCTAAGCACACATCTCGCAATTCCAATTGCGGAATAAACGTAGACAGTGATTTGGTTCTGTTATTTGCTCTAAAACAATTCTCCAAATAGATACTCTTCCAAATGCGATGGGCAGAGTCTCCTTTATAGCCAGTGTAACGTTCTGGATTGAGTAAGAGATCTACGTACTGAGCTCCGTTTTGCATGTCATCTAGTATGCAAAAATCTTCTTCGGCTTCGTCGTGAACGGCCCATTTTGCGAATTCCTTATGAACATGATCACTTATACTGGTATCTAGAAAACCTAGCTCAGTATTGAAGTCGTCGTCGGCACAACCAAGCATTTGACCTTCTTTGCTGTACTGCAATGGAATGAGATGTAAATTAAGAAAGTGAGTTGTTTTTTCTAAGTTGTAAGTAATAATGAATGGCCACAACATCGAACACATTTCAAGACAGTCTAAAAATAAGATACAGGAGTAGGAGTACTGGTCAGCAGCTGAACAAAAAACGGATATGATAAAGTTGAAGGGTGCTACAGGACCAAAATATTTTTTATATTTTTTTGTCTTGCGTTGAGTTGCTAAAAACTTTTAAAAAGGTTTGTATTTAAGGACGCATTCACGTCAAGACGATTTGAAGGTTTGTAGAGATTTTAACGGAAAATTGAATTGACAGAACCTCGTGCAGCCGGAAGTCCCTTGAACCTTGTGACAGTCCTTAAGACCGTTTCAGGGGAATGGCTCTATTTAAAGTTTGTTATTTAAATCAGCTTTGTTTATAGGGTTCAGTTTATAAGGTCCATAGACAAAAAACTAGAAAAGTCATGATAAATCAAAAGAGCTTTTTTGTCGATGTGTACATAAATATATTAGTACATATGTACATATTATATGTCAGATAACATTGTAATATTATTCTCTAACTTTATTATTTTCTCTTAACCTTTGTATTTATATTATGTATATAAAAGTAAGTAAATATGCAGGTAGAATTGATTTAGCGACAGCTGGTATTAATAATTACGGGGATGTTTGATAATTTACAATCAGCTTTTTTTATAATTAACTGGGCTATCAGTAATGAGTTTATTGTTAAATTTAATTATTGAAAACCTTTTTCTTCAAGTTTATATTAGAAAAAATAATATTTATATAAGTGTTCCCATAATGTTAACCAACATATGGGCTTCTGTTTTAGATAACGTGTTTAATTAGCTCATTTCCGACTTATTACCTATATAACTTGTTTTTTTTTCCATATTTATACAAAAATATTAATTGTCGTTATCAATCACGTTTACAAGTTATCATCAAACGAAAAAAAAGACATACTTAAGCTTGTGAATGGCCACATGTTTGTATGTATATATGCAGCTTCTTGTATGTAGTTATTATATTAAGTATTAGTAGTCTGCTTGTCTTGTGATTTTTTGTTTTCTTTATACAGGGTCATCCAATAAGATGTGATATTTTTTAATGAACAGCAGTAATTTTATAAAAATTGGTGATGTGTCTGCTTTTTTACTGCCAGGTTTTGGTTTTGGTATGATAGTGACAAAATTTTGTGAATAACAATTATTATGATATCTTTACAGTATTATTAGTGCCCATATTGGCGATATTGGCGTAGAAATTGGAGCATATACATAGATATTTTTTAAGCTGCTGCTGAACAAAACTGAGGTTTATCTTATTGAAAATTGATAAAATAATCATTTTTTATAGATATGCATGTCCCATTATTTAATTGCAATTACGAAAGTGGTAAATTTATACAAAAATAATTTTACTGAACTTGCTACTTTTGTTCGTTTCATTTCAAAAAGTTTTGTGCTTTAGCAACTATTTTTTTTGTAATATGAATTTTGTTTCCTTTGTACAATTGAGCAGAGAATCTTTTCCCACGAATCAGTTTGTTTTCGTCAAATTGACATTGACAGAAAAATGTCAAGACCGAATTCTGCTTAAACGAAAAACCGAAGCGTTGACATCATTTAGAGGCCACGTGTGGGGGCAGGTTTTTTTTGGTTTTAATAATAGGGATTATGAGTACTTTTATAATGTTTTGAAGAACATGATGGTGTAAAAACCCAAAACTGTTTTTTGTTCTGTGACTTTGCGATTTATGAAATTTTTCACAACAGTTTAGTACAATTTTTCTTGCATCCACTTTTGAGGTGGAGCAAGCTGATTGGTTTGTTTGGAACGGACAATGTGCCAAAAAACTATTGTGTGTGTGAAATTCTTTCGAACTATGAACGGAAAAAAGAAAAATTTGCTTGTCTATCGATATCACAATAATCAATCTGAAAGAGAAAAACTTTCTTATCAAAAACGTTGCATTTGCAAGTAGAATATTAGTAAATCACCAAAACACTGCCTTTTGATGTTATTCCAACCCTGCCAATTTCATCTTCAGCTGTTAAAAGTAGGAAATCGTACGGTTGTTAGGGTGAATGCAGACCAAATCTCTCAAACAAGAAAGATCGTATCTTTCGTCTTCAGATTTCATCTTTTTTGAATAAAACATAAGAAAATGAAAAAAGTGCAAATCATTTCAACAGTGAAAAACGACCTTAAATTTATCACATAAGTGATTTTGTTATATTTTTGGACTAAGTACAATGAAAAGATATAGCTTATATGTTTTTATGGACTTAAAGGGCCTCTACTGTAAGTAGCAAATATGTAAATTACTTTCTTTAAAGTTATTCCTGAAATTGGCTGTAGCGATTTAAAAAAAAAAAATAACTGCTTAATAGTTCCCCATGCCAAGTAGGTACATATGTTTATGCAATTAATAGGTTTGTTCGTTGAAGTTTGCCCAGGGTTCACCCAGGTTTTTTTCACAACCCCAAGAATTGTCAAAAAAAAACTGGGTTTTCCGGTTCTCAACAAACACCAAACGGCTATCAATTGTGTTGTTGAGATAGACAAGGAACAAAATTAAATTTAAAAATGAAAATATATGAAATGAAAAAGTTTCCCTTTTCTATTTCTATTTTTTATTATTTAAGTAAATTGGTGCATTCCTTAAATTTACATTTCAAAAACAAAAGAATCACCTGCAGCACGTGAAACCACAACACAAAAATGCATCAGAGCTCCTTCCACTTTGACATTTTGCTCTTAACCTAAACTCGGCCCAGCAAAAAACATAGTTCTACTTCAGGGCGAGTTCAGGGTTAGTTCAGGTTTTTCAAAAAAGGGCTTAGTTATTTGAAGGGCTTGGTTATTTGAAGGGCTCTCAAATAGTAATTTAATGAATCGAATCTAATGTAAACAATGAATGATAATGAAAGGATATATCAAATGATAAACTGTTTTTTATTGGTTACAGATTGCTTTTAATGGTTTAAGAGCATTATGCCATCAATACATACAATACGGCGACAATACCAGTCCTAGAACATAAATCGATTGTTGTGTGGAGATGGTCATAAGAGATGGTCAGTAGTATACATACTAATACCTGTGACACACTGGTGGTACGGATACTTTAGTATTCGTTAATGCCACAAGTGTGTCATGTTATACCGTGTAAAACCACGAGAACAAAATGGTATAAGTATAGTATCAAAACTTGAGTTTTTCTCGTAGACATAGTCTCTTAACTACACGAGCGTTTTTTTTTCCTTGGTGTAGAATTCAAGACATTAATTTCAGTAAAAAATCTATCAAAATTTACTAAACAGGATGTGTGTTATCCTCTGTGTGTTACTAATACTACAATACCCATACTATGGTATTTAAACCACCAGTGTGTCTCAGGTATAACAAGTGAAAGCTTTTGATGGAAGTGCTATTCATGGATAATGTGTGCATGTGTGGTATATTACGCTTAACCGAAAGAAGACAACTTTGTGTTTTCCAAGCATTGAATTTCGCAAGGTTGCTGATACTCCATTTAAGTTATCATTAGCTAACATTTCAGTAAGGGAAGTACAGATAACGAATATGAAGAGCTGAGAATGCTACTGTCAACAAAACAACGAATCAGATTACAAATTTTAAAAAAGAGATTTCTTATGCATGAAAATAAAGGAAGAGTGTCGGAGATAAAACGGAGCCTTGGGGAACACCAGGATTTATTTAATAAATATCAGGCTTAAAACCGTCCAAATCATCTTGAATTTAATAGTCCAGCAGGTAACTCTAATCCAATTGATTTGACTGGACGCCACACGTTGGATCAAATGAGATAATAATTATTGTTTGAATTTTGTTCACGAGTAAATAAAGAAAAAAAAAAAAAACATACACGTTCCCACAAACAAACAAACATTTCAACAGTTTTTGAATTTTCCCATAACTATTGAAACAAACAGTATTAACATACATACATAACACAGGTGTTTATAATTGCCAACAAAAAACATCTGAATATATGTGCCCATGTGGACGTGTTTGCATTGTTCATGAAAATTATTATCTAAAATGACTGCCTGTAGAAAAGTCAATATTTTTTTATTTATAGGTTAATGGATCTAATCCTTTGGCTATAAATGTTCAAAATTTTAAGAAAAAAAAAAACAAAAAATACAATATGTATTTTGAAAATTTTGGTATACAACTTCGACTGTTTGGAAGTAGTTATGTACTTTACCCATTAAAAAAATCTTAACAAATATTTCTATTCTTTAGCGAGATACCTAAATATATGAGGATGAATGGAATGGATATAGCGCTAAAATTAATTTGTAGCCTTTTGTCTCATCTTTGAATCAAATAGTTGATTATAATGAATATAAATATTTCTTTAAATAAACACATCTCTTTTGATAAATTCACACCTTACATAATTTTCTTTATATCATGGCTCTTATTTCTCTTATTAATTGAAATAAAAAATTTTAACTTGGAAAAAATATTATATTCTCACTGTCGAAAAATTTTCATCGGTAATTAACAGAAGCAATTTTTCCCTCTGAATTCTTATCAGTAGTTATTTCTACCCACTTCTAATTCAATTTACAGAATAGATACGCTTTTGGACACACATTCATTAGTACAGTCAAATTATACAAAAAAAGGGGGCGGTACATCAGAATAATTAATATCAGGCTCGACTTTGCATATGATTGATTCTTAAAGTTTAAAGCATGAACAAGATGATGTGGAATAACTATTACTTACCCTCTACCAGCGCTTTTCTCTTTTTTATGTCACCTCAATAAATTTAAATTTATTTATCGCAACTGTTTGGATAGGCAAAACATGGGGACACATATTATTCAGACTTTAATTTTAAATATTTGTTGCCCTAGGTCTAACTCTTAAAGTTTTCGGTAAAACCATCAAAATTGAAGTTTTGAAACTTTCCCTTTTTTATTTATAGACCCCTGAACAGACTTGAGACTTTAATAAAATATGCTAAAATATAAGGGAGCTACAAATAATCAATTAATTATTATCGTTATCTATGTAGAAAGATTCTTATTCACCCAAAATCAACCTTGAGACAACGACGTATGTCTACTACCAGTTATTCAACAGCCTGTTATCTTTGGTCGAATTCTTACGAAATATGAGTCCATTCACCGCCCAATTTACTAACATTCGGTCTTTTATCTAAGCCATTGGGTCGCCTAAAGATAATTTCGTGACTTAATTCAAATCGAATGGTCAACATTAAATAGAAATCACAAAACAACAAACAAGAATTAAAAAAGACGACACAAAAAAAAAAAACGAATAAAATTATCTAATTCACAATAATAGTAAAAAATTTAAATTATTTGAAGCTATTCAGACTTTCGTTTTTTTTTTTCTGTTTGTGTTTGCAATTTTTTGACTCACTTTGAAGGCAGGCACTTCATCGGTGGTTTCCTTTAGCCCGGCGGGGATATTTTTCTCTTCGCAATGTTCCACATGACAAAACTTCATAGCGCATTTGCTGTCGTCGGGCCAAAATGGGCAATCCTGCTGTAGGTTTACTTTGTAAAATCGGAAGTAGTTCTTCACCAGAAGACTCTTAAGTCGAGGATAGATCTTGACATTGTTAAAATGATCTACAGTGTCCACGTTGCAACTGCAATCGTTTATTGACCCTTTAAGCTGGAATAAGTGAATTCATTGTGATACTTCCATCGAGCTCTATCTACACTTTGAATTTTCTCGAAACTTACCTCACAGAAACAGCTTTTGTCGTCATTCGACTCCGTGGGTGAAGAAAAATAACCAAATGCTGTACAGACCAGAAAGGCCAGAAGAACATAAACAAATGAATAATCGCGGACTTGCCTTGACACTGACATTATGCTGTGCTCTTGGTGGGTCGTTGTCGTGGCTGTGTTCTTGAATAAGAGCCTTTTGCTTGGTTTTAATATTGCACTACACAAAGTTTAGATTTTTAAACCCAATTAGGTCGACTTGGTGAGTATTGAGCGGACTGTGCATTGATTCAAAAGGTTGTCTGGGATTTACAAAAATATAATTTTAACTAATTGCACTTGTACTGAGTTCTATTCCGCGGCTCTTGGTAGCTTCCGACACGACAATTTTTTTCCCGACTCACTACTTTCCTTAAATTATTGAATTTAGTTCTAGATTGTGAAATTAAAACTCGAAAACATTCACAACTTCCAGCGGTAGACACAAATAATTTTGCAGATCGAATGAAGCAACCGAAACCGTGAAGTAAAGTTAAGTGTTTAGCTCTGATTATGCCGAGAGGGACACGTACTCTTTTTAGTTGTCTTTTTAACAATTTTAGTCGTGGATTTTTGTATCGCTATTTCGCCATCGCCTGCGTTTGTTTTCGGGAGAAAGTTGGACGAGGATGACAAAACTGACAGCAACAACAACAGACACACAAAAAAAATGACACTACAAGTGTCAAAAACATATGCTTTCAGTGAGGGTTTGTGTATTGAAGTGACAGTTGTGATTGTGAACTTAACTGGTTTGCATCCAGAATATGGTAAGATAACAATGGTAATTGATGACGGAAACAGTGCTGCCAAGTTTATATATACATAATACAAAATAAATACCTAAAACAAAAACTTATATTAGAACTTGATAAGTATGCTAATAGAAAAAAAATACGCAATTATAGCAACATTAAATATTGATTTAACATGCTACTTTTTTAAAGAAAGATAAAGGTGTACTTAAAAAATTAAATTAAATAAAATTAAATTAAGAATTAAGCAAAGATAGGTATTTGTTGACAGTGTTTTGAATTGCATTTTTATTTCCGCTTAAAAGAAGTAGCATATTAAATGCAACAACAATTTAAAAATAAAAACGGTATGATTTAAGAGAGTTTGTTAAAAAACTAGTAACTTGTTAAAAACACACACACCTAATTCCCGCATAATGAACATTTCTAGAAAAAAAGGATAGATAAGGCAAGTTTTGTTTCTCATCAACTCATTGTTTTTTTTTTTTGGATCGTAAACAACATACATTTTTGATAAAAAAATAAAGCATAGCACGCAGCTGAAGCGAAATGAAAAATTTTATACAGAAATTGACACAAAGAAATCAGAAACGAAAAATTTCGTTGTGATTTTTGTTATGTAGTACGCAACTCGATAGTGGTGATACTTTTTTTTTAAATAGTTTTTATGGTAATAATCCCACTAAAATTCCACTCCCCAAAAAAACACATGTTCACCACAGATTTTTTTTTATTATTTGGATTATTAGAAGGTTTTTTATAATACAAATTCTATATACTACTGAAAAAATCAGCCAAGTAAAAGACTTAGCATTAAAGTTGGACTTGTTGAATTATTGATTCAAAATAGCTTTTTATGGCCTTTAGTCCTACTAATTGGCGTTTCGTCAAGCTTACTCACTTGGACTCATCAGTGACGTAGTGAGGGCCTTGTCATACGCAATTTGTATTAAGTTCAGTTCAGCTTGAATGAATTCTTTTACAAAAATCCACTGTAAACTATATCCAACAAGAATAGAATTCCAAATCAATTATTGTTATTGATTATTGTTTTTTACGACAAACGAACCATTGATGCCAAGTTTCATCAATGGACAATTATTTTCAATTGGTTTTTGGTAATATTTAACTTTTTGTTCTGAAAATACAGTCATCCTAACATAAAAATGACAATAACTTTTTGCCCGGAGGTCGTATTGACTTGATTTTGGTATCATTTAATTTAGCATTAAAAACTACCTTAAAAACATGTTTCACATTAAGCATGTGTGGTTATTATAAGGTTAATTTTTCTGTTTAATATCCAAACTAACAAAATTGCTCCGCATTTCAGAAATTAAAGTGTTATATATTTCTATAGCACTCCATATTTAGCCCTCTGACAGAAAGTAAATACCTTATTGGAGCATTACTGAATCCTTAAATATTTTCTGGTGCAAATTATATCAGGCTGACAGAAGCGATATACCAATGTTTCTTTAATCTCTCTATAAAGGCTCCAAGAGCGATTCGCAGCGAATCATTCACAATAGAAAAAAATATGAAAAATACACAACGCTAAACAACAACAAAAATTCGTCGTCGCTGCGGATCCGCGTTGGTTTGGGAGAGCCTTAATGCTCTTATGAAATAACCAAGATTCTTTCGCTTTAATAGTCATCCCATTAAATGATTATACAATCTTTATTTTAGTCTTTATTTCTTTATTGCTTGTATTAGTGAATATGGTGACGCCAAGCTATAATCGTCCATTTTATAGTTTATATTCAATTTAGCACCTGAGAACTTACATATATTTCTTATTATAGTCAATGTTTAACGTTGGTATTAATTATTTAATTAATCCTTTATATCTGTATTTGTTTAATTAAAATTTTTTGTTTTTTATAGCCATACCAATCTATTACTTTACATTTTTCTTGAAAAAAATTTTTTTCTTATTAATGCAAGATTCTTGTCTCATACAAGACAATTCAAGATAAAAATGATTCCAATGCATATCTGAGATTTGTGGAGCGGTTAGCAAGTAAGACAATTGGTTCAGAGGGACACGGGTTTGATTCCTGGTTCTACCAACAAAGTTTTTTTTATTTTATTTAATGTGAACTTCTTTAAGACTCTTATAATTAATTCCATAAAGGTACAATAGGAGTTAAAAAAGGTCACCTTTTTCACTCTATGGAGTTTTATGCAATACTTATATGCACAGGTTGAATGAAAACGAAAAGCATCTATTGAGGAATATAGAAGCGAAATTGTTAGTTGGGACACACCACAACTTTTCCCCCTCTACCCTTTAAAAAAAACACCCTTCAATACGAATATTTTTTATAGACTTTATTAATTCTTCATTCTCATGGTACATATGAAACGTTTTCACCAAGTTTCATGGTGGTACTTATTTCTTTTTAACTCGGACGCCTTTCTGTACTATTTAACCTGTACTATACAAAAAAAATTATTTCCTGGCGCCTTAGTTATCATACTCTTGCCATCGGTTTGAAATCGCACCATCTCTACAGTGACATAATGGCTTATTACGTATCGCCCAGGGAGGCGAAAAAGCTGGTTGGGGCCTTGGGTCTAGCAAGGGCAACTATTGATTTTTTCTAGGGCCTTGTCCGTTAGGTAACCTTTTGCCTAGAGAGACAACAAAAAAATGAAAGGTCGTCTCGACTGGGATTTGGTCCTGCGATCATCTGGATTACCAGTTCAACATTCTAGCCACTGAGCTATACCGCAATACAGTCTATTTTGTAATGTTGAAAGTGAAAAACTAACGGGTGATTTTTTAGCTGGTTTGGTTTTGGCAACACTGGTTTTGACAGCTGACGTGTGTTTAGTACCTTGCGTCACTGTCAAACAGCTTCAGTTTGGTTTGCAATTTAACCATGGATCGTCTTACAAATGAACAACGCTTGCAAATTATTGAATTTTACTATCAAAATTCGTGCTCGGAGGATCCGCTTTTTTATCGAAAAATTGTGTTCAGCGATGAGGCTCATTTTTGGTTGAATGGGTACGTAAATAAGCATAATTGCCGCATTTGGAGTGAAGATCAGCCAGAAGCATTGCAACAGCTACCAATGCATCCCGAAAAAGCCACTGTTTGGTGCGGTTTATGGGCCGGCGGCATTATTGGGCCATATTTCTTCAAAGATGATGCGAATCGCAGCGTTACTGTCAATGGTGAACGCTACCGAGCGATGATAACAAACTTTTTTTTGCCCGAAATGGAAGTTCTTGACTTGCATGATATGTGGTTTCAACAAGACGGTGCCACATGCCACACAGCACGCGAAACAATGGCGCAATTGCGAGGCGAGTTTGGTGAACAGTTAATTTCACGTTTCGGGCCGGTCAATTGGCCGCCTAGATCGTGCGATTTGACACCATTAGATTATTTTTTGTGGGGGTATGTCAAGGCTAATGTCTATAGGGACAAGCTTCGATTGACGCACTGGAAGCCAACATCCATGCATTCATTCGTGAGATACCGGCCGATATGTGTGAAAGAGTATGCCAAAATTGGACTCAGCGGATGGGCTACCTGAGACGCAGCCGCGGTCAACATTTGCATGAAATTATCTTTAAACAATAAATTGCAAGGTTCAAACTATCGATTCAAATAAATATTTCATTCATTTTTTTGAATTTTTTGTGTTTTTTTTTTTTAAAGTTCTAAGCCTCTTAAAAAATCACCCGTTATATACCTACTTTGGTTTTTCTAACTATTGTATTTGGGTATAAAATATTTTGTTTTTTACATATGGGTTATTTGTGATAAAAAGACTCGTCCAACAAGTTTTATCTAGCAATGGCCTCACTAGTATTTGAGTATTTGACAAGGTTTCCTTGTCTAGATTACCCCTACCGAAGCCTTTTCAGGGCCTTGACGAAAAATTGCCATTTTTCCAGGTTGGACTTCGTGTTCACAGAGATTTGTTCGCAAGTTTTTCAACGGAGGGGAAATTATTTACCCTCTCATTGCGCTCTCTCGATGCAACTTTTTTGAGTTAACAAACAGGAATTTGTAACAATTTGTGAGAATTTGTGAGAATTTGTGAAAATTTGTGAAAATTTGTGAAAATTTGTGCAAGAAATTTCACAATAACCAACGCAGGTAATAAAAACCCTTCAAAAGCATAAATAGCTGAATGAATGAATGCATTATTTCAAATCCTTCAACAATCGGTAGTTCAAATCATTTGTTTTCAAAATTAGTAATTGCTTTACAAATATTCACAATATTTATTTTTGAATGTTTGTGTTAGACTATAAAAAAACGCTTCGTACAAGACAAACCAAACATTTTCTCACCAAGTTGCAAGCTGGTCACCCTAGGAAGGTACATATATCAAATTGTTTTAAACACAAAGTAAACGTTCTGAAAAATTAGGCAAACTCCTTTTCCTTTCTTAATTAAAAACAATGTCCAATAGTCTAGTAGCTAATATCTTATTCGTATAGAATGTTAAATGCTTGAAATGTAGACAATTAAAGACTTTGTAATATCCCATAAGAAGATAATCTGCTAGTCATTTGCAAAGAAGACTAATTGTTCAAAGATATACTCTTGCCCTCAAAACAAACAAAAACTCTAACCAGAGGCATTTGATGGGATGTATTGTACACAGCGGGAGTCGAGTATTAAGTACCTCCTGTCACCAGACTGTTGGTTGTTGTTGCTGTATATTATGGCATTCTCGCTACATAATTATCCAATTCCCATGGACTTTGCACAAAATGCAGATTTCCATCACCTGTAGTAGCCTCTGTAGCTGAGCTATAGTCATCATCAACAGGTAGGTAAATAAATCCAAATTTAGCCGACAGGTATTATTTTGTATCTGCGGTTGCCTTGTTTTGTTGTACTCAACTTCTACCGTGTCTCTTGGATTGATGGTTGTTACTATTTTTACCTTTTCGCCCACCGTCCACCGATGATGTTGATGATGATGAAGATGTGATGACGGTTCTTTTACTTGTTCTTATCGCTTTCTTCTCTGCACACAAACAAACACACCTTGTTGGTTGTTTGATTTGGTCATATGTACGTTTCGAGCGTTGTTGTAGTTCTTCTTCGTTTTCTTGAATCCCGAACCCGACAAGTCTTTCACTGGTTCTTCTTCATGCCACGAGCACGACTTAGCACAGCTGGAGACCTTCTTCAGGAATTCAATGGCCAAGAAGACTTCAGTATGTTTTAAACTTTCGAGCTGTTCGCTAACGTTCTTAACTCGGTCTCCGTTTCTCTACTCTTTGCCGTATTGGAGAATTACATCCTATATGTAGATAGTTTTTGTATCTATAGTATAAAAATTGATACACTAATTAATTTATTTATTCAAGGAGAACTAACGGAGTGACAAAAGAAGAACCACAAGAAGAAGAGAAAGAGACTTCTTTAACAGTGTTTCTACGTGTTTTGTGTGGTATCTTTAGCTTTTTTTTCAAAAGTGAAAAAGTAGAAATTACCGTTAGAGTATCTTTCTGCGGTATTTATCCTAATTAATTTGTATATGTATACGCCTGCGTAGATCGAAGACTATTTCGCGTTGTGACCGCGACGAAGACGACGTGTTAAAATCCGTTCCGAGTGCGGGTGGAATTCTTAAAACCGATCGCCATTGTTTTTGTTATTTTATCTTCGAAAAAAAAAGTTCGTTCCCGTTTGGATTTTCTCTTGTGTAGGTATTTTTTTTTTTTAATTTGATTATTCGTTGTTGTTGAGTGTATGAAACTATTGTTCCTATATAAACTGCATTTATGTGACATACTTTTCTGAAATTGGATTTGATTCTCAATATTCTCGAAGAGACCTGGTTATGGACTCAAATGAAGACTTCAATTACTCGATCGCAAGTATCACAAGTTAATTATTATTTAATTGAGAACTTCCGATCCGAAGATGGACAGTGAAATTATTTTTGTTGTTTTTCCTTCTTCATAAAGATGACGTTGGTTTGGGTTGGATATGATAAAAAAATGTTAAATGAAGATGCAAGAACTTATTCATCATAAAAAGTGGAGGAAGAACATAATAAGCGTGGACTTTCGCTGGAAAATGTTTGCACATAAAAACCATCACTCTGATACCTACCTACACTTATTATGTTGAGGTTTTTTTTTTTTTGAGATTTTACAAAATAAATTTTGCTTTCAACTGTTTGATAATTATAGAGAAGTGTCATCTCGAGTTGAAGGCAGATAACTTGACCTAATTATGGTTCGCGGGGTTGTGTAACCGGTTATTGTTCTACTTTTTGTGTAATGTCTTAAAGATTTGTTTTTAATTGTAATGATTGTTTATTGCCTATAATTACTATGAGTGATAACGGTATAAGGACATTATACATAATTGCAGAGATAAAAGTAAATACATACAACTCAGAGTTGACCCACTTAATTTTGTGACCATCTTTGGGACATTTTAGAAGACTATTTTTGTCCACAACTGAAGCAATTCATCGTGTCCAGGGTCAGACAGAAGAAAGCGAGAGAAGTCGGCTTTTTAAGAGTTTTACTCCAGTCAATTGGTTTTATAATATTAAAATATATCTTTTTTTAAAAAATAGAACAGAATATTTACAATAATTTACATAATAACGGTATTAGGAGACACAATTTTGTATAGAATGGGCTAGTAGTTATCCTCGACCCTATGAATACTTGGGGAAAATAAAAACTAAAATTTAACAGAAATTGATCAACCACCAGGTTGTAATTTTCCAAAATGGTTGATCATGCTAAATATTTAACAAGATTTGGGATTGAAAAGCCACCTTGTTATATCGGGTTTTTCAATAAGAGCGCTACAAAAGTTTTTTTTTTAAATAAAACAAAAATGGATTTTGATATCAATAAATTCTTTATTCCTGTGAAAGAACGCTCGATCCCATTATGTATGAAACTCGATTTCTTTTGCATGGCCACCACGGGCACGCTTGCAGAAGTCCAGACGCTGAACCCAATTTTCGACGGTTTTCAAGCATAAATCGGCCGATACTGCTGCAATTTCACGTTCGATATTCGTACGAAGTTCATCAACCGTCGCTGGCTTGTTGGCGTAGACCATAGACTTGACGTAGCCCCACAGGAAAAAGTCTAACGGCTTCAAATCACACGACCGAGTTGGCCAAGCGACTGGACCATTTCGTGAGATAACACGTTCTCCAAACTTTGGTTTCCAATAAATTGATTGTGACATTCGCTGTGTGGCTTGTGGCGCCGTCCTGTTGGGACCACATGTCCTCCAAGTCCCTATCATCCAATTGGGGTCAAAAATATTCGGTAATCATTGAACGGTAGCGATCCCCATTTACAGTAACGTGCCGGTCTTGATCATCACGGAAGAAGTACGGCCCAATGACGCCGTAATTTTTTCGGGATGCAATGACGATTGCTGCCTGACCAATATTGCATATTTTGTTTATTGACGAAGCCATTCAGCCAGAAATGAGCCTCATCGCTGAAAATGATTTTTCTATGAAAATCCGAATAATTTTCAAGATGTTGCTCAGCCCAATTCACGAACATACGACACTTCTGGTGGTCAAGTGGCTTCAGTTTTTGCGTTAATTTAATCTTGTAAGGGTGTAGGCCAAGATCTTTTCGCAAAATTCGCCACAACGACGTCACAGAGATGCCCAACGCTTGAGGATGACGTGTGAGAGACACATTTGGGCTTTCTGCAACTGAAGCCTTAAAGGCAGCAATATTCTCGACACTACGGGCACTTCTTTATCTCACTGGCACGGGAACATTTTGTACTGTGCCTGTGGATTCAAATTTTTCCACTAGACGCTCAATTGTTGATTTTGGCTCGTTGTTGGCTCGTATATCTTTCCATCATGAAATGCAAAAACCTTACTGAAGAGAAATGTCAAAAGAGCAGCAAGAAATATGGCGTCCTTTGCTGTCCCTGTCGCTCTACTTTTGTAGCTTCCCTGTTGAAAAACCCTTTATATCAACATGATTTGCCTGATAAAATCTGCATGCATATTGTTATGCAAATCTTTCAACTTAATACCTTATACCTACGTCTTTTTAAAAAATACTATAAGATCAATATGAAAATTAAGACAAATTAACTTGTTTTACTATAAAACTGTCACGAATCGCCTATGTAATTTACATTACTCAATGTTTTATTAAATAAATTGGAGTATTAAGTTCAAGATCAAGAACAAGGATGTAATCGTATCAATAATGTAAACTGCTATTTAAAGAAATGCTAATCTGTGTAGTTTAACTAGAGGTCATATTCCGTGTTTATATAACAACCGGGTTGAATCAACACGGTTATTGATAACCTTTAACTACAATCTGTTTGTATTTAAGTGTTTAATTTGAAGCAACAAGATAACTTCATAATTTTAAATGTTTTAAAAATCAAAAAAGAAAATATTCTCAACGACTCAATTTTTATTCGAAAGGCAATGGAAAAACAAATCGAATAAGTTAAAATTGATTTGTTTTGGAGTTGTCTAGTTTTTGCTACATTTTCTTTTTGGTAAAAATATATGGTGGCTTCGTTTTCTTCAACCTACAAACCATTGCATCAAGTGTTGTTTTTCAATTAAATATAGTATTTAATAAGACGAAGCACCATTTGAGAGTCAAATCTCCAAAGATTCGGTACGTACCTTAAACAATATTTGAAATTCTTCAAATTTTTCACGTGCGGTGCAAAAACAAAATTGCGTTTTTCTATTTTAGAGTAAACAAATCTGAATTTTTAGAACACAAAAAGGCGTGGAATTTTTTGTTTGTTACTTCTGCATCAAAAAAATATTTCGTAAAAAAGTGGAGTTATCGGGTTTTTTGACCTCTAGATGCTGCATTTGAAATACAAATTATGGATTGACTTTGAATTAATAAAAAAATCTGCAATTTACTTCAATTAAACTTCAAATACATTTCATTTAATTAATCTTGCGTGCATCCAATTTTGTTCACATTATTACTTAGGCAGTTTAGTAACCCTAGGCGGTTAGACCAGGGGCCTATTTCAGTGCCACTACAACAAAGCTGCATCAACTAGATCAACTACTTCGTTTATCTAAAAAAAAGTTTATTAAATTAATAATGCAACTGATTTTCTTGGAGACAAAGTTGTAAAATGTATCTAGTTTATGTTATTGATGTAGTAGCTAGTAGCACAGAAATAGTAGCCCAGAAAAATTAGACAAAAAAATGGCACAGCTAAGAAAAAATTCCGACAAATCTGATTTTAGTGGAGAGCTTTGTTTTGACGTTTTAGACATTTTCTGAAAAGTTCCATAAATTTGGGACGGGGCTAAACTTTTTAAGAGGGGTTAAATGGGAAAAATTATTTTTTTTGTTAATTTCTCGAAAACTATAAGTACATATATATTTGAAAAAATGTGAAGGTACAAATTCTAGCTTATGTTATTCTACACAAAAAAAAATCATACACTTTTTCATACCAGCAATAGATTCTGAGAAAATCACTCAAGAACTTCACGGTGGATTAAATTTTGTCAAAAAAATTATTAAAATTTCATTAATTGATGGGCTAAAGTTTTTGTACGATTTGAGTTTGGCTTCATCTCCTCTTTATAAAACTAAGTTCTTGGGATACCCGGGGTAACGGGAAGACCGCCATCTTGAAAAAAGAGTGATTTGGTTTTTGTTCAACAATATCATGAAATTTCTTTTTACAAAAAAATAATGAAAGAATTACATTTAGACTTGTGTCAGACAAAAATAATGAAAAAATTATATTTAGACAATAAAAATGTCTACAAAATAAGCTACAAACGAACTGTGTGGGTTAATTAATCTTGAAGTCATAGCGTGTGAAAGTTACACTTTTGAGTTTTTTGTTAATATCTCAGAAAATTTAATTAAAAAAAGGACTATTGAGATTAATGCTTATAAAATTCTGAACAAAAAAGATTAAGGGCCAGTTTCAAGACTTACGGATAAAGTCTCGGAAAGCCTATTCGGAACTTTTTTGACAGTTTAAGTTAAACTTTTGGTTTCAAATGTCTCGGATAGTGATATCCGACTGATAAAGTCTCGCATATAGCATATCCATCGGTTCAAGTGACTATTAAATATTTTATCCAGAAGATGCCTAGCTGCTATGAGTTTTCATCGTGATATTTTGAATTTCGCTTTGAATTAATCCATCGTAGTTCATATGGAATTTTAATATTAAAAAACAGTGACATTTTAAATTAAAACGATAAGGATTTTTGTTTTGACAACAAAAATTTAATTTTCAGTATGTTTTTGATGTTTTATGTTGTTCTCAAACTGTAAATTTATCCACCGGTTAGTTTATCCGAGACTTTGATGATGAAACAGAAATAAAATAACAGCCACTTTTATCTGCCGGATATCGCTATGTGTCGGATATCAATCCGACACTTTAACCGGAACATTTGAAACTGGCCCTAAAACATTTTTTTCGTATGAGCAACAGATTTTGAGAAAAACGCTCATTACCATTTTTACCGAAGGCAAAATGAAGACAAAAAATTCATCACAGAGAAAAGCTCTTATTATTGAGGTTTGTGCACGTGTTTCTTGAAATCTGTTGCTCCTACAAAAGGATTATAATCTTTTTTGTTCAGAGTTTGATGAGCATTTATCTCATTATTATGTTTTTTAATTAAATTTTCTGAGATACTAACAAAAACCGTTATTTGTTAATTTACAGTACAAAATCAGAAGTGTTACTCTGACACGCTATAACTTCAAGATCAATAAACCTACGGAGTTCGTTTATGGCTTATTTCTTAAATAATTTTACTGTGTAAATGTAATTCTTTCAATATTTTGTTGTAAAAGGAAACTTCTTGGAGTTGTTGAACAAAAACCAAATCACTTTCTTTTTCAAGATGGCGGTCTTCCCTTTACCCAGGGGACTCTAAAAACTTGGTATTATTACGAAGAGATGAAGCCAAACTCAAATCATACATAAACATTTTTCCCATCGATTAATGAAATTTTTATAAATTTTTTGACAAAATATACTCCACCGTGAGTATTTTTTTTTAAAAATATATTGCTTGTATGAAAAAAAAGTATGTTAATCTTTTTTGTGTAGAATAACATAAGCTATACAATACCTTTACCTTGAAATTTTTTTCAACAAAAAACAAAAAGGTTTCGAGAAATTAACAAAAAACTGAATTTTACCTCCCCTAAAAAATTTAGCCCCATCTTAGATTTACGGAAATTTTCAGAAAATGCTTAAGACATCAAAATAATGCTCTACACCAAATTTCAGCTTTGTCGGAATTTTTTCGAAGTGATAGTCTAATTTTCCTGGTTCGCCATCCCTGTCCTAGGGATTGCTTCCCCCATGTAAAGAAACATGACAATCAAGCCCGTTGCGGGTTTTGGTGAGTTTCAGCAAGCTATAGCCTGAAGAATCGGTGGGTATTTTTAAATCATTGAAGAAATATTTTTCATTACACAATCACTTGGTTGAGGAAAGGCTAACGCCTTTAAAGGGTGTGGTCCTTCCTTTACCCCTACTTAAAAAATCATTCGTTCCCAACGCTCGTAGGAGCAGTGGCTTCATACAACGTCTTTTTTAAGGACGTTGGTGTATTTGTCCACTCGTTTGGTCAGGATCGCTATACACCATTATTTGGTTGAGGAGAGGCCGATGTTCTTTAAGGGTGTGATTCTTTCTTTACACCCACTTGAGAAATCATCCCTCTACCAGGCCCGTAGGAACAGTGGCTTCATGCAACGTCCGGTGGATGAGTTTGATAGGTCAGTGGTTGGTTGGTGTATTTGTCCGTTCGTTTGCGGTTGGAAAAGTTTTCAATTTCGTGGTCAGGTGGTAAAAAAAGCTTGGGAGTTTTCAAGCCATTTGGTGGCGTTAGTGAATTTCAACAGGTTCTTACTTGAAATGTTAGAAAATTCTTCCAAGTCGCTGAAGAAGTGTCTCCCTAGAAGCTTGTTTCTCAGATGGTATAGCGCAGGGCATTGACACAGGTAGTGAGGAGTATCCTCGTATATCTCTACGTCACCACATCCCCTGCATAGGTCACCCAAACTAAAATTCATATTTCTTTGTGGTAACTCAGGCTATTGTGGCCAGTGTTGCCATAATCTCAAATTTAATTATGCTAGATTTAAAAAATCGTGTAGGAGCTCAAAAAACAGAATGCTAGATTTCAAAATCCATGTTATGTACCTACCGATTTTCCCTTGCATAACATTGGTTATCAACGATTAAAAAATCAGCTATGGATAAAATTAAGCTCTTTGTCAAACAACAAATCTTTCATTGTGTCAATGAATTTAATTCATAATTCAACTAATATCACAATAATTACTTAACACATATTTAATTAATCAAAAATTAGCCCTGATATTATCAAATTTGGAGTTCATAAGTTCAAAACTTTATGTAAGTTACCAAATCAGCTCTTAAATCTAGATCTAGAGTACATAATCATATATTTTGTAAAATCGAATCTAGCATTATAGAATGCTAAACAGAGACAGACAATGCTAAAAAAACATTAAGCATAATTTAAAAAATTCAAAATGCTTTTCACACCTGTATTATGCTAAATCTAGCATTTATAATACCAATATGGCAACGCTGGTGGTGATGCTCATGAGAAGAAATAGAGAGAGACTTTTTACTCAGTTGTTTGTTGAAACTAGGCCATAATTTTCTAGTTATACCAGAGGTATTGAGTGACCTCCATCGCATCGCCGGGTACATAAATATAAGTATCAGTTTGCTGGGAAAAACCCAGCCAGGGCTGCCAAAATGAGTGACACCGAAATATTCGTACTCCCATAGCATTTACCGTACTCCTAGACTCCCCTCACCCTTATTTTACTCACTTTGAAATTTTTTGAACATTTTCAATAATCATTCAGAAGTTTTATATGAGAAAATCATGTAAGAAGTTAAATAAATTTTTTAATTTCTATAACTTTGGTAGAAATTAATAAAATTTGTGTTTAAATTTTGTATCCATTATTATTTTTTTTTTTCAAAAAGAGTACAATTAAGGGAGTACGAATACTCCATTTCGGTAACCCTGTTAGCAACCCGGCTAAGAAAACAATTTAAAAGAATATAACCGGCTTTAAGGGCCATTCACATGAGAGCAAAAAACAAACGACAAATAAACGAACAAAATGGGATTTTACACATTTTTTATAAACCAATATTCTTCGCTTTTATGCGAACGGTCTTTTAAAAAAAGCTTTCACATGAAAATGAATTGTTTTTATTAAAATATCCCTTTTTGTGACGTTTTTAATAATTATTAAGATACCTAGTGTAGGCTCTTGGTCTGATTTTTGTCTATTATATCATGTCTATTTTGTAACGTGAAATTTTCACCAAGATTCCAAAATATATGTTCATTCTTCTAAGGTTTCTGACAGCAAATTTTGAAAATTCTCAGGCAATCTTACGTTAACAAATAAACCTATTATTAAAATAGTAATGTTTCGGTATCTAATTGATTTGAATATAAATTAAATTTGTGCTTTATCTATTGCTAAAATAAGTATTGAAAAATTGGGCCTTAGTGATACATGGAAGCATATTTTGCGACTGATGATTTCAGTGACTTTCAAGAAGTTACCGGAGAATGCCAGTTATATTTATATTTTCGTATTTGGCTTCATTTTTACTCTATTTTTATTTACCTTGCCCTTTCAGTAAATACTTACAAAGTCCCAAACAAAACTTCAATCGTGAATATAATTATTAACATTAGTTAAATATTTTCTTTTTGTAAGAAACTATGATTTTTTAAAGTTTTATTTGATCTTTTTGGTATTGTGTTGATGACAAAAGCATATAGCACCAAAACAGAGGTGGGAAGAAATCGAGTAGTGTTAATTAAACTGTTTTGTGTAACTGTTTGTATGTCACTATCACCGCCACAACAATGTGTTGTTTGTCACCAATAACTAGTTGCGTCTTGTGTTTTCCGTACCCGTATACACTCCCAAATCATTCGAGCATACAACAAGTGCTAACCTGGAAAAGGGGAATTCTGTCATTGAAATAAAGTACCTACCTACTCAACGACACATACCGAGTTGGGAATGTTCGTTTGCTAGCTGGCCTAGTCGTAACCCAGATACATTACAAATGAAGCCCATAGGGAAACACGGAATCAGAGATTCTTAAACAATTTCAAAATAGCAGAGACAGAATGGTAGTAGCAAATATACACAGTGGAAGCTATGTTTGAATTTTTAGCAAATAGGTTAGAAGACTATAAGTTGTGCCAAACTACTTTTGGCACGAGCTTGAGACATTCCTGTTTTTGTCTTCATTTTTTATAAGTAGTCAGCAAAACGGAAGAGCATTCCACTAGTCAACTATGAATTAGTAAGATTCTCGAGTTTATAGCTCGTCTTGTCACCCATCAAGTCTTAAAGCTCCAACTTCCACGTCCGTCTGCCATCATCGGCCATCATTATTCGGCTTTGAAAAGTGGTGAAGTGCGTAAATGGATAGATAATATGCGGCAATAGCAGCATGCAACAGTTACACTGTCGGATGTGTTTTGTTATTATAAGTTTGCACATTATGTCATTACCAATACCACATGATTTCTTATAACCGTTATGCTTGAAGAGCAGAAGACAAAAATAAGTCATAAAATACCAGTTTAACTAGGCTTCTGGGTAGTGTTAAAAGGAATTCCATCTTTACATAAAATTTTGCCTACGGAGACATGGGCGTTTGGATTCTATAGTATGATTATTAACCGTAGCTAAATGGTTGTGCATTATTTTCTGATTATACGAACTGAGTATGGGATGGGGATAAGAGTGGAAGAGAAGATGAAAATTGATACAAATTGCATGTAGGTCTATATAAAAGAGGTGGCATAATTCCGTTTATGAATATTTAATAAATTTGATAATCCTCAATTGATGGAGAAATAAATGTGGGTTTTTTCAGTTCAATCACATAAAAAATCTTCTTAAAAATCATCTTCTGTGCTGAAAACTTTATAATTTTAATAAATTCTTCCAATAGTCTTAGAGCCAGTTCCAAATTTTGAGCGGGAAAACATAGTCAAATAAAATGCACGACTGAATCGCACGTACTTGCTCTTATATTCAAGTTGCTTGGAATTAAGAACTTTTAAAATATGAAAGTAATTATAAAAAAAAAGTATAAAGTACAAAAAGCATTTTATTCGTTCTTTTAATTTATAAACAACTAGTTAAAAAACTAAGAGCTCGAAAACAAGTATGTTATTTGATTACTTGAAAAAATATGTAAATATGCAAAAATAATATTAAAATCGTTGCAGCGGTTTTCTTAAAGACTAATTTTTATGTATAAAATTTTAATAATATCGGGTTGTTCAATAAGAGCGCTACAAAAGTTTTTTTAAACAAAATAAAAACGGTTTTGGATATCAATGAAATTCTTTATTTCTGTGGAAGTACGTTCGATGACATTATGTATGGACCTTGATTTCTTTTGCATGGCCACCACGGGCACGCTTGCAGAAGTCCAGACGCTGAACCCAATTTTCGACGGTTTTCAAGCATAAATCGGCCGATACTGCTGCAATTGTACGTTCGATATTCGTACGAAGCTCATCAATCGTCGCTGGCTTGTTGGCATAGACCATAGACTTGACATAGCCCCACTGGAAATAGTCTAACGGCGTCAAATCGCACGACCGAGTCGGCCAAGCAACTGGACCATTTCGTGAGATAACACGTTCTCCAAACTTGGTTTCCAAAAAATTGATTGTGAAATTCGCTGTGTGGCTTTTGGCGCCGTTCTGTTGGAACCACATGTCCTCCAAGTCCATATCATCCAATTGGGGCCAAAAATATTCGGTTATCATTGAACGGTAGCGATCCCCATTCACAGTAACGTGCCGGTCTTGATCATCACGGAAGAAGTACGGCCCAATGACGCCGCGCCGCCGGCCCATAAGCCACACCAAACCGTAATTTTTTCGGGATGCAATGATGACTCATGGAGTACGTGTGAATTGCTGCCTGACTACCGCATATTTTGTTTATTGACGAAGCCATTCAGCCCAATTCACGAACATACGACGCTTCTGGTGGTCAGCTCAGTGGCGGCTTCAGTTCTTGCGTCAATTTAATCTTGTAAGGATGTAGGCCAAGATCTTTTCGCAAAATTCGCCACAACGACGTCACAGAGATGCCCAACGCTTGACAACGACGTGTGAGAGACACATTTGGGCTTTCTGCAACTGAAGCCTCAGCAGCAGCAATATACTTGACACTACGGGCACTTCTTTGTCTCACTGGCACGGGAACATTTTGTACTGTGTCTGTGAATTCAAGTTTTTCCACTAGACGCTCAATTCCACTGACTCCGAATTTCGGTCGTAAATTTCAATAATTTCGACTCGTTCTTGGCTCGTATGTCTTTCCATCATGAAATGGCAAACCTTACTGAAGAGAAATGTCAAAAGAGCTGCAAGAAATATGGCGTCGTTTGCTGTCTCTGTCGCTCTACTTTTGTAGAGTCCCTTTTGAAAAACCCTTTATTTAAAAAAAGTTTTTGGCATGCCAATTTTGAGTATGCATAAAAACCTTGTTTCAAAAAAATTAATTTACTCGTTTTTGAATTATTGAGTCTTCAAAAAAAATTTACATTTTTTTAAAACCCAAAATTAATTTTTTTTTTAAATTTTGATATGCAATATTATTAATATTTTAAAAGAGCTTTTGTGTAAGAATTTTGATAGAAAATGTTTGAGCCTTTAATGAGAAAATCAAAAGTTAAAAAACATATTTTCGGTACATTTTTTTGTATCAAAATCATAAGAGCTATTTTTTAGATAAGGCTTTTCATTTATGGTTGTAGGGCAAGTACCGTTATGTTTGGTGCTCAAACAAAATTTACAATTTCCCCTCCGAAAGCTACAAGAAAACCTTATGTTCAAAATTTGAAGAAAATTGCTTGAGTGGCTTAGGCTGTAGGTCAACATACGGACAGATAGACAGACAGACAGAATTGTGCCATCCACTTTTTTCGTTCTAATAGTCGATTTCTATGTTTCCGCGCGAAACTTTTTATTTCGTCCCAAACTATAGGAATCCTGAGATCCTTGTGAAGATCTTTGATTCTAATATACCACGGAGCATTTACAAATGACCTTAGCAATTTATTTTCAAACGTTTGCAAGTTATTTAAGTTTGTATCGCAGGTACAACCCTAAAGTTGTATGCCATAAGTCCAAACAGGTTTAAGAACCTGTCGGTATAAAATCAATTTATTTTCAATACTAAGCTTTGAATATTTACCGAGTAACCACATCATATCTCTTAATTTACTTTTCAGTTCTTCGCATTTCTTTTTTTCGTGTAGCTTCCATTTTATTTTCACGTCTAGAGTCATTACCAGATACTTTGCCTCATTTGCAAATGGAACACGAGCGGTATTAAGAAAGACGGGTAATCTATTTATTTTTTATACGTAAAGTCCACGTGAACTGACTTTAATTGGATGCTATTCGCCATGTTTTTGTCGACTTATTGACATTATTAAGAGCATTTTGTAATTTAATTGTGGCGTCACTAATCGTTTTGATTATTGCTATGTTGCAGTATCATCAGCAAACGTGGCAACGATAGTCTCATCTGTTTGAGGTATACCGCGTGTAAACAAAAGGTACAGAACTAGACCTAATACACTTCCTTGTGGTACCCCAGCCATTATTTTTTTGAAATCAGAATAGTCATTTCCGTGTGTTACACTTAGACACTTAGTCTTTCATTTAGATATCCGTTTAGAATATTGTAAAGTCCGTCAGGCAGAACTTGTCTTAATTTAAATTAGAGGCCTTCGTGCCACACCTTGTCAGACGCCTGCGACACGCCCAAAAAGACAGTCGACATTTAGACAGTTGCTTCTAAATCCGAGTTGAGCTTATGTTCAGGTATTAATTGTTTCTCTTCTATTATCGGTTGCAGGCGCAGGAGTAGTATTCTTTCAAAAACTTTTTATATTAAAGGAAGAAGCGAGATTGGCCTGTAAGACTTCTTTTCGTAAGATGGTTTGCCAATTTTCAAAATCATTATGACTTCCGCAACTTACCGTTGGCTCGGAACATATTCTAACCTTAGAGTGGCATTTATTACATAAAGGAGATTAGTAAATCCTTTACGAGTCATATCGTGGAGCTTTATTGGACTTTAGCTTCTTTATTTTTCCTTTTAATTCGGCAAGTGAAGTATTTCTTGTTGTGTAGCCTTCATTTGAGGTAAAATTCATATTAATATTTTCGTTGAGTTCTTGTCATCGAACGGCTTAAATGTTTCCTCTAAGTAATCGGCGAATACCATCGCTTTTTCTTTGTCACTTGATATTGAATTTAAAAGTCTTGTCAGGATTTTGTCCATACCCGTGGTTAACGTTGAGAAAAGCTTTGCTATTTTCCTTAAGTCCAGGACAGGTCTCAATGGGGCTATAGTGATTACAATTTCTGGATAAGCACCGGTTTGCGATGGCAGAATTTCTGTTTATCTTCTAAAGTGACAGGTTCTGTTTTTTTAAACTATTAAATGCAAACACAAGTTCCAAGATAACTTTATTGAAGGTATTATGTCGCACTATGTGGACTTAATTCCCAGTACCTTGGAACTTCATCGTTCAAACAAAAAAGATTTTTCTTTGTTTTCAAACCACTTTTTCTTCATAACTGATTGTCAAAATTTCATATAAGTAGGTGATTGGTCAATAATTTCATAAATACTGAAAACCTACTTGAACCAGAGTTGATCTGTCAAAATTGACAAGTTAAAATCTTGATCCATGGATCAAAACGTTAAACCTCATCTGTCCATAAAATTTCTTTTCGAGAAAAATCCCAATGACAAAATATACTTTCTTTCTTCTTTGTGCCAATTCAACACACAAAAGCCACTATCTGACCTTGACATTCCCTAAAACTTGATAAATAGAGTATACAAAAAAAAACCAACCAAATTTATAACTTCTGGCTGGACACAAGAAAAAAAAAGTGAAGTCACATTCGTCATTTAATTTATAATTAATCGAAAGTTTTTGTTTCTCTCTTATTGCAAACTACTATATACTAATTTCATTTTTATATCTTTTTTTTTTAGATCTTTTATCTGGATGCATCCGTCAGCGGGTATTTTTGAGTTCGGAATTTGTGTCACATGAAAAAGAAATAAAACACAACTCATAAGAAGTGAAATGAAGAAGTAGTGTTGAGTGCGAAAAAGGAACACAAAGAAAACATAAAAAAACGGTGAATGAGTGGCTTTGTTGTAATAAGACCTCACGATCACGATAAAAAATCGAAGATCTTGCTGAAGCATAAAGATTTATAAGAAAAAAAAAATAAACATAAAAGAGAAACAATAAAGAAGAAGCCAAACACCATAATGTATGAAGTGCTGCCGGTTAGCATGGCCGTTTTGTGCTGCCTGCTTATCGCGAAGCCAATAGCTGTTAAGTGCGAAGAAGACTCATTGGCCGGCAGCTTTCTTTCCGGTAAGTAATTTGTAATTCGGCTTTTTAACACGCATGGTCGAAGTATTTGGGTATCTGGTATCTTTTTTTCTTTGATAATAATTGATCCGATGGCATATTATTTTTGTTGTGCTAAATATTTGAACCGCTATACCTACATCTTCCAAAAACAGACTGTCACACTAAATGTTATTGATTGGGAAGTGGGTAGGTAATAGCATGACTATTTTTGGCTTGTCGAATTTCTTACTAGGTCAGATAGGCGGGAGAACTAGAGAGGAGCTTGGAATGTGGCCAAATATTGATGAATATATCTAAAGAATGAGTATTTATTATTAAGTATATGTTTGTAGACATTCTAGAAAACTGACTCAAGATGCTTGTTCTATATCACAAAAAAATTGCTTCCTTAGTTTGCTTAGTGGGTTGCTTAAATGTGAGGCCTTTATATTGCCAAACCAAACAAAATCTACCACACAGATAGAAATTTAAAAATAGAAATTTATTAAAGGTGCCATAACACAGTGCAAGTAAGCTACACACATCAAGCAAAATGATTCCTACATGCTGAACTTGACTGGTGGGACGATCCAAAAATTCTTGCAAGGAAGTACTTGCTTCCAATGATATATGCTTTGTCGCAAGTACTTGTAGGAATTGTTTGCCACTATGACTTGCATAATGTAGCCAGTTCTTGCAAGCCACCTGCTGCAAGTGCTTGGCACTTTCAGGGTTTGTGCAAGCAAGTTCTTTCTCCCTTGCAAACGTATGTTTTTCGATCAAAATTACGGGAAAAATAATCTCCCACTACGCGGAAAACTCTCATCAGTGTTGCAGTAACACATTTCAAAAATGGTCATACTTTAATAATAATTCATCTTAGATCAGCTCCATTTTATTGTCTAAAACGATGCTGCAATTATAAAAGCCATATATATAGCCATATTCAAGGACCTTGAATAAACTTGACAAAAACTTGCCATTTTCCAGGCGGGACATTGTTTAAAAAAAGTCCGATAACTTTGTTGCCTAAATCTGGCTTAATTTGTTGGATGGTTTTAGTAATTTTGGCTTTGAGAGCATCTCATATACAGAACTACATACATAATTTATATTTGTGGTTTATTTATGGCTGATTTGCAATGTCACGCCGTTAGGCGCTCGTCGTCGTCCGTCGTCGCGTTGATAGATTTGTCTGTAAGCGCAAAAGTTTAGCTATAGGAATTTCTGTTAAGAGTTTACAATATTTTCTATTTAGGTATTTAGCCCTCTTGTGTTCCACCCAATGACCACCCAACACCCAACGAACCTACTTTGAAAGCGAAAAGTGTGGTCTTTTATTTTACTTTGAAATTTTAAATAACTTTCAAAAATGATTAAATTTTATTATCTACAATCATTTTAATGGTTACCAGAGAATTTTAGTTTTAGTGCTATGCAGTCCCTAAGGTAATACTCAAACTGGTCCCATTCATCGATTCATTCAAGTGTTAAAGAAAAAATGAGAGATACCGATTTATTTACTAATTGAATGATTAGAACCGGCACTAACCTTTGAATTCTGTGAAGAAATAAAAAATATGTTCATTTATGAAAAATAAAGATGCCTTCCATAAAAATGTAATAAATAATTAACGAAAATATTTTTATATAACTCTTTTTGTATGCTTAAATCTAGGGGATCTAGATTATTTTTTGTGTTATAAGGTGGTCCTAGTATTATTTTTTTTTGTTGAAATTCTAAGCTGCATAAGCATCAAACGGCACTAAGTAGAAAATAAATTTTTCTATTTTTTAGATTTTTATTTCACCCCTTGGTCACCCTCTTTTCACTTTAAGGTACCTACTAATTAAGCAGGGCCGTTCCTAGCCCTTAGATTTTTTGCTATAAACATTTTTATGGAGAGTTATAAAAAAATCGAATAAAAACTCGTGTCACTATAGTCCACCCAGTACCAAATATTTCAGTAAGTTGCGTACGAATAACCGGCAAAAAAAAAACATTTTAAATATCGGTTTATATTGACTTTCTTCCAAGTCAAAATACTAAGTTTTCTTAGTTTTCTTTTTAATTCACTATATATAAACCAAAATTCAAGAAAAGTATCGACTTTTATCGACTTGTCGCAATTTTTTTCCTAACACTTGACAGTGTTCATACCAGCTTCACGTGAGGCGCCTTGCCTTTCATGCCAAGGCACCTGGGGCAATTGCCCCACTTTTCCACCCCTGAGCAAAAGTAGTACTTTTGTTAAAAGACATCCAAGCCAAAATTCTTCATTTTGAAATATCTAAGCTTTCTAAATATTAGACTTTTCCTCCTATATTTTCAAATTAACTAGTATTTAACATCGATTAAAGATGAAAAATTTGATCAAAAAAATGGGGTACACCATTTTGCACTCACTGCCTCAATTTTGAGGCAGGTGGGATTTTTATAACAAGCGATAAAAAACATAAAGTATAGACTACATTCAGACGAGAAATGAATTGTATCGTATTAGAGGGGGTAGTCTCTTTCCCCTCGTTTAGGCGGGAGGGGTAATTTTCTAAAAAAAAAATACTCAAAACCGAAAAAAAAAATATTTAAACAAACGGGAACACTTACAGCTATTTAAAATAAAACCATTATTTAGGAAACATGTTATAGAATAAATTTGTGGCTTTAAAAACAGTAACACCATGGCATTGAAAGTGTTTTTTTCTGTTTTCTATTTTTTTTCTTGTCTGAATCTAGCCTATGCGTTCAAATTTTTTTTTGTGTTATAAGAATCACCCCAATCCCAAAAATTATTACTTTGAAGTGAAAAGAGAGAGACCAATAAAAATCTGAAAAATTAGAGAAATTGTTTTTCAATATTTTGAATCCAATGAGGGCTATTCAATGAGGCTTATCCAAGTCCAATTTAAGGACACCAGAGTATGTATCTACAAATTTCAAACAATTTCAAATAATAAAATAATTTTTAAATAATTAAAAAAAAAAGTTTCAAATCTATATTTTTTTATATCTCGAAAACCTTGAAGTTGAAAATTACTTTGAAGGCTTGACAGCGGGGAAAGAATCCAACTACTCACTTTGGAAAGCTATAAAAACAACGAAAAAACAAAGGCTTCCAGTGCCCCCGATTAAGAAAAGCCAAAATGAATGGGCTAAAAGTGACATAGAAAAAGCGCCGGTATTCACCAATTACTTTTAGGAAACATTTAAGCCGTTCGATGGGCAAGAACTCAACGAAAATATTAATATGAATTTTACCTCAAATGAAAGCTACATAACGAGAAATGCTACTCTTGCTGAATTAAAAAGAGAAATAAGGAAACTTTAGTCCAAAAAAGCTCCAGGGTATGACTTAATAACGGCAGAAATTTTAAAAATGCTCCCTCGTAAAAGGTTTATTAACATCCTTTACATAATAAATGCCGCTCTAAGGTTAGAATATGTTCTGAGCCAATGAAAAGTTGCGGAAGTCATAATGGTATTGAAACCTAGCAAATCATCTCACGAAAAGAAGTCTTGCAGGCCAATTTCGCTTCTTCCTTTAACATCAAAAGTTTTTGAAAGAATACCACTCCTGCGCCTGCAGCCGACAATAGAAGAGAAACAATTACTACCTGAACATCAGTTGGGATTTAGAAGCAAACATTCAACAATTGATCAAGTGCATAGAATTACGGACGTAATTGAGAGAGCTCTTGAAGAAAAGAAAATCTGTTCGACTGTCTTTTTGGACGTGTCGCAGATGTTTGACAAGGTGTGGCACGAAGGCCTCAAATTTAAATTAAGACAAGTTCTGCCTGAAGGACTTTACAACATTCTTAACGGATATCTAAATGAAAGACTTTTTCGTGTAAGACACGGAAATGACTATTCTGATTTCAAAGAAATAGTGGCTGGGGTACCACAAGGAAGTGTGTTAGGTCCAGTTCTGTACCTTTTATTTACACGCGATATACCTCAAACAGAAGATACTATTGCAGCCACGTTTGCTAATGATACTGCAATACTAGCAGTAGGCGAAAAGATTAGCGAAGCTACAAATAAATTACAAAATGCTCTTAATAATGTTAACGAGTGAAAAAAAACATGACGAATAGTGCTCAATGAACAAAAGTCAGTCCACGTGGACTTAACGTATAAAAAAAGAAATAAACTACCCATCTTTCTTAATACCGCTCGTGTTCCATTTGCAAATGAGGCAAAGTATCTGGGAATGACTCTAGACGCAAAATTAAAATGGAAGCCGCACGTGAAAAAGGAATGCAAAGAACTAAAAAGTAATAAGAGATATGAACTAGTTACTCTGTAAATATTCAAAGCTTCGAAATGAAAATAAATTGATTTTATACCGACAGGTTCTTAAACCTTTTTGGACTTATGGTATACAACTTTGGGGTTGTACCTGCGATACAAACTTAATTAACTTACAAAAGTTTGAAAATAAATTGCTTAGGTCATTTGTAAATGCTCCGTGGTATAAAAGAAACGAAGATCTTCACAGAGATCTCGGGATTCATACGGTCTGGGACGAAATAAAATGTTTCGCGCGAAAATATAGAAATTTACTATTAGAACACGCTAATTCAACGATTACTGACATTCTTGACGAGTTGAATTTAGTACGCTGTCTGCGAAGAACAAAACCTTCCGACTTGGTGCGGTAAACAGAAAACTGCTTTAAAATCATGGAGTAAGCAGGAACTTCCACCGGAAAGTAACCTGCAACACGTTACTTAACTTCGTTAAAAATAAATTGCTAGATAAGTTTCAACTTAGCTACAATCGGGAAGTGGAGGTGGTTTTAGTGTAGTAAGAATCTCACACTTTTATGAACACGTGTTTTTCGGTCCTCATAGAGCCTGATATGCAGGTTTTGCACCTACCCACGGGAAAATAAATACAAAAAAATAAAAAATATCTCGAAAACAAAATTCTAATTCAAATTCAAAATTTTGCTTTTCAAAAATCTGCTTTCAAAATTCTGCTTTAAAAATTCTGTTTGTCAAAATTCTGCTGATAATAAGAAGAAACCTTCTTTTTATCATTGGCAAAATTTCGTAAATCAATTTTCTTATAGGAAAAATTTCTTTTATTTGGTGATGTAGCTGATTTTTTTAGATTCTCCTGTGTTTCACTTACATTAATTCGTCAAAATTGTAAAATTGTAAGTTCAATATCTAAGTTTTTCAAAAATATGACCTACTTCAATTTCAAATTAAGTTAAATTATGCTTTGTTCCCTCCAAAGCGAAATTCTATTTTTGATAATTTTCATTCATGGAAAAGATTTCCTGAAAAATTCATTGAAATCTCAATGAAAACTCCAGATTTCAACGAAATCTTAATGAAATCCTGGTCCACCAAATTAAAATCTCAAACAAAATTTACTGTAACGAACAATGATCAAAGCAAAGGCAATTTGTAAAAATTTTGTTACCAGTTGTAGTTTATTTTATTTATAATCCAAGAAGAAGTGCTGTTTTGAAAGACTTTATACCATTAATAGAAAAACTAAAAATGAAAAATAAATCCCAACACTAGCATATTTGAATTCTAAGCTAATCAAATGCTAAGTTGTTGCTCAAATCAACATTTATTTTTAGCTCAAGTACCTTTTGTTTTGTGTTTTTTTTTTTTTTGATTTCACTTAAATAAGTCGAAAGTAACCGGCTAAAATCTTAGATAATAAGAATTAAACTTTTGATTAACATCTAAACTTGTAGCTCATAACTTACTATGATTTTTTTGCTCCAACGGTTCTGTTGAAATATTTAAGTTTCCACTTAAATAAGAGGGAATTTAGGGGACGAAATTACAAAAAATCATAATTCTTTTAGTGTACGAAGTTGTAACTTCTTAACTGTGTATTTATTGCGCATTAAATACTTTTCTAGTGTCTATGGATAATTATTTATTTGCAGTTAAAATTAAAAGTAAAATTTAAAAAAATGAGAACTTAAAAATTCTTTTTTCCAAAATTTGACGGTCTAGGAATGCTAATGTTGTGCAAACTTAAAATTAGTTGCTCCAACGGTTATTTTGTTATTGAAATCTCCGCTAACTAAAGTAAGTCAGGTTAAAAACAAGCCTCCACAATCTAAAAATATAAGAAAATCAATAATTTGTTTTTCTAAACTTTGAAGCTTCTTCTAACTTGAATAATAAGGCACACCACAGTTTTGTAGCTTGCTTGGTTGTCTTTATACTCATATATTTTTCGTTGAAATAAAATAGATGTAAATTAAAAATCATAATTAAAAAACTAAACAATTTTAAAGCTGCATTCCTCTCCTTCTACTAGTTCTGTAACAGGGTCTTCAAGGTTTAAATCTTAAATGACAGCTTGAATTTCATTTTACCTTTATTCTGTCAGAGTTATTGAGGAGGGCAAAAAATGTCTAACTATAAATCGATATGCATCCTCTCATATGTAAATCTATATCATAAATAATTTGAATAGGATTTTCAAGGTTAAATACAAAATTTTAGAAAAATTTAGTTTTTGTTTTGATTCTTTTGAGCTTTTTCCTCTTTAAAAACATAACAACTGCTAATTGCTTCAAACAAGCAGAATTAAAAAAAAATTTACCACTTTGAAAATTTAATTTTTGTTTATCGTTTTCTTAAAAAAATAAAAAAAATATTTCTATTTATTTAAGGCCTTCTTGACACTATAACAAGTACAGTTGATTCCAAGGATTGTCCAGGTGTTTGTGTGCACTCGTTGGCTGTACTTATCTGCGATGAAGTACTTCACGATGTGCCATGTCCTTCGGCTAGTATGAAATGTTGTATTCAAAGTTCGGTTGGAAAGAATACAACTTCAGCCGATCAAAGTCCATCGACAACTTCAAAGCCAGCAACAACCAAAGCTCCTGCTCCAACAACAACATCAACAACAACAACACCCAGACCAAAACCAACTCAGAAAAGAAATCCAACCACAACGACTACGACCAAGAAGCCTATTTTATCGAAAAAACCGATTAGAGTTGCTGACAAGGATGATAAAGAATCCTTAAGTAAGTATTAAAACTAAGAATTAAGAATAAAATAAGATACAAAAAAAATTCTCTTAGAAGAAACTTGCAGTGGAGTCTGCGTTGCTGATAGAATCGCAGAATATTGTGAAGCCTATCTAACCAGCTCGGGTCTATGTAAGACCGGAAGCAAGTGTTGTGTTTCGCTGGATGAGTTTCCCAACGGAAAACTACCCAAGGATATCTACATACCAGCAAGTACACAACAACAACTTTATTTTATTAAATTTTGAGACTTCTTTATAATAAAAATTTATTTCTTCCAGAACATCAAGTTGGAAATAATATGATGAATCAAACTGAAGAAATCAAAAAGAACCAAGGCTCAAAACTAGGAGGATCTTCTTCGCCGACTTCCTCATCAACCACAACGACCACCGTGAAGGTAAAAACTATATTTAAACAAAAATTGTTTAAGTATATAAAACATCCTAATTCTAGGTAACAACGACAACCACCCCCGAACCGGCTAGGGTAAAAACAAATCCTCCCTCGAAGCCACAAAAATCTACAATGAAAAAGGTCCCTGCGACCACAACAACAACTACCACTGAATCCACACAAGAAGATGAAACATCAAACGACGATGACGATCAAAATGAAAATAGCAGCAACAGCAATAACAACGGACAGGTCCTTAGGGAATGTGAAGGCGAATGCCTGAGTTCACTGTTTTCACTTTTCTGTGAAGATATTGACTCAGATGCCTATTGTCCTGGCGAAAGCAATTGTTGCGTGACTGATGTGAAATCTGAGTCTCCTCCAACAACACCAAGCTACAAGCCAACACCAGCAGCTAAAGTTCCTCCAAAGCCAGCGCCGAAGGTTCCACCAAAAGCTCCTCTTAAAACAGCTCCACCTCAAGCTCCATCGCCATCAGCTTCATTGCAATCAGCTGTCTCGGATATGTTGTTCTCTCAAATTTTGAACTATGCCGAAAATACCCTAACTGGTGGAGGAGGAAGCGGAGGAAGTGGCAGTAATAGCCCGCCTCAAAGACCACCACAGCAACAACAGTATCCATCACAGCCACAAAATAATCAAATTCCAGCTTGTCCGGGTTATTGCATGTTACAGCTGATGGCAGCGTTTTGCGAGAGACCTTCTGTGATTATTCAACAAACAACAACTTGTGGCAAAAGCTCTGTTTGCTGTGATAACTCAAGGTGTGTTGAGCTCAAGTTCAAATAGAATTTGAGAACTCTGTCATGAATTAACGACCTTTTGTTTTTTTGATTTTACATTTTTAAATCGATTACAGAGCTGGTCCACCAAAACAAAGACCTGGCAGTGTACAACTTCAATCTCAGCCTCAAAATCAACCACCTACAGCCCCACCCTATGTTGTGCCAAACACACCAAGTCCAGATCCAAGGGAAGAGTGTCCTGGATCGTGTATAGTAAGCCTCTTAAGTTTCACTTGTTTCAGTGAGTTTCTTATTTTTTTTTAAATACTCATAATTAAATAACTAAAACAAATTTTTATGTTTAAAAAATAGAAAATGCTGAAATGACCAATTTATTCAAATGCAAGCGCTCTGGACAAATGTGTTGTGCTCCAAAGAGCAAAATCTTAGAGAAGCAAGACTTCATGTCTCGCAACGATACGTATGTGCATTATCCACAAGCACCACCACCCATTGCATATCCTCCACAACAACAGCCACCGGTAAATCAGTATCAGAATTATATGCCAGCTGGACCACCTCCTCCTCCACCACCACAAATAGCACCATATCAAACGCCAGTTCCACAGCATTACCCACAATATGGTCCGATTCCAGCACCACCAATGTCAGGTGAGCTATCTATGATTTTTTTCGTGTTCAGGCTTATTTAGTTATAGACCTTCATTATAAGACATGTTCAGATAAATGAGATCTCAGATACCTCAGCAGTCGCAGGCTTTTGAACAGTTATTAGCAAAATTTCTCAGAAACAAAGATTTTGATCCGCTAGCTCACTTTTGACTGAGCAAAATTTGCAAAGGACTTCAAGATTTCGTTTTTCTGAACAATTATTACAGCTTTGTTGCTTAAGTGTGTCAAAAACTCCGAAAACAAGGATTGACTAATATCGTAAGGAATTTGAATTAAAAATTCAATGAAATAAAAAGTACGTATACGCCCAAGTGTACCACAGTAAAATCAACGCTTGTAACATACTAACGTCATATTTTGGGGCAGGTTAAGAGTTATTGTTTTACCGAAGATAAAGGAATTTTGTTTTAAAATGCCCGACTGGGTCGCACATACCTGCTCTTAAAGTGCAAGTTGCTTGGAGTCTTAAAAAATGTTTTGATTTTATTTTATAAAAATTATGCAAATAATCATTGAAAAAATAATCAAGCTGAAATTCTTTCTTTCAATTGGAATTGCAAGAAGTTAAATAACTTAGAGCTCAAATTGAAAAATGCTCTGGTTGATTGTTTAAGTAAATCTGAATATATGGAAACTTAATTAAAACAAATCCTTACAGCGCACAGTGTGGAAATTAGCTCATCTAGCGGAATTAAATTAATAGCGCTTACACGCTTAACTCTTCAATAATTTTTCTTTTACTAAATTTATTATAAATATTTATACAATGAAATTTAACTACAATTATTTATATATTTCACCAAATTTTTAACGTACAGAGCTCAGAAAGTATAAGTTTTTTGCACTTTGGTGGACCCATTTGAAAAAATGAACTAAGGTCACAAAAAAAATCTTTTTGTTATTTTTTTGTATTGGATTGCTTATGAATATATAAAAAAATAAATTAAACTACAATTACTTTACGTATTAAGACAAGTTTTTTGTTCACTGATCTATGAAAATACACGTTTTTTTGTATTTTGGTAGAGCCTACTTAAAAATTAACTTCGCTCCCAAAAAAGCCTTTTTTTAATGTTTTTTTTTTTGGAAAACTTGTAATGAATGTATACGAAAATTAAATTAAATAAACGTTTATATATTTAACCAAAATCTTTGATGAATGAGGCTGTGAAAATTCGTATTTTATGCAATTCGGATTTTCTCAAAATCGTTTGCTCCTACGATAAAAAAATTTCATAAGCTTTTGTGAATATAATTTTAAAAGCTTCAATATTAATTCGCTACTTAAGAAAAATACAATTATTTTTGAAATATTTTTTTTTTGTATTTATTTTCCCGTTAGTAGGTGCAAAACCTGCATATCAGGCTCTATGAGGACCGAAAAATGCGTGCTCATTCATAGAAGTGTGAGATTTTTACTACACTAAAACCACCTCCACTTCCCGGTTGCAACTAAGATGAAACTTATTTAGCAATTTATTTTTATCGAAGTTAAGTAACGTGTTGCAGGTAACTTTCCGGTGGGAATCCTGCTTATTCCACGATTTTAAAGTGGTTTTCTTTTCACCGCACTAAGTTCGAAGGTTTTGTTCTTCGGAGACGGCATACTAGATTCGACTCGTCAAGAATGTCAATAATCCTTGAATTAGTCGATTTCTATGTTTTCGCGCGAAACTTTTTATTTCGTCCCAAACTGTAGGAATCCCGAGATCCCTGTGAAGATTTTCGTTTCTTATATACCACGGAGCATTTACAAATCACCTAAGCAATTTATTTTCAAACGTTTGTAAGTTATTTAAGTTTGTATCGCAACTCTAAAGACGTATACCATAAGTCCAAACAAGTTTAAGTACCTGTCTGTATAAAATCAATTTATTTTCTTTTCGAAGCCTTGAATATTTACAGAGTAACCAGTTCATATCTCTTAATTTACTTTTTAGTTTTTCACATTTCTTTTTCAAGTGCGCCTTCCATTTTTATATCGCGTCTAGAGTCATTCCCAGATACTTTGCCTCATTGGGAAATGGAACACGACCGGTATTAAGAAAGACGGGTAATCTATTAATTTTTTTATACGTAAAGTCCACGTGGACTGACTTTTGTTCATTAAGCGCTATACGCCATGTTTTTGTCTATTCATGGACATTATTAAGAGCATTTTGTAATTTAATTGTAGCTTCGCTAAACGTTTGCCTACTGCTAGGTATAGCAGTATCATCAGCAAACGTGGCTACGATAGTCTCGTCTGTTTGAGGTATATCGCGTGTAAATAAAAGGTACAGGACTGGACCTAATACACCTCCTTGTGGTACCCCAGCCACTATTTCTTTGAGATCAGAATAGTCATTTCCGTTTTAAACACGAAAAAGTCTGTTATCTAGATATCCGTTAAGAATGTTATAAAGTCCGTCAGGCAGAACTTGTCTCAATTTAAATTTGAGGCCTTCGTGCCACACCTTGTCAAACGCCTGTGACATGTCCAAAAAGACAGTCGAACAGATGTTCTTTTCTTCAAGAGCTCTCTCAATCACGTCAGTAATTCTATGCACTTGATCAATTGTTGAATGCTTGCTTCTAAATCTGAACTGATGTTCAGGTATTAATTGGTTCTCTTCTATTATATGCAGGCGCAGGAGTAGTATTCTTTCAAAAACTTTCGATATTATAGGAAGAAGCGAAATCGGCCGGTAAGACTTCTTTTCGTAAGATGGTTTGCCTGGTTTCAAAACCATTATGACTTCCGCAACTTTCCATTGGCTCGGAACATATTCTAACCTTAGAGCGGCATTTATTATGTAAAGGAGGTTAATAAACCATTTTATGAGGGAGCTTTTTTAAAATTTCTACCGTAATTAAGTCATATCCTGGAGCTTTCTTGGAAATATTTACAAAAAAAATTAACTTTGAACAAAATCTTAAAGAAAGTGAAATCTTCAATTGCTTATTTGTAGATTATTTTGTTATGTAAAAGTGATTTTTTCGCTTATTTTGGGACTTGATTTTATAAAGAAGACATGTACCCAAACACAAATTGCACAAAAAAATGTCCAGTCAAAATGCAATTTAAATAAATTTTTTGGATTAATCTTCTAGATACACCAGGAAGTTCTTATAACCATTTTTTCTTATTCTATTGATTGTATGAAAAAATTTACCTTAATTTTGTGTAGAGTCACATAAATCACCGTTTTTACCCTATAATTTTCGAAAAATTGACTAAAAACACAATTTTACCCCTTTTGCTCCTTTTCACCTTCCCTTAAATTTTAAGCTCCATCCGAAATTTAATATAGTTTTTATAAAATGCTTACAGTATCAAAACAAAGCTCTCCACCAAAATTCAGCTTTTTGGGAATTTTTCCGAATTGAAAGTTTAATCTTTCTGGGCCATTGGTACTAATTTTTTTGTGGGAATTGAACCCAAAAATTAAAAATGTATGTATGGGCGTTGTACCTTCGCGAAGCAACTGAAAGTGCTTAATGATTAATGATATATCAGGCTTTTAAATGCATATAGTTTCCCATATGAACAACACTGAACACAAAATTTAATACAAAATTCCCCTTTTTTACCAAATCCACAGGAAAAAAACTCTTATATTGTTTTTATTAAATACAACCAAAACTTTTAAGGAAGGTTGAACGAGGCACTCATAGAAAAAAATTCAAAACAACCTTCACAAGCCAATTTTCACTGAAATTATTACCAACTGCAAATTTAACAGTCATTAATTTTTTTAACATGACTCCCACATGAAATTTCTTCCATAATCGTTTAAAAGAAGGTTTAAGCTGCAAGCAAAACCAGTTTTTACACTAGATTGTACAAGTCATTTTTTAATTAAATTCCACTAGATGAGCGAATTCCCACAATGTGCAGCGGTTTTCTTAAATATAAATTTTTAATATTTTTGTTTTTTAAGAAAACTTTATTTTGAGTTCCTCCTATTCTTTCTTAAAATTTAATTTTTTCTCTAATGCCATTTACACAAATTCATTACCATACAATCTCGAATTACGAGTTCGATTGAATTGAATTGAACCGCTGAAGATCCAATTATTAGAACTCAATTTTTAATAATATTGCATACCTACCAAAGTTTTACTAAAAGATTTTTTTCGAGTTTTAAGACGATATAATCTAATTTTTCTATCTTTAAGATTAGGAAGAAAAATGGCTGTTTTTTTCAAAAATTTAGTTATGCCTTCTTATATATAATACCTATACTGCTGTCTTAAGAAAAAAGGGCGTACCTCGATTAAAGTAGTCTTAAAATAAATGCATTTTAATGACTTTGCTTTTCTCGCCTTCAAATTAAATAATTTTGAAAATTTTTAGGAATTTTTTTTTATTAAAAAAATTGTTATTTTACTATACGCATAAGTTAAAGTAATTTTGGTGATCACTTAGTAAAAAAATGATATTGCGATATTAAACATTTTGCTTAAAACCTGCAATGAAATTTTCATTACTAATTTTAAGTCATTTGCAGTTTTAAATGTGCATACAAATATAAAATTATTTAAGGGTTCCAATTATATTTGTTGGAAATGACCTCAGGATTCTAAATTTTGAAATCTTAAAACCGTACCAGACATTTGGGGCGTTAGTGCATACTTGTCATTTGTACCTGACGGGTTGATCTTTTGTATTCTAATAGTTTATGTTCTAACTTTACTTTTAAGAAAAGTTGCCACCATGGCAACACTGTACAAAGAACGAGAAAAGGGTTGCGACTTGTTTCATACATTGGCCTAGAAATCGATAACCAGAGGGCGGACGATGACTAGAGAACTTTCGTTGGATTCAGGACTATGGTTCCCATATGACCACATTATTGACACACATTTCTTCCTACTCCCATCTGCTTACATGAAGAGGGTTAAGATAAGCGCTTGGGAAGGGAAAATCCAATTCCAAAAAATTTTAGAAAAATACTTACATTCTCAAAACTTAAAGATTGCTGTCTACACAGAATTTCATCATTGTATCCGAAGCTAATTGAAAAACCTACTTTGTCTTTATAAAAATTCACTTTTTTAAATTACTAGAGAAGAGGATATGAAAGTTAAATAAATTCAAATATTTATCTTGGTATAATTTTGACACGCGACACATGTTTTAGGGGAACTTTTTAATACCCAATCTTATTAAATCCAAATAAACCCGATACAATCACTTTTAAAAAAAGTTATAGTCTTTTTTTTTATAAATGATGACTGAATTTTTATTTGTCATAAGTAATAAGAATCAAAAAAGTCTACACAAATATTTGTAAAGAAAGAGTGTCTTTCAATGAGATGGAAATATTTTGAACTTCTACCATCAAACCCCTCCCAAAATTGGTTACGTTGAGGAAAGTTAGTGAAAATGTTTGATTATTCATCTGGACAAATTTTAAAAGAAATCGCAAGCCAACTAGTAACTTACTTCCTAAGATTCAAGCAAAATCTTAACTTTTCTTTACAAAAACGACAATACTTTCGCGTTTTCTTAATAGTCCAGTCACTGAATCTATTAGTTTTGATATTTGTGAGTTATTTTGTATTTACGAGATTGGTCCAGTAATTAATTCATCAAGTTTTCGACACAACATTGGAAAAGAAGGAAAAACCCATTTTTTTTTTAATTTTTAGTTGTAAAACTGATTTTTTAAAATCTATGAATTAAAAGAACTTTATTTAAAAATAAATTTTTAGAATAAATTTCTGTCTTTAAGATAAGCTATAAAATTCTAGACTCCATTTTTTAATAATTACTTTTCTATTTAAAGTCAGTTTATTACACGATTTTTTCTTCATTTGACCCAACGTACACTCTAGAATATGATTGCATCGTCTCTCTTTACTTGTTCTTATAATTTTTTATACAAAATACTATATTTGTTGCTTTAAATTTACTGTTACCAAATTTTTAATATCTATGTCCTGGAAAACCTTGGGTCTACAGAGACGGCTATCGTATCAAATTGAACTGAGAAAAGCGTGAGCGTTTCACACGTTTTTTTAACTAAAATTTTAACTTTGAAATTAAATATCTCAATAACAATTTACTTAATCAACTTGAAAGCAACACAAAATTCAAGAGAATAAAATAGTTATTTTCTTACAATATCATTAAAATTGTAAATAAACCTAAGTTCCCAAAAAAATAGATCAAACGAAAATTGGGATATTATTTAAAAATTCAATTAAAATTTCAAATAAGCTTAGTTTATTAATAGTACAGGTAAAATAGTACAGAAAGACCTTCGAAAAAAAAATGGTACCACCATGGAACTTGGTGAAAACGTTTCATGTACCATGAGAATGAAGAATCAATAGAGTCTATACAAATATTTCATATAAAAGGATGTTTTTTGAGGGGGAGGGGGGGGGGGGTAATACATTGAAAACTACTCTAAAACCATGTGTCATATGCCAAGGTTTTACCAAGGTATATTTTTCCGTTTGATACACCACAATTTCCCCACCTTTCCCCTTCAAAAAACACCCTTCCATTAATGTTTCACCCAGGTTCAATAGTTATCTTACTGATGAACCCATCTGTGCAAAACGTAATATGGTTATTTGAACATTTAATTGAATTATATTCAGTCGCTGCATTGAAAAAAAAAGAATTTTCTTCATATTCTATATTTTTTTTGAAAACTTCACTATATAGTTACATTATTTATATCTTTTAGAAGCAGTTGCATAAAAAGATAGTTAAATCAGTTATAGCATTTTTGAGAAAATCAAAAATAAAAAAATTATCACTTTTTGGATTTTCTGGAACATGGTTTTCCACCAAAATAAGTCTTTACTAAAAGTAATGGTGCTATTTTGAGAAAAATACCGTCGACTGGATTTGGATTTTTTTGAAAATCATATATTTTGAAAATAAAATGGCCGATTTTTTTTGAAACTCGGTATATACGGAATTTTTAATACTTTAGAATATTAAAAAAAATTACTCTCTTCTATTCAAATATAAAAAAAGCGTTATTTAAAACACACTTTAACTCCGACTCACCGATTACATGGTAAGAAAAATATTTGTTTTCTTATAAACGGCACTTACGGTATTTAAAAAATTTATCTGTGTGCTAAAATAAGTGCAATATACTGCCAAAAATTAAAAAAAAAATACTTAAAAACTATTAATAGTACCTTTTAAAGAACGTTTTTATTTAAAATGATTTCACTATCGGCTGAAAGGATTAAGATTAATTTTCTTATGTATGAATTTCAAATAAGAACTAATAATATTCTATATGGAAATAAAAAAAAAAAAAAATTATTTGAAATTAATTTTTAAAAAAGTTTAAAATTTGATTTTTTTTAGCACCAAAAATAACGGTACTTACCCTTCAACCGTAAATGAAAAGGGTATTTATTTTAAAAACGGCTTTCACGATTTTATGTAAGAAAATCAGTGTATTACTAGTTATAAAAGGTGTACTTTTTTGATAAGAAAAAAAATAACGATACGATTAACGGTTTACGGTTTTTTTAATTTTCTATTTTCTCATTAACGGCTAATAATATTGCATATCAAAATTAAAAAAAAAATTAAATTCTAGATTTTTGAAAAAATATTGCATTTTTTTTTTTGAATTTTCAATATTTCAAAACAAGTCGATGAATTTTTTTAAAACTATGTTTAAAAATGTATTTCAATACATACTCTAAATTGGCATACCAAATCTTTTTTTTTTTAATTTTATTAAAATTTTATATATAAAAAATTATTTTTTTAGAAACCCGCTCCAACCATTTAAAATTATTTTTTGTATACATTCATATTTTATAAGTAATCAAATGGCATACTTGTTTTTAGGCTTTAAGTATTTTAACTAGTTGTTAATACAATTAAAAGAACCGTTTAAGTGTTTTTCTATTTACTCGTATTATACCTTTTTTATAATTACTTTCATATCATAAAAGTTCTTAATGCCAAGCAATTTGAACATAAGAGCAAGCACGTGCGATCCAGTCGTGCATATTATTTCTAATAATTTCCAAATCTTTATACACAATTTTATACCCAGTCGTTTATTCTAGTCTTTTTTGTAGTAAAAAAATCGTAAAATTAACTTGGACTATTTCTTATTGTTCCTCAAAGCCTAAAGCATACAAAAACAAATTGGCATATTCCCATACCCCTATCCTGTGCTTCATATGCGGACAAAAATCATTTTATAATATGTTAAATATTTATAAATTTTTAAAATTGCAGTATGACTAAGTTAATATTGAAATAGAATATCTATTTTTATGAAATCAGTTTTTAAATGTAAAATTTTGGACTCAAAAGTTGAAAAAATAAATTTCAGTGATTTGAAAAAAAAAAACGTTTAAATGGTACCGCAAAATTTATTTACTTTAAGATATGACTATTTTTTCGATATTTTTTGTAATTTTTTATTTATTGTTTTAGAAAAAAAATTATTATAGTCTGCGCGAATTTTCAAGTTTATTGTCTTTTTTTAAGTCAAATTCAAAATATAACTAAGAAAAAGTTAATGTACCTAGTCTTCCCCGTTTGGGCTTATAAGATATTATTTAGTGCTTCTTAAGCAACATTTTTAGGGGCCATATAAAATATCCAATTTATGACTTTCTTAACGCCAAGGCTATCGTTTACAAAATAGAGAGTTTAATTTGGTTAGTTTTAGTAGATACGATGATACAGAACACCAAAAAAATGGTAGCACAATTCGGTCTGTCTGTTCGTCTACAACCTAAAAGGCCCAATCGATTTTTTTCAAACTAGGTACAAAGGGGTTTTGGGTGACTATGCCCACCCGATTCTTTCATTATTTTTAAAACCAAAAATAACGGTACCTGCAGTACAATCTTTTAGCAATTTTTCATAATCGTATTTTTCTCAAAAACGGCCCTACAGCTTTTCTTAAAAAAAGTTGAATAAATTACTTTTATTAAAGGCTTTCTTTGAGTGAAAAACCATAATAAAAAAATGGTTATCAATGGTACCTCCCAAATAACCATTTTTTTTTATTTTCGATTTTCTTCAAAACAGTATGACTGTCTTTAATAATTTTTTTTTTTACAAAGGTTTCCAAAAACTATTAATATTTTTGTGTAGGTACTTAAAATAAAAAAAATATTTTTTGGATTTCTACCTAACGTTTCAAATTTTTTTTTGAAAATAAAATATTTCGAAAACGATACAATCGATTTTTTTATATTCGAAACTTAAGAGTTTTTTAGTGCTCTCTAAAATATTTTTAGAAATAAATTTATATACATGTATGTATGAAAATATAACGGTACCTTCCATACAAAAGTTAAAAAACCGGAATGGAAACTATTTTTTTTTTCTCAAAAACAACTACGATTTTGATTGAACTTTTTTCATATACTTTAATTAATAGGATTAATTATACAATTTTTCACTTGCCAATTATTAATAGTACCTGTCATAGAACGTGTTTTTTAATTTTTAATTTTCTCATTAAACAATAAAGCATATCAAAATAAATGATTTTGAATTTTTAAAAAAAATTTCAAATTTTTTTTCTGAAAATTCGATATTTCAAAAACGGTTGACAAATTTATTTTCAAATTTTATTTTTATATGCACATAGGTAAATACTTAAGATTAATATTAATATTTTTTTAAGAAAACCGCTCCAACGATTAAAATTTTTTTTTTTTTGTACATACTCGTACAATTATGTTTAAAAAGGAAGAAGTTTTTTTAGCTAATTCAAATATCGTATTTTATGCTTTTAATCATTTGTCTCTTATAATTTTCATGTTTTTTTCACATAATTTAATATAAGAGCAAGTACGTGCGATCCAGTCGTGCATTTCATTTCATATTTCTTTAAGAAACAATAAAAATAGAAACAAAAAAAGAAAAAAAAAAAAGTTCCAACTTTAAAAAAACAAAATTTTTATTTATATTCATCAATCTTATCCACATTGGTTAAATTGATGTTTTGAACAAACAAGTTAAAGCAATTAGGCAATAATTCAAAAATATGCAACGTTTATTCCGTGCTGCAAACTGCTGATACAATTATTATAACTTTTTTGGTAAAAAAAAATTCAAATGACCCAGTATAACTTATCTTATTAAAAGACATTTGAAAGTTTAAAGTTATTCCAACTTGTTTATAATATAAAATTGAATGAAAATTCACTCAGATCCTGATCTTATAACTTGTTCATAAATTTATTTCAAAGACAATATAATCTTCCTTCCATTTTATACAGTTCCTCAAGCACCACCTCCACCACCCCCTACAACAACGACAACCACAACAACAACGACCACCACGACTGTTCGGCCACCAGTCTACTCAAAGTATGTTTGCGGTGTAAAAGGTACCCGACGAACCGGGCGCAGTCTTCGCTTAGACCACAATAACTATCGCCGCGAGAAATACGGACGTGCAAGACGTCAATTGCAACAGCAAATGCGACATCCCGTGTACATTAGTGATGCGACTGCCGCAAAGACAAATGGCATCATGAAGACCACAGAACGTCTGATTCTGGGCTCAACAGTGATCCCAATACAAATCAATAATGACAAACTGGGTGATTTGGTTTATGGGGACGAGTTCATCGAGAACAATCTCATTAGACAGCCAAGTTCTGATGACGGCAGTAGTGCCATTGAGATTCCACAGCAAAGACCGGTGTACAGTAATTATAGTATGCGTCGACGCGGACGCGTTGTGGGAGGTGAAGATGGTGATAATGGCGAATGGTGCTGGCAGGTTGCGCTGATTAATTCTCTAAATCAATATTTATGTGGAGCCGCTTTAATTGGTACTCAGTGGGTGCTTACTGCTGCACATTGCGTAACAAAGTAAGTTGATCATTTTTAAGAGTTGATAGTTTAAAGTAAGAATTATTATTATGTTTTTGGATTTTATGTGAGTCCCTCGGAAGGTATAATGAAGATTGCGAATTATTTATGGTTGAAGGAAGTTTGAAGACCTTCAACTGTGAGTGAATCTAGTGATCATCAGCAGAAAAAGAGCATTCCCAATAATGGTTCTGACTCGCTTAAAATATGTTACACATTTAAAACTATCAGACAAAGACCAAAATAAGTCGGTTCTTATAAAATGAGTCTGAGTTATTTTTCTTAAGGACTTGTACTATTTTTTGAGTGTCTAAATATTCTGAGCTTAAATTAATTTTGTTTACTTTTTACTTAAAGCATTGTTCGTTCTGGAGATGCCATTTACGTCCGTGTTGGCGACTATGACTTAACAAGGAAATACGGAAGTCCTGGAGCTCAAACTTTGAGGGTAGCCACAACTTACATCCATCACAATCATAACAGCCAAACATTGGACAATGATATTGCCCTCTTGAAACTTCATGGTCAAGCTGAGTTAAGGGATGGAGTTTGCTTGGTAATTGGGCTTTAATTAACAGAGGTTTTGTGAAATATCAACTAAAATTTGAATTTTCTTAGGTGTGTCTTCCTGCACGAGGTGTTAATCATGCCGCTGGAAAACGTTGCACAGTTACTGGCTATGGATACATGGGTGAATGTAAGAATCTTTATAGCCTCCCTTAAAAACATTTGAATACTTCTAAATTTTTTTACAGCTGGTCCTATCCCATTGAGAGTTCGTGAAGCTGAAATACCGATTGTCAGTGATACGGAATGTATTCGTAAGGTCAACGCTGTAACGGAAAAGATCTTTATTTTGCCAGCGTCAAGTTTCTGTGCTGGTGGTGAAGAAGGAAACGATGCTTGTCAGGTAAACTTTTGACCTCTTAAGCTTGTTATATTTTTTATTTATCAAGTCTTATGATATAATTATAATTTTTTTATTTCTCACACAGGGCGACGGAGGAGGTCCTCTAGTTTGTCAAGATGATGGATTCTATGAATTAGCTGGTTTAGTGTCATGGGGCTTTGGTTGTGGACGACAAGACGTGCCCGGTGTTTATGTTAAGGTGTCATCATTTATCGGTTGGATAAATCAAATTATAAGCGTAAATAATTTATAGTTTTAAGTTATTTTCTACAAAAAAATTTTGGGCTCTAAAATTATGGATGTTTCAATTACTCGAATAAGAGCTTAATTATAAGGTTTAAAATTGAAAAACAAGGACTTTTAGATTAATGTATTAAGTTTCAAAATTTTTCATATATACCAGTGTTAAAAAAAAGTTCTCTGTTAAAAGAGGAATTCAAAAGACATAAACAGAGCGATAAGAATTAGAAAATTGGGTTAGTTTGAGTGGACTTTTTAAATAGTGACTTGTTAATCCTAAGCAAAAAAAAACAAATAATAACAAAAACAAAAACATATCAAAGACTTTGTTCAATTTAATTTCATTTATTTTATTTTTTCAAATTTATTATTAGTTCTAAGTATTTTATTTTGTATAATTGGCTTAAGTCGTGTAATTGAATCGAATGTATATAAATAAAATAAAAAAAAAAACAATTTAAATAAAAATTGTGTCAAATCATTCCATATAAAATATACCTGCATATTTTACAATTCGAAAATGCATAACTTATAGGAAAACTATTTAATTATAAGAGAATGTAAATTGGACTAATTCAGTCGCTTGTATTTCATTTTTTCAAATATTTAGTTTTGGACAAATACTCTTTTGGAATGCAAGAATTCAGTAAAATTACATTGGATGCAAATATCTAATGAACAAGACATAACAAAAGCTTTTGGTTTCCAGAAACGGTAAGCTTTTTAATAGAGAGTGTATAATTTGAAAACCGAAAACATTTGCAAAACTCTTGAAAATCTCTATATCAGAATTTGAAACTTTAACCTCCTTCAAGGTTTGGTTTCGAAATTATCGCCTCCCAAAGACATTAAGGTAGGTGTTTGGAGACGGAAAATCAGTAAAATCACTTCGGATGCGAATATTTCCTCAACAAGCCTATACAAAAAAATTTTGGCTTCGATGTATCTATAGGGTTTGAAAAGACCTTTCCATTAACGTACGGCATGGTTTATTTCATTCATTTCGAAAAAAAAGTTGTTTTTTTTTTTGAAAAAATGGCAAGGGGTTAGTCCATGCTTTTTTCCGAAATCCAGGAAAAAAAATTTGTAAAATTTGTAGATTTTTTTTTTAAATTTTTGGAAAGATGTGTTAATTTCCTATTCAGCACTGAAAACTGCAACGATTTTGAAAGCTCGGTTCTTTAGATATTCGCATTTAACGGATTGCGTAAGAATTCAGTAAAATTACATTGCATGCAAATATCTAATGAACAAGACATAACAAAAGCTTTTGGTTTCCAGAAACGGTAAGCTTTTTAATAGAGAGTGTAGAATTTGAAAACCGAAACCATTTGCATGGCTTGGTGGTGAAAAAATATCTATGCAAAGGCATTTTCAGGCTAAATGCAAACAATCGAATATGACTTTGGTTGCCTACATTTCAAAAATCAGATATCATACAAGGTTTTAAATTTCAGTTTTGGAAAGCTCATGAAAATCTCTATACCAGAATATTTCACTTTAACCTCCTTCAAGGCTTGGTTTCGGAATTATCGCCTCCCAAAGACATTAAGGTAGGTGTTTGGAGGCAGAAAATCAGTAAAATCACTTCGGATGCGAATATTTCCTCAACAAGCCTATACAAAAAAATGTTGGCTTCGATGTATCTATAGGGTTTGAAAAGACCTTTCCATTAACGTACGGCATGGTTTATTTCATTCATTTTGAAAAAAAAGTTGTTTTTTTTTTTGAAAAAATTGCAAGGGCTTATTAGTCCATGCTTTTTTCCGAAATCCATGAAAAAAAATTTGTAAAATTTGTAGATTTTTTTTACATTTTTGGAAAGATGTATTGATTTCCTATTCAGCACTGAAAACCGCAACGATTTTGCAAGCTCGGTTCTTTAGATATTCGCATTTAACGGATTGCGTAAGAATTCAGTAAAATTACTCGTACATTGGATGCAAATATCTAATGAACAAGACATTACCAAAGCTCTTGGTTTCCGGAAACGGTAAGCTTTTGAATAAAGAGTGTAGAATTTGAAAACCGAAACCATTTGCATGGCTTTGTGGTGAAAAAATATCTATGCAAAGGCATTTTCAGGCTAAATGCAAACAATCGAATATGACTTTGGTTGCCTACATTTCAAAAACCAGATATCAAACAAGGTTTTAAATTTCAGTTTTGGAAAGCTCTTGAAAATCTCTATACCAGAATTGTTACTTTAACCTCCTTCAAGGCTTGGTTTCGGAATTATCGCCTCCCAAAGACATTAAGGTAGGTGTTTGGAGGCAGAAAATCAGTAAAATCACTTCGGATGCGAATATTTCCTCAACAAGCCTATACAAAAAAATGTTGGCTTCGATGTATCTATAGGGTTTGAAAAGACCTTTCCATTAACGTACGGCATGGTTTATTTCATTCATTTTGAAAAAAAAGTTGTTTTTTTTTTTGAAAAAATGGCAAGGGGTTAGTCCATGCTTTTTTCCGAAATCCATGAAAAAAAAATTTGTAAAATTTGTAGATTTTTTTTAACATTTTTGGAAAGATGTTTTAAGTTCCTATTCAGCACTGAAAACTGCAACGATTTTGCAAGCTCGGTTCTTTAGATATTCGCATTTAACGGATTGCGTAAGAATTCAGTAAAATTACATTGGATGCAAGTATCTAATGAACAAGACATAACAAAAGCTTTTGGTTTCCAGAAACTGTAAGCTTTTGAATGGAGAGTGTAGAATTTGAAAACCGAAACCATTTGCATGGCTTGGTGGTGAAAAAATATCTATGCAAAGGCATTTTCAGGCTAAATGCAAACAATCGAATATGACTTTGGTTGCCTACATTTCAAAAATCAGATATCATACAAGGTTTTAAATTTCAGTTTTGGAAAGCTCATGAAAATCTCTATACCAGAATATTTCACTTTAACCTCCTTCAAGGCTTGGTTTCGGAATTATCGCCTCCCAAAGACATTAAGGTAGGTGTTTGGAGGCAGAAAATCAGTAAAATCACTTCGGATGCGAATATTTCCTCAACAAGCCTATACAAAAAAATGTTGGCTTCGATGTATCTATAGGGTTTGAAAAGACCTTTCCATTAACGTACGGCATGGTTTATTTCATTCATTTTGAAAAAAAAGTTGTTTTTTTTTTTGAAAAAATTGCAAGGGCTTATTAGTCCATGCTTTTTTCCGAAATCCATGAAAAAAAATTTGTAAAATTTGTAGATTTTTTTTACATTTTTGGAAAGATGTATTGATTTCCTATTCAGCACTGAAAACCGCAACGATTTTGCAAGCTCGGTTCTTTAGATATTCGCATTTAACGGATTGCGTAAGAATTCAGTAAAATTACTCGTACATTGGATGCAAATATCTAATGAACAAGACATTACCAAAGCTCTTGGTTTCCGGAAACGGTAAGCTTTTGAATAAAGAGTGTAGAATTTGAAAACCGAAACCATTTGCATGGCTTTGTGGTGAAAAAATATCTATGCAAAGGCATTTTCAGGCTAAATGCAAACAATCGAATATGACTTTGGTTGCCTACATTTCAAAAACCAGATATCAAACAAGGTTTTAAATTTCAGTTTTGGAAAGCTCTTGAAAATCTCTATACCAGAATTGTTACTTTAACCTCCTTCAAGGCTTGGTTTCGGAATTATCGCCTCCCAAAGACATTAAGGTAGGTGTTTGGAGGCAGAAAATCAGTAAAATCACTTCGGATGCGAATATTTCCTCAACAAGCCTATACAAAAAAATGTTGGCTTCGATGTATCTATAGGGTTTGAAAAGAACTTTCCATAACGTACGGCATAGTTTATTACATTCATTTTGAAAAAAAAATTGTTTTTTTTTTTGAAAAAATGGCAAGGGGTTAGTCCATGTTTTTTTCCGAAATCCATGAAAAAAAAATTTGTAAAATTTGTAGATTTTTTTTACATTTTTGGAAAGATGTATTGATTTCCTATTCAGCACTGAAAACCGCAACGATTTTGCAAGCTCGGTTCTTTAGATATTCGCATTTAACGGATTGCGTAAGAATTCAGTAAAATTACTCGTACATTGGATGCAAATATCTAATGAACAAGACATTATAAAAGCTTTTGGTTTCCGGAAACGGTAAGCTTTTGAATAAAGAGTGTAGAATTTGAAAACCGAAACCATTTGCATGGCTTGGTGGTGAAAAAATATCTATGCAAAGGCATTTTCAGGCTAAATGCAAACAATCGAATATGACTTTGGTTGCCTACATTTCAAAAACCAGATATCATACAAGGTTTTAAATTTCAGTTTTGGAAAGCTCTTGAAAATCTCTATACCAGAATTGTTACTTTAACCTCCTTCAAGGCTTGGTTTCGGAATTATCGCCTCCCAAAGACATTAAGGTAGGTGTTTGGAGGCAGAAAATCAGTAAAATCACTTCGGATGCGAATATTTCCTCAACAAGCCTATACAAAAAAATGTTGGCTTCGATGTATCTATAGGGTTTGAAAAGACCTTTCCATTAACGTACGGCATGGTTTATTTCATTCATTTTGAAAAAAAAGTTGTTTTTTTTTTTGAAAAAATGGCAAGGGGTTAGTCCATGCTTTTTTTCCGAAATCCATAAAAAAAAATTTGTAAAATTTGTAGATTTTTTTACATTTTTGCAAAGATGTATTAATTTCCTATTCAGCACTGAAGACTGCAACGATTTTGCAAGTTCGGTTCTTTAGATATTCGCATTTAACGGATTGCGTAAGAATTCAGTAAAATTACATTGGATGCAAACATCTAATGAACAAGACATAACAAAAGCTTTTGGTTTCCAGAAACAGTAAGCTTTTGAATAGAGACTATAGAATTTGAAAACCGAAACCATTTGCATGGCTTTGTGGTGAAAAAATATCTATGCAAAGGCATTTTCAGGCTTAATGCAAACAATCGAATATGACTTTGGTTGCCTACATTTCAAAAACCAGATATCAAACAAGGTTTTAAATTTCAGTTTTGGAAAGCTCTTGAAAATCTCTATACCAGAATTGTTACTTTAACCTCCTTCAAGGCTTGGTTTCGGAATTATCGCCTCCCAAAGACATTAAGGTAGGTGTTTGGAGGCAGAAAATCAGTAAAATCACTTCGGATGCGAATATTTCCTCAACAAGCCTATACAAAAAAATGTTGGCTTCGATGTATCTATAGGGTTTGAAAAGACCTTTCCATTAACGTACGGCATGGTTTATTTCATTCATTTTGAAAAAAAAAGTTGTTTTTTTTTGAAAAAATGGCAAGGGGTTAGTCCATGCTTTTTTCCGAAATCCATGAAAAAAAAATTTGGAAAATTTGTAAATTTTTCTTACATTTTTGGAAAGATGTATTAATTTCCTATTCAGCACTGAAGACTGCAACGATTTTGAAAGCTCGGTTCTTTAGATATTCGCATTTAACCGATTGCGTAAGAATTCAGTAAAATCACATTGGATGCAAACATCTAATGAACAAGACATAACAAAAGCTTTTGGTTTCCAGAAACGGTAAGCTTTTGAATGGAGAGTGTAGACTTTGAAAACCGAAACCATTTGCATGGCTTTGTGGTGAAAAAATATCTATGCAAAGGCATTTTCAGGCTAAATGCAAACAATCGAATATGACTTTGGTTGCCTACATTTCAAAAACCAGATATCAAACAAGGTTTTAAATTTCAGTTTTGGAAAGCTCTTGAAAATCTCTATACCAGAATTGTTACTTTAACCTCCTTCAAGGCTTGGTTTCGGAATTATCGCCTCCCAAAGACATTAAGGTAGGTGTTTGGAGGCAGAAAATCAGTAAAATCACTTCGGATGCGAATATTTCCTCAACAAGCCTATACAAAAAAATGTTGGCTTCGATGTATCTATAGGGTTTGAAAAGACCTTTCCATTAACGTACGGCATGGTTTATTTCATTCATTTTGAAAAAAAAGTTGTTTTTTTTTGAAAAAATGGCAAGGGGTTAGTCCATGCTTTTTTCCGAAATCCATGAAAAAAAATTTGTAAAATTTGTAGATTTTTTTACATTTTTGGAAAGATGTATTAATTTCCTATTCAGCACTGAAGACTGCAACGATTTTGCAAGTTCGGTTCTTTAGATATTCGCATTTAACGGATTGCGTAAGAATTCAGTAAAATTACATTGGATGCAAACATCTAATGAACAAGACATAACAAAAGCTTTTGGTTTCCAGAAACAGTAAGCTTTTGAATAGAGAGTGTAGAATTTGAAAACCGAAACCATTTGCATGGCTTTGTGGTGAAACAATATCTATGCAAAGGCATTTTCAGGCTAAATGCAAACAATCGAATATGACTTTGGTTGCCTACATTTCAAAAACCAGATATCATACAAGGTTTTAAATTTCAGTTGGATTCAAATATCTAATGAACAAGACATAACAAAAGCCTTTGGTTTCCAGAAACTGTAAGCTTTTGAATGGAAAGTGTAGAATTTGAAAACCGAAACCATTTGCATGGCTTGGTGGTGAAAAAATATCTATGCAAAGGCATTTTCAGGCTAAATGCAAACAATCGAATATGACTTTGGTTGCCTACATTTCAAAAACCAGATATCATACAAGGTTTTAAATTTCAGTTTTAGAAAGCTCTTGAAAATTTCTATCCCAGAATATTTCATTTTAACCTCCTTCAAGGCTTGGTTTCTGAATTATCGCCTCCCAAAGACATTAAGGTAGGTGTTTGGAGGCAGAAAATCAGTAAAATCACTTCGGATGCGAATATTTCCTCAACAAGCCTATACAAAAAAATGTTGGCTTCGATGTATCTATAGGGTTTGAAAAGACCTTTCCATTAACGTACGGCATGGTTTATTTCATTCATTTTGAAAAAAAAAGTTGTTTTTTTTTGAAAAAATGGCAAGGGGTTAGTCCATGCTTTTTTCCGAAATCCATGAAAAAAAAATTTGGAAAATTTGTAAATTTTTCTTACATTTTTGGAAAGATGTATTAATTTCCTATTCAGCACTGAAGACTGCAACGATTTTGAAAGCTCGGTTCTTTAGATATTCGCATTTAACCGATTGCGTAAGAATTCAGTAAAATCACATTGGATGCAAACATCTAATGAACAAGACATAACAAAAGCTTTTGGTTTCCAGAAACGGTAAGCTTTTGAATGGAGAGTGTAGACTTTGAAAACCGAAACCATTTGCATGGCTTTGTGGTGAAAAAATATCTATGCAAAGGCATTTTCAGGCTAAATGCAAACAATCGAATATGACTTTGGTTGCCTACATTTCAAAAACCAGATATCAAACAAGGTTTTAAATTTCAGTTTTGGAAAGCTCTTGAAAATCTCTATACCAGAATTGTTACTTTAACCTCCTTCAAGGCTTGGTTTCGGAATTATCGCCTCCCAAAGACATTAAGGTAGGTGTTTGGAGGCAGAAAATCAGTAAAATCACTTCGGATGCGAATATTTCCTCAACAAGCCTATACAAAAAAATGTTGGCTTCGATGTATCTATAGGGTTTGAAAAGACCTTTCCATTAACGTACGGCATGGTTTATTTCATTCATTTTGAAAAAAAAGTTGTTTTTTTTTTTGAAAAAATGGCAAGGGGTTAGTCCATGCTTTTTTCCGAAATCCATGAAAAAAAAATTTGTAAAATTTGTAGATTTTTTTTAACATTTTTGGAAAGATGTTTTAAGTTCCTATTCAGCACTGAAAACTGCAACGATTTTGCAAGCTCGGTTCTTTAGATATTCGCATTTAACGGATTGCGTAAGAATTCAGTAAAATTACATTGGATGCAAACATCTAATGAACAAGACATAACAAAAGCTTTTGGTTTCCAGAAACAGTAAGCTTTTGAATAGAGAGTGTAGAATTTGAAAACCGAAACCATTTGCATGGCTTGGTGGTGAAAAAATATCTATGCAAAGGCATTTTCAGGCTAAATGCAAACAATCGAATATGACTTTGGTTGCCTACATTTTAAAAACCAGATATCATACAAGGTTTTAAATTTCAGTTTTGGAAAGCTCTTGAAAATCTCTATACCAGAATTGTTACTTTAACCTCCTTCAAGGCTTGGTTTCGGAATTATCGCCTCCCAAAGACATTAAGGTAGGTGTTTGGAGGCAGAAAATCAGTAAAATCACTTCGGATGCGAATATTTCCTCAACAAGCCTATACAAAAAAATGTTGGCTTCGATGTATCTATAGGGTTTGAAAAGACCTTTCCATTAACGTACGGCATGGTTTATTTCATTCATTTTGAAAAAAAAGTTTATTTTTTTTTGAAAAAATGGCAAGGGGTTAGTCTATGCTTTTTTCCGAAATCCATGAAAAAAAAATTTGTAAAATTTGTAGATTTTTCTTACATTTTTGGATAGATGTATTAATTTCCTATTCAGCACTGAAGACTGCAACGATTTTGAAAGCTCGGTTCGTTAGATATTCGCATTTAACGGATTGCGTAGGAATTCAGTAAAATTACATTGGATGCAAACATCTAATGAACAAGATATAACAAAAGCTTTTGGTTTCCAGAAACGGTAAGCTTTTGAATGGAGAGTGTAGAATTTGAAAACCGAAACCATTTGCATGGCTTTGTGGTGAAAAAATATCTATGCAAAGGCATTTTCAGGCTAAATGCAAACAATCGAATATGACTTTGGTTGCCTACATTTCAAAAACCAGATATCATACAAGGTTTTAAATTTCAGTTTTGGAAAGCTCTTGAAAATCTCTATACCAGAATTGTTACTTTAACCTCCTTCAAGGCTTGGTTTCGGAATTATCGCCTCCCAAAGACATTAAGGTAGGTGTTTGGAGGCAGAAAATCAGTAAAATCACTTCGGATGCGAATATTTCCTCAACAAGCCTATACAAAAAAATGTTGGCTTCGATGTATCTATAGGATTTGAAAAGACCATTCCATTAACGTACGGCATGGTTTATTTCATTCATTTTGAAAAAAAAGTTGTTTTTTTTTGAAAAAATGGCAAGGGGTTAGTCCATGCTTTTTTTCCGAAATCCATGAAAAAAAATTTGTAGAATTTGTAGATTTTTTTACATTTTTGGAAAGATGTATTAATTTCCTATTCAGCACTGAAGACTGCAACGATTTTGCAAGTTCGGTTCTTTAGATATTCGCATTTAACGGATTGCGTAAGAATTCAGTAAAATTACATTGGATGCAAACATCTAATGAACAAGACATAACAAAAGCTTTTGGTTTCCAGAAACAGTAAGCTTTTGAATAGAGACTATAGAATTTGAAAACCGAAACCATTTGCATGGCTTTGTGGTGAAAAAATATCTATGCAAAGGCATTTTCAGGCTTAATGCAAACAATCGAATATGACTTTGGTTGCCTACATTTCAAAAACCAGATATCATACAAGGTTTTAAATTTCAGTTTTGGAAAGCTCTTGAAAATCTCTATACCAGAATTGTTACTTTAACCTCCTTCAAGGCTTGGTTTCGGAATTATCGCCTCCCAAAGACATTAAGGTAGGTGTTTGGAGGCAGAAAATCAGTAAAATCACTTCGGATGCGAATATTTCCTCAACAAGCCTATACAAAAAAATGTTGGCTTCGATGTATCTATAGGGTTTGAAAAGACCTTTCCATTAACGTACGGCATGGTTTATTTCATTCATTTTGAAAAAAAAAGTTGTTTTTTTTTGAAAAAATGGCAAGGGGTTAGTCCATGCTTTTTTCCGAAATCCATGAAAAAAAAATTTGGAAAATTTGTAAATTTTTCTTACATTTTTGGATAGATGTATTAATTTCCTATTCAGCACTGAAGACTGCAACGATTTTGAAAGCTCGGTTCTTTAGATATTCGCATTTAACCGATTGCGTAAGAATTCAGTAAAATCACATTGGATGCAAACATCTAATGAACAAGACATAACAAAAGCTTTTGGTTTCCAGAAACGGTAAGCTTTTGAATGGAGAGTGTAGACTTTGAAAACCGAAACCATTTGCATGGCTTTGTGGTGAAAAAATATCTATGCAAAGGCATTTTCAGGCTAAATGCAAACAATCGAATATGACTTTGGTTGCCTACATTTCAAAAACCAGATATCAAACAAGGTTTTAAATTTCAGTTTTGGAAAGCTCTTGAAAATCTCTATACCAGAATTGTTACTTTAACCTCCTTCAAGGCTTGGTTTCGGAATTATCGCCTCCCAAAGACATTAAGGTAGGTGTTTGGAGGCAGAAAATCAGTAAAATCACTTCGGATGCGAATATTTCCTCAACAAGCCTATACAAAAAAATGTTGGCTTCGATGTATCTATAGGGTTTGAAAAGACCTTTCCATTAACGTACGGCATGGTTTATTTCATTCATTTTGAAAAAAAAGTTGTTTTTTTTTGAAAAAATGGCAAGGGGTTAGTCCATGCTTTTTTCCGAAATCCATGAAAAAAAATTTGTAAAATTTGTAGATTTTTTTACATTTTTGGAAAGATGTATTAATTTCCTATTCAGCACTGAAGACTGCAACGATTTTGCAAGTTCGGTTCTTTAGATATTCGCATTTAACGGATTGCGTAAGAATTCAGTAAAATTACATTGGATGCAAACATCTAATGAACAAGACATAACAAAAGCTTTTGGTTTCCAGAAACAGTAAGCTTTTGAATAGAGAGTGTAGAATTTGAAAACCGAAACCATTTGCATGGCTTGGTGGTGAAAAAATATCTATGCAAAGGCATTTTCAGGCTAAATGCAAACAATCGAATATGACTTTGGTTGCCTACATTTTAAAAACCAGATATCATACAAGGTTTTAAATTTCAGTTTTGGAAAGCTCTTGAAAATCTCTATACCAGAATTGTTACTTTAACCTCCTTCAAGGCTTGGTTTCGGAATTATCGCCTCCCAAAGACATTAAGGTAGGTGTTTGGAGGCAGAAAATCAGTAAAATCACTTCGGATGCGAATATTTCCTCAACAAGCCTATACAAAAAAATGTTGGCTTCGATGTATCTATAGGGTTTGAAAAGACCTTTCCATTAACGTACGGCATGGTTTATTTCATTCATTTTGAAAAAAAAGTTTATTTTTTTTTGAAAAAATGGCAAGGGGTTAGTCTATGCTTTTTTCCGAAATCCATGAAAAAAAAATTTGTAAAATTTGTAGATTTTTCTTACATTTTTGGATAGATGTATTAATTTCCTATTCAGCACTGAAGACTGCAACGATTTTGAAAGCTCGGTTCGTTAGATATTCGCATTTAACGGATTGCGTAGGAATTCAGTAAAATTACATTGGATGCAAACATCTAATGAACAAGATATAACAAAAGCTTTTGGTTTCCAGAAACGGTAAGCTTTTGAATGGAGAGTGTAGAATTTGAAAACCGAAACCATTTGCATGGCTTTGTGGTGAAAAAATATCTATGCAAAGGCATTTTCAGGCTAAATGCAAACAATCGAATATGACTTTGGTTGCCTACATTTCAAAAACCAGATATCAAACAAGATTTTAAATTTCAGTTTTGGAAAGCTCTTGAAAATCTCTATACCAGAATTGTTACTTTAACCTCCTTCAAGGCTTGGTTTCGGAATTATCGCCTCCCAAAGACATTAAGGTAGGTGTTTGGAGGCAGAAAATCAGTAAAATCACTTCGGATACGAATATTTCCTCAACAAGCCTATACAAAAAAATGTTGGCTTCGATGTATCTATAGGGTTTGAAAAGACCTTTCCATTAACGTACGGCATGGTTTATTTCATTCATTTTGAAAAAAAAGTTGTTTTTTTTTGAAAAAATGGCAAGGGGTTAGTCTATGCTTTTTTCCGAAATCCATGAAAAAAAAATTTGTAAAATTTGTAGATTTTTCTTACATTTTTGGAAAGATGTATTAATTTCCTATTCAGCACTGAAGACTGCAACGATTTTGCAAGTTCGGTTCTTTAGATATTCGCATTTAACGGATTGCGTAAGAATTCAGTAAAATTACATTGGATGCAAACATCTAATGAACAAGACATAACAAAAGCTTTTGGTTTCTAGAAACAGTAAGCTTTTGAATAGGGAGTGTAGAATTTGAAAACCGAAACCATTTGCATGGCTTTGTGGTGAAAAAATATCTATGCAAAGGCATTTTCAGGCTAAATGCAAACAATCGAATATGACTTTGGTTGCCTACATTTCAAAAACCAGATATCAAACAAGGTTTTAAATTTCAGTTTTGGAAAGCTCTTGAAAATCTCTATACCAGAATTGTTACTTTAACCTCCTTCAAGGCTTGGTTTCGGAATTATCGCCTCCCAAAGACATTAAGGTAGGTGTTTGGAGGCAGAAAATCAGTAAAATCACTTCGGATGCGAATATTTCCTCAACAAGCCTATACAAAAAAATGTTGGCTTCGATGTATCTATAGGGTTTGAAAAGACCTTTCCATTAACGTACGGCATGGTTTATTTCATTCATTTTGAAAAAAAAGTTGTTTTTTTTTGAAAAAATGGCAAGGGGTTAGTCCATGCTTTTTTCCGAAATCCATGAAAAAAAATTTGTAAAATTTGTAGATTTTTTACATTTTTGGAAAGATGTATTAATTTCCTATTCAGCACTGAAGACTGCAACGATTTTGAAAGCTCGGTTCTTTAGATATTCGCATTTAACGGATTGCGTAAGAATTCAGTAAAATTACATTGGATGCAAACATCTAATGAACAAGATATAACAAAAGCTTTTGGTTTCCAGAAACGGTAAGCTTTTGAATGGAGAGTGTAGAATTTGAAAACCGAAACCATTTGCATGGCTTTGTGGTGAAAAATATCTATGCAAAGGCATTTTCAGGCTAAATGCAAACAATCGAATATGACTTTGGTTGCCTACATTTCAAAAACCAGATATCAAACAAGGTTTTAAATTTCAGTTTTGGAAAGCTCTTGAAAATCTCTATACCAGAATTGTTACTTTAACCTCCTTCAAGGCTTGGTTTCGGAATTATCGCCTCCCAAAGACATTAAGGTAGGTGTTTGGAGGCAGAAAATCAGTAAAATCACTTCGGATGCGAATATTTCCTCAACAAGCCTATACAAAAAAATGTTGGCTTCGATGTATCTATAGGGTTTGAAAAGACCTTTCCATTAACGTACGGCATGGTTTATTTCATTCATTTTGAAAAAAAAGTTGTTTTTTTTTGAAAAAATGGCAAGGGGTTAGTCCATGCTTTTTTCCGAAATCCATGAAAAAAAATTTGTAAAATTTGTAGATTTTTTTACATTTTTGGAAAGATGTATTAATTTCCTATTCAGCACTGAAGACTGCAACGATTTTGCAAGTTCGGTTCTTTAGATATTCGCATTTAACGGATTGCGTAAGAATTCAGTAAAATTACATTGGATGCAAACATCTAATGAACAAGACATAACAAAAGCTTTTGGTTTCCAGAAACAGTAAGCTTTTGAATAGAGAGTGTAGAATTTGAAAACCGAAACCATTTGCATGGCTTGGTGGTGAAAAAATATCTATGCAAAGGCATTTTCAGGCTAAATGCAAACAATCGAATATGACTTTGGTTGCCTACATTTTAAAAACCAGATATCATACAAGGTTTTAAATTTCAGTTTTGGAAAGCTCTTGAAAATCTCTATACCAGAATTGTTACTTTAACCTCCTTCAAGGCTTGGTTTCGGAATTATCGCCTCCCAAAGACATTAAGGTAGGTGTTTGGAGGCAGAAAATCAGTAAAATCACTTCGGATGCGAATATTTCCTCAACAAGCCTATACAAAAAAATGTTGGCTTCGATGTATCTATAGGGTTTGAAAAGACCTTTCCATTAACGTACGGCATGGTTTATTTCATTCATTTTGAAAAAAAAGTTTTTTTTTTTTTGAAAAAATGGCAAGGGGTTAGTCTATGCTTTTTTCCGAAATCCATGAAAAAAAAAATTGTAAAATTTGTAGATTTTTCTTACATTTTTGGATAGATGTATTAATTTCCTATTCAGCACTGAAGACTGCAACGATTTTGAAAGCTCGGTTCGTTAGATATTCGCATTTAACGGATTGCGTAGGAATTCAGTAAAATTACATTGGATGCAAACATCTAATGAACAAGATATAACAAAAGCTTTTGGTTTCCAGAAACGGTAAGCTTTTGAATGGAGAGTGTAGAATTTGAAAACCGAAACCATTTGCATGGCTTTGTGGTGAAAAAATATCTATGCAAAGGCATTTTCAGGCTAAATGCAAACAATCGAATATGACTTTGGTTGCCTACATTTCAAAAACCAGATATCAAACAAGATTTTAAATTTCAGTTTTGGAAAGCTCTTGAAAATCTCTATACCAGAATTGTTACTTTAACCTCCTTCAAGGCTTGGTTTCGGAATTATCGCCTCCCAAAGACATTAAGGTAGGTGTTTGGAGGCAGAAAATCAGTAAAATCACTTCGGATACGAATATTTCCTCAACAAGCCTATACAAAAAAATGTTGGCTTCGATGTATCTATAGGGTTTGAAAAGACCTTTCCATTAACGTACGGCATGGTTTATTTCATTCATTTTGAAAAAAAAGTTGTTTTTTTTTGAAAAAATGGCAAGGGGTTAGTCTATGCTTTTTTCCGAAATCCATGAAAAAAAAATTTGTAAAATTTGTAGATTTTTCTTACATTTTTGGAAAGATGTATTAATTTCCTATTCAGCACTGAAGACTGCAACGATTTTGCAAGTTCGGTTCTTTAGATATTCGCATTTAACGGATTGCGTAAGAATTCAGTAAAATTACATTGGATGCAAACATCTAATGAACAAGACATAACAAAAGCTTTTGGTTTCTAGAAACAGTAAGCTTTTGAATAGGGAGTGTAGAATTTGAAAACCGAAACCATTTGCATGGCTTTGTGGTGAAAAAATATCTATGCAAAGGCATTTTCAGGCTAAATGCAAACAATCGAATATGACTTTGGTTGCCTACATTTCAAAAACCAGATATCAAACAAGGTTTTAAATTTCAGTTTTGGAAAGCTCTTGAAAATCTCTATACCAGAATTGTTACTTTAACCTCCTTCAAGGCTTGGTTTCGGAATTATCGCCTCCCAAAGACATTAAGGTAGGTGTTTGGAGGCAGAAAATCAGTAAAATCACTTCGGATGCGAATATTTCCTCAACAAGCCTATACAAAAAAATGTTGGCTTCGATGTATCTATAGGGTTTGAAAAGACCTTTCCATTAACGTACGGCATGGTTTATTTCATTCATTTTGAAAAAAAAGTTGTTTTTTTTTGAAAAAATGGCAAGGGGTTAGTCCATGCTTTTTTCCGAAATCCATGAAAAAAAATTTGTAAAATTTGTAGATTTTTTACATTTTTGGAAAGATGTATTAATTTCCTATTCAGCACTGAAGACTGCAACGATTTTGAAAGCTCGGTTCTTTAGATATTCGCATTTAACGGATTGCGTAAGAATTCAGTAAAATTACATTGGATGCAAACATCTAATGAACAAGATATAACAAAAGCTTTTGGTTTCCAGAAACGGTAAGCTTTTGAATGGAGAGTGTAGAATTTGAAAACCGAAACCATTTGCATGGCTTTGTGGTGAAAAATATCTATGCAAAGGCATTTTCAGGCTAAATGCAAACAATCGAATATGACTTTGGTTGCCTACATTTCAAAAACCAGATATCATACAAGGTTTTAAATTTCAGTTTTGGAAAGCTCTTGAAAATCTCTATACCAGAATTTTTTACTTTAACCTCCTTCAAGGCTTGGTTTCGGAATTATCGCCTCCCAAAGACATTAAGGTAGGTGTTTGGAGGCAGAAAATCAGTAAAATCACTTCGGATGCGAATATTTCCTCAACAAGCCTATACAAAAAAATTTTGGCTTCGATGTATCTATAGGGTTTGAAAAGACCTTTCCATTAACGTACGGCATGGTTTATTTCATTCATTTTGAAAAAAAAGTTGTTGTTTTTTTTGAAAAAATGGCAAGGGGTTAGTCCATGCTTTTTTCCGAAATCCATGAAAAAAAAATTTGTAAAATTTGTAGATTTTTCTTACATTTTTGGAAAGATGTATTAATTTCCTATTCAGCACTGAAGACTGCAACGATTTTGAAAGCTCGGTTCCTTAGATATTCGCATTTAACGGATTGCGTAAGAATTCAGTAAAATTACATTGGATGCAAACATCTAATGAACAAGACATAACAAAAGCTTTTGGTTTCCAGAAACGGTAAGCTTTTTAATAGAGAGTGTAGAATTTGAAAACCGAAACCATTTGCATGGCTTTGTGGTGAAAAAATATCTATGCAAAGGCATTTTCAGGCTAAATGCAAACAATCGAATATGACTTTGGTTGCCTACATTTCAAAAACCAGATATCATACAAGGTTTTAAATTTCAGTTTTGGAAAGCTCTTGAAAATCTCTATACCAGAATTTTTTACTTTAACCTCCTTCAAGGCTTGGTTTCGGAATTATCGCCTCCCAAAGACATTAAGGTAGGTGTTTGGAGGCAGAAAATCAGTAAAATCACTTCGGATGCGAATATTTCCTCAACAAGCCTATACAAAAAAATGTTGGCTTCGATGTATCTATAGGGTTTGAAAAGACCTTTCCATTAACGTACGGCATGGTTTATTTCATTCATTTTGAAAAAAAAGTTGTTTTTTTTTTTGAAAAAATGGCAATGGTCCATGCTTTTTTCCGAAATCCATGAAAAAAAAATTTGTAAAATTTGTAGATTTTTCTTACATTTTTGGAAAGATGTATTAATTTCCTATTCAGCACTGAAGACTGCAACGATTTTGAAAGCTCGGTTCCTTAGATATTCGCATTTAACGGATTGCGTAAGAATTCAGTAAAATTACATTGGATGCAAACATCTAATGAACAAGACATAACAAAAGCTTTTGGTTTCTAGAAACAGTAAGCTTTTAAATTGGGAGTGTAGAATTTGAAAACTGAAACCATTTGCATGGCTTTGTGGTGAAAAAATATCTATGCAAAGGCATTTTCAGGCTAAATGCAAACAATCGAATATGACTTTGGTTGCCTACATTTCAAAAACCAGATATCATACAAGGTTTTAAATTTCAGTTTTGGAAAGCTCTTGAAAATCTCTATACCAGAATTTTTACTTTAACCTCCTTTAAGGCTTGGTTTCGGAATTATCGCCTCCCAAAGACATTAAGGTAGGTGTTTGGAGGCAGAAAATCAGTAAAATCACTTCGGATGCGAATATTTCCTCAACAAGCCTATACAAAAAAATGTTGGCTTCGATGTATCTATAGGGTTTGAAAAGACCTTTCCATTAACGTACGGCATGGTTTATTTCATTCATTTTGAAAAAAAAGTTGTTTTTTTTTTTTAAAATGGCAAGGGGTTAGTCCATGCTTTTTACCGAAATCCATGAAAAAAAAATTTGTAAAATTTGTAGATTTTTCTTACATTTTTGGAAAGATGTATTAATTTCCTATTCAGCACTGAAGACTGCAACGATTTTGAAAGCTCGGTTCCTTAGATATTCGCATTTAACGGATTGCGTAAGAATTCAGTAAAATTACATTGGATGCAAACATCTAATGAACAAGACATAACAAAAGCTTTTGGTTTCTAGAAACAGTAAGCTTTTAAATTGGGAGTGTAGAATTTGAAAACTGAAACCATTTGCATGGCTTTGTGGTGAAAAAATATCTATGCAAAGGCATTTTCAGGCTAAATGCAAACAATCGAATATGACTTTGGTTGCCTACATTTCAAAAACCAGATATCATACAAGGTTTTAAATTTCAGTTTTGGAAAGCTCTTGAAAATCTCTATACCAGAATTTTTACTTTAACCTCCTTTAAGGCTTGGTTTCGGAATTATCGCCTCCCAAAGACATTAAGGTAGGTGTTTGGAGGCAGAAAATCAGTAAAATCACTTCGGATGCGAATATTTCCTCAACAAGCCTATACAAAAAAATGTTGGCTTCGATGTATCTATAGGGTTTGAAAAGACCTTTCCATTAACGTACGGCATGGTTTATTTCATTCATTTTGAAAAAAAAGTTGTTTTTTTTTTGAAAAAATGGCAAGGGGTTAGTCCATGCTTTTTTCCGAAATCCATGAAAAAAAAATTTGTAAAATTTTTAGATTTTTCTTACATTTTTGGAAAGATGTATTAATTTCCTATTCAGCACTGAAGACTGCAACGATTTGAAAGCTCGGTTCTTTAGATATTCGCATTTAACGGATTGCGTAAGAATTCAGTAAAATTACATTGGATGCAAACATCTAATGAACAAGATATAACAAAAGCTTTTGGTTTCCAGAAACGGTAAGCTTTTGAATGGAGAGTGTAGAATTTGAAAACCGAAACCATTTGCATGGCTTTGTGGTGAAAAAATATCTATGCAAAGGCATTTTCAGGCTAAATGCAAACAATCGAATATGACTTTGGTTGCCTACATTTCAAAAACCAGATATCATACAAGGTTTTAAATTTCAGTTGGATTCAAATATCTAATGAACAAGACATAACAAAAGCTTTTGGTTTCCAGAAACTGTAAGCTTTTGAATGGAGAGTGTAGAATTTGAAAACCGAAACCATTTGCATGGCTTTGTGGTGAAAAAATATCTATGCAAAGGCATTTTCAGGCTAAATGCAAACAATCGAATATGACTTTGGTTGCCTACATTTCAAAAACCAGATATCATACAAGGTTTTAAATTTCAGTTGGATTCAAATATCTAATGAACAAGACATAACAAAAGCTTTTGGTTTCTAGAAACAGTAAGCTTTTGAATAGGGAGTGTAGAATTTGAAAACCGAAACCATTTGCATGGCTTTGTGGTGAAAAAATATCTATGCAAAGGCATTTTCAGGCTAAATGCAAACAATCGAATATGACTTTGGTTGCCTACATTTCAAAAACCAGATATCATACAAGGTTTTAAATTTCAGTTTTGGAAAGCTCTTGAAAATCTCTATACCAGAATTTTTACTTTAACCTCCTTCAAGGCTTGGTTTTGGAATTATCGCCTCCCAAAGACATTAAGGTAGGTGTTTGGAGGCAGAAAATCAGTAAAATCACTTCGGATGAGAATATTTCCTCAACAAGCCTATACAAAAAAATTTTGGCTTCGATGTATCTATAGGGTTTGAAAAGACCTTTCCATTAACGTACGGCATGGTTTATTTCATTCATTTTGAAAAAAAAGTTGTTTTTTTTTTTTGAAAAAATGGCAAGGGCAAGACTTAGTCCATGCTTTTTTCCGAAATCCATGAAAAAAAAATTTGTAAAATTTGTAGATTTTTCTTACATTTTTGGAAAGATGTATTAATTTCCTATTCAGCACTGAAGACTGCAACGATTTTGAAAGCTCGGTTCGTTAGATATTCGCATTTAACGGATTGCGTAAGAATTCAGTAAAATTACATTGGATGCAAACATCTAATGAACAAGATATAACAAAAGCTTTTGGTTTCCAGAAACGGTAAGCTTTTGAATGGAGAGTGTAGAATTTGAAAACCGAAACCATTTGCATGGCTTTGTGGTGAAAAAATATCTATGCAAAGGCATTTTCAGGCTAAATGCAAACAATCGAATATGACTTTGGTTGCCTACATTTCAAAAACCAGATATCATACAAGGTTTTAAATTTCAGTTTTGGAAAGCTCTTGAAAATTTCTACACCAGAATTTTTACTTTAACCTCCTTCAAGGCTTGGTTTCGGAATTATCGCCTCCCAAAGACATTAAGGTAGGTGTTTGGAGGCAGAAAATCAGTAAAATCACTTCGGATGCGAATATTTCCTCAACAAGCCTATACAAAAAAATGTTGGCTTCGATGTATCTATAGGGTTTGAAAAGACCTTTCCATTAACGTACGGCATGGTTTATTTCATTCATTTTGAAAAAAAAGTTGTTTTTTTTTTGAAAAAATGGCAAGGGGTTAGTCCATGCTTTTTTCCGAAATCCATGAAAAAAAATTTGTAAAATTTGTAGATTTTTCTTACATTTTTGGAAAGATGTATTAATTTCCTATTCAGCACTGAAGACTGCAACGATTTTGAAAGCTCGGTTCGTTAGATATTCGCATTTAACGGATTGCGTAAGAATTCAGTAAAATTACATTGGATGCAAACATCTAATGAACAAGACATAACAAAAGCTTTTGGTTTCTAGAAACAGTAAGCTTTTGAATAGGGAGTGTAGAATTTGAAAACCGAAACCATTTGCATGGCTTTGTGGTGAAAAAATATCTATGCAAAGGCATTTTCAGGCTAAATGCAAACAATCGAATATGACTTTGGTTGCCTACATTTCAAAAACCAGATATCATACAAGGTTTTAAATTTCAGTTTTGGAAAGCTCTTGAAAATCTCTATACCAGAATTGTTACTTTAACCTCCTTCAAGGCTTGGTTTCGGAATTATCGCCTCCCAAAGACATTAAGGTAGGTGTTTGGAGGCAGAAAATCAGTAAAATCACTTCGGATGCGAATATTTCCTCAACAAGCCTATACAAAAAAATGTTGGCTTCGATGTATCTATAGGGTTTGAAAAGACCTTTCCATTAACGTACGGCATGGTTTATTTCATTCATTTTGAAAAAAAAGTTGTTTTTTTTTTTGAAAAAATGGCAAGGGGTTAGTCCATGCTTTTTTCCGAAATCCATGAAAAAAAATTTGTAAAATTTGTAGATTTTTCTTACATTTTTGGAAAGATGTATTAATTTCCTATTCAGCACTGAAGACTGCAACGATTTTGAAAGCTCGGTTCCTTAGATATTCGCATTTAACGGATTGCGTAAGAATTCAGTAAAATTACATTGGATGCAAACATCTAATGAACAAGACATAACAAAAGCTTTTGGTTTCTAGAAACAGTAAGCTTTTGAATAGGGAGTGTAGAATTTGAAAACCGAAACCATTTGCATGGCTTTGTGGTGAAAAAATATCTATGCAAAGGCATTTTCAGGCTAAATGCAAACAATCGAATATGACTTTGGTTGCCTACATTTCAAAAACCAGATATCATACAAGGTTTTAAATTTCAGTTTTGGAAAGCTCTTGAAAATCTCTATACCAGAATTTTTACTTTAACCTCCTTCAAGGCTTGGTTTCGGAATTATCGCCTCCCAAAGACATTAAGGTAGGTGTTTGGAGGCAGAAAATCAGTAAAATCACTTCGGATGCGAATATTTCCTCAACAAGCCTATACAAAAAAATGTTGGCTTCGATGTATCTATAGGGTTTGAAAAGACCTTTCCATTAACGTACGGCATGGTTTATTTCATTCATTTTGAAAAAAAGTTGTTTTTTTTTGAAAAAATGGCAAGGGGTTAGTCCATGCTTTTTTCCGAAATCCATGAAAAAAAAATTTGTAAAATTTGTAGATTTTTCTTACATTTTTGGAAAGATGTATTAATTTCCTATTCAGCACTGAAGACTGCAACGATTTTGAAAGCTCGGTTCCTTAGATATTCGCATTTAACGGATTGCGTAAGAATTCAGTAAAATTACATTGGATGCAAACATCTAATGAACAAGACATAACAAAAGCTTTTGGTTTCCAGAAACAGTAAGCTTTTGAATAGAGAGTGTAGAATTTGAAAACCGAAACCATTTGCATGGCTTTGTGGTGAAACAATATCTATGCAAAGGCATTTTCAGGCTAAATGCAAACAATCGAATATGACTTTGGTTGCCTACATTTCAAAAACCAGATATCATACAAGGTTTTAAATTTCAGTTTTGGAAAGCTCTTGAAAATCTCTATACCAGAATTGTTACTTTAACCTCCTTCAAGGCTTGGTTTCGGAATTATCGCCTCCCAAAGACATTAAGGTAGGTGTTTGGAGGCAGAAAATCAGTAAAATCACTTCGGATGCGAATATTTCCTCAACAAGCCTATACAAAAAAATGTTGGCTTCGATGTATCTATAGGATTTGAAAAGACCATTCCATTAACGTACGGCATGGTTTATTTCATTCATTTTGAAAAAAAAGTTGTTTTTTTTTGAAAAAATGGCAAGGGGTTAGTCCATGCTTTTTTCCGAAATCCATGAAAAAAAAATTTGTAAAATTTGTAGATTTTTCTTACATTTTTGGAAAGATGTATTAATTTCCTATTCAGCACTGAAGACTGCAACGATTTTGAAAGCTCGGTTCCTTAGATATTCGCATTTAACGGATTGCGTAAGAATTCAGTAAAATTACATTGGATGCAAACATCTAATGAACAAGACGTAACAAAAGCTTTTGGTTTCCAGAAACAGTAAGCTTTTGAATAGAGAGTGTAGAATTTGAAAACCGAAACCATTTGCATGGCTTGGTGGTGAAAAAATATCTATGCAAAGGCATTTTCAGGCTAAATGCAAACAATCGAATATGACTTTGGTTGCCTACATTTCAAAAACCAGATATCATACAAGGTTTTAAATTTCAGTTTTGGAAAGCTCTTGAAAATCTCTATACCAGAATTTTTACTTTAACCTCCTTCAAGGCTTGGTTTCGGAATTATCGCCTCCCAAAGACATTAAGGTAGGTGTTTGGAGGCAGAAAATCAGTAAAATCACTTCGGATGCGAATATTTCCTCAACAAGCCTATACAAAAAAATGTTGGCTTCGATGTATCTATAGGGTTTGAAAAGACCTTTCCATTAACGTACGGCATGGTTTATTTCATTCATTTTGAAAAAAAAGTTGTTTTTTTTTGAAAAAATGGCAAGGGGTTAGTCCATGTTTTTTTCCGAAATCCATGAAAAAAAATTTGTAAAATTTGTAAAACATAGTTTGTCGTTTGACTTAAAATTTTGCACTGACTATCTGAACAAGATATGATATAAAACTTGGTTAGAAGTGAGGAAAATCGCTATAAGCCGAGTAATTAAAGTGTTGAACACCTGAAGAGCCTAAACTTAACAAAACTTAACGAAAAAAACTTCCATTTACCAGTGTTCTTTTTCTACATCTTCTTAATTTACAACATACCATATTGTATGAAATACTGATACCAGCACCTTACTCAGGAATTTTATAACAAATATTTTTCAGGTGAACAAAAGCTTAACTTTTGGACGCAGAAGGAAGGTAATTTTACATTTCCATCAAAGTTAGGAGAGACAAGTTTTGGCATTCGGTGCAGTCTCTCTTTATAGAATAATTAGTTTAGTTTTCCCTTAACTGTAAAATGACAACGAAATTGTATAATACCATATTGGAAACATCCTTGCGGCAATTAAAGGATATTTTCGGACACCTGCTGATTGTTTTTCAGCAGAACAATGGTCCGATTCATACAGCAGGTGTAAATATAACTTTTTTGGAAAGCAAAACTGGACTGTAACTTTCCTTTCCACCCTATTCTTTAGATTTGAGCATCATTGACAAATGTATTGGGTTGCTAAAACATAAAGCTTATGCAGATGAGAGGCAAAACTCAAGTAAATAAGATTTGTTTGATTTTTTAAAGACTCGCAATTATTGAGGTAATTTTAAACAATGGAAGCGGTGAATAACACTAATTTAATTTGTACAACTGCAAAAAATAAATAAAAAGTGTTTTTTTTTTAAATAAATCGATAAATTAAAATTTTTAACTGCAATAACACAATAATGTATTTTAGAGAACACGAACCAAATTAGCTTAGAAGACTCCACCAGCTTGTAGATTTAGATTAGCTTTAGATTAGAATATAGACTTATTCGCATATTAAATTATAAGTTTACAATTATAAGATTTATACAAGTCTTTTACGACCTGGTTTTAAAACCATCGGTCAGATTGACAGAAAATAAAATAATTTAATTAATAAATATCAGTTAATTTTTTTTCGTAACCAATAATAAATTTACAAAGGAAAACATTAAATTTTAAATTTTTATAAAAATATGGATAAAAGAGAATTCAATTAAAAGCTTCCTGATATGATTCTATTTCTATAAGCCGAATTGCGATTCGTATAAATATTTAAAGTCTGCCCCAGCCCTTTATGCCATTCTTCCTCACTAAATTTATTTCTACCAAAAATATCCCGTTGAACTTCTTACAGTATTGGAAAAGACTCAGAAAATGTGCAATTTTTTCTCTTTCGTAGATATTGCACAATTCACATTCAAGCGGCAAGTAGTTTGGTCTATGAGGAACAAAGTTCAGAGCAAGAATTTTCCTCTTATGGCTGCTGGATCATAGAATCGTTGCTATCATATCCGTGGGATGTTTATCCAAGAAATAATTTACTTCGCCTAGTACATAATTCTGTCTGCTTTAATATCTTTATTTTGTGAACCCTTGGTCTGGCTAATGCAGTTCTCCAAATGTTTTGTATCGAGTTTGGATCTAAGAGAGTAAAACTGGTGCTTTTGACTTGTTACATCTTCCAAATCAAGGTTCATTGGCTCTCCCAAAGAATCGGATAGATTTATCCAAGACTGTACAAAGTTCAGTTTTTTTTTAAATCAGGGGCCTATAACACAATACATAAAATGCTTGTTGAACAAATGAAATTCAACAACTTTTTTAAATTTGTGTAAAACGGAACAACAAGTCTAGGAGATCTTGAACAATTGTTTTTGCTTCTTTCAACAAGTGGGAATTATCGTAAATCTACCGTTTCTGTAACTGAAAACAACAGGAGTTCAAAGAATAGAGAATAAACCTGTTGAAAAGTTTATAAATTTCAACTGACAGTTGTGGACTTGTTCAAAGTCAACAAGTAAGAAATGAACACTTGCAGTAGTGTTTATCAAGTGATGGAATCGGGAAGATTGTTTAGAATTTATTAAGTTGGACCTAAGGAATTTGGTTGATAAAGTGTTGTAAGTTTTTATTCTGAATCAAACAGTGATTGTAAGAATCAAAAATAGACAAATATATTTATAAGAAAAAAATTGCTTTGAAATAGTGCCACATGTGTTATCCGTGTGCGTTGTACAAAATGTTAATTATCATACTGAAAGTCCTTCCTACATATAATGTTTGTTCATTAATAAATGAAAAGTGCTGATCTAAGATAAAATATTTTTTTATCGGAGACTTTACGAATTATCGTGTAAGAAATGAACTGGTTCAACAAGTCGAAGAAATTTTTTTCAGTTGACAATTGTTACGGTTTTTATTGAGTTACAGAAATGATTTTCACTTGTTAAGCAAACATACTTGAACAAGTAATTGTTGACTAGTTGGTTTGTTTTTCTGTGATATAGGGCCCAGATATCTTAACATTTTGTTAATAAGCCCTGACGAATCCAATTATCTTTGTGATATAGTCAAAGTGAATCTTCAGTGTGTCTATAAACATTCGTGGAAAAACGAAGTAGTTTCTCAACATTTGCATACTCTTTGTGTCCCCACACTTGCGCGCAGTATAACATAACAGATTTGTAAATAGCCTGAAATAATTGATACTTGAATGTTGAATTGACGTATTTGCAATACAATTTTTCCACGACACGCAAATCGAAGCCTTAGACTCTTGGAGCTTTGTTTTTACGTGTTTTTTCCTACACAGATTACTCGCAATCATAACACCAAGATATTTAAAAACTTTTACGACATTAACATCTTTTCCTTTAGTAGTTCCATTTCTCGTTACTGGCATATCTTCCCTTCCCCTTTCTAAAAATCATAATGCTTAACTTGCTTAAATTTACTGAAAGGCTTCAAGTATTGCAGTATTTTTCTTAGCTTGTCATCGTTTCCTGCAGTTGTTTTGGAGACTCTGATAGTATGACGATGTCATCCGCATACAATAATCCTGGGATGCATTCTTCGGAAATCCTCACACCAGCATCTAAGAAGTCCACTTTATCATTGATAAAAAGAATAAATAAAAAAGTACTCAAAGCATATCCTGGCTTAAGGCCCATTGAAGAGCTAAATTCTTCGGATAAGTTTCCACCATCCCAAACAGAAATAGAATCCTTTCCATAAAGCGTTTTCAGAATAAAAATGATTTTCGAAGAAACACCACAGTTGAAAAGTTTAAAAAATAAAGTTTCTCGGTTGATACTGTCAAAGGCTTCGTGGAAGTCCACAAAAAATGTATAAAGTTTTTTTCCACAATGAAGGTAAGTTCTGCAGTATTAAGAAGAAAAAAAAAACTTGGTCCGTTGTTGAGTACCCATAATGAAATCCATCTTGAGGCTCACTAAACTTAGAGTGTACACTACCCAAGTTATTAACCGTTGAAATATCATATTGGTAAGTAACTTCATGGATGAATTTTTCAAGGATAATCTCTGCGATGGATGTGTCTCCTTTTTTTTTATTAAGCTGAAAGATTATTGAAGACAAAAAACTTGATGATATTGAAAAGGACCTACAAATTTCACTGTAGCAGCTTAAAAGCACGGATAAAAACTCAAGTGAAGCATGTTTAAAGAATTCGAATGGAATCCGATCCGTCCCGCCGCCACCTTATTTTCCTTGGCGCAGTCCATTGCTAAAAGTAGTTCCTCTTCAGAAAAATCTGAATCCAATAAGTGATCTTCAATAAGTGGCATCGCGTAGTTAAACTTGAAGGATGTACCAACAGCTTGTAGAAATCAGTTAAAACTTAACTTATTCTCGGGAAGGCTATCAATACACAATTCTGAAGTTTATATTAAAAAAATGCCAAAAAATAGTTTATTTTAATAATAATAAGAAGTGAGGTTATCCAAATGTTACAAATGTATAGGAAAAATTATTTTGTTAAAAATACACACACAAACATTAACAGAAAAAATGCACCCCACCAGTAATGAATGGCTAGAATGCTTCCAACGCTAATCTTTTTGTGAAAGCATCACATATCACTGAGGGAGTTTTTTTTTTTAATTTCACTTGATTTACTCGATCTCGAATGTCAAACAAAAAGGAACTGCACTCATATTTTTTCGCTAACAATTGTCTTTTTTAACACCTCGACTATTTAGCTTCTTCGTTCTGAATGTATTCTGCTCGAAAAAGAAGATCACAACTTAAATGTTAGGTTTCATATTCAAGATTTATAAATCGTCTCAGTTTTGATACCACTTCAAAGCATTAAAGAATGATTCCCATAGGCGTAAGAATTATTAGGTATAGCTATTCTTTGCTTAAAAAAAAAGTAACCTTACCTACCTATTTTTCAATTTACATAAATCAGTTGAGAACTGTCTTAAATAGCTGAAAACACACTATTCAAACGCTTCTCATTTCTCATTTAAAGCCTTGTGAAAAAAATTAGAATCTTCTATTTCTAGCTGAAACTCGCTGCTTATATTAAAATGCGCGCCAAAAGTTCTCAAATTTTTATATGGATATGCATATCATCACCCCACCATAGTGTTCAGCCTCACCTCTCTATATCTCTTCGACTAACATCTATAAATAAAATATCTAAATCGTTCCTCAAACTAAACATAAAAAAAATATTTCCCATCAGAGTCCTAATATACATTACCATCACATCACAGTAAATACATAAGTTCTATGTGATATATCCTGCCATCCTTTTTGTGAGTCGAAAAACTATAATGTTACCCTAAAAACAAACTTATGGTAAACTAGCTGCCAATGCCTCATATTTTTTTTACTAAATTCTAATTCGCATTGACACTCACCAAAAAATAACCCTTTCCTCAGAATTTCTATTAATTTTTTGTTTCTCCTCTCAAAATCAACCGCTCACGTAATTATAGAGGAGAACACAAATTTCCTACCGTCAAAATGTGTGCCTTCCAAAACTCATACACAGGGCGGAGCATTACCGGAGTCTGGAGTGATGATTCCTTCCCATCCTCATACTTATCCTCACCCATAGTTATAGCCAGTCAACCAAAGATTCCAATAAGACGATGTTCAATGTTAGGTAGTTCATCCCCGGTCTATACACATAGGTTCTATATCACCAATCTACCCATGCAAAGGCTTCTCTCGGTCAACCAAGAGTTAAGAAGGGTCCATGCTGGGTCTAGGTATGTTTTTCACTCCCAGGCACTTTTTTTTTTTTAACTTGTACCGCTCGTCTTCCAGCATTTTGATTTCTTTCGTATACGTTTTTTTTTGTACATCCCTTTTTTTAATTTTTATTCTTTTGTAGATACCTTCTTCTTGTATGTTTTGTCCAAAGCAAAGACGTGTGGTATGTTCGACAAATATAAAAAAAAAAAAACGTAAAAAAGATTTCCCTCCAAGAAGTTCCTTGTTGAATTGGATTGGACTCTTGAACTGGATAACAAAATAGTGGCGAGTGAACAGAAACAGAACTTTGTCTGGCTTCGGCAAGAACGGTTGAAAATTTTTGTATCTTGTCTCTTATTGTGTTGTGTGTCTTACTTAAACTTGAAGATAAAAATACGATAAATGAGATTTTGAGTTTAAGTCGTTTAGACTAAAATTTTCAACTAAAATAATAAAAAATCTCAAGGAATCACCATTATTTTTCTGTGATTTGAAAGTTTTTCTTGATTTTTGATACAAAAAAAATATATAATTTTTTAAAAATTTAGAGTAGAAAATTTTTTTTGTTAGTGGAATTTTTAAGTAGTGCATGTGTTTAGCTATTTTTTTTTTAGTTTAGATTAGGTTTATTTAGAAAAATTATTTATAAAAATTACACACAAAAAAAAATGGAACAACCAGCTGCAAGTACACATTCGACAGTGGCGACAACAGTGACAAGTGCGGTTCCAACAGTTGTTAGTAGTGTTCTTTTACCGGCAAATCCTCAAGAAGATGCAAATATCTCAGTTACTAGTGGAGCAATGTCCGAGGGACAGAGATCACTATCTGGAGCACCATCAGCCTCATCAAGTCCTATATTAAGTCCACCGGGAAAGATTTTTGGACGCAATGCAAATGGAACAAGTGAGTACCTACCATACCCAATCTTTTTATTTTATTTAACATTTTAATAGAATTAAATTCACCGCAACTGACATAATCAAATGAATAAGTACTTTGTGGGTCACCTTGTTGTGTGTCAAAATTTTGTTTTTGTTTTTAATTTATATCTGTGTCAAATGAACAAATGCCATAATATTGACTGCTGAAAAAGATTATAGCTACTTGATGTATCTTTTAAATATCTTTGATAGCTAGATAGAACTAAGGCAATTTACGATTAACTTACGAGTAACTGTGTGTGTTTTTTTTTCTTTTTAATTAGAAAATTTATAGATCTATAGACTAACAGGATAAACACAAATCTCTTTCTTGTTATGTCGCCTTCTCACTATCGACAGTGGCTTACGTCTGTTTATGTCAAAAAAAATTATAATCACATGTCAACTAAAGTATTTCAGCTTTTACAGTGATAAGGGTATATGCGAGCGTTTTACTCAATATTAATTTACTTTTAATAAAGTAACGATTAACAACATCCCGTTTTTTTGTGCTTTTTTTCGTCTTCATAAAAGTAACATATTAAGTCAAACAACAATACAGAACTATACCAAATTATAAGGTTTAAGGTTTTCACGGTTGTTTACAATAGACATTTTCAAACTTTTCGGATTAGCCGGGAAACTATTTTCCGGTGACCACGCTCGATGCAATTCGCAACGAAACGTTTGGGTTGAGTACTGTATCTAGCTCGCTAAATATTAAATATTTTTAACGCGGCTAATCCGAAAAGTTTAAAAATGTCTATACAAAATTGTTGTTGTATTTAACATGCTCCTTTTTTTTAAAACGGAGATAAAAATGCGCTAAAACACATGGGTAAGATCATTTTATAATGACAGCAAATGTAATCGCATTTTTATCAATTTCACACAGTACCTGTTATTCTCAAGACTAGTGCTTACATTGTAGAGACAATTTGGCTAATAGCTACCTAGAAGAAAAAGGTTTTTAATGCACTTTATTCCTTCAAGTTAAGACCAAGTTCAATTTTCTGAAAGTAAATCAGGTCACTTCTGTATAATTTGAAATTGAACTGAAAAAAATTCAAGGTCAATGCCACACGAGATCGCAAATACTCGCGTGTCCAATAATTATCAACGCATATTGGTTTAAATTGAAATGATGTCCACGAGCAGCATTTTATTATCTTGACATCAGGATATGAGATCGATATTTAATTCGCTTTACTTTGTCATTCAAAATGGATTATCATTTTTTTTTTATAAAAATCCTAAGCTCTATTTTTGAAGAAGTTTATTTTAACAGTGCTTTGTCTTCTTCTTGGCTGATTTATTTACGAAGTAGGTACCTCTATATAGAAATTGTTCTTTAAAAAAAAAACATAATAATATTTTAATACTTTAATATTTAGTTTTTATAATTGTAATATTTGCCACAGATATGTCCCTGTCATAATTTCGCATCAATACACTTAAAAATAGCCTCGTTACTACTCCACACAGACTCTAAGCCCCAAACAGATTGTATTGAAAATATTCGTAAAAATCTCAAATAACAAAATTTCGTATTTTTTTTATTCACAAAGAACGAAATCTCGCTTTTCACAATATCACAGTTACAAAATTTTGCTGGTTACTATTTCGTTTCTACATTTTGCAGCAAGAAATCTGGCAAATATTAACCGAAGTTTTGCAATTTAAAATCTCTTAAATCCAAATCTCGCAAATTTAAATTACTCATTAACATATCGCTCTCAGTGATATTTGGCTTTCTGACACTTTTATAACATTTTTATTTGTTGCCCTGCTGTTAAATATTTTTTGAGTGTTTAAAGCGGATTTTTATAATTGCGGGATTGTGAATTTTAAAAAGCAATGCTTAGAAAAATTTAGTATGTATAAAACTCACAATTTCGTTAATGTTCAAGGCAATCTATATGTATGTAGCTATAAAGTAAAAATCTATATAGGGCTATAATTAAACCTGCATGGGCCTAGAATAAAATATCTTATATATACTAAAGTTACTTCATTTGTTTTATTTAATAATCGTAATCAAATTTTTACTTGCGATATACATATTACATAGATACTAAAGGGCGAGTTTTGGATGCATGCAAAAAAAATAGAGATAAAACTCAAACATGACAATTACAATGATAGATAACACGAAAAATTGGGTGTCATAAATCTGTCTGTCTGTTTGTATCTGGGTCAACAGCCTAAACCAAAGATGCGATCTTCTTCAAGGGTAAATTGAAATTTTTGTTAAGCTCTAAAAATAACGGTACTTGCCATACAACCGTTGGAGAAAAGTTCATTTATCTCGAAAAAGGCTTCAACTATTTTGATTTTAAAAAAAAATAGTGTATTATTGTAGGTATGTTGTACATTTTTATATTTTTTTTTTCAACCAAACAACGTTATTAATGGTACAACCAATAGAACGGATTTTTTAGTTTTCGATTTTCTCATTAATGCCTTAACCGATTTCAACCAAAGTTTTTATGGAAAAGATCCTTTAAACTGACAATAAAATTGAATCCCAAAATTTTGAAGAAAACAATTGTATTAAAAAAAATCTTGAAAATTAAATATTTCAAAAATGGGTTGATGAATTTTTTTTAATTTGGGTTTTGAATGATAATTATAAATACTAAGAATCGGCGTACCAATTTTAAATATTACCAAATTTTTATATACAAATTAGCTATTAAATTAAAAAGAAAAAAAATTCTTTACAATTTTCTTTAGGGAGTTTTCATTGAACGACGACGTTCACGTAATGAATTGGCCTGCTTGTTTATCCCCTTATATTTGGATAAATTCTTGATTGAAAACTATGAGTTTTAGAAATGTGTTCAATAACTAAGTGGCCACTAACGACTAATGCAGGTCATATAATAATGCCAAGCTTGTAAATAAAAATTATGGGGAATATGATTTTATGACTTGCGAATCCAATATACAAATCTCTGTCCTTAAAAGAACTATTTTTAACTTCAGGCAATTTTAATTTTTTTAATCAAATTCCTAATTTTGTTTTTTTTTTAGATTTTTATTTAAACCTTACATCTTTTTTACTGATGTTATTTGTTGAATTAAGGCATTCAAATAAATCTGTTCACACTCAAAACTGAAAATCAATTTCTTTCCTATCCCTCAAATAATTTTACCACATTTTTATGGTTTTTGAACTGGGTCATTTATGAAGCGGTACATTTTAAATTTTGTAATTTTTTTACAAGTAAATTTAACTTTTGGTGATTGCTTTCTTTAACATGACAACCCTGCTCTTAAAAATAATTCAACAAGTTAGTTTTAGCAAAGGCCCTGTGTAGAAAACCATTTTTCGATAAAAAGTTATTAAAAGTACCTCCCAAGGAGTTATTTTTTTTACTTTCAATTTTATTGGAAACGGCATTACTGACTTCAATATTTCCACTCGCAATAATAGGTACTTTACCACTATTTGGCTACCAATACTTATCTCGAGATTTTGATTAAACTTCTCATTACAATGATAGCGATGACGAAAAAAGTTGGTCTCACAATTATGTTTACCTCTCTGTCTGTCTGCCTGTTCAGCTTAAACCTAAACGACTGGATCAATTTTTTTAAAACGTGGCACAAGAGGGTTTTGGTAATACTCCACACACAATGTTCTCAACAGTTCCATAAATTATTATTTTTCTAAAAAAACGACTTCACTTCAAAAAAAAATTAAGTACATTGCATCTACAATTTAAAATAAAACATAAACATGGTAGTGTACAGTTAATGCAAATATGATTTTCAGGTTATTGTTTTTCAACTCGGTAGATCAGGTTAACGGCTTAACCTGATACCTGATTTAAATTTCGTCGTTTTAAATCAACATTGGTTTCAGGTAAATTTAATACTGTCTTAAAAATCAAAAATTGTAAATTTTACCAGAGAATCTTGCTTATTTTACTTGTAAACCTAGCTAACTTTTCATTAAAATTTAGTTCAAAAACAGGAATAAAATGTTCAACGTTCTGTAAAGTTAACATGAAGATCTAGTTAAATTAACTGTGTGTGTATTTTAACACTGGTGTCACGTTAAAATTAACTTAAATAACCATATAAAATGTTACTTCAACCTTATTTGTGGTAAAATAGAAATTCATGACAAGCAGTGTTAAAAAAACCGGATCACAGGTAAAACTAGCGCTATATTCTTGTTAAAATTTTTTGTTTACCAGAATTCAGTGTTAAAATAACAGTTCATCTTCTTAAATCAACTTGAATATGGTTATATAGGCCACCAGACTAATTTAACACTTACTATAAGGTTATTAAAATCAGGTAAATATCTGAAATGTCTGTAGCTTTATATGGGATTATGCACCTTGTAAATTTAACAGGACCCAGGTTAATTATTTACCTGACTTTTTTTTCTGAGGGTATCATCTGTAAGAAATATAAGTTTCAAAAATTTAAAAATATTTTTCGGGATTTAGATTTCGGGATGTTGGGTTTTCAGGGTTTGGTGTTTTCAGGATTTTGGGTTTTTGGGATTTCGGGTTTTCGAGATTCTGTATTTTTGGGATTCTGGATTCTTGGGATTCTGGGGTTTCGGGATTCAGGGTTTTCTGGTTTTCTGGATTTTGGACTTTCAGGATTTTGGGTTTTCGGGATTCTGGGCTTTTGGGATTTTGTGTTTTCGAGATTCTTCATTTTTGGAATTCTGGGTTTTTGGGTTTTTGGAATTCTGGAGTTTCGGGATTCTGGGTTTTGTGGTTTTCGGGATTTTGGACTTTCGGGATTTAGTGTTTTCAGGATTTTGTTTTTTAAACTCTGACCCAACCCTTTTTGAGTTCATATAAGCTTCTAGAAAATATAAATAGATTTTTTTCAAAATGTTAAAATTTTTTTGTTGAAAATTAAATATTTTGAAAACAACGTATTATGTAGAAAAAAAAATATTTTAAGAAAAAAATGTACTCTAATGAAAAAATTTCGGTTGGTACCATCCATTTAAATGTTGAAGAAAACCGTTAAGGAAAAAATTTTATTTTTTCTTAAAAATGGCTCCTATACGATTTAAAAAAATATTGTTCTGTATGCCAAAAATAGTTCGATTTACTAACAAACTATAATAATTTAATAATTTTAATAGTACCTCTCATAGATTTTGTTTATTTTGAATTTTCTCATTATCGGATGTACGGACTTAGAATAATTTTATACTTGTGATATACACCCAGTGACAAAACAAAAAACCATCGTAGTTGATCAGCTTTATAAAATATGGTCTATTCTCAGTATTCCTGACAAACTGTTTTTGCTTTAATGTATATATTTTAAATAAAATAAGGGTTTTTATGTTTTTAAATTGTATTTTTATTTTTAAGTTTTACAAAAAAGGCGAAAAAAAGTCATTCATATTTCAAATAAAAAAAAATCAATATACTTAAACATAAATCATTTAAAAGAAAAAAAAACAAGTTTTTCATGTTTTTTTCAAAACTGGCAATTTTTGAGTAGAAAGCACACACTCAACTCACTGGTATCGACCCGACGACGTGCTTTTTCCCGCTTGGAAACATTTTCCTTATGTGGCTACAATTTGAGCCTTTGTAACTAGAGGCACGTGCACAGAAAACAGTCTTTATAATGAATCTAAATTCATCATGCATGGATCGGAAGATAGGCAAAATGTCAGGAGACCAATAGGTGAGGTACTATAAATCCAAAGTATACTAGGGGAACATTTTGGTTCTGCTTTGGTCTGGGGCTGCTTCTCTGGCCAAGGAATTTGACTAATTCGACTATTAAAGAGCAGAATGAACTATGAAATTCTAAAAAATATCATGCTTTCTTATTCCGATTGGGAAATGCCACATTATCTTCACCTTCCAACATGACAACGACCCCAAGCATAAGACGAGGTAGGCTACAATTTTGGCTTTCTGAGAAAAAAGTCATGGTTTTGTAATGGCCAGCGCAGTCTCTAAACTTTAACGCTTTAGAAAATTTGTGTGAGCTAGTTAAAAGAAGAACTGAACGCCAAGTTTTTAAACAGAACGGCGATCCTTATGCTGAAATTAATAGGCAGTGGAATGACATAGCAAAAAATATTTTTAATAACCTCATGGCAATCAAATATTAGTATTTTTTTGGATAAAAGTAAGAAAATTTAAAGACATTGTTTGAAGTTGCAAATGTTTTGCACATCAAATATCCCTTATTTTTAAGTTGATCTCAATTTATTTTTGTTTAAGTGAATAATATTTAATTTTGTTTTGTACAGTGATAAACTGTTATAATAAGGTTTTCAAAACTGTACAAAGAAGTTTGCTGTTTGTTTTTTTTAGAAAATTTGTATGACATGGAACCATCTGCTGGCTTAAGTTACAAATGTTTTGCAACACTGTACATATATGGTTTCATATTTTCTCAAATATCCAAGTGATTTTACTACATAGTTGCTTAAACAGTTAAAAGAACGATTTAAATGCTTTTTTATAATTAGTTTCATATTTCAAAAGTTCTCAATTCCAAGCAACCAAATCTTAAGTTTGTATTTATATGCACATAAAAATAAAATTTTTAAAAAATATTGTATTTTCAAAAAAAAAAATGTTTAAACTATTTTTAAAAATTCAAAGACACTTCTTTTTTTTGGAAAATTTTGATATGCAATATTTTTTAATCTAATTAAAAATTTGTATATAAAAAATTAATCAAAGTCAAAATTCAAAATTAAAGAAAACGTTCTATGAGAGGTGCTATTAATATTTACTATTTGTAAATTCTTATATTTTAAAACAGTAGACCAATCTTATTGCAGCCTACAGAAAAAGTTTTATAAGAGACGTTTTTAACAAAAAAAATGCTTTTTCTAAACGGTTTTTTTTTTAACATTTGTATGTAAGGTACCGTTATTTTTTTATAAAAGTTAAATTTTTTCTTACTATACTTTAAAAAGTGTTAAAAAACTTTTAAATATAGAATTTTGTAATAATCGATCATGTAGTTTTCAAAATATCTGATTAAAAAAAAAAATTTTAATTTTTTTTTTTAATTTAAGTACACAAAAATAGTTATAATTTTTGGAAGCCTCTGTATAAAAAAATTATTGAAATCAGAATTAAATCGAAAATTAAAAAAAAGTTCTTTCAGGTACCATTAATAACGAAGTTTTTGAAAAATCGTTTTCCACCCAAAGGATGCCTTTACTACAGTTAATTTATTAATTTTTTTAAGAAAAGTTGTCGAGCCGCTTTTGAAAAAAGTTTTATTATGTAAAATTGATAAGAAAAATTCTATGGCAGATACCGTTATTTTAGGTTCTAAAAAAAATTTTAAAAAAATAAGTGGGCACAATCACCAAAATCCACTAAATACAAGGTGTGAAGAAAATCGATCAGGCCGTTTAGGCTGCAGACGAACAGACAGACAGAATTGTGCCACCCACTTTTTTGGTGTTCTCTACCTTCGTAATGATTGTTGTTCAAAATTTTGTTTTCACGAATCTAAAACTTGTCTTGTAGTACCTACATCCCAAGTAAAAATGGGATAAATTATTTAATGTCACTATTTAAGGGTTCATATTGGTTTTGAAACTAAACTAAGAATTATTCATTTCAAAACCGTTCAGGAAGCACATCAGAGGAATGAGAATTATACTTATTAAAGAATTTTTTGAGTAATAAAAGTATAGGTATGCACAATATAAGATTTTGTTTTGCTCATTAAATTCTATATCTCAAAAATGGGTTGAAATATTTAAAGTTTTATTTTTATTTTTCTAGAAGTAATGATAAATGAGTGATCAAAATTATTTTTTCTGTTATTGAATGAAATAAAAAGACATAGTTCAAATGGATGGTTATTTTTTGTGTTTTTAACAAAACAAAGTAAAGGGAAAAATAATAATTAAGGAGTCACAAACCGCATACAAAACAAATATAAGGGACAAGTATTGACAAGATTGAATAGCGAATTGCATAAACCATAGTCAGGCCAACACACCCAAGAAGAACCGAGTGTTTCCACAACATTGTAGACGAATATGTTCACCAATCAAACAACATAATTAAATTAGAAATTAATATTTAAAACAACTTCTTATCCAGATTCCAAATAGTGTAGCAATCTGTTGTCGTTCAATAAAAGTAGCATAAGACTACCAACAGCTTTCAACAATAATTGTTTCTTAAAAGTGCTTTAAAAGAGAGGAAGGGAACTCTCTTTAAAAGCAAAAATGAGTGAAACCCATGTCAAAAACTATATATCCATTCACTTCATTGTTTTCGGGAAATTTGAAATTGATGTTGCAATTGCCATACATTAAAAAAAAAACTAATTCCTTTATTTACCAAATTTTCATTGACATTATTTAAAATTAAAAACACTTGCCCAATTAGTATTACCTGAAGAAAATAAAGCTTAATTCTAGAGATTTTTGAGCAAAAATTGATAGTCTTTTAAATTTTGATAAAATTCTATCAGAGAGAAGCAAATTGCCGAAAAAGTGAGGTGGCAACTATTGGAAAGAATTTTTTGTTGCTATGAATCTGACGTCAACGTGGATTTGACAGGCAAAAGAATTTCTGCCCAAAGATATTTCTTGACCAGAATTTTTCAGGATTAGGAACTGACAAGTTATGTTAAAAAAACACAATAAACTTTTAAGAAAAAAAGGTGAAAAAAGGAAAAATTAAACGTAAAGGCACTAACGGGTAAAAAACACCAGAAAACGCAAAGCAACATATTCATCATCAAACGTATTTGGTAAAGTCGATTCTTTTATTCGATAACGCACAAAAATGACAGAATTAGGGAAATCCTATCCATGATTATTACGCTACATGGGCAACACTGATATGCCCAAAAGTCTTCATTTTCCTTCATTCAAAATAATTTTTAGAAGAGTGATTCGAGCTTTTTTTGATCGAAAATCGCTTCCGAAAATGCAACAATATCTCCTGGGATATAATGTTTTTTGTTAAGGTTGGAGCTTAGAACATCCAATTTGTTACATTTTTTTTTTTCTATAACATTTTTTCTTTCGTCTAAGCTCATAGCTCTAGACAAGTGAGACAAAAAAATATCACTTTTTCTTACAACTTATTCCTATCGATTGAAATAGTTACAAAGAAGTAAAAGATTTCACATGGGAGTTAAAAAAAAATTCAGCCACCCAGTCGCCAATTTCTTGCTCCTTGTATCTACAATATTTTTTTTCGTTGAAGTTTTTTTTTCGCTATCCTTTGGATACCTAGTATACCTACCTCATGTGAGATTTTTCTATGTTAGTTGCATACAATAACTTGCTTGCGGTGAGGGGATATTTTTTTTCTGTTCTCATTTCTGTCGGACTCATATCCTATATGAATGCATTATAATGTAGATGGCTGCATTATAGCAAAAAAATACAATACAAGTTTTTGCTAGTTACTTTTATTATTTTTGTCTATCGTCTGGGATTCAAAACCACAAAAAAATCAGACATCCAAAGACAGATAGTTAGGACATTTGATATCAAAAATACATACCAACATGTAGGAGAGCATTATTGTATGAATCCAATCTCATCATGACGTCATAATTCAAATATTAAACATACAGATGTGATGGTTCTTTGTCTAAAGGAATTTTTAGCGCCATTTCAGTTAGTACCCAACATATAATCCCCATTCATTAAACAATCTAGCACCAAAGAAAAAAAACTCAATTTCGGACATATGCCGATGGTGGTTTCCCTTTTCTTCCTTCCTCCATTCAAAGGGTTAACAAATTATGCCCGATGGAAGTTAAAAGCAAGAGGATTGCGCTCACAGTTGACTTGATCCAAACGAAATCCAACGGATTGATGAAAAGGTAAGCAAAGGAATCAAAAGAAAAAAAAAAGGGTTCAACTTTGAGGCATATGTTTGCCTAAGCTATGCACATGTCTTGTTGGGAAAACGTACTTTCAATTTTACGATGTGGTGGGTGTTTATACTTCTTTCCTTTTTCTCTTTCGAATTATTTTATTATTTGAGATTCATTTACGCATATTTAAATTGATATTAATCTTGTGGCGGGAAATCGTATGAAAGAGAAATTTCCATAGGTAGTCACTTTATCGGTTAATCGCATCCTGATATGAAATCATATTATGACATCTATTTGATGAACATATGTTTTTTTGAGGTTCATTGCCTTTGTGAAGATGAGGATATAGTTGAATTAATTTGGGGGGCTCGTTGTTGTAGATGATGAAGAATAAAAGGTTTTAATTTTGTTTCAATAAATCAAGCGATTGATGTAATCGAACTCAGTAGTATTACAATCTAAGGAACGTGAATGTGAATGCTTAGTAGAGGTTTTGAAATATTTTGAAACAGCTTGAAAAGATGAGTGGCTTAATGACGGTGGTCCCCTGGAAATAACAACACTTTGAATTAATTTGACTAGTACGAAGATTAACTATAAAAGTAATGATGTTGTGTTAACACTTGTACTTGTATTTGGAAGTTAATAAATAAATAAAATAAGTGTTTTGTTTTCAATTATGTCTTTTTATTCAAATATATAAAAAAAAAACACGTTGACATCTCCTCTAACAAATCACTACCAGATCACCCAAAAATGTTCACTCTGAGTCCAAAAGGAGCCAAGAAAATTGCACTTTCTTGATTAATAATAATAATAATAATAATCATCATATAATAAAACGGCAAACACGAATTTTGTGGTACAATTTACGCGGTCTACAAAAGCCGAAGGCATTTAAATTATATATCGTTGGAACGGTGTTTTTGCACAGAAGTGCAGAATGCAAAAATTTATTAAATAACAGCACCACAAAAACTAAAAAATAATCAAATAAAATTGCGTAATAAGTGCGAGCGAGAGCGAGACCGAGCAATTATTTGTTTTTATTTGTCTAAAACAAAATGTGACGTTTCAATTTTTTCCACCCACCAACCAACCAATTTTCCAGCACTGGCTGGAAAAATTACTGGAATGTATGATGGCTGCATTCAGTGCTGCAGAAAATAATAATAAGTAGCTCATACCACGTTTACATGAGCTGATCGAAGGATCGGATTCAATCCGGATAGTAATTTCGACCCAGGTTTATGACAATTCCAGATCGAAAGATTGAACTCAAATGGAATTTAGTTTTTTGTTTTGTGTTCATTTAAATTTGCTTCTGGTGTGTAGCTGTGTCTCTTTCTTTATCGGTCAGATTTGGGCTTGTTCAACATAAAATTGCTTACCTTACGTTGCGGAGTACAATCTAGTTAGAAGAGTTATTTAGTGCGTTTAAAATTTAGAAATAGTTCAACAAGGGCTCACAGTTAAACAACTACGTTAACTAGAGCCAGTTCTTTTCCTTAAATGAGAAATGTTTAAAATTTTGCTTCACTGTTCCAGTCTTCAAATAAAATGGGAAGAACTAGATTTAGTTTTTAGTATTTTATTCAAATTGAAAGCTTACACAGCAAGATACAATACCTTAATCTAGTGAAAGCTTAATAAGAGGTTTTATATAAAAGCTACTTTATCAATGATACGTTTAAGATTTTTTTTTATCCGATGGAAATCTTCAAAAGACACTCGGTAAGAATCGGGACTGAGTAGTTTGGTACTCTTACCGCACTAAAACCACATTTTTCTTTCTTAATTTATAAATGACATTGTTGGAAGTTTAAAGTTTTAACACTTTCCCATAGCTTTTATCAGCTCATGAGGCTTGGTTCTTCTTAATCTCCAAACATTGTCTCGTACATTTGAGAAGGTCTCCATTTCGGAGTTGGTATGACTTTGCAGTCGCTGATTGTGTGATACAGCGTGTTCTTCTTCTTCACTTCTGTAACCATTTCAATTTGAAGGTCATGATGTAGATCGCTATTTATTGATTACCAAGGGGCATTTTTTATTCCACGAAGGACCTTGCTTTGGACTTTTTGGATGGGTTCAGCATTTCTTTTCTTTGTACAGCTCCAAAGTTGGATGCCATATGTCCAAACGGGTTTCAATACTTGCTTATATAACATTAGTTTGTTCTGGATAGATAGGTCAGAGTTCTTTCCTAGTAACCAGTACATTTTTCTGTACTTCAAGTTAAGTTCTTCTCTTTTCTTTTTGATGTGCTCTTTCCATTTATATTTGTACACCGGCTTCAATTTTCTTTAATTCCGAGTAATTTTGGTCGTACCGTACTCAAAAGAGTCGGTTCGTAACGTAGGATTTCAGTATTTCGTAGTACTGCCTGGGAAGATCCCTATGCAGTTTGTACTCAAGTCCCAAGTGCAAAACCTTCTCAAAGGCTTGAGCAACATCTAAGAATTTAGCCGAGCATACTTGTTTTTCTTCAAGTGTCTTTTCCACAACATACGTAATCCGATGCACTTGGTCTATCGTGGAATGTTTATTTCTAAATCCAAACTGATGGCTCGGAATTAGTCTTCCTTTTTCTATTATTTTGCTAAGTCTTTTCAGAAGCAGTTTTTCGAAAACTTTTACCATCATTGGTATAAGCGAAATAGGTCTATAAAATGTTACTTCTGTTGGTGGCCTACCTTGTTTAAGTATAACAATGACTTCTGCAATTTTCCAATGATGTGGCACACATCTTAGTTTAAGGCATGCATTTATTATAAATTGGAGTTTTATGAAGACTATTGAAGGCATTTATTTCAAAACCTGAGCAGTTATAAGATCGTACCCTGGTGATTTTTTGTTAGACAACTTATGCTATCAGAGTTGGGTAATCGAAAATCCAATTAAATTACAATTAAATTACAGGGTAGTTGCAATGTAATTAATTTACTTTCAAATTACTAAGTAATTGTAATTAAAAATTCCAATTACAACTACACACTCCCTGTAATGAAACTGAAATTACTTTCTTGTGAATACACGAAAGTAATTACATTGTAATTAAAAAATGTAATCAAAAAGTAATTGAAATGTTATCAAACTTTGAAATTAATTACGTAATTATTTGTTTACTTTTATTTAAAAACAGATCAAAAGTTTACATGTATATAAAAACGGAAAAATACATTAATTTCAGTGAGGTTAAATAAAATAAAAATATACATGAGAAGATGTATCTTAAATCAGGACCCATATGTTCTGCATCTATAAAATTCGTCGAGGTGAAGATTGAAATTGAAACAAATAGTATGAGTTTTGTTTCATTTTCAAACTTTTCTCGATGGTTACAAAATATGGTTTAAGGTCGCAAAAAGTTTTCCAGCGAAGTGTACGACTATTAAAGAAAAACTAATAATATTTCAGAAGTTATTAGTTTCCAGGCAACTTGAACATAAGAGCAAGTACGTGCGATCCAGTCATGCATTTTATTTTAAATACACACCATGACGTAATCAACAGCGAAGAGTGTTTATAAACACAATTAACAGCTTTTAAAATATAAGCAAACAATGACAACGACTCCAGGTACAAACAATAATGCAACAATGTTTTTGTCTCGAATATCTATCCCCAAAGCAAACAAACCTTTGGCCTTCAATTAGTTGCATATTGAATACTTGATAAGGTTTTCGGACATCTGAAATTGGCGACTTGTTAAAACAAAATAACAACACCATCCCAGGGCATTAATGGGTAGTTACCTGATTATTTTAAATTAATTTTTCAAATCAAAAAAGAAATTAGAAAAAACGATTAAAATAAATAATTCAAAACATTCTTTAAAATTGCCTAAGCCATAAGCGAGAATCTAAGAGGTCACTTATGACCTTTTTACACTAAATTGATTGCATTTTTCCGTTTTAATATCACTGAAAGCAATTAAGCTGTAATTAACTATTAATTAATTACAATTGGAATAATTACAACCCAACTCTGTCTGTGATGTTTACCTAATAAATAATCCAAGATTTCAATTTCGATGGCCGAACGCAACGTGGTAAAAAATTCAAATAACTCAGCAATTTTCAATTTTTTTTTTTCTATTATCGTCGATTTATACCTGAAGAACTAGTTTGTGATTAAAACATTGCTCTACAATTTGAAATTAGTTCAATTTACATCATTTTAAGTCCAAAATCATCTACAGAGAACTAAAAAATTTTACGAGTAAAGTGCTAAGCACAGTGAAATTATTATTTTTGTTAAAAGAAATCGAAAACGTCAGAAACGCAAACTGCAAAAGTCTTCTGTTTAAAAAACTCAAATACAAATTCTAATGCATTACCATTGTGTTTAATAATGCAGCTTGATAAAGTCACATGTTCGAAAACATTCTCTGTGTTGGCTGTGCAGTAAAAAAATCGATATGACCAGCAAAATACTAAATAGCCAGAGAGCCTGTTCGTTATCATCAAATGCGTTGACGAGTAAATTAACTGACGTTGATTAAACAAATTTCGTGCAAGCAGGACGATTGCAAAAAATGACGACCATTTGACCAACAAATTGGCTTTGGTTTGACATCTTCGAAAACGCTCTGTATGTTGGCACTCCAAAAGAATTTCAAATTATTTATTTTTAAAAATGGCACGAGGCTCTAAAAAGGTTTGCCATCCCTGGTCTATGTGATCCAGGCAAGCATTGAATAACTAAGCGTCAATAGTATAAATTTTTTTTGATAATTGTTTCTTAAAACAAGGACAAACACACAAAAATACACAAATATATAACTGAACACGAGGTTGTTTTATAAATTTTAATTTAAAATTTTAAAAATTACACTTAGTACATTCTTACGGGAAGGTATCGATATTATACTTTGTATATATCTGTGTAAAAATATATAAACACAAGAACTATGTATGTACCTTGATATACCTATTTCTTTTTTTATCAAAAACATTCTGACAAAAATAAAACCTTGTCGTTTTTATTATCAAGAAATCTTGATCTTATTAATTTTTCTTCATTTATTATGATCGTAACTTACAGTGTTCTCTTCTTAAAAACTTCTTAGCAGTTGATTTTTGCTAATAAGATGTAAATAACATTTGGGCATTTAAAACCAGAACTGCTATCCAAAAAACATTTGTAAAAACATTCCAGAAATCAGTTACAACTTTATTTTCTTTTTATTCAAGTAATTCTTCGAACATCAGAACAAATGTCACAACCCTTTTTCCACAAACAAAACCATTAACAAAGTTTTTTTTTTAAAGACATAAAATAATTTGCATATTATCCTCAAAAATAACGGTCATTTCGTTAAATAAAAACTGGTTAGAATCAAAAATTCGTCAAAATTTTAATAAAAAAAAATTTCATTTTATTTTTCTTCTTACATTCAAAGAATTCATTTTTTTTTTGTAGTTAAAGTAAGGCAAAGCATCTTATAAAAGCATACAAAATAAATAAATAATGAAAAGAAAAGAATCTTCATTTACATTCTTCTTCAACCAATAGAATTTTTTTTCACCCTCAAAGTAACCTTTAAACTTACCCTCCCAGATTTTTTTTTGTCTACCTACTGTTATGTATTGAACTCAGGTAAATTTATCTATATACATCAACCCTAGGGAAGGAAAAAAAATGTCTATATGATTCTCCAGGACGCGACCGTCACAAATTCACTCAAACCAACCCCTAACAAGATTGGCTTCCTTTTGCTATTGGCAAACGATCACAGTCCCAGTGATGTTAGGGGACCAAATTGAGGTATATTTTGTTTGTTTTGAAGAACTCTTTTTGCTCGGGATTAATATCTACCCAAAAATTCCATTATCATTCATACACATGCGGGATCTTTTGTACAAACATTCTTACACATATTAAGTAGGCATGTATGAGAGCGATAAAAAAAATCAGTTAAGACTAAATATTTAATATGCCAGAGGAAAACAGGAATTCCACTAGACATACCGAATTCAATTTAGAAAAAAAAGTTGAGCAAAAAATTTGAAGCTCTGTTTTCTAAAGGATCCCCTCTGATAAAATATGTCTTCAGACGAAGTTTTATTTTTTTTTTGGGTTTTGATTATTTGATAAACTGGCAAATGAAATTTTTCAGTTTTTCTACCCCCAGCGTGCACCAAAAATACCTTACTGACCATTTAGCACACACAGGTCTAACAAAAAAAAACAACAACAACAACTACAAGGAGACACCAGAAAAAAAACCTATTTCAAGAAACGACTAAAAGACATTAGCGCGCGGTACAAGTTCGTGTCATCAACATCATCTGCACAACCCACCATCGCCATCGCACATATGCGCGGCAGGATGGTGTTTTAGTTTTTTGTCCTTACTACCCCACCATATATTGCAAAGGGCAGATGGAATTTTGATCGACAGGAATTTCGTCTTAAAACTCCTTAATTTATAAGAGTATTTGAGAAATAGTTTTAGTTTTTGTTCAGACTTTTCCGATATCACACAACAAAACGCAGACCAAGGCCCTGTATGTGGTGCGTTGCAGATCTGTATTTTTTTTTTTACTCGTCTTTGGGCCTCATCTTCACCCGATCTTGTAGCTGGACTTTTTGTTTAAAACTTAATTTTTATGTATCGTCTAGAGAGAAAGACCCATGGTATGAAACAAGATGTGATCCTGGCTTTGGTAGAAGAAGCGAGTTAATAAACGAAACAAAAAAAATTGTAATGAAGCCTCCTTCTTCGCATCGATATTTTGTCGTGGTGATCGTTTAGGATGCAATCGGTTATAGCTCCAATGGCCATTCTTCACTGCTCTGCATCTCAATGTGTATATTGGACCTTAAAAGTGCTAAACTCATAAAAAATCCTTCACCATCATCATCATCTCTCGCGTTCAATAAGTGCAGGATACACTCCCCGGGCTTAGTGCTTCCAATCGATCGACAAAATTAAGTGAAAAAGAATTGGTAACCAATATTGTTGCTTCACATATGTATGTTCAATGGACAAGGGGGGGGGGGGTTATGGGGGCCAGAGAGTTCGAAAAGGGTAGCAAAAACTGCTTACAAACATTATTTGTGTATTAAAATCACGTATCATTTATTTATTGCAAATGGAGGGTCTTTAAGCGATCGATGGTTGGTGGCGGCCAGCCAGCGCAGCGGCCGGCGGCGGCGGTGGCGGAGCGCATGCTGCTGCCATGTTATCCCACCAAAGCGCACATTACTGTGTGCACAGAATAAACTCTCTTAGTCTCAGAGTGGTGATGGATCGTGGGGCAACTGGTTTCCTGGGACTCTAGACCCAAGCTATTTTACATTGCGAGTCACTTGCTTAGACGCACTCAAGAAAATAATTTGTTTTATGCGGGAGTTTTCAATTGTCTTTAATACTTTTGTTGGTTTTTATCAAAAGTTAAAAAATAACTGAAATATTCTTCTCAAAAAAGTAGTAAAAAGTATCAGATTTATGGTTGTTTTTAGAGTTTTTCATTTTTAGACTTTAAGGGAAATCCATAAACAGTTGAAGTTTGGAAAGGGCAGTCAACACTTGTTAAAAATATTGATGAAAAATATTAAACACAAGTATTCTCAAATATAGTTGATTTAATATTACGTGACCCTAATTGAAATACTTGTTTTCGAGTCAAAATAAATAACTGGGTTTTAATCTAATCTAAAATTACGAAGTGCATCTAACCAATTGTTTCGCACTGTATTCATTTTGTTTTTCTTATTTTCAAGCTCCCTAACTAATTATAAGTTTTTTTTTTGTTGTATTATTCTTCTACAATCTTTTCTCTGAATCTGTTTGTTTAGTTGCGGGTATTCGCATTATAGTGTGTCCCATCGATAATGGCAGAGTGTTTATGTCCATCCAACACAGTTCCTCGAGAGCAAAAAAAAAAAAAAATCTCTTTATAGAATCCTTGGCATTATAAATGTTTATGGTTTCAGTTCAGAGTTACAAAGAGAGCTACCGTGTTGTACAATACCAGAACATGATGAATATCCATTTTTTTATGTCTGCGAACTTGAACTGCGTGTATTTTCTTTATAGGAGCATACTTTTGACTGGGGGTTTTATGGTCTCAAGAAGATATAGCTGGTCAACATGAACAAACCGTTTATGGCTATAATGTGGGTTTTGTATTTTATTTTATTGTTTCTTTTTTTTTTAATGTGGCCCAAGGAGCAATATTCATAAAAATAAAAATTAAATTAAATTGATGTTTAATTTAATGTGAAGATTTGATGAAAAGAGAGATTCATTATATTAACACACACAATCATTGTAGAAATGATTTTTAAATATTGAACATTTTAATTGTAGCAATATAACTGTATGGCAAATTACAATTTATGTGAGCTTTTTGATCTGATTGCCTTTAAATTAAATCAAATTATAATTAACTACATTTAGTTAAGGCCCGCTATGGTCAGAAGTCAGAACAAGATTGCTCGACTTTTTGAAAAGGTTTAGCGAACAAGTAAAATCATTAATATTTTTGGTTTTAACGCATTCAACAGGCCTTCAACGATTTATGTTTTTTATCAAATTAACTCAAAAAAGTTATAACGATTTTGATTTGATTAAAGCTCACATTTACAGAAAAGCAGTCCAAGACAAAGAGTAAAAAACAGTAGGTTCATGGTGTAATTTTTACTGAAATAATTTTCGTGATAAAGCTGCCATCTTGGAAAAAGCATTTTATTTAATATTTCGTGAACCTCTTTTTAATAAAAGTAGTTTTAATGAAAAAAATTGAAAATTTAAAAGTTAAAATTTTTGGATTAAAAGTGATGATTTTTTCAAGCTGAATTTTTTTTTTCAAAGTTTTGCGTAGCTAAGCACCACTGTTGTTTTTTATATAAATTTTTAATCAAATGCCGAAAACCAGGTTTAAAAGTTTTTTTCTAATTTTTTAAAAATTTAGGAAAAGGTACTTGTTTCAAAAAACACCTCAAGACAGGGTTTTACTATAAATGGTATCTTTTTTGTCTCATTAACCATAACATAACGAACAAGAAATATTTCCTAAATAAATCCAAATGTTACTTTATATTGGTGCCCGAACGCACTTGCGATTTTCTGTCGCAGCAACTAAAAAAAGTGATTGCCGTTAAGCAGGATTTTCAAATCAAATCTTTTAGGTGCAACGACAAAAATCGTAAAGGCATTCCTAGCCCAAGACTAAAAGGTTAGGACAGCATTTGCAATTTTCAGTCGTTGCGATTGAAAAATTGGTATCGCCAGAAATTATGACCACTTACGATTATCAATCGTGCGATTCTTTAATAGATTAAAATACAGCATACAGCTTTTAATGTGAATGCACGCACATGCGATCTATTTAATTTTGCTGCTGGAAAAACGCCCAAAAAAAAGATCTGGTTCCATTTTCTTAATCCATTTTTTTAATCGCTCCGATTTGAAAGTTGCCTATGTGCCCATTCACAATTAAAACCATGTGTCTCATTTCTTGCAGCTAAATAATCGTACGATTGAAAATCACAAGTGAGTGCGTGATTTTTTCTAGTTCTGGCTATGATTTTTTATTCACAGTATTTCAAATGAGCACAAACATCTAACTGCGTATGTTTCATTTTAACTTTCGACTATCGCATCGCCCGAAAAATTCAACAAATTTTCTACTTTTGATGGTTGCGATTTCTCGGTAGCATGTACGTTCATTCTCATTCAAATACATGTGTTCTCGTTTTGGCCAATGAACAGTGGTGCAACTGAAAGCGCAAGTGCGGTCGTAGTCTAAGACTACTTTTAGAAAAAAATTAAAAATGTTAATTTGGTCCTTTTTCAACTTGGACAGATGTCTTAAATTGGAACAAATCCGTTGCTTTAACTACAATTCTTTTCGTAAAAACAGTTTCTAAATGTTTGACTACCTTGTTAGCGATTTCGAAATTTTAATAGAGAAGCAAATTATTTTTTAATAAACTAAGTATATTCAAAAACTGGCTTGATAAATTTTTTGAACTTAGAGCTTTTAGTAGTGCTCAAGCCTGAGACCTTAGAAACGACCAAAACGCCAAGCATACTGACTAGCATGAAAATGATGCATTATGTGTGTTCAAAATGGCTGTTTTTTGCCTAAATCATAATTTTTGGACAAATGCATTGCCATTCTAAGAAAAAAGGGCACAAATGCCAAAGTTGAAAAATTGAAAAATTTTACAAAACCAATCAAATATCAATTATGAACTTGTATAGATTTTAATCAAACCGAAGCCAATACCATTTTGTGCGATCTCAAGATATTTGAGACAAAAAAAATCGACATTTTTTGGTAAAATTTCTTAAATTTTTTTTCGCTTTAAGTAACTTCATTTAATATTTTTACAAATTTTATAAATAATTATTTATTATAAGCCTCGAAGCCAAATATTATTGTTCGTTCTTGAGATATTCGAGCTGAAAACAATTTTCAGCAGTTTTTTTTTTTTTGTATTTAAAATTTAAAATATTCTCATATTTTTACCAAATCTTTATTACGCAATATGCGTAGCATTAAATTAACCCTAATTTAATAGCATTATTCGTTTTCGAGATATTGAACACTCAGCGGCGTATACAGCTCCATTTCTTAGGGGGGTCATACCAAAACAAATACCCAATTCAGTTCTTATAAATTTATTAGTTAAAAGACTGATCCACACGGTTTCAATTTTTTTCGCTTTTTGTACTTTTTTGGGAATTAATTTCTGCTGGTCCCACAAATGTTACCAATTTTTTTTTAATTATAAAGAGTTGGGGTCGAAATTTTAGCAAGGTCAAAATTCGTTTTGCAAAACCTTTCTTTCGAAATTTTGCTTCTCAATAATCTCCAAATTCCGTTTACATAATTTTGACAAAATAAAGAGGAGTTTGGAAAATGTAAAAAGGGCGTAATTTTTTCTTCTTTTTTCAATTACCTTTTTAAACATCTCAAAATAAAATACTGTAGACGCTCGATATAGTGAAGTAATAAAACCAGTCTGTTCACTCTTTCGAGATTGTTTCCTTTTTCTCATGAGTTGAAGATTTAAACAAAGCTTTCAATGAGGTTTAAAAAAAAGAAACACTTGTTCAGTGTCCTTAAGCAATGTTAAGTTTTTTCGGGACATTTTTGTAAAAAAAAATATGTTTTTATAAATAATTTTTTGTGTTCACTATAGTTATTTTTTTAGATTTACTAAATCGGGCGTCTACTGTATTATTATTTGCTGACAAAGCTTAAACATTTTTATATTAAGGGTATTCATGCAACTTCGTAAAACCGTAGATAAGTTTACAAATTTGTTAAATTTATCTTTTGGTTAATGAACTGTCAAATTTTGCATGGGAAATGATTCACACAATTTTGTTAAAGTTATCAAGGGATTTTGTTCGTAAAATAAACCAAACTGGTTAAACGTCACTGTGACTCTATCTGTGATAGAATTACCTAGCATTTAATCAAATGTGTAAGAAAGGTCGTTCATGCAAACTTTTAACACAATTTGTAAACTTACGACGTTGCATGAATACCCTTATTGTTTTCTGTGTAAAACACAAATTTTGTAGAGCTGAGTTTTGGAAACAAAATTTTGATCCACTCCCAAATTTTAATATGATCTTGAGATTGTGTACCAAAAATATTTCGCATGGTTTTTTGTGCACGCTAAAAATAGGAGGTTTTGGAGATGTAAATCTTAATATTTTACTTAATAATAATATTTTTTAATATTTTTCTTAATATCTTACGTTTGAAGACAGTTTTTAGGGACATTTTTCATTAATTTTTTTTCTTATCTGATAAGGGGATAATAATGAGGGGATAATTTTCTCATTTATCAATCAAAAATTCTGGTAGTTAGAACCACTCTTTTATTGGAGACAATAATTCTTAGCTTTCACAATTTGTTTTTATTTATGTCTGAAAATGAACATGTGAAGTATTGGCCGTAGATCAAAAAATTGAATGCAGACGCAAAATGGTCTTCGAACTCTCAAAAATGTTTAAAAAATGTGTACATTTAAAATTACCTTCTCAATGGGTTTTCTCATGATAATTGAAACATAGAAAATACGCAAAATGCAAATACAAATTCTACTGTGTAGTATTGTGTTCAATAGTTAAGTTCGCTAAAGTCACGAAATTGAATACATCACCTACGGTGTAACTGAGCAGTACAAATATTGAGTTGATGATTGTTGAAAAGGCAGAGAGCATGTTTGTAAACGTCAAAAGCTTTAGCAAGTAAATTGACTGGCGTTGATGAAAACAAATTTTCAACAAACAGGACGAGTACATATTATTTGTCATGACGCTTTCTGCGTCAAAAAAACTACGATCATTTCACGAACAAATTGCCTTTGATTGACCGATATTGTGATCAATTCATAGTTTAGGGAATAATGTTTAAAAGCACGCTTAACTTGCGTTGGATTGTCATCAGTCGAATATACGATCGATACGATCAAAAGAAAATGTATTTTAAACACAATCCAAAATTAATAGTAACTGTTAAATTCGTGTTTAAAAGTCAGACAAGAATGTATGATTAGAGTTTTTGTTGATTTCATTCAAACATTCTAGGCAGAGCGATGTATTTTAAGTTACGTTGCGTTGGAATGAAATTAACGATAGAAAAAATATCGAACTAAAAATAAAAATGTCGACAGGTTAAAAAATCAATTTATATCAACTTTTTTTCTATGTACTAAATACTGGGAAGAAATATCGAAAATTCGATCAAAGTCGATCCTTTTCTCGACTTTCTTTTTAGGCTGCTGACTTTTTGTCTAAGTTCGAAGCTAAAAATTTAATGAACTAGTAACCAAAATAAGTATTCTTACATGCAAAAAAGTCGATATAAACCGACATTTCAACAAATTTTTTTTGCTGGTAATTCGTACGTAACCTATACTGAAACATGTCGGTACTGGGTTTGAGTCGGAACGGCCCTGTTGTATGAAATACGGTTAAAAGTAAAATTTTTGTCTTTCATTGTAATATTCGTATAATATCGTCTGTTATTTTTTTTATCCATTCATTCATTTATTTTTTTTTTATCGAAGATGATTTCCTTGATATTTTAAACAAAATTCTCACAAAATAAGTAAGTTAAACCGATCAAAAACAATATTGAAAATACTTTGAGCATTAAAGAGGGTATATCTGCCAAAAACGTAGATCTACCATATCTTTACCAATAATGAGTAGGTTGTCTATTCCAAAGCTATAAACAAATAATTTTTTTGAAATTATATTTTAAGATTGCAAATCTTTTTTGCTTTTCTTATTATTTTTTGCGTATATCTTTTGAGTTCTCGGGGAGGGGGGGGGGTCATGACCCCGTGACCCCCTCCTTATATACGCCGTTGTGAACACTAAAGAAATTTAACAACGTTTTTTTTTCAATTGCTAAAGTAAAAAAAACGCTTCTTGAATTTTTTTTAAAGTCTTTTCTGCACGTAATATTCTATCTATAAAATAAAATATATCCAAAGTCAATACCTTCATTCGTTCTTGAGATAATGGTGAATGGTGAAAAAAAGCGAAAGAACGAACAAATGTACAAACGAACGTACAAACACAGAGATCTCTCTAAAAAGATACATATGTCAAAATTTTCGATGCGACTATAACTTCCAATGGGAAGTTAGTTAAAATTTTATGTGGATTGAAAAACAAGGGAAATGATGCCTTACTTACTTACTTTAGATGGCGCTCACAGTCCAGGATGGACTACGACCTCAACCAACAAACCCCTCCAGCCAGCTCGGTCCCTAGCTAACTGCCTCCAGTTACGCACTCCAAGTTGGTTGAGGTCGCTCTCCACTTGTGTGCGCCACCTTAGGTGGGGTCTTCCTCTGTTGCGCAGACCATCAGGGGTGGATTTGAAGACTCGTCGGGCTGGTGCGTAGGTGTCCATACGCTCCACGTGGCCCAGCCATCTCAGCTTTTATTAAATTTTCTCCTCCATACTCCATCGATACAGACTGGACCGAAGATCACCCGAAGAATTTTGAAATGATGCCATCTCTCTTGTTTTTCTATATACATTTACTTGTGAAAAAAATGACGAAAAGGAATACAAAAGGGCAATATAAAATTTAAAATAGTGTACCAAAAAGAGATTAGAAGTCCGGCAGTAAGCACTAGGTCAAAGTAATTCAAGTGTTGCTTTTAAAGTACGTTCGACAACACTGGGCTCTAAGTGATAGTCAGTGAATATTTATAATTGAATACCAAAATCCTTTTTTTTATCTGAACTGGTTTTTGATTTTTACTTGCAATATTCTATAATATGTGTGGTGATATTAAAATTCGCTAAGACAACTCTCTTAATAGTTTAAGTTAAAAGAAGAATCTCATTTCGATTTTGGATGCATGGAAAAATAAATTTAAAAATCGTTGGAGTGGGTTTTTTAAAATGTATTCCCCCAGGGGAAAAACGGCTTAAGTCCAATGACGTTGATTCTGAGAAAAATATTTATAAATATATAGGTAAATTTAATACTAAAAATACTCTTAATTCAAGGGAAAATTAATGAAAATATCATATTATTTTATTTAGCATGGATGTTTACTCCTTGATTATTTTTGTCTGATGCAGTGATATATAAGTCCAAACAACCTTCGATGTTGCAACTAACATTTTTAATATATTTTTGTAAGAACCGGTCATGATAATTAGAATCAGTTTTGGGCTTTTCATATTAAGATATCTTTTACTTGTCAAAACTTTAGTTTGGAAATAAAATAATTTTCACATTTGATTCGACAGGACATCTGCTGGTAGTATTAAGAATATTGCATTTTTTTTAATAGTTAAGCTGATACGTTGAATACAAGTTTTTCGTTTTATTTGCGAAATATCAATGGTATTTATAAAGAACCAAGTCACTCAAACTCCTTAAAAAAAATTAGATGGTCAGAATTTATGTTGAATATATCATTTACAAAACCTTACCAATGTGTAAAAAGGTTTTCATTCTGTATTTCTAGAAGTATAAGGAACATTTACTCAAAAATACAATTTCGTTATATATATTTAACTATTTATTTGAGAATTTTTAATAAAATAATAATTCACTTCAGGTAACTTAACTTACCTGTTTCTTCACGACCGCCACGGACGTGTACAAGGATGAAAAAAGTGAGTCTCACATTTCTGTCCGTCTGTTTGTTCGGCTAAGCCTGAACGACTTGATCGATTTTCTTGAAACTTAGTACATAGCGGATTTTGGTGATTCTGCCGATACGTTCATTCTTTATTTTCAGAACTATAAATAACAGTAAGACTTAGTACGCTTGTGATACTAAACAAAATTTTTAGTTGGTCGACAAGACAACGAGATGCTCTTACGAAAATACAGAGAAAATATATTATACCAATTCAAAAAATCAAAATTAGTAAAAATTTAAAAAAAAAAACACAGGCAGCCACGCTACGATTTTTATTAAACTTTTCCTGTATGCTAAAATAAGTGTGATATACTTACAAAAATTATATGAATTTACATATAGCAGCTATTAATAGTCCCTCTAATAGAAAACATTTTTAAATTTTGAATTTTCTCATTTATCAGCTGAACAGATTTAAATTAGTTTTCTTATATACAAATGTCAAATAAAATTAAGAAATATAGCATATAAAAAATTAGTAAGAATTTTCGAATTTTTAAAAAAGTTTCAATTTTTTTTTGAAAATTCTATATCTCAAAAGGGCAGAAAATAACAATCTAGAAAGCAAAAATCTCTAAAGTAAAATTCTTGAAAAATTAAATCTAGAAGTAATAAAATCTCGAATAATTCCTCGGCGGATAAACGGTGAGGTGTGTATGCAACCCCCCTGTTTAGGCTCACTATAGGATTTGGGGTAGGTGTGAGATTGGATGTATGCAAGGTTTGGATTTAAAGAAACATTGAATTTATAATGTTAAATTTAATTTATTTTATTTTGTTGAATGGGTCTTCTTTCCATTCATAACTGGAATTATAACCCACAAGAAAGAGGTATCGAAGCGGGTCTCTTAGCACTGCACCATTTTAATTCCCTTCTTGGGTCCTTTGTACTGCATAGGCCACTCCGTTTAAGTTATGTTCAATATCCAGATAGGAACCTATGTCAACAGTTTTCTTCGTTAGCACTATCCAAAAATTTTCCACAAATGTCAAACTTAAAGTCCATGAAAAAAGTCAATAATTTGATAAACTGAACGTAAAATCCGTGTTATCAGACTCTTAACTTTTAAAATAAGTAAAAAAAACTCGAATTTTATTTTTATTTTTGAGTTTACATATTTCGTGACTTTTGTGCATACAAGATTTTTGTGCGTTCAAGATTTTTGCACTCGAGATTTTTATTTCGAGATTTTTTTCATTCGAGATTTTTGTCATTCGAGATAACGTCATCTCAAAAACGGGTGTACAATTTTCTTTGAAACTTTGTTTTTCTATGCACATAAATAAATATTGAAGATTTGCATACCAAAAGTTTTCCTTAAAAATATTTTGAGAATTTTATATATAAAAAATTATTTAAAAAAAAAAAACTGCTCCGTTCAAAATGTCTTTTTTTTATAAAATTGTATTAAATCAAGAATTAAGATGGCTCATCTCAAATGGTCGATGAAGTTGTTTTAGCTATTTTAAATATTGTATTTACGCTTTTAAACATTTTCAGATATTACTCATAAAAATCTCTAAGATGTCATCATTAGTTGTTTGTTTTTAAATGGACTTAAAATGAATTTCCCCTTGCGATTCATGTATAAAATCCCTTAAAAAAATGTAGGTATGCATATGTAAAGAATTTATTAATTTAAATATAATAATAGTTAAATTTAAATTTAAAATTTAGACATATATACTAAAAATATGTGTTAAATCTGTTCAGCTGATAATGAGAAAATTCGACATATAGTAAAATGTTTAATTAAAAATTGCTATTTAAATTTTTATAATATGTGTTTATTATATTACACTTATTTAAGCATATCGAAAATAACTATCAAAATCTAAGGAGCCTTTTAAGAAAAAATAAGACAGTATTTTTGCATTTTTATGAAAGTTATCGTTGTCTTTTTCTGAAAAATAAATTTTTTTATCAAAATATTCTAGAAAGTGTTGGAAACACAACAAAAAAAATGGAATAAGTATTTTTAAAAATGCAAAAATATTTGTTTGAAAATTTTGGTTCATAACTTCATTTTTATATTTTTTTTTTTGAAGTTTTTATGTTAAAAATTATCAAATTCAGTCACCGTTTTCTAGAAAGTAGAAACAAAATAAAAAAAATACGATTATGCAAGATTTCTGAAAAAAAAAATTATATACTTTAGTGCGGGTACCAGTATTCTTAATTCTTAAGAAAAATCTTTTTAAAAAAAGCTAGTGGGGGAAATTACTAAAAACGTTACCTGCTAAGTTAGAAGAAAATCGATTCAGCCGTTAAGGCCCCCATTTTGTTTTGTTTTCCCTACCACCGTAATAATAAGTTTTTTTTTTGTCAAAATTTTGAGTTCGACTATTTTTCGAAAGCATTTTTTTATTTTAATTCAATTTAATCTATAGCTAGACAAAATTAATTAATTAAAGTAATAATTCTACACTTGCCCCTCTCCCTCCAAAAAACAACCTTTTACCTTGGATTTTAGTAGGTACTCTTTGGATTCTTTGTTTTTATGACAAATGAAATATTTATTAAAAGTTTCATTAACATAACTTTATTTTCAAAGGGGTTTCTATAATATTTAACTAGTTATACATGAAAATGAAGTCACGATTACATAAAACGTTAAAATACATTTTTCTTTCAAAACTACTAAGATATACATGCGCTATTTTTTCTTCACACACAGACACATAGAGGTGACTTTCCAAAAGTCTAAAAATGCAAACACATCTAGATTTTTCGAAAACATATTACTTTTTCTCATGCAAATAGGTTTATTCAAATAATATAATTATATATAATTTAAATATATAAGAATCTCTATCTAATATTTCTTTAAGCTAACGTCATTGAAACTCAAAGTGAACTGTCGCGAAAAAAGACACATTTTAAGATTTCGTTTTTCTTGCTTAGTCTGGCAATGCTACCCACCAAAAATGAGTAAAAACGTATACGCATTTATTATAAAATATTAAATTTCAAAATTATTATATAAAAGATGTATTCTCTTATTGAAAATAACAATAATTTTTAGCAACCTATGTATGTAGCAATATTCTCATTCAACCGAAAAAGCTATATCAATTTGCTTAAAAATATCTCATCCCATCTCCAGTTTTTTTGTGTCATATTCTTTCCCACAACTTCATATAAAATAAAAAAAAAAATATTCTTAACCCTTTCATGATCCCAAAAACACCCAAATTAAGTAATAAAAAAACCATCTTCTCCCAAAAAACAAATTAAATTAAGTTAAACTAAAAAAAAATGATCCTACCAAATTCACACGCTAAAAAAGATTTGAATATCTCATACAATTAACCAAGAGAGACGCATCCATTGCGCAGCTATACAACAAAAAAAAATTGAAAGTGATAAAAAAAAGGTATTTCAACTAAAAATAAAAAAAAAAAACGATGCGCTACTAAAAAAAATATCTCTTCGCAGTTAGGTAGTTTCATTCTCGACAACAACAACCAATTCTCTACGCCATAGTTTTTGTATATTTCCTAAAATACATACTGAATCCTGATCCTGACAATAGTGATGAGTAAATCTCACGTTTCGTCAAAACGAGTATTAGCGACTCCAGGCGAAATTGGTTGCGTTTTTGTGTTCGACCCATTCAAATTTGTATGCAGATGAGGTGAGGAGGTATCTACAGCTTGGCTGGCGGCGCGGCGGCGAGCAACAGCAGCACCAACAAAAATTTAAACAAAAGGGGTCCGTCGTCCGGGTCGGCTTTGGGAATTTTTTTTTCTTAGTTTTTTTACCCAAAAAAAAAAAGTTTATGGCAGAAAAAAAAAATTGGTTAACCCTTTCGATTTTTAAGGATTTAGTTTTTTTTTTTTTGCTTTTTACTCGCACAGGGATTTTAAGATTCAAGTTTTTTTTTTGCTATTGCTTTTGCTGTTTTGCCTTCCGTGAGATGTTGTTGTTGCCGTCATCTCTATGTAGCCGTGCGTCGTCGCGAGAAAAGGGATAACGATTTTGACCGTGGTCCATGTTACGTACGACTTTTTATTTCAGGTAGACACTGTGAGGAAGATGTTTGTTTTTTTTTTGTTCTTATCATTTTTCTTTTGGGTATGGGAACTGGAGTTTTTTTGTCTGTCTCTTAAAAATACTGAGATTGAAAGTGATTTGCATACCTTTTTTTTAGTTTTTAGTTTGAAATTTTTTTTTATTTAAGAAAAATGTTAAAAAAAAAATCTGAATGCTTTTGACATGGAATGGATTGCGTGTGAATAATTTTTTTTAAGAAGAAGTTAAGAAGAAAAGCCGTGTATAAGAAATATTTGTATTCAATTTTAAAGCAAAAAATTGTTAGGTAGGTATAGTATTGTCGCTCTAAAAAAAAACAACTATAAGAAGCATAACTACTTAGAAGCAGATATAATTTTTCAACTGAAGCAAAGAGAATTAACTTAAAGTTTAAAAAATTCGTGGGCTTAAAGTCAAAAGCCAAATAAAAAAATTACAACGAACAAAGGAATAATTAAAAATTAGATTTGTATGTGAAAATATCAAAACCGCAAAGAGAAGCTTTGTATAAGTTCTAATAAAATTAAAAAGACTTTAGTTTTATTCTTCTTCTACATATTTTTCTGTAAATAAATTGAAATTGAAAGCTGTTTTCAATTTCATAGAACAAAACCAATTTCAAACCCTTTTCAATATTTGTATTTCTCACTCTTACTTTTTCTTTCGTTATTTAAATATTTGAACAACATTTATTCACATTTCTTCTTTCTAAGCATATCTCACCTGACAGACGAGCAACCAAACAAATATTCAAAACTTAAAAAAAAATTAATTACCATCAACATCACAAAACGAGAAAGATTCTCCAGATTTTCCCATGATTTTTTTTTAAAATCATCCACAACTAAAATCATATAGACAAAAAAAACTTGTAAAAAAAATTATTTCATAGCCAAAGACGAAAGAAAAAAACTAAAATTCCCAGAGTCCAGGTTCTTAGGAGTAGGCAAAACCATTGCATTGAAATTACCAAAAAAAAACAAACGAGTGGCTGGATCATCATCCTTTCGCTGCACACACGCAGCACATAATTTAGGTGCACACCGCGAAAGAAGATCCTTATTCTTCCTCAAGATTTACAAAACACCAACCAACCAAGACAACAACAAAAAAACACCTCACGTAGTCATTGTCATCGTCATCTTCCTCGCGATTTAATATGTAGATCCATCTCATATGCATATGAGCAGGGACAAGGATTCATCAGTTCTTATACCATAGCGCACCTATTCTTCCCTTATAAAATAATAGAGACCATCTATTATAAGATCATAAAAAACAACAACACACAGCAGAGAGAGATCAGTCACAGAACAGATAATACGGATGAGGTTATTTTGGTTCACCCCATTGTACGACTTGCTTGCTTCGTCGTCGTAGTCGTCGTCACTGTCGAAGAAGAAGAAGAAAAGGATAAAAGGGTCAATTTTGTCTGTCATTTTTATTCATTCTTACCTCTGCTTGTAATGAGGATATAAAAACCAGAGCCAGCGCCAGCTATAGCACTACCCGAGCACACACTATAACCCTTTTGTGTGTGATCGAGTCCTTTTTTTTTCTTCTCTATTTTCCTTTCCATCTATTACCGGAATTGTCTTTAGGTGTAGATACGGCTCGTATACCCTTTGTCGTTGTTTTTGTTGCTTCCCTGGGTATTTAACTGCTTAAGGTCATTTCCTTAGCACTTAATTTGCATACTCTGAGTGGAAGAAAACGGCATTCTCGGATGTGTATTATGGGTGCGACCAAGGATACTACTTTCTTAACGGGGATCCTTTTGTTTGCATAAGATCATTTTTTATGACCATAAGTGATTTTCGATTTTTTTTTTTGTTGATGATTTTTTTTTTCCTCAAATTCGTATGAGTTGCAGCGTGGAATAAATTTAAAGGATTATATTGTCTCAGTCATGGGAAACAATGAACCTTTGGTCGCTGAACTGTCGTAGAATTTCTCAAGGAAAAAATTAGAGAAAAAAAAAATAGTTTAGTATGCAGAGATGGAAGAGAGTAATGATCCTTGTGAGCAAATGTCAGAATACTAACGAATTTTTTTCTTTCACTGGATAAACTAAATAATTAATATTGATAGTGCGAGTAGGTATCTTACCTACCAAATACTCGAGAAAGAATATTACCAAGAAGTCGTTTGCATAGAAAGATCATTTAAGACAGATGGGTTTTGTATATTTATTTGTAGTTTAATATAGGGAAGTGTGTTTAAGCTGTGAGAAAGGATTAATTCCTTTCAAAGATGACATGAAGTGTTTTATAATAAAAAAAAAATTATTTGGTAAGATTGAAGGAAAAAAATCTATGGGTAAAAAATAATGAACTTTAAGATTCATTCAAAGTTTTCTTTGTTTCATAAGAAATTGAAGTATGTTTTTAAGCAGATAATAATTTGTGTTTAAACTTTTGTTTCTATTTAAAATTATTAATTACATAAAATTACAAAATTTACTCACAGTCTATAGAAAAAAGACTTTGAAAAATCTGAAATTGGAAAATTCTTACATGAAAAATTAACTGTCTTCTATTGTCAAAATTTATTCAATTTTGTAACGTTCTTTTGTAAAGTATATATTTTGCTAAATACAAATAATACTAAGTTTTCTCTAAATGCAAATAGCAATTTTTATTTTATCAGTAAAAATACTTTGAAAGCAAGAAGATTTATAAAAAGCTTAAACGTATACGAAATTGCTGATGCCAAAACCCTAAATTGAGAAAACAATTTTTAAATAATATTTAAAGGTTTTACAAGTTCTCAAAAATGTTTCTAGATTTATTCAGACTTCTGATCGTTTCAGTCAAAATGTGTAACATAATAGGACATATTTTTGAAGAGTTTATTTCAAATGGGTTTTCTGGTCAAAACTCATCAAATGAAATTTCTAAGCTAAAAGCGTAATATTGTTCAGAAACAAACAATCCATTTAAGATATGAAAATTCTCCTCCAAGGGAATACAAAATACAGAATAAAATTATATATTGTATTGAATTGTACAAGAAGACTTAAATATATTTTGTGGCACCATTCTTTTCAAAATGTATTTATCTGATTTGGATAAATTTTTAATTTTTGGTAAGACATAGTCGTGGGAGGTTTGCAAATCAAAAAATTAAATACTAAAGTTTCATTTTATTTAAGAACCATTTTATTCTGCTGATCGCTGTGCATTTTAAAAAAAAATTACTTTGAAAACAAAACAAAAGAATTATTTTTTGCTTCAATTTTATTTTAGATTTTCTGAGTGGTATCGAATTTCGACACCGAGGATAGAGACAAAACTAGTTAAATAAAATTTGCTTTAATTATATGAAATACATTTATTTATATTCTTTAATCAAAATAGTCAATTTAGACATTTTTAACTGATTTATATTCTGTAAGAATAGGTTATTCAAACTCAAACAAAAGAGCTGAGTTCAAAACTTGCACTTTTGCACAATCGTTCAATTTGAAGAAAATAAATTGCTAGAAGATTTTTAATAATATAATTTTTTTTTTTTTTGGATTTCAGATAAAAAAAAAGTTCCCAAAAATCCCCATACCCTACCATTTTAGTTGAAACCCGTTTTCATCTCCATTTTCTCACAAACAACAAATACCTTCTCTTATGCCAATGGCAGTTCTATACCTTTTACTATTTTACTATTAGGGAAATAAATTTGTCCTTAAAAACAGGGCAGTAAGGAATTAAGACGTTCATGGATTTTTTTTTTGTGAAAATCAACAGGTGAGTTTATGAAGATAATGTTGAAAGCCATTTTTTTAGACAATAAAATTTATCATTGAAATAGATCATTCAAAAACGTCAAAAAAATATTTTAATAAAATTAAAAAAAAAAATGTTTACTTATTTACCTATAACTTTTTTACCTGTGGAGATAGTTTTAGACATTGCCTAATATTAAAGAAAGATGATTTAATTTTCTGCAAATATATTAAACTTATTCAGAAAAAGTTTTGCATACAAATCGAATGAAAAACGGTCGCTCAAACTAAGCTGGTTTTAATATTTAAAAGTAAAATACATATATGTTATTTATGGCTATTTTGAGAAACTTATAAGATGATAGACTTAAACTGGATGTATTTTTCATTCTAGACCATTAAAGACACAAATAATGGTAGTTTAAGGGTTGCCATCTAATTTTTTTAAAAGCTTAAAATAATTGCCAAAAGCAACAAACTTGCTCCAATGAACCCGGTTTTTAATTATAACTTCTTCGACATGAAATAAAATGCATAACTGGATCGCACGTACTTTCTCTTATGTTCTAGTTGCTTAAAATTAAGAACTTTTTAAATATGAAAGTAATTATAAAAAATATAAAAATATAGAAAAAGCATTCAAATCGATCTTTTATGTAATTGTATAAACAATTAGTTAATGAACTTAGAGCTCAAAAACAAGTATCTTTTTTGAATATTCGGTGCTTGTATGAGTGAATTTTAAATCGTTGCAGCGGTTTTCTGAAAAAAATAATTTTTTTTAAATTGGTATGCCAATTTTGAGTATGATATTTTATAATACATTTTTAAAGGTAGTCTTAAAAAAATTCATCAATTCTTAAAATTCCGAAATTATTTTTTTTCAAAAATTTTATATCGAATACTATTGATATCTTTAAAGAACTTTTGCATACAAATTTTAACTGAAGTCGTTAGTGAGAAAATCGAAAATTAAAAAAACCGTTAAAGGGCAGGTAAATTTTTTTCTAATCACAAAATACACCATACCTACAATAATACACTGGTTTTTGTCGTCAAAATTGTTAGAGCCATTTTTGAGATGAACAAGTAGGTACCGTAATTTTTGGTGCTAAAAAAATTTAAATTTCCCTTCTGGAGAGTTACAAAAAAACCTTAAATCCAAAATTTTAAGCGGAAAGCCCGAAATCGGTGTTTTTGCACCCCTCCCCCTCCAAAATGCACCCTCTCATTTCATAGCACTTCAGGTTTTCTCATATTCAAAATCTCAATTATTGATTTTTATGATAAGAACCCACGAACATATTAGTTCATTTTTAAATGACATAATCAATAGCCAATAGCATAATAATATATAGATTTCATTATTATTAATTAATAATAATAATATAATAATAATATTATTAAATAATAAAAGACTGAAGATTTAGTTGTAAGGAGCTTGGGATTTTCACTCTTCTTTGTTCTATTGATTAGTTGTTTTACAAAATCCAAATTTTGTCTTTAAAAAAATGTTAATCGCTTTTATGGAAAAATGGTATATCAAAGAGAATCATTTCTTTTTTTTAATATATTCAATTTTCTTGAAAAAGATGTAACTAATTTTTTATCATTTTCTTGTAAAAAATGTCCCTAAGGGTTTAATAAGTATTTTTTGGTAAAATATTCCAAGAAAATTGAGATAGTAACTTAAAGTCTGTCTTTCTGCCTCCGCCTCGATGATTTTCTTCAAATTTTGAACTCAAGTTTTTTTTTAATTATTTCTTACAGGGGAAATTGATTTTTTAGGTCAAAAAATAACGGTGCCAGACACCGTTAGGTTAAAACTTAGTCATCTCAAAAATAGCTCCTAGATTTCAATTGAAAAAAATCTATGAATTATTAACTGTAGTCCTCGATTCAACCCATAAAAAGTTTTTTTTTTGTTTTGATTTTCTCATCTAAAAAATTTTATTTTAAAGCACTTTTAAAATGTAAATAAAATTGCATATCGAAGTTTTGGAAAAAAGAAATTATGTATAGATTATGTCAAAAATGAGTATTTAAATAGAGAAATCAATTTTTAAGAAAACAACTCTAAAGAATGAAATACTTATTTTCGAGCTCTAAGCTCTTTTAACAGTTGTTTATACAAATAAAAAAATGATTTTCATGCTTTCTTTCTATTGTTTTTTTTTTCTGAAATTTTTCGTTATGCATATTTTCAAAAGTTCTTAACTTTCAAGCAACTTAAACATAAGAGCAAAAACATGCGACCCAATCGTGCACTTAATTTTTACTCAATCAGGCTATAAAGTTTAATTTCCAACTATTTTGTTTTTTATAAAAAAAAAAACTATTAAAATAAAGGCTTGACTAAAGTTACGAAGTGTTGAACTGAGTGTCATTTTGGATTCCTCCTCTCTCTCTCATGGATTATTGCTTAAAATTGACAATGAAACATATTTTTTGCCAGCACATCACTAACCAAATTTTTTACTAGATTAAATGAATACTATTTATCACTGGCCGTGCGTTTGGCAGAAAGTTGTTTACCTGAAATGTCAAATGGGTAACTGAATCAAAAAAAAAGAAAACAAAAAGTGATACAAGATTAAAAACATAAATAAATCTTTAATTATAAGAAAAAAACAACCTATTTACCAATAGGAATACAACAAATATGAAATGCAGTGTAAAATTTAATAAAACAACTGGAATAAGGTTAACAAGAATCATTTAATTTTCCAAGTGAGTTTTATATTTTTCTTAAAGAAAGTGATGTGAATAATTCATATTTTAATTAATCACCAATTAAGTATCACATATTTAATTAAAAAAAAACTTTAAATATAGTTTAGAAAGCTGTTAATTAATTGAAAACTTGAACATGGTTTTTGGTTACCATCTCGTATATAAGAAATGTCAAAATGCGATTCCGTAAAACAGGGACGTATTTCTTTTTGTTAGTGATTGTAAGGTATAACTATTTTCGAAGCGCAATTTTTACGAGGATTTTGTTTGGTTATTGAGTTGAATTTTTTACGTTTACAGTTCTTATAATTATGTTAACATGCAAAAGACATAATGACAAATTCGTAAAATAAAGTACATTTTGATTGTACTTCTAAAACAACAAAATTCTGAAAATTTGATATTACATAATGTTCTCGGTGACCCAGAGACTGAAAATTTAGTTTTTTTTTTTAACATACCATTGAGAAGAAAAATTTATTAGGAAAATAACAAATGATTATTATGGCGCCCTAGAAAGGTGCTATCAAAGAGCACTCCATCCCTGTTGGAATGCGTTTGTGTTTGTGAGAGATAACACTGTTATGAAAAATGCCGCAGTTTTTTTCCATTAATACCGCTTCCTTATATTACCTTTTCTAAGGGAAATTTTTTAGTAAGAAATATGAATGAAAACCTGTAAAAAAAAATTTAAAATAAAATTAGTTGGAAATTGAATCTGTCTCAATTGTATTTTAATGTCTTATGTGAATAAACCATACTCTTCGATTTGAGCAAAAAACTGCTTAAATAGGATTTTCTACCTCATAACCCACAGGAACAAAATCAAAACTACAATTTTGAGCACACATTGACTAGACCCTCAGTTCCCAAACTGAGTTCAAACAATCGTCAGGGCTCCGCAAATGTATTGAAGTAAAAACAAAAAATTATCTTTTTTAAGTATTTAGTTTCCGAAAAAAAAAATTCAAGTGACTTTTGGCGACAATTCTTAGTTTTTTTTAATTTTTTTTTTGCATAATTGAAAAACATTACGGAAATTACAGCAGCCATTGTATATTATTGTATAATTTTTTTCAAAAAAGTTTGCAAAGATATTGAACCTAAGTTGAAATTGAAAGGCTTCCCTGAGAAACACTTTTATGCAAATTATTTGAACTTCTTGATGAGCTGAAAGTATTCTACCAGAAAAAAAATATATCTTTATCGACACTCCTTTTCGATATATGTATTGTATTATGTGTGACACAATTAACTAACTATAAAACTAGCTTATCATGCAGAATTCTTTAGAAAATTCAACTAAATGCAATAGATTTGCACACAAAATTAACAACAGTATTTTTCACAAGAAACAAAAAGGGAGCTTTAAACAAAAATATTTCTGGTTTTCTCGAGCACTTTCAGGAGGAAAAAGTTAAATGTTTTCTAGTTTAAAATAAATTTTCGCTAGGAAACATGCTGGAGCTCAGAGCTGATATTTGCACAGATCTTGGAAAGATTACTTTCCAGGTACTAATTTTTGAATCGAATGGATGCAAAATCCATTTGAAGAGTTGAAGAACAAAAGCTGACTTTACTTTTGCATTTTTTCAGAAAATGAAGTAATAACAAAATTAATGTATGCCTGTCCAATTTTATTGATTTTTCTTTTCCTTAATTGCATCACCTAAGCAGACTGTATATGTTGTATTTATTAATTTTTCAGTAGGTTCTGGGATAGAGCTTATATTTTAAAAAATATTTCGAAAATGTCACCTTTTGATCCAAAACAAAAATATCGCAAGGAAAAATGTTACTTTTTGAAACTCAATATGTTTTGAGCCAAAACCAAGTAAATAGAAGTAATTAGGCATGTTCAGAAAAGTGAGTCTCAGAGCCCTCAGAAATCTCAGTCACGTGAACAGGGTTCCTCTGTAAAATTTCTACTGAGATAAAAATATAAGTGCTCACTTTTTGACGGATAAAATTTGCTGAGCCCTCCGAGATCTCATTTTCCTGATCACACAAAATAATTTGTATTTTTTTGTATGAAAAATTAAAAAAAGGCCACTTTTTGTCCAGAAAGTACTTTTTCAAGATGAATTTTCACAAATGCATGTTATTGTTCTTCGTAGTACCTCGTGGCATGATGGTTAGTGCATTGGAGTGTCATGCCGAAAGTCTGGGTTCGATTTCCAGCTGCTGCCACCTAAAAATTAAAATATTTTTCCCGAGGTACTGCCTCTTGCGAAGAACTGCGAAATTATCCAAGAGTATACTTGTCATGAGTAAGTGCTTCTCATCTAGCCGTTCGGACTCTGCGAAAAATTGTAGGTCCCCTATATTCCTGTCAACAACATGCACACAGAAATGGTTGAGAGTAGTAAGTTGTAAGGCCCTGGTTCTCCATGAGCTGTTACACCACCAAACTATTTTTTTTTTTAATTTTTTTTTATGTTATTGTTCTTCTCTTCTTCTTCCGATTAAGAAAACTTATAGGATAACTTTATTAAGAATAAATAGATTTTTAAATGTTTCGTCTTTCATTTTAGGTATCGTTAAGTGTTGGGGTTCCAAAATATATTTTGACATTGCTTAGGGTTCCAGAGCTCAAAAAGTTTGGGAACCGCTGGACTAGACTATTACATTTACTGTATTTATTAATTTTTCGACTGCATTTACACGATGAAAAAACGAAATTGGGTTTCCTATTGTTAAACATTGGCCAATGGTTTTTCAATAACTTTTTTTAAAAATATTTTACTTATGTGGTTAATTTTATTATGTAATATTTTTTATCAATATTTTCTTTAAACTAAAAGTTAAAAAATAAAAATTAAATCATTTGCCACAATATCATATGCCTCGTCAAAAAACTGGTTTTTACTGAACGAACCGTGTTCAGCTCTGTTCACAATTTGCTCTTTTGACCAATGTTGGTTAAAATATTTTGATTATTCAATTTTTTCAGCTTAAAAATAGTTTTTTGTATACTCTTTTTAGTCCTTACTTAAGATAAATCTTAACAATTAGGTTAGACACGTTAAAAACAACAATCAACCTCCAAAAAAAATCCATAATTCTGATTTAAGTCACTCCACTTTTGGTTTAAACTTTAGTTCAGCAGAATAATTGAACTAAGTTCAAGGCTTAAACGAGACTGTGAAACTGGTGGCAAGTATTTTATTCACACAAATTAATTCTTATTTTTTTTTCATCAAATTTCTATGATTTTGAAGACTATTCAATGACCACTCAATTTTCCCTCAATGATTCGACACTTTTACAAATTTTCGAAACATAAAAAGTGCAATACAATTATTATTTAAATTTTTGTATCAAGTTTCATTCCATTCAATCGATAGACCTAATCAATACTCCTTGATCAGATATCCCTCTTTTCAAAGTTGTGTATGACAACAATCGAAAACCGATCGAAACACTTCAAATACCACAAAGCAAAGCAATATGAAGATGATAAATTTTACTCACAACAGATATAATGGTATATTATTGCCAAAAATCAACCCCTCATTCTCATCGCAAACAGGACAATAATTATTATCGAGTGATGATGTGATGGCATCACGTCTATTGTTATATCATCGTCAAACAAATACAAATGGAAATATTCGCATAGGCGCAACAGAACCTCTTTTATATTATAACAATTTAATGATATTTTGAAAACAAATCCTACAAATCGCATTGTGTGCGAATTGTGATCTTTGCATTAGTTTCATAAATCAATAAGCCCTCTCTTACTGTGTTAACAACAAAGATATCATCAATTCGATGGAAGTAAAAGGGTGCGAATCCTCTTTTTTTTTGTGCAAAGAGGATCATTCGATTATGCAAATAGTACCTAAAATTAAAAAAAGGAAAAAGTAGATCTTAAGTGTTTGGAAATGTGCATCCTTTTTTGCATTCAGTTTTTTTTAGTTTCGAATAGAATTTGCATATTTGCATCATCTTGGGTGTCTTAATAGTTATTCTTTGGCAATTTATGATGTGGTGGGTCTTAAAGGTATTAGAAGACATCTTGTGAAGTACAGGGTTTCTTTGCCAATCTTAAGCCCCTTGACATACAAGATTTAAAAAATTCTTAAATTTTGCATAATCTTTTAACAACTAATTAACAAGCAATCGAATGAAAGTGTGAGAACAATCTTTTATCTTTTCCAATTTTATTGAAAACCTCTTCAGATTGCAAAGGGACTTTTATGCAAACTATAAGATTTTGCATATAATTATTTATCAATATTTTGGTTAACATGTTAATTTATGTTTTATTAAATATATGTAGAATTTCATTGTTCTCTTTTTTTTTAATTTTAGTGGTTGCAACATCCCGTCCTAGCAATGAAGCCGAAGTGCAATTATATAGGGTCTTGCAAAGGGCTAGCTTATTGGCATACTATGACACTCTACTTGAAATGGGTGGTGATGATGTTCAACAATTATACGAGGCTGGTGAGGAAGAATTTCTTGAGATAATGGCATTGGTTGGTATGGCCTCAAAACCTTTGCATGTAAGGAGATTACAAAAAGTTCTACATGAATGGGCTAATAATCCAGCGATGTTTCAATCTACGTTGCCTTCTATTGGTAAGTTGATACTTTTTTTGTTTAGAAACATTTTTTTTTAGTTCATTATGCTTCTGAATAAAATCGAATTTAAACAAACATTTGTTACAATTTGTATCTTCTTTTTCTTCTTTCAGGATTTGCCGAAGCACCACTTCCCACATATATTCCAGAGCCGTCCACATCTCGTCCTAAGTTCACAATCTCTCCCGGATTCAATCCAACTCCTCTGATGAGTACAGTACCAACGTCTTCACAAATCTGCTCGAATATTCCGCCCGCTCCTGTTGTCCCACTTGTAGGTAATATCACACCAACACACACAGGCCTGTCCTCCCAAGTCACATCTAGCTCACCACAGTTAACACCAATTTTAACAAGTTCACAAGTTGAACGAATTGCACTGGTAGCTGCAGAAATAATTACAAGAGAATTACCACGAGGGGAACCTCGGGGTGAGCCTCGAGCACAAACGTCAAAAAAACGTACCTCCAGAGAACTAGAACAAGTGATTGCAATGAGTGAAAGTGATCCTCGTCGAATGGAAGAGATCCGTAAGTATTCAGCGATATACGGTCGATTCGATTGCAAACGTCGCCCTGAGAAACCTCTGACATTGCATGAAGTTTGTGTCAATGAGGCGGCAGCTCAGCTCTGCAAACTTATACCAGTTTTACTCACTCGTCGTGATCAGCTATTTCCTTTGGCAAGATCGGTGGTCAAAGAGGCTGGTTTTGGTCATTCAGCAAATATTGCTAGGTGTGGCTTAGGGCAGCCAGTACAAAGGACAGACGATAGCAGTCAGTCGGAAAGTTCTGTCAAGAGAATGAGGTTATCGTCAACAGACATTACGAACCCTGAATTCAAGGTGAGAATGTTAAACTTTTAGGGTGGTGCAACAAAAAAAAAAGAATTCGCTTTTTCAAATGCTACAAAATGATGCTGTAAATGGATTAACGCTTAATTATGCTTTTTGAATTTTTTTTCCACAGCTTTTTCTTTAAGAAAGATGATAACATTATATATTTTTAGGGCTTGCTGCTTGACTTATTCGGCTTTTGATTTAGTTAATCTGTGTTGATTTAAATTGTAGAAATGAGTGTAGACTTACATAGCTCGAAATATATGAATATTCATTTTTCATCAAATTCACCATTAACCCTGACTCCACATGGCATAAAGAAATCCAACATCGCAACCACAATCCAATTAACAATCAGCAGCTTTTTTCTTGCTGGGCAAATCATGTCATGTCTCACCACTACTTCTCTCTTTTGCAACAATATTCAACTTAAGCTAAAGAAAAAAAGGTCAAGCAAATAAATAACAACTTTTGCTGCAATATTTACCTCCAGATACAACAAAAACAAGAAAAACACTTACACGTAAGTGAAATCACAAATCTCATGTCCAAGCTTTGAACAGCGTTCATCTTGTGTTCAAGAGTTTGTTTTCTTCGACAAGGCATGGATTTTTCTGCCTTCGTTGATTTTTTTCTTGACAGGTTCATAGTCTGAGCGTGGCCACTGTTTAGTGGAGCCGGCATGTTAGCAGTCCCATTTTCTTAAACGAATCATACAAATATTTCAATTAAAAAAAAGTTTGTGGGTGCAAAGATGAAACAACTTGTTTTGTATTTATTAAAGCTCTCCCAAAGAGCCTGATTACACGATTCGTTTTTTCGGACGTTTCGTGTTTTGTCTTTTTGACACATTGGGTGAGGGGTATAGAAATGTAGGGGGAATGAAAAAACGAAAGCACGTATGAAAATTTTAAGATTTTTTTTCTGGTTGAACTTTGAGGTCTTTGTCAACTGTCAAAAAGACGAAAAACGAAAAGAATCGTGTAATCAAGCTCAAACAGAGGCGAAATATTCGCTGATGACAGTTTTTGTTCCTATTCAGCATTGTTCATCTGTCATATACTTTGTAACATTTGCGTATGATTCGCTATGATTTTTCGTTGGTTTGGGAGAGCTTTTAAACTCAAATATTTTTGACTTGTTTGTAGAACTTTTTAAATTTCGCTTTAGTTATCTTAATTTTATCTTAATTTTATTTAGTGCATTTGAGTCGTGAGTTTGTAGAATGCTTGTTCTCAATGTGTTTTTTATTCTGTGATTAAATTGTAATTTATGTAGACTTATACATTTCAATACTTGTATACTTTTTGTAATTTTAATTTTTACTAGTATATTTATATTTAATTTATAAAAATAGTTGTTTATATTAAAATGTAGGTCATTAAAATAAAATAGACTTTGAAAAAAAAAATCAAATAATAAGCTTTTATTTTGTTACTAGGAATAAATAATTGTAAGCCTTGTATATTTTTGCATTTGTTATTGATGTCATGTAAATTTAGCTTATGTACACAGTATCTTAAACTTACCATAGCCATTATTATTTTTATTTATTTATAGGCTTATAAAACAAACAAAAAATATATCAATTCAAATTTAAAAATTTTAAAATATGTTGTTTTTTTAATTATATTTTATTTATAATGTATGCTTGGTGCCGTTATTCGTTCCTTTTTTTAAGTTTAAATGGAAAGATATTAGCGCAATATTTTAAACAATTAAAACCCACTCTAAATCGCTTTTAAAATGGAAGTCTGCTCTAATTTTTTAAAACAAGAGTCAACTTTAATTGCAATTTAAACGACATAAAGTATACTTTAACGCTAAAGCACTCGTCTAACTTTAAAAGCAGCAAATCCATTCTTTATCTCATGCAAAGTATAGTTTATCGACAGAGAAAAGTTATTTCTCAAAAAGAAAATTGAAGGGAAATGTTTTCAAAAGACTTTTGATGATTTTTTACTTTATAATAAGCAAAAACATACTAAATGAGAAGGAATCTAACTAAATAAACTTTAATTCTGCAATATATACATAAAATAGCTAACGTTACGTTGCGGAGTTCAATCTAGTTAAAGGAAAACAAGGGCTGGCTGTTTAATGGCTAAGTTAACTAGAGTCGTTTCTTTTCCGTAAACGAGCAATGTTTAAAATTTTGCGCCATTATCTTCAGTTTGGAACTATTTTTATCATTGCGATGATATTTTGTTTCCCTAGTAATTATTTGACAGCAAAACTGAAAAATGTTGCTCAGGAATCCGGTTCACGAGATTAAGATTGCTAAAATCCCAGAGGTTTAATTCATGTCTGGTTCTTTTAATTTAATCTCTGTGAGTTTTCTACAAAAATTGTGTGAACTAAGAAAAAAATGCAGAAGTTGGAAAATAACAGAAAATCTGAGGAAGGTAACATACAGTTCAATTCTGAGCACCGTCATTTAACATATGACAGTGTTTACATTGGACTGAAAAATTGGATTTTACTTTGACCTATTCACTGAAAAAAAAGGTTACTTAAGTGATTTATTGAGGAGTTGTATCGAAATGTGAATACTGAAACGTCAAAATAAATTCTGACAGAACTGTCACATCGGACACTATGTGGCTGGCTTAATCAAATAATTTTGAAATTTAAATTTATAGCTAATTAAATGCTAATTTGCTATGCAAACTCCTATACTTTGTATAGGTCTAATAGTTTTTCAAGTATTCAAAATTTCGCTAAAATATAACTGAAGCTAGCGAATGAAAATCTGAAAATCATAATAAAATGCTAATTTCATGCCCAAAAACTAGTTTTGTATATCTTATGGATGATTTTTCATTAACAGTTTAAGTTTAAAAAAAGGGCATTTCCACTACCATAGGACCGGGAAAAGGCCAACAAAATCAAAAAACGGTTTTCAAATAATAATTTCTGACAAAATTTGTAGATTTTCTTATGCTAATTTGCTAGTAAAAAGTTGTAGCTCTAACGGTATATTTTGTATTAGAGTTTCAACTAGCTAACAAGTAAGAAAAAATCAAGCCTTAAACCTTTAAATAAATAACAAAATCCAAAAGTAGATTAATCATAATACCGCGATTTTGTAGCTCGCTTGGTTTTCTTTGTATTCAAATCCACTTAAATAAGACTTGACCCTCCATGTAACGGATACAATTTAAAAGAAAATAATTTTTAACTTTTTTCATGTCAGAATTTGTAGCTTTGTGAATCAAAATTTATTGCTCAAAAATTAATTTTGTGGCATTTATCGATCGTTTTTTATTTGAAATTCAAATTCAAAAATGAGCATTTGCGGTTTCACAAATAAAGGGTTTTTCATAAAGGGACGCTACAAAAGTAGAGCAACAGGGACAGCAAAACGATGCCATATTTCTTGCCGCTCTTTTGACATTTCTCTTCAGTAAAGTTTGCCATTTCATGATGGAAAGATATACGAGCCAACAACGAGTCGAAATTACTAAAATTTACTACTGAAATTCGGAGTCAGTGGCCTCAACGTTAAGAGTGCTACGTCCAATTTATGGTCGTCATAATCGTCCTAGCAGATCAGCAAATGAGCGTCTAGTGGAAAAAATTTAATCCACAGTGCCAGTAAGGCAAAGAAGTGCCCGTAGTGTCGAGAATATTGCTGCCGTTGAGGCTTCAGTTGCAGAAAGCCCAAATGTGTCTCTCACACGTCGTTCTCAAGCGTTGGGCCTCTCTTTGACGTCGTTGAGGAGAATTTTGCGAAAAGATCTTGGCCTACATCCTTACAAGACTAAATTGACGCAAGAACTGAAGCCGCTTGACCACCAGAAGCGTCGTATGTTCGTGAATTGGGCTGAGCAACAACTTGAAAAAGTTACGGTTTGGTGTGGTTTATGGGCCGGCGTCGTCAGTCAGTCAGTCGGCGTCTTCCGTGATGATCAAGACCGGCCCGTTACTGCGAATGGGGATCGCTACCATTCAATGATAACCGAATATTTTTGGCCCCAATTGGATGATATGGACTTGGAGGACATGTGGTTCCAACAGGACGGCGCCACAAGCCACACAGCGAATGTCACAATCAATTTTATGGAAACCAAGTTTGAAGAACGTGTTATCTCACGAAATAGTCCAGTCGCTTGGCCGCCTGGCAGTTAGACTATTTCCTGTGGGGCTACGTCAAGTCTATGGTCTATGCCAACAAGCCAGCGACGATTGATGAACTTCGTACGAATATCGGACGTGAAATTGCAGCAGTATCGGCCGATTTATGCTTGAAAACCGTCGAAAATTGGTTTAAGCGTCTGGACTTCTGCAAGCGTGCCCGTGGAGGCCATGCAAAAAAAATCGAGTTCCATACATAATGGCATCAAACGTACTTTCGTAGGAGTAAAGAATTTCATTGATATCCAAAATCGTGTTTGTTTTATTTAAAAATCTTTTGTAGCGTTCTTATTGAAAAGCCCGATATGAGCCTGGAAAAAGGGTAGCTAAGTCTTAAGAAAATAGATTTTCAAATATTTTTAATCGTAGCTATAGCTGGCTCCTAGATGAGAAAAATGAGAAATACTTCAAGAAGACAGCTGTACCTTCTTAATTTCACCGAAAAGAAGAAGAAAGAAAACTGTAAGGTTTGAGCCCTCAAAAATCATGAGGTAATAGCACGTGTCTTACGTCAAAGAAGAATTCAAAGCACAGACATGACCTTAAAGTTGTCCTTTAATAGCTAGCATACAAATCTAATCTATTATTTAAGGAAGCTTTGATTTTCATTCATCATGAGGATTTAGTAATTAATCAAGTAAGAGGAGTCTTCAAATTGTGGATTCAAGTTTAAAAGCTTGATTTAAAGCTAACATTTAAGCAAGTGGAAATTTGAATACCAAATAAACCGTTAGAGGTATGTATTTTTGATTTGAGCAAGAAATTAGGATAAGAAAATCTACAAGCATAAAAGACCTTTTAGTAGAAAGCCTATGCTCCTAAGTCCAGCGGCGTGGTGTGGAAAATTGTACCTGGATCATAAAAACACAGAAACCTGAGTATAATTTGTCCGCATATATTTCAAAGTTAAAAAATACACATAACAACTAAAAGCTTCCAAGCCCATCTTTTTACCATACCTTATTAAAATAATTACCCTAGTCTCAATTAGAGGAAGTTACTTTTAACCAAATGTGCAAAAAAAAATACATTTAATACTCCTCCCCACCAAAATTTATCTTTGTCAGAAATTGTTTCAACATACCTTTTCTGATGTTCTAATTTTCCTAGGATATAATAAATACAAATAAATTGTCGAGACAATAAAGGTTCTTACTTATACTACAAACTTTTTAAGTTCAAAACTTCAATATTGTATTTCTTTCGCAAAATGTTTATTTTGTATTCATAAATAAAATATTAAATAGTTAAACGACCTTTAATAAAGGTTTCAAATAAAACCTAACGGACAAAAAATAAGAAGGAATAGCCCTAAAAAATCGTCCAAGAAGATGGTTTACTTCTCAAAGTTCTTGCAAGAAATTTTTTCTCAAAAAAGGAAAACAAAATATTAAAAATAGCGGCAAGTTGTACTCTGTCACCTATTTTAACTGCCCAGAAACTTTTTCTTTTTTTTTTATAAATTTTATTACAAAAAAATGCATCATTTTTCTTAAAGAAATATTAGACTTGCAATTTTGAGCAACTCTTATCATAGGGCTGACTCTCGATAAATTAATAAAAACCACTCAAGTTAACACTACACATGTTTTTATGAAAACAGATTTGTTGCATTTTTAACGTTTTGTTTTCCGGTGATTACATACTAAGAGCGGTATTCACCGAACGCTCATAACTCAAGAGTTCCATAAACCTTATGAGTGGTCCCGACCACTTATAATGTTATGAGCGTTCTTTCCGAAAACTTATTCGAAAACCTTCTAAGTAACTCTTCAAGCAAATTCACTGAACCACTTTGTCGGTTCTTCTTGGATCCCTAGGGATTTATTTGTTTTCACAATGTTTGTTTTGAGTTCATTTTTGTAAGTTGCAATGTTTGACGTCCATTTAGCTTTCAAATAACGTCTCTAAACAACGTATGAACGAAATATAACGCAACTAAAAAGTAAAGCAAGAAAATGAAATTAAGTGGGGAAAAAATAAAATCACCGTTATCACAAAGAATTTATGTTTGACATGCAACACTCAATTTTATGGATCCAAGTAGTACCGATAAAGTTGGGCAAGTGAATTGCTTGGAGGATTATTTTCCAAAACAGTTTGATTTCCTAGTTTTTGGGTGTCTGATGAAGAGAGAGTTTTCGGACTTCGAAAAAGAGATATGAGTGGTTGGTATTTGAGATATGAGCACAAATAGTTAGTATTTGCGTTATGAGTCTCATACATTTAAGTGCGGTTTATGAGTGTTCAATGAATACCACCCTAAAACTACCTCATCAAACATTCATCCCATGAGTCCCAGTATAGTTTTAGTTTAAACAACCTATAACCCACTGTTCTACAAAACTACGAAAAATAATAATTCAGGTGACAAAGGGTTAAATTATTATATTTCTTCAAATTATAAATGACAAAGTTTTATAATTGGATAAGATCTTTTTCTTTATTTTAGTGCAAAATATTGTTGTAAAAAAATATAGACAAAGGGAAATAGTTTCTTTTTTGTATGGTTTTTTGTAGAGCATTTTTCAGGAAATAACAACTAACTGCTTTATAAAATTTAACAAAATTAAACATGGCTTTATAATGCTGGCGCTCTGGAATAATTGCTTTTCTCTTGGCTTTATAATACACAACCAACTAATATGAGTAAGAATTGAGTTTACTATTTTTTGTAATAATAATTTTATAGTAAATTTAATGATATTTTATATACTGAATACAATTTATTCCAAAGGATTCTTTGGAAGATTCCAGATACAATTTATTTACAATGTATCAGAAGTTTGCAAAACCTCCATTTGACTTGTCTGATATAGCGAAGTTTTCGTAAGTAATGTAAAATGCAATAAATAAATTATTTACTAGACTTTCTATAAAAAAAAGTTAATAATTTTTTTTAGATTAACGAAATCTGATTTTGAAGACAACGAAAATGAAGATTCAAGATATTCATTTAGTAATTCTAGTACTCCGCCACTACCGGTAAGATGATACATTTTTTAAAAACGTAGGAATTATGATTATTACAAATTTGAAAGTTCATGACCACTTAAAAATCAAAAAAACTATTAAAATCTTATATTCTTAAATAAAAGATCATAAAGAAGGAATGATTTTTACTTTTTGATTCTTCCAGATGAATGACAGGGAATTTTTCGATAGCGGTCGTGATGAGTCGATAAAATCACCTCAAAAATCCGCTGATTCCATAACAACATCACCTTTGGGTGTTCAAGTTATAGCAGCATCTGGTGGACATATAATTGCGGTGGCAAATCCAGCTCTAGCCATGAGTCCAGCTTTAAATGAAGCCATGAATACTATAAAACGCGAAGCAGACTCACCAGAAATATGATTAATTTATAATATTTGATGATTAACCTCCAACAGCCTTAAGTGACTTATAGAAAATGTACATAACATAAATAATAATATTAGAATAGAAATGGTATGGCTTACAAAACATCTAACCATCACAAAGTGCAATAGGTTAAAATAAAACAAACAAAATAATAAAACTATAAAACTATAAAACAAATTTAAATGATTAAGACAAGATAAACATTGACTGAAAATGAGAAAAGTGTTTTAAACATCTCTTTTTTTTTTTTCTTAAAGAAAAATTAAATATTATTTCAATGTTATTTACATACATATACACAATGATGAAATATTTAAATAAAATATAAGCCCCTACTGTTAAATAATAACAATAATAATAAAGTGCCTCTCTAGAACATTATAATAAGAATAAAATGGAAATAACAACTGTTTTTCTACGAAAACTAAATAGACTGTGATGAATAGATAAAACAATAAATACATAAGCTTAGAACTGTAAACAATATCTTAATAAAATAATATTTTCTAAAAATATATAAGCCAGATACACATGTAATGATTCTAATAAAAATATCTTAAAGTTAATTCCAAAAGAATTATAAATTGATTTGGTGATTAAAGTTTAAGGTTTCTAATCTATTCACTTTCGATTTTCAAAATAGAACCAACTAAAACAACAAAGTTACATTAATTAACAACTAGGTTTAGTCCAGGAAAATACCAATCTTTCACTTCAAAAAAATTTAATCAAAGCTGAATTTTGGTGGAGAACTTTGTTTTGTTGTATTTAGGATTTCCTAAAAATTTCCATAAATATGGGTCGTGGTTTTTTTCTTAATTTCTTAAAAACTATCACAACTTTTTTGCAAAATGTGTGAAAAAAATGAACTTTTTTCATGCAGTCAATAGATTCTGAGAAAATAACACAAGACATTAATCGATGGGCCAAAGGTTTTGTACGAACAAGTTTTCAGGGTGCCCGGAGTATGGAGTAGACCGCCATCTTAAAATAGAAAGTGATTTGGTTTTCATTCAACAACTCTATTGATTTTCCATTTTTAACAAGATCATGGAAAAATAACATTTATACAATAAAAGTATAGCGTGCTACACTTTCGATTTTTTGCTGTAAAAGGGACAAATAACAGCTTTCTTTTGTAAATTCAGCAAAAATATTTTTGTTTTTAAATTAATAAATGTTGTTCATTCAAATTATTCAATAAACATAAAATGATGCAAAATTCGCAACATGCACTGTAGTTTTGTGAGATTCCATTCACACACAAAACCCACTGAATTTGAAAACAAATTTTTTTTGACCTTGTTTGACAAACGATTTGTTGGCTTACGAATCTGTGCACAGGGAAAACTACATTAAAGAGTGCAGATTAAAAAGGATACAGTGCAGTGGCAGATAGCATAAGAGTTTAGGAGATCTCTCAAAATTTAAAAAGACCAACAATAATCAGGTGTTTAAAAAAAATATTTTTTTAATTTATCAATGTCTTTAAATATATTTTCTATAATTTCTAATTACAAGCTTTCCAGCGGTGTATAATACTTGTGTAATTCCATCCCTGGATTTATCATATCACCATTTAAAATACTGTAATATTTTCTCAGATTCGTTAATATATTCCTGTAGATGAATTATGAGATCATCCTTTATCCCACAGTAGGAAGACCTCGCTTGCTCAGTTTTGCCTTAAGTTCAACTCACTTAAACAGAATTATTTTCTTTTCAAATGTTCTTCATATTCAATTATTAAATTTAAATCATTCAGTGTTTTACCCATTATCTTTTCTCTTTTCTAAGCACAATAAATGATCTTAACACAAATAAATTAAGTTTTATCCCACTTCTGACACCAATGTAATATTTTCTCAGGTTCGTTAATAAAACTTATTTACTTTATTCAAACTTCCACTTATTTATTTTGTAAATCAAAAACACCTCACTTTCTTACTACAAAACAATTTATTATTCACCACTCAACAAATTAAATCACCAACTTTGCAGTTTAAATTTAATGTTGAATGAGTAAAGTTGGTTATAATAAAAGCAAAATCTAAGTTGGTGATTTAATTTCAGTATACTTGAGTGGTGAATAATAAATTGTTTTGTAATAAGAAAGTAAAGTGTTTTTGATTTACGAAATAAATAAGTGGAAGTTTATATAAAGTAAATAAGTTTTATTAGACGAACTTGAGAGAATATTACAATACAAAATATTTGGAACTATCTACACTCAGTCACGAAAATAAATATTTGTAGTGTTTGTAAGAAAGAGCTCCATTTACATTGTCTTCTTACTGAAAGTTGTTTTGATGAACAGCGTGTCTACATTATACAAAACAAATCCTTTCAGTTCAATATACCCATCCTTATTTCACGCAATCAAACTCCATACATCTCTCACTCACACAAAAAAGAATTATTCATATTGAAGCCAAGAATTATTAAAACTGGCGTACGGTGGATTTTTGGTGAAATATCTTTTCTTTTTCTTTCACACATAAAATCTACTTATCTCACACCTTGTAGTAAAAAGACATTGTAGAAACGCACAAACATGATAACTCCATTTTAAGATTTGCGTCTTTACGCCCACTTGCCATTGAGGTACCTGTAGAGGAAAATAACTCAAAGCTAAATTTCGAGATAATGCGAAAAAACTATTTTGTGAAAAACTAAATTTACCATCCAAATACATCAATCGAAAAATTTAAAAAAAAAATGTTGTTAATTAAATTTAAAAAATAGTTTAAAAAAAAGGTGTTAACAACATTTTTAGCTTTTTTTACGGTTTTGCTTAGAGCTCTTTTTGGAGTAGAGGTAGGTATAAGCAATTGCTCTTATAAAAGAAAAACAATTAAATTTAAAAAAATTAAAGTTTTGTCTTAACTCAATCGAGGTACAGCCGCTCAAATAAGCCAATTTTTCGGTTTTTATAGACATTATTTCAATGCTTATTTTTAACAAGAAAACTAACTTTTTATTACTAAAGTGAGAACTATTAGTAACTTTATTGATAATAAATAAATGTTTTCACAGCTAAATACAAACAAATATTTAAGATAATCACACATTATCTTCCAAACATTAATTGAAAATAATGGACCGTTATTTAAACTCTGCATCTGCGGTTCATTTCTCATGTTGACCAATAAATCAGAAGAATCTATAAAAATATCCACAGTAAAAGGGTATTTTTTTTGGGGGGGGGGGGGGGTTAGTACCATCATGAAACTTGGTTAAAACGTTTCCGAACTTAGGGAATAAAGAAAAAAAAACTATTTTATATACTCTTTTGATTTTTCATTCTCAAAGCAAATAAAACATTCTTAATTCACCATTTACCGAGATTCATGAGGGCACCATTTTTGTCACAGGTTATTGGTAACAATTCCATCATATCCTTAATTTCCAAGAAACAACCTTTTAGCATGGATATTTTTATAGATTCTTCTGATTATTATAAGTAAACATGACAAATGAAAATGCAGATGTCAAGTCAAACGAATGGCCCATTATATTCAATTAGTTTTCGGTAGGTAATGGGTGTTTAGCTTTAATACTGAAACATACTCACGTTAATATACATTTTCACTTGCGATATACATAGGTAATTAAGGGCAAGTTTTGGATTCATGCACCAAAAATAACGGTACTTGCCCTACAAACGTGAATGAAAAGCTTATTTATCTCAAAATGGCTCTTACGAATTTGATAAAAAAAATCTGTGTATTATTGTAGGTATAGTGTACTTTTTAATAAGAGAAAAATTTACCGAAAATTTTATAAACGGCTCAAACGATTTCAGTCAAAATTTGTATGCAAATTTTTTTTTGAAATGTTAACAATATTGCATATTCAAATTTTTGTTTTGGAAATTCAATATTTCAAAAACGAGTTGATGAGTTTTTTAAAACTATGTTTAAAAATGTATTTTAACACTTTTTTTAAAATATATTATTAAAATTTTTATATATCAAAAATTATTTTTTAAGATAACCACTCCAACGATTTTTCATTTTTTTCCACATATTCGTATTTTCTCAAGTAATTAAATGGCATACTTGGTTTTGAGCTCAAAGTTTTTAACTAGTTGTTTATATAATCAAAAGAACAATTTAAGTGTTTTTTATATTTTTATATTTTTATAACTATTTTTTTTTTTAATGACTTTCATATTTTAAAAGTTCTTAATTCCAAAGCAACTTGAACATAGGAGCAAGAACGTGCGATCCAGTCGTGCATTTTATTTTATTTTTCATTTTCCCATTGGTAGGTGCAAAACCTGCATAAGGCTCTATGAGGACCGAAAAACGCGTCCTCATAGAAGTGTGAGATTCTTACTTCACTAAAACCACCTTCACTTCCCGATCGCAACTAAGTCGAAACTTGTCTAGCAATTTATTTTTAACGAAGTTAAGTAACGTGTTGCAGGTAGCTTTCCGGTGAAAGTTTCTGCTTACTCCGCGATTTTTAAGCGGTTTTCTGCTCACCGCACCAAGTTGCAAGTTTTTGTTCTTCGCAGACGGCGTACTAAATTTGACTCGTCAAGAATGTCAATAATCGTTGAATTAGCGTGATCTAATAGTCGATTTCTATGTTTTCGCACGAAACTTTTTATTTCCTCCCGCACCGTAGGAATCCCGAGATCCCTATGAAGATCTTCGTTTCTTATATACCACGGAGCATTTACAAATGACCTAAGCAATTTATTTTCAAACGTTTGTAAGTTATTTAAGTTTGCATAGCAGGTACAACCCCAAAGTTGTATACCATAAGTCCAAACAGGTTTAAGTACCTGTCTATATAAAATCAATTTATTTTCGATTCGAAGCTTTGAATATTTACCGAGTAATCAGTTCATTTCTCTTTATTTACTTTTTAGTTCTTCGCATTTCTTTATTACATGCGGCTTCCATTTTAATGTCACGTCTAGAGTCATTCACAGATACTTTGCCTCGTTATCAAATGAAACACGAGTGATCTATTTATTTTTTTATACGTTAAGTCCACGTGGACTGACTTTCGTTCATTGAATGCTATTTGCCATATTTTTGTCCACTCATTTACATTATTAAGAACATTTTGTAATTTAATTGTAGCTTCGATAATCGTTTTGCCTACTGCTAGTATTGCAGTATCATCAGCAAACGTGGCTACGATCGTGTCCTCTGATTGAGGTATACCGCATATAAATATAGGTACAGAACTGGACCTAGTACACTTCCTTGTGTTACTTTTTTGTGTCTTACACAAAAAAATCTATTATCTAGATATCCGTTTAAAATGTTATAAGGTCCTTCAGGCAGAATTAGTTTGAGGACTTCATGCCACACCTTGTCAAATGCCTGCGACACGTCCAAAAAGACAGTCAAACATCTTTTCTTTTTTTCAAGAGCTCTCTCGATTACGTCAGTAATTCTATGTACTTGATCAATTGTCGAATGCATGCTTCTAAATCCAAGCTGATGTTCATCTTATTGTTGGTTTATTTTCTTTCCTTTTAATTAATATTCCTATTAATAAATCTGGTAAGATAATGGACTGTCATGCCGAAAGTCGCTGTCGACTAAGAGCAGAATGTTTTTTCCAAGGCACTGCCTCTTGCGAGGAACTGACAAATGCTCCAAGAGTATACTTGTCATGAAAAAGTGTTTCTCATATAGCCGTTCGGACTCGTCAAAAAATTGTAGGTCCGCTCCATTCCTGCTAATAACACGCACATAGGAATGGTTAAGAGTTTTAAATCACTAAGCCCTGGGCTTTCACGAGCTATTGCGCCACCAAATCTATTTTTATTTTTTAAGATTGAAGAAACTTTTGGATTGCAGGCAAGTGAGTGTACAATGTACAAAGCCACAGCCAGACATTATTCTTTTTTGGAGACGGGGACAGGGGATTAAAAATTTTTTCAAAAAAAAGTTTCACCATATGATCTTCTGGTCTTTTGCACAACAACGTATATCAATAACTTCCTCTGTGTTAGTCTCAATTTGTCGATGAATTGACATTTACGCCAACCTTGTGAGTCTCTCTTTACTAGTAAAGTTTCTTAGGCGCGGTTATAGACATTTCACTTTCAAAACAATTCTTTTCGGTGTGGATGTTAAAAAAAATTAAAAAAGCTTGTATTTATATTTCTTGTATAATTTTTTGATTTTTTCGTTAAAATTTAATTTATATTTTTGACAAAAAAAGGAAATTTTGTTTAAGCATAATTTGGTCGAATCTGAAAGAAATTTGAAAAATTTGACAGCTGGAAATAGCGAATCAAACATTACTCAAAAACTCAAAAAAATCAAAATTGTTTAAAGCAATAGTTTTTACTGTATTGATAATTTTTTTCTTGTTGCATTAATTAAATCTATCATCAGGATAAGAATTCTGATAATTGACAGTTGAAAAAAACCGTTAAATTACCATTAAGCAATTTAAACGTTTTTATATTTAAAAAATAACGGTTTTTCCAACTGTCAACTACTAGAGTTCTTAGCTAAATGTCAGTGTTTGACTTACTATTTAAAAATTGATTATTTCTTCAATTTCCCGCTAGATGACTCCAGCTGAGTTTCCAATTAGAAATAGTAAGCTAGAATTTCAAAAATATGTCTTACACAGAAAATCTTTAATTAGAATCCATTGAAGGACTAGCAACTTATTGGAAACTAATTCACCTTTCAGTAAATATATATATAAAAGTTTAATATATATGCAGAGTGATCCAAATAGGTATCAATAAAATAAGAGACATATAAAATATTTATGAAAAACTAATGAAGAACTTTTTGGCATAAAAAGTTAAAGTAAAAAAAAAATATTTTCTTATTAGCAAATATTAATAATAAATTTAAAACTGCCTTAATAAAAAAACATCTCGTTTTTTAAACAATAATTTATTTATTTTCTTTTAAAAAATCTCTCGACTTAAAATTAATTTTACGAAAAAAATAAAACAATGAAACAAAAGTACAGTTAATCGCTTTTTTTTGCATTTAAAATTAAATCTATGGACAAAATTCAGGTCAAGAATTTCATTTATATAAAAATAAAAAATTGAAAATAAAATTTAAAACAAATGAAATGAATGAATCATAATCAACCTAAATTTTGCATCGTACGAAGGATAATATTATTTTCTTTTGTTTTCTTCTATTTCCATTATTTAAAAATTTTCATTTTCTCTATTATTTTCGTTCAAAAAAAAAATTTGGGCGACAAAATAAAGCAATTGAAGATTCTTAATTAATTAATTATAAAAGTTTTCTTCTATTTTTTTTTTAAATATTTTAAAATTATAAATTATTGAATTCGCCTTTTATTTATTTAGGTGAATTGATGGCTTCGCTGGGTAATGATGGTTTTAAGTGTGTGAATGTGTTTTCCTTCTGTGGATGTGATTTTTTTTGTTTTCGTTTGTGTTGTTTCGTTTTTTTTTTGTATTGTTGCTCTTTAATCTAGAATCAGTCTAACTAGCATCGGACCTGAATAGGAACCTTCGCTTTCTTGGATCCATTTTAAAACGGTTCAAACTTCGTCCTTCCTTAAGGTTTTCTACCAAATGTTGAGAGTCAAGTTTTTCCTCAACTGAAGGCTTCTCTGCTTGTATGGCCTGAACTTCGGATTGAGAATCTGGTTTCGAGGCAAGTTGTTCGGGTTCGGGAAGTTTTTCACTAGCCTTTGGCAATTCTTCCTTTTCTACAATGGATTTTTCATTTTCTGCTGAAACGACAACAGGTTCATCATCGGAAGCAGTCAGAGCTTCTGATTTTAAGAGATTTGATCCAAGCTCAATGTATCTGTGATAGATTGGCTTGACTTCTTCTGAATCTGACTGAGAGTTTGGATCGTCATTCGATGCTTCTTGGACTAGATTCTCTTTTTCAGCTGGTGTATCAAGAGATTCTTTGACAAGTTCAACAACATCATCAACACTAAGTGGCAGCTTAGGTTCAGCAACAACTGATGGGACTTGAATAGCAGGCACTGGCTCTGGCTCTGGAGTTTCAATCACTTGTACAGGAATTTGGTAACTTTGGTCATTGCTTGGCATCATAGGGATATAGAGGGGATTGATTTGATCATCTTGAGTTTGGATTATTGGTGGTTCAGCTTCAGCAACAACAGGCTCAGCAATAGAAGCTTCAGGCAAGCTGTCTGTTGACATTTCCTTAATTATTGCGCTTTGATCTTCAAAATTCGAATTCTCTGAATTGACAAGGCTTGAGATGAAGTCTAGGATCAGTGATTGAGCTTCTTCATTATCGGTGGCAGATTGAGCAATTTCCTTCTCACCACTTAATAGAGCCTCTTGAGCTTTTTCCCCTCCAGCTTGAACTTCACTTGATTTTTCAGCTTGGGTCTCAGAAGATAACTGAAATTCAGAGCTTACTTCCTTGATTGGTTCAATCACGCTTTCCAAGGGCTTTGAAATCGTTTTAGTTGGAAGTTCAAGTTCAACTTTAGTGTCAGGAATTGGTTCGACAATTTTGGGGATTTCTTCGTTTGATGAAGAGATTTCAACTTCAACTGGTTTCTCTAGCTTTGGCGTGGATTTCAGAGCAGGAGTTTCAGGGTCCAATTGCATATTCAATTGAGAAATAGGAGTTTCTACCACTGCGGAAATTTCAGGAACAGCTGCTTCATCTTTCAAAGACATATCTAATGCAGGGACTTCAACTGCGAGTGGCTCAGCAGGTTTGATTTCAGGAATTTCAGACTTAAGAAGAATCTGAGGTTCCGGGACAGGTGCTTCAACAGCGAGAGATTTTTCAGGTAGTGTCTCTAAAGCCTCAGATTCTGTGACTTCAAGTTTTGGAACTTCAGATAAAACTTTAAGCTTTTCTCCTTCAGGTTCTGGGATTTCAGGAGCTGGAGCATTGATTTTCAAAGCCATTTGTTCTTCTAGTGGCTTATCTGGAATTGGAACTTCAGCCAACAATGGTTCTTCGACTGGGATCTCAGCTTTAAGAATTGTCTCAGGCTTTGGATCATCTAAGGGTTCTTCTGGCTTATGTTCGGCAAGAGGATTTTCCATTTTTAATGAAACTTCAGGCTTTGAGGCATCTACGGACTCTTCAGGTTTATCAAGTGGAATATCATCGGATAAGGAAGCTTGCTCTGGGATAATCGATTCTGGAATAGTCTCTATGTTTTTTACTGGCTCCGCAAGTTTTGGAAGATCAGCTGATTTCAAAATTTGCAATGATTGCTCAGGTTCTCCCACTGAAACAAGACCTGGTTCTAAAACTGGATCCACAACAGTTTTTTCATCTTCTACTGGTTTCTCTGATTCAACTTTCTTCTCAGTTTGTGCCATGATCTTCTTCAGAAGAGTACTTCCAGCTGGAATTTCTTCTTTTTCAGCCTTTACAGCTTGTTCAATGATTTTTTTCACAAGAACGTCTTCATTTGGCATTTCCATTTCTTGGACCTTAACAGGTTCCATGGCAGTAGCTATTGGTTTCGGTTCTTCTGGGGTTGCAAATTTTGGAATTTCTGCTAAAACAGCTGATCCCTCAGCCATTAGAGGTTCATCGATCTTTTGAATTGGAATTTCAACAACTTCAACTCGACTTGGTATATTTTCTGGCAGTGAAGTAACTTCAGACTTCAGTTCAATGATTGGTTGTTCCACTTCTTTTACAGGAATGTTAACAAAAGCTGGTTCCTTCTTCAGAATTGGCAAAATTTCAGTCGTTTCTAATGGTTGGGCTGCTTTCAACTCAACTTGTGGCTTTACGCTAACTTCAGCAATTTCTGAAGCTTCCGCTTGAGCTTCAGCTGGATTTTGAACAACAGCTTCAGGTTGCTTTGGAAGTAAAATATCAGTCTTTAGATATGGTAAAGGCTTTGATTCAGTATCGGTCTGTGTAGCGGGTTCAAATCTCGTCGGGAAGTAGATTTGTGGACGTTTCCTCTTCTGGGCGAATAGTTCTTGACGAATAACTTCCTTTTCAGGTTTGGGTTCCTCTGGTTTTGGTTGTTCTGGAATAACAGCAATTGGTCGTTTCGTAAGTCTTTGGTATTTGAGTGTAGTTCTCTCTACTTCTTCTTCTAAAATAGGAGACTCCTCTACAATGGGCTTCGCAGTTGTGGCGGCGACCACAGCAGGCTTTGGTAGCCTTCTCAAAGGTTGAACCTTCTTACGTTGGGCTTCAATGGCAACACGGTTTGCTTGAGTTTTCTTACGATTTGAATTTTGAACTTTAATTGTTTGTTTCTTCACTGGTGCCACCTCGATCGACTGTTGGTTAATTTCTCCGTCACCCAGACTTGGTGGTTGTCTCGACATATCTCCCATATTCATTTCTTCTTCAGCTTCCGGCTCGTCAGCAATAACCTCTTCTGGTTCAATCATACCAAAATTTCTGTTGAGCTCGTAATATTTGAAAGATTCCTCACAGTCAATGGACATGTCCTCAGACCTCATGCAGGTGAAGTATTCCTGAGAAGAGAATTCAATAAAAGTCAAACTATAAAATATTTCCATAACATCTTACCTGACTGAATACGGTCTCCTCGGGACAAATGAAACTCCAACGGAAGGTATTCTCCTTACCATCAGCATAGGTCACTGGCAAGCATACGTGGAATATCTGACATTCGTTCTCCACATCAGCATAGTATCCGTAGGTCTTGTTGTCGCACGAGAATCCATCAGTGATGTCAGCTCGAATAGATGTTGCATTGCTCGGAAGATTCAGCCTTGATATCATCATTTCCGACCTTGTTTCTTCATCTTCAGCCATCACAAGCATTGGATCTTCCTGCTCTTGAACTATGGCCATGTTCTTCTGCTGAAGGAAGAAAGAAAGAAACAAACAAAAATAAATTAAAAACGGAAGACATATAGGGTTCCATATGGAGTTGTTATGTGTTGAGGCAGGTGCATGGTTAGGGGTCTATTGGGAGGGCTTCCTCTTCATTAACTGCGTAACGATGACGACGCCCAGACAAGTACTTCCTCTGCACCAAGCAACTACTGCCACCAGGCTTTAAGCCACTATATACCAACGGCTCGAAAATTTGCATTATTTGTCATAGAAATATTTTCGAACGTGACCGGATTATGCAATGGGCTCTCCGCATCCATTGGCCTGGCCATTATCATGAAATGAACATCATAATGATGACCACCGCGTCTTCATTCATATCGACCAACGGAATCGGCTGAGGGGGCAATACACTCCCAATTGATATAGCTTACTGTTGTTGTTGTGGCTTAAGTCTGCGCATTCCATTTGCGGAAGGTATACTTGATGGCGCGTGACAATTTTTGGGGCTTGAATGTGTCGTCGTTGTTGAGTTGTATTCACAGAGTGGATTCTTAAGTGTGGAGCGCATACAGAGAGAGAGAGCCAGCCACAATTTCACTTGGTGTTCTAATTTTCACTGATCACGCCCGCTGCGCTGGCACTGGCTGGACTCGTAATGATGGTGTTTAGTGAGGCATAATTTCGGCGATAAAAATATTTTGAATTGAATTTAGAGAGTTATAAGTTTCTCAATTCCTTAAATAGAATTTCGGGTTGTTATTTTTTTTTATTATTATTATTTTCTAATAGACGCCTTAAGGCATTGCAGTCTAAATCAATTTTGCAAGCCTTCCGGCAGGTGTTTGTGTTTTGCAAAAATAAAATAGCAAAATCAAAAGCAAATGCAAAAAAAAACTTGAAAAAAAAGAACAGTGTTCTTAAAGAAAAACTATTAAGTAATTACTACGGAACTTTTTTGGTTTCCTTAAATGTATAAACCTACATCACGATTCTTTGCATACATTGTGGGATGTTGTAATGTAAGACCTTATTAGCTAAGCTTATATAAAGTGTTAAGTTCAAATTGTAGTTTTTTGTTTGATTCTGAAGAAAGTCTCTTACTTTGAGAAATATCTCAGTCAGACTTCGGCAATGGTTACCACAAATAATCCCGTAAATTAGCTTGTTGTTGGTACTATAAAAGTTTGTACACTTGGGCTTCTTTTATTGGTCATTATCAAGCAATACAATTTGGTCAGCTTCAAGACAATGTGTGTCTTACTTTTCGGACAATTTAAAGAAGCCACTTTACCCTAGTACATACATTGAAAACTAGAGTTCTTTTAACGAAATTATTAAATTCATAATTTTTAATCCTATTTGAAGGTGTCATGCTTAAGAGCTTTTTTAAGGAATATTGGGATAAGTTCTGTTCGAAAACTTAGAGGTATTATCTGGGAAAACTTCTTTTGTAACATCGTTTTCCAGTGAATCACTATAATAGGATGAATCAAAGTCTGTTTAAGCATCAACAGTCTTTGCAGTCTTTCATTTAACAGCAAAAATAATTCTCTAACAAAAAACTAGTTTTCATAATTTTCAATTTTTTCAAAACCTTAAAACCCTAGAACCATAAGAATGTTAAAACAAAGTTTGGCCGAACGCTGCATTTTATGTAGGAAACGGTTCTTTTTCTTTTGATATGTAAGTATAAAACCCGATTTAAGGGGGTTAAAAGCCTCCCTATTTGGGCACCATCTTAAAAAAAGGGGTGGAAAAGGGCTTCCATGATATCTTAACAACCTTTAGTTTAACGAAATTTTTGTCTACTTTTAAATTTAATTATCTAAAATTTATTTCAACATACTTTTTGTCGTTAAATTGAAAATAAGGAAGTTACAGATAAAAATAGACGAAGATGTTGGTCTATTTTGTGTGTTTTCTCAAAAAAAAAAAAAAATTATGAAAAAAAAGTTACAACGCTTTTATAACATTTTCCTGAAAACGTTTGCAATTTTACGATTAAAAATATGTCAACATAAATTGTAGATAATTAAATTGTCTACTAAAAAATTGAACAAATTTTTCGTGAATATAATGGTTGTCAAGAAGCCCTTGGAAGAAGTCTTGGAAGCCCTTTCAATCCCCTTTTCAAGATGGCGTCTAAATATGGGGCTTTCAACCCCGAAAATCGGATTTAATACTTACGATGAACACTGCGCAAAAGAAAAAACTGTTTTCCTAGCCCAAATCCAAGGTCAATTTACATTTCAATTGACTGCTAAGAGCTGCCTGCAAATTTTGGGGGTTAACGCATACCTAACAAAATAAAATGCACGATTGGGTTGCACGTACTTGCATAAGAACATAAGGGTTCAAAAGAGAGAAAAAAATTATATGCAAGGACCTACAAGCTAAAACAACTTCTTTCAGAGTTTAAAATTAAAAAAAAAAAAATAATGCCATCTTAATTGTTGATTCAATATACATAATTGTATGGAAAAAAATTTAAATCGTTGAAACGGTTTTCTTAAAAAAATATTTTCTTATACGTAGGTACATCAATTTCTTAAAAAAATATTAAGGGAAACTTTTGGTATACAAATCATAAGTATTTTTTTATGTGCATATAAAAATAAAATTTCCAACAAAAATTGCTTTGAGATATCCCTTTCTCCTCTGGAGAATTGCAAAAAACCCTTAAGTTCAAAATTTGAAGAAAATCGCTTCAATGGCTTAGGCTGTAGATCTAGACAGACAAACAGAATTGTGCCATCCACTTTTTTCGTGTTTCGTAATGTCATGTTTGATTTTTATCTCGAATTTTTTTTGCATGAATCCAAAATTTTCCCTATAGTTCTTATACATATATCCTAAGTAAAAAAATTAATCTAAATCTGTTCGGTCAATAATGAGAAAATTAAAAAAACGTTGTATGAGAAGTACTTTTAATAGCTGGTATTTGTAATTTTGCATAATTTTTGGTAGTATACTAATTTGAACATACAAAAAAAGTTTAATAAAAATCGTACGAGCCGTTTTTAAAAAAAGAATATTTTTATAACGGTTTTAACGTTTGTGTGAAAGGTACTGTTATGTTTTCATAAAAGTAAAATAAAAGAAAGTAGTTTTCAAAATATTTGATGTTCAAAAAAAAAATTCAAGAAATATGCCCTCAAAATTTCTGTAAGAAAAAGTATTTAAATTGTTAAGAAACTTCTGTACAAAAAATTATAAGATTATTGAAATCAGAATTATCGTTTTGAAGAAAATCGGAAATAAAAAAAAATTTCTTTTTGAGGCACCATTAATAATTGATTGATTAATAGTTTCGCTTTACTGAAAGAAATTTATTAAATTTATTGAAAAGTTGTGGAGCTATTTTTGAGAAAAATAAGATTTTGTTAAATTGCTAAAAAAAATTGTATGGCAGGTAGCATTATTTTTAGTTATAAAAAAGAAATGAAAAAAAAGGTGGGCATAATCACCAAAAACCACTATCTACCAAGTTTTAAGAAAACCAATTCAGCCATAATCCATTTAGGCACTAGCCAAACAGACAGACAGACAGACAGAATAGTGTGAGACCCACTTTTTATTTTATTAATTTATTATAACAGGAAACCCATCTAGGCATGTTCGTAGATATTTCTTAGACAATAACCAACATCTAAGGCAAAACTGGAGTTTCCCTTATACAATTTCAATAAGATAAATTTCAGTTTTGCCTAGCAACAGCTTAAGGCAATTACTATAAATATACTCCATTATCCTGTGATATTTTTGATTGGTTTTGATATACTGTTGAACAACAATGCAGCCCATTCTCATAAAAAATAAATCTCTTATTTCATAAAAATTGACAAGTGCAACAGGTGATATTTGACGATACAAAATTGAATGACGGTGTTCACGTTGGACTAAAAAACTGGATGTTTTTACTTTTCAGTATTCACAACTCGCTCCTACTCCTTCATTTAAGTGAGATGTGAATATTGAAACTTCAAAAAAAATAAACAGTTTTTCTTTCATTTTTTCTTAGGACCAAAAATAACGGAACCAGCCATACAATTTTTTTTGCAATTTTACATAATCGTATTTTTCTCAAAAATGACTACAAATCTTTTTTTTTTTAAATCAATAAATTACTTTTAATAGAGGTTTTCTTTGGGTGGAAAACCATTTTTCAAAAAAAGGTTCATAATGGTACCTCCCAACGAACTATAAATAAATATTTTTGTTTGCTTAAATTTAAAAAAAATATTTGTGGATTTTTAAGAAATATTTTCCTTGAAAATAACCTTAGGCTATGTGCACTGAAAAATATAACTACTGTTTAGAATTACTGATGGATGCTTTACATTATCTCCTTAGAGTCACTTGTCTTATGTAACCTAATAAAATTAACTCTTTTTCTAAGGGCTCTAAGTCAAGAAAAACCAAAGTTAGGAATTTCTCGGAAAGTAAGTTCGATACTGAAAAGAAATAAACTGATATTTGGAGAAAAAAAATGTGCTTTCAAATAGTTAAGAAAATATTTCTCGGCGTTACAAGGCGTCAAAAAGAGCAAAAAAAAATAATTTATAGTCATATTCTAAATACAATTTCTTGAAAACCTGAGCTGATAACCAAAAACGGATGAGAAATTTGAATTTCCCATCCAAAAGCCTTTTTCACAGTTGCCACTTGACAGGAAAGTCAGGGAATACAAATTTGGTCAGGGAAAGTCAGGGATAGTCAGGGACAATTTTATCACTTTTTCTCCTCGACTCGAGGAAAAAGTTCAATCAATCTGGTCCAGTGAAATTAAAGATTTTTTCATCAGAGCCAACTACTTTACGATACTTTTACAATCAACTTTGGTATATGAATTTAACAAAACTGAAAATGGGCCTTTTTTTCTTAAAAAAAAATAAAATTATTCGCTGGAATATAGAAATATTATCGCTCAACCTAGATAATTTCCTTTTTTTTAGTAATTCGGGTCGACGCGTTTGTACAATCCTCGAAAATGCTTGCCTATCACTTGCGGATGTTGGACGCTTTTGGCATCGCTTTCTCAACCGCACTACATGAGCTTTCCTTCTACTTTTTTACAATGATTTTTCCGTTTAATCAGAGAGACCATGAAATAAAAGCCAAATAAAGCCGTGAAAGGTTTGAACCTTAGCAAGTTCAAAGAGAAAGTAAAATGTATGGTTTTCCAAAATTACAAAACTTCAAACACGGATTTTTTGTATAAAATGTGGGTAGAAGCTTTTTATACTCGTATTCTTGATATCATATTATGATTTTCACGTGAACAACATTCATAGTGAAAAACTGATATTTCTCTTTTCGCCTAGTGTGAGTTTCACCCGAAAAATTACAGTTCCCTTTTCTTCATTTTGGTCGAAATATTTCGTAATTTATAGCTTTAATTGTAACGACGGCGAGCGAAAGAAAACAGAGGGTACTGGTATCATTTGTTTTTTTTATCTTAGGCCAAGAGAAGTTCATGCGAAACTCATAATAGCGTGAAACTTACAATGAAGCTGATAATAGCTTTTAAAATTCCGGGGAACAAACATTTTTTGGATGAAATATTTTGCATGTGAAACTCATAATAAGACTAACTAGCTTATTATTACATTCAATAGTTGAAACACTAGAGTCGGTAAAAAATTCCCAAAAATAATAAAATATACGCATTTTCAGCACCGTGTTTGATTTATTTTTTGCAAAAATCTTTCAGCTCTATAAAAATCTATAGAGATAGAATAGAAAAATGTAAAACAATGATTTTAAATTAGGGAACCTAGAACCTCAAAAACGTTTGGGCAACAACAAAAACAGTGGAGCGACATTTTTAGACGATTTCATATTCAACGACCCATAAGAGTTGCTGCTGTTAAATGCAATTTATTTATGATGTTGATACAACTACCTACATTCATAGATGATAGCACTTTTGAGCCACTAAAAATGTTGTCATCTAAGCATTATTTTTTTTTTTTTATTAGGTCAGGAAAATCTTGAAAAATGGTCCGGAAAAGTTAGGAAAATTTATTTTAAAAAACAGTGGCAACTATGTAGCAACACTATCATCTTGAATTGACCTTAATAAAAAAAAAATTTAAAAATACTCGTACCTATTTTTTTCAGATTTAATTTATTTTTTATTTTTATTTCAATCCTTATTGTCACTGTAGGGTTAAATTTTGCATCCTTGGTTATTCACGTTAAATCTCCTAAAAAATTACAAGCATTTTTATTAGAAATAGACAAGTAAAAAATCCCGTAGGAGGGGGGTAATATTTCCCCTGATTGGACAGGAGGGGTAATTTTATAAGGAAATAACATTAAATAGAAAACAAATAATAAAAACAGCGGCAATAACCATCTTTTTATAGCTTTTTGAAAAGCCAGAACTCAATTTTTATGATTTCTTTTTTAAAAATTAAGATCTGTTAATATATAGGTTCAGCAAAAATTGTTTTCAAATGAAAAAATTAGAAAATTAAAAATTTTATTTTTCATCAAAATGATGATTTGAAACAATTGTTTTGCCAAAACCGTTCTTTAAAAAAACTTAATTCAAAAATAAACTATAAGAATGGATTTTTGGTTTTCAAAAAGCTGTAAAACCATACTGTAAGCGTTGTCGTTGTTTTTCAATAAATTTGTTTCTATTTAATATAATTGCTTTTAAGATATAGCCCCTCCTGCCCAAGTGCCCCAGGACTTCCCCCCCTCCCACCATGGAATTTTTTTCTTGTCTGCTTCCAACCTACGTTTTCTGAATGTTTGGACAGATCATAAATAAAATAATAATAAAAATGTGAACAAATTAGGGAATTTTTTTTATTTAGGGTTAATTAAGGTCCACCCAAATTTAAAAACTCGAAAAAAACATTAAAGCGACCACCCTTACATAAATACATTTGCATATATTTTGAAAACGAAATCTTTTTTAAATTTCTTTTTTTTTAGTGTTGATAGACCAGAAAAATTAGACGAAAGAATTTCAGAATTAAGACAAAATTCCAACAAAATTGAATTTCAGAAGAGATTTTATAAGTCTTAAGCATTTTCAAAAAGCACATTAAATTTGGCCTAGGACAAATTTTTATTTAAAATTTTAGAGGGAGTGAAAAGAAGTATTACGAGTTCTTATTTCTCGCAAACTATCAGTTCTTTCTTTTTAATTTTTAATTAATAATTTTAGGTAAGTATGCTCTTAACAAAAAACGTGTAAGACATAGTTCACACGGAAATTCACCGAACGTATTTTCGCAGTAAAAACCCGTGCAAATAGGCAGCGGCATATACATTCTACAAAGAAAATTTCACACGACAAACGCGTGATTTGCTCAATAACACACTCTTTGACGTTTGTACTCGTACTTTTGCCGTTTGGATTTATACTGCCGTTTGGATTTATACTGCTGTTTGGATACCACGAAAAAACGTGCGGTACATTGGCGCGTGAAGCAGGCCTACGAGGTATAATTTCGAAACTCTCCTTTTCCACATATTGGAGTAAAACTAAATAAAAATGTTTAAAGCTGTTTTATTGATATAGCGATTAGTTAGTTTGTTATGAAAGTTACTACATTTTTGCTTTTTCACGGTACAAAACTAAAAGGCCGATTTTGACACTCTACAGCTTCAAGATTAAAAAATTTACCGAGTTCGTTTATAGCTTTTTTTATAGATGATTTTACTATCTAAAAATATTTTTCGTCACTTTGTTGTAAAATGGAATTTGAATTCAAATCTTTCAAAAAGACTTTCGTTGATTTTATAAGGAAGTGATGAAGCCAAACACAAATTTGCTCATTGTTTTTTGAAATTTAAACAAATTTTTTGACTAAACTATCCACAACATATATTTGCGTATTTTACCCTAAATCTTTTCAATAAATGAACAAAATGCTGTAATATTTTTTGTGCAGAAAAACATACATAAGTTACAATTTTTATCTTGAAATTTGTTGTTCGAAAAAAAACTGAATTTTACATACCTATCCCCTACCCAACTTCAAAATTTGTTTGCCCAGAGTAAAATTTAGGATTTATTAAAAAAAAAAAAAAAAAACTTAAGAAACGTCGAAACACTAAAGCTTCCCAACAAAACACAAAAACTTCCCGCCAAAATTCTGCGTCAGCAAACATTTTTTAAAAATTTTACAAGGGCTAGATTTTTAAGAAATAAACTCATTCCAGTGATAATGCCTCAAAATCACGAATTTTTCAAAGGTCTAAATAATTTACTTTTATTTAGAAACAAATATCATTAGTTTTAGTTATTTTTGCGATTACTTAGATAAACGTTGGTGTTTTTCGACCAACTATGTACACAAATTGCTTGAAACTTGCATTGCAGTTATTAACAATCGCAATTAAGACATTTGCAGTTTGGAAGCATGTACCAAAACCTTTCAAGCTTCACACGAAAACATGTTGCTGTTTAACATTTGCAAATAAGCTACTCACTCAATTTTTTTGAATTTTAGTATTTGCGCATTTTTTTCTTAGGACGTCACTAAAGGTATTTTGAAAATTGGTAAAATCTTGGGGCTACTACTTTTTTTTTTAGTTACTCACTTTAAAATAGAGACAGATATGCCCTGCAGGACTCCACATACTAATAGGTTTATAAATAAATACGTTTGGCGAGTCATCAGAACTAATTTGTATGGTGAGAGGTCAGAAACTACAAGAACTTCAAAGCTCCGATTTTCAGATGAAATTTTACTATCAAAATAAAGCTACCAACTTCTTTGTTTCTTACAATATTTCATAATTATGTTTGTAAGAAAAAAAAACAATTTCTAATAACCATATCCATTTTCTAACATCCGGCCTTGCACACCTCTTTGCGCTTCTATAAATGGCATAGGAACTGTCTGTTCACCGTCTTTAGGTCGTTTCAAATTGTTGCCGCCCAATTTCACTAAAATCTTCTCTGCTCAATGAATTTTTGAACGAATAAAATACAATACGCTAATGGACTTCCGAAATTCTAAGAAAGGAGTTTCCTTTAAGCAAAAATTCACCATCACCGAAAACAAAAAATAAAAAATTAAAACAAAAAAAAGAAAGAACGCAATCCATCAGTTAAAACAACAACAAAAAAAATAACATCCAAAAACAAATAAAACAAAATTTTCGGCTCGATTTGTCCAAAAGAAACTAACAAAAGAGTGTCAGACGAAGGTTAAGTAAGTAAGTAAGTATACGGAAGAACACTCAAAAGGGGCAAAAAGATGATGACAAAGTTCCTCTTGCCGACCAAAATTTTATCACGCTTGTCGCTTCTTTTGATTTTTTTTTTCTCAAGACGATCCTTAAAAATTAGTAATAATAAAAAAAATAAAAAAAGTTTTCGATTTTTAATCTCTGAGCACTGAAGTGAATTTTAAATAAGATTTTTGAAAGAATTCGGATATGCACTCTAAGGTGGCAGATTGTCTGTTCTTTTTGGTAATTATTTTTTAATATTTTTTTTTTTGTGTGTGTCATAGTGGGGTCCAAAAACAAACCTTTAATCCAAGTGGCACAGCATTTGTTAAACTGCACAAGCACAGCACTAATATCACCAAAGGGTTCCTCATTTTATCAAGGATTTAGAAAAAAAGTTAATTCTAAAGATGTTATCACTTCTTATTTTTTGGATACAAAAATTCTGAACACTTTATCTGCTAATTGTTCACTTTAAAAAAACAAATGCATCCACATAGGTAATCCTTTTAATATAAGAGTTTTGGCGGGAGATCCTTCAATTTTTTCCTGTCCGTTGAAGCAATTTTTTTTTTTTAATTTGATTTAAAGTTAGAATGTATCTATGAAGTTTTTTTTTATTTTAGTGAATGTGTATCTTGTATTTATTAAATTATATTTTTTTTTTCAAATCCAAAGCTCGAACTCCTCAAATAACGAAACAAAATTTCACTGAGGCTCCGATGGCTGAAAATCACTAACTGCGATCTTGCAAGGTGTGTAGGTCCCAATTTATATTCTTCACTTTGATTTATTAAGAATTCAAAGAAGACACGATGGAAGAAGAAAAAGAATTGCGTGTATGTTTGTGGTAAGCTAAGCTATGGTGGTTTACGCATGCGCAGTTTGTGTTTGTATTGAAGACAAGACTCCTGCGCTCTTTTTTTTTTTGTTTTTTTGCTGTTGTATCTATGGTGCACTTGAGGATTTTGTTCTTATAGAATATATAGATACTTTAAGTCTTCTTTTACTTTTTTACCAAGTTAAAATCAAATGACAAAAAGAAAATCAACTTTTACGCGGGTGGAACAGAGAACAAATCTAGACAAACATTTTTTTTTTTCGAATAAATTAGAGTCAAGCGAAATTTTGTTGTTTTTGTTGTATTTGTTTCTTGATTATAAGATTGTACCTTAAATATAAGTTGGTTTGGTATATTTATAAAATATGAATTATATTTATTGTTGTAGTGCTCGAGCACATACACGAAATGATTCATTATGAAGGAATATCACTACCACCGACGACTATTACAACGTTTGAATTTGCAATTTTCTAGACGAGGAGATCTTATTGCAGAAAATGAAAGATGAAGAACCATGAAAGGATGTGTTTTGAATATTTGTACTTGTTGCAGGCTCGGATATAATCGTGGAGGGGCAGTAAGTAAAATGTACAACCCTCTAAGCCTTAGCTGCGAAATCCATGTTTTCAAGATTCTTAAGAAGATTTAATGGGGGGCAATTTTTATCGAAAAACTATTAGGAGGATAATTTGCCGTTAATTAGTTGCTTATTAGTTTTGAAAAATTCAAATTTAAGTGCTGCAACAGTTAATCTCAAAATGTATTAACTTTAACAGATCGGTAGGTAATGAAAATCCTCCCCTTCTGAAAAAAGTTTTTGATACGCTTCTGACTCAATCAGATTAAGGGTTTTCTTTGTAATGAATAACATTTTGTGCTGAGTGTGTCAAAAGTTGGTTAGTTCTAGCCATTTTTTTGTAGTTGAATTGGCTTGATTTACTAGACAGGATTTTAAAATATATGTACTTTGCAACCGCTTTGTAGTATAGCTGATTTCGGAGAAATTTTTAACAGTTTTGAGATCTTTTTGATATAATTAATTTATCAAGTTACAATGTTTCTGATGAATAACAATGTTTTTATCAAATAAATACATTTTAAAGTTACATTGTATGTAAGCTCCATAAAAAAAAACATTTTTTGAATAATCTGATTTATTTCGTAGAAGGCTATGCATTCTTTTTTTAGCGTGTTTTTGAACTGTTTTATGGGCTTAAGACATGTATCGGGTTTTACAATAAGAGCGCTACAAAAGTTTTTTTAAATAAAACAAAAACGGTGTTGAATATCAATAAAACTCTTTATTCCCGTGAAAGTACGTTCAATGCCATTTTGTATGGAACTCGATTTCATCGCTGAAGATGATTTTTCGATGGAAATCCGAATCATTTTCAAGTTGTTGCTCAGCCCAATTCACGAACATACGACACTTCTGGTCGTCAAGCGACTTCAGTTCTTGCGTCAATTTAATCTTGTAAGGATGTAAGGCTAAGATTTTTTCGCAAAATTTGCCACAACGACGTCACAGAGATGCTCAACGCTTGAGAACGACGTGTGAGAGACACATTTGGGCTTTCTGCAACTGAAGCCTCAGTGGCAGCAATATTCTCGACACTACGGGCACTTCTTTGTCTCACTGGCACGGGAGCATTTTGTACTGTGCCTGTGGATTCAAATTGTTCCACTAGACGCTCAATTGTTGATCTGTTAGGACGATTATGACGACCATAAATTGGACGTAGTGCTCTTAACGTTGAGGCCGAATTTCGATAGTAAATTTTAATAATTTCGACTCGCTGTTGGCTCGTATATCTTTCCATCACGAAATGGCAAACCTTACTGAAGAGAATTGTCAAAACAGCGGCAAGAAATATGGCGTCTTTTGCTGTCCCTGTCGCATTACTTTTGTAGCGCCCTTTTGAAAAACCCTTTACTTCTTTCCTCAGTTACTTGATCATACGACCATGGATGTACAATTTTTATGGTTTTTCTATTTTTCTAATTTTTTAGAATAGCAGTTCTGATTGATAGGTAGTAAAATTTAATAGTAATTATTGAATTTTTGTTTACAATTTTTTAAATTATTGTTTTCATTTCAATTATTTATTTTCAAAAAAGTTTGACCACCTCTAAAAAATAAAAATTATATGAGGACATGAATGGCCAATTTCTTATAAAAGTTTTCTATTTAATGCACTTTCCAAAATGGTTAAGTATTAAAAAAATAACCAAGAAAATATTTCATTAATCTAACAATGTAGCTTTTAACATCTTCGGAAAAAGTCAATTAATACGTGACAGTAACCTTACAATGTGAGTAGGACAAATATTTTTTGTATGTATAAGAGGGTTCAGTGCAAATATAAAACTAGATTTTAGGTGTAGAAAGCCTCACCATATGGCCACCATATTAGAAAAGGTGTTCTAAGAAGATTTCCCCGGTAACTTCAGTATTATTAGCCTTAGAAAAAAATCATTGGTACAAATTTGTAGAAAATTCAAATTTCTGCAATTTACATATGTAAATTCATTGATTACCCTAAAGATGTTAATACAAAAGTTATAATCAAAATTGTAACATTGAAATTAATCGCGTGTTTTTTACTATAACTTTTTATTTACAGTTTAATTGTAAGAAGTGTTGTTACATAAACTGTAGAGAATTTAATTTGGTACAAATGTTTACCAAAGATATTTTTCTAAGACTAATAATTCTTAAGTTACCGCGGAAAACTTTTAAGAGCCTCTTTTTCAATATGGTGGCCATATGGTGGAAATCTCAATACCTAGAATTGAGTTTTCATACTTGCACTGAACCTTCTTACTTATCAAAAGACTAAATATTTGTCCTATCCACATTGGAAGGTTATTGTTACATTTTAATAGACTTTTTCCGAAAATGTTAAAAGCTATTTTTTTAGATTAATGACATACTGTCAGGGTTATACCATTTTGGAAAGAACATTAAAAAGATAACTTTTATAAGAAATTGGCCATTCATGACCTCATATAATTTTTGATTTTTAGATGTGGTCAAACTTTTTTGAAAATAAATAATTGAAATAAAAAATAAATTAAGAAAATTTTAATAAAAAAATTCAATAGCTACTATTAAATTTTACTACCCATCTATCAGCACTGGTATTCTAGAAAATTTAAAAAAAAAATAATAAAAACGCTAAAAATTATTCATCCATGGTCATAGTGATCACGTAACTGAGGAAAGAAGTACTTGTTAACAATTTTTGAAAAAGACAGCATAACATAGTAATAACCACTGGGAAAATATTTTTTAAAATATTTTTTTCTGGAAAGGTCATAAGGCCTGCTATAACCAATTGCAAGGTTATCCATTACTTACAGCCTGTATATAAATTATTTAAAGAATTTAAATTCTGATATTCGATTTTTATATTTTGATGCATTTACGACACGAATCTTAGTTTCAAAAAAAAAGTTATTCACAAAACACCTAATGATTGAACTAAATATATCTTATCAATGATTTAATCGTATTGAATGGCTACGAAATGTGGAGTCAACCGTTAAAAAAATCTTCCAAAATTAAACGGTCAACACGTTTTAATCGAAAATAAAAGTTATTTCTTATAAAGAATATCACTTTTAAAGTTAAAATTTGTTGTCTACTGTTGTACTATTAAATATAAATATGCAATATTTTGAAATTGGATGCTTAAAATATTTACATTAATTGTGAATCTAATGGAAAAACTTTTAAAAACCCGTTTAAACTCAAACAAAAGTGTTGTATATAGGTATTGGATTTTACGCTAATTAAGACCTTAAAACCTCTTATTTAACCTTAATGTATTCTTAGGGCTATTCAAAGATAGTTTTTGCCATATTAAAACACGAATATTTCCAAATAAGCTCGTTAAATTCTTTCAATTTTGTGCTTGAGATTAAGATCAATTAAAAACAAACTTATTCTCAGAATGTATGGAAAGTATGATCATTATGTCTCACTCAAGTGAAAATTCAATTAATAAATCTTTTAAAGGCACACGGGCGCTATTTAGTTGTTTCCAAAACGTTTACCTATCCATTTTATGATAACATGCTCATCGCTCATATGCTAGCAGACCAAATGTCAGTGTTTAGATGTTTCATATTGTAAGCTTACATTTTGGATATGCCATTGACTTTAGCTTTCGCTTTTCGTGAGTACGTGCTTCTAAGTTTATTTAAAAAATATATATACACCTATTTATTTTTTATTCACATTAGATGCATCCGTTGAAAATTATTAGAGCTAAAGTACTTAGTGCTTGCACGTGAGAACATTGACAACATTATTTAATGCTCTTATGGAATATTTAAAGTTATACATACATATATATATCAGAGTATATGTATATTGTAGACTATAAAGCTGTTTAGAAATTGTTTAGAAATATGTGAATATAAATGCCTGGATAAAATAATAAATAGTATTAATTATTATGATAAATAGATTTGCAGCACAAAACTGCACCAATATTTCTACAAGTTAACTCGTTCCTCTTGTTTGAATGTTTATAATAGGTTTTATATACCTAGGCCTGTGCATTTGTTTTTTTTTTTATTTCAGTACATATTCACCCTTAAACATATTTTAGAATATGTCAGTGCTTAAGAGTTAGTAAAAGAGAAGTTCAACAACAATTTAACAAGTAACTTTACCGCATAAATGAGGTTTCAAAAATCGCTATGATCTTGAAAAATAATTTAAAAATTCATAAAATAAATCTATTCGTGACCATTTACTGAAAATAGCTGACCTTTTGTCACTTTATAGAGATGTTTCGGATGATATACATTTTTTTGTTAATTTCCCGCAAAGGAGGCGCCAAAAATCACGGGTGACTTTGCGACACTTTGAGAAACGTTAAGTCTTGATTACAATAGATAGTTTGCTGACCAATTTATAAGACTAGTTGACCTTTTCTGACCAATTCGATGGCATTTTCTATTTTCAAATTTCCCATGTGAGGTGCGAAAAGTTCAAAACCAATAAAATGAAATGAAATAAAATGAAATGAATTGAAATGAAATGAAATGAAATGAAATGAAATGAAAAGAAATGAAATGAAATGAAATGAAATGAAATGAAATGAAATGAAATGAAATGAAATGAAATGAAATGAAATGAAATGAAATGATATGAAATGAAAATAAATGGAATTAAATGCGGCAATGCAATTTCAAAATATTTTTTTAAGTCAGCCTTTAGTTTTTTCTATCATTTCACAAATTAAAATAATTTTATTCTTATTACATCAACGAAATTTTATGAAAAAAAAATTAAAGAGAAAAATGGGGTTTATTTTTGGCTCCAAGTTTTTTTTGAATTGGGCTTTCCTTCCCCTTAAACTGAAGCTGTGTATGTGTATTATCTTTTTTAAGTATTGTTTATTGTCTAATCTAAAATGTAAAGTTAAAAGTAGCTGAATAGGTAGGTTTCCAAGTGTAAATTCATTAAAAATATAATTTTTAAGAATTTTTAAAAAAGTGGGTTGATGCCACACCCTCCGAATACAACATTTTCAATTTTTTCCTTTATATGCACCATAACGCCTATCGTTTTTCAAAATTTTGAGTATCTACGGTGTCGAAAAGTGCTCCATAATTTTGATGATCTGTGAGTGAGTCAGTCAGCCCAGTCAGTTATGGTTTTTCCGATTTTTGGAGTCCTTTATCTCGAGAATTACTTATGCTCGAGAGTTGTTTAATCAGTTCAGCAAATATTGCGAATTTGAGGTTTCTGACTTTATTGGTACAAAAGTTAGAAGGAGGTTAAAAATCGCCTGAGTTTGTTCCTGTAAAAAGGGTGGTGGTGACATTTGATAAGTCCAGGATCTGTCACTTTTTGCATCCATCGAATATTGAAACACTTTTGAAATGAGTTTTAGCAGATCACCTAAATTCCAGGCTTAGAAGATTCTGGTATTATTTCAAATAACTATAATTGAAATTTACCACTGAAAATTCTATTGATTGGTTTTGTGACGTTAAGCAAAATCAGTGGTTATTTTGATATTTTGGGTGTTTGAGAGGCAGTGTCTACGACGCTGCCTTGGATTGCACAGAACACCAGAGTCGGAGTACAAACACTACTATTCCAACCTGGCTCTATACAACGGGGCCAACATAAATAGGATAGATAATTTCTTGCTGAGGCTTATTCGAGGTCACATTGCAAGAGCGATGTCCTCGTCTAACAGTTTAATTTTCGGGGCTTACTACCCCAACAACGAATACTATGAGAGTGTGCGTCTAAGCGGCTTTATTCCGCCCGATGCATTCCTCCACCTAGACAGTCGAGGGCTGATCCAGGATAGAGTGGCGGTTCCGCTAATCTACCACGTCGGCCGTAGAACTGTAGATCGGCGGCTCCTTTACAGTCGAGACGTCCTCGCACAAGACGGAGCTGAGCACCTTCGATTCAGTAGGACTGTGTCCGAACGGGACCGAAGAGATAGGGTGAAGCAGGAGAACCAGTTCTGGTGGTTGAAAAACGAAGATGAAGTTCCTTCAGACATTTAATACTCGTAGTTGACCTTGCTATTTTCTTTTGTATGGCCGACTTGCATAGGTTTAGGTAGTTAGTTTTAAGTAGGGACAGTCAGGGTGGCACAAAAAAAAAAATATAAAACATACAAAACATACAAAAACACAAAAAAAATAATAAAATCCACAAAAATACAAAAAAATTATAAAACCGGAAAATGCTTGCTGTGGCTGTTCTAGTATGTAAGTAGGCTGTAAGTAGCTTATAAGTAGGTTGTAACTAGTTTATAATTAGTTGTAAATAGTTTTAAGTAGCTTTAAGTAGTTTTAATTAGTCTTAATTAGTTTTAATTAGCTTTAATTTAGTTTTATGTAGTTTGTAAGTTTTATATAAAACCAAAAAAAAATAAAGACACTGATACCGAGTTTTTTGTAAATTTTTCTCGGTAAAAAATAAAACCGACCCGGATTTAGTATTAAGATAGTTCTTAGGCCGAAAGGCGTTAGAATTAAGTTATTATAGTTTAACTTAGAGCGCCCGACTGGGGCCAGTAAGTTAGTTTTAAGATAATGATAAGTAGGCTAGTTTTTATGAATTTTTGTCTAGCTTTAAGATACTCGTAGTTTTAAGAGGATGGAAAAATAAAAATTAATTTAAAAAAAAAAAAAAACTCTTGTCTAAATTATTATTGATTTTGTATGAACCTTTCACATAAAATTAATTTTAATATTTCAAAGATTGAATTACCTTACCAAAGATCATTGAAATTATGTCGAAAGTTGAGCTTATTTCAATGGTGGAAATAAGACTTGAGCTTTATGATTTTGCTTTATAATTTTTGAAAATTAAAAAACTAAATTTTCAACTATACATAGCTTTAAAATTTCTCTTAGTCTTATTTTCAAGCTCCTTAAGTAAAAATATTCAAACTGCCTTATAAAAATGATAATCAGCTTTTTGACTGATCGAGAGAGATCCATTTGTTTGCCGTAGTTTTTGGTGTTCTGCAAGGATTAGTCATTTGTCCGAACTTATTTAACATCCAAATTCTCGTCTCCACGATTTCAGAGCTCTCAGATTATTCGCTATGCAGATAAAGATGATTTGCTAGTGATGTACAGGTAAGTGGTTGTCCTCAATAAAAAAACTTGCGTAAACATTGAAATTTCTTTTTATAAGTAGATCCTTAAGATAAATATTGATGATTTTGTATGACCTCTTAAGTCAAAAGTTAGAATAACATCTTCCCAAAAAGAGATAAGAACCTTAAAACTACTTTATAAAGGGTGTTTTTTAGAGATATAGAACTTTGAAATGGAATAAAACAAAGCGGCGTTAAATGTACGATCTTAGAATCGGAGGCCAATTCACGTCAGTCTTTAACGTGAAACTTTTCGGCTACCGAACGTTTTCTGCAATAAATAAATTGTGGTATGAGCTGTGTGACATGCTGCGTCGTCTTGTTGAAACCACAGTTCCCGCACATCATGGTTGCACAATTGATGAACGAAAAAGTCAGTAATCATGGCTTATAGCGGTCACCATTAACTGTAAAATTTTGACCAGCATCGTTTTTAAAGAAGTAGGTATTATTATTATTATATTTATTGTAGTAGAATATTTATACATTATTTCCTTAAACTATATTGCACAATTTACAGAGTTTTGGAATAAATCTACCTTACTACTGACAATTTTATAATTTTTTAACAACATAAGAAGAAGAATAAAAATATTTTGAAGAAAAAGCTACATAAAAACCTTCACTAAAAAAAAAGTCTATTAGAGAATTTTGAGAAGAAGGGTGGGCGGTGCAGTTCAACCAAACTTTAAGTTTCACATAGAATTAAATAATAAGATACAGAAGTAATGGGATGTGAGCAAATAAGTAACAATTAAACACACAAGAATTGAATTTATGCAGGTCAATAAATATTTTTTTTTTTTGGACAAACAAGATAATAAATAATTGATTAACAATGTAACTAGAAAAGAAACAAACAAAATATATAAATGATTGAACAAACTAATAAATAAAAAAAAAATCAATAAATAAATTAATACAAAAACACATACAGTCACCATACTAATAAATAAATTAATTGACTAATAATAAAATAATAAAATAGTAAACAAAAATCAAAAAAAAAAAATAAAATAAATAAATAAATAACATAAATCATGACAGCATCGTAAATAAATTAATAAATAAATAAACAAATAAGTAAATAAATAAACAAATAAATAAATAAATAAGTAATCTATGAACCAATCAAAAAATAAATTAATAAATAAATAAATAAATAAATAAATAAATAATTAAATAGATAAATTGATAAGTTCAAAATAATAAATTAATAAATAAGTTACTTAAATAATATCACAGAATATACTTTTTTAATAACTAACTATTATAGTAATACAATAACTATAAAGCAAGGTTGGAAATCAACGAATTATCTGAGAATGAGCAAGACAGAGTATAGCGTTCTTTAAGTTTTAAAATTCTTGTCGAAACCATTTCCATGTTTGATATATCATGGAGTTCTGCTGTTGAAAAAGACCATGGAAGCTTAAGGATCATTTTCAGAACCTTGTTTTGAGCAATTTGGAGTCTGCGAATATGACTAACGGCACATTTGCCCCATGGAGGTGACCCATAGAACATAATTGCTTGGAAAACTACTTTGTAGATCAGGAGCTTATTAACATAACTGAGTTTTGATTTTCGATTTATAAAGGGATACAGAAAGAAGTAGGTATGAACCAATTATTCCACCAACCCATAAAGCACACCAAAAAGTCAGTTTTTGTGGATGTAACGGTGTCTCAACATACACTTAAGGACTATCACCACTCCAAATACGGCAGTTCTGTTTATTGACGTATCCATTCCACCAAAAGTGAGAATAAAATAAAATAAAATTTGAGTGATCCATATATCGAACAGAACCATGATTTTCAAAATAAATTTGCACAATTCATGTTGAAATGTCAAACCAAACTAAAAATAATTCACTTGACAGTTGACAAAATGGCCGCTAGTTAAAATAGTGTTGCCAACTTACTAAAAAAAACCTTTATAGAATTGTTGAAAACCTCAAAGTTTTGTGTTAGTCAAGCGTAAACTATTTGAACAGATTTCAAGAGGCTGCTTCACTTATTTATGTCAAAGAATTAGATGACAAAGAAGATTGGGCTTAGTCGTCGAAAATTTCAACACGAATGTGTTGTATACATATAGTTCAAAAGTTCATTCCTTATATTTTATTTTATTATATGGCCATTAAATTCTAAAATCAAAATCCTGGGGTTCGAGATATTTGACAATTTACACTTGCGGAGTTATATTATTTTTCCATTCACTGTTTTTGATGCCAAATATCTGTCAAACCCAAGAGCCTCAGCTAACACGAGCGAGTAATCGATAGCGGATTACTAACACATCGACTTTTCGACTTTCAACTTTTCTTACTATCTAGTCAAGTGACTTGCCTTTTTCGGAGTCAGATGAGAAGAGAGAAGAGAGTAGAGCGGCGAGTGATTTGGAAGTTAATGTATGTATCCAATTTGCCAGCAGATACTTGGTCATCTGGTCTCTGAGTAAACGACCAATACAACAAAATAATGTAAATAAAATGGTCCAATGGTCGATTTAGTAAAACTAGTACATCCAGTACTCAAAGCTCAAGTGCTAATAACATTATTGTCAATTCCTTGACATGACAATTTTGTATGAATCTAAAACTTGACAGCTGTCGCATATATACTAACAATTACGCAAAATTGTCAAATTATTTTTGGGCCCGAAATTTTACAATTTTCAATCTGTCATTTTACAAATTGTCACCCGTCACCATTCGAATTTTTTATGAAATAGGGCCCTGAGCTATTTATTTTCACTAGTACGTCCAGCTCTTGGTCGAAACTTGAGAGCTAATAACATAATATGTCAATAAAAGCTGTCTTTAGCGTAGAGAAAAACTGATACATTGTTGACATGGAGAATTGAATCCGAATTGAATCAGGATTTAGGTTCATGTAGACTTAGATCACATTGAATCCAAATTACTCGATCCAATCCATCTCGTTGTCATAAACCTGGGTCGAAATTTCGATCCGGATTGAGTCTGATCCTTCGATCCGCTCATGTAAAAGTGGTATGAGCTACTTATTATTATATGAGCTACTTATTATTATTTTCTGCAACACTGAACGCTGCCATCGAAATTCCAATAATCTTTCCAGTCGGTGCAGGAAAATTGGTTGATTGTTGGGTGGAAAAATCAGAATTCAAATAAAAGCAAATAATTACTATAATTACCTTTTTAATTTTTTTTTTAGTTTTTGTGGTGTGATTGTTCAATAAATGTTTGCATTCTGCACTTCTGTGCAAAAAAAACCGTTCCAACGATATATAGCTTATGTACCTTCGGATTTTGTAGACCGCGTTAATTGTACCACCAAATTCGTGTTAGCCGTTTTATTATATGATGATTCTATATGATTCTATATAAAATATTATTATTCCTTTCTGACCGAAACAAATATTTTAAGAATAAAAAAATAAAAATCAAACAAATAAAATAAAGAAAAAGATGTTAATTTTCACTTTAATTTTTATTCTCCAAATACGGACTGCATTTCGCACAGCATTGACCATCAACAATCTTCATTGCAATACTCATGTTATTTCATTAGCGTATATTACGCTTAAGACTGTCGGTCAATGTTATCCGAAATGCATCCCATATTAGAAGAATAAAATTTAAAATGAAAATTAACATCTTTTGCTTTGTTTGATTTTAGTTTTTATTTTCAATAAAGAACAATAAAAATCTGAAATAAACTTTTAATTAACAACTAATTAGTAGAAAACTATCCACTAAATTGCCTTTCAATCTGCAAAATCTTGCTTTGATAACTTAAAATTCATATATTTCATTGAAACAGTCAAATTGTTTACATTTTTATTTAACACTTTTCAATTTTCATTATTGTTTGCTAAATTTAGAAATATTTACAAAAAGGGCCCTTGAACTTTCGTTAGTTGTGGTAGGCTTCAAATTTTGATTTTTTTTATAATTTGTTTACTTTTTTATTAAAAACATTTTTGAAACACACACAACTCATGAACCCGCAACGAAGTGAGATATAAGAGCAGGCTTAGACGAATGGACTACGTGCGCTTAGTCATACAATTTTTAGTTCCAGAATCAAAATAAAAATCAAAGAATACATCAGCATTTGCTGCATTTTTTTTAAACATTTTTCTCCAAAAATTTCACTATTCAAACAATTTTATTACCTCATGGGCTTGAAAAAAAAAACAATAAAATCAAATGAGAGCAAATTTCTAACAAAAAATGTTCCTTATTTATAAGAATTTAACAAAAATTCAATAATCCAGTAGCAGTTAAGTTCAATTTTAACATCTCTCTGGGTGTTTCTTTCCAAGGTGTTAAAAAGTCACTTTTTCTTCGTCAACCAACCAACCTTTTTAATTTTCCCATAACTACGAGCCAATATGTCTTCTATTTGGCAATTCAAACAAACAACTCGATCGTAAAACTTCCAATATTAAAATTAAAACGTCTATTTAAACAAGGTCAATATCAAAGATGGCCCAACGTGTCAGAATGTGCCAATACGCTCAGTTATACCCTCCGATAGCACAGCCTAGTGCTTCCCATCATGATGGGAACAATATATATTGAACAAAATAACCATTGAAATACATTCGAATAAGGTAGGTATGGTATGGCGAAGGAACGTGCTTGGTTCCAGCAGCTTAAAAAGTGAATTATTCTGCGTGCTAACCGTTTAATTGAGGCCCTTTAAACACGCCAACTCAGAGACATCACATAATAATGGCTTTAAAAGACTTCCAATACCATATGGTATGATGGCGGGCCAAATCGACCGACCAACAAGCGATCATCAGCTTTGCATCGTGCCCTGAAATAGTTGAACATTTGCAACTGTCAAGCTCCAAGGGAATTTCAAATAATGTGGTGCTGTAGAAATTTTTGAAAGTTCCTCCTCCTCTGTTCTTGTTGTCAGCGGATTCTCGATGCATTTGACGTATATCTGTGTTGGCTGGCTTCTAGTTGATATTCAAAGATGGTCATTCGGAGAATTTCTTTCTTCGTTGGGTCGCTCGTTTCTTTTTTCTTATTTTCTTTCTGTTTATTTAGTTTTCGAATAATTGAATAGTTGGTCGATTTGTAGGACTTAAAGTAGGTATTGGATAAATGAGTTCCTAATCTAGGTCTATGCAAAAAAAAGCAATCAACAACAAAAGAGCCAGAAAATAGCCCAGCCAGTAGTTGAGAACTTTTATCATACGAGTATAGCAGAAACCACGCAGCGAAGCGACCAACCGATATCGATGGCAATGCGACGAACGCGATGTCTCATTAGCATTCAGATGGAATGTCCAATTATGGTACCACCTATAAATAAAGTGCTCGCTCGAAGAGTGCTCTCCTTTTTTTTGTGTTCGATATTTTGTCCGTGCGTGTGTAAGTGTAGGTGTGTTTTCTTCTAGTCCGGCCACACCAAATATTCAAGAGTCCATTTTATGCAAATCTATCGCAAATTCCAAGATTGAAATGCGAATTTTTGTTGTTGGTTGGTATACGAATAAAAGCCGTTCTTTTTCTGCAACTATATAATAAATAAATCAGTTTGACGCCATTCTATTTTGATATTGGTACCTTTGTGGTGAGCCTATATCAATAATATATGGCTGTCAAAAAAGTTTTAATATTCTATTCAGAGATTGTGCAATGGCTGCATGCATCTGGCACCGGAATGGCGCTTCTTACAAGCCACAAAATTACTTCTTGATTTCAAATAAATATCAATTGTTATTATTCATGCAATCAAATTTGATATTCTAGCAGAGCTAGCTGATCATTTTTGATGTGAAAAATTGTCTTAATACCTACACATGTAGTAGACATTGAACTGGCATATGTCTGGCATTCGAACTCGGGGAACAAACTTAAGTAGTAACTGAGGTTAATTAAGGCTTTGAAAAAGGGTTTATGATTATAAGAGACAATTAAGAAAATAAAGCCACAGACGTCTGCCATATGATTAATATCTGACACTGCCAGACGCAATACAATGTCAAATGAAAACTACCTGTCACATAAAATACAAATACGTATTTAACAAATTGTTTTATAGAAGATTGATTTAAGCCATTCCTAAACCATTTTTTTGTTTTCTTAAATACACAGACGAAAGTATTTTGTGCCAGACATTATTTAAATTTCTGACTTTTAACAGTCCAATTTATTAATATTAGGAAGGTCTTAAGAGTAAGGATTGTCAGTCTTTCAAATGTTTAAAAGCGTCTTTCATTTCAGTTGAAACTTCACTTACCTTCTTCCTCTTTTTATGGATTTATATTCATGTTGTGGCAACCCTACCTTGGGGAATAATTTTGACGGTTGACTTTCTTAATCAAATAAATAAAAAAAAAGAAGTTTAAGAGACAAGTTTTTCACATTTTGTAAACTCTGTATTAAGTTTTTTACAGTCTCTGGTCAAATGGAGATAATCTACCAATATTTGTGAATTAGCCATTTTGATAATTAAACTATGAATGCATTGACTATCATCTGCACTTCTCCAGATTAATCAGTCAGAATAACCATTGATTAAAAATGACAAGCTGTGAACAAAATGGCCCTTAGTTTTTCTATGAGAGGTCTAAAAGGTATTTAAGTGAGAATTTGGCCAGTTCACAGAATCAAATTGGACAAACAAACCCTGCTAACAAAATAAGCTGTCTCACCAATATTTTTCGAATCGAACTGCCACCATATCATTTTTAATCTGAGATTTGAATTTCATCACGATTTTAATAATCAGCCCTAACCAAGGTGGCCAAATTCCTTCATACACCTTGAAGCATTTATTTTTTTTTTCTTCTTTACAACAAATACAATGAGTGTACGTACCCACCTACTTGTCGTGATAATGTGTGCCAGTAGAGCAATAAATCAGCTGGCTATTCCCTAACAAATAATAATTCGCATCACAAACATCAGTAGTTGCATTCCCATGTCAAGTTTTTGGCGTCAAATGGGCGACATATGGTTCTCATATACCTAAAGCCATTTCAAAGGCTTAAAATCTCTCCAGAACATTAAAGCACTGACACATTCATGTTCCAAAGGTATGCATGCACTCGTATAATGTCTGATATGCATCTGTTTCGATAACGTATTCTAGTGGTCACTAAGTTAATGCAAAATATGCACACGAATTCATGTCAGTCACCCTTAAACTTGTTCAACTTGCATTCGACTATTTAAATGCATGTCATTGCATTTTGTTTTTTTTTTTTACTTTTTTATTTTTTGTTTATGGCTGAGGAAAAAAAATTTGCACCAACTCTATCTTTCTGCATCTAGAAGCTACCAAAGTACTGAAACTACTGTCGTCAGTCTGACGACTTACTTTACGTACAAGCTAACAACATAGAATTCAAAGCGGGAACCATATATTGAGTTATACCTAAGACACGAACTTTTTATAACGCTTCATGCAGAGACGCATCTTTGCTGCCGTTATTTCACCGATTTCCCTCTTCTTCGTGCATAGTGTTCTTTGCCAATTTTGTGCTTGATCCAGAATTTTAATTTTTTTTTTCTTAGCCGCGGTTTCATGTGATGGGAAATGAGTTTTGAAGTTTTACTGCTGCTGGTGTTGGTACAATCGCAATGAGACTTAGGCGAAAGCCTATTATGTAAATTATAGACGTTTTAGAGGACTTTGAATTGTGAGATTTCTTTAAATAACTTATTATAGAACTTTATGGAAAGTAAGTTTTAAATAGTTGTAGGTAGATTGCTTGGTCACTTTAAGTTTTAAAGCGTCTTGCATTTGATACCATGAAAAGCATCTGGGATCTAAATGATATCTTTTCAATATATTACTTGTTAGATTTTAAAGAAAAGCATGATTTATGTACATTTAAGTAGTTTTTCATTGGATTTTCTTATAGTTTCACACCTATATGAAGACATCGTGTTATTAAATTTCCACACACACTCAGGCTTGTCAGATTGGGCTATTTTTCGGAAATTGGGCTATCTTTTTCCAAAATGACCGACAACAATTTTAGTATGATAGCTCAATCATAATTGGTCTATATATAGCCCAAATATTATCTTGGGCAATATTTTTTTCTATAAGTAAATTATATAAAAAAAAACGTTTCTCCACCTTAAAATGTCCTTAATGCATTTCCATAATTTGGCATCACTTTTATTAATCGAATATACTTGGGCCTTTGCACACGGGATGTCATCTGTCAGCATTAAAGAGGGTTTATAGAAGAGGAAGGGTATGAAATTCAGCTCATTTCACTTACCCGTGATATAATATCTGTTTTCTGATCATGCCGTGTGTACAGGCTCATTTGTTTTGAAATTTCAAACAACCGTAACAATTCGGTTTAATGCATCAAAAACCATCAGAAAAGTATTTTTTGGGTTGAATCCGAATGGGTTGTCGTAGAGAAAAACATTGAACAGTTATTTATTGCAAATTGTGTATACTTTCAATGGCAATTTGATTTGATTTTCGAATAATAGGTAGTTTTTGAGCTATTAGTGACAAACTCCCAATGCATTTTTGCATTTTTTCCGTGTTGCTTAATGAAATTTTAGTCGCAAACCTCAGATTCGGATTCAACACGCCGAAAATATAAAAGAGGGGCAAAATTAAAACTATCCAACAATTTGCATGGCAAAAATACAATATGACTAGTAGTCTATTTTTAAAAAAATAAATAAATTTTGAATGCATTTATGAGAAAATTAAAACAAAAATTTTAGATATTGGGCAACTATTTGGGCTACTTTTTCGAATCCGATTTTTGGATACACAATTTTTAAATTAGGCTTTAGAACTAGTTCAACACATGGCAACCCTGCACACACTAGCAAATAACGCTATTTTTAACAAAATGGCATCTTCGAGCATTTATCACTTTTGACAATTTTTTTGAAATGGGGAACAGAAAAAGACTCCAAAAACATAGCTCGAAACAGCCAATCGAAGGTTTTGGAGTAGCAGGAGTGAAAATGGAGTAAAAAATGAGTATTCCGAACGAAAACGATATTAAAAAAAAAAACATTTTCTATTATATTTATTTGTGTGCCAGAAATAGGTTGAAAAAATGGCTGACCTCACAGAAAGTAGGATGGTAGATTTGTAATTGTTTTTATGAATATATCATATCTGTGGTGTTTGGTAGAAACATGATAACTGCATTTTAAAATTTGCTTCTTTACGTCCACTTTGGCTTCAAGAATGAATTATTCTATTGTTGTTTTCGAGTGGACTTTCGGAGTACTACTTTTCTACTCCATTTTCACTCCAACTACCAACTACTCCAAATTCTTCTTTCGGACTACTTGTCAAAAGTAATAAATGCTTTAAGAATCCATTTTGTAAAATTGTGTCATTCAGTTGTGTGTGTGTGTAAACTTGACAACACGATGTTTTCATATTCGATTGGAATCAAAAAGGAGTAGAACAGTCCGAAAATCCAATATTTTAACAAATTCGAGATTCGGCAATGAATACAAAATTTTAACGGATTTAACGGATCAGCTTGGCTGTGGGGGGGAGCCGTTCTGAGTCAGACACAAACTCGACAGCATAATAACTGATTCTTGTAGATGGACATAAAACAAGTGCTATTTTACTTTGAAAAGGGAGGTCTATCGTATCTGGTTTAAGCAGGAAGGTTAGTTTTTTAAACAAGATATTTGAAATAAAAGACGATGCTGAAAACAAAGTAAAATTTTATACCGTTCTTTTTTTCAATTTATAATTCAAGTTATTTTCAAAGAACTAACTTTCAAAATCAAAATTTGTAAACTAAATTTAAAAAATTGACTTGAACTTTATTTTGTATTCAAAGTTTTGAATAATAGTATTAAATTGACATTTATTTGGGTGAGTAGGATATTTTAAAATAAAGTTTAAAAAATATTATTTTCAATAATAATGAATTTTATTTATTTTTGTTTATGTCCGTGCAAACCTCATATTAAAATCAATTTTGTTAAGCCTTTTTTAGCAACTATTTATTCAGAATATTTGTATATGCTGAGTGTTGTAGCCTTTTCATACCGAATCAAAATCCAGATTTCGAGTCGAAGCCCAAAGTCTCATCGAAATCAACAAGATTTCCCATACATTTTAGGATTTTGTCATCTAGTAATTTACCACCAAATCTTTCCAAAATCTAATTGGCGTATTCACAATCACACTTAATTACTCATTTTTTCTCTCTTTTCTATTTCTCACCTTCTCTGGAACTTGGAAGTTAATGAGTTGCCTATGCGGATGACGTGGCTAAAGTAGTATCAGGAAAGCATCCAAGCTCTTTAAGAGATCCTGTACAAAATGCCCTGAACAAGCTGACACAATGGGCAGCTCAGTGTGGACTTGGAGTTAACCCCCACAAAACAGATCTTTTCCTCTTCTCCAAGAAATAATAATTCCCCAAATAGACCTCCCTTCTACTAAAGGTGTTTCACTAACATTTTCAGACGAAGCTAAATATTTGGGTGTCATTTTAAACAAGAAGCTAAGTTGGAAACCTAACATACTAGAAAGAGTAAAGAAAGCCACATCCTCTTGCAAAAAATTCCTTGGTAGTAAAGGGGGCCTCCAACCTCGAATCATTTACTGGCTACATATTTCGGTAATTAGACCGATTTTAACTTTCGGCGTGACAGTATGGTGGACTGCCTTGAATAAAGTGATACATCGCGATAAACTAAGCAAAGTCCAAAGAACAGCATATCTATACATAAGTAGAGCACTTCGGTCGACTCCTTCCACTGCATTAGGCACTCTACACCATCTGACACCTCTAAACATTTTTAGCAAACAAATGGCTATGAGCACAGCTATTAGCCTCAAAGCCTCTTCACAGTGGCTCAGTAATGAAATTGACCACTCCACTATTTTGAACTCATTCGGATCACTTCCAAGTAATACTGACTACATAATCCCTCTGTTGAACTTCGATAAAAACTTTGAAGTTATCATACCTTCCGTATCCACCTGGGAAGATCTGGAATTCTTAAAAGGTCAATCGATTCATTTCTATACCGACGGATCGAAGACCAAAGATGGGGTTAGTGGAAGTGTGTACTCTGAAAGGATAAATTTTAGTCCCTCATTGCGTCTTCCTAATCACTTTAGCGTATTCCAGGTGACACTTCTAGCGATAAAAGAATTACTATCTTGGCTCAAAGAAACCTTAATATAAACCCCGGATATCCCTATCTTCTCTAATAGTCAAGCAACTATTAAGTCTCTGGGCTCTGTCTCTAAAAACTCTAGAACAGTCCTTAACTGTCGAGCATCTCTGGTGGAGTTGGTGCAGCAGTTTAACATTCACCTTTGTTGGGTGCCATAGTGACATTCCAGGAATTGTAAAGCTGATGAACTCACTAGAAGTGGAACATTTCTAACTATTTTATCTGAAAAAACATATAATGGTATTCTCGCATCGCTAAGTACAAACTTTGGCTGCAGCAGGAAGCTTTGGAGAGAATAAACATTAAACACTCATGGTCATGATCATACATTAAATATTTCAAATAATAATGTATTTTACTGAATGAAATCAAATCACCAAAATTGATTTTTCATTCGTTGCAGCAGCAGATAGCTAAAAAAAAAAAGAAGAAAAAACTGGGTACCGTTTAAAATATTGCGCATAAATCGTTTGCGATTTTGTTAAACAAATGGTTGTTAGGCTTCTTTATAATTTCAGCACGTACTCGTCAGAATTTGTTCTTTGGTCGCACAAAGCATAATGATATTTGGAACTATTCAGTGCGATATAGATGGGACTTTTGTAACTATATTGGGTCACGATGGCGTATATATAGAGTAGAAAACTGAAGGTGTGGTATGATTGTCTGACTTATACGTCAATCATTCTGCAGATTCATTCAGCTGTTGCTGAGGCAGCAGTAGTAACAGCAGCGGCACGTTGTTTGGCATGTAAGGTATGCCAAGATATATCTACTTGATTCTTTCCGACCATTTCTTTGTCGTAAAATGCCAAATACATAGGTACTATGAATCGATAATTTAATTCAAAGTAAACTCTGTTTAAGTTTCAGTGCCATTTTTGGCTTCTGTCAAAAAATGAAATTCTTTGTGTCAGATAAGATAATGCAATCAAACGAAGTAGTTCATTTTTCAAAGGAAACTTCATAGAAAGAATTTTTTACTTGGAAATAGTATTTTCCACCTGATGCCTGTCACTCAAAATGCGTACTTTTTTTTTTGTTCATCTGTTTAACCTTACTGAAGTAGTGACGTTTAGCATAATGTATAGGGTAAGCACTTTGTATGCGATATTAGTTTTGGTAAATCCAATTTGTAACATATGGGGCGGACTAATTCCCATACTCTTGACAGTGAAATTAGACAGTTGACTTGGATTAAAAAATATCTCAGCTCAATGGGGTAAACATTTGTGTCAATCTAAAGTTTGACTGAGATGAAAATTGCGTATCATATTTTTATTGAGATGAGAAATGCATATTGAAAACAAACACGAAAATTTTAAAATTGTCTAAAACTTAAAACTTAAAAATTAACAACTTGATTGAGTTCAAACTTACAAAATGATTTATTTGTTATGATGTGAAAAGTGCACACATTTATTTGTTGCGATGTGAAAAGTGTCGTTGAACAATCTGAAATCCCGACATTTTTTTTAATAAAAAGAACCTATACATGGGGGAGATGGACACAATCCCGAAATTCTTAATTCCGAAAACCCAAAATCCAGAATCCCGAAAATTCAGAATCCCGAAAACCCTAAATCCTGAAAACCCGGAATCCCAAAAGCCCAGAATCCCAAAAACACAGAATCCCAAAAACCCAAAATTCTTAAAACCCAGAATCCCGAAAACCCAAAATCCTGAAAACCCAGAATTTCGAAAGCCCAGAATCCCAAAAACACAGAATCCCAAAAACCCGAAATCCCGAAAACCTGAAATCCCGAAAACCCAATATCCAGAAAGGCAAATATCCCGAAACAATGTATTTTTGAAAAAAAAAATAATAAATTATAAAAATATACAAAATTTGAAAAAAAAGTTACTGCGACCTCTCTCACGAACTTTAAGGCCAAATTCACATTAAAGTTTTCTAATCGATAAAGTCTCTATATAATAAAGTATTGTAATACAGAAAAAAAATGAGTACATTCACATCATCGATACCTGATTCGCTTTAGCTCTTTTCAATTTTTCTTATTCACAAATATTTTAATGTAGCGATAGCGTATCGGTATCGGCTCAATGGTGTAAACCTGCCCTTATAGAATTGAAATATGAAGTAAAGAAGTACTTAATTTTGATGTAATTGCATTCCATCTACATTTCAAAATCAAAAGTAAATTAGAAACGAAGCGTGAAAGCATGGGTTGGAATAGAAGTATAATCACTAATTGTACATACGAAATCCCGAAAAATTATAATCAGTTCATATAATTTTTCGGGATTTCGATAGCGGGATTTCAGGATTCTGGGTTTTCGAGATTTTGGGTTTTTGAGATTCAGGGTTTTCAGGATTCTGGGTTTTCGAGTATTTGGGATTCTGGATTTTCAAGATTTTGGGTTTTCGGGATTTCGGTTTTTGCGATTCTGACCCCCACCCATATATCGTGCTTTTCAACAGGGACGCTACAAAAGTAGATCGACAGAGACAGCAAACGACGCCATATTTCTTGCCGTTCTTTTGACATTTCTCTTCAGTAAGGTTTGCCATTTCATGATGGAAAGATATACGAGCCAACAACGATACGAAATTATTAAAATTTACTACCGAAATTCGGAGTCAGTGGTCTCAACGTTAAGAGCGCTACGTCCAATTTATGGTCGTCATAATCGTCCTAGCAGATCAACAATTAAGCGTCTAGTGAAAAAATTTGAATCCACAGGCACAGTACAAAATGTTCCCGTGCCAGTGATACAAAGAAGTGCCCGTAGTGTCGAGAATATTGCTGCCGCTGAGGCTTCAGTTGCAGAAAGCCCAAATGTGTCTCTCACACGTCGTTCTCAAGCGTTGGGCATCTCTGTGACGTCGTTGTGGCGAATTTTGTGAAAAGATCTTGGCCTACATCCTTACAAGATTAAATTGACGCAAGAACTGAAGCCGCTTGACCATCAGAAGCGTCGTATGTTCGTGAATTGGGCTGAGCAACAACTTGAAAATGATTCGGATTTTCATCGAAAAATCATCTTCAGCGATGAGGCTCATTTCTGGCTGAATGGCTTCGTCAATAAACAAAATAAGCGGTATTGGTCAGGCAGCAATCCACACGTACTCCATGAGTCATCATTGCATCCCGAAAAAATTACAGTTTGGTGTGGTTTATGGGCCTGCGGCGTCATTGGGCCGTACTTCTTCTGTGATGATCAAGACCGGCACGTTACTGTGAATGGGGATCGCTACCGTTCAATGATAACCGAATATTTTTGGCCCCAATTGGATGATATGAACTTGGAAGACATGTGGTTCCAACAGGACGGCGCCATAAGCCACACAGCGAATGTCACAATCAATTTATTGGAAACCAAGTTTGGAGAACGTGTTATCTCACGAAATGGTCCAGTCGCTTGGCCGCCTTGGTCGTGCGATTTGACACCGTTAGACTATTTCCTGTGGGGCTACGTCAAGTCTATGGTCTATACCATCAAGCCAGCGACGATTGATGAACTTCGTACGAATATCGAACGTGAAATTGCAGCAGTATCGGCCGATTTATGCTTGAAAACCGTCGAAAATTGGGTTCAGCGTCTGGACTTCTGCAAGGGTGCCCGTGGTGGCCATGCAAAAGAAATCAAGCTCCATACATAATAGCATCGAACGTACCTTCACAGGAATAAAGAATTTCATTGATATCCAAAACCGTTTTTGTTTTATTTAAAAAATCTTTTGTAGCGCTCTTATTGAGCAACCCGATACATACAAAAACTCGAAAAATTATATAAAATGAAAAATTTCGCAAATTTTTCAGTTTATATATAATTTTTCGGGAATTTGATTGCAGGATTTTGGGTTTTCGGGACTCTGGGTTTTCCAGATTTTCGGTTTTCGGGATTCTGGGTTTTCGGGATTGTGGGGTTTCGGGATTCTGTATTTTTGGGATTTTGGGCTTTCGGGATTTCGGGTTTTGGGATTCTGACCCCAACCCTTATACATGGTTTTTATTGAAAAAAAAAAATTGATTTATTTCAATTTCTATTCGTCTGAGAGAAAAAGTGTGTATGCAAGAAATATAAAGCTCTCAATTTTGATCCATTGTTCTCGTAGGTCCAACTCTCTGTTGTTTGTCTCTCAAAAGATAAAAAGTTATAAGAATCCTAAACAAAAATTTTTTGTCTTCATTTTTTTACCTTAGTAGTTTTTGGAAAATTTGCTGTATTGAAAAGAAAATGAATTTAAAAAATATTGAAATGATTTAGAAAGATAAAATAGTTCTTTCAGATCCTATTGGTAGTTTTGCAAAAATATATTTAGTAGTGAAGTAATTCAACATCTCTAAAATTTACCTAGAAAATGCATTTTTGACATGTTTTTTGACTTCGAATTTAGATTCAACATCAAAATCGAAAAAAAAGTCGGGAACTATTAATTTAAAAAAATTGCTCCAATATTGATTTACACAAAATTTATAGAAGATGGTCCAAAATTTTCTTAAATGTTCCCAAAAGATTTAGTGCTGGTCTTTAAATTTGTTGCACTGGGAATTATTTTTGAACCTTATTTGATCGACTTTTGATTATTTTTTTTAGAGTTTTTGAGTAGTGGACCTAAAATTTTATTCGCTACTTCCAGCAGTCAAATATGTTAAATTTCTTTCAGATTCGATCAAATGAGATTCAAAAATAATTTCCAAAACTAAAAAATTTAAAAACTATCACTAAAAGTATTTCTAATCTCTTGGGAACATTTTGGACCACCTTTTTTAAATTTTGTGCAAATCAGTATTGGAGTAATTTTTATATATACAATCGGACAAATATTTTGAGACATTTTAAACATAAACTTGACTTAATTATTAACTTTAACAGTTCTTTCTTTAAAAAAATTAAATTTGGTACCATATTCTGAACTTAATTGTGAAGGCCCAGTTTGAAGTAGAAAAAAAGCAGAACCGCTGAATTCAGTATCCCCAAATCATTTAGTGTACCATTTCATTAACTTGTACTAAAAATTGGCGTGGGAAATGTTTTTTGTCACCAAAATTCAACAAACGGACCACTGTGTACCAAATTACTCAATACCTAAACGGAATCATAAGCTTTCATTTCACACACATCGAACTGAATTATGTTCCGGTCCATGTTTCCTGGCTTGACAGATGTGGCGACGTGCCTAAAAAGGCGATATCTTTTACCTTTTTTTTATGTGATGACCAATTGTTACTGTAGGCAAAATACTCGTATTCACCGCTTTTCAAATAATTAAATAATCCTTGTAAGCCCTTTTATTAAAATTCTATCAAACATTTCAATCATCTATCACCATTCGATATATTTTGCTAGACTATTCGGCAAATAAAAAGTTGTTATCCGTTAAGGTGCCAGGCTTTGTTGCCATCATTCGAGGCTCCTCGTATCACTTTTGTATAAGAGTCCGATAATAAAGTTTTGTATACTCGGCCCTAGTCCTCTGAACTAGTTTAACCGATATTTTACAATTTTGAATCAACTGGAATTGAAGAACATATAAGCTGTGATGAAAAATTATATCTCTTATTGCAAGGTGTATTTATAAGTTTAGCAAATAATCTTAACTAACTCTTCTCACTGTTCAAGCCTGCATATAATTTATGTACTTTTAATCAGATTTGCAGACATTGTAGTTGGAGTTTAAAATGCTTTAGAATATTAATGTGATTCTAGTCAGGTAGAAAGTCTACTTACACGTACTTTTCATAAATTTTTCTGCAAAATAAAAACGACCAATACGACAAAATGATCGATTGTCATAAAAACATTTATGTGCATTGGTACTTGTAGGAGCTACCCTACCGCCTACCGCACGATGCCGAAAGCAAATCCACTGACAGCTCAAAATTACGTTGTTTCTTGCAGCAGCAGACATATCATATTTACCTCTGCGCCTACTACTACATAAATAAATGCATATAATTCTGTGACGCCTTAGAATGTATTCCACTCCCTTTAGTTAGAAATTTTTTTTTCAACTAAAAATTCATTCAAGAATAAAGCCGCATCCGAAAGTCAATGTGCAAAATTCAATTTCACTTGGAAACAGCTTAAACCGATTCGAAGAATATGTATAAATGAACGAGAGCCAGATTTAGATACTCAGAAGGCAATTTATCACCGTTTTGGTCATTTGCATGAGGAATGCATATACAAAAAGTCTATATCAATGGAAATAGAAACCTACCTGCAGGAATTGGGAGGGTATTACTGGTTAAAAATAATAATTTACTACCGGCGCTTACTTATTCATCATCTTGGATACAAAAATAAGCACTAGAGAAAAGACTAAAGAAAAATTGTTGAAGTGAAAAATGTATGCAAATTAATTGCTCGATCGAGGTACCTACCCACAATTTGAAAAATCATTATACGGGAACCAGGGATATACATAATGAAATAGAAAGGAAATGAATTTTGAAATTGTTTAAAAATGATAATGCACCTGTTTCGAAATATGTTTCTTCAAAAACAAGATTTTTTAAATTATTTTGCTTAAGTACTAAAGTATAAATTTATCACAAAAAAAGCTTAGAGCTTGTATTTTCCAATGTAGGATGAACTGATTTTCACCAAATTAAAATTGTATTTAATATGAAAATGACAGCAAAATAGCTGTCACAAAAATATGATTGTCTGTTGTGATATGTGACAGTTACCTAACGCAGACCGAATTTGATAGTGATTGGGCGCATTCGGCAACGTACATATCTTTAGCGATCTGGATTTGTTTGTGTTGTTGTAATCCCTTGTTAAAAAACACCTGATGCAAAAACAACTCAACTTATCTGAAATTTTTTTGGATTATGGATACCCTATCGCTTTACCAGCCGAACGCGACCATTGTCAATTATCTTAAATAACATTAGTTGATACCCCAATTCCACCCCCGAATCACTTTGGAAGTTATTAATAACTTCGAAAATAAGTACCAAACCTAATACTACATTTCCACCTTACACTAATCTGAGATTTAATAAGATTTACCTCAAATCTTTTTTTTCAAATCTCGGAGATTTGACAAACAAATGTATTTCGTAAATCGGGAAGATAAGTAATTAACCTTGTTAATTCTTATTTAGGCATATACTTTTACAAACCAAACTAACCTATTCTTATATGGCACTGAAGGATTCATTCGTGGCTGCATTCAGTTCTTCACAAATGAAGCATTCTTTCTCACTTCCACTTCATAATAAAAAATAACACACCATTTGTATTTTAAAAGGTGTTGTCAAAATAAATCTTTTTTAAATCTTTTTGTTCAGTGAAAACACCAAATAGATTTTTTAAATCCGAATTGAGATAAACCTTTACTCGTAGCATATCCATCGTTCTACACTAGCTTGGTTTCTATAAAGGCACAATCTTGTTGCTGCAGAACGATGGAAACTTCACTTATTTCTTTATGACTAACTGCCATAAGGTATAATACCATCATCTCAAAATGGATGATTAGTTTTTGGTGGAATCTTTTACCGATTACCGTGCTCGGAATTTATATCACCGAGGTAAGCTAGTCTAATATAGGGAAAAAACAAACAATTAAAAGAACATGAAAAACTGAGCTCTGGACATTTGGCAACTCATATATATATATAGGAAATTTGAAAAAAGAAATTGGTCAGTTATTCGTCAGGAAAGGTCAACTAGTCCTAAAAATTGGTCAGCCTTAGATAACTTGTAATAAAGGTTTAAAGTTTCTCAAGGTCACTCAAGGTCACACGCGATTTCTCACAAAATTTACAAACAAAAGTAAACCATCTGAAAGATCTCTAAATCGTGACAAAAAGTCAACTATTTACAGTAATTGGTCAGCCATAGTTTTTTTTTATGAATTTTCAAAATTCGTTTCAGGATAACAAAAAAAATGTTTGCGCCTCATTGGGATCATTCCGAAAAATTAAGTATGCCATTTGAAAGGCCACTTCATGGTCATAAGAGATCAACTATTTTTAGTAATATGTGAACAATACATATTTTTTAATGAATTTAAAAAAAAAAATCAAGGTGATCGTGGTTTTTGGCATCTCATTTATGGGAAATTTAAAAAAAAAAACTGTATATGTATTATCATCTGTAGGGTTCCCATTTTAGAAAATGGAAAAAATGGTATTTTGTGTACTTTTTGGAGGGACAAAGATTATAAAGGAGGGACAGAAACCTCAACTTAAAATTAAAAAGTTTTTCGTTTTTATTTATTTGCTAAGCTGTTTTTAATGTTAAGTGTCATAAAAAGAAAAAGTTTCGATACGAATAATCACGTTCAATAAAAAAAGGGAAAAGAATTACGAAGTGACAGAAAAAAAGCTTTTTGTTGTTGTAAAATTGTTTCTAGCCTAACATAGAAGAATAATCGAAACTATTAACGTTCAAAAAGATAATAATAATAATAGCTCAGTTTTTAACACCTTTTAAACAATTTTGCTTGTTTTGATACAATTAACCTTCAAGTCACATGATCGAAATCTGATAAGCGAATTGGGTACGATTGCTTGTTTCAAATACAAAGTTTATGAGACCATGTAATGCATTTACAAATGAAATTAGCTGTCAAATTGAACCTTGACATTTAAACTAATCGCAACAATACAATCTGGAACGTAAAAATTAGATAAAATAACTGTGCATGCAAAAACCACTAAAGTCACATGGCTTATGTTGTTTAGGCACGGAACGTCTATTATACGCGGTTTTATTTGGAGAGAAACGAATGTATTGACAAACGTGTTTATAACCAGAAAACGCATCTACCTTCAAGGAAACGTTTTCAGCAAAAATCCATATTGGAAAAAATGCGAACTATGTGGTTTTTGAAATGACCGATTCAAAAGAATCTAAACAAAAAATATGTGAAAGGCGTAGAAGGATGATAACCATATAGTCACGCATCGATTGCAGTAGATTTTTGACAGCTGAAAGATAAAGTTAATCCTCAACTGAGAAACTATTTCTGAGCTACTTGCGGGTTAATTTATTTTCAGGATTAGCTAACTCTGATTTAACTCAGAGTTAACCCTGTACAGAAAAACTGGCCTAAAGGAACTTATAGTGTTTTCATTTAGTACTCCAGAAACGTCCGGAAGTATTACGAATGCTTCTGAAAACGAATAAATATCAAAACCAGAAACATCTCAACTTACATACTCTTCAGTGTTTAGTTCCCGGAATTGAAAACTCAATCTCATAAGACTCTTTCAAGTCTCATAACTAAACCTATGCAGTTGTGTTGATTATTAAAATTTGGAATTACGATTTCTGCATTATAAGCCTAGTTTATAGTTCCCATGAGAAAAACTTCATTATTTTGTTCCGGCTCGATTTTCATTTCGATTTGGAAGAAATTCAATCTTTCCGTATTTAAAGAATTGAATTCCTATTTGTACCAATTTTCATTGAATCCAAAGTAATTCAAATCTTTAAAACAATGAAGTGTGAGATGAGATGATTAAAAAAAAATTAACAAAATCTGAAATTTTAACATTTTTTTACTGCTCAAAAAAAAACAATATTTTAGGTCAATTAGTTGACATTTTTACAGAAACACAGTTTTTTGTCAAAATATGGTTTGCCTCCATCAACTGGGACAAAACGTCATTAATGACAGATATATCTTCCAAGTATCTTAAGTGTTCATCTACTTCAGAACAAAGGGAGCATTAGTTTTGTTCGTTGAGCCCTGAAGTCACCTTGGGGTCGTCCCAAAGCGTATTTTTTGAAAAACCTGAATTTACACTGACGAACAAATTCTGTGTTTTTTTAAACCTGGGTTAGCCCTGAACTCGCCCTGAAGTAGAACTTGGTTTTTTGCTGGTGCAAGTTGAGGTAATGGATAAAATGTCAAAGTGGCAGGAGCTCTGAAGCATTTCTTTGTTGTGGATTCACGTGCTGCAGGTAATTCTTTTGTTTTTTAAATGAAAATTCAAGGAATATACAAATTTACTTAAAAAATAACAAATAAAAATAGAAAATGGAAACAATGGTTTCTTTTTTTTTTATTTTAAATCAAATGTTTTTTCTTGCGCCGTTTAGTATTTTTTGAGAACTGACAAAACCAGTTTTTTTGACAATTTTTGGGGTTTTCAAGAAAATCTGGGTCTTTTATCTCATGAATGACAACCAAGTAGAGATCTGACGAAGAATAACCATAGCAAACCAGCGCTACTTCGGTTTTGAGCAAAAAATGAGTTTAAAACTATTTACACATAAGACAAAGTGCACGCTCTACAAAACTCTCTATTCTGCCAGTCCTTGCCTTAGGTTTCTTCGATGTCGGCACTGGGGCACACTGGGTTGCCCTGAAATCGCACTCAGGTGTTTTATATGACACTTTTTTCGCCAAAGTTTATTTGCACTGTGTTCGATGTGTGTTTGGAGAATACACTGAATCAACTCTGACGCACTAACGCACCCCAGGTTTTTTCTCAATGAGAGAATTCAGAGCTGCAAAATTTCTATCAGCTGTTGTCAAGATTTGAATTTCAAAGGAAAAGTATGTACTTTGCTATTTTTTATGACGATATAAATGTTAATGTTATATCTTTTGCAGACGATTTTATTACTATTTATTAATTTATATTTATAAACAAAATGTTAACGAAAACTTATGAAAATCTATCTAGTGCTTTCATAAAGATTTTGAAAGTACAAGTACACAAAAAAGTTTATAAGCAATTTAACTTGTTTGTCATACAAATGTAGCACTGAAGTGTTCGATGTGCAATTAAATCCCGAGCAGCCACCCGTTTTTTGACATCTGAATGACATTTCTCAGTGCTCTTTGGGGCAGAGAACATCGAACAAACCTTTTATATCATCGAGCATTGAGTGATAAACAGAATGGGAGACCTCGATAATGGACGAAAAATATCGACAGATATTTAGTTCTGTGTTGGAGGAGGGCGAATGGAAGAGAATAGACAACCATGAACTCGATGAACTGTATCAAGATGTGGATCGTAGAGGATGAAAGGTTGCTTTGTCCTTCATTGATTCTCAGTTGGATATGTAAGTCAGTAAGTAATTAAGTAAAAGGATCTCATCCAAAAGCATAATGTTTTAAAAATCAATAAAGTTTCTGCAAGATTAATATTATATTATTATATTATATTTTAACATTCGAAGAGAGCAAAATACAAAATGAGTTTTATGATGATTTTTAACTGAAAGTATAAAACAATTCAGATAGAATATGAAGTTTCGGGGCACCCTTGACAACTTTCGCCGTTATGAGAAAAAAAAGCACTTCAATGGCCACCGTTTTGTCATTAATTTTGCATTATCAAGACAAAATGATCTGAAAGATTTTAACATCCGTCAATTGTCTTGTAAATTTTTTTAAATATAAATTTGCAAACTTTTGAATAGTTACCAATATAATGAAGTTAGAGGTGCATATGCTTAAAAGATACTCAAAGTAACAATGTAAGTTTGTTTAAAGAATTAAATTATCTTATCTATTTAAAATCTCATTGCTCTATATTTTGTGTTCGTTTAGCGATTCTTATTCACGGAGGTTTTTCTTTTTTTGACGTTCTCTTTGCTCTAGTTAAAAGTGTGAACAACGCTTTGGTATTCTTGTCAGGTGTTTCAAAGTAAATTATGTCATGAAAGTTTAAGTGACACGAGATGATTTCTTGAATTGATCAGAAATGAGTTAGTTTTATGAGGAGATTTGTGTTGCGTGCACAGAAACTGAAAACAAAGCAATGTACTTCACTAACTTTAGAACCCTTGGTACATTTAAAAAAAAAAATGACATTCCTACCATAAGCCCTTTTAAAGGTGAACACGTTAGGCTTTTCCGGAAGCAAATGAGCCTCAAATCGAATGTTATAGATGAGGAGTTCTGTATTTCTCTTCAATTCGCATCAAATTATCTCACTTTGTTGCAAACACACACAAGCACACGTGACTGGAATTGATGTTGGCCTACTTTCTAATTTAGAATTGGTCAGCCGGTCATTGTATTTAAGAGTGTGCTTTACTTACCTAAATGGTAATTCTGGAGCTGGAGCAAGTATATAGGTGCAATACCTGATGATGATGGTTTCCCTAAAACGCATTCTTCAATGGAACGTGAACTTTGTTCAAAGTGTTAATTCTTTTTTTTCCCGAAAGAGAAATCGAAAATGACTATTAGCTCATTGGAATACGAATGAAGAAGAAGGGCTTATCTGTGACCAGTCACCTGTGTATCTTTGGTTCCTGGTGGCAGACAACACGTGTTTGTTCATTATTATCAATCGCAATCCGTGTATAGAACTATCTTTCACATGATAAATATGTGCATATATTCAACTATGACTCTTTGGTAGGTATAATGACTTATTTGCAAAGGAAGTAAATTTAAAGGAATGCTAATTTTAATTATTGCCTATCGTAGTCGTTCTTTAGTGGCCACAGAGGAAAGTCAATTGATATTTCTAAGAATGCTAAGAATATGTGCATAATAGGAAAAAGGCAAAACCACGCACAAATTGTAAGCGTTCAACCTGATGGAGGACAGGAACAGGACATGGAAGATGCGTGTACAAAAAAAGAGTGTAGTGACTTGTGGATAAAATGATATAAACATGTTTATTGGTGCACGCATTGAATAATAACGCGAAAGGAGTAGTAATAATTATTATTTTAAACGTTCAGTTCCGTTTGCGGCAGAAGCATGGATTTAACATTTAGAACGTGCACATTATGCGTGGTGGAAAGGTTTTTTTCTCTAAAAATAGATAAATCACAGAGTGAACTTACAGGATTTGTTTCTTTTAAATTTGTGACTTACAAAATTTTAAAAAAAAACATTAAATCGATCAAGTACCTAGTGTTGCTAGTTTTTTCCAATGTCGTGGCAGTGCAGACTAAGGCCAAAAATTCTTAGTGTTAATTTTGTGGACGAGTGCTTCATGACAGTTTATATTATGCACATGCCAAAATTTCGATAAGAAAATCAAATTGGACGGAAAATCTTTAAACTTACGGCTACCACCTGGTACTGCCTGGTATCCGCCAGGTATCCGCCAGGTATTCACTAGGTATCCACCAGGTATCCACCAGGTATCCGCCAGGTATCTGCCTGGTATCCACCAGGTATCCACCAGGTATCCACCAGGTATCCTCCAGGTATCCACCAGGTATCCACCAGGTATCCACCAGGTATCCACCAGGTATCCACCAGGTATTCGCCAGGTATCCTTCAGGTATCCACCAGGTATCTGCCTGGTATCCACCAGGTATCCACCTGGTATCCACCAGGTATCCGCCAGTTATCCTTCAGGTAACCGCCAGGTATCCACCAGGCATCCGCCAGGTATCCTTCAGGTATCCGCCAGGTATCCACCAGGTATCCACCATGTATTCATCAGGTATCCACCAGGTATCCACCAGTTATCCACCACGTATCCACCAGGTATCCCTAGGTATCCACCAGGTATCTGCTAGGTATATGCACCAGGCATTCACTAGGTGTCTACTAGGCAACTAACAGGTATCCTTGAGGCATTCGCCAGGTATTAACAAGGTATCTGCTAGCTATCCACTAGGTATCCGACAAGTTCGGTATTAAATATACCGGAAAATGAGGAGAATAAAGGAACAGTATCCAAAAGTATTTATTATTGAATATATTTGTTTGGGAAACAAGCATGTTTAAAACAGGAAATGCTACTCAATTCTTCCTTGAGTTTCTGAGAGAATGGTCACATGTTTCAATAATGTTTAGCAGGAAACCAAATTTGACAGTAATTTCACACTTAGGTTAGGTTAAAAAGGTGTGATGGTAGGAGAAGAACGCATCAGCTCACTCGGATCTCAATGGATCTATTGTGCTCCCTGGGGTGTAGGCAAGGTAGGTATAGGGAGGGGTAAGGAAATTAATTAGTGGAAAGTGAGGTATGGGGGGCGTCCCGGAACCCGTGAATTTAAGGATGCTCCTCAGTGGCAAAAACGAGACGTTGCCCAGTTCATCGAAAAAGCAATTTCCGAGGGCTCCTTTCCTTGTTCTGGCTAGACTAGGGCATTCACAGAGGAAGTGATATGAGCCCTCCTCTACCTCTTCATCCTGACATCCTCTACACAAGTCAGATGAGCTCATTCTGCTAAAGTGGGTTCCCATAGAGTTGTGACTATTTAGAATTCCAACCCAGAGAGACAGTTGAGGCCTGCTTTGCTTAAGTAAACATTCATTTTTATTCTTTAAAATATCCGGACATAAGTTCCTCGAGACACACGACAGGTATTAATTGTTGACCATCTATCATTGGCAACTTTGAGGAAACTCTGGGAAATACTTTTTTTTCCTGCCCCAGTGACATAAGAACCGAGCAGTCGATTTGGCTTGGATCAAGAGATGATCCGTTTTTGGCCAATTCATCTGCCATTTTGTTCCCGTATATGTCACGATGTCCTGGGATCCCTCGAAGGGGAACTATATTTGATGCACTGAGTAATTTCAACTCATTACGATAACGAACTACCAGTTTTGACTTTGTTACAGTTGAGGAAATGGCTTTTGCTGCCGCCTGGCTTTCAATAAAAATTTCAATATTTTTGTTGATTAGTTCACAGTTGGAAAGGCTCTTTGCAGCTTCACACACTGCGAGCACTTCCGCTTGAAAGACACTGCAGAAATCTGGAAGCTTTATTGATCTGTCCAGAGGTGGGTTAACTGGAAAAATGCCTGACCTTACCCCGTCGTTTGATTTGGGGCCGTCCGTAAAGACTGAAACATGATTAAAGTTTAAGACCCTGTTTTCCTATCAGAATATCCTTGTGTGAACATCTGTTAGGACTACCGGATTAAATCAATGTGCGGTAATGTACAGTCGGCCTGAATGTCAATGTAGGTAAATATCATAATATTTCTGTGACCGAAAAGACCCTTTGTCCAATTTTTGCATTATTGTCGCAGAGTACTTTTAGCCGCCATCTCTTTCGTAAAGAGATCGAGTGGGGTTTGTGAGAGGAATGTTTCCAGGGCTGCAGTTGGTGTAGTTCTCATGTCACTGATTGTGCTAATGCATGCTAGTCTTTGAATTTTTGTCATGGTTTAAAGATTGATCGCCTTATCTAGGGCTGTCCTTAGAAGATAAATTGCCTGATGTATGAAATATATGGTGGTTAGGGGGGACAAAGTGCTGCTCCCCTTACGTACGCCCTTGATTAGCTTATCTACTTTTTTCTTTTTTGAACCAAGGTACATCAAGATTTTAATTTCGAAAATAAGCATTACTTTGAAAAAAATATAAACAAATTGGTGTATTTTTTTTCATTTTTGTGGGTTTTTCATTTCGGTCGGACTTCATTTCGTTATGGGGCAAAGTTTTATTATGAAATATTACCCCAATTTCAGGCCTTATTTAATATTTTTTTTTATTTTGGAGCCTTATTTCATGAAGTCCATTTTTATGCTTCTCATTTTATCCATTCGGATTTGGCACAATTGCAAAACTGAGGACCTTAATTTTATGTTTGTAATTGACATACTAAGGATGAATCTAAGTTTGAGAATCACTGTTGTAATCCTTGGACGCCGTTTTCAAAAATGGTGTCCAATTTGTAGAAAATGGTAAAATAAAAAAGAAAACTCGTAAATTACCTACTTGGAAAATTTTTGTGATCAAAATAACAATTGTTATTTGGAAAAATAAGTCTTGAGCAGACACATCTTTGGTTAAGGTTTCAATGTTGCCACTTTTAAGGCACATACCATTTTTTGATGTAAGAGATGGGACTTTTTTCAGAAATTTTTAATATTCATAACGTGAAAAAATTTGAGCAGGAACACTCCCAGATGCCAAACGTGTATTGGAGAAACAACGGTTGATGTCTTAAAAGATAGGCGTTAAGTAGAAGCATCTTTAGTTAAAATTTCAGTGTTGCTACTTTTCAGGATCATACTTTTTTCTATGTCAAAAGCTAGGACTTCCGATTTTCTGGTAATTATTTATAATATTTTGAACATAAAAAGGCATACAAAAAATGCCTCCAGGTGCTATACGCGTCCTAGAAAAACCAGTTGCATATTTCTTGTATTCAAAATATTAAAATTACCAAACAAGTGAAACATGACATAAAAATAAATTATGTTCTCGAAAAATGGCAGCACTTAAATTTTACCCAAAGTTTTTTCTACTTAACACCTATCATTTAAGACATCAATCATTATTTTGACTATCTAAATTTTCCAAGGAATTTACAATTTTTTTTTGCCGATTTTCACAGATTGGGCGCCATTTTTGAAAATGTCATCTATGCGAAAGGGTTAGTACTCCCAAGTTTAATTTCATACTTAGTAGTACGGGATTTGGTTTGCTGGAACCGGATTATTACTCTTGTAAATATATTATTCTGTATTTTTAATCTTTAAAAACGATGTAGTTAAATAGTTCTGTTGAATACAAAAGTTGTTTACACTGCTAAATAAAGTCTGCAGATATAAAATTTATTAGAAACGTAGTTCGAAAGCCTTATTTAGCCCACTTTTTATAGTGAACCTTTGTTTCTTATAGACTTTAGCTTTAAACCAATTTATTGAAGCTTTACGAATAAACTTCTAAAAAAATTGTAAGTACTTACCAACAGAAATACGAAAAATAACTCTTCTTTTTTTCTATTTTTATTTTCTCTATATTCTTTGACCCAAATTCCATCTATTTTTGGATAACACCACCAAGGAATAAATTTCCAATTAGAAACCTATAAAATACGGAAGACTTAGAAGCCTAATTTCAATTGAGATCCTCATAAAAAACCAAGTAGGTAAACTATTCTATATAGGAGGTGAATACACTCGCTTTCCAAATTTGCTATTTATGCTAATTTTCATTATCTATGTCTAATACGCAATTTGAAAAAAAAACTGCTTCCTCTTGGACACATAATGATGATAAAGGGTGTTTCTTTTACACAGCTCTGATAAAATGTCTGTCCGTGTACCTCCCAAAACTACGAATTTCTACGAATTTAAGTACAATTTTATTTTTGTATATGAACTTTGACAGAACTTTAGATTTAATTTGTAGAAATTAGTAATTTTGGGAAGTACACGGACAGGCAATAAATAAAGTAAAGAAAGATCTTGGGTTTTTTGTGGATGGAAATACAACCACAATGAATTTTAGCATTAAAATAGTTTTTAATTCGTATACCTACTGAAAAATTTAAAGCTTTTTTCACTTGTTACTTCTTTTCAAAATGTAAGCCTTTCTCCCATCAGCAAACAAAAAAAAAACACCCTCTATGCAATTCAATATTTTTATTGCTTTTGCACGTTTTAAACGACTTATCTCTCTAAAGGTGTAGGTGCGAGTTTTCGGATTTTATGTTTGTACACATCAGAAATAATGAGCAATGAGACTTTTAAATAGTTTATTAACATGTAAACAAATTTGGACACCGTGTCGCGTAATTTACGAATTCATTCATTGCTGTGTTCTGGTCTTCGATCAGACCACCGTTTTTTCTTTTTTTTTGTGACTCTACATTCGAAAAGTTTTTATTTATAGCCAAAACGTGTAAATGATTCCAGTTGGCATTTAACTTGTTCCTCCTTGTCCGTTATAATTCATTATTCATTAGTTAAAAAAGAAGAACATGATTAACAACGATTTTTATTTTATTTTTTCTTCAATAAATTAAACTTATACAATTAACATTTGTTTTTTTTTTTTTTAATAATAATTTACACTTAAATAATAGTAAATAAATAAATAAATAAAATAGAATATTTAGGAAAATAAGATTAAATACAATTATTGCATTTATATAAATTTTTATGAATAAGAAGGAAGTTGGGAATGATATGCCATGTAATTCGGATCATTTGATTGATAATGATAATAGCCAATATTATCTGATGTTTGTTCTGGAGCTGGAGCTGGATCGGTTTGTATGGATCGTTTCCAATAGCTACCGCTATTTCCACCTTGTTCACCCCAATCGTCACCATGGTCTTCATAATGATGCTGATGATGTGCATGTTCAACATAGACAACCTGCGTTTAAAAAGATTTATTCTTTGAAGTGAAAAATGGACAAACACCAAGGGATACCATGCAATTATTTTACAAAATAACTGTGTGGGTAGGTTTAATTTTTTTATATTTAATATTTATATAAGTAAAATAGATACATGCATGTTTAAATACATATTCATCATTATACAAGTATTTAAGGACATGCAATTTATTTACATTGGAAATTTGAAAATTTGTAAAAACAATAAATAAGTTAGAAATTGGGAATTGACGACTTCTCCACTTGAACAACATAACGCAGAAATCAATTTGATTTTTCATTTTATATTAATAATATTAAAGTTATCAATGGATGCAAACGTGTTTGTAGAAAAGTTCAATGATGAGGCAGATTTACTGCTTTTAAATTATCTTTGTTGGAAAAAAGCGTCATAATTTTGCATTTTTTTGCTTTTTGATAAGAAAACTAGTTCTTGTAAATTATTGTCTAGCATTAAGACCCGTTTGCTGATACCAAACTTGAATATTTTTTTCTACTTAGGGCCAGTTGAACAAATATTTAATCCGTGGTTCAGCAATTTTAGCTCTTTTTTGGCTGAGGTTCAATGATGGTTCAGACATTGAATTGACTGTTATTAAATACTTGAACCTTGAACTATCGTTGAACTTCAGTAATTCAGCCAAAATCAGCCAGTAAAAATTTTTAACCACGGATCAAACGTTTACTTGCGACTTTTTTCCTTTGCATAAAATGTCACATAAGCGCTTATGTTGCACTCAAAGCCTAGTAAACCTAGTACATACTTCCTCGTGGAGTGAACAATCACCAGTGGAGAACGTGAATTTTTGATATTTCATATTGGTACAAACTTTGCGAACGTTTGACGTTACGAACTATCAACTGTTCAGCGAGAGTTCACGTACATTTTCCATGGAAATTGCTCGTGAATGAAAACTCTCCATACAGCTTCACGAGCAGGTTCACGGATGAACTAAAATGCAAGTACAAGTCAACTTAATTATGACCCATGTCATGAATCCATACAAAATTTACATTTTTGTGCACCCAGGAACGTGCCCATGAAGTTTTGAGGAGACAAAAGTGGAGAGTTTTTGCTTTTGGACAATTCCCGTGTAAAATGTATAATAAGGGCCTGATTATATGATTTGATTTTTCGGTTTTTTTGTGTTACGTCTTTTTGACACATTAAGTGAGGGGAGTAGAAATTTAGGGGGCACGAAGTGTAATGAAAGCACACAGAACAAATGATTACACTTTATCAGAACTTTGACGTTTATGATTTGACAAATTAGTAAAGGCTATGAATGGATATAAATTTTAAACAATGAAATTTAAATTTTGTTTTTTCGTTGAGTATTTACGGAGAAAAGTGTACCGAAAGACTTTCATACAATTTTCTTTCAGTTAGTGGTCTCTACAGATAATACAAATAATTCAACTTCTATTCTATTAGCAAAAAAAAATCTAACAAAATTATTGTATAAATCTTTAGAATACTTTTATTTTTTTCTAAATGCGACCACTTTTCAAAAAGATACAACTTTTCAATAAATTCTAAAAAAAAATAGAAAAAATGACTCCCTTAATTTTATTGACTAGTAAAATTTTGTTTCGACTAAACTAAAATTCACACTCAATCACAATCGTAAAACTAATGACTAGACCATTCTTTGAGTTTTTAATGCTTTCTTAAATAAAACTATAATTAGTAATCTGTCCAGTGCTATGTCCCCTTAGCTAAATTAAAAAAATGTTTCAGTAAAATTATAATAAATTCAAAATTAAACTTTATAAATTCAATATATCAAAAAATTTTGTATGTTGTATTTTGTGGCCCTTTTTCTAAAAGTTCTGGTAAGCCCACTAACACCCACTCTGCCCCTGCTCTTGGTGAATAGTTCTCAATTTCATTACAAAGAAAAAAAGTGGTCGTTTTGAATATCTATTTTTATATTTTAGAAGTCACTTGAGGCATTGTGGTGTTAAAAGTCAAACCATCACAACACACTCGCAAATCTGTTATCTGTTTCAATGAGAAATGTCAAAAAATCACTTTCTCTAATTGCGATTGTTTACTTCTCGAGGTAATATGTACGAGGTTTAAATTGTATATTTAAGCATTGTTTTAGCAAATGAGCCTAGGGCATTTAGAACTTATAAGATAAATTGAAGATAATATGTGTAAATGTGAAACACGCCTTTTAAGGTAGGTGGGACATTTCTTTTATTTTTATATAAAGAGGAATATAAATATTTTTTGCCATGTATAGATATTATATCAAGTATTCAAATACTGTATTTTCACTTCAAACTATTAAAAGAATTGTTTAAGGGAATTAAATTATCAAAATATCAACATGCAACTCAGTCGTACATTTATTTTCAAATATTTTAGTTTGAAAGTAGTACAGGTAAAATAGTACAGAATGGCCTTCGAATAAAAAAAAAATGGTACCACCATGAAACTTGGTGAAAACGTTGAATGTACCATGAGAATGAAGAATCAATAGATTTTATAAAATTTATTCATATGGAAAAGTGTTTTTTTTTGGGGAGTGGGGTTTTAATGGGATTATTACCATAAGACCTTGGACATAAGAACTTGGTTAAAATGTGTTCTAGGCTGTTAAAATGAAAAATCAAAAGAGCCTTAAAAAAATATCTATAGTAATTAAAGGGTAATAAAAGGTAATAAAAGGCTTTTATGGGTGCAAGAAAGTAATACTTTTTTCAAAAACAAATATTGTTTCCAAAACAAGTAACACCGCCTTAACTCAAACCCACGAATCACCCTTGATATTTTTGTAAAATTCTTTTATTGTTTTTTGAAGCTACAATCCTTTTCAAAGAATTTTAAAAAATAACACCACAAATTCATATTGCTTCAAAAAAGCACCCTTCCTTGCAAAATATTTTTATAGACTCTTTAGATTTTCCATTCTGTTAGTTCATAAAGCATTTTTACCAAGTTTCATGATGGTACAATTTTTTTGTTTTATTTATCCTATTTCATCTGTACTAAAGTAATTTTTTTAAATCTATGCAATAAAGTCACTTGATTTAAATATAAATTAATAGAATACATTTTAAAATTTGTAAACAGTCAAGAGTTAATATTAGTTTTGTTTTGTACATTTTGTATTTTTACCTTCGCTTATAAAAAAGGAGGATGTTAAATATAAAATAATACGGAGTTATATCAAACTGTTGTTGTATTTGACATGCTACTTTTTAGTAAGCGAAGATAAAAATGTACAAAAAAAAAACAGGGCCATTATTGGTGGTTTGTGGTTTTTAATAATTCTATTCTTGCCTAAACGGGGGAAAATAGACTCTTCTCAGAGACATTTTGTTCTTTGCTTGCGGCAAACAATTATGTTCTAACATCTTATCCCACTTTCTACACAATTTAAATTATAATTTTTCATTTAAAGTTTCAATTAATATTGTGAAAAAGTCTTTTTTAAGCAAGCTACATAGTTTATTTCTTATAATATGAAACCTTTAATTACTTGGGATGCAACGAAAACTTTTTGTATTTTTAACTAAAAACTATTTCACTTGAGTGCCACTACCGAACACATGCTCTCTGTTTTTTAATTGGAATAATTACACCATCAGCTGTGAATAATGTTTAAGACAACATAGATATAGATGCATAAAAATTCAGACACTGTGCTGGTTCTGTTTTATTTTACATTTATAGTCTCGAAGATATTTTTCATATTTTACAGAAAGAATTATAAAAACAATCCTCGTCCTTAAGAGCATGTACAAATTAACAATACCATTTCCTAAATAATTTAAATATATACATACAAATATATATATTTTAAATATTAATGTGATACCTATATTTGTTATTGGGTTAGGGTTAAGCGTGTAAGTTCTCGTATTTATTTTTTGTTTCTTGTTAAAGCCCTTTTGATCATTTTGTATGATTTTTTTTTATCTATACTAATGCCAGTGATAATAGTGCTGAAAAGTGCATAATTATTTATAACAAAAAAAAAATCCAGTGTTAAGTAAATGGGGTTAAATCATATATAAAAAAATAAATAATCGCATAAATATTAACCTTTTGTGGAGCACCTCCTCCTCGTTTTAAATCAATCCAAAATCGAGCAATATTTATAAGAAGACCCACAGCTGCTATGGCCAAAAATTTAATTTGCAGGTGTGTTCCAAGAATTTTAAGCAAAAGTTCAATTTTTGCCTTTAGAAATCCTCCAAGCAAAGCCAATTTCATGAGAGCCTTCCTCTTCTTCTTTTTTTTGCCACGAGTAACTATGAAATTTATTAATAAAAAAATAAATGTTTATTATTCTTGTATAGTGGCTGGAATCTATGGGGTTAGTATGAGTTTTAATGCTTTTTTTTATTTTATTAGTTATATATAAGACATGCCAAAAATATTGTCAAAGTTTTTATTTAAATATATACAAAAATTCAAATAAAAAATGTTTAATACAATTATTTCTAATAAATATTTGTTTTTCGCAAACATAATAAAAAAAAATTGTTTTAGGAAAAATTTAATACAAATTTGATTATTATAAAACAATACTAAAGTTATAAAATGATAATAAAATAATAAATTAATTTTTTTTTGAAAAATAACGGACTATCTTTTTTTTATATAGAAATTTATCAATGCATTGAGCATTGTAGTTTCACTATGTTAAATTCCTTTTGATAAACAATATATATTTTCTAAGGACTAAAACCTATATAAGTGAAAAAGAAGAAGAGTTAGAAAAAGAAAAAAAAATATAAGAGAAATAAAAGAAACATAATTTCATTGAATTTTTGAAAATATAACTTTCAAATAGTTTCTAAATTTTAATATTATTTATTATAAATTCAAAATCGCAGTTTTATTTTTTTAATTTTATAGTTATGTTCATCATAAATATGCAATGTTTTTGAAAAAAAAAATGAATGGTCCTAATAAGCAAAAATATAATATTCTATGAGGTCAATTCTCTATCATGATTTGAGTTTCCGCAATAATTTTTCATTTTTCCACTTCACTGACACGCGTAATGTGGTTCTAGAAAAACATATGTTAATTAAAGAGTACTTAATGAAAAATTACCTATGCCAGTTATCTGACATTTTTGTTTTTGTTTTTAATTTAAAAACAGGATAAAGCTACATAAATTTAGGTTTGGCTTTTTTTAAACAGCTAAAGACATCTTTTATTTGCAAGCTTTAGCTTGTTTTATCTTCGCAACAAAACCTATCCTTTACTCAAAATTTCATGCTTTAGCTGCTTTAGCTTTTTTAATTCACAAAGCCCATTTATTTGAATGAGATAAACGAGAATTGAGCCTAGGTAACGTACATAAGTCCATTTAGTAAGGAAAAACTTAACATTTCAAAGCTGAGCAAAAACATTCATTTTATAGTTTGAGGAAGAAAAATTTACATAAATCGTTTTAATTCAACTAAAATTTTAAAGTTCGTATTAGAAATTATAGCTATAATTATCATGGAAGGGGGGTCTATTTCTCCCCGTTCAAGCGGGAGAGGTAATTTTCTAGAAATTTGGCCAAAAACAGACAAAAATTATTTAAAAACAAACGGGAACATTTACAATGCCACGCTTAAGCTTTTTTTTAAAGTCATTATTCCATTCTATAATATGCTTTCGAAATTATGTTTTTATTTTAAATAGTTTTTGAAAAAATAATTTTTATCTTAAGAAATTATAATTTTTTGTTTTTTAGTTTTTAAGTTTTAAAATTATTTTTTTCAAAAACTATTTGAAATAAAAACTTTATTTAGAAAGCATATCTTAGAGTGAAATAGTGTCTTTAAAAAAACCTAAGGGGTGGCATTGTGTGTTCCCGTTTTTTTTTTTTTTAATAATTCGTTTTTCTATTTTGATTCAAATTTTGAGAAAATTACCCCTGCCGCCTAAACGGGGAAAAATAGACACCCCTCCTACACCATTTTGTTCTCGTTTAAATCTAATCTTTACCCTCAGATTGTTTTTTTGCGTTTTATAAGAATCACCGTAACACCATAATTAGTACCTTAAATTGAAAATAGGGAGACCATGGGGTGAAATAAAAATCCAAAAAAATTAGGAAAATTTTGTTTTTCTATGTAAAACAATTTGATGCCTATCCATCTCAGAATTTCAAGAAAAAAACAATATAAGGACCACCCTAGTGTACATACATTATGTATGCACATTATATTGGTCATTAAAAAAGGTCAACTTGGATGGGCCTAAATTTTCCCTGAATGGAAAAAAAATTTGTTTTGGGAATTCATGCAAAATCTGCCAAAAATCAGAGTAGAGGTTGGAAGTAGACAAGAATAAAATTCCATAGGAGAAGGTAATATTTCCACCCACATGGACAAGAGGGACAATTAAAACAAAAAAAACTATTTTTATTATTATAGTACACGCATCCCTTGGACTACTATTGTAGTCCATTTTAAAATGTCAATAATTTACCTGTGTATAACTTATACATTAAACCAATAACTATCGGTACTATACATTTTAACTCATTCATATTGAATAGAAAACTTAAATAAAAAATAATTGAGCTATTAAAAAAATTATATTCTAACTGTGGACTATTATAGTAGTCCACGCTTGTACTCCAGTAATAATAGAGCAATATAATTAAAAAACAACGACAACACCAACTGCACTAGTTTTGAAGCTTTTTGAAAAACCAAAGGCCCATTCGTATGGTTTATTTTTCATATAAAAAGTATTCCAAGTTATTCCATTTCATTTTGCAAAAAATTCTTATTAATGGTACCCCCAAAGAACCATTTTTTGCTTGCAATGTATAGGTACAATATTGAACTCGAGATTTTGATCAGATTTGTTATTCCGATGATAGAGAAGACCAAAAATGGCTGGATCGTTTTTCTTAAAACATGGAACAAAGTGGGTTTTGGTGATTTTGCCCAAACACTTTTTTCATTTTTTTTTAACTAAAACTAACGATACTTGCCATACAATTTTATTTAGCAATTTGAAAAAATTTAGTTTTTCGCAATAACGGCTCTACAACTTTCCTTTAAAAACAGTGGAATAAATTTCTATCAGTTCATGCTACCTGTGGATAGTACCTCCCAAAGAACTATTTTTTTTTATTTGCAATTTTATTCAAAATGGTTATTCTGATTTTAATAATATTTTTCAAACAGAAATTCTAGGCAAAACAAATATTTTCATTCAAATATTTTTCGGATTTTTGGAAAATGTTCAAAATTTGTTTTTTGAAAATCAACTATTTTGAATTTCGATTTTAATAAGACTTGGAACTAAAGGATTTATTAAATACTGTATTCTAGTATTAGTGCGAAAAACGATAAAAATTTGCAAATAGTAACTATTAAGAGTAAAAGTTTTTTTTTAATTTTTAATTTTCTCTTATCGGATCAACAGATTCATAAATTTTATTTTTTTTTTTTTCTCAAAAAACGGGTTGATAATTTTTTCTTTAAATTTTGTATTTATATGCACATAAGTAAATACTTAAGATTTGCATACCAAAACATTTCATTTAAAATGTTTTATAAACAAATATTTAAAAAAAAAAACGCTCCAAGGATTTAATTTTTGTATCCATACAGCCATATTCAATCAAGAATTAAGATGGCGTTCTTTTTTTCAGCGTCTTAAACATAAGAGCAAGTACGCGTGACCCAGTCGTGTATTTTATTTTATTTTTGGTATACCAAATTTCAACAAATTTGCTTACACCGATGATTCTAAATAAATAAATTGTATTGTGTTCAAACATTTTTAAACAAATAATTTTTTTTAATCAAAAATTTCGAAAAAAGCCATTATCGATTCTTGAAACTAGATACTTGAGGTTTTTAACAAGAAAATTTAATTTTATGTTAAAATAAATAAGAAGTGTAAGAACCTTAAGGAAAAATACACTAGTCATGGAAATTTTCTTCACCCAATTTTCGAAGTCTTACAAACCAATTAAAGGTACGAATTGTGTTGTTCCTATACATCGTGTAGTCGTCATAAAAATGAATTAAAAACAACTAATTTCGTCAACTTTTTTCACAGTTTCGCATTGGTTCGATATTTTTTTGATTGAAATGAAATAAAAAGTACATTTTTCCATTAGATTAATTTCTTTTATAAAAAAATTTCGAAGAAGTTCAATAAAAGCATAAGTATCAATTTTTTTCAAAAAGATTCAAAATTCTCAAAATAATGAACATTCGATATCACAAAAACGAGTTGACAATTTTTTTTGAAATTTAATTTTCATATGTGCATAAATAAATACTTAAGATTTGTATACCAAAATTTTCCTTTAAAAAGTTTTTAAGAACTTAAAAAATTGAAAAAAATATGATTTTAAGCGCTCCAAGGATTTAAAATTTGTTTTTCCATACAATTATATTCACTCAAGAATTGAGATTGGGTGCTTTTTTACAACTCAAACTATCGGAGGAGTTGTTTTAGCTAATTTAAGTATCGTGTTTCATGGTTTTAAATATATGTTTCTAATAATTTTCATGTGTTTATATACAATTATTGTCTTGACCCTCAGCTTCTTGAACATATGAACAAGTACGGGCGACCCAGTCATGCATTTAGTTTTATTTCTTCTGATAAAAAAAAATTACTCCATTTCAATCAAGCAAACTATCTAAATAGCGTTTGTGGTAGACATTTGGAGCATTTTTAAAATTCTCCAAATATGTATAATTTAAAAAAAAAAATGTCACCTTTGTCCCGAAAGGTCCTTTTCACGTAGAATTTTCATTGATACATCTAATTATTTTTGACAAAATCTCCTTCACAATCGATGGACTTAAGAATTCTGGACCCGATTAAGAAAAAGTACCAAAAGTGCCGTTTTTTTAATTCAAGACAAAAGCCGTCGTTTAAATTAATAATTATTTAAATTAAGCATATTCAGAATCTATTTTAAAGACATACATTTGTGAAACTGATTTAATTGTAAAGACCTGTAGTGAACGGAACATCTCGAGAGGTTTTCAAAATTTGACAAAAAAAACGCAACTAAAATTTATTAAGTCATTAAGACTTTGTTTTCATTTACTATTGAATATAAAACATTCATGATTTTAGCATAAGAGTTACGTAATTTTTATTGATCAAACAGGAAAACTGTATGCCTGTATAATTATTTTAGAAATTTAATTATTTATCTATCTTTCAATAAAACTAAGTTTTTATATGATTTTTTTTTATAAAATGATGTAGTTCGATGTTCAATATCTTAAGTTTTAAGTGAGCCAAATGAGATCCAAAATTTACTATTCATGCAGAAGATCAGATTTTTACTATCTAAGAACAGACCGTCACTTTCTAACTTTAAATATACAAAACATGCATTAAAAAAAAATCCTTATTAATTTTTCTAGCTTAATATAACATTTAATCTGATATAGTTTAAAATTTACTAAATTCTTAAAAAGAAAGAAGTTCGCTTTGATGCATCTCAAGAAGAAAATACAAAAAAAATAACAGCTTGAGAGCTCTTTAGTGCATAACACTGTACACTATCTCACAGTCGATAATGTAGTTCCATGCATGACACAAACCATTTTTATATCGTTTAATCTAGGCACCAACCTACGATATAAAAAAATCTAAAAACCAATACACGAACCGCAATACAAATGTTCGTCAAATTTTCTGTGTTGTTTAGAATGCATGAAAAAAACCTCCAAACAAAAAAAAAAAACTGTTCCAACCGTAGAATTTTCAAATAGAACAACGAAGAAGAAATAAATGTAGCCACAGGCATCACCCCCAAACACCCAAGGTACCTTCAAAACTCTCTACCATATTTGACTGGCCGTTTAATTTTCTTTCTCTTCCGTTTTTTCTTTTTCTTTCTGCCCTTTCCATTAACCACCACATATCCATGATCGTCATCGTCATCGTAGTCTTCAGCTCCCTCAAGGAAGTCACCAACAAATGACCAAAGTAAACTAAACACCGAATGATCTTGTTCGTACTCCCAGCTATCTTCTTCATAGTCATCATGTTGGCTACCACTTACACCCAATAAAGCCGGAATAGCTGTCAACATGGACTGCTGTTTCCGTTTTTTCGACTTTTTCTTTTTCTTTCCTTTCTTACGTTTCTTTTTTCCACCATGTCCATGGTCATTGTCAGTACCTTGCAGAAGCAAAACTTGTTGTGGTCTGGCTTCTTCTTCTTCTTCGTCATGCCACTGTTGTGGCTTTTTATGTGTGTTTTCAGGACTTTGTAGTAGAATTATCGAAGATGGTGTAATATGTGTCACTTGAGTTTCATAATATTCTTCACTATGCCCTTTATTACCCTTTTTTTTCTTTTTCTTCTTCTTTTTTTTCTTCTTACTCCCCTTCTTAATCTCACCTTCAACATCAACGAACTCGTCACTAAATTGAACATCTTCATCTCGGTCCACATCAGTGTAGTATTCTCGTCCTAGGAATCTGGAAAAACAAAATGTATCATAAGGACAGTAAAATATATTTTCTATTTCAAAAGCTCACCCATCAAATGTATATGCGAGATAATCCTTCATATAATTTGTACCTATTTCGATTTTCTTCAAAAGTGTTGATGGTTTTTCTTTGGTTAAATTTTCCGATTGGCTGTAGCCTCTCCGTTCTAGTGTTGCATTAAATTGTTGATCTGCTTCAACTGTAAAATTTAGATATATATTAATATACAAATAAAACTTATGTGAGTTGGGCAGGAGCTAGCTATACCAATAGAAACTAAAATGAATTCTTAAACGAAAGAGCTGACGTAAGAACTTTTTTTGATTTTTGATGGAATATTATGTAATTCAGTGCACTGAAGATGAGAAAGGTGGTTGAAACTTTTGAAATCTTTAAGAGAGTAGAAAAATGTGATGATCTTTTTAATCAGATCATACAACCGTCTCTTATGAGTCACTTAATAAGACAATGCAATTATCTTAGTTGTTTATGGTTTAATATAACAACGATAATTCTCAGTTAAACTTTTGTAACATTCAAATTGTCAGCTAAATCAAGAATTTTTCATTATAAACAAAATAGTGTCAACGCGCAAGGCATAAACACCAATGTACACAATGTTGCATGCGACACATTGATTAAATTCCGTTGTTAGTAAGAGTTTAATAGCAAATAACTAGCTATTACACGCTGTGTACCCAACGTAAATAATAATTAAAGAATTGACATAGATCCAAAACGGCAATGATGCTTGTTATCGTTTTCACATCTTTCTATTATATTTTAATTTCGTAATAACTTTAAAAAAAGAAGACGCGATAAAGAACCTTCTTTTCAACGAGAAGGTGTATAATGCAGTTTAAAAAAGTTACCTTTAAATTTTTGCCATTCCGAGTCCAGTTGATCACTCCACAAGTTCAATATACGTCCAGACTGCTGTCGTGCACAACTCCATGGTTGTGATTTTGCGGGGCAGAATACTAAATCTATGTATGGCGATACTTCTGAAATGACAAACAAAAAGGTTAGGCGTGTTTTTTTCATCAAAACTTTAATGTGTAATAGTAATTAAATTTTAAACCAGAGACAACAATAAGAGAAAGTATGAAAGAAACAATTCCGTAATGAGCCAAGAACTAATGTACCTAGGTGAAGAAAATGTGTATAAGTATATATGTAATTAGATAGGTATATTTTGAGTATATCAAATTTTAGGCCACCAAAAGAATAAATAAGAACATTCATTTCCTTAGCTAATAGATATGATGGTTTATTTTAATAAAAGAGCTTAGCTTTTTAGAAGTTAAGTTAAGATAATGAATAATTATACTTTATTCTTTGATAGTATCTTTTTTGTCTTACAGCATCGGCTTTTTGACATTTTGTAGGTGTGGGTTATCATCATTTGTAAGGTTTCATGATCTTTAGACGAAACACGTTTCGTTTTCTTGTCAGATCTTGCCAGCCTTAAGAAGAACTTTTACCAAGCATTATTTTTTGTTCTTACCCTCTTTGTAAGCCTTACGAATGTATGCAAAATTAATGTAAAGATAAAGTGTATGAAAAAGGGTGGACTGGTGAATTTCTTAATAAATACTTTAAGTCCTTATTTATGCTCAATTGATAGGTCCCTATTGTTAAAGTAATGCACATTATAATTTAAAATTTATTGAGTAAACTTTTATGAGCTATTGCAGGCATAATGATAACATCTGACATGAATAAAGGTATCAATCCATGCTTTGACTTTTGACATATGCAAGATTAAAGTAAATGGCATTCGAAATTAAATTACAAATATTACAAAAAAAAAACTAAAATCACTTCGATCATAATGTTGCTAGAAATATGTTGTTTTGTTACTATTACACATTTTGACTTGAAATGAAATTTCATCTCAATGAAAGTGTTTTTCAAAAAGAGGCTGGGTGTGACTCACACTGGTGATTTTGCATTGGTGTCCTTGGAAGCTAGAAGCTCGATATTATTTTGTTATTAAAAAATCACCAATTCAAGATCTTAAGGAGCATATAACACAAAGCTTCAAGTACTTGTAATACAATTGAATCCTTACAAGTGCAACAAATTTTTGTAACACAAAGCTACTAGTCAGCTGGCTCTTATTATTATGAGTGTTAAATTCTGTAATTTGCCTCTTTCTGTAACACAAAGCTACAAGCATAGAAAAAAACTAAATCCTACTTGTAGAATAATCGATGAAATCTTGTAGATGATTCAAGACTTGTAGGATGCGGAAAATTTATTGAATTAATACAAAAATACAATATCTTCAATCAATTGAAAATGCAATAATATTGTTATCGTGATTTTTGCTCACATTTTTTTTTACAAAATTAGTAACGAGTAGCAACTAAAAATACTGATATTGTTCTTTGAAACTTAGTTTAAATATTTCAAATAACTCTCCTAGAAACTCCCTGTTATAATTGAGGCCGTATGAGAGCCATAGTGGCCTAACTGTATTTTTTATTATTTTCAGTAGAGCTCAAATAAGAAACAGTTTATTTTCAAATACTTGCAGTTATAAAAATTCTTTAACACTTGCAATATGATTATTAATAAGTGTAAAACTATGGAGCTGTCAATTTTGATATACATTCAATTTTCAATTCAAATTTTATAATAAACTCAATTTCAATAAAATTGCAGCTAGGCCTTGGTTCTCACGGCCTCAATTTACCTACTTACCTTACTTACTTACTTACTTACTTACTTTACCTAAGAAATATTATTTTTATTTAAGCGTGTTTTTCAAACTTCTTTTGGGTTAGATAAGAAGTGAAATAAATTAAGCTTTTTTTCGGAGACTTAAAGAATTATCAAAAAGATTTGAACTGAGTTTTTGAAGAAGAAAGTTAGTGTACTTTTGGGACAGATTGCAAATTTAAATAATCCCGAGTTGTTACATAGACTCAAAAATAACAAAAAAACATTTTTTTTTTCATTTTCTAACGGGAAGATTTCGAAAACCAGACGAAGAATTTAAATTTTGCAGCAAAACTGATCTTAAGAATGACGTTAATAAAACATAATTACTAAGGGTGCCTAGAATTTTACTTTTCATTCATTTCATTGGTAAACCCATCGCAAATGAAAATCAAATTGATGGGAAACTCAATATGCCATCTAGTAATAAATTTTGTGTACCTCCTTTAAAAATTGTATACAATGATGTAGCGTCATATTTATTCTTTATTTAAAGACTTTAACCTTAAAGATCAGACGGTTAAAATCGAAGTTATATGCAAAATGGAATTTTCTACATTTGATCTTGTCAGTCGGTGGCCGACGCGACGGCGAAAAACTACTCCACTCTTTGTCAGAAGAATAGAATGCTTAACAAGTGCTGGGAAACTTTCGTGTTCAGCACCTGTTAAGTTTTTTTTGTGTTACAGAAGTAATCTACGCTTGTAAGACTTACGTTATCCTGCAAGTGGCTCTTGACTTGTAGACTTATAGCTTTGTGTTATAGGCCCATGGTGTTTAATCAATTGAAGACCAAAGGTTGATTTGCCTTCGAGACAAAACTATTGTTTAATAATTTTTTCTTAGTTCTTTTTTCTTATAAAAATTGTCCGTAACAACAATTTGCATCATTTTTAATTATCAAAACTCATATTGATTGGTTTATTAAGTATCCTATTTCATTTCAATGTTTATAAATTATCTATTGATAGATGTAAGTCACAATAAGGGTGATGGAGAACTAAAAATGTTGAAGGAACTTGCGAACGAAGTATTTCCTGGGTCACACGGCAATGTACCGTACGTTTTTTTGCAGTATAAATACAAACAGCAGTTTAAAACCATCATCATGACAACTCCCCTCTCCCCTCCCCCCAAAAGAACTCAAACAGTTACGCAAGAAATGATAAGAAAATCAAAAAATATTTTCTATTTTAAAATATAATTTTAAAAATTTTCTATTTATTGCTTTGGAAAAGACTCTTAATTTATTACTTTTATAAAATAAAATCAACATTTCAAAACCATTGACTGCATAATATTGTTTATTTAATAGCAATTTATGGCGTATTTTTACGATTGGCAAACTGCCGTAAGCTATTTTGTGGCATTTTCTATATGTACCTATAGTTCAGCTGGCGAGGCATGATAGAGAAAAAATAGGCAATCATTCTATTCATTACTACTACGGTCTTATTGGTGAAATTAATAAACTTATTATTTTTGAATAATTTTGACCATTTCCGCATTCCACTGGGTAACTGAATAGATTTATTTTTTGATTTATAACCAATTTGGTAGAACTACATTTGTGGCCAATATACCCTCGCTAGTGCCAAAACAATTTTTAATATAGTTTTAAACTATTTTGGCTATGCAAATTTTGCTTAACATATGGAGGAAATTATTTCCAATAAAAAAAGGATAAGTTTAAAATGAATCGTTCATATTTGGCAAATTGAAAGGGATACAAAAAATTATATTCCATAGAACCCAGAAAAAGATGTTTAGATTGAATCTGAATTTACAAAAGGATTTTTAGCTTGTCTTAAATTTTTACTGGTTCCTAAAATTGTATTAATTTACTTTTTGTAGATTTCCATAGTTATCAATTAAATCATCAATTTTATTTGAAAAATACATATTTAAATACATTAGAACCTGCCAGTTTTTCAGAATTATTTTTCAACTCATTTATTTTTTGGAGACAAATGTTGTCCCTTTTCAAAATTATTTATTTTGTGTACACTTAAAAAATATCTTAAATTAATCCTAAATTTACAAATATTTAACACATTTTTGGAACGTTCGAACACTCTGTTCTTGATCTGGATTAATTTTATTTTGATCTGCGGTCAATAATGTTAACGGTTATTGCTTTAGAAAAAAAAAATGTGGAAGCTATGAATTTGTGTTTTAGACTACAGCTAGCTAGTTCCAACAATTTTTGTTCGATTAAGAAGAAAATTATCTTCTCTTATTTCTTATTGATTATTTTGAAACATCAGACATAAAATGCAAACTGTCGATAAAAATTGTCTTCGAACAATACAAAATGTGAGAGCAATGTACAATTTTCAGATTACCATCCTTGCAACCTATATATTTTTTTAAGCGCACACTAGAAAATCAATACAAAATATTTTTGGTGCACACAAGGCACGACCACGATTCCATAATCAAAATCGGGAGTGGACAAAATTCTGGTTACGAAAATCAGCTTTTCAAAAGAAATATATGTCTTTAAAAATTCTGCTTCTTTCAGTTCTTTTTATTAAAATGTCTCTCTGTAATTTAAAACTAAAAACATCCAAATCCTGTTTATTCCGTTTTTTCTCAAGTAACTTATTTATAAACGAAAATAAATAAACAAAAATAATTTTTCAACTAGGGAAAAAATAATAATATTTCACATTTAAAAAAAAAAAATGCTCTTTCTACATTCCACCCATTTTTACAAACCATCTTTTTAGTATTGGTAAAAATAAAATTAGGAAAATCAAAATTTCGAAGATAAAATTTTGCAAAACGAATTTTGGATTTGTCATAATTTTGACAACAGCTCTTAGAAATATAAAAAAAACACCGAGTTTCCCGGTGACCACGCTCGATGCAATTCGCAGCGAAACGTTCGGGGTGAGTACTGTATTGAACTCGCTAAATATTAAATATTTATAACGCGGCTAATCCGAAAAGTTTAAAATGTCAAATATGCATTTATAGTAAAATATGCTAAAATATGAACTAACGATTGAATACCATTTTAAAGTTTAAGGTCTATGACAAAAAAAACTATGCGATTCATGGAAATCCTAGCTCTATTAATTAATATTATTTATTTGTCTTAGCTTTCACATTTGTCAATTTAATAGAAATCACTCGAAGAACAACGAAGTCGACATTTTTTTGAAATATCCTGTTTTGAAAATATCAACGAATTCCCCTAAAATCACTATTTTGCAGAGCAGTACAAAATTTGTTTCATGAATCAACATCGCACCTATCCTAAAATAAAATTTGAAAATTACTGGCTTGACAGATGGGGGACAAATTATATTTTGACGATTCACCAGGTTCTTTATTAAAAGAAAAATATTTAACTCACTCAAATTTCTTTAATTTCCCCGTTTCAACAAATTTTATTAAAAACAAAAAAAAATGTCAAAGGAGCTGCGGTCCCATCGTTGGAACACTCTATGACCTTTGCCATTCTAGTCTTAATGGAAACTATGTTCTTTTTGGTATGGGTGTAAATCCATATCTTGTCCAGGAAAAGTGTTATAGCCTTATAAGTGTTATAGCTTAGCACAACAGTTAATGGGCTATAATACTTTTATTTCCTTGCACTATAGATACAGACTTATGCCCATATAAAAACTAATAGCACTCGTTGAGAGCCTTCTAATAGGACTCTCAATATTACTCGCTAAATACCCGATTTCACAACTACCCGGGTACCCGGTAAACACATTTTTCCATCAATCATGCTTTCTATGAAGAATTATTAACCGATTCTTATTGTTGTGATCAACACGTCAATCATTATATTTTGTGTCTGCATCTTCCAGCTAAGAACTTTATTTAAACAGCAGGTGTGTAACAATTTGTAAAAAAGACTCTCTACTAACAAGTCGACATCTTTAAAGATTGCCAACATATTTACATAAAATTCCATACCTGCTCGTATGCAAACTTTAACTTGGCACGTCTATTTTACATCTGTGCACAATCAAATGTTCCATTAAAAGACATGCATACCTGTTAAAGGTCATTCAGAGGCAATTTGTTAAGCTTCTTTATTTCCACCTGATATCTGACGATATTATGTTTACTCTTCTCAAGGAATTTACAAACAATGCTTTTTCCAAGTAGTTGTAAAAAATGTCATTTTTCAAAACTTTCTATCACAAATGTGATCATGTCCCGGTAGATTCCTGCGCAAAAGATTACAATCAAATGGGTCTGTCTAATACTGCTAACCATAACCATTAATATACCATCATCCACCCAACTATTCCATCAGGTATATGCATTTAAAATCCTTAGAGACCTCTTTAGACGTGCACATAGAATACCAAATGAAGCATCATCTCCCAACGAATTCACTGGCCAAATCTTCTATCCAAATAAATTGAATCAACAATGAAAAAAAAAATATAAACTTTCACTCAATGTTTGGGATTTGGTAAGTTTGCTTTTGTTGAACAGCATCGTAGATGACATTAATTTTATTGTCTCCTTTGGATGAAGAACTAAAGATGTGAATATGCGGGCGGAAGGCACGTGATGCATTCCTTGGCAAACATAAGGCCATAAGTGTCTTCGTTTTCCCTTGTCACGATTTGACCTTTCCAAGAAGCTGAAATTCAGCCAACCATACGAGATAAGCTATAAGTTGTAGCAACAGGCGTCAGTAGACTTATCCCATTAAAACAGAAGACTAAGGTCTTCCTCTAATCTAACAACGTGCATTCCACTATCGAGATGCTAAAAGCCTCTAAGAGGCTTCATTTGTACTTAATGCTATTCATAAACATCTACTGCCATTTTTAAGGTCTTAACGCAAATTAATATTATAAGCTTCCGGTGTCGCTATAGTGACGTAAAGTTAAAGATAAAAAAAACCTTAACTGCCGGTAGACAACTTATAGAAAAACAATAATTATTGGTTAGTATTTCTAGCTAGTTAACGCCAATCCATTTCACCGGTCTCCATCACCAGAAGAGTGAAAGTTATCATCTTCTTTTAACTAAGATAGCTGACTGGCTAGTATACTCGTAGTTGGTAGAAAGAAAAGAAAGAAAAAAATCAGCAAGCCTGGATTGAAAGGTAAACACAAATAAACCATCAGCATCCGTGGTTGGTTTATGTATCTCTGTTGGCCTAGAGCCAGCTACAGAGAAGACTGCTTCTTCTTCGTCCTCAACTCAAATGCTGGGAATAACATTGCCAACGAGGAATTTCTACTTCTCTAGGTCGCCATAGTGCGAACCCGGTTTCCAAGACTGTTTCCAAGTTGCATTCGTAGCTATATAGAGATAGACAAATGTGGTTGCACATTTTGGCGCGACATGCCATCAAATAGAAAACACTACGTTGCGAGATCCAAATGGACTTGCCATTGAGAAAGTTGTTGTTGATGAAATGAATTAAGTGTTTTATTTGTGATTGCGTAGGTAATGGGCAAGTGGAGTACTATAGAAGATGAAAATTAAGTTGGGCTAATGTTATCTTGGTTAGTGGTGAAATATAACAACTTGGAAAATAAAAAACAGTTATTGTTAAGTCGCTGCAATATACACAATATGATTAAAGCAATTAGCCAGCTTATGTGCTATTTTGCAACGAAAAATATTTTGTTTACTTTCACGCATTATTTTGAAAATAGTAAATCATACACTGAAAGTTAACACTTATTATAGTTAATAAGGAAGGTAAGGTACCTCCTACATGCAATTTTATGTTAGATGGTAATTACTTGCAATGGAATTCAACAAGTTTGTTTTAAAGAGTTTTTAAGAGTTTCGGGCATAAATTTAAGTCTGACACTCGTTTAAAAACGCATAACGATTTCATCCAAAAGGCAATTTTTTTTTTATTTTTTATATTTTGGACTGGAGAATGTCATATTTCCAAGCGAAATCTTTTGTTTTCTCTACAAAATATTTCTACTTAAGCTGTTTAACACTTCAAGAGAAAGACCTCCTACGACTCATTACAATTTAGTTAGCAGTGAGGGACTGTTTTATTATTATTTATTTGGTGTTATTCTGAAAAAGTTTTTTTAAAAAAGGCCTATTTGCTGAAACATAACTTAAATATTTAAGTGACACATAACCGCTTATGTGGCAATTTACATGAAAATTTTGTATCCCCAAGAAATTTCCTTTATTTTCAATTGCTTTCTCATTGAGAGATATTTAATTCGTCAAATTTTATTTTGGTCTGAGATTTATTTTTAAAAATTAAATTTTTATATCTTTTGGTGAGATTTATCATTTAACTTTAAGAATAAGGTTTTTTTTTTTTTTTTTTTCTTAAATAAAGGAAAATGATCGACCTAAAACCATTATCAAAAATGTTATATTCACTCCAAGAAATAAAAGCGGTGCTGTGTGAAATATTTCTGTTCTTCACAGAATCAGAACTCATAGACTGAAATCGTCAATGATGAGCCTCGTTATGAACATATAAGAATTGATTCTCCGTTCTGATAAATAGGTAGAGGTATGACGATGAGGATGACGACGTGACAAGGATGACTCGGTGTCATCTCGCTGACCTCTTGCCGTGGTTTTCAGTATCGTCTCACTATGGTCTCGCTATGGTCTCACTATGCTCATTTATACAGGTATCAGATTTGGTTGGTTTTTTCACTTAATTCTCATCATGACATTAACATAAAATTTATGGCATTGAGCATGTTTTGCTCGTTTTGGTCTCGTTAACTCACCAAATTTTTTTCAAAATAAATTATTTTAAAAGATTAAAATATGCTGAGACCGTGGTTAAAAGACCATCTATGGTTTTCAGTGTCGTGGCCATTATGATCGTCTAATGTGATCTCGCCGTGTCTTTTTAAAGTCTCGCTTCGGTCTTGCCATGACATCTACATGAGTTTTTTCTCATTATGAACATCTTATTATCGTCTCGCTTTGGTCTCGGGTTAGTCTTACTGTAGCCTCGCCAAGTTTCGACTATTATAGTAATAGAATAAAAAGAATAAGAAGAATAAGAAGAAGAAGAAGAAGAAGAAGAAGAAGAAGAAGAAGAAGAAGAAGAAGAAGAAGAAGAAGAAGAAGAAGAAGAAGAAGAAGAAGAAGAAGAAGAAGAAGAAGAAGAAGAAGAAGAAGAAGAAGAAGAAGAAGAAGAAGAAGAAGAAGAAGAAGAAGAAGAAGAAGAAGAAGAAGAAGAAGAAGAAGAAGAAGAAGAAGAAGAAGAAGAAGATGCGACAATAAGATGCGAGAAAATCTTGTGTAAATGCATACAGCGAGAATCCGATTAGGCTAACACCATGGTCAGAAATGAGAAAACCACGTGTAAATGACCATGGTGAGACGAATGCCATGGTAACAAATAAAAAACCACGTGAAAAAATCCCTCGGCAAGATGACGCCAAGAAATCATCATTATTGCCATCGGTCAATTGTCGTCACGTCGTTGTGACCGTCCTTGTCAGGGCCATCGATCTTTGTTAGTGATGAAATGTTTCGACTTGCGAGGTTTTAATGTACGAGAATTTGAACACAGCCCAAACAGGTGCATGTCGGCTCTTAGACCAATAAGAGTAATTCACCATCACTGCAATTCCATTAAACTTTGCTTGAGGAGTTTTAAACAATGACTCATAAAACAAAATTCCTTGAATTTGCAATAGTAGAGTTTTTAATGGGCAAACAAAAATAATATTTTTTTCTATCACCGATAAGTGATCAGTGGTTGACCGAAAACTAAACATAATCAAAATAAAAAGTTCTCACTGAGAGAAACTGAAAAAAAAACTTCTTTTTTTTTTTTAAATCTCGGCACGTAAACCAAATTTTAAGGACCTTTCAAAAAGTTGATTATTTCCGACCATTGATTTAATTATTTTCAGGTGCAAGGCTTAATAAAAATAATAAGATGTGTTTTTTTGTTTCATTTTGTTTTTTTAGAACTAAAAATAACGGTAGTACCTCAAAGCATAATGGTTAGTCCGTTGACTGTGATGTTGAAGGTATGGGTTCGATTTCCAGCCACTGCCACCTTAAAACAAAAATGTTTTTCCGAGGTACTGCCTCTTGCGAGGAACTGACAAATCTTCTAAGAGTAAATACTTGTCATGAAAAAGTGCTTCTCGTCTAGCTGTTCGGACTTGCAAAAAATTGTAGGTGCCCTACTCCGTTCCTTCCAACATCACGCACTCAGGAATGGTTGAGAGTCAGAAGGCTCTTGTTCTCCACGAGCTGTTGCACCACAATTGTCTTGAAAAAAATTCAATACATTTATTTTAGTAATGGCTACCTTTGAACGGGAAACCCTTATACAAAAAATGGTTATAAGTGGTACCTCCCAAAGAATCAGTTTTCTTTTACATTCGATTTTCTTCAAAACGGTAGTTCTGATTTAAATACTTTTTCTACGCTGAAGCTTCTAAATAAAATATAATTTATTTTAAACAAATTTTCACAAAAATATTGTATGGATTTTTTACAAAAATTTTCAAATTTGCAAAAAAATATTTTTTGGATTTAAAAAAAAAAAATATTTTTTTTTTAATCAAATGTTTTGAAAACTACATGGTTAATTTTTATAAAACTCAGTATTTAAGGGCTGTTTTTACGACCATTAAAATTGATGTTTTATTAAAAAATAAAATGTTCAAAAACAAGTCGAATTTTGGAATTTCTAAAAAAAAGTTTTTTTTTTTAATATCAAAATCTCAAAAATTAGTTGACAACTTTTTTGAAAATTTATTTTTGTATGCACATAAATAAGCTCTTTAAATTTTTATACCAAACGTTTTCCTTCTTTTAATAAATTTATTGTAAAGAAATATTTTTAATAAAAGACGCTGCAACGATTTTAATTTTTCTCTTCTTTACAATCATATACGATCAAGAATTAAGATCGTATTTCTTTTTCATCTCAAACTCCCAAAATCTCTTTATTTGATGCTTTTATATTACTCTCTAATTTCCATGTCCTTATATATAATTTTCTTGAACCCTAGCGTCTTGAACATAAGACCCAGTCGTCCATTTTGTTTACATATATTCCATTTCCATAAATTTTTTTTTCTATGCAAAAGCTTCTTTAAAATGTTATTGTGTTCCAAATATTTTCAAATAAAAATAATTCCAAATATTTTTCTTTGAAAACTATCACCCCTGTTCTGATTTCCGTTCGGAATCAAATCCGTACACGAAATTAGCTTCCGTACGAATTCAAAAACCATATTCTAAATTTAGTATAAATTGACTTCTACAATAATCGGTATACAAACCTGTTTTTCTTTCGAAATCCGTAAAAAAATTCGGAACGTCAAACGAATGGATTTTTTAGTGAATTGGAATTCATAACAGGGGTGTATATATTTTTAAAAACCCATTCCACTTTTTAGAATATTTTAAGAAAAAAAATACCTACTTTTATGAGAAAATAACCTTCCATACAAATTTTAAAAAGCCGTTGAGTAAATTATTTTCTTTTTCTTATAAATAATTTAATACGATTTTAATAAAACTTTTTCTGATGTATTCAAAAATTATTGCGATCTTCTGCCAAAAAATATATAAAAATTTACACTTTGCTCTTTTTGTATATTGATTTTTCTCTGAACGAATTTATATATTTTTTTAAATACAAATTTCAACTAAGACGAAATAATATTGCTTAGCAAAAAATAGTTATTTTATTTGATTCGGTATCGTAAAAAAAGGGTTGACATTTTTTTTTTAAATTTTTATATTCACATAAATATATGTTTTCTAAACATTTGCATTCCAAAATTTGTACTTAAAATATTTTTTTTAAACTGCTGAAAAGATTTTTAGTTTTTTTTTCAGTGATACTTTGATCGAGAATTTATATGACATTCTCTTTTCTCAACTTAAAATATTATTAAGGCAATTGTTTTTTATTTAAATATTGTATATAATGCTCCCTTAAAACATTTTTCTTTCATAATTTGAATATTTTTATATATAAGTTTTTTAAACAATAATCCTGTTAACACAATTGTGCATTTTATTAATATGATCCTGGGCGAGTTTTTCAACTAAATTTTCAACATTTTTGACTGTGAAAATTATTTGGAGCCTTTATATATGAATATAGAATAGTTTGTATAAATTGATTAACGCTTTTAAACCATATTGAAATTTAAACGATACCACCTTCAAAGTATCCGAGACAAGGCAAGACCATATTTCTCGACTGAAATCTACCAAGAATCTTGGTGATCTCATTGGTCTTGGCAAATGACAATATAAAAATATAGTTTCAATTTATACAATTGAACTATTTTAGTTTGAGTACTCTAGGTTAATATTTCTTTCATTGGAAACACAATAAATCAAGCAATATCGAGACGGTCCAGAGACGAGACATTAGTGAAATTTTTTACTTAAGTGACACTGATTGTAGGACGAGATTCATAAAAGCCGTTTTTTCTTATTTTTAATAAACTATTATCTTTCATATCTGCAATAAATGCAAATAAAAATAACACGAGGAGTTCTTACTTAGAACTGGCTATACTATTGATGCACCTTCTACAGATTCTAATCTTTTTTTTTTCTATTCATTTACGTTTTTATTTATTTTTAACACACAGTTTTTCGCTAATTCGTATTTGTGAAGTGAGGCGTTAAGGTTTCAATAATTAAATTTAAAAACTTTTTTTAAAATTCATTAAATGACTAATAGCTATTTTGTTGACCCAACCTCCAAATACTTTATAAAAAAAAAGCTCATTCTATGAAACTCGTTTCTTAGTTGATACCAAACAAATTGGATCAAAAGAAAGCTGCACTAAACTCCTTTACCATCTATTTAAAGCATAACAAAACAAACAAATATAATACACAATTTATTCACCTTTAAAAATAAAATGACATAATCCAGTTTGAAATTAATTTGAAATTTTGTATGACTGCCTGCATCTGCATTTCATGTGCATGCCATATAAACTTATAAAAATGTCAGCTTTTGATATGAAATTAAAATGTGCTTCTGAATCATATTTTTTTCCAATTTTATAAACGTGACTTTCCGGGTGTAACACTCTAAATTTAATTCAAATTTATTGTCTTAATGGTGAGTGAAAGCTTATTTGTACTGTCAATCAATAAATTAAAATGAAATTATTAATCAGATCAGGTAAATCTTGAAAATTGCATAAACTCTGTGCGGACTTCTCTTAATTCTTTTTCTATCTCAGACACGTCTATGCGAATCAAAAGAGTCAATGGACGAACTTCTCTCTTTAATTACATTCATAAAGTTTATGTTTTTAATTTAAATTCTCCGCAGCTTCATTCGAATATTCCATCTAATTAATTCAAACCAGATAATGTATTTGCAGAGAAAGCTGCCTCAATTTGTTTAAAGTTTTATTCAATATTGAATTTCAATCGCGTGAAATAAAAACAGGTGCTACTATGCAATGCCAAAAGCATGTTTAAAATTATTACTCTTTGATAATAATTTTCATAACAATGCTGATTGAAATGGATAAAAAATTATATTTTTTTTTGACATTGCACTTCCATGCTCACCGCTAAGGTTGTTTACTTTAGTTAATAGACACACCTACTACCAAAACTTGCTTAAGGTATTGACACTAGTGAGATATTATGTATTCAAGCTATTGAATTACATAAGTATTATTTACTTTGAACCAACCACTGAACATCAAAAGGCGGGAAAGGTTTTGCCTTTCTCTTTGAGACTGCAAGATTTATGGCCATATAAAACTACATAAATAATCGTTAAATGAAGTGCTTAAACTTGACGATAAAATCAATTGAAATTGCGGTAACATTCAGTTTTATGTATTCCATGGTTGCTAACAATGGTTCTTGACCGAAGTTAGTTCCTCGTTGATTATTTTATGATATGCTTACATACACATAATGCGAAAATTAAATCTTTTAATTTTAAAATTATTTGCATTCAGAAATTGAAAAACATCTTAATTTTTACCGGAACAGGTAAGATTCTAAAATTATTTTAATGAAATAAAAATTCTGCACAAAGAATATTTTGAAATTTGAGGGAATATTATGGACCATGATATTCCCTTAAATTTTTACTGTTTATTTATAAAAAATTAAGAGTAAATTTAATTTTTCTTAGATAAATGAATATTTGGGATACATAAAAAAGAATAAATAGTAATTTATAATTTTTATTTAGATGAATTATGTTTTTAGTGTTGTAGGTATATTTGTATACTATTTAATGTTTTTATGTTGTGTGTATGCAGAATTTAGTTTATTGTATCTATGTTGTAAATTGTTATTCAAAAATAGCAAAAATAGCAACCACATAAATCTTGTTTGGTGACCCCACAACTGGGCCACCGTTTTCATTGCATAACTTGTTTAATATGTAGATGCAAATAAATAAGCGATAAAGGCTTTGTAGGCATACCCTCTAGTCTAGGCAATTTTTTGACTGATTTTGAGATGCGCATACTTGTCCATTAGAAACATGTTTGGATGTCACATTCCAGTGGGGTTTTTGTGGCTTTCTCCGCAAGACATGGGGTGTCGCATGGAGGTCAACATCTGCTCATGAAACCGGACATCTTCTTTGAATTAAACTCAACAGATATTTGATCTGACTACTAAACAAGCAATAATTTGGTGTGGAAAGTACCTACCTACCGTTAACTAGAATAAAATAATTATTAAAATCTTCTTAAAATTGTTAAGAACTTTTATGTGCTCACTTTCACAATATTAATTATGTTTTTAAACAAAAAATTATATTCTTAAAAATTTACTTATATTTTTTTTTGTATGAAATGTTCAAATTAGTAAAATTTTTCTTGCCATTTTCAAAGAAAATCGAAAATACAAAAATGGTTCTTTGGGAGGTACCATTAAGACCCCCTTTTTTTTAAAAAAGATTTCCCACACTAAGGTAGCTTTTACTAAAATTCATTTATTGGATTTATCTAAAAAAAATTGGAGAGCCCTTTTATAGAAAAAAAAAAATTGTTAAATTTCTTTAAACAAAAAAATGGTAGGTACATATGTCTCTTATTATTTTTGATTCTAAAAAAAATTTTTTCACGAGAACAGATAGGCAAACAACATTGTAATGAAAAGTCTAAACAAAATCTGGAGTTCAATTCTTTTAACGAAAACAAAACTTTCTTGGAACCTTTGTGCATTTTGCAAGTAAAATTAATAATATAACTCACGTGGGCTTCTAAGCCACAAGTGTAGAATTTTTCAGTGTAATTTAAGGTGATTCACGTAAAATCTGCCAAAAAAATAAGAACATGAATGTTGGAAGTAGAAAAGAAAAAAAACCATGGGTTGGGGCTATATTTCCCCCCACTTGCGCTGGAGAGACAATTAAAAAAATATATATATTAAATAATTGAAAATCAACGGCATCACTTACAGTATTGTTTTGCAGGTTTTTTGAAAACCCATTCTTATGGTTTATTTTCAAATTAAGTTTTTTTTCAAGAACACTTTTGCAAAAAATTGTTTCAACTCAATATTTGGAAGAAAAATTAAATTTTTTACTTTTTTATTTTTTTCATTTGCAAACAATATTTGTTGAGCCTATTTATTAAAAGAACTTAATTTGAAAAAAATTTCATAACAATTAGGACCGCTGACTTTCCAGAAAGCTACAAAAAATAATACTCTCAGTAATGGTGGTGTTTTTTAATTAATTGTTTTCTATTTAGTTTAATTCTTTTATAAAACTTACCTTACTGTCCGAGTGGGGGGAAATATTACACCTGTTCTGATTTTTTTTTTGCAGACTTTACGCAAATTTCGTAGAATTCAAAAAAAGGAAATTAAATTTACCCCTACAGCGACTACAGTGACAGTATAGGGGATGAAAATAAAAATCTGAAAAAATTACAGATTTTTTTTTACTTCATTTAAAATCGATTTAGGTCCATCCGAGACGACCTTCTTTAACAACCAGCCTGTATTAGGCACATATAATGTATACTGATATTAAATATTCATTTTAAGATCTTAACTTTTTCTATATCAAATGTGGAACAGTTAATTTTTTGAATAGATAATGTAGTTCACTATGGCGTATGTGGAATTTTTGTTTTTGAAATAATAAATAAATATAATAGGTTAGGTTAGGTTGGAAGTGGTGATGATACAAGCATAAACTGCATTATCTCACTCAAATCTCCGTGGATCCATTGCGCTCCCCAGGATCAACTGGATTGAGGGGATTTTAGGTGTGGGAACCATTTTTGAACCATCCTGAATTCTGAATGAATTTTAAAATATTCTTCAGTGGCAATGAAGAGAACTTGCCCATTTCATCGAAAAAAAGTATTCTCCGAGGGCTTCTTTCCTGATATTTAGCTAAGCTCAAAGAAAATAGGATGAGCCCTCCTCTGCCTCTTCATCTTGGCACATGAGTCCGATGGACTGAGAACCATTCTTCTTATGTGGGTTTCGATTGAGCTGTGGCCCGTTAAGACTCCAACCCAGGTGTTAAAATTGAGGCCTGTTTATTTTAAGTAATTATTCAGTTCGATTCTTTAAAACATTTGGCCATTAATTTCTTGAAACCCGACAAGTTTCAATTGATGACCATCGGACGTCAGCAGCTTCAACGAAATTCTGGTGAATTCTGCCTTTTTCTTGCTTAAGAGGCACAAGTATCGAGGATTGATTGAGGCTTGAATCAAGAGATGATTTGTTTTTGGCCAGTTCATCTACTATTCCGTTCCCAAAAATATCACTATATCCTGGGATTAATTTCAAGGTAAAAGTATTTTTGTTGCACCTAGAGATCTCAGCTCAATTGGACAACGTTCTACCAGTTTCGAATTTATACGAGTAGTGATTGAGCAAAAAGCTTTGATTGCCATTTGGCTGTCTATGAAGATGTCAATGGTTGGGACCTCATCTTTTGCCAAGATATAATACAAAGATGGATATATATGTATAATACAAAAATCATAGATTTTTAATTTTTTTCTTAATTGTCCATAAATCTTTTCTGATAATAGATAGGATCAAGACAAGCTTTAAGAAAAAAAAGTAGAGGTTTAAGGCCTTAACATGAAATGTTTAAAAAGCCATTTGAACTCAAAACTGCAGAGATAATTCCATTAAAAATTTACCTTTCCTCGTCTTTTTTTGTAGCTATTGGCCAAAAGCCTATTTTTGGCACTATATGACTAATTTAACACTCTTTGCATTAATTAGGCGTTTTCTTTGGAGGTGGCGAAGCGCTTGCAAGTACATTTTCAGGTTTTTTCAATGGAACACATCAAACTGCTTTCCCATGTAAAATGTATCTACTCGCCATGAGAGCATGTGCAGTTGATAGTACTAGAATAGGGTTTTCATCCACTCACAAGTACCTTACCACCTCCAAAGGAAAACGGCTATTATCAAGTTTTATATTAATCGAACCAGCTTCTTAGTCCGTTGGTTTGAAAGCATTTAAAAACAACCGGAAAACAAAATTGCGTACGTAATTGTCAAATTTGGCTTAATTTTCAAGTTATAGGAAAAATATTTAAAAGAAGCCAGTGTTACCATTCCCTCAGTCATGCAAGGGTGAATTTAGTGGCCTTTTTCGGTCGTAATCATGTTTATGCCCAAAAAAATGCTACTTGCTCTAATGTTCAAGTTGCTTGAAATAAAGAGCTTTAAAAATATGAAAGTTTATTAAAAAATAGAAAAAATATTTTTAAAAACTACATTTAAAACGATACTCTGATTGTATAAATATTTAGTAAAATCCCTTAGAGCTTAAAAGCTAGGAAGCCGTCTGATTTCTTGAAAAAACTAATTTTTTTTAATATTTTGGTAAAATTTTTAAAAGAAGTTTTGATATGCCAATTTTTAATGTGTATTTAAACATATTTATAAACCCAATTTCCAAAAAAAAAACATGAATCCGCTTTTGAAATATTAAGTTTTCAAAAAAAAAAAATATTTTAAATTATTTAAAATATATATATAAACAGTGGTGGTCCAGTATAACGAATGATATAATGTTGAAAGTCCATTCGCTATATCGAAATTTCGTTATATTGAACACGTTTTATCTAGAAAGAAGTAGCTATTATTTATCTTTAAACACTTTATCTTGAAGCATTTTCCAATACAACCCGGTTTTGTTCTCAAATCCATGAGAAAAATAAAAAAATAGCATTTTCATACTTAAAATAAGCAGAGATGAGACTATAAATTGAACAAAACAAAACAAAGTTGATAAAATAACGATAAAATGATACAAATAAAGAGTCGGTTTACACTAAATTATTTTTAAATTGGTATCCGTACCAGAAATAATAATTTTTCTTAAATTTTTTTTTGATTATTTTTGTGAAATTCGTTATTTTATAGAATACGAGTACATAATGGGCTTCCAAAAAGTGTTCGTTATATCGATCATTCGTTATATCGGCATTCGTTATGCTGGACCTCCACTGTACTTATATATATATACTTAAATTATTTCTTTTCAAAACTTTCATATTCAATTTAATTGACATCTGAAAGATGCTTCTGCATACGTTAGAGTCGTTAGTAAGAAAATTGAAAATCAAGAAAATCGTTTTATGGCAGCTACCGTTAATAACTTTGTTTGTTACCAAAAAGGACACTATAACTACAATAACTCACTTATTTTTATCGAAATAATTGAAGCCGTTTTTGAGATTAATAAGCTTTTCCCAAACGATTGTGTGGCATGTAACGTTTTGGAGCTAAAAAATAAATTTCAATTTCCCCTCTGCCGAATTACAAAAAAACCTTGAGTTCAAAGTTTAAAGAAAATTGTTTGAGTAGGTTATAGGCTATAGATCGAGGTACAGACAGCCAGAATTGTGCCACCTACTTTGTTCTATAGTTCTCTATCATGTAATGTCATATTTAATTGTTATCTCGATTTTTTTTCGGCACCTGTCCAAAATTTGTCTTTTAGTACCTAAACCTACCAAGATCGCATGTACAAAAATTCAATACTAAAAAAACTTGGACGTAATTTTTCCTCATTTTCATGTATGTAAACTCTCGGGATATTTTCTAGAAAAACTTAAGAAATTTTATCTACCCACTTGCATTAACCCAGAAAATTTGTCGCGTGCATTGTGTTATCGTATGCAACTGACAGCTCGGTTAAATGCATAGTTTTTTTGGAGAAACCAGCCCTAGGTATCGCACACACCGGGAGCAACTTAAACAGTAGCTGAACTTTCAACTTTTCTCTTCTGCCGATTCGTTGACATTTTGCTGTCAATAATAGGCTTTGTTGAATCGTTTAAATCAATTGTCAATGAAAGGCATTTCACTTTTGTTTCCTGAACATCAGAGAGTTCAGGTCATGTGTAAATTTTTTGAGCACAAACTAATTTTTTTTTAAGCTTGCTAATTTTCAAGTTTTCAAAGTCTTTTGTGAATGAAGCTAAAGTATACTCATACAAATCTACAAAATGTCATCATAAGCTAAGTTTTTGTTTAAAGTGGACTTAAACCGTTTTTCCCCTGGACCTTTCAATTTCAATTTTATGAAAGTAGATTCTCACAATTTAGTTTTAAATGTTTTACATTCCCAAAACATTGCAGAGGTTACAAATAGTGAGTGAAGTCTCAAATCACAGAATCAAAGGTGATTAAAAAATTAATGGGATGAGACAAATTTTATTAATAATTTAGGTCAGTCAAGCCAAGCTACATTAAGATCGTTGTAGCTATTCAATGGAAGTGGAACCATATAGAAACTAGCTCTATGACATTAAATTGATATGTTTTTGTTTTACTGCTCCTGCAATAGTTATAATAAGAACATGATTAAAAAAAAAGCATTGGAATAATCAAAGTGCTAAGATGGGTACTAATTATGTACTTATAGCCATTCATTATTTCATTCAACTAACTTTCTGGAAAATGTATAGGTATTTAGAATTGAAATTTTCAATGACTTTTTTCTTCTCTTTTCTACAAAAATTACCATGTTTCCCTTTATCATTAATTAAGTTACAAAACGGCATTTTTTTATTTTGGAACACCATTTTTCTGTCTAGCTAAAATCTTAAACAAGATTACTACCTCACGAATCTGAAGAACTTACTTACTTACTTTATCGCAAAAGTTAAAAGTACCTATAGATACTTTTGAGAAAAGAAATCAAAATAAACCTATTTTGACACTTAGAAAATCAAACCCACAAATTTAAAATCCCGGTCTAATTTATACGTTTGTTGATCCATAAAATGATTTTTATGAGGCACTCACTTCAATTCCTCCTTTTATGACACTAAAGCCCAACACTATACTTCAACAAAATAAAGGTCTTCCAAATAAACTTCAATTCACTTGTTGGCCATAGCCTCAATAAGTATGGGTCAAGTCACAAAAAAAAACTCGTTTCCCAAATTGGAACATCTACCAAGGTTCTATGTTTTGGTTCTACACCTCAAGATCAAGTTTTTTTCTGTAATGTCCGTTAATTCACCCATAAATTAAAAAAGCAAAAACCTACTGTGATAGTTCCCATGTTGTTTTTTTTTTTTATTATGACAGGTGAGTTCATAAATCCACTGTTAAAAATGTTTTATCTTTTAATCAGAGCGCAGAATATTCTATTTATATATAATAATTCTTTTTTCATCAATTCTTCGACACCAGATTCATAGAGTGTGTCCAAATTGATATAAACTTAAGAAAAATTGTATTTGTTTTTTTTTTTTTATTCAATATTTACCTCTTGTTTCTTGCGCTTTTGCACTAAGCGGCAGCAGAACTGCCAACACCAATATTGCATGTAGACCCATTTAACTATTTTTTACGGAGAAAATCGCATGCGGAATTTCAATTTATAAATAAAAATTACTAATTCACTAAATAACGGAATCGGAGAAAGGAAAATATATATTCAAATAGTCACTTTCACACTTTTTTATCAATCATTGAGGATCAAAAACACTATACTTCCGGTTCAAATGTTGCTTACTGCTTCACTTCACTTTATCGCACGTAAAATGAAATCAAATCTCGCACCCGCACTTAAATTTATCCAAAGACGCAAGTAGTCTCGCGTGTCAGTCGTTTGTTCTTGTCTTCACTTAACAATGGCGAAGTCTCGACGGTAGCGAGTTCAAGGTAAGATTGAGCCACGACTTGCATACGAAAAGAGTTATATATACCGATCCACCATTGCGTCCGCCTCGGTGGTAATGCTCCACCGGTGGTGGTGGTGGTTCTTTTGCTGGTGGGTCTCTTAAGTTTTAATTCGAGTCTCGAAGTTTGTCTCATCAATATTGAAACTGAGTCGTTTCAAACTCTTTTTTGTTTTGTTGCCTGCTACCGCCAGCTTTGTGAGCACGCGTATTGTGATGGTTATTTTTATGATCACACGCTCATTACTATACCGCACCGGCAGACATGTTATGATCGATTAACGAGACAAAATCATAAGAGGGAGGACAGTTTCTTTTGCGAATGCAGTTTTTTTCTCATATTTTTTTTTTATAATTCCTTTTGATATTATAGTAAACTCATTAGTTAATTATTTGATCAAATTAAAAAGCAAGATGAATGATGTACGTGATGGATAATCGTGTCCGAGTTTAATTGTGAAATGAAAATTCTCCTGGGAACACATTTATTTGACGCGTGTTGTTCAAACAAGTTTTAATAACATACTTTTGTATTTGTTTTTTATTATAATATTGATGCGTGCTGCATTAGTGAAAGATGTATTATTCCATTTATGGTATTTTTTTACAGACCAATGTAGTAGTGGTTTTACTTTCGCAGAAGTCAGGGTTTTTTTTGAAGGTAATAGAAAAGAAAAGGCTACTTAATTTTACCAGTTGTAGGTGGCAACCTGCGAAGGATATATTGCAATTATATAAGGCTCCATAAAAGGATTATAGATTACAATTAAAATCTTCTCTGTGACATATTGTTAAAAAAGCTAAGTTTGTTTTCGAGATATAAAACACGAAATTTCCGAGATAGTGGCGAAAACCCGTCTTTTTCTTATGCTTTGGTTTTTATTTTTCATTTCTCCAAAAATAGTTCAATTGAAATGAAACTTTGTGAAAATATATCTTGTTGTATTTTTAGTTACCACAGTTTTTTTTTCAAGTAAAACTATAAAGCAGTTTTTGAGATATTCAATTTAGTTTGATAAAAAGTACTATTTTTCTAATGTAAAATGTACTTCAGAAAATCATCGTACAGAGATCATTTGGGACTAATTTGTTTTGTATTTACATCTGCTTTTGTATAAAATAATGACAACATAAGCTAACCACGGTCAAAGATGCAAAAAAGCAAAAAATTAATTTGCAACGAGTAATTTTTTAATTCATAAATTGTTTAAAATTTAAAAAAAAAAAAAAATTGTAACACCATTGCATTTTACCGCTCCTGGGAAATAGATTTATTTTAAATCCCTTATAACCCCCTTCACCATTTTCAGTCGTCAAACTTCTGTTAACAATTTTATTTTTTAATAAATGTGTAATTAGCCTGCACTATAATAAGTAAAATTTCTTAAAAACATTGAACATTGCTAAGAATTTTTAAGATTTTAAACTTTTGTAAGTAAAATGAATTGTTAAGAGTAGGTACTTTTTAAAAATATACTTTTATGCAAAAAAATACAAATAATTTTAAAAAGTGTAAAATTCTGACGAATCAAAATTACGGTGGAGAGCTTAAAATTGTTCCGGTGTGAACAAAACTAGTCATTTGCTAATTTTTTTTGTTTGCATATACATATACATACATAATTCTGACGAATTTCAACGCAATCCATTAGATGTAAATATCTAACGAACCAAGCTTTCAAAATTGTTGCGGTTGTCAGTGCTGAATAGGAAATTGACACTCCTTTCCAAAAATGTAAAAATTTCGTCACAAAAAAATTTCGAGGATTTCGAAAAAAACATGGACTAACCCCTTGCCGTTTTTTTCCAAAAAAAAAACAAAGTTAATGAAATAAGTCATGACGTACGTTAATGGATAGGTCTATTCAAACCCTGTCGATATATCGAAGCCAAATTTTTGTTCATGGTCTGATTCAGGAAATATTCCATCCAAAGTGATTTTACTGATTTTCTGCCCCCAACTATCTACCTAAATGTCTTTGAATAGCGATAACATGGAAACCAAAGCTTGCAGAAAGCACAAAAATCAAAAATCGATAGAGATTTCCTAAAGCTTTCCAAAACTACAACCGCCTACGACGACGACGCCTAGTTCTCGAAATATACACATCCAAAGTTATATTTCATTATTTGCATTTATCCTAAAAATGCATTTGGATAGATAAATTTTCTGAACCAAGCCTTGCAAACAGTTTTTAAATTCTATACTTTCTATTCAAAAACTATCCGTTGCTGAAAACCAAAAGATTTTGCAAGGTCACGTACATTAAATATTTTCAACCAAACTATATATCAGTTCTTTTTTTAATGTGAAAGCAAACATTACAGCTTGTGTGATTCACTTTCGTAATTTTGTTATAAAATAAATGGCAGCCTTCTCCTAACCCTGGGCAGGGCATCCCAAAAACTTGATTTTATAATGTGATTTATATACCTACTTATACATATAGTCAAACACAAGTCGTAAAAGATTTATTGCCATCAACTAAAGTAATTTTAAGAAATTTTTGGACTAGTTCTTGTACATTTTTCTCAAATTTCTCGAATAAAAAATTAACTATAACAATCTCCTTTTATACAGAATCACACAAGAAATAAATAGTTTCTCCACATTCTTTTAAAAAAACTGAAAGTTTTCGAGAAGTTACCACAAAATGAAACTATACCCCATTTCAAATCACTGTGTGAAAAAAGTTATTCGCTCACCAAGGTTTTTTGTTTGTTGGGAAAAAATCTATGAAAATTGGTTAAGCACATACCAATAAAATGTATATCATTGAAAGGGTATTTTTATGAGCAAAAATATTTACCACAACAACTTTCTAAAAATCAGTGTGTGAAAAAAGTTATTCGCTGTTTAAGTGAATTTTTGTAGAAAAAAAATTAGTATGACGTGGGTTATTATAAGCGAAAAACTTTTTTGTTGAGAAAAAAATACCTTTCCAACGATATTATACAGTGTCGATATTGGTTCCACCAGTTTAAATATATTTTGGCTTTACTAAGTACATTTTATTTATACAACAGTTCACAAGAACACAACCTTATATAGCGAATAACTTTTTTCACACAGTGATTTGAAATGAGCTTTTGTAGCACACAAAATTACCTTTCCAACGACATATGTCTTGTTGTTATTGGTTTTGTAGAACGTTTTGTCCTATTCTCCTTTTGACATCATGTTTGAATGTTCTACCAGATGATAACCTTATGGCCTAGTTGATATTTTAAAATTTTATAAGTTACTTGAATGACACAGAATAAATTTAAACAAATTTTACCTAAGCAATCATACTACTGGCATACAATTATATGTCATCACAATTAAAAATGAATGTAAACGAAAGAGTTGATATCCGAACCTGATATTATGGACATGCTTCAATGAAAAATTTCACATTTGCATCATTGAATAAATACAAACATGTAGAAGGTGACACCCGGAAAAATGTCCGTTAGTTAAAACGTTGTTTGCCTCACATCCATGGAAACAAAGCATCTGATATGCGAAAAATATAGGATAAAAGGTGAAAAAAATCATTCCCAATATATTGACCGAAAATATATTTTTAATTATAAAAATACTCAATCACTAAATATTAATTTACACTCATTTTGTGGCATGAAAGGGATGATATTTTGACAGTAAAATATTTTGCTTTTTTTACTCGTTGAATGGAATAGATTAACAAATAACCTCTAAAACGAAGGCAAAAATAAGCTGGTCAAATCAAAAAACATTTAGTGAAAATAAAAAACTTTATTTTAGGGCTAAATGACTTTTCAAATATTTAAAAGTCCTTTATGAAATTGCTGATAAGTACATACAAAATATATTTACAGGGTGGTCCACAGTCACCCCCACAAAGAATAACAATGGGTTCCTGAGGTCATCTTAAGTCGAAAAACTTAAGAGCTAATTTACTCGGTTTTCTGGAGAGATGTGGTGTGAAGGCGGTTGCATATGCGGACGATTTGGTGATATTAGTATCAGGTAAGTTCACTCCTGTGATTAGCGAAATCACAGAAATGGCTCTGAGAAAGGTTAGCAACGAGCTGTGGTCTAGGAGTCAACCAGAGCAAAACTGAACTGATGCTTTTTACTACCAAAACTAAGATTCATCCCTTCACTTCACCCCGTCTTAACGGCCAATCACCCTCACTATCAACCAGTGCAAAGTATCTTGGTGTCATTCTTGACTCTAAGTTTAATTGGAAAACAAACATCGAAGATCGGGTAAGGAAAGCCTGCATAGCTTTCAACGCTTGTAGCAAAACTTTTGGTAAAAAATGGGGCCTTCAATCAAAGATGATTTTGTGGACGTATACAGCCGTTGTACGGCCGATTCTAACTTATGGTTCGATTGTCTGGTGGCCCGCACTAAACAGCGCATATAATATCGACAAACTTAAAAAGGTTCAAAGAACAGGTAGTGTTGGTAGCACAGGTGCTCTTCGATCTTGCCCAACGGATGCCTTAAGCGTTCTTGTGCACCTTTTACCACTTGATTTGCACATCAAATATCTAGTATCTTGTAGTGCATTAAGACCCAAAGAATCAAATTGTTGGGTTTCCAGGCCCTAAGGTCACAGCAATATCACAAATTTGATTCCCACTAAAATTTTTTCAACTCCTACTGACTTCCGCATGCCTACAATGAAACTCAGTAAAGATTTTAAAGTCTTATTCCCATCCAAAAAGGACTGGGATGATGACGTCGTGACGAGAGACTTCGACACAACTATCTATACTGATGGCTCAAAGATGGAGTGTGGTGTTGGTTCAGGAATCTTTTCTGAGTCTCTTAATATCTCAAGGTCCTTTCGTTTACCCGATTATTCTAGTGTGTTTCAAACTGAAGTATACTTGCAATTAGGGAGGCATGCAGGATACTTAAACTAGATGCAAACCAAAATCTTAATACAGCTATCCTCACAGACAATCAGGCAGCTGTCAAAGCCATTGATTCGGCTACATCATCTTCTAAACTGGTCCAGCAATGCCGGGAGGAGTTCGCAAACCTTAATATTAACCTCAAGGTCACCCTTTTCTGGGTTCCTGGCCATAGGGGCATTAAGGGAAATGAACGAATAGATGAACTGGCCAGGCAAGATCAGCCCTTGACAACTCACTTACGGAAAGAGTCAACATTCCTCGGAGTTGTGAAGGGCAATTTACTGTCAATCTTCCTTAGTGAATCCAAACGTAGGTGGAACAGCTTGACCGAATGCAAAATATCCAGAAAGATCTGGCCCGCCTATAATAAATCCCGAACAATTAATCTGTTATGTAGACCCAGGCGAGACATAGCTAGGGTCGTTGCAACCTGTACTGGACACTGGCCAGTAGGGCAACATGCAGCGAGACTGGGTATTCCTTACAATACTCACTACCGTAGCTGCAATGATCAGCAAGAAAAGGAAACAGTCCTTCACTTTCTTTGTAGATGTCCTGCTCTGGCTAGATTGAGAGCACATTCGTTTGGAGTGGCATTTTTTGGCGACCTCAATGAACTTTCTAAAATGAAAATCAAAGACTTGAATTCCTTTCTTAACGCAACGAAATGAATCTAAGACAAAATCGGTTGATTCTGTATCATGTTGCCCCCCAGACCCCAAGACCATGAGCAATCGGAATTCACTATATTCACTTTTATATTCAACCCAATTCCGGCACCACATAAGTTTAAACTTACCGAAACTTTATCTCAACTTTAATATCCACTTTTTTACTAACTTATTTATCGACACTTTTGGGTTTTTTTTTTAGTTGTTTACCAAAGGAAATCTACTGTGCTAGCTATAATTTTTTTTTTCAATAAAACACGCCTGTAGAAAATTATAAAAGGTGTTCAAAGATAATAAACAAGAAAATTACCTCTCTTAAGTTTTTCGACTTAAATCAGAGGAACCCATTATTTTATTTGCGATGGTGACTGTGGAATACCCTGTATAAATTCTCCAAAAACACTAAACAAAAACTTTGAAAAACCATGTTCCTTTAATTTTGAAAACAAGTCTTGTTATTTTTTCAAACCAAAAATTTTACACCTTAATTTTACTCGTAGGTACCATAAGTTACTCTGAGCAAGACAGGAGTTAGAGTAACAAGTAAAAGTAACGTTTTGTGAGTGAGTCCAAAAGTGTTGTTATCCATTTTTGGGCAAAATTGATACTTCTATCTCCTTGTTTTTGCATTTATGAATTAAAAGCTATCAATGTACCAATCTTATTTTTGAAATATCTAGGGTTACCAAAAATATGACATTAAACTCTTAAAGGAGCCAACGGCGTATACAAGGGGGGGGGGTCACGGGGTCATGACCCCCCCAAGAACTCAAAAGATATACGCAAAAAATAATAAGAAAAGCAAAAAATATTTGCAATCTTAAAATATAATTTCAAAAAAATTATTTGCTTATAGCTTTGGAATAGACAACCTACTCATTATTGGTAAAGATTATTTACCTTCTCCTATCAACATTTATAAGCCATTGCCCGAATAATACTATAGGGGTTTTATTTTCGAAATGAATCAATTTTTTGTTGGTTAAGATTTATCAAATAGACGATTTTGACCACTTTTGCATTCAGAACATTTCAGCATTGATTTATTTCTTAATTCAAAATCAATTTGGTAGATCTACGTTTTTGGCAGATATACCCTCTTTAATGCTCAAAGTATTTTCAATATTGTTATTGATCGGTTTAATTTACTTATTTTGTGAGAATTTTGTTCAAAATATCAAGGAAATCATCTTCGATAAAAAAAAAAATGAATGAATGAATGGATAAAAAAACTAACAGACGATATTAGACGAATATTACAATGAAAAACAAAAATTTTACTTTAAACCGTATTCCATACACCAGGGCCGTTCCGACTCAAACCCAGTACCAACTTATCTCAGTATAGGTTACGTACGAATTACCAGCAAAAAAAAAACGATTTAACTAGTTGAAATGTCAGTTTATATCGACTTTTTTGCATGTAAAAATACTTATTTTGGTTACTAGTTCATTTAATTTTTAGCTTCGAACTTAGACAAAAAGTCAGCAGCCTAAAAAGAAAGTCGAGAAAAGGATCGACTTTGATCGAATTTTCGATATTTCTTCCCAATATTTAGTACATAGAAAAAAAGTTGATATAAATTGAATTTTTAACCTGTCGACATTTTTATGTTTAGTTCGATATTTTTTCTATCGTTAATTTCATTCCAACGCAACGTAACTTAAAATACATCGCTCTGCTTGGAATGTTTGAATGAAATCAACAAAAACTCTAATCATACATTCTTGTCTGACTTTTAAACACGAATTTAACAGTTACTATTAATTTTGGATTATGTTTAAAAAACATTTTCTTTTGATCGTATCGATCGTATATTCGATTGATGACAATCCAACGCAAGTTAAGCGTGCTTTTAAACATTATGCCCTAATGATCGTCGTTTTTTTGACGCAGAAAGCGTCATGACAAATAATATGTAACCGTCCTGTTTGTTGAAAATTTGTTTTCATCAACGCCAGTCAATTTACTTGCTAAAGCTTTTGACGTTTACAAACATGCTCTCTGCCTTTTCAACAATCATCAACTCGATTTTTGTACTGCTCAGTTGCACCGTAGATGATGTATTCAAATTCGTGACTTTAGCGAACTTGACTATTGAACACAATACTAGCGCAGTAGAATTTGTATTTGCATTTTACGTATTTTGTATGTTTCAATTATCAGGCTTAAACCCATTGAGAAGGTAATTTTAAATGTACACATATTTTAAACATTTTTGAAAGTTCGAAGACCATTTTGCGTCTGCATTCAATTTTTGATCTACGGTTTTGATCACATGTTCATTTTCAGGCATAAATAAAAACAAATTGTGAAAGCTAAGAATTTTTGTCTTCAATAAAAGAGTGGTTCTAACTGCCACAATTTTTGATTGATAAATGAGAAAATTATCTCCTCATTATTATCCCCTTATCAGATAAGAAAAAAAATTAATGCAAACTGTTCCTAAAAACTGTCTTCAAACGTAAGATATTAAGAAAAATACTAAAAAATATTAATATTAAATATTAAAAATATTAATAAATAATAAGGCTATTCATGCAACGTCGTAAGTTTACAAATTGTGTTAAAAGTTTGCATGAACGACCTTTGTTATACATTTGATTAAATGCTAGGTAATTCAATCAGAGATAAAGTCACAATGACGTTTAACCAGTTTGGTTAATTTTACGAACAAAATCCCTTGATAACTTTAACAAAATTGTGTGAATCATTTCCCATACAAAATTTGACAGTTCATTACCCAAAAGATAAATTTAACAAATTCGTAAACTTATCTACGGTTTTACGAAGTTGCATGAATATCCTTAATATAAAAACTATAATCGAGCGTCTACTGTATTTTATTTTAAGATGATTAAAAGGTAATTGAAAAAAGAAGACAAATTACGGCCTTTTTACCATTTCCAAACTTCTCTTTATTTTGTCAAAATTATGTAAACGGAATTTGGAGAATATTGAGAAACAAAATTTCGAAAGAAAAGTTTTGCAAAACGAATTTTGACCTTGCTAAAATTTCGACCCCAACTCTTTATAATTAAAAAAAAAATGGTAACATTTGTGGGACCAGCAGAAATTAATTCCAAAAAAAATTGAAACCGTGTGGATCAGTCGTTTAACTAATAAATTTATAAGAACTGAATTGTGTATTTGTTTTGGTATGACCCCCTCCAAGAAATGGAGCTGTATACGCCGCTGAAAGGAGCACACCTTTTTATTTATGCCATTCCGTGTCTTATTCTTATGGTACTTAATCCATTTGATAGAATGTTTGACATTCGAAGAAAATATCTTTATTTTAGTTTTTAAATTAAGCTTTTTTTAAATATACACAGTGATGTTTTATCCTGAATCCCTCCGAAACCATATAACATTTTTAAAAATCATTTCAATACTTTTTTGAAGAAAATGGTTCCACAGAATATCGTTTAGGATAATTACTTTAATAAAGATATATTTTCTTTATTTTTTCTTGACTTTTTGCACTAAAAAAACTATCAATATTAGTGCAAAGAAAATATTAAGAAAGCTGCTTGCCCTTAAATGGTTGTTAAATATTAAAAATTATGTGAAATAAAATTCAACTTGCATTCGACTTGAAAATAAAGTAGGTGCCTTGCCTATGTAACCAATTATACCTACGATGAATGCATAACACAATTGTTTCATTATTACTTGTTATTATGCATGCAGTTTGGCTCGCACCACCCTTTTATAGTTCCCTTTTTGAAGTGGCTAGCTACCTGTTTCATGAGATGGATAATTAATCAATTTGCCCAACATTTTTTTTTTTTCAATTACTAATATAATAATGAAAGTTTATACATTTTCACTATCAACGCAACGTTCACACGCAATTTAATAAGTCTCCTACTCATAAATCTCCAATGGTTTTTTGTATAATGCCAAGTCTGCTGTCGCAATTTAATGGATAGACATTTACTAAACATGGATTCACTGATTTACGATTGTATTCTTTTCAATTTGTTGCATTACAAATTTAAAAGTCTTTCGGCCTCAGCACTTGAATTTATCATAATATTACCACAAACTTAAATGGCAAAACCCGGTATTTGTGAATTTTGTGTCTGCTTGCACGTGTTGTTAAATTTAAACGACAGTAAAAATCATGCAACGAGAAAAGAATTTTTAAGTATGTACTATGTCTGGGCCTCCTACCAAAATCGCATTATGTCTGGCTGTATACGTTGTCTTAATGGCAAAGGTAATTTTCTTCAGAAATGGAACTTAAGGTTTCAGACAAACTCATCTTAAAGCATTTTACATTTGATAACGTCGATTTGAAGGTGAGCACATGGCAAGGGTTGGGAACCTCCTATATGCACATTATTTACAGTTCATCTCCTTATATGATTCTGTACATCCCGAGTAGTAGATTATGTAGTTCACTAAATGTTGTAAGGTCTCCATGTTCATAAATGTTCAAAACAATCAATACGAACTTAATATTAACTATTTTAAAATTAACCTAAAAATAGCTCAATCGATAGATCCTCAAATAAATTAATTATTACGACCCAGGTAGAAAGTTAAGGAACGTTCAAAAATGTGAATAATTTTAATGAAAAAGTCTTTTGAAAATATGCAATCGATAACCAAATATAGATTAAATAGAGAATATTTGTTTTTTTTTAACAAAAAACAAATATTTAACAAAGCGACTGTAGTAGTTGTACTGATAGACATAATTTCTTTGCAAAAGTTACAACCCGCACATATTACGCTCAGAGATTGATAGATGGCAACTGTTTAAGTCGCCTACTTAAGACAAGAAAACAAAAGTAGTCTTGTCATAATATTTATTTCATTATTTTATTGGAATTAACAGTGAGCGGCTACTTATTTGGCTACAAAATAGAAACACACAGTATCCAACAATTTACGCCTCAGGCTTTAGTTACACATAAATACATGTGTCCACTTGAGACACTTCGTCAGGAAATCAGTTTTAGCTTTGTTGAAGAGTGAAATCTTAACACAAAATGCCAGTTTAAGTGAAATAGAAATCAATAAATTAGTTTTTTTTTTGCAAAGTATATTTTTAAAAGGGTCACTTATGATAACTCATATCATCACTTATATTTCGTATAATTACAATGGTACCTATCTTAAGTTTGACTATACCCATACCAACACCATTGATTCCTTGTGTAAACTTCTACTTTACAAAAGTGTTAGATAAGCTACATCTCAGTATGTTCGTCTTGTTTTCTTTTCTACTTAGCAATTAATGTCAATAAAAGTTGCATCTTGTCAAACTTGCTGTGCTGTTATAATAAGTGTGATGTTGTTATCACTATTTTGTGATAGGTAGATCTTTGTCTTTTAGATAGTAACTTTTACTTTCTTTTTTCACATATACTTATCTATTTAGTGTGCGAGGTGAAGTTTAAAATGTATTTACTTGCTCAAATTATATCATGGGTAGGTAACTTAACAAGATACAAATATATTCTTTGAAATCTTTAGATATGTACGCAATTATGTAACGGTTGTATAATTTTCAGACCTCCAGATGATGGTGTTTTTTTTTGTGATCAATAGATTATTTTTATTTAAAAAAGTCATGGACAAGCTTACATTGATAAAGTAAGTATGCATCAAAAAATTCGAGAAAAAAAATCTAAGAATTGATACAATTGAGTCTGAAAACATGGTTGTCTCAGTACTGTAATTGCAGTATTTGTATACTGATTTTTGAAACTCCATTCTGCCGTACTGCAAATACGACCAAACTACCTAATGATTTTTGGTGATAACTTTTCCATACAAAATGTCCATATTTTACTAATAAATTATAGTGTATTATAAAAATTTGTTTATTTTAAATTTTTAAAAAAGATTATTGTTCTCTATTTCTCGAGACTTTGTAGTTTAAAAAGCAGGGAGACCTTGCGTCAGGCACGGCAGTTCTGATTTTTTGCTGAGTTGTTCATGATGTTGGCCTAGTAAATAATTCAAGTTTTCGACCTCGAGCACCGTGTGCAACATGTTAAAAAAATTGAAAAAACCGCGAAATTCTCGTAGTATTTTCCGTAACTGTCGCTTTAACATACCTACATGACTCGTTTTTTATGAATTTATTCAATTATTTGAAATTAATTTAACTTGCATACATTTGAGTCCATCAGAATCGTCTCTGTAGACCTAATAGTTTCCATGACGTTGTCGTTTAAAATGTATCAATAATAAGTTTATTTATAACAACAAGTAGTATAACAGCAGAGTTGGTTAATAATTATTACATTTTGTTATTGATTACAGGGTCGATTACAATTACATGAAATCATGGCTTTTTCCAATTACAATTACAATTAGTTCAGGGCGACACTGGTTCTCAAAGAACACAGTATTTGTCGGCCAATGTGAGTTCAGGTTTTCCAAAAAAAACACTTTGGGGCGACCCCAGAGTGACTTTCAGGGCTCAACAAACAAACCTTGATTAGCAAGTAGATCTTGTGTTCGATATATGGCAAGTTCACTTCCGAAGAAATTAAAAAAAACGCTATTTTATACCTCAAATGCTTCAGTATATATATATATGCCTATAGTCAGGTATGGTTTTGGGGTTTCAAAATTTAGAATCCTTGGATCAATTCCAACAAATCTGCATGACTACTTTTGGGACACATTTTAGTGAAACTTGCCGCGTCTTTAAGACCACCACGCCATGTTTTCTTGAAAAAACATGAGAGTATAGTTCTCACTGTTTTTTTTTTTTTTTGTTATTTTTTTACAATTTTAAGTGCAATATTTCAAAAAACAATCTACTTTTTAAAGAAATTTAAAAAACTTTAAGTTTTCGCGCTCATAATATCTCATACAAATTAAACAAAAAGTGATTAATTTTTGTATACATGAAGCATGGTCAAAACCAACAATAACATAGTTTATAGACCTTAAGCTCAAAATACAGACCAAAAAATATTTATAAGTAGCTCCTAAAAATTTGTGTAGACAGATTTGGATAATTATTTAAAACTCATTGATCTTGAGATCTTGAAGGTTCGACTGTTAAAGACTCAAAATATAGTCTTCGTAAAGCAAACAAATAGTTTTCTCAAATTTTTCATAAATAACGAGGACTTTAAAATTTTGTTTCTTATTCCTCCAACGCCCTAATATAGTGCGAATTAACTTTAGCCATTGGCTTGGTTTTGCATTGGCTTCTGAGTCTAGACCCATCGCCCCTCAAGAGAATGACTTCATTTCGAATAGGTCAAAAGTTTACACAATTATTCTGTTTTAATTTGTTTTGTTAATGATTTTTGCTCTTCTGGAGGAAGAGATCAAAGGAAGAATGTAAAATTCTTACTTTGGGTAGTTTTAAAATTCCCCATTGGGGATAAGGGATTTGTTTTGAAAATATCGGAATTTATTTAAGCTTAAAAGTTTATATTCCAAAAAAAATATAAAAACAATCAAAATCGTCTAAATTGTTTCTTGAATTTGTCATAATGATAGTCGTCGGTGGCTTTCTTTGTTCCTGTCGTTTTGTCCACAGGCTCGACAGGCTTTTTTCTTTTCCTTGGCTCTGCATCTTCTATATTAACTGAAATCAAAGAACACACTGTTAAAACATCTTCCAACTATAATCGGTTCTCCTTCAACTTACATCTATTATGTTGCATAAAATTCACGGCCATATTTGTTGGGACAAAAACTGAAGGTCCATCTTTCTTGTTTTTCTGTTCCTGCACCAGTTTTTGTTTGGCTTCTTCTGTGGCTTCAATATTTTTGATCTTCGCTTCGATTCCCAAATCCACTTCTGGGATTCCATTTAACATTTGATTGGATAACATTTCTTCCGAGCGATTAGAGGAGCTCTGACGCAAATGATCGGGTAGGGCAAATAAAGCTGCTTCTTCGGGAGTCATGTACTTCGTTTTGTCACTTTCTTGTTCATCAACGTCTGTGGTAACACCTTTACGCTTTCGTAGTTCCTCGTCAATATACTTCATCATCTCCTCATCTTCGTCACGCTTATTTGTCTCAGCTGAAAAATGTGTACCAATGCCAACATCATAGGCATCATCGGCTTCTTTAATTTTGCCGGCCTTTAGTGCTTGCATGTTTAGCATTCCACCAGATTTTGTGTTAAATGGGTCGTTCTGAGAAGCGAATCTTCATATCAGATTTTTGATAGAAATAATTGCACAATTAACTTACAATTGTGATCTCTTCTTCCAGCGCTAGCTTTTTTCCCAGTGCTAGACCAGCGATACTAACACCATTTGGTCGTTGGCGTAGTCTTTGGCGTTCCTTGATCTCGTCCAAACCTGAACTGTTGGATATGTTTGTTTTGTAAACAAAGTATACATTGATTTGAACTACTGAAAATTTTATCTTACATTATCTCTGCGGGATTTTCATGATCTGATTCATCTTCATCGCCAGATCGTCTTCTTAATTTAATATTTTTACGGGGCTTCTTTTTAAAAACAATTTTGTTTAATTCGGTTGGATTTCCTGTTGATTTCTCTTCGTCGGACATGATTAAAATTGAAATTGAAATGTCAAAATTTGTTTTGACAAATGGAATTGAAAGAAGCGTTCAGAGTTAAATTTTCCTATAGAAATGAACCCATTCGGCTTTTTATGGTATTTTTTGTTTGAGGCTGGACGCACTGTTAAATGTCTTGGCTCCGTCGAGGTAGTGTATAAATTTGGACTAGTGCTGTTCCTACCAAAATGAAATCCGATGTTTCAATCGAAAACTATTGATATATCAAATTGATGGAACAAGATTTCATGGATATTTGAACGAAGTCTCAATGAAAGCTCTAAATTTCAACGAAATCTTAATGAAATCTTGGCCCAATTTTAGGTCTCCAAATTTGTCTCAAAAATCTGAGATTTCAGCTTAAATGTTTTGAGATCTCGAATTGGCGGAGTGGGATTTCATTCAGATTTCGTTGAAGTCTTGAGATTTGATTGAAGTTTCGTTTACATTTTCATGAAATCTTGTCCATCAACTTGATATTTCAAATCGATGGAATATAATTTCACGGAAATTTCAACGAAACTTCAATGAAAACTTTATATTTCAACTTTACGAAATCCTGTTCCACCAACTCGAGATCTCAAATTTTTTCTGAGTGAAATCTCAGATTTCAGTTCAGTTTGCATGGAAAAATAGTGTTCAAATGGTTTCAGGCAGTGAAATACAATTAACGAACTTTAAAGCCAGTGTATATATATATATGTTTAAACAAGGAAGTAGGTATGTGAAAAATACAACACATAACACAAAAATAAGCATAGTAAAATCAGAAATTACAAAAAGAACGAAAAAAACTCACCGCTATTATCAGAAATTAGTGCTTTTATAAAAGTTGTAATACTTATTCCGAGGTTCAGAATTTCAGCCCTGTTTTTTAATACATTTTTATCTTCGCTTAGGAAAAAGTAGCATGTTAATAAAAACAACAAATAGTTTCGTATTGTTGTTGTATTTAACATTCTACTTTTTTCCAAACGAACATAAAAATGCACTAAAAACCAAAGTTACTAACTCACCGATATCGGCTAAGTGGTAAAAAGAAATATCCCATCTGCCTATCTCGTAAGACTATGCTCTATCATAAAGGTACATAAATCAAGAGTCAACATTTTCCAAATTTTTGTATCCACCAAACATTCATTTACTCGCTGTACGTTTGAAAACTATTTGCCATAATCCTCTATTATAATTTTGAATTACATAATTTTGTTCAGCCTGGCATCACTTTCTTCATATCAGCTGTCAGTTGTCGTAACATAACCCCCTCAAGAAAAGTGAATTTTTCCAATTTTTAATTTCGGAATTAAAATACTGAAAATAATTGTGATTTCTTTGCATTTTCAATAAATAAACTGCATAAAAATGAGTATCACACGTATCACAATTCAGCATCTTCGTCAGACTATCAACAGACCATCTGCATTGAGCCGCATGTTCGAAGCTCGTTTCACATCGACTGCAGCAGCGGCTGCTGGGAGTGAAAAACTTGTACCTCCAGTACCCGAGGGTGTGGATAAGCCACCAAATCCTAAACTTGATAACATTGTCAACAGCATTGCTACCCTCAATCTTTTGGAAGTTAGCGAACTCAGTTCGTTATTGAAGAAGAAACTCAATTTACCCGAGACTGCCTTTGCTCCAGTTGGCTTTGCAGCTGCTGGACCAGCCAAACCAGCTGAAGACGAAGAAGAGGCTGTTCCCAAAAAAGTTCAGACATCCTTTAAAGTTAAACTTGTGAAATTCGATGACAAACAAAAGGTCGCTCTAATCAAGGAAATCAAAAATCTTCTCGAAGGAATGAATTTGGTGCAAGCCAAAAAATTCGTTGAAAGTGCTCCCACGTTGGTCAAGGAAGATATCCCCAAAGATGAAGCTGACAAACTTAAGGAAGCCCTAACGAAGGTTGGCGCTGTCATTGAAATAGAATAAACTAGAATAGATATTGCTTTATTGTTTAACCAAAAGAAAATGTTTTGACAAAGTTAAAAAATAAAAATTAGTAATCACAACAAAAAGATAGATATTAGTTATTATTATGAGCTTAATTGACATACAATGTACAGTGAAGTTGAATATTGACATTAAAGGTAAGACAATGACGCCTTTACTTTTTGCCCAAAATAAAGACACTTACTTGTTTCTTTGCATTGATCCCAAAATCTTTTATCCATTTTGGAAGCAAGAAGATTGTTGTCGAAGTTTTTATAAAAAAAAACTCGGTATTTTAAATCAATAGTCACAATTAATGCTTCTCGTATGTTCTAAACTGAATCATTCATTGGACTTGGAGATGGATTTTCAGCTAGTCGCCTTACTCAAGATTACCCTTAATGCATAGCAGGTGTGTCAATCTTTTTATTTAAAATGAGATAATTTTCATTTTTTATTGGTGTTTCAAAAGGCTTGTGTCAATCCTGTAATGAAATTCAGGTCCATTCTGTGTTCTTTTTAGAACAAGAACAATCATTTTGAAGAATTCAGAAAGAGAAGGGGTTCTGAACGACTACTGGAAAACGGCGCATGTGAGCACAATCATATTCCTGAAATATACTCAGTTATTAATCAACTCTCGATTATACGGCATTCTATTAATCTGTAACTTGATATTCCGCTATTAAAAGCGACCTTAAGTGCTTTCTAAAATAGGCCTACAGGGGTCTTAAAAGCTTTTTTGATGTGTTGTAATCAGTATGTAGGTTTTTGTTTGGAATTATTTCGTCAAAACTTATTTCCGTTACAAATTCCTCCATTGTATGTGGGTAAAAACTCGTTGAAATTTGAAAATTATGCGGTGGTCATTTCAATTGTATTTCATTTGTATAATTTTAAGGAGAAGATATGATCTGGATATAAATATAAAAAAAAAAAACAAAGTACCTACCATTCTAAAATTTTAATGAATAAATAGACTGACTCCCTTGCCTCTTTACATTTCTTTTTTGAACTGCTTAATTCAGGCATTACCTCTTATCTTCAAATTTAGAAGTAGGATAATTTGATTTTTGTACGGACTTGAAGAATAGTCTTCCTTATTTGTACAAAAATTACTATGATTTCTATCGGTTGTTTTTGCTCACCATTTTTAATGCCCCTTTTTGAAAAGCCACTCCAAAATGTTTCCTTTTTCCCGTGGACCTGAGCTAATTGAGTTTTACTTCAAAATTTAATCCAAGAAAAAAATACTAATCTTCTATACTAAAATGTTTTACCATCTTCAGTGAACTTCTTTCATTTTAAACATAAAATGCAGCAATGCACTTTGCAATTAGCATTGATAAACACCATAAACTTTTTTAACAGCAGTCGTCGCCGTCCCCGTTGAAATTTGTCAGCGACCTTAAAAGCATTCTGACCCACATTCAGTCCTTTTTAAAGATGATCTAGTAATTAGCACTTTCTATTGACTGTTTGTGTTAGGAAGATTAAACGCCGCTTCGTCAAATGAAAGCATTTCACAAATCATTCAGTCCTACGTGAACTATTGTCGGTCGAAGACATTTTTTCTACATAATAAAACAGAATTAATCGAATAAGCAAGTTTTTTTTTTTAAAGATATCGAAGATGAAATTGTACCCTATTGTTATTGGATTAGTGTGGCTCGTTTTATTGAAGTTCGCTTATGGATTAGATAATAGCATTTTAAGTACTGAAGCAAGGCAGGGAAGATGTGAGTGACTAGTATAATGCTCAAATATTTGTGTGACTCGATTGAACGAAAATAATAAAAAAATACATATACTTCGAAATCAAAGTTTTAGTATTAACTAAATTTGAAAAGGTTAAACTAAAGTTGTGATTTTGTATTTTAAAAAATAAATAAATTAAAAATAAAAAGTGTACTAATATGGGTAATGGAGGGGGGAGAGATGGTTGGTTCCGGTGGTTTGTGTACAGAACAGTTAATATGCAAAATGATAAATAACGCTTTTTTGCTTTTGTATGTAAAATTAACTATTTTGACCTAAGCTGAAGAAATTATCTTAGAGAGGCGTGAAATGAAGTGGTTTCCCAAATTAAGTATCAGGGGTACCTAATATTTTGACTCTAAGGGCCTGGCCACGCAGTGAGCGGCAAGCGTCAGAGTGGCAAGTTCTATAGTTTTAAAAATGCCTTTGCCAAGTAACGGAATATAATAACATAGTACAACAGATTTTATTTTGATAATTACGTTAAAAAAAACTCTAAAAATTTGGCGCTCAGATTGAATGAAAACATAATCTTAATCAGAATGACGTCACTCAACCGCTCAAAATAGCTGCTTGCCGCTCAGTACGTGGCCGCAACCATACAATCCCATTTGTTTTAATTTTTTGTTGCCGCTCAGGATTGTGTAGTACTGCCGCTCTGCCGCTCACTGACAGGCCAGGCCCTAAGCCGGCGATATTGTTTTGACAAAATTCACCGAGATAAAAAGTTCGAGTTGAGCTCATTTGAACTTATAACTTGAATTATAAAATCATTAAATTAAACAGAAGAATTTTCTTCATATTTTCGATAATAGTTCGATAATAGATTTGATTGTAGGAATTGATTACAAAAAAAAATTGCATCTACCACCAAAATCATTAGCCTACTTTTAAATACAAATATGTACATATGTGCATATGTACATATCCTCAACCAGATAAATATCGTTTATTTTAGTTTTAACTTTATTTTTAATCTCTATTTTTAGTTTTCCCATTTTATACCATTGGAAGATTTTCAAACGATGTGTGCACCGGTACTAACAGAATGAAAGGCACCTGTCAAGTTCGAGGAGAATGTGCGGATGGAGGTGGTGTAACAGCCGGATCTTGTTCTTCTGTTACCACACAAGCAGTTTGTTGTGTTTGTAAATAACACCTACAACTATAATTGATACACTTGAGTCTAATCATCAACCTAATTTCTTAGATACGGCAACATGTGGTGGCTCAACAAGCAATAACAACACTTACTTCTACAATACAAATTATCCTGGAACATTTAACGGAGCCAGTCGCTGTACCTTGACTGTGATTCCGTGTGATTCATCAATATGTCAGTTACGCATTGATTTTCTTGCACTATCACTAGCACCACCAAATGGTGATGGAGCTTGCGTGACTGACACTTTAACGATTACTGGAGGATCATCGAGGGTTCCTCGAATTTGTGGTGAAAATACGGGTCAGCATGTTTATGTAGATTTCAATGGTCTAAATCCCATTGTGATTACAGTTGAAACTTCGGGGACTGTTACATTTAACAGACAATGGCAGCTGCAAGTGGCACAAATAGCCTGCACTTCTCCAACAAGAGCACCATCTGGATGTTTGCAATACTATACCGGAGATACTGGTACCGTTTCTAGTTTCAATTATTCCCCAGCCGCATCGGCGCAATTAAATACTGTAGGAGTGGGTGGCACAAGGCAATTATCAAATACAAATTACGGAATTTGTGTACGAATGGAAGCGGGTCGTTGTTCAATTACTTGGAGTCAATTAAGTGATGATCCATACTCATTTACTGTAACAAATGATGTTGGTGCTGTTGATCCATCTCTACTGGGTACTGCTGCTGTTCAAAGTCAAACGTGTACTACTGATTACATTGTTATTCCGGCACCTGTTCAAGGTGGGTTGGCCTTAGGTAGTGATCGATTTTGTGGACTTGGCCTAGTTGCTACAACAAGCTCAGCAAAACCATTTGTTTTATATACTGTGACGGATGCAAATGAAAATGCTGATATATTGAATCGAGGATTTTCTTTGTCTTATACGCAAAACAATTGTCCGATAAGCATGAGATAATAAATTTGTATTTTGTGAAATACTATGATTTTTTTTTTTTAATATTTTATTCGTGTTCAACAGAACACGCCTTTAAGGCTCTCCCAAACCAACACGAATGCGGAGTACTGACGAGAGCATTAAAAAGCTCTACCAAACCAATGTGATACTTTCGGAACGATGTTGTCTGATTTCTTCCGCAGTTCATAATTCAATTACGTATAAAAATGATAGCCAGAAGCTAAACGAGAGTTTATTACCATTTTTTTTTAAAGTTATCCAGCTAGTGATAATTTAAGGCTCTCCCAAACCAACGCGAATCCGCAGCGACGACGAATTTTTGTTGTTGTTTAGCGTTGTGTATTTGTCATATTTTGTACTATTGTGAATGATTCGCTGTGAATCGCTCCACATTCGCGTTGGTTTGGGAGAACCTTTAAAGCCTCTCCTAAACCAACGCGAATGCGGAGCGTTTCGCAGCGAATCATTCACAATAGTACAAAATATGACAAATACACAATGCTAAACAACAACAAAAATTCGTCGTGGCTCCGCATTCGCGTTAGTTTGGGAGAGCCTTAAGTTTTTTTTTTTTTTAAATAAGGCTAGCCCCCAGTTTGTTGCAAAGCAAGAGGTGAGGAGGATGTTGGTAAAGTGGAAGGGTAGGAAAAGGAAGAGGTAGGAAAGAGAAGAAGGAATAATTTAGAAAGGGAAGGTGGAATGTCAAGTTCTGGGGACGCGGCCTGCTTGCATAGCCCGGCTAGCTCAGTCGGTAGAGCATGAGACTCTTAATCTCAGGGTCGTGGGTTCGTGCCCCACGTTGGGCGCCATTTTGTTGCGAGGCAAGAGGTGAGGAAGATATCGGTAAAGTGGAAGGGTAGGAAAAGGAAGAGGTAGGAAAGAGAAAAAGGAATAATTCAGAAAGGGAAGGTGGAATGTCAAGTTCCGGGGACGCGGCCTGCTTGCATATGCACGGCGTCAGCTCGTCGGACGGGGGGGATCTTGCCCCCAGAAACTTAACCTCGCCTGCAAACAAAAACACATATCAGGCCTAAGGAAAACTAGGGAACAAAAAAAAAGTCGGACTAGAGGACTGTCGGACGGACTATCGTCACACCAAGGCACTGCGGATGTTGTTGCAGTGAGGCCATTACCCACCCTACCAATAGAATCCTTGGCCATTTTTGGATTCCCCAATATGGTGGATGATCGGTTTCGGATTATACCATCTTCACCGAAACTCGGCTACCCTCAGCACCCCTGAAATAGGATCTTCAAAAACACATGTTTCGATTGCTCGAAACAAAGAAACAAAACTTAAATTTCGTTAAAATGGCCTGGGCTGAAGTTTTATTACGATTACTTTAATTTAAATTTTATCAAAAAAAAATCATAATCATTGACTTTAAGCATTATTTTATCAAACAATGAAATCTGTAGATAAACACAAAATAAACAAATACAACAAAACAAAAAAACCAAATATGATTCTGAAATGTTTCAGCACCTGACTATCACTTCCAAAACTCCACAATAGTACCACTTTCTTGGCACTTTTGTACTACTTTCTACAAAAAAACGCTTTTCCCTACCCTCAAGTGAGCTCAGTGGAGGGGGACTTATACTTCAACACTGACCGAAAAGAAAAAAATAATAACCAAACAAGCGACAGTCGACGAAACAAAACCTTATCATTTACATAAAAGTTTAATAATTTAAATGGAAGATTTAACAACAAAACAATAATAAAAAAACTTCAAAACCCGTTTTGCCGAACACTCGGGAACTTTTTAGGGTGTATAACACTTTAAATATCTTTAAAAATAGTTTGGTGAAAAACACCTCGGCTACTTCACTTTCTGCGCTAACTTCTGTCCTTCTGCTTCGATATTTTGAATACGTAAATGTAGATGTAAAAATACCTGAATTTCCGTTTTTTTTTTTCTAATTCCAGAACTCACTGTGCCGTTGGAAATCACCACTAGGCGTGGAAATTGTGTAGTCGTGTGCTCCAAAAATCTTGCCAAATGCGGCTTCCCGGTTAACGACACTTATGGCGGAAGTTATTCTGGCATCTAACTAACGGCGGAGGTATCTGCGGACTGGCTTACTCCACTTCTTGGCCAGTAAACAACGTTTTGGAAATCAGATGGTTATCCACAAAAATGATCAAAGCTCAAAAAGGGATTTATCGTATGGGCATTTATCCCAAGATTCAAAGAAAAAACACATGTGGCGGCCCGTATTGGAATACGTATATGGGGCCGCCAAAAAGTTACCTAAAAGTTTATAACTTTTAACCACTAATCAATAAAACTTTTTTTTTTTATATCAAACTCACCACTTTGAATTTTTCTATAATTTAAGATTGATTGGGTTTTTTTTTCATATACCTCAAAATTACTGATTGACACTATCTAGAAAAATAAAAAAAAACAACACAATTCAACATTTAATTTTTACTTGAGATGGTTTCAAACTTGAGTAACACACCGTAAATTATTATTTATTAGTTTTTACGTCTCTTTAATTTCTTTATTCTTATCCGATTTAGAAAATTTTTGCGTTTTTTTTTTTTCTTATATTTTTTGTTTTACTTTTAGCGATCGCACCAACCGGTCGTATCGTCGTATGTCAATCCAAGTATGTGAATTCTTGCCGGACATACAAGGAGTCGAATAGTTGTCATGCCAAGGAGACGTGGGAACGATCACACACGAGAGAAAGAGATAGATCTTTACTGAGCAAAAAGAAGCAATGAGAAAAACAATTTATATAAAATAAAAACTAAGTCGGATGATTCTCCTCTAACTGGAAAAACATCATCCGATTCACATCTCTGTGTATAACACATACCTAAATATAACCAACCAAAAACAAAACATGGATGTGTTCACCCCGTTGGGTACTAGTATGGGTGAACAAACCAAAAATATGAGTTTTCTAGTCTTCTCTTTTTTTCATTTTTTCGAATTTCGACAAGGACATGTTCAACAATAATGGCACAGATACAAGTGGACATAACTATTTGTCGACAGGTGGTGTTGGAAATAAAGTTTCGTGAAACTTTTAGAAAATAGATGTTAATATTACTTATTTTTACGTATCCGTATCCGTGTAAAGTCCAGAATAAGGTGAGAAATGTCAAAAATCACATTCTCGACTATATACTTTAACATCTACAATTACTTTTTTTTTTCCAACATTATCAAATTCGGTTGGGACTTAACGACAATCGAAAACACAATGGAAACGTAAATTGACAAAAAGAAACGCCCACGAATATAAATAAAAACGTATAACACAAGTAACAAAAACGAAAGCGTACGTGGTGACGAACGTGTAAACACGAAGTGATGCCGAACGTGTAGACGTGTTTGGCAACTGGTCCATCCTTTCAATGCTTCCAATGCGATTCTCGTCTCTATATTTATTGTCTTTGGCTATCTGCCAATTCTCCTTCACGACAATAACAAAAAGACAAACATCGTATTGAACATGGATGGTAGGTATTATATTTAATATTTATATTAAGTTTATGCAAAAATCTTTTTTTTTCGTTCTAGGTGGAGTCCACATTGCACCAGCTGGATGGTAAACCAGGCGCCCGCAACAAGTTTTACGGTGGGAGTTTAAACTCCACTTTTGGTTTAAACTTTGGTTCAGCAGTACAATTGAACTCTGTTTAAGATTTAAACGAGATTGTGAAATTGGGGGTAAGGAGTTCAAAAAAATGTCTAAATTTAGACATACTTTGAAATAAATTTATTAAAACTACAAATTTACTGTTTCACTTGTTTTCAAAATAGCAACAAAATTTTCCTTGCCCAAAAGTTTCCACTGAACACTACCTTTTCTCTAATGCGATTGTAGCACCACCTATGTTTCATACTACTCTGCAACCTCCTGAAATGTCAAAACAGTTCACTCGGAAAAAAGTCGGATACCGGTGCTGTATGTTTTTGTTTTGCATTTGTTAAATAATCGATTCAAAACTATGCAAACTTTTATAAAATTTAACTATTACCATTCAAAACTACCATGCCTTTCTCCAAAAATAAGAAAAACCATAATAACTAGAAACCGAAACTATTCCTCTTTGAGTATGACGATGGTAAGTTTTAATAGAAACAAGTTTTTCAACTAACAAACTTTCAGACAAAATAGCACAAGGCTATCAGCCGAAGGATGTCGAAACCAACAAATGCACCAAGTGGTCACAAGAAAGAGCATCCAAATCAACTGGAGACTCGAAGTTCTCAATGATACTACCACCACCAAATGTAACAGGTAATCTTCATTTGGGGCATGCTCTTATGGCAACTATTCAAGATGTTATTTGCCGACATAAGAGACAAAAAGGCTACGAAGTTCAATGGATACCTGGGACAGATCATGCTGGCATTGCCACTCAGGTTATTGTTGAGAAGAAAATCCTTAAGGAGAGAAGACTTTCTCGCCACGAGCTGGGGCGCACAGAGTTCTTGAAAGAAGTGTGGAAATGGAAAAACGAGAAGGGTGGTTCTATAGTTAATGATCTCAAGCGACTCGGTTGCTCCTTGGATTGGAATAATGAATATTTCACTATGGACAGGGTAAGTATTTAATCTGCATCATCTATTTATGGAGGTAACATGGTTTTGTTATATGTAGAAGCAACTAAGAGCTGTAAATCTTGCATTTGTCCGCCTCTTCGACGAAGGTCTAATCGAACGTAAAAAAGCCTTAGTCAACTGGTCTTGCACTCTGGAATCGGCGATTTCTGATATTGAAGTCGATTCTATAGAAATCAATGGCCCAACCGAGATTCCAGTTCCAGGATACGACAAGAACATCACCTTCGGACAGCTGTACAGCTTGGCTTATAAGCTGCACGGCGATGAAAGCCAGGAAATAGTTGTTTCTACGACTCGTCCGGAGACACTTCTCGGTGATATTGCTGTAGCTGTTCATCCTGAAGATGAAAGGTATTCTCAATTTCGAGAAAAAAAGACACTCCTTTGGCATCCATTTCGACATCAACCTATTCCACTGATATTTGACTCAACTGTCGATCGAGAGTTCGGAACTGGTGCAGTGAAGATAACGCCTGCTCACGATAAAAATGATTTCGAAGTAGCGAAACGTCATCATTTAGAATCCGTTCAAGTATTCACTGAAAAGGGAAAGATTCTCTCGGATTTCGAGCTCTTTTCGGACTTACCCAGGTTTGAAGCTCGAAGTAAAATTCTCGAATCTCTCGCTAGCCAGGAGCTACTTCGAGAAATTCGACCGCACATCATGAGCCTTCCGCTATGTTCACGATCTAAGGATGTCATTGAATATATGCTGCGTCCACAGTGGTTTGTCCATTGCCAGGAAATGGCAAATGAAGCAGTTCAAGCGGTTCGTGATGGTCGAATCCAATTGCATCCGAAATCTTTCGAGACTGAATGGTTCCGATGGCTAAATAACTGCCATGATTGGTGTGTTTCTCGTCAATTGTGGTGGGGTCATCAAGTTCCAGCATATTTGGCTAAAAGTAAAGATAACGAGGTCTGGATTGCAGCGGAATCAGAGGATGAAGCTATTGAAAAGGCACAAAAACAGTTGAACACAAAAGATTTTTCACTTGAGAGAGATCCCGATGTCCTGGACACCTGGTTCTCTTCCTCGCTTTTGCCGTTTTCGGTTTTTAACTGGCCATCTGGGGAATTTCGCCAATCATATCCTCTAGATGTCATGGAAACTGGTCATGATATCCTCTTTTTCTGGGTTGCACGAATGACTATGTTGGGTATGAAACTCACTGGTGATATTCCTTTTCGCAATGTATTACTTAATGGAATCGTTTGTGATGCACATGGAAGAAAGATGTCAAAGAGCTTAGGAAATGTTGTCACACCTCAGCAGGTTATTTATGGTGCCTCATTGAAAGCCATGGAAAATGACATTCATGAATCCCACAATTCAGGGATTCTTGGTGCAGAAGAACTAAACAAATCAATCAAAGGACTACAGAAGATGTTCCCATTGGGGATTCCAGAATGTGGAACAGATGCACTGCGATTCACTGTCTGCAGTCACAATATCAAGAGTCATTTCATCAATTTCGATGTCTCAGAGTGCTACACGAATAAATTATTTCTAAATAAGATTTGGCAAGCAACGAGGTTCACGCTGGGAGCACATGATAAAATCAATATTTCTGTTGGTCAGATATCTCCAGAAAATCTAGAACTTGAGCTTATGGACATGTGGATTCTGAGTCGTTTGGCAGACACATTGCAGATTTGTGAAAACAGCTTAGAGAACTACAATTTTCATACAGCTGTAGCGGCTTTAAAGAACTTTTTCTACACAAATTTGTGTGATGTTTATTTGGTAAGGATATAATTTTTATGAGAAATTTTGCTTCTTTAAGTATTCAATTGATTTCATTCAAGGAAACAACAAAACCCGGTATTTTTGAAGGTTCGTCAAAAGCCAAGTCACACTGTGCTACCCTCTCAACTTGTCTAAGCTACGGTCTTGAAGCGTTATCGCCTTTTACACCATTCATTGCCGAAGAATTGCAACAGTATTTACCTAAACCTTCGGGCCTAGACGTATATTTGTACAAAAATTCTCAACTTGAGACTGAAGTTAGCGAAATTCTTGACATTTGTCAAGCAATCCGCCAGTTAAAAAGCAGAAATAAAGTTTCCAAAAAGCACAATCCAAAAGTTCATCTTTTTGCCCAAAATACAAAAGCTATGAATGTCTTGAGCAAGTATCTAATAGAAATGAAACCTTTAACATTGTCCAATGAAGTGATTTTAAAGCAAACTTCAGATCCAATATCGAAGAATGAATATGCTTTATTTTCAACGGCTGGTCACTTGTGTTCCTTCGGTAAGATATAAACGATTAAAAATTCTAAAAAATTCTCTTTGAATTAGATTTTTTTCTAAGGAATTTCAACGAATTCGGATTTTAAACTGCCGCAGTCCAATGAAACTGGTAAGGATTTAAATCACTTGAAATTGGATAAATTACAAAAAGAATTGCAAAGATATTTGGACCGAACTTCGAATGAAGGATTTCGTAAGTCGGCTAGTGAAGTAGTTCAGAAGAGAAATTTTGAAAAGGTTTGAATTTTAAATGATCTAACTCGAATAGATTATATTAATGTTTTATTTTTTTCCAGATTCAACAACTTGAGGTAGAAATAAAAAATATTAAAGCTTTACAAAGTTAGCTGTTTGATATAACTGAGAAGAAATTGTGTTTAAATTAAATGTAAATGTTGAAAGTGTGAATAAAATTTTAAACGAATCTTTAGATAGGCACTTATGCCTGTTCAAAGATTTAGATTCCATTGAACTATTAATGAATATATTGTTGCCCCATCTAGAGCTGGAAGAGGTTACTTATTCTACAGCTCATCGTCCAAATTAGCTTCCTAAGAAAATTGAGTATTTACAGTACGTTTAGAAAGGTCAATCTACTCTCCTATCTGGTGATTTCCCTAATGCTTATGTCTTTGGAAAATTCACAAGTGCATCACATTTACTTAATATATGGTGTGGTTTCTCTTCGTTAAACTGCACCTGGCACTGTTCTAAAGACCAAGAATGTGTAAATGTCGTAGTTTCAATGGCCGTCATTATTTTGAGTTTGTTTCTTGCTTAACTTGATGCAGGATAGGAAAAGTTCTTGGTTGTAACACCCAAGTAGAAGTTTGGCCTGCCTTAGATGAGAAAGTTCATTCCATATTTTTAATCATTTCTACTATTCTTCTGTTTTTATTTTATTTTTAATCACGTTTTCGTTGCTGTTACTTACGCTAGAGTCTGTCTTTTCGTTCTCCAGCATGGCGACGTAACGGGACCAGACCTTATGAATCGTGATATTTTAGTGCATTTGCATCTTCTTTAAAAAAAACTACTACAACAATACAGGAGGAAACTTTTCAAAGCGGATATTAAAATGCACTAAGAAACACGGGTATTGTTACATTCGAGTACTTCGTTTTTTCTGCCTGCACACTCAACAGTTTAGAGCTAATGGCATATATAGCTTAGTGATTTAAGTGTGGCTTGGCTTTCCGACATGATGGCTATGTAATGCTTTTTGTAGTTTCTTCTGAGATTTCGTGAATGCACATTTCTCTAGTAGACTGTCTTATGACTATGAGTATACAAAATTTGGCTTATGAGTATCTTAATAGCATTTGCTTTAAAACTGAAGTCCACCGAATCGCCTACACATCCCTTCTTCCTACTTAACTTCGTTTGAAACATCTTTAGGAAATTATATTTGTTTAACAATTCCATCTTTTAAAATGTCAAGAAGGTTTATGTTGGGGACCTACAAGTCCCTTTTCAACAATGATTTTTCCCTACTTGCGAATACGATTATGACTCCCTTAGAAGCACTTTCTACTACACGATTTGTTCTTCTTTTTTTTTATTTATCTACGAGTATTAACGATGTTGCAGGCTGATAACTGCTGATTGATGAATCAACTATCTACTTTATATTTAAAACAACAAATTTAAAACTACATATGTAGTCGATGCAAACATTGTAAAACAACAAAGTTTAAAAAGTATGTACATTATCTACGTTAAGCAGTTATGTGATTTGATTTATTATCAAGCACAAATTGAGGCATTAATCAATTTTCGGAAATTTTGTGAACTTACTGTCCACTTTATCATTAATAACTTTATTTACTTTTCTGATAATAGAATGTACTTAAAATCGAAACTTTACAAGACAAAGGGAAGCATATGACCGTAAGATGCAGTGCGGGATCGAGGTTTTCAAGCCTTCAATGGAACAAGACATATTTCTTTGAAAAAAATATTTGGTATACACGACGTATACGTAATTATTTATGTATACATAATTTCTCGAAAATACAATGAAGAGACCGCCAAATACTCACGATCAGCATCCACTTTGGATGAGGCATGATTATTAGGTGACATTTATGTACTGTTACTGTTATAAAATGTAAAAAAATTAAATTAGATAGTAAAAAATAAAAATTTTGTACTTAATAGGTTGTACCTTTGGTCCGAATATATACTAATTAATGACACTAAGGTAGGACACTTAATGCGGCAGAGTTTGGACAGAAATTCCAATGCATTAAAAAAAAAAAAAACATATCTGGTAAGGCGCTAGTTGTAGCTATCATTGAAACTCATCATTAAAAACTAATAGCTTGGAAATGTATTGCAGCTAAAGTATAGACCTCTTTTAAAAATGTTGCAACGTCAGCTCATAGTCGTATTGATATATTTGTCACTCAACTTGAAAACTCTTTTATCTAAGTAATTCAAATCCATAAAACCAAAAATAAATCTTCCATTAAAATGCCAAAAACTATCATTTCTATTTCAACTTATAGAATGGCGTTGAAACAAAATTTTAAATCCAACTATAAAGCGATTCGCCAAGTCTTTTTGGAATGAATCTTAAGTATTAATTCTTCACGCAGATTATTTTATAAATACATACCATCTCTTAAGTAGAACGATCCGTTTAGTTCTTTTATTAACAAAAAGAGTTTATCTTCTGAGTGTTAAGTATAGAAAAAAAAGTTATTTTATTAATATTAATTACTATCTATAATTTGCAAACATAAAACACTTTGATACATCGCCAGTTTGATTGGCATTCATAAGTACAAATATAAGCTGGGTAAATGCTAACAAGTAAAATTAAGAACCGCAACTCATACAGGCATCTTTGTTCTCTAGCGAGCAGACCATCTCTGCCATTCTTCTCTCACGCTCGGCTGCTTCTGGAGATGGAGGAACTGAACGCTGTCCATTTTGTTCCTTAACCGGTGTTGATTGTGGTGAACCATTGTTCAGTGTTGTTGTTCCTACCAATCTAGTCTTATCAACAGTAAACTGAATAGCATGAGCAGCTGGCTTGGTGCGCAGATAGTACATTCCAGTCTTGAGACCAGCTTTCCAACCGAAGAAATGAATCGAAGTCAACTTGCCGTAGTTTGGCTCAGCCACATGGATGTTGAACGATTGACTCTGATCGATAAATGCCCCACGATCGGCAGCCATTTTAATAGAAGAACGAACAGAAATCTCCCATACAGTCTTGTACAGCTCGCGGAGGTCAGCTGGAATCCTTTCGATGTGCTGTATTGATCCACGACTAGCGATGATTTCATTTTTCATATCATCATCCCACAAGTCCAGCTCGGTTAGATCCTTTAACAAATGCTGATTGACAATCTGGAACTCACCAGATAAAACTCTTCTGTTGTAAATATTTGAAGTGTATGGTTCGAATGATTCATTGTTGCCAAGAATTTGTGCAGTAGATGCAGTTGGCATTGGAGCAACTAGCAGAGAATTACGTATTCCATGTTTTGCAATTTTCGCCTTAAGAGCACCCCAGTCCCAGAGATCTGTTGGAGTTTTATTCCACATATCGTATTGCAAGATTCCCTTACTCACTGGACTTCCATCATAGGTCTCATAAGGACCTTCCTTTTCGGCGAGTTCACAGCTTGCCTCCAGAGCTCCATAGTAGATTGTTTCGAAGATCTGCTGATTAAGCAACTGTGCTCCCTCACTTTCGAATGGAAGACGCATAATAATCAAAGCATCAGCTAAGCCCTGAACTCCAATCCCAATTGGACGATGACGCATATTCGACTTTTTTGCCTCAGGCACTGGGTAATAGTTAACATCAATGATTTTGTTTAGATTCTTTGTCACGGTTTTTGTTACTTCTTTGAGTTTTTGGAAATCGTACTTCTTCTGTGGAGTTATAAACGAATTCAAAGCAATCGAAGCCAAATTACATACTGCAATCTCATCTGGAGCAGAATATTCAACGATTTCTGTGCAAAGATTACTGCATTTGATGGTTCCAATGTTCTGTTGATTTGATTTGCGATTGCAAGCGTCCTTGTAGAGCATATATGGAGTTCCTGTCTCGACTTGAGATTCGATAATAGCAAACCATAGGGTTTGAGCTTTGATTGTTCGGTTGGCGCGGCCTTCCTTTTCGTATCGAGTATAGAGTTCTTCGAATTTATCACCCCACACATCGTGTAACCCAGGGCATTTGTGTGGACACATAAGTGACCAATCTCCATCGGCTTCTACGCGTTTCATAAATAGATCTGGGATCCACAGGGCAAAAAAAAGATCACGGGCACGAGTTTCCTCCTTTCCCGTGTTTTTCTTCAAGTCCAAGAACTCAAAGATATCGGAATGCCAGGGTTCGAGATAAATGGCAAATGCTCCTGGTCGCTTGCCACCTCCTTGGTCAACGTATCGGGCAACGTTGTTGAACACTCTCAGCATGGGTACAAGACCATTCGATGTTCCATTTGTCCCAGCGATTGCAGTACCCTTGGCTCTGATGCAATGGACATTTAGTCCAATGCCTCCTGCTGATTTGGATATCATGGCACACTGTTCAACTGATTTAAAGATTCCTTCAATCGAATCCGAGACCATGGTCAGCAGGAAGCACGAAGACAATTGTGGTCGCCTCGTGGCAGCCGCGAACAAAGTAGGCGAGGCATGGGTAAAGTACCGCTCGGAGAGCAGATTGTAGGTCTCGATGGCTGCGTCAATATCCTCTCCATGTATCCCAACGGCAACTCGCATTAACATATGCTGCGGGCGCTCTGCAATCTTATTATTGATCTTTAACAAATACGACCTTTCCAGAGTCTTAAAGCCAAAATAGTTATATCCAAAATCTCGATCATAAATTATTGCCGAATTCAATCTTGCCGCGTTGTCCATCACCACTTTGTAATGAAAATCAGAAATAATAGGAGTTTTTTCACCGGTTCCGACATCGACCATATTATAGAGGTCAGTTATAACCTCCGAGAAAGCCTTCTTTGTTTCCTTGTGCAGATTTGAAACAACAATGCGTGCTGCCAAAATTGCGTAGTCAGCATGGCCTGTTGTAAGACTAGCTGCAGTCTCTGCAGCCAGATTGTCTAACTCTTGGGTAGTCACTCCAGAATAGAGGCCATTAATTACTTTGAAGGTGATTGCTACAGGATCAACGAAGTCCATGTTCAAGCCATAGCAAAGCTTTTGTATACGGGATGTAATTTTATCAAAGTGTATTTCTTCTTTGCGGCCATCCCGTTTGAATACGTACATTTTTTCCGGCTTCATTTTGATTGGCTTTGAATTATCAGAAGGAATTTCAATTTCTTAATTAACAAAAATTAAAACAAAAATTAACAAAGAAACAGTTAGCTGGAAATGGGAGCGAAAACTCTATTTTAAGGCGGGATTTTGAATTTTTCTTTGAAAAGAAAGAAATGTCAAATGGGACGATGGTGTAGTGCTGCCAGTTTTTATATTTTTTATTGGAAATGGCTACGTTCAGGTACAAAGTCTGAAAATTCAGGTGGTCCATGACGCTGTTTATACTACGGTTACATGCGAGCTTTAAGCTCGCTTCAACACTCCTTGTATACCTGAAATGACCTTGATTTGACTCGATTCCACTCGAGGAGCGCTGTCGAGTCGAAATTTGTGCTGAAAAACCTGGATCGAGGAGCTGATTTTACAGATAATGCATTATGGTCTGTTTACTTGCATGTTTGTGTATAAATATTGTTTTGTTTTAATTAATACTTGTAGAAAGTCCTTGTATTAATTCAATTAAATTTGTTTTGCGTAGAAGTAAATACGTTAATGCCATTTATTTTTCTGGAACTACCATTTCAATTCAACTCTTAATGGAGCAATCAACCCAAGTGACGAAAAACCTGGGTCGTATATTGAACCCTATTTCAACTCGAGCTCTCGATCCTACTTTTAAACGTAGTATTACATTGGGAAGATTAAGACCGGTCTCACAATAGTTTCTGGACAAGAGAAAGTGGGAGGTCAGGGATGTCGAGAGGCATGAACAAAATATAAACACCGGACTCATGACATAAATTTGTTGTTGTTTCAATGTTGTTTTTGTCTTTATGTGCTTAGAGGCACCTAAAATTTTCGAATGTAGACACGATGAGACTCACGAGTCCGGACTCAATTTTCCCAAATTAAAATCGCGATAAAAAAGGTAGAATAGAAAAGTAGCCGTATCAATGATCTCTATGCAAATGACATGAGACTGATCTCAATCTTCACAATCTAGACAGGGTCTATAATACTCTGGTTCACAGTACACAAATAGAAGGTATTATATTTCGGTGGTTATCAAAATTGGAATTGTCAGAAATAAAAAATGGCTGTGAACGTGAGGACGAAAACACAATTGAAATTGTCAGAAATAAAAAATGGCTGCGAACGTGAGGAAAAAATACACGTATACACAACAACAAATATTGATTGAAGGAAAGTCAAAATTCTGATGATAGTACCTGTAATATTAGTACTGTGCACTGGATAGTGTATTCCTTAAGTAAACCAGCTTTTTTTTGTTAGGCAAGACCACTTTTTGACATCTGCCGTGCACCAGATAATCAAATAGAGATCTTAAACTATCTTTCGTCTCACCCTCCAAAGCCCATCTGATTGCATTGTTGTTTTTTAGTTTTATTTCAAGTCGAAAAATTATGTGAATTGCAACAACTTTTAATTTGTTTCGACTGTACGATTCTTGACTTTCAAAAGAAAAGAACTGTGATTCTACTGGATTTTTTTGACGTTTCAGTATTTATATCTTCCTTTACTGAAGAAGTGGGAGCGAGATGTGAATACTGAAACGTCATAAAAAATCCAGTTTTCAATTTAATGTGAACACCGTCCAACGATTCTGAAATCTGAATTTTTGGGGCTTCTGATTGAAAAATTTTTGTAGTACCTCGTGGCATAATGGTTAGTGCGTAGGACTGTCATGCCAAAGGTCTGGGTTCGATTCCCGGCCACTGCCACCTAAAAACAGAAATGTTTTTTCCGAGGTACTGCCTCTTGCGAGGGACTGACAAATCCTCCAAGAGTATACTTGTCATGAATAAGTGCTTCTCATTAGCCGTTCGGACTCGGCAAAAAATTGTAGGTCCCCTCCGTTCCTGTTAACAACACGCACACAGGAATGGTTGAGAGTTGTAAGTCACTAGGCCTTGGCTCTCTACGAGCTGTTGTGCCACCAAATTTATTTACTTTTTTATTTATTTATGATTGAAAAATTCAGATGATTTTTCGTTACGTTTGCTTACGTTTTTCAGATAAGTTTTTATCTGAAATTCAGATGACAGCTAAAAAACAAGTCAAAAAAGAAACATCTGCACATAGAAGTTGAACTTAATAGTGGATGCAGCTATTTTTGAATGAGAATATTAGCGGATTTTTTGTTGCGCACAGGAACTATAAACTAGGCTTAACTCGCCGAAATCGAAAACAATGGACCGGCAATTGTTCTGCATGCAAATAATGTGTGGTGAATACAATCTATTTTTTGGATAGTCGGTATATACTTCCAAAAAGGCATTATTTACATGCAAACAGTTTTTGCATCGAAAAATAGTTGATTTTCATTCTTAGGGCTATATTTTATTAACTAAGGGCAGATTAATGACTTAATGGGTGGCTTAGGCCAGAGCAAACATTTTTCGCCTTGAATATTATCCAATATGGTGCACAGAACAAGTTAAAAAACTTTTTGAAGTTTTTTTTTCTACTGGTAGCCTTAAACTATGCCTTTAAGCATAAAATGGCGTAATTTGCAGCACGAAAGATTAAATGAAGATTGTCCTAAAAATAATTGAACTCATGTTTTGCATTGAAACAATAACAAATGAAACTTATGAGCAGGGGGTTTATGTTTTCTTCATGCATCACGACATCCCTGACCTCCCACTTCTCTTGCTCACAAACTGCAATTATATCGGGCTCAATCACTGATCTCTATGTATATACACTTGATAGTGTTTTCCTTATTATGTATAACAGTTTTTTTGATTCCATTTGAAGATTACAATAAGTTAGCCGACTTCATAATTTGACGTCTAGTTTACACAAAAAAATGTGTTCCCAAGATGTCAATCTGAAAAAAGAGAAACAGACCAATGATATAAAAGGGAAAAACTTTGTGGGAGTTTGTTTTATTATTTTTTACCATTAAATTATTCACTGTGTGCATATTTTTTGTGCTATTATTTTTCAATGGCACTAGAATTATATCATTAGAAATGTGTTTCAATAGGTAATAGTAAATATTTAGATGAGAACCATCATCTTCGTTCATCATTTCAGTTTGCAAACAAGTTGAACAAAACAGCTGATAAGTGTGATGTGGAGAATGGCCGCGTTCCGATGTTAATTCTCATTTATCCGGATAGCTTTGTGTTGTTGTAATCCCTTGTTAAAAAACAGCTGATGACAAATCATCTGTGACCAACAAACAAATCCGAATTTATCCCAAAAATTCTAGGGTACTCTTCCAAAGAGAAATTTCAAAACAGCTGATATTTGACAAGAAGTTTGAGTTGTTCATGTTGAGTTTTGCAGTGTCGGGTTTTTTGAAAGGAAAATTAATTAGTTTGTTGCAGCTAGAAAACGGTTATTTGCGTCACCTTGGACTCTACGCAATATGTAAATAAAAATGGAATAAAACTCCGTTAAAAAAGTTAAAAAATTTTTAAAAACAAATTTTAATTCAATTTCTTTGTCAGCTTTTTTCAGCTAACCTATCTGGTTCTGGTCGTTCAAAAAAGAGTCGGCTACTCAGTTATCTTGGATAATCTATCCGATAGCCGGCGGAACGCGGCCAACGCGATTACATAGTAGGTTTGTTTGGTTACTGAAAATTCGTACGAATTCGTACGACGTCGCACTACATTTCACAAATGTTCTGTTTGTTTACCCCAAAGTGTAGCAACGAGAGAGCAAAATGAGAGAGCAAGAAATTTCCCCTCCATGAAAATACTTGCTACACTCTGCTACACAAATGTCTGTATGTAGAAAGTAAAAAACTGTCAAAATACGAAACCGACATTTTGTGTTACAATTTTTTTTTTTTGATTTTTAATAGATTTTTCATTTGTGATTTGACTTGTTTGATAGCGGATGCTAAAATGGAAAAAGTAAACAAATTTAACTTTCAGATATCCCCGATATCATTCAAAAGAATTGGAACAGGTAAGCCCAATTTGCAACAAAAGTGTAATAGGTTAATATTTATTTTACTCATATTCATGTCTTTTTCAGATCAAAAATACAGAAGTATTTGTATGTTGCACAAATGAACTGAGTAAATGTGACGTTTGACGTTTTATACACAAAGTGCTACAAAACTGGTTTTTCGCGTTTGTTAACTTTGTAGCAAGATTTCCCCTCTCTGAGAGAATTTTCTCCTTCTTTCTAAAATTTGACAGCTGTTGAACATCGTGCTACAAAAGTAACCAAACGAACCTAGTGTGTGTTTTTGTATGACTTTACCTCCTTGTCACACTCTTTACGTTTGTAATTCCGTTTCATTTAACCATTTGTGAATGAAATAAAATTACAAACACAACAATGTTAGCAAATAGATTTGGGGGGAGCACCGAACGGAGATTTGACGTTTTCATAATGAATTATTTTGTATAACTTATTATACAGTTATATTTTTATACAAAAAAGTGGTCAGCTTCATCGTCGATACGCTATCCAGTCTATTATAGAGATCAGTGGGCTCAATCCTTCAAATCTACGCAGCCAGCGTCAAATTGTGTGAATTCTCATAAATTACTGTACTTTTTATGCTTTTACCTATATATGAGAGATTTTCATCCTCATCCATAAAAGTTTTCAGTAGTTTCTGACTAATTGAATTTGATTCCAAATCGTAACCAGGGGAGTAATAGTTGCATTGAAGAAGTACTTCGGTTTAAAAATCTTTTAAAATCAAACGAAATGCACAGTTTTTTTTTTTTTTTTTTTATAACAAAATTATGTTTTACGATATTTATTTTAGAATATTTCTTGCGGTATATTAATTTAAAATTATAATAATAATAATAATACGTAATTGTTATATTAATATCTTATCGAGTAGTATTTATAGTTTGTTTCTTTTTTATGTTAATAATCGATAATATCTACTTAAATAAAAAGTATTATTATACTCAAAATAGATGTTTTATATAATGTATTTATCATGATAAAAAGTCCAAAAACAAAAATCGAGCAAGCTCTACAGTACACTTATATGTTTTTTTTTTTTAAATTGATTTTAAATATAATACTTAATATTTAGCTTAAAATGATAAAAATAAAACGAAAAATCAATTTCATTTTGCATAAATATCTTTGGGTAATGAATAATTTATTTGCTTATATTGTATTTTTGTTTCTTTTAATAAAAAAATGCGAAATATTTTGATTATTTTTTCTTACTTTCATATCATTTTAAGTTAAGAAGAAAATTTAAAAAAAATATTTGATTTAAGTTTTGAAAAATTCAAACCAAAAATAAAACAGATGGAAAAATTTGAGAAAATACCGATATCTTTTTTAGTTTTATACATACATATGCATAAATTTTGATCAACTACAGTTTATATATATTTATATTTGTTGTTGTTTATTTTACGAGTACGACTAGCATTTTGTTTATTTATATTTTAAATTTTACTTCGATTTGTTGTTGTTTTAATTTATTTGTATAATATTAATTTAAATACTAATATTAAAGTGTATTCGTTTAATAGAAGAATTTGTCAAGCAATGATTTATATAATAATACATATAATCAAACCCAATTACATAGCTTTTTTTTAAATGAAAACAATTTTTTTCTTTTGAAGTAAATTCTTCTACTAAATTAAGATTTTAGTAGTATTGCAATATCAAACGATAAGTATGTATTTAATTAAACTCATTTAAGGGTCTTGTTACAGTTGGATATACATTATACATAGTTTCTTATTTGCCGTGAATAAGTTTTCTTTGTATTGTTACTGTAGGTATAGGATAATTTATGTAATTTTTGATTTGTATGATATGCTCAAAATAAAATATAAATATAATTACATACATACATATGTATATTCATAAGTTATTACATTTATTGATTGCGGGAACTTTTCATTTCTTAGTTCTATAAGAAATAAGAACAAATTAAATTAAAAAAGAAAAGACATATTTTTTGGGTGCATATTAAATAAGGAGATTCATCAAACATGTTTTTGTCTCGATGAAACAAACCGAGGAGTGACAAAATTACTTTATAAGCACATAAAAGCCATACCACAAAGTTCGTAATCTATGAATCATTATCGATTCATTCATCAGATTCGAAAATGTAAAATTAATTGCCACGGAGAGGCTCTACGAACCAAGATTAGACATACAAGAAGCGAATTAAATTACATAATAAAACTTCATTCGAGATCAAAGTTTCAATTAATTTCTGGTACATGGGATCTGTTCATGACCTGTTGATGAAATAAGCTGAGCAAGCTTTTTTAAATGCACAATAATAATTAGACCAATTGCAACAACAAAAATTACCATCTCAAATGCAATTGCCAACACAGTCAATCACCAACTACAAGTGAAACTTTGTCGAAACATCGCGAAAACAATTTTAATATATTTTTGAATAAAAAGCAGTTTTTACACTTAAGAGTGTTTTTTGGATATATAAGACTGGTTTTTTTCACTTTCATCAGATATTTTGTTTTAAAAACATGTTTTTTTACTAATTGGTCACTTGTATGAGTATTATTGTACTAAAAAACGGTTTTGCAAAAGTAACTGTTTTTTTAACTTTAAAATTTGCATGAATTTTCTGTCAAAAAGTTTTTATTTTCAAAATTTACAAGAATTTTTTTTTTATATTACTAAAATTTTATTAAACAAGAAATAAAAAATTTTCTTTAATAGTGTCCTTGTAAAAATATGGAATTTTATGTAATTAAACTGTTTTTGGCAAAAAATGCTTTGGTGTAAGCTACATTCTACATTTGTTTTCCAATGATGCCCAAGAAAAAGTTTTTCTGCCCATAGGCACCTCAATCGTTTTGATCGGACAGGTGCACGTTTCACAATCTTTTTCATGAAATCACCATTTCCCTTCGGAACACTCTTAAGAGAATGTTAAGGTATAAAGTATGAATACATAAGGTCTGTTTCTTTACTCGCCCGCGGGTTCCCAAAGTAACCCAAATCCACCCAAAACGTGTTTCTTTACTATTTTCTGACACAAAAATGCCAGAGCTTTTGACTTTTTTTCATTTCCCCTCCAGCAAGAATCTACCCGAACATTTAAGTTCCGGCACTTTCTTGCTTGTCAAACAAGAAATCAGCTGATCAAAAAATTTGAAATTAAATTTGTCAAGTAGCGTATATAAAACAGTTTAATTTAATTAAATTAAATGAAAATGATAGAATGGAGACAAATATAAATTAAAATATTTCTTCTGGTATCTATTAATAGAGCCCAACATGATAATTGCAAATGTTAATAGAATTGAAATTGCATAATTTTGTATGCGTTGAGCCTACAAGCAATGATGTCGAATGGGTAATTTACAACGCAACGAACCAGAAACACCCCAAATGCGTTTCTTTACTTTTCATTTCTGGTTAAACATTACAACAACAACATCAAAAAGCTCATCCCCAAACTTTTTCCCGAACTTTTTCCCAAACTCTATCCCAAAAGTAAAGAAACAGACCTATAATAAGTCTGTTTCTTTACTTTTGGGATAAAGTTTGGGAAAAAGTTCGGGAAAAAGTTTGGGAAGGAGCTTTTTGATGTTGTTGTTGTAATATTTAAGCAGAAATGAAAAGTAAAGAAACGCATTTGGGGTGTTTCTGGTTTGTTGCGGTGTAAATTATCCGTTCGACTTCTTTGCTTGTAGGCTCAATGCATACAAAATTATGCAATTTCACTTCTATTAACATTTGCACTATCATTTGGGCTCTATTTAAAGATACCTGAAGAAATATGTTAATTTATATTTGGCTCCATTGTATTATTTTCATTTAATTTAATTAAATTAAACCATTTTATATACACTACTTGACAAATTTAATTTAAAATTTTTTGATCAGCTGATTTCTTGTGTGACAAGCAAGAAAGTGCAGGAACTAAAATGTTCGGGTTGATTCTTGCTACAGGTAAATGAAAAAAAGTCAAAAGCTCTGGCATTTTTGTGTCAGAGCTTTTGACTTTTTTTCATTTCCCCTCCAGCAAGAATCTACCCGAACATTTTAGTTCCGGCACTTTCTTGCTTGTCAAATAAGAAATCAGCTGATCAAAAAATTTGAAATTAAATTTGTCAAGTTGCGTATATAAAATGGTTTAATTTAATTAAATTAAATGAAAATGATACAATGGAGCCAAATATAAATTAAAATATTTCTTCTGGTAGACTTTAATAGAGCCCACAAATGTTAATAGAATTGAAATTGCATAATTTTATATGCGTTGAGCCTACAAGCAATGACGTCGAATGGGTAATTTACACCGAAACGAACCAGAAACATCCCAAATGCGTTTCTTTACTTTTCATTTCTGGTTAAACATTACAACAACAACATCAAAAAGCTCATCCCCAAACTTTTTCCCGAACTTTTTCCCAAACTTTATCCCAAAAGTAAAGAAACAGACCTAGCATGTATATATGTAACACTTTTATAGGCGGTAACATCTAAACAAATAAAAAATACTTTCCTATTCTTGAATAAAACAAAACTAAAGATATTTATGCCACTTACAGCAGACCAAAGGGTTTTGTACAAAAATATTAATTCGTAACGTATGGACGAGGTTATACTCTGTCCAAAAAAATTGTCAGTACAGGGCTTATGGGGGAGCTTTTTCAAAAAAGGCTTACATGTTCTTTTTTGCAAGTGAAAAGATGACAAAAGACAGCAGGAAGATGCTCAGAACTTAGACTTTTAAATATATGCAAGTAATTTTAGAAAAATACAACGAAGCATGATACTCGTTCTTTCAATAAACAACTCGTGAAATAACTAATAATTTAAAAACAAAAGGAGATAAGGACATATGAACATACCGTGGTTGTTCAGCGAAAACTCCCTAACTCCATTTTCTCCGAGAAATCTCTCGTAAAAACGATATATTTAATAAAACATAAACATTTTAGTTCAAAGTTGGTATATTTATGAGGAACAAATTTCTTAAATTCAAATATTTTCAGATTCTGATCAGTTAAAATCCGAAAAAAAGTACAGATGTCTCAAAATAAAATAAAATGGAGTTAGGGAGTTTACATTGAAGGACGACGATATGCAAACAAAAAAAATTGAATCGTTAGAGCGGTTTAAAAAAAAAAAATTATGGAAATTGGTACAGTCGTTAATGAGAAAACCGAATTGAGGAAAAAAACTGGTATAAACCAGGTAACAATAATAATTAAAGTTTGAGTAAGTTTTTTGTTACAAAAAGTATAACATAATACAAATAAGCTTTTCTCTAAAGGTTGGATAAATTTTTGAGAGCAAAAAAAATCGATATTCGATTTTATGCAGAATTTTTGTAAATCAACTTAATCATTTTTGGAGGAGGGGTGGATAAGAAGTTCAAACATTTCAAAAATAAGCGCAACCCTAATATACATACATTATATACTTTAACATAAATGATTCAACCTCAATTAGGCATTAACTAGTATGACCATAGAAGCAACTTTATGTCACGAAAACCTTTAAAAACATGCACCTTATTCAAAAAGAAATAAATGCATTCACAAAAATTAATTCAATTTTATGGTGCACATTAAAGTTGAGCAATATTTGACCATCCAAATTTTAGTGCAAAAATCATAAACAACACAAAATGTCATCACCTACCTACTCTTTGAGGATCTATGTAAATTCTTTCCTCACGAAACACTACAACAGTTTATTTCAGTGTTTTTTTGGGATTAAGTTGTTTGGTATTAGTGACAAGTTGCGATGGCAAGACAACAAGCAAAAATGTTTAACAATATTGGCAAATTTAGATTAGCTCTGTTCTCGGAGTCAACTTTTGGATCTGTGATCGCTAAGTTGAATGAATATCTAGTCAACTGGCCAGTGAGAGAATTCAACTTTTTACACACAAAGATCATTCCCCACATCTCATAGTTCTTATTTGAATTAAATTTAAATTTAAGAATAAATTATCAATTTTCGAATAAATGGCAGTGTCTATTATATCTTTTTTTTGTTCAATAAAATTGTTAAAAAAGAAATCTTAGATAAAACAACATATCTAAATGAGCAAATAAAACTTAATTAATAATATTTAAATATTCATACAATCAAAATTTATAATAAAAAAAATGTTCCAACATATCACAGACAAAACTATGGAACAAAATTAGTAATGTTGATGTTTTCAGTATTTTTTTTTTTTTAATTTTTGTTTCGAAAGAGCAAAACATCTTCGCTTCTTTCTATTTACTTTTAATTTTCCGTTATTAATTTTGTATGCCACAATGATTAAATATTACATAAAAAACAAATTTATTATTTTTTTTTCTTAATGTGGGACACGGGAAAACAAATAAATACAAGCAAATGCTTTTTTTCGCTTACTGACTAGACTCATGGGCCTGAAATAAACCCAACTCTTATAAAATCATACCCTTCCAAGATTTATATTTTATCTTCCACTTTACCTGTGCAATGCATTTGATATCTGCTTCAGAGATTGTCCCACATCGACCACTAATTTTTCATTATCCTGCACATTCTTACTGCCCGCCGAACGAAGACTCCTCGATTGGGCTTCCACTCTGGTCACCAGTTCTCTAAAATGAAATTTTGAATGCGGTGGCATTGTTTCATTGTCGGCAAACACTACACAATAATTTTGAAGGATATTCAGCTTATCACTAAGTTGAAGCCATTGTGAAGCTGAAATCGAATTCACTGGTAGTTTAAGACTTCCCTCGAGCAGACTTACCAGCTCTAGTATACTTTCACGGTTGATTTGTGTCGACGACGAGTTCTGGCTTAGGGGAGTTGTTGAATTTGAGTTGGTGTTGCCATCGGTGTTGATCTTCTGGCCAATAGGTGTTGCGTAAATGGTTAGTTTGGTAGGTTTTAGTGGAACTGCTGGCTTACTCTTGTTAAGCAGCTGGTGTTGGTCGGTCGTAGAGTCTGGCGGGGTGGGGGTTGTCCCAGTTGATATAATTTCACTGTTTTCGTTATTGGAATGATTCTTCATTGCCAACTTCGGCGAAAGTTGAGTCTGTCCCTCAGTTGGGGTGCATTCTTTGGGTTCCCACAGTTTCTTCAGACTACTAATACTGCCAGTACTTCGGCGCTTGCCATCCTCAGAGGAGTCTCCCGAATCAGTGGCCGCAGTAGTTGAAGACTTCAACGAGTGATTGCTGTCCTTTTTATTGTTGTCTTGGTCTCCGGAACTATGGAGCACGGAAACTTCAATTTTTATTTCAGTCTTTTTCAGTTCGATCTGTGATTTAGATTTTGGCTTGGTGTGTTGCTCATTCGGATTATTATCAGAACAATTTCTATCCGAATTGTCTTTTCTAAAGGAATTATTATAGTTTTTGGTCGTACTATCGTCCGAGTTAGTACTGTCGTCTTTTAGGGAATTCTGTTGATGTGATTGATTTTCTTTGGCTTCGTTGCCATTGCTGTTGTTGTTGTCGACTTTGCGAAGTCGCGATTTAAAGTCAATTATTGTATTTGAATCGTTCTGTGGTGGGGTTTGCAGTTTCTTAGGTTCTACACGCTTAAGTTGAGCTTTGAATGTGTTTGTGTTGGACGATTCACTTTGATTTGTCGCTGGAGAATGCGACGCCGACTTTGGTGTTGGCTGTTTTTTGTCCTGCTTGGGAAGATTCATGCTTTCAGCCAGTTCAGTGACTAATTGTGACACTGGATCTACTTGTTGACCACCATTTTCCCGGCCATCGTGATGGTGGTGGTTTTGCATTTTTGCTGGATTAGTTCGTTCTTTGATTTCGGCCATGAGTTTCATTTCGAGTTTTTCCTTTATGCTGTTATCCTGTTGGTGGTGGTTCTCTGGGGGGCTTCCAAGAGAGCTGCATGAGTCCGTAGAAGGTTCACGTTTGCGAAGGCTAACGCCGAATCTCGAGCTGGCTTCTTCGACACTGGGTGCGGTATTCGAAACATCGTTGTTATTGATTGGCGCTGGTGGAGGAATGGGAATCATAGGCGGCGGTGGAGGTGGCGATTCGAACTCTTCAGGTGGTGGAGGCAGATCTATTGGCGGAGGTGGTGGGAAATCTAAATTGGCTAGGGCTGATTGTTGAGCTCGTTTTGGACTATTGCTAGAGCCACGGAATGAGGAGAATGTCATCATGGAGCCATCAGTTGCAGTGCGATGACGTTGTAGCTTGTTGAGACTTGCTGATGCGTTGTTGGCCATCGTGACACCACTTGAAGAATTGCTGCGAATCATCTGAGGTTGACCACCTTTGAATGTGGCTACACTGTTGGTTAGATTATTGCTGCGAGCCATTACACCATTAGTTCCTATGGCTGGTGGTGGTGGAGGTGGAACATCTGAAACCACAGTATTATGATTCAATTGTTGAACACCACTTGAATCTTCTAAGCTATCGAGAAAAGCACCAATCCGAGCGACTTTAGGCAAAGTTCCATATCTATTCACCACTCGCTTTACATTCATTACCTCCAATGCACCCACTGTTATTTGATGGCTGGAGGGTGGCGTTATCACTCCAGCCAAACTATGAAGCTGGGTATGGTCCATCGAGTGTTTGTTATGAATCGGATGCTGTTGGGATCGTTTGCTGTTGCGTGTCTCTAAACCACGATTTCCCATAACTGGTGTGGGTCTCTTAAATGAGCTATGCTGAACAGGTTTCTGGTGATGTCCTAGGGAATGTTGAATTTTGTTATTATAATCCATGCTTTCACCATCGGTGTCAGCATCCGGATTATCATTTTCCGAATCACAACGATTAGCCAAGCTAGTTATGTCTCGGGTTAGACCTATGTTTGAAATTAAGATAAATACATTAAAATTGATTGACTACCTTTATAATTTATAATATAAAAAAAGAAGCATTGCTGTAAGTATTTGTCACACAGATTGTTAAAAGGGATAATAATCTTACATATTTATGGATTAATGCTCGTACCACCGCGTGCTGAGGATTTAGGGTATATAAGTGGTTAGTTTTACATTTATGTATTTAAAAAAAGTTAAACTAAAAGATTTTGTTTGTTTTCAAGGTAAGTAAGCAAGTTTGTAAGCAAGGTAACAAAGGCTATGTTATGTTGTTATTTCTCGCGAATAACAGACAACAAGCTGTATCGGAAAGTTTTTATTTAAAGGTGAACTAAGTGCACATTATTTCAAATAACAATACAAATATAAAATGGGCTAGAAGCAACATTTCCTTACCATGGAAAATGGAAGCCCAAAATGATATTAAATGAATTTGATAAAACGATTTATATGCGACTCATTCTAAAAGCAAGAGTCGCATCTAAATCGTTTATATTTATAATCAGCCCTATCATGAATTCCATCGTAATCGGAAACTTTTACGAATCCCGAAAAAAGGTATCACCAAATCCGTTCGTAATCGCAATTTGTATGAGATTTTTCCCTACGATGGATTCTGTGATAGTTTTTTTCGGGATTGGTGACAACTTTCCGATTACGATGGAATACGTGATAGGGCTGAATGATAAAAGTTGCTTGGTAAATTTTGAGTCTACAATACATATATCAATGGCACTGTCCACCAAATTATTATAAATCCTATCTATATTCCAAAAATGAATAAATTGGAAATAGTAACTTAAATTTTTTTTCAATTTTGAGTATCATTTTTTTAATTAGTTTTAAGTTAGTTAGTTACGCATTATATTAAATACTTTAATAATTTCTTGGATGCATGTATAAGTCGTGCACACAAATCAACACACACATACTATTGTTATCAAAAATGGAATAAAAGTGGTGAAATGTTGTTTTAATCCCTTACTCAGGTGACAAATACCTCGGAATAGAATATCGATTATAAAACTACTGCAAGAAGATGATTTCTTAATACAACTACCATTCGTATTCAGTTCTTCAACGAAATTCTTCCCATCGTCATCACGGTATGTTGAATCCCGGCTAGTCGACAGGAGACTTAAAAAAAAAACAATAGATTAGAACAAGTAAATACTTTGTACGTAAAATGGGAGCGCACCTCGTTCTCTTTGGTGGAGCGGGAGCTTGTTTTCCCTGTTTATTGGTGGTTCGTCGCATTTGCACATTACCCTTGCCTTGGCTAGAGAATGTACTCAGTTTGGTGGAGGTGGAGCCCGTTTCTTAAAAAAAAAAGAAGAAAATTAATTTAACCAACATTCCTTTAACGTTGTTTTTAAATTGTTATGTACCTGATAGCGGTGTGCTAGCTTGTTGATCATGGTGACCTCCACTACCTCCGCCACCACCACCGCCCCCCATCTGCGGCTTTTTTCCCATCTGTGGGGTGAGGGTTTGTGAAGCATTTAATTGTTTCTCAACTGCTTCCGTAATCGATGATTCCTATGAAGCAGACACAACCTAAGAATATAAAAAACAACCGTCCGCATCACATCTTCACACTCACCTGAAACATATGCTCCAGAGCATGATGAATACTCTTAAAAGTTGGTCGATCTTGTGCATTCCACTGCCAGCATTGCCTCATAAGGTCGTACACCTCTGGGGGACAACCTGGTGGTCGTTCCATGCGATAGCCCTTTTCCAGTTTGTGGAATACGTCTGTTAAATCGATTCCGGGATAAGGAGACATTCCATATGTTGCGATTTCCCAAAGAAGCACACCAAATGCCCACACATCAGACTTCGTACTGAATTTATTATAAGCCAAGCCTTCTGGTGCTGTCCATTTTATGGGAAATTTAGCTCCTGCATGCGCTGTATATGTGTCATCACGCATTAATCGGGCCAAACCAAAATCGGCCACTTTGACAAGCTTATTATCACCGACAAGGCAATTACGTGCCGCTAAATCTCGATGAATATAGTTGCGAGATTCTAAATAACTCATACCCGAAGCAATTTGTGTTGCCATATAGAGAAGAGCTACTGCGTCTAATGTTTCTCGGCCAGCAGATCGTAGAAAGTCCAACAAGTTACCATGGCTCATGAATTCTGTGATGATGTAAAATGGCGGTTCTCGTGTACAGACACCTGTTAGGTAGAATAAAAAATTAAATTATTAATTGATTGAAATTCAAAGTAAAACCAATAATTACCTATGAGTTGTACGAGATTTGGATGCTTCATTTCCTTCATTATAGCGGCTTCTTCCAGGAAGTCCTTCAGTGCCATTGTGTCCTCTTTGAGTGTTTTAACAGCCACTGTATTGCCATATCGCTTCCAAATAGCTTCATAAACTTCACCGTATTGCCCACCACCTAATTTATGTTTCATCACAATATCTGTGCGACAAATCTCCCATTCATCCGGTTCTGGACTCAATGGAAACACAGTAGGTTTATTTTGCTTTGGTGCAGGATACAGTAAGGGTGTTATCAGTCCATGGCCTTCATGTGGTACACTATGATGATGCACCAATTCCGCCAAAGTATTAAACTTAGCCTCAGCCGTGACGTATACTTTACCATCTGAGTCTTCCGAAATGCGATAGTGATAAACTCGACCTTCATATCTTAAACTTATACTCCTCTGTCCGGGTGAGCTTTCACTCTCACGCACCAAGAAACTACCATTTATTCCCGAACTCAACAAATATTCGGCAGCATTTCTGGATATTGGTCCATGATACCATGAATGCTTTTCAAGCGAATTCAATGGCGTCACATAGTTAGATGGTACCCAGCCGACATTCCCTGAATCTGAGTGGGCTTCGCACCACTCTCCTGACTTATTATATGACAATATTCGGACTTGTTCGCCCTTCTTCAGACTAAGTTGATTCTCTCCACCAGCTTGGAAATCATAGAGTGCTACAAATAGCTGCGGGTCATCTTCCTCTGGGCCAGGTGCTAAAAGATTTTCTTTCGATGTCCACCGGTGGGCCGATTCAAAGCCTGATGTCGTTGAACTTGGTCCCTGACTATGACTTTGTGCATTGTGCAAAGAGCCATCCTGACTCTGGGCGATTAACTCAGCTTCTAGTAAACTCGATCCGGGCGGAATGTGAGGCAATGGACGTGACTGCAAAAGGGCTTCTATAAATACAAAAATAAAAAATAATCCATTAGACAGCTTATCGTGACAAAAAATGTAATTAATAATCGAAACGAATGAAATCGAATACATTTCATTCAAAGTCAAAAGTATATTATGTACATTAGTATAAAAGCTATTGCAGATTATTTCATTCCGAATTTAAGTCCTCAATGAAAATGAGTAGTTGGGGAAATTATAACGAACTATGCTAAACAAAACATGGAGATGAAACTGGTTTAAGATTTCCAGTTGAGGCGTGTAATTATATCTCTTATAATAATCAAGAAAACGTTTAAATGCCTTTTTTCGATGTAGCATTTAATTGTTCTCGGGGAGTGGTTAATACGACATCTGATTTCTTATCGCGAAGTAAAATGAATGTGTTTAAGCGTTGGACGTAATAGTAATTCATGCTGATGTTCCATTAAGAAAATAGTTGCAACAAAAAAGTCTTTGTCGGTGGCATTAAACTATTTGGAGAGAGTTCATATAGTCAAGATGTGTATAAATAGTTCAGTTGGGTTAATTATAATCGTTATCTAAAGTTGACATTAATGTTTCAACAGACTTAGTATTGAGTAGGTTTTTGTTTTGTTGAAGCTTGATTCAAATTTGCAAAATACTGATTAGTGTTTACAAACATTGGAAAATTATGTAATGTACTGTACATGAATAAAAAAAAATAAAATAAATTAAATAGTGCCGAAATGTTTGCGTAATGGATGAAGACATCAATTAAATACATTTTCAGTAGACTTTCTGATTCAATTTAAGGTCATAGCCAATAAGAACGAACGGAAAGCAGACATTTGTAGAACAGCGAGCACCTTTTAACCTAGGTTTTCTTGACAAGCAAACGAATTGTCAAAAAGTCCTGGCCCAAAAGAGCTTCAATTGTGTTATTGCGATAAGCAAGAAACAAAATTTGTTTTAAGAGTGAATCAAAACAAACCACAATTTTCTATTTTTATATGTTATTAATTATCAAAGTAAATTTGTATTTTGTCTGGATTTCTATTTCAAAAACAAAAGAAAAACCCGTAGCACCTGAATTCACAACAAAAAAAAATGCTTCAGAGATTTTGTCACTTTGATAGTTTATTCTTAACCTTAACTCGCCTCAGCAAAAAACCTAGTTCTACTTCAGGGCGAGTTGAGGGCTACCCTAGGTCTCATAAAACACAGAATTTGTTGGTCAGGGTAGGTTCAAGGTTTTCAAAAAAACGCTTTGGGGCGACCACAAGGTGACTTAGGGCTTAAGGAACAAAAATTTTATTAGACTAATTTCGCGAAAACCTGCGATCATTTTGTGCGTCAATGTTTACCGGTAATTCAGTCGCATGTATACATTTTTTGAAGGAGGACTTCTATGTTTATATATTTGTACTTTTGTTAAACCCTGTAAGTTTTATGTTTTTTAAACGATGTTACTACTCGTAATATAGGGTAATAGACCCATAAAAAAACATTTCGCACTCTTAGACTGTTAAGATTGATAAAGCCTATTGAAACTTGTACAAATTGTAGACTGTGAATGTAATATGCAAATATGCATCAACTCGTACCGGTATGATCAGTTATGCGAGTTTTAAGTTGATGAAACTTCATAAGATGTAATTTGTAATTTTGGGATGTATATCACATTACATAAATAGCCTCTAATTTCTTTATTATAAGTAAGTGGTAAATGAGAAATTAAGTAAAAATTATATGGTTGATTCTGTAGTTTACAAATTTAAGGGAATTTGCGAGTTGTATAGCTTTTAAATAATATTTTCATTGATAAAGATACTAACTTTTACCAAAAGTTTATATGTCCTAAAAACCGGTCGCGTAAAATGTAAAATTTAGGAGAGGGTGCCACTTCATGTTAGTTCACTTTTTATATTCAGCTGGTCGACATAGATTAGGCGCGTCTCACCAACTAAAATCTCACTTAGCGCTCAATGTCAAGTCGATGGAGGCGGAATGCTTTGGTGGGACAAGATTCTCCGTTGAATTGTATAAAAACATGTGTTAAAATTTTCGTACTGAAATTCTGGAAACAAATTTCAACTTTGCTTAAAATATTTAAATTTAAAAGCACAAAACTTTATCAAATGAATGAAAAATAAAAGCAAATTCAATTTATTTTCATTTTTATTAACATTCCACCTTTATTTTGAATTTTAAATCGACTTTAGTATTTACACATCAGCGAGAAATTACAATTTGCCTGTCAAATGAACAGCTGTTTAAGCAGAGAAAGAACATTGAGAAATGAATCCAAAAAGTTTTCGTCTCAGTAATCTCCTTAAAAAATCTCAGTACTCAGGTGAGATTTTTTGTCCCACTTAAAAAATCTCTGAGCGCTCAGAGATTTTATTTGGTGAGACGCGCCTATTGTTTAGTCAAATAACAGTTTAAGTGACTTACTGCCATACCGGCGCGAAACGCATTTTTTGACATTTTAAATTATTTAATATTTTGTCCAAAAATTGAAAAGTATTTGTTTGTTTGTCAACTATAAAAGTTTGTTGTTTGTTTTGTTTGGTACTCACTGGTAAGGACTAAAACTGGAGTAACAAATAAAAATGTTACTAGTAATAATACCGCCTGCTACAGTAATGTACTGTATATCATTTATTAAAAACAAAATTTTTTAGCATATCGTCCCCTGATTGCAAGAACTAGGTAACTCAATTTTCAATTTTTACAATGTCTCAACAGAAATGGTATTATTTTTTGCAATTTCCAAGATTCTTCGCCCAGTTTTTTTCTACCATTGAAAAACATATGATATTTATGAAATGTGAGAAACATACAAATTAAACTGTCAATCGTTCTCTAGTAGAAAGGTATGTATGAAAACCTTGCTCCCTCTAAAATTTTTAAATTAAGTTACCTAGTTCTTGCAATCAGGGTACAATATCACCCCTATCGCGAATTCCATACTAGAATTCCATAATCCCGTTTCTATAAGAATTTTTACTATGATGGACTCTTTGATAAGTTTTTTTTTTGAGATTCATAGCAGTTTTTCCATTTACGATGGAATTTGTTGATTGTTTATTTTTGTGGTTTCGTGATTTAAACTGGATCCAATTTACTCTAATCCGATCTTTTCAGTTAAGATTTTTCTTTGTAATTATGTAGGAGGTGCAGATGACATGTTTTTTTGGAATCGTTTATCCCTCTTCGGTCTTGACAGTTTTTTGAGTTAATAAATACTAGTTAAAGAATGAAATGTGAAAAGCAATACTTTTCAAAGTAGTTTCTCGAACGTTCGGGTATAACGATAACGATTCGGGTATAAAAAAAGTCAATAGTTTAAATGCGATGAATTCAACAAAGAGGCAGTAAAGCACAATCAAATACTTTGGCAAACAAATCGATTTAAATTTAAAAAAAACCTAGAAATGTATGTTTAAAGGCTTATAACTTCAGTTATCCATAGACTAATATTTAAGGCTAATTCTTTTGTTTTCAATTTAGTAGGGTTATTTTAAAAAATTCAAATCATTTATCAACGTCATGAGCAGGATTCTCTGTCGTCAATGAAATTCCTTTTGTTACACTACTATTAGGTAGAAATCAATATTAGTTTTCTTTTGCTTTTGCTTTCTGATACTTTGTATAATGCAAACCTTTTGTAAAGAATGACATCCGCAATCTTTGGTCCAAAGATATGGTTTAGATACATGAACATATGAAATGAATAGTTTCCTTCTTCCTGAAATTACCCTATGGAAAACAGCATTCTCTTAAACATTTATTTACTGTGTCTGCGATGAAAATAAATCAAAACAACACATTGTTCTCTCTATAGATTTTGTTCTGACAATGATAAATTACAGTAGCAAGTAAAAAAAAAACTTCTTTATATATTATTTAACCGGAAATATCTAATTAGTATAAAATACGCAAAAATTCTCTTTCAATATTTTCATGCAAAACAAAACACAGTGGCATAGTCTTTAAAATAGCATTTTCGAAACAAATCTACAAAAAAAAAAATATAGATTAATTGGTATCAAACAGACATAGAAAATAAATAGAATCGTAGGTCTTTTCTATTTTCCCATTCTCTTAATTTTCTAAAATAATAAAAAAAAAAAACAATTAAAGTTTTTAACATTTCAACCCGCATGAAATTTATTTATTCTAAATTGTCTGGCTATCCTGTTCCACTGTGATGGTGATGAAGACTGAGAAAACCCGACTACCAGGCAAAATTAACCTACTCTTTCACCCAATTCAATTGCCTAAGAACATATTAAAGGCATCAAGATAATTTCCGGTGTGTTCCCATTTATCTTGATAATAAAAAAATCAACAAGGAAAGAATAACTTTTTGATTCGCTGATGCTTTCATAAAACAATATTGATCAATATATAATTCAGAAATATTTCTGTTACAAACTGCCAGAAGTATGTAGGTAGGTATAAAGAGAACCGGAAATGTTAATGTACAGAAATAAGCTGGGGAATGAAGAGTGTGTTGTAAGAAATTGAAAGAAAACGAGATTCTTTACTTAGATGGGTTATCTAACTTTATGGGATAAAAACAAAGCATCTGGGGTTTTGTTCGGATTCAAATCAATTTTGAGATAAAAAGAGACTTTGAAATTGATTACTATCATCAGTAAATTATATTTAATATTGCATTTTGGTTGAATTATGTATCCCAAGAAAGGTTAAAGTATCACTCTTTCAGAAGTTTTTGATCACTTCGAGTAAAACGTTCTTCAATTCTATGATTGATTGTTGTATGCGATACAATAAGTGGAAAGTGATTTTTTTGGTAAAAAAATTCTTTCATCGAAAAGGGAATTGTTATGAATTCGAAGAGTTTTGCAAGCATTTTTAAACAAAAACGGACCTATATTTTGACGTTTGTACCTCTTCGAATAATGATTAGTGCGGAGGACTATCGCACGGCAGCTCTAGGTTCGAATCCAGTATATTCCACTTAAAAATTTTGTTTAATGGTTCTGCTTCCTGCGAGGAAAGTGTCAAACTCTCAAAGAGTCACTCGTCTTATCTATAAGTCGTTTGGGTTCAACAAAGAATTGAAGGTGCCCTCTATTCCTACACATGGTGGAATGTGTTTACTATTCCTTAATTTTTTGAGCTACGAGTATTACAGCACATATTTATTTATTTAAATTTGAACGGAAAAGATAAGTTCAACAGTTTTCTGCCTCCATCAGTGTTATCACAAAGAATTCGATCCGGAAGAGATTTCAAAGTTCACACAGGTATCTAGACGAGCACCCAGCTCGGTATCCAATAACCACCATTTTGATTTTATAAATTGTTTGATCTTCAAATTTAAATGGGTTAAAGATTTGTCGAAATAGTGAATTATCGTTTCCTAGGACACTCATTGAATTGGCATATATTTGTACTAGCTTACTGAAATCAGACAAAACTTGATTTTTTCAGGAGGCAAAACAAATTTAAATAAAACTTATTTATTTTTAAAGCTCTATCTACTCTGAAACCTTCAATTTATAAATTAAATCAGTGATGATGCTCTCTGTAATAGAAATCAAGAAAAAGTGTTATCATCATAATGAATAGATTATATTATATCTTTATACCAGGAAAAAAAATCATAAGAAATCTTTATTCTTGAACCGAATAACAAATAAATTCAAAGTCTAATGTTTGCCTTCCAAAATCCTTTCATTTTTTATGCAAGCAGAGATAAACTTAATACAAGATAAAAATAGAGTTTTTGGTTAAAGTTCTCGTTTTTTTTTTAGCTGGTTTTGTCATGACATTCGCTTATCTTTAGCAACATTCACTTTTTTTCTCTGTACAAACCTAAATAAGTCGAAAGGAATGAAAATCATTATCCTCGTTTAAATTCACTGCAGTATAACATACCAAACAATATAGGGAAATCTTTAGTATTACATCGTACAAGTTGTCCTCGATTAGACAATGCCGGATCAACTATGATAACAAAAACTAGGCCCTTTTTTTCATCACTAACAATTTGTGATTAAGAAGTCGACTTCAGTTATTAGGTGTTTTATATAAGTAGATGAATTTTAAACGGTAAACAACAAAAGAAAAGTGTGAATAATAATAATTAATAAGTAAAATAGTGCAGTGTAGTTTAAGAATAAAATATCTATTCAGTCAATTCCCAAAACCGCATTTTCAACCAATTTTATAATTGTTTTAATGAAATTCTTGATTACTTGTTGCATTCGGCAGTTTTTGATAAGTAGACGAACAGATCTATATTGAAAATCATTTCTCGCGTTTCGATATTTATTCGATATGCTTTCTAGTTATCTCAAAAATTTTGAGATAGCTTGAGTTGTTGTTGTGTTAGCTGTCATCAGCCTTATTTTTAATGAAGGGACTAAAACAACAAAAAGCTATCCGGATAACTAGGATAGCTTTGTATCCATGTTTGTTTCTGAACGCCAGTCATCTGTTGTTGACATTTCTCATGGGATATCCTAATTTTAGGATAGCTAGGATCTCTTTTTTGCCAATGACTGTTTTCTCCTCAGCTGTGTTTTAACAAGGGATTACAACAACAGAATCCTATCCAGATCACTTTGTTATTTAACCGCGGCCAGTAAAGATGGCATATTGACAGACGAATTTAAGCCTGTTTGGACACGTGAAATTTTCTCCAAGTTTCCCAAACTTGATTGGCAACTAGCACTTTGACAACTATGTGTTTGAATGTGTGAGTAGATCTGGTTTCGATTTATAAATAAAGTCCAGAATCGTTTTCTGTTCTTTTCAGTCATTTTGAATGTCAATGTCAATAGAACACTTTCAATAGAACAATCCAGAAGGATTGTCAATCGAAAAGGTCATAAGATTTAAAGAATATTTACTTTGACAGCACCTTTCATAATGCAAATGGTATTTCTTATGAAGTGAGAGTGAGACAGAATAGGTGTGTTCTTTAAATCCTTCGCACTATTTCGGGCTAAACGTCAAATTATGACGGGTGGGATTGAAATCCTCTTAAAGAGAAGAAAAACTGTCAAAATGTCGGGAACGGTTTGGGCACTCACTTGCACCACGTCAAAAGAAATTCTTGACATTACAGTCCTACGCACTAACCATTATGCCACGAGGTACTACCAGAAAGGGGTTTTACAACCAATGAATATCCCAAATTATCTCCGGTTTAATTCACCTTATTTGGTGAGCTAACTCAGGGACGAAATTGAGGGGCGTTTTCATTGTAGTGCCACCTCAATTCTACTGACAGTGGAGTTTCCATTATCGCGCCATCTCTATTTCGATACTGAAAAGTGTAGAATCGTGACATTCATATTGGCACACATCGGTTGCAATAGGTTTTTGACAACAGAAAGAAAAAGTAGACCTCAAATGAAACACTGTCCCTGAGTTAGCTCGAGGTTAATATATTTTCAGGATAAGCTAACTCTGATTAAGCTCAGAGCTTACCATGCAGTAAGAAACTGGTCCTAAAAAGTTTAAAGTTCAGTTTTTCAATGCAAGACCATTCTAATTTTGAGGTTAAGCCGGAGTTAACTCCTGAAGCATGTCTTCAGTCAAATAAAGATCCTGAGTTAGCTGGGAGCTAACTCACAAAATTGGATGAGTAAGCTCTGGGATAAATCAGAATTAACTCAGCACTGAAAAACTGGCCCTTACAACACCCGATATTGATAATCTGTTTCGTTACAAGCATTTTGGAATTTTTTTTTTATAAATTTTAGCAATTTTTGTTTCTATTTTAATTTTTATCTTGTTTCCAAATAGTAAGTTAGTTACTAATACCATCTTTGATATTAAAAGTGCATACGAAAAAGTGAAGATGGAATTACATAGGACTCGCATTGCTGTACTAAAGCTAAAAATTCACCGAAGTCCAGCCCTGGTCATTTATGGCGACAGTTTCCTGCCAAAAAAAAATAATAAAATAGTTTCTTTCTCCATTCAACCCGCACTAAAATGTTGTAGGCAACAAAAACGATTACAGCAATAAGCTTATCCTGACACCAATAAAAAGGTTTCGGCTAACAGCAGTTTAACTTTGAATACAAAATTTTGTCCTGGTAAATTGACAAAAAAACATGTGCTTGTCTACCATCTAACTTATAAAAAAGTTTTGTCGATTAATTTTTTGTTGCTAAAATATCACCAATAGACAAAAAAGTTTGTTTAAAAACCAAAAATAAAAAAAAACGAAATATTCAAATAAAAGAAGACAAAACTTTTGTACTTGAATAAGACTTCCTCTCAGTGAAAAATTAAATCCAAATAATGGATAAGTAGCAAAGGATTTGAATTTTAATTAAAAATAAATAATGGAAGAACAGAACGCATCCATATAGTAGTAAGTCATATTGCAGAGGAAACGTCTGTCAATATGCCGTTGTTAAAACCCAAAAAAAAAAAAAGAAACATGATGGTTGGTGGTTAGGACGTTAATTTACATTTTCTCTTACTTTCTAAAAAAGTAAATGCAAAAAAAAAAACAGTTTCAAATTTAACTTAGGATGGACGGAAGTGGCTTCTTCTTCCGGACCAGACACATATAAGAGGGTCCCACATTTCAGACTTCACAGCACAGTACCCTTCAAAAAAATATTATTACCGAAATGTAGAAACTCTTGAAATGCCTAGTTCGTGTCATGAATCGTTTAATTTAATTTATTCAATTTACTCAATTTATTGTTGCTGCTGCGGGTAAAATTGTAAATCAAAATAAGAGTTTTCTTACTTTACTTCATTGAAAAGGGCAACAGATACATAAGTATGACGAGGAGTTGAAGAAAACGGATTGGATATAATTAATTTTTTAACTTATTGGTTACCGATGACTAAACAGAATAACCATTGGGAATAGATTTGGAAAATTAATCAAGTGAATTTAAATAAGGTAGAAAGGAACGGGACTTCAGTTAATTGATTAAAACTTTCAAGCAAAAGGTGCTTTTGTCAAATTAATTCTTGATTTGATATAGAAAAACAGGGTAGGGCGAAACTTTCTTTTCGAAATGATTTTTCCATTGGTCATTGATTTTTTTCTTTCGGAAGATCAGCTAGTTTAGTCATGTACATAAGGCATGTGTTGACAGTTAAATTTGTAGAGATAAAAATCAGGAAGAAAATGATGTGCAGTTATAGATATTTTGCTGGAAGTCTGTAAGAATTCGATGAATCATACCTCTCAACGGTGGTCTTTTTAAGGCTCTATTAAAAGTTTCGAAAATTCTTTTTCATAAAAAAATTCTCAACTAGTTTTTAGTTTGTTTAGTTACAATGCCCTTGTGTCAAATAAAGTACAAAAAAGAGAAATCTATTACATTAAGATGTCATACTAAAATATACTTGAATAGCCTCTATTCAACTTTTAAACGCGTTTAAAAAATGGCTTAAAACTGCTTTTTTTCAACGTCACATTGCATAGCTTTTATGAATAACTTATTTCATTTTGGTTTTTGTAGGTTAAAAAACCACAATTATTTGTATTAATAAAATGTCCTGCTTTATAGGCATTGTAACTCCGCGCAGTCTTTAAAATGCGTTTATTATAAATATGTTTATTAAGAATATTAACAAAACGTTTAAAAATAAATTAATAATCCAAGTCAAAGTTTAGACTTTCCTTTTAAAAAGAATTTTAAAAGCTAAACTAAAGAAGTTACGAAATACTTCGAAGAATACTAGCTAGTCAGGAAAATGGAGAATGAATTTGAAAATATTGCAATACTTTAACTACCCTGTGTAAATTTTACAAGTTGATAATAAAAAGGAAGAGCGTGTAGTGATAAAACATTAAAGTCAAAAGCCAAAGTCTACCAACGATCTATAAAATTTAGAAACCTTGACTTCTAGGATATAACAATAAATGACAATTTACGGAATAGAACTCCAACATATTACAGACGTAATAAAAAGACACTCCTAACTTCTAGTGTTGAAGAGAAACGTCCACGTTATGAGCGATGAATTGGCAATGTCTCAAAAAAAACTACGAAAATGATTAAGAATTAAGGATAGTTTGCCATTCATGAATGACTGTATGACTGTTCCATTCTATGTGATTCTAATCGATTTCGAATTGTATAATACATAATGCCAAACAATATGTATTGTATACCATCAGAGTTTCTGGTTTGCTTGTACAATTTTATTAATTACAATGTCTGCACACCTGTTCTTTAAAATATAAAATAATAAATACATTTCCAACACCCTCTACATATAAAATGTACAGACACGCAAGCTATTTGTTTGAAAGTTTATGACTATTGGCTTTTAATCAAATTTTACGAGTGCTCAAGCCATTCAATGAATTTTAAGTGCCAACATTTATTGAAACTCTTAAGCACACCATATAAGAGGAAACTCCCATTAAATATTGTTTATTGTTTAAAGATATTCATGATCTATAATTAAGTAAAAATTATTGGAAATCACCTTCCTGGCAATAAGTAAAAGTACCTATAGGAGACTGGATTGTTCAAAAAACAATGGAATCATATAATCCCAAGATTTTAAAAGTGAAATGAATTTGTTTCAATGTCATATTACACAATTGATTCGAAATATTATTAATTTCTTAACTGATTTCCATTATATTTTGATTTTTTGTTTAAAAATAATTTAAGAGCATAGGCACTGATGCGGCGGATGGCTCAAATGTATATAGAACAATATATTAGTCAAGTTTTCGAACACTATGTAGCAGCTGGGGCTGTATTTCAGCAATCTAAATTTACAAGCGTAGTTTTTGTGTAATAACGTTTCCACCGAACACTTAAACAAGATTCAATAAGATTTACCTCGAAGATTTACCTTACAAATTTATTTCATCAATCAAGAACATTATAAATTAATCTTGTTTAATCTTCCTAGGACAAATAATAGTTTTACAAATCGAATTAACCTATTCTTGTATGGTGCTGAATGATTCAATCGAATCTGGATTCAATCTCTCATTCTTTAACACAAATAAAACATTCTACCTCACTTCCACTTTATAAGAACAAATGAGATACCATTTGCTTTTGAAGTGTGCTTTCATAGTGTATCTTCTTTACCTACCACTAAGGTCTGGACAAACATAACGCCATCCAGCGATACGATCAATATTTCACTATGGGAAATAAAGATTGCGACAGTCAAATTTAGTTTGTAAATTTTCACAAAGAATTCCAGATCACGCTCTGTTTGACCACAACTTTAATCACGGATTGTCTCTTGGAGGAAACATAGTATAAGGGCATTCGCGGTAGAAGACCACAATTTACGGGTCAATAAGTCCGTGACTTTTTGAATTTCTGACCTCTTTACTGAAACAGCAACACTGCTCCTGTCAACAGGCATCTGTCAGTTGACTCCTGTCAAAATTTAAACTTGCTGCGTCAGTTAGTTTGTGTTTGACAGCTATTTTTATCAGACTACTCACTAATTTGAGGAGAAAATGGAAAAAAGTGAATTTCGTGTGCTTATTGCATTAATTCTTGCGAAAAAAAACCATTACCGAGACCAAGGCTAGGCTTGATAAATACTATGGGGACTCTGCACCATCGATTTCAATGATAAAAAAGTGGTTTACTGAATTTCGTTGTGGCCGTACAAGCACTGAAGATGCCGAACGTCCTGGACGCCCAGTTGAGGTCTCTACACCCGAAACAATCGAAAAAATTCACGATATGGTGTTGGCCGACCGAAGATTGAAAGTGCGAGAGATTGTGGAAGCCGTAGGGATCTCGCATGGCTCAGTGGTTTCAATTTTGAATGATAACTTGGACATGAGAAAGCTTTCCGCAAGATGGGTGCCGCGTTTGCTCACAGTCGACCACAAACGCAATCGTGTAACAACTTCACAGGAAGGTTTGGCGTTGCTTAATCGCAATATGGAGGAGTTTTTGCGCCGTTTTGTAACCGTGGACGAAACATGGTTCCATCACAACACACCAGAGACCAAACAACAGTCACAACAGAGGGTTTCTAAGGGTGAATCGGGTCCAAAGAAGGCCAAGGTGGGTTTGTCAGCCAATAAAGTTATGGCGACTGTTTTTTGGGATGCACGCGGGATAATCCACATTGACTACCTTCAAAAGGAAAGAACAATCAATGGGGAATATTATGCCAACTTATTGGACCGATTCAATGACGATTTGAAAAAAAAAAACCGACCTCATTTGGCCAAGAAAAAAGTTCTTTTCCACCAAGACAATGCAAGGGTGCACACATGTGCAGTTGCCATGGCAAAAATCCATGAATTGGGCTATGAATTGCTCCCTCATCCACCCTATACTCCAGATTTGGCTCCGAGCGACTACTTCTTGTTCCCAAACCTGAAGAAATGGCTTGATGGAAAAAGATTTGACTCCAATGATGAAGTCATCTCGCAAACAAAGGCCTATTTTGAGGACCTCGACAAATCATTTTTTTTGGAAGGGATACAAAAATTTGAGAAGCGTTGGACAAAGTGTATAGAGCTCAAGGGAGACTACGTTGAAAAATAAAATAATTTTTTTATCAAAAAATCTGTGTTTTATTCCAAAAAACGGACTCATTGACCCGCCCTCGTAGTATGAAAAATTCATATGTCAGCTGTCAAAATGACTATCACTGAAACAGTGATGCCAATTCAAAAATCAAACCTCTTAAAATCACGAATCTTAGGGGTAATAAATCCAAAACATAGCAAATTGTTGGTAGACCAAGAGCCTATAGCAGATGTTGGATGTGAAGAATAGCAGCAAAAAAAAAGTATAGGCGTCGAAAGCTTAAGTAAAGGTTATAAAAAAAAATCTAATTCCTGTAGTCCATAACCGGATTTGGTGATTGAACAGTGCGTCGAAAACTAAATATGAATGCAACTTCGTGAGAAATTGTATTAACTAAAACCCTCCCTATGTATTGCTCCTCTGATTACAGATCAACATTTGAGTGAATAGTTAGCCCTCTGTCAGACCGTTTAAAAAAACAGTTTTTCAGTTTGAACTGGTGAAGTTTTTTAGATGGTTTGAAAGGCGAACTTTACCATACAAACTTTAACTTTAATACCTAAATAGCCAAGTAAGTAGGGCCCAATCTTTTAAAAATGGTAAAATAAAAAACTCGTAAATTACTTGGAAAATGTCCATGATCAAAATAACGATTAATAATATGAACTCTTTGTGAGGAACTGACAAATCCTCCAAGAGCACCCTTGGCATGAATAAGTGCTTCTCATCTAGCCGTTTGGATTCGGCAAAAAATTGTAAGTTCCCTCCAATCTTGCCAATAACACGCACACAGGAATGGTTGAGAGTTGTAAGTCACTAGGCCTTGGATCTCTAGGAGTTGTTGTGCCACCAAATTTATTTTTTTTAATCGTTATTTTGACTATGGACCTTTTCCAAGTAACTTACGGTATTTTTTTTTTTTTTTTATTTTTCCAGATTTTTGAAAATGGCGTCCAAGCGACAGGATTACTAAAATGATTCCCAAACTAAATTACATCCTTAGCATTAATAAAATTTATTAAAAATAAGGTCCCACCACAAAAAGCGCAGAGTTTCCGTTTCCTGACTGTACTACAGAGTGGGCGACATTTTTAAAAATGGCGCCCAAGTGACATGATTACAAAAATGACTACCAAGCTTAATTCCGCCCTAAAGCCTAACCCGCAGATCGAGACAAAATTTATCTTGAAATTTGAAATTTTTCCCACGACAAATTTTATCTCGGATTTTTGTCCAATCAGTACGCAGCTACAGCGCAAAATTTGACGTTCGTAGCCGCTGTACATAAAAAGGCAAAAGTAAGTCTCTACTACATTTTGCGCGGAAAGTTTATATCGCTTTTTATAAACTAAAATCATCTCCCTGTTTTATACTTTCCATTATTAAAACGTTTTGAGGTCGCATGAAGAAATAAAATATAAAATGCGTAAATAATATGATGACATCAGAATTGAGAATAAAATATATAGAACAGCTGTTTTAAATCAGTCAGTGGCGTAGCTAATGGAAAAGAGTAATAAAAGCGCCACATACAGATTCGGAAAATATTTTCTTCTACTCAAAATTTAAATTTATTTCTAAACCGAGTTAAACCGAGTTCAAATCAGTAAACTGATCTGACAAAAATCAAGTGGATTTCTGGAGCAGTTGAAAACTCTGAACATTTCTAAATTTCACAGTTTTTTTATCCATCGACGTCACATCCATCCATCTATAATCCATGGACGTCATTTTATAATTGATAACTTTACAGATAGAGAAAGAATTATTTGATGGAAAAAAGTTTATTTTGATCCCATTATTTTGCCCTAAAATCACCTTTGTCCGGAGAAGTAAAAACACTTCAAAAATTTTGGAATTTTTAGAGGTTTTTTAAACCAACAACATCGTAGCCATTCTTTAATGGAGTTTGACAGTTAATGGCTTGACAGATGAAGGACAAACTATTTTTTGATGAAAAAAGTTTGTTTTGGTCCAAATGTCATCCGATTGCCAAAAAATTTTTTTCTTTAGAGAAGTACAAAAAAATGAAAGTTTTAAGCTTTTTAGAGGTATTTTTATCCAACCACATAATATTTGTTCCCCAAAAAGTGCAGGCACTCAATTTTTCTTGCTCTCCTTTGAAAGAATCTGATTTCTATTTACCTATAAAATTTTCAAATTTGTAAATCTTATAATTTTTTTTTTTAATTTTTAGCTACGCTACTGTTCTCATTTGACTTTTGTTTTCGATTTTATTTCAGCATGATTTACTATCACATTTAAGATTTTTGCCCGTTAATACTTCTGGCATGGAAGAACAATTAACAATACTGTCCTTTTAACTATATTTAAAGAGTTCATGACGAAATGGTTAATACAAATATTATATACAAAAGGTACTTAGGTGCTTTCATTTTAATCAAACTATGAAACTATACGAAGTACAAAAACTATGAAGTGACATAAATACCCCTAATAATAAAACACACAATCGTTCAATTTAAAATTCTAGCTCAAGGAAAAGCATTTTAATCAGCTTATTGTTGTAGGTTTTATACATATTTGCAAAACACAGTGCAATACAAAAAAAGCTTTACGCAAATAAAAAAAAAATAATAATAATTTTAGGCAGTGCAGGCACACAACAAAATTACTCGAATTTCAGCTAAGTGGGTGTAGTATGTATAATCAGCTAAGTGGGTGTAGTATGTACATAACATATACTATTTTTTAATAGTTTTTGTTTCAATTATTATTTAAAGATAGTTAAGTTTTTTTTTTTTACCTAAATGCATTTGATATTTTCCCGTATCACGTTGTGTACTCCTGATCATCGGACCTAAATCGGAGAAAAAAAAAAGAAAATAATTGTTGATGAAAAACTTGTAGACACAAAATGTCGAAGCAAATAATAATGTTGTTAGTTTTTTGGTATGATTTCATATAGTGATTCTATGTATCTACAAAATAGAGGGTGTTTTTTCTGATAAAACATGTCAAATAGTAAATAATTTTTTCTTGTAACATTTTTCGTCTTTAGTAAGTTTTGACAGTTCATAACACTTCAACACAAAGCTGATAAAACTGTTTTCAAATCATCAACATCATAAGAAGTTAAAATTCCACACACCATTTTAGGAATCAGGCCAGAAAAGTCTGATAAAGTTTTCCAAAAATGGCTTGCTACAGAATGTGCTTCGTAGTTGCGAGTTGAAATGATCAATTGTGGAAAATAACTTCCGAGTAAATTGAACTGTCATTCAAACTGATAAAAACAATCATTCCACTGACATTTCCTCCAAATATTCCATTTCAAAGTAATTAGTCGTCTAAAAAAAAAACACCCTTTGCTTATATGTATATCGACAATTTTTATTTTTGCTTTTGAAATGATTTGGCAGATGATTATAAAATCTAATAAGCGGTTAATATTGTATACATTTGTGCGTATGTACAATTATTTATAATCAATCATAGTTCAATGCGCATAAAAAGGGTGGTGGTTGAAGTTGGTTGGTTAATTTTTTGTTGGCTGTATTTTGTGACACAATTTGTATTTTTTTTTTTTTTTTGAAAATTACACGACATTATTCATGGTAATGTGGTGATTGTGAAAATCTATTGTTCAGACAGGATGACGATGATGATGATAAAACTACACAGCTAGTTATTCATTCATCCATTGATTATAATTTCTCTTGTTTATGCATCATTTGTGGTTGGAAAATAATATGTTTGAATAAAATGAGACAATCGAGAAGGAGGTTGCTTGAACATAAAAAAAAACTTTTTTAATTTCTGATTTTGTTATTGTTAAACGTTTGGCGAAAGATGATTTCAAAGAAATTGATAGTGTTTTGATTAAGTAGAGCAAGCTAAGTGGTTGTTAATATTGTTCTCAAATAGATGTTAAACAAAGTAATAATTAACCAAGAATGGCGGTTGAATGCAACAACCAGCAATATAACGAAGAGGGTCATATAATGTACCTAGTTCAAAACTAACACCGGTATTGATAAATGCAAATAAAACACGAATTATCTTTAGCCATCAAATCAAAATGATAAACTAACTCAGCAAAGTACGTAAGTAAGTTAAATATATTTCGGTCATTGTTGCCAAAAACGCAGCAAAATGTTTAGGTTTTCTTCGAAGATGCAAGAAATTTTGTTCCCCTTCTGATCTGGCTGTAATCTACAAGGCCTTCATTCGCCCAAAGCTTGAATACAATTCTCACATTTGGGCTGGTGCCTACAACCCATTTAAGCCTCTTGGATCGTATTCAGAAAAGAGCTCTAAAAATGATAGGTGATAGCACTTTAACGGAAACATTCGTATCTTTTGAACATCGACGTAATGTTTCATGCCTCGCCTTATTTTATCGCTATTTTTATAAACATTGTTCTAGCGAAATAGCCAGTTGCATTCCTCCCCTTAAACAATTTCACCTTAATACTCGCACTGCCAGGAATGCTCATCAGTTTACCCTTGAGCCCAACTTCGGACGTACTGTTAAGTACAGAGATTCTTTTTTTAGCCAAACCACACGAATGTGGAATGCTTTACCCTGCTCTATTTTTCCCTCCCATTTTGACATTCAGAATTTCAAAACCAATGTACATCGGTATCTACTTCTAAATCCTTCCCTTTTTTCCTAACGCTCGCACTGTGTTCAATCATATTTAGGGTAGTCACAACCCCTTTAGTGCACGCATAATTAAAAAAAAAAAAAAAAAAAAAACACTAGTGACACACAAATGCAATTTGGAATGACAAATGGGACAGCGAGTGTGCAAAAGTTTACATTTTGTGAGTAAGTGTTGTTTTGTAACAGCAGAATTCTTGTTGATTGTACTAGATTTTTGTTAGGATTTGAGCTTAACTAATCTACGTTTTTAATATTTTTATTAATATGAAATTTTATTTCGTGAACTAACTCCTGATCGACGTTTTATTTAATTTGTAAATTAGAAGATATCTAAGCATTTTTTGTTGATAAGGCTGTTACGTCACGGTAAAAGTGATAGTTAAGGTTTTTCAATGGTTAAAAGAAATTCTCTTTCACACAAAACCGGAGAAGTTAAACTACTTCTGAAAAATTTGTGTTTCTAACCTTATGACTTACAGTGTATGTGCTGAACAAAAATCGACGAAGAAAGATTTATAATTTCAAACATTTTTTTGTTTGTTTTTTATTAAATAAACAATAAAAACAAAAGTTATTGATTGAATTTATTTAGCTAATTATTAGCTGTTAGACAGAACCATAAAGTTGGGTGTATTTTTGACTCTGCTGACTTGTAAATAAGCAACGTTTTGGTTGCACACTTTAAAAAAACAAAACTTTTCCGTCCTTTTTTTTTAAAACATCTGGTTTATCTAAGATATATTTGTCTATCTAAGCAGCCAAACCCTTAAAAATGTTATAACAATGCGTATTTTATCATCAAATAATATATAAATGTGTAGGACTGTTGTATGGTATGTACATGTATGTACACTGTACACATACAGTACCTATGTGCTACAATCTAATTTTGTGTCCAATAATAAAACAAATTAAATACATCGATTAAAAAAAGTTATTTGAATTTCTAATTTTAGCACAATTGGTGAGCCACCCTGTATATTATACCTACTTTCCCCCTCACTTTTAATTCCTTCCAAGGTCGAAAAACAAAAATCGGACCAGAAAAGTCGGTCAACGTAGATGCCTTATACCCAAAAATTTCGATATAGCTTGAGTTGTAGTTTGAGTCAGCAGTTGTCAGCTGTTTTTTTATCTAGGGATTACAAACAACCCAAAGCTATCTGCTTAGTTGAGAATAAACATCGGAACGCGGCCAATCTTCGCGTTCGGGCATCTATCTGCTATCAATAATACAAAACATTTTTAAATACCTTGATTTGTATTTGCAGCAGCTGACTTTAGCTGTTTTTTTTACAACAACACAAACAATCCGGATCGTCAAAGATACGCAGTTGAAAGCTCCCAATGGCCGCGTTCAAGTTTCAATCTTATCTATCTAGGAGAGCTTTGTATCCATGTATGTGTCTGAACTCCAATCAGCTGTTGGTGACATATCTCATTGGATATATTTGTACCCGAAAATTTTTAGGATAGCTTGGGATTTCTTTTTTGCCAACACCTATTTTCTCATCAGCTGTGTTTTAACAAGGCAACACAAACCAATCCAAGTCGCTTTAGGTACAACATTGAACGCGGCCAATGACATGGAAATAAAATGGCAGCTGGAATTTCTTTTAGTGATGCCAAGTAGGTACTTCGATGGAAGTTGAAGTCAAAAGACTTAAGGTGATCTATGCACTTTTATTATTTATTTTGTTCTTTATTTCAAAAATGTGAACTAGAAATATGAACTTAAATTTAAGTTACGTTCAATAAACCAAAATAAGAAGTATTATTAAATGCATTCAAAGAGGTACAATATGCGAAAATCACAGGATTGAAAGCCATTTGCAAAGAAGCTTTTTTAATCGAAAAAGTCTGTTTTGTTTGCTTTTAACTGCCGTGAAATGCCGTTAATAGATGGTCTTCACATTTTCACGTTTCAGAATTCATATCTCAATTCACTGAAGGAGTAGAAGCCAGCGACATGTTAATACATAAAAGCCAACAAAAATCCGGGTTTTCAGTCCAATTTGAAAACCATGGCATGATTGTTTTAAATAAGCCAAGCACAACAATTCTGCTATTTTTTCGTTAGAAATTAACGTCTTAATTTTATTTTTTTTTTAATGAAATGAAACAACACCAAACTAAATTTAAATAGTCAAATGGAACAAAGCCTACAGGAAGAAATATTTCATCAAAAACTATGGCTTCGCTATGTCGATTTTGGACAAAAAAAACTTCTGAGTTAAGGCCCTTAAAATATTAAAAAATAAAACATTTTAAATAATTTTTGTTTTTATTTTGAACAATGCAAATGGGGACGCTTTGACAATGGCAATTGCAATATTGCACAGTAGATGAGAGACAATTTTCATTGTCGAGGTAATAAATAATTTGTTTTGACTTTTTCAAAATAAGATTCTCTTTGATTATAAATAGCTTCTTCGCTAGTGTTAAATTAAAGTGTAGAGTCATGATAAAGCATGGTAAAATTTAGCGATTTAAAACTCAATATTATTGAAAACAGAGGATTTGAACAGCACAACTACATTTGCTGGTGGCTACTATCACTATAAACACATTTTACAATTGGAAAAGGGGGAAAATAGACAATTTTGTCTTTTTTCTACCTTGTCTACATGTTCTAGTATTTCGATGGATTTAATGCAAAACAGTTAATGAAAAATAACATTTTCAATCTTGAAAAATAACATATCCTTAACAGTTGAATACTGTAAACCGATTACGAACCTATTACAAGAAAGTATTTTCTACGGAAGTAAATGTGTTTTCATTAAGAGGCCTCTGCCCAAAATGTCGAACTCAGATTCGAAGATCGGAACTTCGAATAAAAATAATAGCAAAAAAGCCACTCTGCATGAGAGAAGGAAAAAGGCAAACGATACACAGAGTTATAAGAGTAGGTAATATACACACACAAGCTTCTTTGTTTTGCTTGCTTGTTTTTTTAGTTTGCATTGCCTTCTGTATCTGTATGTGATATGTGTTTACTTATTGGCATGTACGTTCTACGTTTACGTTGTGTTTTAGGTATGAAATATTGGGTTGTTATTTTTTCATTCCTAGCGAGATCGTGGAACATTTGAAAAACGAAAAATATATTTTCACTACATAAATGGAAAATTGGTGATGTTGACCTTGAATCGTATTTATCTAGACTTATTGTTGTAGCAGGTAGATGCATTATGCTTTACTGTTTTTACTGAAATTTCAAATTTAGTTAGTTGGCAACATATTGTACTTTTGTTTTTGTTAGGTACTCGACATTTTGACAAACTAAAGAAAACTTATCGGAAGGAAAAAATACAAACTTTTTTTAATTTAGTTTTAAATCCAATTTAATTCACTGCAATTTTGTGGTAGATTGTACATAGTCACTTCGGGGCTATCGTCGTCGGTCGGCTGCGCTATGCAAATTTATGTAGGAATATGATAGGTATATTTAAGCATGTGCCTAGGTACCTAGTATTTATAAATGAGGGTGGTCCTATAAGTACCTACTTAGTCGTGGCGATTTATTTTTCAATATTGACCCAGCGATGCTCCAACTTCTTTAGCACGTCTGAAAAATACGCTTTCTTGAGGTTTGTAAAGTAGGCCTCCGTGGCGGCGATGACCTCCTCATTTGACTGAAATCTCTGCCCTGTGAGTGCGAAGTCGTACGGGCCACGGGGCCAAATCTGGATAATACGGTGGATGGGGCAGCAGTTCGTAGCGCAATTCGACTAATTTGGTATAGTAAAATACCACAGGTATTAAATACATACTTACCTAGTTTCTTTTATGTTTTGATTATTTTGCTGTCATATAAAATACGTGACTAGGTATACATACCTAACTAGGTAGGTGATTTTTTGAAATTCCCCCACAACCTTGCATCGCACTTTTATCATGTCTCTATATCGAGAAAATAACCGTAATGACGTGGATGAAATCTTCAGAGTTGATTGTGTGAGCAAGAAAAAACTTTAGATATTTTTTATTAACATCCGCCCACTTTATGTATCTTGAATTTTCAAAACCGGCTCTAAAGAGTATTGTGGGCATCAAAAATAGTTTGTATGAGTTAGGAAAAAATTAAGTTAGCTTTTTAAATCCACCCATAGCATCGCACTACTTTTATCATTTTTAAGAAAAAGAAATCCGCGCACTGCCACCTCGATTTTTAAATCTTGATTTCTTAGAAATGGCACCAGAGATTACTAAAGGTATCAAAAATATTTTGTATGCGTAAGAAAAAAACCTAGGTTGTTTTTTGGGATCCACCGAAAACCACGTCCACTTTTATAGAAATGCATTGAAAACATCTTTGAAAATCTGGATGAAATGTTCAGAGTCGATTTGTGTAAGCAAGACAAAATTTTATACATAAACATTTTTTTTATTAGAATTCACCCGCTGTCATGCACACTTTTTATAACTTGGATAAAATACTACACATAAATTTATGTATGCGGATGGTCGCATCATTATGGTTAATGTTCAAAAATAAAGGTAAAATGGTTGCCTATCGAATAAGACCATTGAAGGGACTGATACGGGAAAGTTGACAAATATTTTTATGAAAAAAAAACAAGTTTTGGTACCCTCCTTTTGTTGAGATTTTCATAACATTGAATTTATCGTTAATTTGGAAGGTATAGGTACAATTTGCATTTTCATTTAAGCTTTGTAAAAAGGTAAAACGAAATGATAATTGACGATCCGAACAAAACTTTTGTCGCGAAAATGACCCGTCATCATAAGGAAGGAAAAGACATAAGGAAGAACAAAAATCCTTATAAGAATCCATCAAGATCCTTATTTACATTTGCTTTTGCACTTTCAGTTTTATTAAAAAAGTTAATGAAAATTGAAAAATTCAAGTAAACTAGTGAAAGCAAACTTTTGCTTCAACAATTTTCCGATATACCTAATAACCCCTTTATATAAGAAGAAGCAATAAGGACAAACAAAAAAGATCTCCATACATGTGTAGGACCTACCATCAAATTTTTTTTTTTCAGATTTTCTTGTGCACATTCACATTTATTAAGAAAAATTATTGAAAACTGAGTGTTTTTACTACATGTATGTACCTATATGTTGGTATTATTGCCAGTGTTGGACTCGTGCATACAAAAATTTGAGATAAGAATAATTAAACATGACACACCGATGATAGAGAACACGAAAAAAGTGTCTGTTCCTCGACCTGTGTGTTCCTCGACCTACAGCCTAAACCAATCGATTTTATTCAAATTTTGAACTAAAAGTTTTTTTTATTATTCCCTAGAGGGGAAATTGAAATTTTATTATCTCTAAAAATAACGCTACCTGCCTGCCAAACATCCCATGAGGAAAATTTCAAGTCTCTCAAAACCCACTCCAACGATTTTGACAAAAAAACCAGTGTACCTATCATTATATTTGTATGGGCTACTTTCTGGATAGAAAAATGGTTACTTTTATTAACCGTACATGCCATATAATGGTTTTTTGACTTTCAATATTCTCATTAACAGCTCAGCTGATTTCAATCAAAACTTTTATACAAAAGCTCCTTTAAAATTTCAATAGTACTACAGACGAAAATTTGAAAAAATTGGATTAAAAACAAAATATATGGGTATGAACCAAAATTAAAACCATTTTACATTTCCAATTTCGATTTCCAAATAGAAGTTTATGGTATTTTTCGTCTTCCTTCCTTTACTTATCCTTTTTTTACTCGCGATTTTAGTATTTTTATAATTGATTTATATGACACACTTTTTTTACCCCAGTTTATTTTTACTGTATTTGAAACTGTGCCTATGTTCTGTAACTGTCTAGAAAATTGGTTGAGAAACGTTGAAAAATTAAACAAAAATCATGTAGATACCTATGTTGTTTCAAATTTCATTGATACTCTGCCTATTTTATTGCTGCAACAGTAACAGAACTTAGGCACAAAGCTGCTAAATTGAAATTAGATGTTGGCTGTTGAATGTCAAATTAAGTTGCGAATTTTTATGCAGAACAACGTTTGCCGGGTTACCTAGTTTCACTTTAAATATATAATTATACCTATACAGATCAATAAACTTTTACTCAAAAAGCACAAGTAAATTCTTCGAGTTTAAATGTGAGTAGGTAGATACCATTAATTTACTGTCCTAAAATAGGTATACCTATAGGAACCTTCCTCCAAAAAGCTAATTCTTATCTAAAAACAAATCAACTAAATCTGGCTTTCTCCCAACTACAAATATATAAATAAATCTAGACAAATAGTTACCTAGTTAAGTACATAAAAACATTTCTGAAATTTATTTATTATTAACATTATTAAAGAATTAAAATCCGTACATAGGTTATTAGCAACGTAAAAATATGTTTCTTTGCACTTTGCACGCTCAGCAAAAAATGACAACAAGAAACAACCGACACCAAGTCTAGCATTGCAATCAAAACAATGAAATATACTCGTATTCTCGATCCTCATACGTGAAAACAGAGAAATCCTTCAAAGAAAAAACTTTCCTTGAAACCTACCAACATATACCTATGTACATACAAACATATGTATTTTGATGACCTACAAAAACTCTCAAAAGAAATAAGAACAGAAAAAAGAAAATCTTTCCAAGGATCGAGACGATCGACAACCTGCAAGTGTACCTACACAACCGCGCGGTAGAGCAAAAATTAAGACAAAAAAAACCACCACCATTCATAAAATTCATTCCCAGCAAAAAAAAAAAACAAATTCATACCCAAATACCAAAAACAAATATCAAAACCAGACACAAATATCATCAAGCATAAGCCACCAACCACTCTCTTTTTATTTCTTTTCCTTCTACACCCATCTGCCTAAGCCATACACACAAATACCGACTCTCCTTTCATATTGGTTATACTTTTTTTTGTTTATTTTCCAACATAAGAAAGGTATCTTCGAAAAAAGCCATCTTGTGGGGAATATGTTAACTAATAACTGCCAATTTAATAAAGTAACGACTTTTTATTGAAAATAAAGACTTTTATAAATTGTGCTATTTTGCAATAATTGGTTACTTTTTGGCATTTCTTTTGTATTGAAACAATTTTAGAAAACATATTTGTCATTTGGTGAAAGTTTTGTTATTGTTTTTATATAATTACACATTCAAAAATGCATAAGAAAATTACCAATTTTGATGTTTTTCAAGAGATCATTATTCAAAAATAGAGCCCAAACTTAAAAATCCACTCCGACGATTTCCTAGCCCTGTTCATTAGCTTTAAAATTACGTAAATATAATATGTGTTTTCCACTTCAATTTCTCAGAACCGTTGTTGAAGCTAAGCAGTTTTGAGTATTTTTCCGAAAGAGGTTACCAAAATATTAAAATAAAGTAAAAAAAAAGTGAAAAAAATAAAAAAGTGGCTCGACGTTTTTCTAGTTCAAATGTCATTCTTTCATAAGCACTTAAGTTTTTTGCAATACGTATTGTATGGACTTCACAACCGATGTTACGATTTGCCCAATTTCTTGTTTTTCTTGAAATTATGGGTGGAGGCCTCTTAAGTATGTGGGTAACCAGTTGAAAAATTCTCCGAACCTCTGAATAAGCAAGAAAGCTTTACAGCTTTATTTGAATGAACGCACACTTCTTGGGACATAACCTACCTACAGAAGAAACAAATAAACAACGTGCAATAGTAGGTTATTGGACCCTTCTAAATATTAATCCAAACAGAATCAGATAAATTCCTCAAGTGTTTAGATGTTGAAAAAAAAGATACTTGGTTATTGTTTCTTTGAAATGGAATGACCGACTTTAATAAAAATGATGTGATGCCCATGAGTCAGAAATAAAAATAAATATCGATTTTTTTTTTCATTAAGGATTCTTTTCATCTGCCAACTATGCCGATAGCGATACACTTCTATTCACATCAAAGTACCTACTTGAAATTAGAAAATATGACGTTTTAAATCACTTGAGTATTCAGTGGCTCCTTCAAATCGACCTTGTAAATTATTCTATCCGAAAAAAAAAGAAAAACATTTATACATATTCATAGTAACCCAGAAATGAAAACCTTATTCATAGTCCATCCACCAGTTAATCCTTTCAAAAAGTAGCTAACGCATATACATGTACAATTCATATGTATGCAGTGGAAGCAGAATAAACCATTATACCCATACAAGGACTTGTTTAAACTACTTGAGAATTCTTAAGCTACCATTGATCCCGTACCCCGTTTCGCATCATAGAGTGGGATTAGCAAAAACCACCAACTATTGTGTGTGTGTGTGTGGGTGTGTGTGATGTGATGTGATATGAAATGTTCCTTCCGGCATATTCCTTTTCACCACATCTTAACCATACTCTGTGCTCAATGTCTTCAACCATATCCCGAGGACTCCTCTCAGTTCTCAGTTGAAGTTATCTACAAACGTTATACTAGTAGTCGCTTTACCCATATAATGATACAAACAAGAATATTTGCATAAGGACATTGCTTTGCTTTCATTGTAGGTAGATATTCGACAAGCATATATAAATTTCCCCTTAAAAAAGAAAAACCGTGCAACCAGAAACTAATCTCACTCTGATACTCTCTGTCTTCAGAGTTTCTAGGATGACGCACGTCACGCGGCCCACGACTCTTCTATAGCATGTTAACGCATATCCTTTGTAGAGTGATTTTTTTAAGTTTTATATTGTTAAAGGTTCAGTATAGTTTTCGTAAAAAGCACAAGTGTTGTGGCAGTCTTAACTTCTCGTGGTTTATGAAATTATTCCGAACTTTTTGACTTTAAAGTCAGTTCTCTTTTTTAGTTCCGAGCATAGCACTGAGCTGTCAAAAAAAAATCTGTATTTTTTTTTTAGTTCAGAGAACTCAGAGCACTAAACTTGTGTTTCTTTTTTGAATCGGAGCTAGCCCAGAGTATGATCCATGAGCTCAGAATAAAAAGGCCGAGCAAATGGAGTAAATAGATGAACACAGCTAACTTCACTCTTTTTTCACTCATTTCAAACGGGCTCGTTCACTACTTCAATTTCAGTTCCCATTTTTTTTAATTTGTCGAGTTGTTGATTGGATAGCTACCAGATGAAAATTAAAAGTCAGTACTAAATTATGGTACATTGAACGATCGCAATCGTATGACAGTTCAGTGCTCAGATGTGTTTCAAAATTATATGGGAGAGCTCTGATCATAGGTACTTTACTCAGAGCTAACACCAAAAACTCGAGCTCTACTTCATGCTCTGCCCAGAACTAAAAAAGAAAAACGCCTATTGTACAACCAAATCAAGTGGGGATACTAATTTTCCGATAGCCAGCGACCGCTTTGAGTTACTGATTCAAGAAAAGCTTTTGCACTATTGTCTGACCTATAATGGTTAAAGCCATTGATATTTTTGGAATAGCCAGAAAAATTAGTATATAGTAGCAGGTTATTCGCAAGTTGGTTCATTAATAAATAATTGATTTTAAAGGAAGGATTTTTCTAAGTCTAGTCAGTCAAGTCAGTTAACCAATAAAAGTTACCAATAAAGGTAACCAATAAAAGTAACCAATAAAAGTAACCAACAAAAGTAACCAATAAAAGTAACCAACAAAAGTAACCAATAAAAGTTACCCATAACACAAGTTCTAAGAAAAAAAATCGCTTGGTAAAGTGGTCAATTTTCCCATATCTGGGCAAAATTCTTTAAAATTCTAAATGAGAACTTACTAATTTAGGACCCTGGCCTGTATGAGCAAATCTCAACAACATAGTACGGTAATTATTTTATTTTGCTGTCTCAACTATTTTACTTTACTGTTTAAAATTTACTGCACATGATTTCCAAAGCGTGTGACATTTTCAATACTTTGTTTGCTTTCCTTGAAACGATTGGAAGAAGAGAGCATATAAATAAGAGGAAGGAAAGCCCTTGAAAATTTATTTCCACCAGCTTTTCATCCAAAAGAAGGATTTTCCTGATTAAAAATATATATAATATATAGCTAGGGTTGGTTGTGCTTGCAATGCATGATGGGGACAGCTAGAAGTTCATCTTCAACGGATATATGTCTTTTTTTGCTTTGTTCTTTTTTTCTTTTCAGATATTAAGACCCATACTATATACTAGTATTCTATAGGTATAGATGATGGTTGAACTATTGGGGGAATATCTTTTTCCGTTTACCAAATATTTTAGAAAAGAAAGGGTAGATTTATTATTCTCGAGAAAATAAAACACAAAATGAAAGGTGATACAAAACGAGAGATTCTTTGAAATAAACAACAACAACCAAAATAGAACTAGAAAGATATTTCATGGCTGTCATTCTGAAAAGAAGTAGACCAAAAAAAAAAAGGCTTCCAATAAGACTTTTAAAGGAAAAACATTAATTGGTATACTTATACTCCTTTATGAGGAAGGAAAAGTCCTTCAACAAGATTCAAAATTCAAAGCTGTGTTGTTCATAATGAAAGATATTTTTCGGTATGTATTTGCAGTTTGTAGTGTTAAAGTTCCTTTGAAATGAATGTAAACAAAAACAAACAAAAAAGACAAAGAAAACAACTTGAGAAATATTTATTGGAGTACCCTGCAAATAAAAATTCCAATTAACCATTAGTTTTTAACACATTTTAAGGACGTAGCGCTACGTCCCACTGTTCATTTTTGTTTCCTCAGCTCTTTCGATATCTGAGAATTCTCCCTCAACTGTCATTTTTTATACAAAAAATATTTTTTTAAAAATTAAAACTCGTTGAAAATCATTTTATTTCTTGTTTTGAATGGCTTTATTAAGGCATAGTTTTAACTCTTTATTTATTTTATTAGATAATACAAAATATAGTAAAATGTACTAAATCTTTAGTACACGGTAATGACATGGTTCAAATATTTTTTTTTGCCTTAGATCTTCAAAAACCTGTTTCGAAAATAAAGCAATAATTGCAACTTGGTGAGCATTCGACTATTGATTTTTATCAAACGTATACTTGAGAATTAAAACTTTATTTTTCGACATAACATTGAAGTAACCATGTTATAAATTAATTAGAAATTGAAGTTTCCATACAAATTATCGATAACAAGTTATTCGCGCCGGTTACAATGTTTTGTGCATAAGCCCTTCATTACGTATCTAATCATCACAAAATTTAAGAAATTAATACTGATTGTCGGTGCAAGCGAACCACCCCCAATATTGAAGTAAAAAAAGCAAGCAAGAATCCATCGTTTAAAAGCAGTTTTTAGCAGTCTGCAGTAAAACTGAACTACTTATTGTTATATCAGCTACTTATTACTATTTTCTGCAGCATTGAATTCTGCCATCGGACATTCCAATAATCTTTCCAGTCAGTGCTGGAAAATTGGATGGTTGGTGGGTGAAAAAAACAAAACGTCACAAAAACTTCAAAAACTAAAGTCTACCTGGGTCGAGTTGAAATGAGTTGACTCGACTCGACAGCACTCGAGGAGTGGAGTCGAGTCGAAATTTGTGATGAAAAACCTGGGTCGAGGAGTTGGTTTTACAGATAATGCAATATGGTCTGTTCATTTGCATGTTTGTGTACAAATATAGGTTTGTTTTAATATATAAGTGTTGTAAGTTAATTCAGTTGAATTTGTTTTGCATCTAGAATCTCAATTCCATTTCAACTTAACTCAAAATGGAGCACTCAACCCAAGTGACGAAAAACCTGGGTCGTATATTCAAGCCTATTTCAACTCGAGCTCTCAAACCTGCTTGTAAACGTAGTATGTATCAGGTATGATGAAAAGAAAAATTGCGACAGCTATAACATATGTTTTTTAGGATGCGGATTCATTTGGGGATATCGATTTAGAAGCAAAGTTATCGACTTTAAGACGGTGACTGATCCCCTGGCTGTGATTTGCATCAAAGCCACATGTATACACGCCCCTCACTCAGTTAAAAGCTCTCTAAAGGGTGAGTTTTATGAGCTCTTGAATAGAACTTACTGAGCCGGGCCCGGAAAACGTTGTACAAATTTTGCTTGGGTTCAATGTTCAAACTGGAAAGGAAGACACCTTCGGCGGATAAGTAAGTATACACAGCCTCCACGAAAACACAAATGATGCCGGCCTCCGACAGGACTTTTCAGAATCTAGTAATACGGTGATAGGATTCTGCGACTACAAATCCACAAAGCAACCTGGCGCTACCATACCGATCATGTGCTAATTATGCTAATTGACGGAAGACACGCTTCTAACACCTTAGGCGTGTGTACTTTCGTCTAGTCCACTTCGACTTTGACTATTTTCTTGCTGCGGCAAAGTTAAGCGCTCGACTATTCTAATAAAAAGAAACAGCAAACCACCCTAGAAAAGAAATTTTACGTTCGTAGCCTTAGCATACCTTAAGTCGCCAGAGTCTACAGTGAGCATCTGAGCGAGAAACTCTCCGCTGTGCATTAAGCCTGCTACAGACGCCAACAACCCTGTGGTCCCAGAATTTCGATATTATCAAACAGGCAACCGCAACCACAATAGGCTACTAACTACTCCCGAAAACGAACATTCACAGAGTTTCGGCAGGAAATACGCTTTGAGAAGATTTCTTCTATAAATCCCTTATACTGACAGTCCTTTTAGGCGCCATGTGTTGGGTAATAAGCAGAAAGAGAAAGCTAATACTGGGCTCTTTCGAAAGAAAATATACAACCGCGAACTCTATGAGCTGTTGCAAGATGTGGATGTAGTCCAGAATATCAAAACACGTGCACTACATTGACTCGACAACATTCGAGTGAATGGACAGTATAGTAATGCTTTAGCCAAAAGAGTGTTTGAATCCCAGCCCTCGGTTTGAGAGGACGAAAAAGACCGAATCATCGGTTTAAAGACCAATTTACCGCGGATGCTAGATGACTTGGTCTAAATGACTGGAAGCAACGTGCTCGGGAAGTCCTTAAAATACATAACAACAATATGTTCATATTAATTCGACCAATATATGAATCCGTCATCGGTTCAAGTCCAAGGTTTAGTTTCCTTATTTTTATATTCAGAAAAGGAACACAAAACAATTCGGATTAACTTACAAATCATTAAAAAAAAGGACATGCGATTGTAATGACTCATTTCATTGTATTGAAGATCGTAATGTTTGCAGTAGAAACATTTAAGCATTCATACGAAATTTGCAATGTCACCAAAGGCATTATTTTCTGGCAATGATGTCGTTCATCCTCTCTACTTTCTACAACCCAGCTGAAATTAAATATTTACCTAGACCATCGTAGAGAGCTACTTGGTAATGTATTCTTTTTTGAAAGAATATTATCGATTTCAACTAACAAAAAAAAAAAGATGTAAAAATAAAACGTATGCACGTCCCAGCTAAATATTCAGTGGGGTGTGAAAGTAAGTAAGCAGACAATTTGGCAGACTTATGACTGTAGTTTTCAAAGTGCCATTACATTATAGAAGGGTCGATTTATCCATGCCAATATAACCCGCATAGTTTTTTTTTTCTTTCTATTTTTATTTTCATTTTTGTTGATTTCTCCCGAATTTCTCGTGTCCTTATAGATTTTGGCAAACAATCATAATCGATATATGCCACCGCACACAGTTGTTCGGAGCCAGTAAAATAAAACTAAGGGAGGCAAAAAGGCCAAGGACATTCGTGTAGGCATGAATTCTATGCTATTGTTCGATCTCTAGGGAGTTTTTGTATATGACAAAGGCGAAGATTTTCCAATTTGATGGCCATCGATTGGCAGAAGGGCCGAATCAGCAGCATAGTGGGTATAGAAAACTGGATTTCTATATGGTATGCGACTCATGTGAACACCATATGGGTTCTATGATAGTTAAATAAGTCCTCGAGGTCCTATACAGAGACAATAAGATGTTACTTCAATTACTTTGGCTGGCATCAGAATATACGAAAGGGGAAGTGCTATTCTACATCATTATAGATACACATACAAACATAGTCCTGGGTATTGAATGCAGCAATACTTGTAGTAAATTTTCGCTCACTTGAACTGTGTTAATTAATCCAAGGGTCATGGGCAATTAAATTGGTTTGGCGTTATTTTTTATTCAGAGTTTTGGTTTTTCAATTTCATGCCAATTTTAAGAATTTATTTTTTTTTTTACTTTTTAGTTTTATTGTGGAGAGGTTTTGAACATTTTTGTTGGCCCACAGTCAAAAATATTTTCTATGAAATGCATACAAAAGTATATGTTTTTTGTGCGCCCACCCTTAAGAACAAAGTTAGTCGGGAACATTTTTCATTAATGTTGTACTTTATATACTTCTATAGAATGATTCAAGTGTTACGGTGAATGATTTTATTTGGAATGAGAAATGTTTCAGTTTCAGTTTTTTTGTATGGACTATAAGAACCGATTTAGAAAAAATATGCATGGCTGGATCTAGTATTTCAGGATTTCAGTACTCGCATGTACCTACAAGAACTAGGTACTTCTATTTGTACGTCGGTACTCTGGTACTTGTACTTCAAAAAATGCAATTATGATGTATTTTCAAGTATTTGGGTACAAATACCAAATATCAAGTATGAATTTAAGTACCATAGTATTTGAGCAGTACTTTCAAGTGCTTTCAGGCTTATTGGGCAACGTGGATGTACTTTTAGGTTCTGCTCAAGTACTTTATTACGAAATACTTGGTACTTACGACAAAGTAGGTACTTGAAAAATATTGCTACATGGTTTTTTTTTAAGAACCTGTATCGAGTACTAAAGTCCAAGTACATTCCCGGTACAGTACTTTTACTTGAAATTTTAAAGCTCTGGCTAGCACCAAGTTCAAAGGCTGGAGTTAAAGCTATTTCACGAGTTCCAAGGCCGATTATTATCACTTTATTAGAAGGACAGTGGACTTCTCCAGGTGAATCCAAGCCAAGAAATAACAATGTTGGTTTATCGGCAAACAAGGTGATGGCCCCAGATTTTGGGATGCGGGAGTTGTCATTCATATTGATTACCTTGAGAAAAGAAGGTCGACTACCTGTTCTTTTTATACTGAACTTTTGAAGCGATTCAACGTTTCTTTAAAGAGAAAAAAGACCCCTTTTGGCGAAGAAAAATTTTCTCTTTCAACAAAACAAAGCTTCTGCGCACAAGCTAGCAGTCGAAATAGCAGAATTTCATGAATTAAGATACGAGTTAATCCCCCATTTAGCTTATTCTCCAGGTTTGCCCCCCTGTGACTATTTCTTATTTCCCAATAGAAAGAAATGGCTCGGTGGAAAAAAAAAATTGCCTTAAATACTGAGGCTATTTATATATTTTTGGGGTTTTTGAAAAAAAAAATTTGGAGGGAATACAAAAATTAGAAAAAAGTTGCATGAAATGTATCGCAGATTATATCAAGAATAAAAAAGTTTTCATTCCAAAAAGACTGTTCGTTTTTTTTAATTTTCAGGAATTTATTGACTTGCCCTTGGACAGTGAGGATTATTATACTTTTCGGGATTTTAACCTATTTGTGTGTAGGGCGCCATTTTTAATGTTAGGCAAAGTGGTTTTTACTACTAAATGAATGATCCGTCGTTGATGCATTACTAATGCAACTCTGATCTGTGTTCGGTCCACCTCTGATCCACCTCCAAATTTTAACTTAGTTTCAACCCGATTTCGACAAGGTTTCAACTCAATTGAGAATCCGTTTAAACCCAGTTTCAAACTCGTTTCAAACCGGTTTCAAATTGGCGTCAACCCAGTTTCAAACCGGTTTCCATCTGGTTTCAATCCAGTTTCAAACCGGATTCAAACGATTTCAACTTGGTTTCAATTCAGTTTGAACGAGGTTTCGAACCGGTTTACCCGGTTTTAAACTGGTTTCAACCCAGTTTCAATCGGGATACATCCGGTTTCTCCCCGGCTTCAAACTGGTAATTTGAATAAAATTTATTCGCAAAATTTCCTGATTTTCGATTTATATTTTAATTAACGGCTCAAGCCGTAAGTTAAGCACAATATAGCACTTTTTTTAAGTGGGTGGTGCTATTTTCACGTTTCGGAAAACTTAATTTTGAGCGAAAAAGTTGTAAATATGAGATTTTTTATATCTCATCGGCACAAAACAGAACAATTAAATTTTTAAGAAAATTCAAACTTAAAAACATGTTTTTTATGCCGTAAGAGTATGGATTATACGTTTTTTTTTAAATCTTTTTGATGCTGACAGCACAAAATAAACAGCGCAGCGGTACTTCACGCACATCGCAAAACAGTTGATCTATGAGTTTTTATTTTAATTTCACTGTTATAATACCTTTGGCGTTGATCAATGCGTTTACGGCTGATTGAAAAAAGAAACACAAGCTGAGCGCTGTGAGCTAAAACAAACACAGGTCTTTTTTGACAGCTCATTGTAATGCTCAAAGCTAAAAAAAAGAAAAACGCATTTTGATGGAAGAAAGTGCTCTTCCATAATGTCTTAGGGTACTTGGCAGCATTGGCCATACTGATACCATTAATTTTAAACCAACTGTGGTGGTTATCTCAATCCAACGACGAAAAATATAAAAATTATATATTCAATTAAAAATAGCATGGTAAAACTCCTCAAACTTTTATTTTAAGATTTCTTAATTTATATTCAATTTTAACTTTTATTAGAAGGCGGAGAGTTGTAAGCACCAGCACAATAATGGAAAGAATGACGGAATACAAAAAAGAATGGAATAGAATGCACCCGAAGTTGGTAGCGATTTTGTAAAGGAAGTGTTCGGAAGAAGTAAGTGATCGTGATTTGTTTTCACGATTCAATTTCAAAAGACTTTTCACGCGAATGTTTGTATGCGATTGTTCATATTGAATGCATAGATATCCGCTACAAATTGCCCATGATTCGCCCAGGCTTTAATTAAAAAATATTTTTTTCTAAATTTCCGAAATTCCAAAACATTATTTTTATACAAAAAAAAAACATATATGCAAATACTTGTCGATGAATACTTTCGAAAATCGATGATATTAATTCTAAATGGTTTGGAAAAGTCGCTTCTTCTCCAATACCCCTGTCACAGCCAGCTTAGCGCTTCAATAATTCGTGATTTCATTTTACGCCAGTAATTAATCTCATTTGGTAACATGCCCTTGACATATGAATTTCCCAGTTACATGTTAAACGTTGTCATTGCTGCGAATTAATTCCCGTTCTTCTTATCTATACTAACCCCCTCTTTATATTTACCATAAAGTCAAAGCGAAGTAATTTCGTGTAAAACACCTTTAATTACATACACGCAGCTTTTGCATCAGCAAATTTATTCCCACTCTTTGGTTGCTCTAAATGACAATGTCAGTCCTTGAATGTTGGTTCTTGTGGGCTGAGGTATGCCTATACCGGCCGCCCCGCGAACACCCAGAAACACGTCATAATCCAGTTGCACAATAATTGCATGCAAATGCAAATCGAGCCCAAACTCAAACCCATTAACCCTACGCGAACCCAACAAAGTGCAAATCCACTTTAACCGCTTACAAAAAAAAAAGAAGAAGATGGAGCTTGCTGCTCAACACATTTGTGCCTATCATGGCCAGGCCAGGCCGCCAGACTGAATAAGTTAGACACCATCAACTACACGACAACGAATAGCATGACGCAGAGTGACACCAGAGACAGTGCGACGTATAAGTACTTGAATGAAGCAGAGAAAACTCCCAGAGTTTCCATCCATGCAGCGACAGAAAAAAAAGTAAGAAGACGGAGTACTTTCGTTAATTATTATAACATTCCACCCTGTGAAACCAAGACCGGCAAACAAAAGAAATTTTCAAAGGAGTCTCTTTGTCTGTGGGAGTGGTGGAGCCCTTCACCCACCAACTCAACCCACCCCTTCAACACATATACTCTCACACACACACAAATACAATGACGTAAAATGTAATAAGATAACATTCAGCCATTGGTATATAGCTTTTAGATTTAATTAGCGCTGTCTTCCATGTCCGTCTACATTTCCTTAAGCATAAATTGTATAGCAGTGTAGTCGCCGTTCCTTTTGGCTCCACATTTCATTGTTGTTGGTTGCAGCTTTTGTCAAAAGAAACAAAAGAAACCAAATAAAATGTAAGAACAAACAAACAAAAAAAAAACACAGAGGACGTTTTGCCTACCTGTATATCTTAATATCTTTTTATCTATGTGTGTCTGTCTGTACAGATTGTCTAAGAGAAATAGACACAGTTAAAGACGAAGTTCATTGTAACTTTTGTTTTACGCGGAAGTTTAACTCCATCTACTTGTTCTTCATTCCCGTCAAATGAAATGAAGGTTGATGAAATAGCCTTAGTGAATAGCATTATTTATTTTTGAATTTTAACAGAGTAGTTCTTTAAAATGCAATAACGGTAAAAGTATGAGGTATCGTTTTGAGTTAAACTTTTTTTTTATGTGTATGGAAATGTCAGATTTAAATCAATCGATTACATTTAGTGTAAGAACTTTTTTCGAAGCAAATATAGTACCTACTCTGTCTTTCCGCCTTATTTCGTTTTGCAGTGAAACAAGCGAATATACATAGGTATCAATTGATTCTAATTTAAGCAAAATTATCGCTAGGAATAAATTTGTTGACAACTTGTTAACTCGAGTTAGGGCCAATTTGTTCACATTGTCTTACATTAAATAGGTTTTTCACATCAGGCTCTTATCAACCAATGTTAGATGATTATTGATTTCGATAACTAACAACGCATACTATGGATTTATTGATAAAATACAGTGGCGTATTTACCAGTCACAATAATCATTGACTAAAGAAGATTAGCTGTGAACAAACTGGGCCTTAAAGATAGCGATACTCGTATAAAAAAACATAAGGCAACGATTGAATGTACACAGACATTATGTATCTTAAATACTTAGACTTTTACAACATTTTCAGCGAACAATAATCTGAGATTTAATAAGATTTACCTCAAATCTTCTTCAAATCTCGAAGATTTACCATTTCGTTAATCTTGAAGGTTAGTAATTGATCATATAATAAAACAGCAAACACGAATTTTATGTACAATTTACGCGGTCTGCAAAAGCCAAAGGCATATAAATTATAAATCCTTGGAACGGTTTTTTTTTTGCACAGAAGTGCAGAATGTAAAAATGTATTATATAACTGCAACACAAAAACCAAAAAAAAACAATCAAATAAAATTGCGTAATAATGTGACGTTAATATTTTTTCCACCCACCAACCAACTAACCTTCCAGCACTGACTGGAAAGATTAATGGAATGTCCGATGGCAACGTTCAGTCCTACAGAAAATAAAAAGAAGCTCATACCACGTTTACATAAGCGGATCTAAGGATCGGATTCAATCCGAATCGAAATTTCGACCCAGGTTTATGTCAGTTCCAGATCAAAAGATTGAATTTAAATGGGATTGAAGTGACAGTTTTGCTTTCATTGTGTGGGTGCGACGTTGTAAGTAAAAATAAATTTCGACCACAAATACCAAACAACCAAAATAGTCAAGTCTGGAAACAAAATACACAATTATACGCACGCAAAGCAACAAGCATCTGAAATCTCGATTCTTCAATCCTTCGATCTAAATATTAACATTCTATTTTCGATTCGATCCAGCTACTGGTTTACATGGACCTAAATCCTGATTCAATTCGGATTCAATTTTCCATGTTAACGAGGTACCAGTTTTTTACGCTAAAGACAGCTTTTATTGACAAATAATGTTATAAGCTCTCGAGTTTCGAGGGCTGGACGTACTAGTCTTGTTAAATTTTCCTGGGCCAAATACTTTTACAACTCGAACTAACCTATTCGTATATTGCGCTGAAGGATTTATTCGTGACTTCATTCAGTTCTTCACAAATGAAGCATTGTCACTTCCACTTCATAAGAAAAAATAAAACACCATTTGCATTTTCATAGGTGCTGTCAAAATAAATGTTTTTTAAATCTTTTTGTGCGGGGAAAACACCAAATACTGTTATTAAATCTCAACTGAGATAAACCTTTGGCAGAAATAAAGCACTAGATACTTATCTGCCTCGCACGCTATTAAGGTCGTAGCCTGAGTCAAAGTGGTTTTCCATCTCATCCTTTACGATCCCGAGTACGCTGCTTCCAGGCATCTAGAGCAGGTTCGGTCTTCTTCGTTCTCTAACACCTTGGGGATGAAATTCAAAGATTCTCTTAGTATTATTATCCATTTTCTCCATGTGGCCGAGACAATTAAGTCGACGTATTTTGATATCATTCTTTGTTGGTGGCGCGTTATTGATCGCGGCTTCGTTTACACGAAGACCACCAGGTTTCGGTTGTTCTTCAATTGCCATGAAAGACTGTCGGGAGCGGTAAATCTTACTCATATCCTTAAAGTTGGACAGATCTGTTGAAAATGGTGACTTAAGTGTTAACGCCTGCCCAACGCATTATTTGCTCGGAAACAAAATTGAAGAAATAACATGATAGAACATTTTCTTGTCGAAACCCTGCGCATGTTGGGAATAGTTGGGAGGATCGTTGCCCAAGTTGTAGATTACATCTCGTATTTTCCAATGTCACGGGACTCAGCTGGATCAGTTTTCCCTGGCTATGGCGATGTATAGATTGTGATTCTTGACTTGAAATTCATTGGTCTTTTCCAGGATTTGCTCGAGAATCTTAAGAATGAATATTTGTTATACGGATGATGTGTTCGGTCAGAAGCTACACTGGAATTCGCCGATTAAAGTGTTGCAAAATGGCTTAAGGCGCACGTGCAGTACGTTGGATAGGATCTTGCATGCAACATTTTATCAGGAACGTGCCCCGATAGTTTTTGCAGAACGTAGGATGGCTAACTTTGAAGATGGGACATATGGAATTGATAGGCCAGTCATCGGGCATGGTTCCTTACCTAAGCTTGGTTGATGAGTTGATGCATTCCTTTTTCATCACATCCCCTCGGTGCTTCAAGGGCTCCACTGGAAAATAGATACATAAATATAGTGTTGCTTTCACAGAACGTAGGGCCTTGTATGCATTTATCAGGAATATTCCGCGATAATTCTTGCAGAACTTGCAATCGCTTATTTTGAAGATGGGACATATGGAACTGATAGGCCAGTCATCCAGCATGCTTCCATCTACCTAAACTTTGTTAATGAGTTCCCCACTGTGCTTTCAGATCTCGGCTGAAACCATCAGATCCGATGGACTTATGTTTTTGAGCTTCTTTGTAGCTTAGTCTATCTTTTCTATACCGGGTGTATTGGGTTTTCATTGACTGGAGTTTGGTCCTCTTCTTGGTTTTATTTTCAAGTAGGTAAATATGAAATCCCTCATGTAGATCCTTGTTCTATCAAAGGTATTTCATTTAACATTCACTGATCAAGCAAAATTTTTAGGTTCTAATTTACATAAAATATTGAACTGGAACCTTTGCATACAAGAAAGATTCAAAAAGGCCACATTGGCATTTTTCTAATGCGAAAAATCCAAATAAGTCCTTCAATCTTGTATCAGTCATTGCATATATATACACTTCGGTGGTTAGAACGATTCTCACTAACGGTATGGAAGTATGGTGGACTGCTCTAGGTAAAGCGGGAAATTGCAATAAACCAAGGTAAGTTCAACGCTCGGTTCGTTTTGGCACAAGTTTGAAGCATTCCGCCACTCTATAGAAGTTTTGCTGCATCTTAAAGTCCTTGACATTTTAAGCAAACAGGTGTCTTCTAATACAGCAATTCGTCTTAATTATATAAACTTAAAAGTACTAGCCAAGTGCTTGAACTATGCACTTTAGTGCCTACTTTTAACTTGTACCCAAATACTTGCATTTTTGTCTTAGTACCAGTACCAGTATTCAGAAGTACCAGTGTACTGAACTACCAGTGCTAGTACCAGTACCTGCTTTAACTTGAGATGGCTGAAAACCTGAAATACTTATTATTAGGTACTTTACAAGTCTTACTTAAACTGGCTATTTTTAAGCTCACCTCTTTACTTTCAGACGAAAACCTTTTTAATTTTTTATTCGTGTAATTTTCTACAAATCTGAATATGATGATTTTCAAAAGGCAAACAAATTAATTTTAAGTATAATTTGTTTTAATTTCATGTAATCTCGAGTATACATAATTTCATTTATAATTTTTCTTGGTTTGTAGATAAAATTGTAAAAATATTTTATTATGTCGCTTATTTACATATCAGCCAGCGGTTAGAAGTGTTTTATTATTTATAAATAATAAAGTAAGATAAGGCGGCTCCAATATTATGCCTTAGAACGAATGCAACTTAAGTTTAGTTTAAAAGGTTTATATTTATAAACATTATGTACGTGTCCGTCTCCCTTTGTTTAAAGTTGGCACCGTGCGATACGCTATTTGAATATTAAAACCTTTTTACTAAATAGCAGCAGCTTTTTTCTAACAAAACAAATCCATAAATCCAGCAAAAAAATTATTGCTTGATATATGAGCTCAGCGCTTAACCACTGATACGCAAGGGGAATTAGCATTGATTTCATTGCCAAACCGCACAAACAAAACAATTTCACTTTTTCCATATTTACACTCTCTCGAAACAATTTTTGTATCTCAAGTGCGCAGACAAAATAAAAACACATATCTACATATACGAATAGTAAAAAAAAATGCAATAATAGAATTACTAATTTTCTATTCACTTTAATGGCTTCTCACGGCTGCGACGGCTCACGCACTCAAACCTGCTCCTCACGAATAAAAATGCAATGGGTGCTGATGGTTGCTCGAAAACGCTCGCGCCACACAGCAATAAACGCACAACTTAAACACATTTATTTTAAATAAATTATCGCCTCTGTGATGGATAAATAATCACAATTGTTGGCTTTTGCACTCCAGACACGCCTACTATCTCTACATTTACTTGCATTTTATTTATTTAATATTTTTTTTTTTATTTAAGTCTTTATATGAACAAAGTCAATATAAGAAATTAGATATTCAAGTGAGCATTCGGTTAGGCAGCGGATGAGCGTTGCATTTGTTATTATTAAACAGAAAAAACCTCCCTTGGAGCAGCACCCCTTGAAAAATAATATACGACTTTCATTATATATTTGTTTCCCAATTACTTGAGGGGTTTTATTTTTATATTGTGTTTCTCTAACTACATTTATACTTAGGAGCAAATTAAACTGCCCACCTTGGATTTATTTTTATACTTTTTAAGTAATTTCTTATACCGAGAAAAACCTAGCATTTATTGGATTTTTTGACAGTCGACTTTTTTTATTTAAAAAAAAAAGAATATAGTAAAAAGTACTTCAAAAATTTTCCTTTAAATTTTAAAATTTCTTAGGGCCAATTTTTGAGTGAAAATTTAACTCTAAGTTTAATCAGAGTAAGCTTAGTCTGGAAATTAATTAATCCTGGCTTAACCCTAAATCAGTTTCTTAGTTCAGTATTAACTTAATACTTCATTTCTCTAAAATCTATTGAGATCGATGTGCAACTCTATGGATATCACACTCTTACGCCTTTCACTATCGAGATGGCACCAAAACGGAAAATGGTTCACAGTTTAGTCTCGAAGTTAACTCACCAAATTATAGGTGAGTACCCAGATTTAACTCAGTGTTTAAATTAACTGAAAAATAAAATTCTGGAGCTAAGTCAGGTTAAGTCCTGGGACAAGGATAACCTCGTTCTGAGAAACTGGCCTTTAAGCAGCTATAATTAACTAACGGCTACAATTTTGTTAACAAACTTCAATTGACAAAATTTTAGTTACCCAATTTTTTAATTTTTGCGACAAAAGGCAAATGCTCTGTCTACACTATTCCTTTTCCAAGTTTTGGCAGATTTGAGAAAGCCTGGGTAGTTTTCCTTGAACTTGAGTATAAATTATTATTTTTTCCATTGATCGATTGATCATTTTCGATTGATCACGAAATCTAAAGTAATTTATGTTGAGCATATTTTTGTGTTTTTCTTTCGAATTTGAAATTGAAAGGAGTGCCTTGTCTGGCGCTGATGGTATTTGCGGTAAGAAGGGTCAAACGAACAACTTGATAGAGTGCGCCAAACTCTACTTTGACTTCATCACTCATTAAAAAAAGTGAAATTTTACAATTTCAACGAAAGATCAACGCAAACACCGAACGAATAAATATTGACGTTGGTGATTCATGATGGACAAAAAGTAAACAGTTAATTTAGCTGTCGGGCACTTGTTATAATTATATTTTAACTTGTTTTCATTTTGTTTGATTATTATCTGTTGGTGTTGCGTAGCCGTCGTCGTGGAGTACATTATTTGTTTGTTCACTTTTGTTTCCAACAAGTGAAAAACATTAAAGTGTAAAAAAATTGTAAACTGTTGTATAGAAAAAAAACCTAATTGCTTAAAATAGCGAAAAGTCAACATGCAGTGTTTTTGCTCCCATTTAAGAGAAGCTCAAAGTCACATCACATTACATGTGTTTTTCTTGTGAAATACCTCTTCATTTTATTTTTTTTTTTTTCTAGGAAATATAGCTCTTATAAGGAGAGTATGTATAGTATTAGGGAGTAGGCTGCCAACACCCCCGAAAAAGAACCCATGGTATGATGATGAATGCATACATATGAAAAAGGTGACAAAAGCTGCACATGCAAATATGTCGATGATATCGACGTCATCGGGGGCTCCCAACTGGAAATTATAGTCTTTCACAATTGAAGAACAGGCAAGACTTTGTTAGTCTTCAAGTAAACGAGGACAAGACCAAATACTGGCTATTAAGAAAAAATGATAGATCATTTAACAGGTTGGGACGAACATCACTGTTGATAGCAACATCTTCGAAGTTGATAAGGAGTTCATCTACCTCGGAGTAGGAAATCCCACGAACGACAGCTAAGTAAAGACCCAGTAGAATGTACCTAGTAAACAAGGATTTGTCACTATCTCAATTGCAAGAGGCAATTGATTTTATTATAAGGCAGTAAAGGTAAGAAATAGATTCCCAGACCTCCAAATGACAGTCTTAGCCACGGATTATTACGCAAACGGAACACATTTATGATATACATACATACGTAGCTTCCAGATATTTTTTTTTTTTTTTTTTTTTTTAGAATAGAATAGAATAGATTTATTAATTCATACAAAAATAGTGTTTACAAAAACAGTTGATTTTTAAACATAAATCCTTTAAGGCATGGCCGGAAGGGCCGTCAGCCAGATGATAGCCTTTATTACATTTTCAATTTTTGTAAATTAATGGTGCTTAGGTAACAATTTAAATTAAAAGACTTCTCTTATTATTTGCTTTCTATATGTAAGTGCTATTTTTATATATTGCGATAATTTTTTCCAATCTGTCCCATTTAACATTGCTTCCAGATATTTAACCGTCCCATGATTAAAAACCTTCGAGCTTACACCACCACGAATCAAGGCCTCCGAAATGGAACTGCAACAGGTTAAACGCTGATTACCTTAAGGGTGTGATCGAAGAAGGAGAAGACGCTGTGCTCCAAGTACAAGGGCCTGCTGAAGATCCTTCAATACCCCGGCAAAGCTGGATGGAATAGATGACCGTGCTAGGGGAAGATGCATACATCTTAGACGGTGTGTCAGCAGGGGAAGGAGAAACAATCTGAACATATCAAGAGTGTGCTAACAGAATTCAAAACCAAGCGATCAGAGCTCGAAAGGCAATTAAGCTGAGCAATAAGCAGACATGGGAGAATCTCCCTAAAGACGCGAAAAGGGACCCCTGGAGACAAGTCTACAGATTTGTAATGTAGAAGCTCGAAACCAAGAAGACCACCCCGATTCCTGCCTTTAAAGAAGGAAAGATGGGAAAAATAGCTTTCGCTTATACGCCACATCGGCCCAACAACAGGATACACTACTATTCAGGGTAGAAGAGTTGAGTTTAGCCGTTGAAAACCTGCGAAACCAAAAAGCTTTTAGAGCTGATGGAATACCAGCAGAAGCACTGAAAGTCAACCCCCAAAACTTGCCCCAAGCTACTGCTGAGGATGAACAATATGCTGGACGCGCTCAAGAGAAGGTTAATTATCCCATTTTTTCTTTTGCGGATGGTGGAGTATTAACAAGTAGGATCCAAGGTCATAAGGAGGAAAGATGAATTGAAGTATTTCGGAACGAGACTGGACACAAAGCTAACTTTTTGGAAACATAAAAGGCCAGCACCGGAACGAGCGTCGAAGTTCACAACTTTGCTGAACAGACTGATGGCAAATGTTAGATCATATCGCCAGCAAGCAAAAATTGCTGATACCAACCACACACGCCAACAGTTACTATCCTTATGGAAGCGAGATTTGGGCTGATGCACTCTCACAAGAAAATTAGCAGAAACAATTGGCATCAGTACAGCGTTGTGGAACCTAGCGCGTGGAGCTTCTACCAAACGGTTTGTTTAACCAGCCGTTTTTTTAGTCGAAGAAGTGGCTCGATTTAGCGGAAAAAGCGAAGCACATCTACGATAAAAAGGTGGAATTTGGAGTGAAAACGACAACAAAGGAGGCAAAGCAACTTAGGAAATAGAAGTGACAAGAGCTCTGGAGTTAGGAAATTAGAGGACGACGGACAGCTAAGCTGAAACTGAATGTGGATGAGTAGAATGGTAGTACCACATGGCCTTATGTTAAGTTCGTTAGACTGTCTGCCGAAAGCCTGGGATCGATTTCCAGCCGCTATACCACCTAAATACAAAGAATGTTTTTTCCCGAGGAACTGACAAATTCTTCAAGATTATCTGTTGTCATAATTAAGTGCTTCACATCAAGCCGTTTGGACTCGGCAAAAAATTGTAGGTCCCCTCTATTCCTGCCAAAAACACGCACACCAGGAATGCTTGACAGTTATAAGTCACTAGACCCAGGCTGTGGCCTCCACGATTGACAACAAATTTATTTATTTGAGTGGAATAAACGGAAACACGCTAAACTAAACTAAACTTTAACCTCACACAATTTCTCTCCGGATATGGGTATTTCAAAGCTTTTCTTCATAAAATCGGAAAATTGAACCTGTCAGAACAAAGAGCCTGAAGAAGATGATGTCCAACACACGTTCCTCGCCTGCAGCAGATGGAAAGCCGAGTGTCGAGAACTAGTGAACAGCATTGGTGACATCAAGCTAGAAAACAAAGTACGGAAAATACTAAACAGCGACCGAAACTGACTTGAAACCTGTATGGAACAAATACTCAGAAGAAAAAAAGAAAAATATCGGGAAACAGTTGAACGCGCAACTTGATTCCGCAAGGGAAACAAGAAAGCCCTCCTGATGAAATAATGCAAAGAGCGGTCGAAGAGAGGTGGGTCTAACGCAAAGAAGGGTTATGGAGGAGGTTTCATCGGTATGTTACATATTCTCTTAGAGAAAGAAAAAAATGGTTAAACTTTCAACGTAGGCAAACAGATCAAATTTTTTTTCCTCTTTCATCTACTTCTTCTCTAGCTCAAAATAAATTTCAAATACTTTTCCTCAACCTTTATTTTTATTTTGTCTCAAGCTAAACTGCAGGCAAATCACGTCATCAAATCACGTCCAGTATAAAGATTTTTTTTAGTCATCATCGGCCAATGCACCAACTGTCAAATACAGCTTCTGATGCCCCAATCTTAATTGCACCTCATTTTATCCCTCCATCACTACTAAATGCTGATGGTCACAGCAAGGTGACATTCCATTAACTAATAGAAAAAAAATCATTTTATCTTCGAAGACCGGGCTTCTTCCGTTTGCATTTTTATTCTACTCAGCACTATCCACATGAAAGAAGTGAACATAATATTGAAGTATGGTGGAAATCTGAGGGCCTATCATCAGACAGGCTCAACGGCAACAGCCCGGTGCAGCGCACACAATATATATACCAATCTCATCTACTGGTTTAGCTTCCATCGCATGATGGTACTTTTCTTTATAAATTCAATCGGTTGTAACTTGTAAGTCTATTAAAGAACTCATTCCCACACGTAAACAATCCAAAGACCGTCATAGATTTATTCCCATTGTGCAAATCAACTTTAAGACTCCACTACCAATTCCTCGTTTTAGCATTACCGTGCGTCGCGTCGCCATCGTCATACTAGGTATGTCTTCTTCGTCAGGTTGGAATGTGGTTTGGTAACGAGCAAACAACACTCTTAGGAATTTCTTAAATTTATGATTTGCGAAATTCTCCGGAGATTAGGGAAAAGCATCAGGCAGCAGCAGCAGAAGCACAGGTTTCCCTTTTTATAATACACAAAAGGATTCACCTTCTGGCTTGATTGAGTTTAACGACGGTTTGGGAAATCGGTTACAGTGCAGTGAATTTGGGGAATTCGAATATAAGCTCAGTGCCTGGAAGCGAAGCCCTAAAGATGGCGGGGTATAGTTTCCGTAGAAATGAGAGTTCATTGATATAAAAAAAAAGAGTTTGTTGATGTTTTGAAGAAAACAGGAAAGGGAAGTTTATAATGACAACGACGAATGATAAATTCTGTGTGAAAGAAACTTGAAAATTCTTTTCATTTCTTTTTCTTTCCGCTTTTTAGATCGGGTGTAGGTTTCACATATTTGTGTAGGTAGGAATTTAAGAATTCAAAACAAATTATATAGAGTTGTAAGTCTTGAGTGGAATTAAACCAAGAAATTGGAAGTTGAAGTGCTGATGGGGTCAATAATAATTAAATTGCAGTTAAATGATAAAAATGTTGCTTCTCTTTTAAAAATAATAAATATTTTTTCTTTTATATCAAAGAATGGCTCCAAATTCCAAATTCAAAAATGCAATAACAACCAAGGCTTTTAATGAAAACCTTGAAATCAAGAACTGGGGATGTATTTATAGCAAGCACAATTTAAGTAAACTAAAATCAACTACATCAATGGACGCTTGCTAATTAGTTTTCAGTTTGAAGTGCAAAATCAATTAACACGACTACCTCCTGATCATGCACATGCTATCAATAGCCCTGCCTGAGGTGCTGATTAATATTTCCGTACATTCTTTCATCTTCTAATTAGTGTCATAAGCTATGTGATATCTGATTCTGCCTGAGAATTTATTCTCCTTAAAATGGTAAAAATATGAAAAATATTTCTATTTATAACTTAAAAGCAAAATAAATTTTTGTTTTTTAGATTTTGAAAAAAAATTTATGGAAGAATCTTTTTTTAAAAAGTATAAAAATTAATAGATAAGTTATAGGCACGACAGCTCGTGAAGAAGAGGATTTTGATCCTCACATTCTCAACGAATTCTGTGTGGGTGTTTTTAGTCGACTGGAATAGAATCAACATAAATTTTCTCCAAATGTTAACTTTATCGTGATAAAAAATACTTATGAAGGTTTTGTCACTTTCCTTCAAACTCAGCCCTTCGCACGACGTGATAGTCAAACGTAATAATAACTGCACTGTATATCCTACAAATAATTCACTATTATGTTAAGTTAATACTACATTTCCACCTAACACTAATCTGAGATTTAATAAGATTTACCTCAAATCTTCTTCAAATCTCGAAGATCTACCACACAAATTTATTTCGTAAATCTTGAAGATAAGAAATTAATCTTGTTAAATCTTCCTAGGATAAATACTTTAATAAATCAAACTAACCTATTTCATTGGCTGAATTCAGTCCTTCACAAATGAAACATTCTATGACCCTGTTTAGATTGGGAAGACTTAGACCGGTCTCAGGTCATTTTCTGGACAAGCGAAGTGAAGGGTTCCTGATTTCCTCACTTCTCTTGATGTCCAGAGACTGCCGTGAGACCGGTCTCAATCTTCCCAATCTAAACAACATGTTTCTCATTTCCACTTCATAAGAGAAAATGAAACACCATTTGCATTTTTAAAGATGCTGTCAAAATAAATCTTTTTGTATGGTGGAAACGCCAAATATGGATGGTGGAAATATATAGCATTACACAAAGATAACTAAATCTTCAGTATTAGAATATATATATATTTCCCCGTGTGAACTAGACTTTAATGGTACGTGTGAATTGATCATTGCGTTTAATGCTGAACGCATTCATTGAGCCTTAAAATTGTTAGTGCCTGTCTACATTGTCTTTTTAATGAAAGGTGCATCCAGTGAAATAGGTAGATTTTAAGTGCGAAAGAAAGAGAAAGAAGATATCACCCAAAATCCACCGATGGACCACTTTTAATAATAATTCATGGCATCAGCATTAAGGATATTGTACTATTATTGTACAAGTGAGAGATGTATGGAGCTCACCTCATGTTGTTCGGTCATCCCGAATTCATTTTGTTTGGAAGCCTCTTTAATGAATCAGATTTTTTTGAAGTTCCACAACACATAACTAAAAAATTAAATAACTTATTATTTTCATTTAAATATCAACGATATATAACTTCAAACCATAAATAATTTTTTTTAATTTGAATTTAAAAAACAAATAGCTTCAAAAAATAAATAATTTATTGTTTAGGCACTTTTTTTCCATCTCACAAACAATAATCGAGATTATTCACTTGCGCTGATGTCACGAATCAGTCGCCCAGAACTGTCAAACATACCTGGTTATTCTTATACAATAATACTACAATAGCCATTACGCCAAGGGGTATACTACTTGTACATAAAGGAATTAATCGTTTTTTTTTTATATGTTCTAATTTGCGCGTTACATCTAATTCTTAAAAGCTTTTCACACCAACCTATTAACTGACTTTTTAGTAAAAAGTTTTCGAAAACTCGCAAGGCGTTCACACCAAACAGTAACACATTTTAGTTTGACATTTAAATTGTTTTTACATCAGCTGCTATTTAATGTTTGGACACAATAAGTCTGTTCGTGTACTCCACAAAACTACCAAATTCTACGCCATATTTGGCTCGTGGGATGTGTTGTGTCGCCATCATACTTTCCGATTTCCATACCAAGCTGTGTTATACATAGGTATTACATTTTTATGTTAGAAAGAGACGTCAGTAGTGTTCGTGGAGGCAAATAATGACAATTTACATTACACGCTTCATGAGTGTGCACAGTCAACGTAGTCCACTTGGCAAATAATTATTTTATATTTTGTTATTTTCTTCGTTTTTTTTTTAGAAATATTTTTAAGAATTTAATGTAAGACACCAAAATAAAGTGAAAAGTGTTTTAGCGTTTAATATACATACATTGCAAGACTGAAATAAAAATTAAAAATGGTATACTAAGTTAAAAATCGGAATGCATGAATCCTTATTTTAATTTTATTTTATTAGTAAACGAATCAATTCACTTTTCGGTAAGGATGCGTGTCCTTGCGTCGCGTCTAATGTGTTTCAACTAGTGGAATTAACTTCTCTTGACTGCATCTTGAAATCTGTTGTTCTGACGTTTGATTGAGCGCTGAATGTTTCAAAAATATGGCCAAATTCCGCGTTCCATAAGGTATCTTATGTCGTTTTCGATTGAATTTTCGGAATGTTCTACTCCGTTTGGAATCCAATGGAATATGAAAACATCATGTTGTCAAATTTACACACACACTACTGAATGACGCCATTTTACAAAATGGCTTCTTCAAGCATTTATCACTTTTGACAAGTAGTCCGACGAAAAACTTAATATGTATGCGTGTGTTCCAAATCTACTCCCTCTTAAAATCGGGAACAGAAAAAGACTCCGAAAACATTACTCGGAACAGCCAATCGAAGGCTTTTGGAGTAAAAGAAGTCAAAAAGGAGTGGAAAAGGAGTACGCCGAACATCCAAACGAAAACGACATAAGATAACTAATGTCGTTTTCGATTGAATTTTTGGAAAGTTCTACTCCTTTTTAAATCCAATCGAATATGAAAACATCATATTGTCAAATTTACACACACACTACTGAATGACGCCATTTTACAAAATGGCTTCTTCAAGCATTTATCACTTCAGACAAGTAGTCCGACGAAAAACTGTATATGTATGCGTTCCAAATCTACTTCTTCTTGAAATCGGGAACAGAAAAAGACTCCGAAAACATTACTCGGAACAGCCAATCGAAGGTTTTTGGAGTAGTAGAAGTCAAAAAGGGAGTGGAAAAGGAGTACACCGAACGTCCAAACGAAAACGACATAAGTATCCGATACGTTTATGAAGGACCAAACTGAATAGATTATGGTATATTTCGACTAAAGGTTTATTAGAGTTCAAATTAAATTAACCTATTTGGTGTTTTCAACACACACAAAGATTTATTTTGACAGCACCTTTAAAAATACAAATTGTGTTTCAATTTTTGTATGAAGTGGAAAAGAGATGCAATGTTTCATGTGAGGAGGACTGAATTAAGCCATGAATAAATCCTTCAGCACCCCTTAAGAATAGGTTAGTTCGATTCGTAAAAGTATTTGCCCTTGGAAGATTTAACAAGCTTAATTTCCAATCTTCAAGATTTGAAGTAAATCTTATTAAATCTCAGATTAGTGTTAGGTGGAAATGTAGTATTAACTGAAAACAGCTGACAAAGAAATTAGATTTAAAATTTGATTTATCTGCAGACAAATTGTTACATACTTGTTTAAGAAAGATTATTTGTATTTCTACTTTCATGCTGAATGGAATCCAAGATGATGGAAACATGATTTTTTTTATTTGCATTAAACTTACTGACAAACAAATACAATTTTTTCAGCTGTTTTGACATTTTTTTGCGGAATGCTGAGCACCATAGAACTTTCGGAATAGCTTCAGATTTGTTTTTTGAGACAAAAAGTTTACGAATCAGCTTTCTTAACAAGGGATTAAAATAACACAAAACTATCCAGGTAGTTCAGAATAAGCATCATTATTATCATTACAACAAGGTTTTTAGAGATTATATCGAAAATGTATGAAAATTTGTGCCCAAAATATATGGGAAAACATGTGGTTTTAAAGTTGGTTTAAGGCCAAAACCATTTTTTAGCAATAACTGGCCCCTTGAAGTATTAGGTGAATCCATTCTGAATATAGGTCTGAAGAAATTTTGTCTTGCTTTTTTTTAAACAAAATTTAATTTCATTTTGAATATGAGTTTATTCTTTTTTTTTTCTTGATAACCACCCTTTTTAGGAATGTAATGAAAAACAATAATATCTATTTACCTTTAAGAAAATATGAATATATGGATCCTTAGGTATGGTTTGGATATGACTTACCTGGAAGAAAAAAAAAAACATATTAATAATAGAATATACAAAATAATTAAAGCTACATGTGTAGTATACATTGGGGGAAATATGAATGTTTCTATTTATAACAAAGTATTTGAAGGTTTCATGGGATGATTGGTACGAGAAATCTGTTACTGGCTACAATTCAAACCCATTACTAACTAAAAGTGGTTCTGAGTCTATATTTTTGGTATCAGACTGTTGAAAATCACTTCTGCATATTGAAAACAGACAATATGTACTCAGTACATATAACCAGCTAGAGTTAATTATGCAATGACTAAAAATATATTTAAAGCGAGCCAGTAATCCAAATAGCAATGTGTGCTTGAACAAACAGGCAATATTATGGCAGCTATCAATTCGTGTAAATACAACATTCATTTTCATTTTCAAGTGAATATTCCTAAAGGAGTGTCAGGGTGTCGGTGAAAGAGTAACAAGTAAGGTAATAGAAAAGATTATTTGAAGCAGCTCAAAACAAAATTAGAAAATTTAATAGAACTACTACCTGTTTGCTTAGGACTTCAGAATATGTATCCAATAAGAGAAGTTGTGTTCATTACAATTATGCGTTAAGGAGTGAAGTTAAGATAGAGGTAACTCAAATATGTAGTGTGTACGAGGAGCCATACCCATTACATAAACTATTACAATATATCAGGAAGAGTAGTGTATATGTACTAACTACATTTTTATGTTATGTATGAGTCACAAACATTTTGATTGGAACAAGTTACATTGAATGGAGTTTTCTATCGTGTCATGTTATTTGTATCCAGAATTGAATAGACTGTGATATTTTGTTCTTAAAAGATGGTGCCACCAATTGTTCTAAAAGTTGATCTATTCAAGAGAAGGTTGGTAATTGCTTGACCCAATCGAATGATCAGCTCGCTCATGTGATTTAACGCCACTGGATTTATCTTTCAATGGCTTAGTCGTTGGTTTATTCCAAAATGCCAAATAGGATCTCAGAATCAATATCGAACACAAAAATACCATACTTTAATTTAACATGTGAAATGAAAATGAGGCAACGTCGTAAGTTTACAGATCATGTAAAATGATAAGTTTACGCAAAGTTTGCATGAACGACCTTTTTCATACATTTTATTTAATGCTAGGTAATTCAATCAGAGTAAGACTAACAATGAAGTTTGGATAAGTTTAACCAGTTTGATTTATTTTACGCAACGAAATCTTTTGATAAGTTTAACCAAATTGTGTTAATCATTTCCCATACAAAATTTGACAGTTCATTAACCAAAAGATAATCTTAGCCAATTTTTAAATTTATCTACGGTTTTACGAAGTTGCATGAATACCTTTAATAATTAACAATAATAATTTAGTAGGTTGAATGAAATAAATATAAGCCTGATATCACAATTATTCTGTGTTATATTTATATCAAAATTGTTGTCAACCCTTAACATTATCAATTTCAATCAACACATAAATTCAATTGACACACGTCCTAGCATGGTCTCGAAGGTATCACACATCGTTTCAATGATTACCAAACTTAAAATATATAATTTGCAACACAGCATCCCACTCCATTGAGGATGCCTCAAGTTTTTGTAAAACCTCAACATTTTATGTTCAAGGTCACATCTGTTAGAACAAAAATAAGTATCACTTGATGTGTATCACATTTTACACAACACCCCCACATCATTATCTCAAACAGTCTTTTTCGCTGACATTTACATTTTCCAAATAGTTTTTTCTCACATTCGTTAAAGTTAATGGTATCTTCATCACTATAATATTCTCGTATACACAACGATTGTGTGTGAGTGTGTATTTTCTAAAATGTCAAATACCTCTCAAAGTTCAAGTCTCTGGCAACAACAAACAACAAAAACCTTTACTGCTTTGCAAAGCTATTTATTTTTCGTATACATTTGGCTTCTTTTAAGATTACGAGAAAGAACTATTAACTCATCCAACGACTTGCGTTGAAAGATTTTTTTCTTTCCTTTCTATATAAATGTAGAAGCAACACAAACTTTCCAAAGAAAAATCGATTTTCTACAAAAACGCAGATGAAACAAAAAATAGAAAGTCCCCCTCCTTAAGAAGTGTTGTAGGTACCTAGTACGTACTTTTGTATCATGGCATCGGATAGCTTGAAATGAAACCCTACAACAGCCAACAGTAGCAAGTCTTAAAAACGGAATTTCCTTTACCGTGTTTCTTTTTCTGAACCGTTGTGAAATAAGTACACTCACTCGATACTCGTATTATGATGCAAGTGAGAGGGCAGGAAAAATAGTCTCTTGTCATCGCTTGGTCATGCAAATAGAATAATGCAACCAAACATCCTTCCTTTTCTCCTGCTTCGGTAGCAGTGATGACATGTACAAAATGTACATGTGGATGGAAATGTGATAAAAAATATCATGGGTTCTGTCTTACTCTAGGAACCACAAGAGGACTCGCGGCGAAGCATTAAATTACATTCCACTAACCAAACCGATCTATTCTCTCCGTCGTCGCTAACTCCGGATTTTAGAATCCAAAGTCCTAGTCCTGTCTGTCATTAGGTTAAAATTATACTGCTTTTTTAGCTCCTGGGTCGCTTAGGAAGAAGACTCCTAAAAACTTACATGCATATGTGACACACACAACTCTAATGGAGCTCGTAAATAATGTTCAATGTGAACTGTTTGTGAGTGTTTTGCCCATAAAACCTGTCCAGCACAAAGCGCTTGAGGGTGGGAAAGGCTTTTGGATGGATTCTGTAACAGAGCGCTGCTATGAGCTATTATGGAAAATGCCATTGAACATATATTTATATTGTGCTAGAGAGTGCGTTGCGTCGGTAGTTTCCACTACGTCCGTCCTCTTCTTCGTCGTGTTGTTCATTCAGTAGAGCATGCATGTGGTATTGTTTATCGTAACAACACTTTTGTAACTTACTAACAACGAAAACGAGGACATTTTTCATCATGTTATGACACTCGTGTGCATCGTTTAGCTTGGCTTAAGGTGGTTTAATATAAATTTTGTCGAAGCTCTTGTAAAAAATGAGAATATATATTTTTTTTTGTTTAAACTTTCCTAAAAGAAAAATGAGTCCTCAGTTAATTCAATATTAAGTAAAATGCTCGTAAAATGCAGACAAAAGTTTAACCTTTGATATATCCTACATAATATGGTAGGGAAAAAGTTCAAAATATTGAACATCTACAATTTTTTTTGGGGTTTTATGTTTCACAAATGTTCCTACTTGAATCGCACTGAACGCATTCATTTAAGAACCCAAACGCTATTTTATCGTTTGCCAGTTTGTTTTGACAGAAACCTCCGCAAATTGTTAATCACGCTTGTTCTGTCGTACAATGAATCTGCTGCTGAAGGATTCATTCGTGTCTGGATTCAGTTCTTCACAAATAAAATATTCTATCTCACTTTTACTTCAGAAAAAAAAAAAATTAAACACCATTTGCACGAAGTTCTGTCATATCAGTCAAATTATGCATATGAATCCTATTTATGTAAATAATCACCTTTTTTATTTTCAGTCACCGACTAACCTCCAAGCCGACAGCATCGCTTTGCTTATTAGTGTGCATCTAGCTTGTTTTCGTGTGTACTTATCCCGCTATTTCAATAGCAATTTTTTCTTTTCTCTCTTATAATTTTCTCTTTCTTTTCCGTTAAGAAGTGACAAAAAAAATCCGGTTAGTTGCAAGAACAGTCAAATAATGGCCCACGGGCCACATGTGCTTTCAGGTAACCGGTTTAGCGCTCTAGAAATAGATGCGTATGCCGAACCTACAACTAAAAAAAAAAGAAAACCTAATTATACAAACATAGACCTAAATCCCTCAATCCCAACTTTTTCAACATATGCCAACCCTAAATTTATAGTGGTCTCCGCAACAAACAATGAAAAACCATTGACCTCTTTTAGTGTGTTCTTACTAAAAAAAGCAATAGACGGTATCAGCACAGGTTATGAATACATAACCCAAATTCGCGATGGCAATTTGTTAATCTTGGTCAAATCACAAAAAATTGCCGACATTTTCCTCTCAAAAAAATCGTTATCAAACCTATGTCCAATAAATGTGTCTCTTCATACAAATCTTAACGCCTCCAAAGGTACTGTCTACGCGCCTTATCTCATAAATGTGCCAGAGGACGAAATTGTTAAAGAAATGAAAACACAAGGTGTTACAGAAGTTTACAAATTTAAAAAAAACATTGACGGCAATCAAACTCCAACTGGTCTCATTCTTTTCACTTTCGACCTATTCCGTCCACCCAGTACTGTTAATATAGGATGGTACAACTGCAAAGTTGTAGAATATTTCCCCAATCCCATGCGTTGCCAAAAATGCCAACTGCTGGGCCATACAGCCAAGAGGTGTAAAAATGCTCCTTCCTGCGTAAACTGCAACCTCCCACCAATAGATCCCCACACATGCACACGCACCTTCTGTGCAAACTGTTCCGAAGAACATCCCGCCTCCTCAAAATCTTGTAAAAGCTTTTTAAAAGCCAAAGAAATTCTTAAAATTAAAACAACTAGAAAGTGTAACATGATTGAAGCTAAACAAATTTTCAAGGATTTAAACCCCGAACCCCCCTCTACTCAAACATATGCAACAGTTTTAAATAAATCAACTCAACCGAAGCCAACACCCGCAAACATTCCATCGTCCGAAACTCACAAACCCTCTTTAAACACCACATCCTCAGCGCCAGCCGCAACCCAAAACCAAAATAGCCAAACAATGAAAATAGTAACAACATCCACACAAGTCAAAAATAATACAGTCTCAGCAACTGCAGAGAATGAACAAATCCCCTCTTCCACCCCATCTAACTCATATACTCAAAATCACTCAAACGACTCCCACTTATCACAAAATCCCCATTCACAAAATTCAAACCATATCTTAACACAAAATCGAAATCCACCAAATATTCCACCCCGCCTAACTGAGCAAATGTCAACTGATTGCAGCTCACCTATTTCAAAATTCACCCAATCACTCGTAAACAGTAATAAATACTACATCAATCACTCGGAAACCGACGATGAAAGTATATAATAACAAATTATGTACCAACAAAGCCGACTCCGCTGTCCAGTGGCTGAGACAACCGGGAACCTCAGGAGTCCCGGGTGCCCCAGCCTCTGACCAGCGGAGTCGCAAACACACTTACACCAACAACCATAACACCAACTCTGGCTTTTCACAATATAACTCGGCGTATATTGGACAAAAGCATAACACCTCAAACAAATCCTTCTTAAAGGTCCTGCAATGGAACCTTAATGGTTATTTTAATAATTGGCACGAATTACAATTATTAATAAATGACTACAATCCTTCAATAATAACCCTACAAGAAACCCATCTTCAAGCTAACTTCTCCCCACATCCCCCAAAACAGTATACAGCTTACTTCCACAACCTTACAACAAACACCTCAGCAAAACAAGGCACTGGAATACTGATTCACAGTTCCCTCTCTCATAACCGTTTATCTATCAACTCCAACATATCGATCATAGCAATAGAAATTCATCTTAACACCAAGATTACTGTTATATCACTTTACATCCCTCCTTGCCAAACATTCACTTCCACAGAATTAATTAATATCATGAGCAACATCCAAACTCCGATCTTACTAACAGGAGATGTGAATTCCTGGAACACATTATGGGGTTCCCCAGTAACTAATTCTAGAGGTAATGAAATCGAAAACTTTCTTTCAACCACCAACCTTGCCATTTTAAATGATGGTAGTCCAACGCACTTTTCGACCCATAAAACCTGGACCCACGTAGATGTGACAGCTATATCTCCGCAGTTATTACCCAATGCTTCATGGGAAATCTCCGATGATCTGCACGGTAGTGACCATCTGCCAATACTGACAAGTATAGATCTTGGATGTAAGTCTACTCCCAAAAAAACGCCTTCTAAATTCAAAATCGATTGTGCTAACTGGAATTTATTTCAAAAAGAAGTACTAGAATTTGTTAACAAACCACAATCCTCAAATATAAATAAAGAGGCGGCTTTAATTACAAAAGCGATGCGTTCTGCTGCCAATATAGCCATACCCCAAACAAAGAATACTCCCCATAAATCGATAGCCCCATGGTGGAATTCCGAACTGTCTACACTACGAAATAATAAACAGAGTCTATGGAAGATCTTCAAAAAATATCCCTCCGATCTTAACCTCGTTAATTATCGCAAAGCTAATGCCCTATTTCGAAGGCAAGCAAAACTGGCAAAAAAGGAAAGTTTTCAAAAATTTACATCCAACATTAATCCAAATTCTACAAGCAAAAGAATGTGGGCTGACATAAAATCCCTTACAGGGAACTACACCCCAATTATGATTAATACGTTAATTACTGAATGTGGAATACTAACTAACACAACAGATATCTGCGAACACTTTGGCAAGACCTGGTCTAATTACTCTAGTGACTCAAACTTCTCCACAAATTTCCTCGACTCTAAACGCCTTGCAATAGGCCGAGAAGCGCAACTTGATAACCTTAGTGTATCAGCAAAATACATTGAAAAACAAATTAGTTTCCTCGAACTAGAAACCTGTCTTAATTCTCTTAAAGGTAAAACACCAGGTTATGATCGCATCTCATACCCTATGCTAAAAAACTCCCCATTCCTACTTAAAAAAAGAATCTTGGAACTGTACAATAGCATTCTGGATCAAGGTATAATACCACAGACGTGGAAAGTCGCCAGTGTTATACCGATCCCCAAACCCACAAAAAAATTGACAGACCCTTTAGGGTACAGACCAATCTCGTTGTTGCCAACATCTAGCAAACTGTTAGAAAAAATTTATATCCAACCGACTACTTTGGTACATAGAAAAAAATAACTTCATCAGTGCAAACCAAGTAGCCTTTAAACATGGTCGTAGTACCACCGACTCCCTACTTCACTTAGACGAGTACATTAACGCAGCGCTTTCATGCAAAAATCATGTATCAGTCTTATCACTTGATTTTGTCAAGGCATTTGACAGAATAGGCATACATATAATTCTAAATAAGCTAACTCAGTGGAAGATTGGCCCTAAAATATATTCATTTATAAAATCCTTTTTGTCAAACAGACAATTCAGAATCAAATCAAGTAATTTCTACTCAACTATATATAAATTAGAAAACGGGATTCCTCAAGGCTCACCCCTCTCAGTGACCTTGTTCATCATAGCATATAACGATATAAGCGAGATTATATCAAAATATAAAAACTTAAATCACGTCCTTTACGCGGACGACCTAATTTTATTATCTAAATGTAACGATAAAAGCCGTACTAAGGAAATTTTTGAAAACGCGCTTACAGATTTAAATGAATGGTGCTCCCACTCAGGGTCCATCATCTCACCTGATAAAAGTAAACATTTACATATTTGCAAAAAAAGAAACTGTAATACTTTCAACATCAACTTATCTACTTATCAAATACCAAATGTAAACATCTTAAATATTTTAGGTATTACTTTTGATAAAAATTTTAGTTTTAAGGACCACGTTTCACTTCTCAAAAAAAAGTTAGCTACCAGGCTAAATATAATTAAGTTTTTATCCTCAAAAAATAGCTATGTCCACCACAACACACTTATTCATGTTACAAGAAATATTATATTATCAAAGATTGACTATGGATTGGTTATCTACGGAAAATGTTCAAAAACAACATTACAAATTATCAAACCCTCCTATCACTCCGCAGTCAGAAGCAGTTTGAAAGCCTTTGCTACCACACCAATAAAAAACATGCTCACGGAAGCTGGCCTTCCGTCTATTGAATACCGCAGAGACCTCCTAACAGCTCGCCTCGCACCAAAAATCTGCCAGTCTTACAACTCCCCAATTATTGAAGATGGCAAGAAGATTTTACTGCGTAAAAAAACTCCAAAGTACCCATCCACAATGTACATTGCACTTAAATCTTCTGCAAACATTGGCATTCCCCCAACAATCAACAAACTGACGCCCGGAAACACCCCTCCATGGAAAATACCAACAAACTCGTTGAACACCTACCTATCATCTTTCAAAAAGGATTCTACAAATAAAGAAATCTATTCGCAACTATTCCACGGTATCATAGACAAATACAGAAGTAATTTATGGCATATTCTGTACACAGATGGATCTAAATCTGACAATGGCACAGGACTTGCAGTTGTTTCTGAAACATCTGGCGTCCTTTACAGTACGAGACTTCCTAATTACTTCTCAATTTACTCCGCAGAAGCGCACGCTATTCTTAAAGCTACAGAAATAGCGAACACGGGAGCTAAAAACGTCGTTATTTGCTCCGACAGCCTTTCCACCATAAAAGCAATCGGTAATGTCAAAAACCGCTCACCAATAATCACCAAAATCCGAGACAACATATTCAGAAACAAAAATAAGCTTAGGATTCTCTGGATCCCAGGACACTCAGGTATTAAAGGAAACGATCTTGCAGACACTGCGGCGAAGAACGCGTCTGAAGAGACAATTATAAATACACTTCCACCTTCTAAGGGAGATTTCCTGAAAGTAGTCAATTCGTACTGGGACCATAAAAGAGTAGAAGAATGGAAAACATACACCCACTTCTATTCGACCATTAACCCAACAGGAGAACCTAATATGTATCCAACAGAAACATCTACTAAAATGAACAGATGCTTCTCACGCCTTCGACTCGGACACACTCAGTTGACGCATCGCCATCTTCTTAAAAAGGAAAACCCTCCAAACTGCCACCTCTGCCAATCCAGTCATGTCTTAACACATAAGCATCTTATTTCCAATTGCCCCAAAGTTAATAATCTTTGTAAATCACTCTTAAACAAAAAATTAATTGACCTCTTATCAACACCCTCTATAGTAAACATAAAAAATGTATATAAAATCTTAATAATACTTAAAATTGAAAATGTTATATAACGAATATATCTACTTAAGTATGTGTGGGGCTGTCGGAGACTTGTGTTCTTGCTTAGCTATTCCAAGCCCCCGACAGCCCCATACATAAATATATTTCACTATATTATATTGTGTACATCATATTTTGTAAATTCTAGCCGCAAGTCCTGGTAGCTAGCGCTTTTAAAACTTTGTATTATAATGTAAATTCATTTATATTGTAATAAATAATAATAATAATAATAATATTTTCAGAAACGGAAGAAAAAAAAAGAAAATTGTTGGTGATTGGTGTAAAAAAAAACTGAAATGTCAAACGAAAATGTGTAACGTTCGGTGTGAATGGTTTTCGAGTTTTTGCAAGTTTTGGTGTTTGGTGTGAAAACCCTATAAATCTGGCGGCCTGAAACTTATGTTAATTTCGATTGGTTTAGTGTTCTCTTCCATTCTTATGTCATAAGGAAAAATTGGAGAAGCTGAAGCGAAAAGTACTCCAAACATCCAATCGAAAACGGCATAACTAGGAACAGGGTTAGTATTACAACTTGAACCTATTCACCCAAATCGAGTTGAATGCATTCATTTGAGAATCAAAACTTCATTTTCATCATTTCACAGAACAGGGCACAAAATTATATTCTGTCAAGAAGAAACTTTCCATCTCCTTTCCACTTTTAAAGAAAAAACAAATCAGAACGATTTTGCAATATTTTCCATAATTGAATTAAAAACGTTATTGTATTAGGTTACAGTTACATCGTTAGTCGTTAGAATAAAAGGGAAATATTTTTCTGAGGAAATTTATATTTATTTTGGTTTGTATTAACAGGGCAACAATGTATGAACAGCAAAAAAACAACAACAACTACATAATGTATGTATTTCTAAAGAATTGAACAAATCCACCATATCAGCATCAGCATCAACAAGCTAAAGACAGGTTGAATCCTGTTTTTTTCTTTGCGTGTTCCTGTTTGGGTATATTATTTTGCCTCATATGCTACACCGCCAAGTTGTTTTATTCATTTTTTGTATGTACATACCTATAGATTATACATTTATATTTTTTTCTTGAATCAAAAGCAGAAGCCATCAAGTTACGCCCTACTCTTCGGATCGGTTTCAGGTTTCTTCACCCTACCCTTCCTTCACATCAACAAAAATAAAGAGACCCAGAAAGGAAAATCATTTCCTGGGCTAATTGATTTGAAATCAAATTAACAAAACACTTTCAGAATTTGCGCTGTGCTGATTTAGCGCGATCATTTGGTTGACTATGGCTTATAGCTACTGCAATTCCAAGATGGGGACAACATGCAGTTTAATTATAGGACCATAAACCTGTCTGACCGTAAAGAAAAAGAAAAACTCTTAATATTGCCTGCAGCAGCAACAGAATGCAACAGTCGGTAATCAAAGAAAAACAAAATAAAACACTCCGCATGGAAACATGTTTTGGTTGCACGTTCCACACCAGCTTCGACTTTGCAACGAAGTTCGGTGGCCGATGACGCGGTGGCACAGCGGAGGTTGTTTACTATTTATAGCGGGCAAGGACCGGGTTCTTTCGAATTACTTTCATGGAGTGTCTGTGAAAAACATTGAACGATTACATTTTTAATACAGGATGAGGACCAGCTAAGGCGTATTTTTAATTTTGATAAAAATAAAATTAAGTAGAATTCTTTTAAGTGAGGTACTTAATGGACCACTGCACACTGAACATAAGCGTATTTTAGGTAAGAATCTTGTTTAATGACGATTTCTTTGGCCGATAGTAATAATTGGCAATTTGTGATATAAAAGTTAACACTTGCAATAATAACAATAACATTTAATTATGGTGACAAGTAACAAGGCTGCATACTGGCAGAAATACTGGCTTCTTTGTGGAAGCCCCAGCATAAGTGTGTATGATGAATTATTGTAATAATAGCCACTTACACAATAAAAATCATAACAATATTCATGCAACAGCAGAGCGAGATTCGACGTTTTTTGTAAGAAAATAAAAACATAATTTGATCGCCGCGATCTTTTTTCCGAAATGAATTTTGTTCAGGCCTTAAGAGTTTTATATCAAGCCGGAGTTCACTTAACCCGAAGTTTCCAATGACGATTATTTTGTTGTTGCTGTTAAAAATTGATTTTCCCCCTCTATTTTATTTCCCTTCTATTCCCTTTAACCTACATTTCTTAACACCTCACCCAATATGTCAAAAAGATGAAACACGAAACGACCGAAAAAACGGATCGTGTAATCAGGGTCTTACGTCTTAGTCCCTTGTGTCGTCTAAATACTGAACGCACTCATTTTCTTGCTGAATGACAGTTCCCCTCAACGATCGGTCGCTATCGGTTTTTGTATTTACATGATCTGTCGGCATTTACATGACCCGGTTTTTTTTAACGACGATCTTGTTGTTATTGTAATACATTGGTTTTCCCTCATTTTTTTTTCCTTCATTTTCTCTCTACATACAAAAAACAAAAATCGCACTGGAATAACCGGGAAATCGGGTAATGAATGTACCGTAAAGTCGGTATTTATATGACCCGATTTTCTAGTGCGAATTTTGTTTTTTGTATGTAGAGAGAAAATGAAGGAAAAAAATGAGGGGAAATCCAATGTATTACAACAACAACAAGATCGTCGTTAAAAAAAAACCGGGTCATGTAAATGCCGACAGATCATGTAAATACAAAAACCGATAGCGACCGATCGTTGAGGGGAACTGTCATTCAGCAAGAAAATGAGTGCGTTCAGTATTCAGACGACACAAGAGACTAGGACGAAAGACCCTGATTACACGATTCGTTTTTTCGGTCGTTTCGTGTTTAATTTTTTTGACACATTGGATAAAGTGTTAAGAAATGTAGTGGGAATGAAGTAACGAAAGCACTTATAAACATTTTAAGACTTTTACCGGTTGAACTTTGCCATTTATTATTTGACAAACAAGGGGGATGCTCACAGTAAACAAAGTTGTCAAAATTGGAATTGTCAGAAATAAAAAATGGCTGTGAACGTAAGGACGAACACACACGTAAACAAAACAACTAATTAAAATTGAAATTTTCAGAAATAAAAGATGGCTGTGAACGTGAAGCAAAAATACACGTAATCACAACAACAAATATTAACTGGTCAAAATTTTCAAAATATTGTCTTCCGATCAAGGATAATTTACTGGAAAATTGACTAGAAGGTAAGTGTGCTTGTGTCATAGTATGTTTCATAATACCAAAACTAAATAGGTATGGAAAACTCGTAACAAATTTGTGTTAATTGTTTATTAGATATATTAATTATAGGTACTTTCTTCACAATTCACAGAAGGTAAAGGTTTGAAGTTAAGTCCCAAGCTTAGACTGCATACCTTTGTGTTCTTTATGTCTAAAGCTATTGGCAAAAAAGGGATCTCAACCTTTCCTATGAGAAGTGTCAAGACCTGACTAAAGATCGGATTTTATAGCAAAATTTAACCAACTCCCTTTGATCCTTCAGTTAACATATATGCATACAAAGCCATCCTAATTAAACTTGAATGCAGTCATTCCTCACGTTCGGGCATCTATTCGCAAGGCAATCCATAATCTAAAAAAAATTCCAGACACCTTGAGTTGTTTTTGAATCAGCTGTTTTTTCACAATATGGCTTAAAACAACACAAACAAATCTGGATCGCTAAAGTTACGTAGCCGAACGCGCCCAATCATTCTGAGCAAGCTGACAGTTGTTGGTAACCAGCACAGGGTTGGCATTGAGAGGAAATTGGATAAAAGAAAAAAATATTTGTGAAATGTATATTGTTTGTATAGAAGCGGACTCTATAATAAATGGATTCACTTTCGGTCGAACTGAATCCGTAAGGATTGAAAACGCGCAACAAACATAAACTAGAATTTCGATGTAAATACGAGGGCAGGTCAATAAGTCCGTGACTTTTTGAATTTCTGACCTCTTTACTGAAACAGCAACACTGCTCCTGTCAACAGGCATCTGTCAGTTGACTCCTGTCAAAATTTAAACTTGCTGCGTCAGTTAGTTTGTGTTTGACAGCTATTTTTATCAGACTACTCACTAATTTGAGGAGAAAATGGAAAAAAGTGAATTTCGTGTGCTTATTAAGCAATATTTCTTGTGAAAAAAAAACCATTACCGAGACCAGGACTAGTCTTGATAAATACTATGGGGACTCTGCACCATCGATTTCAATGGTAAAAAAGTGGTTTACTGAATTTCGTTGTGGCCGTACAAGCACTGAAGATGCCGAACGTCCTGGACGCCCAGTTGAGGTCTCTACACCCGAAACAATCGAAAAAATTCACGATATGGTGTTGGCCGACCGAAGATTGAAAGTGCGAGAGATTGTGGAAGCCGTAGGGATCTCGCATGGCTCAGTGGTTTCAATTTTGAATGATCACTTGGGCATGAGAAAGCTTTCCGAAAAATGGGTGCCGCGTTTGCTCACAGTCGACCACAAACGCAATCGTGTAACAACTTCACAGGAAGGTTTGGCGTTGCTTAATCGCAATATGGAGGAGTTTTTGCGCCGTTTTGTAACCGTGGACGAAACATGGATCCATCACAACACACCAGAGACCAAACAACAGTCAAAACAGTGTGTTTCTAAGGGTGAATCGGGTCCAAGTAAGGCCAAGGTGGGTTTGTCAGCCAATAAAGTTATGGCGACTGTTTTTTGGGATGCACGCGGGATAATCCACATTGACTACCTTCAAAAGGGAAGAACAATCAATGGGGAATATTATGCCAACTTATTGGACCGATTCAATGACGATTTGAAAAAAAAACCGACCTCATTTGGCCAAGAAAAAAAGTTCTTTTCCATCAAGACAATGCAAGGGTGCACACATGTGCAGTTGCCATGGCAAAAATCCATGAATTGGGCTATGAATTGCTCCCTCATCCACCCTATTCTCCAGATTTGGCTCCGAGCGACTACTTCTTGTTCCCAAACCTGAAGAAATGGCTTGGTGGAAAAAGATTTGACTCCAATGATGAAGTCATCTAGCAAACAAAGGCCTATTTTGAGGACCTCGACAAATCATTTTTTTTGGAAGGGATACAAAAATTGGAGAAGCGTTGGACAAAGTGTATAGAGCTCAAGGGAGACTACGTTGAAAAATAAAATTATTTTTTTATCAAAAAATTTGTGTTTTATTCCAAAAGTCACGGACTTATTGACCTGCCCTCGTATTAGTTTTGACGGATATCTATGATTCATAGGCAAATCGAATGGATGCACAATCCGCTTACCGACTTACCCGACTAGTTTCTACTTGCAAGGTCCTCAAGATTATTTCACAAGTTTTCATTGTCTAGATTTTCTTTACCGAAGCCATACCAGGGCCTTGATGAAACTTGACAAGAACTTGCCATTTTTTCAGATGGTTACTTTATTTCCCTTATTTTCTGGTGTATTCAGACTTAAAATCAAGTGCAAAGTTGGTTTACTTTGGGTAAGTAATACAGATAAAGAAAACGTTTCGTAGCTTGAAGACAAATAAAATCGATTTTTTTTTTAAATGTGTTCTTTGATATTTCTCATTAGAAAAACACTCAAGCATTACCCTTTGTCTCTCCATAAGGTATCGACAAACCTTAAAACTCGAAAATTTAACATTTTATTTTTCACCCTGCTAAAAAGCAAAACTCTAGGTCCGGGAACAATTACATCAAATTACAGACTACAGGTTGAATTGCGGAAGAAAATAGTACAAAACCTATATTACCTTCATAAATTTAAATTAAATTAATGCTTTATTTTCACATAAGATTTCTGACATACTCTTTCTATTCAGAAAGTTTCAGTAAACTGATTTCTATTAATCTTTTTATTTTCTATTAATCTAAATAAAAACATACTTACATGTACCTACATACTCTTAATTTTTGGTAGGCGTATCAATAGAAAACTGATATTCAAATCTAATCAAGAAACATTTTGTAATTATTCAAAAAAATTACTTTTTATATCGCGCCCGCCGGCCGGCCACTACCACGGTTGCCTCATTTAACCAACCATGTTGGCCATAAATTGCTTTGTATATACTCGTATACAAATTCATGATTCGTTATTTTTTTCATTCCGAAAACTACGAAAGATCTACTCATAGATTTCAGCAACTCCATAAATATTTTATATATCTGTTATCTACTTTAATTTTGATTTCCTTCTTTTGAGCTCATCATACACAACTGTAACGTTACTCAGCGTTGAAACAGGAGTAAACAAATAAGCGAGCCAACGAATACAAAATAAATATAAATAAAAAAAATGAAAACAACTGTAAGCTCAAATGAAAAATTTCAAGGGTCAAGGTTTTACACGTGTTGCCGTGTAAAATTCTTTGCTTACTAATGAACGCATCTTGCATGTAAGGTACATGTACACTTCGCATCACTCGAATAGAGTCAAACAAAAGTTAAAAGAATAATTTGGACTGAAGGTTAAGTAGTATTTGAACAAAAGAAACATTTCATTATTTGACTGCACAGTTGGGTACAAAACGTTTAAACACACTTTATCGTTCCTCTCTTTTTGAACCTCACAAATAGTCATAAGAAAAAAAAAATTGTCAAAAACGAGAATGGGCGTTTTGTCCAATATGTTGTAACACTTTCTGATCTAGAAATAGGTATCATGGGAAAGGTCTCAATGAATGCTATTTTTTGTAGTGGCATAAGTCTGTATCTAGTGCCTATTCTCCTTTATTATAATTGTTTATTTTTTCTTAAATTTTCATAAAACAATTTTTCTTCAAAAACTGTTAAAACAAAAAATACTTTTTCGTTAATTCTTTTCTTTTCTACACCTTCTAGATTTTAATCGAATTTTATGGTAATCACAGAGAAAAAACAAAAATAAATAATTTTTTTTTAACAATCAATTCTCGAGTGAGCTGCAGTGTTCTGCTGCAGCTAAGCAGACCGTTCTTCTTTGCCAAGTTTGAAAAGCAAATAAATTTAGAAAAAGAAACAAAGTTACGGAATGTAGATTTATAAATTCATTTTTATTCAAGGTATTTCAAAAGGTTACAACTGTTTGCACTCAGAGCCAACAACCTGTCATTTAAAAAACTTTGGTCTTTCTCTATCAAAAATAAATTAAAGAAAAAAATACAAAAAACGAGATTCATCTCATGAACATTTATTCATATTTTTAGCGGATCAACAGGCTTTTAAAAGAGCGTGTCTTGTGTTGTTTATTTTTTTTTTTCATTTTAGCTGGCGAAAGCTTTAATTTTTGTTTGGTTAATTTAAAAAAAAGCATTCGATAAAGTGATGAATGAATAAAACTTTCAACGCGAAAAATAAATTGTACATAGTAAACGGATGCGAGGACATATCATTGAACTTTGAACAATTTAAAGTCTGTATTTTGTCGCGACTCGGCGGGCGCTTGATTTTGTTGTTGTTTTTTTTTTTTTTAATCAATTTTGAATGTTCATGAAAGACATTGCAGAAATACATTATTGTTCAATATTCATGGAGGTGGCGCTTTTGAAGAGTAGGTACAAAGTCAATAAACCCGAAGACAAATAATTTATGTTTAAGAACAAATCAATTTAACCTTTTTTAGAAGAAAAAGAAGAAATTAGGTATACAGCCAATTAGATTAAAAATTTAAATCAAAATTTTGAGATTTCATACCCAACCCCAATAAAAATTGTAAGAAAGAGGCACGATACATGTACCTATAAACCCTCATATTCAGATTTTGGTCACAGCCACTCCCAAAATTTACTGTCGGCTCTTGTAACGGGTGTTTTTTGTGTGGTTTTCAAGAAGAAATAAAACGCATAGAATTAAATGTTATGGCCAAGATAGCTTTATTATAAAGATAGGGGTTTGCCATTATGTTTCAAAAATGATTTCGGGCAAGTGGCCACCGCGGCTGGCTAGAATAAATTCCAGCCGAGTGGCATCAATTTTCGACCACTTTTTGCAGCAATTGGGGCCGTATGTCAGCAATAACGCACCGAATATTCTTTCCAAAGCGTCAATCTTCTCGGTCTTATAAGCGTAGACAAGCGACTTCGCATAACCCCACATAAAATAGTCCAGCGGTGTTAAATCGAACGATCTTGGAGGCCCACGACGCGAGATAATGGGCACAGCAAAAGTTCCCTTCAATAAACTTCAAACCATTATGTTGGTAATAAATTTAAACGATTTACAAACGTTATTCAGGAGTGAGTCTATTCATTATACAATGGTAAACCAAACAGAGCATAAATCAAATGACAGCTGTCATAAAGACCAACTCCGAAAAAAGTATTGCCAGATTGAAAACCACAGGTCTAAAAAAAACTACTCTGTTAAGATTGGGAAAATTGAATCCGGAGTCTCGTCGTGTTTACATTAGAAAATTTGAGGAGCCTCCCAACATATTCAAACAACAATAACTTCAAAGTCTGACCCTCCCTCTACTTCTCTTGCCAATAAACTGACGTGATACAAGACTCAATCTCGCTTATCTAAAAAGCAAAGATATAGGAGTATTTGCATCAAAAAAACGGTCAAAAGTCAACATCTAAAATTCCCTTATTGGGTACTTGACGTCACTTGACGATTCTTTTCATCAACATCTACAATTCTTCATATTGCTGGCTTTCTGTCAAAACCTCGTAGATCCTAAGGTGCTTTCATTTCCTTGTAAATTTAGTAGGGTTTTGGAAAATATAGTTCGCAAATCATAAAATACGGATCTTTATTATTCTTTATCGATCTGCTGGTGAATCGTCAAAATATAGTCCGTCTCCCATCTGTCAAGGCATTAAGTGTCAAATTCTATTGAAAGATGGCAACAATGTCCATGCATTAAAAAAATCTCTAAAAAATCTGACATGTTGAATTTTTTTATAATGCTCTGGTGAAAGGTGATTTTAAGGCAATTCGTTGGCATTTGGATAGTTTCAAAAGAGAATTAAAATAGGAACAAATAATTTCAAAATAGTTTTTTTTAAATGTCATTTTTTTGCAACTTCGTTGTTCCTTGGGCGAACATTTTTTTTTTCTTTTTTTTTTTAATTCCGTCTTAGCTATCACCTTTGTTATTTTCATTTAAATCGCTCAAACGCTCAACAACGAAGTTCCAAGGGTTTTGAAACTTTGTCTTTCGATACTTTGTCTTGCGCAACTTTTTAAACGGATCTACACAGAACCCAATAAAGAAAGCCAGGTGGACAAAATTCATGTTAGAGTTCACCTTCACACATTAAAAGTCTCATCAGTTTGAATCTCCAATTTCTTTCCTTGACCAGGTATAAGCCAAAGTCCGTCAATTAGGTAAACAACAAATCATTTGTGGCTAAGCTCTGTGTATTATTTTTGAAAAGATTTGTTTAATGTCAATATCAATTGGCACAAATTTGCCAATGAATTTTAATGAATTTTCAAAGCCGTTGGAATCAAGGTACCTCGAATTTTTAAATCGCTGGCTTATGTTTTCAATTTGAGCATCAGCAAAAGTGAAATAACTAGGACCGCTGAGAAAAGGGAACAATATTTTACCACACTAGCCGTCGATTAAGCCAATTAAGATAACTTTTTGTTTTTTCTTAACTTTCAATGCAAAAGGTTTCTTAACGGGTGAGCACCTAGACAAAATAGAGATTTATATTTGCCATGATAGGGTCAATCTAAAAGTGCCCCGTTAGAAACTAGATTGTTTTTCCAGGTGGGTACTTTATTATATAAAAAAAATTACTCTCTTTTTTTCTCCTATTTTGCGTCCATAGACAAATTTAAATGCCAGCTTGTGGTGAAAATTTTAAAATTGGTTTTGTTTATATTTTCCGTCGCATTCTGCTATTATTTGTTTGCAGACATCAAATTTAAACTTAGGTGAATTGTCTATTTCTTAATCCTTGTATGGCTTGTAGGTACATTTTTTCATTTTGTTCATATGCAATCAATATCAATATCTCACTTCCTGCTGCGTCAGTTAAAATTAAAAAAAAATATATTTCATGAGTATATCTGAACGCACCCACCTAAGCCTTGCTGTCAAACGTCAATGCCAAATTGACAACGTCAAAAAATTCTTTGGTGTTGCCTTGCAACTGTCTGCTTCATTTTTCATATAGACTAGTATATTATTTTCTCATTAAATATTTATGGAAAGTGGCACATCAATAATATCAATATTAATTAGTATCAATGTACTGCGAAAAGTTACTACGTAACATTTTCGAATTTTCGCTCTGTAAATTCAAAATAAAGTGCACTTTATGAAATAATTTTTGACATTTAATAGAGTTAAAATTAATTTGATAATTTTAATGGGTTATTGCATGATAAATACCATCGAAACCAACAGATTTGTGTTTTAAGATTTGAATTCATAAAATTGTACGAACTCAGTGAGTTTTTGGAATAAACAAACCCTTATCCCAATGCGCGTCATTATCAATGTAGATGAAAAGTTGATCTGGGTCACAAATAAATGCACGACTGGGTGACAGCACTCTAAGGTAGCAGGTATTGAAATTATTTTACTTTTCAAACTGATATGCTGAAAGTCTAATGATGTACAAATCAAGACAAGACATTTTCAAATGTTCAAAATATTGTCTCCAACGTGGAAGACATAGGAAACAGTATTATAAATTTATATAAATGTACGTATATGTTTTTATACTGTGTTCGAAAAGAACTGTGATGCGATTACCTTTTAAGGAAAACATTTAGTTTTATGATTGAAAAAGAAACACGCTCTTAAGCTAAAAGTCATCATCTCATTCGAACTTTGTACTCATAAATTTTTTAGTTGATATAAGTGTTACCTAAGACCCCTATAAGCACATTTATAATTTGTTCCTTGAATTTACATGACTCTGCAATTTCGCTTAACCACCTTTATATAAATAGCCCCATAAATTGTTTGCTTTAAACCCATGAAATATGAAGAAGAGGAGAACTTTTGAGTTCATGTTTCTTGTAACGGGTGATTTTTTAAGAGGCTTAGAACTTTAAAAAAAAAAAACTCAAAAAATTCGAAAAAATTAATGAAATATTTATTTGAATCGATAGTTTGAACCTTGCAATTTAATGTTTAAAGATAATTTCATGCAAATGTTGACCGCGGCTGCGTCTCAGGTAGCCCATCCGCTGAGTCCAATTTTGGCATACTCTTTCACACATATCGGCCGGTATCTCACGAATGAATGCATGGATGTTGGCTTCCAGTGCGTCAATCGAAGCGGGCTTGTCCCTATAGACATTAGCCTTGACATACCCCCACAAAAAATAATCTAATGGTGTCAAATCGCACGATCTAGGCGGCCAATTGACCGGCCCGAAACGTGAAATTAACTGTTCATCAAACTCGCCTCGCAATTGTGCCATTGTTTCGCGTGCTGTGTGGCATGTGGCACCGTCTTGTTGAAACCACATATCATGCAAGTCAAGAACTTCCATTTCGGGCAAAAAAAGTTTGTTATCATCGCTCGGTAGCGTTCACCATTGACAGTAACGCTGCGATTCGCATCATCTTTGAAGAAATATGGCCCAATAATGCCGCCGGCCCATAAACCGCACCAAACAGTGGCTTTTTCGGGATTCATTGGTAGCTGTTGCAATGCTTCTGGCTGATCTTCACTCCAAATGCGGCAATTATGCTTATTTACGTACCCATTCAACCAAAAATGAGCCTCATCGCTGAACACAATTTTTCGATATCCGGATCCTCGGCCAGCTTTCCAAGAGCCCATTCACCAAAAATTCGGCGTTGTGGTAGGTCGGCTGGCTTTAGTTCTTGCACCAGCTGTATCTTAAAAGGCTTTACGCCCAAATCCTTCCGCAAAATTTTCCACGTAGTGCTGTAACAAAGGCCTAACTGCTGGGAACGGCGCCGAATCGACATTTCGCGGTCTTCTGTCACACTAGCTGATACGGCCGCAATATTTTCTTCACTACGCACAGTACGTAAACGTGTTGGTGGTTTAATGTCCAACAAAGTAAATTTGGTGCGAAATTTGGTCACAATCTTCCAAATAGACTGCTCAGAAGGTCGAGAATGCCGACCATAAAATGGAAGCAGCGCGCGATGAACATTTCGAACCGAGCACGAATTTTGATAGTAAAATTCAATAATTTGCAAGCGTTGTTCATTTGTAAGACGATCCATGGTTAAATTGCAAACCAAACTGAAGCTGTTTGACAGGGACACAAGGTACTAAACACACGTCAGCTGTCAAAACCAGTGTTGCCCAAACCAAACCAGCTAAAAAATCACCCGTTATAAATGTTTTCTTTTATTTTTCTGAGATAGAGAGAGAAGTAGATGAATATGTATCCGTAATGTAATGATGGTTAAATTATGGTGATGGTTAAATGTATACCAAAGAAATGAGATTTTTTCTCATACATTCCATTTCATTTTACATAGAAATGGAAAATAAAATAATTGGCTTGTGATTCAGAAATTCACAAGAAGTGACAAAAATACATACAATATAATCCAATCTTCAACTCAAGCAAGTACTATGATGACGACGACCGACATCGTTATATTTTTGGAATTTAGAATATTTTTCTGCGCCAAGATTTGAAATAGATATACATATGTCTATGTATATATGTATATTTATGTATGCAAACTCTAAGAAATTGCCAAGAAAAAAATAGATAAATTTAAATAAAATCTCCCTCCAAAAATGGAAAAAGTCAAGAAAAAAAAATATTGTCACTTTTAGGAATGGAAATGAAAGCAATTCGACCAACCCTCAGCCATCTATTAGATACAATTTTATATCGTTTGTAAAAGAAAACCAAGAAAAATAACAGGAATTTATATTTTCTAAATATAACTTCTGACTTCAGTTTGATGGGAGTAAAGTATAAACATTTTCATGACCTCTCATCCTGAGAAAAATAGATTATTTCTTATAGGGAACGAGAAAATTGTGTAAATTGTTAAATAGCGGCACGCTGACTTTGTAGATGGAAACAATTTTAGACTTATTTTTCTTAAATTTTCAGGAAAATTCTGCTTGCTTGCTACTTGCGAGTAATATGTTCACAGTGAGTTAAATTTGTTCTATGAGTTTCACAGATTCCCATTAAATGCCTATAACTAACCAAAATTGGCTTATTGGTGATTTCGATGATTCACAACTAAAACTCTAAATCCACTTATTAAAATTTTGGTTAAGTTGAACTTTTGTTGATTTACCAGTGTCAATAATCACTGATAAAATATGATTAACTGTGAACAAATTGGCCCTTAAACAACTTAAAGGAACCCATTTCTACCAATAAACAAATAAATATTTGCAACTCAATTAATTATTGCATGTTTAATTAAATATTCAAATTATTAAAACAAAACAATAAACTGCTATTGGCAGAAATTTTTTTTATAAGGAAATGTTTACATTTGCATATGTATTCTAATGTGATGAAGACTTTGCTTTTTTTTTTGTTTTATTAAATCGACCTTAACATTTGATTGAAATTGGGTGATATTTAATAAGCTTTATTTTCTAGTTTCAAATTTCATTTTTGTGTGATAACTTGTTTTATCAATCAAAACAATCGCATACAAAATTGCATTAGTTTTTATTTTTCTATTGAACTAGTTCTTTGCAGACAGTAGTTAAAACTTTTTTACGGTCCAACTTAAGTTAAACACTTTAAAATCAAATATAGATAATTCTTTTAAGCAATTTAAAAAGAGTTAACTACGTCGTACTTCTGGTAAAACGACTGTACACTGCTATAAAAGTATTAACTTAGCTATTTTTAAAATTCAATTTAGATTTTAGATGTTTGTCAGTTCAGTTCGTGTCGTATTCTACAAAATATATCCTCATTCACACCTAGTCATTATGTGTCTGATAATAGTAATGGGAATCATTTGTTTGGTCGATGGTTTCCTCGACTTATTTTGAACTTGCCCACATATTGTATGTATGTTTGTAATTTATTGATAGAATTAACCATGAATATTTCAATGTCGTGATGGAGACCACAGAAAAATTTTATTTCAATTTTCAGCCTCCAGTAAGACAAAATTTAACCCATTCAATTAAAAAGCTGAAAATATGACAGCTAAGAAGTCAACTTTGTGTGCGTAGCTGCAGGTGACTGCAAATAAGGACCATCTTGGATTTTAAACAACTGTCATATAAGACTACATTTACGACAAAATTTAAATGTTATTACCAAAGTTATAAAAATTTAAAGTTTGATTGAACATTTTTCGAGTGTTCGCACACTTCATTCGTCTTGGGGCTGCAAAATTTGTACTTTCTCCAACAAGACATCGAAATGCTTACGTTCACAAATTCAAAAAATTAAAACAAATACAAATGAACAAGTTACTGGCAGCCATGCTGTTTTGAAAGAAACAACAAAGAAAACAACAAGAAACATAAATGTCACTTTTCCGAACACAATAATAGTCTGGGTAATTAATTGTATGCGAAAAAAGAGTGTAGATTTCTCCCAATAATCTGCTACAATAGTGAATTTTACTCGTCGAAAAGCGTCGTGCACAATGAAAATTAGAACTAAATATTTCGTTTATGATTTCATTCTCATTTTTTTTAGAGGATTTTTCGTTTCGCATCAGCAGGGAACTGCTACTACTGCGTTTAACGGTAAAATAAATAAAAGGACCACCCTAATGAACCTATACCTACTAATCAAAATGAAAAAGATTCAAATATTCAATATTTTTATTAGATGATGGCATTGCAAGATGGATCTGCAAAATTTTTCCTAAGCCCTTTGTTGCCCAGTGATTACAACTTAAACTTTTTTTCTCAGACAAATTTTGAAGGCGTGTATAGAGATAAAAATAAAACTCAAATGAGAACAGTTACGTATCTAGAAATTTAAAGAATTATAAAATTTCCTTCAATTCACATGAATTCGAAAATTACAGAAATCAGATTCTTTTAAAGCATATGCAGTAAAAGAAAAATGATCACCTGCGGTTGACGGGGAACAATATTACTTCTGTTCGGGTTCTTGTCAAACCAATCCGTTTTAGGTCATAGTTCTGTCAATTTAATTTTTGTATATGAACTTTGACAGAACTTTGTACTAAAATGGAAAGAAATTGGCAGTTTTGACAAGTACACGAACAGACCTATTAAGTGGATGAATGAAAATATAAAATAAATTATCAAATTTTCAATTTTTTTACTTCTCCGGATTCTAGGGCAATTTGGTAACATTTGTATCGAAACAAAGTTTTTACGTTAAAATATAGTTTGTTCCCAATTTTTCAGACCATCAACTGTCAAATTCCATTGTAGGATGGTTTCGACTTACCTCTAAGAATTACAAAATGTTTGAAGTATTTTACATCTCTGGAAAAAGTGATTTTAGGGAAATTGGTTGCAATTTGGATCAAAATAAACTTTATCCGTCAAAATAAAGTTTTATCACTATCTGTCAAGCTATCCATTAAAATGTTTCATCATTTTCTATCAAAATCAGAAATGTTTTTCAGTTTTTTACTGCTTCAGAAATTCAATTAAATTGGCCAACTCAGTTTGCCGATTAAAACTCGGTTTGGAAATATATTTAATTTTTTTATTGAAGAAAATATTTTCCATATTTGTATTTGGCCCCCTTTTTGTTTTTTGCATCCTTTCTTATAAACTACGTCACTGATTCATTTAAAACAGCTGTTCTAATAGTAAATTTAGTTTTGTCTTTATCTGTGTACTAGGCTTTAAGCATCCATTCAACTTTTATTCTACGAAATAAGGACAAATAAGAAAAAATACTTGTTTGTAATAATTTAAGAACGACTTTGGTTTTGGCTGTGGGCTTTGCCGGGATTGTTAAGCTTGACATGAAGACACCCACTTTTTTCTTATTATCCTTTGATTTTTATTCTTGAGCAGTCGCAGTATAAACAAAAAAACTCGTGTCCCTCATTGAAATTGTGCTAAACATTATTTAGCAAATTAAAATTATTATTAATATATTATTTTATGCATTATATTTGATAAGAGCATCGAAGTTTTTTTTACACAGAAAACTAACATAATATTTGTTATCCTATAAACAAAATATAAAAAAAAACCAGAACTTGTTGCAGTAACAAGCTTAAACATTTTTAATTCGAATTATTTCACACTTCACTTTAAAGTTTACATTTATGTACTTTGGGAATGTTTATAAATAACAAAAACATCAAATTCTACAAATTACCTGATGCCTTGCTAAGTTCTTAATATCTTTAATTTATTACAAGTGTATACAAGTATAAGTACAACATAAACAAATACCGGATTCATTGTGTGTATTTAATGGTGGGCAGGGATCGATTTAGGTATTTGATTTTTTACCCACAATAATATTTTTTTCTGATCATCCTATAGAAATATATGTTTCTTTAAACTCAATCAGCATTGCCACTTTACTGCAGTTGTTGTTATAGTTTGTTCGTTAAACAAATCTTCTGCCTTTAAATCAAATCTACTGCACTTTTGGTTTTACGGACAAAAAAAATTATTGAACAAGAGTTCCTGATTATGTCCTTGAATGCAGTCATTCTTGTTCTTCCTAAAACCCAATTATTACCTACTTACGGCTTCCGGCTATCGGCTTGTTTTGGTGACAATTGTGACATCTGACGCAATTCTTGTTTTAATTAGGCATGTTCAGGAAAATGAGATCTCAGAGCCCTCAGCAATCTCAGTATAGTGAACATGATTGTCGAGGATCTCATTTTCCTGATCATTCCTATTTTGTTTGACTGTCAGAAAATATTTTACGAAGGGAATAATGTATTTTTTTATTTATTTTAAATTGATTATATGTTATTTATTTTGTATATGAATACCCTCATGCAACAGCTTAAAGTCGTCGTAATCGTAGTAAAGTTGTAATCTGCGTAAATCTGTCAAATTGTCCATACAAATTATGACAGAATTAAAAAGTATACAAATTTAGAACGTTTACGACGGCTTTTCCCCTGTTGTATGAATACCCTTTATTTCTTTTGTCCTTGTTTTCCGAAAATATAAATGTAAATTGTAAAATACAGATCTGCTGAAAAAAAATGAATCCACCTTTTTTTTTTAAATCTACTTTGGAGCAATTTCCGATTAGTGGCAATGGCAACGCTGAGCTCATTGAGCTGTTTTGATGAACAACACAGGCATCAGCTTTTGATTAAGAATTAATTGGAGCAACGAATTTCAGAAAAAGAAATAATATACATATAATTTTATAGTTTTGAAAAATTACACTTTAAACTTGTTTTTTTCGCAAATTTTGAGTTTAAAATTAGTTTTTTTTTCAAAAACTATGCATAGATTTTACCTGATTTAAAAACTAGCTTATAGAACAGAGTATTGACTTTAAAAAAAGGAATAATACATAATAGTCAATATTACAGTCATTTTTTAATATTTTTTCTATTTGTAATACTTATTTTTATTAAATTGCCCCTCCCACCCAAAACGGGGGGAGAAAGACCCCCCATCCTATAGTAAAAAGTGCTTCTATTGAACTGTTCTACAAAAACCCGCTATGATTTCTTGGCGCCTAGGTTATCGTACTCTCCCCGAAGATCTTCCAATATTGACACATTTTTCGCAAAAAATTTTTACCAATTTCCGTATAAACTTCAATTCAATCTGCCAAAATTGATAGACAAAAATTGTTTAGCCAATAGTCTACCAGTTTCTTACATGTGTAAACACACAATTGTTCTACTTGACAGATAATTGGACGATTGACCAACTAATTGGATATTGGAAGATGTTCATGCGAAGAACATCTTCCAATTTTTAATTGGCAGATTAGTTTTGTTTGTCGTCGAGGATAGCCTAATTAGCTATTTACACGATTGGAAGATCTTTCAATATTGGCAGACCTGTCAGAAGTCTTCCAATCGTGTAAACAGCCAATTTTTAATTGGAAGACAATAGATTTTAACCAATTTTCTACCAAAAAATTGGCTGATTTTTTGATAAAATTAACCAACCTTGAAAACGGACAAAATTCAATTCAATACTAAATGCAGCGATAAATTTTCTAAATTGTAAACAATCACATCTATAGGGGTATCAGTCACTTGTTCATGTTCGAAAACATTGAAACCAGTCAAAATTTGAGTTGTAAATGATAGTCTCAAATATCAGTAAGGGTAGCAAAGCCAAAGATCTTCGTTTTTACTTCTGGAAGTTATATTTTCCTTGAAGTCGCTTGAGATGGCTTGAGCACTTCCTAAAAGTAGCCAAAAAGCAAAGAATCCAAAACGGCGGCGGTTTTTTTTCCCAAAGTGGTGGGTTTTATCCCCCATTTCTTTAGAAATTTTATCAACTTTCGAATATAAGGGCATTGGTTTCAACATTTCCACCAATTTTCAGCATGATTTTGCTCTTAGCAAAAACACGCAAATTTTGTGAAAAAAAATTTTTAAAAACTATCAATTGTTGGGTAACTTTTTCTTTTCTTTAAGCAATTAGTGCAATTGTGTTATGTAAATACCTGCACAAAAAAAAACATTACTACAATTTTAAAAGTCTGTCGTGCATTGTATCGGAGTCAAAAACCCGCACCGCCCGCAGTCTCACTTTATTTACATTCCCAATGGCTTCTGGGAGCCCATAGCCCGTTTGATGAATGAGAAAATAACTAACAATCGATGTGTAGTAACAATCTGTAATTAGAGAACCTAGTTATTTCCCCTTATTCTACCTCGAAGCCTTTGTTTCGAACACTTCGTGTAACAACTGATTGTTTCTGTCATTTCATGTTCACATGAGCAACGAACTGCAAACTGCGAAGTGTAAATTGATGCATTGGTTAGGCAGATAGTAATTTACCATCTAATTCAACACGATGCGACGCGACTTCTCGAAATTGCTTCCAACTTATTTTTTTTTTATTAACTTTATATGAAACTCTCTAACGTTGGTTGTCTAACATCGGAAGCCATGTTGAATGGCTTTCCTGAACTTTGACTTTGAAAATAACACGATGTGCTGCTGCTGTAATGAACGTTCGTTTTTTTTTCTCGTTTTTTTAGATAATTTAAAGTTTTCCCTATCTCGAACGAAATTACACACCTTTCTCATCTAGAGCAGAAGTGGACATTTGACACCTCGTGGCACTATACAATTCCAACTAACAGTATCCAGCAACATGAATAAAACATGAGTTGGAGTCGTGTTTCACCACGTCCGTCGTTGGCGATAATTCCGACTCCACAAATGCGATGACTGACTCCGACGACGAGATCCACATTATGAGATGATGTTGATGAAGAAGAGAAGCATGTTGGAGCCGGTGGTGAAGTGGCGGCATGCAATGTGTTGCGGTTGTGTGATATGCGGTAATGTTTGGTGATAGCACCCATCAATTGTGGTCACACAGAACTGGAGATGAAATACCTAGTACATAGATATATCATATACCTACCACACTACCTTCCAACCTTTTGTTATGCAACAGTTTTCCTTTCCTCCATCATCATCATCGGTGAGCTAGAACCGATTCGAAATAGGATCAGAACTTTGTTCCCATCAAGGGTTGAATGGGAAGTATGGATACACAGAGTTCGGGGTCAATTTCAGTTTGGTTTTGTAGATAATGAGAAGAGAACTTTGAAAATATATTATTGCAATTTATAGGAATACTTTAGGAATAGGTAAATATGAACACCTATACATAATACGAATTCATGGAAGGTATCAGTCTTTGATGATTTATCAGATATGTAGGTATTTACTGCTCATTACAGTCAAACTTCATTATAACGAACTTCCTTATAACGTAATTCTTTATATAGTGAATTTCATTTTGTTCCCCTTACCCTACAAATATCTCACATGAATTAGATTTACGAATCACCCTATAGAATGTAATCGTGGCTTAAAAAAGCTAAAGCGTCGTCGCATAGTAAGTGTTCCCGTTTTTTCAAATAGTTTTTGGTTTCCAGCCAATTTTTTAGAAAATTATCCCTCCCTACTGAACGAGGGGAAACAGACACCCCCTCCGATACGATTTTTATATCACCTGAATCAAATACATTCAGATTGTGTTTTTTGTGTTTTATAAGAATCACCCCAGTACACATTAGTACCATAAAGTGAAAATAGGGAGATCAGCGGGCGAACAAAAAATCTGGAAAAATAAAGGAAATTTAGTTTTTTTATGTAGATCATTTGATGCCTATACTTCTTGAAATAAAAAAAAAAAAACAATATAAGGACCAGACTAATGTTACAACATATTAAACAGGGTGTTCCCGTCTTCGTTTCGATATTTTGGAGGATGATTTCTGTGATTATTCTTAGAAAAACACTGTATAGCGGGAGAATTCTTCTGTGAGGGAAATTTCAGAAAAATTGACCTTAAATTATAAAAACTGCGTTTTTGGAAACTAATATTCAGTAAATATTTTTTGATCAAGTAAAGATTTTTTAAAAAGCTTGTGAATTTTTTTTTGTCAAGTTGATTTTTTGCTTGCTTAGTCAGGCCCTGATTTTGTATTAAAAATTCAATGCCCTTGTAAAATTTTAGTCAAATACCGAAAAGCAGAAGTAAAAATCTTTAATTAAAATAAAAAAAAAAAAAATATATAAAAAAGTGTGTAATTTATGAATGGACTTCCTGGATCTGAGAAAATTTTTCCGCCCTGCAATTTTTTTAGTATGATCCTAGAAAACATCCCATTTAATATCGATCACGAATTAAGGGACACCCTGTTATAGGTACTACAAGTTATGCATTCGTAAAAAATTTAGCTGGAGATTTCGATCAGACTTGACATTACCATGATAGGGAGAACGAGAAAGTGAGTCTCATAATTCTGTCTATATGTTCGGCTGTATAGCCTCCAAACGGGTGCATCGATGTTCTTCAAACTTTGTACATATTGTACTTGGTATTTCTTTTTTTTAACCAAATCAATCAAAATTTAAAAAATTAATACTAATATTTTTTGAAAAAATACTTTGACAATTGTGTGCTTTTGACCTTATGACTTGGAATGTATATGTATTTTAGATAGATGCATTTAATTTTTCCTTAAGCCATGTAAGTTTTACTTTCGTAAGTTATACATACTTATGGAGGCAACTTTCGATAAAATTCATACAAATGTAAACATCTCTGTAAGTGTGACTTACAGTAAATTTATCAACTTAGGTAAGTTATAAAATGAGAGAAAAACATACAAGTGGATATATGTTTTTCTACAACTTACAGAATTCTCACAGCGTAATCAGACGGCAGTGATAAGTTTTTAAACTTACAAAACCATTTCCTACTGTAAGTTCATCTATAGTATAAAGACACTTTTAAGTTGCTTCTTGAAGGCTCACACAAAAGGTAAGTAAGGCTCACATGGGTAATCTTAGCCTTACATGAACAGGAGCAATAGTTTCGATTGCATTGTATCTATTTTTTGCTCGTTAACAAATTAAAAGATTCTACACCCAGGCTTTGGTCTGAGTAAGTGTTCAGTATGAAAGGCTAAAGGGCCACTTTATTAGTGTGCACACCTACCTGGAAAAACAATCTAGTTTATAACGAGGAACAAAAAAGTTTTACATTGACCCTAACATGGGCCTAGCAAGGGTTATTCTCGATTTTGTATCGGGCCTCACTCGTTAAGTAGCCTTTTGCCTCTACAGACAACAAACAAAAAAAAACAAATAAAAAATTGTATTGGTTGGGTTTCGATCCTACTATATTCCGGTTACCAGTCCAATACGCTAAGTACTGAGCTATTTAGCAATACAGTTGTGTGATGTTGAAAATTAAAAAGTGTAACAGGTACTTTAATTTTTCTTACTTTTGTTTGTAAGATGGGTATAAAATATTTTTTTTTGTTTTTGTTATATATGGAGTATTTGTGATAAGATAAAAGGACTTTTCCAACAAGTTTTTTCTAGCGAGGGTCTCGCTAGTATTTGACAAGTTTTCCTTGTCTAGATTGTGCTTAGCGAAGCCTTTTTAGGGCCTTGACTAAACTTGACAAAAACTTGATATTTTTCCGGGTGGGTATGAAACTGTGCATAAGACTGAAAATAAAAACCTGTTTCTGATAAATAAGATGATCTAAGAATATGATTCGTTACAAAAATTTCCAAAAAAAAATGTCCAAGATTATATTTCATATCTTTAAAAATTATGACTTACAAAGCACCATTTTTCTCAACAATGATGATGTTTCGCAAGAAAAAAATCAATCCAACATGGTCAAACAATCAGTCAACCGATGCAACTTATCGCAAGTTAAAATCAACCGGGATAAAATGACTCATTATGGTATTTCAAAAAATACACCCAGACTACGAGATCAGCCATCATACTCCACTTCACTTTCTGCCTCCGAATTATAAAAGAACAATTATATTTTCACACAAAGCATCCCGATCTACATACATACATGAATTATAATCACAAAAATATTCTCATTATTATACCATAGACAAGTAGGTACTTTTCTAGAATTGTAAGAAAAAAAAACTATTCAAAATGTAACTAAAACATTTAACATATTTTTTTTTTATTACAATTCCTATTCTCTGCAAAATTATAATAAAAAAATGAGAATAAAGAATAACTACCACAGAGACGAACATAATCGTCATCATCATTATCAAGCTTCTAAACGAGATTGCGGAAGTTGATAATAAAAGTTGAAAACAAAACAACTTCACTTACACAGACATTAAAGAAAAATTAAAAAAAAAAAAAAAAAAACTATGCCGGTTCTTGTTGTTAAGGAAGACTAAAAAAAATGTTAGCACAGTTTATTTATTTAATTTTTTTTTATTTATAATTTGTATTGTTTATTTTTTTTTTTGGTTTTTGCGGATTTGTTATTTAATAGTGCTCATGGTTAAAAATAGCAGGCAAGGGTTCAAACGTTTTAAATCGGAAAGGACCTATTTTTAAATGTATGGTCTATGAAATAATTGCGACTCTAGTCAAAGATGTTTTTAAACAATTGTTTTACTTCCTGTTTAATGTCATACCAAATTAAATATTTTAACAAAAAAAAAATGCAAATAGCTAAATGTGTTTTTCATTATTTAATTCAAATTTTCAAAACCATATAAGTAAATTGGATAGTTAAAAGAATTTGATATTTTTATTTTTGAAATAAGCATTTTCAATAGATTTTTGTTTGAAATTACCTAAGGAATAAAAGAAAATTATATTTGCACACGTTTCTATTAAACTGAGTATAAAAAAGCAAGTAGCTTCTTGCGACCTGTACGTGTATCCTATTTTTGTATTAGGTACATCCAGGAAGTATGGGAAGTTGTAAAATTAGTTTCAATTTCAACATAACATAACATAACCCATAACTACGGGATATACTGGCCAACTTTTAAATACTGGAGAGGGCAGTCAGACATGCAAATTTGTTGCCAGCAAATGTCTACAAAGTATTCATGCCAACACATTGAATTATTAAAAAAAAAAAAGAAGTTTTATGGATTTTTTTCTTTAGATATTCTGTGGCTTTGTTGGAATCTGCGGGTATGATAAATCTCGCAAAAAAAAAAAATAAAATAAAATGTTTTGATATTTCGCATAAAAAGTGGATCCGGTCTAGTGCCCATGATTATTTTTTAACAATTTGCCAACTACAATGGGCGAATTTATGTTGTTTTGTAAAACAAAACGAAAAAAAACAAGAATTTGCATAGGTACTTGAGTGTTGACGGATAAAGATAGAATTTTATATTTTACATATTTCCATGACAGTTAAAATCGTTTCTTTTATTTGTTTTTACTTTTTTGTTATATATTTATAGAGATAAATTTGAATACTTAATTATGTTTAATGATAACAAGATGATGGTGACTCAACATTTTAAAAGTTTGTAGGTACCTATTCCATAAAATGAGTAATCTTGTTTGGAGATGGTAGGTTGGCATGTTTGTTAAAAAAATACCGGCATTCAGTTTATTCAATTTGTTTGTTTGTATATTATAAGGTTTAATTTGAAAAAATTGATGTTTCTAAATATTTGTTTACCTACATTATAGATCCAAACGTGGGAAAATGGATTCTTTGTGTTTTTATCTTCCCGAGGAGAAAAATGGCAAGTTTTCATCAATTTTAATCAAGGCACGTTTTTATCAAATTTGGAAAGGCCTTTGTAGGAAAAATGACTTTTTATTTTTTTTTTGCAATGAGATTTAAATAAACAACTGTCGATCGATGTTTTTGAATAAGTTTTGTTATAAAAAAAATTTGTCACGTCGTTTTATCAAATAAAAATCCTTTAAATATGACACACCATTTTTTAAAGACACAGTTGCAATTAATATAATAAATGAAGTGATAATGCAACATGAATATGGGCCCTCTTTTTGGAAAATGCAGCACTGTACCAATAGACATAGTACATGCACATTCTCCTGCACATTTCTATAAAAAGTCATCATACAAAAATATTAACCTAAAAATGTAAGCTTTGTACTTAAATTGAAATGTCTATTGAAATCGAGTTGAAGGTCAAAATGGAAAGTGAGTGAAAGGTTGTTGATAAATTCAATTTATATGACATTTTTAAAAATGTTTTTTTTTTTACTTTGAATAAGCCCTCTTGAATGCCATAAAAACTAGGTATATTGGAATACGAGCTTAACAAAAATCTTGTAACCATTACTAAGCTTATATTTTAACTTATTTTCATAACAAGGTACCTAACCTTTTTAAATTCCGGGCGAACAAAAATATTTTTGAATACTTTTGATGGCCTTTAGTCCTCCAATTTGGCATTTTGTCCGGCTTACTCACTTGGACTCATCAGTGACATAGGTTAGGTTAGGTTAGGTTAGGTGGGGTGATGATGCGGCAAGCCGTATCACCTCACTCGGATCTCAGTGGATACATTGTGCTCCCCAGGGTGTGGAAAAAGTAGGAATGCGGGAATTTTAGGTGGGAGGGTTAAGTGGAAGTTTTAGGTTTGAGGTGCCTCCCTGAACCATCCCGATTTCGGGATGAAGTTGAGGATGTTTTTTAGTGGTAAAGATGAGACATCGCCCAATTCGTCGTAGAAGTATTCTCCGAGGGCATTTTTCCCATTTATAGCTAGGCTGGGACATTCACAAAGGAAGTGAGATGAGCCCTCCTCCTCCTCCTCATCCTGCTCATGTGGGTTCCCATCGAGTTGTGACCCGTAAGGACTCCAACCAAGAGGGACAGTCGAGGTCTGCTAAGCTTCAATAAATACTCTGTTTTTTTCATTAAGATATCTGGCCAAAGACTTCTTGAAGCTCGACAGGTATCAATAGTTGACCATCTGTAGTAAGTGACTTTGAGAAAACTTTGGTGAATTCTGTACTTTTCTTGCTCGAGTGTCATTAGTACCCAGGGTACAATTTGGCTCGGTTCAGATGATGAACCGTTTTTTGGCCAGTTCATCAACCACTTCATTTCCATAAATGTCACGGTGTCCTGGGACCCATCGAAGGGTGATGGAGTTCGCTACGCCGAGCAATTTTAATTCACTACGGCAGCGATGAACTAGTTTTGACTTCATGATAATTGACGTAATGGCTCTGATTGCCGACTGGCTATATCAGTGACAAAGTGAGGGCCTTTGGCATACGCAATTTGTATTAAGTTCAGTTTAACTTACATGAATTCTTTGACAAAAATCCACTGTAAACTATGTCCAATAAGATTGGAATTCCAAATCATTAACGTGGAAATTTTTTTGCCCGGGCCTGGCATAGTTTCTAAAAGAAGGTTTTTTTTACAATACAATTTATCATAAAAAAATGTTTTTTGCTTTTATATGCATAAATTTAGTAAGTAAATAAAATGATTCTGATGAAGAAAAACAGCCAACCTTAGCTTCGGGTGAAATATTTTTCATGTGAAACTCACAATAAGGCTGATAATAGCTTTTCAAATTCTGGGAAACAAAAATTTTTCGGGTGAAATATTTTCCATATGGAACTCATAATAAAACTGATTATATCAACACAATCCTACCCGCCTCGAAAAACAATCTATGTCCTAGAAAATTTTGATGCCTAAAATCACCTAGCAAGAGGTAGGAACTATTAAAATTCTCTAAGGCCTCGCCAGCTTTTCAGCTTGTTGGAGGCAATTGAAAAGAAAGAAGTTGACTTATCTAGGTGTTAAGCTGGAATCTTTGTTTGCGAGTCCAATACGCTAGGCTTACTAGGCTTATTTACTATACAGTTGTGAAATGTTATAAACGAATTGTATTTTGCATACATTTTATGCTATATAGTAATTGCTCGGTTCTTATAGTCTTTTTAATCATTTATATACGAGGTGTTTCTGATGGGATACCAAAATGTTTTTTACAAGTAAGGGCCTCATGAGCCCTAAATAGTTTGCGTATTTTGTTTTTCCGTTAGGAGCGACGAGGCCCTAGTTAATCTTTTAGCATCAACGATAAACTTTCAATAGCCTCGTTAAAAACTAAATAGCTTTTATAGGTGAGTTACATACATAGATGTGCCTACTTTCTTTTTTTTTTACAAAATTCAAACGAATTACCATGGCATTCGTCTTGCCATTGCCGTTAAACCGTGGTTTTCTCATTTGTAGCTATGGTTTTTATCTTGTCGGTGTCTCACCGTATGCATTTACACGAGGTTTTTTTCATTTATGATTATAGATTTATTAAGTTATGGTCATATTTGAAAAATTTGCTTAAAGGGTTCTTTTAAGGATAGTCAACAGCTTTCTTTAACAACAGTTATTGGGTTTCGCGGGTTTTCATTCGAATTTTTACTCACTTCTTTGGTTAATTGTGCCGCTCACTGCATTTACCCGCTTAGGTTATATTAAGCGGGTACGCAAGTGTCAAATGGCAACTGTTTACTAGGGTCAGTCAGACCGCGTTGTCAGCATCTTGAAAAATTACTTTTTAATCTGAAATTAAATTTAATTCTAATAATAGCTACAAAAGTCGAACCTTGGCGAGACAAGAGCGTGACTAAACCAAGACCAAAGCGAGACGTTGATGATACTTGCACAATGATACAAAACACCTTTTTGAAAAAAATTTATTTTGAAAGGAAAACTTTGGCGAGACGGCAAAACATCCCAATTATCCAAAGACCACGTGTAAATATCACGGCGAGACCAAAGCCAGATTATAGCGAGAAAACGACGACGTATAGATTCCCGTGTAAATGGTCATGGCAAAACCACAGCGAGACGAGCTTAATGACCCCGACACTTAAAAAAATTATGTTCATAACGAGGCTCGCCATTGACGACTTTGGTCTTCTGAGTTCTGATTTTGAGAAGAACTGAAATATTTCAGACAGCGCCGTTTTTATATTTAGGTACCCATGTATATCTACTTTTTCTTGGAGTGAAATTGTTTCCCTTTATTTTTTTTTAAATAAGTCAACAGATAACAATTATTCTTTAAGTTACATAAACAATAAATCTACCAAAAAACCTAAAATTAATGTTTTTAAATACAGCTCAAGACCAAAACCAAAACTGAAATTTGACGAATTAAATACTTCTCAGTCAGAAACCAATTGAAAATGAAAGTCAACTGTTATTCTCGATCTCTGCTTTTAAAACACATCGATCGATATAAACAAAAAAATGCATTTCCTATTATTTGCGTTTTATTTCTCTTCGGGTACCGATAGCCATTTTTAGTTAGAAAAAAAAATAAATATTCAAAGGAAGAGGATGGAAAGTTATTTGTATTTAATTCTCTAGATAATTAAATAAAATAGCTAGGTATGCACCAAATTTTTAACAAATCTATTCATGGCACAAAATCACTGAAGCATTTATTCAGTGTAGCCCTAACCGACTTTGTAACTATACCTATACAATATTAAACATAATATAGTATGTGTACTGTGCGTTTATGTATCACACTAATTGTTTTTTATTATTAAAAGCGTAATTCAACATAACAAAGAAGAAAACCCTTTAACTCAAAGAGGTTTTAATTTTGTTAATATGTGACTTATTTTTGTTAAATTTTCTCTGAACCAGCACTTTGTCGTTTCATACGATACTACACTACTCTGCCAATTATCCAGATCGAATTAAATGTTTTCATATTATGCAGATTTAGTAACGGGTGATTTTTTAGCTGGTTTGGTTTTGGCAACACTGGTTTTGACAGCTGACGTGTGTTTAGTACCTTGTGTCACTGTCAAACAGCTTCAGTTTGGTTTGCAATTTAACCATGGATCGTCTTACAAATGAGCAACGCTTGCAAATTATTGAATTTTACTATCAAAATTCGTGCTCGGTTCGAAATGTTCAAAAAAAAAAAAAAAAAAAATTGTGTTCAGCGATGAGGCTCATTTTTGGTTGAATGGGTACGTAAATGAGCATAATTGCCGCATTTGGAGTGAAGATCAGCCAGAAGCATTGCAACAGCTACCAATGCATCCCGAAAAAGCCACTGTTTGGTGCGGTTTATGGGCCGGCGGCATTATTGGGCCATATTTCTTCAAAGATGATGCGAATCGCAGCGTTACTGTCAATGGTGAACGCTACCGAGCGATGATTACAAACTTTTTTTTGCCCGAAATGGAAGTTCTTGACTTGCATGATATGTGGTTTCAACAAGACGGTGCCACATGCCACACAGCACGCGAAACAATGGCGCAATTGCGAGGCGAGTTTGGTGAACAGTTAATTTCACGTTTCGGGCCGGTCAATTGGCCGCCTAGATCGTGCGATTTGACACCATTAGATTATTTTTTGTGGGGGTATGTCAAGGCTAATGTCTATAGGGACAAGCCCGCTTCGATTGACGCACTGGAAGCCAACATCCATGCATTCATTCGTGAGATACCGGCCGATATGTGTGAAAGAGTATGCCAAAATTGGACTCAGGGGATGGGCTACCTGAGACGCGGCCGCGGTCAACATTTGCATGAAATTATTTTTAAACATTAAATTGCAAGATTCAAACTATCGATTCAAATAAATATTTCATTCGTTTTTTCGAATTTTTTGTGTTTTTTTTTTTTTTTAAGTTCTAAACCTCTTAAAAAATCACCCGTTATATGTAGGTACTCAACCATATACATACACATGCACACGTAACATTTTATATCTTTCATATTAAATAGACGTTTACAACAAAGGCCGATTTCACATTAAGAGGCCCATTACAAATTAATGAAATAATCACGTGTACTTGAACCTTCCAATTATTCCAGCTCGCCTGTCCTACGTTTCGTTTTAAGTTGTTTTTTTTTTGTTGTTGTTTGTATATATTTTTACTGACTTGGCAGCACTATCGATTAAACCATACCACTTATGTCCAATCAACATAATCAAAAGAAGAAAAAACCCCAGTCGCGTAATTATTTAAATTTATTATCCTGATTTTTTGTTTATTTCATTTTACATTATTCTATTCATTTGTTCTTTTTTTTTACTTTTTTATTTTTTGTTTTCTTCTGTTGTAGGGTGCGGGTAATTTGTATGCGTGTTTTTTTAAACACGAATGAGTTCCATTAGAGAAAATTGCGACATCAAAAGTAATGAATGTTCATAGGTACTATGAGAGATTTATAAAGTCTCTGCTATCCCTTTTTTTCAAACAAGAAAAATACCATCTCCAGGGCTTTAAAAATCCCAATCCAATTACATTTTATATCAAGATGTTGTATTTGCCTTTTCACTTTGATTTTTAGCATCAGACGCTTTTCCTTTACAACGATATATTTTTTTATGGCATGAGCAATTTTGTTTTCTATTTTCTTATCACAACTTATGCAACCATAATTCATATTGGGTTCGGATATGTGATATGAATAAATGATCCATGTTGCATAATTATCTGGAAAATCAGTTTTCCATCGAAATCATTTCCATTGGGGATTTTGGAATGAGTCCAGATTTAAAAAAAAAAAGAAAATATGAAAACAAATCGTCATCTCTATGTCCATCGACCTCCATGTTTCGATTCGCAAAACAGGAATTTTCTGTGTATTAATACAATTAATTATTCCATTCCATTTCCATTAAAGGCTGGCATCGGAAATAGCAGAATTTGCTGCATGCCATAGCAGCATCAGCTTGCGTGTGGCAGTGGCTGTGGCCTGACCAAGTGATATTTTATTGTTTGGTAAATATTTCAACGGAAATTCTCTGGATATTTTGTCCAGCTGTTGAACGATTTATGATTATTTTAAATAGGAAGAGTAAATTCAGGTAGATTAACAGATTATATTTATTCAAGGTAATAAATATCAATTGGGTGTTAAATAAATGGGGATTTATGTTCGAATACATTATGTGGGTTGTAGGTTTAAGGAGAGGCGTTATCAATTATTTGCATGTTGCTCAAGTACAAAATACAATTTATAGAAAAGAAAAAGATACCTAGTTCTATTGACTTCCTGCTGAGAAATGGTACTCTGGTTTATTCTCATTTCTGTTTTCATAACATTTTTTTTTTTTATTTTACAACTTGACGAACATGCATTATGGGATTCTTAAAAAAGATAAATGATTAATGTGGCAATAACTGTAACATTTTCTCTAGTTTACTTACCTCCACCTCCACGATGCTCGTGTTATGAACATGTCTAAAAAAAAAAACTAATTGAGGCCCAAAAACAAATTTCCATGCAGTGAAATGTCCATGAAAATTAGATTGTTGATTGGGTTGCGTTTGAGGTGTTGACCATCATTCATGTCGAGTGGAAGCGGCATAAGATATTTTGTAGTTTGTTTTTAAAGTCTCTACTACCATAATAAGAATAATTTCTATAAATGAGATGTGAAATGAAAGCTTACACTTTTCTCTTCGCAAAATTAGTGGTCGCAAAGGCTTTAGTTGGTTCTTCCCACAAGTCCGACCACTTTTATAAAAATACCTATTACATACCTACTACGTTTGTCTATTTTATAGTTTGCCTAACTCTGGGTTTTTATGTCAAGGGAAACTCTCAAATACCCGCACTTCAAAACTGAAAGAATTTCTTTATAGGTATAGGTAGGTACCTAGTTATTCCTCCGATGCATTTCTGAGATCTAAGAACTTCGCTTTCCCAGAGGCGCTAGGTACTATATCACTTCATTCTAGTTTCGTTGATTTCAACGCTTTTTATATGTGGTAATATGTATACATGAAAGTAGCGTCAAATGTTAGTGAGTCCGGCTTTTCGTCACAAAATCTTCAATCATTTGTAGAATTAGCAATTGAAGATTTCGGGAATTCGAGCGTATTTATTGAAGTATCGAGTTACATAGTTCAGCCTTAGAACTATAAACACGATCTACGAGTATTTAAAAAATTCTTCAATTTTGCTGTGAAAAATTCGAGAATGGAATGTTGTGGATTCGATTTCTTAATTTTTTCAAATGCCAGATTTGATGTTTGAAATTTAATTTTAGTATTTTTCTGTTTTCACCACGTAATAAACTATTTCTGGTCATAAGCACTCAGGTAATTAGGTAATGAACGATTGCCATGTAAAACAAAACAAACATTTTGAGTGAGGAAATTTAATGTTTTGGGGCTGCATTTGAATTGAATTATATATTTATTGAATGTTTAAGTAGGTATAGTGTAGTTGAATACCGGTCATTAATCAGAGTACGTCACAATAAGTTACCAGTTTGGTTAATTTTTTGCAGCAAAATCTTCGGATAAATATACCTAACCAAATATATATATAAAAATGTTTACAGTTTATTAACCAAAAGGTAAACTTAACTACGTTGTAGACTTATCTAGGGTTTTACAAAGTTGCATGAATACCCTTATTATTTATATAACATACCTATTTCATATTAATCTATTGACGGAATTTGAACTTTTCTAATTTCAAGAAATGAAAATACACCATGTCAACTGCAAGTTAGCATCAAGTAGGTAGGTACCTACCTTTTTTATGACTCCCATTTCTCAACATCATTTAAAATATGTATATATGTAGGTGCATAGGTACAATATCTAATTCAAAAATTCAGTCCTTCTCAATTATTAGAAAAACAACAGCGGCTACAAAACGAGCCACCGAAGACCCAACCAAGAATCGAAAATAGAAAGAAAAAATGCATTCCACCCTTTTGCACTAATTCACAATATTCACCTCTCCAAAAACGAACCATGTACATTATATACGAATACATTTTTACTCCCACACATACTACTTAAACAACACACCCTCTTTCAATAGATATGTACATAAAATTCAACACACAAGAAAACTATACAAATGCAAGAAAGGGAAAAGGGAAAAAAACGCAAAAAAAAATATTCAAAAAAATTACCATTGTGTTCGCTGAAGATATTCAATCCAATTGCACTGCGATTATCCTTTGTTGAAGCGGATGGGGCTGCGGCGGCTGAAGACGAGGTTGAACGCGACTTCATGCGACTTGCTCGAAGGGTTGATCCTGCACCCAAGGCACCTGAGCCACCACTTCCACCCACACCACCTATACTCGAGGAACTACTACTTATGCCAACACTGCTACTAATCCCAATACAACTGACAGTTCCTTGGCTTCCAGACGACCGATCCTTGGCCTGTTGTGCCCCCATGATGATGATGATGGCGCTGGCCAATTATTTCCCTCTTGTCTTTTCCTTCTACGTCACACGGAAAAGAAACAACAACACACTAGTAACTCACTGTATGTCGCCGATTGTTTTTGTCAGTGAAATATTTCTTTTCGATTTCTATTTCCTACCCCAAAACTCAATTATTTTTCGGTAGGAAGAAATTCTTTTTTTTCGACTTGGAAAATTTTACAATTTCACCACACACCACGACGACCACGAAGATGAAGAAAATAACAACGACGCAAAGGGGGGACAACGAGGATCCAATAAGGAACACGAAACACCGATTGTACTATGAAGTTGATGAACGCCGCTCGATAACAATTGCAAACACATTTTTTGTTAATAGCCAATATATTTTTTTTATTTAAAAACCAAGTACAATTCTCCACTTTTCGCCGCGGTTTTCGCAAAATAGTTTTTTTTCTAAACACGACTTGACAAGAATTTTCTTATTTTTTTCTGCTGCGCTTTACACACATACACACGTACACTCAACTGCCCGTATATATAGTTGTATATATATTTATAAAAATGAATATATATGGAATTCCTTATTGGAATCGATTGCGTTCGAGAGAAAAGAAAAATAAATCGGGGAATAAGGAGAAAATCTTTCTTATTTTTCGCTTTTATTTAGAACCAAATTAAATTTCTGTAGATTTTCGATAAATTTGTTCGTGCTGTAAATAATTCTTTGATATAGAGCAAGTCGACGGGGAGAACGACGTACGCGTAACCAAAGCCCTTGACACATCCACTCCCTGGAGTCAGAGCCAGATTCAGAATCAAATCCACCAGCAGCAGCAAAGAGCAACAATAAACGAACAAGGGGGGACAGACGACGACAAACAGCAGCCGACTAAGTATATAAGCATGAGAAAGAAGAGGCAAGGAAAATGAAATGCACTTGTAAAACGAGAGATGAGAAATACGGATAAATCCCCCGGCGACGGCCGATGGAGCACTTTTTTGTGTTTCTTTAATTTGCGTACAAACTCGACACACACACACTTAAACACACCTATAGAAACTTTTTTTTTTTTTGATTGATTTGGATATTTTATGTTTTTCACTTGAAAATTCACAAAGTTGATTTTTTTTGAAGGAATAACTTTTTATTGTTGTTTGAAAACACTTTGTTTCTTATTATTTTATCTTTTACTTTAAATTTTTTTAATTTGTTCCTTTCGTCGACACAGAAGAATCCGACGACGTCTTCTCTACTCACGGGAGTCTGACATTTTGTCCATTGAAAATTTTTTACTTTTCCTTGGTTGTATATATTTTGTGCCTCAATGATATACCTGTATTTAATTGGTGGGTGTGGAATGTTGTGATGAGGTGAACGCCTGAGGGCGATAGTGTAGGAAGAGAGAAATAGGGATGTGTTCAATAGGTTCAACTTCAATTTGGATTATTAAAGATTAGTCCCCTATAACACGGTGATTCCTTGCGTCTGACTCTGTTCGAATTTCTCCATAGATGCTTTCCGTTTTAATCCATTATTCACATAAATGGAGTAAAAAAGGTGACTTTTTTCAAATTCGACTGTACCTTTTAAGTCCAGGAAATGAACCCGTGATCCTTTGCACCTATTGTCTTGCTCTCTAACCACTCCACCAATCGAATATACAATTCATTGCACTAATTCACAATAACTTTTATTTTGAACTATCTCCTCTATAAGGCAAAAATAAATAGATACAAACACATATTAGGTGTGTTTGTTAACCTGAAATTTTTTGCATTTTTCAAAATTTACTATCAGAAACCATTGAATAAAAAAACAAGTTTGGGAAACTTGGTGAAAATTTCACGTTACCAAACAAGCATATTAATTGTGGTTTTTTGCAACTCAAAATAATAATAAAAAACCATAGTTAAACAAAGCAATTTACATGTCAAATACAACAACAACAATATGTCCAGATAATTAAGTGGATTTAACTTTTGTCCCGATAAAAACAGTATTGCCAAACTACTATTGTCATTGACCTATTATAGTATGTCAATGACTATTGTCGTTATGTTATCGATTATTCAATACAAAATGGCCAGACCAAAAAAAAATTTTGAAATGTCCCGATGTCATTTGTTCACCAATGTCCATATGGACATGCAAAAAAAAGCAGCTATTGTTAAATACATATAGTTACTAACAGATAAGTATAATAGATTAATTAATAAATGCAAACCTATAACATTTTGGCTCGGGTGCTGAACTGAACAAAAATTATGAAATGGCTGATGATAGCCTTTAAAGCCTAGTACGCAGATCGGAAAAAAATTTTTCTCCCATACAATTTTTTTCCTCGGAAAAATTTTGTCTTCAATTTTTTTCCAAGCAGTACGGTGTTACGCGCAAAATTGTGACGTTTGACTTAAAAGGTGTGTTCGGCAAAATGGAACTTTCACAATTTGCTGTCAAATCCAATACTAAAAAAAAAACAAGTTTAATGAAACTTGGTGATGATTTCATGCTACCAAACAGGCATAAAAAGTCTCCACTTAATTTTTCCGGAAAAATAATGTTCCAATCATTATTTTTGCGGACAAACTTTGACAGCAGCATAAAAATTTTGCCATCGGATTCGCACCGCTTCTTGAAAAATGATTTTGTAAGTGTAGATTATATCAGTTAAATGGAATGGTTGGCAATGTTAAACTTTTCTTGAAACAGATAAAACCACATCTACAGCTCGGTTTTAAATAGAGTATTTATTTGGTGTATTGAAGGTGCAAATTATCAAGGATGCCTGTTGAAGCTCGAAAATAATTTCTCAATCGTTTAAGTAAAGGGGGATTGCTGAAGAGTTTTCTGCTCCTTGGAAAAAAGTGGGAAAGCTTTTGCTAATTTCTGCAGTCTCAAATAATTTATGCTAATAAATACTCAGTGGTGTTTAGATGTGCTTAGAAAAATAAAATATTCTTGAAAATATTGCATTCACTTTCGTTTTAATGTTAGATAATTTATTATGCATGGAAGTTGGCATTATGTGTAATATATACATACATATACTAGTTTTTATATAGATTGATAATGATAAGCTTACTACTATAACAGAGTATTTTATATTAAATGAAAAAAGGATTTCAGTCCATGAAAAACTAAGTGTTATGACAGTGACATCGTCCACGAAAATATGCGTTTTGAAATGAGGCGATGAGACTAAAAACCGCCATACCCGCCCGAGAAAAGCTCGTCATAACCAAAATGAGATTGTTAAATTACTTTTAAATGGGACTTTGATTTCCTTCAAACCATAACAAATATATTAAAATATCTATTATAAGATACAATGCCTTGTTTTCGTACAATACTCTCACTTAAAAGTTATTTAATAATTAAATTTGGCTATCACGAGCTTTTCTGGCACGGGTATGTCAAGTTTTTGGTCTGGTTCTGGTTCACCTCAAATGATCCTAGAATAATATATAATCGATACTCCTCTGGTTCAACCTTTTTGAATTTCAGAGATCTTGAAAGTTGTTGATGGGTCAAAGCTGTTGTTTTAGATGATTTGTCTGAAAGGAAAAAATGTTTGAAATTCAATCAGAGAATGCCCACCAAAAACTTCTACCTGACACTGCACTTAAAAAAAAATATTCCAAATTGTTCCAACCAGAAAGAAAGGCGTTCGTACCACAACTGTGTGCAATTTTAAGTTCTACCAAACCAGATTAGTGTAGTTGATTCCGTTTGTCAAATAACACCCGAAGCATAGTAATTGCCTAGCTTAGCCCTTGTATTGGCTTATTCAAGCAAAACTAGTACTTAAACTGATGGAGTATTATTCTATTGCTGCTGCTGTTAATAAGAAACATTTCGCTGTTGCTGTTGCTGGTTTGTATGGTTTGTAGGTTTTGGAATTTGTAAGAATTTCACGGACTAAAAGACGAAAACAAAATTAAGGACAATCTCCTTGATTGTATAGTACTACTTGTATAGTACTACTCACCCCGCTATTATGATTTTTTTCTTTATGCTTGCGCAGCCACCTTATCCTGCTCCAACATCAGTAGTTATTGTCCTCATCCTAAATCCATTCTCTCTAGGTCAGCTGGATCTAATTTTTGCTTCTTTCGATGATGCCATGGTGGTGGTTGCTAGTGTGGCAACAGTTGCTGTTGTTCCTGTTGCTGGCGCTGCTGCTGAGGATACACCTGCTCTGCTGTTGCTGCTGCTAGTGATAATGATGTTGTTGTTGAAGTTGGTGCTGCTGTTGGTGCTGTGATGATGATGCTGTTGTAGCTGACGCTGCTGTTGCAACACTTGCACACTGCATGTCGTGGAAGCGGGTATCTAGAAAAAAAAAACTGTTTGAGTTTAATGAATACATTAAAGAAAGCATCTTTTGAGCAAATGCAGACCCCACAACTTCATAGTTTTGTCACAGGATCGACATCAAGTTGCTATCTGATGGCCAGGATTTTAAAACACAATCGAAGAGATATCGCTTCCTTTCTGGTGGGTATTCCTTGCGCAATGTGGAATTTTCCGTTTGTTCCAGGTTTGGGTGAATCCGTCAACACTGCCAGCGACAATCAGCTTGATTTGTAGAAAGTTAGCTTTGCTGGCATATCACACCCTCGACTTTCCAGTGCCAAAAATTTGCAATTATGCATCTTAAAATGATATTAATATATAATAATATATTATTGATATAATAGGTCAATAAGAGCCTGGAAATCAATCAAATAATAGCTTGAAATTGGAATTGTAAATCAATGTAAAGTATTTATATTACGTTTTCATTACAGCCGAAATGAGGTATATTATTATTCTTCGTATATTCCGCGTTGACGATTTGGATACATGGAAATCTTCAGCTTTTCAACACTTTTTATGTCATCTTTAAAGATAGCTGGCCACAGATTCATGAGTAGCATTTTGTTCGAAAAATGGAGAAAAAAACGAGGAAGATGAAAAGATTTTAAAATAATTGATTGGTGTTAAGTGTTCACGATACAACTTACAGATAATTATGCCAACACATAGAGTGTAGTGACCTGAGATGCTCCACGCATTTGTATCTGATCTTGAAGAATGATGGGCTCAGCTTGGAACATCAGATGAGAATGATCCATTGTTTTGTTTTTCCAAGTAAATAAACATATAATGACAACACAGGCGTCAAACAAAATTGCCAGATGTTACTCCGTTTTTCTGTTTTCCTCCAACTAGTGCTGGTGGTGCTTATAGCAGAGATATAATTCAACCAATTGTTCCTTGCTGGGGAATCATTTTAATCTTCGTGGCTGATCAGATATGTTAACGAGTTAATGAGTACACTTTTAACATGTTCATGGCTTGGATGCTAAGATGAATCACCTGGAAATATAAAATATATTATTTTTAACTATTAAAAAGCATGATTTGTTTTATTTTATTAATAAATATGGATTAATAGACATGGATTTTGTTTTGGATATTGTTGTTTGTGGAATAGATTATAAATCTCTTATCCGGATCGATATTGACAATTTGAAATTGTTTTACATAGATTAAGGATACCAGGTGTTGACGAGAAGGCACTTGAACTCAATTGAGATTTGGACTTGATCCCGTGGAGATTTAAGGGTTTGATAATACTGTCGGATGTTTTGCTTCAACTACTGTTATTGTTGAAGTGGTCTCGATACTATGCTGATGTATTGGGATTTTCGCAACAACTTTAGCATCCTTTTGTAACTGTAGCACATTATGGTGAAAATTTACACTATAAAATTGTATGGGAGTTTGGAAAAATCGAAAAAAAATATTTTTTGTGTAAATAAAGCATTTGTTTTGTTCTTACCAAAAATATAGGTATATATACGTATATATGTTGGTATGCGAAGTTAAATTGTTATCTGGAAAATGATTTTTGTTGTTCGGGTTTTTCCAAATCGGTTGAAATAGCAGCAAAAGATTGGTTTTCTATTGTGGAAGTGGATCTGAAAGTATTAAATCATTTAGGTAATTGTAATAAGTTGACAAAATGTTTTTTAGTAATTATTACCATGAACAAAAGCGGCTTCATTTTGCCAGGGTAAACTTCCAAGAGGAGAGTTGACAAAAGATTTCAATTTGTCCCTAATAATTTTACCAGCTTCTTTTGGTCTTCCAGGTGAAGGTAAAAGTGTTGATGTTGATAAAGAGTTCTCGGATATGATTTGTCTCCATTCACCCAATATGAGTATCCCATTTTCGTCGTAAAAGTCAGAATACTTTGGAGGGCAATACGCAGCTCGGTTAGTTCTCATAAGAAAGTTGGAAAGTTGTGCAAAGAGCAACAGGCTGATGTTATATTTTGAGCTCTGTTAGGACTGCAAAACATCGTTCTTGCAAGACACAGAAACTTAGAACATACAATGCCAAAGCAATTTTCTACACACCGCCTTGCTCTACTTATTCGATAGTTGGCAACTCGCTCATCGTCTTCCAGTCTTTTGGGCTTTCTTGGGACATATGATCTAATTCATCCTTCAAAATGTGTTCCCCTATTTTTGTTGATGCAAAAACGTTGGCGTCTCCTTCAGAGCCATAAGCACCGACGTCAATATAAATGAATTTGCAATTGGCATCTGCTATTGCCATTAGCACAATGCTGTGAAACCCCTTAAACATTATGTTAAGTAAATCTTAGTTAAAATACATTTAAATTGTTCAATAATACTTACTTTATAATTATAAAATAGGCTCCCTGCATTGGCCGGACACTTAATGGCCACATGTTTGCCGTCAATCGCTCCCAAACAGTTCGGTAAATTCCAAAAAGCATTAAACTCATTTGCAATTCTTAGGAATTCAGTTCTAGTAAGTGGAGCAATCTCATGTTGCAATGCCTTTATGATTCCTACGCATACTTCGTCCAGGATAGTTCCAAAATGTTGTTTGCTTATCCTGTAGATAGAAGCAATGTGCCTTTGTATAGATCCACTTGCCAGATATCTAAAGAGACAAAATAAGTGGTAAATTATTTGACTTTCTTAAGCCTATAAGTTGATCACGTACTCCATAACCACAGCAAACTTCTCTAGTGGACATATTTTTTCTGTTGGCCGAGTGTCCTTTTTTGGGCGCAGATATGGTTCTACTAGCTTAAAAACTTCTCCGAATGACTGGGGACATGTGGAAGTTTTCTTTAAAGACTGTTCTGTTATTCATCATATCCTTAAACTAAAAAGAAAGCAATTAAGATATTTAAAACATACAATAAACCGAACTTCTTACATCCTTAACAAATCGCCCTTTATGTTTCCTTTCCTTTAGGTAGGGGTTGACCCTGAAGGAAGGGTTTTTTTTTTTATTTTATTGGACACAATTAACGCCACCACAGCTGTAGCGGCCAAAATAACTATCTCCTCGATAAAACTATTATCCATATTTAAATAAATGATTTCAAAAATGATTCCAAACAAATTTATATTTTTACACGAATATATTTATTATTTGACAGACTTGACAGGTTTTTTTTTTATCCAACTTCAAACTTTTGCGCGGCAGTTAGAGAAGTTTTTGTAGAGATTAGAGTTGTAGAGATAAATTTTGTCTTTTCCCGATCTGCGTACTAGGCTTAAGCCTAGTTTACAGTTCCCATGTGAAAAAAAATCAAAATTTTCAAAACAATTTTCCACGTATTTCTTGCACCAAATTGCATAAAGTTCATGGATAAAAATGTTTGCCTTGGTCTTAACCACCCACTTTATCACTATAATTTATCCCAAATTAATTAACTATAGGCCTAAAATTGGAAAATACGTGATTTTGAAGTGTAACAGTCCAATTCTGGCGTTGTAAGGTTTCAGAAGTCACAAGCTCTTGTACAAGGGTATTCCTTGGGAGGTGTGTTGTGATTCGATAACATTTTCAGTATTCTGGGAAAATCCTCAAAAAAAACCTCACAAGAAGCCCACCATGGTGAATAGGCACGTTCAAGCATGTCAGATTCATTTTCTATTAGTCTAGAAATATTGATATGCTGCAAGTTTGGATATGTATTTATGTAATTGTTTTTTTTTTTTAAATAATAGGTTAACTAAATTCAAATAATGCATGCATTCATATTTATTTTTCAATTATTTGTATTAGTTAAAGAGAAAGTAATTAGAAATAAATACAAACGAACATGTTAATCTCGTCATATGCGAAATCAGTGATGTTTATATTAAGTTGTGAACCCCTCCGAAGGAGATCACAGTTTCTGTAGTTTTTGTGAGGATCACAACTTGTGAGGTTTCTGCCAGAATATGAAAACCTTACAAAATCAAATCAACCTCACCTTATGAGGTTGTTGTGACTTGTGAGGTTTGCCAGAATAGGGCATAAGACCGACCATCCAAAAAAAATATTGCATTCACCACACTTTTTTTCACATGTAAAATAATTGCTGGTCCATTGTTTTGCATGTCATTTCACTACAACAATGTTTATTTTTGCATGGAACTGTAAAATAATCATGCAAACAACTAATTTTGCATTTCAACTCAATTGTTTTTAATAGATTTTTCTTGCGCAAGGAAACTGTAAACTAGACTTTGTATAATAATTTTATTAGATGACTATTGAAGCGAAACCTCATTGACAATTTCATAAAAGCAATAAAGACAGGTTAAAGAAACATTGGTACATCTCTTCTATCACGTTGATATAATTTGCACAAGAAAATATATAAAGAATCAGTAATACTCCAATAAGGTATTTACTTCTATGTGCTACTTATAGTCCCCTGAAGGTATTTTATAAACTCACCACTGTATCCATATCATCTACATTTCAAAATATACGTTCCACAAATCTTATTTATAAACCGCTGCCAACTTCAAGTGAATAAAATCCACACCAATACCAAAAAAAGAGCCACATTTTCGTCATATCTTGGAATCACGATTTTGTGTATAAATTCTATATTTTCTTCAAAAAAATATATTTTCTGTAATTAAAACTAATATTTTCAATCCAATTTCAATTAAAACTATTACAGGTTTATTTCTTTTTTCGTCGAAAACAGATTTCAATCATGTCCGATTGGGATACAGTTACGGTTTTACGTAAAAGAGCACCAAAAGCTTCAACTCTCAAGACAGAAAGTGCTATCAATAATGCACGTCGTCAGGGTGTAGCAGTCGACACTCAACAAAAGTGTAAATATTAATTTAAATATGTAATATATATATTTCTTCCTACGTTCCCTATTATCCCTGCATAACAAAAAAATTAAATTCTCGCCAAGGCAAATAGATGGGAGTATGTTGTTTTTGCTTTTTATTCCAAAAATACTTTTATTTATTTTTCTTTCTGCCTGCCGGTTAATGGAAATTATTTCACCATTTTGCATGAATTTATTATTCTTGATACGTCATGCTCGAGTCATGATAAATTTGTTGATTTAATTATCAATTAATGTCATTACAGTTGGCGCAGGAACTAATAAACAACATGTCACCACTAAGAACACTGCCAAGTTGGACCGTGAGACTGAAGAACTGAAACATGATAAAATTCCACTTGATGTTGGCAAAATCATTCAGCAAGGCCGCAATGCAAAGGGTCTAAGTCAAAAGGATTTGGCAACGGTATGTTTTTGTTCTTCTATTTTTTTTAAATTATCTATTAAGTGCGTTTGTGAAGTCATCCAAGTAAATCATCAAACTCCGGGTTTTCATGACACTCTCAATAAGGCCATTTAAAATCTAACACGTAGTGCAATATACTACTGCGTACTATGTACCTTCTTAACCTTTTTTATTCAGTCAAATATGAGTTGCAATTAAAATTTTATAGGTACCTACCAAGTTGATAAGTTTCACTAAAACCAAGCTTTTTAAATTTTTGAGCGAAATGAAACGATAACATTCCGTCAAAAAATATGTAAAGTCACCCAATGTAGAACTGGGCATTTTTTGGCCTCATAATACATTTTGAATATGGAATTTATATTGCTCTAGCAGGTAATGTGAATAAAAAGAAAAAGGTAAAAGTATATAAAATGAATGTAAAATAAAAAAACAAATTGCTTATTCTACTAGCCAGGTTATGATTTCAAGTGAAATCACCGTAATGAGACGCGAAATTTTTGCCTATCCCTTAATTTTGAATCAATTTCTACACAAGTCATATTACCTTGTGCTAATTACCACTTAACGCTAGAAGGCACATGACCTGTGATATTTTAGGGTACTGTCTATTGCAAGGAAGTGAAAAATCCTCCAAGAGTATCTAAATTTTCTCATGTCAAAGTACTTCCTATCTGAAAAATTGTAGGTCCCCTCCATTCCTGCCGACTAAGAACATATGAATGGTTGAGATTTTTAATAACTAGGCCTCAGTTTTAAGGAGCTTTCAAGTTCATATGAAATCATGACTTTTATTAAGCCAATTGGCCAGTTTATATATCTTGAGCGCTTAGTATTTTTCCTCAATTTTTTGACAGAGCAGAAGGGTAAAATATAAACAGTATTCCTCCCATAGAAGTCAAAAGAACTTTCTTTTTCTTTTCTTCTAATTTAATTTACTGCGACAGAAAAAAATTGAGCAAGCGAATCCAGAAAATTTCAGTCTCAGTTTTTAAGGGGAAAAGTGAGGAGTTTGTAGGAGAAATCCTGTTTATATTTCTGAGCGTTCCGAGTCCTCTGAGATCTCAGAAATATAAACTGGCTATATAAGTATTTCAGAAATCTCAGGGGGCCCTGTAATCTTTTAAATATAAACACAATTCCTCATAAAAAATCCTCACTTTTGCTATCAACAAGAGAGAAAACAATTCTTTGGAGTCAGTGTTCAATTTTGTTTGGGCAAAGATAGCCGTCTTGACTTCTCAGTGCCCAGATTATTGCTGAATTCCGAAACACAGGATTGCACCAAACCATACATTTAAATACTATTTTTAGTCTTTTTTGCAACAGTTTACGTTGAACTGTAATAAGAACGTAAAAATATAAAAAAAGCTTGAAAAATCATGATTCGCTGCAGTACTGCGTTTTGGCTTTAAGTCTTCAACTTGCCTGTTTATTTCAATGGTACACACATTTTTATAATGCATTCGAACTTTAAAGACCAAGAATAATTTTTGGCAGTCCAAAAGTATTTTTTTTCTGGTTTGCAACTTTTCAAGCATGATTTATCCCATTCGAATTTTATCAAAAATGCCCAATAACTTTTAGTATCTGACACAGAATTATGAATTTTACGAATACTTTGTTGGTCATTTTGTTTGCGCATAGTAGAGTCGCGAAAATTCGGTCCTAATTAACATGTTTCGAATTAAGTCGATTCATAACCGTAATGCGGAAGCAAAACCAAGGAGTCTTATTCATGAATCATAATGATTGGGTAAATATTAATACAAAATACTACACCTATTCAAAGTAATTGTGGTTAATAAGCTTCAAATTTGAATTAACATTGTATTCTAGTTTTTTCGAAGAATTTGAGTTTATAAATATGTTAAATCCCGTTTTGTTCGTTTATTTGTCGTTCGGTGGTCGCTCTCATATGAATGGCCCTTTAGTGTTAACATATTTTTTTACTCCTTAAATAGACATTGCTTGGCTTTTCAGGCTTTTCCAAATTCGTCATTTCAAACATCATGGGGTTCATTATCGTTTCATTATTTCATTCCATGGTGTCCGCTAAACTGGAAAGTCAGAAATAGTTAGGGAAACCAATTTTGACCAGGGAATGTCGGGGAATTCGGGTAGCGGTCAGGATTTGTTTTGTATCAAATTTCAAATCGCTTAACTTTTAATTTTGTTTTGATAGAATATTTTATTTAGATGAAATGTTTAAAATAATTGTGATTTATTTATAAAAAATAAAGCATTTAATTTATTTATCCCAAAGAGTAATGATTTAAATGCATTTTATTTAGTCATTTCAATGATTTATATATTTATATCCCTAGGTAAACTCCTCGGATCCCATATCATATCTGAGATCATTTGACTGTAAGTTTTCCCTGCCACACTGTTTAAAAAAAAAAAACAGAGGTTCACTTGGAACTTTGAATTTTTTCAACTGCGTGCGAACAATTCACTCAAATGGTCTTGGATTCCGCGGTATGTGATCCCAGGAGCATATATAGGGAGAGGTGAAAACCAATTTGGACTAAAAAAATGTTCATTATTCGAATGTTCATTAGATCGTCATAATCATAACTATTTACAGTAATTGGTGGAACTGACCTTTATGTCGATTTTTCAGATGGTTAACTACTTTTTTTTGCCATTATCCCACAAAAATGAGGTGCCAAAAATCGTTTGTGACCTTAAATAAACAAAAACTTAAATAAAACTATAACCATGAAAAAATTCATTACAAAATGTTTATGGCTGCCCGAATACTGAAACTAACTGACCTTTTATGACCAATGCAGTAGCAAAAATTTGTTTTATGATCTTGAAAACAAAACTTGAAAAAATCTTGTACAAAAATTAATAGTTGAACTTTTATCAAGAATACTAGGTTCTTCGGGTGGTACATAAAGTGGGTGCCAAAAATCGCGACTTTGAGAAAGTGCCTCGACTGCAAGTTTTTAAGGGCTAACCAATATCTTAAACTATTTGACCAATCAGATGTCATAGTTTTTTATAAGAATATTGCATGTAGTGTGTCAAGATCCCAGAGACATACATTTTCGACCACTTTATGCGAAAAATATATTAAAATTAAAATGTTTTTTAATACATTGGTCAGGGAAAAATTGGAAAGGGAAATTTATTTTGAAAAATAGTGGACACCATGTATTTATACATATCTTGTTTTTGATTGAGTTCAGTGTTTGAGTCATTTAAACGTAAGGTTTGTGTGTGTGTGTGTGATCATCATCAAATCGGAATTTTCTTTTCAACAATCATAATTTTTTGCTTATAGAAAATTTGTGAAAAGACTCAAGTGGTGACTGATTACGAAGCTGGACGTGGTATCCCAAACAATGTTATTCTGGGCAAGATCGAGCGTGTGATTGGATTAAAATTACGTGGAAAGGATCGCGGTCAACCGCTGGCGCCTCCTGGTAAAAAGTGAATTGCAGAAAACCAGCATGCTGGCATGGAATCAGGGGGCGAATAACCAATTTATATAAAAAAAAAATAAATAAAAAAAGAATTATTTTCGTTTAAATTTGTTCTAGTTTTCACAAAAAAGAGGTAACAGCGCATATATACTTATACCCTTCACTTGAAACTATATATATATGTACGTAGACTTCACAACAAATAGGCAAACACTCAATTTAAATATTATTGTTGCTAATAGTGTTTTAAAATTTCTCTTTCTCTCTCAAATACACTTCCTGTGTAGTTTCTGCTAACAAAAACGCAGATGAATGATAAAATAGAATTTATATTCAATTTAATATCAACTATTGTGTTCATATGCTTTTTTTTAAATATGAGTTTTTTTTATTCGGGTTACAATAACCAATTCCTCAATATTGATTGGGATTAATAAATTGTTTTATATCAAATGCAAACTAACTTTGATTCTACTTAAAAAATGCTTACTTTATGATATTTCTTTTTTAAGAAATACTAAAAGTAAGGAGTGGTATAATATTGTGTTTTGATTTTAATTGAGTTAAACTGAATTAAATGATAAAGTTTTATATAAATAAAATACAAAAAATTGTTTTTAATTTTTTTATTAAATTCTAGGTTGTTTGATTTTTATTTTGTGGAGATACGAGCTTATTTTCACTGTGTTACAAAATATATTCTAAACCAAAATTTTTAAAGAATCAAGAAATATTCAGAATCTTATGCCTCAATAAACTTACATGTGTTAACAAATTAAACTTATTTATTTATCAGAATATATAACTGTAGTATATTAGTTTTAAATGTTCACAATAAATAGTAGATTTCTTAAATAAACTCAATGTTTAAAAAGTACAAATAAAATTGCTATTCTGTTTGGTTAACAAATATTTAGGTGTTGAAATGACTGACATAAATATATTCTGTTTTGAGGCAGATTTTAAATTGTTACACAATACTACTCCCTTGCTCCGCTTAGGGTATGTTCAGTTGGGAAACTATATATTTTTTTTCTGAATTGGTATCCATTTGGCTCAGACAGCTAAGAGCAAAGTACCTGTGATTACATTTCAATGAGATTCGTGTAGCTTTCGTTAGTTATTTTGGTTGAACTTAGAGCAGAGTTAAGGGAGAGTGTGCTGGTAAAATTTCACACTTTTATCGTGCTTGTAGTTTTTTTTTTATATTAACTCACGCAGTTTGAGATTTGAGAGCTTGTTTCTAGAAATCTGTAACATTGCTTTTCATGAATATCTCAAAAACTGAGACAGATTTTTGCACCTAGTTTTCAGTATCCGACTAATAATTAAAAAGAGCATGTGATATTGGAATATTGGGAAAACACGTGACACTAAAACAACTGTTCTCTAAAACAACTTGAATCAAAAAAAAAAAAAAATCAGAATGGTATACGAACTTTCAAAAAATCTATAACACATCACATCACTGTAGGTGCTTTAGTCGATGTTTATGTTTTTGTTTCCATTTTGAGTTAATTATTCCAGGAAATTGCCCGTTCCGTCTTCCAGAAATATCCATAAAAAACTTATGAAAATTAAACTTAATATGTACTTATACGCTATAATAAATTTTCATTACCAGAAGTTATTCAATTTCAAACTCTATAATTATGACCATTAAGCAGTCTGAAAAACAACGATTATTGTTGTATATTTCTATAACTTAGAGGCAAACTACATATCTATTCGCGTACCTCCCAAAACTACGAATTTAGCCCAAAGTTCTGTCAAAGCTCATATAAAAAAAAATAAAATTCGTAGTTATGGGAAGTACACGAACAAACCTTACATGTTAGCACAGATCCCTCTGTGATAGCATGCAGTATACTTTACAATAATTTTTAATTTGGAGAGCAACAAATGGTTCAGCACAGACTGTGGGTGTCTGTGTTGATATACATTTTGGCAGTACGCTGCAAGACAGGTGCCTATTTAACACAAAATTTGATTAAATAATCTTACAAAAAAATTCATTAAAAAAAGCAGTCCCCCAAAAAAATCATCTCAACTCACAAAATGTAATTTTTTATGTTCGTATTTATTTTGAGACATTTTGGATAAAAACGGTTCAGTTTCAAAATATAGACATCATGCATGTATATAAATGCGTACCCTGGTTCTAAAGAGCCAATGTCCGTTAGATACATTTTGAAAAATCAAGAATTTTGCTTTTTAATTACTAAAAATGATTGTTACTTTTGAAAATTTAACTTTCTATAACCATCAATATCTTGTTAAAAAAAAAAACGATTGGAGCACATTTATTACATTTGTAGGACATTTTCCGCTGAGTCAAATATTGTACTTTTTTCAATATTGTAGAAATAACATACAGGTTTCTTCTTCTTCTGGTTCTGGTTTGCCTGAAAATAAAAATGCAATTAAATATTGATTAACTGATAAGGATATAGACGTGAGCTCCGAGAGCCCAAAATAAAATGAAAAAAAGGAATGCAGACAAGTCCGCTTTTGTTCACATAGTTCCTCTTATTTTCAACTATGGTCCTTATACTAAAATTCCACAAGAATTTGCATATCCTCAGTGTTGACTCATTAATGATGTTTCTTTTTGTATGCATACTATCTGATGGCAACTTAGTCGTTTGAATTTTTGAATGTTAAATATACAAACATACATTGCAGAACAAGTTCTTGCTTATCGTGGTATTCCCTTCGACGCGACGCCGAAATGCTATCAATTGATTTCTAGTTCAAAACCTGATTCTATTCGAATTTTATTATTGACTCTATAAGCATCACCGCTCAATTATGCCGTTTTAGTTCTTCACTCAATCTTGAGTCATTTGGTCGTCGTGTTTATTATTATTATTAAGCGTCTGAAGATGTCAAAGTTCGCGTCTTTGTTAATTTTTTGTTTCGTCGCAATTGCGTCTACGAGTAAAGCCTATGAAATACCAATGGCAAAGTTTAAAATATTTTACCCAAAAGGTTTCGAAGTTTCTATTCCCGCAGACGAAAATGTGTCTCTTTTTGGATTCCATGGCAAACTCAATGAACCTTTGAATGGCCTAGAAGCAGGAAGATGGTCTAAAGATATTTTAAAACCAAAAAATGGTAGATTTACATTCCAAGATGATCAAACTAGTTTAAAGTTGGGTGATAGAATATATTATTGGACTTATGCTATAAACAATGGATTGGGCTATAGAGAAGATAACGGTGTTTATAATGTGAGGGAATACACAGAAAAAAACGATGAAAATGTTTACAAAGTTCCTAAAGCTGAGTTCAAAGTGTTTTACCCGCGGGGCTTTGAAGTGTCTATTCCCGCCGAAGAAAATATAACACTTTTTGCCTTTCACGGAAAACTCAACGAACCAATGCATGGCTTGGAAGCCGGAACTTGGTCTAAAGATATAACGCAAAGAAAAAACGGAAGATACGTATATGAAGATCGTACAACGAACTTAAATGTGGGTGATATCATTTATTATTGGACTTTTGTCATAAACAACGGTCAGGGCTATAGAGAGGACGATGGAGTCTATGTAATAACGGAATATTCTTTTCCCAATGAAAATACGACACCTACAACAAAATTAGCACCGATTGGATACAAAGTTCCAACTCCTGAATTTAAAATATTCTACCCGAAAGGTTTTCAAGTGTCTATTCCTGCGGACGAAGGTATAAGTTTGTTTGCCTTCCATGGTAAACTCAACGAAAAATTCAATGGCTTGGAAGCTGGAAAATGGTCCAGCAACGTAACAACACGCACAAATGGTAGATTTGTATTAGAAGAACGATATACAAGTTTAAAAATTGGAGATTACATATACTACTGGACATTTGTTATTCACAACGGTGTTGGTTACAGAGAAGACGATGGACTGTTTTTGGTTACGGAATATTACTCAACACAAGGAGGAAATGTGGTTTCTAACACAGCTAAAGCAACAACAGTTGGATATAATACACCTAGCACTCAAAATGTTATTCGCAAAAAAGACAATGAAACTTTTCCGACACGAAAGGTATCAACACAGAGAAAATCTGTTTCTCCAAGAACCAAGGCAACGGTGAGTTATAAAACCTTTAGCTCCCAAAATGAGAATATTCGCAAAAAGGATGGAACTTATCAGATAAAGGAGTATTTATCTCAGGAACAAGGAGTAACTTCTACAACAACCGAAAAATCATTCGAATACAAAAATCCCAGTTTACCAAAGATGAATATTCAAACAAATTTGGGTTTTCAACAGGACAATGGAATTATTGTGGTTTCTAGGCCTACGCCGCCAAAGCAAGTTTATGTTTCTTCGACAACTGTTGCAACTTTGGGATACACAGTACCACATGCCGAGTTTAGAATATTTTATCCAAAAGGATTTGAGGTGTCTATTCCCGCAGAAGAAGGCGTTTCCTTATTTGAATTCCACGGTAAACTTAACGAAAAAATGGATGGCTTAGAAGCTGGTAGGTGGTCGATGAGCATTACAACAATTAAAAATGGCAGATTGGTATTTGAAGACCGTAAGACCAGTTTAAAAATAGGAGATATAATTTATTTCTGGACTTATGTCATTCACAATGGAGAGGGCTACAGGGAAGACAATGGAGAACATTTGGTTACAAAATATTCATCCCAATCCGATAGTTCTGTTTCCACAACAACCGAATCAAGTGTGGGATACAAAGTTCCCATTGCGCAGTTTAAAATATTTTATCCAAAAGGCTTTGAAGTGTCTATACCTGCTGACGAAAATATTACACTTTTTGCTTTTCATGGAAAACTTAACGAAGAAATGGAAGGCCTAGAAGCTGGAAAATGGGCAAGAGATATTGTCAAAGCTAAATATGAACGGTTTACTTTTAGAGAACGGGAAACAAGTTTGAAAGTTGGTGATACAATATACTATTGGACCTATGTCGTTTACAATGGCCTTGGATATAGGGAAGATGATGGAGTTTATGTGGTCACTCACTACACTCCACAAGAAGGAAACTCCACTGCTACATTGCCTTTGTTTTCTGTGACCCCTGCAACCGTAGCTCCTACATTATTATCAAGCCATACTCGACGTCCAGGTGAATGCGTACCGAGTATTACAACCATTAACAGTGGTATTTCTGTCCCGTGTGCCGGGAAGTCTATATTTGAAGAGAACTTCAATGATAATCGACTTGATTCGACCAAATGGTCGATGGAAAGACGGTTCGCTTTTCAACCAGACTATGAATTTGTGATCTACTTACTCAATAATGAAGTCTTTCGAGTCGGCAATGGAATGGCTACTCTAAAACCTGTTCCCCTAACAAGAACATATGGAGCAGACATTTTGACGAAAGAATTTAGTCTCGGACCGAATTGTACAGGAATTTTGGATACAGATGATTGTATACGATCGGCCAATAGCCTTGATATTCTTCCTCCGTTTATATCAGCACAGTTCTCGACGAAAGCTCGATTTAGTTTTAAGCATGGAAGAGTGGAAATCCGAGCTAAAATGCCAAACGCCCCATGGGTTTATCCACAATTGTTCCTAGAACCAGTCGATTCCCGTTATGGTGCAAAGAATTATCAATCTGGGCAGATGAGAGTCGCATTCAGTCGCAATAATGGTGGTGATCTAGTCAATGAATTATTTGGAGGAGTTATTCTGAACGCCGAACTGCCATTTCGAAATGTAAAAATGTGTAAAAGATCTGGTCCCCCTGTCGATTGGTCAGCGGACTTTCATGTATATCAAATGAAATGGCTACCCAACGAAATTACCTTTAGTGTTGACAATGAGGAATATTGCAGTGTAAAACCAGACAGAGACAGGTTTTCCAATATGCAGGTGAATGGAAAGTATCTACCAAATAGAGAATATCTTAAAACAGGATCAGCAATGGCACCGTTCGATCAAGAATTCTACATCCGATTGGGTTATGGTATTGGTGGCCACAATGACTTTCCAGATGATGCGTCGCTATGGCTGAAGGAAAAGCCATGGATCAATTTTCATCCGAAGTCTATGAGACAGTTTTGGAATAAGCAGAAGACAAATTGGAATCACTGGTTGGGTCCTGATGCTGCATTGAAGATTGATTATATTAGGGTTTATTCAATTGAATGAGCCAAAGAAATAAATAAAAAATTAAAAATTTTTTAAAAAGAAAAAAAACTTTCTTTTTTCGTTTTTATTCTGAAAAATTTATGAAAATAAAAGAATCTAAAATCTAGATAACAAAATAAAATGCCCTGAATTTAGAATTTTGGAAAATGATCAATTGCTCTTCTCCTCCTCTTTCTGTTCAGGCTGTTTGGTGGGATGTATGTTCGGGTTCTAAACATCAATTTGAGACTTATAACTTCTGATAGCCTTTATGGATTTTTCTCTAGCATTCTACTTGTTTTAGATTGTGAGGGATGTAAAATGTTTTTTTGCCGAAATTCTAAAACTTTAAACTAAAGCTACGAGCAGACGATTTGCAAAAGTCGCAAATATTTGCGAGTGTGACGTCAGAATTTGCGGTCTTTGATCGCAAATCGTCTGAACACAACTTTGGGACAGACTGCAAATGCTCGCAAATCATTTGCGTATGATTTGCGAGGCCCAAGTAGCAAATGCATTTGCGACATTTTGGCAAATCATGTGAACACTCACAAAAATAATTTGTGACAATTTGCGAGCATTTGCGACCGTCATAACCATTTGCGAAAACATGAAAATGGAACACTGCAAATGCGGACATTTGCGATGAATTTTGTTGTTGTACTTGGAGTAATTGGCTGTGATTTTAAGTATGTAGGTACCTTCATTATTTGTACTACTACTTTTTTTTATAATTAAAACTGTTTTTTTTTCGTTTTTTATTAAAACAAGCTTTACGCAGTTAAAAAAAATTACGCTGACCTACAGCCCATAATACAACACCAAAAAATACATATAAAATACATACCCATGTGTGTTTGTATGTACATATGTTTACCTATATAAAATTTTGAGACTATAGCTATGACAAAACTCAACAAATAAACAAATTTGTCAATAGAGAAATGTCAGGCTCGCAAATCTGCAAATGAGCAAGAATATGATATCTACAAATGCTGCCGCAAATCGTGTGAACACCTCGCAAATGTGCTGCAAAATTTGCGATCTTATTTGCGAGCATGTCATTTGCGAGCACCTTGATCGCAAATGTATTTGAAAACTTTGGGACAACCTTCGCAAATCGTCTGAACGTGTGCATTTGCAGGTTTGCGAGCACTGTCAAAGGTAAGGCATTTGTGGTGTATTTGCGAGTATTTTCGTGACGTCAGTGCTCGCAAACATTTGCGACTATCGCAGATCGTCTGCTCGTAGCTTAACGAAAAACAACTCTTAAGTTAATAAAACCTAGAAAGGTGTACATTGGCCTCTTAGATGATAACTTCTTTAGAGGTACAGTTTCACTTAATGCTAACTTTTATTTTTCCAAGGAAAGAAAATGTTGGGATTTCCAGATGTATTTATGTAATAAATTTATCGATAAGAAAGTTAATAACAGTCTTTCTTATCATTATAAATTCATGACCTCTTGGGCCGTGTTATTATGAATTTAATGAATTGGAAATTCCTATTAATTTTTAATCAATTGATTTTTCTAAAAATGACTTCATCAAATATCTATCAAATAATTCAAAAATAGTTGAATTTATTTACATTCAGGTAAACTTCATTATAAAATATGTCTGTAATCTTTGCAGAAGCTTTATCTTACGAATAAATTGTCGGTAATAATTTATACAGTTTAGCCTATTTATAAAACAACAACAATTATAATAATATATAACTGACACCACGCGTAAAGTTCATTATACTTAATACAAAAATTATACATACAAATTAGTCATCTATCAAATGAGAAAAAACTAGTTCCTTTATTTTTAACTTTATATTAACAAGTCGATACTGATTTGAAGGCAAAATAATGTTGTTTTTATGTCTATATTTTTGCAATAACAAGAATTATCTGTGACATTTAAGACATTTTTAATCTGCCATAGGTATTTCCAGTGAGATCTTCTTAAAAAAGTAGGATTTTCCAGGATCTGTGGGCTGTGTAGAGGGATCCAAAATCTTTTCTTTGTCATTGAAAACATTTTTAGATAAAGCAAGGGTTAGTTTGAAATAGAACGACGAAATTTGTTTGGTTTTTGTTTCACCGTGAAGATAAATTTTAGCGAGTAGGTGGAAACTTTTTCGGAGTAGCTCAGAATAACCTGTAGGGTGTAAGCACTGGTTCATAGGTTGTAGTCGCAGTATCTTTATCCATTTTATATACACTGCAGTACATATCAAGAAAAAAAATCTTTCAACTAAAAATGAATACACTTAGACGATTAGACAACATAAGTATTGTTTAACCGAAATTGGTTTCCACCCCTGCCTTGATACCACTCCTTTTACCACAGTTCAGTAAGTCCAACACCTTTTGAAGGCGGCTTGAGCTCTAGCAGATTGTTTAAAAAACACAAAATAGTCAACTCTCGGGCTAATAATTTTAACCAATATTGGTTTTCAACCCTTCATAGATAATACCTCTATAAGACCGTTTAAAAAAGCGGTCGTTCCGCTGTGGCACAAAGATAGGTTGTATAGGATGGACCAACACGAGGTTACTTTGAGACAATGAATTAAAGATTAATTTTTAAATTATGTAAAAGCAGCCGTAAAGCCGAGTCCAGATAAAAAAAATTACATTATGGTTTGTGGGCCGTGTGACTTGAATTTCTTATTCGCCAAAAATATTTTATGCAATACGGTTTTTATGGCTTGCAGATATATTCATGTTTGTATTATTCATTATCAAAACCTTATAGTAGGCAATTCTGAGCTCACATTCTGATGCATCATTTATTATTTCGTTATTTGTAACAATAATAAACTAAAAAGAAACGGTTGGAAAACAAAAAGATAAAAACTAAAAATACAACAGTAAACAAATGTAATTTTAATTTTTTAAAATATATCATTTAATTCAAAATTATTAACTTAAACTGCATACACCCTCACATAATCAATTTCTAAAGCTGCAGAAGAGCTCAACCACTGACTCCAATTTCTCTTTTGTTTATCCCAAAAATATTTCATTGCTTTAGGATGTCCATTTGTCCATGGTTTTTCTTTCAGCCATAATGTAGTATCATCTGGAAAGTCTTTGTGTCCACCAATACCGTATCCTAATCTAATGTAAAACTCTTGATCGAAAGGCGCCATTTTTGAACCTGTCTCCAAATATTCCTTGTTGGGTAGAGATTTGCCAGCTGCCATCAAACTTGAGAATCCATTATCGCTTGGTTCAATGGTACAATATTCTTCAGTATCCACACTTAAAAGGATTTTATTTGGCAACCACTCCAAAGTGAACACATGAAAGTCAGCTGACCAATCTATTGGAGAACCAACCCGTTTGCAAATCTTTTCATTTCTAAAAGGCTCTTCTGCATTGAGTATAACACCACCGAAGAGCTCGTTTGCCAAATCCCCACCACTGCTGCGGCTAAAAGCAATTCTCATCTGTCCAGATTGGTAGTTCTTCGAGCCGTAACGAGTGTCGGCTGGCTCGAGGAATAGCTGTGGGAAAACCCAAGGAGCATTTGGCATTTTTGCACGTATTTCTACTCTTCCATGTTTAAAAGTAAATGAATTTTTCGTTGAGAACTGCGATGATATAAACGGAGGTAGAATATCAAAAGTTCTCGCAGCTCGCGTACAATCTTCTGTGTCCATAACACCGGTACAATTTGTTCCCAAATTAAATTCTTTTCTCAAGAATTTATCTCCATACACACTTGTGGTAGCAACTGGCTTCAGTACAGCCATACTATTTCGGATTTTTAGTACCTCACTGTTGAGCAAGTAAACTACAAATTCATAATCTGGCTGCGATGTGAATCTTCGCTCCATCGTCCATTTGTTGGTATCTAAATTGTTGTTGTTGAAATCATCCTCAAACAGGATCTGGCCAGCACATCGAACCGGCAAATTGTTGTTTATTCTCGTAATACTGGGACGACAAGAAGCATCACCTGCTCCTGTCTGTGTAGAAGGAGGTGGAGATACCGTCGCAGTTGGGGTCTTAGAACCGTCGGATTCATAAGCTGTTACTACATACACTCCATCATCTTCCCTGTAACCCAATCCATTATAAATAGCATATGTCCAGTAGTAGATGGTATCTCCTAATTTTAAACTAGTTTCGCGTTCTTTGAAAACGTATCTACCGTTTTTAGGCTTCAGGATGTCCCTGGACCATCGACCACCCTCTAACCCATCCATTTCTTCGTTTAGCTTGCCATGGAAAGCAAACAATGTAACACCCTCCTCAGCAGGTATAGAAACTTCAAATCCTTTAGGATAGAATATTTTAAATTCAGCCTTTGGAACTTCATATGCAAAAGCACTCGACGCGACGAACAGCAAAGCCGACACAATTATCAAATTAGCCATTTTTTTAGCAGCAGAAACCAACCAGTGGACTCAAGTATTCGTAAATGACTAAATATTGCTTGGATTAGCCATTCATAAGATAACTTACTGATTCAGAACCTGCTTATATATCAAGTTTCAAGTTCAGATCACAGCTCAGAGAAGATCAATCACAAACACTCGAAAACGAGATACGAGTTAACAAGAATTCCCTCTCAACTTCGTGTGTGTGTTTAATAAGTAAGACAGAAAGAAAACTTGTTAATTGTGCCCAGATCGAAGTAACTGATGACAATGGCGAATCAGCTTTGAATTAAAGCGATAATATTTCTATAAGTATCAGTGTTATGAGTAGTAAACAAAAACCTGAAATTTAATTTACAAATTGGTGTGTGAAGAGAAGTTCGATAATGCGCTTCGAAGCAAATGAGAAAAATAACAAGTGTAGACACGACACACACGCTTCATGTATTTCTTGATACATTATTTTTATTATTCAAATACGTTACGACTATTTTCATCTCTGAGAAGTTCGTTTCCCCTTCCAGAACTCATCAAATGTTTTGAATTTATTTAGAAACCGAAAAATTTATGGGAAGTCCAAAAGTCATGCAAAGGAATGATGTAGTATGTTTATAGGGCTAGTTAGGAATTCATGAACAGTTAACTCATGATTCCAATTATAAAATTTGAAATACCGATAATGGGTTTCAAATTTTTATTATGTTGATATAAAAAAAATAAAGAAAAAGAAAAGACTATAATGTTAATAGATTAAAGGATTTTCTCCATTTTTTTTAAACTTCTTAAAATAAGCAGCCAACATTGAAACAGAAACAATGCTTTTATTATTGTTGACACTGCTTTTTGATTGAGACGAAAGGCAATCTCGTAAATTATTTTCCGAGCGAAACTCAATACTCAATAGACGGCTCAAAACGTGAGCCGTTTTTGTAAACTCGAATAATTCAGTCACGTACTACTCGAAAACTGATTCGGTATTTCGGCCTCAGATTCAAAACACCGAAAAGAAAAAAACAATACAATTTCTCATTTGTTGGTTCTCTTCCTACCATGTGAAGTTGAGTAGGAAGACAATGTCCAAATGCATGATGTCCGCTTTACTGGAACGTCAGGGAATGCAGTTTTGGCCAGAGAAAGTTAGAGAACTTGGGAAGTGGTCAGGGATTTTGTTCTGTATCAAATTAAAAAAAAATCCTTCTTCACATAATAAATTTTTTTCTGATCAAACGTGATTTCGTTTGACATCTCTGATTAAAACAAAAAATAACAATTGAATTTATTTATCGCAAAGAAATGTGCCCTTAAAATCATTTTATTTCATTTTGAATGGTCATTACAATGAACTATACCACATAGGAATCATCGTCACTTCTGTTATGCTAAACAATTTTTTTTGATCCTCCATGCTGTTATTATTTTTCACTTTCAATACAATCGGTACTCTATGCCTTCAGATAATTCTTTGGAAAACGCAGTGAGTTCTTTTAGCTTAAGGTTTAATCAACTCCATTCAAATATACTCCCGTTCATTTGAATATGTATACAATTTTCGAGTTCGATTAACCGTTATAGCTCCGAACTGAGCTGACATGGTGTACATGGTGCTAGTTAACCATCCAATTAGGAGAAAATAAGAAAATACAGAATCTTTAACCTACCGTCATTTTGTTTCATTTCTTCATTTGCTGAGTCTCATTGCCTGTATTCATTAGTTAGGCCGGTACAATATTTCATTTGTGGAACGGGTTTGCACTTTATCTGGCGGTCTGAAATTGTTTGAAACTCGGTGTGGAACACACCTATTATATTCTTTTCGGTGTTTTGAAGGATGGTAACTGCTGAAATTTATAAAGAATAAACAAGCTTGGTATTTAGTTGAACTAATTTTATTAACCGGAGACCAGTTTACAAATATAAATTGCTAAAAAAAATCTCATAAAATATGATGAGACCCAAATTAATCCTTCCTAAGAGGAATCTCCTTAGCCTCAACCCCATCTTTGGTGATGATATTGATGTAAACAGCATCACCAGTGTAAATATCACGCTCGGCGGCTGAAATGAAAGTATCTATGGCAACAGCGGTGGCGCGTTCCTTAGTAAGTACGGGCTTTTCATCTAGTTCCATGTTCTTGTAACCAATTTGGTTGTCCAATACTGGTTGTAATAACGGTCCTGAAGACCCTCCAGCGCGGTACTTAGCACGCTCGCAATGTCCGATAGGATCGTAGCTGTAAACAACACCCTTGCCTTCATTATCTAAACCAGCCAAAACGTTTGACACATAGTATGGGAAGAAGCGTTTGTTATACATAAGGATAGACAACATCTGGGCAACAGCATCAGTGGACATGGTCCTCTGATGAGTATGCACATACATTTGCATGCGAGCTTTGACCAAAGCAGTCAGAGCCAGAGTATCACACCAACAACCAGTAGAACCCAAAACTGTTTGTGGCGACAGCTTGAAAAGTTTGTTCTGATCACGAGTGTGGATGGAATATCCACTGCTTAATCTGCTATCGGCTGCAATGACCACAAAGTCATCTCCGGCAATAGCCACGATGCTCCTGAAAGCAAAGTGAAACAAAGAGAAATAAAGAAACCATTTGACTTTGTAAAAAGTAATTCGCTTACCCGCCATTAGATTCGTAAGGAGAGAAATCATTATGTTGTACACCGGGTACGCGGTATTCGGGAAAATTTCCAGCACTCAACATTTTTATAATTTATAATTGAAAACAAATTTTTAAACTTGAAGAAGTCTGTAAAATGCCGCTGATGGGATGACAATTAATTTTTCGGGCTGAAGTTTCAAAGTTTGACAAATGACACATCACTCTGAAGTTGGTTGGGGTTCAAACGATACTCGAAATGAGATAATCGAGCTTAGTCGTGTCTCGTTTCTGGAAATATACAAAATCATTCCGCTAGGTGTGTTTGGTATTTTTCCAACGAAAGCATGTACATACATAACCCTGAGGCCACACGAGCCAGTACTGGCTAGCCAATTGGCTACATACATTGACTGTCAACTTCCTATTCGTGTATTGGCTGTGACGTAGGTTGCATGCTGTACTGGCTTCTATACTGGCCAGGGTTCGGATGTTAATCTAAATGGAATAAATCTACTCCGAATTTAGGGAAACAAATAGAAGTACTATGATATTTTATTCTTTCAAAATTAAATGAACTAAAAACACACTAATGCTATCCGACAAAACTAGCAAAAGAACAGAACGTTACGAATGTTTTGCGTTGGTTCTGGAGAGCCTTTACTTGTATCTCCCAAACCAACGCGAAACCATCAGAAAGAAAACTAAAATTTTATTGGTCAGAATTTCTTTACATGGCGTTAAATGAAAGCAATTACAATGAGGCGATGGGAATTCACTAGAATATTTATTCACTCTGGTTTGGGAAAGCCTTCTCACCGCTAAATCAATTTATTCACCAATTTTTTGGTTCTCTCCTCGAATGGTAAGAGGATCCAAAAACACACCACACGAGACCTATAGCTTATTTTAACCACTTTGAAAAATTCAAATGAAAAAAAATTTGGCGAGACTCAAGCGAGATGATGGCAAAACATGCTCAATGCAAAGAACAGACCATAGCGAGAAAACCACGGCATAGATTCCCGTGTAAATGTGCATGGTGAGAACATAGCGAGACCAGCTTAATGACCATAATACTGGGAACTACGTTTCGACGACCACGGCAAGACATGTGAATCTTGAGTAAGCCAATTCGTTTTCCAAAACATGCATGAAAATTATAACAAATTTTTGGTTAAACTCTGTTGAAAAATCGTAGGTTTGATATCACTTCTTGAAATTAAAATGTCAAGAAAAGTGAATAATATAAAATTCAATATTTATCTGGATTTTATAACTTAAACTGACCTCCGGAATGCAGTTTAAATCCAATTGCATTAAACGAGTGAATAAAATGGGCATTAGCAAATTTATAAAGCTTTGACTCCCCGATTCTTTAATATTTTGTGAAATAAAATGCGAGTCAATTTTAGTTTTAAGACCTTTTTTCCAAATCTGCTCCGAAAAAGTACTGCCGAACCCTGTAACTGGCTGCTCTACTGGCTTCCCAACTGGCTACAAAAAAAGCAAGCCAGTTGACGAGCCAGTTGCTCATGTTTGTATGTGTCGGTAAAAAAGTGTGAGTGTATTGCGACTGGCAAGCCAGTACTGGCTCGTGTGGCCTCAGGGTAAGGGTGTCCGTTATAGGGTTTTCACACCAAACCCCAAGACCGGTTTTCGGCGAAAAGTTTTCAAAAACTCGAAAGCCATTTAGCCAGTTTATATTTCTGAGATCCCAGAGGATTCAGAGCGCTCAGAAATATAAAAAGGATTCCTCTCAAAAATTCCTCACTTTTCCCCTTAAAAACTGAGACTGAAATTTTTTGGATTCGCTTGCTCAATTATTTTTTGTCGCAGTAAATTACATAAGAAGAAAAGAAAAAGGGAGTTGTTTTGACTTCTATGTGAGGAATGTTGCTTATATTTTACTCTCCTGCTCTGTCAAAAAATTGAGGAAAGATACTGAGCGCTCAAGAAATATAAACTGGCCAATTCCCACCGAACATTACACATTTTCGTTTGACATTACAGTTTTTCATTAACCAACCACTTACAATTTTCTTTTATTTTTGTTGTTTTCCTCCATTTTATTAAAGTAAAATGCTGATTATTTATATAAATTTGATACATATGAACAATTTTAATTACCACAGGCAAAATATTATCTATTTTAAATAAATAAAATAATTTTGAGAATGGAATTTTATATTTGATATGACAGAATTTCGTCTGCTGTTTTCAATTTTATTTGAAAGCATTCAATCAGTTTCTTTTTTGACATTTTATTAGGCACTGAACTTTTAAAAAAAAATGTATGGGAAAACTTGTGTTTTCGATTAGGTTTTTCTCCAAAACCGATATTTTCGTGAAAACCACGTTTTGGGTTTGGTGCGAAAAGGCTATTATTTCCCAATTTTTTTTTTTTAAAGAACACTCCATAAAGGCTCTCCCAAACCAACGCGAATCCGCAGCGACGACGAATTTTTGTTGTTGTTTAGCGTTGTGTATTTGTCATATTTTGAACTATTGTGAATGATTCGCTGCGAATGCGGAGCGATTCGCGTTGGTTTGGGAGAACCTTAAAACGAAAGTTTATTACTGACCAAAAACAATTTGATCCGAGGTCATAAACCCCTGCCTCTTTATCATACTTTCCCCATACAAATTTGTATGAGAATTTCACACTTGTCACAGTTAATCTTTTTTCTCGCACTATAACAGTAATTTCTATTTTTTTGTTGATTCTGATTAATTAATTGTTTGTTTAAAAAAACTGCAATTTTTTAAACAAATTATAATGAATTTGAAGAAAATTGGAATATTCTTCTGTTTAAGTGGAGCGAATGAATTAAGTTCAAATAAAAGTATTAAGTGAGCTTACTTAATACTTTTATTCAAATTATAATTTATTTCGTTTATCAAACTATTTTATTTAACCTTTCTTATTTATTTTTATTTTTTCTCTCGATCTTCAGCAGTTTTTATTGTTTTTTGTTGAGTGTCTATGGCTACGACCGCAAGAAATTGTAAATAACGATGCTAGTTACGTCTGTCTTAGTATACATAAGCTATTTTCGCAAATAGAGTTATCAGTTTCGGTTTGTTTCCATCAAAGATGCGCGTGTAACGACGTTTGGAAATCGCAAAACGATTGAATAGCGTGACATGGTCCTCCGTCACTTCGGGAATGGACTTTCTCGTTTAAAAATTGCTGAAATTGTTAATATACCAGATGGTACTGATGTCAAGGCTATAATTCATCGCTTTTTGATCGAGTAGTGTGAAAAGAAAAAAAAATTCCCAAAGGAGCACATTAGGAAGGATTCCAGATTCTGGGAACAAGATATACTGAAAATATTGAATTTGAACTCATCTGCAAATATGACTTGCTCCCAGAATCTTTAAACCTTCCTATTGTGCTCCTTAGCGAATTTTAAACAGCAATCTCGATTTTTTTAATTAGTAGATAACTTTTTGTGTGCAAATTTTACATGTTATATCTTATATGTAACAGCTTCAGACAGAACATTTCTCATTTGATTTTCTTTTAAAAGTTCAGAGCCTGCTACCAAAATACTCTTAAGTATTTACCTGACCTGTAAATAAATAAACAAATTTCTCATTTAACATCAAAAAGTTGTACTTTTGTGTTCCAGACAATCCAATCCAATCACAATAACAATCACCGAACATTTACAAAATCGTCATTAAGGCCTATATTTAAAAATAAGTGCGTCTCACCAAATAAATCTCTGAGTTCTTCAAATTTGTCAACACAATACCCTGTGTTAAATTGAGTACATAGTTAAAATAAGTTGCATTTCAAATTAAACTATTTCAAACAAGCTGGTTTGACTGTACTCTGATCTGCAAGATTTAAATTTATTAAAAATTCGGCAATAAATAGTAATATAATTTTTGAAGGTTGCAACTTAAAAACTAAATTTAACATGTTCTGTAGATTAAACATTCGTTGTTATAATTTTAAGCGTTAAGACTAATTCTCTGATCGACTGGTAGTTTTCCTTCGATCCTCTCTCGAATAAGTGTGCCTCGGTTTTTCGTTACTAATTCCTTGACTCCATAGAACCATGTGCCTTTATAAAAGAGAAATATTAACTCTGGACAGGAAAAGGACGCAAAAAGTAAACCTTACCAATTTTAGTGTTCTCCAAACAATCTTTGAACGCCTGACATCCTTCCATACTGCTAAGCACTCCAAAGACGGAAAGGTCCGCTAAATTGGGTTCGTTTCCGCCTAAAAATTTTGTATTCTTTTTCTTCAACTCATCTGTCCACTTGTCCAAGGCGTCATAAATATGTGAACGAACATCGTCCGAGAGTCCGTAACGTTTTTTCAACATTCCTCCGATAAGCCACATGGCAGTGGCGCCAGCGTAGACCATTAGATCTCTCTCCCATTTGGGGAAGTGTACACTCCATTCGCCAGCATCAGAGAACCATTCAAAAGTCTCGAAAGCCTCCGCCCGGGATCTGTAACAGTTGGGGGAGATCAAATGCACGAGATGGGAATCAGCCCAGGTTCTCCACTTACGTTCTTTCCTAAATAAAATAATTTTAGTTAGTATCCGCCTTATTTATTAGATTTTTTATGCGGTTGACTAGTAGGACAATTTTTTTAGAAGTCCTTAATAGTTGAAAATATGCCTTATATAATAAAATAAAACGTCAATAGACAAATCTTAGACAGCCGAAGCTTTTGTCTAAGTAAGATAGCTTTAGGACAACAGTAAACAAAGTTTATTAATAACTCTTTGGAGTTGGACGGCTGTCTACAGTAAGACAAAGTTTTTAAATACGACTGTACATGTTTAAAATAGAAATATCGACTTACTCTTGATCTTCTGAAGTGACGTTTTTGGGTGGTTTGTCTTGGTACATCAAGAAGTACTTGTTCATAACGTCACTCTTCTTCTTTCCGTCGTTATCGAAGAAAGAGATTTCTGGATAGAAATCTACCAGCTCGCCAGGATCTTGTTCTTTGGGATTGTTCATGTATGAAGCCAGAACCGAGATGATTGTACTGGAATCAGTCAACTGGACGTATTTTCCATCCTTGCGACGCACTAAGGCCATTGGAACTTTCTTGTACTCGGACCACTTCAAGTCCTGGCGTAGTACTGCATCTACTTCAACTACTGAATAGGAGATCCCCATGTAATCCAAATAAGCCCGAACTTTACAACAGAACGGACACGTTTGGAATTGGAAGAGAATCAACTCCAAACCAGACGTATCCTTGGAATTAACGTATTTCTTTGTGATTCTTATTTTCGGTAGTTGATCGATAACTTTGGCTCTTATTTGTTGATGTTCCATATGCGAACTTCTATCTGTCCAATTTGAATACAGAGAGTATGCTGTTCCAGATGCTGCACCAAGGGCAGCTCCAATCAAACCCAACTTGAGTGTACCCCATCGATTGGACTTCGCAGAAGACGCGGCGAATCGACGAATTTGTTGAGCGTCATGTAACTTTAAAGATTGTGAAAATGTACTGCGGATTAAGTGCCGACTAACTGAACCGATTCTATAAGTTGACATTTTTATTTGTAAAAGAAAAATTCAATTTATTTTATTTAAAAAATTTATTGCGGTAGAAAAGTTGGGGGTTTCATGGAATTTTTCACGTTTGACAGATGATGAAATGTCTTCACCTTGTTCGATACTCGACTTATGGTGTGGCTACATAAAATGGGGGGTTCCGTTCAAGATTTGAATTTTAAGGGATCGGTCAAAAAGAACATGGACTGACGGTTGAAAGTGGTTTGTAGGCATTTACATGACCAATGTTTCTTTAATAGCCGTTTTCCTTTGGAGGTGGCGAAGTACTTGGGAGTAGATGAAAACCCTAATCTGCACATGCTTTCATGGCGAGTAGATACATTTTACATGGGAAAGCAGTTTGATGTGTTCCATTGAAAAAAGCTGGCAAAGTACTTGCAAGTACTTCGCCACCTCCAAAGGAAAACGCCTAATATCTCTATAAAGTAACCAAGATTCTTTCGCTTCAATAGTCATTCCGTAAGATTACTATACAATCTTTATGTTAGTCTTTGTTTCTATATTGCTTGTATTAGGGAATATGGTGATGCCAAGCTATATTCGGCCATTTTATAATTTATAGCACCTGAGCACATATATTTCTTATTGTTGTCAATATTTAAGGTTGGTATTAATTAATTAAATCTATAATATCTCTATTTATTTAATCAAAAATGTGTGTATGTTATATACATACTAATCTATTATTTTGTATTTTTCTCGAGGAAAGTTTTTTCTTATTAATGCAAGCTTCTTGTCTCGTACGAGACAATTCTAGATAAAAGTGAAGTGATTCCAATTTAATGCATTGGACTGTATATCTGAGATTGGTGGAGCGGTAAGCGATAAGGCAATTGGTTCAGAGGGACACGGGTTCGATTCCTGGTGCCAGCAACAAGTTTTTTTTGTATTTAATTTAATGTGAACTGTCATTCGAATGCGGAGCGATTCGCAGCGAATCATTCACAATATGACAAATAGACAACGCTAAACAACAACAAAACTTCATCGTCGCTCCGCATTCGCGTTGGTTTGGGATAACCTTTATACTTCCAAAGTGCCCTATTACACGATGACTTAAGAGTCATGACTTTTTTCGAATTTAAATGAGTGCGAAGAGGAGATCAGATGTTTTTTCTTGTTCGCACTCATTGAATTTTGAAAAAAGTCATGACTCTAAAGTCGTCGTGTAATAGGGCACAAACCGTAAAACATTGGCCGGCGACAATTTTTTGTTGTTGTGAAAACATTTTCCCTTTCACATGGGAAAACGTGAGTTGCTAAACAACTTTCAGTTCCTGGGTGAGAAGGCAGGAGGAATTAGGGATGACCAAAATCTTCTCGGTTGAGGATTTGAAGAGATTTTTTTGACATTTCCGTTCACAACTAAGGTTAAGGTGCGTTCAACTAATAGAATTTCAGGAATTCTCAAAATTGCCTAGATTTTGTTTTCTTGTGTGAAAGGTACAAAAGATTTTTAAATAATTAAAAGTAAACGTGAAAAAAATCTCAAGCAACTTTTTTCTTCGTGTGAAAGGGGACATTGTATACCTGTCGTATTTTCTATCGTTGCGATGATTCGTTTTAAATTCGCATTGGTTTAGGATAGCCTTATTTCTTGCCTCAGTAAATTACATAAGGCCTGGCGTCCACAGGGCAACTAAGTTGATGGCAACTTTTAGTTGCTCTAAGTTTCCGGCGACACCGAGCAACTTAAGTAGCTCGCCATCGCCCAATAGGCATTTTCCCAGCAATTTTTTGGAATTTGAAGTCGTGTTTTTGTGTATTTGCTGTGTTGACTTTTGACACGGACGCCATTACAACGTTAATAAAAATGTAAATACCAAATAAAACATTGAAATTTATAGCTCATTTTTGATAAATCAGAATCAGAGAATTAGAAAATTGGGAAATCTGAAAATCTATATGTAAGATCTTATCGTTGAACAGGGTCATCTTTGAAGGATAAAGTTGCCGGCAGCAAAAATTGCTCAGTGGGCGGGGGAGACCAACTTAAATGGACATATCATATGGACTTTTGCGAAAAAACGACATCGGGACATTTTTACATTTGCCTTGGTTTGCCACTTTGTATTCAACTATCCTACCAACAAACATTTGATATTTTTATATAAATTATCGATAACACAACGACAAATTATCGATTCCACAACGACGGCAGTGCCGTTTTTATCGGGACAAAAGTTAAATCCACTCAATTATCTGAACATAGCTAACTCTATGACGGTGTTCACATTGAACTGAAAAAACTGGATTTTTTTTGACGTTTCAGTATTTACATCTTCCTTTATTGAAAAAGTGAGAGAGGGATGTGATGGCAGACCATGGCAAATGTTTAAATGTCTCGATGTAGTTTTTTTTCGCCAAAGTCCATAGTCCCCTTTCTCACGAAGAAACAAGTTACTGGAGATATTTTTGACGTTTTATTTTAATCTCTTTAAAAATCTCTTGTATTTACCTTTCAGACGAGGAAACAAAATCTATGCAATTTTGAGATTTCCTGCAATTCTATTGGTTGAACGCAACTTAACTTTAACCTTAGATGTGAAAGGAAATATCAAAAAAGTTTCTTCATATCGTCGACTGGTGAGATTTTGTTCACCCCTCTTTCCTTCTTCCCTTCTTTACCAAGGAACTGAAAGTTGCTAGCAACTCAGTTTCCTCGTGTGAAAGGGGACATGCAAACAAATGATCAAATCAAACCATCTTTTTTCTCGCTAAACGAAGATATAACATATCTGTAAAAATAATGACGTTTAACACCTGTCAAAATAAAACTATCCCATCGTAAACAAATAGCCCGAACCCGTAGATTATTTTCTTTTAAATTTTATTTAGGAAAAAGCTATTTTAAATAAAATTTTTAAACTTTCTTAATTATGGAAGCCACTTCTTCAACATTAGATAAATTTGGTGAAGATGACATCTTCAATACAGTATTGCGCTATGGTCTCTTTGTAGGAGCGATTTTCCAACTTATTTGCATTGCATCATCGATTTTCCTGCCCACCTCCCAAGAAACCCAAGGAACTGACGGAGAAATTGGTGAAGTAAGTTTCTGAATTTCATATGGAAAATGAAACTTTAAAACTTCCTTTGCCAGGAACAAAAACAATCGACGGATATAATAAATGCCGCTCGAAGGCAACATAAAATCCGAAAGATGGAAAAGAAGAAGCGACGTTAGAGCTCTAGGATTTGATTTAACAATAGAAATCCATCAGATTTTTGCATTTATTGTGATTTTATACTTAATTTAGGAATTAAAACTCAAAATATTTTAGATTTATTTATTCATTAAGTTACTTGCACATAAAGTTTTTCAAATTGCAATATTCCATCCTAAAGACCTGGTGCTCTGTAGGAGGGAAGGAAATATTTGTGCTTACAGAATCATGAAGTGAGGAATAATACTTACTCAAGTTGAAATTGCATTTATCTTCCTTCCATTGACAACAGTTCTCGTATTTTAAAAAGCAAAATAGTTCTGTGTTCAATATACAGACCTCTGATCCATCAGGTGAACATGGTGCATCACAACTATCGTCATCACAGAGCTCATAGGCTGCCACAGCTGGTTTGAAAATCAATTTTATAATTCTTTTATTCTTTGAAATCTTAATACACAATAGTTTCATATTACTTACCAGCAAATAAAAGAACAACAAACATAAAAATTCGCATTATGATTCAGATTTGACAATGGAAATATTTTAAAAATATATATTTGTTGGCACTGGGGATGAGGAGTGAGTTCCTCTATATGTCTATATTATGCGGGTTATATCAGTTAATAGGTCTTGAAAGTGTCGCAGTTTATCGAATTAACTGGAACACCACATAACAGCAAATACAAAAACGATATTGACAAGAATTTTGCTAAGCACGAGGTTTTATGAACACAGATGGTTGTTTTGTGCAAATAATTTCTTTTTTGTTTTTCTGATTGTGATAGATTATTTTTTTTATCATGAACAGACAAACTGACTAAGATACCACTCATCTTCTTTTTATAAAACATTGAGGATGAGTGAAAAGTGTCAATAGTAAAAAATATATATTTTTATATTTATTTCATATTAAGCAAATACGTTAAGATATTCTAGTCTGAATATATGAAATTATCTAAAGGTTTTGGCACTTCTAATTTAAAAAAACAACACATTCAACAGACAATGTCATAGGTTTTTATTACTTGTCTTCCTATTATGTACTTTGTTTATTTGTTCAGTGGTTACGCAGAAGATAACAATATTGATTTCTTCATCATTCATCATACGTTAAACATTAAATATTTCTTTCAGATAAAAATAATAGCGACACAAAAATGCACCGCGTATCAATACAATTCATACTAAAAAAGTGACACATCTACCCAAAATTAACATTCACATTAAGGGAAAAGTAAGGAAATTGTAATGCGTATTAAAATAATTTAAAATAAATACACCATACCAAGGGCTAACGGACTAATCTGTGTGCTTATTAGTTTGAAGCCTGATCAGTTACCAATTATTGTTATGAGGTGTGCTAGTTGAAGATAATGAGGAAAAAATTACCTGTGGCTGTGGTATACAAATAATTATTTCAGATCTACAACTTAAACATACCTATTAAGCTCATGGCTTCGATTAATTTTTGAGGTCAATATATGAAATTTTTGTTCGTCTTTTGTACCCCCTACAATTTTTCTTTTACTGTTTATTTTCTTCATAAGGTAAGTTTTGGTTTCGTGTCAAAAATATGTCGAGGTTTAAATTAAATCTTACATTATGATGATGAATAAGTCCAAAAAAGTGATTTTCATCATGCGTCTGTTTGCCCGTGCGATTAGGTGTACATCCTGCCAAAGTCTGAAAGGATAGGGGCATTTGCTCAAATTTGGTAAAGAATATTCGTATGGTATTTAATAGAGGAAAAATTCGAATTTTTGTTTTAGCCCATTTAGAACACCATACAATGATTTTGATTTTTAAAAATTCTTCAATATCGATTTTAAAATTTTCGTTTATTAATCAACGAACGTTGTTAATTATTGGGTGTTTGAGTAATATCGTATACTAAAAATTGAAAAATAGTTTTGAATTCCTAATTTTTTTGGGTTACCATTTAGACTTTACAGAAGATAAAACTGAAAGTCTAAATGCAGCTTAAGCCTTCATTCATGCTATGTTACAAATTGAAATAATACTTTGCTCAAAAGTGTTTTGAGAAAATTGTACATCATTGTAGATAACGTTGTTACACTCAAGAATTCAACTATAATTGATATAGCTATGTATTTTGCGCTTGTTTGATATCAAGAAATCCATTCAACTCAATGCTTTTATTCAATTCAAATGTTATCTTGAGGTTGAACTTGGAAACTTCTGATTAAAACATTTCCTTACATGTACTTGCATTAAAATTATCTTACAATGTACAAAATTATTATTATTAAAATAGATATTTAAATATTCGATATATGTACTCCCACGAATAGCTTATACTATTATTAATTTATTTATTATAAAAAGTTATCAATTTGTGTGCATTACCACCAAGTATTATAGGCTGGAGTTATAGCCTATAATACTCGACGATCGTGAAATAGCTATAACTCCAACCTATAATACTTGGTGGTAAGGCACACAAATTGTTGTTGTTCATTCAAAAATTATTCAACTTAAATTGATGTATACTTCGCAGCGTGTACTGCATTTGTGTGGATTTCCATTTACACACAAAACCCTACTCAATAATAAAAAGTTATCTACATAATGTACATACTCGTACATACACTCCCGTTCAATTGAATAGGCACAACATTTTCTAAAGTGGTTAAATTTTATAACTCCGAATTAAGTTGACTAAATGCATTTTTATAAATGGCACAGTGTAGAAACAGTCAGAACAAGAAAGTACAGATAAGTGTAGCCTTGTGTTGGCGGGTTAGGCCGTTGGCTATCAGCTGTAAAATTTGAAATTAAAAAATATTTGAATTATTATTTGTTGCATTAATTTTCAATTCGAATTTTGTAGCAATTTATACTATATGTCTTTTTCTTCATATTTAGTCCAAAATTATAAGAAAAGAACCTCTGTGATGTGCATTAGGTTTGTTCCTTGAAGTTTACCCAGGGTTCACCCAGGTTTTATTGATAACCCCAAGAATTGTCAAAAAAAACCTGGGTTTTTCGGTTCTCAAAAAACACCAAACGGCTCTCGATTGTATTTTTGAGATAGGGAAGAAACAAAATTTGATTTAAAAGGGAAAAAAAAAAGAAACCAAACTTTCCATTTTCTATTTCTATTTGTTATTATTTAAGTAAATTGGTGTATTTCTTGAATTTTCATTTCAAAAACAAAAGAACTACCACGTGAATCCACAACAAAAAAAAGAAAAAAAAAATGCATCAGAGCTCCTGCCGCTTTGACATGTTATTCTTTACCTCAACTCGTAACCTAATTCTACTTCAGGGCCCTGATCAGTACGACCCCAGGATTCAAAAAACACAAAATTGGCTCGTTAAGGTTAGTTTAGGTTTTTCAAAAAACGCTTCGGGGCGAACCGAGGGTTACTTCAGGGCTCAACGAACAAAAATATTATCTCAAACAAATCAGCAGGTGCTTTGATACTTCTCAGTTATCAAAAGTAAACGCAAAGAAATTGTTGGTGCTAAACCAAAAATGATTTGTGACAATTGGGTAGTAACGGGTGATTTTTTAAGAGGCTTAGAACTTTAAAAAAAAAAAACACACAAAATTCGAAAAAATGAATGAAATATTTATTTGAATCGATAGTTTAAACCTTGCAATTTAATGTTTAAAGATAATTTCATGCAAATGTGGACCGCGGCTGCGTCTCAGGTAGCCCATCCGCTGAGTCCAATTTTGGCATACTCTTTCACACATATCGGCCGGTATCTCACGAATGAATGCATGGATGTTGGCTTCCAGTGCGTCAATCGAAGCGGGCTTGTCCCTATAGACATTAGCCTTGACATACCCCCACAAAAATGTGGCACCGTCTTGTTGAAACCACATACCATGCAAGTCAAGAACTTCCATTTCGGGCAAAAAAAAGTTTGTTATCATCGCTCGGTAGCGTTCACCATTGACAGTAACGCTGCGATTCGCATCATCTTTGAAGAAATATGGCCCAATAATGCCACCGGCCCATAAACCGCACCAAACAGTGGCTTTTTTGGGATGCATTGGTAGCTGTTGCAATGCTTCTGGCTGATCTTCACTCCAAATGCGGCAATTATGCTTATTTACGTACCCATTCAACCAAAAATGAGCCTCATCGCTGAACACAATTTTTCGATAAAAAAGCGGATCCTCGGCCAGCTTTCCAAGAGCCCATTCACCAAAAATTCGACGTTGTGGTAGGTCGGCTGGCTTTAGTTCTTGCACCAGCTGTATCTTAAAAGGCTTTACGCCCAAATCCTTCCGCAAAATTTTACACGTAGTGCTGTAACAAAGGCCTAACTGCTGGGAACGGCGCCGAATCGACATTTCGCGGTCTTCTGTCACACTAGCTGATACAGCCGCAATATTTTCTTCACTACGCACAGTACGTAAACGTGTTGTTGGTTTAATGTCCAACAAAGTAAATTTGGTGCGAAATTTGGTCACAATCTTCCGAATAGACTGCTCAGAAGGTCGAGAATGCCGACCATAAAATGGAAGCAGCGCGCGATGAACATTTCGAACCGAGCACGAATTTTGATAGTAAAATTCAATAATTTGCAAGCGTTGTTCATTTGTAAGACGATCCATGGTTAAATTGCAAACCAAACTGAAGCTGTTTGACAGTGACACAAGGTACTAAACACACGTCAGCTGTCAAAACCAGTGTTGCCAAAACCAAACCAGCTAAAAAATCACCCGTTAGAAGAGAAACAATTAATACCTGAACATCAGTTCGGATTTAGAAGCAAGCATTCGACAATTGATCAAGTGCATAGAATTACTGACGTAATTAAGAGAGCTCTTGAAGAAAAGAAACAGATTCGACTGTCTTTTTGGACATGTCGCAGGCGTTTGACAAGGTGTGGCACGAAGACCTCAAATTCAAATTAAGACAAGTTCTGCCTGAGGGACTTTACAACATTCTAAACGGATATCTAAATAAAAGACTTTTTTCTGTAAGACACGGAAATGACTATTCTGATTTCAAAGAAATAGTGGCTGGGGTACCACAAGGAAGTGTATTAGGTCCAGTTCTGTACCTTTTATTTACACGCGATATACCTCAAACAGAAGACACTATTGTAGCCACGTTTGCTGACGATTCTGCAATACTAGGAGTAGGCAAAACGATTAGCGAAGCTACAATTAAATTACAAAATGCTCTTAATAATGTTAATGAGTGGACAAAAACATGGCGAATAGCGCTCAATGAACAAAAGTCAGTTCACGTGGACTTACCGTATACAAAAATAAATAGATTACCTGTCTTTTTTTAATACCGCTCGTGTTCCATTTACAAATGAGGCAAAGTATCTGGGAATGACTCTAGACGCGAAACTAAAATGGAAGCCGCACGTGAAAAAGAAATGCGAAGAACTTAAAAGTAAATAAAGAGATATGAACTGGTTACTCGGTAAATATTCAAAGCTTAGTATTGAAAATAAATTGGTTTTATATCGACAGGTTCTTAGACCGGTTTGGACTTATGGTATACAACTTTGGGGTTGTACCTGCGATACAACCTTAAACAACTTACAAACGTTTGAAAATAGATTGCTTAGGTCATTTGTTAATGCTCCGTGGTATATAAGAAACGAAGATCTTCATAGGGATCTCGGGATTCCTACGATGCGGGAGGAAATAAAAAGTTTCGCGCGAAAACATAGAAATCGACTATTAGAACACGCTAATTCAACGATTATTGACATTCTTGACGAGTCGAATTTAGTACGCCGTCTGCGAAGAACAAAACCTTCCGACTTGGTGCGGTGAACAGAAAACCGCTTTAAAATCGCGGATTAAGCAGGAACTTTCACCGGAAAGTAACCTGCAATACGTTACTGAACTTCGTTAAAAATAAATTGCTAGATAAGTTTCAACTTAGTTGCAATCGGGAAGTGGAGAAGGATTTAGTGTAGTAAGAATCTCACTCTTCTATGAGCACGCGTTTTTCGGTCCTCATAGAGCTTGAATAGCAGGTTTTGCACCTACCCACGGGAAAATAACCACAAAAAAAAAAAAAAAAATTTCATGATGGAAAGATATACGAGCCAACAACAAGTCGAAATTATTAAAATTTATTACCGAAATTGGGAGTCAGTGGCCTCAGCGTTAAGAGCGCTACGTCCAATTTATGGTCGTCATAATCGTCCTAGCAGATCAACAATTGAGCGTCTAGTGGAACAATTTGAATCCACAGGCACAGTACAAAATGTTCCCGTGCCAGTAAGACAAAGAAGTGCCTGTAGTGTCGAGAATATTGTTGGCGCTAAAGCTTCAATTGCAGAAAGCCCTCGTCAATAAACAAAATATGCGGTATTGGTCAGGCAGCAATCCACACGTACTCCATGAGTCATCATTGCATCCCGAAAAAATTACGGTTTGGTGTGGTTTATGGGCCGGCGGCGTCATTGGGCCGTACTTCTTCCATGATGATCCAGACCGGCACGTTACTTTGAATGGGGATCGCTACCGTTCAATGATTACCGAATATTTTTGGCCCCAATTGGATGATATGGACTTGGAGGACATGTGGTTCCAACAGGACGGCACAAGCCACACAGCGAATGTCACAATAAATTTATTGGAAACCAAGTTTGGAGAACGTGTTATCTCACGAAATGGTACAGCCACTTGGCCGCCTCGGTCGTGCGATTTGATGCCGTTAAACTATTTCCTGTGGGGCTACGTCAAGTCTATGGTCTATGCCAACAAGCCAGCGACGATTGATGAACTTTGTACGAATAAGAAAACCGTCGAAATTGGGTTCAGCGTCTGGACTTTTGCAAGCGTGCCCGTGGTAGCCATGCAAACGAAATCGAGTTTCATACATAATGGCATCAAATGTACTTTCACAGGAATAAAGAATTTCATTGATATCCAAAACCGTTTTTGTGTTATTTAAAAAAAACTTTTGTAGCGCTCTTTTTGAAAAACCCGATAAAAATCTTCAAAAAAGAAATTTTTTATTCAAGGGCGAAAAACGTGTAAAGTTTTGTTTTTTTTTAAGTAATGATGTTTGTGTATATATTTTGATATAATATTGTGTTAACTTTTTGGAAAAAAATTAATTCTTAAAAAATCAATGCTGCGGAGTGCGGAGGGACTTCCTTGGTCCAAGAAGAATGGTACATGTCCCTACATGTATACAATGAATGGACTCATGTTGTTCCCCTGGGCCCCTTTTATAGCAAAACATTTCCAAAAAGCAAAATATATTCTATTGAACGTTTTATTTAAATACTTCTTCTATCAAAAAGTCTATAATAATATTTGTAAATTCAAATAAAGTGCGGGTATTCGAACTTTTATAACCAAATATAATTCCTTGTCACTGTTCTACCTGCAATTTAATTTATGTAAATATGTACCTAAATCTATTGTTATAAAATCCAAGGCTATGGCTTTATCTTAAAAATAGACATGCACATACCTATGTATAATATGTGAGTATAGGTAGGTACCTATAAACATTTTTTTTGAAGAAGTATACAGTTTATTTATATTTTGTTTAAGTTTTATTTAAACTTTATAAAATTAGTTTGTAAATTTACCAAAAGTAGGAAAGGAATGATTAACACCTTTTGTTTGATGGGTTTTGACACATACTCAAATCAACTTCTTTGTAAGCTGTAAGGAAAACAAAATAAAAAGTTATATTTTATTGTGTATTTAAATGTAAAATAATTTAACCTCCAGAGCTCCTGCAATTTGTCGATTTGAAATCGCAGCCATTGGAAAATTGTTTATAACAATTTCCATTAAAACCACATTTAGGATCATAGTTCAAAGGGCAGATGTCTGAACATTTCCGTTGTCCATTAGATATACCGAAAATGGTCACTTAAATAAATTTAGTTATAATTTTATTTATATTTTTGTCTTTAATGTAATGTATATAGGTTAACAAGAGTCTTACTTAATACAAATACGATGAATAGTGCAATCTTCATTGTTTAAAATATTTTATTATTAATATTTTTCCTAAATTCTATTGCAGACTAAGTTTATGACACGAGTTGATGCGGTTTTTATAGTAGTCGAGATTGTGTGAATTCTAAAAAAGGGGGTTTTAGCATTATCTGTCCATTGCAAATAAAAAAATGAAGCTCTTGAGATGATGAGCTTTAATTACACCCAAACCTCAGTATGGGTGTCAATTTAACGATATGATGTGAACAAAAAATAATTTTAAAAATCAACAGATTTATAAAAGAATGTAAACAACTATTCTTCTTGGTAATTTGAGCAAATGAAAAATGTATGACAGTGACAATAGAGGAGGGAAGCAAGTGCGTATCGAGAATCTGAGTTAGGGAGTGAACTGGGGTTGATGGGTATCTTATGCAAATTAATGTTGTTTTCCATGGGACATCCAGAAGCATTCAGAAGAGTCTTCTGAAACCTTTTCATTAGCACAAAAATCTTTTTCTGACTATTTTGAAAGGAAAATTTCACTTCTCAATTTGAAATCAGAAAAGGCGCGGATACGGTAGGGGGGGCAATGGGTGATTTTGTCCCTTTCGTGTATGGGTTTTTTAGAGCTTCCGTATTATCAAACGATGAGTACGAATCCGATGAAGAAGATTGGAGAGAAACAAGAAAACGACTTACTAATGCAGTCACTGCCGAAGAGAAGTTCGATGGAACTTCAACACCTGAGGGTAGTTGTCTTTGGGCGTTTTCGAATACGTCAATTTTTTTTTTGTCAATTTATCGTCATTTTTTTGATGCGAATATTGTTATCGTCAAATTTGCAACCGTTCTGTTTGCACAAACTCTTTTTGATGAACGTCATTCAATTTTCTTGCAAACGCATTTAAAGTTTACGAACGCATGTTCTCTGGTTTCTCAATATTTTTGTCATCAACTCGATTTTCTTACTACAGAATTGCATCATAGATTCTGTTTTTGAACATGTGACATGTGTTAGCAAACTGCATTATCGAACCCAATGTAAATGTAATGCAGTAAAAATGGTTTTTGCGTTTTCGAACAGAAGACTGTTGTAGTTTGCGTTTGAAAACATTCTGCAAATGCACTTTTGATGTAAATGACTTTTTCGATAACGGCCTTTAACTGGCAAGGCCCTTGCCCGAATTATACTGTCCCATATAAAAAAGACTCGCACGTCATGTTGTGTGGGAATAGGAGCATACCAATGTGCCATAATTCTTTTCAAAAGTCCAGGTGGTGTTGCGAAGATCCAGAGGGAATTTTAAAACATTGTACAGACTCCATGTGACAGAAATCTTTTTCTTGAAATTATTGGTCCATCGAAAAGTTTATGAACAAGAGTGGACATTTTCACTTTTGGTACTTTTTCATTTTTTTTTTGTATCGAGTCTTGAACCCTGAATTCTATCGATTGCTAATGGGATTAAGTCAAGAATAATAAAATCTACATATCAATTTAAATTCAACTTGAAAAAGTACTTTCGGGACAAGGGATGACATGTTTTAATTTTTATACAAAAAATATAAATCATTTATGTAGTATTAGAAATAAAATATCCCGTCGAAATAAAAGAGCTGATATTGGAAAAAAGATTAGCTCGAAGAAAATGGCAAGCTTCGAGATTTCCAGGTGATAAGGCCGTTTTTAACCGTCTTAGCTTACTAAAACAAGATTCTGTGAGTTTAAAAATGATTCATCTCTTAGTAGATTTCTGAAAAGACTGACGGTTGATGCTTCTACTGAATACTCCTTATACATATATGCAGCTAAGCGCCTTAAAAGACCGCAGACACAAAACCCGAAAGTAAAATCTCAAGATGGTAAATGGATCGGAAATCCGAACCAAAAGGCCATTCCCAGCAAATACAGTTACAGATCCCTTACAGTTTTTTTAATAGAAATTACGAATATGAAATTCCTTTTTTCACGCTCAAAGAAGTAGGAAGCATATGGGTCAACATAGTTTGTCTAACAAAAAATCACCAGGGTACGATTTAATAACTGCTCATGTTTTGAAAGAAATGGCTTCAATAGCCTTCAAAAAACTCCAATTTATAATAAATGCATGCCTTAAGCTAAGATATATGTCACATCATAGGAAAATTGCAGAAGTCATTGTTATACCTAATCACGGTAAGTCACCAACAGAAGTAATATCTTATAGACCTATATCGCTTATACCAATCATGGCAAAAGTTTTCGAAAAACTTATCCTGAAAGGGCTAAGCAAAATAATAGAAGAAAGAAGACTAATTCCGAGCCATCAGTTTGGATTTAGAAATAAACATTCCACGATAGACTAAGTGTACCTGATTACGGATGTTGTGGAAAAGGCACTTGAAGAAAATCAAATCGGCTACATTCTTAGATGTTACTCAAGGTTTGCCACTTGGGACCTCAATACAAACTGCATAAGGACCTTCCCAGGTAGTACTACGATATACTGAAATTCTACATTATAAACCGACCCTTTAGAGTACGGTACGACCCAAATTACTCGGAACTAAAGAAAATTGAAGCCGGTGTACCACAAGGAAATGTCCTAGGACCAACCCTGTTTCTTTTATATACAAGGGATATTCCAATGAACATTAACGCTATCATGGCCGCCTTTGCTGATGATACTGCAATATTGGTGCAAGATAAATCCGTTGCAAAGGCTACACAAAATCTGCAAAATGCAGTCGATAAAGTTAGTGATTGGACGCAAAAATAGCGAATCAAACTAAATGAAACAAAATCGACGCATATAAACTTTACAAACAAAAAAATAAACAATGTTCCAATTCTTGTAAACAGTACAGCAGTACCTTACTCCAATACTGCCAAATACCTTCGAATGACTTTGGATGCGAAGTTTAAATGGAAAGAGCACATCAAAAAGAAAAGAGAAGAACTAAACTTGAAGTACAGAAAAATGTGCTGGTTACTAGGAAAGAACTTTGACCTATCTATCCAGAACAAAGTAATGTTATATAAGCAGGTATTGAAAAATAAAATAAATGCTGAACCAATCCAAAAATTCCAAAGCAAAGTCCTTCGTGGAATAATAAATGCCCTTTAGTATATACGAAATTGAAATGGTTAAAGAAGAGGTTAAAAAACACGCTATATGACACAACGCAGCGACTGCAAAATTATACAAATGGAGACCGTCTTAAATGTACGAGACAATGTTCGGATATTAAGAAGAATTGTAAGAGCCCCACACTAGATACTCGGTACCGATTCTTCTCATAGGAGAAGTTGTTGAGTGAAAGCAACACAATTATTGCTTTTGTAGTACGTTCAACAGCACTGGTTACGATACGAGGGAAAATGAAAGCGGAAAAACGAGCGGAATTGACATTGACATTGTGAGGTGAATGCAAGTAATTCACTGTGTTTCTGTGCATATATGCACTGGAGGTACCTTCCAGTATTGCCCCCCCAAGCTATGAAAAATGTAATGTTTTGAATTATTTAAATGTTTTAAAATGCAGTGGTACTGTTATACTGTTTTTGGATTATAAATTAAAAAAAAATAAGTAAAAAAAAATTACTCATGGTTTTTTTCTCATAACTCTCATTACTTTATTTGATGCTTTTCACTTATTTTTAGAATTTCGCTTAGACTTTGAATAATTTCATTCCAGCAAAACAATTTGATTCTTGGTTAAGAAATATAAAATTAAAAATTGCATGAAATAGAAAATTATCTTTGATTTATTTGAAATTAAATAAGAGCTTTCTACAAATATTAAAGTAGTACCTACCTCAGCAGCTACGACCTCAAAAATAGAAAAAATTTGTCCGCGGTATTACGTCTTGCTAGAAACGGACAAATCCTTCAAGAGTATACTTGTCATGAAAAGGTGCTCCATATCTACCCGCTCGGACTCGGCACAAAATTGTTGGTCCCCTCCATTCCTGCCAATAATCCGCACAAAGGAATAGTCGAGAGTTGTAAGTCATAAGGCCCTGATTCTCCACAAGCTGTTTCGCCACCAAACTTATTTATTTAATTTTACAAATATTTTATTTAAACATGAAAATATTTTATCATTTCATGAAAATGCAGGGGTTCTGAAATATTTTACGAATGTACGTAGTGACTTTCTAAACAAAAAAAATAATTGCAGCAAAAAAGCTACAGTAGTAGTATGGGGGCAACACTGGTATATAGCATGCTTGAGTGCTTGATCCACTGTTGGTACCTTTAACCTTCTCTGTGTACCTCATTTTCTTCAAAGTCCGAACTTTTCCGTAATTTTGTTTTTTTGTTTTTTTGCAGTGTTACCAGATTTTTTGCAAAATACATACTATCCTCCTAAAAAAAATAATAACAAAATACCTAAAAAACAAAAAAAAAAAATGTTTAACTTAATTAAATTTTTAATTTTTTTCTCAAGAACTTTTGTTGAAGATTCCTGATTTGAATTCTATTTTACAGTTAAATAAATTTCCATATTTTTTTTTTAACGACACCGAATACTATTGACGAGATCCAAGAATCTGCAATCGTCATTGTCGGCGAGAATAAATCGATCTATGGATTTTTAAACAATATTTAAACATTAATTTTAAATAGTTTACTTATTTGTATATTAGTCATTCTTACCTTCTACTCTTGCTTTACAATTCCAATCATCGAATTTACATGGATTGCCAAATAATGCCGTGCACCTTCGACTTATGGCACAAACTGGATTAATCAATGTTGTACAAAAGTCAGGGCATCTTAAATTTCTCGATGGAAACAATGGGAATGTAGGTTCAGAAGCAGCTAACACGAATACTACTATTTTTAACAAAAGTTATTTTTATATTTTTTCGAAATTAAGTTTAACTTACATGCCAATGATACAGATATAATTAAGAACTTCATTCTGATAACTGTTAAGTTAGACTATGTGTTCAAAACTGATTTAATGTGTTAACTAGCATCTTTTATATTTCAGGTGCGTGAATTTTGTTTTTGTTTTATTGTTACTTATTGCCGAATACAAAATTATTCTTTGAATAACAATTAAAAGTAGAACACATTACCAAATTTTCTCATAGATAAACAAACAGAAAATAAGATAACTGTTATTAACTGTTGTGGTTGTTTTTGTTGTAGATCTTGGAAAAATTCTCAGAATAAAGCTATTCGCATTGAAACAAATATAAAGTAAATATTTAATATTTAAATTATAAAGAAAATAATCGTATGATAAAAATATGTCATCGTCTTTTATATTCATGTACATGATTTTGTATCATAATATGTGTTGGGTTAATAACTAAAATTAAACTCGTGCGTTTACTTTCTGGGCTGAGAGTTTAGTATATAAAGTTGCCCACCTAGAAAAACAATCTAGTTTTTTTAACGAGGCCCTAGAAAGTTTTACATTGATTCTAACTAGAGAAGGTAAATATCGACACACTTGATGATAACTTGCTGACGATAACTTGTTATTTTTTCAGGTTGATAGGATTGACATTTTTCAAAAATTAAAAATGGCTATTTGGGATAGCTTACAAAAAAATATACATAGTAACGAAGTTCTAAAAGCAAAAGTTCTGAATGATAAAGATTTGAAAAATCCAAGTTCTGAAAGATAAACTAGTTTGTAAAATTAATAGTAGGGTCCTTGAAAAAATAAATATATTTTCTGGACTAATTTTGGGTCGTTGAACACGAAAATGTAAATTATTTTTTCAGCTGTTTTTTTCAGATACTGGCATAAAACTCGTTAACGGTTTAGCTTACTTATAAAATGAATATTTTCTGAATTTTCTAATATTTCTTGTTCCGACAATTCCGACTGCTTATGTAAGTCGGATTGAAATTAATTCAGTTACAGGCACTGAAAGTTTGAAAAACAAGTATTTTTGAAAATTTTTTAGTTTTTGGTTTCTCCATATGGGTAGAAAAAAAAATATTTTAAATAGTTTTAAGAACTCAAGTGAAATATAATTATTTTAAGATGCATTTGAGCCAAAGTTTGCCAAAAAAATTTAGGTGGTATAAGATAATAAGTGAAAGAAAGCAATTTCAATTTTTTTCAAATAAAGTCAAATAAATGTACAGGGTGTCCGCCGGGAAGGTATACTACTTTGCTTTTCCGCCATTTTGGTAAAAAAATAGTCTTGACAGTTCATATTTGGCAGTCGTGAAGTAGACTCGTAGCAAATTTATTATGGAAAAATATTCATTAAACGAACGTGTTTTAATCGTTAAACCATTTTATCAAAATCAATCATCGATTACTTTGACGATGAGAAAGTTGCGTGAAATTTTTGGGAGAATCAACGTGCCAACCAAACGCAATATTTATTGTGTAGTGAATGATTTCGAAGAAAGAGGGTCTGTAGGTGATAGGCCCAAGCTAGACGACAACGTACTGCAAGATCGGCTGAAAAAATTACTGCTGCTCAAGGAAGTGTTCAAAACAATCCATTAATCTCAATTCGATGCCCGCCGTGCTCAGGGGCTGGGACATCAAAGAACAACTTTGAAAACTTTTAAATGCCACACTGCCACTGCATGCTTTGGGCTTGATTAACATGTAGTATCAACAAGACGGTGCCACATCACATACAGCCAGGATTACAATGGAACTACTTATTTCAAAAAATGGTGATATTGATTGGCCTCCACGGTCACCTGATTTGACTGCTCCCGACTTCTTTTTGTGGGGATATCTGAAAACCAAAGTTTATGCAAATAAACCAGAAACGCTTGAGCAACTCAAACAAAATATTCATGATGAAATTAATGAAATACCGCGTGAAATGTGTGAGAATGTAATGAAAAATTTGCTCAAAAAGGCTCGCATTCGTCAGACTAACAGAGGCGGACATTTAGCTGATATTGTATTCCATACATAATTGCTGACATTAAATAAAACATTTATCAATATAAAATCCATTCTCTTTGATTTAATCAAAAATTATAAACAAACAAAGTAGTATACCTTCCCGGCGGACACCCTGTATATTAAAGTGTCTGCTATTTCCAAAAACTCATTTTTTAATATCAGAAACCCCTAAAATCAAAATTGTATGCCGTATGCCCTAAAACAAAGTTTTTGACCAAAAAATTTGTATCTAAGGTGATAAATCCACCATTTCTTGTTCATGTTTGTATGGGTTATATTTTTAGGCATGCTTAAAACTAAGAGAATGGTCACACTGACCACTTTTCAATATATATTATTGGTATAACTTAGAATCCAAGCCGAATTTGACAGTTTTACACTTAAAACTTTTTGTTCAAAATTATTTTTCCAATTGGAATTCCAAGAGAAGTTACCAGACAAGTTGTTCCTCAAACGAACGTATTCAATATTGCAAACAAATGACGTATCACGTATCACGTATCACGCTTTGGGGGAACTCAAAACAGAAGTTTAAACGCTCTGGTACATCAGCCAGGTACCAAAGCCCCTAGTGGCAAATAACTTAGTAGGCACAAAAATGCTCTACCACATCAGCAGGTATAACGCCCCTGGTGGCACTAAAAACAACAGGCTGGACTATCTCTTCTACCTAACTCAGCGTTGTTAGGTCTTGAACAAGTTCGATATCCCAATTTTGAAATTTTTGTAGCCCAAAATCGGAACCGAAATATTAGCCCCAATAGTAGCCCAAAACAATAACAAAAGTGTTCCCATAACTTCAATCACAATTTATTTTTATTTAAAAAAAAAAAGAAAATAAATTTTTTGCTCACAAATTAGAAAATAACAGTTCCACTCGTAAAACAAAATTAAAATTTTCTAAATAATTTTCCACCTATTCTGTGCATAATATTGAATAATGTTCAAGGCAAAAAATGTTTGCTTTTGCCTAAGTTACCCGTTGAGTCAATAATTTATCCTTAATTACTCGTAATAAACCGTAAGTCTACAAATGGGAAAACAATTATTTTTGCATCAAAAAATGAATGAAATAAAGGTGGTGCCAAATTGTAGAATGTTTAAAGAGTATGTTTAGGGGAAGGGGAAAGTCTTTTATTTATAATTTGATACGAAAACACAATATCGCGCAAGATAAGATTATTTTGATGATTGGGCTGTCATACTGAAATTGTTGCTGGCAATTTCGAAAAAAGATAGCCCAATTTCCGATTAATAGCCCAATCTGAAAAGCCTGACCTTACTTTGTACTTCAAATCTATTTTTGCTGTCTCACTGTGTGTGATAAAAAGTAAAAAGGTAGCCGCGCCGCTGCTGCATAGAAGAACCAGAATTGTTCGTAGGCTATACGAACAGAAGAGTAAAGAGGAACAGCGGCTTCTCAGAAGGAAAAAGAAGGAACATGAGAAGCACGCGATGTAGGAATTAGAGAGAGGATTTTACAGGAATGAAGTTTGAAAGTTTCTGCATTTCTGCAAATTGTATAACGGCGATGACGAATCTAATTCCGCTCCCATGCAGATTGCATCATTCAACTTGGAGGACGTGACGCACGTAGCCTTATCTAAACTTAATTTTAATAAAGCTGCAGGAGCTTATGGCCTTGCTTCTGAGCTGTTCAAAGCCACTGGGCACGAATTGTTTAAGAGTATGCATCAGCTCATCTGCAAAATATGATCGCAAGAGAGCTTGCCCGATGAAACTTGGGATTTTTTGCTCAATTGGAAATTAATTTTTCCACACCATGTTGGGCCCAAAAACAAGCATTTTCGAAAACTGATAGTTTTTGAAATCTCAATATCTTTTTATTGGAGCCTCGTATCGAAAAAGTCCTCATAATATGATGAATATGAATATATGAGTAATGAATGAATATGAATAATGAGGATAAATAATTTTTCAAAAACTTTGCCATTTAAGAGAAAAAGTCAAAATACCGTTATTTTTATTTTTCGTCCAGTTTATACATATAAAAAATAATATCTTTTTACTGACTGCAAACAAAAAAAACTTTTATTTAACCTTATAGAAGGTTAAACAACCTACAAACTACGTTGAAATAAAATTTCTAACATTTACCGTTTAAAAGTGGTAAACGGAAAATCTTTACTTTCTATTCTTTACCTCTTTGAAGTAACAATGTCTTGTAACCTGTCACTTGTATTTAAGAAAGTGTTTTAACATTTTTTTAGATAACATTACAATCTATAAACTGAGCATAAATTATTTAATGAAAACTTCTTTATTTAAAAGTTAAAAGCAAAAATCTGAAATCTTGGGTTTTTGACGAAATTTTTCATAATATAAATAAATTATATCTTTTAAATTATCACATTTAGAAAAAATAATCTATTTTTTTTGAATAGATGTTAACATAATGTACAAACTGTACACACAAATGTTTTTGATTACACTCACGATTTCTGAGTTATACGAAAAAAGTGATATTTTCGTCAACTTACATTTTTTGAAACGCCGATATCTTCTTACTTATCAGTCGGAGAAAAAAAAGTGTTAAAACATGTTTTGTAGAGAATCATATTATCTACAAGTTATGTATATATTTACTGCTTCTTAAAACTATTTACCGTTCCAAAGTTATACGCGAAAAACTAATATTTTCGACATTTGAAGGTGAATAACTTTTAACGCAAGCCAGATTCGTCTGTAGACTTTTGCATATGTATTCCTTATCCACAAATACAAATAAAAAATTTAAAAATCTTCACTTGAAATTTTTCCGCAGTGAAAGTACATTTTTCCTGGGCTATACTTTACAGCCCTAAACAGAAAAAATTCAGAAAAAAAACAAAGTTCTTGAAAAAATAAGTTCTGAAAAATCAAAGTTCTGCAGAGACATCATTATAAAAGGCAGTTTAGAAATAGTCATATGGGTCATAAGTCCACAAACAAAAAATCTTTTGGTTTGAGGACTTATTTTTATTTCAGAACCTTGTCATTCAAAAATTATACCTTCGTCCAGAACTTTTATTTTAAGAAATAAAACGGGTTTCCTCTCAACATTAAATTGAATGCGCGAGAAATAAAAATGGCTGTTTGTGTGACTTTCATTTGCATAAAAAGTAACGAGTTCACTTGAGGACAAATATTGACTTTTGACATAAGTGAAGGGGAACAGAATTGACCATTTCCATTTGATTTTGGCAGGTATACATAGAAACGAAAACGCTTTTTTTTTTTGTGGTTATTTTCCCGTGGGTAGGTGCAAAACCTGCATCAGGCTCAATGAGGACCGAAAAACACGTGCTCATAGGTGTGTGAGATTCTTACTACACTAAAACTACCTCCACTTCCCGATTGCAACTAAGTTGAAACTTATCTAGCAATTTATTTTTAACGAAGTTAAGTAACGTGTTCCAGGTTACTTTCCGGTGAAAGTTCCTGCTTAATCCGCGATTTTAAAGCGGTTTTCTGTTCACCGCACCAAGTTGGAAGGTTTTGTTCTTCGCAGGCGGAAGACTTAATTTGACTCGTCAAGAATGTCAATAATCGTTGAATTAGCGTGTTCTAATAGTCGATTTCTAGGTTTTCGCGCGAAACTTTTTATTTCGTCCCGGACCGTAGGAATCCCGAGAGTTGTATACCATAAGTCTAAACAGGTTTAAGAACCTGTTGTTATAAAATTAATTTATTTTCAATACTAAGCTTTGAATATTTACCGAGTAACCAGTTCTTATCTCTTAATTTACTTTTTAGTTCTTCGCATTTCTTTTTCACGTGCGACTTCCATTTTAATTTCGCGTCTAGAGTCATTCCCAGATACTTTGCCTCATTTGCAAATGGAACACGAGCGGTATTCAGAAAGACGGGTAATCTATTTATTTTTTTATACTTAAAGTCCACGTAGCCTGACTTTTGTTCATTGAGCGCTATTCGCCATGTTTTCGTCCACTCATTAACATTATGAAGAGCATTTTGTAATTTAATTGTAGCTTCGCTAATCGTTTTGCCTACTGCTAGTATTGCAGTATCATCAGCAAACGTGGCTACAATAGTGTCATCTGTTTGAGGTATATCGCGTGTAAATAAAAGGTACAGAACTGGACCTAATACACTTCTTTGTGGTACCCCAGCCACTATTTCTTTGAAATCAGAATAGTCATTTCCGTGTCTTACACGAAAAAGTCTTTCATTTAGATATCAATTTAGAATGTTGTAAAGTCCTTCAGGCAGAACTTGTCTTAATTTGAATTTGAGGCCTTCGTGCCACACCTTGTCAAACGCCTGCGACACGTCCAAAAAGACAGTCGAACAGATTTTCTTTTCTTCAAGAGCTCTTTCAATAACGTCAGTAATTCTATGCACTTGATCAATTGTCGAATGCTTGCTTCTAAATCCGAACTGATGTTCAGGTATTAATTGTTTTTCTTCTATTATCGGTTGCAGGCGCAGGAGTAGTATTCTTTCAAAAACTTTTGACATTATTGGTAGAAGCATTATAGATAGAAGAAGAAAACGCTAATGACATAACCTATATATAATGTGTATCCATGACGCTGTTTGCATTGGGAAGATTGAGACTGGTCTCACGGCAGTTTCTTGACAAGATAAGTGAGGACGTCAGGAACCCGTCACTTTTCTTCCTCTCCCAATCTAAAGAGGGTCTATGAGCCTGATTGGATTGGGAAAATTGAGTCCGGGCTCGTGAGTCTCATTGTATCTACATTCTAAAATTTTAGGTGCCTCAAAACACATAGAAACAACAACAACTTCAATGCTTCACACATTGAAACAACAACAAATGAGACTCATGAGCCCAGTGTTCATATTTTGTTCATGCCTCACAACATCCCTGACCCCCACTTCTCTTGTCCAGAAACTACCGTCAAACCGGTTTCAATATCCCCAATCTAAACAGCGTCTATTGTGTACCTATGACAATAAAAAAAACTAATATAAAATAAAACCCGAATACTTTCTTACTTAAAAATTAATACATTTTTTATTATATTGATTCAAAGATGTTATACAATTATACAGCTAAAAGTGACCAAACGCCTTTTTTCACATGGCAATAATAGATAAGCGTAGTCATTAACACCAAATCATTAAACATAGTTTAAGTATACCTATATTACGTATAGTAAACCCGATGCGATGCATTTAACGAAAACTTACTAAAATCAAAAATTTAACTTACGCAAAAGTTAATTGAGTATTTTTATCACAAAACTTATCATTCAAAAAAAGCGCATCACTTTTTAAATTAAAAGTATAGTTAAAGACACAATAATATTTACAAACAGGTAGTTTTCTTCTTTTTTTTTTGTTTCTTAATTTTAAATAAAAAGGAATGAATTTTTCTATATGAAGGAAATTCACTACAATGGCCCGTAAATTGGTTCGGAATAAAATACTGCTGGTACTCCAACTCCAAATGGTTCAGGCGGTGGTCTTGGTGTGGGCATTCTTTTCGAGTGTTTTTTGTATCTGCAAGAATACAAATTTTATATAAAAAAAAAAAATTAATATTGTTTAATTCTAAAGCTTACTTTTTTGCCGAACAACAAGCAGTACATGTGGCTATAATAGCTGCTATTCCAATGAACGCGGCTATTATTACCAGCCAAGTTCCAGGTGATGACATAAGACTGGCTGTAGCAACAAGCCTCCTAACCGAGCATGGCTCCACTTGACTCACACCGAATTCGACGTAAGTATCGAAGAGTTCCTGTTTCAGCTTATTCGAGTCCATAAGCTTTTGCATTTCAATCAACGGTATAGCTACTCCATTTCTAAATATTTGAAAGCAAGAGCTGGTTGAGGTGAAGTCCAAACTCATGTCCGGCCTAGTTAGTACTTGAGTGTCGAGAATATGTATCTCCAAGTGCATTGGCTTCAGCTTCTTCTGAAGCTGCTCTTGGAAAGGTTGAATGATACCCTGAATCTCACCTGGTGGGCGAGCAAAGACAAATTTCAACAACGACTTGTCACGTATGACAAAAACTTTGAGGTTATTAAACGTGTGTCGTTTAACATTGTCGGAATTATTAGCTCGAATACGTAGCTGGAAGTATCCATCCACATAGTTCGTAAAAGACCCCCCTGTTCGAAGTTCACCTGTCTTGTTATTGAGAGTAAATAAGCTACCAACTGATTTCTGAGACATATTTTTCGCTCTTTTATAGAATTGCGGTACAAAAGTAACATTGTCAATGATCAAAATAATTGGAGGCGCTTCAGCATCTATATCAGTGGCATGAATTGTAGCTATAACTGTATCGATTGGGACATTTATACGAATACCAACAGAGGGATTTTTTCTTCCAAATTGCGGTAAATTATCATCGACATCTTGAATTTTTATTTGAACACGTATCTCAGATAAGTCATATGGATCGTAGGGAGCATTTGATGATCCCAATGATGGTTTCGTGTTATATTTAAAACATTTTATTGTTATTGTGAAGGATTCGACAATCTCACGATCTATTTCTCGAGTTGTACGTATCAAAGCCATGCTGTCGTTGGTTCTTTCCACTTCAAAAACATTATCGTCATTGCCATTAGTGATAATATAATCGATGTATCCATTTTCTCCGATATCCTCATCAGTAGCAGTTATATTTCCCACTATCGTTCCGATTGGCTCACCTTCAAGAACTGCCATTTCAAGTGGTTGGTCGTTCTGAAAAATGTACAAAACAAAAAAAAACGGTTTTACTATTTTTGTTTCAAGTTCCTTTCTTTTTTTGAAGTGAAATTTATTTAAGAAGGCTCTAGGATCACGAGAGTGACATTATGACATTTATTTTTAGGTATGGAAGGAGTTAAAAAAATCAATCAAATTGAAAGAAAAAAAACGTTGTTTAGTGTAAACTATTCGAAAAAAGTCAATATTGTTTCCTTTTTTAGCCGATAACATTAGTTCTATTGGTCGGATGTTAAAAGTTAAAAGTTTAAAAATCGAGAGAAAATCATAGGCTACATTTTGGCATACAGATTTACTTATAAGTTCCAAATAATTTTTATACTTTTAGAAGGTTAAGATCAAATTTTTTTCGAAATATCCAAAAGTTGGTGAAACAATTTAGTGTTTTGATACAACACCCTGCCTTTAATATAGCAGATGTACCTACAAAAATTATTTCGTAGCAAGTGTCAGTAGAGGTAATTTTCAAGAATTTCGACAGGAAAGGACTTTTATGAGTTAACTTCTCGATTTAGTTCCAGTCAGTGCAATTTAAAAAAATAATTTTTCATAGCATGTTCGAAGTTTGTTTCAAAAACATATCATTTTATTTTTGTTTCTTATTTTTTTGCTATTCAGTTAAGAATAAGTTAGATTCTATTTGATTTCCCCATATTCTGTTCTACAAGACAGTCAGTTAATGTGTTTTTTTTCCTAGGAAAAGAAGACCAAAAACCTTTTTTCCTTAAAAAATAATTAAAAAAGCCTATTTTTTGTCAGGCTTTCTTTCGAGCATTTTCCTATTTATTCTTGTGTGATTTTGAGAAATTTTAAAATAATGCACATTCGGGAAAAATACTTTATACTTGTTTTGAACAGAGATTTTCACGTTTTCGTATTTTTTAAAATATTTTTGTGGCGAAAACGCCTCAAGTAGCCAAACTTGCGTAACGATTGACAACTTAAAAGAAGTTTGTGGGAAGTTTTATTAAAAAAAAAACAAGCAACTGGCTGATGGCTCTGAAACCGAAAGGCAGGCTTTTCGAAGCAGCGAACGTAACCTAGTCACTGAAGCACAGGGAATAATAAATGTATTTAAGCATAGTTTTCCAGCAGCTGCTAACTAAGCATATTGAGCATAATGTAGAGCTAGAAATCGGAGAAATCCAGTGAACGAAGACACAGTACCACCACTTAGAATAAAAGAGGTAAAAGGCCAAAGATCTGATGGTTAACCAGCGCACGGAGGGGATGTGTTCCAAGGGTTCATACATCAACTCATCAACCAAGTTTGGGTGGAAGAACGTGTACCCGATGACTGGTCCATCAGCTTCAAATGTGCCATCTTCAAGAAAAGGTTATATCGGGTTGTTCCATAAGAGCGCTACAAAAGTTTTTTTTAATAAAACAAAAACGGTTTTGGATATTAACGAAATTCTTTATTCCTGTGAAAGTACGATTGATGCCATTATGTATGGAACTCGATTTCTTTTGCATGGCCACCACGGGCACGCTTGAAGAAGTCCAGACGCTGAACCCAATTTTCGACGGTTTTCAAGCATAAATCGGCCGATACTGCTGCAATTTCACGTTCGATATTCGTACGAAGTTCATCAATCGTCGCTGGCTTGTAGGCATATACCATAGACTTGACGTAGCCCCACAGGAAATAGTCTAACGGCGTCAAATCGCACGACCGAGGCGGCCAAGTGAGTGGACTATTTCGTGAGATAACACGTTCTCCAAACTTGGTTTCCAATAAATTGATTGTGACATTCGCTGTGTGGCTTGTGGCCGCGTCCTGTTGGAACCACATGTCCTCCAAGTCCATATCATCCAATTGGGGCTAAAAATATTGGTTATCATTGAACGGTAGCGATCCCCATTCACAGTAACGTGCTGGTCTCGATCATGACGGAAGAAGTACGGCCCAATGACGCCGCCGGCCCATAAACCACACCAAACCGTAATTTTTTGGGATGCCCTGATGACTCATGGAGTACGTGTGGATTGCTGCCTGACCAATACCGCATATTTTGTTTATTGACGAAGCCATTCAGCCAGAAATGAGCCTCATCGCTGAAGATGATCATTCGATGAAAATCCGAATCATTTTCAAGTTGTTGCTCAGCCCAATTCACGAACATGCGACGCTTTCGGGTGGTCAAGCGGCTTCAGTTCTTGCGTCAATCTAATCTTGTAAGGATGTAGGTCAAGATCTTTTCGCAAAATTCGCCACAACGACGTCACAGACATGCCCAACGCTTGAGAACGACGTGTGAGAGACACATTTGGGCTTTCTGCAACTGAAGCATCAGCGGCAGCAATATTCTCGACACTACGGGCACTTCTTTGTCTCACTGGCACGGGAAAATTTTGTACTGTGCCTGTGGATTCAAATTTTTCCACTAGACACTCAATTGTTGACCTGCTAGGACGATTATGACGACCATAAATTGGAGGTAGCGCTCTTAACGTTGAGGCCACTGACTCCGAATTTCGGTTGTAAATTTTAATAATTTCGACTCGTTGTTGGCACGTTTATCTTTCCATCATGAAATGGCAAACCTTACTGAAGAGAAATGTCAAAAGAGTGGCAAGAAATATGGCGTCGTTTGCTGTCCATGTCGCTCTACTTTTGTAGCGTCCCGTTTGAAAAACCCTTTATTTTATCCTGCAAGATCGACCAAATTTTTACTCTCAGGTGAATATTTGCAAAAGACCAATGAATTTCAGGTTGAGACTCTCAATAAATTCATCGATTTCTAAGCAGCCAGGAATTCTGGTGATGGCTAAAGTTGTAATCCTGGGAAAACTGATCCAGTTCTTTCGTGTGACATGGGGAATACGCGATGCAATGTGCATCTACGGAAAAGCTGCTCTGTACTATTCCAAATATGCACAGGGTTTCAGCAAGAAGATGAGCTACCATGAGAAAACTGAAGGCACTATTTTCAAGATAGCTGATGATATCGCTTTAAGAAAATTCTCCGTTTTAGTTTTTGTCCCGTCTGCTTAGATAGGGAATGGAGAAGAAGGTTAAAAAATAAATTGTATGGGCTGTAAAGCAACACCGATCTAACTACAAATGTGAAAATTTAAGGACTGAGGTGGCTGGGTCACTTAGAGCGAATGAAAATCAATGCTCCGGCCCGATAAGCCTTTGAATCCAACCCCATGGGACGGCTCTTTGAAGGAGGGCAGCGTAGCCAGTGGTATACCTAGGTGAAAAAGAACCTCAACCAACGTGAAACTGGAGACATCTGTCTAGAAACTGAGCCAGCTGGAAGAATCTTGGTGGTTGAGGCACTAGTCCACCCCAGACTGTAGCGCCACCTAATGTTAGTAAAGTTAGATGATATTGACACCAAAGGCCACTCTCAATAGGCCATTGTAAAGGCTTTGGAACTTATTGCCTTAGAAGCAGGCCAGGACCAAATATATGCCATTAAAAAACAATCAAAGACCTATCAACTGGCTAGGACAAAATGTCACTGTTGATAGCAACAACTTTGAATTAAATTTAATTGAAACCGGTGCTTCTTCGATCTGGCACATCAAATAGTATCAAAACTCTTCATACGAAAGACGGAGTGCTCGCTCTACCAAACTTTCACACTGCCAGTCCTGCTTTATGGAGCCGATTATTGGACGATAATTAGAAAAAGAGGAGCTGATACTTGGCTCTTTTGAAGAAAAATTCTTGGAAGGATATTTGATCCTGTTTGCAAGGAGGGCGAATGGAGAAAAAAATACAACCGTGCACTCAATGAGCTGTATCAAGATGTGGATATGGTCCCGAAAATCAAAACATGTCGACTACATTGGCTCTGCCACATGGATCGAATGGACAATAATAACGTTCCAGCAAAGAGAAACTTTGAATCCCAGCTCCCAGCTTCGAGAGAATGTAGAAGACCAGTCCATCACAGATATCAGAAGGCTTGGGTCTTGATGACTGGAAGCAGCGTGCTTGGGATTGCATGCGATGAAACCTACCGTGTCTTAAGCTGCTGAGTACTGATAAATATTTTAACTCTAACTAATTTTATAAAATCAAAAAAATTCACAAAGAAACTACATTAAACTATTCTTTTTTACTTACAAATTCTCTTTCAAACTTCGGCTCATGATCATCGACATCCAAAACATTAATTTTCAATATTCTCGTTGCCGACTGCCTTGGCTGTCCATTGTCAAAAACTTCCAAAATAACATTATAAATGTCCTTAGTTTCACGATCCAATGGAATTGCTGTTTTTATCCAACCAGTATTTTCGTCAATTTCAAAAGCTCCTGCATCAGCTGTATCATTTTGTATTCTATAAAAGAGTGTTCCAGATGGAGTGCTAGGACTATCTGGATCACTAGCTCTAACCTTAAATACTGGTGAATTTACTGTGGCATTCTATAAGTAAAAAGAAAAATAACTTTTCTGTTGAGGATAATATAAAGACTTCAATTTACCTCAAAAACATTTCCAAACTCTCCAATTTTTGGTGAAATAAAATATGGAATACCATCATTTGCACTAACATCACCAATATACAATGTAACTTTTACATCTGACCATAAGGATTCTTGTTTTTGAACCTGTCCTCCATTATCCTGAGCCCTAACTATCAATTCATAAGGCTCAGATCTTCCCTTGCCAGTTAGTTCTCGTTTCGTTTTGATCTCACCATTCAGGGGGTTGATTCGAAACAAACCCTTAACCTCACCTTCATCGACAAGATCATATCGAATCTCTCCACCAGGACCCTCGTCTGGGTCGTTAGCAAACACCTTAACAACAAATGATTCTTCCGGAACATTCTCTTGTATAACCGCTGTGTAATTCTTCTGAGTGAATTCAGGAGCATTATCATTTACATCGAGAATATCAATGATGAGATCCACAATACTTTGCTTGGAATCCGATGGCATTCCTGGTGAATCTTCAGCTTTAACAATTAGACGAATTTTCGAATTTTGTTCACGATCAATTGTTTGGTTGGGAGCGATGGTGATCTCTCCAGTTTCGTTATTTATATTAAAGAAAGCAGAATTTTCACCCTGCAGAGAGTACAGGACTCTATGATATCCTAGATGAACATCACGATCGTTAAGTGAAGCATCTTGATCGGTAGCATGAACTTTGATAACTTTCTCTGGATACATTTTGTTCTCGATCAGAGTTGCATGGTATGAGCTTTGTTCGAAAACCGGAGCATTATCATTGACATTTTGGACAGTGATATTAACTTTTGTAATAGTGCTTCGTGTTCCATCATCAGAAATTGCCTTAACTTGAAATTCAAATACATTTGCTGTCAGTTCTTCGTAGTCTAGACGTTTTTTAAGCATAATTTCTCCACTTCGCTGAAGAAGATTGAAAAACTCCAGATCTTCAGTATCAACAAGTTGAAAGTTACTAATGGGAAGTTGCGTTACTGGATCTTCAGCTGTGAGGGTAAATAAAATGCTTCCAATAGGCATTTCTTCCTTGACCATGACATTCACAACCGGTTTTGAACTTGTCCAGCCTTTATTTTTAAAGACCGGATTTGTGTCCTTAAACGATTGCACATAAATTGTGATCTCAGTTGTGTCTACTTGAAGTTCCTTATTGACTTCTGCATTAAGATCACGAACTTCAACTGTGAAAATTATCACTGCTGCAACATCATGCCTCAGAACTCCATTCACAAGAATATCTCCAGTTTCTGGATTGATTCGAAAGGCTTCGTTAGCATTGTAGTTGTTCCGGAGATTAGTTATGGCAACACCAGCTTTTGTTGTGGCCTTAACATAGCCCTTGATTTGATATTGTAATTTTGCATTTAAATCCTTATCAGAAGCAGTTACTTTAAGAACCCTTTCGCCAATATCTGTTCTCTCCGATACGTAACCTATGTAACTTGAGTGTTCGAACTTTGGAGGCTCATCATTGATATCTTTAATATTGACATAGACAGTTGTGGTGGCAGTTTCTGGAATTGGTATACCTGCATCAACTGCATTTACAACAATCTCAAAGTTATCCATGTTTGAATCGCGGTCTAAGCGAGCTTGTGGTGATACTTGAATGAGGCCACTTCTACAAAGATACAAAAAAAAAATGTTTAAAAAGATTTTACAAATAAACAAGGTGTCTTAATCCGGTCAGTCAGGAAACCGAATCCCGTGAGCTTTTTTGCGGAGACCTTTATTTTGTGGCTAGAATTTATTTCTTACACAAAAAGAGTGAAATTTAGCTTGAGATTAATTTTTAATTTAATCCTGTCGCTTGGATGATATTTTGAAAAATGGCGCCCAATCTGAAATCCAGCCAGGAAACCAAAATCACTACACTTTTTATCGGGAACCATATTTTTATATTTGTGATTTATTTTTGAAATGCTAGGGATGTAATTTAGCTCGGGTGTCATTGTTAAAATCCTGTCGCTTGGACACCATTTTTAAAAATGGCGCCCAATCTGTGGAAAATTGTTAATAAAAAAAACTCGTAAATTACTTGGATAATTTCTATGATCAAAATAACGATCGATGACTTTTAAGAAAGGTGTTGAGTAAACACACATTCGGGTAGAATTTCAGTGTTGCCACTTTTAAGAACATAATTTTTTATGTCAACGGCGGGAATCTCGAGTTCTTTTAATAATTTTATTATATATTTTTATGAACATGAAAAAAGATGCAGGAGCGCCTCCAGGTGCCAACCGCGTGCAGGGAAATAACAATTGATACTTAAAAAAAATAGGTTCGAGTAGACGCACCTTCGGTTAAAATTTCAAAGTTGCCACTTTTCAGGCAGAAACATACTTTTATATGTCAAAATGTGGGACTTCCCCTTTTTTGTTAATTTTAAACGTCTACACGATTTTTTTTTCACATTAAAAACAACCAAAAAAGGGGAAGTCCCACATTTTGACATCAAGAAAAAATTATGTTCCTGAAAAGTGGTTTCTCAACACCTATTTTTAAGATATCAATAGTTATTTTCCAACACGTGTTTGCCATCTGGACGTGTTTCCATCTCTTTTTTATGTTCAAAATTAATAAAAAAAAAACTGGAAATTCTATTCGTTCGTTGGCATAAAAAAGTTTATTCCAAAAAGTGACAACACTGACATTTTCCCAGAGATGCGTCTAGTAAACACACCCTTCTTTCAAGGCATCAATCGTTATTTTGAGCATGGAGTTTTTTCTAATAATTTACAAGTTTTTAAATTAACATTTCCACAGATTGGGCACCTTTTTCAAAATGGCGTCCAAGCGACAGGACTACAGCAATGATTCCCAAGTTAATTTACGTCCTTAGCATGTCAAAAGTAAATAACAATTAAAAAAATAAGTTTCAACCTAAGTGTGTAAGAAATAAGTTCCAATCATAAAAAGGTCCCCGTCAAAAAGCACATTCTTCGAATTCTAGTCCAAAGTTCTGTTAAAATTCAAAATTTCACGAACATGAAATTGTACTAGATTTGGAAAGTTCACGAGCATACATGCATAAGTACATATTTAAAAAAAAACTCACCTTTCATTGATGACAAAATTATCATTAGCACCGACAATCCTGTACCGCAGCAGTGAATCTAAGCCATCAGGGTCTAGAGCTGATACAGTTGTAACATTGAAACCGGATACTGCATTTTCCGGAATTGACACCCTGTAGCTGGGAGGTCCTATTACTGGAACGTGTTCTGTGTTTTGAAAATGACCTTTAAATATTGGCCTTTGGTTTCCTGATATGCCAACTCGGACAAGTACACGGGTAGTATTTTGAAGTGGTGGGGTACCTAAAAAACAACAATTTAAGGAATTGTTTAAATTGAACTCCATCAACTTACCATAGTCTGTAGCAGAAATAACCAATTCATACTCTCCCCGTTCAGTATCCATTGACTTAGCTGCCTTCTGAAGAGAAATTTCTCCGGTAAATTCGTTAACTTGAAATACATTTCCTGAAATGCTATTTTCCGAAACTATTGCATATTTGATCCTTCCACCACCTTGTGCTGGTCCATCAATATCAATTGCTCGTACGAAGAACTGTGGTTCAAAGTCTATTGCTCCTTCCCGCACTGTTCGTGTGTATTCTGAACTCTCAAAAATCGGATGATTATCATTCAAATCCACCACATCAACAAATACATTTGCATTTGACTCTCGCCCCCCACCATCTTTAGCAACTATCGTCAGACTGTAACTACTCTGTTTTTCGTAATCAAGACTTTTGAAAATATACAAACCGCCTGTTTGGGGGTCAGTGTAAAAATTATCCGAGCCAAAACCTTTTAGCAAATACTTTATCGCCCCGAAGTTGTTGGAGTCTTTGTCACTGGCTTTGATGTCGCCTACTTTCGTGCCACCTGGCCGATTCTCTTCAATCTTGAATCGATAGGCAGTCTGTTGGAATACCGGCGAGTTATCGTTGGCATCGAGTAAATTCACAATCACCCGAGCACTTGATTTTTCCTCTCCATTTACCAATGCTACTAAATCGAATTCGAAGACTCGCAAACTTGGGTCCTTAACGTCATAGTCGAGTTTATTAGAGTCAAGAATTTTGACAACTACAGGTGTTCGTCCCTGACTGATAGTGGGACTTACGCTGAACACTTGATTGGCATTCTTAATTGGTCGAAGGGCTAACTGGTAACGACTGTTGTCCCCCATATCTCTGTCATTGACGAAAACAGAAAGACCAGGTAGAGGCATTCCATTTCGCAGGTTCTCCGGGATGGATATGTTGAAAAGACTTTCGTTAAATTCTGGATCATGATCGTCTACGTCAGTGACAACTATTGTAACCTGAGTCTTAGAAAAGTCTGATGAATCTTCCCCATTCACCAGTTCTGTAGCTTTCACAGTGAACACATAAACTCCGCCATTTTGAAGAATCTCAGGGTTCTCTCTGTCGAGAGGAATGTTTGTTGTGCGTAGAATAGCTTTGCCCTCTTTCGACGTTCCGATTGACTCCAATTTGAAATGACCAAAGGGCTCATCTTCCAAAGTCAATCGAACTGGTCGGGAAATACCAATATCACCATCGATGGCGGTGATTGTCAAAATAGATTGATCAATCGGAGTGTTCTCCTCTACCGTGGCAGAATACGGAGCATTCGTGAAAACAGGTGGTTGATCCTGGACATCAACAACATTTATCGAAACAGTTGCAAATGAGCTCAATTGATTTCCTACAGCCTTATCTCGTGCCATAATCGTCATTATATACGAAGGTCGACTCTCGAAGTCAAGCTCTTTCAACAAAGTCAGGCGAGCTGTGAAGTTGCCCTCAGAGATTTTCTCAGCACTCACACGAAATGTATCACAGATGTCATTTTCACTCTTTGTTTCCTGGAAGCATCTCAATTCGATTTCCGCATTAATACCTTCATCTCGATCTGTTACTACAATGTTCGGTTTCACCTCCAATACCGATCCCACTGATGTTGCTTCACTTACAGATGCACTATATGGTCGACCGATGAATATCGGATTATTGTCATTGTAATCGCGCACTGGAATTTCTCGACGCAAAGAAATTGTATTCGGTTCGGTGCCATAGATTCCTTCGTCGGTGATACTCAATATAAGTTCAATGTAATTCTGTGTTTCACGATCTAATTCTTGTCTCAGTCGCACAACGCCAGTATCTCGGTCAACAGAAAATACCGGCCCCGAGATACTGTACTTTAATTTGCTTCCTTCTGGATCTATTCCTGAGAACGAAACAAAAAAGATATAAAAAAATAGAAAATTATTTTTGAATTTGCAGGCTTATCAAAAAATCTCATCAATCATAATAATCAAGAACAAGATTTTGTCTTTATAGAAGAAAAGAATAGGAAAGTAGTTGGGAATAAGTACAATGCTTAAATTGTGGGAATATGATAATGAGTTCCCAAGGCAGATGGATGGATGATACAAGCATTCATATTTGAGGCTGTTTTATTTAGCATTGAGTGCGATTTGTAGTTGATGGTAGAAGCAAAAATCACACATTTCTATAATTATTTTTCCAAGTACAAAGGAATGATGACATTATTTTTTTTTTAGCTCATGATGATGCAATAATTTTGAAGGCAAATACACGAAGTGAAAACAATTATCGTCACTAAAAAATGCGCTGTTTGTTTAACAGCTTAAATAATTGAACCTTCAAAAGTTCATTTAAATAATCATTTGCATGTTTTGATGTTAAAAGAAAAAACCAAAATCTTAAGAAAAATCTTAAGAATTGATGTGTAGCTAAGCAGTGAAGCTATAAAATAACCCCACTTATACATGAAATTACATGCTCAGTCCTTAGGAGAACTCAAAATGAATTAAAATTATACTTTTCGATATTCTAGCACATTTGCGTTGGGCGCCATTTAAAGTTATTTGTTTTTGTTTTTGTTTTTAAATAGCTGGCTTATTTTCTACTTTTTCTACTTACTCGTAAGTCTTAAAGTAAATGAAAAAATTGTTGTTGCCAGTTTAATTTAAAAAAAATTTTATGTTGTGCTCGAACCGATCAACCTGATAGGTCGTAATCGCAACTAATTCATTAAACTCATGGAAGCAACGCATCGAACACGGTTGTAAATCATGATGTGTCTATAGACGACAAGTGGGGCCAATGAAAGAATAATAACTCCGCAACTGTTCCGATCCCGAAATCTAGATCTAGCGATTCTTGAATATCTCAAGACATCTGAGCAAAAAAAAAAAAAACATACCGACGATCATTGAAAGCAAGAATAATTGGTGGAAATTTCGGAATATCATGAAATAATACTTCGATGGATGAGACGTATCAAAGAGACTTGGTAAAAATGCGGAACATGCTGCAGAGATAATGAGAAACAAGAGAGCTGTACAGATTCACCAAGGAAATTGTTGGGAAACGTAATATCACAACCAGTCCTGCGTTGGACATCAAAGGCAATCTTTTGGTGACAGTGAAAAATCGGCTAGGAAGATGGTAGGAGCACTTCTGTGCACTGCATAACGGTGACCAGAATGTGAAGAAAAATCCCTAAATTTTGCAAATTGACAAATATTTTTAGGCCATCGAAACTAGCCTACCAACCTGTGCCGCAAAGACTGGAAAGATCGTGTTATTCGCGTGGTATAACCGTTGTCTGTGTTTTCGAAATAAATGGCCATTGTTGTTCGTGGATCAGAAAAAGGATAGAGTCATCACTCAAGAGGCACCAAATTAGATTTTGCAGTGACCGTTCCTGTGTCGAAAATATTAATAACTTTCAAATAATTCTTGAACAATCAGCTGAGTACGAGTCGTCTCTATTTACCTCACGTTTATTGATTTTGAGAAGGCATTTGACAGAGTTAATCGCGAATACATCTAGGGTTCACTTATCATTAGAGATATCCCTGAGAAGATAGGTGCTATTATTAAGGAGTCATACAAAAACGCACAATGGACAGCTTTGCGATTCATTCGAGATGTGTCAAGGAGTAACACAAGGAGATGTTCTGTCACCGATTCTATTTGTATTGATAATAGAACATGTACTTACTGCTACGGTTGGTACGAACGAGAGAAAACTTAGTCATTTGAACTACACAAACGATATTTATGTTTCATGTCAAACAGTGTATGTGGCTGATGTGCCAATTGCTGCAAGTGAACGGGAAGCTGATTGGCTTAAGTATCAATACTTAAAAGAAAAAAATGGTGCAGACCTTTCGGATCGGCCATACTTTGCGGAGGGAACTACACGAGAACATAGCGAAACAGTCCCTAGCGTGGAATCCTCAGGGTGTAGGATGAGTTATAGGATCAAGAAACGTTTGGCGGTCTACTGTACACTGCACTTAACGAAGCTCATATCATAATTATTCTAACGTGGGCATAGCTTGCCTTTCTATCCAGAATCAAAATCTAGATTTCGGGCCAAAAGCACCAAATTTTATCAACACCAACGAGACTTCCCATGTATTTTAAGATTTCGCAGTCTAGGGGACTTCTACCAAATCTTCTAAAAATCTAATTGGTCTATACACAATCACACTTAATTACTTATTTTTTCTCTTCCGTATACAAGTTTGCCCAAAAAAGAGTGTATTCTGGTTGTGGTCCTTCCTTTCAAACAAAATCTAGATTATGTATTGTGTGAACGATTCAAGTAGACTTTAAAATCTTGTTGCTCGAAATCGAGATTTCGATTCGGTGTGAAAAGGAAACGTAGAAGTTTTCTTAGAGAAAAGTGGCCGTGGTTGTTCCCCAAATAGCCATATTTTTTTAAAACTCTTATGTCCAATTTCACGCTTTTAATTATTTTAAAAGCCATTCACCCTTAAATTATGTTTTTTGGTTTCACCAAATATTTTTAAATTTAAGAAGATTTTAAATGCCTTTGTACACCAAAAGCTCGTTTTCGTCTCATTAAATTTTAAGTCTTTTTTGTGCAGCCATTCCCGTCAACAACAACTGATATTTTGCTGTCAGAATAATTATACCTTCATCCATAATGCTTTTTCACTTTTTCTCATACACGTCGCATGTGCGAGTGAAACAACCTCTTCTTTTATATCCAGGGATGTGAGGCAAACTCAGTTTAATTAAAATGTCCCTAAAATATCCCTTTTCTAAAATGGTGAAACTGAAAATTTTTAAATGTCTGCTAAAATTTAGGAGTTTAGTGTTTGTTTATGAAATTGGCAATTAGCCTCTTGAACATGCGACACAGTCGTGTATTTTATTTTTTGAAACTAACGAACCAATAGCAAGCGTCATGTTAGATATTACGTATTCATTTATTTTAGAACAAGAGATGCATAAATTTAGTTTTAAAATATCAGTTACAAAACATTCACCGCAAAATATAAATTCAAGAGCATTCAAGAGATGCACACTACAACACCTGCGATAACTTACTTTTTGCATAAGCAATTTTATGTAATCATCATTCATCAGTCGTCACACAAAGTAGTTGTAGCACTATAATGGTTACGATGTTAAGATAATGAAAATTTGTCTTTCTTATTTAAATTAAATTCTCAAAACTCACAAATATTGAATTACCCATTTTCAGTGATGGTTCATGTATAATATTTTAACTAGTTGAATTTGGTTCCTATATTGTACTTGCGATATTTGGTAGTTGATACTGCAAAAAGTCATATGTTGCATGCCGAAAGAAAGCGTACGAAATAAAAAGTTTGATTTACATTATTTATAAGGTAAGTTCTTCTTGTTATTTTAAAATTAATAAATAAATTTTATTTTCATAATTAGATAAGCCAGACAAACCTTTTAAAGTCTAGTGCTGTATTAAGATTAAACTAATATATAATGATTTTAAAATTTGTTAATAAAGTTGAATTGAATTGAATTAATTTGAAATTAATTGAATTTAATTGAATTTGACTGAATTGAATTGAATTGACTTTTTGCAGAATCAACCACAACTATGTACTTAGGTACGGTGACAATTTAATTCTGTTTTTGAGTGGACACATGACAGTCTTCTTTATAACAATAAAGTCTTCTGTTTTTTTTTTTAATAGGGCAGAACACTGGTTTATGTTATTTACTTAAAGTTAATGTGAACGAACTGAAAGTAAATATTACTTAAGGGAATTACCTTTTTTCTAACCGAAAAATTTGTCTCGTTAGTCAATGAAGATTTAAAATTTTAGAAGCTATTGAATAAACCTCTTAAGAAGGAACAGTTATGTGAAGGGTTTTTTTATTATTGAAAATATTTTGTTGGTCCATTAACATGCTTTAAACCAAAATTGATATTAAATTCATTCATGCTTTTCTGAGAGAATGGCGAGAATGGAGAGAAAGTCCTAGAAATTGGTCAGCCCTAGATAACTTGTTATAAAGGCTTCTCACGGTCACTCAAGGTCACGCGCGATTTCTGGCATCTCAGTTAAGAGAAATTTACAAAAAAAAAGTATACTATCCGAAAGATCTAGATCGTGATAAAAGGTCAACTATTTACAGTTATTGGTCAGCCATAGATTTGTTTAAGTACATTTTTTCAAGGTCATAGCGATTTTCAAGGTCATAGAGATTTTTGGCACCTCATTTATGGGAAATTTGCAAAAAAAATAATACCAACTGAAAGGCCTTGGTCAGCTATAAATAATTTTTTAAGATTTTTAAAAGTTTTTTTTCAAGGTAACGAACGTTTTTTTGGCATAATGAATAATAAAAAAATATGGCTGACCAATTACTGTAAATAGTTGACCAATTAGATGGCATTCTCCCAAATTTCCCATATATGAGGTGCCAAAGATCCTGAGCCTGAAATGTTGTATCCAAAATTAAATTTTCTATCGAATCGTCAGGTTTAAGAAATTTCATAAAGAGTTTAGGGAGGAAAAGTTCTCTGAAACCAACAAAAAAATTGAAAAATCTAAGATTTGGTTTTTTTTTCTAAACTGGGCGGCATAACTTTTTTCCGAGCACGAATCTTTGTTCCGAAAAAAGTTATGAAAAAAAAATAATATACTCAAACAAAATAAAGTACAGCCTTAAGAGTCTTCCGATCTGAAGAGAACCAGTCATTTGTTAACTTTTTTTTGCATGCATATTAGCGTGGTCCTTAAATTGGACATAGTCTTGGATGATTCTCATTTGATTCAAAACATTGAAAAACAATTTCCCTAATTTTTTCAGATTTTTTTTTCACGCCCCTGGTCTCACTATTTTCACTTTAAGGTACTAATTATGGGTAAAGGATTATTTTTATAAAACGCGAGAATAAATCAGAATGTATAGATAAGATTCAGACGACAAAAAAAAAATTGTATCGGAGGGGGGGTCTATTTCCCCCCGTTCATGCGGGAGGGGTAATTTTCTAAAAATTTGGCCAAGAACAGAAACAAATTATTTAAAAAAATGGGAACACTTAAAATGCCACGCCTTAGCTTTTTTTAAAGCCACAATTCCATTCCATAATAAGCTTTCTAAATAAAGTTTTTATTTTAAATAGTTTTTGAAAAAATAATTTTAATCTTAAAAAATTATAATTTTTTGTTTTTTTAATTTTTAAGTTTGAAAACTATTTTTTTTGTCAAAAACTGTTTGAAATAAAAACTTTATTTAGAAAGCATATTATGGAATGGAATTGTGGCTTTAAAAAAAGCTAAGGCGTGGCATTGTAAGTGTTCCCGTTTTTTTTTTAAATTATTTTTTTCTGTTTTGATCCAAATTTTGAGAAAATTACCCATCCCGCCTAATCGGGGAAAAATTGACCCCCCCTCTGATACTATATAATCTAATCTATATCTTCAGATTGTTTTGCTTCGCGTTTTATAAGAATCACTCTAACCCCAAAGTAAGTACCTTAAAGTGAAAATAGTTTTACCAGGGGGTGAAATAAAAATCTGAAAAAATTTGGAAAATGTTTGTTTTCTATGTAGAGCCATTTGATGCCTATCCATTCCAGAATTTCAAAAAAAAAACAATATAAAACCACTCTAAGACCTTTTTTTTAAATCAGATACTTTGTTTTATAAATCTTTGTTTTTTTTTTTTACAAATTAGTTAATAGTAGGCGTTTTATTGTACTAAAAAACCATTTTGTTAAAGTAACTGATTTAAACTTCCAAATTTACAAGATTTTTCTGTCAAGAAGTGCCTTTTAAAAATTAAAAATTTGAATATCAAATGGTGCAATTATGATTATAATTATAATTGATGAAAATTGTGAATAGTAAATTGAGCTTATATCTACAAAAAACAAAACTGTCAAAAAAATATCGTTAGGAATAAGAAATTTACTGTCAAAAATACGTTTTTTTTCAAAATTTACAAGCGTGTTTATTTTGTGTAGTTAAAATTTTTATTACATACATATGTAGGTACAAAATAAAAAATTTTCTCCAATAGTGCCCTAATAAAAATATGGAATTTTATGTTGTTAAACATTTTTTTTTTGCAAAAATGCTTTATGTAAGCCACATTCGCCTTACAAAACAACCATTTTCGCCATATTCTCGTTTTTTTAAAGCTTTTAATAAATAATAGAGGATAAAAATGATTTTCTGTTCAATGATGCCCTAGAGGACAAGTTTTCTGTCCATAGACATCCTAATCATTTTGATCGGACAAGTACACGCCTCACAATTTCAGTCCGGCCTTAATATGACATGCTAAAAAAACCATATTAATTGAAAACTTTGAAAGATACAGCCATTCAAACTCAACCAGAAATCTTTTATTTTTGTTTTTTTTTCTTAGATTGGTTTTTGTTAACTTTTCCTGCGTTACTTTGTTAGTAAAAAAATTTAACCATTCATTTCTATAGGAAATTTAATTTTTAACAAAAAAGTGTAAAAACGTCAAATTCGGCTTAGATTCTGACTTATACCAAAAATATTGAAAAGCTTGCAAGTGTGACCATTCTCGCAGATAGGCATGGGCGAAAGTAGTAGCATTTTCGGTATTCAATAAAAAAACCTTTGCACGTAATTGTTCCTTTATACCCCTCAATTTTCCTGTTTATTCAATAGTCTATTAGTTAAAGCTATTATTGAAACTTCTTATACAAAGCTTTTAGTAATCAATTTTCAGACTAAGAAGTAAAAATAAATAACATACTTTGATGCCAAGAAAAAGATTATGACTTAATATTTATTTTTGAAATAATTCAATTTAATTATTGTTTTTAACTACGAAACAATCAATTTTGCGCAACCTTCCACAAAAAATAGCTTTTAATGTTTCAATGATCATTCGATATGTAGCTCATTGAAATAGTTGAAAGTCATTTTGTGTGGAAGGTTGGCCCAAATTGATTTTTGTTTTGGCTATAAGTAATAACAATTAAGCCATAATCTTTATTATGGCATCAAAATGAACATTGATTTTTGCTTTCTAAACGTCGTCTAAGCTATAATTAGCTCCTAAGAGAGGCATACGATTTGCAAGAAAAAATGTTCAAAATTTGAAAAAAATTAAAAAAAAAAAAATTGAGTTAATAAATAGGTTAATTTTTATTTTATATCTATGATTGACTCATAGATATTCAAAAAGATATAAAAAGATCAAAATCAAGACAAAATTTTGAAGGAATACATTTTTGGTGAATATGTTACCGTTAAAGTGCGAGAAAGTCAAATTTTTAATTTCACAATAATTTTTCTGTGGGTAAATTTGTTTTCTTTGGTGAAGAATATTACAACAAAAATTTACCCATAGAAAAACCATTGTTAAACTTAAAACAAATCACGTTCGTTTTTATATTTCAAAATCAATTTTGTACTATTCTATTTTAATTATTTATAATAAAACGATTTTTTCCTCCCACCAATCAACCAATTTTCCAATACTGACTGGAAAGATTATTGGAATGTCCGATGGCAGCGTTCAGTAATGCAGACAAAAATAATAAGTAGCTCAGTTTTTCTACACGCTAAAGACTGCTTTTAAAAGCTCGGTTTATTCTTGCACTTTTTTACTTAATATTGGAGTACATTGGGGATGGTGCGCTTGCTCCTGCAATCAGTATAAATTTCTTGAATTTTTTGATAAATAGGTACGCAATTAAGGGCCTATGCAGAAAACCCTCAAAAAACACCCCTTTACCGTAAATATTGTTTAGGAACTCTTTTGAGCCTAATCTTTAGGTGCACTCTGATTTTCTACAGATGATTTTTTTAAGATTTTGTAGAAACTATCTTTTTTTACTCTTCACCGCTGGTTTAAAATAAGATCTAAAAAATTATTTTTTGTGGTCTTTCGGTAAATTTTGTTTCCCTTGCAAATTTTAATTCCTTGTCTTGCATTGATATGCAGATTATATAGACTTTTACAGCAACAATATTCTTGTACATTTTCAAATTGATTCACGGAACCGTTTTTTTTTTCACCAAAATTCCAAAGTCGTACAAACCAATTAAAGGAACAAAATATATTCTTCCTATATACGTTGCGTAGTCGTCATCAAAATAAATTAAAAACAAAAATGTTCGTCGAATTATTTCACAGTTTCGCATTGGTAAGATAATTTTTTGACTTGAAATGAAATAAAAATAGCTGACTGTAAACTGACGAGTACAAGTACCAGTCAAGTATTCAGTACCTTGTACTTGTGCTTGTACAAAAAAAAAATAGGTATACCTACAATGTACTTGGTCCTTGAAAAACACCAAATACAAGTACTTTATCAAATACTTTGTTCCAAGTACATGTACTTGGTACTGTAATACTGCCCAGTACATTTTCAGGTACTTTTCAAGTACAATTCCATTTCTAGTACTTTTCAAGTAGAAATCCATTTTAAGTACTTTTCAAGTACAAGTCCATTTCAAGTACTTTTCAATTATAATTCGTTGAGTAGTCTGGTTGAGCTATCGAATCCTATTTTAACTCAAAAGCACAAATCACGATAAAGTTTTGCCATGGTCTTCATTATTTAACAGCTTAAACAGACTACTTAACGAACTGTAATTGAAAAGTACTCTAAATTGACTTGTACTCGAAAAGTACTTAAAAATGTACCGGGCAGTATAAATGTACCAAGTACAAGAACTTGGAACAAAGTACTTCATAAGTAATTGAACATGGTGTTTTTCAAGCACAAGTACATTGTTCTTTTTTTCAAGTCAAGTATAAGTACAAGGTACTGGGTACTTACAAAATACTTAAGCACAAATGAACTTAAGTTCTTTACAGCTCTGCTCTGCCTACAAGATCATATCTGTTGTAATGAATAAGTACTTCTCATTTAAACGTTGTGACTCGGAAAAAAGTTGTAGGTCTCCTCGATTCCTTCCAACAACACACACACAGAGGAATGGTTGAGAGTTGTAAGTCACTAGGCCGTGGCTCTCCACGAGCTGTTGCGCCACCAAATTTTGATTGAAAATGTAAATACAAACGTAAATTTAGATTATTATTTAGTAAGTCTAAGAAGCAATCTGTATAAAAGAAAAAACCCGGTAGATGAATGAATATAAAAATAATTTTATTCCATTTTTGGTGGAAACAACATAAGTGAAATAACTCATAATTAAATATTTATGTTTGTATCAATATTTACATTATTCAAATTTAAAGCAAGTCAAATAACAAACGTTTATATATTCGATATAAGATATTGGTGTGAATTTACATTGTTGACATCTATGACTAGTTCTCAAATTTCGTTAAATTAATTCAGCGCCAATGACATGCCAATACTAATCCCGCCCTGGGGTGTTTTCAAGAGTTAAATCATATTTAAACAATTACGCGAACGAAATCCTTATATTTATTAACAATGTTTTGTTGGCCTTTAGCAGGTTTTATATAGAAAAAATATTATTTAAAATTGAGTCCAATAAAATTAATTATTTTTTCACTTATTCTGGGACCTAAGAGAGATGTTTTGTTTTTCTGCAAATTCGTTATAATTGTTTTGTTGGTATTTCTTCTTATATTAAATGAGTAATCTTAAATTTAACCAGCAACTATGCGTGACTTTGATTCCAATCAAGAAAAAAAAATTCTTATGAAAACATACTTCTTGCGAGTTTAAACTCTCGTAATGCTCTACTGAGCGTAACATAACTCAAATTATTTTGCTTTTAAACACAAAAAAAAAAAAAAAACTAAATTTTTATATGGGAGAGTCAAGAAATCGTAAAAGTATTTTTCATTCACATCTCTAACTCATCTAAGCCTATTAATCAAAGCAACAATATAGCCCCTAAATAATGATCCATAACTTTTGAGAGAAAGAAACCTGAATTCAAAAAGTGTTACCACATTCGCTTTTAAGTCTGGTCAATAGAACGAACCGTGTGTGATGTGTTTTTGTTTTTTGTATCTCATTCGTTTACTACACTTAAGATTTGGACGTACATAACCAACATTCACCAGTGAATATAGAAGCCTACTATAGAATTTTTAGAAAGTGCAAATATTGACAAGAGACCAACAGATACGATTCTCAGGAGTTGTAAGGTTATACCATATTCTTGAGAAGCGAATGGTACAATATAATATGAACATACTTTTAGCCATTCTCCATCAAGAAACCACTGCCACCGATTATACTAGTTTGCTAATAACTTCTGCAAAAGAATATTCAACTGGGCATCCGGTTTTTATCTCGGCCGAGATAGAAATTAAAAAAAAAAATAAATATCAATAACAATTATGGGTTTCATTTGACCCATTTTTAACAGTCAATACAGTTATAGTCGAGAAAGTACAGTTGCATATTCATATTCTCATTTTATAATTCTTTAATAATGAAGAAAATGAAATTCAGTTAACAGATTAATCTTGGATTAAATGATTTTTGTTCCCAATATCTTTAGTTAGCTTGGAAAAATGTAGTTTTGCTTATCAAAAGTCATCGTAAATGACAGTTAAATGACGGTTAACAGTTTAAAAATGGTGCGAAGTTAAAAATGACACTTCTTGTTGGAAACCGACATTTAAATGTCATTTACGATGACTTTTGAAAAGCAAAAACTACAGAAGGTTATTTTTATATAAGAACTCGTACAGTAAAACTTGTCGAAATTGAAAGGTCATAAATAACGAATTTAAAAAAAAAAAACTTTTTTTTTCAAAAATGCAAAACTAATTTTTTTAAAATTTTGATATGCAATATTATTGACATTTTAGAGGAGCTTTTGCATAAAAATTTTAATTTTACTCGTGTGAGCCGTTAGTTTGAAATTTGAAAACCAGAAAACCGTTGTATGGCAGGTACCGTTAATAACGGTTTTTGTTATTTTTTTTTTACTAAAAAGTGCGCTATACCTATAACGGTAATAAACTGATTTTTTTTATTAAAACCGTTGTAGCCGTTTTTGAGATCGATAAGCCTTTTCTGAAAGGTTGTTTGGCAAGTACCTACCTACAGTTATTTTTGGAGCTACACGACATTTAAGATTCATCTCTGGAAAGTTACAAAAAAGCCTTAAGTTCAAAATTTGAAAAAAAAACACTTCAGTAGTTTAGGCTGTACATCGAGGTACAGACAGACAGACAGGTACAGTTCAAAATTTGAAAAAAAACACTTCAGTAGTTTAGGCTGTACATCGAGGTACAGACAGACAGACAGACAGAATTTTGCCACCCACTTTTTTGTTGCTCTCTATTATTGTAAATGTCATGTTTGGTTGTTATTTTGAATTTTGTTTGCACGAACCCAAAACTTGCCGTTATTTAGTACCTTTGTATATCGCAGTAAAAATAGGCTACTGCGGATGCGTTTTTTTGGGATTTTCACACCGCACTATGCATAAAAACCCCAAAAAAAAAATACACGGCTACTGTTTGTAAAAGTTGTTACGTTTAAATAGGGCTGGGGTCAGAATTCCGAAAACCGAAATCCCGAAAATACAGTATCCGAAAAACCCAGAATCCCAAAAACCTGAAATCCCGAAAACCCAGAATCCCGAAAATCCAATATCCTGAAAACCCAGAATCCCGAAAACCCAGAATCCCAAAAAGTGAAAATCCCGCAAACCCAAAATCCCGAAATCGAAATCCCGAAAAATTATATAAAATGAAAAATTTGGGCAAATTTCGTATGTAGAGTTAGTGATAATATTTTTATTCCAACCCATATGCTTTCACGCTTTGTTTCTATTTTACTTTTAATTTTGAAATGCAGATGGAATGCAACTACTTCAAAACTAAGTACATCTTTACTCTGTTATTGATTAATTAAAACTGTTTGATTTCAGTTTCAAGAAAAAGTGAAAAGATCGAAAGCGAATCAGGTATCGATAATGTGAATGTACTTATTGTTTTCTGTCTTAAACTACTGTTTTAAGCTATCGATAAAAAAACTTCAATGCGAATTTGACCTTAAAATTCGACAGAAAAGTCGCAGTAACCTTTTTTTTTTCAAATTTGTATCTGTTTATAATTTACTGGTTTTTTCAAATATAGTTTTGGAGTTTTGGATTTTGGGTTTTCTGAATTCGGGTTTTCGGGATTTTAGGTTTTCAGGATTCTGGATTTTCGGGATTCTGGGCTTTCGGGATTCTGGGTTTTCAGGATTTTGGGTTTTCGGGATTTTGGGTTTTCGGGATTCAGGTTTTCGGAATTTTGGGTTATCGGGATTCAGAATTTCCGGATTGTGTCCGTCTCCCGTTTAAATAACGTAAAATTTGAAGTTTTACGACGGAAGAGCACCAGAGTTATGAAAATGTATACAAATAAGAATCTTACCAGCCGTTTAGATAAGTTTATGTACAAGCGATTGCAACATTACCACTTGGGCTATTATAAAGCTAACCACAATGTCATGCGATCGCCACTGTCTTGAAACGAGGAAAATAACAAGTGAACTCGAAAATCAAAATAAAGATAAAAAACAACGGCAAAAAAATCTCATGACATCTATTTTACACAAAGTTCATTAACGTCAAACAGTTCCATTTAAAGATCTTTCAGATTCAGTCTGAGTAAGTTGTCGTCAAATGTGTGAGTTTGTTATAATTTATAAAGATTATTCAACCACAGCTTTTAATCATAATGCTCATCAGTAGCCAACACAAACACAGTTGGGTGTGAACCTTTTTTTTCCATTATTTAAAGGTATTGGTAGAGTTTAAAAGCTATTCTAAATTATGGTCAAAATTTGTAGCAATAAAATAACCCAGAAACTTGACTTTGATGGAGATGTCTATAATATTATTATGTTCCTATTTGTGGTCGTGTTTTTTAAATATGTACAAATTTTAAATGAAATAAAATACACATAAATATAATGCTTAGAGTTTTATTGAAAGTTGAAAAGATAATTAGCTTTATTGAAAAAATAATTTCCCATTATTATGTGAAAATGATTTCTGAAGTAAGGGCGCCATAGCTGGCTTGATAGTAGCCTTATTCGGATGTCTAACTTTCGATCACTTTATACAACACCTGGTTCCCCTTTTATCGGCAATTTCAATTTGTAAGAGCAATTCTGGTTTTAGTCTTTCAGTGGTGAAATGATAGCCAACTAAGTTCATTAAAATTAAAATACGGCAACGCTGCCAAATAGAAATATTAAAAGTGGACCTATTTATGGATCAACATTTTTAGTAAAATTTGATTTCATTGTTAAGAGAAAACGCCCATTCTTCGAAACATTGAAGAAAAACTTTCTATCGGACGGTTTTTGCCATTGCCAAAATAAATGGAACACTAATTTTGCAGTGTTGCCAAACTTTTGATATTTACTAAAATCATCTGACAGCTGTCAAACATACAGTCACTGGAAACCAAGCTGCCAATTTAAAAACTAATCTCTAACTAATAACTAACAACAACAACAACAACATATTAACATATCTATGCATTTCGACCTCGAAGTTCAAATAAATCTTGGCATACCTACATATAATACAGTAGTCTAACAAAATGTTAATATTTTATCAAGCTAGCTTAAGATAAATGTATTACTTTGTATCAATTTGAAGGCAAAAGAGATTATAACAAGTTGATATTATCAATTTAAACTGGCTGTAGGTCAGAGCGGCAACATTTTAAAGGCGGCAACTAGTCGGAAGTTTTTATAAACATATAAATAGGCTTTCCTTTTTTGGGAAAGTAGATAAATTTTAATTTAACTCAGACGACACATTTGCCTGTTAAAAACAAACTGATACAGTAATGATAAAAAACGAGCCGATTTAGCTTTGTTTAGCATTTTTATTGTCTGATATTTTTAAATTATGCATAAAAACCCAACTAATTTTTGTATTATGTTTTACTAATCAAATTAAGAGACATCAACTGTTTTATCACTATTCATTTCATGTTGTATCTTTTCTGTTGATAGTAATTTGAATATTTAAGTTTTTTTTTTCCAGACAATTTAAATCTATAATCAATTTTGAGCTAACCCAGTAGAATTATAAACTGTGGATATTTTTAACTTAAGTGATAACATGATGAAATACTAATTGCTAATTAGTTTTGATTTCGATTCCCAGCCACTGCCACCTATAAACAGAAATGTTTTTCCCGAATTGAATTAAAAGTGTCTATCACTGATATTGTTCCAGATAATTTGTTAAACAATTCAATTTACCATAAAGAATTATATATTGAAATCCAGTTGTATAGTTACTTAAAACCTAAATGTAAGAATTCAAAATCATTCAACTTCTTAAAATCAAATTTCATTGACCTCGATAATTATCTTGGAACTGTAGATTGGATAACTGAACTTTTGAACCTAAATTTAAAGAATATGTTTCACCGTTTCTCGGGTATCTTAAATACCGCTTTTAACTTATTTGTGTCTTATAGGACAAAAAAGAATGTCTCTAAACCTCTGTGGTATAACAAAAGGTTGACTCATTTACAAAATAAAAAAAAATAAATCATTTGCCAAGTATAAAATTTCAAGCACGTTGGATGACAAACAAAAATTTTGTAAAATTCGTACATGGTTCATGGTTCTCAGCACAGAAATTATATCTCGAATATTGAGCTTAAATTGAAGAGTGATCCGAAACAATTCTGGAGCTTTATTAATGCTAAAAGGAAATCAATCGGCATTCTAACTTCGATTAATTTTAAAGGGGATAATTCTACTAATATTAATAAAACTCTCGAGCTTTTTTCTAAATTTTTTGAATCAGTTTACTCAACTTCACAAGGAAACCCTGTTTTTCTTTCAGATATTGAACCTAAGGTGGATATTGGCTCAATGCACTTAGATTTCTCAGATGTATTAAATGGTCTACAGGATCTTAAACCCAATCACATTCCTGGTGTCGATGGTATGCCTGCTCTTATCTTAAACATTTTTCTAATTCTGTCTGTTTTCCATTGCTAATTATTTTCAACTTATCTTTATTGTCCGGATCATTTTTGGACGAATGGAAATCTTCTTTTCTGATCCCAATCTATAATTTTGGTTCAAGGAACAATATTGAAAATTACAGAGGCATTTGTAAGTTGTCCGCAATTCCTAAACTGCCCGAAAGTTTAGTAAAGACCAAGCTCGATTTTCTTGCAAGAGAACATGTAAGTGACGCCAAACACAGTTTTATTTCGAGTAGATCAACTGTCACTAATCTGGCATGTGTTGAAAGTCAAAGTCAAGTAGATGTGAAGATGTGAAGTTTTGGGGATTCACTCCAATCTCCTTGAATTGATTTAATCTTTCTTAACTGATATGGTCCAAAAAGTTAAACTTGACAATTAAACCTCAGGATTTATTAGATGTACCTCAGGAGTTCCTCAAGGTTGTCATCTTGGTCCACTTTTATTTATTTTTATCGATGATATTTGTAAATACATAAAGTTCAGCCAATGTCTCATATACGCTGATGATCTTTAATTATTTTTCCAAGTGAATTCCATTTATGACTGCTTTAATCTCCAAGTAGACCTCGATAATTTATCTTACTGGTGTATGGTTAAGTCTTAAGCTTAACGTTAAGAAATGCTTCGTTATCTCTGTCTCTAGGACACTATCTAGTTATGAGTTTACGTACTCTCTTGATTGTACCCCTCTACTGGGAACTGCTATAGTAAAAGATTTGGGTGTTTCTTTTGATTCCAAGTTTTCATTTGTTCCGCATATTGATGCTGTTGTTGCAAAAGCCAACACAATGATTGGTTTCATTAAAAGAAACTCAACTGACTTCTCGGATCCCTGTACACTTGTGTCTTTATATAACACATTAGTTAGATCATCACTTCAGTTATGCTGATGTCATATGGAACCCTTCCCAACAAACGTTTTCGGATAGAATTGAGAAGGTTCAGAATCGTTTCATAAGATTAACTAAGAAGTAACTAAGTAACTAAGCTGAATTTTATAAATTAACATTTAAAACTTTTTGTTCAAAATTAAATTTTCTATCGAAATGTATGATTAAAATAAATTTTGTAAAAACAAATTTAAGCAGGAAAGTCTTACAAAAATTAATATATCTAAAAAAATCGAAAAATTAAAGATTTTAAATTTTTTTCTAAACTGCGCATAACTTTTTTAGGAGTAAATATACGCTCAAGACGTGCTTAAACAATATAAATGAGAGTCTAAAGACCTTAATATGACATGATAAAAAATTGAAAATTGTCAGAGATACGTCCATTCAAATCTTAAATAAATAACTAAATTTGGTGACGCAACAGCTCGTAAAGAACCAGGGCCTAGTAACTTACAACCCTCAACCATTCCTGTGTACGTATTGTTGGCAGGAATGGAGTGGACCTACAATTTTTTGCTGAGTCCAAATGGCTAAAACTTTTTAAATATTCTACATAATGGCAATGTCATATTTCATCAAAATCTGGAGTTCGAAAATTTGTATGTACGAATGTGAAATTTGTCATATTGTACAAAAAAGGTACTTTCGGTCCAAAGTTGCGAAAATATGTAAGAGTTTGAATGACTCTGCTAATTTTGAATGAAAATTAGTTGTTAAACATGACTAATTTAGGAATTTAGTCTCTTTATTATTTTGTCCATGCATGTCGAGATTTTGATCAGACTTGTCATTATCTACGATGATATGGAAGAGGAAGAAAGTGGGTCTCACAATTCTGTTTGTTCGGCAACAGCTTAGATGACTTGATCGATTTTCTTTTTATCATTTTTTCTTAAGAACCAAAAATAACGGTACCTGCCACATATTTATTTCTCAAAACCGGCTCCACAACTTTTTTTAAAACAAAATTCAATAAATTTCTTTCAGTTAATGCTAACGTTCGATTGGAAACCACTTTTCAAAAAATTGTTAGCAATGATACCTCTGCAAAGAGCCATTTTTTATTTTCGATTTTCTTCAAACGGCTATTCTGATTTCAGTAATTTTCCTTATACAGAAGCTTCTAAACAATACAAAAACTTTTTAGATTTTTAAAAATTTTATTTTTTTTTTTTTTGTAAATCAAATGTTTTGAAAACCATGTAGGTCGATTTTTATAAAACTCGGTATTTAAGGTTTTATTTAGACTGTTTAAAGTATTTTAGGAAAAAAAATTTCTTTATGAAAAAATAACGATTCTTTCCCTACATTTGTTAAAAAACCGTTCAGAAAAATGTGTTTTTTTAAAAACCACTCCAACGATTTTGATAAGACTTTTTCTGTATTAGTGCGATATACTACTAGAAATTATAAAAGATTACAAATAGCAAATATTAAAAGTTCCTCTCATAGAACGTTTTTTTTTTTTAATTTTGAATTTTCTAATTATGGACTGAACAGATTTAAGTTAATTTATTTTTATATTCAAATAAGATTAAATAATATTGCATATCAAAATTTTCAAATATATTTAGTTTTTTTTTTTAATTCGATATCTCAAAAATGGGTTGAGATTCTTTTTTTAACTTCCCATTGGAAGTTATTGTAATTTATTCGATTTGTCGAATCGAAAATTTTGACATATGTTCACGTTTCGAGCTCCCTAGAATCGTAATCCATCATTTTTAGAGAGATGTCTGTGTCTGTACGTACGTTCGTACATTCCTTCACTTTTTTTGTTCACCATATCTCAAGAACGAATGAAGATATCAACTTCAAATAAATTTTATTTTGTAGATAAAAATTTCAATAGGTGCAGAAAGAACTTTCAAAAATATTCAATGAGCGGTTTTTTACTATAGCAGTTTAAACAATCCCTTGTGAAATTTCTTTAGTCTTCGAGTTGATTTTATTATACGCATATTAACGTAACAAAAAATTGATACGATTATAAAATCATATCAACTTACATTTTTTTAAATAAAAAAAAGTTGCTAAACATTTTTTGAAAAAAAGTGGTTTTTCTCAAATATCTTGAGAATAAATAATGATATTAGCTTTGAGGTAATTGTATTTTATGCTCTAGTTTACCAATAAAAATTGGTAAAATTTTTAAATAAATAAGTGAAAAAACTGCAAGTAGTTTTACCAATAACTGTTGAAATTTTTTTTGCCTCAAATATCTTGATATTGATATTGGCTCCCGGTTGATTTAATGCCAAAGAAAGGAACAAATTTGTAGCAGCCTGATGATTTTTGTTACGCACGTTGGAATTGATGTTACTTATGATCTAAGAAAAGTCCTCAAAAATCCGATGATCGCTAGGTCAGTTATAAGGGGTCAAATGTCACGAAAATGTGGTTTTGAAAAATATCTCGAAAACGGTAAATTTTGTGGAAGATACCATTATTTTTTCATTAATATAATTTTTTTTCTTAAATAACTTCCAAGAGTGGAAAAAACCCTTAAACAGCGAGTTTTATAAAAACTGACAATGTAAATTTCAAAATATTTAATTTTAAAACAATTTTTTTTTGAACATTTTTCAATAATCAAACAAAATTATTTTTTTTGAAAGTTTTGGAGTTTTGGTATACAAAAATATCCTTATAAATATTATTTAGAAGCTCCTGTATTAAAAAAAATTAGGTAGGTATCATTAATTAACATTTTTGGAAAAATGGTTTCCATCCAATGGTACCTTTCAGCAAAAGAAATTTATTGTGTTTTTTTTTTAAAGTTGTAGAGTCGTTTTTTAGAAAAATAAGAATATGTAAAATTGCCAACAAATTGTATGGCAGGTACCGTTATTTTTAATTCTAAAAAAATAAAAAATAGTGGACAGAATCAGCAAAAACCGAAATGTACCAAGTTTAAAAAAAAAATCGATCCAGCTGTTTGTGCTGTAGCCGAACAGGCAGACAGACAGACAAATTTAGAGAGACCTACTTTATTTGTCTTCCCTATCACCGTAACTCAACAATTTTGATCAAAATCTCGAGTTCAATTTATTTTACGAATGCGTAGCTTCCTATATAGTACCTATGTACGGTCCATAAACTCGTAAAGGCCCTAACTACAGTTTTCATACTTCAGAGTTATAAAAGAAAACAGTAAAGGCCAGTTTCAAGACTTACGGATAAAGTCTCGGATAGCCTATTCGGAACTTTTTTGACAGATTAATTTAAAGTTTTGGTTTCAAATGTCTCGGATAGTGATATCCAACTGATAAAGTCTTGGATAGCATATCCACCGGTTCAAGTGGCTGTTAAATATTTTATCCAGAAGATGTCTAGCTGCTATGAGTTTCCATTGTAATATTTTTAATTTCGCTTTGAATTAATCTGTCGTGGTTCATACTGAATTTAATTATTAAAAAGCAGTGACATTTTAAATTAAAACGATATGGATTTTTTGTTTTGACAAGAAAAATTTAATTTTTGATGTTTTATGTTGTTTTTAAACTGTAAATTTATCCACTGGTTAGTTTATCCGAGACTTTGATGATGAAACAGAAATAAAATAACAGCCACTTTTATCTGAAGCATATCGTTATGTGTCGGATATCTATCCGAAACTTTAACCGGAACATTTGAAACTGGCCCTAAATCGCTAACCGCAACCTGAATATAAAACGTACAAAATTCCAAAAAATATTTTTTTTAAAGCGTAATGTGTGTTTTATTTTTCACAATTACCTAAAATTAAAAATTTTAGAGAATTTATAAAATAGCGTAGATAGGTTTTTTTTTTTTGTATTTCAAAAAATATATGAAAAGGCCCATTGTACACCAATTTGCAAAATTTTTGTATTAAAATTCCTTTTTTTAGATAAATTTAAAATGCAAAAATAAACATAGACATATAAAAATGTAAAAAATACTAATTTCTGTTAGAATCTTTATTGTTGCAAAAAACTCAAAATCGTAAATTGTGTAGATAGGGCCTTTACGAGATTATGGGCAGTGTATATATCGCAAGTAAGAAAAGGAAATTAAATTAACCCCTACAGCGACTATAGGGAATAAAAATAAAAATTTGAAAAGAATAAGGATTTTTATTTCTTCATTTGGAGTTGCTTTAGGCCCATCCAAATATTAAAACTAAAAAAAAAACATTGAAACGACCACCCTAATGAAAATGTATTGAATTATGATTTCCATTTTTGTAGCTGTAAACGGTTCTTCTAAATGTGTGGGTGTATGTATTAAAAATTATAGGATAACTTTTCTTTTGCGGAAATGTCGAGTACTGTTTTACATTTATTAGTAAGAACAACAATTTTACAGAGGTATTTGTGCTAAAACTTTATTGCCCATCGTTCATTAATAAAGGAGGGACTATTCATAAAACAAAAAACACATAATAAATTTAAAAAGGGAAACAAAATAGCTTTTTTCTGTTACTGAATTTGAATACATTTTCACAAAAGAACAAATTTAGTTTCACCTATTTCTGAATTTCTACCCAAGAAATTTTAATGGTCAAAAATATTACATTTTTCAAATATGAGTGGGAAGCTAAAACATAAAAACCAAACATATCGTGCTGTGTGTGTGTCGTCTACATTAGCTTATACGTAACATATAAACAATATCACATTTGTGTTCTCATATTCATCATCGGCGTATGGTGCAGGCTTTGACCTAATTTCACCATTCTTCAAATTTAAGCAGTATGTGATTTTTGGTTAAAAATAAAGACTGGGATGGAGTGTACATAATTTCTTTAATTAATTTTGAAAATACATATTTCTTTTTTTTTAAAAGTTTAAACAATCAATCTTCATAATTATTTTTTTCAAAAAAATCTTGAAAGCAAAGTTTTATTATAATCCAATTTCCTGAGTTAAACAGGTTATAAAGAAAATGGCTCTGTGCTGAAATAAACTCAAATTTGAAGAATATTGCTACTAAATTCCACAATATTCAGTTATATTATTTCCAATATTTGCATTTATTTAACGTTTCGACTTCTCACATAATGATTTTTTTTCAATAGAAAAAAAAAAAAAATATCATCCACTCTTGGGAATTATATTCCTTTTTCTACTGCAAACCAATATTGATTAAAAAATCAATTTTCAATTGAAATAGTTGTCCCTGTTTCGAAGTCATGATTTATTTATAGGTTTTTTATGCTATGTACTTCATTTCAAATAGCAACAATTCAGCTATCTTGAAGTATGCATCAAAAACTGTCTAAGAATTTATTTTCCCTGAAGGCATATAATATTCCGTGGCCTCATTTTTCTTGTTTCTTTTAATTTATTGAAATGTACAAAAAATCTAGTCTTGAATGAGAACCATTGCTACATTATTTTTTTTAAAGAAAATAACTGACTGATGGCTTTCGAACTCCAAATAAGAAACCAACAAAAAAATTTAAAAAAAAACAAAAAAAAAGGTAACAACTTCACACAGAGTAACTATCTGGTTGCTGCAATGGACGGACAAAGTCGTCGACTTAATAAAGCAAAGTGAAAGTCATTGAACCCAGAAACAACGCACAAGTCTAACTTCTGTTTGTTACCTTTTCCCAACATTTCCATAAGACGAGACAGAGTAAGTTGTAGTACCGCATACTTTGGCCTTAACGACACACCGTCGTCGTCGATCGGCGTCGTCGTCGTCGTCGTCGGTTTGGCGAGGGGCAGCGCGACTTGCAATCCTGGCTCAAATGAAAGGCAAATAGTAACAGCTTACTTGCAGTGATTCAAACCTTGAATTCTTGTAAGTTTTTTTTGTTCAACAAACAGCAAATTCCCAGATTGGTTGCGGAAACAAATTCACTGTAAATTGATTTTAACGTTTGTTTGTTTTTTTTTATTTTTATAATTTTTTTTTTTCAATTTAGAACCGCAAATAGATTTTTTCTTAGAGCACTAGATTAGATAGTTATTATTATTCATCACGATGCATGATCATTGGGATCTGATGTAACCTTGTGCGAGGAAAAGAGGCTATAAGAAGTCATTGTTATTCTAAGAGGAGGCCCGTTTTGTTTTTTCTTTAATTTACTGGCGCACACTTTACGGCTCCATTGCTGGAAAAGTCAATGTCTTATATTAAAATGTAGTTAAAACGTGTACAATTTCAGCTAACAAGTCGTTTTTAACCAAACTGAGTTCATAGAAAATAAATGGGGCACTAAGCCTATCCAATAAGCCGCCAACTGTTTATTACGACACAAAACATACCACATACCATTCAGAGCGAAGTTTAATTGTAATACATCTTTCGTGCAGCAAGTTAAAAGTTAAAAAAAAACTGAAAGTAAACTAGTTGCAGAGGAAATCCTATACAGTTAGCTTTGACTATGATCTATGGTTGGAATCAGTTAATTTTCTTATAATATTACCCAACAACAGCTTGAGATCTATGTATGTAGTTTTTTTTTCTTACTTACTTACTTACTTATTTTTTTTTTCATAATTTGCATTGTAATTAAGACATCTACTGATCATATAGCGTGCATCTAATGCAAGTTGGTGTTTTATTAGAGCAGAATTTAATTGGTCGATGTGATGTTGAAATGTATCGCCTTAATAATATGCGAGTAAGGTGCTGACTACCTTACTGAAGGTATTCGATGAAGAAATATTGTTTGAAAATAAATCTAAACAAATTTGATATCATAGAGTGGTAGTCATTCAAAGTGGCTAACGTTGAAATTATTATGCGGTTAAATTAATAATTTATTAAATTATGTTCACATGGCTTAGGAAAAATAAGCCATTAACACGAAAGTGATCGATATATCAGTCAATGTCATCGATGTTTGAGAAATGAAACCTTGTACTTTGGTATCAAAAATTGCAACAACCTTCGATCTTGGTGAGAAGGTGCACATTAAATGCTTCTTAATATTTTAGAATTTACAACAAAAGTTTATATTTGATTTATATTATTAAAATATTATTTTTCTTTTACTTTGTAACTGATTTTAGTTTTTAAAACCTTAAAACCTGAAAGTTATATCATTTTCAAATTATATCATGGACAAACGAAAGAGCTGGTGTACAAACTCTTTTACTCTAACATCTGATTTTTCTTCTTCTCAGAAGCAGTCTAATTTACTCTTTTACTTATTTTGACACAGAATTATGTGTTTGTATATTTTTATTTCAATAGAAAAAAAACAAGTATTTTTAATGTGATGTCATTTTCAAGAAAAGAGATTTTGTTTATTTACTGTTAAGTGTTTTTAAAGTTTTTTAAATAGTAGGGAAGTAAACAAATATTATACAAAATGAATCAACTTGTTTGCACAAGCTTTCAAAAAGATAAAGATAGATAAAGTTTGTTAATACAAGTATGTTGTATGGGTTACGTTCAATAGCAATAGAATTATGTAGTTTAAAAATATTTAAATTGATACAATATTTTTAATTTAGCTTGAAAAGAGAAAATGATGGCTTTATTTATTAAATGCATTAATTAGGATACGAAATGAAAATATTAAAACAAAATTATGATAAAACAAGATATATAAACTTGGACGCAAATGAAAAAGAAAATTGCTTGCTGTTTCTATGTTTTATTAATTTGTTTTTTTTTTCAGATTTGATTTTTTTTATGAACTTTTTTAACTAAACACGCATTTTGTCAAAGTTAAAGTAAATTTTTAAGTTAAAAACAGTTTTGTATCATAAGTGAACTTTTGGAATTTAAAATTTTTATATTCAAAACGAAGTACACATTTGACTCATTTCGACGAGAGTCGACTTATTTTGACTTCTTAGTATATTTTCTTGCTTAGAAAAATTCAACCAATTGAAGCAGGACTGCGATTTTTACGTTTGTAAAAACTTCTCAATTCTGTCTGTCTGTTTGTCTGCTTGTCTCTTTAATTACAGCATAACGGCTAGATTAGTTTTTTTTTTAAACTTGGTACAAAATGGTTTTCGGTGATTCTCCCCACATGTTTCTGCATTTTGGTTTAGAAGCAAAAATATCGGTAACTGCCATTCAATTTTTCAAGTTCTTATTTTTCTCTAAAATGGCTCCACAGTTTTTCTAAAAAAAATCAATGAATTTTGGACAAGAAACCAACTTGAGAAAAATGTTTATTAATGGTTGTTCCCAAAGAACCATTGTCTTAATTTCGATTTTTCTTCTGATTTCAATTTTAATCTAGTTTGTTTGACTTAAATTTTCATTTTTTTTTAATGTTCAAATTTGTGTTTTAAAAAATTAAATGGGTTGGTGTCGAAATTCTGGCGGGGTCAAAATTCTTTTTGCAAAATTCAGCTTGTCAAAGATTTGCTTTAAAAATTCTGCTTTTCAAAATTCCGATTTTCAAAATTGTGTTTTACAAAATTCAGCCAATAATAAAAAGAATGTTTTTTTTTTAATTAATTTGATGAAAAATTGGTGTAGCTGGTTTTTGTTTTAGATTCTCCTGTCTTCTATTTTTACATAAATTCGTCAAAATTTATCTAAGATATCATTGTAAGTTCTTACATATCTAAGTTTTTCAAAAATATGACCTACTTGAATTTCAAATCTAGTAATATTATGCTATGTTCCCACCAAAACGAAACCCAATTTTTTTTAATTTATGGAACAAGATTTCATTAAAATTTCAACGAAATCTTAATAAAATCCTTAGTCTACCAATTTTAAATCTCGAAAAAAAACTTTCTGAAAATCAGATTTTGGTTTTGTGTGGTTAAAATTAGTTAAGTTTAGTATAGTTTATTAAGTTGTGCATTGCTGCTCATTTGTTTTATTTTGAAAAAAAAGTTAATGTCAAAAGTATAATTGGACATGTGCAAACCAGAAAGAAATAAAACAAAGTTGTGAAGAAATTGAATAGTTAATAGTTATTTGCATACAGTTGAAAAACAGGCAGGCCAAAACACCGAATAATCTCGAGTTGTGAAAAAATAGGTAGGAAAACAACAAAAATAAATCACTATCAAAACAAAATCTTTTTCAGCTTGAAAAATATTGCTACAGTCATTTGTCTAACACTATAGTTGAAAAAGTTTTTCAGACTTAAGTCTCATAAGCAAGAATAAACAGTACTTCGGCTCACTTTAGGATTTGGGGTAGGTGCAAGGTTTTTTTTGCATTTAAGGAATCGGGATTTAAAGAAACTTTGAATTTTTCCTAAGTATCCAATAATAATATTAATTGTATCATTTCATATCTTTATGGACTTTTGGCTCATCTAAGTAGTCCAAAATTCCATAAACGATTGGCCAGTAGTGCATAAGAATTCTTCTGGACCAAATTGAATTGGAAGGTAAATATTGAAGAACGGGTTAAGAAAGCCTGCATAGCTTTCTATGCCTGCAGAAAAACATTTGGTAAGATGTGAGGCCTACAGTCGAAGATGATCTTGTGGACGTACACTGCCGTGGTTCGACCGATTTTATCATACGGATCGATTGTGTGGTGGCCTGCACTTAGCAAACAATATAATATTGAAAAACTTAAGAAGGTACAAAGAACGGCTAGCGTCGGCACTACAGGAGCCCTTCGAACTTGTCCAACAGATGCCCTTAGCGTTATCCTTCTACCACTCGACCTTTATATAAAATATCTAGCGGCATGCAGTGCTGTAAGACTAAAAGAATCTAATTGTTGGTTTTCAAAACCCTATGGTCATGGAAATATAACAAAATTGATTCCTCAGGATATTTTTCTAACGAACACCGACTACTGTATTCCCCCTCTTGGCCTAGGCGGGGACTTCAAAGCCGTTTTTCCAACCAGAGAGGATTGGAAAAAATGACATTGTTACGATGGACTACGACACTATAATCTTCACTGATGGGTCTAAGATGGAGTGCGGTGTTGGTTCTGGAATTTTTTCTAAGACCCTTAATATATCCAAGTCCCTCAGACTACCAGACTTTGCTAGCGTATTTCAGACTGAACTACTAGCAATCAGGGAAGCATGCAAGTTACTCAAATCAAACCATAATCAATTCAGGAACACAGCAATTTGCTCCGACAGCCAGGCTGCCATTAAGGCTATTAAATCGGCTACATCCACCTCTGTACTTGTCCAGCAATGTCGAGATGAACTATCAAGTCTGAACATTAACCTCCAGGTCACTCTCATTTGGGTTCCAGGTCACAGTGACATAGAGGTTAATGAACGGGCTGACGTCTTAGCTCGACAAGGCTCGGACCTTCATAGCTCACTAGCGGTAAATGTAAATATGCCTATTGGTGCTATGAAGAGAAATATTTTCTCGATTTTTCTCGATGAATCTAACCTCAGATGGAGCAGTCTTACAAACTGTGTCATATCAAGAATGATATGGCCATCCTATAACAAAACTCGTTCTAACGATCTTATATGCAGACCCAGGCGCGATATAGCCAGGATCACAGCAATATGCACCGGACACTGGCCTATAGGAGAGCATGCAAGGAGGCTGGGAATCCCCTACAACTCCCACTGTCGTAGCTGTGGGGACCCTCAAGAAAAAGAAACTGTAGTTCATTTTCTTTGCAACTGCCCTGCTTTAGCCAATTCTAGATTGTCATCTTTTGGAAAGGCCTTCCTCGATGACCCAAAAGAGCTTTCTGAGAAGAAAATCAAAGATCTGATTATCTTTCTGAATGCGACTAAATGGCTCTAACAATAGTCCGTTAAAGTCTATAAAGCCATATAATTCCGTATTAAATCCCTACTAGGTTAACACAAGTAATTGGTATCAAAACGGCGCACTCCAGCGCTAATTGAGTCGCGAGGCCAGGGCTAGCGACTGCCATCTCTACCTATCTTGGCCCACTTCAAGTTTAAAATGCATTCATGGACTTTTAACCCACCCAAGAGCGGCAAAAGCCCATTATGGACTTTTGGCTTATGGACTTTTAACCCTGCACTAGTACCTGCCATACAATTTTTTTTTTGGAAATTTTACAAAATCTTATTTTTTTTCTCAAAAACGGCTCCACAACTCTTCTTAAACAAATTCAATAAATTTCTTTTTGTAAAAGATACGTTTAGATGGTAACCCAATTTTAAAAAAATGGTTATTAATGTACCTCCCAAGGAATCTATTTTTAATTTTTGATTTTCTTCAAAACGATTATTTTGATTTCAATAATATCAACATGGTCGATTTTATAAAACTCGGTAGTAAAGTGTTTTTGCACCCTGTACAGTATTTTAAGAAAAAAAAAAAAAAAAATACTTTAATGAAAAAATTACGTTACCTTCCATACAAATGTTAAAAAAACCATTTAGAAAAATATTTTGTTTAGTTAAATACGGCTGCTAAGATTTTTATAAAATTTTTTCTGTTTTCTTAAATAAGTGTGATATACTAACAAAAATTATAGAAATTTACAATTAACAACTATTGAAAGTACTTCTGAACGTTTTTTTTTAATTTTGAATTTTCTCATTATCGGCTGAACAGATTTTGAATAATTTTTATACAAAAATTTCAAACAATATTAAAAATATTGCATATCAAAATTAAAAAAAAAAGTTTTTGAATTAAAAAAAAAAGTTTTAATTTTTTTCTTTTGTAATTGTAATTCTATATCTCAAAAACTTTTTTTTTTTTTAAGTTTTATTTTTGTATGCACATAGATTAATACTAACGATTTGCATACCAAACATTTTTAGCAAAAATGTTTAAAGAATTTAGTATATAAAAAATTACTTTTTTAGAAAACCGCTCAAACGATCTTAAATTTTGTAAAAAAAATATTTTCTATATATGAAGTTCTAAAAACATTTGAAGGTAAAATTTTAGTATGCAAATCCAAGTATTTAATTATTATGTTTACATAAAAATAAAATTTACAAAATTTTTCTTTACCCGTTTTAAGTAAAAAGAAACCAATTTATAGAAATCGTAATAGCCATTCTTAAGAACAAAAATATTATGCTTACTTATTTTTAACATTTGTATTTGTACCATTAAATATCGGGTTTTAAAAAAATCAAAAATTTTATTTCCAAAATATTTGATTTCCAAAAAAAACTGGGCACTATTTTTTTTTAAATTACAATTTTTTTTTTGAAAACTTTGGTCAAAATAAACTATTCCTATTTTTCGAAAGCTCCTGGATAAGAAAAAGTAATTTAAATCAGAAATACTGTTTTGAAAGAAAATTGAAAATAAAAAAAATGTTTTTTTTTTTGAAGTATGTACCATTAATAACCATTTTTTGGGAAATAATTTCCAGTCCAAAAATAGCTTTTGCTTAGAGAAATTTATTGATTTTTTTCAAAACTTTTTTGTAACTCTTCTTGCGAAAATTAGATTTTGTAAAATTGCTAAAAAAAGCATTGTATGGCAGGTACCATTGTTTTTGGTTCTAATAAATGAAAAAAACGTGTGGGGGATTCACCAAAAACCACTTTAAACAATATTTTTAAAAAAATCGATCCAGCCGTTAAGGCTATAGTCGAACAGACAGACAGACATAGTTGTGATATCAAATTTTGTTTTGCATGAATCAAAAACTTGCCTTATAGTAAAGTATTACATGCATATCTACATATATATCACAAGTAAGAAGTGGGTGGCACAATTCTGTCTGTCTGTTTGTACCTCCACCGTCAGCCCGAACCACTGAAGCAATATTATTAAAATTTTGAACTTAAGGTTTTTTTCGTAATTTTCAAATGAAATCGAAATTCTTAAGTTCTAAAAATAACGGTACTTGCTATACAACCAGTAAGGAAAAGCTTGTTTGTTTCCCAAATCGCTCAAACGATTTTGATTTAAAAAATCAGTGCATTACTGTAAGTATGGTGAACTTTTTGTTAACAAGAGAAATTTATCAAAAACTCTGTTATTACCGATAACTGCCATATAACGGTTTCTTATTTTGATTTTCTCATCGACTACTCAATTGCTTTTTATTAAATAATAATATTGCATATCAAAATTAATTAAATACAAATTTTGGATAAAAAAGAATAATTTTTTTTTGGAAAATTTAATATTTCAAAAACGGATTAATGAATTTTCTTGAAACAAGGTTTATTAATATATTTTAATTTTTTATATTTTTTTCAATAAATACTTGAATATTTTAAAATTTCTTAAGTTCTAAGCAACTTGTCCACAAGAGCAAGTACGAGACCTAGTTGTGCAATTAATTTTTTTCTGACTTATACCAAAAAAAAAAATCAAGAAACTGTGTTGCCAACAAAAAAAAAAAAGGCGCCAGTTGTAGCTATAATTGAAACTCTTATTGAAATTTTCAATGATTGATTTTAAGACATTAAGAAAGCAAAATCATTTATTATTTTTATGGACAGTAAAGCTTAAGACTTAATTAATATTTTCTGTCAAAAAAATATTTCAAATAGGCCCAACTTTCCACATTAAAGACTTTTCTTATTTTAATGATTGAACTATCTTACCAATGATCATTAAAATCTTTATAGTCATTTTATGCGGAAAGTTGGGCCTATTTGAATTTTTGTTTTCACTAGAAATATTAATTTAGTCTTGGACTTCATTTGCTCATCAAAAAAATAAATGATTTTGCTTTCTAAATGTCTCGAAATCAATCTTTACAATTTTCAATGATGAGTTTCAATGATACGAGTAGCATTAACTGGCGCCTAAAGAGCTCTTCAATTACATGTTCCATAAACGTTCTCCCACGTTTTTCCCACTTAATTTGTATAGGGAATTCAATTGGCTCTAAATCTAAAGACTTTGATTTCATATTATTTCAGCCTTAAGCAAACATTTTTTGTGGTATTAAGAGCTTCAAAAAAACAAGTTCCTTTCCTTTAAAACCACCCTAATCCCTTAATAATGCGTGAAATGTTTACAAAAAAAAATTCTTTAATTTTTACTTTTTCATACTAACATACATTTAAAATAGTTTATATTTTATTAAAATCTGCTTATTGCAAAAAAAAACATCTACTAAATAAAGGCCACCAAATAAGTGATCTCACAAAAAAAAAATTCATGCATTTTTATCTCATTGCTGACGCTAAGAGATTTTGAGAAAATTCTTAATTCCCAGGTAGGTATCAAATAAAACACAACATCAACATTATTCGTCTTTAACTTTACATAGAAGGTAAACAATATAGTTTTTATCTACTTTTTAAATGTATTCCTCGCTTCTTCCTCCTTTGAATTTCCTATATTTCTCTCTCTTACCCACGGCTCACAATTTTTTGTTCTTGAACGTGACTTTGAAACTAAAACTAAAACTTTGCAATTTGACTAACAGCAAAAAATAGAGCAACTCATCAAATCGCTATATTTGCACGTCTGCCCAAACACGATATGTAAATATTATACGCGTGTTCAGCAAAGTTCAGCTTTTTATTTTTGTTTTTGTTTATCATGACAAACTTAATTTTTTGTATTAACAAGCAGAGATGATTTCATAAAAAATGACTCATCCATATTCAAATGAAAGAAAGAATTTCACTTTTAACAAGATTAATGATCGAAGCAAAAAAAAATACAACAAAAAAGCATACATTCAAAGAAAACAAACCTTTAAGTTGATAAACCGGACTTCCAACGGGTGTGTTCTCGGAAAGACTAAACCGCGCCATATCCCCAGATCCAGGTACAAAATATGGTGGTTTATTTTCTAGTTGACATTTTACCACTTCAGGCAGAAGTGCTATGAGCAGAAGTGCAACAACACAAGGAAACTGGCCATACTGCCGAAGATGCGATCCAAGAGATGATCGCATAGTGGCTTACTTTTACCCCGAACTCACAGTTCACAGAATTGGCACAACAACGACGATCGGAGTTGCCAATTGCAGGGGAAAAAAAATCCTCCAACACCAAGATCAGTATTTCTGTTGTTGGTAATTTTTTTTTCTCAATTTTTTTCTTTCGTTTGTTTCTTATCGATTCTCTTTTTTTTTAATAACTGGATTTGACCGAACGAAGGAACGAACAACTCACCGATCGTGATACTCAACCTTGAATATATATGTATAGTGAATGCTTAAGTGCAAAAATAAAACCGCAAATATATACAACAAATCACAATCACTAAGGCATACTCTTTTTTTTTTTTTCTTCAAACCCTCAATATGAAGTGCTCTTTGACACTTAACATTTTTTCGTAATATTTGAGAAACCACTGATTCACGAAGCCATAAATTATGGTATTTTTTTTTGTATCACTTTGGCAACATCAATAATAAATGGCAGGTGAAATTCACTCCCAGCTTAATGTAATGCGGTCACAAATCGAGATGCAGCAACAACAACACACTATGAGATGCTTATTTTTTATCTTTTAACGCATAAATAATATCTCATGAATGATATCACCAATAATAATTAAGATATCTACCACCAAGTACCGTTGAAGAAGAAAAAAAAATGTATGTATCTATCTAATTTCTTTGTAGATAGAAACATTCGTCCGCGAAGCAAGACCTCACTCGGACAAAGATCAAGCTGAACTTAAACTACAAACACAGACGACTCGGCGATACCTGAATTTCTGAACTGAATCCAAACTCTAAAATAATATTATACTGGTTTTTCTGCAAAGAGTAGCAACAGCATTTTGATTTATGGTGTGTTTGTTATATTGTCTCTTTCTGATCTTTGCAAAAATTGCACCAAGCAGATAAGTTCAAGAAAAACAATCCAAGAGCGGGCTTGGACAAAAATAAACAAACTAAATGTATCTGTATCTTTATAACACACCGGCAAAGTAGAATTGGTATTGCTATTTTGTTTTTGAAGTGGATGAGATAAGAAGTTAGAGAGAGATGTTAGTTTTCCTGATGTGTGCTCAGGTAAGTGAACTTGTTTTGTTTAGAAACAGGTGAAGAAAAGAATTAAAAATTATTATCTTTTTCTTGGAAGTTGAGATAAAAGAAAATAAACAAAATACTATTGTGACTTAAAATGAGCGAAGAAACAAGTAGTTTGTTGATGAAGAATTTATTGCATGTTGTTAGGAGGCGTCTTAGATGTTTGCATAGCTTTAACGTATATTTTTTAAACTACCAGAAAAATGCAGGAGAATCTGTGAAAGAGTGTACGAGAAACTAAGTATACCTAAGGTCGTCAGTAAAACAGTAAAGTGGATCAGAATTTTCAGCTAAAAGATTATTTTAATAATAACAAAAAAGTATTGGTGATAAAACAGAACCCTGTGGCACATCAGCATTTATTTTGTTGATAGCAGATTAGAACCTATCCAATACTTTTTTCAATTGAACAACTCGAAGCATCCGGCTAGAGAATCATCGAAAAGAAATGCAATAATATTAGGTAAGATAACCTGATGACAAACTTTATCAAATACTCACAAAATAATCAAAGGCAAAATCCTGCTTTCGTTAAACGATGCAGAGATGAGTTCCACATTTCGGTGAGATCACCAGTGAACCTTTAGCTTCGAGATACATACTTCAAAAATAAAATGCACAACTTGATCACACGTATGTAAATAGCTACTTGCTCTTATGTTCAAGACGCTGAGGGCTAAGGAAAATTATATGTAAAGATAGGGAAATTATATGAGAAAAATATTTAAAAGCATGAAAAACGATATTAAAATCAGCTTAAGCAACTTCTTTGAGAGTTTGAGATACAAAAAAAAGAATATCATCTCAATTCTTGATTGGATATGATTAAATGGTAAAAATTTAAATCGAGGCAGTTTTTTTTTTATAATTTTTAGTATATCAAATTCTTAAAACATTTTAAGGAAAATAAAAATGAAATTTCAAAAAAAAAATTGCTTTTGAGATACCGATTTTTCACATTTTTTTCTTAAATTCAAAAACTGTTTTTTTTTTTAAATATTTTTGACATAAAAAAAAAAATTTGGTGGCACAACAGCTCGTGAAGAACCAAGGCCTAGTGACTAACAACTCTCAACCATTCCTGTGTGCGTGTTGTTGGCAGGAATGGAGGGGACCTAAAATTTTGTGTCGAGTCCGAACGGCTAATGAGAAGCACTTATTCATGAAAAGTATACTCTTGGAGGATTTGTCAGTCCCTCGCAAGAGGCAGTACCTCGGAAAAACTAATTTCTGTTTTTAGGTGGCAGTGGCCGGGAATCGAACCCAGACCTTTGGTATGACAGTCCTACGCACTAACCATTATGCCACGAGGTACTACATATTTTTGACATGCAATATTTTTTGATTATGAATAAGATTTGTATTTAAAACAATTAATTTTAATCTGTTCGGTCGATAATAATTAAACTTAAAATTTACAAAAACGTTCTAGGAGAGATACTATTAATAATTCCTGTTCATAAATTTTTATAATTCTTGGAGCATATTGCACTTATCTGAACATATAAAAAAGTTTTATGAAAATCGTAGAAGCCGTTTAAAAAAATTTTCTTTTTCGGTTTTTTGACATTTTGTATGAAAAAACCCCTTAAATACCAAGTTTCATAAAAATCGACTATGTAGTTTTCAAAATATTTGATTTTCAAAAAAAATTTTTTGAACCTTTTTTTAAGAAAAACTATTTATATTACATATAAGCTTCTGCATACAAAAAATTATTGAAATCAATATTACCGTTTTAAAGAAAATTCAAAACAAAAAAATGGTTCTTTGGTTCTGAGAAACCATTTATATCCGTTTTTTGAAAAAAATTTCCATCATCCAAAGGTAGTCTTTACTGAAATAAATTCATTGAATTTTTTTAAGAAAAGTTGTGGAACCGTTTCGGAGAAAAATAAGATTTTGTTAAATTGTTTAAGAAATTGTGTAGCAGTAAAAAAATAAAAAAAAATTTGGGCAGAATCACAAGAACCCATTATATACCAAGTTTAAAGGAAATCTATCCAGCCGTTTAAGCTGTAGCCGAACAGACAGGCAAAATTAGAGGCCCTTTTTTCGTCTTCCCTATTATCGTAATGACAAGTTTTATTCAGTTAAATGAAGGTTTTTTCGTAGTTCTCCTTCAATTGTTCTTCATTCTCATTTTTAATTATCATACCAAATTTTGCTATTTTTTTTTTCAGTTGTAAGATATAAATATCATATCTCTGTGCAAGCTGTGTATTCACTAAAATTATATAAATTGTAATGCTTTATTCTACGCAAATAAATAAACATACTACTATAATGACAAGTTTGATCAAAATCTCGAGTCCATTTTTTTCGAATGTTTAACTTGCCATACAGTACCTATGCAGGTGATTAGTATAAGGTGCACCAAAAAGTTGGAATGGGATGGAGTAGGATGGGTCAAGACAAGAAAAAAAATCAGTTTGTAGAGGGTCTATTTTCCCTCGTTTAGGCAAGAGGGACAGTTTTATAAAAAATTGACTTTGTTTGCTTAAAACCGATTGATGTGCAATTTTAAATAAAAAAGGGATAATCCACTAATTTAATTATTGACTGAGCAGATCAAATTTGGGAAAATCCAAAGAAAAAGTTTTTTTTTTTGAAAAAAGTACCTTTTTTTTATTTTTAAGTTTTCAAAAACTAAGATAAATCTAAACATCCAGTTTTCATTTTCTTATAATTAAATTTTGAAAACAAAAATTATACTTAATTACATACAATTCTGAAAAAAAATTTTTTCTTTAAAATTTAGAGTTCGAAAATTAATTTTTTTAAAACTGTTCACTAACACAGCTAAATTTAAAATGGAAATAGAAATTAGAAAAGTATAGCATGGCATTGTAAGTTTAATCGTTATTTTTAATTAATTTTTTGGTTGGTTTTAAGTCAATTCATTTGAAAACTGCCCCTTCTGCCTAAACGGGGGGAAATAGACCCCTCCCACATGATATATTTCTTGTCTTAAGTCAACCTTCTGACTCTTGCTTCTTAGTGGCCCGTATACCGATCACCCTGTATATCTCAAGTAATGATTTAAAATCGTTGGAGCGTTCTTAAAAACTAATTTTGTATGTATATAATTTTGGTAACATTAAAAACAAAATGCACGACTGGGGTTTTTGTTTGCTCTTGAAACTTTGTTTAAAAATCCAAATTTTTAATTTAAGTTCACAAAAATATTTACAGTTTTTGGAAGCCTGTCCATAAAAAAAAATATTAAAATCAGTCATGCGGTTTTGAAGAAAATCGAAAATTAAAAAAAAATGGTTCTTTGGGAGGTACCATTTATAGCTATTTTTTTGAAAAATAATTTTCTACCCAAGGAAAGCCTTTACTAAAAGTAATTTACTGAATTTCTTTCAAGAAAGTTGTCGAGCCGTTTTTGAGAAAAATACGATAAAGTAAAATTGCTTAAGAAATTGTATGGCAGGTACCGTTGTTCTAAAAAAATGAAAAAAAAAACGTAGCATAATCACCAAAAACCAATATATACCAAGTTTAAAGAAAATCGATCGACTGTTTAGATGAACAGACAGAATTGTACAACCCACTTTTTGGTGTTCTCTATCATCGTAATGTTATTTGATTGTTATCACGAATTTTTTTTTGCACTAATCAAAAACTTGCCCTATAATTTTCCACTATCCACTGGGACAGTAATTTACCATCAATTAATAAAATGTAGGTATAAAAATTAAAAACAATTGTTTTTGTATTCAAAAACATTTTTGGATGCAAAAAATAATAGTTTTCTACTTGTAGGCCAAACGTTACATGGTTAAAACTCAAAATATTGTCAAGGAATACTTTTTGATGAAAACATTGCTTTACGATCAAAGCATTTTGAAAGCAAGAGCGGATCCAGACTTTGCCCCTGGGAGCGGTCAAGTTTCTTAAAATTTCCATAAAGTATTGCATCCCAAATTAATTTTTACTTACGATATAAGGCAAGTTTTGTATCCGTGCAGATACAAGTTTTCGATATAACAATCAAACATGACATTACGATGAAACAACACAAAAAAAGTGGGTGGCACAATTCTGTCTGGTTGTCTGTCTATTCTTTGATATTCCTCGACCAACAGCCTAAACCACTGAAGCGATTTTCTTCAAATTTTGAATTTAAAGTTTTTCTTAATTCTTCAGAGGGAAAATCGATATTTTTTTAAGATCCAAAAATAACGGTACTTGGTTTTAAGCCTATAAACAATTACAAAAAAAAAAATTAAATGCCTGTTTTATACATTTTTATTTTTTTTTTATATATGTAATACTGACATATTTTAAAAGTTCTTAATTCTAAGCAACTTGAACATCAGAGCAAGTAAATGCATTGCAAATATTTTTTGAAAAATAAATTAATTAGTTAATGAATTCAAGCCAGACCTTCGGCATGGTCCAACGCACAAATCATTATGCCTGGCAACTAGAAGCATCTTTTTTTGCTTACGACTTTCCTTAATGACATCCGCCGAACAAAAGAAGTTCATGAAATGTCAAAATTACCAAACAAAAAACTTTGTATTCCCAAAATTTGCAGCGAAGTTAGTGGGAAAGTGTAAGCAATTATAGTCTCGAGAAAACGAAGTAAAATGCTTTAGTAGCTTGATTACCACGCATCGCTTCGGGTTGCTTTTAGCTCAATGTTGCTTCCTAGTGCTAGCAACTAAAAGTTGATCGCAATTCACAACTTAGTTGCCTAGTCGTTGCTAGACCTTGATTTTGAGATAAAGCAAGCGATATGTCATTTAGGATATTTGCAAAAAATGTAAGCGATCAGTCCCACTTGGAAAAAAATCTAGTTTTTAACGGGGCACTAAAAAGTTTTACATTGAACCTAACATGGGCCTAGCAAGTTTAACACTCGAATTTGTATCGGGCCTCAACCGCTAAGTATCCTTTTACCTAGACAGACAAAAAAAAAAAGTAAAAGTTGTCTTTGTTGGGATTCCATCCTACAATATTCTGGTTTACCAGTCCAATACCTTAACTAGTGAGCTATTTCGCAATAATGTTGTGTGTTGTTGAAAATTAAAAGGTATATAGGTACTTTAATTTTTCTTACTCTGTATGATGGGTATACATTTTTTTTTTGGTTATTAGATATTTGCGATGGGATAAAAGGACTTATCCAACAAGTTTTTGTCTAGCGAGGGCCCCACTAGTATTTAACAAGTTTTCCTTGCCTAGATTGACAAAAACTTGACATTCTTACAGGCGGGGTAGCATGTCCAAAAAATGTAATTTTATAAATTTGTTGAGTTGAATTAAGAAAATTTTAAATCAATTGTAAAAGTTTTTCCAAGTACCGCACGATTTTTCGCATTTCATCTCTGGGAAATTAGCAAGAAACTAAAATCTAAAATATCAAAAATACATTATTTTATAGATCTTAAAAAATGGTATCTCACAAATAAGTAATAATATAACATCGCAATTTCAAAATTTCACCTTATAATTTTTCAGATATCAACCAAAATCTCGAAAACTAAAATCTCGAATATAGAAATCTCGAATACCTACTGAGTGGCCACATTATTAGCGGGATTTTTATTTGCGAGATCTCGAATGCGAGTTTTTCATTGGCATTGTTTTGTAAGCTGTACCCAATTCAAAAGGCCGCTTATAAAAGGTCAACTAACTACAGTAATTGGTTGTGGATTTCTTTTAATGAGATTTTAAAGTTTTTTTTTAAGTCATTCCAGGTCAATGAACAAAATTTTTAGGTACCTTATTTAGGTTGTCTTTAGAAACAAATATGCTTTTTCAAAGGTCACTTAATTGTTATTATGTACATGGCATCCCATAGGTGTGCTTTTCGAAAGGTTACTAAGTAGTCATAAAAGGTCAGGTAGTAACAGTAAATAATTTGGCAGAAATTAAATTTTCAAAAATGTATGCTGAATGATGAAAAAACTTTCACCTAGACCTTATAGATTGGTGACATACATTTTTTTAAGTGAATTTTCAAAGTTTTTTCATCATTGAGTATAAATTTTTGAAAATTTTATGTCTGCCAAATTATCAATTATTACTACCTGACCTTTTGTGACTTCTTAGTAACCTTTCGAAGAACATATATGAGATACTACGGAATTTATAATCTGATTCGGTTTATGGTGTCAGAAATATTCAGAAAATCATCAAATCAATTTCAAAATTATTTTTACGGTAAAACTATAAGTAAACGAAAAGTTAAATTCTGTATTATTCTTGAAATGAAAACTGTTCTTGTTTTTCTGGCTGAAGAATTATTTTTACGACTTTTCACGAACGATGTACATATCGTCGGCTTTGTATCAAAACCTAGCAAGTCCCTAAATGACATTTGAATGTACTTTTGGTCAACAAGAATTACTGAATTCGAATACCATATCTAGTAACTGGGTCATGGTCTCTTTTGGCTCTATCAACCAGTCTTAAAACCTTTTATTATCTAAAAGTTCTACTTATTACCTTTTAAATCGATGTTTTGTGTCTTCTAAGCAATTTCGCAATTTGACTTACTAGGTTTTGACAGAAAACTGACGATATGTATTTTTTTATTTTTCAACTCTCTAAATACCTATTGAGCAGTGAATTTTTTTTGTTTATGATTAGATTCATTTGTCTAAAATTTGTATATCTGGGAAAAGTCCCAGGGGGGGGGTCATGACCCCCATGACCCCCCCTTGTATCCACCAATGTTTGAAAGATTGTGTCTTGAAAACTCTTAGGCTTACATACACAATTCTGGGCTCAAATTGATGCAATTTTAATTAATTTTAAATAGTAGAGTAATGTTTTCACAAAAACTATTCTTTCAGATATTCATAAAATCGACAATTATTGAAAAAAGTGCGAACATTTCCTCACTGGATTTAGTTCTAGAGGACTTAATTCTCTGAACCTTCCTCGTTTCTCTTAGAGAATAAAAGTTCTTTTTCACAAATATACGAAATGAAAACTCCATAAGTAGATAAGTTACCCGACGACGCTCACTTCTCAAAAGTTCTTGAATCAATTCTCTGTTTATATCCTATGTCTCAGCATTATAATTAAGTGATCTATCAATTTTATTTTAATTGAGAATTCATCATGCAAGCTTTAGCATTCCATTGAGGTTGTTGACTATTATTAATTTTAAGACCATTGTTTTTTAATAGACCATTAAAAAAAACAAAAAATAAACAATAGCTACTAGATAATTTGCTTTCAATGATAATAATGAACCATTTTTATTTTATCGAATTTAGTCATCGGAGAAACAATAAATTCAATAAAAAAAATATAAAACTGATTATGATCGATTGGTTATGTTGATGATGAAATTAAACATAAATCAGAACAATAGGGATTTTGTTGTTAATTTTGTCAATATTTTTTTTTCAACACATATATTTGCATAAAATTTTGACATAACGAACTATGATTATTGTATACTCTGATGGCAGTTTATCATAAGTTGCATGATAAATATTGTGGTAGGTGTGACTGAAATTAATTATTTAAAATAAATATTTCCTATTATCTATTATGTACCTATATTATTTTATTAAAATATTTTTTTGATTAATTTAGGTAAATTCTATTTATAATTTTTACTTCACAATACCATCTCAATTAAGAAGAGTTAACGTCATACCCATCTGGGTAATTTTTTGCTTAGTCATGCGGTATTACATATCGTGTAAAAATGATAAATCCACAAGAAATAGTGAACAACGCTTATAGATACATACATGTTAATGGGGGCAGTGGACCTTTGGCACCTCATTTATGGGAAATTTGATATTTGAGAATGCCATCTAATTGGTCAGTAATTGGTTAGAAAAAGTCAACTAGTCCTAGAAATTGGTCAGCCCTAGATATCTTGTAATAAATGCTTAAAGTTTCTCAAGGTCACTCAAAGTCATGCGCGATTTCTGGTAAAGAGAAATTTACAAAAAAAGTTTACCATCCGAAAGATCTCTAGATCGTGATAACACGTCAACTATTTACAGTAATTGGTCAGCCATAGTTTTTTTTCTACGAATTTTCAAAATTCGTTTCAAAGTCACAAAAAACTTTTGGCACCTCATTTGGGTCATTCCAAAAAATAAAGTATTGTCATATGAAAGGTCACTTCATTTTCATAAAAGGTCAGCTTTTTTCAGTAATTGGTCAACCATTTTTTTTTTTTTGTAATTCATTTTTATTTTCCATTTTCTTAAAATTATCTTAAAGCTAGACAAAAATTCATAAAAACAAGCCAACTTATCAATATCTTAAAACTTACTAACTGGCCTCAATCGGGCGCTCTAAGTTAAACTAGAATAACTTAATGCTAATGCCTTTCGGCCTAAGAACTATCTTAATGCTAAAATTCTATATCGGTTTTTATTTTTCCCCGAGAAGAATTTACAAAAAACTCGGTATCATTATCTTTATTTTTTTTGTTAATTTTCTATAAAACTTACAAACTACATAAAACTAAATTAAAGCTAATTAAAACTAACTAAAACTAATTAAAACTACTTAAAGCTACTTAAAACTATTTACAGCTAATTATAAACTAATTTCAACCTACTTATAAGCTACTTACAGACTAGACTACTACAGACAGCCACAGCAAACATTTTCCGGTTTTATAATTTTTTTTTCTTTTTTGTATTTTTGTTGATTTTATATTTTTTTTTTATTGGTGCCACCCTGACTGTCCCTACTTAAAACTTACTACCTAAACCTTTGCAAGTCGGCCATACAAAAAGAAATTAGCAAGGTCAACTATTAAAAGTCTGAAGGAACTTCATCTTCGTTTTTCAACCACCAGAACTTGTTCTCCTGCTTTACCCTATCTCTTCCGTCCCATTCGGACACAGTCCTACTGAACCGAAGGTGCTCAGCTCCGTCTTGTGCGAGGACGTCTCGACTGTAAAGGAGCCACCGATCTGCAGTTCTACGGCCGACGTGGTAGATTAGCGGAACCGCCGCTCTATCCTGGATCAGCCCTCGACTGTCGAGATGGAGGAAAGCATCGGGCGGAATAAAGCCGCTTAGACGCACACTCTCGTAGTATTCGTTGTTGGTGTAATATGCCCCAAAAATTAAGCTGTAGCTCGAGAACATCGCTCTTGCAATGTGACCCCGAATAAGTTTCAGCAAGAAATTATCTATCATGTTTATGTTGGCACCGTTGTATAGAACCAGGTTGGAATAGTAGTGTTTGTACTCCGACTCTGGTGGTCTGTGCAATCCAAGGCAGCCTAGAAGACACTGCCTCTCAAACACCCGAATCTTTTCCATTTGAGATGGGACAGCGTTAAACCAAACCGGCATCCATAGGCAATCATCGGCCGGATAAGGGCCATGTAGCAAATCACCTTCACCCTGCTGTCAAGCCGGCTGCTATAAAACAACCGTTTCGTCAGGGCAAATGCTCCCCTAGTCCTGGTCAGAGCAGCATTTATATGTCTGTCGAAATTCAAATACTGATCCATCCAGATGCCAAGATACTTTACTACACTTTTACTCGCCAGCGGATGTCCATTTGGCCCTACGATCACCAGCTTGCGCCAGTTCTTTCTCGTATCCCTTGTGGCTCTCGTCGGCATACGCAATTGCCTGAGTTAGACTACTTATCAGATCGCTGGTGTAAATGCTGAATAGAATCGGCGAGTTGGCCACTCCCTGCTGAAGACCATTTTTAATATAAAAGGTTGTGGCAGAAGTTACATTGCCACTTTTGACAACAAACTTTCTGCCATTGAGCATATCATAAAGCATATATAAAAGTGGTTTACTATTGTCAAGTCTGGTCAACTTTAGATAAAAGCCCACTAACCATACGGTGTCGAAGGCCTTCTCCAAATCAACCAGACAAGCACCCGTACACTGCTTATTAGATTTGTTCCATTGGACATTAGAAACAAGTTAATTGGTCAAACATACATATACGTTCGTGGCCTTGAGAAGAAAAACTTTAAAAAATCGTAAAAAAGGATCTATAGCTGACCAACTACTGAACCTAGCTGACCTTTTATAAAGATCTTAAGGCCTTTCAGGTGGTATTATTTTTTTTGCAAATTTCCTATAAATAGGGTGCCGGAAATCACGTGTGACCTTGAGGGACCTTGAGAAATTTAAACCTTTATTACAAGTTATCTAAAGCTGACCAATTTCTAGGGCTAGTTGACCTTTTCTGACCAATCACTGACCAATTAGATGGCATTCTCAAATATCAAATTTCCCATACATGAGGTGCCAAAGGTCCAGAGCCGTTAATGGGTTATCGTGAAATGAAAATATTTAGTTCAGATCATTGATGATGCAAATATTCGCTTTCACGTCATACGAGGGGTATGTCAGCTTAAGTCCAGACAGCCTGACAAATACCTTCTCATGCAATCGTTTGATATAGTTATGTTGTCACTCCACTGTAACCTGTGGAAATACCATTATCCATTATCTAGTTCTAGTAGAAGTCCACCACCCACATCCAGAACATGATTTATTTATGAACGTTTCTTGCGATTTATTTAAAAGTGGTATTTGCATATCTTCTCTTCATAGAAAAAAGTTTCAAAATAAGTAGGAGTATATGATCTGTTTTAGTTACTAAATTAAATTTGGAATTCAAATTTAACGAATGAAAAGAACTTGTATTAAAGTTCCATACCTTCTTTGCTATTTGTTTTAATTTCTTTTTAATTCATCTTATCATTTAAATATATCTTAAAATGCTTCTTTTTCAACGCACAATTACTCTTTTTTTCACGCTTTTCTGATCTTAAGATGATTTTGAATTTGCACGATACAGAAAAGATATACCACTTTCTTTTAGGACATGCAACATGATGGAAACAAAAAAGTGTTGAATAAGTTGCAGTAGTGATCAGATATTAGACGAAGACGGTCATAGTAAAGAATTTAATTTTAATGGAAATTTTAAGTTGAAGTTGTTTTTTTTTTTTTTTTAATAATTTTTGTTTAAACAATGGAAATTGAAAATTCTTCTATATTAAAAGAAGATATTATTATTTAAGCTTCTTAAAAACTACAAAAAAGAGATTTGGAAAATATTTATTTTGTGTTTCTGTCGGAATGTTGTTAAACTTTTTAGTAAGTTAAATGTGTTGTTTATTCGAATGTTGATAATTGATAAAAAAATATTTATGCAAAGTAGTGATTTAATTTATTTAAATAAAGTGTCAGTAGAAAACGAGAATCTCTTTTATATAAATAAATGCAAATTATAGTTTAAAATAATTTTATAATAAACTATAAGTCATAGAAGAGATAAAACTTCCAACAAAAATAATGTTAAGAATTTTATTCACAAATTTATAAAAAATAACAGAGGTTCTTGTTTCTTAAAAATTCAACTATCTATAAAGTATTGATACAAAATCGAAAAATTCTATTTTAATTAAATATTTTTCTCACTGGAATAAAAGTATTGGCAAAATTTTAAATGATTTTTTAAGGTGATAAGAAGTTTTTTTAGATAAGTAAATTTTTCCAATCTAAAACAACTTCTTTGAGAGCATGAGATGATAGAAAAACGCCATCTTAATTCTTGATTGAATGTGATTGTATGGAACAAAAAAAATTTAAGCGTTTTTTTTTTTTAAATAATTTTTATAATATCAAATTCTTAAAACATTTTTAAGGAAAATTTTTGGTTTGCAAATCGTAAGTATTTATTTGAGTGCATATAAAAATTAAATTTCAAACAAATTTTCAACCTATTTTTGAGATATCGAATTTAAAAAAAAAAAATTGAAACTTTTTTAAAAATTCAAAAAAACGTTGTTTTTGAGCATTTCGATATGCACTTTTTTTATAATCTCATTTGAAATTTATACATAAAAAATAATCTAAATTTGTTTAGCAGATAATGAGTGAAATCAAATTTTACTATTTAATAGTTAATAATAAATTGATAGTACATTTTTATAATTTTCGGTTGTATATTGCACTAATTTAAGCATACAGAAAAAGTTTAATAAAAATCGTAGAGCCGTTTTTAAGTAAAACAAAAATATTTCATTTAAAGGTTTTTAAACATTTGTATGGAAGCTACCGTTATTTTTTTCCCTAAAGTAAACTATGTTCTAATATTACCTTACAAAGTGTAAAAAAACCTTAAATACCGAGTTTAATAAAAATCAACCGTTTATTTTTCATAATATTTTATTTAAAAAAAAAAAACCGCTTTGAAGAAAATCGAAATTTAAAAAAAAGGTTCTTTGTGAGGTACGATTAATAACCATTTTTTGAGAAATACTATTCTATCCAAAGGTAGCTTTTACCAAACGAAACTTATTGAATTTTTTTAAAGACAAGTTGTAGAGAAAACCAAAATTTTGTAAAATTGCCAAAAACAAATTGTAAAAACTTAAAAAAACTTGTGGGCCAGAATCACCAAAAATCACTATTGGTACCTAAGAAAATTGATCCAGTCGTTTAGGCAGTGCCGTCTCTCGTACTAAAGTAGCCCTAGGCTAAAAACTTTGAAGGGCCCATTATCCGGTAGCTAAAACCGCGAAAAATTCCATCTTTATAGCCCAAATACCACGTAAACTAAAAAAAATCTAGTATACCACCAACATCTTATTAATATCATACAACTCGGAAATCAAGCTCTCCTCAAAGCTATTAATCCAAAAAACCCGGAGCTCCGAGAGGTCAAGCTCTCGTAGACGATTTAAAAAAATTAAACAGAATAGCTCCCTCCAAAGCTATCCCCAAACCCCCAATAACCCAAAGTGCAGAGAGACCGAATTCTCGTAAAATATTTCGAATTGCTTTCCCCAAAGCTATCGACCCAAAAAACCCTGGGCGCTCCAAGCTAGAAGGCAAATTTCTAGTAGATATTAGAAAAAAATCCCGAATTCTCTCCTATAATTGAAAAGAAAACATGAAAGAAAAATTCATTGAATTTAACTCTGCTTGATGTTCTCTTATTGGCTTTTGCACAATCAAAAAACATTAAGTAAATAAATTTCACGTATATTAAATAATACGACTAAAAATATTTAACAAAAAGTATTTTAAAGTTTGGAAAAAAATTGAAATTTACTGCCACTGGCTCTTGTATCCGATTGAAAAGAAAAATTAATCTGTCGTCTACGGGGGCCCGACCTCCTGCGTTTTGGTTATTGGGTTTGTGGGGTTGATAGCTTTGGGTAGAGGTGTTTAGTTTTATTTTTTAAAAATCGTCCTGAGAGCTTGGCCTCCCTGAGCATTGGGTTTATCGTTAATGGGGATAGTAGCTTTGGGGAAAGCAATTAAATTTTTTAAATCTACGAGAACTTGGCCTCTCTGAGCTCCAAGTTCATTGGGTTAATAGTGGAATCGGGGGCCCTTACTAGCCTGGGGACCTAGGCTTGAACCTACATAGCCTATGCATGGAGACGGCACTGCATTTAGGCTGTAGCCGAATTAACAGACAGAAAGAATTGTGAGACCCACTTTTGTCGTCTTCCCTTTTATCGTAATGACAAGTTTAATCAAAATCTCCAGGTGAATTTTATATGTTACAAGTAAAAATGAAAAATTACACATGTTTACATATGAGGCTGTCAATCCAAAAGCTGTGTAACCCAGTTTTTTAATCATATTTTAATCTTTATTAGATTTTAAATGCAGTACCTTGTGGCATGGTGCGGTTAGTGCGTTGGTTTGTCATGCCGAAGGTCAAGGTTCGATTCCCAGCAGCCACTGCCACCTGTAAGCAGAAATGTTTTTCCCAAGGTACTGTCTCTTGCGGTCTACTGAGAAATCCTCCAAAAGTATACTTGTCATGAATAAGTGTTTCTCATCCTTTTTTCAAAAAATGGTTATTAATTTTTGATTTTACTCAAAACGTTATTTGATTTCTAAATTTTTTTTGCAGAAACCTCTAAAAAATATAAATAGAACTGTGGGCCAAAATTCAAGAAACTGTTAAATTTTTTTTTTTGAAAATAAAATATTTTGAAAACGACATGATCGATTTCTTTGAAACTCGTTACTTTAATTGTTTTTTAACTTTTCCTGAAGTATTTTAAGAAAATTTTACATTTATAAAAAAAAAACTCTTAAGATACTTTCCATACAAAAGTTTAACTACAGAAGTTAAAAATACTGTTAAAGAAATATTTTTTTCTCAAAAACGGCTTGTACACTTAGCAAATATAAATATAGTCTCCCAAAGAATGCTTTTTCGTTTTAAATTCTTTGAACAATAAATTTTAGAAAAATTTACAAATGAATTTTTTTAAAATTTGATATCTCAAAAACGAGTTGACTTTTTTTTTTTAAAAAATGTTATTTTAATTTTCATATTCATAAGATTTACCTTACGAAAAATTTTCCTTTTAATATTTTAAGAATACAAAATTATTGCTTTAAAAAACCGCTTCATCGATTTAAAATGTTTTTTGTTCATAAAATAATATTTGATCAAGGACTTAGATGGCGGTTTTTGAGCTTTAACTACACTGTGCGGCAAAGTTTGAATTATTCTCTCTAACATGAGCCAAAATATACCTATTTTTCTGATAGTTTTCTATGCCCTGAATTCGAATCTCAACTCAGAATTCCTCTAGCACGTCACGTTTTTGGCGTTTAGATTTGAAAATAGGCGTTTAGATTTGAAAATATGCGTTTTTAGGCAAATTTGATGTTAAATTATTTTTCGAAGTAAATTTTTTAAATAAACTTTTTTATTCAATCGGGAGATTAATATGTATCTTTCAAATTCTTTTTAAATCCTACAAAAATACCTTCATTCATCATGAAGAAATCATTAATAAACGGTCAGCCTTAGTTCTAAACTACCTTATTCCAAAACATGCTAAATTCATAAATTTCAATTTAGGACTTCGAAGAGAGTAATAAAAATATTGATAAAATCCGACTACATTTTATAAAAAAAATTAATTTTTTAGGTCTAGTTGTCAGTTTGTAAAAAAAGATGGTCTTGTAGTATAACATAACCCCAATTTTCTTTTTAATAAAAAAAAATTTCTTAGCTTAAAGAGAATGAGTGGGTTTTCTGAAAAACGTGCTAGAGCAATTCTGAGACCAGATTCGAGTTCAAAGCATCAAAAACAACTAGAAAATAATATTTTGTTTTATGTTGCAGAAACAAATAAAAGTTCCAACTTAAGTAAATAAAATTTTTAAATGATTTGGAAAAATGATTCCTTCAACACTGCGCCAAAATTTAAATAAATCACAAATTGGTTTTCGGTTGCATTATAAAACGATGAATTTTTGAATTTAAAAAAAAATCGAAGAGGTCACACTTTTTGAAAATGACAATTTAAATTTTTAAAAGTTAATAGCTTCGTTATAACGGGTGATTTTTTAAGAGGTTCAGAACTTAAAAAAAAAAAAAAAATTCGAAAAAATGAATGAAATATTTATTTGAATCGATAGTTTGAACCTTGCAATTTAATGTTTAAAGATAATTTCATGCAAATGTTGACCGCGGCTGCGTCTCAGGTAGCCCATCCGCTGAGTCCAATTTTGGCATACTCTTTCACACATATCGGCCGGTATCTCACGAATGAATGCATGGATGTTGGCTTCCAGTGCGTCAATCGAAGCGGGCTTGTCCCTATAGACATTAGCCTTGACATACCCCCACAAAAAATAATCTAATGGTGTCAAATCGCACGATCTAGGCGGCCAATTGACCGGCCCGAAACGTGAAATTAACTGTTCACCAAACTCGCCTCGCAATTGCGCCATTGTTTCGCGTGCTGTGTGGCATGTGGCACCGTCTTGTTGAAACCACATATCATGCAAGTCAAGAACTTCCATTTCGGGTAAAAAAAAGTTTGTTATCATTGCTCGGTAGCGTTCACCATTGACAGTAACGCTGCGATTCGCATCATCTTTGAAGAAATATGGCCCAATAATGCCGCCGGCCCATAAACCGCACTAAACAGTGGCTTTTTCGGGATGCATTGGTAGCTGTTGCAATGCTTCTGGCTGATCTTCACTCCAAATGCGGCAATTATGCTTATTTACGTACCCATTCAACCAAAAATGAGCCTCATCGCTGAACACAATTTTTCGATAAAAAAGCGGATCCTCGGCCAGCTTTCCAAGAGCCCATTCACCAAAAATTCGGCGTTGTGGTAGGTCGGCTGGCTTTAGTTCTTGCACCAGCTGTATCTTAAAAGGCTTTACGCCCAAATCCTTCCGCAAAATTTTCCACGTAGTGCTGTAACAAAGGCCTAACTGCTGGGAACGGCGCCGAATCGACATTTCGCGGTCTTCTGTCACACTAGCTGATACGGCCGCAATATTTTCTTCACTACGCACAGTACGTAAACGTGTTGGTGGTTTAATGTCCAACAAAGTAAATTTGGTGCGAAATTTGGTCACAATCTTCCGAATAGACTGCTCAGAAGGTCGAGAATGCCGACCATAAAATGGAAGCAGCGCGCGATGAACATTTCGAACCAAGCACGAATTTTGATAGTAAAATTCAATAATTTGCAAGCGTTGTTCATTTGTAAGACGATCCATGGTTAAATTGCAAACCAAACTGAAGCTGTTTGACAGTGACACAAGGTACTAAACACGCGTCAGCTGTCAAAACCAGTGTTGCCAAAACCAAACCAGCTAAAAAATCACCCGTTAATTACTTCGAATAATTTGTTTTAGTTTTTTTCCTGAAATAACATTTAGAGACGAAAACAACAATACCGTACTTTCTAAAATATCGATATTAATGTCTATTAATGTCTATTATTAATGGAAACAAATTTCCTCAACAATTTAAAACATCGATAACTCAGAACTGGTTTGGAATACAAGTCTGAAAGTTGGTGTTCAAGTTGTTTTATATACATACCAATTATGAGCGAAAGAAAAAGGAGTCGGGTCAAAAATTTGGTGATTTGATATGGAATGTCCCATATTTTAAAAAAATACATTTTTGTTTATAAAATATTGGTAAGCAATATTATTAACATTTTGAAGAAGCTTTTCCGTTGAAAAATTAATTAAAATTGGCTAAGCCGTTAATGAGAAAACCAAAATAAGAAAAACGTTATATGGCAGGTACGGTTAATAACAGTTTTTGGTATTTTTTTTTTACAAAAAGTACACTTATTTTTTTTATCAGAATCGTTAGAGCCGTTTTTGAGATGAATAAGCTTTTGCTTGACGGTTGTATGGCAAGTACCGTTATTTTTGAAGCTAAAAAAATCCCCAAAAACAAAGTCCCCAAGTTGAAACCTAGTAAAGATAAAATCTCCAACACAAGATCTTTTGAAAATAAAATTCCCAAGAGAAAATTCCAAAAAAGAAGATCTGCAAGTAGTGAATCAAGCAATAAAATCAAGCGATTTTATTGCTTGATTCACTACTAGCAGATCTTCTTCTTGGGCCAGTTCAAGTAAACTTGTCCCGTATAAAAACATTTTTAAAGATTCCAGGTCTTCCTTATTTAATGAAATAAAAAAAGTTTAATGATATGTTTTATCTTTACTTTGATTAACAAATACATAGATTGCAAGTCCGAATAGTGCCATTGATAAAAAATCAACTTAAAACTATTCCTTATTTCAGTAACGAGCAAAGCACGAAACTCGAGCTATGACTCTAAACGTCCATGTCCAGATGTAGTGAACATACTAGTCACGGAAATTAAAGGAACCAATTTTTTTCTTCAATTTTTATTTGTGTTTTTTGAAAAGCTGTATCCTTGTGATGAGTGGTCGTATTGTTGTGTTAAAACAAAAAGCATTATACAGTTTTATGGTTTTTGTCTCCATATTTGTTTGCAAATATGTAATTGTTTACAGTACCATTATTGTAAAAACTGACACCAAAAATTTTTTTTTTGTTTTTTGTGTTTTTTTGAAGGTCCCCATTTTCAAACATAATTTTTTTTGAGTTAATAAAATGTAATGCTCAGATAACCATTTAGTTTAGTTTTTTTTAGTGGTCGTAAAATTTTTGTTCGCATGGTTTATCTGACTTTTATCGAAAAAAAACTTTAAGCTTCGATTACTAATACCTTAGCGAAAAATAAGATACTCAAGCACAATTTTGGAAATTTAAATAAGTTATTTAACGTGATTTTTTTTGTAGAAATTATTTTTTTTTGACTCTTCACCTTTAGTTAAAAAAGAAAAGTACCAAAAAAAGTTCTTTTTTTGAGGACTTGCATTGATATGCAAATTTATAGACTTAGAGCATCAATATATCTGTAAATTATCAAATTGATTCACCGAACCGTTTTTCTTTACCAAATTTTCAAAGTCCTACAAACCCATATGTTGTTCCCATACATCGCGTAGCCGTCATCAAAATGAATTAAAAACAACAATTTTCATCGACTTTTTTCACTATTTCACATTGGTTAGATATTTTTTTTGACTTGAAATGCTTAAGAAATTTTCAATTCGAAAAATGAACTTATTTCATTTCAAGTCAAAAAAATATCTAACCAATGTGAAACTGTGAAAAAAGTCGATGAAAATTGTTGTTTTTAATTCATTTTGATGACGACTACGCGATGTATGGAAACAACATTTGGGTTTGTAAGACTTTGAAAATTTGGTAAAGAAAAACGGTTCGGTGAATCAATTTTACTTTATTTTATAATTTTTTAATTTTATTTTATTTAAACGTCTATAAATATGTATGCCAACGCAAGTCCACAGATCAAAATTTGAAAAGTATCAAAAGATTTACCGAAAAACAACAAAAAATCGTTCTTAGTACTTTTTTAAACTAACGGGGAAGAGCAAAAAAAAAATTCTGCAAAATCTAAAATAAATTATGTAAAAATCAAACTCAAATTTCCAAAACAATCTTTGAATTTTTTGTGATGTAATTTTTTGCTAAGATATTGGTAATCAAAGCCAAACGTATTTTTTTTCATTAAAAATCAGATAAACCATGCAAAAAATTGAACGACTACAAAACAAATTTGATTGAAGATGAATTAACAGATTACCTAACCATTACATTTGATAAACTCAAAAAAAATTATCTTTGAAAATGGGGACCTTAAAAAAAAAAAAACAAAAAAAAAAACAGTACCATCAAGAATTTTGGGGATTATTGGAGATTTTTTGAGATTTTGGGATTTCGTCTAGTTGGATTCCATTTTTTTTTTTGAGGATTTCGTCCGATTGAGATATTGGTTTTTGAAGATAACGGGTGTCTCCCACAGAATTGTGCCACCCACTTTTTTCAAGTTCTCCATCTTTGTAATGTCATATTTGATTGCTATCGCCATTTTTTCTTGCGCTAATCCTTAAAGTTCGCAGGTAAAAACAGGCATTAAATTAACCCTATAGCTACAATAGGGGATGAAAAAAAATCTGAAAAAATTAAGGAATTTTTTTAGAGCCGATTAAGACCCATCTAAATGGCTTTTTTCAATGATCACCCTAATGTGTATGGAGTAAAGATGCTAAATTCGACTAAAATACCTAAATACTTTCAACATCGCACTAATTTAACTTACATTTTTTCCCAATGCCAATTACTTGTGCGTACAATCGTTTTTCAGAGTATTGACTTTTTAAAAGCATCCAAGATTTGTTGAAAGACCTTTCACTTTTGCCATTAATTCATTTAGTATTAAACAATCAAAATTTTAAAGCACTTGAATTCTTTGATTTTTTTTTTCAAAGTTTATTAGTTCTCAGAACTTCCATGAATGAATCACGAGTAAATAGTTGATTTGAATTTTGTCAGTACATTAAAGTAAAAAAAGGCTGAAATTCCAAGAACTTTAATCCGGAAATGCATACCTATGATTGAATACCAAGTAAAATAAATGCAATCCGAAGGTTGTATTCCTAAGCAATTATTGTATAAATTTTTTTGATTGATTTCTAGGCTTTCAACTGCACATAACCTATATTCGGGTTTTGCATCAGCTCTTTTGTTTATCACAGTACACCTTTCACCTTTTATATTATTTTGTTAATATTTTTTATGTCAACCTTCCTCGTTTTAAGGTTTTTTTTTAAATATTCTAAAATCTTCTTATCTGTTATTCAGGAGAGATTTTTTTGTAAATATGCTTAATAGACTATAGTAACGCTTTTACTTTTGAGTGAAAGATTTCAAAGAATATTGTTTTTAAAGATAAAAAATCTACCACTCATTACTTATACATAAAATAAAAATATTCATAAAATTATTCCCTTTTAGATTTTACTGATGGTCTTAAGCATATCATCAACTGCTTCACATACTCCACATCTAAACACATCGCACTCTTCATTTAATAGTTTCTCCAAAGGCATGCCAACAATGCATTTCGTGCATCAGCTATCAGAACTCAGACCTCTTAAACCATCAAACCACAGATTAATGAACATGCAACATATGCACCCACCATCAGCAGCAATGCATCAGCCTGAAACTCTCCACCTACTGGAGCATTTCGGAGTACAACCTAATTACTACAATCCACGGTGGAATGGAAATGGTAAATCGTTGATGCCACATCAGTGGCGTATGCCAATTAGGCCTGACAACCACTTCGAACGTCTTCCAATAGATCGGTCGTCGTTTAATAATCAAATACCACGTCCTCCACGGTTGACGCGCACACAAAGTGAGAATCGAAGGCATTACATTGAACCTGCCTCAGAGCAACCGAGACCATTTAATTTTCCGCTCGAAGGACCACAACCATCTGAATTCAAGAAATCAAAGAAAGCTAAGAAAAAGGAGAACAAGGTGAATAATATTCAGGACATTTTGAGGCAAGAACCAGCACCAAATGTTAACCAATATCAAATGCCGGTGGGAATTCATATATCAGGGTCATTCAAGAACCTGCAGAATAGTGGGATATCCAATGTCTTCCGGAGATATATTCAATTACAGCCACAAGTGGCTCCGAGTAATGTCAATTACCAACGAGTTGCATTTGATCCTTTTTATCCTTATAAACCCAAGTCGCTGAATGATATTAACTCACTCGCAATGAAGCAGCTGGGTTTGAATCGGAAGAAGAAGAAAACCACTAACACCGCTGTTCCAGGGTTAGTATTTCAACCAAGTGGACAGAGACCTGTTTCGGCGGATTACTTTTTAGACGCACTTAGAGCTAATAGCTCGCTGAATGGCTTAGGTGGGCATCGGAATTTGAAACATGAACCATTTAGCCTAAAGCTTGAAGTCTATCCAATCCGCAGTGGTAAGAAGGCTCCGTTGACAGTAGCGCCATTTTTAACAACTATGCAGCCAGTTTCTCAGAACTTCCAACCTTTTTACCCAGCACAAATGGCAACACCATATGGCATGCCAGTTGACAATGGTGCAAGCTACTACAACTACATGAACAACCCACAGCGATATAAGGGCAAACTAGCCCATTCACCAAGTCTCTACTCAAGTGCTTATCAGCGAGATAAGTCTCCTTTGGAGTCAGATGCACCTTCAGATGAGGTCCCCAAACCTCGCCAAAATAAGAAATCCAAATCCAGTCCAAATCAATTGATGGTTCATTTAAACGTTTTCCCAAGTAAGAAGGAAAATAATATTGCCCCTCCGCCACCGCTGCCGCAAAACCATCTCTACGATGTGATTCATGCTGACGTCCATGAACGTAGATCAGGGGATTTAATTGTGACCAAAAATGAAACATCAACTTTAGCTGACTGTGATGTGGCTGATCGAACTTCGGAGGACGATGTGGGTTCTACAGAAATGTATGACTATCAAAAGGGTAAAAGTCTCAAAGATTCTCCAGTGGTTGTGGAAAATTTCACTCAATCAAAAATAATTGAACACCCTGTGGAGTTAAGATCAAATGAAAGTTCATCTGGAAATAGGTCTGGTGAGAACTTAGAAAAGTTTTCTACTTTTCGGTTTCCAGTCGAAAATTTGTTACAGTTTCAGGCAAATGATGCTGTTATAAATAATTAAGTTTTTTATTTATTTATAAATTTATTTATGTATTTTAAAAAGTTAGTGTTTACTTTTTTTGTCGTTGTTTAAAATTTAAAGAAGGTTTAAAGACGCTTTTACATATATCTATATAAGCTATTTATTTTGGAAGTAATTTTAATATTATAAAGCAAATGAGACGAATAAAATACACATAATTTAGTTTGAATTTTGTCTTTTTGGAATTTACTAAAAATTGCTGATTCAATTTGAAAGTTTTGCAAATTGGCAAATTAAAATCTCTCAAAATTTATTTGCATTCCAACAAATTTTGTTTTTTAATAAAACTCTCCCAAATTCAATTTTTCCACGAGATTAACTAACTTCTGCAGAGTAAATCGAGTAAACAACTAGCGACTTCTGAACTTTGACGGTTGACTGATGCAACTCTATGTGGACCATTATTGTTTAATTTAAATTTTTATATTGTTATTGTGATGCTTTTTTTTATTGGGGCTGAGAGAAGCAAGGAGAATTCCTTTGTTGCCCAACTCCTCACTCAGAAGCAGTAAGAACGGAATTTATGGTTGCAAGGAATCTGATTCCAGCCCAAGGGAGAATTACTATTGGTTTTTAAATGACACACGAATGCACCACAAAAAGTAATCTAAGGTTATCAAAGTTGCTACCAACCGAAATTTCACTGGAACGTCATGTCTCTATAATTTCAAATACTATATTCGTAATTAACACGAGTCAATACGCTTCGACTTTTTCTGAAATCTGAATCTCGTACCTCCTCATCATGATTTGTCTGCCACAAGACAATGTGAACTATAAGGAGGACGAATGCAAACATCGTATGATGTTGAAGCCTGATTCATAATGCGACGAGGAAACGAGACGTTGACTTAAAAAAACGAATACAAAATGATGAAATAATGACGACGTTGGGTTTTTTTTTTTTTTAATTTTTCGAAAAAAGCTTTATTATGCATTTTTACCTATTTTAATTTCGATCTTAAGAGAGTAAAAGTAAAATCTATTTAGTAAAATATCAGCATCCAAGTGCCTTTCCAAGATTTTAAAGATTTTCTGGCTCAATCTGTTAAATGCGAATATCTTAAGAACCGAGCTTTCCAAAATGTTCTGGTTTTCAGTTCTGAATAGGAAATTAATACACCTTTCCAAAATGTCAAAAAATGTTAAAATTTAGTTCCACAAATTTTTCATGGATTTCGGAAAAAGTCATGGGCTAACCCCTTGCCTTTTTTCCAAAAAAAAAACTACTTTTTTTCAAAGTTAATGAAATAAATCGTGCCATACCTTATTGGAAAGATCTATTCAAATCAAATCGACGCATGGAAGCCAATTTTTTTTTCGAGGTCTATTTAGTAAGATATTGGCATCCAAAGTGACTTTCCCAGATTTTAACGATTTTCTGCCTCAATCCGTTAAATGCGAATATCTTAAGAACCTATATGTTCTGGTTTTCAGTTCTGAATAGGAAATTAATACACCTTTCCAAAATGTCTAAAAACGTTTAAATTTAGTTACACAAATTTTTCATGGATTTCGGAAAAAATCATGGGCTAACCCCTTGCCTTTTTTTCAAAAAAAAAAATACTTTTTTTTCAAAGTTAATGAAATAAATCGTGCCATACCTTATCGGAAAGATCTATTCAAATCAAATCGACGCATGGAAGCCAATTTTTTTTTCGTGGTCTATTTAGAAAGATATTGGCATCCAAAATGACTTTCCCAGATTTTAAAGATTTTCTGCCTCCAACTACCTACCTTAATGTCTTTGGATGGCGATAATTCCAAAATGAAGCCTTCAAACTTATAGCGGCTTTCAGTGCTGAAAAGAAAATTAACTCACCTTTCCAAAAACATCAGAACACACTTTTTTTGAGGTTTGTTTATTAAAATATTGGCATCCAAAGTGCCTTTCCCAGATTTTAACGATTTTCTGGCTCAATCCGTTAAATGCGAATATCTTAAGAACCGAGCTTTCCAAAATGTTCTGGTTTTCAGTTCTGAATAGGAAATTAATACACCTTTCCAAAATGTCAAAAAATGTTAAAATTTAGTTCCACAAATTTTTCATGGATTTCGGAAAAAATCATGGGCTAAGCCCTTGCCTTTTTTTCAAAAAAACACTACTTTTTTTTAAAGTTAATGAAATAAATGGTGCCACTGCTTACTGGAAAGTTCTATTTAGACAAAATCGACGCATCGGAGCCAATTTTTTTTCGAGGTCTTTTGAGTAAGATATTGTCATCCAAAGTGACTTTCCCAGATTTTAAAGATTTTCTGCCTCCAACTACCTACCTTAATGTCTTTGGATGGCGATAATTCCAAAATGAAGCCTTCAAACTTATTGCGGCTTTCAGTGCTGAAAAGAAAATTAACTCACCTTTCCAAAAACATCAGAACACACTTTTTTTGAGGTTTGTTTATTAAAATATTGGCATCCAAAGTGCCTTTCCCAGATTTTAACGATTTTCTGGCTCAATCCGTTAAATGCGAATATCTTAAGAACCGAGCTTTCCAAAATGTTCTGGTTTTCAGTTCTGAATAGGAAATTAATACACCTTTCCAAAATGTCTAAAAACGTTTAAATTTAGTTACACAAATTTTTCATGGATTTCGGAAAAAATCATGGGCTAACCCCTTGCCTTTTTTTCAAAAAAAAAAAAATACTTTTTTTTCAAAGTTAATGAAATAAATCGTGCCATACGTTATTGGAAAGATCTATTCAAATCAAATCGACGCATGGAAGCCAATTTTTTTTTCGAGGTCTATTTAGTAAGATATTGGCATCCAAAGTGACTTTCCCAGATTTTAAAGATTTTCTGCCTCCAACTGCCTACCTTAATGCTTTTGGATGGCGATATTTCCAAAAAAAAGATCTCAAAATAATTGCGGCTTCCAGTGCTGAAAAGAAAATTAACTCACCTTTCCAAAAACATCAGAACACACTTTTTTTGAGGTTTGTTTATTAAAATATTGGCATCCAAAGTGCCTTTCCCAGATTTTAACGATTTTCTGGCTCAATCCGTTAAATGCGAATATCTTAAGAACCGAGCTTTCCAAAATGTTCTGGTTTTCAGTTCTGAATAGGAAATTAATACACCTTTCCAAAATGTCTAAAAACGTTTAAATTTAGTTACACAAATTTTTCATGGATTTCGGAAAAAATCATGGGCTAACCCCTTGCCTTTTTTTCAAAAAAAAACTACGTTTTTTTTCAAAGTTAATGAAATAAATCGTGCCATACTTTATTGGAAAGATCTATTCAAATCAAATCGACGCATGGAAGCCAATTTTTTTTCGAGGTCTATTTAGTAAGATATTGGCATCCAAAGTGACTTTCCCAGATTTTAAAGATTTTCTGCCTCCAACTACCTACCTTAATGTCTTTGGATGGCGATAATTCCAAAATGAAGCCTTCAAACTTATTGCGGCTTTCAGTGCTGAAAAGAAAATTAACTCACCTTTCCAAAAACATCAGAACACACTTTTTTTGAGGTTTGTTTATTAAAATATTGGCATCCAAAGTGCCTTTCCCAGATTTTAACGATTTTCTGGCTCAATCCGTTAAATGCGAATATCTTAAGAACCGAGCTTTCCAAAATGTTCTGGTTTTCAGTTCTGAATAGGAAATTAATACACCTTTCCAAAATGTCTAAAAACGTTTAAATTTAGTTACACAAATTTTTCATGGATTTCGGAAAAAATCATGGGCTAACCCCTTGCCTTTTTTTCAAAAAAAAAAAAATACTTTTTTTTCAAAGTTAATGAAATAAATCGTGCCATACGTTATTGGAAAGATCTATTCAAATCAAATCGACGCATGGAAGCCAATTTTTTTTTCGAGGTCTATTTAGTAAGATATTGGCATCCAAAGTGACTTTCCCAGATTTTAAAGATTTTCTGCCTCCAACTGCCTACCTTAATGCTTTTGGATGGCGATATTTCCAAAAAAAAGATCTCAAAATAATTGCGGCTTCCAGTGCTGAAAAGAAAATTAACTCACCTTTCCAAAAACATCAGAACACACTTTTTTTGAGGTTTGTTTATTAAAATATTGGCATCCAAAGTGCCTTTCCCAGATTTTAACGATTTTCTGGCTCAATCCGTTAAATGCGAATATCTTAAGAACCGAGCTTTCCAAAATGTTCTGGTTTTCAGTTCTGAATAGGAAATTAATACACCTTTCCAAAATGTCTAAAAACGTTTAAATTTAGTTACACAAATTTTTCATGGATTTCGGAAAAAATCATGGGCTAACCCCTTGCCTTTTTTTCAAAAAAAAAATTACTTTTTTTTTTCAAAGTTAATGAAATAAATCGTGCCATACTTTATTGAAAAGATCTATTCAAATCAAATCGACGCATGGAAGCCAATTTTTTTTTCGAGGTCTATTTAGTAAGATATTGGCATCCAAAGTGACTCCCAGATTTTAAAGATTTTCTGCCTCCAACTACCTACCTTAATGTCTTTGGATGGCGATAATTCCAAAATGAAGCCTTCAAACTTATTGCGGCTTTCAGTGCTGAAAAGAAAATTAACTCACCTTTCCAAAAACATCAGAACACACTTTTTTTGAGGTTTGTTTATTAAAATATTGGCATCCAAAGTGCCTTTCCCAGATTTTAACGATTTTCTGGCTCAATCCGTTAAATGCGAATATCTTAAGAACCGAGCTTTCCAAAATGTTCTGGTTTTCAGTTCTGAATAGGAAATTAATACACCTTTCCAAAATGTCTAAAAACGTTTAAATTTAGTTACACAAATTTTTCATGGATTTCGGAAAAAATCATGGGCTAACCCCTTGCCTTTTTTTCAAAAAAAAAAATACTTTTTTTTCAAAGTTAATGAAATAAATCGTGCCATACCTTATTGGAAAGATCTATTCAAATCAAATCGACGCATGGAAGCCAATTTTTTTTTCGTGGTCTATTTAGAAAGATATTGGCATCCAAAATGACTTTCCCAGATTTTAAAGATTTTCTGCCTCCAACTACCTACCTTAATGTCTTTGGATGGCGATAATTCCAAAATGAAGCCTTCAAACTTATAGCGGCTTTCAGTGCTGAAAAGAAAATTAACTCACCTTTCCAAAAACATCAGAACACACTTTTTTTGAGGTTTGTTTATTAAAATATTGGCATCCAAAGTGCCTTTCCCAGATTTTAACGATTTTCTGGCTCAGTCCGTGAAATGCGAATATCTTAAGAACCGAGCTTTCCAAAATATTCTGGTTTTCAGTTCTGAATAGGAAATTAATACACCTTTCCAAAATGTCTAAAAACGTTTAAATTTAGTTACACAAATTTTTCATGGATTTCGGAAAAAATCATGGGCTAACCCCTTGCCTTTTTTTCAAAAAAAAACTACGTTTTTTTTCAAAGTTAAAGAAATAAATCGTGCCATACTTTATTGGAAAGATCTATTCAAATCAAATCGACGCATGGAAGCCAATTTTTTTTTCGAGGTCTATTTAGTAAGATATTGGCATCCAAAGTGACTCCCAGATTTTAAAGATTTTCTGCCTCCAACTACCTACCTTAATGTCTTTGGATGGCGATAATTCCAAAATGAAGCCTTCAAACTTATTGCGGCTTTCAGTGCTGAAAAGAAAATTAACTCACCTTTCCAAAAACATCAGAACACACTTTTTTTGAGGTTTGTTTATTAAAATATTGGCATCCAAAGTGCCTTTCCCAGATTTTAACGATTTTCTGGCTCAATCCGTTAAATGCGAATATCTTAAGAACCGAGCTTTCCAAAATGTTCTGGTTTTCAGTTCTGAATAGGAAATTAATACACCTTTCCAAAATGTCTAAAAACGTTTAAATTTAGTTACACAAATTTTTCATGGATTTCGGAAAAAATCATGGGCTAACCCCTTGCCTTTTTTTCAAAAAAAAAAATACTTTTTTTTCAAAGTTAATGAAATAAATCGTGCCATACCTTATTGGAAAGATCTATTCAAATCAAATCGACGCATGGAAGCCAATTTTTTTTTCGTGGTCTATTTAGAAAGATATTGGCATCCAAAATGACTTTCCCAGATTTTAAAGATTTTCTGCCTCCAACTACCTACCTTAATGTCTTTGGATGGCGATAATTCCAAAATGAAGCCTTCAAACTTATAGCGGCTTTCAGTGCTGAAAAGAAAATTAACTCACCTTTCCAAAAACATCAGAACACACTTTTTTTGAGGTTTGTTTATTAAAATATTGGCATCCAAAGTGCCTTTCCCAGATTTTAACGATTTTCTGGCTCAGTCCGTGAAATGCGAATATCTTAAGAACCGAGCTTTCCAAAATGTTCTGGTTTCCAGTTCTGAATAGGAAATTAATACACCTTTCCAAAATGTCTAAAAACGTTTAAATTTAGTTACACAAATTTTTCATGGATTTCGGAAAAAATCATGGGCTAACCCCTTGCCTTTTTTTCAAAAAAAAAAATACTTTTTTTTCAAAGTTAATGAAATAAATCGTGCCATACTTTATTGGAAAGATCTATTCAAATCAAATCGACGCATGGAAGCCAATTTTTTTTCGAGGTCTATTTAGTAAGATATTGGCATCCAAAGTGACTTTCCCAGATTTTAAAGATTTTCTGCCTCCAACTACCTACCTTAATGTCTTTGGATGGCGATGATTGCAAAATGAAGCCTTCAAACTTATTGCGGCTTTCAGTGCTGAAAAGAAAATTAACTCACCTTTCCAAAAACATCAGAACACACTTTTTTTGAGGTTTGTTTATTAAAATATTGGCATCCAAAGTGCCTTTCCCAGATTTTAACGATTTTCTGGCTCAGTCCGTTAAATGCGAATATCTTAAGAACCGAGCTTTCCAAAATGTTCTGGTTTTCAGTTCTGAATAGGAAATTAATACACCTTTCCAAAATGTCTAAAAACGTTTAAATTTAGTTACACAAATTTTTCATGGATTTCGGAAAAAATCATGGGCTAACCCCTTGCCTTTTTTTCAAAAAAAAACTACGTTTTTTTTCAAAGTTAAAGAAATAAATCGTGCCATACTTTATTGGAAAGATCTATTCAAATCAAATCGACGCATGGAAGCCAATTTTTTTTTCGAGGTCTATTTAGTAAGATATTGGCATCCAAAGTGACTCCCAGATTTTAAAGATTTTCTGCCTCCAACTACCTACCTTAATGTCTTTGGATGGCGATAATTCCAAAATGAAGCCTTCAAACTTATTGCGGCTTTCAGTGCTGAAAAGAAAATTAACTCACCTTTCCAAAAACATCAGAACACACTTTTTTTGAGGTTTGTTTATTAAAATATTGGCATCCAAAGTGCCTTTCCCAGATTTTAACGATTTTCTGGCTCAGTCCGTTAAATGCGAATATCTTAAGAACCGAGCTTTCCAAAATGTTCTGGTTTTCAGTTCTGAATAGGAAATTAATACACCTTTCCAAAATGTCTAAAAACGTTTAAATTTAGTTACACAAATTTTTCATGGATTTCGGAAAAAATCATGGGCTAACCCCTTGCCTTTTTTTCAAAAAAAAACTACGTTTTTTTCAAAGTTAAAGAAATAAATCGTGCCATACTTTATTGGAAAGATCTATTCAAATCAAATCGACGCATGGAAGCCAATTTTTTTTTCGAGGTCTATTTAGTAAGATATTGGCATCCAAAGTGACTCCCAGATTTTAAAGATTTTCTGCCTCCAACTACCTACCTTAATGTCTTTGGATGGCGATAATTCCAAAATGAAGCCTTCAAACTTATTGCGGCTTTCAGTGCTGAAAAGAAAATTAACTCACCTTTCCAAAAACATCAGAACACACTTTTTTTGAGGTTTGTTTATTAAAATATTGGCATCCAAAGTGCCTTTCCCAGATTTTAACGATTTTCTGGCTCAGTCCGTTAAATGCGAATATCTTAAGAACCGAGCTTTCCAAAATGTTCTGGTTTTCAGTTCTGAATAGGAAATTAATACACCTTTCCAAAATGTCTAAAAACGTTTAAATTTAGTTACACAAATTTTTCATGGATTTCGGAAAAAATCATGGGCTAACCCCTTGCCTTTTTTTCAAAAAAAAAAAAATACTTTTTTTTCAAAGTTAATGAAATAAATCGTGCCATACGTTATTGGAAAGATCTATTCAAATCAAATCGACGCATGGAAGCTAATTTTTTTTTCGAGGTCTATTTAGTAAGATATTGGCATCCAAAGTGACTTTCCCAGATTTTAAAGATTTTCTGCCTCCAACTGCCTACCTTAATGCTTTTGGATGGCGATATTTCCAAAAAAAAGATCTCAAAATAATTGCGGCTTCCAGTGCTGAAAAGAAAATTAACTCACCTTTCCAAAAACATCAGAACACACTTTTTTTGAGGTTTGTTTATTAAAATATTGGCATCCAAAGTGCCTTTCCCAGATTTTAACGATTTTCTGGCTCAATCCGTTAAATGCGAATATCTTAAGAACCGAGCTTTCCAAAATGTTCTGGTTTTCAGTTCTGAATAGGAAATTAATACACCTTTCCAAAATGTCTAAAAACGTTTAAATTTAGTTACACAAATTTTTCATGGATTTCGGAAAAAATCATGGGCTAACCCCTTGCCTTTTTTTCAAAAAAAAACTACGTTTTTTTTCAAAGTTAATGAAATAAATCGTGCCATACTTTATTGGAAAGATCTATTCAAATCAAATCGACGCATGGAAGCCAATTTTTTTTGGAGGTCTATTTAGTAAGATATTGGCATCCAAAGTGACTCCCAGATTTTAAAGATTTTCTGCCTCCAACTACCTACCTTAATGTCTTTGGATGGCGATAATTCCAAAATGAAGCCTTCAAACTTATTGCGGCTTTCAGTGCTGAAAAGAAAATTAACTCACCTTTCCAAAAACATCAGAACACACTTTTTTTGAGGTTTGTTTATTAAAATATTGGCATCCAAAGTGCCTTTCCCAGATTTTAACGATTTTCTGGCTCAGTCCGTTAAATGCGAATATCTTAAGAACCGAGCTTTCCAAAATGTTCTGGTTTTCAGTTCTGAATAGGAAATTAATACACCTTTCCAAAATGTCTAAAAACGTTTAAATTTAGTTACACAAATTTTTCATGGATTTCGGAAAAAATCATGGGCTAACCCCTTGCCTTTTTTTCAAAAAAAAAAAAATACTTTTTTTTCAAAGTTAATGAAATAAATCGTGCCATACCTTATTGGAAAGATCTATTCAAATCAAATCGACGCAAGGAAGCCAATTTTTTTTTCGAGGTCTATTTAGTAAGATATTGGCATCCAAAGTGACTCCCAGATTTTAAAGATTTTCTGCCTCCAACTACCTACCTTAATGTCTTTGGATGGCGATAATTCCAAAATGAAGCCTTCAAACTTATTGCGGCTTTCAGTGCTGAAAAGAAAATTAACTCACCTTTCCAAAAACATCAGAACACACTTTTTTTGAGGTTTGTTTATTAAAATATTGGCATCCAAAGTGCCTTTCCCAGATTTTAACGATTTTCTGGCTCAGTCCGTTAAATGCGAATATCTTAAGAACCGAGCTTTCCAAAATGTTCTGGTTTTCAGTTCTGAATAGGAAATTAATACACCTTTCCAAAATGTCTAAAAACGTTTAAATTTAGTTACACAAATTTTTCATGGATTTCGGAAAAAATCATGGGCTAACCCCTTGCCTTTTTTTCAAAAAAAAACTACGTTTTTTTCAAAGTTAAAGAAATAAATCGTGCCATACTTTATTGGAAAGATCTATTCAAATCAAATCGACGCATGGAAGCCAATTTTTTTTTCGAGGTCTATTTAGTAAGATATTGGCATCCAAAGTGACTCCCAGATTTTAAAGATTTTCTGCCTCCAACTACCTACCTTAATGTCTTTGGATGGCGATAATTCCAAAATGAAGCCTTCAAACTTATTGCGGCTTTCAGTGCTGAAAAGAAAATTAACTCACCTTTCCAAAAACATCAGAACACACTTTTTTTGAGGTTTGTTTATTAAAATATTGGCATCCAAAGTGCCTTTCCCAGATTTTAACGATTTTCTGGCTCAGTCCGTTAAATGCGAATATCTTAAGAACCGAGCTTTCCAAAATGTTCTGGTTTTCAGTTCTGAATAGGAAATTAATACACCTTTCCAAAATGTCTAAAAACGTTTAAATTTAGTTACACAAATTTTTCATGGATTTCGGAAAAAATCATGGGCTAACCCCTTGCCTTTTTTTCAAAAAAAAAAATACTTTTTTTTCAAAGTTAATGAAATAAATCGTGCCATACCTTATTGGAAAGATCTATTCAAATCAAATCGACGCATGGAAGCCAATTTTTTTTTCGTGGTCTATTTAGAAAGATATTGGCATCCAAAATGACTTTCCCAGATTTTAAAGATTTTCTGCCTCCAACTACCTACCTTAATGTCTTTGGATGGCGATAATTCCAAAATGAAGCCTTCAAACTTATTGCGGCTTTCAGCGCTGAAAAGAAAATTAACTCACCTTTCCAAAAACATCAGAACACACTTTTTTTGAGGTTTGTTTATTAAAATATTGGCATCCAAAGTGCCTTTCCCAGATTTTAACGATTTTCTGGCTCAGTCCGTGAAATGCGAATATCTTAAGAACCGAGCTTTCCAAAATGTTCTGGTTTCCAGTTCTGAATAGGAAATTAATACACCTTTCCAAAATGTCTAAAAACGTTTAAATTTAGTTACACAAATTTTTCATGGATTTCGGAAAAAATCATGGGCTAACCCCTTGCCTTTTTTTCAAAAAAAAAAATACTTTTTTTTCAAAGTTAATGAAATAAATCGTGCCATACCTTATTGGAAAGATCTATTCAAATCAAATCGACGCATGGAAGCCAATTTTTTTTTCGTGGTCTATTTAGAAAGATATTGGCATCCAAAATGACTTTCCCAGATTTTAAAGATTTTCTGCCTCCAACTACCTACCTTAATGTCTTTGGATGGCGATAATTCCAAAATGAAGCCTTCAAACTTATTGCGGCTTTCAGTGCTGAAAAGAAAATTAACTCACCTTTCCAAAAACATCAGAACACACTTTTTTTGAGGTTTGTTTATTAAAATATTGGCATCCAAAGTGCCTTTCCCAGATTTTAACGATTTTCTGGCTCAGTCCGTGAAATGCGAATATCTTAAGAACCGAGCTTTCCAAAATGTTCTGGTTTTCAGTTCTGAATAGGAAATTAATACACCTTTCCAAAATGTCTAAAAACGTTTAAATTTAGTTACACAAATTTTTCATGGATTTCGGAAAAAATCATGGGCTAACCCCTTGCCTTTTTTTCAAAAAAAAAAATACTTTTTTTTCAAAGTTAATGAAATAAATCGTGCCATACCTTATTGGAAAGATCTATTCAAATCAAATCGACGCATGGAAGCCAATTTTTTTTTCGAGGTCTATTTAGAAAGATATTGGCATCCAAAATGACTTTCCCAGATTTTAAAGATTTTCTGCCTCCAACTACCTACCTTAATGTCTTTGGATGGCGATAATTCCAAAATGAAGCCTTCAAACTTATAGCGGCTTTCAGTGCTGAAAAGAAAATTAACTCACCTTTCCAAAAACATCAGAACACACTTTTTTTGAGGTTTGTTTATTAAAATATTGGCATCCAAAGTGCCTTTCCCAGATTTTAACGATTTTCTGGCTCAGTCCGTGAAATGCGAATATCTTAAGAACCGAGCTTTCCAAAATGTTCTGGTTTCCAGTTCTGAATAGGAAATTAATACACCTTTCCAAAATGTCTAAAAACGTTTAAATTTAGTTACACAAATTTTTCATGGATTTCGGAAAAAATCATGGGCTAACCCCTTGCCTTTTTTTCAAAAAAAAAAACTACTTTTTTTTCAAAGTTAATGAAATAAATCGTGCCATACTTTATTGGAAAGATCTATTCAAATCAAATCGACGCAAGGAAGCCAATTTTTTTTCGAGGTCTATTTAGTAAGATATTGGCATCCAAAGTGACTTTCCCAGATTTTAAAGATTTTCTGCCTCCAACTACCTACCTTAATGTCTTTGGATGGCGATAATTCCAAAATGAAGCCTTCAAACTTATTGCGGCTTTCAGTGCTGAAAAGAAAATTAACTCACCTTTCCAAAAACATCAGAACACACTTTTTTTGAGGTTTGTTTATTAAAATATTGGCATCCAAAGTGCCTTTCCCAGATTTTAACGATTTTCTGGCTCAATCCGTTAAATGCGAATATCTTAAGAACCGAGCTTTCCAAAATGTTCTGGTTTTCAGTTCTGAATAGGAAATTAATACACCTTTCCAAAATGTCTAAAAACGTTTAAATTTAGTTACACAAATTTTTCATGGATTTCGGAAAAAATCATGGGCTAACCCCTTGCCTTTTTTTCAAAAAAAAAAAAATACTTTTTTTTCAAAGTTAATGAAATAAATCGTGCCATACCTTATTGGAAAGATCTATTCAAATCAAATCGACGCAAGGAAGCCAATTTTTTTTTCGAGGTCTATTTAGTAAGATATTGGCATCCAAAGTGACTCCCAGATTTTAAAGATTTTCTGCCTCCAACTACCTACCTTAATGTCTTTGGATGGCGATAATTCCAAAATGAAGCCTTCAAACTTATTGCGGCTTTCAGTGCTGAAAAGAAAATTAACTCACCTTTCCAAAAACATCAGAACACACTTTTTTTGAGGTTTGTTTATTAAAATATTGGCATCCAAAGTGCCTTTCCCAGATTTTAACGATTTTCTGGCTCAGTCCGTTAAATGCGAATATCTTAAGAACCGAGCTTTCCAAAATGTTCTGGTTTTCAGTTCTGAATAGGAAATTAATACACCTTTCCAAAATGTCTAAAAACGTTTAAATTTAGTTACACAAATTTTTCATGGATTTCGGAAAAAATCATGGGCTAACCCCTTGCCTTTTTTTCAAAAAAAAACTACGTTTTTTTCAAAGTTAAAGAAATAAATCGTGCCATACTTTATTGGAAAGATCTATTCAAATCAAATCGACGCATGGAAGCCAATTTTTTTTTCGAGGTCTATTTAGTAAGATATTGGCATCCAAAATGACTTTCCCAGATTTTAAAGATTTTCTGCCTCCAACTACCTACCTTAATGTCTTTGGATGGCGATAATTTCAAAATGAAGCCTTCAAACTTATAGCGGCTTTCAGTGCTGAAAAGAAAATTAACTCACCTTTCCAAAAACATCAGAACACACTTTTTTTGAGGTTTGTTTATTAAAATATTGGCATCCAAAGTGCCTTTCCCAGATTTTAACGATTTTCTGGCTCAGTCCGTGAAATGCGAATATCTTAAGAACCGAGCTTTCCAAAATGTTCTGGTTTTCAGTTCTGAATAGGAAATTAATACACCTTTCCAAAATGTCTAAAAACGTTTAAATTTAGTTACACAAATTTTTCATGGATTTCGGAAAAAATCATGGGCTAACCCCTTGCCTTTTTTTCAAAAAAAAAAATACTTTTTTTTCAAAGTTAATGAAATAAATCGTGCCATACCTTATTGGAAAGATCTATTCAAATCAAATCGACGCATGGAAGCCAATTTTTTTTTCGTGGTCTATTTAGAAAGATATTGGCATCCAAAATGACTTTCCCAGATTTTAAAGATTTTCTGCCTCCAACTACCTACCTTAATGTCTTTGGATGGCGATAATTCCAAAATGAAGCCTTCAAACTTATTGCGGCTTTCAGTGCTGAAAAGAAAATTAACTCACCTTTCCAAAAACATCAGAACACACTTTTTTTGAGGTTTGTTTATTAAAATATTGGCATCCAAAGTGCCTTTCCCAGATTTTAACGATTTTCTGGCTCAGTCCGTTAAATGCGAATATCTTAAGAACCGAGCTTTCCAAAATGTTCTGGTTTTCAGTTCTGAATAGGAAATTAATACACCTTTCCAAAATGTCTAAAAACGTTTAAATTTAGTTACACAAATTTTTCATGGATTTCGGAAAAAATCATGGGCTAACCCCTTGCCTTTTTTTCAAAAAAAAAATACTTTTTTTTCAAAGTTAATGAAATAAATCGTGCCATACCTTATTGGAAAGATCTATTCAAATCAAATCGACGCATGGAAGCCAATTTTTTTTTCGTGGTCTATTTAGAAAGATATTGGCATCCAAAATGACTTTCCCAGATTTTAAAGATTTTCTGCCTCCAACTACCTACCTTAATGTCTTTGGATGGCGATAATTCCAAAATGAAGCCTTCAAACTTATTGCGGCTTTCAGTGCTGAAAAGAAAATTAACTCACCTTTCCAAAAACATCAGAACACACTTTTTTTGAGGTTTGTTTATTAAAATATTGGCATCCAAAGTGCCTTTCCCAGATTTTAACGATTTTCTGGCTCAATCCGTTAAATGCGAATATCTTAAGAACCGAGCTTTCCAAAATGTTCTGGTTTTCAGTTCTGAATAGGAAATTAATACACCTTTCCAAAATGTCTAAAAACGTTTAAATTTAGTTACACAAATTTTTCATGGATTTCGGAAAAAATCATGGGCTAACCCCTTGCCTTTTTTTCAAAAAAAAAATACTTTTTTTTCAAAGTTAATGAAATAAATCGTGCCATACCTTATTGGAAAGATCTATTCAAATCAAATCGACGCATGGAAGCCAATTTTTTTTTCGTGGTCTATTTAGAAAGATATTGGCATCCAAAATGACTTTCCCAGATTTTAAAGATTTTCTGCCTCCAACTACCTACCTTAATGTCTTTGGATGGCGATAATTCCAAAATGAAGCCTTCAAACTTATTGCGGCTTTCAGTGCTGAAAAGAAAATTAACTCACCTTTCCAAAAACATCAGAACTCACTTTTTTTGAGGTTTGTTTATTAAAATATTGGCATCCAAAGTGCCTTTCCCAGATTTTAACGATTTTCTGGCTCAATCCGTTAAATGCGAATATCTTAAGAACCGAGCTTTCCAAAATGTTCTGGTTTTCAGTTCTGAATAGGAAATAAATACACCTTTCCAAAATGTCTAAAAACGTTTAAATTAAGTTACACAAATTTTTCATGGATTTCGGAAAAAATCATGGGCTAACCCCTTGCCTTTTTTTCAAAAAAAAAAAATACTTTTTTTTCAAAGTTAATGAAATAAATCGTGCCATACCTTATTGGAAAGATCTATTCAAATCAAATCGACGCATGGAAGCCAATTTTTTTTTCGTGGTCTATTTAGAAAGATATTGGCATCCAAAATGACTTTCCCAGATTTTAAAGATTTTCTGCCTCCAACTACCTACCTTAATGTCTTTGGATGGCGATAATTCCAAAATGAAGCCTTCAAACTTATTGCGGCTTTCAGTGCTGAAAAGAAAATTAACTCACCTTTCCAAAAACATCAGAACTCACTTTTTTTGAGGTTTGTTTATTAAAATATTGGCATCCAAAGTGCCTTTCCCAGATTTTAACGATTTTCTGGCTCAATCCGTTAAATGCGAATATCTTAAGAACCGAGCTTTCCAAAATGTTCTGGTTTTCAGTTCTGAATAGGAAATTAATACACCTTTCCAAAATGTCTAAAAACGTTTAAATTTAGTTACACAAATTTTTCATGGATTTCGGAAAAAATCATGGGCTAACCCCTTGCCTTTTTTTCAAAAAAAAAACTACTTTTTTTTCAAAGTTAATGAAATAAATCGTGCCATACTTTATTGGAAAGATCTATTCAAATCAAATCGACGCATGGAAGCCAATTTTTTTTTCGAGGTCTATTTAGTAAGATATTGGCATCCAAAGTGACTTTCCCAGATTTTAAAGATTTTCTGCCTCCAACTACCTACCTTAATGTCTTTGGATGGCGATAATTCCAAAATGAAGCCTTCAAACTTATTGCGGCTTTCAGTGCTGAAAAGAAAATTAACTCACCTTTCCAAAAACATCAGAACACACTTTTTTTGAGGTTTGTTTATTAAAATATTGGCATCCAAAGTGCCTTTCCCAGATTTTAACGATTTTCTGGCTCAGTCCGTTAAATGCGAATATCTTAAGAACCGAGCTTTCCAAAATGTTCTGGTTTTCAGTTCTGAATAGGAAATTAATACACCTTTCCAAAATGTCTAAAAACGTTTAAATTTAGTTACACAAATTTTTCATGGATTTCGGAAAAAATCATGGGCTAACCCCTTGCCTTTTTTTCAAAAAAAAAAATACTTTTTTTTCAAAGTTAATGAAATAAATCGTGCCATACCTTATTGGAAAGATCTATTCAAATCAAATCGACGCATGGAAGCCAATTTTTTTTTTCGTGGTCTATTTAGAAAGATATTGGCATCCAAAATGACTTTCCCAGATTTTAAAGATTTTCTGCCTCCAACTACCTACCTTAATGTCTTTGGATGGCGATAATTCCAAAATGAAGCCTTCAAACTTATTGCGGCTTTCAGCGCTGAAAAGAAAATTAACTCACCTTTCCAAAAACATCAGAACACACTTTTTTTGAGGTTTGTTTATTAAAATATTGGCATCCAAAGTGCCTTTCCCAGATTTTAACGATTTTCTGGCTCAATCCGTTAAATGCGAATATCTTAAGAACCGAGCTTTCCAAAATGTTCTGGTTTTCAGTTCTGAATAGGAAATAAATACACCTTTCCAAAATGTCTAAAAACGTTTAAATTTAGTTACACAAATTTTTCATGGATTTCGGAAAAAATCATGGGCTAACCCCTTGCCTTTTTTTCAAAAAAAAAAAATACTTTTTTTTCAAAGTTAATGAAATAAATCGTGCCATACCTTATTGGAAAGATCTATTCAAATCAAATCGACGCATGGAAGCCAATTTTTTTTTCGTGGTCTATTTAGAAAGATATTGGCATCCAAAATGACTTTCCCAGATTTTAAAGATTTTCTGCCTCCAACTACCTACCTTAATGTCTTTGGATGGCGATAATTCCAAAATGAAGCCTTCAAACTTATTGCGGCTTTCAGTGCTGAAAAGAAAATTAACTCACCTTTCCAAAAACATCAGAACTCACTTTTTTTGAGGTTTGTTTATTAAAATATTGGCATCCAAAGTGCCTTTCCCAGATTTTAACGATTTTCTGGCTCAATCCGTTAAATGCGAATATCTTAAGAACCGAGCTTTCCAAAATGTTCTGGTTTTCAGTTCTGAATAGGAAATTAATACACCTTTCCAAAATGTCTAAAAACGTTTAAATTTAGTTACACAAATTTTTCATGGATTTCGGAAAAAATCATGGGCTAACCCCTTGCCTTTTTTTCAAAAAAAAAACTACTTTTTTTTCAAAGTTAATGAAATAAATCGTGCCATACTTTATTGGAAAGATCTATTCAAATCAAATCGACGCATGGAAGCCAATTTTTTTTTCGAGGTCTATTTAGTAAGATATTGGCATCCAAAGTGACTTTCCCAGATTTTAAAGATTTTCTGCCTCCAACTACCTACCTTAATGTCTTTGGATGGCGATAATTCCAAAATGAAGCCTTCAAACTTATTGCGGCTTTCAGTGCTGAAAAGAAAATTAACTCACCTTTCCAAAAACATCAGAACACACTTTTTTTGAGGTTTGTTTATTAAAATATTGGCATCCAAAGTGCCTTTCCCAGATTTTAACGATTTTCTGGCTCAGTCCGTTAAATGCGAATATCTTAAGAACCGAGCTTTCCAAAATGTTCTGGTTTTCAGTTCTGAATAGGAAATTAATACACCTTTCCAAAATGTCTAAAAACGTTTAAATTTAGTTACACAAATTTTTCATGGATTTCGGAAAAAATCATGGGCTAACCCCTTGCCTTTTTTTCAAAAAAAAAAATACTTTTTTTTCAAAGTTAATGAAATAAATCGTGCCATACCTTATTGGAAAGATCTATTCAAATCAAATCGACGCATGGAAGCCAATTTTTTTTTTCGTGGTCTATTTAGAAAGATATTGGCATCCAAAATGACTTTCCCAGATTTTAAAGATTTTCTGCCTCCAACTACCTACCTTAATGTCTTTGGATGGCGATAATTCCAAAATGAAGCCTTCAAACTTATTGCGGCTTTCAGCGCTGAAAAGAAAATTAACTCACCTTTCCAAAAACATCAGAACACACTTTTTTTGAGGTTTGTTTATTAAAATATTGGCATCCAAAGTGCCTTTCCCAGATTTTAACGATTTTCTGGCTCAATCCGTTAAATGCGAATATCTTAAGAACCGAGCTTTCCAAAATGTTCTGGTTTTCAGTTCTGAATAGGAAATTAATACACCTTTCCAAAATGTCTAAAAACGTTTAAATTTAGTTACACAAATTTTTCATGGATTTCGGAAAAAATCATGGGCTAACCCCTTGCCTTTTTTTAAAAAAAAATTACTTTTTTTTTCAAAGTTAATGAAATAAATCGTGCCATACTTTATTGGAAAGATCTATTCAAATCAAATCGACGCATGGAAGCCAATTTTTTTTTCGAGGTCTATTTAGTAAGATATTGGCATCCAAAGTGACTTTCCCAGATTTTAAAGATTTTCTGCCTCCAACTACCTACCTTAATGTCTTTGGATGGCGATAATTCCAAAATGAAGCCTTCAAACTTATTGCGGCTTTCAGTGCTGAAAAGAAAATTAACTCACCTTTCCAAAAACATCAGAACACACTTTTTTTGAGGTTTGTTTATTAAAATATTGGCATCCAAAGTGCCTTTCCCAGATTTTAACGATTTTCTGGCTCAATCCGTTAAATGCGAATATCTTAAGAACCGAGCTTTCCAAAATGTTCTGGTTTTCAGTTCTGAATAGGAAATTAATACACCTTTCCAAAATGTCTAAAAACGTTTAAATTTAGTTACACAAATTTTTCATGGATTTCGGAAAAAATCATGGGCTAACCCCTTGCCTTTTTTTCAAAAAAAAAAAACTACTTTTTTTTCAAAGTTAATGAAATAAATCGTGCCATACTTTATTGGAAAGATCTATTCAAATCAAATCGACGCATGGAAGCCAATTTTTTTTTCGAGGTCTATTTAGTAAGATATTGGCATCCAAAGTGACTTTCCCAGATTTTAAAGATTTTCTGCCTCCAACTACCTACCTTAATGTCTTTGGATGGCGATAATTCCAAAATGAAGCCTTCAAACTTATTGCGGCTTTCAGTGCTGAAAAGAAAATTAACTCACCTTTCCAAAAACATCAGAACACACTTTTTTTGAGGTTTGTTTATTAAAATATTGGCATCCAAAGTGCCTTTCCCAGATTTTAACGATTTTCTGGCTCAGTCCGTGAAATGCGAATATCTTAAGAACCGAGCTTTCCAAAATGTTCTGGTTTTCAGTTCTGAATAGGAAATTAATACACCTTTCCAAAATGTCTGAAAACGTTTAAATTTAGTTACACAAATTTTTCATGGATTTCGGAAAAAATCATGGGCTAACCCCTTGCCTTTTTTTCAAAAAAAGAAAATATTTTTTTTTCAAAGTTAATGAAATTAATTGTGCCATACTTTATTGGAAAGATCTATTCAAATCAAATCGACGCATGGAAGCCAATTTTTTTTCGAGGTCTATTTAGTAAGATATTGGCATCCAAAGTGACTTTCCCAGATTTTAACGATTTTCTGCCTCAATCCGTTAAATGCGAATATCTTAAGAACCTATATGTTCTGGTTTTCAGTTCTGAATAGGAAATTAATACACCTTTCCAAAATGTCTAAAAACGTTTAAATTTAGTTACACAAATTTTTCATGGATTTCGGAAAAAATCATGGGCTAACCCCTTGCCTTTTTTTCAAAAAAAAAAATACTTTTTTTTCAAAGTTAATGAAATAAATCGTGCCATACCTTATCGGAAAGATCTATTCAAATCAAATCGACGCATGGAAGCCAATTTTTTTTTCGTGGTCTATTTAGAAAGATATTGGCATCCAAAATGACTTTCCCAGATTTTAAAGATTTTCTGCCTCCAACTACCTACCTTAATGTCTTTGGATGGCGATAATTCCAAAATGAAGCCTTCAAACTTATAGCGGCTTTCAGTGCTGAAAAGAAAATTAACTCACCTTTCCAAAAACATCAGAACACACTTTTTTTGAGGTTTGTTTATTAAAATATTGGCATCCAAAGTGCCTTTCCCAGATTTTAACGATTTTCTGGCTCAGTCCGTGAAATGCGAATATCTTAAGAACCGAGCTTTCCAAAATGTTCTGGTTTCCAGTTCTGAATAGGAAATTAATACACCTTTCCAAAATGTCTAAAAACGTTTAAATTTAGTTACACAAATTTTTCATGGATTTCGGAAAAAATCATGGGCTAACCCCTTGCCTTTTTTTCAAAAAAAAAAATACTTTTTTTTCAAAGTTAATGAAATAAATCGTGCCATACCTTATTAGAAAGATCTATTCAAATCAAATCGACGCATGGAAGCCAATTTTTTTTTCGTGGTCTATTTAGAAAGATATTGGCATCCAAAATGACTTTCCCAGATTTTAAAGATTTTCTGCCTCCAACTACCTACCTTAATGTCTTTGGATGGCGATAATTCCAAAATGAAGCCTTCAAACTTATTGCGGCTTTCAGTGCTGAAAAGAAAATTAACTCACCTTTCCAAAAACATCAGAACACACTTTTTTTGAGGTTTGTTTATTAAAATATTGGCATCCAAAGTGCCTTTCCCAGATTTTAACGATTTTCTGGCTCAATCCGTTAAATGCGAATATGCGAATAGGAAATTAATACACCTTTCCAAAATGTCTAAAAACGTTTAAATTTAGTTACACAAATTTTTCATGGATTTCGGAAAAAATCATGGGCTAACCCCTTGCCTTTTTTTTCAAAAAAAAACTACTTTTTTTTTCAAAGTTAATGAAATAAATCGTGCCATACCTTATTGGAAAGATCTATTCAGATCAAATCGTCGCATGGAAGCCAATTTTTTTTTCGAGGTCTATTTAGTAAGATATTGGCATCCAAAGTGACTCCCAGATTTTAACGATTTTCTGCCTCAATCCGTTAAATGCGAATATCTTAAGAACCGAGCTTTCCAAAATGTTCTGGTTTTCAGTTCTGAATAGGAAATTAATACACCTTTCCAAAATGTCTAAAAACGTTAAAATTTAGTTACACAAATTTTTCATGGATTTCGGAAAAAATCTTGCCTTTTTTTCAAAAAAAAACTCCTTTTTTTCAAAGTTAATGAAATAAATCGTGCCATACCTTATTGGAAAGATCTATTCCAATCAAATCGACGCATGGAAGCCAATTTTTTTTTTGAGGTTTATTTAGTAAGATATTGTCATCCAAAGTGACTGTCCCAGATTTTAAAGATTTTCTGCCTCCAACTACCTACCTTAATGTGTTTGGATGGCGATAATTCCAAAATGAAGCCTTCAAACTTATTGCGGCTTTCAGTGCTGAAAAGAAAATTAACTCACCTTTCCAAAAACATCAGAACACACTTTTTTTGAGGTTTGTTTATTAAAATATTGGCATCCAAAGTGCCTTTCCCAGATTTTAACGATTTTCTGGCTCAATCCGTTAAATGCGAATATCTTAAGAACCGAGCTTTCCAAAATGTTCTGGTTTTCAGTTCTGAATAGGAAATTAATACACCTTTCCAAAATGTCTAAAAACGTTTAAATTTAGTTACACAAATTTTTCATGGATTTCGGAAAAAATCATGGGCTAACCCCTTGCCTTTTTTTCAAAAAAAAAAATACTTTTTTTTCAAAGTTAATGAAATAAATCGTGCCATACCTTATTGGAAAGATCTATTCAAATCAAATCGACGCATGGAAGCCAATTTTTTTTTCGTGGTCTATTTAGAAAGATATTGGCATCCAAAATGACTTTCCCAGATTTTAAAGATTTTCTGCCTCCAACTACCTACCTTAATGTCTTTGGATGGCGATAATTCCAAAATGAAGCCTTCAAACTTATTGCGGCTTTCAGTGCTGAAAAGAAAATTAACTCACCTTTCCAAAAACATCAGAACACACTTTTTTTGAGGTTTGTTTATTAAAATATTGGCATCCAAAGTGCCTTTCCCAGATTTTAACGATTTTCTGGCTCAATCCGTTAAATGCGAATATCTTAAGAACCGAGCTTTCCAAAATGTTCTGGTTTTCAGTTCTGAATAGGAAATTAGTACACCTTTCCAAAATGTCTAAAAACGTTAAAATTAAGTTACACAAATTTTTCATGGATTTCGGAAAAAATCATGGGCTAACCCCTTGCCTTTTTTTCAAAAAAAAAAAAATACTTTTTTTTCAAAGTTAATGAAATAAATCGTGCCATACTTTATTGGAAAGATCTATTCAAATCAAATCGACGCATGGAAGCCAATTTTTTTTTCGAGGTCTATTTAGTAAGATTTTGGCATCCAAAGTGACTTTCCCAGATTTTAAAGATTTTCTGCCTCCAACTACCTACCTTAATGTCTTTGGATGGCGATAATTCCAAAATGAAGCCTTCAAACTTATTGCGGCTTTCAGTGCTGAAAAGAAAATTAACTCACCTTTCCAAAAACATCAGAACACACTTTTTTTGAGGTTTGTTTATTAAAATATTGGCATCCAAAGTGCCTTTCCCAGATTTTAACGATTTTCTGGCTCAATCCGTTAAATGCGAATATGCGAATAGGAAATTAATACACCTTTCCAAAATGTCTAAAAACGTTTAAATTTAGTTACACAAATTTTTCATGGATTTCGGAAAAAATCATGGGCTAACCCCTTGCCTTTTTTTCAAAAAAAAACTACTTTTTTTTCAAAGTTAATGAAATAAATCGTGCCATACTTTATTGGAAAGATCTATTCAAATCAAATCGACGCATGGAAGCCAATTTTTTTTTCAAGGTCTATTTAGTAAGATTTTGGCATCCAAAGTGACTTTCCCAGATTTTAAAGATTTTCTGCCTCCAACTACCTACCTTAATGTCTTTGGATGGCGATAATTCCAAAATGAAGCCTTCAAACTTATTGCGGCTTTCAGTGCTGAAAAGAAAATTAACTCACCTTTCCAAAAACATCAGAACACACTTTTTTTGAGGTTTGTTTATTAAAATATTGGCATCCAAAGTGCCTTTCCCAGATTTTAACGATTTTCTGGCTCAATCCGTTAAATGCGAATATCATAAGAACCGAGCTTTCCAAAATGTTCTGGTTTTCAGTTCTGAATAGGAAATTAATACACCTTTCCAAAATGTCTGAAAACGTTAAAATTTAGTTACACAAATTTTTCATGGATTTCGGAAAAAATCATGGGCTAACCCCTTGCCTTTTTTTCAAAAAAAAAAAATACTTTTTTTTCAAAGTTAATGAAATAAATCGTGCCATACTTTATTGGAAAGATCTATTCAAATCAAATCGACGCATGGAAGGCAATTTTTTTTTCGAGGTCTATTTAGTAAGATATTGGCATCCAAAGTGACTCCCAGATTTTAACGATTTTCTGGTTCAATCCGTTAAATGCGAATATCTTAAGAACCGAGCTTTCCAAAATGTTCTGGTTTTCAGTTCTGAATAGGAAATTAGTACACCTTTCCAAAATGTCTAAAAACGTTAAAATTAAGTTACACAAATTTTTCATGGATTTCGGAAAAAATCATGGGCTAACCCCTTGCCTTTTTTTCAAAAAAAAAAAAATACTTTTTTTTCAAAGTTAATGAAATAAATCGTGCCATACTTTATTGGAAAGATCTATTCAAATCAAATCGACGCATGGAAGCCAATTTTTTTTTCGAGGTCTATTTAGTAAGATTTTGGCATCCAAAGTGACTTTCCCAGATTTTAAAGATTTTCTGCCTCCAACTACCTACCTTAATGTCTTTGGATGGCGATAATTCCAAAATGAAGCCTTCAAACTTATTGCGGCTTTCAGTGCTGAAAAGAAAATTAACTCACCTTTCCAAAAACATCAGAACACACTTTTTTTGAGGTTTGTTTATTAAAATATTGGCATCCAAAGTGCCTTTCCCAGATTTTAACGATTTTCTGGCTCAATCCGTTAAATGCGAATATCTTAAGAACCGAGCTTTCCAAAATGTTCTGGTTTTCAGTTCTGAATAGGAAATTAATACACCTTTCCAAAATGTCTAAAATCGTTTAAATTTAGTTACACAAATTTTTCATGGATTTCGGAAAAAATCATGGGCTAACCCCTTGCCTTTTTTTCAAAAAAAAAAAATACTTTTTTTTCAAAGTTAATGAAATAAATCGTGCCATACTTTATTGGAAAGATCTATTCAAATCAAATCGACGCATGGAAGGCAATTTTTTTTTCGAGGTCTATTTAGTAAGATATTGGCATCCAAAGTGACTCCCAGATTTTAACGATTTTCTGGTTCAATCCGTTAAATGCGAATATCTTAAGAACCGAGCTTTCCAAAATGTTCTGGTTTTCAGTTCTGAATAGGAAATTAGTACACCTTTCCAAAATGTCTAAAAACGTTAAAATTAAGTTACACAAATTTTTCATGGATTTCGGAAAAAATCATGGGCTAACCCCTTGCCTTTTTTTCAAAAAAAAAAAAAATACTTTTTTTTCAAAGTTAATGAAATAAATCGTGCCATACTTTATTGGAAAGATCTATTCAAATCAAATCGACGCATGGAAGCCAATTTTTTTTTCGAGGTCTATTTAGTAAGATATTGTCATCCAAAGTGACTTTCCCAGATTTTAAAGATTTTCTGCCTCCAACTACCTACCTTAATGTCTTTGGATGGCGATAATTCCAAAATGAAGCCTTCAAACTTATTGCGGCTTTCAGTGCTGAAAAGAAAATTAACTCACCTTTCCAAAAACATCAGAACACACTTTTTTTGAGGTTTGTTTATTAAAATATTGGCATCCAAAGTGCCTTTCCCAGATTTTAACGATTTTCTGGCTCAATCCGTTAAATGCGAATATCTTAAGAACCGAGCTTTCCAAAATGTTCTGGTTTTCAGTTCTGAATAGGAAATTAATACACCTTTCCAAAATGTCTAAAAACGTTTAAATTTAGTTACACAAATTTTTCATGGATTTCGGAAAAAATCATGGGCTAACACCTTGCCTTTTTTTCAAAAAAAAAAAAATACTTTTTTTTCAAAGTTAATGAAATACATCGGGCCATACTTTATTGGAAAGATCTATTCAAATCAAATCGACGCATGGAAGTCAATTTTTTTTTCAAGGTCTATTTAGTAAGATTTTGGCATCCAAAGTGACTTTCCCAGATTTTAAAGATTTTCTGCCTCCAACTACCTACCTTAATGTCTTTGGATGGCGATAATTCCAAAATGAAGCCTTCAAACTTATTGCGGCTTTCAGTGCTGAAAAGAAAATTAACTCACTTTTCCAAAAACATCAGAACACACTTTTTTTGAGGTTTGTTTATTAAAATATTGGCATCCAAAGTGCCTTTCCCAGATTTTAACGATTTTCTGGCTCAATCCGTTAAATGCGAATATCATAAGAACCGAGCTTTCCAAAATGTTCTGGTTTTCAGTTCTGAATAGGAAATTAATACACCTTTCCAAAATGTCTGAAAACGTTAAAATTTAGTTACACAAATTTTTCATGGATTTCGGAAAAAATCATGGGCTAACCCCTTGCCTTTTTTTCAAAAAAAAAATACTTTTTTTTCAAAGTTAATGAAATAAATCGTGCCATACTTTATTGGAAAGATCTATTCAAATCAAATCGACGCATGGAAGCCAATTTTTTTTTCGAGGTCTATTTAGTAAGATATTGGCATCCAAAGTGACTCCCAGATTTTAACGATTTTCTGGTTCAATCCGTTAAATGCGAATATCTTAAGAACCGAGCTTTCCAAAATGTTCTGGTTTTCAGTTCTGAATAGGAAATTAGTACACCTTTCCAAAATGTCTAAAAACGTTAAAATTTAGTTACACAAATTTTTCATGGATTTCGGAAAAAATCGTGGGCTAACCCCTTGCCTTTTTTTCAAAAAAAAAAAAATACTTTTTTTTCAAAGTTAATGAAATAAATCGTGCCATACTTTATTGGAAAGATCTATTCAAATCAAATCGACGCATGGAAGCCAATTTTTTTTTCAAGGTCTATTTAGTAAGATTTTGGCATCCAAAGTGACTTTCCCAGATTTTAAAGATTTTCTGCCTCCAACTACCTACCTTAATGTCTTTGGATGGCGATAATTCCAAAATGAAGCCTTCAAACTTATTGCGGCTTTCAGTGCTGAAAAGAAAATTAACTCACCTTTCCAAAAACATCAGAACACACTTTTTTTGAGGTTTGTTTATTAAAATATTGGCATCCAAAGTGCCTTTCCCAGATTTTAACGATTTTCTGGCTCAATCCGTTAAATGCGAATATCATAAGAACCGAGCTTTCCAAAATGTTCTGGTTTTCAGTTCTGAATAGGAAATTAGTACACCTTTCCAAAATGTCTAAAAACGTTAAAATTTAGTTACACAAATTTTTCATGGATTTCGGAAAAAATCATGGGCTAACCCCTTGCCTTTTTTTCAAAAAAAAAATACTTTTTTTTCAAAGTTAATGAAATAAATCGTGCCATACTGTATTGGAAAGATCTATTCAAATTAAATCGACGCATGGAAGCCAATTTTTTTTCGAGGTCTATTTAGTAAGATATTGGCATCCAAAGTGACTTTCCCAGATTTTATAGATTTTCTGCCTCCAACTACCTACCTTAATGTCTTTGGATGGCGATAATTCCAAAATGAAGCCTTCAAACTTATTGCGGCTTTCAGTGCTGAAAAGAAAATTAACTCACCTTTCCAAAAACATCAGAACACACTTTTTTTGAGGTTTGTTTATTAAAATATTGGCATCCAAAGTGCCTTTCCCAGATTTTAACGATTTTCTGGCTCAATCCGTTAAATGCGAATATGCGAATAGGAAATTAATACACCTTTCCAAAATGTCTAAAAACGTTTAAATTTAGTTACACAAATTTTTCATGGATTTCGGAAAAAATCATGGGCTAACCCCTTGCCTTTTTTTCAAAAAAAAAACTACTTTTTTTTCAAAGTTAATGAAATAAATCGTGCCATACTTTATTGGAAAGATCTATTCAAATCAAATCGACGCATGGAAGCCAATTTTTTTTTCAAGGTCTATTTAGTAAGATTTTGGCATCCAAAGTGACTTTCCCAGATTTTAAAGATTTTCTGCCTCCAACTACCTACCTTAATGTCTTTGGATGGCGATAATTCCAAAATGAAGCCTTCAAACTTATTGCGGCTTTCAGTGCTGAAAAGAAAATTAACTCACCTTTCCAAAAACATCAGAACACACTTTTTTTGAGGTTTGTTTATTAAAATATTGGCATCCAAAGTGCCTTTCCCAGATTTTAACGATTTTCTGGCTCAATCCGTTAAATGCGAATATCATAAGAACCGAGCTTTCCAAAATGTTCTGGTTTTCAGTTCTGAATAGGAAATTAGTACACCTTTCCAAAATGTCTAAAAACGTTAAAATTTAGTTACACAAATTTTTCATGGATTTCGGAAAAAATCATGGGCTAACCCCTTGCCTTTTTTTCAAAAAAAAAATACTTTTTTTTCAAAGTTAATGAAATAAATCGTGCCATACTGTATTGGAAAGATCTATTCAAATTAAATCGACGCATGGAAGCCAATTTTTTTTCGAGGTCTATTTAGTAAGATATTGGCATCCAAAGTGACTTTCCCAGATTTTATAGATTTTCTGCCTCCAACTACCTACCTTAATGTCTTTGGATGGCGATAATTCCAAAATGAAGCCTTCAAACTTATTGCGGCTTTCAGTGCTGAAAAGAAAATTAACTCACCTTTCCAAAAACATCAGAACACACTTTTTTTGAGGTTTGTTTATTAAAATATTGGCATCCAAAGTGCCTTTCCCAGATTTTAACGATTTTCTGGCTCAATCCGTTAAATGCGAATATGCGAATAGGAAATTAATACACCTTTCCAAAATGTCTAAAAACGTTTAAATTTAGTTACACAAATTTTTCATGGATTTCGGAAAAAATCATGGGCTAACCCCTTGCCTTTTTTTCAAAAAAAAAACTACTTTTTTTTCAAAGTTAATGAAATAAATCGTGCCATACTTTATTGGAAAGATCTATTCAAATCAAATCGACGCATGGAAGCCAATTTTTTTTTCAAGGTCTATTTAGTAAGATTTTGGCATCCAAAGTGACTTTCCCAGATTTTAAAGATTTTCTGCCTCCAACTACCTACCTTAATGTCTTTGGATGGCGATAATTCCAAAATGAAGCCTTCAAACTTATTGCGGCTTTCAGTGCTGAAAAGAAAATTAACTCACCTTTCCAAAAACATCAGAACACACTTTTTTTGAGGTTTGTTTATTAAAATATTGGCATCCAAAGTGCCTTTCCCAGATTTTAACGATTTTCTGGCTCAATCCGTTAAATGCGAATATCATAAGAACCGAGCTTTCCAAAATGTTCTGGTTTTCAGTTCTGAATAGGAAATTAATACACCTTTCCAAAATGTCTGAAAACGTTAAAATTTAGTTACACAAATTTTTCATGGATTTCGGAAAAAATCATGGGCTAACCCCTTGCCTTTTTTTCAAAAAAAAAAATACTTTTTTTTCAAAGTTAATGAAATAAATCGTGCCATACTTTATTGGAAAGATCTATTCAAATCAAATCGACGCATGGAAGCCAATTTTTTTTTCGAGGTCTATTTAGTAAGATATTGGCATCCAAAGTGACTCCCAGATTTTAACGATTTTCTGGTTCAATCCGTTAAATGCGAATATCTTAAGAACCGAGCTTTCCAAAATGTTCTGGTTTTCAGTTCTGAATAGGAAATTAGTACACCTTTCCAAAATGTCTAAAAACGTTAAAATTAAGTTACACAAATTTTTCATGGATTTCGGAAAAAATCATGGGCTAACCCCTTGCCTTTTTTTCAAAAAAAAAAAACTACTTTTTTTTCAAAGTTAATGAAATAAATCGTGCCATACTTTATTGGAAAGATCTATTCAAATCAAATCGACGCATGGAAGCCAATTTTTTTTTCAAGGCCTATTTAGTAAGATTTTGGCATCCAAAGTGACTTTCCCAGATTTTAAAGATTTTCTGCCTCCAACTACCTACCTTAATGTCTTTGGATGGCGATAATTCCAAAATGAAGCCTTCAAACTTATTGCGGCTTTCAGTGCTGAAAAGAAAATTAACTCACCTTTCCAAAAACATCAGAACACACTTTTTTTGAGGTTTGTTTATTAAAATATTGGCATCCAAAGTGCCTTTCCCAGATTTTAACGATTTTCTGGCTCAATCCGTTAAATGCGAATATCATAAGAACCGAGCTTTCCAAAATGTTCTGGTTTTCAGTTCTGAATAGGAAATTAATACACCTTTCCAAAATGTCTGAAAACGTTAAAATTTAGTTACACAAATTTTTCATGGATTTCGGAAAAAATCATGGGCTAACCCCTTGCCTTTTTTTCAAAAAAAAAATACTTTTTTTTCAAAGTTAATGAAATAAATCGTGCCATACTTTATTGGAAAGATCTATTCAAATCAAATCGACGCATGGAAGCCAATTTTTTTTTCGAGGTCTATTTAGTAAGATATTGGCATCCAAAGTGACTCCCAGATTTTAACGATTTTCTGGTTCAATCCGTTAAATGCGAATATCTTAAGAACCGAGCTTTCCAAAATGTTCTGGTTTTCAGTTCTGAATAGGAAATTAGTACACCTTTCCAAAATGTCTAAAAACGTTAAAATTAAGTTACACAAATTTTTCATGGATTTCGGAAAAAATCATGGGCTAACCCCTTGCCTTTTTTTCAAAAAAAAAAAAATACTTTTTTTTCAAAGTTAATGAAATAAATCGTGCCATACTTTATTGGAAAGATCTATTCAAATCAAATCGACGCATGGAAGCCAATTTTTTTTTCGAGGTCTATTTAGTAAGATTTTGGCATCCAAAGTGACTTTCCCAGATTTTAAAGATTTTCTGCCTCCAACTACCTACCTTAATGTCTTTGGATGGCGATAATTCCAAAATGAAGCCTTCAAACTTATTGCGGCTTTCAGTGCTGAAAAGAAAATTAACTCACCTTTCCAAAAACATCAGAACACACTTTTTTTGAGGTTTGTTTATTAAAATATTGGCATCCAAAGTGCCTTTCCCAGATTTTAACGATTTTCTGGCTCAATCCGTTAAATGCGAATATCTTAAGAACCGAGCTTTCCAAAATGTTCTGGTTTTCAGTTCTGAATAGGAAATTAATACACCTTTCCAAAATGTCTAAAAACGTTTAAATTTAGTTACACAAATTTTTCATGGATTTCGGAAAAAATCATGGGCTAACCCCTTGCCTTTTTTTCAAAAAAAAAAAAATACTTTTTTTTCAAAGTTAATGAAATAAATCGGGCCATACTTTATTGGAAAGATCTATTCAAATCAAATCGACGCATGGAAGTCAATTTTTTTTTCAAGGTCTATTTAGTAAGATTTTGGCATCCAAAGTGACTTTCCCAGATTTTAAAGATTTTCTGCCTCCAACTACCTACCTTAATGTCTTTGGATGGCGATAATTCCAAAATGAAGCCTTCAAACTTATTGCGGCTTTCAGTGCTGAAAAGAAAATTAACTCACCTTTCCAAAAACATCAGAACACACTTTTTTTGAGGTTTGTTTATTAAAATATTGGCATCCAAAGTGCCTTTCCCAGATTTTAACGATTTTCTGGCTCAATCCGTTAAATGCGAATATCATAAGAACCGAGCTTTCCAAAATGTTCTGGTTTTCAGTTCTGAATAGGAAATTAATACACCTTTCCAAAATGTCTGAAAACGTTAAAATTTAGTTACACAAATTTTTCATGGATTTCGGAAAAAATCATGGGCTAACCCCTTGCCTTTTTTTCAAAAAAAAAATACTTTTTTTTCAAAGTTAATGAAATAAATCGTGCCATACTTTATTGGAAAGATCTATTCAAATCAAATCGACGCATGGAAGCCAATTTTTTTTTCGAGGTCTATTTAGTAAGATATTGGCATCCAAAGTGACTCCCAGATTTTAACGATTTTCTGGTTCAATCCGTTAAATGCGAATATCTTAAGAACCGAGCTTTCCAAAATGTTCTGGTTTTCAGTTCTGAATAGGAAATTAGTACACCTTTCCAAAATGTCTAAAAACGTTAAAATTTAGTTACACAAATTTTTCATGGATTTCGGAAAAAATCGTGGGCTAACCCCTTGCCTTTTTTTCAAAAAAAAAAAAAATACTTTTTTTTCAAAGTTAATGAAATAAATCGTGCCATACTTTATTGGAAAGATCTATTCAAATCAAATCGACGCATGGAAACCAATTTTTTTTTCAAGGTCTATTTAGTAAGATTTTGGCATCCAAAGTGACTTTCCCAGATTTTAAAGATTTTCTGCCTCCAACTACCTACCTTAATGTCTTTGGATGGCGATAATTCCAAAATGAAGCCTTCAAACTTATTGCGGCTTTCAGTGCTGAAAAGAAAATTAACTCACCTTTCCAAAAACATCAGAACACACTTTTTTTGAGGTTTGTTTATTAAAATATTGGCATCCAAAGTGCCTTTCCCAGATTTTAACGATTTTCTGGCTCAATCCGTTAAATGCGAATATCATAAGAACCGAGCTTTCCAAAATGTTCTGGTTTTCAGTTCTGAATAGGAAATTAATACACCTTTCCAAAATGTCTGAAAACGTTAAAATTTAGTTACACAAATTTTTCATGGATTTCGGAAAAAATCATGGGCTAACCCCTTGCCTTTTTTTCAAAAAAAAAATACTTTTTTTTCAAAGTTAATGAAATAAATCGTGCCATACTTTATTGGAAAGATCTATTCAAATCAAATCGACGCATGGAAGCCAATTTTTTTTTCGAGGTCTATTTAGTAAGATATTGGCATCCAAAGTGACTCCCAGATTTTAACGATTTTCTGGTTCAATCCGTTAAATGCGAATATCTTAAGAACCGAGCTTTCCAAAATGTTCTGGTTTTCAGTTCTGAATAGGAAATTAGTACACCTTTCCAAAATGTCTAAAAACGTTAAAATTAAGTTACACAAATTTTTCATGGATTTCGGAAAAAATCGTGGGCTAACCCCTTGCCTTTTTTTCAAAAAAAAAAAAAATACTTTTTTTTCAAAGTTAATGAAATAAATCGTGCCATACTTTATTGGAAAGATCTATTCAAATCAAATCGACGCATGGAAGCCAATTTTTTTTTCAAGGTCTATTTAGTAAGATTTTGGCATCCAAAGTGACTTTCCCAGATTTTAAAGATTTTCTGCCTCCAACTACCTACCTTAATGTCTTTGGATGGCGATAATTCCAAAATGAAGCCTTCAAACTTATTGCGGCTTTCAGTGCTGAAAAGAAAATTAACTCACCTTTCCAAAAACATCAGAACACACTTTTTTTGAGGTTTGTTTATTAAAATATTGGCATCCAAAGTGCCTTTCCCAGATTTTAACGATTTTCTGGCTCAATCCGTTAAATGCGAATATCATAAGAACCGAGCTTTCCAAAATGTTCTGGTTTTCAGTTCTGAATAGGAAATTAGTACACCTTTCCAAAATGTCTAAAAACGTTAAAATTTAGTTACACAAATTTTTCATGGATTTCGGAAAAAATCATGGGCTAACCCCTTGCCTTTTTTTCAAAAAAAAATTACTTTTTTTTTCAATGTTAATGAAATAAATCGTGCCATACTGTATTGGAAAGATCTATTCAAATCAAATCGACGCATGGAAGCCAATTTTTTTTTCGAGGTCTATTTAGTAAGATATTGGCATCCAAAGTGACTCCCAGATTTTAACGATTTTCTGCCTCAATCCGTTAAATGCGAATATCTTAAGAACCGAGCTTTCCAAAATGTTCTGGTTTTCAGTTCTGAATAGGAAATTAATACACCTTTCCAAAATGTCTAAAAACGTTAAAATTTAGTTACACAAATTTTTCATGGATTTCGGAAAAAATCATGGGCTAACCCCTTGCCTTTTTTTCAAAAAAAAACTCCTTTTTTTCAAAGTTAATGAAATAAATCGTGCCATACCTTATTGGAAAGATCTATTCCAATCAAATCGACGCATGGAAGCCAATTTTTTTTTTGAGGTCTATTTAGTAAGATATTGTCATCCAAAGTGACTGTCCCAGATTTTAAAGATTTTCTGCCTCCAACTACCTACCTTAATGTGTTTGGATGGCGATAATTCCAAAATGAAGCCTTCAAACTTATTGCGGCTTTCAGTGCTGAAAAGAAAATTAACTCACCTTTCCAAAAACATCAAAACACACTTTTTTTTGAGGTTTGTTTATTAAAATATTGGCATCCAAAGTGCCTTTCCCAGATTTTAACGATTTTCTGGCTCGATCCGTTAAATGCGAATATCTTAAGAACCGAGCTTTCCAAAATGTTCTGGTTTTCAGTTCTGAATAGGAAATTAATACACCTTGCCAAAATGTCTAAAAACGTTAAAATTTAGTTACACAAATTTTTCATGGATTTCGGAAAAAATCATGGGCTAAGCCCTTGCCTTTTTTTCAAAAAAAAACTACTTTTTTTTCAAAGTTAATGAAATAAATCGTGCCATACCTTATTGGAAAGATCTATTCAAATCAAATCGACGCATGGAAGCCAATTTTTTTTTCGAGGTCTATTTAGTAAGATATTGTCATCCAAAGTGACTCTCCCAGATTTTAAAGATTTTCTGCCTCCAACTACCTACCTTAATGTCTTTGGATGGCGATAATTCCAAAATGAAGCCTTCAAACTTATTGCGGCTTTCAGTGCTGAAAAGAAAATTAACTCACCTTTCCAAAAACATCAGAATACACTTTTTTTGAGGTTTGTTTATTAAAATATTGGCATCCAAAGTGCCTTTCCCAGATTTTAACGATTTTCTGGCTCAGTCCGTTAAATGCGAATATCTTAAGAACCGAGCTTTCCAAAATGTTCTGGTTTTCAGTTCTGAATAGGAAATTAATACACCTTTCCAAAATGTCTAAAAACGTTTAAATTTAGTTACACAAATTTTTCATGGATTTCGGAAAAAATCATGGGCTAACCCCTTGCCTTTTTTTCAAAAAAAAAATTACTTTTTTTTTCAAAGTTAATGAAATAAATCGTGCCATACTGTATTGGAAAGATCTATTCAAATCAAATCGACGCATGGAAGCCAATTTTTTTTCGAGGTCTATTTAGTAAGATATTGGCATCCAAAGTGACTTTCCCAGATTTTAAAGATTTTCTGCCTCCAACTACCTACCTTAATGTCTTTGGATGGCGATAATTCCAAAATGAAGCCTCCAAACTTATTACGGCTTTCAGTGCTGAAAAGAAAATTAATTCACCTTTCCAAAAACATCAGAACAAACTTTTTTTGAGGTTTTTTTATTAAAATATTGGCATCCAAAGTGCCTTTCCCAGATTTTAACGATTTTCTGGCTCAATCCGTTAAATGCGAATATCTTAAGAACCGAGCTTTCCAAAATGTTCTGGTTTTCAGTTCTAAATAGGAAATTAATACACCTTTCCAAAATGTCTAAAAACGTTTAAATTTAGTAACACAAATTTTTCATGGATTTCGGAAAAAATCATGGGCTAACCCCTTGCCTTTTTTTCAAAAAAAAAGTTACTTTTTTTTCAAAGTTAATGAAATAAATCGTGCCATACTGTATTGGAAAGATCTATTCAAATCAAATCGACGCATGGAAGCCAATTTTTTTTCGAGGTCTATTTAGTAAGATATTGGCATCCAAAGTGACTTTCCCAGATTTTAAAGATTTTCTGCCTCCAACTACCTACCTTAATGTCTTTGGATGGCGATAATTCCAAAATGAAGCCTTCAAACTTATTGCGGCTTTCAGTGCTGAAAAGAAAATTAACTCACCTTTCCAAAAACATCAGAACACACTTTTTTTGAGGTTTGTGTATTAAAATATTGGCATCCAAAGTGCCTTTCCCAGATTTTAACGATTTTCTGCCTCAATCCGTTAAATGCGAATATCTTAAGGACCGAGCTTTCCAAAATGTTCTGGTTTTCAGTTCTGAATAGGAAATTAATACACCTTTCCAAAATGTCTAAAAACGTTTAAATTTAGTTACACAAATTTTTCATGGATTTCGGAAAAAATCATGGGCTAACCCCTTGCCTTTTTTTCAAAAAAAAACTACTTTTTTTTCAAAGTTAATGAAATAAATCGTGCCATACCTTATTGGTAAGATCTATTCAAATCAAATCGACGCATGGAAGCCAATTTTTTTTTCGAGGTCTATTTAGTAAGATATTGTCATCCAAAGTGACCTTCCCAGATTTTAAAGATTTTCTGCCTCCAACTACCTACCTTAATGTTTTTGGATGGCGATAATTCCAAAATGAAGCTTTCAAACCTATTGCGGCTTTCAGTGCTGAAAAGAAAATTAACTCACCTTTCCAAAAACATCGGAACACAATTTTTTTGAGGTTTGTTTATTAAAATATTGGCATCCAAATTGCCTTTCCCAGATTTTAACGATTTTCTGGCTCAATCCATTAAATGCGAATATCTTAAGAACCGAGCTTTCCAAAATGTTCTGGTTTTCAGTTCTGAATAGGAAATTAATACACCTTTCCAAAATGTCTAAAAACGTTAAAATTTTGTTACACAAATTTTTCATGGATTTCGGAAAAAATCATGGGCTAACCCCTTGCCTTTTTTTCAAAAAAAAAACTACTTTTTTTTCAAAGTTAATGAAATAAATCGTGCCATACCTTATTGGAAAGATCTATTCAAATCAAATCGACGCATGGAAGCCAATTTTTTTTTCGAGGTCTATTTAGTAAGATATTGTCATCCAAAGTGACTTTCCCAGATTTTAAAGATTTTCTGCCTCCAACTACCTACCTTAATGTCTTTGGATGGCGATAATTCCAAAATGAAGCCTTCAAACTTATTGCGGCTTTCAGTGCTGAAAAGAAAATTAACTCACCTTTCCAAAAACATCAGAACACACTTTTTTTGAGGTTTGTTTATTAAAATATTGGCATCCAAAGTGCCTTTCCCAGATTTCAACGATTTTTTGGCTCAATCCGTTAAATGCGAATATCTTAAGGACCGAGCTTTCCAAAATGTTCTGGTTTTCAGTTCTGAATAGGAAATTAATACACCTTTTCAAAATGTCTAAAAACGTTAAAATTTAGTTACACAAATTTTTCATGGATTTCGGAAAAAGTCATGGGCTAACCCCTTGCCTTTTTAAAAAAAAAAAAACTACTTTTTTTTCAAAGTTAATGAAATAAATCGTGATTACTTTAAAGATCTAAATGGAGGGTTAATCTTAAATTTTCAGAGTAGATTTTTTAAAACTTTTTTTTTTACAAACATTTATTTAACAAAAAAATTTGTATTTTTAATAAGAAGTAATCACATAAAACACAAAACGAACGAGAAACGACGAACAAAGTAGGAAAAATAATGATTTCGTTCAGCGATACACTTTCAGAAGCCAATAATCAAATTTCCCATTCAAAATTGGTTGGAAATTGAATAACACAATAATTGCCGTGTTTTTTACGTTGTTTTCGATTGGGCATTTTGCATACTCCTTTTCCACTTTGTTTTTACTCCTACTGCTCCAAAAGCCTGAGGTTGTCTGTTCGGAGTTTTTTCTGTTCCCAGTTTTAAGAAGGAGTAGATTTGAAACACAAGCAAACTTATTAATTTTGTTCCTCGGATTATTTGTCAAAAGTGATAAACGCTTGAAGAAGCCAATTTTTAAAATGGAGCCATTAGGTACTGTATGTGTAAATTTGACAATATGATATTTTCATGTTTGATTGGAATCAAAAAAGAGTGGAAAAGAAGTAGATTTTAAAAAAGTGGAGTAGATTTTTTTTCTGCCTAAAATTTTTTTTTTTTAAAAAGGGGAAGGTACAAATTGTAACTTATGTCATTCTACATAAAAAAAAATATACATTTTTTCATACAAGCAATAGATTCTGAGAAAATCATGGAAGAACTTCACGGTGGAGTAAATTTTGTCAAAAAATTTATAAGAATTCCATTAACCGATGGGTTAAAATTTTTGTTCGATTTGAGTTTGACTGCATCTCCTCTTAATAAAAACCAAGATTTTTGGGTACCCGGGATAAGGGGAACACCGCCATCTATAAAAAGAAAGTGATTTGGTTTTTGCTCAGCAACTCGATGAAAATTCCTTTAATAACAAAATTATAAGGGAATTACATTTAGACAATAAAAATAACTAAAAAATGAGCTATTAACGAACCCTGTACTTTTATTAATCTTGGAGTTATAGCGTATCAAAGTAACTCGTGCCCATAATGAGCCTGTACTGTTCTTCACTAATTCAATTTATTCAAACAATACACAAACGCAGGGGAAAATGGTTTGTAAAATTCCCTATTTCAAATTGTATTGAATAACCGAAAGTTTAATAAATTTTTTTGTTTATAATCGCAATGAATGGAAGGGTTTTTTTGGTTTTCTACTGTTTCTTCACTTAATTTTTTTTTTAATAATTTTAACAGCGAATACAGATAATTTAAGCACAACCAGCAGTTAGTATTCTTCAAATAAAATATCAGACCGTCAATTTAACTGTTTGTTGTTATCAGCTGTCAATGTCAGAGAGATTTCAAAATGGATATGTTCGTTGATTGCAGAATTAACAGTTTAAAATTGGTTTACACAGAAGAAAACATTTGATAAAATGTCTGTTTATGTAGTTACTGCCCAAAAGGCCAAAACTACAAATTTTAAGTAATTTTGTCCAAAGTTATTATGATTATAAAAAAAAAAAATTTAATTGTAATAAAATTCGTAGAAAATCGTATTCATAGAATATTCGTGTATGAAGGTTGTCAAATGAAATTGTTTTAGTTCAGGGTAGGCAATTGATCAATTTTGATATAGAGTTCTCGAAATTGCGCAATTTCAGGCACGGTGAGAATAAACTTCAAAAATCTCCATAACCCAACCATAGTTGTGATTTGGTGTTTTTTTTTTTTGTACAGTCTTCATTGAATTTTGCTGAGAGGAGTAAAACGCCCCCCCCCCCCCCCGATGCTCCTACGCTAGTGGACTGACAGCTAGCTGCACAAATTGAAATGGTGGAAACTCCCAAGCGCACCTCACTAAAGTAAAAGTGACATTTGGTGAAATAGAAATGCCAAAAAGAGATAGATAATAAGTACGGTATGGGTGTGTTCAACTTTTGACGATGCTGGAAGCTTATTTTCGTTGGTTTTTGACATTAAAGCTTCAGTGCCTTTCCGAAGATTATAGTTGTTCCTTAAGTGTTGTTGGATAGGTTTGATTTGACAGATTTGATTCCGTTTCTTGACAAATAAACAACAACAATTAAATCTGTTACGGGAAACTATGAAAATTTCGTTCAAATTACATTCCAAGCTTTTGAAGTTTGGTTTGCAGTTGTGGCGTTGTGCTCTGCATGAGCAACAAAACGCAACCGTTACAAACGTTGCAAATGCAAAAATTCTTCCACAAAGAATTGACATTTTCTGTAACTTTTTTTTTTTAAATTACGACTTCCTGAACAAAGCTTCATATGCATTTTTTATCACGAAATTAATTTTTATTTTGACAATATAAAAACTGAATATGTCAAATGGTTCAATATCCATTAACTATAGCATTGTATCTTGACCTCATAAACTAAGATCCACATTAATTTGATGTTGTATGATGAGTTCAAGTCTGAATCATTTTCAGTTCCGTATTTTACGTCATTACGAACCATAAAAACACTCTTAATAGTTCATTTTTTTATAATTCGTTTATTGTAGGTTTTTTTAGAGCAAACGTATAAAAGTAGGTACAACACTTAAATTTAGATAACGTAAGAAAAAAAAACAATATTAGGCAGAAAGGAGCAGAATCCTGTAAGCAAACCAAGACAAGGGTTCATGCATACAAAGACGGGAAATTGAAATCAGAATTATATAAAATTAACAAAAAGCCAGGAGAAAATTGATCTTTTAATTAAATTTATTTTTATAATAAAAGCATTTTCGTACGCGAGAATGCTCTTGACTACGAGTTATATAAAGTTAAACAATTAGACACAATATGCGAATAGTTTTACAATAATTCTTATAATTTATTAATAACAAAAAACCTATCTCAATAATTATTTTACATAATAACGGTAAGCAGCTGTATTAGGCCAACAGTCCGTTTTTTTTTTGGGGGGGTAAAGGGAAGTTAAAAAAAGGGCTACCCACTGCAATGACTAGAAGAATCTAGCCCTTGTGAAGTTGTTCCATCTACCTATGGTGTAAAGTTCAAAATGTTTATTTGTTGTTTGTAACAGGTTTGGAGGGCTACTACTGCTCGTTTCTGTTCGATCCATATGCCTTAGTAGACCAATGGATTGTTTGGAGCTGGATATTTGTAGCCATCAACTGGTGGCAGATATGTTGGACCTGGAGTCGAGGTGCGTGGCAACTCTGGGGTTGTTCTTGGTGATGGTGGCCTTGTAGTCCTGACGGTCGTTGGTGGTGCGTAAGTTGGAGGTGGTGGAGGTCTTGTTGTTGGCTTAGGGGTTGTTGGCCTTGGAGTTGTAACTGGTGGTGGAGGTCTGCGTGTTGTGGGTGGCAAGTATGTTGGCACTGGAGTTGTCAACTTACGAGTTGTCACTGGTGGTGGTGGAGCTCTTGTGGTTGTTGGAACTGGGCGACGGGTTGTGGGTGGCAAATAAGTTGGTACCGGAGTTGTTGGCCTGGGAGTGGTAACTGGTGGTGGAGGTCTGCGAGTTGTGGGTGGCAAGTATGTTGGCACTGGAGTTGTCAATTTACGAGTTGTCACTGGTGGTGGTGGAGCTCTTGTTGTTGTTGGTACCGGGCGACGAGTTGTTGGTGGCAAGTATGTTGGCACTGGAGTTGTTGGCCTACGAGTTGTCACTGGTGTTGGTGGCCTACGAGTTGTAGGTGGCAAGTATGTTGGCACTGGAGTTGTCAACTTACGAGTTGTCACTGGTGGTGGTGGAGCTCTTGTTGTTGTTGGTACCGGGCGACGAGTTGTTGGTGGCAAATATGTTGGCACCGGAGTTGTTGGCCTACGAGTTGTCACTGGTGTTGGTGGCCTACGAGTTGTAGGTGGCAAGTATGTTGGCACTGGAGTTGTCAACTTACGAGTTGTCACTGGTGGTGGTGGAGCTCTTGTTGTTGTTGGAACCGGGCGACGAGTTGTTGGTGGCAAGTATGTTGGCACCGGGGTTGTTGGCCTACGAGTTGTCACTGGTGTTGGTGGCCTACGAGTTGTAGGTGGCAAGTATGTTGGGACTGGAGTTGTCAACTTACGAGTTGTCACTGGTGGTGGTGGAGCTCTTGTTGTTGTTGGAACTGGGCGACGGGTTGTTGGGGGCAAGTATGTTGGCACCGGAGTTGTTAGCCTACGAGTTGTCACTGGTGTTGGTGGCCTGCGAGTTGTTGGGGGTAAGTATGTTGGAGGTGGTGGAGGCCTGGTTGTTGGTCTTGGGGTTGTTAGCCTTGGGGTTGTCACTGGTGGAGGAGGTCTCCGAGTAGTGATTGGTATTGGAGGCAAATATGTTGGAGCAGGGGTTGACTTGGGCTGTGGACGGGGTGTGGTTGTGACAGGCTTATAAGTAGGTGGTGGTGGAGGCCTGGTTGTTGGTCTTGCAGTTGTGGGCCTAGGAGTTGTCACTGGTGGTGGAGGCCTGCGAGTTGTAGGTGGCAAGTATGTTGGAGGGGGTGTTGTCCTTAGTGCTGGAGGTCTGGTTGTTGGTCTTGCCGTTGTTGGCCTAGGAGTTGTCACTGGTGGTGGTGGCCTGCGAGTTGTAGGTGGCAAGTATGTTGGCACTGGAGTAGTCAACTTACGAGTTGTCACTGGTGGTGGTGGAGCTCTTGTTGTTGTTGGAACTGGACGACGTGTTGTTGGTGGCAAATAAGTTGGCACCGGAGTTGTCCTTGGTGGTGGTGGTCTTGTTGTTGGTCTTGGAGTTGTTGGCCTAGGAGTTGTCACTGGTGGTGGTGGCCTACGAGTTGTTGGTGGCAGATATGTTGGCACTGGAGTTGTCAACTTTCGGGTTGTCACTGGTGGTGGTGGAGCTCTTGTTGTTGAAGGAACTGGACGACGAGTCGTTGGTGGCAAGTACGTTGGTGCTGGAGTTGTTGGCCTACGGGTTGTCACTGGTGTTGGTGGCCTGCGAGTTGTAGGTGGCAAGTATGTTGGAGGGGGTGTTGTTCTTGGTGCTGGAGGTCTGGTTGTTGGTCTTGCCGTTGTTGGCCTAGGAGTTGTCACTGGTGGTGGTGGCCTGCGAGTTGTGGGCGGCAAGTATGTTGGAGCTGGTGTTGTTGGTGGTGGTGGTGGTCTTGTAACAGGCTTTGGAGTCGTTGGTTTTGGAGTTGTAATTGGAGGTGGGGGCCTACGAGTTGTAGGTGGCAAGTATGTTGGGACTGGAGTTGTCAGCTTACGAGTTGTTACTGGGGGTGGTGGCCTGCGAGTTGTTGGGGGTAAGTATGTTGGAGGTGGTGGAGGCCTGGTTGTTGGTCTTGGGGTTGTTGGCCTTGGGGTTGTCACTGGTGGTGGTGGTCTACGAGTTGTTGGTGGTAAATACGTAGGCACAGGAGTTGTTAACTTGCGAGTGGTTGGGACTGGACGAGGGGTTGTTTTTGGAACCGATTGAGTTGGATATGTCAATGGGTTTACAGGAGGAGGGTAAGTGTAACCAGTTGGTCTTGGTTTCGGGGTTGTTGGTGTTGTCCTTGGTTGCGTAACTGGCACATATGGTGTTGTTCTCACAGTGATTGGAACATAAGGAGTAGTCCTCACTGTTGGTGGTGGTGGCCTTGGAGTTGTAATTGGTGGTGGTGGCCTGCGGGTTGTTGGTGGCAAGTAGGTTGGTGGCGGTGTTGGTGGTGGCCTTGGAGTTGTAACTGGAGTTGGTGGCCTGCGGGTCGTAGGTGGCAAGTATGTTGGTGGTGGTGTTGGTGGTGGCCTTGTTTGTGTTACTGGAACGTATGGTGTTGTCCTCACAGTGATTGGAACGTATGGAGTAGTCCTTACTGTTGGTGGTGGTGGCCTTGGAGTTGTAATTGGAGGTGGTGGCCTGCGGGTCGTTGGTGGCAAGTATGTTGGTGGTGGTGTTGGTGGTGGCCTGGTTTGCGTTACTGGAACGTATGGTGTTGTCCTCACAGTGATTGGAACGTAAGGAGTAGTCCTTACTGTTGGTGGTGGTGGCCTTGGAGTTGTAACTGGAGTTGGTGGCCTGCGGGTTGTTGGTGGCAAGTAGGTTGGTGGCGGTGTTGGTGGTGGCCTTGGAGTTGTAACTGGAGTTGGTGGCCTACGGGTTGTTGGGGGCAAGTAGGTTGGTGGTGGTGTTGGTGGTGGCCTACGAGTTGTAACTGGAGTCGGTGGCCTACGGGTTGTAGGTGGCAAGTAGGTCGGTGGTGGTGGAGGCCTTGTGGTCCTCACAGTAATTGGCACATAGGGAGTTGTTCTGTATGTTGGTGGTTGGGTAGGCTTTGGAGTTGTTGGATAGGTAAATGGTTTCTCCGGTGTTGGATATGTATAACCAGTTACAAGTTTTTGTGTAGGTGTTGTACGAACTGGGACATACTGGGTTGTCCTCTGTGTGATTGGTACGTATGGTGTTGTTCGTTGTGTTGTACGTTGTGTTGTTCGAACTGGGACATACTGAGTTGTCCTCTGAGTAATTGGGACATACGGGGTTGTCCTTGGAGTTGTACGCACAGGAACATACTGAGTTGTCCTCTGAGTTATTGGGACATACGGAGTTGTCCTTGGAGTGGTTACAACCCTTTGAGTTGTAGGTGGTCGGTATGGTGTCGTCTGCGGGACATATACGGTCGTCTTCCTGGTAGGCTCTGTAAATGGTACTTTCGGTTTTTCATAATTATAACCATCGATTTCCCTAGTCTGGCGAATTAGTTCAGCTTCTTCATTTGGAATCTATATTAATTGAGATGCAGAATATTAAAAGGGGGGGAAAGTAAAATGAAAAAGTTTTTATACCTCAAGTTCCGCGCAGAAGCCAACAGCGCAAACCGCTAATAGCAATATAGCGCTCCTCTGTAAAATTAAAAAAAAAATAATATTAATCAATAACTTGTTTACTTAAAAGAATTCAATGTGATTAAGAAAGTTTACTTCTTCATTTCACTTCTTTTTTTTTTTCTTAACTTGGTCAACATCTTGCAACTTAACATCGCATTTTAAATAACTTCGTCAAACATAATACCTACATAGCGCTCAATCTAATTAACGCGCACCTATTGACTACCGATACCATTCCAAATTGCAATATTTAAGTATCTGCAAAGTATGAAGTAATTTGCTTACCAATATGTCAACATCGCTATCTGCAAATAATAAGATTTTAAAATATGATGATGGTTTCCATCATCATTGGCCCTCCTCGTGCATGCAATATTAGCATTTCCTAAACATTTTAACGCTTTAAAATACAGTGGGGCAGAATAATTTTAAACACCACCAAAAAAAACAACAAAAATTGTTTACTAATTGAAGTCTAATACACTTTTGAAACAAAATATTAACATATAGATTCTAACACCCCCAATGTCACGGTATTTCAAGAAAAATTAATGAGGAATTTAAATATTTTGTTTCCTACAAGGCTCTCCCTCGCACATACTTTAAGACAATTTTTCATAATTTCATCCAAAAGTACCATGGAAGATGCCCCACCGTCCGTAACCCGGTGGTCAGAGTCAGCATATATAGATTCTTCGTGTTAATAAATTATGACCATCTTAGACTTAACAGATTATTATTATTAGCCACCGTCGATCTCAAGGTCGTGTAAGTTCAAGTTCGATTATGCTGGGTTGCATCATATTTTTCTCAGATCAAAGATAGAGCCATCCACACCTGCGACGGGGAGTCTCAAAACAAGTTAAATTTGAATAAAACAAAATTCCCAAACTGGTATCATCAAACGCTACTAATATTTCCTAATTCCAAATAACCAACAACATCCGAACGAATAAAAGTTACCTGGTCTATATATTTATTTAAGAAAAAAAACCATCATCATGTTGGAATAATCATTGTGTGAATGGGTGAGGGCGAGGGGAGCTTTACAAGACAAGTTGAAAACCTTGAAGACGTTGAACCCATCAACACTGATTAGGCTGAAATTTGCATAGTTTGTCCGTCCGATTAACGTCGTTTGACATTTTAAAGAAATTGAAAGTTGATTCTACACAAGCCGAGGTGTTTTTTTTTTTTATTTATAAGCTTCTTCCTATTGATTTATATAGCTCTACTACTATTCCTGTTCCAGTCTTTTTTAAATGTTCTTTCAATTCTCGTATATGTTTAAAAAAACATGTTTCAAAATAAAGTAAAAGTGATCGAGATTCTTTTTTGAAATGAGATGTAAATTTTTATTGTTTACACAAACTAAAACCTTTTAAAAAAAAAATTATTTATAACCGCAAATTAAATTCATAAATTGGTTATAAATAACTCATACTAGGAAGAAAAACTGGATTTATCTATTAAATTTAGTTAGACAAGACACACAAAATTAAGTTCCGTGTGTTAATTCAGATAGATGAGACATTTTTTGTGTGATGTTGTGTTCATACCTGTATTTAAATATTTATAGAATTTTGCATATTTTTTTAACAAGTCTAATTTTAAGTTACATAACTTAGAAGATAAATGTGGTGATTTTTTGGAATGATTAATGTCCATATTATGTATAAGGTATAGTGGACGCGTGAAGTTAAGAATATAATAAAATATTTTTTTCAGAAAATTTGACCACAGCTCTTCGGAAGGTTAAAGTTAGTTACAGGTTTATTTTACTTATGTGTCTTAGAGATAACATTAATTATAAGCCCAGGAGTTAGTTTGATGACAGAAATGAAGTGAATATCGTGCAAATTAATAGCTCAAGGGTGTATTGGGTTTGTTTTTTTTTTTTTTTTAAGTCAAGAATGTTGATGTAATCTGAAAGTTTTCAGGTTTATTAACATAATGGAATTTCATAAATCAAATTGAAGGTGGTAAGTTTATTTTGTTGGCCGTAAAAATTCTTTATTCAAATAATAAAGACAACAAAATCCCAATTTGTCTTATATTTTAAGTTTTATTAAAAGCATAGTTTATTTTTGAACACACAGGCAATAAAATCAAACAAAGATTCTTTATATTTTTGGTACTATACCAATTTAAGATGAATGCTGTGGCCTCCTACGCGATGGTTATTTTGCATATCAAATATGTAGAAGCAAATGATTAAGGTTCATTAATAACGACCGTTAAAAGTTGATGAATAAAAGGGTTAAATTTGATGAAGTTTTATCTAATGTTCAAAAAGAGGAAGGTCAAAAGAATAGATTCATGGGGTGGGGTGGGTTTTTCAAGGTGAAAGAATTAAAATTACGTTAATCTCAAACATTGTTATATCAAAGGCAACCTCTTTAATTTGAATATTTTTCGGAACGATTTTGAAGATGAAATTTTTTTATTTGAAAGTAGCATTACATCAATTCAAAGTGTTTCCCACTCTTAAAACAAATATGTTCGTAATTTGATTGTCTTCATCGTTAATTTGAATTCATCCATCTTTAAAACAATATTTATCAACTTTGATTTTATGAACAGACCCATTTTTAGCTTTCACCATACAAAGGTGAAAAGGTTTTTAATACAAACTACGATCTTTCACTCCAACGCCAAGAAGGCAAAAAGAGAGAGTATGATATTGATTGTATTTGACATTTGAGTGGAGAGACAAACACATACATATGAACAGAAAAGTAGTGTTTTTTCTTTAGTTTTGGCAGTGTGAACACCAATTGGAAATACAGAAAGTTATTAGCTTAACACAGATTTTTGAGTGTTTTTCAACTTATTTGCATAGCAGAATGATATATTTGCCAATATTGTAAATTTTGGCAAATATATCACTCAAGAAATTGTTCCAGCTGTCGTACAACCATCTGAACCAACAATTTTGCCTAAAAGCCCTTGAAGAGACTTCATTTTCAAGCAATCATCTGACAATGACGTTGAAAGGTATATCAAAATCGTCTAAACATACAATTTAAGTTATTGTCAGACAGTAAGGACACTGTCAGACTCAATGCATATTGTCAGATTTGTTGGTTTAATCGTCTTTTTGATTGGCAATCTGGAAGACTGATTCGATAAATGTGAATGCTTCCGGTTTCGATTTTGAAATTAAATCCCGAAGTATTTTTTCTTCTTTTCAGAACAAGAAATGTCCATTCTACCCCCCCCCCCCCCCCTCCTCCCTTCAATCGAAAAGGCCACAAGACATCTAACAATTGCTGACAAGTTCTGACAACTTCTTCATTGGTCGGGGTTTGAAAATAAATCCATGCCACTTTTAAATTAATTTTGTGTTTATTTTTGTTGGTAAGGTAAAATGAAATTAAATGGAAAAAAATTAAGAGGGCAAAAATTAAGAATCGAAAAATAAAAGGTGGAAAGTGAATTTATATACAATTCCGATACATTTTTATGACAATTTTATACATGTCATTATCAAACTACTATCTAACAATGAAATTGTAAAGCGAGAAACAGTAATTTTGACAACCACACCATACTTTTAAGAGACACTGAAATACACTAGCACATCAATATTGACGTCGACATAAACTTTAGACTTAAACCCTCGCTGTGCAAATGCTACCAACTTTAAGGTTATGCTTTTCAGGTTTACCAACACTCAAATAAAAATTAGGCAAACGGTTTTCAACTAGCTTAGGCGTTTTTCTTTTTAATTCAGAGTAGCCCCGAACTGTCAAACAAAAAATTGTGTTTTTTTTTAAGCTCTGAGCGTTCAGAGCTAAAAATTCGTGCTTATTTTTTCGTTCTAAGTGTGTTCTGAGTTTCAGAATAAAATAACTGAGCAGACAGATTTAATGCTGAACACAAGCATTTGACAGCTAGTGTTCTGTTCAGGTGTGTTTCCAAAATAATTCAGAACGCTTGGTTCAGACTAGAGGATGTTCAGAACATGCTTGACATGCTCGGACTCTGTTCAGAGCTCTATTCTGAATTAAAAAAGAAAAATGCCTTTTGTTGATTTCTTTTGTGCTGTCAAAAGCATTGTTCATGCTGAAACCTATTTCACATAGAATTTTGATGTCAAAGTATTCGTTGTTGTCAACCTGTTTCTGGCATACAATATGCCAATTAAGTGAACTTTGACATTTAAGCTTTGTAAGATAAATAGGTGTGTTCAAAGAAATGAGATGTCGGAGCTTGGACGTTGTTTGATTGGACTGACTCCTGTCAACTTTTTTGATGTTTCTGTACTTTATCTCACTCCCACTTCGTTATGATGAGAAATGAATGGCAAATTCAGACAAGATGTTTTAAGTTTTGGAAAGCAAATGGATTTATTTTGCTATTTTCTTTTGTCACAATTGTTTTATATCTCAGTAGTTTTTCTTTAGCAAACAGATGCTATAAAATCCAAATTTTACTCGTATTTCGATTGAAACCCTTTTGTAGTAAAAAGAATTTAAAAAATTCTTCAACGAACTCAGATTTTTGTTTTGTTTAAAAGACTACTCGTCGTCAAAGTGAGTCAGTGCTGTGTTCACATTAATTTGTTCTAACTCAAACGTCAAAGCAAACTGCAGTGCTTCTTCATATTTTTGAATGTTCTATTCGAATTAATAGTGCACTCAAAAACAAAGAATTTAGTATAATTTTTTAAACAAATTAAGAAAAAAAAATGTTTAGTTGTAAGTTAGGGGTGGATACACTAGTGCTTTTAATTTTATTTTTTGTGTGTCCGCAAAATGCTTTTTTTAATGATTCACCAATATAGAAACAAAATTTCAGAATTGAACTGAAGTAACAAGCACTATTCTATTGGATTCAGAATGAGTGTCTTCTTCGTTGAAACCAATAGAAAACAGCCACGAAAATAGAAATTTCTCAGATTTGCTGTCAAATTACTGAGTAAAAATTTTTTTGGTGAGATCTCATTTTCCTGAACACATCAATTGGAAATTATCTGCTCATTATCAGGTTTAGGATAGACAAATCTAAAAATCACCGACAATTGAGCTTTGAAGGTAGTTGACATTTGGCTCATAACAAAAATGTCAATATTGAGTCTGATTTGTCGGATTCTGTAATTGGGTTGAATATTGTAATAGATTTGACAATGATCGTCTACATTTTACTTTATATGGATGTCAAGAAATAAGAGGTGGACAATTTTTGAGAACTCAAAAAATAAAGATCTCATCTTTTAACAAATAACTCAATTTGACTCATTGATATTATTTAATTTAAACTTTATTAATATTTTAGCTACTTTAGCCTTAATCGATTTATTTGTATGCCTGCTATTGTTCGGAGGGAAAAAGTGTGTATATTAGAAAAATTTTGCTTGCAATTTTGAATAGTTATTGTCTTTGGCCAAATTCTCTGTTAGTACATAGTCTCTTGGATTTTTGATCGAAAAATGCATTGCGAACATGATGAAAGGAGTGAATATTTTTGAGAGATTGTTTTTTCGATTCATGGAAGAAATCTTTCCTACAAAATAATACAGAATCTATACCGGGGAACGAAACATCATCCCAATCAAGAAATGATTAAAGCCAATAAACTTAAAGTCTTTTAATCGATAAACTGCATCGATGGAAATTAGAAACTGACATCAAGTAAGACAAATGGGACTTGAGGCTATATTGAATTAATGAATTAAACGTCTTCATTAAATTGAAAGGGCAAAATCTTTAACTTTTCACCAATAATTTTCTACATCAAATTGAAGATGTTTATTTCTGCAAAACGTGTCTATCTATCTGTGTGTACAAACATTATTGACAAATTATCGTGACGACCAACTTTGGTATATCTTCAATTATTATTATCCATTCATCCGATTTAGTCATATTATCCAATCTATCGCTGAATTGTGAATATCTTCATATGTATACATATATCTTAACTGAATTGCATATATTTACATGGCCATTAATAGTTTTTAAATACATATATTTTCCGCACTGACCACACCAAAGATTAATTTACTGAAGGTGGGCGCACTGTTAATGTTGTCATGAAAAAAAAAATATTTTAAAATCTTCAAAATGGTCATTAAATATATTTATATCTGTACCTACCTATACGCATCGATATAAAGCTTATATACAATGCTGTATGTCAATTTATTGAATCCCTTTTTGTTGCTATACTGATCGAAGACAAAAAAAAAAACAACTTGTAAACAAAAAAGAAAACATTTGTAAACATTCTTTTATAACCTAAAGTCACAACTATAAAAGCGTGAATGATTTGCCATTTTAACTGTCTACACCAATCAACGAGTATATAATATACACACTCGGCTCATAGTCAAAATATGGCTAAATCTAAATAGATTTGCTATAACTTTGCACTCTAGGGGTACAGGTTTTTGTTTTCTTCATTAAATGATACAAAACTTACTCTTGCATAATATTGTTGAAAATATTGAAGTGTAGTATTATAAACAATATTGTGTGCATGCTGAAAGATTTAAAACCTGCCAAATTGGTTTTGAGATCAACTTAAATTTTGTTTAGAAATCTATGAGATTAAAATGATCATTTTGCAATTTACATCAGTATTGTGTTGAAAGAAGAAGAGTGTCAGTGGCAGAAATATATTTTTGCAATAATTTTGTGATACTTTTATGAAAATCTTGTTTTAAAAGAAAAATCACACCTTCTTTTTTAGGTTTTTGCTAAAGTTATCTGCGGTGTGAATGTGCATGACAGAATGTGGAATTAAATTTGGTGGCACAACAGCTCGTGGAGAACCAGGGCCTAGTGACTTGCAACTCTCAACCATTCCTGTGTGCGTGTTATTGGCAGTAATGGAGGGGACCTTCAATTTTTTGCCGAGTCCGAACGGCTAGATGAGAAGCACTTATTCATGACAAGTATACTCTTTGAGGATTTGTCAGTTCCTCACAAGAGGCAGTACCTCGGAAAAAAACCTTTTTGTTTTTAGGTGGCAGCGGCTGGGAATCGAACCCAAACCTTTGGCATGACAGTCCTACGCACTAACCATCATGCCACGAGGTAATACATGTAGAATTACTACACATTTTTGACGTCACCCAGGAATGGGCTAAAGTCCCAGTTAATAGCTATTATTGAAATAAATGAACTAAAAACTTTTCTTTTAAAAAGATTTTGGAAACAGAATTAGTCGTTATTTATGCTTCTAAAGACAGATATTTTTCTTTCAGCTGAACTACAAGAATACAGTGACCAACATGTCGAACTCTTAAAAAATCAAAGGTGACTTTAACAAAATAATAGAATGGATGATGCTTTTTTACAAACCCTTTGAGAAAATTCCTCTTCTTGTGCCATTTACTATACCTGTTGTCACTTTTATTGCCATGAATCACCAAGTCTATAGGAATGATTTGAAGGCTATGAAATCCATCGTTTAATTTATGTTTCCCTGATTTTGGCAGTCAAAACTACTCAATCTGACACTTGAACGATCTCTCTTGAAAAAATAGTTCCCAAGAAATAGTATAAATCCAAGATGTTGGTGGTTCTTCAATATGACGGCATAACTTCTTTTTGGAATTTTTATAAGTTTTCCGCTTTCGTATCAGTAGTTGTTTGTTGTGTTGCCACGGTATAATTTTACGCGACAAAATCGGTTCTTTTTATATTTTAAATCTTTGTTCCGGAGGAAAACATCTTCTGTTTTAAACCAAATCTAATAATAAGAGGCATGTACATATGGCAATTGATCTCCCAGTGCTCCAATAAATTACAAACGGGCTCCTATACCAGGAAGAAGAGTGGGCAAAATTTGGTCTCCATCATTTTGGTAACATAGAATTTAGGCAGCATCCAGGTCAAAAAGCAGACAACTCCACTTATTGAAAAAACATGATTCCTTGGTTCATATATTTATTTTTTAATAAAAGTTAATTTTTTAAAAACTTTTCTAATCATAATGAATGTGGTTTTTTGTTCTCTTTCCGAGAAAAAATATTGTTTTGAACAAATATTTTACATTCTGATTTTGAAGACAGATTTTTGTAAATGCCTCAAATTTCAAAAATGTGCAGTTGCCAGGTTGCTTCATTTGCCGAGTGCCATCATATGTAAATCACTTTAAAATTAAAAAAAGGAAAGATAAAGGAACAAAAAATTATTTAGTCACCCATCAGAAAAAAACTTCTTTTTCAGTTTAAGCACCCTTTTTGAAATGGTACTATGCTAACTGGATGTCAAATTAGCGAGGAACCCAAAAGACGCAGAAAAAAATTCTAAATTATCACAACTAATTAACGGAATCCACTAACCCATTTTTTGATTCGTCAAAGTTACTTTGCTAGCTTGAAAGTCATAAAAAACAAATAAACCAATAACACATACAAAACATCGCATGACAAAAACTGATTTTTTCCACGATTAATTAATGTATAATTAACGGCAAACTATTAAGCACAAAAATAATAAATTTTTGAAGTTTTTCCAACTTAAAGAAATACATAGAGAATATAGAACCATGAATTCAAAGATGTCACAACTATTTTACGATAAACAATGTACGTATCCATTTTACAATCCGTGAGAGTTGTTTTTGCTAGCTTGATATCAAGCTATCAAAGCTCCCAAAAAAACATAGAAAACATTGAAAGATCAAATTATATTTGTCACAACTAATAAATGGCAAATTTTTAAAGCCTTAAACCATCAGGTATAAGATGTTTTTACTGATTTTTGACAAGGTGGTTTGCTAAAATAATATCAAAAAGATTGAACGACAAATATTTGATTGTCACAATGAATTAATGACTAGTTAATGACAAATTATCCATCTATCAATTTTTCGATTCGTCAAAGTTTCTTTGCTAATTTGACACTCATCAATTTTGTCTTATGTAATTTGGAAGAATAAGAGTAAAGAGTATAACCCAACATTTTTTAAAAGTACAAAATTGGTTCCGAAAGGATAACTGGATTAATATACGGGTTTTTGGCTGGATAATTCATGGTTAATTAGTCTCTAATATGTTTTGACATTTTTGAATTTGTCATTCTATGCTTTCTATGTTCTTTTTATACAAAAAGTTGTAAGAACTTAACATTTTATTGCTTTATAATTTGCATTTAATTAGTTGTGATAGTAACATTTTTTCGTACGATGTTTTCATTGTTTTTCATTTTAGTTTATTAAACTAAATTATTTATATGAAATCAGCAAAGAACTCCGGAACAGTTTTTAAAACATATAAAATTGAAACTTTAATTTGATTCATAATTTATCTTCAATTAGCCATTAATTACATGTGACAATTTTTCAAAACTGTAGTGCAATGTTTTCTATGTTTTTGTTTTAATTCTATTATTTACATGAAGTGACATTAAAAGAGACTTTAAAATTGATTATATTGAACTGTTTATTGTTTTAATACATTTCACTTTGTCAAACGAGATTATTTAATTGAAAAAAAAATTGAAAACATCGCATACAAAAATTTAACTTGTCGCAACTAATAAACAGCTAACTATAAAGCAATTAAATGTTAAGTTTTAAAGGTTTTTACTAATTATTGAAACAAAAAAAAAATAAAGAAAACATAGAACGACAGATTCGAAATTGTCAAAGCCTGCTGTTGACTAACTTACTTTGATTAGCCATAAACTATTCAGTTCCTTGCTAGTTTGACATTAAGTTAGCAAAGCACCATCTCAAAAAGGAATAAAACAGCCTTTTTGAGATGGTGCTTTGCTAACTTAATGTCAAACTAGCAAGGAACCAAAAAAAAAACATAGAAACCATTGCACAACAAATTCGAAATTGTCACAACTAATTAAAATCTAGTTTAACCCTTCGATATTAGTAGTTACTACCCCATTTTTAAGGTGGTGCTTTGCTAACATGATATCAAGATTTTCGACCTAGAAAACATAGAACAACAGATTAAAAATTATCAAAACTTATCAACGACTAATTAACCCTGATTAGCCATAAACAATTCAGTTTAAGCAGCTTTTGACCCTTCATGAGGTGGTTCTATGCTAATTTGAGCTCGAGCAATCTGAAAAACGTAGAAAAAAATTGCACGACAAATTCAAAATTATCACAACTAATTAAAGACTAGTAAGCGACAAATTATAAAGCCATAAAACATTCGGTAAAAGAAATTTCGACCTACTTCTAAGGTAATGCTTTGGTTACTTAGTATCAAAATTTTGACACAGAAAACATAGAACGACAGATTCGAAATTATCAAAATTAATTAGCCCTGATTAGCCATAAACAATTTGGCTTGAGCAGTTTTTAACCCTTTTTGAGGTGGTTCTATGCTAAATTGAATCAATCCAAAAGACGTAAAAAACATTGCACGAAAAATTCGAAATTATCACAACTAATTAAAGGCTAGTTACCAATAAATTACTGAGCCATACAACATTCGGTAAAACCAATTTTGACCACTTTCTTAGGTGGTGCTTTGCTAACATAATATCAAGATTTTTGACATAGAAAACATAGAACGACAGATTCGAAATTATAAAAATAAATAAACCCTGACTGGCCATAAACAATTCGGCTTAAACAGTTTTTTTTTACCCTTTTTGAGGTGGTTCTATGCTTACTTAAATCAATCTAAAAGACGTAAAAAACATTGCACGAAAAATTCGAAATTATCACAACTAATTAAAGACTAGTTAACGGCAAATTATTAAGCCATAAACCACTCGGTGGCGGTTTTCACTTCTTTTTTTTTGGTAATGCTTTGCTAACTTGTTATCAAGATTTTCAAGAAGATGCTTAACTAACTTAATATCAAGTTAGCATTAGCACTATCGGTAATTTTATTGCATTCAATCAACCTTAATTTTGTTCATCAAATATGAAAGATTATAAAGAAGCCATCATATAATGCAAACTAATTATTTTGGAAATAACGTGAGAAGCCAAATGCTCACACAACATTTTGGCTTCTTTTTGCATCCATCCATTGATAAAATCAGAAATAATGAAAATAATTGATATTTAACCTAAATATTAGGTCCCTGACGTACATTGAACTTCAATAATGTGATTTTTTTTTAGAAGAGATCAAATTAATGTACATATCTGGCAATACTATATTATAGGCATTTGGCTCAATTTGTGCAGACTTTTTTGTGAGTATAAGATCGAAAATGAAAATACAAACATTATACAATTATCGATATTGTACCTACTAAGACACATTACATCAAAGTTCAATTCAATTATGTAAACACATAAACATCAACATTCAACAACCTGATGGACACACTCGTTTTGAACGGCTTTGTGGTTTCCATCATCAGAGATGTGTCACGATCAACCTCTACAATTTGGCTCAATAAAAGCTGCAATAAGCAAAATGAAAAATGCAAAAAAAAAAACAAAAAATATAAACAAAAAGAGAATTCAACAATTTTCTCGAAAACTCGTCGAGGACAAGATATAGCTAATCCGTGATGTGTGTGTTTGAATCTGTAGTATAGTTTTCTTGAATATGGGTAAAATCCATTGGATGCTGTAATAATTCCGGCAGATCTTGTAATGAGGTCAAAACTGAATTTTTCGGTTTATAAATTCACATCAACAATATTGGCTTGCCTACTGATAATAATAATTTCATCTGCTTCCCATCAACATCTTCAACATTTATGAGATACTTAGAGTGTCAAGATTTTGTAGTTATTAACTGTGCCAATGCACATTGTATTTGGCATCCATAATCAAAAATATCATTAAGATCGCCATATTATCAAAATCAACATTTTGAATGTGAATATTATTTATGAATAAGAGTCTCAGAAAAGTAATTAAAAGAAGCGAGTTTCATCTTAAAGTACTTAAGCCGAAAGTCGTTAATTTAACTGTGATTTCTACATTTTTGTTTAAGTAATGGGTATATCCCTACACAGGGTGCCAGGGTGTCATCAACACCAGATTCCTCTACCAGTTGACCATGGAGACCATCAACCATCAGGTTGAGAGATTTGTTATCCGAAAAAGAGCTTAAAGCTGCCTTCGTTTTTATTTATTTTTTCTTTCTTTATTTCATTTGTGGTGTGATGGAATTATAAGACGTATAGGTCATGGTCTGATGGACAATAGAATTATGTTTAGTTCAGCAATGCAGTATAAATGTTAAAGTACAATTAATCACTTATCGTTGGTCTGATGTAAAATGGCTTCCTATGGAATTTAGTTATATGATGATTAATTATGTTCAATAACTAAAAGCTATAAAATATACTTTTTTTTCGTCTGGAACTCTATTCATCTAAGTAAGCTGCAATTTGAGGGCAAACAATATAAACAACAATTAAAACACAGAACAGTGGAGTGATGTTTGATTAAGAAAAAAAAAAAACTTATTTAAATAAAATGTGTCTTAATTTTAAGCAGGATTTAATAAATGATATTATAACTATACATTTCTCGATATTTGCTTTTATGGAAATAAAATATTTTAATTTATGATCAGAAAGCTGGAATATTATAAATGAAGAGGAGATTAAAGCCAAATTGTTTATTCAACAATTTGTTATTCTTTAATAATACAAGAAACCTGATAACAAACAAAAAAAAAATTAAAAATTGATATATTTGAGTGCATTTATTTTACCGTTATTGACGTGAAATACTAAATGCCAAACCACACTCAAACACAAAAAAAAAATAAAAAACAAAACCCGTTATATAACTTATTTGCAAAATCATATTAAAGAATACAAAAAAATGTAAAATTATTACTTTTTTTTGTTGAATTCTCGTCAGAAGTTATTTTTGTGAATTTTTAAATTATGAGAATAGACAAGAATTGTGCAAAATTGTTTGAAAAAAAAATGACATTTTATATTCTTCCGTCTCAAATGGAATCATAATTAAATTATGAATAAAATAAATGATGCAGCTTTGGGAGTTTGTCCTTCAATCATACCACGCGAACGAATTCTAATGAGCTTTGACACAGAATTTGAAATCTTTTGTTGAATATATAGAACATAATCGCGTCTCCTGATCGCAAAGATTAGATAACTCGATTTTGTATTTTTATAATACAAGTATCTAAGCAACAACGGTAATATTTTGTAAATTTTCAAGACAAATACGAGTAAGAAATAGAATAAGTTTAGAATTTTTGTGAAGTATAAAGCTTGTCATACACGTTGAGACAGTCGTAGGGACGGTCGCAAGATTCGTAGAGATTTTCAACAATTTTCAGTACAAACGTGGTCAATTCACAATAAAACTTGTGAATTTTCCATAGAAAATCTCTACGGTTCTTGCGACAGTCCTTACGACAGGCTGGCTTAAGAAATATACAAATTAAATTTTCCACCGTTCCTAAGCAGCTTCATAGTTCATGTCTATATATACGTTGCTATCTCCAAAATGTAAAAATTACCCACCTGGAAAATCAATCTAGTTTTTAACGGGGCACTTGAAAGTTTGACCCTAACAAGAGCCTAGCAAGGGTAACACTCGATGCTGTATCGGGCCTAACTCGTTAAATAACCTTTGGCCTCGACAGACAAAATAAAAAATTAAATCGTTGTCTTGGTTGGGTTCCGATCCTATGATCTTCTGATTACCAGTCTAATGCGCTTACTACTGAGCTATTTCGCAATACAATTGTACAGATGTTGAAAATGAAAAAGTATATATGTAGGTACTTTAATTTTTATTAATATTGTATGATGGGTAAAAAATATTTTCTTTTTTATGTATGGGGTATTTGTGATAGGATTAAGACTAATCAATCAAGTTCCTTCTAGCGAGAGCCCCACTAGTACTTGACAAGTTTTCCTTGTTTTGATTGTCCCTACCGAAGCCTTTTCAGGGCCTTGACTAAACTTGACAAAAACTTGACATTTTTCCAGACGGGTAAGTAACCTAGTTCTTGCAATCAGGTGAAGCCTGGTGTTATTTTTATTTTTAGAATATTAATGATTTGTCCTCAAGGTCACATGAAGAAAACAGACAGAGAAAAGAGATATCAAGTTTGAGTTTTATCCTAACTCCAAATATGGTCCTTCAAGCAGCCCTAAGCAGTCATGCTTGGCACAATACACTTGAGAAGGAAACGAGAGCAATATGCTTTAAAAAAAATTGAAAAGAACTTAAATATCAAATAAATATTCATGAAATGACTTTAAGAATAAAAAAAATTAAATCTCTTCCTGGATCGCACACACTAGGGTCTGGTTTCAGCGAAAGGGATAGATTTACTCGTGCGAGTAGGCGAATTGAGATTTTGAGTTGCTTTCAAGTTGAGAAGTGATTTCAAGATATTTTTATGTGAAACTTCTTAACATTAAAATCATTTTGTATTTAAAAAAACAAAAGTTAAATTCAAACTATAAACAGTGGAACAACAGTCAATAGTGTATATCCGCTTTTGTTACGTGCTGTCATCAATCTATTACTACATCAAGCAATTGAAAGCTGTGCGCCTCCAAAACTGCACCATTTGCTCAAATTTGCTTGAACGATTAATCGCTTGAAATTTTTAATTAACGCGTGTAAAAATCGCTTCAACTGAATCCGCCTTGTGTTTCAAAATAAATATTGATTTATTCATTTTATTTGCTTGATTTAAAATTTCTAATTACAGTTTTTAGCTTGAAAATTAATCTATGACTATGAGATTCATTGATAAATAATAAAATTTTGTTGACACATTTGTTAAAATTCAACGATTATGTGCAGTAAAATGGGCCATTCACGTTGAGAAAATCGTAAGAACTGTCACAAGATATTTAAGTAGAGATTTTCAATGGAAATCGAAAGGCTATATTGTGATTTGACCTCGTGTGACCAAAGGTCCGTTTTAAATTCCTTCGAACCTGACAATTGTCTTTAAAGCTGTCTCAATGCCAAAAGCCAGCTTTATATTGATAAAATTAACCTCAATCCCGAAGATTTACCATTCAAGTTTATTTCATAAGTCTAGTACATTTAAAATTAATCTTGTTAAATCTTCCTAGGACAATTAATTTTATGAATCGAACTATTCTTTTCCGGTGTTGAAGCTTTCATTCATGGCTGCATTCAGTTCTTCATTGTTTGACACAAATGAAACATTCTATCTCACTTCCACTTCATATAAGAAAAAATAAACCCAAATTTGCTTTTGAAGTGTGCTATCAGAGTTAATCTTCTTTTTAATCTTTTCATGCAGTGGAGACACCACATAAATCTTCTTCTTCAAATACCAGATTATCTTTACATTTCCAACTAAAATTAATCTGAGATTTAATAAGATCTCCTTCAAACCTCGAAAACTTACCTAACAAATTTATTTCGTAAATCTTGAAGGTTAGAAATTAATCTTGTTTAATCTTCCTAGGTCAAATAGTTTTAAAAATCAAACTAACCCATTCTTATATGCCACTGAATGATTAATTTGTATCAGCATTTAGTTCTTCACAAATGAAGCATTCTATCAAACTTTCACTTCATTAGGAAAAATGAAACACCATTGGCATTTTTAAAGGTGCTATCAAAATAAATCTTTTTTAAATCTTTTTTTGCAGTGAAAACAAACAAATAGATTAGTTAAATCTGAACTGAGAAAAAACTTTGGTGGAAATATAGCATTAGGCTACTAAATGCTTCTCCCACTCAAAGGGTCATAATGCGAAAACATTATGTTATTAGAATACTTATGGATTGAACAATGTTCAACAACAAACTGGAATTCATTTCAATAAAGCGAGAATAGCGGAGGACCTTGGATTGAATCTTGTAGAACCCAATAAGCGGTTGGAAAGATATTAGGTGTGTTCCTTAAATTCTTCGCACTATGTCGGACTAAATGTCAAATTGTGACAGGTGGGAATGAAATCCTCCCAATGAGAAAAAAAAACTGTCAAAATGTCGGGAATAGTTTGGGCACTAATTTGCACCACGCAAAAAGAAATACTTGACTAGAGCTGCCGTATGGCATAAGTCAATCAATATTTTTAGAAAATCACTGTATAAGATATTGAATGGTAAGAAAATAATTAAACTTAACTTAATAATATGTCAAATCTGACATACGAGCACTTGGCATTTGACATCCAGTACAAAACAACCACAAGAAATTTCTCGGACCAAATCTGGCAAGTAGGGGAAATTTTTTCCTCTCTCATGGGCGCTCTCTTTGGTCCGAAAAAGAACAAACTTTCATTTGTGGAACGACTTCGCACTAAAAATGACTAAATCTGGCGGTTTCAAACTGTTTGAAACTCGCTCTGGAACGCACCTATTATGAGTTTGCGTGAGTGGTTTTCAAAAAATTTTGCACTTTATGAACATAATATCTTCTAAAGACCTAACTACAGAGAGGGTTTGATCTATGACAACAATTGCCAAAAATTACAATTTAAGAAAGGCATTGAAATAAATCGATTTAAAAAATTTACGCCAAGTTTTACACCTGTTCGGTAAGTGTTCAGAATGTTATAGGTTCAACACCTCAAAGGCCTAGGCCTATACAGTGCTACACAAATGGCTTTGGCTTTTTATATCGTTGGCTCTTAAAAATTCTGATCCCATACAAAATTCAAAACAGCTATTTTCTGTGATGTATTCTCCCCAAAAATTATATGTCAAAATTAAGCTAAGGTTTAACCTGGTGTTCGAAGGAAAATGTTGGGGCAAAATATTAGTTCCTTTATTTTGTTCATCTTCTTGTTATGAAGTTTGCAGTTGGATGAGAAGAATTGGTAATTATAAATAAATAAATTTGGTGGCATAACAGCTCGTCGAGAACTAGGGCCTAGTGACTTACAACTCTCAACCATTCCGGTGTGCGTGTTGTTGGCAGGAATGGAGGGGATCTACAATTTTTTGCCGAGTCCGAACGGCTAGATGAGAAGCACTTATTCATGACAAGAATACTCCTGGAGGGTTTGTCAGTTCCTCGCAAGAGGCAGTACCTCGGGAAAAACGTTTCTGTTTTTTAGGTGGCAGCGGCTGGGAATCGAACAAAGACCTTCGGCATGATATTCCAACGCACTAACTATCATATCACGAGGTACTAAAATAGAATTGGTAAATGTAGCAGATAATTTGTAGAAGTCCCAATTTTTTTCGCACAGAATTAGTTTAGTTAAAAGTTTTGTTTTGTTTCTTTCATTACGGCTAGCGTAGCATTCTATTTTTTTTTTTAATTTGTTGCAACTGGTGAAACCCCCCATTAACAATAGTTTTCGCAAGCATTTCGTGTTCATGTTGGAAAATACTTGTAAATAAGTAGCATTCTAAGCTTATAACAAAATTGCGAATTTATATTCTTATATATCCCATAAAAATTCTCTGCAGCAAATTTAAAGTAAATCATAAAGATCATCCATTAAGTCTCTATCTTGATAAACGCCTTGGGCTTACATATGTATATCACAGAATTACAAAGTATACATTCTGTGTGACACTCAGATAAACAGATTGACAGACAGGTTTCATGATAAATTTAATTTTTTTTTTGACATATCCATCATCGTTAAGTCATATGTTAGATTTAATTAAAGTCTCAACATTTTGTTTTTTTTTTAATACATAAAAACAACACTTGTCCTATAGAGCAATCAATAAAAGAGAGTGAAGTGTTAAATTTGTCCACAAATTGACTACATCACTTTGGCACCTTAAAACTCATTTATAATTCACCAATTAAATATAGTCAACTCCAGTTTAGCATTTTATTTTGATTTATAATCTTGTTTTTTTTTTTTTATTTCTTAGCTCCTCTTTAAAAATAATTTATTATACAAATTTGAATTCATTAAATAAAGCTATAAAATATAAAATAAAGAAAAAGGGCGATTTAGTTTGACCTTTAAGCTATTTAAGTGTGTCGGACTAAACTAAACACTCTGTATTACACTGACATACTTTCAAATAAATATAAATAAAAATGAAGGAAGGAAGTAATTTAAATCAAATTTTTTGTAAAGAGGCTTATAAATAAGAGTGAGAATCAACAAGAACGAATAAATTTTAACGATATAAAGTTTTTTTAATTAGAAGCAAATTTATTAGATTATAAATAACTCTTCTGTTTTGTATAACCAAGATAAAGGAGTATTAAGATGATTAGTAGATAATTAATTTCAAATAATGAAACTGTAAAACTACTTTAGTCTAACTTGATGGCCAACGTCTAAGAACAAAATGAATTTTTTCTTCAGATTTTCTTCAAATGAAATCAATATACTTCTAATTTAATTAAACAAAGTGGATGATGTGAAGATGCAGAACATTATGTAGGTGTAGGTAAAAATATACCATGTTTTAAAAACAATTTATGAAGGTTTTAAAAGACACGTTTTTCCTTTTTTAAATACATAAATTCAATGTAAACTACAATTATTTTGCTCATCATTTTCGAAAAAAAAAACGAAAAAAAAAAAGTGGGTTGACTAAACTTTTTGAAAAAAAAAAATCTTTAGAAAAACATTGCAACAAATGCACGATTCAAGTGGGTTGTTGAGAATAATAATTATTATTAATATTTATATGAACTTGTCATATTAAGTAATTATTCAAGGGTTCCTCGCTGCTGAATAAATTGTTAACAAAGTGTCTTGTACAAATATGTTGATTGGATCATGCCATGGATGTGAAGATTTTTTTTATATTTTTTTGTTTTTAATTTTTTTAATGTCATATTGTATTGCAATGAATTGGCATAATATTGGCTTTCAATTTTATGCAACTTAGGTCATAAAAAGACAATAATAAGTACGAGTATTAATCTATGAAATTTATTTGTGCATGCTTAAGATTTCTTTACTTCATATAGCTTCCATGGCTTATGTTAATAACTCTTCTGTTTTGTATTTTTCTTTATATATATATATATATAATCGACATAAGATATAACCATTTCATTGGTAAATTATGACTTTTTCTTTTACTGTTTGAACCTTCATGAGATTTCCGTAGAGGAATGATTTTGTTGTTTAGGATGGATTTACCTCATCTAGGGATATATTTTTTTTTAATTGAAATCTTTGTTCGATACGAATATTGTTTTTCTTTGTAGTCTATTGAAAATGATGATAGTTGCATTATGTGTAGTTGATATAGAAACTTAGTGAACCTGATGCTGATTGTGAAATTACATACATATGTATGTATAAATACTGTTTATTATTACAAAAGAGGAGGGTTAGCAAAATGTCATTAAGAAACCATAACATTTTGCCAGTAAGAATCAAAACTCGAGCTTTCAATAACATTTTTCTACTTTATTTTAGAGAAATTTTCCAATGGACAACTTTACAAATCTGTCAATCTCATCTGTGACAGCTATCTATTGTGGGAAATGTCAATTGCCAAAGAAAAACCGAAAAAAAAATTGCATCACAAATCTCGATGTGACAATAGATGTGTTCCTTAAATTCTTCAAACTATTTCGGACTATATGTCACACTGACAGGTGAGAATGAAATCCTCTCAGAGAGAAGAAAAACTGTCAAAATGTCGGGAATGGTTTGGGCACTAATTTGCACCACGTCAAAAGAAATATTGGACGAGAGCTGCACAAGAAATTGAATGGTAAGAAAATAATTTAACTTAAGCAAAAAAATATTCTTTAATAACATATTGTTTATGAAAAAAAAAAAAATAACTACAATAAACAAAAAGTACACAAATTTTCATAACAAAATTTTCTTCTACGAAAAAGATTTACTTAGCGACCCATGCATTTTAAGAAAATCCTTTGATTTATAAAAAGATACTCGTACAACCAATTAATTCATCTACCAAAAACAAAACAAAAAAAGTAACACTTGAGTAACCCTAGTTATTTGTATTCTGTTTTGTCATTTGAATTCAAAGTGACATTTTTTTCAAATCTAACATACGAACACTTGGCATTTGACATCCAGGACAAAAGAGCCACCAAAAATTTCTCGGACCAAATCTGGCAAGTAGGGGAAATTTTTTCCTCCCTCATGAGCGCTCTCTTTGGTCTGAAAAAGTACAAACTTTCACTTGTGGAACGACTTCGCACTTAAAACGACTAAATCTGGCGGTTTCAAACAGTTTGAAACTCGTTCTGGAACACACCTAATGTATGGATTTTTTTGACGTTTTCTTTTATGACAACTGCTTTCTCTCTCTGTACGTATTCTTTGCCAAACAAACACTACAGAATTCAATTTTATTTAATTTGAAAAGATTTTAAACAAATAAAATTTGAGTTTTGGAATGAAAACGAAATTAGTTAATCCATCAATGAACTCAGATTTCTGTCTTCTTTCAACGACTTTTCAACGTCAAAGTGATTTTTTGAGTTCACATTAGTTTGTGCCTGAACAAAAGAAGTTGGATGAATGTCAAAATAAGTCAGTGTAGACAGTCCAATAAGAACACCGTCCTTAAATTTAAGTTGAATTCTTTTCACCGATTACCTTGCCTTGTGCCGAAAAGGAAGAAAATGAAAGAAAAACCTGGAAAGCTTTTAGAATATTCTTTCAAAATGGTAGACATTAAACCAAAACGATATATCTATATTTTAATTTAATTTAATTTTAATTTTGGTGGGGGCAAAACCCCCATTTATTCGGCTTAATACAAGCTAATTCTTAATCTAACTTAAAACTAAGAACTTAAGCTAACGTTTGTGAGGGGGAGGGCGATTGAGAAGACGGAGTTTTAGGGATGGAGTACTAAGGTGAAAGTCAAAGGAGTTCATGTTCAGATTAACATTTCGCAGCATTCGGGAGATAGGTTCGTTGGAGCCATAGGAGGTCCTGTGGGTCGGAAGATAAAAAAGACGAGGATTTCGAGAACGAGGGTTAATGTTAAAGGAGATAGAGTTGTAGAGTGAAATGCAGTCAACGGAACCAGAGAATAATATTAGGGTGATTGTTAAAAAAAGTCATCTTGGATGGATCTAAATCGACTCTAAGTGAAGTAAAATATCCCTGATCTTTTCAGAATTTTATTTTATTTTTATCCTTTATAGCCGCTGCAGGAGTTGACTTAATTTCCTTTTTTTTGTTTTGAATACGTGGTGATTCGCGTAAAATCCGCCAAGAATTCAAAGCATGTAAGTTGGAAGTATACAACAAAAACTCCATGGAATTTGGGTAATTTTTTCCCCCGCTTGGACAAAAGGGGAAATTTTATTTAAAAAAATTACACTTAATAGGAATTAATTAATTTAAAAACATCAGCAATACTTACAGTATGGCTTTGTTACCTTTTGGAAAGACAAGTCCATTCTAATGGTTTCTTTTCAAATTCCCTAAATTATTTTAATGAATATGTTCAGCAACAATTGTTTTCAAATGAAAAAATTTTAAAATAAAAATAAATTTTTTTTTCAAAATACTGAGTTGAAACAATTTTTTGCCAAAATAGATTCAAAAAAACTAAATTTGAAAATTAACCATTAGAATGGACTTTTGGCTTTCCAAAATGATTTTGTGAGTGTTGCCGTTGTTTTTCAATACATTTTTTTCTATTTAATGTTTTTTTCCCTTCCTTGACAATTTTTTCTTGTCCACTTTGAACCTACATGCGCTGAATTTTTTGACAAATTTTACGCAAATCACCTATGCAAAACAATAAAGGGAAATTAAATTAGCCCTGGCGAATATAGGGGATGAAAATAGAAGTCTGAAAAAATTAGGGAACTTTTGTCTTCATTTGGAGCTGATTTAGGACCATCTAAATAACGGGTGATTTTTTAAGAGGTTTAGAACTTTAAAAAAAAAAACACAAAAATTCGAAAAAATGAATAAAATATTTATTTGAATCGATAGTTTGAACCTTGCAATTTAATGTTTAAAGATAATTTCATGCAAATGTTGACGGCGGCTGCGTCTCAGGTAGCCCATCCGCTGAGTCCAATTTTGGCATACTCTTTCACACATATCGGCCGGTATCTCACGAATGAATGCATGGATGTTGGCTTTCGGTGCGTCAATCGAAGCAGGCTTGTCCCCATAGACATTAGCCTTGACATACCCCCACAAAAAGTAATCTAATGGTGTCAAATCGCACGATCTAGGCGGCCAATTGACCGGCCCGAAACGTGAAATTAACTGTTCACCAAACTCGCCTCGCAATTGCGCCATTGTTTCGCGTGCTGTGTGGCATGTGGCACCGTCTTGTTAAAACCACATATCATGCAAGTCAAGAACTTCCATTTCGGGCAAAAAAAGTTTGTTATCATCGCTCGGTAGCGTTCACCATTGACAGTAACGCTGCGATTCGCATCATCTTTGAAGAAATATGGCCCAATAATGCCGCCGGCCCATAAACCGCACCAAACAGTGGCTTTTTCGGGATGCATTGGTAGCTGTTGCAATGCTTCTGGCTGATCTTCACTCCAAATGCGGCAATTATGCTTATTTACGTACCCATTCAACCAAAAATGAGCCTCATCGCTGAACACAATTTTTTGATAAAAAAGCGGATCCTCGGCCAGCTTTCCAAGAGCCCATTCACCAAAAATTCGGCGTTGTGGTAGGTCGGCTGGCTTTAGTTCTTGCACCAGCTGTATCTTAAAAGGCTTTACGCCCAAATCCTTCCGCAAAATTTTCCACGTAGTGCTGTAACAAAGGCCTAACTGCTGGGAACGGCGCCGAATCGACATTTCGCGGTCTTCTGTCACACTAGCTGATACGGCCGCAATATTTTCTTCACTACGCACAGTACGTAAACGTGTTGGTGGTTTAATGTCCAACAAAGAAAATTTGGTGCGAAATTTGGTCACAATCTTCCGAATAGACTGCTCAGAAGGTCGAGAATGCCGACCATAAAATGGAAGCAGCGCGCGATGAACATTTCGAACCGAGCACGAATTTTGATAGTAAAATTCAATAATTTGCAAGCGTTGTTCATTTGTAAGACGATCCATGGTTAAATTGCAAACCAAACTGAAGCTGTTTGACAGTGATACAAGGTACTAAACACACGTCAGCTGTCAAAACCAGTGTTGCCAAAACCAAACCAGCTAAAAAATCACCCTTTATAAAAACTCAAAAATCACCATTACAGCGACCAACCTAATGTATGTATGCATGTATATACATTTCAATGGATCCCTAATTTGACAAAATGTCAGTGGCAGTCAGGCAATACTGCATTTGGATGTGTTCAATGCACGAGGTTTTTCTTTTTTCGTGTCATAAGAAGTTGACATTTTTGGTGTACACACACGTTTAGAATCGCTTAAGCCGAAACTTTGAGATCCTTTTGATTTAGTGAAAAGAAAAATAACTAATTGAGCAACTTTTTTTCTACTGTCACAATTTCGTTTGGTTTGCTCAGATTTCTCTTGGATTTTTTCTCAAACTGATGCTTACAACGCTATCAATAAAAATAATACTTATTTCACCTTTGTTTAACGATTTTACTAAACCACGGAGTAAAAATTGAGCCACGGTTTAAAATTTCACAATTAAAAGGAAAACATATCGTGGAAAATCTACTACAATAAGTACGAGGTCTGTTTAGTATCCTTAACTTTTTTACCAAATTTCTCAAGCTAGGATTTTTTTCGTTTTGGTTTTAACAGCTTAAAATTTCAAGTAACAAAACACACCGAAGATTTCTCTTGTGTATGTCTACCAAAATTATTATTATTTTGGAAAATGTAATTAAAAAATGGAAAAGAAAGAAGAATTGGAGATTCACCGAGAAAAAAGTAAGTTTATAACAATAAACTAAAACATTTATTAATAACCTAATAACACCAATAAAAAAGAGCCTGCTGTTAGTAAACGTCACTTAGCACTAATTTTGTTTTATTAGTAATATTTTGCACTTAATCAACGGAATAAGGCCTAAGCTTTAGGTGTTCTGAATTTTTAATTTGGCTGTAAGTGTCTTAATTTATAGACTTTTAGAGCACACAATTATAGAGTAGGTGAATTAATAGTCAACTAACTTAAAGGGGGGCTTGTCTTCCACCCTTAAAATTAGACGACGCGCCAGTTACAGCATTTGAAGTTAATTTTTTTTTTTATCTTGAGACATTTAAAAAATTCAATTTCCCCCATGCCAATATTTTTGATATTTCAATGATCATTTTATGGTAAAGTACCATAATTGAATCATTAAAATAGTAAAAGACATTTTATGTGGAAGGTTAAGGCAGAATTAAATTTGTTTTGACTAGAAAAAAAATAATAAAGTCATTCAGAAGCTATGTATATCTTTGCATGATAATAATAATCATTGATTTTGCTTTCTAATCGCTTGATTATATTAATAAAATAATTAAAATATTTTCAATGATATAAAGTAAAATGATAGTAAGGAACGACGGCGGCGCCTTAAAATGATTGTGCTGTTCACATTCAATGACAATGCTTTCGATGCATATTGCGAAGAACAAGATATTTTTTCTTACAAATAGTTATTTGAGTGGGTCAGTCGGTGAGTGGAGTATAAGACTTGGTTTTTGGAGGCTGAAGAGTCTCTAAATATGTTGCTACAATATTTGGAGAACAGTAAGTTTCGTTATTATTTTTCGAAGAGGATTGAATAGTCTATGATTTTAGAACTGACAGATTTTGTGGGGTAAGATTGGTAATAAAAAAATAATTTAAACAAGACGGTCTATGAAAATGATAGTTTTTTTTCTAAGAGACTAACATTATACTCATTGAATTTGACATTTCAAATCAACCGCAGCTAACTTCACTTTAAAATCATTCAGTTTCTTTGTTATTCCCAGGATTTTCATTTAAATTATTCTTTCGCTTATGAGAAAGATGTACCTATTTTATTTTCCGTTGTTCTTTTTTTTTTAATAAAAATAAATTGTGATTGAAGTAATGAGATTATTTTTTGTATTGTTATTGGGCGACAATTTGGGCTACTTTTTTGACTCCGATTTTGGGCTACAAAAATGTCTAAATTTGGCTATTAATCTTTTCTTCCCAAAACTGCAAATTTTTACGAATTTATGTACAATTTTATTTTTAACGTGAACTTTGATAGAACTTTGGGCTGAACTCATAGTTTTTGGGAAGTACGTGAACAGACACATTTTTTATATATTTTTCAATTACAATCAATTTTTCAAATAAAAAATTCAAAATTGTGGGCAACTCAACTACTGCCCTTTCTATTGCATTGATTGGCATACATTGTACACACAGGTACTACTATTCTTGTAAAGGAAGGTTGCAGAAATTTAGTAGATAACATTTTAAGATTTTCAAGTATTTCACCAACATTTTTGTCTTACAAAGTTAGTCAGTGAGTTATTAAGTTATCCTTATCAGCTAAGCAATAAGTGAATGAATCAATCAGTGATTAAGCCAGTGAGCCAGTGACATTGAAAATGTATGGTTGAAGTTATTGGTAGTGAATCAATAAAGTTTTCATAATGTTAATGATAAAGTTTGAAACAACACTAACAGCAATTTTTTTTTAAGGAGTACTAACCCTAGTACCGGTACTAGTGCCGAATTTAGTACTCATATCAATATGAAGTCATTTCTTCATACAAGTACTAGAACTAGGCTCTAGTCCCGTCAGTTTGAAACCGAGTATTAGTTGGGCCTCGGTACTAACAAGCTCCTTATAATCGGCTAGTACCTCGTTACCACTTGCTAGTTCTCAAATTGGTACCAAGTAATTCTTTTGCAGAGGTGCTAAGGCCAAGTTCTGTCAGATATATGCCTAGTATTAGTTAGGACTCTGTACCAGTTAGAACTTTTAAATCAGCAGTCTAGCGATAAGAATTTTGTAGCTTTAGTTAAGTTTGCAAGTGTTAAATAATCAAGCCTTTTAAAAATTTTCTTGGTCAAAATAAAAACAGATTAATTTTGGAACAAAGATACATTGTTCTTAGGCCAAACAGGTTAGGTTTGTATTTTATCTTAGAAGACCCCCATCGAAGCTAGTAAGCTAGTAAGTTATTTGTCGTTAAGTTTTAGTATAAGATTAGTTTTTATGAATTCTTTGCTAGATTTAAGTTAGTTATAGTTTAATGGAAATTAAAATTAAATTTAAAAAAAATCACAAGAAATTTGTAACATTTTAATTAATTATTTCCTTAGTAAATCTTTGTGATAAGATATGAAAAAATTTGCTACAGAGGTGTTATTAGTCAAAGCTTTTTTTTCTGAATAGTGTTTTTTTATAAATGTGAATGAATAAATCAATTGCATAAAAATTGACTAATTTTTGAGTATTTTTCACTTTAAATTAATTTAATTACTATATTCGGAATGATAAGGAAAAACAAGTCTTTAAAAATTGATTATAAACTTGGAGTAGCTGCCTTTTTTTAATCATTTAGCTTTTGATTTTGTTGATCTTAATGTTTTGATATTAAAAATTTAAATAAAAAACCATTTAGTCACACAAAAATTTTTCTTTCCGGTTTATCTATACAAATTCCTATTCTTATGCGTGACGAACAAACGGAATGATAGTATTTGTTTTTGTTTCATTGATAAAAACCTTGAATTTTCGATTAATTCAAATCAATTTATTGCTTAATAAACGCTTTTAAAAAACGACTGTTATGCTGATCTGAATAAAAAAAAATTCTAAAAGTTGTTCATATTTTGGTGAACAACAATAAACAAAAAACAAAATATCTCTTATATAAATGCAGTAAGCTGTAAAAGAATAAGGCACTTGCAATTTTCAGTCGTTGCAATTCAAAAATCGAAATCATACAAAATTATCGCAATGAACTTAGGCTATAGAAACAAACTTGTGGTACTTATAAATAATTCTGGGTTGCTATTATATTTTTGTTGCAACAAAAAAGGTCGCATTAGTGATTATCCTGGGAATGTCTTTATGATTTACTGTTGTTGCTATTAAAAATTTGCTATTTTTACGGACTCTAGTTGTAAATATCTGTGGCACGGTTATAAAATCACAAACAAATTAAAGTTTTATTCAATTCCACGTGAAATATTTAATCTTGCGAAAAAAAAACCATAACTAAATAGAAGTGCTTTCTAATTTGTTAATCTCTGCGATTTTCAAATCGCATTTAAAATCATGAATTATCGAAGAACAAAACCTTCCGACTTGGTGTGGTGAACTGAAAACCGCTTTAAAATCGCGGAATAAGCAGGAATTTTCATCGAAAAGTAACCTGCAACACGTTATTTAACTTTGTTAAAAATAAATTGCTAGATAAGTTTCAACTTAGTTGCAATCGAGAAGTGGAGGTGGTTTTAGTGTAGTAAGAATCTCACACACTTATGAGCACGTGTTTTTCGGTCCTCATAGAGCCTGATGCAGGTGTTGCACCTACCTCCGGAAAAAAAATTAACTATCTTGCAATTGAAAATCTCTTTTATGTACAATGTGCATGACTATTTCTAGTGGCGACTTCGACTTTTTACCCTATTTTAAAATTGCAAATGTGAGCACAATCATTTAACTGCATTTGATTCATTTTATTTTTCAACAATCACATCACCAAATGAACAAAACTAATTTTCGACGTTTAGGCTAGCAACGCACTTATGATTTTCTGTTGCAGCGACTAACAAAGTGATCGCAGCTTAAAGCCCTTCCACACTAGCCCACTGAGTATTAATACATGCCAAATTGAAAGTGGGAAAGAATTTCTTGCGACTGTCAAATTTGTGGAAAATATGACTTTCAAATTTTCCTTCCACACTGGCTTGTATTAATACATGCCAAACTTGTGCTGACGCACAGATGAAATGTATTTTAAAATTAGAACCAACCCTAAAAATTGAAAAGTATTAATACATGTCAAATCATGTATGGAGAGCTTTCAAGCTGTGCATGGTGGGCTGTCACATCTTGTATTAATACTTGTCATATTTTGTTTCCACACTATGCACATTTTCTTGTCCCACTTATTTGACATGTATTAATACTCAGTGGGCTGGTGTGGAAGGGCTATTAGTAGGATTTTTTAGTGTCATCTGTCATTTGCCTTCATTCACATTGAAACTTGTGTGTTCTACTTTTTGTTACTAAATAATCGCACGACAGAAAATCGCGTTCCTAAATCCTTTATCTTCGTGAAATCCCGGTAGCATGTGCGTTAATTTTCATTTAAACTCATGGTATTCTATTTCTTGCGCCTGAATATTCATGTGAACGAGATCGCCTTTATGTTTCTAGTTTCACACATTAAAATTTGTAGAGCTGGCCGTGTTCGACTGTGTTCGACTGAATTTCATATTGGCACAACAACTCTTTGGATTGATGGATTTTTGATCGGTCGATGGGTGGGCAGTACGCTTGATGGGTTCTGTCATGTATGCCTAGCTTAAGAGACTGTACCATCTCTGTTCTTTGTAACAATTGAATACTGTGTACTCAAACAACGGACTAACAGGGGTCAAATCTGCGATTCAGGAAAAAAACCACTGAGTGGTATCATTTCGTATGTATTTGCACCCGCTAAATTTAATGAAATCATCGATTTTTTGATCAGAACTAAGGGAAAGTTTTTAATTATTCATAACTGTGAGATATGTATCAAGTTTCTTAATATTTATCAAAAATAAATAGGCGTATTGGTGATTCAAAATTATTTTTATAACGAAAAATAGAACTTTCAGATTGCGTTACAAATTTTGTGGAAAAAAATCACGTCTATATTGTACCAGTTATTCAATAATATTTTCTTATTTCTCAAATCGAATACTTATTTCCTCATTCCTATACCTATTGGTAGAATCATGGCTACGAGAAAAGACCTTAGATAGACTCTTGGAAGTTGATTTTATTTTTTGTATGTCAAAAGTACACCCGAAGTCTAAATTTTGGCCAGATTTTTTTTTTGAAATAATCGAAAAAATAGGGAAAATTATTTTCTCATAAGATACTTTTAGGTATAAGTTAACATAGAGCATTGAAGAACAAAATTTTAAAAAATAATACATGAGATTGAGGAATTATCGAAAACATCAATTTTAGGCCTCAAAATTTCAATAGTCCGACTTTTGGCTGGCAGAAATTTTGTGTCCCTTAAATCATTGTAACAGTCGAACTTCGCATACAAAATACTGAGAGAAAAGTGTATCACAATACCAAATTAAACACTTTTATATATACGTATGAGATTTTTCCTACCTTAGTACCACTGTGCAACGCCAAATGGTCCTTTTGATGAGCTTTAGAGAAGAAATAGTTTTCACTTCAATTATATTGACGAAAATTTATGAAATTTGGTACATTTAATAATTTGGTGACACTGGCTCAGAAGTATTAGAAGAATGCATACATTGATTACACCATCCCAAAACTACAACTAGGCAAACAACTTTCAATTCACCATTCCTTCTAGAACTCTCTGGAAGGATATGGCATTCCTGTAAGATGAAAACTGATGACGGGGTGGGTGATGGTGTGTACTCAGAAAGACTAGAAATAAGTCTCTCATTCAATTAAAGAAGCCTTATCTTGGCTGAAAGAAAACTTGATATCAAGAACAGATATTCTCATCTTCGCGGATAGTCAAGCAGCTATAAAATCTCTGGAATCTGTCTCTACTTACTCTATAATCGCCCTAAATTGCCGTTCATCTCTGTTGGAAATAGCGCAGCATTTAACATTCACCTGTGTTGGGTGCCGGGGCCTCCCCGACCTAACCTAGCCTAAGGCCGATAAACTCACTAAAAGTGGAACAATTCTACCTCTTCTACCTAGCAAGGCAGATATAGGTATACCCATCGCTACGTGTCAGCTTTTGCTGAAGCAAAATGCATTAGAGATATCAAACCTTAGGTGGAACAATATCACCACTTTTTTGGCAACAAAACAAATCTGGCCAGTAATGGATTTAAAGCGGTAGGAATAGGGTTTTCAGATTCATATGTGGTGTCACAATGGACCAACTTATGATCTAAGTGTGTCAGTCTTTACGACGGGCAGCCACATTCAACCTTAACTAACCTAACCATATACATTTTTAGTATTCAAAATTTGGGCTTCACAATTTAGGTCAGAATATGGTTCAAATTTCAAAATAAAAAAGCATAGCCAAGTGTGTAATTTTCGTCAAACTTATCATTGTTGCAATATTTTAAAATATAGGTATGAGCTTAAAACTGATGAAAGTTTCATAATTTTTAATAATTTTTTTTATAATATTGATTTAAGGCTTTTTTATCAACGACTAACTGTCAGAATTCTTAGTCTGGCATCGAATTCAATAAATTAACTAAGCATGTATCTCAAGGACATTTCAGACATGCATTTTGGCCATATTACAAAAGTGTAGTAACTTTTGATAAACGTCTTTTGTCTAAAGTCGATCTAGATCAGCGTCAACATTTATTTTGGTGTTTAAAAAATCTCAATTTTTGAGAACGAAACATTTTTTTTTTTGTAAGCAAAACATAAAATTTGGTTCCAAATGTTAGAATTTTCAAAATGAAGCAGATTTGTTTGCTTGATAAAAGGGTTTTGACTAAATTTCTGGTTTTTTTTTTTTGTTTTATGTTTTGAAATTTCTGACCATAAGCTGACCGAAATTATGAAGCCTTAATTTCGACTAAAAAGAAAGAGTCGAAACTCATTTTTTACCTCAATTTTTGTGAACGAGACATTTTTTTTTGTAAGCAAAACAAAAAATTTGGTTCAAAAGGGTAAAATTTTCAAAATGAAGCAGATTTGTTTGCTTGATAAAAGGGTTTTAAATAAATTTCTGGCTTTCTTTGTTTTAAGTTTTGAAATTTCTCACCATAAGCTGACCGAAATTATGAAGCTTTAATTTCGACTAAAAAGAAAGAGTCAAAACTCATTTTTTACCTCAATTTTTGTGAGCGAAACATTTTTTTTTGTAAGCAAAACAAAAAATTTGGTTCAAAAAGAAAAAATTTTCAATATGAAGTAGATTCGTTTGCTTGATATAAGGGGTTTGACTAAATTTCTGGCTTTTTTGGTTTTAAGTTTTGAAATTTCTGACCATAAGCTGACCGAAATTATGAAGCCTTACTTTCGACTAAAAATAAAAAGTCAAAACTCATTTTATTCAGCGTCTGCAAATGATTAAGTGTACTAAATGTCAATGAAATTAATTTAACCCAACTTAAAACATACAAACATTTCTTACGCCCGTCCCAACGATTGTTTTCAAATAACAACTCTTAAAAATCCATTGGTACCGTGAAAAAAATGTTAGAAGGTAAACAGTACAAAGTTTCACAATTCAGAATTTGAAATTTTTATTTGAACATTTTTTGGCTACAAGCCTTTTCTCTTCGACAAGAAATTATAAAAAACAAATTTGCTTTTAAAAATCTATAAAAATGTAGAAAATCACTGAAGAATACTTAAATATTATGAGTGTGTTTTGGCATTGTTAGACAATTTTTTATCACCCCATCATGATTTTTTGCAATCTTAAATTTGAATGACTAGCACTATGTTTACTAACAAAACTTAATATATTTTTTTATAGCGTCAGTTTCTTTTTTAACTTGTTTTCTAAATATATATAAAAATACCTTACTAATGTTTTTTTTTTTTTATAAACACAAGAGAAATTTTCTATTTAGCAAATTATATTTTGTTGCAAATCTATAAAAGTCTTTATTTTAATTAATTTTGCATTATTTTCGTAAATTTATTTTAATTTTGTAAATGAAATTTTATTTAGTTTTATTTTTAAGCTAATTAGTAAAAATAAATATTTGGAATTTAAATGCAGCCCAGTCATGAATATTTTAATTCAAACATTCATTCATAAGCGCATGTAAATAAAAAGTAATAAAAACTTCTCTTTTAGTTTATATTTACAAGTCAGATGTCACTGCCAAAATTTATGCAGATCAGAGTTGACAATATATATATGTAGACCTTTCTAGCATAATATAATTGTATTCATATAGTTTATATTATCATTGACAAAGTTATACACATCTCATTAACATCATCATTATCACGAACTATATGAAAACATTTTTTTTGCAAATGTTATTAAAAAAAAAACATTTAATCAGCACATGTGTCACAGAAAAAATTGACGACTTTAAATTAAAAAAAAAAATGCATAATTAAATGTTTCTTATTCGCCACCATTCACAACACACAATGACTATCATATGTCTATCATCGTTTCTGTATATCCATATGTTCAAATGAACCTAATTCGATTGGCCAATCGATCGGCAAGAAGACGAAAATGCAACATCTCCATCTAAAAGTGATAATTAAGCGCAATCCTAAAGCACTACAAAAGCACAAATCAACACCAATGGGTCATTCCTCACACACCATAGGGTAAATATGTATAAATCAAAAGTTAAATGTCACTATACAGGCAGATCGACAGACCAACACAAAACTCTTAACACACTCAGTATCTAACTATTGATAAATTGTATTCTTAAGCTAAGCAATGATGGTCCAGCATCAGTGGAGTGTAATGGAATGTTCATTATTTTTTTTTTTTTATATTTAAACTGCACAAATAAAATCCCATGAACGTTGCGAGTTCTTTTCTTGTTTTTTGACACTTCACTGATGTAAATCACACACTATATATTTCCAACCGTTCGTTTTGAATATTCCCATCAAACGACATAATATCCTTATGCAATTTATTTATCGAAGACAAGATGCTGACCATGAGGGTTGTTCACAAAAAAAAAAAAATGGATTCTTAATCTACTCACCATAATGAGCACTTTAGTTTATTTAAGCAGCAATTAATCCACAGGAGTATCCTGTCTTTTTGATGGTCCACCGAAATTTATTTCAAGGATTTGTTTTTTTTTAGAAAAAGGAAAAAAAATAACAAAACAAAAAACAAAACGATATCCCTATCGTGTCACAATTCAATTAGTCGATGAATTTGACCGATATAGCGAGACCAATTTTTGAGAAGGCGAAAAAAAAAAGAAGAGACACAGGTGGTTAACTGCTAGACAGAGTGTAGAGTACCAACTAAAATAACAAATCTTATGAATTTTCTATATATACTCGGTGAAGATGCTATGCTGCTGCTGCTGCTGCTGCTGCTGCTGCTGTTAATGTCGATGAGGACCGTCGTGTTGCTCAGGTTTTTGAGACACCGAAGATGCGACGTTGATCAAGATGAAGAAGTATATGCTTTTGCCAAATGGTTTTTACCCTCAGCCTTAGTACCAATGGAACCAGATTTCAATGGAGATCTGGTCTAGCTGGCCAGGCAGGCCACCTTGTGGTCGTCGTCGATACATGGTTGACATGAACGAACAACGAAAAAGCTCCCAGCATGTAGTGGTGGACTTAAATTATTCGTACTTTTGAAGATGCCCACTTGATGACGATTAAAAAAAATGCTTTGACGTTTTGCAAGCATCGCATCGTCGCGTCCGTCGTCGTCGTTGGCGTTGGTGGTTATTTTCGGTCAAGTCATGAGCGTAGCGAAGGTGAGGATACATTAAAAAGTTATGGTAATTTACGAGTATTTTGGTTTTTTTTTTTTTAAGAAATATTCATGCTTCATAGAAAAAAAGATTTTTGAAAGTTCTAAAAGTGACTAGATCACAATTGATCTTATGGATCATGGCTATTAGGTAGTGGCTAAGTTTTAAAGAGTTAGTGGCTTATTAGTTTTTTTTTTAAAGTCATATGTAGTTAAGACAAAAATATGAAAAAAAAATAAAAATTATTTTCTTATATAATTTTTATAAGAAAATGAAACATTGTTTGTTGGAGATGATCGTAAATTCTACTTCGACTTCTTAGAATTACCAAAAACACATTTTCAACAAAATGTCTAACATAACCATCAAGATGATGTGCTTTACCGTTGAACAATTTTTTGGTGAAAACAGTGAAGTATCTTAAAGCTTTCCAAGAGCTAAGTGTTTCAATTATGATTAGTCAAAAATTGAAAATCACGCATGACTGTCAAAAAACATCTCTAAATAAATCACCTGCTATAGCTTTCTGTTTATTTTTAGCAAAAATCTTTAATTTAATTTTCTTAATTAAATAATTAATAATAATTAAATTTTAAATAATACATTAATTTCAAGTTTAGTTGAAATCATTAAAGCTTTTTGTAAACCTTTTTTTTAAGAATTAAATAAAATAACTGTTGGTACCTGTATTCATTTTGAAGAAAATCCCCTTTTAAAACTTAGGCAGTAGGTCAATGTTTGTATGTTAATGGACGCACTGACTACCAAACTGTATAGCAAAGCTATTATTTTTTGTCAAATTTATTCATAATTTGATTTTAAAATAACAACAAATACCTACTCGGCGCCCTGTGACAAGGTTAGAGATTAAAATGGGTGTGGCTCCTTGCATGTGCGGGTCGAAAAAATCAGCTCGGGGGATCACGTTGCCCCGTGAGAAATAATTAAAAAAAAATAAATACTTTGGTGTAGTGAAATATCACAACAGGGTCTCACGTACTTGCTCTTATATTCAAGAAGCTGAGGGCTAAGGAAAATTATAGGAAATAATGAAAGAATCTCTTAATTCTTGATCGAATAAGACTGTATGTAAAAAAATTTTAATTGTTAAAGCGGTTTTTTACAAAATTATTTTCTTATATATCACACTCTTAAAATATTTTAAAGGACAAAGTTTAACAAACTCAATTCCCAAGTAATTATTTATGTGAATAAATTTATGAAAATTTCAACAAAAAATTGGCAACCCGTTTTTAAGGCATCAAATTTTCAAAAAATAATTTGAAACTTTTTTAACAAATAAAAATGTCTTTTTTGAAAATGTTGATATGCAATATTATTTGAATTTATTTAAAAGTTGTATTTAATATAGTTAATTTAAATCTGTTTAGCCGATAACAATAAAATCCAAAGTAAAAAAAATCTATTTGGGGTACTATTAATAGTTGCTTAGTTTATAATCTTATAATTTTTGGTGGTAGATTGCACTAATTTTAGTACATATAAGCAGTTTTGTAAATTTTAGGAGCCGTCTCTGAGAAAAAACTTTTATATGTATTTTTCTTAAATATTTTACAAAGTTTTAAAAAATCCTTTAGAACTGAGTTTTCAAGAATTAGATCGTTTCGTCTACGACATCAAACAAAAATATTAAAACATTTTAAAAAATCGCAATAAAAAATTTTGATACATGATATTATTTATATTTTGTAGAAATTTTTATATAAGTAAAATCATTGAAATCAGTATTGTAAAAATGAAAATAAAAGAAAAATGGTTCTTTGGGAGTAAAGAACCATCCACATGCGAGCGACCAACGAACGACGAATAAACGAAAAAAGGGGTTAAACACATTTATAAACCTTAATTCTTTGAACAAACTAAAGAAAGTGGTAGGAATCTAGTTGGCGCTAATTAATTAATTACTATATTCATTTTAATTGATAATATAAGTGAAATTTAGATAAATAAATTAGTCGTCGAGGATTAAATTTATTCACGACGACCTATTTATTTACTCAAATTTCTCTTATATTATCAATTAAAAGGCAAATTTTAGTAACTCAATATTAGCCTTACCTTGCTTTACCTTATGAAGTTTCTACAATAATTTTGTCAAGTTTTTTTTCGAAGAATTTCGGTTTAAATGTGTTGAATCCTGTTTTGTTCGTTTATTTGTTTTACGTTGATGAATGTGAATGGCCTCTAACCATTAATACCCATTTTTTGAAAAATCGTTTCTTATCCAAGGATAGCCTTTGCTTAAAAATAATTAGTTGTTTTTTTTTTTAAGAAAAGTTGTGGGGTCATTTTTGAGAAAAATACGGCCATGTAAAATTACCGGACAAAATTTATGGCAAGTGTATCGTTTTTTGTTGTTCTATTTTTTTTTTTTATGTAAGGGAAATGACCAAAAACGCTTTGCAACAGGCAGACAAACAGAAAGAATTGTAAGACTCACTTTTTCGTCTCCTTATCATCGTTATAACAAATCTGATCAAAATGTCGAGTTCAGTTTTTTTTGACGAAAGCAACTTACCATATTGTGCTGAAACTTGGGTCTGCTTAAGTGTGTTGTTCGACGTGCCAACACATTAAAAAGAATCAAGAAATCCAAAACAAACCACTACTAAGTGTTATTCGCACAGAAATGCGTATTTGGCACCTTTATTGTTTTTGAAGCAAAGTGGTGAGAGTTGGGTCCAGCTCTGATGGTGGGTCATCTACTCGCTTTCGTAGTCACTGTGAAACAATCTCATTTTATTATTTCCCATAGCCAGACTTATTTTGCAAATTTGTGCATACTTTTTTTTGGCTTCTACCATATTTTTCCCGCGATATCCCGATATTCTCTATAATATATGTAAAACAAAATGGGAGACGTCCCTTAATATTGAGGAAGAAGAAGAGTAGTGCGGCAAAATGACTGAACCTATTCAAATGACCGGCAGTGTAAATTAGTAGTCTCTTTTTTTTAAAGTGGTTTAAGTACACTTATTATTAATTCGGTATTTTTAAAAGTTTACTTTTGACGAAAATATATATGGGAAAGAGCTTTTTGTAAATATAATATAATTTACTTACCCAATAAGAAAATTTTGTCCAACAAAAACCATTATTTCAAGAGCGGTAAATGGACTGAAACCATTTTTGAAATTAATGAAATTATATTTTAGTTTATTAAAAATGTATTATGTCATCTAAAAATCTTAAGAAAAACACTTCAAAAAACAAAAAGAGACAAGAGTTGAGTCTTCTAAGTAATGAACAAAGATTGTATTAGGTGGGTATAAGATTTTGAAAAGAAAGCTACAAATTTTTGGTTTGAGCAACAAATAAGCATTTAATTAGCTACAAATTCAGATATCAAAATTCATTGATTCCACCATAAAGTTTCCGCCAAGATAAGGGACGTTTTTTTCCAGCACAAAGTACTTAGCTCTACAATCATATATTGGATTTTGCTTTCTGAATTCTTTTTGTCTGATATAGTCCAAGAGCTGAAAGCATACTTTGGGGTTGAATACATAACCAAAAAGTGAGTATGAGGTGTGTGAGTGCAGTCACCTTGACATCAAATTCGAAAGTCTGGCGGGATTTTTTCGAGACCGTGGTAAGGACAAGGGGTTGAATAAAGCGGTTTTCAAACTTCTGTGTTAGGGTCACATGCACTTCATATAATTTATTAAAAATGGGGAAAGTGTTCTGTCATTTTTTTTAAAGTCCAAAGACTTTAATTTTAACGATCTGAAAAATAAAACTCAGGATATGAGCTTTTGAAGCAAGCTTTTGGAGATATATTCTCGAAATATCTCTCAATATGGTGGACCTTCAAAGTGTATATCTTGAGTTCTATTAATCGGATCGTTAAGCTCTGTGGACTTAAAAAATGTTAGAGCACTATTTCTCATTTTTAATAATTGAAGTGAAGTGCATGTGGCCCTTACACAAAAGTCTGAAAACGGCAATTTTTAACTCCTCGTCCTTACCACGGGTTCCAAAAAAATTCTGCCAAACTTTTGAATTTTATGTAAAGATGTATGCACTTACGGACCCTTATACTTATTTTTTGGTTATGTGTTCAACCCAAAAATATCCTGCTAGCTCTTAGTCTAGTATACTGATATGAATCAGCAGGGCCTTCAATAATGGAGCCAAAATTTCGAATGATAAGTAGAAATGGGTTTTTGCTTTTTATTACGATATCTTTAAATTTTCAAAATATTAGTGTGAAAGTAAAATAATTTTCATAGGCATAACATTGGAGCGTTTTTGAAATTCAATTTGTTTTGACAAGACTTGGACTGCAAGTAACTATATAGAATATTGAATGATTTATGCTTAATTTGCTTAGCTGACAAATGTGCCATTTTGTGTATTTTCAAAGTCCTTTATGCAGGGAACTAAAGTTCATAAGATAGTTCTTATACGAACCTGCAAGATGTCATCATTAGATTAATTTTTTTGGACCCAGTAAGTGATTTCAAATAAAAAAATGTTTTTTGTTCTTATTAAAATAAAAAAATTCGTTGTTTTAAGATGACTTGATCTGTAATCTTATATTTTTTGGAAAGTAGTCTTAGTTCACTGCTCATATATTAAAACTGAGGCAACCAAATGGCATGGAAATCAAGTTTAAAAAATAATACGTATACGCCTCAGTGTGCCATTTTTGAACAAAGTATACTGATTATGTAACTGATTAAGATTCAGATCAGCAATATTTGAAAAAAAAAGTTCAACACAAATTCTTCTATTTAAAGGAATTTGTTGCAATGCACGTGACAGTGCCCATCAGCCAAGTTTTGGCACTACACCCTCTTTACAGGAAACAACTTAGGTGATATTCGATTGCCCTCTAACTTTTGTAAAAAATAAGTCAGAAACGTCAAATTTTTACCATTTGCTAAGCTATACAAGTTCAAGTGCCTTACTAAATTTTAACTTGTAGATATGAGAGGTTCCTGAGATAAAATCACTCACAAAATTATTCGGAATAAAAAGTTTTTTTAAACACGATTTTTTGTATTGTAACGATTCTCTTATGAAAGACATCTTAAAATTAGATAAACTTAAAGTGTTTTCTGAAGTTCATTTAACTAGAAAATAAAAAATAAGACACTTTGAGTTTATCATATTTTAAGTTTTCATGATTATAATAAAAAAAGCTGATCCTTAAAAAAAAACTTTTTACTCCGAATAATTTTGTGAGTGACCGGATATATTTCACAAATATGCATTATCCAACTCTATTTTTATAATTTAACTTTCTCATTAATTGATGCCAGTTAAAAACCAAGAAGAATGCGAGCGAGAGAAAAAGTTTCATACATACTTACAACATTAATCTAAAAAAATCATCAGCCCTTTTATGATATATTGGATTTTGCAAATAGAATTGATTTTTTTTTTAAATTAGAAATTTTTTTTTCATAATTTTATGCATAGAAATTTTTACACAAAAATAGGGTTCCTCTATTTTTGGACCCAAAAGCCTTACAGTTCTCATGCAGTAAGAAATCAAAATTTTCAAAATAATTTTCGACCTATTCTGTGCACAAAATTGTATAATTTTCCCTAAATTAATAAACTATAGGCTTCAAGTAAAAATAATTATTTTTGGATGCAGAAACTATTTGCATGCAAATAATGCCTGGAGGTGAATACATTTTATTTTTTTGTTGGGAGTGTAAACCGACCATCCAAAAACAAATATTTTCTTCGCCACAATTTTGTTTCGCATGCCAAATAATTGCCCGTCCATTGTTTTGCATGACATTTCATGACTGCAATGGTTTTGCCTGAGACTGTAATCCAATCATGCGAACAATAAATTTTGCATTTCACTTCAATTATTTTTGGCATGCAAGAATATTTGCATAGATTTTTTTTGCACCCAGGAACTGTAAACTAGGCTAAAAACAAAATTAATTTTCCCTTCGAGTGATCTAACAAAAAAATGCAAAGTTAAAAATTAGAGGACAATTTCTTTAGTGCACTAAGTTAAAGATCGAGCTACGGACAGACAGACAGAATTTATTATAGGACCAGGAGTTGGCATCAGTTGGGTTAGAAATCCCGAATGACAAATTCCTGAATGAACTAAATGCTGAAAGAGCAAAATCCCGAATGGCTCTCAGGATTCACAATTTTTTGCTATTCGGTAATTTTGGCATTTGATTTTGTTTTCTTACCGGGACATCAGTTTACTGTTTTGTTGTTATTTTAAGGAAAGTTATATAGCTTAGAAATTAGGGAAATGAGCTTAAAGTTTGTATTAAAAGGACTGTTACGCATTGTAATGTATTGTGATCTTCCAATCGAAACTATATCGACATCGACTATCAAGTCGATAACTCTTAATTTCCAAAAATGTTCTTGGGGTTAGCTGAGAATATTAATAAATAAGTAATTGTTGCATTAAACACCTTAGTGTCTGCGTTTAGCTCCATTATTTTTTTTGGGAGGCATAAGAACCTCGTTTACCCAACCATGGCTACTGCAATGGTTTTGTTGTTGGCGGTGATCGTGATCGTGATGGTTACAGAGTTTAATGTTAAGGTAGGCTTTATTCAGACGTTGAGACTGAGACCCAATAGCACACTGCCACTGGAAGCTTTTCTTGTTCACATGAATTAAATACCAACAAAATGTGGAATTTAACATCATCTTCTTTTTTTTATTTTTTATTTCATCTTCTTGGCTCAGGCAGCAATTGTAACCTGTTTAACAGTGGCAAATTGGGCTGTTACTGTTTTGGTAGATTTTGTCTGGGGCTATGAGTATATGACCTCTGGAGCATCATCATGAATTCGTATAAGAGTGTCTATGTGTGTTTGTGGGAAAATTGCACATTGCAACAGCCTTTAATGACCAGGGCGATTGATTGCACCTGTGTATATGCATATCTGCACATATTTTCGTCGAATTCGAAGGCGTACCTGTATTAAACTCGAACTTACCAAGTTCCATTCATGGCAGCAAAGCTCTTTGAAGAAAAGAAAAAGAACATCAAGCAAAATAAATGAAATATTTATCTGGCAGATTTGCAAAGAACAGAAGTGATTTGCGATGTCTGTAACTTATGTTACTGTATATGATTGTCATTGTGCCAATTGAAGTTTGTTATTATAAACGGATTTATAAATTTGTTTACTTCGGATCAACTTTTTTTTTTATTCACGCAACGTTTTAAACGATTAATTACTTTTTATGCATTTATATGGAGTGTTGCAGCAATAGATTTTTTATCGTTTTCGCAAAGAGCATTTAATGCTTCAAAGCTGTTTTTCAAAAAAAAATTTCACAGGTAGAAGAAATTTCGAAATACAAACCTAGACTATGACTATTTTTGAAGGTTTAAGATTTGCTTTATTTAAAAAGATTGTGATGTGAATTATATCCCAAAAAAGACAAATATATCGCGTTAAATCTTAAAACTTTCGATTGTTTGCCATTTAATTTGTTTTTCAAGCCAAAAAAAAAAAAATACTTGCAAACTGCTACAAGTTCCATAGTAAGACAAATTAACCTTACCGTTGTGTATATTTAAGAACAACAGTCTTTTGTTTACATTACCTTTCAATGGGATCACAAAATAGTCGTGAGGTGATAAAAATGCCATAATGGCTGACTTAATTCTTTAGGTCAAGCTGCGGATATCAGGTACGAAAATATTATATTTCGTATATTATTATTGTACGAAATATTATTGACAAGAACTTATAGTTTATTTTTCTTTAAAAAAACCGTTTATTAATTTTGTGTATAAATAAAATAAGCCCAAAGCTAATATAAATGTTTATTCTCAAGTTATTTAGGCAGAAAGAAAAACAATTTTCAAATGTTTTTGGAAAAGTTTCTTGTAGTTTTTTTCACTTAAGAAAAAAATTATTAATTGAATTTTATTAAAAATCCTACCAATTATCAATTATGAAGAAGTATGAGTGTAAAAATAAAATAATTTTTTTTTTGTAGATATTCAACTCAAAAAATTTGTCTACAATTTGTACCGCTCAAATTTAATTTCTGTAGTAAAAAAACTGTTGTTTTATTTTTTTGAAATTCCCTTCTGCAATTAACGACATTATTATAAATAAAATAAAATTCATCCTTCAATATTCTTATACATTTTTATAATATGATCAACGAAAAAAAGTAGAACGTACATACGTATGGACCGACGACCAGACTAACGTACGTTCGAACACCAAAAATGATGTATTCCGATTTTAGGGAGCTCGATTCGTGGAGATATGGGTGATTCTCTGCCAACTGTGATTCTTTTGTTCTTAATTTCAAAAATTAAAACAATTTTTGTTTTGTTTTTGTGGCTTTATTTAGTCAGGGTATTAGAATCTAAAAGCATTTTGCTACAACTTTTAAAGAACACAAAATATGGTGAAATGTACTAGAACTAGAATAAACGATAATGAAACTCTTTTACTTTTTTATTTGTATTTTGTTTTTTTTTCTTCTGGCCATATTCCCGTTGATATTATTGATAACGTGCTATTTTTTGACCTCTTGACGTTTCTACTTCCCTTATTTTCCTTAAAAATGTATAACTTTTTCGTTGCTGTAGTCTATTCTTCTGAATGGCAACCCTTTTCATTGTACTGGGTTATTATTATTATTGCGCGGAATATATTTGTTTGGCCCGTGCGAGGTAGTACTGCCATTCATATAAAAAAATTGGTACAAAATAAATATTATTGCAAGAAGTAATTTCATTAAAGTTTACTATGCATGGTACTGACATCCACGGTACTGACATTTAAACAGTTCATGTTACCTTACTTTGCTATCCAAGAAAAAAAGTAAATTTTCAGGAAAATTTCAACATATGCCGTAATAAAAATAAAAAATTCTGATTTTCAACCAAAAACATGTTTTAACGTGCTTAAAAATACTACCACGGTTCTGACAAATAAATTTGTGACACACTTTCTTCGAATGAAAACATATCACTCTTAAAGTAAAACAACGTTAAAAATAAGACGACTGTTGTAAACTTTGCATAAATAGTGTTTCTTTTAGAAAACCACCATTCAAACATCTTAAATCTTAAAGAATCGGCGGCTCACGAGAGTATTTTGACTTAATTTTTGCAAACAAAAAATTTAAACAAATATTGTACTCAAATTTTTCTTAGAACAACATTTCTATTCAATGAATTTTTCATTAGAAAATAGTAAATTTAATAGGAAAAACAAGGAACGGGCATGCCACGGTACTGACATTTTAGCTACATTTTCCCAAGCCATATGGAATAAGTAGCAAATTTTGTCTTGATATCAAATGTAAATTGAAGTAAATAGCCATTTACCAAACTCAAACTAAAAATATATACGAACATTTTACAATAAATAACAAAAATAGCACTGGACACAAAGAATTACAGTTGGCACGGAATCAGCCTTATGTCAAAACTTTCAATTTGACAAATCAAAAGTTAATATAATTAACTTCCAATTAGAAGATAATACAAATTTTCTAACACTTACTAGACAAAGACGTTTAAACGTTTCTTAGCTCAGTATATATACTACTAAATTCACCTTTGCATTTCTGAAAGAATTGTCACACTGGCTACTATTTAATATTTTTGATATACATAACTCCGAAACAAAGCCTAATTTGACAATTTTACACTCAAAACTTTTTGTTCAAAATTAAATATTCTAAGGTCTTACCTACAAATAGTTTAAATTATTATAAAACAAAAGAAATTGATGGTTTGAAAAATTTCTCTCAAAAATTAAGTAGGAAACGTGACTTAAAACATTCGAGAACTTACCTAAAGATTTTTAAAGTTTTTTTCTAAATCGTGTATGACTTTTTTCGAAGCAAAGATACGTTCAAGACATAATAGAGTAAGGCCTTAAGAATTATAATATCCTTGATTTTTTAATATTGGGGGCTATCGTGAATAAAATTTCCCATGGAATTTTTCCAATCCTCGAAAACTGGGAACGTGAATTGTGGTAGCAGTTTCTCTCAGAATTTATTGACATCGAAAAATAAATATTCCATGGCCACTGGGCTGCGACTTTGACTGACCAAGTTTTAACTTGCAAGGAACAGTAGAAATTTGTGGACATTTAACATTTTAGAAGATGGGAGAAATTCCGTGGGAAATTTTATCCACGATAGCCCCCATTATTATTGGTTTCTATTAACTGTTTCTGCTTAAATTTATTCATGGAATTTTTCAAACTATCCATTTTAAGAAAATTTAATTTTGAACAAAAAGTTCTTAGAGTAAAATTGTCAAATTTTGCTTAGTTTCAGAGTTGTACCAAAAATATTGAAAAGCGGCGAGCGTCACTATTCTCTCAGAAACAAATGTGTGAATTAAATAGCATTTTAAGCATGCTTATAGGCCAAACAAACATTTATTCAATAATTAAAACACTTGCATGTAATTTGTCCTACATCTTTCATTCTTGAGTGTATTCAATAGACTATTCACGACACTATTTCAAATAAAATTAAAGTCATCCGATCGGAAAGCTTAGTTATCTAAAAGATGTAAATCTTAAAACAAAGTTGTTTTTGAGAAGCACATAAACAAATAATAATGGCAATGCAAAATAAACAAACAATAAGGCCAGTTATTCAATCTTTAATATTAGTTTTAAATCCTGTGTTTGCCACGAAAATGTTTTGAAAAAATTACTTCTTTTAAAACTAAAAAGGTATATGATAAATTTCACGATCTACTTACTACTTATAGACCAGTTAGCATAATGAGAGAAAAATATTATGTTAAAAGCAAAAATGTTATGGTGTATTTTTTGGTAAAACAAAACTAACCAAAGACTGTTATTAAACAGTCGAAACTCTGAAGGGGCATAATTCTGCTTTCAAAATTCTGCATATTAAAATTCAAAATTCTGTATTTCAAAATACTGTTTGTTCAAAATTCTGTATTTAAAAATACTGTTTTTCAAAATTCTGTGAATATGTTGTAAAACAGAAATCGTTTTGATAATGTAAAAAAGTGCACTCTTTTGAATGAGAAAATCGAAATTTAAAAAAACCGTTATATGGCAGGTACCGTTAATAACGGTTTTCGGGTGCTAAACAAAAATTTCAATTTCCATCTGGAGAGTTACAAAAATAACCTTAAGGTCAAAATTTGAAGAAAAATTGCTTCAGTGGCTTAGGCTGTAAGTCTATATACGGACATCGAAATCCAAAACTTGCCCTATAATACCTATATATCGAGAGTAAAAATGGGGAGCATATAAAGAAAAGCTTTCTAAATTATAAGCAAATAGCGCGAGTCATAAAAAACGACTTGAAAGCTATATTGAATTGGTTATTTAAAAACCAAGAAACCAAGTTTTACCATGGGCATTCATACAATAGCGTGAGGCCTTAGTAAACGTTGTAAAACCTAAAACTTCGTAAATATGTCATAATTTACGTGTGAGTTATAGCAACAAAAAAAGTATAGGTATGCGTCGAAAGTTTCAGTCATGATTATTCCAAAAAACAAAGTCTTGCAGTCCATAACCGGCAATGGACTCTAAAACATTGATTTTTGGAACAGCTTTTGCTCGTGTTTTTGTCGACTAAACTTCTTTTTTTTTTGATATCACTCACATCCAAAATTTGTTGTGGGCTCTGGGTCTATAGAATCATAAAAAATATATTTTGTGTAGATGAGAATCTTTTTTAGACAGAATTTTAGTTTTCATAAGCAGAATTTAAGAAACAGAATTTCGACCAGACAGAATTTTGACCAGGCAGAATTAAAAAAAAGCTGAATTTTGACCAAACAGAATTTTGAAAACCAGAATTCCGACCCGCTCCCGTCAATAATATTGTACATAAATAAAAAATAATTTTTAATTTAAAAAGAATATATATATTTTTGAAAATTCAATATTTCAAAAACGGGTTACTGAATATTTTTGAAACGAAGTTTATAAGTCTTGTATAGCCCTCATTCGATTAAAAAAACATTAAAAAAAAATTCCCTAATTTTTTCAGATGTTTATTTCAACCCCCTGGTCCCCCTATTAGAAAAGGTGATTCTTATAAAATGCAAACAAAACAATCTGAGGGTATAGATTAGATTTAGATGAAAAAAATTTTTATCGGAAGGGGAGGGTCTATTTTCTCCCATTCCAACGGGGCTTGAAACAGAAAAAAATTGTTTTTAAGAAAAGGGAACACTTACAATGCCACGCCTTAGCTTTTTTAAAGCCACGATTCTATTCTATCATATGCTTCCAAAATAAAGTTTTATTTCAAATATTTTTGAAAAATGCCCATTGTTTTATGGTATGAAATTCAAGATAATGCAATCAACTTGAAATTGTAAAACAAAGTTTTACTACAAAAATAGCCTTTTAATGTTCATATCGGCAATAACTGATAAAAGCGTGATTTTTTGGATTCCTAGTTTTTATACTAAAATTTTGACTTTAAAATCTAATTTCTCAAAAAATATTTACTTACAACTCTGTGGTGTTTGGGGGAAACATGATAACTGCATTTTAAAATTTGCTTCTTCACGCCCACTTTGAATTGAGCTAGAGCCTAAACGAGCTTACCGATTTTCTTCAAATATGAAACACTTATGAAAAAAATTTTTAACAAATTGTGTTTAAAATTTGAAGAAAATAGGTTTATCCGCTTAGCTCGATTTAAAGTGGGCGTAAAGAAGCAAATTTTAAAATGTAGCTATCATGTTTCTACCAAACACCACAGAACTTGATCTAAGCATTAAACATAAAAAAAAATCATAGCTTCCCAAAAAGATAAAGAATTTTTCAAAATGCCTTCACGCATATATATATATGCCTACAACTCAAAAAACGGATCAGGTACGATTTTGGGGTCTCAAAATTTAAAATTCTGAGATCACTACCCACAAATTTGCATCATTACTTTTGGAATCCATTTTAATGAAACCTGCCGCGTCCTTAAGACCAACTTGCTAATCTCAACCTACTTGTTTAAGCTTTTTGGCACATCTATTGCAAAACACCGTTTAGATATCTATGAGCAAACTTTTTTCAAACAAATATTAAAATCAGAAATGCAGTCTAATAGATTCTCTTGTTGAACTTATAGTATACTAATTAATCGAAAACTGTTAAAGAGAAGAGTTTTTACAGTTATAATTGTAATATTCTTTTTGGTTTTAATAAAACCAACGATTTTCTTTTAAATATTTTAAGTTTGAATTAATGTCGTCTTTTGAAATAAATTTTATCACATCCCGATATTTTTGACTAACATTCTATCGATAGACATTAAATGACCACCGATAGACTTCTAAAATAGCATTTGTTCTTCAATTTTTTGCTTAACCGAAACTTATTTATTTGAAAGCGAAACTTATTTATCAATTATAATTATGTACCTTCATTTTCAATTAATCAATAACTTTTAATAAAGAATAATTTTAAGCGTCTGCCACATTTATCATTTATGGAATCAAAATTTTTCAATTGAGATACATTTCAATCAATTACTATCAGAATTAATTAAAAAGCAATATAAATACATGTGATTCATATCGTAGCTTTCAAAAGTTTGGTGTAACTTAAGACATTTCTCATTTGCATTCCTGTTTACAAACTATCTACTAACTTAATATAGATACATGCATATATTTGAAGAGTTCACCTTTAAAATCCCATTAAACAAAAGTTAATTTAAAAAAAAACACGTGATTTTTAATGCGTTTTTCCCGTCGATGAGTGGAACTCATCTGTTACATATTTATATGCTTGTAGCTAAGAGCTTTCGATTGTTTATAAGAAAACCACGATTTTATTCGTGTCTGTTGTAGGTTTTGGAGGCCGATTAAATGCATGTCATGTTCTTATCAACATTCAGAGGGAGTCAAGAGTTTTCATTTGAGATATATTTCATGCGGTTATCCAAATGTCTAAAATCTATAAAACATTAAATTGCAGTTCCAGAAACATCTGCCACGTATCATTTTGTGGCTACATAAATGTGTGTCTTAAGCATAATCATATATTATCTTGTTTCTATACCAATATCTTAGCATCTCCTTCCTAGTCTTTCACTCTGTCGCCGATTAGTGATATTTCAAATATCAGAGTGTAAACATTTCTTTAATTTAAGTGAACATAATGTCCACCCACAATTAATAAAAACAAACAAACTAAATAAACTAAACATTTTTATTTGCTAGCTACACCACCAATGTTGAATAAATGCATTGAGTTAAAATAATTAGAAAACAAAAGAGCTGATATTCGAACTCGAAAAAAAAGCTTTTAAATAAATTGCTAATTTAACTCTATTTATATGAGGTGTTAGAATTTATTTCATTTAAAATTATCATAATTAAATAAGAGGAGTATTTTTTTAGAATGTTAAAGATTGTAAACATTTGACTACAAAATAAGCTTAAGCTAAAAGAAAATATCTAATAATTTGGATAGTTGAGGATTTACAAATTCGTTTGCTTCTAGATCATGTTGAAATTCTTTTATTTCTTAGAGAAAATAGCTTTAAACTCTAGGTTAAAAAGGCTTTTTTCTATTTACGCACAGTTTAAGAATAAAAAATATGGTAAAAGGAACGAGTAAAGATAAATCATCCTCTTCAATTAGAAACTTTTCAGAAACTTCCGGGAACAATTATTTTGTATTTAATTTCAATCATTATGCTGACAAATTATGTCTCCAAAATTTTTTTTGGTAAAAATTCTCAGTAGAACAAAAAAAAACCCTATTGAAATACAGGACTTTTATAAACACGAAAAATAATAAAAATAGCAAAAGCAAAAATTCCAAGTTAATTAACTAAAAAAAAAAAGAAAAAACATATCAAAATGAATCAAATTTTTTGTGAAATAATTCAAGCTCTTCATTTCAAGTTCTATGCTGTTTGAATAAATTAAGATAAAAGAAAAACCCGATTAAGATTTTTTTTGTTGTTGTCCAAAATAAAGTTTATATCCCCGATCAAAAACAAATAAAAAAAATAAAACCAATTAATTTAGTTGTTATGTTCAGATTATTTTTGTTGCTTCTAAAACAAAAAGAATAAATAAATAGGCATTTTCGCATATTTGACGCATACGCATGTTGACTGTGGAGCTATATGGCTTATAATATCTGCGAATCAATACAAGTTTTTTCTTTTTATAAATAATTCATTAAAATATCAGAGCATTTCACACTTTTATAGGCCTATAGACTTGTTGCAAGTTGTTCTGAAGGGCCAACTGGTCTTGTAGCTAAATACTTTGATTTAAATTTAAATTGAATCACATTTTTATTTGAATATACACATCTCCGATGCTCAAGGTAGATTACTTTTTTTTTTGTATTCAACAAAATCATAGGCCTTTGTTTTGAGCTTATGAAGGCTATGAACTAATTTAGTTTTATAGATCAAGCTATACAGACTAAAATTTAAAAAGAAAAAATTAGGAAGGTGTTCATATTCACTCAACCATAAAAGCAGCCACGATTTGTGAAACACAATGTTAATTGAATGTTGAATTAAAAACTATCTTCTCCTTTTTCACATAATTGTTTAATAAAACTTCTGCATTTAAATAATTACGTTTTCTTTTCTTAAATGTTTGCATGCGAAAATTCAACTGCCATGGGATTTTGTTTTTGAACATACTACTTGTGTGTTTCAATGTCCATGTCAATGTCGTATTAATGTCTGTTAAATATGAATCAGTAGCATGTTTTGTTTCAATTCATGATGAAATATTATGAGACGTTTTTTATTCATAAATTCAAAATTAGTAATAGTTTCTGCAAAATAATCGTATGCGCTACTGAAAATACATTTCGAAACACAATTTTTATGTTCTTAGGTCGATTCCGTTGTGGATAGCAAATATTTTTGTGGGTAAGGTCTCATACACGCTGCCAAATTTTATTTTATCAATAAATTTAGTAATCGTTGCCATTGCAGATGAAGCCCTGACTTCATATGTATTGACTACATAATTTAGTCTATATGGTATTCATGTCTGGTATGGAGGCGCCTCTTAAAAAAAAAAAATACTGATGGAATGTGTCATTTTGTACCAAAGAATAGGTAAAAACTCAGAAAAACGGTCAAAATGACTTGTTGAACAGGTAAAGTTAAGTATTTATTTACATTACATTTACATAAAAATAAAATTTTAATTAAACCGACTTTTTTTTTTAAATTCATGTTTTTTTTTTTAAGTTTTGATATGGAATATTTGTTGAACTTATTTGAAATTAATAAAGGACCCGTATGAGATGGGGAAAGGTAAAGGAAGTGAGGAGAGGAGGTACACGTAAAAATATAAGTTGGGAACACCTTAAAGCCATTCGATTCATTTCGCCTATAAACTTTTCAATAAAGCTGCTGTTTTTATTGCATATAAGTTGAGTGTATTGCTTTGCAGCCATCACCAAGAGCCCGAATTCAAACCGTTATAAAGGGGTTTTCAACAGGGACGCTACAAAAGTAGAGCGATAAGGACAGCAAACGATGCCATATTTCTAGCCGCTCTTTTGACATTTCTCTTCAGTTAGGTTTGGCATTTCATGATGGAAAGATATACGAGCCAACAACAAGTCGAAATTATTAAAATTTACTACCGAAACTCGGAGTCAGTGGTCTCAACGTTAAGAGCGCTACGTCCAATTTATGGTCGTCATAATCGTCCTAGCAGATCAACGATTGAGCGTCTAGTGGAAAAATTTGAATCCAAAGGCACAGTACAATATGTTCCCGTGCCAGTGAGACAAAGAAGTGCCCGTAGTGTCGAGAATATTGCTGCCGCTGAGGCTTCAGTTGCAGAAAGATCAAATGTGTCTCTCACACGTCGTTCTCATCTCTGGGCATCTCTGTGACGTCGTTGTGGCGAATTTTGCAAAAAGATCTTGGCCTTCATCCTTACAAGATTAAATTGACGCAAGAACTGAAGCCGCTTGACCACCAGAAGCGTCGTATGTTCGTGAATTGGGCTGAGCAACAACTTGAAAATGATTCGGATTTTCATCGAAAAATCATCTTCAGCGATGAGGCTCATTTCTGGCTGAATGGCTTTGTCAATAAACAAAATATGCGGTATTGGTGAGGCAGCAATCCACACGTACTCCATGAGTCATCATTGCATCCCAAAAAATTACGGTTTGGTGTGGTTTATGGGCCGGCGGCGTCATTGGGCCGTACTTCTTCCGTCATGATCAAGACCGGCACGTTACTTTGAATGGGGATCGCTACAGTTCAATAATAACCGAATATTTTTGACCCCAATTGGATGATATGGACTTGGAGGACATGTGGTTCCAACAGGACGGCGCCACAAGCCACACAGCGAATGTCACAATCAATTTATTGGAAACCAAGTTTGGAGAACGTGTTATCTCACGAAATGGTCCAGTCGCTTGGCCTCCCCGATCGTGCGATTTGATACCGTTAGACTATTTCCTGTGGGGCTACGTCAAGTCTATGGTCTATGCCAACAAGCCAGTGACGATTGATGAACTTCGTACGAATATCGAACGTGAAATTGAAGCGTATCGGCCGATCTATGCTTGAAAACCGTCAAAAATTGGGTTCAGCGTCTGGACTTCTGCAAGCGTGCCCGTGGTGGCCATACAAAAGAAATTGAGTTCCATACATAATGGCATCAAACGTTCTTTCACAGGATTAAAGAATTTCATTGATATCCAAAACCGTTTTTGTTTTATTTAAAAAAACTTTTATAGCGCTCTTATTGAATATAACTTGGAAAGAAATGATTTTCAAACCTTAGTTCTGTGGGCACTTTTGGTCAGTAACATATAACCAAGAACATACTAAAATTTCATAATTTAACCGGGCCCACTTTTTCATACAAAATGTACGGGGTTCTTTAAAACAAATTATCCAAGTCCATTCAGCCGATACTGAGAAAATTCAAAATAAAACAAAAACATTCTATGAGAGTACCTAGTATGTGTACATTTTTATAAATTTTGGAAGTAGATCGCACTAATTTTAGTATGGGGAATTTTCTTTCAATATCGCAGAAGCCTTTTCTGAGAATAAAATATTTTTTTTAACGGTTTTTTAGCTTTTGCATGGAAGAAACCATTATTTTTTCATAAAAGTAAAACTCTAAAAAAAAACTCTTAAGTGGGTTGGGTCGAAATTCTGTTGGGTCTTCTCTCTGTATTTCAAAATTCTGACTTTGATTTTCGCTTCTACTCCTTTTTTTGCTATCACTTACATCATAAAATACGCTCTCAGCTTATATAAAATTTAAAAAAATGTTTTGTGTAATTGAGAATTTTTCTTTGACAGAATTTTAGTTTTCACAAGCAGAATTTTGAAATAGAGAATTTTGCAATTCCAAAATTTCGAAATTCAGAATTTTGGTTGAACAGAGTTTTGATCAGACAGAACTTACAGAAAAAAAACTGAATTTTGACCAAACAGAACTCCGACCCGCTCCCCTTTTAAGTATCAAATTTCAGAAAATCAAAAATTATAACATTTTTTAAAAATCCAAACAAAAAATTGTTTGAATTTTGGCACACAATTCCATTTAAATTTTTTAGAAGCTTTCATACACAAAAAATATTAAAATCAGTCATGGCGTTTTCGTTTTGAATAAAATCGAAAATAAAAATATTGTTCTTTGGGAGGTACTATTTATTTATACCCACAAATGACAAATGGATTCCAACCAAGGGTAGCTTTTACAAAATGTAATTTAAGGAAAGTTGTGAAGCTGTTTTTGAGAAAAAAAAGTCATAATATTAAATCGTTGTAACAAAAGTTACCAAAACCATTTTTATTATATTTTTGTCGGTATAGCCCAGGAAAATTAGACTTTCACTTGGAAAAAGTTCCGATGAATCTGAATTTTAATGGAGAGCATTGTTTTGACGTCTTTAGCATCCTGAATTTCATAAATCTTTGGGCAAAATATTTTGTGCGACTTGAGTTTATCTACACCTTCTCTTTATAAAATTAAGTTTTTGGAGTGCCCGGAATAAGGGGAACCCACCATCTTGAAAAAGAAAGTGATTTGGTTTTTATTCAACAACTCGATGAAGTTTCCTTTTAAAATAAAATCATGAGAAAATAACAGTTAGACAGTAAAATTATCTAAAAAAATATCTATAAACAAACTCTGAAATTTTATTGATCTTGAAGTTATAGCGTGTTGAAATAATACTCATGATTTTTTACTATAAATTGACAAATAACAGTTTTTTTGATAATATCTCAGCAAATGTAAGTTTTTTTTCAAAAAACAAATAAATTTATATTAATGCTCATAAAAGTCTACACAAAAAAGATTATAACACATTTTTTCGTAGGCGCAACGGATTTCGAGAAAAGGTACTGAGCCCCTTAGTTGATATTTTTAACACGGAATCCAACAAAAACTTTGAAATTCACCATTAACCCCGCTTTGACATTGAATTACTTTGGGAGGAATACATTAATTGGCTAAAAAATAAGGACATTTTTTTAAAGAAAATCAAATCTTCTTTAAGATTCTATCTCGATCATTGCTCTAGTATAATCGCTCCTAAAGTTATAAAATAAAAAAGGAAAAGGAAGAAAAGTTAATAGTAGCGATGACCGACCTCTAAATATTAATCTAAAGGGCTGATATTTTACCAGGCTCAATATGTCACTTAACTCTAACAAAAAAGCTAGTGGTATGGAAAATCGGAGACGTTTTAATTTGTTTGATTCAGCCTAGGAGGCATGTTACCGTTAAAGTGCGAAAACCAGTTACTGTGCACATTAATTCGAGAGAATTTTTTAACTTCACAATCTTTTTTCTTTGGGTAATTTTTTTGTTGTCTTACTCTTCGGCAAGGAAATAAAATTTACCTTTTTCTTTTTCTTTGAGAAATTGTTGTTGTTGTTATACTTTTCGCTAAGGGAATGATTTAGGGATTTGTGACCGATGAAAGTGCCTTGTTTTCTGGCTAAGTGTAAGCTAAAACACGAAACATTATTTTCTTTTAACCGATTCACAATAGAAATAGAAAATAAGCCAAGAAAAATAGGTGAAACCGCTACGATATCTAGATTTCACACTTTAACGGAGCTGGGTTCGATTCTCTATATGTGAAACTGTGAAGTGATAAATCTGATTATGTTTTCACGCCAAATGCGATTCCCGAAGTGTGAAATGAATGAAAACAAATGCCAAAATGTTTTCATTTGATAATTCTTTTATCCATTCGATTCAAAATTTTATTTTTAACAAAAAGTTTTAAGCGTAAAATTGTCAAATTTGGCTTAGATTCCGACTCTAAGGATCCTACTATCATACCGAAAAGTGGCAAGTGTGACCATTCTCCCAAAAACAAAATTAATAAATTTTAATGCTTTTCCTTAAGCCGTTGAACGTAATTTTCCATTATTCCCCTAATTTTCTGGTATTTCCAAAAGCCTATGCTCTCATCTTTTGTCTAGGGTATCGGAAACGGAAACCATACCGAAACTATAATTTTTTATATGAGACAGACCAAACGAGACTAAGTTATACGAGACTGATAACGAGCCCATTTTTCTTTTGCTTGGTTTTTCTGAAACCAATTATTTGGATGAAATTTTCAGAAGTGACTTTAGTAAAATTCACAAACTGTCTTGGTTCCTCAGAAACGGATCCAATAATTTCGTAACAGCATTTATTTCCTGTTATGATATTTTGACGCCAAATTTATGTTTCGGGTACATAATCGGTACCTTAGAAATTGCGAAAAAAGGTCGTTCAAATTGTTAAAAAAAACTATGAAAACTTCAGTTAATAAGATAATCTTTTATTTACGAGTACATCGCATCTTTTATATAATAATTTTTTATTAAATCTTAAAACTACCAAGCGAGTACAACTACAAGACCAAGAACATGTAGCCCAGTCTTGCATTTTATTTTCGTTTGTGACTAAAACCAGACCGAAACCAGACGAGACCAATACCGATACCGAGACGATACTGAAATTTTTCGAATTTGACGATATCGAGACGGTACTTACAAAAGTATCGTTTGGTTTGGTATCGTGGCCAGCCTTACTTTTGTTGGAAAAAAATAGTTGGATCTTGTTTTTTCAAACTTACAATATTTGGTTTAAGTCCAGTAAGTAAGGAATTGTCAAAATATACAACTCAAATAAATATTTTGAATGTCTTTTATTTATAAAACATAATACACAACTGGATCCAATGAACTTGTTCTTGCGGTTCAAGGCTATAATGTGATCTGTTTTCGTACCAATTTTTTTTTTAGTTTTTTTTTTTTTATCCGATGGAAATCTTCAAAAGACACTCGGTAAGAATCGGTACCAAGTAGTGTGGGACTCTTACCGCACTAAAACCACCGGTGAATGAGGACCAATCTATGAAAGATCGACAAATGATTTTTCTTTCTTAATTTATCAGTCGCACTGTGGGAAGTTTAAGTTATAACACTTTCCATAGCTTTTAGACCATCAGCTCATGAGGCTTGGTTCTTCTTAATCTCCGAACATTGTCTCGTACATTTAAGATGGTCTCCATTTCGGAGTTGGTATGACTTTGCAGTCGCTGATTGTGTGATACAGCGTGTTTTTTAACCACTTCTTTAACCATTTCAATTTGAAGGTCACGATGTAGATCCCAAGGAGCATTTATTATTCCGCGAAGGACCATGCTTTGGAATATTTGGATGGGTTTAGCTCATTAGTTTGTTCTTGATAGATAGGTCAGAGTTCTTTCCTAGTAACCAGTACATTTTTCTGTACTTCAAGTTTAGTTCTTCTCTTTTCTTTTTGATGTGTTCTTTCCACTTAAGCTTTGCATCCAAAGTCATTCCAAGGTATATTGGAGTAAAGTACTGCTGTACTGTTAATTAGAATTGGAACATTGTTTATTTTTTTGTTTGTAAAGTTTATATGCGTCGATTTTGTTTCATTTAGTTTGATTCGCCATTTTTGCGTCCAATCACTAACTTTATCGACTGCATTTTGCAGTTTTTGTGTAGCCTTCGTAACGGATTTATCTGGCACCAATATTGCAGTATCATCAGCAATGGTGGCCATGACAGTGTTGATATCCACTGGAATATCCCTTGTATATAACAGATACAGGGTTGGTCCTAGGACACTTCCTTGTGGTACACCGACTTCAATTTTCTTTAGTTCCGAGTAATTTTGGTCGTACCGTACTCTAAAGAGTCGGTTCGTAACGTAGGATCTCAGTATTTCGTAGTACTGCCTGGGAAGATCCCAATGCAGTTTGTACTTAAGTCCCAAGTGCCAAACCTTGTCAAAGGCTTGAGCAGCATCTAAGAATATAGCCAGCAAACTTATTTGTCTTCAAGTGCCTTTTCCACAACATCCGTAATCCGATGCACTTGGTCTATCGTGGAATGTTTATTTCTAAATCCAAACTGATGGCTCGGAATTAGTCTTCTTTCTTCTTTTATTCTGCTTAGTCTTTTCAGAAGCAGTTTTTCGAAAACTTTTGCCATGATTGGTATAAGCGATATTGGTCTGTAAGATGTTCCTTCTGTTGGTGGCTTACCTTGTTTAGGTATAACAATGACTTCTGCAATTTTCCAATGATGTGGCACATATCTTAGTTTAAGGCATGCATTTATTATAAATTGGAGTTTTTTGAAGGCTATAGAAGGCATTTCTTTCAAAACCTGAGCAGTTATTAGATCGTACCCTGGTGATTTTTTGATAGACAACTTATGTTGACACATACTTCTTACTTCAAAAATTGCTTATTGAAAAAAGCTTCAGTAAAGTGATGAGTCCAACCATGTGAACTTCTCGATCGAAATTCCAATTTTTCTAGACCAAAAAACAATAAAAAAAATATATTTTTAATGAATATATGTATGAATGTTTTTACATACCATTTTTGAGAGCATGTTGTCAACAATAGAACTATTAACATTTAACACCGATAAATTAATGAATTTCTCGAAATTTAAAAAAAAAGTGGTTATACTTTTTTATTATATGGTATTTATCATATTTAACCGGAATGAATATATCTCATAAATTGTAAGATAAATATTTGAATGTGTCGGTAACTTTATAATTGTGTATAAGTTGAGTTAATTTTATCAAAATGTAGTTTTTTTTTTTGAGATCCAACATAATAAAATATTCATAAAACTTGAGTAGTTTACCTTTTAATGTGCACGCACGTTTTAAGTTTATTTAAATTCCACTCATATCATAAATATAAGAAAGGAATACAGGTTTTAACAAAAAAAAAAAACCAAATGATAAGCTTAATGTTAAAATGAAGATGCTATTGTTTTAGATTAAATTCATTGACAGACATTCCTATATAGTAAAAATGAATAAACATAAATTTAAAAGCCCATATTTTTAAAATTAAGATTTATTAGCTTACCTAAATTTAGCAAAGAACTAATGTTTTGTTTTTGCGTGAAATTAATTGTGAATAGAATTTCATTTTTCTGATTTTGATAATGATAAGATTGAATTAAAAAAAGAAAAATAAAAAGAAGTTGAGATTGGCAACAATATGATATAAAAGTTTTTACGTAATTAATTTGCTTCAAGTTAGTTCTGAATTTCATTCGAATACGTATTTTTTTCTGTCAATACAAATATTTTGGCTGCCATTTCTTCTCTTCATCTGATTAGCTATACCACAGAATAAATTCAAAATTCTAATTCTACAGAAGGGTTAAGCAAGGACTGATTTAAGCTAAATATATCTGAAAAATATTTTTAATAATGAAAGGTTACGTTGAAGTGGCTGCCAGCAGAAAAACTATTGTCCATAGTACCAGTTTTTCAGTGCGAGATTAACCTAGTCTAAGGGTTTAACCTTTATTAACTCCAGAAACGTGTTTTTCAGTAAATTTAAATTCTAAGTTAACCTTCTTTTTTGGTTAGTTAACACCAGGGTCCAAATTGAGGGCGATAGCGGAAGGCGTAAAAAGGGTGATATCTATTGGTAATATTGCACATTAATTTCATAGATTTTTGACAGCCAAAATGTAAAGTTTAACTTCAACTGAAAAACTGTTTCTGAGTTAACTCATGGCTGCTCTATTTTCAGGATTAGCTTACTTTGATTTAACTCAAAGTGAAACTAGCACTGAAAAATTGGGCCTAATAGAATAGCACTTTAAATACGACGGTAGACGTAGTGACGATCGACTAAGAAATTTTGTATAACAAACATATTTTAGGACATACATTTATGTAAATATTACCAGGATTTCCATATAAAGTTTGTTTTTTTAGACATGTGATTTTCAATCTGGCAATACTTTTTCGGAATTGTTTTTTTTTTTGACAGCTGTCACTTGATTTATGCTCAGTTTGGTCTTCCATTTCATAATTAAAAGACTTACTCCTGAATAAAGTTTGCAAATCGTGCCTATAAGCTATTACCAAAATAATGGTTTGACGATCGCGAAACAATCAATTTATCGAAGAAAATGTTTGGTGAGCGCATTATCTCGTTTCGTGGGGTAATGTGAAGTCACTTGTCGCAGATAAGCCCGAGACGATTGACGCCTCTTTGGCGTCTCACCAAAAGTTTCCTCCAATAAATTGATTGTTTCATTGTTCAGGGGTAAAAAAGTATTTTTTTTATGTAATTTTTGACCAAGTTGAATGTTAAATGTAATCTGAGAATAGTTAAAGATGTTTCTCATCGAGTTTGTTGGTCGTAATGATGATAAAATGAAAGACTATTTCATTTACTTTTTCCCAACGTTTCGACGGTGGTTGCCGTCTTCTTCAGGGGATCTTTATTTATAAAAAAAGAAGTTATTATATAAAAGTATAAATGTTTGTACGGCGGACACGGTATACACTTACATTAAAGTTGTAAAATTATAATAAAAACTAAAAACAATGTTTTTAAAAAAAATCAATAAATATAAACTTGAAATTGTTCAAGTTGAAACAAATTTAAAGATAAACACGCCGCTCAGACCAATTACGTCATCAATAAAGGTACCATGCTATGAACCTTCCAAGTACCTAGGAAAAATACTACAGTGTGTGATGCAAGAATCACCCTATTCAGTAAAAAACTCGTTTGAGTTTAAAAATAAGGCGAACAATTAAGAACTTGGCACAAATGATGTATTAGTATCTTATGACGCTATTTCTCTTTTTACCAATGTTTCTATACAGCTCGCAATTGATGTAATTAAAAAGAAGTGGGAAGCAATAAGTAAAAATACAAAACTAAGCTTAAGCTAATTTCTTGCGTTGTTTGACTTCTGTATAAAGGAAAACAACTATGTACAATTTAAAGAGGATTTATTCAATGGAATTCCCCTCTCACCGACAATTGCAGATTTAGTGTTGGATTTTCTTCTTGATGAGTGTTTCAAAGAGGAGTACAAATCAAAATTCATCGCAAAATACGTTGATGATATCTTTACGGTTGTGGATAAAGAAAAAATTGAAAATGTGCTACAATGTCTCAACCAATTCCATGAAAAAATCCAATTTGCTGTAGAGAGGGAAAAAAGTAAATCAATATCATTTCTGGATGTGAAGATTCATCGCAAAAATTGCCGGCTTTCTTTCGACTGGTACCAAAAAGATATAGCATCGGGAAGACTTGTCAATTTCCGGTCGAATCAAGCTAAGCACATTCGTGTTAATACCGCATCAAACCTCATAAACAAAGTCTTTGCGTTGAGCGATCGGGAATTCCACTCCGCTAATGAAGAAAAGGTTACAAAAATTCTCTTAGACAATAGTTTTCCGATCTTAATTATAAGAAGCTTAATAAAACGTTAAAAACACAAAACTCCATCGGAAAATATATTAGAAAAGAGGAAAGGTGTTCACAAAAGTGTAGTTTACGTTCCGAAGCTTTCCGAAAACTTCAAAGAAATAATCGCCAAAAACAAAACCGATGTCAACTCGGCGTATAAGTCAAACCAGACTATGGCTTCACTCTTCTCGTGCCTAAAAATGATGACGGAAAAGAACCGTTGTACAGACGTGGTGTACAAAGTAAACTGCCAAGGAAACACCAATGACCCGTGTAACTTATGCTACGTCAGCACGACCAAACAACTCCTTCGACAGAGAATGGCGGGTCACAAGTCGGACATCCATTCAAAAAGTTCTGAAAAGACAGCACTGGCTTGCCACAGCGTTGAAACTGACCACCAACTGGACTTTGATGGTTTGGAGATCTTAGCTACGTAAAAGCACACATCCAAACGCTACACATTAGAAACACTACACATAATCAACAACAAGAACAACATGAACCGTAAACAAGACATACAAAACATATCGGCGGTTTACTGCTCTTTAGTTTCCAACAGTACTAGTAGATTCAAACCATAGTATAACCTATTGGACTAAACTTCTCCTGAAGTGATTATCTTTAAATTTGTTTCAACTTGAACAAATTCAAGTTTATATTTATAGATTTTTTTTAAAACATCGTTTTTTGTTTTTATTATAATTTTACAACTTTAATGTATACTTTAATGTCCGCCGTACAAACATTTATACTTTTATGTAATAACTTCTTTTTTATAAATAAAGATCCTCTGAAGAAGACGGCAAACACCGTCGAAACGATGGGACAAAGTAAATGAAATAGTCTTTCATTTTATCATCATTACGACCAACAAAGCCGGTAAAAAAGTATTGCCAAATTGAAAACCACACGTCTAAGAAAACAGACTTTATTACGCTTAAGTACATTGATTTCAGGCTGTCGTTATTGGTTTGTCAATGATCTCATCAGTTCAGTTGATTAGGGTGTCTGGCGATGTTTCTAACCAGCTTCCCTGTAAATAGCATTAAGTACTTATCCATGGGAACTACCCTGCCTTCAGAATAGAGTAAAGCTCGTTCTTGAAGTGCCTAAGTCGCTGACGATCGGAGTCAAGCCCACTACAGTTCCTTAGGATTTTTCCATACCTGCGCAGTACCTTCATAGCTGGTTTGAAGATGGTGAACCAAACTTAGAAGCTATCACTGATGATGCTGACTATAGTCTCAGGATTTGCTAGTTTCTAAATCCTAGATTTTATCTGCTGTATAAGACCTGTTATCAGTGGGTAGATTTAGTAGAAAGAAAAATTGGCTTTTTTGAAAACAGCAGTCTACGAATGTGGGTTGAATATCAGCAGTTCGTTGACATTGATATGATCAGGTACTTGGTGCTGCGTTTGATTGGTAATTTGGTTTGGTTGGGAAGTGCTAGGTTGATGTTTCTGCAGCTTTTAGCTCAGTGAACTCGTCTTCGTCTTGGTCTTCCGAAGACGACAAGGTCTATTTTAGATGAATAGCTTCGAATACCCAATTTGGTGAAAAACTCGAAGAGATTGCGAGTGTGGGCTTCGATTCCTCGGACATCTATCAATAAAAACAAGACAGTGATGGAGTGATATGTGAGCAATTCTTCAGCGAAGAAAAAGTTTTCGCATTCACCTGAAATTGATTGGTAAATAATGGTCATGATACTGTAGAAAAGTGGATCAAGTTTGGGCAACTCCATGGGCTCTGATGCTCCTTACTGTCGATTTGCAATTCTCCAGTTGCATTTAAAAGTTCCGGGAAGTAAGAAAGAATATTGATATAAATTAATTATGAAATAAACTGTGTAAGTTTGTGGATAAAGGCTTCGATTCTTACAGTGATGTTGAAAGCAACAGTATAGTCCGGGGTGGACCAGGGCCTCAACCAACAAACTTCTTTTAACTGGTTCAATCTCTAGCTAAATTTCTCTAGTTTATTACGTTAAGTTGGTTGAGGTCCTCTTCCGCTTGCGTGCATGACCTGTTACGCTGTTTTCTTATACTCACCCTTATTATCATAGTCGTTTTACTAAGACGCCAGTAATACGAGAGGGCCCTAGAAATGACAATTGGAATACAATTTAAAGTAAAGCGATCTCTCGACTCTTCGACTGTTCTCACCATTTTAGCGGGAGTTGTTTCAGAGTCGTTTTACTAGACTTTTAGTGACTGTGCTGTCCCAAATGATTGAATTCGAAGGTTTTTCGAGCCAGAGCATTTATATCCATTCGCTTAAGATGACCTCAGTCGTGGGCTTTTTACTTTTGTGGCCAGTTTGGTATTGCTGTACAACCCGTACAGTTTGTTGTTGTACCATTTTTTCCATTCCCCATCTATTCAGATGTTTTCAAAAATCACTTGAAGAATTTTCTTCTCAAAACAGCCTTAGTCGTTCTCATCGCCTTTATATTTTCAATTTCTTTGCATCACCACACACCAAGACCGGACCAATTTCGTCAGCGTAAGTGAGTAATTGGGCGAACTTTTGAATGATTATGTCTCTAGTGTTGACTTGGAAGTTCTGCACTATTCATTCAAGAAAGATGTTGAAGAAGTCGCATAACAGCGCATCGCCTTACCTTAAATCTTTTTTGACATCAAAGGTGTCGGTGAGGTTTTTGCTGACCTTGATGAATCAGCGTGCATTCTCCATCGTTATCCTACTCCAAATGGTTGAGATTGGGAGGAAATACTAAAACTAGACATTGCTTTATACATAGCTCGGCTAGATAGATGCTGTCATACGTGGCATTGAAATCGGTGAAAATGTAGTGGGTTTTTCGAGGGTAGACTTTCCTGGCCCAAAACCATACTGTTATGGTCCTATCAGGGTAATATCTTATTGTCAAATGACTTCAAGCGTTCTCAAAGTACTGAAGAGAAGATCTTGTTTGTGATATTAAGAAGATCAGAGGATCGCCTTTTTTGAGTCTTGAGGACCGGGCAATGCTGATGAGGATCCATATCTGTTGTTTGGCTGTATGTACTTTCTGGCATTCTTCATCGAACCAGATATTTTTCTGTTGTGGTCATGCGATGCGAAGTACGTCAGGGGCAGTATCTCTGATGGCTTCTTGGCACTAGTTCTCGATGCTTGAAGTTGGCAGCATAGGACTTTTCAAGGGGGCCCGAAAAACCCGATCAGAAAAGAATCTGGTGATTTCTTGATACTGAAGCCTACCGACGGTGGTGATGTCACGATGAAACTTCGGGAGTGGATGTGGATGTGGATGGATGTTTTTTCCCCAAAAACCTGGTATGATGTTGTTTTCGCCACAGAACTAATAGGGCTTCCTGAGTTTATCAGCTCTTCGAAGAGTTTACTTGTGTTGTTTAGAAGAGACAATGGCCTGTTATTGGCAATCATGTTTCTTGCACATTTCTTGGAAATTTCCACGATTCTTGCTGTTTTCAGTTTCTGGCAAAAATAACTGTTATTGATGCAGTTGGTTATGGCAATGACTAAGGACATCATAACTATTTATACAATCCTCTTTACAGCAAAGTTGAGTACCCCATCTGGCACAGCTGATTTCTTTGGTTTGAAGTTGCTAATAATATTAGCTATCTCCACTGGTGATCTCAGTTTTGGGCTGTCCACTGGAAGACTCGCGCAGGGTTGGTGTCATTGGACGTTACTTTATTCAAGTTGAGCATTAGCGTGTCTGCAAGATGGATGCCTCAATTACGTCTTTGAATATTCTTACTAAAGCTTTATGCAATGATTCTTAAGACACATTAAGACACTCTTCTTCTGATTTAAATTCATATTTCACTTTTATAGTTTTAAAGCTTTTTAAAAAGTCTTCTAAGCTGACAACACAAATACCTAACTCCCATGTTACTTATAAAATTTGTAGCCAATCAATGATTATATTTGCTTTGATATATTGTGTGTTTTGATTAAAGGCCATTAATAATTCAAATGACAATTTATCACTTCTTAATTGCATTTATTTCTCAAATATAACTCAATTTTATGGTCCATTGCCATTTTCCTGATCTCTGAGTCAAATAGCACTTAATTCTTAAAACGATGCTGGTGAATATGTAGACATACAAAATTAAGAAGTTTAACATAAATAATCACCCGCTGTGTGTAGTAAGAAACATTTTTACCCAGACTTAAATTTATGATGGATTTCCGTTAAAGGTCAGTCGTAATTTGGTTATTAAATTATTCAAGATCATAAAATTGGTACAATAATAATGTTTAAAAGAAAATTTATTGTTTCGGCATTAAAATAATTAAATCAAACATAAAAAAATAACGTTTACTTTTTGATACTAGTTTTGTTTTTATTTTATTTTGGAAAATGTTGTTGTCATAATGTTATAGATAGTTTCAACACGTGGGAAAATGATCTCCAAAAAATCAATGAGTTGTCTTTTTTACTAAGCAAATTAAAAAAATAAACTTGCTAGGTTTCTTAAGTTTCGAATATGTCGAGAACGATTGAATGTATCGACTTCGGGTTACTTTAATTCTACGAATATTTAGATAATAAACAATTGATAAAAATATGAAACAATTCATGACATACATAAATGGAAAGATCTATTCAAACCCTGTCGATATATTGAAGCCAAATTTTTTTTTCATGGTCTGATTCAGGAAATATTCGCATTAAAAGTGATAAAACTGATTTATGCCACCAACTACTTATCTAAATGTTTTTGAGTAGTGATATTCCGGAAACCAAAGCTTGTAGAAGGTAAAAGAGACATCAATTCGATAGAGAGTCTTATGAGCTTTTCAAAACTGAAAATTAGAACCGTCTGCGATGCCTGGTTCTCGAAATATACGCATCCAAAGTAATATTTCATTATTTGCATTCAGCCTGAAAATTCCTTTGGACAGAAACATTTTCGCTACCAAGCCATGCAAAAAGTTTCCGTTTTCAAATTCAACATTCTCTATTCAAAAGCTATCCGTTCCTAAGAACCAAAAGCTGTTGCAACGTCCAGTTCATTAAATATTTGCCACCATCCGTTAGATGCGAACATCTTATGAACCAAGCCTTTAAAATTGAAGTGATTTCCAGTGCTGAATAGGAAAAAATGACACACCTTTCCAAAAATCTTAAAATTTTGTCACACCATTTTTTCATGGATTTCGAAAAACATGGACTAACCCCTTGCCGTTTTTTTTCTAGCAAAAAAAAAACTTTTTTTCAAAAAAATCGTGACATACATTAATGGAAAGGTCTTTTCAAACCCAGAAAAGTTAACATTATTACAAGGAATTATTTAAGTAAAATTTAATAAAAATAAGTCCATTGACTAAAAAATAAAATTAAATTTAATTAAAAGAACAAGGAACTGACATACCACGGTACTGACGTTTGAATACAATCTTCCAAAGTAGTGGGATCGGTTGCAAATTCATTTAAACATAATTCATGCAAAATTTTAAATTAGCGCCATTCGGTAGTACAGTGCTGCCAAAGGAAAAAAGATATAAATGTGACAGCTAACAGTTTTGGACTAATAAAAATGGAGCAATATACGTAAGAACAACGCTTTTTCATTGTCGAGTAATATTTTAAAATTAATGAAGGTGGATCTTGACTTTTCGAACAAGCTTATTTCATCTTGATGACCGCGTTAATCAACAAAATTGTCGCAAGTGGATTTCAGAAAACCCCCTAGTAATTGTTGAGAGACAAATGAATCCACAACTCGTGACTATTTGGTGCCGATTTCGGACCATTTTTCTTTGTTTGTTATCGTGACATGACAACCCAGTTTGTATTGCCTTAATTAATAGATATGGATGTGACCAACATGTGGTTTCAACAAGACAAGACGATGAAATATACCTAGAGAAGCAATTCAATAACTGCATAAATCATTTCCTAATCGTGTCATCGGCCGTTTTTGTGACCATAGCTGGCCACCTAGATCTAGCTATTTAACGCCAATGGACTTTTTTCTTTTGGGTTCTTTGAATTCAAAGGTCTATGCAAAAAAGACCATGACCACCAATGTCTTGAAAGGGGAAATTGAGAGGAGTTTTGATGAAATTCAACCACATTTGTGCGAAACGGTCACAGAAAATTGCATTGAAAGTGTACATACTTTGCCATCAAAACCGTGGCGGCCATTTTTACCTTGTGTATTATTGAAATTGTAAATAATTTTCAATTTAAAAATCCTCAAATCTCATATCAAAGCAACAATCACAATTATTCACAAAATTCACATGGTTTATGCTATAGTCATGTCTAGAACACGTGGGATCAAGCACAGTTTCTGCGGAGTGGCGCACATTTAAACTGCTTTATATTCAATACTTAAAATGCCATAAAATGTTCTTTCAAATAGTTAGTAAAAACATTATGGGATATTATCAAACACAACTTGTTTTATTTACATTTGAAAATCAGATTTCCTTATTGATAGACCCTTTTAAAGCAAAAAAGACAGATTTTATCATTTTAAAGTTAAAAAATTAGTCCTTGAAAAGGTTAACGAACGAGAAATTTTTGGCTTATTTCTTATTTTTAATAGATTTCTATTTCCAAATGTGTTTGCTGTAGGGAAAAATAAACTGGGAGAAATACTTTTTTTTACGAGTATAGTAGGTACATAAGTAATGTTTAGTTTCAGATTGATCATTTTGGTATTTAAGTGGCCAAGACTTGGATTCGATCTACAGACCTCCAGCTTGTTATCTCAATGCACTAGCCATTTGGTACTTTTTAAAAGCTATGTATTTTTTATTTTATCTGGTTGCTACAAGGCGTTAGGGCCCATGGAAGAAGGGCCCAAATCGATTTGGAAATAACGACCAAAAAAAGACTTAACAAATTATTGTTGTTATTTTTGTTCCCCCATTTTGGGTGGTATTTCCTTATTCCGCTTTCTTTAAAATGAAACAATACCGAAAATAATGAATTAAAACAGTCTAATAGGAAATAGAGCCCAAAATAGGAAAAATTGTTAAAAACAACTGCGATATAACGAATTATCGCCCAAAAATGTACGCCGAATGTACTTTCACCCATATTCATCTGTAGACTTATGCATTTCCTTCATAGAAAAATTAAGATATGTAGTTGTGTTCAAAAATTTTTACTTGGAAAGCCAAAGTGGAAATTCATTTTTCCTTGGGGTCGTGGTGCGTATCATTATGGGCCCGAAAAACAAGTCTTATCGAAAATCGACCCTTTTTTAAGTTTCAATATTTTTTTTTATTGGGGCGTCGTATCGAAAAATTCCTCGTGAGAGTTCTTATAGGGAATATTATTTTCTATGAAATGGTGATAAATTATTTTTCAAAAACTTTTATAAAACATTTTACATAACAAATAATATCTTTTTTATGACCGCTAAATGAAAAAAAATTCTTGTAGAAATTTGAATAAACAACAAACTGTGTTAAAATATATTTTTAACATTTACCGTTTAAGCGGTAAGCGAAAAATGTTTATTTTCGATACTTTACACTTTTGAAGTAGCAATATCATGTAACTGGTCACTCGTACCCGACGGACATTCAATTGAATCGGTAACAAAACTTGGCAACTGATCTCCAATAAACTATCTAAAGAGATAAGCGTTTACGTGCTCTTCCCAGCCAACGTCTTTTGGATGTAATGTTGTTGGACTTTTTTTGAAAAATTTTTCCAAATGCATGTTATATATTGTGCTCGTAAAAACTATTGAATTGGTTCTCTTTTACAGGACGGTAGGCATCTAGCATCGAAATTTCGAGCTTTTACACTGAATGCATCGCTTATGTCTGCTGCCTTATATGTGTTGATAAAAAACTGACATCTTCCATCATCATTTGACATAATATATTTTTGAACTAAATTGAAAATATCTTCTCTCTGATTTTCATATAAATTTTCATTTTCAAGAGCTATTCCATTTTTTTTAAGAGCTTAAATCTCTTCTTTTCTTTGTTGAAAAAATCTGGGTTAAAGTCACTCCCGGTAAAGGCATGGAATCCAGGCAAACTTTTACGTATTGACTGACCAAGGTGTTCATAACATTTAGTAATATCAATAAAACATTCGTTATTCTCTGTTAAAGATTGCATCCAGTGATGAGAAGATGCATTTTTTAGCGCATGCATACTTTCAAACATTATAACGATTATATCAGAAACAGAGGCTCGAAATACAAAATTTGTTTTATCAATAATACTGCACGCATGGTAAATAATTCTAGTATCCAATTCTTCATATAGTTCACAACATAGATTTTCTACAACTTTGGATTCTACTTTATTTCCATTACTAACAGTAGAGGAACACCTTCGTTTCGATTCTTAAATTCCGTTTCAAATAAATGTCTGCCATAATTTTTCTTAGGATAAAGAGAGCACCAAAAAATTGGGTGGCGAAAATTCTGTCTGTCTGTCTGTTTGTATCTGGATCTACAGGCTAAACCAATAATGCATTTTTCGTCAAATTTTGAACTTAAGGCTTTTGGTGATTTTTCACCGATTACTAACCGATTTCAAACCGATCTCAAACCAACCTCAAACCGATCTCCACGCGATTTCAAACCGATCTCAAACCGATTTCAAACAGATCGGTTTGAGATCGGTTTGAAATCGGTTTGAGATCGGTTTGAGGTCGTTTTGAGATCAATTTGAGATTTGTTTGAGATCGGTTTGAAATGGTTATAGAATCGGTCTGAGATCGGTTTTAAATACGTTTGAGATCGGTTTGAAATCAGTTTGAATGGCTTGAGATTGGTCATATTCTGTCGAAATAAAGGAGCTGATCTTGGAGAAAAGAAAAGCTTGAAGAAAATGGCAAGCTACGAGATTTCCAGGCGATAAGGCAGTTTTTAACCGTCTTAAGAATAAACTAAAGAAAAGAATCTGTGAATTTAAAAGTGATTCACTTAGTAGATTCCTGAATAGTCTGACGGCGAATGCTTCTATGGAATACTCCTTATGGAAAGCAGCTAAGCGCCAAAAAAGACCACAGGCACAAAACCCGCCAATAAAATCTCAAGATTGTAAATGGATCGGAAACTCAAAACAAAAGGCTGATCTCTTCGCTGAACATTCCGCGAATGTTTTTAAACCATTTGCAACAAGCACAGCTACAGATCCCTTACAGTTTGTTAATAGAAGCGACGAATGTGAAATTCCTTTTGTCACGCTCAAAGAACATAAGTTGTCTAACAAAAAATCACCAGGGTACGATTTAATAACTGCTCAGGTTTTGAAAGAAATGCCTTCTATAGCCTTCAAAAAACTCCAATTTATAATAAATGCATGCCTTAAACAAAGATATGTCCCACATCATTGGAAAATTGCAGAAGTCATTGTTATACCTAAACAAGGTAAGCCACCAACAGAAGTAACATCTTACAGACCTATTTCGCTTATACCAATCATGGCAAAAGTTTTCGAAAAACTGCTTCTGAAAAGACTTAGCAAAATAATAGAAGAAAGAAGACTAATTCCGAGCCATCAGTTTGGATTTAGAAATAAACATTCCACGATAGACCAAGTGCATCGGATTACGGATGTTGTGGAAAAGGACTTGAAGAAAAACAAGTATTCTTGGATATATTCTTAGGTGGTGCTCAAGCCTTTGACAAGGTTTGGCACTTGGGGCTTGAGTACAAACCGCATAGGGATCCTCCCAGGCAGTACTACGAAATACTGAGATCCTACGTTACGAAGCGACTCTTTAGAGTACGGTACGACCAACATTACTCGGAACTAAAGAAAATTGAAGCCGGTGTACCACAAGGAAGTGTCCTAGGACCAACCCTGTATCTGTTATATACAAGGGATATTCCAGTGGACATCAACGCTGTCATGGCCAGCTTTGCTGATGATACTGCAATATTGGTGCCAGATAAATCCGTTACGAAGGCTACACAAACACTGCAAAATGCAGTCGATAAAGTTAGTGATTGGACGCAAAAATGGCGAATCAAACTAAATGAAACAAAATTGACGCATATAAACTTTACAAACAAAAAAATAAACAATGTTCCAATTCTTATAAACAGTACAACAGTACCTTACTTCAATACTGCCAAATACCTTGGAATGACTTTGGATGCAAAGCTTAAATGGAAAGAGCACATCAAAAAGAAAAAAGACGAAATAAACTTGAAGTACAGAAAAATGTACTGGTTACTAGGAAAGAACTCTGACCTATCTATCCAGAACAAGCTAATGTTATATAAGCAAGTACTGAAACCCGTTTGGACACATGGCATCGAACTATAGGGCAAGGTCCTTCGCGGAATAATAAATGCCCCTTGGTATATAAGAAATAGCGATCTACATCGTGACCTTCAAATTGAAATGGTTACATAAGTGGTTAAAAAACACGATGTATCACACAATCAGCGACTGCCAAGTCATACCAACTCCGAAATGGAGACCGTCTTAAATGTACGAGACAATGTTCGGATATTAAGAAGAACCAAGCCTCATGAGCTGATGGCCTAAAAGGTATGGGAAAGTGTGAAATTAAGAAAGAAAAATCATTTGTCGATCTTTCATAGATTGGTTCTGATTCATCGGTGGTTTTTGTGCGGTAAGAGTCCCATACTACTCGGTACCGGTCTTTTGAAGATTTTCATCGGATAAAAAAAATACACATAATAATAAATTTCTATACTTTCAGAATAATGCAAAATGAATTGGAAGGTAAGCACCGTTAGAGATGGGACCTGGACGCATGAAACCAAGACATAATAATAACCAGATACAGGGTTAATTGAACATTGAATCATGTTCAGTTGAATAGATCTTCATGTTAAATTTACAGGATGTTGAACATTTTTTATTCATGTTTTTGAACTAGATTTTCAGGTAAAGTAAACTAGATTTACAGCTAAAATTAGCAAGATTTGCAGGTACAGATCATTTTAAGGCAGTGTTGAATTTACATAATGTCATGCAGATATTACCTGAAACCTACGTTGGTTTAACACGACAATCTACCGAGTTGAAAAATAACAACCTGAATATCAGGTATAATAAACCAGAAATTGATTATTTATACCTGCTTTTTTTCTGAGTGTATGACTTTGGATTAGGAATGTTTATTCTTTTCTCAGGAGATCTAGGACAATGGCTCCTCTTAATATGAATCATACTGAAATTCTGTAAGTCTGCCAGCCACTGGTTCTTAGACTAAAAGATAATTGAATTGGAATTTTTCCGCAGATTGGCATTTTGTTTGTACAATATTTCATCAGGGTTATAAAATAAAATTTGGAAATATCAGCCAAAATTGGGTAAGTATGACCAAAATTCTGCAAACACAATTTACTTGCAAAATATTTCGGCGATATTTTTATTTTAAATATTTGGTCACAAAGTAGTTTTGGGCAATATTTCCTAATTCTTCTTTGCTTTTGGGTGATAAGAAATTTACTGGATAATATTTCGGAATCAATTTGGGCACTTTTTTCTTGGGCACTATACCTGCTCGATTTCTTTTGCATGGCCACCACGGGTACGAATGCAAAAGTCCAGACGCTGAACCCAATTTTCGACGGTATTTAAGCATAAATCGGCCGATACTGCTGCAATTTTACGTTCGATATTCGTACGAAGTTCATCAATTGTCGCTGGCTTCTTGGCATAGATCATAGACTTAACGTAGCCCCACAGGAAATAGTCTTACGGCGTCAAATCGCATGACCGAGGCGGCCAAGCGACTGAACCATTTCGTGAGATAACACGTTCTTCTCGAAACTTGGTTTCCAATAAATTGATTGTGACATTCGCTGTGTGGCTTGTGGCGCCGCCGTCCTGTTGAAACCACATGTCCTCCAAGTTCATATCATCCAATTGGGCCAAAAATATTCGGTTATCTTTGAACGGTAGCGATCCCCATTCACAGTAACGTGCCGGTCTTGATCATCACGGAAGAAGTACGGCCCAATGACGCCGCCGGCCCATTAACCACACCAAACCGTAATTTTTTCGGGATGCAATGATGACTCATGGAGTACGTGTGGATCGCTGCCTGACCGATACCGCATATTTTGTTTATTGTCGAAGCCATTCAGCCAGAAATGAGCCTCATCGCTGAAGATGATTTTTCGATGAAAATCCGAATTTATTTTCAAGTTGTTGCTCAGCCCAATTCACGAACATACGACGCTTCTGGTGGTCAAGCGGTTTCAGTTCTTGCGTCAATTTAATCTTGTAAAGATGTAGGCCAAGATCTTTTCGCAAAATTCGCCACAACGATGTCACAGAGATGCCCAACGCTTGAGAACGACGTGTGAGAGACACATTTGGGCTTTCTGCAACTGAAGCCTCAGCGGCGGCAATATTCTCGACACTACGGGCACTTCTTTATCTCACTGCTTCGGGAACATTTTCTGCTGTGCCTGTGGATTTAAATTTTCCACTAGACGCTCAATTGTTGATCTGCCAGGACGATTATGACGACCATAAATTGGACGTAGCGCTCTTAACGTTGAGGCCACTGACTCCGAATTTCGGTAGTAAATTTTAAAAATTTCGACTCGTTGTTGGCTCGTATATCTTTCTATCATGAAATGGCAAACCTTAGTGAAGAGAAATGTCAAAAGAGCGGCAAGAAATATGGCGTCGTTTGCTGTCCCTGTCGCTCTACTTTTGTAGCGTCCCTGTTGAAAACTCTTTATAAGGGAACCTGCTAGGATTCCTGCAACGAAATGCTTCTTAAAATATTTTGTTTTTTTTATGTTTCTTAAGTTAGTTAAATTTTTTGACCTGCAATTATCAAGGGATTTTTTTTAAGAACATAAATAACTTAAGAAGTACAAATTAGCCTTCACCAGTATAAGTTTTTACTTAATATCTGTTTATTAATATTTTCGTGGCTTACGTGAAGAACGAGCTAAGCCAATCTACCTTAAGTAAATTCTTATTTAAATAATAATTTAAAAAAAATAATTAACAATATTTGACGAAATTTTAACCGTTTCTAAGTACGGGAAATTTTCTTATGCATTTGAAAATACTTGATGAAGACTTTTTTCCACACTAATTAAATTTTGTGAATGACTATTAAACATAAACTTCGCCCTTCTTAATTTTTTAATTGTTCGACTTACCCGATTCTTCACGATAGCCACCGATTTCAGATGACTACATAAACATATGACTAATTCTTCGATTGCTTAATACATATAAGTTCTTAAAACAGGTCATTTTTGTGATTTTTTCCACGCTGCATCCGGCTGTCGAAAAAATGTTATTCTTCTGTTATCTTTTAATTAGCTGTCAATGTACCGTGAATTTTCAAATAAATCGGTAGAATTTATGCGAAAATTATTATTCATGAATAAAAGTCTCAGCAATTAAATTTGTTCTATTTTGATCTTATATAGAGGTACATGCATATATATGTATGTAGGTAGATAAATACTGGTAGTTTAAATGTTTTGGTTGCATTTGTATGACGTAAGTAAACAAAAATGTCGTCATAAATATTTTTTTTTCATTTATGTTGGTCTATCGCAATAATAATCTACATTTTTTCTTCAAGATTCACTTCCGCTAAGGCCCTCATATAGATTTACGCATCGGGCACACATTTTTGTATAGAATTATAATATTTAACTAGTTATGGTAGTTCGTTTCCTCTGCTGTGGAATATGACACTATGCGATATCATTTTGGAACAGATGAATATTTATTACTTAATTGACAGTTAGTCAGGTGTGATTTAAGTAAGGTCTGGGGGTTCAGTATACATATACACGATAGCATCTTAAAACGAGTTGTAGATACGCTTGTGTGACTTGTTTTTTTTTTTAAACTTGCATTTTAGGCAGGGCTACATATCAGAGGTCTTTGCGTGCGCTTTTGAATATATTGAATTTTGTCTGTTGTTGTAGACAAACAGAAATGGTGTGACGGCACCAAAAAAAAAATATATTAAAAAGGGCCATACATCATCGTGACCTTGAGTTAAAAATTCGCATGCAATAAAATTAATCTTTCTTCATGAATTATGGTTGATTTTGTTGTTTATGTTAAGTACTCTATAAGCCAAAGTTATGTGACCTCTTCGAATTAGGTACCTACTATTAATCTTTCATTAAATTTCATATTTAAAATTCCGAAGAATTCGGCATATGAAAAATAATTGATTTCCTCATGTGATTATTCCTTTTTCCACTTAAACTAAATTACCAACTGATGAATCATTGTGAACTTTTTCTTGCGGTTAAGAACGATAATGTAGTACGACATTGAAGATATTGACGGTATATGGTAATTCAATAATGTTATCATAACATTGACTAGAAAATGATTAAACAATCAACAAAAAAGCTCAAAAACTGGTCTCGTACCTACTTTAGTTTATAAAAAAATTATATGTACACATTGCACTCTTAATGCAAAAGAGCTATAACAATATTTTATGTGTGCCTACAATTTTTGAAAGAAATATTTTTAGATTTTTTGGTATACAAATTCAGAAATTATATCTTATCTTATAAAGGGTTTTTAACAGGGACGCTATAAAATTAGAGCGACAGGGACAGCAAACGACGCCATATTTCTTGCCGCTCTTTTGACATTTCTCTCCAATAAGGTTTGCCATTTCATGATGGAAAGATATACGAGCCAACAACGAGTCGAAATTATTAAAATTTACTACCGAAATTCGGAGTCAGTGGCCTCAACGTTAAGAGCGCTACGTCCAATTTATGGTCGTCATAATCGTCCTAGCAGATCAACAATTGAGCGTCTAGTGGAAAAATTTTAATTCAGAGGCACAGTACAAAATGTTCCCGTGCCAGTGAGACAAAGAAGTGCCCATAGTGTCGAGAATATTGCTGCCGCTGAGGCTTCAGTTGCAAACGTCTCACACGTCGTTCTGAAGCGTTGGGCATCTCTGCGACGTCGTTGTGGCGAATTTTGCGAAAAGATCTTGGCCTACATCCTTACAAGATTAAATTGACGCAAGAACTGAAGCCGCTTGACCACCCGAAGCGTCGTATGTTCGTAAAATCGGGCTGAGCAACAACTTGAAAATGATTCGGATTTTCATCGAAAAATCATCTTCACCGATGAAGTTCATTTCTGGCTGAATGGCTTCGTCAATAAACAAAATATGCGGTATTGGTCAGGCAGCAATCCACACGTACTCCATGAGTCATCATTGCATCCCGAAAAAATTACGGTTTGGTGTGGTTTATGGGCCGGCGGCGTCATTGGGCCTTACTTCTTCCGTTATGATCAAAACCGGCTCGTTACTGTGAATGGGGATCGCTACCGTTCAATGATAACCGAATATTTTTGGCCCCAATTGGATGATATGGACTTGGAGGACATGTTGTTCCGACAGGACAGCGCCACAAGCCACACAGAGAATGTCACAATCAAGTTATTGGAAACCAAGTTTGGAGAACGTGTTATCTCACGAAATGGTCCATCGCTTGGCCGCCTCGGTCGTGCGATTTGACACCGTTAGACTATTTCCTGTGGGGCTACGTCAAGTCTATGGTCTATGCCAACAAGCCAGCGACGATTTTTGAACTTCGTACTTTCACAGGAATAAAGAATTTCATTGATATGCAAAACCGTTTTAGTTTTATTTAAAAAAAAAACTTTTTTAGCGCTCTTATTGAAAACCCCGATATATGTAGAGAGATCTATCGATCTATCTTATGTACTAGTATGGCTATACATTGATCTTAAACCAAATCTTCACAGTGAGGAAAATCCTGGAAAAGAGACTAAAACTATGATTAGATGGTCAACGTAAATTTATTGTCAGCGCACTAACTCCATGACGTCACCATCACCAAAAACATCGTCAATATACTGTCAGCGCAGTGGTGTATACAGCTCCATTTTTTTTGGGGGGGGAGGTTCATACCCAAAAAAAAGCCCAAATCAGTACACATAAATTTATTAATTAAAAGACTGATCCACGGTTTCAATTTTTTGGCTTTTGTACATTTTTTGGAATTAATTTCTGCTTGTCCTACAAATGTTACCATTTTTTTTTTTAATTTTAAAGAGTTGGGGTCGAAATTCGTTTTGTAAAATTTTTCTTTCGAAATTTTGTTTCTCAATATTCTCCAAATTCCGTTTACATAATTTTGACAAAATAAAGAGAAGTTTGGAAAATGTAAAAATGGCGTAATTTTTTCTTCTTTTCTCAATTACCTTTTTAATAAATTGAAAATTAAATACAATAGACGCTCGATATAGTGAAGTAATAAAACCAGCGTGTTCACTCCTTCGAGATTGATTACTTTTTCGCAGGAGTTGAAACTTTGAACAAAGCTTTCAATGAGGCTTAAAAAAAAGAAACACTTGTTCAGTGTCCTTTAGCAATGTTAAATTCTTTCGGGACATTTTTGTAAGAAAATATGTTTTTATATATAATTTTGTGTGTTGACTATAGTTAATTTTTTTGGATTTACCAAATCCAGCGTCTACTGTATTATTATTTGCTTAAAAAGTTTAAACATTTTTTCATTAAGGATATTCATACAACTTCGTAAAACCGTAGATAAGTTTACAAATTGGTTAAGTTTATCTTTTGGTTAATGAACTGTCAAATTTTGTAGGGGAAATGATTTGCACAATTTTGTCCAAACTGGTTAAACGTCATTGTGACTCTATCTCTGATTGAATTACCTAGCATTTAATCAAATGTATAACAAAGGTCGTTCATGCAAACTTTTTACACAATTTGTAAACTTACGACGTTGCATGGCAAGAATACCCTTTTCTGTGTAAAACGCAAATTTTGTAGAGCTGAGTTTTAGAAACAAAATTTTGATCCACTCCCGAATTTTAATATGATCGTAAAAAATATATTGGTTTTGGAAATGTTAATCTTAATATTTTACTTAATATTAATATTTTTAATATTTGTCTTAATATCTTACGTTTGAAGAGAGTTTTAAGCGACAGTTTGTTTGCATTAATTTTTTTTTTTAAATCTGATAAGGGGATAATAATGAGGGGATAATTTTCTCATTTATCAATCAAAAATTGTGGTAGTTAGAACCACTCTTTTATTGAAGACAAAAATTCTTAGCTTCCACAATTTGTTTTTATTGAAGCCTGAAAATGAACATGTGAAGTATTGGCCGCAGATCAAAAAATTGAATGCAGACCAAATATGGTCTTCGAACTTTTAAAAATGTTTAAAATATGTGTAAATTTAAAATTACCTTCTCAATGGGTTTTCTCATGATAATTGAAACATACAAAATAATTCTGAAAAACCATTACCTACCAATGTATGTATATGTATTAATTTTTATTTGAATAAAATTGATGCATTGATTGACTGTTGACGGTTGGAGACGGTACAATCATGAGTTGTACGCAATCTACCTTGAAGCAGACATAGTGACAAAAATTAAGCTCGGTAGACTCCGATGGGCAGGGCACGTAGCTTGAATGAGCGAAGAGGAACCTGCTCGGAAAGTCTTTTGTGGTACATTCTATGGTAGACGGCAGCGTGGTAGACCATGCTTGCTCTGGAGAGATGGCGTAGACCAGGACGCCCGAAGCCTTGGGGTGCGCAACTGGATGGCGTCGGCTCGAGACCGGGATAGGTGGAGAGACTTGTTGAAAGAGGCCAGGACCGGACCCCGGTTGTCGGGCCGATGATGATGGTTGATTGACTATTTTTAGAAATCTGCATACAAAAAAAAATGGATAACATTTTTGGAATCCCTTAAAGTTAATTCGTAAATAAGCCAAAAATCCTTCAATAAATTCAGATCTCAATCAAAAAATGTTTTTAGGGTGTATGACAGGGTGGGGCACTGGAGCAAATGCCCCAGGTGCCTTCCTATGAAGGGGGCCATGCCGTACTGCGAATGGCTCGCCACGTTCCATGAATGGTGCCATGAAATGTGTTGAATATTCGTTAACGCAAACTGCAAAAGTCTTCTCTTAAAAAATGCAAATACAAATTTTACTGCGTTAGTATTGTGTTCAATAGTCAAGTTCGCTAAAGTCACGAATTTGAATACATCATCTACGGTGCAACTGAGCAGTACAAGAATCGTGTTGATGAACATTGAAAAAGCAGAGAGCAAGTTTGTAAACGTCAAAAGCTGTAGCAAGTAAATTAACTGGCATTGATGAAAACAAATTTTTAACAAACAGGACGGTTACATATTACTTGTCATGATGCTATATCTGCGTCAAAAAAAAACGACGATCATTTCACGAACAAATTGACTTTGATTTGCCGTTTTCGAAAACGGCCGATATTGTGATCAATTCATAGTTTAGGAAACGATGTTTAAAAGCACGCTTAACCTCCGTTAGATTGTCATCAATCGAATATACGATCGATACGATCAAAAGAAAATGTATTTTAAACATAATCCAAAATTAATAGTAACTGTTACATTCGTGTTTAAAAGTCAGACAAGAATGTATGATTAGAGTTTTTGTTGATTCCATACAAACATTCCAAGCAGAGCGATGTATTTTAAGTTACGTCGCGTTGGAATGAAATTAATGATAGAAAAAATATCGAACTAAAAAGAAAAATGTCGGCAGGTTAAAAAGTCAATTTATATCGACTTTTTTTGTATGTACTAAACATTGGGAAAAAATATCGAAGAGTCGATAAAAGTCGATCCTTTTCTCGACTTTCTTTTTAGGCTGCTGACTTTTTGTCTTAGTTCGAAGCTAAAAATTTTATGAACTAGTAACCAAAATAGGTATTCTTTAATGCAAGAAAGTCGATACAAGCCGACATTTCAACTAATCAAATCGCCTATTTTAGCTGGTCATTACGTAACCTTTACTGAAACATGTTGGTACTGGTTTTGAGTCGGAAAGGCCCTGGTGTATGGAATACGGTTCAAAGTAAAATTTTTGTTTTTCATTGTAATATTCGTATAATATCGTCTGTTAGTTTTTTTATCCATTAATTCATTTAATTTTTTTTTATCGAAGATGATTTCCTTGATATTTTGAACAAAATTCTCACAAAATAAGTAAGTTAAACCGATCAAAAATAATATTGAAAATACTTTGAGCATTAAAGAGGGTATATCTGCCAAAAACGTAGATCAACCAAATTGATTTTGCATCAAAATATAAATCAATGCTGAAATTTTCTGAATGCAAAAGTGGTCAAAATCGTCTATTTGATTAATCTTAACCAAAATAAAAATATTGATTAATTTCAACAATAAAACCCCAATAGCATCATTCGGGCATTGGCTTGTAAATGTTGATAGGTGAAAGTACTCGTAAATAATCTTTACAAATTATGAGTAGGTAGCCTATTCCCAAACTATATACAGACAATTTTTTTAAAATTATATTTTAAAACTGCAAATATTTTTTGCTTTTCTTATAATTTTTTGCGTATCTTTTGAGTTCTCTGACCCAGTGACCCCCTTCGTGTATACGCCGTTGTGTCAACGTAAAGTGTGTCAACGAACGAAATGTTGATGATCACACAAATGCCGGTCAATGTTGTCCCAAAATGCGTTGACATGTTATCTGTATCAACGCGATTGGTATCCCTTCGTGTCAAAGTAAAGTGAAACGTTAACGATTACACAAATTGACCACAACACTATCAATATTGACGCGGAGTTGCAGGCACAAAATTGAAAAATTTTTACGTTGACGATGACACGATATTGGCTGTAGTGTTATCGAAAAATACAATTTAGATGATTAAAAAAATCTCTAAGAAATCATAAACTGTTGAAGTTTTTTTACTGCTAAGTAAAAAGGTTATTTTAAGGGACATTGGGTGACATTTATATCAAAAAAAAACTTTTTTCTCAAAATATAATTTGTCCACCATCTTTCAAGCCATCAACTGTCAAATTCCATTGAAGGATGGCTATGATGTCAATGGATAAAAAAACCTCAAAAAATCCGAAACTTTTGAAGTTTTCTTACTGCTCCGGAAGAAGGTGATATAGTTACTATTTCTCTCAAAACGTAGTTTGTTCTCCATCTTTCCAACGATCAACTGCCAAATTTCATTGAAGGATGGCTACGATGTCGATGAATTAAAAAAAAACCTCTAGAAATTCGAATAATTTTAATTTTACTATACTGCTCCTATAAAAAGTGGTTTTAGGGCAATTGAGTGACATTTGGATCGAGATATACTTTTGCTGTCAAAATATAGTTGGCCCCCATCTGCCATACTTTCAACTTTCAATGTTTTAAAAATCCTCAAAAAAAATCAATTTTCTAGATTGATATGAAAGGTGTCAACGCGTTGATTAGTAGTCATTCAACGTGTCCTAACTTCGTTTGCAGAGTGATTACACGGCCAACGAAACAAATCATCGCACTGACCCTTAAATTCATGACAACGTAGCCGTCAACGCATTTGCAGTATTCTGTGTTTACGATTACACGACAAGAAAACTCTTTGACGTCAAATTCTGTCCCAATGCTGTATTGTCGTGTGATCGTCAACGCGGAATACTATCAATGCGTTGACGGCTGACACTAATAGGTAAGGTACCAATTGCATTGACACAAATACCACGTGAGCGCATTTTGGAATAACATTAGATATGCTCCTTAAATTCTTCGCATCATTTCAGACTAAATGTCAAATTTGGCAGGTGGGAATGAAATCCTCTCAGAGAGAAGAAAAACTGTCAAAATGTCGGGAACGGTTTGCGCACTAATTTGCACCACATCAAAAAAATATTTGACTAGAGCTGCCGTAGTGCAATCATAAGTCAATCAATTTTTTTTGTAAAATCACTGTACAAGAAATTTATTGTTAAAAAAAAAAGAAACGTACATGTATAAAAATGATTAAACGATTCACGACTATTTACAGTGCCTTGGCGCTGTAAGTTTAATTATGTTGAATTAGAAAAAAATCGATTTGCTTAGAAGAAAAGATCAATTTTTCTAGACATATAAAATCTTTCGTTATTAACAAGATTTTCACCGATTTGCACACACACTAAGAAGATTTGACATTTCTCTGCAGCTGTAAGTTTTTTTTTCGCGGTTCTTAACAAATATTGAAAAATGTAAATGTCGTTCGTTTAAATAGATGTAAAACGAATATATCTATAAAAGTTTTTTAATTCATCAATAAGCAGTGAACAATTAATGAGAAGCGATACAAATATCAATTAACTTCGACTACAAGTGCCCAAAGTCGATTGAACATAATGAAGCTCGCGCTAGCCGATTTGTTCCTCGATTGATGTGTTTCTTGGTCGATTTTGGACTGTAGTTTTTTGTTTTAACGATTGCTTAACTTATTTTGTTTATTTTTGCCACTTTTGTCGGTAATATATTAGTGTTTAATCGTAAAAGCCGATGTGAAAAATTGAATGCACTTATCAATATTTGTTATGAATTTGTGCGTGCAACAATTTGTTTACTTTTTGTTTTAAAACTTCTGTCAAATGACACACACAGACGATCACATTCAAAAATCAATTTGTTTTACTGATTCCTTGAAACCGAAAATACAAATTGATCCCCAAAGGTTTAAGGGAATTCGACATAAGTTGTAGGTATCCATCGATTGAAAATAATGTGTCTTAGATGGGTAAAAATAGCATCTAACTGATGAGCCCAACTGTTGGACCTGGGTGAAATGCATTTGGACTAAAGGTCGCAAAATCTTTATTATGAATAAATATGAGTTAACTTAAACAAAGAAATATTCTTTAAGTACATATCAAATCATGAGACATCAATTTGTTAAAAAAACTACAGTAAACAAGAGTTTTCTTCGGAAAAAGATTTGCCTAAACGACACATACATTTTAAGAAAATCATTTGATTGATAAAAAGATAAATAAATTTATAAATTAGGCACATCTACCAAAAACAAAACAAAAAAAAGTAACACTTGGGTAACCCTAACTATTTGTATTCTGTTTGGTTATTTAACTTCAAACTGACATTTTTTTCAAATCTGTCATACGAACACTTGGCATTTGACATCCAGTACAAAACAGCCACCAGAAATTTATCGGACCAAGTCTGGCAAGAAGGGGAATTTTTTTCCCTTCTAATTCTTTTTGCCCTTCCCCTGACTTCGCACTAAATATGACAAAATCTAGCGGTTTCAAACTGTTTGAAACTCGTTCTGGAACACACCTATTGACTGAGTGGCGTCATTTGTGTGATCGTCAACGTTTCATGCGTAGACACTGTCTACGTTGACAGTATATTGACGATGTTTCTGATGGTGACATCAAGGAGTCAATGCGTTGACCATTTACGTTGATTGTCTAATCATAGCTAAACGAATTTTAAGTCAATACTCACAATCTATACATCGATTCAAACTGATCCACCTGTGTAGGGTTACAATAGAAAATACGCCAAGCACTGTTCAACTATAGGGAAGGGGATAGCTTCTCCCACACAGGATTTCGACAAGAAGAGCAATGATTAGCAAATGGCTCTGCTTTCAACAAGTCTCCAACCAAAAGGGTTTGCCATCGATATCGACATCTTCCATCGACTGCTCCCAAACGTGCTGTTGTTTAGTCTTTTCTAAGATCCAAGAAATTGAATATCAGGCAAAAATTGCTGACCTGGATTTAAACGAGAACACGGCTTATAACATGCTATCAACAAACAATCAAAGATCTTTCCACACATTGCTTTAATACTTTTCACGCGTAAGATGTCGTGCAGGCTTTGCAGAACCCGCATTGTCTCTCTACGGCCCTGTTTCAGAGTATGTATCTTAAATGATCTATAATAAGTATGTTACAAAACGGTAGTTCAGAAGACTGTTCCTTATTTTATATGACAACATTAATGTATAAATGAAATTAATACGAAATTAATTTTTCATTATGTATATGAATGCTCCCATGAAATATTAACTATCCGGATATCATAAAAAACTTTATTTTATATCAAAAAAGCTTCTAAAGTTTAAAGAATTATCTAGAAGAAATATGTTTTTGTTTGTTGGTTTTTTGTTTCAACACAAGTCAAACAAAAAAAATAACTAGATGCTATAGAAATAAAAAAAAAGTCATTTACATTTTAATAAATTGACAAGAACAGATCAAGAAATATTTTAATAGAACAATTTTAAAATTTGCATAAAAGTTTTTAATCTTGAAAATATCTAGTTTAGCTTGTTGATGTTTTTTTTTTTTTTTTGTCTGTTTGTTTTTAATTTAAAATGGATTGTCACACAAAACTCGAACTCGAAATGTAGGTATATTTCAACAATCAATTATTACAGTTTAAACAAACACTATTGAATTTCACAACTTTTTTTATTTTTTGATTTTATTTTAGAATTTTTATGTCTCTAGGTAATCAAACTAAACTCGCAAAAGCCTTGATCAAGAAGATCAATGATAGATCCTTGTTTGTTCTTAATAAATATTTGGAAATAAAATTTTTGATCACCTATGAAAAGGTCTCTTCAATTTTACATATTATGAAGTTCTTAATCGAAATTGTTGTTTCTTATATGTATGTATACAATTTTTCCCAAAAAAAAGAAGAGTTACAGAAGTGGTTAAAAAACACACTGTATCACACAATCAGCGACTGCAAAGTCATACCAACTCCGAAATGGAAACCGTCTTAAATGTACGAGACAATGTTCGGAGACTAAGAAGAACCAAGCCTCATGAGCTGATGGCTTAAAAGGTATGGGAAAGTGTTATAACTTAAACTTCCCACAATGCGATTTATAAATTAAGAAAGAAAAATCATTTGTCGGTCTTTCATAGATTGGTCCAGATTCACCGGTGGTTTTAGTGCGGTACTACTTGGTACCGATTCTTACCGAGTGTCTTTTTAAGATTTCCATAGGGTAGTAAAAAAAATAAAAAATAAATAAAAAAAAAAAAATTCATATAATTCATTACGTAAGGATAGTTTTTAATTTTTATTTCAATACACATTCAACACAGCTTTTATATTGCTAAGTTTCATTTTAATGTTTCATAAAGGTTTTAGTCAAAACAAATATAAATAAAAGTCTCTTATGTTCCTAAAAATTTCCACCGAAAAAAGTATCAGGCCTTAATAAGTAAATATACGGGAATTTAAATTTATTTTTTTGTCTTCAGAGCAAATATAGATAATGGAAGCATGCAAAAAGATTATCAAACGATATAGAAAGGGTCTTGAAATCTATCAGATATGTTTTCTTATCTCAACTTGAGGCTTGCAGACGTTATCAAAAGAAGTACTTTTGGACAGATCATTCACATTCACACTTGAAAAAAAAAAGAGGATCTGTCCTAGAAAGTGCAAAAAAGACCGAATGGAAGACTTCAAACAGTTTCAATATAATTTTGTTTGTTACTACTATCAACAGAGAATGACGAAAAAATTGTTTGGCCTTTTAAATTTTCCTAATTTTGAAATTAATTCGCTGGTTTTTTTTTAAACCTTATAGTTTTCTTTATTTTTAACTTATTTATTGAAATTGATTTTTGTTATTTCGTTTTACTGTTATATTTATTTCCACTTAGTAAATAATTTAACACTTTATTTCAATTTTAAAATTCGTTGTTTTATTTCGAGTCGACAAATATAATACTCGTATATGGGCATATATGGGCCATATTCGGAACACGTGTTCATTAGGTTAGGTGTTTCCCAAATGCCAAACAAAATACATTTAAGTTAAACTTTTACAATCAAAATTGAGCTTTTCATATAGATAATCTAACTATAAGGCTTATATAAATGCCGATTCACTGCATTATTTTCATACCATTGTAAGTTATTTAATAAAAATCTTATTTGGGTCACCTACTTTGTATTGCAAGTAAAAATCTTAAGAATATTCTGGGAAAGTTTATTTCATTCGTTTTTGGGTTTTTTCTTTCATCTTTGAACTTAGTTACTTTTTAATTTTTAACTTGGTGCGTAAAAGTGATATTAAATAACAGACTAAGGGCGGTATTCATCAAGCACTCATAAACGGCTCTTATAAGGTTTATGAGGCGCATAACTGTAATAATATTTGTGCTATTCACCAACCACTCATAGCTCTTCTTCGAAGTCCGAAAATGAGAACAACTCTCTCTTCACCAAGCATACCCAAACTGGGAAATCAAACTGTTTTTAAAATGGCCCTACTTGTTGGCACTTTTATGATCCTTACAAAAATGAGTGTTGAACGCACATTAACACAAATTCTTTGTGACTAAAGTGATTTTATTTTATTTTTATTTATTTGTTTTTATTTTTGTTTTGTAAATCCTGCGCTGAATATCATTACATGTTTCAGTTTGTTTTATAAAGGGAAATTTTCTTTTAATATTTTTTGGTTTCGTAAGGTGTGTTGTTCATACATTGTTTATTTCATTTGCGGACCCAAAGCGAACTCCTTTGATTGAAGGGGGAGTTTGCTTGAAGGGTTACTTCGAAGGTTTTTGAATACATTTTCGGAAAGAGCGCTCATAAATTTTATGAGCGCTCTTAAATATTCACTTGGTGAATAGGTTTATGAAGCTTTTAAGTTCTGAGCGTTCGGTGAATACCGTCCTACGTCCTATGATTGTAATTTAAAGATTGCGTATTTAAGGAATAGAAGTGGCTGAAGATAACCAATTTTTCAATGCAAGAATATCCCAGTTTCAGGTTTAAAAGTGAATTAACTCTAACTCTAGATCTAACTGAACAAATATTTTTTGACAAATTTGTGTCGTAAGCCAATTGAAATCGAACTGTCAGGGTCTAAGTAATTAAGAATAACCGAAAACATTTTACCACGTTTACAGAGCTCTTTTTTTCAGCTAATAGTCATCAGAATATCAAGTCTTTTCGAAGTTAAATGCAGCAAAAGATTTCCGATGAACTCAAGCTTTATATCTCTCCTAATTTTAATGAACAAAATTCTGGGCTGAAAAAAGCTAGTAGGTAACATTTGAAATTCAATAAAATTATAATTTGCCATTATATTTGTTGCTTTTTCGGCTCTCCTTCAATACTTCTTAAGTCTTAAAATGACATTTAATAAAAATCAAAGGAAAAAACCACTTAATTAAAATATTAATACCTCATAACTAAATCATAGTTCCTTTTGCATAACAACAAGTTTTAAAAACTTTAAGGTTCTAAGAATTTCATTTTATTAATTTTAATTTTATGTCTTTTGTCTCTGAGTGCTTTTTTTTATTTTCAAGTTGAGACAATTTGACAAAAAGGCAACGATAAGTAATCACAGTGAAGTAATTTAACTATCAATTACATTTTTGTAATGGGTTATTAATTATTTGATTACATATTTCACAGAGTAATCGGTAATTTGTTTAACATAAAGAACGTAGGTTTGTGCAATGCGCAGTAGTTTTAAAAAGACTACCTTTATCAAATCGTTTCTATAAATTTTAAACAATACTAATGAGTTTATTGCCCTCTGTGAATTTAATTCTCTTCAAAAAAAATTCCAATAAAAGTTGCATTGCCAATCTAAACTAAACAAAATGCATATTAAAAATAAATATATTTATATATCAAGCAAAATAATCTGATATAGATAGTTAAATAGTATTTAATTAAATTAAAAAATTCCTTAACCAAAACATTCAGGTATTTCTTGGTCAAGAATGAAATAAAAACGCCCCAAAATTTAAAAAAACAAAAACACAAATAAAATCCTTTATAAATAGCTGCCATCAGTTGAGCTATAAAAAATGATAATTTTCCTTTAAAATAAAATATTATCAATTAAATTAAAAATAAAGTAGTGTTTAGTATAGCTGGGTAAGATTAAAATTCAAATTAAATAACCACCATACCGTATGAGGGCGTCCTAGCCAATTTATTATTTTATTTGATGATAACATACCAGTTTAAAGTTGTTTTAATACTAAGGTGTTTTTCAAGATTCTGAAGAATTTAGATATTAGAGATTTTAACTTTTTACTTTATGTTCTTGAGTTAAACCAAAATAAATTGAACTTTCTCATTCTTTAAGCAATATTTTGAAATTAACTTTCACTTCAAGGATTTTATTAAAAACTTGTTGAAATATATTTAGTTATACCAACGAGTAGTTAATAGATTTATTTTTGTTGTTAACTCATTCATTTCTTTGTTTTATCAAAAGCAACATCATTTAATTTGTATGCAAAATATATTCTAGTTGCAAATCAAGTTATTTAGCCACTAATTAGTCAAAAACTAGATTTGAATGCATAATTGATCCCAGATAAGAATATAAAATCTATAAATTGATTTAATATAGTACACAATATTTGTTTTGTTCAGATTGAACATTTTAACATTTTCTTAAATAAAAACAATACTAGACTCATCGATCCATTGTTCTCAGTATAGCTTCAGGGATTTAAAATATGGGTCTTTCCTTTTGTGGTGGGAAGTACTGATAACAGGTTAAATAGCTCATACCTTTATACCTAAACAGTTCTCACATTCATAAGACTGTGAGAGAGAAATTTACCCCTTAGCTTAGACCTAATAGGAACAGGCATTTCAGAATAGGTAAAATTCACATTTCACAAGTTTAACAACCTGAAAAATTCAATTTGCTCAATATAGGAATATAACACATAATGACAGGCGTATTCGACCTATGACCACCATGGCCGGACGTGAGAGGCTACGAGGGGGGGCACAAGACGTCCTTAGAACTCAGCTATGGGTGCATTTGTAATCGTTATTTACACTTTTACAGCAGAGACGGAGCGTAAACAAAATTACTCTGCAATAACCCTGAACATTTTAATAGTTGTGTTTTTTTGCAACTCAAAAAATACTGTCTGAAGAAAACGACAACAAAGCAAAGCAATTTACATGTGAAATATAACAGCAACAATGTCAATATAGAGTTGGCTATGTCCAGATAGTTAAGTGCATTTAACTTTTGTCCCGACAGAAACGGGACTGCCAGACTACCATTGTCGTTTTGTTATCGATAATTTATAAAGAAATGTAAAATGTTTTTAAACTTTAAATCCATATTTATTTATGGTCATTGTCGTAAAGGGTTTTTCAAACAGGACGCTACAAAAGTAGAGCGACAGGGACAGCAAACGACGCCATATTTCTTTCCGCTCTTTTGGCATTTCTATTCAGTAAGGTTTACCATTTCATGATGGAAAGATATACGAGCCAACAACGGGTCGAATTTATTAAAATTTATTACCGCAATTCGTAGTCAGTTGCCTCAACGTTAAGAGCACACGTCCAATTTATGGACGTCATAATCAGGCACAGTACAAAATGTTCCCATACCAGTGAGATAAAGAAGTGCCCGTAGTGTTGAGAATATTGCTGCCGCTGAGGCTTCAATTGCAGAAAGCCCAAATGTGTCTCTCACACGTCGTTCTCAAGCGTTGGGCATCTCTGTGACGTCGTTTCGGTGAATTTTGCGAAAAGATCTTGGCCTACATCCTTACAAGATTAAATTGACGCAAGAATTGAAGCCGCTTGACCACCAGAAGCGTCGTATGTTCGTGAATTGGGCTGAAAACAACTTGAAAATGATTCGGATTTTCATTGAAAAATCATCTGCAGTGATGAGGCTTATTTCTGGCTGAATGGCTTCGTCAATAAACAAAATATGCGGTATTGGTCAGGCAGCAATCCACACGTACTCCATGAGTCATTATTGCATCCCGAAAAAATTACGGTTTGGTGTGGTTTATGGGCCGGCGGCATCATTGGTCCGTACTTCTTCCGTGATGATCAAGACCGGCACGTTACTGTGAATGGGGATCGCTACCTTTCAATGATAACCGAATATTTTTGGCCCCAATTGGATGATATGGACTTGGAGGACATGTGGTTCCAACAGGACGGTGCCACAAGCCACACAGCGAATGTCACAATCAATTTATTGGAAACCAAGTTTGGAGAACGTGTTATCTCACGAAATGGTCCAGTCGCTTGGCCGCCTCGGTCTTGCGATTGGACGCCGTTAGACTATTTCTTGTGGGGCTACGTCAAGTCTATGGTCTATGTCAACATGCCAGCGACGATTGATGAACTTCGTACGAATATCGAACGTGAAATTGCAGCAGTATCCGCCGATTTATGCTTGAAAGCCGTCGAAAATTGGGTTCAGCGTCTGGACTTCTGCAAGCGTGCCCGTGGTGGCCATGCAAAAGAAATCGAGTTCCATACATAATGGCATCGAACGTACTTTCACAGGAATAAAGAATTTTTTTGATTTATTTAAATAAACTTTTGTAGCGCTCTTATTGAAAACCCCATTATATAAAAAGTACATTCTCACCTTCCTTAATCAATTTATATTTTCTCAATACATAATTTTGTTTGGTAAGACCAACAGTTTTGATTTAACTTTGCGTTTTTGGCCTTTCTTTCAACTTCATTTTATTATTTATTATTTTCATTTCAATGTCACAGTGGCCTAGCTGGCTTGAGAACCAATTAAACGGTTCTTTTATGGAAAATATTTCTACCAACAAATTTTTTAATTATTTAACAATATTATTACAGTACAAAATCAATCATATCGTACTTCGATTGACACACATATCTGTTTCAAAAAGAGCTAAATTTTGTTGTGAAAAGGTCAGTTAGGTCTCTCTGCTTCTCACGACCTCATCATATTTCATATTTGATGTTTTGACATGAGTTTAGTGTCTGACATAAGCACTTTTAAAATAAATAAAGTCGGCCACTTGTCTGCTAATGATAGTTCTAACGTTCCGGTTCTCCTTCGAAACGAAAATTATGCAATGTAGTTTAAACTAAAATTTCTAATTTCATTGAGTGTAATTTTATTTTCCATTCTTAATAACTGCATTTTGATTTTAACTAACAATATATATATACAAAATTTACTTACAAATTAACAAAAGTTGCTATTTAGAGATTAACATAAATAATAAGATTTAAAGTCATTTCTACTCTGATGATGATGGTTACTTCCTTATCATAATTTTTTGTTTTTTATGTTGAGTTAACTTAATAATATAATTTATAATTTATTTACAAAATAGTGTGAAATCAAACCAGTGTCGATAAAGTGTCGCGCAATTATTTATAATAATTTTTTATAAAGGCGAAGCCTTCGAACTGAACAATAAGTCTTTTACAAAAAAAAATATGGTGTCTTTTGGCGGCCGATGGTGGCACGCGCATCGCGACATCACAATTCGGTGGAGTATTCTTCGGCATTAACGGAGAACTTTCGCCAGCAAATGTGATCTCCGGCGGCCATCACGTCTCCTAGATTAGTAGCCACTGGAACTTGACCATTTGTTTGAATAGGATGTCTGTTCACACTGTTTGTTCGATGGGGAATACTGTAGGTTTGATTTAGATTCCTTCCCATCGGATTGCGTGTGCCGTAGGTAATTGACTCCTTGGAAGGTGTTATCTCTATGCGCGTCGAGTGAGTGTTTCCCTCGCCGTTTGATAGTCTTCGGATGTAGACAACTTCCTTGTGCCGTTCAGTGGGGTTTGAATTCTGTTGAGGAAGTCGTCGTTCGTTTGGTGTCGTTGGGACGGGCTGACGGGATCTATTCGAATATCGCATTCCTTTACCGTCATTGCCTTGGAATGCTGTGAATTGTTGGTTTATACCAGAATACTTATCCACGCTGATGTCCTCTTCGATTGCCGAGTCACCGAACACTGAACCGCTGTAGTTGGGTGAGCTGTTGCCAGGTGTTGATGACTTCCAATTATTTGTACCATATTTTGACGTCGAGTATTGGCCCTTCTTTATGGAATGGGTGTAGTCCCGAGTACCTCGGCGACGAAGGGTAAAATCTTTCCTTCCAGTGTCCTGACACACTGACCGCCATTGCTTCCAGGCATGTCTGGCCAGTGGATCAGCTGGACCCCATTCTTTTGCAGGTTTAGCGGCTTCGCAGATCATTCCAAAGAAGTTGTAATCCACCTGCTTGAAGATTTCTACACAGGCTATAATCAAAATTACTCCAATGACAAACAGAATAGGAGCCCATCGAGGCATGTAAGCGGACAGAAGATCACCCTCATCATCATCGGCACACCACCAAACTAAAACTCCTGTCAAAAAAACTGGCCCCAAACACCAAAGATACACCCAACCTTTGAAAATGGGTCGTCCGATGGAGAACTCCAGATCCGTATAGATGTTTTTAGCTCCGTATATCCAAGTGGTGGCTATGAGGTCGAAAATAAGTGCCGTGATCACTAGAGTGCCCACAATTCTGGTGTCCAGGACACGAGGAATAAGAAACTTTGGTGCGGCTAGTGCTATAACAGCTGCGACGAATCCAATTAAGCTTATGACGTAGTTTGGATGGCGTGGAACTATACGAGTTGAAGTATAAATCGCAACAGTAATCGAGACAATTGCTGAGATTACAATCAAAGTGTAGATTAGGCATGGAATAAGCTTGGCCAACAATCCGTTTGGTTCATTCAAAACTCGATCATAGATAGACGTGAGTGGCTTCAATGCTTCGAGATTGCTTGAACTTCTCGACGTGAAATTATCAAATTGAACCATAAAAAGTGTGACTGCGATCGCATTGACAAGTAAATTAAAGCAGAGATACACCACAGAGGTTCGAACTGCATCACCTTTGTAAAGAAATTTCCCTGTTACCACGGGGAGAGCTCCGAAGCCGATGTTAGTTGCATAGATGACTTGAACGAGGGCATTAAACCAAATTGAACTGCCCAAAAGATCTTTCTCGTTGAATGGCCACAATTCGGGAAAGTATTGCCTTTCCAACGAACCATGAACCTCCCATGTAGTTAGTGAGCAGAGCAAAACGAAGCCAATAAGTCCGAAGAAAAATGATATACGTCGATAGACTTTGGCATTGTGAGTACTGAAATTAAAAAAACAAAAAAAAAACTTAAACGAGGCTTCAAATGATATTCAAGAACTTACCAAAACATAACAGTCATCCAAATAAATATTAAACCTATGGCTAAAAGTCCAAAATATAGTGGATTCTCCCAGAAAGGTGTTAAAAAAGTCTTTTGAATACATTCAACGCCATTTTGGCCAACAACTTTGTATCCAGTCTGGAAAAAGAAATAACAACATTTTAATATTAGCTATGATGAGAGGTTTATGTTATTTTAAAACTTACTCTAGCCAATTTTATGTCTCCCACGCATTCGTTGAATGGCAATAATTTAGTTAGGAACATTCCAATGTAAGCTACGGAAATCACAGCTTGCAGTGAAATCCATACTGACGCTAACCAAGATGCAAATCGGCTGACTATACATGCTCCTGCAAAAAAAAACAAAAAGAAAAAAATCTATTAGACATTTGCTGTGAAATATTTTTGTTGTGATCTTAAAGATTTTAATTTGAACGTGTTAAGATTGTCATTAGCTTTAAGTGGTGATGTTTAATAGTTTTTAAGTGCTAGGGTTTAGGGGTTGGTAAATTCCTTCAAATGCTGAAAAACCTTGAGCGAATTTTCTTATAATTAATTGACTGAACTCAAAAAGTTTCACTTGTCCTTGGATTTCAATAATTAAAAAAAAATATTTTTCTTTTTTCAAAATTTTTAAAAAAGAAGAATACGTTAACGTAACATACATAAGTCAAAACATAAGGTTAAACAACGAAGTTTTGTCTATTAAGTTCTGACACATTTGGTGTTGTGTCACTTTGCAAAAGCAGCCAAAGAAAAGGACCGAAAACTCGGACAAAATAAATTTTTAAATAATGTTAAACATAATAGAACCCAAGACTGATCCTTGTGGAACACGAGAAAGTATTTTTTTTTTTTTAGTGTATACGGGAATTACATGCTTTAAATAAAATTGTAATTTTATGGTGTCTTTCCGGGTTTGAAAGGAACATGAATGAATCATTGTTCTTAGAATGCAACCATCAATGGTTTTTGGTGATTAAGAAGTGTTATTCATTCAAAATTATTTAATATGGAAGAAATGATATTATTTAGTTAATTCTTTCAATATTTCTGATACAAATAAAATCAATCGTTTTCGTTTCTTACCTTTGAAAATAGGTGATGATCTCCATGTGTGCGCTGCTCCTTGTCCCAAAAATTGACCAATTGATATTTCTAATAATATTGTTGGCAGGCCGACTAGAAAAAGTAGTACTAAATATGGTATTAAATATGCCAAACCATGTTGATCCAGTTCTCGGGGGAATCGAACAATATTGGCATAGGATACGTTGAGACAGATGCAAAGCACAAGACCTCGAAATACCGAGCATTTTGTCTAAAAAAAAAAGAAAACAAACTATTAATTAATAAATTTTGAATAATAAACTTTAGAAATATCGAAATTTTCTATTCTTATACAAAAATTAATTAAAAACTTAAAAATATGGAAAAATATATTTTCTGACTCAAAAGTTACTCGGCAATGAACTTAAACAACAATCTCAGCTTGCCAATGGTGGAGAATCTGCCGGAAGAATAAAGTATGATACTATACAATAAAAATAGTATGTCATCTGAATTCTAGGATAAACACTTTTTATCTATGCGAAAAAAATAATTGAATTAGCTTAGGAACGGTTTTTTAACAACTAATTTTTTTATAAAAAATTTTTAAATCAATAAACAAAAATTAATATACAAATTTTAATTTTAATATAAATTTAATTTTCTAAAATATTATCAACTTGATTTTTTTAATTCACATAACTTCACATAACTAGAATATGCAAGTTATTTAAAAATTTAGAAAATTGTATGAATGAAATAATTTAAAATCAAAAATAGCGTTTTAGGCGAGGTACTGTTAAAAAATACTCTCATTTTCTTTATTCTAAATTTGGCAGAGAAAAACAAATCATCGTTGAATTCGTTTTCGATAAAAAATTAGATTTTCTTCAACGGTTTTTTTTTTAAACATTTTTTAAAGGAATGTACCATATTATTAAAAAAAGTAAAATATTTTTTTTTTTAATATTCTAAAATGTATTTAAAAACCATTGAGTTACAAGAAAATAAATCGACTGGGTCGGTTTTGAAATACAGTAAAAAACATTGATTTTTTTAAACAAAATCCTTCTTTGGTAACTACACAATACTATTTGAGCTTTTGTAAAGGGTGTTTTTCTTAGACGTGTGGTTTTCAATCTGGCAATACTTTTTTCGGAGTTTGTGTTTTTGACAGCTGTCACTTGATTTATGCTCAGTTTGGTTTGCCATTTCATAATGAATAGACTTACTCCTGAACAACGTTGGCAAATGGTGCAAATTTATTACCAAAATAATGGCTCGGTTAGCGCGACGCATTGCGAAATATTCAATTTCTTGAAGAAAACTTTTTAGGAGGTTTGTATTTGGCAACCTGAAAAGTAGTCTTTGTAAAATTGCTCTGATTTTTACGGGCTAAAGTTTTATAATAACTAATTATTTGTATTTTGGTGAACTTTTTTTTGAATAAAAATGATTATTTTTATGTGAGCTATAGGTCTCACTAATTTCTATTTTTTCTCAATTGTGACTTTTCAAAAGTGTTAACGTTCTTTAGCACTTTTATATCATTTTTTTTTTTTTATTGACCAGTTAAATAAAAATATAAAATACAATTGTTGTTATCGCCCAGTTTACAGAGCTATGGTATATAATTGTAGCTACCTTACATCTGAAAAATTTTACGTTTACGTTTACGTTCTTATAGGCCCGAGGAAGGACGTAAACAAGATTGAAACGTATCGCAGTTAAGAATAAAATACACGACTAGGTCGCACGTACTGGTTCTTATTCTCAAGATGCTGAGGGTATAAGAAAATTATATGTAAAGACATGGAAATTATAAGAGAAAAATGTATAGCTAAAGAACTTCTTTGAGAGTTTGAGATGCAAAAAAAAACACCATCTTAAATCTTTATTGAATATGATTGTACAAACAAAAAAATTTTAAATCGATGAAGCGGTTTTCTTAAAAAATATTTTCTTATACAGGGTGGCGCACGAATCGTGCTACAAAAATAAAACGTAATAACTTTTTTTTGTGTGAGTAATCGGCTTATTTTTTTTTTTATTTTGTAGGTTACTATTTAGATTTATAAAAATGGATGCTTGGGATACGGAGAAAAGAATTTGGATAGTGCATCGGTACCATGCTTTGCAGTCCGTCATTTCCGTCCAAAGGGAATTTAGGCGGGAGTTTGGCGGTAATCCCCCGAGTAGATGGACCATTATGAGGTTTGTAAACATGTTTGCCGAATCTGGAAGCATCGCACGAAGGCCGTACCATCGAGATGCCAATGTTCGGGTTCAGGATACAATCGCAGCAGTAGCATCTGCAATACAGGCCAAGAAGACAACACATTGATCAATTGTTTGTTCATGTCTGATGAGGCCCATTTTGATCTTAACGGCAATGTAAACAAGCAAAATTGCCGTATATGGAATGAGTCTAATCCAGAAATGCTCCATGAGACGGAACTGCACCCAGAACGAGTCACTGTGTGGTGCGCAGTTTCATCAAGGTGTATTGTCGGGCCGTACTTCTTTGAAGAAAACGGTGTAACCGTTACTGTCAATGGGGACCGTTATTTAAAGATGTTGAAGGAGTTTTTCTACCCAGAACTGCGCCGAAGACGTATACCATTCAACAGCGTTTGGTTTCAGCAAGATGGAGCAACTGCACATATAGCCAGACCAGTTATGGCGGAGCTAAACAAAAAATTCGCAAACAAATTAATTTCTAGGAACTCCACTCTTCGCTGGCCCCCAAGGTCACCTGACCTGACTGCACCAGACTTCTTTTTATGGGGTTATGTCAAGCAAGAGGTGTATAAAACGAAGCCCAGGAATTTAACTGAATTAAAGCAGTCCATAACGACAATAATTGAGGCGATCCCAACTTCAACTCTTCAGGCCGCAATGAATAATTTTTTGATCAGGTGCCGCATATGCGTGGGAGAGCGTGGAGGTCATTTGCGGTCTATAATCTTTAAAAACAACTAACTATTTAAAATAAAATTTAATTTTCTAACCAATAAAAAAAAAAATGAAATACATCGATTAAAAAAAAAGTTATTTGAATTTCTTATTGTAGCACAATTGGTGCGCCACCCTGTATATAAAATTCCTAAAACATTTTTAAATTAAATTTTTGGTATGCAAATCCTTAGTATTTATTGTACATATAAAAACAAAATTTGAAAAAAATGTGTCACCCTGTTTTTGAAATATCGTTTTAAAAAAAAATTGAAACTTTTTTTAAAAAATCAAAAAATATTTTTTTGAAAATTTTGATATGCAATATTATTTAATCTTTTCTGAAATTTGTATGTAAAAAAAATGTATCTAAATCCGTTCAGTCGATAATGAGAAAATTCAAAATAAAAACCCACGTTCTATGACAGGTACTATTAATATAGTTGCTAAGTGCAAAATTTTATAACTTTTTGAAGATCGTATTAATTTTAGTATATGGAAAAAGTTTAATCAAAATCGTAGGAGTCATTTTTGAGAAAAAAATATTTTCCTTTCCGGTTTTTTTAACTGTTGTATGGAAGGTACCGTAATTTTTTTCATTTATGTAAATTGTTTTCTAAAAATAATTTAGGGAGTACTAAGAAAATATTAAATATCAAGTGTAAAAAACCTCGAATATACCATTTTCGAAATATTTGATTTTCAAAAAATATATATTTGATTTCTAAAAAATATTTATTTTTTTAAATTTAAGTACACAAAAACATGTATAACTTTTGCCTCTGTGTAAAAAAAAAAATACTGAAATCAGTCAAACCGTTTTGAATTCAAAAAATCGAAGATTAAAAAATGGTAGATACTATTAATAACCATTTTTTGAAAAATGGTTTTCCACTGAAAGGAAGAAAGCCTTTACTAAATAATAATTTATTGAATTTTTCAATAAATAAAAAAGTTGTCGAGCCGTTTATGAGACAGATACGATTACGTAAAATTTCTTTAAAAAACTTGCATGGCAGGTACCGTTATTTTAGATTCTAAAAAAAAATTAAAATGTGTGGGCATTATCGCCAAAAACTACTTTTTATTGATAGTTATGTTAAGAATATCAAAACCGTTGTATTGAAATTAAATTAAACATTTTTGCTTTTTACATAGAACTTGAAACCCAAGTTTAATTTTGAAATAATGCTGAAAATATTTTTTGTAAAAATTAAAAAAAAAATCAAAAAAATAAAAGTGCAAATGTTCCACATAGGAACTATAAATATAATAAGAATGAATACAAATATTTCACACGGAAGGCTGTTTTTTTTTAGGAGAGAGGGCGGCTGTGGTGTATCATACGAAAATAAAATGCGCAACTGTGTCGCACGTAATTGCTCTTATGTTCAAGGCGCTAAAGGCTTAAGAAAATTATTTGTAAGGACATGGAAGTTATTAGAGAAAAATGAATAGTTAAAAAGAGTTTGAAATGAAAAAAAAGAGCACCATCTTAATATTTGATTGAATATGATTGTATGGAAATTAAATTTAAAATTATTAGAGCGGTTTTTTTAAAAAATAATTGTTTATTCATCAAATTACTAAAAAAAATTCTTAGGAAAACTTTTGGTATGCAAATCGTAAGAATTTATAAATATACCTGTAAAAAATATTCAGTCCATTTATAAAATATCGTCTTTTCAAAAAAAAAAAATAGCTTTTTTTTAACAATTCAAACCTTTTTTTTTTGAAAATTTTGATATGCAATATTTTTAAGCCTTATTTAAAGTTTGTAAATAAAAAAATAATCCAGCTCTGTTCAGCCAATATGAGAAAGTTGAAAATTAAAAAAAAGGTTCCCTAAAAAGTACTACTAATAGTTGCTATTTGTAAATTTTAATATATTTGGTTGTATATCGGACTAATTTAAGTATACAGAAAAAGTTTAATAAAAATCGTATATGATCCGTTTAAATATAAATATTTTAAGGAATGTAAAAAACCTTTAAATACCGGGTATAAAAATAAAAATCGAACATGGTCGGTTTTCAAAATATTCTATTTTCAAAATAAAAATAATGTACGTTTTTTAAAAACCCAAACAATATTTTTTGAATATTTTGGTAAAAATAACTATTTATATTTAGAAGCTTCTTAAAAAGTATTGAAATAAAAACTTCCGTTTTAAGAAAATCAAAATAAAAAATGGTTCTTTGGGAAATACCATTAATGAAGTGAAAAATGGTTTCCCATCCAAAGGTAGCCTTTACTGAATTTATTTTTTGATTTTTTTAAGAAAAGTTGTGGAGCCGTTTTTGAGAAAAACAATTTATTATAAAATTGCTCAGAAATTGTATTTTTACCTATGTGCAGAGTAACCAAAACCAAGATTTAAGAAAATCAATCTAGCCGAACAGTAGCCGAACAGTCTGATCAAAATCTCGCGCTCAATTTATTTTTTACGAATGCTGAATCAAATGAACAGTTTTAAGTACCATACCAAAAGCATTTCTCAATAAATTACAAAAATTGTCAGTCTGTCAAAAGTGGCAGGGGTACGATATGCTGCACACCAAGATCTTAAATAACAAAATCTCGCATTTTTTTCAAATCTCTCGAATAACTTCTTTTCCTCGTGATAAAAATCTTGTTTTTCATAATCTCGCAATTACAAAATCTCGCTTAAACAATTTCGCATTTATATCTCGCAAAGAAAATCTCGAAAATTTCAACCAAAATCTAGCAAATATAACAATAATTTTTGCCAGTTTAAAAATGTAACCAAACACAAATTTCTAAAAAAAAAATGAATACGTTAGAAAAAAATGTATTTCTTAATTTTGGTAAATTAAGTAAATTTTATGTTTAAGCAAGCAACATGTATTTAGCAGTGCTTCGCAAGTATTCAATTTTTGCCACGCGAAGTATTTTGTAATGTTACGTTTTTCCAAAACTTAATTAAACTTTATTTAACTAGCGAGATATTATTTTGTGGGATTTCATAATTTCGAGATAATGAAGTTTCGAATGCGAAATTTTTATTAACGAGATTTCGCTACGCAACCCGTCAAATATGTGGAAAATTTTGGTGGCAACCGTTGGAAAGAATTTTTCTCTATACATTTGATATCTAACCAACGTTTATCTGGTATTTGACAGACCAAAGAATTTCTACCCAAAAAAATTTGTTCGGCAGAATTTTTCAGGAAGTGGAAATATTTAAATCGCTGCGCTGATGAGCCCTCTTTTCTGCCCAAAACAACACAATTTTCTAAAAGTGGAACAGGGATTGGGAAAAAATTTGAGTAACATTGGCCGTTTTAGTCAATGTGAAGAACAAAAAGCTAATTTTAGTTAGTAAAAAACAACTACGTACAAAGACTCTCAAAACTATCTTTTTAACTTCCTAACATTGGAAGTAATTGTAATTGGTTCGATTTCTCGAAACGATAATTTTGACATATATTCCCTTTTCGAGCTCCCTAGAATCGGAATCCATCATTATTATTAGGTTTAGGTTTAGGTTAGAATTATTATAGAGATATCTGTGTTGGTACGTACGTTCGTACGTTGAAACATTTGTACGTTCATACGTTCTTTGGCTTTTTTTCGTTCATCATATTTTTTTCTCATGGTTTGTTTATCTTCAAAAACAATTATCTTTGAAAAAAAGACGTAAGCAAGTAAAATTAGCAATATAAGCAAAATTCCTGAACATGATCAAAATAGTGTGTCTAATAATCACTAGTAAATAAGTAACTTGCTTCTAGTTAGTTTTGACTAATATTTTCATTAAGATTGTGCAACACTCCACACACCTTATGCGACAAAGAAGTTGTTCCGAAACAATTTTATAAGGGGTTTTTCAAACGGGACGCCACAAGAGTAGAGCGACAGGGACAGCAAACGACGCCATATTTCTTGCCGTTCTTTTGACATTTCTCTCTAATAAGGTTTGCCATATCATGATGGAAAGATATACTAGCCAACAACGAGTCGAAATTATTAAAATTTACCACCGAAATTCGGAGTCAGTGGCCTCAACGTTAAGAGCGCTACTTCCAATTTATGGTCGTCATAATCGTCCTAGCAGATCAACAATTGAGCGTCTAGTGGAAAAATTTGAATCCACAGGCAGAGTACAAAATATTCCCGTACCAGTGAGAATATTGCTGCCGCTAGGCTTCAGTTGCAGAAAGCCCAAATGTGTCTCTCACACGTCGTTCTCAAGCGTTGGGCATCTCTGTGACGTCATCGTGGCGAATTTTGCGAAAAGATCTTGGCCTACATACTTATTAAATACAAGATTAAATTGACGCAAGAACTGAGGCCGCTTGACCACCAGAAGCGTCGTATGTTCGTGAATTGGGCTGAGCAACAACTTGAAAATGATTCGGATTTTCATCGAAAAATCATCTTCAGCGATGAGGCTCATTTCTGGGTGAATGGCTTCGTCAATAAACAAAATATGCGGTATTGGTCAGACAGCAATCCACACGTACTCCATGAGTCATCATTGCATCCCGAAAAAATTACGGTTTGGTGTGGTTTATGGGCCGGCGGCGTCATTGGGCCGTACTTCTTCCGTGATGATCAAGACCGGTACGTTACTGTGAATGAGGATCACTACCGTTCAATGATAACAAAAAATTTTTGGCCCTAATTGGATGATATGGAGTTGGAGGACATTTGGTTCCAACAGGACGGCGCCACAAGCCACACAGCGAATGTCACAATCAATTTATTGGAAACCAAGTTTGGAGAACGTGTTATCTCACGAAATGGTCCAGTCGCTTAGCCGCCGCGGTCGTGTGATTTGACGCCGTTAGACTATTTCCTGTGGGACTACGTCAAGTCTATGGTCTATGCCAACAAGCCAGCGACGATTGATGAACTTCGTGATGATGAACGTGAAATTGCAGCAGTATCGGCCGATTAATGCTTGAAAACCGTCGAAAATGGGGTTCAGCGTCTGGATTTCTGCAAGCGTGCCCGTGGTGGCCATGCAAAAGAAATCGAGTTCCATACATAATGCCATCAAACGTACTTTCACAGGAATAAAGACTTTCATTGATATCCAAAACCGTTTTCGTTTTATTTTAAAAAAAAACTTTTGTAGCGCTCTTATTGAACAACCCGATATTTTCGTTAAATATCGTCATATAGTTTTTTTACCGAGCAAATTGCGGAGTAGCTTTATTTTCTTCACTGCTATATGTTTTCGGCGGTGCTGAATCCAAATCTGATTTTTTCCGAAGACTCACATCTAAGTAATGATTTCTCGAGTATGATTCAAGGTATTAGGAAGATTCAAGAAGAGTTTCGAAGAGAAATGTTCATACTTCAGAATGATTATAATTTTTTTTTTGAAAAATATTACCTCCAGTAATAATATAACCCCAATCATGCATCAAAAACGCAATTTTTTCAAAACTTTATTTTCTGAGATCAGATTAGAATTCAGCAAATCAAAAACTATCAGAAAAATATATTTTGGTTTATGCTAGGGAAAAAAATTAAAAATTTGTAGTTAGTTAGTGTCTCCGAGTAGATTTCGGAAATAGTAAAAATACATCAATTTTCAACTAGCGCTTGAGTCTAAATAGGTTTTCACTGAAAAAAAAACCTTAAACAGGGATTTGTTGGAAATTATGTCTACTTTAAATTGTAACCTTGATGAAGTCCACGAATAATTTAAAGTCTTCGATCCATAAGTGAAAAACTTCCAACAAATTGGCTGGACCAATAAGAAAGGGACTTTGGGTTCACTTTATTCATCGAAAATCCGCAACATTTTGGGCCAATAGATTGTGTGATTAAAATAACTGCAGTCAATTTTTGTTATCATTTTCAAATGTGTCAACTTCTTACCTGGACAACAATACAGATAATATTTGATTCAACCCGTCACGCGTCGTCGTTTTATTCTCAAAATCAAAACCTGACCTACAGAATAAAGCAATAATTTTTTGTAGGTGTTTAAAATTTCAAGGTTATTTTCATTTGCATTTAGAATGGTCACTGGTCACTAAAAAAATATATTTGTTGATACATATCTGATATAGCCTACTTGCATTTAGAGCTTAATTAAAAAAAAAACCCAAATTCATTATTACAAATAGCCATTGTCCAAATTAGTTGTATCAAGGTTGACAATCACATCACACACGACAATAAGAAACTCTAAATTTACATTTTCTTTTTATATACCTACTTGATTGAACAATAAAAAAAAAATGGTAATTCAACAGTAACAATAACAACAAAAAAAAGCTAAATATCCCACCTACTGAAAAAAAAAGAAAAGAATAATAAATAATACATAAATAAATAATGAATTAACTACATACGTCACAAAAACACCTTTTAAGTTATTTTCATAACTTTTTTTTCTTATTTCACTGTCTCGAAACGGAATACGAGTATATCCCACACAAATCATGTTCAAATAAATTAAAAATCTATTTTAAAAAAACTTATGTACATTTGTTTTTTTTTTTTGATAAACAAACAATTTTAATAAGCCACTTATAGATATCACACTTAAATGTGGTCAATTTTATACAAAAGCTATCAATTAGCATCTATTATTACAGTAGTTCGAGATAGTTAAATATTTTTTTATTTTTTCAATTTTTCATTGAAAGTAAAAGTAAAATCTATTTATGCAAAATGTACCTACAAAGTATTATTTGTTTTAATATTATGTCTACAAAAAAAAAATCATATGAAGAAAGCGAAACATTGATCGATTAAAATTAAAAAAAAAAAGAATAAGGTTCATTAAGCACACAACTTTGTAAAAGCGCCAACACATCACAACAAAAACGTTTAATAATAATTTTCAAACCGCTACAATTATTGGAAAATTTGCATACATATATGTTTATTCCACTAAACAGCACTCTGATACAGTATATGTATACAATTTGTTTTTTTTTTTTTTGTGGTATCATCTAAAAAACTTGCACTGCAGATTGCAATAAAAAAAAAATAAAACACAAAGAAACCGCAAAACAAACAAATAATTTTTACCCAAGTTCGACAAACTCAAAACTAATGACTTCATCAATCGCTCAAGTCAATGAACAGTGAACACATTATTCATCATCTTCATCATCATCATCACTTACTTTGGCAAAACAAAATTTGAAGACACACCATAAACTCTCAAATTACCAAGGACTATGCCAATGAAGAATGTTTTGAAAGGTTTAACTTTTAACACTTTGAGTTGATACTTACTTTTCCATAGTATCTAAATGGCACATCCTCGTGAACGACATAAAGATAATCTGCTAAATACTTTGCTGTCGGTATTTCCATCTTGGGGCAAATCTTGCAACGCTTATATGGATAGCAGAACTTTTCATTTTCTTGCATTTAGTGGTGAGTTTGTTGGCCGTTGAATTTCTTAGATGTCGCGTAGATACAAAAATATGACACAAGGCAATCAACGAGGTGACAATATTTGGTTACAAATTTATGTATTTATCGATTGATTGTGAATCAACAATCAATGAAAAAAAAAAAACAAACTGATGTACACACAATGCTCACATAATGTTTCAGAGATACTTTTTCTATTTGTCAACCTCTGCCGACGATGGAGAAGAAGACTTGGGAGGTTTTTTTTTTTGTGATCGATTTCACCCGAGCTAATGCTAAATGCAAAATTTTGTGGAGACGCTTCAATAACTTTAGCGAAAATTAGTGAGTATATTCACATTTGGGGGGAGGGAATTTTTTATTTTGTCACTTCATCTGCAAAAATTTGCACGTTTTGCAATTTAAAATCATTTTTTTAATTTGTTTTCTTTTGATTGATCAAAATTCTACCGGAAACTTAGGAACCATTATAAATAAATTAACTAACAGTAACCCACTCATTTGGACACTCCAAAAATTGAACCCAATCTGTCAGCAAAATTTCGGACTGACATCGAACGATTGCGAGTACCGACGGACGACGACAGAGACAATGACGTTTACACTTTTGGCCTCTGGCTTACACTGTGAAAAACTTAAAGTACACCCAGGCTTGAACATATATCTTCACAAAGCTGCTGACTTAGTTATGTTTGATTTGTGATTGCGACAAAATTCTTTAATCAATTCCGAATCCAAAAACCCCCTTGGGCAAATATATAAATAGATATAGATAGATGTAAGACCGTTAATCAAACTATAATGTAAGTCACTTATGCGGTTTTGGGCGACAAATAAACGTAATGTAGGTACAAAATACAACAACAACAACAAAAAAAGTATCCGCCGCACAAGACAACCGAGAAAACTTCAGTTATGGCAAGCGGTCTTATTAATGCAAAACGAAAGACTAAACTTGCCTTCGAAAAATTTATATCTAAAATCCATGCTTGGAGATTTGAAGTAGGTACCTCGTACCTCTACCTAAAAGAGTGTTCCCCGAATGTTGATGGTTGGTTGTGAACGTGGATGGATGGGTGGGAAACACTGGTGTTGGGAAGTTTTACTACTTGTTGTATGCATTCGTTTTTTTTTTTTTTGTTACGTTTGAGTGAGTTCCTTCACCAAGCACTTTGGTTCCCCTGGAACATCATCATCACAATAATAAATAAAGAAATAAAAAAAGAGCACAAAGCCATCAGTTTTGTCCGATTATTTCAAGCGGGGGTGCTCGCTTAGGTTTTAACAGTGAGATGTTCTATATAATTTTATTTTATTTTTTTTTATTATTTATATTAAAAAGGCAAGGTGCAACACAATGATTACAGTTTGAAAAAAGACAGCAGCACTTTGTGAAAAAAAAAAAAACAATTAAAAAAAAAATATAATTTTATGTTCTAGGTTCTTTTCTGAGTTTTAATTTTCTTTCCCTTTTGATGGGGGAGTTCCGCTTTAGAGAATTCATTATGAGCCGTGAATGCATTTTGGTTTATGATAATGCATTGAAATTTTATTTTTGTTAATCTTTTGTAAAATAAAAGGGCTCTGAAATTTATAAGTGAAACAAAAAAAAACTAAAAGAAAAATTTTATTTTGATAGCAATTATACTGAAAATTGTTTTAGTTGAAAGCAATTTCTGGACCTGTCAAATTGCTGAAGATATTAATCAAAGCATTTTCAGACGTTAAATGCTCTGACTCGTGATTCACACTTTCTGTTTTCTAAAAGGAAAACAAATATTTTTTGTCTCAGGGGTAGGTACTGTCCCTTGTGAGGAAGTGACAGAGGAATGGTTATGAGTTTTAAGTCACTGGGGACTAGGTCATGGTTCTTGACCACTCGTGACCTGTTAAGATACAAAATTTGTCAAATATCATACATAAATACATACATCCGTTACTGATGAAAAACCTGCAACTAGGATACAAATATTTGATATTGACAATTCCATTTTACACTAAAAGCCACCCATGGGATTTATTGAAATAATAATCATCTTGTTTTTATTCCACGTTGTCAAAAAATCCTTGCCTATACTCCTATACCTTACAACTAGTGTGGTGCAATCCAGGTTTTATGTAGAAGTTTTTTGGGCTAAAAACAAACAGCTAAAATTGTTATTTTACTCTAGGGTTCTCCACCGTTGGGCAACCTTAAGAATTAAGACACTCATTCTCCAATCAATAATCTAAAGAATAACAATCAAACAAACAGAAAAAGTTCGTTTGAGTTCCTTTCACATGAGTTGCGAACTGCGAATGCGAAGACTAATGTTTATGTAATTCCAAGGACAAATATCAACAAATTCTTGTTTTTACTTACTTTTCGACAAACTGAAAAAAAGGAAAACACGGCTTAAGTATATTATTTTTACACGAAATATTCTTTGCGAATTGTCTAACATTTATTCACAATCCATAATATCAGGGGGCCGATTTTGGTTCCATGAAAAAGTGAATCAAAAAACATTTCATGCTTTCACACTAATTCCGATTCTCATTCTGTGCAAATGTGAAACCAAACATCAAAAACTTTCATATGAATAATTTTCTTTCACGCCGTCAGTTGGGAGTGAGTATCCAAACGTGACTACGAACAAACATAGTCAAATTCAATCATATCTCTTTCTCTGTCAAATCCATAAAGAAAAAAGTTTTTCCATCTCATGCATTTCTCTGTTCTCTTTAAAAACATAGGAAAATTGAGAGAATCATGCAGTTTTCAGGAGAAATGGTAAGGTGGTTCGATCATCGATAATATAGTTTTCATTCACAAAACCAGAATCGTGCTAAATTGTGCTAAATGAATCGAAAAGTGAAAGCAATGCTCGGCCGCGAATGTGAAAACTATTTAGTCGATTCACTTTTTCATAGAATCAGAATAGGCCCCCAGGACGCATTCCACATACTCGTACTTATATCTGCTAATAAAAAATTCTCTCGAATTTACCCTCAAATTTTTTTAGCACTCATTTTACTGGTTTATTTTGTATGACAATTCGCGTCTGTTGGCATTAACTCACGTCCACGTAAAAGAAATATCAAAATTCGAGACCACTACTAGCACCCAGAGCCGGCCCGAGATAAATTAGGGCCCTGCACAAGCTTCATCATTACCATCCCTCAGTTAAGGTTATTGGTGGAAGAAGTCATTTTCTCATTATCCAAGATGTAGATTTTGCAATAACTTTTTTTTACGATCAATAAAAATAAATAGGATTTTTATTAAAATCTGGGAAATCGAATATTTTACACAATAATAAAAGTAATTAAAGAAAATTAAATAATTCTAAACTAAAGTCAAAAAACATATCACAAAAATATGTGAAGTGAAAAAAAAATTGCTTAAGTATAAAGTAAGTTAGCTTGTCCGGCCCTGCTAGCCGTTTTCTGAACTCAGCAGTGGAACACATTAGTAGTCCCGGGTGGATGTTTTCTTTTATATTGATTTGAAATGCCTTGCATATGAGCTGCGAATTGTGAATGGTGGAGAATTTTTTCATTTCTTTCACATAAGTGGTCACAGACAGACGGGAATTGTCATGAAAAAATAAGCCAATAATATGGGTGCTGAGCAGGCTTGCCAGATTGGGGTATCTAGCGAAAATGGGGCTATCTTTTTTCCAAAATTGCCGACAGCAATTTTAGTATGGCAGCCCACTTATAGTTAGGCTATAAATAGCCCAAACATAGTCTTGAGCGATATTTTTTTTCATATAAATAAATCATATTAAAAACTACTTTTCTCCTCTTTAAAATATCCTTAAAGTATTCCACAATTTGGCACCACTGCTTATTCGCTGAACATACTCATTGATTTTGACTTTTCAAATAAACCGAAATAATCTTCACTTTGATAATATCAATCAGTTTAATTGTTGTTCCCAGAAATCCCATTTTTAGAAAGAAAATTTTTTAGTATTGAGCTACTATTTGGGCTACTTTTTCGACTCCGATTTTGGGCCACAAAATTTTTCAAATTGGGCTATTGCACTATTTCAAGACATGGCAACCCTGGAGTAAATTTTTTTCATTCCCAGATCTTTGGAATGCGTCCTGATGTTGTGAATTGCGTTGTAAATAGTGTTTGACAGTCTGCAGAAAATATTTTGTTGATCGCTTTGAATATATAAAAATAAAAATTTTACAATTTAAACTAATTTTTGGCAGTGTTTTTTTTTTTAAACTGTAGATAGGACCGTTTATTCAATTTGTCAAAAAGTAAAAACAAGACAATTTGTTGATATTTTTTGTGCTCCGAATTGCCTTAGCAAATTTATTCACATTCGAAAATCGTAGAAAAATTAAATATAAAAATTAATAATAGGAGCACATGTTTAAACGGTTTTCGATAAGAGTAAGTAAAAGTAGTTCTAGAGTTAATTTTGGATGCTAAATTCAAATCTTTTAACTGTTGTCAGCCATCAACTCAAATTTTCTATATAATTCCATTCAAAAATAAGAAAGAAAAAATTAAAAATAAGAACAAAGTAACGATTTTTCGGTGAGTAAATGAGATATTCGGAAGATTTTGTTGAATTTTGGAGAAGATCTTTGAGGAATCACTTCAAATGTTTGTTGAGATCAGAACTATTTCAAAGGCCCAAGCAAATAGGAAAGAAAATTGTTTAGCTCTAAAAATAATGGTATTTGCCATACAACCGTTAAGGCGAAGCTTTTTTATCTCAGAAACGACTTGAACCATTTTGATAAAAAAAAATCAGTACATTACTGTTTAGGTAAGGTGTACTTTTTGGCAAAAAAATATACAAGAAACTGTTATTAACAGTACCTGCCCTAAAATAGTATTTTTGATTTTCTATTTCTTAATTAATGGCGCAATTAATTTCAATGAAAACATTTTATGCAAACGCGCCTTTAAATTGTCAATATAATTACATATGGTAGTACCTAGTGGCATGATTGTTAGTGCGTAGCCAAAGGTCTGGTTCGATATCCAGCCACAGCCACTGCCACCGATTTTTTTTATCGAAATCGTTGCAGCCGTTTTTGAGATAAATAACCTTTTTTAACGGTTGTATGGCAAGTACCGTTATTTTTGGAGCTAATAAAATTTCTAATTCCCCTCTAGAGAGTTACAAGACATTCATTTAGTTCAAAATTTGAAGAAAATCGCTCAGTGGCTTAGGTTGTGTGTAGATAGAGGCACAGAAAGACTGACAGAATTGTGTCGAGTTCTCTATCATCGTAATCTCATTTTTGATTGTTATCACAATTCTTTTTTGTTTTTGCACATAGCCAAAACTTGCCCTATAGTACCTATATCGCTAGTAAAATTTTACCAAAAACTGACTGTTATTAACGGTACCTGCTATATAACGGATTTTTTTGATTTTCTATTTTCTTATTAACAGCTCAAATGATTTCCGTAAAATTTTGTATGCAATAGCTTCTTTGAAGTGTCAGTGCATATCAAAATTTTGGATTTTTAACAAACATATATTCAAATATTTGCTTGAAAATTCAATTTGTATCTCTTTTGCATTTAGCATACATGTGTTAATAAATGTATTTTAATATACACCTAATCAAAATTGGCATACCAAAACTTTTTTTTTTTAAATGTTATCAAAACATAATTCATTCTATTTTCAAGTAGTCAAATGGCATACCTACATGCTTTTTAACTCTAAGCTATTTTACTAGAACGATATATATAATTGTTTTTTTTTTTTATAATTACTTGCATATTTTAGAGGTTCTTAATTCCGAGTAACTTGAACATAATAGCAAGAACGTCTGATCCAGTAATGCATTTTACTTTTTTCTATTTTAAATTGCGTTATATTTAGGTATACAAGCTATTATGACAAGTTATGCATTCGTTTAAAAAAATGAACTCGAGATTTTAACGAAGCAGAACTGTTTACTTCCGCCAGAAATTTTGATTAGGCTTGTCTTTAACAATGATAGAGAAAGACGGAAAAAGGTCTCACAATTCTGTCTGTCTGTTTGGCTACAGCCTGAACGGGTGGATCGATTTTCTTAAAACTTGGTAGATAGTGGCTTTTGGTGTACCGCAAAAATATTGGTAGCTCGATACATTATTTAATCTATTTTACCAAATATTAGTTTTCGTAAAAACAGCTCTACAACTTTTCTTATATTCAATTCAATACATTTTTATAAGAAAATATTTTTCAAGAGGAACCATATTTTTGATTATTTTTATTTTCTTCTAAATGGTATTTCTGATCTTAATATTTTTTATATAAGCTTCTGAAAATTATATGAGTAATTAGATTGTTTTACCAAAATTTTTAATTTTTTTGGGATTTTTTTAAAAAAATTCAAACGATTTTTTTTTTTTTTTTTTAAATTCAAATATTTTGAAAACTAAATGTTCGATTTTCTTCAAACTCGGTATTTACAGATTTTTTTTAGCAATCTCTAAAATATTTTAAATATTTAAGGCAAAAAAATTATAAAAATAATTAAAATTTATCAATTTTTAATAGTACTTCTTAAAGACCGAATTTTTTAATTTTAAATTTTCTCACTACCAGCTTAACGGATTTAGATAAAATTTTATCTTAAGACGATCTTAAAAGCTTCATTTTAAAATTGAAATTATTAAAAATGTATCTATCGTACCATAGCAGTTAGAACCACTTAGCATAATTCGGCTCTAAAAGTAATTTTTTGTTGCCAGAAACTGTAAACCATTAATTGTTTCTGAATTTGGAAACTACTGTTATCATAACTCTGAGCGCTTTTTTGTGTCGTTTCAATACTCAATAATGTGTGTTTATTTACTTTGAATGTCTATGATTTTAAGTCCAAACTTGTGTCAAAATTTTTGTATGCATGAACTTTGACAGAACTTTGGACTAAAATGCGTAGAAACGCACAGAAAATCACAAAAATTCAAAGTAAAGGAACATACCTTGATACTAGTAATAACAAACTCAGTTGATCATTACTAGAAGAACAATATTTTTTATGCAACTGAACATGAGAAATATTAGTATCTAACGTCAGATAAAATTTCAAGCCTTTGAAAGTCTATGTCACACCCGTTACAGGTTTGGCATATCAAAACTTATTCAATTAGTTTTTCATTTATTTCATCTAACCATCTTACCTTATAATACTTAACAATTTTTCTTTGAACAAGTTTCTATTTGAAGAATTAAAAAAATCTATAAAACTCTCTACAGAATTTGCTTTTCTTAAACATCTTGTAAGAAGCTCATTTAGCCCATAATTCATACTATGAAAGGGTTCACAGAAAATATATCTTATTCTTAAGTTTCTTGAGGGAGCATAGATCTTAACTAAAGCTAAAAGAAAGGGACAGTTGATGTGATTATATAATAGGTCTCTTACAAATATTATTGCGGAATATTTACGGCGATTAGCCAGGTTTTTTAGATCAATAAGTTGGCATCGCGAATCATATGAGGGCATTCGAATATTCCAATGTAAACGATAAACAACAAGTCTAGTGAAGCGTTTTTGAATATTTTCAATTCTTAAGGAACTATTTAAATAGAAAGGGCTCCATATCACCGAGCAATATTCCAAAACAGACCGAACATTAAGCTATGTTAAGCGATTTGAGAGCATACGGATCGGTGAACTCTTTTGAATTCCGCGATATAAATCCTTGCATTGAGTTTGCTTTCGCAACAATATTTTCTGTCAAATAAAACCCATAGATCCTTCTTTTCAAAAATTCTCGCAAGAGGTGCATTATCAATCCTATAATTGAAAAAGATAGGAGACTGATAACGATAAAAAGACATTATTTGACATTTTGAAACATTTAAAAATAATAGATTTTGCTTACACCATTGATCATGTCGATTAAGATCTTCTTGGAGAAGTAAACAATTGGAAATAGATTTAATACGACAAAAGATTTTCAAATCATCAGCTTTTCGGTTTTTCGGAGTTGATAATACGAAGAGGTATATCATTTATAAGAATTAGAAATAAGAGTGGGCCAAGATGGCTTCCTTGGGGAACTCCTGAGGGAACCTGAATTTGATGGGATTTGATATTATTAATATTAACAAATTGACTGTGATCACATAGATAGGATTGAAACCATTTCAAGAGATTCGAGTGGATACCCAACTCTTCTAACTTTTTTATTAAAATTTCATTCTATTTTTCAACTCATTTTCAGTTTTTTTGATTCTAGATATGAAACTCACGATCTAAGAAAATCTTCTCTACGTGAGAATTTAATCGGTCTTAAGCGATAGTTTCCTACTCAAAAGGACAATGGAAAAAGTCTCATTGAAGTGGGAATTCTATTCACTTTTATGTCACTTTTCAGAACATAAGAACAAGTACGTGGGACCCAATCATGCATTTTTTATTTATTTTCTTAGTCTAAACTACACACTCCAGCTTTTGTTATTTTTCTTTGCAGTTGACCCTGTTTATCTACCAAAAAGAAAACATTTCCCTTAACTTAAACTTAAAAACTTAAGATGGTGGCCAACGCAAAAGGGTTAGAAGGCCAAAAACTTTTTTTAACCCTTATTATGAAGCCCGCTATAGGTAATACTAAAATCCCTATCTTATTTGATTATTATTATTTTCCACAAACAAAATCTTTCACTAAACGTTCGTTTATAATTTTCTATTACTACATTTCAAACAATAATTAAATGTAACTGAATATAGTTTTGAACAAATAGAATGCATGAAAAAATAAATTTCAATCTTCTTTCCTTTTTTTAGCAACAAACAATTATACTCAACTGTTATTTTTGGGAATTACCTACATAAAAAAAAAAATCATAACATTTCTTTAGGTCTTACAGTGTTCATAAATAGAAAATCACTTCGCACTTATACAACAAGAAACGAAGTGCGAAAAGCTTAATCGTGCTTAATAAAAGAAGTAGTGAATAACTATTATAGTGTAACTATAGCTATGTACTTATGTATCTACTCTTATAAGGTTTATAGGGTTTTCTTACTCTCAAATCGTATAAAATACTTTCTGTTAATTTATTTTCCCTTCTTCATCATCATTGCTACCTGACTACCTGTGTTATAAGAAATTTAAAAATTTAGGCGCATTATGGTATAAGACATTCATTGTGAATGTGATAGCCATTTGTTATTAGTAATAATTCTCAACAAGAAATACGTCGCATGAATGCTTAATGAGTTTTTTACACTTGCAATAACAACAATAAAAAAAAACAAAGCATTATAGATATGGCATTTGATTTGAGTAATCAAGCCAAGCTTAGGTTCTTTAATGACATTCATTATTATTTGATGACCTAATCCCAGATTCAAAATGGTGCTCATCACCCTTTTCTTACCTTCGAAATCATAAATGGGCAAATACACAATCACCTTGAGTTGTGAAGTTAAATATTGGAATTGAAAAAAAAATAAGAAAATAACCGTCAGCATGAAAGCAAATAATTTTATAATGGTAGGAGAAGTCTAGCCAACATTTGTTCGCGCGTTGTTGAAGAGAACTTATTCAAATTTCTAACATTTATATGGTTGATTTGTTGTGAATGAAAAAAAAAATGTTCTCATCACTTTTATATCATTTCTCAGAAAATCAAAATGACAAAAAGTCAAACTGTGAATTTACATGTGATTTCAGGAAAAAGATAGTTTTTGCAGTGCCATTTTGTGTGTTCATTTTTTATTCAAACTCACCTTGTAAATGTTTAATGTAAAATAAAAATTTAAAGGAAAAACCTGCATTCTAAGATTAAAGACAAAAAGTGAAAAATGTTAACATTCCCTTTTGAAGAGTCACCCATCGCCATCATGTGTATGGTATGCCAAAGTCAACATCATTAAGATAATTAATTGTTTCTATGACATGACAAATTTTTGCATTTGTGAATATTATTGGCATTATGCTTGTCTCAAAGCTTACAGCTTAATTAACTCGTCCAAGTTTGCCTTAACTTACAAACTTACATACCTATTTAATTCTTAAAATATTTTTAAAGAAAAATAAATTTTCAATCCATTTCTGATCAAATCTCAAAAAAAAATACATTTACTTTCAGATGTGTACTGGATGGATTTAAAAAAAAGTCATCTTGGATGAACCTAAATCGACTCTTAATGTAAGTAAAAAAATTCCCAATTTTTTTCAGATTTTTATTTTCAACCCAGTCGCGGTAGGTATGGGTTAATTTAATTTTCCTTTATTTTTTTTTCCATACTAGGTGATTCACGTCAGATCTCCAAAAAATTCAGTGCATGTAGGTTGGAACTTGACACGAAAAAAAAATCCCACATGAGGGAGTAATATATCCTTACATTTAATAGAAAAAAAATTATTACAAAAAAAATCATTGGCAATACTTACAGTATTGTTTTATAGTTTTTGGAAAGCCAAAAGTTTATTCCTATGATTCATTCTTTTGATAAATCGATTTAGCAAAAATTGTTTTCAATTTTGAAAAAAGAATTTTTTTTCAATTTTTTTTTTTCCAAAACTCTTCTTCAAAAAACTTTACTAGAAAATTAAGCATAAGAATATACTTTTGGCGTTCCAAAAAAATACAAATGAAAACTGTAAGCGTTGCCGTTGTTTTTCAATAAAAAATTTTCTATTTAATGAATTTTTTTTATAAAATTGCCCCTTGCTCTTAATTTTTGGGCAGATTTTACGCAAATCACCTAGTATGCAATTAAAATAAAATGCACGACTGGGTTGCAAGTACTTGCTCTTATGTTCAAGGCGCTGGCTGAGGGTTTAAGGAAATTATATGTAAGGACATGGAAATTATGAGAGAAAAATGTTTAAAAGCATAAAAAATCTTCGTTGAGAGTGTGAGATGAGAAACAAGAACGCCATCTTAATTCTTTATTGAAGTCTGGACAAAAAAATATTTAAATCGATGGAGCAGTTTTCTTAAAAAATAATTTTTACATATAAGGTTCCTAAAACATTTTTAAGGAAAACTTAAGTACCTATGTATTTATAAACATATAAAAATAACATTTTATCAAAATTTGTCTACCCATTTTTGAAATATCGAATTTTCCAAAAAAAAAATTGAAACTTTTTTCAAAAATTCAACAAAAAAAATTTTAATATGCAAAATTATTAAATCTTATCTGAAATTTGTATATAAGAAAATGTATCTAAATCCATTTAGCCGATAGTGAGATTAATATTTAATACAGGGTGGCGCACGAATCGTGCTACAAAAATAAAACGTAATAACTTTTTTTCTGTGTGAGTAATCGGCTTATTTTTTTTTTTTATTTTGTAGGTTACTATTTAGATTTATAAAAATGGATGCTTGGGATACGGAGAAAAGAATTTGGATAGTGCAACGGTACCATGCTTTGCAGTCCGTCATTTCCGTCCAAAGGGAATTTAGGCGGGAGTTTGGCGGTAATCCCCCGAGTAGATGGACCATTATGAGGTTTGTAAACATGTTTGCCGAATCTGGAAGCATCGCACGAAGGCCGTACCATCGAGATGCCAATGTTCGGGTTCAGGATACAATCGCAGCAGTAGCATTGGCAATACAGGCCAATCCGAGCGTTTCGACCCGAAACTTATCGGGGCAAATTGGAGTTAGTAGACGGTCATTACAACGGATACTTCATGACGATTTAAACTTGTTTCCGTACAAAGTCCAAATTACTAGCAAGTTAAACCCTCAGGATTTGCCTGTTCGCCTGGAATTTTGCCAAAAAATGATATCAATGGCCGAAGAAGACAACACATTGATCAATTGTTTGTTCATGTCTGATGAGGCCCATTTTGATCTTAACGGCAATCTAAACAAGCAAAATTGCCGTATATGGAATGAGTCTAATCCAGAAATGCTCCATGAGACGGAACTGCACCCAGAACGAGTCACTGTGTGGTGCGCAGTTTCATCAAGGTGTATTGTCGGGCCGTACTTCTTTGAAGAAAACGGTGTAACCGTTACTGTCAATGGGGACCGTTATTTAAAGATGTTGAAGGAGTTTTTTTACCCAGAACTGCGCCGAAGACGTATACCATTCAACAGCGTTTGGTTTCAGCAAGATGGAGCAACTGCACATATAGCCAGACCAGTTATGGCGGAGCTAAACAAAAAATTCGCAAACAAATTAATTTCTAGGAACTCCACTCTTCGCTGGCCCCCAAGGTCACCTGACCTGACTGCTACAGACTTCTTTTTATGGGGTTATGTCAAGCAAGAGGTGTATAAAACGAAGCCCAGGAATTTAACTGAATTAAAGCAGTCCATAACGACAATAATTGAGGCGATCCCAACTTCAACTCTTCACGCCGCAATGAATAATTTTTTGATCAGGTGCCGCATATGCGTGGGAGAGGGTGGAGGTCATTTGCGATCTATAATCTTTAAAAACAACTAACTATTTAAAATAAAATTTAATTTTCTAACCAATAAAAAAAAAATAAATGAAATACATCGATTAAAAAAAAAGTTATTTGAATTTCTTATTGTAGCACAATTGGTGCGCCACCCTGTATATGGAAAAAGATTAATCAAAACCGTATGAGTCATTTTTGAGAACAAAAATATTTTCCCTTTTGGTTTTTAAACTTTTGAATGGAAGGTATCGTTATTTTTTGATATCAGTAAAATTTTTTTCTAAAAATATTTTAGAAGTACTAAGAAACTCGAGCTTAGAAAAAAAACGATCATATCGTTTTCGAAGTATTTGATTTTCAAAAAAAATTGAAACATTTTTTAAAAATCCAAAAAATATTCTTTTCTTAAACACAAAAATTTTTATAGTTTTTGGAAGCCATTATAAAAATAATATTATTGAAATCAGACATACCGTTTTGAAGAAAATCAAAAAATAAAAAAATGGTTCTTTAGGAAGTACCATTGATAACCATTTTTTGAAAAATATTTTTCCACCCTAGGGAAGCCTTTACTAAAGTAATTTATTGAATTTTTTTTAAAGCTGTTGAGTCGTTTTTGAGAAAAATACGATTATGTAAAATGGTCAGTTGAAGAAAATCAATCGGGCCGTTTAGGCTGTAGACGAACAGACCTTTAGACAGACAGAATTGTGCCACCCACTTATTTGATGTTTTCTATCATTGTAATATCATGCTTGGTTGTTATCTCAAATTTTTTGTTTGCACAAATCCAAAACTTGCCTTATAGTACCTATATATCGCAAGTAAAACAGGAAATTAAAAAAACCCCACAGCGACTAAAGGGGATGAAAATAAAAATCTGAAAAAAATTGGGAACTTGTTTTTTCTTCATTTGGAGATGATTTAAGCCCATCTAAATATAAAAACTAAAAAAAAGGAAACAATTATAAAAATTAAATTGGACATAGTCTTGGATTGCCCTAATTCGATTAAAAACAATGAAAAACAATTTCCCTAAATTTTCCACATATCTATTTTGGTCACCCTATCATCACTTAAGGTACCTTATATGATTATGGGCTTAGGGTTATTCTTATACCACGTGACAAAAAAAAATCAGAATGTATAGATCAGATTCAGGCGAGAAAAAAATTGAATTTAAGGGTGGTCTATTTCCCTCCGTTCAGATGAGAGGGGTAATTTTCTAGAAATTTTGCCTCAAAACAAAAAAAAATATTTAAAAAAAATGGGAACACTTACAATGCCACGCCACAGTTTTTCTTAAAGCCACAAATTCATTCTATAATATGCTTTCTCAATAAAATTTGAATTGTTAATTGTTTTTGAAAAAATTATTTTCAAACTAAAAATTAAAAATATAAATATATTTTTTAAGATTAAAATTATTTTTTCAAAAACTGTTTAAAATAAAAACTTTATTTAGGAAACACATTATTGAATAGAATCATGGCTTTAAGAAAAAGCTAAGTCGTGGCATGTTAAGTGTGTGTCTAGCCAATTTTTTAGAAAATTACCCTTCCCGCCTAAACGGAGGTAAAAAGACACTACTTCGATACAATTTTTTTCTCGTGTAAATCTAATCTATACCCTCAGATTGTGTTTTAGCATTTAATAAAAATCACCTTAACCCCATCGTTAGTACCTTGAAGTGAAAATAGGAGACCAGGGGGGTGAAAAAAAAAATCTGAAAAAATTAGGAAATTTTTTGTCCATGTAGAGCCATTTGATGCCTATCCATCTCGAAATTTCAAGAAAATCCAATATAAGGACCATCCTAGTATCTATGCATGTCGAATTGAAAATTCAAAACAAGTTTTTTGTATTTTTTATTTGTATATAAGAAAACTAATTTAAATCCACTCGGCCGATAATCAGAAAATTCAAAATCAAAAAATTTGATCAAAATCATAGTAGCTGTTTTTGAGATAAATTGAATTATCTTTAACGGTTTTTTAACATTTTTATATAAGATACCGTTGTTTTTACATATAAGTGAAACATTTTCAAAAAAGTATAAGAACTACTGAGATTTTCTTAAAATACAAATAGTATTTTTTTTTAATTTTGGCACACAACACTATATTTAAATTTTTTAGAAGCTTCTGCGTACAAGATTTTATAAAAATCAGTTGTACCGCTTTTAAAAACCCTTTTCGTTTTTCTTTTCAAAATTGATAAATTATTCACAGAACCCTAATGTTAATTAACGCACAGAACCTTGGGGGCATTTAATCAAGCCACCCTATAAGAAATACAGGCAACCAGAGATTTTGCTTGAGCTGAACACTCTATGAAGCTGTTAATTTTTTTTTTCTCTGTTCGCACTACCTTGTGCCAGAAAAGTCAAAATAGGGAGGTTGAATTCCCATATTAATTTATCTTCTGTCTTCGTCCGATGTAATACCTATTTAGTGTACCGAATGGGAGAATACCGCGCTGATTTAATTAAATTTGAAACCCAAATTTTAATCAGCAAGTTGATAGTAGAAATACACTGCTGGGCACGAAGTGTAGTAGTTTCGAAAATTTGTTTGGATTCTGAACCTCTACCTCCTCCTGTAGCTATCTTTTCCCTTCGTTTATTTCTAGATGCCACACTTTTTTTAAGTGTATCGAAAACAAGATTTAAGTAGCTAAATTGCAAAGGGAGGCCTCCTAAATCGTCATTTTCTAAATAAGAGTTTAACAAAAATATTTTAAAAAACAAAACAAGCATAGCATCGACAAAGTGATACTACTTATTGGGTTTTTAAAAAAATTAGATAAAGGAAAATATTGGATCTAGATACCCATTCGTTAGTTTTCTGTTTTAATAAATTTTCTAGAGTAAATAGTTTTTGAAAAATGTATTCTCTATCTCTCGATTACTCAAAAATTTATATTGCTGATAAACTTAATACTTTTTTTTATCCCTTGTTCGTGAGAAACCGGAAAAATAAAATTCAGGTTGAATTACGTCAATATAATGTCGGTTCACGTACCTCCCAAAACTACGAATTTCTACGAATTTAGCCCAAAGTTCTGTCAAAGCTCATATAAAAAAAATAAAATTCGTAGAAATTCGTAGTTATGGAAGTACACGAACAGACCTATAAAGAACTTAAAAAGTCTTTGAAACAAATGATTCTTCATTTCGGTATGGTATAAAGACATTTTTGAGTAAGTTAAATATTTTTCTCAAGATGAAAAAGCTGGTGAATCATTAAAATATACTTTGCCTCCTATCTTTTATGCCATTGTCAGATTCTATTCATCAAAGATGGCCACAATGTCGATGGATTAAAAACCTCTGAGAAATCCAAAATGGTAATTTTTTCCTACTGCTCCGGAAAAAAAATATTTTAAGGCAATTGTTTGACATTTGGAGGTTAAAAGGTAGTTACTTCCACAGTTAACATATTAAAGGTGATATCATTAGTTTTGAATTTTGTCTCTTCTGCGCATATATCAAAATAAGTGTCAAATGCCAATATTTGTTGTTGTGTTTGCGTGTATTTAGTTCCTCACGTTCATAGCCATTTTTATTTCTGACAGGTTCGATTTTTAAAACCTGCGCAATATAATATTTTAGATTTGTGTACTTCCACTTCCATCTGTCAAGACATCAACTGACCAATTCTACCGAAAGATGGCTACGATGTCGACAAAATAAGAAACCTCTTTAAAATCAGAAAACTTAACAATTTTTACTGCTCTGGAAAGATGTATTTTAAGGGCAATCTGCCAAGAGACCAACTGCCAAATTATACAGAGAGATGACTACGATGGTAACAGATTAAAAAAAAAAATTCTAAAATATCCAAAGTTTTCAAGTCTTTTTATATCCGGAAAAATGAGGTTTGAGGGCTGTTGGGTGGCACTTGGATCAAAATGACAGTTGGGCTGTCAAAAGCTAAAGAAACAAGTCTTTGCTATGTCAGCTCAGTGAGTGCTCTTGAAATATAAACTACACAAATGAAAAACTTCATTTTTATTTCTTATTTGAACGCTTATAGAACCTAAGAGATTTAATTCGTTCGTGAAAATGAATCCACTTGCAACTACTATAAGCGTAAAATAACTTATCTCTTCTCTAGTTTCTACTCAGTTAAAGTGAAGTGCTTCACGTATAGAGCCAGGGGTGGGTCGCTTATATCAAATAGCTGTTGGTTGCCATGCCTAATGCTGATGTGTATTTTATAATATAATCTAATATCATATCACACATAGGGGCCTCATTTAGCTTTGCCGCCCCGGGCCTCTAACAGTCCGCCACTGGTTAGAAGCAGGGCCGTACCCTAATAATTACTTCAAAAAATTCGTGAGACAAACCATTCATCATCGATTTTTTCTCCGGTGCGGTTTCTTGCTGGAGGCAGGGTCAACCCTACAACACAAATCGTCGGCTTAGGTAAAAAGCGTCAAACATCACTTTTTTTGACCATTATAGACCACTTCAAGAATTGCTAAGCAATACAAACATCTATCAAATCTTTTGAATTTCACTAAATTCAACAATAACGAGAGTATAGAACAATACTTAATCAGAAAGAAACCGAAAGTTCCCCTTTTTTACGAATAGTCATTTCGGTCGAAATATTTCGTAATTTAGACCTTGAAGCATCACTTACCTTTTGACAGCAAACGAAGGAAAAACATAGGGCACTGGTGCAATTTGCCAAAGGTTTTTGTTCATTTTAGGCCAAGAGAAGTTTAGGCGGAACTCATAATAGGTTTTTAAATTCCAGACATTTTCTATGTGAAACTCATAATAAGGCTGTATGTAATTTTGTTTTTATTCAAGTAATGCGATGGTTTTTATTTTTTTTTTTTTTATAAAAAAAATGGAAAATAGGAGTAAGATGCTTTTCTCTCTAACCCAAGGATATAAAATACCATGTTATATTATTATATTCTCACTGTTAACTATATGAAATACCCTATTATAAAAAAAAAATAATGTAAAATTATTTGTTAACGCTTTAGCCTAGTTTGAAAAGAATTAAATTTCTTTGATTTGATCTGGAGCAACGAAACTTCTAACCAAGTTTTTTGCTTTCATTGGGGTAAACCCTGAAAAATAATTCAAAAGTAAACCCTTTTTTTGTTTTTTTTTTTTATAAGAATAAATCAATTAAAAATAATAATAACTTAATGACTTTTATCGGCTTTAAAAGTATCAAATTTAGCATTATTCAAAAAGAAACTGCAATAAAACCGTTTCTCTCCTTTCTAAATCAAATGCCATAATTCTTTTATTTTTAATCTTCAAGCTGCTCAGGCTGTACAATAATTAATGCATTCTGCAATTATTTAAACGTGCTATTCAAAAATAAAACACGTCAAAACAATTCCTATAATAAGAATAACAAATGTTTTACACTTAAACAATATTCAAAATCTTCATAGCGTTTCAGTTTGATCATTTTGACATTCACGATCACTCAAAACTATGACAGACCACGCACAAGCCCCAGATGGCCACAGTAAAAAAGAAAAATCAATTTCTAAATAAGTACAAGCGCGTAACATTTCCCAATCTGATACATGAATACAACAACAACAAAAAATGTAAGCCAACTCTTACCAGCAGAGGCTCCTTTCACCATGGTAATTGGAGAATCTTCTTTACACCTCGTCGCACAATGAGGAAAATGTATTTCAATTTCAGTAGTCTGTTGAAAATTTTGTCACATTATGCAGGCCAATATAAATCTGACAGTCTTTTTTCTTTTTATATCTATTAACTTATCAAGTTTCAAATTTCCACCCGATGACGAAGAGACGTACATACATATATGTACGCAACGCTTTATGTCCATCGCGCACAGTTTCCAAGATCTAAAGTGCGCCTCTATTCATATTCCATGGAGCCGATGTTGACATAAGACTGTCATGCATTGTTGAATTAGAAAAATACACCATGGAACACATTATGGAAGTCCAATTCAGAAGGCACAAGGAAACCGACCGCACATTTTGTATCTGTGTGGATCACTCACATAATAATTCGCGGCCGGTTGAAAGAGCTAAGGAATGCATGCAGGCCATAAAACCATTATGCAAGCTATACGAACTGCTTCCACATTGTTAAAGACGTCGAGTGATATATGTTTGGCATTGTTATTGTTTGAAGCTTCTAGCGGCAGTTTAACAAAAACTCATGCTAGTTGCTTTTGACGTCAGAAACGTAAGCTCTATGGATCTCAGTAGCAAAGCAAGCGCGATCCTCAGGAATCAGTCGCATGGAAAATCTGAAGTAATCATAACATTATGGCGGGTATTTTGTGTACAGAGACTTGGAGGCCTCGCTTGTGTTTCTCCCTTTAACACATTAACAACAAAAGTTCCAAGTTAAGCATGATTCCAATAAGTGCATGTTAAACTTGTTGTAAAAGTTGTGAAAATGCAAAATATTAACAAAACATGCAAACTTTATTTCATCGATATTCATAATTCATACATTTAATTATTATGTTGTGCAATAAATTAAGCTTTTTGTTTTAACTTCATTAAAAATAATTAATTTACATATTGGAAAGCTTGTTAGATGCTTGAAAGTGAAAACAAAGATTTATTATTAGCTAAACAAATTTTTAGACTATTAACCAATATTTTTGTTCATAGAGTACCTACTTTTTCGAGGACAGATAAACAACAACTGGCTTTATCCAAAATGTAATTTTTTTATTATGCGTGCAATGAAGGGGTTGTGACTACCCTTAAGATGATTGAACACAGTGCGAGCGTTAGGAAAAAAGGGAAGGATTTAAAAGGAGATACCGATGTACACTGGTTTTAAAATTCTGAATTTCAAAATGGGAGGGAAAAGTAGAGCCGGGTAAAGCATTCCACATTCGTGTGGGGCTCAAGAAATTGGGCTCAAGGGTAAACTGATGAGCATTTCTGGTAGTGCGAGCATTACGGTGAAATTGTTTAAGGGGAGGAATGCAACTGGCTATTTCGCTAGAACAATGTTTATTAAAATAGCGATTAAATAAGGCGAGGCATGAAACACGTCGATGTTCAAGAGATTCGAATGTTTCCGTTAAAGTACTATCACCTATCATTTTTAGAGCTCTTTTTTGAATACGATCCAAGAGGCTTAAATGGATTATGGGAACACCAGCCCAAATGTGAGAATTGTATTCAAGCTTTGGACGAATGAAGGCCTTGTAGATTACAGCCAGATCAGAAGGGGACAAAAATTTCTTGCATCTTCGAAGAAAACCTTAACACTTTGCAGCGTTTTTGGCGACGTTGAATATGTGATCATTCCACAGAAAGTGATCAGTGATGGACATACCCAGAACTAAAAGCTGTTCAGTTTCCTCAATGCTAGTACCACTCATTGATAGCGGCATAGGGGGTAGGTTTTGCTTTAATGACAACAGACAGCATTGGGTTTGGAAACATTAAATTCTACACGGTTTTTAGTTCCCCACTGGACAATGCTGTCAAGATCAGAATTTAATGAGTTTATCATACGCTGCCGTTCAAGTTCCACATCCGAAGTGCAGGGATGTGAATCTAGAAACGAATATGAAAAGCTGAGGGTGCTATCACCAGCAAAACAATTTAATGCACTAGAAGTTTCAGATAAGAGATAATTGATAAAAATAAGAAAGAGGGAAGGAGACAAAACGGAGCCCTGGGGCACACCAGCATTTATTATATAAATATCAGACTTGAAACCGTCCAGTTCAACTTGTATTGATCGGTCCGAAAGGGAATTTCAAATCCAATGAAGAAGAGATTCATCGATACCAAATGCACGCATTTTCGATAAGAGAGCTTGATGCCAAACTCTATCAAACGATTTTGAAATATCAAGTGCAATAATCTTACTTTCTCCAAAACGATGTAAAGATTTGTTCCACTGTTCGGTGAGATATACCATCGGATCACCAGTGGACATATTGCTAAAAAGCCATACTGCCGGTCACTAAGAAGCTTCCGTTCTTCTAGATATTTTTTGAGCTGATAATTAATCAGCGTTTCCATGCCTTGGAAAGAAGGGACGTAAGTGCAATTGGACGATGGTTAGAGGGAAAAGAAGATTCGCCTTTTTTAGGAACAGGCTGGACAAATGCTGTTTTCTATCCACTCGGAAAGAGACCAGTAGAGAAGTACAGATGGAAAAGCTTACGCAGTGGCTTTGCCAGCGTTGAAGAACACCTCTTCAGAAAAATGGGAGGACTAGCGGATTTGTGTACGCTAAGATCTTTCAAACCTCTTGCTACTGCACGAGTGCGAAAAAAGATTTGTCCCATAAAATCATTAGCGCTCTCAAGTACAGGCGGAGTCATGATACTCTCTGGCAACGTCGAATTAACAGCAAACTGTGCTGCAAGCAAATTGGCTTTCTCTAGCGAGCCGACATAGGGAGTATCATTGAAGACGAGCGTTGGAACCAAAGACGAAGTGGAATTACGTACGTTTTTTTACAAATGACCAAAAATTTCTACTACCTTTGGGACATTACCTGATTACCTCTTTACAGCTCGAATCAAACCATGAATTCTCTTTCGGTTTGATAGATTTTATCCTGTTCGGAATAAAATTTCCCAAACTGTAGAGAATTAAATTTGTAACCATATCTGCACTGGAATATACGTCACTACCGAGGAAGCATAGCGACCAGATAAAGTTTTTGAAAAAATTATTGAGACCGTCCCAGCTGGCTTTCTCGTATTGCCAAAATGTTCTCATTGGAGTTGTTTGTCTAACTGGATTGTTTTAGAACGAGAAATTAGCAGATATGACACAATGGTCAGATGTGCCCAGAGGCGATAATACACTAATAGTGTTGGCGGATTGACCTGCAACGTCAGGGATACGAGTTGGTTCTCAACAAGCTGAGTTAGTTGGTTTAACTTAGCAAAGACCTCAACATACCTTCCTTTGGGTGTTGTCTGGCCAGAAAAGCGAAGCCACGAAGAATTATGTACATTGAAATCACCCGCAATGACTATTTCAGTGTGAGGATAATGGGCAATAATTCTTTGTATAGAGTCGGACAGAGCATCAAACTCGTTAAAAATTGAATGTCTGTCCAAATTTGGGCTACGATAAATGAAGCAGGTATGAATGATGTACTTTTTGACCGAAAATTTTAACAACACGAAGTTGAAATTTGTGTTTGAACACAAACCAAATTGTGGTTGAAGGTGGTACGCAACACCATTTCTTATGTAAATGGCGAGACCATGGTGGGAAAAGAATAATGGCACTAAGCTACTCGTATATCCATAGAGATTAAATTCTGAATAGTCAGAATAGAGATATTTAATTACAGACTCAGCCCTGGTTCACACGGCATTGAACCGCACGTTTTTTTTGCAGTACGGGGGTTTTACATATCTCAATGGTTAACAATTTTATTTCGAGAAACACTGTTGAAGAATGTATTTGAAAACGCATTTACTTTTATCAGGATAGTACAACATGTCACATCTCACAATAGTTCGCGAAACAAGTCTTAATAACAAACATTAAAGGATACCACTTGTTGGATGAACGTTCTCGTATAATATAAATAGGATGCTTGAAATTTATTTGGTTATAGCAAAGAGCCCGGATTGTTTACGAATCATTTTTATTTATTTTTTTTTGTGAATGGCAATTAATAGACTGAGAGCAAACGACATAAAAAGTCATGTCATTTGCGTAACATTATAAGTCGTATCAATAATAGCTTTTGAGGTGTTGAACCAATAACCGTTTGTCTGTTTAAAATTTGACGTAACATTTGTGCATTGATTTATGTCAATGTCTATTGGTCGGAGGGAAAAAGTGTAGACACAAGAAACATTCAACTTTGAACAATTTTTGTCTCAGGTCAAACTGAGGCTAGTCTCTCGTGCTCAACGATTGTGCATCTACTCGTTTGTTAATAACAAGAACCTCCTCAGGGTGAGCATTTCCATTTCAAGGTATGAATAAACCGAAGCATGTGCATTACCGAGAGGAGCACCTCTCATTATTATTTCTTAGTTAGTTAATTGGCTGAGGTGGTTGCTTACCGCTAAAGTAAATAGTTTTTAATAATTTCTACTCGTGGTATAAATATGGCAAGGTATGTGTTCGTAAAAAAAACTGACAGACTTGTCATTACGATGATAAGGAAGACAAAAAAAGATGGTCGCACAATTATGTCTGTTTATTTGTTCGGTTACAGCCTAAACGGCTTAATCGATATCAGTAGTGGTTTTTGGTGATTCTGCCATTACGTTCCTTAATTTATTTTAGAACTTAAAATAATAGTACCACAATTTTTTTAAGCAATTTTACAAAATCTTATTTTCTTAGGAAACCGTTAAGAAAAATATTTTTGTTCTTTAAAACTAGGAGCCGTTTAAAATAGCAAAAATATTTGTTTTCCTTTTTTTATATAACTTTTCTGTATGCTTAAATTAGTGCAATGTACTACCAAAAGCTATACAACAATTAAATAGTACCTCTCTTTTTTTATACAAATTTCAAATAAGATTAAAAAAAAAGAATATAATTATTAAAAAAAAAAAAAAATTTTCAGATGAACCATAAGAAACCAGTCTTACCTTTTGACAGTTTTTTGACAGTAACTTTTCATTGGAAAGAGGTGTCTTAAAGTTTTTAAGACAACAGTTTTATAAAATATTTTAGCCTACGAAAGTGAAAAATAAAAAATATCACTCTACTTCCACTATGTCACGACAAAATCACATTTTATGATGTTTTTTGGCCAAACTTTTTGGATTTAAACTCTTAAAAAAATGAGCACAGTATTTTTTGTAGACATAAACAGCTAATTTTATTGGCCTATATGTACACTGTAAGGCCAATTGATGCTACTTTGGCAATTTTTTGGTATCAAACAACCTAAGAATTATATAAATATAAGTAATTTAACCAGTGATCTGTGCATATAACTTTTTAAAGCTAAACAAAAGCCTATCGTAAGTATCTATTTTAAATCGAACTTAAAAAAGCTATATATTTTATACAAGTCATCCTAGCTTACAGGTGCTAGAATAAATAACTGTGTAAGAACCTTAAGTAATCAACCATAATATTATTAAAAATTATAAAATTAAAAATGACATGATCAAATGCAAGGTGGACAAGAGAAAACGGGAAGACATATCAAGTTAAAAAAGTACGTATTCGCCTTGGTGTACTATAATTTTACAAGTAGACCTATACACATACTTATACATCGCTAAGAGCCTTCTCTTTATTTATTTGTGAAATAAGAGCTAAAAAGATCCCCACATTCACTCGAATGATGAATGGAATTGTAATCAGGGGTATTTAAAAAAAAAATCGTGCGAGTCCAGGAGTATACTCGCCAATGATCTGTAACATCTCTTTGTATCGAGTAAAGGTATTGCAAAGTTAAAATGCAATTTAAAAAGCATAAATTAATGTAAGCATAATGTTAATGGAACTTCATTCCATTCCATTCTTATCGAAAATGTAAATGTGGAATAGAAGGTTTTCCATACTCAATGGAACAATTCCAAATTCTATTGTTTATATAATCTTAATATTCAAGTTTACTATTGATTTCCTAGGCAAATGTGGTTCAAAAAAAAAATGTTTGTTTCTTAACCAACCGGTACCTTTTACAGTACTTTCAGTTACAATTTTGATTTTAAAAAAATAATCCTTGTTATACCTATTATCTTTCTACACGATACCAATGATTTGACTGTTGCTATGCACGTACTTGCTTTTATGTTTAAAACGCTGAAATTTTAAGGAAATTATACATGAAATACAATATTTAAATTAGCTAAAACAACTTCCTTGAGAGTTTGAAATGAAAAAAATAAAAAAAAAATGCCAACTTCATTTTTGATTAATTATAATTGTATGGAAAAAATTTATTATAAAGTCGTGGTTTTCTTAAAAATTTTTGAAGTTAATATTTTGGTACGAAAATCGTTGGTATTTATTTATATGCAAGTAACAATAAAATTTCAAAAAAATTGTCAACAATTTTTCAAAAAAAAATGTAACTTTTCTTAAAAATTCAAAAGCCTTATTTTTTTTGAAAATTTTAATACAAAATATTTTTTTAATCTTATTTGAAATTTGTTTATAAGAAAATTAGCCGAAATCTGTTCAGCCGATAATAAGAAAATTCAATTTAAAAAAATGCTCTATGAGATATACTTTTGATACTTGTAATTTTTTATAAATTTTTTTACATTTTTTGAAAATTTGTGTAAGAAAAACAAATTATATTGCTTGAAAGTTTCTGTATAGAAAATATTGAAATCGAAATGACCGTTTTGAAAAAAATCAAAAATAAAAAAATGGTTCTTCGGGAGGTACCAACTATAACTATTTTTTGAAAAATGGTTTCCGATCCAAGGGAAGACTTTACTGAAAGAATTTTTTTTAATTTTTTAAGAAAAGTAGTGGAGCCGTTTTCGAGAAAAATAAGGTTTTTGTAAAATTGATAAATTGTATGGTATGTACCGTTAATTTTATTTCTAAAAAAAAATAAAAAAATCGTGTAGCCAGAATCACCAAAACCACCTTGTACTTAATTTTAAGAACATCGATCCAGCCGTTTAGGCTGTAGCTGTAGACAGACAGCTGATAGGCAGAGTTAAAAGACTTACTTTTTTGGTCTTCCATATTATCATAATGACAAGTTTGATTAAATTCTTCAACTCAATTTTTTTTCGTGCCTATATGTCGCATGTAAAAAAAGTGATAAGGGCCTCTTTTTAGCTGTTTGATATGATTGTTTTCGGTTTTTCCAATGTGAGACGTTATGTTAAAAAAGGAGAATTTTGTTTACAAATCGCAACAGCCAAAAGAGTCTGTCCGACCACTGGTATTGTGTAGAATATAGTACAGTTTTACCTTTCTTTTGATACCCCATTTATAGAATTGGAAGAACTAATAAGATTAAAATCGCATTTAACGATAGACGCACACGCGCATAAAACACGAATAAGTACTCAAAAAACTGTTAACATGAATTTCCTGATCTATTACTTTTCTACTTAAATTAAATTTTTAAATACAACATCCGAAAGCATGCTTTTATATCATTCCTATAAAAATATTTCATTGCATACTTTTAAGACGCGCAGCAGTAAATACAAAATTGAAGCCAACTTTTATGATGATCAATCGAATTTTAATTAGGCAGTATTTAAATCAGTAAGTAAGTGGTAACGTAGCAGTATTTAAATCAGTAAGTAAGTGGTAACGTAAAGTTTTTTGAAGTTTGAAAGTTGTTTTTTTAGACATGTGTATCAAATATTCAAATCAAATATAAAAATGTATACATTTGTCTTCATATTCACTGTACATCGAAAAACTTAGAATTCAAAATTTCTCTTCGCATAAGCAGCGTATTCGGCTAGGCGTAAGCCTAGTACACTGCTGATGCGAATCAAAAAAACTCCATACAAAAATGACACACAGAAATCATAAACGAAAAATTTAGTCTTACTTTTCGTTCTGCAATACGCTGTTCGAGGAACGAAATTTTAGAGAAGTCTACACTCTTTTTTCTTACACAATTAATAACACAAAATAATTTTTGGAGTTTTCATGTTTCTAGATATGTGCCCTTTTACACGACCAATTATGAATCATGACTTTTTTCGAAATTAAATGAGTGCGAAAGTGAGACCAGATGTTTTTTCCCTATCGCACTCATTGAATTTCAAAAAAAAGTCATGACCCAAAAGTCATCGTGTAATAAAGCACTATCAAACACTACAGATGCACATAATTTATAATTTTGTATTCCATTGTAAGCTTTATTATTTAATTTGATTTTTCATACTTAAAATAAAAATTTGAAATGTATATTTTTATGTATGCTTGAAAAAACGTTCGAAACGTAGCATTTGAGAAAAATAGAAACTATACCAAAAGAAGACCTCTATACCCCACACAAAAATAAACATTTTTATTCAAAAAAAGGTCTCGGAAAATAAGAACAATTCAAATTAAAACTTATCTCTGCAAATTTTATTATTAAAATACATAAATTTTTAAAATGACTGATTGTAAATTAGGTGCTACACCAAAGATGTTTAAAAATTCGGAACTCAAATTTTTCATGAAATTAAGAATATTTTTTCTATTTCAAAATATTTTTTATAAAGTATAGGTATAACCTACAAAAATTAACCCATGAACTTTATAGTTTTTTTTTTATTTCCGGTAAAATGTAAAATATGTAAAACATAAAATTATAACAACACTGTATATGGAAATGTTAAATATAGTGACAAGAAGCAGCACATTAAGTTATTGTCATTAAAAATATAAGCAAGGTCAATGCAATTTGATGCAATTTATTTTTCTCTTTAGGTTTTGTTCTTCGTGAAGTTGTCATGCTAGTCATGGTCATGGTCGTAAGAAAAAAAAAAACATAAAAACTATATTTCATTATTTATTTTTATTTAATTGATGATGTATCATAAATTATATGTATATGTAAATTGAAGCTATGTAAAAACTTCATCAGATTTTCGTGTTATAACAATATGCACACGAGCGTTAAATGAAAAAAAAAATCGGATAAATTTCAATAGGAAATAGCGATGCAATTTGATTTCAAATACAGTCGAATCTACTTAAATCTGATCAATAATTTACTAAAGAAAAATTAGTTTAGTGAAAAACTTCACTTAGCATTCATTTTAAGAAACTTTAGTTAAATAAGGTAGATTGAATAGGCCTTCACAAGTCGCTGTTATAGGGAGATTGCTGGGACAAGATGATAATATTGTTGACTTAAAGCTATTAAAAGTTATTTTAAACACATATTAATTTCTTTGCTTAGCTGAAATTCACTTGTGTAAAAATTCCGCTAAGCTGAAAATAATTTTATCCTACTATAAAAATCAATGGTTTATACTAAAACAGGTCCGCATTATTAAAATAAAAATACCAAATGCACAATTTACTTAATTCTCCTTTATAACTAAACAGATTTACTATAAACTACTGTCAATTTTGACAGCACAGCATTATGCAATTTTCTTTGGATTTATTGCTATGCGTGGTTAAAATTTTCTGATCTTTATATTTATTGGATATCCGGTTTAGTGTTTTTAAGTTTTTAAATTAAGGAGTTCGTTTAAGTGACAGTATTGCTTAAATACAAAATTTTAAGTAACAAACTGACATTTGAGTTAAGTGGGGTAGACTGTTTGTGTATGATCATATCGTGGGCATTCCACTTCCAGCTATAGATTGTTATGGTAGCATTATTTCATGGAAATTATGTTTTTTTTTGCATACTGTTTATAAAAATAAAATTTAATCGATGAGTAGAAGAAAAGAATACGAGCCAAAACAGAATTGGGTACTCATGACTTCATAGTTTACATATAATTATTATAGGTCCAAAAGGCTTTTTCAAAGGCACTCTTGTTAACGCATTTAAAGGGTTTTAATTACCCTTAAGATAATGAATAACAGTGCAAGTGATCAGGAAATAGGGAAGGGTTCAAAAGGAGACAACGATGCTTATTGGCTTTGAAGTTTTCAATACCATTAAAGGGAAAAACAGAGCATTTGTGAGGTACGGCCAAGGAAAGAATCTCTGTACTTGACAGCTCGTTCGAAGTTGGGCTCAAGGGTAAACTGATGGGCATTTCTAAAAACTAGAGTATTACAGTTAAATTGCTTAAGGAGAGGACTGCAACTGGGCAATTTGACACTTCACACAGAACACTGTTTATAAAAAAAAGCGATAAATAAATTTCTCCCATCTTTGAAATACTCGTAATAATTAACACTTTATAGCGTTTTTGGTGATGTTAAATATGTCATAATTCCACCGAAGGCGATCTCTGATGAACATACCCAAAACTTTGAGTTGTTTAGTTTCTTCGATGCAAGTACTACTCATGCAAGCAGCACTTGCTTTAACTACAACAATGGTTTGTTGAAGCCACGATTTTAAGCTGCCCACTGAACAATTCAGTCAAGATCAGAAGAACGGGGATGTGAATTTATATAAAAGAATATGAAAGGCTTAGAGCGAAGTCACAATTAGAAGTTTCTTAAGAAAGATCATTAATGAAAATGAGAAAGAGTGTGAGAGATAAAATGGAGCCCTGAGGCACACCGGAATTTATTTTATGAATATCAAACTTGTAACATTTAATAAAACTTTTATTCAACGGCCCCCAAAGTAATTTCTAATCCAACGAAGAATAAATTCGACGATAGCAAAACAATGTAAAAATTTGTTCTACTGATCAGTGAGATCATTAGTGGACCCATAGCTATGAAAGTCATACAATCGATCATTAAGAAGCTTCCGTTTTTGAAGATATTTCTGAAGAACGGTAAGTAATCAGCATTTCTACGATTTTAGAGAGAAGAGACGTGAGTGCGATTGGGTGATTTAACTAAAAGGAAAAGAAGATTCGCCTATTTTTAAGTACAAGCTGAACAAATGCACAAATCTCTTTCCACTCATTAGCGTTCTCAAGTTCAAGAGGAGTCATAAGTCATAATTTTAGAAAATTTCAATTTGTTTCAAAATAAAATCGTTCTGTAGGATAAAATTGGCAAGACTTTTCCAGAGCAAAAAGAAGATGCACATGCTGCAGTGGAAAACGAGAAAAGTGAGAGAAGAATATCAAGCAAAGAGCAGAGAGGAGAAGAAGGCACTGCGTAGCAAGAAGAGGGTGTACTCAAGGAGATCAGAAGAGTCTCGCGGGTTCGAAAGAACATCCGGAAGGCAAAGCAACTGGCTGCTGGTTTTAAAATCGGAACGTAGGCTTTTCGAAACTTTGAAAGTAACTTTAGTTAACGAAACAGAAGGAAGTAATTGAAATAATATTCAAGCAGCATTTCCAGCAGCTGCTGAATAGGCATAAGGTAGAACGAGAAATAGGACAATAAGCGAACCCAGCTCCAGTCAATGAAGACCAAGTATCACCAATCAGTATAGAAAAGGTAGACTTAGCTGAAAAAAGAAGCTTAAGAAAAATAAGGTTGGCTGATGATTTACCAGCGGAGCTTTTAAAGCATGGAGGGGTTGTGTTGAATGGAAACATGCATCAACTCATCAACCAAGTTTGATGTGGAAGGAAGCATGCCCAATAAATGGTCTATTAGGTCCATTTATCCCATTTGCAAGAAAGGTAATCCTATTTTTTGCAAGAACTGTCGAGGCATATCCCTGATAAAAGTCACTCGCATACAAGATTTGAGTGAGCGTCTTTAACTCTATAATCATCATGTACCAGTGCACAAAACACTGCAAATGAAGGGAGAGTTGAGTGATATAAAAATTAGTAGCAAAAATACAAAAACTATGCTCACAGGCGCTCCACAAACCAAAAAAAAATGTCTACAAACACGCCAGTTGAAGAAGTCGAACAGTTTAACTACGTTGGCTGTATTATTTTGGCAAAAATGACGTTACAGATCTGGACTTCAAAAGTAAAATTACTAAAGCTCGTGTTGTCTTCGGTGTTCTATCCCCAGTTTGTAAATTCTATCAAATCTCCTAACGCACTAAGTTGAGATCCTTCGATTCCTATGTCAAGGCTGTGATATTATGTGCTAATGAAACCTAGAAAGTCACGGCTATCATCTCGAGAAAATGTCAGGCTTTTGTAAATCTTTGACTTGCCAAATCCTAAAGATTCGCTGGCTATGAATTATATCTAACAAGAATTATGGCGCAGAACTAGTCAAGAGTGGCTGGAAGTCGACATAAGAAAGCAAAAATGGTGATGGTTCGGTCACACACTCAGAAAACCAAACCATGATATTGCGAAGCAGTCCTTTGAATGAAATCCTCAGAGTGCATGGCAGGTTGGAAGACCAAGAACAACATAGAAATCAACTGACCCGGCAGAAACAGAACCCCAGAGAAGGACGTGGAACCCCAAAGAAGGACGTGATCACAATTAAAATACCTTGCCGCAGTCCGTAAGAGATGGAGACGTTCTTTTGGCACCCTATCCCCAACCGGAATTACAGGGATTATAGGACTCGATGACGATGACCAGTTTGGCTTCCTGCCAAGCAGATCGATCATAGACCACACACCAAATACTCACTCTCAGACAAATTCTGGAAAAGGCCAACGAATTTCAAGCCAGGACTCACTTTCTATTCATCGAATGGAAAACCGTATATCATAGCATTAATCGTCTGGAGATTTCTGAGCTCGGGATCCCAGGAAAACTGATCCAGTTGTTTCGTGTGACATTGGAAAAAACTGGATGCAATTTGCAACTAGGGATTGTGTTCACCGCATTTTTTTCAAGCATGTATACAGTGTTTCGGCAAGGAGATACGCTATCATGCACCACTCCCAACAGATCTGTCTAATTTCTAGGATGATATGCCGATGACATTGACATCATTAGCCACTCCCAACAGTCCGTTAAAAAGAGGTTTTTTCTGGAATTGAAGAATAGAAGGGATCTTGTTGGTTTTCAAGCAAACGAGGACAGCACCAAACAACAAACAATAAACAATCTGCCAACCGACTAAGATAAAATGACACTCTTGATAGCAAAATTTCGAACTTGTAGAAGGGTTCATCTATGCCTCGAAGTAAACATTAATCCCACAAATAACATTTAAGTTGAGATCAAACGAATAATTACCTTAGCAAACCGGTACTCCTTCGGTTTGGCGCAACAGATGGGTTCAAAACTCCTCATACGAAAGACGAAGTGCTCCTTTTTGTTCAAATCCTGCGTTATGGTTCCGAGTCTTCAGTAATGAGTAAAAAGGAAGAGTTGAGACTGGGCTCCTTCGAAAGAAAAATTCTTCGACGGATATTTGATCCAATGTGTGAGGAGGGCAAATGGAGTAGAAGATACAACCACAAACTCTATGAAACTCTATGTAGTTCAAAGAATCAAAACACGTCGAATACATTGACTTGCGGCCAGCCAAGAGAATTTAGAAGAAGAAGTGAATCCCAGCACCCAGGTTCGGGAAAACGAAAAAGAACAAACCTTCGATTTTAAGAACAAGCCATCGATCTAGAACTAAATGACTAAAGACGGTGTTCACATTGGATTAAAAAACTGGATTTTTTTTTGACGTTTCAGTATTCACATCTCGCTCACACTTCTTCAGTAAAGGAAGATATAAATACTGAAACGTCAAAAAAAATCAAGTTTTTCAGTCCAATGTGAACACCGTCAAAAGCAGCGTGCTCGGAGTCGTAGAGGATGGAAGGTTTCCATATCTCAGGCTTCGACCCTACATGAATTGGGATCAGGATAAGTAAGTACCTAAGTAGTATGTAGATTGTAAATATTTCTACAAAATCTGATGAACTAAGCCTGGTTTTAAAAATAAATTACCTGGTTTGGAAGGACATCATATGATTTACAGCATAAAACCAGGGTGGTTTAATTTAGAATATTGAATCTTTTTTCCACTTAACTGGAATTTCAGTTCTATCCCTTCTTGACTCATCCTACACTCTCTCTTTTGTCACACTGGCTAGTATCAGCGAAATTGAGAGCATCTTTATCTTGTCTGTATCTTTATTACTTTTTTACTCTTTCACTTTTAATTTTATTTAAGAATTCATAAATACCGACCTAGAAATTTTTCCCTTACGGCAAAAATTTCACTTAATTTCGCCAAAAACGTACCCAACTTTGCACTAATTTCGAACAACTTATTTTAATTTGGAGCAACACAATTAAAATCAAACATCAATATATAAATATTTTGTTAATAAAAACAGAGATTTTATTACCAACACTAACCCTATTGACTTCCTTAATTTTAATCATGAATAAATTTAATTTTTATATAAAAAAATTTGCAAAAATATGTAATCATAAAAAAAATTCCCATGTCTTCAAAGCAAAAATCACATAGTGGTTATACCTGCCTTTGCGACCTTCGAAACTTTAAAATAAATTCAAATCGAAAGTCAAAACGGAAATGTGATATTTATTTAACTTATTTATTAATTCGGATCGCTCTACAAAATGATGATTATTGTTGTTGTTTATAAATTCACTAAACAAAAACTCCTTCTTTTATTTCATCATTAACTTTAATCCATATAAACTATACATAATGTGAACGCACGCATTAATTAATGCTAGCTTAGTTTGTCACAAATTGGAACTAATTGAATTGACCTATCTGTCAACCAATTAATCAAACAAACCATCGAAAAAAAAACACATTCACAATGTATGTATGTTCACAATAACTTTTTGTCAACCAACTACAAGAATAATTTGCTGTAGACCCAAATAGAAAAATGCAAATCTTATGCTAAAATGAATGACTCAACTTTTTAACTAGGTACAGAGTTTTAATTTGTGGTTTAACTTGTTCATTGTAGAAATAAAAAACGCACATTCGTTGGCGTAACTTTAAAAAAATTTAAATAAATGCCCACATAACATATTCCGTAGCCTAAATATTTATCTAATCATGCAATAGCTGTTGTAGCTGTGGTACCATCCTGTTATTATCTCGAGGAAACATTTTCATTAAATTGAAAGACACATCTGTTAAAGCGCCTTCTTGAATCATATCTGATTACAACAATTCAGTTTGACACTTGCAAAACTTGAAGTTTACTTTAACCGGGAAGGTGCCAATTTGCATTTAAATATGCATCACTGCAGCTGCATTCATCTTTGAGTCTATCTATAAAGGAGCCCGGGAATTGAAACCACCACTGCCGCACTTTTGTCAGATTATGGTTTCGCAAATGCACAATAAAAATCGTGCGAAATTGGCGTGGGTGCGAGTGCGATCTTCTCTTCTATCTGATCTCTATAATCAAAGCCTAGACTATACCTACATTCACCATAGTAATATGTAGATTCCATTTTGCATTGTGATGCGACTTTAGTTGAATATGATTTATGCGGAACCATGCGATAATCGGTCTTAATTAATTGTTTCTGAAGCAAATATTGATTGTTCAGAGTCTGCGAACTGCACAACAACACATAGCCTTTTGTGGTTAGGTTACTATAGATGAGTCACTTCATTGTGAGGCTATTCACCTCTGGGAGGAATCAAAAGGGTCACAATGAAGATGAATTTACTGACTGAGAATAAATTTAGTGAAGAGATGAACACACATATTCATACCTTCCGGGTATTTTTTCTTGTTTTTGTTTCTTTTCATATGAAAAAAAAAAACACTTCTCGTGAAGTGGAAGACATCTTGTATTAAGTTTCATTAAAATAACAGAAACCCCCAAAGTAACCATTTTAACCACAAAAACCACCCGATATATGAACAAATCATAACAAATGCAAGTTAAGTATCAATTTTACTGGCTCTTACTGCGATGGGAAGTGTAGTGGCATAGCTAAGTGACGAGACGCGAATGCAATCAATGCTACGAAATGAAGCGTTATGCCATGCAATCAAGCCCACTCGTTCGTCTCGTCTTCTGTCTGTATTTAATTGTATAGGTTTTGAAGTTCGTGTTTATTGTTTACCGGAAACATCTGATTTCATTACTATGACGTGAGTCGTATAAAATAAAATAACTATAATTATAAAATCATTAATCCACACGCGCTTAGTAATGCGTAAGGCATTTCATTGTATTAAATAACAGTAAATTATTAGATATGTGTGTGATGTGTTTTTTTGTCAATAATTTATTATGTAATGTGGATAAGCGTGTTTTAAAACATTGACATCGACCATGATTTGTGAAGGGAATTTAAGCTGTGCGAAAAAAATAATAGTTTGAAAGTTAAATTATTGTTCTTTGCGACGTTAAAAAACTAATTTAATAAATTAAAAAGTCAAACTCGTATGATAGCTGTGTTTCATTATCTCCCGATCTGGGTCGAGGTTATCTTTTAGTGCATAATTGCAAAAAGAACAAGCGATCCAGGTTTCTATCGTGGTTTATTTTACTAATCCAGTGCCTACGTTCTGTAACTCTCGCATCGATAAAATTTGTCGAGAAACGTTGAAAAATGGAACAAAACTCATACAAATTTGTTTCAACTTCCATCGTTTCTCGACTGGTTTTGTCGATGCGAGAATTACAGAACGTAAGCACAGGTTCAAATTTTAACTCTGACCGGGAGATGGCTATTTACCATTGTGAATGAAGTTGGCCATTTGTCAGCAAAGTTAGGAAAAGAGACATGCCTTACAGAGAAAATCGATAAACATAACAAGAAAAGAGATAGGTTTATAGTCAGTTGGTCTGATTTTGAATCACATATTTTTGACACTGACAGCTGGTATAAGCTCTCAAGAAATTCAGCATTCTATGACGGTGTTCACATTGTACTGAAAAACTGCATTTGTTTGACTTTTCAGTATTCACATCTCATTCTAAATCCTTCATTGAAGTGAGATGTGAACACTGAAACGTCAAAAAATCCAATTCAGTTTAATGTGAACACCATCTATAGGTGTTTTCAAAATGAATCTGTTCTGCACAGAAAATTACAAAAAAAGACTATGAAAACCATTCTACATTCAGTCATTTTGTATTCCATGAAAGAGCAATTTAGTTCAATATTTTCTGAACCACCTTTTCTGTGAGTGAGAGCTGTCAAAACAACAGCTGATTTTATTGTTTGGAATAATAATAGGTCCGTTTAGGAAAAAGAGGGCTCAGCAAAATTTATCCATCAAAAAGTTAACAAGCGAATCCAATAACTTTTTTTTCTTTAGTAATTTGACAGCAAAACTTCTGAGAAATCCTGTTCACGAGACTGAGATTGCTGAGGAGTCTGACGTCTGAGATTTCATTTTCCTGAACATGCCTAATACAACTTTTCCACCAAAAAATAATCCGGGATTAAGGAAGAAAATTTATGTGGTGTTTCCACCGCATGAAAAAATTAAAAAGAAGATTAAATCGGATAACTTAATTTTTTCTTATGAAGTGGAAGTGAGATAGAATGCTTCATTTGTGTTAAACAATGAGGAACTGAATACAGGTGTGAATGAGCACCATAAAAAAATAGGTTAGTTCGATTTGTAAAACTATTTGTCCTAGGAAGATTTTACAAGATTAATTACAAATCTATTAGATTTACAAGATTTGAGGTAGATATTATTAAATCTCGGTTTAGTGTTCGGTGGACACATAGTACAATAAGCTAAAGTTTATCTTTTTTTATATTTTTAAATTAAACATAAAAAAACGTAAAAAAATAAGAAAAAGTATGAATTATATTTATTAAATTCAAGTTGAAAATTAATGCAAATAAGCCTCTCCCAAACCAACGCGAATTCGGAGCGATTCGCAGCGAATCATTCACAATAGTACAAAATATGAAAAATACACAACGCTAAACAACAACAAAAATTCGTCGTCGCTCCGCATTCGCGTTGGTTTGGAAGAGCCTTAAATAACAACTATTCAAGCATTTTAAAATTTGAAATTTCATAGCTTATTGACATTAGACAATGCTCAACCCTGTCAACTTAAAGCTGACCATTTATGTTCTTTCCTGTTGTGGCAGATTCCACACACGTTTGTGCTGTTCTGCCCTGTTCTGTTCTGGTTTTTCTTCGTTAAACACACCTTTTTAGGCTAGCAAAAGTTTTTTTCTTTCCAAACTATAGGTACCTATTGATCAGTTTTTTAGTGGAATTTTGGGGCGGGTCGTTTTGGAGTACACTAAAATGTAATGACTCCAACTCGGCTGTAACTATTGTGCGTCAGCTGCCATTTTGAAAAACGCATTTTATCCAATATCTTGAGAACGGTTTATTATTTCAAAGTTCATTTTGTTGGTCAAACGGCCAAATTACTTCCATATCGTCTGCACAGCTACAAATTGTATTGGTATGCTCACAAAATTTACTACTTCCTTGTCGGGCTCCCCATGGCGGGTCGAAGCCTAAAAACATGGCAGCTTTCCAACCTCTACAATCCCGACTACGCTGATTCCAGTCATACAGGCCAAGTTTTCAGACATCCACGATGGCTTGATCATTAAACCAGAGGTTTGGTCTTCTTGGTTCTTTCGAATTAGAGGGGCTAGGATTTAAGAACTCACTTGACTGGAGCAAAAATCCATACCATGGATCTGGACTAAATCTACATTTTTATACAACTCATAGAGTTCGCGGTTGTTTCTTCTTCTCCATTCGCCTTCCTCACAAACAGGACCAAATTGATATCCGTCGAAATTTGTTTCTTTTGAAGAAGCCTAGTATTAGCTATCCCTCATTGCCCAACACTTGGTGCCATAAAGCAGGACTAGAAGTATAAGGGTTTTATGGTGGGTGCACTTCGTCCTTCGTGTGAATAGTTTTAAGCCCATCTGTTTGCTAGGGTAATTCTTCGTCGGATCTCCACTAGATGTCGTTCGTAGGATTAAAGCTTAGTCCGAGATAAATGAACTCCTTAAACTACTTTCAAATTGATCCTATCAACAGTGACGTCTTGTCCTAGCATGTTGATAGCATGTATGTATTTGGTCTTGTCCTCGTTTACATGAAAACCAACAAGTTTCTCCTGTTCAGCCTGTTGAGAGTGACCGATGATATGTCGATATAATCAAGATACTTTAGAAATTGGACAGATTCGTTGAAAATATCGCCTTCAGTGTTAACGCCTGCCCTGCGCACTACTTGACCCAGAATGAGATTGAAGAAATCACATGATAGCTCATCTCTTTGCTGAAACTCTGTGAATGTTAGGAATAGTTTGGAATAGCTTTTCTCTAGTTGCACATAGCGTTGCATATTTTCCAACGTCACACGACACAACTTGATCGGTTTTCTCGGGATTCCAAGTTCAGCCATCGCCATAAGCAACTCCTGTTCGTCTTGTGTCCAAATGGACAATATTATAGCTGTTACCGAAAGTGTACAATGATCACAACAACAATGCTGTCAAAAGCACTACTGTTCACCTCCGTTATGTAGGTGAAGGTACTGCAGCTACGATAAGCTTCATACCATTCGTACAAGTTGACGAGTTTGCAGGAACTGTAAAAAACAACTTCGATATTAGGAGGAATGCATGCGAAGTTTTTTTTCAAAAATGGTCCATTCGACGCAATTGTTTTTTTTTCAGTACTGGGCCAATTTTCTTTTAAGAAGATCCGTCAACAAGCAGAACATGTACTACTGGCCTGACACTTATCCCCGAGAATTGCATAAAACGCGTATATATTTTCACCTAAAGTCACAGTAAGGTTTGAAATTTCCTCAGCTAGAACAACTTTTGGCCCCATTTTTTTTTTAATGTCAAAGTGACATGACGTAGAGAATTCAGGCTGTTTTTAATCATGGTGGAGGATATTTTGTTGGTCTCAACAGGACGGAGCAATGCTTAACACTTCAAGGGCGTCGATAGCTGTTTTAAGGATAAAACTCCCTTAGCACCTCATCCCACGACTTGGTCCCTTGCATTTTTTTTAATATAAAAATTAAGAAGGGTGTTCATAGAACAGCGCTAAGTCATCGTATTCGTAGTAAGGTTGTTAACTAGATAAATCTGTCAAATTTTCCAAACAAATTGTGACAGAATTACGATGTTTAAAACTTTACAAGGCTTACCACGACTTTATGTTGTTGCATGAATACCCTTAACATTTATGAAATCAATTAAATACTGCCGCTAGAGTTCACATAAATTTTACAGGTTACATACCCCTACCGAATACAAATAGCTCTACCTTAAAATTGCAAAAAAAAAATAACTGAAAATTTATAACAATATAGTCTTAACGATAAAAGTGTTAAAGTTCATTCATATTTTAAAAACATTATGGTAAGTTACCTAACTTTAAACAAATGGCGCCCAATAAAACAACCAACCAAAACAAATGGCGCCCAATTAAACAAGCAATTAAGTTAAATTTCAAAAACATAAATTCACAAAAGAAAACAAAAAAAAAAATATCTAACCTGTGTGTTTGAATCGTCATCTCCTGCCGGCAATAACTTAACAGTTGAACCACTCTTCAGTGTAAAACTTCCACCACTTGATAGATTTTTCGTAGGAGAAGATTCTGCAGCTGTTACAAAATGAAAATCTCCATTGGCCACCTCGTTACCAGCATAGTTACTTTGGCATTCCGATATCACATCGTTTGTGGTATGACTACTCTCGCTGCCAATTCCATTTGCAGATGACACCGATGACATTCCGGTAGCTGATGAATAACTAGCAGTGTTTTGAGGAACCATATTATGCTTTCTTCGATCCATTGTCGATGTATTACTATTCGCACTTTTTCCACTTATAATATAAATACCACCTTCAGCTGTGGTGGCACTGGCGGTGGTGGCAGCGACTGTCCTATCCGAATTGAGGAAGTTCTTGCCTAAATTTCGAGCTTGACTGGTTTCTTCAGATGGTGGATACAAGCGTCCACTAGCACGATTCGTCTTGAAGTGCTGACTGCCAAGATTAGCATTCGATGACTGTTGTGATCTTAGATGTTCTGCTAGCACTTCACTGCTTGTTCTCGGATTGTATGAACGGCTGGGATTCTTGTCATTAGAAGGCATATTGGAATTCGGAGAAAATCTGTGGTTTCGATTTGTATCTGTTTGTTCATTGTTTTCTTCGTACGTCATTGAATTGCTATCAAAAACACCTGAGGAATGAATAATAAAATTAAAATAATGATTCAGTCACAGGATACTAGAAATTGCTTTTAAATGTGATAAAAAAATGTATGTTTCAAGAATTTGGGTGATTTAAATGTAATTAATAAATTAATGAATATTTGATGAGACTTATGGAAACTGGTTATAAGAATTCTTACTCAAAGAATATTCATTGATATAAAATACATGACTCAATCGAATTGGGGAAGTCTTAAAGATTCAATAAAACCGAGATTATTATGCAGAAAGACTGTTAATCTCTTAATGAGCGTTTGATAAAATCGTAATTAAAAGTACACATACACAAGGACATAATACTATATACACATACAATTATGACTATTTGAATTTGGTTTATATCGAAGAGATAAATAAAAATATTCATTTTGAATTTGAAGACAATATTCTTCTGTTTAAAAATATTCTTTACATATTTTATATGACTTAGAAAAAAATGGGTTGTTTCAATTGCGTTTTTTAACCTCAGAGAACCATTTTTTTATTCGTTGATCATTTAATACGAGATTAGCGAAGGCTTGCAAATCAAAAAGAACAAATTTTTATAAAATAAAAATTTTTATAAAAATATTTACTACGAATACACTTTTTCATATTTATGCTCTATACATGTGTCGTGATTTTCATCAGCGTTCATCATGCGTCTTGGAGTCTGCGTTTTTGTGCGTGTGCGTCAAAGCATTCCTTGTTCAACAAGCGCAAAGATTTGCTTCAAATTGGCACATATCGAAGAAAATTCGCGAACACCTCTACATCAAAAAAAAGCATCTTGGACAAAGTACAGCATGACTAACTTAGCTGGTAGAACTGCACAAACTTGATTTGACGTTCATTTGGTGCGCAATTACATAATTTTTTTTTTCATTTTCGGGGAATTCCAAAAGAGTCCACTTATAACACGATATCCTTTTATGCGTTTTGCGTTATTAGCAATTCTTTTGATTTTGTTATTCAGTATGAAATGGTTTCGATAATTTAGTTTTTTGACACGATATACTGAGGGTAATTTTTAAGCAATGCGTGCGTTGCCAAAGGGGTTCGCAAAAGGAGGCAGGTAGGGACCCGCCTAATCACATTATATTTTATACATAAGGCAATTTATCTTCTTTTGAAAGAATTTTAAAGCAAGATTTTTGTACCAAAACTATTTTTTAAATGAGGTGGCCCTCTAACCAAAAGCATGAATGAGTTTACCCTCTAGACTATCGTTTAAGAAATAGAGTGGCTAATTTTTTTAATTTAAGATAATTAATACCACTTTTCTCCAACTTTTCACAATAAGAAGCATTGTATGGCCTAGTTTAAAAAAAAGGCATTTCTTACATATTTATTCAAAGTATCATATTTAGGGCTGGCTACGATACCAGAAAAGTCTCGGTATCGGAAACCGAAACGATACCGAGACGATACCAGCTTCTAAACGATACCGAGACAATACCAAACGATACAGTATTTTGTTGCACCGAAACTTACCGATACTCTCGATAGTATCATTTGGTATCGGCAGAAAATATAGATTTTATATATGAAGATTTTTGTAATTGGTTGCTCGAAAAAGGCTTTAATGATTTAGATGACATTTTCGGAGGTTTTCTTTTAGAAGGGAAGGGAATAAGTTTAGGCAATAATTTTAATTAGAACTGCCCACTGCCACGCCCATTTAACGTATGCTGGCTTTCTTTGAAACCAACGATTTGGATGAAATTTTCAGACTTGGTTTTCTTAAGTGAGAAAGTGATTTTAGTGAAATTCATAAAATATTTGTGTGCATTGTTTTCCTGTGAACTTTTGACACCGCATCAAAATTTTTGTGTCGAATAACTTATCGGAACTTTACTCAGATATAGTGATACAAGCCTTTAAAATATTGTTTGGTCAACAAAAAAATTCAGTTAAAAAAATTATCTTTAGTAATAATGATTTTTGTCTTAAATCTTAATAATAATAAGCGTGTTCAACTACTAGATCAAGAACATGTAACCAAGTTGTGCATTTTATTCTGGTTTGTGACTCAGGCCACCCTAACACCAGACGAGACCAATACTGATACCGGGACGAGAATTTGATTTACGAGACCAAACGAGAATGAGATATACGAGACAGAGACCAATACCGAGTCGATACTGAAATTTTTCGATTTTGACGATACCGAGACAATACTTACAAAAGTATGGTTTGGTTTGGTATCGTGGCCAGCCCTAATCATATTTCATTTTCATCGGGTTTTTCAATAAGAGTGCTACAAAAGTTTTGTTCAATAAAACAAAGACGGTTTCAGATATCAATAAAATTCTTCATTTCTGTGAAAGTACGTTCGATGCCATTATGTATGGAACTCGATTTCCTTTGCATGGCCACCACGAGCACGCTTGCAGAAGTCCAGACGCTGAACCCAATTTTCACCGGTTTTCAAGCATAAATCGGCCGATACTGCTGCAACTTCACGTTCGATATTCGTGCGAAGTTCATGAATCGTCGCTGGCTTGTTGGCGAGGCGGCCAAGCGACTAGACCATTTCGTGAGATAACACGTTCTCCAAACTTGGTTTCCAATAAATTGATTATGACATTTGCTGTGTGGCTTGTGGTGCCGTCCTGTTGAAACCACATGTCCTCCAAGTCCATATCATCCATTTGGGGCCAAAAATATTCGTTTATCATTGAACGGTAGCGATCTCCATTCACAGTAACGTGCCGGTCTTGATCATCACGGAAGAAGTACGGCACAATGACGCCGCCGGCCTATAAACCACACCAAACCGTAATTTTTTCGGAATGCAATGATGACTCATGGAGTACGTGTGGATTGCTGCCTCACCAATACCTTTTATTGACGAAGCCATTCAGGCAGAAATGAGCCTCATCGCTGAAGATGATTTTTCGATAAACATCCGAATCATTTTCAAGCCCAATTCACGAACATACGGTCCTTCTGGTAGTCAAGCGGCTTCAGTTCTTGCGTCAATTTAATCTTGTAAGGATGTAGGCCAAGATCTTTTCGCAAAATTTGCCACAACGACGTCACAGAGATGCCGAACGCTTGAGAACGACGCGACTTGTGAGAGACACATTTGGGCTTTCTGCAACTGAAGCCTCAGCGGCAGCAATATTCTCGACACTACGGGCACTTCTTTATCTCACTGGTACGGGAACATTTTGTACTGTGCCTGTGGATTCAAATTTGACCACTAGACGCTCAATTGTTGATCTGCTAGGACGATTATGACGACCATAAATTGGACGTAACGCTCTTATAGTTGAGGCCACTGACTCCGAATTTTGGTAGTAAATTTTAATAATTTCGACTCGTTGTTGGCTCGTATATCTTTCCATCATGAAATGGCAAACCTTACTGAATCGAAATGTCAAAAGAGCGGAAAGAAATATGGCATCGTTTGCTGTCCCTGTCGCTTTACTTTTGTAGCGTCCCTGTTGAAAAACCCTTTATTTGCAATATATAGAAGAAATTATGTGGCAATTTATGCATTCGTGAAATAAAAATTCAACTCGAAATTTTGATCGGACTTAGCATTACGACGACAGGGAAGACGATAAAAGTGGGGCTCACAATTCTGTCCGCCTAACCATTTGGCTACAGCCTAAACATTTGGATCGATTTTCTTTAAACTTGATACTTAGCTCTTGGTGATTTTGCCCACGTGCTTTTGTCATTTTCTTGGAATTAAAAATTAAGGAACCTTCCAGACAACTTTTTTTTAGCAGTTTACAAATTCTTTTTATCTCAAAAACAATTCCAGAACTTTTCTTAAAAAAATCAATATAAAGTAAAGGCTACACTTCTGAATGGGAAACCATTTTTCAAAAAATGGTTGTTTATGGTACCTCCCGGAAAAATTTTTTTTTTTAATTTTCTTCAAGATGGTATTTTTGATTTTAATATTTTTTCTATACAGATGGTCCTAAACAATATAAAAGATTTTTGTACCAAAATTAAAAAAAAAAATAATTGATTATACCTACTAAATTTGTTTTTGTAATTCAAATCTGTAATTCAAAAATTACATTGTCGAGTTTTACACAATAAATGCTGAACAGATATTAATTAATTTTTAATCAAATTTTAAATAAGTTTTAAAAATATTGCATATCAAAATTAATTTTTTTTTTAATTTTTAAGAAGTTTCAAATTTTTTGTTTAAAAATTCGATACATCCAAAACATTGACAAATTTCTTGGAAATTATTATTTTTTTTTTTGGAGAAACTGCTTCAACGATTAAAAACTTGGTATCACATTATCTACCTTCAATTTTCCTTAACAACGCATCTCTCATTTATATAAGTATTACTTCAAAAATTGGGCGTTTCAGTGGGCGGAAATTTTCTCTGATGATGTCTTATGATAACTTTTCCAACTTTTGAAAATTTTATCCTGGTTGACAGGTTTATTGATTAAAGTCCGCCTCCTCTTACAGCTTGAACCACTATGTAGTGCGGCGGACGTTTGTAAGTGGATTGTGAATGGAAGTCTTTTCTAATTTGAATTAATGTCTGTAGAATTTGGTTGTTAATACCAAATTCACTTTCTTCTTTTTCTGCAATAGACCATTTTTTTTTTTAGAAATTTCAAAGCTCAATATACCTATTTTTATGATTTAGGTACATTTTTCCCTCCATTTTGCGTTTAAAAATAATTTTTTTTTTATATTTTGACTTACTGTACTTAAAAGTATTGAAGAAAATGAAAATTATTTTTAAGAGAAATTCAAAATTATTGGATTTAAGTCTTTTTACAACAAGGTCGTTCATTTTTTTATTGTACCTACTTTGTACCTACTCACAATGCCTTTGCGAAAAATGAACCCAATATTTTTATAATCGTACCTGGAATATTTTATATTAATTGAATTTTTTTTTCAAATATCCCAAATGGCGTGTCAAAAAAGCACGTTACTTTGAAAAACTTCAACCATTGAATAAAAATCTTCTATGAGTGAACAATTTCAATTCCAAAACTAGCTGACCTTTTTTGATCAATCAGAAAGTATACTTTTTTTGCGAATATATTCCACATATACTAAGATCCCGGAGGCGTCGATTATTTAATTTTAAACGAATTTTACAAAAATGCAAAAATCAGCTTACAAATGACAACAAAAAAAATGTGGCCCGTTTTCGAAAATGTCATTTGCAGAATGTTCCTAAACGCATAAAGTACAAAATTCTTCTGTTCGAAAGCGCAAATACAAATTTTACTGCTAAAGTCATATGTTCAAAAAACTTAGACCACGTTCTTAAACGTCTAATGCGTTGGCAAGTTAATTTACTGAAGTTGATCAAACCTGTTTTGTGCTAGCATATTTGACGATAGGAATATCTGTGTCAAAAAAATGACAATCTTTCAAAGATCAAATTGACTTTGACTTACGTTGTCAAAAATGGCATTTAATAAAACAATCGAGCAATCCTACATTTTGAACGGAGGAACTAGAAATCTTTCTGGATAGTGAAATGAAGAGGCCCTAAGATTGAACCCTGAAGAATTCCTCAAGTTGTTGATGACAAATCATAAGATGATGATAGTTGGTAACACAAATAATCATTGTCTATTGTTAGACTCTTGAGAAAAGTCAAACAGAACAAGGATAGCGACATGCTCTTCATACATAGTGAGCCTAATATATCAACAATTTTAACAATAATGGCAGAGGGTACCTATACAATAATGATTGTGACGGAACCCTGGAGGATATTTTAGGCGTTAATTTGTAATTTGCAATACCCTCTCGAAAACTTGTGATGAAAACTAAGAAAATCATAAATACGGCTGTAGTTGAAGAAAGTGCAAATAAGCGGAACTGACTGTATTTATTCTTGTTAAATCTATTAAACATCTATAATTGTCAAATAAATTTCACACTAATCAGCAAAGAAGAACTTATTTAAAATGAAAACTTGAAAAGTATAAGTTCAAGTTTTTTAAATGCTTGAATTTAAGAAAGAAGTTCTGACTTTCAGAATGTTGATTTTTTCTATCACATGGTTTCAATAATTCTTCTTGGAGTCTAGTTCAAGTTTTTTGACACTTATTATGATATAAACTAATTAATTTATTAGATGAATGGCCAAATTTGAAGTTCAAAATTACTTCCCGGCATAAAATAACTTGTTATAAACAAATACATATGAACATACCTAATTGCAAATGAGAAAAAAAATAAGGCTAGTTTATGAACAAATGTGTTTCCAACCCAAATAATTTGTATATTCCGTTATAACAAGTCCTAATATTAGAAGTAGGTATTATTATACGAGTAGGTAACTGTATGGAAATAAAAATTATTTCATTTCTGAATTTGAAAGTGAAAAACTTCTGACACGATTAGAAAGAAAGTAAAATACAGTCTTTGTTTTGTTTTTTTTAATGGTGCTACTGGCAGAGTTAATTAAAGCTAGATTAGATGGCTTTGCTCGTGATGAATATATGTAATTCAGATAGTATACATTTAACATTTTAGGAAATATAAAAATTTCTTTAGTTTCTTTGAAATGAGTTAATTGTTGTCTAGCATGTTTTGTTTTGCCTTTTTTTTTGTTTCTTTTTTTTTATAATTTAGTGTGAACTAAGCTTAATTAATACCTCAAGAAACAAAAAAGCTCAATTTTTTTTTAATCTCGAATAACATTCAAATTTAATAAATTCATAAATATGAATAAATTTAACGACTTGACTTAACAGTTACCGGCAGTTTGTAGCATATACATAGCCGGTCATTGTATGTATTTTTTGTTTAGTTTAAATAGCCTTAAGTGTTTTTGTCGGTCGTCTTATAATTGCCTTGAGTTGGCTTGAGTGTTGAAGACTTTATTATGAAAAACTGCCTTGCACTGAAAAAAAATAGATTTATTGCTATGTTTTTAATTTTGTTTAGTAGTTAGTTATTGTATATTGAGGCTGTGTTCTTCGTTTCAGTGTTCGTCGTAAAGTTGTTTTCATTTTTTATTAGTTAATAGAAGTTATATATGTTACGAAACAAACAAACAAACAAACAAACTTTCGTTAATTTGATGAAAGTTATGAATATTTGAGATAATACTATTGTATACTTGGAATTCAGAAAAATTTATTTTCTTTTATAATATCGGATTTAAATTTAAAGGGAAATAAATTATATTTTAAACATTTAAATTTGATGACGTAAATACAATTTTTAAATAATAACAAATAAACATAATATCAACTAACGGGTGATTTTTTAGCTGGTTTGGTTTTGGCAACACTGGTTTTGACAGCTGACGTGTGTTTAGTACCTTGTGTCACTATCAAACAGCTTCAGTTTGGTTTGCAATTTAACCATGGATCGTCTTACAAATGAACAACGCTTGCAAATTATTGAATTTTACTATCAAAATTCGTGCTCGGTTCGAAATGTTCATCGCGCGCTGCTTCCATTTTATGGTCGGCATTCTTGACCTTCTGAGCAGTCTATTCGGAAGATTGTGACCAAATTTCGCACCAAATTTACTTTGTTGGACATTAAACCACCAACACGTTTACGTAATGTGCGTAGTGAAGAAAATATTGCGGCCGTATCAGCTAGTGTGACAGAAGACCGCGAAATGTCGATTCGGCGCCGTTCCCAACAGTTAGGCCTTTGTTACAGCACTACGTGGAAAATTTTGCGGAAGGATTTGGGCGTAAAGCCTTTTAAGATACAGCTGGTGCAAGAACTAAAGCCAGCCGACCTACCACAACGCCGAATTTTTGGTGAATGGGCTCTTGGAAAGCTGGCCGAGGATCCGCTTTTTTATCGAAAAATTGTGTTCAGCGTTGAGGCTCATTTTTGGTTGAATGGGTACGTAAATAAGCATAATTGCCGAATTGGAGTGAAGATCAGCCTGAAGCATTGCAACAGCTACCAATGCATCCCGAAAAAGCCACTGTTTGGTGCGGTTTATGGGCCGGCGGCATTATTGGGCCATATTTCTTCAAAGATGATGCGAATCGCAGCGTTACTGTCAATGGTGAACGCTACCGAGCGATGATAACAAACTTTTTTTTGCCCGAAATGGAAGTTCTTGACTTGCATGATATGTGGTTTCAACTAGACGGTGCCACATGCCACACAGCACGCGAAACAATGGCGCAATTGCGAGGCGAGTTTGGTGAACAGTTAATTTCACGTTTCGGGCCGGTCAATTGGCCGCCTAGATCGTGCGATTTGACACCATTAGATTATTTTTTGTGGGGGTATGTCAAGGCTAATGTCTATAGGGACAAGCCCGCTTCGATTGACGCACTGGAAGCCAACATCCATGCATTCATTCGTGAGATACTGGCCGATATGTGTGAAAGAGTATGCCAAAATTGGACTCAGCGGATGGGCTACCTGAGACGCAGCCACGGTCAACATTTGCATGAAATTATCTTTAAAAATTAAATTGCAAGGTTCAAATTATCGATTCAAATAAATATTTCATTCATTTTTTCGAATTTTTTGTGTTTTTTTTTTTTTAATGTTCTAAGCCTCTTAAAAAATCACCCGTTATTTGTATCATAAATATTTTATGTTTTATTTATTAATATGAAATTGATAACCTGATCGTTTTTGTCAAGACTTGTATAAAATTAAAAAAAATTTAAATAAAAATAAATAAATAATAAATTTTTATTTTTAATAGGAATAATTTATTGTTTGGGCTGTAATTTGTTAGAGATATGGCCCCATGACCAGTGAATGTTTGAAAACAGAAACAAAAATATTAAAAACACTTACAACGACATGGTAAACTTTTTTCTTGAGCCTTTTATTTTTTTTTTTAGCAAAACTATTTTGGTGAAAGATTTTTGGAAAACTATTTTTTCAAACTGAAACATTTAACAAAAGAAATACAAACAAAATAAGCTAATTCATAACTAATTCAATTCAGTATTCAAAATTTGTCGTAATTTTGTAGTATGTACTATTTTTTTTTTTTCAAAATTCAATGCTCTTATCAGTTTTTAGAAATGAAATCGAAGCTTATGATTATAAACTGGATGCTGAAATGATCATTTAGCCGGTTTCTGCTAAGCTTAAGAGGATAGTTGGTTAATTTTTTTTTTTTATAGTTTTGAAAATTTAAAGCCCTAGAACTATCCGGTTCTGAAAATGTATAAGAACATTGAATTTAAAAAAAAAAAAATGTTCTTAACTTTGAAATTCGGAACAAATTAGTTTGAATATTTTTTTTTCAAAATCTTTAGCCTGAAAATAATTTTTTCCAAAACCGTTCCCTGTAACAACTTTATTTGAACCGAAAATAAAAAAAGGGATTTCTGCCTCACAGAAAAGTATGATTATGTCTTTGTAAGTGTTACCGTTATATTCCTAAATAATTTTTTAAGTCGATTCTTAGAAAATGAAACCTACCGTCTTAACGGGGGAAAAGACCCCCCTCGTGTAAGACTTTCTTATTTCCCTAATCTTAGCTCCACACTCTATCTTTTCGTTACACACTAGGAATCACCCTGAATATTATAACATTTTGAGGAATGATTTATTGAATTTACACAAACTAAGGCCTTTCAGGGTCAAGTCAAGAATCTTAAAAGTTGATGAACGATGTTATTTTGTGGCAGTATAAAGGCACCCTATTGAAGCAAACAAAACTTGCTATGGTCTCCATAAATACTGATAAAAAATAGATTAAAAGGAAAATAAAATAAAATGAATAAAAACAAACACAAACAAATATCAGTCACATTTTTCCGCACTCAATTAATGGTCTGGGCAGCGTATTACCAAATATTTATTTGTAAAAAATGCAAAATGTGAGTTAGCTGCTTTACACTCTAAGCCGACGATATTAATTCTTGATTGAATGTGATTTTATGGAAAACAAATTTAAATTGTTGGGGCGGTTTTTTTAAATCATTTTTTATGTACACAAATTTATAAAATAATTTTAAGGAAACTTTTTGGTATGCAAATTTTAAGGATTTATATTTGCATATACAAATAAAATTTCAAAAAGGATTGTCAACCCAATTTTGAGATATCGAATTGAAAAAACAAAAACTTTTTTTAAAAATTCAAAAACTTTTTTTTTTAAATATTGATATGCTAATTTTTTTAATCTTATTTGAAATTTGTAATTAATTAATATCTGTTCATCCGATAATGATAAAATTCAAAATTTAAAAAATGTTCTTTGGAAGGTACAATTAATATATGCTATTTGAAAAATTTTCATTATTTTTCGCACTTATTTGAGCTTACAGAAAAAAACTTATTAAAATCGTAGGAGCCGTTTTTAAGAACAAAAATATTTGTGTTTTCGTTCTTTTAGCATTTGTATGGAAGGTATCGTTATTTTTTTTTATAAAAGCAAACATTTTTCTTAAAATACTCTAAAAAGTGTAAAAAAAAACTCGATTTTAATAAAACTTGGTATGAATATACTCGTATGATTTTCAAAATAAAGTTGAAATTTTTTCAAAAATTCAAAAAATATTTGTTTTGGAAAATTTTGAAATGTATTGATTTTTTTTAAGAAATCTTGTGGAGCCATTTTTTAGAGAAATAAGACTTTGTAAAATTGATAAGAAAAATTATATGGCAGGTATTGTTATTTTTAGTTCTAAAAAAATAAAAAAACGCGTGGGCAGAATCACCAAAAACCACTATGTACAAAGTTTTAAGAAAATCGATCAAGCCATTTAGGCCGTAGCCTAACAGAAAACAGACCGACAGGCAGACAGAATTGTGAGAAACACTTCTTTCGTCTTCCCTATCATCGTCGTAAATGACAACTCTGATCAAAATTTCGAATTTAATTTTTTTTACGAATGCATAACTTGCCATATAGTACCTACATATATATCGCAAGTGCAAATATTTTTAGGAGTGGTCAAAAAAGTTAAAGGGTGGTCATTGGTGTTAAAAAAAACATAATCCGAAAACATTTATCAAATTTGAAAAAATCAATTTTTTAAATACAGCGTTCTTTTGGGCCGCCAATTTTAAAAATCAATTTTTTCCGAATACTGTTGGTGTTCAAAAAAAGTTAAAGGATGGCCAAAGATGGTTATTTAAATGGTCATGTTTTGCCAAGTTTGTGGTCTATTTGAAAAAAAAAATATCATGGACCGCAAATATCTTCAAATAAAAGCAAACACAAAATAAAACTAAGTTGAAAAAAACCGAGTTCAGATTCGAAGACTTTTATATTGAACTAAAAACCCAAAACTTTTGTCTGTACCCTATTACACGAAGACTTTTTGAGTCATTCCTTTTTTCGAAAATTCAATTAAGTGCGAACGAAAAAAAATATGTGATCTCCCCTTCACACTCATTTAATTTCGAAAAAGTCATGACGATAATTTTTCGAAGAAAAGCCATCTTGTGGCAGTTAGATTTATACTAAAAATACGAAATATTTGAAAATAATATTATTTTGAAAAAAAAAACTTTATAAAAATTGTCTTACATATTTTTAAAAAAAGTTTAATTTGTTTTGCTGCTTTTCTTAAATTTGTTGGTTCATTAAAACATTTATGTCATAATAAAAATGTTTCGGTTTATTTCGGTCATTCTTATTATTTAAAAACATTATGGAAAAATTGACAATTCCCAAAAGCTAATATTTTTCAAAAACAAGGGCGGAATTCAAAAATTAATTTGAACCACCCAAACCCAAAATTGGTTTTATCATACAGGATTAAAAACATACTCGTATAACGATTATGATGAAGAAAAAATATCATTGTTTAGTATTCCTATATATTTACAGCCGAATTTATTAGATTTTCTTAAAATGCCTCTTAGAGGTCATTTAGTTAAGTTTGCTTTAATATTTAAGTTGCCTTTAAATAACGTTACTGAAATTCTCATCTATAATCAATTTTCCATTGCTACTTAACTAAACGATTGAAATGTAACGTAACGTGAGAAAACTCACTAATACATGTTCTTTTCAGCTGTTTTTTGACAGCTTGCAAACAAATGCAAACAAAACATGCGCACATGTATTTATAAGAAAGAAAGAGAAGCAACTGGTATACTAAATGCAAACGAAATGAAACATGGTTCCATTTTGGTTTCTGATGCTTTGATGTTTGTGTTCAGAAACTCTATTATTCAATTCTTTGATTCACACCTTGGCCTTTTGATAGAAAAATATGTTAATAAATCGAAACAATTTATTTTACAATTCATTATACTAAAGGAAACCACGAATCTTAAAACTTTCATTGTGAATATGAAAACTCTACCCACAAACATATATAGGTATACCTATATTTCTGAAATAAAAAAAACCATTAGTCTCGAATGTCAAAATATATTTATGATGGTTTTAAGTAACCTTTAAACGCGGTGAATGGCGTTTAAGCTAAGATGCATTTAAGTAACGTTGCTTAAAAGTGAAAATTGATTATAGATACCGATTTCGCACTTAAGAGCAACTTAGAGGCATTTTAAAGTTACGAAGCCTTTAAATTTCCTTTATAAATACGGCTGTTAGTGCTTAAGGTAGGCTGAATTTTCATTATAAATCAAAAGCCATCTAGCAAAGATCTTTCAAGGCTTACCAAGTGTTCAGCGATCACCTTGCAAATATCAGCTCGGATCTTCAGCATGTTTCCTAATAAAATTCGTATATAATTGGCGAATACTCGATACTATTTTTCAAAAAAAAATCTTTCTAGCTCAGAAATCAGAAATAGATTTTTCTTAAAGCTTTTAGTTTGTTTGTTGATTTTACACACAGAGCCGTAGCAGTTTCGTTGAGTTTTCAAAAATTGTCTGCAAGTTAAGCTAATTTTTTTTAATTTCGTCGCTGTTATATTTGTGATCGAGTTGAAACTTTCACCTCATCATGAATTTCAAATAACCTGATAATTTCCTCAAGAAAGCCATTTAAGTGTAATGTAGAAATGATCGTACTGACTTCCCGAATTCTTGCTGCAGAGAACGCCTTTTTACGAAATTTAAAATCTTCACATCATAATCAAGAACTTTTATCAAATCAGTTAGTTATCTTTCAACAAATGTATAACGATACGAATCGTAGTGACTGGCTGTTATACTTGCTGGTGCAATGACTTAACATTATACCTATCCAAAAAAAAATTGGAAGTTTTCACCAGTCGTTCTTTGAAAGTTTTTATTTTGAAATAATCATTTATATTAATTATTTCTTTTTTTGCGGAACCCTGGAGACTGCTTCGAAGTTTTAGAACCAAGGCTATAGAGCACTCGATGTCTGTTTTGATATATAGTTTTGCAATGTACGTTACGTTTGGGAAGTTAGTCCTATATTAAAAACAGTGTTGAAACCAACTGAAACAAGCAGCGTATTATAAAATAAGAACGATATTTTGTAAGAACAAAACAGAAAAGTGAAAAAACGTGTTTTGCCTTATAAAGCAAAAACGTTTTGATTCATGTAGTTTATTTTCCGTTAAAAGCATGTTCAACTTCCACATTATCAATGATGATAGTTTAGCTGGCTTATGATGGGAGTCCGGAAACAAACTTTGATACTTTTCTTAAGATTTTTCTAAATTAAAATTTTTGGCATTATAGCCTCTTTGCGTTGGGCGCCATTTGGAAAATTTGTTTTCGTTAAATAATTCGACATTTTCTACTTGAGACTAAGTTTAGTTATAACATATATTTTTGACAAGTAACAATAGAAACAAATAATCTGTAAAGGGTTTTTCAACAGGGACGCTACAAAAGTAGAGCAACAGGGACAGCAAACGACGCCATATTTCTTGCCGCTCTTTTGACATTTCTCTTTCATGATGGAAAGTTATACGAGCCAACAACGAGTCGAAATTATTAAAATTTACTACCGAAATTCGGAGTCAGTGGCCTCAACGTTAAGAGCGCTACGTCCAATTTATGGTCGTCATAATCGACCTAGCAGATCAACAATTGAGCCCTAGTGGAAAAATTTGAAAAAAACAAAGAAGTGCCCGTAGCATCGAGAATATTGCTGCCGCTGAGGCTTCAGTTGCAGAAAGCCCAAATGTGTCTCTCACACGTCGTTCTCAAGCGTTGTGGCGAATTTTCCCAAAGATCTTGGAATTCATCCTAACAAGATTAAATTGACGCAAAAACTGAAGCCGCTTGACCACCAGAAGCGTCGTATGTTCGTGAATTGGGCTGAGCAACAACTTGAAAATGATTCGGATTTTCATCGAAAAATCATCTTATCATCACAATCAATTTATTGGAACAGTTTTTGTTTTATTTAAAAAAATTTTTGTAGCACTCTTATTGAACAACCCGATATTAAATTAATTTTTATTTTTACTTTGCAGAAGGCAATCATTTTTCAGAAACATACAAAGCTACTAAAACGTGAAGTTTTTTGGTAAGTTTAATTTTTACTCACAGTTTTTTAAAGAAAATTACATATATATAATTATTATTATTATTACTCACTTATTTGCATTGCACTTGTTAATAAAAATTTAATTGTACCTAAATTGTATACCGTTTGTATATTGACATTCCCTAGGTGGCATTTTAATTGCATTCCATCTTACTGAAGCAACTTGCTTATGACGAATCTTTACAACTTATAAAGACAATTTTTGTTTGTTTGAGGTACACAAATCGGAAAAGAAAATGCAAGTAGTTTCGACAATGGACGCCGCGACGGTTTAAAAAAAGAATACAAAGATAAAAATGATAAGATATAAACAATGTCTTCAAATAATTTACTGTGTAGATACTAGATAAAGTTATTTTGTTTTTTTTTTTCTAAAAATAATTTTTAATACAAACCCAGATGAAATGAAAGCCTTGTGAACTCGCAGTTATTAATTAAAAAATCTGTTGACGAATAAATTTTATCTTCAATGTTTGAACATTTGTTGTTTACTTTTTTTATTAATCTACGCTGTTAGTATAGAATGTTGGCTTGTGCATCTATGATGATATCATTATTCATTTTGAACCTTTAAAATTCTTAAGGTAACAAAACAGTAAACACATTGACTATGAACAAAATATAGAAGCATTTATTATACGCAGTCTTTTGCGTATCAATTGTTTTTAATCATTTTCAGAAGTATTGCAGCTGTTTAAAGCTTTTTATCGATACATTACCACCATCTGTTTGCATATTCAAATTATTGTTTCTCGTGAAAATTATACCTGAATTTATTGAAAAACAAATTAAATTTAGTTTTTTTGTGGACAAACAAAAATTTAATTGAGAATGTTTTCACTAATGAGTTCAAGAGTAAGAATAAAGATCATCAAAAGCTATTTTGAATAAATTCAATATTAGTTTCGACCTACAACTTACTTTGAAAACTATTTATGCCGCATTTAATACATGGCTCTAGTTTGCGACACACATTTCTTTTTTTTGTCATCTCAGCACTTTGGTAGGTATAAGAAATTGCAAACTTTTTAAAAAATTTAGTTAATCCATAGTTACAACTTATCTAAAAGTTGACTATAATAAATTAAATATGAGAGGAGAAGTGTTTCTCTTGTTACAACCTCAAATAAAAAGTTCAAAGTTAAGAGCTAAGACCTTTTGCAATTTATCTTAGTGCAAGCCAAAAACATTTTTGTTTAAATATTAATTCCAAATTAAACATCCAAAATGTTGATGATTCGTTTTTTTAGTTACATATATGTACATATGTAACTATGAGGTATACATTTGTACATAATATGTATATGTATACCTCATAGTTTTAAAACATGCATTCCATGACCTCTAGCCGCTAAATAGCAACATTGAAGACAGTTAACCTAAGTTCACCTAAAAAGCAATCTTTGCATAACAACTACTTCAATGTTAATGTAATGAATAATTGCACATGGAAGATCATTTCAGATTTGTAGACTAAGTGTCTTCATACGTTCAAGCAGCGGATGATTATATTTCGAATTATCATAATTATTTTAAATTGAATATTTTGTTCCTATTTCAGGTAAAGTACAGTTACTTTGAGAATAACCCCACTCCAGGTCTGTAGCCATGGAAGGTCAACTTACAATTTACACTTTTTTTTATTATTTTGCGATTATATTGGTTTCATTTACAAAAAAATTGCCGTTTTTGTCGAACTGATCATAGAAGTATTCCTACGATGATTAAGAAGTCCAAAAAAGTGGTTTTAGACTGTCAGCGTCATTTGTCTGTTTCATTGAGGATCAAACTAGAGTCTTAATTTAAACGGTTGGACCGAATTTCTTCAAATTTAGTGCAGATCATTTTGAAGTGACTCCCTAGGGGAGATTTTCGAATCTTTTGTTTAAGCTGCTTGGTATTTAGGTTAGGGTAGAAGGGGTATGATAATGTGGTTTCCCACATCACCTCACTCGGATCTCCAAGGATCCATTGTGCTCCCCAGGATATAGGTAAAGGAAGAGGGAAGGGAAGTAGTGGAAGTCTTAGGAGTAGGGTGCCTCCCTGAACCATCCTAAGCTCTGAATGAATTTCAGGATGCTACTTAGTGGCAAAAATGAGATGTCGCCCAAATCGTCGAAAAAATATTCTCCGAGGGCTGTTTTCCTGGTTCTGGCTAAGCTGGGCCCTCCTCCACCTCTTCGTCCTGACATTCCCTACAAAGGTCAAAGGAGCTTATGCCCATTCTAATTATGTGGGTTCCCATTGAGTTGTGACCCGTTAGGACTCCAATCGAGAGAGACAGTTGAGGTCTGCTTAGCTTAAGTAAGTGCTTTGTTTTTTCCTTAGAAATATCCGACCATAGATTCCTTGAAACCCGAAACGTGTCAATTGTTGACCATCTGTCGTTGGCGGCCTCAAGGAAGCTTTCGTGAATTTTGTTTTTCCTTTGTTCCAGTGGCATAAGTACCCAGGGTACAATTTGGCTCGGTTCAAGTGATGAACCTATTTTGGCCAGTTCATCTGCCATTTCTCTGCCGTAAATGTCATTGTGTCCGGGGACCCACCGAAGGGTGACTGAATTTGTCTCGCTAGTGATCTCAATTCATTACGGCAACGATCAACCAGATTTGACTTCGTGACTATTGACGAAATTGCCTTGATTGCCGCCTGGCTGTCTATGAAGATGTCAATGTTTTTATTTATCAGTTCACATGTGAAAAGATATTTTGCGGCCTCATAAACTGCAAGCACTTCCGCTTGGACACTGCAAAAGTTTGGGAGCTTTATTGATCTGTTTATGGGAAGAAACCTGATCCTACCCCAGCTTCCATTTTGGAACCGTCTGTAAAGACCGATACATGATTTACGTTTAAGACGCTTTTTTTGTTCCCGAGATCCCTCGTTGGGAAGTCTGTCAGTGCGACTGGGTTAAAATCAAAGTACAGTGAAATATAGTCCGTTTTAATGTCTCTGACAATGAAATTCGTTATGGTTCTGTGACCGTCGTAGAGCACTTTTGGCCGCCATCTTCTTTGTAAATAAATTGAGTTGGGCTAGTGAAAGGAATATTTCTAGGGCTGCAGTCGGAGTAGTCCTCATGGCACTAGTTGTGCCAATACATGCCAATCTCTGAATTTTAGACATAGTTTTAATATTGGTTGCCTTTTTTCAAGGATGGCCACCAAAACAAACATGCCTACGTAAGGATAGGCCTGATAATGGCTGTTTACATCGAATGAAAGGTTTCGGGGCTGGGACCCCATCTCTTGCCGAAAATTCTACTACAGGTGTAAAAAGTAATTGCAGCTTTCTTTTCTCTCTCTTTGATGTTTTCTTTCCAGTTTATATGTAGGTATTTCGTAAACTACTAACTATACTCGTAATCTACACACATTCGGGATCATTTTAAAATTTGCTACTCATAGGCTATTGATTATGTTATTTAAAAAGTCATTGAAGATGGGAAAACCACAGCGTGCTATGGTTTTTTTTTTTTGCTTATTTGACTATAACTTTTTTACCTGCAGAAATAGGTATGGGCATTGCTCAATATAAAAGAGAGATAACTTAATTTTCGTTAAAATGATTTATTAAAAAAAAAAGAAGTGGATAAAAACTACCAAGAAATGGTCGCTGAAACTAAACTGATTTTTAAAGTTTAAAAGTAAAATCTGTTGCATTTATGGCTATTTTGAGAAACTTGCTCGATGGTACGCTCAAACTGGGTATTTGATTCACTCTTGACCATTAAAGTAAAAAAAAAAATAGAGAAATTTCAATATTTTCTCAGTTTAAGGGTTGCCATATAATTTTTTTTTCAAAATTTAAAATAATTAGCAAAATCAACAAACTTGCGTTTACAAACCGTATTTTTGAAAATATATGTTTGCTAATTGGATATGAAAAAGATAGTGCCAAATGAGTTTGGTTGTCAAAACTGAAATTTCTTATAATAACTACTTTTAAAACTTTAAGCAAGCACTTTCGACAAAAAACTCACCTGGCGCAATTCGTTTGTATGCAAAAAGGTATTATTAGCTAACATATGTTCAAAAACCCGGTTTGTAAAAGCAAGTTTATTGATTTTTGCAATTATTTTAAATTTTGCAACAGAAACTAGGTGGCAACCCTTAAACTGCAAAAAAAATTGGGATTTCTCTATTATTTTTTTACTTTAATAGCCATTTTTTTCTTTTTATTTTATAACGTTTGTGTGATAGTGTTCTATAATAAAATGCACGAATGGGTAGCACATACTTGCTTTTATGTTATAGATTCATGAGGGAAAAAAATTAAAAAACAAGAAATATAATATTTAAATTAGATAAAACAACATCTTTGGTGGTTTGAGATGCAAAAGAAGAACGCCATCTGAATTCTTGATTTAATATGATTGTATGTAAAAAAGAAAAAAATTGCTTAAAATATTTTTAAGAAAAATCTTTGGTTTTGGAATGCAAATCTTAAGAATTTATTTATGTAAATATAAAACTGAAATTTAAAAACAAAAAATCAATATACTGAATTTTCCAAAAAAAAAATTAAACGTTTTTTTTAATTAATAATTTCCAAAAAAATGGCCATGTAGTTTTCAAAATATTTTATGTTCAAAAAAATTATTAATATTTGTTAAAAAACTGTTGATATTTTTAGAAGCGTATACAAAAAATTATTGAAATCATAAATACCGTTTTGAAGAAGAAAATTGTTCTTTGGGTAGTACCGGTACCATTAATAACCAGTTTTTGAAAAATAGTTTTTATTCTAAGGTAGATTTTGCTATAGGAAATTTATTGAATTTTTCTTAAAGAAAAACTATGGAGCCGGTTTTTGAGAAAAATAAAATTTTGTAAAATTGCAAAAAAAAGAATTGTATGGCAGGTACTATTAGGTACTTTTGGTAAAAAAAAAAGAAAAAGTGTGGGCAGAATCAGAAAAAACCACTATGTACCAATTTTTGAGAAAATCGATCCTGCCGTTTAAGCTGTAGCCGAACGGACAGACAGAATTATGAGATCCACTTTTTTCAAAATTTTAAGTTTAATTCTAAAGAAACAGCTACCGGCTGCGCCTTGTAATAGGAACAACTTTGAGTACTTGACAACTTCTTTATAAGAGTCTTGCTATGCAACTGAAATGCTACTTACATGCTATGTATAAGCTAAGTTCTCTACGGTCTATACGTGATAATATGATAATACATAGGTACAGTAAGTGAATCGTTTCATCCCCATTGGGTGTCACTTACAATTTCACGGCGGGCGGTCAAACTCCCTTCGAATGGTTTTCAAAAAATATTTCCCGAACGGTAACTTTATCAAAAAAAATGTTACAACCTAGTTCTAAGCTTAACAAATTTTCTTTACAAAACATTAAAAAACTTTTTTTTAGGTAAAAGAATAACCATTTTCAAGATAATTCCATCGTTAATGTTACGGATTTAATGTTTCCATATAAAATGTACTTTTTTAAGTCACCTTTGAAGTTGAGTACAAGGCGAGTTTTTCTTACGTGGTTTCCCCCCGGAAAATTAGAAAACAGTTAAAAAAATAAATACAGCGATTTATTTTAAGGCTGGACTACATTAATTATACCGGGTCGAAGTTCACGAAAAATGGCACAAAAAGAAAGAGGGTGAAAATGTGACAAAAAGAAAGAAGGTGTAGAGATGGTAGATAAAAAAAATTGTATGAGAGGGAGGTTTTATTCTCCCTCTTTTAGCCTGAAGGGGCAATTTTCTACAAAATTGACTTAAAACTGAAAAAAATATTTAAAAATGACAGTAACGTGTACAAAATGCCATGCAAAAATTGTTTTATAAAGCGAAAAATCTATTACTACATTTTTAAATAAAAGTTGTTTTAGTGAACAGTTTTTGAAAAATTAACTTTCAAATTCAAAATTTTGGAAAAAAAAACAACACAATTTGGTCCTTTTATTTGGTTTGTAAGACCTCTTGATTGTTTGGTAAAGAAACACGTTATGAAAAATCAATTAAAAAATTCATAAGAATATTGAAATTATAAAAGTCTACACCTTCGCGTATTAATATATCATTCAGTTAATACATATCTGCAAACGAACAAAAAATGTACTTTTTTCTTAAACTTATGGCGAAGGGTTGAAAATGATCTCCTAAAATTCTTTAAGAAAACTTATTTGAAGTTGCAAAACTAAATTTGAATCTTTAATGACACAATCATTTGCTGAGATATTGGCAATCAAAGATATCTCGTGCAAAATAAAATTGTTCAACAACAGCAAAAAAATGTTTAAAGCTAATAATAAACAAGTGATCTAACCATTAAATTTGATTGACTAAAACAAAAATTAATCCACAAAAAAAATATAAACAAAATTCGCTTTTTATTTCCGTAACGAAAATGTAAGAAAATAATTTGTAAAGAAATTTCAAAGCAAGAAACATTAAGCTTAGAATTCTTTTTGTTTCAACTCAATAATACCGCTCTTCAAAAAAAAACTTTAACAAAATCGTTCCCTTAATTTTTTGATTAGTGTATTTTGTCAGAACTTTGATTATTGATTAAAAACAAGTTTCAGCTAACAAAGTAAGATTAGTTTTTTTTTCACAAAAATGGGTTTTGCCAAATACTAATATCGAAAATCAATTTTTTAAATTTCAAAATATTTAAAGGTACTTATTTCAATTTGATTAAATTTAGAAAAGTTCTTTTTTTTCTTGAAAATTTTAATTAAGTTATAACTTTTCTTAAAAAAAAAATCTGTAAAATACTTTTAGTAAAAGTTATCTGGGGATGAAAACCATTTTTCATTAAATAGTTATTAATAGTAAATAAATCTCAAAGAACCATTTTTTTTTTTCATTTTTGACTTTCTTTAAAAAAGTATGACTGGTTTTACAATAATTTTTTTGTATGTAGAAGAATGCTTTTGCATTTTCCTGTCGTAGTTTTCATGTCTTTATATTTATACAATTTTTAAAACCCTAAGCCTCTTGAACATAAGAGCAAATACGTGCAATCCAGTCCTGCATAAGATTTGGCAGTAAAGATAATATCAGTTATTCAATAGTTATATTAGATTTTTTTTAAGGAAGCGAGGTTCCTCACTTCTATTTTATCTGGCTACGGCCTTTTAAGGTAAATGCTCTTTTTTTCGTAACAATTTGCCACCTGAGGTGAATATTTTTAAACCTTTTTTTTTTATTTTATTTGTCCAGCAGCCAAGTGTAACATAGCCTGCTTGAGTGCTCATCGTAACTTTAACATTCAGCCCCCCAAGAGTCAAGTTCAAAGTTATTCACATTCGACATTTTTACAGAAAAAAAAAAAAAAAAAAAGTTATACGTAATTATTTATAATGTGATGATAACTCTTATATAATTTAATTTAAGTGATGCAGGGCATTAAAATAAACTTGTTCGTTGAACTTTATACATGCGTTTATTTTAAAAATGCGCTATTTGCACGAATGAATTGCTCGTTAATTTATGCCTACGATCGAGCGGTAGTTGAAGTTTTAATATCATAGTTCAAGATCTTTTTTAAAGTTTTTTTTTTATATTTTGTATCAATGTAACTTTGTTTTTTGTTAACATTTTAAGATTGTTATCAAAGAAAGGAGGGTTATTTAAAAAAAAAGTAAAAAAAGAAACATCTTGTTCTTAGGGGAATTTTATTTTGTTTGATGGTATGGTCATTTTTGGTCTTGATGTTTAAAGTCGTTCTTTTGCTCTTTATTCAGAACAATTCAAGTAAGATCATTTTTGAAGATTAAAACGATCTTAGAGAATACTTAAATGTATTCATTCTTATATGCAGTAAAGTGTGACTGCAGACTGCTAAGAACCCATTTTGGGTTCACGGTTTGTAGAACATCAGGTAATACTCAAAAACGACAAATGAATTTATTTTAAATGTAAAGGTAAGGCTGTCTTTTAATTTATAATAATTTAGACACCTCACCATCACTAAGAAAAAAAATCCTCGAACCTAAAACATCAATTTTTTATGAATGAATCTAAGTGAAAAGTCACATTCTATCAAATTTAACTGGTTGCGAATCATTATTTTTTTATTTTTAAGAGTTTAGTTAATCTCGTGATCAAATGCCGCACAACCCAAAAACGATAATTGGCTGAAAAATATTACCAAAACCTGATGCGGCAATTCACACACAAAGAGGAGCCACAATCAAATTTTTGGGTTTGTTGTAAATGTTTTTTTTTTTAGATTTGAACTTGACATCATCACCTACGACCGAATTTTTTTTTATACATTCACGGTGACTCCATCTTATGGTGATACATAAATTTAAAGCCAAAACCCCTATCGATCTTGAATCAATTCATATAAAGGGTGATTTTTTAGCTGGTTTGGTTTTGGCAACACTGGTTTTGACAGCTGACGTGTGTTTAGTACCTTGTGTCACTGTCAAACAGCTTCAGTTTGGTTTGCAATTTAACCATGGATCGTCTTACAAATGAACAACGCTTGCAAATTATTGAATTTTACCATCGAAATTCGTGCTCGGTTCGAAATGCTTTTTTATCGAAAAATTGTGTTCAGCGATGAGGCTCATTTTTGGTTGAATGGGTACGTAAATAAGCATAATTGCCGCATTTGGAGTGAAGATCAGCCAGAAGCATTGCAACAGCTACCAATGCATCCCGAAAAAGCCACTGTTTGGTGCGGTTTATGGGCCGGCGGCATTATTGGGCCATATTTCTTCAAAGATGATGCGAATCGCAGCGTTACTGTCAATGGTGAACGCTACCGAGCGATGATAACAAATTTTTTTTTGCCCGAAATGGAAGTTCTTGACTTGCATGATATGTGGTTTCAACAAGACGGTCCCACATGCCACACAGCACGCGAAACAATGGCGCAATTGCGAGGCGAGTTTGGTGAACAGTTAATTTCACGTTTCGGGCCGGTCAATTGGCCGCCTAGATCGTGCGATTTGACACCATTAGATTATTTTTTGTGGGGGTATGTTAAGGCTAATGTCTATAGGGACAAGTCCGCTTCGATTGACGCACTGGAAGCCAACATCCATGCATTCATTCGTGAGATACCGGCCGATATGTGTGAAAATTGGACTCAGCGGATGGGCTACCTGAGACGCAGCCGCGGTCAACATTTGCATGAAATTATCTTTAAACATTAAATTGCAAAGTTCAAACTATCGATTCAAATAAATATTTCATTCATTTTTTCGAATTTTTTGTGTTTTTTTTTTAAAGTTCTAAACCTCTTAAAAAATCACCCGTTACATATGTACATATGTACAACAAGGTATAAAAAAGAAGAAACCATCAAGACGATACAAATATTTGTAAACAAAAACTGACAATAAGTGAGTTCAGTTTTCATGAATCGTTTAATAGAAGCTAAACAATTTTTTTATGTATTTCAAAAGTCTTAAAACTTTGATTTTTTCCTCCAACAGTTAACTTTTTCGGCAAATCTTTTGTATACTGTTTGCAAATGATTAGTCATTTCTCCCCAATGACTGGACTGTAAGCTTTATTATGATGTGTAAGTGAGGTGTCAGAAGTCACTATTTTTTGTCAAGCTTAGATAGCTTAACAATTAATTTGATTTCTTATAAATTACACACTATTCAGAAAAGAAAAGAATACAAATTATTATCATTTGGTCTAAGAATGTGTATATAATAGAGAATAGGATATTTATAGGGAAGGCACAAAAGATTAATAAATAATCTTTTTTTATTGTCTTTAAATTATGTTAATTTATTGCATTATAAAATTATAGGTGTGACTCGTGATTATAAAACTAGATTTTCTACAAACAATTTCATTAAATGTTGTTTAATAAATAAGAGTTTTATCCGCTGGATTTTAATTTTTGTCAATTTAAATAGACAGTCGTAAAATTGACTGGAACAAATCCTAAAATTCAGAGATAAATTTTAGGTCCATATAATCACCAATAGCATTTGGTAACAAATATTAAACAAAGTATATTAAAATGATTTTAAATTACAAAATTATTTGACCGTTTTATTGAATTGTTTTCAATTTCTTCATCTTGACAAAAATGATTTTCATTCTTTTCTTATTTTCCTCATCTTTGTTTTTTATAAAAACCTTGAAAAAATACATGTTTTTTCTGGACTAAATTATTATAAGACCTGGCGTCCACTATGTAACTTTTAGTTGCTCCCGATTCAAGTTCATACATTGGGTTGGGAGAGCGCCCACCAGACAGACGTTTCAACTTTCTTCCGAAAAGTTTATATGGGTCAATCCATACCAAGTCACCGAGTTTTTGATTCGACCATCTTCGATTTTGCTCAATTTTTGATTTGTTGTGGCATGTATTGAAAACAACTTGAACACCAACTTTCAGCCTTATATTCCAAATCGGTATTGAGTAATCGATTTTTAAAATTTTTGAGAATTAGTACATAACTTATTAATATTGGTATATCTAAAGTAGAGTAAAATTCTATCGTCTCCAAATGTAGTTTGTTTAAAAATTATTCGAAGTAGTTATAACTCAGTCATTAACGATTAAAAATTTAAAACGTCACTTTCAGAAAGGGAGACCCGTTCGATTTAAAAAAATATTACGCAACTTTTCAGCCGAATATCAATTTGTGAACTGTGACTACAATATTTTCTATTTTCTTTCAATTTAATTTTATTTTTTAATACAGTAATGCGGTAGTAATATTTAAGGATATAATTTTTGGATACATTCTAAGAAAATAATCGTATGGGAGAAAACTTTGTATAATATTCATAAAACATTTTAAAAAAAATGTAATAAGAATAAATAAATGTTTGGTGTGCTTTATGGGTTGGTAGAATAATTGGTCCGTACTTCTTTAAAAATGATGCTAGCCAGAACGTAACAGTCAATGGTAATAGAGGACTTATACGACGACTTATGGATCATGGCTTTTTTCGAAATTAAATGAGTGCGAAAGTGAGATCAGATGATTTTTCTCGTTCGCACTTATTGAATTTCGAAAAAAGTCATGACTCAAAAGTCATCGTGGAATAGGGCACTTACCGCTATAGAGCCATGATAACTGACTTTTTCGTTCATTAATTGAACAACCATGATGTGCAGGTGCTGTGGTTTCAACAAGATGGCACAACATGTCACACAGCTCGTGCCATAGTTGATTTATTGAAGAAATCGTTTGGTAACCCCATAGTTTAACGTAAAGAATCAATGAATTGGCCTTCAAGATCATGCGATTTAATGCCGCTTGACTATTTTCTGTGGAGGTGGGGATATGTGAGGTCGCTAGTCAACGCCGATTAGTCCGAAACGATTGACCACTTGAAGAACAACATTCGCCGTGTTATTGCCAATATACGGCCACAAATGTTGGAAAAACTCATCGAAAATTGGACCTCCAGATTAGACTACATCCAAGCCAGCCGTTGCGGTCATATGCCAGAAATCATATCAAAATTACAATGCCAGCAGATTATTTTTGGAATAAGGTAAATTGTATACTAATTTAAAAAAATTACCTTTCTTTTATGCCATTTCAAAGTTCTATACTTCTAAAAAACACCCTTTATAAACCAAACCTTCCGAGATACCGATGGACATTGGTTTTGAAATTCTGAATATCAAAATGGGAGGAAAAAATAGAGCCGGGTAAAGCATTCCACATTCGTATGGTTCGGCTAAAAAAAGAATCTCTGTACTTAACAGTACGTCCGAAATTGGGCTCAAGGGTAAACTGATGAGCATTCCTGGTAGTGCGAGCATTACGGTGAAATTGTTTAAGGAGAGGAATGCAACTGGCTATTTCGCTAGAACAATGTTTATAAAAATAGCGATTAAATAAGGCGAGGCATGAAACATGAAACACGTCGATGTTCAAGAGATTCGAATGTTTCCGTTAAAGTACTATCACCTATCATTTTTAGAGCTCGATCCAAGAGGCTTAAATGGATTATGGGAACACCAGCCCAAATGTGAGAAACTTTGCAGCGTTTTTGGCGACGTTGAATATGTGATCATTCCACAGAAGGTGATCAGTGATGGACATACCCAGAACTGAAAGCTGTTCAGTTTCCTCGATGCTAGTACCGCTAATTGATATCGGCATAGGGGGTAGGTTTTGCTTTAATGACAACAGACAGCATTGGGTTTTGGAAGCATTAAATTCTACACAGTTTTTAGTTCCCCACTAGACAATGCTGTCAAGATCAGAATTTAATAAGCTTATCATACGCTGCCGTTCAAGTTCCACATCCGAAGTGCAGGGATGTGAATCTAGAAACGAATATGAAAAGCTGAGGGTGCTTTCATCATTTTACTTACTTACTTACTTTTTAAGTGCTAAATTTGGTAAGTAAAAACAATTTTGTGAACTTTAATAAATTAAGTACAAATGTTTTATTTATAAAATTGTTTTTTTTTTTAATATTTTTTAATTATTATTAAGTTTTTTGTTCCCAGGGGCAAATTGTGTTTTTAACTCTATATCATCCCCTGATTACAAGAACTAGTTAACTCAATTTTAAAAATTTTGGAGATAGCAAGGTTCATACCTAGCTACCAAAGAACGAGTGAAAGTTAAATTTTTATGTTTCTCACACTTCATAAATATCTTATATTTTTTAATGGTAGAAAAAAATTGGACGAATAGTCTTGAAATTGCACAAAATAATACCGTTTTTTGCCGAGACATTGTAAAAATTTAAAATTGAGTTACCTAGTTCTTGCAATCAGGGGACGATATTACGATGTTTTTATTGTTTTAAAAGTACGTTTTTGTTTGTTATTCATTTTAAATTTATTCAAGAAGAATTAATGAAATGTTTTTTATCCTAAAGTTCATAAGCATTTAATAAAATAAAACAAAGTTGTTTTGGTTTTATATTAAAAAAAAAGTTTAATCTTTTTTTACAGATATGAATCTTGGAATCAGGGGCATTGAAATAAAATACTAAATTTGCTCCAGATCCTTAGATAAAAGTAATATATAGTTAAAAGTTTCAGATGGGGCAAAGTAGCCCCGTCCCATTTTTCAACCACAACAAAAAGTATTTTAACTTTTATTTTAACAGTTTTCAAAAAACCGAGGAAAGTGTAACGGCACCGTTATTTGTTCATAAAAGTAAAGTATTTATTAAATATTTATTTTTTGAATATTCTAAAAAACGAAAAGAAAAAGTTTTAAAAATTCGATCATGTTCATTACGTTATAAACAATCCAAAAAATATTTGTTTGAAAATTTTCGTACATATTACTGCATATATTTAATTTTTTTTGTTAGCATCTACAACAAAAGGAATATAAAATAATAAGTCATAAAATTTTCAAGAAAATCGAAAATCAAAAAATGGTTCTGGACTCAACTTTTTATAACGTTGGGTCGCGGTTCAAATGAACATAAGAACAATTAGTCTGACCTAGTCGTACATTTTATTTCCCTAGTTATTGTTATTAAACGGTATATACTTGCTGTCGAAAAGTGCATACTGTTGTGAAAGGCCTTTTTTTTTGTTTAATCAAAATTGTTTTCGTTTGATATATTGCTTCACCTATTTCAATGTGGACGATGCTAAATACGATCACAGTATATTAAAAATATATTTACTTTAAATCCGTTTTCTCCGTTTTTCCGTTGGAGAATTGGGTTTTTGGCAGCACATTTTCTTAAGATAAAACAAACCAATAAAGCCTTACTTCTAATCTTAAAACAAGCGAACGATAGACAAGGGGGCGAGATAAATTTACTGATTTTCTATCTTCATGTCTACTTTTTCAAGGAATTACACAAAAGACATTTAAATCATGTAATATTCAAACTTTTATTCAACTATATTCACAGTAAAATGTAAACATTAAAAATAAATATCAGTTCAAAAAAATGTTTACTTACTTAACGATTACGTTTTCATTCAAACTTAAACATTATCAACATTTACATTGTTTCCGAGAAGAAAAATAAACCAACATGAACTATTGTTAAAACCAATTAAAAGTACATATACATACATAGAAGGAGGTAAACAAAAAAGAACTACGTTACAGAACTTTTATCATTATAATTTTATTTACCTAACAACTTCCATATAATTTTCTATTCAGATTTTTGTGCCTTGAATAAATAGTAGGAATGTCAATAAGTTCTTTTATAATCATAAAACAAAAATATTTCATTGGATTCCTACAGATAAATACGTTCTAATAAACTCACTCAACACAGCAAACGATAAGATTAAGTAGAATCAGTTAAAAATTGTATGAGCAAGGCTTGCAAGTTGTGATTATTTCGTACCCACACTGCGCTTAAGCTAACAAAAACTCTTACAAAATCACGTAGCCAGAGTCTTTAATTTATTTTTTCCTAGAATATTTATGGTTGTGGCTACGGTAAGAACGTGATACATTCGCCTTTTAGGATTTAATGGACAATTAACTCTTTGAGTCGACATGAATTGTGTACTAAGAACGTTAGAATTTTAATAAAAATAAAGTAAAACAGACTTGAGAATCTTCCTAGTCTTTAAAATGTTGTATTCAAAATAATTCTCACTATCTTATTCGTCACAAGCTCACAAGCTGTTCAAAGATTTTATTTGCTGATGGAAGTAGAAAAATGAGTGCAAAATTACTAACAGTCTGGTCAGTCTATAAGTCTATTGCGTTTAAAATTGCTGAAAGATCTTTTTGTTTAAAGTGGTTTGGTTCTTAGTGGCTGAAATCATGATTATCAAGATTACGCTGAAATCGAACTGGCAAATGTCTGCTAAGTTTTATCTTTTCTTCAAACTATGAACTTTTGGCGACCTGCAAAGTACCTGATCGGTAAATTATATTGATGGCTCAAAACTTGGTCCGACAATCACGATGAAGTGCTTGTTTTACTTATGCGTATCGCATGAATATGAGATAATTCCACCACAGCGTGCGACTTGATAAGCGCGTGAGTATAAAAACGTATTGGCTAGGGAAGCAAAAGAAGCTGCAAGTAGGTTGTGACAGAACTACCAAAAAGCTACCAGGTATCTAAAGCTCTAAACAACACCCGATAAAAGACACACGGATCACTGCTTGTTTTGCGTGCTGTCTGCTTTAGCAAAAATATTAGCAATAAATTTCCCTAGAACGAATAATACACACAAACAACGCCAAACAAGAAGGATTTCGTACTAGTTATTCCTGTGTGGACCACATAAACAACGCGGTTCATCATCGAACAGTGCATTGAATATTGATTAACTTCGAAAAGGCGGAGAACTAATCGCGCTTGCTTAGGATTGCTATTATTAAGGCTACATATCGTTGGGCTTTCTGTCAAAATCTCGTTTTAAAAAATTTTTTAGAAGACGCAAAATATTGATTTATGTAAATGGTAATAAAATGAAATTTTTAGATCGTAAAAGGTTTTGAAACCGGTTGATACGACCAAAAGAAACCATAAACACAGTTAAGATTAAAATGGAATTTTAAGACTTACGAGGTTTTGACAGAAAGCCAACGATATATGATGGATCCAAATGTCACATTCTATGCATAAGGAAAAGTTGTCAGAGAAGTTGTAAATATAAAGTGGGGTAGTCGAGGTTGTATACTATCGAAATCATTAATACTGTTTGTGATAAGTGATGTACTGCTGCTTTGTCGATTGAATATGGAGGAATACGCGGATGACATACATATGCTAATTCTCTCATAGGATCATGGATCTCCATCAAATGACAAGAAAGGTGGAGAGAACAGTGGAAATCGTTGGGATCAATATGGCAAAAACGAAAAGAATCAGCTTTGGAACTTCCCAATCTACCCAATATAGATATTTTTGTATAGCCAGTATCAATGGTAGAGAGTTTTCAAAATCGTAGGAGTATTCCCTCTAATCAGCAGAATTGCGAACGAAAAACCTGCGTTCGGAATGCTGTCCAAATTATAAAAAAAGAACAACATAAGCCTAAAGACTAAAATACGACTGTATAAGCATTTGAGGCTCTATGTCCCGCAAGGATAACTACATAGGCTTAACGGTTCCCAGGACCTAAGTAAACCTTAATAGGTAAGTAAAATATCTGCCACACAACTTTAAAAGAAAACTTGCTTCTTGCTTTGAACAAAATTTAGTTCCAGTAACTGCTTGAACAGAATGGGAGATGGAGCTGGAATAAATGTCATAAATATGCTGCAGCCGCAGCTACAAGAGTTGAACAAATTTCAACTTTCATTGCAGCATTTTTGGCTCTATTGCAGCTCTGTCTCCCATTCTGTTCAGGCAGTAAGTCGAAAAGATATCAGTTCTGTATCTCTAGCGTCGAAAAAATTTGTCGAGAAACTATGAAAATTGAAACAAAATACATTAGTTTTGTTTCATACAATTCCGAAGATAAACCATTGCATAAGAATTTTTCACAGACGAAACTCCTTAAGCCTACTACGCTGCTAATGGGAAACGAAAAATACTAGCAGGCTTATCAATAAAAATTGCTTAGGAATCTTTTAATTCACAAATTAGCTAAAACGTCGATCAGAAGTTAGTTCACGAATTAAAATTTCATATCGACAAAAATATAAACTGCTAACCCACCTTAAGTTCAAAATCTTAACGAAAATCTACTACAATCAACAAGAACTCTGCTGTTAGTGCCCTATTACACGACGACTTTAGAGTCATGACTTTTTTCTCTAACTGTTATCTCTAGTTTTTGGCATTAATTACAAAAGTATTTTTTAATTTAATGACTGGTTTAAGCGTAGTACGCAGCTGAAGGCAAATGAAAATTTCAATACAGAAATTTTCATAAACGAAAAATTTCGTTGTGATTTTTCGTATGTAGTACGCAGTTCGATAGTGAAATGTCAATAAAACAGAAAACGGTAGTAGATTATTATATCCAAGTCTCCACTTTTTTTCACACACAATTAATTGCCCGAACAATATTCTTGACGAAAATTTGACAGTTTGTCTTATCTTGCAGTTGAAATTTTATTTTCAAATAGGAAAGGGATCAAGAAGCAAATGAAGAACATAGACCACACTATTGTTTGGAACCCTGAATACCCTGAAAAGGGCGAAACGAAGACAAAAACAAAAAAAAAAAAAATTCACATCATATAAAAAAATGACTTATGATTTTGTTTTATTTTTTTTTTAAATTTATTTTGACATAATTTGATTAAACTCTCCACACATATTTTTCGGCAATCTGTTCGTGTATTATTTTGTTCTCGATGTGGAGACCTCAGAAAATTTTCGTTTCAACAGCTTACTAGGATTTAATGTACCTATTTTGGTGAGTTAGTTTATTACCTTGAATTTTGATTTATTGATAAGATTTGACACTTAGCTCACTGATGTCTTATTTGCGTTTATGAATACCGGTGTTGGTATACAAAAATGACTCAATGAAATTATGAACGAAAAATTTAGTTCTACTTTTCGTTCTGCGAGTGAAATTGATTATTGTAGCAGATTATTTGGAGAAGTCTACACTCTTTTTTCGCACACAATTAATTCCCTAGGCCATTTATTGAGTGCAAAAAATGACATTTGTGGTATTTCGTGTTTATTTTGGTTGTTTATTTTACTACAGCATTTTTGTATTTGCATTTGTTTTAATTTTTTGAATTTGTGTAACTGCCAGTGAATATTTTTTCCACTTCGTTTTTGTAAGCATTTCATTGTCTTATAGTGGAGACCAACTATGCATTTCGTTTCGCATCAGCAGCGTACTAGGGGGTTTACAGATCTAAGGTAGGTAAATAGGTACATTGACATTGATCAGTCATTTCTCCAACTTTGCGAATTGATTAATTGCCATATTTCAGTAGATAATACTTCTACCCATAACGTTAACGGAAGTTTTGTAAATCTACTATAATTACCATGTACTGTACCTTAATGACATATAATTAACATTTTTTTTTTGTAATATGGATTACAATCTATTGATGTATGACATGTATGACAAAAAAAACTTAAAAACAAACCAGTAGGTGGATATTTCGCAATAAGTTTTTTTTAGATACCCACTTATATTGTACATATACATATGTAAATACTTTAAAATAATCAAAATGTGGAAACAAAACAAACAGATTATTTTGCAAGGTTAGAACTGTGACAACTGAACGTAATGAGATTATATACGTAGTAATTTTAATTTGGACTAGGTCCAGCAGTAGGCACAAATGAAATTCAAAACTATTCAAGCGTTGAAAGTGAAACCCAATCTACCATCCAGAGTCAGTCACATTGGGCTTTTAAAATAATAATAATACGAAAATAGGTAACAAAATACACACAAAAAAATGTTCACCTATTAAAGTCAGCAGAATTTATACACTTGACATCGAAATGCCCAATAAGGTTAATTTATTTATTATTGGGTTTGCTATAGAAAATGTAACACAATTTAATCGTGGCTATATAGACAGAGCTTAAGCACTGCACAATTCACATTCAATGCTTCCAACTAATAGATTTGGATTTCACGAGATGATCACGATTACTTTCGAAGATAAATAATTATATTCACGCCTCTCTTACGAGTACTAATTTAAATTTAAGGTCTAGTTACTTCAAATTATATCCAATAGACATATGAACGAACATAAAAGATCTTTATATTTAAGAAAATGTGAAAACTGCAAAGAAGAAACTTAAAAGTTGCCATAACAAAATTAAGATAGAAAAATTAACATGCATTGATACGTATGATTGATTTAATGAGTGCTCTTTACTTGCGATAGGTTTTGGATTCGTAACAAAATCGAACTCAGGGGTATCTTTTTATCCATACTTACTCTGCGCGTCACTTGTTTAGGGCCACTATTTTTGCAATCGTTTTTTTTCTGGATAAAAACCTGAGAGAAATATTTTTCCTGGAATTTGTTGATACCTGTGAGAAGGAATATATATTAAAGCTTGGTAGCTTGGAAAATTCATAAGAATTTCACAAGTTGAATGAATGAACAGCCAAAAATGGGTATAAAAAGTTGAGTCGCTTGATTGAGGCCACAGCAAATATTGATATGCAAAAGCAAATATCGTGCATTTTTTCTTAACAAAAGTTTTAAATATTTGAGGAAGGGTTGAAAACTATATTTAATTAAAATTTTAAGTTCAAATGGACTCAGAAAACACTTATTTGAAAAAGGGACAAAAGATGATTTCAAGGAACGGGTGCTTTCAGGCCGTCATATGGAAAATGAAGGGAAGTGATAGGACTGTGAAAAATTATCAAGTAAATTCTAAACCCTCGGGTAAAAAACGAAAAAGACACAAAAAAAAACAAAAACATCAGAGAAAAGTGGTCAATTCTGCAGAAAACGTCTGCACTATTATTGCTCAGAATACGAGTATGATCAAAAAGCGGTGAAATTATTTTCAATAGATTTTAAAAATAATAAATAAATAAATTTCAGAAATAAAACTTAAATTTTTCTATTTGGGTATTTAAAAATGTTATTTACCACAACATTAAATTTAATTATTAATTTTATTAAGCGACGCATTTTGGATCATGCATTAATCTTCGGGCTTATATGAGTTGACTTTTCAGCCAGTTTTTAAGTTGGTAAAATAAGCCAGTGTTTTGACGGTTTTATGGATGATTTAAGCCAGTGATAACACCTGGCATTAGAAAATGAAAAATGAAACAGTTCAACGGCAAGGACACAAGGATCTTCACATGAATTTCGCCAGGGACCTTGTTGCTTGGGGTAACGAATGGAAATGGGTTGTCTCTTTGGATGTGAAAAGGCTCAATCATCAGGTGCTATGGGGCGGGCCGCTATCACTTATTTTGGAACGATTGAATTGGAGTTTATTACTTCAATACCTCAGGAAATAGTTAAAAAATATCTCTTGAAATAAGTATATAACAGACAATGTTTAACTAATACCTTGAATTTGAAAACAAAATAACTCCTTTATCGCCACGTCAAGGGTAGCTAGAAGCTGGAATAAGTTGAAAAACGAGGAACTTTTGCCTAAGCCACCCTGTTCGCCGGACTCAAACAAAATCGAAAGCTTTTTGGCGTGGCCTTATCAAACATTTTATGAAGCTGGTAGGTTTTTTAAAAATAAGGACGCTTTGATCAAAGTTATCAGAGCTGCCTGAGGCAAGATTTCTCTTGATTAAAAAAAAAATCATATAACTCAATTCAAAACCGTCTGAAAGCCCTTATTTAAAAAATAAGTGGACATATTCACTATTTATTGACAGAAAACATAATAATTAAATATTTGAAAACAAAAAAAAAGTCAAATATTTACTTATTTTTGTTAATTTTTCATAACGTTTTTTGAGTGGCCTCAATCAAGTGACGAAATTTGTGTACTCATTTTTTGCAATTCATTCATATGTATAACTTGTGAAATTCTTATTGATTTCCCAAGTATCACTTTTAACGTTATCCAGGAAAAATGTTTCTGACATGTATTTATCGAGAGAAAATGATTACGAAAAAAGTGACCTCAATCAAGTGACGGGCAGTGTACATCTGTATTTGAAGGGTCTTTCAATAGATTTGTTTGGTTTCTTTTTCCAAAAAAAAAGTGTAAGACCTGTCAAATTTTAAAAAGAGGGGAAAATTCGATCCGAGTTGGGAAAATTTGAAAAACGTTAACAAACGGATTAAACCATGAAGTGCACCACTTTTTGTTATAAACTTCATTTTTGTATATGAACGCCATTGCCACTTTGCCATGATTTCAGTAGATCTAATGTATTTTTTTCTTAAGATAAATCTACGCTTTTAAATCAAATCAGTTGCACTTTTATTTTTTGGAAAAAAAATTATCATTCCTCAAAATTCAGTCCACTAATTTTTCAATTCTAATCTCAAGGCTTCTAACTATTGGCTGGCTTTGATAACAATCGTGACTCCATGATTATTTATATAAAATGCTATTTTTAATTTCTTTAATTCTTCTATTTTGAAAATAGAAATAAAAATTGGAATATTCAGATCTTCTCTAAGAAAATTGAATTTACTGCATTTTTTTTATTGAAAACCTACTCCGAAAAATGTTCCGATTAGTTGCAACGCTGTGACAGAAACTGATCACCACGATTTTTGACAGTTGTTGTAACACTTCGTGTTGACAGATATTTGTGTAGCAGAAATTGGCAAATTTTGCCAATTGCTTGCTCTCTCATTGCGCTCTCTCAATGCAACGTTTTTGAGTTAACGAACAGGAATCTGTGCAGTGTTGCCGCTGAGGAATTTGAAAAGGTCGCAGAAAAAAGGGTCACGAGGAAAAAAAGTCACGCTACGAATTTTTTTTTTCGATGAATAACAAAATCAATTAGAATACGCTTATGTAAATTGTAAAAAAAAAAAAGTAAACTGTTTTAAGTTTTTTTTATTAAATAATTGACCATAGCAAACTGAAAAGTCAGATCTTACAATTATTCAAATTCTATTAAAAATAAAATATGTATCTATAAAAAGCATGTAGTTTTTTAAAGTCCTAAAAATAAGGGTATTTATGTAACAGCATAAAATCATCCTAAACATAAAGTTGTAAACTGCATAAATCTGTCAAATTTTCCGTACAAATGTGACAGATTTACGAAGTTAACACCCTTACAACGTTTACGACGGCATTATGTTGCATAAATACCCTTACTATTTTAATAGCCTTAGCTAAAAAAAGAAAATCTATCTGAATTCTTGAAAAAAAAACAATCATTGGGAAGAAATCTTTGAAAATCATTGAAGCGGTTATTTAAAAAAATATTTGTTTATTAAAAATTTTCAAAATATTACGGAAAAATTAAATTTTCAAAAAAAAAAATGTGATCGAATCGAATTTTCACAAAAAATGTATAGAAATTTTTATTTTATTTTACAAAATATTTTTTCTGAAAATGTTTTAAATTATTTAAATTTGATCTGCCAAAAATAAAAAACTTCAAAACACAAGACGGTCTTAGGAAGGTACCTTACCTCCTCTGCCGTCATACGGGAAAAGGCCGTGTATTGATTTTAGTAACTTTGAGATATGTAAATGCGTTTTAATGATTTTGATATCCTCGTTTCCAAGTTAAATAATTTTGTAAGCTTCGTTAGAATAGGCACATTAGAAACTTACTTGAAACCTGTAGTGAAATTTTCGTTCGTGATTTAAGCAGTTGGAAATATAAGTTTAAGGCCTTACACAAAAATATTAAGTTTGATATTTAACGGTTCCAGTTATGGTACTAACCCAATTTTTGAATTTTGACAGTTACAACCTTTTTATTAGGACGGCAGGCTGTTAATAGTTCCTTGCTGTAGTTTTATTATATTTAAGACCGTACTTATTTTAGGACACATACAAACTTTATTTAAATCGTATGAGTTGTTTAACACATCTATTTAACATCTGTTGCAAGGTACCGTTATTTTTGTATGAAAGTAATTTTTTTTAATGTACCTATAGAAGTGTTGAAAAACTATCCAGTACCAAGTTTAATAAAAATCGACAGAGTCGCTTTAGAAATATTCATAATCCAAAAAATACTTTATTCAAAAACCCATTTTTCAAAAAATTTATATTACCGGTACCGTTAGCAACAATTTTTTGAAAAATAAGTTTTCAACTTCGCACTAAAAGTAATTTATTGATTTTTTTAAGGAAAGTTGTCAATAAGTCTAATGAGAAAAATAAATTTTGTAGAATTGAAAAAAAATGTATGGCAGTGCCGTTATTTTTGGTTCCAAAAAAAAAATTAAAATTAGTGGGGCACTTGGTACCTATAGCAAGTTTGCAATAGGGTCAGAAAAGTCGCACAGTTTTTAAAAAAGGGTTAAAAGAGCCAGTTTTCAAAAATATCGTCTCATGGTCGCATGAGGCAAAAAAGGGGTTAAAATGCGACTAAAGTCGCACAACGGCAACCCTGAATCTGTGGCTATTTGTGAAAATTTACTAGAACTTTCACGATAACAATCATAGCTAATAGGTAAGTTTGAAACCTATAAGGTTATGATGGCGGGGCGGCCATGTTATTAAAAAGCATGATATTTCAAATTTGTTGTGAATTTTTAAGTAGAAATAAAATGTAATAGTTAATGGATTAGGTCTTAATTTATCCTTCGGCTTTTTTGGTCACTGGTAAGTTAATTAAGACTTAATCCATCAACTATTACTATTTTCAATTTGGTCAAAATAATCAACAAATAGAAATAAAATGTTTATTCAAAATGGTTTTTCAAACATTTGTACCTCCCCTTTAAATTTGTTTTGTACCTACAGTGGCCGACAGAAGTCTACGTACGACAACGATTTTCCCAACTTGGGGAGATTGAAACCAAAATAGGAAACAGTAATAATACAGTGAATTTTTAAATCTATTTTCATTATTTATTTATGTTTATAAAGAAACATTTTAAACAAAATTGGATCATTATACATTTTCCTACATTGGTTTCAATCTCCCCAAGTTGGGAAAATCGTGATCGTACGTAGACTTTTGGCGGCCACCGTATATTAAGCAGTTATACAAGAAACACAACAAATACATACTTGTTTTTTTTTATTTTGCTGATTGACATGGTACCCTAAATTTATAATTGTTTAAAATTAATTCGGTTAATTCTCATGTAAACATACCTTATGGATATGGGAACTAGCATATTGTAAATATATAACAACTGGGTAAGATAAAGTAAACAATTTTTGATTGCAGTAAAAACAAAATTACTACCAACATTTATCAGATTCAATTCAATTTTGCTGTCTAAATAATTTTGTAGTTAATTTATTTATTCAGTAATTGTTTGCAAAAAATGCAAAAAATTTTGTTTAAAAAATTAACCAGATGTGCTTATTGCAAAGCCTTTTATTTTTGATAAAACAAATGAATTCGAAGGTGATTACAGACAAAAAGTCACCCCGTGCCGATATCTTAAATATTACATTAAAATTTTGATTTAACAAACCTTTTTTTTAAGCTGAATTATTTTGTATTTCTACTTCTACTTCATATCGTCATGTAGAACAGGTGTATTCACAGTGTCACGTTTTTTTTTTTAACATTTGATCTGAAAGTAAATAAAATTTTTTTTTTGTTAATATTTACCTTCAAAATAGCTTTGTAAAACAAAAGATATAATCGAATTTGATCGAAAATACTCAACACAACTATTTATACAGACTTTTGTTTATTCACAATATGCACTTAACAGGTAAAGTGATGATATGCTACATCCTACATACATTTATGCTATAAAACAAACTTAAACCAAATCATAATACACATGTCACCCAGGTAGCATAGGAAGTTTATCAAATTTCACATGCAGTTATAACTCAAATATATGGCTTCTAACATTCTTCCTTATCACTGATGACCCGTAAATGAAAAAAAAAACACAATGGAATCCCTTGTTTCACACAACAAACAATTCTCTACCTTTCCTCGTCGTCGCTAGGAACTGGTTTTATCCTGTGGTTGTTTTCACCAAACGTATTTCCTTTTTTTTGTCTTCATAAGTTGGAGAAACCAAATGAAGAAGTTGTCATGGTCTTGGCTCATGGACTTGACAAAAGAAGCAAACACATGACGTATATTGTTGTTTGGAAAGAATTACCTGTTTTGTTAGGGTCAGTGGAATTCGTTTGAGATGCGAAAAAGTTAAATGTACAACGTAAATAACTACAAACCTACCTTTATTCTATTAAATTAAATGGAAAAACCGACTTTATTTTTTAATTAATAGCTTCTTTGGGTTTTTATGTTTCTCAAAATTAAGGATTGAAGGTTGAAAGGTATATCAGGTATAAGAATGTTTTGATGAATTGGGTATATCCATAAGAGTCAGTATGGAGTATGCAAATTATTTATTTATTGGAATCAAATAAGAACAAAAATCGGTATTTTTTGTCTTTTTTTGATTTCAAAAAAGGAAACTAGAAAAAGGGCCAAAAGCTTTTTTAGATCAAAAAAGCCGACACTTGGATCTTGATGCACAACCAAAATATCTGGTTTTGATGTTCATGTAAGACTTCAAAAACTAGGTTAAGTAAAAGTGACGACCCACCAGCCAAAGTTAAAACGTTGTGATACCAGATGAAACTAGGAAACCATTTTCTTAATCGTTTAATTATTTAGATCTTCTTAAGCGTACGAGACTATTAATATCTGTTCTAGGATCGTAGTAGTAGAAATATCTTATGGGTATATCCTTGCCGGTCATCGCCTTAAAGATATCAAACACTAAAAGGTCCAGTTTTTCAGTACTGAGTTAATTCACAATTAACTAATCCTGACAATCAATTAACCCTGAATTAACTCAGAAGCAGTTTTTAAGTTGAGAATTTTGCTTTATTTTTCAGTTGTCAAAAATCTTGGTATTAAAATCAAGATACGAAACTATGGATATCAACCACAACGCCTTTTACTATCAAAATCGAGAGGAAAATTTAACGGAAATTGCACAATCCAAAGATTTCCAGAAATTTCATTATCGAAACCGAAATGGTGCCACAGTGAAAATTGTCTGGGCTTATCTGTTTGGTCCCTAAGTTAACTCATCAAAGTAGGTGAGTTAACTTGGAGTTAACTTCGGATTTAAATTGATTGAAAAACACATTTCTTAGGTTTACTAAAATTCAACTCTGAGACTAGGATCATCTCATACTGAAAAACTGGCCCAAAGAGCACTTTGAATGCATTATTGACCAGTAGATTCGTAAAGCGGATATTGGAAGTTGATTACCATGCTTTTTCTTAGTTAAAACTAGGGCTTCTTTTATAGCTTAGAATATCCGCTTGTAAGCCAACAGTGATTAGGAAGACTCGGTGCAGAGTTTTTAATTTGGTCTTTCTGCTCTATTCAGAGTACACACCTCCATCAATCCCATCAACACTGAATAATAGTCTCAGAAATAGTGGAAGGCTGCTATGTTTCACAATCCCTTCATTTCTGAAATTAGGTGTTTGAAACTTACTCTTACCATTATGACCATGAGCTCAAGAATGTCCTAACGTTCCGGGAGTCAACGTTGACTCAGACCACTACCTCGTTGAAAGTAAGGCTGCGGATATCTTGTCCAAAGCAAAACAAGGAAATACTGTAAGGAAATTTTATATCGAACGGCTACAGTCGTTAGAAAGAGCCAGGTCCATTCCGATTAAGTCCCTTACACCCTCTTAAATAGTCCTATGCCACCAACTTCAAGCATCGAAAACCAGTGGGAGAATTTTCAGGAAGCCATCAGAGACGCAACCTGCTGCCCAAGCTGTTAGCCTTACGGCCGAGCTATTCAAAGAGGCTGTCGATGAAATGGTTTGGAATATGCACCAGCTCATCTGCAAAAATATAGTCAGAGGAAAGCATGCCCGACGAATAGAACCTAAGCATTGTTTTTCCGATGTTCAAGAAAAGCAATCCTCGGTATTACACCAACTAAAAAGGTATCAGTCTCTTAAACATCGCATACAAGATTTAATCTGCCGTAGTTTGTAAACTCCTGAAGTCATTATTCAATAATTTGTTACCAGTGTGGCTTTGAGCCTGGAAAGTCCACCATCAACCAAATATTCTCACACTACCGTAGATCCTGGAAAAACCAGGAATTTCAAATTGATGCCCAACACCTTTTAATTGATTTCAAGGCCCTTTATGACAGCATAAAGAGACGAGCTATATAGAGTAATATGTAGTTTTGGCATTCCTACCAAACTCGTTCCTTGGTGCAAGATGACGACGCAGAATGCAGCTATAATTTTATAATTTTGAGGTGGTCAGAGACTTAATCTAACTAGGCTCCGCTATAAACTCAGCGAACGATACCAGTGCTGAGATCAAACGAAGATTTACTCTTGCCATTCGCTGTTTCTTTGGGCTAAGAAAGCAATTGAGAAGCAAAGCCCTCTCTCGAGCAGCTATAGTATCTATCTCTGTGTACGACGTCATTATACCGGTCCTGACGTATGGTGTAGAGGCATGGAGATGAGAACGCTTTAGGCTGTTTTGAGAGGAAAATTCTCCGGATGATTTTTGGTCTCGTCTGCATTGATGGGGAATGGAGAAGAAGATACAACCACGAGCTGTATGGGCTGTACACTGTACAACGACATCGACCTAGCCAGCAAAGTGAAAAGCCAACGACTGAAATGGCTGGGTCACATAAAGCGAATGGACAACAATGCTCGGTCTTTGAATCCAACCCCCGGGGGACGGTGTAGTAAAAGAAGGCAGCGCAATAGAGGGCGCACGCAAGTGGAAGAGGACCTGAACCAACTTGGAGTGCAAACCTGGAGACAGCGAGAAACCGCGTCGGCTGGAAGAAGCTTGTTGGTTGAGGCCCTGGTCCACTCCGGACTTCAGCGCCACCTCAACTTAGTAAGTTAGTTTTCTTTTTAATGTGCTATTTCCATTTAAGCTTTACATCATGGTAGTTGGCAGTAATTACGTAAGTTACTGATTTACTGCGTCTTAAATTTGCAATATTTTTATCTTTTTGTTTGTAAGGTCTGCATGTGTCGATTTTGGGTCGTTTCATTTCATACGCCTTTTTTGTATCCAATCACTAACTTTATCCACCATATATTGCAATTTTTGTGTAGCCTTCGTAACGGATTTATCAAACAGCAGTATTGCAATATTATCAGCAAAGGTGGCGATGATAGATGATAGCTTTGATGTCCACTGGAATATCCTTTGTATAAACAGAGCTGGTCCTAGGACACTTCCTCGTGGTGCACCAGCTTCAATTTTCTTTATTTCCAAGTAATGGGTTGGTAATAATGTAGGATTTCAGTGTTTCTTGGTACTGTCTGGGAAGGTTCCTATGCTATTTTTACTCGAGTTCAAAATGACAAATCTTGTCAAGGACTTGAGCAACATCAAAAAATAGATCCGTGCAAACTTGTTTTTATCCAAGTGCTTTTTTCCAAAGCATCTGTAATTCAATGCACTTGGTCTATAGTGCAATGTTATTTCTAAATTTTTACTGGTATTTCGAAAAAAGTCTTATTTCTTCTTCCATTATTTTGCCAAGCCTTTTCAGGAGCAGGTTTTCAAAAACTTTTACCATGATTAGTATGAGGTGCATATTGGTCTGTAAGATGTTACTTCTGTTGGTGGCTTACCTTATTTAGGTATAACACTTACTTCTGTAGCTGTGTTTATTATGAATGGCTTAAAAACATTCGCGAAGAATCCTTCGTCAAACTTTTCAGGAATCTACTACCTAAGTGAATGATTTTTTAACTTTAGCAGGGCTATCAATAAAAAACGCTTATTCCTCCTCTAGTCTATGATTTTACTAATCTACGGAATAAAAGCTAGGTTACGTTACAGTTAGGTTAAGGTGGCTGTCAGGAAAACTGCTGACACACTTAGGCCAGAATGGGCCCATTGTGATACCCCATAAAGGATGCGATTTAACCCTCGCTAATTAAACCAATTGGAGTATTTAATAAAGCGATAGAGACTGTGAATGTCGATTTTATTTAAGTCACTGGGATCATCAAAGAAAAAAATTCCTAAGTGCATCTTGCGTCTTTGAGAAAGAGCAGGACATGAGCAAAGAAAGTCTGAGATAGTTTCTTTCTCCTCCTTGTCCATGCAGCTTCTGCAGAAATCATTTCAGAAAACACCGAGTCTATTGGCGTGTTTGCCTATGAGGCAAAGTCCAGTAATGGCACCACAATTGTGGAGCTAATATGCAGTCTACTAAGAGATAACAAACATTTCGATCGCTTCGGATCTAGTGTTGGCCAGATCTGTTTTGTCGCCAGACAAGTAGTGATACCTGTCCATCTGCTATTTGTCATCATCATGGAATCTAGCTTAAGCATAAGTTTACATGTAGCGATCGGTATTCCAATATTCATCTTGTTAGGTGATATTGGTGTACTAGTTCCTATCCTGACGAGTTCATCTGCTTTACAGTTTCCTGTAGTATCTCTGTGCTCCGACACCCAGAAAAGGTGAATGTTGAACTGTTCCGCCATCTCCATAAGAGGCGATCGACAGTTTCGGGCATTTACGGAGTTTGTAAAAACAGAGCCTAGTGATTTAAGAGCGGCTTGGCTATCTGAAAAGATATGGATATTCAATGTAGATATTACGTTTTCTTTGAGTCAAGATAAAACTTCTTTTAACGCTTGAAACACGCTACAATGATCAGGGAGACGGAAGGAATGTTAAGTCGTTCTGAGTACAAGCCACCACCACCCACCCCCTCTTTGGTTTTTGAGCCATCCGTGTAGAAATGAATTGCTTAATCTCTCAAAAATTCATCATAGTACCAAGTCGATCTTGCTGGAATTGTGACCTGGGAATTTTTGCCAAAAACCGGCATAGGGATGGTGTAGTCGGAGTGTTTAGGGATTGATTCGAATTTGATCAGAATGATAGTGTGGCCAATAAAGTTATTGGACCATTGGAATAAAAGCTAAGCCAAGGGTTACAATTTCCCATACATAAAACCTCAAACCTTCGTGGAATAGTAAAGTAATAGTAAATTTACCCTATAAGTAATGTTTAGTATCTTGAAATTCTTACTTAGCCTAGCAAGCTTTGGGTTTTGACAGCTAAGCATTTCAAGTAGCCAAACACATCTCTAAGAATTCTCTTTTGTTTGTGTCCACCCAAATTTTTATTATTATGAAAAAATCAACAAAAAGAAAGAAAATAGACGAGAAATTGGAGCACCCATGAAATGATAAAATAAGTTTATACAAATAAACTATTTAAATAACTTTTTTTCCTTATAATTTTCAGAACCTACTGAAATCATTGTGCATAGAAAAAATCCTATCGAAAATGTAAATCTGTTGATACCTTAACAATAAAAAGAGAGTCTGCTGCTTATTTCTTCGCTAAGCCAACTGCCTCGGTAGTTTAGCTTATAGTAAACGTCACTTAGCAGACATTTTGTTTATTAGAACATTTTGCACTTAATTCACGGAATAAGGATAACCTTTCGCTATTCCGCGTTTTTCAATTTGGCTGATAAATTCTTTTTTTTTTTTTAAATTCATTGTGAAGACGTTTAGTACTGCTTCTGCTTTATCACCTGGGAATCTCGTAATTTGCCATTTTCGTCGAGCTCTTCTTTTTCTAATATCAGCTCCTTTGACAGAATATTTTATTTCAGTTTATCTCGAGTTCAAAAATAGTTGCAGAACTTCCTTCTACAGCCTGTTGCACATCTACAAGAAATTGATCCACATATCACGATCAGTTGTTTCAATTATTTCCATAGGAGACCTAAGGTTTATTAAACTTTCAATTTTATCTCTGAATTCGTTCTAATTTATTGAATATTAATAGAAATGTAAAAATGCATACAAATTTCAAAAAAAAAAAATCTGATTTCTAAACTTAAAACAGGTGGCGCGGGTATGACCAGCTTTCACACTGAAAGTAAGCTAGAAAAGGAATATTATCCTACTTCTCTTCATCAGAAAATATTCAACGGTATTCTTATGAATCACAAATTTATTTTAAATCAAATCGTCATCATAAATAAAATATATTTATTTAATACCTTATCTTCACCCATGACTGAAACTACGATCATTCACTCACTTTGAATATCTCAGTTGTATCTTCGTCATTAGAAACAAAATTAAAATAATCTTCACTTTGTAAAGACAATGATGCAATGATCAAGAAGTATGATTGTTCGATGTTAATTTTAACAAACAATTAAGAATTTGTTAACATTAGGTACTCATTTAAACATCATTCAAAATTATTGTTTTTTTTTCACATTGATAACCTTGAAACATCAATAATGGTTATTTATGTACAAATTTACCTACTGTAACCCAAGATTAAGGCCAATTAATTTCTCACGATCCATGCAGGAAGACACAACATTGAATTATTATCTGTTAATTTTATTTTTAATAACAATGACTACATTAGAATCTTTAAAGATACCAGCCAATTTGTATAATGATGAATCCATTTATATTTATGTATATTGTAAACAAGTGAAATCTATTATTTATTTATCACGAAGCATAAACAGCTGCAAAAGAACTCTCGAATCTTTGAAATTAACGTCGAATAAAGTGAAACTCAGCCGATTAATTTGTATACAAAAACAAGCAGTAACTTTATCTGCAAAGACTAGCGCATTTTTTTTTTTTTTTTTTTTTTTTGGATTAACGAATAAAATTAGCTTAAACAAAATTTTTCATGTGTGTCGCTGCTTTCAACGATTTTGCCAGAATCCGGTTGGACACCTTTTGGATCCGTATAGTTTACCTCTTAGCGAAAAGATTTTGTTACATGCAGAAAGCTAGTTTAAGTCCGCCTCTAGAATGGTTGTATTTTTTTCTGTTTTTCTTTATTTTTGTTCAACTAAAACAAATGTTTATTATTTTGTTTATTTAAATTTATTTAAGCATAATGCGGATTAAATGTTGAATTTGAAAAATTTAAATTCCTTTGAATAATATTCTTATAGACCAGGAAAAATGTACACAAAAAATGGAAATCTGCGGAAAAATTCCAAGTGAAAGATTTTTAAATGCAATTATTTTTATTTTTGCATAAGAAATACGCATGTGTAAAAGTCTACTGGCTGGCTTAAAAGTTATTCAAGGTCAAACGTCAGAGAAATTTTGTTTTGTATCCCAATGTAATTTAAATGATTTGAACAGACAGTATGCTTTAAACATTTTACGCAAGCCAAATCAATCTACAGACTTCTACATGAGTCATTTTAGTTAGAAAATAAAAATTATTGCTTTTTAAAATTTTAACTTTGAATTTTCCTCAAGTGGACATGGATTGTTTCATTGGTACTATACTCAAAAAAAAGAAAATCTAAGGTTATAGGTATGCAAAAACAATTCTGACGTTTGACCTTGACTTTTGCATGGGTGTTCCTTATAGAAAAATAAAGATAGTTGCGTTCGAAAATTTTAGCTTGGAATTTCTTGCAAGTGGAAATTAATTTTCCTTGGGATTGCGGTGCGAATCATTATGCGTCCGAAAAATAAGCATTTTCGGAAATTGACCCTTTTTGAAGTCTCACTATCTTTTTATTGGGAGCTTTGTATCGAAAAAGTCCTCATAAGAGTTCTTATAGGGAATTTCATTTTCTACAAAAAATAATATCTTTTTAATGACCGCTAAATGAAAAAAAAATATATATATTTTCTTGCAGGAAGGTTGAATAAACTACAAACTGTCTTTAAATAAATTATCTTACATTTAACGTTTAAGAGTCGTAAGCGAAAAATGTTTATTTTCAATACTTTAACTTTTTGAAGTAGCAATATCTTATTACTGATCACTCGTATGACAAAAACAGCATTCATATTTTTTGTAGATTACAATGCAATCTACACTAGTCACGGAAATTAAAGGAACACATTTTTTTTCAATGTTTATTAGTGTTTTTTGAGAAGCTGTATCTTTGTGATGAGTGATGGGCGTATTGTGTTGAAACAAAAAGCATTGCACAGCTTTATGTTGTTTGTCTCGATATTTGTCTGCAAATAGTTTTTTTTACAGTACCGTTATTGCATTATTGAAAGAACTGTCACCAAACAATTTTTGGTTTGTTTTTTGTGTTTTTTTTGAAGGCCCCCATTATCGAAAAGGACAAATTGTGTTGTTCCTATACATCGCGTAGTAAGAATGAATTAAAAACAACCGTTTTCATCGACTTTTTTCACAGCTTCGCATTGGTTCGATATTTTTTTGACATGAAATGAAATAAAAAGTTCATTTCTCCAAAATAAATTAGAAACAAAATTTTAAGTTTTCTTGTATGAAAAATTTTCGAATTTTTTTTTTTTAATTTTTTGGAAGAATGTACTTTTTATTTCATTTCAAGTCAAAAAAATATCGAACCAATGCGAACCTGTGAAAAAATCCAACGAAAGCTGATGTTTTTAATACATTTTGATGATGATTAGCGATGTATAGGAACAACACAATTTGTCCCTTTAATTGGTTTGTTAGAATTTGAAAATTTGGTGGAGAAAAACGGTTCGGTGAATCAATTTGAAAATTTACAGGAATATTTATTTTGTATAAGTTTATAAATCTGCATACCAACTCCTCAAATCAAAATTTGAAAAGAAACAAAAGATTTACCGAAAGACCACAAAAAGTCGTTTTTTTTTGTAGTTTTTTATATTAACGGTGAAGAGTCAAAAAAAAATTCAACAAAATCTTAAAAAACAAATATGTAAAAAACTTACTCAAATTTTTAAAACTGTTCTCGAATTTTGTACGACGTCATGCTTTGCAAAAATATTGGTAATCAAAGCCAAAAGTATTTTTTTTCATTAAAAGTCAGATAAACCAAGCGAAAAAAATAAATTGAAGATGAATAAACAGGTATCTTGAAAAATGGGGGCCTTCAAAAAAACACAAAAAACAAACAAAAAATTGTTTGGTGACAATTTCACAATAACGCAATAACGGTACTGTAAAAAAATTGTTTGCAGACAAATATCGAGAAAAAAAATCATAAAGCAGTGTAATGCTTTTTGTTTCAATACAACACTCTTAGAAGAAATAAGCAATTTTTTTTTAAAGTGGGTGATATAATGCACAAACTTTTCATACAAATGTTTTCGATGACTCTTACCATTTCTGAGTTATTCGCGAAAAACCACAAATAAATAAATTAATTAATTTGTTGGCACAACAGCTCGTGGATAACCAGGGCCTAGTGACTTACAACTCTCAAGCAATCCTGTGTTTTTTTTTTATATAATAAGCACGCACTAAAGGGGTTGTGACTACCCTTAAAATGATTGAACACACTGCGAGCGTTAGGAAAATAGGGAAGGATTCAAGAGGAGATACCGATGCACATTGGTTTTGTAGTTCTGAATATCAAAATGGGAGGGAAATACAGAGTCAGGTAAAGCATTCCACATTCGGGTAGTGCGACTAAGAAAAGAATCTCTATACTTAACAGTACGTCCGAAGTTGGGCTCAAGGGTAAACTGATGAGCATTCCTAGAAGTACGAGTATTACGGCGGAATTGTTTAAGGGGAGGAATGCAACTGGCTAATTCACTAGAACATTGCCGGTAAAAATAGCGATAAAATAATGATAGACACGAAACATTGCGGCGGTGTTCGAGAGATGCAATTTTTTCCGTTGTAGCTCTATCACCTATCATTTTTAAAGCTCTATTTTGAATTCTATCTAATAGACTTAATTGGGTCTTAAGAGCACCCGCCCAGATGCGTGTTATTTGCAGTAATGGAGGGGACCTACAATTATTTGCCGAGTTTGAACGGCTAGATGAGAAGCACTTATTCATGACAAGTGTATACTCTTGGAGGATTTGTCAGTTCTTCGCAATAGGCAGTACCTCGAAACATTTGTTTTTGGGTGGCAGCGGCTGGGAATCGAAGCAAAAACGATAACGTTTTTTTTTTATTTTCTAACTATCGGCTAAATAGATTTAGATAAATTTGTTTGCATACAAATTTTAAATAAGTTTATAAAATATTTCATATCAAAATCTTCAAAAAAAAAGTGTTTTAATTACAAAAAAAAAGTTTCAAATTGTTTGTTTGAAAATTCGATGTATCAAAAACGGGTTAAAAATTTTCTTTGAAATTAGCTTTTAATTAAGACTAGCATACCAAAAGTGTTCCTTAAAAATGTTTTAAGAATTTGATAATTTTTGTTTTAATCGTCCAACGATTTTTAATTTTTTTTCATACAATCATATTCAATCAAGAATTAAGATGGCGTTTCTTTTTCATCTCAAACTCTCAAAGAAGTTTTGGCAAATTTAAATATCGTGTTTCATGTTTTCAGGCATTTTTCCCTCATGATGCCCATGTCGTTACATATCAATTTCCTAAACCTTCAGCGACTTGACCATAAAATATGAACTTTGACAGAAATTCGTAGTTTTGGAAAGTACGCGAACAAACAATATAATTCTTCTCACTTTACTCGTACTATAATCTACAAATATTTCATTGCAGATAACTGACAGCTGTGGAAATTTACTTGAGTGTCAGTTCATAAGAGACGAAGCAAATGAAAATAGCTGTCAAATAACTGACAAAGGCGTTTTTCAAGAATTTTTTGTCTTTGACGGTGTTCACATTGGATTGAAAAACTGGATTTTTTTTGACGTTTCAGTATTCGCATCTCGCTCCCACTTCTTCAGTAAAGGAAGATGTAAATACTGAAACGTCAAAAAAAATCCAGTTTTTCAGTCCAATGTGAACACCGTCTTTAAAAAGACCAACAATTTTGTGTCAATTAAAGACAAATGGAAATGAACTGGCGGTTTTGTCGTTCAAAGACCGAATTGTGAACTGTCAAAGTGTGTTATTTAAAGACAAGAGGTTGAAACCTATCATAAGATAAAGTAATTTTTGCTGCTTGCTTTTAGAGGTGGAAAAGTACTCATGAGTAGATGAAAACCCTAGTCAAAAAAAAGATTTTATGTTTTCACAACCAAATTCCAAACATTTTTTAATTCTTTCAGTCTTTAATTTAAAAAAAAAACTTCTATATCATAATGTTATGTAAATATAAATTGGTAAACCTAGAATAATTAAAGTGCACACTTAATAAACTTAAAATAAATTGACATATAGTGCTGAAATATTAACTTGACTCAACAGACTAGATAACACCTACCCTAAACGTGTTGTATAAATTAATCAAAAAATGTTTTGAACAAGCTTCGTGAACGAGCTTAATAGCTCATGAAGTACATAATGTACCTACACATGTAAGTTCAGAAGCGTTTTGAAAAAATAGTCACGATCCGAAAGGGTTTTAGTTGGAGATGTTCTATTTCATTTATTTGTTTTCAAATAAAATAGAAAAAAGGAAGTTTTTGTTAGTTTTTCGGAAGAGGCTAGTACCTTGAATTATAGGTATAAGGACGAGCATTTTATTTCTTATCAAAAGTGATTTTCATGACAGTTTAATGTTAACACTTTGACAGTTAATAAATGGCGCTAAATTTAAAATGAAGCTTCTTGTTGGAAGAACTTTTCCATAATTTTTACCGTTGATGAAATTCATTGTTGAAAATACATGTTTTTTTTATAAAGAAACAGAAGAGGGTCGATAGAGATAAAGGAATTCTTGTAAACAGTTACTAAAAATATCAAGTAATCTCACTTACTAAACAAAATTAAGTTGCAATTAATTTCTATAAATCCGATGATTAAAACGCGGGGTAAATAACCTACCTTCCTTACGACTTTTTAAACATCTTTATCATTGGAAAGTCTGTTGATGTCAATCAATTTTTTATTTATTTTTTTATTTTTGAGACTATCTTAACATTTGCATGTACAGGCTTTTCAAAAAAAGAAATTTTAAAAATGTTTTACAGGTTTGAACATCAGGAATAGATATGCTATTCCCAAAACAAGTCCAACTACATAGGTAGGTAGCTTGTTTAATTGGAATCTGGGTGTCAAGTCATTTAAAATTTAAGCAGACAGAGCATAATCAATATGTATACATACCATCGATATCTGGTTTTAGTAGGTTTACTCGTATATTCCAAAATTCAAGTGTCTACTAGTAGGTACTCGTTTCGAAATCCAATTAGAGAAGTTAATATTATCGCGGTTTTTTCTTAATCTCAGGAATGAAATAAGCAAAAATTCACTTTTAAAACATAGCTTTGTGCCAGCACTGTATTTTTTGATTGCATGTGTACTTATGGAGGTATTGTTAATCGGGCTAAATTTATGCGCGAATTGCAGTTACCTACCTGAAAACAAGCGTGTGACACGATGACGGCGGCGGCGGCGGCTTCGACGGCGATGAAGACAGTGTCTTTTTCTCACACTAATAATAAGACAAGCTTAGTATTCACAATAGACAAAGTTACGTTCACAAGCAAATATATCACATAACATGGGTTTTAAAAATATTTTAAGAAAAAAAACAAAACATCAGCATTTCGCAATATCCGAATTAACGATTTACTTGGAATATTATTTCTGTGTTGCTTGTTTTTTGCTTACGTTTATACTTTTCCCTTAGAGCGGAAAATATAAAAGTAGGACGAAGTTTAACCGATTTATTCTATTGGACCAAGTTCAAGATCTTTACAGAGAGATGCAGAACCGTTTGAACCTTTATTGGTAGGTTCATGAAGAAACAAACAACAAACCACCAACTGCTGTTTCACATTTGAGTCACGACTTAACACGAAGACGAAGCACACTACACATAAAAATACACAAACAGGATTTAGGAACTCAACAGCTTGCCTTCCTGGGTAGATAGGAAATAATTGGTGCGGGTGGAAAGAAGGCAGGTAGCTAAAAACTAGGTAGTCACTTTCTATACATTACAAAAACACACATGAATGAATGGTATAAAATGGAAATTACTTGGGTTTCAATATTATTCTTCCTTCCGTTTCAAATCAAATTAAAAAAAATATAAAATACCCAAAGTCAATTTCTCCACTTTTTCCTTTTTTTTTATTTTTCGTTTAAATTGCACTTGAATTTGAAATCAGTGTTACAAGACGAGGCCACGATCGCTAGTATCCACTTTACAGTCACACGAAGACGACGCTTCAGCCAAGACAACCCTACCGACTAAGCGAACAGAATTGCACTGAACCAGAACCGGTAGACGACAACCACAACTCCACAACAACGGTGATAAAACTGGTTATTTCAATTTTCAAAACTTGCATTTGCAATAGGGGAACGGACCACTAAATAAAAACAAGTGGTTAACATGATCTACACAAACCAGTGTTGTTATAAACATTTATGAAATATTAGGCACAGATCTAAAAAATTATCGAATGACTACAACACACTTTAGAAATAACCACACTGTGATGCCTTTTTGACTTATGGTTGTTTACTTCCTTTTAGTGGCCATTTTCAAGTTTTACACATATAGTAGTGGAACCTATTTCAACTTCGATAATGAGGACTTTGAATACAAATAGCCTTAAATACATTTTATAGTACCATTTTCTCAAAAAGTATTCGATCGATTTGGATTCATTTTATGTGGTTAGAAAACAATAACTACGGGGAGAGTGCGAATCACAAAATTAGAGTCTGTGAGTCTATTTCAGTTAAATGCCATTTTATACTGCCGATCACTGTGCTGTGTGTGCACATTCGAAAATATTTAATTTAAAAAAAAATTGTTTTTTTATTTCAATTTTAAAATACTTCATAGCTAGCTTCTGATAGTGGTGTCGAATTTCGATCCAGGGGGGGGGGGTTTGGTTAAGACTAGTATTCATATGTAAATATACTTTCTTAGACATTTGAAGATTTTCTGAAGGTGCTATACTATTATATCATAAAAAAAAATAAATAAATTTGGTGGCACAACAGCTCATGGAGAACCAAGGCCTAGTGACTTACAACTCTCAACCATTCCTGTGTGCGTGTTGTTGGCAGAAATGGAGGGGACCTACAATTTTTTGCTGAGTCCGACCGGCTAGATGAGAAAGCACTTATTCATGACAAGTATACTCTTGGAGGATTTTGTCAGTTCCTCGCAAGAGGCAGTACCTCGGAAAAAAACATTTCTGTCTCTAGGTAGCAGTGGCCGGGAATCGAACCCAGACCTTTGGCATGACAGTCCTACGCACTAACCATTATGCCACGAGGCATACAAAAAATATTGAAGAGTCAAAGTGTGTAATTATTATCACATATAAAAGGTTCTGTAAGTTAAAAAAAAATAATAATAACAACGCTGGTTCACACAAATACTGAATCCGTTGAGGTACTATAATCTTATGACAAAACTAAATGATTATGTACTTGTATTGGCTTTGTGCACTTGGCTATACACATAGAAAATGTGAATGTAAATGTTTTGTTTGTGATATACTCAGGTGAATTGGATTGTCAAGCTCGGCGTTGGTTAGTCGTTGGCTTATGGCTTGTGGCTGAAAATCTTTAATGATGATTTTGAATAAATCGCTTTGAACGGTCGCACATAGGAGTATTTTCGTCAAAAACCTGGCCAAACAAATTAAATAATTTTAAAGTTTTAAATAATGTTTTGCCTTATTTTTCATTAATGTAAGAATTGTGAGGTGTTTTGAGATCGACTGAAAATTGCTGTGGAGAACCAAACGAGAAAAATTTCAATCCAATGTTTTTTTCTGATTAAAAAAAACGTATGGCGTATGAGTGTTTTTTTTACGCTTAGGAAAGTGAAAAACTAATTCGCTTTAAATATTTCGATTTGTAGATAGTTACCTAGCAGCTAATTCTTTTAGTTAAGGCACATATTTATAGGATTAAAATAATTGAATCGGTGAGTGGAAAAACAATACAAGCACCAAATTAAAAATGGAAGAAAAACATGGATAATTTCTTACTGCTCAGACAAAAACAAAATGTTTTCTGTTGGAAAATGTAAAAAAGAATTGCTTGAGCTGATTGAAAAGTTTAAAATTTATTTTGTTATATCATTTGTTTAATCCAATAAACATTTTAATTTGTCTGCAATAGCGCTTGTACTGTTTTCACTCACCGATTCAATAGCAGAGTAAGGTAGTAATGCACAGTTTTTTTGCTGTTGTAGTTTTTGTTTGCAAAATTACCACCTAGCACGCAGATCAAGCAAAGAAAAATTGTATCTCTCCTTTTTTCTCAAGACAAATTCTGAAGGTATAGAGATAAGAGAAAAGCCAAATGAGAACAGTAGCCTAGCTGGAAATTTCAATAACTATACAATTTTCTTCAATTCGCATACATTTGAAAATTGTATACTCAGAAATCAGATTATTTAAAAGCAGATCAAGAAAAAGTCTGAAATTTTCATATTTTTACTTCTCTGGAAAAGGCGATTTCAGAGCAATCGGTTGACACTTGGATTAAAAATTTTTCCGTCAAAATATAGTTTGCCACCGTCAGTCAAAATTGAATGAAGGATAACTACGATGTCGTTGGTTAAAAAAACCTCTAAAAACTCCGAAATTCTGTAAATTTTTTACTTTCCGGCAAAAAGTGATTTTAGGACAATTGGTAGACATTTGGATCCAAATAAACTTTTTCTGTCAATAGGTTTTTTTAAAAACTAATTTTTTTTTATATACAATATTGGGAACATTTTCTTAAAAAAGAATTAGTACGCCAACTTTGAGTTTTTATTAATAAACATTTTTTGATCTAGTTTCAACATCATCATCAATCATCAACCCGTTTGCAAAATATTGAATTTTCAAAAAAAAATTAATGGTTTTTTTTAAAAATCCAAAATTATTTTTTTTTCAAAATTTTGGTATGCAATCTTACTGGCATTTGAAAAGAGCTTTTGTAAAAAATTCTGATTGCTATCGAATGACTAGTTTTTGAGAAAATCGAAAATCAAAAAAACCTACATATATATGGCAGGTAACAAAAATTACCAGAAAGTACACCATACGTACAATAACAAACTGGGGTCGAATTATCGCTTAAGTGAACTAGTGAATGCCATCAGTGATCGAATGAACGAGTAACCACTTCAAATTTTGGTATATTTGATTGCTCAAACGTGAGCGGTAAGCCAAACTCACATAATTCAGTCACGTACTACTCGATAACTGATGCGGTAATTCGGCCCCAGATTTTTTATCAAAATCCTAGGAGCCGTTTTTGAGATAAATACGATTTTCCTTAACGGTATGAAAAGTACCGTTAGTTTTTGAAAAGAAAAATCTTTTTTCACTGTTGAAAATCGCCAAAAAGCCTCAAATTCAAAATTTGATGAAACAGACAGACAGACACAGTTTTACCTCCCACTTTTTTGGTGTTCTCTATAATCGTAATTTCATATTTGATTGTTATCTCAAAATGTTTGTTTTTCAGAGATCCTAAACTTTCCCCATAGTTACGGTGACCATCCGTTCGAGTTTCCCCGGATTGTCCCGTATTTCATAGTCCATCTCGGTTTATTTTTAAAGAAACCCGGGACGTACAAGTGTCCTATATATAGCTATTTGTCCCGTATTTGCACACTTACTGAAGTTTGTGTTATTTTATCTATAGTTTCGCATTGTCACGCATCGATTTCAACAATTTTTTGACAACTGAAAGACTAAGTCAATCCTCATCTGAAAAACAGCTTCTGAAATAACTCAGGGTTATCATATTACTATCCGGACTAGCTTACTGTCATTTAACTCATTGTTAATTTTGGACTGAAAAATTGACCTTTAGTGACTTTATAAACAGAAGACTGAAATACTTTCATAATGAAATTTAAAATGTTAATTTTGTTTAAGTTTGTTATGTTGTGAAGACATTTTAATTTATTTTATGGCTCCTTTCTGTTTAAGTCTTTGGATGTTTTTACTAATTATAATACAAATTATTGAAATAATAATATTTTTCGTTTTTGAAATTTCCCACTTATTGTCCACAAATATGGTCACCGTACCTATAGTACCTATATTGTAAGTAAAAATAAAAATTATGGTTAGCAAATTTTTGTTTATATTTTGTTTGGCTATAAATACTATTTTTATTTATTTAATAAAATAATAATAATTTATTAAATTGTGATACATCTTTGAATTATTATTTTTTATGCTGATTCCAACTTTGATAACAGTTTTTAGTGGAATGAATCTTAAAACCAAAAATTTTAATCACGACATTGATAAAGTTAACGTTTTTTTCTATAATTTTTATTTTATTTTTATTTATAATTCAAGTTAAAAGTTAAAATGAGCTCAACTCCATTGCGTTTCCCTCAGGTATGATAGTTGGGTTCATCAGTTAAGTTGAGTTGAGCTTATTTGAACTTTTAACTTGAATTATAAATTCGGTCACTCCACTCAAACAGAAGAATTTTCTTTTTAAATTTTTTCATATTCAATTATTTTTATTTATCTTCTTAGAAAATTGCCCCTCCTCATTACAGGATTTTTAAAAGATTTTTTTCTCTACACCCATTTAGCGCATTAATGTGAATCGGCCTCTTATGCATTCATATAGATACGTTAAATTGGAACAATGGAATGATGTTAATTGAAGAAAAGCTCTTTAATGCGGGTTGTATGTGTATTTAATAACTAATTGCAAAAGGTTTTAGAATAAAATTATTTCAAGCGAAATATGGAGTTAAATTCAAAATTGCCTGTGATTACATAATAATTTCAAATTATAATCTTTTGTTCCCAAAAAATAACCCTTAAAGCCCTTGGGATTAACCACGTGCCCTATGAATGACTTTTTTAATATCATCAGTTGCATTCAGTTGTATTTTTAGAACTTTTTCTTACAAAAGACGTCTTACACCAAAAACTTATTAATAAGTTTTGTTCACTATTATTCTAAAGTTGTTTATCTTGGACAATGGCATTGGTAGTCTAATATTTGTCTAACTTGCCATTTTATTTAATTAAATAAAACACATTTCCAACTATTAAGAATTTTAGAAAACTGTCTAACTAGTCAACCCTCTAAACCAATCTAATAAATAATGCTGCTATATTGTGAAATGAAAACGGGTTCTGTAGAGCCTATTTATTTTATTACCTCTATTTATTTGCATTTGTGTGGTTTTATAAAGCTAATTTTGCCAATTTTTCATACCAACGCACATTGTGTCGCGTAGAACAACTTAAGTGGACAAAATATTTTGTAGGAATAAAGCTATTTTTTTCAAAAAAAGGCGTCGCACTGCTTTATGCGAAAAGAAATCCTTTAGCAAAAAAAAAAATATTTAAACGGTGGTTATATTCCAATTCCAATTATAAACAGTTGATAAAATATCGTAGTTAAAATAATAACTTTAAATAAACTCACCTGCATGTCTAAATCGAGTATTTTCGATGGAGACGTCCGACTATTAGGGGCGTCAAATTATAGTTAATTTTTTAATCTTATGGAACAAGGAATGACGTTGGAAGTTTTCTTTTTTTTCCCTGAAATTTTGTAAATAAGAGTAGTTCTGTTAATCAAATTAAGGAACAAACTAATTTCCTATCTATTGAGCGCCATACTCCGAATGCTTAGCTTACCTTATAAATAAGCCATCGACTAATTGGCCTCCATGCAACACAATGTGCTCGAACGAAAGCATTTTTCAGGTTATTTAGAATTTGCATCAGTCTGCTTAGTTTTTTTTTTTATATGTCGATCCCGCAAATTTAACATTTTAATTTTATCTTAAGGAAATAGTAAACATTAAAATAAGCCAGTAGCAGCGAGAGTTGGGACCTGTTTGTTCACAGAGGGTTAAAGTTTATGTTATTGAAGTTAAAGTTTTGGATATCAAAAAAATTCAGTAGGTAGTTTAGCAGTTGCATTATTCATTGATTAGAGATGATTAGCTTTAAGCAAACTGGCACTCAGACTCATAAGAAAAACCTTGATTTTCGTGGCAATAAATTTAATATATATATATATTTATTTTGCTATTGCACTTAACAGTAAAATATTTGTAATTGTTTTGTTTTTCTTGCTATTTTTTTTTGTATATAATATAATTACAGTTAATGCTTTAAGCACTAATACTATGGAATTTTCCCTCCATGGCATAACGGTATAAAATAATTTTCGATTGAAAGTCGATGTTAAATTCAATGTGATCGAGCGATATCGGAAAAGAACGTCAATATATCATGAATACTGAATTCCAAATTAATCATTGCTCCAGCATAGCACTTTTGGATACGCTCTTCAAGGTAATTATATTGTGCAATAAATTCCTCCTGCATTGCATGCCATACAACTTGAAGTAGATTCTCCTCTTCACATAGATGTTTTTCTACCTTTTTGTAGAGATTTTCCAGACCCTTTTTGACTTCTCTCGCTGGATACTGCCCAATTACTTTACGAAGCTCTTGTTTAGAAAATGCCATTTGATAACTGATTTCAGTTTCCTTAACGCCTTGAGCTACTTTTTGCTGTACTCCTTCAAAGAAAAGCTAGAAACACACAAAGTTAATTTAATTCTACAAAATAACTTTGAAAAATTACGTTAAGTTTTTCCAATGGACGACCAAAGTATTTGGTTACATAAGCTTTCAAAGCATCGTTGTATTTAGCTTTGCCATCTTTCTTAAGCGGCTCCAATCCAGGAACTTTAAGCTGAGCTAACAATGAATACATGTGATGATAGTTTTCCATTTTAACCACTTGACTCGGAGTTTTGGGGTGTTCGTTGGAATGAATTGAAATAAAGTCAAATATTGTATTAACCAATTGCAGGTACCATTTCTCCATGTCGGCTCGTCTGTCCGATTTACGAAAGATTCCCTCACATGTTTCGGCAAAATCTTCAAAGTTTTCCACATAAGGGAGTATTCCACATTTTGAGCGCTTTGGCATTTTTGCATCTTTAATTGACTGTAGTTGCTGCTGCATGAATCGGTCAAAGTTTCGCTTGACGTGTACCAATGCCGAAGCGAAAGTCATACTAAGGAATGAGTGGGTATCTTGGGCTGACATCACATGCTGAGTTAGCCGGACCAAAACGTATAGGGAATAGCTGAAAGAAAAATATGCATATTATTTTGAATTAATGAATGAATTAATAATGAAATATATACAAAAATATTTAACTGAACTTACAAGCTATCCATCTTCTCAAAACTTTGTATAAAGCTTATCAGTTCCGGTTCCAGACATCCAAATAAGGCTATCATTAGCTTACGAACTTCTTCGTTGATTTGCCGGTCGATTTTTTTCTGAGGTAACAGATTACCTATGTAAATTTAAATACTTAAAAGTAAATAATTGTTTTAGTAAAAAAAATAAATAATCAATAAAGACTTGAATCTTGTTCTTTCGGTTCCGGTTGACTTTCTAGTGCATCCAATGTTGTTTGAGTATTTTTAGTCGTAGGACTTATCACATCCATTTGAAAGAAATTAATGCAAAAAATTTGTTCTTGTAAGGCGACAGGTTCTAATTCAGCTAGAACTTTTTCCAAAATCATATCGAATTTTTCACGATCGGCACTCTCAACACCACTTGCCCAGGATTCTTTATTGACACCTAATGTTCCATAAGGCACTATGACAGCTGATTTCTTCGACGATGTCGAACTATCTAAATCTTCACGAGACGTTCGAAGCTTCTCTGAAATTTGAAGCCGAGCCTAAAGTTAGAGCAAAAGTAAATTTTCTTCATTCTGATTAAAAACAAAACACAATAACTCACCAAAGCAAAGAAATTGCGAACATCTCTCTCATAGATTTTGCTTAACGATGTTGTATACACTCTTGTCAAGCCATCATAAGTTTTACGATCCATTGCTTTTGTCCAGTGCATTAGTTCTGTATAGGCAACTAGTTCCTTGTGAACAGAAGTATGTTTAGGTAAAACTAGTTCAGTGGAAGAAAGTGGCGTGTCTCCAAATTCATTTCCCAAATGTATAAATAAATTATTCACATAACGACTAACTGTAATGGAGAACTTTGCCTTCCATTTTTCAAAACGTTTTCGTTGATCTTGTACAGCTTCGAGACGTAAGAGTGAAGGATCTATGTCACTGTTCATTGCTTGTTGCAAACTTTTGGCCGCGGCTATTGCAGCTTCTCTACCAGCGGCTGTTTTGAGGTCAGGCTCGTCGAGTGCATGTTGATGGGCGTGTGGTAGATCAAGTTGTGTCTGCAAATTAATTTTACAAATTAATTAAAAGTGCAAGTAGTAAAATTTGGAAGCACGAAAGTACTAATACGTCTAATTCTTAAACATTTTCATCGAAAAATAGAACCTGCCAATTTTAAATTGAAAATCTCTACGAATCTCCAGGCAATCCTAACGACCATCTCAACGTGAATAGGTCTTTTATTCCACATTCTCAATAGCGAAATTTCAATCACCCGCAATAAGGGGCAACATTTCTTCAAAAAGTCGTTAATGTATATGAAAGTACTATTCATTGAAAAGCCATTTAGGCCCATTTGCTGATTCTGAACAGAAATTCTATGCATAGCTAACTTCCACATAAGTAAATTCTTTGAACCTAAATTTATGTAAGTTGCTCCAAGTAAAGTCATCTCTTTTGAATTTTGACTAACTTCAAGTCGGTTTGCGAGAATGTCAAAATATTTTGAATTTTGGTTTGTTTTTGTGTTTTAACACTTTTTACAGGGTTTAATTTTTAAAACGGTCTTGAAATAGTAAACAAAACAAAGATAGCGCAACTTTTTTATTTTTCAAAAACTGTTCACTACCACAAATTAATTTAAAATGAAAATCAAAGAAGAGATTTCTGGCTTCTCAAAAAGGTATAGCATGGTATTGTAAATTGTACCGTTGTTTTAAATATTTTTTTTTTCTGTTTTAAGTATTTTTTTTAGAAAACGGGGGGAAATAGACCCCCCATACGATTTTTTTCTTGTCTTAACCCAACCTACTCGCTCCAGCTTTTTGGTGCACCTTATACCAATCACACCGTATATCTTAAGTGCTACTTTTTCTTCCACTTAAGTTATGTTGAAAATAAGGATTTTTTTGTTTGAGTTTACGTTTGGTGCAATCCAAAAAGTGCAACTTAAGGGTGTGGAACATAAGTATTTAGGTTCCGTATTAGCAAATGGGGCTTAGATTACTTCAATTCTACTTTGAGAAATGCTTAGCTGAGTAGGAAATTCCGAGACAAACAGTTAAATTTTGTTTATGGAAATAAAAACTTACAATAACTCGATTTAATTCCTTCAACAATTTAATGTTATTGTTGTTTGCGATCTCAATCATTGCGTTTTTTCCTCCAATCTTTTCCATGGTCTCCCGAACATGACCCAAAATCTCTTCATAAGCATCCAGGCGTGTTTCGAACTTCTCAGCCTCAACAACGGCCGTTTCAATATGCTGCATGAGGATGAAGACTTGTTGCTCTGACGCTAACACACTTTGAACATTAGCCTGTTTATAAGAACATAGATTAAAAATTTAGATTTTTCAATTCCTTCAATCTCACCCCATCCAAGTCATGCAACTCTTTGCTCAATTGTTCGATAAAAGTCTCCGCATCTTTGATGGCAAAATCACACTCGGAAAATAACTTCATTAACTCCGTGGCTTCTTTATCCGAAATCATTTGGAACTCGGAGCTCTCTGCGTCGTCATCTTCTATGTCAGCGATTGCCTTGTTACCGCCACCACTCGCTGCAACCTTCTCCGGAGACATCTCCGACAGCCAGGCAGCTGGGACATTTCGGAACTCGGCCCGATTGGAACGGACATATTTGTTTACTTGCTTATACAACACGGCTATGAAGTTTTGTCTTTCGTGCAAATTAATGGCATACCACTTGTAGAGTTTTTCCACTTGAACATCGAATTCGTGGGTTTCAAATTCTTCACTTTTGCCATCGACGAATTTAATTTCGTCCAACTGCCAGCAACGTTTCTTTTTGTACTCACCTTCCCTTTCGGGGAGTTTTACCAAACATACTGTTACCAAAGGAATGGGAGGAGGAGTTGTGACGATGCAGAGATAACAAACCTTCTTTTTTTTGTAGGTTTTCGTGACTGTGGCCACAGAGAGCACTCGTTCGCCGGTGCTGTTGAATAGATCCTTTTGCAAAATATGCTTTATGTTGGCCAGGGTTCCAATGGTTAACATATTTATAGAATTAATTTTATTAATTAATTTAAGATGATGAAAAATATATGAAAAGGGTTAAACCAAGACCATCGATTGAGAATTTTTTCTTTTGTGAACAATCAAAACAAATGTCAGGTTTGAAGTTTAGATGACATTTATAGCAGGACCTCTCAAACTGTGATATTGGAGGTAATGGGTGCGTTCATCAGCAGAAATCTGAAAATTCAGTACTGAATCGTAACGTTGGACGGTGTTCACACTGGACTGAAACACAGTATCGCTCCCACTTCTTCAATAAAGGAAGATGTAAATACTGAAACGTCAAAAAAAATCTAGTTTTTCACTCCAATGTGAACACCGTCTTGAACGCACAAAAAAAAAACTTTCAGCCAAATGTCATTAATTTTTTTTTACTGCCAAAATCTTATGTTTACCTGCTGATTTTACTAAAAGTGAATACAAGGAAGAACTTTTTTAGTCGGAAATTAAAAATTTAGTTATAATTTAAGCTTTAAAGAAAAATATGGTGATTTGATATTTAAAAAAAAAAATCTTCAAAAACTTGTTTCCTTGATTTCATTAGAATTAGAATTGGCATCATATGGTGCTGGCATGGTTTTGGCCTGTTACGGGCGTGGAGTGGGTGTGATGCGTGAAATGCATATAGAAGCGACACTGAACAGATAACTCGTCAGCTATCAGTTGCATCTCATCTGATATCAGTTGAATCTCATACTGGCCGTGTTTTATTATCTTCTATCGGGATCCGAATCTGGATCTGGATTAACTTTAACACGTAATACAAAAACAAAAAAGTGGGAAATTTTCAAAATTGTTTTTTTAGTACATGTTAAAGCCTAGTACGCTGATCGAGCTAAAATTCCGCTCCCATACAAAAATCTCTCCAAAATTTAGCCAAGCTAAATTTAAGCCAAGAATTTTAGCCAATAGGTACGCAGCTCCAGTTAAAAAAACAAATTTTCGTTTCTTACTGTACGGCGCCATCTGTCAAAATTTAGCGCGTGAAATAAATGCTCGGAACATTAATTCTTGAGCTAAATTGGGGCAGGTTTTTTTATTTGTGAGATTATGTGAGCTTTATATTGTGAAAAAGAAAACTGGGTACGAGAAACATTCAAAAACAAACGAATTATTAATGCCAAAGGGAAAAATCTATTTTATTTGGTTACATTCACTTAAAACATTGAAATAAAATTCTTTGAAATTGTTGAATATAATTTCTTTTCAGAGAACATCTGTTTTTTGTGGTGTAATCTCCACAAAAATGTTATGTCAAAATTTAGCTAGGAGTTTTAGCTGGTGTTTGGAGAGAAAAGTGTGAACGAAATTTTAGCTCGATCTGCGTACTAGGCTTAAAAGTTAATCCAGATCCGGATCCCGATGATAATAAAACACGCCTATTGTTATGCAATCAGAGCTTACCTTGTATGTAAAACCAAATAACACGAATATTTCAGGAAGTTTCATTATTGCGTGCCATTCCATGTACGAAATTCGTGGCAGCGAAATAGCGTGGCAATGAAAAGGCGCACCATATCCCCGTGACGTCTTCTATGTGTGTATTGCCCCATAAGCAAACAAGTGAATTCCATAACATGGCATTTGCATCCACTATGCCAGAATCACGCCGAAACCCAGTTCTGTGTGAATTGGGCCTTAAGAATTCTTAAAAAACTGTCTAACGGCCTAGCTACATTCATTTCACTTTTGAACAAAAGTGAAAAATACAAATATATTTTAGTGACACCTTAGTGCGAAAAAGAGTGTGAAATCTGAGTAGAGCTGAATGCATTCAAACACTGAAAAGGCTAGTTATACAACTATTATCGATGTCAGTGACATCATTGAATAATCTCTTTAACTGTTTATTTAGATGTAGCTGTGTTTCACTTTTCTTCAAAAGTAAAAGCTAGGGACGCTCTAACTTTTACTTTTGTAAAACTTCAAATCAAAGATAGGATTGAGTGGTTGTTTGAAAAAAGTTAAATTAATGTAATAAGACCTTAACGAGTCAATCCCCGAAAAAATCTAATATACAAGCCTGGTTGATTTTAGTGGATTTGCTGAGGTTCAACGATATTTCAAGCACTTGATTTGCAAATATAACATACTTGAACCATTGTAAATCAGCCAAAATCAGAGAGTTAAAATTGCCAAACCACAGATCAAAATTTGAACCATGATTGTTCGATGATAATCGATTCAGGCAGAATTACTAAGGTTCGATAATGGTTCCAGCATGAAATTGGCAATATTCGCAATGATACCAAATACGTCAGGTACACATAGTAGTTGCAATACAGTTATGTAACAATATGCAACAATCATCACATCAACATTTTAAATTATTTTGCCAATATTTAATTTTATTCATTCTTTATTTTCTGTATTCAATTTCTTTAATTGATTTTAATTTAGTTATTTAATCGTCTTTAAACTTTAAAATTGTTCTAAATTATTAAATTGTATAAAATAAATTTTCTGAATTTATCTTTTAAACGAAAACAATTTGTATTTTTTCAAATATTCAGTAGGTCTTGCATTCTATACAAATAATTTTGAATTCTAAACAATGTATTATATGAAAAGTTCAAGCAGGATAGACATAGAGGTATAAAAGGCCGCGATTAATAAATATCTTGTTCATATAGAAAGTCACTTCTTTTTGTGATTGCTTGATGTTCACTTCGACGGTACGCTACTGCCTTTTGTGCCTAAGTCTTTATAATAATGTTGAATAACAAAAAATTCTATGTGTTAAAAAAAATCAATTTTTCCAGCCAAAACCAAGTCTGAGATTTGAAGCAAGATTTACACGGACTTACACACATGCTGGGATGATTTGACATTTCTTCCGAGTTGAAAGTATTTTGTCACAGATTTAACAAATATTCCAAAGTGTATATTTACAAAGTTGTTGCTGTATTTCACATGTAAATTGCTTTTGCTTTGCTGTCGTTTTTTTGCACACAATTTTTTTTTATTTGAATTGCAAAGCGCAACCGATATAAATTACAAATAGGTACCAGACCTTAGCATCTCCATGTGTCACTTCCCTTAAAAATTGTTCCGAATAATAAAGAATGTCAAAATATTCCCAATCGATAGTCGTTCGATACTCGTTCTAGCATTACGAAAAATCCCATTTTTTTTATATTTTTCTCCACCACTCACTGTCAAGTCAGGGCGATTGTGAGTTAAAGCTATTATTAAAATTTCTTGAAAATAATTAAACTAATTAACAAATTCCCATTTATTCAAGATATAATTCCATTACCTTAGTCAATATGTTGGTCAAACAATTCGTATCCCAAGCTCTTTTGCTAAGAAATGGTAAGAAAAACTAACAATCTTGTTGGTAACCTTGCATTACATAATATTGAATCATTTCCCTCAATAAAAAAAAAAATCTATTACCAGCTGGAGCTTTGTCTCGTGCTGCCTACCATGCCGGTGGACACCATAAGCCCTCAACCATGAATGACTTACCAGTTCCAGAGGGAGATTGGCAAGAACATCATTCTCGTCAAAACTCCAAATACAACGCTGTCTTGATTACCGGAATTTTGGTCTTGGCTGGTACAGTTGGATTTGTAAGTGGTGTATAATATTGAATATGATTTTTATATTTACACCAATGATCAATTCTTTAGGCAAAATCATCAGGAATCATCTTCCTCAACTCCAAACCACCAAAGTCTTACGAATAAAAACATAATTTCCAGGATAAGAGTTTAGCAAGTTGTTAAATATTAAAATAAATTTTTTGCAATTACACCAATTGTAAGATTTTGTGTTCTTATTGTTAATTTAAAGTATCTAGATCCACAGTCAGTTAAAATTGGGCCCGTAAAAATGTTACTCTCTTGTTAGGGTGATTTCAAAAGGATTATCTAAATTCAACCCTCTGAGCGAGTTATAATGAAGATAACCAACTGACGTCATATTAATCAGGAATGGGCCACCTAAAAATGTTGATGTCTCTTCTGTTATTCGAATCAATTTGCTTCAAATGGGTTTTCGTCTTTAGTGAGGAGCGTTATCGCTATTTATTTTCGGAATTTCCAAGAGCATTTTTTTTATTTTTCCCGTGGGTAGGTGCAAAACATGCATAAGACTCTTTGAAGACCGAAAAACGCATGTTCATAGGTGTGTGAGATTCTTACTACACTAAAACCACTTCCCGATTGCAACTAAATTCAAACTTAAATTCGCATTTCTTCGTTACGTGCGGCTTCCTTTTGAGGTAAATCGCGTAAATGAAAAGTACAGTACTGGATCTAATACACTTTCTTGTGGTACTCCATCCCCCGCAACTATTTCTTTGAAATTAGAATATTCATTTCCGTGTCCTACGCGACAAAGTCTGTTTTCTAGATATTCGTTTTCAATGTTATGAAGTCCCTCAGGCAGAACTTGTTTTATTTTGAGTTTGAGGCCTTCGTGCCACAACTTGTCAAACGCTTGTGACACATCCAAAAATACTGTCGAACAGATTTTCTTTTCTTCAAGAGCTCTCAATTTCTACAGCAATTTTATCCACTTGATCAACGAATGTCGAATGCTTGCTTCTAAATCCAAACTAATGTTCAGATATTAATTGTTTCTCTTCTATTATCGGCTGCAGGCGCAGGAGAAGTGTTGTATTCTTTCAAAAAAATTTTATATTATGGGAAGAAGCGAAATTAGCCTGTTCTTTTCGTGAGATGGTTTGCCAGGTTTTAACCTGTACACCAATCAATTGCATTGATTCCGCCTCTATTTTCAGACCAATTGAGTATTCAATGAATTCTTTTTTATATATAATGGTGATCCACCTCTTGCTTTGTTTGGCATGCGTGTCTGATATCGAACATACGTCGATATCGTTTCCCTGCATAAACATCTCTAATTCTCCAAGTTTTTGCCATAATCCGATGGCATTCCACCTAAGAATTTTAAGCTTTTCAATCATATATTTTTTGAAAGAGATTTGGGCCGAAAACAATTTACGAACTTACTTAACCCATCAACGATAAGTTTATTAGTATCACAGTGGGTGTGTTTCTTTGCAAGCCCAGAGAAATTGAGAAATCAATACCAAGTATGAAATTCGTTCCGATAACACAATTTTTAACTAGACTAAAGTGAAGCCCCAAAAATTATCTAGGCTCAGCTAGGGCCGAACAGGCGTAGTTGTTGCATTTTACATGTAAATTGCTCAGACCCGATGTCTTTTTATTCATCCAAGACCATTCGGGCAAAAAAAAAACACACCTGTTCTTAAAGTTTCGATAGAATTATTGAAGACTTTCGTTTTGTCTAAACCAATACCATGATTTTTTTGGTAAAATCATGAGTTGTATTTTTGAATCGGCAGCACTGTTGAATCATATTACTGTTCATCTGGGCACCACCCAGATGAATGATTTAGATCTCTTATGCATTAAGCATTACTTGTCATGCCATCACCCTTTCTTCAAAAACTCAACGGCGAATACCCCCCTTGCCGAAGCAAAGCCATAACCTACTCCTACGGCACGATAAAGTGTATAATACAGGTATACATATGAGCTCAAAGATACAAATGTTTACTTTTGTTCCACCTCCCTCAACTTAGCCAATGATGCCAACGGTTTTTCTTTGTTCGCTTCACTAAAATTCAATTCAAAAATTTTACCTTAACAACCACTGAGTTTCATGAACATTCATTCGAATAATACTCGTATGTATATTTTTGAATGATTAACTTATTTAATAAACTGGCCCATCGTCCAAATTATCATCTTCCTCGTTATAGGCTTCTCCGTTGTCAAAGTAGCTGTTGCCATAATCGTTTTCATCATCCATTTCATCATCGGCTCTCATATCCTAGTAAAAAAAATTAGTTCAAATAAAATCATAAATTACAGAAGAAACAAACCTCTTCTTCCTCTTCCTCGGCTTCAGAATCCGATGCTTTCTTTTCGTTTGATTCAGGATCGACGTCAGTTTTCTCTTTTTCTTCGAGAACTTTCAATCTATCATCGATGTTTGCTGTTTTTGATTTTTTCGATGGCACAGCTGAGCTAGCTTTGCCATTTGGTTTACGTTTGTTAAATGTAGGTGATAATTCGGTGGGCATTAAATTCCATGGAATATCTGCTTTTGTTTTGGCTTTTGAATTTTCTAGTGCATTCTTGAATCGAAGTGTTTTTAAAGATAAAATCAACATTGTGGAATAATTTAACATTCACTTACAGCATATTGATCTGAGTAGCGCAAGATATTAGCTTTTGTGACTTTTGGCATAATGTAATAAGGAGAGTCTCTCATATGACTTAGAAAATCTTCCTTCCAGAGAATTTGGTAGTTTTGCGAAGCTGTTGTCTGTGGTTTGAACAATTATTATAAAACGACACCGACTATTTATAACCTTTTTAACCTCCATTGTAACGGGCTTCGACATAAGCGGTGGGAAAGTTGGTGGAGGAGCTAGTTGTACTTGAGGCATGTCCTTTCCAATGCAACCCATAGCTTGAAGTTGCTCTTGGGTTAACGAGGATGTCTTGCCACCGCGTCCTCTACCAGCCATTTTGTTGATTTAGGTTTTGATTGATTCTCTTAATTTAAATAAGTAAGTAACTACAATTGAATAAATTTTGGTGCAAAGGAAATATAAATGATTTTTTCAAATGTAAATAAACAAAACAAGGTGGTCGGTCTTCATGGCATTTGACAGTTGATGACATTGGGAACAGTCATCGGCAATCCATAGCTTTGCTTACACCCCGACTCCACAGGAGATAATTTCTATCAGAATACTTATCTTGACATGAAATATCCAATGGAGTCACTCCGTTTCATCTCTTGTTGGGATGTCAAAGATATCTCTCCGCGATTATATCTTGACAGAGATCTCCGACATGAATTTTGACAGAGGGAGATATTTTTGCTTTGTGACTAGAAGTTTATTTTTTGTCTCATTATCTTGTTTCCATATACCAGTGTTGATGTTGATCTCTGCATTTGTGTCTGGCAATTAAGTTTTTGTTTGTTATTTAGTGTAATTTTCGGTTTCGTGATTTGAAATAGCATAACATGATTTGCCCAGCGCCGACATAAGACAATGTTAGATATAAATATCTGATATTTAGTTGGAGAGAAATTATCTCCTGTGGAGTCGGGGTGTTAAGGGCCTTATCAGACGAGTGCGGGATGGTGATAAAGCCTAGGGGAGTTTATATGGATCAACACTGTTTACAACATGCTTGATGGAATCGGGACAAGTTTTCAAAATATTTTGAAAACCATGCAACACAGTTTGACAACGTTTTTTCTTTGCATTTAAATCATCAAAACAATACCTTCAATGGGGGGCCAGGGATGTCGTGAGTTATGAACCAAATTTAAATACTGGACTCCCGAGACTCATTTGTTGTTGCTTCGATGTGCAAAGCATTGAGGATGTTGTTGTTTCTACGTGTTTTGTGTTACGCATTGGGGATCCAACAAAGAATGTAACGAAACCAGCCACGAATGGACAATCCAATATTAATGGAACAAACCTAGCCGAATAACGAAGTAGATCATTAAAAATAACATACTCGACTGGGTCGCACGTACTTGCTTATGTTGAATGCTGAGGGTTGGTGCTGTATAAGAAAATTATATGTAAATACATGGAAATTAGTTTCATTTGCGATTGGATTTTCTAACTGTTCCACTCCTTTTTGATTCCAATCGAATATGAAAACATAAATTTATGGCGTTTTCGATTGGATTTTCGGACTAATCCACTACTTATAATTCCAATCGAATATGAAAACATCTTGTTGTCAAATTTACACACACACTTCTGTCGCCATTCTACAAAATGGCGTCTTCAGGCATTTAAAAAAACTTTGAGATGAAAAAAACGAACGCCATCTTAATTGAATATAATTGTATGGACAGCAAAAATTTAAATCGTTGGAGCGGTTATCTTAAAATATAAAAAAAAAAAAACTTTTGGTAAGCAAATCTTACGTATTTATTTATGTGCATATACAAAATCAAATTTGAAAAAAAAATTGTCAACCCGTTTTTGAAACAAAAACTTTTTTTTAATTTTAATATGCAATATCTTATCTTATCTAAAATTAGTATATTAAAAAAATTATCCAAATCCGTTTAGCCGATAGTGAGAAAATTCAAAATAAGAAAAAACAAATTATAAAAGTAAAAATATTTTTTCTCACTAGAGCAATTGTTTTGCGAAAAAGAATATAAACATTTTTTCCTTAACTAAAATTTAACTTTTCTGCATCATTTTTATAAGTTTTCCAGTGAGAAACACTACCCCAAAATGAGTTTGAAAATTTTCACTTTTGTACTTTTTCACTTTTTTGGCTTATGTAGTTAGGGCTTATTAGTTGCTAATTGCAAAATTGTATACTTTTTTGTAGTAGATCGTGTTAATTTTAGTATAGGAAAAAGTCTTATCAAAATCTTAGGAGTAGTTTTTGAGAAAACAAATATTTTCCTTTCCGGTTTTTTAACGTTTGTATGAAAGGCATATACGTAAAATTTCTTATTAAAATATTTAAGAAAGCACTAAAAAACTCACGAGACTCACGAGTCCGGACTCAATTCTCTCAATCTAAACAGGCTCTTGCGTATTGAAACAACAACAAATGAGTCTCATGAGTTGGGTGTTTATATTTTGTTCACGTTGTCTCACGGCATCCCTGACGCCCCACTGCTTTTGTTCAGTAACTACCGTAAAACGGTCTCAATTGGCCAGTTTATATTTGTTTAGCGCTCAGTATTTTTCCTCAATTTTTTGACAGAGCAGGAAAGTTAAATATAAACAGTATTCCTCACATAGAAGTCAAGACGACTCTCTTTTTCTTTTCTTATTTAATTTACTGCGGCAAATTTCAGTCTCAGTTTTTAAGGGGAAAAGTGAGGAATTTTTGAGAGGAATCCTGTCTATATTTCTGAGCGCTCTGAGTCCTCAAAGATCGCAGAAATATAAACTGGCTGAATCTTATCAATATAAACAGCGTCATAGGGATCTTTACATGCGGGCTCCTAGCCATGCTCGGACTATGAACATATCTTAAAAAAAAAAAAACAATGGAGCCATGAATGGCCGCGTTCCGATATTCTCAGTTATCCAGATAGCTCTGTATTGTTGTAATCCCTTGTTAAAAAAACAGCTGATGACAAATCATCTGCGACCAACAAAATAAATCTAAAGTCATCCCAACAATTCTAGAATACTCACCAATTCGAGGAGAACTTTCAAAACAACTGATATCTGACACGAAGTTTGAGTTTTTCATGTTAAATTTGGCAGCGTCGGGTTCTTTGAAAGGAAAATTAATAAGTTAAATGCAACTAGAAAATGGTTATTTGCATCACCTTGGACTCTACGCTAATGTTTATTCAAATTCTTTGTCAGCTTTTTTCAGGTAACCTCTATCCGGTTCTGGGGCCCAATTCCGCAAGTGTGAATGATAGTAATCCACTACCTATGGATTTACCAATAAAACACATCTAATGAAAACAAATTTTTACAAAGTAGAAATAAGTTGCTAGTAGCAGATGCATAGAATAAATTAATGAAGTAGATCTACTACATAAGAGTAAATACTCATCTCTGGTGCCAACACGGTTCGAAAACAATCGATGTTTGATCATTCAATCAATGTTCTTCGCTTTTGTGTATTTTTATATCTGCATTGTTAAATACAACAACAATTTGGTATAATTCCTTATTGTTGTTTTATTTAACATGCTACTTTTTTCAAGCGGAGATAAAAATGCACAAAAATATAAGACTAAATCAAAGTGGTTTAAGAATAATAAATTTCAATTAAAAGTGAAATTAATAACAAAACTCCGATATCAAAAAACATGTACTACAAGGGGTCTATTGTTCCAATTGGGAACTAGAAGTACATCCAAACTAAGAGATAACGAACACTGTACATATCAATTAAACGTAGTTGGCAATAATATTCTTTTTCGAATAGTTCATCAGTACGATCACTTTAAATAAATCAGAAATGGCAGTGCCGATTCGATAATCCCACTTTGACGTATCAAAATCAAAAGCCAAAAATTTGTTTGCTAGGCATTTCGACTTGGACGTAAGCAATTTGCATTTTTGTTTTTAATGTTCTAACTCGTAGGCACTTAACTTCCGCCGGATTTTTAATAAATTAATACAAAACAAAAAGATAATTTTTCGACCATCTATCCAACATCATGTCAGATAAATTTAACGGATTTAGTCCAGAAGATATTAATAAAATCAATTCAACTAACACAGTAAAATCCAGTGAGTTCCAATTTTGTTTTTTATCTTTTTGTTCGAAATTATTAAAAAAATTAATTAATATTTTATTATAATGTTCTTTCCAAGTGAAATCGGCTGCAATCAGAGCGCATGGAATCCGAAGGATGCCTGAGAAGAAAGAATTAGCACGATCGCAGGAAAATCTTAAAATAAAAAAGCCGGATCGAAAGAATAACACAAAAGCTCAATTGATGGCGCTTCCACATCAGCAAGAGGATTCAATGGATGAAATTAATCTCAATAAAAGCATGTCCAAGTCCATTGAAGGTGCTTTGTTCTACCAACCTATTCCTAAGATTCAACAAAGCCAAAGGGAGCCGTTAGATGTCTCTCCATCGCCTAATATTCCAGACGAGGACAAATCATTGAATGATTCCTCAATATTACCAGAGCCTTCGGAAAATGTTGAATCTCCTTTTAAAGGAGTATCTCTGAAAGATTTTGAAGTTCATCGCAAAATAATAGAAGAACAAAATAAACAGAAAAAGGACTTACTTTACAAAGCCATCGAAGCACAGTAAGAAAAACTTTGTATTTAACATTTATCATTAGCATTTCTTTACTCACTTAACTTTAGTTCACAAAAAACTGCTGCCGAAGCTAAGAAGATTGAAGAAATCAAGAGTGAGCTGTCTAAACTGGACAATGAACTAGCTACCGACGTGGCTCTCTTAAGAAAGCAAATTGATTCCGCATGCATTCAATACGCTAGCATTGAGTAAGGATTGAATGAATATTTGAATGAATTTGTTAGGTCTCATAACATTTTAATTCAGGAAACAATACAACAGAGTTGAGGCACAGTTCTTGAAAGCCAAAATTGATCTGCACAATGCTTCCGAGAAAAAAGAACTTCTTACAGAACATTTGTGCACTGTAATTGCGCACAATGAAGACCGAAAAGCACAAAAACTGTCGGAGTTAATGCATAAAGTGGGACTTACTCCATCAGGAGATTTTGCAGAAACCACAAATGGATTCCACAAACCTGAATCTCCATCGACATAAGACAATATAAGCGCCTAACTGCAGGCAGTTCTTACTTTTTGTTTTAGATTTTAAGCCAATATTCAAAACTTAAAGTTCGTGACAAATCTTAGCCAATTAAATTGTTAGATATTAATTTTACTATTTAAAGTGCAAAGCAATATAATTTTTTTATTTTCCCGCCCATAAAGTGGTTCTATTTATAATGCTATTATTGTGTTATGTATAACAAATATTTTTATATACTCGTCAATATATTTTATGAATAAAGAGATTTATAACCATGAAAAATAATCATCCCTGCAATCTTTTGTTCCGAAAAATAATAATAAAAACTTAGTTAGAACTATAACAAAAAAGCAGGGAGCTACTCACTTAACGGGCTCCAGTGTTCAGTGAATGGTATGTGCCGTAGAAATTCGTACTTTTGGGAGATACGCAAAAAGACATATAATTATTTTAAGGGAGAAAGATGTTTAAAGAAAAGCATAAATTCGCTCTTTTAATTATTAAACAAATTCTTTAATTCAAAAACTTGTAGTGGTTTTTGAAAATATTTTGGCATGCAAATTCAAGCAGGTATTAAGTAGTGCGATAGAAGATATCGAATTTTCAAAAATATTTGTTTTTCATTTCAAAAAGTATTTATTTGAGAGTTTTGAGACACATGAGATCAACTTGGTAACGTAAAATTGTTTACTTAAATCGTGGATATATAGAAGATACCTATCCAATTTTGAAGCTGAATCTCCAGCGTTGAGTTTACTTGCCATACAACCGTTAAGAAAAAGCTTATTATTTTAAAAACGACGTAGGATATTCTGAAAACTACTGTAGGCATCATGATATATATATAGTCGACTAAGTAAAACTCTCTCTAAGAATTTTGTACTACCCTCATACACGAAGTGGCGTATCTGCAAAAATTGATTTTTTGAGATTTTTAGCATATATTAATTACCAATCGTTATTTATTATCACACCAAGTGGCGAATCTGTATCTCAAACCGTTTTAATTTTATTAATATTTTCAGTTTTGATGAAATCAAAACTATATATATGTAGAGATGCATTCATATCCACACACTCAAAATGGTAAATATTTGTGAAGGAACAATTTAAACCCATTATAATAACCATTTTCTGGAAATAATGGATAACTTTGTTAAACTTTTAGAGTTTTAGGAAAAAAAAATTAAATTTCAGTAGTTTTTGTTTTGGCTCTTCTGCAAAATAAAGATTATGTACATACGCCGCTTCGTATTTGGAGCGACGATATGAAGGGTCCAGGGGAAAAACGACTTAAGTCCACTTTTGTTGATTTCGAAAAAAATGAAAATGTAAGTTTATTATTAATAAACGGTAAACTCAAAGAAAGGTGCAATCCTTTAAATACCTTGGGTCAACAGTAGCAGCCGATAACAATATAGAAGAAGAAATACGCGGGCGGCTTCTCAAATCCAACAGAGCCTACTACAGTCTGTCAAAGCTATTCAAATCTAGAAATCTAACCATAACTTCAAAACTGCTGCTGTACAGGACCATGGTCCTGCCAGTACTCATGTATGGATCCGAGACTTGGGTGCTTAGCAAAAGGCACTGTGACCTCTTAGCCGCGTTTGAGAGAAAAGTCTTACGGAGAATTGTTGGCCCCATATGTGAGGAAGGACGATTCCGGAGACGGTACAACCATGAGTTGTACGCAATCTACCTTGAAGCAGACATAGTGACAAAAATTAAGCTCGGTAGACTCCGGTGGGCAGGGCACCTAGCTCGAATGAGCGAAGAGGAACCTGCTCGGAAAGTCTTTTGTGGTACATTATATGGTAGACGGCAGCGTGGTAGACCATGCTTGCGCTGGAGAGATGGCGTAGACCAGGACGCCCGAAGCCTTGGGGTGCGCAACTGGATGGCGTCGGCTCGAGACCGGGATAGGTGGAGAGACTTGTTGAAAGAGGCCAGGACCGGACCCCGGTTGTCGAGCCGATGATGATGATGATGAAACTCAAAGAAAAAGTAATCAAAGAAATAAATTATTTTGTCTAGCACAATTGACATAAATTTATTTTAATTTCATAAATTATATTTTTCAAGAAATTATATTTTCCAAAACAGTGATACTCGTATATGGGTCAAAAGGATCTTTCGAAAGAACTTTCTGAAAATTTCTTAAAAAAGAACGACATGATAATATTGAGAATGGTATTTTGCAAAGCGAACTCTACCCCCTCCCTAAATAAATGTATTGCCAGTTTGCCACTGGACTTTCGAGGACGATAAAGTCAAGCCGACTTTTATATTAAGTTTTCACATGTACCTATTACATATAAATCTTATTTGTATTTTAAATTGAATCAATGTATACCGTTAGGCTCCTTATATGCCAACAAAATCTTATTATTTTTCAATGTATATTAATAAATTATTTTGTAAGCAAAAAACAAAATTGAAAAAAATAAAATGCAAGATGCTTAAAAGCATGAAATACGATATTTGAATAGGCTAAAATAACCTATTTGAGAGTTCTAAATGAAAAAAGAATGTAATTTATATTTATATTTAAAATCGTTGGAGCGGGTTTCTTAAAAAAAAATTTTTAAAACCTTTTTTAAGGAAAATTTTTGGTATACAAATCGTAAGCATTAATTTATGTGCATATAAAAATAATTTTAAAACAAAAATGTTCAACGCGTTTTTGAGATATGGAATTTTCAAAAAAAAATTTAAACTTTTTTTAAAAAATCAAAAACATTTTTTTAAGTTCTGATATGCAATTTTTTTTTAATCTTATTTAAAATTTGTGTATTAAAAAAATAATCTAAATCTGCTCAGCCAGTAATGAGAAAATTCAAAATTAAAAAAAAAGTTCTATGAGAAGTACTATTAATAGTTGCTACTTGTAAATTTTTATAATTTTTGGTAGTATATCGCACTAGTTTTAGCATTCAACAAAGTTTACAAATTGTAAGAGCCATTTTTAAGAAAAAAAATATTTGCCTAAACGGTTTTTTAATATTTTTGTGGAAGGTACCATTATTTTTTCATAAAAGTAAAATTTTTTCCCTAAATACTTTACAAAGTGTAAAAAAACCCTTAACCCTCGTTTTATAAAAAAACGACCATTAAGTTTTCATAAGATTTGATTTACAAAAAAATTGAAATTTTTTTAAAAATCCAAAAAATATTTTTTTTTTTATAAAGTTTAGTAAGAAAAACTATTAACATTAATTAGAAACTTCTGTATGCAAAAATTATTAAAATCAAAATAATCGTTTTGAAGAAAATCGAAAATAAAATAATGGTTCTTTGGGGAGGTACCATTAATAACCATTTTTTGAAAAATGGTTTCCCATCCAAAGGTAGCTTTACCAAACGAAATTTATTGATTTTTTTAAAGAAAACTTACCAAGCAGTGTTTTGAGAAAAATAAGATTTTTTAAAATTGCTAAGAGAATGTATGGCAGGTAACGTTTTTTTAAGTTCTAAAAAAAATGAAAAAAAAACGTGTGGGCATAGAATCACGAATAATCACTATACCAAGTTTTAAGAAAATAAAGCTTTTGAATAACAGTTGTTTTAGAAAGTGTCCCATTTTGCGAGTTTTCAAAGTGTTTGGTGGAGAAAACTGTATTACATCAGATAGTAGGTACTCATACAAATCTACAAGATGTTATCATTAATTTAGTTTTAAAAAAAGTGGATTTTAGCCGTTTTTCCCCTGGACCCTTTATATTTATTTCTCCTAGACTGGAATTTTTCAAAATTCCCTCTAACTCGAACTGATTCTGATGTCTGATTTTTTTCAACAAAAAAGAGAGCCGAACTTTCATTTAAATAATATTAGAATAAAAAAAACACATTTTAATTTTTTGAAAATTCAAGGATTAAAACATATATAGATTATAGTAAATACTCGAAACTGGCATACTAATTTTAACTTAATTTTTTGAAAATTTTATTCATATAAAACTATTTTTAAGAAAACTGTTTTAACGATTTAAAATTTGATTTGTTGTAATATATTCATATTTATATCTGGGTTTTCTCATTTCTCCACAGCTTTTATTTAGAAAACACCTCCAAGAAAAATTGAAGGAGTCAAAACAACCAATAAATTGCAGCTGGAGTGGTTGAGAAGTTGTACCAAGCGCTAAATATAGAGTGTTCGGAGCAGCAATGTGGTCAATTATGTGTTATGCAGCTCAAGTGTGGGGTATTTTGCAGTTTGAAAAAGTAGAGAAACTCCTCACATACTTCCAGACAGACTGAAACAACACTGAAACTGGTATTTCCCCACTGAAGATGTACCCATTAAAACAACATAACGATTAAATCTGGAAGGTGATGATGCAACCAACGCAACGTCTTAAGTAAAAAATCACCAAAAACCTGAAAAGCCGAAACACACAGCCTTTCAGTGAATGAACGAGACTCGGCAGCGAACGTAATATTTGGCTGAACTCCTGAAAAAAAATCGAGAACGCCCTAGTAACGGATTTTCTAAAACAAATTCAAGAGAGTCTAACAAGTGATAGCTGCAAACAAGTTATTACATGATCTTGGACCAAAAAATTATTTTCACGGTGATCAAGTCTAGATATGATATCAAGAATTTCCAAAGCCAGAGGAGAACTTTTATCCTTAAACTTCACGCCGTATAGAACAGATAGACATAGATTCAACGTAGAATATATATAAATATAAATAGAACTCAAGACATGTATAAACTTTTAAGGTGCACCATATCGAGAAATATTTGGAGAATTAAAAAAATTAAAAAATCACAAAAAAAAGTCTCCAAAACAAAATCCGATAGGGTTCGCTTCAAAAGCTCATATCTTGAGTTTTTTTTCAAATCGTTAAAATTAATGAAGCTGAAGATCGCTGCACCGAAAACAAATAATATTTTTAGGAGAGGATCTGGACGTATTGTGAAATGGTTTTCCAAAAATTTAAAAAGGATTTTGTTGGGCAAGAATTTTTCTAGACGTGATATCTTTTATTTTTTTAATATTTTGGTGTTTAATATTTTTTTCAAATCAAAAATCGTTAAATATCATGTACTTTTTTTTTTAGGAGAGAATCCCCGCCACAAAAATAATTTTATGAAAAAAATAAAATATGTCATATGTAGAATAGCCTAAAATGCAGACGTGATATTTTTTATTTTTTTTTTTATTTTTTACTGTTGAGATTTTTTAGCATGATTTCTTCAAGGTTTACAGCAAAACTTTAGACCCTTAAAGCTTAGAGTTGAGATATGATAGGAAGAAAACAAGACCATCAAAATAACGGCATTTTAGAACTCTCAACGTGATCGATTTTATTATTTTTTTTTTTAATTTACAATCTATGCTCTTTTTTTTTGTTTTTATTAAACAAATAATACAATTTTAGAAACAAATATTTAAGATAAAATAAGTTGAAAGCGGATAGCTTTTTTAAGGAAATTTCAGTGTGTTTATATCTATTACATAACGTTTAATTCCAAAATAGTCTAAGGGTCATGTACATATACATATATCAAGCAGTGGGATTCTACCCCAGTGATCTATATTAAGAATTGTTTTAAAAATACTTAAGGATCTTAATGTAGTTTCTTAAAAAAAAAATATGCATGATTGAGTGCACTAGCACGAACTAGCTCTTGAGGTTCAAAACTATAGTGTGCCCAAGCGTCGAATACATAAAGTATGTATTAGGTAATCATTACTTTCCAATTGTTATAGTACAAGAGCTGACAGAAAATTTTGTGAGGGGACTTGTAACCAAAATCTGAGTGTGAGTTTTTACATGTGAATGTATTGTGATACAAAATACCAAAGCCTGACACGTTTCTTTTTAAGCTTTTGGGAGGGTTGGGAAGTAAAAGAGAAGTTTCCTTAAAAAAAGCCATCCACTTTCAACTTATTTTATCTTAAATATTTGTTTCTAAAGTATTTGCTTTAATAAAAACAAAAGAGCTTAGATTGTAAATTTTAAAAAAATAATAAAATCGATCACGTTGAGAGTTCTAAAATGCCGTTATTTTGATGGCCTTGTTTTCTTCCTATCATATCTCAACTCTAAGCTTTAAGGGTCTAAAGTTTTGCTGTAAACCTTGAAGAAATCATGCTAAAAAATCTCAACAGTAAAAAATAAAAAAAAAAATAAAAAATATCACGTCTGCATTTTAGGCTATTCTACATATGACATATTTTATTTTTTTCATAAAATTATTTTTGTGGCGGGGATTCTCTCCTAAAAAAAAAAGTACATGATATTTAACGATTTTTGATTTGAAAAAAATATTAAACACCAAAATATTAAAAAAATAAAAGACATCACGTCTAGAAAAATTCATGCCCAACAAAATCCTTTTTAAATTTTTGAAAAATCATTTCACAATACGTCAAGATCCTCTCCTAAAAATATTATTTGTTTTCGGTGCAGCGATCTTCAGCTTCATTAAAATTAAAGTCTGTGGACGTAAAGAAAATGACAGAGCATTTTTTCCATTTTTAATAAATGAATTGAAGTGCATGTGGCCCTAACACAATAGTCTGAAAACCGCTATTTTCAACCCCTTGTCTAGACTTTTGAATTTGATGTCAAGATGTATGCACCTACAGACCCAAAATATGCTGCCAGCTGCCTATTACTACCATTCATATTTTATACTAAAGTTATCACCCGGAAATCTTAGTTTTGAGCTCTAAGTATAAAATGTATTAAGCTCTACTGAGAAAAATATTACCGAAGCCCAGAAGCTCAACCCTTATAGCTGTACTTACATATACTGTTTCTTGCTTACACCTAACACCTGCCCCGCCCTTACACCATTTTCCCTTTTCTGATTAAAACAAGACAAAAATTCAATGTTGCACTGAACAAATTTAAAGAATTCTATACGTACGACTTATAACAAAATATGTATTTAAAAAATTGTTTTAATTTAGAATATTAAATAGAATTTAAAATGTGTTTATATAAGGGATGCTTAACTCTCAAGTTAGTAGAATAATGCCTAGCTCTTCACGAAGTTGGGAAATAGGTTGCTTCCATCTTTCTTCCCAATATACAGCCATTAGTGGCTTAATTGTTTTTCCATTTTTTATTGACCACGGAAGGTATCTAGAAGTATATTCTTTCCTTTGCCTAAAATGTGAAAAAATTAATATTAAATTAAATAACATTTGGCCAGTTTATATTTCTGAGATCTCAGAGGACTCAGAGCGCTCAGAAATATAAACAGTATTCCTCTCAAAAATTCCTCACTTTTCCCCTTAAAAACTGAGACTGAAATTTTTTGGATTCGCTTGCTTAATTATTTTTTGTCGAAAGAAGAAAAGAAAAAGGGAGTTGTTTTGACTTCTATGTGAGGAATGTTGTTTATATTTTATTCTCCTGCTCTGTCAAATAAATTGAGGAAAATTCTGAGCGCTCAAGAAATATAAACTGGCCAATTGATTTCATATCGGTCAAATGATTCTAAAATAAACGGCACCTATCCACTATCATATTCGAAATTATTTTCACTCCAGTGTTAGTGCCTAATTTTTTTTTTATAAACATGATAAACTGAATTTGATGTATTTCCTTAACATGATTCAAATGTTTATACTTTAAAAATTAAATTAGTTTCTACAGCAAGTTTACTGTTTTGTTATCTTTTCAGTAGTTGAACACATTTTTTATCATGAACATTTTGTATGTAGAAGTTTCTGTACAATTTTGATTTCTGATAAAAAGAGCCCGAAATGATTGCTATATTTCAAAAAGATAACGAAAACATCAAAGCAAATACTTCAGCTGATCTACGAATTAAAAATACCTACACATATCAAGGTGAAGTTTAGGTTAGGTTAAAGTCAAAGTACTTACTTAGGCCTTAATCGAGCAGCTCCAAACACAGCACCTCCATAGCACATGGGCAACCCAGTGTTTAAAGCTTCAACCCATTTAACAGCAACTTCACCTAGCATGTTAGTAGGCATACCTAAGATCGTATGTACTAGGTCATGGCATTCTCGATACCTTGTCATTACATAGGCTAGCTGTGCATCTTCAATAAACCGAACCTCCATTCGTGAGTCCGGTGTCACATTCTGAAAAATGTTCATATTCTTATCTTTTTTTATTTGTTTTTAATTTCTTAAAAAACTTTACATTATCATCAAGAAATTTCACATAAGATCTTCCAAAAGTTTCTTCGGGCAAGTTTCGTAGATAATTCATATCAACAGTTTTTGTATTAATACGTGGCTTATCAGCTAAAATACGCAGTCCCTCGTCGGTGGCTTTCATTGTTGCAAGCATATATTGTAGAGCATTTGTCCCAGTTGTTTCTCCTAAACATGCGATCATATCATGACTAATTGTAAAATAAACAAAATTATTTAGTACTTAATAAATGATTTACATACATATATGTACATACATATGTACATTTTGTATATTTATGTAAGTACAATAACATTAGGGTGGGCAAAATAATTTTTTTTTTTAAATCACTAAAACTTCGTTGCTTTATTTGAACATTTAAATGAGGAATTCACGATAATACAACGGTATTACTAACATATTGTTTACTCAGGTGTTCCTCATGGTAGCCGGTACATAAATTACTTGAACTCTTGAACCCAATTTTCAAAACTTTTTTATTCTTTTATATGTCGATGATATTAAAATTTTCAAAAATGTAACTTCTATATAATGACTGTTCAAAACTCCAAGATCTTTATAGGTTCAGGGAATGGTGCAATTCGACTTTTGTCGACCACTATAACTATGTAATTAAAAACGCCAATAAAATTCTGGGATTCATAAAACGGTTCTCTCGTGATTTGAAGGACCCTTTTATTCTAAAGCATCTATATGTATCTTTGTGAGACCAGTTCATGAATACGGATATGTAGTGTAGTGTAGAAAGTTCCCATAAAAAGGCTTGAATATATCCAGAGAAGGTTTATGCGTTTTTGTGTTCGTTTTCTTATTGGTCTTATAGATCTGCCTTGCCTCCTTATGCTCAAAGTTAATCTTTCTTTACTCTCCAAACATAGTATATTCAGTTTTACTTTATTGTAAAATTAATCAATGGATCAATATAGTATCTCCATCAGCTCCTAGAAGCTTAAATTTCTGCTACAGTCAGGCAAGCTTAAGAAGACAGTTGCCTTTATGTCCGATTTTCAGCAGAACAAACTATGGTGTTAATAGTCCATTCAGTCTACAATATATACTATTTTGTAGTTTCGTCTATAGACGAAAATTTAAAAAGTTGTAAATTCAAACAAGTCTTTTTCAATTCATCATTGTAGTTGACGATATTAATGCTCATGTATTGTACCTAATGTTAACTAGTACTAATAACGGTTTAAATAAATAAATAAAAGCATATGTATTGTTTTTCAATACAAATTGTAGTTACAAAAAAAGTTTAAATATTAAAAATTTTAGTCGCCGTTATCATTAAATTATGAAGAAGATTTTAAGATAATTTTTGAAACAAGAAGTTTTTGATGATTTCAAAACATTAACCATTTTTTCAATATATATATAAAAAAAATTATTTGACCCACCCTATACTATACCTACATACATAATAATTTTATTTAATAATTCCAAACTTACCGGTGGGGGTCAACAATGGCTGCAATGGAAGAACCTGCACTCAGAATAAATCTTTGAAATGGTGAAACTTCAATGCGATTTTCCATAAATTCTTTAGTAAAGTTGTCATAGTTTTCTGTTTTTTGAGTTTCTTCAATAGGTTCAGCATTAAATGACGCATTTTTATGAACAATCAAATTCTTTGCCAAAGAGAACTCATCGCGCAATAGAAATATTGAGGGCCGCTGGAATAACCCTCCAGAAATTTTTCGCAACATAGCGCCTGTAACTTGTGTAACTAAACATAAATGAATCATAAAAATAAAAATAGTTTTGATTTAAGTAGCAGTATTAGCGATGCAATAGAAAGGGAAAATTTGATCAAACTTGATACACCTATAACTGAGGAAAAAGTGGGTCTCGCGATTGCGTATTTTCGTATTTTTTTTAACATTTTGTTTCTTTTTCCTAATTCTCGAAAACAATTCGATCAAATAAAAAAACCATTATCTAATTAATGTTTAAATAATGGTGGAGCGGTGTGCAGTGCATCGCCTTCTGAATCGCTTGATTCATGGTTTGCTCCTAGATGACGGCAGAGTTTTTCAATAAAAATGAGCAGAACCAGACTAAGCACCACTAAAGGATTATATAAACATCGAGGTGCCAATAGTGAACTAGCTACAACTCCAGTTCATTCAAAATTATTCAATATAAATTAATATTTTTTTGCAGCATGTACTGCGTTTGTGTGTATTACATTATTACACAAAGCCCCACTTTGTGTTTGTAAATAGTTCTTGCAAAAACTATAAATGTTCAATTTTTTTTAAGTTTTACGTTATAAAGAGCTTATGCTTAAATGTTGTAGTTTTTGAAGAGAATTTTGCATAAATAAATAACGTGTTTTTCTTCTTACGAAATCCTGAACTTCAACCGTTGAAATAATCGGTGTAAAATTAGTTTCACATCATTACCATTATTCACCATTGAAAACGAAGCATATTTCAGTTTTTATTACGATTATGTATATTTATACTCGTATTACGTATTCTCAACAAATAAATCGGAAGAGCTATAAAATAATGATTAATTCAGCGTTAATGCGAAGTGATAAATTTTTTTTATATTTGAAATTTAAAATACCTTCAAGAAATATCCCCAGCAATAAAAAATGGAAAATTAATTTTACTTTTACTCTTAGTGAAAGTGTTGGATAGACTTTGTTTTGGTTCTTTCTTTTTATCGATGAAGCAAATAAAAGAATAAGTATAGAATGAAACCGCATTCATTTAAGATCCTTGCTGCTCTTATATCTCTTGCTACGTGCTTGCTTACAACTTGCAATCGTAAGCTACCTCAAGTTTACATATTATCGACCAAAAGCCGACAGCAAACGACAATGGGTAAAAATGTAGGGAACGCTGGAACGCTGGCCCAGCACCAATAACAATGACCTCTATACCAAATAAAGGTACATATTTATACATTCATCATCACTGGAGTACATATCCAAATTCGCTGTGGTCGAAGTAATTTAAGTTTGAATACTGGGTGTTTCGTAATTTCAAGAAAATTACTTAAAACAAAATAAAATATTTTTAAAAAACGATAATATCTACAGTGACATGCTACCTATAACTTTTAGTAAAGTAGACTCCATTTTTTCACTTTCTTTTTGAATCAAGATGTTTTAGCGTAAGATCTTAAGAAATTAAGTATCAAATTTAAAGAAGAGAAGAGCGGGAAGAGTAATTTTCCAGAAATTTGGCCAAAAACAGAAAAAAAATATTTAAAAAAACGGGAACACTTACAATGCCTTTTTTTAAAGCCACAATTCCATTCTATAATTTGTTCCTGAATAAAAAGTTTTTATTTCAAATAGTTTTTGAAAAAATTGTATTAATCTTATAAAATTATGATTTTTGTTTTTTTAATTTTTTAAGGCGTTGCAAGTGTTCCCGTTTTTTTTGTTTGATAATTATTTTCTATGTTTTGATCCAAATTTTGAGAAAATTATCACTCCGGCCTAAACGGAGGAAAAAAGACCCCCTTCCAATACTATTTTTTTCACGTTTAAATCTAATCTGTACCCTAAGATTGTTTTTTTTTTTCACGTTTTATAAGAATCACCCTAACCCCATAGTTAGTACCTTAAAGTGAAAATAGGGAGACCAGAGGGGTGAAATAAAAATCTGAAAAAAATTAGGAAAATGTTTTGTTTTCTATATAGAACTCTTTGATGCCTATCCATCTCAGAATTAAAAAAAAAAACAATATGAGGACCACCCTAATATACATACATTATGCATACATTATGTACGAGTAAGCTAGCATTGTATCTATTTATATTTTTTTTTTTAATACGAGTAAGAAGTAATTAATCACTCATACCTACATTATTTACCTATCAAACAGACAGGTGATACATGCCAATGACATTGAAAGCTAATGATGAGCCAACAGCATCTATATGGGATCACAAAATATGACTATGTGACGTGTATAGAATCTACAATACAAACTTAAAAACTAAATCTAAGATCTTAATTATAAGGGAACCTTGAAGTGAATTAATAAACTTAAATTATTTACCTACAGAAGAGATATTTTTTTTTTTTTTGGAAGCAATGTGACTTCCTGTTTGTTTTTTTTTTTTAACAAGTGTACACAAAGCTCATGTTCATTCGTTCTTAAATATACTAATAAAAAGGTTTAAACAGATGTTAAATATTTTTCGCCATTTCAACATTTCAGAACACTTCACTCAGAAACTGTATAGGTATTTAATTTTAGACATGAAAGTTAAGTATACAAATAATTTGTCATTAGATCTTATTATTACGACAGAGATTTCCACGACTTTTAAATTTTCACAAGCCAAATTGATCCTCTCGGTTTAAACTTTTAATCGGTACTTATTTTGTTTCCCATTTTTAATAGGTACCTACTCCTAATTGCAAATGTTTTTATTGGTTTATAACATATTATTCTTTGAACTTAAGTTTGATGATGATGGAACTGCCAATAACATTATACCAAAATTCATCAAAGAGATGCAAATAATCGATAAAGAAATAATCGAAAGCGAACTGATTTATAGCAAAGTAATTGAATTCAAAATTAATTTAGAACGGAATAATAAACAAATGAAAGAACTTTCACTCAAATGAAACCAAAACCCAACTAGTGAAAATGCAAAAGAAGAAATTATTGTCAAACGAATGACCAAAAACGGAGACCCATATAAAAATATTCTGACCAAAACCAATGATATAAAAAAGGCGGGATGAAAGGCAACCGAAAGCTGATTTTGTGGTCCGACGGCCCTTCCTCCATGAATATTTGGGGGTATAAGTTGATTTCTTGTAGATATACACATAAATATTAAAAATTCTAATCAAATGAAAAGTCAGCACATTGGTGTAGCGTTTCAGCGTTTCATCCTGGTGGTCTATCTTCCAATTAAAAATGAAACTATTTTTTTTTAATTGGTGTACCTACCTAGTAGTATTATTTACAGTTCATGGCTCAAAACAAAGACTCCTTTCACATGAGAAAATTATTTCCAGTAACTTCCTGCTTTAAGAAGGAAAAGTGTATTTAACTAAATTTATTCCAAAAAATATACAACAACCTCATTTCAAAAATACAAACAAAGGACAAACGGCCAAAATGTACAGAAGGTGGTCTAGGAACCAATAACAGCGAGACGTATGTCGTTGGAAAGGTATTTGAATGTGCGAAATAGTCACTATGGCAGCTTATTTCAAATCACTGTGTGAAAAAAGTTATTCGCCAACCAAGTTTTTGTGTTTTTGTGCATTTCAGTATGGAAAAAATCTATGAAAACTGATCTAACAAATACTAATAAAATGTATATACTTGAAAATGTATTTTTATGAGCAATAATATTTACCTACTTGAAATCACTGTGTGGAAAAAGTTATTCGCTGTTTTGGTAAATTTTTGTAGAAAAAATATTAATTAATTTTACTTAGGTTATAATAAGCGAATAACTATTTCTACACAGCGCTTTGAATAAGCTGCTCTACCAAATATTGTATTGCATAAATATACCTTTTCAACAAAATACGTCTCGTTGTTATTATTGTTATTGGTTGAGCTAGCCTTAACACATTTTTTCACATACTACACAAAAACATTTTCTTCACACTGAAATGCACAATAATATTATACTAGTTAGCAAATAACTTTGTTCGCAGTAATTTGAATTGAACTACTATTAAAGATATTTTAGGGTAGAAAAATACCTTTCCAATGATATTTGTAGTGTCGATATTGGTTTGACCAGTTTAAATATATTTGGCTATACTAAAAGCATTTTATTCATACAATAATCCACCAGAACAAAACCTTATTTAGCGAATAACTGTTTTCACACAGCCATTTGAAATAAGCCCTGTAACTAGTGTAGTAAACAAAGAAACCTTTCGAACGATGTCTCGTTGTTATTGGTCTTGTAGACCGTTTTCTCCTATTCTCCCTAAAAAGAAAACGTCAACAAATTTTCGACGATTTGTTTTTATTTTTATTCTTTTCTTTACTCATTAATAATACCTAGGTATAACTTCTTACCAACTACATACCACAAACATGCTAAGTAAAAACAAACCAAACATTGACCTTGTCAAATCCATTTACAACGGACGTAGGTTTTTTTTCTGTTTGTGTAATCAAGAGTCACGACGATAAACACTCATGATAGATTAACAACAGACCCAACTCACGTGTCACCTCCAATGTGTACATAGGTTTGCTTCATGTATGTATGTGCTGCTTAATATTTGCGTATAGCTCATAATGTACAATAAAACGCCTCAAAACAATAATAGAAAGCAAACATTAGTTAATGAACTTTTTTAGAAAAAAAAATAACAGACACAGTTTTATATTATTTAAAAGTTTTGTTTTTGTATTAATATTTATTCATAAATAATATAATTTATCTGTTACAAATTCGTTTCTTTTTTCTTGTTCGTTCATCTTTGTACCTATATGTAGGCATTGCAACTTTTTAAGTTAATGATAAAATGTACACTTCAATGTTTCTAATAGCAACAATTAATTTAAACAAAAATTTTAATAAATAAAGCACTCAACAGGAACAATCAAGCCGTTTTGAAAAAAAAATAAGAGTGTACTTAATTTATCATCCTATTCAATAAAAAAATTAATCTTTTTACAAAAAATCTTAGATCTAAGTTACCTACTTAATAAAATTATAAAATTATGGCTTTGGTACTCTTAATTGTCATCATTTTTGTTTGTGTTTAAATAACAAAGTGGTATAAGGTTTATAGTTAATAATTGAATTTTACACATCTTACTTCTATTAGATGTCTACATGCCGCAGACATTTCTTAATTTTATGCTATACAGACTCCACTTTAGTGAGCGGAACCAGCAATTCCTTATCTGGGGCTTCCTTTCTCTTGAAAGTCACATACGCATATAGCAGACTAGCAAATACACTTATATTAATTCCAATACAATTAACCCAAGAGAATATGTAATCGCCGCCGATAAACATTCCTAAGTATGTCACGCATATGTTTTTCAAGCAGCCGGTGATTGTGGTCGTCAGGGCAGAGTTATATTGCGTGCACAGCATTGTGCTGTAGGTGAGTACAAATCCCATGAAACAACTCATGAGGAAGTGTACAACAAAGAATATGTTGTTCCAATGTGGGAAGTTCACCGATTGCTCCAGATCCCCAGTGAACAGGGTTAGCATAAGGGCAGGAATGAACATGAAGAGCGAGTTGTAGAACATCAAGCCGTACTTTCCCATATCGATTGAGTCCAATTTTTTCTTCACAAACACTCCATTTGCTGCCGTTAAACTGTTTGTGATCATCACGTAGCTATAGCCTTTCATGTTGAAGGACAAGTCGTCACTAGCTGCCAGGAGTGCACCACCGATCATAGCGTAGACGCTTACTTGTACAGCCGTTGAAGGGCGAATCTTGAGAATTTTCAGTTCCAACAACATCGTCATAAGAATAGAAAATCTCCGCAGGGCAGCAAACATAGGAAGGCTTAGTTCTTTAGTTCCACCTAGACCGAACATCATGTTTCCCAGGAATATCAATGGCAGCGGAAAAATCTTCTTAAATGAGTCCCTTCCTATGTCGGGGAAGGTGACCAAGCGTAGGCGCTTTCCCATATAGAGTACCACGATGCTGGCACAAAGCTGACCCAAGCTTAAAAATAGAAACGATGGGAACTGGTAAGATGTTAGGACTGTTTTATTTACTACTGTGATCATGAACGATGCCAATCCGTAAAAAAGAGCACTACCGATTTTTTTAAAGTACAATGACCCATTTTCGCGAGACCCGTCCGAAGAGGTGCTACTGCCACCACTACTACCACCACCACCGCTACTGTTTGCCATGGCGATTACGCGTTTAGTAATTTGACGATTGTTTTTTTTACTTTTTTTCTTCTTAAAAATGCGGACAGGAAATCAGAAAAAAATTCACTTGGTTAAAATTAAAAAAAAAAAACTATAAAGTCAGCACATTTTGTAATCAAGTTCTGGGAATGGATTTTTAAGTTTCGGGGAGCAATCTATAGAAACACTATTCCCGAATGTAAATTGTTTCATTTGCAAAATGGCAAATTTTAGCAGTAAGCCGGTTGAAATTTGGAAAAATCGGTCAGAGCTCCAATGTACATTCCGACGGTGGTACTTTGGCAGAAGCCATTTTGATTAGAGCTGGAGTTGTCGCTGTCAATGTCGATGTCCCTGTCACACTTCAACTTCATGCAAAAATTTGAGCGAAAACGAGGGGTAAAACAAAAACAACAAAAACCAACAACATCGCAAACTGGACACAGCGGGGATTTTCCAAAAATTAATATACTTGACGATTGTCTTACACTATAAAATGGTAATAATAAAACAATGTTTACTTACTCTTGTTGTTGCAAATTACTTTCTCCTTATATTTGTTCACTAGAATAAATTTTCTTTTTTCCTTTAATATTTTTGGAAAAAGAAAACCGAACAGCGCCTATACACAAATGTCAAGTTTGTTGTTCGAAAACAGCTGTGCTGGTTTCGAATATAAAGGTATAGACATATTCAAGCGTCTGCTGCGGGACAACCACACGAGCAGTTGTGGCAAAGTCCCCTATTACACGATGATCCCTTGCGTCTGACTCTTTTCGAACATAATGAGTACAAAAGAGAAAAAAGATGAGATGAAAGACCAGTTGCCCTGTGCGTTGTGGGCCAAGTTTTTCGAGACTCTTTTTGACGTTTCTTTTCTGCACTTTCCGTATTTTCGTAAAGAATCATCGTGAAATGGAGGACAAACAAGTCCACTTTCACACATAGAGACTGAGTTGGTAGCAACTTTTAGTTCCATGGTGCCCTATTGCATGACGACTTAAGAGTCATGACTTTTTTCGAAATTAAATGAGTGAGAAGGGGAGATCAGATTTTTTTTCTTGTTCGTTGTCATTGAATTTCGAAAAAAGTCATGACTCTAAAGTTGTCGTGTAATGGGCACATGGTGAGAAGGGCAGGAGGAAAGAGAGTATAAAGGCCTAGCGACATTCAATTCACATTTTTAAAAAAGTAAACAAGAAATGTGTCTCTTTTAAATAAAGCACTCAATCCATTTTTTTTCTCTGGTTTAAAAAAGTAAAAGTTAAGGCCTAGTTACATTCAATTAATTTTTGTACAAAAGTGAAAAAATTGGAAATTTGATTTCAAGACAGTAATACAAAAAAATCGGTCTTGAGATCAATGTTTTGATGTAAAACTGACGAAAATTCAAAAAGTTTTTGCCACGGAGATTACATGAGGCTTTTCAACAAATACAATGTAACCAAAGCTGTTACCCTCAACAGTGGTACTTCTGTCGAAACAATATTTTGAATTCCCTCTGGACGCGATGGGGGATGATGCAACTCCACAACGACAGTCTTAGGAAATTGCCGTAGCATTTATATCCTTCTTTGATTTCATACAAAAATATTCAAGAAAACAATAAAATTAATAAAAAATGTTTAATTTAAGGCTCTCCCAAACCAACGCGAATTCGCGGCGACGGCGAATTTTTGTTGTTGTTTAGCGTTGTGTATTTGTCATATTTTTTCCTATTGTGAATGATTCGCTGCGAATCGCTCCGCATTCGCGTTGGTTTGGGAGCACCTTTAAAGTATGGTTGTTCAATTTAATGCATTCAATGAAACATTAAAATTAAGTGAAAATACTTAAAGGCTCTCCCAAACCAACGCGAATTCGTGGCAACGGCGAATTTTTTTTGTTGTTTAGCGTTGTGAATTTGTCATATTTTTTACTATTGTGAATGATTCGCTGCGAATGCGAAGTGATTCGCGTTGGTTTGGGAGAACCTTAAAGCTAAAACTAAGCTTCCGATCCGCTGCGATTGTTGTTGTTTTAATAAACTCCTTTAGGATTGGAAAGATCTTCTGTAATGTTTCGTAAATCCTCTGGTTTACTTTGTCGATTCTTGGCTTAATTAAACGGTAGTTGAGAAAACAAAACGTATATGCTGGGTGATTTTCTTGAAATCCAAATCGCAGTTTTGATTAAAGGCTCTCCCAATGATTCGCTGCGAATGCAGCGAATGCGATTTGCGGCGAATCATTCACAATAGTAAAAAATATGACAAATACACAACGCTAAACAACAACAAAAATTCGTCGTCGCTGCGGATTCACGTTGGTTTGGGAGAGCCTTAACGGTGATGTGATATGAGTCTGGAAAACTTAATACTATGTTCCCACCGGAGCGAAGTCTCAGATTTCAGTCCAAATCTTCACATTTCCCCATGCTGTTATGGGATTTCAAAATGCGAGATTTCGTTGAAATCTCAATGAAATCTAGTAACGATGCAAACTCTTCTTTATGAACGGACCAATGTTCAGCTTTCATCACAGAAAGGTGAAAAAAGCTTTTTGATAAAAATTAAGATCTTTCACTCCAACGCCAAGCAGGCAAAAAGAGGGAGTATGATATTAGGTGTTTTTTTTTTTAGCCCAGATGAATCGGATGAAAAAACGACATTGGGGCAGCGATGCCATCACAGAAAAAAAGTGGAGGTTCATTACAAACTATCGATTACAAGTATGAAATTCATGCCGGTAACACAGTTTTTATCTGGGCTAAAGTTAAGCCCTGACAATTCTCTGGGCTTAGCTAAGCCCGAGGGGGCTTGGTTGTTGTTGCATTCAACATGTAAGTTGTTTAGACCCGACGTCGTTTTTTTCGTTCAAGCCCATTCGGGCAAGGAAAAAAACAGTCCTATTGTATTTGACATTTGAGCGGAGAGAAACGCAAACACATAAGCATACAATGGTAGTTGTTTGTGTTTATATGAGACGAAATCTTTGTTTTGGCAGTGTGAACACCAATTTGAAATCTCGAAAGCTTTCAGCTGAAATCTCGAATTTCATTTTGGTGGGAACATAGCATAAGACCGCGCTTATGAGTGCTTGATGAATACCACCCTGCCCGAGGTGTGTGCAACTTGCTTGGTCTAGTTTCACACCACGCATGAAATTAATGTGCAACTCTTACGTATTTCCTTTTGAACTTGTATTCGGTAATGCACGCATTCTTACACGAAGCATGTTCGAGATGCGTATTATTTTCTCAGTTGTGAACTATATTGACAGCTATCTGCAGGCTTGAGCTACATCCAGAACAATAATGTCGGAGGATAAAAAAAGAACACAGACAAAGAGAAACGTCAAAAAGAAGCAGGAACATTCTTACCAGTGCATGTTTGATCCCTTTTACACGATGATTCTTTGCGTCTGACTCTTTTCGGATTTTCATGAGTGCGAAAAGAATTTTGAATTTTAAAAGAGTCAGACGCTAAGAATCATTGTGTAATAGAGGACTTTGGTTTCTTCTTTGTCTATTTCACTATCTGTGTCTTCTTTCACAAGTTGCTGGAGATTTTTTAAAGTTTTCTTTTAATTTCCTTAAAAATCTCTTGTACTTTTCACACGAGGAAACAATTTTGAGATTTCCTGCAATTCTTTTGGTTGAACGCACCTTAACCGTAGTTGTGAAAGGAAATGTCAAAAAAATTTCTTCAAATCCTCGACTGGAGAGATTTTGTTCACCCCTCATTCCTTCTGCCCTTCTTACCCAGGAACTGAAAGTTGCTAGCAACTCAGTTTCCTCGTGTGAAAGGGGACTTACTCATTCGCACTCCAAGCTTGCAAGGCAAACATGAGCCGTGTAAAAGTGGGCTTGCCAGTACTTGGCCCGTGTGCCTTCGGGGTTACTAAACAGGTTTACTCTCTGTTTGAGATATTGCCACCTAGGTGCTCATACTATCATCTTATCGAAACAAAAAGAGACGGCTCTATGGCTGAGCGTTATCGAATCTCTCTCGTTCGTTTTCTTTCACCATTTTCAAATTCTTTGATCCATTTGCTTCGTACGCAACAGCACGTGTTTTTTCGTTTTAAGAAAATAAAAAAGTGGAAAAGTGATCTAATTTTGTCAAACAAAATGGCAGCAAACAATCAAATAATTGCTGCAATAATTTTAGATCATCTTGTGAAACATGATAAAACCCTTGCCCAAGTTTACCAACAAAAAACAAAGGCCGTAAGTAAACAACCATCTTCAATCTTACCGCCATGTGCTTTCAGTGAAAATTATATAAAAATCTAAATATATATTGTTTTTAATCTAGGTAAAACTTCCAAAAGGATGTCCCAAAATAGAAGATATCTTAAATCATTACCAGACTACATCCAAGAAGAAAATACCGGCACTGAAAGCCGCCAGCTCAAGTGATGACAGTGATTCGGACGAGGAAGAAGTTCCAAAAAAACCGGTAATTGCAAATGGAAAGCCTGCAGCGAAAGCAGCCGCACCCCAGCAAAAGGATTCATCTTCAGAAGAAAGCAGTGACGAGGAAGAGAAACCACCAGCAAAGAAAGTGTCAACTCCCGCTAAACCTGCGGTTGCAGTTAAGAAACCTCAGTCGTCGAGTGACGATGATAGCAGTTCGGAAGAAGAAACTACTCCAGAAGCTGCCCCCAAAGCTGCCCCCAAAGCAGCCCCCAAAGCAGTTACTAAAGCTTCTTCGAGCGATGAAAGTGATGATAGCGATGGGGATGTTAATATGGCCGTCAAAACTCCAATCAAGCCAGTTGCAAAGTCTCCTGTGAAAGCAACTCCAGCAAAGAAGGCCGACACAGAAGACTCTTCAGATGACAGCAGTGAAGATGAGAAACCAACTGCAAAGAAGATTGTTGCAGCTGCCAAATCTCCAGTTGCCAAGAAAGCCGCTTCTTCCAGCGATGAATCTTCAGACGAAGATGAAAAACCAACTGCTAAGAAGATTGTTGCAGCAGCTAAATCTTCAGTTGTGAAGAAAGCGGCTTCTTCCAGCGATGAATCTTCAGACGAAGAAGAAGTGAAAAAACCAGCTCCAACGAAGACTCCAGTTAAAACTGCTCCCGCAAAGAAGGAATCCAGCAGCGACGACAGCAGCTCTGAAGAAGACAAGAAACCTGCAGCCAAGCCGGTTGCGAAAACACAAGCTGCTGTCGCTAAAAAGCAAGCCTCAAGCAGTGATGACAGTTCTTCAGAGGAGGACACAAAGCCGGCTGCTAAGGCAGTTTCCAAGGGAACCCCTAAAGTTGTCGCAAAACCAACACCAGCAAAGAAGGAGTCATCCAGTAGTGATGATAGCTCGGACGAAGAAACTCCCGCTGTTAAACCAGTTGCAAACAAAGCACCCGTACAAGCTCCCAAAAAGAAGGCTGATTCAAGCTCAGATGATTCATCGTCGGATGATGAAAAACCTACCCAGAAAACTCCATCTAAGGCGGCTCCAGTTGCAAAGAAGAAGGAGTCTAGCTCTGATGATGATTCTTCTGACTCAGATGAACCACCAGCAAAGAAGGCTGCTATATCTAAGCCTGCAGTGTCCAAAAAAGCAGATGAATCAAGTGATGATAGTTCATCGGACGAAGATGAGAAACCTAAATCAGCACCAATCAAGCAAAAACCAGTCAATAAGGACGGTTCCTCCAGTGAAAGTTCGGACTCAAGTAAAGAAAAGGAAGAGGCCCCTAAAGTAGGAAAAAAACGCAAACATAGTAAATCCGAAGATGTACAGAAGCCCAAGTACAACAACTTTGTTAAATCTGGAGAAAATGGAAATGCTGTAAGTGAATTATAATAATGGGGTTATATTTTATTTTTTTCAAAAAAGCTTTCGTTTATAAAACATGAACTTAAATTTAACAGAAAAAAAAAGTTTCAAAATCCGAAGTAAGGGGGACATTTTTGTCCATAATATGGTAGACATTCTCACACAATCACATAATACCTATTCCGTCCATTTGGCCTACTGTGATTGACGCACGACGCGATGCTTGTCTCATTCTTTTGCGCAGGCTTGTAGTTAAATAATATAATAATGTTCACATGTTCTGAATAAATGGCGATTATCAACATAAATCAGCTGATTATCGAATTCTATGATTAGGGGAGTTTATGTGGAACAATATCTTGTCTAACATTGCTTGAATACCATCGATGTTTGATCCCTAGACACAAAAATAACCAGGTTGTCAAACTACGTTGAATGGTTTTCAAAATATTTTGGAAACTAGGTCCGTTGCCATCAAGCAATGTTTGAGAAGATGCTGTACTGTTAACCCCCTATTAACAACTCAAACTATTTATTAATGTATTAACATTTTGCTTTAAATGCAAATTCAATGATTTCCTTACCTTCTTTCAAAAACAAGCTTTTTCCGATCGATCCCTAGTTGGGTGAGGAATCTAGCTCTCTGCGCAGTGTTACTAGTTTGCTACCAACAATTAATGGTCTCTGCTCGAAAGAAGACTACACGTTTTCCTTCTTAGCCCAAAATAGCAGTGATTGACAAGGCTGATATTGTTATTTGGTTTGATAGCAGAGCCTAGGTGTAAAAGGCCTCTTACTAACTAGCAGCTATAGCTGTTTGTGATGACGTCCTGTGCAAATTGTCTGTTGTATGTGTCCTTTTTAAATGATCACATATACTTTGTCTTGCCCCCGCAAATAATACAACCTTAAACTCTAAGCCACTCCAGCCATTACTTCTTATTTTAATTTTTTGTTGCATTAATTTTAATTTGATTAAAGAATGAACATAAATGTAAATGAAACTTTTGCCTTTAGAATAACACATCTACTCCCAATGGGAACTTCAAAAAGAATCAACCTAACTTAAATGGTAGTGGCCCAAAAAAAAACACGCCATTCCGTCGTGTTGTCACGGAAGAAGTTGAAATAGATCCTCGTGTAATTGATAACTCATTTGACGCTAAGGTGAGTGCCCCCAAAAGTTTTTCTCGTTTGAAAGGACAATTGAGGCACAAATAAGCATTTAAATATTGTTAAATACTTCCTCATTTGGGGGGCACTTACCCTTTGGTATACAATTTTGTAAATAAAACTAAATTTCTATTTCATCTTATATTTTGGTTTGCTAAATTTGCAATGCTAATTTGTGTTTCAATTCTCCTTTCTTTTATTTTCATATTATTCAACAAAAAATGAACTATGATGCAACGAAAAATTCGCAACTTTGTCAAAACTTTTGGAACAATGAATGTTCGGAAAATGAAGGATCAGCAAGGCGAGGCTGGAAACGATTGGAAGAATAAGAATGGTGGTAAATTTAGAGGTGGGAATCGGGGTGGAAATCGCGGTGGTGACCGCGGTAGGGGCGGTGGCTTCAAAAAGTTCGATGGAGAAGGTGGCTTCCGCAAATCGTTCGGAGGAAAAGACAACAGAAATGAAGGAGGCGAAGGTGGTGAAGGTCGTAAATCTTTCGGAGGTGGCGGATTCGGTGGTCGTGGTCGCGGTGGTGACCGTGGTGGTGGTAGAGGACGTGGTGGATTTGGAGGTGAAGGCCGCGGACGTGGAGGTGGGCGAGGAAGAGGAGGTTTTGATGGTGGACGAGGACGAGGAGGTTTCGACGGTGGTCGCGGCCGAGGTGGTGGAGGTGGAGGCTTCAACAAATCCTTCGGCAACAAAAGTTTTGACACACCTAGCAATAAAAAAATTTCATTTGACGACTAGGCAAAAAGTTGCGAATTTTAGTTGATGTAAATTAGACTCGATTTAATAGGTGAGTTATTAAAGCAAATAATATTCATTCTATTAATAGTAAAATCCTCTTATTCAAGAGCAATATTTTATTTTAACTATTTCTTTTTTTGTATTGCTTTTAGAAAAACGCCTTTGGATCCTGGGGAGCGAAAGCCAATCAAGACTTAAAGTTTACACGCGGTAAATCCTTCAAACATGAAAAGACAAAGAAAAAGAGGGGCAGCTATCGCGGCGGGCAAATCGATATGGGTGTTAATTCTATTAAATTCGAATAATATTAGCATAATAGTTTCTAAGATATCAATCATATTTTAACTGAAAGCTACCTTAAGCAAGAAGATGGTAGTGCATTTAGCGTTTGTAAATAATTTCACAATGACTTCAATTTAACTGACCGAAACGAATATAAATTCTGTATCTAAAATATTAGATTTCAAGTACTGACAAGGGGTATTATTATTAAAATATAATATATTATATGCCCAGTCTTTTCAAAAGAATTAAGAAACAGTTAACAGTTTCTAGTTTCTTATAAGTCAGATTTTTTATTTTTTTTTTTAATACATACTTTTATTTGTATTTCGATTTCGAAAACCACATTACATACATACCTATTTTATAATTACGTATTTTATAAAATAATAAGTAATAAAAGCCAGACTATAATATGTAATTTCTTAACGGAAGAAAGTTGTATGTTTTAATATTTATTGCTTATTCTAGGCTATAAAAATGAATCGAAACAACATTTTCAAAAAAGTCATGTCTGCTGAACAACTCAAATTACAGTTTGAAAAATGCGACGAGGTCAAGAAGGTTCCAGCGGGTGTGCAAATTAATTTTCACCAATCTGATATTTTGATTTTTTTTTTTTTTTTTTTTGTAAATTCATTTTTATTTTCAATTATCTTAGAACTATCTTAAAGCTAGACAAAAATTCATAAAAACTAGCCTACTTATCAATATCTTAAAACTAACTTACTGGCCCCAGTCGGGCGCTCTAAGTTAAACTAGAATAACTTAATGCTAATGCCTTTCGGCCTAATAACTATCTTAATACTAAATCCAGGTCGGTTTTATTTTTTACCGAGAAGAATTTCACAAAAAACTCGGTATCTATGTCTTTATTTTTTGGTTTTATATAAAACTTACAAACTACATAAAACTAAATTAAAGCTAATTAAAACTACTTAAAACTACTTACAACTAATTTTAAACTAATTACAACCTACTTATAAGCTACTTACAAACTAGAACAGCCACAGCAAGCATTTTCCGGTTTTTATAATTTTTTTGTATTTTTGTTGATTTTATAATTTTTTTTTTTGGTGTTTTTTTTTTTTTTTTTTTTGTTTTTTTTTTTTGGTGCCACCCTGACTGTCCCTACTTAAAACTAACTACCTAAACCTATGTAAGTCGGCCATACAAGAGAAAATAGCAAGGTCAACTATTAAATGTCTGAAGGAACTTCATCTTCGTTTTTCAACCACCAGAACTGGTTCTCCTGCTTTACCCTATCTCTTCGGTCCCGTTCGGACACAGTCCTACTGAACCGAAGGTGCTCAGCTCCGTCTTGTGCGAGGACGTCTCGACTGTAAAGGAGCCGCCGATCTACAGTTCTACGGCCGACGTGGTAGATTAGCGGAACCGCCGCTCTATTCTGGATCAACCCTCGACTGTCTAGGTGGAGGAATGCATCGGGTGGAATAAAGCCGCTTAGACGCACACTCTCGTAGTATTCGTTGTTGGGGTAGTAAGCCCCGAAAATTAAGCTGTTAGACGAGGACATCGCTCTTGCAATGTGACCTCGAATAAGCTTCAGCAAGAAATTATCTATCCTGTTTATGTTGGCCCCGTTGTATAGAGCCAGGTTGGAATAGTAGTGTTTGTACTCCGACTCTGGTGTTCTGTGCAATCCAAGGCAGCGTCGAAGACACTGCCTCTCAAACACCCGAATCTTTTCCATTTGAGATGGGGCAACGTTGAACCAAACCGGGCATCCATAGGCAATCATCGGCCGGATAAGGGCCATGTAGCAAATCACCTTCACCCTGCTGTCAAGCCGGCTGCTATAAAACAACCGTTTCGTCAGGGCAAAAGCTCCCCTAGCCCTGGCCAGAGCAGCATTTATATGTTTGTCGAAATACAAATACTGATCCATCCAGATGCCAAGGTACTTTACTACACTTTTACTCGCCAGTGGATGTCCATTTGGCCCTACGATCACCAGCTTGCGCCAGTTCTTTCTCGTATCCCTTGTGGCTCCACGCAATGGAGTCCTAAACAAGATAGTTTCTGATTTCTGAAAGTTGATTTTCAACTTCCAGTCATCGCAATATCGCTGAATCTTCTCGAAGTCACTCTGCAAAAGAATCCGGATGTCCTCGACTTTTGCAGCTGTTCTGTACGCAATTAGATCGTCGGCATACGCTATTGCCTGAGTTAGACTACCTATCAGATCGCTGGTGTAAATGCTGAATAGAATCGGCGAGTTGACCGCTCCCTGCTGAAGACCATTTTTAATATTAAAGGTTGTGGCAGAAGTTACATTGCCACTCTTGACAACAAACTTTCTGCCATTGAGCATATCATAAAGCATATATAATAATGGTTTACTAATGCCAAGTCTGGTCAGCTTTAGGTAAAGACCCTCTAACCATACGGTGTCGAAGGCCTTCTCCAAATCAACCAGACAGGCACCCGTACACTGCTTCTTAGATTTGTTCCATTGGACATCAGAAACGAGTTTCGACGCGGCATGAATGGTGTCATGTCCCGCCTTAAAACCGAACTGATTGTCCGGTATGATATTATTGTCCTCTGCCCACTTAGACAGAGCTCTATTGATAACTTTTTCGAATACCTTGCTGATACTCGGAAGAAGACTTATCGACCGGAGATTCGCCGGATTGGAGTTGTCCTTTCCCTTTTTCGGGAGAGGATGCACCACAGCTGTCTTCCACCGCACTGGATAATATGCATTATTCAGAGCGTTGTTAAACAGAGTGGTATAAATGTCTACTGCTTCTTGAGGTAAATGTCGAAGTACAACGTTGGATATGCCATCGACTCCTGCTGACTTCTTCTTCTTTAATGAATCGAAGATGAGCTGGAGCTCCACCTTCGTAATTAACAAGGAACTGGGCCCATTTCGCTCGGCGATTATGGCGTTTGCCAAATGATCTTCATTGAACCCGGTGAAACCTAGGTTCTCTGATCGCCATTGCGTGATGTCATTCCGAAGGTAGAAGTGATGGAGCAAGGCTCTGTTTTCCAGGTCATGATTGGGGCGAATGCACGCATTCACCTTGTACACTTGCTGGAAAGCAGCCCCCACAGCCTCCACTTTCTCCTGCGGATCTTCGACAATAAAGAGGTCATCGTCCAAGACGGCGTCCTCTGGATTAATTCCTGCTGTCAGAAGTACGTCTCTGTTGTCTGTCGTTCTTTGAAGCTTGAGACACGGAAGATCGTTCTGATCATTCCTTCTAAATATCTTGTTAATTTGGGGAAACATGCTCGGGTCACTAGCATTAACGGCCCGAATTTTGTTGTCCCAATACAAATTGATTGACAACCGATAGTTCTCTTTAATTAGTTGGTTGATGTTTTTGATCGACGACTTCAGTGTCCTAATCTCCAGATCGTGAGGGTCAGTAAACCGTCGGTACAAGAGTTTTAGTCTTGTCAGCAGTCCACTTTTTTGTCTGTGTAGTGCGTCAATGGTTGCGTTTCGATACATGTCGGTTGCGTCCCGTTGCTTGTATTTCGGTATTGTTCTGTTCATTATTCGTTTGATTGTCTCATCCATTTGTTCTAGGTAGTGGTCTATTTCGTTATTTGTCAAATTCCTGTCATTTGGTGGGGATATGTTGTTCGATCTAATTTCGCTCGTTACGGCGTTGGTAAAGCGTGGCCAGCGCACCTTACTGTAATTGTAAGTATGCACAGGTACATACTCATCCAACTCCACGAGCTCGTTCGGAAGCTGTATTACGGCGGCGAGTCCGCAGTGATCACTGTCGTACTCGATCGTTCGTAAGCAGTTTCTTGGTCTTTGACCCACAGTGTCAGTAATTGTCAGTCTTGCGTCTATTAGCAATAGATCCAGATAGGCACCGCTTCTTGGAAACGATGGCCGATCCGTAGCCAGCAGGTCGACACCATATTCAGTGTTGTATTGACTCATCCAATTGAATAGATGGATACCTCTTTGATTTTGAATTTGATTTCCCCAATCTTGGTGTTTGGCATTCAAATCACCGGCCATGAGAAAGTAATTTTCTTCCAAGCTCAAGTGTAGACATTCGAAAAGTTTTTCAAGCTCTGTCATAAAATCAGTTGGCTGAGGTGATGCCGGTGCATAAGCCGCGATCACATACATTCGCTTCCCCTGTTGGAGAGGAATGCATACGATGCACGCCTCCAACAGCCGAAATCTGCGCAGGTCACTATTATATATAACTTTATGATTTATGCCTTTTCGTAAGAAGATTGCGACGCCCCCCCCTTGAGTGGAGTTGGGTCGATCTCTTCTAACGATATTGTAATTGTTGTTAGTCAATTTATGTTTCTGGTTCAGCTTAGTTTCGCTGGCCATAAACACATCTGGACTTTGGTCTTTCAACAATTGGAAAAGATTAGCTCTACGTTCGGTCCTAATCAGTGAATTTACATTCACAGCAAGGATCCTAAGAGGCCTCTCCGACAGCGCGCCTTTAACCTCTAAATTGTGTTAGGCTAGGCAAAACAGAGTAGAGATAGTCTACCCTAGTCGCCTGCTCCTTTATCTGGGTCTGAAGTCCTGTTAACTGGCCTTGAATTGCCAGCAACATACTTCTTATTTCGGCCTGAGCGTCCGGCGCCTTCGGCACTAGGGCCGGTTGGGCTACCTTAGCTGCAGGCTGTACCGTTTTTCCCCTCCCTGCTGCCATTTGGGCGTAGGAAATTTGGGGATTAACGGGCGTTGCTGTAGGAGCACGCGTTATTGGGCGTATCTCTACCGCTGTCTGCTTAGCCGCTTTATTGGTACGAATTAGCTGAAAAGCTGAGCAACCCCGATAATTAGCAGGGTGCCCCTCCTTTCCGCAAAGTGCACATTTAAGCTGGGTCATGTCTTCGACCCTTTCTTCTCCGAGCTTGCACTCTCCCTTTATGTGGTTCTCACCACACTTAACGCAGCGTGGCTGCATTTCGCAGTTTGCTGCAGCGTGGCCTAACCTTTGGCAGCGCATGCATTGAAGCATTTCACCGCGTCTCTTTAATTTATCCCAAGTTACAACCTGGTAGTTTAGGACGGAGATCCTCCTCAAACTATCCAGTTTGCTGCTGGGCGATAGTTGAACTAGGAAGAACGGCAAAGACCGCTTCTCCCGTCTGGCTCTGACTGTAGCGAACGGCTTGACCCCGATAAAGTCGAGATCGTCGCTCGCTTTTTGACGGAGCTCATTTAAGAGCACCTGTGGTTCCGTGCAGGAATCTATGCCCTTCAAGAGGACCGTTTGGTATTTATCCACTTTGGGGGTAAAACTGAAGAACTCAGTCGTGGATTTCTTTAATAATTCTTTTATTATTTTGTGCTGCTCCACTGTGGAGCAGTGGATAGCATGTCTATCTTTACTTAATCTTTTAATAAAAAAGTTTTGGCCTATGGCCGACTTACACAGGTCTATGGTTTCCTGTAGCTCCATTTTATAGGTGTTTATTGGTGGCACCTTTTCTTTTTTATTTTTGGGCGGCTGTGGCTGCTGCTGGTGTTCTCCTCGCTGCTGCTGACTCCGCTCCTGTGGTTTTTGTTGCTGCTGCTGCTGTTGCTGTTGTGATTGTTTTTTCGGCCGTTGCTCCTTCGGCTGCTGCTGTTGTTGTTCACTTGGCATCTGTTGTTGTTGCTGCTGCTCTTGCGCATTTAGATCTGGCTGCTTGTTTTTTGGTAGCTCTTGCTGTGGCGTTGCTTTTTGCGGCGCCTGTACCGCTTTTTTTTGCTCGCGCTCCTTTCTTTCTCTTTCGCGACGAGCCTCTTGCTTGTTTTTAAGAGCTTGTATCAGAGGGGTCACGATAGCATTAAGACGTTCCATCTCCCCCCGAATGGCATCTATTTTTTTGCTGATGGCTTGCTCATCAAGGGCGTCTTGCGCCTCATTTTCCTCTTCTGAGGACGCCTCTGGCGATGTAATATCGACAAGCAGGTTGCTGTTGCTGTCCCCTGTTGTGTACAGTCCCTCGCCACCCTCTGACATATATTCAATGTCATCGTCGGATGGCGAGGTGTCTAGTTGTTGATGTATTTTTGCTGCTGCTGTTGTCTTTGCTATGCGCGCCATCTCCTTCACCCCGGCTGGCAGCTGGGCTGAGGTGGTGGTGGAGCGGCGCTTAACAAGATTCGAGGCACAGCTAATCCTCTTCCTTCTTTTATTTTTCGCATCGGCTGTTGGTGCCGTTGGTGCATTTGCCGTTGATGCTACGGCACTTGTTGATGGCGTGGCTGGTGGTGCCATCACTTGCTTGGTTGTTGTTGCTGTTGCTACGGCACTGACCGTAGCTTTGGCTGGTGGTGCCATGGCTGGCTTTGTTGTTGCTGGGACACCTTTCGATGTCCCCGCCGTGTTGTTAGCTGCCATTAGCTGCTCCTCCCACTCAATAAAGTTCTCGACTTCGCGATTGTGGAAAAAAGCAGCTAAATAAATATTGTTGCCCGACTGGGATTCGAACCCACTATCTTTGGTTTGTCGGTCTGCCACCTCTTCCTACGTGCTATTGGCACTATTGAAAATAACTTGACTTTTAATTAACTTATACTAGTCACTCCGAGATATTTAATATTATTTAACTGGGGAAGCCGAAGACGTCTTAACACTTCCACAGTACGAGATCGACTGATGATATTTTGATAGTGAAGGATGTATGAACAAAAAGCTAAAATCCTTTCCTTTCGATGCCACCTCCAAAGGAAAACGCTTAACGAAAGACAACGATGCCACCTCCAAAGGAAAACGCCTAACGAAGGACAAATATATTTTTTTCTACCAGCATAAACTGACAGCATTATGGACGGCGTTTTTTAGACTTTGTTGAGGAACCACTTGAAACGTCTCAAACGAAAGGCCTTGAGACCCTGAGTGCGAATATGTACAAACATATGTACATGACAGATGTGGGCCTAAAACCCCCTAGCAGTCGCTTTAATACACGGTTTTGTTTTTTTAACCCAAAGTCCTGCTAGATCCCCGACTGACACGAGTATTAACCTTAACTTTTAATTAATATTAGTCCTCTAAATCCATTGGAAAATAAAATCTTAAATGGTGAATTCCATCCATCTTACACGTTTAATGCAACATTATGCATTTTTTCACCACCATAAATGCAACAAAATAACCAAACCAAGATCCTTAATCAAAAACTAAAACAATTTGGATAAAATCAATGAAGAATTCTTCTGCCAACGATAAATTATTAAATTATATGACAAACATATATGAACATATAAAATTAACCGATTTTTATATGACTAAATGGCACAAAGCTTCCAAACATATATGACAACGCCTTTGTTTCCATATTACACTTTGTCATATATATGTCCCAAAATCATTGTCATATATATGGCGTCATATATATGTTATCATATAAATATGCCTATCACACTTATATGACTCTTTTGGGCCATATTTATATGGCAAAATTGCCATATTTATATGCTAGTGTAATATCGCCTTTAGTACATTTTCACTTTTGGCTATTATGAGTTTCGCCTGAACTTTTCTTGGTCTAAAATAAACAATTTCCATTCGTTCGCTGTTAAAAAATAAGTGACAGTTTAAGCTCATGATTACGAAACTTTTCTCGCGATATGAGTACTTGATATTTTGACACTTCAGTGTATAATTTGTCTGTAGATGTTTGGTTTTTCGTTTGTTAAAAAAAATGGAAAAAAGTGTTAAACTCACCGTTTTCGAGATTATAACAGATTATAAGTTAATCCCAACGTGAATATCAAAAATCAGCCTGCTACAAATTTGTTCCTTTCTTTGGCCTTTTTTTGTCTATTCTTTACTGGACTATGAATATCTTAACACAAAAATAGCCTTTACGCAAAATTTTGATAGAGTTTTCCCCCTTATGATTTTTTTTCTTAGAATACATACATACATCCAAGGATCATGTCCTTAAATATTATTGCCGAATTACCGTATTCAAAAGAGTAAAATTATTAATAAATCAACAAAAAATTGATAATTATTGTGATCACAAATTGATTTTCCAATTAAAAGTTGCGTTTTTTTTTTTTTTTCCTAATCGAAGATTTCGCATTTTTTGAAAATGACTATTTAAATTTTCAAACGCTAAAAACTGGGTTATAACTACTTCGAATAATTTTTTTAAATTTTTTTTCCTGAAATTATATTTGGAGACGAAAAAAATAATACCCTAATTTTTTTTAGATATCGACATATGTAAGTTACTTGTTTATAATTAATTGAATGATCGAATGACATTATCTCAACAATAATTTAAAAAATTGATTACTCAATACCGGCTTTGTATATAAAACATATAGTATTATTATGAAAAGACTTTTTGTAGTAGTCTTGATATCTGCTGTGGCGCTGCGGCGACTCCACTCATATTTCTAATCTAATTTCTTAGTTGTCTTAATGTGTAACAGATGTCGCCGCTATCAATTGCCATTATAATAATACTATAGATTTTATATACAAAGATACCGGTTTGGAATATAAGGCTGAAAGTTGGTTTTCAAGTTGTTTTCAATACATACCACAATATAACTCGGTGATTTGGCATGGAATGCCCCATATATATTCTGTTTTTGCTTTTTTCGGGTATGCTGTAACCGAATCCGAGGTTTGCTACTAAAATTTCGTGACACAACATAAATGATAAATGCAGTTTCTGGAACTTTTTCACCTATGGCTTGAAAACTATAAACTATTCGTAAATTTTATCAAAGTACAATTGATAATTTCCAAAAAATATCTGTTTGAGATTTTTTCTGCGATAATCCATTTGAGTGCTATTTGAAAATTGACGAATTTTTACTGTTCCCAAAAATTCACTCGAAAACACTTATTAATTTGTATAACTTTGTATAACAAAATTAGGATTTTGATTTTAACGTGAATCAAGATATACTCTCTGATGGTTTCTGATTTGCTGAATTGAAATTGTTGTAGCACGTCACGATTTTGACATAATCGAATCTAAAGTTTTGAAGAAAAATGCGTTTTTGATGATATTTATTTCTCGAGGTAATTTTTTTCAAATAAATGTGTATGGTCATTCTGAAGAGTGAACATTTTTCTTTAAAATTCTTTTTGAATCTTTCAAATACTTTTATTCATCTTTGAGGAATCATTAATTAGTTGTTTACCTTTATCTTAAGCTACCTAATTTGAAAATATAATTTATCTTAAGCTACCTAATTTGAAATTTTAGTCGCAAACGTCAAAGACGGATTTAGCACCCCCGAAAATGTGAAGCAATGGAAAAATAAAAACTTCCAAAAAATTTGCTCGCTAAGGTCCCTTTTCAAAATATTTATCAACAATTTTTATTATAATTAGTAAAAAATAATAACAGGAAAACACACGAGTAGAAATTCTTAAACAGAAAGGGACAATAAAAAAAATTATATTTTCACAACATGAAAAAAAACTAAACACTATAAATTGAATCACCAGTTGAAAGAAGGGAATACATCATTAAATTTCCAAAAAAGACTGATGGAAAAGTCATTTCTACACGCAGACGCATCTGTTTGGCCTAAGAAAGTAGTACAATTTTTACAGATTACAATATTGAGGTTTTTGAAAAGCATACGTACATTTCGTCCCAAAAAAATACATTTTATTCATACATAGGATGCAGCCCAGCAAAATCTTATTTAGCAAATTACTTTTTCACACAGAGATTTGAAATGAGTCCCCATAGAAACTATTGTAGTATATAAAAATATCTTTCCAACGATATAAATATAACATGCCGATATGTCTTGTCAAAATTTACATTTTCAGTTGGAAGAAGGGAATAAATCCAAGCATTTTAACACGTGTATTTAACTACCTACTAGGCAGCGTTAGAAAAAAATGTATCTGATTCGAATTGAAACAAAGGGAACCTTATTTCATATATGTATATTAGGGTAGTCCTTATTTGTTTTTTTTTTTTTTTTGAAATTCTGAGATGGATAGGCAACAAATGCTTCTGTATAGAAAAAAAAATTTATTTTCTGTTTTTGGCCAAATTTCTAGAAAATCACCCTTCCCGCCTGAACGGGGAAAATAGACCCCCCCTCCGGTACATTCTGATTTATTTTCGCGTTTTATAAGAATAATCCTTTACCCATAATAAGTACCTTAAAGTGAAAATAAGGAGACCAGGGGGGTGAAATAAAAATCTGATAAAAATAGGGAAATTGCTTTTCAATGTTTTGAATCGAATGATACCTATCCAAGACTACGTCCAATTTAAGAACCACCCTAATGTATATATATAAAAAATCTGAGAACCGTCATGTATTCAGTTTTTTGTGTTTTCCCAAAATTAAAGTCAGATATGGATTTATTCCCTTCTTCCAACTGGTGATTTAATTTTATTATGATAATAATTCAGTCTTCTGTTAGCAAAACGACTTAGGGCCAATTTTTCAGTGCAGAATTAAGTTGAGTTAAATTAGAGTAAGCTAGTCCTGAAAATATGATAACCTTGAGTTATTTCAGAAGCAGTTTATTAGATGAGGATTGACTTAATATTTTAATTGTCAAAAATCTGTTGAAATCGATGTGAGACAATGCAACACCATAGATATCACCCTTTTACGCCTTTCGCAATCGAAATCAACAAGGCGACACAACGGAAAGTTTAGTCTCTGAGTTAACTCATCAAGTGAGGTGAGTTTACTCGCAGTTAACTTATAGGATTTAAATTGATTGAAAAATACCTTTCTGGAGGTAACTTAGGTTTAGCCCCAAGACTAGGATGAGCTCGCACTAAAAAATGGGCTTAGGTCTTTTTATAATATAGGTTAAATTAAAATTATATAAATCTACAAAAATAACGTAGTTTTGTTTTCAAAGGTCACTCTCGGTTAATCAATAAATAAAGGAATGCAATCGGTGGACAAGCAAATCTTCAGAAATTTTCAAATACGGAAAAGATATTTGACAAATAGCTTAATACGGGACACTCACACTTGTATGTCCCGGGTTTCTTAAAAAACTAAAGCAGGATAGGCTATAGAAATACGGGAAAATCCCGGAAGACCTGGGGCGGATGGTCACCGAAACAAGGACAAGTTTCGAATTCATTCAAAAAAAAAACATCGAAATAACAAATCAAACATGACATTACGATGGTAGAGAACATGAAAAAAGTGAGTGACACAATTCTGTTTGTCCGTCTGTCTGTACCTCAACCTACCACCTAAACCACTGAAGTGATTGTCTTCAAATTTTGAACTTAAAAATTGATTGTAATTCCCTAGGGAGGAAACTGATTTTTTTTTAGCTCCAAAGATAACGGTACTTTATGAAAAACTAGTTTATTTCAAAAACGGTGGCTTTTACGATTTTTGATAAAAAAATCAGTGTTTTATTGTACATACTCCTAAGTAGGTATGGTGTAGTTATTTCGGGTACAAAACTTTTATTAAGGGTGTCATTAATAGCTCAACCCATTTCAATCAATTGTTTTATGCAAAACTACTTTTAAATTTAAATGGTATTGCATATCAAAATTTTGAAAAAAAATGAATTCAGATTTTTAAAAAATTATAATTTTTTTGAAACAAATACAAAATTAATTTTTAAGACAACCGTTTCAACGATTTAAAATTTTTTTTTGTTTTAAATTTTTTTAGGTTCCAGACAACTTGAATATAGGTACGTGCGATCCAGTTGTTCATTTTACATTTTACAACAGATCGTTTTACCCTTAATTATAAAAATGGTTTTATCGTTGAACTTTCCGGTCTGTTATGTTATGCTAAATTTCCAATTTCCTTAAAAGCAAATTTTTTTATGAGTTTTATTAAAAAAAAAAAGAGATCCTTTACTTGTCTGATTTATTTCAGTAATGTATAGAATTTGTTTTATAAAAACCTTCTTAAAAAAAAACTAATGTTTTTCCGAGTTACTGCTTCTTGAGAGGAACTGACAATCCTCCAGGAGTATACTTCTTGTCAAAAGAGCTTCTCATCTAGGCGTTCGGAATGGGCAAAAAAATGTAAGTTCGCTCCATTCCTGCCCACAACACGCACATGAGCTGTTGCGCCACCCAATTCACATATTTTATTAAATAACATATGTATGTGTGTAGGTAAAGTATTCAAGGGCATACGCAAAAGAGAGGGGGGGGGTGGTAGATAATCACAATATATTATTTCATACATCAGGCAAATAATCTTCTATTAAAAGCATTGAAAACAAGATTTCTGTATCAAAACTATATTTTGAATGAGGTGCTCCGCTCCTTACCGAAATTCTGAATGAGTTTGCCCCCATTATCAAAATCCTGCGTACGCCCTTGAAAGTATTAACTTAATTTAAGCAATGAGTGTTTCTATTATTTGTCCAAAGACACGAATCATATATGTATAGTTATAACTTGTAAATGGTTAACATATTGCAGAAGTAGGTAATCGCATGCATTCTGTCAGTCGTGCAAATTAAATGCAGAATATCTAAAAATTTTACGAGAACGTGTTGGGGCACAAAATTAATAAGAGTGTCTGGTATTCTCTTTATTGTGTGGCTTACAGACGCCTATTCTGGCCAAAATAAATTTCAAACGAATTCATTGATAACTCTTAAGCTTTGAACTCTTCTTTCAATTGCATTTGCATTTTTAGTCATCATAAAAATAGGTAAAGCTATAAATCGTATTCATTGATCTCGAACATAAGACGTTTATTAATTTTTAATGGACCCAGCGAATCATCTATTTCTCACATTATAGCGAAGAAAGATGACGCTGCTAGGGCGACAGAGTTAGAAAGTGAACATTGCAAAGCTGTTTCTTTCCACAAAAAAAAAAGAATTATTTATTTGACAGCTCAAAGTAAAAATTGACACACAATACTTAAACTAAGCCCACAAAGCACACCATGACTTCCAATATAACTATCATGGCACGGCATCAATTTAACCAGCCGCAGACCAAAGATTCAAGAACTAACTTAAAAAAAAAATCATCAATTCTTTCTTTAACTTCGCACAGATTGCTTCGTGGCCAATCATGATGAAGCTATATAGTGGTACTAGATCATAATGCCGATCGCAAGTTCCATGCCAATGATAATCACGATCATGATGATGTTCATGGATGTGTCGTCCAGCTTTGCACCTCTACCAGCAGTCGAATGTCGAAGTTGTGTACCCGACCAGGCCAAGAAGACGGTTAAGGCAAAGTAGATGCTACCGCGATCGCCAGTCCAAGGTAAGCAGTTGACTGGTTCGGTAGTTTTAAAAAAGATCGTCCTCCGTGTTCATATCTCTCCCAGAGTTCTAAAAGAAAGAAATTTCTATTTTATTATAAATATCTATCTGTTCGTCTTTCAAGGTGAAGAAGAATACAAGACCAAGAAAAGAAGTCATAAAATCAAACAAAAGCAAAATACAACAAAACACGCACACACAGAACAAACAAATAAGAAGTGTGAACACAAGAAGAAAATTTCTTTTCTCGGGAAAAATTCTCTCAGATAGAATCAAAAGAGTCTCGTTTTAAAAAGAAATTTTGCTGGGTGTTTCGCTACTAAATCTGAGTTAAAGTGCTAATTTTATTCTCGGTGTTTTTTTTTTGCTTAATTTTGAAACTAATATCGGTTTTTCAGATTTTTAACTAATTTAGCATTCGTGGTGAATTTTGTGACTAATGCAAATATAACGTTCAACGGCTAATTCATATCCGAAAACTTGTTAAAAAGGCGGACATAATTGTATCAATTAACCTCAAACACACTCAGTGATACACTTGCTAGGATCAATCACATTCTTAACAGCAAACAAAAATGGAATACCGGTGCTATAGGTGGAGTTCGTCCAAAGTAAGTGACCTCATTAAAAGTTATCATGATCTGGCTTTTTCTCTCAGCTAATATCTTTTTGTAATAAACTTTTTTTATTTTGCGTGGGTTTAAGGTTGTCTCACTTTTCCCATTGAATTGTATGTATGAATTACGAATTTGGTCAAAATGGGTCTCTTATACGGTTAGGTAGGTACTAGAATAATTTGACCCGGAAGGAATAAACATATAGGTACAGGTGTTTGACGTATGGAATACTGATTTGTATTATAAAAGACTATAACCACGAACAAGTTTGACTGGATGAGTTTTAAACAATTTTTGTGGCATCCACTTTCTACTTCACCATGTGCTGTGCATAATTTGCGGATTCAAGCATACTATAGTGAGTCCGTTCCGTAGGTATTTTGAAAGTTGTGTAGGTACCTGAATTTATACACAAACACACACCTACATACGTTTATTGAAATTTTACAGACTTACAATATTTTGAGAATTTGGATAAACATTTTACTCACAGTTCAAATTACAATATTAATAAGTTAATTATTTCTGAATGGATGTATAAGAGAAAAATTCGAAATAAAAAAAAATATTTTACAAATTAACCATCAGATTTGTTTGATTCCTTTTAAATTTAATGTGAATAATGGGGTGAGAGTTTTGTTTAAAAGTTTCATTGGAAACTATATTTTCAAGAACGTTTTAAGGAAAAAAAGTTTTATAGTTAATTAAAGTACTTTAAAGCTAAGGCAATTTCAGTCATCTGTTCATGAGAAGGTAACCCTTGTTTACTTATGACATTTACAGGATTACGCACTTCTAGTAATGCTCATTACTCATCCATCATTATACCCTTGAGCCTAACATCGCATGTTCTGCTGTACTACCATGAATGTGGAATTCCTAACCGAACAATGTTTTCCCTTCCAATTTCAGTATCCAGACATTTTAACAAATGTACATCGTTATATCCTATTGAATTCTCCTTCTTAAACTCTGTAGTACCTGTTGCAGTCGTGAGTAAAACAATTAAATAGATTAAGCTGGGCATTCTCGTTGAGAAAGTCGTAGGGACGGTCACAAGGTTCGTAGAGATTTTCAATGAATTTCAGAACAAACGTGGTCCATTCAGGATAGAACTTTTCAATTTTCCATAGAAAATCTCTACAATTCTTGCGATAGTCCTTACGTCAGCTTCAACATGAATGGCCGGCTTTATAAATTTCAGGCAAAAGAATTCATGAATATGAAAAATAGAGTTGCAGACAAAACGGAGCCCTGTGGCACATTAATTTTTGTTTTTTTTTTTTAAATATGAGACTTGAAACCATCCAATAAGAAAACGACTTAGGTATATTGAACTTTACGATAGGTAGTTTCAAATCCTATGAAGAAGAAATTTATCTACAGATTTTCAATAAGAGAAATTGATGCCAAAAGCTTCTAAAATATCAATAGCAATAATCTTCATTCTTTAAAAACGACGTTAAAACCTGTCCCACTGTTCAGTGATGTCGACAAAGGCTATTGCTATGAAGACCATCGTTCTGATCTTACGATTTCTTAAACTGATTGCTCTGGTTAAAAAGATTTTTGTGAGAGAAAGCAATACATACTCTTTTAGGGATTTTGATTTAATTTTTCTTCATATGTTAGAAAATCAAATGATTTCAAGTTTCCTCGTAGGATTTGTATTATTTTTCTTTGTCTATAACTGATAGTTTCTCGGAGAAGGAAATAGATAAAAAAAAATAAATTAGTTCTTTTAGAAACCGTTACAAATTTTTTTTATTTTCTAATAGGAGTATTTCAAAATACGTGTTATGATGGAATCTTTCTGACTTCAGATTCCAGTACAATAATCATTTGCACATGGTGCCATGCTGTAGATGTGATCACGAAAACGCGTGGTCAAGGCACCCACCGTGCATTACCCCCTCTTGAGCTGAGCTTTATCTGTATTGTCAGTTTTTAGTAATTAATTGTTACAGATTTAATTAAGCGCTGGAAAGAGTCATAATATTAAACTCACTAGCAGCGTCGGATTGACATCATCAAACTGTGCTGCAAGCATACTGACATTAAGTGTCATTAAGTACGATGGTTGAAACCAAATTTGTGATCATGCAAAAGTTTGGTTCTACGAATATGACCGTTATAAGTCTTTACAGCTGATGAAATTCTTGAGCCCATCCCAGTTTACTTTCTAGTGCTGGCAAAAGATTCTTTTAGTACTTTTTATCTTTGATTGATTATGAGTTTTACTGTTCGAAATTTACGAAATTTACAGACATCACGGTGTCTGATGTGACAAAAGGACAGTATCAACATCAAACATGACTCACTCTCATAAATGTGCGCTGACATAAGTGATATTCAAAAACTTTCATACTCATATGTGATTGAGCAAAAACAAATGAAGACAGCTGGGAACTTACAACCAAGTGCGTCTTCCAAGTGTTCATTCGGGAGCGCAAATAGCTGGATTTTTGGTTATGTACCCTAAATATATATAAGTTTTTTGAACTAATTCAGTAGATAACCTAAACTTAATCAAAACTAATTTGATTGTATTAATAGGCCTACTTAATTTTCGAAATAAATTTCCTTTATATTTCTTGAGCGTACCTTATTAAAGACTTAAAAACAAACACGAGAAATGCAAAAAATTCCTATGTAAATTAATAAATTCCAAAATAAATTTATGAAAATCTTGAGCTGTATAAAGTTATATAAATTCGTAGACTTACATAAATTAAATAAACATCAATCATTATTCTTAAAATATCATCTTTCTTTTATTTTTAAAATAACTTTTACTTTATTGATTTCGATTGACTCTAATTTATTCTTTTCAACTATAATTTTCTTTCAAAATAATTAAAAATCGTAGTAAATCTTTCTTATAATCACGTTTATTTAAATCTGTTATGGCCCGTTGCCATCAGCTGAAATTTTATTAATCGGCTAAACCAAAGTTAAATCGCTTATTATTATCAGCATGCGAATGTATTTTATTTAAATATTCAATAGACTTTTTGAATTAAATTTTTATATATCAAAAAGCTGTGAAGGTATGTATATATCTATGTACATAATGTATAATACATACTTTCGCTGCCATGCCAACAAATAATCAATTCAACGATTTCTCAGCGAAAATAACTTTCTCAGGTATATAGCTATAAGCATTTGTTTGTGCAAAAAAGGGGAACGAAACTTAAAGAATAATGTTAGTACATACCTACCTTCCGTTCTGATGGTCACACTTTAGACTTAACTCATCGTTGGTTATAGATGTGAATTCATTGAATTTATAATGTTTACTTTGCTCGCAACAGCAATCATAATCTTATATTTTTATCTCTCATAAATATATTTGAAGGCATGCCTTATACTTTTCTGGGTATTTGTTTTTTGTAATATTGTCAAAAACAATAGTTATAGTGTGCTATCTAGGTCAGTAATAGAATAAGCCCATTTTTGATCATTTTTAATGGAGTTTGAGAAAATTAAGAAAATTCAAAAGCATAACTTAACTTGCTGTAATGTGAGAACGAAAACAGAAACTGATTTGGTATCTAATCGCTGGCTGGTTTACGCTGAATTATCGCTGTAGCTTTTCTTTACAAAAGAAAAAGTTTTGTGTTTTTTTTTGTATTTTATATATTATTTTAAGTGGGTGTTTTCCACCCAAATATGAAAATTGCCTCTAGAACTCAACTAAGAATCAGCCAGTTAGTGTGGGAGTTAGTGGGGGAGGGGGGCTATACATATTTCCGCAGGTGACCTCAATCGTAAAATGATTCTCCAAAGGTAGGATTGTCCACATGAATATGTTTAACCTACTTTTGCTGATTATCATATTGAATCATCTAAGAATACACGTTGAATATAGCTACAATAACAACAATAAGAACAAATGCTGGAATGAAGAGAGGGAAGACAATTTTTATTTAAACTTTTTTTTTTTTTTTTGAGTCAATTATAAGAACCATGGCTGATGAAGGTATTCAAAAAAGAGACGAAAGTGCAATAATTTCTTAGGTCTCAGGCTATCCATATAATTAATATGACAGTCACATATTTCGAATATACTGCCTCAACTTATATTCCGTTTGACATTATTCGTATAAGCGTACAATTTTATTGATGAGAGTGTCTATTCCCGTCCCTAAAGTTTTGTTTCGAAGGAATGTGGTGAAGTTAACAGACCAAATTCAGGAGTAATAAAGTTTTGTTTGTATTTATAAGCTGCTCTAGAGAAAACCGTTGTAAGTATAAAAATAGAGTTTCAATACTTTTCAGACAAAGATAAAAACAAAGTGAAAAAGTTTAACATTTTTGATTATTTTATTTCACTTTTTTTTGTTATTTAAAGTGCGTCGTTTACATCATGGTATTACTCATAACCTAAACATTTTTGATAACTAGATAAGTTATTGTTGATAAATGACAACTTACCCAAGTTTTGTCACTAATGACAGTAAGAAGAACATATTTTATATAGTGGCCTCTTTGTCTTTGTACTTGGAGGTGTATCTACATCAAGCCTAAGCAAATTTTCCAAACAAACTGTGACAAAATTACAAAACTTAAAACTTTATATCGTTTACGACGGCCTTGCGCTGTTGTATGAAGACTCTTAATATAAAGTTTAAATGGAAATTTTAAATGTATTCCTATTTGTATTTTTGCATTTCACCCAGGTCAAAAATTTGGGCACATCAATAAGATGCTGTTGTACCCTTTTAAGATGCAAGCTTTGATCGGTGTTTACTAGCTTTTTTGAGATTTACACCTTACTTAATGGTTTTTATTTGAATTTAATTCATTTACTACACTTAAACTGAAGAATTTTATTAGAAGCCAAAATGTGCAAATTAATTTTTGGTTCAGGTGGTTTGTTACTTTTATAAATGTTTCGGTATTCCATGACATTACAAGATGTATATCGAAGAAAATATAAAATTTTAGGCCATTAGTTGATTTAAGATTCTGTTTTCATCTAGTAAACCTTTCGAAAACGATGCAATATTTTTTATTTTTGAACATTCATGTCTCTGGCATAAAAGGGACGATATATACATTTCTGTTAAGTGTCTATTAAAAAGAGGTTAGCTATTTTAACTTGTGATATGCCCCAATTTTTAAATTCTCCATTAAACTTTCAAATACATTTAATTAACATTTAATAACATTCTTTTTCGGTGATTACGGCAAAAAGGAACATTTAAAAATCGCAAATTTGAGGCTAAATTTATTCATCTGCTCTAGATACATAAGATTTAACGAATTTTCTTAAATTTGATTGAACTAAAATTTAATCGTGAGAATAAATTGAAAGAACACACTTTAACACTTTCGTTAAGCTGAAAATACGATAATATGAAAAAAATGATTTGCTCTTAATCTCTTTCTATATTCCTTTAATATGAATAAGACATTTTTAATCATTGAAGAAGCTAAACTATAGTTTAAAACAAAATATTCAATACTTTTTTTCGAATTGTAGCGAGGTTCTTTAATGTTTGAGAGTTTGTGCCTCAGCTCTTTTGTTTGTTGAAATTTAATTCAGTTCAAAGTAAGAAAAAGTGTTTTTATTTTTAATGATTCTAATTGGGAATCTGTATGTCTGTATGTTTGGATTACTTTCACAAAACTTATATACAAATGTTTGTTGTTTTTATATGAATTTTGATAGATTTTTGCACTAATATTTGTAGAAATGAACAATTTTGCGAAGAGATATGATTTTAATTTTACTATATTTATTTTTTAGACTATCATGCATCAGCATCGTATGATAAATCAACATCCGTAATAATTTATTTATTTATTATATAAAAACATTACATAAACGTCCATCGACAACGCGACGTAATAATATCGTTAATTTATACAATTCTTAACATATATTTATATCGTCACTAAAAAAAATACAAATAAACGCTTTGTCTAATTAGAAATATAAGAGAGGTTGTCAATTGTCACCCGTATATGTAAAACGTATAGTATTATATGAGGTGTTGAGGTCAATGTCTTTCATTATTTTATAGTAGGCATTTCTTAGTGCTTAGTCATTTAAATTCACTTATACATGTCTTTTTAGACTTAACATCCATCAATCTTCAGAACACAACAGGTAGACAAGAAGACAAGGAAAGGTGCTAATTAATGAATGTTTAAAGTGCATTGCTTACGGAAGTGTCAGTTTGTTTTGAAGTAGTTAGCACGTGTGTGTGGAAATATTTATATGTATGATGAAGTTGAGTGAATTTCTTTACTTTTTAGTTTGGTATGATTTATTAAATAAAGATTTTTTCGATTTTTTTTCTAACTGTAGTGATTGAAATGAAGAGATCATATAATAAACCTGCTCTTTGTTTATTTAAAAAAGATTGCGTTCCAAAATGCTTTAGATGAAAAAATTATGATAAAGTAGCAAGTTTTAAGACGTATATATGAAAAGTATATATGATGTGCATTATTAAATGGTGCTTGTGCAAACATGCACAAATAATAACATTCTGCGGTAATGGAATTTGTATATTCTAAAGTAGGATAATACTCTAGTAGTATAGTAGAAGTAATTTCAGCAACACTTTTGCTACTCCAAAATTGTTTTGTAATAAGGATCTTAACATGCCGGCTGCACTGGACATGAACAATGGCCAACATCCAAACCACAAGCCAATCCGAAAAATGATTTTTGTATGGATATGTTACTGCTCGGACATGGATTTTTGTGGCTAAATTGATTTTTTTTCAAGACATGTTCATAGCCCGAGCATGGCTCATGCCAAGTGGAGCTGGCATATTATTCCATAACAAAAACAAATAGATATTTAAAATAATAGTAATTTTTACCTTATTATCTTTTTTAATCATTCCCTACAATCGTAAAATTATAATCGTTAAATAGACTTTTGGGCTAAATCTGTGAAAAATTATAAAAAATGGTAAAGTTTGAATAAGTTTATCTCACACGCCATATCAAAGCCTTGAGACATGTTCAAACGAAATAAAGTAAAGTATTTCGTTTGGATATGTCTTGAAAAAAATTATAAATCTATGTATTTTTTTTGGTTGATTTTTGTTAACTTTTCCTGCTTAATTTTATTTTTTTAAACCATCCATTTCGACAAGGAACTTAATTTTGAACCAAAAGTTTTAAGAGGGAAATTGTCAAATTCAGCTAAGCTCCCAAGTTATATTATTCAGTAACTACTGAAAAATGGCCAATGTGACTATTCTCTCAGAAACACAAGAGTAAATTTAGTAGCATTTTCGTTTTAAGCATTCTCATTTCTCACACCCTCACACAAAGATATTCAATAATAAAACCTCTTGAACGAAATTTTTGTTCCTTTACATGCCTTATTTTTAGATATATTCAATAGCCTATTAAGGACTCTATTGAAAAACAAAATCGGCTAAGGTGATTTGTGATAGTAGACAGTCACACAATAGAAATACTATGGCGTTGCGACTATCAACTATCACAAATTACCTTACCCAATTCCACCCCTGGTTTCCACAAAAAAACATAAAATTCGATGTGATCTATTACTCATATAAATCTATAAATTGTATTATGGTTTCTGGCAGCAAATTTTGAAAATTTTACAGACATTTCACGTTAACAATCACACACTTCTTCAAACTGAAACCTTACCTATCCTATGCATCCAATAGTGTTGAGCATCGAGCTCCATTTTCAGTTCAACATAGTGTAACAGTTATTAGGGATTTATTTATTTTGCAAAACTTCGGTGCATTTCCATTTTTGACAAAACAAATTCAATGTTAATCTTTGCTAAATGGATGCTTTCGAGAATTAAGGAAATTATTTCAATTTGAAAATAATGTCGTTTTCGATTGGATTTTTGGAGTACTCCTTTTCTACTCTTTTTTCACTCCTACTACTCCAATTATTCCATAAACCATAGGAATGGAACAGAACACAAAACCAAGCGAAAACGGCATAAGTTCACAATTAAGCTACTTCTGCGAAGTACCTCGTGATATAACTTTTAATGCATTGGACTGTCATGTCGAAGGCCCACGTTCGATTCCCAGCCACTGCCGAGGTACTACCTCTAGTGAGGAACTGACAAATCCTCCAAGAGTATACCCTGTCATGAATAAGTGCTTCTCATCTAGCTGTTCGGACTCGGCAAAAAATTGTAGCTCCCTTCCATTCCTGCCAACAACAACTTGCGCAGAGGAATGATTGAGAGTTGTAAGTCACTAGGCCCTAGTTCTCCACGGGTTATTGCGACACCAAATTCATTTATTTATTTTCTACAACTCCTTCCTCATTGTACCCATTTAGTATATTTTTCATTTTCAAAACGTTCTTTGAAATGTTTCATTTTCGTTATTATATTCTTTAAAAAATCCACACTGTAAATTTTGTTTTGCTTTTTATCTTAGAAACTTTGCACTTTGCACCCTTTCACTTTTAAGTTGAGATAAACTAAATTTAAATTTACAAACATTTAATGAAAAAATTTTACCCATCTTCTAATATTGGAAATGCCAACAACTGTCCATTGTTCTTTGCAAGTTCAAATTTGGTAGATGAAAATAGTAGCCCAGTAGCCATGGAATATTCATTAACGATGCCAATAAATTCCGAGAGGAATTGCGACCATAATTCTCGTTCCCAGTTTTCGGATGGGAAAATATAATTCAAAATTTAATGTGATTGGTTCAACGAAGTCGAAGAATTGATGATGAAGCTTTCCAAAAACATATCTACTACTCTGCAAATTTGAACTGGGTGAAACAAAACTTTTTAAAATATTAATATTCCCTTGATCGAATTTTCGTTTGGTGAAATTAAATTTGCAAAGATTTATTGAAAAGGGGAAAGTAAATATGCATTCTATTGATTCCCTTATTTTGCCTCTATCAATTAATTGTAAAAAAATCAAAAACAAATCTTAATTTTTGCCACTTTATATAAAAAGTTTATATCTCTTGTTATTGGGTGGCTCTTCCTAAAACTTTGTTATTAAAAATATGCACTTTGCCTTGATATTGTCATCGCTTTCATTCCACATCAGTTTTAAGTTCTTTTTTGTTTGGATTTGCAAAACGTACCACAATGAACTTGTTGGTCATTCCATAAAGCCAACAATTTTTATTTCTTGGTGTATATTTACTCACAACCACGAACCATCATTTGTTCGGCTTAAACAAGATAAACAGGTTACAAGTTCGTTTATTGCCTTAACCATAACCTTCCTGAGGAATAAAATAATAAAAACTGTATCCATGTTTCACACACATTTAACATATTAAGTGAAACGCACAAAACAGAAAATTGCTCCCAAGTCTGAAGCTATAAGGCCTCAAGAAGCTGCAAGGCAAGAATCAACAGAAAGCTATAATCTTGTTCTCTTTTTTGTGTTGTTTTTTTTTCTTCACTGCTCTGCGATTCAAAAGAGTCTGAAAAAAATATCTGCCAGCCAACTTGAATTCCGCACGAGGTAAGGTATTCTTGCATCTGTGACTCGCTGAGAGAGTCTTTAAGATTTCTTTACCAATGATGCTGTATGATGGTATAGTTTTTTTGTGATGCACATAAATGAAACACAATGAACAACAAAACAACGCAAATGAAATTCAACGTTACGTCTCTGTCTCAAGGATGGGGAAAATATGGTTGAAAAGAGCAACTGCAAACAAACGGGCCACCACAAATTCACAATACAACAACAACTAGAAAATCTACACTTAAAACGTTGTTGTCATAAACGGAAAAACGTTATTATACCTTTGGCCTACATTGCAGTCACTAATGCATATTGGCTCTGGATCTTGATAGTTCCAGAGAGAGAATCTGTGTTTATGTGAACTTGACCAGCCCAGCCAGTAATAGAGGGGGAATTTTCCTATTAAACCATCGTTGGTTGCAAGTGGACGTGTTGATTGTGTCTAGATGCGGTTAGATATTGGCTTATAAATGAATTGATTAGAAGTGGCGGAAAAACGGTTAGGTTGATGGCTAAATTGATATTGATTGCAGTTAATTAATTGAAGTAAACGGACTGTACCTATACAAAATAATTTCTTACAAAAAGGTAATAATGCATGAAATGGATTAAACTTATAATAAACAAATTGCACTTAATCTATAGAGATTTGTGGTTAAGAGAGTTAGGCATGATTTTAGTAAGTAAATTGATTGACTTTAATTATTTTTGCTTTGAATGATGATTACTATATGTACTTGATACATTTTTCATAATTATGGGTGCCTTTTATTGGTATTCATAGCTAGCGCAGCAATGCAAGCACCAATAAAACGCTATACTCACTCAAGTCCTGCACCACCTACATAAGTTTAAACTTAACAAAACTTGATCTCAACTTTTATATCCACCTTTTTACTGACTTATTTATCGACAATTTTGGGTTTGTTGTTGTTTGCCGAGGGAAATTTTGCTGTGCTGGTTATAACTTTTTTCAATAAAACATGTCTAATATTGCTTTACTTGAAGGATTCAAGAACTAAAATGATATTTTTGAACCTACCAAATGATCAACCTGGAGATATGTATGTAGCAACAAAGCAGAAGATTGAGCTTCATCTTATTTGTAGACATACTGTGAGAGATCGTAAATGATCTTGAGAATTATTAGAATGGATGGAAGTTTTATTGGAATTGATTTAAGAAGTGAAACAACTCGGGTAAAATTAAAATCACACTGCTAAATTGAAAAAAAAAACTTTTTTTCTTTGCTACTGCCATGTTTGAATACAACTTACTCTCTTCGTTTAATCCAACGTGCTAATGAATTAAATTTGTTAATTTGTTTAAGTATTTCGGTCCCCTTTTTTGATTTAAACGATTATTGATCAAAGTTCAAAAGACAAGAATTCGCTACTTTTGCTAAACTGAAAAACAACTCCAAATTAAGAAGAAGAAGCCAAGAAAGAGGCAGAATGAAGTACCTAAAAAACCGTTGATGAAAAAGAAAAACGTCAAAATTTGACCAAAAACCATACCACTTGAATGTAGATACATAGAACACCTAGACCAAATTTCTTAAACTTCCTTAAGAGTTGTAAAACCATTGTTAATTGATATTTCTGATAGTGAATCATCTCGTTAGCTTGTCAACTTGCATTGAGATATTAAACCAGAATAAAGTATTTTGTATAATTTTTGAGATAAATTGACAAATTTTAACTTAGGACGTAGTACAAATATTGCAAAAACACTAGATGAATTTTGTTCCGTTGAATTTCGTTCCGCCATTTTTGCGTCCAATCACTAATTTAATTGACTACATTTTACAATTTATCTGGCACCAATATTGCAGTGTCATCAACAAAAGTAGCCATGACAACGTTTATGTTCACTAAAGAATCTCCCTTTTATATAACTGACACAGGTATGATCCTAGGACGCTTCCTTGTGGTACACCAGCTTCAATATTATTTATCGAGTAATTTTGTTCGTACGGTAGTCTGAAGAGTTGGTTTGTTACGTATTTCACAGGGTACTACCTGGGAATATCCCTATGCAGTTTGTACTCAAGTCCCCAAATGCAAAACCTTGTCAAAAGCTTGGGGAACATCTAAGAAGAGATCTGTTCATACTTGTTTTTCTTCAAGTGCTTTTTCCACAAAATTCGTATTTCGGGTTTTGTGTCTGGGAACTTTTTATGCAATTGGATGCTTTCCACAAGAATTTGGTAAGCATCCGTCGTTAGACGTTTCAGAAATCTATACTAACTGAATCATGTTCAAGCCCACAGATTCTATGTTTAGTTTATTGTTAAGACGGATAAAAACTGCTTTATAATCTAGGAATTTCATAGTTTGTCGTTTTCTTCCAGCTCATCTTCTTCTTATATTTGCTCGTGGTATTTCCACAGAATGTTTAGAGTACTTTCTGCTGCAGCCTGTTGCACATCAGCAATAAATTGTTCGACTTCATGTTCGTTTCAGTTTGTTCTCTTATTCATGAGCTAAGGATTCCTGTTTTCTATTATTTCTTCTTTACTTAGTGATAAAATTACTGAAGTATGATCTGAGGACAAGTAAGTTATACCCTAACAAGCTTAGGAGTTCTGGATAGTGTGCTTATATACCAATAGTTATTGTTGTTAATTGCATGTTTTAATTAGCAAACTTTTGTCTTTGGTTCTTTAGTTTAATTTAGTTTCAAGCACTTTCTTAGTAGATACTGCTGATCCTCCCTAACTTTGTCAGCTTATAGCTCGGAGCTAGATAACAAGCTAGTTTGGTAATTTATTATCAAACTTTGTTCTATCAACGTGAGAATAGGCTTCTTAAGTTTTTCTTAGTTTTTAAAACCTTTTTTTTGGTTTAAATTTGATGAGCCAAAGGACAAATAGACAAAAGTCTAGAATTGAATACAAATCTAGACTTACCTACAGTTGTTGGACTACAGTAGTCACTATAGTAGCTCATATGAATATCAAAAAAGTTTTTTTTTTATAAACAAATAACAGTAAATATAAAAACTTATTTACTGTGTGTCAAAAGTTATTTTCTGTTTTAGTGCATTTTGGTTGGTACAAAATGTTAATAGTGATAATAACAACTAGCAAATAACTTTTTTCACATGGTGATTTGAAATAAGCTGTCCTACTTATTATAGAACATAAAAATGCCCTTCCAACAACATACTTACGTTGAAATTGGTTGAACTAGTTTTCGCACATTTTTACCAATACTACACAAAGACAACTTTTTAAACACAAGAACGTATCAAAATATTACATTAGTTATCGAAAAACTTTGTTCGCACAGGTAGTAAAAATTCCTTTCAATTCGGTCATTATTGGTGTGACCAGTTTGAATATATTTTACATATGCATACTTAAAACATTTTATTTATAATACTAGAATCCATTAGAATACAATCGTATTTAGGCGTCAGTTATAGCTATCATTGAAACTCATCATTGAAAACTTTAATGATTGATTTTGAAACGTCTAGAAAGCAAAATCATTTATTTTTGGATGCACAAAACAAGTTTAGAGCTTATTTAATATTTCTAGCCAAAAAAGAATCTCGAATAGTCGTTACTTTCCACATAACATGAATTATAATATTTCAATGATCATTGGTAAGGTAGTTCAATCCTTGAAATAATAAAATTCATTTAATGTACAAAGTTGAGCATATTTGAAAAATCTTTTTAGGTTGAATTAATAATTTAGTCTTTAGCTTTATTTGTCCATCAGAAAAATAAACTATTTTCTTTTCAAAGTGTCTTAAAATTAAAAAACTAAATTTTCAATTATGAGTTTCAATGATAGCTATAACTCGCACCTTAGCGAATAGCTTTTTATTTTTTTGTTTAATATTTCCTAAACCAATAATCTTTATTTTGTCTTATAATTTCAGACAATATCAGCAATATTCTTTATCACCCTCAATGCCCATATTGTCAATGCTGCCATTTGGTCAAACTATGCCAGTGAAGATAAATGTAGTGGACCATCGGGTCTAAAGTATTTATCTGGCGATGCTCTCACAGATTCACCAAATTGCTTAGGACCAAATAATGCACCATATCCAAGGTAATTATATTTGTTTTACAATCACACACTAAAGTAATAAGAGTATTCATGCAACTTCGTAAAACCGTAGATAAGTTTACGAATTGGTTAAGTTTATCTTTTGGTTAATGAACTGTCAAGTTTTGTATGGAAAATGATTTACACAATTTGGTTAAACTTATCAAAGGTTAAACTTATCCAAACGTCATTGTGACTCTTACCCTGATTGAGTTACCTAGCATTTAATCAAATATATATAAAAAAGTCGTTCGTGCAAACTTTGCGTAAACTTATGATTTTACACAATTTGTCAACTTACGACATTGCATGAATACTCTTAATATTTTTTTCTTTGCTTCTTTGGTGGTAAAAAAATAGTTTTGTTTGCTCTTTGGAATTAATAAATAATTATATTTTTAGTGCAGCTGTCGCGAGGACGTTTTCAAATTGGAATGGAAATTCAAGACGAGGACGACAAAACAAAATACCCACAACACTTGACCCAGCAATCACAACAAGTGCTCTTCTTAAAGCCTATGATCATGCAAATAATGAGGCTGAACTTCCTGGCGGTCGATATGGTTTGTTTTTATTTTTGTTAGTTTAATACATTTTAAACCACACAAATCTATGCATTACTCTTTCATGTCATTAATAGAAAAATAATTTTAAATCAATTTGTTTTGAAATATTCACGCATATATCTAACATCCTCCTTTACAACTTTTAAACCTAAGAGCAACTAGGTAAGGTATGTACGATAGTACGTGTAACCTAGGCGAGTTTTAATTTTTAAACAAATGAAAATAATAGTGTACAAATTCTTAACCTTAACTCTTAACCCACAAAACTGTTTTTATTCAGAAAGTCGTTGAAGTTGTAACTACCAGATTCTACCATCAATAAGGTCAACTTCTCTTATAAAAATTGCAGCAAATAGATAAATTAATTGGTAAATAGATAAATAAAGGACGTGTTTTGGGACGATATGCTTTTTACCACTCACAATCAAGTTTATATGTACGTGTTTTTAAAACAAAAAACGTGACTGGCATTAGTAAAATTGTAAAAGAGTTCACTGCACTCGATTTGTTCAGAAAATCTTCTTCTATATGGAGCCAATTTGCAATTACTTTCTCTTTTTTGCAATTTCTATCCAAAAATTCAAATTCACTTTTGGTAAATGTAGTTAAATTTACTTTGTAGTTAACCAACCAGTTTTTTTGTTTCGTTTGTACATTTAATTTCTAATAGAGAGTGAAATAAATTACCAAAAGCATAAAGTGTCCCCATCAGGTTTAAGGGTGGCTCAAATGTTTGTTTTATCCAATTTATTTTACCGATGACTAGTTTTGCTTGTAAGTTTATATGGTTTGCCTGAAGGCATTAGTTTCACTTTCTAGAATTTTTAACCAAACAAAATTTAAAAAGAAAACAATAATTTTCCTCCATATGAGGATTATAAAGTTGAATCAACTTAAAAGCTTGTTTTATATATTCATCATTTTTATGCTTGACAAATCTTATAATAGAAGCTACATACATACGTATACCTATATGTAGACTGTTTTATCCGGTTTCGAAAAATCAACACTAGTTTGGCGCAGAACAAGTCTTATGTCTTAATGAACAGGTGTGAAACTGAAAACATGATATAAATGAATATTTAAAGAGTCTAATGACCCTATAACATATGTACAGTTTATAATATAATTGCAATTGAATTCTATTTTTAAACGAAATTAATTTAATAATTAGTTTAATAAATTTATTAATTTATTAAGTTCATGCATACACCAGACAATAATTGTTCGATATCAAGTAGCATTGACTGAGTAAGGAATATACTGCTTGTGGTAGACAAAGTTCGAGTATATTAAGAAATATGAACACAAATATTTCTTGAAGCTTTTACAATATTCTTCTCCAGAAATAAACAAAAAAGGGAGAAACTTCAAGGAATTTGATATGACAAAAATAATTGAGAAAGATACAGGCTAAATATTTCTTGAATGCACACTTTTTCCACCCGTCCAGTGGGCATTGAACATTGAACGACTGGATCGCACGTACTTGCTCTTATGTTCAAATTGCTTGGAATTAACTTTTATAATATAAAAGTAGGCAATTATAGAAAATCATAAAATAAAAAAAATATAAAAAGCATTTAAATAAGTATTGCCATTTGATAACCTGAAAATATATGAATATATGCCAAAAAAAATTTAAATCGTTGGAGTGGTTTTCTCAAAAATTAATTTTTTATATATAAAATGTTGGCAACATTTTTTAAAAAGTTTTGGTAGGCCAATTTTGAGTATATATTAAAACACATTTATGAACCTAATTTCAAAAATTTTCATTAACGCAGTTTTTGAAATATTCAATTTTCAAAAAAGAAATTTATTATTTTTTTTAAATCCAAAATATATTTTTTTTTCAAAATTTTGATCTACAATATTATTGACATTTAAAAGGAGCTTTAGCGTTAAAATTTTGATTGAAATTGTATCAGCCATTATAGCCGTTATATGGCAAACGGTTTTGGGCAATTTATTTTTTAACCAAAAACTACACTATACCTACAGTAATCCACTGATTTTTGTATCTTAATTGTTAGAGCTGTTTTTGAGATAAATTAGTTTTAAGGAGAATTACAAAAAACCTTAAGTTACGAAAACATCAAAAGTGTAATTTTAGTTTCAGAACTTAACCCACAAGTTTTTATTTCTGAGCATTTTAACACTTTTGTTAATTGAAAGTAAAAATTTAAAAAGAACTTGATTCAAATTTAATTTCAAATTCTAATAAATCATATGTCCACTCCAAAAGTAGCAGTAAAAGTACTTCTACTCGTGCTCTGAACTGGGAATATTTCTTTTTTTTCAGAATTGTCTATTACTGTGGGCCACACGAGTTTGTTCCCTAAATTGACATCCTATATTTGCATGATTACTGACCCTTCTTTGTAGAGATACCGATCACCATATTATTTACTGATGCTGGAATGCCACGACTGATTTCTATTTTTCGTACCGCTCATATGACTTCATGGGGTAATTCATCTTTATTGTCTGCCAGTGTTTTCACCATTAAATTAATAAGTGCATGTATATTATTATTATATTAATAATCCACGGGCATCTGCTCCACACGGGAGTTTATTCCATCATAAGTAGGAATCTGTTCCACTTTTCAAAGTGAAATTTATTCTCACCTAGAGAGGGAATTTATTGCACTTTTCAGTGAGAAAGATCTTCACTTGGAGAGTGAATATTTTGCTCACTTGGTTCAGACTCAACTTCACTTCTTTTTCTCTGAGTTATTTCTTATAGGAGTTATTTTTTAAATCATAGTTTCTTTAAATCTTAAATGCAAAGGAAACTTCACATATACCCGACCTCGCACCCACCCCAAATCCTATAATGAGCCCAAGCACTATTTATTCGTCATAATGCTGGCGTATTTCTGTAAATAAACAATATCGTTTTCTACAATGAATCAATAGTATCCCAAATTCCAAATTTTAGGTGGGAAAAAATTCCACAAAGTTTCGAGTGCAATTAGTTCCCTCTCGTTGTGAGAATAAATTGCACTTTGGAAAGTGGATTAGATTCCTACTTATGATAGAATAAACTCCCATCTGGAGCAGATGCCCGTGGAATTATTTCCCTGCACCTATTTTGCTCCATAAAACGTGCATGGTGCAAATATTTTGCTGATACTATGGTGCAGGAAAATTATTCCACGGGTATTTGCTCCTCATGGGAATTTATTCCATTTTAATTGGGAATCTGTTCCACTTTTCAAAGTGCAATTTTTTCTCATGCAGAGAGGGAATTTATTGCACTTTTTAGTGAGAAAGATCTCCATTTGGAGAGTGGAGTTTTTGTATGCGAATCAATTTCACTTCTTTTTCTTTGATTCGTTCTAACTTATTTTTCAACTGCAAAAATATGATCCATACTCTGCTTTTTAATACTTTTCTATATAAAGATATCAAAACGATACATTAATAATTATTGTTGGATATGTAGGATAAATTCAAAGTTAAAAATTCAGATTCTTTAAATGCAGGAGATACTTTGCATACACCCAACCTCGCACCAACCCTAAATCCTATAATGTACCAAGCGGGGGGAAAATTTGCCTCATTTTATTTGGTCATTCCTTACGCATTGTAAAATCTGCTTAAGAATTATTTGCTGCATGTTGGCAACTTTGTTACACTTTATTTTAGATAGTTTTTGTTTCACATAAGACCTACTCGTAAATATACAAAAATACGAGTAGCTATAGGAAATCAGGTACACTCTACAAAAAACTATTTAATCTTTTCTCGTTAAGATGAACAATGGACGAAGTAGAAGCATAAAACCATTTCTTACAAACAAAATTTGAGAGTTTTTCGACAATTACCTTTCATTGGAAAGAGATGTCAAAAATGATTGCAAGCAAAAATTAAAAAATATATTTTAACCAACAAAGTCAAACAAACATTTCTACTCTAAGTCCAATAAAGGCCGAGAAAGTTGCATATTTGTTCTTCAACACCATTTTCAAAATGGCGGATAATGCAACGTTTCCTATCAGCCAAAACAGCTTTTACCAAATCTAAGGAGTTAGAGTGAATATTCTATATAGAAAAGTCAACTATACCAAAATAATTTCTCGAAAAATTTGCCAGCTATTAGACTATCACTGTGTGAACGTTAAGATGTTATTAAAAACACATCTACATAAAGATACTCGTAAAGATAAAATAAAATTCTGTATTTTCTGTGTTCTTTTATCTTGGCCTATAATAATTTGTAATTATTTTGTTTATATTTCAGGTCGAGCAATCAACGACTCGCCATCATCATCTCAATGCCGGGGAACACCGGCTCGTTTATGCAAAACACGCTACAATACCACAGCTCCAATGTACGGAGTAAGTCTTACATCAGGTCAACCAGTTACCATTGTCCAAAAGTTCCCAGATCTTTTGCAACAAGTTGTCTTCGAAGTATGCGAGTAAGTGTTAATATTTATAATATTTCAGTAAAAAGAAAAATAAATAACATCAATTTATACAACATTTCATCCGATGAAAGTTAATCGTGTCAATTGAATAAGGTCAACACACTATGTGCACACACTTTCATTCACATTCTGCGAAGCATGTTAAACACTTGTCAATAGCACCTGACTTCAGATACACACGCGTCTCTGTGACGCTGTACAGCAATTTGGCTTACTTCTCTTCTCAATCGGTGACAAAAGCGCCATTAATCTGACTGAGATTGCGGTCTATTTTATTAATGCAAAGTCACGTATTGAATAGGATTGATTTATCTAGGCAAAGCACATGCACACATCAGAGAAACTAGTACGTTTCTTTTAAGTGCATAAATTCCCCTTTTTTCGATGGAATTTGTTTTCAATTCAAATATTTTTCTTCTCACTTCTTTTTTAAAGAACAAAGAGAATATTGATTTTTATTGTTTTATTATTAATATTGTTTTATTTTTATTAATATAAAAAGAAATTCATACAAAAGTAATTAATTTTATCAAAATATATCCATAGGTCAATTTAAAAATTTGTTTTTATGTATTACTCATTTATTGGTATGTTTATTCACTTGTCTAGGCCTTTATTTTCATTATTAAAATATAAATAGAAAATTTAACATTTCACAGAAAAACCATAAAAATATTTACAAATGAAAAGGACAATTTTTTGAAATATAGAACATGTTAATTTATAATGGAAACGTATTGAAATGAAATCAAAAATGGAGAAAAATGAATTTTCTTTTCTTTCGAATGTACATTTTATTGTTTTTATTTGACGATCACAAAAGATCTCATCTGCCATTGGATGCTTTCTCTTTCCAGTACGCTTAGAGCTTCGTTTCATGTATTCTTTTATGTCATCCCACTGATTGTTTATATCTAAGTTTTCCCTTTTTATTATTTTTTTTTTGTTTGTTTTTAGCTTAAACAGGTTTGATGAAATATCGTGTTAAAATTTAGGCTGTTAATCATAATAATTATTGGGAAAAGTGAAATTAAATTTCATTAGCATAATATGAGAAAGTGATATTTAATAATGAGTAGTCAAATAAATATAAGCATGTATGGTGTAGCTACAATTATTAGTGGTGCCTTCTTTATTAAATAGTTTAAATAACACTTCAATGATAGGATTTTTCAGAACTTTAAACACAATTTGCCACCATTGTCCTACTAGCGAAATTGCCTATTATTGATGGAAACTCACCTAAATTGCAAGTCATCTTCCTGTCAAAAACTAACAAACAAATCTAAAATTATTTTTGCTGAACATCCAACTATTTTAGGAATTGTTTTTTTGTTCATTAAAACAGACAAACAAACAAAGCTAGTGAAATAAATCTGAGAGATCTTGAAAATATGAATAGGTCACAGTACACAAATCTCAGGTTGTCAAAATTGAATCTGCCGGAAATTAAAAATGGCTGTGAAAGTGAGGATTTAAACACACATAAAAACAACAACAAATTAATAATTACCTTTAATATGTGTACTGTGTGAACAGGACACTTCAGCAGAATTTTCTATAGTTGACACCTGATTGCAAGAGCTAGGTAATTAGTTTTTGGTTTTCAAAAAATCTTGGTAAAAAAGTAATAGTCCTAAGAAGCCCTTAACCTCTAAGCCCACAAAACATCAACGTTATGAAATGTCAACTCCTATTTGTAGTTGTATACACTGTGTTGAATGAGTGATATTTTGTGCGAACAAAAATGTGATATTAAAAATTATGTCAAAGCTATAATCATCAATAAAGAATGAAAGACTATAAATGATTTTTTTGTTATCTTTTTCAGGTCTTCTGAATGTGATGTTGTTCGTGGTGAATGCACACAGACGTATGTCCCCTATTTGTTCTTAGTCATACCCCTTGGCCCCGTTACGCTGACAGGTCAAGATTATGTGCTGGTTGAAAGTGGATGTGTTTGCAAACCTAAGTACTCAACGGGAGCACCACAAGAACCAAATATGATACCATAGTTTCCTTAGGATTTAAGCTTTATTTATTTGTATGTTTTAAAAATTAATTAAAGAAACACGTCCATATTATATTTATTTCTTAATTACCAGAAAAAAAAAACAAAACAACCAAATTATAAAGTGAACTGATTTCGATTCCAGTGCGAGTTTTGTAAAATTTAATTGCAACATTCATCGCTTTGTCACATTATCATTCTATGTATATCAGTTGATTTGAGACTGAAAATTGAATCATCGGGATGAACTTAATACTTAAATTTGATTCAATGAAAGGCATAAAAGATATATCCTTAGCAATATAACCAATAGCTTTTATTACTTTCATTGTAAAATAAGTAAGGGACAAAATAAAAAAAAATTTAAACTAATTAGATTATGTATGTGAATTAAAGTAAGAGAAAATTTATTTATTGTTTAATATTTTTAATAATTGATTTAATAATATCAAACTACGCAATTATTTGTATAAATATTAGTAGTTGTGTATAAATACAAATGACTTTCCTTAGCATAAGATAACTTAAAAAAAATTATGTTGCTACTTCATAATATTTTAATAAAAATAAAAATCATAAACTATTTATATTCATTTATAGCAAATAAGGTACCTATGCATCTATCTGTAGTAGTGCATTACAGGCCCATCTTGACATGAGATATCTAATGGAGTCACTGCCTACCATCTCTTGTTGGGATGTTAGAGATATTTTTTCTGCGATTATATCTTGACAGAGATCTCTGACATGAATTTTGACAGATAAAGATTTTTTACTTTTCATCTCATTGGGCGCGCTCGACCGGCTATCGGATAGGTTATCCAAGATAACTGAGTAGCCGATACTTTTGTGAACGATCAGAACCAGATAGGTAAGCTGAAAAAAGCTGACGAAGAAATTGAATTAAAATTGTTTTTAATTTGCAAAAAAATTTTAACTTTTTTAGTGGAGTTTTAATCCGTTTATATTTACATATTGCGTAGAGTCCAAGGTGTCGCAAATAACCATTATCTAGCTGCATCTAACTAATTAGTTATAGTTATGTTTACAAAATTCTCGTTGTCCAAGGCCTGGCGCCTACTGGCCAACTTAGTTGCCGCCAACTTTTAGTTGCTCGAAGTTGCCGGCAATTCCGAGCAACTTAAGTTGCTCGCCATCGCCCACTAGGCAACTTCCCAGCAACTTTTTGGAATTTGACGTCGTGTTTTTGTGTATTTGTTGTGTTGACTTTTGACACGGACACCATTACAACCATTGACTTACTATATATGGACTGCCAGGAGCCAACTTCACTTCTGTTCAGTCTATAACTATACGCCACTAGCGCTGCCGTCGAATAGGCGGCAGACATGGTGTAACTTTTGACAAATCAATTGAGTGTTTCTTTTGTTTTTTATTTTATTTTGAAAAACAATAACAACAAACAAATGTTTTAAGTTTTTAAAAAAGTGTTGAAAACCATTTATTAAAAGATTAATTGACTTATGTAAGTACCTATGCACATATTTGGTATCTATTTTTTCTTCTCGGAATCATCATTTATAGTAGCATTGGTGACTTGACACTTGTTTAGTTTTATTTTGAAATTCGCCTTTTCTTTGGCGAAAAAAAACTTAAGAAGAGCTTTCTTTATCAGCGGAAATTTGTTCCTTTTTTATTGGATTTTCCAGTCAGTCGCCACCCCTCTGAATTCTGAAGAAGAAAAAGATAATTTCAAGGGCTTTTAATTTATCTATTACTTGGTTTTGAGTTCGTTTTTGACTTACCATTTTGCAATTCCTTGTATCATGTTGATAATTGGTGATTGATATTAGTAGGAAGGTCAAATACCTATCCTGTATGTTCGAAATGCTCCACTTTTTTTTTTTAAGTAATTTTTTTTAATTAAATGAAATGACAACGACTTTTTCAGTAAAAATAATAATAAATTTTGACTTTGATTGACAAGAATGATGGAGTGATCGACATACAGAGACGTTAGGATAGTTGTTTTGTTCGCCGCATGTTCGACGGAAGCTCTTATGTTGCTAAGGAGAAGCTGAACCCTTTTCAATTGAGCTTTTGTATGGAAAAAACAAACAACTGGCAGTCCATATAGTTATAATAAGTCAATGATTACAACCTTAATAAAAATTTAAATACCAAATAAAAATATTGAAATTTATAGCTCATTTTTGATAAATCAGAATCAGAGGATTAGAAAATTCAGAAATCCGAAAATCTATATGTAAGATTTTATCGTTAAACGCGGTCATCTTTGAAAGATAAAGTTGCTGGCAACTAAAGTTGCTCAGTGAGCGGGGGTAAGCAGCTTAAAGTTGCCGGGAAAAAGTTCCGCGAGCAACTTAGTTGTCTAATGGGCGCTCTCCCATATAACCCAATGTACTTGAATCCGGAGCAACAAAAAGTTGCTGATGCGAGCTTTGTCTAGTGGGCGCCAGGCCTAAGGCATCCCAAATTTTTGAAAGAAGCAATAGACAAAACAAAGTATACTAGTCATAAACGGTTAATAAATACGCTGACTTCTACAATATTAATATGAGTTGCTCCACTTAAACAGAAGAATTTTCTTTTCAAATTTTCTTCATATTCAATTATGAGTAGAGAAACTTTCAAGGAAACTGAATTTTCTCGAATGATGCATAAATCTTCTCAATATTCTTATTTCCTTGTTTTATAACAGTAGGTCTGTTCCTTTACTTAGAATTTCTGCGATTTTCTGTGCATTTTTGTGCATTTTTGCCAAAAGTTCTATCAAAATTAATATAAAAACAATTTTTGACATACGTTGGGACTAAAAATCACAGAAATTTAAAGTAAAGGAACACACATAATATTACTTAATTTACTTACATTTCTTATTTAAGTAATTGTATATTTAAATTTTAGTCTTTTATTTAATTTTTTCTAAATATATTTCGATCATCACCATATTATTTCCTCTGGATTTAATTTGGATTTAAGTGAACTTTAAATCCAGCAATTTAATCCGGATTTATTAAATCCAAAAATTTAAATCCATGTTCATATTATTCAATCTAAACATGCATTAAAGCCAATGGTTTTAAAATGCCCTTAATACAGATGTGAAATGTTTAAATCCTTATTATTAGATTTTTTAGGCGGTTGACTAGTTAGACAGTTTTTCAAAAGTTCTTAATAGTTCGATATATGCCTTATTTAATTACATAAAATGTCAAGTCAGACAAATCTTAGACAACCGATGCCGTAGTCCAAGTTAGACAACTTTTGGCCAACAGTAAACAAAGTTTATTAATTACTTTTTGGAGTATGTCTAAAGATAGATAAAGTTTATAAGTACGACTGCGATTTTTAAATCCAGAATAAGATCGTTTAATCCAAATACCAAATTTGCGAAACGTCAAACTTCTCCTGTGAAAGTTCTTGACGTTAATAAAAAGTTTTCTTGAAAACTGTTTACCTAAATTATTAGGTTTTATTTTTATTGTGATACATGTCTACTATGTATACAAACTGAAGTGTAAAAAGTTAATTGTTTTTTTTTTTTCTTAATTTGTCACTTCTTGTTGACTTTAATTAATTTATTTTTCAGGGAATGCACAAACAATCACAAACTTAAAGTGCCACAAAAAAGTGAATTATATTGAATTGAGTTTTAATCTGGATTTAAGTAATTAAACTGACCTCCAGAGGGCATATTGATTGGATTAATCGAGATTGGATTTTAATAATTGGATTTAAGTTTGGATTAAACGAGTGAATAAAATATGGAAGTGGATTTAATGTCTGGATTTATATGAATTTTAATTTAGATTTACGATTTAATCTAGATTAAACGAGTGAATAATATTGGCGTTATACTATGTTCCCACGGAAGCGAAATCTTGGATTTCTGAGATTTCAGTCCAAATCTTCACATTTCCCCATACAGTTTTGAGATTTCGAAATGTAACAATATGCGAACTCTTCTTTATGAAAAGACCCATTTTCAGCTTTCACCATAGAAAATATGAAAGGTGTTTTGATAAAAATTACGATCTTTCACTCCTAAACCAAGCAGGCAAAAGGAGACAGTATGATATTGTATTTGACATTTGAGCGCAGAGAAACACAAACACATAAGCACACAATGGTAGTTGTTTGTGTTTATATGAGACGAAATCTTGGTTTTGGCAGTGTGAACACCAATTTGAGATCTCGAAAGTTTTCAGCTGAAATCCCAGATTTCACTTTGGTGAAAAAAAAACTATGAATTTCTACGAATTTAGCCCAAAGTTCTGTCAAAGCTCATATAAAAAAATAAAATTCGTAGAATTTCGTAGTTATGCGAAGTACACGAACAGACCCAGTATTAGCCTCAAATGTCTGATATTGACAAAAAAAAATAAAAACTAAACTAAATTTGAATCGAAAAATGTTCTTTTGTTAATCTTAAAGAAACAAAATTGTTTGCTTTGATGACTTCAATCAGCGATGCTTTATTTAGTATGGTATATTCTTTTCTTCATCCCTAGCCACCAGCCGTTTTCCTTTTGAGGTGGCAAAGTACTTATGAGTAGATGAAAACCCTTATCTATTACTATACTACCAACTGCACATTGTCTCATGTGCGAGTAGATACACTTAAGAAGTTTGATGTGTTCCACTGAAAAAAGCTACTAAAGTCCTTGCAAGTACTTCACTACCTCCAAAGGAAAACGCCTACCATTACCATTATGCTTACTGCTTAAAAAATATTAAACGTTTGAGCACATTGGTTAAATGTAGGTTCCACCTCGAACATGTAGATGGTACCCAAAGCGTTAAAAAGCACTCAACGAAACCTTGTCGATTTTCTTCGTCAAACCGTTTGTCGCGTCTCCATTTTGCACTGCCGTAGACCGCATGAAATAAAAGTCGGTGTGTCGAAAAAGTGGCTGCAAATATTTATTATTTAATTTTATCTCTTTTAAATACGAAAAACTTAAAGTACAATAAATATTGTATAGTTAAAAACATTTACTTATAAAATAAATGCATAGAATAAAGTGAAAAACTTACAAAAAAAAACTTTCTTCCAAATATATACACATCACCGTTGAAAGCTTGCGGAAAACCGATAAGAGGATTCGTCGAGAAAAAGGACGTGTTAATTTTTTCCATTTTTATTTCAAGAAACGAACATCTTTAAAATGAACGGCAGATTTAAAATTTCTGCATTAAAATGATGGATTAATATTGACAAATTTATTAATTTACTTCACATTGAAAACGTTATTGGTGAAATTCCGACGAATTTAATTTTATTTAACATCGCGCGATACCGAGAAGTTAAAAATACACGATTGCAATGATGTTCACGGTAAGATTATTTGGAGAAAAAAATATAAAATACCGGCAAAATATTCTAAAATAAGTTAAAAATGTTAAATAGCTACATAATAATTAAGAGGTTGGTTAAATATTAAAAGTGCGCATGAATTTTCAGATCCCTTGGGTTTTTTAAATGGTGGACATTTTTCCTTGGTATTTTTTTTTTTTAATTTTTTTGTGTTAAATGAAACGAGGTAGGATAGCCCATATCTCTTTAAATGGTGACGTCTGGGATTTTTTTAGCGCGCATTGATCTCAAATTCATATAATTTGTGATATAAATTCTCTTTTATGTATTGGAAAGTGGCTAGGTAAGGCACCTACGTCGTATATCGTATTTTTATCAAAACATGATTGAAAAAGTGAAAAGGGTTGAGACAAGTTTTGGAAAGCATGGTAGGCCTCCAGCCTGGAATGCTTTGAAAACTTTTATCGAAGTACAAGAATGCACACCAAACTTTGTGTTGTGTTCACATGGCACTTTTCGTGTTTATTGTTTTTTGAAATGTAGGTATATTTTTGGAATTTCTTCTAAACTCGTAAAATAATGGAGATACTTTTTACATTGATTGAGAAAACTTTGATGGTTCGATGAAATTATGTTTCTTGTCGCGTAGGGAATTTATTGCTAATTAATAACTTTTTCACATAAGTACAGGTGTACAAATTAAAACATTTTTCTTTTCAATGTTAACGACGCTGTCTTGTTCTGTACTGTTTATACTTCCAAGCGAAATTATATTTTTTCCCAGTGGTGGAATAATATAATTAAATGCAATTTTGTGTGCGATAAGATAGAACAAATTTGTTTTGAAACAAATGTTTAATCTCTGATCTTATCTTAACTCTACTTCAGAAGAAACAAATTTTTTTATAAACCTTTTGACGCTAAATCTATTGATGTTTTAGATTTATGCTTCGATTTCTTTTCACATTGGTGTGTTAACTTTTTTGGTGTTCTGTAAAGTTTCTTTGTATTCCTTTTTAGGATATGAATAAGTTACTTTTTCAAGTCTCTTATATGTATGTATAGGCCTTGTGAAAGAACACCCGGTTACCGCATAGCGAATATTCATACTACCATAAATTAAAATTACAAAGAAAGCTCATTTGAAGTTTGATTGCAAAAATGTACTTACCTGTTATGATGAGCAAGAATGACAAAGCTTTCCTTAACTTTCTTTACCTTTTCAGCAAATTTTGGGAGTGGATTTATGTAAAACCAAAATCTGGATATGAGCGTTTACAGGTGCATGTGAAATACCAAAGTCTGACAGGCTTCTTTTTTCGCCTTTGGGAGAGGTGGGAGGTTAAAACCCACTTGTTTCCCCATCTTCGTGTTCAGGCTATCAACACTTCCCGTCATTTTTCCAAAGTTTAAAGACTTATCTTTATCATACGATCAATAGAAGCCATGATTTTAGCTTTTTAAGCTAACCTTATCGAATTCACCTATAAACCCTCATACTCAGATTTTGGTTATACATCCACTCCCAAAATTTGCTGTCGGCTCTTAAGACTATTTTTACTCATGTCATCAGTTGGCCAGTACCTAGCTAAGTACGCTAGCTTTGAAATTCTCTCTTGGTCAAAAAACCTTATTAAATGTCACCATCAGAAGATTTTTCTTATTTTCAAAAGTAGAAATATTCACCAATAAAAGTAGCCAACCTCTTTTATTTGTCTCGTAATTGCAGGATATTCTCAAAATATAGTCTTCGACAGAAAAAAGTCGTAACTCCTCTGCTCATTTTAAACCCTATTGGTGGGGTGATCTTTTGTTTATGTACCTACATTTATATTCATGTATTACTGGCGTATTAAAGATTGAACTGTCATGAGCATAAATCAACTTCCATACTTCGACTGCGTAACGTATCCACCACAGTATTCCTTTTTACTCTTGATAAGCTAACAAAAAAAACTTCGAGTTTGAAGTCATAGTTCTGTTTTTAATAAGCCAGTTAAAGTTTTTGATGTTTTGTCGCTTTGACTATGAGCAAACTGCACAAGATTTTTCCGCAAAAAGCCAATAGCACTACATCCATGTATTTTCTTATTGGTAATTTCATTAACTGCGACAAAATATAATTGATCTAGTGAATCCAAAAATATTCATTGTTAAATTCGCCAAAAAATAAGTTTTTCTTTGTGATTCTTTTTTTATAACATGAGGTAAGTACCTAGGGGTATGTAGCAAATTAGCATTTAAAAAAATTCTTGGTACCTATATAATGTACTTATAATGAATTGTAGTTATTTTGAAGCAAATTATATTTCACATATTTTTTATTAACATTTGCATTAATGTTTCAGGGAGTGTTTTCAAGGCTGTTAAAATAAAACAGTCCAATATACCTATACACTTAAAATTTTAAATTTCAGAAAAATTTGCATTTTTAATGATATAGGTTCCCCACACTTTTAATGTGTATTGAATTCATACACAGTATTATTGAAAATCAATACATCTATGATCTTGGATAATACACAATCTTCACAGCAAAAAATGTACCTGATACTAATACAATCCTCTGCACTTTAAAACGCTTAGCTGTAATAAAACAATAAGAACAAAACAATGGATAATAAAGTAACGCCTCAGTTAAACAATTCAACAAGGATCACATCATCGACACCATTCATACCATTTAAAAAGAAATTTATCATAAGACAACAATATTACAATTAACAGGAGCACAAAAAGGAATATCATCAAAACAAAATCACGCAATCATTTGTATTGTACATCATTAAAGTTAAGAAAAGCTTTACAAATTATTTTAAAATAGCAACCGTTAAGTAAAGACTGACTTCTTAGTTATGTTGTATTTAATTTATACTTTTAAATATTTTAATATTTTAAATAAATATCTGTGAGAAACCATGCTTTTATTATTGTACATAATAACTTTAAAGCTTATTAAATTGATAATATTAAAATCTGATTATATGTACTAAATTTGATAAATTATTTCTTTTAAATTTGAACTTTATCATACATCCTAAGCGAAATGTTGTACTAAAATTTTCCTATCCAAATATTGGAACTTTATTTTTTTTAAGATAAAACTAAGCAAAATGATACATTGTTAATTTATTGTTACACATATTTTTTTAGTTAAAAATATACTTGATGAAAACCAAAGAAACAGATATCAATATAAGATTCAGTATGTTCAAACAAAAATTCAACACATCCTTCCTTCTGGTAACCAAATCTGTTGTTTCAATTGTGTTATCGCTTCAACAGTGTTAAAATTTTCTCTTTTATCTCATCAGGAACATATAGTAACACCAAAAAGCTTGCAAAGGAATCAATTTGGTTTTAAACTAAGCGAATATTGGTCACTTAACTCGCTCTAAACGTAAAATTAAGCGAATGTAAATCTTAAGTGAATTTATAAGTTTAAATTTTATTTGGGATTCAAAATGACGTACCAAAAATAAGGGTATTCATGCAACTTCGTAAAACCGTAGATAAGTTTACAAATTAGTTAAGTTTATCTTTTGGTTAATGAACTGTCAAATTTTGTATAGGAAATGATTTACAGAATTTGGTTAAACATAAAGGATTTTGTTGCGTAAAATCACCAAACCAATCTGGTTAAACTTATCCAAATGTCATTGTGACTCTTAATCTGATTGAATTTCCTAGCATTTAATCAAATGTATACAAAGTTCGTTCATACAAACTTTTTGTAAAATTATCATTTTACACAATTTGTAAACTTACGAAGTTGCATGAGTACCCTTAATATCTCATCAATAGCTAAAACGTATATTCTTATTTTTATAATTAATAATAATATAATTGAGTTGAGTTCTCTACGACAACTCAACCTGGTCACTAAGGCAACTGTTCTTTTACCAAATCAAACAAATTTTTTCGTTAAAAAAATTTCCACCCCATAGATATTTATTTTATAACAAAGTATTGTAGAGACAACATCATCATAATGCCCGAAAGTTTCACTCATAATTTATTGTTATCGGAAATAAAATTTTCAGGAAAGTTCGACTATCATTCACGGTAGTGGAAAAATTCCCTTCGAAATGGCCGATGGGGCCAATTGTATTTTATTCTATTAAAAAGTTACTGTCGCTAACATTTTTTAAGTTAAAAATTGAAATTAGCTCAACTCCATATTGCGTTTCGCCCAAGTACGATAGTTGGGCTCATCAGTTAGAGGTGAGCTCAACCTAAATAGAAGAATTTTCTTTTAAAATTTTCTTCAGATTCTATTATTCTAACATTTTCCTGATAGTACTTAAGGGGTATTTCAGCTTTATGGGGATTTTTCAATGTGTATTTCATATTGTCTACATTATGCCAGAAGCAAGAATGTGCAAATTAAATTTTTTCGAAGTTGTAAGTTAGCTTTTTAAATGTACGGTATTCCATGCCATTACAGTACTATTAATGTGCGTATATCCAAGAAGATGTAATTTAAAATATTTAAGGCCTGTATTAGAAATTGCATAACAAAAGGCAAATGTTACCTCTGCCTCAAAACAAACAGTTTTTTTTCGAGATCTTATTTACACTTGTCTTCCCTTACATAAAGACAGTGCTAGCACCCGGCATAACAGGGCATACAGGATTAGGGGTAGATGTGAAATTGGGTGTATGCAAAGCCTTGAAAATATTGATAGGAAACCATTTCGATTTTAAAATGAAAACAAGGCCAATTTGATCTCAGCTCAAAACATAATCGCAACGTAACGATAACGATGGATTTGGAACGATAATCTTAATTCATAATACGGGCCCAGTTAAGCCATTAGTTATTGTTTTAAGACTTGTTTTCATCTAGTAAAACTTTCAAAAACGATGTAATATTTTCATTTTTACGTGTTCATGTATGAGGGCGATGGCTTTTTGATTTTTCAAAATTTTACTACTTTAATTAATTGTAAATTTTAGGTAAAAAATATGGTATGACTTATGAGTCACAGAATATAAAATTCATACCTTATATATTTACCTACTACCTTGACTGTTTTCTTCATATGTTTCATGAAAAATATTTATGTTTGAAAGCTCAGACCGCACTTAATCAATATAACAATAAACTCAGAACTGATTTATTGCACACACACCTCAATAAATAGGTTTGCTTGAATAAATAAAGAAATCATCTACAAACAAATCTGGTTTACAGTAATATTTTATCAAATATTTTGTTAAAAAATAGGTCACTTTCGATCCAATTTGTGAAGAACTGTTTAATCATTACATACTAAAGTCTGGCAGGTTTTTCTCAGGCTTTGTACGGAGGGTGAGGGGGGGGGGGGCGGTGTTTAAAAAGAGGTTGGTTTTCCATTTGCCTGTTGGAGGTATAAACACTTTATTTAATTTTTAAAAATTGAATATGATGCTCTGTCATTTTCTATTAATCTTAACGGTCCGATTAATAGAGCTTAAGATATAAACCTTTTTAATGCATACTTTAACATTGTTTTTTTATTACTTTTATGCAACACCAAACCAACAAAAACAATCTTCAAAAATAGAAGATTAGGTTTGCTTAAAATTCTAAAATCATGACTCCTATTGATCGGATGATATCATTAAAATAAAAGTTTTTAGACTTAGGGAAAATAACAGCACAATTTCCTGTTCCTTAAAAGTGAATTGAAATGTTAATGAACCTAACCCAAAAATAGGAAACCAAGCTGGTTTTTACCTTTATCAAGTAAAGTTGTTTTTGCTAATTCATAAGATTCATGATTTGTTTGTGTGACCATTATTTTTTATTTTATAATGTTAATTTTTGGTTAGGCTCAAAAATATGTAGTTAAATTGAAACAAAAATTTGTATTTTTATAATTTCAACAAATATTTAATATAATAATATACAATATAAATATAATTCAATATTGATAAAAGTGTAAATCCTTAATTTCCTCTCCTTCAAAAGAAATAAGCAAACAAACAGAAAGTTTTAAAGTACAAAATTGTTAATGAATATAGTAATAAACTGTATTGATATTTTATTACTATTGTATAAGTCCTTAAATAGCAAAATAAAAATTGTAATTTAAATTGCTTAACGAATCAATAAAACAAATTATTTTTTATAAAAATGTTAGTTGAATGCAGGTTATCTTTTTATCAAGAAAAAATGTTTCGATGTTTTAAAATTTCTCTGAAATGTGTAATCTCCAAAGTACTTGAAATGAAATGGAATATTTATTTCTAATATCGGTTTGATAAAATGGACATTGTTGAATTAAAGCATAATAAAATTGTGACATATTTGTCAGAAATTATTAAGTATATTTTGTAAAATATAATGATTGTAGTAATTTATACTTGAATAAATTTATTAAACGAATCATAAAAAAAATTTATTCGAAAAAAGAAAACATTTCACAGACTAAACTATGTATTTACATAATATTGGTAAAGGAATTGAAATTATTATTCCGATCAGTCTATTTTGGTTATGTAATTTTGTTTTTATTTATTTTACTATTTAATATAAATAATTCATGTAAACAAATATTATATATATATAGCTTAATAAAGCAAAAATCAAATTTTCAATAAAAAGGACGAGTTCTATGTTTCAACGAAAAATGCTCCACTTATCACAACTTTTGCGAAGAGTTTCCAAAAACCAATTTCTTTTATGTTTGATAGAAAACATGTTAGCATTCTTATAAGAAAATTTCAAGTTTAAGTATACATATATATGAACATATCTTTTTTTCTTTTATATAAAAATACAAAGTTAGGTTAGGTAATGTATCTTCAGACTAGTTTATCATATTTTTAAATATTTGTGGGTATACCGCATTTACAGCAAGGGGCAATACAAGGGCAAATGAATTTCATTTTAAAGCTTACAAAGTTCTTGACTACGCATTCGGTTTAAAAACGGTACATGCAACTGAACTGAACATTGAGAAATAATTGAAGCGATTCAACACTTGTTTGTAGATAACTTACTACTTTAAATGAATATTTAACGTCGCCGCATTCGAAATTAGTATACACTTTATTTTCTTCACAAAATGAAAAACTCAGACTTGCGTTTCGATTCGTACGAAAATAAAATATTACAGCACCTGAAATATATACAATTTCAATCTCAATTTGTGGTTTATTATTAAAACCCTTTAGGGCCTTTGATGGTTATTTATGCGGCTCCGAACAAAACTTATTTGATCTTGAAGTGACCAAAATTATAGTTAAAACCTGTCCGAAAATTACCCAAATATCTATATATAAATACATAGATTGGTATAAATTATAGTATATAGGCAAAGAGGTCATAAAAAAACATAAATTCTAAAAAGAGCAGAATAAAGAATCTATTAATATATTAAGGGTATTTTTATAAGGCGTAGATGTGTTGCTTTTTTAAAGTGAACAAAATATTTTGGAGCTGCATTTAAGGAAACAAAAAATGACGATATAATAACCCTAAGAAAAGTTATAGTTCTTATTATTATTATTATTTATTAATAAAGCCTAGCTGCGGAGACTATTAGCTCTAAGTTATACTTCTTTTATGTGAAGGTGACGGTATTTTTAATATATGGTAATAAAAAAACCTATGAAAATTTGGTTCATTGATTAAACTTTTCTTGTATAATTGCTTAAAATTTAAGAATGAAAATCAGAGTAGTCCATGTAAATAAGCCAGTTTATATTTCTTGAGAATAACTTTCCTCCGTTCTTACACAGAACAGGAAAATTAAATATAAACAGGATGGATTCCTTACACAGAAGTCAAAACAATTATTCTTTTTTTTCTTTTTATGTAATTTACTGTGACAAAAAATAATTGAGCAAACGAATCTTTAAAAAAAATTGGGTCTCAGTTTTTAAGGGAAAAAGTAAGTCTTCTGAGATCTCAGAAATATAAATTGGCTAAATATCTAGGGTTAAAAAGTGTTTTTTAAGGGTTGGAGACTATAAAATTAAAATTTTATGTTTAAACCTTCTTTCTTCCCAGAATTATTTTGTTTGCAAAGTTTTTGATAATATTTTATGTATAACGTGTGTAATACTGAACATATGTACAGTCATCTTCATATAAAGGTATGGACAGAGAAATAGCAACCTATAAAATATTTAATGCAAGTATAATTTTATTCTTCACTTATGTTTAATGATATTTAAGATTCGTTTTCTTCGAAAATTTAAATGTTATATTTTATGATTATGAACTTTTGACAGTTCAGAGTTCAAATTTTGGTAACGAAAATAACGCTTTCTTAATTCTAGCCCAAAGTTGATCCTAATTTTCAGATTTTGGGCCTTATTGCGAGAGTCTACTAGAAAAAGTCTATTTGACTTTTTTATATTCTATTAAGCTGTAAACTGGTATTGTCTAACGCCAGTAGAATATTGTAATAGAATCGACTTTCTAAGAAAGAAAAATAAAAGCTCTCGACCGGAGCAATACCGACAGTAGACTTTAAGCCTATTCGACTTTAATTCTATTCTGAATAGACTCGTCTTGTCTGTGCGACCTGAACTCTAACATCTTTCCATTGCATCGATCAATTGTTTTAAATAGTCAGCACAAATACCAAACTTTTTGAAACCCAAATTTTTACCACCTTGGTTGCAATTTTTGAGTTGCAATTTAAAGTTGGTTGACAAAACCTCGAACGAAAACGGTTTCATCGGGTTTTTGAGAATTTTGGTGTGCAATCTATTCTGCTATCAATTCTTAATACTGAACTCATTCGATGCTATGGAAAACCGACCAAAACATCACGCTCAATAATTTGAAATTTAGGAAGAAATAAAGGCATCTATTATGACTTGCGAGTCGAACGTTCGAATGTGACTATGGCATTTCCGTTCGTCTTAAATGGCTAAAATTTGGAAAATTTGAATCTCCTCAATACCTTTGCAAACGTTCGCCTCTAACGTCGATGTCGAACTGTAATGCTTAGTCACTTTGAACAATACGCAGTTTTATTTTTTAAATGTCGTTCGACTCGGCCAGTCAAAAGCGAAATAGGACCCCTACTTTAATTATAAACCATTGACCGCAAACAGTTCACCTTAGTTTTTTATTCAAAGAGCAAATATTTTTAAATCTCTGATCGAGCATTTAAAGAGTACTTTAAAAAAAAACGCTTCTATAAATTGTTCAGTTTCAAAAATACACGACTTCCCTACCCACAAAAATTAAAACAACACCCCTAGATATTTGTTTGGACTCTTGATTCTTCGTAAATGAATGGACTCATTTTTCAAAGTTTTTTTTTTAGCTAAGAAAAACGTCATTGAAGTCAAACTTGCCATTGAAACGAGGTCGTCAAGGTTACTGTTATTTCAATATTACGTAATGCAATACTACATAATGAGTGGCCAAATCTGTATATTATTTCAAAAATAGTTTGTATTATTTATACACAATTGCTGATCAAATAAACTATATCTTCAATGATTATTATACAATTCTGATGACCTCATAAATTTGAAAAAGAAACTAAACTTTTTAAATTCGGTTCTTTTAAAGAACATATCGGTAGCTCGAAGAGACTAGCATATTATTTGTTCTATGTAACATGTGCTGGTAAGCTTCAATATCCCTTACAATGCAGATACCATGCGAAAATTAACGTAACGACAATATCTTTTTCCGATCAGATTTCTTCGAATGGATACGATAATTTCTATGGCCGAATGCCATGTTTTCTCGAGTAAAGACTGAAAAGCTTTTTTGAAAATACATATGTATACTATTTATTTCTTCGTATTTTTGTTCTGGGATTCTTAGAAACTATAGTTTATAAACATCACTCAGCTTTCTGTAGGCCCTATCTATTTTGTGATTTCTTATCTTCAAAGTTACTGGTTAAAAGAAGGAAATAAAAGAAAAGAGGTAATATATTTGTTTTCTTAAAATTGATAGCAAAAACGTTCACGAAAAGTGCTACTATATGGATCTCAATAAGAAAGCATATGGAAACAACACATCTTTTGAGAAGAACATGATCATCTCGCGGACTTCAGCTGATCATCTCTTTAAACTATTAAACCATCACCACAGTGACAACTTCTCAAGATCAACTGAACTAAAGGAATGCGATAACAAAATGGACATAGAACATTATTGACTCCATGACATCAGTGACTTTCCAACAAAAAGAAAATGGACAGTTCATCTATTTGGATTTTTAAAAAAATACTGCCACATTGAAAAGTACCTGGACCTAGGTAATATGGTATAAAATTTCATGTTCAACAATGGGTAACATTTTAAAAGCATGCCAATCGAACAGTTTATTTATTTTCTTGTATGTATTATATTTTAATTGCAAATTTTTTGTAAAAGATTCTTTTATTACGCGTGTATTGATGAATTTTACCTATCTGTATTTTAGGGTACTAATCAGCAGCAGGACACGCGGTTCAGCGATAAGGAAAAAAAACTAATGAAGCAAATGAAATTTGGAGATTGCCTTAGCAAACGGGTAGACATGTCCAAAGTAAAGTTGGACGTCCTTCGGCCATGGATAAGCAAAAAAATCACAGATATTCTTCACATCGAAGACGATGTTGTTGTTGAGTTTGTCTACAATCAATTGGAAGAAGAAAAGTTTCCATGTCCGAAGAAAATGCAAATCAATATGACTGGATTCCTGAATGGACGCAATGCTAGGCAGTTTATGGAAGAACTGTGGGCATTGCTGCTATCCGCCCAAGAAAGTGAGAGTGGTATACCAGCTGAATTTATAAACCAGAAAAAAGAAGAAATACTGAAACGTGAGGAAGAGTCACACGCCAATTCATCTTCGAAGCGTGATCGTTCGGGTGAAAGAGATAGAGATTTTAGCGAGAGCCGAAGACGAGAACGTTCAAATGAGCTGTCCTCTATTTTACCGCATAATCATAGTACGATTGAGCAGGTCAGGTCACACTTGAAAGCTAAATCTAGATCTAAATCTGCTGAAGCAAATAACTTAGGTAGTAGTAAAGATACTACTGTAGATTCCAGTGGTGGGAAGGCATCTTCATCTTCTGCAGCAATAGTCAAAGACCGCTCTAAGTCACCCACGAGAGATCGAGGAAGATCTCCGCGTGCAAAATCAAGGAATAGGTCGCCAAAGAAGTCATCTAGAGAGAGATCTCCAAGGCGTTGGGATTCATCGAGGGATAGAAGGCGTTCAAGATCTCGTCATCGGTCGCCAGAAAGAAGACGCCGCAGTCGCTCGAGAGACCGCAAACCCCTGCCACGTAAATCGCCCAGCCGAAGGCGTTCACGTTCACTGTCAAGACCTAAAAGAGCAAGCTCCCGAACTGACTATCGCGCACCAGAAAGAAAGTCTAAATCTAAATCCCCAATTAAGAGGAAGGAGGTGTCAGGTTCTCCCAAGCCAGCTGATGTTTCAGTTAATGGACACGATGCAGATGGATCAAAAAAATTGACCAAAGTACAAGCTAAGCTTCTAGATTTAGCAAGTGCGCCTAAACGAAACAACAAAAGCAGGTCGAGAAGCTCGGATTCACATTCATCGGCAAACTCTAGAAATCGAAAACCCGATTTAAATAAAAGACGCTCCAGATCAAGGTAATTAAATAAAAAACTAAATCAATTCAAAATTAATTTCCTCTTTCTAGGTCTATTGCTAAAAAGGGAAAATCTCGTTCATCAAGTTCCTCGTCTTCATCATCTGCTTCATCGGTTGGCCGGAAGAAATCCAGACGATCACGTTCAGAAACAAGTTTGTCATTATCACCAGCAAACGGAAAAGATGACTTTGAAATTCGTAAAAATCAAAATAGTGTGCAGAAAAAACGACAGTACAGAAATAATCGTGAGTCATCGTCGAGCAGCTCATTGGACAAAGCTCCTCCAAGAAGACAGGAAATGCGACGCTTTGACCAAGGACGCAGATCTCCACGGGGACGTAGTCCACCTCGAGGAGGAGGAGGGGGTGGAGGTGGTGGACGGAATCGTTCACGATCACCTATGCGCCAACGTTCACGTTCACGTAGACGATCTCGCTCCCGCATAAGATCCAGATCAAGAAACCGTTCCAGATCTCCAATGAGGCGTTCAAGGTCTCCAAGAAGGTATGCTAATTCTTATTTGCTACGGTTGTTTTAAACTTATTAGATAGACCGTATTTATCTGAAGAAAAGATTTTTTAATTCCAGATTCAATAACAACCGACGCCGATCCCCAAATAACCGCGGTCGTGGTGGAGGACAAGGTGGCCGTGGTCGCGGCGGAGGTGGTGGTGGAAACCGTCGTCGTAGTATGAGTCGTGAACGCATGCGTCGCAACATGTCTCCGCGTCGATCGCCAAGAAGGTCTCCATTCGATCGCAGATCCCCGATTAGACGAACATCGCGTGATCGTAAGTTCTCACCCATACGTGACCGAAGATCTTCACCGTTCCGAGACAGGAAAATTTCACCACCTCCACGTCGCCCTTCACCTTTACCAATTATTCAGAGAAGATCACGTGAACGTCGGTCACCAGTGATGAGAGCATCAGGAGATCGAAGAATGTCGCCCTTAACTGTATCCAGAGATCGTAGGCGAATGTCACCACTGCGAATGTCTCCACGCCGTCCTTCTCCACCTCCAGGACGTATGTCGCGTGACAGACGTCCTTCTCCTCCACACTCGCTACGTGATGGTCGACCATTATCCCGCGATCGACGTCCATCACCTTTGCCACGTATGCCATCTCGCGAAAGCCGACCAATATCACCGGTAAGACGTGGCAGTTTCCGTCGTTCAATACCTCGGCAAATGTCTAAACCAATACCTGTGCGAAATGAAGAGAGATGGGAACCTGCACCGCCACCACTTAAGCAGCGGTCCGATCGATCATCAAGTCCAAACTGGGACAATGAAGATATTCGTGAGGGACCTATTCGACGAAGGAGTGTTGAAAAACCAGTTAGTCCTGTAAGAAAAGAGATAAAGCTGTCAAGAAAATCCAGTAGTAGTTCAGAAAGGAAGAGTAGTCCTGAGAAAAGAGTAAAATCTGGATTCGATCGAAAACCTAGTCCAGTCCGAAAAGAACGCAGTATGGATCGTTCCTCTGACTATCCTCCCAAGCCCTCTGACCACGTGAAAGAGAAAAAAGAAAGTATTTTCCGGATTAAAGAAAAGGTAGAGGAATTGCGCCAAATTCCGCCTGTTGTGGTTGAACAAATTAAAACTGTACTGATTCCAGCTCGAAAGCCTGTCCCACGAGATAAATATAGTACAAGTTTGTCAAGGACCCCGTCCCCATTCCTAAAACCCCACGAACGCGAGAAGGGTAAAGAAAAACCAGCTGTGGTTCAAAAACAACCTCCTGTAGCTGCTGCGACTGCAAAGGTTATCCCGAAAAAGAGCAAACCCAACAGTGAATCTAGCTCTTCGGATAGTTCTGACAGTGACGACAGTGAGCAAGAGCAAGAAGAACGTAAAGTGCAAAAGCCTCGCCGTGGACGGTCATCTTCATCTGACGAAAAAAGTGAAAACGAAAAGCAATCCAAGGCGCCTCCGCCGCCTGTCAAATCACGAAAAGACATAGAAATCGAACGCAAATCAGAAAAACCAGTAGAACCTCAAAAGCGAAAAATCTCTACTGAAAACAAAGAACAAGCAGACAATAGCAAGCGTTTGCGCATCCCAGAGAAAAAGGAGAAACCCAAGAAATCTGATTCTGACTCCGATGACGATGTTCGTCCTGCAAATAAAAACACCGATAGGACAGCTTCACGTAAACGAACTATATCTACATCTAAAAAACCGCTACCAAAGCCCATAAATACAGGTAACGATGATTCTTCTGATTCAGATCAACCCAAAAAGAAACGAAAGAAGGGCAAGAAGTCTCGACGTGATTCAGACAGTGACAGTTCTTCGTATTCAGAAGCCGAATCCAAGAAGAAAAAACATAAGAAACACAAAAAACACAGCAAAAAAAGCAAGAAACATAAGAAACACAAGAGGAAGAGCAAAAAGGCTGATAGCAGTTCCAGCAGTGACGATGACGGACCAGCTGTTGTAAATGAGGATCTGGAAAAACAACTCCGCGAAAGGGCTCTCAAATCAATGAAGAAATTAGACTAGAAGACTAGAGACCCCGATTGTAGACAGCTATAGATTTGAGCCTAAATTTCAATCAGAAAAGCATTCTGCCGTTAAGATATTTTGAATCGTTCATGTTCTACATTGCGCTTTATTCTGTTTTTAGATTTCCATCCCTTTCCTGTTTGAATCATCATTTCCTGGCTTTCTAGTGAGGCTCGATTTGTACAACCTCCTTCCCGAATTTCTCCAATAAATAAGAAAGCAATTTAAACAGAAAGAAAGAAAGAAACATTTATAGTTTACTTAAGTTTGATGTAGTAGACTTTCGCGTTTGATGTTTTTTTTTTATAATTACACCCTTGTTTCGTTTCGACATAGTAGCACATACAATTTTATAAATTATAATAAATTATCTATTGAATAACGAAGAGGACATTTAAGATACTAAGGACAATTCATAAATAATACACAAGAAAAACAAAAATAATATAAAGATTTATGTAAGAACACATTTGAAATGAAAACATTTCAATAAAATTGTGTAAAAATAATTATAGCAAAGAGTTTAATTTGAATTAAATAAAAATAAATCAAAAAAAAGTATATTGCTTTTGGAAAAATTGTTGTTGTATTTTGTTTAATTCATCTTTAAGGTAATTGCTGTAGGTGCATGCTCTTGATATTGAATTTCCCTGACTCCACAGACTAACCATATCGAGATGTTTGTATATTTTTAAAAAATCAGTCGAAAAAAGTACTAGATAAGGCAGATAAGGTTCAATTCAAAATCTGATAATCTTGAGTTCTTTAGCATCATTTCCCATTTTTAAGAAATGAATTGAAGTGGTTGTACCCCTGACACAAAAATTGGCAAACAGTGATTTTTCGAAAAAATCTTCCAGGCTTGAATTCAAATTCAAGATGCATGCATCTAAAAACCCTCATACTCCTATTTTCGTTATTTTCACCCACAGAACTTAATGTCGGCTCTTACGAAAAAAAATATAAAATGGTTATACCAAGATTCCGATTTTTTCAAAAATTATTTATTAAAGTGGTCAAGCATACCTTCGACTTCGATACTAAATTAGTTAACTAAGCCGTATTTAACCTCCTACCCCTTCCAAGGACTAAGAAAAAAAAAGTAGCTTGGTCTTTTATGGCCAGCTTAAAACTGAATTCCTGGATTGAAACTACCCCGAGGGAACTATGCCACGAATGATTTTCATTCTTTTTGAAAATAAAATACGACCTCGGGAGTGAAATTAACTTTTCCTTTTGTACTGCATTTCAATTTCAGCTCCAAAAGCTTTCGATAGGGCTGTCTACCAAATTGTAAGTGCCAAAGTTACATGTTAAAACTGTTGCAGACTGATAGATGAAATTGTGAAGCAAAATAAAAAAGGCGGTCTGAAAAAGAAGTTTACTCTCAATTTTGAATTTTGTTTTGAATAATTAATTTCCACATATTAAGGGTGTTCATGCAACAGCGTAAATTCGCCGTAAACGTTGTAATGTTGTAAACTGCGAAAATTTGTCAAATTTTCCATACAAATTGTGACAGAATTACGAAGTTTAAAATTTTACAACGATAACGACGGCCTTACGCTGAAGTATGAAATACCCTTATTTTTTTCACGCAAAAACCAAATTCCAAAATAAAACAAAATGGCTATCACCTAAAGGTCATCCTGCCAAAAGCCTTGAAAGAGGTCAAAAGCAAAAGTTTTGCTTGAAGAGACAATTTTGAAGATAATAGTGTTAGCCGAAATTGGTTTTCACCCCTCCCTAGATAAGCTCATCGGATCACATATCACGGCATTCGAGACCATTTGAGTGTATATGTAGTTTGCCCTGGCTCTACTGTTTAAAAAAAAAAAACAGTTTTGAAATTTTTAAATGGTATGGCAGGACATATTACTCTCAAATAATCTCAGATTCCGTGATATGTGATCCGAGGAGCTTATCTAGAAGCAGAAAAATGTTTTTAGAAGCAAAATATGCGTCAAATCAACTAATTTCTAGCTAAAAATGTACTTTTAGCAGTATTTGGCAATACTTTGACAACGTATTGTTTGACTATGTGAGCCGTCCTGGTTTCGATTCTGTAGTTAAATCCAGAATCGTTTTCTCTGAATGCCAATAGAACACTTTCAGAAGGGTTTACACGAATTCTGAATGCTTCTGGTTTGCTAATCGGAAAGGCCGTTACCTATATCCCGTCATCTACTGTCAGATTATCCAATCAAACGAAACAATTTAGTCCTACCTTTCGATCGTGGTCTTATATCATTTCGTCTGATGTAGAGCAGACCGTCAGAGGATTCCTTTTGTACTTCATTTTCGTTCTTACTCCTTCAATTGTCCGTTCCATTTTACGCTTTTTTTTTTCTCTTCCCAATGGATGGGAGTAGATTTGGAGCGCAAGCATATTTAGCCACCTCCAAATGAAAACTTCTAATCAATCATTAACAATCATTAACAAGAAATTAAGTGGCAAATTCAACAATTTTAACAAATGGGTTTTGGAGAGTGAAACGTAGGATGGTTTTTATTTTATCAAATAAAGATTGCAATCCTCAGCTGTCAGATTGATTTGCCTATAAGCTGAAAAGAATAGCTGGATTGATTAGAATTGCAAAGTATTAGTGAAAATCAGTGAAACATGCACACATGCAATCAACTCGTCATTCAGCACATCATTCAGCACAGGTGATGTTGCAGTTGGAATTCACATCTATTATTCGACATGAAATGAAGTTAAATATAAAAATGTAAACAAATAGGTTTTGGAGGGTGAAACGTACGAAAAATTTCCATATTTACATAGGTGATCTTTGATTTTGTTTTATTTTGGATAAAAACGTGAATCGAGACTCGTTGAAATAATATTGGCCAAATTTTAATGGTGTGCACGGCTCTTTAAAGTAAGTTCCCAATACTCATTTTCCTATTCAACACCAGGGAGCGCTAGTCATATAAAAAAGTGTTCCGAAAACAACCCACTGAACTGACTCTTTTGAACTGTCAAATTTCTTTCTACATACAACATCCGGCCATCTTCCTTTCCTTTTTTAATTCTCTTGCAAGATGGTGAGTAGTTTAAGAAATTTGTGTAAAAATTCGTTTTCATCGTGGTAATATTGTTAATTTAATAAAATCAACTGTAATGTAAATTGAAGTCAACATAGTGATGCCTCATTCAATGCTTATATTTCTTTAAAAAAGTGTTTGTTTGATTCCATAAATCAGATTTTTGTTTTGTGTGCCGGGAATTTGGCGAAAAGATGAAGACGAATTTGTTATACGAAATAAAGTGCGCAAAGTGTATTGTTCCCTTCTTTTTTGCTAATACAATGAAAAATGTTTGATTTGAAATAGGCGCGAGGACCCAAAAAACATTTGAAGCGTTTAGCAGCACCAAAGGCATGGATGTTGGACAAATTGGGAGGAGTTTTTGCTCCTCGTCCATCCACTGGCCCACACAAACTGAGGGAATCCCTGCCCTTGATGATCTTCCTGAGAAATCGTCTAAAGTACGCTCTTACTGGCTCTGAAGTAACCAAGATTGTTATGCAGCGTTTGATTAAGGTTGACGGCAAAGTACGCACCGACCCCACTTTCCCAGCTGGATTCATGGGTAAGTTTCTGATATCTTGTTTTCCGCTTGAAGGTTTATCTAATAGTGATTTTTTGGTTTGTGCAGATGTCATCACCATTGAGAAGACTGGCGAATACTTCCGTTTGGTATATGATGTTAAGGGACGTTTCACCATTCACCGCATCTCTGCTGAGGAAGCTAAGGTGAGTGCGTGTATTTGCCGAAATACAAAGCTAGCTGAGGGCTTGATCGAAGCCCATTTCAATGAGACCGAAGTAATTGAGTGGTTCAAAAGCAAGCCCAGACAAAACTTTGTTTCGACGGTCACTGGTTGTCTTGATTTTTGTGGCAACAACAGTAACACTTACGTTCAATAACAATACCCAAGCCAAGCTGAAAATATTGTTGCAACTGTTTTGTGACTCCTTTTGAATTTAATTATTCTTTTGCAGTACAAGCTGTGCAAGGTTCGCAAGACCCAGCTCGGTTCCAAGGGAGTTCCATTCTTGGTTACACACGACGGCAGAACCATCCGCTACCCCGATCCATTGATCAAGGCCAACGACACTGTCCAGGTCGACATCTCCAACGGCAAGGTTACCGACTACATCAAATTCGATTCAGGTGAGTGAGATTCGAATTTATATTTAAGGCTAGTCGAAGACCATATTCAATGCAAACTTCTCATTTTGTGGTTCAAAAAGTAGCCTAGAAAAAAATTTGTTTCGACGGTCACTGAATGCCTTGAGCTTTGTGGCAGAATCAGTAACATTTTACGTTCATTACAATTAAGCTTTAGTTTAAGAGTAGAACATAATCACCGCAGGCTCTTCGAAGACCAAATTAAATGCTTAACTTTTAGTTTGGTTCAAAAGGAAGCCTAGAATAAATTTTGTTTCGACGGTCTCTGAATGCCTTGAATTTTGTGGCAGAATCAGTAACATTTTACGTTCATTACAGATTATTATGTTCTTCTGTTGAATGCTGCATTTAATTATATTATTAGTCTTCTTGCAAATGTATATAAATCTTGTTTTAACCGTTTTATCTTTTATTTTTTATTCTAGGTAACTTGTGCATGATTACTGGAGGTAGAAATTTGGGTCGTGTCGGCACAGTCGTCAACCGCGAAAGACATCCAGGTTCTTTCGATATTGTCCACGTTAAGGACACACAGGGTCATGTGTTTGCCACCAGATTAACAAACGTTTTCATCATCGGCAAGGGCAACAAGCCATACATCTCTCTGCCAAAGGGCAAGGGTGTTAAGTTGAGCATTTCTGAGGAGCGTGACAAGCGATTGGCCGCTAAGACTCATTAAAGAATAAAGAATTTTTTTTAAGAAGTGATTTTATTTCCCATGATGGAAATATAAGAAAAAAAAATATAATTGTGGCTGTTTTTTTTTTTTTTTTTAATACAGACAAATAGAAATATCTTCGGTGGATAAAAGATTTCATATCTTTAAAATGAAGTCGATAATAGAATGAACTTTCTAACAAGAAGGTTAAAGTCTATCTCATTTAACATTTGAAAACACGAACAAAAACTCTGTATACACGTATATCTTTCAATTACCTTCAATTTGCTGATTATGAGATCAAAAAAGGATTATGAGGCGGTTTATGAATTGGATATATGATACCTCTTTCGCGTCTTGTTATTTGTATCAAGTTTCGTTACAATTTAAGGAAATACTAAGTTACAAAACACTCCGTTTGACATCGCTTGAGAGATATTGAAATTCTAGAATTTACCAAAAACATTAGTAGGAGTCTGATATGTTCTGTTTTCATAATTTATTTGGGACCATTATAATTTAGTAAAAAGTCCACCCAAGGGCCAAAGTGATGAAAAAACTATTGACATTGGCGGAGACGGCACAGTGGATCCAAACGAATTTTTGTTGTAAAAATCATTACTTTTGAACGCAAACTACATTTTTTTATATAGGAAATTTCTAAGGCTATATGAATTTTAAATTGGTATACATGGAGTTGGTATATAGGGAGTTTCTGAATGTTCCGTTGAAGTAAGATTTTTTGGAAAATAAAAGAATTAACAGAAAAGGAACACCATGGTAAAAGCTACTGCTTCACAGTAAAATTTTTTTGTAGATTTATGTACATATCTAAATATGATATTAATTGTACACCAAACATTTTTGTTCGTACTGAATTTTAAAAGCTATTCAGATTTATTGTGGGTTTCACGTGAACAAAATTCCACTCGGAAAATTTACATTTTGGGGCACCAGTACCCTCTGTTTTTCTTTCGTTCGTTCTTTCTTAAGTGATAATTAAAGTTACATTTTAATAACCAAGTACATTTTATTCTAAATGTAAATATGTACTTACAAAAAAAGGCGAATTTTTTGGGTGAAACTTACAATAGGCGAAAAGTGAAATATCAATTTTTCCGGATGGAATGTTGTTCGCGTGAAAGTTGAAACTCACAATAGGGCTGAATATATTTTTTTTCATTTTGTGGTGGGTCACTATATCTAAAGACAATGTAGGACAAAAGTAAGCGGACAAACATTTTAGTAGAATTTATTTTAATTATTTAAATATTTAGCGTTTTAAATTTGACTTCAGACTTTTTTGGTCACACTTCTTTCTATGCAAATAAAAAACATTTATTTCATACTTTTTCCCCAGGTTTATTTTTCCAAATTCCTCTGGGGTTAATATGAGGTATTAATAATTGTTTATAAAAAAATTATTTTAAAAATAATTAAAATTTTACAAATTAATTTTCATCAAAAAATTTATCTTACAAATTAATTTTCACCAACAAAATCGATGTACGAAAATATGAACATCTCATATTTAATAAACAACCCCCAGATTGAAAACCACCCGTCTAAAAAAAACACCCTTTACTTATTCATGACTATGTAGCAGAGTTGGGTGGTAATATTACATTTTGTAATTGATTACAGGGTCGATTACAATTACATGTCATCAGTAATTTCAATTACAATTACATGTTATTAATTTTAATGTAATTGAACAAAAAAAAGTAATTGAAAAACTGTAATGATTACATTTTTTGTAATCATTACACACAAATGTAATTGATTGCACAAAATTTCAATTACACTTTACAAGATGTGAAGAAAAAATCTTTCCGTACCATTTATTAAGCTCATGTAAAATGAAGGTGAATGGACACACATTAGGCGCGTCTCACCAACTAAAATCTCACTGAGCGCTCAATGTCAAGTCGATGGAGGCGGAATGCTTTGGTGGGACAAGATTCTCCGTTGAATTGTATAAAAACATGTGTTAAAATTTTCGTACTGAAATTCTGGAAACAAATTTCAACTTTGCTTAAAATATTTAAATTTAAAAGCACAAAACTTTATCAAATGAATGAAAAATAAAAGCAAATTCAATTTATTTTCATTTTTATTAACATTCCACCTTTATTTTTAATTTTAAATCGACTTTAGTATTTGCACATCAGCGAGAAATTACAATTTGCCTGTCAAATGAACAGCTGTTTAAGCAGAGAAAGAACATGAGAAATGAATCCAAAAAATTTTCGTCTCAGTAATCTCCTCAAAAAATCTCAGTGCTCAGGTGAGATTTTTTGTCCCACTTAAAAAATCTCTGAGCGCTCAGAGATTTTATTTGGTGAGACGCGCCTATTATTGATAGTTAGAAAGGTTTTCTCCACCAGATGTGAATAAACTAAAAATCATGCTCGGACAGTTTTTGATTTTTATATTTTTTTAATTTTTATAGTCTAGGAGCTAGGCAACGTTTTCGAGAAGTCATTTAAGTATGGCTGGCTTTTTCATATATGTTCGCTCTTACTCCTTAGGCTTGCGTAAGCGTAAGGGTTGTCTGGCTGGTAGGAGGTGTTGCGTTGTTAACCATTTTGAAAAAGTGTGTTGAAAAACATAAATGCAATTTTATCAGCGGCTTGTTACCTAAAAATAGAAATGTTTCCCCCGCGCTATAGCTTTATTTAAGGCTGAACATTAATTCTTCAATTTTCGTTTTAAACAAAGTTGTTTATATATACATTTTTTGAAAAAAAAAATGTTCAAACTTATAATTTCGAGAAAAAACAGATATTTTTCAAAATTGTTTGCTATTAAAAACAATTTTGTTCTAAGAATTCAAATCTCTTAACAGCAGATTTTTGCAATAATCAGAGGAATTAATATTATAGCAAAAGATAAATTTTTGCTTTATCTGAAAAGTTAAGTTCTATATGAGGTTTACTAACCATGGAAAAATCGGCAAAATCGAAAATAGAAATTCTTACTTAACATTGTGTTATTAAATGTCTTAACTTTTGAGAAAATATAAAATAACAATAGCTACTTTAACTTATAATGTTTTGTTTTTGGACGGATTTGAACAAAAAATTATGTAAAGTCTTATATAAAGTCCACCAGAAAAAATTTGTACGATTCGGCTGTGCATTTTAATTTGTAAAATAAACAAAAACATGTTTTAATTCCTTAAATTATTTCTAAACCCACATAAACATATCAACAATTGATACCTGTCGTGTCTCCAGGAACTAATGCCCGGATATTTCAAAGAAAAAAAATGAATATTTACTCAAGCTAAACTAGCCTCAACTGTCGTTTGAAATTCTAGAGGGTGATGAAGATTAAGAAGAGGGCTTATTTCACTGCCTCCGTGAATGTCCCAATCCCAACCTAGCTAGAACTAGAAAGTCAGCCCTCGGAGAATACTTTTTCAACGAACTGGGCCACCGACGCGGCGCATATCTCGTTTTTGGCACTTAAAAACATGCTCAAATTCACTCAGAATTGAGGATGTGTCAGTTAGGCATCCCATATCTAAGCTTTCACTAATCAATTTCCTGGGAGCACAATGGATCCCTTGAGATCCGAGCTGATGCGTCGTCCTTCTCGTATCATCACCCCTTTTAACCTAACCTTACCTAACATAATCATATACTACACTGCGTTTTTTCCCACATAATTACGTATGTGAGAATTACATTGCGGTTGAGAAAATCATATAAATGAAAAACAAAAAACATAATGTTAACTTGAGTGAGGTTATTTGATGTAGTCACTGGATGATTGTTATGAAGTTTAATTGCAAATAGAATGCGTTCATATTAATAGAAATATTTTGTTCTAAATATGGCTATTTATGGTACAATTTAACTACTACAGGTGGTGATTTAATCGAATTTTTTTTTTGTTCAGAGGCTATAAGCTTATATTATTATTACTATTATATGAATTAAATTGATATAAACTTTTTCTTGATCAATTAAAACATGTAGTATATGAAAGTTTGAGATCGACACACTAAGCAATAGACCTACATACCTGTTTTATCAATTATGTAATTCTCAATATCGAGGACAAATATTTAATTATAATTGAAAATATTTTTTGAATTATAGATACAAAATGTAGATTCAAACCTTAAGGCTTTATGTATTTTTTAGACACGTTTGTGAAGTAGGTGATCATAATAATTTTTACTTAGACCAATGGAATCACGACGGAAAATTGCGCTTTTTGCGAATTTTGTATTCAATTCTATTCCGGATTTAGCCGTTCATCATATGGTGGGTGTAACCCACCAGCAGTTTCCTGCTTACTTCACTGGGAAGTTAGCATGACATATCCTTTTCGCAGCCAAAGTGCTAGCTACAAATTTGTAATAAAGCTTCAAGTTTTGTATACACTTTAAAAAAACACTCAATCAAGTAAATTGAAAAATTAATTTTGCACGGTACTATGCTAACTTTCTGTGAAGTTAGCATTTTTTAAGAAACATCAGAGTTAGCTAGAAATTTGCAGTCCAGAATTTCAAAATTTGGATCTAAACATTTAACCTAAAATACATACAAAACTTTCAGCTATTTAGCTTAAGGACAAATTTCTAGCTAGCTCCGTTGCTGGAAAAAGGGTTGTCATATGCTAACTTCGCCAGTAAAGTGAGTGAAGTAAACAATGCAAAATGAATTTTCTCTGATTTTTTTTTTCTAAAAAAATTATTTAAAAAATTTGAACCTTCATTTTTCTCGAAATGTTAAATAAATTCAAAATTTGGAGCCTTACTCCCAATTTCTATTTTGCTGCATTTTGGAGAAAAGGGCTGCCATGCAGGTAGGTACGTCCCAGTGAAGTCAGCAGTACAGTATGACATTTTTTTTGCGTAAATATTTATACAATTTGGGTAATCCTGTTTTTAAAATGCAAATAAAACTGCAAATTTAGAACCTCATTTAGGATTCATAGCTAGTCTTCAGAGTGAGGTTAGTAGTACGTTGGGTTAAATCCATTCTTTGATAAAGTGCGCAATCCGGACCAGAAATGCATAAAAGATGCAAAGGGACTTGTCGTTTTTCTTTCGGGTCAAGGTATACATTTTTAGGATAGCTTCACAGAGCCAAATAAACAATAACTGTCCCGAATCAATGAAAATTGCCAAGACATTTTTAAACTTTTCGGATTAGTCACATTATAAATATTTTGTATTTAGTGAGTTCAATACAGTACTCATCCCGAACGTTTTACTGCGAATTGCATCGAACGTGGCCACCGAGAAACTGTCAAAGAGATGTAATTTTGGCTACGCGGCTAATTTTAAAATATTAAAAAATCGGAAAAAACAGGTTATTGGCTCAAGGTAATTTCTTCTTTGAGAATAATGCTTTAATGCTTTAAAATTTTCGATATTTTTAAGGGAGCCACACTAATTTTTCTATAAGCTGGAATTATAGCAGCTACCTTAGGGGGCAAAGCCGATCATCCATCAGTCACCTGCAGAGATGCTCATTCTAATATTTTCATTTTTATTTAGAAAGCATTTGCTGTCACTGAGACTTGAACATAGGCGGAGTTTCTTTAGAAGACTCTACACACTACTTAAAGCTTAGTCCTCTAAATTGTAACTTAAGGTCATACGTAGACTGTGGATGCCTCCACCCTATTTTGTTTTAAGTATATTTTTTAAACAGATTGTCACAGTGTTATTAGAAAAATGCACTTTCATACTGTTAAAACGCTTTCTGCATGGTTTTAAAACGTTAACAATATTTTTATTTTAGCTCTGTACGCAAATTTTGACAACATTTCTTTAATCCTTAAAATTTGAATAGTACAGCCAAATTTTGATATTTTTTCTTCAAAACAAAAAGCTCAGCTTATTTGAAACTAAATAATCGGGATATAAAATTGTTCTAAAATTGAAAAAATGAGAATAAGAACGTAAATTCTGATAGGTTTTTGAATAAAATTCCACAAATTTTTCTGAGCAAGACATACGATAAATGGATGAAAAAGTTTATTTTCCATCTTTTAAAAAAGTAAAAAAAAATTAAATCGAAAAAAATGGCAAAATTTTAGACTACTCGTACTATACTCAAAAAGTAGTACCTCGTGGCATGATGGTAAGTGCGTTGGACTGTCATGCCGAAGGTTTGGTTTCGATTCCCAGCCTCTGCCACCTAAGAACAGAAATGTTTTTCCCCAGGTACTGCCTCTTGCGAGGAACTGACAAATCCTCCAAGAGTATACTTGTCATGAATAAGTGCTTTTCATCTAGCCGTTCGGACTCGGCAAAAAATTGTAGGTCCCCTCCATTTCTGCCGCACACAGGAATGGTTGAGAGTTGTAAATCACTTAGGCCCTGGTTCTCCACGAGCTGTTGCGCCACCAAATTTAATTTATTTTGTATACTCAAAAAGAACAAAATAATGGTGTTTTGGCCGTAAAATGTGATTTTGGGGTTAAATTGAAAGTTTCAAGTACACCGCATCTCTTTCAGTTCAAAGTGTTCTACAATTTTTATCAGGTATCGGTTGAAGTATTTTTTCGCTGTCGCACAGTTTTACTTGTTTATAGTTTAATATAATTATTTGTGGCCATTGGGTGCCATAATGCCAAACTCATTTGAAAGTGCCAGGCACATGCACTTAAGTGTCTGTTTCTAAAAAAATGCTACACCACACTTAGTCATTAATCAAATACCAAAACCTGAGTTCCGTAAAAGCTTCCTAGCAGCATATTTCTTTACAGAGTCTTAATGTCTTCGGTACATGGTAGAAGTCCTTTATTGTGGACTCACATTGGTACCTTCCAACTCTTTTAAAAAAAAAAACTAAGTATAATCGAGAGATACCAATTTAACTTCTTACGAGTACCTCTACTTACTTTGCGAGTTAGACCTTTGCAAATCTGTGGCTATAAAAAACCCAAAATTACATTTTTATCGCACGACAATGGTATATGCGCTCTGAATTCATCAATAAAAGGAGTTGAATAACAAGAAGTAATCATTGTTATTATTTTTTCTTAAATTCAAATTTTAAACAAAAGAGCTGACCTTCGAACTCTTTTTTATATGCTTTCTTAAATACAATTTTAATTTAAAAAATTTGTTCCCATGATTTTTTGTTTGTGACATTTACATACCTTACATATGTACATATGTACTAATTCAGTAATCTTTTCGTCTCATAAGAAGGGGACCTTGTGTCTGATCCGGTAGTTCCGATGTTTTGCTAAGTTGTTTTCGCAGCAAATAAGAAAAAATAAAACATCTCTTTTTTTTATTATTATTTAATTTCTTTTACTTTTTAATTTATTGTGTCGCGATTTTTCATTTACAAAATTATGACGTAAGACACTTCTATCACAATTTAAAAAAAATATTAATATTAACAATAAAATATCATTTCTTTTCAAAGTGTTTTTTGTTTTTTTGTTTTGCAAAAGTTTTACACATTCAATACATAATTATGTTCCCAGTGGTTAACACACTAAATTCCTTCTTATTTGTATACTAATAACAAGTTCGCCATTTTTCATTTTTTTTGTTGCTTTTTTTTGTGTTTAAATAAATATTATTTACATTTCATTACAAATATTTTTATGAGCATTCACGATGGTATTAAAAAAAAAAGAGAGGACTGGTGACAAAAGCGGTCATGAGATGTGAAAATTATTCTATATACGAGTATTCTTTTTAAATATATCTCTCGATCGGATATGCATTTTCAAAACATAAATTATATATAATTAAAAGAACTAATAATTTTGTTTAAGTTAATACATCGATTTTTTTTTTTAAAGAAAAACACATTTCTAAAATTTAAGATTTCCTCGTGTTTCGTTTGGCAATAACTTTCGCATCTCGGCTATTTATCACTTCGGCATGGAATCCAGTTTCCCAATCGGCATAGTATTTAACTGTGCGAACATTTCCATCCGGTTCCACCAAGGAGTATTCACCTTTGACAACATCACCATCACGTTCTTCTTTTTGATGTTTAATATCACCAGTACTGGGGTCGTTAACTCCATACTCAAACGCATATCTTGCGTGATCATTCTGTTTTAAAGAAATGCAAAAATAGAAAATTAGAGAAGTAAACTAGAAAAATCGATCTTACACAAATTAAAAATACAAAAACACAAAAAATTAATTTCAATAATTTTTTAAACATAAATAATAGTGAAAAAAAACTAAAATTGTATTTTAAAATTATATTTATCATTTAAATTAATTTTTAAGAAAACATTGTAGAAAAACTATAAGTAGTAGGATGGTGGAAGTAGCTTCCAACAGATATCTCACCATAATACCTGTGCGAAAAGTATTCAATTACCATGTTTTTTGAAAAACGAAATTTTCAAAGTATACCTACATATTAGTTATTTATAAAACTAAGTAAAGTTTTATCAGTGTTTCTTTTTGCAACCATTTTTTAATAGTTTCTAGGTTTCACCCTAACAAATTGTTTATTATAATATAGTCAGGTGAATCTACGAAAAATATAGGGCTAACCGCAAATAAATTGTAATAAAAGATATTTTTTTGCAGTTTGGTTCAATGACACGTCGTATCACAACGTATATCCAACATTAGCCACAGTCCACCGCCGGGACGCATCACAGTGCGTTTTACGAAAGACTCAATTAATGGCAAGAGGATGTAGGTTGCACCGAAAAAAAAAAATCATTTTAGAGGGGGTCTTATTTCCCCCCGCCTAAGTGGGAGGGTCAATTTTTTAGAAAATTGCCTTTATTAGAAAAAAAAAAAACAAATTTAAAAACCTTTGAAACATGTGCAACATCATGCTATAGTTTTTAAAAAGCTAGAAATCCATTTTTTGATTTTGATTTGATCAAATTAAGTTGTTTAAGTTAATAATTTTTTTATATTAGGGTAAACTGTCCAACAGTGAACCATTTTTTGTTTGACTTGATATAATTTTCAAGCTATTGTCTTAAACTTCTTGGTCATGGCAAATAGGAAATTTAAATTTTTTTCATAAAGCATATCAACCTGGTTCACTGTGTAACAGGGGGGTGTCAACAGTGAACCACTGCGTGTGACACAGTGAACCAACCAGAAAAATATTATCGAAAGTTGCCAAAAATAAAGTTTTATTCTAAACAAATCAAAATGTAGATCCTTAATTGACAAAAAAAGAAGAAATTTATTACTTTTACGAAAACAAAAAAAAAAAAAGCAGTAAAAAGTCATAATAAAAATTATCTTTGGCTACATAATAGAATAGATTCAATTTAGTATTATGTTTAAAAGGAATTAAAACGCGGTTATTTCTAGATTTTTGTTTTCAATTTTTTTCTAATGTCCAGGAAAGCAGAAAACTTAAATGGTTCATTGTTTAATGTGGCTCACTGTTGGACAGTCTACTCTTTAATTAAATATTCAATGCATTTGTCCATTTTGTAGTCAAAAACAAAAACCAAATGGCTCAGGATATAAAAAGAACAAAACCAACCCCAACTGGTAACTTCCCTATGGTATCCTCGGATGGAAGCTAGAGCCCCGATATTATTTTATTTTCAAAAAATCGCCTAATAAAGATCTTCGAAAAAGTTCTTAGATATTCAACATGCAATCAAGTTAATATTAGTAAGAAGAATAAAACTAACCCAAGGCCAATATCATTGGTTGTTCACATGATATTTGAAAAGAAAAAAGTTTTACAATTTTTGGTAAGGTTTATAGTAGTTTTTTCACTGTAAAAACTAGTGTAAAGACTTTAATTAATCCGAAGCCAATGCAATTTTGTGTGATGGCAGGGAAGAAAAAAATGTCAACGATTTTGGTATAATTTGTTGTTGTTTTTTTTTGGCTTAAAATATCTATTTGTCGAATTTTTTTTTGAAAATCCTATACATTACTAATTAACGGATGATTTTTTAAGAGGTTTAGAACTTTAAAAAAAAAAGAACACAAAAAATTCGAAAAAATGAATGAAATATTTATTTGAATCGATAGTTTGAACCTTGCAATTTAATGTTTAAAGATAATTTCATGCAAATGTTGACCGCGGCTGCGTCTCAGGTAGCCCATCCGCTGAGTCCAATTTTGGCATACTCTTTCACACATATCGGCCGGTATCTCACGAATGAATGCATGGATGTTGGCTTCCAGTGCGTCAATCGAAGCGGGCTTGTCCCTATAGACATTAGCCTTGACATACCCCCACAAAAAATAATCTAATGGTGTCAAATCGCACGATCTAGGCGGCCAATTGACCGGCCCGAAACGTGAAATTAACTGTTCACCAAACTCGCCTCGCAATTGCGCCATTGTTTCGCGTGCTGTGTGGCATGTGGCACCGTCTTGTTGAAACCACATATCATGCAAGTCAAGAACTTCCATTTCGGGCAAAAAAAGTTTGTTATCATCGCTCGGTAGCGTTCACCATTGACAGTAACGCTGCGATTCGCATCATCTTTGAAGAAATATGGCCCAATAATGCCGCCGGCCCATAAACCGCACCAAACAGTGGCTTTTTCGGGATGCATTGGTAGCTGTTGCAATGCTTCTGGCTGATCTTCACTCCAAATGCGGCAATTATGCTTATTTACGTACCCATTCAACCAAAAATGAGCCTCATCGCTGAACACAATTTTTCGATAAAAAAGCGGATCCTCGGCCAGCTTTCCAAGAGCCCATTCACCAAAAATTCGGCGTTGTGGTAGGTCGACTGGCTTTAGTTCTTGCACCAGCTGTATCTTAAAAGGCTTTACGCCCAAATCCTTCCGCAAAATTTTCCACGTAGTGCTGTAACAAAGGCCTAACTGCTGGGAACGGCGCCGAATCGACATTTCGCGGTCTTCTGTCACACTAGCTGATACGGCCGCAATATTTTCTTCACTACGCACAGTACGTAAACGTGTTGGTGGTTTAATGTCCAACAAAGTAAATTTGGTGCGAAATTTGGTCACAATCTTCCGAATAGACTGCTCAGAAGGTCGAGAATGCCGACCATAAAATGGAAGCAGCGCGCGATGAACATTTCGAACCGAGCACGAATTTTGATAGTAAAATTCAATAATTTGCAAGCGTTGTTCATTTGTAAGACGATCCATGGTTAATTGCAAACCAAACTGAAGCTGTTTGACAGTGACACAAGGTACTAAACACACGTCAGCTGTCAAAACCAGTGTTGCCAAAACCAAACCAGCTAAAAAATCACCCTTTATAACATAACCTCAATTTTCAAAAAAAAAGTTATTTCTTTTAGCTTTTAGAGAAATTTAAGAATGGGTTATCTGTCTCAAAACTTGACGTGCTAGAGCAATTCTGAGACCATTTGATTTAAATTCAGAGCAATTCAAAAGCCACTAGAAAAGTATATTTTGTTTCATGTATCAAAAACAAATTAAAATTAAAACTTAAATAATCAAAATTTCTCCATGATTGAGAAAAATGAATTTTTAAACAGTTAGCCAAAAGTTAATTTTTTTACTAACATTTGTTCATAAAATTGGATTCAATTAAACGAAAATAACAAACAAAATTCTGAACTTTTGAATAATTACTAACTGGCCAGCTTTGCCACCACTCGGGTAGCCAAAAGTTTTTAAAACAAATAAACAAACCTAAATTTAAAAAAAAACATGACGTGTCCTCAATTAATCGAATTCCGTATAGTGGAGATTCAACTGTATTATTTTTTTAAATTTTATTTATTTTGGAACTAAATTTCATTATTTATTGGTTTGTGTTAATACTTGGTTGATTTTGTTTATCTTGTTTTTAAGTGAAACACATACTTAGAAGGCGTTTCTACATTTTTTTCGCAAGCAGCAAGACCGAATTTTAACAAAACTTCATAAAAACTACAGTTTAAGAACAAGTAAAATAAAAAAAAAATTTAAAAAAAAAACAATTCATACCTAAGTGAAAAAAGAATCAAAAGAGTTTATAACAATATTTGTTATGGAAGGGTGTTTTTTTTTTAAAGGGAGAGGAGGAAAGTTGTGGTATATAAAACAGAAAACTTAACTTTGGAACTACCAATGACACAAATGTTTTAAAGGCAGTTTTGAATGCCGAATCAAATGACATCATAACCAAATCGATGCGTATGGTCTCCGTGAAAAAAAGTTATTGTAATTTTTATGCAAAGTTGACTATCTTTTAATATGTTAAATATTACGCAAAAACCAATTGAAAATTATGGTTTTTTATTAAACTTAGCAGAAATGGGTCATTTAATCATAAATAGTAATAATTAGAAAAATCTACTAAAATAACTTTGGTGTAAGGGTGTTTTTTTGGGGTTTGTTGTAGTGAAATTTAATTATCTTGTCTATCTCTATGATTAATATGATTTATTTATTGTTATAAAAAATTCATAACATATTACTATTCATATTCAGGGCCAGTCCAAGGCCAAATCCCACTTCGTGCAAGTCCTAAATTTTGAACATTATTTTCGTTTCTTGTCACAAACGACAAACTATTCCCACATTAGTTTATGTATCATTTTGAAGGCAGCTGTGTGATTGTCTCAGAATTATATTTTTATAATTGTCGTTAAAAATAGGAAATTTGTAAAGGAGAATTCAAAAATGTGGTCCAAATTTTTACCACGAACGTAACCTATGTAGTTGAATAATCCGATTGATATGAGATTAATTGAGAAAAAATCGTATAAGAACTAATTTTAATTGGTTCATTTGTTATGAGTGTTTCGGACTGAAATGGTGATTTCATGAAAAGGATTGTGAAGCGTGTACTTGTCCGATCAAATTGATTAAGGTACCTATGGACAGAAAACTTGTTTTCTAGGACATCATTGGAAAACAAATTTAATATTGTGCTCTACTATTTGGTAAAAGCTTTACGACGAAAAACGAAAATATGACGCATATGGCTGTTTTGCAAAGAGAATGTAGTTTACACTATAGCATTTTTTCCAAAAAAAATGTTAGTAACATAAAATTCCATATTTTCATTAGGGCACTTTTTATTGAAGAACACTTTTGATTTTGTACCTAGTAAAAATTTTAATAATAAGGGTATTCAAGCAACGATGTAAACTTTTCGACGTAGTAACTTTTTTTAGATTACGATGCATGTTTCATGAACATCGTTTTGAAACGGCTTGCGTAAACATCGTAAGCTGTTTGTTAAACGTCAACTTAAAAGTTACTTTCATGCAATTTTGTTTTCCATTTTTATTATTTTTCTTTTAATTGTATCTTTCCTCAGCCATTATGATTGAAATGTTTCTAGTTTTGATGTTTTAATTTTATTTCTTTTTCATTCAGAAAAATTTAAAAGTTTACCATTTTAATGACAATTTTTTTTTAGTGATATAAATTGAATTCATTATTCATGATTTTTATTAATTATTATATAATCATAATTGATATTAAAATTTTTAATTCTTAAAAGGCACTTTTTGACTAAAAATTCATGAAAATTTGGAAGATAAAAATGAGTTACTTTTACAAAATGTTTTTTTTTCTATTAAAATAATACATGTGACCAATTAGTAAAAATAAAAAAATTTTAGAACAAAGTTTCTAATAAAAGTGAAAAAAAACTGGTCTTATAAAGGGTGTTTTTTTTCTGACGTGTGGTTTTTATTCTGGCAATACTTTCTTCGGAGTTGGCGCCTCACCAAAAATGTCCTTCAATAAATTGATTGTTTCGTAATTAATTTGAACGATTTGCAAACGTTGTTGAGGATTAAGTCTATTTATTATGAAATGGCAAACCAAACTGAGCATAAATCAAGAGTGACAGATGTCAAAAAAGACCAACTTCAAAAAAAGTGTTGCCAGATTGAAAACCACACGTCTAAAAAAACACCCTTTATATGCAAACAAAGTTGGTAAATGACTGGTTTTGGTAGCTTCGAAACACTCTTAATGAAAGTATTACTCATTTTCGTATTCAATAGATACAAGAATGCATGGATTCGGTGGATAAAACCTAGTTTACAGTTCCCTTGCGCAAAAAAAAGCTATGCAAATATTTACGCATTTTAAAAACTATTGAGGTGAAATAAGAAATTATTTTTTGCATGATTGGTTGACAGTTTCAAGCAAAAAGAAAAACCATTGCTGTCAAGGAATATCACGCAAAACTATGGACCAGAAATTGTTTTGCATGCGAAAAAAATGTAGGGAATAAAATCGAATTTGTTTGATGGTCGGTTTACACTTTCAAAAAAAAAAATTATATTCACCTCAAGGCATTATTGCATGCCAATGGTTTTTGAATCCAATAAAATTTGATTTGCAATTGATTTTAGGCTTAAGGTGTGCTCAGTAAAATACACGACTAGGTCAAATGTTCTTGCTCTTGTGTTCAAGGTGCTGAGGGTTTAAGAAATTTATATGTAAAGACACGGAAATTATGAAAGAAAAAATGTTTCAAAGCGTGAAATAAAAAATTTAATTTAGCTAAAAGATTTCGTTAAGAGTTAGAGATAAAAAAAAGAACGCCATCTTAGTTCTTTAATGAGTATGATTGTATGGACAGCAAAATTTAAATCGTTGGAGCGGTTTTTTTAAACAGTAATTTTTTAAACATTTTTAAGGAAAGCTTTTAGTTTGGAAATCTTAAGTATTTATTTATGTGCTTATAAAAATAAAATTTGAAACAAATTTATCAATATGTTTTTTGAAATGTATCGAATTTTCAAAAAAAAAAAAAAATTGAAGCTTTTTTTAAAAATTCAAAAACTTTTTTTTTAACTTTGACATGCCATATTATTTAATCTTATCTGAAATTTGTATATAAGAAAATTATCTAAGACCCGTTTAGCCGATAGTGAGAAAATTTAAAATAAAAAACTTGTTCTATGACAGGTGCCATTAATAGTTGCTAAGTGCAATATTGTATATTGTTTTGTAGTAGATCGTATTAATTTCAGTATACGGACAAAGTTTAATCACAATCGTAAAATTGTTTTTTTGAAAAAAAAAAAATTAATATATTCCTTTCCGGTTCTTTAACTTTTGTATGAAAGGTACCGTTAATTTTACAAATATGTAAAATTTTAACTACAAATATTTTTGAGAGTACTAAAAAACCCTTAAGTAGTTTCAAAAAAATCGATCATATCGTTTTCGAAATATTTGATTTTCCATACAAATATTTATAATTTTTGGAAGCATCTGTATACAAAAATTTATGAAATTAGTCATACCTTTTTGAAGAAAATCGAAAATGAAAAAAAATGGTTCTTTGGGTGGTGCCATTAATAAACATTTTTTGAAAAATGGTTTCCACCTAAAGGAATCCTCTACTAAAAGTAATTTATTGATTTTCTTAAAGAAAAGTTGTCGAGCCGTTTTTTGAGAAAAATATGATTATGTAAAATTGAAAAAAGAAAATGTATGGCAGGTACCTTTATTTTTGATTAAAAAAACTTGCTCTTCTGGGGTTCAAGGCTACGGATACGCATACATATTTGAAAAAGTGAAAAAGAGTATAACAAATACATTTTCTGTTCTTTTTGTTCAAATTTTGGATTGCTATATTTTTTCTGCCAGTGGAAAAAACATACGAGTATATATGCGAAGTTTCAACAAAATTAGTAGAGTCGAAATAGAATTTGAGACATTTTAAAAGTATAAAAAATAATCAGCCTTATTGTGAGTTTCACCTGGAAAATATTTCACCCGAAAAAATGTATTCCCCCGGAATTTGAAAAGCTATAATGAGTTTCGGTCAAACTTCCGATGGCCCAAAATAATCAAAAAAAAACTTGCGCAAAGGGTACCAGTACCCTCTGTTTTTCTTTTGTTCACCCTCACAAAATATGCGACAGTTTAGGCTATCAATTACGATACAATTCGCCTGAAATAAGTACTCACAAAAAGGAGGATTTTCATTTTCCGGGTGAAACTCACAACAGGCGAAAAGTGAAGTGTTAATTTTCCGGGTGGAATTTTGTTCACGCGAAACTAACAATAAGGCTGAATAGTTATAAATTATAATATGTAGGTATAATAATAACTTATAAAACAAATAAAAAAAACTTAAAATCATTCCTTGCTATTTTTCATGCTTAGTCACGCTATAAAGCCTTGAACTACAACAGCAAATTCGTGTGATTTAGTCATGAATTATACTTATTTAACTTTAAATATTTAAAGCTTCTATGCATGATTTTAATCAAGATTATTTAATAGCTTGTAAGTACATAAATATAAAATATTAGTTTGGTGATCTAATTTGCATGCATATACTGAAAGTGAATAAAATCGACTCAGATGTTCACCTTGTTTAGATATTCCATTGATAAGTTACCTCCTGTTACCCCAGGTATCAAGCTAACCTTACACAATCTCAATTTGTCAACTTCTCTGACAGAAGTATTTACAAAATAAAAAAAAATTACAGATTAAGAACATATGCTTATTGAATCTTAGACAAGGTGAACCAAAAAAAGGAGGATTTGTCACTTCCCCGGTAAAAGCAGTACGCCTGATAAATCATTTTTTCTATTAAGGCGTAGACTAGAAATCAATCGTGCCTTAAAATAGCTTCAAAATTTAAACGGCAATCGGGTTATTTAAAGTTTTGAATTCTAAATTAGAATACGAGTACATAATGTATTGTACATAACATACATTATGTATCTTAAACAAAGCAATTCTGAGGTTAGGTTTGAATTCATTAAAGTCAAACTTTAATTATCGCCTGATTTCTTTGGCAGAGGTACATACCAACTACCATTGACTCCACTTAACTGAAACACCATAATCTCAGAACCTATTTTTAAGTTAGAGGGAGTTCTCAGTTAACCGAACTTCGGATAACTGAAACTTGTTTCAAATAATCGGAATTCTATGAAAATAGAATAAATTTTATTCAGCCTAAAAATTTTAGTTTGTTATCCACAATATTGCTTCAGCTACGAGTATTAATGCTCACATTTTTTGAGAAAAGGCCAAAAATAAATTTGTATATTTCAAAGAATCAACTGACTTCAGGGCCACACGAGAAGAAAAGATGTTTTGAATTCAAAATTTGACATTTCAAATTCAAAGGTTGTATTTGATGAAACATTTTGTGGCCGCGTTCAGCGTTAGCTGGTTTGCTTTATCCGAAGCTTTTATTTAAGTGGAGTTCAGTTATGCGATGTAGTTTGTGCTCTGAAATTAATTTCTTTTTTCACACAGCCGATGTTTTCTTAAATGTTTTGTTAAAATGCTTATATTAAAGGAGATTTTAAGGTGAGAGAGATTTTACGAAGATAAATTCACAAGAACTTTTTTTGGCTTCAGTGACTTCGAAACAATTTCTTTCAACGGAACGCACTTTCAACTTTGCAATGAAAATATTATTACGGAAAACTTAAATTCAAGGTTATTGAGGAAGTTCAAGGTCATCATTTTACTTGAATTCATTTTTTTTTCGGAGATAAATCTTAATCAAATAAAATATTTATATTTCTGTACAAACCCTCGAATTGGTACAAATACATCAATAATTCTAGAATCTATATTAGGCACGTTTTATTGTATATTTATAGCTAGCACAGCAATGCGAGTACCAATAAAACGGTATAATCACTTTTATACTCAACCCTATTCCAGCGCCATATAAGTGTAAACTTAACGAAACTTTATCTCAACTTTTTTATCCACTTTTTTACTGACTTATCTATCTACACTTTTGGGTTTGTTGTTGTTTGCCATTGGAAATTTTATTGTGCTAGCAATAACTTTTTCATTTAAACACGGCTATTGAGAAAAGTCTAAAATATCCTTATTTATATTCCACATTTCGGACTCACGGTGCTCTTTGCACAAACATCACGCACTTTCCTTTCCCATGTTCCAGTACCATCGAAGCAATATTAAAGTAATAATGTTTTGTGGATTTTTACTTTCAAATAAGTTCATTTAATGAACATGACATAATGGAGCAAAGCTTATTGTTGTTGATTTTTATATTGAGATAAACGCTTTAGAAATTAACCAAAAATAACGATTTAAAATTTTCCGTATATACGAACTTACGAAAACTCTTAAAAAGTTACTTTTGGTTAAGGTTCTTATTATTAATTAATTAATTAATAAATTAATTAATTCTGTCTGTCTATCTGTTCATCTAAAGCCTAAACGGCCCGATGGATTTTGTTCAAACTTGTTACATAGTGGATTTTGGTGATTATGCTCACACATTTGTATAATTTTTTTTTTGGAAGCAAAAATAACGGTACCTGCCATCAAATTTTTTAAACAATTTTACATAATCGTATTTTTCTCAAAAAACGGCTCGATAACTTTTAAAAAAATTATAAATTTCTTTTAGTAAAAACTTCCTTTGGGTGGAGAACCATTTTTTTTCAAAAAATGATTATTAATGGTACCTCTCAGAGATCCTTTTTTTAAATTTTCGATTTTCTTCAAAACAGTATAACTGATTTCAATAATTTGTTTAGCCAGAACCTTTGAAAAACTGTAAATATTTTCGAGTACTTAAACTTAAAAAAATATTTTTTTGGATTTAAAAAAAATTTATATTTGTTTTTTGAAAATCAAATATTTCGAAAACGATCGATTGATCGATCATCGATTTTTTTTTAAACTCGATACTTAAGAGTTTTTTAGTACTCTCTGAAATACTCGTATTTTTAGAAAAAATAACTACATCTTCCATACAAAAGTTAAAAAACCGGAAAGGAAAAATTTTTAAATTAGATTAAATAGTATTTTCTTAGTACAACAAAAAATTTGTGATACGAACAGAAGTGCTAGTGGAATGCTTAAGAAAATTAATAAATCAAACATTTTTACCAACTTTCGTCAACGTTCCAGTTTCGAGAGAAAAAAATACCCTTCCACTATAAATATTTTTGTAGACTTTTTTAATTCTTATTACTTTAAGACAAACTTAATATGTGGACCAAGTTTCATCACTATGCTGTTAGAATTTGATAGTATTTTACTTGTTTAACTAAGAATTCAGTCATCATTTACGAAAAAAGACTATAAATAACATTTTTTTAAGGGGGTTATATCGAGTTCATTTTGATTTAATTAGATTGGACATTAAAAAATATCCTTAAATCATGTGTCGTATGCTTAGATTAGACCGAGATAAATATTTGAGTATATTTAACTTTCATATCCCCATCCAGCACCTTGAAAGTGACTTTTTATAAAACCAATGTAGGTATTTCTATTAACTTTGAATACAATGTAGTAGATGGCAAAATTCTGTGTCGACTCCAATCCTTCAATTTTAATGATATACATATTTTTCTTACTATTTTTTTTGGGTTTGCATTTTCCTTCTACCATCTTCATGGAAGGTGAGGATGAAAGGGAGAAAACCAATAAAGTGGTCCCATGGACAATGATGCTGAATCAAACAAGAGTTCTCTGGTCATCATCCGAACCTAGTTCTCGATTTATAAGCCAGTGTAAAAAATACGTGGAACCCTTTTATCGTTCTTTTGACAGTGTTACCACCTTGGCAACACTTCTTAAAAGTTAGGTAAAGACATGAACTATTAGTATGCCTAGGCGCAACTCGTAAGGACAAAATAACAGTTATGCCCATGTCGTGCACTAACACCCCTACTAAATAGCATACTTGATTTTCGCTTCTTCCTATAATATCAACAGTTTTTGAAAGAATACTACTCCTGCGCCTGCAGCCGATAATAGAAGAGAAGCAATTAATATGGATTTAGAAGCAAGCATTCGACAATTGATCAAGTGCATAGAATTACTGACGTAATTGAGAGAGCTCTTAAAGAAAAGAAAATCAGTGCGACAGTCTTTTTGGACGTGTCGCAGGCGTTTGACACGAAGGCCATGTAAGACAAGTTCTACCTGAAAGACTTAAAACATTCTAAACGAATATCTAGATAACAGTCTTTTTCATGTAAGACACGGAAATGAATATTCTAAGTTCAAGGAAATAGTGGCTGGGGTACCACAAGGAAGTGTATTAGGTCCAGTTCTGTACCTTTTATTTACACGCGATAAACCTCAAACAGATGACACTATCGTAGCCACGTTTGCTGATGATACTGCAATACTAGCAGTAGGCAAAACGATTAGCGAAGCTACAATTAAATTACAAAATGCTCTTAATAATGTTAATGAGTGGACGAAAACATGGCGAATAGCGCTCAATGAACAAAAGTCAGTCCACGTGGACTTTACGTATACAAAAATAAATAGATTACCCGTCTTTCTTCATTTGCAAATGAGGCAAAGTATCTGGGAATAACTCTAGACGCGAAATTAAAGTGGAAGCCGCACGTAAAAAAGAAATACGAAGAACTAAAAAGTAAATTTAGAGATATGAACTGGTTACTCGGTAAATATTCAAAGCTTAGTATTGAAAATAAATTGATTTTATACCGACAGATGATTAAACCTGTTTGGACTTATGGTATACAACTTTGGGGTTGTACCTGCGATTCAAACTTAAATAACTTACAAACGTTTGAAAATAAATTGCTAAGGTCATTTGTAAATGCTCCGTGGTATATAAGAAACGAAGATCTTCACAGGGATCTCGGGATTCCTACGGTGCGGGATGAAATAACAAGTTTCGCGCGAAAACATAGAAATCGACTATTAGAACACGCTAATTCAACGATTATTGACATTCTTGACGAGTCGAATTTAGTACGCCGTCTGCGAAGAACAAAACCCTCCGACTTGGCGCGGTGAACAGAAAACCGCTTTAAAATCGCGGATTAAGCAGGAACTTTCACCGGAAAGTAACCTGCAACACGTTACTTAACTTCGTTAAAAATAAATTGCTAGATAAGTTTCAACTTAGTTGCAATCGGGAAGTCGAGGTGGTTTTAGTGTAGTAAGAATCTCACACTTCTATGAGCACGCGTTTTTCGGTCCTCATAGAGCCTTATGCAGGTTTTGCACCTATCCACGGAAAAAAAAACTTGATTTTGAGCTCTAAAGTATAAGCTTCTTCTTATACAATTTTTTAAATGCTTTTTATATGGTTTAAATATTTTTTCTATAATAACTTGCAGTTCTTAAGTTCCAAGCAACTTGATTATAAGAGCAAGTACGTGCGATCCAGTCGTGTATCTTATTTTACCTAAAACCATACTTGCTCTATTGACCAATTTAAAAAAATAATAAAAACTGGTAGAACCGCTAGTAAGAAGATCGAAAATATAAGCGTCAGCCACCATCTGGGAAAACACGTTTTATCAATTGTCAAATATCTCTTAAAAGACAAAAATATTTGTACGATTTTATGTTTTAAATCAAGTTGCTTAAGGGTTGTTTTCGAGAAACTTAATTTTAAAGTCAATATTTTTGAAAAATTATGATTTTTTATCAAGTTGATTAAAAAAAAAAACAAAGCTAAGCACCATTGTTCTTTTTAATATTTAATGATGATCTTATCAATCTTTAGTGAAATACTAAACACAAGTTGTACAAATCTTTCTAAGTTTTTTAGAAATAAGAATACGTAGTACTTTTTTTTGCCATATAAACATGTCAAAACAAAAAAAGAAATGGGAAAAAAGACCTTTTGTTTTTATTTACATAATTTATTTAAAAAATAAAAAAGGTTTTTATTTCAGGCTTTCAGCATTTGACTAAGAAGACTTGAAATATATGAATAAAATATCAGCCTTCAAAAATATTTTCGAACGATTCACGGTTCACGAGATAATTCATAAAACGTGTTTTCAAGATGGCACTCGCACCCCCTCTCTCACAAACTTAGACATTCGGGAGACTACCCTGAACATATTCCATCAAGAAAATCAGTTCAGTACACAATTCCAGGGAAAAAGTACCTGACTCATTTGATACAAGACCAGCATAGCTCAAAATTATTAATTGTTTCGAGATAAATACGATTTAATTGAAAATATCGTCTTCTTTAAAACATATGGAAAATCAAATCTTACATATTAGAAATTGAGTACAGATATTGATGAATGATGTACTTATTAGATTACAAAAAGAAAGCAAGAAGCATCTTAGTCACAATGACATAGGTACTAAGTTCAATACAGTTCATTTTTGAGCTGTGACTTATGTCGGTCTTTTAACAAATGGGTGACAAAAATATTGGCAGCTTACTAAAATGTCATTATTTAGACCACGAAAAAAGGATTTCAGAATCTGACCGAAAAGTGAATATTAAAAAAAACACTCTCGCTACAGATTCGGAAATTGCACAGCAAATAACCATTTGAATAGCTACAAATTTAGGGAAAACTAATTTTAAAAAATATATCATCTCTAGATTTATCAGCGAAATCAGTCTTAATTCAGCAGATACGATCTTATTTAATCTAAATGGTCGGAGAGAAAAGTTATGTCCTTGTACCTACTAAAAATATTCAGCAGGAAATTTAAATTTCAATAACGGAATTATATATTCGGTTGACAGTTCTTGCAAAAATGATCACTTTTTTTCAATGTTGTTATATTTCTATTTCACCGTTAACTTTTATCAAGAGCCTCCTTTGAAGCTTTTGTAACTTCCCTAAGACGATTTATTTTTGGTAAAAAGTATATTTAAATATATGTTTAATATATTTTGAATGTATACTCACGTAATATTCTAAATGTTTGGAAGTAACTGGCTTGACAACTGCAGTGGGTACTGCTTTCACATATGCCGCAGGTGCAGCAGCGTAAGTTGCTACTGAAGGTGCTCCAAGGGCATATCTAAAGAAAGGCCGGCCATAAGCATCTGCTCCATGCACACCTGCTCCATGTGCACCAACTCCTAATGCACCAACTCCCAATGCACCAACTCCCAAGCCTCCAACTCCTATTGCACCAACTTTTAGCCCACCAACTCCTAATGCACCACCTCTCAAAGCATGCCCAAGGCCTGTGCCACTCCTTCCAGCAGCTTGCGCTAAGGCCCCATGATATGTAATCGATGGAGAAACTGAAGAATGTCCCAAACTAATAGCACCATATTTTCCCACCGAACCACCTGCAAGCCCAATTCCAATACCACCTATTGGACCTCCATGAATTGCACCAAAAGCTGGCCCGGATGGATATGCTGCAATTTTGCCTACAGCAATTCCTGGTGAAACAAGCTTGCCAATACCACCACTTCCATGGTACGAAACAGAGCCGGGAGCTCTATAGCCTGCTACTTTTCCTACCGCCAAACCAGACTGATAAACAGCAGGCCCTGCGACTGTACCTATGGCACCTATGCTACCAAGAGAACCTGCAATACCATGTCCGGTGGAATATGTATATCCAGCTGATTTAGAGATTGCACCTCCTGATTGAATAATCCCGATGCCAGCGCCTCCTTTAGAGATTGCAGTTGAATAGCCAGCAATTCCAGGTCCAGTTGAATAGGAAGAAATACCTGGTGACACAACTTTCGATACAATAGGTCCAGTTGAATAGGAAGCAATTCCTGGTGACGAATATGCTGCAATCTTTGTTACCGCTGGTCCTGTTGAGTAGGAGGCTATGCCAGGTGATGAATATGAAGCAATCTTGGACACAACGGGTCCCGCTGAGTAAGCCGATATCGCCGGTGACGAATACGTTGCAATTTTACTCACAGCTGGTCCCCCATAAGCTTGTGATCTCAATGGAGCAGATATATACTGCGATGATACTGCATTTGCTCCAGAATATGCTGCAGGTCCCGATGAATAAGTTGCAATTTTTCCAAGCGATGCACCAGAATAGGAAGCTGAATGGCCCGCAGATGATAGATATTGAGTAGCTACGAGAGGAGTAGTTGCAATTTTGGAGATTGCTGGGGCACTATAGGCAACTTTAGCTGGGGCAGATATATATTGCGATGAAACTGCGTTTCCTGATGAATACGATACAGACGCTGCTGGATATGATCCCAACTTTGTAATCGCTGGAGCTGCATATGCGATTTTGGCAACAGCCGGTGCACCATAGGCAATCTTTGCAGGTGCTGAAATGTACTGGGATGATACTGCAGGTGCTGAGGAATATGTTGCAACCTTTGCCAAAGCTGGACCAGCGGCATATCCGATTTTCGCTCCTGATGAAACGTACTGAGTTGCTCCTGCGGGTGCAGCATATGATGCCACAGCTGGAGCAGCGTAGGCAATCTTAGCAGGTCCTGAGATGTATTGGGATGATACTACAGGTGCAGAGGAGTATGTTGAAACCTTTGCTAAAGCTGGACCAGCAGCATATCCGATTTTTGCTCCTGATGAAATGTATTGAGTTCCTACTGCAGGAGCAGAATAGGCAATCTTAGCAGGTGCTGAAATGTACTGGGACGATACTGCAGGTGCTGATGAATATGTTGCAACCTTTGCCAAAGCTGGACCAGCAGAGTATCCAATTTTAGCTCCCGATGAAATGTATTGAGTTGCCACTGCAGGCGCATTATACGATGCAACAGCTGGGGCAGCATAGGCTATTTTGCCTGGAGCCGAAACGTACTGAGCGGATGCGGCATGCCCTGATAAATAAGAAGTTGCTGGGGACGAGTACGTTGCAATCTTAGCTATACCTGGAGCTGCATATCCAATTTTCGATGGTGCTGATATATACTGGGAAGATACTGCATGTCCTGAAGAATATCCAACAGATGGTGCTGCATAGCCAATTTTAGCAGGTGCTGTAACGTACTGAGTTGAAATCTTTGCCACTGCAGGGGCAGCATAGGCTATTTTTGCTGGAGCGGAGATATATTGGGCTGCTGCAGCATGTCCTGCTGTCAAAACAGGTGCTGGTAATGCATAAGATGCTATTTTTGATATACCAGGAGCAGCATAACCAATCTTCGAAGGAGCTGATATATATTGTGATGAAACTGCATGTCCTGAAGAATAACCAACTGATGGAGCAGCAGCGTAAGCTACTTTTGCTGGTGCCGGGACATACTGGGCAGAAATGGCTGGAGCTGCATATGCTAATTTAGCGGGTGCTGATATATATTGACTGGATGTTGCATGCCCTATTCCCGCTGAATAGGCTAAGGCTGGAGCTGCATATGAAGCAACCTTTGCTACTGCCGGGGCAGAGTAAGTTGCGATTTTTGCAGGAGCTGAAATGTACTGATTAGAAACTGCTCCCCCTGTGGAGTAAGCTAATGCTGGAGCTGCATATTTTCCAAGAGCTGGGACGGAGTAAGGAAGTTTTGAGCCTCCGGTTAAATATGAAGAAGACACCGCTGGAGCATAAGAATATGATGGAGCTTGAGCATACTTTGCAACAATAGGCTGTGCTGCATATGAATAAGAAGCTGGACTTGAATATGTAGAGGCCTTAAGAACTGCAGGTGCTGAATATGAGACTGCCGGCGCGTACGCTGAAACAGCTAATTTTGATCCTCCTGAGATATACTGGTGGGAAACATCGCCTGCAGAAGAGTAAGCTATTTTACCAATGGCCGGTGCCGAGTAGGAGTAGCCTGGTGAAGAATATGTAGCCACCTTGGAAATTGCGGGTCCTGTTTGTGAATAGGAGTAGCCAGGTGATGAATAAGTTGCTATTTTGGAAACCGCCGGGGAAGCACTTCCGAATGAGTATCCCGGTGAAGTGTATGTGGCAACTTTTGTAAGACTAGGGCCGTATGAAATTGCAGGCGATGTGTACGTTGCTACTTTTGAAACAGCCGGTGTCGCTTGTGAGTAAGAGTAACCGGGAGTGGAATAAGTAGCAATCTTTTGCACTGCCCCTGGACTCGAGATGTATGATGTTGATAAGCCCCCTGAAGATGAGTATTTCGTGAGTGCTGGAGCTGCGTAAGCTACCTTAGCGACAGCAGCCGGCTGAGAGTAAGTTATGGTAGGTGCTGGTGGAAGATAGGCTCCTGAAGTTTTTGCGATGCCTCCGCTGACATATGCGGGAGATGGTGGGATATACCCAGGTCCTGTTGATATTTTAGTTAACGCTGGCGCCGAATAAATGGCTTTACTCACAGCTGGAGCTATATAATTTGACACAGCTATACCCGATGGATTTATTCCAGCGTATTTTGAAGCTGGCGATTGATCAGCATAACTGATACCATCAGGTTTCGCATAAGTAACTGCTGGTGAGTATGATGACGATTTTATTCCTGGTAAAAGACCTTCGATTTTGACCTCGCCACCAGAAGAGAAGCCTGAATATCCTTGTGAGGATTCATAGCTACTTCCAGATTCACCCACTGAGGCATATTTAATGCTACCACCTTCTGAATAAGTTGAAACAGCAGGCGTTAATTTGACAGAACTAATCGCTGGACCAATGGAGAATTTCACATCTGGAGCTGGATAGGAGTAACCTGCATGCACACATGGTGGTAATTGGGCAGGAATTTCTATAGTACTGACAAGATTTAGGCTGAGAGCGCATAGAAGTGTGATGAATTTCTGTTGCAATTAAAAAAAAAAAGAAACACAATATTAAAAAACAAAACAACAAAATGAAAATTTAATTTAAAAAAGTTTATTATAATTTTATAGGCATAGTCTAATTGACAAGGTTTTTATTTTACAAACATTTGTAAAAGGCTTAATTTTGCACTTTTTTTATTTTTTTTTATTTTATTTTATTTTATTTTTTTTTATTTTATTTTATTTTATTTTTTTTTATTTTATTTTATTTTATTTTATTTTGCTTAAGCAATGAAAAAAATCAGTGATTTCATCCTCGCGGTGCTTTCGTCGCTGTTTTTTTTTGACGATATACAGTATGAAGTTAGAGCTTAGCTGACCTTATAGTTATGAACCTATAACTTTAACGTCTTAAAATTGTTGTTTAATCAGTAAGAAAAATTTATCAATTTTTCAAGGTTACATGTCAAGACCTTAATTACAAAAATGTCCAGAGGTTTAAAAAAGAGTTTTCTCCAAAAAATTATTTATTTTCGAAAAAATAGTAAGTATTCAAGAAAATTAACGTCAATATGTGCTTATCTTAAAACGCTTATTAATAAAAAACCTAAGTTTTAAAGAAGTGGGACCTTCAAGGGTAATATACAATAAAAAAGGAAATTAATATAGCAAACAACTAAAGTGTTAAAAAACTTATGCTAGAGGAAAAAGTGTTTGTGAGAGTAAAAACAGTTTTAGTTTTGACATTCTAAGTAAGACATTCTAGGTAACATTACCAGATCCACCTACCCCTCAAAAATTGAAGATGGTGTACCACAAGGAAGTGTCCTAGGACCAACTCTGTATCAGTTAAATACAAGAGATATTCCAGTGGACATCAACACTACGAGTATCATGGCCATCTTTGATGATGATACTGTTATATATTGGTCCCACATAAATCCATTACGAAGGCTACACAAAAAACTGCAAAATGCAGTCGATAAAGTTATAGGATTCAAAAATGACGTATCAAATTTAACGAAACAAAATTGATATTTATAAGCTTTTCAAACTTATAATAAACAATATTCAAATTCTTATAGATAACAGTACCTTACTCCAATACTTCCAAATACCTTGGAATGACTTTGGATGCAAAGCGTAAATGTAAAGAGTACATCAAGAAAAGAACTAAACTTGAAGTACAGAAAAATGTAATGGTTACTAGGAAAGAACTCTGACCTATCAATCCAGAAGAAACTAATGTTATACAGGGTGATTCGTATAAGATGTACTAAAAAGCTATAGAACGAGTATACTGGGTTCAGACAAGAAAAACTCGTATCGAAGGGGGGTCTATTTCCCCCTGCTTAGGTGGGAGGGGCAATTTTCTAAACAAATTGACTTAAAACATTTAAGTTTTTAATTTCAAACTAAATTTGGTGTTATTATTAATAAGTATATTCTTTGTTTTCAAAGTTCAATGGTCTTATGAATAATTTTTTGTAAAAAACTAAATCTTTTGTTTTGCAAAATATACAAAATCTTTAACTCAATAATAAATAATCAAAAAATGTAAACAAAACAACAAAAACCCGCCATAGATTTAAGCTTATTATTTAGTGCCTGGTTGTATTAAGCTTATAAATTAAATAAATTGTCATGGCGCATAAATATTTTCACCAAGTTTCATGATGGAGTGATTTTTGTTTGTTTTATTTATTCTTTATTACCAACACTAATAAATTGTCTAGTAAAATTGTTTTAATCTTATTTTTGTCAACCCATTTATAAGAACCAATTTTAACATATTGTATTTATATGCAAGCCGTATTCAAAAAGATTTATGTCAAGGTTAACTTGGAAGACTATTTTGCTTTATTACTCAAATTGATATTTTAATTTTACTGAGGTAAATTGTATTGTATGTATAATAGTATTCACTTTAAGGTACTATATGTGGTAAGGATTATTCTTTTAGCACGCGAAAATAAATCAGATTGTATAGATTAGATTCAGACGAGAAAAAAGTTGTACCGGAGGGGGGGTCTATTTCCCCTCATTCAGGCAGCAGGGGTACTTTCATAGAAATTTGGCTAAAAAAAAAAAAAAAACAGGAGCACTTGCAATGACGCCTTAGCATTTTGTAAAGCCAGGATTCCATTCTATAATATGTTTTCTAAATAAGGTTTTTATTTTAAATAGTTTTTGAAAAAGATAATCTTAATCTTAAGAACTTATAATTTTTGTTTTGAATTTTTATGTTTGAAAATTATTTTTTCAAAAACTATTTAAAATAAAAGCTTTATCTAGAAAACACATAATAGAATGGAATCGTGGCCTTAAAAAAAACTAAGGTGTGACATTGTAAGTGTACTTGTTTTTTTTTAAATAATCTTTTTCTGTTCTGAGCCAAATTTTGAGAATACTGGGGAAATACACCACCTCTCCGATGCAATTGTTTTCTCTTCTAAATCTAATCTATACCCTCTGATATTATTTTTGCGTTTATACGATTCACCCTAACTTTATAATTAGTCCCCTTAAGTAAAAATAGGGTGACCAGGGGGCTGAAATAAAAATCTGAAAAAAAAATACGAAATTTTTGTTTTTCTATGTAGAGCCTATGCCTATCCATCTCGGAGTTTCAAAAAAACCCAATTTAAGGACCACCCTAAAATACATATTCATTATTTTACCATTAATCCGACCCCCAAAGCGAAAGAAATTTTGTAAGAAGAAACACATGTAAAATGTATAATCAAACTTTGAATTTTTATAAAATTGGTTATAATTAATAGAAAAATATTCGTATACAAATGAAGACTTACATATATGTATCTATATGACAACATCTAAGATTCAATACAAAAGTCATATAAATCGAAACCGAATATTTCCTCAATTTTAAACCAATAGCGGAAAATTAAAAAAAAAACATTTTCCTTGTGTTCTGCCGTGTTAAGGAGAAAAAGCGTCAAACTATTTCTGCCACTTTGAGATAAGAACGTATTCCTCTGTTTTTATCCCTGTTCTTTTTATTTTGTTGATGAATGTTGCTAATATGTCAATTTTTCTTAAGAATAGTATGGTTCTTTGCCCAAACGAAAAGAAGCCAATACTGGTCCTAACTCAAAACAACCAAAAAGTCATACCGTCACGCCCAAAATTATTCGGAATAAAATGTTTTGTTTTCTGAGCATGAGGTTTTTGTATTATATCTAACAATTCTTTTATGAAAGAAAACTTAAAATGAGATAAACTTAAATTGTTTTTTTAATATTTTGTAAGAAATTAACTTAAAAAACTTAGCAAAGCTTATCTTATTCAAAGTTTTCTTTCATAAAAGAATCGTTACAATAAAAAAAACTAATGCTTAAAAAAAAAACTTTTTACTCCGAATAATTTTGTGAGTGACTGTATTTTAATTTTTTTCTAATATTATTCAGTACCTGTCATATAGTTTTTTTTAGTAATTTTAGAAGGTATAACTATTAAAAAAATCAATAAATTACTTTAAGTAAAACTATCATTTGATGGAACAATATTTATAAAAATTGCATTAATGGTATGCACCTACCAAAGAACCTTTTTTTTCATTTCCATTTCTTTGAAAATTATACTACTGATTCTAATAAGGCTTCTAAGAAATATAAGTAGCAGGAATTGTTAACCAAATTTTTCAAACATATATTTTTTGAATTAAAAAAAAATTCATTAATTCCTAGTTTTTTTTTGAAAAATTAATTGTATTTTGAAAACAAGGTGTTCGATTTTTTTAAAACTTGATACTTAGCGGTTTTTAATACTTTAAAAAAAATATTCAAATAACTTTAAAAAGATTGCATATCAGATATTAAAAAAGGGTTTTTTTTTTAATTCGATATCTAAAAAATGGGTTGACAATTTTTTTTTTTTTGGAATACTATTTGTATGCGCATATTAATAAATTCTTAAGATTTACAAATTAAAATATTTCCTTAATAATGCTTTAAGAATTTTGTATCTAAAAATATTATTATTTTACAAAACTACTCCAACGATTTTAAAATTTGTTTCTCATACATTTTCATATGATAAACTATTCAAATATGTAGCTTTATTTCAAAAGTTATTTTATGAATTGAATTTTCTTTATTATAAAAATAAGAACTTCTTATCCAAGTAAAGTAACAAATCTTTACGAAAATCTGATACAATCAACAAGAGGTCTGCCGTTTTGAAAGACTTTTTATTAATATTGAATCTCGTTTTTTTTGCACACACACGCTCTCAATTGAACTTGTATAATAATACAACTAAATAAGATTCATTCACATAATATGTTGTCATCGACGCACACAAATCATTTTTCCAAGATTAATAAAACAAAGATTTTTTGACTAAAATTTATTAATTAAATATGAAATATCATTTCTTAAAAAAAAACAAAACACTTGTTTTAAGGATTCTGAACACACATTTTTATTAAAAAAAGAACAAAAATATCAGGGAAGCCAAATTCTTAGTAAGATATTATAAAAACTCTATAACCGATATTCATAAACGTAAATATAACATGAATTATCTTAAGCTAGTGAATTATGTTTAAAATCTTACCAATAAAACAAAATTCAAAAATTCAAACTCATCAAAATAGGTATTTAAGGAGTTAGAAAATACTTATGTAATTTTTGTCAAACAGTAGAGAAACAAAGGAAACGGACACTAGTGACATAAATGTACATACATTAAACAACCTTATGTGAGACAGTTGTTTTGTGTGTAAAATTTATTGAGAAAGTATGTATGAAGCTCAATATAAATAATACCATTTTTGAAATTTTGAGTTTGAAAAATTTGTTTGCCAAAACTATTGATTAGAAAAAAAAAACAATAATTTGAAAATGAACCATAACAATGAACTGCTGGCTTTCCTTAAAGCTTCAAAAACAATGCTGTAAGTCTTGCCGTTGTTTTTTTCTATTGTGGGAGGAACAAAATTTAACACGCCTCCATTAGGTTTTTTTTTGCCTTCTATCAACCTACATGTTCGGAATTTTTTGGCAGATTTTACGCGAATCACCTACTTGTCAAAAAATAGGTAGCTAAATTAACCCCTACAGCGACTAGGGGAAGAAAATAAAAATAAAATAGGTGGCTCGTCCCTAAGAAGATATAAAGCAGCAAAGTTATCAGATATCTGTATGTACAGTTATTGTTTTACTAAGTTGAAAATATTGTTAACTTTCTTAAAAAAAGCTCAAAACAAAAAGCCGAATACAAAATAGCTTTATATGGACTTTAGTCCTACAAATTAGCGTTTCGTCCGGCTTACTCACTTGGACTCAATAGGGACGTAGTGATGGCCTTGTCATACGCAATTTGTATTAAGTTCAGTTCAACTTACATGAATTCTTTTACAAAAATCCACTGTAAACTTTATCCAAAAAGATTAGAATTCATAATCATTAAGCTGGAAAATTTTTTTGTCCGAGCAAGGCATAGTTTCTATAAAAAAGTTTTTTTGATAATACAAATTCCATATACTACTGAAATAAATCAGCCAAGTAGAAGACTCAGCATTAAGGATTGGACTTGCTAAATTATTGATTCAAAATAGCTTTATATGGACTTTATTCCTACAAATCGGCGTTTCGTCTGGCTTACTAACTTGACAGAGACGTAGTGAGGGCCTTATCATACACTGTTTGTATTGAGAAGCTGAATATTTGCTGGCCCTTTTTCTCTCCAATAAATAGGTACTGAAATAAATTTGTTCAAAAATAGTGGGAAAAATGGTGAGGAAGCGCCGGCGCCGCGCAGTTAGGTGGTGTGTTTGTTTTTTTTTAATACTTTGCAGAGTGCGGTTTTTTTCATTATGAAAAATGATCCAATTTTTAGAATGAAAAAATGGCCCCAAATTAATGAAAAAGTCCCCAAAAAAAATACTCAGACAAAAAATGAAAAATCACCCTATAAATATAGGTATATGAAAAACAATAACAATTTGAATTGATTTATTTTTTCGTTTTGGGGTTATTTTTCATTTTTTAGTGCCTTTCATTTTTAATTTAGTAAAATAAATAATCGTACATCGTAAAATGGCATCTACGACTATTTAATCACTATCCCAGGGTGATAATTAATTTAAATTAATCGGTCAAAAAACTGCTTGACTTTCGTTTGCGACTATTTTTAACCATCATTGTCCCCAAAAATCACGCCACTTTTTTGTCCAATTATTTAATCAGACATAACTCAATAAACGTAAGTACGTACTTTTGAAATGGACATGATTTTATAAAGACCAAAACGATTTTATTGATAAATACTTGGTTAAAAATAAATTGTCTAATTGTAATACCTTTGAGGCTTATAGACGGACAGTCAGCGACATAAAAGGCAACGTCATTTCACTTAGAAAATAATTAGTATGATTGTATAGTGTGACTATATAGAAACATAAAATGATTTGTCTGCTACTTATCCGTTGGTGGAGAGGCTGCCGGTAGGGGGTTAAAGGGTTAAAAATATTAGGTCAAAAACGTGATTTCATTATAGCTGATTTTTGGTTTGATGACGCTAAATAATGTTTTATTTAACAGGCCAAAAAGGCAGACAGTTTGGGTGATACGGGTCGGGAAAATAAGGGGCACGAGTACGATAACTTGGGCGCCGAAAATTGGTAACGGATTTTTTGGTAGAGTGTTCAAAAAACGTATTATTTACTACCGGAGGGGGGTCTATCTTGCCCCGTTCGTTAGGGAGGGGTAGCAGCAATTTTCAAAAAAAACTACTTGAGTGGAAAAACAAATATTAAAAAACAACGGTAATACTTAAAATACAAAACAATAATGGTTTTAAAAGCCAGAAGTTTGTTCTTTAATCCTACACTTAAATCATGTTATTTATATTAATATTAATTATATTAATATTTATATTAATCGGCCCAGCGCACATTCTTCCGTTTGTTGAATTTTGGCAACAGAAATCATTTCCCACGCCAATTCTTAATACAATTTAATGAAATTTGGTATACTTTCTGATTTGTGGATGCTGAAATCAGTGGTGCTGACTATTTTTTCTACTTTAAACAGGTGCTTCGAAATTTAGGTCAGAAAATTGTCCCAAATTTCAAAATTTTGAATAAAGTACTGTTGAAAAACTGAGTCAAGTTTTTGTTTGAAATATCCTAAAATATGTGCCTAGATGTATAATTTCATATCAAAACGACTCCGATAGAGATTTGTTCAAAATTTAAAGAAATTGGTCCAAAATTTTGAGAAATGTTTCCAAGGGATTATAATAAATTTTGGTGTTAGTTTTGAAATTTTTTTATATGGCAAATCTTTTTTTAGACCTTATCTAATCGATTCTGAAAGAAATTTGACAAATTTGACGACTGGAAGTAGCGAATCAAATTTTAGGTCAATTACTGAAAAACTCGAAAAAATCAAAAATAATTTTAATTAATAGTATAAACAATGTTAAATTTTTTTCTGGTTGCAATATTTGAATCTAACATCAGGGTTTAAATTCTGATAGTCCACAATTGGAAAAATCTGTTAAATTACCATAATTTTTAAAAAGAATGTTTTAATTGCTTCATAAATAATGGTAGTTTAACAGTTTTTCCAACTGCCAATCAGAATTCTTAGCCTGATGTCAGACTTATTATTGCTACCGTAAAAAATATGACCATTATTTAAACTACATATTACTTTAAATTATTTTAGATTTTTTCGAATTCTTGAGCAATTGACCTTAAATTTGATTTACTTTTTCGAGTCGTCAAATTTGTCAAATTTCTCTCAGAATCGATCAAATAAGGTCTAAAAATAATTTCCAATATAAACATTTTTGAAAACTAGCACTTAAATTAATTTTAATCCCTTGGGAACATTTCTCACATTTGGACCATCTTATTTAAATTTTGAACAAATCTGTATCAAAGTCATTTTCTTAAGAAAATTAAAATTCAAGCATTTTCGGACATTTCAAACTTAAACTTGACTCAGTTCCTGACTTAGATAGTACTCTATTTAAAATTTTGAAATTTAGGACCATGTTCTGACGTAAATTGCGAAGCTCCTCTATAAAGTAGAAAAAATAGGCAGAACCACTGAATTCAGCACCCCCAAATCATGTATATAGGTTATAGGGAAACAAACATTTTTCTGACGTTTGATCTTAAATAACTTTTAACGCAAGTCTGATTCATCTGTAGACTTTTGTATGAGTATTTCTTACCAAAAACTAAAGATATTTGCGTTTAAATATTTTTACTTGGAATTTTCCCCAAGTGGAAATGCATTTTTTTGAACCATGTTGTGCCCGAAAACCGAAAACAAGCATTTTCGAAAACTGATAGTTTTTGAAATCTCAATATCTTTTTATTGGAGCCTCGTATCGAAAAAGTGCTTCTAAATTCTTATAGAGAATTTTCTACAAAATAGGTATAAATAATTTTTCCAAAACTTTGCCATTTAAGAGAAAAACGCAAAAAAAAACATTATTTTTGTTTTTCGTCCAGTTTACATATAAAAAATAATATCTTTTTCATGACTGCCAAAAGAAAAAAAAAAATATGTTATCTTGTAGAAGGTTAAACAACCTATAAACTGCGTTGAAATAAAATGTCTAACATTTACCGTTTAAAAGTGGTAAGCGACAAATCTTTACTTTTGATTCTTTACTTCTTTGAAGTAACAATATCTTGTTACCTTTCTTGTATTTAAAAAAGTGTTTTTTTACATTTTTTTAGATAACATTACTGAGCATAAAATATTAAGTGAAAACTTCTTTATTTAAGACTTAAAAGCAAAAATCTGAAATTTTGTGTTTTTGACGAAATTTTTCAAAAAATTATATTTTTTAAATTATCACATTTAGAAAAAATAAACAATATTTTTTGCATAGATGTTAACATAATACAAAAACTATGCATACAAATGTTTTTGATTACACTCACGATTTCTGAGTTATACGTGAAAAAGTGATATTTTCGTCAGTTTTTTGAAACGCCGATATCTTTTTACTTATCAGTCGGAAAAAAAAGTGCCAATACATTTTTTGTAGAGAATTGTATTATCTACAAGTTGTGAATATACTACTTTTTAATACTATTTACCGTTCCAAAGTTATACGTGAAAAACATTTGAACGTGAATAACTTTTAACGCAGGCCAGATTCGTCAGTAGACTGTTGCGTGAGTATTCTTTATTCACAAATACAAATAATTGCATTTAAAAATCTTCACGTGGAATTTTTCTCCATTAAAAGTACATTTTTCCTTCGCTATTGTGCAATACATAGTACCGAAAAATCGAAAAATTTATAAGAAATGGTTAAGTTTGGTTTATCTCTGTCAATTCAGATTAAAAATGACTTTTTAAAAAAGCCTTAAACCTCTACTTTATTATGTCGTAGCATGTCTTAAGTATATCATTGCTTCAAAATATTTCATGCGCAATTTGTTAAAAAATCCTTATGTTTTTATTTATGTTTGGTTGGTTTTTGTTTACTTTTTTTTACAAACATTTTTTTATAAAAATTTTTAAACCAACAGTTTCGGTAGGAAATTAAATTTTGAACAAAAAAATTAAAGTTTAAAATTGTCAAATTTGGCTTAATTTCCGACCTCTACCAAACATATTGAAAAGTAGTGTGACCATACTCTTAGAAAATCAAGGCTTATAATAGTGCCATAACATAAGTTAACATTTCAGTGTACCGTAAAAAAAATTTTCTCTTGAAACATTTTTATTTCAAATTTTTTGCGGAAAAAAACAAATACTTTTCCTACTGAGCAAGTAAAAACTCGTTTGGGAACTCTAATTTTTTTAATAAAACATACTAAAAATGGAAGAATTGAATTTAAAAAAAAAACAACCACAATTCATAGGTATGTCCATTCATTTATTTTGTTATAATTAAAGTTGTTTTCATTGCAATAGTTTAAAAAAAATATATCCAAGTGAAATTTTAAGAAAAAGTTTTTAAAAAATGTGTAATGATTGTCTTTAAAAAGACAATATTCTTTTTATGATTTTTATAGCATCTTATGCGAAAGTTTGAAGAAAAAAAAATTATCTTAAAAAAATCGTTTTTGTAATTTTCTAGAAGGTATATTTAGTTCAAATATAAAAACCTTTGTTGACTCGACTATAAATAATACAAAAAAATATAAAAGGCATTTTTAGAAAATAATTGTCACCAAAGCTCAATTATCAAAATCATTCCAGTTGTTTTGAAGAAAAATGCTTTTAAATTTAGTAATATTTTTGTAACAAAAATAAAATCTCGTAGTCCTTATTGTTTCAATTTTTTTTGATCGAAAGCCACAAAAAATTTCTAAGCTGGCCACATTTTTCATAAGATCGTAAAACGTTATCCTGTTTTATAGAATTTAAACTCCATGTTTTGATACATTTTGCAAGAACCTTGCAGCATCTTTAATGTAAGAAGATCCACCAAATAAAAAAATAGTCCATGGTGTTTTGAAAATATCCTTATTCCATTGAAAATGTTTACACACTCACAAAAAATAAAAGAAACCATATCGCAGTTATAACTGATTTTAGATTAAAAATTTGTATTTCCGTTTTATTATATCGATTGTCCTTTGACTCACCTTCATTTTCACACTCTATGTTTAACACACACACACCACGGAAAGTCTTTGATTGGCAATAACAGCCTTATCCTTTTATATCCTTTTTTATATTTTATGTTTTTTTGATCACTTTCAGAAATTCACTTAGATTACGTAACAAATTGCGAAACGAAACCGAGTGGTAATCCTTTATCGTCCGTCAATAATGTTTTTATTTATTTTTGTTTTTAATCGCTGTAGTTGTTTTATAATATCGTTGGCTCTGAAGCCACGCAACTACTCTTCAAAACAGGTAGGCAGTTGTTGGTAATTTAAAAATCGAGCTCCACCAAAAGTAGAGCACCACGAGATACTGATGGCCGGCCTAGCCCTATAGTCGTTTATATACGGTCAATCGAAACCGATATCGAGTAAATGTATGAAATGTTGCCCCGTTTTCGATGCAGCCACTGCTCTAGCAAATCATAAAACAACCCAAAAAATACAACAACAAAAAATAAAAATAATATATAAATGATCTACCACTGTTCACCACAGCATCAGCATCAGCAGCAGCAGCAGCAGCAGCATATTATCGCCGCCATCACGCCGCTGCAGCGAAGAACCACTGCGAGATCGAACGGCCTATATAGATGGATTTTTGGCTTTAAGACTCGTCGTCGTTGGGGTTTTATTTTTTCCCAGGTTGCAGTGTGTGTCTTAATACATCAAACTGCAGTGCACCCAGCTGCCCCACCTTCATCATGCCAAGCCAAACAAACATCTCAAATGCAAAAAGAGCAAATGAAATCAAAAACGCTCTCAGATACTCAACGAGCAACGACACGACCAAAATTATATTACTTCTGCCCAGGTGATCCATTGGCTCCATTATTAGTGCATATGCATATATTGGCATATTGCATATACTGCATGCATGCATGCATGCGTTAAATGCTTTTACTTAGCATATCAAAAAACTATCGCATTTGCACTTCACGCGTATAGCCGTTGTCGAAAATGTATCTAAAGTTGAAAAAGGTGTTTGAAAATCTGTGCGTTCCTTTTAGTTGTGTTCTCTTGTTTCTAAGTAGTTACCGTTATAGAGATCTCGTATCTAAAGACTAAAATAAAATTATTACCATATTGCAAATTAGTTAGTGTGGCTCGTAGTGCGTGCACATGGATGTCGCTTATACACTGGGCAATTCATCGCTGGGGGCTGGCTAAGCTGGCTAGGCCTAGGCTGGTGTTAAGGATGAAGGTGGAATTCACCACAAACTATGGGATTAATTATGTGTGGATTAAAGAGGTCTTTCAATTTGTTTTATTTTTACTTTCATCAAATAATGTTCTTGATGAAATAGTTGCTTTTATGTTCTAATTTTATAAGATGGCTGAAAAAAATTATAATGGTTGTCAAGTTGGCAAGGCAACTTTGACGATTCGAAAAATTGATGGGTGGATAGTTTGCCATTGATTAGTCGTTAATAAGTTGTGATAATTTAGAATTTGTCGTTCAATGTTTTTCATGTTTTTTTAAATTGATATAAAGTAAGCAAAGCAACTCTCATGGATCGAAAAATGGATAAGTGCATAATTTGTCGTTAGTTAGATACTTGTGACAGATTTGAATGTGTCGTTCTATGTTTTCTACATATGTTTTTTTTTTTGTTTGAAAAGATGTAAGAACTTCTAAATTGTATTATATTTTAGTGCTTTGTAATCAGATATTAATTATTAGTCAATTAGTTGTGAAAAAATCAGTGATATTGTGCGATGTTTTCTATGTGATTTTAGGTTTTTGGTTTTCTATGAGTGTCAAGTTAGAAAAGCAACTTTGACGAATCTAAAAGTGGGTAAGTGGATAGTTTGCTGTCAATTCATGATAAAACATAAAATCAAAAAAGAAGAGGAGGTGAAAAAGATCAAAAATCTGGAACGAACTCCCTAAGCTAAGATAGGCCAAACTTCTGCTTGGGTCTCACAACCTAAAACGATTTCAGTCCTGTATCAGCTTAAATAGGAACAAACTTAGAATAACAACGGGTCTCCTCATAGGTCACTGTAAGCTAAGGAGACACCTCCACATTCTTGTCTTAGAGAAGATTCTGCAATGCGTATGAGGAGACACCGAACCATATACTAGGTAGATGTGATGCACTCGTCTATCAAAGACACAGGTATCTGGGATATCACCAGATAGAGGAGAGCAAACTACCCTCCCTAAAAAACACTCCAAATACTCAAGTTCCTCAAGGAAACAAATTTGGAGGACGTGCTGTAGTATGAGCAACCTCATCCAGCTCTACACGGGGGCACAATAGATCTTAATGGTCGCAGTGCACTAATACCCCAAATCCATCATTCATTCATTCATTGCTTTAAATTAGTTGTGAGGGTTTCACATTTGTCGTTCTATATTTTCTATGTTTTTCTTTGCTTTCTGTTCGAAGAGCGGTAAAAACTTCTAATACTAAATGTCTTATGGCTAAATAGTTGCCATTGGTTAATGCTTTATAAGTTGTGAAAAGTTTTATTACATCGTGCCATGTTTTCTATGTTTTTTTGGATTCTTTGAACCAAAGCACCACCTAAAACAGGGTTTAAAACTGCTAATACCGAATGGTATGGCTTACTAATTTTTCAGTAACTAGTCTTTAATTAGATGTGACAAATCTGTCATGCAATGTTTTCTATGTTTTTTGGTTTCCTTGCTAACTTGACATGAAGTTAGCATAGAAACGCCTTAAAAAAGGGCAAAAACTGCTTAAACCAAATGGTTAAACCAAATGGTTTATGGCAAAATAATACATGGTTAATTAGTCTTTATAAGTTTTGAATTTGTTGGTCTTTGTTTTCTATGTTTTTTTTCGAAAAGCGGTAAAAACTCCAAGAACTTAACAATTTACTGCTTAGTAATTTGCATTTAATTAGTCATCAGGAACATTGTGACAAGTTAAATTCTGTTGTGTGATGTTTTCTATGTTTTTATTTCATTTTCTCAAGTTCATATGAAATCAGCAAAGAGCTCCGAACAAGATCTAAGATCCTATTATGTATATTGAAATTTAAATTGATTAATATTAGGCCTTTAATTATTTATCTATAGTATATATTACAATTTTTACATTGTCATGCAATGTTTTCTATGTTTTTCATTTAAACCCTTAATTCACGTGAAATAACACTCAAAAAGGGTTTAATATTGATTATATCGAGGTGTTTATTGCTTTTTTAAAATAATTTCGTTGAAAAAATCTAGAAAACATCGCACGAAAAAATCGAATTTATCACAACTAACTAACGATTAATTAACGAATAATTAAAAGCAATGAATTGGTTAGATTTTACCGATTTTTGAAAAAAAACATAGAAAACATAGAACAAAAAATTCTATGTTAATAAAAACCTATTCACTTTTCGATTCGTAAAAGTTGCTTTACTAAGTTGAAATTCGTAATAATCATTAATGTTCATTCAGAAAAATGAGATTTCGCAAAATTTTCTCAGTCGAAAATTTAATAAGAGAATTTGAAAAATTTTTCCTCAGTTTTTGACAGCAACGGTTAGAAATTTAGCCAAGGATCCTTTTTCGTATATTGGAAATTGCTTATATCTTCGTCCGATTTTGTAGAAAAACGAAAATTTTTACTTTAAAATATTCACAAGTCTGCGGTTGTTTTAGAATTAAGACAGTCTTGAAACTTGTAAAATTCATATCAAAAGCAAATTGTCGTTGTTGTCGCAAGATTAGCGCATATATGCAAGTAGAGCAAAGTTACGACTTAAAAATATTTTCACATGAGGCATAGCGCAGTATATAGATAGGTACAGCAGGATATAATATTATGTGGGGCTTGGAGGAGGTTGATCACTTGTCTTGGCTTGCGGCTATCTATCGTGGAATTTAAGACGCATTGCGTGTATTTATGATATATCCAAAGCAATTAAATAAAATTTGTTAGAAGACTGGAAAATTAAAATTGGATTTTATTATTATTGGTGATCTTGTTGGGTTTAGGTTTGGCTTTTTGGTTTCGATCGGATTTTGTCTTTTGCCTATGAAATATCATTTTAACATAATGTTCATATGCGTTATGGGGGACAAAAAAAAAACAAAACAAAATAATAACTCATATTATTGTATGAGTGAAGTGCATTTCATGTGAATAAGTTGCATTTGATAAATTGTATTGGTTATTCAAGCAAAAAAAAAACACAAAATTAAAGAGTTTAACAAAAAATTCCGGTAGGCTTACAGGCATATGGATTACACAATAAATTTCAGAAAGAAAAATGTATTAAATTTTAGCTGGTTAGTGTTGTTTTTTGTTGTTTTATTATGATGACATGCTTATGCATATTGCTCACTTCCAGAAGTAAGAACATGTGTATATCAAATATTAGTAGTAGGCTCGAAGTTATACGGTGATAAAGAAAGTAAATAAAGTTGGCCTAATTATAACAGCTTTTTCGTACCAGTTTTTAGCTAATATGTGGTTTAAGTAGTATAAGATCAGTTGTTGGTGTGAAAATTGGTATATTGAAATGTTAAAAAATTTATTTATAGGTCCCTATATGTTATTTTATATTTTAACACAATTTTTATTTCTATAAGAAGTTTTTTTTTATAATATAATTTCTTTATGCTACTGAGATAAATAAGCAAAGAAGAAGAGTTAGCATTGAGGATTGGATTTGTTGAACCTTCTTATAGAAGTAGACGAAACGCCAATTTCCAGGACTAAAGGCAACTGAATTTCAATTTTCATTGTTGTTAATTACGTAAAACATTGCAACTGCAATTTGTTCCAAATACGCCCCAGTGAAGTGAAATTATCTTCACGCAGTCATTTATTTATAACAATTAAAAACATGTGCTCATTTGACTAATTTTCATCAATATTTTGCTATGTGTTAATAAACGCCTTGAATTATAAGATTTGTAATAAGAGTTTGCACCTATTTCTGATTTTTTTCTAGGAATTTAATTTAGGAAATTTGTATTGGGCGTATTTTGGTAGTGTTCTTTTCGAATTGAACGTCGTGAATAATCAGCGGCATACTGAAATGAATGTTAAGTGATGGAGATAGTTGCTATTAACTAAGTATTAGTTCTCCAGTGGGTCCTTTTTATCGAGCAATACAAATACATTGTAGATTGACTAGATGTTTCAAGACTCTAGAGCGTGTAAGGTTGAGTTAATAGAAGAACAAGAGGAAGAGAGGTGCATATCAATTACCTAAAAAAGTGACTTAAATCAGAAAATCAAATATTGAAGAATAGTGGTAAGATCCGGAGAAAAATCCTTTAGCTTTTCTTAGGCAGTAAATCTATTCTTCAATATTCTTTGAAAAAGTTTGTTTTAATTATTACTTTTTGAAAAATTCATTTTCCAACACAATTTTTTGAAAATGAAAATTTTTTATAAACTATTTTTTTTTTAACTTTATGGTACTATTTTTAACTTCCCATTGGAAGTTATTGTAATTGGTTCAATTTGTTGAATCGATAATTTTGACATATCTTTACGTTACGAGCTTCCTAGAATTAGAATCCATCACTTATAGAGAGATGTCTGTTTAAATACGTACATTCGTACGTACGTTCGTAAGTTCGTACGTTCGTACGATCGTACGTTCGTAAGTTCCTTCAAGAACGGATGAAGATATCGACTTCAAATACATTTTATTTTATAGATAAAAGTTACGTGCAGAAAGGACTTTTAAAAAAATTCAATAAGCGGTTTTTTTTATTATAGCAATTTGAAAAAAAACCCTTGCTTCCCCTTCCTAATGCTTGCGACTTCTAGTTGATTTATTCTACGCATATTACGTTACAAAGAATTGGAGGAAATATAAAAACATATCAACTTGTAAAATAAAAAAAAGGTTGGTATAATTTTTGAAAAAAGAGTATTTTCTCGAATATTTTGAGAACAAACAATGATATTATCTTCAAAATAATTTTATTTTATGCACTAGCTTATTAACAAAATTGATAAAAATTTTTAAAAATATTGAATCAACAATTTTTTTTTAACGAAAAAAACTGCAATAATTTTATTAATAATTTTTGAAAAATTTTTTCTTGCCTCAAATATCTTAAAACATATACACTAAAAGCAACTTAACCAATAATTGTTGAATATTGTTTTTCGTCTCAAATACAAACGATGATGTTTGCTAGTTTATAATTAAATTAATGGGATTTGCAAAAAAAACTCGACATATAGTTTTTCTAAACTAAAAAATACAACAAGATCGTTGAAATTTTTTTCTCCGAAAAATCCAGAGATCACACAAAATGGCGATATTTGATTGGTTTTGAAAAATAATTCAACAAACATTGTTTTTTAAAGGGAAAAAAACTACAAGAAACCTTACCAATAATTGTTAAATTTTTTCTTCCTCAAATATCTTGAGAACAACCAATACTGTTGGCTTTGGATTGCATATTGAATATCTAAAAACTTTTTCGAAGATCTCCAATAGGCGATTTTTTAAAAATAAAAAAACATCGGGCGTCTAGCTTCCGAGGGCACCAATGAGAAGTTACTAGTGTGGGTCGCACCCTGTCTCATTTTTTCTTTCTCTTAAGCATTCAATGATCTTTTCAACTTGAAGTCAAATTTTAAAACCATGTTCTAAAAAGTCTTTCAGTTTTTGGGAAAAATAAGAATAACCATATCTACTTCACTAGTTACAGTGAGGGAATCTTGTTGAGCAAATTATAGAAGACCTTGCATCACTTGTTTAACCCAAAGGACATATGAATAATCCATGTTTTCGACCTCTACCGAACGCAAGATTGTCAAAAATCAAAAATACCACGATTTTTTTTTAATTATAGAGTATTTTCTCCCTCAAGAACTTATTAAAGAAAGTGTATTAAACTTAATCTTACTACTGAATTGGTTTCAATTTCTCTCTAGACCCATTAGTTTTCAAAAAACAGCTGTTCAAAAGAAAGCAATAGTAAAACTTAGTATAGTAATAATAGTAAAAACAGTATAGTACCAAATTAACTAGACTGAAAATGGTGAGGTGAATTTGGTTATTTTCAATTTTCTTAAAAACTGTAAAACCGTTTTGTATCTGGTTTCCGGTATTTGACATCAAATTATTAAAGGCATTAAATATTTCCATCAAAAATAGTGCAAAATTACATAAAATGAAAGAAAAGAATATATTTCATCCACATTTGTGATTAAAAATTATTTTTTTTTTAAACTATCAATTAAAATAACGTTATTTTTAACGAGCATTGAAGAATGGTAGTACCTCGTGGCATGATGGTTAGTGCATTGGACTGTCATGCCGAAGGTCTGGGTTCGATTCCCAGCCACTGCCATCTAAAAACAAAAGTTTTTTCCCGAGGTACTGCTTCTTGCGAGGGACTGAAAAATCCTCCAAGAGTATATTTGTAATGAATAAAAGCTTCTCATCTAGCCGTTTGGACTCGGCTAAAAATTGTAGGTCCCCTTCATTCCTGCCAATAACACGCACACAGGAATGATTGAGAGTTGTAAGTCACTAGGCACTAGTTCTCCACGAGCTGTTGCGCCATCAAATTTATTTAATTTATTTTTATTGAAGAATGGTTTTCTGACCTAAAAGGAGCTACAGGATTTTGTCCAGATATTAATACTGTCCCTCAATGTTTATTTTTCTGTTTTAAGTCAGTTTTTTAGGTAATTGCCCATCCCGCCTAAACGGAGAGATATGCAGCCCCTTTCTATACTATTTTTTTCTTCTTTTGACTAAAGCTATACGATCTTGGGTCTTGACCTATATTATGCTAAACACACTGTATTTGTCCATTATACTCTTATTTTCACTACTTGTTGTTACAAATTTACTGTTGATACATTTTGAAAGGGGGTCTCTTGAAAACCCTTGGGCTTACAGAGACGGCATAAGGCTCAAATTGAGGAAAATTAAATTAATTTTAAATCATAAAGCAATGTTTTTATCAAATACTAGTTCTTCAGGTATAAAATCGACAGTTACTGAAAAAAGCGCGAAAAGCGCGAAAGTTTATTTTTAGTTAGCTAGAGTCAAATTTAAAGTAGAGCGGCGATGGAATTAGGTAGAGAAAAATTAAAAATTTTATTCAATGTGCCTAGTCTGTAAAAATTTTGACTGAATCACTGGTTACGGTCAATAACATTTTTTTTTTTTGTAGAAAAACTTCTCGTTTGGGACGTTTTACAAAAAATACAAAATTTCGTTTACACAACAAACATTGGAAGAGCTGTATTCAGTATATTCAATCTTAAAAAATTTCGAAATCGAGTTGTCTTGGTATTTTCAAAAGCACAAGTGTTAGAACAAAATTGTTTTAGCAATTTAAAAAAAATACTATAGAAATAAACCATAAAATAAGACAATTTTTTCAAATACATTCAGAACATAACAGGTACGAATTTGAAACAAAATCCTTCAATAAAGTCTTTGAGAAACTCTACAAAGAAAAAAATTGTTGCACGGCAGGTACCCGTGTGAGATGATCACACCAAAGATTTGAATTTGAAGCAAATAGTGTAACTCTATTAGGATCTAGCCTCTAACCTAATGGCCACATAACGCACAGACGCAATGGTGCAACGGGGTGGACAAATTAAAATAAAAAAAATAAATTCAAATCGCAACAAACAACAAGTTAGTGTTGCCTGGTCTTCTTCAATCGAACTTTGCTTACATATTTTACACTGAACTATTATGCAACGAATACAAATAAAAATAGCAGCTTATATCGTGAACTTTCAAAAACAGCCAATGTCTTAAGACCCCCGAAAATACAAAATTCTTAAATGACGTTTTTCTTATGTTTTCTTATGAGTTTTCAAATCCCTGCCCTACTTACTTTAATTAAGGAAAAAACTATATAAATATTATTTTTGGAGCTAGACATTTGCATTAGCACCATTTTCAATTCTCCCTCTTAAAAAAATTTTTAGGGGCCATAAAATATCCAAACGCCTTCAAAAGTGAGCAGTGTAATCATTTTTAGTACCTCGTGGCATAATGGTTAATGCGTGGAACTGTCATGCCAAAGGTCTGGATTCGATTCCCGGATACTGCCACCAAGAACAGAAATGTTTTTTTCCGAGGTCCTGCCTCTTGCGGGGGACTGAAAAATCCTCCAAAAGTATACTTGTCATGCATATGCTTCTCATCTAGCCGTTCGGACTCGGCAAAATATTGTAGGTCCCCTCCATTCCTGCCAATATCACGCACACAGGAATGGTTGAGAGTTGTAAGTCACTAGGCCTTGGTTCTCCACGAGGTGTTGTGCCACTAAATTAATTTATTTTTTAGTGCAAACATTTTGCATCATGTTTTGTTCGTAACTTGTTATTTGAGCAATTCATTTTGTTTTCATACAAATAAGTTAAAAAAACAATTTTTTGGCAAAAATTCCCCCAAAAGTGGGTGTGGAAAACAGTTTTTTTCGGAAAAATTATTACAAAATATATTATTATCTACAACTTTCTTAGGAAGCACACCCCTCATGTATATCAACTTGTGACGATTCAATGACCTTCTATGTATTTTAAGAAAATGGCTTTGTCACTAGACAAAGATTTTTTCTTATGATGTTTTTTATGATATTCTTTATCATGACTGAAAATTTCAGCTCTCCGCCTCTCTATACAACCAGAATCATGTTCTGCGAAAGTCATGTCAAATGTTTGTATTTATATTAGGTTCAATTTAATCCTAGAAATTTTTGTGTGTAATAGTACATGCAATTAATGTGACATTTCCTTCAAATTCGCTTTTTGTTTTTATTGTTTTTTTTTTTAATTAAAGAAAATAAGAAAATTGTACCTACAGTTATGTATTTTTAAATAAGGGCATTGGTGGGCCAAGGCTGGCAAATTGGCTTTATCCATGATTGGCTACGGGATACTTCTATAATTTTTAATACTTTAATTAGTAATCAATAATTTTTATAGGAATTATAAGCTCATAAAATAAGACTTGAAACTTGCATTTCTCTCTAACAAATATACAAAATTTAAAAACCCATTAGCTTAACCAAGAGAGATTAAGAATCAAAAATGTTAAGAGTTCTTTTCTTACACTGTTGAGTATACTTGCAAGGTTTCAGTTTTTGTCTTTTGAGTGTTATGAAAGAAGAAAATAAATAGTTTGAAGAAGATATTTAATTGAAGATGAACGATATAGGCAAACAATTCAACCTACCTCATTCCCCCTTGCCCACATATTTATTCTTAAACATAATTTTTCGAGAGAACCAGCCAGTTAAAAACAAAAGATTAACCTTTAATATTTGTTTTCCATTGAATTGAGAAAGATGAGGTTTAAAGATGAGTTATTTATAAATAAATTTTCGATTACTATAACCTTTTCAGTATCAAGCTTAAAATGTAGCTTAATCTAAAAGTAACTCATCACCTTATTGTCTAAATCTATAAAGTTGCACCCATCGCCATCACCAACCTTAACCAAACAATGCCTAATCAATTTTACATGGGCGGTAAATCAAAAAGAATTATTAGATAATATTATTTCGAACAATATGGTGCGGCTAAGCTACACAAAAATATTGTTCTCTGTTGCTCTAAAAAAGGCTAGTTATAGAATTGAACAAGTTCATATTGCAAGACGATTTAATCGCAATTTAAGTTTAACTAACGCAAAAGTTTATTTGTTAATAAACAAAAATAAAAAAAAATACAACAGGAGTGCCACCTCAGATGGCAAAATAAAGTTGTATCTCCACAAAAGGAACACATCACGTTGAATCCCATTCCCACATGAGTCAGGCATTGGCAGTGCCAATGGAAGACCTTGATTTAACCAGGGATAAGCACAACATCTCTCGCTCGGACACTATATGGCGGATCTGAACAGCCGCACAATGCGTGTAATATGTCAATTCTTTAATATTCGATAGTTGATGCATATTTTTGAGCATGGACTATGGAGGTCAAATGACTGAAACATCTTGATAAAATGTCTGTAAGTAAGTGCGTATCTTTCTGCCACAAACTAGTTCAGCACGAAAATATATTTGCTTCTTTTGGGATGGTTGCAAATTTGGGTGCATGCCCTTCAATGCGTTCGACCGTCACCATCATAAACCATTCTCTACGTTGCTATATTCGGCCAGGATCACGCAATGAATTCGCTCACATTGGGAGTTCGATGTCTGAGGAAATATTTTTTGGAACGTTTTATTCTGACTTGTTTTTTTGTTATGGTTGTTGTTGTAGGTGGTTTGGTTTTATGAGGTATGAATAAAAGTGAATGCGATTATCGTGAGTTGATTAATTGCAACCAGGTTGTGTGGTGATTGTGTGTAATTAATCTAATCAACCATTATGACTAAGAAGTCTGCGAAATGGGCAAAGCATTAATGAAAATATACTTAGCTATTCAACTTATCAAGTTAATTTACGGTTATTTAGCTACACAGAGAAGTGCGAGGTAGTTTGAGAAAAAAATACGACGATTAAAAGGCCAATAATTCTAGACGCAATGTTGGGAAAAAAGACTAAGTGAATTTTACTGTTTTCTAGCAGAAAGACTAGAACAAATATTAAAAAAATTTGGTGGAAAGATAGCTCTTGAAGAACCACGAACTTATGGCTTTCAATTCTCAGCCATTCCTGTGTACCTTTTGTCGGCAGGGATGTTGCAGATGGCTGAACTATATAACTGAATATCAATATTTTGCTTAATTGGCCTAGTGAAAATGCCCAGGTTTTGTCTATGTAGCTACTGTTCAATTTCTTACTTTGCGTCAAAAATATAAAATAAACAAGTATACAAATTACAAGCAAACTTCAGTTCTCTATGAAAATATTTTCATTTGGACTAAAATTTTCCTCCTGAAAAGTTGGCAACAAAATTTAAATTTACATAAAAATTCGAAAAAAAAAATCAAAAATAAAAATGAATTCCCCGGCCTTAATTTTTAAAAATTCGAATAGTATTTTCTTGCTGAAGCAACTCGCGAAAAACCTCGTAATCAGTAGTCGAAATATCAGCGGATGCCTTGAGGACAAATCCAAATGTCCCAAAGGCAAAATTGTTAACACTGCCTGTGAGGACAACAAGCATCAATTACCACCTCGGAAGCCCCTCAAGAAGGAGGAATTCAAATCGATGTGGGAAAATCCAAAGTGTGAACCATCTGCTGCCACATGCCCAACAGTTCGATTCGATGCTATGTATTACAAGCCCTCAGATAAGGCGAAACGGGAATATCAACAGACCTGGGTTGAGTGTCCGGCACGTCTTATCAAGCCAACTGTTACATGCGAGTTCCCACAGGATAAGTATCCACCACTTGAGCGAAGACCTAGATCAGCAAGGCCAGATACCGCAAAATGCATGGACACAAGTAATTTGGAATTGTCATCCTGCTCGAGGCAGAAAGATTTCAAGCAAAATAAGAACTGCCTCAAAATTAAACTTCCTGGCTGCCGTGGAGTGCGTTCGGATATTAAATGCAAATTGGTTCGAGAACCGGCCAACTGCCCAATAGCTCCTTGCCCCTATCCAAGCTATTCCGAGTGCACTCATCCAAAGACAAAACCAAAACGTGTAGGCGAGTGTGAATGCTTGAAGATACGATCAATGTGCGAAGTTTGGACAGTTTTGAGGAAAAAGACCATTTTGTGATACATTTGAAGGATAATTTTTTTTTTCGATAAAAATTGGAAATATATTTTTGCAATAAAAATTCATTCATTCTTAACTTATTTTTGTTGTTCATGGCTATTGCAATTGGTGAAGTTTTTGCTAAAAACAAGGAAGATTTAAAAATTTGTTTCTTATTTATTATTAGTAAACGGCTTGTTCTGAGAGTATTTGAAGTCGATTTGATTACCTAATGGATTTATTTTTTTTTCTATTAAGGATTTGGTTGAACAAATTTTGTGAGAGTAAGCTCAATCTAGTCTATTTTCACGCCACGCCGTGTCAAAAAAGTTGAAAATATTGATTGAGTTCTTAAATGCGGCAACACTGCAAAATTCATATTCTAAAGAATCTGAAATCTACAGTTTTTTGACTTTATAAGAAGCGTGGGTGTTTGCTTTCAACAATGACTACAAATTGTTATCTTTTTATTTAATGTAGGCTAGGTTTGTTAAGCTACATAAATAGTACCATTTCTTAACCAGTTGTTTTTGGCAGTGTTGTAGCAGGACTACATTTTTATGGCCCCCCCCCCCCCGGGGATTTCTATGAATTGCTTCGATGTAGGTGTTTTTAGAATATGATGTAGTGTGTCTATAATTTTTGACTACAAATCAAAGTCTCACCAATATTTTTAAATAAATGCAATCCTAAAAATTTATTACTTAAAATAAAGTAGCAATGTTTTCTTCATTTTTGAAAATAGGTGGTAACTTTTACCTTGATTGCAGTGCTGTCGTTTTAGAAACGTCTAGAGAAATATGTACATTAAAAGTTTCGGCATAAAGGCTCCCCAAAACCAACGCGAAATTATAGCAAATCATTTGCAACGATACAAAATTTGATCACAATGCTAAACAATAACAAAAAACGGTCTTTAACTAGTTTCGCGTCGGTTTGGGTGACCCTTAACTTTGCGTCAAAATTAATATGCATACTGAAGAAATAGTAATAGAAAAAACGAAGTTTCGAAAGGCAAAGTTTCGAAGAATAAAATTTCGGAAAATCAAAGTAGAAAACTGTAGAAAACTTAGTATATTTGTTTTCTTTGTTTAAGATTTTGATAATAGTGCGTGTAAAATGGCTGTTTTCATTGGAAAAATGATTACTTTTTAACGCGTACAGATGCTGCTTCAATTTGTGTTCTGATTGAAACTTTGAAGGAAATTTCGAAAGCATAGGCAACCATTGAATAACTAATTATATTATAATAAGTAATTAATCAATGATACAACTTATCAAGCTTTAAGTAATTTTAAGAAAATTTCTGCGTAGTGTCTTGGAGTCCTTTGCTGAATTAATTATGAGTGTGTCATGAATTAAGATAGTAATAATTATGATTGCCACTGTGCCACTTTAGTCGCATTTTGTCTCCTTTTTTTGAATCATGCGACTATGCAACGACTTTTTTAAAAACTGGCTCTTTTTACCCTTTAAAAGAATTTTGCGACTTTTCTGACCCCATATCTAGAAAATTAATTGGATAATCTTTTTTTATATAAGTAAAACACAATATCGAGTTGAAACAGGTTCGGTTTATGTCGATCGCACAATGGGATTGATTCAAAATCTTACTACCTTCCTTTAAAACCCAATTCGATTTTTCGATTCTGCATATAAACGAAGTAACTCTCCTATTTTTTGTGTTTTAAAAAATATTCCCAAATATTCAAGGCATTCGTTAAGTAAATTGAACACGAGATTTTCATCAGACTTGTTATTATGATGAAAGCGAGGATGAAAAAAGAGGGTCTCACAATTCTGTCTGTTCGTCTATCTGCCTGTTCGACTAGAGCCTAAACAGTTGGATCGATTTTCTTCTAACTCAGTATAGGTACAAAGAGATATTTAGGCATTCACCCACTCATGTTTTCATTCTTATTAGAACCAAAAATAACGGCTTAATCTAATAAAATTTAATTTTTCTTAAAAACTTATTGACAATAATTTACTTTTAGTGCGAATGTGGAAAACCATTTTTCAAAAAATTGTTACTAACCGTATTTCTCAAAGAACTTTTTATACACATTCATTTGATTTTCTTGATTTTCTATATAAAAATGATTTTCATGCAGAAGCTCCCAAAAAATAAATAATTTTTGAATAAAGTTGAAAGTTTTTTTTTTTTGATTATGAATATTTCTAAAACGACTCTGACTATTTTTCTCAACTTGGTACTCAAAGGGTTTTCAACCCTTTTTAGTGTATTTAAAAAAAATACTTTTATGCAAAAACAACGGTAACTTCCAAACAGATGTTAAAAAAAAAAACGTTGAAGAAAATCTCATTTTTTTCAAAAACAACTCATACGATCTTAGTAAATTTTGTTTGTGTCCTAGAATAAGTACGGTCTTAAACATTAAAATTCAACTTTTTTTTTTTTTAAACTCGATTCGACCACATTTTTTTTTGAAAATCTAATTTTTCGTTAGTGTTTTGTAAATTTTTAACTAAAAAATATTTTTAAAAACCATTCCAATGGTTTTCGAAAATTTTTGTTCAAGAATTCTGATGGCATTCCTTTTTTCAGATAAATATACTAAAATAGTATTTTTAGAAATTTTAAAAGACACCATACTTTTTATAAGTACATAAACATATTTTATTTTAATATTTGTAATTTGAATAAATGTAAGAACATTTTTTGGTTTGCTACGGCCAATTGTTTCATAAAAAAACTTCAGACAAATTTGTTTCCTTTTTTTTTTGCAATTTAAACGTATTCTGATTAATTTTGTTATTTATCTAAAAAAAATTTTAGTGCGACTTTTTTTCCTCGTGGCCCTTTTTCCTAAAATTCCTCAGCAGCAACACTGGTAATAATTGATAAAAATAAAAATTATAGTGCAAATATAGTCGTTTAAAATTAAATCCTAAATTCGGTACAAAGTTCAGGAAAATCGAGATCGAATATTTCCTCAATCTTATACCCATAGAGAAAATTCCAAAAAGTAAAATTTTCCTTATGCCTATAAGGTAGAGAAAAACTACGCGAAAATGTCTCCAATATGCCATTTTATGCATTAAAAAAAAAAAACAAATTTAATTGAATATTTTGATCAGAGTTGTCATTACGATATAGGGAAGACGAAAAAAGTGGGTCTCACAATTCTGTTTGCCTGTTGTCTGTCTCTTCGGGTACAACCTAAACGGCTGGATCGATTTTCTAAAAAATTGGTATTTCGTGATTTTCGGTGATTCTGCCCACACATTTTTTTTTCACTTTTTCTTAGAACTAAAAGTTGTAGCTTTCTTAAAAAATGGCTTCACAAGTTTTCTAAAAAAAAAATCAATAAATTTCTTTTAGTAAAGACTATCTTTGGAAGGTAAACCATATTTCAAAAAAGGGTTTTAACAGTACCTTCCAAAGAACCATTTTTGTTTTCGATGTTCTTCAAAATAGTAGTTCTGATTTAAATGTTTTTTTTTTTAAACAGAAGCTATAAACTTTGTCTAACTTTAGACAGCCTTCCAACTCCAAAAAGTTTTTAATAAACTATGTTTATTGTTGTCCTTAAGTTGTCTAAGTTGGTCAACGGCATCGGTTGTTTAAGATTTGTCTAACTTGAAAATTTGTTTAAATAAATAAGCATATTTCCAATTATGAAGGACTTTTAAAAAACTGTATAACTAGTCAACCGTCTAAGAAATTCAAATAAATAAGGCTGAATATATTTGTGTATAATATATAATTTTTTTCTTCCTAAAATTTTCAAACAAATTGTATTTTGCATTTTTAAAAAATGTTCAAATTTTTTTTTTTGCAAATCAAATAATTTGAAAACTAAATTCTTGATTTTCATAAAGCTCGGTATTCAAAAGTTTTATTTACACTTCTTAAGGTATTTTAAGAAAAAATAATGGCACCTTCAATACAAATATTAAAAAAACCATTGAGGAAAGTATTTTTTTTTTCCTAAAAATGGCTCCTTTGATTTAAAAAAAATCAAAGTTTGAAAATTGTGATATGCAACATTATTAAATCTTATCTTAAATTTGTATATAAAAAAATTTAGCTAAATACGTTCAGCCGATAGTTAGAAAATTCAAACTAAAAAATTCGTTCTATGACAGGTACTATTAATAGTTGCTAAGTGCAAAAAATTTTATTGTTTTTTGAAGTAGATCGTATTAATTTTAGTAAATGGAAAAAGTTTAGTCAAAATCGTAGTAGCCATTTTTGATAAAAAAAAAAATATTTTCTTTCGGTTTCTTCGGTTTTTTAACTTTTGTAACTAAGATACCGTTATTTCTAAAAATATTATAGATAGAATACTAAAGAACTCTTAAGTATCGAGTTTCAAAAAATCGATCATATTGCTTTCGAAATATTTGATTTTCAAAAAAAAATTTGAATTTTTTTTTAAAAATCCAATTTTTTTTTTATTTATGTACACAAAAATACTTTTAGCTTTTGGAAGCCTTTGTATAAAAAAATGATTGAAATCAGTCAACTCTACTCCGAGTCTTCTTGACCTTATAATCGTTTCTGACACCTCGAATGTTGTTTTACAGGATCAATTATCTCTTGATGGTATTTCTGACCATGATCTAGTTTTTTGTACATACAACAATGATTTTTCACGTGTCTCTACCCCATTGTCTTTTCAGTACAGAGACCTTAAATCTATTAATAACCCTGCACTCCAGGCAGATGCGATGAATTTTCCCTGGCATCTTTGTCATCAATTCTCAAATTCAAATGACAAAGCTAACTATTTTCAATCATTGGTTCTTGAATTATATGAAAAACATGTTCCACTCAAAACAGTTTCAGTACGAAGCAAGAATTGTCCTTGGTTTACCTCTGATGTCCACAGGTCTATCAAGAATCTGAGAAAATTGTGCTCAAAGTGGAAGTTAAACGCCACGACTGCAAATTGGGAACTTTTTTGCCATTCTCGAAACAATGCAACTTTTATTACTAGCAGAGCCAAAAAAAGTCACTTCTGCCGCCAATTTTTCTACTTCAATCTCAGCTTGACTTTGTTGACAGTGTTACCAGTCTTGGTATTAAGGTGAATAAATCGCTTTCAACTGAAAACCACACAAATTATATAGTCAGTAGAATTTACGCTGGACTCCGAAAGCTCTGGTTATTTTCTTCCCTAACCCCTGTTAATACTAAACTCAGGCTCATAAAAACTTTGCTTTTGTTTTTAATAACCTATGGTTATACCGTGTATTGTAGACCTGATTCGCATTCCCAACACAAGCTCCTTGTCGCATTTAATGCCATGATTCTTCATGACTTCGGAGACACGAGCACATATCGCATTATCATCGACTTGTCCTTGGATGTTCCCTTCAGCAATATCTTGATGCTAGGTGCTGTATATTCTTACACAAAATTATTCAAAGTAAAACACCTTTATACATTTATGAAAAACTTACATTTGCTCAGTCCCTCAGAACTTTAAAGATTTTGGTACCGGCTCTTCATAATCTATGCAACGAAGCTATGTAACTCTCTTCCAGTGGCTATTAAGAAAATTATAAGTGTTTCAAATTTCAGATGTGCAATTACTTCTGAATTTCGCTAAACTCCTCAATGCTTTTTTAAATAAATTATAGGTAAACGAAGGAAAATTAAACAGGTTCTTTTCTACATAATGCATATACATATTTTAAATAAAATTTAAAAGAATTTATTTATACCCACACATTACAATTTGCGTTCTTTATACATATAATATTTAGGTTTTTTTATATATAATATAGTAAAATAATTGTTTCTTATCCAACTGTTAAGTACTATAAAAGACAAAGTCTTACTGTACATTTGTATTTAATAAATTGAATTGAATTGAATTGAATTGAATTGAATCAGTCACACTATTTTGAAGAAAATCGAAAATTAAAAAAAAAATGGTTCTTTGGGAGGTACCATTAATAACCATTTTTTGAAAAATGGTTTTCTACCCAAAGGAAGCCATTACTAAAAATAATTTATTGGCTTTTTAAAGAAAAGTTGTCGAGCCATTTTTGAGAAAAAAAAAGATTGTGTAAAATTGCAAAAAAATTGTAAGGCAGATACCGTTGTTTTTGGTTAAAAACAATTTTAAAAAACGTAGACGAACAGACAGACAAACAGGCAGGTAGACAGACAGACAGACAGAATTGTGCCTCCCACTTTTTGGTGTTCTCTATTATCGTAATGTCATGTTTGATTGTTATCTCAGTTTTTTTTTGAACGAATCCAAAACTTGGCTTCAGCTAGAAAATAGATAGGTTTTTTGGGGCCTTTCGTGTATGTAGATTTAAGGTAAAAAGTTATCTTATGACATTTCAAGGAGCATTTTTTAATTCTGTTTTCTAAGCAGCAGGTAACAAAAGCAAAAAAAAAAACACTTTAAGCAATTGTGACCAGCGTTACCACTTCAAGAAAAAAAGTTAAAGAAAAAAAGGAAGTAGATTGACAAAAATTGAAGTAGATTTTAAAATGAACTTTTTTATGCAAATCTATATTAAAAAAATAAATAAAAAAATCTTAAAAAGAACATACTTAATTTCTACATGTCCCCATATTTTGAATCATGGTTTTATAAAAAATTTTAGTTTTATTTAGTTAAGGTACTTTATCGATTCTTTTTTTTTTTATAAAAAAACAACAATAAAATGATTGTTGTTAGAGGAAAAACAAACAGAAGAAAGATTATCAATCAAAATAGAAAAGGGGTAATGAAAAATTAAAAAAAGAAAACCATTCGAAATTCACACACTCAAGCAAGTGAACTTTTCACAAGATTCATGAACACAAGAGGGTGTTGAGTTTCTATGCTTTGTGAAATTGTTGATTTTAGTATTAAAATTGTGTTAGTTTTGTTTTTGTTGTTAATAGAAATTCAGGGGCTACATACTTGATTAAAAAAATTTTAAGTAAGTCGAAATAGAGATTCCTAAAATGAAGTAGATTTCAATAATTTGGTGATGGTGCGAAGTAGAAGGTTGATTTAAATTTGTTTTTTGAAAAAAAAGAAGTACATAGGTAGATCTTCGTCAATTGAAGTAAAGTGGCAGTACTGATTGTGACTACAAATCGACGCAAATTTAAATGGCTTTTCCGACTACTTCTTCGGATTGTGTTTTTTTTAAATTTATTTTATTGTTAGAATTATTAAAACACTGAGAGCTGTTCTTGAAAAAATTATTGTTGAATTGCTGAAAATCGTCTGGGAAGTCAATCTAGCCATTTTGGCTGCAGCCGCTCAGACTGAATTTTGAAACCAATTTTTTGTCTTTCCTAGCATTGTAACCAATTTAAACCAATGTACAATCATTAGGGTGGTCCTTAAAAAAGGTCATTGTGGGTGGGCCTGAATGGTACTAAAGGTGTAAAATTAATTGTCTATTTTTTATTTCGCGTGAAATCTGCAAAAAAAAATCAGACGTTGTAGGTTGAAAGTAAACAAGAAAAATCCTATGGAAGGAGGTTATATTCCCTCCAACTTGGACACAAGGGGCAATGTTATAAAAAAAATATGTATAAAATAGAAAAAAAAAAAAAAATACATTAAAGAACAACGGCAACACTAACAGTATTGTTTTGTAGCTTTTTTGGAAAGGGATGAGTTCATTCGGATTTATTTTCAAACCTTGTTTTTTAATCAACAGTTGCTTTGGCAAAAAATTGTTTCAAACTCAAAATTTTAAAGACAAAATTTTAAAAATAAATATGTATAAATATTTTTAATTGCAAACAATAAAATATATTTTTTGCTTTAAGTTATTAATGTTCTTACAAATTTTAATTCAAATGCTAGAACTATATTTTTTGTATATGCCTTTTAGTTTTTGAGGAAATTTTTAAAATACAAAATGTCCAGTCATATTGTATTTTTATTATACAAATTGTGGGGTAGTTTTGATTTTGATCTTCTTTTTTCGAATCTGAGGTTTGCAACTAAAATTTCGTGACTAACATGGAACAAAATGCAAAAAATGATGCAAAAATGCATTTTTTGGGAGTTTTTCACTACTGTCTCCAAAGCTGCAAATTATTCGAAAATTACATTAAAGTATACACAATTTCCAATCAATCTCTGTTTAAGATTTTTTTTTGCAACAATAAATTTGGACTCGAGCGCTATTTGAAAATTGACGTTTTTTGACTGTTTTTGAAAACCCTGATGATCTTTGATGCACTGAGTATGAATTTCGTTTTGAAATCACTCTATTACATCTCGTTTTTGAGATATTCGAATCTAAATATATAAAAAATGCGTTTTTCATTCAAATTTGGGGTTAAACTTTTTGTCGAGGTAATTCTTTCCGAAAACATTTTTTGCAATTATTCTAAATTATGAATACTTTACTTCAAAATTCATTTTGAATTTTTCAAATACCCTTATTTCTCTTCGAGAAATCCTTAGCCTTTTTCGTATACTACGTAACCCCAACGCCACCAAGTTGGCTACATACACTGCCAGTCAAATTCGTAGATTACATTCCACTTGCCTTCCACTTGCTACTCACTTGCATTCCACTTGCTTGTTTCCCAAATTGCTTCTCAACTTGCTTTACTACTGGCTTCGAAAATTCCATGCCAGTTGATGAGCAAGTTGCTTGGGTTTGTATGTGTTAGTGAACAAATGTGTTTGTATTGCAACTTGCTTGACAGTACCTGCCCGTGTGGGGTCGGTCGGTGTAAATCAAAAAATCCAGTCAATTTGCATTTTTGTAGCACTTCTTGCAAATTTTTGCATGTTGCGTCACAAAATTTTAGTCGCAACCCTAAGATTCGAATGCAGTGCCCTCTAAAACATAAAAGAGGGACAAAACTAACAAAAAACTCAAAACTAAATCACAATTTGCTCGCTAAGATCCTTTTTGAGCTCAAATTGACTGGACTAAATCTTGTACTCAAATTATTTTTTAAAAGTCCATAGGTTAAATAATAATTGATATCTTAAAAAATAGGTGTTGAAAATGCGCAAATTCGGGTAAAATGTCTGTTTTGCTTCTTTTTTGAGAACATACTTTTTTGATGTCAAACAATGTGACCTCCAATTTTGTTTGGTAGTTTTTAATATTTTGAATATGAGAAAAGTTTTGGAAACGGCTCCAGACGCCAAAACCGTAGTAGGAAAATAAAGATTGATATCTTAAAGCATGTTGAATGAATCCAGCTTTGGGTAAAATTTCAGTATTACAACATTTCAGAAACATACTTTTCTGTATGTCAGAAAGTAGGACCTCCAAAAATTTTTGGAAATTTTAAAATTTTAATATGTACTTTGATCATGAAAAAAATTGCAAGAACGCCTTAAGATATCAAGAGCGTGTTGGGAAATAACAAATGATATCTTTAGAAATAGGTACACCTGCCTATTTCCTCAATTTAAGACCCATAAAGGAAGCTAAAAAAAAGTCTTATTTCTTCATGTCTCTAAGTAAGGATCATATTACTGGTCTTGAATATGTCATTTTCATTTAATAAAAGTGACTAAATTTGTACTAAAATTTGAAGTTATAAGATGAGTGTATCGGAATGAATATTCGTGGATTGAAAGTGACTTGAACTAAACGAAGACTTATCCTCGAAATTCCTTTCCAAATCATTAATTTATTAAGGTTGTTAAATTTATAGAGCACTGACCGGCCGAGTATTTAAAAGTAAAAACACAAGTATAATTGATGTGGTGAGGTTACCAACGGTAGTTTTTTATACAATCTTTAGTGTATGCACTAAAAAGGTGGTTTATTAAAATGAGGAATGAGCTATTGGGTTAGGAAATGGATTTTTCGGAAAGTAATACCTTAGAAGAGGGTTGGCACTGAATGGTGGACACCACCAGCATGATTTTAAATTTCTTCACCATGATCTCTTGACCAAAATACTAGTCTTTTTGCAGTCAGTGTAAATGACCTTGAGAACGAATGATTTTATTCAAAAAACTTTAACAAATTGATTTAATTTTTGACTGCCTACGGAAGAGTGTTAGAAAATTTTGGTATGCAATATTATTTAAGGCTACTGTAGTTTTTCTTACTTTGCTACAAAAAATTAATTAAATGAGTATACAAATCAGAAGAAAACTTCAATTTAATTCTTAAAATTTTTATTTAGGCTAAAATTTTCCAACTGAAAGTTAGTAATAAAATTTAAGTTTTATCTAAAAAAAAAATTAGAAAAAAGTTCAAAAATAAATTATGAATCCACCGGCCTTAATTTACAAAAATTCTAACAGTATTTTCTTGCTAAAGCAACTCGCGAAAAATGTTGTAATCAGTAATCGTAATATTAGCGGATGTTTTGAGGATAAATCCAAATGTCCCAAAGGCAAAATTGTGAACACTGCCTGTGAGGACAACAAGCATCAACTACCACCTCGGAAGCCCCTCAAGAAGGAGGAATTCAAATCAATGTGGGAAAGTCCGGAGTGCGAACCATCTGCTGCCACATGCCCAACAGTTCGATTCGATGCTATGTATTACAAGCCCTCAGATAAGGCGAAACGGGAATATCAACAGACTTGGGTTGAGTGTCCGGCACGTCTCATCAAACCAACAGTTACATGCGAGTTCCCACAGGATAAGTATCCACCACTTGAGCGAAGACCCAGATCAGCAAGGCCAGACACTGCAAAATGCATGGACACAAGTGAATTGGAACTGTTATCCTGTTCGAGGCAGAAGGATCTCAAGCAAAACAAGAACTGTCTTAAAATTAAACTTCCTGGCTGCCGTGGAGTGCGTTCGGATATTAAATGCAAATTGTTTCGAGAACCGGCCAACTGCTCGATAGCTTCGTGTCCCTATCCAAGCTATTCCGAGTGCAGACACCCAAAGGCAATGTCAAAGCGTGCAGCCGAGTGTGAATGCATGAAGATACGTTCAATGTGCGAAGTTTATACAGTCTTGAGACAAAAGGCCATATTGTGATGCTTTTTAAATAATCTTCATGATGATTTTTTTCTTTAATTGAAATTGAAAATAAATTTTGGTATAAATCAGCTTTATGATTTTGCATTTGTCTTAATAATTGGATTAATATTCTAGTTTTCACTTTTGAAACACCAAAAAGAAAAGAGGAGTATAGGCACATCTCATCATGTTTTAAGCTTGTTGGATCAATTTTTCAATGAGGCTTTTATTTTCCTTATATCAAAAATATGGTCACCGCATTTTCTAGTTTAATCCTAAACGACAAGATGGAATATGTCAAAATTGTCACGCACAATAAAGTGGCTTCCGGTCAGTCGAATCGTCAAGTGACTGTGACAAATTTGTGTCTCAAAGCGAAAGGAACAGCAATTATAACTTGAAAGCAATTGCAATAACTCGGCCTTAAATTCAACACATTTAACCCAATTAAAAAAAATCCGAAGCGAATAAAAGACAGAGAGAATGACCAATTCGACAAGCCATCGCAGATACACCGAGATGGGCACCAGTTACATCGAATCGAAAACCGAAATTGTAACAGAAACCTTATGACCTCGTCAACATGCTGCATATTGTGATGGTCAGTGATCGCTCTGTGATCCCAGCACGCATTCGATAAATTTAACTCGAAGACGAGGCGAGACGCACGAAGCAAGGCTTCCAAGTAGGTATTGGTTTATTGGAAGCCATAAGCCAGAAGTATATCTTTTATATTTTGACAGCTATATGACTGGGTAGGTACCTTCGAAATGCGTGTCCATACAACAACCACAAAGCTAAACCCAGAGGTATGTTATTAACCCAACCACAAGAAGAACAACTTGGTGGTGGTTGGTGCAGCAGCAAAATCAGAGAATTCGGTTAGTTTTTTTAATGTTTGTTTGTCTTACTGGCTTTTGAGGACACCTCACTGAGCCAGGTTGTGCGTTGTGCGAATAAAGTTGTCGCCATCATACAAATCGGGTTTATGAGATATACTCTCGCGCGCCGAGTTAAAGTGATTTTGCAACGAAAGTGAAAGGTGAGAGAAGGAATATCCACCCCGAAGGCTTTGAGATTGTTATTTTTTTTTTGTTTTTTTGTTACTTTTGGTACCTACGTTTTATTGGTTACTTGAGAGCTAAAGTCGACCTACATTCGCTCGTGTTCACGGTTTTATTAACACACACACGTCACCGCACCGGCCATGCCCGTTTGCCACCATGCCAGCAGAAGGAGACACCATCAAATGGAAAAAGGAATCGAATCTGGGAGTGCGAATGGCGATTTAAATGAACTCACCATAGATACCTGAATTATCTTTATACGAGTATATTGAGCTAAATTATAACGAACGTTAATTGAACGAGAAGTAGGTATGCCTGCTTGATTTTATTGATACTGGTAAGCAAGTCACATAGACTTAAATGCCTAATTTACTAACATGCGTAGGCATGTGGTGCGTATAGGAAAAGATGGAAGTCGCGTACACAACACATACTTTGTACGCTAGCGCATAAGTTATTGTGTTTTGAGTTTTAATACAATTTCATAAATGTGGACCACATTGCAACGTTGTATTGCACAATTTTAGTGCAGAGATTTTGAGGTTTATAAATATTTAATTCGACACTTAATATAACTAAATTGAAGAAATTGAAGAAAATAAATTATTAAATCTCGAAGACACTATACAGTGAGTGGACAGTGGACATCTTCTAACGGATCCTTCAAAGATATTTTGAGGTGCAATTTTTGGTTTGGTGTGAACAATAATTTTAAAGGTTTAAATCAAAAAATTGTAGTACCTCGTGGCATAATGGTTAGTGCGTAGGACTGTCATGCCAAAGGTCTGGGTTCGATTCCCGGCCACTGCCACCTAAAAACAGAAATGTTTTTTTCCGAGGTACTGCCTCTTGCGGAGAACTGACAAATCCTCCAAGAGTATACTTGTCATAAATAAGTGCTTTTCATCTAGCCGTTCGGACTCGGCAAAAAATTGTAGGTCCCCTCCATTCCTGCCAACAACACGCACACAGGAATGGTTGAGAGTTGTTAGTCACTAAGCCTAGGTTCTACATGAGCTGTTGCGCCACAAAATTTATTTCTTTTATTTTTAAATCAAATTTAATATTAAAATAATGTATTAGTCTAAAATAATGGATTTCGTCATTTGCTGGATGATTTGCTTGGAATTTCTTGCAGAGCAGTTTTATTCGTTTCTCTAGAAAAAAAACATGCCAGGTGATAACTTCAAAAAAATATGAATGAACTTTTGTCCTTCTTTATGTACATGCAGGTATATGCGAACAAAATTAAATTGTTGGAGCGGTTTGCTTAAAAATTATTTTTTATGCGGGGCGATTGTTATAAGGTGCACCAAAAAGCGAGTAGGTTGGGATAAGACAAGGAAAAAATCGTTTTAAAGGGGGAGGTCTATTTTCCTCCGTTGGGGTGGGAGGGGAAGTTTTCGATTTGACTTAAAACAGAAAAAAAAATTATTTAAAAACAACGGTAAAACTTATTATACCATGCTAGAGCTTTTTGAAAAGCTTTAATTTATTTTTTAAATTAAGTTGTGTTAGTGAATAATTTTTGAAAAATTAATTTTCAGATTCAAAAATTAAAAAAAAGGTTTAAAAATTTTAAAACTATTTTTTTTTTCAAAATTTTATGCAATTAAGTATGAATTTTGTTTCCAAAAAAATATTAATTTTTAATTAATTTTAATTAAAAAAAAAAAACAGATAACCGGATGCTAAAATGTATCTTAGTTTTTGAGAAATAAAAAAAAATTGAAAAGTACTTGTTTCCATGAAAAACCCTTAGCTACGCATAAATATTTATGTATATCTAAATATTTCACAGTTGTGTGTGAGTGATGAAAGATTCATAAATATCGATATTAAAATATCCTTATGTTACCACTATTCAACCCCCAATTTAGCTTGTAATGAGTCTATGTAACATTGCATATGTTTAATTAATAGGCTCTTCGCGTTCAGAAGCATTATAACGATTTCATGGCAGGCTTTGCCAGATTGGGCTATTTATCAGAAATTGGGCTATTTTTTGGGCAATTTCCCACAGTAATTTCAATATCGGATCTTGAGCGATCTTTTTCATATAAATAAATCATAAATAAACCACTTTTCTCTCCCTAAACATACTCTTAATACATTACGCAATTTGGTGCCACTTTTTATTCTTTGTGTCTATCTCTTTTCTATTGGGAGAAAGGTTATAGGCGTTTTTCTTTTTTAGCTCTGAGCAGAGCATAGAGTAGAGCTCGATCTATCGGAGTTGACTCCGAGCAGAGTATAGCCAGAGCTCTCCGATATAATTTTGAAACACATCTGAGCACTGAACTGTCATTAGATTGCGATGCGTTCAACAACACCATAGTTGAGTACTGACTTTTAATCATCATCTGATAGCTGCCCAATCAAAAACTCGAAAAAAACAAAAAATGTGAACTGAAATAGAAGTGTTGAACGCACCCATGTGCAATGAGTGAAAAAAGAGTGAAGTTGGTTGCGCTCAGCTATTTACTCCATTCGCTCGGTCTTTTTATTCTGAGCTCATGGAGCGTACACCGAGCTAGCTCTGATTCAAAAATGAAACATTAGTTGAGCGCTCTGAGTGCTCTGAGCTAAAAAAGAAACATAGATCTTTTTTGACAGCTCAGTACTATGCTCGGAGCGAAAAAAAAGGAAAACGGAAAGAGTCAGACGTGAAGAATCGTCGTGTAATAGGGAATATAACTCAGTGGTTTTGACATTTCAAATCAACCGCAACTAACTTCACTATAAAATCTTTCAATTTCTCTGTTGTTCCCAGAATTTCCATTTTTCTTTTTTTTATGAGCAAAAATGTATTTTAGGTATTTGCCGTTGTTTTTTAATAACTTCAGTGTCCCCATGCAATTTATATGAAAAACACCCACACGTCCATTATTTTTCCTTAGAAAACAAAACTTTAACATACATAAATTTTTTTTCGTTCCGAGTCTCCTACCTCGATGTATCCAATTTGATACATAAACAAAATTGGCTTCACTGTCCCCACATAAACTGATTTAAAAACATCCCCACGTCCCGTACTTTTTTCCAGATAAAAGCGATGGAATATTTTTGACTTCAGAATCGAGTTCAAGACACCTAAACCTATAGAAAAGCATGTTTTGATGACCAGTGTTATTAAATAAAACTAAAATGTTCAGACTAGTTCATTTAAATGATAGTGAAATCTCAACAACTTTGGCACTAAATATCTTAATTAAAACCTTTTTTTTAGATAAAATAGAATTTTCCAATTCTGAGCTAATTTTTTAAGAGAATTTTTTTTTTGAGACCCAAGCTTCCAGCTTTTGGTGGTATCAAGAAAATCAAAGCATGTTCGTTAAATTTGACCCACCCTAATACATATATATAAAGCTTCTTATGACCTTTTTTACAATTGATTAAGAATTATGATGGCATTTCCTTTTATCAGCTCAAACTATCAAATGAGTTGTTTAATCTAATAGCCCAGTCATGTTGTGTTTTTACCATGCAAATTGTAAGGTAGTTTTGATTTTTTCCCTTCTTTATGTTACCAAAAGGGGAAAATCTATTACGGGGGTGCTGAATCTGATGTTTGGGACTGAAATAATGTGACACAACTTGGACAAAAATGCAAAAATGTTTGCAAAACTGCATTTTCTTGGGATTTTTTCACTTTTAAATTAACAACTATAAATTATTCGTAAATTTCATCAAGGTGCAACTGAAAGTACACACAATTCAAAGTTTCTTTCAGCGACAACCTATTTGGTTTCATGAGCTAGTTGAAAAGTCAAGTATTTTTACGGTTTCCAAAAATCCGCTCAAAAACCCTAATTAATTACTTTGTGGACAAACTTTGAATTTTTTGTCTCTAGCAAAATCCAAAATATATTTTTCTAGTGGTTTTTATTTCGCTGAATCTGGCCTCAGAATTGCTATAGCACGTTGCATTTTTGATACCTATCAGGGTTTTAAATAAGAGCGCTACAAAAATTTTTTTAAATAAAACAAAAACGGTTTTGGATATCAATGAAATTCTTTATTCTCGATTTCTTTTGCATGGCCACCACGGGCACGCTTGCAGAAGTCTAGACGCTGAACCCAAGTTTCGACGGTTTTCAAGCATAAATCGGCCGATACTGGATACTGCTGCAATTCCAAGTTCGATATTCGTACGAAGTTCATCAATAATCACTGGCTTGTTGGCATAGACCATAGACTTGACGTAGCCCCACCGGAAATAGTCCAACGGCGTCAAATCGCACGACACCGAGGCGGCCAAGCGACTGGACCATTTCGTGAGATAACACGTTCTCCAAACTTGGTTTCCAATAAATTGGTTGTGACATTCGCTGTGTGGCTTGTCACGCCGTCCTGTTGGAACCACATGTCCTCCAAGTCCATATCAACCAATTGGGGCCAAAAATATTCGGTTATCACTGAACGGTAGAGATCCCTATTCACAGAAACGTGCCGGTCTTGATCATCACGGAAGAAGTACGGCCCAATGACGCCGCCGGCCCATAAACCACACCAAACCGTAATTTGTTCAGGATGCAATGATGACTCATGGAGTACGTGTGGATTTTTGCCTGACCAATACCGCATATTTTGTTTATTGACGAAGCCATTCAGCCAGAAATGAGCCTCATCGCTGAAGATGATTTTTCGATGAAAATCCGAATCATTTTCAAGTTGTTGCTCAGGCCAATTCACGAACATACGACGCTTCTGGTGGTCAAGCGGCTTCAGTTCTTGCGTCAATTTAATCTTGTAAGGATGTAGGCCAAGATTTTTTCGCAAAATTCGGCACAACGACGTCGCAGAGATGTCCAACGCTGGAGAACGACGTGTAAGAGACACATTTGGGCTTTCTGCAACTGAAGCCTTAGCGGCAGCAATATTCTCGACACTACGGGCACTTCTTTATCTCACTGGCACGGGAACTCGACTCGTTGTCGGCTCGTATATCTTTCCATCATGAAATGGCGAACCTTACTGAAGAGAAATGTCAAAAGAGCGGCAAGAAATATGGCGTCGTTTGCTGTCCATAGATAAACTAATAAAGATGGCAATCCTCAGCTGTCAGTTTGATTTGCCTACAAGCTGAAGCGAACAGCTGTAATGATTATATTTGCAAGGTATTAGTGAAAAGCAGTACAAGCCGCACACATAGAACCAACTAGTCACTCACCACTAGTGACAGCCGCACACATAGAAGCAACTAGTCACTGACCACAGTCTGTATAGGAATGGTGAATTAATTTGTCGGTTATTTTTGAAAATCGTGGACATGTTCAAAAAGTATTAAAACCTGAAGAACGAAATTTAAAGTGCTTACTTAACCTTATATATCATCCAAATTAAAATTATGTGGAAGATTAATAAAAAAAAGGTGTAGGTTACTGATTTAATACCCGTGACAAATAAGTGGTACGGATATTATAGTGTGTCATGTTCATATTATAAACTACGAGAGCAAAATGGTAAAAGCATGGTTTCAAAACTTGAGTTTTTCTTGTTTACACGAGCATTGATTTTTTCGGGAAAGTGTTTCTCACTGGGAAACTTATGAAAATGATGCAGGAAGCTTGAATTTTGATTTAAGAAAAAATTTATGTATTCTTTTTCACAAAACAACTGCTCTAGCAGGAATTTTTTTTCTACTTTTGCAATATTGCAAAAATATAAAATGAAATTTGGTTAAGGAAAAAATTTGTATATTCTTTTTCATAAAACAACTGCTCAAAGGGGAAATATTTTTACTTTGGTAATTTTGCAAAAATGTGCCACTGTAATGTCTGTTCACGTACTCCCAAAAATACAAATTTCCACGAATTTAGCCCAAAGTTCTGTTAAAGCTCATATAAAATAAATAAAATTCGTAGTTATGGGAAGTGCATGAACAGACTTGTAGTTAAGGCTTAATACGCAATCTAATACCACATTCCCACGAAACCGATCTAGAGTTTTTATTGAGATTTCATCGAAATATTCATGAAATCTTGTTCCATATACTTGAAATATCAATAGTTTTTAACTACAAGCTCGAATTTCATTTTGGTGGGAAGATATATTGACAAATTGTTTTTGTCTTTATTTTCATTGGTGTTTGGTGTTTACACGGGATTATTTCTGCTATTACACGATAACTTTTCAGTCATTCCTTTTTTTGAAACTAAATTAGTGCAAACTGTGAGATTAGATATTTGTCTCGTTCGTATTTATTTCAATTCACCGAAATCGCACATTTCGAAATTTCAAAACTGTATGGGGAAATGTGAAGATTCGGACCGAAATGTCCGGTTCCACTCCTAAACCAAAGCGAATGCAGGGCGACGACGATTTTTTGTTGTTTTTTAGCATTGTGTATGTGTCATATTTTGAACTATTGTGAATGATTCAAATTGTCATTGGTTTGGGAGAGCCTTTAAAGGTTGTGTGCTTGCCATATTTTGTATCTTTACGAATGATTCGCTATGATTTCATGTTGGTTTGGGGTTGCCTTTATTTATTAGTTAAATCCACACCTAAATCCGTTGTTCTTTTTTTTAATTCATGCTTTATGAGTGCAATTGAATTAAAAGCTCCTTCAAACCAAAACCAAATCATAGCAAATTATTCGCAATGATACAAAATATAACAGATAAATGAAGCTACGAGTAGGACATGTGAAAATAGATTTAAATTTTCGTCACTTTGCCTTAAGCCTCACCCAAACCAACGCGAATGTGGAGCGATTCGCAGGGAATCATTCACAATAGTACAAAATATGACAGCTACATAACGCTAAACAACAACAAAAATTCGTCGTCGCTCCGCATTCGCGTTGGTTTGGGAGAGCCTTTACGCTGCTACACACTAGTTTACGCCAAATACGTACCAATGTGAACCGGGCCCTACTTTGGTTTCTATTTGTTGAACACGCTCCGTGGTCAGAATTATTCACCTCGGTCTGTCAATTAGATGTCAAAACTAAACCAAATACGGGGTGTCCCCTATTTCATGCAGGATAGTTTATGAAATAATATTTTTAGAAAAACAAATTGTTTAAGAGGGGCCGATTATTTCTCCCCTTTTAGATAAGAAATAAAAAAAAATAAAAATTAATCAAAATTAAATTAATTTTTTTTTAATGAATGAAAATAACTTAAAAATACGACAATAGCTACGAGATCATGCTATAATTTCTTAAAATCCATTCTCAAATCAATTTTTCAAATTAAGTTGTTTCGTAATGATTTTTTAAAAAACAATTTTCAAACTTTAAAGTAAAAAAAAAGTTAATGTTTTTGTTGAAACTATTTAATTTTTTTACATTATGAATTATAATTTCAGTAAAAAGTATTCAATACTCCTATATTCAACATTCAAAACCAAATGCTTAGATGTCGTGAAGTTTAAAAAAATCAAAAATAGCTATTGTTGTTTTATTATATTCGATAGAGATGCGCATCTGTATTACCTTTTAACACGTGCAACAAAAACGATTTTGAAAATTCCTCAGTTATCTTTTTTGTACTTAAAGTTAATCCAGATCAATACCCGAATCCCGACAGAAGATAATAAAACCCACTTAATATCTACTTTAATACTTCTAAAGTGGAAATTGAGAGTTTAGTGGAATTTAAACAACAAATTGAAGTTCCGGGTGTCAAATTGCAGAAAAACTATTTTTTTATTTCGTACTTTCTTAACTATTTTTTTCCTTAGAATATATCCAACAATAATTTTAAAATTATTCTGGATGAAGAAAGGGCCACCCTGTATTATATGCAAGATGCATTGAAGATGAACGGAAATCTGAGTGATTGAAAACAATTTATAGATTAATTTTTTGTATTTTATTATAATTGTGGATGAATATTAACTATTAATTACAATTGTTTGTATGCATTAAACAATTTAACAACGATATTTTTGTTTTTAGCCGCAGAATTTTCAAAACTATTTTCCAATTTTCAAAAGAAAAAAAAACTGAGCTGTCAAAACAAATAAATCTCACCGCGTTACATTGTTGTTGCAATTCACATCTATTCATCGTCACGAAGTGAAATTACAAATACAACAATGTAAACAAATGGGTTTTGGAGGGTGAAACGTACGAAAGATTGGCTTCTTGGTAATTGATATTCTCTGTTGCTGTCCCTGTCGCTCTACTCTTGTAGCGTCCCGGTGGAAAAACCCTTTATTTGGTGTTATTTTTTTTACGAGGTAGTTTTTTCCAAATAAATTTTTATATTTATTATGAACATTTTTTTCGTAGTTCTTTTTGAAGAATGTGAATGTGAAAATTTTTTATGCATTATGAAAATTGTGTAAAGTACATTCCATACATATACTACAAATCTCGTTATACCTATAAAAAAATATATACATTTTGGTGGCGCAACAGCTCGTGAAAAACCAGGGCCTAGTGACTTACAACTCTCAACTATTCCTGTGTGCGTGTTATTGACAGGAATGGAGCGAGCCTACAATTTTTTGCTGAGTCCAAACGGATAGATGAGAAGCACTTATTCATGACAAGTATACTCTTGGAGAATTTATCAGTTCCTTGCAAGAGGTAGTACCTCGGGGAAAATATTTCTGTTTTTAGGTGGCAGCGGCCGGGAATTGAATCCAGACCTTCGGCATGACAGTCCAACGCACCTACCACCATGCCACGAGGTACTACTATACCTATACAGCCTTATTTACTAGTTTTCACTCGTTTCAACCTTGGAATTCTTAAGCTGAGTCGAAACACTTACTCTGTTTTTACGCCACGTCAAACTAATCCTTATTTATAAAATATTTCCGAGCCGTTTTAATTTTGGCCTCCTTATGACAAAAAAACGACACATCTTAAACTGTGGTTATAAACTAGCTGATTTCCACAATTATTTATTTCAGTTAATTATTTTTTGGTAAAATTTTGGTAATGTTATCATTAATAAATGGTTAAGAAAAATAAAAAAGTTTTTAGTAAAAAAAAAAATTTAAACGATGTCACGTCAAAATGACATTTATATACATATTAAAACGGGGCTACTTTATACGGCCTTATATACCTCCTATTTACAAATTTAAGCTTACTCCACCTCTATTCCTCGTGTATCCTTTTTAAATAAGTTTTTCAGGTTTAAGGGCGTTGTAAAGTCAGAGTAATTTTACTCCTTTGCTAAATCAAGTTTATAAATAAGGCAGATACTGTCTAGATAGTTGTAAGTAAATTGAAAATCGTTTCAATTACATGAGTGTTCCATTTTATGTTCCTACCACGTTTAATTTAGGTATTTTCCATATTACAAGAAAAAGTTTGCAGTATTTTACATTATCAAAATGATTTCTCTTTTACAACAGATTTACAGAATTTTGAAAACAGAGTTTTGAAAAACAGAATTTTGATATGCAGAATATTGAAAGAATTTTTTTTGACATGCAAGAATTTTGACCCCAACCCAAAACTTTGTTCTCGTTTTTTGTTGTATGAAAAAAGTAAGGCTCAACTATGCAATTACTGCCCCACAAAACTTGTGGATACAAAACTGACCCGTTAGAATTTTCTCAGGAAATGGGTGGATGCCACTGCCCTATACAACAAAAATATAAATGTTAAAAAAGAGTCAAGTTCTTATACATTTGTACAAGAAACCTGTGCGTAAGAAGTCAGCAACAAAAAAAAAAACGGAATGAGATCTAAAATACAATTAATTATCTAAAGTAGACTTATATCGAAAAAATTTCAAATTATGACAAAAATTTGGTATTTAATGATTTCTGATTAAAATTTGGTGAATTTGCTTGGCAAGTTTTCTCTAAATTACTTACTTAATCACAAAATTTAAAATTTATGAAAATTTGTTCAGTGAACCCAGCTAATTTTAATCAGTAATCATTAAATACAAAATTTCTGTCATAATTTTGAGTTGTTTCAATATTTCTTAAACTTCATAAACCTAAAATTTGGCATTTAGTTTAGATCTTATTACATTTTTTGGCACATGTCTCTTATGTATATTAGAATTTGGCTCTAACATTTATGTTCTTGTTTTGATATTGTCTTCTTGAAGCCTAGTACATACTTCATCGTGATGTGAACAATCGCCAGTGAAGAAAGTCACTGGTACAGACTTGCAAATGTGTTGTGAACGTTTGACGTTTAAAACTACCATGCCTCAAATCACTTGTAATCGAACTGTCAACTGTTCACCAAGAGTTCCCGTACATTTTGCACGGGAATTTCTCGTGAACGAAAACCACACAGCTTCACGAGTACGCTCATGAGTGAATAAAAATGCAAATTTTGTATAGATTAACGACATGATTAACAAGTATGTACTAGGCTTAACTATGGGTGATATGCATAAAACGGAAGTACTTACTAGTAGTAAAAGATAAATGTAATTACTATAACTTCTAGTAGAAGGTAAAATTTGAAGTATTTACTGGATTTGGTATGCATGAAAATTAGTTTGTACTACCTGGAAAATACTTTCAGAAGATAGTAGATCCAAGTAAATACTTTAATTCATCGGAAGTTAATAGTAAATACTTATTTTTCATTAAAATTATCGTGTACGATAGCTGATAGCTACATTTCGGCTAATTTTGTTTTATTTTACTACAATACGAGTAAGTGAAGCTGCCGAGCTAAACTTGCTTTCGTAGGAAAGTAATACAACCAAGTAATAGGAGATTCTTTTCACTTAAGTTCTATTGGTTATGTGTTTTGCTTTCCTTTGACGATAAGGAAAAGTCGTTTTCGTTGGGATTTGACATTAAACATTAGCCAAAGTGAGCCTGCGATTATTAATTCAACCTTAAGCTAGAAGCTTTGACACTTTTTATGAGTTAATAAATGCTTGAAGCTGGATTTGAACTCATGATCAAGATCAACATAAAAAGAGGCAAAAGAAATGACAAAGGTAAATAGAACGAGAGAAGTCACTGAACCATTCTTCGTTTTTTTTATTGAACCATGTGTCAGTATGGGTTAATATTTCGTTTGAATTTGATCTCCAACCTGAATAAAAACATTTTAAAATGAGACTCTGAACACGATCTTCTAACTTTAAAGACTCTTTGAGAGTTGATTCACACAAATTTCGACGTTTCAGTTACTATTAACACAAACCCAATTTAAAAAAAAAAATACAAAGACCTGATTTTGCCTCTAAATCGGACTCAAGACTGTTCCTTATCTATGGAATAGAGCCAAAAAAAGTATATACTCGTACTATGAGATTTTCATGTTGTTTTTCTGCAACTTCGAAAAAATCAAGTACTTACTAGAGAAAAAAAGTACTTGCTAGTTTTTATGCATAAGGAATATAGTATTTACTAATAGAATTCAAGTGTATACTATGGCCTGAAGTAAGTACTTAAATTACGGCATTTACTGCATTTTTATAGATATCAAAAATAGCATATACTTGAAAATTCTCTAATAAAAGCATTTACTATGTTTTATGCATATCACCCTATGTCGGCTTTTTTCTATAAAAAGAAAAAAAAAAGTAGTTATATCCTTTTATTAACTATTTCCTCTCAATCATTAGTGTGTTAATCAAGACATGTTATGTCTTACCTTATTGAAACACCAAAAATACGCTGCCGTGTCCACGGCAGACACTTCATCAAATTGTAAAAGGAACTACACTAACACTGTGCTTATAGTCTGAAAATGTAACCGATTCAATTTATGATGATCAATTATTATGAACAAATCAAATTTGTATTAGGCGAGTCTATAAGGCAAGACGTGAGGACAGCTTCATTATATACCGTTATTGCCTCCAACACTTCAAATGATTAAGCATTTAGCCCCTTGAGTTCATTTTTTTTTTATAATAGGTGACTGGGGCACAACGTCAATTTTCCTTTTCTATCGCATAGCTCTTCAAGGCTTATGCGCCTTCCGTGATCTATAGATTTTAATTACGTTTTGGAACTTAAATCCATAATCATTGGAACAGGCTATAGTGGTAAGTCAATTTGATAGATACTTTCACTTAAGACTTTGATTGCACTGCATTTTCAAAAAGTCCCCCAGAGTAGTTATAGTTGTGGAAGACATTTCGATACGGGAGTAAAGCTAGTTAACATTAAAATTCAACGCAATAAGGATTACGTGCTATGGCTCATTATGCTAGTTGAAATGTTATGATATTGTCTTGACATATTTCTTATAATAAATAGTTTGCAGGAAGTATTTTGTTGAACTTAGATAATAATCCAACATTTTACTTTTATGGAAAAATCATCCAATTCACAAGAAATATTGAAGCTTTTAATTGCGATATGGAAGATTATTTAAGCAGGTGAACAAATCATCATATTTAGCTTTTGGGTATTGATAGGTAAGGTACTCATTGCAGAAGTTAACTACAACCTTTGTAGGTAAGAACCTAAGAGGTAACAACTTATTTTATTTAATATTGTAACGACTCTCGAATGAACTATAACTACTCCCAAATGAGGAAGCGCCATCTTCCGGATTATAAATGACATAAACCAACCTACAGACAGCTTTTGTGAGCTTTGGAACTATCAGCTTTAGCTGTCAAAATGAAAGCTTTGGGAAGGGAACTTTATTGGAAATTTCCCCTATGGAAAGCTCTAGAAGCAAATACTAGAACCATCAAGCTATTTCGGGAACCTGTGTGATGGGTAAAAAAAGACATGTTTGAATGGCAGTGGACACAATTTGTTTTTAATTGTAAATGAAAAAAGTTGGTTGTAATAAAAATAAAAAGTAAAGTTGATGAATTAATTTCAGTATAGCTGAGTGATGAACAATAAATTGGTTTGTAGTAACAAAGTAGAGCTGTGTAATCGTTCATTTCGAATAATTGAATTGTTCAAGAAAGATCAAGAAAAGATTTGATTACTTCAATCAATCGATCATTCGATCATTTTTATTTCAATCAGTCCATTCTTCGATGTAGCTCTGATTCGATTTTTATTTCAAATTCGATTAAATCCAATCTTCAATTCAATACTGCATCATTGATTGAATCTAAATTAATCAAAATTAACAAACAATACATTTTTATTGGATTAAAAACTGTTAAGAAAATCTTAAATTTTCAGTTTTCTTACTGCTCCGATTTTACGTCGATTGCTTGACATTTGGATCGAAATACAACTATGCTGTCAAAACAGAGTTTTCCTCCTCTCTGTCAAGCCATAAACTGTCTAATTCCATTGAAGGATGGTTTCGATGTCGATGGATTAAGAAACTTCTAAAAAATCGGAAATTTTTGGAGAATTTTTACTGCTTCAGAAAAAAGTTGATTTTCGGGGCAATTTGGTGACATTCGGATCAAAATACACATTTTCTGTCAAAAATAGTTTCTCTCCTCTCTGTCAAGCTATCAACTGCAAAATTTCATTAAAGGATGGCAACATTGTCGATGGATTAAAAAAACCTCTAAGAAGTTAGAAATTTTTGAAGCATTCTTACTGCTCTAGAAAAAAGGTGATTTTAGGGCACTTAGGTAATATTTGGATCGAAATACACTTATCCTGCCAAAATATAGTTTATCCCCTATCTGCGAAGCCATCAACTGTCAAATGTCATTGAAGGATGGCTACGGTGTCGATGGATTTAAAAACCTCTAAGAAATCAGAAATTTTTGAAAAATTTTTACTGCTTCAGAAAAAAGTTGATTTTAGGGCAATTGGGTAATATTTGGATCGAAATATACTTATCCTGTCAAAATATAGTTTGCCCCCTATCTGCCAAGCCATCAACTGTCAAATTTAATTGAAGGATGGTTTCCATGTCGAACACGAATTTTGTGGTACAATTTACGCGGCCTACAAAAACCGAAGGCATATAAAATATATATCGTTAGAAATGGACAGAAGTGCAGAATGTAAAAATTTAATTGATAAAATCACCACAAAAACTAAAAAAACAATAAAGAAAATTGCATAATGAGTGGGAGTGTCAGAGCGAGATCGAGTATTCTTTTGTTTTTATTTGTCGTTTCTATTTTTTCCACCAACCAATTTTCCAGCACTGACTGGAAAGATATTTGGAATATCCGATGGCAGCGTTCAGGGCTGCAGAAAATAATAATAAGTAGCTCATATAATAGTTGCGTTTTTTTGCAAGTCAAAATATTATTGTCTGAAAAAAATGACAGTAAAATGAAGCAATTTACATGTCAAATACAACAACAACTATCTCCATATAGAATTAGATGTGTCCAGATAATTAAGTGGATTTAACTTTTGTCCCGATAAAACTGGTATTGCCAGACTACCATTGTCGTTGTGCTGTCGATAATTTGCATAGAAATGTCAAGTCAAGTTTGTCAGTTAGAAAATAATGTTATTAGCACTCGAGTTTCGGGGGCTGGACGTACTAGTATCAAATAAAGAGTCAATTTTTCAAATTTTTCAATTTTGCCATTTTCTGATCTAATTGCACAGTGTTCTTCTTCAAACTCTAATACACCGAGCTTTGGCACTTTTAGATATTCGTAAGTTCAAACATAAAATGAAATCTTGGAACTTGACTTCAAAAACAGGCACAATGCCATTTTATTTTGTTACTACTTTGGGTTTCTAATTTTTTAGATATAGAGACCATGTCTAATACCCCCATATATCACCTCTTTTACGAGTATATTCAATTACTTCTAACAACTTGCACTATTTCTTTGGCCACAAACAATAAAATATATATTCAAAATCCTCCCACTTGAGCACATATATGTATATTTCGTCAAGCAACAATTAGGAATATTTAACTGGACAAGCAAAATTTATTAGACATTCATCCTGTTTGACAACTTCCCTTAGATGGAAAATTAATGTTAAAATGAAATATCATTGGATTTCTTACAAGCTGACAGAATATTTAACCGGATCTTCAGGCTTGTAGAAGTGAAATGTGAATCACCATGTTGGCAAATTTGATTCCCACATGTTGATGCAATATCGTTTGCTAAACAAACAACACTCAACTCTACACTACACTTGTGGACAGATATTTTTGTAGGTCGGTCGCCATGAATTGAATGAAGTAGTCGCCCCACCCAACCCCAAAGAATTATTATTTTATAAAAATATATTCTCTCCTATACTCGTACTAAATATCTGGCCTGGGGTTTGTCCTCAAAGTCGAAGTCATGCACTGGCGCAATAGACATAATATCTACGACTTTTTTTTTTTTTTTTGTGGACGACAAGAATGTACATAAGTGCGTGTCAGTATTTGGGTTTACCTCTCAATTTTTCAAAACTAAAATATCTTGAGCTGGTTGTTGCTGGTTGCTGCACAAGAACCGTGGGAGAAATATAAATTTTTTTCATCATAAATTATTAAGTGAACGACTTTTTTTAATTGACTGTCGTAGGTATAAAATGCGATTTGTGTGCAATTTACGAACGGTGACATTATACGAGTAGATCGCTTAAAAAATATACAAAGAAAGAAGTGAGTCAATGCCAATAGATAGTTTATTTCTTTTATACAAAAAAAAAAAAAAAAAAATCGCGCAATAAGTGCTTCTAATTAACTTAAACGATCAATGTTCTTGAATTCAAATAATATACCGTCATATTATAACAAACGCGTAAAATTAACATCTAATTTTCTTCACCTCTCAGTAAGAAATTCAGTGTTAAATTTTTACCTTTACCTAGCTTTTTTTTTTGTTTTTGATTTCTCTACACAAGAGCAATGTTAATTAATTGTCATCTAGCTTTGATTAATTGGTTAACGAGAGACAATTATGCAAGAAATATTACTCACCTGGTATTAATGTATGTAATGTATGTAGTTACCAGTGTTTGTTATGACTCAATGTTCTTACATACATACATATGTAATACACATTTGCTATAATATCGTAAAAGGATCCAATATATGTGTGAACAATTATTTTAATTATAGGTTTTAATATTTGTTGGGCAATAATTTTGTTTTTTTCTTTTCTATAATGATAGTTTTCTATCATGATATTTTTCTATAGTGATAGCTTGTAATATAATATGATGGTTTTCAATCATTATAGTTTTCTATCATGATAGGTTCTTAGTATGAGAGTTTTCTAGCATGATAGTTTTCTAGCATAATAGTTTTCTATCGGATTGTTCAATAAGAGCGCAACAAAAGTTTTTGTTAAATAAAATAAAAACAGTTTTGGAAATCAATGAAATTCCTTATTATTGTGGAAGTACGTTCGATTCCATTATGTATGGAACTCGATTTCTTTTGCATGGCCACCACGGGCACGCTTGCAGAAGTCAAGACGATGAACCCAATTTTCGACGGTTTTCAAGCATAAATCGGCCGATACTGCTGCAATTTCACGTTCGATATTCGTACGAAGTTCATCAATCGTCGCTGGCTTGTTGGCATAGACCATAGACTTGACGTAGCCTCACAGGAAATAGTCTAACGGCGTAAAATCGCACCACCGAGGCGGCCAAGCGACTGGACCATTTCGTGAGATAACACGTTCTCCAAACTTGGTTTCCAATGAATTGATTGTGACATTCGCTGTGTGGTTTGTGGCGCCGCGCCGTCCTGTTGGAACCACATGTCTTCCAAGTCCATATCATCTAATTGGGGCCAAAAATATTCGATTATCATTGAACGGTAGCGATCCCCATTCAGAGTAACGTGCTGGTCTTGATCATCACGGAAGAAGTACGGCCCAATGACGACGCCGGCCCATAAACCACACCAAACCGCAATTTTTTCGGGATGCAATGATGACTCACGGAGCACTTGTGGATTGCTGCCTGACAAATGCCGCATATTTTGTTTATTGACGAAGCCATTCAGCCAGAAATGAGCCTCATCGCTGATTTTTCGTCAATTTAATCTTGTAAAGATGTAGGCCAAGATCTTTTCGCAAAATTCGCCACAACGACGTCACAGAGATGCCCGACGCTTGAGAACGACGTGTGAGAGACACATTTGGGCTTTCTGCAACTGAAGCCTCAGCGGCAGCAATATTCTCGACACTACGGGCACTTCTTTGTCTCACTGGCACGGGGACATTTTGTACTGTGCCTGTGGATTCAATTTTTTTCACTAGACGCTCAATTGTTGATCTGCTAAATTGGACGTAGCGCTCTTAACGTTGGGGCCACTGACTCCGAAATTTTAATAATTTCGTCTCGTTGTTGGCTCGTATATCTTTCCATCATGAAATGGCAAACCTTACTGAAGAGAAATGTCAAAAGAGCGGCAAAAAATATGGCGTCGTTTGCTGTCCCTGTCGCTCTACTTTTGTAGCGGCCCTGTTGAAAAACCTTTTATAATGATAGTTTTCTATCATGATTATTTTTTTTATCATGACAGTTTTGCATCATGATGGCTTGAATATTTGTTGGTCAGTAATTTTTTTGCTTGATAAATTTCTACCATGATAGTTTTCTATCATGATATATTTATATCATGATATTTTTCTATAATGATAGGTTTTTGGCATGATAGTTTTCTATTATAGCACTTTTCTTTCATGATAAGTTAGGCTAGGTAAGTTGGTCAGTTGTGATACCACATGAGTCTAGAAAACTCCTTCCTTACTCATTAAACCACTAAGTAAGAACTCCTGACGAAGCATACGAGACTATTAATGCCTGTATTTGCCAGATCCCTAGGATCATTATAAAAGAAGCCACCTAAGTAGAACCTACGTCTGTGGGCAAGAGGAGGGAATGTTCAGAAAAAGTGAGGAATCGTTTCTTTCTCCCCCTCGTCTATACGGCTTCTGCGAAAGTCGTTTGAAGGTATGCCAAGCCGAGGTGCGTGTCTGCCTATTAAAAAGTGTCCCGTTATGACATCTACAATAGAGCTGATGTGCAGTACATGGCGCTCTTAAAATGAAGGTTTGGCCATACTAGCCTTCTGAACTTCAACAACGTCTCTAAATGGCTTGACTGGTAACAGAACACATAGGTTCTTACATTTAGTGGAATACAATTTCCTAGGATATCAGAACGGATCTACATAGACCTTAGTGTGACGGGAACTAGATTAGCTATCAGCCCTTCTACCTTAACCTACCTAATGTTCCACTTTTAGCGAGTTCATCAGTTTTACAATTGCCTGGAATGTCACTATAGTCCGGTACCCAAAAAAGGTAAACGTTAAACTGCAACGCCATATCCAACAGAGATGCTCGGCAATTAAGGGCTGTTCTAGAGTTTATAGAGACAGAGTCCAGAGACTTAGTAGCGGCTTGACTATCGACTATCAGAGAAGATGCGGATATGCGAGGTTGATATCACGTTTTCTTGGAGCCAAGATAGTTCTTGTCTTATCGCTAGATATTCCACTTGGAATACGCTAGAGTGAATAGAAAGACGGTATGAGAGACCTAAATTTAGTCTTTCAGAGTACACACCTCCAACAACCCTATCTTTGGTCTTTGATCCATCAGTGTAGAAGTAAATCGATTGATCTTTTAAGAATTCTAATTCTCCCAGGTGGGTCTGGAAGGTATGGTAACATCAAAGCTTTTATCGAAGTTCAATAGTAGGATCGTGTAGTCAATGTTACTTGGAAGTGATCCGAATGAGTTCAGAATAGCGGAGTGGCCAATTTCATTATAAATCCACTGTGAAAAGGGCTTTGAAGCGAATGGCTGTGCTTTGCGGCCACTTATTTGCTAAAAATGTCAAGAGGTGTAAGATAAATTAGAGTGTCTTATGTAGCGGAAAGAGTCTACCTAAGATTTCCCCTTATGCATAGACCTACTGTTCTTTGGACTTTGCTTAGTTTATCGCGATGTTTCGCTTTATCCAAGGCAGTCTATCATACTGCCACGCCACCGTAAGTTAGAATCGGTCTAATTACCGAAATATATAACCAGTAAATGATTTGAGGTTGGAGACCCCATTTACTACCATCAACTGCTTTTTTGCAAAAGAAAAGTGCCACTGTGTCTTTCTTTACTCTTTCTTGTATTATACTGGGAAAGAGTACAAGATCTGTTTTGTAGGGGTTAACTTCAAGTCCACACTGATCTGCCCATGGTGTTAGCTTCTTTAGAGCATTTTGTAAAAGATAGTAAAGTGTTGGGATGCTTTCCTGATACTGATATAGCCATGTCGGTCGTCCGCATAGACAATCACTCTATAGCTCTCCACCTCTAAGCAATTTAGCAGCTCATTAATTACCAAGTTTGTTACCAGAGAAGGGGATTCAGAACGCCACCTTGCAGTGTACCCCTACTGACAGATCTTCTTGCTGAGAAGCCTCCCAGTTTTGAATTTATAACTCTGCTTGTAAGCATTTGACTAATCAATTCACCGCAACCCATCAACATTTAGAGATGCCAGTTCAGATGCGATTGCAGGTGTGTCGAGGCTGTTCTAGGAAAGCAACCATTGTATTCTTCTTATCATGGAGAGAATATTGCGTGGTACGATCTAGTATGGGGAGAGCTGTTTCCACTGATTTCCCTTTGCAATGAGCATGATGAGCAGAGACAGAAGTTTTGTATCAATGCTTGATCGTAGAAGGATATCAATCAGTCGTTCCAAGGTTTTAAGAAGGAATGATGATAGGCCAGTAGGTCTCAAATCTTAAGGGGTTTACGTACAATATTTACCGGCTTTGGGTACAAACACAACTTTGATTTCTCTCTATAGAAGTGGAACATGGGCCAGATTCAAGCAACCCTTGAAGACGACCTCCAGAATCGGTAGAATTATTTCTGAATTCATCTGCAGTTCAGCTGGAATGATGCCATCCGGGTCCTGCTGACTTGTATGGTTTAAAGCTTTTGAGTGCCCATTGTAGTTTTTCCCTTGTAATCAGATCTTGTGGAAAAGTTAAATTTCTGCTTATTCTGTGTAGGGCAGCGCTATTAATAGTCAGTGAGCAATCTGGAAAATGAGTGTTCAGTAGGAAATTGAGCGACTTATCGCAAGAGTTAGTCCATCAGGAGGCATCAACATTTTTCAGGAAACTATAGACATAACTTGATTTATGAAGAGGATTTTGATGCTTCGAAGTCTTGTTCTATATTTCCACAGAATGTCCTCGTTTCGTTTGGTTTTCCTCAATTCTTTGTTATACAATTTTAGCGATTCTTTTTAGGAATTCCAATGGGACCCTACCTACTATCATAACAGTTTGATATCATAATAGTTTTCCATTAAGATAATTTCTTCTCAAGATAGTTTTCTGGTATCATAGCTTTCTATCATGATAGTTTTTTAACATAATCATCAATTTTCAGCGCTTTTTTTGTGTAATTGAGAGATTTTTCAAAGAGGCTTCTCAAGACCTTTATACCATATAAATGATCTGAAATATCCATTGAAATTCAATCCTTTTTTTTATGAGAAAATCTTACTTGAACCAACGTTTCCAAAACACCCAGCTTTGAAGTTTTATTCACGCAGTAATATTTTTATCCGTTCAAAAGTTATGATTTTTGCAACGAAAAAGTTATTTTGAACTTTGAGCTTTGACCAAGGTGAATTCATTCTGCATTTCTGAAGGAGTTCTTGGAGTTTCAATAAACGATTTGAGCTGCGATCCTAGCGGAGAAAATCATCGATTATATCTTGGAAGCCATTATGATAGATTGTGCAGTTAAATTCAGTACAATATCATAAACTTATTGAGAAGGAATTGTATGTTTACTTCAAGAAAATTACTTTCTTTTAGTTTAAAAGTGTTTGAATCTTCCGTCTGTTAAAAAGCATCTCACTCGCCTTATGAGCCATCATTGATAAAACAAGTTTCTATCACATAAATAGACCATAATGATCACATTACAAACCCCAGGCAGTAAGTGTGATCTATCACACTTAGCACCACCCTTTTAGTCTCAAAATATTTACGGTACAAGAAAATCTATTTCTACAAACTCTTAAGTTTTTCGCTCGAATGAATTTCCCCCAAAGGCAAGCAAGCTTCTATCAATTATAGACTTTAAATTAGCTATAATATCATTGATCAGATGAAATGGGCGTTGTGGGCAGACACATTGCAATTCACCATACACTTGATTTGTACCTCTTGCTATAAAAATTAACTGTCCATGTCCAGTCATGTGGATTTTTCTGGCTCTTTATTAAGTGCCAATAAGTTACCAGCAGCGAAAATAGTAAGCTAAAAGCGATTTGATTGAGTATTTCATCAAACAATGTTTAACCAAAGAGATATTCAATCCTATGTATGTTGTACATAAAAGGCTTGCTGACAAGTTCAATCAATTGCTGTTAATCGATAGAAATAGACTCGTGCGCATATTGCGGTGCCTTATTTTTCTTTCTTTTTGTGTTTTTTTGATTTTGTTTTTATTGAATCGTCGATATTTTAAGGTCAAGGTTAAGTTTTGATTTGAAAACCTTGATTTTATTACTTTTAAGGTGTTTTATGATTTTCGTCGCAATTAAATTATAAAAATAGGATTCAGCTATTAGCATTGTTCTAATCTCAAGTCACGTGATTAATATTAAAAAGGTGCATTTTTTATGGTGTATCCACCGATGTTACAAAAATATTTATGCATTTAGTTTGCCTCTAACAAAATGTGTTCCATTTTTTTTTTAATATTGATTTTTTAGTTGACATAACACAGATTAATGGTCACTGACAAACTTCTCTGTCGAAATTCATAAATAATAAAAAGTTTTTTCATAAGGTTCCTCTAAATCTGAGGGGGCATTGCGAAAATGGTGGACACATGATTTATCTTTTAAGTTTTAAGTTTTTTTTTTAAATAATTAAAATAATTTTCTTTAAGTTTTCTTTGACTTCAATTCCTATTTAATCAAAACTCATCTCTTCCAATACATATCTACTTGATCATATAATTGTATCTGATCCAAATTAAGTTTTGATAACTGATCAACTGTTGGAAAAAATAAGTGTCATTTTCATTTATGTGACTATATATTCAGTATTTAGTTAACAATTACTGAAAGTAATAGCTAGCCCCTTGAATGAAACCTGGCATCAATACCCTACACAAAAAAGATTGTGGAACAACATATTTTGAGAAAAACGTGGCAGAAGCGTAAAAAGAGGTTTTTACTGTTATGAAATTTTTTCAACATGTCGCCTGAGTAGAATAGGTAACTAAGGGAACTTTGCTTAAGACGTCAAAGCAAAGCTCTCTACTAAAAAATTCAGCTTACTCGGAATTTCTAATAACGAAATATAAGACTTTTTAAAAGGGTTGGGGTCGAAACTCAGTAGGGTCACTATTCTGCTTTCAAAATTCTGCATGTCAAAATTCTGTTTTTCAAAATTCTGGTTGTACAAAATTCTGCATGACCAAAATTCTGTTTTTCAAAATTCTGTATTCCAAAATTCTGTTTGTTCAAGATTCTGTAATTCAAAATTCTGTTTTTAAAAATTCTTTATTTAAAATTCCGTATTTAAAACTTCTGTAAATATGTTGTTAGAGAGAAATCGTTTTGATAGTGTAAAAAAGTGCGCACTTTTTTACATTATTAAAACTCATGCTTTTGACGCCTATACTTCATTTGCTATCATTGACATCCAAAATTTTGCTTTGGGCTCTGGGTCATAATGAAATCATAAAAAATATGTTTTATGTTATTAGAATTTTTTGTAGACAGAATTTTGGTTTCATAAGCAGAATTTGGCAAAACAGAATTTTGACCAGACAGAATTTTGAAATACAGAATTTTGCATTTACAGAATTTGGAAATACAGAATTTTGGCAACAAGGAATTTCGAAAACAGAATTTCGACCCGCCCCCTTTTTAGAAATCTCGTAAAACGACATCTCGCAAAAATTAATTCTGCGCCTTTTCATAATTTCGCAATTTTAAATTCGTGCTTCAAGCAATCTCGCATTTGTATTTCATAAATTTTTCAAATATCAACTGAAATTTTGCAATTTAAAATCTCGAATAACTACCAAATTTGAATTCTATTTTTACAAAAAATATCTATTTCTTACTCTTATAAAATTATATGTATGTTGTTTTCTTAATATATAATTATATAATTAATAAAAAAAATGTCTTTAGAAACAAGTATGCCATTTGAAAGGTCAAGTGAAAGGTCAACTGCCAAATTGCTGAAACAAGCCTTTCCCATGGTACACTTATGGGGTGCTAACAAATTTGTAAAAAGATAAATTTAGATACCTGATTGTGAGTGTGGGTACAGCTGTCAGAAATATTGACAAAAAATTTCAAAAACATTTTTTCGGTAAAATAAAGTAAACGAGTTGTTGAATTCTGTCTGTTTGTAGGTGGATTCTATTTATTGAGAAGCGAAACTACTTTTTAATGATTGAATTCATATATTTGATATTTATATACATATGCCTAGACCTAACCCCCATAATCCACTCCCTGGATACACCAATGCTCCAATATCATTTCTGAGTTGCGAGAAAAGCTGTTAGTCCACATTAACACCTATAGTCCAGCGATGGCTAATCAATGAGACGCGTGCCATAGGTTGTAACTGACGAAAAATTATGTGCACGTAAAAATTTTTTAGATTTAATTGTACCTTTAAGTGGCAGCACCAGCTGTCTACATCGAGTCAAGTTTCCTTCTTATAGCTGTTTGAAAAAGTCAGAGTTTTCTACCTTGACAGTATTTTCATTTACCTATGCGTGCGTGAGTCCTTATTTTCCGATATGAATAATAGTTTTTTTTTTTTGGAAAAAGATACCAAAAAAACCTTTTAAAAAATGGGAAATATTCCTTCAAAGTTGGGGAAATTTGAAAAAAAGTTAACAAACGCATTGAACCATAAACTGCATCTATTTTGCTAAAAATGTTATTTTTGTGTAACAACGGCGTTGCCACTTTGCCATGATTTCAATATCAATAGGTCTAGCGCACTTTTTTCGTAAAACAAGTTTACTGCTTTTAAATCGAGTCTACTGTACTTTAGTTTTTAGGAAAAGAAAATTATCATTCATCAAAATTCAGTCCACTAATTTTGTAATTCTATTCTTTTGGCTTCCGGCAATTGGGTTGCTTTAATGACAATCGTGACAGCATAATTTATTATATTATGTTATTGTAATTTCTTTTGTTCTTCTTTTTTGAAAATAAAGTAAAACTGGAATATGCAGATCTTCTGTAAAAAAATTGAGTACACTGAAAAAATACTTCGGAAAATTTTCCGATCAGTAGAAACGCTGTAAAGATAAAATTTCTAGATAACAAACAGACCTATTAAAGATTCGCTTGGAAATCTTTTTTTTTGTTTCTTCTAAATCATGATGAATTGATTACTTAAGTTTTAATTTTAATTTGTTTCCGCTATGTGAACCAAAATATACTTTTCTACTTTTCTTTTTGAAATGCTGAATTAGAATATGCTCTAGCGCGGAAGGCTTTCAAGATAACCCACTCTAAAATATGTATCTCCAAAAGCTAAGAAGAAACCTTTTATTTTTTACTTGAAAATTGAGGTCATGTTAGACCACAAGATATTTTTTTTTCACAAAACCTGGAACTACATAAATCTAAAAAAATGAAACTCCCTTTATAAATTGAAGTTGGATTTTGATCAATATTTGGGTGGTTCTTAGATATTTACTAAGTATTTTTTCCACTTTTAACAACTGTATTAGCTGGTAGATCATGTGTTCAATATAAGGCAAGTTCAAGCCCGAAAAAAACAAGCGTATATATTTTTAAAACATTATTCTATACCCTAAATGTCACTACCGTGTCATGTAAAACTCTGAGGTTGCTAACAATTTCGTTAGAATTCGAACTTAATTAAAAAAACAAAAATTGATTTGAGTTATATTTTCGTCAAATATATAACTGCAGCTTTAAAATTCTATATTTTTATAAGTTATAACTCATTCAGAATTTGCAGTTTGAGTTCAAAATCTGTCCCCGAGTTTTGAAGAAAATAAAATCAAATAATTTGCTTTTATTTTCATGTTCGTACACCTGTGTTATAAAGTGGAAAGTAATAAACTAAACATGCATCGATTCTGATAAGCATACATCTTCCTATATTTATTTACACGATAAAAAACAACTCTCTCCAAATTGATGTGTATAATATCGAGCTGTAAAAAATTGACATCAGTTTGGCCCGAAAAAATGGTCACTACTGTGGTATTCGTTATTTTGAACACCATATACTTTTTTTCATGGATCAAACCATTTTTGAAAAGTGTTTACCAAACTTATCTTAAATTTGTTCGGAAAATATTTTGACTCTCACAGTTTTTTTGCAAAGTGGACTTAAGTGTGAAAATGTCACTACCGTGGCATTTCATCAATTTTACATGTAAAATCTAGTTAAAAAAATTTCACTTGTAGTGAGACCACTTTCAGCATTCACTTTTGTTATGATAGCAATCATTATGGCATCAAAAAAGTTTAAGAAATCTAACATTTTTATTCGTAAATTTTGCACTCACAAAAGTATATCAGTTTGCTGAGAATCACACATTTGTATTACTCTCTTCGAAGTCCTTAGCTGAAATTCATGACGGCGAAAGTGTTTTTCAATTAATACGACAATAACCAGACTAAGCAACACTAAAGGAGTCTGATGATCGAGTTGGCACTCGTGAAATAGCTAAAACTCCAGCCTATAATACTTGGTGGCAATGCACACAATTTGTTATTATTCATTCAAAAATTATTCAATTGAAATTTATATTTTTACCATATTTCTGATTAAGGTAGGTGAAGACAGACAACTAATTAATAATTTATTCAAAATGAATGAAGGTATTTGAAAAATTGAAAAAGAATTTCTTAAATGTTTATACTTCCAATTTCTGATAAGAATTTATTAAAAAAAAAATTACTTCGACAAATAATATAACTTCCAATTTACCTATACACACATATTTTTAAATTTTGGATTCGAATATCTCAAAAACTTGTCCAGATTAGAATTCAGTGTATCAAAAACTATTAGAAAAGTGAATTTTGGTTCATGTTAGAGACAAAAATTAAAATTTTGTCACACAGTGTAATTGAGCAACATTCAGCATTGTTTGCAGTGCAGCTTTACTGCCTGACCAGAATAGAGTGCTGCAACTGGAGCTGTAGCTGCAACTGGAATTGCTGTCGAAAAATGCTGTATGTGATTTTTCTTACTCGCCCACAATGTGCTGTACAGTTTTCTGACATTTTTGGCATTCAAAGTCAGCTGTGCGAATTTAATTCAATACAAAAATAAAAATTAAAACAAAAATACAAGTGGATGATGATGAAATGGAAGCTGAAATTAATTTTCGTCTTTATCAGAGATTTAAAAGAGTTTGAAACTCTCTTGAACCCCCATGTAAACACTTGGTTGCGCTCACAATTTTGAAACGTCAAAAATGCTGCATGCAAAAGTTAAAAGTTGTCCAGCTGCGCCTGCAGCTCCGTCTGCAGTTGCGTCGTGTTCTGTTCGTATTATTGGATTTGTGTGTATTCAACATTTTGACAGCTATTCGAGTTGCAGCTCCGTCTCCATTCTGTTCAGGCAGTTACAGTATCTAAAAAAATCAAGTTGATGAACAAAATATGGAAAAGCCAGAGACCGTAGTAGTTGTAGTAGTTAACACCAAATTCGTCTTCAAGTTAATTGATTGACGTTGATCAAACTCCAAAGGCATTCACATAATTTATTTTTAAAAATGGCACGAGGCTCTAAAAAGGTTCGCCATCCCTGACCTAGGCCATAATGCTCACATTTACTCTATGTATAACAAATAATTTAAAAAAAAACCGCTGAAAAGATATTAAATTTATTTTGTGATATATGTTCAAGAATTCCTTTTCTTTAGCTCAAACTATCAAAAGAGTTGATTTAGCAATTTAATAGAAAAATTTCATGCTTAAGCTTTTTTCTCTAATAATGCCAAAGTTTTTATACATACTTATACAATTAGGGTGGTCGTTAAGAAAAGGTCATCGCCGATTGGTCTTAACTGGCACTAAATGGAGAGAAAAAAAATCCTTTTTTTATTTTTAGTGCCTATTTTTTTTGCATGCTAGGACATTTGTGTTAAATCTATGCTAAGAAATTGTGAGCGTGTATGTTGCAAGTAGACTGAGGGGTAGTCATATTAAAAAGTTACATAAAAAAAAAAAAAAAAAAAAATTAAAAAACAACGGAAACACTTAGTTTTTCTTTTTTTCTAGTTAACATAATATGGAAATGGATACAACCTTAGGTTTAGCGCTCTCCAGTGCACAGCTTAGTTCCATTTTCAAAATCTCACGTTTGAAGGTCTTAAAATCCAAAAATCATTATCCTTTCTAACTTTATTAACAACGAAAAAAAAACTTACAAAAGTAATAAATAAATTAGAAGAAATGATAGAAAAGTTAAACCTTCCACATGAAACAGGAAGAAATCCTTCACACAGCATCTTAACGTAAGAATCCACGTTTAAATGCATCCGTATTGTGTCTCGCGTACATCGGCACCATATGCTTCTTACTGTCCTTCTTAATCATTGACTGCACTAATCGAGCCGAAGCAGCCATTTGTTCGTCGTCGTTACTTGGAAAAACAACAGGGCCTTCAATATCTGGTTTCCTATTCCTGATATTCTTTGGTTTCCGTTGGAAATAATTGGCATAGTCATTTTGTGGTCTATGAATCTTGCTGTTATATTGTTTAGGAAATGTCGAATAGTTCTTCAGACCAGGTGTTGTGTAAACTCCTTTTTTCAAGCCACCACCACCATTGTTTTGAGTGTTTTTCATATTATGTTCTCCTCCATAGTGATTTCTCAAAGCTACTGGCTTCGAAGATATAAAATTCGTATGAAGAACCTCAGCTTGTGGTTTCTTTTGATAAAGGTCAGGTCGTTTCTTTTGTTGCTGGGGAAGTTGTTCTTCAATTTGGAGATTTTCATTCAAATACGTTTGCTTTTGGTAATATTTTTGTGGCACTGAATCTTCAGCAGCAATTGCCTTCCACTCGGTCTCATCAATATCATATGGCACTGGCTTAGGTTGAAAACCATATTCACTCTCCATATTCGCATGATATTCTTCCCTTGAGGTCTTAAGCTTTTCACTCATTCCTTGCATAGCCATTTCCATTGGTATCTGTTTTATTCTAGCTTGAGGACGTAATTCAACTAGACTTGGTACCTTGGGATGGGAGTAAGTGAGATCTTCTAAAGGCTTCTTAACTGGATTCAAATCAGAGCTTAGAACTATATGTTCTTGATCTTTACTATAATGATTGATCTTTGACTGCGATGTCTCATCATTTTTTCCCACTTCTGAGTGTGGTGAGTCAGTGATGGGATGAGAATTGGCTCCAACTGTCTTCACAACAGCATTGAAACCGTTTTTAGAGTCTGCTGTATAGTCAACGGTTCGTATTGATCCATCGGGCTCTAGAACACTATAGTGACCCTTGATTGTATCACCTTCTCGTGATTCCCATTGAGACTTAACGTCACCAGTGTGTAGGTCTTTTACGCCATAGCTAAATGCGTATCCTGGATGATCCTGAAAGTAAAGGAAAAAATTATTAACAATTGTTTTTTCTTAGGAGTTTTTAATAATTCCAAACGGTCTGGGGATAAGTCCTACCAATCCCGGCGACTAATAACATGCTCCAGGAATGGTTGAGACTTGAAAGTTATTAGACTCCAATTCGAGGTGTCACACAAACTAACAAACTATAATTTATTTTCTAACATAAAATTGCTTTAATTGTTTAAAAGTTGTTATTTGCTTAGCCCAACCTGCAAGCCTCAGGCTTCTTCGAATCTTGTGCGAACCAGGTACTGATGTGTATTTATTTTTTTAATTGAATCATTTTGCTGATGGATTTGAAAATGCTAGCACCGCAAACGTTACAATTTAAATCACTTTCAAAATAGCCGACTCATTTGTCATTACGTACGTACCAGCCTATGCAATTCTTTATACAAACTAACTAAAGTTGCGATTTCGCTTTCATGTTGGGGGTCAATCACTGTGAAGCCAAAAACATTGCCCATAAAAGCTTATAGTTGGTTAAAACAAAAAATAACCTGTTGATTGTTCCCTCAGCGCTACCAAATTAAATTCAGCCTTTCATGTAAAAAATACCCAGATTCAAATTACATGTAAAAAGCCCCATGCTGCTTATCTCCATCTTAATTCAGTTTCAAATCTATGGCAAGGAGTATGGGGTTACATTGGTAACACAACATTATCTTTTATGCATTCTAAATTTTGTGGAAAAATAAGGCGTTATCGCTATTGAGTGAAAGGAACTTCTCAGTGCGTACACGCAAATGCTCCATACCTACTTCGAGTTCGACTCCTAGCCCAAGACAGCTTTGGGTTATTGTACGACGACGACGACTACGTCAACCTGACTATATGATTGCCATAAACCGAACGACATGGTAACAGCATAAGAGCGACTACGACGACCCATAATATCATTGAACCGATTTGGAACGAGTTCCATAGAAATACAAAAAAAAAAAAATCAAATTTTCCGTCACCTTTCGTTAATAACATGCGAGTAAACTGCACACGACTCCCATCATGACCGTATGCCATGCCGCCGCCATGTTGCACGTAGGTGTGGGCACAGTGCCAGGGCTTGCCAAAATATCAACTGAACTGTGATCTAACTTAGATTTATTAACTTCTAGAGACAAAGTCGGGAAAAAAATGCTCCCATTTTTTTGTTAAACGCATATCTTAAGCGTATATGAGTTACTTTTCTAATAGATTCAAAACTCCTATAACTTATTTATGCGGTCTATAAATATTTCGATGGTCGGTTGATCATTTTTGTTTTGGACTTATCACAGAAACGATCTATCAAAAATCCCGCTGCGAATCTATCCGAACGATATTGATTTGCTTAGATGCGTGAAAAATGTATAGCAACATAGCTCTGCAGGATATTGCATAAACGACGCAAAACGATGCTGCGAGCTGCGACTGTGAGCTTGGACATGTCTTTCAAATAATATAAATTAGCTAATGAAAAAAAAAAGAAATTAGATTAACCGGCATAATGCGTGATTTAATGTTTTATTTAAAGTTTTTGTGAACTGACTTGATCGTAGTTAAGTTTAAGATGAAATTTGAAAGTATTTTGGGCAATTATGAGATTTACTTAATCGAAGTTTTTTTTTTATTAATTTTTAAACGTGAGAACGCAACACCATTCTTTTGTCCATACATTTTGTATGAAAAACTGAAAATTTCGATGCACCACCTCTAAATATTAATATAAACAGCCCAAATTTTAGAAAATTAATATTTTTGAAGCGTTCGTCGACCGAAATTCTGAGACCGTTCACAAGACATACAAATTTCGATTTTTTTTCCAAAGTGCAATGAGCAGTTCCCTAAGCCATCGGTTCCCAAACTGTGTACCGCGGAACCCTAGAGTTCCGTGAACCAATCTTCAGGAATCCGCGAAATTCTTGAAGTAAAACTAAAAAGTTATTTTTTTAAGTAGATATGAAGTTTAAAAAAAAAAACTTTCAAGTGACTTTTGGTGAAAATTCCGTGTTACTATTTTTGTATAACTGAAATACATTACAGAAGTTACTTACAGCAGCCATTGCGATAATTAGCACTTGCTCTTGATGTTCAATATTTTTCAGTTATACATTTTTGCAAGGAAACATACTAGAGCTCAGAACTATTATTCGCGAAGATCATGGCAATATTACTTTCCAGGTACTAATTTTGACATTGAAACATTGACAAAATCCATTTATGATAAAAATTCAAACTTGATTTCGAAATATCTTGCATAGCTGCAAATTGCGAAAAGTCGTGAATTTTTACATTTCTTTCACTTCAGTGGTCGTTGATAGACGCCAACTGTCATAAAAAAGAAAGCAGTAAAATGGGGGAACAAAAATTTAGTGTGAAATTCGAGCCAAATTTTTGTTTGCAGATTTGTGGAAAGCGTCCTGGATGTGGATTGCGGATACGTGTTTGACAGTTCGCAGAGAACATCTCGTTGATCACACCGAAAACATAAGAAAGATGTGTTTAATGAATCTGTTCCGAACAGAAAAGAACATACAAATTACAGGATTGTGTGTTCCATGAGTAAAAACCTCGCCCCACACTGATCTACATTCTGTGACTTTGTGTTTCATCTTCCATGGCGTTTTTCAGAACAGTAAAGAATGATATTTCCTGCACCTGCTTTTGAGGTGGAGCAAGTGAATAGGAAATTTCAAAGCACTAGCTGATTTCTTTGCTTAGGATAATAATAAGTCAAAATTTATCACAGAATTACTTTTCTTAATATGTTTGAATTTAACATTAAGAAAAAACATAAAAGAATGTAAGAAGTGTGAATTGATACTAAATTTGAAATGAAAATTAATGGAAAAAAATAATATTTCAAACATTTTTAATTTTAAAAGTTTCACAGAGTTGATATTCAACGGCCAATCCTATCAACACATAGCTGCACTTTTCTGTTCTTCCTTGTTTTGACAGCTTCTACACACTTGTGCTGTTTTGATCTAGTTTTTCTTCATTAAACGAAGCTTAAGGCTAAATTTAATAATTTTAACTAAATTTAGGTCGTGTTTAAAAATTTAATTAAGAATTTGTTGATATTTGCGCTTGGATATATACATATAAACAAGTTTATTCGCATCACAGTTCGCAGCTCATATAAAAGGCACTTAAGTGTTGGGGTTCCAAAATATATTTTGACTTTGTTTGGAACCCCAGACTTTTAAACAAAAAGTTTGGGAACCGCTGCCCTAAGCTATTTCAAAAAGGAAGAAGATTAATTTAAAATATATATCTAATTATTTTGTTTTAAAAAAGTTTTTTTGTCCAACTCAGACCCATTTTAATTTTTTGACTCTGTGAAGCTCATCTTCAAAACTTGTTTTATTTCTTATCTTATTATTTTTTTACCTTGGGGCTTATAGTGCCGTCAATTTGAGCTAAAAAAGATTCTTAGTGAGCAAACTGTGGGGAAGTTTTAATTTGGCCCTTCTTTTATGTTTCTGGGTGTGTTGCATCCAAATGTAAGGGTTTTCAACAAAATTTCGTGACGCAAAAAGGAAAAAATGCAAAAAAAAAATGAAATACAAAAATGCATTTTTTTGGGAGTTTTCCACTAATGTCCTGAAAACTACCAACTATTCGAAAATTACATCAAAGTACCTTTGAAAGTATATTCAATTGCCAATTAATTTTTGTTTAAGGTTTTTTTTCTGCAATAACCCATTTCTACTATTTTCGAAAATTCACTCGCAACTACTTAGTAACTCCTCCATGTGAAAAAATTGATTTTTTGTCTGTACAATGAACCAATATATACTTTTATGATGGTCTTTGATGCGCTGATCTCGACGCTGGACTTGAAATTGCTCCAGTTCGTCATATATTTGAGATATTCTAAATAATCGTTTTCGTTTTAGTATGCAAATTTGGGGCTATATATTTCATCGAGGTAATTTTTAGAAAAATAAACTTTGATAATCATTTTGAAGTATGAACATATTACTTAAGAGTTCTTTTTGAATTTTTCAAATACCACTATTTATTTTCAAGAACTAAAACTATACGTAATTCCAAAAATCCAGTCAATCCAAGGCACATATCGAACAAATAGTTGAATAATTTGCCATTAATTAGTCGTGACAATTTAGAATTTGTCGTTCATCAGTCTAAAATCGGTAAAAATTTCCTATGTTTGTGGCTTAATAATTGGTTATTAATTAGTCGTTAATTAGTTGTGATAAATTCAATTTGATCGTGCAATGTTTTCTATGTTTTTTTGGGTGCTTTGCAAGCTTGATATCAAGTTAGAAAAGGAACTCTTACGGATCAAAAATTGGATAGGTGGATAGTTTGTCGTTTATTAGTCGTTAATTAATTGTGATAATTTTGAATTTGTCGTTCTAAGTTTTCTATGGTTTTCTTTTCGAAAAATGGTAAGAACTTCAACAACTCAATATTTTATTGCTTAAAAATTTGTCGCTAATTGGTCGTTATTTGGTTGTTAAAACTCAATTTTGTATTTCGATTATTTCTATGTATTTTTGTGTAATTTGTTTTGTTTGAACGTCAAGTTACAAAATAGACTTTCACAAATCTAAAAACTAGTGGGTGTTATTTCACTCTTTTCGAGCATTATCAAGTTAGCAAAACACCCAAAAAACATAGAAAATATTGAACACCAAATTCAAAATTGTCACAACTAATGACCGCTAACTAACGGCAAATTGTGCACCTACCCATTTTTCGATTTGTGAAAGTTTATTCGGTAACTTGACGCTCATAGAGAACAAAGCACTAAAAAATATATAGAAAACATTGCATGACAACTACATTCACAACTACTTAACGACTAATTAAAGCTTCATTTTCAAGTAAAAAATATTAATTTTTGGAAGTTCTTATCACTATTCGAAAAAAAACAAAGGAAAAATAGAACGAAAAGTACTTAGCTATCGCAACTTATTAGCGACTTATTAATGGTAAATTAATAAGCTATTAACCATCTGGTATAAACGTTTTTACCCCATTTTCAGGTGAAAATTTTCCAAACTTGATGTCAAGTTAGTTAAGAGTCCAAAAAATATAGAAAACATATCACAACGAATTCAAAATTGTCACAACTTATTGAAAACGAGTTTACGGCAAATTATTACGCCATAAACTGTTTGGTATAGGTAGTTTTAACCCCTTTTCGAGGTGGTGCTTTGTTAATTTGAAATCAACCTAAAAAAAAAAAACTGGAAAAAAACAGAAACATTGCACGATTGAATCAAATTTTTCGCAACTAATTACTGTCTAATTATTGGCAAATTATTTTGCCATACAAATTAAGAGTAGGAAGTTTTTCACGCTTTTCGAGTTGTATCAAGTTAGCAACGACCCAAAAAAAACTTAGAAAACATTGAACGACAAATTCGAAACTGTCACAAATAATTAACGACAGAAAACTTTCCACCCACCCATTTTTCCATTCGTGAAAGTTGTCTTGCTAGCTTGACATTTCTAGAACACCAATCATAAAAAAAACATAGAATCCTGACAATATGAATTTTTCACAACTAATTAACGACTTATTAACGAAAAATTATTAAGCAAAAGAATATTGAATTTTGAAAGTTTTTACCACTTATAGAAAAAAAAAAATAGAAAATTTGAAACCACAAATTCGAAATTGTCACAGCTTATCAACTACAAATTATGTGCCTATCCAATTTTCGATCCGTAAAGGTTGCCATTTTACACTGCTGAACCAAAACATATTTAATAATTACCAACAAAATTGATTTTGCTTCAAATTTCATTTATTTTCTAGGAGCTTTTATTTTCTGAGTGGTGTCAAATTAAGTTTCAATATCTAACCTGAAGACGAGACTAGCAGCATTGAATTCTTCTTTAAAACTTATTTTAAATCAATGCAATACTTTCTTTTCTTTTTCTTAAAAACAATTATTCATTGGTAAGTTATTGTTAATTTCACTTGACCCACCTTAAAGTTTTCAGAAAGCCCTTCTATGTTCTGTATTTATGTACATTAGGGTGGTCGTTATATTGTGATTTTTTAATTTTCGCAATGTTTTCAGATTTTTTTTTTCAGTCCCCTGGTCTCCCTGTTTTCACTTAAGGGTACCCCTACTAATAATGGGGTTAGGGTGGTTCTTAAAAAAACGCAAAAAAAAAAAAATTCGGAGGGTATAGATTAGATTTAGACGAAAAAAATTGTACTGAAGGGGGTTTTATTCTCCCCCTTCTCTTTGGCTCAAAACAGGAAAAAATTATTTTAAAAAATGTGTACTTTTACAATGCCACGTTTTAGCTTTTTTTGAAGGCACGATCCTATTTTATAATATTCTTCCTTAGTAAAGTTTCTATTATAAATACATATATACATTTTGAAAAAATTATTTTAGTCTTAAAAAATTATAGTTTTTTTCTTAATATTAAAGTTTGATAATTTTTTTTTCAAAAATTATTTATAATATTAAATTTATTTAGAAAGCATTTTATAGAATGGAATTGTTGCTTTCTGTTGCTTTAAGAAAAGTTAAAGTGGGGCATAGTAAGTGTTCCCGTTTTTTTTAATATTTTTTTTTCTGTCTTGAGACAATTTTCCGGAAAATTATCCCTCCCGCATGAACTGGGGAAAACGACCCCTCCAGTAAAACTTTTTTCTCATCTGAATCTAATCTATTCATTGTGATTTTTTTTCGCGTGTTATTAGAATAATCCTTACCCCCATAATTAAAACCTTAAAGTGAAAATACGGTGATCAGGGGGGTTAAATAAAAATTAGAAAAAATTAGGGAAATTGTTTTCAATGTCTTGAATCGAATAAGAGATTCATTATTATTCATTACAGCACGACTGTCTGTCTGTTTTTTGGCATTGATGTTTGCTTTAATTTTTTGAATTTGTATAACTGTCAATGAATATTTTTCCGCTTATTTTTCGTAAGCATTTCGTTGTTTTGTTGGATATCAACTAAAAATTTCGTTTCGCATCAGCAGCGTACTAGGCTAAAGCATGACAAAAATAATGCATGATTGGTTTCGCGGTGATAAAACGCTTAAACGAGGTTGATGTATATTCGAGTTCATTGAAATAGAAAAGAAATCTAGCATTTTTAAAAGCAGGTATGTTGATTTTGACAGTTGTTTTAAATTTTGAAAAAAAAGTAGATGGCGACCCAAAAACTGCAAAAAACTTGACTTGATTTTTGACTTAACTTGTCACGAATGAGTCATATATTTCTCGAAGTAACTCATGCCATTTATTGAACTTTAAAAACCAGTCAGCTGTCAAACTGTGTTCTTTTTTGGTTGCCAGCACTTTGATCTATCTACAAATGGCAGCAAATTGAAATCTTGCTATAATCAACATCCTTCATGAAATTCCTTGGTTTGTTAAAAATTCCATTCTTCCAAGTTTTCAAGTGACTTGATCATTAAGAACGTGTGAATCAATCCTGTAGATACTTTAGTTTTTATTTTCAATTATGGTTTACTATAACCAGGGAAGTATCTACTCAATTTTTAACAAGTAGTTTTTAGATATTCCCAAAGTTGTTTTGTAACATGTTTGTTTTTTTGTTTATTGACATAAAACACCAAGAAATTTATGAATATCAAAGGATCTTGTAACAATAATAGCAACGCGTCCCCTCTATACATGTCAATTAAAAACTTGTATTTTAATTTGTTGGCGCCTACAATTATGTTCAACAGCAAGTCACCGCACGTTTATTGAGTGCAATATGATTTATATTCCAACTTTGCCATCGATAGAATTTATATTGATATATTAGCAAGCCGAACACGCTTGTCTTAGCTCCAAATCCCGGTATTAATTCCAAATCTCTTGATTTATTCTTGTTCTTTGAGTAAGTTCTATTATATACTACTTGTACGCATAACAAATCAACAAATTATCATTCCTTTCAGTTGCGACTTGCAAGGCTTAAGACTGGTGAATACAAAAAAAAAAATTACGAATTTGTTCTCATGCAAACAATTACTATTCTGGGCCAAAATTTACTCACAACCCAGATAGCGCACGTAACTCGCCCGGGGGCAATAACTACATATATGGACCTACCCAGAAAAACGCATTTTCAAAATTTTCTCAAATCAATAAATCTTTGATTTAGCTTTAGCACGATCAAGGCGGTGGTGTGGTGGTGGAGCTGGTACTGTCTGTAGATTGAGCTCTTTGATATATATGCAACCTTGGGAGATCGAGATTTCGATTACTATTGTTAGTTTAGGCTGCATGTAATGAGTCACAATTGTTGGCTGCAACAAGACAAGCTTTTCAGCGGTGTCGGTGACCATAGTGGTTCTTGTTAATTAACAGCTCATACAAAGAATCAGTTTATCGGAGCAAACTGATCAAAAACAAAAAGCAACAAACAGAAAAAATAACAACAGAACACACGAAATGATCGACACAGATCCGAATCGAAATCCAAGCCCTCGCACAATCTATTTTAATTAATCGGCTTATCAATATCGGATAAATCAATTTTCGTCGCTCATATACCGATCGGTCAAGTCTGGTGCCGAAACGTGCACCTGACAAGCGGCAATTATTCAGAGCTAATAGCCATCAAGCAATCCGAATTTTTGACCACATACGCCTCGGCCTCTGTTCTTGCATGGCAGCAGTGGCAGCGGTGACGGCGGCGGCAGCGGCGGCGTTCTCTTGCGCAGACAAATGAACGTAAATCCGTCGTTTGAACGACAGACAGGTCGATAGAATCGTGATGAATATTTCGTTTGCGATTAAAAACGCATTTTAGATTTTTTGTTCATTAATTAGGTAGATAGATAGGCTGGCTGAGATTTATTGTGGACAGCACAAAATATTGGCCAGTTGTTATTTGACAAAAGCTTTGTTGATTGAATATATGTTAAGCTGTCGTAAATTCACTTAAACTTTTACAATGTAATTTAATTCAGATTTGTTTTTATAGAACTTCATTTAGCAGCTTGACATCTCTGCCTACATAAGTTAAAAAATGAGAGCAAAACTATTAAACATTTTCTAAAACATTAATTGAGTTCAGTAAAAGCAGACAAGAACAATAAAAGCAAAAAAGGAAGGTGAAACTCAGTTTTTTCGTTAGTAAATTTTCAAAAAATACTTTTTTTCAAAAATTTGTTACTTTAATTCGTCAATTTAAAGCATAAATTTAATTCTTTACTTTTTAGCAATGAATTAAATAGGCTATGAGTTAAAATAGCGAATTTGAGCAGCGAATCAAAGTAAAGAAACAAAATAACAAAATAAAGAAATGAATTAAAGTAACTCATTAAAGTAACGAATTAAGGTTTAGAATTGATAGCAACGATTTGTGTTAAGATATTATTATTAAAACACAAATGAAAGGTTCGTTTTGCATATTTTTTTTATTTTAACTTACATATTTAGGAGCATATTCTTGTAACTCTTCTTCAGCTTGTGATAGTTCGAAGTGCAGAATATATACCAATATTGTGATTAATCTTATGGAAAAACAATGTGGCCGAATCTGAAAGTTAAAAAAAAAAATCGAAAATTAGGCTTAAGCTTAGTTTGAAACATATTTTTATGCTTATGTATTGAAAATGATTTAAAATTGAATTATAATTTCCCAAATCAAAAAAAAATAATAACTGTAAAATTAATCTAGTTCTTTTATGTTTTAAACGTACAAACAAATTTATTTGAATATACACACTTATAATTTTCTATTTATTTAAAATATGTTGATTGCTTTAAGATAACATTTTTAAATAGCAAAAAGAAACATCTTAGTCTAAAATCTCGCAGCATATTTTTGGGTTGAACACATAACTACAAAATTAGTATGAAGATTTCTGTAGATGCATGCATCTTGACATCAAATTCAAAAGTCTGACAGGATTTTTTTGGCGTCCGTGGTAAGGACGAAGGGTTGAAAATAGCGGTTCTTAGACTATTATGTTGGGGCTACTGTAACGGTAAAATTTACCGCAACAAAAACTATTCTCTTTCGATTCCCGATCCTCTGTTCCTTTCTTCCCAAATTTCTTTTTTTAGGTTTTTCTTTCAATCTACCGAGAGAGAGAGGGAAGGCAGCCATGGTCCATCAGCCATAGGTTCACTCTCTCAGTATTATGAGAAACAAAATCGATATGTCAAAGTTGACACTAAAAGTGGATGTGTTCCACTCATTAATAGACAGGCGGTCTGTTTTATCCAAAAACGTGGTTGAAAGTTGGTCCCCGAATCCAACTACCAAATTTGACAGACGGGTGGTCTGATCAAACTTAAATTCAAGAAAAGCACGGGTGACACTTGGTCCCCGAATGCTGAGGTTACTCTTTAGAGACTAGCTGCGTGCCCAACCTATTTCAAAATCTAAATTTTTATATGAAAAAGACCACCCCCAAATCTGCGCAAAATCCCAACGGAGTAGAGTAGATTCGTGAAGTGAGAAAAGACTGCCAACTTCTCCCCTTCCACTAAAAATAATTGGAAAAATGCACGCGATAGTAAAATGAGTTTCTTTTCAGTTTTCTGAAACTTACTTTTCGATAGTGAGTTGGGATGATTAGGTGGCTGAATGCACCCTTTGGATTGCCTTCCACTGGAAGTCTTATAACCAGAGTTCGGCGAATTCAATGGCGATTGACTGTGCATAAAGCTGGGGTTGAAGTGCTAGTAGGAAAGGCCGCTGGGTTTCAACTGCGTTTGCTCACTCACGCAAGTATGCTGAGTGTTGGTGAATGATGACGTGACCGAAATCCACGGTCACTGATTGGCCAAAAGAATTGGGCATTGGAAAAAAGAAGAGGTCATCCAGGCAATGTCAAAGCTTGGAAGGGCACTTCTTACCCATCCTTAGAACAAACCAGAGGTTCCAGAAAAAAATTGAAGAATCGAAGGTTTTAGAGAAAATAGGAGAAGAAATTTAATTGCGTTTGTAATTTGGAAAAAAAATTGAAAAGTTGTTAAAAAGAAAAGTGGAATTTTGTGAAAAGCTAAGTCGCACAAAAGGAAAAGTCGGCAGGAATAAAAGAAAAAGAGCTAAGTATAGTGTTTTATATATTTGTATTGAACAGAGTGTTTTTCAATATTCGGTTGAATTTTCCTAATTTTCCTAAGACGTAAGAATTTAATTCGTTTGGATTTTGCTAACGCTTCATTTCGGTTAAGCGGAACTCGCGACCCGTTTCCAAAACCTTTTTGTTCTTTCGGGACCAGGTGTTAACGGTCCATCTTGTTTGCTGCAAACTTCTTTGTTTCTTTGTTTAAAAGATCTTGGGTTTTCATCCTATTCAAAAGGTTTCCAAAGCAAATTAAAGTCATTAAAAAATCTTAATTTTAAATACAAAATTCTATTTTTTTATTTGATATATTTTCGGCGGCTCCGCTCCGAAGGTTTGTGATTTGTAGCATAGAATCAATTATTGATTCAATGAAGTCAGTCCCTTGATTCAAATAAGTTAGTCCTTTGATTGGGAAGAGTCAGTTAAATTCAAAGAAGCTGGTCAATTACAATTTAAAAACAGCAATAGTAGTTTCCGGCGAAAAAAAAATATAACATAAAAAGTATAAAACAAAAGGTTAACATTTTTGGAAGATTAATATTTTAGACAAATCATGGAAAATTAAAATTTCGAGTTTTTTGGTGCAGTCTAAGCGGCTGAATGAGTTTTTTTTCTGAAACTTGGTTCATAACGTAAATTTCACCACCAAGTATAAAAGAAAAAATTTTAGGACCAAAGATAGTGGTAACAGACTTAGAATTTTTTGTAAGTAATTTTACAGAATTAAAATTTTTTCAAAAAAAAATCATAAACAACTTTTATTAAAGGCTACCTTTGAGTGAAAAATCATTTTTTAAAAAGTGTCCATTTGTAGTTTCTTCAAAAGAACCATTTTTTTGATTAGAGATAGATTTTCTTGAAAACTGTATGTCTGATTTTAATAATTTTTTTATACAGAAACTCATATAAAATTAAAAATTTAATATATTTTGTTGGGTAGGGTGAGGCTTGTTGTTGCTATATTGGAAAATAATTTTGAAATACTTTTGACAGATATGGCTTAAACAGATGTGCATCACGTCTGTTCAAGCATGTTCTAAGATATTTATCATACATAGGACTCCATGACCCCTTTTATATGAAACTTTCCGGTTTTCTAAATAATTTTTACTCACAAAAAATGTAGTTTGCTATTTAAATTTCATTTAATTTTTTAAACCTTACACACCGAACGAGGCAAGTAAAGTTATATTTTTTTTGCAGCTTTTTTTTGCGATGCTTTTTTTAAGAATTTGCTATTCTTAAAAATAAAAATCAATTTTTATGTGGAAAATTTAAATAGTTTGGAAAGAATGTACCTACATACAATATATCTATTACTGGCTATAGGGTCCTTTTTCTATGGTTGTACTTTGAATAAGTTTCAGACTGGTTTTAAATAAATTTTAAAATAACGGCATTTATGTCCTTAAATGGGTTTATTTTTTCTATTTTTTAGGCTTTGGTCCAACTGACCCCAACTACTGGTCCAAATTGCTCCGCTTAAGGCACTTGGTGCATTTGAACAATCTTATTCTTTAGCTATAACACATTTTCAATTTTTTTTAATTAATTTAAGAAGCCAAAGTTACATTTTTTCTATGATCGACTTCATTTTCATTTTTATATTATAAATAGGTGAGAAGTTGTGCGTCTTCAACTAAAAAGTAGACTGAAGCCCCATCCTACCCTGCCAAAATTTTCAGAAAAATATTTTTTTGATTTAAGAAATTCCAATTTTTTTAAATTTTTAGAAATAAAAACATGTATGTTTTTTAAACTCGGTATCGAAGTGTTTTAAGCACTTTTGTATTTAAACTAAATTTTACTTACAAAAACAGCTTCTGCGACTTTAATAAAATTTATTTGGTATGCTTTAACTAGTGCGATCTACTAATAAATAAAAAATACTTGTAAAAACCTAAGAAATGTTTAAAAATTAAAAAATACATGACTGAATCGCACCTACTTACTCCTATAGTTCAAACAAATCGGTTGAGACCTAAGAATTTTTAAAAAATTGCAAGTACAAACAAATTTTTAGGAAAAAAAGGATGAAAATCATTCTTTAAACTCTTTAAAAATGGTCAATGAGCTCAAAACAAGTATGTTCATAAATATGCCATTGATTTCTTTAGGAAATGTAAGAAAAAAAATTAAAATCGCTTTCTTAAAAATAAATTTTTTTTAAACTTTTGTAACATAAAAAAAATTTTGTAAAGGTCCATTTAAACCAAATTTTAAAAACATTCATCAACACATTTTGAAATAATGAATTTTGAAAAAAAATTAAGTATTGTTTTAAAAAATCCCAAAATTTGTTTTTTTTTTCGAAAATTTGACTCACTTTTAAATAAGAATTTGGATTGCAATTGGTGCAGTCATTAATGAGAAAACCAAAAATACCATTATATTGCCAAATATTTTATCGGAAAGTACATAATGCCTACAATAGTTCGCTTTTTTTTATCCAAATCGTTTGAACCGTTTTTTGAGATTAATAAGTTTTTCCATAACGGTTGTATGGCAAGTATACCGTTATTTTTGGAGCTCTAACAAAAAATCAATTATCCCTCTAGAGAATGGGTTGGGTACGAAACTTCGCAAATTAACGTCTCGCATTCGAAATTTCGCAAATATAAAATCCCGTTTTTCAAAATCTTGCTATAATAGAATCTTGCCTTGCATAATTTCGCAATAACAAAATCCCGCAAACTAAAATCACGCATATCGATATCTCTCAAAACCTAGCTGCATTGCCACAGATTCACTTTTTAAACAAAATCTCGTAAATTTAAATCTCGTGCGAAACTAAATACTTTCTGAAAGATATGTCAATCTAGTGCCTACATACTTTCAAACCACACTGTTATTTTTAATGATTACTATATATTTTTTACAAGCTCATGGTAAACATATTTCGCAGGAAAAAAAGTTTTTCGCTTTCGACGGTCTGTTTTCCATTTGCAGGATTTTTATTTTTCAGTGTGAAACCCAGAGTTATATGTTGCTGGGAAATTTGAATTTGCGAGATTTTGATTTGCGAGATTTTGGTTGAAATATGCGAAAGTGAGATTTCCTTATTCGAGATATTGGTTTGGGGGATATCAGAACATTCTCTTAGGGAATTGTCAAAAAACTATTGTTAAACATTTCAAGAAGATCGCATTATTTGTGTAGATCGAGACTGAAACAAACAGACACCAGACAGTTAGATAGACATACAGAATTTTTCCAAACTGTTTTTTCGAGTTCTTTATTATCGAAATATTATGTTTAATTGCTATTGTATTTTCTACACGAATCCAAAACGCGCCCTATTGTGCCTATATAGCAAGTTGAAGTTAGCAAATTTTACGGATGAATTTTTTTTGCGTGAAATGATCCAATTTTGTGAAAATTTGTGTTATTTTGTACTCAGTTTTTGTGCCCATATACCTAAGACCTAAAAAACTTTGATTATTTACAACTTTAATGACACTTCTATTTTTAATATTAATGATGGTACAAGGAAGCACATTTTTTTTGAAAATCGAAAATGGCGGCACTAACATCACTATTCGCAAAATTATTTTTGGGTTCAAAAGTTGGAAATATGCAAATTAAAAACAAAATATTCGTTAAGTCTGCAAATATGCGATTTTTTAAATATTTAAGGCACAAGTTGAGCCAAATATAGGGCTACTTTTTTTTCGAAAATCGAAAATGGCGGTGCTAACTTCACGTACATCGAAATCATCCTATAGTCTTGGGGTTAAATTTGAGTTAACTTCATAAACGTGATTTTCAGTAAATTAAAATCCTAAGTTAACTGAAGGCAGTTCTCGTCATCTTAAATTCAATACTGAAAGTTATTTAAATAAACTTTCATTCCGGCGCCATCTTGATTTCGGTAGTGAAACACGTTAAAGGATAATATCCATCATAGTGTCACACACAGATTTTAATAGATTTATGAAAACTAAAATATAAAGTTAACCTCAACTGAAAAACTACTTCCAAGTTAACCCAAGGTTATCTTTATTTCGGCATAAGCTAACTCTGACTTAATTCAGAGTTAAATAAACACTGAAAAACAGGCCCTAAGTTATTTTTTTTTAAAGCATAAAACTTATTTGGTTTGATTTCAGAATCCTAACACTTGGCTGGATTATGATTTTATTGAAAAACAAACTTTGCTTCCGGTACATTTTTAATTTGTCACTGGCTTTCATTATGGTGGTTGGGGCTTCCTATACACAGGGAGACTAACAGAGAGCCAAGCAGAATTGGGAGATTAACTTTTTATCTTCTTATGCTCAGTTTTACATCTATCTATCATTCCTGATTTGAAGTAAGGCTCCACAATACGTCAACTAAGTTAACCCCCAAAATTTGGCAAGTTAACTCAGAATTAATTAAGGACATATTTTGACATTTATGTTGAAATAGCAATTAATAGTTCATGAACCTTTACAAAGTTATCTAACCGTGGCTTAACTCTGAATTAACTTATTACAGAAATCGAGGGCTCTAATCTTTATACATAAGTAGGCATATTGTGTCCACAAGGAGATGATGAATATGATACAAAAGGAAGTGTCTTGAACAAAAAAACAACCAATTACACTATGAATGGATTTTTAAATGGCGCATTTTAAATGAATCCCAAATTGCCTAAGGAGGATGAATAATTACGAAGCATAATGTCATACGCATGTTATTCATTCATCTGTTATTATTTCATGATTCCTTTTTGATAAATTATCGTAATAAAAAGTGGATTGCGTTCACTTCCTTGCTTTTTAACACACATAGATTGGCGTTGCATGTGTATAATGTGTGTCTTTTGCCAGGAGCTAGGCTTTACCTTGTTTAATTCTCTCCTACAACTTAACATGCGAAAACACGTTACACAGCCAGCCGCCAAGTATAGAGCCGGCTAAGAGTTTATAAACTATATCTAAATACATTCTACGCAACGCATATGTCCAAGCCCAATGCGAGCGTTTTTCAATTGGACATTCAAAATCAGATGACAATTTATTTCATAACCACTCGCTGTCAATATATCGGTTTGGTTACCTTGCCTTTTGCTCCTAAAGAAATATATATCAATCTTTAAAAAAAAAATTATTAAAAATCAAACTCAAAGAAATTGTGTCGTTAAAATTGGTTCCAAAGCTGAAAGAGTAAAACCAGAAGCCGGGCTGGGGGCTCCTAAGTGATACTCGTAAATGATCAAAGATCCGACGTGTAATTTGTTTCCAGTTTGGTCTTTGCCCAGATGGTGGTGTACATGGGTACCTGGTACTAGGACAGATTTTTATTTCGAACGGGCTTTGGCGATTGTGTGGACTTTCAAGCTCTCCATCTCCATCTCTATCTCAAGCTCTAGAGCTATTAGGTATATTGGTAAGTGCGTTTACGCAGTGTGCTGTGTAGTCTCTAGAGCAGCTGAGATTTGTAGTACAGCATGTTTATATTAATTAAATTGTACAACGCTAGAATGTGCGATTTGCGTGAATTTTTATTTCATATACCTAGAAACTTTTTGTTTTTTTATTTTTAACTTTTGGCAAATGCAAACAGCGCACTCTCGTATAAATTTGAATATACTACTCGTACTTCTGTTGAAGTCGATCGTAAATCTTTCGTGGTGAAGTACCAATGACTTATCCTTAGTCAATACCTTTCACATATTTTTTAGTTGAGTTCGAAAAGGAGCAGAGTCTTAATGTCTTGTGACATAAAGGTAGACTGAATTGCACCACAATTTATAATAGACCAAAAGCTTAAAGTGCTAAGTGTTTTTGAATCTGGTTTTAATCAAAAATTTTGTTAAGGTGGCTAGAAGTTAATTGAAGCTTAATATCTTTACATCTTTTAAAGAAGTGTGTTTGTTAATCATTACATAACTTTGATAGTTTACCTTCTGCATCAGATTTAGAGAAACAAAAATTATGTGGTCCCAGTCAAGTTCTCCATAGCTCAGGTTTAGGAATGAAGAGCTAAGCGATTTACACGCCACTAAAATTATCTATTTTTAAGTATAACCATTATTTAAAAATGAAAAATGAGTAACTAGTTATTGAGTAGTAACTCTTTTTTCTTCGTTTGAATTCTTTCTTGTTACATTATTTAGATTAAAATCCCTTACCTATTTTTTATATATATTTATGAATGTTTCCTTTAATTTTAAATAAAATAGTTTTTTTTATGTTAATGAGCGGTTTTTTGTTTGTTAAGTTTTTATTCTTTACAAATTATTTCATCCATATTAATTAGATTTTAATTTTTTTAAATTTTATTCTATTAAAAGGAATTTTCATATTGAAACTTTACAAAGGGTGTTTTTTTTAGACGTGTTGTTTTCAATCTGGCAATACTTTTTCCGTACTTTGTTTTTTTGACAGCTGTTACTTGCTTTATGCTCAGTTTATGGCTTTTTCGATTGGCAATCCCGAAGCGTTCGGAATGCGTGTAAACCCTTCTGAAAGTGTTCTATTGGCATTCAGAATGATGGTTCTTCTCCTGAAAAGAACAGAAAACGATTCTGGATTTTATTTGAGAATCGAAACCAGAACAACTCACACATTCGAACACATAATTGTGAAAGTGTTGTCAAATATTGTAAAAAATAAATTTTTAGCTAAAAAAAAATAAGTAAACTTCAAACATTTTACTGCTTTTAAGAGCAATTAGTTTAAGCTTAGAATATTACTTTTGCATTGCAAATTACCATACTCGTCCATATTTGTGTCCGACAAACCTTCATATGTGAAGAACTATTTCGGCAATTGCATGTGAAGTTGCACAAATACCAGAATACGAACACTTCAGAATCAAACTGCATGTGCCTGTTTGTCTTATTAGTGTTCCGGATCGAAGAGTTCTTCCGAATTGCCAATCGAAAAGGCCATTAGTTTGCCGTTTCATAATATCTGCGTAGATAAGTGACTTCACAAAACCCCACAAAAAATAACCCGACGACGCGAGATAATGGGTACACTAAAAATTTCCTTCAATAAATTGATTGTTTTGCATTGCATCGCGCGAACCGAACCATTATTTTGGTAATAAATTTGCACGATTTGCAAAAGTTGTTTAGGTGTAATTCCATTCATTATAAAATGGCATACCAAATTCCGCATAAATCAAGTGACAGCTGTCAAAAAGAGCAACCCGAAGACAGTATTGCCAGATTGATAACCATACGTCTAAAAAAAAACTACCATTTACAACGAACATTTTTTTTTATTTTTTGATGGTTTATTTCAGTGGTTTTATTTTTTAAATTTATTTCTTAAATTTATTTTTTCAACTGCAAAAAACGTGCACACTTGTGTACACATGATAGCGGTTGGTAAGCATTCAATTTAATGAAATTTTGTTTGGATAAAGAATACAGTGTTTAACACGGGCGGTTTATACTATTGCTGTGTAAATAATTTTGTTTTGTTCTAAAAGTCTTAGGAAAACATGCTTCGAGTATAATAAAAAAAACATTCTTTATTGACTTTTGTTAAAAAAAAAACAGTTGCTTATACAATCAAAATTAAAGAAAAAAATTACTGATGCAATCTTGTAGGAAAATTGTGTAGGTTAGGTACCATACTTTTTTTTATAAAATCTGAAATTGACTCGCCATCATTGAATAAAATAATGCGTTGCAGATTTTAATACATTTTACAAAGAAGAATTGGCATTTTTGGGTCAAATTCCAACTTTAACACGCTGTAATTGATAAAGTAGTAAAACCTTATTGAAATTATTGACAGCTTATTTTATAGATGATTAATTAACTACCTTATATTTAAATACAAACAAAATCACAAATTTTTTTAATATTGTGCCTTTCCCCCCTTCTGCAGGCCCACTAAAAACTTGTTTTCTAAGTACATTTTTTGATGATAAATTTGCTACAGCATGAACTTTTTACACCTTTTTTTAAGGCCGTTTGTCAATATCGTTCAAAGTGTGGTTTAATTTGATCCCAGTTATATTGTATTCGTTTTTATAGTAGGGAATAAAATTTAAGAATTTTGATGTGGAAATTGTTGTAAATGGGATTTTTTTTCAAAAATGAATTTCCCACTATCTTTTTGTTGCATTTTGAAAAGAATACTTTGGTAATCATCTGAAAAAGTATTTTCAATTCATTGATTCATTCATTCAACGATATTTATCGTCGGTTATTCAAACAAACGGAGAAGCCAAATATGTTTTTTTCTTAAAGGAGATGAGTTGAAGTGCTGCGAAAGTTTGTCTCTATGAAATTTATACTATTAAAAGAACAATGAGACCCTAAACAAATAAACATTCTTGAATATTTCATTGTTTCAATTTCTTGAGTACATACTTACATTAGACAAGTTGGTTGTAATGCGCCCAAGGCGCCCGTTGAAAATTAATGAATAAATGTAACGCTTAAACATCTATTTTAAAAGAAATATGTATTTAACAAGAGTTTATTTTAATAATGTTTGGCATCTGGAGGCATTTTCGCAACTTTTTTCATGTTCAAAATAAAAAAAATTACCAAAAAAATGCAGATTTCATCCAGCCTTTGGTAACACAAAAAAAATGTGTCCCGAAAATTGGCAACATTGAAATTTTACCCAAAGGTTAGTCTTCTCAACACCTATTCTTTTTAGACATCAAATCTTACTTATCCTTTTATATAAAATTATGTTCCCGAAAAGTGGAGATACTGAAATTTAAGACAATTTGCGTCTACTAAATATCTATTTCTTAAGTCTTTAAACTTTACTTTGTTGAAGCACGTTTGGCATCGTAGGTGTTTTTGTAACTTTTTTCATGTTCAAAATATTAAAAAAAAACTATCAAAAAGTGGATGTCTTTGACATACGAGTATAAGAAAGTATATTCCTGAAATGTGGCAACACTGACATTTTACCTACTTATGAGTGCATCTGCTCAACACTTATCTTCTAATCATCTACATACATCTAGAAATATTTTCCCACTTCACGTTTGGCATGTGAAGGTTCCAACATTTTATGTACAAAAAAAATTATTTTTCCTGAAAAGTGGCAACACTTAAATTTTCCATGTTAATATTTAAAATTACCAAAAAAGTGCGGAGTTGTCGACTTTTGTCATTAAAACAAAATTCCCAAAAAGTGACAACACTGATGTGCATCTACTCATCCTATCATTTAAGACACCGACCGTTATTTTAGAAACACACGTTTGACATTGAAACATGTATAACTAGTTGGATGAAACACGCCTAAGGCACCTGTTAAAAGTTAATGAATATAACAAACTCCTAAACATGCAATATAAATGTTTTACATCTGCAGACATTTCCACAGCTTTTTCACGTTGAAAAAAAAAGAAAAACGTGGAGCTCCCACCCTTTGAATTCAGAAAAAAGTATATTCCCAAAAATTGGTAAATTTTACCCGAAGGTGCGTCTGCTAAACAACTACTTTTTAAGTATTCTACATTTATTTTCCGAAGACGCATTCGGCATGTGGGGATCGCACTACCTGTTTGACATCAAAAAGGTTTGTTCGCGAAAAGTGGCAATACAAACATTTTTTTGTAGTTAAATTTTTTTATTAAAATTAAAAAAAAAAAATATTATTAAAAGTTTATAAAGGTCCAACTCTTTAACATAAAAAAATATTTCCCCAACAGACAAAAAGTATGTTCCTAAAAATTATCAAAACTGAGATTATGCTCAAAGATGCATCTTCGACACACCTATCTTTAAAGACATTGACCGTTACTTTTCTGAAATTTGTTAGACATTGGAACCCTTTCCGCATCTTTTTCATATTCAAAATATTTTTCAGCGTTACATAGTCAGTCAGTGAATCAGTGATAATCGTATTAGTAATATATACTCGTAATTTAATTATTTTAAGGGTTTTGCCTTAATTTTTTAATATTTGTTTTCATTTGATTTATTTTTTTTAATCTTTCAAGATAGGATTCACGATTTCACAACAGCAAAATAGAACATGTATCTACATTCTCTTTCTCCAGACATGTCACAAATCTTAGCCACTGGTGAAAATTTAATAACCTCCTGAACACGTTAAATCTTAATATCTATATTCAGACTCTGGACCTTTGGCACCTCATATATGTGACATTTGAAAAAAAAAGAAGAAAATTCTATCTTTTTGGTCAGTAATTGGTCAGAAAAAGTCAACTTGTTCTAGAAATTGCTCAGCCCTAAGTTACTTGTAATAAAGGCGTTAAGTTTTTTAACGTCACACAAGGTCACGCGAGATTTTTGGCATCTCAATCATGGGAAATTTACAAAAAAAAAAAACTATAACATCCGAAAGATCGCTAGATTGTGAGAAAAGGTCAACTATTTTCAATAATTGGTCAGCAATATTTTTTTTTTCTTTGAAGTTTCAAAATTCGTTTCAAGGTTACAAAAAAACTTTTGGCATATTATTTGTGTCATTTCGTAAAAAAGGTATGCCATTTGAAAGGCCTATTTATGGTCATAAAAGGTCAGCTTTTTTCAGTAATTGGTCAACCACACATTTTTTAAATGAATTTTTAATGAACTAAATAAATTCATGGTTAAAGCGATTTTTGGAACCTCATTTATGGTAAATTTACAAAAAAAAAAAAAAAAACACCTGAAAGGCCCTATAAATGGTCAAATAGTATTGGTCAGTATTGGTCAGCTAAAGACTTGCTTATACGATCTTTTTACGTATTTTTTTTCAAGGTCACGAACGTTTTTTGGCATAAGGACAAAGATTCATAAAAAAAAATCTATCATCAACTACTAAAACTAGCTGACCTTTTATAAAGATCTTAGGGCCTTTCAGGTGGTATTAATTTTTAGCAAATTTCCTATAAATTAGGTGCTAGTTACTAAAATTATCTGACCTTTTATAAAAGTCTAGAGATTCTTAGTACATAATTTTTGAAAATTTTTATTAATTAGGTACATGACCTAAAGTATTGATTTTACGAAAGAGTATACTAATCTTTTTTCTGTTGAATGGCATATAATACAATAAATGACCTTAACATTTTTTGTCGAGAAAAATTATAGTTTTCAAAAAATAAACAAATAACTTATTTTATTTATTTCAATTCCTTAAAATTTCAACACCCACCCGGTCTAAGACAAATAAAGGTCTCCATCAAAATTCAGCTTTTTCAGAATTTTTCCGAAGTGAAATTCTAATTTTCCTCATAATCAAAAAAATATTTTTTCAGAAATTGAATTTCTTGTTTGTGTTCAATTTTTGTTTCTAACATACAAACAAGATAAGTTTAAGTGACATAAGTTTAGTACGGTCCATTTGGTTGTGTTAATACTATTTAAATTTTCGATGACCAGTCTTTTTGCTCAAAACTTTAACAGAAAAAATTAAAATTTGTATGGGTGTGTTGAATAATAATGTACTCTCGAAAGAAAGTCATTTAAGTAAAACAATTGGCAAAAAAAATAGGTCAAAATAAATTAAAGTACCTTTTTTTTCGCAAAAACTGTTATTTTGTTGTTGACGTCAACCTGTAGGAGCAATCTCTAAACAAATTTAGATAAATATTTGAAAGAAAGTGCAGTTTGACAACATCCTTTTAGAAGTAATAAAATAAATAAGCAATTGAATACACATTTATCAACAATCGAATTTGGTTTTTAAAAACAATTTTCCAATGTGAGACCCAGGGCTTTTTTCCCAGACGTTCACATTATTGTTTATTCTGCTTAATAAACAGTATTAAGTCTGCGCAGGAAACTGAATCCAGTGCGTTTTTTTGGTGGACTTTTTTTATGATTGGAATAAATTTCTTGCAACATTAAGGATGAAAATGATGTCACTTGAACAAAATTTTGAAAAATGGTGCCCAATATCTGTAGTCCGGTCAGAAAACCGAAATCCCTTCAGTTTTTATGGAGAACCTTAGTTTTATTTTTGTAATTTATTTTTGACATGGTCAGAAATAAATTTAGCTTGGAAGTCATTGTTGCAATCCTGTCGATTGGGCATGATTTTTGAAAATGGCACCTAGTGTGTAGAAAAATGGGACTAACCTTCGGGTAAAATGTAAAAATTACCACTTTTCGGGAAGACTTTTTTTTAAATAATTTTTAATATTTTGAAAATTAAAAAAAGTTGTGGAAAATTCTTCAGACGTCAAACGCAAGCAAAGAAAGGAAAGGTTGATTTCTTAAATAATAGATTTGGCATCTGGAAGTATTTTTGCAAGTTTTTTTCATGTTAAAAATATTAAAAATTCAGTTATAAGCAAACACAAAATCATGCCTACAACAAAAAATTTTAATATGGTCAATAATGAAAGCAATATTTTTGAAATTTTTTTTAAAACAATAATATTGTTTACTGTAGGTAAGGGGAGTGGTCAGTATTATAACACAATTTTAAAAATTTTAAATTGATTATTATTTTGATCAGGAATTAGGGAGTTGTCATTGAACTATGACACCACACAATTTTTTTTGGCTTTCGATCAAATTAAACTGTACTTGGCATATTATAATATTTAAGTTATTTCAGCTATGGACTGTGGGGAAACTCTGAACTAAAAATTATTTGTCAAATTATTTGTGATTTGTCAAATCACTTTCGAGATATCGACTCAAACGGTTTTGTTTTCATAAATTGGTGGCTGAAGTGCAAAATTAATAACCACACCATTGATTAATACTCAGGTATGACCCACTCCAAATGTCTTGTCTCGACTTCAATTATTAAGAATATCAGTCAAAATACTCCCTTTATTCTAAATAATTCGTATTTCAATTTTTACAGTCTTTACTTGCCCAAAACAAATTGAAAAAAAAAAAAAATAGTTCTCAAAAATAAATGTATCATTTTTCTTAATCCTAACCGATTTTGAAAACTTTTAAACTAAGAGAAACGATGACGAATCAAATGAAATGCACGACTAGATCGCACGTACTTGCTCTTTATGTTCAAGTTGCTTGGAACTAAGAACTTTGAAAATATGAAAGTAATTATAGAAAAAAATAGAAAAATGTTTAAACAACAAATTAAAAAGCTCATAGCTCAAAAACAAGTATGCCGTTTAATTACTTGAAAAATTATAAATTTATGCTAAGAAAAAATTTAAGATCGTTTGAGCGGTTTTCTTAAAAATAAATTTCTTATGTATAAAATTTTGGTAACATTTTTAAAATAAGTTTTGGTATGCCAATTTTGAGTACATTTTTAAAACTAGTTTCAAAAAATTCATCAACTTTTTTCCTATAAAAAAGTATACTACCTACAATAACATACTTATTTTTTTATCAAAATGGTGCCGCTTTTGAGATAAATATGCTTTTCACTTACGGTTGTAGGGCAAGTACCGTTTATTTTGGAGCTAAAACAAATTTTAATTTTTCCTCTGGAGAGACACAAGAAAACCTTAAGTTCAAAATTTGAAGAAAATTACTTCAGTGGCTTAGGCTGTTGGTCGATATACGGACAGACAGACAGAACTGTGCCATGTTTGACAGTTACCACGAAATTTTTTTTACTCGAATTCATAACTTGCCCTATAATACCCATATCGCAAGTAAAAAGTATAGTCAGTGAGCAGTCCTAGGTATTATTTGATGCTAAAAAGAAAGAAGTTAGTATTTAAACCATCACATCATCATCAAAGGTACGCAAATATTAAAATAAACACAGGTGATCTACACTAACTTTATAGTTTTAGCGAATTATTTTTTGGCTTTCTTTAAAATTCTCATCAGTCCTATTCATATGAAGGATGTCATTAAACTGTATTCCAGATAAAACAAAATTCACTTAATTCAATTCTCAATGTTTCGTAGCTGCATGATGGTACCCACCACTATTGCCTTCGAGAACCTTTGTTCTTCCGTAGAATTTCATTTAACTGTTGTCTGTTTAGTTCCATCAATCCTCTGAAACGTTAACATTTTTCTATTACGAGATTCGATAGTAAAGCGAAGGTATTTGAATTTTACTCATACCAAAGTAATCGGCTTCTCCAAAAAGCACACTCCATTTCAAACCAAATACTACCATTGTAAACCAATTTATTCGGCGAGATTTAGTTGAAATATTAATGTTTTAAAGTTTAAAAAGTTTTAAATCGTTTGTAAAGAAAAAAAAATCAAACTCTTGGAAAAATCAAAATATAAAAAAACAAAACCAAACAATTTGCATCACAATTTTGTTGTAATCGTTTAACAAAGAATGAAATGTTTTCGAATATTAAGAGAACAAATATTTTCTTTTTTTATTAATTTTGAAACAGTTTGATTGTGTAGATATTTCCGTGATAAATAAAAACAACTTTAACTGTAAAACTCACTACCGCTTCAGACCTGAAATGTGTCTTGATGCTAACTGAAAAAGCTTTTCCATTCCATTTCACCAGGAAATTTATTCAATCACAGTTAAATGTATTAAATCATTTTTTTTTAAACACTTCGTTACAAAATCATTCAAATGTTTGTTTGTAAAAAAAAAGTAAGAGCATACTATCCTTGGGAAAGTGAAAAGAAAGTTTTTATCAATTGCTTTCTCTTTCAATATTTAATTGCAAATCATTTATGAACAGTATATACAAACGAATGAAATCACTTACAAAATATAACATTATCTCTCAGGAACAAAATAATCCTATGGGAATTTAGTCTTTAATTTAGTCTTTTGATTGAAGGTAATCCTTTATTTGTGTTCTGGATGTCTTTTCACTGTCTCAAGCATTCAAGCTTAATTTTCTTTTTAGTATCACTGATGGTTGTCTATCAATTATTCACTATGTCTTATGGTCTATGTTAACATTTCAAGGACAACTTAGCAATTAGATTTGACGCTGACCAAAGCGCTTCTATTTATAGTAAATGGTTGCCTTTTTTTGATGCTCCTTTATTAAAAGACGAGTTTCCTGTGCTGTCGGTTCGGATCTAAGACCATCAGTTTCCACTGGAGTGCCGGTTTTCTATTTTCTATTTATCCGGTTAATCAGGCGTTAGGTTGGTTATTTATTTTGTTATGGAAGGAGTAGAGAAGAGATTTAAAAAAAAAAACCACACTATACACGATGTGACGATGCATTTCTTTCAAACGATAAAATGTGTAACTTGCACTTTTTTTTACTCTGCACAAGCATATGTAATACCAGGGTCGCTGCTTACGTGCAAAAGTTACGAGGCGCTAGCTAGAGGTGTACGATGGCAAAAGAGTCTTCTGGAGGTTAGGCTTTTAAAAAGAAAACAGAATTATCCCAAGCACTACGACTTAACGATTTAAACTCACATTCTCTTTAAGAAGTCTTGCCAGGGGTACAAATATTCGTTAAAAAATGTATTCATTAGTTATTATTATTACATATATTCTGTAAAATTTAATAAGTCAATTTTTATGTTATTGTTAGTATTTTTACAAATATGTAGTATCGTACATCTTAGCATTTGCTATTTTCACATCAAGTAGAGGAGTAGTTTCATAAAAAAGAACTGTAGTGTTTATAAAACACCCGACATGTAACTTTCATGATTTTAGCTTTAAATCTTAATCTGTACCTTGGTTCTAAACGGGCCAATGTCAAATTTGTCAACTTTTTGGAAATCGAAAACCATCGGTATTTTGTCAAGAAAAAATGTTCCTTGATTTTCCAATGAAAAAAACTATTTTCTAATAAAATACTTCATTGAATAGAAATGTTGTTTTTAAGGAAGTTTAAGGGCAATGTTTTCTTGACAAAATTTAACAAAAATTAAGTCAAAATACTTATTCCTAAATAAAATCATCATGAATCACTTATTTTTGGTTCTACTTCTGATGAATTTTATTTTATAGATAATTATTTCGTAACGTGCAGAAAGGACTTTCAAAAAAATTCAACAAGTGGTTTTTTTACTGAAGCGATTTAAATTTTTCTTATAGTTCTTTTTTAAAATTAAAACAAAAATTAAAAATTAAAAAAAAAGTTCTTCGGATATCTTGAAAACAAACAATAATATTGCCCTCAGGTTTATTTTATCCTACATTTACTATACAATATTTTTGACTTTAATATCACGAAGGCAAACCAATATTTGGGGTTCACTTGATTGCATATTGAACAACTAAAAACATTTTCGAAGGTCTTGAATTGGCGATTTTTTAATAATAAAATAGCATTGGGCCTTAAGCTTCCAAGGACACTAAGAGGAAGCTACCCAGTGTGAGTCACACCTAGCCTCATTGTTCCTTTTTTTTTTAAAAGGAAATTAAAACTAGTTTTGTAATTCTTTCTATCGTTGGTTAATTAACGTTTTAAATAAATAAAAGCAACAACTATTTGCAGGGATTTTATCGAAAAAGTACAGCAATTAGCTGTTAATACTTTTCCATTCATTTCTATTTTTCGATAGTTGTATACAATTAGTTTTAAAACTTCCAAATAGAATTTTGCTGGTGGTAGTTCTAATGGACGGAGAGAATTCTGAAGGTGGGTCTGGAATTGGGACAAAGAAACAAGAAAATTGTTGACATTGGCACCTGCTAGCAAATTTTGCTATTTGCAAAATCGAGCTAAACGAGAAGAGTCAGCTTATCACATTCCAGAGACTTATGAAAAGAGTTGAAAAGTTCTCCAATATTAAAGGGCATGATTCTTGGGTATATTCTAAGAAAACAGTTATATCTTGCCACCTGAGATAGTGGGGGAAGTTTTCTGAAAAATTGACCTTACTTGCAAGCAAAAAAAAAAAATATTTAAAATCAACATATAATAATGTGTTGGAGGCTTTTTGAAAACTACAACTCCATTATTTTATTGTTTTTTGCAAATAAACTTGTTTAAGTAAATAGTTTTTGAGAAACAAAATTTCACAGCCAAATTTTTGAAAAAAAAAACAAAAAATTATGAAATTTCTGTCTGCTTGCTGATGAGCTACAGCCTAAACGATTCGATAGATTTTCTTTCAACTTGGTATATAACGTTTTTTGATGATTCTACAAAATATATTTTTCTTTCATTTCTTAGAACCCAAAATAACGGTACATGGCATACAATTTTTTTTTTTTTAGAAAATTTACATACTTAATGATTTTTACTTGTGATATAGGTCCTATAGGGCAAGTTTTTGCATTCGTGCAACAAACACAATCCGAGATAACAATCAAACATGACATTGCGATGATAGAGAACACGAATAAAGTGGGTGGCACAATTTTGTGGCACTGAAGCAATTTTCTTCAAATTTTGAACTTAAGGTTTTCTTGTAACTTTTTTAATTTTCGATTTTCTCATTAACGGCTTAATGAGAATTACAGTCAAAACTTTTATACAAAAGCTCTTTTAAAATGTTAATAGTATTGCATATACAAATTTTGAAAAAAATATATATTGGATTTTTAAGAAAATATTAGACATTTTTTTTGAAAATTCAATATTTCAAAAACGAGTTGATGAATTTTCTTGAAACTAGGTTTAAAATGTATTTTAATATTAACTCAAACTTGGCATACCAAAACTTTTTGTAAAAATGTTATTAAAATATTATATATAAAAAATAATTTTTAAGAAAACCCCTCCAACGATTAATTTTTTTTTTGTGAGTCCATCTTAAGTCAATTTTTCAGAAATTGATAGAGATTTCCCCCTGTAAATTTGTTTTCTTAGAATGATCCTTCTTATCTTAGAATCTTTACCCAAAATATTGAGCATGAATTAAGGGACATCCTGTATATTTAGTTAAATGACCTTACTTATCTTAGTAGGTGCATAATCTTACTTGCAAATAAATTTTGTTTCACAATTATCTGTTGGGCTTCTGAAATGTAATATCTTAGCAATTTTACTTGTCTTAAAAAAAAGCAATAATTTCTTTCACTTACCTTTAGATAGGAAACCATTTGTCCAAAAATGGTTATTAGCGGAATTTCATACAGAACTATTTTTTTCAACTTTCAATAATATTTTTTATACAGCAGTTTCCAAAAAATTATAAATAGTTTCCTCACCAAAATTTACAATAAAAAACATTTTTTTGGATTATGTAAAAAAAATGATTTTAAAAATCTAATATTTTGATAACTAAATTGTCGATTTGTCAAAACTTGGTATCTAAGAATTGATTAAATTTTTGTTTTTTTAGATTCGATTTTTTTAATAATAAAAAATATGATTACAAAAAAAAAAAATAACTAGTGCGGCCAGCCCTCGAAACTAGAGAGCTAATAACATTATTTGTCAATAAAAGCTGTTTTACTAGCTACTTATTATTATATGAGCTATTTATAATTATTTTCTAAAGCAGTGAACGCTGCCATCAGACATTCGAATAATCTATCCAGTCAGTGCTGAAAATTGGAAACGTCACGGTGACGACAAATAAAAACTAATAATTACTCGGTCTCGCTCTGGCTCTTGCTCGCACTTATTACGCAATTTTATTTTATTGTTTTTAGTTTTTGAGGTGCAATTATTTAATAAATTTTTGCATTCTGCACTTGTTTGCAAAAAAAAAGGTTCCAATGATATAAAATTCATATTCCTTCGAATTTTGTAGACCCCGTAAATTGTACCAAAAAAATTCAAACAAACACGAATTTTGTGGCATTGCTGTCTTCCGGAATGTTTAAACCCGCTCTAGAATTATTTAAAGTTTTTTTTCAAGCCTTCAAAAAATATATAACGGTACCTTCTAAACAATTTTTAAAAAAAATATTAGGGAAAATGTTTTAAAAAACTTTTTTTTCTAAATTAGTGCGATTTACAATTTTCTCACCTCAAAAAACGAGTGGACATTTTTAATTTTTTTTTATATGCACATACATACGAGATAGATAAATAGTTAAGATTTGTTAAAGCAAAATTTTTCCTTAAAATGTCTTAAGAACTTGTCTATGCAGGGTTTCTCTTAATTTCTCAATAATATCGCGGAGAATGATTCTTGAAAAAAATTGTATGGGGGGAGAATAGGATCTCATAAAATGCTAAAAAAAATTATTAAAAATCAACGAAAGCACATACAGTCGTGTGTTATTTGAAAGCGAATACTCAATCCTTTCTATTTTTATGAATCAAGTTATTAAAGTGAATCGTTTTTGAGAAATAAAATTTCGAAGCCTAAAATTTTGAAAAAAATTGTGAATTTTATTTTCAAGTTGGTATTTTTCAAAATTTTTCTTTATTAAGGGCTGCTTTTGTGTACAAGATGGGAAACTAAAATTTTGTTAACCTCTAAAAATAACGGTAAACTTTAAATAGCTTACTTAACGCTATTGATGAAAAAAATCAGTGAATTATAAACATGATGCTCTTTTTGGCAATTCAAAATTACCAAACTTTTTTATAAGATTTCGGTGACTCCCATAAAACGGTTCTTTTAGTTTTCTATTTTGTCATTTGCGGCTTCACCGATTTCAATACAAATTTTTATGAAAGGGCTCTACTATAGTAATTTTAGTAATAATAATGCGTATAAAAATTTTGAGATAAGGCAATTTTGGATCTGCAAGAAACTGCTTTAAATATTTATTTTATCTTATTTTTTCATGAAATCATATTTCCTCTGAAAATCAATTAATATTTTTGTTGTTTTTGAGCTCTAGGATTAAAAAAAATGTAATAATTTCTGCTGCATATTTTTAAAAGTATACCTAAGCTGCAAGCAACTTGAATTGTAAGAGCAAGTACGCCTTTTATTTAATAAATTGTAGGTGTTGTTTTTGGGAATATTCAGGCATTGTTTAGATTTTTTTTAAACATTTGAATGATAACCGTTGTAACATCTATTTTAGTATTTTTTAAAGACTGTTAAAAACTGTAAGAAACCAAGAAAGCTGGCAGTACTGCTTAAGAAATAATTAGTTTCCCAGAAAAAAAAATGAAATATTTTTTTTAAAAAGCATGCGTGAGATTTTTGATTGACTACTCATCAATTTTTGTGATTCCGCAGAAGTGAGGTTAAAATTTCTGACAGATATCGTGTTCACAATCACAGAGCGTGCACTCGAAAAATCATTCACGCTTGCAGATTTGAGGCACAGAATATCAATATCTACTATTTAATCTTTTTGTAATATTCACCATGAAAATAATTAAAACTAGATGAAACTCTTTCAAAGTAGCTAGATAAATCACAAATAATAAAAATTTATTCCTTGGAACGTACCATTAATAGCTATTTTTATAAAAAAAATTTTGAGTGAAAACAAGATTTATGTTGTATTGTAAAATATATGGAAGGTTTGCGGTTTAATTTCTTTTTTTTTTTTAATTTGGTGGTAGGATAATAATTAAACAGTATGTGCCAAGTTTAAAGAAAATCTATGCAGCCATATAGGCTGAAACCAACTGATAGATAGATAGAATTGTGAGAAACACTTTTTTCATAGCCCTATAAAAAGCTCGAGAGTTTTTTTTACGAACGAATAACTTTCTAAGTAAAAACTGAAGTAATGCACCCGTACTATAAGCGCCTTTCTTTATAAATCAAACAACTGAGACCCTGTCTTCTTGTTCACTACATACTTGAGTGATAAAACAGCGTGAAATGAAAAGTTAAAAGACAAGTTTTTCCGCAACACTGAGCATGAAGCCATCATTGTACGGGAAAGAAAGAAGACGTTTATTGGGAACTACCAGGGTTGGATTTAGAAAACCATACAAATAAGTCTTCAAGGCTTTTAAATGCAGAATCTTTCAGTCTTATACATTCAAAGAAGGAGCTTTAATTAATTATTCATACATAATTCCATTTGTTTTTAAATAAAAATTAAAATATTTTATTTTACAAAAGATTAAAAACCCTATGAGCCTATTTCCAATTGATGTTTTATTTTACAAAGACAACCAATGAAAACAAAATCGATTAGTAGTCAAGTTATGTAGCAACTCTGGAAAATAAAAAAGATTCTGAGAAGCCTTTCTAAGTCAGTCTAGCTTCATTGGTACTATTCATTTGTATAACTAGTTTGTTCTTGATGGCTTTTTGAAGCCTTAAACATTACCGAAAGAATAACTATTAGAACTAAACCAGATTCAAGGAAAGACCTTAAAAAAAGAAATCGTTATCCCTATGGGGCCCACTAAGAGCCACGGGATCCTCAGGCATTCATAATTCGGCAATGACAATACTGCCAGATTGCAATTGCATTGCGTGTTTCTTATAATAATATACCGTGCAACGACCAAGGCTTTTAAAATATACAAATGGAAGAATGTCTTGCGAATAACTAGAGGTACCTACATTACACCTACCTCCTCACCAAGAAACAAAAAAAAAAACAAAATACATTAAATAACTTTGACATTGAATGTGAGCATGTTATAAAAAAATTGAAAGTAGATAGTTACCTTGATGAGAGATTTACGATATGAGCGAGGGGACGAATAAGTGTTAATATTTTCTTTGTATGAACTAACATCTTCAAGTTGTTAGTGAGTATGATTTTCTTGTTTCATTTGTAAACTTCTTCAATTTATGTTCATTATTTGATATTGGCATGGCATGGTGGCATGGCAGCGGATTAATTAGAGAAAAAGAAATTATTCGATACTTGATTCCATTTGTGTAAAAGCAAATATAATGCTTTAATTGGTAGAGATGTGTGACATGTTTTGGATACTCATTTAATAATAATTAATCATTTGTTGATATTTTAAGTGAATAATGAAGTGTTGGACATGTCCTATGAAAGAAAACAAGAAAAATAAAGAAATTTTCCTTTGACAATATTCAGGTTTTAAGTAAAGTAGTAACTTAAGTCTGGTAAGGTTATTTAAGGCATGCCATTGAAAGGAACTACTGATACAGATTTTATTTAAAAAAAAAAAAACAAATCGAATCAAGTTTTGAAGTGTTTTGGAATGTTGTAAAATAAAATATTACTGCGTCTGTTTGTACCTTCTGTTAACAAAATGGTTTCCTCCCCAGAATCGGGTTTAGCAGACAATTTTCCAAGTTAAAGTCATATTGTTTAAAATGAAAAAAAAAATCAAATGAATCTAAATAATAATAATCTGACGGGAATTTTTTAAATAAAAAATATTTTAGCATCTGGTTTTTAATATTTGACTTAAGACTATTGAATAATTAAAACAAAAATAGTATTTGGGTACTTAATATCGTTTAATTTAAAATAATTTTCTTTCATTTTACTTGAACATTTTGATAAAAAATTGAAATTTTGAATTTTTGCCTTGAGAAAAATATCATAGCATGATATTTATCATTCATTAAATCATTTGACAAAGTTAAAATATAATAAAGCAATGAATAGTTCAAAATTATCAATTTTGAATCCTTTTCAATGTTACTTCGTATAATAAACCAAAAAACGTTGAAATCATAGCACGAAAATGTTTAAAAATAAATAAATAAATAAAATTGGTGGCGCAAAAGCTCGTGGAGAACCAGGGCCTAGTGACTTTCAACTCTCAACCATTTCTGTGTGTGTGGCTGTTTGCAGGAATGGAGGCGACCTACAGTTTTCTTGCCGAGTCCAAACGGCTAGACGAGAAGCACTTATTCTTGACAAGTATAATCTTGGGGGATTTGTCAGTTCCTCGCAAGATGCAGTACCTCGGGAAAAACATTTCTGTTTTTAGGTGGCAGCGGCTGGAAATCGAACCCAGACCTTCCGCATGACAGTCCAACGCACTACCATCATGCTAGAGGGTACTACACGAAAATGTTTAAATTGTTTTATTTAATCAATGACTAATTAAAGACAAACTATTTATTGATCATAACTTCAATATAACAGGTTCTATGAACTTTTCCGGAGCTCTTTGGTGATTTCAAATTCATAAAGAAAAATAAAACAAAAAAACATAGAAAAAATTCAAGGGATATTCTGGATAAAGAAAACTTGCTCTAAATAAAAAAAATGAATGGTATGATTTTCAATGTGAAAGATTGAGAAAAAAATCTTTAGCACTATTGAAATCTTTGAGAAATCATAACATGCAAAGCTTAAGATCAGCTTATGCGGAGGCAAATAAAGAGTTTAAGAAATAATACAAGCAAAATAAAATAAAATACGAACAGAGTTCAGCGATCTCCTTAAGCCAATGAAGAGATTCAAAGGAGTTCTGGGCGCTGACAAGGAAAATAAGTGGGAATGAAACAAGAAGTCAAGGGGTGGATCTAGAATTAAATGTTGCTCGTGAGCACTTTTCTAGTCTCTTACAGCGGCGTATACAGCTCCATTTCTTGGGGGGGGTCATACCAAAACAAAAACCCAATTCAGTTCTTATAAATTTATTAATTAAAAGACTGATCCACGGTTTTCATTTTTTTCGCTTTTTGTACTTTTTTGGAATTAATTTCTGTTAGTCCCACAAATGTTACCATTTTTTTTTTTTAATTATAAAGACGCTCGATGTAGTGAGGTAATAAAACCAGCCTGTTCACTCTTTCGAGATTGTTTACTTTTTCGCAAGCTTTCAATGAGGTTTAAAAAAAAGAAACACTTGTTTAGTGTCCTTAAGCAATGTTAAATTATTTCGGGACATTTTTTGTAAAACAAAAAATATGTTTTATATATAATTTTATGTGTTCAATATAGTTAATTTTTTTAAGATTTACTAAAGCAAGCGTCTACTGTATTATTATTTGCTGACAAAGCTTAAACATTTTTATATTAAGGGTATTCATGCAACTTCGTAAGACCGTAGATAAGTTAAGTATACAAATTTGTTAAATTTATCTTTTGGTTAATGAACTGTTTGTATGGGAAATGATTCACACAATTTTGTTAAAGTTATCAAGGGATTTTGTTCGTAAAATTAACAAACTGGTTAAACTTATCCAAACGTCATTGTGACTTTTACTCTGATTGAATTATCTAGCATTTAACCAAATGTATATCAAAGGTCGTTCATGCAAACTTTTTACACAATTTGTAAACTTACGACGTTTCTTGAATACCCTTATTATTTCCTGTGTAAAACACAAATTTTGTAGAGCTGAGTTTTGGAAACAATATTTTGATCCACTCCCGAATTTTAATATGATCTTGAGGCTGTGTACCAAAAATATTTCGTATGGATTTTTTGTGTACGCTAAAAAATATGTTGGTTTTGGAGATGTTAATCTTAATATTTTACTTAATATTAATGTTTTTTAATATTTTTCTTAATATCTTACGTTTGAAGACAGTTTTAAGCGACAGTTTACATTCATTTTTTTTAATCTGTTAAGGGGATAATAATGAGGGGATAATTTTCTCATTTATCAATCAAAAATTGTGGTAGTTAGAACCACTCTTTTATTGAAGACAAAAATTCTTAGCTTCCACAATTTGTTTTTATTGAAGCCTGAAAATGAACATGTGAGTATTGGCCGCAGATCAAAAAATTTAATGCAGACCCAACATGGTCTTCGAACTTTCAAAAATGTTTAAAATGTGTGTACATTTAAAATTACTTTCTCAATGGGTTTTCTCATGATAATTGAAACATGCAAAATAATTCTGAAAAACCATTACCTACCAATGTATGTATATGTATAAATATTTATTTGAATAAAATTGATGCATTGATTGACTATTTTTAGTAATCTGCATACAAAAAAATTGATAAAATTTTTGGAATCCCTAAAAGTTAATTCGTAGATAAGCCAAAAATCCTTTAATAAATTCAGATCTCAATCAAAAAATGTTTTTAGGGTGTATGACAGGGCTGTGTCTAAGGGTGGGGCACTGGAGCAAATGCCCCAGGTGCCTTCCCATGAAGGGGGCCATGCCGTACTGCGAATGGCTCGCCACGTTCCATGAATGGTGCCATGAAATGTGTTTGCGGAATATTCGTTAACGCAAACTGCAAAAGTCTTTTCTTAAAACATACAAATACAAATTTTACTGCGTTAGTATTGTGTTCAATGGTCAAGTTCGCTAAGGTCACGAATTTGAATACATCATCTACGGTGCAACTGAGCTGTACAAAAATCGAGTTGATGATTATTGAAAAGGCGGAGATCATGTTTGTAAACGTCAAAAGCTTTAGCAAGTAAATTGACTGGCGTTGATGAAAACAAATTTCAACAAACAGGACTGTTACATACTCGTATTATTTCTCATGACGCTTTCTGCGTCAAAAAAACGACGATCATTTCACGAACAAATTGACTTTGATTTGCCGATATTGTGATCAATTCGTAGTTTAGAGAATAATGTTTAAAAGCTCGCTTAACTTGCGTTGGATTGTCATCAATCGAATATACGATCGATACGATCAAAAGAAAAGTATTTTAAACACAATCCAAAATTAATAGTAACTGTTAAATTCGTGTTTAAAAGTCAGACAAGAATGTATGATTAGAGTTTTTGTTGATTTCATTCAAACATTCCAAGCAGAGCGATGTATTTTAAGTTACGTTGCGTTGGAATGAAATTAACGATAGAAAAAATATCGAACTAAAAATAAAAATGTCGACTGGTTAAAAAATCAATTTATATCAACTTTTTTTCTATTTACTAAATATTGGGAAGAAATATAGAAAATTCGATAAAAGTCGATCCTTTTCTCGACTTTCTTTTTAGGCTGCTGACTTTTTGTCTTAGTTCGAAGCTAAAACCTTTATGAACTAGTAACCAAAATAGGTATTCTTGCATGCAAAAAAGTCGATATAACTATTTCAACTAATTAAATCGCCTTTTTTGCTGGTAATTCGTATGTAACCTATACTGAAAGATGTTGGTACTGGGTTTGAGTCGGAACGGCCCTAGTGTGTGAAATACGGTTTAAAGTAAAATTTTTGTTTTTCATTGTAATATTCGTATAATATCGTCTATTAGCTTTTTTTATCCACTCATTTATTTATTTTTTTTATCGAAGATGATTTCCTTGATATTTTGAACAAAATTTTCACAAAATTAGTAAGTTAAACCGATCAAAAACAATATTGAAAATTAAAAAGTGTATATCTGCCAAAAAAGTAGATCTACCAAATTGATTTTGAATCAAAAAATACATCAATGCTAAAATGTTCTGAATGCAAGTGGTAAAAATCGACATTTGATAAATCTTAACCAAAAAAAAAAAATGTTTAATTTCGACAATAAAACCCCAATAGTATTATTCGGGCAATGGCTTGTAAATGTTGATAGGAGAAGGTAAATAAACTTTACCAATAATGAGTAGGTAGCCTATTCCAAAGCTATAAAAAAAATATTTTTTTGAAATTATATTTTAAGATTGCAAATATTTTTGCTATTCTTATTATTTTTTGCGTATATCTTTTGAATTCTCGGGGGGGGTCATGACCCCGTGACCCCCCCCTTGTATACGCCGTTGGTCTCTTATGCTAGACCATATCAACACAGTCAGGTTTTGGATGCAGATATAAGTCAAAATGAGTTAGAACTCTCTTAAGGATGGAAAAGCAGCTAGATCAAATGGAATACCATCAGAATTTTTCTAATATAATTCAGATAACTTCAAAGGGTAATTGAAAGATGCTTTAAACATTATTTTTGAATTTGGTTTCCCACCACAGCATTTTTATGAAGCTCTCATATGACCAACTTTAAAGAAAGGAAATCCTACAGATGCGCAAAATTACAGAGGAATTTCTTTCCTGGATTCGGCTTACAAAATATAAACTGCAATTATTTGCAACAGGCTTACTCTGTGGGTTGAAGGAAATAGTAAGCTAAGTGAGTTCCAGTCAGGTTTTCGCAAGAATTTTTCGCCGGTGGATAATATCTTCATTTTATCAAATATAGCACGAATCAAGCTGATTAACAACAAAAAGTTATATTCCTTTTTTGTTGATTTCAAGGCAGCTTTTGATACGATAAATAGAAACGCATTATTTTATAAACTGCATAACTTGGGAGTGTCATCTAAGTTCGTTTCAACTTTAGAAAAACTGTATCAAAAAACGAGTGCTCAGGTTGTAAACAGTCCAGGAGCTTCCCTTAAGTTTAATATTAACAGAGGAGTATTGCAGGGATGTAACCTAGGCCCTCTACTTTTTGCTTTGTTTCTTGATGATCTCGTCGAGTTTTTGCTTTGTTGCGTCTCCTTCGTCCTTATAGCTGATGATAAACAAACTGGTAGATTATTGTAAAATCTGGAGCTTAGAAGTAAATACTCAAAAATCGAAAATAATAATTTCAAAACGGAAGTGGAAGAGTTTCGAGTGAAGAAAGCTGGAACTTCGATAGAAACCCTTTGGAGATAATCAAGGAATACACATATTTGGGAAAAGTATTCACATATAATTTGAATTTAGAAAAAACACCTCAAACTAAAAGCAAACAATGCTAAGTTTGCCATTTGCTCTAATTGGAGGCAAATGAAATGATTCAAGGATTCCAACGCAGATCTGGCTCTATGCAACTCAGTACAAGAAAATCTGGTAAGAGGATTGGTCTAAATTGGCGGCGGACTGTGGTTTAACATTTAATGTCGAAGAAAACAATGCTCAATAGTTTCGAAAACTTCTATATGAAATAATCCAAGTCACGGACGAAAATGAAAGATTGACATTTATTGAAAAAGCAAGATCGTCAACAGAGAGAAACTATTATGTCAAAGTCAACTACAATCTCAGTGACCTAAACTACTTCAAAGGTAGCTTGTCAAGTGAAGCTATTGGAACCATTTTTCAAGTACGAGGAAAAATGCTACAACTATTTGGATACTGTAAACATGCTTCGTTGTATCGTTTAAAAATAATTTTTTAATCAAATAAGTAAATAGTTGTAATGAAGCCACTCAAGCTGACGGCATGATCTGCCAAGTCTGTATGTATTCAAGATGTAAACTATAATCAATGAAATGTAAAATTGTATTTTTTTTAAATAAAAATCTTTCTATCTAGAAAACATTCACAATAGTATAAAATATGACAAATACACAACGCTAAAAAGCAACAACAAAGTCATTGGCGAATGTTTCGCGTTGGTTTGGAGGGTCTTCAAGTAGAAGAATATTATGTTTTGGAGGTTTTAACCACTTTAAAAAAAAAATTTAGAAAACATAGAATGACAAAAAATTCAAATTGATCAAAATTTACTAATGACTATAACTATCCATAAATTGTTTACAAATAAATCATGTAGTTTAAGCAGTTTTAACCTATTTTCTTGATGCCAAGTTAGCATAGAACCAAAAAAACATGTAAAACATGGCACGAAAAATTCGAAACTGTCGTAATTAATTAAAGACTAGTTAATGGCAAAATAAAAAGCCATAAGCCATTGGGTATTTTTGGGTGATGCTTTGCTAACTCTATATCAAGCTTACAGAGACAAAAAAAAAAAACATAGAAAACATTGCACGATTAATTCAAATTTTCACATCTAATTTAAGACTAACTAATGCCAAATTAATGAGCCATACATTATAAGCATAAACAATTTTTACCACTTTTTGAGTTATGCCAGGTAAGCAAAGCTTTGAAAAAAGTTTGAAACATAGACAACATCGAAATTTTTATAACCTAATAATATAACCAGTTTATATTTCTTGAGCACTCAGTATTTTTTCTCCGTTTTTTGACAGAGCAGGAGGATAAAATATAAACAGTATTCTTCACATAGAAGTCAAAACAACTCTCTTTTTCTTTTCTTTTCATTTTACTTACTGCGACAAAAAAAACATAGAGCAAGCGAATTCAAAAGATATGAGCCACTGTTTTTAAGGTAAAAAGTGAGGAATTTTTTAAGTGGAATAGTGTTTATAATTATTTCTGAGCACTCTGAGTCCTCTGTGATCTCAGATATATTAACTGACCAATAGATTAACTGACAGCAAATTTTCTATCTACCCAGTTAAAGATTCATCAAAGTTGCTTTGCTAATTTGACACTCATAGAAAAAAAATAACCTAAAAATACATAGAAAGCATCGCACGATAAATTGATGTTGTTACAACTAATTGTTGGCAAATTATTAATCACTTAAACATGAAATTTGAGAAGTTTTTACCACTTTTCAATAAACAAACATAGAAAACATAGAACGACAAATTCGATATTGTTAAAACTTATTAAAAATAAATCAGGCACCTATACATTTTTCGATCAGTGAAATAGATCTAGCTTGATATGAAGCAGAAAAAAAGATATAAGAAACATAGCATGATCACGAATTTTTCACAACTAATTAACGATTTCTTAACGGCAAATTATCCCCCTATTCCTTTTTCGATTCGACAAAATTGCTTTGGTAACTTGACACTCATCTTCTTGGCTACGTGCATGAAAGTTGATCAAATTAGACCAAAAAAGAGACGTAGCTATAGGTTTCTTTGAGTTTGTTTCAATGGCGAAATTCTTCTAATATTTACACCTCTTGTTCAACCAAGCCTTATGGGTTTGTTACAAAATAAAGGAGCACTAAAGTTTTGTTTCATTCATTTATTCATGATCTTCAGCACATTATATTTTATAGATAGGACTTTTTTAGAAAGATTTTAAAATTTAATTATTTGGTTAAGTATAGTAAGCCTTGAATCGTTTTTTTCACATCAATGAAGATGTTGCTTGACATTGACATAGCTACTAGCAGCGCCATGTCCATGGTCATAGCCTCCGCTGATATGATGTCCACCAAGATCATTATGCACAATAGGATGATAAGCATGGCCAATATTTTTCACTATTGCATTAAATCCTGTGTGATCATCTGCGGTATATTCGACCACTCGAGTAGTTCCATCTGCTTCCTTAAGGGTGTATCCACCTTTGTGAGGTAAAACTCTATGCTTGACAAAAATCTCAATGAAAGCCATAATTAAGACTTACCTTTAACATGATCTCCATCACGATGCTCCCATTGACTCTTTTGGTCTCCTGTATGAGCATCTTTTACTCCATAATCAAAACTGTACTTGGGATAATGCGTTGGCTCATAGTGCTTAAGTTCAACATGTTTTTCGATTGGTCCATGTCCCAATCCCACAATAGGAAGCAAATAATTCCCATGATGGTGAGGAATTTCATGTTTGGTCAAGACAGAATAACTTGTGCCTCCAGTATGATGATGTCCTGCCCTTGCGGCTCCCAACAGACACAAAATGATAATACTAACTGAAGAATTCATTTTCACTTAACTTGTTTGATTCTATCGGAAGCACTGATACCAATTTTGTATTTTCCTCAAAGTTTTATACTAAACTAAGTGAATATAAGAAGCAAATGTGTCGAAATCCCTATGAGCTTTACTTTTGATACTCATTTGCTTGCAAGCTATTCAAGCATGGAAAATGCTCTTAGCAAATATTATATTGGGCAAATTAGTTTAGGTACGTATAAATCAATTATTCCTCTAGGTCCAAAGAGTATAAGAAGTCTTGTTTTTTTTTTTTAAACTTTAGAATTCATTAACCAACTGAGGCGCAACTAAATAATTAATATTGAACGCCTTTTTTCTGTTCTTCAATGAAGAAATTAAATTTGTATGGGGTTAAGTAATATTCCATTCAAACTATTTTTTTTTATGAATATTTTAAATGCTTCAGTGATTTTATTTAAATAAAAAAAAAAACAGAAAATTGAAAAGAATTATGATGGTTTTGTTTTTAATAGCGTGTAAGATTGATGGGTATTTAAAAAATATTTGACTAATCAGTGTTTTGTTTTTGGTTAGTTAATCAAGACCCATACTATAAACGAAAGGAAAATTATAGTGGCGCTACTTCCCTACATATAATTTGTATAGGAATGTATTTCCTTTTTTTTAGTTGTTTTACTTAAAATTAATAAAATAAAATAAACTAAAATAAGGAATTGTGAACTATTTAGTTAAGATGTTTCTATAGACAGCGCTTAAGGATATCACAGATAACAGATACGCATACGAATACGGACTACAAATTACAGATTACAGATAACAGATTACAGAATACAGATTACAGATTACAGATTACAGATTACAGATTACAGATTACATATTACAGATTACAGATTACAGATTACAGATTACAGATTACAAATTACATATTACAGATTACAGATAACAGATTACAGATTACAGATTACAGATTACAGATTACAGATTACAGATTACAGATTACAGAAAACAGAAAACAGAAAACAGATTACAGATTACAGATTACGGATTACAGATTACATATTACAGATAACAGATTACAGATTACAGATTACAGATTACAGATAACAGATTACACATTACAGATTACAGATTACAGCTTACAGATTACAGATTATAGATAACAGATAACAGATAACAGATAACAGATAACAGATAACAGATAACAGATAACAGATAACAGATAACAGATTACAGATTAAAAATTCTAGATTCAAGATTACAGATAACAGAATCCAGAATCCAGATAACAGATTACAAATTTCAGGTAGCACATAACAGACTACAGATTACAAATTATAGGATACAGAATACATATAGCAGATTACGAATTCAGATTTCGGATAACGAATAGGGGATACCGTATATGCCTTTGGATAATGGATATGAACGAAACGGATACAGTTTATGGACTCGGATATGGACCACAGATGACTGATAACGGTGACGGATACGGATAAGGTTGTACAGATTACGTATAAAGGATACGGTTAACGGATCATAGATATGTATAAGCAGATGTAGATTACAGATAATAAATATGAATTCAATTTAAAGTTTTTGTAACCTTCAATCCAAATACGTTTCGCCCAGGATAAGTGTTACGATTCGTGGATAACGGATACGGATATGGATACGGATAACAAATAGAGATTGCAGATACGGATATGGATTACTGATCATGGAAGTGGATTATTGGTTGCTATATGGATACGCATAACGAATCACGAATTATGGATCACAGGTAACGGATATGGATTTCAGATAATTAATAACTAGTTATGGATAAGGATTACGGATAACAAGATACAAATTGTGGATACGGAAACAGTCGTTGGATAATTGATACATATTATGGATAACGAATACGAACTCCGATACGGCTTATGAATAATTGTTAATTAGATTTACAGATACGGATAATGGGAAATGGATATGGATTAAGGATAGCGATACGGATAATAATTAACATGTATGGATACGTTCTACGGATTTGGATATGGATTATGGATTTCAGATAGGCATCAAGAAACTGATAACTGGAACACACACGGATAACCGATAGGGATTCATCATCATCATCATCGGCTCGACAACCGGGGTCCGGTCCTGGCCTCTTTCATCAAGTCTCTCCACCTATCCCGGTCTCGAGCCGACGCCATCCAGTTGCGCACCCCAAGGCTTCGGGCGTCCTGGTCTACGCCATCTCTCCAGCGCAAGCATGGTCTACCACGCTGCCGTCTACCATAGAATGTACCACAAAAGACTTTCCGAGCAGGTTCCTCTTCGCTCATTCGAGCTAGGTGCCCTGCCCACCGGAGTCTACCGAGCTTAATTTTTGTCGCTATGTCTGCTTCAAGGTAGATTGCGTACAACTCATGGTTGTACCGTCTCCGGAATCGTCCTTCCTCACATATGGGGCCAACAATTCTCCGTAAGACTTTTCTCTCGAACGCGGCTAAGAGGTCACAGTGCCTTTTGCTAAGCACCCAAGTCTCGGATCCATACATGAGTACTGGCAGGACCATGGTCCTGTACAGCAGCAGTTTTGAAGTTATGGTTAGATTTCTGGATTTGAATAGCTTTGACAGACTGTAGTAGGCTCTGTTGGATTTGAGAAGCCGCCCGCGTATTTCTTCTTCTATATTGTTATCGGCTGCTACTGTTGACCCAAGGTATTTAAAGGATTGCACCACTTCAAATTCGTGCTCCGCTACCTTGATTGTTTGACCAACTGTTCTTCTCGCATTCGACGCCACCATGTACTTTGTTTTACCTTCACTAATGTGCAGCCCCAGATTTTGTGCCGCCTGCTCGATCTGGATGAAGGAATCGTGTACAGCTTGTTCGGTTCTTCCGATGATGTCGATGTCGTCTGCGTAAGCCAGTATCTGGCTGGACCTGTTGACGATGGTCCCTCTTGTTGCCGTGCCAGAGTCACGGATTGCTTTCTCCAACGCCAGGTTGAAGAGGAGGCAGGCCAAACCATCCCCTTGTCGGAGTCCATTAAAGATGTTGATTGGTCTGGATAGCAATCCGGCTATTTTTACTTGGCTTGTTACGTTGGTCATGGTCAACCTACATAGTCGTGTCAATTTATTTGGGAAGCCGAATTCTCTCATGGCTTTGTAGAGTTCTACCCTGGCTATGCTATCATAGGGCGGCCTTAAAGTCTATAAACAGATGGTATGTTGGAATGTTGAATTCAAGACATTTTTCCATCGCCAGCCTAAGGGTAAAGATCTGATCAGTTGTTGATTTGCCTGGAATGAAACCACACTGATATTGGCCGATGATTGTTTTAGCGTATGGGGTTATCCGGTCTTGTAGGATAGAGGAGAGTATCTTATAGGCGGTACTCAACAACGTGATACCTCTATAATTGCTGCAGGTTGTGACATCTTCCTTCTTATGTATGGGGCATATGATACCTTTTCGCCAGTCTTCTGGCATTTCTTCATGCTCCCATACGTGCACTATGATATCATGAATTGCTTGACGTAAGGCTGGCCCGCCGTGGTGGAATAATTCGGCTGGTATGCCATCGGCTCCCGGGGCTTTGTTTCGTTTGAGCCGTTTTATAGCCTTCTCAACCTCTGCTATGCTTGGTGGCGGTAGCATAGGGTGCTCATCTTGGAGTAGTGGAGCCTCCACTTCTACTGTGAGCTGACCATTTAGCAATTCATTAAAGTACACTTCCCATCGCTCCAGTATGCTTTTGACGTCATACCTTGGGTAGGCATTGAGGGCCCTCTCGACTTGTTCGTAGCAAGTCTCTTTTTCTTCGTCTGAGGACTCCTCCGTAGGTCCGTGAACGTTAATGAGGCTGATGTTTGTAAATTTGCCTCGCACGCGGAGAGTGCTTATAGCGTTAAAGCCGATGATGGTAGACTTCATTTTTTCGCTGACTAGGAAGCCTATACCCCGAGCACATGGTGTTTTGTATGACAGCTGTAATATACGTCATATTCCTTCTTCTGTAGAACACCATTCCCTGTCCATCTGATTTCTTGTAATGCTGTTATGTCAGCTTTAAATTCTGACAGGGCATCGGCTAGCTGCTGAACAGCTCGAGCTCTATAGAGCGAGCGAACGTTCCATAAGAAAATTCGTAAATCGTGTGTCCATTTTCGTAGCAAAGGTTGTCGTCGTGAGATCTGTCCGTTTCCGAGGCTTGTTGTCAGTCTCATAATTCTCTTAGTTTTACGGGACAGGGAATTAACCTGTCGCCAACCTGAGGAACCAGCCTGATCATATAAGCCAAACCTTTTTAAAAGGCTTGTTTCTAGCGGCCGCCGCAAAGAGGCTATGATCACACTTCCACCAGTCCCGAATAGTTACGGCACGTGCATGTTTTCGTATGCTACATGTTATTCCCCCTATTCGTCTGATGGCTGACCGCCCGTCTGATGGCAGATAGGGATTACAGATTCAAATTAGGGATATTGACTATGGATACTGATTACAGATTGCAGATAACAGAGACAGATCATATACGTATAGCTATGGGGATATGGATAACGGATATGGATTTCAAATTATAGGTACGAAACCCGGATGGCGATGAGATACCTTTAATAATTCGAAAGTTGGTGCTTAAGGCTTTTTTAACCTTTGGTACGAATAGGATACCACACATACACCAATTATGTATACATAATTCAAGTAAATTTGTGTGCACATTTTTGTTGTTTAACTGTTGGACTATAAATGACGTATAAAAGCGAATTAAATTTATTTAAATTAAACTAACTTTAATAACAGTTTCTAAAAATATATGGATCTGTTCTTTCAATACTTTAATCTCTATTCGAATAGTATATAGGCACCCCTTCCTTCAATATAAAACTAGTTTAAAAATAAAATGAATTTAAATTCGCTTGGTAATTTATCAAAACCCTATTTTAAAACTCCCTTCATAGATACTTACCTATACTCTCAACCGCAAGTAAAGTGAATTATCGATTTCAGAAAGTGATTGACGATGAATGAAAAACTTGAACACAAAAAAAAAAAAAAACGACGAAAACGACGAAAGCATTTCCTTGCACTTGACGACGATATAAATAGTTTGTAAATGCTTGTTGATTGATTGCTATCCGCAGAGATAAGCAATTACAAAATAATTAAGCACCATTCCCTATCATTCCCTTTCTGTTTTGTTGTTGCTTTTATTGTATCAAAATATAATATATTTTCCTCATTTCATCGAGTTTTGTCATTAAATGGTCTGTCAAATGTCCAATATGTATGTAATTAAAGGGTCAACAACAGTATATCAGCAACAGTTTCGTGTTAAAGTGTTAAGTACTAACCCCATATCCGGCAGACATTTTGTGGTTTTAACCCCGGGAGGAGCATGATGTAAATTAAGTGAGTGATGAAAATTACTTGTTGGGGTTTATTATTTTGTTTTTCTTTTGTGTTGAATTGTCCTTTTATAATATAATCACAGGGTGATCAAAAAAAATATTTAAAATTATCTTAACCACAGAATTAATTACTTAATATATCTACTGACTTTAATTTAAACCTACTAAGTAAACTACCAAAAATAAAAAAAAATTGTTTCGTTGAGAAGAAAGCGAGAAAAGAAATCGTTGTAGTAAAATAGTAAGCAAGTGAGCAACAAAATACTTAAGCAAACCAAAGCAAGTAGTCCCAAGGCTAAGTCGCAGATGCACCATGGACTTAGACCAGAAACGCGATTGTCAGTCCTAGGATATTTTTCATTAAATCGCCACTTTCCCACACAATTTATTTAAAAATTCTAAACAAACTGATCAGTTTCAGTAACCTTCACTCAAAGCAACATCGTTATTTGTTGGACCTGAATTCATTTCCGGCTTCCATTTTACGCCATCAAGTCAGGTTTCAAAAATGTGTCGATGAATATTTTTGAAACTAGATTTTTTATGTAAACGTTACCAAAAGTTAAAGAGGTCTAGTGCCGCGAGTTTGTCTGAACAATACCGTGCTCTGAGATTCAGAATTCCAATTTTCGGGCAATACGCATGCGGAAACAGTAACTTTATTTTATTTCAAAACTGTTTGGGCTTTGGATCTCTTAAAAATTTTGAATGAAACGTGTGTTTCATAGCGCATAATGTGTTTTTATTTTTCACTTTAGAGTTGATCCTCAGTATACTTACTTAACCAATGGAAGTGGGGGTTAGAGCCCTCAAATTAGTCTGGAGATGATAATATTTTCTACTTTTGTAGGACATTTTGCTGTAAAATAAAATGTGAAAGAGTTTCTAAATAAAAACACCAATGTGAACCCCTTTTTTAGGATAGCAGCTCTACCCTTACCCCAAAAATCACAAACTCGTTTTTATAACGAGGAGGTGTTTCCAAGCAGATTCCATTTTAAACATCAAAAATTTGATTTAATTTCCCAAATTATACTGGACGGTGCTCAGTTTTGGGATTTGCCTCTTTTCAGCCAACTCATTTAGATGTCTTTTTTATGTCACTCGTATTTCTTGGTGAGAACTACATTACTTGTTCATGTCTTTCATACAAGAGATTCAATCAAAATGAGTTGCCTGAAGTGAAGAAAACTTGAACATCATCAAAGGGTGATTTTTTTGCTGTTTGTTTTCTCAGCCTGCCCTGCATTATTTATTACTATCAACAACCTAGTCCGGTCAAGAAACCGACCTCCCAAGCGTTTTTTTGGCGGGGACCTTTTTTTTATGATTTGACATAATTTTTGTAATCCTGTCACTTGGACGCCATTTTGAAAAATGGTGCCCAATCTGTATTCCGCTAAGTAAACCGAAATCCCGGCACTTTTTGTAGTGGAGAACATTGTTTGTATGTTTGCAAGTTATTTTTGGCGTACTAAGGATGATGACTCTAGCCACAAAGAGTAATAGTTGTAATCCTTGCGGTTGGACGCCATTTTCAAAAATGACGACCAACCTGTTGAAAATTACAAATTTAAAAAAAATCGTAGATTACTTAGAAAATGTCCATGATCAAAATAATGATTGAAGTCTTAAAAGAAAGGTTTTAAGTAGACCCTCCTCTTTGAGTGTTTCCAATTTTTGCAAACATATTTTTTATATATATAAGAGGGTGGGACTTTCCACTTTTTTTGTCTAATTTTTAATATTTTGAACATATAAAAATTAGGAAAAGCCTCCATATGCAACATACCTATTGGAAAATTAATGATTGAAATTTGAAAAGATTGAGTAGAAGCAAATTTTATTAAAATCTCAGTGTTTTCACTTTTCGGGAACATACTTTTTTTGATGCCAAAGGGTGGGATTTCCAATTTATTGATAATTTTTAATATTTTGAATACGAGACAATTTGCGACTTTTTTTCCCAACATGCGTTTGGTATCTTGAGGCATTTCCGCATCTTTTTTTCACGTTATAAGTATTAAAAACCAGCAAAAAAGTGGAAATTCCTAACTTTGACATATAAAAAAATATTTTCCCGAAAAGTGGCAACACTGAAATTTAAACCAAAGGTGCTTCTACTCTACACCCTTTCTTAAAAGCACTAAACATTATTTTTCCAAGCCACGTTTAGAGTCCTGACTGGGGGGCGTTTCCTCATTTTTTTCACATTAATAATATTAAAAATACCAAAAAAGGGGAATTTACACCCTTTAACATCAAAACAATGTGTGCTCCCTAAAAGCGGCAATACTGAAATATTAACCGAAGATGCTTCTACTTAAAGAACTTAAAAACTTACGACATCAACCTTTTTTTTTCTATAAGCGTTTCGCATCTGCAGGCCTTTTCGCAACTTTTTCGGGTGAAAAACAATAAAAAAAGGGAAGGACCACATTTTGACCTAAAAAAATGGCTACGTTCCTGAAAGGTGGCAACATTGCAATTCAAACTAAAGGTGCGTCTACTCAACACCTGTTTTCAAAATATAAATTTTTATTTCCCAAAACGCGTTTGGCATTTATAGGCCTTTCCGCAACTTTTTTTATGTTCAAATATTAAAAATGAACAAAAAGTGGAGGTTCCTTGACTTAAAAAAAATAGGTTTTCGAAAAGTGGCAACTCTAAAATTTTACCTGAAGGAGCGTTTTACTTAAAATCTTTCCTTTAAGACATCAATCGTTATTTTGATCATGGAAATTGTCCAAATAATTTATGATTTTTGTTTCTCAATATACAATTTTCAACAGGTTGGCCGCCATTTTTGAAATAGCGTCCAAGCGACAGGATTACAAAAATGACTTAAGGGCTAAATTTCGTTCTTAATGCGTAAGGAATCAATTTAAGTCATAAAAAAAGATCCCCTACATAAAACGCACGGGGTTCGTTTTCCTGACCGTACTAAACGTGCTCAATGAAAATTGCGTTTAGAGCATTTTTAATTGAAAAAATTGTCTTTAGTGACAAATGTCACTTGTGATTGAAAAGGTACTTAAATAAGCAATTCATCCGAAAAGTATGTCACGTAGTAAGAACTGCCAATACACCCGGAAAAAAAAAATGCACAGCTTGGTGCGGTTAATGGACCATTAGAATCATTTTCCCGTATTTCATCAAAAACGACAGTGGCAACAACAAAACGGGCTGTTCGGTCAATAATTTTGACCCATTTTTATATATCTACGAGTATAAAGAAAGATCTGTCTTTGGTGGAAATTCAGTTTGCACATAATACTTGTGTTCTTTAAACTCTTCGCACTATTTCGGACTAAATGTCAAATTGTGATAGGTGGAAATAAAATCCTCTCAGAGAGAAGAAAAACTGTCAAAATGTCGGAAACGGTTTGGGCACTAATTTGCACCACGTCAAAAGAAATATTTGACTAGAGCTGCCGTAGCGCAATCATAAGTCAAGCAATTTGTTTTTCAGAAAATCCATATACCAGACATTTTAAAGTTAAGGAAAAAAATGTACACGTATAAAAATAACTTAACTCAAGCAAAGAAAAAATTCTTTAATAACATATTAAATCATGAAACTTCAATTTATTAAAAGAAAAAAATTAAACTACAATAAATAAAAAGTACACAAATTCTCATTAATAAATTTTTTTCTTCAGATTTGCATTTTAAGAAAATCATTTGATTGATAGAAAGATAAATAAATTTAAAAAATTTTGTACGTCTACTAAAAACAAAACAAAAATGTAATACTTAGGTAACCCTAGCTACATATATTTATTCTGTTTTGTTATTTGAATTCAAACTGACATTTTTTTCAAATCTGACAAGAAATTTTTCGGACCAAATCTGCCAAGAAGGGAAAATTTGTACTCTTTCATGAGCGCTCTCTTTGGTCCGAAATAGTTCAATAGCTAAAATTCCCAATTTTACTTTTTCGCACCAAAGACGGTGTTCACATTGGATTGAAAAACTGGATTTTTTTTGACGTTTCAGTATTCACATCTCGCTCCCACTTCTTCAGTAAAGGAAGATGTAAATACTGAAACGTCAAAAAAAAATCCAGTTTTTCAGTCCAATGTGAACATCGTCAAAGAGAGCGCGAATCTGTCAATTTCAAGAAGTGACGGTTTTCATTGTGGTGGAAGTGTCAAATTCCAAGGTGCAAAGCGAAAAGAAAATATTTCCACAGTAAATTTCGATATGATTTTTCGCCACAGCTGATTTTGACGTTTGTAAATGAACGAGAGATTGATATATGTATGTATTGCTATTTGTTAAAAAGCTCTATTTTTCACTAGTGGAACGGGTTCGCAATAAAAAGGACCAGATCTGGCGGTTTTAAACTATTTGAAACTCGGTGTTTCTGACCGCACCTAGTGGGAGGGTCAGTATAGATTGATTAATGTCACGTTTTCAACCGGTGATTCAGCCCCCTAGACCATGCGATTTAACGCTGTTTTATTATTTTTATGGACATGCGTTCAGTCTCTCGTCTATACAAACAAGCCAACGATGCCAACCAGGCGCTATATTGCAAAAAGTATGCGAGGATTGAATTGAACGATTTCAATAAAAATTTCGTACACTTTTGAAAATTTTGTATTTTTTCTTAATTAAGGGTGATTTTTTAAGCGTTTGGTTTCAAATGATGATGTCAATGTCGTCCGCATAGCCAAGCAGTTGCGAAGACCTGTTGAAGATAGTGCCTTCCAAGTTAACACCACTCCTGCGAACTATCTGCTCCAGGACTAGGTTGAAGAAGTCACATGATAGAGCATCTCCTTGTCTGAACCCTGTACATGTCTGGAATAGCTCGGATGAGCTGTTACCCATTTGCACGTTGCACCGCGTATTTTGTAACGTCATGCGGGATAGCTGGATCAGTTTTTTCGGGATCCCGAGTTCCGACATCGCCAATAGAAGCTCTTGGCGACTAATGCTATCATATGAGGCTTTGAAGTCGATGAAAAGATGGTGGGTCTCGACTTGAAATTCGTTGGTCTTTTCCAGGATTTACCTCAATGTGGCCTGAAGCCACACTGGTACGTGCCGATCATAGTGTTGCAGAAAGGTTTAAGACGCTCACATAGTACGTTGGATAGGATCTTGTATGCAACATTAAGCAGGGATATTCCTCTGTAGTTTTTGCAGGACATAGGATCGCCTTTTTTGTAGATTGGGCATATGGAGCTAATTGACCAGTCGTCGGGCATACTTTCCTCCTCCCATACTTGGTTGATGAGCTGGTGTATGCACCCTACCAGGACATCTCCTCCATACTTGAAGAGTTCCGCAGGTAGGCAATCCGAGCCGGCGGATTTGTTGTTCTTAAGCTTGTGGATGGCTTTCTTAATCTTTTCAGTACTGGGCGCTGGGCTGGATCTTCTTCATTGACTGGTCTCATGCTTCTCCTGCTTCTTTGTTCTCCTGTCGCTTCCTCTACAGAATGCCCATTGAGCAGCTGCTGGAAATGCTGCTTAAACACGTCAACAATTCCCTGTGCTTTGGTGACTAGGTTCCCTTCGCTGTTTCGAAGAGCTTGCGTGCCGGTTTTATTACCACATGCCAGTTGCTTGGCTGTTTTGTAGAACCGGCGGGTGTTGGTGGCAGTGCTAGACTCCTCGAGATACCTGAGCTGAGAGGCTGCGGATGCTCTTTTCTTTCTACGCATGGTTTTCTTCTCTTTCTTTCTCTTTTCACGGTACTCCTCTCAACTTGTTTTCCGTTGCAGCATTTGCATTCGTGCATTTTCCGTCCCCGCTTCAATACCGCGCATTCTTCATCATAACCCGTGGGTTCTTTTTTCTAGGTGGTTGATATCCTATGGTGGTCTCGGCTGTCTCCTTAATGACGTCGTGAAACAAGTTCCACTGGTTGTTGACACTTGTGGGTGGGGGTACGGCAGAGAGTTTCCCGGTTAATTGCTCACTGTAGTCTCTGGCTTTCTCAGATGTGCTAAGGCATGCAATGTTCATTTTCTTCCTTTGGGCGGTCTTCGCTTTCTTTTCATGGGACAGTCGGGCTCTGAACTTTGTCACAACAAGAAAGTGGTCAGAGTCCACATTTGCACCTCGGAAAGTTCGCACGTGCAAGATGTTCGATGCGTGCCTTGCGCCAATTAGCACATTGTCGATTTGGTTGGCGGTTCGACCATCTGGGGATCGCCAGGTTGCTGTGTGTATCCTTCGCCTGGGGAACCTAGTGAGCTATTAATACATTCACTTCAAACCAAATGAACTCTTGTGTGAACTTTTGTCAATACCACCTTTCATTTCCTTTATCTTTATCTAAATTGAATTAACAATTCAAACAAAAACACAAAGTCGTTCCTATGGAATCCCTTTTCTTCAAAACCAACCTCAAATCACTATCGAAAGAAAAAACCCAGTGTCTTTGACTTATTTTATATGATTTCGAACTGTATATAGAGTTCCGGATTTTGTCAATTTAATTCAATTTTAAGTGATTTCAAAATCACTGACACATTCCTAATCCATATTTGTCTCTTTGGTTAATCTAATTTCGAATGATTTATCGCCGTTTGGCGTTCAGGTAGCTTCAACCGAAGAAAGTCAAAACCCTGCTTTGCTGTAAACAAAATCAAATGGTATTTACCTTGTTCGCAGCAGCAGCGCAGCGTCTCCACCTGGGGCGCCAACCCCTCATATCTCTAAAATCCTTGGATCTATCAAAAAGGTGTCCCGCTTGCAGCGCTTTTCTACAGTGCTAAAGTGTGCTGGGTGTATATATTGTAAGTGAGTTTCTGTGTGTGTGTATAACCCACCGAGCAATGTTCGTATTCGTGTATTTATGATTGTACATAATTTAGCAAACAGAAATCAATCGATTCCACTCGTTAAATCCGTTTACCTCCGAATACCTGAAGGTAAACATTTATGCTCCTCATCTCCATACCTCTGTGTTGTATTGGGGCTGGCTGATGATTCACCAAACGAAGCAGAACATTCGCTTTGGAATCTCTCGGTGCGGACTGGATCTAAAGATGGAGTGGAGGTGGTATACAGTGGATCAATGGATGATGTGTCGTTGTCGTCAAGTCGTCATCATCATCACAGCCAGTGTTGTTGAATGCTGAATATGAATAAACATCAATCAGGTCAACAGGAAACTGAACAGATTTTGCAAATTGCACTTTGCTGAAAATCAATCAATTAGTGAACAAAGCGGTGATGACGGCGAGTCAAACCAAGACCACCACCCTAGCACCCTAGAGCTAGGGCCATATTGAGGAAGAATTTAAAGCGTTTACAACAACAACAACCAAAATGAATTCCCCAATGACTACCGACTGGGATTGGGAGCACAGGGGCTATCAGATACTTTTGTAACATAAGGGTTGCGATTTATAGGCTCCCCACAATAAAAGACCACCGTCCCCGCCTACATCTTTCCAAAAACACAATGAAGGATTTCGATAAGGTAATTTATGTCCAGCAATTGAGTACAATTTTCCAACGGATGGTTGGCTGTTCCTTTGGAATCACACATCCCGAGGACGACGACGACGACGACGGACGACGCGACGTACGGCATACGCGCGCTCCTTTAAATTGCTGACACTTAAGCGTTCTATTATGCTTTCGCCATAATTTTATGGGCTTGACTGTCGTATTCATAGTCGATAAAGATCCTTTATTGTGCGGGCGTGTAGGCTCTGGGTGTGGGTGTGGTCCACAAAATTATGCCGGGTAAATAAACCGAATTCAAATGAGTAGTGTGAAATTATTATGTTCGTATTATACTCGTATGTTTTGCTGGTCTCCTTTTGGTCCCCGCATCAATTGGCTCATATGGCTGGCAATGGTGGACTTAAGGTTTTGTCATAAAGCATTTTCTCTGCTTCCATTTTATGAGAAAACATATTTTGATAAATGGTTGATAAATTTTTCGTGTTGTATTTGTATTTGGAAGCACGTTCATATTGGGGTTTGAAGAAGAAGAAGAGGGAACTTTGGTTAAAGTTATTCTATGATGGACTGCCAACGTTGTGTGTTTTTTGTATTGGAGTTGGTTTTATTTTTTTTAAATTAAGGGTTTTCTCTTTTTAGTATTAAATACGATGAGTAATGTTGATGGGTTTGTTTTGAGGTTAAAAAGAAAATGAATTGACTTGTTATGTTTCATTTCGTGTACAGAAAAAATATTTGGATGATAATTTAGCTTGATAAATGGTGAAGGGTGCGTTTTTTTGTAATATTTAATACAATTTATTTGTGAAGCTCTTTTATAAGTAACATGAAATGAAAATGTTTTTTAAAAGCATTTTGAAATGTCAAGGCAATTTGATTTGATTAACACACTTTTGGCGATGTTATCAGATTGTTCGTATTTCTTCTTTTTTAACTTACAAGTAGCTATTCAAAGTAAAATGATAAACATAGGTTTTAAATATTTAAAATTGAATTTATTATGACAGCTAATTTTAATTTAATTTTTTAATTTAATTTTGGTGGGGGTAAAAACCCCCATTTATTCGGCTTAATACTAGCTAATTCTAAATCTAACTTAAAAACTAAGAACTTAAGCTAACGTTAGTGAGGGGGAGGGCGATTCAGAAGCCGGAGTTTTAAGGAAGGAGCACCGAGGTTAAAGTCGAAGGAGGACAAATTCGAGTTAACACCCCGCAGCATGCGAGAGATAGGTTCGTTGGAGCCATAACAGGTTCGGTGGGTGGGTATGTAAAAGAGACGAGTGGTACGTGTATTACGAGGGTTAGTATTAAAAGAGACAGAGTTGTGGAGCGACATGCAGTCAACGGAACCAGAGAGTAGTCGATGAATGAAGAGAATGTCTGATATATCTCTTCGTTCCTCCAACGAGTTCAGGTTGATTAGTTTAAGGCGGTCTAAATAGGGAGGCAGAATAAAAGGATTATTCCATGATAGACTTCGAAGAGCAAAGCGTAGGAAACGACGCTGGATGCTCTCGATTCTGGAAATATGTGTAAGTTGGTAAGGGGACCAAACTTGAGACGCGTATTCAAGGAGTGGACGAACGAATGATATGTATAAGGACCGGGTAACGTAGGGATTGGAGAATTCTTTAGACCATCTTTTGATGAATCCTAGTGCTGAGTTTGCTTTGAGAATGATATCGTCTATGTGAGAAATAAAATTAAGCTCAGGGTCACATAAAATGCCAAGGTCTCGAATATTATCGACGGAGGGTATGGGTTGATTATATATCAGGTAGAGACGGGGAGGAGATTTCATGCGTTTGCGTGAAAAAGTGATTGATTGACACTTGGCGACGTTTAGCTCTAGGCAATTTTTTAGACACCATACTGAAAAATTGTCAAGATCTTGTTGAATAAGAGAAGAGTCATGTCTTGAGGAAATGGTCTTGAAAAACTTGGTATCATCGGCGTACAGAGAAATAGAAGAATGTTTGATGATTCTTTCGATATCGTTAATAGCAAAAATGAATAAAAGAGGGCCCAGGTGGCTTCCTTGGGGAACCCCAGTTGTAGCTAAGAAAGGACAAGAGGTGGCAGATCTAAAACGAACGCTGTAAAAACGGTTCTCAAGAAGAAATCCATTGTAACAAAGAGGGTTCGAAGCCAAGAGTGGACAATGTGAAAAGAATAAGCTTATGGGAAATTTTGTCAAAGGCCTTGCTGAAATCCGTTGAGACAACATCAACTTCGTGGCCTTACTCCTAGGGTAAGAGGGTGAAGGACAAGAATTCAACAGGGTTAGTGGTAGTAGATCGACATTTGAGAAAGCCGTGTTGTGAGGGGGAGATGAGAGATTTACAATGGAAACTTAAGGTTTCATACAAAATACTTTCAAAGAGTTTGGGTATGTGCGAAAACTTGGCAATGGGCCGATAATTGTTAATATCACCCTTGGGACCCTTTTTGTGTATTGGGGTTATGAAAGATGATTTCCATATCTGAGGAAATTCACCTTGATTTAGGGAAAGGCTGAAAATTTTTGAAAGAGGAAGAGAAAGGGTGGAAGAGCATTTTTTTTAGAAAAATGGCAGGAAGACCATCTGGACCAGGATTAAATTCATCATTAAGTTGATTTAATTTATATTCGATGAGAAAAGGATCGACGGTACGAGGGAGAAGCGGTCCTAGAGAGAAACTTTGCAGATAATTGAAATAGGCAGAATCGGGTACAAAGGAGTCATCGGCAAAAGATTGTTTGAAGAATGTGGCAAAAAGGTTGGCAATAGTGCTGGGATCGTTTGAAGTTTCGTTATTGAGAGAGAGAGATGTTGGGTAACCATCGGATTTTCTTTTGTAATTGACAAAATGAAAAAATGACTTCGGATCCTTGATAAGATTGGATTGCGTTTCCGCTATATAGCGTAGGTAAAGGGAATTGTATAGTTCGGTAAAATGTAGATAATAGCTAAGCTATGTATGTAGAAGGTAGTAGGTACAAAAGGGTGGCCGTTATGTTTTTTTGTTTGAGTTTTTATATTTGGAAGAGCCTAAGTCGGCTCTAAATGAATACAAAAAAAAAAATCACAAATTTTTCAGATTTTTATTTTTATCCCCTAAAGTCGCTGTAGGGGTTAATTAAGTTTCCCTTATTTTTTTGCATACCTGCTGGGAAATTCGCTTAAAAATCTTCCAAAAAGTTCAGAGCATATGTAGGTGTAACGTAGACAAGAAACAAATCTAATGGAAAGGAGGTAATATCTCCCGCTATTTGAACGGGAGGGAGAAACTTAGTAAAATAATAATTTCATAAAGTCGACAAAACAATGAAAAAGTAACGGCCACACCTACAGTAATGTTTTTTAGCTTTCTGAACAACCAAAAGCCAATTTTTAGAGTTTCTTTTCAAATAAAGTTCTTTGAATTAGCAATTTCAGAGAAAAGAAAAATTAAAAACATAAAATTTTTTTAAAACAAAAAAAATATATTTTCTGCATAAATTGAGTTTGAAACACATTTTTTCCCAAAAGTGCACTCACAAAAACTTATTTAAAAAAAACTCTAAAAATGGAGTTTTAGCTTTCCAAAAATTCTACAAAACAAACGAAAATTATTTTTTTTTTCAAGAGTTGCGTACCTCCCACCTATAAGACTTGACAAAATTTTGAAGAGAATTTTAATTTGGAGCAAAATTTTGGTACCAAAAGAGGAACTTAGATTCAATTGCAATAAAGGAAGTTTTAAAGATGCTCAAAATATCTTCGAGCTGAAAAAACAAACTGAAATAAAAACCTAAGATTCAATTTCGAAGACACGGATTGTATAGTAAACACAAATTATTTGATGCGGTTGGTCGAAAATATTTCATGCAAACTATCGATACCAAAGTTTTAAATAGAACGGAAAATGAAACAATTACGTGCAAGGGATTTATTATTGAATATGTTTGTTTGGCTCATAAGCAAGCTTAAAATCGTGTTTCTGAGAGAATGGTCACACTGGCCGCTCTTCAATATTTTTGGTATACCTTTCGGTTTTCAGCACTTTTATGTTTTTAAAAATCCTTGAACCTAATTGTTCCGTTTTAATAGGTCTATTCAATAGCCTACTAAAACATATGAGGTAAGGAAAAAAGGTGACATTACTTCCCAAAACTGCCTATTTTAGACCAAAGTTCTGTCAGTTTCTTTTTTGTAATGAGCTTTGATAGAACTTTGAAATAAAATGTGTAGAAATCTGGCAGTTTTGGGAAGTATACACGAAACATACCTATTCTTACTCTTGTGGTCAAATTCAATAGATTCTTTTATTATAAATTGTATCGATATCCTAAGCTATCGAATGGAATTCATTAAGATTAAACTAAAAACAATAGCCAATAGCAAGCTTTATTGAAAATTTTGACCTAAAGAGGAATTTTCAAGGCGAAAGGTACAAATTTGGACTCAATACAGATACTTGTATCTGAATTCTGTTTTCTCAATTACTGACAGAAGTATAAAATGAAAATATCAAATATTATCCTTCACTAACATCATTTGTTTTGCCCAATTCTTGAACAAAAACATTCGATTTCCTAGACTGAAGCGTAGGGTCTTGAAAAAAACATATTTAACTTCCTAAACAGATAGGGTGACGGAGCTGGAAAAGATGTCAAAAATGCTGCAGGAAAAGTTAAGAATTGTTCAAATCTTGCAGCTCCGACTGGACCATTTTTGACATCTATTCCAACTCTATTTGGCATTTTGTTTAGGTAGTACGTTTTGTTAAGCCGCAACACCGTTATTTTGTTTAGTTTCCTTTGTTTTTTTTTTTTTCGTTGAATGTCCTAAGACGTTAGGAAAATCGCAGCCAACATATTAGTTTGTTTAATAAATATCCAAGTTTCATTTAAATATCCAATTACTTTAGGCGTAGATTGCTAGGCCCCAATATTAATTTTTCGTTTTTCTTTTAGGGCTTAGAATGAATAGAGCTTACGCAAAATCAATTTGCTTTCTATTTTCTATCTTTTCTAATCCAAACTTGGGGCTAAGAAAAAATATATGTACTTTGATTAAAAATTTTCAGCCCCAATCTTGTATTGACAGTAGAAGTTCCTTAGGGCTTGGATCTTTCCAACTGACATATTATATACTTTTTTCTCCCAATCTTGAATAAAAGACTGAAAAATCAATATTTTAACGAATCGGCTGGGGGGGGGGGGGGGGCTTCAGCATGCACCTACGGACCCTCATACTCATTTTTTGGTTATATGTTCAACCCAAAAATATGCTGCCAGCTCTTAGTCTATAAGCTTAATTTCCTTGGGTCGGAAAAAGCCTGTTCCCTATTTCATTGTATGTAAACGATTTAAGTGACTTTTTTAATATGCGATATAGGTAGGTTCTATGGGGGGGAGTTTTGAATTCGTGCAAAAAAAATTTCCACTGAAGCGATTTTCTTCCAATTTGTAATTAAAGGTTATTTCGGTAACTTTCCAGAGGGAAAAATGAATTTTTGTATATTAGTTCCAATAAAAAACGGTACTTGATACACATAAAAAAAACAAAGACCGCTCAAAGGAAGAAATTCAATATTGCATACCTAAGCACATCTGAAAAAAAAACAGGAACCTACAGTGAGCAATTGACCGGGAAACTCTCTGCTGTACCCCTAGCCACAAGCGTCAACAACCAGTGAAGAAAGTATCACGACGTCGTTAAGAAGGCGCTATCATCCACCCAGAAAAAAGAAACAGTGGTTTGATGATGAATGTGCGGTGCTGAAGCAGGAGACGGAAAATGCACGAAAACAAATGTTGCAATGGAAAACAAGAGCGGCAAGAGAGGAGTACCGTGAAAAGAGAAGGAAAGAGAAAAACCCCTGAGAAAATAGCATCCGAGGCCTCTCAACTGAGGTATTTCGAAGAGTGTAGCACCGCCACTAAAACCCGCCGGTTCAACAAAACAGCCAAGCCACTGGCATCTGGTTGCAGGACTGGCACGCAAGCTCTTCGAAACGGCGAAAGGAACCTAGTCACCAAAGCACAGGGAAGTGTACTCAATGGACATTATGCAGAAAAAGCAACATAAGCACAAAGTAACATGCGACCAACCACTGAAGACCCAGTCCCAGCGCTCAGTACTAAAGAGGTTAAGAAATCACTCCCCAAGCTAAAGAAGAACAAATTCGCCAGCTTAGATGGCCTGTCTGGGGATCTGTTCAAGTATTGAGCATACACCAGCTCATCAACCAAGTGTAGGAGTAGGAAAGTATGCCCGACGACTGGTCAAATAGCTGCATATGCCAAGTCTACAAGAAATGCGATCCTATGTCCTGCAAAAACTACAGTGACATATCCTTTAATAATGTTGCCTATAAGATCCTATCTAACGTATTAAGTCAGTGTCTAAAATCTTTCAACAACATTTTTATTGGCACGTACCAGTGTGGTTTCAGACCAAGCAGATTAATGACTGACCAAATCTTCACATTGAGGCAAATCCTGGAAAAGACCAACTAATTTCATGTAGACCCACCATCTTTTCATCAACTTCAAAGCTACATATGGTAGCATAAGTCCCCAAGGGCTTCTATTAGCGATGTCGGAACATGGGATCCTAAAAAAACTGACTGATCCAACTATGCCGTATGACATAACAAAATACGCGGTGCAACGTGCAAATGGGTAACAGCTCACCCGAGCTATTCCAAACTTGTACAGGATTCTGACAAGGCGATGCACTATCACGTGATTTCTTCAGCCAAGTACAGGAGCAGATAGTGCACAAGGGTGGAGTTAATTTGGAAGGCACTATCTTCAACAGGCCTTCTCAACTGCTTGGCTATGCGGACGACATCGACATTATTGACCACTCAGAGCGAGCTGTACTTGAAGTATCCACAGCCATTGATGAATAGGCGAAACGCGTTGGTCTTGAAGTGAATGAGGATAAAAAAAGGAAAGGCTATCAACAAACAAAGCAACATATGTCCATCGCCTAGGATAAGACGTCACTGTTGGTAGCAGTTATTTCAAGGTAGTCAAGGAGTTCACCTACCTCGGAACAAACATCATTCCCACGATCGACACCTTAGTGGAAATCCGACGAAGAATTACCCTAGCGAACCGCTGCTACTTCGGTTTGGCCAAACAAATGGGTTCAAAACTTCTCTCCCGGAAGACAAAGTGGGAACTGAGCACTTTCGAGAGAAAAATTCTTCGGCGGATATTTCGTCCAATATGCAAAGAAGGCGAATGAAGGAGTAGATTTAATCGTGAATTGTACGAGCTGTACCCAGATGTGGATGTTGTCCAAAGAGCCTAAAACACGTCGACTACACTGACCCAGCCACATTGAGTGAATGAGCCAAGAAAATCTTTGAATACCAGCCCCCGGGTCCGAGACGACCAGGAAGACACTACAAGGACCAGGTGGTTACAGACGCAAGAGCGCTTGATCTTGACAACTAGATGCAACACTGCAATATTTCAGGCAGAAACCTTCCATGGATCGGGAAGTAGATAAGTACAAATTAAAATTTGGTGGCACAACAGCTCGTGGAGAACCAAGGCCTAGTGACTTACAACTCTCAACCATTCCTGTGTGCGTGATGTTGTTGGCAGGAATGGAGGGGACCTACAATTTTTTGCCGAGTCCGAACGGCTAATGAGAAGCACTTATTCATGATAAGTATACTCTTGGAGGATTTGTCAGTCCCTCGCAAGAGGCAGTACCTCGGAAAAAAAGATTTTTGTTTTTTAGGTGACAGTAGCCCGGAATCGAACACAGACCTTTGGCATGACAGTCCTACTCACTATCCATGAGGTACTACAAAAAGTAAATAAGTAAAGTAAGTAAATGTGCAGGGAACAGAAGAAGGGCTTACAGGTTCGAGCTGAAATGGTCCAACATTATTTATTATAAAAGCAAATTCAAATAAATCAAATACAGAACGGGATCAGACCGGCTCAAACCCATCATTTTTTCCATCCTTGTTTAGAGTGGGAATAATCTAGAATATTTCGGAAAAATTTGTAATTATTTCTACTGCAGCCATCGTAGAAGACTTCTTACAAGTCTCGGGGGAAGTTTATTATGAAGTTTGTAAGCAATAATTTTTCTATGATGTTTATTGAAGAAACAGGGCTCTTCCCTTCGCTCTTCAATTATTTTTCAAACAAAATCTGGTTGCGTCATTTCCTTTCATATGCCTTTCCTTCACTTTTAAACTTATTTATATAACTTTTCTATGAGCCAAAACTCTCAGTCTTCTAAATCGACTTTCTCCAAAGAAACTATACCCCGACAAAAGCTAACAAAAAGCCTTCATACCTTACCCATTATAGTCTCCTCTGATGGATCTTATTTATCCATATTAATTATAAATCATAATAAACGCCATAATAATACGTACTACAGAGCACTTGATAATAAATTGTTTCATAAAATAATAGCTTCCAGTTTTTGGTAGGTACGAGTATATCTATCTATACATCCGTTTGGGGGCTCCAATTTTGAAAATTTCTACCTTCACTTGACTTTGTTCTCATTAAACTTCAAAGTGCCTGCTCACATGAGAGTGCTCTCTATATACATGTATATGAACTCAGCCAATAGCTGTTCCTTATTAACAGCTGGATGAATATATAAAGCGAAACAAAAAGTATTAAAGAGCACACTAAAAGCACCATCCGCTGGCAATGACTGGCCAAAAGGCAGGTTTGTGTAAGCCATGTCCATGCACCCTCTCAGCTCACGGAACAGTAATTAGTGCCTTCCATCTCCAATCCTTAACTGCCCTTCAATATTCAAAATTAATTTTCCCGCTGCAGAAAGGACCTCTCCGCATTCATTCCTCCAACTCCTGCACTTCCCACAAGAACTGACCAATTTAACTCTATAGAACCAACCATCATGACGGGTGTGCTCCTTCTCTGAAACTGATGCTGAATTCTGGAGCTGGGGAGGACTCCATCAGATTTGCTTTATTATTTCTTTTGCATCGTATATTCCGTCGTCGTCACCATCGTCGTCGTCGATGGTCCTTTCATTTTTTTTTTTTTTGTATGCAATTCGTTTGCTTTGAAACAAGGACAAAATGGTTGGTTAAGTCATACACTGGTATAGCAGTGGTCGCCATTCAAGACAGCAGACCGACATCCTATCGGACAGACCGGAATAGGAACTCTTTTGGAAAAACAAACCTTATGCTGAACAAACTTGACCGGAAATTCAAACAGGAAGAACAGAGTTCTTCAAAAGTTTTGCAAGGATGTCCAGGAGATTTTTTTTTGTCTCTTTTGCTCTATTTTTATCCTCGTGTGTCTCATTTTTGTTGCCTCTATGGGATCCTCTTCAATTTGTATACGTATACGTACGTCCTCCGTCTGCTCCATCCGTTCTTATGGTCAATCTTACACGAAAATATAAAATTCCCCATCCCTGGCCGGGCACACAATTGTGTACTGTGGCTATTTTCGGGAGTGTGTTTCCAGGACATGTTTTCTTATGTTCGAAGAGTAAAATAAAATAATATATTATACCAGGCTTTGTGGGGCGGTGCGGCGCGGAGACGTGAGAGCCTCCGAACAAAAAAAAAAAATGTAAATCAAAGGAATCCAGTTTATTATTTTTAAAGGCCAAAAGGACCTTTTCCCTCGCCATTTCATTTTTTTAATTTTCTGGAAGCTGACGTACAGCACCTCAATGCCACAGACAAGTGTTGGATTTTGCACTCGAGTTCATAATAAACGGGACATGGGAAGCTAACTCTGTGTTCCCTGAATATAAGCCACTGCTGATGGCTATAACAGTGGGGTGAGTATGTATGTACACAGGGATATTGATAACCCTGGGTTTCACTTTATAGCTTCCATACAAACAAGTCAAAGCCAAACTTTTGGTTAGCAAAAAAATAAAATAACGTTTGAAGCACGTTTGAGTGCTTACTTGAAAGCATACTGCATGTAGCTGTGATAAAAATAAAAAAAAAAAATTCCTCGTGTTAGGTCATGTCTGCCAATGATTGTGTCAAAACCAAAACCAAAGCAATAGTGAGAGGCCCTTTAGAATTTCAATATTTATGACAGGTTAGTTGTAGCTAGGTAAGTAGATGTCCTGTTCAAAACAGTAGATAGGTAGCTACATCTAACGGGATTTTTTTTTAGAGAGGTGATTCAATGAAAATATGTCAATTTTGTGCCTAACTCAATAAACATTAGCCATGGTAAAGTGAACATAAACCTAACCTACTCCAGTATTTGATAGTTTAAAAATAAAAAAAAAAAAATACCTGCATAACTAACTACTGTAGTGGAATAGCAATTTTTAATGCAATTAATGTAGACAGTAATTGATGAGTGGAATAAACTAAAGTGTGAATATTTGTTACCAATAATAGTTTTAGGAGGTTATTCAATAGAATGATAAAGTGCTATATTTCAAAAAAAAAAAAAAACATAGAAAACATAGAAAAGTTTAGGAGGCTTTTACAAAAAATTCATTTTGTTTTTCTAGTGATTATCAACAAAATTTAAACTAAAAAGTAAGTCAAAATTAAAGTTTTTTGCGATCTTTTTTCCAAATGCGTTTCATCAAGGTACAATAGTTGGGCTCATCAGTTATAATTCTCTATTATATGTGTTTTTACTTTTTAGATATTCTTAATCAAAATTAGCTTTTATATTTCTTTATAAAATAACATACATAATTGTAAAACATTAAAATAAGGGCTCTTTTTTCTTGTATTGCTTTAAGTTGGCCAACTTCACCTATGACCACGTTCTATACAGTCTCGTCAGATTGGGCTTTTTATCGGACATTGAGCTATCTTTTTCGAAAATTGCCGACAGCAATTTCAGTATGACAGCCCAAACATAATTTTTTTTGATTGTCCAAATATAATCTTGGGCGATACAATTTTTTTAAATAAATCATATAACGGGTGATTTTTTAAGAGGTTTAGAACTTTTAAAAAAAAAAAACACAAAAAATTCGAAAAAATGAATGAAATATTTATTTGAATCGATAGTTTGAACCTTGCAATTTAATGTTTAAAGATAATTTCATGCAAATGTTGACCGCGGCTGCGTCTCAGGTAGCCCATCCGCTGAGTCCAATTTTGGCATACTCTTTCACACATATCGGCCGGTATCTCACGAATGAATGCATGGATGTTGGCTTCCAGTGCGTCAATCGAAGCGGGCTTGTCCCTATAGACATTAGCCTTGACATACCCCCACAAAAAATAATCTAATGGTGTCAAATCGCACGATCTAGGCGGCCAATTGACCGGCCCGAAACGTGAAATTAACTGTTCACCAAACTCGCCTCGCAATTGCGCCATTGTTTCGCGTGCTGTGTGGCATGTGGCACCGTCTTGTTGAAACCACATATCATGCAAGTCAAGAACTTCCATTTCGGGCAAAAAAAGTTTGTTATCATCGCTCGGTAGCGTTCACCATTGACAGTAACGCTGCGATTCGCATCATCTTTGAAGAAATATGGCCCAATAATGCCGCCAGCCCATAAACCGCACCAAACAGTGGCTTTTTCGGGATGCATTGGTAGGTGTTGCAATGCTTCTGGATGATCTTCACTCCAAATGCGGCAATTATGCTTATTTACGTACCCATTCAACCAAAAATGAGCCTCATCGCTGAACACAATTTTTCGATAAAAAAGCGGATCCTCGGCCAGCTTTCCAAGAGCCCATTCACCAAAAATTCGGCGTTGTGGTAGGTCGGCTGGCTTTAGTTCTTGCACCAGCTGTATCTTAAAAGGCTTTACGCCCAAATCCTTCCGCAAAATTTTCCACGTAGTGCTGTAACAAAGGCCTAACTGCTGGGAACGGCGCCGAATCGACATTTCACGGTCTTCTGTCACACTAGCTGATACGGCCGCAATATTTTCTTCACTACGCACAGTACGTAAACGTGTTGGTGGTTTAATGTCCAACAAAGTAAATTTGGTGCGAAATTTGGTCACAATCTTCCGAATAGACTGCTCAGAAGGTCGAGAATGCCGACCATAAAATGGAAGCAGCGCGCGATGAACATTTCGAACCGAGCACGAATTTTGATAGTAAAATTCAATAATTTGCAAGCGTTGTTCATTTTTAAGACGATCCATGGTTAAATTGCAAACCAAACTGAAGCTGTTTGACAGTGACACAAGGTACTAAACACACGTCAGCTGTCAAAACCAGTGTTGCCAAAACCAAACCAGCTAAGAAATCACCCGTTAAAACTATTTTTCTTCATCTTAAAATTTCGTTAAAGAACTTCACAATTTGGCACCACCTTAAATTCACTGAACATACTCACTGGATTTGACATTTCAAACCAACCGCGATAATCTTCATAAGAAAAATGAATTGGTATTAACCGACTTTGGGCTACTTTTTCGGTGCCAATTTTGGACTACAAATTGGGCTATTGAACTACTTCAGGACATGGAAACCCTGGTTTTGTAACCCTCGCATCGATAAAATCAGTCGAAAAACAGTGACAACGGAACAAAACTCATGTATGTATATTTTGTTTCAATTTTAATCATTTTTCGACCAATTTTATTGATGCGAGAGTTGCAGAACGTGGGCACCTGGTCTTAATATTTTTCTTCCATAATAAAACAATCCTGCATACTCATTCACATTCTATAGCAATTTAAATCATTTAAGTATCGTAAATGTGATTTTTTGTCCACAAACATATTTCCATAAATCAAATTCATAGTGATTGATGAGTAAACTATATGTTATGTACTAACCCTTAAGAAAACAAATCAACTAACAACCTTATCCTTCACCAATGATGTGGCAACTTATCGTCGGCTTAGAGTGTAAAGCGTCTAACTCCACATTTTTTTACCATTATAGACCACTTCAAAAATTTCTAAAAAATACAAAAATGAATATCAAATCTTTTCAATTTCACTGAATTTGGCAATAACGAGTGTTGAAAAATATTTAATGTAATTTTGGATTTATTCAAATAATGCGAACAAATATTTTAAATATTTGTTTGTAAAAAATGCAAAATGTGAATTAGCTGCTTTACACTCTAAGCCGACGTTATGTGTTATGAAATTTGTTTGATAACGCGGGTAGAATTTGAAAAAAAAAATTAAAATAGAACACATTCATATCGCTGAAAAGAATGCGATGTTCTTTTCAAGATTGTTTAGTGTTTGTACTTATTTAATAATTGTTATTCTGCAAAGTTTTTCACACAATTTTTGGCAGTGATTAGTAATTTATCATGTGGAGTCGGGTACAAAATCCCGAATGCCAAAATCCCAAAAAAGCAAAAATACCGAACCCCAAAATCCCAAATGACTTAATCTCGTATGGACAAAATCCCAAATTGCTAAAATCCCGCATGCCAAAATCCCAAATGAGAGAATCCCGCATGCAAAAATCCCGAATGTCAAAGCCACGATTGGCTAAGTACTGTTTTTGGTATTAAAAATCTTTAAATCACGTGCGACATTTGATATTCCAGCTTTTAAAAACTCCTTTTAATTTTTTTTCTTCGTACTTAGCAAGATAATCTTAAACGCCAATATTCCTAGAATGTACAGAATTTCGAATTTCTGAAACCCCGAATGCCAAAATCCCGAATGATAAATCCCGAATTGCTAAAATCCCGAATAGGTATCAAAATCCCGAATGACAGAATCCCAAATGACAAAATCCCGAATACCAAAATCCCGAATGACTTTGAACTGACCACGATATTAAAAATCGTCCATGCCATTCGAGATTCTAGCCTTCAAAATATTTTCTTTTTAATTTGTTCTCTGTGCTTAACAAAAAATTCTCGAAAGCCAAAATCGGGTTGTTTATTTAATTGAGAGAACGATTTAAATGGCTTTTTTGCTTTTCCCATAATTACTTGCGAATATTAAAAGTTTTTAAGGTCCAAGTAACTTGAATATAAGAGCAAGTACTTACGTGCGATCCAGTCGTACATTTTATTTCAAGTAAAACCAAAGACTAATTTTTGGAAAACAATTTAAAAAAATTGAATTCTTCGTTAAAAAATACAAAAAAAGGACTTTTTAAAAATATTTGACGGGTTGGGGTCAAAATTCAGTAGGGTCATTATTCTGCTTTCAAAATTCTGCATGTCAAAATTCTGGTTCTACAAGATTCTGCATGACCAAAATTATGTTTTTCAAAAATTTCTGTATTCCAAAATTCTGTTTGTTCAAAATTCTGTTTTTTCAAAATTCTGTTTTTTCAAAATTCTGTAAATATGTTGTTATAGAGAAATCATTTTGATAATGTAAAACAAAAATGAAATGTAGGTGAACTGAGTTTTTAAGTACAAAATTTTGAAAAAAAAAGACAATTTCTTGTAATAAAACTAAATTACTCAATACATACTATCTTTGGGTAGAGTTTTGGTCTGTTTTTGCTGATGAAAAGCCAAATACGGAAGTTTTTCCAAGAAATAAAACAGTATCGATGCTTTGAGTCGCTGACTAAAAAGCTTGGTTGGAAAACGAATTGCTGGTTATATCGGGGTTTTCAATAAGAGCGCTACAAAAGTTGTTTTAAATAAAACAAAAATGGTTTTGGATATCAATGAAATTCTTTATTTCTGTGAAAGTGCGTTCGATGTCATTATGTGCGGAACTCGATTTCTTTTGCATGGCCACCACGAACACGCTTGCAGAAGTCCAGACACTGAACCCAATTTTCGACGGTTTTCAAGCATAAATCGGCCGATACTGCTGCAATTTCCCGTTCGATATTCGTACGAAGTTCATCAATCGTCGCTGGCTTGTTGGTAAAGTTCATAGACTTGACGTAGCCCTACAGGAAATAGTCTAATGGCGTCAAATCGCACGACCGAGGCGGCCAAGCGACTGGACCATTTCGTGAGATAACACGTTCTCCAATCTTGGTTTCCAATAAATTGATTGTGACATTCGCTGTGTGGCTTGTGGGCCGCGCCGTCCTATTGGAACCACATGTCTTCCAAATCCATACCATCCAATTGGGGCCAAAAATATTCGGTTATCATTGAAAGGTAGCGATCCCCATTCACAGTAACGTGCCGGTCTTCATCATCACGGAGGAAGTACGGCCCAATGACGCCACCGGCCCATAAACCACACCAAACCGTGATTTTTTCGGGATGCAATGATGACTCATGGACTCATGACGTGTGGATTGCTGCCTGACCAATACCGCATAATTTGTTTATTGACGAAGCCATTCAGCCAGAAATGAGCCTCATTTCTGAAGATGATTTTTCGATGAAAATCCGAATCATTTTCAAGTTGTTACTCAGCCCAATTCACGAACATACGACGCTTCTGGTGGTCAAGCGGCTTCAGTTCTTGCGTCAATTTAATCTTGTAAGGATGCAGGCAAAATTCGCCAAAACGACGTCACAGAGATGCCCTACGTTTGAGAACTACGTGTGAGAGACACATTTGGGCTTTCTGCAACTGAAGGCTCAGCGGCAGCAATATTCTCGACACTACGGGCACTTCTTTGTCTCACTGGCACGGGAACATTTTGTACTGTGCCTGTGGATTAAAATTTTTCCACTAGACGCTCAATTGTTGATCTGCTAGGACGATTATGACGACCATAAATTGGACGTAGCGCTCTTAACGTTGAGGCCACTGACTCCGAATTTCGGTAGTAAATTTATATAATTTCGACTCGTTGTTGTCTCGTATATCTTTCCATCATGAAATGGCAAACCTTACTGAAGAGAAATGTCAAAAGAGCGGCAAGAAATATGGCGTCGTTTGCTGTCTCTGTCGCTTTCCTTTTGTAGCATTCCTGTTGAAAAACCTTTATAAGTTCATAAACAAACTGAAAATTAAAGTTTCAGTCAATATTAATCCCAAAATCAGAATTTTGCATTTCATAACCGGCAATGAACGCCAAGACTCTGATTTGTATGCCTTTACTCATTTTATGACTCCTATTCTTCTTTTTTTACTATCACTGACATCCAAAATTTGCTGTGGGCTCTGGGTCATAATAGAATCATAAAAAAAATTGTTTTGTGTTATGAGAATTTTTTTAGACAGAATTTATTTTTCATAAGCAGAATTTGGGAAAACAGAATTTTGACAAGGCAGAATGTTGAAATACGGAATTTTGCACATACAAATATTTGCATTTACAGAATTTTGAAATACAGAATTTTGGACAGCCAGAATTTTGACCGAACAAAATTTACCAAACAAAGCAGAATTTTGACCAAACAGAATTTCGAAAACCAGTACATCGACCCGCTCCCATATTTGACGCGGAATAAAATGCTTGCCGATGCCGCAACAATATTGTTAAAAAGGTTTATTTCAGTACATACAGTTATAAGTCTAGTTTAAAATTCCCATGCACAAAAAAGAAAACCTATGCAAATATTTTCGCATGTCAAAAATTATTGATTCGAAATAAAAAACTATTTTTTTGCATGATTGCCTTACAGTTTCATACAAAAAGAAAAAAACATTGCTTTCATGGAATGTCATGCAAAATAATAGACAGGCAATATTTGTGCATGTGAAAAAAGTTTGGTGATTAAAACATATTTTTTTGGATGGTCGACTTACACTTAAACCAAAAAAAAAAAAAATACATTTACCTTAGGCTTAGGGCATTATTGGTGTGCAAATGGTTTGTACATCCAAAAATTATTGTTTTCCATTTTGGGACCTTAGGCGAAGATAAACACTTTGTGCTTTGAATATTATACAAATTTGTGTACAGCAAATATGGAAAATTGTTTTGAAATTTCAAATTTTTTTTATTGCATAAACAAAAATGAAAAACAAGACTTTTATCAGCTACAATCCTACCAACATTTCAACTTCGTTTCAGCTTAACTGAATAGGCAATCTTATTTCTGTAAAACGTTTGTAAAATTTCTATTAACATAAAAAGGAGAACATTATGGAAGTTTTAAGGAAAGTTCTTGACGGTCTTAAGGAAGTTAAGACTATCACTACTCGAAATATTAAAGAAGCTTAGGTTTTGACAGATGGTTTCAATAAAGATAAGAACACAAGTATGATCGGGAATGGAAGTATCAACAAAATCTTATTATAAGGATAGTAACATGTATCGTGATAACGAATTCAAAAGGCTAGCAGGCTTGGCATACCAAAACTTTTCTTTAAATGTTACCAAAACTTTATAAAAATTAGATTTTAAGAAAACCACTCTAACAATTTTAAATTTTTTTGCACATATTCGTAATTTATTGACACACCTACTAATTTTTGAGCTCAAAGCAATTTCACTAGTTGTTTTTACAATTAAATAAATAAATATTTAAATATTTTTTTTGAAATTTATAAAGTTTATAAAGTTCTTAATTCTAAGCACCTTGAACTTAAGAGCAAGTTGGTGTGATCCAGTCACGAATGTTATTTTTTTTTTTCTATTTTACGGAGATTTATTTTTAAATTTTCTTTTTTATGACTTGTGTCTCGTTTTGTATATTTAAAAAAAAAAAAAAAAAATGTGTGGCACAACAGTTCGTGGAGAGCCAGGGCCTAGTGACTTACAACTCTCAACCATTCCTGGTTGCCGAGTTTGAACGGCTTAATGAGAAGCACTTATTCATGACAAGTATACTCTTGCAGGATTTGTCAGTTACTCGCAAGAGGCAGTACCTCGGGAAAAAAATTTCTGTTTTTAGGTGGCAGCGGCTGGGAATCGAACCCAGACCTTCGGTATGACAGTCCACTGCACTAACCATCATGCCACGAGGTACTACTTCGTATATTTTGTGTAACACTGAAAAAAAAAATAATAATTTCAGCTAAGCAATTTATCATAATTTGCAATTCTTTATTTCTTCTCAATGAATTCGGTCGCAGTTTAAGTTCGTAAGTACAAGTACGAGTCGCATTTTTTTTATGAATTACTTCTGATTATTTTAAAATTCTCCAGAGCTATTAACTAGCTTTTCATTTTAAAATTCAGAAAATAAATGACGCCAGCAAAATATTTCCAACTTTTGCATTTAATTTACACAGTTTTCCAAAAACCGAGTATTTTTGATGAAATCATTTTTCAACGGCAACGGCGATGTTGCGGCGAAGGAATGTTTAATTAAATGAATTTGCAATTTCCTATGAATAGCCTGCTAGACCCTCTTAATACCAGTGCACCACCACTTGTCATCGGGCAAGATTGTCTTGCTTCTTTCGTATATATGGAAACTTCGCATTCGCATTTCAAAATGTATGCACTTTAGATTGCTACCCACTACTTGAAGACCTCTCATGCATATTTCCAAAACCACATCCAGCCATCAGGGTGAAATGTGAAACGTTAGAAAATTCATTATGCGTTATGATTGCGAGTATATGTACGTATATGTGGTTCTTCCCACATCATAGCAGCTAGTACGAGTATTAAGTTTCTAAATTGAAATTTTTCATTTGGCAAATCAAGTGCCCGAAAGGAGAGCAGCGCAAAGGCTGAATTGGCTGAGGGCAAACAGTTTTTTGATGTTAAGAAAGTTGTGTTGAAACAACCACTTGCGATTATAAATGCCAGAGACAAAAACAACTTTTGTATGCGTCCTTCCTGTAGGCAGGGGTTGGAAAGGAGTAGGTGATGAGGGTGTTGTTAAGAGAGTTTGCCCCATTTTTGTCTTGAATTTTTTTTTTTTTTTTTTTTTTTTTGCTATTATTATTTAACTCGCTTTTTGATGGTGTGAGAAAGATGCTGCGGGTGTGTGACCCATATTCAGCTAAAACTACTCAAATTAGCAAACGTTACATATGCATTGCTACCCAAGGGCGCATGATAAAACAGGGCGGCATATATCCTGAGGCGGTTATGAAAAAGGCTTTCGGAATTCTTACAGTTTTCCTTGATGCGTTTTATGTTTTGTTTTTTTTTTTTTATTGTTTTCTCTTTGTTGTTTGTTGGATTTTTTTTTATTTTTACAGAAGAAGGTTGAACTAAAGAAAAAGTTTTACCCTTTAGATGCTTATTAAAAATGTAGTTTCACAAGCGCAATTAAAACCATAAGGCTTATGAGTTTAAGATTTAATTTGAATTTCAAATTGTTAAGTGCTAGTCAAAGGTTATAGCTATATACTTACACAGAGTTCGGTGTTTCCGTCTACGCCTTGAAATAAATACGTACAAAATTTTGGAATCAAATCATATTCTACTGTCTTTTTTTCAAAAAGAATATAATTTTGAATCCTTTTTTATCTGAAAACATTTCCCTTAACCAAATTAAAAAAAAAAACATTTGGCAGTCAAACAATTTGTGATTGTTTAAAATTTTGAGACATACTTTTGAGAGAACAAGTTGAATGGATCATTGCATACTTTAGTGTGGTTTAACATTGAAAATACTAAACGGTATATTCATAATTCATTTCAAAAAAATTTCAGATTTAACCGAGTTTTCATATTGCCCAGATGCAATATGAGAAATTATTATTTCTATGCATTGACCAAACGAAAATAAAGAGCTCCGCTGGAAATCCAACAACCAATGGCCTTGTTGTTCTTAAGCTTTTTAATTCTAACAATAAGTTGACATCTTCTAAACTGTGTGGTGAAGACCAAGTCTTCATTAACTTCTGAACCATTTACCTACTCGTTCTTCATACATACATGGTGTCATTGGAACATAGTTTTAAATGCCGTTTAAATACTTCCGCTGCTATCTGATGCTTCAATAACTAGGCTTTTACAATTTTTTCTAAAGATCTTGAGTTCCGGACTTGAAAACAGGGGCATGTTGCTTGGCCTTTAATAAAATTTCCAAGTATATTGATTCTATCGTGAGACTCATTAACCCCTCTTTAAGCTTCGAGACTAGGTAGACAGGCTCTTTATTTCCACAAAAGGTCACAACATTTTTATAAAAGGTTCCGTTAAATTGTTAATAGGGTCAACGGGGGTAATTGTAATGGATTCTACAATTTCTTTTTTTTTTAAACTTGAAGAGTTTATAACAGCTAAACTATGCATTGTTGAATTTTTTTTCTGATGTTGCCTACATTTGGATTCTATTATCTATTGAAAAGTTATTATTTCAAAAGTGTTTGTTTATTAGTTTACATAAAATTTAGTGTTTAAATTTACCCCCGTCTTTTTTTAGCAAATCCAGAAAAATGGGGTAAATGAAAACAAGGAACTCAGTATCCAGAGCAGGTAGAATAAAAATTGTTGGTATAAAAGTGAACAAAAAAGAAACTTAAACATATATGAAAAAATGAAATCAAAATGACGATGTTTACATTTACCCCAAAAAAATTTATTACAAAACTAAAATTATAGGCAAAAAGTTTATTTCATTGTTTTATTTCAAAAAAAAATTATAAATAAAGATAAATTCTTAAAAAAAATGTTAAGTTTAAACATTACATTTCAAAAACTGGTACTTTTGCACTAAACTCTACAGTTGTAATTCCTTCGATAACAGTTGTTTTTGGTTCTGGCAACAATCCACAGATTTGGTTTAAAGAAACGAAGCTCTTGTCGCTTTCGACAACGAAAAACATTGTTTTTGATAAATTCATACTCTTAGTACCAACCACTTCAATTTCCTCTTCCTCCTCCAGGACTTTGGAAACCACACAAACGTACTTATACGTAGTAGCAAACCGTTTTCCACCCTTAAAGTTGACAATAACAAACATTCCTTGCTTCAATTTGTTGATTCCATCAATGTCCACGCATTCAATTTCCTCCACTTCTTCACCTTCATTCCACACGGATTCAATACTTCGGATAGATACATCGTCTTCATCTGATGATGAGCCTAGATTTGTCTTCTTAGTCTTATTTTTTTTTGGTTTTGAGCTTTTTAATTTCTTTTGTTGCAAAGGTTTTTCTTTCTTAGGTCGCTTTTTCAACAACTTTTCAGCTTTGAGTTCGTCAGCTTGCTTTAAACGGCTTAACACTTCATTTGTTGTTAGAACTTCTCCATATTTCATTTGTTTTAAGCGTGAAACTGCCTTCTTTTGTTCTTCGGGCTTAGTGAAAGTTGGCGGGGATGCATTTTGTAGACCGAAGATATTTTCCAAAAGTTCTTTAAAAAAGAAAATTATAAAAACAGTCAAACTTAAGCCAAGAGATAAATACAAGAGTATGAACTTACCTTCAGGACGAGGTATCATGGTTTGTGGAGATAATGGTGATTCAGTCTGAACAAGGCCTAAGTCTCTGTTGTTCTCGAGAGTTTGACAAGTACCTAGAAGTAAAAGTAGATGTACATAAGTACCTTATGAAAATAATAAAGTAAATCGGCTGTAAATTGTTTACCATTTGATGTGGATGGCATCTCTATCTGGGCTGAACATGACAGAACTGAAGGGTTTATTTGTGGAATATGTACTGATTGTCTCATAGCTTCAACAAAGTCAATTGGAAAGGAAGGTGTTGGTTCTTGTTGAGGTACTGCAATAGATGGAGCTGCATGTACTGGTGGAGGAGTTGACCACACTTTACATAGTTCATGGTAAATAGCTCTTTCTTTTACGTTGAATGCCTTAAATTTCGTCGGTTCAAATGGGAAAATCCCAGTGGATTCAAATCCCGAGATAATGTTAGCAGACGTTAAATTATTTTCCCAAATTGGTTTCAGCATTGCAGAAAAGTCGCTTTTTGGTAGCCGGCAACTTCCTTGACCCATCATTTGCTTACCATAATTGACAAGAGCTTTGTCCCAAGCTGTTTTGACTGGGCCAAAAACGCATTTATCGAGCGGTTGTAGTTTATCCGTTAGGTGACTTGGGAAACGAACCAATTGGATTTTATTTTTGAGAGCCTCTTCAATGATCCGAACGCTAATATGGCTAGAATGGCCATCGTCGAGAAGAATAGCAGTTTGATCTAATTGACCTCTTTTGCTGCAAACTTTTTGTACGTGAGGAATGAGTCCATTTGAAAACCAATGGAAAAACTGAGGCTCTTCCATCCAGCCTTCCTTTGAAGCAGCAAAAAGAGTTCCTGGGAAGCAATCAATTGATGTCCATCGTGCTTGAACTGCGCCGCCTTTGAAAATAATTAGCGGTGTTAGCTTATCTCCACTAGCAGATACACAAGCCAGTACAGTTGTAGACTCTCGGCCAGAGCCACCAGAAACCCGGTTTAAGGGTACACCCTTTTCTCCTATGGCTCTGAGACGACTTGGATCACTGCCAAAACCACTTTCATCCGCGTTCAGAATAAAAGCTGCCTTATCGGAACTTAACAAATCGAACTCATTGTACACTTTCTTTAATTTGGTATAAAAGTCGAATATGATATCAGCTTTTCGATCTTGGCGCGAGTTTTTGTAAGTGCTCTGGTTTTTTTAAAGACAGGTTCTGATGCCGTGTCATGAAGCTCCTGTACCAGTCATCTCCGGGCCTCCCATTTTGGAAAGGGGTAACCAAGTTTATGGTTCTTACGTAGGTACCCACTAAATCAAGGAGGTCCTCCTTATCGCAAGGGTAACCAGCACGTGATCTTGAAATAAGGCACCTTGCTATGGTGTCTTCTAAGCTTAAGGACAGTGCAGGTTTTCTGCCTCGAGATATGACGGCAGTAGGATTTTTCCTGCCACCGATTCGATTATAAATAACCGAGATGGGAACACCGTACGCTTCTGTGGCCTGTCGATAGGTTTTGTTTTTGTTGATAACATCACTTACTGCACGTACGATATCTTCTGACGTGTATGACGAGCCTGTGGTTTTTCGTTGATATGTACGTGACATCTTTTTTTGATATAAAAAATGTTAGATCAAAACCAAAGTCATTCAAAAATGGATGTTTACAATTACCCCAAAATGTTCACTTTTACCCCATTTCGATGTTTACATTTACCCACGGTATGAAAAAAATGGGGCAATTGTAAACAGCCAATAACTTTAAAATGTTGTTTTGAATAAAAATAATAACATATGGCATGCATTAACACTTATATTTGACTTCTTTTGAAATAAAAATTAAGTTACTTTGATCACTTGTATTTGTTTTGTAACAATTTTTGTAAACACCGAAAAACTTGAAAACACAGAAAAATGAATGACTCACGCCAACGACCAAAACACAAACAACTCTTTGACAGATGACGCCATCCACGCGTTAGCATATTAGAAATATAATGCGTTTTCAAATAATATCATGGCATACTTAGAAATATAAACGGTTTTAAGGGAATAAAGTGTGTTTACAATTACCCCCGTTCACAATTACCCTCCTTGACCCTAATATTGCATATCAGATTGAAAAATTGATTTTAGATTTTTAAAAAATATTAATTCAATATTCCAAAAATTACTCTACGAATATTTTTGAAACTAAGTTTATAAATGTTTATTTATAAATACTCATAATTGGCATATCAAATTTTTTAAAGGTGACCAGAATAGTATGTATAAAAATAACTTAAAGCTTAGTATACAGTTCTTTTGAGTATTGATGGTAGAAAAAAAAATTTGTCGAATAGAAAATTTCCATGGTTTAAAAGAATTATTTTTATTTGTCCTCAATTTACAGTTTGCAAAAAATTAATGAAAATATTCTACGCAAAAGCAAACACAAATGCCAAATGCAATTTTTTTCCGCAAAAGAATGCCAGTGACATTTAAAATATATTTATTTTCTTTGGGCTAGTTCACAGTTCCATACAAAATTAAATGTCAAATATTTTTTTTTCGCAAAAATCGCTCTTATAAGAAATACATGCAGTTTTTTTTTTCATAAAGGAACTGTATACTTAGCTTAAGAAAACAATGTTTACATATATTAATTTTGTTCTAAATAATTAAATGGCATACTCATTTTTGAGTCTAACGGGTTTTTATACAATCAAAAGAACGGTTAAAATAATTTTTTTCTTTTTCTTATGTACTTGCATATTCCCAAAGTTCATACGTTGCAAGCAACTTTAACATAAGAGCAAGTAAGTGAGATCCAGCTGTGTACTTTATTTTTTTAAGCAATCTTACACAATTTTTTGTATTTTTCTCAAAAACGGCTCTAAGACTTGTTAAAAAAATTCAATGAGCCACTTTAAGTACAGGTTAATTTTGGGTGGGACACAATTTTTCAAAAAAATATGTAACTAATGGTACCTCCCAAGGAATCATTTTTTTCGATTTTGAACTCGATACTTAAGACTTTCTACAATGTTAAGAGAAAAAAACTGACTTTATGCGAAAACAACGGTACCTGCCATATAAATGTGTAGAAAACCGTTTAGCATACTATTTTTGTTTAATATTGTTTTTTTTTTAATTCTGTTGATTGGTTCCTACGATTTTGAAAAAAAAAACTTTTCTCGTATGCCAGAATTTGTGCGATCTACTACCAAAAATTTTAAAAAATTACACTTAGAAACATTTGTATATAAATTACAATTACGAATAAAATCAAATATGCAATATATCAAAATTTTAATTTTTTTTTTCAATTCGATATCTCAAAACCGGGCAAGATTTTTTTGTTTTATTTTTATATGTACATCCATAAATACTTTAGACTTGCGTACCATAATTTGTCCTTAAAAATGTTTTAAGAATTTCATATTCAGTGTGATTCATATATGATACACCAAAAAGCTAGATTGAGTAGGTTGGGTTAAGACAGGAAAGAAATGGTATTGGAGGGTGGTCTATTTCTCCGGTTCAGGCGGGAAAGGCAATTTTCTAAAAAAAAATGCCGTGCCATATCTTTTTGGAAAGCCAGAAATGTCTTCTTTAATTTTCATTTTAAATAAAGTTATGTTAGTTTGAATAGTTTTTGAAAAATTAATTTTCAGACTCGAAATTTTGAAACAAAATTTTTTAAAAATTTCAAACCAGTTTTTTCAAAATTTTTTGTGTTTGAGTATAATTTTTGTTTTCAAAATTCAATGCTCTTTTTAATTTTCAATAAAAAAGAGGAAACTGGGATTACGTTGTACCAAATCCAAAATCCGTTCCTCGCTATATCTGTTGATCCACTAGATGACCTTTCTCTTTTTCGAGTCTCCAGCACTCTATGGTCCCGAAGACGATTTTGAAGTCTTGGAAAAAGTGAATAGTGGGAATCTTTTTCCGTGTTTCCCAACTGGAACCATCCACTCAACCATAGCAATAGTGCATATCTGTCAATTCTCCCCGAGAGTAACTTGCCATCGTTCTGTGCACACAATTTGATATACGCAATTTAGAAATCAGTTTCATAGAAAGGGTTTTTCAAAAGGGACGCTACAAAAGTAGAGCGACAGGGACAGCAAACGACGCCATATTTCTTGCCGCTCTTTTGACATTTCTTTTCTGTAAGGTTTGCCATTTTATGATGGAAAGATATACGAGCCAACAACGAGTCGAAATTATTAAAATTTACTACCGAAATTCGGAGTCAGTGGCCTCAACGTTAAGAGCGCTACGTCCAATTTATGGTCTTCATAATCGTCTTAGCAGATCAACAATTGAGCGTCTAGTGGAAAAATTTGAATCCACAGGAACAGTACAAAATGTTCCCGTGCCAGTGAGACAAAGAAGTGCCCGTAGTGTTGAGAATATTGCTGCCGCTGAGGCTTCAGTTGCAGAAAGCCCAAATGTGTCTCTCACACGTCGTTCTCAAGAGTTGGGCATCTCTGTGACGTTGTTGTGGCGAATTTTGCGAAAAGATCTTGGCCTACATACTAACAAGATTAAATTGACGCAACATCTGAAGCCGCTTGACCACCAGAAGCGTCGTATGTTCGTGAATTGGGCCGAGCAACAACTTGAAAATGATTCGGATTTTCATCGAAAAATCATCTTCAGCGATGAGGCTCATTTCTGGTTGAATGGCTTTGTCAATAAACAAAATATGCGGCATTGGTCAGGCAGCAATCCACACGTACTCCATGAGTCATCATTGCATCCCGAAAAAATTACGGTTTGGTATGGTTTATGGGCCGGCGGCGTCATTGGGCCGTACTTCTTCCGTGATGATCAAGACCGGCACGTTACTGTGAATGGGGATCGCTACCGTTCAATGATAACCGAATATTTTTGGCCCCAATTGGATGATATGGACTTGGAGGACATGTGGTTCCAACAGGACGGCTGCTACAAGCCACAGCGAATGTCACAATCAATTTATTGGAAACCAAGTTTGGAGAACGTGTTATCTCACTAAATGGTCCAGTCGCTTGGCCGCCTCGGTGTCGTGTTGATTTGACGCCGTTATAGTTACTATTTCCTGTGGGGCTACGTCAAGTCTATGATCTATACCAACAAGCCAGCGACGATTGATGAACTTCGTACGAATATCAAACGTGAAATTGCAGCAGTATCGGCCGATTTATGCTTGAAAACCGTCGAAAATTGGGTTCAGTGTCTGGACTTCTGCAAGCGTGCCCGTGGTGGCCTTGCAAAAGATATCGAGTTCCATACATAATGACATCGAACGTACTTTCGCAGGAATAAAGAATTTCATTGATATCCAAAACCGTTTTTGTTTTATTTAAAAAAACTTTTGTAGCGCTCTTATTGAAAAACCAGATAGAACTTAATTTTTAACAACTTGTTAATCAAACAATGAAACTGTTTCATTCTTCGCACAAACTTTGATAGAATAGCATAAATAAGAAATAAACAGAATTTTAAATTTTGTGTATTTAATTTTTGGCCATCGTAGATTGTTGGGGTTTCAAAATATATTTGGACCATGTTAAGGGTTCCACAGCTAAGAAAGTTTGGGAATCGCTGATCTAGAGATCTTTCGGATGGTAAACTTTTCTCGTAAATTTCCCTTGAATGATTTGCCAGAAATCGCGCTTGACCTTGAGTGACCTTGAAAAACTTTATGTATTTATTATAAGTTATCTAGGACTAACCAATTTCTAGGACTAGTTTACCTTTGTTGACCAATTACTGACCAATTAGATGGCATTCTCAAATATCAAAATTCCCATATATGAGGTGGTAAAGGCCCAGAGCCCCTTAAGTGGTAAATTTTACTGCACAGTTCAGTAGATATTGAGCATTAATATTGCCTTATAGTGTAATGCGGGCCAGTTTAGTTTTTAAAACGCAAAATACGTTGTTGCAATTATGGACCATTAACTTATAAGCAAAATGTAAAAAACTGATAGAAAGAGGATTTTTCTGCAAACAGGACAGGCTATTTTAGTAGCAAATTTTCAAGAAAATACCTAATTTGTTTTTGAGCGAGAAAGGTGTCAAACCTAGTTAATGGGTTCACACACAGCGCAGAATAAAGAATGTTTTCATTCATCCTGTGTCCACTTCTGGAGAACGCAATTTACTGTCATTTGGTGAATTCGAGAAAAAAGTTTTTCTTTAAATTTTCATTTATGTTGGTGATTCGCAAAACTTTTCTTGATGCATTCAGAAAAATCTCTTCAAGAAGATTCTCCCTCCTCTCAAAAATAAAACTTTACACAAATGAGAGATAAATTCTTTTCCAAGTGTCAATGAATGTGGCTCGAAATGGCATCGCACGTACATATATTTATGTACCTACTTTCTATCTGTATTTTATACAATTCCAATTTGTTTCACTTCAATTGTATTTTTCATTTTTATAAACTCAAGCAGACCTTGTATTGAGTTCTTTCAGTTGAAAAATATTTATAAATCGTTATCTTACCTTTTGCAGCGCGCATGAAAAAACCAATTGCAACTTTAACTGTAACTGCAACTGCAACATTTCACTTCATCGAGCATAGATAATGACACACAAAAGTATTAGTCCTCCGGATGAAGGTTCCCTTCGCCAGGCCATCCGGACTAAAGAAAAGAAAATCTATTGAAATTACAAGTGCTGTTGCTCCTTTCGAAATATCTACAAGCGCACAAGTTAAATAAATAAAATGATATAAATTCAATTCAATTGAGAGTCCCTTATCCGCTTCTTATATTCTCCTAAATTCATGTGCCTGGCCAGGGCAGTAGATACGAGTAGATGTATACAAATACATTCACCAACACCCTTCACCAACACTTCTTGTCTCCTGACGAACGGACGTGATGCACAATGTAATTTGCTTGCCTTTCGCAAAAATGCAAAGAAGAATTCAATTGCAGATCAAAGGCAAGGAAGAAATAAGTTTATTAGTCCGACTTCAAGCTGTATAGGTGCTCGTCTCGTACCTCTAGGACTTCCATCAGTACCCGACCGAAACACAGCTCATTCAATTTAAATGTATTCCTCAAATTCCATTTAACACAATAATGTTTATATACTCGGCCAGTGCCAACGGCAGCAGCAGTAGCAAATGCAAACATGTGTTGCTGGTGTTCCCTGGGGTCACACAAATTTAAATTGCTCCAAATAAATTGTTGACCATTTGGTCCAAATTGAAAACTGAAAATTCCTACCGTAATCCCTTATTTGTGTGCGCACACGTTATCCTCTTAATCTTTTTCGATTCCATATAAATGAAACACTTCCTCGTCCATCTCCACGTATGGCCCATGTAGAAAAAATCACCAGTAAGCTCGCTGATGATGACCCTGGTTTAAAAGGGGGAGGGTTTATGAAAGTGGTGTGGCTTTAATAATGAGCAGGGAGTGAGGCTTGCATCTTACTTGCATTTGCATACAGCTTGCTACCTGCTACCCGGACAATAAATCCAAACAGCCCTGGCGGCATCGGCAGCACCAGCACCAACGTCAGCCTAGGCGAGTGGGTGGAACTTGGGAATCCCCCAAATGTAGGTCGGGGGGTGCTATGCTGCCAAGATTCCAATTGAATGTAAATTAAGATATGCTTTATTCATAGGAGCACCCATTCGTTTTCGTAGTGAAAGTGTATATTCGGGCATCAGACAGAATCTACAGTAGAATAGGTGATGTGTGTGTGTGTGCGTATCGATTTATTTCAGAAGGAGATTTTTGGATCTGCAAAACCGAATCTGATTGTTATTTTTTTTTTTTATAATTGTATTTGTATGGTTTTGGTTATTGTTTTGAGTTTGAGCTTAAGAGAAAATTCATTTAAGCTTAAGACAAGGACAAGGCAAACAAAAAATAACAGTCTGAAAAGAAATCTCACAGATTTCATCAGATTTTTGTGATTAGATGCTCTTATTTTCATAGAGGAGAACATTTCAAAAGATATTAATTTCCATTCTTTACTGAGAATCAGTCCTAGTGGAGAATAAAAAAAAAGCTGTTGAGATTATTAGCTATATACCTACTTACTTTTTTTTAAGAAAATTTCTTTCTACAAAAACAACTTCTAGACTAGATTTTGCTGAGAATAAGCCAAGGTCATGATTGCTCCCAAGTAACAAAATTGCTTCGCATTTCAGACATTGAAGTGTTATTTGTTTCTATAGCGCTCCATTTAGCCCTCTGACAGAAAGTAAATACCTTATTGGAGAATTACTGAATCCTTAAATATTTTCTGGTGGAAATTATATCAGCTTGAAAGAAGTGATGTACCAATGTTTCTTTAATCTCTCTATAATGCTCTTATGAAGTAACCAAGATACTTTCGCTTCAATAGTCATCCCGTCAAATTATTATACAATCTTTATGCTAGTCTTTGTTTCTATAGTGCTTGTATAAGTGAATATGGTGAAGCCAAGCTATAATCGGCCGTTTTATAATTTATATTCATTTTAGCACCCTAGCATATATATTTCTTATTATTGTCCATGTTTAAGGTTGGTATTAATTAATTAATAAATCTATTATATCTCTATTTATTTAATTAATGTTTTTGTTATAGACATATACTAATCTATTATTTTATACTTTTCTTGAAGAAATTTTTTTTATATTACTGCAAGCTTCTTGTCTCATACAAGACAATTCTGGATAAAAGTGGTTCCAATTTAATGCATTGAATTGTTTATCTGAGATTGGTGGAGCGGTTAGCGAGTAAGGCAATTGGTTCAGAGGAACACGGGTTCGTGTCCTGATTCTAGCAACAAGTTTTTTTTTTATTTTATTTGAGTGAACTTCTTTAAGTCTATTATAATTAACTCCATAAGGGTACAATAGGAGTGAATAAAGGTCCTTTTTCACTCTATGGAGTTTTATGCAATGCTTATACCCATAGGTTGATTGAAAACGAAAAGAATCTATGGAGGACTATAGAAGCGAAATTGTTAGTTGGGATACCCTTCCCTGCCCATGGTCTTTTTCTTACAAAGATTCTAATATGAATCGAAAATATATGATGATTTGCTTCTAGCTCAATAAAGTTTCGCTAAATTGACATAAGTGCACTGTTAAAATGCGTGTTACAAGCAGTCTTCTAGAATTTCTCGAGAACAAAGTCTGGACATGGACATAATATTGAGATAATTTTGAAGTTTTTGAGAGCTAACTCACAAGTGGACTCTTTCTTTGATCTCTTTCGGATGTTTCTTCAGCATTACAAAGCGAGAGAAATATTTTTAATTTTCTGAAACTTCTTAGGAAACGACTGATAAATCATTTCAGAACACAAACAAGAAATCTAAACTGAGCTTTTAAAGTGCGTTTCGATTTGAAAATATACTTTCACTACAGAACTCTCGAGAGTGACTCGATAGACGTCTAACCCGCTGTGAGTTAAAATCTCAAGAACTAGAGACTTTCTTCTTACTCCCTAATGAATACGCACCTTTAGCTGGCTTTCTCTTAGAAGAAGTGAACGAGGGAATTAACTTTTTAGCCCAAGGCAGAATTATGTACTTTGTTTGCCCAAGCTCCAACTCAGAAGGAGCAAGAAGGGAGTTAACGGTAGGAACCTGATTCCAGCTCAGGGCTAACTTACTTACTTACTTACTTATCCGGCTTGTCCATTCGCTCGATGTGGTCGAGCCAGTGTAGTCGGCGTGTTTTGGCTCTTTGAACTACATCCACATCTTGGTACAGCTCGTATAATTCATGATTAAATCTTCTCCTCCATTCGCCCTCCTCGCATATTCGACCAGATATCCGCCGAAGAATTTTTCTCTCGAAAGTGCCCAGTATCAATTCCCCTTTTTTACTTATTGTCCAGCACTCGGCGCCGTAGAGTAGAACTAGTAAAATTAGCGTTTTGTATAGCGTGCACTTTGTCTTCCAGGAGAGGAGTTTTGAACCCACTTGTTTGGCCAAACCGAAGTAGCAGCGGTTCGCTAGGGTAATTCTTCGTCGGATTTCCACTAAGGTGTCATTCGTGGGGTTGATGTTTGTTCCGAGGTAGGTGAACTCCTTGACTACCTCGAAATTACTGCTACCAACAGTGACGTTTTGTCCTAGGCGATGGACAGATGAAGCTTTGTTTGTTGATAGCATATACTTTGTTTTGTCCTCATTCACTTCAAGACCAACGCGTTTCGCCTGTTCATCAATAGCTGTGAATGCTTCTAGTACAGCTCGCTTGGAGCGGCCGATGATGTCGATGTCGTCCGCATAGCCAAGCAGTTGCGAAGACCTGTTGAAGATAGTGCCTTCCAAGTTAACACCACTCTTGCGAACTATCTGCTCCAGGACTAGGTTGAAGAAGTCACATGATAGGGCATCTCCTTGTCTGAACCCTGTACATATCTGGAATAGCTCGGATGAGCTGTTACCCATTTGCACGTTGCACCGCGTATTTTGTAACGTCATGCGGGAAAGCTGGATCAGTTTTTTCGGGATCCCGAGTTCCGACATCGCCAATAGAAGCTCTTGGCGACTTATGCTATCATATGCGGCTTTGAAGTCGATGAAAATATGGTGGGTCTCGACTTGAAATTCGTTGGTATTTTCCAGGATTTGCCTCAATGTGAAGATTTGGTTTATCGTTGATCTGTCTGGCCTGAAGCCACACTGGTACGTGCCGATCGTAGTGTTGCAGAAAGGTTTAAGACGCTCACATAGTACGTTGGATAGGATCTTGTATGCAACATTAAGCAGGGATATTCCTCTGTAGTTTTTGCAGGACATATGATCGCCTTTTTTGTAGATTTGGCATATGGAGCTAATTGGCCAGTCGCCGGGCATACTTTCCTCCTCCCATACTTGGTTGATGAGCTGGTGTATGCACCCTACCAGGACATCTCCTCCATACTTGAAGAGTTCCGCAGGTAGGCCATCCGAGCCGGCGAATTTGTTGTTCTTAAGCTTGTGGATGGCTTTCTTAATCTCTTCAGTACTGAGCGCTGGGACTGGATCTTCATTGACTGGTCTCATGCTTCTTTGTTCTCCTGCCGCTTCCTCTACAGAATGCCCATTGAGCAGCTGCTGGAAATGCTGCTTAAATACGTCAACAATTCCCTGTGCTTCGGTGACCAGGTTCCCTTCGCTGTTTCGAAGAGCTTGCGTGCCGGTTTTATAACCACATGCCAGTTGCTTGGCTGTTTTGTAGAACTGGCGGGTGTTGGTGGCAGTGCTAGACTACTCGAGATACCTGAGCTGAGAGGCTGCGGATGCTCTTTTCTTTCTACGCAGGGTTTTCTTCTCTTTCCTTCTCTTTTCACGGTACTCCTCTCTTGCTGCTCTTGTTTTCCGTGGCAGCATTTGCATTAGTGCATTTTCCGTCCCCTGCTTCAATACCGCGCATTCTTCATCATACCACGGGTTCTTTTTTCTAGGTGGTTGATAGCCTATGGTGGTCTCGGCTGTCTCCTTAATGACGTCGTGATACAAGTTCCTCTGGTTGTTGACACTTGTGGGTGGGGGTACGGCAGAGAGTTTCCCGGTTAATTGCTCACTGTAGTCTCTGGCTTTCTCAGATGTGCAAAGGCATGCAATGTTGATTTTTTTCCTTTGGGCGGTCTTCGCTTTCTTTTCATTGGACAGTCGGGCTCTGAACTTTGTCACAACAAGAAAGTGGTCAGAGTCCACATTTGCACCTCGGGAAGTTCGCACGTCCAAGATGTTCGATGCGTGCCTTGAGCCAATTAGCACATGGTCGATTTGGTTGGCGGTTCGACCATCTGGGGATCGCCAGGTTGCTGTGTATATCCTTCGCCTGGGAACCTAGTGCTACTTATCACCATATAACTAGCTGCAGCAAAGTCGATTAGTTGAAAGCCGTTGTCTGTTGTCGTTTCGTGGAGGCTGTGTTTTCCAACTAATCCGCCAAAGATGTTTTCCTTCCCGATTCTCCGAGCACGACTTTGACATCGTACTCCGGACAGGCTCCGTAGGCTCCGTCCAGGAGGTCGTAAAAATCCTCCTTGTTAGACTCCTCCGCTTCATCGGTAGGGACGTGTGCACATATTAGGCTGATGTTTTGGAAGGTAGCTTTGATGCGGATCACAGCCAGGCGATCGCTGATCGGCTTACAATCGATGACTCTCGATCTGAGTCGATTTCCCACGACGAATCCGCATCCTAACATGTGCAATCTTTGATGATGAAGCTCAGGGCTAAGCCAAGGAAGAATTGTTTTGTTTATAACGATGTTAGCCAACAAAATTATCTTTAAAAAGTAAGGTACACACGTGCACCAAGAAAGTTGCTACAAATTGAGATTAGCTGGAGCCTTTTTGCCCCCATGATTCCATGAGTCAAATAAGCTTCGAATTTTCCAGAAATTTGTATCTATCTCTACATCATGTATTTTCTGCCAGAACACGATGTGAACTGTTAGGAGGACGAATGAAATAATCATATGACGTCTACTCCACGGGCTGTTGTTGTTGCTTCTTAGTGTAGCATTTGGTGGTGATATGGGTTGTTGTTGTTGCACTATTGGCTAGGGATTTTTGTCGGATGCTGGTATTATTTTTGGGTTTTTGATTAAAATCGATTGGTGGAGGTGAAAGTGTAATACTTCGCTATAAATTGTGGATATTCTTAAATTAAATTCTTAAATATTTTCTTTTTATTCTGAATGCATTTAGTAAAGAGAACATTATTAATTTTAATTCTAACATTTTCCTCCAAACACTGGATCGGCACGGGGCCATTTGGCTCTTTTTGGCTCTGTCTTGTATTAACAGCTTAAACAACCAAATTTTGGGATATATAAGAAGTTACTCTTGTAAATTAAAATGTTTAAAACGGGAAAAAGGGGGGAAATCTAAGTGAAAGTCGAAAATCTATTCTTCTAAACGGTGGGAGATAAAAAGTTGATTTTTTTCACCTTTGATAGAAAATTAAATTCTAAGAAGGTCGTTGGAAAAACATTTAATTCTAAAAAACCGATTAAGAAGATATAAGTATTTAAAAAATAAAAATAGAAAGAAAGGTTTTTGACAAGTGGAAAAAAAGTTACCCGTGTATTAGGAATTTTTGATCGCGACAAAGTTTCATGCTTGATGAATTTTTTTAAGACTATGTTTTTTTTTTGGCTGAGTTCTTAGAGGTTTTTTATTTTTAACTTTTTGGGAGGTGAATATCAAAACCTAAAATTTTACAAAATGATAACTATTATAGATTCTAGAATTTAATAAAAATTTCAATTTTTAAGTACTCCGTTAAGTAGAGAGATTTTAAAATTAACGCTAGTTTGAAGCCCCACTTGAATCAAATTTAACTTTTCAAATTGCAAGAGTTGATAAAGAACTTCAGAGATAAGAAAAACAATATACTACACATTTGTGTCTCCTACAATCTTCTAAAATAATGTCTCACAATATATAAGGATTCGTTTAATCAGATTGACACTAGGCAGGTAAAGTGACATTTACGAAATGATTTTTTATTGAAAAATCAATAAAATGGTTTCACTAATAAATCCTCAACCTTAAAAGTTCTCAACGGATCTTAAAGATTGAGGTCATCGAATGCGTGCCTCAAAATATTTCACAAATTTGTTCCGAAAAAATGATCAACACTAGGCAAGAATTTCGAAGTAAAAATTATTTACATTTTTTTTTAACTGTTTAGCAAAACTTTTTTTTCGCACTAACTACTGCTATGATTATGATTAAATTTTGTATGGGTACTAAAATTTGTTTGATCTACTAATAAAAATTTTAAAAAAAGAATACTTATCAAGATACAATTTTGTAAAAAAATAGTTATTGCCCACTATATATATTTATGATTCATATATATAAAGAATTTACCTACTTCAATTTTAAAGAAAATACCTACCTACGAAAATGTACAACATTACTTGCTTTTAATTTCATTAAAATATTTGTTAGGACATAACTTCCTTGTTGGTGGCGACTTCAATGCTAAACACACCCAATGGGGATCTAGGCTCATAACAACGAAAGGCAAACGGCTATATCAAGCAGGCCGCAAATACAACTGCGAATTTTATTCTTCTGGCTCGCCAACATACTGGCCATCTGATTCTAACAAAATTCCAGACCTTATAGACTTTTTCGTAGTAAAAGGTATTAAACGAAACCATATAAGTGTCGAAGGTAATTACGATTTATCGTCAGATCATACTCCAGTAATATTATCACTGAGCGAAGCAGAAAGAATAGAAAAAAGTAATCCTAAGCTCGTGAATAAAAGAACAAATTGGAACGAATTCAGAGACAAACTTGAAAGTTTTATAAACCTAAGATCCCCTATGCAAACCAAACAAATGAACAGATTGATCATGAAGTAGAACAATTTATTCCTGATGTGCAACAGGCCGCAGAAGAAAGTAGTCCAACAATTTCGAACTCAAGAGAAAAAGAAATAAAATATCCTGTCGAAATAAAGAAGCTGATCTTGGAGAAAAGAAGAGCTCGAAGAAAATGGCAAGCTACGAGATTTTCAGGTGATAATAAGCAGTTTTTAACCGTCTTAACAATGAACTAAAGAAAAGAATCTGTGAATTTAAAAGTGATTCACTTAGTAGATTCCTGAATAGTCTGACGGCGGATGCTTCTACGGAATACTCCTTATGGAAAGCAGCTAAGCGCAAAAAAAGACCACAGGCACAAAACCCGCCAGTAAAAACTCAAGATGGTAAATGGATCGGAAACCCAAAACAAAAGGCTGATCTCTTCGCTGAACATCTCGCGAATGTTTTTAAGCCATTTCCAGCAAGCACAGCTACAGATCCATTACAGTTTGTTGATAGAAACGACGAATGTGAAATTCCTTTTGTCACGCTCAAAGAAGTAAGAAGTATTTGTCAACATAAGTTGTCTAACAAAAAATCACCAGGGTACGATCTAATAACTGCTCAGGTTTTGAAAGAAATGCCTTCTATAGCCTTCAAAAAACTCCAATTTATAATAAATGCATGCCTTAAACAAAGATATGTGTCACATCATTGGAAATTGCAGAAGTCATTGTTATACCTAAACAAGGTAAGCCACCAACAGAAGTAACATCTTACAGACCTATATCGCTTATACCAATCATGGCAAAAGTTTTCGAAAAATTGCTTCTGAAAAGACTAAACAAAATAATAGAAGAAAGAAGACTAATTCCGAGCCATCAGTTTGGATTTAGAAATAAACATTCCACGATAGACCAAGTGCATCGGATTACGGATGTTGTGGAAAAAGCACTTGAAGAAAAACAAGTATGCTCGGCTATATTCTTAGATGTTGCTCAAGCCTTTGACAAGGTTTGGCACTTGGAACTTGAGTACAAACTGCAAAGGGATCTTCCCAGGAAGTACTACGAAATACTGAAATCCTACGTTACGAACCGACTCTTTAGAGTACGGTACAACCAAAATTACTCATAACTAAAGAAAATTGAAGCCGGTGTACCACAAGGAAGTGTCCTAGGACCAACCCTGTATCTATTATATAGTTACAAGGGATATTCCAGTGGACATCAACGCTATTATGGCCACCTTGCTGATGATACTGCAATATTGGTGCCAGATAAATCCGTTACGAAGGCTACACAAAACTGCAAAATGCAGTCGATAAAGTTAGTGATTGGACGCAAAAATGGCGAATCAAACTAAATGAAACAAAATCGACGCATATAAACTTTACAAACAAAAAAATAAACAATGTTCCAATTCTTATAAACACTACAACAGTACCTTACTCCAATACTGCCAAATACCTTGGAATGACTTTGGATGCAAAGCTTAAATGGAAAGAGCACATCAAAAAGAAAAAAGACGAACTAAACTTGAAGTACAGAAAAATGTACTGGTTACTAGGAAAGAACTCTGACCTATCTATCCAAAACACGCTAATGTTATATAAGCAAGTACTGAAACCCGTTTGGACATATGGCATCCAACTATGGGGCTGTACAAAGAAAACAAATGCAATGCTGAACCCATCCAAAAATTCCAAAGCAAGGTCCTTCGCGGAATAATAAATGCCCCTTGGTATATAAGAAATAGCGATCTACATGGTGACCTTCAAATTGAAATGGTTACAGAAGTGGTTAAAAAACACGCTGTATCACACAATCAGCGACTGCCAAGTCATACCAACTCCGAAATGGAGACCGTCTTAAATGTACGAGACAATATTCGGAGATTAAGAAGAACCAAGCCTCATGAGCTGATGGTCTAAAAGCTATGGAAAGTGTTATAACTTAAACTTCCCACAATGCGACTGATAAATTAAGAAAGAAAAATCATTTGTCGATCTTTCATAGATTGGTCCTGATTCACCGGTGGTTTCAGTGCGGTAAGAGTCCCACACTACTCGGTGCCGATTCTTACCGAGTGTCTTTCGAAGATTTCCATCGGATAATAAAAAAAAAAAAAAATTAATAAATTTCTATTATCTCAATTTACTACAATCACTCACACAACCAAACAAAAAAAGGCCAATATAATCTCAATTTTGAAACAATACTACCTTTTTATAGAAAATTGATAGAAAACAACGCACAAAATTACTGTTTTTCTTGTGTCTCTTGGACTCCCAAAATTTTTGTATACGATGTTCACTATCTTCTGTTACTTCCTCAACCTTATTTTTTATTATTATTTCTTTAATTATCCTGTCATTCTCATCGCTTCAATTCGCCACACCTATAGTTTTGGTTCGCCTCCATAGATACCAGGCCGACTGTTCCTCTTCATTTGGATAGGAAATTAATCTTGTTAAATACTACAAATACATGGCGCTAAAGAATTTATTCATGGCTGCATCCAGTGCTTTACAAATGAAGCAATCTATCTCACTTCCACTTCTTTTATCTTTTTGTACGGTGAAAATACCAAATACCTAGATTAATTAAATCTGATCAGAGACAAACCTTTGGTGGAAATATGGCATAGACCTCAATACAGCTTTCAACTCGTGCGTTTCACTTTTAGTTAATTTTCTGTGGGCTCTTGGTCTATAATTTCATATTTGATTTTGATACTTGACATTTGACTTAGAAATATGCTGTCAACACTTTCTTCAGCTTTATTTTATCCCAACTCAATGAAGATAGTAACAAAAGTAATGAAAGCATTTAAAAGTATTATTTTTTTTTTAATAAATTAAGTAATAAGTTTTGTTCACAATAAATAAATTTTGTTCAAACTCAACATAAAAAAAGAACTCAAACTCGGAAAACGCGCAAACGGCGCCCTGTAATTTATTTGACTTGATTTAAAACAAACAAACACCTGCCAAAGTAGAAAAGTTCTCTTCCCAGTTCCCAGGGTCACCCTATATTATTTCTGGTTTGTTGATTATGTATGTATGTATATCTATTGTCACCAAATCATTAACAAAGTTCTCCCACCATCTATAATCTTTTCTCTATCTCTCCTTTCCACCATTTTAAAGCATTTCTCTCTCAAAAACACTTATTGGAAATAGGAATTCGCCGTAGGCCATTGAAATTGGCAATCTGCTGCAGTTACATTCACATTTTGCATTCACACTACACACACACTCTCACTTCGCAGTCGCACGTCTCCACACACGACGATAATTTCAGTGATCAGTCTCAGTCAAATGTCAAAGTGGGATCAGTTTCAGATTTCAGTGGTAATTTTCGGTATTAAATCGCAAGTATGCATGCCGTATTTACACATTAAAAACAGGCAGTATGATGACGAAAACCTTTTGTCATTTTACTGGCATAGTTCCATCCGTGTAAATGCGGCATTTTTTTTTAAGTTTGTTTTCTTCCAAGTGCTCTTCAGATAGAATTGTAGACTACTGTCTGCTCCATTAGATCTCAGTGAAAAATATTAAATTCAATTATAATTTCATAGTGAAGTGATATAAAATTAAATATGGACGTAGATTATGAGTGGAAAACTGAAAAGTGATGAAATTTTATATTTCTCAATGTTTAATCCAAAGTAAGATATTTTTTTTTAATTTAATTTTAATTTCTTCTCCGTCATGGCGTGCGTCGTTGACCGGTACGGTTGGTTGGCCCCCGTTGCGGCGCGGCGCGTTGACGGTCGTCAAAGGCAGTGCGCTGTGGTTTCGATATAGGATTATCTTTTTCAAAGAAAAATTTGTGGTTCTTGGATTGGGGAAATTTAATTACCGATCAATTGACAATCGGGAAATAATTGCAACCGGTCTATTGAAACAAGAAAAACAAATATTTTAAATTTTTCTGAGTTGTTATTGTTAAACTTAATTATTTTTTAGGATTAAAATGTTTTTGTTTGTTGCTTCCAAATGAAATGATGCAGTAATGTTCTTTTTCCGTTTTAGATGTTATTACTTCCACCGAGGGATATAAAAGTAGGTCATTTGCAGGTTGACCGAACTTTTTTTTTTATAATTTCGCGCATGCAATGGTGAGTGATTTTTTCATTTCTTATTCTTATTTGAAATTACCTATCTGACAACAATGATTTTTTTTGTATTATTTGATCAAAATTCGAAACAAAACTTTGGTACCCACCTATTGGTAGTTAATTTGGGATAGGAAAAAAAAATGCAAAAAATTATGCAAGAAATCATTTTTTGGTAGTTTTTCACTAATAGCTCGAAAACTACCAATTATTCAAAAATTACATTAAACTACCATTGAGAGTATTCACAATTTCCAATAAATATCCGCTTAGGGGTTTTTTTTGACGTAGCCCGAGAAGGATCAAAAAAATGTTTGGAAATGCATTTTTTTGAATCATATATGACACCGTCAGCATAATAGTAACCTTACTGCAATTTTATTGAATTTGTTTTTATTAATAAAATTGAATCTTCATTTTAAATTTGTATAAAACAATATTTCTGCAATCAAATTTTTTGAATTGAAGTGATATTGCCATAGTTACGGGCCACAAAAAATTAAAAGCTCTAGTGCAAGGAATTGCCCTTCCGTTTATTTATGATGATTTTTTAAGTAAAAAAAAAATCAAGACTTTGTTTCTTAAATAAAATGGAAGTCTACAAGCATTAAAAAAATTTTAAAACTAAATACAAAGCGTTTGAAAGTAATCTGTTTCTAATTTTTGCTCTACTGAAAATAATGTAAAATTCAGTTAGGACACTATTGCGCTCATGGCTTGATATGTACGTTAGGGGTGTCGGAATTTTTTTTATTTTTTATGTTCAAAATGGGTGTCGTAGATTTTGTAAAGGCCTTAGAAAGAAGTAGTTTTTGTTCTGGGACATTTCTTAAAACTAAGTTTTGAGACTCCGCAGCCGTTTTGAGGTAAAAAAACTACAATTAGAAAAAGTGATCAGAAAACCCATTTAAATTTGCGTCAATATGTGGTCGAAATTGCTTATTATGTTTTATTTTGGAATTTATTTACTCATTTAAACTGATTGTATAACAATTAAAGCACGTTGTATAATGTTATCGGGTCAATTCGAGCATTTCATTAAAAAAAAAAATAATCGAAAACGGTTAGAAAATGAATATATTTTTTCGTGGCTTTCATTAAGATTTACGGCAAAAATTTATTTTATGACATTTTAAGGAGCAGTTTTTTATTCTAATTTCTTAGCAGCAAGTTATAAAAGCAACCAAAAATATTCAAAGTTTCTTGTGACCACATATCGATGGAAATTTAAATGGGTTTTCTGACCACTTTTTGGAATTGTAATTTTTTACCTAAAACCGGCCGCGGGGTCCCAAAATTTAAGTTTGCTAAATGTCCCAGAGTAAAAATTACTTTTTTTTTAAATCCTGTACAATATCCACGATATCCATTTTGAATATAAAAATAAAAACAAAAATCCGACACCCCTAATGTACGTACTTAATTTCCATTTCAGTATGAAATTTGTACCAACTCAATTTCTGTGATATTAACGAAATGTGTTCAAAACTTTCAGAATTTAGTACTAAGCTCACTAGTACTAAGCTCACTTATGTATATTATCTTAACTGCACATAGTAAGTAAGGGTATATGTAGGTGATGATTTCATACATCAGCTTAGAACCAGATTCAAGAACCGTATAAAAAAATGGATTTTGACAATTCAAAGTCTGAATTCATGCTAAAGAAGACAAAATGCCATTAACAACTAAAACCAATTTTCTGACTACGGCCTTGTATCGGGTTTTTCAATAAAAGCGCTACAAAAGTTTTTTTAAATAAAACAAAAACGGTTTTGGATATCAATGAAACTGCTGCAATTTCACGTTCGATATTCGTACGAAGTTCATCAATTGTCGCTGGCTTGATGGCATAGACCATAGACTTGAAGTAGCACCACAAGAAATATTCTAACGGCGTCAAATCGCACGACCGAGGCGGCCAAGCGACTGGAGCATTTCGTGAGATAACACGTTCTCCAAACCTAGTTTCCAATAAATTGATTGTGACATTCGCTGTGTGGCTTGTGGCGCCGTCTTGTTAGAACCACATGTCCTCCAAGTCCATATCATCCAATTGGGGCCAAAAATATTCGGTTATCATTGAACGGTAACGATCCCCATTTACAGTAACTTGCCGGTCTTGATCATCACGGGAGAAGTACGGCCCAATAACGCCACCGGCCCATAAACCACACACAAAACCGTGATTTTTTCGGAATGCAATGATGACTCATGGAGTACGTGTGGATTGCTGCCTGACCAATACCGCATATTTTGTTTATTGACGAAGCCATTCAGCCAGAAATGAGCCTCGTCACTGAAGATGAAAATCCGAATCATTTTCAAGTTGTTGCTCAGCCCAATTCACGAACATGCGACGCTTCTGGTGGTCAAGTGGATTCAGTTCTTGCGTCAAATTAATCTTGTAAGGATGTAGGCCAAGATCTTTTGGCAAAATTCGCCACAACTACGTCACAGAGATGCCCAACGCTTGAGAATGACGTGTGAGAGACATATTTGGGCTTTCTCCAAGTGAAGCCTCAGCGGCAGCAATATTCTCGACACTACGGGCACTTCTTTGTCTCACTGGCACGGGAACATTTTGTACTGTGCCTTTGGATTCAAATTTTTGATCTGCTAGGACGATTATGACGACCACAAATTGGACGTAGCGCTCTTAAGGTTGAGGCCACTGACACCGAATTTCGGTAGTAAATTTTAATAATTTCGACTCTTTGTTGGCTCGTATATCTTTCCATCATGAAATGGCAAACCTTACTGAAGAGAAATGATAAAAGAGCGGCAAGAAATATGGCGTCAATTGCTGTCTCTGTCGCTCTACTTTTGTAGAGCCTCTGTTTGAAAAACTCTTTACTTATAAAAATAAAAGCAAACCATTTATCATTTCTTAGTTACTTTTTTACCAGAATAAAAATTACATTAATTGAAAAAGTTATGTGTGTTTTGGCACAATTGTTCTTTAACATAAGTATATTAATATTGGTATTTTCGAATAGACCCCACTTCATCCAGTCAATATCTAAGTTAATATGATTATGGTCCTTAGATATCCCTACTCTTTGTTCATATTTTCACTGCCAGCTATTGAGTTATCCGCACGATTAATCCCAAATGAAAAATATCTACAAACAATTCTTTCGATATCAATTTATCTTCTATCATAAAGAAACTTATTTCATGCCGGGTCCTGGGCTATTAATTAGACATAAGTTTCAAAAGGCAAAACATAAAAAATGACATACGGACTCAGTCTTTGGCTTGATATAACCAATAGTCTAACCTTTGATGACACAATTTATAAGAGGATTCTCCACTTACCCGATCGCAGCCCAGTGAGTAAATAACACACAAAACTCTTACATACGTTGGAGTGATGAATTTTTTTTTTTACTTCCCCTCCTCAGACAAAATATAGGAAGGAGTACTTTTAGTGTTGGTATAGCATCGAAATGAACGATATAATACGACACCTCAAGAAAATTTATCGTTTTCATCCCTCACTGAACAAACAAATTTAAGGGTTACTAAACTATCCATTGGGGTAGGGAAGAAAGACCCGAGACGGAGACTAGTACTGGAGATGTATGTGGAGCTGGAGACTGGAGAACACATAACGAGTTGGTTAGCTTGAAGTTATATCCTTCCATAACCGATTTTCTTTTCCTGAAAAATTACCCAACCGTATTGAAGGATCAGGATATGTGGAAGATAAAAGTTTATTGAAGCAAAATGCATTTGGGTTTGGGTTCTTCTGCTTCCAGCTTCTATCTACTTCCATCAACTATTACGACGACACGGACGGTTTTGTTTTTTATTATTTTATTCAACTATTGCATCAACATGTTTTTTGCCATATGAGGTTGTCATAAGGATACAAAAAATCCTCCCACCCACTTATGAATTTCTAAAAAAAAAAAAAAAAACAAAGAATTCAACTTGCCACAAGCACACAGACAAGAGACTTTATTAATGAGTTATTGTGTAAGGATGTTCCGAACTTTATCTTTTTTTTTTGTTGAACAAAAAAAAACCAACAGAGGTACTTAGCTGTTGCTGTTTATTTTTCAGTGACTTTCTTGGAAATTAAAAAAAAAACTTACATCGAGCGGCTAATTGCAGCTCACACAAGAGAGTTATACTTCACCGTTGACACGACTTAGCCAAAAGATAAGAAGCCACCATCCATCAGGCAAAGCAGTTGGGTCCTCTTTCACCTAGCTGGCTGGCTGGATGGCTGGGGCAAACTATACATATAACTTTTCATTAAAACGAACTTCAAAAATTAACACAAAATTGAAGAAGTTGAAGGCATTAAAAGTTCGATTCCCTAATTCTTCAAGATTGTACTTGAAGTTTATGCTGCTGCTTATTTTTATTTCTTGTGCTGCTCAGAGCATTCTTGGTTCTTATTTTTATTTTTTTTTTCGATTTGTAGGTACTTGTTCCTTGAGTTGGTGAAACTTTTTTGTCCATCTTTGTCCTCAGTTGTGCCGGCAGCAGCCGGTAAGGCAAGATGGCAGAACCACTAACAATCCTAGGCAAACCCAAAACGCGGAGGATATTGAAGTGGGAGAATATAAGGAAAAACTAAAAAGGAGAGTATAATCTTCAAATGCTACTTGACTGTATATTTTTCAAAGCTAATTTTACAGCTTTTAGATCGTAAAGTTAAGGATTAAAAAGCTTTATGGTCATGGCTGCTGTCGAAAGAAAATTAAAATGGCATGATGCATCCATCTACTTCCGCAGTGGATGAGGGTGAAGGAGGGTGTGGGGAGGTGTGGCTGAGTAGTTGTGGTGGATGCAATACACATATTATATATGTATGTCTATAGGTGTGTTTGTACACAAGAAAACAAGATCCTGCTGGGAAGGGACGAAATTAAATTATCGCATTTTAGTGTATGACCTATAGCAGAGGATTTGGTTATGTTGGAAAAAAGCCAGAGGACTTGATTCGCACATAGGCCAAAGCCAGGCTAAAGGAGCGAAGGCCAATATTGTTCGAATAACGAAGCGAAAGGAAACGAACGATAGACGGGCTAGAGAGCACTAGGATTTCAAGGAAGAGAGAGAAAAAGAAGTCTTTCCCATCACTGGTCACAGTGAATTCTGAGAAATTCGTATTTAAATCTTGGAGAATATAATTTTCATATAAACTGCAGTCGCAATGGGAATGCAAATGGAAATGGACATGGACAAGTTTAAAATATTTATGAATAAAAGTTGACCTCTTTTGAATAAATTGTTAGGAGCTCTGGTACATGGGTACTCGGTATACTGGGTGCGGACGGGACGTATGTATTTAAAACTTGAGAGTTCCTTGCAGCTTCCACTTGGCTGGTGCTAGTGCCTTTGGATTCGTATACGTAATGCGATGGTGTTTTCTTTTCTTTGTATAGTTTGGTTGGTTGGTTGTTGTTGTTGTTTCTTAGTTTAATTTCGTATGCTGCATGGGTGTCGTTTTCTACTCGTATTTTACTTAAGCCGGAGGTACTTTGCACTTACTTTTAGCATATTTAATGAAAAAATCTGGGTGAAGTTTGTCGTGTTGGTTGAGAGAGAGAAGGAGATTTTGTTCTTATTTATACATTTAAAAGTTATACACAAAATCACACACAAAGAATAGGCTTTGGCTAGTAAAAAGATATCGTAGAACAAAACAACCACCCCCCCCCCCCCCTTCAGATGTGTTAAATGGTAATATGTGTGTAACCCTCTGTAATATTGAGGTGTAAAAAGTTTGTGGAAATAAGTTGTTTGTGCATTCAAATGGATAAACAGGACAATTTAACTTTGAAAGTTGCATCGGGCATGAAAGTAGATATTGAAATTTCTATTAAATGTCAAGAAATATGCGGTTGTCTAAGAAACATTTTGAATGGTCTTAAATGTGTTTGTTTTTTTTTTTCAAATAAAATTTTAAAGTTCTCGCAATACAGAACTTCAAAATAGAAAGAAGGTATAACGTATAACTGATTTTACGAAAATGTGGGGGTTCTAGATTACCAAATGATCAAATAATATTATATATTTATATGATTAACAAAGTCAAACTCTTGTCAAAGTCTAAAGTCCAAGTTGTAATTTTGCAGTTACAAAAGTAAACGTTCGAAACTATTTGATTTCATGAATTGCCATACAATTTCCTAAAACTTAACAAAATCTTTGTTCTAAAAAGGCTTTCACACAAACGATGATGGTGTTTTTAGCTATTATCTTCAACAACTTCATCGTATTTTCCGGAAAAGTGGAAAACTGCCAAAATCGTGGTAATTCCCAAGTAGGCAGAAAGGAACATGATCACCAGCTTCAGGCCGATATCCCTCCTCAACAATCTAAGTAAGCTCTTGGAAGAGCTGATACTCAGGAAGCTCAAGAAGTTCTACAGTGAAAACAACATCATCCCGGATATACAGTTCGGTTTCCGGGAAAAGCATTCCACCCTGTACCCGCTCGTGAAGTTTCAACATGACATCACCACAGCTTTAAACAACAATCAAGTTACTTTCGGATGCTTCCTGGATGTCGAGCAAGCATTCGACAGTGTATGGATTGAAGCCCTCATTCATAAAAACTCCACATACTAGGCTTTCCTTTAGCACTAATCAAAATTATTTTCTCTTTTCTTTCTTCAAGGAACTTTTTCGTGCAACTGGAGAACTGCAAATCGACAGTGAAGAGAATCAGGACAGGAGTTGCCCAAGGGTCGAAACTTGAACCACTTCTCTACAACATCATGACCTGTGACCAACAAATTTCAAGTGAATGCGAAAACCTTCCCTTCGCTGATGACTCGCTAACATATATTGCTCATCATTCTCTCCATTGATAGCTGTTCGAGACGTCGAGGCACACATCCGCAAACTATTTTAATTTTACACCAAATGGGGTATCCGGATCAACTCATCCAAATCAGAGCTTGTTTGCTTCAGAAAACCGCGGTCGCTCTGCTGGAAGCTACAGAAGCATCTCTCTAGTCCTCCCAGATGGTACCAGATTACCAGCCAAACGCAGCGCCAAGTACCTAGGCATCAACTTCAACGAGCTTCTGAGATTCAACCCACATTCACGTTCTGTACTCAAAAAGGCCATCTTTGCTTTCCATCGCCTCTACCCGCTGATGAAAAAGAGAGCTGGGCTATAGCAGCAGACTAAAGTTTTAATTTACAAGCAACTTTAGAGATGAGTTATAAGTTACAGCTTTCCAGTTTGGTTCACCATCTCCAAAAAAAAAACAGCTATGAAGGAACTGCATATATTGGAGAGAAAAATCCTGAGGATCTGTACTGGACTTTATTTCGATAGTCAACGGCGTAAGCACTTTAAGAACGAGCTACTCTACTCTGAAGTCAAAGCAGTCCCCCTGGACAAGTTCTTAATGCTATTTGCAGATAAACTGATAAGGAACCTCACCAGCCACCCTAATCAACTGATGAGAACGATGATTACCCAACAATGACATCCGGAACCAAGGTACCTATAGGAGCTAAGAAAATCTTGGATATAACAACAACAATCAACGATGAACCGGGACACTTCTACACTGATCCAGGGTCAGCCCATTATCGTGGCTAAACGCCAATCCTATCACAACCCTCAACCAATACAGCCACTTGACAACTGGGACTGAACAACCCGAGGACGACAAAGTCAACCCGACTTTTATATTAAGTATTCAAAAATTATAAATCTTATTTGTATTAAAATTTTGTTTCAATGTATGTTAACGTTGGGCCCCTTATGTGCCAACAAAATCCTTTTATTTATCAATGTATTTTATAGTTATTAATAACTTTTAAGACAATTGTAAATATAATTGTTCAATAGAGCAAAATTGAAATTGAATTTACAAAACCAAATTTCAAAAAAATTCACAAAGCCCATTTTTGAAATATAGAATTTAGAAAAAAATTACATATTCTTTTTAAATCCAAGTATTTATGTTTTTCAAAATATGCAATATCATGACATTTGATCGTTTGAGCCATTAATGAGAAAATTAAAAATACCGTTATATAGCAGGTACATGAGTGTTAAAAAACATCGCATGAAAAATTCAATTTTTCACATCTAAAAAAACGACTAACTAACGTCATATTTATAATCAACAAAATATTAAGTTTTAGAAGTTTTTCTCCAATTAAAAAATAAATATAGAAAACATAGAACGACAAATTCTAAGTTATAAAAAATTAGTTATTACTAATTAACCATGTTATTTTACCCCTTTATAATGTGGGGCTATGCTTACTCGTTGTCAAGTTATAAAAAAAACCCAGAAAACATTGAACAATTCGAAATTAATCACAACTAATTGAAAACTAGTTATTAAAAAATTATTCTAGTGAAATTCTTATATTTGCGGTTGATATGAAGATTTTGAAGACAACAAGAGCTGACCATAACCACAGTCTTTTGCAGGATGATTTTGACAGCTTTACTCTATGATGTTATAAAAACGGTCTAAGCCTAAGCCCTGTTAAATGCCAAACAATTACTTTCTCAAGAAAACGAGTTGCAAGTGCTTTTAATTATTCTATTTCGCAGCACGAACTATTCCGTGTCTTTAGCTTCAAGGATTTGGGTAATCAATTTAGTTCGAATTTAGAATTCACAGAACACATAAATTACATTGTTTAAAAAGGGAGCGTCTGTTTGTAGGTTGCAGCTTGATCTAAGCTCTCTACAACATAGAATCAGGAGTGTTAAAAATTAAGCCATAAACCATTTTGAATAAGCAGTTTGTCCTCCTTTTTTTTGGTTATGCTCTATTAACTTGATATCAAGCTGAGAAAGAACAAAAAAAAGACAAAGACACGAGAAAATTCAATTTTTCACAACTATTTATAGACATGCTAAAGGCAAATTATTAATTCATAAAACGAGATTTGTTATTTTAATAGTGCACCCAAAAAAAAACATAGAAAACATTGAACGACAAATTTAAAACTGTCACGTATAACTTACGACCAACTAATGGCAAATTATCCACCTACCCACTGTTCGGTTAATCAAAGCTGTTTGGCTAACTTGACACCCATAGAAAATGAATAACCTAAAAACATATAGAAAACATCGCACAACAAAATTTATTATTCCACAACTAATAAATAACTCATTAATGGCAAGTTTTTAAGCACTAAAATATAAAAATTTATAAATTTTTACCACTTTTCAAAAAAAAAACATAGAAAATACAGACCAAAAAATTATGCCCCTACCCATTTCGCGATCGGTGAATAAAGTTAACAAATAACCCCAAAAAACATATAAAAATCACACGGTCATATTGAATTTATCACCATTAATTAACGACTAATTAGATGCAAATTATTGAGCCATAAACAAACGGTTATAAGAAGTTTTTACTGATTTTTATCGACAGGGTGCTTTGCTTACTTAATATCAAGTTAGCAAAGCAACCAAAACAACATAGAAAACATTCAACGAATAATTCGAAATTGTCGCAACTAAATAACGTCAAATTATAGAACCTATTTACTTTTTGATTCGTCAAAATAGCTTTGCAAACTTGGCACTCATGGCAAGTACCATTAATAATAGTTTTTGCTAAATTTTTTTTTACCAAAAAGTACACTATACTTATTGGTAATCCACTGATTTTTTTTATCAAAATCGTTGGAGTCGTTTTTGAGATAAATAAGATTTTTCTCATTCCCAGTGGACAGCATGCTTTCTCTAATTTTATGCAAAATTATGTTAGTTGAGGTCTTTTCTGTATTTTTAAACTTCAATCAAGGAAGCGTTTTTCACAGTTGCGTTGTCCATCATTATGTTCCAAAGACTCGGCGAACTGATGCGTCACTATTCATATAATCTCAAAGTTTCCCAGCCATGTCAAAATTTCAAGAGCAGCCAGAAAAGTTGATTCTCCCAGGTATACAAAAAAGGTTACTTGCGGTCATTTTGGAGACTTGTTGGACTGATGCGCTGCTAGTCACATCTTCAACGAACAAGTGTCTTCAATCAGCTCTGTGCCTGCCTTCAGTTACGCACAGCAAATTGGTCTAGATCATTTTTGTGTGCGCCCCCTATTGGGGGTTTTTCTCTGCTATACGTACATGATCAGGGTTGGATTCGAAGATTCTTTGGACTGGTGCGTTGTTGTCCATATACGTTCCATGTATCCCAGCGATTTCAACCGCTAGCTTTTTGACCAAGTAGGATTCGTTGTATAGCCATCAAAGTTCGTCCTTGAATCTTCTTCTGCACACTCCTTCTATAGGTACACACAAGACCAAAAACCCCCCGAAGAACGAACCTTTGCTTGCAAGAAAATTTTCATTTGATTCTTTAAGGATCTATGCTCCAGCACTATACAGCAAGACCTAGATGACTAAGAGATCTTGTAGTAGAAGGTAATTGAAAAAGTATAATGTGACATAGATAATGTCAAATTTTGTAAGCCAGGGCCCTTTTCACCAACTTTATAAAGTCTTCTAAGTTCGATGATGGAGGGACTTGCTACTTAAAGGCCACCCAAACCCGAAGAAACAATAGGAAAGAGTAATTCTTCATTTGATCTCTGTACTGATGTCACTTTACGAAGTGATATTAATTCCCAGGTAGATGAATTTCTGGAGTGCTTCGAAGTAATATCAATCCATCTTGGTATTGGAATTCCTTTCTCGTTGATGGCATCAATTTTGTTTTGTATTCATTGACAGCCAATCCCGTTTTCACTGCCTCCAATGGCAAATGCACCAACCACAGTACACTTCGTTCTGCGGATTATATCAAGTATCAATACCATCTGCAGAAATGCTAGCAGTTAAACGGACTTATGGTAAATTTTTCCAGAACGATGTTTAATAGGTTTCAAGATAGAGAACCACCCTATCTTAGACCTTTCTCAATATCAAACGGCTCAGTGGCTTTTTTTTAATAGAGCAATGAAATTTCTCCATCGTCATCCAGCGCAAGCGGAGAAGCTTGTAAGGAATGTTGTTATGCAACATGGAACTGTATAATTTGTCCCTATAAACAAAATCATAATTATGGACTTAAAAATCAACAAAGAAGTGGTGTGAATCGATCTGGAATTCCAAAATCAGTTTGAGTGTCAAATTTTATCGACGCTTGACCTGCCTGGCCGGAAAGTAGATCAGATCTTTGACAGAAGATCTTAAGCGATCACTCAATATATCTTTCAAGATCTTATAAGTGACATCTGATGACTTATTTTTCTGTATGGAACAGGTCATTCATCAGGCATATTTTCATTCTAGACTTGGAGTATTCCCCTGTAGAAATTATCTCCTGCTGCTTTGAATAGTTCAGTTGGTCCATCTTCACCAACAGTCTTTTGGGGGGCTTATGTTTGGAAATTGTTAACCTCACTTCATGAAGGTTAGGTGAATGGAAATGTTGGCAATTATTGCCCACGTTAATGGAGTTTTTTTTGCGTGGTAGCGGAATATTGGCTTTCTTCGCCTTTTAGAAGTCAAGAAAACTTTTCCTACCAGATCCTCAGCACTGACTTTGTATCCACTGTGTATCCATTAACCTTGTAGTGACCGGAAACACGGCGGAGTAAACTTTTTCGTCACCAACTACTCACCGCTACTCACCGGACATGAATGCTTGAAGGCCTTGCTTCATGTAATCGGCAAATGAACATCCAGCCTGCCAGTACCTACGAGGATTCTTTGGCCTGAAACAGATGGAAAGCAAAAAGAGAGAACTAGGGAGAAATATCAGTACTATCACTTCAGTGGGCAGTTTGGCATAATTCTCAGATGGAACAAAAATATGAAGACGAGCCGTCCCACGAGACTCAAGTAAACTTGATAAAGTGAGTGTATGATTATTGCCCACCTGAGGAAATGCAAACAGCGGTTCTTGGGTTGGGTTAGAAACCAAAGGGTTGGAAGAGTTTTGGTCACGTTTGAAGGGAAGTTGGATACACGGGGATGGCCAAGGCAAAATAGACCTCCCCCAATAGGAAAAAAGTAAATAACATGTAACCCTTCTTGTCTCAGCTGGTTTCCGTTATGGCCTTGTAGCTTCGGCTAGATTGATTCACTTTATGAAAGAACTTACAAATATCACCTCTGCCGGTACAGGCCTGAATAGATTCGGCTGCTACTCGTGCTCTGTATTTTTCTTCCGCAGAAGTGAGCGTTCTTCCTTAAAACTCTTGGGCTGTTCTTTCAGTATACTAGGTTTGTGTCGGCAGTAGAGTTAGGTAAGCCTCATTCTTGGCTGCATGCACCAGCCGGCACTCTTCGTTGAACCAGGAGTTTTGTTTTTGGTGTCTAGTGACCACATCATTGGTGGAACTTTTAGTGGCTTCTTGACAATGTCTCCATTGATCATCTGTACCAACTCTAAGCTGGTGGTGGACTAGCTGAGAGATTAAGACAGACCTGGCTGGCTAACATTTTTCGATCTTTTCTGATTCAAGATTATTTTCGACATCAAATTTTTTCAAAGCAATTGCTTGGCGTTGTGGAATCATTGAATATCCGCAAACATACTTCAGATATTAACGAGTCTATGTATTCCTTTCGGGGTATTCTAGCATTCAAGACACTGGAAGCATGTACGAGTATCTGGTGTCTATGGCGATGTGATCAATATTTGGATGACGGATTTTTGACCACATGTCCTCTATGCGGATATCAAAGTGTGGGAAACGAGTTCTTATATTTTGGCCCGTCCGTCGTCGTTGTGAAGTCAATATCATCCTGGTGTTCTTTATCGCAAGTTTTGTCGTGCAGGCTATGTCATCTGACTGTCAAACCAAAGATGCCCTCCTTTCTGAATCTGGAATTAAAGTCTTCCTGAATAATCTTGACGTTGTTCTTTGCATACATATCGTAGATGTTCTCCAGTAGGTCTTATATTTAGAATGCTTCTTTAATTGAGCCTTTTACACTTTTTCGTTGGATGCTGATCCGTGTGATGTTCTTCAACTTTTCTTTGACACAGATTGTTACTTACTGTTCAAAGTCTTGTGACTTTAAAGTCTCAAGACTTCTCTCCTCAGTCTTTCTCTTATCACAAAACCCTGAACGTGCCTTAAAGACCACAGCAGGCTTGTCCATATTGATGGCAAACATTGGATACCCAAAAGCAACCATAAGAAGGCTTCTGATGTCTAAATCTAAGGTAATCCTCTTTTACAGAAGCAAATATCAGCGAATGCTCTTCAACGAGAGAAATACTGGAAGCAGATGACAGCAGTTAGAAGACGACTGCTCAGCACATAGCTTACTCTTACGACACGGTGTCGGAGACAGTGGCTATTGTAGTTCTTTGTGTGACACCAATAGAAATTCTAGCAGTGCAACAGAGAACATCTGCAAGAAGAAAGCGGGAATCACACTAGAAGTGGCCTTCACGGAATAAAACAATCAACAGAATAGAAGCAGCAAGAACGGCGGGAGACGAAAATACAAGTACGTACTTACTTATCCTGCTCTCGATCCAGGGAGGGTCTTTGCCTGAGATATTGCGGTCTTCCATCGGTTGGGGTCCCTCGCACGCTCCCTCCAGTCATCGAGACCAAGCGTTCTTGCGTCAGAAACCGCGATGGGATACAATGGCTGGAGCATTGTTGTCCATTCGCTCGATGTGGCCGAGCCAGTGAAGTCGGCGTGTTTTGGCTCCTTGGACTACATCCACATCTTGGTATAGCTCGTATAATTCACGATTAAATCTTCTCCTCCATCCGCCCTCCTCGCACATTGGACCAAATATCCGCCGAAGAATTCTTCTCGAAAGTGCCCAGTATCAATTCCCCTTTTTACTTATCGTCCAGCACTCGGCGCCGTAGAGTAGAACTGGTAAAATTAGCGTTTTGTATAGCGTGCACTTTGTCTTCCGGGAGAGGGGTTTTAAATCCATTTGTTTGGCCAAACCGAAGTAGCAGCGGTTCGCTAGGGTAATTCTTCGTCGGATTTCCAATAAGGTGTCATTCGGGGTTGATGTTTGTTCCGAGGTAGGTGAACTCCTTGACTACCTTGAAATTACTGCTATCAACAGTGACGTCTAGTCCTAGGCGATGGACAGATGAAGCTTTGTTTGCTGATAGCATGTACTTTGGGTGACGAAAACACTTTAACTCAAGGTTTCGCAGAATTTCAACAGGAAGAAACTGAAAATTGCTTTCTGACTTCCAATAGATACAAATTGCAATAAAACAACTTTATTTTAATTGGCATCAGGAAAATTCTAATCGTAAATAATACATTAAGGTTTTAAGTACACATTTTAATCGAAGTAAGAATTTATGGTATTCTAATTTATACATCTCGAATTTTGCAATGCTCAACATAGCCCCAAACCAGAATGTTCAAAATTTAATTGAATCCAACGAATGAATGCATTCCAATTTCTTGCAGGCGACAAAGTCGTCGCGTTCTCACCTACTTACCATAATTATAAAACAGGAAATTAAATGTCTTCATTTCTATTCAAATTTCCTGCATCCCGCCCTAACACGTTACCAAAACAGAAAATTCCTAACCAGAGATCCACCAGTACAAAAATATGAAAACCATCCGCATACATGTAGGTATACAACAACACATCCATAAAGGAACCTACGTGCATCCACGCGGATCTTAATTTTGTAATTCTAATTAAAGTTTTCCGGTAAACTTATGCACCCACCTCATACCCTATCAAAGGGACCGTATTATAATGCATGGTCTCCAAGAAAAACAGACAGCTTTCCATACCAAACGAACAGGAGCATATTTTGCTGAATTTGCTAAGCTTGGATATGGATAGGGGTTAAACGAAAATAAAAGGGTTGAAAGGGAAGAATCAAAAGTTACAGATAATTTGCTGAAAGCAATTTAAACTTTTTTGATTTCGATTTGCTTCTCACACTCATCGATTGTTTCATGCGAAGCAGACAAACACACATAGATTTTGCATTTGCGATTAACTTAGAAGGGATTACGAACAAAATAAGTGGAATTGTAATTTATTCGAGTGGAAGCTGTGATATTATATCACCGAACATTTCTGTGTAAATGGAGATTTATATGTTTAAGTGAATGTTTATATAATACAATAAATTTCATACAAATACAATTTGTTCACAGTCAGATGAGCATTTTAAATTAAAGCCAATCATATAGGATTCACGCACTTTAATGCGTATTAATTAACTTGTGTTTAATTTAAATTTTAAAATTTAAGTACTGAATGGGCAATAGTATTCTTTCATACAGGCGTTTCCTAGAGATTTTCCTGGTATTCTGGCACGTGACCAGTCATATTGTTTGTAGAATTCTATGTTTTTTGTTTTCATTTCCAAAATTCATATGAAATCAGCAACACGCTCCGGAAAGTTCTTAGAACCAATTATATTTAAATTTTGATTATATTAAAACCCTTTTTGAATTTTACCTGATATTTTAAGTTCTTTGCTGATAAATTAAGGAAAATAAAACAAAAACATCGAAAACATTTCACGACAACATTGAAATTGGCACAATTTATTAGCGACAAGTTTATTGGTAGATGATATTGACCATTCAATATTTCAAAATTATGTAATAGGTTTTAACAATTTTCCAATAGTTCTTTACTTAAAATTAAATAAAATAAAATTTAGTGGCGCAACAGCTCATGGAGAACCAGGGCCTAGTGACTAACAACTCTCAACCATTCCTGTGTGCATTTTGTTTGGCAGGAATGGAGGGAACCTGCAATGTTTTGCCGAGTCCGAACGGCTAGATGAGAAGTACTTATTCATAACACTCTTGGAGGATTTGTCAGTCCCTCGCAAGAGGCAGTACCTCGGAAAAAAACATTTCTGTTTTTAGGTGGCAGTGGCCGGGAATCGAACCCAGACCTTTGGCATGACAGTCCTACGCACTAACCATTATGTCACAAAGTACTACTTACTTTCTTACTTACTTTATATAAATTGAGGATAATAGAAAAACATAGAAGACACTGCATGACAAAATTGAAATTGTCAAAACAAATAAATGGCAAACTTTTCAGTCATTAACCATTTGCTATAAGCAGTTTACGTTCCTTTTTGAGGTGGTGCTATGTTAACTTAATCTAACGTTAGCAGATAACCTCCAAAAAACATAGAGAACATTGTCACAAACTCTATGAAGACTAATCAGCGGCAAATTATAAAGACAAAATATTAAAAATTAAAGAGTTTTTATCGTTTTTCGAGTTAAGTTAAGTTAGAAAAGCAGCCCAAAAAACATAGAAAACATCAAAGAAAAAATTGTCATAACTAATAAGCTAATAAGCAGCATATTATCTACCTACCCATTTCCAATTCATCTGAGTTGCTTTTCGAACTTGACACTTATAATCCAAGCGCACATAAAAAACATCGCACTTCAAAATTGAATTCACCACAAATAATTAACGGAAAATTATAAAGCACTAAAATATAAAAATTTTAGATGTTCTTACAACTTTTCACAAAAAACATACTAAACATAGAACGATAAAATGAAAATCGTCACATATAATTAATTAATAATTATTCACCTATCGTATTTTGAGCCGTGAGGGTTGCATGCAATAAAACATAGAAAACATCGATCAAATTAAATTTTTCAAAACCCAATTATAATGATTTCTAAACAAAAACAAACATAGAAAACAATGAGTGGTAAGTTTAAAATTGTCTCGTCTAATTAACGATTAACTTTTTGCAAACCATCCACCTACCCTTTTTTCGATATGTTAAAGTTGCTTTGGTACCTGACACTCATATAAAAAAAAATCACATAAAAAACATCGCACAGTCAAACTTGAATTTGCCAAAAATAATTAGAGCAGATTATTATGGACTTAAATATGAAATTTAAAAATTTTTAGAAGTTTTTAACTTTAAAATTAATACAAACATAGAAAACACAGAATAAAGAATTCGAAATTGTCACAACTAATCTACGACTAATTATGCACCTGCCTATTTTTTGAACCGTGTGACTAGCACCCAAAAAAAGTCAAAGAAAAAATTGCACGATCAAATTGAATTTGCCACAAATAGTTACAATATTTTGCATACAAAAAGAACATTGAAAAAAAAATTTGGATCCGCGCGAGAGTTGCATCGATCAAATTGAATTTATCACAGCTACGTATTATAATTTTCAAACAAAAAAAACATAGAAAACAAGAATCATGAATTTGAAAGTGTCACAACTTACTAACGACAAATTATGAATCCACCCCCATATTTAGATCCTTGAGAATTGAGCCCAAAACAACATAGAAAACAATACAGGTGAAATTTAAATCTATCCCAACTAATAAATCACTAATTAGTTTTTTTTTAAAGTTTTTGAAAGAATACTACTCCTGCGCCTGCAACCGATAATAGAAGAGAAACAATTAATACCTGAACATCAGTTTGGATTTAGAAGCAAGCATTCGACAATTGATCAAGTGCATAGAATTACTGACGTAATTGAGAGAGCTCTTGAAGAAAAGAAAATCTGTTCGACTGTCTTTTTGGACGTGTCGCAGGCGTTTGACATGGTGTGGCACGAAGGCCTCAAATTCAAATTAAGACAAGTTCTGTCTGAAGGACTTGCAACATTCTAAACGGATATCTAAATGAAAGACTTTTTCGTGTTAGACACGGAAATGACTTTTCTGATTTCAAAGAAATAGTGGCTGGGGTACCACAAGGAAGTGTATTAGGTCCAGTTCTGTACCTTTTATTTACACGCGATATACCTCAAACTGATGACACTATTGTAGCCACGTTTGCTGATGATACTGCGATACTAGCAGTAGGCAAAACGATTAGCGAGGCTACAATTAAATTACAAAATGCTCTTAATAATGTTAATGAGTGGACAAAAACATGGCGAATAGCGCTCCACGTGGACTTTACGTATACAAAAATAAATAGATTACCCGTCTTTCTTAATACCGCTCGTGTTCCATTTGCAAATGAGGCAAAGTATCTGGGAATGATTCTAGACGCGAAATTAAAATAGAAGCCGCACGTGAAAAAGAAATGCGAAGAACTAAAAAGTAAATTCAGAGAATGAAAAGCTTAGTATTGAAAATAAATTGATTTTATACCGACAGGTTCTTAAACCTGTTTTGACTTATGGTATACAACTTTGGGGTTGTACCTGTAATAGAAACTTAAATAACTTACAAACGTTTGAAAATAAATTGCTTAGGTCATTTGTAAATGCTCCGTGGTATATAAGAAACGAAGATCTTCATAGGGATCTCGGGATTCCTACGCTGCGGGAGGAAATAAAAAGTTTCGCGCGAAAACATAGAAATCGACTATTAGAACACGCTAATTCAACGATTATTGACATTCTTGACGAGTCGAATTTAGTACGCCGTCTGCGAAGAACGCACCTTCTGACTTGGTGCGGTGAACAGAAAACCGCTTTAAAATCTCGGATTAAGCAGGAACTTTCACCGGAAAGTAACCTGCAACACGTTACTTAACTTCGTTAAAAATAAATTGCTAGATAAGTTTCAACTTAGTTGCAATCGGGAAGTGGAGGTGGTTTTAGTGTAGTAAGAATCTCACACTTCTATGAGCACGCGTTTTTCGGTCCTCATAGAGCCTGAATAGCAGGTTTTGCACCTACCCCCGGGAAAAAATAAAAAAACTAATTAGTGACAAATTATCCACCTACTCATTTCCCGATTTGTGGAAGTTGCTTTGATAGCATTACTTTCATAAAAAAAAAAAACAAATCACCCAAAAACACAAAAAAAAACAAATCGCATGACAGAATTGAATTTGCTACAACTACTAAACAGCAAATTATTAAACATTAAAATATGAAATTTTAACACCATTTTTTCAAAATTTTCACAACGAATTAAGAGGATGGGTTTTGTAGGAAAAATTGAAGGAAATGTAACAAAACTTGAAATGAGACGAAATTCGACTAAGAGGGAATTCGACTTAGAGGTAGTTGATTGTATTTTAATTTCTAATAAAGTGATATTCAGTATTTGCTTTGTTATGATAACCAGACCTACTACTATTTAAAATTTAGTCCTTATTGAATAAGAATCTCTGAAATAACTTTCAACTACAGGATTATTTTCAATATCAGCAGGAAAATTCTGAGATTTCATCAACACTCACACACAGAGTAATGAAACTGAAATTCTCCGAATTTTATTGATAATTTGCTTCACTTCATACAAATTGGCTTGTGGTTTATTCAGAAACGACCAAAGGCATGGTTTGACAGAAAACTGTCTCCTACTATACTTTGAATTCAAAACTTTTCAACTTATTCTGTAGAAATCGATTCTGTCGAAAATCAACTACACATATAATGCCATAATCAAAAATTTTGTTCTTTCTCACTCACAATGCTTAGATACATAGAAAACTCTCTTTTTCCAAATGCTAAAATTCATTCAGCAAATTTTATGCTTTCAAAGAATTTGATGAACCCTAAAAATACATACAACAAAAAAAAAAAAAAAATATAAATTAAATTAAATTCTACTGAATTTACAAATTTCCCTTCCAATTCTATTATACGAGTATGTATGTGAAATTACAAAATTGAGAGCAAATAAATCCAAAAATCATTCAACCACATTCAGTCAATCTTTTCAACATCGTCCAGCCATAATATCACCGAAAGTATTCCAGATATCCTTGTTTTGAGTCTGAATATACGTATATGACGTATACGTTTCATGTTATGCCATTCGTCGTTGTCCTTGTCATTCCAAGTACTTTATGTCGATATATATTTTCACAAGGAAAATGAAAAAAGTCCTTTTTAGTTTTTCTATATGTGTAGGTAAGGTACTGGACAAAATCCTAGTACCTTCACATAGAACTAATGCAAATTCGAATTTATTTGTATTTGAATGACAAAACACTAAAACAAAACTAAATGCACTCATTCGATTCTAAATGGATGAACCTCAAATTCACATAAGAAAATCCTATAAGAATATTTTAAGCTGCTTTATGAGGACATTGCCAACGAAAGCATATTATTATTTGTATATGTTAATTCAAAGGAGCATACATGCAGGATAAACAACATCTTTTATTTGTGACTTTGATTGCTGTTTCCCTTGCCATTTGGTAGAGAGAGAGAGAGGGTGGATGGATAGAGCTGACACAATCAACCCAACTCAACAAAAACGCAAAGGAGTAAGCAAAAGATACCTTTCTATAGTCATTGCAAAGTGTAATGCAATTGGAATTCCAAAAGAATCCAAAACGTGCTTGCAGCAAATAATCGTGCACTTGCAACAATCTGCCAGTTAAAGTGAAAATCTCACTTTCCTACTCGGAAGCGAAAATTTATGAGGTTACGTATACGCCACCCTATCCCACCGTGTCGCCGTCACCGTTACTGCACACTGATGCTCGTTTAAGGTCTCAGCTTTTTAGTTAAACTTGCAATTGCTCGACAAATTTCAACGCATATCTCAGGATGAAATATTTATGCTTCATTTGTCCTTCAAAAGCGCCTGAGACCCCCGAGGGCTGAGGGGTGCTTCATATAGTAGCAATTGCTACCAAGAAATTCTTCAACAACCAACCAAACTATATGATGATGAAGCAGTGTGTAGGGTCTAGTTTATAACGTTTATAACGTTACGACTGCTATTCTTGGTGTAATTCAGCATCTATAGTGATGGAAGTCGACAGTTATGTGCTCAGAATTTTATGGAATGTCGCACTTAGTGAAATTTGTTTGTCTTGCTACGTAATAACCCAACGGCAGTGTTGGTCTTTGGTACAAGCAAACTTTTAGTGTTGGAATTCTTGTAAACATTGTCATTCCATATAACCAAGTTATTTTAGCACCCTCAGCCTTCCAAGTAAAAGTATAAGGCATGGGGTTGGAATTTCATTTTATTTCATCAGTTTTTGTCGGACAAGCGATAACTTACTCATAGTAGTGATGGCGCATAGTGTGTGTATAAGTGACTTCTCTAATGAGTGTCTTTTTGCCATCAGAAGTCATGATTTAAGTTTACCGCCTTTGGGGAGGGTGTGATGTCTGATGGTTGTTTGTGAATTGTGATCAAAGGAAAACATTTGAATGAACATTGTGTTAATTCATTGGTCTACAATTATTATTATAGACTTACAGAGCAGCAGTTGTGGATAGTTTGGGTTGGGACATTTATAATAATGAGCTCGAGGAAAGTTTTAATAAGACAACAACTGAAATCTGTCTTGTTAAGTGTATATTCTTTGAGTCGTTAATAAAACTTGTTTGTTTTTGTTTTAGAAAGGAAAATAGAACCTCATCAAACTTCTATGGATACAAAAATAGTTGTCTGCGTTTTCATAGAAGTTTGAAGTAGTTTAATGAAGTAAGGCTTACTAGGAGGGCGAGTATCTTTGTAGATATTTCCGCTGATTTAACTACGTGGTTTTAGAGATAACAATTAATGCAAACAATTCTATACATGTGTCTCTTATTAACTTAACGGATGTCCGGATTTTTGGTCTACAACATGGAGATGGACTCTTGTTATAAAGAGTTTTAAGTATTTCCTCCCTTTTGTTTGATGTTTTTGATTAAAGAGGCTGGGTGCAATCAACACTGGTAATTATTCAATAGTCCCCTTGTCAATAGCTTCATAATTTTTTTTTGGTAGAAAATTAAACGCTCTACAAGTAAGGCTGGCCACGATACTAAATCATATGATACTTTTGCAAGTATCGGCTTGGTGTTGACAAAATTGAAAAATTTCGGTATCGTCTCAGTATCGGTCTCGACTGGTTTCAGTCTGGTATGAGTAAGAAAACCAAAATAAAATGCCCGACTTGGATATATGTTCTTGATCCAGTATTTGAACTCACTTGGTATTTTTAAAATTTAGGGCAAATATCATTATTATAGAAGACATTTTTCTTACTGAAGTTTTTTTTGTTTTGTTGACTTGACAATTATTAAAGGTTTGTTTCACAATTTCTAAGTGAAGTTCCGATTAGGAATTTGACACAAAAATTTTGACGAGGGTCATAAGTTTACAGGAAAACAATGCACACAAATATATTATGTAGCTATTTCACTAAAGTCACTTTCAGAGAAAGCTAATGTAAGTCAAATGGGCGTGGCAGTAGGCAGTAGTAATTAAAGGCTGTTTTTGAAAACGTCAAATCGAAGTCAATTTGATCGTCAAATGATCGTCAGTTTTTGATGCAGATACTGCGATCGTCAAATATGCAATTGTCCTGCTAGCAAAAAATTGGTTTGATCAACGTCAATTAATTGACTTTCAAATGAATTTGATGTTTACGAACACGCTCTCTGATTTTTCAATATTTTGTTCGTGAACCCGATTTTTTTTACTGCACAGCTACACTGCAGTTGATATTTCCGAACATGTGACTGCATTATAAAACACACTGCTTGTGAAGCAAAATTTCTATTAGTGTTTTCGAACAGAAAACTTTGGCAGTTTGCGCTTAAGAACATTTTGCAATTGCATTTTTGACGCAGATGACGTTTTCGAAAATGACCAAAATTATTGCCTAAAACTTCTCTCTGCTTAAGAGAAAAGCTCTGAAAATGTCATCTAAGCCATTGGAGCTTTTTCCGAGAAACCAATAACAAAAATTTGTTTTGTCTGTAGTAAATTAATAATAATATTCAAAATTTTTTATATTTTCTGCCGATACCAAATGATATTACCGAGAGTATCGGTAAATTTCGGTAAAAAAAAACGGTATTGTCTCGGTATCGTTTCGGTATTGTTTCGATTTCCGATACCGATACCCAACGATACCGAGACTTTTCTGGTATCGTTGACAGCTCTATCTGCCGGGAAGGTCTCAACATGTTTTACCATCTTATCGCTATCGTCTTTTTGTGTGTGTCATAAGCGTTCGACAATGTGTGGCATAAGTGCCTCAAATTTAAATTATGACAAGTTCTTCCTGAAGGACTCTTTAACGTTCTAGTTAAATATCTAGATAACAGACTTTTTCGTGTAAGACACGGAAATAAATATTCTAATCTCAAAGAAATAGTGGCTGGGCTACCAAAAGGAAGTGTTTGAGGTCCACTTCGGTACTCTTTATTTACACGCGATATACCTCAAACATACTCATACAGCAATAATAGCAGTAGCGAAGCGGTTTTTTCACTATGGCCATTTAAAAAATAACCTTGTTAGATTTCTTTAGTCTCGAATAACTCAAGAACAAATCATGCTACGGATATCAGGTTAAATTTATTACACGCATATTAACGTGATAAAAAATTGGTAATTTAAAAACATATTAACTTGTAGTTTTTTTTTATAAAAAAACAGTTGTTGAAAATTTTGGAAAAAGTGGTTTTTCTTGAATATCTCATGAACAAACAATGATATTGGCTTTAAGATAGTTTTATTGTATTCATTAATCTTCACTTGATTGCATATTAAACACCTAAGAACTTTTTTGAAAATCTTAAATTGGCGATATTTTAAGAATAAAATAGCAACGGGGTTCTAGGTTCGGAGGGTACCAATGGGAAGTTACCTGTGTGTGTCGCACCCAGTCTCTTCTTTTTTAAAATTTATTTTCAGGACTTTACGTAATTGAATATCACTTTGATTTTCAGTACTCAAGTTTTGGAGTTATTAGTCTAGTTTACAGTTTCCGTGAGCAAACAAAATTTATGTCGTATGCCAAAAACTATTGAGGTGACAAAAAAATTTATGTTTTTGCATGATTGGTTTACAGTTTTACGCAAAAAAAAACTAGTGCTGTCATGGAATGTCATGCAAAACAATAGACCGGCAGTTGTTTTGCATACAAAAGGAAATTTGATGAATAAAATATACTTTTTTGATGGTTGGTTTACACTTAAAAAAAAAAAATATATTCACCTCAAGGCATTATTTGCATGCAAATGGTTTTTGCCTCAAAAAATAATTTATTTTCCGTTTTTAAGCCTAAAGTTTATTCATAAAGGATAAATTAATGAAAATGTTTGCCTTAGTCTAGGCCACCCATTGGCTTAGACTAAGGCAAACATTTTTTTTCGTTGAATACTATAAAATATGGTGCACAGAATATGCGGAAAAATGTTATTAATATTTTGATTTTTTTGTCGAATGGGAACTGTTAACTATGATATCGCAAATCAATATTTTAAAATTTCTTTTGGAGTAAATTACGCCAAAAAAGTTGTATTTTGCTATGAAAAGTACAAAAAGTTATTTTCCCGTGGGTAGGTGCAAAACCTGCTATTCAGGCTCTATGAGGACCGAAAAACGCGTGCTCATAGAAGTGTGAGATTCTTACTACACTAAAACCACCTCCACTTCCCGATTGCAACTAAGTTGAAACTTATCTAGCAATTTATTTTTAACGAAGTTAAGTAACGTGTTGCAAGTTACTTTCCGGTGAAAGTTCCTGCTTAATCCGCGATTTTAAAGCGGTTTTCTGTTCACCGCACCAAGTCGGAAGGTTTTGTTCTTCGCAGACGGCGTACTAAATTCGACTCGTCAAGAATGTCAATAATCGTTGAATTAGCGTGTTCTAATAGTCGATTTTTATGTTTTCGCGCGAAATATTTTATTTCGTCCCGGACCGGAGGAATACTGAGATCCCTGTGAAGATCTTCGTTTCTTATATACCACGGAGCATTTACAAATGACCTAAGCAATTTATTTTCAAACGTTTGTAAGTTATTTAAGTTTGTATCGCAGGTACAACCCCAAAGTTGTATACCATAAGTCCAAACAGGTTTAAGAACCTGTCGGTATAAAATCAATTTATTTTCAATGCTAAGCATTGAATATTTACCGAGTAACCAGTTCATATCTCTTAATTTACTTTTTAGTTCTTCGCATTTCTTTTTCACGTGCGGCTTCCATTTTAATTTCGCGTCTAGAGTTATTCCCTCATTTGCAAATGGAACACGAGCGGTATTAAGAAAGACGGGTAATCTATTTATTTTTTTATACGTAAAGTCCACGTGGACTGACTTTTGTTCATTGAGCGCTATTCGCCATGTTTTCGTCCACTCATTAACATTACTAAGAGCATTTTGTAATTTAATTGTAGCTTCGCTAATCGTTTTGCCTACTGCTAGTATTGCAGTATAATCAACAAACGTGGCTACAATAGTGTCATCTGTTTGAGGTATATCGCGTGTAAATGAAAGGTACAGAACTGGACCTAATACACTTCCTTGTGGTACCCCAGCCACTATTTCTTTGAAATCAGAATAGTCATTTCCGTGTCTAACACGAAAAAGTCTTTCATTTAGATATCCGTTTAGAATGTTGTAAAGTCCTTCAGGCAGAGCTTGTCTTAATTTCGTGCCACACCATGTCAAACGCCTGCGACCGTTGAGAAGATTTTCTTTTCTTCAAGAGCTCTCTCAATTACGTCAGTAATTCTATGCACTTGATCAATTGTCGAATGCTTGCTTCTAAATCCGAACTGATGTTCAGGTATTAATTGTTTCTCTTCTATTATCGGTTGCAGGCGCAGGAGTAGTATTCTTTCAAAAACTTTTGATATAATAGGAAGAAGCGAAATCGGCCTGTAAGCCCGTGAAATTGTTTGCCAGGTTTTAATACCATTATGACTTGCGCAACTTTCCATTGGCTCGGAACATATTCTAACCTTAGAGCGGCATTTATTATGTAAAGGAGGTTAATAAACCCTTAACGAGGGAGCATTTTTAAAATTTCTGCCGTAATTAAGTCATATTCTGGAGCTTTATTGGGCTTAAGCTTCTTTATTTTTCTTTTTAATTCGGCAAGTGTAGCATTTCTTGTTATGTAGCTTTCATTTGAGGTAAAATTCGTATTAATATTTTTGTTGAGTTCTTGCCCATCAAACGGCTTAAATGTTTCCTCTAAGTAATCGGCGAATACCATCGCTTTTTCTTTGTCATTTTTAGCCCATTCAGTTTGGCTATTCTTAAACGGGGGCATTGGAAACTTTGGTTTTTTCGTTGTTTTGTATAGCTTACTAAAGTGAGTTGTTGGATTCTTTCCCCGCTGTCAAGCTTTCAAGGTAATTTTCAACTTCAAGGTTTGTGAAATCTGATATCGCCATTTTTAGCATATATTACTCAAGTGATTTAAATGAGCTTTGTGTTGAGGAGCACGGGTTTGCTGCCATTTTGTACGTCCTTTTCGTTGCTCTTTCACTAAATCTTTTATTTCTTGCGGATATTTTATATCTTTAAGGCGAGGCATTAGTCTTTGATAAGGTGTGTTATCCGAAGCTGCTTTTTGTATTATATGAACAAAGGTATCTACTGCGTCTTCAAGCTCAAGAGGCGTTTGTAATGATACCCTTAACTCAAGGTTGTCCTCGATATCTTTTTTAAAAAAATTGGAGTAAATTACGTCAAAAAAGTTGTATTTTGCTATGAAAAGTACAAGCTTGAATCATGGGTTTTTTAAGTGGAAATCACGAAGAAACAAAACTTGCCAGTTTTTGTATTAATTTGGGATCAAAATACCATGATTTACGAATAAAAAATGATTCGAAAATTGCAACTCAATTACTGTGTCAAGTTGAATTTTTTCCTACCATGCACCTTAGTGCTTTAAACATTTAGGTAAAATAATATAAAAAATCCAACTTGTGGTTATTTTTTGTGATCATAAATCCTAGTTTCATTACAAAATGTGAAATGTCGTTATGCAAAAAGAATCATGGAATAACTACATCCACCAAACCCATGCATCGAGGTGTTGAAAAATCTTCCAATGTATCTGTTCCGAAAGACATTACTTCTGCTCAATAATTCACTTAATTGACTCTCAGAACAAACAGTATCTAAATATTTAATTTTAACTTATTTAAACTTAAATAGATTTAACTAAACTAATTTAACTTGAACATCCCACACGGATTCTTATAAACTAAAAATATATCTCCTCATCCATCACAAATAAAAGAGCATACAAGTTTCGAGTAGAAGCTATAAGGACTTCGTTGAAAGTAATACAGGACTATACTATGCCAAGCGCTATACCTACTCCCATATGTCCAATGAATGTCATCAATTTATTCTAACTTCCTAGATTATAATAAAGAGAAAACAATATAAAAGCAAACAAAAATAAAAGCAAACAGCACCCAAAAACAAATGTGTCATGATAAACTTCCCAATAATTCCAATACACATTATTTGCTTCTTAATTTTAAAAGTTTTCATTCCTATATTTCGACCGAAATCAGAGAAAACTTCAAAATATTGCCCCAAAAGGTTGGCCATTTACTGCAAGTGATTTATCTATTTGAAATTTTCCAAAATTCTACAAGAAGCCAAAACACAAAAAAAAGTTAAAAGTTTTGGAGCATCAATAGAGGAAGGAGAACCAGCTGCCGGAAGCAAAAGGCTTAATAGAAATACCAATTCCAGTCTTAACGTCTGACCTCTCTCTAATAGGAAAAGCACCAGTTTTGTTCTACCTATCTACATGTAGATGCTTATAGGTTTAAGTTCAACCCTGATGGCATTGTTGAAATCCCACCCCCACCCCATCCACACAAACAACTAAAACTTTTCCAATTTGGCAATAATAACAGAACAAATATTTTCACACTATAGACAAAATGGCAATTGTCAAACAAAACATAATGTATCGAATTGCAAGCATCCCGGTGCCGGGGCACCCCCTTTTGCAATTTAAGCCCCGGACACTGCGAACGCAGAAACCTCCAACAACAACAACAACCTATACGTTACTGCATCATCTGCGGTACATTGGCCACCACGTCAGCAATTCAACATCCAATTCTCGCACCGAAATCAATTATGTTCCGTCATAAAACACAGCACACAACAAAATCATCATAAACTTTGCGATGCCAGTTGTCACCGCGAGCCTTGTTGTCTGGGCGTGTCACCTCCCCCCGATGACATTAGGAGGGCAGGGGGGTGCAGCGCAGTAGCTCAATGCAAATGCCAAGTCCAATGGGTCCCACGTTTAGAGATCCATCTGTATAGAGTTCCTTCTGCATCACTTGCACGCCAAAACCGCAACGAAAATTTCATTTTTATTGGTTCACTCCAACCTCATAAATAAGTCCTCTTCGCAGGATAGAATTTAAAATACTCGCCATCCCTCGCATCCTTTATGAAATACAAAAACGATGCGGTGCGGTGCGGTGGCACATCGGAGGAACACGGGCGCATTATAGTGTTACATCTGATGAAACTTTCGCTAAACTAGTGGCCAAGCTTATTGGTGCAGGGCAAAAGGCGCGCGACGGAAGGACGACCGAGACTTGGTTGTTGGTTGGAGGAAGCGCCTCAATGGACCAACAACTAGATGCAGTTTACACACAGAATGTGGCACGCGCAGCACTGCAGCGCGCACACATTATCCTTCCCTCTTTGCGACATTAAAAACTGGAGCGATAGTGTTGCAATTGTGTTTAACCGACTTCAAGTCCTGGCAATAAATTATACAACATTTTTTGAAACAAAGCCGTAGAAATGGGTTCACGTTTTGTTTGTTGGGCAAACGATATAAAATGAGTACAAACAAAAAAACAAAACAAACCGCGTCGCGTTCCTTGAACGCTATGGTGCATGTAATTGGACATCTGTAAAAGTTGAAACCAGAGATAACACGGTTTACGGAATGAATTATAAACACAAAATATGTATATGCATGTATTTGTGCTGTGAATTTAAATAGAAGAGATTGATGGTGTAGTCATTTTTTTGAAAGCGTTGCGTTGGTGTTTGCGTCAGCTATAAGAAAAGGATTAGAAAAAAAAGTTTTTTTTTTTTATTTTCTATGCTGCTTTTCATTTGCTGCACTAACCTATGTCGTTAATGAATATAATATTATGTTAAATTAATTTAGAAAAAAACTTTTTTTTATAAAATATGGTGCGGTGGGAGTATAAAAAATGTCTCTTATTGAATTCCCTTCAAGATAGATATAATATTCGTGGGACGAAATATAGAAAGTCTGATTACCACATAACCATTTTAAAAAACGTCAATTTTGTATAGTACCTTTAGATATATTCGAGACCTTGGATCAATGTGGTCGTGATCCAATTGTTTCATTGGCAATATTTTTGAGGCTATGTCGTGTCCAGGTTTTTTCTTCATTTTTTCCATTTCGGAGTCGTCTTAAAAATCTCTTAAATTGTTCTTACCATGTGTATTTTAGAGCAACAGTTTACCAATATTTTGGTACTCATGTGATTGAAGATGGTGCTTCAATCCATCCAAAGGCCAAACTAATGCCGGATTTACATGAGTGACAAATTGTCATAATTTCTTCCATTTTCACGCCATAATATTCGTCATAAAATAAATGACAGAGTTAACTGGCATTAAATATTGTCATTAAAATGAAGCCATGTAAATGCACAGTGGCACCATTTTGAAAATAATCACAGTACACTGTAAAGAATGAACTTCCGCATTCTTTGCCAGTAAACGCCATTATTTTCAATGTCACTGATGATTTGATTTTACCATTATTTTGCCACTTTAATAATGGTAATTTGTCACTCGTATAAATTCGGCATAACAACTCTGGAATATCAACTGCGAATAGTTGGTAACTGACGACCAATTCCATTGATATGTTATGTGTTTTTGGAAAGCTGAACACGCCCAGGTTGTTATACCTAGTCATGTCATAAATACTGATACAAGTCTAAACGCATCCATATATAATAAACTATTTGTTGCACATTTTTTATGTTTGCCGTTATTTAACCTGTTACATTTATGCTTCGTTGCCGCGTGAAAGTTTTTTGTTTCCAGTCATTAATAGTCATGGAGTGGGGTGACATCGAAATGACAGAAATGAAGTGACATCGTATTGTTGTAATTGGGATTTTCAGGTGTAATATGGAAAAAGGTGATATCTTTCGAATCACGGGTTGTTTTGTTTATCGTAAGGTAAAATTATTCGAGGATACTTGTGGAGTAAGTGACCGCAAAAGATCAGGCCGTCCACGAACTGTGAGGACTCCGCGATCCATCAAAGCCGTGCAGGCTCGAATCAGAAGAAAACTATTAAGGAAACAGAAAATCTTGTTGCGAGAAATGAGTAATGTTGGCGGATACATGAGGGTCATGACCCCCCCCCCTGGGACTTTTCCCAGATATAAAAATATTAGACAAATGAATTTAATCATAAACAAAAAAATGTCACTGCTCAAAGGGTACTTCAAGAGTTAAAAAATAGAAAAAAATACATATCGTCAGTTTTCTGTCAAAACATAGTAAAGTCAAATAGAAAATTTGCCGTACAAACAATTCTTCAGCCAGAAAACAAGAACAGTTTTCATTTCAAGAATAATACAGAATTTAACTTTTCGTTTACTACAGTTTTACCGTAAAAATAATTTTGAAATTGATTTGATGATTTTGTGAATACTTCTGACACAATAAACCGAATCAGATTATAAATCCCATTGCATCTCATATATGTTCTTCGAAAGGTTACTAAGTAGTCACAAAAGATCAGGTAGTAATAGTTGATAATTTGGCACACATAAAATTTTCAAAAATTTATGATGAATCCTGAAAAAACTTTGAAAATTCATTTAAAAAAATGTATGTCACCAATGAATCTATAAGGTCTAGGTCAAAGTTTTTTCATGATTCAGCATAATTTTTTGAAAATTTTACGTCTGCCAAATTATTTACTGTTACTACCTGACCTTTTATGACTACTTAGTAACCTTTCGAAAAGCACACATATGGGATGCCATATACATAATTACAATTTAGTGACCTTTAAAATGGCATATTTGTTTCTAAAGATATCCTAAATGAGGTACCTACAAATTTTGTTCACTGACCTGGAATGACTTTAAAAAAAAAACTTTAAAATCTCATTAAAAGAAATCCATTACCAATTATTGTAGCTAGTTGACCTTTTATAAGCGGCCTTTTGAATTGGGTACAACTTACAAAACCATGCAAATGAAAAACTCGCATTCGTGATCTCGCAAATAAAAATCCCCTTAATAATGTGGCCACTCAATTTTGAGTAGGTATTTGAGATTTTAATTTTCGAGGTTTTGGTTAATATTTGCAAAATTGTAGGGTGAAATTTGGAAATTGCGATGTTATATTATTACTTATTTGTGAGATATCATTTTTTAAGATCTAAAAAATAATGCAGTTTCGATACTTTAGATTTTGGTTCCCTCCTAACTTCCCGGGGATGAAATGCGAAAAATCGGGCGGTACTTGGAAAAACTTTTACAAATAATTTAAAATTTTCTTAATCCAACTCAACAAATTTATTTATTAGATGCTTCTAGTTACCAGGCAAAATAGATTTTGTAGAGTAAATACGAACTTATTGTGAAAGAGTTGAGATTTTAAGGGCAAAAATAAACTTTTCCTAAGCAATATTTTTAGTACCTCATGGTATAATGGTTTGTGCGTTGGACTGGTCATACCGAAGGTCTGGCTTCAATTCATTAATTAATTTATTTATTTTTCAAAAAATATTTGCAATGAAAATTAAATGCACGACTGTATTGCATTTACTTGCTCTGATGTTCAAGTTGCTTAGAATTAAGAACTTTTAAAATATGTCAGTATTACATATACATAAACAAAAAAAAAATGTTTAAAACAAAGGCATTTAAATTGTTTTTTTTAATTGTTTAATCAACTTGTCAAATAGCTTAAGGCTTAAAACCCCAGTATGCCATAATAGCTTTTTCTTAACGGTTGTATAGCAAGTACCGTTATTTTTGGAGCTAAAAAAAATATCGATGCTTTAGGCTGTTGGTCAAGGAATATCAAAGAATGGACAGACAGACAACCAGAAAGAATTGTGCCACCCACTTTTTTGTGTTGTTTCATCGTAATGTCATGTTTTATTATTATATCGAAAACTTGTATCTGCACGGATACAAAATTTGCCTTATGTCGTAAGTAAAAATTAGTTTGGGATGTAATACTTTATGGATATTTTAAATAACGTGATCCCCCCCAGGGGCAAAGTCTGGATCCGCCCTTGCAGGAACGTAAACAAAAATCAAAAGCTCATCTTAGACGGTACGCGAAGAATGCTCACTGACAGATTCTGTTCACTGATGAACAAATTTTCACCGTCAAAGAATCATTCAATAAACAGAATGATCGAGTTTATGCTCGGACATCAAGAGGAACGTCTGAACTCATTCCAAGGGTCGAAAGAGGCAACCATCCCGCAAATGTAATGGTATGTTGGGCAGTGAGTTATCATCTTGTTATCGACCTTCATTTTTGTGAAAAGGGAGTGAAAATATCGGCAAAAGTTTTTTAAACAAAAGTTTTGGAGGATGTCATAAAGCCTCTCAACCAAACAATGTTCGAAAACAAGCATTGGACATTCCAACAAAAGTCTGCTCCTGCTCACAAGGCTAAAACCACTCAAGAGTGGCTCAAATTTACCGGACTTCATATCACCGGGAGATTGGCCGGCTGGAAGTCCAGACCTTAATCCTTTGGATTATAAGCTGTGGTCCGTTTTAGAGGGAATAGCCTGCTCTACTCGACAGCCAAATATTGAGTCGTAAAAGCGATTCCTTGTTCGTGCAGTGAACAATTTTCCAATGGATCAGGTGCGTGCTGCGATCGACATTTGGCCGGGGCGTCTCAGGTCGTGCAGTATGGCAAATGGCGGCTATTTTGAGTAATGTCTACTATGAAATGTAGCTAACGAAATCCCTAATAAATAATACAAAAAAGTTATTAAAAATACCAGTGCATTTATAATTTGGCATTCATTTTCGTTGTATCAGTATTTATGACTAGACTAGGTAGACTATAGACAATAGCTAATTTTGTCGTTCACTCAAATTCAAAGTTAATCAAAAATCGCGATGTTAACCGCAAGCTTCGCAATACTGGCTTTTGGCCTTGAAGGTTGCAAATATGCGACTTTTTTGTTGTATATATTTGGCAAATGTCAGCACAAAATTAGCTCAAAACAGCACATTATTCATTTTTAAGAAAGATCAAAAATTTGATTTGAAAATATAAATAAATTTGGTAGCGCAACAGCTCGTAGAGAACCAGGGCCTGGTAACATACAATTCTCAATTATACCTGTGTGGGTGTTGTTGACAGGAAGGGAGGGGACTTGCAATTTTTTGCCAAGTCCAATCGGATGAGAAGCACTTTTTCATGAAAAGTATGCTTTTGGAGGATTTTCAGTTCCTCAGTTCCTCGCAAGGGGCAGTACCTGGAAAGAAAACATTTTTAAGTGGTAGTGGCTGGGAATCGAACCCAGACCTTAAGCATATGACAGTCCTATGCACTAACCGTTATGCCATGAGATTTCTTTTTTTTAATATTCACGGCACCTTGCAGCACAAGTTGGGCACAATACAGACACTTTGAATTCGTAGCAAGCACATGTGAGGTATGCGGTGCATTTTTTCAAGTTATAAATAATTTTTGTGTTATTGTTAAGGGCTTCACTCGCCCAATTAAAAATTAATTAATAAACAACAGATACTCTTAAAAGACATTAACAGTGGACAAAAATAGCAAAACCAAATAATCATAGTGCCCCAGAACAAATTCTGGGGAATTCACGTCACATGAAAGTTGACTAAAATCATGTCATTTATCCAACAAAATGGCCTTGGCCAACAAAATCAACAAAGTGAAAAACAATTGAGTAAAAATCTCACAGCAACCAATATGGAAATTGACAGTAAACAACCAGATGATGATTGGCATATTGTTATACAGTGGAACTTCCATATGTCGAAATCACAAAACAGAAAGAAAAATTTGAGTTATAGAAACTTCGATTTAAAGAAATGAGACAAAATTTTTAGTGTAACTGTTTTTTTATTCAGAAGTTTAAAAAATAAGTGAACTTGTAATTTATCATTTTCTCTCATTCCAATTGTAGTTTTTTTTTTAGGGTTTTTTAAAGTTATCCCGAAGCTGGGAGGTTTTCATTCCTGGCTCCCGTAAACTATTTGCAGGCAGCCTTGCGAACACTTTCACTTTCAAGAGGTTCTTTTCTTATTTCGAACTTTTCATTTCGTGAAGTTTGATTTTTTTTATTTTCCCTGTTCTTCAGTTTGAAAAGTGATTTTTTTTGGTTAACCAAACTTTTTTGTCAGTTTTTTTTTTTTTTTTTGAACACCACTCCCAGCTTCATTGATGACCTTAATTTTTTTTTTCGAAAATAAAATTTGTTTAATTTTTCTTCCTTACTTTCTTCGTAAATTCTTTCTTCCCCTACTAGGTTATTTGAATCTGCTCATACAAACTTTTTAACTCGTTCAAAACCAAAACATACAAACTTTAAACTTAGCCATCTCTCTTCCCAAAAAAACTTTCGAAATTTATCACAGAATAGGCATACTTAAGTACTCTTAAAAAAATTGAAGCAAAAGGGGTGTCCCAATCTAGAACACAGAGTTAAGAGTGTATCTGCCGAACAAACGTCCGAAATAATCATTGCAGACTTAGTAATTAAAAAAAGAAATCGGCATCAAACGCAAGCTAAAAACTACAAAAAATAGAGAAATTCGAGTTTCAGAAGTTTGAATTATGGAGGGCAAAAATCATGAAAATAAGGTTAAAAAGCCAGAGCTCTAAATAAAACTTTGAGTTACAGAGAAATTTGACTTAAAGAAGTTCTATATAGGGAAGTTCGACTGTATCTAATCTAAAGATAGCAGCAAACAATTTTGCAAATAAAAAAAGAAGACGAAATGATGCAGAAGCAAACAAAAATGTCTCTCCGACCATTGGAATTGTGTAGAGGACAGTCTTCTAAGATTTCATTGGATACCCCAATTATATAACCTGCTTTTACTTGCTGGTACACACTAGGCCAAAAATGTAATCTAAAAAGTGCAGATAAGGCTTGTCCGACCAGTGGCTTTGTAAATGTTTTCAATAAAGCTATCCTTTTTTGCATGACCGCGATTAGATAGTTAGACTTACGGTCGGCTCCCAGACTATAAATACCATATTAAATAATGTTATTTCTCTCTTAAGATATTTGATATTAAACTTCATGAACTTACAACTTGGAATATATTTCAGATCTCATGATCTCATTACTTTTTTGGGCTGACTTTTTACGCACAAGTTTCTTGTACAAATGAGAGCTTGGCTCTTTTTTAACATTTGTTTTGGTGGCACTCCTTTTTGCAAAGATTTTGTTTTGCCTGGTGAAAATCAAGCCCTACCGGCTACAAAAAGTCTCATAATTATAGAACAGCCAAAATATATATAGCTATTCTGAGAAAAAGTTAGTGGATGCCACACCCCCTAAATGGAAAATCTAATTTTTTTTATTTTTCTCCTTGTATATGCTCTTCCAGTTCTACGGTTCTACCAATTTTCATCGTTCTACAACAACCCAGATGTGCACTATGTAATTGATGACAATTTTTAAAAAGTGGGTATATGCCACGCCTCTTAAGCTAAAAATTATAAACTTTGACTTTTATCTTTCTAGCCATGTCAAACCCTACCGCTCTACCAATTTTCGTTCTACAACAATCGGAAGTGTTTTATATACCACGCCCCCTGAATAAAAAATAAGCAGAACTTTGGAATTATCTTTTTGTATACACCAGAATACTTACCGTCTATACGGTACCGGGAAGCTCCATAATTTTGATGATCTGAGTTGTCGAATTTTTATCTCTTCGGCGGCGCCTTGGAGCATAAATTGGGTTTAATACGGCACAGTCTTTTTTGTTTGAAATCCAAAATGGCAGCGCTAACTCCACGATAAAAAAATGGATAGTCTCTGAAAACAATACCCTTATTATCATTCTTTTTTAAAAATGGCGCATAATAGCACAAGTTGGTAACATTACAGAACGACCTTTTACGAAAATTGAAAATGGCGGTGATAAATTCACGCACAAAGTGCGTTGCATAAAACACTATTTTATATCCGTCGCGATACAAGAAGTAAGACAAACGATCAACCGGGGCAAAATTTTGTTTTTGGGACCCCTCTTGTTTTTGAGATATATGAAAAAAAGGGTTGATTTGGTTTTTTTTTTTTTTGTAACGGGGAGAATTGAACTAGATATTTAATGAATGCGCGCTTTATTTGTACACGATTGTACCTATTCATTCAGTTACTTTTATATTTTTACATGTTAGATTAGAGATTACACAAAAAACAATGTTTAACAAAGACGATAAATATTACATTCATTAAGTTCCGCAATCTTTTCAATTTTATATTGAGAGGAAAGCCCTATTCGAAAAATTTTAGAGACAAAAATAGTTCCAAATTAAAGGATGTTGCACAAAAATGATAAGGGTAATTGCGGAGAGATGACGCAGTTTTTCAAAATTTAATATAAGCATTTTATTAAAGTTAAATAGACTTAAGTTTTTAAACAAAAATAATCACGCATTTATATTCTAGCGTGAAAAAATAATTAACCAAGCAACCAACAAGCAGTTTTTGTACAAATTTACCAAAATATAAAAAAATATTAAGTTTGCAATTCCTCCCTGCATGTGTCGGAGATGTGCTGCTCAGTATAAACGAATATAATTTTAATTTGTAACTAAATGTGGAACATGTTGTCTGCATTCTTCATCACATCCACAATTTGTAAAGATGGCGTGATCGAGTTATCTGTAGCATACAATTTTCATGGTGCCATTTGCTACATTTTCTACACTGAACCGAATTCAGCATGATTATAAGAATCTGAGCCTGTTAGTCTTGATGACATATTTTTATGGCATAACGAAGCTTAATATTATTTCTTAAGCACCAAAATTACCAAAAGTCAAAGTGTGACATGTATCCCTGTAGTGAGGGAGAGATGCGGCACTACTTAAAGACATTAGAAAAACAACAACAAAACAAAAATCATACCAATCGCTTCTCATACCACCTTAAACAGCCTGATTCTCCCCCTTGTGAGAAGTCACAAGTCACAAGAAGCTCTTGTGACTACTCCTTGTGAGTATTATTGTGATTCGATAACATTTGGGTATTCTCCCCCTAATCGTCACAAGAATACTCACAACGAAACTCACCACAGCATTTGATTCTAACAAATTGTGATTTTAGGGGGAGAATACGAAAGAGTCACAAAATGAAATTCACCACTATTTGTGACTTGTGAGGTATCAGTGACGATGGAGGAGAATAGGGCCATTAAACCTTACAAAATACTTACCCCTGAAAAAACACGATAAAACTTTTTACTGCATCGTCAAATTGCAACTGACTAAAAAATTTTTTTAGTCAGAAGGAGAGCGTAAAACAAAACAAAGAGGAAAAACTCCAGTTACATATTCGAAGTAACCAACTTTTGTACCTGCGTAATGTTTGAGTATCTAACGATCAAAAAACAAAAACAAACATTTTTCGTGGACTACTAGATATATGAATTTGACCGAGTGCGGCATATATCCCGACACGGCATCTCTCCCGCAATTACCCTAAATAAAAATTATTCTTTATGAAAATATTTCTTCCTTTTAATTTGTTTTTAAAAAATTGCTTAAACTTGGGACAACGTGAAAGGGTTTTTTTTATGGAATTATGTTCGGTTGGCCCATAATCTTGTTTAAAACCAAAAATGGTACCTACTTAATAAGCTCACCCATGCGTTTCTGGGAGAATGGGCACTTTTCAATATGTTTGGTGAAACTATTTGTTTAAAATTAAATTTCCTATCGAAATGGATTTAAAAAATTTTATAAAAAAAAAAGTTAAAGCAGGAAAAGTTAACTAAAAACAACAAATAAGTTTTCTTAATTAAGCTTGAAAATAAAGTGGCAAACATTATTTTAGCTGTAGTTCCGTAACGATTTTGGCTAAAGTTTGGAGCAAATTTTGTAGGACAGCAAAATTTAAGAGTGATGATCCAAACATTTTGTTTATAATGTGTTTCTTTCAAGTTGCTGAAGCACCCATTTACAGTCACACTATTTTTGCGCGATATATAGGTACTATAAGGCAAGTTATGCATTCTTAAAAAAAAATTGAACTCAAGATTTTGATTAGAGTTGTCATTGGAAAGAAAAAGGTTGGTCTCACAATTATTCTGTCTGTCTGTCTGTTTGTGTGTTCGGCTTCAGCCTAAGAGGCTGGATAGATTTTTTAAAACTTTATACATACTGATTTTTGATGATTCTGCACAAATATTTTTTTTTTTTAAACTAAAGTGTTATTAACTACCTGGCAATCTTTTTTTTTTCAAATTTTACGAAATCTTATTTTTCTCAAAAACGGCTGCATAACTTTTCCTAGAAAAAATTCAATAGATCACTTTTGGTAAAAGCTACCATTGAATGGATTAATGGTAGCTCCCAGGGCACCACTTCACTGTGAAGTTAACAGTGCAAATTAAATTTTTCAATTGTTTGTGTCACATTTGAACTTCAAAATTTAAACTGAGTTTGTTTTTGGAGTACGTACAAAACTGAAAATTGGGGACACAACTGCAATTTCCTAGCTTACTCATTTGCAGAAAAAAGACACGTTCTGCTAACTTTACCGTCAATATAAAAGTACAAAATTGATTTTTTGAATTTTTTTGTCAAATTTGGATTTAAAAAACATGAACTGAGTTTTTCTGAAGTGCATAAAAATTACAAATTTTGAGCCTCGTTGGTAAAGTTCTATCTAACTCAATTACTGAGAAAAACACTGTTCTGCTAACTTCACAGTGAAGTTAGCGGTGTAGTGAAATACACCCACTATTTGGTGAACTGCAAAATCCGGAAGAGAAATGTATACAAAATGAAAAAAAAACAGCAAATTCCTGCCATGGTCCCATTGGTCTAGCTTAAAATTGTTCTGCTAACTTCACAGACGTTAAAATCGCATCGCTTTAGGAAGCCTTTTGAAACTGTCTTAAAATATTTTCGAGCTGCATTACACAGGTCGTAAGAAAAACAAAAACACAAATTTTTTGTACAACACAATTTAGAGTTTGAGCTCTTAAAGTTTTCTAAGCCCTAAAGATGTACCTTAGTAGACGAGTTTAAGAAAAAGGGTGGACATTAATACCTCTAATGGTCAAATTCAATAGGATCCTTTATTAATTTCATAGTTATCAAAGAATATTGATAGAATTCATCTATTAATTCATTTATTCAGGTTCAAACAGTAGCATGCTTTACTAAAAATGTAATCCAAAAAATAATTTTCAAGGCCAAAGTTAACATTTTTCACTTAACGATACAAATCCTCATCTGAATCCCGGTGTATTAATTTTTGAACAAAACTTTAAAATGAAAATATCTTGCGCTTCTCAATTACATTAACCCTTGTTAATTCGCTGAACTAACCTCGTTTGTTTCGCCTAGTAATCTAGGTCTAGGGGCTTGAACAAATTTGCAAGCCCCATTCTCATTTTAGTACGCAACCCCCTTAGAAATACGCTGGCATAAATTGCAAAGCTCCAACTTTTATATTTCGTCCTTCTTTTAGGGTTTTCAATACTTATAGCCACTTCTCTTAGAAATTTTAGAATTTCAAACACTACACTAAACCATAGCAACTTCGAGCTGGTGTATGGGTATAAGTCCTTTTTACTTATCCTTAATTTCCCAATCAGTGTATTTTTTTGTAGGTAGGTATATAGATAATATCACTAATTGGAAAATTCTCAATAGATAGATAGTTATTGTGCCATAGTAAGAATTAATCCTATCCTCTCTGTATCGTAAGACATATAGAAAAAAAGAAGTTCCACAAAGCATTCTCATTAACTGTAATGTTTATGCCTTCATTTTGCTATTATTGTTTCTGACGCCCGCCGGTAAATGTAAGAAAAGGAGATTAATTAGCTTCGCTTAGGATAAATAATTGCCATCCTTCCCAGTGAGACGATGATGGCATAAATGAATCCAACTGCAGCATTGGTTCGTATAGGTAGAGTATATGAAGCTTTTCATCTTTTCTTGTGGCCCATTCCACTTTGTTTAAGCTTGTGTCTGTATGAAGGCTTCGTATAGTCGACCGACGACGCCTGTAAGTCTACCTTTGTACAGTTAACCTTTTTTTGTTGTCCTTTGTTTAATTCGTTTTCAAAATAAAAAAAGGATTAACCTCATTTTCCAACTAGTACTACTTTCAGCACTAGCACTATTCTATGATAACGCTCTTCCCCCCTCCCAAACACCAACTTGTGTACCTACCATCATAAACTTTCATCTACAACACTAACGAGGACGGACATTTTCTGTGAATTGACATCCTTAGCTCAATGCCCTCAACTCCGAGACTATTCCTACACTGAAAATCTAAAGACGATGCTTCCTTCTTCCACAATCATTTTGCTCACAGCCATAGCCATAGCCATTAAAGTTCGGTTCAATTTCAATTTCAATGAATGCATATATAGGGGAGTAGGAGGTGAAGTTGCTTGTGTGGATTTTCTTTAATTAACGTGTAATAAATGCAGTCTCATTTCATATTTACTGCATACTAGCGAATGAATGAAAAACTGAATGAACGAAAAAATATTAAATTGAAATGCTTTCCCCCCTCAAACACACACAACCATCAGGAAACGGGGCAAACAGAGTATACCAGAAACGTGACTAGGAACAGCGGGGGATTTGAAAAAAGGACATCATGACGACGAGCAGCGATGACGATGACGATGACGGTGATGGTGATAGTGATGGAGATGGAGATGGAAATGGTGATGGTAATGGTTGACGGTGGAATGCAATGGATTTCAGGAATAATTGTCCATTCATGGATTCGATTGAAATTTGAAATTGCTGCTCAGTGTAGCGTGCCTTGGTCGAAACCTCACTGGCCAATTTAATTAAACTCTTCAAAATAATCACCGCTGCCACGATTACACCCGCCATCATTTATAATTGAAAACATTAATTCGTATCTAGATAGAATCGGTGCTGGAGTTGAAGTTGCGGCAGCGGCGGTGAATAGTGAAACAGTCGACTCTCAACCGGCCTACCAACACCCGCAAAACTAATTATTATGCTTAGCTGCCAAATAAATTATTGTTATTATTTAACTGGCCCTGATTAATCATTCGGACCCAATCAAGCAATCAAAACCTTCTCCCCTGCCGCATCAGGACGTCTTTGTACATCGATTAAAATGTATTCGATTAAATGCGTCGAATTGGTTGTTGGAAATTATGCGATGGTCGTGTCTGTCGCATCCCTAAGCAGCATCCTAATTTGGGTTCGTGTATAAGAATGGGTACCTAACCTTATTTGCAAACAGGACACAATCCCCATAAATGGGTGCTGCTCCAACAGGGTGTCGGGGTCTTTTGCAAACAAGCCCAAAAGTGGTTGGGCCAGCAAACATTTCGGTCAATCGGTAGACGGGGTTGGGGGTTGAAATGATGAGTGAGGGAGGTTTGGTTCGGTCATTCTGAAAATTCAATTACTGCCGGAATTATTTGGCTGAAAAACATGGATTCGAAATGGTCAACTGTCCAGCGTGTAAACACCTAATAAAAATACAATAAGTCGAAGCGTCGACAGTGTAATTATTTCACAGTTCGTAAACCAAACCTTACACACACACACACACACACACAAATCAAGCATCCTACTATATCCTGCCTGTGACATCTACTTTACAAATACTGTTTCAAAAATTTCACCATAAATGCATCTGTGAAGTGTGAACCAATGCCAATATGGATGTGCCGACATAACAGTGTTATTCATGCGGGATTGAACAGCATCAGGGACCAGAGAGAGAGAGAGAGAGAGTGAGAGAGGATGTGAAGAAGAAAACGAGAACCGTTTTTAACATGCATACAGGACATATGTATTTTCAAAGTTGAAGTTCGTCCGGGAAACATCCGTTCACCATTTATGTTTTTTTTTTTGTATTATTTTTTTTTTTTTTGTGTAATTTCCATTCTGAAGAGGAGAGTAACAGTATAAGCAGAGCAGCGGGAAATAGAGCAATTTCAGTTAAAAGTACAACATGCAAAGAGGACAATTATTATTAAATTCACAGGACATATAAATGGGTAAATTTCGGATCAGATAAAAGATTAAAATATCTTAATTGGATGAGCTTTATTTTAATGATAATTATTCTGTCTTTTCTCATATAAATGCGTAATTGAGAAATTTTACGATATTATAAATTGTTTTTGTTTGTTTATTCATTTTTTTTTTACTTCGTATACCTCGAATTTATGAGCTTATATAGGTACTCGTATAATGTAGATTTTTTGCGTTTGTCATTGTTTTGGAAGGACATTATCTTGTTTTCTCATTATTAAGGCCATAAATATCAATATTTTTCGGAGGTTCATAATATTTACGGGACAGATCCAACAAAAAAACTAAACTGATGTCCATTGGAAACATCAGTGGACCTATACGAAAACCTTGTTAATATGGAAGTTTTTGATAAATTCAATTTGGTTCAATGCTTTAAGACACGTGAAGATCCAGCTCGTGGGTCTTATTAAGCAAGCAAAAAGAGGATTAGACTCGACACCTGTTTTTTCTTTGATTTGAAGTGGCAACAACACCCACGGCAAAAGAGTATCGTAGGAAACTGTCTACTGAATTTTAAGAAAGCAGGCCATCGATGTTAGGAACTTTCAATTGGAATAGCGATGAGGTTGATTCATTTGATGCTGGCTGCGACGATCCAGTAATTGATCCAGAAAAAAAAAAAAAAAACGAACAAGAAGAAAATAGTTATGAAGACATCACTGAAGCTGTGGTTAAAGCAAAGTCGTGACGGTTTTTCTAGAACATTTCCTGGAACCAATGCGATTGAAAATGGTAATCCAGTAGTAGCCATTGTGATTTGCGAACATGTTGGAACATCATCCAGGAACACTCCGAAGTGATGAACCTTTCTCATTTTGAGATGATCAATATCTTCCTTCATTTCGATGATTCTGCTTGTAACTTTGGACAAGCTTCAGCCTTCAACAAATTGGAACTAGATGGGTTGTACCAGATCTTATCGATGATCAGCATTCCATCTAAGAATTTAACAATCGATCAACAGTCAGAAATGTTCCGTGTATCTATCGGGTTTTTCAATAAGAGCGCTACAAAAGTTTTTTTAAATAAAACAAAAAGGGTTTTGGATATCAATGAAATTCTTTATTCCTGTGAAAATACGCTCGATGCCATTATGTATGGAACTCGATTTCTTTTGCATGGCCACCACGGGCACGCTTGCAGAAGTCCAGGCACTGAACCCAATTTTCGACGGTTTTCAAGCATAAATCGGCCGATACTGGATACTGCTGCAATTTCACGTTCGATATTCGTACGAGGTTCATCAATCGTCACTGGCTTGTTGGCATAGACCATTGACTTTACGTAGCCCCACAGGAAATAGTCTAACGGTGTTAAATCGCACGACCGAGGCGGCCAAGCGACTGGACCATTTCGTGAGATAACACGTTCTCCAAACTTGGTTTCCAATAAATTTATTGTGACATTCGCTGTGTGGCTTGTGGCACCGTCTTGTTGGAACCACATATCCTCCAAGTCCATATCATCCAAAAATATTCGGTTTTCATTGATCATCACAGAAGAAGTACGGCCCAATGACGCCGCCGGCCCCTAAACCACACCAAACCGTAATTTTTTCGGGATGCAATGATGACTCATGGAGTACGTGTGCATTGCTACCTGACCAATACCGCATATTTTGTTTATTGACGAAGCCATTCAGTCAGAAATGAGCCTCATCGCTGAAGATGATTTTTCGATGAAAATCCGACTCATTTTCAAGTGATACGACGCTTCTGGTGGTCAAGCGGCTTCAGTTCTTGTGTCAATTTAATCTTGTAAGGATGTAGGCCAAGATCTTTTCGCAAAATTCGCCACAACGACGTTACAGAGATGCCCAACGCTTGAGAACGACGTGTGAGAGACACATTTGATCTTTCTGCAACTGAAGCCTCAGCGGCAGCAATATTCTCGACACCACTACGGGTAGTTCTTTGTCTCATCGGTACGGGAACATTTTGTACTGTGCCTGTGGATTCAAATTTTTCCACTAGACGTTCAATGGTTGATCTGCTAGGACGATTATGACGACCATAAAGTGGACGTAGCACTCTTAACGTTGAGGCCACTGACTCCGAATTTCGGTAGTAAATTTTAATAATTTCGACTCGTTGTTGGCTCGTATATCTTTCCATCATGAAATGGCCAACCTTACTGAAGAGAAATGTCAAAAGAGCGGCAAGATATATCGCGTCGTTTGCTGTCCCTGTCGTTCTACTTTTGTAGCGTCCTTGTTGAAAAACCCTTTATAAATCTCCAATGGGTGCTGGGCAAATTTGGCATTAATTATCATTTGAAGATTACAGCTTCAAATGATGTTTAATGCCAAATTGAAATTGGCTCAAAATTCAAAAGGTTATCGATTACAATTTTCCTTATACACTGGAAGCTGTAACCAAAGTATAGGGCCAAATTACGGCTCAGTAATTTATGACTGAATTATTTAAGTTTACCAGTACCGCTCACGTTTCGAGAAATCTAGTATATCAATATTTGAAATGTTTAGTCGATCATTCGATCGCACTCACTTGGTTACGGAGGTGGTAATTAAGCTCCAGGACTTGGTTACCCTATGATTTTTTGATGTCGTTGATGCTATCATACTTCATAACTAGATGCAATCTTACTATTGAGAACTTCTTCACATCAATGGAATTTTCCATGAGGTTTCTCGATACAAAAACTACCATCCTGGACCAGTGCTGTTGTTTTATAAATAATCAGGGCAATACATTCTAAAAAAATTTGCATAATTTTGGGACAAAAGCAATACGCAATATTTTCGTTTTCTTTGTTAAAGTTTTTGACTTGGTACCTAATGGGCTGTGTGTCCAAAATTGCTTATTTTGGTCAAAACATTTAAACGCATACAGATAGGCACCACTTAAATTTTTGTTCAGCTTGAAGTCTTGAAATGAATTTTCAAAATTATAAAAATGAAAATTTTAAAGAAAATTGTTGTACAGAATGTTTCGGAATCCTTGGTTGATATAAAATTTCGTCAGAAAAAAAGAAATTCCTGAAAAAGAGTTAAAGTTCAACTCTAAAATAGTTCAATTTTGTGGAAAAACTGACACACAGGGACACAGATTGCCGTTGACTTAGTACTTAGTTGATAATTAAAAGTAACATCATTATCTCATGTACTTTAGAGTCAGTATGGGACAGATTTTTCTTGACAAATTCACTAAAACTACTCTTTTAGACAATTGAAAAATGAAAATGGAATGAAAAATATGAAAAAATTCCATCGCTATTGTCGTTCAATACATTTATGCTAAACAAAAAAAACAATAAAAAAGGGCAATACAAGAAGCAAAACCCAGTACGAAACAGAGGTGAGAAGTACGGCAGAAGGCACTAGGTAAAAGCAATACAATTATTGCAATTGCAGTACGTTCGACAACACTGGACCCATATTTTGTAAATATTCCATCGATAAAATTCATCGAGAAACGATGAGAACTGAAACAAATTTAATGAGATGTGTTCCATTTTTCAACATTTTTCACCTTGAAAAGGGAACAAAGAGTCAATAACAGAAAGCAGTATCGCCCAGTCCCCACACCCATCTCTTCGATTTTAGAAAGAATTGCGTTTGTGAGCAATGTTCTATAGCTGAAAAAAACAAATTATTTTGACTATCGGCACAACAAACATTACGGTGAGAAAGCCAAACAAGCTTATAATGATATTAAACTGCAACCACACCCATCGACGTCTCCATTTTTTCTTACTCCTCGTCCAACACAATGCGATTTGTAATTTTAAACTAAAGACCTTAAGACACTTCAATCTAAAGCTAATAGAAGTAACAATAATTCGATCAGAAATGATGAACTCATCGAACCGGTAGAAGAATTTATGGAATCGGAACAACCTGTGACACAAAACACAATAAGGAAAAACAGCTTTGGATGCCATTTGCAATATGGGAACAGCTTAGCGGGTTTTAAAAAGTCCCCAAGAGGATCGGTTGTGAATGGGACAAGCTCTAAAAAGAAGATGATAATGGCTCTGTAATCTTTGCACCTCATTATTGGGATATTCCAAAAAATGAAATTAATTTATCAAAAAAGGTCAAAAAGTACTAGAAATTGGTCGAAAAGAATAAAAAAAAATTTTTTGTGAATTTTTTAAATTTTTTCAAGGTTATAGCTTTTTTTTGGCACCTAATTTGTGGGATAAATATTCGCAATAAATTGAATCTCTGTGAAAGGCCGGTGGATCGTTATAATGGGTAAACATGTACAATAATTGATTTTTGTGATTTTTTTCCCAGCGCACAAATTTTTGGCACCTCATTTGTTGGGTAATTGCAAAAAAAAAAAGCTATGCCATCTGAATCGTCACTAAAGAAATCGAGAAATAAAAATATCGCAGACTATTGAAACTAGATAAGTTTTATTTGGCTTTTGAGTGGCCTTTTAGGTGGTATAGTCATTGTCTTTTTGCGAATATTTATTAAATGAGTTGCCAAAAGTCGTTTGTGACCTTGAAAAAAAATTTAAAAATCATTTAAAAGCCTATGATTGATCAATTACTGAAACATGCTGATTGTTTATATTTTTTTTCCAAACAGCCAACATATGAAGTGCCAAACATTGCTATGACTTTGATTTTCTTAAAAAAAATCATTACAAAAAGTATGCAACTGGCAAACCATTTATGACCATTAAAGGCGTTTGAAATAGCAGTCACTAAGCAGACAATATTAGTTGATTAACTCCATTTAATCAGAATCTGTGAAAAATTTATTACAGATTCAACCCAATGTGAAAAAGATTGTCCAAAGTTAAAAAAATAATCAAAAAAACCTAAAATCGTAGAATTTCAAATAGGTATCCATTATAAAAAAGTAAGTATTCGCCACAGTACACAAAACAAAATTAAAAGTGTTGGTACCTAATTAAAATGGCTACTTTGAGAAAAAACGTGCAAAAACGCAATAATAAGAGCTTTTTATTGTAATATAATTTTTTCATCATCGTGCTTGGGTATGAGAACGTTTTTGCACGTTTTTCTCAAAATTTGTTCCTCCTACGAAAAAAAGTGTTATAATCTTTTTTGTGTGGAATTTTATGAGCAATAACATAATTTTTTTCAAAACATTTACATTTGCTGAGATATTAACAATAAACTGTTATTTCGTCGGCTTAGAGTGTGTAAGCTTACTCCTAATTTGCATTTTTTACCAACAAACATTTAAAAAAAATTTACTATTGCTTGAAAATAACCAAAATTACATTAACTAAATTTTTCTAAAATTGTTATTTCTGAAAAAGCTGAAACTGAACAAATTTTTTGATAGATTTTTATATTTCTTAGCAATTTTTGAAGTGTTCTTTAATGGTAAGAAAAAATGTTGAGTAATACACTTTTCACTCTAAGCCGACGAATTTTCACATTTACAGTACAAACTCAAAAGTGTAATTTTGACAGCTAATTTCAAAAGTTCGTTGATAGCCATTTTTTAGATAATTTTACTGTCTAAGTGATATTTTTTCATGATTTCTCGGTAAAAAGAAATCCAGTCGACTTGTTGAATAAAAAAGTATATAACTTTTTTTTTGAAGATGGCGATCTTCCACTTTTCCTTAGCACCCCAAAAATTTAGTTTCATAATGAAGAGATATAGCCTAACAGTAGTAATACTAGTAAATAATACTAAATAGATTTTATTTTCTTATTCAAATCATTTATGTTTGTATAGTAACAAAATCAAATAAGCAACGCCACCGTCATATCGGTTAATGAAATTTTAATATTTTTTTACAACATTTTCTCCACCATGAAGTTCTTACATGATTTCTTCTGAATCTATTAACCGTATGAAAAAAGTATGATAATCTCTTTGTGTAGAATTACTAAAGCTACAATTTGTACCTCCACATTTTTTTCAAAAAACTGATAGTTTTCGAGAAAGACAAAAATTAATTTTAACCCCCCGTAAAAAATTTAGACCTGGTCAAAACTTACGGAACTTCTAAAAAATGCGTAAGACTTAAAAGCAAAGCTCTCCAGCAAAAATCATCTTGATCACAATTATTTTGAAAGTCTAATTTTCCTGGGCTAAGATGTCTCAAAAGAAAATCAAATGGACTTAGGGAGTTTTCATTGAACGACGACGATATGACACATGCTTTTAAAGAAATGACATCAAATGACATCAAAATCAAGTCAATACGCTCTCTGTGATAAAATTTGTAGTCATTTAATGGGCCATGTGATTTAAAAAAAGTTAAAGCAAGCAAAGCTAGCTGGTCATAGCTATTACTTTTTATTACCTAAGGCTAGCTAGTTTTAGCTTAAGCTTCGTTTTATGTAAATACAAAAAAAGCGCTAAATACCTTTAGTTAGAAAACTTTACATTAAGCTTATTAATTTTTAGCTTTCGTTTTTTATTCACATATTTCGACCTAGGAGCTTTACCTAAAACTGCTATTTTTGGTACGGAAAAGCAAGGCAAGAAGATTTTGGATGTTGATTTACCAAAACTGTTTCTTTGCTCCATGTGGCAAGTATAGTGTTTTCATGTAATTATCTACAAAGAACTTGTTAAAGGCTCGAGGAATCTTTATATTTTTGTAGCTTTTACTATAATATTCTTTAGATAAAACTATTTTTTATCACACAAATTTAGAACTGAAACTTGAAAAACAAGCTATAGCTACGTGAATTAAGCTTTGGCTATTTTAAAATAGCAATTACTAGAAGACATCTTTTAACTTGGAAGCTTAAGCTTGTTTTTAATCGCACAAAACTTAGCTTCAACTTAAAAATCCAAGTTGTTGCTTAAGCTTTTTGTTAACTCAAGACCCGGATTAAAGGGGACAGCAACGTTTTTGTGAATTCATTTAAGTATGGCTGGCTTTTTGGTATTATACATACTCGTATGTTCTCTTAAACTCCTTACATTTGCCTAAGGGTAGTCTGGCTGGTAGAAAATGTTGTTTTGCCCGCCATTTTGAAAAAGGGTGTTGCTACTATTGGACTATCAATAAGGGTAAATTTTTTGTTTGATATTGTAGTTTAAAATATCCCTTAAATTTCTTGTTCACAATAACTTTTGACAGCTATTTCCAATAAAACTATTGTTATTTTTTTTGTGAAAAATGATTTTAAGCGTTTCTTTTGGCTATGGTTCATCTGAGTGAAAATATGATTAAGGAGTTTCTTGTAGAGAAGCTACTTGATTTCCTTAATTTTTGTATATTTAGATTGTATGTGCCTTCATACAGCAAATAATTCTTTAAGGGAGTTTATGATTCATACAGTGGTGCTGCAAAATAATAATGGATTTTTGTAGAGGAGCACAAAATAAGTATTTTATTACTTCAGAAAAGGATGTATCTCTTATCGTTTAGCAAGGAGCTGCACTTTTATAAAAATAATAACTAAAATACAGGGTGGCGCACGAATCGTGCTACAAAAATAAAACGTAATAACTTTATTTCTGTGTGAGTAATCGGCTTATTTTTTTTTTATTTTGTAGGTTACTATTTAGATTTATAAAAATGGATGCTTGGAATACGGAGAAAAGAATTTGGATAGTGCAACGGTACCATGCTTTGCAGTCTGTCATTTCCGTCCAAAGGGAATTTAGGCGGGAGTTTGGCGGTAATCCCCCGAGTAGATGGACCATTATGAGGTTTGTAACATGTTTGCCGAATCTGGAAGCATCGCACGAAGGCCGTACCATCGAGATGCCAATGTTCGGGTTCAGGATACAATCGCAGCAGTAGCATCTGCAATACAGGCCAATCCGAGCGTTTCGACCCGAAACTTATCGGGGAAAATTGGAGTTAGTAGACGGTCATTACAACGGATACTTCATGACGATTTAAACTTGTTTCCGTACAAAGTCCAAATTACTAGCAAGTTAAACCCTCAGGATTTGCCTGTTCGCCTGAAATTTTGCCAAAAAATGATATCAATGGCCGAAGAAGACAACACATTGATCAATTGTTTGTTCATGTCTGATGAGGCCCATTTTGATCTAAACGGAAATGTAAACAAGCAAAATTGCCGTATATGGAATGAGTCTAATCCAGTAATGCTCTATGAGACGGAACTGCACCCAGAACGAGTCACTGTGTGGTGCGCAGTTTCATCAAGGTGTATTGTCGGGCCGTACTTCTTTGAAGAAAACGGTGTAACCGTTACTGTCAATGGGGACCGTTATTTAAAGATGTTGAAGGAGTTTTTTTACCCAGAACTGCCCAGAAGACGTATACCATTCAACAGCGTTTGGTTTCAGCAAGATGGAGCAACTGCACATATAGCCAGACCAGCTATGGCGGAGCTAAACAAAAAAATCGCAAACAAATTAATTTCTAGGAACTCCACTCTTCGCTGGCCCCCAAGGTCACCTGACCTGACTGCACCAGACTTCTTTTTATGGGGTTATGTCAAGCAAGAGGTGTATAAAACGAAGCCCAGGAATTTAACTGAATTAAAGCAGTCCATAACGACAATAATTGAGGCGATCCCAACTTCAACTCTTCAGGCCGCAATGAATAATTTTTTGATCAGGTGCCGCATATGCGTGGGAGAGCGTGGAGGTCATTTGCGGTCTATATTCTTTAAAAACAACTAACTATTTAAAATAAAATTTAATTTTCTAACCAATAAAAAAAAAAAATAAATGAAATACATCGATTAAAAAAAAAAGTTATTTGAATTTCTTATTGTAGCACAATTGGTGCGCCACCCTGTACGAAGAAAATTGAAAATTGAAAAGAAGTGGAAAACCTTACAATAACTTTTTATAGCACGTTTGAGAGCCAAAAGTCTTTTCTTTTATTGTATTTGTAATTTTTGAAAAAATAAAATAAATGAAAATGACCAAAACTACTTTTTAATTAAATTAAAAGTAATCTTTTTCTCAATAACCATTTTGACAGAAATATTAATCTTTTATTTTGAGTTATTTCAAAATTTTCAACATTTGGTTGGTATTGTGTCAACATTAGAAAAATAGAGTTGTCTGACAGCAAATCATGTGGGTGACCAGTGACAGTTTGTATATTTTAGTTTAATACAAAAATCAAGCTTGTGTTAAGTGTTTTAATTAGGCTCATCTGAAAATTGTGTCATAATTTTAAATATCTTTCCAAAGTGTTTCTCAACATCCTAGAAACCACATTCATATCAGAAGATTCTATATAAACAGAGGCACACTCGTATTAATGTTATATGACATTTTTAATTTATTGTTTTTTTTTTTTTTATTTTTTTTTTCTCTGAAATTTGGAAAATCTCATCAGAGCCATAAATCAACCAATTAAAGTTTCCTAGCATCGACTAACGAGCTCTGTAATTCCAAATGTAAGAGAAAATCCCATCAAGTCCATGAATCTTTGTCATTTGGATGAAAGGATTTCCATGTAAAATTCCTTTCGCATTCTCTTGTTTCTTATTCCATGCAGCAAAACGAGGAAGATACATCACATGTTTATGTATGTTGGTATACTATGGGTGCTATAAATTTTGCAATCATTTTATTTTTTTTTTTTTATATTTTTCCTTTGGCAATGGCAAGTGAAGGGTTCTTTGAATTAGGTGACTGAGCGTACATAAATCGTTTTTTTTTTTCATTCTTTTTTGCCATTGTTTTAATAAATGTAGGCTTAACATGCACACAATGTTGTTGGTTTTTTTATCATGACTTCATAATATAAAATATAAGGAACTTGGACTCAAAGGCAGTGTCAAAACTGAAAGGGCATTCTAGTTCTTAGCCTGATGCAGGGGCATGACATATATCATTAAGTAACTCAGTGGATGTTACATAAATAAATTCATAATAAACTTGATTACGACTTTAAGATTTTTTTTTTTAAATGAGAATCACAAATATTTTCAGCTATTTTATAAATTAAAATTATCAATTTTGTAATGATTTTAGAAAATTGTTTCTGACGTAGTTTTCCTTTGGGCACTCATTTTCCTCCCTTTTTCCTCCCAACGCTTCTAAATTTTTCCACTGCATTTTAGAGTGTAAGCTGTATCCAGAGATCTTTGTAAAAGAAAGCTTTTTTCTCCCGTTAAGGACGAAAGATCAATTATCAAAAACAAGAAACAAGTTCTTAAAATGGAAACGAAATTCAAAAACAATGGCTTGAACTACAATGTAATGCTATAGTTTTTTTTAATTTCCAGTGGTCAATGTTTTTATTCTTTCTTAAATCAAGTTAAAATAATAATAGCTTTTTTTTTAAAAGTTTTTCAAACCGTAGTTTTTTTCAAAATATTTCACCATATGATTTTTGAAATCTTGAATTTTAACGACCAATGGCTGTAATTTTGCAAAATACTCCATTGAAGAATGTTTTAAAATCAATATAAAATCATGGAGTCAACGTGGAATTATGATTGATACACCCAAATAACCAGTTGTTAGCCAAGATTATTATAAATCACCAATTTTGATTATCGTATTAAAATTGAGGACATACATATATTGATGTAGTAGAAAACTTGCTTTTTAGCTTTTCGAAGGAAGTTTTCCGGCTACTCAAATTTAATGCTAATATAATTTTTGCAATTTATTCAACTATAAAATAAATACATTATTCTATAAACATTCTATAACATAATGATTTACAAAATCAAGACAGTATTTCTTGAGCTTAAGCCAATTTAATGCTGCTGAATCGAAAATTTTTGATTTTATCTGACCCCTACCACCCTGGAAATTATTAAATGTGAATTTTTCTGTAATTAATTAATTAATTGAAAATTAACTGTGAAGCTTGTAAGCGATGTAGAGAAATGTTGCATATATAAAAATGTTTATTTAGATTTTTAGTATCGACAATTTTACACAACTTGAAAAATATAAACCATATGATTTGCAAAATCGGGCAATTTTTCAATGTAAGACTTTTTTAAAGACGCAGTTTTTACATTTTATTTTTTAACTGGCGTTTATAATTTATATCAGGTTTCTTAAAAAAATATAGTTAATCAAAATTTAAATGCGTTTTAGATATTTAATATTTATGTTATGTATAAAGTTTTCAGGTAAAAGTACTTGAAAGGAATACATATATTTGAGAGTCTGTTTGTCCCTTCCCAACTTGTTGTGAGTTTTTAAACAAATTTTGTTAGCTCAAACTTATTTATTTTATAAAAATCTTTCATTAGACACCTCATCTTGAAATATTTAAATAGAATTAATAATTTTATAAGCCATTTACTGAAGTTATTCAGTTATTTTTACATGTAAAAATTAAACAAATAAATTTGGGTTACGTACGAAGCAAAACAAAAGGTTATATCACAAAAGTGCTTGTTCAACTTTAAATAATCGCTTAACATGTGCTTGAATGGTGGTAGATGACATACAAAATTCGTTAATAAAGATTAGATCATCGCGCTTTGTAAACATCATTTCCTAAACTATGATCTGATCAAATTCTCGACTGTTAAAATGTCGACTGTTAAAATATCGACCGTCGTCGATTGATAAAATGTCGATCACTGTCGAAATTTTGACAATCATTATTTTAAAAAGTCGACATTTTACAAATAGGTTAAATTTTTTCTTGAATTTCATTGGACGGTCTTTTAAACATTCGAATTTTTTTGTCGAGATTATAAAAATCGACTTTATGGAGTCGATATTAAAGTAGTTGAGATATCGTACACAATCCAAAATTTTTTTAACATAATTTTCTTAGCTTTTATGTAGCTTATAACCACGTATGGTGATTAAAAATATAATTAATTTTAATTGTGAATTCAAAAAATGTTGATTTATTACAATCCGTTAATAATAAAAAGACAAATGAACCATTTATGCCAAATTTCATCGTTGGACCATTATTTCCAATAGGGTTTCGGTAATATCTTAATTTTATTCTGAAAATAAAGTTGTCCTTACATAAAAATTGTAATAACTTTTTCACGGATTCTAACTGGTGATTTTTTAAGAGGTTTAGAACTTAAAAAAAAAAAAAAAAAAAAAAAAAAATGAATGAAATATTTATTTGAATCGATAGTTTGAATCTTGCAATTTAATGTTTAAAGATAATTTCATGCAAATGTTGACCGCGGCTGCGTCTCAGGTAGCCCATCCGCTGAGTCCAATTTTGGCATACTCTTTCACACATATCGGCCGGTATCTCACGAATGAATGCATGGATGTTGGCTTCCAGTGCGTCAATCGAAGCGGGCTTGTCCCTATAGACATTAACCTTGACATACCCCCACAAAAAATAATCTAATGGTGTCAAATCGCACGATCTAGGCGGCCAATTGACCGGCCCGAAACGTGAAATTAACTGTTCACCAAACTCGCCTCGCAATTGCGCCATTGTTTCGCGTGCTGTGTGGCATGTGGCACCGTCTTGTTGAAACCACATATCATGCAAGTCAAGAACTTCCATTTCGGGCAAAAAAAAGTTTGTTATCATCGCTCGGTAGCGTTCACCATTGACAGTAACGCTGCGATTCGCATCATCTTTGAAGAAATATGGCCCAATAATGCCGCCGGCCCATAAACCGCACCAAACAGTGGCTTTTTCGGGATGCATTGGTAGCTGTTGCAATGCTTCTGGCTGATCTTCACTCCAAATGCGGCAATTATGCTTATTTACGTACCCATTCAACCAAAAATGAGCCTCATCGCTGAACACAATTTTTCGATAAAAAAGCGGATCCTCGGCCAGCTTTCGAAGAGCCCATTCACCAAAAATTCGGCGTTGTGGTAGGTCGGCTGGCTTTAGTTCTTGCACCAGCTGTATCTTAAAAGGCTTTACGCCCAAATCCTTCCGCAAAACTTTCCACGTAGTGCTGTAACAAAGGCCTAACTGCTGGGAACGGCGCCGAATCGACATTTCGCGGTCTTCTGTCACACTAGCTGATACGGCCGCAATATTTTCTTCACTACGCACAGTACGTAAACGTGTTGGTGGTTTAATGTCCAACAAAGTAAGTTTGGTGCGAAATTTGGTCACAATCTTCCGAATAGACTGCTCAGAAGGTCGAGAATGCCGACCATAAAATGGAAGCAGCGCGCGATGAACATTTCGAACCGAGCACGAATTTTGATAGTAAAATTCAATAATTTGGAAGCGTTGTTCATTTGTAAGACGATCCATGGTTAAATTGCAAACCAAACTGAAGCTGTTTGACAGTGACACAAGGTACTAAACACACGTCAGCTGTCAAAACCAGTGTTGCCAAAACCAAACCAGCTAAAAAATCACCCGTTATAAGCATCCATTTACTCTGGTGGATGGTCGTGGATAGGGTCCAAGCATGTAATTTTAACTCATTTTTTTTTTTAAATTTTTTGATTGATTTAAAATCAAAATTGTTGCGCTTACACATGACAAAAGATGAAAGATGAGGTATCAAAACAACCGTAATGTTATTTATATCCGAAAATATCCGAAAAACCAAAGTAATCTATTCATGCACTCAAGAGATATGAGTTCATTAGTAACAGCACTCAAATACTGCCGTTATCTCCGTTCAACGGTATTCTAGGATCGTATATTTTTAATTGATATTCAAATCAATAATTTCTAACATCTGTCAAATTGTCAGCCATCTTGTCATTCCCCTTAAAAAAGATAAAAATCTAATACTCCGCATAAATTCAAATAACCATAGCATAATTTTCAAATTTTAAGGATTTTTTTCTTTTAACCGGTAGGAATGTGTTTCAAAGATGTTGGTTTTATTTTATTTACCCCCTGAAAAGCGCCGAAATATGTAACACCTGCCAGATTAATAAACCCAAATACACAGATTTTAGTTAGACATCCACTCAAAAAGTTTACTGTTAGGTCTTGTAGGTAGGTCCTATTATTAATTTGGAACCTTAAAATTTTCAAGATTTCAGTTAGCGATATTATAATATTGCGATATTTTGAGACACCCCTTGGACAGCTAGTTGAGGCGGTTTATAAATACATGTCTTGAGAATACTAAAAAAAAGTCATCACTATGTGTGTTTTTTTTTTTTAATTCATTTATATTTTCCATTTTCTTAAAACTATCTTAAAGCTGGACAAAAATTCATAAAAACTAGCCCACTTATCAATATCTTAAAACTAACTTACTGGTCCCAGTCGGGCGCTCTAAGTTAAACTATAATAACTTAATGCTAATGCCTTTCGGCCTAAGAACTATTTTAATACTAAAATCCAGGTCGGTTTTATTTTTTACCGACAAGAATTTGCAAAAAAAACTTGGTATCAATGTCTTAGTTTTTCTTGGTTTTAAAAGCTTATTAAAACTACTTACAACTAATAATAAACTAATTACAAACCTACTTATAAACTACGAGTACTTACAGGCTACTGATAAACTAGAACAGTCACAGGAAGCATTTTCCGGTTTTATATTTTTTTTGTATTTTTGTTGATTTTTTTTGTGCCACCCTGACTGTCCCTACTTAAAACTAACTACCTAAACCTATGTAAGTCAGCCATACCAAAAGAAAATAGCAAGGTCAACTATTAAATGTCTGAAGGAACTTCATATTCGTTTTTCAACCACCAGAACTGGTTCTCCTGCTTTACCCCATCTCTTCGGTCCCATTTGGCCACAGTCCTACTGAACCGAAGGTGCTCAGTTCCGTCTTGTGCGAGGACGTCTCGACTGTAAAGGAGCCGCCGATAAACAGTTCTACGGCCGACGTGGTAGATTAGCGGAACCGCCGCTCTATCCTGGATCAGCCCTCGACTGTCTAGGTGGAGGAGTGCATCAGGCGGAATAAAGCTCCGCCTGATGCATTCTGACTCTGGTGTTCTGTGCAATCCAAGGCAGCGTCGAAGACACTGCCTTTCAAACACCCTAATCTTTTCCATTTGAGATGGGGCGACGTTGAACCAAACCGGGTATCCATCGGCAATCATCGGCCGGATAAGGGCCATGTAGCAAATCACCTTCACCCTGCTGTCAAGCCGTCTTCTATAAAACAGCCGTTTCGTCAGGGCAAAAGCTCCCTTAGCCCTGGCCAGAGCAGCATTTATATGTCTGTCGAAGTACAAATACTGATCCATCCAGATGCCAAGGTACTTTACTACACTTTCACTCGCCAGTGGCTGTCCATTTGGCACTACGATCACCAGCTTGCGCCAGTTCTTTTTCGTATCTCTTGTGGCTCTAAGCAACGGAGTCCTAAACAAGATAGTTTCTGATTTCTGAAAGTTGATTTTCAACTTCCAGTCATCGCAATATCGCTGAATCTTCTCGAAGTCACGCTGCAAAAGAATCCTGATGACCTCGACTTTTGCAGCTGTTCTGTACGCAATTAGATCGTCGGCATAAGCAATTGCCTGAGTTAGACTACTTATCAGATCGCTGGTGCAAATGCTGAATAGAATCGGCGAGTTGACCGCTCCCTGCTGAAGACCATTTTTAATATTAAAGGTTGTGGCAGAAGTTACATTGCCACTCTTGACAACAAACTTTCTGCCATTGAGCATATCATAAAGCATATATAATAGTGGTTTACTAATGCCAAGTCTGGTCAGCTCTAGATAAAGAACCTCTAACCATACGGTGTCGAAGGCCTTCTCCAAATCAACCAAACAGGTGCCCGTACATTGCTTCTTAGATTTGTTCCATTGGACACAGAAACGAGCTTAGACGCGGCATGAATGGTGTTATGTCCCGCCTTAAAACCAAACTGATTGTCCGGTATGGTATAATCGGCCTCTGCCCACTTAGACAGACCTCTATTGATAACTTTTTCGAATACCTTGCTGATACTGCGAAGAAGACTTATCGACCGGAGATTCGCCGGATTGGAGTTGTTCTTTCCCTTTTTCGGGAGAGGATGCACCATAGCTGTCTTCCACCGCACTGGATAATACGCATTATTCAGAGCGTTGTTAAACAGAGTGGTATAAATGTCTTCTGCTTCGTGAGGTAAATGTCGAAGTACAACGTTGGATATCGACTCCTGCTGACTTCTTCTTCTTTAATGAATCGAAGATGAGCTGGCGCTCGGCAATTATGGCGTTTGCCAAATGATCTTCATTGATCCCGGTGAATCCGAGGTTCTCTGATCGCCATTGCGTGATGTCATTCCGAAGGTAATCATCACTATGTGGTACTTATGTATGTAAACACGTAATTCGGAATTATTACTTCGGTATTGGTGAGCTGTCTACCTAACATTATATTTCCAAATCAATACTAAGAAAACATGCCGAGATTAAACGAGCACATAAAGAAACCATTTTAATTCAGATATTGTTATGGCGGCTGTGTGTAATTAAGGCAACTAATTAAAAAAATATTAATTAACTCTTTGACTACCTACCACCTACTTCATAACTTTTATAACTTTTACATCAAAGGCTTATACCCAACAAAATATCATAATAATAATAATAATTAACCACGCATCATGTGTGTGCATGTTTTCGAAAGCCTTTATACCTGCCTCCACCTATACTCCTCTGGTTGATGTACAGTACATAACTTTATTCACTTTAAAATATTATTCGTGTTGAAATATTTTAAAATTAAAATTCCATGTTAACCGAATGCATTTCCTTTATAGCCTTAAAGTACCAACCTTCCAACTCACATGCTCACCCACAGGAGAAAATAGGACTTTCTGATGGTATGTCACAATATTCTTCCCTTGCCTCAACTTACCAAGTGTTAAGTCCGAACAATAATGTAAACGCTTTTCAAAGGCAAAGGCAAAGGCAAGCCCAACCGAGAGTCAGCAGTACCTTCGTATTGTGTCGTCGTCGTCGGGCGTCCTGAGTAACCATCACAACAAAATACACCTAAATACATTACAAGCATCCTTAACAAGCATCCTGATGATGTTATGAACTTTTGTATAGATATATTTATATGCGTTACATGTGTGTGTAGGCGAGTAGGTACACAAAATCAGAAACAACAATGTACCTACAAACACCAACTCCAACATTCTAACAATAACAACGGCGAAAAGAACGCCCTAATTAACAAAATGAAATTACATATTTACTAAATTAGGTTAATTATACTATCTTTCTCTTTCGCATATGATGCAGAGTATAGGACGAGTGGCGAGCCGAGTGGTATATAGAGACACTATATACCATACGAGGCTCCTGCGCTACACCTAATGTCATAATACTCGCTCCGCATGATGTTAAGCTCAAAATTTAGGATGGCTATTACCCCCATATGACGTTGGGTCGAACTCCAAGATGACTCTTGTGCGGCACAAAGATGAAAGGATATAATGGAATATTAAAGTAAAAGCAGCCATTTAACGAGCATGTACTCTATAATAACCATATTCGGCTCTTGCTAAAGTAAAATCATCAGAGGCCTGGCTTCTGGAACTTGTTGTTTTTTTCCTGTGGTCCTGTGGGCGACAGTCTTTTTGAAATACTTAATCATACCTTGATAGCATTTATGTGAGGTTTTGGGCTCACAAAATGTAATGGATTGTGTTTTTAGCTATACTCTTATACTTACACCTATATTCTCGTATGTAAGTATGAGCTTGTTTACATCCTCTTACTCATACCCGAGTTCAATTTTTAATGATAATTATTACATATTTTATGTCGGCTTGAAGTACCTCTATAAATACAATGTATATACGCCCACAATTATTATACGTTTTAAGAGCTTGAAGGATCTAAAATAGTACAATCTGTGCGAATAGACTTATAATAGGTTAGGTAAAGGTATAAGTAGGACTTTCCTGACCACCGATAACAGAGAGATGACGAAAAATTAACAATTATGTTAGAGTAGTCTGGAATTAATTCAAAAGAAAATGTGGCTATTATTAAAGGTGGTAATTTCGGACTAATTAGGATATTTTTTATTGATACTTACTAGGAACCTTACTGTGGTAGATTTTTTGAGAGGTTTTGTTTCTTTTTGTCTGTCAAATTAGATAATTTTTATTTTATGAACTATAAGATCAGCAATTTCCATCATCTATATGATGGAAATTGCTGAAATTAACGGGATTTAAACTGCATAATATGAAATGAAGTTGTAATTGATGCAGAACGATTTTAACTTCCGAAGAATAAGTCCACAAGGATATTGCTGGTGTTGCTAAGAAGAGATATTCGACGCTATGTAAAAACTGAATCCCTATCAGCTTTCTTCGATTCACTGCCTTCCATCTCTTCGGAGAAAGACATTCTTTGATGAAGAAGTTGTAAAACACTTAAACAGGATTGAGGAGAGCATGTAGTTGGAAATTTCATAGGTATGCACATACTGGCCCGGATGATTTCCTATGGGTAAGTGAACCTTCTAGTAAGGCTGGTAAGGTGAGGGAGTAGATCACTGACAGGACTACCATTTAGCCCAGTAAGAATAGATTTTTTTTTAAGAAAAAATTTGTAATAGGTTGATTTTTGTAAGCAGGTTGGGATTGATGCTTCTTATAATCTGGAGAAGTCCTTAAGAATCCAATGATTGCTAGGTCAATTACACTGATCTGCAAAAATTTACTTATTTTTTCGCCTTCAAATAATTTTTTCAAATCATCACAGATTTGACTTATCTAAATCCAAATCTGGGTTCAGAGAAATTCCACAATGTCCAGTTTTTTTTAATTGATTTTTGAAAAATGTGAATTATTTGCAGAAAAGAGCCTTCTTAGATTAGGTTGGTAGTACCTCGTGGCATAATGGTTAGTGCGTAGGACTGTCATGCCAAAGATCTGGTTTCGATTCCCGGCCACTACCACCTAAAAACAGAAATGTTTTTTTCCGAGGTACTGCCTCTTGCGAGGGACTGACAAATCATCCAAGAGTATACTTGTCATGAATAAGTGCTTCTCATCTAGCCGTTCGGACTCGGCAAAAAATTGTAGGTCCCCTCCATTCCTGCCAACAACATGCACATAGGAATGGTTGAGAGTTGTAAGTCACTAGGCCTTGGTTCTCCACGAGCTGTTGTGCCACCAAATTTATTAATTTTTAAGATTAGGTTGTCCTGGTAAAAAATAAACCTATTATGACTATTCAGCTCAAATTTGGAGGACTTATTCCACATAATATTAGTTTTAACATGATACCAGATTTGTCTTAATTTTTCAATATTTATTCACAATAAACCATTATTTGAAAAAAAGCAGAAGAAACTAAAAAATTCCGCAATTTATATGGCTTACACTATAAATAAAAACATCTTACATATTTGGAAGGTAGTGGAACTTCTCTTCGATATTCATTAAGTCGATATAAATAAAATTTTGACCAGAGAATTAAAAAAAGAAACATTAAATCGTATTTAAATGCAAAAAAGTTATTTCCATTACTTAATTTCGCTGATAGTACAGTCAAACCAGGTTTTGACATCACAAAAATTCATTACAGGTTATGGACTTTTCATATTATTATTCCTCAAAATCTAAATTATAACAGACACAATTATCGTATTTCTCCTCCCAATGCTTCCCAAACCCATTGAGCCAAATCTATTTTTAAAATTTATTTATTTCAATACCTATTGGTCGGGGAGAAAAAATGTGTATACAAGAAATATTAAGCTTACAATCTTGAACAATTGTTGCTATAAATCCGACTCTCTACAGTTAGACCATTAAAAGTTACACAGTGGCAAAGTTTCAAAACATTAGTTTAAAATTTTTTTTAGCGAGTTGTTTTTGGAAACTTTGGTATTCTGAGAAGAAAATGATTTTCAAAAAGATTCAAATTGGCTTAGAATGAAATAATCTCAATAATAGTTTTGCAGAAACATAATTAGTGGTGAAAAAATTCAACTTCAAATTTACATACCCAAAAAACGGGTTTTTGACATATTTATGTTGAAATATCTCTAAAATGTCTCGTGCCAGAGCAATTTTGATTTCGTATTCGGATTCAACATGCCAAATTACATTAGAAAAGTATGGTTTTGATTAAAGGCAATTTTCTTTGCAGAGCAGTAGTATATGAAGTAAGAGACCACGAAAATAAGTTTTTGACAAAAATGTGAAAACGGTGAGCTAAAATAAAAATTGTTCTTCAAACAGGTTCATCTGAGGTGATTTATTTATATGAAATTTCTAAAAGTCAAGTGTTAAGTAGGTATAGCTTAGATCTATAAGCGGTGAAAGAGGGTTATTGCTATTTTCTCGAAAAAAATGTGAAAAGAACAATTTCTAACAGATTGTACGTTTTTCTCTAAATCCATTGATTTTATACAAAAAAGTATGTTTTGTGCAAAATCACATCAGATACAATTTTTCACTTCTTATTTTTGTTTTAGAAAACCTGACAGTTTTCGAGAAATAATCATTAAATTGCGAGTTTTACCCCTTTTCCCCTCCTTAAAATTTCGGCCTCGGCCAAAATATAGGATATTTTTCAGATAATGCCAAATAATTCAAAAGAAAGTTCTGCACCAAAATTTAGCTTTGTCGGAATTTTTCATTTTTTTAAAACTATTTTTCCCATATACTTAAAAAAATACTTAGTTAAAAACTACGTTGTTCTTATGTAAAATTAAATAAGTTATGTTTCTTGTATACAACCTGAAAATTTACTCGGCTAATGCTAATACTACCCGAGCGAGCTAGATTAAGGATTTGTTTCACAATGTCTGAGTAAAGTTCTGATTTGTTATTCAACAATTAAATTATACCTTTGCGTTTCACAACTTCAGAAATCATAAAATTATGTGTCAGTTAGTTACTTGTTAGTTATTCCAGCCATCCAGACAAAATACAGTTTTGACGGTTGAAAATATTCAACAAAACAATAATAATTCCTAAATCGTGAGTGTATCTTCCGAAATATAAGTAAATCGGTTAAAAATGTCACAAAAACGAGGGAGAAGTACCAATTTCTTAAGGGAAGAAACCGACATTTTGATCAGACTTGTCAGCGATGACAAAAGCATTATCAAAAATAAGAAAAGTGATGCCGTTATGTGGCAAGAAAAAGAAATGTGCTAGAAAAAGATTGAGGGATCCTTTAACTTTTCAAGTGGGGTGCAATACCGCAATGCCAAGACGTTAAAAATAAAGTATGATGCTTTTAAGCGAGAAACAAGAAAAAATCAGCTTTAATTCGTGCTAAAAGGTATAAAACTTGAGATGGCCCCAACGTAAGTCCAGTTCTCTCAAGAAATGAAGAAAAAATAAAAAGTATGATTTAGTTGTCCGTTGATTATATTAATGTTTTCTAACGGCCAGACTGAAAGCTATGATGGTTTTAATTGCCATTTAAATTTGCTAATCAGCACTTCATCTGGTCACTAAAATATTCAGAACTTTAATTGCTACTTAGAACTATTCAGATATTTTGAAACGTAAATAAGGTTGTTAATTGACGAATAAGTTCAAAGTAGCTTAATTGAAACTTTAATCAGAGAATGTGAAAGAAGCCCTAAAAGAAATAAATTAATTAAACACCATGATACGGTTAAAGTGTAAAGTTAAAAAAAGCTATTAATTTTGTTTGCCGCCATTTTGGTAAATATTCGTGAAGTAGACTCGTGGCAAATTTATTATGGAAAAATATTCGAAAATTCACGACACGATGAGAAAGTAACGTGAAATTTTTTGGAGAAATAACGTGACAACAAAACGCACTACTTATCGCGTACGTGTAGTGAATGATTTCGAAGAAAGAGGGTCTGTAGATGAAAGGTCCAAGCATGGACATCAACGAACAACAAGATCGGCTGAAAACATTATTGCTGCTCAAGGAAGCGTTCAAAACAATCCATAAACCTCATTCGACGCTGCCGTGCTCAGGTAACTGTGAATGGGGAGCGATATCGTGATATGATTGAAAACTTTTTAACGCCAAAACTGCTTGCTTTGGGCTTGATTAACATGTGGTATCAACAAGATGGTGCCACATCGCATAAAGCTAGAGTTACAATGGAATTACTGGGAGACAAACAAAGTAGTATACCTTCCCGGCGGACACCCACACCCTGTATAACAAAGTCCTTAATTTAAATTAATCTTCTTTGTAGTTTATTTTAAACAATTTCATTAAATCGAGGCAACATTGTTATATTATACATTATACATTTTTTAAACCTAATACACTTAGTACTTTTTTCTCGAGACTACGTCATTTTTAACACATTATTTTGTAACCCATCGAAAAACGCACTCAGTTAAAAATTATTTTTCTGCATGTAATTTTCGTTGGCTATTATTTCGATATAGCAAATTATTTAGTTATGACAGTGATAAAGTAAAAAAAGTGCACTGTTCACTATGTGATATGTACGATAATCGTCACTTACATATGGGGCATTCCATGCCATATGCCAAATCACCGACTTTTTGACCCGACCCCCTATAATAATAAAAATCAAAAATTCTACTCTTTAATCGAAACTTTTTACCAAAAAATCAATTTGTGATCTGATCACAATACTAAAAAAATAATATTTTTTTGAGTTATCTATAATTTCACTTTTTTAAATGCGGAATTTCGTCAATAATATTTAAGGGCACGATTTTTTAATTTCTCAAAAAATAAGCAAGATTTTTACACAACTGGTTCATAAATTTTGACTTTGAAATTTAATTTCTTAAAAATTATTCCATAAAATAACTTTATTTGAAAAGCAAATACAAAAAATGAAGTATCAGCTTTCAAAAAAAAAACTATAGCAAATTAGATATTTTATGTGCTTTCGTTGATTATTAAATTATTTTTTTTTGCATTTAATTAATTTTAATTTTTAGCTAATTTTCAGAAACTGCCCCCTCTGCCTTAGGAGGGGGAGTTTTCTCCCCATACAATTTTTTAGAATTTATCCAAGAATCATGCCCTTAAATATTATTGACGAAATATCGTATTCAAGTGAAATTATAGATAAATAAAAAATTGAAAAAAAATTTAAGAAAAAAAAATAGAAAATATTTTGATTAAAAATTTATTTTTGGCTTAAATGGAATTTTTGAAATTTAGTTTCAAAAAATCGAAGGGGTGGTACTTTTTGAAAATGACGATTAAAATTTTCAAAAGTTAAAACTGGGTTATAATTACTTCGAATAATTTTTTTATTTTTTTCCTGAAATTACATTTTTTTACGAAAAAAATGATACCTTACTTTTTAAGATATCGATAATAGTTACTTGTCTATAATTAATGTAAAGCAATTTTCTCAAAATTAAAAAAAGTCCATAGTTCGATACCGGTTTGAAATATAAGACTGAAAGTTGGTGTTTGAGTTGTTTTCAATAAAAACTAGGATTTGCAATGTGGGAATACCCCATATAAGTACGAACTCAAAACATTTAAGTGTTTTGATTTTGATCTCTGATGTTATATTTTTTTTTATCGTTTTTTTGGTACGTGACTTCTCAAAACTAAAGTTAGAACTATAAAGCTCGGAGGGGCACTTCAATAGTCGGAAGGAAACAAGCGAATACACAAGAAGCATATTTCGTTTTCGTGGCTTTAATTGCGGGGTGGAGTGTTTCTTCAAGTTTCGTTCAATTTTCCCACAGGAAGTGTGGTGCGGAGCGCAACTAAAGTAAAACTGACATTTGGTGAAATAGGAATGCCAAAAAGAGATAGATGATAAGTACAGTATTGGTGTGTTCTCCTTTTGACAATACGGAAAGCTACTTTTGGTTGGCTTTTAACATAAACTTCAGTGCCCTTCCACCAACAATAAATAGTTCTATTTTAAGAATTTCTAAAAAAATTTTGTCTAAAGTTCTGTCAAAGTTAATATAAAAAATAATGTACTAAAATTAGAAGAATACCGTTAATTTGTGAAGCAAACGAATAGGCAAATTAATTTGTGTTGGCAACTGCATTCAAAAAGTTGTTGTTGTTTGTACAGTTGGTCTAATAGTGCAAATTGACGTCATTCAACTGTTGGAATAAGGCAAAGCAAGTGAAAAATATGGTTTTCTAGATTATATTATATTTTACTTTTCTATTCTTAATATTTATAAAGAAAACAACAAATAGTAAATGTTTTTGTGCACCAAACAGGCGAAAGTATTTTTTTTAGGTATGCTTAGGGTTCAAACAATAAAGGGTTATTCAATTTGTGGTCCTATTTAAATCACAAACGTCAAGAAAACTGTCATCTGAATTTTTAGTTTTAATAAAAACGAGTAAGCGACACGAACTAGCCCTAACTTGTGGACTAAGTTTAAATTTTCAGTAATAAAATTGATCTCGCAATTGATGACTTGTAACAGCGAGTTAACCTTCCGATACTCGCGCATTGGTCTGTCAGACCGAGAATTAATTTTTTCACGATTTTTTAAATAACGGTTCTTCCTGCTGCAATCTGCTTCATTGTAGCTTCCTCGTTTGTTTCAATCTTCAATTTAGTGTGATTTTAGGCTTTTTGCGGTGAGAGCTTGGGTGGGTACTTGGCATCAATCGGTCTGTCAGACCCACGCGGGTATACGTGTTACAATTTCGGGCAGGTACAAGTGTCTATGGAGCGCCATCTGGAGGCTTGTTTTTTTGTTTTTTTTTTGCTTCTTCATTTCAATACCTTCTACGCTGGAAAGTTTGTTTTTGTTTTTAAAAGATCAATATAGATTTTTTCCAAGTTTTTAAAACATGTCAAAAAAATTTCTTTTTTTCAGAGGCTTCATAAAAATGTCATTTTTCGATATTTAAATAGACATTCTACACAAATTGATTTTTTTTCCATAAACACATTTCATTCAACTTGGTAAAATTATTTTAATTAGTATTTGCGAAATGAGAAATAAAATACAGCTTTTAGAGTTTCGGTCTCAAAGACCCCACGCGAGTATAATCAGCTCATACTTCTCCGAAAATGAGGAAAGTCTTTAGCCGTTGCACAATCGTCGTCAATTCGAATCGATGTATAGCCAAACATTCCCCGTTTTTTTTGTCCAGAAATCGAATACATGAAAGTGGAAGATTACAGTTTCACCAAGATAGTCCCATACCTCACACAAAACAACTCGTCTTGCAATTTCAAAAAAAGAAAAATTGTAGACTAGTTATTTCGCGTATGAAAATACATAGAACAAGGCCACCATCAATTTCTAAGGAAGGTTTTGAGAGTCGCTAAAGAACCTAAATTAATTGCACAAAATTCATTGTTCTACATTTACATAACCAATCCCCTCTACTTCTTTATAAATCATTTTGCAAAAAAAATCTCTCTTATAGAAGTGACACATTTTGTGTTCAACATCTGACAAAACAACGATGTTTCGATTATACTCTTACAAAAATGAAACAAACGTTGACAGCACTTTTCCCAGGAATAATCCTCCAACCGCATGAAAGCAACAAATCCGAAATAAAACTTGAAATACACAATCTCATACCAAGTAATAAAATTTTTTTATGCAAAATAAAGTGTTCGAACACAGCAATTCATTTTCCTCTTGGGCGAGTCCCTAAATCAAAAAAAAAGTCAAAAAAATTCCTTTAGAATATCGATCATTTCCCAGTGACCTGACCGGAACATATAATAAGAAATGAGACTTTTTACGCGTGCCTTAGATGAAAGACAAAAAATGATATGAATATCTTAAGAAGTTCCAAAAAGAAACAAAAAAAATTTAAGGCCGCCACATCTTTGAAGACTTGGGTGATATTCTCACTCGCTGTATGAGTTGAGTATCCTTGGTGTCCTTTTCATTTCAGTTCATAAAATGATTTTCAAAGCCGAAAAATAAGGGACCCAGTGGTCGATACGGTAGCGTTTCGCATATATTCAACATTATTATTACTTTCTTGAGATAGGTTGAATGTCTCCTCTCAAATCCAATATACATAGGTACTCATTTGAATCCTGGTTGAGACTTGAGACCATCAGCAAGAAGGAAGCATGCAGCGCTAAAACGACTATGATGACGATGAACTGAATAAAAATTTTAGATTTATGTTTTTGAATATCAAAAAGAAAAAAAAAAAAATAGCATGCTCTTACACTTCTCGAGACTGGGGGGTCCTTTCTGCCTGTTTCGTTAGTATAGGAGCCATTCTGGCATCAAAGCAAAGGTGTGGGCCCAAATGAGGGGCTATGAATATTTTAACAAAATAAAATATACATACCTACATAAATCAAACTGTAATGATATACTTGAATGAGAATGTCGGTTGGAAGGTCGGGCTATAGGATATGATGGCTGATGGGTGGTGGGTATAGTATAGAGTAGGATATACACAAACACTCCTCTATGCGGTGTGGACATATTGCGGTTTGAATTTCCTGATTGACTGTGTTAAAATGGAAAATGGAAGCTCTCTTTGAGGATATGGATGATAAAATGTATTTTAAATAGATGGAAATGAATTATAGATGGATAAACTAATGATGAATTCTGTGTAATGCCACGTAGCTTTAAATTAAATGTTTAAAACAAAAATAGACAAAAAAAATAAAAACTTAAGCTTCAAAATATTGCAGCTGATGTTTAGTGAAAATATATATTTTTTTTTGTGTACAGGGACTTGAAATGATTTTCCATTTACAATCATACATTCTTAATGGAATTTTAATTTTGTATACTTTATTGTGTGGAATAATCATTTGGATAGAAAAAAGTTTTTATTTTGTTTTCAAAAAGTTAAAAATCGTTGTTTAGGGTGTTTCTATTGAAACTATTAAGGATGTGGCTTATATGATTTTTTAAACTGCAAACATTTTGTGTTATAAATTATTTAGAAAATAAAGCTTTAATAAGTTAATTTGAATAATGTTCCTGGAATTAATATATGAAGGTTTTGAATTTAAAAATATATTTTTATTAAGTTTGAAAGAATGTTGATTTGCGAGTTTAGGGAAAATTGGTTATTTTAGAATGGAATACCTAAGGATAATGAGGTGTTTATAAAAATTAATGGACCAGAATAGAGTGCTGCAACTCGTGCTGCAGCTACAACTGGAATAGATGACAAAAAAATCTAGTACGTCACTTTTTTTACAACTGAAATAGATGACAAAAAAAAATCTAGTACGTCACTTTTTTTACTCGTCCACAATGTACTGTACAGATTTCTGTAATTTTTTTTAAGTCTGCTGTGCGAATTTAATTTTACACAAAAATAAAAATTACAGCAAAAAGAAAAATGGATAGTGATGAAATGGAAGCTAAAATAATTACTTTACATCTTTATCAGAGATTAAAAAAGAGTTTGAAACTCTCTTCAACCCCCATGTTAGCACTTGGTTGCGCTCACAATTTTGAAGCGTCAAAAAAGCTGCATGCAAGAGTTAAAAAGGTGGCCAACTTGTACAGCTGCGTCTGTAGCTCCCTCTGCAGCTGTGTCGAGTTGTGTTCGTATCATTGGATTTGTGTGTATTTAACATTTTGACAGCTATTTCAGTTGCAGTTCCGTCTCCACAATGCTCAGGCAGTAAATAGGGAAAATATAATTCATAAAAATGATATTAATTGAGTTTTTGTAATGGAATTAAGTAAAAATATATTTAATTCAATACAAAAGGATTAATGAATAACGTGAATGTAGGAACTAGAGCTGTAAAAGTAACGACAAAGTCAGTACCCTCATGTTTACGCTACTTTTGTTTCGAGTACTCGTTACTAAAATATCGTTACTCGTTACTCTCGTTAATTTCGTTACAAACGTATGCGGTATAAAAAATCGAAATTTTTCAGAACTAATTTGACTTACCTTAATATTGCGATTTTAGGGCCTTGGAGAGATATATTTTTTTTTCCCAAAAATAAAATTTTTTGCCCATCTATCAAAAGCCATTAACTGTCAAATTCCATTGAAGGATCACTGCGATCTAAATGAATTATGAAACCTCTGAAAAATTAAAAAAAAAAATCGAAATTTTTCAGAATTCATTTAATGTACCGGAATAATGCGATTTTAGGGCCTTAGAGTGACATTTGCAACGAAATATTATTTTCGCCCCCAAAGATAGTTTGGGCGTTTTTCTTTTTGAGCTCCGAGCATAGCATCGAGCTGTCAAAAAAAGATCTGTGTTTCTTTTTTAGCTCAGAGCACTCAGAGTTCTCCGCTTGTGTTTCTTTTTTGAATCGAAGCTAGCTCGGAGTACGATCCGTGAGCTGAGAATAAAAAGACTGAGTGAATGGAGTAAATAGCTGAGCACATCCAACTCGCTCTTTTTCCACTCATTTCAGATGGGCGTGTTTCAATTTCAGTAAATTTTTTTAATTTTTCAAGTTTTTGATTGGGCAGCTATCAGATGATAATTAAAAGTCATAGTCCAAAATCATGGTGCATTGAACGCATCACAGTCGTATGACAGTTCAGTGCTCAGATGTGTTTGTAAATTTATCAGAGTTCTACTCCATGCTCGGCTCTGAGCTAAAAAAGAAAAACGCCTTTTATTGCCCTTCTGTCAAGCCATCAACTGTCAAATTCGAATGGATTAAAAAACCTCTGAAAAATCTAAATGTTTGCTCTGAAAAATCGAAATTTTTTAGAATAAATTTTGTATACCGGGACAATGTGGTTTTAGGGCTTTAGTGTGACATTTGGAATGAAATATTATTTTTTCCCTCAAATAAAGTTTGTTGCTTATCTGTCAAGCTATTAATTGTCAAATTCCATTCAAGGATGGCTACAATCTAGATAGATTAAAATTCATCTAGAAATTCAAAAACTTTTAAGGGTTATTTACTCCTCCGGTAAAACGGTTTCTATACCAATTCATTTTCAATTCATACACAAAAACACATAAGCAGTACAGAAGCGTTACTATTGTTGGTATCTTAGGTATCGATTTTTGTTATCGTTTTGCAATTGTGAAAAATGTGACATGCATATGGTATATACCAAGTAACGAAATCGTACGAGTAACGACATTATTTAGGTAACGTTTCATTTCTCGGTATAGAAGTGAATACCCGCATCTTTGTAACGAATACATACGATTTGTTAAAGCTCTACTAGGTACTTACATACTTATACACTCAGAGAAAAAAGTCCGGTAAATAATTAACCTGGGCCTTGCAAAATTTTCAAAGTGCGTAATCCCATATGAAGTTATGGATATTTCAGAAAGTTATCTGATTTTAATAACCATATTTTAAGTGTTAAATTAGCCTGGTGGCCTATATTACCACATTCAAGTTGATTTAAGAAAATGAACTGTTATTTTAACACTGAATTCTGGTTAAAAAAAATTTCGACCATAATATAGCGCTAATTTTAACTGAGATCGGGTTTTTTTAATGCTGTATTTTATGAATTTCTATTTTACCACGAATCAGGTTGAAGTTACGTTTTATAAGGTTATTTTTACAATGTTTACCTGTTGAATTGAAGCAGGCCTCATATTAAAGAAACACTCTGCCAGTTAATTTAAACGTGACACCAGTGTTAAAACACAAAAACACAGGTCATGCAAATAAAATTATTTGAATTTAACCTGGCCATTTTGTTAAAGTACCACTCTTCCAGAACTGAAACACTCACAATCATCAGTTTCAACTTAACAAAGTATTTTTAAAATAAAATATTTTAATTATAAAATTATACGGCGATCACGAATTTTTTGGTACAATCTACTCGGTCTGCAAAAGTCGAAGGCAAATAAATTATATATCGTTGGAACGGTTTTTTGCTACACAGAAGTGCAAAATGAAAAAAATTATTATATAACGGACCACAAAACTAAAAAAACAATAAAATAAAATTGCGTAATAAGTGCGAGCAAGAGCGAGATTGGCATCAAGCATTTATTTATGAGGTTTTGATTTTTTCCACCCACCAACCAACCAAATTTCCAGCACTGAATGGAAAGATTACTGGAATATTTGATGGCAGCGTTCAGTGCTGCAGAAAATGATAATAAGTAGCTCATACCAGGTTTACATGAGCGGATCCAAGGATTCAACCTGGATCGAAATTTTGACCAAGGCTAATGACAATTCCAGATCAAAAGACTGAATTCAAATGGAATTGAAGTGACAGTTTTTCTTTTAATGTGTTGGTGCATCGTTATTAGTAAAAATTTATTTCGACCACAAATATCAAACAACCAAAATAAGCCAAGGATACAACATACAACAGTCTGCAAACAAAATGTACAACTAAGCACGCACTCCAACAAGCATCTGAAATTTCGATTCTTCAATCTTTCGATCTTGATATATACATTTTATTTTCGATTCGATCCAGCTCGCCGAGCTACAGATCTACAAGAACCTAAATCCTCTTTCAATTCTGATTCAATTCTCCATGTAAACTAGGTATCGGTTTTTCTTTACGCTAAAGTACTGATACATTCCTCTATCTAGACAGTCGAGGGCTGATCCAGGATAGAGCGGCGGTTCCGCTAATCTACCACGTCGGCCGTTGAACTGTAGATCGGCGGCTCCTTTACAGTCGGGACGTCCTCGCACAAGACGGAGCTGAGCACCTTCGGTTCAGTAGGACTGTGTCCGAACGGGACCGAAGAGATAGGGTAAAGCAGGAGAACCAGTTCTGGTGGTTAAAATATGAAGAATGAAGTTCCTTCAGATATTTAAAAGTTGTCCTTGGTTTTTCTCTGTCATGGCCGACTTACATAGGTTTAGGTAGTTAGTTTTAAGTAGAGGGACAGTCTCAGGGTGGCACAAAAAAAAAAAAAAAAAAAAAAAAAAAAAATCAATAAAAATACAAAAAAAAAAACAAAAATACAAAAAAAAAATTATAAACCCGAAAAATGCTTGATGTGCCCGTTCTAGTTTGTAAGTAGCTTTTAAGTAGGTTGTAATTAGTTTAAAATTAGTTATAAGTAAATAGTTTTAAGTAGCTTTAAGTAGTTTTAATTAGTTTTAATTAGCTTTAATTTAGTTGTATGTAGCTTGTAAGTTTTATATAAAACCAAAAAATAATACCGAGTTTTTTGTAAATTCTTCTCGGTAAAAAATAGTATTAAGATAGTTCTTAGGCCGAAAGGCATTACCATTAAGTTATTATAGTTTAACTTAGATCGCCCGGGTGGGGCCAGTAAGTTAGTTTTAAGATATTGATAAGTAGGCTAGTTTTTTATGAATTTTTGTCTAGCTTTGAGATAGTTTTAAGAAAATTGAAAAATAAAAATGAATTTATAAAAAAAAAAACGCTAAAGTACTATTACATAGTAATACCTAAATGTCTATACTTTTAGAATAATGCAAAATAAATTGGGCGGTAAGCAGCAGCTTTAGAGATGGGAGCTAGACGCATGGATCCAAGACATAATAATTACCGGATACAGGTTGGTTCAACATTGTGAATAATGTTAAATTTACAAGTCATTGAACATTTTATTCATGTGTTTTAACAAGATTTTCATTTAAAGTTAACTAGATTTACAGGTAAAATTATCAAGGTTTTCAGGTAAAATTTACAGTATTACTATTTTAAGGCAGTGTTAAACTTACATGATGTCATTAACATAGATATTACCTGCAACCTACGGAGATTTATCACGACATTAAAATCAGGTATCTGGCTAAGCAGTTAACCTGATCTACCGAGTTGAAAAATAACAACCTGAAAATCAGTTACAATAAAGCAGAAATTGGTTAGTTATAGGTTCTCTTTTTTCTAAGTGTTCTTACATACTTATATCACAGAACTTATTAGTCTAGTTTGGTTGTACAAAATAGCTACATCTTAAAAAAGATAAAATAGTCTGCACAAACATTTTGATTTGCATCGTCTTACCCCGATATTAATAAACAGCGGATAACAACGCGTTAGAGTTTATACATTTTTGTTAACTTGAAATTCTTATTAACAAATGTGTTATAGTCAGTGACGTGTGTTAAAATTCGGATAACTTTAACTCACCTAATTCAGTGTAAAATGAACGGATAACTTCTTAACACATACACGCACACGTGTGATAGGACCGTTTTCTACTACAAGTATATACTTCATAAAACAGTACATGTACATGTTTTAGAAAATCACCACAATTTGATGAAGTGATAAATTTGGTGAAGTGATAATACTGAAAAGATATCATATTTTTTTTAATAAGAAAAGTTATCAAACTGAAAAGCTGTCTATCCCTGTGCCAGTTAACACGTGTGTTAAAGAGTGGATACGAGTTTTTTTTATTAAAACTGCTGTAAAAGAACCGGTAACTGACTAACTCATTCATTCATCTGACTCATTATTGAACATTTTACTGTTGGTGATAGAAAAATACAAACATTTATCCAGTAACCTTGTTGTTTTATAGGAGGAAGGCCTTGCATCAGATCCGGCAGTTCTGGTTTTTTGCCGAGTTCTTGAGAAAATTGAAAATAACTATATAAATATAAAATTTAAATAAATAGTGGTACCCTGATTTTCAGTGGCGTATGACCCGTGACCCGGGTTTGCACCTGTTGAGGGGCGCCATTTACTTTGTATAAAATTTCCTTATACGAGTAAAATTGTATGGAAAAGTAAAGCCTTAGAGACGTCAGGCGCAATATCTTCAAAACGTCTGTGATATAAAGTTGTGTTTTTTTAGACGTGTGGTGTTCAATCTGGCAATACTTTTCTCGGAGTCAGTCATATTGACAACTGTCACTTGATTTATGTTCAATTTGATTTGCCATTTTATAATGAACAGACTTATTTCTGAACAAAGTTTTGCAAATCGTCCAAATTTATTACCAAAATAATGGAAATAATGGTTCGGTTCGTGCCACACATCGTAAACATTCCATTTGTTGAAGGAAACTTTTGGTGAGCGTCATGGGGTTATTTTGTGTGGGGTTATGTGAAGTCTCTTGTCTACGCAGATAAAACCGAAGAGAATATTCGGTTTGTCTCCAAAAGTTTCCTTCAGTAAATTGATTGTTTCACGATGCGTCTTGCGAACGGAACCATTATTTTGGTAATAAATTTGTCCGAATTGGAAGTGAATCTATTCATTATGAAATGGCAAACCAAACTGAGCATAAATCAATCTGACAGCTGTCAAAAAGATCAACTCAAAAAAAAGTATTGCCAGATTGAAAACCAAACATCTAAAAAAGCACCCTTAAATTATTATGACAGCATCTAAATACTATCCATAGATATTCATATTATGACCACCACTAGTCACTACAAAGGATTTTTTTCTACAATATGCGAACAATATAGGACGATAGGTGAGGTATAGATGCATGGAATTCTACGAGGGCGGGTCAATAAGTCCGTGACTTTTGGAGTAAAACACAGATTTTTTGATAAAAAAATTATTTTATTTTTCAACGTAGTCTCCCTTGAGCTCAATACACTTTGTCCAACGCTTCTCCAATTTTTTTATCCTTTCCAAAAAAAATGATTTGTTGAGGTCCTCAAAATAGGCCTTTGTTTGCGAGATGACTTCATCATTGGAGTCAATTTTGCCATGGCAACTGCACATGTGTGCACCCTTGCATTGTCTTGATGGAAAAAACTTTTTTCTTGGCCAAATGAGGTCGGTTTTTTTTCAAATCGTCATTGAATCGGTCCAATAAGTTGGCATAATATTCCCCATTGATTGTTCTTCCCTTTTGAAGGTAGTCAATGTGGATTATCCCGCGTGCATCCCAAAAAACAGTCGCCATAACTTTATTGGCTGACAAACCCACCTTGGCCTTCTTTGGACCCGATTCACCCTTAGAAACCCACTGTTTTGACTGTTGTTTGATCTCTGGTGTGTTGTGATGGATCCATGTTTCGTCCACGGTTACAAAACGGCGCAAAAACTCCTCCATATTGCGATTAAGCAACGCCAAACCTTCCTGTGAAGTTGTTACACGATTGCGTTTGTGGTCGACTGTGAGCAAACGCGGCACCCACCTTGCGGAAAGCTTTATCATGCCCAAGTGATCATTCAAAATTGAAACCACTGAGCCATGCGAGATCCCTACGACTTCCACAATCTCTCGCACTTTCAATCTTCGGTCGGCCAACACCATATCGTGCATTTTTTCGATTGTTTCGGGTGTAGAGACCTCAACTGGGCGTCCAGGACGTTCGGCATCTTCAGTGCTTGTACGCCCACAACGAAATTCAGTAAACCACTTTTTTACCATTGAAATCGATGTTGCAGAGTCCCCATAGTATTTATCAAGCCTAGCCTTGGTCTCGGTAATGGTTTTTTTTCGCAAGAAATAATGCTTAATAAGCACACGAAATTCACTTTTTTCCATTTTCTCCTCAAATTAGTGAGTAGTCTGATAAAAATAGCTGTCAAACACAAACTAACTGACGCAGCAAGTTTAAATTTTGACAGGAGTCAACTGACAGATGCCTGTTGACAGGAGCAGTGTTGCTGTTTCAGTAAGGAGAAATTCAAAAAGTCACGGACTTATTGACCCACCCTCGTATTACATATTTAAAATCAACTCTTTTGTCATAATAAAATCCTCTATCGCCATTCAATAAATCTCATTAAAAGATGAGTTTTCGGATGAATTTTTCCATTCACGATTATTATAGATTTTTTTTAACGATGTGCCTTGATAACAAAACTTCTTATAAATAACATTTCTTACTTAAGATAATGTTTTTTTTTTTAAATTGAATTTGCTTTGGATTCATAATAATCAATCTAGATTTATCTGGTTCGATGAATAGAGCAACAACAAAAAAATAAAATTTGTATTGCCCTGAGTTACATCTCCAAATGACCCTGAAACGAATCGAGTATAGTCACAAACTTCTGCACCTATACTTTCCAGTTACAACAAAAAAAAGCATAGTCATAAAAACTTTTCTAATCGAAATGTTTTCCATTCATTGCTTTTAGTTTGTTTCACAAAAACAAAAGTTTATAATAGTCCAAACGAATATAATGCAGTTCTTGTGTAATATTTCATTAAATCTCTCCGATAGGGAAACTGTCAATTTTTTGTCAGTTATTTTCAAAAAAAGTTTTCTATACTACTCTCGCTCGCAAATGAAATAGATACAAACTGAAATTAGTAATAAATTTCAAAAACCCAAACAAAAGACAAAACCTGGAAGCTGGAACCTGGATGGAGGACAAACATATAGAGAGGATTTCAAGCTATAGATACTATAGGTACCTACAGCGATACGCTCCTATTATGGATGGTTTACTTGTTTGCTTTTATGCTCCCAGTGAAATGCATCCCTTGAGTGTAATCCAATTATTACTGTCCGATGTGTGGGCTATGAACTGGAAACGTTTTTCGTCATAGGAGTAAAAAAATACACACAAGGTGTATCTATCTTGGATAGTGTAGCACAGCAGGTAACTCCATTGTGTTAGCTACTTCAACTGGGAGTAAATTGCGAAAAGACTTCACTTTATTGATACAAACAAGAATTAGGGGAGAAGGACATACACAATTCTGCTGTCCGGCTGAAACGTTATGAAAGAAACTAGGTCCGATGACTGTGGCTTAACACAAGGTGTTTTTTATGTTTTTTTTGAGTGTGTAATAGGTACTCAGTAGAAATTAATGCTGTAATGAATTTGCTTGTGTACTTTTTGCAGCAATCTAGGGTTTATATCGTTTATGCTTCAAACAGAAACTCCAAGTGTAAGGAAGAAAAACAGAATATTATATCGTCGTATACAGAGATAGGGCTTTACTTTGAGATCGGTAAGTGATGAAAGGTAAGGGTCAGGTAGTGGATTTATGAAATGTCTACGAATTAAAGATTTTAATTTAAGAAATTAGTTGTTTATTGTGGGTATATTTTTATAGAGATGCTTCGAGCCTTGCATGGTGATGATAGGATGTTTTTTTTAACTTCTGTAGGTGTCCTTGTATTAAGTTTTTTTTTTAATTCCAAGCTGAATAGGGATTAAATGGTTTAAATAGAAAATAAAAATTTCCTAATTCTCTCGGATTTTTTTTTCAACCCCCTGGTCTCCCTCTTTTCATTTTAAGGTAGGTACCTACTATAGGGCTTAGGTTGATTCCAATAACACAAGAAACAAAATATCGGAGTAGATTAAACTCAGGCGTGAAAAAATTGTTCCCTGTTCAGGTGGGAGTGGTAATTTTTTAAAAAGTTTACTCAAATAAAAAAAAAAAAATACACTAGCCAGCAAAATTAAAGTAACAATATTTTGTTCAATCTTTTAGTAGGTGCGTTAGTGCACGATATGAGTGCAAACCTTTCATTTTGACCTGACGGGTTGAGCTATATATTAATAGTTCATGTCCTAACCTAACTTTTAAGAAGTGTTTCCAAGGTGGAAACACTGTCAGAAGAACGAGAAAAGGGTTGCCACTTGTTTCATACAGTGGCTATAAATCGAAAAGCAGAAGTCGGACGATGACCAGAGAACTCTCGTTGGATTCAGCACGCTTGTAACCATAGGACCACATTATTGACTATTGATTTTCTCCCTCCCCTCTCCTTACATGGAGAGGGTGGTAAAAAGTCGTTTGGGAAGGGAAAATGCAGAGACAAAAAAAGTAAGACAAATATTTTTATTATAAAAATTTTTAAATTGGTGTCGAAGCTGAATTTAACCATCTACTACATTCTATCCAAAGTGAAAAAGTCACTTTCAAAGTGCTGGGGAGGGGGAATATGAAAGTTTAACAAACTAAAATATTTATCGTGGTATAATCTAAGCATCTGGCACATAATTTAAGGGTGTTTTGTAGTGCTTAATCTTATTAAATCAAATTGAACTCGATACAACTACCTTGAAAAAAGTTAATTTCGTTTACATAAATGATGACTGAATTTTAAGTGAAGCAAGTAAAATTTTACCAAATTTCAACAATTTAGTGATGAAACTTGGTCCACATATTCAATTTGTCAGTAAGTTGCCACCTTGGCAACACTTCTTAAAAGCAAAGTTAGGACATGACCTATTAGTGGACTAAAGCTCAATCCGTCAGCTCAAAATGACAGGTTGGTCTCCTTAATAGTTCCACTATTTTTTAGTGTTTTTTAAAAAGTTGGATTTTTGTGGAAAGTGGTCGTATTGAGTTGAAACAAAAAGTATTCTACAGCTTAAGATTTTTTGTTTTGAGATTTGTTTGCAAATAATTTCTATTGCACTACAATCATTGCGTTATTGAAAGAAATGACACAAGAAAAAATTTGTTTTTTTGAAGGACTTCATTTCCATGGATAGTTTTTGTTTTGAGTCAATCAATAACTTGTTTATTCAATCAAATTTTTTTTGCAGCTGTAAAAATTAGTTTTACCTAATGTGTACATGGTTAATCTGACTTTCAATGAAAAAAGCATATATTTGGCTTTGATAACCAATATCCCAGCAAATAATGATGACAGTTTTGGAAATGATTTCTTAAGATTTTGTAGAAATTATTTTTGTATTCTTTACCGTTGGTTTAAAAAACTACTAAAAAACTGATTTTATATTTTTGTAAGGCTCTTGAAAATGTTAATTAATGCTAATTAATTAATGAATAGAAGTTTCCATTAACGTACGGCACGATTTATTTCATTAACTTTGAAAAAAAAGTTTTTTTTTTTGAAAAAATGGCAAGGAGTTTGTCTATGGTTTTTATCGAAATCCGTGAAAAATGTTTAAATTTTTGGAAACGTGTATTCAATTCCTTCTCAAAACTGAAAACCGCAACAATTTTGAAAGCTTGGTTCGTTAGATATTTGTATTTATCGGATTGCATACAAATTTTATGAAATTGTATTGGATGCAAATGAGAGCGGGTTGGGATTCTGGTTTTCAAAATTCTGTTTGGTCAAAATTTAGATTTTTGTTGTAAATTGAGCCGAATCAAAATTCTTTTTGGGTCAAATTTCTGTATCTCAAAATTCTCTGTAAATGCAAAATTCTTTATATCAAAAATCTGTATGTGCAAAATTCTGTATTTCGAAATTCTGTTTTCCTGAATTCCGCTTATGAAAACTTAAATTCTGTCTTAAAAATAAGTACATATACCTTGGCCTCAAGAACATGATTTAAAGCTATTCCAAAAATCAGTGTCTTGGAGTCCATTGCCGGTTATGGACTGCAAGACTTTTATTTGGGAATAATCTTGACTTAAACTTTCAACGCCTACGTATACTTCTTTTTTTGCCATAAATCACACGTAAATTGTGACATATTTACGACGTCTTAAGTTTTACTACCTTTACAACGGCTTTACGCTGTTGTATGAATACCCTTAATAAAACTTAACATCTTGGTTCTTAAATAACCAATATAGCTTTATTGTCGTTTTTTAAGAATCGCACTATTTGCTTATTATTTAGAAAACTTATTTTGTATGTGCTCCACATTTTTTACTGTATTTACCTGCTCTTTTGCCAAAAGAATATCAAAAAATAGACCAGTGCTCTGCCTTAAGATAGCATCTATAGTTAAATTAAAATCGTTTCAATTATTTATGTATGTTCTAACCACGTTTAATTTAGTTCCATTACAAGAAATCTGTTTTCCAAAATTCTGAATTTAAAAATTCCATAAATTCTATAAAAAGGCACACTTTTTTACATTATCAAAACGATTTCTCTTTTAAAACGTATTTACAGAATTTTTAAATACAGAATTTTAAAAGAAAGAACAGAATAACGAAATATAGAATTTTGAAAAACAGAACTTTAACATGCAGAATTTTGAAAGCAGAATTATGACCCTACAGAATTTCGACTCAAAACCATATTGAAGCAGAAATTCAGTAAAAACACTAGGGTTTTTGTGACCAATCTTAGAACCCCCCTAGTCTTAAACTTGCAAGAAATTTGTCTTTAGAATAAATGGGTTAATTTTCAACAATTTTCTCATAGCGAATCGATTACCGTCTCATTTTTTCCAAGCTGAAACATTTTTACGGCCGTGGTGATAGTCCAAAAATTTTTAATATGTTTTGTGTGGCAATTTACATTTCTAAGAAAATGCGTATCGAGAAATTTCTCATGACAAATCGACCACATTTTTTTTAATATCGAATAATTTTTACGGTTTCGAAGAAAGTCCAAAATATTAACTCGAATTGTCTGCAAAGCTCAGAGTCGTAGTCATTTTATTTAAATTAATTGTCTTCCCTCTGAGATATTCATATTTTATGGTCGAATCTTTAATGTAGATTTTAACAACTTTTGAAAAAACAAAAGGCTTGCAACAAAATTAATTCAAAAATAGTATGATATTCTCCCTCAGTCTTTCTATTCAAGGTATCAGTCTCTTAAATTATTTTGTATTTTTTACAAGAATGTGCAATATAGATAAGATTAAATAGATAATTACAGATGCACCGCCATCGTCATCAGTTATAAACAAAGAAAAAAAATCTTTAAACGAAGACCAATAAATTCACAACCTTAGAATCTTCAAATAAACAAAAAGACTTTTAAATTGAGTAAATTAGCTGAAGGAGCGTTATCATAGTAACAATTTTTAATAATTACTTTATTTGTGTGCCTTTAATTTTTGAAAAGTAAACAAAATCTACCTTGAAATATTCAATCAGAAAAATTTAATTTCTCAGTGACAACTGAAAAGTGTTGGGTTGGATATATTAGATTACTTTCCATGTTTTGTTAATAAAGGTAATTTAATGTTTTTTTTTATAACAACTGTCAACCTTCAGTTTTCTAAACTATTCTGACATCACATTCAAACAGTGCTTCCGGATAATATAAACAATTTTTTTTTTGAAACTAATAAGTACCTTAAAATTATTTCGAGGTATGGAATAACTAACCAAAAATTTGATTGGCTACTTTTAAGTGTCGAAAGTGTTAAATTTCTTTCAAATTCTATAACAGTAAATCTAAGAGTATTTTTCAATACAAAAATCAACAAAATAGCACCAAATTAAGTTTTAATTTTTAAGAAACATGCGCATAATTTTGAACTAGCTTTTTTGAATCTGGACTAGTTTTTCTGAATTTGGTACATATTGTAATGGAGTCACTTTTATATACGAGTAAATGAATGTGTTCTAGCAGATATTTTCAAATATTTCAAACATAACCTTGAATATAATTTAGTGTCATAGAAATTTCGAGCCATGTTCAGACCCGAATTGTTAAATCCCCATTTGAAAGATAGAAAATTGGCAACAAAATTGAATTAAGTATCCGCCAGTCATTAAGTGTACCAAATTTTATAAATATTTATAATGATTTTGAGGAGACATTTTTTTTGTCACAAAAATTTGATAAACATACCACTGTAAGACGACATGGCGTTGAAAAATTGTAAAGTTCAACATATATTTCACGAGCCAATAAATTCGTTGGTATTAACTTATTTAACCAATTTCATGGCTTATGACAGAGATTACTATCGGAAAGTTAACGATCTGTTGTAAAAGATTTCCATTGAAAATTGTAAGCTCACAAAAATTGATCCAGCGGCTTTCGAAATATTGAATTAAAAAAATAAATATTTTAAAACCAATATTTTTGAGTGTATGGTGCGTGAAGTTAGTTCCTCGATTTTCAAATGAAGAAGTAAGCAACACCATTTTTGATTTTCGGAAAAAATTATGCTACATTGTGCCATAAATAAAAAAAATGCAAATTTGCAAATTACTAAAGAAATTTTATTTTTAATATTTACAGCACATTTTTTTTTTGAAAATCAAAAAAGGTGGTGCTTACTTCGCAATAATGTTTTTTTGGCCATATAAAAGCAGCAAATAATTCTTATCTTTTCATTATTTTCCCATTTTCTTAAGACTATATACTCAAGGAAAACCATCAGAAATAAAATGCATGACTGGGTCGCACGTACTTTTTCTTATGTTCAAGACGCTGTGGGCTTTAGAAAATTATATGTAAAGACATGGAAACTATGAGAGATAAATGTTTAAAATCATGAAATACGATATTTAAATTAGCTAAAAAAAACTTTGTTGAGAGTTTGAAAAAGAAAACAACGACATCTTAATTCTTAATTGAATATGATTGTATGGACATAAAAAAATAGTTTTAAATCGTGGGTGCGGTTTTCCTAAAAAATATTTTTTTTTATATAAAATTCTTAAAACTTTTCGTTTGCAAGTCTTAAGAATTTATTTATGTATGTGCATATAAAAATTAATTTTGAAAAAATTGTCAACCAATTTTGAAAAATAGAATTTTCTCAAAAGAATTTTAAACTTTGTTTTGAAAAATTTGATATGCAATATTATATAATCTAATCTGAAATTTACATAATAAAAAATTTATCGAAATCCAATCAGCCGATAATGAGGAAATTCAAAATAAAAAAATCACGTTCTATGACGGGTACTATTAATTGTTTCTAAGTGCAAACTGTTAAAATTTTTTGTAGTAGATCGTATTTGTCTAAGCATATAGAAAAAGTTTGATCATAATCGTAGGAGTCGTTTTTTAGAAAAAATTATTTTACTTTCCGGTTTTTTGACTTTTGTATGGAAGGTACGAGTACTGTCATTTTTTCATATAGCTATGTACATTTTTTTTCTAAAATTATTTTAGAGAGTTCTAACAAACTCTTAAAAATCGATTATACCATTTTCGAAAAATTTGATTTAAGAAAAAGATTTTTGAAACTTTTTTAAAAATCCAAAAAATATTTTTTTGGAAACCTCTATACAAAAAAAAAAATTATTGGAATCAATCATACCGTTTTGAAGAAAATCGAAAATTAAAAAAATGGTTCTTTCGGAGGTAACATTAATGACCATTTTTTTGAAAAATAGTTTTCCACCCAAAGGAAGACTTTACTAAAAATATTTTATTGAATTTTTTCAAGAAAAGTTGTGGAGCCGTTTGTAGTGTAATAAAAGCAATCTTTCATTTCATTAACGAAAAATCATTTCTCATTTCTCAAACGTAAACAAAGCCACATGTAGTATTCGATCGACATCATTGAAATAGTAATTTCATTGATATTCGAAACTATAAAGTTTAAAATCAAATTCATTTATTTGTTTGTTTTTGTCAAACGAAACTGAGTGTTGTGCTCAGGGCATTGCCACCACTTAGGTTACTATGCATATGAAGTGTCGTAGAAGTATTTTGTTACACTATGTTCCAGATTCATAATTTCATTGAGTCATAATTAGACTGCCCCAACATATAGTATATATATTGAAAAATAGAATGCTGATGCAGCACAAAAGTATTTGTAATATAGTTCTGAAGCATAAGTGGGGATAACCCAATGATTTTTAAGTAGTATAAATAGCGGTGAAATATGGAATAATAAAAGAGTTCTAAAAACTATCAAAATTTATTTTATTTTTAATTGCGGCTCATTAGCCAAATTATACAGCGAGCTGCGCTTTATCTAGCAAACATTTAGGACCTATAGCTTGTAGGATAGTTCCATAATACGTTTTTGATAAGAATACGATTATGTTAAATTGCTAAAAAAATTGAATGGAATGTACCGTTATTTTTGGTTCTAAAAGAATGAAAAACCTGTGGGCATAATCACCAAAATCTACTATGTACCAAGTTTGAAGAAAACCGATCGGACCGTTTAGGCTGTAGACGAACAGACAAACAGATAGACAGAAAGAATTGTACCACCCATTTTTTGGTGTTCTCTATCATCATTATGTCATGTTTGATTGTTATCTCAAATTTTGATTTTTGCACGAATCCAAAATTTGCCTTATATTTAGTACCTATATCGCAAGTAAAAATCAATAAGATCCTAGTTAAATTAACAATTTAAACTATCCCATATAAAGTATCTTATTTTTCAGAAATTTACCTGATTTCCATAATTTTATATTCAGAGTTTATCAAGCTGATAGCCTTCCTTACCATTGTAAGAAGATATCATGCTTTTTTTAAAATTGAATTCTGGAAAGTAAGAAATCTTGAGAAGAATGCCAGTTCTACTTTTAACCAAGATCGTGCTGTCCTAACACTGTATCATATAAATTTCTAGTTTACCCCAAAGCATTGACTTAAAACATTGTTTATGGTTGATTCTACAAACAATGAAAGAAAGTGATGATAATTTTAGCATATTATTTGAGGAAGTAAATAGACATAAAAACAAGTTAGTTGAATATTAGAACGCCCTTTCATATAATTGAAAGCAGACAAAAAAAAAACAGCAATTCAATAATAATTTTTCAAAAAATAAGTGTTCAGGGAGCTGAAGATTTTTTAAAATTCTTTTATTCTTTTAAATGTATTTCTAGCAAAACGTACTCCTCGCCTACACCCCCTCCCACACAAACTCTTCTTATTTCGATCCAGCCTATGTTCTCTTGCGTTTTAAAACATCTATGGAATAACTTTAACTTGAAATTTCTAGGCCACTTGATAATAACAGCAAGTTCGTGCGACTGAGTTAATGCTTTTTGTTTTCAAGTATTTTCAAGGAAAAACAGCGTTAACTGAACATTTCTGAGACCTCCAGACAGAAAATCAGTCATTAAAGTGCAAGCGGACTGATTGATTTTATATTTTTTTGTGCCAAAAGCATAGTTAGGCATTGAACAAAAAAATAGAAAAAAATAGGCTAAGCCTGTAAAAAAAAATAAATAAATTTGGTGGCACAACAGCTCGTGGAGAACCAAGGCCTAGTGACTTACAACTCTCAACCATTCCTGTGTGCGTATTTTTGGCAGGAATGGAGGGGACCTATACAATTTTTTGCAGATTCCGAACGGCTAGATGAGAAGCAGTTATTCATGACAAGTATACTCTTGGAGGATTTGTCAGTTCCTCGAAAGAGGCAGTACCTCGAAAAAAAAACATTTCTGTTTTTAAGTGACAGCGGCTGGGAATCGAACCCAGACCTTCGGCAAGACAGTCCAACGCACTAACTAACTATAATGCCACAAGGTACTACACTTGCATTGATTCCTTAATTCATTCCTTAACTCATGAAATATATTTTGGGAACAATTCTATCTCCTCAAGGAGGCCAATTGCTGAAAATCGACTTAAAATGTAAAAAAGTAAATGCACGACTGGATTGCACTTACTTGCTCTTATGTTCAAGTTGCTTGTTGCTTCGAACTTAAGCGTATTTAAAATATGTAAGTTTTTATAGAAAAAGTATAAGAAAACGCAATTAATCGTTCTCTAACCCGATAAATAACTTAGAGCTCAAAAACGAATATGCTAATGGCATAACTTACTTGAAAAATATTAATTTATACAAAAAAAAAAATTATTGTTGGAACGGTTTTCTTAAAAAACTAATTTAATAAAATTTTTGGTAATTTTTTTTAAAAAGTATTTTAATATTATGGTTTTGAGTATTTGTTAATATACATTTATCAACTTGGATTAAAAAAAAAATCATTTACCAGTTTTTGAATTATATTAAAACAAAAAAATATTTCTTTTAAAAGTCCAAAATTTATTTTGTTTCAAAATTTTGAATTGCATTTTAATTAATACTTAAAAGAAGATTTAGTAAATTTTTTTTTAAGGGGCTAAGCCAAAAATAAACGTTATATGGGAGGTGCCGTTAGTGAAAATTTTAGATAAGAAATTTTTATCAAACTGTGCAACATACTCACCCTGATTTTTTTTATCAACTCGTAGGTGTATGGCATATACCGTTATCTGTAAAGCTAAAAAATTCAATTTACCCTGTAGGAAATCACCAAAAAGCCTAAAGTAGCAACTCGGCACTATTTCCACATTCAAAACTAAATTTTGTATTTTTGGCCTTATTTCGCTTAGCCTTATTTCACGTTTGTTTTTCGTTTCTCTATCATTAAGTCAAATTTTATTGCTATCTCAAATTTTTTGTTTACACTAATCCAAAATTTGTCCTATCCTATAGCATCTACCTATTCACCAATTCTACTTTTCACTATAATTTCAATCAACTTTTCTCATTCACGGCAAAAAAACAAGTTGTTTCCACTGTCGGTCAAACAAGTCCTTTTATGATTATTTGACAAGCTCTTGATATTACTTGAATTTTCTGGTATCCAGGCTTGCCAGATTCGGCTATTTATCGAAATTGGGCTATCAATTTCTGAATTTGCAGGCAGAAATTTCTGTATAGCAGCCCAATCATATTTGGGCTACTAATAGCCCAAATCTTATCTTGGGCGATATTTTTTTTTGTAAAAATAAATCATAAATAAAACACTTTTCTCCCCTTAAACATACCCTCTAAGCATTCCGCAATTTGGCACCACTTTTTGTTTACTGAATAGTACCCATATTTTGAAGCAAAAATAATTGTTTTCCACTTTTAGGCGTAAAGATTTTTAATTAAGGATAATTATTGATGTAACGGGTAACTTAGGCAAAAGCAAACATTTTTTGTCTTGAATATTATCTAATACTATCCGCAGAATAGGTGGAAAATTGCTTTGAAAATTATAATTTTGCTTACGCATGGAACTGTAATTTTTTGTTTTGTGAGCAAACAATTTATTTTATTTTCCGTTGTTTTTAAAAAAATAAAAATAAATTGTGATTGAAGTTATGAGAACACTTTTTTTAATTTTAGGCTACTTTTTCGGCTTCTATTTTGAGCTACAAAAATTTCTAAATTTCTATTGGTATTGCTGGTATCTGCTTGTAGTGCTTTCCGTAGGGATATCCCATCATTTTTTATTTATCGAGCTTTCATTTTGACATTTTGTATAAAAGTTCTAAAGCTCACGAAAGTTCTTGACATGTTACTTTATTTCATGAATAATCAGGTAGATGGCGCTTCTTTATTCAAGGGTCAATATAGTACAAAGGTGAAAGTCTTTACAATATTAATGACCAGAAATAGCTTAGCTTTATAAAATTTGACCAAGCTGTCTTAACATTCGTAGCCTTTAAGGGACACATACAGACACCAATTTCATCTTTTTTGTTGTAATACTATTTTGTATTTTTGGCATTTTCAGATAAATTCGTTTTCTTTTTCTATAGCTATATTTTAAGCTTTGTTGGTGAATGTATTTCTGTCGTATCAGCACACAAGAACAAGTAAATAATGCTTCTTCTCGGAAACACAAAAAAGCCAAAAAGTCAGAAAGGTAGGTATTTTTTTTAACACGGTAGAATAAATGTCTTATTTCATCAGAATCTAGATAGATTTTCTTCAAAATGCATAAATTGTAAGATTTTATCTATAGCAAATCATTAGGTAAAAATTATTGTAATGCATAAATCATAATGAAAGACAAAGGGCTTTAATCTAGAAGCCTGCCATGTCATGTTGTGTGCACCAAACTTCTTGGAAAGAACAATAAATATTTCAATGTCATTGAACCATAAATTTATTGATAGCAAACATCAATCGAACTAGCTGTTTTATTCTTGTTTTTCAACATTTTTAGCCTTGAGCTTTATTAAACAAAAGTCACAATTATTGTAATTAATTACCTAAATAATTGTATTCTTAGATTTGAAGACAGAAAAAAAAATTATTCTATTAATATAAACCTATATTTCACCTTTCACTTTTAAGAAATATCGTCATATAATAGCTTTATTGACAAATATACTATCTAAATTCTTGACTCTTAAAAAAAGAAATGCAAATTTTTTGTTGATAACTACACAAGCTTGTTTAGAGAGATTTCTTTGTTTAATCCAACTTAACTGTAAATCAATCTTTCCAATTAAAAAAATATATATATGTAGGTAGGTACCACAGTTTGTTATTATCTAAAATGTCATTTTTAGGACAACATTAGCAAAATTCTAAAAATAAATTATTTAAATTAATTCAGATGTATGTGATTACTTTTCATCTTAGGCAATAAGGCAGTTTAGACTATTGAGGCAGTTTTTTTTTAGAAAAAAAAACAAGGTCTTCTTATTTTATTCACTTTTTGGGATATCCCCTTAATCATTGATTTTATACTTAATATGCTGATTATAGAATATTAACTCAAATAGTGAACAGCAAAATCCCATTCTTCTTATGTGATTAGTACATTTTTAATGAGTAGGAATTATAATCATTTTGCGAATATATTTTGCTAGCAAAATAGTTTTATTCTACAATTTTTTTTTAAAGTAAAGTGTAGTATTAAGAAAATATAAAAACGCGTTAAATTTTTTTATCATTTCGGAATTCCCATTTCTGTCAAAACCTCATAATTCAAAAATGACTAATTTTATTGAACGTGATTTGATTCAAAATATTTTTTGGAATCTATTAATGCCTTTGGAATAATAAATTTCGATATAAAATTGTGTCAAAATCTATTATTTTACTCATGTTCTGATTTATTTAAATTTTAAATAAATGTTTGTATTTTTTCAAGAATTATTTTAAATGGAGTTATAAATGCACTTTTAACAAAACTTTTAAATACAAAAAATTCGATAACTTATGAAAATTGATTACCGCTTCAATTAACCAATTAAAGAATCAAAAAATAAGTGAACGTTTACGTTTATAGACATTTTGGAAAGGTGTATTAATTTCCTATTCAGAACTGAAAACCAGAGTAATTTTGAAAGCTCGGTTCTTTAGATATTCGCATTTAACGGATTGAGGCAGAAAATCGTACAAATCTGGGAAAGTCACTTTGGATGCCAATAATTTAATAAATAGACCTCGAAAAATATTTGTTCTGATGTATTTAGAAAGGTGAGTTAATTTTCTTTTCAGCACTGAAAGCCGCAATAATTTTGAAGACTTTGTTTTGGAAATATCGCCATCCAAAGACATTAAGGTAGGTAACGGGTGATTTTTTAGCTGGTTTGGTTTTGGCAACACTGGTTTTGACAGCTGACGTGTGTTTAGTACCTTGTGTCACTGTCAAACAGCTTCAGTTTGGTTTGCAATTTAACCACGGATCGTCTTACAAATGAACAACGCTTGCAAATTATTGAATTTTACTATCAAAATTCGTGCTTGGTTCGAAATGTTCATCGCGCGCTGCTTCCATTTTATGGTCGGCATTCTCGACCTTCTGAGCAGTCTATTCGGAAGATTGTGACCAAATTTCGCACCAAATTTACTTTGTTGGACATTAAACCACCAACACGTTTACGTACTGTGCGTAGTGAAGAAAATATTGCGGCCGTATCAGCTAGTTTTTTTTTTTTTTTTTTTTTTTTTTTTTTTTTTTATTATTATCCGATGGAAATCTTCAAAAGACACTCGGTAAGAATCGGTACCAAGTAGTGTGGGACTCTTACCGCACTAAAACCACCGGTGAATCAGGACCAATCTATGAAAGATCGACAAATGATTTTTCTTTCTTAATTTATCAGTCGCATTGTGAGAAGTTTAAGTTATAACACTTTCCATAGCTTTTAGACCATCAGCTCATGAGGCTTGGTTCTTCTTAATCTCCGAACATTGTCTCGTACATTTAAGACGGTCTCCATTTCGGAGTTGGTATGACTTTGCAGTCGCTGATTGTGTGATACAGCGTGTTTTTTAACCACTTCTGTAACCATTTCAATTTGAAGGTCACGATGTAGATCGCTATTTCTTATATACCAAGGGGCATTTATTATTCCGCGAAGGACCTTGCTTTAGAATTTTTGGATGGGTTCAGCATTTGTTTTCTTTGTACAGCCCCATAGTTGGATGCCATATGTCTAAACGGGTTTCAGTACTTGCTTATAAAACATTAGTTTATTCTGGATAGATAGGTCAGAGTTCTTTCCTAGTAACCAGTACATTTTTCTGTACTTCAAGTTTAGTTCGTCTTTTTGCTTTTTGATGTGCTCTTTCCATTTAAGCTTTGCATCCAAAGTCATTCCAAGGTATTTGGCAGTATTGGAGTAAGGTACTGTTGTACTGTTTATAAGAATTGGAACATTGTTTATTTTTTTGTTTGTAAAGTTTATATGCGTCGATTTTGTTTCATTTAATTTGATTCGCCATTTTGCCTCCAATTACTAACTTTATCAACTGCATTTTGCAGTTTTTGTGTAGCCTTCGTAACGGATTTATCTGGCACCAATATTGCAGTATCATCAGCAAAGGTGGCCATGATAGCGTTGATGTCCACTGGAATATTCTTGTATATAACAGATACAAGGTTGGTCCTAGGACACTTCTTTGTGGTACACCGGCTTCAATTTTCTTTAGTTCCGAGTAATTTTGGTCGTACCGTACTCTAAAGAGTCGCTTCGTAACGTAGGATTTCAGTATTTCGTAGTACTGCCTGGGAAGATCCCTTTGCAGTTTGTACTCAAGTCCCAAGTGCCAAACCTTGTCAAAGGCTTGAGCAACATCTAAGAATAAAGCCGAGCATACTTGTTTTTCTTCAAGTGCCTTTTCCACAACATCCGTAATCCGATGCACTTGGTCTATCGTGGAATGTTTATTTCTAAATCCAAACTGATGGCTCGGAATTAGTCTTCTTTCTTCTATTATTTTGCTTAGTCTTTTCAGAAGCAGTTTTTCGAAAACTTTTGCCATGATTGGTATAAGCGAAATAGGTCTGTAAGATGTTACTTCTGTTGGTGGCTTACCTTGTTTAGGTATAACAATGACTTCTGCAATTTTCCAATGATGTGGCACATATCTTAGTTTAAGGCATGCATTTATTATAAATTGGAGTTTTTTGAAGGCTGTAGAAGGCATTTCTTTCAAAACCTGAGCAGTTATTAGATCGTACCCTGGTGATTTTTTGTTGGACAACTTATGTTGACACATACTTCTTACTTCTTTGAGCGTGACAAAAGGAATTTCACATTCGTCGTTTCTATCAACAAACTGTAAGGGATCTGTAGCTGTGCTTGGTGGAAATGGCTTAAATACATTCGCGAGATGTTCAGCGAAGAGATCAGCCTTTTGTTTTGGGTTTCCGATCCATTTACCATCTTGAGATTTTACTGGCGGGTTTTGTGCCTGTGGTCTTTTTTGGCGCTTAGCTGCTTTCCATAAGGAGTATTCCGTAGAAGCATCCGCCGTCAGACTATTCAGGAATCTACTAAGTGAATCACTTTTAAATTCCCAGATTCTTTTCTTAAGTTCATTGTTAAGACGGTTAAAAACTGCCTTATCACCTGGAAATCTCGTAGCTTGCCATTTTCTTTGAGCTCTTCTTTTCTCCAAGATCAGCTCCTTTATTTCGACAGGATATTTCATTTCTTTTTCTCTTGAGTTCGAAATTGTTGGAGTACTTTCTTCTGCAGCCTGTTGCACATCAGCAATAAATTGTTCTACTTCATGATCAATCTGTTCAATTGTTTGCATAGGGGATCTTAGGTTTATAAAACTTTCAAGTTTATCTCTGAATTCGTTCCAGTTTGTTCTTTTGTTCACGAGCTTAGGATTACTTTTCTCTATTATTTGTGCTTCGCTCAGTGATAATATTACTGGAGTATGATCTGACGATAAATCGTAATTACCTTCGACACTTATATGGTTTCGTTTAATACCTTTTACTACGAAAAAGTCTATAAGGTCTGGTATTTTGTTAGAATCAGATGGCCAATATGTTGGCGAGCCAGATGAATAAAATTCGCAGTTGTATTTGCGGCCTGCTTGATATAGCCGTTTGCCTTTCGTTGTTATGAGCCTAGATCCCCATTGGGTGTGTTTAGCATTGAAGTCGCCACCAACAAGGAAGTTATGTCCTAACAAATTTAGGAGTTCTGCATAGTCTTCTTCAGTTGGAGAGCGCCTCGGAGGGCAGTATATAGATGCTATCTTAAACTCTTTCTTTTTTATACCAATTTTAATTGTTGTTACTTGCATGTTTTCATCAGTAAAATTCGGCTCTTCATAGTTTGTTAAGCACTTTTTTATTAGTATTGCTGATCCTCCCCTAGCTTTGTCAGCTGGGTGCGGAGCGTGATAACACGTATAGTTAGGTAATTTATTATCAAGATTTTGTTCTATAGCGAGGTGAGTTTCGGACACCAAACAAATGTCTATATGCTCTATGTCTAAAAAGATGTTTAGTTCTGATACATGTTTTAAAAGACCGTTTGCATTCCATGTTGCGATTTTGAGTGTTCTGTCCATCATTGTTTTTTAAGAGCGACTTCTTCGCTTAGCTGTTTTATGTTTAAATCTTGTTTGTCAATCCTTTTCAGGATAAGTTCAAGCATTTCTTTAATAGATGTTTCTTCGTTCTTCCGCACATTTTTAACAATCTGGGAATAGGATTTATTTTCATCACTTTTGCTTAGTGCAATTGCTTTTGGCCGTTGATTTTTAGTTTTGTTTTCAACGGCTACTTTTTTGCTTTCAACTATTGCTTTTGTGTTTGTTGGGTTTCTTAGCTTGTTCCCAGTTTTGTTTTTTCTTTTTGTGTCTTGGAATTTTTTGGCAACTGGACATCCTCTGTAACTTGCAGGATGGTTGCCTTGACAGTTAACACATTTCGCTTTCTGTTCTCTGCCCATGGGACAGTTTTTAGTTGCATGCTTGCCTTCGCATTTAACACAAGCAAACTCACGATTGCAGTATTTTTGTGTATGCCCAAAGGCCTGACAGCGTTTACATTGTGGAACAATTTTTGACTTTCGTAGTGGTTCAATTTTGACAACTATACCCATAATTGATTTTATACTGTAGATCTTATCGAGACTTTCTTTATTTTCAAAGGTGAGCATAAACAAAGGTAGAATTCTCCTTGTTGTCGTTGATACCCCAGTGGAGTCTTTGATTGTCTCATTTTTAATAAGATTATTCGCATCGAGAGCTTGGAAACCTTTTTGAATGAGGTCTTCGACAATATCTTTGGCATCACATGAAGAGTGGAGGCCTCTTGCTACTACCTCTATCGACCTTGTAGCTTTATTTTCGTACGAGTGCCACTGAATTCTCTTTTTGTTCAATTCTTCAGTGATAGATCTATACGCATCGGCGTCTTCAACAATGACTTTCCAATTGTCTTTATTGTATGATGTATATTTACATGCCTTATTACTGCATTTTTCTACTATGCTCTTAAGCTCACCAAACATTGTCAATCCGGAAATCATGATTGGAGGTGGTGAAGTTTGCTTAGTACCTTTAGCAAAAGACTTCTTTTGGGATACATCTTTTATTTCATTGTTTGATGTTTTCACTGTTGCAGGAATATCCGCTTTTGAAGCTACCTGCTTAATTTTTTGAACAGTCTCTGGGCTACCCTCTGCTTTCCGTTTCTTGGATTTACGTTTATTTCTGTTACCATCTGTTTCAAAAAGAAGCTCTTCCTCATCAGTATGAAACTCAATGGTTTTTGGTGGGCTTTTCACTACAAGTATTTTTGGACTAGTCTTGCTGTCATTATTTGAAGTTTTCTTGTCTAGCAAGCTGACTTTTTCTTCAAGTCTCTTAACTTGTTGCTGAAGACTTTCAACGAGCACTTCAAGTTTTTTTCTTTTCCTCGAAATAATTTTCGGATTCAACTTGGTGGATCTCGTTGCTTTTTTTGGAACACTGCGGATCTTTTATTTCGATCTTTTCATAGATTTTGGTTCCTTTTTCGTTAATGACTTCTTTGTCATTTGATTTTTCGGTAAGGGTTTTCGATGGAGTGACCCTTGAGAATATTTTTGGTGGAGTCCTCAGTGTTTTAGAACTCCGTCTACTTCCTGTTAGCAATAATTGGTCCTCCCCAGAATCCGTAGGACCGAACTCCGAAGAGAGTGGATTTACCAGTTTATCTGGATTGCCACCTATCAGCTAGTGTGACAGAATACCGCGAAATGTCGATTCGGCGCCGTTAACAGCAGTTAGGACTTTGTTACAGAACTACGTGGAAAATTTTGTGGAAGGATTTGGGCGTAAAGCCTTTTAAGATACAGCTGGTGCAAGAACTAAAGCCAGCCGACCTACCACAACGCCGAATTTTCGGTGAATGGGCTCTTGGAAAGCTGGCCGAGGATCCGCTTTTTTATCGAAAAATTGTGTTCCGCGTTAGGCTCATTTTTGATTGAATGGGTACGTAAATAAGCATAATTGCCGCATTTGGAGTGAAGATCAGCCAGAAGCATTGCAACAGCTACCAATGCATCCCGAAAAAGCCACTGTTTGGTGCGGTTTATGGGCCGGCGGCATTATTGGGCCATATTTCTTCAAAGATGATGCGAATCGCAGCGTTACTGTCAATGGTGAACGCTACCGAGCGATGATAACAAACTTTTTTTTGCCCGAAATGGAAGTTCTTGACTTGCATGATATGTGGTTTCAACAAGACGGTGCCACATGCCACACAGCACGCGAAACAATGGCGCAATTGCGAGGCGAGTTTGGTGAACAGTTAATTTCACGTTTCGGGCCGGTCAATTGGCCGCCTAGATCGTGCGATTTGACACCATTAGATTATTTTTTGTGGGAGTATGTCAAGGCTAATGTCAATAGGGACAAGCCCGCTTCGATTGACGCACTGGAAGCCAACATCCATGCATTCATTCGTGAGATACCGGCCGATATGTGTGAAAGAGTATGCCAAAATTGGACTCAATGGATGGGCTACCTGAGACGAAGCCGCGGTCAACATTTGCATGAAATTATCTTTAAACATTAAATTGCAAGGTTCAAACTATCGATTCAAATAAATATTTCATTCATTTTTTCGAATTTTTTGTGTTTTTTTTTTTTAAAGTTCTAAACCTCTTAAAAAATCACCCGTTAGTTGGAGGAAGAAAATCGTTAAAATCTGGCAAAGACACTTTGGATGCTAATATTTTCATAAATAGACCTCGAAAAAAAAATTGGCTTCGATGCCTCGATTTGGTTTGAAGAGATCTTTCCAGTAAGGTATGGCACGATTTATTTCATTAACTTTGAAAAAAAAGTTGTTTTTTTTTTTGAAAAAAAGGCAAGGGAGCCCACGATTTTTTCCGAAATCCATGAAAAATTTTTGTGACAATATTTTAACGTTTTTAGACATTTTGGAAAGGTGTATTAATTTCCTATTCAGAACTGAAAACCAGAGCAATTTTGAAAGCTCGGTTCTTTAGATATTCGCATTTAACGGATTGAGGCAGAAAATCGTACAAATCTGGGAAAGTCACTTTGGATGCCAATAATTTAATAAATAGACCTCGAAAAAATTGTATTCTGATGTATTTAGAAAGGTGAGTTAATTTTCTTTTCAGCACTGAAAGCCGCAATAATTTTGAAGACTTTGTTTTGGAAATATCGCCATCCAAAGACATTAAGGTAGGTAGTTGGAGGAAGAAAAAAAAAAAAGGCAAGGGGTTAAGCCCACGATTTTTTCCGAAATCCATGAAAAATTTTTGTGACAATATTTTAACGTTTTTAGACATTTTGGAAAGGTGTTTTAATTTCCTATTCAGAACTGAAAACCAGAGCAATTTTGAAAGCTCGGTTCTTTAGATATTCGCATTTAACGGATTGAGGCAGAAAATCGTACAAATCTGGGAAAGTCGCTTTGGATGCCAATAATTTAATAAATAGACCTTGAAAAAATTGTATTCTGATGTATTTAGAAAGGTGAGTTAATTTTCTTTTCAGCACTGAAAGCCGCAATAATTTTGAAGACTTTGTTTTGGAAATATCGCCATCCAAAGACATTAAGGTAGGTAGTTGGAGGAAGAAAATCGTTAAAATCTGGGAAAGACACTTTGGATGCTAATATTTTCATAAATAGACCTCGAAAAAAAAATTGGCTTCGATGCCTCGATTTGGTTTGAAGAGATCATTCCAGTAAGGTATGGCACGATTTATTTCATTAACTTTGAAAAAAAAAGTTGTTTTTTTTTTTAAAAAAAGGCAAGGGGTTAGCCCACGATTTTTTCCGAAATCCATGAAAAATTTTTGTGACAATATTTTAACGTTTTTAGACATTTTGGAAAGGTGTATTAATTTCCTATTCAGAACTGAAAACCAGAGCAATTTTGAAAGCTCGGTTCTTTAGATATTCGCATTTAACGGATTGAGGCAGAAAATCGTACAAATCTGGGAAAGTCACTTTGGATGCCAATAATTTAATAAATGGACCTCGAAACAAATTTGTTCTAATGTATTTAGAAAGGTGAGTTAATTTTCTTTTCAGCACTGAAAGCCGCAATAATTTTGAAGACTTTGTTTTGGAAATATCGCCATCCAAAGACATTAAGGTAGGTAGTTGGAGGAAGAAAATCGTTAAAATCTGGGAAAGACACTTTGGATGCTAATATTTTCATAAATAGACCTCGAAAAAAAAAATTGGCTTCGATGCCTCGATTTGGTTTGAAGAGATCTTTCCAGTAAGGTATGGCACGATTTATTTCATTAACTTTGAAAAAAAAGTTGTTTTTTTTTTTGAAAAAAAGGCAAGGGAGCCCACGATTTTTTCCGAAATCCATGAAAAATTTTTGTGACAATATTTTAACGTTTTTAGACATTTTGGAAAGGTGTATTAATTTCCTATTCAGAACTGAAAACCAGAGCAATTTTGAAAGCTCGGTTCTTTAGATATTCGCATTTAACGGATTGAGGCAGAAAATCGTACAAATCTGGGAAAGTCACTTTGGATGCCAATAATTTAATAAATAGACCTCGAAAAAATTGTATTCTGATGTATTTAGAAAGGTGAGTTAATTTTCTTTTCAGCACTGAAAGCCGCAATAATTTTGAAGACTTTGTTTTGGAAATATCGCCATCCAAAGACATTAAGGTAGGTAGTTGGAGGAAGAAAAAAAAAAAAGGCAAGGGGTTAAGCCCACGATTTTTTCCGAAATCCATGAAAAATTTTTGTGACAATATTTTAACGTTTTTAGACATTTTGGAAAGGTGTATTAATTTCCTATTCAGAACTGAAAACCAGAGCAATTTTGAAAGCTCGGTTCTTTAGATATTCGCATTTAACGGATTGAGGCAGAAAATCGTACAAATCTGGGAAAGTCGCTTTGGATGCCAATAATTTAATAAATAGACCTCGAAAAAAATTTGTTCTGATGTATTTAGAAAGGTGAGTTAATTTTCTTTTCAGCACTGAAAGCCGCAATAATTTTGAAGACTTTGTTTTGGAAATATCGCCATCCAAAGACATTAAGGTAGGTAGTTGGAGGAAGAAAATCGTTAAAATCTGGGAAAGACACTTTGGATGCTAATATTTTCATAAATAGACCTCGAAAAAAAAATTGGCTTCGATGCCTCGATTTGGTTTGAAGAGATCATTCCAGTAAGGTATGGCACGATTTATTTCATTAACTTTGAAAAAAAAAGTTGTTTTTTTTTTGAAAAAAAGGCAAGGGGTTAGCCCACGATTTTTTCCGAAATCCATGAAAAATTTTTGTGACAATATTTTAACGTTTTTAGACATTTTGGAAAGGTGTATTAATTTCCTATTCAGAACTGAAAACCAGAGCAATTTTGAAAGCTCGGTTCTTTAGATATTCGCATTTAACGGATTGAGGCAGAAAATCGTACAAATCTGGGAAAGTCACTTTGGATGCCAATAATTTAATAAATGGACCTCGAAACAAATTTGTTCTAATGTATTTAGAAAGGTGAGTTAATTTTCTTTTCAGCACTGAAAGCCGCAATAATTTTGAAGACTTTGTTTTGGAAATATCGCCATCCAAAGACATTAAGGTAGGTAGTTGGAGGAAGAAAATCGTTAAAATCTGGGAAAGACACTTTGGATGCTAATATTTTCATAAATAGACCTCGAAAAAAAAATTGGCTTCGATGCCTCGATTTGGTTTGAAGAGATCTTTCCAGTAAGGTATGGCACGATTTATTTCATTAACTTTGAAAAAAAAGTTGTTTTTTTTTTGAAAAAAAGGCAAGGGAGCCCACGATTTTTTCCGAAATCCATGAAAAATTTTTGTGACAATATTTTAACGTTTTTAGACATTTTGGAAAAGTGTATTAATTTCCTATTCAGAACTGAAAACCAGAGCAATTTTGAAAGCTCGGTTCTTTAGATATTCGCATTTAACGGATTGAGGCAGAAAATCGTACAAATCTGGGAAAGTCACTTTGGATGCCAATAATTTAATAAATAGACCTCGAAAAAAATTTGTTCTGATGTATTTAGAAAGGTGAGTTAATTTTCTTTTCAGCACTGAAAGCCGCAATAATTTTGAAGACTGAAGAAAATCGTACAAATCTGGGAAAGTCACTTTGGATGCCAATAATTTAATAAATAGACCTCGAAAAAAATTTGTTCTGATGTATTTAGAAAGGTGAATTAATTTTCTTTTCAGCACTGAAAGCCGCAACAATTTTGAAGACTTTGTTTTGGAAATATCGCCATCCAAAGACATTAAGGTAGGTAGTTGGAGGAAGAAAATCGTTAAAATCTGGGAAAGACACTTTGGATGCTAATATTTTCATAAATAGACCTCGAAAAAAAAATTGGCTTCGATGCCTCGATTTGGTTTGAAGAGATCTTTCCAGTAAGGTATGGAACGATTTATTTCATTAACTTTGAAAAAAAAGTTGTTTTTTTTTTGAAAAAAAGGCAAGGGGTTAGCCCACGATTTTTTCCGAAATCCATGAAAAATTTTTGTGACAATATTTTAACGTTTTTAGACATTTTGGAAAGGTGTATTAATTTCCTATTCAGAACTGAAAACCAGAGCAATTTTGAAAGCTCGGTTCTTTAGATATTCGCATTTAACGGATTGAGGCAGAAAATCGTACAAATCTGGGAAAGTCACTTTGGATGCCAATAATTTAATAAATAGACCTCGAAAAAATTGTATTCTGATGTATTTAGAAAGGTGAGTTAATTTTCTTTTCAGCACTGAAAGCCGCAATAATTTTGAAGACTTTGTTTTGGAAATATCGCCATCCAAAGACATTAAGGTAGGTAGTTGGAGGAAGAAAAAAAAAAAGGCAAGGGGTTAAGCCCACGATTTTTTCCGAAATCCATGAAAAATTTTTGTGACAATATTTTAACGTTTTTAGACATTTTGGAAAGGTGTATTAATTTCCTATTCAGAACTGAAAACCAGAGCAATTTTGAAAGCTCGGTTCTTTAGATATTCGCATTTAACGGATTGAGGCAGAAAATCGTACAAATCTGGGAAAGTCACTTTGGATGCCAATAATTTAATAAATGGACCTCGAAACAAATTTGTTCTAATGTATTTAGAAAGGTGAGTTAATTTTCTTTTCAGCACTGAAAGCCGCAATAATTTTGAAGACTTTGTTTTGGAAATATCGCCATCCAAAGACATTAAGGTAGGTAGTTGGAGGAAGAAAATCGTTAAAATCTGGGAAAGACACTTTGGATGCTAATATTTTCATAAATAGACCTCGAAAAAAAAATTGGCTTCGATGCCTCGATTTGGTTTGAAGAGATCTTTCCAGTAAGGTATGGAACGATTTATTTCATTAACTTTGAAAAAAAAGTTGTTTTTTTTTTGAAAAAAAGGCAAGGGGTTAGCCCACGATTTTTTCCGAAATCCATGAAAAATTTTTGTGACAATATTTTAACGTTTTTAGACATTTTGGAAAGGTGTATTAATTTCCTATTCAGAACTGAAAACCAGAGCAATTTTGAAAGCTCGGTTCTTTAGATATTCGCATTTAACGGATTGAGGCAGAAAATCGTACAAATCTGGGAAAGTCACTTTGGATGCCAATAATTTAATAAATAGACCTCGAAAAAATTGTATTCTGATGTATTTAGAAAGGTGAGTTAATTTTCTTTTCAGCACTGAAAGCCGCAATAATTTTGAAGACTTTGTTTTGGAAATATCGCCATCCAAAGACATTAAGGTAGGTAGTTGGAGGAAGAAAAAAAAAAAAGGCAAGGGGTTAAGCCCACGATTTTTTCCGAAATCCATGAAAAATTTTTGTGACAATATTTTAACGTTTTTAGACATTTTGGAAAGGTGTATTAATTTCCTATTCAGAACTGAAAACCAGAGCAATTTTGAAAGCTCGGTTCTTTAGATATTCGCATTTAACGGATTGAGGCAGAAAATCGTACAAATCTGGGAAAGTCACTTTGGATGCCAATAATTTAATAAATGGACCTCGAAACAAATTTGTTCTAATGTATTTAGAAAGGTGAGTTAATTTTCTTTTCAGCACTGAAAGCCGCAATAATTTTGAAGACTTTGTTTTGGAAATATCGCCATCCAAAGACATTAAGGTAGGTAGTTGGAGGAAGAAAATCGTTAAAATCTGGGAAAGACACTTTGGATGCTAATATTTTCATAAATAGACCTCGAAAAAAAAATTGGCTTCGATGCCTCGATTTGGTTTGAAGAGATCTTTCCAGTAAGGTATGGCACGATTTATTTCATTAACTTTGAAAAAAAAGTTGTTTTTTTTTTTGAAAAAAAGGCAAGGGGTTAGCCCACGATTTTTTCCGAAATCCATGAAAAATTTTTGTGACAATATTTTAACGTTTTTAGACATTTTGGAAAGGTGTATTAATTTCCTATTCAGAACTGAAAACCAGAGCAATTTTGAAAGCTCGGTTCTTTAGATATTCGCATTTAACGGATTGAGGCAGAAAATCGTACAAATCTGGGAAAGTCACTTTGGATGCCAATAATTTAATAAATAGACCTCGAAAAAATTGTATTCTGATGTATTTAGAAAGGTGAGTTAATTTTCTTTTCAGCACTGAAAGCCGCAATAATTTTGAAGACTTTGTTTTGGAAATATCGCCATCCAAAGACATTAAGGTAGGTAGTTGGAGGAAGAAAAAAAAAAAAGGCAAGGGGTTAAGCCCACGATTTTTTCCGAAATCCATGAAAAATTTTTGTGACAATATTTTAACGTTTTTAGACATTTTGGAAAGGTGTTTTAATTTCCTATTCAGAACTGAAAACCAGAGCAATTTTGAAAGCTCGGTTCTTTAGATATTCGCATTTAACGGATTGAGGCAGAAAATCGTACAAATCTGGGAAAGTCGCTTTGGATGCCAATAATTTAATAAATAGACCTCGAAAAAAATTTGTTCTGATGTATTTAGAAAGGTGAGTTAATTTTCTTTTCAGCACTGAAAGCCGCAATAATTTTGAAGACTTTGTTTTGGAAATATCGCCATCCAAAGACATTAAGGTAGGTAGTTGGAGGAAGAAAAAAAAAAAAGGCAAGGGGTTAAGCCCACGATTTTTTCCGAAATCCATGAAAAATTTTTGTGACAATATTTTAACGTTTTTAGACATTTTGGAAAGGTGTTTTAATTTCCTATTCAGAACTGAAAACCAGAGCAATTTTGAAAGCTCGGTTCTTTAGATATTCGCATTTAACGGATTGAGGCAGAAAATCGTACAAATCTGGGAAAGTCGCTTTGGATGCCAATAATTTAATAAATAGACCTCGAAAAAAATTTGTTCTGATGTATTTAGAAAGGTGAGTTAATTTTCTTTTCAGCACTAAAAGCCGCAATAATTTTGAAGACTTTGTTTTGGAAATATCGCCATCCAAAGACATTAAGGTAGGTAGTTGGAGGAAGAAAATCGTTAAAATCTGGGAAAGACACTTTGGATGCTAATATTTTCATAAATAGACCTCGAAAAAAAAATTGGCTTCGATGCCTCGATTTGGTTTGAAGAGATCTTTCCAGTAAGGTATGGCACGATTTATTTCATTAACTTTGAAAAAAAAGTTGTTTTTTTTTTTTTTGAAAAAAAGGCAAGGGGTTAGCCCACGATTTTTTCCGAAATCCATGAAAAATTTTTGTGACAATATTTTAACGTTTTTAGACATTTTGGAAAGGTGTATTAATTTCCTATTCAGAACTGAAAACCAGAGCAATTTTGAAAGCTCGGTTCTTTAGATATTCGCATTTAACGGATTGAGGCAGAAAATCGTACAAATCTGGGAAAGTCACTTTGGATGCCAATAATTTAATAAATAGACCTCGAAAAATATTTGTTCTGATGTATTTAAAAAGGTGAGTTAATTTTCTTTTCAGCACTGAAAGCCGCAATAATTTTGAAGACTTTGTTTTGGAAATATCGCCATCCAAAGACATTAAGGTAGGTAGTTGGAGGAAGAAAATCGTTAAAATCTGGGAAAGACACTTTGGATGCTAATATTTTCATAAATAGACCTCGAAAAAAAAATTGGCTTCGATGCCTCGATTTGGTTTGAAGAGATCTTTCCAGTAAGGTATGGCACGATTTATTTCATTAACTTTGAAAAAAAAGTTGTTTTTTTTTTTGAAAAAAAGGCAAGGGCCCACGATTTTTTCCGAAATCCATGAAAAATTTTTGTGACAATATTTTAACGTTTTTAGACATTTTGGAAAGGTGTATTAATTTCCTATTCAGAACTGAAACCCAGAGCAATTTTGAAAGCTCGGTTCTTTAGATATTCGCATTTAACGGATTGAGGCAGAAAATCGTACAAATCTGGGAAAGTCACTTTGGATGCCAATAATTTAATAAATAGACCTCGAAAAAAATGTATCCTGATGTATTTAGAAAGGTGAGTTAATTTTCTTTTCAGCACTGAAAGCCGCAATAATTTTGAAGACTTTGTTTTGGAAATATCGCCATCCAAAGACATTAAGGTAGGTAGTTGGAGGAAGAAAATCGTTAAAATCTGGGAAAGACACTTTGGATGCTAATATTTTCATAAATAGACCTCGAAAAAAAAATTGGCTTCGATGCCTCGATTTGGTTTGAAGAGATCTTTCCAGTAAGGTATGGCACGATTTATTTCATTAACTTTGAAAAAAAAGTTGTTTTTTTTTTTGAAAAAAAGGCAAGGGAGCCCACGATTTTTTCCGAAATCCATGAAAAATTTTTGTGACAATATTTTAACGTTTTTAGACATTTTGGAAAAGGGTATTAATTTCCTATTCAGAACTGAAAACCAGAGCAATTTTGAAAGCTCGGTTCTTTAGATATTCGCATTTAACGGATTGAGGCAGAAAATCGTACAAATCTGGGAAAGTCACTTTGGATGCCAATAATTTAATAAATGGACCTCGAAACAAATTTGTTCTAATGTATTTAGAAAGGTGAGTTAATTTTCTTTTCAGCACTGAAAGCCGCAATAATTTTGAAGACTTTGTTTTGGAAATATCGCCATCCAAAGACATTAAGGTAGGTAGTTGGAGGAAGAAAATCGTTAAAATCTGGGAAAGACACTTTGGATGCTAATATTTTCATAAATAGACCTCGAAAAAAAAATTGGCTTCGATGCCTCGATTTGGTTTGAAGAGATCTTTCCAGTAAGGTATGGCACGATTTATTTCATTAACTTTGAAAAAAAAGTTGTTTTTTTTTTTGAAAAAAAGGCAAGGGAGCCCACGATTTTTTCCGAAATCCATGAAAAATTTTTGTGACAATATTTTAACGTTTTTAGACATTTTGGAAAGGTGTATTAATTTCCTATTCAGAACTGAAAACCAGAGCAATTTTGAAAGCTCGGTTCTTTAGATATTCGCATTTAACGGATTGAGGCAGAAAATCGTACAAATCTGGGAAAGTCACTTTGGATGCCAATAATTTAATAAATAGACCTCGAAAAAATTGTATTCTGATGTATTTAGAAAGGTGAGTTAATTTTCTTTTCAGCACTGAAAGCCGCAATAATTTTGAAGACTTTGTTTTGGAAATATCGCCATCCAAAGACATTAAGGTAGGTAGTTGGAGGAAGAAAAAAAAAAAAAGCCAAGGGGTTAAGCCCACGATTTTTTCCGAAATCCATGAAAAATTTTTGTGACAATATTTTAACGTTTTTAGACATTTTGGAAAGGTGTTTTAATTTCCTATTCAGAACTGAAAACCAGAGCAATTTTGAAAGCTCGGTTCTTTAGATATTCGCATTTAACGGATTGAGGCAGAAAATCGTACAAATCTGGGAAAGTCGCTTTGGATGCCAATAATTTAATAAATAGACCTCGAAAAAAATTTGTTCTGATGTATTTAGAAAGGTGAGTTAATTTTCTTTTCAGCACTAAAAGCCGCAATAATTTTGAAGACTTTGTTTTGGAAATATCGCCATCCAAAGACATTAAGGTAGGTAGTTGGAGGAAGAAAATCGTTAAAATCTGGGAAAGACACTTTGGATGCTAATATTTTCATAAATAGACCTCGAAAAAAAAATTGGCTTCGATGCCTCGATTTGGTTTGAAGAGATCTTTCCAGTAAGGTATGGCACGATTTATTTCATTAACTTTGAAAAAAAAGTTGTTTTTTTTTTTTTTGAAAAAAAGGCAAGGGGTTAGCCCACGATTTTTTCCGAAATCCATGAAAAATTTTTGTGACAATATTTTAACGTTTTTAGACATTTTGGAAAGGTGTATTAATTTCCTATTCAGAACTGAAAACCAGAGCAATTTTGAAAGCTCGGTTCTTTAGATATTCGCATTTAACGGATTGAGGCAGAAAATCGTACAAATCTGGGAAAGTCACTTTGGATGCCAATAATTTAATAAATAGACCTCGAAAAATATTTGTTCTGATGTATTTAAAAAGGTGAGTTAATTTTCTTTTCAGCACTGAAAGCCGCAATAATTTTGAAGACTTTGTTTTGGAAATATCGCCATCCAAAGACATTAAGGTAGGTAGTTGGAGGAAGAAAATCGTTAAAATCTGGGAAAGACACTTTGGATGCTAATATTTTCATAAATAGACCTCGAAAAAAAAATTGGCTTCGATGCCTCGATTTGGTTTGAAGAGATCTTTCCAGTAAGGTATGGCACGATTTATTTCATTAACTTTGAAAAAAAAGTTGTTTTTTTTTTGAAAAAAAGGCAAGGGCCCACGATTTTTTCCGAAATCCATGAAAAATTTTTGTGACAATATTTTAACGTTTTTAGACATTTTGGAAAGGTGTATTAATTTCCTATTCAGAACTGAAACCCAGAGCAATTTTGAAAGCTCGGTTCTTTAGATATTCGCATTTAACGGATTGAGGCAGAAAATCGTACAAATCTGGGAAAGTCACTTTGGATGCCAATAATTTAATAAATAGACCTCGAAAAAAATGTATCCTGATGTATTTAGAAAGGTGAGTTAATTTTCTTTTCAGCACTGAAAGCCGCAATAATTTTGAAGACTTTGTTTTGGAAATATCGCCATCCAAAGACATTAAGGTAGGTAGTTGGAGGAAGAAAATCGTTAAAATCTGGGAAAGACACTTTGGATGCTAATATTTTCATAAATAGACCTCGAAAAAAAAATTGGCTTCGATGCCTCGATTTGGTTTGAAGAGATCTTTCCAGTAAGGTATGGCACGATTTATTTCATTAACTTTGAAAAAAAAGTTGTTTTTTTTTTTGAAAAAAAGGCAAGGGAGCCCACGATTTTTTCCGAAATCCATGAAAAATTTTTGTGACAATATTTTAACGTTTTTAGACATTTTGGAAAAGGGTATTAATTTCCTATTCAGAACTGAAAACCAGAGCAATTTTGAAAGCTCGGTTCTTTAGATATTCGCATTTAACGGATTGAGGCAGAAAATCGTACAAATCTGGGAAAGTCACTTTGGATGCCAATAATTTAATAAATGGACCTCGAAACAAATTTGTTCTAATGTATTTAGAAAGGTGAGTTAATTTTCTTTTCAGCACTGAAAGCCGCAATAATTTTGAAGACTTTGTTTTGGAAATATCGCCATCCAAAGACATTAAGGTAGGTAGTTGGAGGAAGAAAATCGTTAAAATCTGGGAAAGACACTTTGGATGCTAATATTTTCATAAATAGACCTCGAAAAAAAAATTGGCTTCGATGCCTCGATTTGGTTTGAAGAGATCTTTCCAGTAAGGTATGGCACGATTTATTTCATTAACTTTGAAAAAAAAGTTGTTTTTTTTTTTGAAAAAAAGGCAAGGGAGCCCACGATTTTTTCCGAAATCCATGAAAAATTTTTGTGACAATATTTTAACGTTTTTAGACATTTTGGAAAGGTGTATTAATTTCCTATTCAGAACTGAAAACCAGAGCAATTTTGAAAGCTCGGTTCTTTAGATATTCGCATTTAACGGATTGAGGCAGAAAATCGTACAAATCTGGGAAAGTCACTTTGGATGCCAATAATTTAATAAATAGACCTCGAAAAATATTTGTTCTGATGTATTTAAAAAGGTGAGTTAATTTTCTTTTCAGCACTGAAAGCCGCAATAATTTTGAAGACTTTGTTTTGGAAATATCGCCATCCAAAGACATTAAGGTAGGTAGTTGGAGGAAGAAAATCGTTAAAATCTGGGAAAGACACTTTGGATGCTAATATTTTCATAAATAGACCTCGAAAAAAAAATTGGCTTCGATGCCTCGATTTGGTTTGAAGAGATCTTTCCAGTAAGGTATGGCACGATTTATTTCATTAACTTTGAAAAAAAAGTTGTTTTTTTTTTTGAAAAAAAGGCAAGGGAGCCCACGATTTTTTCCGAAATCCATGAAAAATTTTTGTGACAATATTTTAACGTTTTTAGACATTTTGGAAAGGTGTATTAATTTCCTATTCAGAACTGAAAACCAGAGCAATTTTGAAAGCTCGGTTCTTTAGATATTCGCATTTAACGGATTGAGGCAGAAAATCGTACAAATCTGGGAAAGTCACTTTGGATGCCAATAATTTAATAAATGGACCTCGAAACAAATTTGTTCTAATGTATTTAGAAAGGTGAGTTAATTTTCTTTTCAGCACTGAAAGCCGCAATAATTTTGAAGACTTTGTTTTGGAAATATCGCCATCCAAAGACATTAAGGTAGGTAGTTGGAGGAAGAAAATCGTTAAAATCTGGGAAAGACACTTTGGATGCTAATATTTTCATAAATAGACCTCGAAAAAAAATTGGCTTCGATGCCTCGATTTGGTTTGAAGAGATCTTTCCAGTAAGGTATGGCACGATTTATTTCATTAACTTTGAAAAAAAAGTTGTTTTTTTTTTTGAAAAAAAGGCAAGGGGTTAGCCCACGATTTTTTCCGAAATCCATGAAAAATTTTTGTGACAATATTTTAACGTTTTTAGACATTTTGGAAAGGTGTATTAATTTCCTATTCAGAACTGAAAACCAGAGCAATTTTGAAAGCTCGGTTCTTTAGATATTCGCATTTAACGGATTGAGGCAGAAAATCGTACAAATCTGGGAAAGTCACTTTGGATGCCAATAATTTAATAAATAGACCTCGAAAAATATTTGTTCTGATGTATTTAAAAAGGTGAGTTAATTTTCTTTTCAGCACTGAAAGCCGCAATAATTTTGAAGACTTTGTTTTGGAAATATCGCCATCCAAAGACATTAAGGTAGGTAGTTGGAGGAAGAAAATCGTTAAAATCTGGGAAAGACACTTTGGATGCTAATATTTTCATAAATAGACCTCGAAAAAAAAATTGGCTTCGATGCCTCGATTTGGTTTGAAGAGATCTTTCCAGTAAGGTATGGCACGATTTATTTCATTAACTTTGAAAAAAAAGTTGTTTTTTTTTTGAAAAAAAGGCAAGGGCCCACGATTTTTTCCGAAATCCATGAAAAATTTTTGTGACAATATTTTAACGTTTTTAGACATTTTGGAAAGGTGTATTAATTTCCTATTCAGAACTGAAACCCAGAGCAATTTTGAAAGCTCGGTTCTTTAGATATTCGCATTTAACGGATTGAGGCAGAAAATCGTACAAATCTGGGAAAGTCACTTTGGATGCCAATAATTTAATAAATAGACCTCGAAAAAAATGTATCCTGATGTATTTAGAAAGGTGAGTTAATTTTCTTTTCAGCACTGAAAGCCGCAATAATTTTGAAGACTTTGTTTTGGAAATATCGCCATCCAAAGACATTAAGGTAGGTAGTTGGAGGAAGAAAATCGTTAAAATCTGGGAAAGACACTTTGGATGCTAATATTTTCATAAATAGACCTCGAAAAAAAAATTGGCTTCGATGCCTCGATTTGGTTTGAAGAGATCTTTCCAGTAAGGTATGGCACGATTTATTTCATTAACTTTGAAAAAAAAGTTGTTTTTTTTTTTGAAAAAAAGGCAAGGGAGCCCACGATTTTTTCCGAAATCCATGAAAAATTTTTGTGACAATATTTTAACGTTTTTAGACATTTTGGAAAAGGGTATTAATTTCCTATTCAGAACTGAAAACCAGAGCAATTTTGAAAGCTCGGTTCTTTAGATATTCGCATTTAACGGATTGAGGCAGAAAATCGTACAAATCTGGGAAAGTCACTTTGGATGCCAATAATTTAATAAATGGACCTCGAAACAAATTTGTTCTAATGTATTTAGAAAGGTGAGTTAATTTTCTTTTCAGCACTGAAAGCCGCAATAATTTTGAAGACTTTGTTTTGGAAATATCGCCATCCAAAGACATTAAGGTAGGTAGTTGGAGGAAGAAAAAAAAAAAGGCAAGGGGTTAAGCCCACGATTTTTTCCGAAATCCATGAAAAATTTTTGTGACAATATTTTAACGTTTTTAGACATTTTGGAAAGGTGTATTAATTTCCTATTCAGAACTGAAAACCAGAGCAATTTTGAAAGCTCGGTTCTTTAGATATTCGCATTTAACGGATTGAGGCAGAAAATCGTACAAATCTGGGAAAGTCACTTTGGATGCCAATAATTTAATAAATAGACCTCGAAAAATATTTGTTCTGATGTATTTAAAAAGGTGAGTTAATTTTCTTTTCAGCACTGAAAGCCGCAATAATTTTGAAGACTTTGTTTTGGAAATATCGCCATCCAAAGACATTAAGGTAGGTAGTTGGAGGAAGAAAATCGTTAAAATCTGGGAAAGACACTTTGGATGCTAATATTTTCATAAATAGACCTCGAAAAAAAAATTGGCTTCGATGCCTCGATTTGGTTTGAAGAGATCTTTCCAGTAAGGTATGGCACGATTTATTTCATTAACTTTGAAAAAAAAGTTGTTTTTTTTTTTGAAAAAAAGGCAAGGGAGCCCACGATTTTTTCCGAAATCCATGAAAAATTTTTGTGACAATATTTTAACGTTTTTAGACATTTTGGAAAGGTGTATTAATTTCCTATTCAGAACTGAAAACCAGAGCAATTTTGAAAGCTCGGTTCTTTAGATATTCGCATTTAACGGATTGTGGTAGAAAATCGTACAAATCTGGGAAAGTCACTTTGGATGCCAATAATTTAATAAATAGACCTCGAAAAAATTGTATTCTGATGTATTTAGAAAGGTGAGTTAATTTTCTTTTCAGCACTGAAAGCCGCAATAATTTTGAAGACTTTGTTTTGGAAATATCGCCATCCAAAGACATTAAGGTAGGTAGTTGGAGGAAGAAAATCGTTAAAATCTGGGAAAGACACTTTGGATGCTAATATTTTCATAAATAGACCTCGAAAAAAAAATTGGCTTCGATGCCTCGATTTGGTTTGAAAAGATCTTTCCAGTAAGGTATGGCACGATTTATTTCATTAACTTTGAAAAAAAAGTTGTTTTTTTTTTTTTGAAAAAAAGGCAAGGGGTTAGCCCACGATTTTTTCCGAAATCCATGAAAAATTTTTGTGACAATATTTTAACGTTTTTAGACATTTTGGAAAGGTGTATTAATTTCCTATTCAGAACTGAAAACCAGAGCAATTTTGAAAGCTCGGTTCTTTAGATATTCGCATTTAACGGATTGAGGCAGAAAATCGTACAAATCTGGGAAAGTCACTTTGGATGCCAATAATTTAATAAATAGACCTCGAAAAATATTTGTTCTGATGTATTTAAAAAGGTGAGTTAATTTTCTTTTCAGCACTGAAAGCCGCAATAATTTTGAAGACTTTGTTTTGGAAATATCGCCATCCAAAGACATTAAGGTAGGTAGTTGGAGGAAGAAAATCGTTAAAATCTGGGAAAGACACTTTGGATGCTAATATTTTCATAAATAGACCTCGAAAAAAAAATTGGCTTCGATGCCTCGATTTGGTTTGAAGAGATCTTTCCAGTAAGGTATGGCACGATTTATTTCATTAACTTTGAAAAAAAAGTTGTTTTTTTTTTGAAAAAAAGGCAAGGGGTTAGCCCACGATTTTTTCCGAAATCCATGAAAAATTTTTGTGACAATATTTTAACGTTTTTAGACATTTTGGAAAGGTGTATTAATTTCCTATTCAGAACTGAAACCCAGAGCAATTTTGAAAGCTCGGTTCTTTAGATATTCGCATTTAACGGATTGAGGCAGAAAATCGTACAAATCTGGGAAAGTCACTTTGGATGCCAATAATTTAATAAATAGACCTCGAAAAAAATGTATCCTGATGTATTTAGAAAGGTGAGTTAATTTTCTTTTCAGCACTGAAAGCCGCAATAATTTTGAAGACTTTGTTTTGGAAATATCGCCATCCAAAGACATTAAGGTAGGTAGTTGGAGGAAGAAAATCGTTAAAATCTGGGAAAGACACTTTGGATGCTAATATTTTCATAAATAGACCTCGAAAAAAAAATTGGCTTCGATGCCTCGATTTGGTTTGAAGAGATCTTTCCAGTAAGGTATGGCACGATTTATTTCATTAACTTTGAAAAAAAAGTTGTTTTTTTTTTTGAAAAAAAGGCAAGGGAGCCCACGATTTTTTCCGAAATCCATGAAAAATTTTTGTGACAATATTTTAACGTTTTTAGACATTTTGGAAAAGTGTATTAATTTCCTATTCAGAACTGAAAACCAGAGCAATTTTGAAAGCTCGGTTCTTTAGATATTCGCATTTAACGGATTGAGGCAGAAAATCGTACAAATCTGGGAAAGTCACTTTGGATGCCAATAATTTAATAAATAGACCTCGAAAAAAATTTGTTCTGATGTATTTAGAAAGGTGAGTTAATTTTCTTTTCAGCACTGAAAGCCGCAATAATTTTGAAGACTGAAGAAAATCGTACAAATCTGGGAAAGTCACTTTGGATGCCAATAATTTAATAAATAGACCTCGAAAAAAATTTGTTCTGATGTATTTAGAAAGGTGAATTAATTTTCTTTTCAGCACTGAAAGCCGCAACAATTTTGAAGACTTTGTTTTGGAAATATCGCCATCCAAAGACATTAAGGTAGGTAGTTGGAGGAAGAAAATCGTTAAAATCTGGGAAAGACACTTTAGATGCTAATATTTTCATAAATAGACCTCGAAAAAAAAAATTGGCTTCGATGCCTCGATTTGGTTTGAAGAGATCTTTCCAGTAAGGTATGGCACGATTTATTTCATTAACTTTGAAAAAAAAGTTGTTTTTTTTTTTGAAAAAAAGGCAAGGGAGCCCACGATTTTTTCCGAAATCCATGAAAAATTTTTGTGACAATATTTTAACGTTTTTAGACATTTTGGAAAGGTGTATTAATTTCCTATTCAGAACTGAAAACCAGAGCAATTTTGAAAGCTCGGTTCTTTAGATATTCGCATTTAACGGATTGTGGTAGAAAATCGTACAAATCTGGGAAAGTCACTTTGGATGCCAATAATTTAATAAATAGACCTCGAAAAATGTTTGTTCTGATGTATTTAGAAAGGTGAGTTAATTTTCTTTTCAGCACTGAAAGCCGCAATAATTTTGAAGACTTTGTTTTGGAAATATCGCCATCCAAAGACATTAAGGTAGGTAGTTGGAGGAAGAAAATCGTTAAAATCTGGGAAAGACACTTTGGATGCTAATATTTTCATAAATAGACCTCGAAAAAAAAATTGGCTTCGATGCCTCGATTTGGTTTGAAAAGATCTTTCCAGTAAGGTATGGCACGATTTATTTCATTAACTTTGAAAAAAAAGTTGTTTTTTTTTTGAAAAAAAGGCAAGGGGTTAGCCCACGATTTTTTCCGAAATCCATGAAAAATTTTTGTGACAATATTTTAACGTTTTTAGACATTTTGGAAAGGTGTATTAATTTCCTATTCAGAACTGAAAACCAGAGCAATTTTGAAAGCTCGGTTCTTTAGATATTCGCATTTAACGGATTGAGGCAGAAAATCGTACAAATCTGGGAAAGTCACTTTGGATGCCAATAATTTAATAAATAGACCTCGAAAAATGTTTGTTCTGATGTATTTAGAAAGGTGAGTTAATTTTCTTTTCAGCACTGAAAGCCGCAATAATTTTGAAGACTTTGTTTTGGAAATATCGCCATCCAAAGACATTAAGGTAGGTAGTTGGAGGAAGAAAATCGTTAAAATCTGGGAAAGACACTTTGGATGCTAATATTTTCATAAATAGACCTCGAAAAAAAAATTGGCTTCGATGCCTCGATTTGGTTTGAAGAGATCTTTCCAGTAAGGTATGGAACGATTTATTTCATTAACTTTGAAAAAAAAGTTGTTTTTTTTTTTGAAAAAAAGGCAAGGTTACCCACGATTTTTTCCGAAATCCATGAAAAATTTTTGTGACAATATTTTAACGTTTTTAGACATTTTGGAAAGGTGTATTAATTTCCTATTCAGAACTGAAAACCAGAGCAATTTTGAAAGCTCGGTTCTTTAGATATTCGCATTTAACGGATTGAGGCAGAAAATCGTACAAATCTGGGAAAGTCACTTTGGATGCCAATAATTTAATAAATAGACCTCGAAAAAATTGTATTCTGATGTATTTAGAAAGGTGAGTTAATTTTCTTTTCAGCACTGAAAGCCGCAATAATTTTGAAGACTTTGTTTTGGAAATATCGCCATCCAAAGACATTAAGGTAGGTAGTTGGAGGAAGAAAATCGTTAAAATCTGGGAAAGACACTTTGGATGCTAATATTTTCATAAATAGACCTCGAAAAAAAATTGGCTTCGATGCCTCGATTTGGTTTGAAGAGATCTTTCCAGTAAGGTATGGCACGATTTATTTCATTAACTTTGAAAAAAAAGTTGTTTTTTTTTTTGAAAAAAAGGCAAGGGAGCCCACGATTTTTTCCGAAATCCATGAAAAATTTTTGTGACAATATTTTAACGTTTTTAGACATTTTGGAAAGGTGTATTAATTTCCTATTCAGAACTGAAAACCAGAGCAATTTTGAAAGCTCGGTTCTTTAGATATTCGCATTTAACGGATTGAGGCAGAAAATCGTACAAATCTGGGAAAGTCACTTTGGATGCCAATAATTTAATAAATAGACCTCGAAAAAATTGTATTCTGATGTATTTAGAAAGGTGAGTTAATTTTCTTTTCAGCACTGAAAGCCGCAATAATTTTGAAGACTTTGTTTTGGAAATATCGCCATCCAAAGACATTAAGGTAGGTAGTTGGAGGAAGAAAATCGTTAAAATCTGGGAAAGACACTTTGGATGCTAATATTTTCATAAATAGACCTCGAAAAAAAAATTGGCTTCGATGCCTCGATTTGGTTTGAAGAGATCTTTCCAGTAAGGTATGGCACGATTTATTTCATTAACTTTGAAAAAAAAAGTTGTTTTTTTTTTGAAAAAAAGGCAAGGGGTTAGCCCACGATTTTTTCCGAAATCCATGAAAAATTTTTGTGACAATATTTTAACGTTTTTAGACATTTTGGAAAGGTGTATTAATTTTCTATTCAGAACTGAAAACCAGAGCAATTTTGAAAGCTCGGTTCTTTAGATATTCGCATTTAACGGATTTAGGCAGAAAATCGTACAAATCTGGGAAAGTCACTTTGGATGCCAATAATTTAATAAATAGACCTCGAAACAAATTTGTTCTAATGTATTTAGAAAGGTGAGTTAATTTTCTTTTCAGCACTGAAAGCCGCAATTATTTTGAAGACTTTGTTTTGGAAATATCGCCATCCAAAGACATTAAGGTAGGTAGTTGGAGGAAGAAAATCGTTAAAATCTGGGAAAGACACTTTGGATGCTAATATTTTCATAAATAGACCTCGAAAAAAAATTGGCTTCGATGCCTCGATTTGGTTTGAAGAGATCTTTCCAGTAAGGTATGGCACGATTTATTTCATTAACTTTGAAAAAAAAGTTGTTTTTTTTTTGAAAAAAAGGCAAGGGGTTAGCCCACGATTTTTTCCGAAATCCATGAAAAATTTTTGTGACAATATTTTAACGTTCTTAGACATTTTGGAAAGGTGTATTAATTTCCTATTCAGAACTGAAAACCAGAGCAATTTTGAAAGCTCGGTTCTTTAGATATTCGCATTTAACGGATTGAGGCAGAAAATCGTACAAATCTGGGAAAGTCACTTTGGATGCCAATAATTTAATAAATGGACCTCGAAACAAATTTGTTCTAATGTATTTAGAAAGGTGAGTTAATTTTCTTTTCAGCACTGAAAGCCGCAATAATTTTGAAGACTTTGTTTTGGAAATATCGCCATCCAAAGACATTAAGGTAGGTAGTTGGAGGAAGAAAATCGTTAAAATCTGGGAAAGACACTTTGGATGCTAATATTTTCATAAATAGACCTCGAAAAAAAAATTGGCTTCGATGCCTCGATTTGGTTTAAAGAGATCTTTCCAGTAAGGTATGGAACGATTTATTTCATTAACTTTGAAAAAAAAAGTTGTTTTTTTTTTTGAAAAAAAGGCAAGGTTACCCACGATTTTTTCCGAAATCCATGAAAAATTTTTGTGACAATATTTTAACGTTTTTAGACATTTTGGAAAGGTGTATTAATTTCCTATTCAGAACTGAAAACCAGAGCAATTTTGAAAGCTCGGTTCTTTAGATATTCGCATTTAACGGATTGAGGCAGAAAATCGTACAAATCTGGGAAAGTCACTTTGGATGCCAATAATTTAATAAATAGACCTCGAAAAAATTGTATTCTGATGTATTTAGAAAGGTGAGTTAATTTTCTTTTCAGCACTGAAAGCCGCAATAATTTTGAAGACTTTGTTTTGGAAATATCGCCATCCAAAGACATTAAGGTAGGTAGTTGGAGGAAGAAAATCGTTAAAATCTGGGAAAGACACTTTGGATGCTAATATTTTCATAAATAGACCTCGAAAAAAAATTGGCTTCGATGCCTCGATTTGGTTTGAAGAGATCTTTCCAGTAAGGTATGGCACGATTTATTTCATTAACTTTGAAAAAAAAGTTGTTTTTTTTTTTGAAAAAAAGGCAAGGGGTTAGCCCACGATTTTTTCCGAAATCCATGAAAAATTTTTGTGACAATATTTTAACGTTCTTAGACATTTTGGAAAGGTGTATTAATTTCCTATTCAGAACTGAAAACCAGAGCAATTTTGAAAGCTCGGTTCTTTAGATATTCGCATTTAACGGATTGAGGCAGAAAATCGTACAAATCTGGGAAAGTCACTTTGGATGCCAATAATTTAATAAATAGACCTCGAAAAAATTGTATTCTGATGTATTTAGAAAGGTGAGTTAATTTTCTTTTCAGCACTGAAAGCCGCAATAATTTTGAAGACTTTGTTTTGGAAATATCGCCATCCAAAGACATTAAGGTAGGTAGTTGGAGGAAGAAAATCGTTAAAATCTGGGAAAGACACTTTGGATGCTAATATTTTCATAAATAGACCTCGAAAAAAAAATTGGCTTCGATGCCTCGATTTGGTTTAAAGAGATCTTTCCAGTAAGGTATGGAACGATTTATTTCATTAACTTTGAAAAAAAAAGTTGTTTTTTTTTTTGAAAAAAAGGCAAGGTTACCCACGATTTTTTCCGAAATCCATGAAAAATTTTTGTGACAATATTTTAACGTTTTTAGACATTTTGGAAAGGTGTATTAATTTCCTATTCAGAACTGAAAACCAGAGCAATTTTGAAAGCTCGGTTCTTTAGATATTCGCATTTAACGGATTGAGGCAGAAAATCGTACAAATCTGGGAAAGTCACTTTGGATGCCAATAATTTAATAAATAGACCTCGAAAAAAATTTGTTCTGATGTATTTAGAAAGGTGAGTTAATTTTCTTTTCAGCACTGAAAGCCGCAATAATTTTGAAGACTTTGTTTTGGGAATATCGCCATCCAAAGACATTAAGGTAGGTAGTTGGAGGAAGAAAATCGTTAAAATCTGGGAAAGACACTTTGGATGCTAATATTTTCATAAATAGACCTCGAAAAAAAAATTGGCTTCGATGCCTCGATTTGGTTTGAAGAGATCTTTCCAGTAAGGTATGGCACGATTTATTTCATTAACTTTGAAAAAAAAGTTGTTTTTTTTTTTGAAAAAAAGGCAAGGGGTTAGCCCACGATTTTTTCCGAAATCCATGAAAAATTTTTGTGACAATATTTTAACGTTTTTAGACATTTTGGAAAGGTGTATTAATTTCCTATTCAGAACTGAAAACCAGAGCAATTTTGAAAGCTCGGTTCTTTAGATATTCGCATTTAACGGATTGAGGCAGAAAATCGTACAAATCTGGGAAAGTCACTTTGGATGCCAATAATTTAATAAATAGACCTCGAAACAAATTTGTTCTAATGTATTTAGAAAGGTGAGTTAATTTTCTTTTCAGCACTGAAAGCCGCAATAATTTTGAAGACTTTGTTTTGGAAATATCGCCATCCAAAGACATTAAGGTAGGTAGTTGGAGGAAGAAAATCGTTAAAATCTGGGAAAGACACTTTGGATGCTAATATTTTCATAAATAGACCTCGAAAAAAAAATTGGCTTCGATGCCTCGATTTGGTTTGAAGAGATCTTTCCAGTAAGGTATGGCACGATTTATTTCATTAACTTTGAAAAAAAAGTTGTTTTTTTTTTTGAAAAAAAGGCAAGGCCCACGATTTTTTCCGAAATCCATGAAAAATTTTTGTGACAATATTTTAACGTTTTTAGACATTTTGGAAAGGTGTATTAATTTCCTATTCAGAACTGAAAACCAGAGCAATTTTGAAAGCTCGGTTCTTTAGATATTCGCATTTAACGGATTGAGGCAGAAAATCGTACAAATCTGGGAAAGTCACTTTGGATGCCAATAATTTAATAAATAGACCTCGAAACAAATTTGTTCTAATGTATTTAGAAAGGTGAGTTAATTTTCTTTTCAGCACTGAAAGCCGCAATAATTTTGAAGACTTTGTTTTGGAAATATCGCCATCCAAAGACATTAAGGTAGGTAGTTGGAGGAAGAAAATCGTTAAAATCTGGGAAAGACACTTTGGATGCTAATATTTTCATAAATAGACCTCGAAAAAAAAATTGGCTTCGATGCCTCGATTTGGTTTGAAGAGATCTTTCCAGTAAGGTATGGCACGATTTATTTCATTAACTTTGAAAAAAAAAGTTGTTTTTTTTTTGAAAAAAAGGCAAGGGGTTAGCCCACGATTTTTTCCGAAATCCATGAAAAATTTTTGTGACAATATTTTAACGTTTTTAGACATTTTGGAAAGGTGTATTAATTTTCTATTCAGAACTGAAAACCAGAGCAATTTTGAAAGCTCGGTTCTTTAGATATTCGCATTTAACGGATTTAGGCAGAAAATCGTACAAATCTGGGAAAGTCACTTTGGATGCCAATAATTTAATAAATAGACCTCGAAAAAATTGTATTCTGATGTATTTAGAAAGGTGAGTTAATTTTCTTTTCAGCACTGAAAGCCGCAATAATTTTGAAGACTTTGTTTTGGAAATATCGCCATCCAAAGACATTAAGGTAGGTAGTTGGAGGAAGAAAATCGTTAAAATCTGGGAAAGACACTTTGGATGCTAATATTTTCATAAATAGACCTCGAAAAAAAATTGGCTTCGATGCCTCGATTTGGTTTGAAGAGATCTTTCCAGTAAGGTATGGCACGATTTATTTCATTAACTTTGAAAAAAAAGTTGTTTTTTTTTTGAAAAAAAGGCAAGGGGTTAGCCCACGATTTTTTCCGAAATCCATGAAAAATTTTTGTGACAATATTTTAACGTTTTTAGACATTTTGGAAAGGTGTATTAATTTCCTATTCAGAACTGAAAACCAGAGCAATTTTGAAAGCTCGGTTCTTTAGATATTCGCATTTAACGGATTGAGGCAGAAAATCGTACAAATCTGGGAAAGTCACTTTGGATGCCAATAATTTAATAAATAGACCTCGAAAAAATTGTATCCTGATGTATTTAGAAAGGTGAGTTAATTTTCTTTTCAGCACTGAAAGCCGCAATAATTTTGAAGACTTTGTTTTGGAAATATCGCCATCCAAAGACATTAAGGTAGGTAGTTGGAGGAAGAAAATCGTTAAAATCTGGGAAAGACACTTTGGATGCTAATATTTTCATAAATAGACCTCGAAAAAAAAATTGGCTTCGATGCCTCGATTTGGTTTGAAGAGATCTTTCCAGTAAGGTATGGAACGATTTATTTCATTAACTTTGAAAAAAAAGTTGTTTTTTTTTTTGAAAAAAAGGCAAGGTTACCCACGATTTTTTCCGAAATCCATGAAAAATTTTTGTGACAATATTTTAACGTTTTTAGACATTTTGGAAAGGTGTATTAATTTCCTATTCAGAACTGAAAACCAGAGCAATTTTGAAAGCTCGGTTCTTTAGATATTCGCATTTAACGGATTGAGGCAGAAAATCGTACAAATCTGGGAAAGTCACTTTGGATGCCAATAATTTAATAAATGGACCTCGAAACAAATTTGTTCTAATGTATTTAGAAAGGTGAGTTAATTTTCTTTTCAGCACTGAAAGCCGCAATAATTTTGAAGACTTTGTTTTGGAAATATCGCCATCCAAAGACATTAAGGTAGGTAGTTGGAGGAAGAAAATCGTTAAAATCTGGGAAAGACACTTTGGATGCTAATATTTTCATAAATAGACCTCGAAAAAAAAATTGGCTTCGATGCCTCGATTTGGTTTGAAGAGATCATTCCAGTAAGGTATGGCACGATTTATTTCATTAACTTTGAAAAAAAAGTTGTTTTTTTTTTGAAAAAAAGGCAAGGGGTTAGCCCACGATTTTTTCCGAAATCCATGAAAAATTTTTGTGACAATATTTTAACGTTTTTAGACATTTTGGAAAGGTGTATTAATTTCCTATTCAGAACTGAAAACCAGAGCAATTTTGAAAGCTCGGTTCTTTAGATATTCGCATTTAACGGATTGAGGCAGAAAATCGTACAAATCTGGGAAAGTCACTTTGGATGCCAATAATTTAATAAATAGACCTCGAAACAAATTTGTTCTAATGTATTTAGAAAGGTGAGTTAATTTTCTTTTCAGCACTGAAAGCCGCAATAATTTTGAAGACTTTGTTTTGGAAATATCGCCATCCAAAGACATTAAGGTAGGTAGTTGGAGGAAGAAAATCGTTAAAATCTGGGAAAGACACTTTGGATGCTAATATTTTCATAAATAGACCTCGAAAAAAAATTGGCTTCGATGCCTCGATTTGGTTTGAAGAGATCTTTCCAGTAAGGTATGGCACGATTTATTTCATTAACTTTGAAAAAAAAGTTGTTTTTTTTTTGAAAAAAAGGCAAGGGGTTAGCCCACGATTTTTTCCGAAATCCATGAAAAATTTTTGTGACAATATTTTAACGTTCTTAGACATTTTGGAAAGGTGTATTAATTTCCTATTCAGAACTGAAAACCAGAGCAATTTTGAAAGCTCGGTTCTTTAGATATTCGCATTTAACGGATTGAGGCAGAAAATCGTACAAATCTGGGAAAGTCACTTTGGATGCCAATAATTTAATAAATAGACCTCGAAAAAATTGTATTCTGATGTATTTAGAAAGGTGAGTTAATTTTCTTTTCAGCACTGAAAGCCGCAATAATTTTGAAGACTTTGTTTTGGAAATATCGCCATCCAAAGACATTAAGGTAGGTAGTTGGAGGAAGAAAATCGTTAAAATCTGGGAAAGACACTTTGGATGCTAATATTTTCATAAATAGACCTCGAAAAAAAAATTGGCTTCGATGCCTCGATTTGGTTTGAAGAGATCTTTCCAGTAAGGTATGGAACGATTTATTTCATTAACTTTGAAAAAAAAGTTGTTTTTTTTTTTGAAAAAAAGGCAAGGTTACCCACGATTTTTTCCGAAATCCATGAAAAATTTTTGTGACAATATTTTAACGTTTTTAGACATTTTGGAAAGGTGTATTAATTTCCTATTCAGAACTGAAAACCAGAGCAATTTTGAAAGCTCGGTTCTTTAGATATTCGCATTTAACGGATTGAGGCAGAAAATCGTACAAATCTGGGAAAGTCACTTTGGATGCCAATAATTTAATAAATAGACCTCGAAACAAATTTGTTCTAATGTACTTAGAAAGGTGAGTTAATTTTCTTTTCAGCACTGAAAGCCGCAATAATTTTGAAGACTTTGTTTTGGAAATATCGCCATCCAAAGACATTAAGGTAGGTAGTTGGAGGAAGAAAATCGTTAAAATCTGGGAAAGACACTTTGGATGCTAATATTTTCATAAATAGACCTCGAAAAAAAAATTGGCTTCGATGCCTCGATTTGGTTTGAAGAGATCTTTCCAGTAAGGTATGGAACGATTTATTTCATTAACTTTGAAAAAAAAGTTGTTTTTTTTTTGAAAAAAAGGCAAGGGGTTAGCCCACGATTTTTTCCGAAATCCATGAAAAATTTTTGTGACAATATTTTAACGTTTTTAGACATTTTGGAAAGGTGTATTAATTTCCTATTCAGAACTGAAAACCAGAGCAATTTTGAAAGCTCGGTTCTTTAGATATTCGCATTTAACGGATTGAGGCAGAAAATCGTACAAATCTGGGAAAGTCACTTTGGATGCCAATAATTTAATAAATAGACCTCGAAAAAATTGTATTCTGATGTATTTAGAAAGGTGAGTTAATTTTCTTTTCAGCACTGAAAGCCGCAATTATTTTGAAGACTTTGTTTTGGAAATATCGCCATCCAAAGACATTAAGGTAGGTAGTTGGAGGAAGAAAATCGTTAAAATCTGGGAAAGACACTTTGGATGCTAATATTTTCATAAATAGACCTCGAAAAAAAATTGGCTTCGATGCCTCGATTTGGTTTGAAGAGATCTTTCCAGTAAGGTATGGCACGATTTATTTCATTAACTTTGAAAAAAAAGTTGTTTTTTTTTTGAAAAAAAGGCAAGGGGTTAGCCCACGATTTTTTCCGAAATCCATGAAAAATTTTTGTGACAATATTTTAACGTTTTTAGACATTTTGGAAAGGTGTATTAATTTCCTATTCAGAACTGAAAACCAGAGCAATTTTGAAAGCTCGGTTCTTTAGATATTCGCATTTAACGGATTGAGGCAGAAAATCGTACAAATCTGGGAAAGTCACTTTGGATGCCAATAATTTAATAAATAGACCTCGAAAAAATTGTATTCTGATGTATTTAGAAAGGTGAGTTAATTTTCTTTTCAGCACTGAAAGCCGCAATTATTTTGAAGACTTTGTTTTGGAAATATCGCCATCCAAAGACATTAAGGTAGGTAGTTGGAGGAAGAAAATCGTTAAAATCTGGGAAAGACACTTTGGATGCTAATATTTTCATAAATAGACCTCGAAAAAAAAATTGGCTTCGATGCCTCGATTTGGTTTGAAGAGATCATTCCAGTAAGGTATGGCACGATTTATTTCATTAACTTTGAAAAAAAAGTTGTTTTTTTTTTGAAAAAAAGGCAAGGGGTTAGCCCACGATTTTTTCCGAAATCCATGAAAAATTTTTGTGACAATATTTTAACGTTTTTAGACATTTTGGAAAGGTGTATTAATTTCCTATTCAGAACTGAAAACCAGAGCAATTTTGAAAGCTCGGTTCTTTAGATATTCGCATTTAACGGATTGAGGCAGAAAATCGTACAAATCTGGGAAAGTCACTTTGGATGCCAATAATTTAATAAATAGACCTCGAAAAATATTTGTTCTGATGTATTTAGAAAGGTGAGTTAATTTTCTTTTCAGCACTGAAAGCCGCAATAATTTTGAAGACTTTGTTTTGGAAATATCGCCATCCAAAGACATTAAGGTAGGTAGTTGGAGGAAGAAAATCGTTAAAATCTGGGAAAGACACTTTGGATGCTAATATTTTCATAAATAGACCTCGAAAAAAAAATTGGCTTCGATGCCTCGATTTGGTTTGAAGAGATCTTTCCAGTAAGGTATGGAACGATTTATTTCATTAACTTTGAAAAAAAAGTTGTTTTTTTTTTTGAAAAAAAGGCAAGGTTACCCACGATTTTTTCCGAAATCCATGAAAAATTTTTGTGACAATATTTTAACGTTTTTAGACATTTTGGAAAGGTGTATTAATTTCCTATTCAGAACTGAAAACCAGAGCAATTTTGAAAGCTCGGTTCTTTAGATATTCGCATTTAACGGATTGAGGCAGAAAATCGTACAAATCTGGGAAAGTCACTTTGGATGCCAATAATTTAATAAATAGACCTCGAAACAAATTTGTTCTAATGTACTTAGAAAGGTGAGTTAATTTTCTTTTCAGCACTGAAAGCCGCAATAATTTTGAAGACTTTGTTTTGGAAATATCGCCATCCAAAGACATTAAGGTAGGTAGTTGGAGGAAGAAAATCGTTAAAATCTGGGAAAGACACTTTGGATGCTAATATTTTCATAAATAGACCTCGAAAAAAAAATTGGCTTCGATGCCTCGATTTGGTTTGAAGAGATCTTTCCAGTAAGGTATGGAACGATTTATTTCATTAACTTTGAAAAAAAAGTTGTTTTTTTTTTTGAAAAAAAGGCAAGGGGTTAGCCCACGATTTTTTCCGAAATCCATGAAAAATTTTTGTGACAATATTTTAACGTTTTTAGACATTTTGGAAAGGTGTATTAATTTCCTATTCAGAACTGAAAACCAGAGCAATTTTGAAAGCTCGGTTCTTTAGATATTCGCATTTAACGGATTGAGGCAGAAAATCGTACAAATCTGGGAAAGTCACTTTGGATGCCAATAATTTAATAAATAGACCTCGAAAAAATTGTATTCTGATGTATTTAGAAAGGTGAGTTAATTTTCTTTTCAGCACTGAAAGCCGCAATTATTTTGAAGACTTTGTTTTGGAAATATCGCCATCCAAAGACATTAAGGTAGGTAGTTGGAGGAAGAAAATCGTTAAAATCTGGGAAAGACACTTTGGATGCTAATATTTTCATAAATAGACCTCGAAAAAAAATTGGCTTCGATGCCTCGATTTGGTTTGAAGAGATCTTTCCAGTAAGGTATGGCACGATTTATTTCATTAACTTTGAAAAAAAAGTTGTTTTTTTTTTGAAAAAAAGGCAAGGGGTTAGCCCACGATTTTTTCCGAAATCCATGAAAAATTTTTGTGACAATATTTTAACGTTTTTAGACATTTTGGAAAGGTGTATTAATTTCCTATTCAGAACTGAAAACCAGAGCAATTTTGAAAGCTCGGTTCTTTAGATATTCGCATTTAACGGATTGAGGCAGAAAATCGTACAAATCTGGGAAAGTCACTTTGGATGCCAATAATTTAATAAATAGACCTCGAAAAATATTTGTTCTGATGTATTTAGAAAGGTGAGTTAATTTTCTTTTCAGCACTGAAAGCCGCAATAATTTTGAAGACTTTGTTTTGGAAATATCGCCATCCAAAGACATTAAGGTAGGTAGTTGGAGGAAGAAAATCGTTAAAATCTGGGAAAGACACTTTGGATGCTAATATTTTCATAAATAGACCTCGAAAAAAAAATTGGCTTCGATGCCTCGATTTGGTTTGAAGAGATCTTTCCAGTAAGGTATGGCACGATTTATTTCATTAACTTTGAAAAAAAAGTTGTTTTTTTTTTGAAAAAAAGGCAAGGGGTTAGCCCACGATTTTTTCCGAAATCCATGAAAAATTTTTGTGACAATATTTTAACGTTTTTAGACATTTTGGAAAGGTGTATTAATTTCCTATTCAGAACTGAAAACCAGAGCAATTTTGAAAGCTCGGTTCTTTAGATATTCGCATTTAACGGATTGAGGCAGAAAATCGTACAAATCTGGGAAAGTCACTTTGGATGCCAATAATTTAATAAATAGACCTCGAAACAAATTTGTTCTGATGTATTTAGAAAGGTGAGTTAATTTTCTTTTCAGCACTGAAAGCCGCAATAATTTTGAAGACTTTGTTTTGGGAATATCGCCATCCAAAGACATTAAGGTAGGTAGTTGGAGGAAGAAAATCGTTAAAATCTGGGAAAGACACTTTGGATGCTAATATTTTCATAAATAGACCTCGAAAAAAAAATTGGCTTCGATGCCTCGATTTGGTTTGAAGAGATCTTTCCAGTAAGGTATGGAACGATTTATTTCATTAACTTTGAAAAAAAAGTTGTTTTTTTTTTTGAAAAAAAGGCAAGGTTACCCACGATTTTTTCCGAAATCCATGAAAAATTTTTGTGACAATATTTTAACGTTTTTAGACATTTTGGAAAGGTGTATTAATTTCCTATTCAGAACTGAAAACCAGAGCAATTTTGAAAGCTCGGTTCTTTAGATATTCGCATTTAACGGATTGAGGCAGAAAATCGTACAAATCTGGGAAAGTCACTTTGGATGCCAATAATTTAATAAATAGACCTCGAAACAAATTTGTTCTAATGTACTTAGAAAGGTGAGTTAATTTTCTTTTCAGCACTGAAAGCCGCAATAATTTTGAAGACTTTGTTTTGGAAATATCGCCATCCAAAGACATTAAGGTAGGTAGTTGGAGGAAGAAAATCGTTAAAATCTGGGAAAGACACTTTGGATGCTAATATTTTCATAAATAGACCTCGAAAAAAAAAATTGGCTTCGATGCCTCGATTTGGTTTGAAGAGATCTTTCCAGTAAGGTATGGAACGATTTATTTCATTAACTTTGAAAAAAAAGTTGTTTTTTTTTTGAAAAAAAGGCAAGGGGTTAGCCCACGATTTTTTCCGAAATCCATGAAAAATTTTTGTGACAATATTTTAACGTTTTTAGACATTTTGGAAAGGTGTATTAATTTCCTATTCAGAACTGAAAACCAGAGCAATTTTGAAAGCTCGGTTCTTTAGATATTCGCATTTAACGGATTGAGGCAGAAAATCGTACAAATCTGGGAAAGTCACTTTGGATGCCAATAATTTAATAAATAGACCTCGAAAAAATTGTATTCTGATGTATTTAGAAAGGTGAGTTAATTTTCTTTTCAGCACTGAAAGCCGCAATTATTTTGAAGACTTTGTTTTGGAAATATCGCCATCCAAAGACATTAAGGTAGGTAGTTGGAGGAAGAAAATCGTTAAAATCTGGGAAAGACACTTTGGATGCTAATATTTTCATAAATAGACCTCGAAAAAAAATTGGCTTCGATGCCTCGATTTGGTTTGAAGAGATCTTTCCAGTAAGGTATGGCACGATTTATTTCATTAACTTTGAAAAAAAAGTTGTTTTTTTTTTGAAAAAAAGGCAAGGGGTTAGCCCACGATTTTTTCCGAAATCCATGAAAAATTTTTGTGACAATATTTTAACGTTTTTAGACATTTTGGAAAGGTGTATTAATTTCCTATTCAGAACTGAAAACCAGAGCAATTTTGAAAGCTCGGTTCTTTAGATATTCGCATTTAACGGATTGAGGCAGAAAATCGTACAAATCTGGGAAAGTCACTTTGGATGCCAATAATTTAATAAATAGACCTCGAAACAAATTTGTTCTAATGTACTTAGAAAGGTGAGTTAATTTTCTTTTCAGCACTGAAAGCCGCAATAATTTTGAAGACTTTGTTTTGGAAATATCGCCATCCAAAGACATTAAGGTAGGTAGTTGGAGGAAGAAAATCGTTAAAATCTGGGAAAGACACTTTGGATGCTAATATTTTCATAAATAGACCTCGAAAAAAAAATTGGCTTCGATGCCTCGATTTGGTTTGAAGAGATCTTTCCAGTAAGGTATGGAACGATTTATTTCATTAACTTTGAAAAAAAAGTTGTTTTTTTTTTGAAAAAAAGGCAAGGGGTTAGCCCACGATTTTTTCCGAAATCCATGAAAAATTTTTGTGACAATATTTTAACGTTTTTAGACATTTTGGAAAGGTGTATTAATTTCCTATTCAGAACTGAAAACCAGAGCAATTTTGAAAGCTCGGTTCTTTAGATATTCGCATTTAACGGATTGAGGCAGAAAATCGTACAAATCTGGGAAAGTCACTTTGGATGCCAATAATTTAATAAATAGACCTCGAAAAAATTTTATTCTGATGTATTTAGAAAGGTGAGTTAATTTTCTTTTCAGCACTGAAAGCCGCAATTATTTTGAAGACTTTGTTTTGGAAATATCGCCATCCAAAGACATTAAGGTAGGTAGTTGGAGGAAGAAAATCGTTAAAATCTGGGAAAGACACTTTGGATGCTAATATTTTCATAAATAGACCTCGAAAAAAAATTGGTTTCGATGCCTCGATTTGGTTTGAAGAGATCTTTCCAGTAAGGTATGGCACGATTTATTTCATTAACTTTGAAAAAAAAGTTGTTTTTTTTTTGAAAAAAAGGCAAGGGGTTAGCCCACGATTTTTTCCGAAATCCATGAAAAATTTTTGTGACAATATTTTAACGTTTTTAGACATTTTGGAAAGGTGTATTAATTTCCTATTCAGAACTGAAAACCAGAGCAATTTTGAAAGCTCGGTTCTTTAGATATTCGCATTTAACGGATTGAGGCAGAAAATCGTACAAATCTGGGAAAGTCACTTTGGATGCCAATAATTTAATAAATAGACCTCGAAAAATATTTGTTCTGATGTATTTAGAAAGGTGAGTTAATTTTCTTTTCAGCACTGAAAGCCGCAATAATTTTGAAGACTTTGTTTTGGAAATATCGCCATCCAAAGACATTAAGGTAGGTAGTTGGAGGAAGAAAATCGTTAAAATCTGGGAAAGACACTTTGGATGCTAATATTTTCATAAATAGACCTCGAAAAAAAAATTGGCTTCGATGCCTCGATTTGGTTTGAAGAGATCTTTCCAGTAAGGTATGGCACGATTTATTTCATTAACTTTGAAAAAAAAGTTGTTTTTTTTTTGAAAAAAAGGCAAGGGGTTAGCCCACGATTTTTTCCGAAATCCATGAAAAATTTTTGTGACAATATTTTAACGTTTTTAGACATTTTGGAAAGGTGTATTAATTTCCTATTCAGAACTGAAAACCAGAGCAATTTTGAAAGCTCGGTTCTTTAGATATTCGCATTTAACGGATTGAGGCAGAAAATCGTACAAATCTGGGAAAGTCACTTTGGATGCCAATAATTTAATAAATAGACCTCGAAACAAATTTGTTCTAATGTATTTAGAAAGGTGAGTTAATTTTCTTTTCAGCACTGAAAGCCGCAATAATTTTGAAGACTTTGTTTTGGAAATATCGCCATCCAAAGACATTAAGGTAGGTAGTTGGAGGAAGAAAATCGTTAAAATCTGGGAAAGACACTTTGGATGCTAATATTTTCATAAATAGACCTCGAAAAAAAAATTGGCTTCGATGCCTCGATTTGGTTTGAAGAGATCTTTCCAGTAAGGTATGGCACGATTTATTTCATTAACTTTGAAAAAAAAAGTTGTTTTTTTTTTGAAAAAAAGGCAAGGGGTTAGCCCACGATTTTTTCCGAAATCCATGAAAAATTTTTGTGACAATATTTTAACGTTTTTAGACATTTTGGAAAGGTGTATTAATTTCCTATTCAGAACTGAAAACCAGAGCAATTTTGAAAGCTCGGTTCTTTAGATATTCGCATTTAACGGATTGAGGCAGAAAATCGTACAAATCTGGGAAAGTCACTTTGGATGCCAATAATTTAATAAATAGACCTCGAAAAAATTGTATTCTGATGTATTTGGAAAGGTGAGTTAATTTTCTTTTTTGCACTGAAAGCCGCAATAATTTTGAAGACTTTGTTTTGGAAATATCGCCATCCAAAGACATTAAGGTAGGTAGTTGGAGGAAGAAAATCGTTAAAATCTGGGAAAGACACTTTAGATGCTAATATTTTCATAAATAGACCTCGAAAAAAAAATTGGCTTCGATGCCTCGATTTGGTTTGAAGAGATCTTTCCAGTAAGGTATGGCACGATTTATTTCATTAACTTTGAAAAAAAAGTTGTTTTTTTTTTGAAAAAAAGGCAAGGGGTTAGCCCACGATTTTTTCCGAAATCCATGAAAAATTTTTGTGACAATATTTTAACGTTTTTAGACATTTTGGAAAGGTGTATTAATTTCCTATTCAGAACTGAAAACCAGAGCAATTTTGAAAGCTCGGTTCTTTAGATATTCGCATTTAACGGATTGAGGCAGAAAATCGTACAAATCTGGGAAAGTCACTTTGGATGCCAATAATTTAATAAATAGACCTCGAAAAAATTGTATTCTGATGTATTTAGAAAGGTGAGTTAATTTTCTTTTCAGCACTGAAAGCCGCAATTATTTTGAAGACTTTGTTTTGGAAATATCGCCATCCAAAGACATTAAGGTAGGTAGTTGGAGGAAGAAAATCGTTAAAATCTGGGAAAGACACTTTGGATGCTAATATTTTCATAAATAGACCTCGAAAAAAAAATTGGCTTCGATGCCTCGATTTGGTTTGAAGAGATCATTCCAGTAAGGTATGGCACGATTTATTTCATTAACTTTGAAAAAAAAGTTGTTTTTTTTTTGAAAAAAAGGCAAGGGGTTAGCCCACGATTTTTTCCGAAATCCATGAAAAATTTTTGTGACAATATTTTAACGTTTTTAGACATTTTGGAAAGGTGTATTAATTTCCTATTCAGAACTGAAAACCAGAGCAATTTTGAAAGCTCGGTTCTTTAGATATTCGCATTTAACGGATTGAGGCAGAAAATCGTACAAATCTGGGAAAGTCACTTTGGATGCCAATAATTTAATAAATAGACCTCGAAACAAATTTGTTCTAATGTATTTAGAAAGGTGAGTTAATTTTCTTTTCAGCACTGAAAGCCGCAATAATTTTGAAGACTTTGTTTTGGAAATATCGCCATCCAAAGACATTAAGGTAGGTAGTTGGAGGAAGAAAATCGTTAAAATCTGGGAAAGACACTTTGGATGCTAATATTTTCATAAATAGACCTCGAAAAAAAAATTGGCTTCGATGCCTCGATTTGGTTTGAAGAGATCTTTCCAGTAAGGTATGGCACGATTTATTTCATTAACTTTGAAAAAAAAAGTTGTTTTTTTTTTGAAAAAAAGGCAAGGGGTTAGCCCACGATTTTTTCCGAAATCCATGAAAAATTTTTGTGACAATATTTTAACGTTTTTAGACATTTTGGAAAGGTGTATTAATTTCCTATTCAGAACTGAAAACCAGAGCAATTTTGAAAGCTCGGTTCTTTAGATATTCGCATTTAACGGATTGAGGCAGAAAATCGTACAAATCTGGGAAAGTCACTTTGGATGCCAATAATTTAATAAATAGACCTCGAAAAAATTGTATTCTGATGTATTTGGAAAGGTGAGTTAATTTTCTTTTTTGCACTGAAAGCCGCAATAATTTTGAAGACTTTGTTTTGGAAATATCGCCATCCAAAGACATTAAGGTAGGTAGTTGGAGGAAGAAAATCGTTAAAATCTGGGAAAGACACTTTAGATGCTAATATTTTCATAAATAGACCTCGAAAAAAAAATTGGCTTCGATGCCTCGATTTGGTTTGAAGAGATCTTTCCAGTAAGGTATGGCACGATTTATTTCATTAACTTTGAAAAAAAAGTTGTTTTTTTTTTGAAAAAAAGGCAAGGGGTTAGCCCACGATTTTTTCCGAAATCCATGAAAAATTTTTGTGACAATATTTTAACGTTTTTAGACATTTTGGAAAGGTGTATTAATTTCCTATTCAGAACTGAAAACCAGAGCAATTTTGAAAGCTCGGTTCTTTAGATATTCGCATTTAACGGATTGAGGCAGAAAATCGTACAAATCTGGGAAAGTCACTTTGGATGCCAATAATTTAATAAATAGACCTCGAAAAAATTGTATTCTGATGTATTTAGAAAGGTGAGTTAATTTTCTTTTCAGCACTGAAAGCCGCAATTATTTTGAAGACTTTGTTTTGGAAATATCGCCATCCAAAGACATTAAGGTAGGTAGTTGGAGGAAGAAAATCGTTAAAATCTGGGAAAGACACTTTGGATGCTAATATTTTCATAAATAGACCTCGAAAAAAAAATTGGCTTCGATGCCTCGATTTGGTTTGAAGAGATCATTCCAGTAAGGTATGGCACGATTTATTTCATTAACTTTGAAAAAAAAGTTGTTTTTTTTTTTGAAAAAAAGGCAAGGGGTTAGCCCACGATTTTTTCCGAAATCCATGAAAAATTTTTGTGACAATATTTTAACGTTTTTAGACATTTTGGAAAGGTGTATTAATTTCCTATTCAGAACTGAAAACCAGAGCAATTTTGAAAGCTCGGTTCTTTAGATATTCGCATTTAACGGATTGAGGCAGAAAATCGTACAAATCTGGGAAAGTCACTTTGGATGCCAATAATTTAATAAATAGACCTCGAAAAAAATTTGTTCTGATGTATTTAGAAAGGTGAGTTAATTTTCTTTTCAGCACTGAAAGCCGCAACAATTTTGAAGACTTTGTTTTGGAAATATCGCCATCCAAAGACATTAAGGTAGGTAGTTGGAGGAAGAAAATCGTTAAAATCTGGGAAAGACACTTTGGATGCTAATATTTTCATAAATAGACCTCGAAAAAAAAATTGGCTTCGATGCCTCGATTTGGTTTGAAAAGATCTTTCCAGTAAGGTATGGCACGATTTATTTCATTAACTTTGAAAAAAAAGTTGTTTTTTTTTTGAAAAAAAGGCAAGGGGTTAGCCCACGATTTTTTCCGAAATCCATGAAAAATTTTTGTGACAATATTTTAACGTTTTTAGACATTTTGGAAAGGTGTATTAATTTCCTATTCAGAACTGAAAACCAGAGCAATTTTGAAAGCTCGGTTCTTTAGATATTCGCATTTAACGGATTGAGGCAGAAAATCGTACAAATCTGGGAAAGTCACTTTGGATGCCAATAATTTAATAAATAGACCTCGAAACAAATTTGTTCTAATGTATTTAGAAAGGTGAGTTAATTTTCTTTTCAGCACTGAAAGCCGCAATAATTTTGAAGACTTTGTTTTGGAAATATCGCCATCCAAAGACATTAAGGTAGGTAGTTGGAGGAAGAAAATCGTTAAAATCTGGGAAAGACACTTTGGATGCTAATATTTTCATAAATAGACCTCGAAAAAAAATTGGCTTCGATGCCTCGATTTGGTTTGAAGAGATCTTTCCAGTAAGGTATGGCACGATTTATTTCATTAACTTTGAAAAAAAAGTTGTTTTTTTTTTGAAAAAAAGGCAAGGGGTTAGCCCACGATTTTTTCCGAAATCCATGAAAAATTTTTGTGACAATATTTTAACGTTTTTAGACATTTTGGAAAGGTGTATTAATTTCCTATTCAGAACTGAAAACCAGAGCAATTTTGAAAGCTCGGTTCTTTAGATATTCGCATTTAACGGATTGAGGCAGAAAATCGTACAAATCTGGGAAAGTCACTTTGGATGCCAATAATTTAATAAATAGACCTCGAAAAATATTTGTTCTGATGTATTTAGAAAGGTGAGTTAATTTTCTTTTCAGCACTGAAAGCCGCAATAATTTTGAAGACTTTGTTTTGGAAATATCGCCATCCAAAGACATTAAGGTAGGTAGTTGGAGGAAGAAAATCGTTAAAATCTGGGAAAGACACTTTGGATGCTAATATTTTCATAAATAGACCTCGAAAAAATTGGCTTCGATGCCTCGATTTGGTTTGAAGAGATCTTTCCAGTAAGGTATGGCACGATTTATTTCATTAACTTTGAAAAAAAAGTTGTTTTTTTTTTGAAAAAAAGGCAAGGGGTTAGCCCACGATTTTTTCCGAAATCCATGCAAAATTTTTGTGACAATATTTTAACGTTTTTAGACATTTTGGAAAGGTGTATTAATTTCCTATTCAGAACTGAAAACCAGAGCAATTTTGAAACCTCGGTTCTTTAGATATTCGCATTTAACGGATTGAGGCAGAAAATCGTACAAATCTGGGAAAGTCACTTTGGATGCCAATAATTTAATAAATAGACCTCGAAAAAAATTTGTTCTGATGTATTTAAAAAGGTGAGTTAATTTTCTTTTCAGCACTGAAAGCCGCAATAATTTTGAAGACTTTGTTTTGGAAATATCGCCATCCAAAGACATTAAGGTAGGTAGTTGGAGGAAGAAAATCGTTAAAATCTGGGAAAGACACTTTGGATGCTAATATTTTCATAAATAGACCTCGAAAAAAAAATTGGCTTCGATGCCTCGATTTGGTTTGAAGAGATCTTTCCAGTAAGGTATGGCACGATTTATTTCATTAACTTTGAAAAAAAAGTTGTTTTTTTTTTTGAAAAAAAGGCAAGGGGTTGTTAGCCCACGATTTTTTCCGAAATCCATGAAAAATTTTTGTGACAATATTTTAACGTTTTTAGACATTTTGGAAAGGTGTATTAATTTCCTATTCAGAACTGAAAACCAGAGCAATTTTGAAAGCTCGGTTCTTTAGATATTCGCATTTAACGGATTGAGGCAGAAAATCGTACAAATCTGGGAAAGTCACTTTGGATGCCAATAATTTAATAAATAGACCTCGAAAAAAATTTGTTCTGATGTATTTAGAAAGATGAGTTAATTTTCTTTTCAGCACTGAAAGCCGCAATAATTTTGAAGACTTTGTTTTGGAAATATCGCCATCCAAAGACATTAAGGTAGGTAGTTGGAGGAAGAAAATCGTTAAAATCTGGGAAAGACACTTTGGATGCTAATATTTTCATAAATAGACCTCGAAACAAAAATTGGCTTCGATGCCTCGATTTGGTTTGAAGAGATCTTTCCAGTAAGGTATGGCACGATTTATTTCATTAACTTTGAAAAAAAAAGTTGTTTTTTTTTTGAAAAAAAGGCAAGGGGTTGTTAGCCCACGATTTTTTCCGAAATCCATGAAAAATTTTTGTGACAATATTTTAACGTTTTTAGACATTTTGGAAAGGTGTATTAATTTCCTATTCAGAACTGAAAACCAGAGCAATTTTGAAAGCTCGGTTCTTTAGATATTCGCATTTAACGGATTGAGGCAGAAAATCGTACAAATCTGGGAAAGTCACTTTGGATGCCAATAATTTAATAAATAGACCTCGAAAAAAATTTGTTCTGATGTATTTAGAAAGGTGAGTTAATTTTCTTTTCAGCACTGAAAGCCGCAATAATTTTGAAGACTTTGTTTTGGAAATATCGCCATCCAAAGACATTAAGGTAGGTAGTTGGAGGAAGAAAATCGTTAAAATCTGGGAAAGACACTTTGGATGCTAATATTTTCATAAATAGACCTCGAAAAAAAAATTGGCTTCGATGCCTCGATTTGGTTTGAAGAGATCTTTCCAGTAAGGTATGGCACGATTTATTTCATTAACTTTGAAAAAAAAAGTTGTTTTTTTTTTTGAAAAAAAGGCAAGGGGTTGTTAGCCCACGATTTTTTCCGAAATCCATGAAAAATTTTTGTGACAATATTTTAACGTTTTTAGACATTTTGGAAAGGTGTATTAATTTCCTATTCAGAACTGAAAACCAGAGCAATTTTGAAAGCTCGGTTCTTTAGATATTCGCATTTAACGGATTGAGGCAGAAAATCGTACAAATCTGGGAAAGTCACTTTGGATGCCAATAATTTAATAAATAGACCTCGAAAAAAATTTGTTCTGATGTATTTAAAAAGGTGAGTTAATTTTCTTTTCAGCACTGAAAGCCGCAATAATTTTGAAGACTTTGTTTTGGAAATATCGCCATCCAAAGACATTAAGGTAGGTAGTTGGAGGAAGAAAATCGTTAAAATCTGGGAAAGACACTTTGGATGCTAATATTTTCATAAATAGACCTCGAAAAAAAAATTGGCTTCGATGCCTCGATTTGGTTTGAAGAGATCTTTCCAGTAAGGTATGGCACGATTTATTTCATTAACTTTGAAAAAAAAAGTTGTTTTTTTTTTGAAAAAAAGGCAAGGGGTTGTTAGCCCACGATTTTTTCCGAAATCCATGAAAAATTTTTGTGACAATATTTTAACGTTTTTAGACATTTTGGAAAGGTGTATTAATTTCCTATTCAGAACTGAAAACCAGAGCAATTTTGAAAGCTCGGTTCTTTAGATATTCGCATTTAACGGATTGAGGCAGAAAATCGTACAAATCTGGGAAAGTCACTTTGGATGCCAATAATTTAATAAATAGACCTCGAAAAAAATTTGTTCTGATGTATTTAAAAAGGTGAGTTAATTTTCTTTTCAGCACTGAAAGCCGCAATAATTTTGAAGACTTTGTTTTGGAAATATCGCCATCCAAAGACATTAAGGTAGGTAGTTGGAGGAAGAAAATCGTTAAAATCTGGGAAAGACACTTTGGATGCTAATATTTTCATAAATAGACCTCGAAAAAAAATTGGCTTCGATGCCTCGATTTGGTTTGAAGAGATCTTTCCAGTAAGGTATGGCACGATTTATTTCATTAACTTTGAAAAAAAAAGTTGTTTTTTTTTTGAAAAAAAGGCAAGGGGTTGTTAGCCCACGATTTTTTCCGAAATCCATGAAAAATTTTTGTGACAATATTTTAACGTTTTTAGACATTTTGGAAAGGTGTATTAATTTCCTATTCAGAACTGAAAACCAGAGCAATTTTGAAAGCTCGGTTCTTTAGATATTCGCATTTAACGGATTGAGGCAGAAAATCGTACAAATCTGGGAAAGTCACTTTGGATGCCAATAATTTAATAAATAGACCTCGAAACAAATTTGTTCTAATGTATTTAGAAAGGTGAGTTAATTTTCTTTTCAGCACTGAAAGCCGCAATAATTTTGAAGACTTTGTTTTGGAAATATCGCCATCCAAAGACATTAAGGTAGGTAGTTGGAGGAAGAAAATCGTTAAAATCTGGGAAAGACACTTTGGATGCTAATATTTTCATAAATAGACCTCGAAAAAAAATTGGCTTCGATGCCTCGATTTGGTTTGAAGAGATCTTTCCAGTAAGGTATGGCACGATTTATTTCATTAACTTTGAAAAAAAAGTTGTATTTTTTTTGAAAAAAAGGCAAGGGGTTAGCCCACGATTTTTTCCGAAATCCATGCAAAATTTTTGTGACAATATTTTAACGTTTTTAGACATTTTGGAAAGGTGTATTAATTTCCTATTCAGAACTGAAAACCAGAGCAATTTTGAAAGCTCGGTTCTTTAGATATTCGCATTTAACGGATTGAGGCAGAAAATCGTACAAATCTGGGAAAGTCACTTTGGATGCCAATAATTTAATAAATAGACCTCGAAAAAAATTTGTTCTGATGTATTTAAAAAGGTGAGTTAATTTTCTTTTCAGCACTGAAAGCCGCAATAATTTTGAAGACTTTGTTTTGGAAATATCGCCATCCAAAGACATTAAGGTAGGTAGTTGGAGGAAGAAAATCGTTAAAATCTGGGAAAGACACTTTGGATGCTAATATTTTCATAAATAGACCTCGAAAAAAAATTGGCTTCGATGCCTCGATTTGGTTTGAAGAGATCTTTCCAGTAAGGTATGGCACGATTTATTTCATTAACTTTGAAAAAAAAAGTTGTTTTTTTTTTGAAAAAAAGGCAAGGGGTTGTTAGCCCACGATTTTTTCCGAAATCCATGAAAAATTTTTGTGACAATATTTTAACGTTTTTAGACATTTTGGAAAGGTGTATTAATTTCCTATTCAGAACTGAAAACCAGAGCAATTTTGAAAGCTCGGTTCTTTAGATATTCGCATTTAACGGATTGAGGCAGAAAATCGTACAAATCTGGGAAAGTCACTTTGGATGCCAATAATTTAATAAATAGACCTCGAAAAAAATTTGTTCTGATGTATTTAGAAAGGTGAGTTAATTTTCTTTTCAGCACTGAAAGCCGCAATAATTTTGAAGACTTTGTTTTGGAAATATCGCCATCCAAAGACATTAAGGTAGGTAGTTGGAGGAAGAAAATCGTTAAAATCTGGGAAAGACACTTTGGATGCTAATATTTTCATAAATAGACCTCAAAAAAAAAATTGGCTTCGATGCCTCGATTTGGTTTGAAGAGATCTTTCCAGTAAGGTATGGCACGATTTATTTCATTAACTTTGAAAAAAAAAGTTGTTTTTTTTTGAAAAAAAGGCAAGGGGTTGTTAGCCCACGATTTTTTCCGAAATCCATGAAAAATTTTTGTGACAATATTTTAACGTTTTTAGACATTTTAGAAAGGTGTATTAATTTCCTATTCAGAACTGAAAACCAGAGCAATTTTGAAAGCTCGGTTCTTTAGATATTCGCATTTAACGGATTGAGGCAGAAAATCGTACAAATCTGGGAAAGTCACTTTGGATGCCAATAATTTAATAAATATACCTCGAAAAAATTGTATTCTGATGTATTTAGAAAGGTGAGTTAATTTTCTTTTCAGCACTAAAAGCCGCAATAATTTTGAAGACTTTGTTTTGGAAATATCGCCATCCAAAGACATTAAGGTAGGTAGTTGGAGGAAGAAAATCGTTAAAATCTGGGAAAGACACTTTGGATGCTAATATTTTCATAAATAGACCTCGAAAAAAAAATTGGCTTCGATGCCTCGATTTGGTTTGAAAAGATCTCTCCAGTAAGGTATGGCACGATTTATTTCATTAACTTTGAAAAAAAAGTTGTTTTTTTTTGAAAAAAAGGCAAGGGGTTAGCCCACGATTTTTTCCGAAATCCATGAAAAATTTTTGTGACAATATTTTAACGTTTTTAGACATTTTGGAAAGGTGTATTAATTTCCTATTCAGAACTGAAAACCAGAGCAATTTTGAAAGCTCGGTTCTTTAGATATTCGCATTTAACGGATTGAGGCAGAAAATCGTACAAATCTGGGAAAGTCACTTTGGATGCCAATAATTTAATAAATAGACCTCGAAAAAAATTTGTTCTGATGTATTTAGAAAGGTGAGTTAATTTTCTTTTCAGCACTGAAAGCCGCAATAATTTTGAAGACTTTGTTTTGGAAATATCGCCATCCAAAGACATTAAGGTAGGTAGTTGGAGGAAGAAAATCGTTAAAATCTGGGAAAGACACTTTGGATGCTAATATTTTCATAAATAGACCTCGAAAAAAAAATTGGCTTCGATGCCTCGATTTGGTTTGAAGAGATCTTTCCAGTAAGGTATGGCACGATTTATTTCATTAACTTTGAAAAAAAAAGTTGTTTTTTTTTTGAAAAAAAGGCAAGGGGTTGTTAGCCCACGATTTTTTCCGAAATCCATGAAAAATTTTTGTGACAATATTTTAACGTTTTTAGACATTTTGGAAAGGTGTATTAATTTCCTATTCAGAACTGAAAACCAGAGCAATTTTGAAAGCTCGGTTCTTTAGATATTCGCATTTAACGGATTGAGGCAGAAAATCGTACAAATCTGGGAAAGTCACTTTGGATGCCAATAATTTAATAAATAGACCTCGAAAAAAATTTGTTCTGATGTATTTAGAAAGGTGAGTTAATTTTCTTTTCAGCACTGAAAGCCGCAATAATTTTGAAGACTTTGTTTTGGAAATATCGCCATCCAAAGACATTAAGGTAGGTAGTTGGAGGAAGAAAATCGTTAAAATCTGGGAAAGACACTTTGGATGCTAATATTTTCATAAATAGACCTCGAAAAAAAATTGGCTTCGATGCCTCGATTTGGTTTGAAGAGATCTTTCCAGTAAGGTATGGCACGATTTATTTCATTAACTTTGAAAAAAAAAGTTGTTTTTTTTTTGAAAAAAAGGCAAGGGGTTGTTAGCCCACGATTTTTTCCGAAATCCATGAAAAATTTTTGTGACAATATTTTAACGTTTTTAGACATTTTGGAAAGGTGTATTAATTTCCTATTCAGAACTGAAAACCAGAGCAATTTTGAAAGCTCGGTTCTTTAGATATTCGCATTTAACGGATTGAGGCAGAAAATCGTACAAATCTGGGAAAGTCACTTTGGATGCCAATAATTTAATAAATAGACCTCGAAAAAAATTTGTTCTGATGTATTTAGAAAGGTGAGTTAATTTTCTTTTCAGCACTGAAAGCCGCAATAATTTTGAAGACTTTGTTTTGGAAATATCGCCATCCAAAGACATTAAGGTAGGTAGTTGGAGGAAGAAAATCGTTAAAATCTGGGAAAGACACTTTGGATGCTAATATTTTCATAAATAGACCTCGAAAAAAAAATTGGCTTCGATGCCTCGATTTGGTTTGAAGAGATCTTTCCAGTAAGGTATGGCACGATTTATTTCATTAACTTTGAAAAAAAAAGTTGTTTTTTTTTTGAAAAAAAGGCAAGGGGTTGTTAGCCCACGATTTTTTCCGAAATCCATGAAAAATTTTTGTGACAATATTTTAACGTTTTTAGACATTTTGGAAAGGTGTATTAATTTCCTATTCAGAACTGAAAACCAGAGCAATTTTGAAAGCTCGGTTCTTTAGATATTCGCATTTAACGGATTGAGGCAGAAAATCGTACAAATCTGGGAAAGTCACTTTGGATGCCAATAATTTAATAAATAGACCTCGAAAAAAATTTGTTCTGATGTATTTAGAAAGGTGAGTTAATTTTCTTTTCAGCACTGAAAGCCGCAATAATTTTGAAGACTTTGTTTTGGAAATATCGCCATCCAAAGACATTAAGGTAGGTAGTTGGAGGAAGAAAATCGTTAAAATCTGGGAAAGACACTTTGGATGCTAATATTTTCATAAATAGACCTCGAAAAAAAAATTGGCTTCGATGCCTCGATTTGGTTTGAAGAGATCTTTCCAGTAAGGTATGGCACGATTTATTTCATTAACTTTGAAAAAAAAGTTGTTTTTTTTTTGAAAAAAAAGGCAAGGGAGTCCACGATTTTTTCCGAAATCCATGAAAAATTTTTGTGACAATATTTTAACGTTTTTAGACATTTTGGAAAGGTGTATTAATTTCCTATTCAGAACTGAAAACCAGAGCAATTTTGAAAGCTCGGTTCTTTAGATATTCGCATTTAACGGATTGAGGCAGAAAATCGTACAAATCTGGGAAAGTCACTTTGGATGCCAATAATTTAATAAATAGACCTCGAAAAAAATTTGTTCTGATGTATTTAGAAAGGTGAGTTAATTTTCTTTTCAGCACTGAAAGCCGCAACAATTTTGAAGACTTTGTTTTGGAAATATCGCCATCCAAAGACATTAAGGTAGGTAGTTGGAGGAAGAAAATCGTTAAAATCTGGGAAAGACACTTTGGATGCTAATATTTTCATAAATAGACCTCGAAAAAAAAATTGGCTTCGATGCCTCGATTTGGTTTGAAGAGATCTTTCCAGTAAGGTATGGCACGATTTATTTCATTAACTTTGAAAAAAAAGTTGTTTTTTTTTTTTAAAAAAAGGCGAGGGGTTAGCCCACGATTTTTTCCGAAATCCATGAAAAATTTTTGTGACAATATTTTAACGTTTTTAGACATTTTGGAAAGGTGTATTAATTTCCTATTCAGAACTGAAAACCAGAGCAATTTTGAAAGCTCGGTTCTTTAGATATTCGCATTTAACGGATTGAGGCAGAAAATCGTACAAATCTGGGAAAGTCACTTTGGATGCCAATAATTTAATAAATAGACCTCGAAAAAAATTTGTTCTGATGTATTTAGAAAGGTGAGTTAATTTTCTTTTCAGCACTGAAAGCCGCAATAATTTTGAAGACTTTGTTTTGGAAATATCGCCATCCAAAGACATTAAGGTAGGTAGTTGGAGGAAGAAAATCGTTAAAATCTGGGAAAGACACTTTGGATGCTAATATTTTCATAAATAGACCTCGAAAAAAAAATTGGCTTCGATGCCTCGATTTGGTTTGAAGAGATCTTTCCAGTAAGGTATGGCACGATTTATTTCATTAACTTTGAAAAAAAAGTTGTTTTTTTTTTAAAAAAAAGGCAAGGGGTTGTTAGCCCACGATTTTTTCCGAAATCCATGAAAAATTTTTGTGACAATATTTTAACGTTTTTAGACATTTTGGAAAGGTGTATTAATTTCCTATTCAGAACTGAAAACCAGAGCAATTTTGAAAGCTCGGTTCTTTAGATATTCGCATTTAACGGATTGAGGCAGAAAATCGTACAAATCTGGGAAAGTCACTTTGGATGCCAATAATTTAATAAATAGACCTCGAAAAAAATTTGTTCTGATGTATTTAGAAAGGTGAGTTAATTTTCTTTTCAGCACTGAAAGCCGCAATAATTTTGAAGACTTTGTTTTGGAAATATCGCCATCCAAAGACATTAAGGTAGGTAGTTGGAGGAAGAAAATCGTTAAAATCTGGGAAAGACACTTTGGATGCTAATATTTTCATAAATAGACCTCGAAAAAAAAATTGGCTTCGATGCCTCGATTTGGTTTGAAAAGATCTCTCCAGTAAGGTATGGCACGATTTATTTCATTAACTTTGAAAAAAAAGTTCTTTTTTTTTGAAAAAAAGGCAAGGGGTTAGCCCACGATTTTTTCCGAAATCCATGAAAAATTTTTGTGACAATATTTTAACGTTTTTAGACATTTTAGAAAGGTGTATTAATTTCCTATTCAGAACTGAAAACCAGAGCAATTTTGAAAGCTCGGTTCTTTAGATATTCGCATTTAACGGATTGAGGCAGAAAATCGTACAAATCTGGGAAAGTCACTTTGGATGCCAATAATTTAATAAATAGACCTCGAAAAAAATTTGTTCTGATGTATTTAGAAAGGTGAGTTAATTTTCTTTTCAGCACTGAAAGCCGCAATAATTTTGAAGACTTTGTTTTGGAAATATCGCCATCCAAAGACATTAAGGTAGGTAGTTGGAGGAAGAAAATCGTTAAAATCTGGGAAAGACACTTTGGATGCTAATATTTTCATAAATAGACCTCGAAAAAAAAATTGGCTTCGATGCCTCGATTTGGTTTGAAAAGATCTCTCCAGTAAGGTATGGCACGATTTATTTCATTAACTTTGAAAAAAAAGTTCTTTTTTTTTGAAAAAAAGGCAAGGGGTTAGCCCACGATTTTTTCCGAAATCCATGAAAAATTTTTGTGACAATATTTTAACGTTTTTAGACATTTTAGAAAGGTGTATTAATTTCCTATTCAGAACTGAAAACCAGAGCAATTTTGAAAGCTCGGTTCTTTAGATATTCGCATTTAACGGATTGAGGCAGAAAATCGTACAAATCTGGGAAAGTCACTTTGGATGCCAATAATTTAATAAATAGACCTCGAAAAAAATTTGTTCTGATGTATTTAGAAAGGTGAGTTAATTTTCTTTTCAGCACTGAAAGCCGCAATAATTTTGAAGACTTTGTTTTGGAAATATCGCCATCCAAAGACATTAAGGTAGGTAGTTGGAGGAAGAAAATCGTTAAAATCTGGGAAAGACACTTTGGATGCTAATATTTTCATAAATAGACCTCGAAAAAAAAATTGGCTTCGATGCCTCGATTTGGTTTGAAGAGATCTTTCCAGTAAGGTATGGCACGATTTATTTCATTAACTTTGAAAAAAAAGTTGTTTTTTTTTTTTAAAAAAAGGCGAGGGGTTAGCCCACGATTTTTTCCGAAATCCATGAAAAATTTTTGTGACAATATTTTAACGTTTTTAGACATTTTGGAAAGGTGTATTAATTTCCTATTCAGAACTGAAAACCAGAGCAATTTTGAAAGCTCGGTTCTTTAGATATTCGCATTTAACGGATTGAGGCAGAAAATCGTACAAATCTGGGAAAGTCACTTTGGATGCCAATAATTTAATAAATAGACCTCGAAAAAAATTTGTTCTGATGTATTTAGAAAGGTGAGTTAATTTTCTTTTCAGCACTGAAAGCCGCAATAATTTTGAAGACTTTGTTTTGGAAATATCGCCATCCAAAGACATTAAGGTAGGTAGTTGGAGGAAGAAAATCGTTAAAATCTGGGAAAGACACTTTGGATGCTAATATTTTCATAAATAGACCTCGAAAAAAAAATTGGCTTCGATGCCTCGATTTGGTTTGAAGAGATCTTTCCAGTAAGGTATGGCACGATTTATTTCATTAACTTTGAAAAAAAAGTTGTTTTTTTTTTAAAAAAAAGGCAAGGGGTTGTTAGCCCACGATTTTTTCCGAAATCCATGAAAAATTTTTGTGACAATATTTTAACGTTTTTAGACATTTTGGAAAGGTGTATTAATTTCCTATTCAGAACTGAAAACCAGAGCAATTTTGAAAGCTCGGTTCTTTAGATATTCGCATTTAACGGATTGAGGCAGAAAATCGTACAAATCTGGGAAAGTCACTTTGGATGCCAATAATTTAATAAATAGACCTCGAAAAAAATTTGTTCTGATGTATTTAGAAAGGTGAGTTAATTTTCTTTTCAGCACTGAAAGCCGCAATAATTTTGAAGACTTTGTTTTGGAAATATCGCCATCCAAAGACATTAAGGTAGGTAGTTGGAGGAAGAAAATCGTTAAAATCTGGGAAAGACACTTTGGATGCTAATATTTTCATAAATAGACATCGAAAAAAAAATTGGCTTCGATGCCTCGATTTGGTTTGAAAAGATCTCTCCAGTAAGGTATGGCACGATTTATTTCATTAACTTTGAAAAAAAAGTTCTTTTTTTTTGAAAAAAAGGCAAGGGGTTAGCCCACGATTTTTTCCGAAATCCATGAAAAATTTTTGTGACAATATTTTAACGTTTTTAGACATTTTAGAAAGGTGTATTAATTTCCTATTCAGAACTGAAAACCAGAGCAATTTTGAAAGCTCGGTTCTTTAGATATTCGCATTTAACGGATTGAGGCAGAAAATCGTACAAATCTGGGAAAGTCACTTTGGATGCCAATAATTTAATAAATAGACCTCGAAAAAAATTTGTTCTGATGTATTTAGAAAGGTGAGTTAATTTTCTTTTCAGCACTGAAAGCCGCAATAATTTTGAAGACTTTGTTTTGGAAATATCGCCATCCAAAGACATTAAGGTAGGTAGTTGGAGGAAGAAAATCGTTAAAATCTGGGAAAGACACTTTGGATGCTAATATTTTCATAAATAGACCTCGAAAAAAAAATTGGCTTCGATGCCTCGATTTGGTTTGAAAAGATCTCTCCAGTAAGGTATGGCACGATTTATTTCATTAACTTTGAAAAAAAAGTTCTTTTTTTTTGAAAAAAAGGCAAGGGAGTCCACGATTTTTTCCGAAATCCATGAAAAATTTTTGTGACAATATTTTAACGTTTTTAGACATTTTGGAAAGGTGTATTAATTTCCTATTCAGAACTGAAAACCAGAGCAATTTTGAAAGCTCGGTTCTTTAGATATTCGCATTTAACGGATTGAGGCAGAAAATCGTACAAATCTGGGAAAGTCACTTTGGATGCCAATAATTTAATAAATAGACCTCGAAAAAAATTTGTTCTGATGTATTTAGAAAGGTGAGTTAATTTTCTTTTCAGCACTGAAAGCCGCAATAATTTTGAAGACTTTGTTTTGGAAATATCGCCATCCAAAGACATTAAGGTAGGTAGTTGGAGGAAGAAAATCGTTAAAATCTGGGAAAGACACTTTGGATGCTAATATTTTCATAAATAGACCTCGAAAAAAAAATTGGCTTCGATGCCTCGATTTGGTTTGAAGAGATCTTTCCAGTAAGGTATGGCACGATTTATTTCATTAACTTTGAAAAAAAAGTTGTTTTTTTTTTTAAAAAAAAGGCAAGGGGTTGTTAGCCCACGATTTTTTCCGAAATCCATGAAAAATTTTTGTGACAATATTTTAACGTTTTTAGACATTTTGGAAAGGTGTATTAATTTCCTATTCAGAACTGAAAACCAGAGCAATTTTGAAAGCTCGGTTCTTTAGATATTCGCATTTAACGGATTGAGGCAGAAAATCGTACAAATCTGGGAAAGTCACTTTGGATGCCAATAATTTAATAAATAGACCTCGAAAAAAATTTGTTCTGATGTATTTAGAAAGGTGAGTTAATTTTCTTTTCAGCACTGAAAGCCGCAATAATTTTGAAGACTTTGTTTTGGAAATATCGCCATCCAAAGACATTAAGGTAGGTAGTTGGAGGAAGAAAATCGTTAAAATCTGGGAAAGACACTTTGGATGCTAATATTTTCATAAATAGACCTCGAAAAAAAAATTGGCTTCGATGCCTCGATTTGGTTTGAAAAGATCTCTCCAGTAAGGTATGGCACGATTTATTTCATTAACTTTGAAAAAAAAGTTCTTTTTTTTTGAAAAAAAGGCAAGGGGTTAGCCCACGATTTTTTCCGAAATCCATGAAAAATTTTTGTGACAATATTTTAACGTTTTTAGACATTTTAGAAAGGTGTATTAATTTCCTATTCAGAACTGAAAACCAGAGCAATTTTGAAAGCTCGGTTCTTTAGATATTCGCATTTAACGGATTGAGGCAGAAAATCGTACAAATCTGGGAAAGTCACTTTGGATGCCAATAATTTAATAAATAGACCTCGAAAAAAATTTGTTCTGATGTATTTAGAAAGGTGAGTTAATTTTCTTTTCAGCACTGAAAGCCGCAATAATTTTGAAGACTTTGTTTTGGAAATATCGCCATCCAAAGACATTAAGGTAGGTAGTTGGAGGAAGAAAATCGTTAAAATCTGGGAAAGACACTTTGGATGCTAATATTTTCATAAATAGACCTCGAAAAAAAAATTGGCTTCGATGCCTCGATTTGGTTTGAAAAGATCTCTCCAGTAAGGTATGGCACGATTTATTTCATTAACTTTGAAAAAAAAAGTTGTTTTTTTTTTTAAAAAAAGGCAAGGGTTAGCCCACGATTTTTTCCGAAATCCATGAAAAATTTTTGTGACAATATTTTAACGTTTTTAGACATTTTGGAAAGGTGTATTAATTTCCTATTCAGAACTGAAAACCAGAGCAATTTTGAAAGCTCGGTTCTTTAGATATTCGCATTTAACGGATTGAGGCAGAAAATCGTACAAATCTGGGAAAGTCACTTTGGATGCCAATAATTTAATAAATATCGAAAGCCGCAACAATTTTGAAGACTTTGTTTTGGAAATATCGCCATCCAAAGACATTAAGGTAGGTAGTTGGAGGAAGAAAATCGTTAAAATCTGGGAAAGACACTTTGGATGCTAATATTTTAATAAATAGACCTCGAAAAAAAAATTGGCTTCGATGCCTCAATTTGGTTTGAAGAGATCTTTCCAGTAAGGTATGGCACGATTTATTTCATTAACTTTGAAAAAAAAGTTGGTTTTTTTTTGAAAAGAAGGCAAGGGGTTAGCCCACGATTTTTTCCGAAATCCATGAAAAATTTTTGTTACAATATTTTAACGTTTTTAGACATTTTGGAAAGGTGTATTAATTTCCTATTCAGAACTGAAAACCAGAGCAATTTTGAAAGCTCGGTTCTTTAGATATTCGCATTTAACGGATTGAGGCAGAAAATCGTACAAATCTGGGAAAGTCAATTTGGATGCCAATAATTTAATAAATAGACCTCGAAAAAAATTTGTTCTAATGTATTTAGAAAGGTGAGTTAATTTTCTTTTCAGCACTGAAAGCCGCAACAATTTTGAAGACTTTGTTTTGGAAATATCGCCATCCAAAGACATTAAGGTAGGTAGTTGGAGGAAGAAAATCGTTAAAATCTGGGAAAGACACTTTGGATGCTAATATTTTCATAAATAGACCTCGAAAAAAAAATTGGCTTCGATGCCTCGATTTGGTTTGAAGGGATCTTTCCAGTAAGGTATGGCACGATTTATTTCATTAACTTTGAAAAAAAAGTTGGTTTTTTTTTGAAAAGAAGGCAAGGGGTTAGCCCACGATTTTTTCCGAAATCCATGAAAAATTTTTGTGACAATATTTTAACGTTTTTAGACATTTTGGAAAGGTGTATTAATTTCCTATTCAGAACTGAAAACCAGAGCAATTTTGAAAGCTCGGTTCTTTAGATATTCGCATTTAACGGATTGAGGCAGAAAATCGTACAAATCTGGGAAAGTCAATTTGGATGCCAATAATTTAATAAATAGACCTCGAAAAAAATTTGTTCTAATGTATTTAGAAAGGTGAGTTAATTTTCTTTTCAGCACTGAAAGCCGCAATAATTTTGAAGACTTTGTTTTGGAAATATCGCCATCCAAAGACATTAAGGTAGGTAGTTGGAGGAAGAAAATCGTTAAAATCTGGGAAAGACACTTTGGATGCTAATATTTTCATAAATAGACCTCGAAAAAAAAATTGGCTTCGATGCCTCGATTTGGTTTGAAGAGATCTTTCCAGTAAGGTATGGCACGATTTATTTCATTAACTTTGAAAAAAAAGTTGTTTTTTTTTTTGAAAAAAAGGCAAGGGGTTAGCCCACGATTTTTTCCGAAATCCATGAAAAATTTTTGTGACAATATTTTAACGTTTTTAGACATTTTGGAAAGGTGTATTAATTTCCTATTCAGAACTGAAAACCAGAGCAATTTTGAAAGCTCGGTTCTTTAGATATTCGCATTTAACGGATTGAGGCAGAAAATCGTACAAATCTGGGAAAGTCACTTTGGATGCCAATAATTTAATAAATAGACCTCGAAAAAAATTTGTTCTGATGTATTTAGAAAGGTGAGTTAATTTTCTTTTCAGCACTGAAAGCCGCAATAATTTTGAAGACTTTGTTTTGGAAATATCGCCATCCAAAGACATTAAGGTAGGTAGTTGGAGGAAGAAAATCGTTAAAATCTGGGAAAGACACTTTGGATGCTAATATTTTCATAAATAGACCTCGAAAAAAAAATTGGCTTCGATGCCTCGATTTGGTTTGAAGAGATCTTTCCAGTAAGGTATGGCACGATTTATTTCATTAACTTTGAAAAAAAAGTTGTTTTTTTTTTTGAAAAAAAGGCAAGGTTACCCACGATTTTTTCCGAAATCCATGAAAAATTTTTGTGACAATATTTTAACGTTTTTAGACATTTTGGAAAGGTGTATTAATTTCCTATTCAGAACTGAAAACCAGAGCAATTTTGAAAGCTCGGTTCTTTAGATATTCGCATTTAACGGATTGAGGCAGAAAATCGTACAAATCTGGGAAAGTCACTTTGGATGCCAATAATTTAATAAATAGACCTCGAAAAAAATTTGTTCTGATGTATTTAGAAAGGTGAGTTAATTTTCTTTTCAGCACTGAAAGCCGCAATAATTTTGAAGACTTTGTTTTGGAAATATCGCCATCCAAAGACATTAAGGTAGGTAGTTGGAGGAAGAAAATCGTTAAAATCTGGGAAAGACACTTTGGATGCTAATATTTTCATAAATAGACCTCGAAAAAAAAATTGGCTTCGATGCCTCGATTTGGTTTGAAGAGATCTTTCCAGTAAGGTATGGCACGATTTATTTCATTAACTTTGAAAAAAAAGTTGTTTTTTTTTTGAAAAAAAGGCAAGGGGTTAGCCCACGATTTTTTCCGAAATCCATGCAAAATTTTTGTGACAATATTTTAACGTTTTTAGACATTTTGGAAAGGTGTATTAATTTCCTATTCAGAACTGAAAACCAGAGCAATTTTGAAAGCTCGGTTCTTTAGATATTCGCATTTAACGGATTGAGGCAGAAAATCGTACAAATCTGGGAAAGTCACTTTGGATGCCAATAATTTAATAAATAGACCTCGAAAAATATTTGTTTTGATGTATTTAGAAAGGTGAGTTAATTTTCTTTTCAGCACTGAAAGCCGCAATAATTTTGAAGACTTTGTTTTGGAAATATCGCCATCCAAAGACATTAAGGTAGGTAGTTGGAGGAAGAAAATCGTTAAAATCTGGGAAAGACACTTTGGATGCTAATATTTTCATAAATAGACCTCGAAAAAAAAATTGGCTTCGATGCCTCGATTTGGTTTGAAGAGATCTTTCCAGTAAGGTATGGCACGATTTATTTCATTAACTTTGAAAAAAAAAGTTGTTTTTTTTTTGAAAAAAAAGGCAAGGGAGTCCACGATTTTTTCCGAAATCCATGAAAAATTTTTGTGACAATATTTTAACGTTTTTAGACATTTTGGAAAGGTGTATTAATTTCCTATTCAGAACTGAAAACCAGAGCAATTTTGAAAGCTCGGTTCTTTGGATATTCGCATTTAACGGATTGAGGCAGAAAATCGTACAAATCTGGGAAAGTCACTTTGGATGCCAATAATTTAATAAATAGACCTCGAAAAAAATTTGTTCTGATGTATTTAGAAAGGTGAGTTAATTTTCTTTTCAGCACTGAAAGCCGCAATAATTTTGAAGACTTTGTTTTGGAAATATCGCCATCCAAAGACATTAAGGTAGGTAGTTGGAGGAAGAAAATCGTTAAAATCTGGGAAAGACACTTTGGATGCTAATATTTTCATAAATAGACCTCGAAAAAAAAATTGGCTTCGATGCCTCGATTTGGTTTGAAGAGATCTTTCCAGTAAGGTATGGCACGATTTATTTCATTAACTTTGAAAAAAAAGTTGTTTTTTTTTTTGAAAAAAAGGCAAAGGCACGATTTTTTCCGAAATCCATGAAAAATTTTTGTGACAATATTTTAACGTTTTTAGACATTTTGGAAAGGTGTATTAATTTCCTATTCAGAACTGAAAACCAGAGCAATTTTGAAAGCTCGGTTCTTTAGATATTCGCATTTAACGGATTGAGGCAGAAAATCGTACAAATCTGGGAAAGTCACTTTGGATGCCAATAATTTAATAAATAGACCTCGAAAAATTTGTTCTGATGTATTTAGAAAGGTGAGTTAATTTTCTTTTCAGCACTGAAAGCCGCAATAATTTTGAAGACTTTGTTTTGGAAATATCGCCATCCAAAGACATTAAGGTAGGTAGTTGGAGGAAGAAAATCGTTAAAATCTGGGAAAGACACTTTGGATGCTAATATTTTCATAAATAGACCTCGAAAAAAAAATTGGCTTCGATGCCTCGATTTGGTTTGAAAAGATCTCTCCAGTAAGGTATGACACGATTTATTTCATTAACTTTGAAAAAAAAGTTGTTTTTTTTTTTAAAAAAAGGCAAGGGGTTAGCCCACGATTTTTTCCGAAATCCATGAAAAATTTTTGTGACAATATTTTAACGTTTTTAGACATTTTGGAAAGGTATATTAATTTCCTATTCAGAACTGAAAACCAGAGCAATTTTGAAAGCTCGGTTCTTTAGATATTCGCATTTAACGGATTGAGGCAGAAAATCGTACAAATCTGGGAAAGTCACTTTGGATGCCAATAATTTAATAAATAGACCTCGAAACAAATTTGTTCTGATGTATTTAAAAAGGTGAGTTAATTTTCTTTTCAACACTGAAAGCCGCAACAATTTTGAAGACTTTGTTTTGGAAATATCGCCATCCAAAGACATTAAGGTAGGTAGTTGGAGGAAGAAAATCGTTAAAATCTGGGAAAGACACTTTGGATGCTAATATTTTCATAAGTAGACCTCGAAAAAAAAATTGGCTTCGATGCCTCGATTTGGTTTGAAAAGATCTTTCCAGTAAGGTATGGCACGATTTATTTCATTAACTTTGAAAAAAAAGTTGGTTTTTTTTTGAAAAAAAGGCAAGGGGTTAGTTAGCCCACGATTTTTTCCGAAATCCATGAAAAATTTTTGTGACAATATTTTAACGTTTTTAGACATTTTGGAAAGGTGTATTAATTTCCTATTCAGAACTGAAAACCAGAGCAATTTTGAAAGCTCGGTTCTTTAGATATTCGCATTTAACGGATTGAGGCAGAAAATCGTACAAATCTGGGAAAGTCAATTTGGATGCCAATAATTTAATAAATAGACCTCGAAAAAAATTTGTTCTAATGTATTTAGAAAGGTGAGTTAATTTTCTTTTCAGCACTGAAAGCCGCAATAATTTTGAAGACTTTGTTTTGGAAATATCGCCATCCAAAGACATTAAGGTAGGTAGTTGGAGGAAGAAAATCGTTAAAATCTGGGAAAGACACTTTGGATGCTAATATTTTCATAAATATACCTCGGAAAAAAAATTGGCTTCGATGCCTCGATTTGGTTTGAAAAGATCTTACCAGTAAGGTATGGCACGATTTATTTCATTAACTTTGAAAAAAAAGTTGTTTTTTTTTTGAAAAAAAGGCAAGGGGTTAGCCCACGATTTTTTCCGAAATCCATGAAAAATTTTTGTGACAATATTTTAACGTTTTTAGACATTTTGGAAAGGTGTATTAATTTCCTATTCAGAACTGAAAACCAGAGCAATTTTGAAAGCTCGGTTCTTTGGATATTCGCATTTAACGGATTGAGGCAGAAAATCGTACAAATCTGGGAAAGTCACTTTGGATGCCAATAATTTAATAAATAGACCTCGAAAAAAATTTGTTCTGATGTATTTAGAAAGGTGAGTTAATTTTCTTTTCAGCACTGAAAGCCGCAATAATTTTGAAGACTTTGTTTTGGAAATATCGCCATCCAAAGACATTAAGGTAGGTAGTTGGAGGAAGAAAATCGTTAAAATCTGGGAAAGACACTTTGGATGCTAATATTTTCATAAATAGACCTCGAAAAAAAAATTGGCTTCGATGCCTCGATTTGGTTTGAAGAGATCTTTCCAGTAAGGTATGGCACGATTTATTTCATTAACTTTGAAAAAAAAGTTGTTTTTTTTTTGAAAAAAAAGGCAAGGGAGTCCACGATTTTTTCCGAAATCCATGAAAAATTTTTGTGACAATATTTTAACGTTTTTAGACATTTTGGAAAGGTGTATTAATTTCCTATTCAGAACTGAAAACCAGAGCAATTTTGAAAGCTCGGTTCTTTAGATATTCGCATTTAACGGATTGAGGCAGAAAATCGTACAAATCTGGGAAAGTCACTTTGGATGCCAATAATTTAATAAATAGACCTCGAAAAAAATTTGTTCTGATGTATTTAGAAAGGTGAGTTAATTTTCTTTTCAGCACTGAAAGCCGCAACAATTTTGAAGACTTTGTTTTGGAAATATCGCCATCCAAAGACATTAAGGTAGGTAGTTGGAGGAAGAAAATCGTTAAAATCTGGGAAAGACACTTTGGATGCTAATATTTTCATAAATAGACCTCGAAAAAAAAATTGGCTTCGATGCCTCGATTTGGTTTGAAGAGATCTTTCCAGTAAGGTATGGCACGATTTATTTCATTAACTTTGAAAAAAAAGTTGTTTTTTTTTTTGAAAAAAAGGCAAAGGCACGATTTTTTCCGAAATCCATGAAAAATTTTTGTGACAATATTTTAACGTTTTTAGACATTTTGGAAAGGTGTATTAATTTCCTATTCAGAACTGAAAACCAGAGCAATTTTGAAAGCTCGGTTCTTTAGATATTCGCATTTAACGGATTGAGGCAGAAAATCGTACAAATCTGGGAAAGTCACTTTGGATGCCAATAATTTAATAAATAGACCTCGAAAAATTTGTTCTGATGTATTTAGAAAGGTGAGTTAATTTTCTTTTCAGCACTGAAAGCCGCAATAATTTTGAAGACTTTGTTTTGGAAATATCGCCATCCAAAGACATTAAGGTAGGTAGTTGGAGGAAGAAAATCGTTAAAATCTGGGAAAGACACTTTGGATGCTAATATTTTCATAAATAGACCTCGAAAAAAAAATTGGCTTCGATGCCTCGATTTGGTTTGAAAAGATCTCTCCAGTAAGGTATGACACGATTTATTTCATTAACTTTGAAAAAAAAGTTGTTTTTTTTTTTAAAAAAAGGCAAGGGGTTAGCCCACGATTTTTTCCGAAATCCATGAAAAATTTTTGTGACAATATTTTAACGTTTTTAGACATTTTGGAAAGGTATATTAATTTCCTATTCAGAACTGAAAACCAGAGCAATTTTGAAAGCTCGGTTCTTTAGATATTCGCATTTAACGGATTGAGGCAGAAAATCGTACAAATCTGGGAAAGTCACTTTGGATGCCAATAATTTAATAAATAGACCTCGAAAAAAATTTGTTCTGATGTATTTAAAAAGGTGAGTTAATTTTCTTTTCAGCACTGAAAGCCGCAATAATTTTGAAGACTTTGTTTTGGAAATATCGCCATCCAAAGACATTAAGGTAGGTAGTTGGAGGAAGAAAATCGTTAAAATCTGGGAAAGACACTTTGGATGCTAATATTTTCATAAATAGACCTCGAAACAAAAATTGGCTTCGATGCCTCGATTTGGTTTGAAGAGATCTTTCCAGTAAGGTATGGCACGATTTATTTCATTAACTTTGAAAAAAAAGTTGTTTTTTTTTGAAAAGAAGGCAAGGGGTTAGCCCACGATTTTTTCCGAAATCCATGAAAAATTTTTGTGACAATATTTTAACGTTTTTAGACATTTTGGAAAGGTGTATTAATTTCCTATTCAGAAATGAAAACCAGAGCAATTTTGAAAGCTCGGTTCTTTAGATATTCGCATTTAACGGATTGAGGCAGAAAATCGTACAAATCTGGGAAAGTCACTTTGGATGCCAATAATTTAATAAATAGACCTCGAAAAAAATTTGTTCTGATGTATTTAGAAAGGTGAGTTAATTTTCTTTTCAGCACTGAAAGCCGCAATAATTTTGAAGACTTTGTTTTGGAAATATCGCCATCCAAAGACATTAAGGTAGGTAGTTGGAGGAAGAAAATCGTTAAAATCTGGGAAAGACACTTTGGATGCTAATATTTTCATAAATAGACCTCGAAACAAAAATTGGCTTCGATGCCTCGATTTGGTTTGAAGAGATCTTTCCAGTAAGGTATGGCACGATTTATTTCATTAGCTTTAAAAAAAATTGTTTTTTTTTTGAAAAAAAGGCAAGGGGTTAGCCCACGATTTTTTCCGAAATCCATGAAAAATTTTTGTGACAATATTTTAACGTTTTTAGACATTTTGGAAAGGTGTATTAATTTCCTATTCAGAACTGAAAACCAGAGCAATTTTGAAAGCTCGGTTCTTTGGATATTCGCATTTAACGCATTGAGGCAGAAAATCGTACAAATCTGGGAAAGTCACTTTGGATGCCAATAATTTAATAAATAGACCTCGAAAAAAATTTGTTCTGATGTATTTAGAAAGGTGAGTTAATTTTCTTTTCAGCACTGAAAGCCGCTATAATTTTGAAGACTTTGTTTTGGAAATATCGCCATCCAAAGACATTAAGGTAGGTAGTTGGAGGAAGAAAATCGTTAAAATCTGGGAAAGACACTTTGGATGCTAATATTTTCATAAATAGACCTCGAAACAAAAATTGGCTTCGATGCCTCGATTTGGTTTGAAGAGATCTTTCCAGTAAGGTATGGCACGATTTATTTCATTAACTTTGAAAAAAAAGTTGTTTTTTTTTTTGAAAAAAAGGCAAGGCCCACGATTTTTTCCGAAATCCATGAAAAATTTTTGTGACAATATTTTAACGTTTTTAGACATTTTGGAAAGGTGTATTAATTTCCTATTCAGAAATGAAAACCAGAGCAATTTTGAAAGCTCGGTTCTTTAGATATTCGCATTTAACGGATTGAGGCAGAAAATCGTACAAATCTGGGAAAGTCACTTTGGATGCCAATAATTTAATAAATAGACCTCGAAAAAAATTTGTTCTGATGTATTTAGAAAGGTGAGTTAATTTTCTTTTCAGCACTGAAAGCCGCATTAATTTTGAAGACTTTGTTTTGGAAATATCGCCATCCAAAGACATTAAGGTAGGTAGTTGGAGGAAGAAAATCGTTAAAATCTGGGAAAGACACTTTGGATGCTAATATTTTCATAAATATACCTCGGAAAAAAAATTGGCTTCGATGCCTCGATTTGGTTTGAAAAGATCTTTCCAGTAAGGTATGGCACGATTTATTTCATTAACTTTGAAAAAAAAGTTGTTTTTTTTTTGAAAAAAAAGGCAAGGGTTAGCCCACGATTTTTTCCGAAATCCATGAAAAATTTTTGTGACAATATTTTAACGTTTTTAGACATTTTGGAAAGGTGTATTAATTTCCTATTCAGAACTGAAAACCAGAGCAATTTTGAAAGCTCGGTTCTTTAGATATTCGCATTTAACGGATTGAGGCAGAAAATCGTACAAATCTGGGAAAGTCACTTTGGATGCCAATAATTTAATAAATAGACCTCGAAAAAAATTTGTTCTGATGTATTTAGAAAGGTGAGTTAATTTTCTTTTCAGCACTGAAAGCCGCAATAATTTTAAAGGCTTTGTTTTGGAAATATCGCCATCCAAAGACGTTAAGAGTAGTTAGTTGGAGGCAGAAATTCATCCCAAGGGTAAATAGGTCTGTTCGTGTACTTTCCAGAACTGCCCAATGCCCATTTGTTCCCAATTAAGTCGAATTTTCTGTCAAATTCTATATAAAATTAATTAAACTGACAGATTTTTGGACTAAAATGAGCAGTTGTGGGAAGTAATATCCTTTTTTATTCTTAGCTCATCTGTCGATATCCGAGTGTACAACTGCAGACAAAAAATAATATTCGTTTCTTAGTGTATACATCTTTAACATATTTGTCAAAATAAAGAGCATGAGATAACTATTCACCGTATTATTCTCGAGCGAATTTGTAGCAGCTTGTTTTTTGGTGAACTGTACTTTGGTAAAATAAAACCGAAATTGTTGACAAGAAACATTTTATCAAAGCCAGAAGGAAAAACCTGTTTTCCTTGATATATCGAAAACAAATTCTTTAAAATGGTTGATTAAAATTTGTTTTTAGATAAGAGAAACTGTTTTATTTGATATTTTATCCACAAATGTAATGTTAAAATATAGCAAGCTTGTTATGCGTATTGCTTCGATGTATATATCCTGCAAAAAACATTCAGAATAAAAAGAAATATATTTGAGTCCTTTAAAATATTCTTACGACATCAAAATAGCTTTTTATGGCCTTTAGTCCTACAAATTGGCGTTTCGTCCGGCTTACTCACTTGGACTCATCAGTGACGTAGTGAGGGCCTTGTCATACGCAATTTGTATTAAGTTCAACGTACATGAATTCTTTTACAAAAATCCACTGTTAACTATATCCAACAAGAATTCCTTATTATTAAGCTGGAAATTTGTATGCCCGGGGCCAGGCGTAGTTTCTATTAGAAGGTTTTTTTATAATACAAATTCTATAAACTACTGAAATAAATCAGCAAAGTAGAATCAATAATTCGACAAGTCCAACTTTTATTCTAAGTCTTCTACTTGGCTGATTTATTTCAGTAGTATACAGAATTTATATTATAAAAAATCCATCTTATAGATAATGAGAACATTCAAAATTAAAAAAAACCGTTATATGAGAAATACTATTAATTATTGCTATTTGTAAATTTTTATAATTTTTGGTAGTACATATATTGCACTAATTTTTGCATACAGGAAAAGTTTAATCAAGCCGAACAGACAGGCCGACAGAGTTGTAAGACCCTATTTTTTTCGTCTTCTCCATCATCGTAATAACAAGTCTGATCAAATTCTTGAGTTGAATTTTTTTTACGAATGCATAATGTGCCATATATGTATAAGTATATATGTAAGTAAAAATGACTGAACATAAATAAAATAATTGTTTTTGTTTTCCAGCTTGTAGATTCTTGTTAAAAAAAAGAGTTACCAATAAAAATTGTTTGCAAATACCAATATTTTCTATTTAAAAAACCAAACTAAAAAAAACCTCTTATTCACGAGGCCCCGAATTGCGTCTTCCTTATTCCTTTAAATTAAAGCATAATTTGCCACGTACATACATACGCGAAAGTATTTACAATATTTCGAAGGTGAATATGCAAAGCTCACTACCTGTAACTCAATTATATTTCCGAGATATGGTGCCTCTTTGAACTAAATGACCTTTAAAAACTTATATAAAAAATTTATGGCTGCCCAATGCAACTAGTTGACCTTTTATGACTATTTTGTTGACCTTTCAAATCTTTTACATACCTGCATTGTTTTGTAAGCAATCTCTAATGACCTTGAAAAAATATTGATTTCAAACTAAATTTTCTATGGCTGACCAATAATTAGCTAAACATAAGTTGATCTTTAACGGGTCAGTCAGTATCAGTAATTATTTTCCATTTTAAACTCACAAATAGGATGCTAAGAGCCCAGGGCAACCAAATTAACGTTAAACAGAACCATTTGATGCCACACTCAGTTACACTGTAGATAGATCATGTATGTGTGACATAAAATACCACTTCCATAGATTCTTATCTGGTATATAAATACCTAGAACATTTTAATTTAATTTTACATACATAAGACCAACACGTGCCACCATAGACGTAGCTAGAAATTTGTTTTGGGGCAGAAAATGCATTATAAAAACTCCAAAATATTTATTTTTTACAGAGAATATGGTCTTTTTAAAAATGATGAGATTTGTGAGAACTCCATGTGAAAAACATGAAGTAGCGAGAATAAAATTAAAGAAAAGAGAATACAATTATAATCAACTTTTTATCTTTAGTAAAAAAGACTTAATAGAAATAGAACCACAGCGGAAACTCCAAAATTCTCTAAATGAATAAAAATAAAAATAAAAAAAAAAATTGTGTATATTATTATAAATTATTAAAAAAAAGAACAAATAATTGAGTAATTAAATAAATAAATTAATAAATACAAAAAATAAACAAATAAATAAAAAATTAATGTATAAATTAATAAATAACAAATATTATCAGAATAAATTTATAAATAAATTAAAAATCCAACTAAAAACAATAATTATTAAACATAAATTAATAAAATAAATAAATAAATAAAAAAAGTTAATTGTAAATAAAATGGCACTAAACGTACTTACCGTAATAATTTTTTGAAATTATCACCTTAAGTGTCGTATTATCTTCAATATCTCAGTACCACGATCGAAAAGTCTTAAATTTTAGTAAGTGAATATTAAAAAAAATAAAAATAAATAAATATCTACTAATTAATAATTATTTATCAATTTAAGGCATGTCAGCAATTCAAAAAATCATTATTTTTGTGTGTTTTATTTTAGTTTCTGGAGAAATATAAGCTTAACAGCTTCAATTTATAAAAAAAAAATAGATCAAAATCAGTTCAGCTTCTAACGAGTAGGGTCTTCTAGGGAAGACGAAAAAAGTAGGTCTCACAATTCCGCCAGTCTGTTTGTCCGTTTGGCTTCAGCCTAAATGGATGGATTGATTTTCTTAAATCTTGGTACATTGTTTTTTTTTTTTTGGTGATTTTGGACACTCGTTTTTTAGTTGCGATATATGCTGGTAGGTAGATACTTTAGGGCAAGTTTAGGATTCGTGCGAAAAAAATTTCAAGATAACAATAAAACATGACATAAAGATGATAGAGAACACCAAAAAAGTAGCTGGAAAAAGCAGTTATATGATCTTCTTAAAATTTTGATTTTAAATTTTGATTCTCCAGAGAAGAAACTGAACATTTTAAACTCAAAAAATAACGGCTCTTATCAACCGTTAAGGAAAATCTTAATTATCTCACAAATGGCTCGAACGATTTTGATAAAAGAAAATCAGTGTGTTTTTGTATGTAAAGTGAACTTTCTGGATATCATTTACCAAAAACCGTTATCAACAGTACCTTCCATATAATGTTTTTTTGAATTTTCTATTTTCTCGTTAGTGGCAATTTTTATGCAAAAGCTCCTTTCAAATGCCAATAAAACTGCTTACCAAAACAAACTTTTGAAAAAAAAAATAATTTTGGATTAAGAAAAAATTTAAAATATAATATTTCGAAAACAGGTTGAAGAATTTTTTTGAAACTTGGTTTATAAATTTATAATAATAAATACTTAAAATTAGAAACCAATTTTTTCTTATAGAAAAAATTATTTTAAGAAAAACCATTCCAACGATTTTAATTTTTGTTTGCATATATTGATATTTTTTAAGTAATCAAATGGCATACTTGTTTTTGAGCTCTAAGTATCTAACATGTTGCTTACACCTTTTTGTATGATTTCAAAGGATTTTTTTTCTTTTTTTTTTGTAGTTACATACTCAGTACGAAAGTTCTTAGTTTCCAAGCAACTTGAACATATTAGCAAGTACGTGCGATCTAGTTATCCATTTAATTATTTTTTTAGAAAAAAAATTACGGTACTTGCCATACACTTTTTTTTTGGCAAATTTTATAAAATCCTATTACTCTCAAAAACGATTCCACAACATGAAAATTTAATAAATTTTATTGCAGTTATTTCACTTGGATAGGAAACCATTTTCAAAAAATGGTTATTAATGGTACCTCCCTAAGGAATCGTTTTTTTTTCTATTTTCAATTTTCTCCAAAACGTGAATTCTGATTTCAATTAGTATTTTATACAATAGCTTATAAACAATATTAACAGTTTTTCTTACCAAAATTTTCAAACAAATATTTTTGTATTTTTAAAAATGCCCATTTTGTTTTTTGAAAATCATATGTTTTGAAAACTACATGGTCGATTCTTATAAAACTCCGTATTTGAGGGTTTATTTTTAAACTCTTTAAAATATTTTAAGGAAACATTTTACCTTTTTTTGAAAAATAACAGTACCTTCGATAAAAATTGAAAGAAAAGTTAAGGAATTTTTTTCTTAAAAGTGGCTCCCACGATTTTGATATTTTTTTTCTGAAAATATTGCATATCAAAATTTTCCAAACTAAATTTTTGAATTTTTTTAAAAAAAAAGTCTAAATTTGTTTGAAAATTCAAAATCGCACAAACAGACATTTTTTTTTTAAGTTTTATTTTTGTATGCACATAAGTAAATACTTAAGATTTTCATTCCAAAAATTTTCCTTAAAAATGTTTTAAAATCTTTTATCTGTTAAAATTTTGATATATAAAAAATTATTTTTTAATAAAACCGCTGCAACGATTTAAATTTTGTTTCCATAAAATTATTTTGAGTCAAGAATTTATGTGGTGTTCTTTATTTCATATTAAGCTGAAGTCGTTTAAGCTTATTAAAATTAAAAATATTTCGTGCTTTTAAAAATGTTTCTCTCATACATTCTATGTTTTTCCATATAACGTTCTTAAACCCTTGGCGCACAGTGGTCCGGTTGTTGAATTTTGGGGACAAAAATCATTTCCTACGCCAGTTCTTAATACATACTAATGAAATTTGGTACACTTAATGATTTGGGAATGTTGAGTTCAGTGGAACTGCCTATTTTTTTTTATACTTCAAACAGGGGCTTCGCAATTAAGGGCAGAACATGGTCCCAAATTTTAATTTTGAATAAAGTACTTTAGAAGGCAGAATTTGAGCCAAGTTTATGTTTAAAGAGTCCTTAAATATGTGCCTGAATCTATTCTTTCATACAAAAATGACTCAATACAGATTTCTACAAAATTTGAAGAAAATGGTCCAAAATGTTAAAAAAAAGTTCCTTAGATATAAGAACTTCTTTTAGTGCTAGTTTTAAAAATTTTTAGCTGAAAATTATTTTTAGATCTAATTTGATCGAATCTGAAAAAAATTTGAAAAAATTGACAGCTAGAAATAGCGAATCAAATCTCTGGTCAGTTACTTAAAAACTCAAAAAAAAAACTGTCAAAATTCTTAGCCTGATGATAGACACCCTATATAAGGAATTTCTTATGAAACTCTTAGGACCCAAGTTTGAAAGATTCACTTAAGCAGCTTATGCTGTATATCGCAGTAGTTTCACAAATCAAGACTTAGGTTAGGTTAGAAGGGGTGACGATACGGCAAGCCGCATCATCTCACTCGGATCTCCGTGGATCCATTGCGCTCCCCAGGGTTAAGGTAGGTAGGTATGAGGAGGGTAGGGAGATTGAGGGGAGCTTAGGTATGGGATGCCTCCTTGAAACATCCTGAATTATGAATGAATTTCAAGATATTCGAATTGGGCGACTTTTTTTCCTTACCACGAAAAAAAGTCGCCCAATTCGTCGAAAAAGTATCCTCCGAGGGCTTCTTTTCTGGTTCCAGCCAAGCTGGGGCATTCACAGCTTGGCTCTGCCTCTTCATCTTGACACCCTCTACATGAGTCCGATGGGCTGATGCCCATTCTTCTCGTGTGGGTTCCCATTTAGTTGTGGCCCGTTAGGACTCCAACCAGTTGTGATAGTTGAGGCCTGCTTATCTTTAGTATATATTCAGTTCGGTTCTTTGAAATGTTCGGCCACAAATTTCTTGAAACCCGGCAAGTGTCAATTGATGACCATCTGACGTCTGCAGCTTCGAGGAAGTTCTGGTGAGTTCTACTTTTTTCTTGCTCTAGTGGCACAAGTATCGAGGGTTCAACCTGGGTCCAATCAAGAGATGATCCGTTTTTGGCCAGTTCATCCGCTAATTCGTTCCCAAAAATATCACTATGTCCTGAGATCTCAGCTCAATTCGACTGATTCAGGAAATAGCCTTGATTGCCGCCTAAGTGTCTATGAAAATGTCGATATTACTATTGACTAATTCATGAGATTTAAGATATTTTGCGGCTTCGCAAACTGCAAGCACCTCCACTTGGAATACACTGCAAAAGTTTGGAAGCTTTATTGATCTATTGATAGGTGGGTTTTCTGAGTAGATATTCGTTTGTTTTGGAACCGTCAGTAAACACCAAAACATGATTCGCATTAATGACCCTGTTTTCATTCCAGAATTCCCTTGTTGGTATATCTGTCATCGCCACTGGGTTGAAATCTATGTGCGGTGTGATGTAGTCTGTTTGAACGTCTATGTGCGTTAAGTTTGTTATTGTTCTATGACCATAATGGCCCCTTTTCCAATTATTGGATTGTTTGAGTCTTAAAGCACTTTCGGGCGCCATCTTTTTCGTAAGCAAATGGTTTGGCAAGGGTGTCGCGAATCAGCTTAGTCTTAGGGACTGGAAGCGTTTGAGCTGGGCTCAAAAACTTCTTGCCAAGGCGGGCTCTAAAAGCAAACCATTCGATTCCATGGTGAACGTCAAGAGAAGATCCACTGGAAAATCAGATCAAGGTGCCTCTTCTTCAAAAATGGCTGGCAGTAGCCCTAAAGTGAGGCCAATAATAGGTTCTAAACACTCGAGGGTCTAGCAAACTGGCAGTCGGGGGAAGAGAATGAGGCACAATGAGCCAACACCCCCTTCAACGTCTACCAATAAAAAGTATAAGACGGCACACAGTGCTAACCCTTGAAGTCTTCCTTTATCACTTATTCTATTCGTATATAGAGGTCAAAATTTCCTCAACAAACTTATCAGCTTATCAACATTCAACTTTTACTAGAAACGTTACCATAATCAGATAAAAAAAAATAATACAAATCTGATAACATTTTACTTTCTATCAAGGTTGAAAGTTACACAACACATCCAGTAGATGCAAAATGAAATACAAAAAAAAAACAAGTTAAAATTTTAATTTTGAATAAATTTTTATTGATAGAAATATATTAACAAAATAAGATCCTCTGCCATATGTACAAGAGTGGATAAAAATTTGCAAGCGGGATTGATAAGTCTGTCATTTAAATTAACATTAAGCCAAAGCGAAAGGAATTTTTAAAAATTTTACTTCGTTTCTATAATTAGGTACATAAATGTTTGTATATTTATAAACTAGGCCTATAAAAGAAATAATTAACAAATTAATTTCAAAATCAATTCAAATAAAATTGAATAATATTATAAAATTTAATTACCAATATATTTAGCACGAGGCTTATAGAACTATGCATAATTTATCAAATTAATTCACAAGCAGCTTAAAATTAAAAAAAAAAAAAAACAAAAATTCTTCTCTAACGGCATTCCAATTCCATCCAAAGTTTATTGCATTAAATGCAAAATAAACCCCCAGCAAAAATACCTACCTACCTATATTTATGATTGAAAATAATTTTCCAGGGTATCCCCCAAATGTCTAATTTCCTAGATTAATAGCACCAAGATATCAAGCGCACTTCTCTTAGCTTTACCTAGTGTCGCTAAAAAAAAGCACAAACCTTACGATAAGTTTGACATTTATTTTTGAAGTGAACTGTCGCTGTCGTCGTCGTCGGCTTTGTTGTCGTCTATAGCTTGCAAGCTATTTTGTAGGCCGTAAAGTGAACCTAAAAGCAAAAAAAAAAAAATGACACAAAAAAAAAGTTCATAGCTCCAGCTGTACACTCCTTAGATCAAAAATTCTTTTATTGACTCAGTTTGCTCTTTTATCTGGTTATCTGCTGCTGCTTGCTTTAATTCTAAAAAAAAAATTTAATTAAAAAAAAAAAAACTTAAAATTTTGTGCCCCTATCAGCCAGCCCGCCGGGAACGGGATAGAATCACAACCAACGGTAGATAATAAATTAACGAATTTTATTCATAGAAACCGGTGTTAGATGATTATTATATTTTGATATTAAAACAAAAAAAAAAAAACCAATATACACGTAAAACAAAAACAACAAATCAGAACATACTGAATGGAATGAGACTGACTGAAGCTTATTATAAAAATATATAAACATCGAATTTGATATGCCACAATCGCACAACACAAAAAAGCATCGACTCGCAATGACGGGTAGTGTGCTAGCAATTAGTCTTTTTGTCCTTTGTTTATTCGCCTTTGGCACTACTGTCTATTCAAGTTCGTTACGTGGTGCAGTAGAGGAGCGTCTGCACAACGAGTCCGTTAAAATTAATAATAATTCCTCTTCTTTGGATACAACGCTAGAGCTGCTGCATGTGGTAAGCCATCTCCAACTTCTTCTTCTTGATCACATTTTTTTCGGTTGTTGTTTTTATTGGAATTGTTATCAATTGATCAATTAAATAGTACACAATAGTAGGCATTAACTAGGTACCTACTTCAATTTAAGTTGCAAACGAGATTTGAAAAGAATTTTTTTTATTAATCGCGAGACCACAAAAAAAATCCACTTTTATAATTGGTAAAATTATTAATCCGGGAGATGAGGGAGGAATACACACAACAGTTCGTTGTCAGCAGCATGCGATGTAAGAGTGCGCGATAGTAGGTATACGCGGTATGCCTACTCGTATTACACAGTGCGTTAGCGTTCGGTTAAGTTGCGACATTGAAAGCTTTTCAATAGCTATCTAGCTGGTGCTGCAGCTAAGGCTGGTAGACGAATTGTCTTTTTGACTTATCTCAGATTTCGAACCTTTTTTTTTAAAAGTGCATGTGTGGTGAATGATCATCAATAAGGAAGGTGCGTGTTAATTAAAATAGAGGAACATCTAATGTAAACGAGGCGTTCAATTAAATTCAAATCACTACAAATTAACTAAGAACTCGAATTGCTAAATGAAAGACAAGACAATGTGAATGTAATTAATCGCAGATATACTGCCACCACCGTCAGCCGACACCACCGCTAACACTGTTGCCATCACGTTGTCGTCTACTTTAGCATAGACACGCTTGTAATTGTATTATAATTGAGTTTTTTTGTTTCATTTTTTTTTTTTATTATTTTTAAAACCGCAAAACAGTGGAGTATTTGCCAAGAAAATCAGTGAAGAAAAATGATGGGGTTATATATTTAAGTTCAAAAAAGTCTCTGTACTTTAGGTACTTTAAAATCATTTTTGATTGTTTTAAGTTTGTGAATTCGGGTCTATTAATTGTTAGCTACTCGTACTATACTCAGAAAATGTATAAGTTCTAAGTTCTAAAAGACTGAGCTGAGAGATGATGATTTTATTAATTTAGTGCAAAAAGACAAATTTAATATTAAACACAAAATAGAAATTTGAAGTGAAACAAATATCAAAATATTTTATTATTTCAACAACTCCAATGTACCTAAGCTAAGCTATGCTAACTTGGAAGCAAAAAGCGTCAATTTTATTTTTTGTGAAATAAGACAATTCAGGTGATAGTTCTTGACCCACCTAAGTTGTGCTAGTTAACTACATACAGTAGACGGTCGATTTAGTAAACCTCGAAATAGTGTACTATCCACAAAAGTGAACACACATTTTTTATATAAAAATGAATTTTTTTATAAAAATGCCCTGCAAGGATTTAACATTGCTTAAGAACATACTTTTGAATTGCTTCTGTTTTCTATTTTGAACCGAATTGGAAGCCTTTTTTAATGCTTGAACAAATGTAAAACCATTCAGATAGAACAAAATTTGCATTTAAGATCAAATTCACATTTTAAAAAAGCCTTTCAAAACTCGCGCTCGAAAACAGTGAACATTCTCAAAATAGTGAGAATGTCTGGTTCTTAATTATTACTTCACTATATCGAGTGTCTACTGTATTTAGATGATAGTTTTTGACCCACCCTTTATCTATTTAATCCACTTCTAAGATAACTTGTATTTTTTACATTTTTATTTTTTTTCAAACCCCTCAAAATTTCTCTCTCCTATAAGGCTTTTGAATATATATTTTAAAAATGAACAGTTGCTAGCTAGTGTTTTTATCAAGTCAGGGAAATCTACGATTTGACCCTGGACAAATTATAACAAAAGAAAATATTGTGCAAATAGACTCAGAACACTGCACTGGTATTTAAGACATATCCAAAGTTAACCTATGGGAACATTGGTATGTAGCCGTTTCCAATATCGCAGATTACAAAATGTATTCCGATATAAAGCAGATCTGCTTATAATAATTTTTCACGAGCTTTTTTAAAAAAAAAAGAATCTTCAAACCACCGTTTTCTATTTTCATGTTTTAAAAACCTAAACTTTCTTTTCTACTGGAATATAGTTATTTTTAAACAATCTTGATTTTGTTTTTATAAGCACTGGGTAAATTAAGTTATTTGTTTATATAGATATATTGAAAAACAAATAACTAAGGGCTTCTAGCCCTAGGACCATTTGGTTTTTTGTGTTTGACCAAAAATTGACAAAAGTATTGAATATTAAAGTCAAAATTAAACTTAATAACATAATATTTGGAAACAAAATCAGTTTGAACAGTTAGTTTTTTATTACGTTTTTAAAATTTTGGATTTGAAGTTTTATTCTTCGAAATTTACTCACTTAAAAAACTTTATTTAAAAAAAAGACAGAGAATAAAATTCTGGCCTTACAGAAAGCTTTAATTTAATGTTATACGTACTGTTATTGGTTTTTTTTTGGTGCTTCTGCCCACACTTTTTTTTTTCATTTTTAAAGAAGTAAAAATAACAAATCCTGCCATACAGTTTTTTAAAGCACTTTAACAAAATGTTATTTTTCCCCAAAACGTGCCACAAATTTTTTAAAAAAAAAATTAATTAATTTATTTTAGTTAAAGCTTTCTTTTCAAAAAATGGTTATTATTGGTACCTCCTAAAGAACCATTTTTTACTTTCGATATCCTTCAAAATGGTTATTTTGATTAAAATATATTTTCTTTATACAGAAATTTCTACACAATGTAAATAGTTTTTTTTTGGATTTAAAAAAAATCAAATTTTTTTTCTGAAAATTAAATATTATGAAAACTAATGGTCGATTTTTATAAAACTCGCTATTTAAGGGATTTCATACTTTGTAAAGTATTTTAAGAAATTTTTTTTTTGATTTTTTAAGAAAATATTTCATTTTTCTTAAAAACAGCTGCTAGGATTTTTATAAAACTTTTTGTTTATACTTAAAATAGTGCAATATGCTAACAAAAATTATAAAAATATACAAATAGCAACTACTACTACTAGTACTTCTCATAAAACCTTTTATTTAATTTTGAATGTTCTCATTATCAGCTGAACGGATTAAGATTATTTTTTTATACACAAATTTCAAATGAGATTAAAAAATATTGCCTATCAAAATTTTCCAAAAAAAAAAAAAGTTTTTGAATTTTTAAAAAAAGTTTCTTTTTTTTTTGTTAAAATATTCGATATTTCAAAAATGGGTTGAGAATTTTTTTGAAATTTTATTTTTATATGCCTATAAATAAATACTTACTAACTAAAAGTTTTCCTTTAAAATGTTTTAAGAATTTAATACATAAAAACTGTTTTTTTTTTTTTAACCGCTTCAACGATTTTAAATATTTTTTTGCAGACTATCACAGTCAATCAGGAATTAAGATGATATTTATTTTTGCGTTTAAAACTCTCAAAGAAGTGACTGTAGCTAATTTTGATATCGTATTTCATGCTTTTTAACATTTTTCTCTCATATTTTCCATGTCCTTACCTACTTATAATGTTCTTGCCATTATGTTCAAGACAGAGGGTCGCCTTGAACATAAGAGCAAGTAACCACAACCCAGTTGTGCATTTTAATAACTTCGCTTTGGAAGTTATTGTAATTAGTACGATTTTTCGAATCGAAAATTTTGACATATCTTCACGTTTCGAGGTCCCTAGAATCGGAATCCATAATTTTAAGGGAGATGTTCGTACGTTCGTACGTTCCTTCGCTTCTTTTCGTTCACCATATCTCAAGAATGAATGAAGATACGGCTTCGAATAAATTTTATTTTGTAGATAGAAGTTTCAATACGTGCAGAAAGGACTTTCAACAAAATTCAATGAGCGGGTTTTTTTGTTTCATTATTCTCGTATATCTCAAGAACAAATCATGCTAGCGACTTTGAGTTGATTTATGCTTCACATTTTAATGTAATAAAGACCAACTTATAATTAAAAAAAAAAAGTTGCTAAACATTTTTGAAAACATTCTTGAGAACAAATAATGATATTGGCTTCGAGGTAATTATATTTTATGCACTAGTTTACAAAAATAAAAATTTCTAAAATTTCTAAAAGTGTAGGATCAATAGTTTTTTTAAAGCGAGTAAAACTGCAAGTAATTTTATCAATAATTGTTGACATTTTTTTTGCCTCAAATATCTTGAGAACAGATAACAGATAGGCTAGCGGTTTATTTAATCCTTAATATTAGTTTGTAGTTAATATTTGATAGAGTTTTTAAAATAATTCAACAAACACATTTTCTTAGACGAAAAAATGTACAAGCAACTTTACCTATAATTGTTGAAAATTGTTTTTCTTCTCAAATATCTTGAGACTAAACAATGATGTTTGTTTTGGAATAATTAAATTTTACAGATTTGATTACAATTAATAATTTAAAGGATTTCCAAAAAAAAAAAAATCCAAAAAATCAAATCAAAATCAAAAAACCAAAAAATAATAAACAACAAGAAACTGTACCAAAATCGTTGACATTTTTTTCAATACAACAAATAGTATTTTTTCAACAAACATTGTTTTTTTAAGTGAAAAAACTACTTACCAAAAATTGTTAAACTTTTTTCTTCTCAAATATCTTGTGAACAACCAATGATATTGGATTTGGGTTACTTTTATTCTTTTCACTAATCTTCACTTGATTGCATATTGAATATGTAAGAACTCTTTCGAAGATCTTTAATAGGCTATTTTTTGAAAATAAAATAACATCGGACCTCTAGCTTCCGAGGGCACCAATGGGAAGTTATTAGTGTGGGTGCACTCAACCTCTTTTTTTTAATTGATTTTGGGCTTCTTTTGAAATTGAATTTCACTATTCTAAGATATATTTTAGTTGTTTAAATTTTTTAAAACTACATCAATTTTATTTTTAATAAAAAAAAACAAACATTTTTTTCAGTTTAAATTAAAAAAAAAAATAAATTACTAAAATAACTTCTTTGAGAGTTTGAGATGAAGAAAAGAACGTCATATTAGTTCTTGATTGAATATTATTGTATTAGAAATTTATTTATTTAAGAATTTATATGCATATAAAAACAAAACTTAAAAAAAAACTATCAACCCTTTTTTAAATATCAAATTTCCAAAGAAAAATTCAAAACATAATGAGAAAATAGAAAAACAAAACCGTCGCTAGGTATTAATATTTTGTATTTTTAAATTCTTTCATTGAGCATACAAACAAGTTAATTAAAAATCATAAGATTTTTTAATAATGCCAAAAAAAAAATTGTATAACAGGCACCGTTATTTTTAGTTGTTAAGAAAAAAAAACTGAAAAAAGCGTGTGGGCAGTATCACCATGTACCAAATTAAAAAAAAATCTACCCAGCCATTAAGGCTGTAGTCGAACAGACAGACAGATAGATAGACAGACAGACAGACAGAACTGTGATTAAAATCTTGAATCCAATTTTTTTACTAATGCAATAATATGTACCTAGCACCAGTAAAAAGGACATCTGAGGAATTTGGACACTTTTTTAATTATAATTTTCCTTATACATACAATAGAGCTCGATTTAGTGAATCTAAAAATATTGAACTATCCGCAGTATAGTGAATACACAAAATTTTATATAAAACTGGGTTTCCTCTTTTTAAATTTCTCGCAAATTGCTTGAGGAAACTGATGAATTGTTTCTCCTAAACATAACTTAAAGCTTTTTTAATGCTTAAATAAATATTAAAATATTCACATCGAACAAAATGTGCATTTTTGATCAAATTCTTCATTCAATATTTTACAACTCGTGAACATAGATTGCTTTCCTATTTACCAATCACCATTATTTTCTTTCTGTTACGCAACAGGAATTACTCCTTTAACTTTACCAGGTTATTGTTTAAATTTTTAATACTGATTTATTTAATAAATATCATGTTTTGTATCTATAGATAACACAAGTTTATATCTTAAGAACATTATGAAAATAAATTTTAAAATCATGAGTATGAGTGTTACACTTGTAACAATATGAAAACATCCTCCTTTTAAATAGAGCTTTCTCGCACAGCGTGTTATTAATTATTCAAAAAGTTCAGTTAAATTGTGCTAAGTCTTCCACGTGCCGATTTATTTCAGTAATAAGTACCTACAGACATAATGTATAATTTGTATTATAAAAACCTTCTTACATCAAGCGGAATATATTTGTGATGCTATTTGACTTTTCAATGAGGTTGAAAATAATGAAGACATTTTGTTGTTTACAAAATATATCATTATTATTCATTAACTCAAAATTAAATGGTTTTTTTTTTTTTGATTAGATTTCCACCAATAATTTTGAAGAAATGTGTTTACATAATTTAGTACCTCTTAGCAACCTGTTTATAGAACTTTTCATGAAATTTCTGCTATGAAATTAAATGAACTGTTTTCATCTACATATTATCTTCGTTTTAAGATCAAATAAAATTGTGTGAGCTCAATTTGTCGGTATGTTTTCCAATAAAGGGTATCTGAAAGTAGTAAACTTTCTTTTAAAATATTTAAATTCTTTTTGAAAAAAATGTAAATCTCTTGCAAAAAATGTTATTCTTTTAACTTTTACGTAAAAATACAAACCTCGGAAAAAACCTGTATTCAGATTCAAGGCATCAAAAACCTTAAGAAAAATATATATTCTTGTTTCAGATAATTAAACCTATTTAACTTGGTCAGGCAATGTCTGTGAATTTGGCATCATCAAAAGTATCATCTTTCTAAACCAATGTGACAAGGTACTGTAAAACAAGGCATTGAGTTCTTATTGAACATGTGAAATTAAACAACTTTTAAAAATTCGTGAAACACGGAATTTTCATAAATTCACCGTTTCTATAACTGGAAAAAAAGTTTAAAAAATATATTTAGAAAAAACTTGTCGAAAAAATGGTTGAAAAATTTCAACCATAGATTACGGAATTGTTCGAATTCAAAAAGTTAAAAAAAAAATAAACATTTGCAGCATTGTTTACATTAAGTGATAGAATCGAGAAGATTGTTAAAAATGTATTAAATGATGAAAAATTTGGTTGGCAAAATGTTTTTTTTTAATTCTGAAGCGAATAGTGATAATGAGATTCAAAAACAGATTAAACTATGAAAAACTAACTTTGAAGTTGACCCTCATGTATTGTCCGTTTACGGTGTACAAGTTGTTGATTCCCATCTTACTAAAAGTCTCTTCCATAAATAATGCTCGCTCACCTATAAAGGAAAACTACTGATTTTACGACTCATTATGTAAGATAACCTTATTCAACGTTTGAACTTGAATAACTTTTTAGGCAAACCAGATTCATCTGTAGACTTTTGCATGAGTATTCCTTATAGAAAAATAAAGATATTTGCGGAAAATAGCATTTTCGAAAGCTGATAGTTTTTAAATTCTCAATATCTATTTATTGGGGCCTCGTATCGAAAAAATGCTTATAATAGTTCTTATAGAAAGTATTATTTTCTACAAAATGAACATAAGTAATTTTTAAAAAACCTTGTCACTTAAGAGAAAAACGTAAAATACCGTTGTTTTTGTTTCTTGTCCAGTTTAACTTGCAAACTATGTTAAAATAAATTTTCTAACATTTTCCGTTTAAAAGTGGTAATTGAAAAATCTTTACTTTCGATACTTTACCTTTTTGAAAAAAACAATATCTTGTTTACTTGTTAATTTTTGTATAGGCATAGAGGTTAACATATTAAATTCAATTATTTTTAATTAACATAATACACAAACTGTGTACAATAACGCTCTCCATTTCTGAGTTATACGCAAAAAATTGATATTTTCGTCAATTTACGTTTTTTGAAACACTGATATCCTTTTACCCATCAGTCGGAGAAAAAAAGTGTTAAAACATTTTTGTAGAAAATCTACAAGTTTTGTCTACATTCCTTTTTAATACTATCTACAGTTCCAAAGTTTTGCGTGAAAAACGAATGTTTTCGACATTTGACCACGAATAACTACTAACGTAAGCCAGATTTGTCTGTAGACTTTTGAATGCGCATTCCCTATCCATAAATAAAAATAATTGCATTTAAAAATCTTCAATTGGAATTTTTCGCAGATTGGCATTTTATGTATACATTTTTCCTGGGCTAATATAACTGAAATTGTTTCCACTTTTTTAACAATTTGTTAACTGTCAAAATTATAAGTCAATGCAAATCACTGAGTTATAAGATTTTTATTATTTCAAAAAATATTCATGCAAATCAGACTAAAGAATTAATAATTACGCATTAATAAAAGTTTTTATTAAAATAGAAATTTGTTGTCTGTTATCATTATTTTCTTGGGAAGCACTATTTTTTTTTTAAATGAACAATTTGATTCGCATTTTGCAAAATGACCTACAAAATTTTGGCTGATAAAATATTTAGCGGGTGCTGTTGATGACATTGAACAATAAATAAAGTTTTCTTGAACTTGTGTTGGTAAAATGTCTTTTGTTTAGGGGGGGCTATTTTTTGTACAGCAAGTTTTTTTTTTATTGTAGGTGACATTGAGATTTTGAATACATCTCCACTATTTAGGTACGCATGTGCAAAATAACACGTCTGTAAATTTAGCAAGGCAACTTTGACCCAAGCAAATGGGACTTTGAAAGGAACTAACAGTTTTTTTTTTTTGTATTTTTTTTTGCATTTCCATTCCCGAACTTCACAGTGAAGTCACATAGTGTATCTCAGGAACCAAGCATGCTATGAACTTGCAGTAAGGCTTACTTACTACTTATATATACTTGTCTCCTTAGATACACTCGATTACAACCTTATTTGGCGAAATGAAAAATCGGGAATAGAAATGAAAAAAAAACTGCAAATTCATGTCAAAGTCCCAGGATTAAGATCAGATTTCTAAATTTTCAAATCTCTTTTTGGCCAAAATTCAGTACTGAAATTGAGGTATAGAATGCACCCACTGTCAATTAGACAAGGTCTTTGGAAATAAATTTGTTTTTTAAGAAGTTTTTTTTTTTATAATACAAATTCTATTTACTATTGAAATAGTTAAATCAGCCAAGTAGAAGACTTTGCATTAAGGATTGGACTTGTTGAATTATTGATTCAAATAGCTTTTTAAGGCCTTTTGATTTCTACTGATTTATTTCAGAATATGTTTTATAAAAAAAATTTTTTATAGAAACTATGCCAGGCCCCGGACAAAAAATTTCCAGCTTAATGTTTAGGAATTCTAATCTTGTTGGATATAGTTTACAGTGGATTTTTGTAAAAGAATTGATGTAAGTTGAACTGAACTTAATGCAAATTGCGTATGACAAGGCCCTTACTACGAAATTTGTTTTTTTTTGTTCATTATTGTATTATTTTAGCGATAGCTCAGGAAAATTAGACTTTCAGTTCAAAAAAGTTCCAAACAGCTGAATTTTGATGGAGGGCTTTATTTTAACGTCTTGATCATTTCCTGAAAAATTCCGTAAATTTGAATTGGAACTACATTTTTTAGGGGAGGGGGGCAAAAATTGGTAAAAGAAGGTAAAAGGGGTACAAATTAAATTTTTCTTTACTTCAAAATATCATTTTTTTGTTGAAAAAATGTGAAGGTAAAAATTGTAGCTTATGTAATGCTAACAAAAAAAATAAGCTACTTTTTTTCGTACGATCAATAGATTCAGAGAAAATCATGCATGAACTTCATGGTGGAGCAAATTTTGTCAAAAAATTTACTAAAATTACAGTTTCTTGTACATATCTCAGGAAATGTAAATGTTTTCAAAAAATACCGATAAGATACTGATATATCGGTAAGTATGCATCTTAATACCGAATACAAAGAGTTGTGGCACGATTTCTTAGCGCTCGTAATAGGAAAATAGAGGTTAAAAATATTGGTTTTCCAATTTTTGTTTTAGAGTATCATACAACTCCAAAAACCTGAATTGAATATTCAGGTTTTTGGAGTTGTATGAGTGAAAATTATTCCAAACGTACAATCGGAAATGGCATAAATCTAGCATTTTTAAAAGTCGACATTTTCACAATCAATTTTCTTAATCTGATCAACGTTAAGGATGGGAACACGCACTCGCTTCCTAACATCATTCCCAAAACTATAATCTTATCGAAATGCCTAATATAAAAATGTCGAATGTGAAAAATATATGGAATTTTGACCACTGGGCTATAGGTTTACAAATATGATGTTAAATTTTTTACTCTAAAAGACCAGCAAGTTTCTTAGTATACCTTTGGGCGCTGAACTCAGATCCATCTTCCACTTTCTGCTAGGTATCAGCTAAGGTTTTCCAAGTAATACCATTAGAAAATGGTCGTAGAACTATTGCTATTTAACAAATTTATGTAGTGGCGACATTTTAAAATTCTTAGATTTGTTTTTTAAACTCCGTCTATCGACATTTTCAATAACTCTATTACTCTCCGAAAATTTTTAAATAATGTGGGGTCAAATAAAATCCAAAAACAAACATAGATTTTTTAACTAAAAGAGATCATCAAGATGTGAACTGAATTTTAAAGCAGAAAATTAGTACTTTTAGGTAGAATTGACAGTTTTGTTGACATTATGAATAATCTCGCTTTGTAACATAACCTCAAAAATAGCAAATATTTTTGTAATTTTCTAACGGATATATTTAAAAAATGCCGAGATGATAGCGTTAAACGGCTAATAATGGATTTGAATTAAGCAATACAAATTAATCTTTCATATTTTCATGTCCCAAACCCTGTAAGCCTGTGTAATAAGTTAACATCATAAAACAGTAACTTTAAATCCTTTCTGCGATTGCAGGTTTAAAATAGGATTACAGCTTTGATCATTTTAATGACTAGTGCCCCCAACACGACAAAAGCCAAACAGGGCTACCCCATTCTCAACCAAAGGTTATTGGTGTCCATTAACCTTCATTTCTGACGGATGAATCATCATCAAATTAAAAATTGAGGCTTTGGTGATTCCCTAACATTAAAATTTCAATGAACTCTAATTTAACGCAAGCCAAGTTCTATTTTTTAACCGCATTTATTGGACTAATTATTTTGTTTTTATAAAAATATAAACAAACTTGACGTATGCGTATTGCGCATGTGCTAAGTCTTTATACTCTAATAATAATAATGTGATTAAAATTTTTAGTTGATTGCATCAATTTTTAAAAATTATAAATTTTTTTGGTTGAATTTTGAATGCAAATACTCCTATGTGCGCAATTATTATTATTCATGGATAATAAAGGTACTTGAACTTGTCTAGTTGAAGCTAGATTGTGCTAGATTAAATTTATTCTTCGCATTCTTTGCCCAAAGTGATGTAATGAACTTAATAATTGTGACTGATGTTGTTATAATTAATGAGTTTTTATTTTTTTTTTTTTCAAAATCTATTTATAGACATAGACAAAAAGCCCGCGAGCCGTTGATAAGGGGAAATATTTTTTTTTTTTTATTATTAAATCCAAACTCCAAAGATTGTAAATTATACATACCGACATATATGTAGGTTCCTACAAGTTTTGAAATGATTGGAAAGAAGACAAATGTTATTTTTGAAAATTATTTCAAAACGTTATTAACTGATAGAAATAAATACTATTAAATTTCTAAATTCATAAAATAATACTTTTTGCCCAAGTTTTAACAAAATTTAAAAGAAAAAATGTTATCAAACAAATTTAAGAACTAAGCTTTGAGGTAAAATTCATAGAAGAAAAAAAAAAAACACTTTGGCAACTCTAGTTTACTACAGGTCTTGATTCTGAAACAAGTCTTAATTATCGTTTAGATAAGTGAGTTTCATGCAATTTAAGGAGCGGGCCAAATGATGAGATATTTCGTGTTTGATTTTAAATAAAGAATGCCTACAAGATATTGATTGTGGCTATGAAAGGGTAGGGTTATACGGCCTCTTGCGAGGGAGCGACAGATCCCCAAAGAAAGATATTGCCTTTGATGTAAGCCATTCGAATTTGACAACAAAAATGTAGATCGTCTCCATTACTGCCAACTTATGCATATAACAGGAGTGGTGTTGAATTGTAAGTCACTAAGTCTTTTTTTTCGTTTTGTTCAATTTCCATATAAATCATCTTATCAGAGAAAAATCATTAAATCGTATATTTTTTAAAAAAACATTTTTAATTACAATATTCATCTCAAAGCACATCTGTGGATCTTTGGACTCGTCAAGAAAATTAACTAAAACAAAAAAATGATGAAGATTAAAAATTGATGCCTGATAACAATGTTTCTTTTAGAATCTTTTGTGAAATAGGTAGTTTTGTTTTTGATTAACAAAATGCTGACGTAGGCAGGCACCACCATAATAGGGTGTCGTGTAGGTTTATTTTCAATCTTTTCATCAATTCACAAGTATCTATTTTGGTTTAAGTAATTTTGAAGAGCTGATAAGAATTGCTTTTATTTTTTTTTTCTCAATATTCAATAATATTAGATAACTGCTTTCTTGTGTCGTGTGTACATATGATAAAAATTTCAGACTTAATTGTTTATAAATTATTTTTTTTTTATAGACTGGTGAAACTACATAAAAGATAATGATTCATTGGGAAATTTTTTTTTGCGCACACTTAAACTTAAAAAAAAATAAAATAAAAATCATTCGATAACAAAAATTTAGCACGACGCCAACGACAGGGTCACACGAATTTGTTCCGAGTCATTATTGATAAGAAATATTTTGTAAAGTCACATCGCAATTAGATAGGTACTGTATCTTGCCTTCCGTATTTTTTTTTTTAATAGAAATGTGCAAAGTTGTCTTCCGGAAAATATATAGCGTAGGAATAGTTTTTAAAGGGTTAAACAACAAAAAAAAAGTTTTTATATGATTTTATAATTTACGTGGATTTTAAAGAGAATAGTATTATTTTCCATATAAAACTATTTTATATTGTGATTATCTAAAGTCAATAGGCCAACCTTCAAAAAGTAACAATACACCTGAATGAGGGTCAAGGTTCTTATCAGCTTTATTCCTGGCTAGAAAAAATGCTTAGTGAAAAAAAAACACAATTACCTACTAACACACATTTAAGGTCTAAAATGATTATGAAATTTATTTTAACAAGCGGTTAGGCCTGACGTAATTAATAGCTAGCATTGCTAATGCATTTATTCCAAACAAGATTCATATGAGTTTTAATTATATATATAAGTGATTAAGAGTATTTATAAGAGCAAATTAACGAGGGGTTTCCATACATAGAATTTCTGTATATATTTAAATAAATTCTGTAGGCCAGTTTATGATATAAAAAAGAGATGAATTTCCTTATGAAAACTAAAAACTTTTTCACATTAAAATAAAAGCTTCAGGGAGAAAAATCCATTATTATATGCAAACCAGAATTACATAGTAAAACTGATCAATCAAAAGGCAAACATTTGGTAGATATGGCAATTATAGGATCTGTAAAATAATATTTGTACTTTTAGTTGGTGGTCTAGTCTAGACTAGTCTTTAAAAAACACTGTACTGCCTTAATAGAATGGAGACGGAGCTTCAGGTGAAATAGCTGCCAAAGTTTTGAATACACAATTCAATGATATGAACACAACACGACGCAGCTGCAGACGGAGCATCTGACGCAGCTGGGGATGTTGGCCAACTTTTAACTTTTGCATGCAGGTTTCTTGACGTTTTAAAATTGTGAGCGCAACCGAGTGTTTACAGGCGCAGGGTTAAAAGTTCATAAGCCAAAAGTCCATAATGGACTTTTGGCCCACCTGGTTGGATTTAAAGTCCATATATGCATTATTATGAACTTATAACTCACTCAAGTGGCACAAAACTCCAGACGGAAACTGGGTCAAAAGTCCATACTTTCGTCACACAAATAATTTATTTCAATATTTGAAGAAGTTATTTTATATCATTATGGACTTTTGACTCATCTATGTGGTCCAAAATTCCTTAAACGATGGGCCAGTAGCGCAAAAGAATTTTTCTGGACTTTTGGCTCACTTAGGTGGGTTATAAGTTCATAATGCATTTATGGAATTTAAACCCACCCAAGTGAGTCAGAAGCCCATTATAGACTTTTGGCTTATGGACTTTCAACCATGTACCGTACTTACATGGGGGTTAAAGAGAATTTTTAACTCTATTTAATCTCGGATTAAGACGTAATTTTTATTTTTGTTTTAATTTAAATTTTTGTGTCAAATTAAATTCGCACAGCCGAATTCAAATAACAAAACTATCAGAAAGCTGAACATTACATTGTGGACGAGTAAACAAATCACGTACGACATTTTTTGACAGGTATTCCAGCTCCGGTTGCAGCTCCAGTTGCAGCACCCCATTTCTGTTTTGGAAGCTTATAGTTTCAAAATTATTATAAAAAATGCCATACAGTAGGAGCTCGATATAGTAACACAATAAAAATCAGGCCTCTTCACTCTTTTGAAATTGTTCACTTTTTCGAGCGGCAGTTTCAAAAGGCTTTTTAAAAATGAATTTGATCCACAATGCACATTTTGTTCGATGTGAATGTTTTTATAATTATTTAAGCGTTAAACAAAGCTTTCATACCAGTTTAAAAAAAAAAACAGCAACCATAAACTTTAGTTTTTTAACAATCGTTTTTTTGATCTGAAAGTGATATGAAAAATGTTTGTAAGTTTTAATTTCTATAAGATGCAAAGTCAAATAAAAAAATATATATATTTCATAAATTTACGTCTTTCAAAATGGCGGCAAAGCATGCGTTTTTTCTCCAATAAGTACTCTAAATGAAACATACAAAAATCCACACAGAATTTTTCGAAAATATTTCGAATTAGGTGTACTTTGTTTAATTTCAAGGGGAACATTTTTTGTGTATATGTCTTTTCCGATCAATTTTGAAATTCTAAACATGAAACAACACGCTTATTGGGGAAAAAAGTTTGTATTATGAAAAATGATATTTGAAAAGACATAAAATTTCAATGTTGTCACTTTTCAGGAACATACTTTTTTTGAAACTTCCCCTTTTTTTGGGAGTTTTTAATGGGAAACAAGTTTCAGAAACTTCTCCAGACGCCAAACGTGTGGTGAAAATTGTGGGTTTATGTCTTAAAAAACAAGTGTTACCTAAACGTACCTTCGAGGTGCCTTAAAATATAGAAGACTTACCTTCGGGTTAAATGTCAGTGTTTCCACTTTATGGGAACATACTTTTTTATATCAATGGGTGGGACTTCCACTTTTTTGGTAATTTTAATATTATGAAAATGATAATTTTCATTTTGCAAATTTAAGTATTAAAAATTGCAATTAAAATGGAAAAAAATGGAAATAAAAACCCTTTGACGCAGAAAAATTTTGTTCCAAAAAAAGTGTCAATATTGAAATTTTACCCGAAGGTACTTCTACTATTTTTTAAGATACCAATCGTTATTTTTCCAACACACTTTCAAAGTCTAGAGGTGTTTTTTCACGTTAAAAACTACCAACAAAATGGAAGTCCCATATTTTGACATAAAAAAGCATGTAACTGGAAAGTGACATTGAAATTTAAAAACAGTCAAAATTGTCAAAAAAGGAGTGGTTCTACCCTATTCATAAAACAAGTCTGTTCCTGAAAAGTGGCATCTCAGAAATTTACCTGAAAGTACGAATATTCAAAAACTTTCATGTAAGTCATAAATCGTTTACTTTGATTTTGGAAATTTTCCAAATTATTAAAAGGTCTTTTTTTAATTTACTATTTTCCACAAATTGAGCGTCATTTTTGAAAAAGGCACCCAAGCGACAGAATGACTGCAATGACTTCCAAGATAAATAATTCAATGCGTATGAAATAAATTCCAGTCTTTAAAAAAGGTCCCCGGCAAAAAGCTGATAAGGGGGAAAAAGTATAATTTTTGTAATTAATTAAAGATCTTATTTATATTTTTTTTTTATAAATTAAACTCGAAAAAACCGTAAATTTTTTCAAAAAAAAAAAATTATTTTAACTCATGAAACTGTGCAAAAGATAGACTACAATACTTTTTAAAATTACAAATTTTTAGAAAAATTGCCAAAACGCTCCGTGCTGAAAATTTAAAAAAGTTTACTTTTTCAAACTAGACTGCTTACAGCTGAGGTAAGACGTTAAAACGAATCTATCCATTAAATTCAGTTTTGCCAGATTTTTTTTTTTTAGATATTTTGTCATTTTTTGTCTAATTTTTCAAGTCTAGTGAACGTGTTTTAAAATAAGTGACTATCTCATTCTTTGAACGAAAATAATGATACCTCAAAACAGCTGCTTTTGAAAAATGTCCCAGAACAAAAATTACTTCTTTTTAAATCCCTAACAAGATCCACGATAGCCATTTTTAATATAAAAACTCTGACACCCCTAATACACAATGCAAAAAATTAACATAATGCTCCCCAACCAAAAAATTGCAATCAAATTATATCTTAAATGTTTTTTTTTTTATTTGGCCAATTCTTTTTGTTATCTTCATTCATAAGATAGAAAAAGATTTTTGTAAGAAAGATAATCATTATTAAAGAAATATTTGTGAAAAAATAATAATAATATTAATGAAAGTGAGTTGTGGGGTAAAGGAGAATTTAACAATTTTACGATGCAATAAAAATACCTGATTTATCAACAACAAAAAAAGACAAACAATTGAAATTTTGTCGAAGTCTAATATTTGAAAAGAGTGTTTTAAACAATTTGTTTCTTTAGATTTCACTGTTTTAAGTTGCAAGCTCTCATAAGTCTTTAAAGAACCTACAAACCTTTGTTTAGATATAGTATTATCATTCCTATGACTAAGTACCTAATATTTTTTGTTATGATGAGTAAGAGAGATTATACCATAAAGTTCTATTATTAGGTTTTCGACCTTCATCATTATCAAGTCATATACATCGTGGATTCAATTCGCACCCTATAAATCTTATCATTTGACCTTGAGCTGAATTTCCTGACATACATAATAAATCGACCGTATATCTTAAGGTCGACTCAGTACTTGGTTTTCTAAAACAGTTTAGGTACATAACTTACCTCAGAATTATCCAAACCTTAGTTGGTTTTATTCCACCAGCATATGTTTATACCTAAGGCTGCGAGACTGTTATGTTTGATCAATTTATTTTATTTTTTATCGGTTCCGAAACTATTTTTTGGCTTAGATCACATTTTTTGAGGGTTAAGATAATAATTACTAAGAATTTAAAATGTTCTTAGATACATTGATATTGTTAGGTTTATAATTTGAGTTCTAAGAATCTCTAACGAAAAAGGGTCTTATTACTTGCACCCTACATTTGTGCACAAGAATGCCAATAAATTCAAAAATCATATCCCCAACGTAAATTCAATAGGAGTTTAGCTAGGGATGAATTTAAGTATCTTTTTAGTGCCTAATAAATTTGCTGCTCAAAAAACTAACTAGGGTTTCTTAATTAACAAAAAAAAAAAAAAAAAAATAATGCGGGTATAATATTCTGTGAAAGCATGTGGCTCTTAAAATAATTAATCTTTTAGTTCTCAGTGACTATATTTAAAATACAATAAAATATAAACAATAACAAACCCAACCGACAAGAACACACAATCAAATAGGCTGATTTTTTGTATTGTATATAAATATTTAATCATAACAACGAAAGCTTCCTAGTGTTAATAACTTTTTGACAAACGACCGTTCTTGAACCAAAATTAGTCTCTTTTTTTCATATAAAGTTTGTAGTAATAAAGTTATTTGAAAAAAAAACTAATTTTGATAAGAAAAATCTTTAATAATTAATATTTGCAAAAATACATGTCCCGCATTCGTGACAAATAGTGGAATTCTCTTGAAATAGATCAAGTGTGGTTTAGTATAATTATAAGCGCATTGTAATTATTATTTTTTGCATATTTAAATGTACAACTATAAAACAATAAAAATGCACTACTATAGATAACACGCTGCTGAGCATTTACGATATAAAATATATTGGTTTATTAATAAACGGTTTTAGATATCAATTATGAATGGAACTCGATTTATTCTGCATGGCCTCCATGGGCATGCTTGCAGAAGTCCAGACGCTGAACCCAATTTTTGACGGGTTTCAAGCATAAATCGGCCGATACTGCTACAATTTCCCGTTCCATATTCGTACGAAGTTCATCAATCGTCGCTGCCTTTTTGGCATAGACCATAGACTTGATGTAGCCCCACAGGAAATAGTCTAACGGCATCAAACCGCAAGACCGAGGCGGCCAAGCGACTGGACCATTTTGTGAGATAACACGTTCTCCAAACTTGGTTTCCAATAAATTGATTGTGACATTCGCTGTGTGGCTTGGGGCGCCGTCCTGTTGGAACCACATGTCCTCCAAGTCCATATCATCCAATTGGGGCCAAAAATATTCGGTTATCATTGAACGGTAGCGATCCCCATTCACAGTAACGTGCCGGTCTTGATCATCACAGAAGAAGTACGGCCTAATGACGCCGACGGCCCATAAACCACACCAAACCGTAATTTTTTCGGGATGCAATGATGACTCATTGAGTACGTGTGGATTGCTGCCTGACCAATACCGCATACTTTGTTTATTGACGAAACCATTCAGCCAGAAATGAGCCTCATCGCTGAAGATGATTTTTCGATGAAAATCCGAATCATTTTCAAGTTGTTGCTCAGCCCAATTCACGAACAAACGACGTTTCTGGTGGTCAAGCGGCTTCAGTTCTTGCGTCAATTTAATCTTGTAAGGATGTAGGCCAAGATCTTTTCGCAAAATTCGCCACAACGACGTCACAGAGATCCCCAGCGCTTGAGAACGACGTGTGAGAGACATATTTAGGTTTTCTGCAACTGAAGCCCCTGCGGCCGCAATATTCTCGACACTATGGGCACTTCTTTGTCTCACTGGCACGGGAACATTTTGTACTGTGCCTGTGGATTCAAATTTTTCCACTAGACGCTCAATTGTTGATCTGCTAGGACGATTATGACGACCATAAATTGGACGTAGCGCTCTTAACGTTGAGGCCACTGACTCCGAATTTCGGTAGTAAATTTTAATAATTTCGACTCGTTGTTGGCTCGTATATCTTTCCATCATGAAATGGAAAACCTTACTGAAGAGAAATGTCAAAAGAGCGGCAAGAAATATGGCGTCGTTTGCTGTCCCTGTCGCTCTACTTTTGTAGCATCCCGTTTGAAAAACCCTTTATAAAAGTTATTTGAAAAAATTGCTTATAAAATTAAAAGGATTTGGGTCAAAATTCTGCCTGAATAAAAATCTAACTTTTCACAATTTACATATTGTGATGAAGTTTTTGTCTAATTTGATTTTATTTGATTATATAAGTAGATATATACTAACCTAGGCAGATGCGTATTATGTTTTTGTAAGAATATGAATAAATAATGCAACTCACGCTCCTACGTAGATACATAAAAATAAACGTCAGTGATTTTGTGAAAAGCTTAAGTTCAAATTTTGACCTTGATCACACTTACTCCACGTTTTTGAATCTTCCCATAATCAGGTCATACACCTTATAATGCGTAACGTTTTGTTTTGATTTGAATTTTAATCTTTGTTAATATTTGTTTTTTTTTTTTATTTATTTGAAAATAAAAATAATTAATAATAATAATAGACATTAAAATATAATTATTGTGATTTTAAATTATTAAATGATATTGCTTATGGTGAAACTGATATGATGGCACCACTTCATACAGCTTCCATCGTTAGATAATTCTTAATGTAGGCTGTTATTATAATTTTTATTCATACCTATATCAAATACGGGTAGCGCACTGCAACTGCACAGTACACAGTGGACCAGTCTCTAATACTATTCGAGTAGTAACATTTAAAAAAATTGTTTTTAAATATATTTAAATATATTTGCGTTTCAATTGGTGTACTGTAAATAACCCTTGTTTATTTTAATTAATTATTTAATTATTTTAATTTAAGAATCGGTACTGAGTAGTGTGGGATTCTTACCGCATTTAAACCACCGGCGAATCAGGACCAATTTCTGAAAAACCGACAAATGAATTTTCTTTCTTACTGTGGGAAATTCTATTTCTTATAAACCAAGGCGTATTTATTATTCTACGAAGGACCTTCCTTTGGAATTTTTGATGGGATTTATTTAATAATATTACTTTGTTTTTTGACATAGTTTACATGATTTTGTTAAAAATCATCGATTTATATGGGAAGTTTTGCTTTCGTAAATAAAATCAAAGTCGAGACTTTGTCTGTTAAGCTAAACATTAAACAGCTGTATACAATTTTTATACACATGAAGCTTTTGTTGGAAATTGCCTTGAATGGTTTTTCAAAATACATTTTCTTAGAACCAAAACAAAGTGTCGTTCAATTTTTTGTTAAGCAATTTTACAAAATATTATTTTTCTCAAAAATGGCTGCACCAATTTTCTTTAAAAAATGCCTACCTTTGGATAGGACACCATTTTTCAAAAAATGGTTTTGATAGAACCTCCCAAAAGAACCATTTTTTTAAGTTTGATTTTTAAATATGTAGTTTTTTTTACCAAAATTTCCAAAATATATTTTTTTGTATTTTCAATTTTTGTTTGGTTTTTTGTTGAAAATCAAATACTTAGAAAACTACATAGTCGATTTTTATAAAACTTTGTTGTAAAGGCTTTTTTTACAGTTTTCAAAGTTTTTAATAAAAGGTTTTATTTTTATGAAAACGTAACAGTATACTTTCCATCCTAACGTTATAATACCATTAAGGAGAAATTTTTTTTCTTAAAAGCAGTTCTTATGATTTTTATAAAACTTTTAACAAAAAGCAACTTTTAAGCGTACTTTTAATAGACAGGTTTTTATTTGTAATTTTCACATTATCGGCGTAACAGATTTCGATTAAGTTTTTATATACAAATTTGAAATAATTTTAAAATATATATCATATCGAAATTTTCAAAAAAAAGTTTTTGATTTTTTAAAAAAAAATTCAATTTTTTTGTTTGAAAATTCAATATCTCAAAAACGGGTTGACAATTTCTTTTGAATTTTATGTGCACATAAATAAATACTTAAGACTTGCATGCCAAAAGTTTTTTTTCATACAGTCATTCCTATTTAATTAAGACTTAAAAGGGCGTTCTTTCTTTTCATCTCAATCTCTCAAAGAAGTTGTTCTAGCGCTTATTAAAATATCGTATTTCATGCTTAAAACATTTTTCTTTCATAATGTCCATATATTATGTCTTTGTTTAATTATTCTTAACCCTCAGCGTCTTGAAACATAAAAACAAGAAGGTGCAACTTAGTCGTGCATTTTATTTTATTTTTGATTCTTGAAAAAGGTATAACTGATTTTAATAATTTTTTTGCACGATTGGATCGTACGTACTTGGTCTAATGTTCAAATTTCTTTAACCCCCAGGTTCACAGTCTGGATTAAACCTTGAACTGAGTTCAATTTGTTTTGCTGAACTATAGTTTGAACCAAAAGTCGAGTTTAAATTCCCACTGTAAAACTGGTGGTGAAAATTTAAAAAAATACTCGTATACACGTATAAAAAAAACTTGAAAAATGTTTTGGTATACATACAGATGTTTCTTTAAAATATTAACCACTATTTCAATAGTTTGAGATGAAAAAAGATACGCCCTTTTAAATTCTTAAATAAATACCTATGAATTGAAAAGAAACATTTGTTTTTAATCGTTAGTGAGTTTTTGTTTTTATAAATAAATTTTATTATATGATTTGTTTAGAGTATTCGGAAGTTTTTGCATAAAAAAATTTCTTTAAATCCTTATTAACTTATCAACGTTGGAATAATTTAAATTATAAAATACAGTCTAGAGCCCTATTTTACGAAAGACTTTTAATTATTTTAAAAGCCATTTTGACGTTAAATGATGTTTTTTGGTTTCACCAAATGCTTTTAATTTTAAGAAGTTCTTAATTTTTTTTTTAATTAAATTTTTACTCATTAACCTGTAAAGTTTTTTCGTTTATGAAGCACAATATCAATTTCAACATTATGCATTTGATTTGTTTTTTTAAATTTGGCACCTAATTTTTCTTCATACTGTTAATAACTAAAACAAAAAAAATTCTACTTTTATGGTAGAAAGGGTTTCATGCAAATATTAAAAGGCAGTTTAGGGAAATCTTATTTTTATCAAAAATTTTACAAATTTGAATGGTGTCATTATCAGCTAAATGGATTTGTATTTAATTTTTAATACAAATTTCAAATAAGTTGAAACAATGTTGCGTGCTAAAATTTTCAACAACGTTTTTTTAAGAATTTTCAAAAGTGTTTTTTTTTTTGTAAAATCTATATTTTAAGAGTGGGTTGACATTTTTTATAAATTCAATTTTATTAGCACTTTAAAAATACTTAAGACTTACATACCAAAAATTTTCCTTAAAAATATGTAGAAATATATATTTTCTTAAAACCGAACCAAATTGTATGCTCTTAAACTCTTAAACACTTTTTTTTAAGTTTCTATGTTTATGTACTTATATAAAAACTCCAAACTACTTGTACGTAAGTAATTTAATTTACTTTCTTGCTTTCATACAGATTGCATTTTTTCCAATTTTATCTTAAACCAATTTCATCGAGACCTAAAATTTGTATAAAAGTGCCTCAGTAAGTATGTATCTTAATCTAGATAATTTACTTTTTAGGCTCGGTAAAAACTGTATTACCAGCACGAATACTCACTGAAAGTTTCCTTGGAGTTGAATTAAAAAAACTATACCCAAAAAAATCTTCGCTGTAAATTTTACAAACTGTGGCAGTCAAATTAACAACTAATTGCAAAATCGTGCATTTAACAGCAAATGGGTTCACATTCACAATAAATTTCTAGTTAAACAGCATTTGCTTTCATTTTAGCAATGAAATTGTCAAAATATCATTATTTCTTGTTGTAAAATTAACAGTGTGCTGTAAATTTGCTTTGTTAAATCTACAGATTTTAAGTTTTTAAATCTGCTACCAAAATGTTAAGAATACAAAAATGTGTAAAGTTTACGTCAAAACTTGTGAAATGCTCAAAGTATGTTGAATAATGAATATGGCAGCTATTACAATCTACATACATACATACATAGCTATAATATACTCATGGTTTTCAGAGTTTTTTTCTTGTTTCGTTGAAGTATAAAGGTACATTTTCAATTTCAAGTGAATTTTTTTCCAAGTGAACCTTTTTTATTTGCAAATAAAAAACCTATCGTGAGCATTTATATATCCTTTGAATTTGTATTTTAAAAAACTGTAGTATTGTTGTAATTTTATCGCAAATACTTAAAGATTACATTAATTAAAATATTAGATAATAAGCTTTCAAGTCTTCTAATTCACCTACGTAATTGTAAATACATTAATTATTGGAACAAAGGTGTTTGAAAAAATAAGTGTATTTTATTTTTGTGTATAAAAAAGTAAATAAATAAAACAAAAAGTTTAAAACCTCATACTTTTATTTTGGAGAGTGGGGTGACGTCAAAATAGAATGATTTTGTAGGTTCTATACGAATTAGCCACAAAGTTTTGTGAATAAAACAACAAATGAAGCCTGCAGTTTCCGAAAATCGAGCTATTGGATCGACTATACAAATTTAATTTTGACAGGGAAATTATGAATAACACAGAAAAAACAAATCGGAGTTGTAGGTTTCACCTTACAAATTGTATGCATTTTGACAACGAAACGTTGTGAATATTACAACAAAAGTCTGAAGTAATAACAGATCGAACTGTAGGTGTAACGACATAAACTGCATTTCAACAGCAAAATTTTGTGAATAATACAACCAAAGCCTGTAGTTACAAAAATGAATGCTTTTGAGTTCACAACTTTTCAAGTTGTAAGATCTACAATAGATATTGTAATTTTCACCATTAGGTTTTGAAATCAAAAACTATACCTCTATAAAATTGAAAACATTGGATGTTGGGGGGTTCGATTATGACAACTAATGGACGGTGTTCACATTGGACTGCAAAACTGGATTTTTTTTGACGTTTCAGTATTTACATCTTCCTTTACTGAAGAAGTGGGAGCGAGATGTGAATACTGAAACGTCAAAAAAAATCCCATTTTTCAATCCAATGTGAACATCGTCATGAAGTCGAATCTACAGCGACTTTCAACATTTTTACAACAATTTTTATTAGGTGATACTTGTTTTATAAGGATGGGTTTTTATTACACTTTTCAAGTAACCCTGCCCCACTGTAAATCATCAGCTATAAATTCAACAAAACCGATGATAACTCTATCGCTCTTGATCTTCATAATAATTGCTATTTATTCTATTGAAAGTATTTTTAGAATCGACTAGACTCTTTATAACCTATTTCATAAGTTTTCGACATATACACTGATAAGATATTTTTTTTAAATATTTCTAAGCTTATTTCAATTCACATTATGAATATTATTAGTAAAGTAATAAATTTTCTTTGCAGATTTTTAGACATGGACCAAGAACACCTGCAGATACATATCCAAAGGATCCTCACATAAATGAAACATTCTTCCCCTTTGGTTGGGGACAACTTACTAATGTGAGTTTAAAAAAAAATATGAAATTTAATTATTTATAATTTTAATATTTTCACATTTCACAGAATGGAAAACGAGAGCTTTTTAACATAGGTTCTTGGTTGAGAAAACGATACAATCAATTCCTGGGACCTTTTTACATGCCCGATGTAAGAATTTTTAAATAACTTTTGAAGATTTTATAAACAAATTCGAAATTTTGTTTTCTTATAGTATGTGCATGCCCAGACGACAGGTGTCACAAGGACTTATATGTCAATGGCAACTGTTTTGGCCAGTTTATGGCCACCAAAGAATACACCAATGGAATGGAATTCGAGGTATAATTGGCAGCCAATTCCAATTATATCCCAACCCTTAGAAGAAGATAACGTGAGAACTACCAAAGACTTGACTTTAAGAAAATGTCTTATTTGTTTTACTTTCAATTGAAGCTTCTATTGGTGCGTACGCCATGTCCTCGTTATTATGAAGCTCTGAAGGAAGTGTTCCAGCTGGCTGAAGTCAAAGCTGAAATAGAACCATACAAGAGTCTATTTAAAGAACTCACTGAACTAACAGGCTTGAATGTTACTACTCCTGAAGACGTCCAATCTATTTACACAACTCTTTTAGCAGAGGTAAGGAACCTTTTCTTCAGCTTATACAACATCAAGAACTTTGTATTTACTTCCTTCGATTACAGACAGAATTTGGTTTAACCTTGCCAGACTGGACAAAGAAGTATTACCCTAGTAAGATGCAATTTCTTGCAGAACAAAGTTATATGTACTCTGTCTATACACCAGAAATGCAAAAAATCAAAGCAGGTAGGTACCTTAAAAAAAAAAACACATTTCTTGAGATAAAATTCTAATCAAAATGTCACTCTAATGATTCTAGGTCCTTTCTTGAGAAAAATGATCAATGAAATGAAGCAAAAACGCACTGCCGACATTACGCCAAAAGATCGCAAGCTTTTCATTTACACAGGACATGATACGTCACTTGTAAATATTTTAACAGCTCTTGGTGTATGGGAAAGGCAAATGCCAAGATATTCCATAATGACAATTTTTGAGCTTCATAAAAATAAAAAGACTGGTGAATATCATGTTGAGGTAAGAATACATTTTTGAAAAAAAAAAAAAATTACCAAAAAAACCTAAATAATATTTTATTTTTTAGATATTCGTGCGATATAATCCTAAAGCAGAAGCTAAACCAATTATAATTCCTGGCTGTGATAGAAGATGTCCATTGGACAAATTTATTGAATTAACTAAAAATGTAGTTCCTTCACAGGAATCTCTTAGTTCATGTAGTGCAAAGGATCCCAATTTTACGGAACCACCTCCAAGTGGTCCATAGATAATGTTTGTTTAGTTCTTCTTTTTTTTTCTGTGAATTTTGTTAATTTATTTTTTCGTTTAATTTTTTTTTTTGTATATTTAAAGAAAAGTTTAGAATGAAGTCTTCCATTTACTGTATTATGAAGATTTTTTTTTATTTTAAATATGTATTTAAATAAACATAATATATTGTATTAGGTATCTACTTTGATTGGGTTTAATAGCTGTAATCCATTAAATAGAATGAAGAAGAAACACACAACAAATGGATCACTGGATTTTGATTTTGTGGTATAAGGCTTTAAAGTTGCTAAACATTGAAGATAATAAAGTATTATTTAACATTGTTATAGGAAAAGTGTAAAAAATGTAAAAAAAATAATAAATTTTTTCTCTGAATGTTTTGTTTATTCAAATTTTTTTGTTAAAATTTTGAGTTTCTATGAATTTTAAAAATTTTGATTTTTAACAACTTTTTTTCAGCTACAAAATTTAGAATCCTGAGATAATTTCCAAAAAATTTGTCGCGTCTTTAAGACCACCGTGACTGGCGTGGTTTTAGTTAGAACGATTTTTTGGATTCAAAATAATAATGGAAAAAAACTTTTTTTCATAATTAATACAAAAAAATAATATTGACCGATTGAACAGCAGCAAGCTTATGCTTGCTAGTAAAAATGCTAGCCGCAGTTGCAATTGATAAAAAACGAAATCTGCATTAAGGTTTAACTTATCATGTGGTTTCAGTGGCGCGTAATGTAGTGCACCGGCCTTTTCTGATGTCCAATGGAACAAATCTAAGAAGCAGTGTACGGGTGCCTGTCTGGTTGATTTCGATACGAGAAAGAACTGGCGCAAGCTGGTGATCGTAGGGCCAAACGGACATCCACTGGCGAATAAAAGTGTAGTAAAGTACCTTGGCATCTGGATGGATCAGTATTTGTATTTCGACAGACATATAAATGCTGCTCTGGCCAGGGCTAGGGGAGCCTTTGCCCTGACGAAACGGTTGTTCTACAGCAGCCGGCTTGACAGTAGGGTGAAGGTGATTTGCTACATGGCCCTTATCCGGCCGATGATTGCCTATGGATGCCCGGTTTGGTTCAACGTTGCCCCATCTCAAATGGAAAAGATTCGGGTGTTTGAGAGGCAGTGTCTTCGACGCTGCCTTGGATTGCACAGAACACCAGAGTCGGAGTACAAACACTACTATTCCAACCTGGCTCTATACAACGGGGCCAACATAAACAGGATAGATAATTTCTTGCTGAAGCTTATTCGAGGTCACATTGCAAGAGCGATGTCCTCGACTAACAGCTTAATTTTCGGGGCTTATTACCCTAAATACGAATACTACGAGAGTGTGCGTCTTAGCGGCTTTATTCCGCCCGATGCACTCCTCCACCTAGACAGTCGAGGGCTGATCCAGGATAGAGCGGCGGTTCCGCTAATCTACCACGTCGGCCGTAGAACTGTAGATCGGCGGCTCCTTTACAGTCGAGACGTCCTCGCACAAGACGGAGTTGAGCACCTTCGGTTCAGTAGGACTGTGTCCGAACGGGACCGAAGAGATAGGGTAAAGCAGGAGAACCAGTTCTGGTGGTTGAAAAACGAAGATGAAGTTCCTTCAGACATTTAATAGTTGACCTTGCTATTTTCTCTTGTATGGCCGACTTACATAGGTTTAGGTAGTTAGTTTTGAGTAGGGACAGTCAGGGTGGCACAAAAAAAAAAAAAAAAAAAAAATTCACAAAAATACAAAAAAATTATAAAACCGGAAAATGCTTGCTGTGGCTGTTCTAGTTTGTAAGTAGTCTGTGAGTAGCTTATAAGTAGGTTGTAATTAGTTTATAATTAGTTGTAAATAGTTTTAAGTAGCTTTAAGTAGTTTTAATTAGTTTTAATTAGTTTTAATTAGCTTTAATTTAGTTTTATGTAGTTTGTAAGTTTTATATAAAACCAAAAAATAAAGACATAGATACCGAGTTTTTTTGTGAAATTCTTCTCGGTAAAAAATAAAACCGACCTGGATTTAGTATTAAGATAGTTCTTAGGCCGAAAGGCATTAGCATTAAGTTATTATAGTTTAACTTAGAGCGCCCGACTGGGGCCAGTAAGTTAGTTTTAAAATATTGATAAGTAGGCTAGTTTTTATGAATTTTTGTCTAGCTGTAAGATAGTTTTAAGAAAATTGAAAAATAAAAATGAATTATACTAAAAAAAAAAAAGTGCACCGGCCTCTGAATCGCAAGGTTAAAGGTTCGTTCCCAGATGACGGCAAAAGTGTTTTTTTTTTTTTTCAATTAATACGAGCATAAACAGACTAAGCACCACTAAGGGAGTCTGATGATGGAGGTGGCAACACTCGTCTAATAGCTATAACTCCAGCTTATAATATTTGGTCGTAATGCAAACAAAAATTGAGAACCGTTTTTCAAAACTCAACAAACGCCAAAAATCGGAAAATGAGTTATGGGTACCAACATTTTTGGCTTAAAGAGGTGCACAAGATGGTTAAATAAAAATATAAGAAAACGATACAAATTTAATTCCAAAAAAATTTGAAAGCTGAACGTTTTTGCAAAACTCAACAAAAGCCACTGAATTTTTGCAAAACTAAAAAAAGTTTCCTGTCCAAAACGAAAGTTTTGGGCCTTTTAGTTCAGTTGAGAGCCGAATGCATTGATATGGGTTATTGAAGACGCCTTTTATGTAATCATAATATTCATGGGCAAAAGTATAAAAAGTGATGGAGAATCTTTAACCCTCACTGTGGAGTTTTTCATGATACCTGTGCCGAAGTTTATGTATATGTGTGTTCCAAAATAAGGTACAACCTTCACCACCTGGCCAAAAGTAGACAATCCCAGAGGACTAAACGATTTTTTTTTCGTTCGTACATTAGCAAAACTTGGAACACAAAATCTTTCATCTAACTCCGAAGGTATTCTAACAAAGCTTTTGTTTTTTTTGGACCCTGGTGTTTTTCAGAACAAAAACACAACCCCGATGGCTGTCTCCTGTTCCTTTTCTTTATTGAAAAGGCTAATTTTTTAAACTTCAGTTGAGGTTTAAGATAAGTACGAAGAGATTTATTCGACAATCTGAATAGGAGAGTTACCTTAAGTGTAGGTAAAACAATCACCGGGTTTTCTATAGAGGCAAAGGCACCTGCAGGAAGGTGGGCAATGGAGGAGAGCATTTGTCCTTTCAGTCTGCAAAATACCACACTAGTTAAATATTTTTGGGTTCTTACTACGACTTCTTTTGACTAAGACTCGTCTTTTTTCTGCCAGTATCCATGATTTCTCCCCCACTGCTCAAAAAATATACTTCTTCTACAATATTTGCCTCCCACGCAAAAATTCTATAAGTGCTTGTATCAGTGTACAACCAGGGAAAGTCTCAGGCGTTTTCGAAAACTGTAAGCCCGAAGAAATCCCGAAAAAAATAAAACCCTAAGCTAAAAGATGGATGATGTCGAAAAACTGATAAAGTTTATGGTTGTTCTTGATAATGCTGACAAGTTTTACAAAAAAATAAAATCTGCTAACGCAAACAAGTCTAAAACATCGAAAGACACTTTGATATTTCAGAAACTGTTTGCGTTCAAGTTACAATTATTTTAAATAGGATTTTTACTTTTATATTATTTACTTATTTTTCTTGTATATATTTTAATGTTAATACTAGTTTATTTAGTTGTTTTTTTGTTTAATTTATGGATTTCATATTGATTTTTGCATTTATTTATTTCAAATGAAAATTAAACGATTTTGCAAAACTCAACAAAAGCATGATTTTGTTTCGTTTTGAAAAAACGCACGATTCTTCGCTTCAAAATTGAAGTGAATGCTCGTAACTAGTTCTAACGGAAATAAACCTGTCGATGAGATCTTTATCTTTATTTTTTCAGTATTGCCATATTTATTCAAATAGGAAAGAAAAAACCTTCTCCTGAAAAATTTGCAAAATGGATTCGTTGAATTTTGCAAAATCGGTCCTCAATTATTAAACATTAATATATTGATGTTTATACTTCGAAGCATGTACTCCACTTGTAAGGATATCCATTTACACACAAAACTTTGTTCATGGAATCTGTTTGTTGACGCCTTCTCATTATAAAAACGAGTTTTCGGTATTTTCGGGCTAATGAAGAGCCGCCATTTTGAAAAAGAGATTGGTTTCGTTTTTATTTAACAACTCTTTGATATTTCATTTAACAACAAAATGTCTGGATTAAATCTTATAGAGAATACAATTATTAACAGAAAATAAATTACTACCGACTTCTGGAAGTTGTTCCGTCCTTATGTTAAAGTTGAGCAAAGTTCACGTATGAGTCAGGTGTTGGGGGTGGTATGACGTTTCTTGTAATATCTCGCTTTCCTTTGACTTGAATAATAGGCGCGTCTCACCAAATAAAATCTCTGAGCGCTCAGAGATTTTTTAAGTGGGACAAAAAATCTCACCTGAGCACTGAGATTTTTTGCGGAGATTACTGAGACGAAAATTTTTTGGATTCATTTCTCAATGTTCTTTCTCTGCTTAAACAGCTGTTCATTTGACAGGCAAATTGTAATTTCTCGCTGATGTGCAAATACTAAAGTCAATTTAAAATTCCAAATAAAAGTGGAATGTTAATAAAAATGAAAATAAATTGAATTTGCTTTTATTTTTCATTCATTTGATAAAGTTTTGTGCTTTTAAATTTAAATATTTTAAGCAAAGTTGAAATTTGTTTCCAGAATTTCAGTACGAAAATTTTAACACATGTTTTTATACAATTCAACGGAGAATCTTGTCCCACCAAAGCATTCCGCCTCCATCGACTTGACATTGAGCGCTCAGTGAGATTTTAGGTGGTAAGACGCGCCTAATGATTGCAGAATAATTTGTAGTCATTTTAATTACATATTAAATAAGCCCTCGACTGATTAGTATATCGTCGGCTTAGAGTGTAAAGCAGCTAACCCCTATTTTGCATTTTTTACAAACAAATATTTTAAACAAAGTGTTCGCATTACTTGAATAAAACCATAATTACATTAACTATTTTTCAACGCTCGTTATTGCCAAATTCAATAAAATTGAAAAGATTTGATAGACTTTTGTATTTTTTAGTAATTTTTGAAGTGGTCTATAATGGTACAAAAAAAAAATGTGGAATTAGCCGCTTTACACTCTAAGCCGACGATATTGTGAGACCAAACTAGCGCCAAAGTACAAAATTTTTCAGAATCGAAATATAAGTTGAGTTATTTAAAATTTCTTTTTTTCGAATTGTTGTTCGAAAAAATAGTTAGTTAGAATACTGTTCACAAAAACAATATGAATAAAACAAATATGGTCTGTTAAGGTGCATTCTTGACACAAAACGTCAAAGGTCAACCGCGAAGGCCATTACACCAACGTTACTTGTTTTTAAAAACTGAGTTATCTATTCAAAAACAAATGTTGACATGTTTTTGGCGACATCAAATTTAAAAAAAAAATTAATTTTTTTTAAAAATTCAAAAAAATTTGTTTGAAAATTTTGCCAGGCAATATTCTAATATTTTTTTAATGTTATTTGACATTTGTATATAAGAAATTAATATAAATCTTTTCAGCCGATATGAGAATATTAAAAATAAAAAACAAGTTCAATGAGAATTTATATTTTTTGATAGTATATCGCACTAATTTTAGCCAACAGAAAAAGTTTTTTTTTAAATCGTAGGCGATGTTTTTAAGAAAAATATTTTCCTTAGTGGTATTGTATTTTTAATAAATATAAAACATTTTCTTAAAATGATTTAAAAAGTAGAAAAAAAAACATAAAACACCGAGTTTTATAAAAATCGACCAAATAGTTTTCAAAATATTTGATTTTCATAAAATGGATTCTAACATTACATATTTAAAAATCCAAAAAATATTTTTTGGAAGTTTTGGTAAGAAAAACTAAAACTATATAATCCTTAGAAGCTTCTGTATAAAAAAAAAATCAAATCAAAATTACCGTTTTGAAGAAAATCGAAAATAAAGAAAATGGTTCTTTCGGACGTATTTAATAACCATATTTTGAAAAATGGGTTCCCATCCAACGGTAACCTTTTCTGACACAAATTCATTGAATTTTTTAATAAAAGTTGTTGAGTCGTTTTTGAAAAAAATAAGATTTTTTAAAATTGCTAAAAAAAATTGTAAGGCAGGTACCGTTATTTTTAGTTCTAAAAAGGAAATAGTTTGGGCAGAATCACCAAAAACCACAATGTACCAAGTTTTAAGAAAATTGATCTAGCTGTTTAGGCTGTAGCCGAACGGACAGACAGACAGAATTGTGAGGTTTTTCGTCATCGCAATGACAAGCCTGATCAAAATCTTTGGTTCAATTTTTTTTTTACGAATGCATATGGGTGATTCCGTGCCAACTGTGATTCTTTGTGTCCCGTGCTTTTTTTGTAATTTAATGTTAAATGTTTGCATATATTTTTGGTTTGAGTTGTGTAAATGGCTATTTACTACAATCAACATTTGATGTCAAAATTAAATTTGCTACTTATTCCATATAGCTTGGAAAAGTGTATTCAAAATATCAATACCGTGGCATGTCTGTTCCTCGTTTTTCCAATTAAATTTACTATTCTGTAATGAAATATTTATTAAATAGAAATGTTGTTCTTACAAAAATTTGGGTGCAATATTTGCGTAAAATTTGTCAAAATACTTTTTGCTGAAAAAAATACTAATGAATAAATGTTGTCCCAGGATTTACTTTAATTCTTTAATTCAAAAGATTTTCTCGTAAGCCGCCATTTTCTTTTAGTTTAAGTATGTTTGAACTGTAAGCTTCTTAAAGAAGTACTATTTATGCATAGTTTACGACGGTCGTTTTATTTTTTATCGTTGTCGTACTTTAAGAGTGATATGTTTTAATTCGAAGAAAGTGTATCACGAATTTATTTGTCAGTACCGTGGTTGCTTTTAGTTTGTTGATAATAAGAATTTTATATTTCTTTAACGGTATATGTTGAAATTTTCCTGGAAATTATTTTTATCGTTACCATAGCAAAGTAAGGTCACATAAACTTTCTAAATGTCAGAACCGTGGATGTCAGTACCATGGCAACGTGAACTTGTATGAAATTATTTCTTACAATAATATTTATTTTGTACCAATTTTCTTATATGAATGGTGGCATTACCTCGCACAGGCCAAAAATTATTTTGCGCAATAAAAAATTGGTAATAACCCAGTAGGATGAAAAGGGTTTCCATTCAGAAGAATAGACAACAAAAGCGAAAAAGTTATACATTTTTTTAAGAAAATAAGGGAAGTAGAAATGTCAAGAGGTAAGAAAATAACACGTTATCAAGAATAACAACAAAAATATGGTCAAAAAGAAAAAGAACAAAATACTAATAAAAAAAGTTAAAGATTTTCATTATCATCTATTCACGTTTTATTACATTGCACCATATTTTTTGTTCTTTAAAACATGCAGCAAAATTCTATTGCAGATTTGATACCCTGATTTAAAAAAAGCCATAAAAACAAAACAAAAATTGTTTCCAATAAGTTTTAATTTTTGAAATGTTTCATAAAAAAGAATCACAGTTGGCAGAGAATTATTTATGGTTTTTATACACAATTTTTAGAACTCAATGATACGCGAATTAAGAGCAAGTACGTGCAATACAGCCGTGAATTTTATTTGAATTGTTGCGAGTATTATGTAAATAAGAAAAAGAATTTTGAAAATTGGAGTTTTGAGAATTAGAATTATTTAGAGCGTAGAATTTCAGAATTTTCCAAAAAGAATTTTGACCTTGCCACCAAAATTTCGTCTCTCACTGAATACACGCTGGTATATTTTCTAAAGAATTGAAAATGCATAAATGTATAGGTAGCTTATTTTTCATTATTTAATTTCAAATAGAACTACTGCTTTATCATAGCATTATAAATGGCTTATAAAATATACACACAAAAATATTCAAAAACTAATAAATATGATGCATATTCAGTTTTTTTTTTATTTTTCTTAATAAAATCATTTTTGGTTTTTATTGTTTCAGCGGAAATACGTTTCTTCGAGGAGCTCATCAATTAGATATTGTCCTACCCTTCTTAGACCCAAACACAACACAAAACATATTAGTCGATGATTACTGACACAAATTAAATTTCATCATGATAGAAATGTAATTATATTATTCTAGGGCTATTTGGTTTAATTCAGACAGCTTGAAAACAATGCCTGTAGTCTGGCTGATGTCATATAAGAAGAAAATTAAGAAGAAGTAGAAAAAAGAAAACAATAAAAGATTATAGTTCTTGTTTTTGTTTTTCATGTACTAATGTATAATCAATCACTTTATTTGTATCAAAAATAATCGATTATTACCTTCCGTTTCATGGGGTTGGGGAAAACATTTTTTTGGCAAAAACTGTTAAATAAAATTTCATTCAAAAAACATTTAATGTTAATTATTAAAAAAAATATAAATAACATCAGCTTTAAACTGATGACAACAAAGGATTAAACTTCATCTGGTCTAAAAACTAAAATGCCAACAAAAATTACGATCATTCATTATGGAAAAGACATTTTTAGTTGGTTATTTTGAAAAAGTGTTCTGTGAAATTCTTGTAGAACTTAAATCTCACATTGCATACCTACTTCACTAACAAAAAAAAACAAAAAAAAAAAACAAGGCCTAAAAGTATGCAATAATTTCTCAAGTTCCAATGAGTTCCATCTCGTTTAACAAACGTGGACTACATTGCAAAATGTAGAAAAAAACATAGTTTTAGGCTTGACTTTATTAACAATTGAAATAGGTGTGTTCCACATCGAGTTTCAAACAGTTTGAAACTGCCAAAATTGCCATTTTAAGTGCGAACCCACATGTGAAAAATTGAACTATTTCGGTCCAAGGAGATTGCTCATGAGAGAATAAGAATTTCCCCTCCTTACCAGATTTGGTTCGAGAAATTTCTTGTGGCCAAAATTTAAATAAAATTTATTTCGGATTTTTTTCCAAGCAGTCACTCAGCTCCAGTGCAAAATTTGACAGTTTCAATCGCTTGGTGAAAAGATAAAAGACATTCTCCACTTAATTATGCGCAGAAAAAGAATACTCGAAGCATTATTTTTCGCACAGATTGTACCGTTTTATGTTTCACTTTTTATTTGGCCAGTTTATATTTCTTGAGCGCTCAGTATTTTTCCTCAACTTTCCTCACATAGAAGTCAAAATAACTCTCCTTTTCTTTTCTTCGTATGTAATTTTCTGCGACAAAAAATAATTGAGCAAGCGAATCCAAAAAATTTAAATCTCAGTTTTTAAGGGGAAAAGTGAGGAATTTTTGAGAGGAATCCTGTTTATATTTCTGAGCGCTCTGAGTCCTTTGATATCTCAGAAATATGGCTAATTAATTAAAATCATTTTCCTGTTTTATTCTTTCCATTATTAAGACGTTATGAGGACGAACACACAAGAAAAACAAAGGGCTTTTTTTAGACGTGTGGTTTCCAATCTGGCAATACTTTTTACGGAGTTGGTCTTTTTCAGAACTGTCATTTGATTTATGCTCAGTTTGGTTTGCCATTTCATAACAATAGACTAACTTCTGAATAACGTTTGCAAATCGTTTAAATTTGTTACTAAAAAAATGGTTCGGTTCGCACGACGCATCGCAAAAAAATCAATTTACTGAAGGAAACTTTTGGTGAGTGCACTATCTCGCGTCATGGATCCGGCGCGTTATTGCTGACAGCAATAACTGCAAAAAGTGGTCGAAAATTAGGCCTCTCGGCTGGAATTTATTTGAGCCAGCCGTGGCGGCCACTTGCCCCAAAATCGTTTTTAAAAATAATGGCAAACTCTTAATAAAGCAAAATTCTTGGTCATTGAATTAAATTATATTCGTTTTATTTCTTCTTGAAAACCACACGTCTTAAAAAACACCCTTTTTAATTCGTTAAGAAAATGATGACGTAAGAGAGAATAAAATAAATAAAACTGATGTTTTTAATCAGTCAGTAGTGTAGCTAATGGAAAAAGGTACAAAAGGGCCACATACAGATACGGAAATATTTTCTTCACTAAAAATTTTAAAAACAATTTCCAAATCGAGTTAAACTGAGTTGGAATCAGCGATCTGAGTGTGAAGATTTAATAAGTTTTCATCGATATCACAACTAACCTTCAATGGAATTTTTTAGTTGATAGCTTGAGAGATAGAAAAAGAACTATTTTTGGACTGAAAAAAGTTAGTACAGTACTGTCCTCATTTGACTTTTGTTTTATCTCTGAGAAAAAAAAGTAGAGGTCAAATTTGGAATTCATCCCCATCCGTCACAATTTGACATTTAGTCCGAAATAGTGGGAAGAATTTTAGAAACAAAGCTAATGAGAAAATTTCACTTTAAGTTTTTCGACTTTAAATATCCTGAGGAACAAGGGGTTTTCACCCTGTATCAAATATTTTTACACAAATATTTTGTTAAAATTTGTATTGCATCATTGCATTTATGACTCACCGGGAAGGTATACTACTTTGTTTGTCTCGCAGTAATTTCATTGTAATCTTAGCTGTATGCGATGTGGCACCGTCTTGTTGATACCACATGTTAATCAAGCCCAAAGCATACAGTTGTGGCGTTAAAAAGTTTTCAATCATATCACGATAACGCTCCCCATTCAAAAATACCATTACGCTGTTTTCATTTGGGGTTGATGAATTGTTCTGAACACTTCCTTGAGCAGCAGTAATCTTTTCAGCCGATCTTGCAGTACTTTGTGGTCCATGCTTGGACCTATCACCTACAGACCCTCTTTCTTAAAAATTATTCACTACACGATAAAAAGTGCGTTTTGTTGGCACGTTGTTTCTCCCAAAAATTTCACGTAACTTTCTCATCGTCACAGTGATCGATGATTGATTTTGATAAAATTATCGAAATATCGATTTTTTCCATAATAAATTTGCTACGAGTCTACTTCACGACTGCTTAATATAAACTGTCAAAACAAATGTTTACCAAAATGGCGGCAAAACAAAGTAGTATACCTTCCCGGCGGACACCCTGTATATAGTTTGGTTAGATTAATGAGCTGACAGTTGATCTTGATATGATAAATCCCAAGACAATAAGCCCGTAGCGGGTGTTGATGAGTTTCAGCAGGCTATAGCCTGACAGGTGGTCGGGTATTTTTAGTCATTGAAGAAATGTATGTCGTTACACAATCACCTGGATGATAAGAGGACGACGCCTTTAAAGGGTGTGGTCTTTCCTTAGACACCAATTGAAAAATCATTCCTCCGTCAGACCCGTAGGAGCAGTGGCTCCATGCAACGTCTTGGTAGATCAGAGGTTGGTGTATGTGTCCGTTCGATTGTGGTTGGAGAAGTTACCAATTTCGTAGTCGGATGGTTAAAAAGCTTCAAGCCATTGGATAGCGCACATGAATTTCAACAGATTTTTTCTTGAAATGTCAGAGATTTCCTCCAAGTCGCTGAAGAAGTGTCTCCCTAGGAGCCTGTTTCTCAGACGATCCTATAGCGCAGGGCAGTGACATGGATAGTGAGAAGTATCCTCGTGTATTTCTTCGTCCCCACATCCCCTGCATAGGTCGTCCAAATTGAGTTTCATCTTTTTCTTGTGGTTACTCAGTTGTGATTGTGACCGGTGGTGATGCTCACGAGAAAATATAGAAACTTTTTACACAGTTAGATGATGTTATCTGTCTTTGTTAAAACTAGGCCGTAGTTTTCTGGTTACAGCGCAGGTATCGAGCGACCTCTATCACTCGTTTGCCGTAGCTAAAATTTTGCTCTCGATTATCTGTTTAAGATTAGCGGGTGGGAACTGAACTATTCTTTCCAGCTCATCAGCGCTCTGTGGCCTGGAACCCAGCAGAGCCTGATGTTGTGCTCTGCATCAAGAATCCTAAGCTCTTCTCGACTGCAAGTTACAAGCTCCGATTTGATTTCAAAGGCAGAAATCGCTTGGCTATCAAAAGTGTATAGTTAAAAAATATAAAATAGATTAAAAAATAGTTTTATTTGAAATAAATCGCAGGATGTTGATCTACAAGTTTAGGAAGCTAGAGTATCTCTAAACTACTTCTACCCTTAATTTATCTACCTATACCTACCTAATATTAGTTTATGATAATTACCTTTGGGTAACAAAACAGTTTAACGACATTGTCACAAGAAGAAGTTTTTGCCAAAACCAATTGACATTAATTGGGATCCTACACTATAGCTGCCGCAACTTCCATTTCGAAAGGAAAAATGTAATAAACCATATACGAACGATGTCTGCATCCATTAACAGCTTCCTAGGGAGTCCTTTCATAATAAACGTGTCCAACTAACATCGATACACACACACACACATACAGCTTTGCTCATTTAACACGAAAACGGATAATGTCATTTGGCGGCAACATCATCGTAATATCAGTGACAGTGCAATTCATTGCTTTGTCAGTGTGTCCTGGGATATCGAAACGCCATTATATGCCAATATCCATTTCATATACTTTCACATCTAACAGGACGAGATTCTTCTATTATTTTTTTCTTTATTTTTGGCAAGCTATTCTTTGGTACAGCGAGCGAGAACGCATCGTTTCAAATTTTTTTCCCTTTGAACAAAAAAAATCAGTGCCATAAGATGAAAAAGGAAATCAAGCCCTATAGAATGAGTATAGTTTATGGTAAACCGCAATGCGAAATCTGTCACAGAGCAGGCAGCAGGACATATTCGAGGAAGCGATTTAAAGACAAAATGCATTGGCCCGTTTGAGGAGTTTTTACAAAATAACACTTTCTGCTTCTCTGCCACAGGCGGATGTTGGGATATATGTTGCAGCAGACACTGAGTGCGGGATGCCTTCGTATTCGACTTCGACTTCGACATTGGACGACAAACGGCAAATATCTATCGTTTCACCAACGAAGACAGCAGGAGCAGCTGAGAAAATATGAGTCTGTTTAATAAATACTTACGTTCGCTTTATTTAAGTGGGAGCAATAATTTATATCCGGACTCAAACTCTCCACTCAACTCCACTTGGTTATGATGGGGTTTGTTCGGGAAGCTTAGCCCTTCACACGCCCGTTGAGTGCTAGAGCTGTTCAGTTTCGGTGTCCTATCCCGAGTGTGGAGTTTAAATGAGAAATCTGCAGATACACAAACGCACATATGTGGAAACTGGAAAGACGAGAAAAGTGCTAAGAAATATGTTTTTTTGAAAAATTTAAATTTTCTTCTAACTCACAGTGGAGCAGTCGTTTTTTCCCTTTCTTCAACCCCTTTTAAGCCTTCACGCTAAACAGGCTTCGAGCAAATATTTTCTCACGCCCAGTGCACATATCACACTGTGTATGGTCCTTTGAAAGACAACAGCGTCGTCAGCGGCGACAGCGGTATGGTGGTAATAGCAAAACGATGGGCATGTTGATGATGTCGTCGTTGTCATCTTCTTCTCTAGTCAAGTAAATATATTGTCCTCAAAGAGTCACACAAGGAATGAACAATTTATTATGCCTCTTCCATATACACACACATATAGTCCGTGCTTTCTATCTTCAATGCTAGCTCCTTGTTGTGTATGGACGAGGAGTCATTTAAGTGTCCTTATAGGTAGGCATATAGAGCGCTCCTACTCAAGCATTATCATCAGGACTAGTTATAGATTTTGTGTGTTTATCATAAAATGTGCTTCGTTGCGATGTCCTCCTCATGGCAGGGATTTTCTTTTTATGATGGAGCTAGCTAACACAATCTTTGGATATATCTGAATTATAGGCATGGCTCTATAAACTTAGATTTTTTTTTATGATTTAATAAGCCCTTTTAATGAGAAACAGGACTGAAGAGGATGAATGCGAATATTATAAAAAATAAAATAAAAAAAAAACAAAAGAGGAGATTGCTGTTTGAGTATACAGCATTGGAAATTTACAGGAAAAAAATATTAATCAGCAATATTTAACAGTATACAAGTACATGTAAATATGTACCTATACACATCATGAAATAAATGTTCGAGTAATAGGTAAAATGATGCCAGCAATAATGTTAAGTGAATAAAATATATATTCCATTAGGAAAAGTACTTCAAATTATTAAAATCATTTAAATAGTTAAATGGGAGGAGTTTTTTTTAAGCTTCTTTGGGTGAGTTGGGAGTAAGATTTTAATGATGAAATACGATAGAAAAAAATAACAAGGATTTAATTGCAAAATGGAAAAAGGAAGTTTAAACATCCTGGATTAGCTTATAGGAAGAATGATTGAGTAAAAGTTGAATGCATTCTTTAATCATTTAAATAGTTTCATCCTACAAAAGGATCCGTTTATATCAAAGTAATGGTATCGTTTGGTATCGGTATCCGAAACCGAAACGATACTGAGACGATACCAGCTCCGAAACGATACTAAGACGATTCCAAACAATATCATTTTTTTTTAAATTTATTACAAGCAAACATTTTTTTTAACTGGTTTCTAATGATTTAGATGACATTATCAGAACTTATCTTTTTAGCAGGGAAAAGGTTTAGGCAGTTAGCCCATTGCCACGCCCATTTAACTTATGCTGGATCTCTCTGAAATCAATGATTTGGATGAAATTTTCGGACTCTTATCTTTTGTGAGAAAGTGACTTTAGTGAAATCCATAAAATATTTGTGTGCATTATTTTCCTGTGAACTTATGACCACACGTCAAAATTTTTGTGTCGAATACCTAATTGGAACTTTGCTTGGACAGGACATTGTGAAGCAAGCCTTTAAAAAATTGTTAAGTCAAGAAAAATAAAACTTCAGTTAAAAGAACTGTCTCAAATTTAAAAAACCCCAAAAGTGTTCAACTAATTGGTCAAGAACATAAAACCAAGTCGTGCATTTTATTCTGGTTTGTGACTCAGCCCAAACCAAAACCAGACGAGTCCGATACCGATGCCGAAATGTGGCTTTGTTATACGAGACCAACTGAGACTGAGTTACACGAGACCTTGACCGATAAACCAAGATGGTATTGAAATTTTTCGATTTTGACGATACCGAGACGATACTTACAAAAGTATGGTTTGGTTTGGTATCGTGGCCAGCCCTACTACCTAGCTACCTACTAATTTTTCATAGTTATAATGTGTGTCCAAATTATTATGAGAATGCTTTTAGAAGTAGCGGACAATAGACAGGCCCAACTAACAAAATTGCTTCGCATTTCAGACATTAAAGTGTTATTTGTTTCTATAGCGCTCCATTTAGCCCTCTGACAGTAAATACCTTCTGGTATTATCAAATATTTCTGGTGCAAATTATATAAGGTTGATAGAAGTGATGTACCAATGTTTCTTTAATCTCTCTATAATGCTCTTATGAAGTAACCAAGATATTTTCACTTCAATAGTCATCCCGTAAAATTAGTATACAATCTTTATATTAGTCTTTATTTCTATATTGCTTGTATTAGTGAATATGGTGACGCCAAGCTAAAATCGGCCATTTTATAATTGATATTCAATTGGGCACCTGAGCACATATATTTCTTATTGTTGACAATGTTTAAGGTTGGTATTAATTGATTAATTAATATATTGTATCTCTATTTATTTAATTAAAAATATGTGTTTGTTATGGCCATACAAGTCTTTTATTTTATATTTTTCTTAAAGAAAGTTTTTCCTTATTAATGCTTCTTGTCTCATACGAGGCAATTCTAGATAAAAGTGCTTCCAACTTAATGCATTGAACTGTTTATCAGAGATTGGTGGAGTGATTAGCGAGTAAGACAATTGGTTCAGAGGGACACGGGTTCGATTCCTGGTTCTAGCAACAAGTTTTATTTCATTTAACTTAATGTGAACTTCTTTAAGACTCTTATAATTAACTCCACAAAGGAACAATAGGAGTGAAAAAAGTCGCCTTTTTCACTCTATGGAGTTTTATGCAATGCTTATATGCATAGGTTGAATGAAAACGAAAAGCATCTATGGAGCAATATAGAAGCGAAATTGTTAGTTGAGGGGGGGGGGCAAGATAAATTTTCCTTTTTTCCTGCATTTATGTCCACTTTATTCACAAAATATTAAGAAATAATGATTATCAACAATATTGATATTTAAATTATTTGAAACTCGTCAATTTTCAACTCAGTTATTTTTTTGACTAAAGAATGCTGGACCTTTCCAAAATGTTTATTTGGTCCATACTAATTAAACTAAAAAAAAATTAACGCAACTGTTGCCAAAACGGAACATATATAAATATTTTGAGTGTATATGATCTTGAAGGGCCAGTTCTTTAGTTCAGAGTTAACTCTGAGTCAAATCAGAGTTAGCTGATCCTGAAAATAAATTACCTCAAGGTTAAGTCAGGAACAGTTTTTCAGTTAAGGACTATCTTTATTTCTCAGTTGTGAAAAATATGAGGTCATACAAGTGCGACACTATGGATATCACGCGTTTACGCCTTTCAAGCACCGGAATAAAGATGGCATCCCAAAAGAATTGCACTCACAATAACTTTGACTTTTGAAATCGTCAAAACGGAAAAGACCCTCAATTTGGTCCCTGAGTTAACTCAGCAAATTAGGTGAGTTAACTCAGAGATAATTTAGGATTTCAACTGACTGAACAAAAACACGTTTATGGAGTTAACTCAGGATCTCGCATTGAAAAACTGGGCCTAAGTGTCATATATCTTAAATCAGGGGGCCTATTCTGGTTCTGTGAAAAAGTGAATCGAATAAATAATTTTCATATTGGCTGCCGAGCATTGCTTTCACTTTTTCGATTCATTTGGCACAAATAGTGAACCAAGCGATTCTGGTTCTATGAATGTAAAATTATACTATCGATGCTCGAACCACCTTACCATTTCTCCTGAAAACTGCACAATTCTCTCCCGTGTGTTTTTGAAGAGAACAGAGAAATGAATGAGATAGAAATACTTTTTGCCTTATGGATTTGACAGAGAAAGAGATATAATTAAATTTGACATTGTTTGATCGTATTCACGACGTTTCCATTTCGGATATTCACTTCCAAGTGACGACGTGAAAGAAAATTATTCTTATGAAAGTTTTTGATATTTGTTTTCACATTTGCACAGAACGGGAGTTGGAATTAGTGTGAGAAAGCATGAAAAGTTTTTCGATTCACTTTTTCACTGAACCAGAATTAGCCCCCAGTAGTGAATCAAAAATCTGGTTTTAAAATTCAGTTTTTAAAAATTCTTGTGTTTCACAGAAATTCTGTTTTCAGAATTCTGATGAAATAAAATTTAAGATTTTGAACACTTTTAAAAGTGTTCGATTTTTTTAAAAAGAACTATTTGCTACAAAATCTGAAGTTAAAAGTTCGATAAATTTGGAGAGGATGAAAGGGAAAAAATCATTTAAACAAAATAAAGAGAATAATCACCCCAGTTGATTCAGCGAATGAGTTTTAGCCACAATTTAGCTCATTTTCGAAATTTAAGCCATTAGTACCTCTTTTCCAAAGTTTGTTTTCAAACAGTTTCAGACCGCCAGATTTAGTTCGGGCCAGTACAATAATTCGCTTGTGAAACTGGTTTGCAACAAATCTTGCGGTCTGAAACTGTTTGAAACTCGGTACGGAACACACCTTACGCTATAGAAACTTTAACGAATGTCGGTAACATAACCGGCATCAACGACATTTTATTCAACCAATTTGATATTAGTGAAAGCTCAAACTAAACTTTCGCATTTTATATCCAGACCAATTGTGTTGCGAATCTGTTGCTGGTTTTCTTTATTCACTTGAAAATCATCACAAATAACAAAAATGTAAATTTTTAGACTTATAATTCTTATTAATGCTATTATTTCGTTATAGTCAAGTATTTAACTTTTTTTTTAAATACATTTATTTAAAATTTTAAGATGGTGTTCAGACAGGCTTGAATTTTAATGCCAGGCCTTTCGAACAACCTCTGAGATTTTTGAACTGTCAATAAATGACAGAAGCGATAGTATAGGTCAAATAATGGTAAGGACGTTCAGGAGCCGATAACATAGTTCATTCGACGAGTTCACTAATAGAAAAAAACATGAAAGCGAATCTTGTCAACTTCCGGGGGGAGTAGAATATTGCAATATTGACTAATCGGCATCAATATAAGAAAGATCAGATTTAAGGAATATTGGTCTTAAGTGAGTAGCAAACAATATTATATCACAGGTTTATAAGTACCGGTTTACTTTTGAACACAAAAAATATTAGTGTTTCTTAGCATAGTTTTAGGCGCTTAACTGAAATCCATTATCCATTTTCCGCCATTGGAAATGAAATTTTTCAAATGAAAAATAAATTGTTTTTTTTTGCTATTTCGAGGGTAATTTGTTGCTAATAAATATTGTAATGATAGAAAAAAGCTGTAAATGTGCCGTGTATCAGATCGTGACATGAATATACATACTTACCACATTTTCACTATTTTTCTTGCGATTGTAACATTTTATTTTAACTTGCAATATTGTAGGTACTATTATGGGCTTATATGTTTTGGACTAGTGCAAAAAACAATTTCGAGATAGAAAGTGCTAGCCACCAGGCCCGGCAGATCATGTTCAGCCCGAGTGGGTAGTAAAATTTAAAATTGTTTGGCTTACATACATATGTACATACCAGGTTATATTTACTTACAGTACTTTAAGTAGTTATACTCTGGTTCATATTTCTATGGAGCCATTTTGTAGTTCTACTTCGTCCAATTTCTTCAAATTTTTGTCAAATAGTTATAATTTTTTTTTTCTTAAAATCCGACTTCTCGACTCTTGTAGTTCTTTGTTCAATATTTTTATTCGGTCAAACACTTTTATCTTAATCTTTAACAAAAAATATAATTTTGGTGCGTCATTTTTGTACAGGATTTTAGAGGGCGAACCAAGGCAATGGCACAATGGTGACGAAAAACTATGGGCACTTTCATAAATTGAGAAATCAGTTTGAACTTTTAAGTGGTAGCAGCAGCTGTCTACTTCATGATCAGTTTTCCTCTTATAGCTCTTATAAAAGTCGGCAGTTAGTTAAGTTACTTGAAAATTAGATCTAAACTTTGGACGTTTTCGAAAACATCATCTGCATCAAAAACGTATTTGCTAAAGTAATATGTTCGAAAACATCGTTCACGGTGCAGCTGTGCAGAAAAATGTAGATGATGAACAAAATATTAAAAAGTCAGAGACCATGTTCGTTAACATTAAATGCGCCTGTAAGTAAATTGACTTAAGTTGATCGAACCAATTTTGCGCAAGCAGGACGATTGTCAAATAATAATGATCACTGGACTCTCAAGTTGGCTTTGGCTTGAAGTTTTCGAAACCTGCCTTTATGTTGGCACTCCAAAGGCATTTCAAATTACTTATTTCTTAAAAATGACATGAGGCTCTAAAAAAGTTCAGCATCGATGTCTTAGAAATTTCCCTAAAAGTTCCGTAAATTTGAGTCGGGCCAAAATTGTTTTGGGAGTGTCAATGGGGATAAGATTCAGGTTTTTCTTAATTCCTCGAAAATTATCAGTATTTTTTTAAAAATGAATGTAAAAAAACTAACATTCTTTTTTTCATAAAATCAATAGATTCAGTAAAAACCATACAAGAATTTCATGGTGGAGCAAATTTTGTAAACAAAAATCTACGAAATTTTATTAATTGATGGGCATAATTTTTTGTGCGAATTGTATTTTGCTTAATCTCCTCATTATAAAATCAGGTTTTTTTGGTGCCCGAGGTAAGAGGAGGGCCATCATCTTGAAAAAGATAGTGATTTGGTTTTTATTCAACAACTTGATTGAATTTTTTTCACAACAAAATTATAAAATAACAATATTTAGACAATAAAATTATCAAAAAAAAAAAAAATAAGCTGTGAACGAACTCAGTAAGTTTATTACAGTTAAAGTAACACTTTAGATTTATACAGTAAAAGGGAAAAAATGAAAGTTTTTTGTAAATATCTCAGCAAATATAATTTTTTTCAAAAGACGTCAAAACCTAAATTCAGCTTTGTCGGAAATTTTTCGATGTGAAAGTCTAATTTTCCTGGGCTAATGCTTATGATTTCTGATAAAATTGAAAGTTTTTGTATGTTACTCTGAAGGGAGTATTGAAATTTTTATTTTAAAATAATGACACTTGCCAAACAACAGCAAAGAAAAGCTTGGCATAGCTTTTTATGGCCTTTAGCTTACTACTTAGCCATTTTAGCTTACATTCAGAGATTTTTTGATAAGAAAGCACTGTTAACCATATCCAATAAGATTTGAGTAAATAAGAAAATTAAAAACAACCCAAATAAGTTTTTCATACATTAATAGTATTCATATGTTTTTCAAGTATTTAGATGGCAATTTTATTTTTCATCACAATTCTATTTTTAGGGATGTTTATGCTATTGAAATCCATCTTTTGATAGCATACACATACTATAAAGCTCTAAATTAAAAATATCATCTTATTTCTTGAAAACATATGAATACAAATTAAAAAAAGAATTAAAATCGTTGGAGCTGTTAAATCCAAAAAATTAAACTTTTGTGTTACACACATATATTTTTAAAAGTTCCAAGCACCTTTAACTATAAGAGCAAGTACGTGCGACTTAGTCGTGTATTTTATTTTGTTTGAAGTTACTTATGTAGATAAATAAGCCTGGCAGAAGGTAAGATGAAGAATTTGTAATTCCTCTGATCAAAATTGTCAACATTTGTTTGCAAGAAAGTGATTGTAGAGTGGGGCGTATGAGTGATTTTTTTTCATTTCACAAATTAATTTAATTTTTTTTTAATTTTTTTGTAAGGAATATATTGTTATTTAGTTTTTAATTTACTTCATAAATATGTGCTCTTGTTTCATCACATTTTAAAAGTCATTGGCGCAAAATTTTACAGAGCCTATTGGTAAGGGATTAGCATTATACTAGTTAACAATCTTTTAAATATTTAGTAATTTTTCTTCCAATTTCTTATCTATTTTTTGGTTCTGCTAAACTAGTATCTTACTATGTTGTCCAATTTAATTAAAAACAGTTCATGAGTTCTAAAGAACTTTTGTGGGCTTTTAATTTCATGAACACAGTTTATTAATTTTTTCCTTTTTTAGTTAATTATTTTTGATGAAAAATACAACGTTTGTTGTGAAAAAGTAGTGGTAGTAAAGTAGTTCGACAGAGTGATATGTTCTTGTTTTATGTGCCAATTTTATGTATGATTAAAAAAAATGTTATATAACATTAATGTAAATATTTAATAGTAGGTATATGAAATTTTTTCTTTGATTTGCTATATGAATTTCTAAAAAAGTTTTACACAGTTGAATGCCATGAAAAAATTGAGAATTTTTACAAGAAAATTTAAGTTTCAATAAAAATCAATTCATATAAATAAAAATGTCACAACACTACATTTTGACAGTTGTCATGTGCTCAGAAAACTTGTAAGACAAATTTTTTGGGTGTTTCCAGAAACTTTATCAGTGCAATTTTTATTTATCCCCCGATCCCTTGACCAAATAAAAAACCACTAGAAAAATTCATATGAGATTCGTCACAAAATTTGATAGTTTTTTTTTTTTTGTTAATATTTAAAAGGAATTGTCTTGCTTAAAGAATTACTAAGCTTTAACTTTCTGAAACAATTTAATAAGTGACCAGAACAATCTACCAATATATTTTTACCACTTACTTTATGAATGTTGATAGTTTGAAAAACTAATTTCTCCACTTCTTCTTCTTATATTAGGTTCATTAAAGAAAGATGAATATTGATGAAAAATATTTGTGATTTTCATTGGCAATTCCAACGAAACTTCAAAAAAATTCCAAATGACCAACATCTATTGAGTTCAGTCAACACCAGACCAACTGTCTCACCAGTAAAATACTTTCTCATGGCTTGGACATTGTGACAAATTATTTGTTCATCCTTGACCTAGAAACCAAAATTTCTTCATCACCAAAACACATCCGCCTGATGGTCGTAAATAACACGTGATTCCAGACTCCAAGCACATATATGAGACGTTAGTGGATAGAAACATGGAGAACATTAAATTACGACAACTAAATTAATTTCCCAATCAGGAAATCTGATACAGCATGTAGGACTTAGCAAAGCATACCTTCTCTTTAACTGTATAACAGTAATCTGTACCTTCCATTACGTCCAAATTATGTATCCCTTTTAATTACACAACACACACTCAACTATAGGACCTAATATGAGGGTAATAATCGTAATCTAAAACCAAGGCAGAATGTCAACGAACGCAAATTCACTTCCCATAATCCAGCCAGACCACACCAGTCCTCCACATTTATTGGAGAGAACTTACAAAATTAAGCGTTACAAGTGCAACACATTATCATCCTTCTAGCTTCCAGTTCTGGCACTCGTCGCCCCTTCACCAGCCCCCTAAATACACATGAATCAATAAAACCAAAAACCATCTCAACAATCACTGCTCCAACAGTCCTGGCTAGGGGTGGCTAAATAATGATGTGCTTGATTTTTGTTCCAACCCTAGGAGGAGGACGACGACGACGACGCCGACGATGACGAGGACTAATACGATACGAATAACTGTATAGGGATATATTATAGTAATGGAATGGTATCGCATGTGGGTTGTGGGTCCTTCTGCCCACATAAATGAGCAATGAAATCTACTGCCGCCGACTAACCTCTAATAATTGAACGTGCACCATATCAACATGCACAAATTTGTCCCAGTCCTTTCGTTTCTACTCCATCAGCTGTGGAGGCTTTAGTTTAGCAAGAACATTAAATTCTGAGTTTTCAGCTTTAAAACAGGACACACACACAAACAAGTCATTAAAGTGCAACAATATAGCTCACTCTCATCTGTGGCTGCTGCAACGGGAGCATCACTATAAGGACCCACCATCGCCATCGACAAAGCCATTACAGCTTCCCCTGGTAAGAGCTGTGGAGTAATATCACCACACCACCAACGAGAGTGTAAACGTTACGCGCTGAATCAAACCGAACGTCATGAGGACTGGAAAGAACAGCGTTTTCCATTGCCAAAGATTGTGGTTCGGGGAATGCAACATGCATCGATAGTGTGAAGCTTTGCTGAATTTACGCGTTCTGGCAGAGCTTTGTGAAGCTTAGTAGGAAGGTTCATGCGCATGGATTTAATCCCGGGGCCTGGAATGCGGGTGGAGTGGGATACCAAGGAAAGTACCACACAATGATGTCGTGGAACAAGGTCGTGGATTGACGATGAATAAAATCTTCTAATGGCGTCGAACAGCTGTTCAGAAAGTCCTGTTGTTACAGCAGTGTTTTGTGTATTGGAATGTGCGGGTTAGCGACATTGTGTGGATTGAAAGGAGTAAAAAATGATTGCTCGAGGACTTTGTGCGTATAAAGGACACAAAAACAAAAAAAAAAGCTTCAATATGTCTAATATCCAAGTGATTTCTTCTTCATTGTTCCTGCGCTTTTTCTTCAACGATGGGAAAATAATCCTTCGACCGTTGTTAGTCGGTTTTAAACGAAACAAGCCAGTCATCTTTTGTGGTTTGCTTTTTGTCGTGTTTTTCTTTCAAAGCAAGAAATCTGTATTCTAGGGGTTGGTTTGAATTCTTCCCACTGCCCACGAGATACAAGCTTTACTATAGCCAAGTGATTCAATTAGAATCGTATTAAACACTTGAGCTCAAAAAGAGATTTTCGAGATTTATAATTGAGGCTAATTAGGGATATTTTTTTTTTTATTTTGTGAAGAGGATATGAAAATAATTTGAATAATTTGAGAGGGCTCTTTAAATAATCCAAGCAGAGAGGGAAAGGGAGATAAGGATGGAGATGGATTTCTAAGTATTTTTGATTTTCCTAATAATTGATTGAGTTTTTAGTCATTTTTGAATTATCAATTTCTGGAATCAATCTTTAAAAAAACTTCTATAGCGGAAAATTCCATCTCCATCCCTTCGGAGCCAGGAAGGGGGCATTTACTGAGTGTGTTTTAACTTTTTTAAAAGAAAATTTTCCAGTCTTTGATTTTCAAATCAAGTTGTTACAATATTTTTCAAATATCATCCCCCAAATATTATACGTTTCTGATTTATCACTGAAGAAAAAAAAAAATTAATCTCATCTGCACATAAATCAGAATAGTTATTAGTATCTGAGTTGTAAAGTACCTACTACATTTTTGTGCCTACTACATTTTTGTACCTACTTAAAATAATGGACAAGCCGGTTTGCATGGCTGATCTGTGCCGTGGCTTTCCCGCTATAGTCGCACTTTGGTCTCTATAGTCTCGCTTTGGTGTCACCGTGACATTTACACGTGGTTTTTGGCATTTAGAATGTGTTTCCATCATCTCGCCTTGGTCTTACTATAGCTTAACCACAGTTTTTTTTCAAAATAATATTTTCGAAAAGGTTAAAATAAGCTACAACGTGGTTAGGTTAGGTTAGGTTAGAGGGGGTGATAATACGGCGAGTTGCATCATCTCAATCGGATCTCAGTGGATCCATTGCGTTCCTCAGGGTGGTGAGGAGGGATAGGGATGGGGGTTAAGGGGAAGTTTTAGTTGTGGGAGGCCTCCCTGAATCATCTAAAGTTCTGAATGAATAAAGGGATGTTTTTAGTAGCAAGTCAGAGATGTCGCCCAGTTCGTCGAAGAAATATTCTCCTAGGGCTGCTCTATATCTGTGAACTCACTAAGCCCATCTATATGGAGATCTGTGTCTTGGTTTTCTCGCTATAGTTCGCTTTGATCTCGCCGTCATATTTACACGTGATTTTTGGCATTTAGAATGGTTTTTCATCATCTCGCTTTTGTCTCGTGATAGTCTCGCCAAAGTATTTTTTTTTCAAAATAACATTTTTTTCAAATCAACAAAAAAATTGGAAACAGTTTAAAACGTTTCAAGCGTGCTCGTAACCAGATTAGAGAGAACTTTTCACTACAGCTTGGTAGCGTTTGGCCTGGTTCACATGGCAATCCACCGCACGAGACCAAAGCGAGATGACGTTAAAACATTTTGAAAAGCAAAAACCACGTGTAAATGTCACCGCGATACCAAAGCGAATACATAGCGAGAAGACCACGACACAGATTTCCGTGTAAACGGACACGGTGAAAACGCAGCGAGATGAACACAATGACCACCAATGAAAATTACATTTGGGTGACCAGTACTGGGTCTTTGACTGGTACTACTTGTACGTGAAGGTTTACAAGCCTGATTGTAAGAATGTTTATATTTTGGAGCTCCTGCATTTAGAAATGCAGTTAGCTATGAGTTTTAGTCATCGGTGAATACCTACTTGTGGATTTTGCATAATTTTGTGCAATACTGTGATAATCATTTTTGATTTTTTGCGAAAAAGGTTAAAGGTTGACCTTTTCCATTTATTTTTTCGTGAAAAACTCAACTATTGAGAGATATTTATAAAAATAAAAAAAATCTCAACCCATAACCTAATTTTTTATTTTTTTTTAAATAAATCTCAAATCGAATCCGAAATTTTTTAAAGCGAATGTAGTAACTCTCAGAGAGAAACCGATGGAAAATAAAGGTTGAAACTTAATTTTGATCACTGGTTGTATCACATTTAAGAGGTTCTCGTATGCAAAAATAAAATTAAAGTCGCAGAGTAGACTGAGAGTAAGCTAGCAAATAGTTGAGATTGCACATTAGTTATCTCAGGGGGGAAGAAAATAGATAATTAATATCTAAGCAACAATAAAATCTTAGGCTATACATGGTGACTCTGACTAGTAAGACTCTACTTTACCTTTATTTTTTGTTTCTTAATTTCTCGAAAACTATAAGTTTTTTTGAAAAAATGTGAAGATACAAACTCTTCATTTTGCCTTGGTAAAATAAGCAATGCAAATCTATTGTTTCTGCGAAAACAAATTTTGTAATCTTTTTTATCTAGAATTTTATGAGCATTAATATGAGCTTATTATTAATTTACAGTACAAATAAAGTGTTACTTTGATACTCTATAACTTCAAGATTAATAAACCAACAAAATCGTTTATAGCTCATTTTATAGATAATTTTACTGGCTAAATATTATTCTTTCATGATCTTGTTGTAAATTGAAATTTCATCGAGTTGTTGAACAAAAATCAAATCACTTTATTTTTAAAGATGGTGGTTACCCAGACACCCCAAAAACTTGGTTTTGTAAAGAAGAGATGTAGCCAAACTCAAATCGTACAAAAACTTTAGCCCATCGATTATGGAAATTTTAATAAAATTTTTGACAAAATTTAGTCCACCGTGAAGTTCTTGCATAATTTTCTTAGAATCTATTGCTTGGATGAAAAAAAAAACATAAGCTACAATTCTTAGCTTCACATTTTTTCAAAAAAACTAATAGTTTTCGAGGAATTAAGAAAAAACTTAAAAAAACCCCAACAAATTAAGCCCCAGTTCATATTTACGGAACTTTTCAGAAAGTCGTTAAGACGTCAAAACAAAGCTCTCCACCAAAATTCAGCTTTGTCAGAATTTTTTTGAACTGATAATTTTCCTAAGCTATGAGTTTTTAAAACAAACAAAAACTTAACTACGTAAAATTTTGTAAAAATTAGTTTGAATCATTTTTTTTATCAAAGTCTTAAAGTAATAAAAGAGAACAAAGTAATATAAAAAATGCCCGAATAGTTCTCACGTCTTTGCTTTTAACGGGTGATTTTTTAAGAGGTTTAGAACTTAAAAAAAAAAAAACACAAAAAATTCGAAAAAATGAATGAAATATTTATTTGAATCGATAGTTTGAACCTTGCAATTTAATGTTTAAAGATAATTTCATGCAAATGTTGACCGCGGCTGCGTCTCAGGTAGCCCATCCGCTGAGTCCAATTTTGGCATACTCTTTCACACATATCGGCCAGTATCTCACGAATGAATGCATGGATGTTGGCTTCCAGTGCGTCAATCGAAGCGGGCTTGTCCCTATAGACATTAGCCTTGACATACCCCCACAAAAAATAATCTAATGGTGTCAAATCGCACGATCTAGGCGGCCAATTGACCGGCCCGAAACGTGAAATTAACTGTTCACCAAACTCGCCTCACAATTGCGCCATTGTTTCGCGTGCTGTGTGACATGTGGCACCGTCTTGTTGAAACCACATATCATGCAAGTCAAGAACTTCCATTTCGGACAAAAAAAAGTTTGTTATCATCGCTCGGTAGCGTTCACCATTGACACTAACGCTGCGATTCGCATCATCTTTGAAGAAATATGGCCCAATAATGCCGCTGGCCCATAAACCGCACCAAACAGTGGCTTTTTCGGGATGCATTGGTAGCTGTTGCAATGCTTCTGGCTGATCTTCACTCCAAATGCGGCAATTATGCTTATTTACCTACCCATTCAACCAAAAATGAGCCTCATCGCTGAACACAAGCAGCGCGCGATGAACATTTCGAACCGAGCACGAATTTTGATAGTAAAATTCAATAATTTGCAAGCGTTGTTCATTTGTAAGACGATCCATGGTTAAATTGCAAACCAAACTGAAGCTGTTTGACAGTGACACAAGGTACTAAACACACGTCAGCTGTCAAAACCAGTGTTGTCAAAACCAAACCAGCTAAAAAATCACCCGTTATGTTCATCAAGACGCTGAGGGTTTAAGAACATTATGTGTAAAGACATGAAAATTGTGAGAGAAAAATGTTTAAAAGCAAATTTTATTACCATTTTTTAAATTAGCTTAACTAATTCTTTGAGAGAATACCATCTTAATTATTGATTGAAACGAATGTGAATAAGAGTGTAAGAAAAAAAAAGTGGGAGTGGTTAAAAAAAATAATTGTTTATATATCCAACTCTTAAAACATTTTTAAGCAAAACATGGTATGCAAATCTCAATTATTTATTTATTTGCTTATAAAAAAAAAATTTAAAAAAAAAATGTCAGCACGTTTTCGAGACATAGAATTTTCAAAAATAAAATGTGAAACTTTTTTTTTTGAATTTAAAGAAGCAATAATTTTTAATCTTACTCGTATTTAAGGTTTGCACATATATAAATTATTCTGAATTCGTTTATCCCATTATAAGAACATTAAAAATTAAAAAAAAACCTTTCAATTACAGGTACTACTAGTAGTTACTATTAGGAAATTTTTATAATTTTTTATAGTATAAGGGTGATTCCGTGCCAACTGTGATACTTTGTGCCCAGTGTTTCTTTGGTTTTGTAATGTAAAATGTTCGTAAAGTTTTTGGTTTGAGTTGGGAAAATGGCTATTTACTACAATCTACATTTTTTGATATCAAGACTAAATTTGTTGCTTATTACATATGGCTTGGGAAACTACAGTCAAGATGTCAGTACCGTGGCATGTCTGTTCCTCGTTTTTCCAATTAAATTTACTATTTTATTATTAAATATCAAGTTTTTCAATTAGAGCGCTACAAAAGTTTTGTTAAATAAAACAAAAACGGTTTTGGATATGAATGAAATTCTTTATTCCTGTGAAAGTACGTTCGATGCCATTATGTATGGAACTCAATTTCTTTTGCATGGCCACCACGGGCACGCTTGCAGAAGTCCAGACGCTGAACCGACGGTTTTCAAGCATAAATCGGCCGATACTACTGCAATTTCCCGTTCGATATTCGTACGAAGTTCATCAATCGTCGCTGCCTTGTTGGCATAGACCATAGACTTGACGTAGCCCCACAGGAAATAGTCTAATGGCGTCAAATCGCACGACCGAGGCGACCAAGCGACTGGACCATTTCGTGAGATAACACGTTCTCCAAACTTGGTTTCCAATAAATTGATTGTGACATTCACTGTGTGGCTTGTGGCGCCGGCCATCCTGTTGGAACCACATGTTCTCCAAGTCCATATCATCCAATTGGGGCCAAAAATATTCAGTTATCATTGAACGATAGCGATCCCCATTCACAATAACGTGCCGGTCTTGATCATCACGGAAGACGAATGACGCCGCTGGCCGATAAACCACACCAAACCGTAATTTTTTCGGGATGACCAGCCCCATCTACAGAAAAAAATTTATAAAAATCAAAAAAGCCGTTTTTAAGAACAAAATATATTTTTCTCAATGGTTTTTAACATTTGTATCCATAAAAATTAACTTTAAAGTATAAAAAAACCTGAAATAGCATTGCATGCTTTATGTTTCGAATCTTTTTCACTTGAATTTACACCATTTTCATTCAAAAAAGAAGTAATTTTTTTAATTTTATTCAACAAAGCTTACTTTTACAAATTAAATTGCATACATTTCTTATAAAATTGTCCTTTTTTGTCAGATGGTTATTCACCTAATATTGAAGTTTGACACCAACAATTTAATGTACCAACAAAACTTTGGTCGTAACTTCAAAAAAAAAAAGAAGTAAAACAAGTGCATTGCTGTCACTTGAAATTAATTTCGGTACAGAAAAGATGCTCTGCCATTACAAGTGTATCTAACTTTTAGTGTCCCCGTTGTTAACTTCACCATGAGGGACAAGTATAACGGATGATATCCCATTCATATACAGTTATATCAATCTATATACCTTTATATACATACTACTTTACTCCTTACCTTTTGTAAAGCTGAAAGTCTTCTAGAGCATAGTATACACCCACGTATATAAAGTTGGATTCTTTTTTCATAGCATCACATCTACGTAACTAACTTCATGAAATTTCAAAACTACATAGAAGTCCTGGGGGACTTTGAAAACTTTGGTAATTATTACGACGATTGAACTTTTTCAGTTGCCCTGGCTCTCAGAGATATGTTGATGGTGGACAATTTCTATACTGGATCTGGATGCTGTATACCGATAGTGTGGTACCTGATCACCTGCATTGTAAACTTGCTATGGCATCAGCATCATAGCCTCAGAATCATCATACCTACTCTCTTTAAAAGAGATAGAAAAGATGATTTTTGGTCCTTTTTTTTTTGTTGGTTTTGTTGCACAGGAATTTCCAGATATAACATACAAAAGGGGGACTCTTGGTCAATTAAGCGTGTCAAAAGCGTGATTTAAACAAAAGACAGAAGGGATTTAGTTGGGTGCTATGTGAGGGGCTAATGTGAAAGTTTAAGAAACTGCCGACAAAAACTTTTGCATTCGCAATGATAGCAAGGTGATGGTATATTCTTGATGCACTGAAGTTAACAGGACGTATCGGTGCAATTTGCATGAGTGACTTTGTTTGATGTTCGAAGACATTCGTTTTAATAAGGATCTGTTGGTGCTGACACTGAGTACTAACTTAATGGATGTGGTAAGATTGAAGAAAATTGGGTTTGAGACCAACAAAATTTGTCTATGAACCGCATTATGGTTAAAGATGCAAATGGCGTGGTTAATTTAAACAATTTAATTTTTGTTGCATTTTAAATTTCTTTAATATTTCTTGGTAAGGAAATCAAAAGAACTGCAATGATGGGTCAATTGGCGAGATCTATGCGTTTTAGCAAAACAGTATTGTTGTTGACGTGTAAGCGATATATCAGACAACAAGGTCAGACTCCGAAGTTTAAGATAATATTACTATGGCATATTCACCAGCAAGAGTAAAAAACCCAATTTTTGAACATAATGCGTAAGCTAATTATGCTGTCATGGACATGAAAAAAATAGTGCCAGATGAGTTTGGCTGTCGACTTTAAGACCTTTAAAAACTTTGAGCTTGCATAGCAGACTCTGGACCTTTGGCACCTTATATAAAGGAAATTTGAAAAAATAAAATGCCATCTGATATTGTACAGCCCTTAATAATTTGTAATTGAGTCTTAAAGTTTGTCAAGGTCATACACGATTTTTGGGACCTCATTTATAGGAAATTTGCAAAAATTATTTCCCATCTGAAAGAACTAGAGATCGTTCTGTATAAAAAGTCAGCTCTTTAAAGTAATTGGTCCACTTTAGATTTTTTAATGACTTTTTAAATACTTGCATTCAAGGTCATAGCGATTTGTGACACTTCATTGATGGGAAATTCGCAAAGAATTAATACCATCTGAAGATCCCTAAGAGCTATATAAATGGTCAACTACTAATAGTTCCGGTAATTGGTCAACTACAGCTATAGATTATTTTTACGATTTTCAAAAAAAAAATTCTTCAAGGCCATGAACAAGGTGCCAAAAATCGCAATTACCTTAAACAAAAATTTTAAAATTCATTTGAAAAAAGCTATGGTTGACCAATTATTGAAAACAGGTTATATTTATTTTTTGTAAATTTTCCATAAATGAAGTGGCAAAAATCACGCGTGACCTTGAGAAAGTTTAAGCCTTGATAATATGTTTTCTAGGGCTGACCAATTTCTGGGACTATTTGACCTTTTCTGACCAATTAGATGGCATTTTCTTTTTTCAGTGGAGGTGGTTTTAGTGTAGTAGGAAATCTCTCACACCTATGAGCAAGCGTTTTTGGGTCCTTATACTTACTTACAGAAAAATAAATAAATATATTTACTTTTTCAAATGTCCCAACTATGAAGTGTCAAAGGTACAGGGCATTTTTGACCAAAAAACTCGTTTGGCACTATTTTTTTCATGTCCAAGAGAGTATAATTAATTAACATAATATGTTCAAAAACCAGGTTTGTAAGAGCAAGTTTGTTGATTTTAGCGGCGTCTACAGTTTCACTCTTTACGGGGGGTGGGGGCGATGAATACCAATACAAAAATTACCCAAATCAGTATTTATTAAAGAAATTTTTTCTTTTTTGTCGCAGTCGAAATATTGGCAAGGTCAAAATTCGTTTTACAAAATTTTACTTTCGAAATTCTGCTTCCCAAAATTTAGGTTTTCCAAATTCTATTTATATAGTTAATTATGACAAAAATAAAAAGGTTTGCGAAATATAAAAGGGCGTTCTTTTTTCTTCCTTCTTCAATTGCCTGCGTGCCTCGTTTTAATATTAAAATAGAAAAATATTTTTTGTTAACAGAGTTGAAAAATAATTGTTGTTCGTTTATTTTGTTTGAAACAGAAATAGAATTAACAGGATTTTATTGCTTGTAATTTTAAATTACAGAATTTTGAAAGATTTTGAAAAGAAAAGAAAAAACCGAATTTTTAAAACACATATCCTTGAACAAAAAATAATTTAAAATGCTTAATTTTTTACACCAGAATTTTGTCCACTCCTGATTTTAAATATGAAATTGAGGTCGTGCCTCACGTACCTTATCTTGGCTTTTATGAATAATTTGTTATTACTAATTTAAGTTTAAGTTTAAAAAAGTGCATTTCCAGTTTACCAACCAGGGCCGGCGAAATACTAAAAAAAACTGATTTTCAATTTTTATTTTTGCAAAAATTTTTAGCTTTTTTCATACTAGTTTTTTGTTCAAACCAAAAATTTGTAGCTTTAACGGTTTATTTGGAATTCAAGTTTCCGCTGGTTAACTAAAAATCAAGAATCTAAAATCTTAAAAAATGGATACTTCCTAATTTTGCTTTCCAAAAATTTATTTGGTTATGAGTTTTTTTTCTTTTATTTTGGCCTTTTTCTGAGCCTATGTTGCTCAATTTTGAATTTGAATTTCAAATAAAAACGATCCATAAACGTGACAAAATTAATTTTTGAGCAACAAAGCTACAAAGTACAACGTAAAAAAAAATTAAGTTTAAGTTACACAGGTGGTTAAGTCTTATTTTAGCGGGAAATTGAATAAAAAAAAAAGTAAGAGAGTTAAAAAATCGGGATTTGGTGATTAATCTAGTAAGGTGTCTTCAAATTGTGGCGAGAAAAAATTTCGGATTTTGTCATTTTTTTAGATTTAAGAGGCTTGATTTTTAGCAAACCTTTTAGCCAGCGGAAACTTGAATTCCAAATAAACCGTTAAAGCTACAAATTTTTGGTTTGAACAAAAAATTAGTATTAAAAAAGTTACAAATTTTTGCAAACAAAAAAATTGAAAATCAGTTTTTTTTTGTATTTCGCTGGCCCTTTTATGTGCCTATGTTGGTAAACCGGAATTGCACTTTTTTAAACATAAATTAGTAATAATAAATTATTCATAAAAGATATTAAATTAATTTTTAAGCAACAAATTAGCATTTGAAAAGCTAAAATTTTAGGCATTAACAGAATTATGATTTTCGGATTTTCGTCCGCTAACTTCAGTATTATTTTAACGGAATTTTGAATATTTGAAAAACCGTTACAGCTATATAGTGGGGGCTTAGGCACAAAATTATCATTTAATTAGCTTCAAATTCAGGTTATAGTTATAAGGGTAAATTTTAATTATTTTAGATTTTTACCAAAAACTTCAGACTTATTTTAGCGGATAATTGAATAACTCGAAAAGCACTCGAGCTACAAATTTTTGGTTTGAGCAACAAATTAGCATTTAATTAGCTACAAATTCAGATAAAAATTGTTTGACTCCGCCATAAAGTGTCCGCCAAGATAAGGGACGTTCGTGCCATGGATTTTTTGTGCACGCTTAAGAAAATAAGTAGGTATTGGTGACAGTATGCAATCTGAAAATTGTACATATCTCTCACATTTTTCGACTTTTCAGGATAGTTTTTAGCAATAAATATAAGAAGAGATAACTTTCTTCTTATTCGGTCCAAAAATTGTGGTAGGTAGTTGCAATTAGCTTAGCTCTAATATTAGACAAAAATTCATAACTTCCACAATTTTTTTTACTGAAGCAAGAATCATAAAAATGAAGAATGAATGAATGTAGACCAAAAAAAGGGGTTTCGAACGTTCAAAAATGTGTTAAATATGTGTAAATTTAAGATAACCTTCTCCATGGTTTCTGAATGTGTACAAAATAAATATTTTGAAAAAGAGTATTTAATCGTCAAAAATAAAGAGTATTTAAAAAAATTTAAAAATCAATATTATTGATGTTTTTTAGTTCTTAGAATATTTTTTTTAACTGTATTAAAAAGAAGCTCATATAATAATTTTTTGTTCTGATCAATTATTAAAATAAAATAAGTTTTTCTCATGATAATTTTGACATACAAAATAATTTTGAAAAACCGGAACCAATGAACTTATATATTTTTTTTAAAAAAACTGATTGATAATCTACAAAAAATAGATTAAATAAATTTTTGGGACCAGGAAAACTTTATTGCAAGACAAGCCCAAAAATGTTCTATTTTTTTTGTACTTAAATGGTCAAAAATTAATCATAGACCCCAGTTTGAGCGTAACCGTATCATTAACCAAGTTTTTAAAATAGCCATAATGCCATATATTTTACTTTAAGTCATCAGCGAGATCGTGTCTTTGTTACTATGTTATGAATTTCTATTTTATCGTAAGTCAGGTTGAAGTAACTTTTTACATTGTTATTTTTACAATTTTTATCTGTTAAATTTAACCTAGCCTCGTGTTAAGGAAGCACTCTATCCGTTCATTTCAACAAGGCACCAGTGTTGAAAAGCACACGAGTAACGGTAGGAGCAGCGGCGATTATTAAAAAAAAACAAAATTTATATTTTTCTATGTTGAAAACCTTATTGAAACTGAACAATGTCTTATATGTGAAATTGTTTTTTTTTTTAATGTTTCTTAGCTGACTCATAACTTTAATGTGTTCGTGGAAATGTTTGAAAATATAAAACAGCAAAACAGAAGGTTAAGAATTACTTTGGAAAGAATTTAAAATAAAATGCAAGTGACAAAGGTTTTACATTACTATGGCTAATCAAATGAAAATTAATATTATAAACTTATGCTATTGTTGCTGGTTGTTGCCGAATGTTGTTGCGGGGTACGTAACTAACGCATAGATTATGCGTAATTCAATGGACTCCTATAAAAGAAGCACACTGCTAGTTCATTTCAACTTGACACCAGTTTTAAAACACATACACATCAACGGCGTATACAAGGGGGGGGGGTCACGGGGTCATACGCAAAAAATAATAAGAAAAGCAAAAATATTTGCAATCTTAAAATATAATTTCAAACAAATTATTTTTTTATAGCTTTGGAACAGGCTACCTACTCATTATTGGTAAAGTTTATTTACCTTCTCCTATCAACATTTACTAGCCATTGCCCAAATAATACTATTGGGGTTTTATTGTCGAAATTATACAATTTTTGTTTTTGGTTAAGATTTATCAAATAGACGATTTTGATCACTTTTGCATTCAGAACATTTCAGCATTGATTTATTTTTTGATTCAAAATCAATTTGGTAGATCTACGTTTTTGGCAGATATACACTCTTTAATTCTCAAAGTATTTTCAATATTGTTTTTGATCAGTTTAACTTACTTATTTTGTGAAAATTTTGTTCAAAATATCAAGGAAATCATCTTCGATAAAAAAAAAAAATAAATAAATGAATGGATAAATAAAACTAACAGACGATATTATACAAATATTGCAATGAAAACCAAAAATTTTACTTTAAACCGTATTCCATACACCAGGGCCGTTCCGAATCAAACCCAGTACCAACATGTTTCAGTATAGGTTACGTACGAATTACCAGCAAAAAAGGCGATTTAACTAGTTAAAATGTCGGTTTATATCGACTTTATGGCATGTAAGAATACCTATTTTGGTTATTAGTTCATCAAATTTTTAGCTTCGAACTTAGACAAAAAGTCAGCAGCCTAAAAAGAAAGTCGTGAAAAGGATCGGCTTTTATCGAATTTTCGATATTTCTTCCCAATATTTAGTACATAGAAAAAAAGTTGATATAAATTGATTTTGTAACCTGTCGACATTTTTATTCGATATTTTTTCTTTCGTTAATTTCTTTTCAACGCAACGTAACTTAAAATACATCGCTCTGCTTGGAATGTTGGAATGAAATCAACAAAAACTCTAATCATACATTCTTGTCTGACTTTTAAACACGAATTCAACAGTTACTATTAATTTTGGAATGTGTTTAAAATACATTTTCTTTTGATCGTTTCGATCTTATATTCGATTGATGACAATCCAACGCGAGGTTAAGCGTGCTTTTAAGCATTATTCCCTAAACTATGAATTGATCATAGAATCAGTCTGTCAAAGTCAATTTGTTCGTGAAAAATAATATGTAATATGATATATGTCATGACAAATAATATGTAACCGTCCTGTTTGTTGAAAATTTGTTTTCATCAACGCCAGTCAATTTACTTGCTAAAGCTTTTGACGTTTACAAACATGCTCTCTGCCTTTTCAACAATCATCAACTCGATTTTTGTACTGCTCAGTTGCACCGTAGATGATGTATTCAAATTCGTGACTTTAGCGAACTTGACTATTGAACACAATACTAACGCAGTGAAATTTGTATTTGCATTTTTTAAGAGAAGACTTTTGCAGTTTGCGTTAACGAATATTCCGCAAACACATTTCATGGCACCATTCATGGAACGTGGCGAGCCATTCGCATGGCCTCCTTCATAGGAAGGCACCTGGGGTATTTGCTCCAGTGCCCCACCCTTAGACACAGCCCTGTCATACACCCTAAAAACATTTTTTGATTGAGATCTGAATTTATTAAAGGATTTTTGGCTTATCTACTAATTAATTTTTAGGGATTCTAAAAGATCAATTTTTTGATCTGCGGCCAATACTTCAAATGTTCATTTTCAGGCTTCAAAAAAAAAACAAATTGTGGAAGCTAAGAATTTTTGTCTTCAATAAAAGAGTGGTTCTAACTACCACAATTTTTGATTGATAAACAAAAAATAACTAACTTTGCTAGACTTCGACTTGGACACATCACTGCTTCCCACCAACATTTCCTCAAACAACGCTCAAACAACGCCCCAACCTGCTCCACCTGCAACACCCGCCTTGATCTAAAACATATTTTGGAACTTTGTCCGGTGTCACAGCCCATAATTATCAATATCTTCAAAAACAATTCCAAATATGAAATACTCAAGAATACCAGTCTAACAAATATAAATAACATTACTGAATTTCTCAAAAATGCAAAAATTGTAACTTAAATTAATAAGCAAGAAAGCCAATAGTCTCTGCAACTAGGCTTGTTAAATTTGTATATTAGCTTGTAATTTAAATTGCTTGTTAATAAACAATAATAATAATAATAAATGAGAAAATTATCCCCTTATCAGGTTAAAAAAAAAGGCAAATTGTCGCTTAAAACTGTCTTCAAACGTAAGATATTAAGAAAAATATTAAAAAATATTAATATTAAGTAAAATATTAAGATTAACATCTCCAAAACCTATGTTGGTTTTTTTTAGCGTGCACAAAAAATCCATACGAAATATTTTTGGTACACAAATTCAAGATCATATTAAAATTCGGGAGTGGATCAAAATTTTGTTTCCAAAACTCAGCTCTACAAAATTTGTGTTTTACACAGAAAATAATAAGGGTATTCATGCAACGTCGTAAGTTTACAAATCGTGTAAAAAGTTTGCATGAACGACCTTTGTTATACATTTGATTAAATGGTAAGTAATTCAATCAGAGTAAGAGTCACAATGATGCTTGGATAGGTTTAACCAGTTTGTTAATTTTACGAACAAAATCCCTTGATAACTTTAACAAAATTGTGTGAATCATTTCCCACACAAAATTTGACAGTTCATTAACCAAAAGATAAATTTAACAAATTATCTACGGTTTTACGAAGTTGCATGAATACCCTTAATATAAAAATGTTTAAGCTTTGTCAGCAAATAATAATACAGTAGACGCTTGATTTAGTAAATCTAAAAAAATTAACTATATTGAACACACAAAATTATATATAAAAACATATTTTTTGTTTTACAAAAATGTCCCGAAAGAGTTTAACATTGCTTAAGGACACTAAACAAGTGTTTCTTTTTTTTGAAACCTCATTGAAAGCTTGCGAAAAAGTAAACAAGCTCGAAAGAGTGAACAGGCTGGTTTTATTACCTCACTATATCGAGCGTCTTTATAATTAAAAAAAAAGGTAACATTTGTGGGACCAGCAGAAATTATTTCCAAAAAAAGCAAAAAAAATGGAAACCGTGGATCAGTCTTTTAATTAATAAATTTATAAGAACTGAATTGGGTTTTTGTTTTGGTATGACCCCCCCCCCCAAGAAATGGAGCTGTATACGCCGCTGATACACATACTTAGGCCATCAGAATTATTGAATGTAGCCTGGCCGCCTGTTAAAGTGGCGCTCTGCCAAGGTTGAAACAAATACCCAAGCCATCCAAACAAAATCAGTTTCAACTTATTGATAACTGACACAAGTTGTTCGTAAAGCTAAGTTGCGCAGGTAATTCGTGCTATATCCGTGTATGAGAGGTTCTCATTCTAAGTTCAAAACTAAGTTAGTATCATAAAGTTTTTAAAAATAAAACAATACACATTATTATAAATTTCTATATTTTCAGAATAATGCAAAACGAAGTGGACGCGGTAAGCAGCGTTAGTTATATACAGACATGATTGATATAATATTGAATCATGTTAAATTAACTCTTAATTTTCATGTCAAATTTACAGGGCATTAAACATTAAGAAATGTTATTTTAACTAGATTTTCATGTAGAATTATTTACATTTTTAGGTAAAATTAACAAGGTCTTCAGGTTTAATTTACAGTTTTACTATTTAATTTACAAGATGTCATGTAGATTTTACCTGCAACCTACTTTGACTAAACACGACAATTAAATCAGATATCGTGCCAAGCAGTTAACCTGATCTAGTAAAATAAATCAGAAATTGGTTATTTATACCTGCTTTTTTTCTTAGTGCAAGAATCACCCATGTATACTCGTATTGTATTTTTCCTTTGTATATTGAATGACTTTTTAAACAACACAAAAATAAAATTAATTGGCAGTTGAAAATTACTATCTTCCGAAGCAAACATTAAGAAGAATTAATTTATACTAAGTTTTCATCTGCATTTGATAATCAAAGCTTTGCCCTATTGTCGCAAGTAAACCGCAATATTAACTAATTTTGCTAGTATTGAAAACAAGGCAAATAAACAAAACAGAGAAATGGAATTTTAAAACCAAAAATTTCGCATTCGAAAGAAATTCAGAACATGAATGCTTTGCTTATAATACAAAATCACTTAAAAACAAAAAAACAAACTTAACGAAGTTCCACTCAAAAGTAAAGTAGTATGAACTACAGTGTCCTGCTTAAAGTTTGTTTTACTATATATTTACTCCAAGTTAAATGGATAACAACTTAAACAAAATTGTCCTATTTCAGATTCAACTTGAATATGCTGTTATATATGTTTAGAAAAAAAAAACAACCTCTTAAGCTTCTCAAACAAAACACAAAAAGGAAATACAAAATAAAGAAGGAATTAAGTCCACTAAACCCGAAAAGAAAGAATAAAGTTTCTCTCTTTAAACAAACGAATTTCTCGGTAAATATTTGTAAAAATCGGACCTTTGGCACAAGCCTTCACATTCACATTCACATTCCTGAGATCCTCGAAGAACCGAACAATAAAATTGTAAATTTGCCCTCAATTCCTTTGCTGAAAAGTTTCATTTTTCCTATTCTAGTTTGGTATGCTATTGTTTCCGCGCGCCCTTCGATGCCGCCGTTTCCTGTCCCTAATATTCTGTCTGTTTATTTTGTTTTTCCTTATTATTATATGCATACATGCATGCATATTGCATATCCCTTTTATATATTTGTGAATTTGAAAAAGAATATTTTCTTGTGGAGAAAGTTATAAACAAAAAAAAAGTCCTCCTCGGTTGTTACCTACATAGGGACAGAGATATGCACCTTTATCCGCTTGTTGTTTATAATATTATATGGCAGTCGCCTTATACCTACTTTCGAACGTTTTATCTCAAACCCTTGGAGCTGCGTGCTGCCCGTTTTAGCTCCCAAAGCTTTATGGATATTTCACAAAAAAAAAATATGAAAAAAATCCTAGAATCGATTTGATCTTCTTCCAAAGCAAACATTCGATGCTGCGATAATATAATTTTCTTTTATGATATTTGACAGAATTTTAAGTGAATAGTTAGGTCTTTTCTCTTCATGTTGGCAGTGGCAGTGGCACTGGCAGACATGGGAAGCAACATTTCCATACTCATTCCTTAAAGCCGCCTGTCACGACCAACAAACAGTGTGAGAGCACATACGTATACATTCGAGCCGAAAGTAGCATGCTTCCTCCATGTTCTGTTCTGAGCAAACACCTAAAAAGCTAAATCCTTATTGAAATAGAAAATTGAGAACATCCGTGACGCCAATATGCCGGAGGACTGCGCCAATACCCAACCCACAGTCCACTCTGATGGAACTGAGGACGAGGTCTACCTACATTGTTTAGATGCGTCCGGATGGGATGGTTCTATTAGCGTGGGCTCTATGTTGGAGGAGCGAACATAACCATCACAAAAGGTAAGAGTCCTTGTTTGACTATATGTAGAAGTCGAACAAAAAAAAAAAAATCCGATTCAGCCTCTCGTTCATATTACAGAAGCTTTTTTGAGGAATATTTTTGTTTGTTCAGAGTCGTTTGTCGGTTTTATTCTTCCACAATGAAGTTTTAGGCTGATGCGGGAAGATAATCTGAAAACCACTTAGGTCATTTTTAATTCTTTTACTTTTTTCCTCTTGTCCATTGTTGTTGTTGAAGTCCTTTTGAGTGGACAAACGCGCTGATAAATGGATTTCAAGTTTCGTGTTTGCACACCTCATAGACCAAACGACTCAGTTATAATTGAGTTTTTTTTTTTTTGAGAACCATCAGTACCAGGAGAAGCAAAAGAAGAATTTGTTTGGAAAAGTAGTTGTTTGTTATTTATTTTCATTTGAATTTAGGTTTTGGGTCGAAAGTTACGCATAGGTGCTTTTAAAGAGCTGGCTTCGATCCAAATTACTTCATACCTACTGGAAATTTGTGTAGTCTTTATGCCAAATTCACTAAAAGCATTTAAACGTAAATCTTAGCATTTTGCCTTTTGCTTACATGGAAGAAGTTTTAACAATCTATATATGCTCTGAAGTCAAGAGAGTGTGGAACATATAGAACACATGCTGTTATCCTTGACCAACAGATGTATGAAGATATTTACTGCAGAACAAAACTGAGTGAGTGTTGAATTTAAGAAGTAGCTCATTTCTAACACAACTTTCGTTTTAAATGTAAACTCCAAAAGTAGTCAAAGTTTCGAAAATTTTAAACCAATCATATACCGTATTCAATAAATTAAAGAAAATGCAGATAACTTAAATATGTACTTTTGCTTCAGTTAAGATGTAACTAATTTTATCTTATCATCTTATTGGTGTGTAACATCTTAGCAATCGTTAAGTATGGCAACTTTTATTGGGAGTAATTTCGATAAAACTGATAAAAAAGTGCTACAACAAATCGAGCTTCGGTAAAGTGGTTGGAAGTGGGTTGACGGAATATTTATTTTATTATTTATTTTACATAATAAAGGGTGATCACTATAAGGAGCACCAAAAAGCTTAAGCGAGTAGGTTAGATTAAGAAAAGACAAAAATCTTATATAAGGGGGTCTATTTCCCCCCTTTTAGCCGTGAGGGCTAATTTTCTAGGAAATTGACTTAAAACAGAAAGAAATTATTAAAAAACAACAGTAAAATTAACAATGCTGTGCTATACCTTTTAAAAAAGCTAAAAATCTCTCCTTAAATATGCCTTTCAAATGGAGTTGAGGTAGTGAATAGTTTTAAAAAAAATAATTTTCAAACTCGAAATTAAAAAAAAAATTGTTGTTTTCGAAATTGAATGCTTTTATTAATTTTTTAATAAAAAGAGAGAACAAGATGTTAAAATGTATCTTTGTTTTTAAATAATGAATACAAAAATGTAATTTTTATTTCATAATCTAAAGTCTTAAAACTAATTTTTTCACAACTTGATTTAAAATGCAAAATGAAGAAAAGAATTCTGGATTTCCAAAAACGTATAGCATATAATGGCATTGTTAGTTTTATCGTTGTTTTCAAATAATTTTTTTCTGTTTTAAGTCAATTTCTTAAAAAATTGCCCCGCCTACCTAATAGGCGGCGGGAAATGAACCTACTCCAATACGATTTATTTTTGTGTCCTTGCCCAACCGATTCGCTCTAGCTTTTTGGTGGATCTTATTCCGATCACCCTGTTTATACTCGTATTGTTACTTTTTTTCTATCATGATAGATTTTTATCACAATATTTGCTTCTATCGCGATAGTTCTTTCTGTCACGATAGATTTTTCAACCATCATAGTTTTGTCCATCATAATAGTTTTTTTTATCAAGACAATTTTTTTTGTATAATATTTTTTTTTATCACGATGGTTTCTTCTTTCATGATAGTTTTTATTCTATCATGAAAGTTTTTTTCTATCATTATAGTTTTTTCTGTTTCGATAGTTTTTCCTATCATGATAGTTTTCTATCACCATAGTTTCTTCTATCATGATAATTATTACTATCATGATAGATTTTTCTATCACGATGGTAGTTTTTTTCTATCATCATATTTTTTTGCCATAGGTCCTTCCCTCAAAAAGGTACCAGATGACGGGTGCAGTTTTGTAGATATTGGAAATGTAGCCAAGACATAGGGTTGCCAAGCAATTAAGCTCAATTTTTTTTTTCAATTATCTAGCCTCTAGCCCAGCTTAGATGGTAAGCCATGAAAATATAAAAAAATAACATATTGCTAAAGAAAATTTTATTTGAAAAATATAAACATGAGATTTAGAATGAGGGTAAACAAATATAAAGTCCAAATCTGTTTTCCAAACAGAATATTTTTTGTAATCCGTAGATTTCTTAAATACAAGAAAATCATTATATGAGTAAACAAAATTTAAAAATCTGGAAGTCGAGATATGAACATTTGAAAGATTTTCAAAACATGTTTCAAAAATAATCCTAACTTAATATATAAGATTATAAATTTAAAAAACAACTTTATTTATTATCGTTATGTATGAAACAAAAATAAATTAATAAATTGGAAAGCAAATCAATCAATTTCAATATTTAGTTTGAGTGATCTGAATCTCGACCTGAAACGTTGTAATATTATTTTATTATAAAGAAGCCCTTACGCAAAAATGTTGATTAAAATTGGTGGAGTCGTTAAAGAGAAGCATTATCATTATCTTGCTGGAGACCATAGATTTACTAAAAATTTCGTAAAAAATTAAAAACCAAACATATTTAGGTCTCTTATGATTTTGAAAAAATTAAGAATTATACAGGGTGTCCACCGGGAAGATATATCGGGTTTTTCAATAAGAGCGCTACAAAAGTTTTTTTTTAAATAAAACAAAAACGGTTTTGGATATCAATTAAATTATTTATTCCTGTGAAAGTACGTTCGATGCCATTATGTATGGAACTCGATTTCTTTTGCATGGCCACCACGGGCACGCTTGCAGAAGTCCAGACGCTGAACCCAAATTTCGACGGTTTTCAAGCATAAATCGGCCGATACTGCTGCAATTTCACGTTCGATATTCGTACGAAGTTCATCAATCGTCGCTGGCTTGTTGGCATAGACCATAGACTTGACGTAGCCCCACAGGAAATAGTCTAATGGCGTCAAATCGCACGACCGAGGCGGCCAAGCGACTGGACCATTTTGTGAGATAACACGTTCTCCAAACTTAGTTTCCAATAAATTGATTGTGACATTCGCTGTGTGGCTTATGGCGCCGTCCTGTTAGAACCACATGTCATCCAAGTCCATATCATCCAATTGGGGCCAAAAATATTCAGTTGTTATTGAACGGTAGCGATCCAGATTCACAGTAACGTGCCGATCTTGATCATCACGGAAATGGTACGGCCCAATAACGCCGCCGGCCCATAAACCACACCATACCGTGATTTTTTCGGGATGCAATGATGACTCATGGAGTACGTGTGGATTGCTGCCTGACCAATGCCGCATATTTTGTTTATTGACGAAGCCATTCAGCCAGAAATGAGCCTCATCGCTGAAGATGATTTTTGGATGCAAACCGGATCATTTTCAAGTTGTTGCTCAGCCCAATTCACGAACATACGACGCTTCTGATGGTCCAGCGTCAATTTAATCTTGTAAGGATGTAGGCCAAGATCTTTTTGCAAAATTCGCCACAACGACGTCACAGAGATGCCCAACGCTTGAGAACGATGTGTGAGAGACACATTTGGTCTTTCTGCAACTGAAGCCTCAGCGGCAGCAATATTCTCGACACTACGGGCACTTCTTTGTCTCACTGGCACGGGAACATTTTGTACTGTGCCTGTGGATTCAAATGTTTCCACTAGACGCTCAATTGTTGATCTAATAGGACGATTATGACGACCATAAATTGGACGTAGCGCTCTTAACGTTGAGGCCATTGACTCCGAATTTCGGTAGTAAATTTTAATAATTTCGACTCGTTGTTGGCTCGTTTATCTTTCCATCATAAGATGGCAAACCTTACTGAAGAGAAATGTCAAAAGAGCGGCAAGGAATATGGCGTCGTTTGCTGTCCCTGTCGCTCTCCTTTTGTAGCGTCCCTGTTGAAAAACCCTTTACTACTTTGTTTGTTTATAATTTTTGATTAAATGAAAGAGAATGGATCTTATATTGATAAATGTTTTATTTATTGTCGGCAATTATATATGGAATACAATATCAGGTAAATGTCCGCCTCTGTCTCACAAATGCGAGTCCTTTTGAGCACATTTTTCATTACATTCTCACATATTTCTCGCTTTATTTCATTAATTTTACACGAATATTTTGTTTGAGTTGCTCAGGCGTTTCTGGTTTGTTTGCATAAACCTTGCGTTTTAGATATCCCCACAAAAAGAAGTCCGGAGCAGTCAAATCAGGCGACCGTGGAGTCCAATCAACATAACCATTTCTTGAAATAACTTGTTGTTGAAAGATGTTCCATTATAATCATGGCTGTATGCGATGTGGCACCGTCTTGTTGATACCACATCTAGCCCAAACCATGCAGTTGTGGCGTAAAAAAGTTTTCAAAGTTATCCTTTGAAGACCATGCTCCTGAGCATATCCTTTGAAGACCATGCTCCTGAGCATGGCGTGGCGTCGAATTGAGGTTGATGGATTGTTTTGAACACTTACTTGAGCACCAGTAATGTTTTCAGCCGATGTTGCAGTATGTTGTGGTCCATGCTTTGGCCTATCACCTACAGACCCTCTTTCTTCGAAATCATTCACTACACGATAAATAGTGCTATTTGTTGGCACGCTGTTTCAACCAAAAATTTCACGTAACTTTCTCATCGTCACAGTAATCGATGATTGATTTTGATAAAATTATCGAGTTATCGAATATTTTTCCACAATGTTTTGCCTCGAGTTTACTTCACGACTGCTAAATATGAACTGTCTAGACTAATGTTTACCAAAATAGCGGCAAAACAAGGAAGTATACCTTCCCGGCGGACACCCTGAATTACAGTTTTTTTGGATTCTGAATATTTTAAATGGAATATTTTTTAAAAAATTTTATTGCTCTTTAGCACTGTTTAAAATTGTCATTCGTGAAATGTTTATTTTCCTCAATGACTGTTCAAAATTAAAAGTGCATCTAGATTATTGCTTTTCCCTTTCATAAGGACGTTTGTTTCTAAAAACTAGCACACAATATTAAAAAAAATAAATACTTAGTTAATTTTCATTTTTAATTGCACTTTCTAAGTGTTGATTGCCTCTAGATAATTTAATTGCCAGTTTTAATTACGTTACGCTAATCAAAATTATTTCTTTTCGCTTTTTCTTCTATGCTCGTAGATCGTAGCTTGTCAACTATAATTGAAACAATCAATTAATTTTTTTCCCAATCGCTACTTTTTCTTCCAGACAAGAAAAATCTCTGCCTGTTATTTTCTCCCTTTGAAATTGATCGATTTTCATTTTTTTTTTTTCTTAAATTCATTTTATTATCTGATTGACACCCTTGAGTGAATAATTTCGCAATATAACACAAGAAGACGACTCTATGATGCACATCATCGCATCATCGTCTCACCAAACATCTATAGCCTTCCAATAGGAATTCAGACCAAATTTTCATTAATCCTTTTGTCAAAATGTTCTTCTTCCATCAGGGATTTTTGATATACGTCCATATATAATATCTCTATGTAGAATCTATAGATTGATGACAGAGATTATCGAAGCAAGAAGCAAGAGGGGTTCTTTGGTTGGCCATCATCATAGGCCACCCTTGACGAAATTCCTTTTGCCATTTGATCACTGTCTCTTATTTTGATGAAAGAGTTTCATTAGCATTTTATTGCATTTTCTTTATCTCTGGCTGTGATGTGCCTGAAGAAGATGCCTCTTATAGACTTTCTGTCAATTCTATTTCGAATTCGGATCCTAAGTTTCAAAAGCTGGCATAATTTAGGTTTTTCTTTTGCATCAAATGCAGTTACTGCTTGTCAAAGTAAAAAAGGCTTTGACTTCATTTCGAATTCTATAGAAGACCATAGAATTTCGATTTTATGCAATTTCAATCAAATGCGAAAATGCTATGCGGTAGCAGAGACCATAATAGCCTTTGTTATTACTTTTGTGTCCTTATATAGAAATAAATAGAAGTATAAATATAGCGGAAGTTTGGGGGTTTCTGTAGGTGTAGCATATATTATTCCATTCAAACCTGTATGCGTATATTTTGAAAACACATAATATTCTGCAGAATTTATAATAACTAATTGCATTGTCTTGGGAGCTTTCCTTCGAGGGCAGACAGCGAAACATTAACTTCATATTTCTATGCATGGAATTCAGAACAGGGGATTAGTTCCCTCTGACATTTTGATTCAACTTTGCAGTGTCGCTTAGCATATGTGTTAAATAAATTAAGTACCTCCTCCTCTCCGGTCCTTAACAACCATCTAACAAACCAAACGACAGAATGAGGAACATCCAACATGAATATGATACGATACTCCAAACTAAAAGTTCCATTAATTAAAGTAGCTTAGAAGCATATGCTTATTTCAAAGGAATAGATAACTAACTTTAGATACTCTAGACTCGGGTGAGGTAGATATGGAAACAAGCTGGCAAGGTATAAGCTCCCATTGAACACCCCCCCCCCCCACCTATAATTCACTGTATCTGGTATATCATGATAGAGAGGGATGGCAGATTCGCAAAACAAATGTTGTAAGCTGCAGATTATTGTTATCCTAAATAATTAGGTGAGCAATTTAAATTTTAAATTAGTTTGCGTCGGTTAAAAACACCAAAATGAATAGGGCTGTTGATGCGATGATGTGAAAGCCAACCGAGAATATATAGAAATTTCGAAAGGATATACCTGAAAGTTTTAGTTGTTGAGGTGAAGATATTTGTAGAATGTGCTATAAGGGGGAGAGTTTCAATTGGCTTATCTTCTCTAATAAACAATGTGGTATGAAAACAATCCCTTAACTTCTACAATTAATATACATCTGGTTGACATTTGAGTTCACTTTTGTCACTCTCTTGGAGATTCACAGATGAAATGGGATCATATTGAAGAAACATCTAAACAAACAATGAACAAAAGTATAGGTAAGTAAAGACTGAAATTTGGTCATCGCTTTTCAATTCAGCTTGACCAAATAATTTCTCATAAAAAACACACATGCGATGAGTAGTTGAAATTTGGGAAATAAAAGTGAAATTTTTGTCTTCTCCATTACATTACAAGGTCAGTATTAGTTTCAGTTATTGGTCAGCCATAGATTTCTTTTTTTGAAATTTTATCTTTATGCCAAAAATTATTCCTGACCTTGAGGAATCTATAACTCACCAATTACTAAAAATAACTGATCTTTTATAACCGAAAATAATTGACCTTTTATCATGATCATGAGCAAAAAATCATGGACTAACAGCTAGGCGTGATTTCTTTTCCTATGTCTTGCTTCGGTAATACAATGACATTCGCACGTGGCTTTTGACATTAAAGCTTACTACGCAGGTCAAGACAAAATTTATCTCCCACATAAAATTTTTCCCAGGACAAATTTTATCTCGGATTTTTTTCCAATCAGTACGCAGCTCTAGCTCAAAATTTGACGTTTGTATCCGCTGTACATAAAAAGGCAGTAAGTCTCCACCACATTTTGCGCGGAAAAAGAATGCTCGAAGCATTATTTTTGTGGACAAATTGTGACGTTTTATGTTTATTTCAATTTTTATAAACTTAAATCTTCTTCCAGTTTTAAACTTTCCATTATTAAGAAGTTTTGAGCACGCACGACTGAAATGAAATATAAAATGCGTAAAGAAAATGATGACATCAGAATTGAGAATAAAATATAAACAGCTGTTTTAAATCAGTCAGTGGCGTAGCTAATAGGAAAGGGTACAGAAGGGCCACATACAGATTCGGAAAAAATTTCTTCTACTCAAAATTTAAACTTATTTCCAAACCGAGTTGGAATCAGCAAACTTGTCTGGCAAAAATAAAGTGGATTTCTGGAGCATTAGAAAACTCTGAACATTTCTGATTTTGGTAGAATTTTTTTATCCATCGACATCACATCCATCCTTCAATTAAATTTAATAATTGATTGCCTTACAGAAAGAGAAAGATCAATTTGACAGACAAATTTTATTTTGATCCAAATGTCTACCAATTACCCAAAAATCACTTTTTTCCTGAGAAAAAAACTTAAAAAATGTCTGAATTTTTAGTGGTTTTTGAAATCAAAGACATCGTAGCCATTCTTTAATGGAATTTGACAGCTAATAGATTGAAAGATGAGGGACAAACTATATTTTGATGAAAAAAGTTCGTTTCGAAATGTAAAAACCAATTGCCCTTAAATCGCCTTCTTTAAAAAAATAATCAAAATAAAAATTTCCGATTTTTTAGAGGTATTTTCAGCCATCCACAATATATTTTTCCCCAACAAACGCAGGCGCTCAATTTGTTTTGCTCTGCAAATGCTTTGAAAGAATTGGACTTCTGTATATAAAATTTTCAAATTTGTGAATTGAAGGAAATCTTATAATTTTTTTAATTTCTAGCTACGCTACTGTTCTCTTGACTCTGTTGACTTTTTTTTATCTCTTCAACTTCAGAATTTGTCTTGAGAAAAAAAAAATGTAGAGATAAAATTTGTCTTTGCTCAATCTGCGTACTAGGCTTAAATGTTTTTCCGTCATCTCGCTTTCGTCTCGATGTTCATAGTTTCGCCAAAGTTCTTTTTTTCAAAATTATTTAGGTTTTCAAAAAGGTTAAAATATCCTTTAAGGCCTAATACGCAAATCGAGCAAAGACAAATTTTATCTCTACATTTTTTTTCTCAAAACAAATTCTGATGGTGTAGAGATAAATCAAAAGTCAAATGAGAACAGTAGCGTAGCTAGAAATTTTAAAAATTATAAGATTTCCTTTGATTACCCTGAAAATTTTTTATATAAATCAGATTCTTTCAAATCACAAGCAGAACAAGAAAAATAAAGCACCTGCACTTTTTGGTGAACAATATTATGTGGATGGATTAAAATTCCTCTAAAATGTCTGAAATTTTCATTTTTATTATTTCTCTAGAGAAGAAGATTTTAGGTCAATTGGTTGACATTTGGAGCAAAATAAACTTTTTTCGTAAAAATATAGTTTGTCTTCCATTTTTTAAGCTATCAACTGCGAATTAAACTGACAGATGGCTCCGATGTGGATTGATTAAATATACCTCCAAAAATTACGAATTTTTTGAATTTTCTTACTTCACTGCAAAAAAGTGATTTCACAGCAATTTGTTGACATTTGGATTAAAATGAACTTTTTCCTTCAAAATATAGTTTGTCCCCCATCTGTCAAGCCATTAATTGTCAGATTCCATTAAGGAATGGCTACGATGGTTTAAATACAAAAAAAAGTTTTTTACTTCTTCGGCAGAAAGTGATTTTTAGGCGATTGGTAGACATTGGGATCAAAATAAACTTTTTAAGTCAAATAGTTTTTTCCACATCTGTGAAGTTATCAATTATAAAATTTTATTGAAGGATGAAGGATGTGACGTCGATGAATTAAAAAACCTTTCGAAAATCAAGAACCTTCCGAGCTTTCTACTGCTCCAGAAATCCACTAGATTTTTGCCACATCAGTTTTCTGATCCCAACTCGGTTTGGAAATAAGTTTAAATTTTGAGTGGAAGAAAGTATTTTCCGATTCTGTATGTTGCCCTTTTGTACCCTTTCCTATTAGGTACGCCACTGACTGATTTAAAACAGCTGTTCTTTATATTCTCTTTTCAATTCTGATGTCATCATTTTCTTTACGCATTTTATATTTTATTTCAGTCATGCGTCCTTAAAACTTCTTAATAATGGAAAGCATGAAACGGGGAGATGATTTTAGTCCATAAAAAGCGAAGTAAACATAAAATGTCACAATTTTTCCGGAAAAATAATGTTTCGAGCATTCTTTTCCCGCGCAAAATGTAGTGGAGACTTACTTTTGCCTTTTCATATACAGTGGCTACGAACGTCAAATTTTGCGCTGTAGCTGCGTACTGATTGGAGAAAAATCCGAGATAAAAAATTTCCTGGTAAAAAATTTATATGGTAGAAAAATTTTGTCTCAATCTGCGTACTAGGCTAAAAACGTTAGTTTCATTCAAGATTAGTAGCTACATCTTTCAAACTGCTGACAACGGTGCCTGGCTGGCCTTAAACTAAATTTTGACATTGACATTTGACACCTGCCTTCGTGTGAACAAATGGAATGTCAATGGAGTTGTTTGATGGGTACAGAGGACCCAAATGAGACCTCGAGAAGCTGGCCACCAAAGGAACTGTCGTTCATCGAAGCTGTTGACTATCCTTTTACAGATCCCTTTAAGCAAATTTTTCAAATAAGACCATAACGAGATGAAATTTTAACCATTAACGAGAAATCCTAATGTTAATGCAAATAGCCAGACCTTGACGAGATGAACAAATGAGAAAGCCAGTTAGAAATTGCCACGGTGAAATTATTATGCTATTACATATATACGACAAAAACAAAAGTGGAGGGCAAAATGACTCCAAAAAATCGGCAAGATGACGATTTTATTGTAATGGCTGACTTTTTAATCAGCTGTCTTTTGTACATTGACAAAACACCTTCTTTGCAAAGTTTCAGTTGTCTGAGATACGACCTTAAGGTTTAAGGGGGCAGCAATGATTTAAAAAGTAATTGAAATATATCAACTATAATCTTCCAATTTCTTAATCATATCAAAAAAGAAATATAATCTTCTGTGGTGTCTTTTCACTTCAAAAGAGCATTTTATATCCAAAGTAACATTTGAATCAGCTGAATCCTTTTGTTTATTTATAAATAACCTATTCGAAAAGGATCAAATTTGAATAGTAATCCTTAGAGTCACCTTCACCTTGGTAACAAAAATCATTATCGCTTAGGTCGAATATTGTTCGAAGATTTAATCATATAAATCTTTGTTTATACAATTGAAATGATTTTAAATATTTTTTAAATATTCTTGATTGAATGAAAGAGCACACTACACATAACTTGATTGATATTGTGTTTTTTCCTTCAACTCTTTTAGGTATATCCATAACCATAACCAGAGGAAATAGAAAAGTCAGTAGTAGTCCGAACAGGAAACTAAATTCCTTGTATGTACTTTTTGGGGGAGCTATTTTTTATGACTAAGCCTTACTCACCTCTTGTGAAATGAAAATTTTAAACCAGTTCAAAATATACACGTGAATTATCTTTATGAAAATGTTATTGTTTTTTCACGTGAAGTTTTCATACTCAGTTTGGAATTTTTAATTCTCATTTTGATTGGAAAAAACAATTTGATTTTTATGAAATTTATTCGACTGAATCTTGAAATATTTATTGAAGAATATCTATTTTCATTTCATATTTTGTTGTATTTTCGTGTCTTGTGGTATTTTTTTCATTTTCGATAGCAATACAAATAAATTAATTGACAAATGCCAGAATTTTCCACATCTCCTTATTTTTTCCTAGTGGTTGTATTTACATTGGGAAATGAAAATCATTTCGTGAAATATATATCAAACCGCTTCATATTTCATTCTCGAATTTGGGTATACTCACCTCTGGTTTTGAATTCCATCGCTGTGAATTAACTGGCATTTTTTGTATGGAAATTTCATTTTAACTCGAATTGGGAACTAGGCTCTAGAATTTATTTCTACAACTACATCTTACACTAATAAACTCTAGTGTTGTACCTGGGCGAAACGCATTTGGTCTAAAAGTCGCAAAAACTTTCAAATTTTAATTTTATATTTTTTATACACCACGGTATTTTCTAGCAGGCAAACGAATTACCGGTCAACTGTTACTATATTTTCGCAGGAGAACAATAAACTAAGCATAACTGACATTCATTTGCCAAAAAGTTGCGCTAAATATTTGCATTTGCTTATGCATAGAACAATTTCCTTGCAAACTGTTATCTAGAGACGGATTATATAAAATTCATTAACAACACGGCAATATTTTTCTTTTGTTCCAATTCTTATTCTCGCCAATAACCTTTTCTTACTCAAAGAACTGTACACTGATGAAATTTGTTTGCGAAAAATTATATCTCCGCGAAATAATTGTTTCACCACGGTCTTGTTGGCATCTCCAATTTTTGCATCGTGTTTAATATTTTGAACATGAAAAAAGTTGTCTTGGGATGCATAGAGTGAGTTGTGGAATAACAGTTGATATCTTAGATAAAAGTTGCAAATGCACATTCTGTTAAAATTTCATTACTAACCACACTTTTCTTGTCAAAAAGTGGGACTTCCATTTTTGTTTGGCAATTTTTAATTGCGATAAAGGTACTTTAGGACAAATTTTGGACTCGTGCAAACAAAAATTTTGAGATAACAATAAAACATGACTTTACGATGATAGAGAAAGCCAAAACAGTGGCAAAATTCTGTCTGTCAGTCTGTTCGGCTACAGCCTAAACAGCTGGATAGATTTTCTAAAACACTTTGTACATAGTGGTTTTTGGTAATTTTGCCCACACACTTTATTAATTTTTTAAAGAACTTAAAATAGCCGTACCTACCACACAATTTTCTTTTACCATTTTTACAAAATCTTATTTCTCTCAAAAACGTCTTCATGACTTTAAAAAAAAAAATCAAAAAACTTCTGTAGTAAATGCCACTTTTGGCTGCGAAACCATTTTTCAGAAAATGGTTACCTACCAAAGAACCAAATTTTTATTTTTAATTTTCTTCAAAGTGTCATTTGATTTCAATAATATTTTATATAGAAGCTTCTAAGCAATGCAAATAGTTGTTTTTTACTTAAATTTTCAAAAAAAATATTGTTTTGGATTTTAAAAAAACGTTCAAATTTTTTTGAAATCAGATATTATGAAAAGTCGATTTTTATAAAACTAGGTAGCTACTTAAATGTTTTTTATACTCTGTTAAATATTTAAGAAAAAATGTACTTTTATAAAAAAATAATGGTCCTTTCCCTACAAATGTTAAATAACCGTAAGGGAAAATATTTTTTTTTTTAAATTGATTTTTATAAAACTTTTTCCGTATGCTACCAAAAAATATAAAAATTTACGAAAAGCGACTATATTATTAGTACTTCTCATAGAAGGATTTTTTAAATTTTGAATTTTCTCATTATTAGCTGAACAGATCTAGATTATTTTATATTATTTTATTTTTATTATATATTTATATAGAAATTTTAAACAAAATTCAAAAATATTCATATCAAAATTTTCAAAAAAAAAAATATTTCAAAAAAGTTTCAATTTCATTTTTGGAAATTCAATATCTCAGAAAAGGGTTGACAATTTTTTTTTTGAAATTTTACTTTTATAAGCACATTTTTCTTAAAAATATTTTAAGAATTTGACATAAAAAATATTTTTTAAGAAAACCTATTTCAAATTTTTTTCTTTCAATCATATTGAATTAAGAATTAAGATGACAAAATAACGTCAAAATAATATTCATCTCAAACTCTCAAAGAAGTTATTTTAGCTATTTTAAATATCGTATTTCATGATTTAAAAAAAATGTCTCTCATAATTTTCCCTCAGCTTCTTGCACATAAGAGCAAGTACGTGCGAGCCAGTCGGGCATTTTATTTATGTAAGGTACTTAGAACCAAATACCAAATGCACCTTTGAAAATAGTTGCTTAAAAAATGAGTGTTACCCACCTTCAGTAAAAATTTCAATGTTGCCACTTTTCGGGAATATACTTTTTTTAATGTCAAATAGTTCCACTCTTTTTTGAAAATTTTTAATATTTTGAACATAAAAAAGTTGCAGAAACGCCTCCAGACACGTGTTAAGAAAATATTGCTTGATATTTTCAAAGATAAGGTCTGGAGTAAACGCCCTTCAGGTGAAATATCGGTGGTTGCACTTGTATAGAACATCTTTTTTTAATGTCAAAAGGTAGGATCTCCACTTTGTTGGTAATTTTTTATATCTTGTACATAAAACAAGTTGGGAAATACCTCCAGATGTCAAACACGTATAAGGTAAATAACTATTGACGTCCTTGAAGATAAGTGGTCTGCAGGCACATTTTCGGGTAAGATGTCAATGTTGCAAATGTTGTTGCTGTCAAAGGGTGGTATCTTAAATTTTTTGATAATGTTTAAAATTTTGAATATTAAAAACTTGTAACTTAATTTTCCAATACACAATTGGCATTTGGCATTTGAAAGCTTTTCTGCAACTACCCTTTGACATAAGCAATGTCTGTTCCTGAAAAGTGGCAATAGTGATATTTTATCCAAATTTGCGTTTACCTTACATATATTTTTTTAAACACTAACCATTAGTTTTACTAGTTCACATCTGCCTTATTGAGGTGTTTCCGCAACTTTTTTCATATTTAAAACATTAAAGACTATCAAAAAAGTGAAGGTGTGAACCTTTGACATAAAAATAAAGTAGGTGGTAACTCTGAATTTTTACCCGCGTCTACTCAATGCGTATAGTTTAAAGTTTGAAGATGCGCCTACTTAATACGTATCTTTTAAGGACATCACCTGTTATTATTTTGCAATGGAAAATTTCCAAGTAATTTACATTCTTTTTAATTTTACCATTTGGCCCAGGTTGGGCGCCATTTTTGAAAACTAGGTGGAAGCAACATTCTTCAGCATGTAGAAAATAAATTTCAAATTTAAAAAATTAGGTTCTCCTCTACAAAAAGGCCTAGGTTATTCGGTTTGCTTGCCAGAGACTGAAACTTTTTAATCAAAAGACACCTTTTTGTATTCCCAGTTGATTGTCTAGCAGTTCTTATTTCATTTGTCTTGAGCGACTTCCTTTTACGCAAAACTAAGCGCTTGTAGAATTTTTATTGCCAAAGTTGATTTAAGTAGTCTTACAAATTAAGAAAAAAAACTTCCAGACTCGGTCCTAATACAACAAGTTTCAAGCAACCCCAATCAAACGCCATGCAGTGTATATTCCTATCCAAACCAATTTTTAGAGATGGTAATAATTGAAATAAAAAGTTAAAAAAAAAAAACATAAAATAAAATATTCTACCTCCTTGAAAGGACTTCAACATCATTTAGCTACCGCCACGCTGCACCGCACCGCCTCGCGTATACTGCTGTCACCATCCGACTTACAAGAGTTACAAGGCATCAATCTAGCAAAAATGTCTAAAGTCGCCGCAGTCAAAAAACTTTCCAACACAAATTGCATTTTCTCTGATTTCATGTTAGTTGCATACATTCATTCATATGCATGTGTTTTTGATTTTTTATTTTATTTTCGTTTTTTTTTTCATTAAACTAGAAATTGCAATTTGAAAACTTATTTCCATTTCCATCCTACAACCCCCGGATAGTTTCATATGTTAGTCGTGTAGTATATGCTAGTGTGGTACCTGTGCCTGCCTTGCCTCATCCGCACCCGCACGCCAGGACTAGAGTGTAACGTGGTAGCTGCCATGTCATCACATATAGAGAACACAGAGGGAACAAACTTGTGGCATTTTCATGTAGGTTAGGTACGTTAACAGTATGAATCCGTGTGTCCTGCTGCATGCCTTTGTACTCATAGTTCCGTTCTAGTGTAACGAAAAGTGACACAAAAAAGAATTCAATTTGTATTGTGCTCCGCTAACAAAATGCAAATTCCCGCAGAGCATCGGCAATCAGAGCAGGAGCAGCAGATACAGGTGCGAATGCAAATGTAATTTAAATAATATTTCAAAAGAAATCTTCAGAGCCAACTGATTTATGTATTATGTATGAGTCAAAGGACGATTCGATGTCAAACTTAGCTTTGACTACAGGTTAAGTCAATAAATCAATATTCACACCTTATAGTTGAATTTTAAGAGACCTGCCATGGGATTTGGGGCATATCTGTGTATGTTTTTCAATGAGGCTTTTAAGTGGTCTGTTTTCATTATAAAGTCCGTATACTAGCTATCACTTTCTTCAAATTTTGACTACTTTCAACAATTTTTGAAAAATAAAAACAAACTATCTTATTTGTGTTTGATTTTTTTTTTTGAATGAATGAAGTTAAAAACATTCTATTCAGTATCAAATACTAAAAGAAGGCCATCAGCCAAAGCTTTGGGGCTTGGAGGAGAGTCAGCCTTTGGCTATAACTTATTTACGAGCTTAGATTCATTTCATTATAATTTAGTTGAATGGGGCAGAGGGAAAATCAAAAAATTTGTAACACAAACAATTCACTTTTTTTGTTATTTTTTTATCTTTTCTATTTGTTATTCTGCCTGCAGTGTTAAAATTTCATAAGCTAAATAAATGAAGCCTTAACATTTTTACAAAACATTTTTAACAAAAAATAAAATTTGTTAGTTCTGAATTCTGATTAAAAAAATAAAGAAGGCCATTTACTGTAGACATCAGATAGATATACCTTTCAGTGATACAGCTAAAAGCAATTAACCTAGATCATTTTTTAATTACATATATACACTGCACATTTATATGTATTCTACTCTCTCTACACACACTCCTCGACTATCCATAGTTTTGTAATATTTTGCTTGAGCTGGAAATAAAACCTTTAAAGTATATACATAATAAAAATAATAAATGAAGGGATAAAAATAATGAAAATGTGATTCAATCTTTTTTAATTTAAATATTAAAACTTTTTTCGAAAGAAATTTTTTAATAAAAAAAAAAAAAAAAAAAAAAAAAAAAAAAAAAAAAAACAAAACCCTAATTGGTTACTAGCAGGTAGGTTCAACATAAATCCAATTAAACTTTAGGGTTGAGTTAAAGAAGTGTCTATCGGAAATTTGACTTAATACAATTTTCTTTATCTACACGATAGACCTTTCTGAAAAGGTGAACATGAACCAGTGTGGGGATCAAAGGACTTCTATCGATACCTCGCATTTTTATAATTAACAATAATTTAATTTTCTGGCACATCATCAGTCAAATAAATCTTAGAGTAGTATTAATATTGATAATGAAAGAAATTTAGTAAGAAATATGAGTACAATCAAACATGGTGCGAAAGAATCCTTAAAACTTTTTCGTTAACATCGGATGATTTTTGTGTATTAGCCCAGTCAACGAAGGAAAAATAAATGCAATAAATCATGGTCTCTGGGTTATTATTTGATATCGTAGGGGAACACCTATTAGATTTTCTAAAAAAAAATGCATTCATCTTTTGGGTAGGAGTACCTAAGGTTAAGAAAGACATGGGAAGTAGAAACTTAAAACATTTAAAAAACAATGTTATTGTCTTAAACAATCAATAAATTTTGATCAATTTCTCCAGAAAAAATGGAAATAGTAAGTAGTTATATATTGATTCATGGTCATTCCAGTGACGTCATGAGGGTAATTTGGGGTGCAAGGTAGGTAGGTGGTTTTTTTTTTATTTTTTTTTTTTGATACAGTGTTTATTGGCCAAAAGTTTATGAAGTAATTTAAGAATATGTTTTATGAAAAAAATCACATAAGAGGGGGGGGGGGGCTGAACTCCTTTTTATACAGGAGGGATAATTTCCCAAAACATTAACTTAATAGACAGGCAGCTATTTAAAAACAATGGAAATACTTATAATACTGTGCTTTACCTTTCTGAAAAGCTTAAAACAGATTCTTCTATTATAAAGATATAAAGTTAACAATTTTTGAAAAATTTGAAAACTCAAAGTTAATAGTAAAAATTTAAAAAAATTGTTAGACAATAACCTTATTTTTCAATTGTTTGAAGTTACTTCTCCCCATGTTTTTCTTAACCTTGCTCCTACCCAAAAGATGAATAAAATTTAATAATCTTTCTTTTTTTTTATTGTACACTTTTATGCTAATACGATTAGTTTTCAAAATATTTCCGAAAAACTCCTATCTCAAGCTCACGGTCCTGGCCTGGGGACTTTTAGTAAATAACACCTAGGAGTCTCCCCTTCGATTAAAAAATAACCCAAAGAGCATGATTTATTACATTTATTTGATAATTTTGGGTCTTCGTTGACTGGACTATGTTGCCAGATTGTAGCTTTGTATTTTATTTCACAAAACAGTTTGTATTGAGTTTAAGAGAATGCCATAAAAATTCTTGAAAAAAAAATATAAATTGATGGAAAATAAATTTTGAAAGCAGTTGCAGCTGTTTAAAAAAAGTTATTACTATGTGTAAAACTTTCAAAAACATTTTTAAGGAAAAAATATGTTCAAAAAATTAAAAAAATTAAATTTGTTTAAATCAGTTTTTGCTTTTATTTTATTATTTAATTAAAAGAATTTAAGTTTAAATTAAATTAACAGACAAAAATTAAATTTCAAACAAAACTATCGACAAGCTTTTGTAAATATAGTATTTGAATAAATGTTTTTTTATATTAGAACTTACAAAATGTATAAATTAGCTACACATTAAAATTTTCAAAAAAAATGTCATATTATTTATCCTTTTTAAAATGTTTTGATTAAAAAACATAAATTCAAATTAATTCATAATTAATAATTAATTAATAATTACAAAATCGAGTCCATAATTTTTTGTTATAGTTTTATTTTGTCTGTGAATTAAGTAAGTAACTTAAATTATAAAGCCATTTAGTTTCTTACTTGCGATATACATATTTAGGGAGGGTATTTACTATTAACACAAGTTTTGGATTCGTGAAAAAAAAAATTTCGAGATAAAAATCAAACATGACATTACGATGATAGAGAACACGAAAAAAAGGGGTCACAATTTTGTCTGTCTGTCGGTCTGTCTGCCCGTATATCAACCTACAGCCTAACCCACTGAAGTGGGGAAATTGGAATTTTTTTTAGCACCAAACATAACGGTTTTTGCCCTACAACCATAAATGCAAAACTTATTTACCTCAAAAACGGCTCTAACGATTTTGATAAAAAAAAATCAGTGTAGTTCTGTAAGCATGGTGTACTTTTTGATCAGAAAAAAACTCACAGAAAAAAGTTATTAACAGTACCTGCCATATAACATTTTTATTAATAACACTAACGGCTCAAATGTTTTCCGTCATAATTCTTATGCAAAATCTCTTTTAAAATTTTAATAATATTGCATATTAAAATTTTGAAAAAAATAAATTTTGGATTTTAAAAAAAAATATCAAAACTTTTTTTTTAGTACCTATTGGTTGATAATTTTTTTTTTGAAACTAGGTTTAAAAATGTATTTTAATACATATTCAACATTACCATACCAAAACTTTTTTCTAAAATTGTTATTAAAATTTGATATATAAAAAATTTAATTTTAAGAAAACCGCTCCAACGATTTTATTTTTTTTTTTTTTTGCATATATTCATATTTTTTTCAAGTGGTCAAAGAGCATACTTGTTTTTGAGCTCTAAGTTTTTTAACTGGTTGTCCATTCAATTAGAAGAACGATTTAAATGCTTTTTCTATATTTTAATATTGTTTTTAATAGTTACTTCCATATTTAAAAAGTTCTTAATTAAAAGCAACTTGAACATAAGAGTAAGTACGTGCGATCCAGTCGTGCATATTATTTTTAAGAATTTTTCAAAATTGCTATCAAGGTTACAAACTAAATTTTTGGGACGTTATTTGGATCACTTCAAAAAATGAAGCATGCCATTTGAAAGACCCCCTTAGTCATAAAAGGTCAATTATTTTCAGTAATTGGTCAACCATACATATTTTCTTAATGAATTTTTAATGAATTTAAAAAAAATCTGGGTCAGAGTGATTTCTGGCACGTTAGTTATGGAAAATTTGCAAAAAACTTATACTACCTGAAAGGCTCTAAGATTTATATAAATGGTCAGCTAGTTTCAGTAATTATGGTCAGCTATTTGTTCATTTTTAAGATTTCTTAAAGTTCTTTTTTTTTAAGGCAACGAACGCTTTTTGGCATAAGGATAAAAATTCATTCAAAAAATCTATGGCTGACCAATAAGTGAAACTAGCTGACCCTTTATATACACCTTGAGATTTTTCAAATGCTAAACAATTTTTGCAATGTTCCCATATTTAAGGCGTCAAAGGTCCAGAGCCAAGAAATGTAGTTTTAAAAATCGTAGAAGTCGTTTTCGAGAAAAATGATATTTTCTCCAATAGTTTTTTAACATTAGTTATTTTTGCATAAAAGTAAAATAATTTTTTTAAAACTTGTTAAGAGTATTAGAAAACTATTGTGTATTAAGTTTAGAAAAAAAAAATCGACTGGGTGTTCTGAACAAAATATTCAGTTAAAAAAAAAACGAATTGGAATTTTTGTCAATACATAAAAAAATACTTCTTTGAAAATTTACTTACATACTGCTACTGTCATACTGTTTTCAAACAAATAATGGTTCTTAAATAACAATTTGTTAGTCTTTACTTAAAGCAATTTATTCATTCTTCTTAGAGAAAAGTCCATTTTGAACAGACTTAAGATGTTGTAAAATTGCTAAAAAAGAATTAAATGGCCGGTACCGTTATTTTTGGTTAAGAAAAAATGAAAAGAAAACTTGTGGGGGATTGACCAAACAACGCTATCCTACAAAGTTTGAAGGAAATCAATTTAGCCGTTAAGGAAGACAAAATTGCAAATTTTACGGATACATCATCATTGAAAAATCTGGTTTGAAATCACAATTTGGTCAAGATTGTTATTACAATGATATAATGTATATGGCAAAAAAGTTAGTCTCACAATTTTGTTTGTCTCTCCGCTGCCTATCAATCTGCCTATCTGCTTGTATATCTTTCCACTGAGCTACACAGCCTTAACGGCTCAGAAGATTTTCTTTAAACTTGGTACGTACCAATTTTTGATCATTCCCAAAACCAAAAGAAAATGGTTGTCTACCATACAATTTTGTTTAGCAATTTTACATAATCTTTTCTTTTCTCAAAAATAGCTCCACAACTTTCCTTAAAAAAAAAAAATCAGTAAACTTATTTAGTAAAAGCAACCTTTTTTTATGGTATTTATGGTACACCCAAGGAAACTTTTTTTATTTTCGATTCTTTTCAAACCGCTATGACTGATTTCAATAATTTGTTTATCAGTTTAATTTGCAGAGGCTTCTAAAAAATGTATAAAATTAAAATTTAAAAAAAATAATTTCTAAAAAAAATGTTTCATTTTATTTTTGAAAACGACAAGCTTGATTTTTAAGATTTGAGTATATTTAAAAAGAAAAATTAAATTAAGAAATGTTTTTTTTTTTAAATGGTTCTTACGATTTTCATAAGACTATCTTGATATGCTTAAATTAGTGCTACCTCCTTCTAAATATTATAAAAATGTACGCTTGTTAGAAGCTATTTAAAGTTACTCCCTTGGTTTTTTTTTTTAATTTTTCGCTGTGTCTTCAGCATGGGTTTCAAAGATTTTTTTATATTCGAGTTCCAAATATGTAAGATATCGCAATTCAAAATTTTCATTAAAAAAGGTTTTTAGATTCAAAAAAATCCAAATTACGTATTTTTGAAAATTTGATATCTCGAAAACGGTTTTTTAAAAATTGTATGTCTATTACTTATTGTAAAATTATTTTTAAAATACATCTCCAAAGATTTTTGTTATTTTTTTGCGCCATAAAATCATATTTAATCAAGAATTAAGATACCTTGCGTTAATTTATTACTTGAATTATCAAAAGAGTTATTTTGCTAATTTAAATATCGTGTTTAATACTTTTCAACATTTTTTTCTCATAATTTCCATGTTTTATTTACAATTTTCCTAAACCTTCAGCATCTTAAACATTAGAGAGTACGCGCGACCCAGTCGTGCATTTAATTTTGTTTGGTTTGAGTAAGGTTTGAGATAGATTAGGGTTCAGCTTAGGTTTGGTTTGAGTTCGGTTTCAGTCTAGTTTGAGTTCGGTTTGGATTCGGTTTGAGTTCAGTTTTAGTTCAGTTTGAGTTCTATTTGAGTCCAGTTTGTGTTTGTTTTGAGCTCAGTTTGAGTCCAGTTTGAGTTCGGTTTGTTTGAGTTCGGCATTAGTTTTGTTTGAGTTCGTTTGAGTTGTGTGTGAGATCGTTTTGAGGAAATTGATAATTAAAATTTAGTTTGAAAAGATTGTCACTTTTGAAGAAAATTATTTAAATTATTTAAGCTCACTCAATAAATTGTCAAGTTTAACACAAATCTGCTAAGTTGAGTCTTTTTTAATTCTAATAAATAAATTATCAAACCTCTAGTTAGTTAAACAAAAATCTATCAAGTTTTATGATAAGTTGATGAATGGAGCAATTTAGGCTCTGTATGAATGTGGCAATGTTATTGGATGGAAATTGACTTATGATTCCACGATTATCAGGTCCTTTTATCAATATCTATCGTTTCTAAAAACATAATAGAATTCAGCCAATGGCTGCCAACTGGAAGAACTACGATGGTGAAACAAATTAAGTATATCAAATAAATAGTTTTCACATTTTACTTGACTTTTCTTTAAATAAAAGTGACATATCAATCCCACTCAAAATCACCACTTTGATCTAGCCAATTCAATTTATCTACTCTGGAAGCAGAATAACCGAGTGAATGAACAATATTCTCGTACATTGGACAAGAAAATCGCACCACATTATCCATTCATTGTTTGATTTTAATTTTTCTTTCTTTTTTTATTATATTTAATTCGTATTATATAGAAATACAGAAAAATCCTCAATTTTCCGCCTGAACACTTTCATTCAAGAAATTTAATCACAAATGTACGAAGATAAAGAAGAAGTTTTCCATTTGCAGACAAAAATCTCGAAAAAGAAAACTTTAAATAAAAAAAATATCCTCTCCTCTAAAATAGAGTTAGTTGAACATTTTTTTGCTGTAATATACCATTTATGTATGTAGTTATATGTATGTTCTACACAACCGCGGACAAAAATTCTCCAAAAGAAATAGAAATATATTTGTATGAACATTTACTGTACATAATATACGATAGATGTATGTATAAAAATAATAAGGCAATTGAAAAAAAAAAAAATACTAAAACTTCACTTTAGAGCAGAGATTACCCAATGCTGGCATATCCTTCCACAGGAAACAAGTCCTTACTAGCATCAAAAGAGGAAAGTATAGATTTTTTTTTTTTTGATTTTCCAGTACAAGTATCGCGCAAGAAAAGTACTTTGTCATTTTACACGGAACAATAGGTAGATATGTGTCTAACTGTGATAAGTGAAATTCTTTTGATGATGACTTTATTTCCATTGACTTCCGCTTAAATTAGACAGTGGTTTAATTTACTTACATACACTGAAGGATATTGAGTATTATTGGCTTTGTAATACTCGTAATAAGAAGAACGCTTCTTTTCTTATCCTTTGATAAATCATGAGTGTATAATTGTGATGCTTTTATATCGAGGCTAAGGAAGGCACGTCGTAGGCAAGGGTATTCTCAAAGAAAGTAAAAAAAACTCGGGTTAAGAAGAAAAGAACTCAGACCAAAAACCAAAATATTATTTTACTTTACTTATGAGAAATAACACGGTATTTCAATATAATTCCTAGTTTGGTTTCCGGAGTAGACTCGGCTCACAAAATTCATTTAGAAGATGTCAACCGGGACTAAATTGTAGGAATCTGATTCCAGCTCAGAACAAATCCAAGGGAGAACAACTTTATTAACCACGGAGGCCAAAAAGGTTCTCTTTAAATGCTTTAAATGGTACACGGATGTAGTAACCTGAGCATATCAAAGTTGTTACAAACGATGTACTGCTGTTCTAGAACCTTTCTGCTCTTAAAATATGACATTAAAAAATACTTAGGAATTAATCAGCTTCGACTTTTCTCAAGATTACACGATTTCTTTATTAAACGGTTAATATCGGGTTTTTCAATAAGAGCGCTACAAAAGTTTTTTTTTAAATAAAACAAAAACGGTTTTGGATATCAATTAAATTCTTTATTCCTGTGAAAGTACGTTTGATGCCATTATGTATGGATTTCGATTTCTTTTGCATAGCCTGCACGGGCACGCTTGTAGAAGTCCAGACGCTGAACCCAATTTTCGACGGTTTTCAAGCATAAATCGGCCGATATTCCTACGAAGTTTATCAATCGTCGCTGGCTTGTTGGCATAGACCATAGACTTGACGTAGCCCCACAAGAAACGGTCTAACGGCGTCAAATCACACGGCCGAAGCGGCCAAGCGACTGCACCATTTCGTGAGATAGCACGTTCTCCAAACTTGGTTTCCAATAAATTGATTGTGACATTCGCTGTGGGGCTTGTGGCGCCGTCCTGTTGAGCCACATGTCCTCCAAGTCCATATCATCCAATTGGGGCCAAATCGTGATGCAATGATGACTCATGGAGTACGTGTAGATTGCTGCCTGACCAATACCGCATATTTTGTTTATTGACGAAGCCATTCAGCCAAAAATGAGCCTCATCGCTGAAGATGATTTTTCGATGAAAATCCGAATCATTTTCAAGTTGTTGCTCAGCCCAATTCACGAACATACGACGCTTCTGGTGGTCAAGCGGCTTCAGTTCTTGCGTCAATTTAATCTTGTAAGGATGTAGGCCAAGATCTTTTCGCAAAATTCACCACAACGACGTCACAGAGATGCCCAACGCTTGAGAACGACGTGTGAGAGACACATTTGGGCTTTCTGCAACTGAAGACTCAGCGGCAGCAATATTCTCGACACTACGGGCACTTCTTTGTCTCACTGGCACGGGAACATTTTGTACCGTGCCTGTGGATTAAAATTTTTCCACTAAACGCTCAATTGTTGATCTGCTAGGACGATTATGACGACCATAAATTGGACGTGGCGCTCTTAACGTTGAGGCCACTGACTCTGAATTTCGGTAGTAAATTTTAATAATTTCGTCTCGTTGTTGGCTTGTATATCTTTCCATCATGAAATGGCAAACCTTACTGAAGAGAAATGTCAAAAGAGCGGCAAGAAATATGGCGTCGTTTGCTGTCCTTGTTGCTCTACTTTTGTAGCGTCCTTGTTGAAAAACCCTTTATTTACAATTTGCTTAACGTTAATTATCTTAAAGTATACATTGATTATTATATATATGTTGGCACAGTAGGGGGTCCAAGTTTTTGCATTGATAATTTTTGCTTAATTTACATTTTATTGTCATTTTGTTTATATCTTATCTTAATCTAATGGTTAGTTGGGTGGGGGGATTGAGGTTTTTGGCCACGGTAGTGACCTTGGGTCAGCGTAGTAGGGAATGTTCTCTTCGTTAGTTCTAGAAATAATATCCTCATCTAGTAGTTCCATCACTTTGAGGTACCATTGGTTGGGATGTCATGGCTGGTTTACAATTCCTTCTATAAGAGGGTTTGGGTGGTTTATCAGATCTTTTAGACATCTTCTGCTGGATTGGATGAGGTATCTATCTAGTTGTAGAATATTAGCCTCTTCATAGAGTCTCTTGTTGCTGACGTGTTTTCTTCGTATTCTGTCGAAGTGCAGTCCTGTGCAGAGCCGTAGAATCTTCCTCTTGAATATTGCAAGTTTCTTCATTTGTGATTTTGTTGTCGTGTACCAGATGGGAAAGCAGTAGGTGATGACGGGTGTGATGAGCTGCTTGTCTTGGAGAAGCTTCGTCTTTTGGCTTAGTCCGTTCTGTTTTTGCATTAGCGGATAGATTCTATGGAAGGTAAGGTTGGCGTTTCTTAGTACAGCTACTGTGTGAGGATTAAATCGGTATAACTCTTTGAACTGTATTCCCAGGTATTTGACTTTATTTTTTGTTGAGAGTTGAGTTAAATCGGGAAGGGTTATCTTGGTGTTTCTGCAATTGATGGCTGAGCATCCTCTTCTACTTCCTGAGCCACTTGGTCGTCTGAAACAGATCAGTTCGGATTTGGACGAATTAATTTTGAAGCCCCAGTGATGGTAGTACTCATATAGTAGTCTGACATGGGCTTCAACTCTTCTAGCTGCAAATATCGGCAACATGGACTTGGCGTATGTGAGGGAGTCATCGGCAAACAGGAGAGTCTGGGCGTATTCTGGCTGTGGCTGGTCTGAAGTATATATGTTGAAGAGGAATGGTCCTAGTTTAGATCCTTGCGCAAATCTGGCTCTGGTTGTCCTCGTTGTTGATTGGCAACTTCCTATTTGGACGAAGAACAATCTGGAATGAAGAAAATTGTAAATAATTTTAATTAGTGAATGTGGAAATCTGAGTTGGAAAAGTTTGTGAACAAGTCAAGTCAAGTCAAATGCTTTTTCAATATCGAGAAACCAGCTGACAGTGACTTGATGACAATTTAGGGAGAGTGCAACATCGTGCTGGAATTTTAAAAGTGGATGAACTGTTGAGTGATGTTCCCGGAATCCAAACTGCATATCTGGAATAATGCGGTTGTCGCTGCAAAAAGATTTGAGTCGTCTGAGTATTAGCTCCTCGAGTATCTTACTCATGTGGTACTGAAGTCAGATGGGCCTGTATCCAGAGACGCCTTTGCTGTTGCTCTTTTTTGGAATAGACACAATTTAAGCCCTTTTCCATTTGGTGGGGAAGTAACAGTTGTTGACGCAATTGTTGAAGATAATTGCCAAGAAGATCATCACCGAATGCGGCAGTCTCTTCCGGACGAAGTTAGAGATATTGTCTGGTCCTGTTGACTTCATTGGATGGCTTTTGTGAATGATTTTATTTATTTCTTCCGGAGTAGTGAACTCGTGGTGTACTGTGGGGTCGCTGGCGGGGTTGGTATTGCTGAACTGTACTGTAAGACTTTTCTCTATTTTCTTACTTCGCCTTGTTAGTTTTGCTGCTGATACTGGGTTTGAACTGGAAGAAGTTCGAATGAAACTGATTTCTGCTGCTGGTATATGTTTTTATGAATAGGGACGAAGAGTTGGTATATATTTAATTGATATGATGATATTTCGGTTGGCTGGCGTAAAAGTGTGACACTTCGTTATTTAATATTTAAACAAGTCGAAAAAGTTATACATTATCGCCTTTGCAGCTTTTTCCTAATCCGTCCCCAATTAAATTTACCTCCTGATTGATACACACACCAAGTTGGTTGAGGTCGTTCGTCACATGTACGTGTCACATAAAGTCCTATGTCCATCCGCTCTGTTGTTCATCAATAGTAGATACGAAGATTGGTAATGTTCATGCGATGTTGGATTGTGGCAGTGAATTCTATCCCAAATTTCTCCAAGAAGTTTGACAGCACGTGATTTTATCGTATCCTGGTTACTTTCAGTCTTTAAAATAAAAAAAAATAATTCCTGAAGAGCAGCAACACTATAAATGCAAAATTAATTTTCAAAATCTATCTCCTAGTACATGACCCAATTGAAGTATTTAAAGATATAAAAATCTAGAAGCCTTTTATAATTATTTTCCTTTATTCTGTTAAAATACCTTGTTTTCAATGAGTCACAATACTTTAAAAAATGAAGGATAATGATTATTAGTGCCTACTCGAAACTTTTCTTCTAATTAACCACGCGAATTGAGTGCTCAACTCTGACGCCATTAAAATGACATTTGACATATTTTAACCTGAAAAAAGAAAAACATTTCCCACAAAGTGACAACACTGAAAATGATAGTAAATGTACGTCAATTTAAAACCTACCTTTTAACACAACTCTCGATTTTAGTGCCTTACTCATTTAAGACTAAGAAACCATTTTTCAATAATTAGCATTAAAAAAATAAAAGAATACTATCACCATTGAGCATAAAAAAAATATTTCTTGAATTTTGGAAGCACAGGTAATGGCGGACAGTAAACATCTACTCAAAAACTTTTATCCGAGATATTACCGAATTTAGGTGCCCAACGCGTTTAAGATTCTAAAAGGCATTTTTTGATAGTTTGCAATAAAAAAAAAAAATAAAATAGAAATGGTCCCGTAGTTGCCTAAGAATGGTAAACTTATCCTTTCATGTATTACTAGACTAAAGTGATTCACGCGTTTAAGATCTAGGATGAATTTTTCAAAAACAGTGATGGTCATCTTATTCTCGGAGAGTGGTAGCACTCATAATGCAAACATTTTGCTACTCACAACCTTTCTTCAGACACATCATAGCTGATTTAAGTGCTTCATGCGTTTAAGATAAAGAAGCCATTTTTCAATAAATTAGCATTTTTTTGAAAAACAACTTCATCCCGAAAAATGGGAACACTGATAAAAGTTGACAATATCTGCCTGCTGAAAATTAATCGCCTGGGCAACCAGTCCTTTTAAGTTCTTTAATCGATAGTGATAAGAAGCCATTTTTCAGTAATTTTAATTTTCCAAAAAAATAAAGATAAGCATCATCTTGTATTCGAAGAGTTGTAATACTGAAAATGACAACTAGTTTGTGCTTTCTTTAAACTTGTCATCTGACACTCAGTTGATTTAAGTGCTCTTCGTGGCAAAGTCAAAGGAGCCTTTTTGAATAATTTTATTTTTGAAAAATGGAAATGGTAACCTTTAATTCAAGAAAGTGACAAAACTGAAAATGCTAAACAGACAATATGCACCAACTCAAAACCTATTTTCCGACATATCACCTGAAGTACGAGTAGCTTATAAGACTTTTTTTTTTGAAAAATGTAATTACAAGAAAAAAATGTCTTTAAAAAAAACATAATTCCTTAAGTGTGGCATCACTGAAATTCATGAAAATAGAAAATAAATTAATTATTGTATCGACTTTTTTGGCCTAAGATCCCTCCGATTAAAGTAATAGACACTCGAAGGATTTTTTCGCTAGGAGATAATTTTTTGGGGGGGGGGGGGATAATCCATGGAAAAGTATTCAAAAAATACAATTTATAAAAATAGCTTGGTATTTACAAGACCCTGGAATGGGATACCCCAAAGCTCCTCTTCCGGGCGCCTATGGATGCAGGCTAATCATGTTTTTTTTTAGGAAAAAGTCCTTAACAAAGTGCATGTATCTAACCGATTCTACGAGTAACGTCTAGAAACCTTATTTCTATGGGCAAGGGCGTACGCAGGATTTCAATCAGGGGAGAAGCAAACTCACTCAAAAAAAAGTGCAGAAGTCTAATTCTAAGACGCTTTTAAAAGCAGACAAATTTCCTAATGTCTGAAATATATCTTGATTGGAGGAGGGACAAACACCCCTTCCTGTCTTCCTTGCGTGTACCCTTGTGCAATGATCTAGGTTGATTTTAATTAATTTTTACCTCGAGAACGCCTCAATGTCCTGATGGTCCATAGATGTATTGCTTGTCATTTTTTGTGTGAAGAAATATTAATTTTTTAAAAATTCTCAATTTAAGCAATATAACTTCATGGAACTATATACATGCATAATTATGTACCTTCCAGGCACTGGAAAATTCATCTAGATAATTGTCATAGTATATTCAATTTATGTAACGTTGGTTGTAGCTTAAGTGTATAGTGAAGGACTAACATCTTACATCCTTTGAGAAGATTACAAAAAAAAAAAAAAAAAAATATTTAAATACTGACAAAAGCTGACAAGCCAATTTGCATTGCAAAGAGATTCTCTTTCATAATTAATATTCTCCCGCAGGTATTTTATATCAAGTGAAGAAGAAAAGACTCCTCTTAAGTTTTATTGTTATCCTTTTCGGTATAATAAAATTGAAGCATCACATGCAGCAATAATGACACCTGGAAAATCCCATATCCACTTGACAAACAAGCAAACGGACACAAAAACTCAAAAAATCTCCAACACAATATTGTCGTGTTGCGACACACTTTTTGCAGTTTGAAGTATTACCTATATATTTTTAAGTGTAAGGTATGACAAAAACTAAAAAAAAACAGGACGAACGAATTTTTTTTTTTTTCTAGGAGTTCGACCTAAATTTGTCTGCTTATTCTATGAAATGTTGCTGTGTTGTTTTATATTTTGAAGAGTTTCAGATTAAATATTCAGGAGGATTGAAGGTCCACCTTTTTATTTTTACAATAGAAAGTACAGTTTTTTTTTTATTTTGTCAAAGGGGGAAGAGCAAAAATAAAGGCTTAGGATCAGAGAATAGAAATAGAGTGCAAAAATAGTTCGAGTTCAAGTTTTTAAGGACAATATTGTCCTTTTCTGTTTTGAGTTTTACTATTTTGAAGCAAAAAGTTGTTGGAGAGAAAAAAAAAACAACAAACCTATTTCCATGGCTATTTATTAAAAATATATTAGAACTCCCTTTTTTAGATTCCGAACTTTTTCGTTGACTGAGTTTTGAGTATTATGTGATCTACATATACAGGAACAGATTTTATGGTAAGGTATAGGTACCTGATACTTTTTTTATTCTGGGTCTATTCTTTGTTCCAAATATTTAATTTCAGACTCAAACTTTTGTTGGGATTTTTTTTTCTTGAACCAAAAATCCATAAATATGAAATATGAAAAGTCCCAAATTCATTCACACAAGATGATGAAGGTATCCCATTCCATCAGGAAGTGTCATTTTTAATCAATACAAAAGCAAGTGACGGTTGATATGTTGGTATGTAGAGGTACTTTTATTTCAATCTTAAAACCCTTAAGTTTAAACAGTACCTACTTATCCTGACAAACATTTTATTTTGGTCTGCTTTTAAATATTAATTGGTTATTTAGGAATTTTTTGCAAACTTACAAATATTCCCAAAATATAAAATTGCAGCAGATGACCCATATATCACCCCGAAAATCTTCTTACAATTTAACTTGTATATGGTTCTATACAAGCTATTTTAAGACTGGTATAGAAATAGCAAAAGGCCTTATGCAAGTCATTTTGGCGCATTTACCCAAGCTAATTAACTGCCATAAGACTTTTGTTGACAGGTCTTATAGCAGCAAATAGCTTTTCATGAACTGCTATTAGCTTGGCTGAACAAGCTATAGCTTGCCCTGGATATTTGTATAAGGCCTTACGAAAGCCATTTTGACAGCTAATAATAATCTTCTTCAAAACTTCTTGAATTTTCACTGGCTGTTTTAAGAATTGTTTCCCTGTTTTTTCTCACTTGTCTTTGGTAGGTTCCAGATCTTTTAAATGTTTGTCATGAGTTATACATTTTTTAGTTTTGCTAAAATGTTCAATGTTAGTATAAGCACTTCTTTTCTGGTTTACGATGTTCAATGGGTACCTACCGTTCTTATTTATTTTAATCTGATTTTTTATAAGCACAATATTTTATAAGACATATTTGTTGATCTTCACAGATTATTTTAATTTGTATAAGGCCTGTACAAACAAGCCTTATACAAATTGTTTGCAATAATTTGTCATGGAGAGCCTTATATCAGCTGTTATTTTAAACATTTTCAGTTAATAACTTTGGAAGGCCTTATACAAGCCATTTATAACTAATATTTATAAGCCTTGTATAAAGCCTGTGTAACTCATATTTTAAGGCCTTATAGCAGCTATTTGTTTAAATTTCAGTTGCAAAATTCTTGGCTTACTCAAGATTGCTTTATACAAGTTCTATACAAGCTATTACTTGCCAAATTCGAAAAATTTTGCCTTATACAAGCTAAATTTTAGTTGGTAATTTTGTTCGATTTAAAGCTTCTATTGGAATCATACACTGGAATAAAAAATATAACAAATTTAGTTTTAAGATTTTTAAAAGGAGCATTAGCTATTTTGAGCTTTGAATTTTTTAACTTTATTCATTATTTCATAACTAAGAATAATTGTACTTTAGTAATTTTTTTTTAATAGGTTAACATGTTAAAATTCTGGTTTAAAAAATTCTGTATTTCAATATAATAATTCGTTTTTGAACAGCTTTTCAAGAGTCAGTTTTTTCTTTTTAGACTTTGAGGTGTTAAACCAAGAATCGATTCTGCCACCTAAACATTTGTGCCAAACAGGTGTAAAATTTTACATACATTCTTTAAATCAATAATTTTCAATACCAACATCTCGCTGGTCATTTTAAAACGCATCCAATGTTACTGAAGCCTTTTGCAGTTTTTTTTAATAGGAATAATTTCTAGCCCTGGAAAGTTTTCTTTTTCAGCAGAAAAAATATTTTCAAATTTAACATAAAACACTTTCCTGATTTGGACCAATGCTGGTTGTAAAAGTTTGTTGGATGTATGAGTTAAGGTGAAACTCAATATTTTTCAAATTGCTCCAATTGCTTAGCAATTTAAGCTATTTGCTTCTAAAAATGGGGGAATGCTAAATTTTGGTCCATTTCAGCCTCCTCATGGTATTCTTCACTACTAAAATTCATAATCGATATGAGCATCGCTAACAATTATGCAGGGGTCAAATGCCCCCTCAAATAGTTTTTAAAGAATATCTCCTGAACAGTAACCACGACAGAAAAATGTTTGATATTAAGTTATAGTTTGAAAAAAAATTCTACAAAGAATGTTAGGATACTTTTTTTCATAAGAGGAACCGTTTTCGGAATAATTCAATCGGCAAAGTAAAGGATTTTATGTTTCTGTGTATAAAATGTACTCTTTTACACATTCTTTGAGGTTGGGTACAAGATGAGTTTTTCTTGCCTGGTTTCCAACAGGAAAATTAAAAAACAGTACTAAGCAGATATATACAGATAGGTTTTTCAATAAGAGCGCTACAAAAGTTTTTTTTTAAATAAAACAAAAACGGTTTTGGATATCAATGAAATTTTTTATTCCTGTGAAAGTACGTTTGATGCCATTATGTATGGCACTCAATTTCTTTTGCATGGTCACCACGGGCACGCTTGCAGAAGTCAAGACGCTGAACCCAATTTTCGACGGTTTTCAAGCATAAATCGGCCGATACTGCTGCAATTTCACGTTCGATATTCGAACGAAGTTCATCAACCGTCGCTGGCTTGTTGGCATAGAACATAGATTTGACGTAGCCTCAGAGGAAATAGTCTAACGGCGTTAAATCGCACGACCGAGGCGGCCAAGCGACTGAACCATTTCGTGAGATAACACGTTCTCCAAACTTGGTTTCCAATAAATTGATTGTGACATTCACTGTGTGACTTGTGGCGCCGTCTTGTTGGAACCACATGTCCTCCAAGTCCATATCATCATCCCAAAATATTCGGTTATCATTGAACGATAGATCCCCATTGACAGTAACGTGCCGGTCTTGATCATCACGGAAGAAGTACGACCCAATGACGCCGCCGGCTCATACCCCACACCAAACCGTAATTTTTTCGGGATGCAATGATTACTCATGGAGTACGTGTGGATTGCTGCCTGATCGCATATTTTGTTTATTGACGAAGCCATTCAGCCAGAAATGAGCCTCATCGCTGAAGATGATTTTTCGATGAAAATCCGAATCATTTTCAAGTTGTTGTTCAGCCCAATTCACGAACATACGACGGTTTTGGTGGTCAAGCGGCTTCAGTTCTTGCGTCAATTTTATCTTGTAAGGATGTAGGCCAAGATCTTTTCACAAAATTCGCCACAACGACGTCACAGAGATGCCCAACACTTGAGAACGACGTGTGAAAGACACATTTGGGCTTTCTGCAACTGAAGCCTCAGCGGCAGCAATATTCTCGACACTACGGGCACTTATTTGTCTCACTGGCACGGGAACATTTTGTAATGTGCCTGTGGATTAAAATTTTTCCACTAGACGCTCAATTGTTGATCTGCTAGGACGATTATGACGACCATAAATTGGACGTAGCGCTCTTAACGTTGAGGACACTGACTCCGAGTTTCGGTAGTAAATTTTAATAATTTCGACTCGTTGTTGGCTCGTTTATCTTTCCATCATGAAATGGCAAACCTTACTGAAGAGAAATGTCAAAAGAGCGGCAAGAAATATGGCGTCGTTTGCTGTTCCTGTCGCTCTACTTTTGTAGCGTCCCTTTTGAAAAATCCTTTATAGACAAATTTTTTAGAAAACTGCTTTAACGATTTAAATTTTTTTTTCTACGCGTATTCATTTTTTTTTCAAGTATTCAAATGACAAACTTGTTTTTGAGCTCTAAGTTTTTTAACTAGTTGTTTACACAATTAAAAGAACGATTTAAATATGCTTTTTTTATATTTTTAATTTAAGTTTTATATTACAAGCATCTTGAACATAAGAGCAGGTACGTGAGATTCAGTCATGTATTTTATTTTTTTTTTAATTGGAATTTATTAAACATTAGTTTTTGGTTCATTTGCAGACTTCAAATTTATCTGTAGGCTAATCTTAATAATTTTACTTTCTTATGCACATCAAATTAAAACCATTTAATCACTCAAAAACCCACTTTTCGAGTTAAATCAACTTTTAAGCTTAACATATTTTTTTCAATTTTTTATGAATTTCTTTTTGTGTTATGTAATTGTGCGATAAATTCTTAACGATATTACACGCATGATCAAATCTACCGGATCACTGTGAACTAATCCCCAAATGGCTATAAGTACATCCTGTACATAATGTCGCTAACACGCTTCACTGAACACCAGCACAGTCAAGCAAACGCACATCTCACAATCAGTAGAAGTAATATACGAAGGATAATGCTAGTGGGACTAATTTTTTTTTTTGATACAAACATCCTTGACTAAATCCAAAGAACCAACTTGATTGATTACACCACACAACCCAGCTGAAGTGAAACCATTTGAGATAAAACAAATCACTTTGATTGATGATTGCCTCGGTGCATCATACTCGGCGGATGGCGTTCGAATCAATGAAGAAATAATTAACTAATGTAGGTATACATGGAACATAGGTAATTGAAACAAGATCCCAGTCGGGATATGAATTAACAATCGATTAGACATCTCCATAGAGTTGATGACAATGTTTGTCAAAGGACCTTTACATTTACATAGAATGAAAGCGAAGGTCGCCCGCAGACATAATCCGTTTTTGCTCTTCACCTCTTCGTACTCGTTTGTTCAATGGCGGGCGGCTGAAAATGGCAGGGCAGGATGTGCATCAACTTTGCAAACAAACCGAACACACCATCGCAAATGCGTTAAAGTTGTTCGTATGCTTGTGATGGGGTTTCCCACTTCCATTGATAAATCCTTGCACACACCAGGTAGGAGTATAGACGTCAAGATTTGTGAAATTGAGGAAACACACGGGGATCGGAGACCCAGCACAAACAAACCAACCAAACAACTGGAACCATCGACTCGGTTGGGAGCGGTATTAATGTCCTTTCAGGAACTCAGATTTCAATTGTAATCTTTTATCTGCTTTAGGAGAAATCAATATATTATGTCATGAAGTGAGCTTCCGCTTTTAACATCTTGAATCTTGAAATATATCACCGATTGCCGTGAAGATAAATGCGCAGATTTGTCATTGTCCCAGAAGTACTCTGCTCTCCTTCAATGGATTATCAATGGGGAAGCAACGTTTAAGAGCTCTGCGATGCTTGTAGCTGGTAGCTGCCGCACATTGTCTTATATATTGAGGCATCCCCATCACCCCATTACCATTCACTAGATTCGCAGCATCTCAAGCATTTATATATAGACAATGGAGAGACAGACCAAACGGATGACCTTCTCCACATGATATAATGTTACCTACTTAAGTTTGAACCGGAAGATAAATCGTCGACCAGTTCAAACACAAAAGAGTTTATTTTTAAAATGTTGTCCTTCGTTTATGGGAATCATCAAGAAGTGGTGATTAAACACAAAATCATTGTAGGTACGAGTATCATCATCTATATTCCTAGGGGTTAACCCTAATTTAATAAATTACGGTTGTATTTTTTTTTTTTTGTACACACACACATATAAAATAATATTTTTTTTATTTTAATAACTAATCGAGATAAAGGAGCTTAATGGAATGGATATTTATTTGAAAGAAAATTTATTGAAACAATCGAAATAAATGATTGAAATCAGTGGCAATTACCACTTTATTTGATCTATTAGCAAAGTGACCCAAATGTGTTTAGACTTTAAATGAAATACATTTTAAAATGTGAAAATGGGCTATAAAATTGGAGAGGGTCTTATATCCGGTAAACGTCGAAGAGTCGTTTTGGTATTTCTTCCTCTACTTAGCGTTTATTATGATATTAAGACGAAACCGAGGATCTTGAATAGAATTTTCCTAAAGTACCCTCATCTACCTTAAGCAAAGGTCATAGTTTTCTTACCCATTCAAGGGTTTGGGTTGATTTGAATCTTATTAATATCACTTGAGGCCTTATAAGAGAGAGCTTTGCTGTAGGTTCCCAATTTTGTCCTCACTTCTTATTAACCCGGATCGCAATTCATGAAGGGTCGTGGCAGTTTTCTATTTTCCTATGATCCTTAGCACGCTGCCTCTAGTTCCACTCATCTAGACCAAAACTTCTGGTATCCACGATGGCTTGGTCCTTGAACCGAGGTTCGGTCTTCTTCTTTCTCTCAAACCTGGGGGCTGGGATTCAAAAACTCTATTGGTTGGAGCATTATTGTCCATTTGTTTGATGTAATAGTGCCATTGTGGACGATGTGTTTTGATTTTCTGGACGACATGACTACATCTTACATGCACAGCTCATAGAGGTCGCAATTTCATCTTCTCCATCCTTTACCATTTGCGAGCACAGAACCAACTATCCGTCGAAGAAGAGAGTCTAGTACTGGCTTATCACTTTCTCTTTCATGCATGAAGAGTTTTGAACCCATCTGTTGCTGTAAACGGAAGAAGCACAGGTTTTTTTGTGATAATTTTTCGTTGGATCTCCAGGAAGATTTTGTTTGTGATCTCCTTAATTTTTTCTAACTTGATGTTATCAACAGTGACGTTTTTGCCTCAGCTGATAGTTGACCGATTTTCAATTGTTAGTTGAAAGCATGTATTTGGTCCCTCCTCATTCCTTAATAGATCTCCACCTTGCAGTGGTGGGTAGGCTTACGTTTAGGTTTTCAGCTGACCAGCTCTGGATTTCTTAGATCCGCCTGAGAAAGAGCTGAACTTGAGGACTTCTTAAAGAAGGAGAACAATGGAATGGATAGCCCCTTGCCTCCACCTGGCTCTCACCCAACTGCGAATACGTTTAACCAAGCTACACGGGATGACAAAATGTCACACACAGACTCAGCACGAACCAAACTTGAGGACCGCTCAAGGATAGACGGCCTCTTGCCTCCGCCTGAATAAATGAACAAAAAACATCTCCGTTCCTTTGTCAGCTTAGTTAATAGACACAACACAACCTACTGAGATACAAAAAAAAGATAATAAGGTACAGTACTGACGATCTTTGCAGAGGGTGCAGGACGAAGGGGAACGCATTAGGATAACCTACACTTCCCTTGCCACTGCCCAGCCTTCTGCCATTTCAGAAAGAAACACCTAGGGAACCATTTCTATGACGACTTAGAGGAATTTACTTGAATTTCGGCTAATAGCCTTCTTAAATTCATCAATGCCTCTAAATGGCTTGACTCTAAACAGAACTCATAGGTTTTTGACACTAAGTGGAATACATTTTCCAAGAGTATCAAAATGGATCAATATAGATCTAAGTGTAACGGTAACAAGATACCGAATTGAGACACGGTGATGTTCGGACTCTTTGGACCTTCTTCGGAGGGACCATCTGAGACTGATCATCTAAAGTGTTTCAAAAGTGCCGAATTGTGAACCTCCTCGTGGTGGTATCTGGGTAACTTATCTGTGACTACTACTACTGTGACTATGGGACTAGTAGCTAAAGCATATAATGAACAAATTACCCAGATCACTTGATTGAAAAATAAACTATTCATCTGAGATATACTTTGGTGAACCGACCATCAATTGGATCAGTTGCGGCGAAACACTATATATATATGCTATCGGGCATAAGTGAACTGTTAGCCCATAGCCGTTCAATTTATGCAAGGAATATCGTTCCTGCTTTCTGCAGGTTCTACGGAACAAAGCGAAGACTAATCAAACTGCAGTCGTTGTTCGTAGTAGAGAAGGCTGCGCAAGGCAAGTTAGTGGTTATTAACATTTCCATAACTTTAGATAGTGTCTACCTTTATACAGCAGAACTAAAATCAGTGAATTAATGGTACTACGGGATCACAAGATGTGTTTCCTGCTAATCCAGCACAGACCTCTTTTGATATGGGCTGGCTCCTTTGGGGAGGAGTGCCGCAGTGGCTGTGGTTGTACCAAATTCGCGGTGAATCATTAGTGTTTGTACCATTTTTAATTAGATATCCAAAACTTCACAAAAGTGGATTTGCCTCTGCAGGGCAAAATTATTTGGAGGTTGACTTTAACACGCTTCCTATGGTGGTCCATGGCCTGTAATGGGGACTCTTTCACTAGTACATGGATAATAGAACCCTCATGCTAAAGTAAGTGTTTCATTGTTGGACACTTGCAGTTAACGAAGATAGCCAGTTTTAAACTGGCCCGTCAGGTATGGTAGGCCATACTTTGGAATTCAGCCCTCGTTGGCAGGACTCCACGATAGACCTATTATATCGACTGATAGCCCTTCTACCTAACCTAACCTATGTACTAGATCCTGTCCTCGTTTACTTGAAGACCAACAAGTTTTGTCAGTTCTTCAATCGCCATGAACGGTTCTATAATAATTGCCTGTTGGGTCCAGCTGATGATGTCGATATCATCAGCATACCGAAGAAATTGGGCAAATCTGTTGAAAATAGTGCCTTCTGAGTTAACTCAAGTACCCTCCCACAATCTATGGCGCATCTTCTTGCGAAATTCCTGTAGCAGTGCAGGCTTTGGAATAGTTCAGAAGAATTTGCAAATTAGATTGCACAATTTTTCAATGCTGCGCGATACCATGTATCAGTTTTCCCCGAATCCCAAGTTCAGTCATCGCCATATAGAGGTCCAGAAGATTGATGTTCTCACAATGCGGCTTTCTTAAAATGCTCACTCGTAAAGGATTTATTAATCGCCTTTACATAATAAATGCCACCCTAAGGTAAGAATATGTTCCGAGCCAATGGAAATGGATGCGGAAGTCATAATGGTTTTGAAACCTGGCAAACAGCTCACGAAAAGAAGTCTTACGGGCCGATTTCGCATCTTCCTATAGTATCAAAAGTTTCTAAAAGAGTACCACTCCTGTGCCTGCAACCGATAATAGAAGAGAAACAATTAATACTTGAACATCAGTTCGGATTTAGAAGCAAGCATTCGAAAATTGATCAAGTGCATAGAATTACTGACGTAATTGAGAGAGCTCTTGAAGAAAAGAAAATCTGTTTAACTGTCTTTTTGGACGTGTCGCAGGCGTTTGAAAAGGTGTGGCACGAAGGCCTCAAATTCAAATTGAGACAAGTTCTGCCTGAAGGACTTTACAACATTCTAAACGGATATCTAAATGAAAGACTTTTACGTGTAAGACACGGAAATGACTATTCTGATTTCAAAGAAATAGTGGCTGGGGTAACACAAGGAAGTGTATTAGGTCCAGTTCTGTACCTTTTTTTTACACATATGATATACCTCAAACAGAAGACACTATGTTGCCACGTTTGCTGATAATACTGCACTACTAGCAATAGGCAAAACGATTAGCGAAGCTAAAATTAAATTACAAAATGCTCTTAATATTGTCAATGAGTGGATAAAAACATGGCGAATAGCGCTCAATATACAAGAGTCAGTCCACGTGGACTTTACGTATAAAAAAATAAATAGATTACCTGTCTTTCTTAATACCGCTCGTGTTTCATTTGCAAATGAGGCAAAGTATCTGGGAATAACTCTAGACGCGAAATTAAAGTGGAAGCCGCACGTAAAAAAGAAATGCGAAGAACTTAAAAGTAAATAAAGAGATATGAACTGGATTCTTGTTAAATAAGTTGATTTTATACAGGCAGGTACTTAAACTTGTTTGGGCGTATGGTATACAAGTCGAAGGTTGTACCTGCGATACAAACTTAAATAACTTACAAATGTTTGAAAGCAAATTGCTTAGGTTATTTGTAAATGCTCCGTGGTATATATAGGAATCGAAGATCTTCACAGGGATCTCGGGATTCCTACGGTCCGGGATGAAATAAAAAGTTTCGCGTGAAAACATAGAAATCGACTATTAGAACACGCTAATTCAACGATTATTGACATTCTTGACGAGTCGAATTTAGTACGCCGGCCGTCTGTGAAGAACAAAACCTTCCGACTTGGTGCGGTGAACAGAAAACCGCTTTAAAATCGCGGATCAAGCAGGAACTTTCACTGGAAAGTAACCTGCAAAACGTTACTTAACTTCGTTAAAAATAATTTGCGAGATGAGTTTCAACTTAGTTGCAATCGGGAAGTGGAGGTGGTTTTAGCGTAGTAAGAATTTCACACTTCTATGAGCACGCGTTTTTCGGTCCTCATGCAGGTTTTGCACCTAGCTACTCACAGAAAAAAATGTAATTAAAAAATCTTATTATTACTGCCAGCAGTAAGGTTATAACACTGTATGCTTTTATTGCAAAAACAGATTCGTTGTATTATTAGATTAAATAAAAAGTAATAAATACACCAAACTTGACTCTTTTGTGTGTTTTTTCGTCCCCAATTAATTCAAACACCATTGAAAATAATCCCTTTACTTAAAAGTTGCCTAAATTGATGAAATTTATATTGCATGTAGGTACACTACACTACAGCCTACAATACAAACCAGTAACCATTGCAAACAACTAGTCAAAAATACAAACAATTTTCTCTTATCGAAATTCAATTAAAACTCGAATAAAAATAAAGAAATAAAAATAAAAATAAACAAGCAATTCAAAATAACTTACTTCTGTTATTTACTGCTGCTGTGTAGATGATATTTACAAAGTTGGTACAACTTTTGAGCTGCACAAAACTTCCTTTTTTGTATTTTCATTTTTGTTCACAATAAAGCTGTGATTTAAGTTTCTACTTTTTCCTTCGTTGGTGGTGGTAAATCCACATTCCACATTCATCAATCGGATTTCCATTCCATCAGCTGATAACGAACGTAGATTTGCAATTAAGTTCTCAGGTCACACTTCGGTTAAAAGTGCATTTTTAAATTAAGTCCATTAAAAATTTTCCTTCTCACTGATTCGCTTTACGATGCGATTGCGATTGCGATGGAAGGAAGTTGTGTAAAATAAAAATTTAAAAAAAAAAATCTGAAAAAAAAATGGCAACCCAAATGGAAGCTGCACACCAAAGTTATTCTAGTAAAATAGTATTGAGAGTTCTTTGATGACTTGCTTTCATGCTTTTGCTTCCATTTACCACCACTTAATGTGTTTATTATGAAGGGATAAGTTCTTTTCTGTCGAATAAAGCTGATCTGCTTTTAAAATACGCTTCGTTAACAGAGGAATATATACTTGCAAATTATACATAGATAAACATATATCAAGGATGTAGGTAGATAAGCACTTGTGTAGCACTTTATTCAAGTATTTAATTGAAAACGCAGTTTGAAGTGATTTTCATCATCAAGCTCAAGCTGTGGGGTGTAACTTTTTTGAAGTTTGTAAATTCGAAATGTGCAAAATAATAGGAAGTGCAGCTTTGTTTTCGTTTAGTTGACAAAACCTAGAAAAACAATATTTTGCAGTTTTTTGAAGATTAAAAATCACACTCTTTGGAATGTAAACTTATGTAATAGTTAATCAACATTTTATCGATTTTAAGAAGGTTTTGAAAGATAGTTTGTTGGCGAATAGACTGAAAAACTTTTGGACCATCAATTTTATGGGGATAGTTTAGGTTTTTTGTCAGGGGTACCTATATTATTTCGAGCAGGGTCGCATTAGCTTCAAGGCAGTGAAGTTGACTGCCTAGGGCTTCCATGGTTCTTAAGAAAAATAGATCAAAGTATGTATAATTGTAATGAGATACAAATAAGCATTAACAAAGCTTAACATTCAAGCAACAACTAAAAACTTGAAAAAAAACACCATTTTGTATGTTGTCCGCTAACTTTAGAATAAGTCTAGGATTTTTCCTAAATTTTAATTATGGAAATAAGAACTAGCCTTAACAGCTACTCAGCTACAACAAAAACAGTCTGGAAGACAAGGAACATACATGGGTTTAGGCCTGTAAGAATTTCCAATACTTGCCAATTTGCTTGCCCAATGCCCAAATTCGAAATAATACAACTTTGGTGGTTAAGTTGGTAGGACTAAAAACTCCAAACTCGAAGAGAAAATGATAACTAATAGACTGTTCATCAGATACTCTTAAAACAGTGAGGTTTCTACGGTTATCAATTGACAAAAGACAAGGCTCTTAGTTGTAAGAGCCTTGTCTTTTGTCAATTAGGCGTGCTTTCCTTTTCGAGAGAGCAAACTGACCATTTTCTTATTGTGCAAAGGTCTGAAGCTCTACTGTAAAATGAAAAGAAACAACGAACCAATCCAAAGAAATTCGAAATTGGTCACCTTAGCATACTTAGAGTCCCCCTCCCAGAGCCTACAGAGAGCACCTGAGGACAAACCTCTCCGCTGTACATTCACCCACCATAGATTCCAACAACAAGTGGTCCCAGCATCACGATATCGTCAAAAAGTCTGTTATCTAGATATCCGTTTAGAATATTATAAAGTCCTTCAGGCAGAACTCGTCTTAATTTTAATTTGAGGCCTTCGTGCCACACATCTTGTCAAATGCCTGCAACACGTCCAAAAAGACTGTCGAACAGATTGTCTTTTCTTCAAGAGCTCTCTCAATAACGTCAGTAATTCTATGCACTTGCTCAACTGTCGAAAGCTTGTCGAAAGAAGCGAAATCAGTCTATTAGACATCTTTTCGTGAGATAGTTTGCCAGGTTTCAAAACCTATATTACTTCCGCAACATTCCATTGGCTCGGAAAATATTCTAGGACCAACATTTATTATGTAAAGGAGGTTATTATATCCCTTACGAGAGAGTATTTTTAGAATTTTTGCCGTGATTAAGTCATATTCTGGAGCTTTATTTGACTAAAGCTTCCTTATTTCTCTTTTTAATTTGGCAAAGCATTTTTTATTAAGTAGCTTCCATTTGAGGTAAATTTCATATTAATATTTTCGTTGAGTTCTTGCCCATATAGATTAAGTCAGTTTATATTTCCGAGATCTCAGAGGACTCAGAGCACTCAGAAATAAAAACAGGGTTCCTGTCAAAAATTCACACTCACTTTTCCGTTTAAAAACTGAGACTGAAATTTTTTGGATTTGCTTGCTCAATTATTTTTTGTCGCAGTAAATTACATAAGAAGAAAAGAAAATGAGAGTTGTTTTGACTTCTTTGTGAGGAATACTGTTTATATTTTATTCTCCCGTTCTGTGAAAATATCAATTGAGGAATAAAACTGAGCGCTCAAGAAATATAAACTGGCCAATTTGTTTATCTTTCTTAGCCGTTAGAGCCTCTTATTTTCTCGTCTTTTTTCCTTCAACGTTCATTCCTTTTTAAGATAAAAAAATCTTAAAGTTAAAAGAAAGTGGAGTTTTGAGTGTCTGTTTTAACTAACAAAAGCTTTTTCCAAACATTGACCAAAATGGCTAATATTACTATTTGACACCAATTTTTGTCCAATTTCAGTTCGACACTTCAAAAATTGGTTTGTTTTGAACAGAGGAAAGTGTTCCAGCAACAAAAACATTATTCTATCTAAGAAATTTCTTTGGGCAGAAACTCATTGGTCTGTCAAATGACGTATATGGATTAGATGTCAGATACAAAAAAAAAATAATTCTTGCCAAGAGTTGCCACCAAACGGTTGTTAATTTTTTCGGGGAAATAAAACGGGCAACATCAATTCCAAACTTCAAATGGGTTCCACTCGTTTCTGCTCAAGAAGATACCACCTTAACATTAAAGTTATATAAGGTGACCTTCAAGGATCATTGCCTGCTCTTCGATGCACATTTGAGCTCGCATGAAAATATCTGCCATAGAGTTCCTTATCATTTTGGGTGTAGTGAAATACTTTGATTCACAATTTGAATTGGCGCATTTAAGTTTTCCATCCAATCAAATTGGAAAAAAATCGATTTTTGAAGGGCACCGCTTTTTGACCACCATTTTTCAAAAACGATTCTTTCGAGAACTGTGGTTGTCAAAAAAGTTAAAGTGTCATCTTTAAAAAAAAACAAAAAGAAAAATTGGGCACTTTGGCTTAACAAACCATGAAAGACAAACATGCATGACAAACATGCTTGATAAATATACTTAACAAACATGCTTTACAATCCACCTTGAGAAACAAGCTTGACAAACATGTTTGGTAAACATGCTTGTCAAACTTGCTTAAAAAACATGTTTGACATGACAAACATGTTTGAAAAATATGCCTGACAAACAATTTTGAAAAAAATTTGCTAAGAAACCCTGTCGCCCCGGTACCCAAACTGTGTTCCGCGGAACATCGTTATGCACTTGTTGAAACTGATTTGATAAAAGTTTTTGATTAGGATGTGAAGATTGTAAATTTCGTAAAAAGGTGTCCTCTCAAGCTAGGATTGACCAAGAAAGTGTGCAAAAACTTGGAAAGTCAGCACGAATCATTTCTACTTTAAACTTAAATGTCTTTCTTGGGGAAAAGCTGTAGCCATCAGGATATTTAAAATTCATGATGAGGTGAAAGTTTTTAAACTGGATCAAAATATAACAGTGATGAGCAATGAATTGCAAAATTAGCTTATCTTGCTGACAATTTTTGAAAATTCAACAAAACTACAACGGCTTTGTTGGAAAAATAATAAAAAAAAACTGGCAGCCTTAACAAATCAATTTCTGATTATCTAGATTTTTAAGATTTTTTTGAAAAATAATTTTGTACAAATTTTGCTAGGAAACATGCTGGAGAGCCGAGCTTATATTCGCAATGAGATCACTGAACACTTAGAAAGATCTTTGCTACATGGCTTTGCATTTATAATAAAAACTCAGCCTACCTTAGGTACCTACTAAATATATAGGAAAACTAAATACTGATAATTCTTCTTCATCATACTCCTAATAGAAGAATGTTTTTGATTCTCTGTGATGAAACAAATTTTGAGTTGTATTAGGAGTTAAAACCCTGTGTTTCCCAAAACTGCTACAAACATACTAATTTTGCTCCCTTTTATCGCAACAAACGGGCTTATCAGCATAAGCTTATACAAAAACTGAAATAGTAACAGAGTTTCGAAAAACGAAGTTTCGAAAGGCAAAGTTTCAAAGAATATTGTTTCGAGAAACCAAAGTTTCGAAAGACAAGGTTACGAAAAACGAAGTTTCGAAAGTTGGAAATGACAAGGTTTCGAAAAGATAAAGTTTCGAAACACAAAGTTTCGAAAAACGAAGTTTCAAAAGTTTCGAAATGTCAAAGTTTCACAAGAGAAATTTTCGAAGGACAAAACTTCAAAAAGAAAAGTTTGAAACCCTCGGAACTTCGCTTTTCCTTGACCGATTTCAATGAATTTGACACAGGTGATACCTGATATAGAATTAAAAACGAAACAAATATTTTTAAAACAGGGTGCTCCAAAAATAGGTCAACATATCGAAACTCCGTTGTTCCTTGAGCGGTTTTAACTAAATTAACACAGGTTATAGCTAATAACAAATAAAAAATAAAAAAAACAGGGTGTTCTTTATCAGCTATTACCTGTGGCAATGTAGTTGAAATCGCTCAAGGAACAACGGAGTTTCCATATGTTGACCTATTTTTGAAACACCCTGTTTAGAAAATATTTGTTTCGTTTTTAATTCTATATCAGGTATCATCTGTGTCAAATTCATTGAAATCGGTCAAGGAACAGCGAAGTTCCGAGGGTTTCAAACTTTTCTTTTTGAAGTTTTGTCATTCGAAAATTTCTCTTGTGAAACTTTGACATTTCGAAACTTTCTCCTTTCGGAACTTCGTTTTTCGAAACTTTGTATTTCGAAACTTTATCTTTTCGAAACTTTGTCATTTCGAAACTTTATCTTTCGAAACTTTGCCTTTCGAAACTCTGGTGGATTCCCGCAAAAACTAAATGTGGACGCTGTCTCAGATATGCGAATACAACTTTTGGACTTTAAGGCAAATATCTATCAAATTCATTCCTTGGACTGGCTTTGATGGGATTTCAAAAAAAAAAACATGATTTTAAATTAATTTTTATATTTGTAACTTTTTTAGGGTTCCACATCATAAAAAGTTTGGGAATTGCTGCGTCTTACTTATAATTGGGTATCCCTATCTCAAAAACTATTTTTCTCAAACTTTTTCTATAACCCTTCTTCAAAGTTGAACTACGCCAACTGATGAATTTGTATCTTTTAAGCACATGTTCCTTTTATAATTTGACTATTTTCACGTCATCGTGCGTCGAATCAAAGATGCAATAACAATAAAATTGCAACTATCACACATCAAACACATTAATAAAAAAGGAACATAATACATATGTGTGTAGCTACCAATATAATATCGTATTTGTATCATTCTATCTTTTCGCAAGCACAATTATTATTAAGATACCATTTTTGATTTCTCAGCTATTTAGTTCTATACATAGCTTATATGTTTGGCCGCATATTATTTTTACAACAACAACTCTCCTTTGATAGCGTGATAGCGCTGGCGGTTAAGAACGGCTCGTTCACCCTCAATGATTTCCGCAGGAAGTTCAATGTTCACCGAAAATACTTTCTTTTATTTTCTTCTTGGAAACGCTGAGATTCTATCGAATTTTAGATTTCGATTATGTGCAGTGGAGCTGAATAAATGATTGCCTTCGGTTCGGTTCAAGGAATAAATTTTCAATCAAGACGCACTCTGACAAAATATATATTCTTCTGAGTTTTTTTTTTTTTGTTTCTCCTTGGAACAACGTCAATTCGCGTTCTAGGGGCGCATACACATATACCTAGGACAGCTTTTGATATGTCGAACTTGTATGTTGGAATATGGTTTATCTATGGGTATCATAATACATAACAATAACGTATACGTTTCGTACATGCATCCGTCACTAATAGCTAAACCCTTGTGAATCGATAAGACGGATCATCAAATTTTGCGGGGATTCATTCATTCGTTCGCGTTGTTAAGAGTTTCCTAATTGGGTGCCATAAAGATGTTTCACTTTTTGATAAAATCAGCATAAGTGACAAGAATAAGGGAGCTAAAATATGTTCTTTTTTTATTTCTTCTTTTGGTTATGAGTGCGGGAGGGGCATAGAGATTGTATGTACATAGGCGGATTGATGGTATGGTATTCGGGCGTTATATTAGGTTTAAATTGATTTTTTTTTTGAAATTTTATTGAGATGAACATAAAACCATCATTTTTCCGGAAAACAAAATGAAAAAAAGGCGTTATTCGGCAGTAAATATATTTAATATACCAAAAAAATAAGAGTGATTTTTACTTGCCGTTAAATTGAATTAAAATCTGTGCGATATTTTTATATTAAAAGAGTAAGCGCAATAAATCATAATGGCACTTAATTTCCAGTTCAGTAAATTAATGCTCAAAAGTGAGATGTAGACAAAAAGTGAGGGGATATTGGAGTTGGGTGGTAAAAATGGCAGAAGTTAAAGGTTTTCTTTCCTCATCAAGGAAGATGAATTTTATATTTTTTTCATATTCGCATAAATATTGGAAACTACAAAATAGTTGAATTAGTGTTGAACAAAAGCAGCCATAATTTCTGTTTAAACTGGCACTCAAGTTCGTTGAAGACTTGGCCAACAGCTTCTCTAGACAGCTCGCTGCCTTGAAATTTGAATGCAAAATTGGTAATTTTCCACTTGCATGCGGCACTTGAGTTGGTCTTCCTTTACTTCAAAATTCCTCGGAGGCGGACTCAAATAATTTTAAGGTCGGAACTAGTCTGGACTATTCAGTTTTTGTCTTAGTTGATGTCGTTGTTCTCCTCCGCATATAAATTGTTGTATCTGTAATCTCCCTCTTTACTCATCAAATATGCAGACGAGGCAAAATTCGATAAATTCCTTCTGCAGCCTGAAGGAGGGTCGAGATGAATGGTGTGTTATAACCGTCTACCAGTCAATCAATCCGTAACCTACGAGTATTGCAAAACCCTTTAAAATGCTGGCTAAGCAAAAATAGCTAATATACATTCAAGAGCATCATCTTGACACCATAAAGTTATGGGACTTTCACAGTAAAATGTGTGTGTCAAAATGGGTTATTTTTAGAAATTGGTGAGCAGAGGTTCAAGGTTTCTGAAGGTAGCGCGTGATTTTTGGCACCTCATTTATTGGATTTTCGCAATAAATGTAAACCAAACAAAAGATCTCTAGATCGAGATAAAAAGTCAGCTTTTTTGAGGAATTGGTCAGCCATTTTTACTTGCAATAGGGCAAGTTTTGTATTCATGCAATGATAGAGAAACGAAAACAGTGTGTGTCACAACCTACCTCTACCTACAGCCTTAACCACCTTGGCGATTTTCTTCAAAATTTGAACTTAAGATTCGCTCGATCCTCCAGAAGGGAAATTGAAATTTTCTTAACTCCAAAGATAACGGTGATTGCCATATACAAACGTTATGGAAAAGCTTATTTATCTTAAGGAAGTGTCTAAAGGTATTGATACAAAAAAATAGTGTAGAAACTGTTATTAAGGCTGCCTGCCAATTGTGTCAAAAATTTTGGTCAAATTTAATCCCAGTTAAATTTCATCCGCTTTTATAGGGGTGAATAAAATTTAAGGTTTTTGCTGTGCCAATTGAATTAAATGGGATTTTTTTTAACCATACTTGTCCCACTAGTTTTGTTGTTGCATTTTTGCAGTAATGACACAGTACGCCAAATAAACAATTCTGTTTGCAAAATGAATGAAAATCTGAAAAAGTATTTTCAATAAATTTTATTGATTCTTTTGTGTTATCAAATTTAATCACAAGTTATCCAAACAAACGGCGGAGAAAAATTCGAAACTTAATAAGGAAATTAGTCAAAGTGGCCGCAAAACACCAACGCGGGCAATTTTCTACAAGCAAAAATTTGAATATTTCTTTTTATTTTAGTTTCTTGAGTTTATATACTTTTTTTTATTATAATGCTTTTGCCTGTATTTTAATTTGATTTTAGTTTTTTTAATATTTCCCGATAGGATTCGTGACTTCACCACAGCAAAATACACTATTTATCTATACATTCATCTTCCTCACTCGTTGATGAGCATAGACATGTGAAAAATTAACCACTGGCTAAAATCTTAACGAGCTCCTCAGCAGGTTAAATTTTAACGTCTATATTCACCTCAGTAATGTCAAAATTAAGCCATGGGATCAAATTTAACCATAATTTTAACGCAATTAGCACACGAGCTAACAGCATATAACCTGTCCTATAACGGTTTTTTGGTTATCAAGGATTAAAATTTCTCACACTCACGTTCTATTATTGGCACTTCATTTGTAGGATATTTTCCAAACTGTTTTATTCGAAAGATAATTTGTTCGTGAGAGAAGCTCAATTTTGTCAATAATTAGTTCGCCATAGATTTCTTAAGTCATTTTTGAAGTTATTTTTCAAGGTCACCAAATACTTGGTACCTTATTTGAGTTACAACGTTTTTATATCGGGTTTTTCAATAAGACTTGACGTAGCCCCACAGGAAATAGTCTAACGGCGTCAAATCGCGCGACCGAGGCGGCCAAGGGACTGGACCATTTCGTGAGATATCACGTTCTCCAAACTTGGTTTCCAATGAATTGACTGTGGCATTTAGCTGTGTGGCTTGTGGCACCGTCCTGTTGGAACCACATGTCCTCCAAGTCCATATCATCCAATTGGATTATCATTGAACGGTAGCGATCCCCATATGATCATCACGGAAGAAATACGGCCCAATGACGCCGCTGGCCCATAAACCACACCAAACCGTAATTTTTTCGGGATGCAATGATGACTCATGGAGTACGTGTGGATTGCTGCCTGACCAATGCCGCATATTTTGTTTATTGACGAAGCCATTCAGCCAGAAATAAGCCTCATCGCTGAAGATGATTTTTGATCATTTTCAAGTTGTTGCTCAGCCCAATTCACGAACACACGACGCTTCTGGTGGTCAAGCGGCTTCAGTTCTTGCGTCAATTTAATCTTGTAAGGATGTAGGCCAAGATCTTTTTGCAAAATTCGCCACAACGACGTCACAGAGATGCCCAACGCTTGAGAACGACGTGTGAGAGACACATTTGGGCTTTCTGCAACTGAAGCCTCAGCGGCAGCAATAATCTCGACACTATGGGCACTTCTTTGTCTCACTGGCACGGGAACATTTTGTACTGTGCCTGTGGATTCAAATTTTTCCACTAGACGCTCAATTGTTGATCTGCTAGGACGATTATGACGACCATAAATTGGACGTAGTGCTCTTAGCGTTGAGGCCACTGACTCCGAATTTCGGTAGTAAATTTTAAAAATTTCGACTGGTTGTTGGCTCGTATATCTTTCCATCAAGAAATGGCAAACCTTACTGAAGAGAAATGTCAAAAGAGCGGCAAGAAATATGGGGTCGTTTGCTGTCTCTGTCGCTCTACTTTTGTAGCGTAGGTTGAAAAACCCTTTATAAACATCTTAGTTATGTAAAACATATTTAAATCTAATGATGGTTTATTTATAAGAAAAAAATTATGAAACATTAAACATTTTCAAATTCTGGTCATTAAAAATCCTTCACAAGTACTGGTGTCTAAAAATAAAATGGAATGGAGCTAGTGAGTTTTCATTGACCGACCACGAAATAATGCTTTTGACGCAATAAAGAACTAGAAAGAATAAAGAATTGGTGAAAATATTAAAACGCACCAACCGTGTGTTTTTTTATTTAAAAAAAAAACTGTTAAAAATTGTTGAAAAACTTATTCGGCTCGAATATCTTCAAAACACACAATTCTATTCTATACACTGGTCTATGATTAACTAACTGAGAGGCAAAAATGTATGCAGTTTTTTTTTAAACCAATACAAAAAATACAAGAAACTTTACTAAAAATTATTGAAGTTTTTGCCTCAAATATACCGAGAAGGAGAACATAAAATGGTATTGGCTTCGGGCTAGTTAAATTTTATACACTGACTGCTTCATAATATATTATTTAATAGGTTTTATTAAATGATTTTACAATCAGTGTTTTTTTTAAAGCGAACAAACTACTAAAAACTAAATAAAATTCGTTAAAAAAAATGTTTCTTCTCAAATATCTTGAGAGTAACCTATTAGTCTAAGAGCCGACAGCAAATTTTGTGAGGGGTTGTATAATCAAAATCTGAATATGAGGGTTTTGTATAGGTGCATGTATCGTGACATCAGAATCCAAAGTCTGGCAGGTTTATTTTTCAGCCTTTGGGAGGAGCAAGGGATTTAAAAGAGCCAGTTTCTCTATTTTATTGTCAGGGTTATAGCCACTTTAATTTATTTAAAAATATTGTAAACGTCACTTTTTCTTAGCATACACACCTCAGTCTTGAGGGTCCGATTAATATAAAACTCAAGATGTAGACATTTTATATAAACCTTATCATCCCTTTTTTGGAGATTTTAAACAAAACAAAAATCAACAAAATAAAGTCTCCATAAAAAATCGGATAAAGTTTTCTTAAAAAGCTTAAATCATGGCTTATATTGATCGTATCACCAAGATAAAAGTTTTTGAACTTTAGAAAAATGAGCATCATATCCTATTTTTTAAAAAGGAATTAAAGTGTTAATTACCATAACACGTAGATAGGAAACCAAGCGAGTTTTTACCTCCCACCCCTCCGAAACGCTGAAAAAGAAATATGCCAGACTTTGGTATTTCACATCAACTTTCACCCACGCAAGTGGGACCTTGATAGTAATCTGAAGTTTTTTTGTATCTGTTTTGCATTTCTATTCCCGATTTTATTTTCTATTAACGATTTTTATTGAACATATATATACAATTTGAGTAAACTTAAAATACATTGAAAAATATAAATCTTATGGCACAAAGGGGGCCTATTGTTATACATTGGCTTAGATTTAAAAAGAATTATTAATTTATTTCATACATGTCAACATAAAATTAAGAAAGTCGGTTGGCTTTGATGTTCTCGGGGTGTTCCGTCCCGGTTGTCCATCGGTGGTTTGGGTATGGATTGGTGAAAAGGCTTGGCTTTTAGCCGCGGTAGTATGCTGACCCTGTGTCAGCGTAGAAAGAAACGGCTGTTTCGTCGTTGTCCGTGAAAATATTGGCGTCCAGGGTTTCCATCACACTGAGGTACCTCGGCTCGGGATCTCTTTGCTCGATGGCCATTCTTCTCATAAGCTGATTGGGGTGATTGACGGTGTTCTGCACTAGTTTCTTTGCCGAATTTAGCAGGTATTTGTCAAGCGGTATTATCCTTGCTTTTCAGTACAGATCCTCATTCCTGTAATGTTGTCATAGCGGTCGATCGAAGTAGAGTCCTGTGCAGATTCTCGGCATCTTCCTCTCGAAGATTTGGAGTTCTTTAATCGCTGTTTTTGTGATCGTGGACCAGACCGGGAAACAGTAGGTGATGAATAGTTGCAAGAGATGCTTGTACATGAGTATCTTCGTCTGTTGGCTTAGTCCTGATCTTCTCCTCATCAAGGGGTGTAGTCGGTGGAATGCCCAGTCCGCTTTTCTGAGTACACTTTTTGAGTGCGGATTGAACCTTAGCAACTCGTTGAAGTTGATCCCCAGGTATTTGACGCCCCTTTTGGCAGCAATAGTAGAACCATCTGGAAGCTTCAGAACTAGGCTTCTACAAGTGGCTACTGAGCGAATTTGCCGAATTAATTTTAATGCCCCATTTCTTGTAGAAATTGAACAGTCTTTTGATGTGAGCTTCTACTATCCGGACTGGGACTAGCGGTGCCATTGAAGTCACGTATGTAAGCGAGTCATCAGCAAACAGCAGGTTTGCACAGCCAGCTGGGACGAGTTGGTCTGATGTCATCAGGCTGTAGAGGAAGGGGTCAAGTTTTGAACCTTGTGGAACTCCGGCTTTGATGTTCTTCACAGTTGACGAGCAGTTTCCCAACTGCAAAAAATATTCCTGGAAGAAATAAAAGAAAAAGAATTTTTATTAGTGGCGGGGGTAAATGTAATAGATGTAGTTTGTGTATAAGGGCATCTATCCAGACGCTATCGAACGCTTTCTCGACATCCAGAAAATATCCAGCGGTGACACGATGACTGTTGAGGGCTATAGTGATGTCATGCTGGAACTTCTGGAGCGGGTGTAGTGTTGAGTGCTTCTCTCTAAAGCCAAACTACATGTCAGGAATTAAGTTGTTTTCGCTGCAAGACTTTTTCAGTTTCCTTAGAATCAGCTCTTCCAATAGCTTGCTTAAGTTGCTGAGGAGGGATATTGGCCTGTAATTGGAGATCATGTTCCTGATTACTTTCGAAAAAACCACGATCTTCGCTGTTTTCCATTTTTGAGGGAAGTAGTTGTTGTTGACACAGTTGTTCAGTGTAATCGAGTGACCTGCTAACTTTACAGTAAAGTTAGCAAGTCACGTAGTGCATCTCAAGAACCAAGCATGCAAGGAACTTGTAATGTTCCAAGTTTGCTTACTTCACTTTGAAGCTAGCAAGTTAGTATGATTTTTTTTTTTTTCAAAAATAGGACTTCAAATTTTTGCCGAATAGGCTAGGTCAAAATTTGAAAAGCAAAAAAAAAAACTGCAAATTTGGAGACCTACTCCTATAGTTCCAAGCATACTTGGCACCTGAGATACACTATGTGCCCTGCTAATTTTACTTTGAAGTAAACAGATCACTCGATTACACCCTTATATGGCGAATTGCAAAATCGGAAATGGAAATGTCAAGAAAATACAAAACTGCAAGTTCTTGTCAACTTCACAGATGTTTAAAATGTCAAAATTTTTAATTCTCAAAAATATCGACTTTTATCGACCTGTCGTTATTTTTTTCATATAAAAAATTGATATACAAAATATTTTAACTAGTATCTGTATATTCTTTCTGTCATTTGAACGTCAAACCCAAAGAACAACGGTCTGTTTGAAATGCTTACACAGAAGAAGTATAAATTTATGAACCATAAGCTCTTGTCTGACTTACAAACAGGAACATTAACAGTTATTTGATGCTTTGAAAAATGTTGGACTCCGACACAAAAGTTCTTGTAAAAATAGTATGTATAGATAGTTGTTGACAATGCATAAGGGAAATTTAGGCTTACGATATTTCAACTGTTGAAATATCGACTCATACAAAATTTGATCACAGTTTGAATATCGACATTTAAAAAAATCAATATCTGACTATTTACAGTCGTTCAATTTTGTGCACATAACAAGGGTATTCATGCAAAAGCGTAAACTCGTCGTAAACGTAGTAAAGTTGTAAGCTGCGTAAATCTGTCAAATTTTCCATACAAATTGTGACAGATTTACGAAGATATTTTCTGATGAGTGGATCTTTCAATCAATCGTAATTTTTTGACAAGATTATAAAAATCGACGTTAGAGAGTCGATATTAAAAAGTCGACATATCGCATACCCAATCATTTTCTTCCTAAATAATTATTTTTGCAAATGAAAAACAAGCTAAAATTAGACTGATCAAAATATGGAATCGAAAAATCGTAAAAAAATGTCGATTACTTTTAAAAATGGACATTTTGAAAAAATCGACATTTTGACAAGTTAGTGAAATTTTGTTTCTATTTTGTTTTATCAGTCGGTCTTCTAACCAGTCAAAATTTTATACATTTTCGACCTTATGGAGTCAATAGGATTTTAAAAATTTAATCTAATGTTATCCGCATTTACTTTGAAATTCTCTCTTAATTGATTTTGAGCCTTCAAAAGACACCTTATGCCTGTAATCTATCTATCCATCTTAATTTCTATGTAGGTAAAATACCTATGTTACAATCCATGTGGCATACAAGAATGAATCAAACATCATATTGGTTGTCAATCATTATTCATGTTCATGTAACCTGAAGATAAAACAATGTCATTGATGGATAAAAACTTTAGCTTTCAATTTTTTTTCCTATGCCTTTGTCATTTCCCATAGGTAGGTCGTATGTTCATGCTAACCCATCACTATACACACATCAGAAAAGCGTTAAGGATGTTTTAATGTACCTATCTGACTGATATAATGACTGAGGTTAATGATCTCTGGATTGATTTCTCATAAAGTCCACGAAAGGTAATGACATCACAAAGGAAAACAAAAGAACCAAAACCACACAAAAGTCATATTGAAACTCTCCGACTTCTTGTCCGTAAAACTGAATGGAATGCTTCTGCCGAGACCGAGCTGGTTTTGTGTGTCAGTCAACAAGGTAGGTAGGTAGTCGCGGGTGAAAGTCCTTTAACCTTAGCAGAGAAAGTTGAATGCCACTATAGCTACTGTGTAAGTAAAGTATAGTAAAATTGATGCTTTCCTTTGGGATCTTATCCATCATTTACTGTTTTCATTCTTGATTCTCCTCTCTCTCTCTCTCTCTCCCCCCCCCCCATCAACTTAGGATTTTTTTAAGGACTCGAGCCCTACAACATATGCAATAAGTTGTGTTGGTCTATTGTTTACCTGCAAGCTATTATGCAGAAATTAAATATATACCTTGCTGCAGTTTGAATTAAGGTCGTCATTAAGCATCCTGTTTTTTCATCCCGATATGTGCTTGGTTTTCGCCACTCCATAGCAAAGGTATAGGTAGGTATGGATTCCGTCAAAAGCTTAAACGAGAGAGATCTTGACTGGAAAATAGTTGTTGTAATGAATACCAACTAAGTTCTTGTCTACATTTTCTGCGAAAAATAAGTTGTCTGCCACTTTGATCTACGATAAACGGATGCCTGCGAGCACGGGCGATTTAAAATGTTAAACACGAACGTTAGTGCTTCGCTGTGAGCGATAGGTAACATGGATAAAGGAGTTTAGTACTCGGCACTGGGAGTTTGAGTGGAGTAGCATATCCAGACAAACTATACTCTCTGATGGTGGAAGGTATGACGAGGACCGAGGATAGGAAAAGGATGACGACGATATGGCGACGTCGGGGATAAAACTCTTTTGCGAGCACGATGCAGCGGCAGTGGCAGGGTTTAAATATTTTGTATGTCATTCTTCTATCATTTTATGCACTTCTTGCTGCCACGGGCCATATGGGTGTAGGAAGTTATTTATGTGTATGTATTTCAAAAGGACACTTTGCCGCCTATATTATACGTACCTATATAAAATGCTTCGTATTTTGCAATGCTTTTTGTTAACACACTTATCTTCCTGCAGGGACTTCCGAATGCGTGTTAAAAATATAACTACGAGTACTCTTATGTATTTATTATGACATATGCTTTTCAAACTGTGCACAATAGATAAAATTAATGTAATTTGTTCACTCAAAGCTGTTAAAAAAAATTATAAATACAGTAGTTTTAGTTGGCATATGGTTGATGCTGCAATTATACATGGCCAACAAAATCTCTTAAAGCAGTGCCTTGTCTATGAAAAAATAATCAAACAAATCGTATAACATCTAACTTGAATCTCAATGGAGTAAAAAATCTTGGTTGAACTTAGCCCCTTATAGACAAGTGCCAATTTAGTTTTCATACGCCAAAATTTGAAAAAAATTATTAGCAGTTACCTACTATGGGAGTTGGGAAAACTTAAGATTATTGGTATTTAAAAGGGGAAAAATAAATTGCCCGCAACAGATAACTGGCAGTGGGATGGGTGGGCGAAAAGGTGGGGTTAGGGTGTGAAAACGAGTTTTTTTACGATTGCTGGCAAAAGAGGTCTACCTCTTACCGTAAAAAGTTATAGACAAAATTTGTAGATAATCAAAGGACATACAACTTTTATTTGGATCAGTTTTTCACATAACCCCAAAGGTCAAAAGTATTGAGAACAACACTTCAAACCAATTTTTTTTTTTTTGTTTATTTTTATCTTCGAAGAAAATAATTTCGATTTTGATGAAATTTACGCCTACAAATTAGCGTTTCGACCGGCTTATTCACTTGCGCTCATCAGTGACATAGTGAGGGCCTTTGTCATACGTAATTCTTCTACCAGCCAGACTGCCTCGATGAAAATCTACGGAGTTAGAGCGAACATAATAAGAAAGCCAGTCATACATAAATGAGTTCATTTGTGATGATGCTAGCTCTCGTACTATATTAAGATTGAGGAAGAAATTACGCTTGATTTAGTTTTAAAAATAATCCAAGAAAATTTCGCAAATTCCACAAATTCTGCTGATTTCTCTAAGGAAAAGAAAACAGAAATTTCTGGCATAGTTAGATGAATTTTCGGAATTTTCTTACAATGCTTTTTGTAGTTTTTTTTTCTATTTTTAGAAAAAGCAAAAAATTCAGAAAGAAAAAAAATTTCCAGGTAATATTTCCAAAACTTAAAAGAAAAAAAAATGCCAAGACTTAAAGCCTTTTTCCGTAATGAATTAAATACATGCGACCTGAATGGCACGTTCTTGCTCTTATGTTCAAGACACTGAGGGTCTAGGAAAATTATGTGTTAAGACATGGAAATTATGACAGAAAAATGTTTAAAAGCAGGAAATTCGATACTTAAATTAACTTAAACAACTTCTTTGAGAAATTACAATAAAAATTTTTTGATTGAATATGTAATATGAAAAAAAATCTCAAATTTTGATGTACATTGGTACATATAAGATTCGTAAAACATTTTTAACGAAAAGTTTCGATATGCAAAAATTAAGTATTTTATTATGTGCATATAAAAATTAAAAAAAAATTGTCCACCCGTTTTTTTAAACTAAAAATTTTTTTCTTTGAAAATTTTGATGTGCAATATATTTTAATCTTTTTTGAAATTAATCAAAATATGTTAAACAGAAAATGAGAAAATCCAAAATCAAACAAGACGTTTTATGAGAAGTACATTTTGATAGTTGCTATTTATTCGTTTTTATGATTTTGTGTAGTATTAAGCCTAGTACGCAGATCGAGCTAAAATTTCGCTCCCACTTTTCTCTCCAAACACCAGCTAAACTCCTAGCTAAACTCGAAGCTTTTTGTGGAGATTACATTACAAAAACAGCTGTTCGCAAATTTCAAAGAATTTTATTTCAATATTTCAAGAGAATGTAACCAAATAAAATAGATTTTTTCCTTTGGCATTAATATATCGTTTGTCTTTAAATATTTCTCGTTCTCAATTTTCATTTCACAGTGTAAAGCTCACATAAATCTATCAAATAAAAAATCCTGCCACAATTTAGCTCAGGAATTAATGTACCTAACAATTATTTCACGCGCTAAATTCTGACAGATGACACCGTACAGTAAGAAACGAAAATTTGATTTTTTAGCTGGAGCTGCGTACCTCTCGGCTAAAATGCTTGGCTGAATTTTAGCTCGGCTTAATTTTGGAGAGAATTTTGTATGGGAGCGAAATTTTAGCTCGATCTGCGTACTAGGCTTTACGCACTAATTTGAGCGTACAGAAAAAGTTAAGCCTTTTTTTATGAAAGATAATGCCGTTATTTTCCATAAAATACAAATTTTTTTCATAAAGTACTTTAAAAAGTTGGTTCTTTGTGGAGGTATCATTAATAACCATTTTTAAAAGATGTTTTCCCATCCAAACGTAGCCTTTACGGAATACTTTTTTAGAAAAATTGCTAAAAAAAGTTATTATTTTTAGTTCTTAAAAATAAATAAACATCGTTAAAAACCTTTATGTACCAAGTTTTAAGAACATCGATCCAGCCGTTTAGGCTGTAGTCAAACAGACAGACTGAATTATGAGACCACCTTTCTTCGCCTTCCATATCATCGTTACGACAAGTCTGATCAAAATCTCGAGCTGAATTTTTTTTTAACAAATGCATAACTGGCCACACATAGAAGGGTGATGTCTCTAGTACCCAGCACGAGCTTAAAAAAAATTGGTTAAAATCATTATTTATTTTGAAAAAAATTATATTTTTTGCGAAAAACAAGTAAAATGGAGTTTAAATAACACAAAAACAAAGACATAACAGACTTCTCTTCAGTATTTTAGTTGTTGGAGACGTTTTTTTTTTGTAAAAACATCACATTCAATCATTTTGTAAGCTTGAAGCAATATTCAATTTTTAAACAGAAAACCATCAGCCGCATTTAACCAGAATTTTTGCCCACATATTGAAGAATAGTAGGGCTTTTATAAAATATTTTTTTTTCAAAAGATAGAGATAAGACTTTTACTATTTATGCTATTTTTAATAAAGAAGTGACTGATTACTAGAGAAGGCTGGCCTGAAGACCTGACAAAACTCTCGCCATCTTTCCGTAAATAAATCAGATCAATCAAGTTAAAAACTTTTCATTGTTTAAACAACGGGATGGTGCTTTTTTTATTTTTTGGATACCTTCTAAATATTTTAGAACTTGGAAACTAATTTCCATTTCTGTTTTTGAAAATTAAATTTCAAAAGGGTTTCTCTATTTTTCTGGTAAATAATATTTTTAGGAAAATAGGCTGCAATTTTTCCAACCTTATCTCCATTTCATTTTCTGGTCTTTTTTCTAGGCAATCTACGGAAATCTCCAACTTCCTGGTTGGATTTCTTTCTCAAATTCCGGGGAAGTTTCCAAAATGGGCTTTTTGCCAAAAGAAAACCCAGGGTTGGTTTAGAGAACCGACTTTTACATATTTACTCGTTATTTGCACTTGTAGGGGCTCTGAAATCTTTTTAATAACTTTAAGTAATCAAAATATTAACGCAGCAATAATATTATCCACTAAAGAACGATTTTCGGCCTGAAATTCTCTCATCTTTTGTTTACTCATCATAAAAGCACTTTTAATTTGAGTCAAAACTGCGCAACAATACTCCAGCTAAGACAGTCTTTAAATTCTTGAACTTAGAAAGCTCATTTTTCTTAACCTTTCATGTTGACGACATTCTTGTTGTTTTTAGTGAGAAACTGAACTTTGTACATTGTTTTCCTGTAAACTTATGACCCTGCATCAAAATATTTGTGTCAAATACATAGTCGGTACTTTACTTAAGGCTTGTTTCACAGTCTCATATAAACCTTGAACTGAGTTCAATTGCATTCGTCTGAACTTTAGCTTAAACCAAAAGTGCAATTTAAGCTTCCATTGTGAAAGTGGGGGTTAGAGTTGTGAAATAAGTAAATTGTTAAGTCAACAAAAAAACTTTATGAAAATTATATTTTTCATAGTGAATTATACAAAGTCAAGAACATGTTGCCAAGTCTTGCATTTTATTTTGGTTTGCGACTGAGACCAAACCAAATCCAGACGAGACTGATACCAATACCGAGAAGATACTGCGTTATATGACACCGATACCGATTAACAGACACGGACGATACTGAAAATGTTCGATTATTGATGATACCAAAACGATATGTACTTACAAAAATATCGTTTGGACTGTTAAAGTAGAAAGACCTTTTACATTTTTGCCAGATTATAATTTATTTGGGCGACTTGAAGCAGCATAGATTTTAAAATAATTGTAGAGAACGGAATCTTTCAAATATGCAGCACCCTAGTCAACATCCTACGTACGCCCTTGTTTGAGAAACTGACACTTCCCTTTACGACTTGGGATATCGTTGGGGTAGGTTAGAAGGAAAGAGGAGTAAACATATGTATTCGGCTGTCCGTTATTTTAGAAACTCAGTTTTTTGGAAAGCATATAAATCGAAATTTTATGTATAAAAAAACTATGGACCAAAACAAAAATTAATCCGAGGTCATTAACCCGTGCGTCTAAGTCAAACTTTCCCCATACAAATTTGTATAGGAACTCCACACTTCTCACGCTTATTTTTTTCTCTGAGAGTATAACAGAAATTCCATATTTGTTTTTATTGATTCCGATTGATTAATTGTTTAAAAAAAACTATTTATAATAAAAAAAGTAAAAATTATAGTCTATTACGATTTTTTAAGTTAATAAATATTAATAAGTATTTTACCTTTCTTCTTTATTTTGTTTCCCTCTCAATCTTCAGCAGTTTTTGATGTTTTTTCTTGTTATGTTTTGATTTTTTTCAATCTACATCAACAAATTAATTAAAAGAAATTATAAAATATTAATTTGGATTTTTCAAATTATTAAATATTTAAATATTTAATTTTTTAACTTTACATTACTTCTTATTTTTGTTTAATTTTTTTTTGTGGTTTTTGTTGAACAAAATCTTTTTTAAAGAAACGTATAACTGAACAAAAAACAAAACTAAAAACAATTTATTTCAATATTTTAAGTTAACTAAATATTTTAAGTCTCCAATATTTTTTAACTTTTTTAATTTCTTCATTCAAAACAACAATGTTCATATTTTGTTTAATGATATTTTCTTAACAATATCTTCTTAAAAAAATATAGAAAACGAATAATACAAAAACTTGTACATAATCTATTTCAAATTTTGAATTCAGTAAAAAATTGTAGTTTAAACTTTTTTTTGGCACTTTTTGCGTACTTAATATATTCTTAAATTTTCATTTCAAGGTCTTATATATTTTGTGAATATTAGTTTGAAATCCTCATATATACTGTAGTTTAAAATTATAATTTTAGAGTTAGTTGGGCAAAAATAAAAATATCTATGAACAACAAAATCATAATGTCATCTCTGGATTAAAACAAACCACAAAAACTTTTATTTTTTTGACTTGACTTAAAATATATTTTTTTTATTAATAAAGTGTAAAAAAAGGTAAAAACTTTAAAAATCTCTTAATTTAAAAATTGAAATAAATTTTTATCAACTTTTTAATGTTTATTTTTCTTAAGGAAGATATTGTTTAAGAAAAATCATTAATCATTAACTTAAAAATTACTGACTTTAATGAAAACATAAATAAGTAAAAAGTAATAAAAAGTTAAAAATTAAAATGTTTAATTATTTGAAAAATTTGGGCGAAACAAAATTAAAAAGGTAAAATATTATGATATTTATGACTTTAAGAATTAAAATATTTTCTTATACATATTTTATTTTTCTAACAAAATTTTTAATGCAGTTTCTTAAAGAAACAATTATTCAATTAGATTCAACAAAAAATTAGGAGTAACTGTTATAGCAGGTTCAGGCATGGGTTAATTACCTCCGATAAATTTTAGGCTACCAGAATTATCTTCAGGGTCGTACACAGAATTTTTCATGGGGAGGGGGGCAATTTTTATCAAAGAACAGTTTTGGTACTGAAATTTTAGATATATTAAAAAGAGGTGAATTGGTCAATACAAGAAATATTTTTTGATGGAAGGTGGAGGGGAATATAACTATCATTGCCCTTACTTTCCGCATGCCCTTTATTTTCTGAATTTAGTCTACCCGTGGTGATTTCTTGAATAATACCTAATATCTACTAAACATTCTTCTTACTTAAGTGTTAATCAGCTGTGAGATGTCAAAAAATCTTGTCAAAATCATAACTGAAAGATTTCAAAATTAATATAAATCAACCGGCGAAGCCATCAGCTTAAAACCACACTCACGCGTTCAAAGGATTATAATGTGAAAATACACACAGAGAAAACCTAGGCTCTGGTTAATTCACAACGTGAACATGCACAATCCCATATAAAGTTACAGATATTTCAGAAATGTACCTGTTTTATTCAGTGTTAAATCAACTTGGTGGCCTTTTTCACCATATTCAAGTTGATTTAAGAACGTGACCTGTTATCTTAACAGTAAATTCTGCTAAATAAGAAAATTTGTCGGGAATTTAGTGCTTATTTTAGCCAAGATTGTCTTTTTTAACTCTGAATGTTATGAATTTCTATTTTACCATAAATCAGGTTGAAGTAAAGTTTTATATGGTTATTTTTACAATGTTTAGCTGGCCTCAAGTTAAAGAAACACTCTGCCTATTCATTTCAACGTGACACCAAGGTTAAAATGCATACACACAGGCTATTCAAATAAAATTATTTGAAGCTAACCTGGCCACCTGTTAAAGTAGCACTTTAGCAGTGTTGAAACACCCATACAAGCCATCCAAACAAAATTAGTTTCAACTTTTTGATATTTGACACAAGTTTTTTGTGCAGTCAAGTCACCAGGAAGGAAAACTTGTTATCTCCGTGTGTAAGAGGTTTCCAGTTCAAAGCACACTACACAGTATTTTTAAAATAAAATAATATACTAAATAATAAATTTTTATAGTATCAGAATAATGCAAAAAGAATTAGGCGGTAAGCATCGTTACAAATGCGACCTAGACGCATAGATGGAAGACATAATAGCATAAACAGGATTAAGGGTTGATTCAACATTTAATCATGTTAGAATAATTAGAGTTCCATGTTAAATGTACCTTAAGTCATGTTAATTTAACTAGATTTTCATGTAAAATTAACTATATTTTCAGGTAAAATGTATAGTTTTACTATTTAAATCCGTGGTTGAAATACAAGATGACTTGCAATCTATGTTGATTTAACACGACATTATATCAGGAATCTGGTTAAGCAGTCAACCTTATCTACCGTGTTGAAAAAAAAGCAACCTAAAAATCAGGTATATAATTTGTTAGTTTTACCCAGAGCTGGCCCGAGATGAATCAGCGCCCTGCTTGCGCTTCATCATTATCGCCTCTCAATTGCGGTTATTGGTGGAAGTAGCCATTTCCTCTTCACCCAAGGGGTAGACTTTGCAATGCATGGCACTTACTATAGAATACAAAAATAAATGTTCACTAAAAAAAACATATCACAAAGATATACCTACTTATAGAAACTTTAGTTTGTTTAAGTAAAAAGTACGTATTTAAAAACTAGTTCAAAAACCTAACAATATAAAAATAAATAATTAACTCCTTGATTAAGTAGCTTTCTTGATGCTCGCTCAAGGCGCCCATTGGGTTGAGCGCTCTACGCATTTGCACTGCTTGCAAGTATTGCTTGTCCGGTATAACCGGATACGTGTTTTTTTTCTAAGTATAGGCCTCATATAGAATTCAGACAGACCGTGAATATTTTTACATTAGGTATTTCGTCTAAAATGGAAAAGGGAATTTATGTAAGAGCTAAATTTGGAGCCACCTAATTAGTAAATGGGTTAGGTCGTAATAGGTTGTAGGTAGGCCACCCTCACCCTAGATGGGTAGGTATCCTACTTCAAAGCCAAATGCAATCCTCTTAAGAACGATCCTCTACCTATAAAAAACTAAGGCCAAACTCCCTTACCTACATTATCATAAACTCGAATTTGTTATTCTTTTTCAAAAATCAGACATATTTTCTAACTTTTTTGAATTCCCAGCATAGTTAGATGATGGAATTAGGCAGCTCTCTGTGTAGGTAGTTGCTTCTTCTTTTAAATAGGGAACAGACATCTCTCGTTAAAATTAGTGACTTTTCCATATACCTATCTCCCTTGAGAGTGTAAGAGAAAGAGAAACTGAATTCAATTCCGCTCTATTAAGAAGGATATCCCACAGGAGCAGCCAGAAACATATATTTATAACTTATTCACGACTCACAGGCAGGATTCAACCCAGAAATTACACAAATTTCCAACTTTTTACCTTTTTCCTTTACACAAAAGTTTAATCTATTGACACAGGAAAATCCAGCTTACAAATTTTATCTGGTACAAGCATACTATACCTACCTACCTACATAGGTATACTCATCCTTATACTGCTACTATATTCCCTTGTTTCTTATCGTGCTCCAGTTAATCATACAGACGTCTAATCAAGTCAAGTGCCACCTATACAATGACAGGGTCTTTTCAACTTGTGCCGACTCGACTATCGTTTTTCAACGTCGTCGTCGTCGTCATCGTCGTCGTGGTCCTCGTCCTCGACGCTCTTCGCTGCTCATTGCTCGCTGTTCGTCCTCTTAGAGCCGTTATAGAAATCATAACTTAGATGTTCGGATGTTTTTTTTTTGTTGTTCTCATCCGTTTCTTGTATAGCTTCTCCCTTTGGATGGCACCAAAAAAGTATGCCAATCCTCGCAGCACTCGACTGGAGTAGATAACCGTTTTATTCCTACGAGAGGGCTTTTACGATTCAACATTATGGTGTTTCTATAGTATACAAGTTACACAGAAAAACACAGTCACAAATCGTGTATAACTCTAAGGTATACAACACCGTTATGTGCTTTTGTGTAAGAAATTATTTGCTTAACCATCGGAATTTCCACGTGACATTTATAAAGCTTTTCCTCCCAGTTACCGCGCCACAGTTTCCATACAAATAAAACCAAAAAGCTTTCTTGAGAGGATATCATCATCAGTACCAGTGCTGAATGGAACGAAAAAAGCTCCTGGTGGAAGATAAGGAACTTTCCCATCGTGTCATCATATGGCTGAGTTCATCTTGCCCAAAGGAATTGCGCGTAGTGCCTTACATCAGGAAGCCCCCACCGAAGCTTTTATCCGTTGACAAGCTCATTCCCAGGACCTCGATTCTGGAAGAATTTTTCTCTTTTAGTTCGAACAAGGCCGTGAACTGTGAAGTAGTTCGGACGGAATTCTCGCTCGGAAATTTCAAATTGAATTTATTTTGGTCAAAGAATCACTTCCAAATCGAATGCTGTACCTATACCTATACTCATGTCAAAGTGATGCAAATTCATTTTGACAGAACTTTGACAGAAATCTTGGAAAAAAGTTTGACAATTCACAAAGTTTTTTCTTGGTTTTTTGAAACAATCAACGGGACGGGTTCGGTATAATATCGCGCGTGTTTTATTCTCGCTTTTTCGGTTTTATATATCCTATGTCGAAGTCGATGTTATATAAATCAGGATTCATTAATTATTTAAAAAGCTATACACTCTTACCAGAAACAAGCACTCAATATCCTTATTAATACTTGTGAAGCTGGAGTGCTGTAAAATAGCTCCAGTTTCCAGGGAGTCGGAGCATAGAGGTACATCTTTTTTTTTTATACGAAAATAGATTAAACGAGTTTTCTGTTCGTTTTTCGTGTTAACGTTCTAAAATCGTAAAATCGATGCGCGTACGTGATTGTGTCATGTGAATTTAAGTGAGAAAAAAAAAAGAAAATAATTTTCATCCCGATAGTTTCGAGTTAAATAAAAAAGAAAATTAGAAGAAAATTACGAAGAATAAATAAAAAAAATCGGTTTGTGTTTTGTGTGCCAAAAGGATACTCTGATCAAGGATCTCATTTCAACTATTGTTCATTTTTTTGGATACCAAAATATGTTGTAAACGTCAGAAAAAAAGGAATTGGAATGACGTAAGGATTATTTTTTTTTTGTTCTTTTCTCCATCTTTTGAAGTTTGGTGCAAAACACAAATTTCATACCTGCTTTAAAATGGGGAAAAATTGTAATTCTCATTTATTTTTTTTTTGGGAATATTAAATTTTTGTGTTCATCCACTTGATGAAATTCACTTAATTTGCTTTTGCTCCTGTCAAATAGGACAAATGAAAAAAAAAAAAAAAATAGAAACCAGCAGTGGTGGTGTAAACACGAATAAATTGTCAGACACTGGAAAGAACGATGACGATGAAGCTTTCGTGTATCCGTTTATTCCTTGTTTTTGTTTTTATTCGCCAAAATAATTGGTTTTCATTATGCTTCAATTGAGCGAGAGTGTATTAGTGTGGGGTTTTTTTTTTTTGTTTTGCGTTTATGTATGTGTTCAATTTGTAGGTCGTTTCACAATCGACGACAAGAGAAATAATAATAATAATAATAAAAATAATTAAACCTACATCATGAGTGAATGTGTGTGTGAAGCAGGAAGAGAGATGTAATATCAGCCTTAAGTGAGCAATTAGGCAGATTTTTATTAAATTTATTTTATTTTCGACAGACGACATTTTTATTTTCTGTTTGCAAAAATAGAAAATTCAACAAAATGTCTAGGGAAAAAAATGTAGGTATCTACCTACCTACCTAGGTACTGTACGAATCTATCAAAAGGGTTATTTTTTTTAAAGTTTAAGCATTGTTCACATTGGGACATTTTATCTCCTTTGAAAAAAAAAAATACAATTTTAAAGAAAATTCAAAAATCAAGCCCTACAAGTCTTCAGAAGTATGAAAAACAAAAATAATTTATCCAAAATCAATACGAGTACTATCTAGTCGCAGATCTTTTTCTCCTTCAAGCTATGAATGATTGCAGCATTGAATCAGCTGTGTAGCCTTTTTTCTTTAGGTTTTCAATGTTTCCTATGAGTCGTTGAACTCTGTGTGTTCCATTTGCAAATAGAAAGGCTGTTTACATTATATAAGCCTTTGTTAAATGTTCTCATAATAATTATGCTACTTGTGAAATTTCTTAAGCATCCTTCACACAACCCCTACTTTAAGCACACGTTAAAATGAGGCTAGTGAAAATATGGCTTCGTTATTAAATCTCAATTGATTGATGAGTAGCAATCAGATTGTTGTGTGTAAATTCTTTTTTAATAAGAAAAATATAAAACAAGGTCAAGAATTCATTAATTAATATATTTGTTTACCTACGCTCTATTCGACTGTTCGTGTAAACGCCGGCCGCCGTGGGTGATATAAAGATAAAATTACTGAAGAATGTTATTATTTAATGAATCCATAATGTTTCGGTGTTTTTATGTATTAATTCTGAGGAAATGTTTCATTTCTATTCATAGTCCTGATTAAGGAGGTTATGCCTACACCTTTTCCTAGAAAACAAACATTACTTAAAATTTGTCAGATCAAGTGGCAAGCCGGCATGTGGTGTATACCTAATCTCGCTATAAAGGAACTTAATGATTATTTATCCATTTTTAGATATAGAAAAAAGCCGAAATCTATCCCACAGACCATTGACAAATTCTTAGGAAAACAAATTTTACTCCAGAAAAATTCATAGGTTTGGGATTTGAGAGATGTTCAAAGATGTCTCCGTGGAAGAAAGATAGCAATCTTTCGAAAAAAAAAACAAAAGCTTTGTTTTTTCATTGCCTTCTTCACAAATCTAATTTAGTTGTTACCAGTCAATCAACTTCAATACTCCGAATAAAATTTATAGAAAATCATGTAAGCTTCCCAAGACATTATTAAATTTTTAAAGGAAATCAAATTTGAGATAAAATTGAAGGTGGATAAAGAGACGTACACATGATTGCTTGTGGTCTGAATTTATTGGATCTTTCTTAAAAACTGTGTGACTCGAAAACATGGATTTCCAGTCTTTAATTTTGTTCTTCTAGTGCTTCGATTTTTGTTCGATTTTTGTTCCAAAAGTTGTATCTAGAACTATTACTTCGGTTTCAAATCCATCAGTAATTGACAAACAACTTTTTTTGTCAGGGGAACCGGATCTTGTGGCCAATAAGACCAGATCCACACAATAGTGCTAATACCGATACACTCTCGCTACGATAAAATATTTTTACATAAGAATCAATGAGAGGATCGAAATCGTATCGAGACTTTATTCATATTAGAACGGTGAATTTGGCTTAATAAATACTCTAAGGGTCAGTTTTTCAGTTCGATTTCATCCTAGTCTCGGGGTTAAACCTGAGTTAGCTCCAGGAACGTGTTTTTCAGTTTAAGTTAATTCCGAGTTAACTCACCTACCTTGGTGAGTTAACTCAGCGACCAAATTGAGTGCCTTTTCGGTTGTTATTTTATCTTGATTTCGATAGTGAATGTTATTGTCTGTGCAATTTCGTTGTGGCGCCATCTCTATTCTCTTACTTGAATGACACAGAAGGGAAATATCCATAGGATCGCACATCGATGGTCCTAGATTTTTGACAGCTGAAAGACAAAGTCAATCCTCAACTGAAAAACTTTTTCTGAGTTATCTCGGGGTTAATTTATTTTCAGGTCTAGCGAACTCTGAATTAACTCAAAATTAACCCTTAACTGAAAAACTGGCCCTAAGAGTAACTTCTGTCTTGTAAATTTAATATGCCGAGCGTTTTACCATGATGAGAAAAATATTTAGGGCCTTCTTGCGGGCAATTTTCAAATTGTCTGGGCATTTTCATCAACAAAATTATTTTCAATGAATCTGATACGTAGTGCAGCAAAAGTAACAATTTTTTTAAATTGTTTACATTATTCCATTAAGTTTTAAAGCAAAAACTAAAGTGTGTGTTTTTTTTTGCTGTGTGGTTTTCAATCTGGTAATACTTTTTTCGGAGTTAATCATTTTGACAGCTGTCACTTGACACAGTTTGGTTTGCCATTTGATAATGAATAGACTTTTTTGCATAACTACTTTTGCAAATCGTGCAAATTTACTACCGAAATAATAGTTCAGCTGGCGACAGCCAACGAAATAATCAATTTATTGAAGAAAACTTTGGGTGAGCGCATTATCTCGCGTTGTGGGCGTGTGGCGTTGCCTCCAAGGTCGTGCGATTTAACACCACCGGACTATTTTTCGTGAGGTTATGTGAAATCGCTTGTCTACACAGATAATCCCAAGACACGAATGACGCCTAGGAAAAAATATTCGGGGCGTTATTGCCGACCTACGGCCCCAATTACTGCAAAAAGTGGTCAAAAATTGGGCCTCTTGGCTGGAATTTATACGAGCCAGCCGCGGTGGCTTCTTGCCCGAAATCATTTTAAAAACATTATGACAAACCTTTATCCTTATAATAAAGCTTGGTCATAACATTAATTTATATGCGTTTTGTTTTTTCTTGAAAACCACACGTCTTCTTAAAAAAGTAATCTTTACTTATCTACTAATTTAGCGATACTTTTCAGCCTTTTGAATCATATATTTTCTGTGTATATTTCTCCTGTACAAAATATTTTAAAATTAAAACAGGAAACTAAAATTTGCGGGCCATTTCTGGGCCAGGCCCATTGGCCTTTATTCAAAATAAAACCCAAATGGCCAGTAATATTTGACTTATGATTGAGGCATCTATCAGATCAAAAACGAAAAAATGTTGGTGTATTTTTGGTCACACTAATGCGAAATTGTTTGCAGAGTTTCCATAATCTTGATAAGATATACAGAAAATTGGAGTACTTTTCATACTACTCAAAATTTGAAGAACGCAATTATCTCTTTTATATCTGCACAGTGCTTCAAGCATTGGGTACTTGGAACTTTGTGAAATGAAGTTATGCAGTTTGTGGCAGTACCAGCGTTTTTGAATTCCCTCTAGATTTTCGTAGCACCACCTAGAATTTTGGAGAGGATAATGACACATCGGTATGTTCCTATTCCCACACATAACGTTCGAGTTCGAGCAAAAGTTTCAGCCATTGCTGGGATAAGATTTTGTGGCCAAAGACAAATTAAAGGCCGTTATCTGAGTCAGAAATGCATTTGCAGAATATTCCCTGAAAAAGTCTTCTTCTTCAAAAAAGCAAATAAAACTTTTACTGCAATAGCTCTGTGTTCGATAATGCAGTTTTCTAAAGTCACATGTTTGAAAATATCATCTACAGGGCAATTTCACCGCACCGTAAGAAAATCGAGTTGATGGAACAAATAAGTATTCAGAAGCCAGAGAATATGTGCGATAACGTCAAATGTGTTTGCAAGCAAAATTAACTGGCACCGTGTCGTTAACAATCAAACACAAGCAACAAAAAAATGAACATCAAACCAAGTAAATGGGCAAAAACCTGTAGTTTTTAAAATATTCGATGATATAAATTTTGTTTGATTTGTGGATGCATGTATGAAAGTTTCTAAAACTCATCCATGAAAGTGAAAAAAATCTTCACGAATACAGTAGACGCTCGATTTAGTGAATCTCAGAAGAGTGAACTATCCACAATAGTAGACACACAAAATTTTCTATAAAATCGGATTTTTTATAAAAATAACTCGCAGGCATTTAACATTACTTGAGAACACTGGGGAATTTTTTCGGTTTTTCTTAACTTATAAATTTAAAAACTATTTACACCGAACGAAATTTGCATTTTGGATCAAATTCATCTCTAGAATGCCTTTACAAACTTCCGCTTGAAAAAAGTGAATAGTCTCGAAAGAATGAACATTGAACATGAACAGGCCTGGTTTTTATTACTTCACTATTTCGAACGTCTACTGTATTACCATCAGAAACGTTATGGCTAAAAAAGATATGCAACAAAGTTGCATACTGAACCGCATTCGAAAGATATAAGGGAGTTAAAAGATGGGGACAACCTCTAGGGTGTTAAAATCGCAAGTGGAAACATTCATGAAATTAGCTAACCAGAGGGGAAGACATCCGAAAGTTACTCTTGAGAGTTTTCTAGTGAAAGTACTGCCAAATGTATGCGCATCTTCTTAGTATGAAATTTTGTGGTACCTATTTCTCAATAATTTAAAAAAAAAGTAATATGTCATTTTTAATTTATTTAAATATCTTAATCTTATTCTTCTGAGCATTTAAAGCAAAGTTAGAATTTTAAAACTAATTAAATTTTTTTTGAAAACGTAGTTAAGTGCCACTGCTGCCTTCCACGTTGCATTTCACTATAAAAAAAAACACTTACATATTTGTAGAGAAGGGTTGAGGCATTAACTTTTTGGAGCACTCTTTTTAGAAACTGTATCATTTTTCATTCACATTTGCATTTTAAAAAGTAAATTCAGATCGATGTGGGACTCATATCTGCTCTCTAGTATGAAATAATTTGACTATTCTCAAACAAATATTGCATCGAAATGTAGTCTGACATTTATCTTTTAATTAAAGACCTTAAATTTGAAGATTGGACGTTATAAAACCGACGTTATAAGCTTTACAATCGCTCGAATTGAAGTTTATTTTTGCATATCGGAATTTTTCTCCACCTCACGTCTGGGAGAGGCGCGAAAAATCGTTTAGTTTTAATATCTTTAAATTATTTCGTGAAATGAAAAATCTGAAAAATAAAAACGTAGTCTTCTTTTCACAGCCAAGAAAAAATTTTATAAACGTAGAACGAAAAAGCATTTTTCGATGACATTTTAACAAATTATGCTTGGTTCGTTCTTGTTCAGGGGAGGGCAATTGCAACCATTAATTGCAACACCTAATTTTTTTCACCTAGGATTCAACAATTTATAGGTAATTCTTGTTTGGCTTTGCTGACTTTGTTCTTTGAACACATTCCTTATTGATTCTTCAATTTTTGTTAGGAGTATCTGAATGTTGCTGCCGAAAGATCTTTGTGTTGGAGAAGTTGAACAATATGGATATCACCCAATCTTGTCCATTCAGTAAAGAACTGAAGATTTCTGTCTTTGACAAACAAGACTTTTTTATTGGTAAGCCGATGACTTGGTTGATCTATGATTTTCCCAATATATGAGAGATGTAGCTGAAGTGTGTACATGTAGAGTGTAGGTAGACCAGTTTCGAGGTGTAGCATGTAGGTTGGTGTGTTTTCCGGAAGTCTAAAGGTTTTTTTGATGAAATATCTGAGAAGCTTTTCTACTTCATCAAACTGGAAACACCCCAAACTTGAGCAGCATAGCACATAATGGATCTCACTACTGATTCAAAGACTTTATATTTTGCGCTAGGTGCAATGTTTTGTTTACTGAGTACGTTTTTCCATGTGCAGTTTATTGCTCTTTTTGACTCGCTTAGCTTTTCTTGTAGATGTTTCTTAAAAGACATCGTTGGAGTGATAAGGACTCCGAGGTACCTGTATTCTTTTACCATTTCAAGTTCTTCAATTTGCCATGTCCAACATTCGTCTCTTGCGTGGCGACCTCTTCCATTTCGAAAAATCATGATTTTGGATTTATTAGTGTTAAGTTGTAAGTTCCACAGTGAACTATAGTATTGCAGTTTGTTTATCATTATCTGCAGCATGTTTGGGGTTTCAGCCAGTATGACAATGTCATCAGCATATAGTAAGAGCTTTATTTGGAGTCCATCAAACGTTATTCCTCCTGTCAGATATGTAGTCAGATCATCCAAATAAATTGAAAAGAGAAGGGGGCTCAGGAGACATCTTTGTTTTACACCAGTTGTTGATTCGAACCAATTGGATAAAATATTTCCTTCCCAGATTTATTTTCTTCGTAAAGTTGTTGCAAAATATTTAACATTTGGGTTGAAACTCCAAGGTGGCTTATTTTGTAAAAAAGGGCTTTTCTGTCGATACAATCAAAGGCTGCGTTGAAATCTACGATGAACGCATAAAGTTTATTTCCTTTATCCAGATAAGTCTGGATGTTATCCACTGTGCTTTCGAAAGCCAGCTTGGAATTCACTTAAGAGGTTGTTTTCGTTAACCCAATCCGAAAGTCGTTCTAGTAAAACTCCTGTGAAGATTTTGGTAATAGCATTCGGATTTCCTTTCTTGAAGATCGGTAAAATAACACTTCTTTTGAAGCTTGTTGGCATTTATTCTGTATCGTATATCGTATACCCACATCGATTTAGAACTCTATTGACATCTTGAATGTCTATAGGTCGATCTAATGAAAGAACTTTTTGGTATGGGAGAGCATATGTTCGAAATGTTGAGCTAAAATCAATGATTCTACTTTAATTCCTTTTGTGAAGAATGCTTTGTTAAGTATTTTTGCAGTTTTCCAGAACGACCGACTATCTTAGATCTTTGCCAGCATTGATGAGAGGTTTAGAGTGTATAGCCTTTGTTTCTCTGTGCATATGGACTTGTACTTTTTATTTGCTTCTTGGTACATAGACTTTGCGTGGTTTGAGTTGCTTCTTCTAACAAGGTGGAGAAAGGCAAACGATTTTTGTCTAGCTGATTCGCACTCCCAATCATACCAAGGTTGCTTACCCTTTCTTGTTGTCCTTTTTTGTAGAGGTCTTGCGGATTCCATTATAGCTGCTGTTAGTATATCCGGACCTCTAATGGATTGTAGCTCATTTTCATTTATGAGGTTGGTAACAAGATTCAGGTTGGCCGTGTACTTCTCGATATCATTTTGCCTCCACTGTAGTTTTGGTCGCAAGCACTGCTGTGTCGGGGTTTCGTGTTGTACCACCATATTCACCTGCACGGATATTGGGAAGTGATCTGAATGTGTCAGCTCATCTACCCTGAAGTCAGATATGTGTTCGATCCACTTTCCTTTCACAAAACAATAGTCGATTGTTGAACACGCAGTTCCCCTGGTAAATGTAAGATGACCTTTGTCATGGCTATTTGTGCGCCCATTTAAGATAGTAAATCCCATGGAATCGCTCATTTCGATCAGTTTATTTCCATTTCCATTAATTTTGTCATCCGTAGCATATCTTAATTCATTGATTGGTTCCGTTACAAGCTCCGGCTCCGCATTAAGAATTTGTGTTGCTCCTACTCTTCCATTAAAATCTCCTATTATCATTATATCATCTTTTCCAAATTCCAAAATAAAATTATATAAATTTGAAAAATCATGAGTCCACTTGTTGCCGTTTATATATACGGGTATAATGTAAAAGCTGCTATGCTCCACCTTTAACTCAATCAAATCTTTTTCAAGTACTTTAACAAAACAGCAATCAGTTTTTAAATTTTTCTTGATCCCTCCACTTGCCCTTCCATGAGAGGACCCTCTTACTGCTGGAATCCATAAGAGCTTTTGATTTATAAGAATATTTGCAAATCTTTCAATGGTTTTATCAAGAAAAGTTTCATATAGAGCAAAAATATCGAAATTATTTATGTGTTTAAAAAAATCGTTAAAAAGAAATTTATTTCCCAGTCCTGCTAAATTATATGAAATAATACTTAAAGAAAAAATATTAAAATTAAAATTTGTAACATTTTGATTTTGATGGCTGACGGCATTATAATTAAAAGTGCTGTATGCGTTCATTTCCCACTACAGTTTGAGAGCCGCTGGGGCCTGCTCCATCGAAGGTTCTGTCAATGAGTGACATTGCACTTCTGTCACCTGTATTTCGCAATTGCTCCATTTATGACATTCCGCCTTCATCATTGCTCGACATGTCGTTGTTAAAGTCGAAATAAAATTTTTTGTTTTGGATTTTAAGAGTTTCTCCTCGAAATTGTACTTTTAGTCCCGGATTTTTGGTTATTAGTTCATTTCTTAGTTGCACTACCCATCTCGTCTCCGTTATTCTCGCGCTGCGGCTGGATAATCCCTATGCATCGAAATGCCAGTGTTTCTGAATGTTGTCGCAGATTGAAGGATTCGTCCTACGTCTTCCCTATCTCGTAGCTCTACAATTATGTTTTCAATTTTTGGATTTTGAGATTGAAGTGATCTTACTGATGTAATGGCAGCCGCATTTTGTGTTTTCAGCAAGTCTAGACACAGCGTTTTTGCTCTGTCTGTAGCTACTAGAGGGACATGTTCATGGAATAATGTTACTGGATTTTTCTTAAGAAACTCAACATAAGATTATGGGATGTTTGCAAGGACTAAATTACATCCCAGTCAATACGCTGTAACACAAAAAAACGGTTCGTAGATAAGGTCGTGTTTAAAGAACACTGGAAAAGACAATTGACTGTAGAGATGCGCCTTATTTACATCACTAACAAGAAAAGGATCAAGTAGAGTTGATGTATTACCAGAAAAGTGGGTGGGCTCTGTGGTATTTATAGATTAAAAACAATCAAATCATTTCATCGATCAAAATAGAATTGTTTTGTTTAAACTTTTCATAACAAAAAATGCATCATCTCGTCCAGGAACCAAATGTAAATGTTGACTCTGAAACATTTTTTCTTAGTAAAAAAAGGGTTTTTCAACAGGGACGCTACAAAAGTAGAGCGACAAGGACAGCAAACGACGCCATATTTCTTGCCGCTCTTTTGACATTTCTCTTCAGTAAAGTTTGCCATTTCATGATGGAAAGATATACGAGCCAACAACGAGTCGTGCCCTCAACGTTAAGAGCGCTACGTCCAATTTATGGTCGTCATAATCGTCCTAGCAGATCAACAATTGAGCGTCTAGTGGAAAAACTTGAATCCACAGGCACAGTACAAAATGTTTCCGTGCCAGTGAGATAAAGAAGTGCCCGTAGTGTCGAGAATATTGCTGAACGCTGAGGCTTCAGTTGCAGAAAGCCCAAATGTGTCTCTCACACGTCGTTGTCAAGCGTTGGGCATCTCTATGAAGTCGTTGTGGCGAATTTTGCGAAAAGATCTTGGCCTTCATCCTTACAAGATTAAATTGACGCAAGAACTGAAGCCACTTGACCACCAGAAGCGTCGTATGTTCGTGAATTGGGCTGAGGAACAACTTAAAAATGATTCGGAATTTCATCGAAAAATCATATTCAGCGATGAGGCTCATTTCTGGCTGAATGGCTTCGTCAATAAACAAAATATGCGGTTTTGGTCAGGCAGCAATCCATGAGTCATCATTGCATCCCGAAAAAAATTACGGTTTGGTGTGGTTTATGGTGATGATCAAGACCGGCACGTTACTGTGAATAGGGATCGCTACCGTTCAATGATAACTGAATATTTTTGGATGATGATATGGACTTGGAGGACAGAACGGCGCCACGAGCCACACAGCGAATGTCACAATCAATTTATTTGAAACCAAGTTTTGAGAACGTGTTATCTCACGAAAAGTCGCTTGGCCACCTCGGTCGTGTGATTTAACGCCGTTAGACTATTTCCTCTGGGGCAACGTCAAATCTATGTTCTATGCCAACAAGCCAGCGACGATTGATGAACTTCGTACGAATATCGAACGTTAAATTGCAGCAGTATCGGCTGATTAATGCTTGAAAATCGTCGAAAATTGGGTTCAGCGTCTGGACTTTTGCAAACGTTCCCGTGGTGGCTATGCAAAAGAAATCGAGTTCCATACATAATGGCAACAAACGTTCTTTCACAGGAATAAAGAATTTTATTGATATCCAAAACCGTTTTTGTTTTATTTAAAAAAAAAACTTTTGTAGCGCTCTTATTGAAAAACCCGATAAAAGGTCACTATCTGCTTCGGTTACACAAACACTTATAAAATTTAAAGGTAATTTGAGTGAAATATTGCGAGTGGCTCATTTCTCCTGTATGATCAAGTCTCCCGTTTACCCTCTACATGTACATGTATTTCGGGTACGGCGCTGTACGCAACTATGCTGCACATCTTTTTTAGCCATAACATATGAACGTTTCTGATGTTAATATTCGTGAAGATTTTTTTTAGGAATTTCCGTCCTTTTAAATTGGCGAAGAGTCCGAATCCAATAAAAACAGTTTCAGAGAAACCAGAAATGACTATACAGAAGTGTGCCAATGCCAATAGGAGAAGTTGGATATATTTTACACCTTAGGATAGTTGTTTCTGGCCATTTTCAAAGACGTCAATTCATTGCTAATTCGATTGTAAAATGATTTTTTGGCGTGAATATTGCTATCGTCAAATATATGCAACCGCTCTATTTGTACAAAATCTTTTTGATCAACGCTAGTCAATTTAGCTTGCAAACGTATTTGACGTTGACGAACACATTTTCGACCATGTGACTTTAGCAAACTGTACTATCGAACATACATTAGCTAATGCAGTTAATCTTCCATTTACTTTTTTTAGAAAAGAATTCTGCTTATAATTTTTTGCGACTCAGGTATCGTTTTCGAAAACTGGCTTAAAGAAATGGCTGAAATTTTAAACAAGGCTACACGAAAATTGCTCCCCTCCCCCTGAACGAAATCCTGGCTCCGTGCCTTGAGGAAGCTCTGGTTTATTCTTATACCTACTTGTTCTAGAGTACACAGTAGCAAGAATTCAGTTTGGTTATAATTTCAGTGCTGATTCATATTTTGCACAGTTTATCTGTCATTTCAAAACCAGGACCCATCTTCGAAAGGTGACAAGCTTCATATTTAAAAAGACTTTCTAACAAAGGTAGTTCAATTTATCTATTATTTTGTTTAAATTTATATGCAATTTCATCCGTACAGGAAGATAACGGAAGTAATATTTTCTACCAAAAAATATTGTCTCGTGTTGAAAAAAAAATCAGGCAAAATGAAATTTTGTACTCCTATTACACTTTCTCCTTCTCAGAAATATCATTTTAAATCAATTTTTTACTTTTTTAACTACCGACCACTTTATGGCTTTGACTTGGTTTTGAATTTTAATTGAAGTAAGACCCTTGCAATTATCTGTGACAACAACTTTATCAATAAAGCCTCGACACACAAATGACACATTGTCAATTGGGGTTTTGTGGAACTTTTTCAATTTAATTTCACCTGTCGCAAGGATATCTCTAATAACGTCATTTTCGTTTTTCTTTTCTTTACTCACACAGTCCCTACACACTTTCACACTCACAGTAGGAATAGTTCGGAATGACGTTATACATTTGTTCTGCATTTATAGAAGTCGGTGTATCAAGAGAGTATGTTTCTGTGAAGCTTGATAGTGTATTTACACACAAAATGAACTAAATCGACCCTCCCGGGCCAAAAGCTAGAGGCACTATTTTGATTGCACTAAAAGTAAAACGCAACAAAAAACAAAACTCACTTCTATGAGGAAAATAGAATAGAGGATAAATCTTGCAATTTTCTCGGGCGTCATACAAGGGATTGTTAACTTTTCGGAAGAAATGAAACAAATTTCTAGTTTCAACTCGGAACAGTGCGAGTGAAAAAACTCATGTGTGAGTGATGGTGAGGGAGGTACATGACTTTAACTCCAACATGCCAACGACGACACATAGGTTGAGGCTGCAAACATTTCTAATTCTAAATTCCCTTCCAGGGTAGGTATACTTCATGTATTTTTTCTTTTTTGTTTGCTATATTTCCCAAAATTCTATACGAAAGCCCAGTGAAAGCTATTTTATCCTTCTCAACTGTGTCCTGGAAAAAGGGAATGAAGTGTTTTCGAGAATTTGCATAAAATCCATTTTGAAGTGGAAAAAAAAATAAAAAGAAATTCGAAAAACGAAAAACGACGACAGTGAAGTGAAATAACAATAGACAAAACGCGCTCTGCCAGTGAGAAGAACTATGCCACACATAAATTCTAATTGAAGTGAGTTCGCACAGAAACAAGCAACAACGATTCGTTATAGTTTTGACTTTGAGTCGTTTCGTTTCGTCAAGCTATATGCCATAAATTTCGCGGCTAACTACCAGTCTACGGCATATGCAGCATGCATACAATTTTGGCTTGGAAGCTAGATGTGCTACTGGTATATTTTTGGTGAAACGTTTTATGCTTTTAATTGATGCAAAATCCAATTTCAACAAATCTGCAGGGATTATTCCTTTTCTCTTAAATTTTATTTTTTATTTTTAATTATGTTTTTTTTTGTTGCAAAAAAGAAGATGCTATAGAACATTGTTTCACTACAACACAACGGCAATTTGCATTAGTTAAAGTTTTGCAGACAAATTATAGGTATCTAGAGAGAATGTTCTATTAGGAAAAGGAGGGATTTGTTTTAGTGCGAGTTGACAGAAGTGAATTCAATGTGAAACCAGAATCAGCGCAGGATAGACAAAGAAGACCCAAATCGTGCCTTAAAAGTTCTTAGGAAATTTAGAAATTAGTCAGCCCTAGGTAAATTGTAAAAAAGGATTAAGGTTTCTCAAGGTCACTGAAGGTCACGCGTGATTTTTGGAACCTTATTTATCACATGGTGATTTTTAGGACCTCATTTATAATTTTTGGGAAATTTGCAAAAATTGCTTACCATCTGAATGATCTCACTATTCGAAGTCAAATGAATTTCATCTTCAGAATTAGTCCATATCAAACGTGGAAGATTAAAGTCCCCAACAATAATGATGTCGTCTTCAGGATTAGTTTGCTCAGAAATAAAATCAACTGCATCAGAAAGAAGCTCATATGCACTTGTGGGTTGAGACGGAGGAATGTAGCAACATAAGATGAAAATACAATGATTGTTCAAGTTTATCTTGACACATATAAGTTCCAAATTTAAAATATTGGGATTATAAGTACACCACGCCCTTTAGGGTAATTAGCTCCTAAATTGGAACAATCAGGATCTAAGATATCCTTCCGAAAAACAGTAAACTCCGAGGTAAGAAGCTCACTGCTCTCAATTTCAATGGAAGTTTTTATGAATTAAGATAAACTTCGGTGATTTTGGTGCGAGGACCTCGTACATTCTGATAATAAATAGACAGACATTGATGACTATTTGTAACATGGGACGTTTGTTTGTGGGCAATATTATTAGTGACGAAAAAACTGGTTTTGGGAAACGTGTAGTCTTAGTCTGGAGCTCAAATAAGCGGCGTAAGCTGAGAGGTCATTAGCTACTTGAAGGGGCGAAATACTAAAAAAATTCATGATATTGAGCAAAAATTTTTTTCAGAGTTAATAAAACAATAGGAAGGCGTTCTTTTAAAATCAAAAGTTCAACATTAACTCTAGTTTTCCCATCGATGTAAGTATGATGTGGTTTATCGTGTAGAAATGCGAGGTAGAGTCTGAAATTGGCATAGGTTTTTGGATCACGCAAACGAGACATGGCAAAACGGCTATCCTCGCAGGATTCCGAAAATTGTTTTGTCAATTTCACTGAGGGAGGTAAAATTGGATCTATATAAGAAGATGTTATTAAGGAGGAAGAAGGAATTGGAGGAATAGTTCGATTTATTTCGAGAGCGGCACTTGCAGTGGCTGGGGGGTTTGGAGTGTTAATTGGAGTGCAGGCTGACTGTTTATTAATTGAGGGTACAAACGGATTCATAAAGTGGGAACGATAAAAGTTTGGGTATTTGGTACGAGAATAAGGTAGTTTTGAAGAAGAAGAAGGCGGATGATTTGGTTAGTTAGGAATAGGAAAAGACATATGTAGCACCATATGTAGCAGAAAAGTCAATATCTATGAAATTGAGTGCCTTGGATTGGGCCATTATAGTTTTCTCTAAACTAGTCACACTGTCTTGAATGGAATTAATTGCGACCAAACATGAAGTTTGTTCCTGTGGTTGATTCAAGAATGAAATCGACTTAGTTATATTGATGAGTTGAGAATCGATGTGGTTGGGAAATGAGTTAAAGATATCAAAGCACTCGGAGAATTTATTGAATGATTGTTTAGATATGTATTCAATATTATTTAGTTGTTCATTTGATAGCAAATGGTATTTTTCAAGGCATTTAGTGGTTGATTCATTATTTTCTGCCAGAAGTTCATTAGTTAAACTAAAACCATGACGAATTTCTTTCATAAGTTCAGCAATTGACTCCGATAATTGGTCCACTCTTTCTATATTACATTTAAGAGCAAGCATAATATGGGAAAGCGTTATGATTCTACACTCATCGCAATAAAAACTAAAATGCTCAGAATATTCTGGTAGATAAGCCTTAGCAGTTCTACTAAGGCCTGTGCAAACAGGGTGGAATATTTTTTCGCAAATTTCCCTGTAAGGTACCCAATTATTGGTTTTTATGGTGATAGTGCAGTTTAAATTAAAATTATCCATTTTATCATTAAAATCGAGAATAATAATTATATTCGAAACTAGTTTTGGTTTTGGTTTTTTTTTCTTCTATTTTTTTTTTGTTTATTGCTGGTTTTTATCACGAATCTGTCCACTAGTATGATTTGAGCAGTGTGAAAAACGATCTGTTAGATAACGTAGTGTTGTTTATAATATGCAGTGGTTTGTATATCAGCTAGATGATGTAGGAAAAACGTAGTGTTTTGACGGCTTTCATATAATGATTTCAATTGCAGATGATGTTGTTGTTGATTTTTGTATTTATTTATTTTTTTCTTTTTGCGAGAGAAATGTGAAATGCGGTGCAGCAGTCTCGATGTGAAAATATTGATAGGGGAGACGAGTTGAAATAGTGATGTGAAATTTACAGATGTAATTAATGTTGACGTTAAGAGGCAAGCAATAATGGGTTTCCCATAAATAAGGTTCTTAAAATTGTGCGTGGCCTTGGGTGACCTTTTGACCTTTTCTTACCAATAAGATATCCTGTTCTTTGCTCAAATTTCCAATATATGAGATGCCAAAGGTGGAGAGCCTATTATCATTACAGTTCACATAGTAAAAAGAAATGTCATTAGGATTTCAATATTTGTTAAGTTCAGGAAATCTATCAAAATCGAAGCAAAATGTTTTTTTTTTTAACTCGTTTTTGCTACATTGGGGGCTATGCCATGCAAAAAATTTCCCACTGAATTTCAACCATCGTCGAAGATTAAGAAGATGGGAGAAATTCTGTCCGTAATTTTACCCACGATATTCACTGAGTGTTTTTGATATTCTGACGTGAATTCGTATATGGCCTCAGAGTTTCTCTAGCTCGTCAGATCTTTGAGATAACCTTGTCTAAAGTATATCTAAAAGATTATAGACTATTGATTTTGTTTAAAAAAACGTGCAATAGGGAAGACGTTCATGTCTTTTTATAAAAATTATTAAATGGGCGTGAAGATGGAAAAACCGTGGAGTGCTAGTAAATAAAAGGGTGCATTTTGGTTTTTTGCATATAACTCGAAAACGAAGCAAAATTTTAAGAAAATGCAACGAATACTTTTTGAATACAGTAAAATTTATCACACAGAAATATAGATTTTAAGATACTTAAATTTAAGAAAAATCATTTCAAAGAAATGTGAGAAATCATATTTTTTTACTCATATTCCTATATCAGCAACAAAAGAAGCATTGCACCATAGGAAAGATGATAAAACTTAGCTGATTTAAAGTTTTTAAAGTTAAATATATATCAGTTTCGACTATTTCGTGAATTTTTTTACACTCAAACTGGGTGTATGAAGAGGATCCTTGACCATTTAAATTTATAATAATAATTAAATTTCAGTTTTTCGCAGTTTAAGAGTCCCATTTAATTTTTTTTGTCATACCTCCCTGAATATGAAAAATTTTATCAGATGAGTTTTTCGTCGGTAGTGCTTTTCATTAGAGCTAAAAGTGTTTAAAGTTGGTATCATACATAAACTCCTTTTTTTTAATTTCTAATAATTGTTAAATTAATGTCTTCTCAGAACTGAAAAAAAAGTACCACGTACTAACTTAAAATCTCAGAACTGAAAAAAAAGTACCACGTACTAACTTAAAATCTCAGAACTGAAAAAAAAGTACCACGTACTAACTTAAAATCTTTTGCCAGACGACTCAAAAATTTATAAAGTAGGTTTTCTTAAATAAGGAATGATTTTTTTAAAGACTGGTTGGCAGTACAAATCTTTTAGTTCTTAGACTCAGCTTCTACTGCATGTTCAAAAAACTGGTGATAAAAATCAATAAGTTATGAAACTTATGTGTTTTAACACTGGTATGGCGTTGAAATAAACTCACAAAGTACTACTTTAACTAGAATTCAATAGGTAAAAGTTGTAAAAATAACCATACAAATCATTAATTCAACCTGATTTGTGGTAAAGTAGAAATTAAAAAAAATCTCGAACTCTTTAAAAATTTACACTGTGTTTTTGTCAAAATTTCTTTTAAAAAAATTGAGGGCTAAGATAATAGGATATCTGCTTAGATCAACTTGAATATGGTAAGGAAGATCCACCAGGTTGATCTTGCACTGAATATAAGGTTATTTAAATTAGGTACATTTCTGAAATTTCTGTAATATTGAGATAGTTCACAACGTTAATTTAACGAGGCCCGTGTTAATTGTTTATATGACATTATTATCAGAGTGAACAAAATTGGAAAATTAAAAAAAAATCCTCCGTATAATTTGGTAATATCCTTTTAATATTTACGGCACAAGGCAACATAAGTTGAGTCCAATATGAGACCGCCAGCGCTGTGCTAACTTCATACACATAACTGGCCCTCGTGGCATCACTATCTTACTTTTTTCTTGCGATACATTTTCGTACAATGGTACTATATGGCAAGTAATAAAAATAAATAAATAATAATAAAAAAAAAATAAAATAATCGACTTGATCGCACAAATAGCAAAATGACTTACAGTTTAAAACGAAGTATGTCATCTAAATTTTTGATTGATTATTTTTAGGAATATATCAGGTTTTTCAATAAGAGCGCTACAAAAGGTTTTTTAAATAAAACAAAAACGGTTTTGGATATCAATTAAATTCTTTATTCCTGTGAAAGTACGTTCAATGTCATTATGTATGAAACTCTTTTCTTGTTTTGCATGGCCACCACGGGCACGCTTGCAAAAGCCCAGACGCTGAACCCAATTTTCGACGGTTTTCAAGCATAAATCGGCCGATACTGCTGCAATTTCATGTTCGATATTCGTATGAAGTTCATCAATCGTCGCTGGCTTGATTTCATAGACCATAGACTTGACGTAGCCCCACAGGAAATAGTCTAACGGTGTCAAATCACACGACCGAGGTGGCCAAGCGACTGGACCATTTCGTGAGATAACACGTTCTCCAAACTTGGTTTCCAATAAATTGATTGTGACATTCGCTGTGTGGCTTGTGGCGCCGTCCTGTTGGAACCACATGTCCTCCAAGTCCATATCATCCAATTGGGCTTAAAAACATTCGGTTATCATTGAACGATAGCGATCCCATTCACAGTAACGTGCCGGTCTTGATCATCAGGGATGCAATGATGACTCATGAAGTACGTGTGGATTGCTGCCTGACCAATTCCGCATATTTTGTTTATTGACGAAGCCATTCAGCCAGAAATCAGCCTCATCGCTGAAGATGATTTTTCGATGGAAATCCGAATCGTTTTCAAGTTGTTGCTCAGCACAATTCACGAACATACGACGCTTCTAGTGTTGTCTCACTGGCACGGGAACATTTTGTATTGTGCCTTTGGATTCAAATTTTTCCAATAGACGCTCAATTGTTTATCTGCTAGGACGATTATGAAGACCATAAATTGGACGTAGCGCTCTTAACGTTGAGGCCACTGACTCCGAATTTCGGTAGTAAATTTTAATTATTTCAACTCGTTGTTGGCTCGTTTATCTTTAAATCATGAAATGGCAAACCTTACTGAAGAGAAATATCAAAAGAGCGTCAAGAAATATGTCGTCGTTTGCTGTCCCTGTCGCTCTACTTTTGTAGCGTCCCTGTTGAAAAACCCTTTACATATGTATGCAAAAAAGCTTAAAATTATTTGAATATACAAATCCAGTAACATCTAAATACAATGTAGACATGCCAATTTTGAGTATTTATTACTATACATTTTTTAACTAAGTTTCAAAAAATTTACAACCATTTCTAAAATTTTCAATTAAAAAAAAATTAGTATTTTTTCAAAAATTCAAAATTTATTTTTTTTAATTTTGATATGCAATTTCATAAACTATTAAAAGGAGCTTTTTGACAAAAATTTTTATTGAAATCGTGAAAGCCCTTCATGAGAAAGTCGGGAATCAAGAAAACGGTTATATGGCGGGCACCGCTAATAACGATTTCTTGTAATTTTTTTACCAATAAGTACACTCTACCTTCAATAGTCCAATGATTTTTTTTTCAAAATCGGTGGAGCCTTTTTTGAGATAAATAGGCTTTTTCTAACGGTTGTATGGCAAGTACCGTTATTTTTTTTTTCAAAAACCTTAAGTTCATAATGTGAAGGATTTCGCCTCATTGGTTTAGGCGCGTTTTTACAGAAATTAGTAAAAAAAAAGTAGTACCTCGTGGCATTATCGTTAGTACGTTGGACTGTCATGCAGAAGGTCTGGGTTCGATTCTCAGACGCTGCCACTTAAAACTGCCACTTGCGAGGAACTGACAAATCCTTCAAGAATATACTTGTCATGAATAAGTGCTTCTCATCTAGCCGTTCGGACTCGGCAATAATTGTAGATCTCCTCCAGGACAGGAGGACAGGAATCCACAACACGCACACAGCGATGTTTGGGAGTTGTAAGTCACTAGGCCCTTGCTCTCCACGAGCTTTTGCACCACTAAATTTATTTATTAGTAAAAAAAAAAAACAGTGTCGTTGGGCAGAAATCTTTTCTGATGATGTCTTATAATATCCTTTATCAAGTCTGGATTTTATCTAAATTGCTCCACTGCTTCAGATTTTATAATTTTAAGACCAACTTTTCGTCGGCTCTAGATCTTCACCTTTGGCTTTTGCACCTCATAGGTATATGGGAAATTAACAGAAGAAAGTGATATCTAATTGGTCAAACAAATTTCGATATGCAATCGTAGAAATTGGTCGGTACTAGAAAACTTGTAATAAAGGCTTAACGTTACAATATCATTCAATGTCACGCAAGATTTTTAGTACCTCATTGATGGGAAATTGACAAAAAAATGTATATCATCTGAAAAATCTGTAGATCGTCAACTATTTTCAGTAATTATTGTTCAGCCATAAATATTTTTCACTAAATTTTTAAAATTCCTTTCAAGGTCACAAAAACAAAAATGTTTTACACCCCATTTAGGTCATTTTAAACAGAGAAATTTGCCATTTGAAAGGCCACTTCACAGTCATAAAAGTTTAGCTATTTTCAGTAATTTGCCGCCCATACATATTTTTAAATGAATTTTTAATGAATTAAAATCATGGCCATAGCATTGTTTCAGCTTATTTCACAAATAATGTCGAAGCATTTGACATCATTTTCAAATATTAAAGCGTCTTGCAAAAGGATTATGACTTTTGCGGCACCTTGTACATCCATACACATCAATCGACAAAAAAAGAAAAGCATTTTGTATAAGAAACCTTATAATCTTAAAATTAAAAATAAAACAAGCACAAAAAAAACTAAAAATATAATTCAAGCTTTTTATGGATACAATGTTTTCTTATTTCCTTGAGGCTCTTAAGTTTGTTAATCCAGTGTAAAAGGCAAAGTGAAAATGTATAGTTACAAGAATTAACTAGTACTAAAAGACCCACATGTATACCTACTTTTGCATACTTTGTATAATAATCAGGTTTACCTACTCGACATAATTCCTTCCTTATGATCGCATCATATACACGAGACACACAGAATGACCCTCATATACTCACTCTTGGCTTAGGCCATGTTCTCAATACAGACTCTGTCTATGCATAATAATCCTATCATTCTTGACACACAAAAAAAAAAATATACTTTGAAGTTTATTCTTAAATATATACTCGTACCTATAACTACCTACTGAAGGATTGAATAATATTGTCAGCCATTGACCTGCTGCTGAAGCTCAACGTTTGACGAGTTGTTGAATCCTTGCCAACATAATGGATCGATATAATAACGGATTGTTTGAGACAGTTGAAGTTAATCAATCATTCATGTCCTGATTGTTTAAGTTTAATCCTTTTTTTTTCGTTGGCCCGATAAATATACCTACATAGAAAGGGGTTGGTAACGTTTATATTCCTTATTTTTGCTTGTTCTTTCTAGTGAGGTAAATGGAAGACTATACTAACTTATACCTGTGTGTTATGTCTAAAAATAGGATCAAGGTATTTAGTGATTCCTTCTGTAGGGGAAAAAAACTTTTGGTTGCTCATTTTGCAAGCTTTTTAAGATAAAATAAGAATTTAAAAAGGTTAATCCTGTGATTAAGAGCATGCGTTGTTTTTTTTTTTAGAAAAAGCTAATTGAAAAAAGTTCGTTTAAGAAACTATTATTATAAGGAATTGGGATGGCATAAACGCGTACTTGTTTGAACAAAAAAAAATTAATTCTGGGTCATAATACTGTAGACTTTAGGTACTTAAAAATCAAATTTTAAAGCTTTAATTTTAACGAAATGTGAGAACGTGGTACGGCTTCAACTTTAAATGGCGTATTCAAAAAGGGTTCTTAAATACTTTAATGCTTTGAGATTTCTTATAATATAGACTCATATGGTTCAGAATTTTTTGTTTCTCGCTAAAAATGTTTTTCTTATTAATGAATTTTTTTTTGCATCCGATACAGAAATAGGATTTTTGTTGGAGCAAGAGATTTTTAATAGAACAAGACATTAACGCAACAAATCAAGTAACGCAATGCATTATAAGCGTTTTTAAAAAGCTTCTTTAAAATGACTTTTACAAGTTTAAGCCTCTGTAATATAGATTGACTTGTTTTTGGTTCATGTCTAAAGTTTCACAAGTCAAAGTGAAGTATTCAATAAAACTTCTAGAAAATTGTTACAGAAATCTTTTGAAGACTGAGTGACGGTAACTGGCTATAAAATAACTTTATAGAATCTTTAAAGAGTCATATATTCATATTCCTCCTTTAAATTAGTTAACAGAGGTCTATTCGATATTCTATATCTAGCTTTCATACAATTTTAAAGAAGCAGAAATTGAAATCATTTTTTCGATAAGAAATTTATTTTTGATGAAAGCTTTATGGAAGCCCAGCATATCATATTTCTAAGCTAATAGATATTTAAAGGTTAGTTGGGTGGTTTTTATTACTTCCTCAGAAAAAGGGTCCAAAGGGTGATGTTAACAATTATCAACCAATTGCCAAGCTTTCTCACATACTCAAACTCTTTGAAAGTATTTTGTATGAAACGTTAGATTGCCACTTCAAAATCCCTCATCTCCCCCAGACAACATGGCTTTCTCAAATGTAGATCTAGGTACACCCAGTTACCTTATTGAATTTGTGTCTTTTACACTATCAGCCATGGAAAAAGGTTAAGAGGTCGGTGTTGTCTCAACCGATTTCAGTAAGGCCTTTGACAAAATTTCCCATAAACTAATATATTTCAAACTATCCACTCTTGGCTTCAAACCTTCTTTGTTAAAATGGATCTCCTCTTACCTAGACAATCGTTATTACAGCGTTTGGTTTGGCTATCTAAGCTATCTTCGGTGTCCCCCAAGGTAGCTACTTAGGTCCACTTTTGTTCACTTTTGCTATTAACGACATTAAAAAGGTCATCAAACAATCTACTATTTCACTGTACGCTGGTGATACAGACAATTTTATCGACACATGGCTCTTTTCTTATTCCACAGGACCTTGACAATCTTTCAGTTTGGTGTCTTAAAAATTGCTTCAAGCTAAACGATGCCAAATGTTGCCAAATTTGACTCGGAACTTAATTTTCTCTCCCATATAGATGATATCATTCTCAAGGCAAATACAGCGTTCGGCTTTGTCAAAAAATGGTCAAAGGAATTTTCTAACCCTTTTGTGACTTGATCTCTATACATATCCTTTTTTCGTCTACTCCTTGAATACAATTCTGAAGTTTGGTCCCCTTATCAACTTATTCGTATTCCTTGAATCGGGAGAGTCCAGAGTCTCTTCTTTCGCTATGCTCTTTGAGAATTTGCATGGAACAGACCTCTGATCCTGCCTCCCTATCAAGACCACCTTAAGCATATCAACTTGAATTCTTTGGAAGAACGAAGAGAAATATCAGATATTTTCTTCATTCATCGATTACTTTCTAGTTCCGTTGACTGCATTTCACGATACAACTCTATCTCTTTTAACCTTTTAATATTAACCCTCGTTCATGAAATCCTCGTCTTTTGTATCTTTCCAACCACTTGACCTTCTATGGCTAAAACGATCCCATCTCTCGAGTGCTGCGAAGTGTTACTTTGAACATGAACTCCTTTGACTTTAACTTAACTTTAGTACTTCGTCTTCTGAATTGCTCTCCTCCACACTTACCTTAGCTTAAGTTCTTAGTTTTTAAGTTAGATCAAGAATTAGTTTCTACTAAGCCAAATAAATGGGGTTTTTTTCTCCACCAAAAATTAAAATGCAGGAGTAACTTACCAATTTCTCGGTTATAATACCTGATTTTGAGATTTCTTTATTTTCAACTCGGTAGATAAGGTTAACTGCTTAACAAGATATCCAATTTTAATGTTGTGTTTAATCAACGTAAATTGCAGGTAAAATCTGCATGATGTCTTGTAAATTTAACACTGCTTTAAAATAGTAAAACTGTAAATTTTACGTGAAAATCTGGTTAAATTCACTTGAAAATCTAATTGATTTTTTCAAGAAAATCTATAATGTATAACGCTTATAATGTTATAACGCTTGTATAGTGCTACTTTTACAGGAAGCTAGGTTAAATTTAAATCATTTTGTTTTTGGATGCCCAATGTGTGTGCGTTTTAATACTGGGGTCACGTTGAAATTTACTGGCAAAGTTCCTACTTTTTTAGTATAAGGCCAGGTTGAATTCAACAGGTAAAGATTGTAAAAGTAACCATATAAAACGTATATTGCAACCCTATTTGGTGTAAAGTAGAAATTCATAACCTACAGTGTTGAAAAACACTACATCCATCGATTAAAATTAACACAAAATTTTTGTCATAATTTTCTTATTTTTAAGAATTTAGGACTAAAATAACAACTTGAATATGGTAAGAAAGGTCACCAGGTTGATTTTACACTGAATATAAAGTTATTAAAATCAGGTGAATTTCTGAAATGGCAGTAACTTTAAATTAGATTGTGCACCTTTTGAATTTAACAAGGCCCAGATTTATTATTTACCTGATGTTTTTCTCTGAGTGATTCACTATATTGAGCGTCTTTCATCACAGCAATCACAGGACCAAGTACCTAATTCACTTTCAAAGTATTACAAAATTATTTTAATGTTTTCCACAAATTTGTTAAAACTTGAGATTTTGAAGTGAGGGAGAATTGAACAAAATGATCTACAAGACCAATAAAGACGGGACGTATTTCGTTGGATAGGAATTCTTATATTTATTATTATGTACCAAAATAATTTCCATGACACTTATTTGAAATCATTTTGTGAAAAATGTTATTCGCTAGTTATTGCACGTACCAAAAACTTTTTGTCCATAAAAAAATTCACTAAAACAGCGAATTGTTTTTTTATTAGCCTTATTTACCAACAGTTCCCGTGCGAAAAAAAATCTATGCAATATTATCGCACGTCAAAAATTACTGAGGTAAAAACAATATTATTTCTTTGCATGATTAGAACACAGTTTTATGCAATAAAACAAGATTGCCGTCATGAAAAATTATTGACGGGTAATTATGTTGTAATGACGTAGTGAGTACAAAAATAGTTTGCATGCTGGGGTTTCACTTCTAAAAAGGCAACAAAATTTATAAATTCACGTCATTGTATTATTTGCAGGCAAATTGGCAAATTCTTGCATAGAAAAATAATTGTTTTTCTTTTTAAAGTCTTTGGTTTATTAATAAAGGTAAATTTATGATTCATTGGGTGGCTTAGACTAAGGCAAAAATGTGTTACCTTTAATATTATACAAAATTTTGCACAGAATTATTGGAAAATAATTTAGTAGAATTTTTTGTTTCGTTTTTGGCATGGAAACTGTAAACTTTGCCATAATTACAAATTGTATGAAAAAATACCGATTCAATGGGTGATATGCATAAAACATAATAAATGCTTTTACTAGAGAGTTTTCAAGTACATGCTTTTTCTGATATGCATAAAAATGCAGTAAATGCCGAAATTTAATTATTTATATTCAGGCCATAGTATACACTTTTTAAGGATGAATTCCATTAGTAAATACTATATTCCTTCTGCATAAGAACTATTAAGTACTTTTTTTCTAGTAATTGATTTTTCAAAGTTGCAGACTCAAAAAGTTTTAAGAGGTAGAAGATCGTATTCAGAATCTTATTTTAAAGAACTTTATATAGTTCTAGGGCCATGTGACACTTGGATCGAAATTGCATTCAATTTGATACAAGAAATATTTTTATTTAGACTAGAGATCAAATTTTATCGAAATATTTATCCAATTAACACATGGGTTAAAAAAGAAAACGCAGCTTGGTTAAGTGACTTCTTTCGTTTTATTTACCTCTGTCGTTTCTTTTGCCTCTTTTGATGTTGATCTTGATCTTTTAATTTTTTTTGACTCATAAATAGTCTCAAAGCTAAAGTTAGAAGAATTTTTCATTACTTAGTTGTATCTAGTATTACTTTACGAAAATAAGTTTAGCTCGGCAGGCTCACTTACTCGTGTTGTAGTAAAAAGAAGAAAATTAGCCAAAATGTAACAATCAGCTATTTTACACGAGAATTATAATAGAAAATAAGTATTTACTATTAACTTCCGATGAATTTAAGAATTTACTTGGGTGAATATACTATCTTCTGAAAGAATTTGCCAGCTAGTATAAACTATTTTTTTGTTTGCATACGAAATGCTGTTAATACTTCAAATTTTGTCTTCTACTAGAAGTTATAGTAATTACATTAATCTTTTACTACTATAGTAAGTACTTCCGTTTTATGCATATCACCCAATGACATTTATTATCATTGTTGGCTAGACCAATTTCTATGTATTTTGTTTTTTTCTAAAATGCACCTAAGCAAAAGTTGTAAATGGCCGCGTTTGGATGTTAATTCTCAGTTATCCGGATAGCTTTGTGTTGTTGTAATGCCTTGTTAAAAAAACAGCTGATGACAAATCATATGTGACCAAAAAACAAATCCGAAGCTATCCCAAAAATTCTAAGATACTCAGCAATCCAAAGAGAAATTCCAAAACAGCTGATATTTGACAAGAAGTTTGAGTTTTGCAGTGTCGGGTTTTTTGAAAGGAAAATTAATTAGTTAGATGCAGCAAGATAACGGTTATTTGCAACACCTTGATGGACTCTACGCAATATGTAAATATAAATGGAATAAAATTCGGTTGAAAAAGTTAAATTTAATTTTATTTTAAATTAAAAACAATTTTAGTTCAATTTCTTTGTCAGCTTTTTTCAGCTAACCTATCTGGTTCTGGTCGTTCACAAAAGTATCGGCTACTCAGTTATCTTGGATAACCTATACGATAGCCGGCCGAACGCGCCCAATAACTTTTTCACACAGTGAATCGAAATAAATAACTTTTTTAATAGATACAAAGTTCAGAAAACGATAAAATATGGATTTTTAGGGAATTTTACTTTTGATCTAATCACGAATCTTATTTTTCGAATCTTTTAAATAAAAATCCTTATCACGATCGAATCAAATTCCGATCCATAAAATATGGTTCGCTCCCGAGTTTAATATGCAGGAACTTTTGAAGATCCCTTCAAATAGGAAAAATTAATTTTCTTACGAAAGGAGAAAGTTGACAAAGGTGAGAGCTGGACACAAAATTTTAAAAGAAAAAAGTATTATCAACAGGGTGTTTTCAAAAAATTTCAATATTAAGAAAATTCATTTCCCTGAACAATTTCAGGGAAATTGACATAGGTGGAAGTTGACACAAAATTAGAAAACAAAAAAAAAAATCAAAACAGGGTGTTTTAAAAATACACCTGTCGATATTTTTATTTGCGATGCGAAAGTGGGTGGCACAATTCTATCTTTCTGTGTATCTGTCTGTCTGTCCGTATATTGACCTACAGCCTAAGCCACTAAAGCAATTTTCTTCAAATTTTGAACTTAAATAATAATGGTACTTGCCCTACAACCGTAAATGAAAAGCTTATTTATCTCAAAAATGGCTCTAACTATTTTGATAAAAAAAATTGTGTATTACTGTAGCTAAGGTGTACTTTATGATGAGAAAAAAAATGTACGAAAACCATTATTAACGGTACCTGCCATATAACGGTTTTTCTAATTTTCGATTTTCTCAATAACGGCTCAAAAGATTTCAATCAAAATATTTAAAATATTTATACAAAAGCCCTTTTAAAATGTAAATAATATTGCACATAAAATGTTTGAAAAAAATAAGTTTTGGATTTTTAAAAAAAAAATATTGAAAATTCTATAATTCAAAAATGAGTTGATGAACTTTTTTGGAATTAGGTTTCAAAATGTATTTTAATACGTACTCAATATTGGCATACCAAAACTTTTTTTTTAAAAATGTTATTAAGATTTTTATATACAAAATTAGTTTTTTAGAAAACCGCTCCAACGATTTAATTTTTTTTTACATATATTCATATTTTTTCAAGTGATCAAATGGCATACTTGTTTTTGGGCTCAAAGTTTTTTTTACTAATTGTTTATACAGTTAAAAGAACGATTTAAATGCTTTTTTTTTTTATTACTTTCATATTTTAAAAGTTCTTATTTCCAAGCAGCTTAAACTTAAGAGCAAGTACGTGCGATACAGTCGTGCATTTTATTCATCTCTGTTGTTTCTTGAGCGATTTCTATGAAATTGACTAAGGTGCGACCTGATACAAAATTAAAAAGAAATAAGTATTACCAACAAGGTGTTTCAAAAAATTTCAACATATAGAAAATTCGTTTTTCCTTGATATATTTTTGTTTAATTCTATATCAAGCTATCACCTACGACAACTTTATTGAAATTTCTTAAGGAAAACCGGAGTTGCAAAACGTTGACATTTTTTTCGAAATTACTGTTTTTTAATAATTTTTTTATTTTTATTTCTGTCTCAACTATCAACTGTGTTAATTTCATTGAAATCGCTCAAGGAACAATGAAATCGCGAAATGCTGATATTTTTTTTGAAACAGCTGGTTTTAATTTTTTTTTAAATTCTGCTTCAGGAACAACGAAGTTACGAAATTTTGACATTTGTTTTAAATACCCTGTAGAAAATATTTGTTTCTTTTCTAATTTTGTGTCCGCTATCATTAGTGTCGATTTCATTAATCGCTCAAGGAAGAACAACAGTGCAAAATGTTGAAATATTTATAAAACACCTTTTTTGAAAATATCCAAATGTCAACGAATTGCCCTAAAATCACGTTTTTTCAGACCAGAAAAAAAAAACAATGAATAATTCTGATTTCTGGCACCACAACAGCATTGCACTGAAATAAGCTTTTACTACTGAAGTTGAGACGACACCACAACTGAAAAGGCCTTCAATATGGTCCCTAAGTTAAGTCATCAAATTGGGGGAGTTAGTTTGGACTTTCCTTAAGATTTCAATTGAATGCAAAAAAGTTTCTGGAGTTAACTCAGCTTTAACACTGAGAGTAGGAAGATCTCGCACTAAAAACCTGATCCTGAGAGGTTTTTAACAGGCTTTAACAGAATTTGACAATGAATGGCTTTACAGGTTTGGAAATTAACTTTATTTTGACGATTTACTACCAAATATTCAACAAAAACTAAATTTATTTTGCCCCATTTCAACAAAAATTAATTCAGAAAACAAATCACTTCACAACCGTACTGAATACATCCTTGATAGGGAATTATTCGATTTAGGGATCTTTTCAGATCCTTATCGTCAGAGAGGCTTTATTTTGAAAATTCAAGAATTAGTTCAATTATTTAATCATATCCAACTTAAAGGATCACTTTTAACAAGTATATACAGATATATGTAGATTTCACGATGTTATACTTGTTAACTGTCAAGAGTTAATCAATATTGACACATGGAAAAAAAAATTATATTATTTGGCCATTTTTTGTCATACTTCATACTTCCCTCTACTGTTCTTAAACATTTCAACTGCCTAAAGCACCATGCATAATAAATGTGAATTATTTATCTTTTTTGAATAAAACCCAAAACAAGTGTAAAAATGTAGATTACACTCGTACATTTGATTTATTAATCTAGTTATTGATTTTTTTTTTACAAAATTTTGTACCCAGATTTATAAAATATTAAAATAATAAAGTTAATAATAAATCCTGTAAGGTTACTTGTATATATTTTTGTATAGCTATACCAACCAAGTAACATCTCTGTCACAATATTTTTATAACCTCAATAATTTTATATTACTTTATTGCATTAGCCCAGAGCCACGTCAATCGCTAACAGAATCTAAAAGAAAGTCTCTTTGTTTTTTTTTTTGTTTTTTTCATATCCTAAATAATCCACGGTCTGATTGTAAATTTTTATTATAACGATAACGATAAAAAAATGCAAACCAAAGGATTTCCCTCGCTTCTTTTTCGTTTTATATTATTTCCTGGAACTTTAATAAATGTTTAAGCTTGAAAGCCGGAAAAATCTTCAGCAGGTAAATAGCGACAAAAGGGAAAGAGATAGAAAGAGAACAAAAATAATAATAACCACGTTTACTGATGCCCCCATCTTGTCCTAGTAGCATGCTGTTTCCCGAAAAAAAATTCTTAATTAAGGAATTTGGTCTTTTTCCTTGTGTTATATTCGCAAAACAGAGATAAAAAAATAAAAAATAGAGGAAAAAAAAAAAAAAAAAAAAAAAAAAATGAGAAAGATACAATACACGAAATACAAATTAGCATCTCAGTAGGGATTAAGGCAACGGCAAGGTGAAAAAACTTTCAAATATTTGTTGCGCCACCATGCAAATAGAAGGATTTGAGTACACAATTGGAGTTGTGACTGTCGAGTCGAGCCCGTACCTACCTCTTCACTTTTCAGCTACACTCGCTCTCTGTATACTGTGTACACATCCATGGACTTTGGAAACGCTACAAGGGTTAGCAAAGGCAGAATCCTTTGTCAGATTCATTGCCGAGGCAAGTTGTTATTTACTCAAGCCAACTAACCCGGCACAAAGCGGAAAGACAAAACCTCCTCCTCGTCGTCGACGTCGTTGTTGTCTTCGTCGTCGTCGTTGCTTATTTTCCTACAGCTCCATTCTCTGCTAACCGTGAGACTTACGATAACTGATGTCCACATTTTAGATGCGGTGCAAGTTATAACGTTCCACTCACATTTGCCACAGGGATATCCGAGATATGTGACATACTCTATCTTTCTCTCTCACCCATGCACTTGGACAATACAAATACATACAAGAAAAAAAAAATAAAAACAGAAAGGGGATTCAACTGCCGGGATATTATCTATTTTAGTGTTCTGCACTTGCCACCGTTTTCTAGTCCTGATGCAGAAGGATTCTCTATTAATTCAGCGTATTTTCTGTGCTTCTTTTCTTGCAGTTCCTTACTCGGGCTCTAGGCTTAGACCCACGACTCTTTCCGGGAATAACCCTGCACACAATCCCAAAGAACACTGGCAAAGAAGGACGAAAGATCGGATTGCCATAGGGATAATAATACGATTCATAGGATGCACATACGCCATAGTGAACGCTGTATAGGAGGTATTCAGCCAACGGTATTGTGGAGTGGCCGTGTAACTTTTTAATGACAAAAATGCGGTTACCTAGTGGTGGGGCAGAGGATTACAGGAAAAAATAAAAACAAATATAAAAAGCAAGCGAGGAGGGTGGGGTGAGCGAGCGTAACGACGACGAGCGACGAGAAGGTTTTTCAACTCGATTGCTGTTGATATAGAGTGCGCATTCATAGGAGCAGTGGGGCACGAAGGGCTTAATTACTGGAGCGTTAAGGATTCATCTGGAAAAGAGGTAAACGTAAGCGCATTCGTGTATTTTTTGGTGTCAAAAGGTCGAGTGGACTTAACCACGGAGATTAATTTCATCAGCTTAAAACTGATGAACTGTTTGTTTGAGGTTATGTTTCCTCTTCTTTTTTTTTCTGTATACACCCGCCTATATGTATATAATTTTCAGTTTGTTATCATCGCTATTGTAATTTTGTGTTGTTCTCGTAATTATATACAAACATCGTGCATAAAACTCATTTCAACATTCATATTTTTGTAATTAAAATTTTTGAAACAAATTTTAAATGACTTGTTGGGGGTGAACAAAAAAAAATAAATAACTCTTAAATTAATTGCTTTATTAAAAATAAAATACCAATATGTATTCTGATAAGTACGTAATGATAATATCCTTTTTATATTACGCTGTCGTAGAATTATTATTAACTTAAATCAACCATTTGGAAATTAAAAAAAAAGATAGAAATGGAATGATGGTTATAGAGTTATGATATTTATTTTAAAGTTTGATTTTTTAAAAGTGATTAAGAATCATTTTCTGAAATTTATATCCAACGTGTACTCCCACTACAGAACATATTTGAAAGCTTACACGAAAGAAAATGTTACAGAAACGTAAGTGTATAAGTGTTCGCTTTCAACTCCTTGAGTATTTCAATTTTGTCCGAAGGAGTTTGTCTGCATTTTGTTTATTTCATTAATATTGGTCAAATGGGTGAGTTCACTGTTGCCAGAGAGAATTGTTTGAAAGTACGTACTCGTTGTACAAAAATCAAAAAATATTAGTTTAGAACAAAATAGTACCGAATTTTGTAAGCTTTGAAATTAGCAAAATTGAAAGAAAATACAAATTTTCTTCGTAAATTCTTCAGCAAAAACATTAACATTTTTATTTAAAAAAAAAAATAATTAAATAAATGCTCTTTTGGGTCTATCAACTTGTATTGAAATCTTTTACGATTCAAGAATTCTATCTTATTACCTTTTAAACCGTTTTTTTTTGTGTTTTTTAAGCAATTTTTTAAAACAGACTTACGAGGTTTTGACATAGAAAGCCGACGATATGTTCATTAGGGTGGTCGATATAATAAATTGCTATGAGTTCTTATATTAGGATAGGCGTAAATCAGCTCCAAATGAAAAAATTAAAAAATTAAATGTACGAATGGGTCACACGTACTTGCTCTTATGTTCAAAATGCTTAGGTCTTAGGAAAATTATTAAAGAACATTTTTTAAAAGCATGAAATAACGGGTGATTTTTTAAGAGGTTTAGAACTTTCAAAAAAAAAAACACAAAAAATTCGAAAAAATGAATAAAATATTTATTTGAATAGATAGTTTGAACTTTGCAATTTAATGTTTAAAGATAATTTCATGCAAATGTTGACCGCGGCTGCGTCTCAGGTAGCCCATCCGCTGAGTCCAATTTTGGCATACTCTTTCACACATATCGGCCGGTATCTCACGAATGAATGCATGGATGTTGGCTTCCAGTGCGTCAATCGAAGCGGGCTTGTCCCTATAGACATTAGCCTTGACATACCCCCACAAAAAATAATCTAATGGTGTCAAATCGCACGATCTAGGCGGCCAATTGACCGGCCCGAAACGTGAAATTAACTGTTCACCAAACTCGCCTCGCAATTGCGCCATTGTTTCGCGTGCTGTGTGGCATTTGGCACCGTCTTGTTGAAACCACATATCATGCAAGTCAAGAACTTCCATTTCGGGCAAAAGAAAGTTTGTTATCATCGCTCGGTAGCGTTCACCATTGACAGTAACGCTGCGATTCGCATCATCTTTGAAGAAATATGGCCCAATAATGCCGCCGGCCCATAAACCGCACCAAACAGTTGCTTTTTCGGGATGCATTGGTAGCTGTTGCAATGCTTCTGGCTGATCTTCACTCCAAATGCGGCAATTATGCTCATTTACGTACCCATTCAACCAAAAATGAGCCTCATCGCTGAACACAATTTTTCGATAAAAAAGCGGATCCTCGGCCAGCTTTCCAAGAGCCCATTCACCAAAAATTCGGCGTTGTGGTAGGTCGGCTGGCTTTAGTTCTTGCACCAGCTGTATCTTAAAAGGCTTTACGCCCAAATCATTCCGCAAAATTTTCCACGTAGTGCTGTAACAAAGGCCTAACTGCTGGGAACGGCGCCGAATCGACATTTCCCGGTCTTCTGTCACACTAGCTGATACGGCCGCAATATTTTCTTCACTACGCACAGTACGTAAACGTGTTGGTGGTTTAATGTCCAACAAAGTAAATTTGGTGCGAAATTTGGTCACAATCTTCCGAATAGACTGCTCAGAAGGTCGAGAATGCCGACCATAAAATGGAAGCAGCGCGCGATGAACATTTCGAACCGAGCACGAATTTTGATAGTAAAATTCAATAATTTGCAAGCGTTGTTCATTTGTAAGACGATCCATGGTTAAATTGCAAACCAAACTGAAGCTGTTTGACAGTGACACAAGGTACTAAACACACGTCAGCTGTCAAAACCAGTGTTGCCAAAACCAAACCAGCTAAAAAATCACCCGTTACTATATTTAAAAAAGCTAAAACCATGAAATTAAAATTTTTAAAATGTTGGCAGTAATTATAACGCAGCTATTAACGTTTGAAAATCAAAATCATCATTTTCAAAAAGCACGACTTGAAAAATAAAAAAATTACTCCTTATTACGCAACTTTTCTTCTTCTTTTTTTTTTATTTAACTATTGAGGCAGTTCGGACTATTTATTAAAAATTGACCTTAAATGCTTTTTTTTTAATTACTCAAAAAATAAAAAAAGTTTCTACACGAAAAGAGGGATGAAAAAAATGATACTTTACTTTTTGAGATTGGCCATTCCAAAAAAATCGAAACCAAGCAACTCAATTTTAAATTGTGGAAAAAAAATACATTATGGTTAACCAATATAAAGAATATATATTAGAGGAAACGAAAAAACTATAGATACAAAATTCTTCTTGTTGTTGTAAAATGGGAAAGTGATAAAAAAAAATAATACGTTATCTTCCGTAAATGTAAATTTTTTGGTATTTTTGGTGCTATCAGTTCTCTATAAATCGTGATGAACATTGCGATGTGCAGTGAGATTTTTAAAAGTATTTTCAGTACGATACTCAACTGTGGGACATTTTTATTGATAGATGTGCCGTAGAAAAAAATATATACGTTGCAATAACTGAACATTTCATGTCTTCTCCATTACCAAAAAGTAACAAAAGTTGGTATAAAAGGTGAACAATATAACTAAGTACATGTTTGAAATATTGTTCCGAATACAAAGCTAGACTTGAAGCTATGTACCTCTTCAAATTTTTCATATAAAAAGAAGTGTCTTTACAGTCTTTATTTCTTTTTGTCGGTAAAAGTGTAAATTTGATGGAAAATCTTTTAGTTTAGAGAGAGTACACAAATATATTTTTTTGTTTAATTTTAAAACACATTTACTCCATTAATGTTATTTTAAATGAGGAAAACATTCTACAAAATGATTAAAAATATTTTTTATATTTCTCACGGTACTTAATCTACGTGCCGAGTTTAAAAATTTTCTAACAACGTTTTCAATTTTCCTGATATTTTGAGTAAGAGACTGTTAAACCCAATGTATTTTGTATGAAAAATTTGAAGTGCTCGCTAGCACATGTTTACATTAACCGATTTCAATGAAATTTTAACACATTTTTTCAATAACCTTGATCAATTTTTTAATTTCTGACAGTAATTTAAGAATAAGAAATTTGAATAAAATAGAATATTTAATCGTACGTATCTGTAAAATCTCTTAATCTTACGTGTCTTCTCCGTAACCGAGTATTTTGTTTGTATTAACTTACTGAGTTTTATTATTTTCTATTCCTATAAACCACAAAGTTTCATGAAAAATGAATGGTTCTTAACAAGGAAAGCTTCACTACAAGAGTACGATTGTCCTGTCCGTTACTTTGGAATGGCCGAGATATTAATATTATGTAATTACTTGTCTTTTATAAACTGAAAGATATTTTCCCAAAAATTAATAAAAATACCAAGTTGAGCTACAAAAAAAAATCAGCGAAATCGAAGAGGGTCGGGTCAGAAACCCGATTATTTGGAATGGAATGCCCCATGTCTTCTTAAAACATTTTAAAGGAAAACTTTTAATATGCATATCCTTAATATTTATTTATGAGCATATGAAAATAGAATTTCAAAAAAATTGACAAATATTTTTTAGATTTCGAATTTTCAAAAAAAAAAAGAAAATTAAAACTTTTTTTTAAATTCATTTTTTTTTGGAAAAATTTAATGAGAAATATTTTTTAATTTTATTGGAAATTCGTTTATAAAAAACAATCTAAATCTGTTCAGCGGATAATGAGAAAATACAAAATTAAAAAAAAAAAGTTCTATGAGAGGTACCTACATTTAATACAGTTACTATTTGTAATTTTTTATAATTTTTTGGCAGTGCATGCACTAATTTTAAAATACGAAAAACGTTTAATAAAAATCTTAGGAGCAGTTTAAAAAGACTAAATCCCCTAAACGGTTTCTTAAAATTTCTTTGGAAGGCACCTACCATTATTTGTTCATAAAAGTAAATTGTTTCTTTAAATACTTTTAAAGAGTATACAGAAACTCTTAGATACCTGCCGAGTCTTATAAAAATCGACTATGCAGTTGTGTTACTAAATAGTTGTTTGATTTTCAAACAATTTTTTTTGAACATTTTTTAAAACTATAAAAAAAAAATTTGTTTGACAATAAAAATAAAGAAAAACTTTTTGAATTGTTTGGGAGATTGTATATAAGAAATGTTAATGAAATATAAGATTATTTATTTTATCGAAAATAAAAAGTTTAAAGAAGTACCTAGTGGCATGATGGTTAGTGCGTAGGACTGTCATGCCAAAGGTCTAGGTTCGATTCGCAGCCGCTGCCACCTAAGAACAAAAATGTTTTTTTCCGAGGTACTGCCTCTTGCGAGGAACTGACAAATCCTCCAAGAGTACACTTGTCATAAATAAGTGCTTCTCATCTAGCCGTTCGGACTCGGCAAACAATTGTAGGTCCCCTCCATTCCTGTCAAAAATTTCTTTTGAAGATACCAAAAATATTTTTTGAAAATGTTTTCCCATCTTAAGGCAGCCTTTACTGAAAGATATTTATTGGATCACAGAATCACTAAAAGCCTCTATATACCAATTTAAAAAAAAAAATCACCAAGCTGTTAAGACTGTAGCCAAATGAATAGACGGACAGAATTGTGAGACTCACTTATTTGCCTACCCTATCATTGTAATGACAAGTCCGACAAGTTGGTATCACAAATTCTATCAAATTGATTTTCCTTTTTTTTGTAAATCCACGCGATTTTTATTTTTAGAACCCAGAAAATGATACCATGAATTTTTTTACCAATCTTACATTCTAAAAAATATTCAATAAATTGTATAGTAAAGGCTGACTTAAGATTGGAAATCATTTTTCAGAAAATGCTGATTAATGGTACCTCCCAAAGAATCACTCGATTTTCTTCAAAATGGTACGACTGATTTCAATAATTTTGAACACAAGCCTTCAAAAAATATAAATGTTCCAAAATTAATTTTTTTTATTAAATTTTTTTTTTGCAAAATTAAATAAACTGTAGACGTTCGATATAGTTTTTTTTGCTATATACCAAGGGGCATTTATTATTCAACGAAGGATTTAGAATTTTTGGATGGGTTCAGCATTTGTTTTCTTTGTACAGCCCCATAGTTGGATGCCATATGCCCAAACGGGTTACAATACTTGCTTATATAATCTTAGTCTGTTCTGGATAGATAGGTCAGAGTTCTTTCCTAGTAACCAGTACATTGTTTTGTACTCTAAGTTTAATTCTTCTCTTTTTGTATGTGCCCTTTCCATTTTAGCCTTGCATCCAAAGTCATTCCAAGGTATTTGGCAGTATTGGAGTAAAGCACTGCTGTACTGTTTATAAGAATTGGAACATTGTTTATTTTTTGTTTGTAAAGTTTATATGCGTCAATTTTTTTTCATTTAGTTTGATTCTCTTGATATAGTGAAGTAATAAAAACCAGGCCTGTTCATTTTTTGGGGACTATTCACTTTTTCGAGCGGAAGTTCAAAAGACTTTCTAAAGATGAATTTGACCCAAAATCCACATTTTCTTCGATGTGAATGTTTTTACATTAATTTACGAGTTAAATAAAGCTTTCAATCAGGTTTAAAAACAACAAAAACAATTCTTCAGTGTTTTCAAGCATTATGTTAATGCTTGCGAACAATTTTTATAAACAAATTTTTTTTTAAATTTTATGTTTTCACTTTTATGGATAGTTCTCTATTTCAAAATTCGCCAAATCGAACGTCTTCTGTATTTTGAAAACAACATGTGCCCTAATAGAATGTTTTTTTCTATTTATTTTGAATTTGTCTCATTATCGTGTGAACGGATTTAGATTAATTTTTCCATGCAAATTTAAAACAAATTCAACTAAAATTGCATATCAAAATTGTCAAAAAAGAGATTTTTGAATTATTAATAAAAGTTTCAAATATTTTTTTGGAAATTCTATGTCTCCAAAACAGGTAAAACATTTTTTTGAAATTATTTTTTCATATGCACATAATATTTAAGATTTGCCAACCAAAATTTGTCCTTAAAAATATTTTAAGAATTTTATTCTATGCCTTTATTTAATTTTCTTAAGCCATCAGCTTCTTGAACATGAGAGCAAACACGTGCGACCCCGTCGTGAATATTATTTAAACAACTTCTTTTATCAAAAATCTATTTTCTCGCCTTTAAAAGATTATTATAATCAGTTTTTTGAAACCGCATTTTCTAAGCTTCAAAGATATTTCCCAGATACTTAAAATAAGATTTTGGACTTGTTTTAAAGTTTTGATATCCAAAACCTCAAATAACTACACACCTAATTCAGAAGGGTTACATAATTTTAAGACAATAATAATCTTAGAATTCTACTTTTAATAATAATTTATATGCATAAACTTTGAGGGTTCTATAAATGTCTACCCTCATTAGTCGTTCAAAAAACAAGAAGTCTTAAAGTTAGTTTTTGCTTTCCAAAATTAATCAACCTTATGTTAATGGAGTTTTAAGATGATGCTTGTGAATAAGAAACTCTGAAAACTCCTACAAATAGCCTCTCTATAATCATTTTCCAATTTTTTATTTTGTCAAACTCATCAAACAAGAAATAAGAGATAAACGCCCAGTGCCTGTGTCTTTAAGGTTTATATGACAAGTTGTAAAAAGGCCAGGTGCCTTTAATTCATTTAAAAAGGGTATCAAGTACAATATGTACGTAAAGTCAGTATCCCTTTATACCAACCCATAGTCATTCACACAGCCTTTATGTCTCTATAAAACTAATGGCAGCCATAGGTACAAGTGTTAAAGGACAAATATAAATCATCCAATTGAGATCCTGAGAGGGAAATTTGCCAAATTCATATATAGAGAGAGAGTGTAGAGTAGGTCGTTTGCTATGTTGGTTTGATTTGGTTTTCGTTCGCTTTTCGTTTGTTGAAGGTTGTTGAAGTTATCAATCATCTCGTGTGAAAATAGTTGTAGCAGGAATTTTATGTTTTTTTTTTTTCATTTCGAGTGTAAGAGTTCATATTTGCTCAAATTGAATTGGGGACAAATTTTATTGCTTCAAATTGGAATGTTTTTAACTTGAAACATTATGTAGGTCACACAATATCTACCATAAAGTCACACCTACACCTACACAGAAAGAAAAAAAAAAGATATAAAGTCACTCTGTGTGTCTGTATATAGGCTCTAGAAATATGTTAGGGTTTTGCTCAAAAACGTGCCTGGAAACTTTCCATCTTCAACAAAGAAAAAAAAAAAAAAACCTGACAAAATGGAGCATAGGGAGCACTCTCGAAAACAAATAAGAAGAAAAGTCGTCAATTTAAAATCAATACGTGCCCCCGAATAATCAATTGTTATACATCTTCATCGTAAGCCGTCCAATCGAACATTTTAACAATTTATTTTTCATTGGATCCCCGCTGCCCGCCCTCATTCCACACATTTGGGTTGCCTCATTCGCAAACAAATCCAAATTTACATCGGGCCATATGCAAATTTCAAATCATGCAATCTCCAAGTTTGACCTTTGAAAAAGAAAAAAACCCCACCTTCTATATGTGTATATTGTTCGTGCAAGCTTTGAAAGAATTAGAGAATTCTGAAGAATTTCCGAAAATAAAATAAAAACGGGATTGGATTCTTTATTGTTAATCCAAAAAAGGTTTCTCCGACGCATTTTTGGAGCATTTAAGACCAAATGTACATTTTATATCCCAACGGAATAGTGTGACGTCAAAAAGCAGTGACAGCCGGCACGGCGGCGGGCGGAGGCAAGGTATAGGCATTATTTGTGTTCCCTTATAATTTGGATTTTTGTTTTGTTTTTGGCAAAAGGAGGGAGTGTGGGGGGGTGGTGATGCTTTGGAAAACTTTTCTTTATATGTATTCGTAGTTTGTAATCAAAAATGCAAATGGAGCCATGAATTTAGAATTAGAGTAAAATTCCGTTATTCCCCCATCCAGAGCTGTGTTCGGTGCGGTTCGTTTCGGTTCCTGGAAACCTGACCAAACTAAAAATGAAAAACCAATATTATATCTTTTTACTGGTGTAGTTTATTTATGCTGAATGGTTTTTGGACACACATACAATACATTATACATTGTATACTGTATCGTATAGAAGCTCTTGTATTTTTTGTCGGAAGTAATGTCTTTGGCCAAAGGACGTGCTTGGAGTATCGAAATAATTTACTTTCATTTTGTCGAGGGGACCTAGGTACGTAACGTATGCCTGAAAAAGCTGTTTTGTGAAAATTACACAACAAAGATATCAAAGCGTTACGTTGATGTAGTTAGTTGTTGTTGTTGTTGTTTCTGCTAATGCTGATACTGTCTTGCTATTGCTGAAGCTATATAGGTATCTGAGATGAGGCTGTGGCATCTTATGATGATGAAATCTCAGAGCGAATAAAGTTAATTCTCTCTCTTTTGCCACACAACAAACACATAAAAGCGTTAAAACCTTATAGACTGGATGGTATGTCCTTAAAATTTGTAGAGGCCGATGAATTGGATGAATTAGATATGTATATACATATAGAAATGAGACACCTCTACTATGTGTAGGATATACATATCTATACACACAAAGGAATTCTACTTTGGTGATGTTTCAGTTCATTAGGTGAGTTTATTGTGTAAATTCAAACTTTTATCGAATGGTTTATCAGATATTTTCCGTTGATTAGAGACGTTTTTTCTGTTAAGAAGAAGATGATGAAATTGAAATAAAGCGAGAGACACTAATGTAATCTGTATAAAGCTTAAGGGGCAAGTGAAAATGTATTTCATTTCGATTTGGAGTCCTTTCCTCTAGAAGCAGCTAAAGCTGTAAGTATAGGAAGGTCTTGTAGGTTAGGTATATAGGTATAAATAATTGAATTAATAGATATAAAGGTGGTAGTACCTACCTCGCGGCATAATGGTTAGTGCGTAGGACTGTCATGCCAAAGGTCTGGGTTCGAATTCCAGCTACTGCCACCTAAAAACATAAATGTTTTTTTCCGAGGTACTGCATCTTGCCAGGGACTGACAAATCCTCCTAGAGTATACTTGTCATATATAAGTGCTTCTCATCTAGCCGTTCAGACTTGGCAAAAAATTCTATTTCTGACAACAACACGCACACAGGAATGGTTGAGAGTTGTTAGTCACTAGGCCCTGGTTCTCCATGAGCTGTTGCGCCACTTAATTTATTTTTTTTTTCTTAAAGGTGGAAACAGTGTTGATTTTACATAAATGCTCGGAACTTGTAGAGAGTCTGTCAAAACTTTTCCTGATTAAAAATGGCCCATTTCCGATCATACTCCTACACAAGAAAATTTCGGAGAAATTAGTAATAAGAAATGGAAAAAAGTTTTTGGATGGGCTAACTATTATTAGTTACATGAATATTATCGTAACTGATTTGCAGTCCAAATTAACCTTCAAAACCATAGCTTCATGTTCGACACGTTTAATTTTCGTTTACTAAAATTTTATGATAATTTTGTTTAAAATGGAAATTTTCAGAATCATTCCTGAAAATTCTACAAACTGAAAAATTAATGGAGTGATAGGTAAACAAAAATGTAAAAGGTTGAACTTTGAACTTTATTAAGTTTCAAAAAAACAAGGAATTTTAAATGAATTTCAGGATGATTCATAGTGGTGACTTTTTACTGTACTTAAATAGTTAGGTTTTGCGTCTCAAGAAACTGTAACTTTTCTGTCACTTGAAAAAATTTTTATTAAATTTTATGCACTTTACTTTTGAATGAATGTTGTATGTACAACATTAGTATATTTTAAATAACAAAAGTTTCTTCAGTTTTAATATTTCTAATTTAAATTTGAATATTTATCATTAAAAATTAAAAATGTTTAAATTTATGGAGACCCTAATAAATGGCTAACCCTTATAACATCAGTGCAAATCATTTTTTGACGGTCGATTTTAAGATAACTTAATTTCCAATACGCCACTATTTTCAAAAATTCATAATAAATCAAGTAACAATTTCTCGAAGGTTAATAATGAAATAAATATAGCTTTAGATAATATTAGAGGGATGATTAATTACAATAATTAAATATTTGTAGGTGGATGTAATGGCTTTTATGAATTTTGTGGATATACGAGTACAACAATTGATCAGTGCATGTGTAACAAAATCGTATCATAAAATGACAAAGACGAATTTCGTGGTACAATTTACGCAAACTACAAAAACCAAAGGCATATCGTTGGTTTTTTTTTGCACAGAAGTGCAGAATGCAAACATTTATTTAATAATTTTACCACAAAAACTCAAAAACAATAAAAGAAAATTGCATAATAATGAGTGCGAGTGAGAACCAGAGCGAGACAGAGTATTTATTTGTCATTTTGATTGTGTCACTTACCAACCAACCACTTTTCCAGCACTGACTGGAAAGATAATTTTAGTGCGATCAGCGCTGCAGTAAATAATAATAAGTAGCTCATATAATAGTTAATTTTTTTGTCAAAATATTATGGTGTGAAAAAATGACACTTTGTTGTTGTCAAAGCAATGTACATGTCACAGCAACTATTTCCATGTTGAATCAGTATATCCAGATAATTAAGTGGATTTAACTTTTGTCCCAATAAAAACAGCATTGCCAGACTACCATTGTCGTTGTGTTATGGTTAATTTATATAGAAATGTCAAAATGTCATTTTGCATTAAACTATTTATATACAAAATGGTAGATCAAAGCAAAAGGTAAATAAATATTGATTTGTTCCAATGTCATTCTTTTCGCCAAAGTACATACAGAAAGTGAAGCTAATTATAAGTAGCTCAGTTAGTCTCCACGCTAAAGAAGGCTTTTAAACGATGGATTTACTCTACCGATTTTTTTTTTCCTTAATTTTTGAGCACATGGGGGTAAGGGTAGTGCGCTTGTACCTAAATTAGTATTAATTTCTTAATTTTTTGGAGGAGGAATACGCAATCAAGGGCATTTACACAAAACTGTTGTAAGGATCATATTGCATGACCATAGAAATTATTCTTAATGTAAAATCGAGTTTATCTCCTAGATCCGTGCACTTGCATATTCGCTTATTTATTTTATACCAATTACTATTATATAAAAGAATATATAAAATGCTATCAATCGAATGATTGCACAGTTTTATGTAACGTAACATTCATGTTTAATATGTTAGTACTTATCTGTACAATGTACAATCTAAGAAGTGAGTTGTAATAAAGCCATTATACTTGAAAGATCGTCTCTTCTCTTTACTTACGGCGTTACTCTGGTCATTTTATAACTATCAGAAGTGGAATTACTGTACCTACTCAAAAGTATTTTTATGTCAAGTTTATGCAAATTAAAGTCATTATTTGAAACCTTATGTTATGTATAATTAAGTGTTTGCATGGTGTACGCAAACTTAAATTGATTTGATAAATTATTACGAAATTTTTTTACTGAGATCGATAAGATGGCAGAGCGCACAACGAGGTTTTTGCAGATGGCAACTGTACCTCAGCTAAGAGATAAGCTTTGCGAAATGAATTTACCTTCAAATGGACTGAAATCAGCCCTTAAGATTCGTTTAGCAGAAGCAATCGAGCAACTCACTAATGTTCAGGTTGAGAATTTCTTTCCATCCAGTGTTCTCGATGACATAAGCCACGACGACGGCTCCTCAGAGCTTGAAGAGGAGAACAGACTAGTGATGCAGCAGCTGGAAGCCCTACGAGAAGTCGTAAGAAAGAAAGAAGAGATTCGAGAGTTGCAGAGGAGACTTGCTGAGCTAAATGGCCCATTGGAAACGACAACAAGAACTGAGAGTGTGAGTTTCAGAGACTTAGAGGAATCCTTGCCATTTTTTTCAGGTGATGACAATTTTTCTATCACGAGGTGGATTAAGGCTTTCGAAGATTCTAAGCAAATATATAAGTTTGAGGAATTAAAGTGCATCATTTACGCTCAACGATTACTCAAAGGCACAGCAAAACTATTCCTAAGATCAACACAATGCCATACATGGAGTGAATTGAAATCAGCTTTACTCAAAGAATTTCATCAGCATTCTACAGCCTCTGAGGTCCACGAGGCATTACGTAATCGAAAAAAAAAGAGAGACGAAAACTACCAGCAGTACGTGTTAGGTATGCAAGAAATTGCCAGTGCGGCCGACTTGGAGGAACTAGATCTTATCAACTACGTCATCAAAGGTATATCCGATTCAATGGTTAATAAACAACTTCTGCTTACAGCCAACACCTTATCTGAGTTAAAAGTTGCACTCAGAAAGTATGAGAGGATGAAACAAGAGCTCCAGTCAACAACAAGCTACGCGAAGCCAACTACGCATGTCAAAATAACACCAAATCAACTAAGCAACCAGACAATTAAATGCTTCAATTGCAATGATGTGGGGCACATCGTCACCAATTGTCCTAAGCCACGAAGAGAGAGAGGAACTTGTTTTCGTTGTGGAAAAACGGGTCATGTTATCAGATACTGTCCACAATCAGCAGCAGTGCTGATGCTCCAGCAGAATGAATTAATCAACAAACAGCCATCGTTTCTCAAAGACTTCCATGGCACCTTCGAATATCAGTTCGTGAACAACGATTTTGGCGTTGCCACTTCAACTATGAGAGCGATGACGATAATAGACACCGGCAGCCCGATTAGCCTGATCCAACAAAAATATGTTCCTGCATATCTGATGACAGCTTTAGAGAATTCACTGCAAGACTTCAATGGCATCAACAATAGCAAATTAGTTATGTTTGGTAAGGTATTATGTAAAATTTTTTTTAATAACATGCATGTAAATTTAAGCCTTTATGTAGTTAAAAACGATACGATGAAGAATGTTATAATTTTAGGTAGGGATTTTTTGCAAAAAAGCAACATTCAATTAACTTTAGAGAACAAAGAACCTAATTTTATAAAAGAAAACGAATTTGATACAGAAATGAATGAAATTCTGAACATCGATACGTGTAATGACCGGGATAATAACAATTTAAATATTAATGAAAACTTGAATTTTGAAGATAAAGCTAAAATAACAAATATCATAACTGGGAGTGTTTCAGACAGTGAAAATAATAATTCTTTGAATGAAAATAGCTCAGATCATGCTTTGTTAACTGAGTGTGAAGATTTTGAAATGAAAATAGTTTTAAGCGATGCGAATAAAGTTTTTAATTGCGCTCCTAGACGTCTGCCATACGCACATAAGCAGGAATTACAAAACATTTTAGATGATTTGCTTGCCAATAAAATAATTCGTGAAAGTAAATCTCATTTTGCATCGCCAATTGTTTTAGTGCGGAAGAAATCCGGTGAATTACGGTTATGTATCGATTTTCGAGAACTAAATAAGATGACATTAAAAGATAATTTTCCACTTCCGTTAATAGAGGATCATTTGGACACTTTGCGTGGTAAAAAGTACTTTTCTCTTCTCGATTTAAAAAGTGCATTCCACCACGTAAAGATGTCATCAGATTCGGTGAAATACACTGCGTTTGTTACGCCCCTAGGCCAATTTGAGTATCTTCGTATGCCTTTTGGGCTCAAGAACGCGTCCGCAGTTTTTCAAAGATACATAAATATAATTTTTAAGGACCTTATTAAATCTGGAAAACTTTTGATCTACATTGATGATCTTTTCATTGCGTCAAAAACAAAAGATGAGCATTTAAAAATTTTAAAAGAGGTTATGCATATTGTAAGAATGTATCATTTACAATTACGTCTAGACAAGTGCTTGTTTATGTTAGAAAAAATAACCTACTTGGGATATGTAGTGTCGGCTGACGGAATTGGCCCAAATGAAGAAGGGCTACGCGCAGTTAGAGAATTTCCTACACCTACGAATTCAAAATCCATGCACTCTTTTTTGGGCTTATGCTCATATTTTCGCAAATTTATTAAAGATTTTTCCATAATTTCAAAACCTCTTTATGATATTTTAAAAATGGATGCTAAATTTCTTATTGATGAACAAATTTTATCTGTTGTTGAAATGCTTAAGAAAATGCTTTTAAATGCACCATTACTCCGGATATATAACCCGAACGCTGAGACCGAGCTGCACTGCGATGCAAGCAGTTTGGGATTCGGTGCAGTCTTACTACAGCGTCAAGAGGATAAACTCTTGCACCCAATATTTTTTTTCTCAAAGCGAGCTACAGCGCAAGAGTCAAAATATCATTCCTATGAGCTTGAAACGCTAGCCATAGTATCTGCACTCAGAAGGTTCAGGATTTATTTGGCTGGAATTAAGTTTAAAATCATAACTGACTGTAAGTCACTGACACTGACCCTGAGCAAAAAACTTTTAAACCCTCGAATCTCTCGGTGGGCTCTAGAGCTTCAAGATTTTGAGTACACTATAGAACATAGGGATGGAAAAAGAATGGGTCATGTTGATGCTCTCAGCAGGTGTCACAATATTTTTACAATCGAACCTGAGTCAATTGAATTCGCGCTTGCTGCTTCACAGCAAAAAGATATTGTCTTAAAAAGATTAGTCAAGATGCTGGAAGAAAGGGAAAGTCCTAGCTATGAGTTGATAAATGGTCTTGTCTACCGTAAAATAAACAATAAAGTTTTGTTTTATGTTCCAACACAAATGGAAAGGAATGTCATACAAACCCACCATGATGCCTTATGCCATGTCGGTGTAGAGAAGTGCCATGACTTTTTAAAGAAAACATATTGGTTTCCTTTCATGAAGTCCAAGATAAAAAACTACATAACCAATTGTCTACGTTGTATTCATTTCCAACCACATAGCGGCAAAAAGGAGGGGATATTGTATAATATACCTAAGGGTGTCAAGCCTTTTGAGACTGTTCACGTTGACCACTATGGTCCTTTACCTTCATCAGTTCGGAACCTTAAAAAATACATATTTCTCGTCGTTGATGGATTTACCAAATTTACAAAACTTTATGCTGTAAAAAGTACTAGCACTAAAGAAGTTCTGAAGTGTTTGGAATCATATTTTTCTAATTATAGCAAGCCTACGCGAATAGTTTCTGACAGAGGAAGCTGTTTCACATCCGAGGAATTTTCTAGTTTTTGCAGTTGCTACAATATACAGCACATTAAAATAGCCACAAGCTCACCTCAATCTAATGGTCAAATGGAGCGGATAAATAGAAGTATAACCCCCATGTTAGCAAAAGAGAGTGAGGTGGAGCCAAGAGAATGGACAAAATTTCTAGGTAAAATTGAATATGCTTTAAACAATGTTGAAAACAAGAGTACCGGCTCTAGTCCCAGTGTACTTTTATTTGGTGTTCCTCAAAAGGGTGTAGTTTGTGACAAAATCCGAGATCATTTAGAAAACAGTAATGTCGCCGCAGAAGAGCCAAGAAACTTAGAGTTGGTCAGACAAGAAGCACAAAAGAAAATTATTCGCAGTCAGCAGGTTAATAAGGAATACTTTGATAAACGACATAAGACCCCATACCCTTACAAGGATGGTGACTATGTCATGTTAAAAAACGTTTTTAACACTCCTGGTGTAAACAAAAAGCTAATTCCCAAATATAAAGGACCATACCAAATTGTAAAATGTTTGAGCAATGATAGATACATTATAAAAGACTTAGAAAATCTTCAAATTTCAAGAATTCCGTACGAAGGAGTAGCCTCCCCAGAAAATATGAAGCCCTATATACAATTTTAAATTCTTCATATTATACACATATATTAATAGATACATATATTTCTGTATACAGACGATTTCAGACTTTCACTCATTTAAAATGTTATATTTTTGTTTCAAATTTCAAATTATTAGATACTTAGGAGTATTATGTAAATAATATACTTTTCATGTATTTTAAAATATTGTCGTATTCTTATTTCTGAATATATTTATATGTACGTATATATCTTATTTTCTTGTATACAATTCGTAAAACAAAATGAATATGTTCATACAAACACAATAATGTACGTAATGTTCTCTCTTTTAAAATTATTATTTTCTTGTATGAAACTCTTTAAAAAGAAATGTAAAAGCAAATGCATGTGCATGCTCTAAATCGAGGACGATTAGTTGTCAGGATGGTCGATCTGTAAGGATCATATTGCATGACCATAGAAATTATTCTTAATGTAAAATCGAGTTTATCTCCTAGATCCGTGCACTTGCATATTCGCTTATTTATTTTATACCAATTACTATTATATAAAAGAATATATAAAATGCTATCAATCGAATGATTGCACAGTTTTATGTAACGTAACATTCATGTTTAATATGTTAGTACTTATCTGTACAATGTACAATCTAAGAAGTGAGTTGTAATAAAGCCATTATACTTGAAAGATCGTCTCTTCTCTTTACTTACGGCGTTACTCTGGTCATTTTATACTGTATAACTGGCCTGCTGCGCAAATAACTTATTGCTATCGATAATAATGTGTATGGAAGCCTCAATTTTTAATTACAAACATATTTTCTTGAAGTTTGTCAATTAAAAAATAATGTTATTTGTACTCGAGTTTCGAGGGCTGGACGTACTAGTTTCTATAAATGTTTGTTCATGCCTGAGCTGCAAAACGCAACGAGTTTATTTTCTGTATTAAATTATATTCGCTGCTATTGTCATATTAACGCTTTTTGCCGTTTTTGATGTTCACTTCTTGCCAATCTATTTTTGGCGTTTACGATCAAAATAAAAATCTCTCAAATAGTTCTATTAGATCGAAAAATTCATTTTATTTCCTTATAAAAATAAATATCTTAATAATAATAATAAATAAAATGTTTAATGAGTCATAAGAACCTTATACACAATTTAGAAAAGTAGATCGTTAAACCTAACTAAGTTTACTTTCACATTTAAAACATCTTTGACTGTTGTTTCTAATCTTAAAGATAAGTACTCGTTCCGGAATAGTTTTTTTTCACAAGTATTTTTCAAAGCAAATCGGCGGCTTAGAGTGAAAATCAGCTAACTCCTATTTTGCATTTCTTACAATTAAAAATTACATTAAGTACTTTTTTACACTCATTATTGCTAAATTCAGTGAAATTGAAAAGATTTTATAGTATTTTGTATTTTTTAGTAATTTTTGAAGTCGTCACTCAAAGCCGACGAAATATTTCGCTCGAGATATTTGTAACAGTATTTTTTTTAACATTTCAACGATAGGCTAGGTTCAAAATCTGAAACTTCACTTTTGCCATGAGGAGTATTTTAAACTTTTTGCTAATCAAAGCTTACTTCGTTCAAAATTTCGTTTTCTATGAAATGGCGTGAAGGGCCTGCTATAATCCTTATACAGTAGATACTCGATTAAGTAAAATAATACAAACCAGGTCTGTTCGCTCTTCCTAGATTGCTTAGTTTTTCTAGCGGGAATTTTAAAGGCTTTCTAAAGTTGAATTTGATCCAAATTGCAAACATTGTTCGATTCGATTTCTTAAACATTTATTAAAGTTTTAAAGAAACTTCAATCAAGTTTAAAAATAATAAAAAAAAAAAACAATTCCACAATAAAAATAGAAATTGACAAAAATCAACATTTCAAAATTCATCATAAGGTGATTTGACCCCTGGATTTTGGTACTTTCTTCAAAAAATTTACCAATAATTTTTATGATAAAATGGTGAAATTTTTAAATTTAAATTTTCATAGTCGTCTAGGCATTTAACATTTTCATAACATACAGGATTATTTTCCTTCAAATCAACGCAGTGGTGCTCCAACATTTCACAAAGAGTCAGCTTAACTTTCGCAAATTGTAATACAGTGTATTGAAAAGTATATATTTTGTATATTTCTACATACTAGTAAAGATATTATTTAAACAAATTTATATCTGTTATACGGTTTGATAAAGTTTTTGAGTTTCCTATAAAACTTAATCTTTCCAAATCAGCACCGCATTAGTTTGAAGGAGAGAAAAATCCATCGTATTTTTTTGTAATAATTTTACACTCGCATTTACTTTATTAATAAAAACTGAAAGCCATTATAACAATATTAAAAACAAGATTTTAGAAAACGAATTTTCAGTTTTTTTTTTTAACTAAGCAAATTGTCTTAAATTTTTGTTTTTATTTTCTCAAAAATTTCATTCTCAGACTTATTCTCTTCTTTAAACTATCGATTTAATTGTGTAGCCGTTTTAAACAAAAAATCGATTTTGTAAGTAAAAAAAAATTATGGCTGGTATTGTTATTTTTATTTGAAAAAAAAAAAAAAAAGATATTATGTGGGGAGCCGACGGCAGAGTTAATTGATTAGTAATTTATAACAACTCAATTCTATTTCAAATACATAACTACAATTTTATTTAATTAATTATTATTCAGCAATGGTAATTAAAATTTTAAATTTCAATTACACATTATCTGTAAAATAATTGCAATCCTATCAATTATACGTTTTTGTTGTTATTAAAAAAAAAAATTTTAATTTTCGGAATGTAATCAAAACTTAGTAAATAATTAGGTACTTAACTATATTTTTTATATTTTGTTTTAAACCAAAACAAAAATTTTCAGTGATTTTAAAATGGAAAATGCAGATGGTGCAGTAAAGTTGGTTTAATATCACTGAAAGCTTTAGTGTTGATTAAATTTTTTCTTTTTTAATTACTTCACTGTAAACGTAATTACTTTCAATTACATTCCGATTATTATTGAATAACATTTCTTACTATGATATAATTGATTTCGTGTAATTTCAAGGATTACAATTATTCAACACCAGGTAAATTTTAGTAAGGTAATTGAAATCACAATTTTGAATTAAAATTACCTAGGTTCTCAGTAATAGGGGAGGAATTTAAATACATTACAATTACCCTGAAATTTTATTGTAATGTTAATGGATTTTCAATTATCCAACTCTGCTTTGGGAATAATCAATAAACGCTATATGTACTAACTATGTTTGAAGAAAATCAAACCTCCCGTTTAGGCTGTAAAAAACCAGAAAGACAAACAGAATTGACCCCGATTTTTTCGTCTTCCCTATCATTGCAATGTTAAGTTCAAATTTTCAAGTTCAATTTTTTACTTGCGACATAGGTACTATAGGGCAAGTTCTAGATTCGTGCGAAAAAAAATCAAGATAATAATCAAACATCACATTACGATGATAGAGAACACAAAAAAAGGATGTTGCAATTTTCTTCATAGTTTGAACTTAAGGGTTTTATGTAACTCTCCAGAGGGGAAATTGAATTTTTTTTTTGCACCAAAAATAACGGTACTTTCTTTACAACCTTAAATGAAAAGCTTATTTATCTCAAAAATGTCTCTTACAATTTTGAAAACAAAAATCAGTGCATTATTGTAGGTATGGTGTACTTTTTGATAAGAAAAAAATTTACCAAAAACCGTTATTAACGGTACCTGCCATATTTCAGTCTTATTAATTTTTGATTTTCTCACTAATGGCTCAAACAATTTCAGTAAAAACCTCTTTTAAAATGTTAATAATATTAAAAGTAATATTAAAATTTTGAAAAAAATTAATTTTGGATTTTTAAAAAAATACTATTTTTTTTTGAAAATTCAAAATTTCAAAACCTGTTTTTGAAATATTGGTAACATTTTTTGAAACTAGGTTAAAAAATGTACTTTAATACATATTCAAAATTGGCTCACCATAACTTTTTTTAAAAATGTTCTTAAAATATAATTTATAAAAAAATAATTTTTAAGAAAACCGCTTCATTTATTCATGTACATGTATTCATATTTTTTCAAGAAATCAAATGGCATTCTTGTTTTTCAGCTCTAAGTTCTTGAACTGGTTTTTTTATACAATTAAAAGAACGATTTAAATTCTTTTTTTATATTTTAGCATTTTCTCTTATAATTATTTTCATATTTTAAAAGTTCTTAATTCCAAGCAACTTGAACATAAGAGCAAGTACGTGCGATCTAGTCTTGCGTTTTATCTAATCCTGAATTTATTTTAAATACTAACTACTATTTAATTTCTGATTCAAAAGAGTTAAGTCAAATTTTTGGAAAACTTTAAATAGTTAAGAATTTAAAATGGTGGCTTAGTTGGTTTTTGAGGCATTATTTAAAAATTAGTGAAATCTTATCAAAATGGGTTACACCACTTTTGCATACTCACGCCCTTGTAACTGGATTTCACATAAGGGAAAAATATTTATGTACATACATATTTCTATTCCCAAATTTCCCATTAATAGTCACAGATATAAACTTCTTAGTTGGCTAAAATATTTCATTCTGTAGTAAAAAAAATAGAACAGAAAATAAATACCCACTTGAGCATGAACTTATTTTATTTCTTGAATTTCGTTATTTAACACTGCATTTAATTTCGGTAAACTAATATTTTTTTTTCTATTTTGTTGTATACCCACACTTTCTTGTGTAAATAATCCGCTATTTACGTTAAATTCGGGAGCAAGAAATTTAACAAAAACAAGAAACGTGTCATTTCACATCATTGGAATCTTAAATTTTGAAATTGAAAACCAATTGAACAAAAATATGCCCTAAAGTGCTTTGCCACGCGTAAAAGGAAAATGGTTGCGGGTATACCTATATTGGATTGTGTGTGAAATTGTTTTACACATTTTCCAAATAGCTTAGTGTGTTTATGTTTACCTATACACTTTTGTTTCCGGTGTTTGAAATGAAAATTTATAAATGGACTTGGTCTTTTATGCCATTTAGTCTTTTTTTTTCAATCAAGGTAGGATTATTTATTTATAAAGAAAAATTTAACAAAGTTCCCGGTTGGAATTCTAATTTTATTTTAAGAGTGTTTGTCGGTTAATTTAAAGGGCTGTTTGTTCCCAGTGATTTGAATATGTAATACATTTTTAACAGGCTCTGATTGGCTCTGAAATGTCGTTAATCAATCACAAGTGGCCCATTACTAATTTCATTGATAAACAACTCAAACTATACGGATTCATTGATTACAATTTTATTGAGTAGAAGGACTTTCTAACAAATAAATCGACCCCCTAACAATTTTGACATTACTGCAAATGCTATAGTGGTTGATTTTTCAAACACTTCTAACTTGACAGGCATTCTGACGTTTCTAGGTTTACCACAACGCGACATTGTTGTGGACTCATTTGTAACAACAACGTTTTGGGGTTGTTTATAGAATGCCACTCATGTCATGTTTTGGTTGCCCATTTACCATTTTTGAGGCTTGTGCTTGACAGTGATTTGACAAAGGTCACATTAATAACAAAACCAACTCTTCACTTTGAAAATAATCGAAAAGAATTTACCTTTTTTTACCTTCTCCTCTATATAAGTATTTTGTCCTTATTTGAAAGGCGTTCCGAAAAATTAATTTTCCCACCAACCAACAGCTCATTAAACACGTACTTGGCATCTGAAATCTTTTCTACCCTCCATCGCTTCAAACCACATATCACCCGAACCATCCTTGTTACAAAAAAAAAAAAAAAAAAACACAAAATGAAGGTAAAACCAATCAAGATTAAGGACTCTTCAGGGGATAGTTACCAAAAGCAAACAAAACGGAAATGAAAGGCGTTTCGTCGTTGTCAAGTGCCGCGATTGTCTTTGGCATAATAAAGAACAAAAGTGCAGTGTTCTCTGTGGACTGGTATCCGTATTCTCCTTTGATATAAAAATTAAACGAAAAAGCAAAATAATAATCACTAACACGTCAACGATGCAAAATCGATCCATTTACACGTGTGCAGCATGTGTTAGGCTAAACAAAAGCGGATTTTGGAAGCATGTTTGCTGACAAGGGACCCATAAACGCAAATGACAATACTTCCGCAACACTCTTATACTTTTTCGTTCTAGTTATACATACATATATGTTTGTGTATGTAACTATATCTTTATGCATAAGTATATAGGTGCAAAAGTGTATATACCTTTACTTCACTGTTCTTGTCGTGTTGCCGTCTTTTTTATTTTATCGACAACATTCCAGTCTTATGAATCTTTGAACACTTTTTAGCCCCTTTAGTTCTCTATGGTTGTGTTAATGTTTCTGCAGTATCCTCTTAAGTGTATTGCTTTGCTTCTCAAAGCTTTCTAGCTCCTCTGCTTCGTATCAAAATAATAATAAAAATAAAAACACACGTTCTTTTAACAAAGGCAAAGTGATTCTCTTGAAATCGACTATTTCATTCAACCATATACCAACAAACTCCAACCTCTCCCCCCCACATCCCCCCCCCCCCACCCATATTTCAACCCACCACCACCACTCTATTAACATTTTTCGAAGCAACGTGCAAATGGGCATTTTAAGTTCCTATAAATAACATGGGTTTTCCGCAGGTCCGCACATCTAAAAGCGTACTTATTTACCCGGAACTTAATCGCAGGTTGTGCGATGTGCATAGCTTAGGAATGGATATCTACCCTTCATCACTGCAAAACGTTTGATATCTTTTGCGCACCGTAAATTTTATTTATTGGAATTGATATTATTTTTATTGGTTACAATAAAAAAAAAAATAAAAGGAATAGAAGGGTACATAGGTACATATATTTTATTGAGAATATTTCGACTAAAGGAAATTAAATTTTAGTAGATTTGGCATGACATCTATTATCATATTGTTGTACCTCTAAGTGGTTCTTCTTATCTTTAATATGAAATTTAATTCCCAGTAGTTTATTGTGACGAAGTGACGAATAAAGATAGTATCATGACATTATTTTTGTATGCTTTTGAAAGTTCAACTACCTACGAAAAAGTCAACGAACTTTCGCACACTTGTTTGGCCTTGAAGATTAAAGAAAGGATGTAAAAGTATTAAGAAGATATTAAAAAAAAAACACAGTGAAATGTACTAAAAAAAACACTTGGGATATTTTTGACATTTCATAATGGGTGTAGTACATTTAAGCAGGAGTATATTTCCATAATCATAAAATTTACCTAGTCAGTGCTAATACTTACAATGTAATTTAATACTATTTTTAGTACTAAAAATCTATTCTCTAATATTTTAACTTGCCGGGTAGTTTGTGCTCAACATCTCGATAGGATATTATTTCTGGGATTTAAAAAAAAAATATTAAAAATCAACAAAGCTATTATTTTTGAAAAAATAAAAAAATTATATAAATTTAAAACTTTGTATAACTAAGCACTTGGAAATTAATTTACAAAAAAAAAACATACTCGAACATTTTTTACTTATTCAAATGAACGGTATCGTGTTGATGATGTGTTGTATTTTTTTAAAGCTAATATTTTTTTTTCAAATCAAGTTTTTTTAGTGAAAAGTTTTTATGAAATAAAATACGTCATTATTTTTGTTTGAAAAATAAATGTAATTTTCTTAAAACGGATTTTCTGGTGCTAAATTACACAAAATTTTGAAAAAAATGAATTTTGAAAAAGATAACATATTTTTCTCTTTCAAAAATAATGGCTTTCTTTTACTCAAAAACCAGCTATGTATATTCGCCCAGGCAAATAAGGCTTTCACTTCTGAAAATTCCGATAAAGCTGAATTTTGATTGAGAGATTTGTTTTTACGACATAATTTTTTTCTAAAAAGTTCCGTAAATTTGGGGCGGCCCAAATTTTATAAGGGGAGTGTGAAAGTGGGGTACAATTCAGTTTTTTCTTAATTTCTCGAAAACTTTTTGTTTTTTTTTTTTGAAAAAATGCAAAGGTACTAATTGTAGCTTATGTAATTCTACATAAGGAGATTTTATACTTTTTTCATACAATCAATACATTCAAAAAATTTCATGCAAGAACTACATGATGGAACAAGTTTTGTCAAAAAATTTATTAAAATTATTAAATATTACCATAAATGTACGATTTTTGCTTGGCTACATCTTTTCATTATAAAACCGAGTTTTTGGTGTGCCCTCACCATCTTGAAATATAAAGTGATTTGGTTTTATTCAACAATTCGATTGAATTTCTTTTTACAACAAAAAAGTGTCATAATCCTTTTTTTGTGAAGAATTTTATGAGCATTAATATAAACTTGCACGCCCATCACTAAAAACTCGAGTGCTAATAACATTTTTGTCTAATTGACAAACTTCAAGAAAATATATTGTAATTATCTTAAGGCTCTAGAAAGCTTTATTTTTCGATATAAAATCCAAATAGAATTCAATTCACTTTTGTACAAAAGGGCAAAAAGTGAAAAAATACAAATATAGGGTGTTCGCCGGGAAGTTATACTACTTTGTTTGTTTAGCAGTAATTCCATTTTAATCCTGGCTGTATGAGATGAGGCATCATCTTGTTGATACCACATGTTAATGAAGCCCAAGACATGCAACTTTCAATCATATCATGATATCGCTCCCCATTCACAGTTACCTGAATACGGCTTCGAATTGAGGTTGATGGATTGTTTTGAACACTTCCTTGAGCAGCAGTAATGTTTTCAGCTGATCTTGCAGTACTTTGTGGTCTATGCTTGGGCCTATCAGCTATAGACGCTCTTTATTCGAAATTATTCACTACACGATAAATAGTGGGTTTTGTTGGCACGTTTGTTTCTCCCAAAAATTTCACGTAACTTTCTCATCGTCACAATAATCGATGATTGATTTTGATAAAATTATCGATTATTTTTCCATAATAAATTTCCCACGAGTCTACTTTACGACTGCCAAATATGAGACTAATGTTTACCAAAATGGCGGCAAAACAAAGTATGTAGTAAACATTCCCGGTGGACACCCTGTATATGCCACCGACACCTTAGTGGGAAAAAGCGTATGAAATTTGATTCGAGCTGAATGCATTCAAACACAGAAAAGACTAGTTCAGCATTTATAATCGATATGAGTGAAATCTATGAATCAGCTTTTTTAACTGTTTATTTAGATATAGTTGTGTTTCACTTTTCTACAAAATTAAAAGCAAGGGACGCTCTAACTTTTACATTTGTTAAATTTGAGGTAAGAGATCGAGTAGTTGAGTAGTTGTTTGAAAAAAGAAACAAATGTTTTTTTTACTTTTGTACAAAAGTTAAATGAATGTAATTAGACCTTAACATTGAAATAACCTTGTTATAAATTATTTCAAAATTGATGTTTCCACATAAATTATTGATAACAAATTATTTGCGCCTTTTACACAGTTATGTGCATACGCTCCTAATTGTGTATCTACTCATCACAAAATTAAAAAAAAAACATAATACTGATTGCAGGTGCAAGCCACAGCCCAATAAAATCCAACATTATGTAAAAATTCGCAAAAATAAATCCAACGCTTAAAAGCACCGTGACCGTGAAAAACTGAGCTACTTTTTGTTATATGAGCTGCTTATTTTCATTTTCTGCAGCCCTGAACATTTCTATCAGACATGAATTCTGCATTTTAATACAATATAACATTTTATGATATGCATTCAGCTTTTTTAGACCGCGTGAATTGTACCACAAAATTCGTGTTTGCCGTTTTATTTTATTGTAACGACTGCCACATTTGTACTACTCGTATAACCACTCTCGAACAAAAGAAACACCAAATTTTGGATTAGACAGGACACAAACCAACCTACGGAGAGCTTTGGTGAGCCTTAGAACTTCCAATACTAAACTTCAAATTAAAAGCTTTAGAAAGGGAAATTAATGGGAAATTTCCCCTATGGAAAGCTCTGGAAGCAAATACTAGAGTCTTCTAGCTTTTTCGGGAACCTTGTGAAAAGTATAAAAGCACATGTCTGACCGGCAGACGACGCAATTTATTTTTAATCGTAAATGAGTAAAGTTGGTATTAATAAAAGTAAAGTGGTGAATTAATTTCACTGGTGAACACTAAATTGTTTTGTGGTTGTAAAGTAAAGTGTTTTATTTTGTAAGGTAAATAAGTGGAGAATTTAAATTAAGTGAATAAGTTTTACTAACGAACCTGAGAAAATATTACAATATGTACGAGGGCGGGTCAATAAGTTCTTGACTTTTGGAATAAAACACAGATTTTTTGATAAAAAAATAATTTTATTTTTCAACGTAGTCTCCCTTGAGCTTTATACACTTTGTCCAACGCTTCTCCAATTTTTTTATCCCTTCCAAAAAAAATGATTTGTCGAGGTCCTCAAAATAGGCATTAAGCAACGCCAAACCTTCCTGTGAAGTTGTTATACGATTGCGTTTGTGGTCGACTAGGAGCAAACGCGGCACCCATCTTGCGGAAAGCTTTCTCATGCCCAAGTGATCATTCAAAATTGAAACCACTGAGCCATGCGAGATCCTTACGGCTTCCACAATCTCTCGCACTTTCAATCTTCGGTCGGCCAACACCATATCGTGAATTTTTTCGATTGTTTCGGGTGTAGAGACCTCAACTGGGCGTCCAGGACGTTCGGCATCTTCCGTGCTTGTACGGCCACAACGAAATTCAGTAAACCACTTTTTTACCATCGATGGTGCAGAGTCTCCATAGTATTTATCAAGCCTAGCCTTGGTCTCGGTAATGGTTTTTTTTTCGCAAGAAATAATGCTTAATAAGCACACGATATACACACACTCGTATACTGAAATTATATCACCAACTTTACTTTTCACTATTATTACAGCCAACTTTACTCATTCACGATTGAAATTAAACTGTATCCACTGCTGTTCGAACATGTCCTTTTAAACCCATCACACAGGTTCCCGAAATAGGTTTACGGTTCTAGTATTTACTTCCCGAGCATTCCATAGGGGAAATTTCCCTAATAACTTTCCCTTTCCAAAGCTTTCATTCATTAGTAAAAATTTGAGAGATGTATTTACAAGCTTCCTTAACAAAGTTATGATCCCTTTTAAGCGAAAAGTAATATTTTATATAATTTTCCGTATAGACTAGGTCAAGCTTTAACTTTCAAAAAAGCACTTTTGAATGAGAGGTAGGGCTATTTAAGTTTATGGTCACCATGATAATTTTTATATTTTTTCCAAATTTCATACGGGCATAAGAATTTTTTCGTGGGTGTTATGGTAATAACTACCACCTGCCTCAAACCTTCAAAAATCACCTTTTCACCACAGATATTTATCCAGTTTATATTTCTGAGATCTCAAAAGACTCACAGCGCTCAGAAATATAAACAGAATTCCTCTCAAAAATTCCTCACTTTTCCCCTTAAAAACTGAGACTGAAATTTTTTGGATTCGCTTGCTCAATTATTTTTTGTCGCAGTAAATTACATAAGAAGAAAAGAAAAAGACTTCTGACTTGACTTCTATGTGAGGAATACTTTTTATATTCTACTCTCCTGCTCTGTCAAAAAATTGAGGAAAAATACTGAGCGCTCAAGAAATATAAACTGGCCAATTTTAAGGGTTCTCGGTTTTTAACCTGTTATATTTAAAAAAATTACAAAAAAGCACTATAACTTTTTTGTAGGTAGTCATATCATTGTAAGCCGACGATATGCTTTAGGGGGTGCAATTCTACATCGATCCAATTTTAATATTTCATAAATTAATTACGAGTATTTCAACCTCTCGTCCCATTTTTCGTGGCCTATAAGTGGATTTAAATATTTTTTTAATACAAAAACCTTAAAAAAATTTTATTCTATTGGGTTATTGGATACAACATTTTTATATCCAAATAAATAAATAAATAAATTTGTAGGCGTATGATTAGAAGACAAAGCCTGCATTGTAAATAAAAAAAATGAATTCTCTGACTAAAAGTTCATATTTTGTTTTTAAACTGTTTTGTGTTCTGTTGTTCTCTTTCCAAGAAAAAATAATGTGTTAAAAATATTACATAATTCTTCAAATATTTTTCAAACATTTTTCTGTAATTTTCTCAATTTCCAAAAATATGTAGCTGTCTACTTTTGCACCGGATGCGTCATTTATTCTAAAACTTTAAGGCAGGCCCATTGTATTTATTTGAAATTATTATGCACTCATTTGGTAAAAGCAGTCCTGAAAAATAGGTTAAGGGTAATTCCACTAAAGAAAAAAAGGAATGTATGAATAACTGTCGTAAATTCGTCGTAATATTGTAGTGAAGAAAATAAAGAAAATATCTCTATTATTTAGAAAAAAAAACCTAAGAAAAAATTAACTCCAAAAATATGGCAATTTTAAAAAATGATTGTTTTGTGAAAAATATCCTTTTGAAAATCATTTAAAATGCGAAACGACCGTCAAGACAGAATTACGACCCTAAAAAATAAGAGGTTAAACGAACTAAAAAAAAAAAGATTGTGTGAATAATTTATCTCTTTCTTATTTCGCTGCAGGCCCGTAGCCAGGATTTCAGTTCGGGGGGGGGCTTGTTCAATTTCGAAGAAGTAATTCTATATACAAAAATTAAAAAAAAAACTACATAATGTAAATGTTTTATTTTTGTTTGTATTTTTTTTTTATTTAATTAAATAAATAGTTTGGATTTTTACAGCAATAAACGCCTTGTCTTTTTTTTAGACATAATGTCGATCACTTCATCTGGATCCACATCAATACCTGAGTGAACAGACAGCATTGCAAGTGCGCTTAGTCTTGGATGGCCCATAACGCTTCGGGATACTGTTTTGATCCTTTTCATCGTTGAAAAGGTTCTTTCAACGCTAGCTGTTGTAACTGGTAGTGTGGCCAAAATTGTAAGGAAGTAGCTTATGCTCCTGAAGTAGGTCTTGTCACATATATCTAGCAGTTTCAGAACATCGGAAGAGGGATCCATCGATGAAATTTTTTCGCACCAGAGTATGTACTCCGCTTTAACAGCTGACAAGGATATTGCGTTATCGAAGTAGAGTGTTAGATTCTCCATTTCATTTACTCGATTGGCGGCAGCAAAACCTGGAAGCAGAGCTTGAAACGATGGTAAAACGTCCTCGTTGACCATAAATCTGTCAGTAAGATTTTGTATAAGAGAATCTAGACAGGGAATAAGTATAGAAACTCTAAAATAGTCTTCTGGACATGATGTTTCTGGATTAGAGCGCGTTGTTTGTTTCAAAGAAAGCCTTGGAATTGTTATGCTGACTTCAAATAAATCCCTGGCAAGTTGTGATGCGGATTGAAAAGCGTCTCTGAAAAAGTCTCTGGCAGTTTCTCTTATGTTCTTAAGAGAACTTAAGACTTGTTTCGTGTGATTTATTGCAGACACGAAATTTAAAGATTCATTTTGAAGGAAAATTGATAAGGGTAGCGTTAAACTAAAAAGTTTTTCGCATACCATGAGGCTTACCAGAAAATCACTTCTTTGAATTGCTGCTAACAGAGTTGATGCTTTTGAAGACATTGCCCACGTCTTGGTGGATATTTCTTCAAGACTAATAGCAATACATTTGAAGAGCTCTACAAATGAAAGAATGCTGTCATGCCTTTCAATAAACCTTGTTTCACAAAGGCGCAAAAGTCGTTTTTTTCTGCTTTCTGGTGCATATTTTTGGATGGCGATTTGGAAAGTCTTATTTGCATTTGAATGGTTTCGGAAGAAATTAGCTATTTCGCTTACTACACCAAGACAATTGCGAATCGAGGGTGTTGACATGGCATTAGACAGAGCCAGGTTCAAGCGATGACTTGCACAGTGAACATATCTGGCATTCGGATACTGTTGCCTTATCCTACTCTGTACTCCACTTAAGTGGCCTGACATATTTGCCGCTCCATCATAACCTTGGCCAACACACTTGTTCATATCTAGATGTAGTTCCTCACATCGCTGCAATATGGTTTTAGTCAGGTTTTCAGAAGTTTGGTCATCAACAGGAATAAAACCTTCAAAATCTTCCCGAAGCATACTTTTCGTGGGCTCTGTACAGCAGTCAACATATCGGACACATATTGAAAGTTGCTCAGTGCCAGAAACATCCATTGTTTCATCAGCCAGAATGCTAAAACAACTCGATCTTATAACCCGGTTAGATATTTTTCTGGTGACAATATCAGAGCATATATCCAAGATTTCGTTTTGGATATCTGGGCTTATATAGGTTGCATTTTTTGAACTGGTTACGATGTGGTGTTTTAAATTCGTATCCCCAGACTCAATTCTAAAACGCAGAAGTGCTCTTAATTTTCCATCCTTTTTTGTAGGCCGAGTTAAGGATAGAGCCCCACTATCGTCATCACCTCTTAACGGAAGCTCCTGATCTGCACAAAAGAGAATAGACTGAATAATTGGTCTTATTGCAGCTCTATTTTCGGATATTTCTCTTGCACGCTGGCTATTTAATTGGGAAGCAATATCTTTTTCCTTTCCAGAAGCAACATTTAAGAATGAGGTAGCGGTAAGAACACTTTTTTTGTGATATTGGTGCTGAATATGTTTATTGAAAACCTCCTTAGCTTTTTTCCAGTCACGAAATCCAGTTGACACAAGTTTTCCGGGATGTTGATGTTCCCCTTTTCCGACACTTTCATGAAAAAATACGCAGCATGGCTTGCAAAAAACAGCATCAGTACTTCTTGAATAAGCCAGAAAAGGAAAGTCTTCTAGAACCCACTTGCACTGAAAGCTCCTTTTTTGAGATCCATGCATTGTCATTGGGAACTCAAAAGGCATTTGGGGAAGCAAGACAGAAGACAGAATTCTTTGTTTCATGTTGTCGTCTAGAGAGTTCTTCTTCCTATGCAATTCCGCTATGTCAAAAAGTTCCGCCTGCCAAGAAGACAAATGCTGAATTTGGTATGTAGTGTCTTCTACACGTGCACTTGAAGCCTCAGGATTGTTCTCATCTAAACAAATAAAAACACAGATTGACCTTAGTTCTTAGCTGATTAAATTCGCGTTGCGATCTTTATTCTGGATTCAAAACTCAAAAATAAATTATGAATAAAATTTATAGAGCAGAGATTTTTTGGGTTGATGATTATGAAAACGAATTTGTAAAACTATGTATTTAAGAACTAAAACTGGTGTATACACCATTTGATTATTTCTTACCTTTTTGAATGTCCTTTTCAATAGCTGAATCCATGACAGTTCCTTCAGAATTTGGTTCAAGAATACGTACATCTATCAAAATCAAGACAACACACAATGTAATTTACGATTTTATATAAACAATACCGCTTAATATCAAAAATCAAAGTTAATATGTTGAAAACGTAAGTTGCGGATAAAGTTTTTCAAAATCGAAAACTATTAGAAATTCATACGAAATACGAAAATTAACTATTTATAAATTGTGTCGTGAACAATTCATCACATTGCATCAAGATGACGTTTATATTGACTGTAGGTATTTTAATACAAAGTAAAAATTGTCTCGATAGACATTACCCTTTTTTGTGTGGTGATATAGGTAGATGTTAAATATATTACATATAACTTTTCTTTGAGACACCTTGTATAGACATAAAAATTAACAACTTACCACATTGGTCGCTCTGTTTTGTTTTTTTTTAAAAAGTAGCAATCGAGCTTTGTCTTTTCATTTTCGTTTATTTTCTTTTTTCTTTAAACACTTTTTTTGCACAAAATAAACCAGGTTCACTCAAACTCACTTTTAACACTTATTTAAAACACTTAAGACACTTAAAACACTTTATTCGCACAAAATAAACCAGGTTGATGCAAATTCAAACAAATTGGAATCTTAAATATATTAAACTATACCTATAAAGTCTCCTTAACATCACACCTTTTAATTATATTATGTATAATGACTAGATAGTCTCTTAACATTAATGTGTATTTGTCTTTATTAAATAATAGTACCTAAATAGTCTCCTTTTGATAAAAAAAAGAGTCTGTTGCAACGAGATTGCTAAGAGTTATTTTTAAACACTTACTCTTAAATATACCTACTTGCGTATATAAAAAAATGCATTTATGCATATAGAAAAAGCATGACATCTGCCGGATAGTAGCTCTGCTTTTCTGATGTGGCGTATGATAGATAATGCACCGTCGTTTTCGACGGGTTTCCAGCTAGTTTATAATATTTTTGGGATAAACATTTATTAAAGCAACATGATTTCAGAACAATATACATAAGTAGTGAGGAACTAATAAGAGAATATACAAACTTTTGTTCAAATATTTTTTTTTAAAAATCATTTCGGGGGGGGCTTGAGCCCCTCTAGCCCCCCCCCCCCCCCCCTGGCTACGTGCCTGTTTCGCTGTTAGATTGTTTGTAAAACGAAAGGGTGCAGTTCGTGGTTAATACTCGTATACAAAAATCAACCCTTCAATATGATTTTCAATGAATTTCGTATTCTCTTATCTACCCCATAGCTGTATTATTGCTTTTTATTGTTTGTTTCAAGTTTGTGTAAACAAAATTGTCGTTGAATGGTTTTGAATAAGTCGAGCTATAACAAAATTTGACGCGTGTATTCATTTTTTTTTTATTATTATTATGGTAATGCGGGATTCATTGATAAATTCTATTTTAGGATTGTTTATATATGTCATATGTAAGGATTTTTATTATTTGTTGAAAAAAAAGGGGCAAAAACTTTTTTATGACAAAAACAAGACTTTTTTTAAGTCACCAAGCAACCATTATTTAAAAAAAAAAATATCACCAACAAATTCTTATAGAAACAACATTGGAGACTTGGTAATGAGGGATTAATTGAAGAATTGCAGATTATGGTTTTAAAATAACCACTAAAAATAAAAATTATATATATATTATTAAAGTTAGTTCTATAAGGGTGGGGTAGTTTTAAAAACCAAAACAAACAATAAATATTTTTCTTTCACGTCATTTTTACTTTTTTTAGTCCAATCCATGCTTACTTTGGTGTAGTCTCCTCTAAAAATTTTGAAGACTTGTAATGCTACATAGCTTTCACCACTTTTTGACGAAATATGATGTTCATTTCGTCGATGTCACCCGAATCCAATTCATGCATACTGGGGATTCTTCAATTGTTATTCTTCCCACAGAACCAAAAGAGAGGTGGTGATTGAGGTAGAACTTCATTGCGTTGTGGTTTTTTATATACATATATACTATCTAGGCCTAAGCAAACCTTCTACCAACCAAAATGAATATAATCTTTAATTGCCTAACCAGAGCTGCCAATGCAAAATTGCCAAATTAAAGGCTGCCCGTCATCGTTCAGTCGTGTGTATCTTTTTGTGGTTAACTTTGGTGCGAAGTTAGGTAACACGTCGTCGCCTGTCATCCAGTGTTTATTTTCCGCCTACACAAACACATGTCATCTTTTGATAGTCACTGAATGTGGTGGTTGAGTGATGGGATATGCCTCTGCGACTATAAAGGATATATATGCGGAAAGCTTTATTCCGTGAGCTTTGGAAAAAATCTTTGTTTTTTTTTATGGATTTACGCTCGGTGGATATAGCACGGAAACGGAAGTGATGTCTGGATGTTTAGTTACTATATAATATATGCATATATTGTAGGTATAGGTATACCGTTTTGTATATGAATGTATTTGTATAGTAAGTTCCTTAGTCTGGGAGCAAACGAATTGTTGTCAATAAATCAGCAAAGGATTTGAATTCCAAACAATTTATTTTCAATTGCTGTAGGGTAACAAAATCTACTCTCTGTACTTGCCTCCCATCTTTCTTCTCCAGCGTGATTGAAAAATAAGATTAAATCCATCAAATGTAAGAAAAAAAAATGTATTTTGTTTATCCTTCACTCCAGCCTATGGTGTTGTTTTTTTTTTCGAAAATGAAAGGAGATTCATATTTTTGACAGAATAAATGAAGATAAGATTATTTGATGAATTGCTATGGAAAAAAATATTCATATTGTTTTTACGAAAAGCGTGATAAGGGTCATCAAACAATTGGAAACTAGGAAGATCCTTTGTTTTACTAATTAAAAAAGAGTGGGTCTTAAAGTAAACGCAAATGGTGTTAAACATGCCTAACCTTCTTATAGAGTAAAATTGGTTTTTACTGCAATATCATGTATATCCGTTATATAATAAATCATATTTTACCTCATTTTTAAATATTAAAAAGGAAGTTCAAAAAACCACTTAGGTTTAAGTATTTATCTGAGTGGTTTTTGGGAATTTCATTGCTCTCTAGCTCAAAGGCTATTATTGATATATGACTTACTCCTACGCAAATGAGTTTTTTTATATCGTTGGTTCTCAGAATATCGGTTCTTGTAAAATACGTAAGACTTCAACACCCATGTACCAATGTCATAAACAAATACGATACGAAATTTCTAATCTACTCGGTTGATAATAACAAGAAAAAATGTGGAAATCCCATTTCTTTGAAAACGGGAAACACCGTGGAGCGAGTTCGTGTTTGTTATGATAAGATTCGCAACGATCAACTCGCAAGAGAAGCCAAACCATTTGGAAACATCATCAATAAAACAACGGTAGGACAAATTTTTAAGCATGATTTGCATCGTAAGACATGAAAATTTCGGATTACCAAGTAATTAAATCCAGATGATGTTCATAAATGCACACACCCGACTTAAATTTTGTAATCAAATGCTACCGCAAATTTTTGATTCTTGTAGAATTTTATTTGAAATTTTGATCAAACTCCTATCATTGAGTTTCAATTCCACCTGTGTATCTATCTACCGACATACAACATATAAGTGTACCACTAAATCAATCTTCTTCAAACTAATTTGTTTAGGCATCAAAATAATGCCAAAGAATCTTGCAATATATTTACAATCGTTAAAGAAAATCTTACCTAACTAATAATTTTGACCCTTATATTGATTCGTAGATGCTTTTTGTTTTCATTCAACCATTGCATAAATTGCGTAGTAATCCATAGAGTTAAAAACGCGTCTTTTTCTTTTCACTCCTATTGGATCTTTGTGAAGTTCATTATAGGAGTAAAAAGAGGCTGGGTGCGACCCACACTGGTAACTTCTCATTGGTGCCCTCGGAAGCTAGGTATTCAGTATGCAATCAAGTGATGATTAGTGAGAATAAGACTAACTCAAAGCCATTTGGGAAGAAAAAATTAGTTTATCAATTTTTGGTAAGGTTTCTCAAAGTTTTTTCAGTTTACAGAAACAATAGTTGTTGAATTATTTTACAAAACAAATCAAATATCAATTTTGAACTAGAACTAGTGTATAGAATTTAACTAACCCGAAGCAAATACAATTTTGAGTGATCTCAAGATATTTGGGAGAAACAAAATTTCAACGATTTTGGTTCACTTTCTTGTTGTTTTTTTTTTTTTGTTCAAAAAAATATATATGTATATTTGAAGCAAAACAAATTTCAACAATTATTGGTAAAATTATTTGTAGTTTTCTTCGCTTTAAAAAAAAACTGTTTATTCAAAATTTTTAAAAATTTTAAACTAGCGCAAAAGATATAAGTTAATATGTATAAAATTAACTGGAAGCCAATATCATTGTTCTCAAAATATTCGGGAAAAAAACCCTTTTTACAAACATTTTCAGCTACTTTTTTTTTTTTTAAGTTATAAATTGATATGTTTTTTGTATTTTTATTAATTCTTTATCTCGTTAATATGCGTGGAAAAAAATTAACCCCAAGTCGCTAGCATAATTTGTTCTTGAGATATTCGAGACTAAAGAAATTTAAAAAAGTTTTTTTTTAAATTGCTTTAGTAAAAAAAACCGCTCATTGAATTTTTTCCAAAACCTTTTTGCACGTATTGAGACTTTCATCTATTAAATAAATTTTATTCAAAGTCGATATCTAGTTCTTGAGATATATGGTGACAACAAAGCGAAGGAACTTACGAAAGTACGTACAGACACAGACATCTCTCTTAATATGGTGCATTCTGATTCTAGGTAGCTCGAAACGTGAAGATATGTCAAAATTTTCGGTTCGACAAATCAGACCAATTACAGTAACTTCCAATCAGAATTTAATAAAAGTGGTTCATATAAAATTAAAAAAAAAAATTGTCTGGATAGGTATAAGGAATCGAACCTGGATCACTTCGCACCAGTACAGTCTTGCGCGTTTTTTTTAAATTCATTTTTATGTTTCCATTTTCTTAAAACTATCTTAAAACTAAACAAAAATTCATTTAAATTAGCCTACTTATCAGTATCTTAAAACTAACTTACTGGCCCCAATCGGGTATAGGTTTAACTATAATATTTTAAGGCCTATGGTCTATCTTAACCCGCCACCGCACCGGTTACGTCAATTTTTCAACTGAAGATCTTTTCAAAATGTGCTATTACTATTTCATTTTTTTTTTTTTTGTTTAATATGGTATTTTACAATAAAACAAAGATATTTTATCAACCAAGGCTCAATAATTTCAATTGTATTAGTTCAAAAATTATTTTGTGTAGAGCATTTAAAATAACGATGTTTTTAAACTTGAATTTTTTAAAACTAAGAAAAAATCACATATTGTTAAAACCAAATAACTGCAAGGAGTCTTTCCACATAAGAAACTTCTAAAAAATGAATGAAAATTGGTATCCTTCAATATAAAAAAAAAAACAAATTCGATTCTAAAAATACTTATTTTTCATACAAAAATGGTTGTTTTTTCGAATAAAAAAAGTGGTTGTTTGGTAAAACAAAGATACAATCTTATAATAAGTTCACTGATCATAGAAGAATACAGTAAAACAGTGAAATAATAACAAAGTAGAAAAAAAAACGTATCAATTCCTGAAGAAATTAAAAAAAAAAATTATTTAACTATGACACGGTCTCATGCACCGGGCTAGCACCAAGAGAACAAAACTTTTGCTCACTTTGTCGTTTTGTTGTTAACAGACGATGATGGATGTGAAATGCGGCAGCTACACGATATCACGGCGAAAATCAGTGACAGAGGATAAGGTTATTCGAATTTTTAAGAACACCCGGTCTCACAGACATATAGGTCACCGTTTGCGGGTTAGTAGTAAAATTCATGTCGGTTTTTATTTTTCACCGAGAAGAATTTTCAAAAAAAACTCGGTATCTATGTTTATATTTTTTTTGGTTTTATATAAATCTAACAAATTAGCTACATAAAACTAAATTAAAGCTTACTAAAACTAAAACCTTACTCGCTAACCGCTCCACCAATCTCAGATATACAATATATTGCATTAAATAGGAATCACATTTATCTTGAATTGTTTTATATGGGACAGAAAGCTAGTGCTTGCATTATTGAGAATAAATTTTTTCAAGAATAATGTATAATAAACAGTTAAAGTACAGTTATTATAAACATTATATATTATTTAAATAAATAAATAGAAAGGTATAAGTATAGTAAATAAATTAATAAGCATAAACATAAAGCACTGCCTGACAATAATTAACACAGTACAGGGTGGCGCACGAATCGTGCTACAAAAATAAAACGTAATAACTTTTTTTCTGTGTGAGTAATCGGCTTATTTTTTTTTTTATTTTGTAGGTTACTATTTAGATTTATAAAAATGGATACTTGTGATACGGAGAAAAGAATTTGGATAGTGCAACGGTACCATGCTTTGCAGTCCGTCATTTCCGTCCAAAGGGAATTTAGGCGGGAGTTTGGCGGTAATCCCCCGAGTAGATGGACCATTATGAGGTTTGTAAACATGTTTGACGAATCTGGAAGCATCGCACGAAGGCCGTACCATCGAGATGCCAATGTTCGGGTTCAGGATACAATCGCAGCAGTAGCATCTGCAATACAGGCCAATCCGAGCGTTTCCACCCGAAACTTATCGGGGCAAATTGGAGTTAGTAGACGGTCATTACAACGGATACTTCATGACGATTTAAACTTGTTTCCGTACAAAGTCCAAATTACTAGCAAGTTAAACCCTCAGGATTTGCCTGTTCGCCTCGAATTTTGCCAAAAAATGATATCAATGGCCGAAGAAGACAACACATTGATCAATTGTTTGTTCATGTCTGATGAGGCCCATTTTGATCTTAACGGCAATGTAAACAAGCAAAATTGCCGTATATGGAATGAGTCTAATCCAGAAATGCTCCATGAGACGGAACTGCGCCCAGAACGAGTCACTGTGTGGTGCGCAGTTTCATCAAGGTGTATTGTCGGGCCGTACTTCTTTGAAGAAAACGGTGTAACCGTTACTGTCAATGGGGACCGTTATTTAAAGATGTTGAAGGAGTTTTTTTACCCAGAACTGCGCCGAAGACGTATACCATTCAACAGCGTTTGGTTTCAGCAAGATGGAGCAACTGGAATTTGTAGGAACTCCACTCTTCGCTGGCCCCCAAGGTCACCTGACCTGACTGCACCAGACTTCTTTTTATGGGGTTATGTCAAGCAAGAGGTGTATAAAACGAAGCCCAGGAATTTAACTGAATTAAAGCAGTCCATAACGACAATAATTGAGGCGATCCCAACTTCAACTCTTCAGGTCGCAATGAATAATTTTTTGATCAGGTGCCGCATATGCGTGGGAGAGCGTGGAGGTCATTTGCGGTCTATAATCTTTAAAAACAACTAACTATTTAAAATTAAATTTAATTTTCTAACCAATAAAAAAAAAATAAATGAAATACATCGATTAAAAAAAAAAGTTATTTGAATTTCTTACTGTAGCACAATTGGTGCGCCACCCTGTATTTGCTCAGATGTCAAACTGATTATAAACTAGGAAATGGGTGGTTATAGCATTAAATCCCATCATGTTCATTAAAACAGCAATATTGGAACTAAGTAGCACAAACTTACATAAAGTTTGCGTAACGATTTTACCGGATGAATATTGAGCCAAAAGCTCGTTTCATAAGAGCAATATAGAGATATAATTGGTTACTACCATAACGTATTTACTTCCTGTCCGAGGGGTTGCAGGTGCAATAGCAACAAATAACACTTAAATGACTTTAATTCGGAGCAAATTTTGAGTTGGATACTTTATTTATCTCAAAAATGATTTAAGTGAATTCAATTGAAAAATGTGAATTGTTGAATGCACGAAATTTTTGGTGAAAAAAAAAATAACACCTATAGAAATAGTTATCAACACACCACTTTGCAAAAAAAAAATTAAGAGCACGACTGTATTATACACGTATACTAGCATATTCGATATATAAACTATTCGATACTTAAACTAGCTAACTTCTTTGTGAATTTGAGATGGAAAAAAGAACGCCCTCTTAATTTTTTAACATGCATGGAAGATACATATGTCTGTACCTATGTCGTCATTATCTTAAAAAAGATTTTTTTTTTTTCTTAAAATACTTTAAAGAGTGTAAAGAAACTCTCAAATATTACTAAAATCGATAACGTAGTTTCTAAAATGTTTAATTTTCAAAAACAAAAATGTTTGAACATTTTTTAAAAATCAAAAAAAAAATAATTCTTTGAAAATATTGGTAAGAAAAACTATTTACATTGAAAAAAATTTTAATAAAGAAAATGGTTTCTTGGGGAGGTACCATTAACAACCATTTTTTGAAAAATGATTTTCAATCGAAAAGAAGCCCTTACTAAAAGAAATTCACTTATTTTTCTTGGGAAAAGTTGTTTTGTAAAATTGCAGGATAGTCCAACAAAATAACCATTTATCCCAAGGGATTCTACAAATTATTGCATGCTCCTACAAAATATTTCTCAGTTGGTTTCATCTATTTGAGTATATAATTTATATTATGGTTCTAATTGCAAATTTTGTAGACAAACATTTTCAAAAACCCCTTATGAAAATATTTTCCAAAGAGTACCTTACACTTTATCCTCTTTGATGTCAACTCTAATGAATTAATAACAACACCATGAACTTTTGTGTTTTAATTTTTTTTTAATATGAGTAAAAACTTACTTCGGTAAAAAGATGTGAGCCACTGCTGTGGGAATATTATTATTTTATTACTTTCATCGCATCCCTCCATCAATTTGCCTTTATTATGAAAGGGTTGAAATTAATAAAATAGAAAATTGCAAATCAGAATGCAAATTTTCATATAAACCGAAAAGAGAACAAATTTTAAAGTTTTGACATCAAAAGTTCCTAATTGTGAAACCAACCCGGTGACTAATTAAATTTACGATAACCTTCTTCATTATCCAAAGTAATGAACGGCAACACAACACACATAGGAAGACTCCTACGGCCCTATATATATTTCCAGTCCTCCCTACAAGCCAAAGAAATCTTACCTTATTTTAATACTTTGCATCCACATTCAGAAATTATGCAAACTCTGGCAATAAGGAGAAAAATAAAAATCATTTATCCTAACCTCGAAGTTGGAGAATTCAGTTGGTTATAAATTTGCATTTGGTATTTTTTTTTTTTTTTTATTAAAAAAAAAAAAATAGCAATAAAAAAACTCTTAAAATTTCAACATTTGCACTGCCATGAATAAGGTATCCCTTTATACTTTGTCCTTTTTCAGGACAGATACATATACATATAGCTCAGCTACCGATACCCGGGCGCCACTTATTTCAATAATACCTCCTGGTGCTGATGACAATGAGCTTCTTTCTCTCTGTTTTTATCCTTTTTGCTATACATTAAGGGTTTACAGAAGTCCGCACCCTTAATTCCATATAATCTACTCTATCTGATGACCCTGAAAAAAGAGACAAAATAAACTTTATATCTGCTTCCATCTTGCCATTTGTTTTCTATTATTTAAAATAATTCCTTCTCTTATCGCACCTTGTTTGTATTATAATTGTGTAAAATGTAGAACAAGGTGGAAGAAGGTTTACATCCATCTCTACTACTTGAACGATTGATGTGATAATGGGTAAAAACTGGACCATAGAGCTTGCCCTAGTATATAGTGGGAAAAGTACTAGGTATTCAAATTCGTTAATAATTTAAGTCAAGCATGACATTACGATGATGAACAGAAAAATGTTGCAACGCAATTTGAATAATGAATGAATAATCATGACTGCGGTAGTAAAATGACCATCAAGTTCGCGTTACCAATTGAAAATGTAAAAGGCGTCGATAAAAACAAACCAAGCATTACAACACCGACGATGACGCACTGTGGTTCAGGCGCGGGTAAAAACAATCTTATCGAATCTTAGACATTAGGGTTTATGAGTTTAATTCTGGGAGTAATACGAGTAGTTTAATCATAAGAAAAAAAAAACTGTTTTAAATCCAGAGTTGACAAACAAAACTTTTTTCATTTTGAAGCAAAGATTGAGCATACTTGATACTTTTTTTGGTCAAATAAAACTTTTTTTTTTGTTTTGTTCATAACCAAACAAAAATTTTGTTTTGAAAAATATAAACTTTGCATCAGTAGTTTCCTATAGGGGTGTGTCAATCAGGAATGATTCGATTTTTTTGATCTGATCATCGAAAAGTATCGATGATTGAAATCACAAATTTTCATTTCAATCGTTCTAAATCTCAATCATTTCCATTATTTTCGATTTTCCATCCCAATCTCAATCATTTCAATAAGGAATCTCGATTTTTGGTATTAATCTTGTCAAAAATGTTAGAATTTTTAGAGATTTTTTAGTCCATCAACATCGTAGCCATCCTTCAATAGAATTCGGCAGTTGATAACTTGACAGGGAGCCGACAAACTATTTTTTGATAGAAAATTTGTACTTCGATCAAAATATCACCCAATTGCCCCGAAATCACCTTTTTTCTGAAGCAGTAAATTCTTCGAAAATATCAGATTTTTTAGAAGTTTTTTAATCCATCGATATCGTAGTCATCCTTCAATGGAATTTGACAGTTGAAGGCCTTACAGATAGGGAACAAACTATATTTTGACAAGATAGGTGCATTTTAGAAATCTAAAAATTTAAGATATTCTTAACAGTTTTTAATCCAATCAAATTGTATTGTTTGTTAATTGGGAATATTTTGAAGATTGAATTTAATCGAAATCGAAATAATATCGAATCAGAGCAGTATCGAATAATGAACTGAGTGAAATAAAAATGATCGAATAATTGATTGATTGAAATAATCGAATAATTTTTTTGATCGATTTCTGAACGATTCGAACATTTGAAATGAACGATTTACTCAGCTCTAGTTTTCTACTATTTTTAATTCACCTTCTTAAGAACTTTTGTTAGGGGTAACATCTAATTTCTGTCTTTCCTTTCCTAACGCCTTAGATTATCATTTACACAAAGAGTGGTTAGTTTTGTAGCTTTTGTTCTTCTCTCCAAAACACTTTCAAAAATTGCGAGTGCAAAAATTCTGTTCTGCTCATATATTAAAAACAAGGCATATCTGACATTTTTTATTTTAGTTAGAATTATTTCAGTTTTTTATTATTTATTTTTGTTTTCAAGGAAACTATAAATAAGAAGGAATTTTGCCAAAAACACCCCTCAAAGTGGACCCTGCAATTTTTTTTGGTTTGTTTTTATAAAAATTAGTAAAAAAAAACAAACAAACTTTTATCAAAAAATGCCCTCAGAAGTATAGCTTTTCAAAATAACACACCCTATAGCTTTTCATATCAATTTAAAAGATAAGATTACCTCTTTTGTAAAGTGGGCGTGTTAGTGGGTGGACATTTTATCTTATGCTGTCTTATGCCATCTTTGTTCATGTTGGAAACGGTTGACTAGGTATTTCAGACTTTATGGATTTTAGACTGCCATACAATTTGACCGTACTGTGTCAAACCTACGATATAAGGAAAGAAGCTAGATTTTTCGGTATACTACAAAAAAAGGGCAAATTATTTTTGTATCGGAAACCATTAAGACTAACATAAATATTAAAGACAACATTTTTGATAAAAATTCATGATATGAATAGGAATTATTCAAAATACATATTAGATTTTGAAGGTTTTGAAGGTCCGGCTTAACCCCTCATTTTGGCTGAAAGTATTTTTTTTTTTGTGATATTTTAAATCTCTCTTCTTTTTAATCAAATTTTCATGGTTTAAATAAGAAAAGAATATTTGTTTTTATATGAAATCTGCCATATTTACCCCTGATCTTTGAAAAAAAATTATTTGAGCTTTTGGTGAGCTTTTGAAAAATTCATTATATGCTAAACGTCTAGCTTTATGATGCGATTGGGCGAAAGAACATAGTTTTGCTGAGTTATAAAAGTTGTTGTTTTTAGACGGGTGGTTTTCAATCTGGCAATACTTTTTTAAGAGTTGGTGTTTTCGACAGCTGTCACTTGACTTATGCTTAGTTTGGTTTGCCATTTTATAATGAATAGATTTACTCCTGAACAACGTTTGCAAATCGTGCAAATTTATTACCAAAATAATGGTTCAAAATAATCAATTTATTGAAGGGAACTTTTTTGAGCGCATTATCTCGCGTCGTGGGCTTGTGTATTTTGATTAATACAATGTGAGTGCATTGCTGTTGGTACACATATTGTACTCTTTGGCAAAACAATACTACCAAAAACTGTTTTAACGGTTCCTGTCACATAACGGTAGTTTTGTTTTAGTTTTTACTATCTCAAACTAGAGAAAAAGTTTTTTTTAATACTAATTTTTTTTTTCGATCATCAAGTATTTCAATGATGATTTTGTTTTAAATGTAGGTAACAAACATTTTATATATAAAAAAAACATGTTTTTTAGAAAACTCCTCTGCTCTTAAAACATACGAATGTATTACTCTTCGTATTAAGAATTCTATTTACAGACAAAATGTTGAAAAAAACATGCAAATAGTTCATAAGTTATTTGAGAATGTCCACCTTTTTCAGCTTTGCGTTCCTATGTCCGCCGAGACCAACTCACATTAGAGCCAGATGTATGGACGCTCTCCAGCAAAAGGAAAACATTGAAACGAGCGGTTTTCTATAAAATAACAGTAATGCTTCAAATTTAACATTGGTAATTGTTTATTTAAATGTCATGTTTAAAGGTAGTTCTAAGCCCTTTTTCACCAACGTAAAACATTGTAAAAACAAGTCTTTCTATAACAAAAAATGTGGAAAATAAAAAACGACCAGTTTTTGTGTTTACGGAATAATTATTGTACCTTTGTTTTTGAACAACAATTGAATTTTTTCCAACATTTTCTGTTTCAACAAAAGTTTTCAAAATGTCCCAAAAATGGTGTTTTCCATATTATCAAAAACGTTGTGTTTTAGCAAAATAAATTGTTCTAAAAATCAAATAGGTAGCTGAGGTAATTTTCCAAAACATTCTTGGTTTTGTAACATTAACCATAAAGAAGTAATATCACTTTAAACCACAATTAAGTAACGCACCTGGAACTCGACTTATAAATTAAGTTGGAAAGAAATTAGAACATTTTCAAGAAAAGCAATACCGTAGCAAATGCTGTGATTCAATCTAAATCCAGTGATTATTTCAGGCTTTTGAATTTACCTTTCAGTAAGGAACAATTGCTTTTGATTGTTTCCTTGTCATTATTATTTAAAGTGTTATTTGTACACATGCATGTGACCATAAAGTGCTTCAAAATTTTCTTCTAAAAAAATTGAATATAAATGTAGGCGTTGCGTGAATATTTTGAAAAAGAAAGACGAAAGAAAAGTTAAAAACCTGGAATCAAAAGAACCTAATCTCAATGTTTTTACAACAAGATAGTACATTTGCACGCTTTTTTTCTACATTTAGTTATAGAAATAGAAATTCTCAGTCGTTTTCCGTTTCAGATGCATTTTTGTAGATGGTTATATGGGCTTTGGACCTTTGGCACCTCATATAGGGGAAATTTCATATTTGAGAATGCCATCTAATCGGTCAGTAATTGGTCAGAAAAGGTCAACTAGTCCAAGAAATTGGTCAGCCCTGATAACTTGTAATAAAGGCTTAAAGTTTCTTAAGGTCACTCAAGGTCACACGTGATTTCTGGAACCTCATTTAAGGAAAATGTACACAAAAAATATACCATCTAAAAGATCTCTACATCGTGATAAAAGGTCAACTATTTACAATAATTGGTCAGCCATAGTTTTTTTTTTCTATGAATTTTTAAAATTCTTTTCAAGGTCACAAAAAAAAAAAACTTGGCACCTTCAGTTGGGTCATTCCAAAAAATTAAGCATGGCTATGGCATGACTATTTTCAGTAATTGGTCAACCATACATATTTTGTAAAGAATTTTTAATGAATTTGAAAAAAAATCAAGGTCATTGCGATTTTTGGCACCTCATTTATGGGAAATTTGCAAAAATTGTTTACTATCTGAAAGATGTCTAAATATTTATAAAAGGTCAGCTTGTTTCAATAATGTGTCAGCCATAGAATCATTTTTTTTTTCCAACTTTGTTCGTCGTTTCCCGTTCGTTTGTGATTAAAGTAAAGTTAGCAGTTGCCATGCGAAAAAAACAAAACAGTTTTCCAGGTTTTCTCTGCACCGTATTGTATAATATTCAAATGTTTGCTTTGACCTATGCCTCATATTGAGTCACTAATTTATCCTTAATGAACTGTAGGTTTAAAGAAAGAAAACTATAATTTTTTGAAAGCAAAATACATTTGCATGCAAATAATGCTTTGAGATAAATATATATTTTTTTTTTTGAAAGTTTAAACTGACCATCCAAAAAGAAAAATTATTCACACATTTCATTTTGCATGCAAAAAATTTGCCAGTCCATTGTTTTGCTTGTCATTCCATGACATCAATGGTTGTTTTTTTTGCATGAAATTGTTGTAAATCAATCATGGAAGAAAATTATTTTGTTATTCAACTAAATAATTTTTGACGTGACAAATATTTGCATATATGTTTTTTTCGCATGACAACTGTAAACTAGGGTTTTTGTATTTATCTTGTTTTAAAAAACTTCTTTTCAAATAAACTTTTTTATTAAACATACACTCCTCGTCAACTGAATACGCACAAACATTTTTGAATATATTTTATCCATTTTTTCCAAACAGTGATGGTTATTATGCCATCTGTTGATAGTAAAAATGTTCGTAACATATAAATAACAGTTTTATCCAAAAACAACCGTGAGTTTTTCCTTCAACCACTTCCAAAGTGTAACTTATACAAAGTAGAAGTTTTTTTTTTTGAGTCAACTGAATAGGTACAAAAATTAAAATTGGTATTGAAATGGAATGAAACAAGTTTTTGTTTAAGTTTAGTAGTGGGTACTTCCACCTTTATTTTTAATTACTTCGTAAATTCGATCCGGCATGGAATCGTATAGCTTTTTAATGTAATTTAACGAAATTTCGCTCCACGCTAATTTGATTGCAGAAATTAAGGTTTCTTTGTCTTCGAACTGACGACCACCCTGATAAACTTTGCGTACTAACCATTCCCAGACATTTTCTATGATGTTTAGATCAGGTGAGTACGGCGGCCATTGAAGCAACTGCACTTGTTGCTCCTCTATCCATGTTTTTATTATGCGCGCTGAGTGAATAGGCGCATTATCATGTTGGTAGGTCCAGTTTATGGGTCTAAAGATGTTAGAAAATTTAGGAAAATTTCTTTCCAAAATTACTTTATACCCAGCTGCTGTCATTCTTGATGTTACAACCTCGAGCTCAACTGTTCCATAATAACTGCTCCCCATATCATGACACCTCCTTCACGACTATGATGGCGCTTGAAAAATCTTTTTTCTTTTCTTAAGTCGTGAAAATAGAAGTTGAACCCATCAGGGCCATCGAAATTAAACTTTTTTTCATCTGAAAAAACCACGTGATACCATTCTTTTTTCCAACTCATGTGAAGTCTTGAAAAATCTAATCGCAACATTTTCCGTCTCTCGTCAAGTGGTGGTTTTTTCTTAAGTTTCATTCGTTTAAGATGGCTTGAGTTGTTGATTACTCTTAATACTGTTGAGCAACTTGCGTTTACGCCGACTTTTTGTTTTATTTTTGCCACAGAATCAGAAGAATTTGATGCATATCTTAAAATTCTTCGTCTCCCAGCTGCTGTTGTTGCTGTTTTCTTACCTCCCTTCATGTTTTTGCCGTATGCATCTTTATTTTTCAAGTAAGAATAAACTACATTAAAACTTCGGCCAACTTTATCAGCTATTGCACGTCCAGTAGGCCTTGGTCTCTAAGTAAATCGATTTTAGCTTTTTCAACACTGTTAAGACACGTAGATCTACCCATTTTTCTTAAAATTTGAAATCAAGAATTAAATTTTACTGAAAACACTAAAATCGTTAATTTAAACTGTCAAGCACTCCAAAAAACTTATAAACAACGAAGAAAATGGCGTTGTACCTATTCAGTTGACTAGAAAAAAAACTCCTACTTTTCATAAAAAACACTTTGCAAGTGGTTGAAGAAAAACTCACGGTTGTTTTTGGATAATTCTTTCGGAATTATCTGCTTAACATCTTAAGGGAATAGTTAACATCAACAGATGGCATAATAACCATCACTGTTTGGAAAAAATGGATAAAGTATATTAAAAAATGTTTGTGCGTATTCAGTTGACGAGGAGTGTATAGTTTCTGATAGCTGAAGTTTTTCCTCCGTTTTAAATCTACTCCGAAAATATTTGGTTTACTCCATTTTTTTTACAAATTATAAATTTATATTTAAATTTGGTGCTATTTACTGGAAATTTCAAAAGAAAAGACGCAAGGAACCTTGTTATATGGACTCTACGCCACTGGTACCTACATAGCTAGAAGTCTAATGCTCAATTTCACGAAAGACTTTTAATTATTTTAAAAGCCATTCAGCCTTTAAATTTTGCTTTTTGTTTTCACTAAATGCTTTTTAATTTTAGAAGATCTTAAAAGCTCTTGTAAGCTTAAAGCTTGTTTTTGTCTCATTAAATGTTAAGCCTTTTTTGTTCAGCCATTTCAGTCAACAAAAGTTGATATTTTGTTGTCAGAATAATTGTCCCCTCATCCATAATGGTTTTTCACTTTTTCCCATACATTTCGAATGTGCGAGTGAAACGACCTCTTCTTTTATATCCAGGGATGTGAGGCAAACTCAGTTTTATTAAAACTTCAATAAATATCTCTTTTTTATATTAGTGAAACTGAAAAATTTTGAATGTCTGATAAAATATATGTAAAAAGAGTTTAGATAAAAGCAATTTTAGTGTTTGTTTATGAAATTGGCCATAAGCCTACTTGAAAATTGTATCAAGATTTTGTATAAAATATAATTTTCAATCGAAATTTATGGTAAACAAATGTTTGTAGGTACACATTTTATACATAAAATATTAACAAAAATTAACTAACTTATTCCGCCTTGAAAATTATTTCTATCCAGGAACATTTTTCATTTACTAGAAAACAAAAATTTGTTATTAGTTATTTTGATTCAAAAGAAAAAATTAAAAAAATTGAATAATATTGAATATGTAAAATAGTTCTATTCTAAGATCAGCTTCAAAAGACCTCTTTATCAAATACTACACAAAGAACAAACAAATATTTTGTTTGTTTAATTGATTTTTATTTGTTTCAAATAAGATCACTCAGGTATATTTATTCATTCTTTCTTCTTTATAGTAATTCAATTAATGAAAAAAACAGAAGTAGGTATCTAACAATACCTGATCGAAATACCCTCATCAGACACAATAATTATGTTATTTATTTTCTCTTAAGTAGCTACCTCAATATATCTGTACTCAATTTGTTATTGATTTCTTTCAAAACACATCTTGAAGAGATGAGCGCATTGATTTTTCTTATACTCGCTTCCAATTCTAAAGATAACAATATCTTTGATTAATGGTTTCGAATAATGTCAACAATTCCATTTTATTCGCTTTCAAATAAACTCATAAAATTCAGTAACATACAAATTACAAATGATGTGAGTAGATATAGATAGTGAAGAATCTATTACAGGGTGATTCTAGAATTATCTGGCATGAATAAAAAAAAAATTGAAAACCGAATAGGATTGACTTGTCTCCCGATCAGAGTGCACTTCTAACCTCTAGTTTGACAGTTAAAGTTTAAACTCCACTTTTGGTTTAAACTTTAGTTCAGTAAATTAATAGAACTTAGTTCAAGGTTTAAACGAAATGTGAAACTGGAAGACTTTAAAATTGTTGCTATTTAAAAAAAAAAAAAAAACGAATAAAGTCATGAAATAAGTGAATAAAGTTTAGGATTGTGGAAAATTTATTACCGAAACAAATGGATTCGTTGCATTAATGAAAAAATCATCAATGGGTATTTCTTTAAATAACGAAATTATTTCATTGGCTCGACGGAAAATTTGTTGTTAAGTGAGCAATTTCTCTAACGTTTTTGAATTTGACAATTAATTAATTAATTATTAAAGCATCTGCTAAATGTTAATGAAAAAGTCATTAGTTAAATGAAATTTTTTGTTGTATTTACGTAAATATTAGGTTCAGGGTAGCTTGTTACCCACTTGAAAACAATAAAGATTTATATAATTCTATTTTTATCCTACAAATAAATCCACATTTTAATAGGTCGAAATTATTTGGCTGAAACGTTTAGTAAACTTTTAATCTGGCTTAAGCTGAAACCACCCTGTAAAGTGTAGATGTATCATCTATGTAAAAATACCTGTAAAATATTCTTTCCTTTTAAAGTGTATTGTGTATGGCTGTGGCAACAGAAAAAAAAATATGAGCAAGCTATTCACAAAAATATCTCATACTTTTCTGTCGTGAGGGTGCATTCTTTATTATCTGTCAAACGTCTTCCTCGTCATCGTATGATAGTATAAGAGTATATAACTTCTCCGTCTCTGTAGGTACTTTTATTTCTTTGTAGGTATGTAACTCTCTTGAACTTCAGGTGCATTTTTTATACTTTTTCCCTTTTATTGGCAAAGGGGAGACGAAAAAAATAATATGAAATAAAATAAAATAAATATAAGAGCTCAGGAGTTGTGTATATTTCTATACCTTACACACAGCTTGAAAGTAATTTTATCTGCTCATTGTGGACGAAGAATAAGAAAACTCATCCCTTCCATATACCACACTCATATAATATAACACATCCTCTTATAGAAAGAATATACGAAAAATTACATACAAATTTTCTTTTCATTACCATCACTTGACATTTCATTCACTGAACCATTCCCCCATCAGATTTGAGCTCCAATGAGTTCATATATATGCAACCAACCACCATACACCATACAACAACTACCCCCCCAACCCCTTGCCCAGCCTTACACCCTGTTCTCTTGTACATGATTTTCTATACTATATAATGGAATTTTCTCTCGTTTCCAGATGATTTCTTTTGTGAAAATTACTTGCTCAACCCTGGTTTTGGTATTGCTGGCAATCAAAATCGGAAACGCTTGCAGAGTTTCGGAGTTCCCGTGCCGTGGTAGCAGTGTGTGTGTACCATTGGATAAGTACTGCGACGGAAAGGATGACTGTGGTGATGCTAGCGACGAGCCAAAATATTGTACTGGTGAGAATGTGATTTTTATTTTTTTTTTTGTTCTTCATTTTTTTTTATAGAAAAAAGATTTTCATCTTATATAAAGTATGAAGATGGACAATTTAAAGAATTGTAGAATTTTTGTTGTTGTTGTTATGTTATATGTGGGTGAGTATTGAAATAAGGAGAAGGTGCGTCTTTGATATGGTTACGCACATTATCGATGTCGATGACGACGACGACGTGCCAGTGCCACCAGGTATAGGTACTGACATACGACATAAAGAATTACCAAATTATATGGTTGATTGAACCAATTTAAAATTTCATGTTGAAAGTCGAACAAGCACGTGAAAGAACCGCCTATGAGATTTTGAGACATATTGTAGTCTAGTCTCTACTACATCACATACAGTGGGAGGATTATTGTATCTTAAAAAAAACTTCAACAACATTTTGCTATTGAAAAAGATTGAAGGTGCACAAGAGTTACAACAAAAGTCGAGTTTTTTTAGGAAAGTAAAAGTTAAAGTAGGATCCTACTGCTGGTTACTTTTGGCAGTTATTCAAATGAAATACAATTTTGGAAGTTTCGTTCTCAAATGTTGGTACGATTGATACTTTTTTTTGTTTCTCTATGGTACGTTCGTAGATTAGTGTTATTTTTTTTCCACCATTAGTAGAGCTTTACTTGGCAGGTAACCTCGCGTATTTACTAAGATAAAATTTCTATTTAGCTACCTAATTTATTTCTTTAAACTTTTCTTTCAAAATTATTTGTGTTCAAAGACAACACGTCGTCGCTAAGCTTCATGCTCCAATTCCAATGCGCTGAATTTATTCAACGTTAGTATTTGTGTCGTTCATTGCAATAAGAATTTATCTCCATTTATAAGTGAAATTTGTTTTTCGAATTCAAGCAGCTCTTAAATTATTTTTTTTAAAGGGAAGAATGGAAAATAAAACTCAGGGCAATCAGAATTTTTTTAATAAAAGTGTTTTTTTCAGAATTCTCCCTCCTTTTCCAGCTCCTCTGAGATTTTCATTTGCAGGAAAAAAGTGTTTACACTTTACAGTAGCAATCGTGGGATATAACACCCTTGTCTTTCAAATTTATTTGCATCGCAAATTGATTTTATAATGTGTCATTCCATTCAATTCCATTCCACTCCATTCCATTCCATTGCATTCTATTCCATTCTATTCCATTCCATTCCATTCCATTCCATTCCATTCCATTCCATTCCATTCCATTCCATTCCATTCCATTCCATTCCATTCCATTCCATTCCATTCCATTCCATTCCATTCCATTCCATTCCATTCCATTCCATTCCATTCCATTCAATTCCATTCCATTCCAATATTTTCTACTTTTTTGTAAATGGCACTCAATCAGTAGTCCGAGGAAGCTGAAATGCCAGCACTTTTTGTAGGGAAATGCAATTTTTGTGTTTGTAAATTCTTTTTGACTTGCTAAGGTTGTTTTTTAACTTAAAAGTCTTTGTTGTGATCCTGTGGCTTGGACTCCATTTTCAAAAATGGTGCCCAACCCGTGGAAATGGTTAATTAAATAAAAAAATTGTAAATTACTTCGAAAGCTTCCATCAAATCAAAATAACAAGATGTCTTAAAAAAAAGGTTTTGAGTAGGGTCCCCCTTCGGGTAAAATTTTAGTGTTGCCACTTTTCAGCAACATATTTTTTGGTATGCCAAAATGTGGTACTTCTTTCTTAGGTAGTTTTTTAAATGAAAAAAAGTGTTGTGGAAACACGTCTAGACATCCAACGTAATGTTGCAAAAATAACAATTGATATCTTTAAAGAAGGTTTTTGAGCAGCCACAGATTTGGGTAAAATATGAGTGTTGCCACTTTTTGGAAACATACTTTTTCTTATACAAAGGGTGGGACTTTCACTTTTTTTGTAATTTGTAATGCTTTGAACATGAAATAGATGCGGAAATGCCTCCAGATACCAAACGCCTATCAAAAAAATAATGATTAATATCATGTTAGATAGAAGCATCTTCTGTAAATATTTCAGTTTTGCCACTGTCAAAGGGCAGAATTTCCATTTTTATCGGTAATTTTTATTATTTTTAACGTGAACAAAAATGTTGAAAAGTCTCCAGACTCCAAACGTGGCTTGGAAAAATAATGGTTGATGTCTTAAAGGACAGATCTTGAGCAGAAGCACCTTCGGTTAAAATTTCGTTTGGTAAAAACTACTATTGTACGGGAAACCTGTTTTCAAAAAATGGTTATTAATGGTACCTCCCACACAATAATTTTTTATTTTTGATTTTCTTCTAACTGATGGTGTTTCTGATTTTAATAATTTTTTTTATACAGAAGCTTCTAAAATGTATAGATATATTTTCTTATCAAAATTTTCATAACAGAAATATATATTTTGGATATTTAAAAATTTTCAATTTTTTTTTGGAAAATCAAAATTTTGAAAACTGCTTGATCGATTCTAATATATTTTTGTATTTAGGAGTAGTTTTACAGCCTCTAAGATATTTTGGGAAAAAATTAAATTTTCCAAAAATTTTTAAAATCCGTTAAGGAAAGTATTTATTATTCTTCTAAAAAATGAGTTCTAAGATTTTTATAAAACTTTTTCTGTATGCTAAAATTAGTGCCATATATAAAAGTACCTACTACCAAATGTTATAAAAATTTACATATAGCACCTTTTTTTTTTTTTGTTTGAATTTTCTCATTGTAGGCAAAACAGACAGTCAAATGGAATTTAAAATATTTAATATCAATTTTTTCAAAAAAAGTTTTTGTATTTAATTTTTTTTTTTTTTAATTCGATATCTCAAAAAAGGACCAATTTTTCTTGAAATTTCATTTTTATATGCACATTAGGGTGTTCCTTATATTGGTTTTTTTTTTTAATACTGAGATGGGTAGGCATCAAATGGTTCTACATAGAAAAAAATAATTTCCTAATTTTTTCAGATTTTTATTTCACCTCCCTGGTTCCCCTATTTTCACTTTAAGGTACTAACTATGGGGTAAGGGTGATTCTTATAAAACGCAAAAAAACAATCTGAGAGTATAGATTAAATTTAGACGAGACAAAAATAGTATTGGAGGGGGGGTCTACTTTCCCACGTTTAGGCAAGAGGGGTAATTTTTTCAAAATTTGGATCAAAACTGAAATAAAATATTTAAAAAAAAAAACGGGAACACTTACAATGCCGCGCCATACCTTTTTTTAAAGCCACTATTCCATGCTTCCTTAATTAAGTTTTCATTTCAAATAGTTTTCGAAAAAAATAATTTTCAAACTTATAAATTAAAAAAACAAAATATTATAACTTTTTAAGATAAAAATTATTTTTTCAAAACTATTTAAAATAAAAACTTTATTTAGAAAGCATATTATAGAGTGGAATTGTGGCTTAAGGCGTGGCATTGTAAGTTTTTTTCTGTTTTTGGCCAAATTTCTAGAAAATTACCCCTCCCGCATGAACGGGGGGAAATAGACCCCTCTCCAATACAATCGTTTTCTCGTCTGAATCTTATCTTTACATTCTGTTTTATTTTCGCGTTTTTTAAGAATAATCCTTTTTTTTTTTTGGTTAAAATAGGGTGACCAGGGGGTGAAATAATAAACTGAAAAAATGAGGGAAATTGTGTTTCAATGTTTTGAATCAAATGAGGGCTATCCAAGACTTCGTCCAATTTAAGGACCACCCTAATGCACATAAATAAATACTTAAGATTTGCGTAGCAAAAGTTTTATTTATAAAATCAATTATTTTTTAAAAATCGATCCAACGATTTAATTTATGCAACCCAGTCATGCGTTATATTTTGTATCTATTAGTTCACAATTATGAACATTCTTGTATTACAGAACGGTCAGATAATTCAATGATCATACAATTAAGTGATTACTCACATAATAATTACAGTAGAAGCTCGATTTAGTGGATATCTAAATAGTGAACTATCGGCAGTAATTAACACACAAAAAACTGGATTTTTTTCAAATGTCTCCCAAGCCTTTAACATTGCTTGAGAACACTGAGGAATTGTTTTTATTTTTTTAAACCTGATTGAAAGCTTTGTTTAACACTTAAATAAATGTCTCGAAAAAGTGAACAATCTTTTATTAAATTTTCTATTTTCTAGAACCGCAATTCTTATAAAAAGACCCAATTTCAAATTCTTTGTTCTACTGTGTGATGTGCACTTTCTTATTAATTCTTTGTAGCGAAAAACAAATAACTTTTATAATCCTAGAAAGATTCGAACCCAAGGTTGAAGTTCGAAAATTCGACCTTCGTCAGTATTAGATATCCACGACTGTTCGACTTTTTTTTTTATTAACAAAAAGTTCTATCGGAGATAGGATAATAGAGAAAATATTAATGAAGCTGAAGGACACAATTTAAGGATATGAGTTGTCTATAATAAAATAAAATCCATAAGTTTGTCACCCACCCACAGTAAATCTTCCTATAATGAGCTTGTAGTAATTTATGTTCGATATTCAAATTTTGTAAAAGCAGCATGGCTGTTATAAGGACACACTCGTTTATGTATTATCTTTTTACTTCTTTCTTTTCCATAGATATATACATATACATACATAAGTACGTACTCGTACTCTCCTTGCAACTAAAAATATCGTAACAAAATTTCAAATTAAGCAGATTTTAAGCTTGTAGCTAGAAGTTATTTGTCTTCCTTTGCTTTATATTATCATCATCGTCTCCTATTCTCTTCATACAAAGTTCCTCCAAAAAATTATGGTTTAATCACGAAATACATAATAAAGGTATTTAATAGGTGATTGTGAGCTTGTGCAGGCTTTTAAAAATACAACGCTGTATAAAACATTACCTATAATGTTTCTTTCTTTTTCCCGTTTTTTTTTTTGTTCTATGAACGTGACATAAAAAATGCAAATTGAAGTAATTTCATTGAAACGGTACACGGGTACATTATAGGATTATGATAATAGGTAAAAAGCTGTTCGCGCTTAGCGTTGGTGTTCAATATATTAGCTTAAATGTGAGTAAATGCCTTGAAGGAATTAACGTCATTGTAGTAGGTAGGTAGGTATGTAATGTAGCTATGTAAAACACAAAACAGATGAGTATTAAGTGCTTATTACTGAAAAAAAATTGGCTTAGGGGAATTTGTGGTTGTCTAGTTTTGAGCAAAGGCGTTTAAGGCAATCAAAATTTTAATTAATAGTGGGATGTTGTTAAGGTATAGATACTTTTGAAATTGCTTAGAGCAAAAGATTAGTAGTTATTAACAATGGTGTCATAATTTTGATTGATTTTCCAGCAGCCAGGAGATACCTAATAGTAGTAAATTTGCTTTGTTAGTTTTGAAGAGAAATGAACAGAGATAGGTAGGTATAGATAGGCTTTCTTTCTCAAGGGCAATAGACTCAATGTATGTACCTACTTCTAAAAGGTAAAATTATGCTTACATAATGATTTGATAATAAGAATAAATTGGCAGTTTTGCTTTTTCTTTGAGGGCTGCTACCATTTTAAAAAGTTACTCATTCCATTCATCGCTGCTTTGTTAAAAAAGGTACTTCAAAACAAATTTTTATTTCGTTTAATACGTCCATTTCCATATCCCTGACTTAAAACCAAACTCCCAGTGCTTAACTTAATTTCGGTGAGATGCTTGGATGAATGTTTATGCGCAATATATCCGTATTCTTCAAAATCTAGCACGATATCTCAAATCCCTCCATTCATTCCTCCTCAAGGTCACTACAAAATTTTCAGTCACAAATCTTTGTTCCAGTAAACGGCCACCGTTAGCACAAGTGTGGCTATCGCCCATACACTCACACAATATTTAAATAAAAATAAAATATTTATGAAAAAAAAAATTAAAAATTCGAATTGGTGTCGGTTTTAAAAAGTAAGTATTCGCCACAGTACACAAATCTAAAGTTATAAAAGGGTTTTTTTTAGGACGTGTGGTTTTCAATCTGGCAATACTTTTTTCGGAGTTGGCCTTTTTAGCAAGTTGTCTAAGTTGAAAATGCCAGTAATTCAAATTGGCTATTCAAAAGTCACTCAAATTTCATCTTAATACAACAACAAATATTGACATTTCATATAAGCAAACTGACCTCTGTGTTCGTCAATTTCACCAATTGAGAGATGCGCAAAACTTAATTGAAACTAAATCTCTTATTACTGATTTTAACTATAATATGAGTAGTGTAGGTTTTCATCAAAAATATCGTTAGAACCGTTACATTCGTTCAAAAGCCCCCATAAGACCAAGAACATGTAACCTATTCGTGAATTTCATTTTTAAGCTACTGAGACCAGACTGAAACTAGGCAAGACTTTATTTGTAGATAGGTATAATATTACGTGGTGGAACTGCTGTACAAGTTTTTCAATTGGTATAGATGAAAATATTAGGCCGTTTCGAAAATGTCAAATCAAAGTCAATTTGATTCAAAATACCTTTTTATGGCCTTTAATTCAACAAATTGGTGTCTTCAATTTGATCGTCAAATCAACGTCATTTTTTTGATGCAGTGAGCAACTGTAACAAATGCAATCGTCCTATTTTAATGTTTACAAACACGCTCTCTGGTTTCTCAACTCGATTTTTTCAGTGACAGTTGCTCCATTAAGGATGTTTTCGAATATGTGACTTTTAACAGATTGCGTAAAAGAACATTCTGCAAGCAAATATATTTTTGACGCAGATGACGTTTTCGAAAAATGCCTTAGTTATACAATACCGATACTGATACGATTTTTCAATTTAAACGAAACTGAGACGAAACCTACGTACAAAAGTATCGTGTGGTTTGGTTAACTAGAAAATGGTTTTTTGGGGGGAACCATTGATAACCATAAGACGAAAGAAAGATTCTAACCAAAAACGAATCATTTTTCTTAAGTGAAATAATTTTTTTTAAAAGTCGGTTTCGAAATTATTCAGTTTGTCCTTTAATGGCTACAGCCTAAGTAGCTAAATGATTTTTTTTTTAACTTGGTACACAGTATTTTGAGTTTTTTCCTGATAGTTTTTATTTCATTTTTCCTAGAACTCAAAATAGCTGTTTCTGCCATACATTTTTTAGAGCAATTTAACAAACAAAGGGGCTACCTATCATAAAATTTTTGTCCTAGCAGTTTTACAAAATTAATTTTTTTTCATAAACAAAATATTTTAAGTTAGGGCTCCCTTTAGTTGGAAACTATTTTTCTAAAACAAAAAATGTAACCTTTCAAAGGACAATTTTTTTATTATTTTCGGCTTTCTGAAATTCACACAGTAAGAGTATACTTTTTCAAGCAACAATCTTATAACCGGCTAATTTTTGGTATACTCGTTGATATTGATTTGACTTACGATCTGAAAAAAGTACTCAACTATCAGATGAACGGTAGGTAAATTTCAAGGGGTCAAAGGTAGCAAAAATGGTTCCAGGTGCGTTTTTTAATTTTGGTTTGATAGCTTAAACTTCTCAACGGTTAATGAAATTCCGAGAACGTTGGAAAATTACCTCAGGTTCCTTTTTTGTAGAACTATTTTTTTTTCTAAAATGTATAACGAATTCATTCCTTCCTTCGTAATCTTCATGACTTTTCTTACTCGTCTAAGGACTGGTATGACTTATTTTAATATTTGTCAATGCAGATCTTTTAAAAAAATTAAATTGTTCTTTTTGGATTTGTTAAGAACATTCCAATTTTTTGTTTGAAAATATTACAACAAATTGTATACTTAGCAATTATTAATGGCATCTTCTATAGAACCGTTTTTTTGATTTTGAATTTTCTCATTATAACCCAAATAAATTTACTGGTGCTCATGGAAAGCTAGAGCCTTGTGACTTATAGCTCTCAACCATCCCTGTGTACATATTGTTGACAGAAATCGAGTGGATATAAAATGTATTGTGGAGTTCGAACGGCTTTGCGACAAGTATACATTCTTGGACGGTTTTTCGGTGGTAGTGGCTGTGAATCGAATAACCCAGACCTTCGGCATGACTGTCCAACCATTTTGCCATGAGGTATACAACTGGATTTTCTCATTAAACTAAACGGTTTTAAATCAATTTGAAAAAAAATTAACTTGCAAATTTGATCAGATTTGCTATAACGATGAGAGGGAAGACGAAGAAAGTGGTTTTCATAAATCCATCTGGCTATTGGGCTACAGCCTAAACGGCTGGATCGATTTTCTTAAAACTTAGTACATATTGGTTTTTAATGATTCTCCCACATGTGTTTTCATGTTTTTTTTTAAAAAAAAACCAACACAAACCGTACATGTCAAAATTTTGTTTTTAACAATTTTTTTTTTTTTCAAAAATGGTTTTACAACATTTCTTAAACAAAACTTAATACATTTTCTTAGTGAAGGCTACCTTTGGATATGAAAACACTGTCCAGAAAATAGTTTTTAATGGTACGAGTACCTCCCCAAAGCACCATTTTTTTTATTTTTGATTTTCGTCGAACCGATACATCTGATTTCAATATTTTTTCATACCGAAGCGTTTAAAAATGTTAAACAGTTTCTTTTACCAAAATTTTCAAACAATAATTTTTTGGATTTTTAAAAAATCTCAATTTTTTTGTAAATCGAATATTTTTAAAACTACATGTTGATATTTTAAACTCGGTATAATGGTCTTTTAACACTATCTAGAATATTTTTCCAAAAAATTTTACTTTTATGAAAAAACAAAGGTAACTACACCTTCCATAAAAGTTTTAAAAAACCGTTAAGAAAAATTCTTAAAAATGACTCTAACGATTTTTTATTAAACACTTTTTGCATTCTAATATCATCAACAATCAAATCAAAAAATTTACACTTAAAAACTATTTATAGCATTGTCATCCTAAGGAAAAAAGGGGTTAACACCAAAATTCAAAAAAAATTTGTTAGTATCGTAATGTTAGGAACCGTTAAATAGTTTATTATTATAAGGGAAATTTCATTGTAGGTTTTAAGCAATACGCTTATGTGTCTGTACCTACTTAGCTTCAAAGTCGGAATTTCATTTCTCTAGGTCATCAAACAAATTTCTATATTTTTCTTTATAAGAAGTCGTTCATGAAAATTTTTGAAATTTATTTAAAGGAAGAAAAGCAAACTCATAAAAATGCATTTATATCAAAGATACAAAAATGGAGAAACACTCTTTTTCCTTATGACAACTGAGTTCCTCTAAAAGAGGGTTTTTAATTTTTATCTTAAAAAAAAATTAAAATTCAATATCTCAAAAACAGGTTGATAGTTTTTTCAAATTTTATTTTACCTTCACATCAATTTTCTAAAAAATTGGCTTTTTATAGAAACACGGCAATATTTACATTTTCATGTTTAAGCTTTTTACAAAGACAAAAATCTGTTCTCCAATTTCTTTAGAATGAACATACTCTCAGTTATTTTTGTAAATTAAAATTAAAAATTTCAAACTAAAGAAAAATATATTTTTTTTTAAATTTGTTTCATTTAGTACAATTTTTGTTTTTAGTATTCCATGCTCTTATTAATTTTCAATTCAAAGAAAATATTTTCAAACCATGAAATTAATAGATATTTGTACCTAATCAAATCAAAACATAATTATTTTTATTTTAAATTAATAAATTTTACTCTATTGCTGTGAAAATCATTATCATAACACCCTGATCCATTCATTACCTAATACATTTTTTTAATTTTATTTTTCTCATTTCAGTTTGTAATCGAACATACTACGGAGACGTGGGGAGGACATATTCCATAAAAGTGCCGACACCACAATGGAATAAGCTGCCTTTTCTGTGCCACTTGACATTCACAGCATCCGGACATGATCAAGGAGACATTGTTCAGGTAATAAGCTGTACATTGTTTTAAAGGATGCTTCGCAACGTGCTGCTGAACCACAATAGAAAGCACTCTCTCCTTTGCAATAGACTTCCCAAATCCCTGTCCCTGTCCCTTATACCTGCTCCCTTTCATATAGCTTCTCAAAAGGAAATTTCAAATTCCTGTACCAGATAGCGCAGAATATTTTCTTTGTTTTCACCTACCTATAGCGCATCACATCCACCCTTACCTAAACTAAACTTATACACAATAGGAACCCTCAGCGACTTATAAATCATTCAATTGAAGTACGTTCCAACCGTGTCCGAAGCTCCAAAGCACTGAGTCGCGCCAAGGATCTTCCTTAAACAAAAAAAAAAAAACAAAAAAAAATGGGGTTGCAGATGCAAATACATTGTTTGCGTGATGCTGATTGTATCATCGCATCTTATACCTACCAGCACATTGTGCATAAAACAACTTTGTCTGCCACAAGGAAGATTTCTTGTACCGCAACATTATTATGTCGTCGTTGTTCTTCGGTTGTCTTGGTTCTGGATGCACATAATTTTTTTTTTTTAGTTCATAAGTGATTTTACCGTTGTTGGAACATTGCAAATCACATTAACTTGACAACTTGTTCCTTTTTTTTTTGTCTGACGCAATCATTTTCATTTCGCAATAAGGATAGGGAATACTCCATTTTAAGGTTCACTTAATTTTTTTTAAAATTATTTTTAAATATTAAGAACCTTAGCTTAAATTTTAAATTATGTGTTTATATAAGTATTAGCTACATACTTAGTTCTTAAAATATATTGGAGATTTTTGCTCGAGGTATAAATGAGCTCTCTGCAAACTTTATCTTACAAATATCAGGTTTTACAATAAGAGCGCTACAAAAGTTTTTTTAAATATTAAAAAAACGGTTTTGGATATCAATGAAATTCTTTATTCCTGTGAAAGTACGTTCGATGCCATTATGTATAGAACTCGATTTCATTCGCATGGCCACCACGGGCACGCTTGCAGAAGTCCAAACGCTGAACCCAATTTTTGACGGTTTTCAAGCATAAATCGGCCGATAGTGCTGCAATTTGACGTTCGATATTCGTACGAAGTTCATCAATCGTCGCTTGCTTGTTGGCATAGAACATAGACTTGACGTAGCCCCACAGGAAATAGTCTAACGGCGTCATATCGCACGACCGAGGCGGCCAAGCGATCCAATACATTGATTGTGACATTCTTTGTGTGGATTGTGGCGCCATCCTGTTGGATCCACATGTCCTCCAAGTCCATATCATCCAATTGGGGCCAAAAATATTCGGTTGTCATTGAACGGTAGTGATCCCCATTCACAATAACGTGCCGGTCTTGATCATCACGGAAGAAGTACGGCCCAATGACGCCGCCGGCCCATAAACCACACCAAACCGTAATTTTTTCGGGATGCAATGATGACTCATGGAGTACGTGTGGATTGCTGCCTGACCAATACCGCATATTTTATTTATTGGCGAAGCCATTCAGCCAGAAATGAGCCTCATCGCTGAAGATGATTTTTCGATGAAAATCCGAATCATTTTCAAGTTGTTGCTCAGCCCAATTCACGAACATACAACGCTTCTTGTAGTCAAGCGGCTTCAGTTCTTGTGTCAATTTAATCTTGTAAGGATGTAGGCCAAGATCTTTTCGCAAAATTCCCCACAACGACGTCACAGAGATGCCCAATGCTTGAGAATGACGTGTGAGAGACACATTTGGGCTTTTTGCAACTGAAGCCTGAGCGGCAGCAATATTCTCGACACTACGGGCACTTCTTTGTCTCACTGGCACGGGAACATTTTGTACTGTGCCTGTGGATTCAAATTTTTTCCACTAGACACTCAATTGTTGATCTGCTTGGACGATTTATGATGACCATAAATTGGACGTAGCGCTCTTAACGTTGAGGCCACTGACTCCGAATTTCGGTAGTAAATTTTAATAATTTTGACTCGTTGTTGGCTCGTATATCTTTCCATCATGAAATGGCAAACCTTACTGAAGAGAAATGTCAAAAGAGCGGCAAAAAATATGGCGTTGGTTGATGTCCCTGTCGCTCTACTTTTGTAGCGTCCCTGTTGAAAAACCCTTTAGTTGTAGACTTTTGCGTGATCTACAAATTTTCTATTGAACACCTTTTATTTTGACACCAAATTTAGTCGGAAAACGTAAGAATACAACTTCCCCCTGTTTTTCAACTCCCCACCCAACTAACAAAATTGCTTCGCATTTCAGACATTAAAGTGTTATTTGTTTCTATAGCGCTCCATCTAACCCTCTGACAGAAAGTAAATACCTTTTTCGGAGCATTACTGAATCCTTAAATATTTTCTGGTGCAAATTATATCAGCTTGATAGAAGCGATGTACCTATGTTTCTTTAATCTCTCTATAATGCTCTTATGAAGTAACCAAGATACTTTCACTTCAATAGTCATCCCGTAAGATTATTATACAATCTTTATGTTAGTCTTTATTTCTATATTGCTTGTATTAGTGAATGTGGTGACGCCAAGCTAAAATCGGCCATTTTATAATTAATATTCAATTTAGCACCTGAGCACATATATTTCTTATTGTTGACAATGTTTAAGGTTGGTATTAATTAATTAATTAATCTATTATATCTCTATTAATTTTATTAAAAATATGTGTTTGTTATTGCCATACTAATCTATCATTTTATACTTTTCTTGAAGAAAGTTTTTTCTTATTAATTCTTCTTGTCTCATACGAGGCAATTCTAGATAAAAGTGATTCCAATTTAATGCATTGAACTGTTTATCAGAGATTGTTGGAGCGGTTAGCGAGTAAGACAATTGGTTCAGGGGGAAACGGGTTCGATTCCTGGTTCTAGCAACAAGTTTTTTTTTTATTTAATGTGAACTTCTTTAAGACTGTTATGATTAACTCCACAAAGGTACAATAGAAGTGAAAAAAGGTCGCCTTTTCACTCTATGGAGTTTTATGCAATGCTTATATGCATAGGTGGAATGAAAACGAAAAGCATCTATGGAGCAATATAGAAGCAAAATTGTTAGTTGGGCACCCCCCAAAATTCCTTCCAACGCTGCTCCTGGGAAATAAGTTTATTTTACATTCCTTATAACTCCATTTACCATTTTCAATCGTCTAACTGTTGTTAACATTTTTATTTTTATAAAAGTATAATAAGCCCGTTGTAATATTTTTATTTGTCGTAGAACTTGAGAAGATTTAATATTTCTTAGATCTTATAGATTTATATATCAAAACAGGGTGCTCTGTATAAATTGAGACAAAAAGTCGTGTGGTTTGGTTTGAGATAAAAAAAAGATCTTATAGGAAAGGGGCCTATTCCCACCTATTTAGGTGTCTCCTTAAAAAATCAAATTAAATGGAAAAAATAATAAAAAAGATATTTATTTTAATTCTTTAAAACATTTATTTTCAAATAAAGTTGTTTTTGTAAATAGTTAAAAGAGAATTCAAACCAAAAATAAAAAAAAAAAAAAATAATTTTTTGTGTGACATTAATTTTTTTATGAATGCAATTAATATATTTTTTGGTAACAGCAGAATTCTATTTGAAATTGAAGATGTTTTTTGTTAATAAGTATTTGAGTTAATTTGTGAATTATGAGTTTTTTTATTAATATGGCTGTTAATACATCTTCATTGCTGAATTTCTTATCATTATTTTTGGAAAACATGACTTCAAATGGAAAGTTCTCTTCTTAATTGGTGTCACTAAGGTTCAAAAAAGTCTGAAAATTTTACTTTTTTATTAAAAAACTTCCCATTTTTAGTGCGCAAGATATAATTGAGTTTGAAGTGTTTCAATTGCAAGAAAAATGGTCGATAACATATGGCCATTTTCTATAATAATTTCCTTGAAGTATCGAAATAATACTTTTCTTAATGATGACGAACTAAAATTAACTCTAGGGAGAAATATAAGTTTGTAAGTACCTTTAGCAATAAATGCTTCGAGTTGGAAACATCACTGGCTGATAAGGACTTTGCTTCTCCGAGTCTTTTTAAGTGGGCGTTTTGGAGAACTTGAAAACAAGTACGAGTATATACAAAGGGTAAATGTTTAACTTTTGAAAGATTCACTTGTTCGATGTTGAAAACCACCTTAAGTAAATGAATTCTTCATGTTTGGTTCTGAGTTGGGCGCATCCTATTGTTTCTTCTTTTTTTTTGCCGCGAGGTTCACAGAAACATCTTCCATATTTACTATGTTTTCTTTGTATAATGCTCTCAAAGGGCCTCCCATATCGTTATGCCGTGTTGACACAGTCGCGGAGCTCACAATCCTTGTTCATTGCTAGAAAAATGGCGTTTAAGTGGAGACGTGTGTCGTCCACACGTACTTCATGCGACATTAAAAATGTTTCTCACAATGCTCTTCGGCCGAAAGCAAAACCATGCCCCAGCCATGATTCCCAATTGGCAAGTGTCCTGAAATTGTATGCTTAAAAGTATGGGATGAACACCAGAATAAGGAGCGCAGAAAAAAACAACAAAAAACTAAATATATATGTACTTGTACCTATATAAAAGTTTTCGTGTCAGTCTCCGTGGCTCTTTCGTCACCATGTCACGTAGACACTCTTGACATGGCCAACCCAAGCCCCAGCGGCCCTGTCACAACCCACGCTCAGAATAGGATAGACAGGATCTAGATTTAGGGGATAACGAGTGATGTTTGATGGGGAACAGCAGATACAAATGATGGAGAAAAATTGAGGCCGCAGGAACAGAGATTGAGTTGAGAAGCGAAAAGAGCATACTAAAAGCTATGTGTATAGAAGGCGAAACAGGAGTAGAGGAGTCTTGGAGCATCGCACAGCTCACAGGCACACACACGCTGCCATCATTCCACCGAGAGTTATTGTCTTCAGGGAGCACTTTGAGCATATCAGTATAGATGGGGACAGAGGAGTTGGAAATGTAGATGTAAATTCGAGAGCAACTTTTATGCCATATCCTGGCGATAAACATACGCGCGTTTGATCCTTCTCCAATGCAAGTTTCATAATATCTTTTTGTTTTTTGTTTTTTTTCCTGGATCACGCATTAAGCTGAAGAAAAAACAAAACAAAAAACCGTGTGGGATAAGAAAAGACTAACAAAAACTTTGAGGCATATTCCTGTAGGTTATGTTGTGTTGACGTTATTATGTTGGAAAAAAAAGGACATACGAAATAAAGAAAAGTTTATGTTTCATATTTCAGCGCATGTATATGAAACAGATTATTATTTTAAGGGAATGAGGCACAAGAAGGTATTTGGATGGTTGCTCTGAAATGTCAATTTATATTTGAAGATAATTGATTTGATGAAAAGCGACGGTGACAGCGAAAACAACGAGGACACACAACAAAAAAAAAAATCAAGCTTTATCCGAAGTACCGCGTACAAGGGCTTGAGGGCTTATATAGTTGATGGTTATGAGGAAAAGAAGACATTCATGTCAAGCGGAATTTGTTTTATGTTTTATTTTGATGAATAGATAATAATGTGGCATAAGGTCGTTATATTGAGGCGCGTTCCTTGACAATCTTTATTTATTTATGTACATATGTGGGAGTAGGTATACCTACTAGGTATGTATGAGTATTAATTTCGAAGTATAGAGGTAGATTGAAAATTGCTTTTGAAGGATATATCACACTTGTTTTTGTTTTGTGATAACTCCCATGTGACACATAGAATTATCCAGTTTGACATTTAAAATTCCTTTTTTTTATTACAATTATTGAGTTATTTGATCTAGAAAAATTCTGACAACATTTTTGATTCGAAGTGCTTTTATTATTAGATCTCTGAGAATTTTATTGAGCTTAATGGTTTTATCAGAGTCAAAGAAAACAAAATTTTAATTTATATAAAATATTTGTGTGAATTTCAACTTTGATGTTCCATGAAAGCAGTTTCTGAGATATACCTACCTACTTTGTCAAAAATAAACATCATACTAGGAATCAGTGTTTTTAGATTGGTGGGTTGTCTCAGCAACATGGTTGGAAAAAAATGTTTGTTAGGGAAAACGCTGCGAATGTAGGATGTATTTTCGGAAAATATTGCAAACATTTATTATTCATTTTGGTTGGAAATATTATTTTTACCATGAAAACACATTATTATTCCAACCAGCTACTTTTTTAACACGTACCTGGACGAAACGCATTTGGACTCTTTAGTCGCAAAAACTTTCAAATTTCAACTTCTATTCGAGAATATCACAAAAACAAAAAATAATTAATTTTCAATAATTGACTTTTTATTTTTCATCTGGTGCCGAGAAGTGTTAAGCCATTAGCAGAAAGGAAGATCTTATACTGAGGTCTTTCTTAAGCAAACATTTTCGGGGGATATTTGGTTCTATATGCAATAAGTATATGCAAGCAAGGTAAATAAAGCTCACCATGAAAAGTGTCGGTGTCGTTTGGTATTTGATGTCAGAAATTTAAACGATACCTAGACGGTACTAGTTCAGTGACTCTCGGCGATGTCGTTTGGTATCGGTAGAGAAATAGATTTTGAATAGGTATTAACATTAATATGTTGCAAGCAAATAATTGTTGTAATTGGTTTTTCGGGAGCGGCTCCAATGCGAAGGAGGTAAGCAAGTGGTTTTAGTAGATAAATACCGGTTGCTGCCACGCCCATTTTTCATATTCTTGGTTAACGGGAACGTTTTCAAAGATTCGGACGATATTTTTAAGGTTTGTCCTCTATGTTGAACTTCAGCTATGGTAATTACATATTTAAGTTATATCCAGCCATTGCATCGCCCATTTTTACTTTCTCTTGCATATTGGTTTTTCGCAAATCTATTTTATTAATAGCCAAGACCAGTCATAGAACCGCTTTTTTTTCCTTTTTTTTTGGATTAAATTATAAAGTGCTTTGTTGGATTTGGGAAATTGCATTTAAATGTTCAGAAATCTATTTTTTTTATCCGATGGAAATCTTCAAAAACCACTCGGAATCGGTACTGAGTAGTGTGACTCTTACCGCACTAAAACCACCGGTTAATCAAGACCAGTCTATGAAAGATCGACAAATGATTTTTCACTCTCTTAATTTTTAAATCACATTGTGGGAAGTCTAAAGTTACAACACCTTCCCATAGCTTTTAGACCATCAGCTCATGAGGCTTGGTACTTCTTAATCGCCTAATAATGTCTCGTACATTTATGACGGTCTCCATTTTCAAGTTGGTATGGCTTTGCAGCATGTTTTTTAACCATTCTGTATCCAATTGCATCCAAAGTAATTCCAAGGTATTTAGCAGTATTGGAGTAAGGTACTGCTGTGCTGTTTATAAGAATTGGAACCTTGTTTATTTTTTTGTTTGTAGAGTTTATATGTTTTTCATTTAGTTTGATTCTCCTTTTTTGCGACTGGTCACTGACTTTATCGACTGCATTTTGCAGTTATTGTTTAGCCTTCGTAACGGATTTATCAAGCACCAATATTGCAGTATCATCAGCAAAGGTGGTCATGATAGCGTTGATGTCCACTGGAATATCCCTTGTATATAACATATTCAGGGTTGGTCCTAGGACACTTCCTTGTGGTACACCGGCTTCAATTTTCCTTAGTTCCGAGTAATTTTGGTTGTACCGTACTATAAAGAGTCGGTTCGTAACGTAGGATTTCAGTATTTCGTAGTACTGCCACGGAAGATCCCTATGCAGTTTTTACTCAAGTCCCAAGTGCCAAACTTTTTCAAAAGTTTAAGCAAGATATAAGAATATAGCCAAGAATACTTGTTTTTCTTCAAGTGCCATTTCCACAACATCCGTAATCCGATGTACACTTGGTGTATCGTGGAATGTTTTATTTATAAGTCCAAACTGATGGCGCGGTATTAGTCTTCTTTCTTCTATTATTTTACTAAGTCTTTTCAAGAGCAGTTTTTCGAAAACTTTTGCCATGATTGGTATAAGCGAAATAGGTCAGTAAGATGTTACTTCTGTTAGTGGCTTACCCTGTTTAGGTATAACAATGACTTCTGCAATTTTCCAATGATGTGGCACATATCTTTGCTTAAGGCATGCATTTATTATAAATTGGAGTTTTTTGAAGGCTATAGAAGGCATTTTTTTCAAAACCTGAGCAGTTATTAAATCGTACCCTGGTGATTTTTTGTTAGACAACTTATAATAATAATATAACTTATAATATAAAGATATCAGAGGTTTTAAAAGAAAACTCTCTGCTTCATATCGAAAAGAAAAAACTAGGTATATATGTACATGTATAGATAGGTACTTTCTTTAATTTAGAAAGAAAATCTGTCGTAAAGATTTATCGAAACATCATTATTTCTTTCTCGTATAATGTACACAAGGATATGGATATGTGTATAATATTTATGTTCATAGATACATGCATTCAAGCTATATACCTACCTTCTATATTCCCTTAAGAAGCCAACACTGAAGATGTTTACTTATCTAAACATAAATATCTATTTTGCTCTAGACTATACCTTAAATTCGCTATACACATAGTCTGATGACTCAGGAATGTGTATGCTTGACCATCATCAGGGAGTTTTATTATAGAACATTGTTTTTAGTCCAATTTATCACATTAAGCTATAAATTACTTTTGGTCAAGCACTTTCACCGAGACTAACCTTAAATAAATTTTATTGACTTTTAGATATTATTTTTTGTAGACGTCCTCTTAACGGAGAATGTGACATTGAACTATAAATTATGTCGTCTATGAAATTTTTTTTTCCTTTTTTAGCAGTGTTAAGTTAACTGCTTGTGCAGCTTTGCTTTAAAAATAAGATTTTTGATCAGTTCAAAATATATGATTTATTGAGAGAAATAATGTTTTATGATTTATATACCTTCAACAATAAGAGTATTGCTAGAATTTATAGTACGAGTACGTTTTACGTAAGTAGGTACTTATAGTGTTTTCTTAAGAAAAAAAGATTTATACATTCAAGCATTTTAGCTCTCTTTGAAAAGTTAATCGAAAATACTTATACAAAGTAGGTACATAACTTTGCCACTTTCATGATTGAAAATATGTACATGTATTTTTTTGTTGTTGTTTTTTTTTTATTGTTCTGGGCCTAACTTATAGATTTTGGGTTAGAAAATTATTTGATGGTTGGATAGTGTTTTTTTACGATCGTGTTCGGTTTTTGTAGAGGTTAGCCCCCCTGAATGCAAACCATGGTTTATTATTCGCTATTAAGTTTTGAAAATTTCCAAGTTGTCGTTCTATGTTTTCGATGTTTCCTTAGAAAAGTGATATGAACTTTTAAAAATAACATTTGACTTTTTAATTATTTAGTTGATAATTATTTGTGACAAATTCAATTTTTCGTGCGATGTTTTATTCGTTTTTTTGTTAATTTTTCCTAAATTCATATGAAATCAGCAAAGATCTCCGGAAAATTTATTAGAACTTAAATCTATTAATTGATTCAAAATTTGTATTTAATAAGCAATTGATTATACTTGACATTTTTAACAATGTCATGCAATGTTTGTTTTTTTTTTTTAATTTCCGTATTCATACTAAGCAACATTAAAAAATGGTTTTAAATTGATTATATAGAACTGTTTGTTGCTCAGTTACGTTTGCACTGGGTCAAATGAGGTAATTTTATTCAAAATTACGAAAGAAAAATCGCATGAAAAATTGGATTTTTCAAAACTATTTAACGATTAATAAAGCAATAAAATGTGAAGTTTTAGAAGATTTTACTTAAAAACAAAAACATAGAAAATAACAAATTCGAAATTGTAAAAACTGATTAAAGACTAATTAACAAGCCATAATTTTTTATTAATAATTGTAAAGCAATAAACCATTTAACCAATTAAGAAGTTTTTACCGCTTTTAGAGGTGGTACTGAGTCTTAAATTAGTTAGAAAAATTTCGAAGTTTTCGTGCAATATTTTCTACGTTTTTGGGTTTCTTTCTAACTTGACATCAAGTGGCTCAATATTTTGTCATTATTTGGTCTTTTATTAGTTGCTAAAAATTGAATTAAATCGTGATATGTTTTCTTTGTTTTCTGGGGTCTTTATTGCTAGCTTGGTATCAACTTTGCCAATCATCCCTAAAAAAGGGGTAAAAATTGCTAACACCGAATGGTTTTTTCTTTTTAACTTGTCGTCAACTAGTCTTAAATTAATTGTGACAGCTTTGAATTTTTCGTGTAATGTTTTGTACGTTTTTGGGTTTCTTGCCAACTTGACATACCTTTTTTGTGGGTTTCTTGCTTACTTGATGTCAAAACTCAAAAACGAAGAAAACATTGCCTAAAAATTCAAAATTGTTGCAACATTTTTGAGCTTATAATTAACTAGTTATAATGCCGTTGGCAATTCGATGTTAGCAATGTTGTCCCCTTTTTTAAGGAGTGATTGCCTAACTTGATACCAAGCTAGCATCTTTTTGAGTTAGTGGGTTAGTTAGCAAAGCATACAAAAAATAGAAATCACTGAAAGAAAAATTTGAAATTATCACCACTAATTAAAGATTAATTGACAGAAAATTATCAGATTCGTCAAATATTGTTTTTCTAACTTGACACTCATAGAAAAGAAAAAAAACACATTGGAAACATCGCATGACCAAATTAATTGTTTTACAATATATTAACGATTATTTTTAAGTAGATTACTAAGCACTAATATATTAAATTTTAATTGTTTTTAAAACAAACATAGAAAACAGAGAACGACAAATTTCGAAACTATTACAGCTAATTAACGAAGAATAAATGACAAATTATGCACCAATCCATTTTCGACCTGTAAGAGTTGCTTTGTTAGTCTTTATATCAAGTAGGTAAGGCATGCAAAAAACATTGTACAGTCAAATTGAATTTATCACAACAACTTATTAATGTCAAATAATTCACCTATTAATATTTCGATTCGTCAAACTTGCTCTGCTTATGATCAATCATATCTCAAAACATATCGTCGTCCTAGTATTGAAGTGCCGTATACGCCAAATTGCAATTTTTGAACTGCATGGGTATGCAGTCTTATGTTTTTGGGGGCGGTTGATTTCAAAACAGTTATCAGTTTTTTTCTATTTCTTTTCTTTGCTGAGATATTCAGAATTACGTACATCCATCAAAATCATCAAGTTCACGTTTTTTTTTTGACGTAAACGCCATAAACTGTCATTTGCATCATTTTTAAAACTAAAGGATGTCCAATAACATTTGTATAAATTAACTAAAAATCAATAAAATTCCAGCAGTCAGTTTTTAACCGTCTTAACAATGAACAAAAAAAGAGTTTTTGTGATTTAAAAAGTGATCCACTTAGTAGATTCCTGAATAGTCTGGCGACGGATGCTTCTACAGAATACTCCTTATGGAAAGCAGCTAAGCGCCTAAAAAGACCACAGACACAAGACTTGCAAGTAAAATCTCAAGATGGTAAATGCATCGGAACCAAAAAAAACGCTGATCTCTGCAGTACATGTCGTGAATGTTTTTAAGCCATTTCCAGCAAGCACAGCTACAGATCCCTTACAGTTTGTTGATAGAAATGACCAATGTGAAATTTTGTCACGCTCAAAGAAGTAAGAAGCCGGTGTCAACATAAGTTGTTTAAATAAAAATCACCAAGGTACGATCTAATAACTGCTCAGGTTTTGAAAGAAATGCCTTCTATAGCCTTCAAAAAACTCCAATTTATAATAAATGCATGCCTTAAGCAAAGATATGTGCCACATCATTGGAAAATTGCAGAAGTCATTGTTATACCTAAACAGGGTAAGCCACTAACAGAAGTAACATCTTACTGACCTATTTCGCTTATACCAATCATGGCAAAATTTTTCGAAAAACTGCTCTTGAAAAGACTTAGTAAAATAATAGAAGAAAGAAGACTAATACCGCGCCATCAGTTTGGACTTATAAATAAAACATTCCACGATACACCAAGTGTACATCGGATTACGGATGTTGTGGAAATGGCACTTGAAGAAAAACAAGTATTCTTGGCTATATTCTTATATCTTGCTTAAACTTTTGAAAAAGTTTGGCACTTGGGACTTGAGTAAAAACTGCATAGGGATCTTCCGTGGCAGTACTACGAAATACTGAAATCCTACGTTACGAACCGACTCTTTATAGTACGGTACAACCAAAATTACTCGGAACTAAGGAAAATTGAAGCCGGTGTACCACAAGGAAGTGTCCTAGGACCAACCCTGAATATGTTATATACAAGGGATATTCCAGTGGACATCAACGCTATCATGACCACCTTTGCTGATGATACTGCAATATTGGTGCTTGATAAATCCGTTACGAAGGCTAAACAATAACTGCAAAATGCAGTCGATAAAGTCAGTGACCAGTCGCAAAAAAGGAGAATCAAACAAAATGAAAAGCATATAAACTCTACAAACAAAAAAATAAACAATGTTCCAATTCTTATAAACAGTACAACAGTACCTTACTCCAATACTGCCAAATACCTTGGAATGACTTTGGATGCAAAGCTTAAATGGAAAGAGCACATCAAAAAGAAAAAAGACGAACTAAACTTGAAGTACAGAAGAATGTACTGGTTACTAGGAAAGAACTCTGACCTATCTATCCAGAACAAGCTAATGTTATATAAACAAGTACTGAAACCCGTTTGGACATATGACATCCAACTATGGGGCTGTACCAAGAAAACAAATGCTGAACCCATCCAAAAATTCCAAAGCAAGGTCCTTGGCGGAATAATAAATGCCCCTTGGTATATAAGAAATAGCGATCTACATCGTGACCTTCAAATTGAAATGGTTACAGAAGTGGTTAAAAAACACGCTGCATCACACAATCAGCGACTGCAAAGTCATACCAACCCCGAAATGGAGACCGTCTTAAATTTTCGAGATAATGTTCGGAGATTAGGAAGAACCAAGCCTCATGAGCTGATGGTCTAAAAGCTATGGAAAGTGTTATAACTTAAACTTCCCACAATGTGATTTAAAAATTAAGAGAGTAAAAAATCATTTGTCGATCATTCATAGATTGGTCCTGATTCACCGGTGGTTTTAGTGCGGTAAGAGTCCCACACTACTTGGTACCGATTCTTACCGAGTGTCTTTTGAAGATTTCCATCGGATGAAAAAAAAATATAAAAAAAACATGAGGTAGACTAGTAAAACTATTAGGATTCACGGCCAGGACTGAGACAAATTCAAAAAAGAGCATGGATACAGGCATATTATGTAATATTTAATATTCAAAAAAGAAATAATTTAAAATGTTTAGGGATATAAATGACTGTCAATATCAAACGGGATGATATTCATACAAATGTTAATAGACCTCAAACACACTTCCAGAAAGCAGTTCAGAAGAATGCACAGTAAAAAGTTCTATAAGAACAGTTATGTGCTCAGAACCTCTAGTCTACGGTTTTCTTTTATTGAATTGTCCAAATTTTGATTGAGTTAAGCAATCCACATAATGACCCTCAATTTTTCAGTTTTCAAATGAAACGGTAATTGATTTGTCGCCCTTAAATCTCAGTACGCCAGTTTTTACTTGCAATATAAGCAGGTAGGGTAAAGTCGGGTAATATGGCACCAAGGGAGATTTGGCACCCTTTAAATATTTCCTACTTAATTACTTATTTTTAAAACAAAAATATTAAAATATCATTAAGTTTAATGTAAGCTCTCAATTGATGCAGTTTTAACCGAAAAAGCGTCTTTAACTTTTAAACCACAACCGAAAATAAAAAATAGGTGACTTCATTTTAGTAAATTTTTTTTTGTGCATAGTTTAATAAAGTGCAGCAACGGAGGTATTTTGCACCAGTTGTTCGCTCTAACAAACAAACAAAGAGTGCTGCATCTTCAATTTTTTGTGTTTGCCACTTTAACTATAAGCGTACTTGTTTTGTTTGAGTAATTTCCCTTAAGCTTAGTATATACACTGTCGGACAAAATAAAGTGCAAAGTTAAATTCAGAATCATACTTGTTTACTGTGGAATTTTTTAATTAAGTTTTACGACCTTATAAGAAGTTATGAAAGGTTATATACAAAATTAAGGTAATAAAAAAAAAGGATCGCAACATTTAAACAAATTAAGAAGACAAAATAAAGTGTAAATTCAAAATAGGAACACAAAAGACATCAAACATTAAAAAAAGGCTTACAAATGTAAAAAACTCAATAGCTAGTGGCTCCTTCTTTATTTTGAATAACTGCTGCAAGGCGTTTGGTCATGCTGCAGATCAAATTTTTAAGAATCTTAGCTGATGGAATTCCCTCCCATTCGTTTTGAAGGCTTTCCCAAAAAGATGGTAAATTACGACGCTCATTAAATGGAATCCTGTCATCTAAAATGGACCAAAGGTGTTCTATTGGATTGAGGTCTGAAGATTGAGGTGGCCATTCTAATACGTCAATATTGTGTTGGGCAAAAAACTGCTTAGCTACTCTGCTCGTATGTTTTGGGTCGTTATCTTGTTGAAAAATATAATTTTTCAAAGACATTCTACGAGCAGAAATAGCTAAGTTTACTCTTACAATATTAACGTAACCAACGGCCGTCATTTTGGTGTCGATTTTGACGATATTCCCAACGTCACTGAAGGAAAAACAACCCCAGACCATTACCGACCCATCTCTGTGTTTTACGGTTTTCTGAATGCACCTTTGCGTTAGTCTTTCAGATGGTTTGAACCAAACACGCTTCCTGGCTTTTAAGTTTTTCAACTCAAACTTAGACTCATCTGATCAAATGACACTTGCTTGTGGCCTTGCCAAAAACTTTCTTGCAAAAGCTAGTCGTTTTCGAATGTTGACTGGACGAAGCATTGGTTTTTTCTTAGCAAAAAAGTTTTTTAAACCGCTTTCATGGAGTCGCCTTTGAACCGTCCTTTGCATTATATTCATTAAAGTTTTCCTTAATATTTCTAGCTGAACATAAAGGGTTTTTTCGAGCTTCAATTTTGATTCTGCGATCATCAACTGCTGTGGTCTTCCTTTTCCTTCCACTAGAACTTTTAAAGCTGGCAACTGTTCCTCGTTAAATGAAGTTAAGTCAAATCTTTCTTGCTCCAGAACTTGATATCCCATATTTTTCTGCCAGTTTATGGAATGTCATACCATGTTGACGGTCCAAAATAAGCAATTCCTTCACTTCAAGTATCAGTGGTTTCATTCCAAAGTCTTAAACAAATTAAAAGAAACTTTTTACTGAAATAATAACAAATTTGGATGAATGCTTCTAGCTTTGAATATCTCTTCAAATTAAAGTTTTTTCCTGAAAACTGTTAAAGTTTTTGCAATTAATACGAGAAAAAACAATAACTGCACTTTATTTTCTCGCGTGTCAACTTCATATGCTTCAAGATTCAAGGAATTAAAAGCAAAGAGACAAAGCAGTAACCTAACGGGTTATTTCGTCAACAAATGGCAATATGTGACGCCAGAACATGAAAAATGGAGCCATAAATGATCTTTGCTCTTAAAAAACATTGATATGAAAAGAGAAAACTAATTTTGCACTTTAATTTGTCTGACAGTATATATTGGAAGAGTGTTAATTTTTCACTGACTTTTAAGGACTTCTTTTTTTAAACATTCGAGCCGAACAAGTGTCTTATTTAACTTCTCTCGTTGCATTTGACATAAAACTGTATTAGGTGTGGTAAAATCCATACAAAAAGGAGATTTCTATGTCACTATCTACCAGAAGCCATATCAATCGCCATTTTTGTACGTGTTTTTTAAGGTATTTTAATTTTTCTTAAAAATATAAATTTTTTGAAGGTTTCGTAATCATCTTTTTTTTTAAATTATTTACAGAACACGTACATATATCAAAGTTTAAAATAGAAACCATTTTTACCTTTTGAATTACAAAGAAAACTAAAAATGGGTGCCATATCACTCGACTTTATCCTATATGGCAAGTTTTGCATTCGTTAAAAAAAATTGAATTCAAGATTCTGATCAGAGTTGTCATAACGATGATAGGGAAGACGAACAATGTGGGTCTCATAATTCTGTCTGTCTGTGTATCTGTCTGTCTGTGTGTCTATCCGTCTGTTCGGCTACAGCCTGAACGGCTTAATCGATTTTCTTAAAACTTGGTACAAAGTGGTTTTTGATGATTCTGCCTACACATTTTTTTTAGAACAAAAAAATAATGGTACCCGCCTGCCATACAATTTTTTTTAGCAATTTTACAAAGTCTTATTTTTCTCTAAAACGGCTCAAAGACTTTTCTTAAAAAAAAATCAATATATTTTTTTTGGTAAAAGCTATCTTTGGACGGTCAACCATTTTTCAAAAAATGGTTATTGATGTACCTCCCAAAGAACCGTTTTTTTATGTTTCGATTTTCATTTAATTGGTTTCTCTGACTTCAATAATTTTTTTTTAATACAAAAGCTTCTAAATACATAATAAAGATATTTTTTCTTACCACAATTTTCCAAAAAATATTTTTTGGATTTTTAAAAAATGTTAAAATATCTCTTTGAAAATCAAATATTTTAAAAACTACTTGGTTTATTCTTATAAAACTCAGTATTTAATAGTGTTTTTGCACTCTTTAAAATATTTTAAGGAGACTTTATGAACAAATAACGGTACCTTCCATGCAAATGTTAAAAAACCCTTAAGGAACAGATTTTTTTTGTCCCATATTTTTCCTAAATTATAAAAATTTACATACAGAACCTTTTACTTTCTTAGAGGTAGGTACTCTGAGAGAACATTTTTTAAATTTTGAATTTTGTCATTATCGGCTGAACAGACTTAATTTTTTTTTTTTTTAAAGTTTTATGAATTTTGAAAAAAAAAAATTTTTAATTTTGTTTAGTTTGAAAATTCAATATCTCAAAAATGGGTTGACAATTTTTCCAAAATTTTCCTTAAAATGTTTTACGAATTTTATATATAAGAAATTATTTTTCAAGAAAACGATATTAAATATTTTTTCAATACAATTATATTCAATCAAAAATTAATATGGCATTCTTTTTTTCATTTAGAACTCTTAAGGAAGTTTTTTTTAGCTAATTCAAATATCGTTTTCATGCTTTTCACATTTTTCTCTCACAATTTCCATGTCTTCACATATAATATTCTTAAGCTCTCAGCGTCTTGAACATAAAAGCAAGTATGTGCGACCCAGTGGTGTATTTTATTTCTTTTTGATTCTTTCTTAGCTATCACCAGTGTTAATTTTATTGAAATCCCTAAATAAATAAATAAATAAAAATGGATTACTTTGGCTTTTTGAAACTTTTTTCTTCCATAAAGTAAAGTTTTCTTAGGACCAGTTTTTCAATGCGAGATCATCCCAGTCTAGGGGTTAAGCCTGAGTTAACGTGTTTTTTCAGTTAACGTTAAGTCCGAGTTAACTCAACTGGTTTGGTGAGTTAACTCAGAGACCAAATTGAGTGTTGTGACGCCATCTCCATTTCAGTAGGGAAAGTTACTGTCAGTGCAATTACGTTGTGGTCTCATCTCTATTCTCATTGCGTGAATGGCGTAGATGGATAATATCCATAGTGTTGCATATCGATGACCCCAGATTTTTGACAGCTGAAAGATAAAGTTAATACTCAACCGAAATTGTTTTTGAGTTAACTTAATGTTAATTTATTTTTAGGCTTAGCTAAGTCTGGTTTAACTCAGAGTTAACCCTGAACTGAAAAAACGGCCCTTAATTATTTGAAAGGATTGTGAGTGGATCTTCAATTTATCTAGCTTGATAAATTTCGGACTGAATCATATTTTGCGGATCACAACAAATTTGTTTCAATTGTAATAAGGAATTTTACTATCCGAAAAATATGAGACAGGATAGGATCAAACATAAAACTCTCTTTTGAATTTTTCACGAGAGAACGAGTCATATTTTATAGTTCTCTGAACCTTGAATTGTATACATGTTTATAATGACATTGAAACTATAAGAGAAAAATATTTAAAAGCATAGAATTCTTTCTTTTGTGATGCTTTTTTGTTTCCAGCTGAGGTAGGTCAGCGGGGTCCAGGGTCCAGGGTCAAACCGTAGAAAGTGAAAACTAGGTATGTAGAGAGTTCAGAACTCCCGTTCCAAAGTATAAATTATTGTTTATTAACGGATAATAGTACAATCTTATAATAAACTTACAAGGTATTTCATATACAATAATGGCGGGATCAATTCCCTCACCCTGCACCGAGCTAAAGACAGCGAAGATTGGGATAGAGTCCCTAGCCTTACTGCCTGACCAGAATAGAGTGCTGCAACTGAAGCTGCAGCTGCAACTGGAGCTGCAACTGCAACTGGAATTACTGTCAGAAAGTGCTGTACGTGATTTTTTTTACTCGTCCACAATGTTTCTGACATTTTTGGCATTCTAGGTCAGCTGTGCGAATTTAATTTTATACGAAAATAAAAATTAAAACAAAAATAAATGTGGATGATGATGAAATGGAAGCTAAAATTAATTTATGTCTTTATCAGAGATTTAAAAGAGTTTGAAACTCTCTTCAACCCCCATGTAAACACTTGGTTGCGCTCACAATTTTGAAACGTCAAAAATGCTGCATGCAAAAGTTAAAAGTTGGCCAACTTGTCCAGCTGCGTCGTATTATTGGATTTGCGTGTATTCAACATTTTGACAGCTATTCTAGTTTCAACTTCAGTTGCAGCTCCGTCTCCATTCTGTTCCGGCAGTTAAGCAACGACAGAGTAATATCACGGCAAATAGCTGAGACGGTTGGGATAGAATCCCTAGTCTGCAGCGAATATACGGTCGGGGGTTAAGACAGCGAAGGTCGGGATAGAGTCCCTAGTCTTGACGATGACGGCGGAGAAGAGAAGCCTTAGACAGCAAAGGTTGGGATAGAGGCTCTAGTCTAAGCTTCTTGGAAGTGGTGGTAGGTTAAGACCACGATACACATATTGAAGGTAATATCATTAGCGTTTTCATTTTTGTTCAGTTCTGCGCATATCTCAAAATCAGTGGAAAATGGTGGATCCCGTGTTATTTGACTGAAAATTATTGTACGTTATGTGTGTATTCCTTTGTTGCTTGATAAACAAATAAAATTGTTTCGACATAGTTAATGTTTATAATTATTATTTTATTACTTTGACAATAAGAAAATTGGTTTTTAGTGTTATTTAAATAATTTCTTCCGTGTTTGTTGTTGTTGTAATACGGCAAAAATATCACGAGAGCGGTCATCTTTAATTCCTCCTGACAGTTCTCATTTTAGACAACCTGCGCAATATAATACCTTCTATTTGTGTACTGTGGGTTAAGACAGCGAAGGTTGGGAGAGAGTCTTTAGTCTTAGCTTTTCGGAGGAGGTTGGGAGGTTAAGACAGCGAAGGTTGGGATAGAGTCCCTAGTCTTAACAAATGATAAAGGAGGGAGAGAACGGAGGGGGGTTTTACCGGCGTAAGCCAAAAAGTTATGAAGCTTCTACCGGGTTTGGATATCCAGCAGTGTGATTCGTTATTAGTTTTTACGCTGATAGGTTTGAGACAGTTGTTTACCTAGTACACTAGATTGGTACTGTCTAACACGGTGGCAAGAAAAATCTGATTTTCGATGACTTTGCCACTCTTACTTGTTGACTTCGCTTCCCGAACCAAATGTGTATTATAAAAACAACGAACTAAAATGATTTGCTGACGTCGTCAACCACCAGTGCGTGTCCTCTTTTGAAATTTGCATGGGCGCCTCTGCGGTATGCAATGATAAACGGCCATTTCGTTCGGAGGAGTAATTAGAGTGGAATCTTTGCTAGAGGTGCGGGCGATAAAAAATGTAACTTCGTTACACTTTAAAACGCTTAACAACTTTCATAAGAGTTTCAGCTGAAGAAAAGGTAATATAAACGAAAAAATGATCCTTTAGGGACACTCAAAAAAAGCAGGCATAATTAACCAATTTTTGGTAAATTTTACCTGATAATCAGGTTGTTTCTTATCAACATGGTTAATCAGGATAGCTGTTTAACCAGATATCTGATTTAAATGAAGTGTTAAATCAACGTAGGTTGCAGGTTAAGCTGCATGATACATTTGTTAATTGATTTTAAGAAAGTTATAGTCCTTTTAATTTTACATGAAATTCTAGTTGATTTAACATGACCCAATGTATATGTCGTGTAAGGTTTACATAAAAATCTTGTTACGTAATTTAACATGAAAATCTAGTAAATTTATTATGATTTTTTTTAAATAATTATCCATCCAAATGTAGTCCTAACCTACTTAAAGTAATTTTTTGTTTGTTTTTGAAGAAAAAATGTGGGGCGCTTTTTGAAGAATCTGAATCAGAAATTTGAGCCTAAAAATTCATGACTCAACTAGAAATTAAATGCCAAATACTTTGCAAAAATAAATTTTTTGGGAGTTTTCACTCATTAAAATTATTCGCAAATTTCATGAAAGTGTTATTGAAATTCCTGTTTTTGACGTATATATTTTTACTGTTTCCAAAATTCCACTGAAAAAAACGAAACTACTACTTTGTATGACAAATTTTGAATGTTTGTCTCTAACATGAACAGCAACAAGTATAATCCATCAAATTATTTAAGTATTTATCATAAGATACCAGCATTCTAAACAATAGAAATGGTGTATATGTAATACCTACATATTATGTATTGTGTTTGTTACTTCTCCTTCTTTTGTATGTTTATTATATTATCTTATAAAATAGTAACTGAACTCTCACTTCGTTCTTATTATAGAGATAAAATGATCCTCTGTAAGTAAAACCTATTAGAGGTCAATACAACCTAAAATAAAGTTGTTCCTACATACAGTTTCTGTTCAACTAATTTCAGGGTGACCATATTTCTTAAACAAAATAAATAAAAAAACACCAGAAAAAACGTTTATTTGTTTCATGTATTTCTGTATCCTTAAAATCTAACATACCTATACAACAGAACTTTAAAGGAAGGAAGGCCTAAGCTATTTTCAATATTATTTAATCAATTTCTCTTTCTTATTTTAGATTATAATACCAAACAGTTGGCCACTCTAACTATCTCTGTTCCTTTTGTTTTATTTTGTATTTTATGGTCTCTCCGCCTTGCTCGAAATCTGGAAAGGAGGTTAATTCTTTTTTTCTCATCTTTTTTTATGAAGTGTCTGCGTTGGGAACTGCTTGGTATATCTTTCCTCTCAGGGCAAAGGCTTCCACTTTTGTTCATTCCCGAAGGAGTTTAACACAGAAAGAAGCAGCAACAAAAAAAAAAACTTTTCTGTTTTTATTTGAATAATGCTGGTGGCCAAATTTGGTCCTTTGAAATATATTTTGTCTTCCCTACCACATAGTATGTACATGTTCCTCCATCACCATTCACTCAGCCATCCTACCGTGCGATATACTCCATCGCTCATGAGAAGACAGACGTGCATTTCAATCTGAAGGCGTGCATGCAAGCAAGGAACGCCTAAGGTGAACAGGGTGCGAACGATTGTGTGCGACTTCCTGAGGGTGCTAAAATTTTCAAGCAACCAAGAAAGATATGGTATATCTTTCTTGATGCTGTATTCTGTTCCTGACGATGTGAGCTCATTGATATCAGAGTAGGTATAGTCCTTGGCTTGAATATATGTGGCTCTCACATTGATAGCAAGGACGACGACGACGACGACGACGACGACGATGACGACCGACGACGACGCCACCTGGGTGACGCTGCTGGTGGTGACGGGCATTGGTTGGTAAATCTTCTGCCTCTTCTAATGCTTCTCATGCACATTCGTTCACGCTTCGTTGAGGTGAATTCCAAAGGCAAATTCGCATTTGAGACGAGCTAGAATAGGTTTACCTAAGCTTATGTATGTGGTTACCACATGTGTGGTCCTAATTACATTTGTTGGAGATTTGGGGCAAGTCCACCGCAGGATATACTCGTACACTACACACATCTCTTGACTATAGTAATCGAATACCAAATGTTGAAATTTCTTTCAAGCGAGTGTGGAACCCGTAAAAATCCCCTGTGCTCTAGAGAGGTTCTCCTCGTCTTCGTTTCCTCTTGGTTGGATTTATTTTTCCTTCTTCTAAGTTTCCTCTCAAACTAATGGAATTGTATATGCTGGTAGAGTTTTTTTTTCTATTTTTATCGGATAGGTCAAAATCCTCAACGAACCAACGAATAAAAGTTGAGCGAGTTAGTGGGGAAAGGGAAATCAAATGCCTGACCGTTCATTTTGTATTGGGTCCAAGGAAGAAAATGGGAATGGGAATAAGGGACATGTGAGAGTTTATATTTGAATTGCAAATTAGGATGTGAGTCATTGAGATGCTCAGAACGGGTGATGGTTTTGAAAATTGTTAAGAGGAATCAACGGAATACAAAAAAAAAGAAGGGATATTTTCATTAGTTTTGTTGTTGCCATCATGCATATAAATATCGTGTATTTATTGGTGTTGTCCTACGCCTATTGATAGCTTTATTAGTTATTTTCAAAAAAAAAAAAAAAATTGTTTAGGCCAAGTTTATATATCCTTGATTCGATTTTCGATTCGAGCTTTAATATGGATTAAGTGGTTTTGTTAAAATTGGATTTTTTTTTCTCAATCATCAAAAACTCGTTTAAAGGATGACTTTTTCTTTTGTCGATAAATCTGTTTAAATTTTTTCTTACAGTTATTTGACTTGTTGAGATTTAGTAACGGGTGATTTTTTAGCTGGTTTGGTTTTGGCAACACTGGTTTTGACAGCTGACGTGTGTTTAGTACCTTATTGTGTCACTGTCAAACAGCTTCAGTTTGGTTTGCAATTTAACCATGGATCGTCTTACAAATGAACAACGCTTGCAAATTATTGAATTTTACTATAAAATTCGTGCTCGGTTCGAAATGTTCATCGCGCGCTGCTTCCATTTTATGGTCGGCATTCTCGACCTTCTGAGCAGTCTATTCGGAAGATTGTGACCAAATTTCGCACCAAATTTACTTTGTTGGACATTAAACCACCAACATGTTTACGTACTGTGCGTAGTGAAGAAAATATTGCGGCCGTATCAGCTAGTGTGACAGAAGACCGCGAAATGTCGATTCGGCGCCGTTCCCAGCAGTTAGGCCTTTGTTACAGCACTACGTGGAAAATTTTGCGGAAGGATTTGGGCGTAAAGCCTTATAAGATACAGCTGGTGCAAGAACTAAAGCCAGCCGACCTACCACAACGCCGAATTTTTGGTGAATGGGCTCTTGGAAAGCTGCCGAGGATCCGCTTTTTTATCGAAAAATTGTGTTCAGCGATGAGGCTCATTTTTGGTTGAATGGGTACGTAAATAAGCATAATTGCCGCATTTGGAGTGAAGATCAGCCAGAAGCATTGCAACAGCTACCAATGCATCCCGAAAAAGCCACTGTTTGGTGCGGTTTATGGGCCGGCGGCATTATTGGGCCATATTTCTTCAAAGATGATGCGAATCGCAGCGTTACTGTCAATGGTGAACGCTACCGAGCGATGATAACAAACTTTTTTTTGACCGAAATGGAAGTTCTTGACTTGCATGATATGTGGTTTCAACAAGACGGTGCCACATGCCACATAGCACGCGAAACAATGGCGCAATTGCGAGGCGAGTTTGGTGAACAGTTAATTTCACGTTTCGGGCCGGTCAATTGGCCGCCTAGATCGTGCGATTTGACACCATTAGATTATTTTTTGTGGGGGTATGTCAAGGCTAATGTCTATAGGGACAAGCCCGCTTCGATTGACGCACTGGAAGCCAACATCCATGCATTCATTCGTGAGATACCGGCCGATATGTGTGAAAGAGTATGCCAAAATTGGACTCAGCGGATGGGCTACCTGAGACGCAGCCGCGGTCAACATTTGCATGAAATTATCTTTAAACATTAAATTGCAAGGTTCAAACTATCGATTCAAATAAATATTTCATTCATTTTTTCAATTTTTTGTGTTTTTTTTTTTTTTTAAAGTTCTAAACCTCTTAAAAAATCACCCGTTACATAAGTGGGCTTAAAATCTTATCAATAATTCAAACAACTTTATGATATTAGAAAAAAATATATTTAAAGGTCAACAACATTGAAGATTTTAATTATACCATGTGTTGGAAATGATAACTGTGTTACTGTGACACTGGCCAGATAAATGCGGCTGAAGGTACTCGTTATCATTCAATTTCAGAATTCTTCTCTTCTCTTTCTAGAAACTCTAGTGTTTTCTAAGTTTTCCTTGCTCCAGTGGCATGAGCCCCGAGGCTTCAATTTGGCTCGGATCAAGGGATGACCCGCTTAAGCCCAGTTCATCTGCCATTTCGTTCCCGTGAATTGCCTATGTCCTGGGACCCAATTTAGAGTAACAGTGTTTATTGCGTTGAGTACTCATTCCGGCAGCAATCAACTAGTTATGACTTTATGGTGACTGAGGAAATGGTGTTCATTGCCACTTGGCTATTTATGAAAATACCAATATTATATTGTTGACTAGTAAACGTAAAAAAATAAAAATAAATTTGGTGGCGCAACAGCTCGTGGATAACCAGGGCCTACTGATTTACAACTCTCAATTATTGCTGTGTGCGTGTTATTGGCAGGATTGAAGAGGACTTAAAATTTTTTGCCGAGTCCGAACGGCTAGATGAGAAGCACTTATTCATGACAAGTATATTCTTGGAGGATTTGTCAGTTCCTCGCAAGAGGCAGTACCTCGGGAAAAACATTTCTGTATTTAGGGGGTAGTGGCTGGGAATCAAACCCAGACCTTCGGCATGACAATCCAACTGACTAACCATTATGCCACGAGGTACAGCGTGTCCACCGGGATGGTATAATTTGTTTTGCCACCATTTTGGTAAACATTAGTCTTGACAGTTCATGTTTGGCAGTCGTGAAGTAGACTCAAAATCAATCATCGATTACTGTGACGATGAGAAAGTTACGTGAAATTTTTGGGAGAAACAACGTGCCAACAAAACGCACTATTTATCGTGTAGTGAATGATTTCGAAGAACGAGGGTCTATAGGTGATATAAGCCCAAGCATGGACCACAACGTACTGCAAGATCGGTTGAAAACGTTACTGCTGCTCAAGGAAGTGTTCAAAACAATCCGTCAAGCTCAGGTAACTATAAATATGGAGCGATACCGTGATATGATTGAAAGCTTTTTAACGCCACAACTGCATGCTTTTGGGCTTGATTAACATGTGGTATCAATAAGACGGTGCCACATCGCATACAGTCAGGATTACAATGGAATTACTGCAATTAAACAAAGTAGTATATAGTATGAGAATTAATCTTTCAAGTAAAATTTCCGACTAACTCACGTGAGGCAAGATATTTCGCGGCCTTGCAAACTTGCAAGCACTTCCACTTGGAATTCATTGCAAAAGTTTGGGAGCTTCAGTGATCTATTTATGGCTGAGTTATCTGAGTAGATGCCTGATCCAACACCCTCCAAGGTTTTGTAACCGTCAGTAAAGACCAAAATATGATTTGCATTCCAGAGTTCTCTCGTGGGATATCTGTCATGGTTACTGGGTTGAAATCAATGTGAAACGTAGTCTGTGTGAATGTCAATGTCTGTAAAATTACTTATGGTTCTGTGAACACACAGTTAGAGACCCCTTTTCCAATTTTTACATTGATGAAGTCTTAAAGCACTTTTGGCCTCCAACTCTTTTGTAAGCACACCGAGTGGGGCAAGTGAAAGGAAAGTTTGTAGAGCAGCCGATGGTGTGGTCCTTATGGCACTGGTTGTGCTGATACAAGCTAGTCTTTGAAATTTAGTCATAGGTTTTAGATTAGTTTCCTTATCTAAAGCTGGCCACCAGACCAAGCATGCGTAAGATAGAATTGGCCTTATAATGGCTGTTAAGATCCAATAAATTGTTCAAGGGCTGAGACCCCATCTCTTAAAAAAACTCTGTTTTAAATATAGAAAGCTATTGAGGCTTTTTTTCCTCTTTCTTTAATATTTTTTTTTCCTGTTAAGATTAGTACCCTAAACCTGTAACGAAATTCCGTTACTGTTCTGTCTTCAGTGGGTTAAAAATTAGTCCACAACTTCCGGACCAATTTTTGAGCATGTCCAAGGATGTTTGTAAGAGGGTCATTAACACGATGTCATTCGCATATGCAATGACCTTGATACAACTTTGATTTAGTTTCACTAAGATCAAGTTGACGACAAGGACACAAAGCAAACGAGATAAGACTGCACCCTCTGGTAATGGACCAATACTGACGGAGTTTAAGGCTTGTCGAATTGCACTATTATCAACATTGTTGAAGGCCTCTTCTATGTCAAAGAAAGTTGCTAGAGTGAATTCCTTGAAGTGAATCGAGTTTTTAATTGTGCCGACCACTTCATGCAGAGATGCTGTCTCAACAGATTTGCCCCTTGTATAAGCATGTTGGGTCTGTGAAAATAAACCATCATTCAGTTTTAGGCGAATATGAGTGTCAATTAACTTTTCTAAGGTCCTCAGGAGAAAAGAGGATAGGCTTATAGGTCTGAAATCCTTCCGGCAAATCCCTCTGGGATCTCCAACTATTATGGGGATATATATAGGTGATGTAGGTCAATGGCCCAAGCCATATCATAGATTTCATTTATGTTGGGCCCTCAATTTCCTTTTTTTGAAAGCATTTTACAAATCAAGATTTTTGTACCAAAACTATTTTTCGAATGAGGTTAGCCCCCACCTAAACGAAATCCTTAATGAGTTCGCCCTCACTAACCGAAATTTTGAGGACCCCCTTGAGCTGCTTTGTAGTTTTTGAGAAGAATTATCAAAAATTATAGACTTCCACAACTGAGGAGGGTTTGATGTCAATACCCCGATAAGATCTATGCATCTTCTATGATTACATAAGCCATCTGCTGAATGGAATCCTCATTTAGCAAGACGCAAAAGTGAGGATCTGGGCCTTTGGCACCTTGAAAAAGAAAATGCAGTGAAATTGGTCAATAATTGGTCAGAAAGATCAACTAGCCCTAGAAATTGGTTAGTCCTAAATGACTTGTAATCAGGACTTAGAGTTTCTCAAGGCCACGCGTGATTTTTGGCACCTCATTTATGGGAAATTTACCAAAAAAAAAAGTATACCATCTGAAAGATCTCTAGATCGTGATAAAAGATCAACTATTTTCAGTAATTGGTTCCAAAAATCACGCCTGACCTTGGGTGACCTTGAAAAATCCAATGCCAAGTAGACCAATTGCATAGCATTTTCTTTTTTCAAATTTCAAAGTTGCAGGGCCCAAAAGTGATCCATCCACGTGCGTAGGTGATCCTCCATTAATAAAAAAAAGTGTGCCACTCACATCCACTACCGACAACTTCTTTGGTTATTTGGCACAATTCCCTCATATTTCCACCTTCTGGCAGTTTATTTTGGCATTTTCTCCGAGATCGTCTAACCTCACCCTCGTCACGTCTCACAACCAACTATAGACCATCTTTTGTCGTGTATTTACGTGTGTGGATTGCTCATTACTTAAAATGTATTTTGCTTGAAAGTATTTAATTTATGTGGCTGTTTAAAGCTGTAAAATTTAATTACACCTAAATTATACAACTGAGACATAAGTATAGCCAACCCAGTCATATTGAGTAATTCTCGCACTAGTAAAGCTATTTATACATCATAACGTTCAGACAATGATTCATCTTTAAAATAAATAAAAATATATCCATACGGGGTTTATCTAACTTGGAATGCTTTATCTTGTTTAGTTTCTCCATAAGTTTATTAGAAGGCAGTTGAGTTTTTGAGATTAGTCATTTTAAAAATGTCAAAGTCAACTATCATTTGTTCTTTGTTATTAATAGTTATGGTGATACGGATGGTATGTTAGTAAAACTAAAAAACGAATAGTGCCATCTCATCATTAAAATAATATATGTGCGTCTCGTCTAATAGGACACTCTAGAATTCAGCGAAGAAGAATCAGCTGATAGTGAATCCCTTGAAATTAATTTCTACAAAGACACCATTTCAAGAAGATACTCAGATTCAGGAAGTGCCGAGATCAATGGATTGTGGGAAAATATCTCAGGAACAATAGCGCCACTACCAAACAAAGTTACCCTTAAATAGAAGTACGAAGAAGAATATAAAACTATAACAATTTTCTAAATTTTGATTATGTCAACCGCATTTCCGCATTCCCTACTCATTACATTCTAAAGAATGAACTCATTTAAATTATCCACCCAAAGGGTTTGGCAGACCAAGTTGCAATTGCAAGGGAGCTTCTAGAGGGTCTGAAACCCTTATATTAAATTTCATTGTATTCATTTCCATATGCTTTGAACAAAAGTAAATACTAAAATTAATTTTATGTCAGATGAACAAATACATTTGAGTTGTAAATAATAAAATTTCTTTTATTTAATTTTTGTCGATCACAAAGCAGTTTCTCTTATATGCCAAATTATTTGGTAGTTTAACCTGAAAAATTATGAAGGATTTTTAAAAATTGCCTCCCACTGTCTTTTAAATTATATTCACGATTGGGTCACACGTACTTGTTCTTAAGTTAAAACCGCTGAGGGTTTAAGAAAATTATATGTAAAGACATGGAAATTATCTAAAACAACTTCTTAAGAGTTTGAGAAGAAATAAGATGCACGACTAGATCGATCGCACGTACTTGCATACAAGTTGCTTGGAATTTAGAACTTTTAAAATAAGAAAGTAATTATAAAAGAAATATAAAAATGTAAAAGGATTTAAATCATTCTTTTAATTGTATAGGTAAGTGACTAGTTAAAAAACTTAGAGCTCCAAAATCAAGTTTAACATTTGATTACTTGAAAAAAATTAATATGCCCAAACAAAAATTTTAAATCGTTAGAGCAGTTTTTAAAAAAAAAGGTTTTTGTATAGCTATATACAAATTTAGTAACATTTTGAAAATAAAGTTTTGGTATGCCAATTTTAAGTATGCATTAAATACATTTTTAAACCTAGTTTCAAAAAAAATCATCAACTCATTTTTGAAATAATTTTGATTGAAATCGTTTTAACCGCTAATGAGAAAATCGAAAAATTTTATTTTAAAAATTATTTTTTAGATATTAAATTCTTTAAAATTTTCAAGGAAAACTTTTGGTATACAAATATTGAGTAGTAATTTTTATACACATAAAAATGTGTTTTAGAAAAATATATTAAACACAAAACAGTCAACCTTTTGAGATATCAAATTTTCCAAAAACTTAAAAATTGAAATTTTTTTCAAATTCCCAAAACATTTTTTTAATTTCTTAATATTATTTGATATTTGTGTATAGAAAATTTTATCTTAATCTATTCAACGGGAAATGAGAAAATAAAAAATTAAAAAAAATATTCTACGAGAAGTTCTTTTAATAATTGTTTTTGATTAGTTTAGATTTGGTGGCACAACAGCTGGTGGAGAACCAAGGTCTAGTGACTTACAACTCTCAACCATTCCTGTGTGCGTATTTTTGGCGGGAATGGAGGGGACCTAAAATTTTTGGCCGAGTCCGAACGGGTAGATGAGAAGCACTTATTTATGACAAGTATACTCTTGGAGAATTTGTCAGTTCCTCGCAAGAGGCAGTACCTCGGAAAAAAACATTTCTGTTTTTAGGTGGCAGTGGCTGGGAATCGAACCCAGACCTTTGGCATGAAAGTCCTACGCACTAACCATCTTGCCACGAGGTACTACAATATTTTTGTAAATTTTTATAATTTTTGAAGTTGGCAGGTACATAAATCTCGGCAAATTGATACTTTATTGTCCCTTGACGACTTTAGATATTTAATAAGGTTTTATTTCACTTTTTAAAAGTGTATTAGTTGCATAGTAGACCATTTATTGTGTTCGATTATATGGCAAGTTCAATTTTGAAAAAATCACAAGTGTGTACATTGTGATTCATATAAGATGCACCAACAAGCTAGAGTGAGTAGTTTGGGTTGACAAAAATCGTATAGGAGGGGACTATTTCCCCTCGTTTAGAAAAATAGAAATAGAAAAAAAATATCTAAAAATAACGGTAAAACTTACAACACCATGCTATAGTTTTCGGAACGACAGAAGTCTCTTCTTTAATTTTCATTTTAAATTAAGTTGTGTTAATGAATAGTTTTTGAAAAATAAGTTTTCAAACTCGAAATAAAAAAAAAGTCATCAATTTCAAACGAATTTTTTTTTCCAAAATTTTTAGTATTAAGTATAATTTTATTTTTAAAATTCAATGCTCTTTTTAAATGTTTTGTAAAATATTGAAAACTTAATTTTTGAGAAATTAAAAAAAGAATTAAAATTACTTTTTTCTAAGAAATACACCTTTTTATTGGTTTTCCAAAGTTTGATCTGCTCAGGTCGGCCAATTATTAAATTAGCTGATTATTCTTTTTTTATTTTTTATTGCATACTATCTGATTTTTAAATATGGAAGCACATTCTGTTTAAAACTCATTTTTAATCTCGGGAAGATCTCCTATTGGGAAACCCACAATCTCTGCAGGTAAGCAATGCAGGTCAATTTTGTTAAATTGAACTCATGCCTCAATGAAAGAAGGCCAAATTTAGTTAGTACAGTTATTTTTTTTTTTTGCTTAAGACCGAATGGTATGCAAAAAAAAGGAAATAGGAACAATCCGCTGATTTAATAATTGGCCTGAGCAGATCAAGCTTTGGAAACCCAAAAACAAAGTGTTTTTCTTGGAGAAAAGTACTATTATTTTTTTTTTAATTTTTCAAAAATTAGGATTCATTTTAGCATCCAGTTTTCATTTTTTTATATAAAATTAATGAGCATTGAATTTTGAAAACAAAAATTATACTTAATCACATAAAATTTTGATAAAAATTAGTTGGAAATTAAAAAAAAATTTATTTCAAATTCAAAAATTAGTTTTTCAAAAACTATTCACTAACACAACTAAATGTAAAATGCAAATAATAAAAAAGCATGGCATTGTTAGTTTTATCGTATATTCTTAAACATGTTTTTCTGTTTCAAGTAATTTTTTAGAAGCTTCCCAATGAGCTGTTTTTTTTTTTTTATTTTGATTGATTACAATTAATTTTTATAGCTTTTAAGAAAATTCGGTACCAAGATTAAATTTTTTTTTTTATTTTAAAAAAATGCGTATTTTTACTTGCGATAAAGATACTATAAAGCAAGTTTTGGATTCGTGCAAAAAAAAATTCGATATAACAATTAAACATGACATTACGATGATAGAGAAAATCAAGCAAATGGTTGACAAAACTCTGTCTGTCTGTCTGTTCGACAAAATTGTAAACGGCTGGATCGATTTTCATAAAACATGGCACATAAAGGCTTTTGGTGATTCTGCCCACACTTTTTTTTTTCATTTTTTTCTTACTTAAAATAATGATACGTGCCATCCATATTTCTTAAAAATTTCACAAAATCTTTCTTTTCTCAAAAACGGTGCCACAGCTTAAAAAAAATAATAAATTTCGTTTGGCAACCTTTGGATGGGAAACCATTTTCTAAAAAATGGTTATTGATGGTACTTCCTAATGAACCTTCTTTAATTTTCGTTTTCCTTCATTAGTTATTTTGATTTCAATATTTTTATATACAGAAAGATTCTAAATAATTTAACTAGTTTTTCTTGCAAAAATTTTCAAAAAAATATTTTTTGGATTTTTAAAAAGCAATGCTCAAGCTATTTTTATTGAAAGCCAAGCATTATGAAAAAGATTTCTATAAAACTAGGTATTTAAGGGGTTTCTTTCACTCTGAAAAAAGTTATACTTTTATGAAAAAAATAACGATATCTTTCATACAAATGTTAAAAAATTGTTAAGGGAAATATTTTTTTTCTCATAAACGACTGCTACGATTTTTATAAAAGTTTTTTTTCAGTATGCTAAATTTCTCATTATTGGCTGAACAAATTTAGATTTTTTTAAACAAATTTCAAATAAGATTAGAAAATATTATTTTTAATTTTCTCATTATGTAGACTAATTTTTTTCAATACACAAATTTCAAATAAAATTTAAATAATTCCGCTTATCAAAGTTTTCAGAAAAGAAAATGTTTTGAATTTTTTAAAAAAGTTTCAAAATATTTGTTTGTATACAAAAATTTGTTTTTAAAAATGTCTTAAGAATTTGACACTCGGCGAAAAATTTTAAACTGCCTTTTGTTACCATGATTATTAGTCTTCTAAATTTATAGTCAATTACTAGCTTTATCAAATGTTTAAGACTATTTTTTTTGTTTAACTAATTCCACTTTATTAAAAACCTTTGTAGGTTTTGTGCGTTATTAATTAATTATTATTTTATGAAAAATCCAATATTTGTTGTGAAAAAGTATTTGACGTTAAAAATATCGTTATAAGGTAAGTGTTGGGTATCCCAATATTCGAACCCTGAACACTTCGGTTCGACCTTGAGACATTGATCAGAAAATTGCAATCCTTACAAAATGTTTCTTGAAAACTTTTAAACTAAAACCGATCGATGTTAACTTCGTACATCTTTTAAAAAAGAATACGATGCTAAAATCTTTCAAAATAGAATAATGCTCTTTTTAACTTTTAGCATCATAGTAAAATTGCTTAAGCATCGTACTAAATTATTTAAAATTTTGCACCATTATTTCTTTTATACAAATTTTTGTTTCTGTTAAATAAATACAAATAAGTCTTTCAAAACCTTATACCTACAGATTTATTCATCAAAAGACTTAATTTTAAATCTTTTAAAATACTCGATTATTATATAAAAAAAAAAACAAATTTTGCGGGTAATTATGGTATTAATATAACTTTGAACCCCCCCCCCCCCCCCCTCCAAAAAAAACTATGCTGTTAAATCACACGATCTTTGGCCAATTGAAGTTGCCATTTTCATTTTTTACTTAAAAAATAATCATTTTTCTTAATGTAGGCCCCACAGCGCTCATGTAAGTTAACATGAAATGAAAAAAATACTACCTATTTGAAATAAAAACAAAAATTTCTTACAAAATTTCACTTCCAATTTCCATGCCAAACATATTTTTTTAACAAATTTAATTAAGAACTAGAATAAATACTTTCTCTGCAATATTACTCCGAAAAAAAAGAGAAAAGAAAATACACAAATACTAACGAGCTAGTTTAAAAAAAAAAAAAAATTCAATGATAAAAATGTTTTAATTGTAGGAAAATGATTTTTAATTATTTTAAACGTATAAAAGAGAAAAAGAGACACTACTGCCGTCTGGCTGGACAACTAAACGTAAAGAGAAGCTACTGTGGGAACCCTTGTTTTTGTTCCTGTGTGCAGCAGCAACAGCAGCAAGCGGAAGAAAATTTCTTTGACAATCGTGGTTGCAAAATTAAGGCAAACAAATTCCAGTCCGGCAAAATGTGAAAAAAAAAATCACAAAAAAAACTTCCTTATACTCTAATTAACGTTATGCTGGGTTTTACCCTTAAATGTGGCTTATTATCGCCTGAAGCTTCTTTGATAAAAACTTCTTTCGAACCCACAAGGGAGCAGCATCACACAAAGAATGTGAAGAAATATAAGCATAAAGATATATAAATCAGTTCTGAGAAAGAAAGATGAGAAAAAAAGAAGAAATTATGGAAGAAAGATCTTTCTATAGCCATCATACAGAGAATCCTTCCTCTTAAAGCTAAAGCCATATTTTGAGAGCGAGGAAGACGAAGACCAAGTGGGAAGATAATATTGTTTCGTACATGATTAATGGAAAGCTAAAAGTTTGCTTCTTCTCTCTTTTCTTCTCATTGCCATCGTTCTGTTGGGTGGTCGTTTTTGGCAAAAGATTTTTTTTTTTGTTATTGTTGATATTTCAACGCTCCTTTAGCCTGCCAAAATACGATTACCCCATTCCGTCATAAATGCATGCATAAAAGATATACACACCAACACGACTATAGCAACAACAACGAACATATTAAAGTCTGCAACAATGGACTTCCAGAGGACTCTAGAGCAACCAACTCAGTGATGATATTTTTTCATCATTAATTTGATTTTGTTTAAAACGGGAGATTATTTGACGTTGATATATTAGTTCTGTTAAATTAGTTGAAAAAAAAAATTGAAAAACCTCGTAATTTCCAGAATTTTTAATAGGTAATTATTCTTTTTTTTCCAAATAGTTAATAAGATAATCAACTACAAAAAAATACTTACTTGAAATAATTAAGCCGCGGGAAAAATATAAATTTTATTAATTTCTCTTAAGGTAAGGTCGCACCCAATGGAACTGCACTTTAATGGAACTGCGCTACACAGCGTGTCACTTTAAGACACTTTTGGGATATACCGCACTTGAACTGCAGTTTACTAGAGTACATATTGGCTTCACTCATAAATAAATGAGTGCCTATAAGTGAACCCATTAGTAGTGCCATTGTGATATTATTTTTGAATTTACGACCAAGCAACAAATAATGATTTGATCTCCTGACCGATATAATTTCAGGTTTTTTTTTATTTTCAGCAAGAAATATTTCTAAAATTTAAGCTCTTTTTCCCACGTGGCACGGAAAAAAACCCACAATCAAAACACAACGTTTCGTGACGCTTGCTATACCGCATTTGTGGCCACGGAACTGAACGCAACTTCAGGACCCGGAAAAGTTGGTCGGTTTATCAACTTTGTCGCGTGATGGTGCCTGGCCGTGAAGTTCAGTTGTCGCTTAGTGCGATATAGCTCAGACAATTTCTTACAAAAACTATTTTGAATGTCAGTTGCGGCGCAGTTCCGCTAAAGTGTAGTTTCGTCGAGTGGTCTTACTTTTAGCGTTTGAGATTTTTAAGATGTTATAAAAAGCATTGAAATAAAGCAAAAGTAGAAAAAGAAGTTTCCTTCAAAACGTTCACTGGCATCACCCGTACAAAAATTTTCAAAAAATATTTTTTGGATTTTTAATAAATATTCAAAATTTTGTTTTTTAAAATCAAGTATTTTGAGAGCTACATGGTCAATTTGACGTACTAAGTAATTTTTCATTTTGATGTACTTTAAGTTGTGGAGCCGTTTTCGAGATAAGCAGAATCATGCAAAATTGCTAGTACCGTTATTGTTGGTTCTAAAATCTGAAAAAAACTTGTGAAGAAAGGGACCAAAAACGCTATGTACCAAGTTTTAAGGACTTTAATTAAATCGTTTAGGCTCAGTGGACAGACAGCCAGAATTGTGAGATCCCCTTTTTCGATCTTCACCATCATCGTAATAACTAGAATAGTAAATAAAAAATAAGGAAACCAAATTTTTGGCATTTCTTTTGATGTATTTTATATAGAAGCTTCCTAACAATTTAAATATTATTATTCCTTTCACCACAGTTTTCTTAAAAAATATTGTTTTAGATTTTTAAAAAAAAGTTTAATTTTTTTGTTTCAAAATCAAATATGTATGTATTTTCAAAGCGATATGGTTAATTTTTGAAAAACTCGAAATTCTTGGGTTTTTTTTAAACACTTTTCAAAGTATTTAAAAAAAAAACTATTATAAAAATGAACGGTGCCTTTAAAAAACCTTTAAACAATATATTTTTTGTTCTCAAAAATGGCACCAACGATTTTTATAAAATATTTTATGTATACCTACTTAATAAGTTAGTGTGATTTACAACCTAAAATTACTAAAAATTTAAAAATACACTCAGAGAAAAAAACGGCATTTCTATACTAGCCAATTATTTCATTATACCTGTTTTTCAGGTTGGTATTTTTCATGTTAACTGATTAAACAGATACCTCATCTTCTTAATTTAAATAATAATAAAAAAACTGAAAATTTTACCTGAAACCCTTGATAATTTTCCCAGAAAATCTAGTTAATTTTACTATCTAGTTAATTTTCAATGTCAATGTCCTGCAAATTTAACATTAAAATCTTGTTAATTTGGTATGATTTAATGTTGAATCAACCTTGTATCCTGTAAATGTTAAGCCACGTGCATATTAAATTTGAATTATGTAGATCAACATAGTTGATCAGCTGTGTTGTGTAAGTATAGATGTGTTGATCAACAATGCCAATCAACATTTTTTGACCCGAACACAACCCATCTAATATAATCAAATATTAAATTCAACAGGTAAAAATTGTAAAAATAATCATAAAAAAACGTTAATACAACCCGATTTGTTGTAAAATAGAAATACATAACCAAAAGTATGTTGAAAAATACAACATCGATAAAAATAATTTATATTCATGTCAAAAATTCGTATTAACCAGATTAGATTTTACACTGAATAACAGGTAAATCACTGAAATGTCAGTTACTTTATAAGGGATTGTGCTCTTTGTGAAATAAACAACGCCCCAGGTTATTTGTTTACCTGACGTTTTTCTTTGAGTGTTTCAACTATAAATAGTACCTCTCACAGAACATTATTTAAGTTTTGAATTTTCTCAATACTGGCATGAACGGATTAAGATTAAACTTTTTTATATACAAATTTCAAATAAGAGTTTTTAAATTAAAAAAAAAGTTTCTGGGTATATTTTTTTTTAATTCTCCAAACCAGCTTGACAATTTAATTTTTTTTACAAATAAACATAATAAATACTTAACTTGTGCAGTGCATAGTAAAAGTTCTCCTCAAAAATATTTCAAAAATTTGATATTAACAAAAAAATATTTTTTCAAAAAAAAACGTTGTTTTTAATTTATTATTCCATACAAATATATTCAACCTAGAATTAAGATGGGGTTCATTTTTTCATCTCAAACTATTAAAAAGTTGCCTTTAAACATTTTTCTCTTATTCCATATGTGTTTACATATAACTTTTTTATTACCTTCAGTGGCTTTAATATAGGAACAAGTACGTGCGACCCAGTCATGCATTTTATCTATATTCTTTTTGTCTTTTAAAAATTTGTTGTTATTTTCCCGAGGCAATAAGTGTGTTGCTGATGAAGATGAGTCACATCAGGCTCGAAATGCATTAAATTTTAATAAAAAGTTAAATGTTTATTTTAAATTACCTGCCTATTTATTTTTTTTTTGTTAATTTTTGGTTTCTTTTGACTTTTTGATGTTTTTTGCGGTGCTTAAGGTTCGTTTTTTTATATTTAATTTAACGTGACCACATGTAAAAATAATTCAAATACTTTTCGGAATTTCGTTCAGTGTAACATTTCTACAGTGTAAAGATAGTGTCTTAAAAGACTTTAATTTTATTTTGACCAAATGATCAAAAATGAACAAATTTTTGTATTTTCCCGTGGGCGAAAAACCCGTGCTCATAGGTGTCTGACATTTTTAATACAATAAAACCACCTCCACTTCCCGATTGCAACTAAGTTGAAACTTATTTAGCACTTTATTATTAACGAAGTTAGTTAACGTATTGCAGGTTACTTTCCGGTGGAAGTTCCTGCTTATTCCATGATTTCAAAGCGGCCTTCTGTTCACCGCACCTAGTCGAAAGGTTTTGTTCTTCGCAGATGGCGTACTTTATTCAACTCGTCAAGAATGTCAATAATCGTTGAATTAGCGTGTTCTAATAGTCAATTTCAATGTTTTGGCGCAAAAATTTGTATTTCATCCCGAGCCGTAGGAATCCCGAGATCCCTGTGAAGATCTTCGTTTCTTATAAACCAAGGAGCATTCATGACCTAAGCAATTTATTTTCAAACGTTTGTAAGTTATTTAAGTTTGTATCGCAGGTACAACCCCAAAGTTGTATACCATAAGTCCAAACAGGTTTACGTACTTCCCCGTATAAAATCAACTTATTTTCAATACTTAGCTTTGAATATTTACCGAGTAAAGACCCCAGCCCATATAATCCGTTGCGTCCGTTGTGGTGACTCTCCCAACGGATAGATCGATTGAATACATGTTTTCTTACGGGAACCGGCCAATAAGTGACGTATTCGTCAGCCGCAACGGACAAAATAGCCGAACTTTTTACTTTTCCACTCCGGCAGATGCGTCGACAGCAACTTTTTGTTCGTGTTTGATTTTTAAATGGCTGTTATGTGTGTTTGGATTTCAAGTGGTTATTATATGACTGTCATCGAATTCATTGCGTTACCTCAATCAGTCGCATCCGGGAAATGTCAATGAATCCATGGCCGCAACGGACGCATGGAGCCTTAACCAGTTCATATCTCTTATTTACCTTTTAATTCTTCGCTTTTTTTACGTCGGTTTTCATTTTAATTTCACGTCTAGAGTCATTCCCCGAGACCTTGCCTCATTTGCAAATGGAACACGAGCGATATTAAGAAAGACGGGTAATCTATTTATTTTTTTATACGTAAAGTCCACGTGACTGACTTTTGTTCATTGAGCGCTATTCGCCATATTTTCGTCCACTCATTAACATTATTAAGAGCATTTTGCAATTTAATTGTAGCTTCGCTAATCGTTTTGCTTACTGCTGTCATTGCAGTATCATCAGCAAACGTGGCTACGATAGTGTCTTCTGTTTGAGGTATATCGCGTGTAAATAAAAGGTACCGAACTGGACCTAATACACTTCCTTGTGGTACCCCAGCCACTATTTCTTTGAAATAAGAAAGAAAGAAAATGTCTTGATTTTAATTTGAGGCCTTCGTGCCACGCCTTATCAAACGCCTGCGACACGTCAAAAAAGACTGTCGAGAAGATTTTCTTTTCTTCAAGAAATGAAAAATGAACAAATGAATTTAAGCATCAAATTTTCTTGAAGGTACCTTATAATTAAAACTATAACAAAAATAGGTAACAGTTCTTGTAGACTTTGTCCACAGTGTTTTCAATGTTTTTCTCATTTATTAATAATTCCTTAAAATTTGAGTTACAAAATATTTTATTAATTAAATTAAAAATAGAATGCATGACTGGATCGCACGTACTTGCTCTTATGGTCAAGCTGCTTGGAATTAAGATTTTTTTTCATATATGAAAGTAATTATAATACACAAATATAAAATTATAAAAAGACATTTAAATCGTACTTTTAATTGTATAAACAACTAGTAAAAAAAATTAGAGTTCAAAAACAAGTTTGCTATTCGATTATTTGAAAAAATATGAATATTTGCAAAAAAAAATTAAAATTGGAGCGGTTTTCTTAAAAATTAACTTTTTATATATAAAATTAAAAAAAAATTTTTTATAAAAAGTTTTGGTATGCCAATTTTGAGTATGTATTAAAATACATTTTAGAACCTAGTTTCAAAAAAATTCATGAACTCATTTTTGAAATATTGAACTTTCAAAAAAAATGTATTAATATTTTTTTAAAAATCCAATATTATTAACATTGTAAAAGAACTTTGGTATAAAAATTTTCACTAAAATCTACTAAGCCGTTAGTGAGAAAATTGATAGATAAAAAACCGTTATATGGCAAATACAGTTAATAACGGTTTTTGGTAATTTTTTTTTATCAAAAAGTACACCATATCTACAATAACTCGCTAATTTTTTCTAATCAAAATCGTTAGAGCCGTTTTTGAGATGATTAAGCTTTTCATTTACGGTTGTAGGGCAAGTACCGTTATTTTTGGTATATACATTTTTTCAATTTTCCCTCTGGAGAGTTACAAAACAACCTTAACTTCAAAATTTGAAGATTATTGCTTCAGTGGTTTAGGCTGTAGGCCAATATACGGACAGACAGACAGAATTGTGCCACCCACTTTGTTGGTGTTCTCTATCATCGTAATGTCATGTTTGATTGTTATCTCGATTTTTTTTTTGCACGAATCCAAAACTTGCCCTGTAGTACCTATATCGGAAGTACAAATTATATACAGGGTGTTTTACATAAGGGATGACAAACAGCAAGCGTTAAGATTCGGCCTTAATGGTATAAAATCGTACAAGAGTGAGACACAAAATAGGATAAATATTCAAAAAAACTGTCACACTTGTTACTGTCTAAAAAAATGTAGATAAACGATTCAAAAAAGTTGGTTGTTGATAAGAAATAATTATTTGCGTAGACAAATATTAAAAAATAAATAAATAAAGGTATTTTTACTTATTTTTTTTTTGTTTAACTAGTTCGCAATTATTTACGAGTAGTTTTCAACAATCAACTTTTTTTTATCTTTTATCTTAATTTTTGAGAAAATTGTTAATATGAATTTAGTTAGTAGGAACACCCGTTTTATCGCAAACCAAAACAGTAGCTATTTATTTTTATTTTTTAATAATTCGAAAATAGTTTGTAAGTAAAGATGTGATACTTTTTAATCTTAAAATTACTCTCTCCAGTGTGTAACATTTCATTTCAATAGGTTTTTGAATCGCATCGGTGTGTTAACTCATAAATAATTTGGAGTGAACTCATGATAAAATTTGAGTGAATATATTCAACCTGATGAGTTATTTGTTGATTCCTTTAATAAGTGTATCCCTACTTGCCTTACATCTTCATCTAAAATTATAATCCATGTTAAACTTTCTTCAACCAAATGAGTAGGTTGGTCTAATCCCAGTCTTACATCTGATTTAATGCTGAGTTAAAAAAATTAAATCTCCTTATCAAGGTTTATTGTTGTTAGTCTTTATTAATGCCAAATATATTTGCTTCTCTTATTCTCATCGTTCATTTTTGTTTCTTTTTGTTCAAAGCTTCTCTCGCAAAATATGCTTTTAAACTTTCCAACAAAAAATTAACTTCTATAACAACACTGTAGATAAGGATGTTTATTTTAAATGTGTGTGTGTGTGTGTTTTGAGTGGGGGTATATCCTTGTTCTTGTGTAGATATTTCTTGTTGTTCTAAAATCAATTTTAAGTCAACTCCTTAGGGCACCCACAGTCTATTTATCTTATTAAAGACAGAGTTCATCGTACAAAATTAATGAGAAGGGAGTTGAACTTCAAATGTTTCTTTTAAAATAATTTGTTATTTTTTTTTTTATTATTATTATTTTTGTTCCAGAGGATAGCTAGAAGCACTTTTCAAACATATGACAGAGTGATGGTTCCCACATCATTATTACCACGCCCACCCTATCTCAATTTGAATATAGGCCCCACAAAAAATTGTTTGCATTTAAAGACGGTTTGGGGAACATTTTTTTTTTAATAATAATTGAATTTTTCATAAACGTGTGATCCTTGCAAACTGGCTCCAGCAGACCCCGAAGCTCATAAATGTTTGTTTGTGTTTTTTTTTGTTTTTGATAAATTTACTCAGATGAGATATTTTCGGCCTTTTTAATTACTGTGTAGTAAATTAATTCACAGCCCTTTTTTTTTGTGTTGGTTGTATATTGTGCTTTCATCCATTTACTGGATGATTTGCTGAAAGGGAAACAATTTGTTAATTGTGAAACATTGATGGCATGAGAAATAAAAATTAGATAATATTATATAGGCCTCAATTAATATATAAAAGGAGCTGAAATTCACATAAACTCTTGGAATTTTGGGTTCGTTAAGTGAATATGGGTTTAGTTTTTATCTAACCATGTGGAAAATTACACGAAAGTTTCCGAATAGTGAAACAGAAAGTTATGGGAGATGGAAGAAGATTTTCATTAGTTGTTTATTGGTCTTCTAATTTAACTGGCTTGGAATTTACGATATAGCTATTTGTTTGAGTTAACATTGTTGTGACAGTTTTTATGTGGTGGTTGAAATGTTTTGATGTTTATTTTAAAATATCAGAGCATACATTTATATTTGAATAAATTTTCTTTATCACATCTTGGTATTAGGTAGATACACTCTTACTAATGAAATTCAGTAGAATTCCTGTTGTTAATTGGGAATATATTTATAAATTATTTCAAATTTGACGATCTTAATTAAAAATAACTTTTTTTTGTTAATTGAAGTTAAAATATGTGCAATGAGCTTATTACACTATGATATTTTATTCTATGAAATAGTAGGTATATGGAAAGGAAAAAAAATGGATTATATACCATTTTTGCTATCACAACTCAGAGTTTTTTAAGTGATCTTTGGTATTGGCTCGAAGGGTTCCTGTGAGTTGGTAAAAATAATATCTTACAACTCAATTTTGGGGAAATACAACGCCCATTTTGAAAATTTAATTATTAAGAAAAAAGCAAGTATACGGGTATAATTGTTCTACCAAGTCATGTTATTGATTGAAAATTCCTTACTATTTTGATCAGGGCTACCAGTATTACAATTTAACATTTTTTTGCATTACTTTCATCACAATGTCAATTCTAAAAAAATTCAATGTATACTTACCAATATTTTTATAAATACATCGTTCCACACTGTGAAAAATTATCCATATAAAATAAACCATTTAACCAATTTTTATAAAATTAAGACTAATTGTGATGAAGATGATCGTTAAAAGCTACTGGCTATTACATATATATTCTTACTATTTTTTTTTGTTTCTAAGATATCTTTAGATTTAAAAAATTTTTAAGATATCTTTAGATTAAAAAAAAAAAAATATAGTACAGGTGAAATAGTGCAGAAAGGCCTTCGACTAAAAAAAAATTGGTACCACCATGAAACTTGGTGAAAACGTTTCATGTATCACGAAAATGAAGAATCAAAAGAGTCTATAAAAATATTTTGCATGGAAGAGTGTTTTTTTGAAGCAATTAAAAAGTGTGGTGTTATTTTTCGAAATTCTTTGAAAAACGTGGTAAAATTATTTCATTTACTGAAAGAGTGAACAGTAAAAGAAATTTACAAAAATATCAAGGGTAAAAATGTATATTCGTGTTTTTGAGTAAAGGCGGTGTTACTTGTTTTTGGAAACAATATTTGTTTTTGAAGAAAGTATTTTACTTTTCTGCACCCGTAAATAACACCCTTCTCTATTAACAATTTTTGATTGATTGATTGATTCTACATTCTCATATTGTATAAAACGTTTTTACTAAGTTTCATGATGGTACTATTTTTGTTGTTTTATCCTTTTATCTACCCTCTTTATCCTGTACTAATAGAAAATTACATATTTTTAAAATCAAAATAATTTTCAGAAGTGCGACATTTGACAGTTTTTAAATTCAATTTGTTTCAACAGCAGTTCAACGCATGTATTTAGAATATCAGATGTTTTTTTCAATAACTGTTCAGGCAACGTATCACTTGGTAAGAATCGAAACAGAGTAATGAGTGATTCTTACCGTACTAAGACCACCGCGTCGGTATGAATTTGCAGTCGCTGAGGTCTGATACAGCGTGTTTTTTAATCACATCTGTAACCATTTTGCGATGTAGATATCTTTTTCCTATATACCAAGGGGCATTTTTTATTCCACGAGGCACTTTGATTTGGAATTTTTGGACGGGTTATTTTCTTTGAAAAGCCCCTTAGTTGGATGCTCTACGTCAAAACGGGTTTTAATACTTGCTTATAGAATATAAAGTTTTTCTGGATAAAAATAAATTTGGTGGCGCAACAGGTCATGGAGAACCAGGGCCTAGTGACTTACAACTCTCAACCATTCTTGAGGACGTGTTATGGGCAGGAATGGAGGGGACCTACAATTTTTTGCATGAGAAGCACCTATTTCTGAGAAGTATACTCATAGAGGATTTGTCAGTTCCCCGTAAGAGGCAGTACCTTGAGAAAAACATTTCTGTTTTTAGGTGGCAGCGGCTGGGAATGAAACCTAACCCTTTTGCATGACAGTCCAACGCTCTAACCATTATGCCACGAGGAACTACAAGTTGTTCTGGATAAATATGTCAGAGTTTCTTCTTAGTAACCAGTACATTTGTCTGTACTTCCAGTTTATTTCTTCTCTCTTCTTTTTGATGTGCTCTTTCTATTTAAACTTTGCATCCAAAGTTATTCCAAGATATTTGGGAATAATGGAGAAAGGTACTGCAGTACAACAAGAATTGAAACATTGTTTATTTTTTTGTTTGCGAAGTTTAAAAGCATTGATTTCATTTCGTTAAATTTGATACGCCATTTTTTCGTCCAATCACTGACTTTGTCGACTGAATCTAGCAGTTTTTGTGTAGCCTTCGTAACTGATTTATCTGGCACCAATATTACAATATCATCAGCAAAGGTGGCCATGATAGCGTTAATGTCCACTGGAATAGCCCTTGTAAATAACAGATAGAAGGTTGGTCCTAGGACACATTCTTGTGGTACACAATTTTGGTCGTACCCTACTCTAAGGAGTCGGTTCGTAACGTGTAGGTTTTCAGTATTTCTTAGTACTGTCTGGGAAGGTCCTTTTATCCACTTAATACTAAAACACAAACAAAATTTATTTTTTAACAAAAACATTGTAATTTTTTTTTTTTAAATACTAAATACCCTGCAGCGGTCGGTTTTGAACATTTGACTCAGCTAAAGCTTATAACAACATTAAATAATGAAAGACAATTTACTACTTTAAAACGGAAAATACAAATTTAGATCAGTTAGCAAAATTTTTTAATATTTTTTAAATTAATTTAGAGTTTTCAAACGAATTGTTAACTTTTGATTTGGCTTTATAATAAAAGAATCAGTTTTAAGCTTTTAAAAACCTATAGCACAGTATTGTAAGTATATCCGTTGTTTTTATTTTTTTTAATCAACCTTAAATTAGTGATTTGGGAATTTATTCCTCTCGTATAAAAAGGAAAAAGGGGAAATACACCTCCAAAGAATTGGCCAATAACTTGGAACCTCCTAAGCTTAAAAGATTCTCTTATAAAAAAAAACAAAAACAGGGAATTTTTAACCTAAGAAAAATTATCCCTTGCATTAAAAACATACTTATGACCAAGCACAATGCCCTCTGGAAAAGTATAACAAAAACGAAAAAGAGATAATTTAAATCAAAGGGAAGGGGAAATTTCAAGAAGTCAAAATACAACAGGCTATCAAGAATCTCAACAAAAAATTACAAATAAAAAAATAAAGGAGTGTCGTTTTCATCTATTTCAGTTTAAAAAAACATTTAATACAATTTTGAATTTTCGCCCTAAAAAGCTGGAGCAAAATGTTCTAACCGATATTTGACTTAAAAAAATCCACAAAAACGAAACATTGAGTTTCGATTTTTATAAAAATTCAACAAAAAAGTCACAGTTGGCTGAGAATTACCCAAATGTCTCTACTCTACTCTCTTCTTTATTTCGTTTGAGCATATCTTGTGCCAGTCTTTGTCCAAAAAAGAGTTATATATCTGCAAGTTATTATACGAATTTAGAAATTTTAGATTTTTGATTTATTTTCGTTGGTTTTTGCTAACCTTTCCTAATATTTGTTTACATGCCATAGAGGTACTGTAGGGGAAGTTTTGGATTCGTGCAGCATGACATTATACGATGATAGAGAACACCAAAGAAGTGGGTGGCAAAATTATGTCTGTCTGTCTGTCTGAACCTTGGCCTACAGCCTAAGCCACTGAAGTGATTTTCATCAAATTTTGAACTTAAGTTTTTTTTTTTGAAACTCCAGAGGGGAAATTGAAATTTTTTAGCTCTGAAAATAACGGTTCTTACCATACAACCTTTAAGGAAAAGCTAATTTATCTCAAAAACGGTTCCAACGGTAGGTAGGTATTGTGTAATTTTTGGTAAAAACAATTTTCCGAAAACCGTTATTAACGGTACCTGCCATATAACGTTTTTTTTTTAAATTTCGATTTTCTCGTTAACGGCTTACACGATTTCAGACAAAATCTATAAGCAAAAGCTCTTTTAAAATGTTAATAATATTGCATAAACAATTTAAATAATTTTTTTGCACATATTTATATTTTTTTTTCAGTAATAAAATGACATACTTGTTTTTGAGCTCTAAGTTTTGTAACTGGTTGTTTATGCAATTAGAAGAATGATTTGAATGCTATTTTTATATTTTAAATTAAGTTCCTATCGTGGGCTTTAGGTCTTTTTTGCTTTTATTCAAAGTTTTTTTTAAGCGAAAAAGACCCACGATAGGAACTTAATTTACATTTAAAAAGGTCACGAAAAAGGATATAATTTTTATATTTTTATATTTTTCTACAATTACTTTCATATTTTAAAAGTTCTTAATTCCTTGAACATAAGAGCAAGTACGTGAGATCCAATCGTGCATTTTATTTACATTCGATTTACAGGTACTTACTATTTGGCATATACTCGTACAAAAATAGAACAAGAGATTTTAATAAAATTACTATTACAATTGCAGAGAAGATTTAAAAATTTAGTTTAACAATTCTGTTTGTCTATCTGAGAGTCCGTTGAGCTGCAGTCTTAACGGCTAGATCGATTTTCTTTTTAATTGGTACATATTGCTCTTTGGTCATTTTCCCCCACACGTGACCAATTTTTAGTGACTTACGGTACCTGCCAAACATTTTTTTGGCAATTTAATATAAGTTATTGTATTCTTAACATTTCTTAAAAAAATTTCAATAAACTAATTTTAGTGAAGGCTACCTTTGGGTGGGAAACCATTTTTTTAAAGAATGGTTATTAATGGTACATCCTACAAGACAAATAAAAAAAAAAAATATTGTTTGGTTTTTCAAAAATATGTCATTTTTTTTTTTGAAAATCAAATATTTCAAAAATGACTGAACGATTTTTTGAAAATCAATACTCAGGTGAGCTTTTTAGCACTCTCTAAAATATTTAAAAAAAATCTACATATGCAAAAATAATGGTACCTTCCTTCCTTTAAAAATGTTTAAAAGAAATTTTTTTTTAAAGAACGGCTGCTACAATTTTGACTAGTAAATTTCCAGTTTTATCACTTTGGATGCGAATATTTCCTGAATCAGACCATGAAAAAAAAATTGGCTTCAATATATCGATAGGGTTTCAATAGACCTTTCCATTAATGTAAGTCAGGATTTTTTTGAAAAATGTTTGTTTTTTTTTTAGAAATAATGAATAAACTTCTGTATTAAGATGGTAACCTAAGCAATATTTATTAAGCCATTGTATGTATATTTAAAGTGAAGCTGGTCCATAATTATGTTTCGAATATTCACTACAATCTGCAGTACTGCATCAGGTAAGAGGCGTGTACCGATTCGCTTATTTAAGTAAAGAGTAAAAGAGAAAATAATACCAGCCAGTGGCGTAACTAGGATTTTGTCCTGAGATGCAAATAATATTTTTGGCAACCAAATTGACACTTTACATGCTTAATGTTTTAGCGAGTGCTGAATCTGAGTCTCAAATTTCTAACAAAAATTTCGTTTTCGTGTTTCTTTGGGAATTTTCACTTATGGCTCAAAAAACTATCAATTATTCGTAAATTTAATCTAGAAACAAATTGAAAGTAAATACGCTATTTTCAACAAATTTTCGTTTAAGGTTTTTTTTCATTTGGACCCAAGCGCTAATTGAAAATTGACTTATTTATACTGTTTCCGACAATCCACCGAAATAATCGTGTACCTACCTTGGGGCGTAAAGGGATAGTGTCCAATTTCTAATTTTTAAAAAAGTCGAAAATTTTGCTTTGTAAAAATTCTTATTACTTTTGAAAAGCCTATTGTTCCTTATCACAGAGTGTGACAGAACTTGAACTCACTAGGGTTTTCTTTGTAAATGAAAATCCCCAAAATACAGTACATGCTGCAAATTAGTTTTAAAAATGATCAAAAAAGTGAAAATTCCAGCCCTCCGATATAAAAAAAGAATGTTTTTCCTAAAGTGGGCTCCAAGGTCAATTGGTTGTAGTTTATTTTTTTGAGTTGTAACGTTTCGGATGTGTTTACACCCTTCTTCAGACCTATTTATTAAAAAATGTTAGTAAAAGGGTGTAAGCACACCCGAAACGTTACAACTCAAAAATATTAACTACAATCAATTGACCTTGAACCCACTTTAGGAAAAACATTTTTTGTAAATAAGGAAAGGTCACGAAGAAGGGAAATATTAAAAAAAAAATGTTTCCGAAGAGTAGCTAAATTGAAATTTTACTCAAAAGTCCGTCTTTTCAACACCTTTTTTTAAGACATAAATCGTTACTTTGCTCGGGGACATTTTCCATAGATTGGGCGCCATTTTTGACGATGACAGGATTACTAAAATGGCTCTTAAGCATGTAGTTAAATAATATTTAACTAGCTTAAGGAAGAGCTAAAATTTTCTAAAGCCCGAATAAAAAAAAAGTTGTAAGCTTTTTGCCTTATTTGGATTCTTTGAGTAACCAATTCTTAATCCCAAGTTTCCTATGCAGTAAGGTAGTTAAAGGTACTTATGGCCAATTAGAGCTGAAGATATCCATATTCAAATCAAAAAAATGTCATGTTTCATTTCATAAAATCCTCAAAACAAACGAATACCTTCAGCAGAAAATCCTTCCACTCAAAATCACAATTTGTTATTCCTTTTGAATCCATCATCAACTACTTATGGCACCCGTTTCAAAATTCACACTTTTCAAAGTTTGCTTCGGTAGATACGAGTATTATTTTTGTGTACACAGTACATGTAGAAAATTTTTTGCAAACAAAGTCATTTTCTTTAGGAAAACAACAAAAAAAAAAACGAAAAACGATAAAGAAACCTCGAATATGTTGGTATAACCTTGAAGAGGTGCGGTACGAACCAATGCATATGGTCTGCTTGTATATATTGAGTGAGATTTCTTGGGCATCAGAGAGAGGCACAACAAGTCAACACATAGGTACATACATATATCTTTATACTAAGCTAAGTTTTATTGAAAGCATTTTCTATAAAATGCTAAACATCAAGGATGTTTACCCTCATAATGATGTTTACCTTGTCGAAGGGTTGTGGACCTCTCTGACAGACGACAACCAAGACTATATAACGACGTGGAAACCTTTTAAAGGTGGAACACCCCTAAGTGGTTGCTTGGTTTAAGGGTTAGGTATGCTACAGTGTAATGGCATGGCATTCGAGACGGCAATCATTGCATATCCGTCAGAGTAGGTATACCTTCCCACAAAGATATATGTAGGTAGGTAGTGTATGAAATTTTGAAGAAACATTGTGTGTATGGCACTTTAAAGAGTTCTTGAAAATGTTTCAATTTAATGATGTCATTCGCATTTCACCCGACACCAAACCGACCCGACCCAACCGACTACCGACCAACTGGCGCTTAGCCTTATGCCTTGGCTAAAGTCCATAAGTGAGACTATATAGATACAAATGTCATACTGACAGTCAAGTAATCGCAATCAGTTTCAATTATTCCTCAATAACCCATGCAAATTCTTGATGGGATAAAATGCACTAACGTTTTTAGATATACCTACTTCACAATGCAACAATTTCGATATAGTGAAGCGGATTAATTTCATTGGATTGCTTTTATATTGTTGCAATGTCACCGCATTCCGGGTATCATGGTTGCACGAATCAACTTCAACTTCAATTTCAACACCCTCATTGCTTCCCCTGATGTGGGGCTCTCCGCTGTTGTTGTTCCTACTTTGTTCTGGGTCAATACTCTGCGATGCAAAATAAAATGAAATATCCATTACGGTGGAATAAAAATCATTGGATTTTTCCGATATTCTCGGCATATTTTATAGAAATAGCGCCAATAGGTGTATGTATCCTAATGCAAGTGGAACCCTGTAGACCTGGAATTACGCCCTCAGCACGTTTGATATATTTCCATGAAATTAAGTCGGTAGCTACATAGAAAATTGCCATCACCCTCTCTCCCACTATAGATATAAGTATTATCCTATTAGGAAAAAAAAAACGAATATATAGAACTGAGCAGAGGATCCGCTAGCATCTCTATATTGGTATCATCTGGTATTTAGTCCATTTCACCACTAAAAAGAACCAATCAACCACCTAACAACCACCAACAACAACTATGCAAAGCTTGATCCTCTTTGGATAAATATTCTAAAATACCTTCCTTCAATTTATACCTACCTACACCTTTATACCCCCATCTCTATAACTGGTCTCTTAATTCCCTTCCTTATGCAACCCATATCGGCCTACTCCCGACCCGCCTACCACACATTTTATATTCTGTGTATTTTATTTTGTATCTTTTTTTTGTTTTGTTCACAGATTATATTCGATGGATTTACAGTGGGACGTTTCGATGAGGGTTTGGTCGATTCGGATATTGATGGATTCGATTCAAATTTTAGTCCATCGGGCGAGCTCCCAGGATGTCCTGAAGGATTTATGCAGGTATGTACATAAATTTTGTATTTTTTCTCTCGTTCTATCTCGCTCTCTCTCTCTGTCTCTATAAAGATATGCATAGTGCGTGTTATTTTATGCTCCTGTTCCAGGTACCGGGTAATGGATGATTTTCCATGGATATTTTGACAGGCCATGTAGTTGTGTTCATACATATATGTATGTGTTTTGTAGGTAGAAAGTAAATGTATATATTTTTTCGTAGGTACGAACAATATAAATTTGTATCTTTTATTTTTTTTTGGTTGTTATTTTGTATTCTGGTTCGTGGCTTACGTGTTATTTTCATCTTCTCAATTTTTATGAAATTTTTATCCCAATGAAATGAGAAATAAAACAATTTTATTCGTTCGAGAGACACATTCATGTCGCTCAATAATTTGTTTTTGAGAGTAATACAACGTCAGGATGCTGCAGGACAAATTGTTTTGTTTTTTTTTAGTATGGTACTATAGAACATAAATAGAACCACATCAAGATAAGATATTTTATGATGTGTGTGTAGAGATAAAGGCCTCTTCATTGTAGGTATAGGAACTTATATAGATTAAGGATTTTAAGGCTTTTCTCAAATGGGTACTTAGAAGCTTTGACAAAAGGTTTTCAGGAATCAAAAATAAAATTTATTGAAAACTCAAACTGGGATTTGATGAATTTTGAAATCTGAATATTTTTTTAAGCTTTTTTTTCCGTACGTCATTTTGAAACAAGAAATATTAAAAATAAAAAGGAATTTACTAAAAGCTTTTAATGGACTGTACCAACCTACAAAAGTAGGACCCAGTGAACAATTTTTGATGGCGAAGCTACTTTTTAATTGAAGTTCATCTCTTACATGGTGAAGACTATTATAACAATACGGAAATGCATTCATATATAACCACAATGTCCATGAGGCAGGATTATCCATAATGGGAATTTATAATCCATGATATTTAATATTTAAAATTTACTAGTTGTGATAATTTATAATTTGTCATTCCATGTTTTCTATGTTCTTTTGGGTGCTTTGTTAGCTTGATATCAAGTTAGTAAAATACGCTGTCGAAAATTGGTAAAAACTACTTCTACCTGATGGTTTATAGCTTAATAATTTTGTTGATAATTATCTGTTAGTTAGTTGTGACAAATTCGATTAGACCGTGCATTGTTTTGTATGTGTTTTAGCTGTTACGATTTCGAATTTGTTATTCTATGTTTATTTTTTGAAAAGTGCGTAGTAATTAGCTATTAATTAGTCGTTAAACAGTTGTGCGTGAAGAATTAATTTTTTTGTGCGATATTTCTTCTGTTTTTTTTTTTTTCTATGAGTGTCAAGTAATTAAAGCAACTCTCAAATATGTGAATAATTTTCCGTTAATTAGTCGTTGTTAAATGTGGCCATTTTAAATTTTGTTTTGAATGTGTTCTATGTTTTTTTAGGTGATTTGCTTACAAACTACTTATATCAAATTGCATATGGTCTTATAGTTTGCGGCTAGCTTGTCTTTAATTATTTGTCACAGTTTCGAATTTGTCATGCAATGTTTTTTACTTTTTTTTAAGCTACACGGGAAGAATTCTTAGATCAGATCACGAAAAACGATTTATACCTTGGCACCAGATTTCGTAATTTACGACAATTTGTTCAATTTGCAAAACTAAGCAAAATGAAGATATTGATACTCAAAAATCGTATCAACCCTATTAATTATCAAAAATTGCGAACAACAAATCGCAATTTGATTTAAATATTCCTCAATCGCACAATTTGTAAATTCGCAAAAAAGATTTGTGATCACCACTTTTATTTCATGGTATTGCGACTCTGAAAGATCAATCTTAACTCTATACCCTTTTCCATTGCAGGTAGACACATTTAATATAATTCATTTGAAATAAATACTTTGCGCTTTACTCTACTTGTATTTGAACTCACAACCCTCGAGTTGCGGAGCGAGCATGCAGCCACTAGGCCAATTTGCATTACAGATCGTTGGTGTCAAACATTAATCATTAAATAACGGGTGATTTTTTAAGAGGTTTAAAACTTTTTTAAAAAAAAAAACACAAAAAATTCGAAAAAATGAATGAAATATTTATTTGAATCGATAGTTTGAACCTTGCAATTTAATGTTTAAAGATAATTTTATGCAAATGTTGACCGCGGCTGCGTCTCAGGTAGCCCATCCGCTGAGTCCAATTTTGGCATACTCTTTCACACATATCGGCCGGTATCTCACGAATGAATGCATGGATGTTGGCTTCCAGTGCGTCAATCGAAGCGGGCTTGTCCCTATAGACATTAGCCTTGACATACCCCCACAAAAAATAATCTAATGGTGTCAAATCGCATGATCTAGGCGGCCAATTGACCGGCCCGAAACGTGAAATTAACTGTTCACCAAACTCGCCTCGCAATTGCGCCATTGTTTCGCGTGCTGTGTGGCATGTGGCACCGTCTTGTTGAAACCACATATCATGCAAGTCAAGAACTTCCATTTCGGGCAAAAAAAAGTTTGTTATCATTGCTCGGTAGCGTTCACCATTGACAGTAACGCTGCGATTCGCATCATCTTTGAAGAAATATGGCCCAATAATGCCGCCGGCCCATAAACCGCACCAAACAGTGGCTTTTTCGTGATCTTCACTCCAAATGCGGCAATTATGCTTATTTACGTACCCATTCAACCATAAATGAGCCTCATCGCTGAACACAATTTTTCGATAAAAAAGCGGATCCTCGGCCAGCTTTCCAAGAGCCCATTCACCAAAAATTCGGCGTTGTGGTAGGTCGGCTGGCTTTAGTTCTTGCACCAGCTGTATCTTAAAAGGCTTTACGCCCAAATCCTTCCGCAAAATTTTCCACGTAGTGCTGTAACAAAGGCCTAACTGCTGGGAACGGCGCCGAATCGACATTTCGCGGTCTTCTGTCACACTAGCTGATACGGCCGCAATATTTTCTTCACTACGCACAGTACGTAAACGTGTTGGTGGTTTAATGTCCAACAAAGTAAATTTGGTGCGAAATTTGGTCACAATCTTCCGAATAGACTGCTCAGAAGGTCAAGAATGCCGATCATAAAATGGAAGCAGTGCGCGATGAACATTTCGAACCGAGCACGAATTTTGATAGTAAAATTCAATAATTTGCAAGCGTTGTTCATTTGTAAGACGATCCATGGTTAAATTGCAAACCAAACTGAAGCTGTTTGACAGTGACACAAGGTACTAAACACACGTCAGCTGTCAAAACCAGTGTTGCCAAAACCAAACCAGCTAAAAAATCACCCGTTACTAACCATTTTTTGGTGCTTTATCTCTTCGAGAAAAAAATTGTGATAAGAAAGTCGTGATTTAAGAATTTTTTGTTGGTGATTTGCAGTTATTCTCATGGAGTTGCCAATTGGACAAAAAAAACGTAAATCTGTGATTGAGCGATGTAAATTACTAGATATTTATCGCAAATCAATATTTTTGAATGGTGTTTGTTAAATTATTCTTTTGGAGATTAAATAACGCCAAAAAATTGTATTTTGCTATAAAAAGTACAAGCTTGAATCATACATTTTAATTGAAAATCACGAAAAAACAAATTTTGTAAATTGCTACGTTTTGAATGTTAAATTACCAGTTTTTGTATCAATTTGGGATCAAAATGCTTTGATTAACGGATAAAACTTGATTCGTAAATTGCGACTGCAAATTTTTCATTTGATGATTTTTCAATTCTTTCCGTGTAGCACATAGCATCACCTCAAAAAAGGGTAAAACCTGATTGAAACGAAACATTCATGGCTAAATAATTTCATGGTTTATTAGTCGTTAATGTTTTTTGATAGTTTCAAATTTGTCGTTCTATGTTTTTTTTAAAAAGTTTTAAGAACGTCTAAAACTTAACATTTTATCGCTTAAACAAATTTGGTGGTTCAATTCAATAGCTCTTCATGGAGAACCAGGGCCTAGTGACCTGCAACTCTTAACCATTTCTCTCTGCGTCTTTTTGGCAGGAGTGGAGCGTAAGGGGACCTACAATTTCTTTCCGAGTCCGACCGGCTACACAAAAAGCTTTTATTCACGACAAGTATACTCTTGGAAGATTAGTCTGTTCTTCGTAAGAGACAGTTCCTCGAAAAAAAACATTACTGTTTTTAAGTGGCAGCAGCTGGGAATCAAACCCAGACCTTCGACCATGACAGTTCAACGCACAACCATTATGCCACGCATTTTGCGTTTATTAGTTGACGCAAATGATGTGCGATATTTTCGATGTATTTTTCAATGAAATTGACTCATTCCACCCAGTGAAAATGTAATAAAGCAATAAAAACAGTTCAATGTTATCAATTTTAAACCCTTTTTTGAATGTTACTTCATATGAATTTAGAAGGAATTAAAACAAAAAAGCACAGAAAACAATGCATGAAAATGTTAATTTTATTACATACAATCAATGGTTTATTAAAGACAAATTACTAATCAATAAAAATTTCAATATATTAGGTTCTAAGAACTAAGAACTGATCTCTTTGCGGAATTCAAATGAATTTAGGAAAATAAAACAAAAACATAGAAAACATCGTATGCAAATTCAAAATTGTCACAAAATAATTAGCGATAAACGTGAGAATTGATTGATATAGTAAAGGTTCGTGTTTTATTAAACACAATTAAACAACAATCTTTTAAGTTTAATGAACTTATTTTATTTTATTTAACTTCTTTTTAATTTTAATTTTAATATAACAAATGGTACATTTCAACAACATAAATTGGATGTCTTTACTAAGAGCGAGTTGGACAAGAAGTGAGTTTGGATAACAAGCTAACTAGCATAAGACGAGATGATCATGATAGAACAGCAACTCCCATCGGTTAATCGATAGGCGTCGGTTTGTTGCTAGGCTGATAAGAGCTTACATTAATTATTGGTTTTACTTTAGCTGCATCTTCACAGAAGATGAATTGAAGAAAAACCAAGTGATAAATAATAATAGTACAGTGTCGCACTAAAGTATTTGCCTTGCAAGTACAAAGTGTGGTGAAAAGCTATTTTGTAGTATGTTCGTCAGGCGAATCGTGGGAGAACATTTTCTTTATATAACACTTCCCCCACCAAGTTTGTTTTTGGTCCCCAAAAAACATTATGTCTATTTGAAAAAGGTTCTTCCACGATAACTTGCTTACAATTTTATATTTGAAATTACTGGATTCTAATAACTACTTTTAATTAATATTTACTCGTTTATTTACAATTTTTATGGTTACTTGGGTTTTATTACTTTACTTTTTTTCACAAAATAACGATTTTTCTTTTATTATTAATTTATTGTATAGATACTCGCTACTTATTCCTTATTCAATAATTTATTCCTTTCCAATCCAAACTCGACTCAAACTCAACTCGTTACTATTTTTTTTAATTTTAAATAAAGTTATTACATATTTAGAACATTATTAACTATTTATAAATTTCATTTTCCTTATTAATGATTTTTTATGTGGATTTGTTTCAAATACATATATTTGTTCGATTATTGTAAAATTAACTAAATAGTATTCTTTTCAGTTATATGGTTGAACTTAAGTTGCTAACCTTATTACATTATTTTGTATTACAATCTTGTAACAATCCATTTTAATCCTATTTTTGTTCAATGTTTACATTTAACTAAATTAAATTTCAAGCAAATTTCTTGGTCAGGGCATTGCATTGCATCCAACGAGTAATAATAAACAATATAACAAAACATAAATATAACAAAATAAGAATCAACCAAACCATCCTGAGCGAAAAGGTAGAACTATTTGTCCATAATTTAGCTAATAAACTGAACGCGCACTGCGTTTACACATCAATAAGTAACCGACTGTACGAGCTCATTTGTCAATAGGGATAGGACGTTTTCATTTTCACAACATGACAGATCAAGAGGAAGGAAATGTTTCTCCACCTTTGTTTTTTTTTCATTTATTTACTGTTACGAATTTAAAAGAGTTTACAAAATAGAAGCTGATCATTATAGTTAATAAACTATACCGAAACCTAACAAATTTATAGAAAAAAACTGATAAACAGGAAAAATAATAAGTACCCGATAAACTTCAAAAAGAAAAAATGGATAATTCATCATGAAATCGAGCAGACAGCGCATTTAAGTGGTATGAATTTAATGAATTTGATTGAATGTGAAATTTAATTTCGGGGTGTCTGCATAAGAATTTCAATTGTTTTGATGTTTGTACCTTCTTTTCAATTGTTTTTTGTAGTATTTCGTATTTCGTTTTGTTGTTCTATCTACGATATAATTCCCATCTGATGCGAATTTATTAAGTTTTCTATATTTTGGTTTGGACTTAACAACTGTTCTATTTTGAACAAAATCTTGACATTGGTTGAAGTTCCTATTTTTAATATTTTTATTTCTACTTTCTATTGTTTTTTCTTTTTGGTGTTTAAAGTGTTCATAATGTTTTCCAATCTCTTCCTTGCTTATGTTTTTGCAAATAAAATCTATTGGTCTGAGTTTTGTCGTGGAGTGGATTGTATTATTATAAGTAGTGACAATGTAAAATATTCTATCATTTAATTCTGATTTATCATTGGAAGCATTGAGTATTCTTAAATGTTCGTTTAGAGTTCCATGTAGCCTTTCTATGTCGGCGTTTCCAGTTTTTATTGATGCCGTGGTTTTATGAAATGTTATGTTATTTTCTTTTAAAAACTGTTCCACTGCAGAATGCAATATGCATGTTTCACCATCAGATACTATTTTGTTTGGTTTCCCTAAGAACTGAATGCGTTGTTTAATTGCACTTAAAATTGCAATCCAGTTTCTATCCTCTAAAGGATGAACCGTGGCATATTTAGAGAATTTGTCAATGGTAGTGAAATACATCGTACCTCGTTCGGGAAACCATATATCTACATGAATAATATCATTTATGCATTTTGGTGTTTCTGTAACTTGCATGGGTATCTGCAGTGGTTGACGATCGTGTTTGGCTATATTGCAAATATCGCAGTTGTTTATGCATTTTTGGATCTCGATTTGCATGTTTGGATAATAGTATAATTTCTTTAATTCTAAAAACGTCTCATTTATGCCTCTGTGGTTTTTGCTTAAATGCTGATTTTTGATTATAGTAATGATTTCGTTTCTATCAGTTATATCTCTGAGTCGAATAGTTGATCGTAATACTTTTAAATTTGTGTTCATTGCAAAATATTTTACATACAAAGTCTGAAACTCAAGGAATAATGGTAAATCATTACAATAAATGCAGATCATTCCTTCGCTTATAAAAAAACGTTTCATAATGTTTAACAGATTACTCTTATTTTTTTCGATCTCAATATAATTTTGAACCTTTTTGTGGACTATCTTAAGTGTAATTTTTTCTTTTGTGCCATAAGACAAGTAGATTTGATTTTTGAAAATATTAATGGGTTTTTCGGTTATAAATATGTGTAAGGATTCATCCTCCATTGCGCTGTGAATGGTTGCAGCTGTTGATATAACATCATTGTTATCATTTTGTGCAATTGGGCTTGTAGTTCTATGATTTTCGTGAGTTAGGTCTTCTTCGCAAATCACTTCGTTGTTAAAAAATTCTACATAATTAACTTCTTCGTTAGAATTCGAAGAATCTTCAACAACGCCTGAATCATTTTTAAGACTGTTCTCGAAACCAACTTCTTCGTTTTTTTTCGAATCATCTTCAATCCGTTCAATGTATCTACTTAGTCCATCCGCAACGCAATTTTCTTTCCCTTTAAGGTACTCGATTGTAAAGTCATATTCGTTTAGTATTATCTTCCACCTCTGCAATTTCATGTTCGGTTCTTTTATACGGCTTAACCAAACTAAGGGCTTGTGGTCTGTTCTAACGATAAATTTTCTGCCATATAAGTATGTTCTAAAATACTTTACAGACCAAACAATTGCGAGCAACTCTTTCTCTATAGGAGAGTAATTAAGCTCATGCTTATTTAAAGTTCGAGAAGCGTAGCAGATTGGATGGTTGTTTTGGCTGAGAACAGCCCCTAGAGCATAATTTGAAGCATCGGTGGTAAGAATAAATGTCTTACTAAAATCGGGGCTTCTCAGGATGGGATCAGAAGTTAAAAGAGTTTTCAAAGTTCTAAATGCATTAATGTACTCTTTGTCACGAGGATTGATTTTTACTGATTTTTTTAAATATTTAATCATTGGGTAAGCTACCTTTGCATAATCCTTTACGAATTTACGGTAGTATCCAGTGATTCCTAAAAACTGTTTAATTCCTTTGATGGTGGTTGGTAAAGTCATTTCGGTTATGGCTTTAACCTTGTTCGGTTCTGGTTTTATACCGTTTCCCACAACAATGTGACCCAAATAAGAGGTTGATATTTCGGCGAATTTACATTTATTAATTTGTATTTTTAAGTTGTATTCTTTTAAGATTTGTAAAATTTTTTTAAGTGCTTGCAGGTGTTCTTCAAAACTTGTCGAAAATATAAGGATATCATCCAAATAAACTACGCAGATTACGTTTATGAATTTTTGAAGGATTTGATTCATTAATCTCTGGAAAGTTTTTGGGGCATTTTTAAGCCCGAAAGGCATCCGCAAAAATTCATAATGACCTGTTTTAGTTGAAAACGCGGTTTTTGGTCTATCCTGCGGTTCAACCTCGATTTGATGAAACCCTTTAACAAGATCTATGACAGAGAAATAATTGCACTTACCAAGCTTATCAAATAGTTCTTCTGAGCCGTTCATAGGAAAGCTATCATCGATTGTTTGCTCATTAAGCTTCCTATAGTCAATTACAATTCGCCACTGTTTTTTACCATCTTGATCGTCTTTTTTAGGTACGACCCAAATTGGCGAATTGTATGGGCTATTACTTGGTGCAATTATTTTCTGTTTAAGCATTTCTTCTATTTGTCTATCAACTTCTTCGGTATGAACTTCGGGGTATCTGTAAAGTTTACTGTAGATTGGAATTTCAGTTTTGGTTTTAATTTGGTGCCTAATTTCACTTGTGAAGGTTAGGTCATCCCCTTCTTTATAAAAAATAGATTTATAGGAACAAAGCAGGGATTTGAGTTTTGAAGCATCGTTATTACTTAAATGGTTCGAAAAAATTTTATCATTAATTTGAGACTCAAAAAACTCATTACAAAATACATTGAAGGACTCATCGTCATAACATTGACTAGCATAATTTTCTTCTTCCATATTAAAATAAATTGGTATTTTTGTAGAATCTGTTTTGAGTAACCGGTTTTTATAATCTATCACTGGATTAAGTTTCATTAGTATATTATTACCGATTAACCCATCGAAATGATCATGAAATTGATACTCAATGAAATTTACATAACTATTGGATTTATTGAATTCTTTAAAAAGAGGTATGCGATATTCAGTACTTGTTTCAACATTACGGTCGAGCACTTTAAGGGTATATTTTTTTGAGGGTATCTCCCACTTTGGATTGCATAAATTCTTATTGATAATACTGTACTCGGCACCGCAATCAATTACAAATCTGAGAGTTTTTACAGGGGTTTTACAGACTATATAGGGTAGGTGTTTTCTGGACCCATTGGAAAATTTTCATGGTTTTGAGAGACATCATTGTTACTCTGACTGCACCTGCACTCATTCAATGCAATATCCATTACCTCTTGGTTATTCGACTGTCGGGACCTATTCGTCTGTCGTGATTGACCACTATAAGAATTGTTGTTTGTCTGACGTGTTTGGCCACTGTTAGAGTAATTATTTGTTCGACTATTGGCATTGTTATTAGTTTGACGTAAATTACTATTATTAGCGTTATTTGTTTGACTAAATTGTCCGCTCTGAGTGTTATTGTTCTGCTGATGAGGTTGTGCAGAGTTATGATAAGAATTATTTTGGCCTTGACCTCTTGTATAATTATTATACCTCCTACTGTTTTGACCTCCTGAGATATTCGTATTACTATTATTATTTTGAAAAAAAGAGTTACTTGAATTATAATTGTTGAAATCATTTTGAAAAAAACGTGTGTTAGGTCCATTTCTATGATGATTAATTTCAACGACTATTTGAAAAGCTTTAGAAAGTGAATCAGGATTCCGACTAAGCACAATTGATTTTGTAGGTTCTGGTAAGTTATTTTTGAATGCATCAAGTGCAATTCGACTGTTTGACTCGATCATGAGATCAATACCATCTAAATTATTATCTAGTAGATAAACGCTATTAATTCGACTTAGATAACTATTTATTCTATTATAATAATCCTCTATCGTGGTTTGAACTCTTGTTGTTCGAATATTATCAATTAACTTATCAACAGATAATCTTTCTCCGAAATTATGTTTTAAAACATTCTTGATTTCTAACCAAGTATTTAATCTGCCATGTTTTTGAATTTGACACTTAGCCTTCCCTACGATTCTGTCTTTGATGTAGCCCGTCAGAATAATTTTAGCTGATTCTTCAAAAGATTCAATTGTAGAAATTAAAGTATCTACCCTGTCCAAAAAATCTACTAACAATTTTGGGTTACCATCGAACTCTGGTATCTTGGTTATCAAATCTAAAATAAGCTTAAATTTTTCAACTGGACTTAGCACCTCCATATTTATGTTTAAGATGAATAATTGATGATTAAAGATGAATGATTGTGGTACTCACACGTGAAATAGTACTTATTTTTTTTTTGTTGGTGATTGATGGTTGACTAGCTGGACATCACATGTAGTTCTTCACAGGTTTTGATGATTTATTATTTTTGTGATTACTGTCTTTTCAATGTTTTTTTCGATAATTTGTTTTTTTTTTCTTTTTTACTTTTTTTTTATATGAGCCTGGGAGCGTTCTTATTTTTTTTTTGTTAATAGGCGGTGGAGCCTTGCAATTTTTCTTTTTGTGCACTTTTATTATTTTAAGGTCGATTTTTTTTGTTCATGATTTGAGCAAAGGATAAAGAATTTTTTGGTACAGTTTGTCCCAATTAATTCAACATTTTTTTTTCATAAATCTATTGTTTTTTTTCGATTTAGCTTTATTCTTTTTTTTTTTCTTTTTTTTTTTACGATTTATACGTTTTCAACTCACACGTAATTTTGGATGTTTGCACTAGTTTATTAAGACGAACAATTTTTTTTTTTTTAATATTTAAATTTTCTTCTACACTCGCATTTTAAGCAAAACTTCCACACACCAAGTTTTTCCGACTGCGCCAGTAAAGGTTCGTGTTTTATTAAACACAATTAAACAACAATCTTTTAAGTTTAATGAACTTATTTTATTTTTTTTAACTTCTTTTTAATTTTAATTTTAATATAACAAAGGGTACATTTCAACAACATAAATTGGATGTCTTTACTAAGAGCGAGTTGGACAAGAAGTGAGTTTGGATAACAAGCTAACTAGCATAAGACGAGATGATCATGATAGAACAGCAACTCCCATCGGTTAATCGATAGGCGTCGGTTTGTTGCTAGGCTGATAAGAGCTTACATTAATTATTGGTTTTACTTTAGCTGCATCTTCACAGAAGATGAATTGAAGAAAAACCAAGTGATAAATAATAATAGTACAGTGTCGCACTAAAGTATTTGCCTTGCAAGTACAAAGTGTGGTGAAAAGCTATTTTGTAGTATGTTCGTCAGGCGAATCGTGGGAGAACATTTTCTTTATATAACAATATACAAAAAAAACATAAAAACATTGCACGCTCAAATCGAATCTGTCACAACTAATTGACGGCAAATTATCCACCTTATTATTTTTCGATTCCTCAAATTTACTTTGTAAACATGAATCTTATGGGGTTTTTCTGAGTATATCGTTGAAAAAAATGAAAAGTGTCGTTCATAAGCCGCCATTTTGAAAAATGCATTTTGTTTTACAGTCAGTGCCAGGGCATCGTGAAGAAAACACAAAACTGCAGACGAAAAGGTTAAGGCCTTTACTTTACATAATCTTTATTGAAAATAACTCTTATAAATATTTATAGCACACTATGGCTCACTACTAGTTCGGTTTATTCTTTGGCAATGGAATGATTTACGGGTATTCGGATGACTTTCGGTTCTGAATTCTCGGTTTGTTTCCTTGTATTGGTCTTATACTGGTTTTTATTGATCTGAATTTTGGATTTAAATCATGGTATTTGCTTCTGTTGATTTGGCGTTTAAAACTGCCTATCTTATCTTGACATCAGGTTTGAGACGCAATAAAATGGTTTTACTTTCTTAGCATCACTTCAAAGACAGCAAGCTAAAATGCTCTGATACATCAGCAGCTACTATGTCCCTTGATGGTATTTAAAACAAGGTCAGGCTATAACGCTCTAGTACATCAGCAGATGAATATTACTACGCTCTAAAAATAATAGACTAAAACACTGCTACAAACATTACAGTCACACCATTTTTTTTCAGTATCAAGGAAACCCATTTTCTAATTCCAATCAAAAAATTTGATCAGAATATTAATTTCTATTGACTGGCATATAACATAGTTGGCGTTTGCTTAAAAACTTCTTAAAAAGATTCGATAAGGCTCACTTCAGCGTGAATAGCATGATTTTGTTTTGCGTGCTTTGTTCTGTTAACTTTAAACTCATAAGTCCATATTGAAAATAAGGTAATAGAAAAAGCTGTTTTTAAATTTTTATTTTTTAAATTTTTATCTACTTTACTTAAATGGTGGTGTTGTTTTTACGTTTTTTTATGCGAATTTTCCTATAAAATTTTGGGCGCTTTGTCCAAAACTTTTATTCCAATTAATTTTGGGCGTTTCTTTTTTTGAACACTTTTGGTGAAATTACGTATGGCGTAAAGTCAGAGAGACTTGTGATCTAATTTTTTGTAAAAAACTTAACATTTTAGTGAATAAATTCAAAAAAAAAAAAAAACAACTTATCGAAACACCTGATTAAGTTCCAGATAAATCAGGATATTTTTTTTCAATATTGGCAATTATACATAAAGATCATTAAAAATCTGAGAAAGAAGGATGAATATAGTGAAATAGTAATGAAATCGTTGCAAAGGTCGTTGCGTGTACATCAATTTGCTATACAACCGTTGAACTTTAAACTTTAAACTATATTCAAGTAATATTTGATTCCAAAGCATCGAAAAAAAGTATTTTTGAATTTATTGGTTAGAGGCACTCAAAAAAAAGTTTTCGACTTTCTATCCATATTACCTTGGCAATCATCTTGAATTTAATAAAAATGAATTTATGTTAAACACAGTACAAACTCGATTTACGCAACCAATAGAAATTGGGGCAGTTACAATAACCGAGGTTGTTGCTCTTACTGGATAATATTATTTTCTGATACAAGTTATAGTTGAAATCAGAACTCGCCCGACATAAATTAGGACCCTGTGCAAGCTTCATCATTAGCGCCCCTCAATTAAGGTTATTCGTGTATTTCGCCATTTCCTTATTATCCAAGAGGTAGACTTTGCAATGCGATGCGTTTTTTTTTAACGATCAAATAAGATTTATTTTAAAAGCTAGGAAGTCAAATATTTTATCACAATAATAAAAGTAATTAAAGAAAATTAAATAATTGTAAATTAAAGTCAAAAACCATAGCACAAAAATATATGAATTGAAAAAAAAAATTGCTTTGGTTTTACCAATATATAGTAATATAAAAATAAATTATTAAATCATTTATTAGGTGGATTTTTCAATGCTTGCTAAAGGCGCCCATTGGATTCAGAGCCCTGCGCAACTGCACTTCTTGCACGTATAGCTTGCCCGGCCCTGGTTGAAATAGCTTATTTTCTTATAGATAACGACAATTTTATGAAAAACTTTAGTGAAACCAGAACAAACAATTATTTTTGAACATATTTTTATTAAATACGAAAACGAAATGTTCGAAATCTATATAAAAATTAATACGTGATACATACAGAATATTATAGAGTCAACCCGTGCTACAAATTTAGTGTTGCGAAAGTTGAGTTCCATTTACGCGGAAGTTGAGTTCGATTTACTCAGTGCTCGATTGCACTGTGCACTGTGTAAATCGAGTTCATACTGTAACTCATCTATTTTCAACTTTTGACGAAAAATGCACTCAATGAAAGTTGTTCAAAATTTATTTATCTACAACCTTGGTCATAATAATAAAATAGTTACTATATATAAAGTAAGTTCTGGATTCGTGCAAAAAAAAATCGAGATAACAATCAAACATGACATTACGATGATAGAGAACACCAAAAAAGTGGGTGGCACAATTCTGTCTGTCTGCTCGTCTACAGCCTAAACGGCCAAATCGATTTTCTTCAAACTTAGTACATAGTGGTTTTTGGTGATTATGCCCACAAGTATTTTATGATTTTTTGTTTTAACCTTAACTTACAGTAACTGCCATAGAATTTCAATTATTTTTTTTTAGTAGAGGCTTCCTTTGGATGGAAAACCATCTTCCAAAAATGGTTATTAATGGTACCTCCCCAAAGAACCATTTTTTCAATTTTCGATTTTCTTCAAAATGGTATATGTAATTGATTTTAAAAATTTTGCTAATGCAGAGGCTTCCAAAAACTATAAATATTTTTGTGTACTTAAATTTAAAAGAAATAAATTTTTTTTTTGAAAATCAAATATGTATGTAGTTATTTTGAAAATGATATGATCGATTATTTTTTTAAACTTGAATCTTAAGATTTTTTTAGTTATTTATAAAATATTTTTAGAAAAAATTTTACATAAATATATGAAAAAAAAAACAGTACCTTCTATACAAAAGTTACAAAACCGGATAGGAATTTTTTTTTTCAAAAACGACTTTCGATTTTGATTAAACTTTTTCATATATTTAAATTAATGCGATCTACTATGAAAAATTATACATATTTGCACTTAGCAACTATTAATAGTACCAGTCATACCAGGCTGAACAGATTTAGATAAATTTTCTTATATACAAATTTCAGATAAGATTAAAAAATATTGCATATCAAAATTTCAAAATTTAGAATTCTTTATTTAAAAATAGGTTGACAATTTTTTTCAAATTTTATTTTCATTTGTATATACATAAAAAGTTAAGTTTGCATACCGAAAGTTTTTCTTAAAAATATTTTAAGAATTTAAAGGTATTATTTTTTAATGAAATTGCTCCAACGATTTAAAATTTTTTTTCCATACAATCACATACAATCATATTAAATAAAGAATTAAGATAGCGTTCTTTTTTATCTCAAACTCTCATGGAAGTTTTATGCTTTTAAAAATGTTTCTCTCATAATTTCCATGTCTTAACATATTTTAAATTTAAACCCTTAGCGCCTTGAACATAAGAGTAAGGGCGTGCGACGCACTCTTGCATTTTATTTCGTTAAATATAATAATTAAAAAGAAAAACTTGCATGACTATTCTTTTTGGTCTCATACAAAATAGCGTTTGGGCACGGTATACATATATTTATGTATCATTTTGAAAACTCTTATAGTGAGATAATTTTTTTTTTTAAAAAATAGCATATAACACAAAATCATTTAAGACTATTTTTACTGCCCTATTTCATGCAATGCACGATTCTATCTTTTTAAATCTCAAATAAATATAATGCAATATTCAATTATTGAAATTAAATACTCAAAAAAATCACGGTTAAAGATGAGAATATTAAAATCCAAACATTTCGATGAGAATACATAATAATATCAAATGTCATCAATAGTTTTCTATTCCATACAACAAAAAAAAAAACAGATATTGCTAAATAAACCGCTAAATCTGTTTTCTGTTTCCATCACAGAGAAAAAAAAGTAATATTCTTTATTTTGTAAGTCCAAACCAAAAATCTGCCATTGACATTTATGTGCGAGCATTTTATACAAATAAATTATTCATTTTTTATTTTTATATCACCACAACTCGGCCAATACCAACCTACCTACTCCCTGATGCCTCTATACTCTACTCACACACTTCAACTTTGTCCTTTATAGTTGAATCGTCGAAAATCTCGACCCCAAATAAATTGCGGAAATCGTGTCAAGTAAAGAAGATGTTATATAGAGATCCCCAACATAAACCCCTTTTTCTCACACACACATCTCACACATACATATTATTAAGCGTTTGGAAATTTTCTTGATGTTTTGTGTTTGCCATCGAACTTCTCACATCCTTTGGCCTCGACAAACTGATTGTGTGTCTTATATGAGATAGAATCGAAGAAAAAAAAAAATAATAATAAAAACTTTCTCAGCTCCTCATTCAAGGATATATATTCCTCATTCCACACCCCCTCAAAGTGTATTTTATCGATTGTTGATGGCGAGATATGGGAGAGGGAAAAAAGTCATTCCGTTTTTAAGCCAAAGCTAACTTTAAATGAAAAAAAAAAAAAAGAACAAATTTATTTTCTAAACTTCTCTAAGATAGTTTTGGATAAAAAAAAAGGATATTTGCTTTGGTCCGCCTATAATTCTGATGTCAGGATATATCCCAGCAGGATGTGAGCTTCTTAAACGACTCTGTATATACTCAGGCCGTCAAAGCATTATTCGTATATTCGTTTGTGCACATTATTTCAGCGTGTTATCTGCACTCAAGTACCCTTTTTCATACGAGTAGCAAAACCTAAAACAAGATTTCTTAAAAAAAAAAAATACCTACATGCATTGCGCAAAGGTATTGCTACACATATTCAGTTTCTTTTTTTTTCAAAAAGTGCATGAAGAAAAAAGGCATATTGCTAAAAGATTACAAAGGTACGATTACATCTTGGTTAATGCACATAAGCTACAAAAAAAAAGAATATTGTTTTACGACTTTTCTTTCATAACTATCGTCTCAAAGGGTTTGAATGAATATTTCCATATGTTATTATTTCAGTATTAAACTTGAAACTTTTATGAATTCTCGAAGGTTTTATCTTGTCAAAAATTAATGAAAAAAATGAGTGATAAGGTCGCACGAACTTGCTCAAGATTTTTAAAATAGCCATAAGATTTTGAGTGCAGTTTTTGAAAGCATTTTTATAATATACGAGTATAATTCACATACACATTTAAATCTATCCAAAAATAAGTTTTTTTTTCATGTCCATAATTCATTAGCTAGAGCAGGGAAGACGAACCTTTTTAAAGACTCGTGCCATTATAAAAAATAAATATTTTGAAATGCCTTTTGCGTGCCAACATAAAGTCTTGAGCAAGTTTCCTAGTGACTACTAGAAAAATAAAAAGACTTAACATTGCACAGCATATTCGTTTCGTAATCAGACTTTATTTTGACATTTTTACTATGAGCCAAATGTCAAAATTGATTCATACTCCCTCTGCAGTACATTCTTCAGATTCAGTAATCAGTGTGATTATTTTTAATCATATTTTTGAAACTTGGCAGTTTTCAATCCATTTTAATAGTTTTTAAGAAATAAATCTCAGAAACCAAAAAAAAAACAATGAAAGCAGTATGACTTCTGTTGTTGCGCACTTGATACCAGTTAAAAAATTTAGAGCTCAAAAACAAGCATTTAATTTCTTGAAGAAATATGATTGTGTGCAAAAAAAGTTGAAAATCGTTGCAGCGGTTTTCTTAAAAATTATTTTTTTTTCTATATAAAATTTTAAAACAACCGATAATTCAATTTTTCACGTTTTTTTTAAAATAACGGTTCATACTGCTGCAATCTGCCTTGTTGCAGCTTCTTTATTTGTTTCAATCTTCAATTTAGTGTGATCTAAGGCTTTGTGTGGGGAGAGCTTGTGTGGGTATTAGGCATCAATTGGTCTAACAGGCCCACGCGCGTTTACGTGTAACAATTTTGGGCAGGTACAAGTTGTTATCTTTTTTTTTCACCGACACAGCAACGACAAAAGAAACGAAACCTGGCTGCGCGACCGAATTTGGAGTAGGTTTTGCTAGCAAAAAAAAAGATCACATTCAGCACGTTAAATGCTGTCACCTCCGACTGCTCAGTAAGGGTGGGTTCAGTACAGATATTATTTTATAAATTCGATTACCTGTATGAATTAAACTGTTGATTAATCTCTTCGCTCTTTTCCCAATATGAAAAGAAGAAAATGGGCGCCAGTGATTTTTTCTTGAAAAAGGAAATCACAAACCTTTGGAGCAGAACCGACGGCGAAAAGATTTTTGAAATAAGAAAATAGCGAAATTTTAGTTTCAAATGGATATATAAAATAAAATAAATAAATTTGGTGGCACAACAGCTCGTGAAGAACCAAGTCCTAGTGACTTACAACTCTCAACCATTCCTGTGTGCGTATTTTTGGCAGGAATGAAGGGGACCTACAATTTTTTGCCGAGTCCGAACGGCTAGATGAGAAGCACTTATTCATGACAAGTATACTCTTGGAGGATTTTTCAGTTCCTCGCAAGAGGCAGTACCTCGCAAAAAAAACAATTCTGTTTTTAGGTGGCAGTGGCTGGGAATCGAACCCAGACCTTTGGCATGACAGTCCTACGCACTAACCATCATGCCACGAGGTACTACTGTTTCAAATGGATATTATTTATTAATTTTGCTTGGGAAACCTTGCAAACGGAGGGCTAAAACCCATGATCTTTTGATCGAATATTACAACCGTGATATCGAATCAAGAGGAAACGTTATCCCTTTGTCCCGAAAGGACCAAAGTGGATTTTAGTAACGGGTCACGAGTCCTGCAATCTCAGGAAAATAGCAACGGAACAAAAATTAACTAAATTATAACTTAGCACAATTTTAGCCACCGAAATTGACGAGGTAAATTTGAATAAAATACAAAAATATCAAACAATTTAAAATTTGCCAATTTCCTCTCCGCTGCAGATTTTCTTCCCTCTATGTCTTCTCTAGTTTCCCCTCTAAAATACTCCTTCAACTTTCTCCAAAAACTCCAAATACTTTTTTTTCACTCTACTTTTCTACTTCAGCACTCAAAATTAATTCCTTCGATTTTAAGCACTTTCCTCCAATTATCTCTTAAACAATCTCTACTTTCTGCTCTTCAGTCACGAAGTGTCCTTTCAGATTTTTCAATGTCTGTTCGAACCCTCTTTGACTTGTTTCCCCCTGTGCTTTCAGCCAATCGGAGCCCGCAGACTTCTATCACGTCATTTGCAAGCAACTGCCAGCTATGTTGTTGACGAAATCTAGCGGTCCTGGTTACTCGCACATAAACCCTGGCTTATGCAAGTCATCGTTGAATTCGCCGATCGTTGGTGTCACTTCTAGGAGCGTGCGAACCCGATGGACGCATTCAGCCATCTCCCCCTATTTTCCAATTTTGTTAAGAGAAAACCAGATGAACGCACCAAAAATCGAACGACTCAATTTCGAAATTCTATAACCATTTCCCCCCCCCCCCCCCAATTTCTTTAAACAACCCAAAAGTAAAAGGAGAACTTCAGCGACAAAAAAAAGAGAAGACCAATTATTCGTATTCGTAGCTTAAAATGCGGAAAAGTAAATTGAAAATCATATTCTACTCGCGTTAAAAAAAACAACCTACTTCGGTGAGTTTTTGTTAGATTTAGGGGAGTTAGGGAGTAGTCGATAACGTTTCATCTTTTACAATAATAAAGTTAAAATTATGTCGGGCACTAAGCCATTCTCAAAAAGAGTAACATCTAGCAGACGGTGACTAAATGTCAACCGCGCTTCTTTGGGTAGTTTGGATATATTTCAACACAGACCGCCCGCCTGGTGTTTTGTAGAATAATGGCCTGCTCTTCCACTTAAAGAGTTAGTGGTATCGATTATCTTGTTTCTTCAAGCTACTGGGATAGGGTACTAATGACTGATGGCCCATTGTTTTTCTACTCTCTCCCAGTATATTGACGAGAACCACCTGTAGAAAACGAAGGGAAAGAACGACAGGAGCAAGGATATTGGAATATGCCAAGAACAGTTTTTGTCGCGGTAAATTTTACCGTGAAAAACCGTCTATGGAGCGCCATCTGGAGGCATGTTTTTGTTATTTTTTTTGTTTTTTCATTTCAATGCCTTCTACGTTGGAATGTTTTTTTTTTTGTTTTTAAAAGAGCAATATAGATTTTTACCAAGTTTTTCAAAACACGACAAAAAAATGCCATTTTTAAAAATCTTGCATACAAATTTTGAAATCGTCTAAGTCGTTAATGAGAAAATTGAAAATTAAAAAAAAAAACGTTATAAGGCAGGTACCAAGAATAACTATTTTCGGTAATTTTTTTGTATCAAAAAGTACACCATGCCTATATTACTTACAATACATAGATTTTTGTATCAAAATCGTTGGAGTCTTTTTGAGATAAATAAGCTTTTCATTTACGGCAAGTTGGGCAAGTGCCTACCGTAATTTTAGTGCTATACAAAATAACAATTTCCCCTCTGGAGAATCATAAAAAACCTTAAGTTCAAAATTTGAAGAAAATTGCTTCAATGGCTTAGGCTGAAGGTAGATATACGGAGAGACAGACGGAATTGTGCCACCTACTTTTTTCGCGTTCTCTATCATCGTAATGTCATGTTTGATTGTTAACTCGATTTTTTTCTTGCACGAGTCCAAAACTTGCCCTATAGTACCTTTATCGCAAGTAAAAACAACGTGAATACAAAATGTGCTTCCAACCACAGTTTCTCAGAACCAATGTTGATTCTGAGCAGTTTTGAAAAATTTTCCGAAAAAGATTACTGAAATATTAAAATAAAATAAGAAAAAAAAAAATAAAAATTTAAAATGTGTTATCAATTTCTAAAAATAATGACTCATGAGTCACAGCCGTAGGTAGACGAAAATAAATCAAAAACCGCCAGTCAAAAAAATTAAAAACAATGAATTTATAGTTTTTTTTTGAAAACAGATGTTTCAGGGAACAGAACATTTTTTAACTTCTTTTTTTTTTTATTTTAAGTCAATTTTTAGAAAACGCACCCCTTGCCTTAATGGGGAGACATACACCCCCTTCCACACATTTTTTATTTTCGACCGGACCTTGAACCTGTGCCCTCTAAATTATCTTTAAATTTCTAAGCCCCTTAAAAATAAGAATAAGTTCGTGCGACCGAGTCGTGCTCTTTACTAACAAGTGTATAAAAAGAAAATCAGCATTTTCGAGACCTCAAAAGATAAAATCAATAGTTAATGGTCATGAAACTGAGGCCGTGGGACTGAGTATTTTCAAAGTTTTTGCCACTAAAATATGTTAACGCAGTGTAAGAGAAAAATAAAAAAAAACTTATATAATTAGAGTTTTACTAAGCCTATTTAAAAATGCTTAAATAAATATAATGCCTGCTAACATAGAACTATTGTTTGTAAATACTCATCAGGGGACTGAGACACTGAACGCACATGACCTCTTGCACGCATTAATGCCTTCTTAACAAATAAAATAGCAAAAAAGATACGAAAATTATTGTATTGTATCGGATCTGAAATTTTGATAGTTTTCAAAGCTTAGGATATTTGTGACTCTTGCAATCTCCAGGGGACTGATTATAAATTCGAGGGACGAAATTCAATGATTTTTGTTTGTAATAAAATATAACGGTGCTTAGTTTTCATTTATATCATAAAAAGATATATTAACTAAGGTCAATAATTGAAACTTAATTTTGGTTTAAAACTTAAATAAGAGTACGTTGAGAATTTTTTCCCTTCGAAAACGGGCAGAAACACGTCAGGTCAGAGGACTAATAATTAGACCTATTGAAAAATTTTTTGAGTTATGAAAATATATCAGATTTTAATACTGGCCTTGTAGACTTTAACTAAATTTATAGTTGTAACAAAAAATCAGATGGAATACTTGAACATCTATTAAAATATCAACAGAGCCATTGAAAAACCCATCTTTTGGAGAATTACCCAGGACACTTTATTTATTCTCTCTGAAATCAAATAAAATCTACTATTTAATTTACTTATCAGGTTCCAAATCCATGGAGAGTCTCTGCCTGAGATATTGCGGTCTTCCATCGTTTGAGCCAGCTCCGTACAGTCATTGAGACCAAACGCTCTTGTATCTGCAACCGCCTGGTCCCTGTAGTGGAGGTTCGGTCTTCCTGGTCGTCTTGAATAGGGGGAAGATCTTCAAAGATTTCTTAGAGGGAGCATTCTTGTCCATTTGCTCGATGTGGCGGAGCTATTGAAGTGAACGTGTTTTGGCACTTTGGACAACATCCAAATTTATGAATAGCTCGTACAATTCACGATTGAATCTTTTCCTACATTTACCTCTTCCCATAAGTATAGTACCGAATATCCGTCGAAGAATTTTTCTCTTGAAAGTGTCCAGTATCAATTCTCTTTTTTTACTTATCGTCCAGCACTTGGCACCGTAGAGTAGGACCGGTATAATAAGCGTTTTCTATAGCATACACTTGGTCTTTCGAGAAAGAAGTTATGAACACAATATTGTTGGCCAAACAGAAGTAGTAGCTAGGATAATTCTTTATCGGATTTCACATCTTTGACTGAATTTTTTCCACGTCTGGAATAGATCGGATGAACTGTTACCCATTTGCATATATCGGGTTCCAATAAGAGCGCTACAAAAGTTTTTTTTAATAATACAAAAACCGTTTTGGATATCAATGGAATTCTTTATTCCTGTGAAAGTACGTTTGATGCCATTATGTATGACACTCGATTTCTTTTGCATGGCCACAACGGGCACGCTTGCACAAGTCCAGACGCTGAAACCAATTTTCGACGGTTTTCAAGCATAAATCGGCCGATACTGCTGCAATTTCACGTTCGATATTCGTACGAAGTTCATCAATCGTCACTGGCATGTTGGCAAAGACCACTGACTTGACGTAGTCCCACAGGAAATAGTCTAACGGCGTCGAATCGCACGACCGAGGTGGCTAAGCGACTGGACCATTTCGTGAGATAACACGTTCTCCAAACTTGGTTTCCAATAAATTGATTGTGACATTCGCTGTGTGGCTTGTGGCACCGTCTTGTTGGATTCACATGTCCCCCAAGTCCATATCATCCAATTGGGGCCAAAAATATTCGGTTTTCCTTGAACGGATAGCGATCCCCATTCACAGTAACGTGCCGGTCTTGATCATCACGGAAGAAGTACGGCCCAATGACGCCGCCTTCCCATAAACCCCACCAAACCGTAATTTTTTCGGGATGCAATGATGACTCATAGAGTACGTGTGGATTACTGCCTGACCAATGCCGCATATTTTGTTTATTGACGAAGCCATTCAGCCAGAAATGGGCCTCATCGCTGAAGATGATTTTTCGATGAAAATTCGAATCATTTTCAAGTTGTTGCTCAGCCCAATTCACGAATATACGACGTTTCTGGTGGTCAAGCGGCTTCAGTTCTTGTGTCAATTTAATCTTGTAAGGATGTAGGCCAAGATCTTTTCGCAAAACTCTCCACAACGACGTCACAGAGATGTCCAACGCTTGAGAACGACGCGACGTGTGAGAGACACATTTGGGCTTTCTGCAACTGAAGCCTCAGCGGCAGCAATTTTCTCAACACTACCGGCACTTCTATGTCTCACTGGCACGGGAACATTTTGTACTGTGCCTGTGGATTCAAATTTTTTCCACTAGACGCTCAATTGTTGATCTGCTAGGACGATTATGGCGACCATAAATTGGACGTAGCGCTCTTAACATTGAGGCCAGTCATGAAATGGCAAACCTTACTGAAGAGAAATTTCAAAAGAGTGGCAAGAAATATGGCGTCGTTTGCTGTCCCTGTCGCTCATCTTTTGTACCGTCCCTGTTGAAAAACCCTGTATTTTAGAACATGATGTGGCATTGCGGAGTCAGTTTTTTTTTGGGATCCCGAGTTCCTTCATTGCCAATGGCAGCTCTTGGCGACTTATGCTTAGTTTTAAGACGCTCATATTGTTCTTTGGATAGGATCTAAGGTAACATTTAGCAGGTATGTGCCTCTGCAGTTTTTGGAGGATATATGATCGCCTTTCTTGTAGATTGGGCATACGGAGCTATGTACATATTTTCCTCCTCCCACACTTGGTTGATTAGCTGGGGCATGAACCCTACCCGAATATCTCCTCCATACCTGAAAAGTTCCACAGTTAAGCCATTTGAGCCGGCGGATTGTTTGTTTTTAAGCTTGTAGATGGCTTTCTTAACCTCTTTAGTACTAGGCCCTGGAACTGATTCTTCATTCTTCATTGACTGGCTTCGAACTTCTTTGTTCTCCTGTCGCCTTCCTTATAAAAAACTCATCATGCAGTTGCTACAAATGCTGCCTCCATTTCCTTAAAGAAAGTTGTAAACCATAGCTTGTAATGCAAAAGATGCTGTAACTCACTTTTTTTTAATTTAAAACCAACATTTCAACCCTTTCCCTAAAAGCATCTGTATATTAAAAATTTTAAGCAATTTTAGATTTCAAATCAAATAGGTGGGTACTTTAATTCTTTAATACGACCCCAGTCGTGTATAGTTTATTATTTTTGAACTTCTATTTTTTTTTTTTTCAACTTAAAAAATAAATACTTTTCTATAAATATAACCACGAAGAAAAAAGGATAAGAACATCTTCATTCCGTCCGTTGACTTCTTCAACCCTCATCCTTAGATCTATTTTTACTTTGGAGCTTTTATTATATTGAAATGAGTGTGTGCTTGTTTTAGCTTGTAGCCGATTACACGCCACAACGACGAAGTAGCGCAATATGTACATATGAATGTAAAACAATATGTACTAGATGTATATAAATATGTATGTTCCACTTACTTAATAACATTGATCCTTAAGGAATTGAATGGCAAAAACAAAAGAGGCAAACAATTTTTTTTTTGTTTCAAAAAATAACGTAGAGTTTCTTTGTTTGACATAAATGTAAACCGACAAAGAAGTATAGTAGAACCAATAGCTATAATACCCGTGCTCTATATACTCTCTAAAGAAAGTAATTTCATCAATAAAAGCTCGTTAAGGACAAAGGATTATCCTTAGCCCATGTACATATATAGATTTTTACTGAAATAGTTATTTTCCATTCTATTGGGCTTAAGTAGATGAGTTTCGTTTAAAGGGACAAACTATGTATGTATAGAATAAACCCAGAGATACAAAGCTCTAAACAAAAATAGTCACATCATACATACAGTAATAAATATATTGAGATATATTATGGTAGGGAATAACTATATGTTGGTATTGGTCAAAGGCAATCTCATTGAGACAAACATGATAGTTATTAGGTCTTTATGGTAAAAGTGATAAAATTAGTTTTGTTAAGCTCAATGAATTGCAATTATTAACAAAAGGGTTAAGTATCCTACCTTTACCCTTATACATTCAAACAACCGATGATACACAAATAGTTTCACAGCAGTTTTATTTTAAGGCCTGATAAATAGGGTATAAGCTCATCGGAAAGTTTTGAAAAATGAAATTCAAAACACAATTTTAAAGATTCTATGGTTTTAACAAAATAAACAAAAAAGTTTAGATTTAAAATTATTTTCAGATTTAGGGCATTATATCAAATGAAGTTAAATATTTCAATACTCCAAAGTAATTGAACAGTACTTCAAAAAAATTAAAAACACAATTGAATCAGTCATTTCAAAAACAACATAAGTCACACTACAAACAAATAAAACCACACTAAGTTGAAGGACGAAACGAATGGCGAATGACACTACCATAAGTCACATTGCGATAAATTGCATCGTTATTTAAATATATGCAAAAAAGTATTTTGGTGGTCTAGTAGTAACAGATCAATTCACGGATATAGAGGGGTTAAATAAGCACGAACAGCTGAAATAGCTGGAAAATAATGTGACTTAAGTGGTTTTTGAAATGATCAATTCAATTCAATCCGCATCGTTTAGTTGAAAAGCTTTCATTATGCTGAATTATATTTCTCATTAAAACACGGCTTCTTTAAACTGTTTTATAGCCAGCACTTTATAACCTTAAGTTAAAGCTGATTAAACTTGTATTGAAAATGACTCATAAGATTTTGTTGGAATTCTTCCATTAAAATATTGCTGAAGCGAAGCTAAAATATTTCTCTCCAAGTAATTAAGACTCAGAAAAAAATTTATAGAAAAAAACGGACCCTTAAAATTGCACACAAACAGCAATAAAACAATTCCCAATTTTTCTTTAATATTTGCTTGGGGATACATTTATTTCTTAATGAAATAAGACATTCATTTTATTTAGGAAAACAAGCAGTGGCATTTTTACAGTTTGAATAATATGAGCCATACATGTTTTCAGGGTCACGCATGGTTATACGCCATCTTCGGCAACTCAATTGTGGGAATTTTACAAAAATTCGCTAACTATCTGAAAGACCACTGATCGTGATTAAAAATCCACTATCTTTACAAATTGGTCAACGATTGAATTTTTTTGATGAATTTTTCTTGTTTTTATTTTTGACGCCTCATTAATGGGATATTTCCAAGAATAGTATGAAATGTCCGAAAATATGTGTTGAGTGCATATCTTCATATAAAATTGAATCAAAAATTAAATCGATAAGAACTAATTTTAATGCCAGTTTAAAAAACAAAATTCTTGGAAATTATTTTTAGACCTAATCTGATCTAATGTGAATTTTTTTTTAACAATTTTGACAATGGAAATTGCCAATAACATTTTAGGTGAACCGAAAAACACAAAAAATTAAAAATAATCTTAAGTAAGTAATAGTTTTCATTAAAGTAATATTTTTTCTGGGTGCATTATTCACATCTGACGTCAGGCTAAGAACTCAGAGTTGGTAGCCGGAAAGACCGTCATCAGTGAATATGTTCAGTGCTGTATGTTCTAATTTAGAAAAAAAAAAAAAACATGCGTAGAATAAAGTTTGGTAATATGGCCCCACGGGAGATAATAAAATATTAAATATTAAAATATCTGTTACTTCAACGTAAGATCGCAATTGATGCAGTTAAAACTGAAATAGCGTCCTTGACTTTTAAACCACAACCAAAAATAAAAAAATGGTGCCGAAATTTTAGTCAATTTTTTTTTGTGGATAACCTAGCAAAGTGCAGCAATGCAAGTATTTGGCACCAAGTGTTCGCTCTAACGAAAAAAACCAAGAGTGACGCGTGTTTAATTTTTTGTATTTAACATTGTAATTAAGTTTAACAATGTTGCCAATTTCCAGGAACGTACTTTTTGTATGTCAAAATATGGTATTTCCCCCTTTTTTCGGTAGTTTTTAATGAGCAAAAATGCGGAAACGCCTCAAGACATCAAACGTGTGTTGAAAAAATAACGATTAATGTCTTAAAAAAAATTTGAGAAGCTGCACTTTTCGATAAGATTTGAGTGCTTGCCACTTTTTGGAATTTTTTTTTTTATTTTCCCGTGGGTAGGTGCAAAACATGCTATTCAGGCTCTATGACCGAAAAACGCGTGCTCATAGAAGTGTGAGATTCTTACTTCCCGATTGCAACTAAGTTGAAACTTATCTAGCAATTTATTTTTAACGAAGTTAAGTAACGTGTTGCAGGTTACTTTCCGGTGATAGTTCCTGCTTGATTCGCGATTTTAAAGCGGTTTTCTGTTCACCGCACCAAGTCGGAAGGTTTTGTTCTTCGCAGACGGCCGGCGTACTAAATTCGACTCGTCAAGAATGTCAATAATCGTTGAATTAGCGTGTTCTAATAGTCGATTTCTATGTTTTCGCGCGAAACTTTTTATTTCCTCCCGTACCGTAGGAATCCCGAGATCCATGTGAAGATCTTCGTTTCTTATATACCACGGAGCATTTACAAATGACCTAAGCAATTTATTTTCAAATGTTTGTAAGCTATTTAAGTTTGAATCGCAGGTACAACCCCAAAGTTGTATACCATAAGTCCAAACAGGTTTAAGAACCTGTCGGTATAAAATCAATTTATTTTTAATACTAAGCTTTGAATATTTACCGAGTAACCAGCTCATATCTCTTATTTTACTTTTTAGTTCTTCGCATTTCTTTTTCACGTGCGGCTTCTATTTTAATTTCGTCTAGAGTCATTCCCAGAAACTTTGCCTCATTTGCAAATGGAACACGAGCGGTATTATGAAAGACGGGTAATTTGTTTAGTTTTGTATACGTAAAGTCCACGTGGACTGATTTTTGTTCATTGAGCGCTATTCGCCATGTTTTCGTCCACTCATTAACATTATTAAGAGCATTTTGTAATTTAATTGTAGCTTCGCTAATCGTTTTGCCTACTGCTAGTATTGCAGTTTCATCAGCAAACGTGGCTGCAATAGTGTCATTTGTTTGAGGTATATCGCGTGTAAATAAAACTGGACCTAATACACTTCCTTGTGGTACCCCAGCCACTATTTCTTTGAAATCAGAATAGTCATTTCCGTGTCTCACACGAAAAAGTCTTTCATTTAGATATCCGTTTAGAATGTTGTAAAGTCCTTCAGGCAGAACTTGTCTTAATTTGAATTTGAGGCCTTCATGCCACATCTTGTCAAACGCCTGCGACACGTCCAAAAAGACAGTCGAACAGATTTTCTTTTCTTCAAGAGCTCTCTCAATTACGTCAGTAGTTCTATGCACTTGATCAATTGTCGAATGCTTGCTTCTAAATCCGAACTGATGTTCAGGTAATAATTGTTTCTCTTCTATTATCGGTTGCAGGCGCAGGAGTAGTATTCTTTCAAAAACTTTTGATATAATAGGAAAAAGCGAAATCGGCCTGTAAGACTTCTTTTCGTGAGATGGTTTACCAGGTTTCAAAACCATTATGACCTCCGCAACTTTCCATTGGCTCGGAACATATTCTAACCGTTTTTGGAAATATACTTTTTTATTTCAAAGGGTTGTCCTTGCACTTTTTTGCTAGTTCTTAATATTTTGAACAAGAAAAAGAAGCGTAAACGCCTCTTGATGCAATGGGTAAGAAATAAATAAATTTGGTGGCGCAACAGCTCGTGGGCAATCAGGGCCTAGAGACTTACAACCATTCCTGTGTGGGTGCTGTTGGCAGCAATAGTGGGGACCAACAATTTTTGCCGAGGCTAGATGAGAAGCACTTATTTATGATAAGTACGCCTACTTTTAACTCTTGGAGGATTTGTCAGTTTCTAGCAAGAGGCAATGTTTCAGAAAAACAATTTAGTTTTTATTTTTGCTGGTGGCAGCGGCCTGGTATCGAACCCAGACCTTGGGCATGACAGTCCGACGCACTTACCATCATACCAAGAGGAACTACAAAAAAATAATGGGTGACATCTTAAAATGTAAGTGATGAGTAGAAGCACATTAGATTAAAATGGGTGTGTTGCCATTTTTCGTGAGCACTTTTCTTATGTCAATGGGTAGGATCCCCAATTTCTTGATATTTTTTAATATTTTGAACATGAAAAAAATTGCAACTTTATTTTTCCAATATGCATTTAGTATCCTGAGGCAATTCCACAACTTTTTCATGTTCAAAATATTAAAAATGATCAAAAAAGTGGAGGTTCTACCCGTTGACTTAAAAAAAAGTATGTTCCCAAAAAGTGACAACACTGAACTTTTACTTGAAGAAGCGTCTACTAAAAACTTTTTCTTTAAAACATCAATTGTTATTTTGATCGCTCCAATTTTCCAAGTAATTTACAATTAACTATTTTTTTTTTTAATTTACCATTTTCATTAATATTAATTAATCTAGTCCCGCTTTCCTGGCTGGACTAGATTATACATATTATTATTTGATAAGATTTTCCAAAATTTAAAAAGAACAAAAAGATGCATTTTAAATACAGTAGACGCTCGATTAAGTGGGAGTGCCAAAATAGTGCGAACACACAATATTTTAGGTACAATAAAATGAATTTTGTATGAAAATGTCTCGCAAGTATTTAACATTGGTTGAAGACTCTCAGGAACTGTTTATACTTTTTCAAACCTGATTGAAAAGATTAACCCTTTAATAATTTTAAAAACATTCAAATCGAATAAAATGCGCATTTTGGATCAAATTCATCTGTAGATAGGCTTTTAAAACTCCCACTCGAAAAAGCGTATAATCTCAAAAGAGTGAACAGGCCAGGTTTTTTTTTGATTCATTATATCGAGCGTCTACTGTAGGTTTGCTTTTAGGATGGTTTTTAGCTTAGTTAAGTTTTAGGACATATTACATTTGATTAAGGGGGCTAAATTTTCAATTTGGAATTGAGACCATCTTTTATCATATAAGTATGGTCCCATTTTTTTAAAATATTGTTTAATTTTTTCATAACAAAATTTAAACACAAAATTAAAAAAAAATGTCTTGAAAATTATAAAAAAATACCCAAAAAATTTTGTGTAAGGCGACATGCGGCAACAACATAAAAAAGAATACATTTTTTAAATTTTTTGTGTGGGACCATTTTTTATTGAATCCAATTTCATGTGAGGTTGGTTGTCTTAGCAATTTTTATGTGTGAAAAAATATTGAAGACTAACATCTGTAGCTAAGAATTTCTTTGAGAATAAAAGAGATTACAATTGAATTTAAAGAAGAGTACTGGTACTTTAAGGAATTGTTGCCATATTTGTCAAGAAAAACTACCTCGTTTGGCTACGCAACCTCAAAATATTGCTACCGCTCTAGTTTTCAAAATAATTACTAATATGGGCCATAGGTATTTAATTTACAATTAAAAATGAACACAAAATAGAATATACACCTAGATACGTTCGTTTTTCTATTCTATAAGACGATTTCAATGAAAACCGAGCGGATGGCGGAGAACGGACGATGAATTTGTGTACGGTTCCCAAATGTATGCTAAGAAATTGTGCCCAACACTAAACAAATAATTTGTAAACCTTTGTTATCACTCAACAAATAGGCGTACTGCACAACAAAAAGGAAAGGATAACCAAATATTTAGTTTCGTTGATTTCATAGAATCATTTTTGTTTAAGGTGTTTTCCTTTCGAATCAGCAATGGTAGGCTTTTCAGCACATAAACCTAAACCCATACCTACATTAAATGCATTCAAAATACAAAACTTCCAGATAATTCGATATCCACATCGGTTTTTCTTTAGAACAAACTCTTTTAAATAAATTCAAAAAAGATTTTTGTTTCCCAAATCTATATATGACCTACTTTCCTAAGTTTCCATTGGTAGGTTTACAAAAATATCTTCTGAACCATCAATACGTAATTGCTGACTCTTGTTTACATTTGGTTGTATAACTTTTGCCACGACCATTCAGTAAATAAATATGTTTGTCCTTCTACAAGAGAAAGATTATAACACACCATACATATTTCTCAGAAGTAGGCATCACACACAAGGTGTCAGCTAATGGACGAACATCTCATACACATAACCTCTATTCATATTAAACACACTAAATTTCAAAGTTCTTCATTCTAATCCACCTGTTTCGCACATGAAAAACAACTTGAATTCAAAATACCTACCTAATCTCTGAAAAAGTTTTGTATATTTGCAAAATTTCATACACATAACTTCTTGTGCAGGCAAATAAAATCAACAACCAAAATCTCAACTCCAGATCCTTCTATATGCCGAATTCAAAGCAGCCAACCAACCAACCAATCAGTATGTGAAGAATTCTGAGAATCTATAAAATTTAACGAATTTTGGAAGAAGTCTACAAACAAGTTATTGGTTTGAAGTATTTCATTTTCAACTACTGCATCTAAACTGTGTGTACGAGAGTCGAGTATACACACATTAAATTACAGACATACAAAACGTTTCACATAAAGCGAAAGGAATTAAACCTCCTGGCTGGCAGAAATCTCTTCCGCTTATAAGCTTTGGATTTGGCAAAATATGCCCTGCTGTGTATGCTAGTGATGTGCTTGTGTTGTGCAAGCATTGCATACCATTTCTATTTCATCATGATGCACCTTTCGGACGTATACCTTATCAGTTCTAACTTATGAAATCTTGGATAAACTCAGTCAGCCCACACTCGTTTATAAATGTCGATTTCACTACTCAACTGCAATCCATGGACAAATATACCATCAAGCATGGGGAATCCGAAGACTGTAAAAGTTATTTAAGTCTATTCACTCTTTCTCGCAGTGTGGATCCGACTATCCGACATCGTCTAATTCCGTAAAGTCTTTCCATTTCCGCAGAATGAAGGGCAGCGGTACCGTGAGGAGTAGGTAAAGTGTAGCGGTAACTGTTAGAGAAACTTACATCGACCCAAATCAATGTATATCAGCAGATTCGAAAATATAGGACTAACACAAGCATTGAATAAAAGATATTACCTGGATCGGACTATGGTCTGAACTCCAACTCGAGAAAAGGAAGAAGGTGAATGAATATTCGTTTGCCGGCCCCACTGTTATATAATACAGAGGGAATTGGCTGTTATTGGAATGAGAAAAGTATCCAGGCCATGAACAGAACATTTAATATGAATCGATTGGTAATCCTTCGGCCAGGCAGGCGAATCGTTTTATACCTTGTTCTTCATGGTATGTTAAGTCCGTGAGCCCTGCGCCCCCATATCATCCACTAGAAACGAAAAATACCAAGTAAAAACATTCCATTAACCAAAACTTAATCAATTGGAACTCTTCGAGTTGTTTCGTTTAGTTTGCGCCATGGAACGTTTTTATTTTTATGCGCTTGTTAGGGAGTCAAGATGAAGAAGCAGGCAGGGTAAAGTTATATAACCCCAAAATGATTCGATTGAACCGTGATATTATTTGAATATGGAAGCTTAAAAAAAAAAAAACTTGAAAAAAAAAGCAATCGTATTTTCGATAATTGGTTGCATTTTGGTTCTTAATTGGTTATTTATTTAGGTTTCCGTTACTTAACTGGATCTAAAAAAAAGGGTTCTTATAAATACCTTTCAGCCCTTAGGTATTTCAATTTTTTTTTTAATTTTTAACCAATACTCGTAGATATCTTCTTTCTACCTATATTTTTTAATTTTGTTTTATTTTTATTACAAATTTTAACAAAATCAACACAAAACATAAACAAATCTACGAAAAGTAAATCGGATTTTTATACCCAAAGTTATGCGGATGAGTTTGATGAATGAATTTTCCAGAAAGGGACCCCATCACACAGTTGTTAAAATATAAGCAACTTTGTTTCTGAGTAAAAAGGCACTACAAAAGTTTTCAGTGATAGGACTTAAGACAAAGAAATTCTTGTTTTTACGACGCATAATGCGAAATAGCTAATTTTATTTCTTGACCATCGGTGGATTAATTGGCAAGCACTGCCATGACGAAACGAAAAATGATAACGGCTTCTGACTAATAGATTTTTCAAAAGTTCGAAAAACGGTGACAAGTAATTTTAGGTTTCCACGGCTTAGAATCCACAAAAAAACCTTGTGCTCCCTTATTGGAGGATATTCTAACCAAATCGACCATGTGCTAATCGATGCAATGGATACGTCTTACATCTTACATCTTATATCTTACATCTTACATCTTACATCTTACATCTTACATCTTACATCTTACATCTTACATCTTACATCTTACATCTTACATCTTACATCTTACATCTTACATCTTACATCTTACATCTTACATCTTACATCTTACATCTTACATCTTACATCTTACATCTTACATCTTACATCTTACATCTTACATCTTACATCTTACATCTTACATCTTACATCTTACATCTTACATCTTACATCTTACATCTTACATCTTACATCTTACATCTTACATCTTACATCTTACATCTTACATCTTACATCTTACATCTTACATCTTACATCTTACATCTTACATCTTACATCTTACATCTTACATCTTACATCTTACATCTTACATCTTACATCTTACATCTTACATCTTACATCTTACATCTTACATCTTACATCTTACATCTTACATCTTACATCTTACATCTTACATCTTACATCTTACATCTTACATCTTACATCTTACATCTTACATCTTACATCTTACATCTTACATCTTACATCTTACATCTTACATCTTTGAAAAGCGCACTTTTCGAGAGAAAACGTCGACTTTGACTATTTTCTTATCAGGACAAAGCTAAGAGCTCAGCTGTCTAAAGAAAATTTGAACCGCCCATAAAGAAGAAATTCTGAGTTTGTCGCCTTAGAATACCTAGAGTCACCAGAGATTACAGAGAGCAGCTGAACAAGAGACTCTCCGGTTTGCATTCACATACCACAAAAGCTAGCAATCAGTTTTCTCAGTATCGCGATAGCATCGAAGAGGCAACCTAAATAAAGGCTACCTCTACTAATTCCAAGAAATAGCCTGTGATATGATGAAGAATGCGTGCAGTTTCAAAAGGTGATAGAAAAAGCACATAAAAATATGCTGCAGCAACAAATAAAAGCTGACAAAGAGTAGTATTCAGTAAGGAAAATAGAGAGTTAGAAGACCATGCGTGCCTCGCCGAGATCAAAATAACACCCCGGAAGTTTTATAAAAAATCCAAGAAACTAACAACTGGTTAGATGGCTCAAACGCAGGCTTTTAGAAACAGATAAGGTAACCTAACTCACTAAAGCACAGGGAATAGCTGATATATTTTAGCGGAATTTCCTGCAGCTGTTGGATAGTGCCTTTACATCAAATAGGACGAGAAATGGGACAGGAAGAGAACCTATCTCCTGTCAATGAAGACCTGGTTCCATCACCCAGAAAAGGTAGACTTAGCTTCCTTACCTCTTCTTATACCTTTCACCCGCCTTTACCCTGGGGAGCAAAATGGATCCATTGAGATCCAAAATAGGTGGTTTGTTCTTCTCTTATCATCAACTTATTTCCCCTAACCTTACCTTGCTATAAGTTTTTCTTTTTAATTCAGAATAGAGCTCTAAAAAAAATGCGAGCATATCGAGCAAGTTCTGAGCATCCTCTGAACCAAGAGTGCTCTGAGTGCTTTGAAATTTCTTTGAAACACCTATGAAAAAATTAAAATCAAAATGCATATGTTCAGCATTTAACTCAGTCTGCTCAGATATTTTCTTCTGAGCTCATAGAGCGTGCTCTGGATAAAATGAAAATACTCTCAAAATAAAAAAAAAACACAAATTATAAGTTCTGAACACTTTGAGCTAAAAAAGAAACACAATTTTTTGTCTAACGATTCACATTCAAGCTCTATTCTGAACTTAAAAAGAAAAACCCGTATATAAAGAAGCTTAAAGGCTTACCAGCGGAACTCTTCAAGTACGGAGGGGATATGTTGAAAAGGAACATGCATCAATTTATTAACTGTAGGTCACTATTAACTCTCGATTAACTTTCAGGCAAATTTTAGAAAAGACCGACGAATTTCAAGTTGAAATTTTTCAACGTCTATTCCAAACATACGAGGAGATGCGCTAAAATATGATTTCTTCAACCTCGTTCTTGAGCAAATAGTGTGTAGGGTAGGCTTTAACACAGAAGGTACTGTTTTCAACAGAACTATCCAACTTCAAAGGTATTATCACTATAAATCGTAATAAAGGGTTTTTCAACAGGGACGCTACAAAAGTAGAGTGACAGGGACAGCAAACGTCACCATATATCTTGCCGCTCTTTTGACATTTCTCTTCAGTAAGGTTTGCCATTTCATGATGGAAAGATATACGAGCCAACAACGAGTCGAAATTATTAAAATTTACTACCAAAACTCGGAGTCACAGTTAAGAGTACTTCGTCCAATGTATGGTCGTCATAATCGTCCTAGCAGATCAACAATTGAGCGTCTTGTCGAAAAATTTGAATCCACAGGCACAGTACAAAATGTTCCCGTGCCAGTGAGACATAGAAGTGCCCGTAGTGTCGAGAATATTGCTGCCGCTGAGGCTTCAGTTGCAAAAAGCCCAAATGTGTCTCTCACACGTCATTCTCAAGCGTTGGGCATCTCTGTGACGTCGTTGTGGTGAATTTTGCGAAAAGATCTTGGCCTACATCCTTACAAGATTAAATTGACGCAAGAACTGAAGCCGCTTGACCACCAGAAGCTTCGTATGTTCGTGAATTGGGCTGAGGAACAACTTGAAAATGATTCGGATTTTCATCGAAAAATCATCAATAGACAAAATATGCGGTATTGGTCAGGCAGCAATGCACACGTACTCCATGAGTCATCATTGCATCCCGAAAAAATTACGGTTTGGTGTGGTTTATGGGCCGGTGGCGTCATTGGGCCGTACTTCTTCCGTGGTGATCAAGACCGGTACGTTACTGTGAATGGGGATCGCTACCGTCCAATGATAACCGAATATTTTTGGCCCCAATTGGATGATATGGACTTGGAGGACATGTGGTTCCAACAGGACGGTGGCACCACAAGCCACATATCGAATGTCACAATCAATTTATTGGAAACCAAGTTTGGAGAACGTTATCTTAAGAAATGATATTGATATCCATATCATTGATATCCAAAACCAAAACGTTTTTGTTTTATTTAAAAAAAAAACTTTTGTAGCGCTCTTATTGAAAAACCCGATAATTGCAACAATTGCAAAGTAGTTAAGAATTTAATCTTCCTCAGAGTTATCGTTTATCACACAAATGACACCTTTCTGGAGATCCAACGAAGAATTTTCCTAAAAAATTAGTGATAACTCGGTTTGGCCTAACAAATGGTTTCAAAAACTCCTCATCCTAAGAACGCAGTGAACCAGTAAAAGCTCTACAAAACTCTTAAACTGCCATCAGGCTGGCTTGCTTGATGTATTAAGTGATCAGAGAGAAGATGAGTGTTGATACTTGGAAAATCTTCAACGGCTATTTAAAGGGTGATTTTTTAGCTGGTTTGGTTTTGGCAACACTGGTTTTGACAGCTGACGTGTGTTTAGTACCTTGTGTCACTGTCAAACAGCTTCAATTTGGTTTGCAATTTAACCATGGATCGTCTTACAAATGAACAACGCTTGCAAATTATTGAATTTTACTATCAAAATTCGTGCTCGGTTCGAAATGTTCATCGCGCGCTGCTTCCATTTTATGGTCGGCATTCTCGACCTTCTGAGCAGTCTATTCGGAAGATTGTGACCAAATTTCGCACCAAATTTACTTTGTTGGACATTAAACCACCAACACGTTTACGTACTGTGCGTAGTGAAGAAAATATTGCGGCCGTATCAGCTAGTGTGACAGAAGACCGCGAAATGTCGATTCGGCGCCGTTCCCAGCAGTTAGGCCTTTGTTACAGCACTACGTGGAAAATTTTGCGGAAGGATTTGGGCGTAAAGCCTTTTAAGATACAGCTGGTGCAAGAACTAAAGCCAGCCGACCTACCACAACGCCCACAACGCCGAATTTTTGGTGAATGGGCTCTTGGAAAGCTGGCCGAGGATCCGCTTTTTTATCGAAAAATTGTGTTCAGCGATGAGGCTTATTTTTGGTTGAATGGGTACGTAAATAAGCATAATTGCCGCATTTGGAGTGAAGATCAGCCAGAAGCATTGCAACAGCTACCAATGCATCCGGAAAAAGCCACTGTTTGGTGCGGTTTATGGGCCGGCGGCATTATTTGGCCATATTTCTTCAAAGATGATGCGAATCGCAGCGTTACTGTCAATGGTGAACGCTACCGAGCGATGATAACAAACTTTTTTTTGCCCGAAATGGAAGTTCTTGACTTGCATGATATGTGGTTTCAACAAGACGGTGCCACATGCCACACAGCACGAGAAACAATTGCGCAATTGCGAGGCGAGTTTGGTGAACAGTTAATTTCACGTTTCGGGTCGGTCAATTGGCCGCCTAGATCGTGCGATTTGACACCATTAGATTATTTTTTGTGGGGGTATGTCAAGGTTAATGTCTATAGGGACAAACCCGCTTCGATTGACGCACTGGAAGCCAACATCCATGCATTCATTCGTGAGATACCGGCCGATATATGTGAAAGAGTATGCCAAAATTGGACTCAGCGGATGGGCTACCTGAGACGCAGCCGCGGTCAACATTTGCATAAAATTATCTTTAAACATTAAATTGCAAGGTTCAAACTATCGATTCAAATAAATATTTCATTCATTTTTTTCGAATTTTTTGTGTTTTTTTTTTAAAAGTTCTAAGCCTCTTAAAAAATCACCCGTTAGTTTTGCGTACGAGGAGATCGAATGGAGGTGAAGATACAACCACAAACTTTATGAGCTATTTTAATAACATGTGGATGTTGCACAGAAACTCAAAACTTGTCAACTATATTAAATGACAGTAATGGTTCAGCCAAGGAAGTCTTATTGGGATCCCAACACCCATCAAGTTGGAAAGAACGAAGAAAACCGAGCTTCCACCGTGAAAACCAAAACTATCTCGGACACCAGGAGGCTTGGTCTAGAAAAATGGAAACAGTCGTAGAGGGATCGTATAGAGGCTGTGGTCTTCTTGGATCGAGAGCCAGATAAGTAGGTTCAGTCTTCACCTTTGAGCTGGCAGCAATAAAAAGAAAAATTTCAGTTGACCCTGTTCAGTGAGTATTCAGCCCCAACACCAGTATCGTACGTCAACAAATTATAGGATCTGCTGAAAACTATACTATGAGATTGTGCGGCAGAATTTGTTTTCACCTACATTGCATTATATGGAAGTGAATGAGAAGTGGTTCCAACAAAACAGCACTACTTATCACATAGCTGATGGCACAAAGAACATTTTTAATAAAAACGATTTGAGAGTAGAGTATGATTCCTCACACCGCTAGACTTTTGTTTTTGATTTTTCTGAAGTCTCGATCTATACAAAGATTAGCCACAATCGCCCGATGTCCTCAAAGTAAATATAACAAACTTATCGGAGTAGACTAGCGGCTTCACATATTCCCACAGAAAAAAGTCAAGTGGCGTTAAATTCCACGATCTTGGAGGCAAATTTACGGGTCCGTAAAGTGAAACTATGCGGTTAGCAAAGGTTTCCTCCTATAAAACAATTGTGGCACGAGAAGTGTGATATGTTGCGACGTCTTGTTGAAACCACAGTTTCTGCACATATCACAGTTGTTCAATTAATGAACGAAAAAGTCATGGCTCTTGACTGGAACGTTCTGCCCAGCATCTTTTTAAAAAGAAGTACGGACCAATTATTCCACCAACCCATAAGGCACACCAGTCATCAAGTTTTGTAGATGAAACGGTCCTTCAAGACACACTTGAGGATTGTCATTACTCCAAATAAGGCAGTTTTGTTTATTGACGTATCCATTCCATAAAAAGTGCCCTTCATCGCAAAACAAAATTCGCCCAATACTTATTTCTAAAAAAACCATGATTTTCAAAAAAATAAGCATTGCTCAGTCTATTCTTGTTGAAATGCCAAACCAAACTAAAAACAAATCAATTGACAGCTGACAAAATGGCCTCCAGTTAAAATAGTGTTGCCAACTTAAAGTTCTATAGGTTTCTCTAAGAAAAAACACCATTTAGTATGCAATGTTTGGTATGGTTTTTGGAATGGTGGAGGTAGAACCATCCATCATGTTATTTTTATCCTTTTCTTTTGTGAGTTTTTACGAATTGAGTATAAGACACCTTGTGAAGTTCAACTATTTTTATCAAAAAATTCAATTTTGAAGGATAATCACATTGCATTTTTAAAAAGTGGTCAATTAGATGATTTTTTAAAAAGTGGTGGTTACGGGTCCTGGATGCAAAAAAGAGGGGATTTCGCCACCAAAGGGACCAAACGGCAATGTTGAATCAGGGTTATAAGAGAATACAATCTTTTGTGAATGCAATATCTTATGAGTTCAATTAAAAAAATTGCATTCATTGACTTTACTTTGAGACTGGGACTTCAATTCAATGCAATTTTTCAATCACCATTAATTTTAGATTGAAAATCAATTGAATGCAATCTTTTGGGAATTTTCTTTGTATTCTTTTTGATGCATTCTTTGCATTCATTGGCATATTCTATTAGTTCACATAAGATTTCTTCCTTTAACTAAGTTGTTTAATTCTGACCAGTAAATTTGTGCTCAAAGAAGCCCTTAGCAAGAAAGTTGTTGGAAAGTTTTGATTTTTATACTGATTTATGTTTTCGGGGGTTCTTGGGGAATCTGAGGTCTATAAATAATATTTTGAGAGAAAACATGAAAGAAAATGCAAAAATTAGTTTTTGGGAGTTTCTTACTTATGAATCGGAAACTAAAATAAAATATTCGTAAATTTCATCAGGGTACAATTTCAAGTATACACAATTTCCAAGAAATTTCTGTTTAGGATTTTTTTGCGACAACCTATTTGGACTCAAGAACTGATTGAAAATTGTCGTATTTTTACTGTTTCCAAAAATCCACCCGAAAACACTAATAAATTAGGTTGTAGACAAAATTAAAAAAAAAAAAAATGAAAATTGATGTAGCATGTTACGTTTTTGAGATATTCGAATACAAAAAAATGAGTTTTTAATGCAATATTGGAATTATATTATTTCTTGAAGAAATTTCTTTCAAATTCATTTTATGGTCATTCTAATGTATGAACATTTCTCTTCGAAACACTTTTAAAATCTTTTAATTACCTTCATTCAGTTTCTAGAAATCATTATTAAGTTGTTTGTCTTCGACCTTAAACTGCCTTATTCGAAAATATGCTCATAATCAAATCAATTTGTGCTTAAAAGGGCCCTTATTAGCGAGCAAATTGTGGGATTGTTTTGATTTTTTTTCCTCATTTATGTTTTCGAGAGTGCAGAAGCCGAATCTGATTCGAATTGAGCGAGTCAAAAACCATCAGCAAAATATGTTTTGGTTATTTTTTTTTTTCATATGTTTTTTTTTTTTTTTTTTAATCCGATGGAAATCTTCAAAAGACACTCGGTAAGAATCGGTACCAAGTAGTGTGGGACTCTTACCGCACTAAAACCACCCGGTGAATCAGGACCAATCTATGAAAGATCGATAAATGATTTTTCTTTCTTAATTTATCAGTCGCATTGTGGGAAGTTTAAGTTATAACACTTTCCCGTAGCTTTTAGACCATCAGCTCATGAGGCTTGGTTCTTCTTAATCTCCGAACATTGTCTCGTACATTTAAGACGGTCTCCATTTCGGAGTATGTATGACTTTGCAGTCGCTGATTGTGTGATACAGCGTGTTTTTTAACCATTTCTGTAACCATTTCAATTTGAAGGTCACGATGTTGATCGCTATTTCTTATATACCAAGGGGCATTTATTATTCCGCGAAGGACCTTGCTTTGGAATTTTTGGATGGGTTCAGCATTTGTTTTCTCTGTACACCCCCATAGTTGGATGCCATATGTCCAAACGGGTTTCAGTACTTGCTTATATAACATTAGCTTGTTCTGGATAGATAGGTCAGAGTTCTTTCCTAGTAACCAGTACATTTTTCTGTACTTCAAGTTTAGTTCGTCTTTTTTCTTTTTGATGTGCTCTTTCCATTTAAGCTTTGCATCCTAAGTCATTCCAAGGTATTTGGCAGTATTGGAGTAAGGTACTGTTGTACTGCTTATAAGAATTGGAACATTGTTTATTATTTTGTTTGTAAGGTTTATATGCGTCGATTTTGTTTCATTTAGTTTGATTCGCCATTTTTGCGTCCAATCACTAACTTTATCGACTGCATTTTGCAGTTTTTGTGTAGCCTTCGTAACGGATTTATCTGGCACCAATATTGCAGTATCATCAGCAAAGGTGGCCATGATAGCGTTGATGTCCACTGGAATATCCCTTGTATATAACAGATACAGGGCTGGTCCTAGGACACTTCCTTGTGGTACACCGGCTTCAATTTTCTTTAGTTCCGAGTAATTTTGGTCGTACCGTACTCTAAAGAGTCGGTTCGTAACGTAGGATTTCAGTATTTCGTAGTACTGCCTGGGAAGATCCCTTTGCAGTCCCAAGTGCCAAACCTAGTAAAAGGCTTGAGCAACATCTTAGAATATAGCCGAGCATACTTGTTTTTCTTCAAGTGCCTTTTCCACAACATCCGTAATCCGATGCACTTGGTCTATCGTGGAATGTTTATTTCTAAATCCAAACTGATGGCTCGGAATTAGTCTTCTTTCTTCTATTATTTTGCTTAGTCTTTTCAGAAGCAGTTTTTCGAAAACTTGTGCCATGATTGGTATAAGCGATATAGGTCTGTAAGATGTTACTTCTGTTGGTGGCTTACTTTGTTTAGGTATAACAATGACTTCTGCAATTTTCCAATGATGTGGCACATATCTTAGTTTAAGGCATACATTTATTATAAATTGGAGTTTTTTGAAGGCTATAGAAGGCATTTCTTTCAAAACCTGAGCAGTTATTAAATCGTACCCTGGTGATTTTTTGTTAGACAACTTATGTTGACACATACTTCTTACTTCTTTGAGCGTGACAAAATGAATTTCACATTCGTCGTTTCTATCAAAAAACTGTAAGGGATCTGTAGCTGTGCTTGCTGGAAATGGCTTAAAAACATTCGCGAGATGTTCAGCGAAGAGATCAGCCTTTTGTTTTGGGTTTCCGATCCATTTACCATCTTGAGTTTTTACTGGCGGGTTTTGTGCCTGTGGTCTTTTTTGGCGCTTAGCTGCTTTCCATAAGGAGTATTCTGTAGAAGCATCCGCCGTCAGACTATTCAGGAATCTACTAAGTAAACCACTTTTAAATTCACAGATTCTTTTCTTTAGTTCATTGTTAAGACGGTTAAAAACTGCCTTATCACCTGCAAATCTCGTAGCTTGCCATTTTCTTCGAGCTCTTCTTTTCTCCAAGATCAGCTCCTTTATTTCGACAGGATATTTTATTTTATTTTTCAAATGTTGTCCACAGTATAAGAGTGGATTTTCGAAAACAGTAAAAATTCGTCAAATTTCAACTAGCGCTTGAGTCCAAATGGGTTGTCGCAACTCGCAACCCTAGATAGAGATTTGTTGGAAATTGTGTAGGTACCTAGTTATATCTTTAGTTGTACCTTGACGAAATTTACTAATAATTTATAGTTTTCGATGCATAAGTGAAAAACTCCCAAAAAATGTATTTTTGTATAGTAAATATGTTTGCAACTATACATACCTTCCAGCAACGAAAAAAACGACTGCCCTCATAATATAATTAGTAGATAAAGCTTTAACCGAATAGCCGTTTTCATTTCCAAACCTACATATGCAGCTGACAAAAAATAAAACTTCTCCACCTACTAGCCAACCCTTTGTTTTCTTTTTTCTATTTGTTTTGCATCATGTCCATCGAATTTTTTGTTTTTCATTAAGACCTTTTTTGTTTTTTCCATTCCCCAAGGTAAACTTTAGTACGATCAAAAATGCTCTTATATAAACCTACTCCACATAAAAACAAACCATAACCAAAGTTAAATCCACTTCGATTATATAGACTCGGGTGCCATTGATAAATAAAATTACGAACCAATCATATCACAAGTGTCCACTTGAATTACGTATTCATTTTTCAGTCCAGATAAAATCCTAAATTGAATATGCCCTTTATAAGAAGGATAATGCTCCATTAATACTCTGCCGGGCTTATAGTCCTTTTACAAAAGGATATCATCATTTTTTACCATCAGTATAGTCGGGCTCTGTAAATAGTCCGTATTATATTTTTTTGCTATTTTAGCAATATCCTTTTTATTTTATTTTTAGTTTATACCTACTATCCATATCCATATCGATATCTAAACAAAACTATATATAACTATGTACCTACATAGTGGCTTGGCTATACCTTTGGCAAGACGTCGGACTTTTATGGAGAATATCTATAAAAGAAGTAGGTAGTCACTGGCTACTATATACTACGAGTATGATGACCGTAATAACAATTGGTTAATATACCTATACATTCATGGCTGAATAGAATAGTGCTTTGGTTAGAGGAGTAGTGTCATGGTCGAATTTGTAGGACACAAAATACCGTCGTTATGTATAGAACTGTGGCAGTGCCAGCGACTTGTTTTTTTTTATTACTAGCGAATAAATTTTTAATTTAAAAAAAACATGACCTATTTATTGACTATAAAAGGCTTACTTTCAAAGTCAGCAATAACAATTAAGTTGTTAGTATTGAAATCATCATAACTTTGTTCATATTAGTTCTACACATATATATGGCAACTTTTGCATGAATGTCAAGTAAGAACATGGAAAAGACACTAAAGAGATAATTCGCTGGTTAATTAGTCCTTAATATGGTTTGGTTATATAAAATTTATGACTCTGAACTTTACAGACAATTAAAGTATCACACCTTGGACTGTAACCAACGTCGTTAAAATGACTCGATTTTGAAAAATAAAACGGCAATCGAGTTATTATGACAAAATCTCGATGCTTCATTTTTATTCACTGTAAGAAAAAAAGTTATGGAGAAAGAAGTAATAGTCGTCGATTAAAAATACATACTTTAAAAATGTTGGATCTGAAAATATTTTTAAGAACAGATATTCTTTTTGACTGAAGTTTTTTTTTGGGGACTTAACAATTTTTTAAAGGCTTGTTCCACAATGTCGAAGTTAAGTTCCGATTAGGAATTCAACAGAAAATTCTGACGTGGGTTAATAAATTCACAAGAAAACAACTCACACAAATATTTTATGGATTTCACTAAGGCCACTTTCTCACTTAAGAGAACCAAGTCTGAAAATTTCATTCAAATCGTTGGTATCAGATTCAAATGGGCGTGGCAGTGGGCAGTCTTAATTAAAATTACTGCCTAAAACTTCTCCCTGCTAAAGAGAAAAGCGCTGATAATGTTAGTTTAGTCATTTGAATCTTTTCCGAGAAACCAGTTACAAAAATTGTTTGTTTGTAATAAATTAATAATAACAAAAAAACACATTTTCTGCCGATAACAAACGATACTACCGAGACTATCGGTAAATTTCGATCCAAGAAATACGGTATCATTTGGTATCGTCTCGGTATCGTTCGGAGCTGGTATCATCTCGGTTCACTTTCCGATACCGATACCAAACGATACCGAGACTTTTCTGGTATCGTGGCCAGCCCTAATTGTGAGGTTTGATATTTTAAATTTTGATTTAAAAAATTCATATATGTACATATATGATTTCAAAAACCTTGAAGTTGAAAATTACCTTGAAGGCTTGACAGCGGGGAAAGAATCAAACTACTCACTTTGATAAGCTATAAAAACAACGAAAAAACCAAAGCTTCTAGTGCCCCCGATTAAGAAAAACCAAAATGAATGGGCTAAAAGTGACAAAGAAAAAGCGACGGTATTCGCCGATTACTTAGAGGAAACATTTAAGCCGTTCGATGGGCAAGAACACAACGAAAATATTAATATGAATTTTACCTCAAATGAAAGCTACATAACGAGAAATGCTACACTTGCCGAATTAAAAAGAGAAATAAAGAAGCTAAAGTCCAACAAAGCTCCAGGATATGACTTAATAACGGCAGAGATTTTAAAAATACTCCCTCGTAAAGGGTTTATTAACCTCCTTTACATAATAAATGCCGCTCTAAGGATACAATATGTTCCAAGCCAATGGGAAGTTGCGGAAGTCATAATGGTTTTGAAACCTGGCAAACCATCTCACGAAAAGAAGTCTTACAGGCCGATTTCGCTTCTTCCTATTATATCAAAAGTTTTTGAAAGAATACTACTCCTGCGCCTGCAACCGATAATAGAAGAGAAACAATTAATACCTGAACATCAGTTCGGATTTAGAAGCAAGCATTCGACAATTGATCAAGTTCATAGAATTACTGACGTAATTGAGAGAGCTCTTGAAGAAAAGAAAATCTGTTCGACTGTCTTTTTGGACGTGTCGCAGGCGTTTGACAAGGTGTGGCACGAAGGCCTCAAATTCAAATTAAGACAAGTTTTGCCTGAAGGACCTTACAACATTCTTAATGAATATTTAAATGAAAGACTTTTTCGTGTAAGACACGGAAATGACTATTCTGATTTCAAAGAAATAGTGGCTGGGGTACCACAAGGAAGTGTATTAGGTCCAGTTTTATTTACACGCGATATACCTCAAACAAATGACACTATTGTAGCCACGTTTGCTGATGATACTGCAATACTAGCAGTAGGCAAAACGATTAGCGAAGCTACAATTAAATTACAAAATGCTCTTAATAATGTTAATGAGTGGACGAAAACATGGCGAATAGCGCTCAATGAACAAAAGTCACTCCACGTGGACTTTACGTATAAAAAAATAAATAGATTACCCGTCTTTCTTAATACCGCTCGTGTTCCATTTTCAAATGAGGCAAAGTATCTGGGAATGACTCTGGACGCGAAATTAAAATGGAAGCCGCACGTGAAAAAGAAATGCGAAGAACTAAAAAGTAAATTAAGAGATATGAACTGGTTACTCGGTAAATATTCAAATCTTAGTATTGAAAATAAATTGATTTTATACCGACAGGTTCTTAAACCTGTTTGGACTTATGGTATACAACTTTGGGGTTGTACCTGCGATACAAACTTAAATAACTTACAAACGTTTGAAAATAAATTGCTTAGGTCATTTGTAAATGCTCCGTGGTATATAAGAAACGAAGATCTTCATAGGGATCTGGGGATTCCTACGGTCCGGGACGAAACTAAAAGTTTCGCGCGAAAACATAGAAATCGACTATTAGAAAATGCTAATTCAACGATTATTGATATTCTTGACGAGTCGAGTTTAGTACGCCGTCTGCGAAGAACAAAACCTTCCGACTTGGTGCGGTGAACAGAAAACCGCTTTAAAATCGCGGATTAAGCAGGAACTTTCACCGGAAAGTAACCTGCAACACGTTACTTACTCTGCTCTGGCTTCTTGTAGTTAATCAGATTTTAGTTAAGTTAAGTCCGAGTGGTGTCAAGGTGATTGCTTATGCCGATGACATCGTGTTAATGGCCTCGGGTAAATTTGTCTCTACGCTGGGCGAACTCTTACAAACAGCCCTTGACAAGCTCAGTAACTGGGCCAGCAGCTGCGGACTTAACGTTAACCCACTTATGACAGAAATGGTGTTGTTTACAAGAAAACGTAACGTTCCCAACTTAAACCCGCCAACTATTAACGGAATTCCGCTACAGATTTCGGGAACTGCCAAATATCTTGGCATTGTGCTTGACCGTAAACTAAACTGGAAAGAAAATATTAAAGAAAGAGAGAAAAAAGCCTCAATTGCATTCTACACTTGCAGTAGAATCTTTGGTAAAAGATGGGGTCCCAGCCCCAGAACCATTCATTGGATGTACTCAGCCATAATTAGGCCTATTCTTACGTACGGATGCTTGGTCTGGTGGCCAGCCTTAGACAAGGATACCAATCTTAAAATCACGACAAAAATTCAGATGCTAGCGTGTGTCGGCACAACAAGTGCTATTAGAACCACACCAACGGCTGCCCTTGAAACTTTTCTTTCACTAGCCTCACTCGATTTGTTTACAAAAGAGTTAGCGACCAAAAGTGCTTTAAGACTTCAACAGTGTAATAACTGGAAAAGGGGCCACTACGGTCATAAAACTATTATGAATTTCACAGACATAGACCTTCAAACAGACTATATCACACCGCGCATTGATTTCAACCCGGTGGCCATAACAGATATTCCGACAAGGGAATCATTAAATGAAAACCGGGTCATTAACGAGAATCATGTTTCGGTGTTTACAGACGGTTCCAAGACATGTGAGGGGGTAGGATCAGGAATCTTCTCAGTTAACCCACCTATTAGCAGATCAATAAAGCTTCCAAATCACTGTAGTGTATTCCAAGCGTAAATACTTGGAGTTTGTGAAGCCGCAAAACATCTTGCCTCACGTGAAATAGTTGGTAGTAATATCGACATCTTCATAGACAGTCAGGCGGCAATAAAAGCCATTTCCTTAATCACTATAAAGTCTAAGCTGGCAGATAGTTGCCGAAATATACTGAGGATTCTCAGCGCAACGAACACAGCTACCCTTAAATGGGTCCCAGGACACCGTGATATATACGGGAATGAAATGGCAGATAAACTGGCCAAAAACGGGTCATCCCTTGATCCGAGCCAAACCGATCACTCGGTACTTATGCCACTGGAGCAAGAGAAAAGTAGAATTCACCAAAGTTTCCTCGAGGATGCGGATGTCAGATGGTCAACCATCGACACTTGCAGAGTTTCAAGAAATCTATGGCCGAACATTTCAAGAAAAAAGACAGAATATTTACTCAAGATCAGTAGGCCTCAACTATCCACACCCTCATTTTTATCCTAACGGGTCACAACTCTATGGGTACCCACATGCACAGAATGGACATAAGCTCGTCGGACTTGTGTAGAGGGTGTCAAGATGAAGAGGTGGATGAGGATTCATATCACTTTTTTTGTGAATGCCCCAGCCTAGCCAGAACCAGAAAGGCAGCCCTCGGAGAATACTTTTTCGACGAACTGGGCGACATCTCAAACTTGCCACCAAAGAACATCCTAAAATTCATCCAGAATTCAGGGTGGTTCAGGGAGGCGTAAAATACCAATACCAACACCAACACCTACACTCCACCCAATCCACCTTCTCCTTCTCCTCACACCTACCTTAACCAATTCCTTTGGGGAGCGCAATGGATCCATCCATCCATCATCACCCCTTCAAACCTAACCTAACCTAACACGTTACTTAACTTCGTTAAAAATAAATTGCTAGATAAGTTTCAACTTAGTTGCAATCGGGAAGTGGAGGTAGTTTTAGTGGTAGTAAGAATCTCACACTTCTATGAGCACGCGTTTTTCGGTCCTCATAGAGCCTTATGCAGGCTTTGCACCTACCCACGGGGAAAAAAAAAATATATAAGACATTTTAAATTTGAAAATGTCCGGCTGATATTTATGTGATTTTAAGCGCGAGATTTCAATCCAAAATTGGTAAGAGCAGGATATGGTAATTGCGAGATTATGAAAATAATGATTAGATTGCAAACTTGGGAACTAGTTAAACAATTTTTTTTTTTCAAAACCGCACCCAAAAGTGAGTGTGAAAAAAGTTTTTTATGAAAGAATTATTAAAAATCTTATGATCAACAACTTTTCTAAAGATCACACCCCTCCTTTGCGTTAATTTTCAACAATTTGATGATCTATTTTAAAAATCGGCCTTGTCAGTGCGTAGAAATTTTCATTGATAATACTTAATGATCATTTTTATCATGCCTGAAAATTTCGCATAAATCGGTCTACTGCTATAGAGTTTAGATTTAAGAGAAAACAAAAATAAAAATTGATATATTTTAATAAAACTTTGTCATTACGATGATAAAGAAATATAAAAAATTGGGATCCCACAATTCTGTTATTCAGTATTCTTTCACAATCTAAGCCACTTAAATGGTTTTTTTTCATAATTTTGAAGTATGTTCGGTAATGCCCTCGAGGGAGAGAATTCCAAAATTTACGTAATACCAACCATGCAACCGTTAGCTTTTTTATCTCAAAAACGGCTCTAACGATTTTGATTAAGAAAAATATGTGGCATACACCTACTGTAGGCATGGTAAAAAATTTGTTACTGGTTACTATTATTGATCAAAATGTTTTTGCAGAATCTCTCCTGAAAAAAATTTTTAAAAAATATTTAAAAAACTTCAAAAAAAATTAATGTTGAATTTTTAAAAAATCATTAGCCCTCTGTAGTTTAAACTCAACTTTTGGTTTAACTTTTAGTTCAGCAGAACAATTCAACTCAGTTCAAGGTTTAAACGAGACTGTGGAACTGGGGGTAAATGTTTGTATTGAAAACTAGCTGACCCGGCAGACAATTTTCTGTTTGAACAAATAATTCCAAAAGAACTGACTGAACAAATTATTTGAAGATTCATAAAGTTTCCAATTGAATCGACTAAGGCGTGAATTAGGGAAAAAGGGATTCATTTTTATGTGCAGTGTGTCTGTTTATTATAGTCATAAGCTTTTCTTAAATTTACCTAATGATTTTCAGCACAACTTTCTCAATTGTTTTTTCCTAAGAACCTTCTTAAAAGTATACGTAAGACTTAGATGGATGAAATCGGTAAAGTCGTTCTCAAGTTATGGCGGTTTTTGGACTCAAGCTCTAGTTGAAAATTGACGTACTTTTATTGTTTTCGAAAATTCACTCGAAAGCACTTTAACTACTTTATGTGAACATTTTTAACTTAATTTGATACATGAGCCAAAATAAACTTTTCTGAAAGTTTTTGGTGGGCTGAGTTCAAATCTGGCCAGAAAATTGACTTAGCATTTCAAGTTTTTGAATTTTGTAAGACTCCGTTCTTAAATAAAAGAATTGACATATCTACCATCTCTGGAAATCAAAAGGATGCAAAGTGTAACTTTTGAGTGTCTTTTGATCGGTTGGTTTTGGAACTCTTTTGTTTCGTTACTTCCAATGAAATTTTTTTTGGTAATCTTCCCCCATACCGCCATAATAAGTTAAGTGAACCCTTACAAAAACGTGATAGTCAGAATTGGAAGCATTTGGATACCTCTGAGACTCTAATTCTGAAACATTTTTTCAAAAATTACAGGAGGAATAGACAATGGTCCAACTAAGTGTGTCAGTTCTCCTACTTGCAGTAACTTCAACTCTTATAGGTATATCAAACCATTATAGAAAAATGTTCAGCTGTTGCTTCAAAGTTATGTCGTTCACTGAAATTCAAACAAAATAGCTGACCTTGGTAAACATAACTAAGACCATTCATTGAATGCTGAATTTAAACTTTGATTATTTATTTTGTTTATTCAGCAAAAAATGTGGAGACTTTATCTTATAAAAGTAACAAATATTGTTCAGCATCACAAACAACGCAGCAAGGTACCTCCTCGTTTCGTACCTATAAATATCGAAGTATCTAGTTTAGAAGTTGGTGTATCTACGATTATTTTTAAGATTTTTTCTTTTTTTTTTTGAAAAATTGATTTTATATAATATCTTCAAGGATCAACATAAAATCCATGACATTATTTCAAATAAACGAAAATGATATCCCTTCCGCTTCTGCAGTCCTTAAAAATATAAATTTGAATTCGCTGGAATTAAATTAAAGTTTTCATGACTTCTCACTTCATTAATTTTTGTTACTGTGTATGTGAGATTGTATAAGTTAAGTTGACTTCAGATTCAGACTGAAAGTATCTTTTGAATTTTTGTTTTTTTTTTTTTGTTCTAAATTTCATGTAATTTTATATTTATTTTTATTGTTTTGGAAGACAATGAACACGAACAGAAAAGAATACGCAAAATAGCCAAACAATTTAACCTTCAATTTTGTATTTTTGTTTTTTTTTTTTTGTATTAATGACATTTTTTGTATTTTCTTTCAATTGCAGCTTAGCGAGTTGGGAAGACCATTCACTGGGGGCTCCTGGTGTGGCAAGGCAACTGGGCCACAGCTATACTTTAGCGAAACATCAACTGTGACAGCATCCGTAAAGGTGAGAAATAAACTTTGGTTGAAATGCTTTTATCGGTTGTTGACCTGAAAAAAAAAAATAAAATAATTCCGTTGGAAAAATAAAACTCACCCCCTGAAAAAAAAATTCAATAATGTTCAAGGATCAAGGACATCGAATTATTATGCTGTATTCGTAGTCAATTCATAGCTGGTTTGAAACTAAAATGTTGTACCAAGCCCAATTTTTACAAACAGGGACTTTTAGATAATGTTTGTGTAAATGTCTTTTTGTTTATAATATTCCAAAAAGTAACATTATTTAACACGTGGAACAGTTAGTGTGATAACTTTGTGGAATTATGGCAAAAAAACTCTATTAGTCTAATCGGACTACAACAATCTTGTTGTGTTTATTTATGCTACGAAATAATTAATGAGCATCATATCCGATTATTTTAATTTAATAGGTCAACAATAATTCTTTTCAAGGTCACAAAAAAAAAAAAATCGGAACCTCATTTGGGTCATTACAAAATAAATATAAGTTATGCCATTTGAAAGGCCACCTCACATTCATAAAAAGTCAGCTATTTTCAGTAATTGGTCAGACATAAATATTTTTTTTTATGAATTTTAAATGAATGTTAAAAATAATCAAGGTCATAGTGATTTTTGACACTTCATTTATGAGAAATTTGCAAAAATTGTATACCATCTGAAGGATGAAGTAATTTGACAGCCATAGATTTCTTTTTATGAATTTTTAGTCATATGCTAAAAGTTGTACGTGACCTTAAACAAAAAAAAAACTGTGAAAAATTGTAATCTTCATAGCTATGTATAGCTGACCAATTATTGAAACTTGCTCACCTTTTATATAGATTTTAGGACTTTTCAGGTGGTAATAATTTTTTTTTTGCAAATTTCCTATAAATGAGTTACTAAAAATCGCGCGTGACCTTGAGAAACTTTAAGACTTGATTACAAGTTATCTAGGGCTGACTAATTTCTAGGACTAGTTGGCCTTTTCGGACCAATAAGATGGCATTTTATTTTTTCAAATTTCCCATATATGAGGAGCCAAAGGTCCAGAGCCCAAATACATACATACGTACATATATAAGTGAAATTCAATCCAAGTTCCACCTAACTGCCCTTAAACAACTTTTTCTCGGTGCAGTGAATAAATCATTGTGGGTATTTTAGATGTTTTATTTTAACCTATTGACATCGTAGCCATCTCTCTATAGAATCCTTCGATAAAATACGAATTGACAGTTGATGCCTTGACAGATGGAGGACAGGTGTGTTTCAAACCAAATTTCAACGATTCGCCGTAAGATTATTTTTTTCCGGAGCATAAGAGAAACTGAACTCAACTTTTTTTGATTTTCTTAGAGGTTTTAAATTTATCGACATCGTGGCCATGGTTTAATAGAATTATATAATTATTTTCCTGATAGATGAAAATTACCATTTCCCGGCTTTATGGAAATTATGAGAAACAAATAATTAAAAGCATGAAATATGGTATTTAAATTAGCTATAACACAACTTCTTTGAAAGTTTTTGATGAAAAAACTCAGCCCTGTTCTGATTTCTGATTCAAATCAAATTCGTATACGAAATTGATTTGCGTGTGCGAATAAAAAAATCTTGTTCTGAATTTCGTATGAATCCACTCCCGGGTAAGTTGATATTCAAACCAGTTTTTTTCGAGATCCGTAAAAAAATAATTCGAAACGTCAAATTTGTTAAAAAATTAAATTAACTAATTTGAAAAACAGCAGAAATATAATTGGTATCGTGGTTCGTGGCTTTTTAGTGGAAATTCTAACACTTCTCAAATTCAATTACATTTTTGGCTTCAAATGAATTTCGAAAGTCAAACTTATTTTTAATACGATCGAAAATCAGAGCACACTCATTCCGCAAGTATTGAAAACAAAAAGTTTTTCAAAACACCAAGAATTTGGAATCGAAAGTATTTAATGATCGATCGGAATTCAGAACAGGCGTGTAAATATTATAATATGAAAAAAAAAAATCAAAATCGTTGAACCGGTTTTTTTTAATATTTTCTTATAAATAAAATTCTAAGAAAATTTAGGGAAAATTTTTGCTATGCAAATTTTAAGAATTTACTTATGTGTCTATAAAAATTAAATTTAAAAAGTAATTGTCAACCAGTTTTTGAGATATCAAGTTTAAAAAAAAAAACTTTTTTAAAATTCAATTTTTTTTATTTTTGATTTTAATATTTTCTTCACATTTATAAAAAAATTGATCAAAATCTGCTTAGCCCATAGGGATAAAACTCGAAATAAATTTACTAGAGGTTATCGATTTGTAATTTTTATAATTTTTGGGGACGTATCACACTAATTTCAGCATACAGAAAAAGTTTTTATAAAAATCGTCAGAGCCATTTAAAAAAAAAAATATTTTCTTTGACGATTTTTTGACACTTGTATAGAAGTTACTAGTATTTCATAGAACTAAATTTTGTCTAAAAATAACTTAAATAGTGTTAATTTTACTTTAAATACCGAGTTTTATAAAAATCGATAATAGCAGTTTTCAAAATATTTAATTTTCAAAAAAAAAAATTTAAATATTTTTTTATAATATAAAGAACACCAGTTTTTGAAAAACGGTTTCCCATCTCAGGAAGCCTTTACTGAAAGAAATTTATTGATTTCTTATAATAAAAGTTGTGAAGCCGTTTTTGAGAAAAATGAGATTTTGTAGAATTGCTAAAAAAAATTGAATATAAGGTACCGTTATTTTAATTTTCTAAAACCACTGTGTGCCAAGTTTTAAGAAAATCGATCCAGCCGTTTAGGTTGCAGCTGGACAGATAGAATTAGACTCTTTTCGTCTTCCCTATCATCGTCTGATCAAAAACTCGAGTCCAAATTTTTTACGAATGCATAGCTATATATAAAAATTTTTCTCAAGCGTTTAAAATTTTAATTTTTAATGACCAAATGGCCAGTATTTTGCGTTCGGGATCCCCTGGACCCTTTTTAAGCATTCAATGTGATTGTCATTAAAAATTAATTTTTTTTTATAAAAAAAACGTTGAATTTCAGGGCCCGTTTTTTCGTCCTGAGACCCATATTTTTTTCAGCGAAAACACTGAAACGAGGTAAGCCTAAGAGAAAACAATTTTAAAATGATATGCGGTCCAGGTGAGGACTTAAAACTTACTTGAGATTTTCAAAACTGAATCTTATATTATTCACGTTTTTTTTACATTTCAAGTAGTGATATCAAACCAAAAATTTTCAAACCGATTTGAAGCCAAAATTTGCTTTACTTTTCATGCATTGTTTTTGATTTGAAGCACAATTGGTAACTCACTGTTCCGGTTTTATCTTGTTGGTCTTTCACCGTGGTCATCCAAATGTGGTTTTCAGTGTCACGGTCATTAAGCTCGTCTCGCTGTGATCCCGCCATTCTCATTTACACGTGATTCTGGGTAGTTCTCGCTATGGTCTCACTTTGGTCCCCCAATGAAATTTACACGTGGTTTTCAGCATTGACCATGTTTTGCCGTCATTTCGCTTTGGTCTCGCTATAGCCTCGCTAAAGTTTTTTTTTCAAAATTTAATTTTCAAAATGGATAAAATAAGCTTAGACCATAGGTTATTTTTGTTGGTAGGATAGTTCAATACAAAATGGCAGACCAAGACAAATTTTGAAATGTCCCGATGTCGTTCTTTTTGCCAAAGTCCATATGGGCATGCAAAAATGCAATGCTTGTATTTTTTTGCATGCCCATATGGCATATACACCTTTGACAAAATACATACTTTCAACTGACTGTCTTGGGAGAAATTTGACATTTCGAAAATTTGATTCTTGAATTAAACGATTTTACTTCTGGATTTAAAAATATTTTGGATCTTATTTAAGGGCATTTCAAATCAATTGGATATACGGAATGTTAAGAGTTAATAATATGATCATGGATTTAGTTATAGTTTGATTTAAAATTAACTTAAATCCAATTTAAATCCTGAGTGACTCTCATAGGCATTTGGCTTCTAAGAAAATTGCACCAATTAATCGAAAATGATGTCTAAATAGTTCGAAAATTAGTGCCATCGTAATATCGTCCGTCGATCCAAAGGTAAAACCCACTTAGTGCCGAAAACCCAATTTCATGAAAATGAGAACTAAATAAATTTGTGTAATCCAAAAATTATCATTTTGCCTGGTTTTTATAAAGATATTGAAAGTTATGCCCGGGAGCTTAATATAAAATTTTGCGGAAAGTTTCTTCTCAGTGTCAAAAGTATGTTTCAATCTGATTTCCTTCAAGAGATGTTGTTACTATTAGTTAGTAAGTGAGTCTTAATTTTGAACCGACGATGTGTGTGCAAATAAGCATGTTCGTGTATAATAGGAAACGTTGCCATCCTTACAAATAGAAAACAGTTGTTTTTGTATAAATTGAAATTTCAGTTTTAAGAGGTATAACTTAAATATTTAGAAAAAAAAAGATATTTTCAAAATTTTGAATTAAAAACAAATCGAAATTTTAATAAGCGATATTATTTAAAACTATTATGCCAGATTCACACTACTGTGCCGATACCGATACACTCTCGCTACGATCAAATATGTTTACATTAGAAACAATGAGAGGTTCGAAATCGTATCTGGTATCGATTATGCGAAAAAACTCATTATTTCTTGTGTTAGAATATTTTATCGTATCGAAACTTTATCGATATTAGAACCTTAATGTAAATCTGGCTTAAGCAGCACACTATGCCGCACACTGTCTTTTTTGCTTAAATAATTTTTTTTTAAATTTTTTTATAAGTTATGAATGTTTTTTTTATCACTACTTTATGAAAATACGAGAGAAGACTTTGTTATACGAGAAAAAACGGGACTAAGTTATACGAGACCGCACCGATACCGAGACGATACTGACATTTTTTTGATTTTGACGATAACGAGACGATACTTACAAAATAGTTTGGTTTTGTATCGTGGCCAGATACATCTCCAACATTTTGTTTGATATTTTGTATTCCTGTTTTCTTACTTTGGGTGTGGATGCGCGTGTTCCCCCTGTCTTTCATGTGCAGGAGTAAACTGCGTTTCTCTGATTGTCACTCACAAACTGGTACTCCATTTTTATTTTAATAAAAACAATAAGTCTGTTAAAGTGACAACGCAACTGCTGCTGCCACTGTCACACAGTACAGAATTATTTTGAAAATCACCTAATTTTTGGTTGGCATCTGCACGGTGCTGTAACAAAAAGTTAACGAACCGAACTAACTCCCCACTTTTTCATAAGTTGTTGCTCTGTCAGAAAATTGAAAAGTAACTAACTACCACTTTTTTAAGGTGGGCTTAGTTCGTAATAAACTAAGTCCCAACTCTGTCCCACCAGGAAATTTGGTGGCAGTAAGTTCATTTTGACTATTGGGAGTAAAGAGAGAACGTCCTGAGATTGACTTAAATTTTATTTAATAAGAAAATTTTGCTTCAAATTTAAAAAAAAACATTTGTTTGAAAATAAAATACTTTTTTAACTTATAAGAAAAATTTTTATTGAAATCGTTAAAATCGGTCTCATTTTTTTTTGCGTTGTTTAAAAACATTTTAGAGTAAAGGCCTCAAATCTCAAATACCTTATAATTGAATTTCATTCATTCACTCCACAAAAATTAAGAAATAAATTGTTTTATTGCTTATAGTATATAATAATTTTTCTATTTATTTTCTTAAAAACACTTCTATACTTGGTTGTTTTAAAACGTAAGCCTCTGTATCTGAACCATACAAAAAATGGTCACATTAGTACATTTACTAAATATTAAGTAAAATATTTTCTATATTTGCAATTTGTATGCCTACTCGTATAATTGTGTTTTATAATTGAAAGGGAAAATTTTCTATTTGAAAGAGTCGTCAAAGTGTTTTTCAAGTAATGCTAGCAAAACCAAACTAAGTACCATTTAACGGAGCCTGATGATCGAGGTGGCACTCGTGAAAAAGCTATAACTTCAGCCTATACATTTCATGATACCACCCACAACTTGTTATTGCTTATTCAAAATTATTCAATAATAAATTGATGGATTATTGGCAGCATGCACTGCACTTGTGTGGATTTCTATTTACACCCAAAAACCCCAACTTAAATGATAATTCTCTTCTTGTTTGTGTTTTTCTTCTCTGTACACTGGCCATGGTCTCTATTGATTTCAAGGTGCATGAATTTACTCATATAACACAACTAGAAATACTGTTCTTTGATTGATTGATATTGTAAAAAATGGAGTGATGTAAAATTGTTTTAAATTTCATAGGAGGCTGTTACGACTTCAGCCTACAGGAAAAAATCTAGATTGTAGGAGTCATTTTTAAGAAAAATTTAATTTTACTTAAGGGGTTTTAATATTTGGTTTTTGCATACAGAAAAATGGTTTTTGTGCTGTTTAGTATTGAAAAAAAAATTTTAAAAAACCGAAATTTCTTAGATCCAAAACTTATTTTTTAAAAATTTGGATTCCAATACATTTTAAAAATTTTGAAGTTTCAACAAAAATTTATCGAAATCAGTAACACGTAGGGTTGCCAACCGTACACTAAAATAGAGTATTGTACTCTATTTCAAGAAACGTACTCTATGATCTATGACTCTAATAGATCTTAAATTATTTTTTGTCCACTATTCTTCTTTCTTCCAAAATGTTGTTATAAAGTGTAAGTATTTTCAACTCCATTTCACGAAAATTATATTTCTACACAGCCATATATCATCCACTTACCTGGGTACATAATATTTCTCATTTGTATATGTATATTAAAAACCGGTTAATATTTTTTTTTTTACAACTCAAAATAAAAATGTTTGAACAAAATGACAACAAAACAAAGCAATTCACATGTCAAATACAACAACAACTTTGTCCATAATAGAGTTTAGCTATGCCCAGATAGTTAAGTGGATTTAACTACTGTCCCAATAAAAATGGCATTACCAAACCACCATTGTCGTTGTGATATCTATAATTTATGTTATTTATTTATAAAAATTTCAAATAATTGTTGGTATGAATAATAGTTCAATAAAAATTGTAGACTAAGGCAAATATTAAAATCTTTTCGCTAAGCCAAAGTCCATATGGATATGCATAAAAAAAAACGCAGCTAATCTGAGCTAATCCTAACCCTCAAGTGTTTCTGAACGCACCCAAAACTGTCAAACATGAAATGTCAATGGCCACGTTCCGATTTATTAATGTTTAGTGGTGAGAAAAGAAGGAATTGGCTTCAAAATGAAGCTCTGATTTGTATTAACGTAAAGTTACAATGTTTAGACTCATATAATTATTTATTTTAAAACAAGACAAAATTGTTATTTTCAGTATAAAAAAATACATGTTTTCAAATTGAAAAATTGATACTCTTTTTTATTGGGCCGTACTCTTTATTTATCCTCTCTAAAATCAAAAATATTCTATTTCTTTTTTAAAAAGTTGGCAACCCTAGTAACACGGTAATGATTCACAAAAAAAAAATAATAAAATGATTATAGATGGAAGGTAGGTACCCAACTATTTGTCGAAAACGGTTTTCAGCTACAAATGTATTCCTCACCCTTTACTTCTGAAGCTAAGACCCCATTTGTCATTTTGCGTCGTTGCAACTTTAAATATTGATCGCAACGCAGTATGATTTCTCACGACTTGTATCAAATGACAGAAATTAAATCGATTGATAAGTCATTAAAATTCAACTTAACCAAACGAAAAGGACGATGGAAAATAGGTTTCAGCAATATCGTGATCATTAAAAATTTCCAAAGGACCCAGATTTAAAATACACCTATAAGCTTTTCAACATGCGCTTATACAAAATAAGAAGCCGGCTCCTAGTTCACCTTCATGAACAGGTTGGCATTGAGTAGGTATATTTTATGCAATAACGAATCATGCATTTTTAATTGAAACACCACTGGACAACAATAAATAAAAAAGAGGTACAATTTATTATGAAAAAGTCCCCACAAAAATATCGAAGGTTCAATGGAATTTTCTACGCGCAGTTTGGGTGCACGTGATCAGACTCAGCTTAAACCAATCAGAACATACAGAATAGGTACGCTGGCAAACTCATCTCTGTCAAATAATGAACAATTCGCATAAAAAATGATGCTGGATGTCCTTCATTATATGAGAATGGCCTGGGATTTTGTATCCGGGTTTTTGCCCCTGCATCCCTATCAGAGTCATCATTCAGAATTAATCATCGCCTCCACTTTTTGGGTAAATAATAACCCAAAACTATCACCCCATTCATGACTGCGTAATGAAGCACCCAAGTGCCGAAGAGCATCATCAATATTATGGTTTCAATGGGGAGTCAAAGCCCCCCTTTCACATCCTATCCTAATGAATGAAGTATAGTGGTTCTTTTATATGTTATCTCCTTGTCTGCGTATATAGTCACAATCCTGGACTATACACACAATTCAAATATCCTTTTTCTTTAATTTGAACAGCAATTCGGTGCTCGGATGGGAATGAGAGTTCATGCTCGTCCGTTTCCGTTGTTGTTTTGAACAAACGTTTTATTGGCAAGGGGGGCATTAACAGCAATTTTATTTGTATTTTGGTCAATGTTATACAGGATCAGGCCCAGGATATGTCGTTCTCCATATACCAATGAATGACCAGTAGCAGCAGCAGCAGCAGGTGTGAGTAAGTGGGTGTGTAGTGTATGTTATGTGGTGGGTCAAAGCATGGTGTATTGTATTTTTTGTTGTTTTTTTTTTTTCTTTTGCCATGTTATGTTTGGTTTTTATTATGGTTTTTTTCGGGGGAATAACTGGTTCGTTACGTCATTGGCAAGGTATTTTGTGTAACCGCACAGAGGGCCTGCTCTGTTTGACCAAAATAAAGGACATACATAATATTACATACAACGAATATAGCATATTTTTACCATGATTGGTGTTGTTTTGAAGGGAAATTGGAAAATATTACAAAAACACGCCAGGCTCTGCAAAAACCTGTGGTTGGGTCACTGTTTCTGATTGGATTTTTACTAAAATAAAAAAAAAATGTATAAAAGGTAAATATTTCTGCTGAAATATTGGAAGTTTTTATTTTCATTTTTATTTTTCTTCTTGTTATTAGTTTTTATTTCTACCATTTGCAGTTAAAAAATAATTACCTTCACGAAATGTCAATTTTTTCACACTTTCAATTTGTGGGAACATATATCCTAGCTACCTCCTCCTGACAACAATGGTTCATTGTTTGCTAAAAGCAGTGATTTTATGTGCAGTAAAAGTGCTTGTTTTTATAAGGAAAATATTTTTTTTTTTTTACATTTAGGACTAGTGGAGAGGAAAGTTGGAAGAACTACTTGAGCTTCAGCATTTCTTACATTTTGTATTAATATTTCTGAAAATCAATAGAAAAAGTTGAAATTTCAAACTTGATTTCATAATTTACAAAAGAAATATGAAAATTGCGTTGATTTTGTTGTTTGCGTAAAACAAAACAAACCATTTTCGAATCAAAGTCGAATCCCTTGAAAAACAAAAAAAATTAGTATGTAAATCCTCCAATTTTCAAAAAATAAATCTCAACTATGGGGCTAAAGGCAATCATCAACATTTACACGTCAGTTAAAATCTACATAAACTCTAAGTTTCGAAGTAAATTCATGAAATCCCACTGACTCCATGATGGAGCACCAACGACGACGTGTTGATTGATAACGGATTTGTTTTTATAAACCCACATCGTTAGAGAATAGAGAGAGGCCCCTTGGCTTTCTTTCAAAAACATTTACCTATACAATAGATTCCACTATGCCTATACTACTCTCAGGTGTACCTACATAATACTCCCTTTATATTCTACTCTTCAAAAGCTTAATGTCAGTTGCATGCAGATGTATGTTCGCATACACACAATCATATCCAATCCAAAGTTTGTAAAATATTCTGTTGTAAACCAGAGTTAAGGAAATTTCAAAGAACACAAAAACGTTTCATGTTTGGCACGAACAATAGTCAGAACACGCATAAATGTATGTTAGCTCACCTGTGCGTTTTGTGTGTTGCGAACATCACAAAACACTCGCTGACGCTGCACCTACCTACCTTTTCAAAAAAGGACACCTTCGCTTTGAGTGCCATAATACCAAATGAAAATGCTACTGACGTGCACTTTCCATTCAAATGGAAGAGATCGAAATAAACACACTTCGATTTGCGTGGCCACTAGTTTACGTGCTATCTGAATTTCGAGATTCAGCATCAGCATGTACCTTGGTTTGTACATAATGTATTGTACACATACCTTTGTATACTCGCAAAATAATTGTCCTCTCATAGTTCGGGTCAGATTATCTTCAATCCAATCGCATATTATTTCAGAGTTGCCATATTCAAATTTTGGTTGGTATTTTGTTTTGAACTTTAATTTTATTTGTATTTTTGAATGGAAAATTAAAACAGTTACGTTCAAGAGTTTTTATATTTTTTTTTTTTTTTTTTAATATAAGCACGCACTAAAGGGGTTGTGACTACCCTTAAAATGATAGAACACAGTGCGAGCGTTAGGAAAATAGGGAAGGATTCAAGAGGAGATACCGATGCACATTGGTCTTGTAGTTCTGAATATCAAAATGGGAGGGAAATACAGAGTCAGGTAAAGCATTCCACATTCGAGTAGTGCGACTAAGAAAAGAATCTCTATACTTAACAGTACGTCCGAAATTGGGCTCAAGGGTAAACTGATGAGCATTCCTAGAAGTACGAGTATTACGGCGGAATTGTTTAAGGGGAGGAATGCAACTGGCTAATTCACTAGAACATTGCCGGTAAAAATAGCGATAAAATAATGATAGACACGAAACATTGCGGCGGTGTTCAAGAGATGCAATTTTTTCCGTTGTAGCTCTATCACCTATCATTTTTAAAGCTCTATTTTGAATTCTATCTAATAGACTTAATTGGGTCTTAGGAGCACCCGCCCAGATATGAGAATTATACTCAAGCTTTGGACGAATGAAGGCTTTATAAATTACAGCCAGATCAGAAGAGGAGAAAAACTTTTTGCATCTTCGAAGAAAACCTAAACATTTTGCAGCGTTTTTGGCGATGTCGAATATATGATCATTCCACAGAAGGTGGTCTGTGATGCACATACCTAGAACTGAAATATGATCGGTTTCTTCGATGCAATTGCCACTCATGGATAGTGGCAAAGGGGGTGGATTTCGCTTCAACGACAGAAGACAGCATTAAATTCTACACGATTTTTTATTCCCCATTCGACAATGCTGTTAAGATCAGAATTTAATGAGCTTATCATACGCTGCCGTTCAAATTCAACATCCGAAGAAAAAGGAAGTGAATCTGGAAACGAATATGAAAAGCTGAGGGTACTGTCGTCTGCAAAACAATTTAATGGATTGGAAGTTTCAGACAAAAGATCATTTATGAAAATGAGGAAGAGAGTCGGAGACAAAACAGAGCCCTGGGGCACACCAGCATTTATTTTATGAATGTCAGACTTGAACCCATCCAACACAACTTGTATTGAACGGCCCGAAAGGTAATTTCCAATTCAACGAAGAACAGATTCATCGATACCAAATGCACGCATTTTCGATAAGAGAGCTTGATGCCAAACTCTATCAAAGGCTTTTGAAATATCAAGTGCAATAATCTTACTTTCTCCAAAACGATGTAAAGATTTGTTCCACTGCTCGGTGAGATATACCATCAGATCACCAGTGGACCTATTGCTACGGAAGCCATATTGCCGGTCATTAAGAAGCTTTCGTTCTTCAAGATATTTCTTAAGCTGATGATTAATCAGCGTTTCCATGACCTTGGAAAGAAGGGACGTTAGTGCAATTGGACGATAGTTAGAGGGAGAAGAAGATACGCCTTTTTTAGGGACAGGCTGGACAAATGCTGTTTTCCATCCACTCGGAAAGAGACCAGTAGAGTAGGAAAGATGGAAAAGCTTACGCAGTGGTTTTGCCAGCGTTGAAGAACACCTCTTCAGAACAATAGGGGGGATACTATGCGGACCAGCGAATTTGTGTACATCAAGATCTTTTAGAACTCTTGCTACTGCACGAGTGCGAAAGAAGATTCGTCCCATAAAATCGTTGGAGCTCTCAAGTGCAGGAGGAGTCATGACACTCTCTGGTAGCGTCGAATTAACAGCAAACTGTGCTGCAAGCAAATTGGCTTTCTCTGTTGAGCTTACGTAGGGAGAGTCATTGAAGACGAGCGTTGGAACCGAAGACGAAGTTGTATTTCTAATATTTTTTACAAATGACCAAAAAATTTTACTACCTTTGGGACATTGTAGTATTTTTTGCCTTAACTTTTGATCATGCAAAAATTTTGTTCTTTGAATATGACCGTTACAGGTCTTTCTAGCTTGTTTAAACTTGATCCGGTTTTCCTCAGTAGGGTTGGCTTTATAACATCGGAAACTTACTTCTCTAACCCTGATAGCCTCTTTACAGCTCAAATCAAACGGGGGCGATAGATTTTATCCTATGAGGGATAAAATTTCTCATTCCGTAAAGAATCAAGTTTGTGATCATATCTGCACTGGAGTCTACGTCACTATCGAGGAAGCATAGTGACCAGTTAAAGTCCCTGAACAATCTGTTCAGACCGTCCCAGTTGGCTTTCTCGTATTGCCAAACGGTTCTTCTAGGGTTTTTTTCTTTAACTGAGGTTTGCTGGCACGAGAAATTGGCAGATATGACACAATGGTCTGATGTGCCTAGAGGCGATAATACACTAACCGTGTATCTATCAGGATTAGAGGTAAGAAACAAGTCTAGGGTGTTGGCGGTTTGACCTGCAACGTCAGGGATTCGAGTTGGCTCATCGACAAGCTGAGTAAGATGATTTAGCTCAGCAAAGATCTCAACGTACCTTCCTTCGGGTGTTGTCTGGCCAGAAAAACGAAGCCACGCAGAATTGTGTACATTGAAATCGCCCGCAATGACGATTTCAGTGTGAGGACAATGGGCAACCATTCTTTGAATGGAGTCGGACAGAGCATCAAACTCAAAAGAAATAGTACCTCCTGTTTGAATGGTTACAATGAATCTATTTCTGTTAATTTTGAATAAATTGACTTTCTGAACATGCCATATTGAAGTCCTTAGCCTCTTCTTAAATTTCTCAAGGATTGTCTTGAACCTATCTCGCTCCATTATAATGTTATTACATAGTTCTTTAAATGTACAAAATTTGAGCCCAACCTTGCATTTTTGGATGGTTTGGCATCTCTTGATGCGAAGGGGGCTCAGTGTTAGTATAAAAGAGAATTTGAAAGTCCCCCCATTTGGCCACCATCCTGAAGAAGGGTTGGTAAAAGTTTTTCACGATATCTTGAAAATCTTTTGTTTAGAAAAAAAAATTGTTTAATTTTTCTCAAATTTTGTTTGTTTTGTTCTAAGTAACATTTTTTTAAATTTTAAAAATAATTGTTAACAATCAAAGTTGAAACAATAAGTTTTTGGTTTTCAAGTTTTTATTTTCCATTTGTAGGATTTTTATTTGTCAGTGCAAAACCAAGAGCGATACGTTGCTGTATGATTTGAATTAGGAAGATTTTAATTTGCGAGATTTCGGTTGAAATTTGCGAAATTTTTCGGTGTGAGATGTAAATGCGAGATTATTAAAAGCGATATTTTATAATTGTGAGATTATGATTGTGAAAACTATGCGCGATTTCCTTATTCGAGATTTTGATGGTTGTACCTAACACTTTATGTCTTTTATCAGTGGACAAATCTTAATGAGTACTATTTTACCTGTAATTATTGCATATATACTTCATCCCAACTAACAATTCAGGTTCGTTTCGGCCTAACTTAATATAGGCTTTCTTATTTCTTAGAAACATCTGTGAAATTTCTGTAAATATAAAAAGGAGAACATTATCGAAGTTCCAAGGTAAACTCTTGACGGTTTTAAAGAAATCAAAACGAGCTTTATTCGAAATATTAATGAAGCTAAAGTTTTTACAGATAGCTTCAGAAAGGTTTCTTTAAACAAAAGAGCACAAGTTTAGTAGAGTAGAGGTTTTTAATAGACATTAACGCAACTAGACAATATAATTTACACAATTTATATTAATTGTTTTTAAAAAGCTTCCTTAAAATGACTTTTACAAGTTTGAACCTCTGTAATACTCGTATAATTGACATTTTCTTTTATGGTTCGTGTCTAAGATTTCACATTTCCAAGTGGTTCATGAATCTATAAAACTTCTTGGAAATCGTAACAAAAACCTTATGAAGACTGACTGACAGCAACTGCAATAATTAACTGTATAGAATCATCATAGGGTCACAGCTTAGTGTTCCTTTAAATTAATTTACTGAGGTCTATCCGAATATAAATGCTAGCTTCTTTTAATTTTCTATATCTAGCTTTCAAACAATTTTACCGAAGCAGTTATTGAAATAATGACTTCTATAAGGAATTTATTTTTGATGAAAGCCTAATAGAAGCCTTACACACATCCAGATTTGTAGCATATCAATATTTCAAAATTTGTCACAAAAATTTGTCATGGATTTCGGAAAAAATCATGGGCTAACCCCTTGCCTTTTTTCAAAAAAAAAATAATACTTTTTTTTTCAAAGTTAATGAAATAAATCGTGCCATACCTTACTGGAAAGCTCTATTCAAACCAAGTCGAGACATATAAGCCATTTTTTTTTTGAGGGTTATTTAGTAAAATATTAGGACCCAAAGTGACTTTCCCAGATCTTAACGATTTTCTGCCTCCAAACCTACCTTAATGTCTTTGGATGGCGATATTTCCAAACAAAAGCCTTCAAAATTATTGCGGCTTTCAGTACTGAGAAGAAAATTAGTTCAGCTTTCTAAAAACATCAGAATAAACTTTTTTTGAGGTCTATTCATTAAAATATTGGCATCCAAAGTGACTTTCCCAGTTTTTAACGATTTTCTGCCTCAATCCGTTAAATGCGAATATCTAAGAAACCGAGCTTTCCAAAATGTTCTGGTTTTCAGTTCTGAACAGGAAATTAATACACCTTTCCAAAATGTCTAAAAACGTTAAAATTTTGTCACACAAATTTTTCATGGATTTCGGAAAAAATCATGGGCTAACCCCTTGCCTTTTTTTCAATAAAAATAATACTTTTTTTCAAAGTTAATGAAATAAATCGTGCCATACCTTACTGGAAAGATCTGTTCAAATAAAATCGACGCATATAAGCCAATTCTTTTTCGAGGTCTATTTAGTAAAATATTAGGACCCAAAGTGACTTTCCCAGATTTTAACGATTTTCTGCCTCCAACTACCTACCTTAATGTCTTTGGAAGGCGATATTTCCAAAACAAAGCCTTCAAAATTATTGCGGCTTTCAGTGCTGAGAAAAAAATTAATTCACCTTTCTAAAAACATCAGAATAAACTTTTTTTGAGGTCTATTCATTAAAATATTGGCATCCAAAGTGACTTTCCCAGTTTTTAACGATTTTCTGTCTCAATCCGTTAAATGCGAATATCGAAGGAACCGAGCATTCCAAAATGTTCTGGTTTTCAGTTCTGAACAGGAAATTAATACACCTTTCCAAAATGTCTAAAAACGTTAAAATTTTGTCACACAAATTTTTCATGGATTTCGGAAAAAATCATGGTCTAACCCCTTGCCTTTTTTTTTTTTCGAGGTTTATTTAGTAAAATATTAGCACCCAAAGTGACTTTCCCAGATTTTAACGATTTTCTGCCTCCAACTACCTACTTTACTGTCTTTGGATGGCGATATTTCCAAAACAAAGCCTTCAAAATTATTGCGGCTTTCAGTTCTGAGAAGAAAATTAATTCACCTTTCTAAAAACATCAGAACCAATCTTAAATGCTAGCTTCTTTTAATCCAGAAATTCGCGTTATAAAAACTTTGAATAAATGAAACAAAACTTTTAGTCTGACAGTTTTTATATTTTATGGAATATTAAAAAAGAAAATGATTTTTGATTTACATGATCTTAAAGAAATCAGAGGTCATCGGTTTTCATTGACGTACAATTTGAAGACAGCCTTGCCAACACTTTCAAATTTAAGACGTTTTTTCTCATTAAGTTTTTTTTTTTTTGTTTCGTGAAGTTTCAGAATTTTTTTTAAAAACATTTTCAGCTCTTCATTATAGTGGGAAGGGCGCACTTTGTGGTAAACCATATTTAAAATCCACATTTCTCTGTTTAGCACCACTGTCATCTTTATTGGTGACCTTAAGTTTTTGTTCAAAACAAGCTTTAATCTTTGTCCTGTTATCAAAAATTGTAAATTCCAAGAAATTTGAAACAAAATTAAGAATTTCTGAGCATAAAAATGTATTTGAATGAGTCAAAATTAAAGTTTAAATGAAAAACCAAACAAATTCTGAACACGTGCATGCCTCTTCCAAAAAAACTTCTGAACTTAATCAAAAAAGGTACTCTTTACTTTTCAAAAAATAAAAAAAATCGGGTTATTCATGATTTAGAGCAAAGAGTTAAGAACGTATCTACTGAACAAAAAAATATAAATAAAAAGGATTTTTAAAATTAAGGAAAATATTTCTATTTAAAATTGCATTGAAGGCAATTTAAAAAAATCGAAATACGAGTACCTAAGAAAAATTCACGTTACAGAAGTTCGAATTACGGAGAGCAAAATTCATGAAAATAAAGTGGAAAAGTCAATGATCTAACAAAAAACAAATAATAGTAGGTACATATGTAGGTACCTCCCAAAAAACAATTTTTTTTTTTTCTTCAAAATAGTAGTTTTGATTTTTGTACCAAAATTTTCAATACAAAAAATTATTTTTTTTTTTTAAATCAAATATTTCGAAAACTACAAGAATAATTTTTACAAATTTCGGTATTTAAGGGGTTTTTTACACTTTCTAAGGTATAGTTGAAAAAATTCCCTTATGAAAAAATAAGAGTACCTTTCATAAAAATTTAAAAAAATGTTAAGGAAAATATTTTCTGTATGTTTAAATTAGTACGATAGGTACCTACCAAAAATTATAAAAACTTACAATGAGAAACTATTTATATTACCCCTCAAAGAACTTTTTTTTTAATTATGAATTATTTCATTATCGACTGAATAGATTTCAATTAGTCTTTTTTATGTTCAATTTTCCAATAATATTAAGAAATATTGCATATCCAAATTTTCCATAAAAAAGTTTTTGAATTTTAAAAAAAAGCTTAAAGTTTTTCTTAAAAATGTTCTAAAAATTTCATACACAAATTATTTTGTTTAAGAAAACCGCTTCTTAAGATTTAAATTTATATTTCATACATTTATGTATCGGGTTTTTCAATAAGAGCTCTACAAAAGTTTTTTTAAATAAAACAAAAACGGTTTTGAATATCAAAGAAATTCTTTATTCATTTAAAAGTACGTTTGATGCCATTGTGTATGGAAAACTAGATTTCTTTTGCATGGCCAACACGGGCACGCTTGCAGAAGTCCAGACGCTGAACCCAATTTTCAACGGTTTTCAAGCATACATCGGCCGAAGCTCATCAATCGTCGTTGGCTTGTTGGCATAGACCATAGACTTGACGTAGCTCCACAGGAAATAGTCTAACGGTGTCAAATCACACGACCGAGGCGGCCAAACGACTAGACCATTTCGTGAGATAACACGTTCTCCAAACTTGGTTTCCAATAAATTGATTGTGACATTCGCTGTGTGCCTTGTGGCGCCGTCCTGTTGGAACCACATGTCCTCCAAGTCCATATCATCCAATTGGGGCCAAAAATATTCGGTTATCATTGAACGGTAGCGATCCCCATTCACAGTAACGTGCCGGTCTTGATTATCACGGAAGAAGTACGGCCCAATGACGCCCCGTCAGCCCATAAACCACACCAAACCGTAATTTTTTCGGGATGCAATGATGACTCATGGAGTACGTGTGGATTGCTGCCTGACCAATACCGCATATTTTGTTTATTGACGAAGCCATTCAGCCAGAAATGAGCCTCATCGCTGAAGATGATTTTTCGATGAAAATCCGAATCATTTTCAAGTTGATGCTCAGCCCAATTCACGAACATACGACGCTTCTAGTGGTCAAGTGGCTTCAGTTCTTGCGTGAATTTAATGTTGTAAAGATGTAGGCTAAGATCTTTTCGCAAAATTCGCCACAACGACGTAATAGAGATGCCCAACGCTTGAGAACGACGTGTGAGAGACAGAGCCGGGCTTTCTCCAACTGAAGCCTCAGCGGCAGCAATATTCTCGACACTACGGGCACTTCTTTGTCTCAATGGCACCGGAACATTTTGTATTGTGCCTGTGGATTCAAATTTTTCCACTAGACGTTCAATTGTTGATCTACTAGGACGATTATGACGACCATACATTGGACGAAGCACTCTTAACTGACTCCGAATTTTGGTAGTAAATTTTAATAATTTCGACTCGTTGTTGGCTCGTATATCTTTCCATCATGAAATGGCAAACCTTACTGAATAGAAATGTCAAAAGAGCCGCAAGAAATATGGCGTCGTTTGCTGTCCCTGTCGCTCTACTTTTGTAGCGTCCCCGTTGAAAACCCCTTTATATTTAATCAAGAATTGAGATATGGTTATTTTTTTCTTTTTAAACACTCAAAGAAGTTCTTTCAGCTAATTTAAACATCATAGGTATTTAATGCTTGTAAACATTTTTCTCTCATAATTTCCATGTCTTGACATAATTTTCTCAAACCCTCAGCGTCTTGAACATAACAGCTAGTACATGCGACCTAGCCGTGCATTTTTGTTTGTGTCTGTAACTCGTGCAGGGGGTTTTTTTTAAAGCCAAATAACTGTTATAGGTGCTATAGCGCAATGCAACAGTGTTATTGGGCGATAACACTTTCCCTGCACGGTCTACAGACTAGTGCTCATACAACGAATGCCTTAAAGTAGAAACCAATCTTTAAGAATTTTGAATAGTATTTTTACACAATTTATGTATAGATACCTATATTTAACTACAATTGACGCCTTTCTGAATTTTGAAAATTGCATGCATTAAATTCGCAAAGAAGTCCATTTTATCAAAGCTTTTTGATGAGCTTTTTTAGCTTCAGGAGCCGCTATTATTTGGTTCCAATTCATATTAAGGCTGAGGCTGACAATCCCATATGTGACATGTTTTTACGGAAGCGCATCGGCATCCCGTTTCTTAAAATTCCTTTTTTCAAAAAGCCCGAAAAGAAAGTTTTAAAATCTCGTCTACTAAAATTAAGTTTTTCAAAATTCTCTCTTTTAAAATGACGTTTATTCAAGATCCTGATCTTCTATAATCCCAATTTTTAAAATCCCGTTTTTTACCGATAAGCCCGTTCTTCGAACTCATATTTTAATCTTAATAAAGATTCTTTTTATATACAGGCTTTCAGGTAAAAATGAAATTAAAAACTGCAGTAAGACATAAAATAAATTACTCGTATTATCAGCGTTATTTAAACTTTTTCCAAAAAAAGAGATAAGTAAAAAATCATTTTTATCTATTGATTGAGAGAGGTTTCACTTATAAACCGAAATCAGTTGCCCAGTGGCATTTTATTTAATAGAATAAAGCGAACTTATTTGACCTGCATACATATTAAGATAGTAATTTTGTACAAGATATCTTTCTAAGGCGAAAACGATACGTTAAAAAATAATATGAAATTTATGCATTAAAAAACATTTATATTTATTCACTTATTTCTTAAGTTTCTTATCATCCCACATTTGTAATCAAAGCTACATCGCTCGATTTTTAATGTAAAACAACCTGTTTTGATAACAAAAGCGGGATAGTTAGAAACGGGATTATGAAAAAGAGACTTATAAGAATCGGGATTTTAAAAGCGGGATTATAAAAAAATCGGAATTGTAATAAACCTGATTGGAAAAAGTGTTATTTAAAAGACGGGATTTTAAAAACCCGGATAATAAAAGCGGAAAATCGTACCCAACCCGTTTTTACAGTTACATTTTTAGGATTTTGCAAAAATTGTAGTAGTTTTGTTCCTTCCGTGAACGCTAAAAAAATTGCAATAGCGCACAATACTAAGGTACTCATAGCCGAGTGCAAAGGACATCTTTGGCCATTTCTCATAGACTGCTACCAGCGAGCAGTGGCCCCTTATTAGCAACAAGTCAAAAAGATGCCAGCTCATTTAAAAGGGTTGCCCTTGCCATAAAGAAAACCGGACTTCAAAAACGTAGTCGTTTTGTTTCCAACCCTTGTCTAGCCTTAAGTGTGTTTTTTTTTCTTGCAAGCCCAGGGGAATTGGAGGAAAAGAACAACATCGGAGCTTAGTGACGCCATCACAGAAAAAAATGGAGCTTCCATACAAGCTATCGATGGCAAGAATGAAATTCGTGTCGGGAACACAGTTTTTATCTGGGCTAAGGTTAAGCCTCGTTCAAAGGGTAGACACGGTGCATTCAAGAGGACACAAGCGTCCACAAGCTTTTGTTACAAAGCGAACCTCTGTCTATCAACTCCTACTCTCACCTCCCCGTGGTGAACATCGGGTGCCTAGTACCTTTAGCTGAAGATGAGGTTCCAATCCCTGTGGACGGTTTTAGGCAGCAGCAAACGAGAGAGGGGGGGAGGAGTGTTCCCACTAAGGCACTTCTCCTTTATCCAGGCGGCAGCGGAAGAATTCCCCAGATGGAATCAACGGTGGCGTCTACAGTTCCAGTTAGTGAACTACTTAGTGAACACCTTATATGGGCTACTACGACATATTCGTAGCTCAGGCCTATAAGGAGCGGTTTACCGGCTCCCCACCCTTGGAGTTATATAAAGGGTCTGGCCCTCCAGGTCGGGGGTTGTGCGTCGGAGTAACTTCCCTACCACGGAAAACAACAACGGTTCCGAAACAACAACAAGCCTCGGATATGGATGATCTCAATGTTGACGACCCCAGCAAACGAAACATGGACAATGAATTTCGGATCTGCACGTGGAATGTCCGGACCTTAAACAGACCACGTGCAGCCGAACAATTAGTGGAGAACCTGGATAGGCTAAAGGCTGATATAACAGCCATTCAGGAAGTGCAATGGGATGGAGAGGGCATACGAAGAATGAAGTCGTGTGACATCTACTTCGGCGAGTGCCGCAAGGAGCAGGGTCAGCGGCTCTTTGGTTGTGGTTTTGTGGTAAGGGGAAGACTTAGGCAAGAAGTCTTGGGCTTCAGAAATGTAAGCGAGCGCCTGGCCACAATCCGCATCAAAGCTAAATTCAAAAACATTACGTTGATCTGTGCCCACGCCCCAACGGAAGACAAAGATGACTCAACCAAAGAAGACTTCTACGACCTCCTCGAGAGTACGTATGATAGGTGCCCAAAGTACGACGTCAAGATCATTCTTGGCGACTTCAACGCCAAAATCGGAAAGGAGGGCATCTTTGGTTCGATAGTCGGAGGACACAGCCTGCACGACAACACTTCCGGTAACGGACTCAGGTTGATTGACTTTGCGGCGGGGCGGAATGCCATCATAGCTAGCACTCGATTCCCACACCTCAATATACACAAAGGTACCTGGCGGTCTCCAGATCAACGAACCGTCAACCAGATTGATCATATTGCGATAGACGCCAGACATGCTTCCAGTATCCTGGATGTCCGAACGTTCCGAGGGGCCAACATTGACTCGGACCATTACTTAGTTGTAGCCCAACTACGTATGCGGATATCTTTGACGCCACAACACCGAACGGATGCTGTGAAAAGATTTGATGTCGCGAAGTTAAAATCGCAAGAGATCGCTAGGACCTTTGCGGACCGAGTCTCCCGTAACCTTTCAGCAGCTCCGCCACCAGCACAAACTGCAGAGGACCAGTGGAAACACTGTCAACAAGCCATCAGAAGTACCGCCACTGATGTGCTGGGTTTCACTAGGCGACCACAATGAAACCCCTGGTTCGATGAAGAATGCCGGATGGCACATGCAGCCAAGAACGAGGCCTAGTTTGCAGTCAATGCTGCAAACTAGAACCAGAGTTGCTAAGAGGGCAGCCCGTGAGCTCTACGGGCAAAAACGAAAGGAGGAACGCTGACTTCTCAGAAGGAAAAAGAGAGAGCATGCGAAGCGGGCGGTCGAGTCTATTGAGGACTGTTGCGGCAGGGGGGACGTTCGAAAGTTCTACCGAAGGGTGACGCAATCTACCCAGGGTTACAAGGCTAGAACGGAAGCCTGCCGAGACGAGAGTGGGAATATGGTGGTAGACACACAGTCGGTGCTGAGGATCTGGAAACAACACTTTTCTAGACTGCTAAATGGCGATGATAGTCCAAATTCCGCTGTGAGGCAGAATAATCCATTCAACCTGGACGACGATGGTCAAAATTTCCGTCCACCCGACCTAAATGAAGTGCGGTTAGCGATAGCTAAGCTTAAGGCTTTCAAGGCTGCTGGTGCAGATGGCCTGCCAGCCGAGCTATTCAAAGCAGGGGGAGATGACCTGGTAGGGAGTATACAACAACTTATCTTCAAAATTTGGTCGGGAGAAAGTATGCCCGATGAATGGAACCTCGGTATAGTGTGCCCCATCCACATGAAAGGAGATGCTCTGAATTGTTCCAACTAAAGAGGTATAAGTCTCCTCAACGTCGCATACAAAATTCTGTCATCTTTACTGTGTGATCACTTAAAATCATTTGTCAACGATCTGATCGGCCCCTATCAGTGTGGTTTTAGGCCCGGCAAATCAACCGTCGACCAAATGTTCACACTCCGACAGATTTTGGAAAAAAACCAGGAGTTTCAAATCGATACACACCATCTCTTTATCGATTTCAAAGTCGCGTATGATAGCGTAAACAGAGACGAGCTGTACAGAGCCATGTCGCATCTCGGCATCCCTGCTAAACTCGTACGCCTATGCAGGATGACGATGGAGAAATCTCGCTGTTCCGTCAAAGTCGGTAAGAACACCACCGACCCCTTTGATGTCGAGAAAGGTTTGAGGCAGGGCGATGCATTATCATGCAACCTCTTTAACATCGTACTTGAAGCAATTGTACGCAACTCGCAAGTCAACAACCGAGGTACAATTTTTCAAAAGTCCGTTCAGCTACTTGCTTATGCAGATGATATTGACATCATGGGAAGAACGAAGCGAGCTGTTACCGGCGCGTTTGCAAGTATTGAAGCGGAGGCGGCGAAAATGGGTTTGGCTGTTAATGAGGACAAGACGAAGTATATGCTATCATCGAGAAAGGAATCTCAACATCGGCGACTCGGGCAAAACGTCACGATGGATAGGTACAACTTCGAAGTTGTCAAGGACTTTGTCTACCTGGGCTCCACTATTACATCGCAAAATGACATCAGTGCAGAAATCAAACGAAGAATTACTCTGGCCAATCGCTGTTTCTTCGGGCTAAGAAGGCATTTGAGTAGTAAAGCCCTCTCTCAAAGAACCAAGGAGACTTTATATAAGACCCTTATCATCCCGGTCCTGCTGTACGGGGCAGAAGCATGGACTCTGTCAAAAACGGATGAGAGTCTACTTGGGTGCTTTGAAAGGAAAATTCTTCGGGTGATCTTCAGTCCAGTCTGTATCGATGGAGTATGGAGGAGAAGATTTAATAATGAGCTCTACGGGCTATACAGCGACGTCGACCTGGTCAAAAAGCTGAAAATACAGCGGCTGAGATGGCTGGGTCACGTGGAGCGAATGGACATCTACGCACCAGCCCGACGAGTTTTCGAATCCACCCCTGATGGTCTGCGCAGCAGAGGAAGACCCCACCTAAGGTGGCGCACACAAGTGGAGAGCGACCTCAACCAACTTGGAGTGCGTAACTGGAGGCAGTTAGCTAGGGACCGAGCTGGCTGGAGGGGCTTGTTGGTTGAGGCCGTAGTCCATCCTGGACTGTGAGCGCCATCTAAAGTAAAGTAAGTAAGTAAGGTTAAGCCTCGAAAATTCTCTAAGCAACTGTTAGTAGGTAAAGTACAGGGTGGCGCACCAATTGTGCTACAATAAGAAATTCAAATAACTTTTTTTTTAATCGATGTATTTCATTTATTTTTTTTTATTGGTTAGAAAATTAAATTTTATTTTAAATAGTTAGTTGTTTTTAAAGATTATAGACCGCAAATGGCCTCCACGCTCTCCCACGCATATGCGGCACCTGATCAAAAAATTATTCATTGCGGCCTGAAGAGTTGAAGTTGGGATCGTCTCAATTATTGTCGTTATGGACTGCTTTAATTCAGTTAAATTCCTGGGCTTCGTCTTATACACCTCTTGCTTGACATAACCCCATAAAAAGAAGTCTGGTGCAGTCAGGTCAGGTGACCTTGGGGGCCAGCGAAGAGTGGAGTTCCTAGAAATTAATTTGTTTGCGAATTTTTTGTTTAGCTCCGCCATAACTGGTCTGGCCATATGTGCAGTTGCTCCATCTTGCCGAAACCAAACGCTGTTGAATGGTATACATCTTCGGCGCAGTTCTGGGTAAAAAAACTCCTTCAACATCTTTAAATAACGGTCCCCATTGACAGTAACGGTTACACCGTTTTCTTCAAAGAAGTACGGCCCGACAATACACCTTGATGAAACTGCGCACCACACAGTGACTCGTTCTGGGTGCAGGTCCGTTTCATGGAGCATTTCTGGATTAGACTCATTCCTTATACCGCAATTTTGCTTGTTTACATTGCCGTTAAGATCAAAATGGGCCTCATCAGACATGAACAAACAATTGATCAATGTGTTGTCTTCTTCGGCCATTGATATCATTTTTTGGCAAAATTCCAGGCGAACAGGCAAATCCTGAGGGTTTAACTTGCTAGTAATTTGGACTTTGTACGGAAACAAGTTTAAATCGTCATGAAGTATCCGTTGTAATGACCGTCTACTAACTCCAATTTGCCCCGATAAGTTTCGGGTCGAAACGCTCGGATTGGCCTGTATTGCAGATGCTACTGCTGCGATTGTATCCTGAACCCGAACATTGGCATCTCGATGGTACGGCCTTCGTGCGATGCTTCCAGATTCGGCAAACATGTTTACAAACCTCATAATGGTCCATCTACTCGGGGGATTGCCGCCAAACTCCCGCCTAAATTCCCTTTGGACGGAAATGACGGACTGCAAAGCATGGTACCGTTGCACTATCCAAATTCTTTTCTCCGTATCCCAAGCATCCATTTTAATAAATCTAAATAGTAACCTACAAAATAAAAAAAAAAAAAATAAGCCGATTACTCACAGAAAAAAGTTATTACGTTTTATTTTTGTAGCACGATTCGTGCGCCACCCTGTACTTCGAATAGAAGTTTCCTTCCTCAAAATCTTACAACTGGTGCATCATACACAATAGTGAGTCTCATTCGTGTGTCTGGACTCAGTTATTAGTGTGATAATAATTTCTTTTTTTTCGCTTCTGTTAAGTGGAGCTGAAAATACAATTTTTCGATATGTTTTCCTACAAAGGAATGTTATTTTTAAACTAATAAATTTATACATTAGTTGCAACACTTATCTTTCTACTTCAGTTCTTCAGAATAAATTTTTAATTTCAGTTCATTTTTTCAAGGTTCAAAAACCACTTTATAAACGTTTGGCACAACCATTCCATACACGCCGGCAACCATGTTGTTAAATACTAAAAACAAGCGCTAGTTCTCGTTCTCGACTCGCCGTCATCGTGTCGTCGGTCTTTTTCGTTAGTTCGAGAGAAAAAAAAAATCTGAAATTTAAGAGAGAGAACTGGAAGGCCTACATAAATGTGTCGGGATTCCAGTTGTGTCGGCACGTTTGTGAGATTTTCAAGGAAAGATTATGAGGTGTATTGTTTGTTGAGGATGGACTGGGGGGCGTGTTGCATCACAGTGATATAGGCACTCAAAAATGTCGGCGGCAGTAGCAGCGACCAACAACACACATACACAACATACAAAACGAAGGCTTTGTCTGGCCTGCAAACATGCTTCAGAAGCGAAGCTTTAAAGGATTCCATGCCAGAGGATATACTCGATAACAGGAGGTTGGGATGGGAATAGAACATAAAATACATCTAGGTATATACAATTTGGAAAGAGAAGATGCAGAATGCATCTAAGCATAAATGATTCCATATAAACATATATGGGAAGTCATAGTGCTGCTACTAGTTTTGCGTATCGTAATGTGTATGACTTTTACGTTTATACCCATTCATCCCACTTTGTGAGGATTTGTGTGGGTGCTTTGGACCGCACACAATAATTTTCAGATTCATTGCTGGGCATTTCTATGGGGTTGGGTGGGGGTGGTACCTTAACGCTGGGTTGGATGTTCAAATGGACGAATGGACTGGCAGACGCCGCCGACGAAAGGAGGATAAAATGTTTGTTCTGGAAGTTTTTTTATATTGTCGTTTGTTGTGTGCAAGGCTGTTCAACAGTCCAGGACATCCTTACTAACGAGTATGTTATTATGTATGAGCTGTTTTGGATAAGGAGCAGTTTTTTTTTTTGGTATTTAAGAATTGTGTGTGCATATAGTATAGCTTCTTTCTACACTTCCTGTACGTTATGTTGAACAGCCTTTGGGAAGCTTTACAGCTGCTTCAATCATTTGGCACTCCATCTACGAGAATACAATATCCAATAACACTCAAATGAATGTGTGTTCATTGAAAATTCTCTGACAATCCTTTACTGATGCAAAGATAATCGTTAAATGAACTGGACAAGGATGGGAGGACGAGTTTTTTTTCTGGATGGTGAGGGGTACATACTATGTGGGAAGTTATATGGGATGCAACCTCATCCTCATTGTGGCTATTCACCATCACCACTACGCTTATAATGTATGTAGCTTCACCAGGTGTAGACGACGTCATTTTGAGGTTATACATCACCTCCAAAATGGACTCTGCGGCATCAGGTGTGTGAGAAGTTCTATGGAATATCAGTGTGGATTACCGTTGTCATTTTAGTGTTTTTCATTCAACTTCTTTCTCTCGATCAATTTATTTACATTCATCTTTGGTATATCTTGTGGTATTAGCTGGTGACCATAAGTTTCCTTTCAGCTAGTTAGGATTTATTTGGAATTTAATTGGTTTAAGTTCTGTCATTTAGATTGACCTGAGTTTGATTATAAGAACTGGGTTACTTAATTGTGGGAAAAAGGACCATTTCTTGATATACATAGATAGAGGTACTTATGAACATTATACAGAAAATAAATAAGTTTAAACATTATTTTTTGCATATTTATTTGTTTGGCTTAACCAAGCGAATGGGGTTGAAACACAACATTTGATAATTGAGGGAATAAAATCCAGAAAGGCTAAATCTACCAACTTGGTTTAGAATTAATTTAATTTAAGCAAGAAGCGGATGGCTTTTTTCAATATATTTGATGTTAGGAGGTATAAATCGTAAACTAACCTGTATTTGACAATTTAAAGTCAAAATTTTTTTTATTAAATTTTTTTTATCCAATAGAAATCTTCAAGAGACACTCGGTAAGAATCGGTACAGAGTAGTGTGGGACTCTTACCGCACTTAAACCAGCGGTTAATCAGGACCAATCTATGAAAGATCGACAAATGATTATTCCTTCTTAATTAATGAATCACATTGTGGGAAGTTTAAATTTATAATACTTTCCCATTGTCTTGTACATTTAAGACGGTCTCCATTTCGGAATTGGGGTATGATAAAAAATGTCGCTGGTTCTGTAATACAGCGTGTTTTTTAACCACTTCTGTAACCATTTCTAGTTGGAAGTTTTAGATTCGTGCAGCATTTGTTTTCTTTGTACAGCCCAATAGCTGGATGCCATATGTCCAAATGGGTTTCAATACTTATATAATATTAGTTTGTTCTGGAGGTCAGAGTTCTTTCCTAGTAACGAGTACATTTTTCTTCACTCTAAGTTTAGTTCGTCTCTTTTCTTTTTGATATGCTTTTTCCATATAAGCTTTGCATTCAAAGTCATTCCAAGGTTTTTGGCAGTATTGGAGTGAGGTACTGTTGTACTGTTTATAAGAATTGGAACATTGTTTATTTTTTTGTTTGTAAAGTTTATATGCGTCGATTTTGTTTCATTTAGTTTGATTTGCCATTTTTGCGTCCAATCACTAACTTTATCGACTGCATTTTGCAGTTTTTGTGTTGCCTTCGTAACGGATTTATCTGGCACCAATATTGCAGTATCATCAGTAAAGGTGGCCATGATAGCGTTGATGTCCACTGAAATAGCCCTTGTAAATAAAAGATACAGGGTTGGTCCTAGGACACTTCCTTGTGGTACACCGGCTTCAATTTTCTTTAGTTCCGAATAATTTTGGTCGTACCGTACTCTAAAGAGTCGGTTCGTAACGTAGGATTTCAGTATTTCGTAGTACTGCCTGGAAAGATCCCTATGCAGTTTGTACTCAAGTCCCAAGTGCCAAACCTTGTTAAAGGCTTGAACAATATCTAAGAATATAGCTGAGCAGACTTGTTTTTCTTCAAGTGCCTTTTCCACAACATCCGTAATCCGATGCACTTGGTCTATCGTGGAATGTTTATTTCTAAATCCAAACTGATGGCTCGGAATTAGTCTTCTTTCTTCTATTATTTTGCTAAGTCTTTTCAGAAGCAGTTTTTCGAAAACTTTTGCCATGATTGGTATAAGCGAAATAGGTCTGTAAGATGTTACTTCTGTTGGTGGCTTACCTTGTTTAGGTATAACAATGACTTCTGCAATTTTCCAATGATGTGGCACATATCTTAGTTTAAGGCATGCATTTATTATAAATTGGAGTTTTTAGAAGGCTATAGAAGGCATATCTTTCAAAACCGGAGCAGTTTTTAGAACGTACCCTGGTGATTTTTTGTTAGAAGACTTATGTTGACACATGCATCTATACTTCTTTCAGCGTGACAAAAGGAATTTCACATTCGTTGTTTCTATCAACAAACTCTTAGGGAGCTGTAGCTGTACTTGCTGGAAATGGCTTAAAAACACATTCGCGAGATGTTCAGCGAAGAGATAAGCCTTTTTTTTGGGCTTACGATCCATTTGCCATCTTGAGATTTTACTGGCGGGTTTTGTGTCTGTGGTGTTTTTAGGCACTTAGCTGCTTTTCATAAAAAGTATTCCGTAGAAGCATCCTCCATCAGACTATTCAGGAATCTACTAAGTGAATCACTTTTAAACTCACAGATTCTTTACTTTTGTTCGTTGTTAAGACGGTTAAAAACTGCCTTATCACCTGGAAATCTCGTAGCTTGCCATTTTTTCAAGCTCTTCTTTTTTCCAAAATCAGCTTCTTTATTTCGATAGGATATTTTATTTCTTTTTCTCTTGCGTTGCGAAATTGTTGGAATACTTTCTTCTGCAGCCTGTTGCTCATCGTTCTACTTCATGATCAATTTCTTCAATTGTTTGCATAGGGGATCTTAGGTTTATAAAATTTTCAAGTTTATCTCCCAACTAACATACTCTCGAGAGCTAAGCTCCCGTTTTCTCAAAAAAACGCTCATAGTACATTTTTAGATCTTATTGCTAAACTTAAGACATGATCTGTCATAATGAAACATAAATTTGTCTCATAGTGTTTTCATTAAATGATGTAAGCATTTTTCTTGGATCAAATCACTTTAATCTTATACCTAGAACAATTATTATTCCTGTATGTAAATTGAAAGTCTTATAATAATTTTGTTTTCAAATTTTAACTCTAAACGTCATTTTTAAGTCTTTAAAATCTCTTAACAAGAGCTAATAAAGTAACAACTACAAAACTCTAACTATAGGATTCATATGAGATGTAGCACTGACAGCAGCTTTATTTGGTTCATACAACAGTCGTTCCTTTTTTTAACGTTTTGTATGTACATTGTTTTCTGGCGTTCAGTTTTCTATGGGTCTGTCTACCTGAAGGAAACATTGGATGCTGATGCCGATTACTGTTTAAAATGTATTTTATTTTGTTACAAATGTGAATTTTCGGTGATGGACTTTCTTTTTATTTTATTTCGATGTAATATTAGGTTTTTTACGGCATAAGCCCGTTGTAAACGTTTTAATGTTTTAAACTTCTTAACTTTATCAGAATTTGTGTGGAAAATTAGACAGATTTACGCAGTTTAAAATTTTACTACGAATATCAAATATTATAGTTTTGTTGCGGAGTGTTAATTTTTTGATATTCTTTGTCCATTTATTCCAAAAATTAAGACGTTATAATGAAGATTTATTGTTCAGAAAAGGTAATGCATAAAATTTAATATTTCAAACTTTGAGATTTCATTTTTTTTTTTAAACATCAACAATAAATCACATTCTTAAGAAAAAAGGGAACGCATCACCGATTTGTTCTTGGTTCATTTGATAGATGTCAAAATAAAGTCGCATTAAAGCATCAGACTTCTCATAAAAAAGTGTTTATTTGCATACCAATATTAATGGACAACACTCTCATAAAAATGCCTTTTTAAGTGTTAAAAATATCGATACGACAGCAGCCATATTTAAATTTGAACGAAGTGTTTTTTGTATACTTTGAGGGTTACCGTGATATGAAATTAAATTTTGAAATAATTTATTTGGTTTTCCATTATGATGAATCTATTTAACGTATATTTACGTATATACGTGTATTGATATTGATGATTATTTGGTTCAACATTAAATACAAAAGAAGTATTTGTTCTAATAACAAATGTCTAAAAATATAAGTTCTGACTTATTATTTTTTCATTAAAACGTCTCTTAACCTCTTGTAAATTCTTAGATTACAAAAACAGGCATACAAGAATAAGATTATCAATTCGACATATTATCTGCTATTATATCTTTTTCGTCATATAACATGAATAAATACCATAAATAATGTCAGCATAAAAAGTACTATTCTAATTAAAAGCAAACATCAAGGTAACCCTTTTTGCAATTCAAAATAAAATTAAAATAATTTAAATATCAATTATTTTGAAAGCGTTTCGTTATTTTTCGAAGTAAAATGTGTAAGTTGGTAGAAAAAGTTTCAATCGCACTAAGATTTAACTCCACATATGTGAAAAACTATAATTATACTAACGTCGCCATAATATAATATAAATTCACACATTCATTTTTCAACATGAGACAATGACGATGACACATACAGACATAAATACTTCGTACCAAGTTTGCGAGAGAAGTATACAAATGTGAAAGATAAGTATCTGTTTTTTTTTAACTATGCGCATACTCTTTCTCTTTTAATCAACTCCCACAAGAAGTGACGCATTCTCCTAACAAGATTAATTTAGCATTTGTCATCCCATAGGAACATTAAAAATGTTTCTATAAGAGGAAATTAACTCCTATAAGTGGGCCATTTAAGGCTTTTAACGTTTTCATAAGGATGTAGGAGTACTCTTCTAGAGTGAAAATAACTCCCGGAATAAAGTCTCACAAGCCTCTAGGAAACTCTTATGAGAGGAAAATTGTTACTTGGGCTCAGAATTCGTTCCAGGTTGTTCTTTTATTCACGAGCTTAGGATTACTTTTTTCTATTATTTCTGGCTTCACTCAGTGATAATACACTCCCGTTCATTTGATTAGGTACAAAATTTTCGAAAGCGTAAAACCGTTATTGTTACTCTTAACTGTACAAACTGAATAATTGTTTGTTAATAGCATAAAATTAGAGTACCTAATTTGAGATTAAATGACAAAAAAAGAAACCTTATTATGCCACTGTTACTTGTTTTATAAAAATTATTTTAATTACAAGTCAAAATTATGCCTCTTTTCTTAGTTCATTTGAATAAGTTCATCCCAACTAACAATTTAACTTGCATAAGGTTCTATACAAGCTATTTTCAGACTGCTATAGAAATAGTGAAAGGCCTCATGCAAGTCATTTTAATTAACTGCCATAAGACTTTTGTTGACGGGTCTTATAGCAGCAAAAAGCTTTTCATGAACTGCTATTAGCTTGGCTGAATAAGCTATAGCTTGCCTAAGCAATCCATCGAAAGAAAAAATTTTGTTTAGTTAAGCTGATACTGAAATAAAAAAAATATATTTTTGTTATCGGTTTTTTATTTTATTTTTCTGATATTGTATTTTTTATTGCATTTTTTTTTTGTGCGCATCTAATATTTGTTCTCTGTTCTTCCAAACTTCTTGAATGTTCCCTAGCTCTTTTAAGAATTGTTTCTCTGTTTTTTCTCACTTGTCGTTCGTAGGTTCTAGATCTTTTAAATTTTGGCCAAGAGTTGTTGATTTTTAAGTTTTGCTAAAAAGTTCAATGTTACTGTAAGCACTTCTTTTCATTTTTACCATATTCAATGGGTACTTACCATTTTTATTTATTTTAATCTGATTTTTGTGAAATTTTGCTCCAAGCTGTCTTAGTCGCATTAATCAAGCCGTTTTTGTCTTCAAACTGCCTTTCAGATTACCCCCTACACATTTTTCATTATATTCGAATTAGGTGAATAGAGTGGCCAATGAAAAAGATTCACATCTTGTTGTTCTACCCTACTTTTAACGAGTCGTGCAGTGTCGGTGGGAGTGTTGGCGTGCTAGTAAGTTCACTGAATAGGTCCAAATTATTCCGAGCATTTAGGGAAAGTGCGTTCTAAAATGTTTTTGTACGAGTTTGCGGTTATTTTAGTGGAAGGAAACGCAAATTCTAAAGTTCCATAAAACGAAATTGAGCTCCACACAATGATACCCCCAACTGGGCTATGATTACCGTTTAAAAAACGCTCTATTTTTCTGGAATCATATAAATATAAGTTGTATCTATCCGGTCCGTTTCTCAACCGCACTGAGAGCTTTTCTCCTACACTCAGAGAAAAAAGCAGGTATAACAACCCAATTTCTGGTTTATTATACCTGATTTTCAGGTTGTCATTTTTCAACTCGGTAGATCAGGTTAACTTCTTAACCAGATACCTGATTTTAATTTCGTGTTAAATCAACGTTGGTTTCAGGTAAATTGAACACTGCCTTAAAAAAGTAAAAGTAAACTTTATATACAAATCTAGTTCAAAAACGTGAATAAAATGTTCAACATACTGTTAATTTAACATGAAGATCTAGTTAAATTAACATGATTCCATGTTGAATCAACCCTGTATCCGGTAATTATTATGTCTTGAATCCATGCTTGTAGGTCTCATCTCTAACACTGCTTACTGTCCAACTCATTTTGTATTATTCTGAAAGTATAGAAATTTATTACTATGTGTATTATTTTATTTTAAAAATACTTACTTAGTTTTGAACTGGGAACCTCTCACATATGGAGATTGTACGCATCCCCTAGGCCACTTTGCTACATACAAAACTTGTGCCAAATATCAATAATTTAAAACTGACATTGTTTGGATGGCTTGTGTGTGTATGTGCTTAAACACTGGTGTCACGCTGAAATGAGCTGAGAGTATTTCCTAAACCATGGCTTGTGAGTGTGTTTCAACGCTGGTAGAGGGCTAGTTTAACAGGCGGCCAGGTTAAATCTAAATAATTTGATTCGGATGGTGTGGTGTGTGTGTTTATGTTTTAACTACTAGTCATGTTGAAATTTAATGACAGGATGTTTCTTTAAGATGAGGTCAGGTTAAATTCAACAGGTAAACATTGTAAAAATAACCCTATAAAATGTTACTTTAACCTGATTTGTGGTAAAATAAAAATTCAAAACAAGAAGTGTTAAAAAAACTGATCTCAGGTAAAATTAGCGCTATATTCGTGTCAAAAATTTTTGTTTGCCAGAATTCAGTGTTAAAATAACAGTTCATCTTCTTAAATCAACTTGAATATGGTAATAGAGGCCACCAGGCTAATTTAACACTTAAAACAAGGTTATTAAAATTAGGTAAATATCTGAAATGTATGTTACTTTATATGGGATTATACACCTTGTAAATTTAATAGGGCCCTAGTTAGTTATTTATCTGACATTTTTCTCTGAAGGTACCCATTTTCAACTTATCAATTTTTTTCCGTAAATAACAATAACACGTGAATTAAGCCTAACAAAGTTTTAATTGTTTTAAGCTACAGTGAATTCAGTGAAAAAGCGACGTTTTAAGCGTTGTACCTATTCGAATGAACTAAAAAAAGGCATAATTTTGACTTGCGGTTAAGCAAGTTATAATAAAACAAGTAGAAATGGTAAAATTTAGTTTGTGTTTTTCTACTTCAATCTCAAATTGAATGCTTCATCTTATACCATTTACAGAAATTTATTCAGTTCACTCAATTAAGAGTAACAACGGTTTAACACTCTCAAAAATGTTGTACCTATTCAAATGAACGGGAGTGTATTACTAGAGGATTATCTGAAGATAAATCGTAATACTTTCGACACTTATATGATTTAGTTTAATACCTTTAACTACGAAAAAGTCTATAAGGTCTAATATTTTGTTAGTATCAGATGGCTCATATGTTGGTCATCTTGATATAGCCGTTTACCTTTCGTTGTTATGAGCCGAAAGGGCTTAAAAGATATCAAATCATTCGTGACAATACCTACTCCTACGCACGCTTGTTTTGTTTATGATGGAATTGAATAGCCTGTTTCTGTAGTTTCTTTAACATTCATATTTCATATCCCTCCAGGTTTTGTAAAAAGAAAATATATCGTATTTCATTCGAAGTCCTTGAAATTTGTGTACCTATCGCTTTCAAAACTGCGAAACACAAAAGAATAAGATAAAATTTGAATATTCAATATTCTACCCTTTTAACACGATTCAAAATAAAATGTATTAATTTATAAACTTATAAACTATTTGTTATCAATTTGTTCATACATAAATTCATATCCTTTTTGAACGTGACCTAGTTTTTTTTTTTTTACTCGATGTATGGAATATTTATTCAATAAAATCCCCAACCACAAAGTCATTCATTTCCAATTCAAAAATGCCACCCGCTCCTCCCCGGGGTGCATATGTGTAGTGTATAGCAAATTTAGAGCAATGCAAATCCGCACTGCTCACAACATAAAGAATGGCAGGACATTCAACCCTAACCACCCCCTCATATGCATTTTGTTAATTGTCTCTTCATTGTTTTTGTTGTTTCCAGTGTTTCATCTTATTGTTGTTGATTTTGCTGCTAACAATTATACTCTTTTCCTATGCACATAGGGTAAATAACAAAACACAAATCTTTGGGGGGGTATCTATAAACATGTATGTATGTATAGGTCTGTATGAACCTAGCGTAGATAGCTGTGTTGTTGATGTTGTTTTCTAAAGACATTTGACACATTGTGTCGTTGTGCCCTATTCATTCATGCTTCAGCTCCTTATCCTCAAAAATCTGGGACACATTTCCCACACACCGATTCTATCTAAATGCCAGCAAAGGTGTGCAGTATTGTGCCCCAATATATAGGTGTGGATCTGGATACACATTTTGCATTTAAGATACAAATATACGGGTCTTTCATTATGAGAGTCCTCTAAAATGCTGACATCGTTTTTTTTGTTGTTGTCTTCTTTAATATAGACAAAGATACCTGGGGTATCACTCTACTTATATAGCTGTGTGTGCCTAAGACATTTCCTTCAATTTAAAATAATGTACAATGCAAAGGTGTTCTATGCGAGTGGTAAATAAATTTATATTTTTCTCTTTGTTTCTTCTTCTTTTTTTTTTGTTCTCACAACAGGTATTCCACCCGCCAAGGAACATACAAGACGAGAAGCCTTTTGAATTTAATATAAGATACAAATTTATAAGTCAGTCCGACGCCGTAGTTCGGTAAGTGGGACATGGTTAGCAGTGCCATCACAGCGAGTCCTTGTTAAATTTATTTTCTACTTTGGTTTTTGATCCAAATTTGTTCGTAGCTATCTATGTATGTATGTATGGTGTGTTTTTTTTTTTTTTTTATTTTGTATTCGTCCTCATTTCCTGATTTTATTGCAAAATATATTCAGTTGCATTTTAAGAAGGGAAAATTCAACAGAATTGAAATTGCTTATTGTGTGGAGCTTTCCCTTGTTTTTTTTTTTTTTATTTATTTTTTTTTTTTTTGCATTTTGACTTTGTGAGAAATACATTTTTGTGTATAAATTTTTATATATTTTTTTTTTTGTTCTTATTATATAGATATGGACTACCGGATAAACTGCTAGAGCTCGGACGTGTTACACCAGGCACATATTGCACAAGACAATTCGACGAGTGCTATAGGAAAAAGTGCCGTCTGCAAAGTCCAAATTATCCTGGAATGTATCCAAGAAATGTCACTTGTTACTGGACGATTCGCCAAAAAGAAGTTCCTACATGCAAACATGCCATGATATCTGTTAGTCAAGAGAATCAACATAAAGCTTTAGTTAAAAGGTCAGCTGTTTTTTTATCTTGCATTAAATTGTTTAAATTTTATTGTTTGACTATATTGATTCATGTGAGTTTGTATATTGGACTTGCTTGAGGTATATTTTTTGTTTTTTTTTTTTAATATAGGATATTAAATTTGTTTGTACCGTTAGTCTTCGTATCTTTTTAAACTTCTATATTTCTTCGACAAAAGGATACAAGATGTAACCAATGCGAAATTTCCCATGTGACGTAGTTCAGACAAAAAAAATTGCTGAAAATCCGCCCCAATCACTCAAGTAAATAATCAACAATGTAAGAGGAACTTGCACCTTCTTTAATTATTATTTTTTAAGAGTTTTTTTTTTTTAATTCACAGTTTTGGTAAATGGTTTCAAAAGGACTCATATATCCTTTTGAAACCATTTATAAAATACAAAAAAGAGAAGTTGAACCAAAACATTAACCAGCCACTTTAGATATCAAAAACAAGATTTGTTTTCACACAAAATATCGATTAACTGTATTCTCCGCTTATCTGCAGCTAATAAACTAAAAAAAATTTTCGCAGTTTTATTTACTAACGCGAATTTAATTAATTTAGCTATTTATTTTATTTTCCCTCACTGGAAATTCGAAATTACTGTTTAAGAAAATCTCACAGGTTTTGAAATTAAGCTCAAGTATAGGCAATATGATTCGGATTTGATAATTCCTTTTTAAACTTTTTAAAAACAATCTGCCTTCTACAGAATCTAAACGAAAAAGGCCTTAATGACGGCTTTTTACGTTCATTTTTGCCATCTCCAATTGCCAACCTCCGTCTTATTATGCCACACAAAAAAAAAGTAAAAGAAAAATCAATTTTACACGATCATCAAAGTCCTCGTCCCAAACCGACCCCGACTAAGATCGAGAAAAATACCTTTAACGATTTACCAATCTTAAATGGTGAGGTAGAATTCGATTTCTCATGCGAAATTAAAATTTCCCTAACACCGTAGACCTTCGTGCAGATTTGGGGAATAAGGGAATCACCTAACAAAACCATCTTTGCCAGGATTGACATATGTGTCAGAACAGACATGTATGTGGACCATCTGTCACATTTTTCGTTAGACAATGGACCATCTGTCGCATGTCATCGTTGGTGTGGACCACCTGTTTCACGCATATCGTTGGGCAAGGACCATCTGTCGCATGTTTTAAGGAAAAGTGGACCTCCTGTCTCACTTTGTGTTTAGTGATTTTTGGGGAAAACCTGTGACACGATTATTCTTTGGATACCTGTTGTAGTTGTTTTTCCAAAATGCTTTAGAAGGCCTCTGTCTGATAGAACAGGTTTGCACTGAACTCTGCTAGCATTTTGTAGCCACAACAAGAAAAGGAGAGAGCTAGTGTAAAAAAAGGAATGAGTAGGTGAAACTTGTTGTGGTAAAATTTACCGCGACAAAATGTTCATTTTTCTATTAATTGAATCACATACTACATGAAATTGATAAGAAAAAAATAGTACAAAATGGTCAGTGCAGTTAAGTGGGGAATACTGTAGTTATCTTTATTCCACTTAAATTAGGTAGATGAAATTATGGAACATCTTCTTTGCTGATTAAATCAATCTACCTTTCAGTAAAATTCAATTCGTCATACGAAAGAAAATAGCATTTTTGACGAAAGATTTTTGAGTGGCTTAAGGCCACTTATACGCCTGTCATGATGACCATATTTGTAATCAGAGAGTCGAGAGTGTCATAAAGTGTATTTCGTTGGAAGTGGTTTCCCTACATTAAATCATTGTTTGGAAAAGTTGTACTTTTGATGCATATTTTTCGTAAACGGTAACATCACTTGCTGATGGGTGACGAACGTATTCATTATATCAGTTTTAAATTAGAAAATTAGACTATTAGTTCAAAAAATTCCTACAAAGGTGAATTATAGTGGAGAACGTTATTTTGACGTCTTAAGCATTTCCTAAAAAGTTTCATAAGTTTGAGCCGGTGGGGGGGGGGGGGTGGTGTGATTGAGTGAGTTAAAGACCGCGGTAACATTAAGTTTTTTCTTAATTTTTCGAAAACTATCAGCTTTTTTGAAAAAAAAAAAATGTGAAAATACAAATCGTAGCTTAGATATGTAATTCTAAACAAAAAAGATTAACAATTTTTTCACACAATCGATAGATTTCATAGAGAAAATCATGCAAGAACTTCATGGTGGAGTAAATTTTGTCAAAAAATTTATTAAAATTTCATTAATTAATGGCTAAAATTTCTTGTATGATTTATGCTTGGCTTCATCCCCTCATTATTAAACCAAGTTTTAGGGGTACCAGTATAAAGGAGAAGAATTGCCATCTTGAAAAAAATAGTGATTTGGTTCTTATTCAACAACTCGATTGAATTTCTTTTTACAACAAAATCATAAAAGAATAACATTTAAACATTAACATCATATACAAAATGATTAACTAACTCTGTAGGTTAAATCTTAAAGTTAAGCGTGTCAAAAAAACAACTTTCATCTTCTATTATAAAAGGACAAATAACAATTTTTTGTAAATATCTCAGCAAATGTTATTGTTTTCAAAATATTTATAAAATTATATTATTCTACACATAAAAGATATTGACTTTTTTCGTAGGAGCAACGGATTTTGAGAAAAACGTGCACAAATGCGCTCATTATCTTACGTCACTTATAAGTGCCAAAAACTTGATTTTAAATCAATCGAAAAATTAAAAAAAAAAATTCCATTAAATTTGCTTGCTTAAACTATTGCCCACCATCAGCGCAGCGTAGAAGATCCCGTTAGGTTAGGTTAGGTTAAGGTGGCTGTCAGGAAAACTGCTGACACACTTAGGCCAGAATAGGCCCATTGTGATAACACATAAAGAATGCGAGGTAATCCTCGTTAATTAAACCAGTTGGAGCTTTTAATAAAGCGATGGAGACTGTGAATGTCGATTTTATTTAAGTCACTGGGATCATTGAAGAAAAAATTTCCTAAGTGTGTTTTGCGTCTTTGAGAAAGAGCAGGACATGAGCAAAGAAGGTGTGGGATAGTTTCTTCCTCCTCCTCGTCCATGCAGCTTCTGCAGAAATCATTTGAAAAGACACCAAGTCTATTGGCGTGTTTACCTATGAGGCAGTGTCCAGTAACGACACCAATTGTGGAGCTAATATGCAATCTGCTCAGAGATAACAAACATTTCGATCGCTTCGGATCCAGTGTTGGCGAGATCTGTTTTGTCGCCAGACAAGTAGTGATACCTGTCCATCTGCTGTTTGTCATCATCATAGAATCTTGCTTAAGCATAAGTTTACATGTAGCGATCGGTATTCCAATGTTCATCTTGAAAGGTGATATTGGTGTACTAGTTCCTATCCTGGCGAGTTCATCGGCTTTACAGTTTCCTGGAATATCTCTGTGTCCCGGCACCCAGAAAAGGTGAATGTTGAACTGTTCTGCCATCTCCATTAGAGACGATCGACAGTTTCGGGCAGTTACGGAGTTTGTAGAAACAGATCCTAATGATTTAAGGGCAGCTTGGCTATCTGAGAAGATACGGATATTCAAAGTAGATATTACGTTTTCTTTGAGCCAAGATAAAACTTCTTTTATCGCCAGGATTTCCGCTTGGAACACGCTACAATGATCGGGGAGACGGAAGGAGAGACTAATGTTTAGTCGTTCTGAGTACACGCCACCACCTACCCCCTCTTCGGTTTTTGAGCCGTCCGTGTAGAAGTGAATTGCTTCATCTCTCAGGAATTCATTATCTTCCCAAGTGGACCTCGTTGGAATTGTTATTTGAAAATGTTTGCCAAAAAGCGGCTGAGGGATGGTGTAGTCGGAGTGTTTAGGGATTGATTCGAATTTATTCAGAATGATAGTGTGTCCAATAGAGTTATTGGACCATTGAGAAATGGCCCTGAGACGAATAGCTGTGTTCGCCGCCACTTGTTTAGTGTATATATCGAGGGGTGTGATGTTAAGCAGTATGTCTAACGCAGCGGAAGGTGTCGAACGAAGAGCTCCGCTGATACACAAGCACGCCGATCTCTGTACTTTGTTTAGCTTATCACGATAAGTTATTTTATCTAAAGCAGTCCACCATACTGCCACCCCATAAGTGAGTATCGGTCTGATGACCACTGTGTATAGCCAGTGGGTGATATGTGGCGACAAGCCCCATTTGTTTCCAATAGCTTTTTTACAGGAGAAAAGTGCCACTGTGGCTTTTCTAATTCTTTCTTGTATGTTTGGTTTCCAGCTCAACTTTTTGTCTAAAATCAGACCCAGATATTTAGCTTGATCTGAGAAGTTAAGTGGAATACCATTTATTGATGGAGGGTCTATGTTCGGAATTTTATATTTCCTTGTAAAGAGGACAAGTTCAGTTTTGTGGGGGCTTACACCTAGTCCACATTTGTCTGTCCATTCAAGTAGTTTGTTGAGAGCGGTTTGCATTAATTCTGTTATGATTTGAAGATGCTTTCCCGATATTGCAATGGCAACGTCATCAGCATATGCAATAACTTTGAAACCATCCGCTTCTAGATTGACTAGTAGGTCATTAATTACGATGTTCCATAAGATTGGCGATAGGACTCCACCTTGCGGTGTTCCTCTGCCAACAGAACATTCACCTAATGTTGAGTTAATTATTCTGCTTCTTAGCATTAGGCTGATTAACTCCCTAAGTGAGCTATCTACATTCAAGCTCTTAAGCGCGGTTGTTATTGCCATATTGCTGACGTTGTTGAAAGCACCATCGATATCTAAGAATGCAACCAGAGTGTACTCTCTATGATGAAGGGAATATTCAATAGTGCGTACCAAGTTATGCAAGGCCGTTTCTACCGTTTGCGGTAAGCGTGTTGTGCCATAGAGAAAAGATTGGGTTCTATGGAACTGCGCAGATGGATATCAGTCAGTCGTTCTAGAGTTTTGAGAAGGAATGATGATAGGCTGATAGGTCTGAGATCCTTCGGATTTACATGGGAGCTTTTACCCGCTTTGGGTCTGAACACCACTTTAACTTCTCTCCATAAGGATGGTATGTGTGCAAGGTTCATACACCCTTCCAAAATTATCACAAGGATAGGGATGATGATGTCTGAAGCCATTTGCAGTTCAGCTGGTATTATACCGTCAGGTCCAGCTGATTTATATGGATCGAAGCTGTCGATTGCCCATTTGAGTTTTTCTCTAGTAATCAGACCTAGTTTATTTGTTGTTATTTTGTTAGACTCTATTGAGTCATCACTGCATATATTTTGGGAGCTACCTGGGAAGTGAGTATCTAGTAGCAAGTCAAGTGATTCCCCACAAGATTTAGTCCAAGAGCCGTTGATAGTTTTCAGGGCGCTTGGCATAATGGGATTTGACGAGAGGATTTTTCTCAATCTTGAAGCTTTTGAAGAATCTTCTATTTTGTTACAGAAGTTTCTCCAGGAAGTTCTTTTATTTTTCCTCAATTGTTTTTTATACTTCTTAAGGGATTCTTTATATAAGTCCCAGTCAGAGATTTCTTTGGAATATTTAGCTCGGTTGAAAAGTTTTCTACATTCCTTCCTGAGCGATTCTAGCTCTAAGTTCCACCAATGAGGTTTTTTCTTTCCTCTTATTTGGATAAGAGGACAGGATATGTCCATTGATTTGTTGAGAGCTGAGGTGAGATCATTGACTTTATTGTCAAGATCGATTCTGTCTAAGGGGATACGTAATAGGTTAGGTTTGATTAATCTGCTAAGAGTATCTCTATATTTTACCCAGTTAGTTTTCCGATGATTCCGGAAAGCTATCTGTTTCGTAGTTTCATCATTTAGATTGAATTGTATATACCTGTGATCAGAGAAAGAGTGCTCTTCTGATACTATCCAATTCGTGAAGATCCCGTTATCTGCATGCATTTTTTTTAATTCAAATTTGATATGAATGGCTTTAAAAAGTTATAGCTCCCGTTCTACTGATTAGATCTTCAAGGTTTTCCATGGTCCTAAGAGAAAGTTTTATTGTGTAAGCAAATCATTGAGGAAGAGTAAACATTTTCATACTAAAGGATTGAAAAAAGCCACCATAAATTTGATTTATTTCATTCTAAATTCAAAAGTTGATGAAAAATTTTATAATTGATTGGATTGGACTTGTTAAATTATTGGTATGGTTCAAAATAGCTTTTTATGGCCTTTAGTCCAACAAATTGGTTTACTCTTACTCACTTGGACTCATCGGTGACATAGTGAGGGCCTTTTCATATGCAATTTGTATTAAGTTCAGTTCAACTTACATGAAACTTTTAAAACAAATTGCGTATGACAAGGCCCTCACTATGTCACTGATGAGTCCAAGTGAGTAAGCCGGACGAAACGCCTATTTGTAGGAATTAAAGCCATAAAAGCTACTTAGAATTAAAAATACTTATATTTTCTTGCACCATACATATATGTAGTTGTTTATATATAAGTTACTTTACAAGTACATTTACCTGATTAATGTGTATAACTTGAATATTATGGAATTGAAATACACTTGAATTATGATTTGGTTAGTAAAAAAAACTAAAATAATTTAAAAAGCTCTATTAAAAATAAAAAATAAATAAAATGCCCGACTGGGTCGAATGTAATTGCTCTCATGTTCAAGGCGCTAAGGGTTTAAGAAAATTATATTTAAGGACATGGAAATTATGAGATAAAAATGTTTGAAAGTATGAAAAACAATATTTTAATAAACTAAAAAAAACTTCGTTGAGAGTTTGAGATGAAAAAAAAAAACAACGCCATCTTAAATTTTACTTGCGATATAAGAATTACATAGTACATCTAGGGCAAGTTTTGTATTCATGCAAAAAAAAAATTTCGGGATAACAATCAATCACGACATTTCGATGATAGAGAACCCCAAAAAAGTGGTTGCCACAATTCTGTCTGTCTGTCTTTCCTTATATCTACTTATAGCCTAAACCACTGATTTTTTGCATTTTCTTCAACTTTTGAACTTAAGGTTTTCTTGTAACTTTCCAGAGGGGAAATTGAGATTTTTTTAACACCAAAAATAACGGTACTTGCCCTACTACAGTAAATAAAAAGCCTTTTTATTTCAAAAACGGCTTCATCGATTTTGATAGAACAAATCAATGTATTACTAAAAGTATGTGTATTTTTTGATAAGAAAAAAATGTACCGAAAACCGTTTTTAACGGTATGTACCTACCATATAACAGTTTTCTTAATTTTCGATTTTCTCACTGACGGCTCAAGCGAGTAAAAAAATGTATGCGAAAGCTCGTTTAAGATCTTGATAGTATTGTGTATCAAAATTTTGAAAAAAAATTAACTTTGGATTTTTAAAAAATTGAATTTTATTTTTGTTTGAAAATTCAGGTTTAGAAATGTATTTTAATTCATACTCAAAGTTGGCATACCAAAACTTTTTTCTTAAATGCTATTAATAATATATACATTTATAAAAAATAAGTTTTTAAGAAAACCGCTCAAACGATTTTAAATTTTGTTTGAATATATTCACACTTTTTCAAGTAATCAAATGGCATACTTATTTTTGAGCTCTAACTTTTTTAACCATTTGTTTATAAGTGAAAAGAATGATTTAAATGCTTTTTTTATGTTTTTATATTTTAATATTTTTATGTTTTTATAATTTTATATTTTTCATATTTTAAAAGTTCTTAATTCCAAGCAATTTGAACATAAGAGCAAGTAGGTGCGATCTCGTGTGCTTTTTATTTATTAAAAAAAATAAAATCGTCAACCCGTCTTTGAAATATCGAATTTTCAAACATAAATTCTGAAACTTTTTTTTAAATTCAAAAACTTTTTGTTTGAAAACTTTGATATGCAATATTATTAAATCTTATCTGAGATTTGTATATAAAAATGTATCTTAATCCGTTCAGCCGGTAATGAGAAAAGTCTAACTAAAAAAACCCGTTCTATGACAGGTACCAACTATAGTTGCTAATTGCAAAATTGTATAATTTTTTGAAGTAGATCGTCTTAATTTTAGTATTTAGAAAAAGTTTAATGAAGATCGTAGGAGTGGTTTTTGAGAAAAAAAGGACTTTTCTTTCCCGCTTTTTAACTTTTGTATGGAAATTTCCTCTAAAAATATTTTAGAGATTACTAAAAACTCTTAAGTATCGAGTTTCAAAAAAATTGATCATATCATTTCGAAATGCTTGATTTTCAAACAAATTTTTGTTTTTAATTTTCTTAAAATCCGAAAAATATTTTTTTATAATTAAAGTACACAAAAATATTGGGAGACCGACACAATTACAGAAAACGAAACTATGGGGGACTATAAAACTACGTACAACAATACTAAGGGCCAGTTTCAAGACTTACGGATAAGGTCTCGGATAGCCTATTCGGAACTTTTTTGACAGTTTAAGTTAAACTTTTGGTTTCAAATGTCTCGGATAGTGATATCCAACTGATAATGCCTCGTATAGCATATCCACCGGTTCAAGTGGCTGTTAAATTTTTATCCAAAAGATGCCTAGCTGCTATGAGTTTTCATCGTAATATTTTGAGTTTCGCTTTGAATTAATCCGTCGTGGTTCACACTGAATTTTAATATTAAAAAGGAGTGACATTTAAAATTTAAACGATAGGGATTTTTTGTTTTGACAACAAAAATTTAATTTTCAGTATGTTTTTAATGTTTTATGTTGTTCTCAAACTGTAAATTTATCCACCGGTTAGTTTATCCGAGACTTTGATGATGAAACAGAAATAAAATAACAGCAACTTTTATATGCCGGATATCGTTATGTGTCGGATATATATCCGAAACTTTAACCGGAACATTTGAAACTGGCCCTAAGTACAGGGTGGCGCACCAATTGTGCTACAATAAGAAATTCAAATAACTTTTTTTTTAATCGATGTATTTCATTTATTTTTTTTTTATTGGTTAGAAAATTAAATTTTATTTTAAATAGTTATATGTTTTTAAAGATTATAGACCGCAAATGACCTCCACGCTCTCCCACGTATATGCGGCACCTGATCAAAAAATTATTCATTACGGCCTGAAGAGTTGAAGTTGGGATCGCCTCAATTATTGTCGTTATGGACTGCTTTAATTCAGTTAAATTCCTGGGCTTCGTTTTATACACCTCTTGCTTGACATAACCCCATAAAAAGAAGTCTGGTGCAGAGTGGAGTTCCTAGAAATTAATTTGTTTGCGAATTTTTTGTTTAGCTCCGCCATAACTGGTCTGGCTATATGTGCAGTTGCTCCATCTTGCTGAAACCAAACGCTGTTGAATGGTAAACGTCTTTGGCGCAGTTCTGGGTAAAAAAACTCCTTCAACATCTTTAAATAACGGTCCCCATTGACAGTAACGGTTACACCGTTTTCTTCAAAGAAGTACGGCCCGACAATACACCTTGATGAAACTGCGCACCACACAGTGACTCGTTCTGGGTGCAGTTCCGTCTCATGGAGCATTTCTGGATTAGACTCATTCCATATACGGCAATTTTGCTTGTTTACATTGCCGTTAAGATCAAAATGGGCCTCATCAGACATGAACAAACAATTGATCAATGTGTTGTCTTCTTCGGCCATTGATATCATTTTTTGGCAAAATTCCAGGCGAACAGGCAAATCCTGAGGGTTTAACTTGCTAGTAATTTGGACTTTGTACGGAAACAAGTTTAAATCGTCATGAAGTATCCGTTGTAATGACCGTCTACTAACTCCAATTTGCCCCGATAAGTTTCGGGTCGAAACGCTCGGATTGGCCTGTATTGCAGATGCTACTTGCTACTGCTGCGATTGTATCCTGAACCCGAACATTGGCATCTCGGTGGTACGGCCTTCGTGCGATGCTTCCAGATTCGGCAAACATGTTTACAAACCTCATAATGGTCCATCTACTCGGGGGATTACCGCCAAACTCCCGCCTAAATTCCCTTTGGACGGAATTGACGGACTGCAAAGCATGGTACCGTTGCACTATCCAAATTCTTTTCTCCGTATCCCAAGCATCCATTTTTATAAATCTAAATAGTAACCTACAAAATAAAAAAAAAATAAGCCGATTATTCACACAGAAAAAAAGTTATTACGTTTTATTTTTGTAGCACGATTCGTGCGCCACCCTTCTGAACTAGCTAATTTTACTAGGCTATAATTGTAGATATAAAAAATAGTTCCTCCAACTACCTACCTTATGCCTTTAAGACCCGTTTGCTGATAAGAAACTTAAGGATTTATGTTCTACTTAAAAGCTTATGTTCTACTTTTTCCTCTACGTAAACTGTATTTATTCTTTTTATTTATTTATATTCGAATAACGATAACCAATATTCTATCAAGCTTTCCCTTTATATTAATAAAATGTTAAAGTAATAATTTTGTGGATTTTCACATGATTCTATATGATAAGAAACTTTTCAGAGCCATAATATATTTTAACGAAGAGCAAGTTTATAAAAAAAAATTAGTTTAAAATGTGTGGCTTTCTCATATTATTCCAATAACCCACAACAATGAAGCAATATTATGAACAAGAACATACATAATTTTAAACAATGTACCTCATTTAGTATACAATATTCACTTTAAAACCCTCTCTTTCTATGTGTGTAATTAAACTTTTTTTAAACATTATTTCAGGTCAATAGCAAGTTTCAACAAAACATCTAGGTCCATACGTGCTTGGTCGGATTGCACCGGTGAACGGGACCACTTGATATTCTACGATGGAAGTTCGACTAATGATCCAGTCTTGGCAAAATACTGCGGCGGTGATTGGTTACCTAAAGTCGTATCCCGGTACGTACATTATGCTATAGAGCACTTTTAGTACACACAATTCTATAATGTTTCAATAAACCTCACATTCTTTTCCTCCTCCTCAATACCATCCATATAATATCGGCACCCAAGAAGTGCCAACCAATTTCGTTTCCTTTATAGATTCTCTGCATGAAGATGGCCTCACGTGTGTGATGGCTCTCAGGTAACATGTTTCTCTCTCTCTCTCTCTATAGAAATGGAGTCTTAGCTTTTATATCCATAAAAAATAATGCGGCGAACTTAAATGCATCGATATTACAAGCATGCATCCTTCCCTCTCCTTATAATGTTCCTTACTCCCATCAGCACTGTCGACAAAAGGGTTAACCCTTTTCTAAATTTTATACCACTGTTGGGTGGGGTTCGGGTTTTTGGCTAGGGTTTGGGTATAACTGAACGACCCTTACCCTCGAAATTCAAAGTAACTAACATCATGTACGGGTGTATCCAGCAAGGAGTACTAACTATAGTGGATATCACTTTGGGCTCCCGAGAGGGGTTCCGGTTCCGTGTTCTATTTCTTGTTCCAAAGTTGCATCACCGATGTTTGAATGCGGTAAAAGCTTACTTCTCCTGAATTTCGGATTAGATCCTGTGTTGAGTTTAGTAGCATGGACTTAAAATAAAAAAAAAAAAAATAAAGAAAACATGAATGTTATTCCAGGTGTGTACCTACCTACATTGTAGTTGTAATATGGATGAAATTTCTTCCTTTGCTTTCTTAAGCTGGATAAAGGTACTGCAAGCTGCAACCTCACCTGGCTAACAAATAAAACAAATAAGGGTTTCTAGCGATTTACGGGCAATGAAAATTTCAAAGGAAAATCAATTACGTTTACTCGTTGAGTATATATAGCATAACATTGTATTTAATATGTAGCTAGTTAGCTACGAGTATCTCTGCTGAAAGATAGATCTACTTGGTTGCCATTTTGTATAGGTACAAGTACAAAGTATATCATACCGACTCAGGTGCATTTAATAATGTAAAAGATATTAATTGCGGATGCTCACGTTCTTGTCAGAGTAAACGATACAGGATAATGGATTGCATGATACAGTGTAATTAAAAATGTCTTCCTGACTTCATAAATTCATCGTGTAAGCATTCATTTTTAATCTATACATTACCTATATATATCTACTTGTATTGGTGCAGTTTATAATGAAATAATGACAAGTGCATGACAACCATACAAAAACACAAGTTCAAACGAAACATCCACACACAAAAGGGAAATTTCTAAATTAAATTCAGCAGTGATTTGTTGGATGCTTTTGATTGTGTGCGAGTTTGATATTTGAAAATTGTTTATTCGAGTATGGATGTCGTTTTTGATTAATTTCTATGTTAAATAATTTATGTTCGTCTTATAACTTGTATACTTGTGCTCTATATGGCAGAATGGTTTGTGTAAAATACAGTCAAAGTTTTAATCAAATCTAATGTAGGGATTATAGACAAGTCCAAAGAGGGGCTTACATTTGTGCTGATGGATGGAAGGATTTGGTTCAAATTCCATCATTTTATTCCTTGCTCAAAAAGCTTGGGTATATAAGAGATTGAACTCCGAATGTTTGTTGGGCACTAGAACAATTCTTGTTCTAAATAAGAGATAAACATTGAATTGTTAAAACTTTGCTATATATATAGTTACCTTAGGTACGGGGTAAGCCTTGACGCAGCAGGGAAGGGGGGGGGTCTAAGGGTGGCTACTATATAAAATCTAGAGCTATGTGATCGAGGAACTAATTTCAGCAAAAGAGCCTCCCAGGGTCGACAGGTTGACTGGATCAGCCCTTTGCCACTAATTAATCTGCAGCAACAGAGTGTTCCCATTAAGGCACTCCAACGATTGGATGGCAGCGGATGAATTTTTGAGATAGAATCTAAAGTTCCAGCAATTTTGAACTACTTGCTGAATACATTATATGAGCTACTTCTACTATTTGATACTCAGGCCTATAAGGAGTGGTTTTATCCGGCTCTATACTCTTGCAAGTGAGTTATATAAGAGTCTGGCCTTCTGGGGTGAATAACCTTATATGTGAAAAAATACTGGTTCCAAAACAAAAGCAACAAGCCTCGGATATGAATGATTTTGATATTGATCCTCAGCAAACAATAATTATTACGAATTTCGGATCTGCACATAGAATGTACTGACCTTATGCAGACCACATGCAGCCTATTAATTAGTGAAGACCCTGGATAGGCTTAAAGCTGATATTTTAGCTATCCAATTATGCTACAGAAACTGCAAGACTTGGCAGTGCCATGGCTTGAAATGATTTTCAAAGGTTGCCTTTATCTCAATCATGTACCTGAGTCATGGAGACATGTAAGAGTGGTCTTTATTCCGAAAGTCGGTAAGAGAGGTCATGAATCCGCGAAGGACTTCAGACTAATTAGCCTGACATCTTTTGTACTTAAGACACTAGAGCGCATTCTTGACACTCACATTAGAGTTATACTAGAGGGTCGTCCTCTTGATGAATCACAACATGCATACCTCAAAGGCAAGTCTACGGAGACTGCCCTGCATGGAGTGGTGTATACAATCGAGAAGACAATTCACTATAAAGAATATACCCTCGCAACCTTCCTAGACGTGGAAGGTGCCTTCAATAATGTCCTAACTGAATCCATTCGCGAATCACTTGCTCACTTCGGGATAGAGGGCTTCATATCTGAATGGATTGTTTCTATGCTCAGAGACAGAAGGATTCAAGCATCGTTGGCAAACACTACAGCTACTAAATATGTTAGTAGAAGAACACCCCAAGGTGGGGTCCCCTCCCCTCTTCTGTGGCTTTTAGTCATGGACAAAATTCTTGTCAAGCTAAGATGTAGTGGTGTGAAAGCAGTAGCGTATGCTGATGATTTGGTTGTATAGGTCTCAGGAAAGTTTACCACAGTGATTAGCGAAATCACTGAGTCGGCTCTGAAAAAAGTTAGCAACTGGGCCACTAGTAGTGGACTAGGGGTTAATCAGAGTAAAACGGAACTGATACTCTTTACTACCAGGACTAAAATACCTACCTTCACCCCATCTTCACTTAACGGACAAACTCTATCCTTATCTTCTAAGGCAAAATGCCTCGGAGTTATTCTTGACCCCAAATTGAATTGGAAGGTAAATATTGAAGAACGGGTTAAGAAACATTTGGTAAGATGTGGGGCCTACAGTCGAAGATGATCTTGTGGACGTACACTGCCGTGGTTCGACCGATTTTATCATACGGATCGATTGTGTGGTGGCCTGCACTTAGCAATCAATATCATATTGAAAAACTTAAGAAGGTACAAAGAACGGCTAGCGTCGGCACTACAAGAGCCCTTCGAACTTGTCCAACAGATGCCCTTAGCTTTATCCTGCACCTTCTACCACTCGACCTTTATTTAATTGTTGGTTTTCAAAACCCTATGGTCATGGAAATATAACAAAATTGATTCCTCAGGATATTTTTCTAACGAACACCGACTACTGTATTCCCCCTCTTGGCCTAGGCGGGGATTTCAAAGCCGTTTTTCCAACCAGAGAGGATTGGAAAAATGACATTGTTACGAAGGACTACGACACTATAATCTTCACTGATGGGTCTAAGATGGAGTGCGGTGTTGGTTCAGGAATTTTGTCTAAGACCCTGAATATGTCCAAGTCCCTCAGACTACCAGAATTTGCTAGCGTATTTCAAGATGAACTACTAGCAATCAGGGAAGCATGCAAGTTACTCAAATCAAACCAAAATCAATTCAGGAACACAGCAATTTGCTCACACAGCCAGGCTGCCATTAAGGCTATTAAATTGGCTACATCCACCTCTGTACTTGTCCGGCAATGTCGAGATGAACTATCGAGTCTGAACATTAACCTCCAGGTCACTCTCATTTGGGTTCCAGGTCACAGTGACATAGAGGGTAATGAACGGGCTGACGTCTTAGCTTGACAAGGCTCGGCCCTTCATAGCTCATTAGCGGTAAATGTAAACATGCCTATTGGTGCTATGAAGAGAAATATTTTCTCGATTTTTCTCGATGAATCTAACCTCAGATGGAGCAGTCTTACAAACTGTGTCATATCAAGAATGATATGGCCATCCTATAACAAAACTCGTTCTAACGATCTTATATGCAGACCCAGGCGCGATATAGCCAGGATCACAGCAATATGCACCGGACACTGGCCCATAGGGGAGCATGCAAGGAAGCTGGGAATCCCCTACAACTCCCACTGTCGTAGCTGTGGGGACCCTCAAGAAAAAGAAACTGTAGTTCATTTTCTTTGCAACTGCCCTGCTAAAGCCAATTTTAGATTGTCTTCCTTTGAAAAGGCCTTCCTCGATGACCCAAAAGAGCTCTCTGAGAAGAAAATCAAAGATCTGATTATCTCTCTGAATGCGACTAAATGGCTCTAACAATGGTCCGTTAAAGTCTATAAAGCCATATAATTCCGTATTAAATCCCTACTAGGTTGACACAAGTAATTGGTATCAAAACGGCGCACTCCAGCGCTATTTGAGTCGCGAGGCCAGGGCTAGCGACTGCCATCTACCTACCTACGATGTCAAGAATACTCTGGGAGACTTCAATGTCAGATTCAAAAATGTGGGCGTCTTTGGTTTGACAGTCAGAGGACACTGCCTACATGACGAATTAAATTTAAGACGGTGGATTCGACGGGATGAGATGTGTAACGACCAGTTAGTAGCTTCAAAACTTTTAGGCTTCCGCCGTCAAAGACCCCCTCCGTTCTCTCCTTTATCATTAGTTTTTAGTTAAGACTAGGGACTTTATCCCAACCTTCTTTGTCTTAAGTTTATCCTCGTAACCCCTTCTGAAAAGCTAAGACTAGGAACATTCCCAAAATTCGTTTAAGACTTCTCTTCTCCGCCGTCATCGTTAAGACTAGAGACCATAAATTAACAAAACAAAGACGGCAATACTCAGCTGCCAATCTGATTTGCCAATAAGCTGAAGCGAACAGCTGATGTATTAGATTTGTAAAGTATTAGTGAAAAACGTACGAAAGATCGGCTTTTTGATAATTGATATTTTCTGCTTTGGACTTTATCCCAACTTTCACTGTCTTAGTCCTTTCTTTTTTGCTGCCATAGCTAAGACTAGGGGCTCTATCTCAACCTTGGCTGTCTTTAGTACTTTCCTTGGTTGACCTTGGACCCCCCCACAAAGAAGCATTACAAATGTCATCATAGCTAGCACCCATCCCATTTTCCACACCTTGATATACCCAAAGAGGCTAGGCTGTCTTGTGATAAAAAATCAGTCAACCAAATTGATCACATCACGATAGACACCAGACATGCTTCCAGTATCTCGAATTTCTTAACAATCCGAAAGTAGTATCAAGTACGTATGTGGATATCTACGACACCATAATGCTTAGCAGATGCTGCAAAAAGATTCGATGTCGAAGAAAAGCTTAAATCGAAGGAGACCGCAATATATTTTGCCAAATCAACGTCTCTCTTATTCTATCAGCAAGACCATCACGTTCAGGGGACCAGTGGAGATACAGTCAACAAGCCATCAGAAGTGCTACTACTGATGCGTTGGGTTTCACTAGGTGACCACAATGAAACTCCTGGTTTGATGAAGAGTGCCAAAAAATGCTGCCAACGAGAATAAGACCTGCTGAGAGAGAACCCCGAGAGTTCTACGGGCAAAAAAGGTGGTAGGAGCACTAATTTTTCAGGAACAAAAGGAGAGAGTACGAGAAGCTGGAGGTCGAGTCTATTGAGAAATGTATCGGCAGGGGTAATTTTCGTAAGTTCTACCAAAGGGTGAAAGGATCTACCCAGGGCAACAAGGCCAGAACGGAAGCTGGAAGCCTGTCTTGATGAAAACGGGATCATGGTAATAGAAACGCAGTCAGTGCTAAGGATCTGGAAGGAATATTTTTCTGGATTTCTAAACGCTGAAGACTGACAACTTTCCGGTGTTTGGCAAAACATTCCAATCAACTTAGACGATGATTGCCGATATTTCCATCACCCCAACCCTAAATAAGTGAGGTTAGAAATTTTCAAGCTTAAATCGTACAAGGGTCCTCGTGCGGACGGGCTCCGCAAAACTATTCAAAGCAGCAGCAGATGGACCGTGCACCAACTTATCTGCAAAATTTGGTCTGATGAAAGTATTCCCTATGGATGGAAGCTGGGCATATTTTGCCCCATCTACAAAAAAAAGGAGATGCTCTGACCTGCTCCTACTTCAAAGGAATAAGTCTCCTAAACGTTGCATTCGAAATCTTGTCGGCTATATGTATTATGTGGTCGCCTAAAACTTTTTGTCAATGATCTGATTGGGCCCTATCAGGAATTCCAGATCGATACACACCATCTTTATGTCAATTTTAAGGCCGCATATGATAGCTTGGATAGACAAACTTCTCAGAGCCGTGTCTTAGGCATGCCTGCCAAATTCATCCACTCGTGCATAATGATGATGGAAAAATATCGCTGCTCCGTCAAAGTCTTTAAGAACACCTATGTCGAGAAAGGTCTTGGACAAGGAGACGCATTATCAAGTTATCTATTTCACTTTGTTCGCGAAGCAATTGTACGTAAACACCAAATCGACACCACTGGTACAATTTATCAAAAGTCCGTTCAACTACTTGCAATATGCAGACGATGTAGACATTATCGGCAATACTAAGCAAACTGTTACTAGTGCATTTGCCAGTATTGAATCGAAGGCAGTGAAAATGGGATTTTGGCTGTCAATGAAGAGAAGACAAAATATATGCTATCAGCGAGAAGGGAGTATCAATATTTTTGACTTGGGCAAAACGTCACGCTCGATGGATAGATATTACTTCAAACTTGTCAAGAACTTTATCTACCTGGGATTTTCTACTATACAACGCAAAATGACATCAGTGCAGACATCAAACGAAGAATTGATCTTTCCAATCACTGTTTTTTCGGGCTTTGTTAGGAGGCAACCAAAGAGACCATCTATAAGAGCTTAACCATCCCTATCTTGTTGTATGGGATTAAGCATGGGCCCTGAAAGAATTGGATGAAAATTTGCTCGGTTGCTTAGAGAGGATGATTCTACGAGTGATTTTAGGTTCTGTGTGTATCGAAGGAGTCTGAAACAAAAAATTCAGCGATGATACAGCGACGATCGTCAACCTTTTCCCAATTCCGCAAGTATGAATGACTTTCCTTAAACACGTCAAATTCTTGAAAAAAGGCTGAGAAGGCTGGGACTCATGGAACGTATAGACATCAACGCACCAGCCTGATGAATCTTTGAATCCAACCCTGATGGTGTACGAAGCATCACAGGAAGGCCCATAAACTGAGTTGGTGCACCACAAGTGGAAAATGTAAACGCCTCAACCAACTTACTGTGCGTAACTTTAGGCAGCTTGTTAGGCACAGAACTGGCTGGAGGGGACTTGTTGGTTAAGGCCGTAGTCCAACCTAATCTGCGGGTGCCACAAAAAGTCAAAAGTTATATCGAATTCGACGAACATTTTTTACATCAGTAAATCTGTGCTAAATGCTGCCAAACAAACTTTCCAACAAGTCGGCTTGGACAAAATTGTATTTATTTTAATTTTTATAGCTGTCAAACTCACAGTTCATGAAACTTATTAAATGCATTAATAATAGTTATTTGCAAATACGAATGCAATGTATATTAAGCCTTAATCTATTGGTTTTCTGATATTGATTGCTGCTATTTATTTTTTTAATATAATTGAATCAGCTTTTAATAAACCCACCTTTAAGCAAATATAAAAAAAATATCCACACAAATATACCAAACCACCAATGAGTGGCTTATTTTTTGAGTGGTGTTTTTGTTTTTTTTAAATTTTATTTTATTTTTTTTTTTTTTGTACGGAAGCAATTGAACGCTTTTTAATGCTCATAAATTGAGGTCACCAAAATGACAACCTTTATTCCTGTCAAACAAGCCCATACACACTGATGCCTATACCAAATTGCAAGGGTATTTCCATCCTGCTGGTGGATGTATGTATACACGGTTATCAATTCGCTTACCACCCGTATCCGTAGAGCCAATGCCACAGCTTGATGTTGTGGCAAACGGAAGAGAAATTGATTTCCTGACTTTAACCGAAACATCTGGAACATATACTGTAGTACCTATATGCTATTGAATTAATTCTCCAACCATCAGGACATCAAATGCGGGTTCTCAATTGAGTTTACAGAAAATCCCTTTAATACTCTTTATTGCAAAATTGCCTATGGAAAAAGGTGTTGGATTTTGATTCGCAAACCTATCCAATTCGGTACCGCGGTGCGCTATACTTCTGAGTTTTCAGTAAATGCATAATACGATGATGTTGGCCTTATGGAGCAATATAGATAAATTTTTTCTCAGAATTGAATTCCTCCGCTGCTGGCTGTGTGCTGTTATTTCCCATATTAATTGCTTGCCAACTATTTGGTTATATCTAGACTAAAAGCAAAGCTTATCGTATCGACTACATCATCAGGCTAATATTCTTTGTACGCTGCAATATTGCACCAAAAGCTAAAAGGGACTACTTTGCATTGCAAGCGTTCATAATGATAGAAAATAAAATAAACCAACATGAATATATCGCCTGGGATCTAGGATAACCCACAAGCTGTACAAGGAACTGCGGTTCCATATCAGTTGGGTGAAAGTATAGACTCAGCTTTTGGTAAAGAGGGTTTCACGTTAGGTGTGACCATTTTAGTCTTTTAACAAACTGAAATTAATACAATTTTGATCGAAATGATTTAAAAATAATAATGGGACCAACTTCAAAATTGTTTTTTTTTCGAATTGTCAAAAAAAAAGTTAAATTTGTTAAATTTTCTCAAAACCCGTATTTAAAATATAAATTTATATGGTTATGACTCTATTTCTGATATGAAACGGAAGTACCTAAAAATCTTATGTTTTACTTTTTCCTCCGTGTTAACTGTCACATAAGGCACTTATGTTCTACTTTAAATATTTAAATTTTGTAACAGCATATAGACCTTAACCGATATTGAACCAGTCAAAAATAAAAATCATGGTTCTTCCCAAGATGTTGGCAATGACGGCTTTTGGTTATAATGTTAACAATTTAACGTATTTATTTATAAAATTATACTGAAAGACACAGATGCCAATTTAACAAAAAAATCTGAAATGCATGACTGGGGCACACGTATATGTAACGGGTGATTTTTTAGCTGGTTTGGTTTTGGCAACACTGGTTTTGACAGCTGACGTGTGTTTAGTAACTTGTGTCACTGTCAAACAGCTTCAGTTTGGTTTGCAATTTAACCATGGATCGTCTTACAAATGAACAACGCTTGCAAATTATTTAATTTTACTATCAAAATTCGTGCTCGGTTCGAAATGTTCGTCGTGCGCTGCTTCCATTTTATGGTCGGCATTCTCGACCTTCTGAGCAGTCTATTCGGAAGATTGTGACCAAATTTCGCACCAAATTTACTTTGTTGGACATTAAACCACCAACACGTTTACGTACTGTGCGTAGTGAAGAAAATATTGCGGCCGTATCAGCTAGTGTGACAGAAGACCGCGAAATGTCGATTCGGCGCCGTTCCCAGCAGTTAGGCCTTTGTTACAGCACTACGTGGAAAATTTTGCGGAAGGATTTGGGCGCAAAGCCTTTTAAGATACAGCTGGTGCAAGAACTAAAGCCAGCCGACCTACCACAATGCCGAATTTTTGGTGAATGGGCTCTTGGAAAGCTGGCCGAGGATCCGCTTTTTTATCGAAAAAGTGTGTTCAGCGATGAGGCTCATTTTTGGTTGAATGGGTACGTAAATAAGCATAATTGCCGCATTTGGAGTGAAGATCAGCCAGAAGCATTGCAACAGCTACCAATGCATCCCGAAAAAGACACTGTTTGGTGCGGTTTATGGGCCGGCGGCATTATTGGGCCATATTTCTTCAAAGATGATGCGAATCGCAGCGTTACTGTCAATGGTGAACGCTACCGAGCGATGATAACAAACTTTTTTTTGCCCGAAATGGAAGTTCTTGACTTGCATGATAGTTTGGTGAACAGTTAATTTCACGTTTCGGGCCGGTCAATTGGCCGCCTAGATCGTGCGATTTGACACCATTAGATTATTTTTTGTGGGGGTATGTCAAGGCTAATATCTATAGGGACAAGCCCGCTTCGATTGACGTACTGGAAGCCAACATCCATGCATTCATTCGTGAGATACCGGCCGATATGTGTGAAAGAGTATGCCAAAATTGGACTCAGCGGATGGGCTACCTGAGACGCAGCCGCGGTCAACATTTGCATGAAATTATCTTTAAACATTAAATTGCAAGGTTCAAACTATCGATTCAAATAAATATTTCATTAATTTTTTGAATTTTGTGTGTTTTTTTTTTTTTTTAAGTTCTAAACCTCTTAAAAAATCACCCGTTACTTGCTCTTATGTTCAAAATGCATTTTCTATATTTTCAGTAGAGCAAAAACAAGGTTAGTGTTCAAGTGCTTGTAATTTTAAAATTTTACAAATACTTGTTAATAAAGAAACATACGAGTAGTTTTAGTTTTTATTTGCAATATGATTGAAAAATCAAATGTTTTTATTTCTTATTCATGATCCTTCAAAATCTTGTCAGAACTGATCAGATAAAGCTATTATTGGTTATCTTTTAAATGCTAAAAGTCCTGTAACTATGCCATAAGGCCATCAATTTAAAAAATGTTAATACAGAAATATTGTTCAATACCTACAGATTAAAATCCCACACTAAAATCAATTCCAATAAAATTACAGCTAAGCCACTTTTGCACCCATGACCTCATTTATGAGAGAAAAATATTTAAAAGTATGACATACGATTCTTTAATTAGCTAAAATAACTTCTTTGAGATTGAATACGAAAGTATACGGGTTTCTTAAAAAAATTAAATATTTTTAAGAAAAATTTTTAATAAGCAAAAAAAATTCAAAAACAACAGTCAACATATTTTTGAGATATCGAATTTTCAAAAAATAAAAAAAAAAAAATGATATGCAATATCTATTTTTTATTTATATTTTGTCTTATTTGAAATTTGTACAGACAATTTATCTTAATCTGTTCAGCCAATAATGAGAAAATTTTAAATAAAAATAAATTGTTAATATTAATAGCTGCTATTGTAAATTTTTTTAGTTGTTAGTTGTACATAAATCGCACTAATTTTAACATACACAAAATGTTTAATAGAATTGTAGGTTTTTAAGAAAAAAATATTTGCCTTAACGGTTTTCTAACATTTGTATGTAAGGTAGCGTTATTTCTTCATAAAACTAGTTTCAAAGGAAACCGAAGAAAATGGTTCTTTGTGAGGTACCATTAATAGCCTTTTTCTAAATGGTTACCCATCGAAAGAAAATCTTTACTGAAGTAAATTTATTGAATTTTTTTAAAATGAGTTTGTAAAGCCGTTTGTGAAAAAAATAAGTTTTTGTAATATTGCTAAAAAAAAAGAACCGTTGTTTTTAGTTCTAAAAAAATAAAATACACGACTAGATCGCACGCTCGTACTTGTTCTTATGTTCAAGTTGCTTGGAATTGAGAACTTCTTAAAAAATGTAAACAGTAATTATAGAAAAAAATATATAAAAATATAAAAAAAAGCATTTTAATCGTTTTTTTTTTTTAATTGTATAGCTTAGAGCTCTAAAACAAGTATGCCATTTGAATACTTGAGAAAAATATGAATACATATATACACAAAAAATTAAAATCGTTCGAGCGGTTTTTTACATTTTAAAATTAATTTTTTATATATAAAATTTGGTAACATTAAAAAAAAACGTTTTGGTATACCAATTTTGAGTATATGTTTAAATACATTTTTAAACCTAGTTTCAAAAAAATTCATCAACTCTTTTTTAAAATATTAAATTTTCAAAAAGAAAAATTTTAATATATTTTTTTAAAAAACCAAAATTATTTTTTTACAAAATTTTTATAAGCAATATTATTAACATTTTAAAAGAGTTTTTGCATAAAAATTTTGACGTTAATTGTTTGAGCCGTAAAAAAATGAAAATTAAAAAACCATTAATGACGGTTTTTGGTCAATTTTTTTCTTATCAAAAAGTACACAATACCTACAATGCGGATTTTTTTTCAAAATCGTAAGAGCCTTCTTCGAGATAAATAAGCTTTTCATTTACGATAGTAGGACAAGTTCCGTTATTTAAAAATAACTGAAAAAAGAATTTAATTTCCCCTCTGAAGAGTTACAATAAAACCTAAAGTTCAAAATTTGAAGAAAATTGTTTCAGTAGTATAGGCTGTATGTAGGTCGATATACAGACAAATAGACAGGCAAACTTAATTATGCCACCCAATTTTGTTTGTGTTCTCTATAATCGTACTGTCATGTTTGATTGTTATCTAGACATTTTTCTTGCACCTAATCCTAATCCTGCCTTATAGCAACTTATATCGCATGTTTTACTTACGATAAATCTAAGGTACTCATTAAATATGCATTCGTAAAAAAAATACATAGATTTTGATCATTACGATAAAAGGGGAAATACAAATAAAGTGGGTCTCACTAAACGGTGATGACTGTCCCCATCCAATTTTTTCACTTTTCTTAGAATCGAAAATAACTATCTGCAATTTTATAATATCTTATTTTTCTCAAAAATGGGTCCAAATAAAATAAAAAAATAACCGAAGTTTTTAAAAAATATAAACAATTTTTTTTTATCAAAACTTTTTAAAAAAACAAATTTTAAAAAATGTTAAACAATTTTTTTTTTTGAAAATCAAAGTTTTAAAAACAATATACATTTTCAGAAAAACTCTGGAATGTGTTTCTACTTACTCTAAAACATCCCTAAATTGCCGTTGATCTCTCTTGGAGATGGCGCAGCAGTTTAACATTCTCCTGTGTTAGGTGCCGGGGCACAGGGCAATCCCGGGTGATTGTAAGGCTGATGAACTCGCTAAATGTGGAACAACTCTACCTCTTCTACCTAACAAGGCAGATATAGGTATACCCATCGGTACATGTAAGCTTATGCTAAAGCAAGATGCATTCGAGAGAACAAACCTTAGGTGGAACAATATCACCACTTGTTTGGCAACAAAACAAATCTGGCCAGTAATGGATTTAATGTGGTCTAAGTGTTTGGTATCTCTAATTAGATTGCACATTGACTCCATGATTGGTGTTATAACCGGACACTGTCTTATAGGCAAGCACGCAACGCGTCTAGGCGTGTTCTCTTACGATTTTTGCAGAAGCTGTTTGGATGAGGAAGAGATTGAATCGATCCCTCACCTTCTCTGCACGTGTCCTGCTCTATCTCATAGACGAATACTTCATCTTGGTGATTTTTACTTCAATGATCACAGTGATCTAATAAACTTGGACATAGGTAATCTACTAAGCTTCATAAGAAGCTCGCAAATGGTTCACGCGAGTAAGAGATAGGGTTTTCCTAGATTCATGTGGTGTCAAAATGGACCAACTCATGGTCTAAGTGTGTCAGTCTTCATAATTGGTAGCCACTTCAACCTAACCTAACCTAACTATATCCTTATAGATTGCGCTCTCATAGAACGATTTTAAAATTTTTACTATTCTCGTTATCGGCTGAACAGATTTAGAAGAATATTTGTTAAGATAACTTTAAATAAGATTAAAAAATATTCAAAAAATCAAAATTTAAAAAATTTACAGATTTCACTCCTTGAGTAACAATGGGGACATTGAAAATGACTTATTTACGCTAGATAAATCCTTAACTTTATATTTTATAATCTTTCTTTTATTTTGATTGTTATCTTTACCATTTTCCAAACACATTTATACATACCTGCACATCAATTTTAATCATTATTTTTACTAGGACCAATCTAATAATTATATTGAACTGAAAAAAACTTAAAAATTTTTTACCAAACTTAATTTGCATACTTGCACTCGCATAAGGTTATATTGTTGCATAAGTTTCGTTTACTTTTTTTTAAAATTCGGTTAAGTATTTCATATTCCCTTTGTTCTATCTTCAACTCATTTGGCTGTAGACAAAATGACGTTAGCATGTACTGATATTTCTTGTTTTGTCACGTTTTTCACTAAAATTTGATTTTCCTATAACACAATATTCAATGTTAGTAGTGTTTACGTCTCAACAAAATATTATTTGTCTTTTTTTCAAATTTTGTTTCATTTCCAAAAATACAAAAGAGATTTAATATTTTCTGCTGCTTGTCTTTTAATTTCATATTTTTCATTTTCCTTGTGTGATAACTTACTTTTTTTCTTATGCTTTGTTGTAACACCAACCTTAATTTTGGGGCTTAATTCCTAAAGATTCGAATGGACAAAAGTCGATCAGAAATTCTTGATAGACTTGAAATTTCTATCAAACAGGAAAATATAGGTTTGTGCATAATAATCAATTATAAAAGTATTCACTAATTGAAATTCGTAGTAACGATAATTCGACTTTTAGTCTATTCAACAAGTCTATTTTGAATAACTATCCCGATAATGGCGTTTGTTAATTTTTAAAATTAGAAAAGACATATATTTTAGTTTTATGATTTAATTGCCCCATGTTTTATTCTCGCTTGTTTTCTTTTTTCATATCTTTATTTTCTTCGTTAATCCGTCTTATCATAGTTAAAAAAGAGGCTCGGTGCGGCCCACATTGGTAACTTCCCATTGGTGCCCCTCGGAAGCTTGAGGCCCGATGTTGTTTTATTTTTAAAAATCGCCAATTGAAGATTTTCGAAAAAATGTATATATTCAATATATGCAATCAAGTGCAGATTAGTGAATAGAATAAAACTAACCCAAAACCAATATCATTGGTTGTTATCAAGATATTTGAGAAGAAAAAATTTGTTTAACAATTTTTGGTAAAGTTTCTTCAAAAAAAAAAATTTCAACGATTTTGGTATAGTTTCTTGTCGTTTTTTTTTGGTTTAAAAAAAAATTTCATATCAAATTGCAAATCCTATCAATTATTAATTATAAACTATTGTGTAAAATTTAATTAACCCAAGGCCACCATCATTGCTTACTTTCATGAAATTTGAGACGCAAACAAAATTTCAACAATATTTGGTATAGTTTTCTTTCGTTTTTTCGCTTTTAAAATACTCAATTTTTTTAATTTTCTTATAAACCCTATAAATATCAATTATTAACTAATGTGTGCAACTAAATTAACCGGAAGCCATTATCATTGTCTGTTATTAAGATATTTGAGACGAAAAACAATTTTCAACAATTATTGCTAAAGTTGCTTGTAGTTTTTTTCGTTTAAAGAAAAAACTATTTATTGAATTTTTTAACAAACTCTATCAAATATCAAGTATCAATTATAATTTAATATGTAGGATTAGTTTAACCGGGAGCCAATATCGTTGTCTGTTCTCAAGAAATTTGAGGTCCAAGAAATATTTTCAACAATTATTGGTAAAATTTCTCGCAGTTTTTTTCATTAAAAAAAACGGTTGATTCAATATATTTAAAAAATGTGTCAATTTTCATAAATAAACTAGTGCATAAAATAAAATTACCTCGAAACCAATATCATTGTTTGTTCTCAATATATTCGAAAAAAAAACACTTTTTCAAACATTTTCAGTAACTTTTGTTATTTAAAAAAACTGTACGTTAGTACCTATTATATTTTTACCAATTGTTTATCATGTTCTTGAGATATTCGAATCTAAAGAAACTTGACTTTTTTTAAATTGCTTTAATAAAAAAACACCTCACTGAATTTTTTTGAAAGTCCTTTCTGCATGTATTGAACCTTTTATCTATAAAATAAAATGTATTCGAAGTCAATATCTTCATTCGTTCTTGAGATATGGTAAGCGAAAAAAAAGCGAATGAAGGTATGAACGTACGCACAGACACAAAAATCTCTCTAAAAATGATGGATCAAAACGTGAAAATATGTCAAAATTTTGGATTCAACAAATCGGACCAATTACAATAACTTCCAATGGGAAGTAAATAAAACTAAAACAAAAATAATTAACAAAATAAAAAATATCCCAACGAATCTCACAAGCATCCTATTCTACTATCTACTTTAGTACCTACATACTAACCAAACATATCCCTTAAGCATCTTATCATACTACCTACTTAATTAATAACTAAACATGAAAAATTAAGTCTGCCGAGCAGCAGAGTGAACCTCCCCCTACCGAAGCATCCTTATGACTGAATATATGAATAACTAAACAGTGAACAAGCAACACGAACATTGAACGAGTGAACATGAATACTGAACTTGAATGAAAAGTCTTTTTCTTCAGTAATTCACTCACAGAGAGACAAACAAATCAAAGAGCATAATGAACAGAGATAGAAAGACATTTTGAATGAACTATGGCGCTATGGGAAATATTTGTGTTCTTCTTATTTGGGCTGATTCTCCGCACACAAACTTGTAAATCAACGATGACGATGAACTATAGGAATATTGATTGAATATTAGTACCACTTTTTAATCAAATTGTATTTTAGATTTGTGAGGCTTATGAAGAACGTACAGCTACGTATGATATATCAAATTAATTGTCAATTATTGAAGGTGCGAATAAAAAAAAAACAAATTGTATAGGTGCACAGACCAAAGAATTATTAGGTAGTATGTTAATAAACAGTAATATGTAATTATGTTATCTCAGATGCTTTTAAATATTACAAATTTTACATATTATATGTAGATTTGTATAATCTATTACCTGTATGAATTAGAGATTTTTAATTGGAATAGTTAAAAAGATAAAAAATATAACTGCCAAAAATCGATCGATAGAAATTAGTTTATTTAAAAAAAAATATAAAAATATAAATAAAAATACTATAAGAATTTCCTGAAACGAAAAGCAATCAGTTATTTATTATCTTTCTTAAACTATAAAATTTATTACAATCAAATCTAACCCTAATGTGCAAATAATTTATGAACCATCTATTTTTAAATTTTGGAGTTACAACCTTTAATATCTCATTTTGTAGATTTTTTGGAATTTCAAAAAATATAATAGAAATTGTTATATTAAACGTAACTATTGATAAAGAAAAAACTTGTCACTCTAGCACAACTCATTTAGATTTTTGGTTTTTCGACCATTTCACATAAAACCCTACTAAAAGTTCGAATTAAAAAAAAAAACATAATTTTGCACTTCTACATACATTTTCTTTTCAAACGTTTTTTTTTTAATTGTCAACACTTATAGTTTAAGCTGCACAATTAACTGCTGACTGCATTGACTCGCATTTTTAATTATAAAAATATAGAATTAAAATTCATTTATTCAATTTAGTAACACCAACCAAAAATTCAATCATACCCTTCCTATACGCTAGCACTCATCTCCATACACATTGTTCATTTTAGTTACACCAACCAAAAATTCAATTGTACCCTCCGTATACGCCAACGATCATCTGTTCACTTTATTCATTCTGGTAACACCAACCAAAAATTCGATCGTACCCCCCGTATACGCTAGTGTTCATCTCATATACACATTTATTCACTTTATTCATTTTAGTAACACCATAATTTATCCAAAACGACCCTATAAACATTTTCAATGTTAATAAAAAACTTTTTAATAAGAAAAAAGCATTTTTTATTTTTTTAAATTCTATATAAATCAGGTTGACAATTTTACAATGACAATTTTAATTTTATGAGCAAAAAATAAATAAATACCTACTTAAATTTGCATATCATAATTTGTCCTCAAAAATGTTTTTTTCTTAAAATTGTATACCTAAGAAATATATTTTTTTAAATCCGCTCGAACGGCTTTTAGTTCTTTTGTTTCTATATAATTATATTTTAACAAGAATTCAGATGGCATTCTCTTTTTCCATTTTAAACTATTTGAGGAGTTGTTTAAGCCTATTTGAGTATCATGTCTTTAAATATTTTTCTCTCATAACCAGAAGCACAGTGGCTTGCGTAGAAATCTAACAAATTAAAATCTCGCATGTGGAAATCTCGCAATTACAAAATCTTGCTTTTCATAATTTCACAATTGCACTTTAAATAATCTCGCAATTACAAAATTCCGCAAACTAAAAACACGCAAATTAAAATTTAGCTAAATTTATTTGCCATTGCAACACAAAAATTTGCTTAGCCAAAATCTCACAAATTTGATTGTAATTCTTTTGTTGCAATACAATTGCGAGATTTCTAAACTTCTGCATAGTAAATTTAGTGCCTGTCTTCTTTTATTAAATAATGTTATTCATAATTATTGTTATTGTTTATATTTGAAATTGATGTTAAGAGAACAAAAAGAGAACGTTAAAACTACTTTTTTGATAAACAATAAGACCCAAAGAAAAAGTCTATTTTCGAGTATTTTTTTTGGAAAATTAAATTTATAATTTCTTATTTTGTTATGTTTATTTATTTCGTAATATTTATTTTGTAATATTTATTCATCAATTTTCCTCAATATTTCAGTTCAAACCTTCATTAATCAGTTGGTCACACTGTAATCGTATACATAGATATTCACAAATGTAACATACTGAATAAATTGGTACACTCTGGCGTATACGCAATCTATTTCCAACAAATTGATTTCGCTCGAACAGAGCCAGAGAGAGAGGCCCTTCTCTGTATAAAACATGACTTTATAATCGGTAATAACTCACTAAAATAACATTGGCTGCCTGCTCTAGCGGTTATATACTGGGAAAACTGCTATAACATGACATTGAGAAATAGTACTCAATAATTTCCGCTAAACAAGCACCCGTTAGTTCATTTTGGCATTTATTTTGTGCCTCATTTAAAGGAGCGAATGTGTCGCCTCGCGCAAAAATGTTCTCACAGGCGCCACACGAAAATCGTTACATTTTATGTGGTTAAGCATTTCATCTGTGGTTCTTGCTCTTATATGCCAGCAAAACGACGACATCCAGCGCCATCAAGGAAGGAATAACTGATGCTCTGGGTCCTTGGAAAGTGTTAAGAAAAAAATGAGAAAAAAAATTCATACTTAGCATAATGTTTATGTCCTCAAATGAACTTTCTTCCCTGGCGAACGTCGCCGACAACGACGACGGTCGTATAGGAGATGACATAAAGAAGCTTCTATACAGAACCATAGAAGTACGGTCGTACCAAAAAGAAGCTGTCAAATTTACATTTTTATGTCATACAAGGACTCATAAATTTGGCGGTGTATATATGTTGGTAAAGTATCTATGTGTATATTCATGGAGATACATTTTATGAAAAGTCCTACATAGTTTTAAATGAGCTTGGATTTGCATAGGTAATGCCGAATTGGATGCGACACATGAAGAGTCTGCGTTGTCCTATATAAAGTGATGGCGATATGGTGGGCGATGGGGTTTGTTCCATTCAGGCAAAATACAAGTAAATCGCATTTTGAGGATATACCTTTTAGTTTTGACGAAGAGGTGGGCTAAGGTAAGAAAAGTGTCAGGCATTATACATATGCATTCAGACCAAGACCATATTGTAAATACCTACACTCTTTCTGAACAGTTTTGTTTGGATAGAGGAAAATATGACAAAGTTTGTTTCCTCTTGTAAGACATGATGTGCTCTTAAGCAGGTGTTTTCTCTTTTATATGCTTGTTTTTCTTTGTTTTTTTTTTTTTTTGAAAAATTTGTAACTTTTCTAGGGAAAATATTACGTTTTGTTTTATTGCTTCTTGGGGTACAATGAATTATAAATATGTTCCAAAGTTCTACGCGGTAAGGGATACAATTTGAAAATATGTTAGTCATTTTTTTTAAGGGTGTCTGTTTTAGAATTCATTTGAAAAGAATATTTTAACTTTTATACACACAGTCAGGCATACATATAGAAGTTCATCAAAATAAGGTCGTTGAAATTTTAAAATAACCTTGAGTATAGGGAAGATAAGATAACTTCCTTATGATTTTTGATTTATTTAAAGGAACATCGTCTCATGAGATGTGTAAAAAAATTATATTTTTTCTCAATAAATCTTTGCTGAAATGATTTTTTGTGAATATTTCACCGTACAAATTTCAAAAACAAATTGATAATTTAATTTAAAGAATGACTATTTGCTTTTTACTCAAACCTTACAAATTTAGGTTATTATTAAAAAAACAATCAATTAAATATGAATGTTGAAAGTACGCTTACGATTCACAAAAGACATTTGACAGCAATTGGAAAAAATTTGAAAAAAAAAAAATAAAAGTTCAACCCAGCCTTGATTAGAGGTTGTCATCTCCTCAGAACTAGAATTATTACTGTTGGTGAAAGAAAAACAAAAATATTCCCACACAGTTTCGTTTGTAAACTTCAACTAGAATTTTATAACAGAAACTTTTTGTGAAATAAAATTAAGTTTTTCTTAAAAAAAAATTAAATTTCGTGAAATAAGACATTGAAGAAAAAAATGTTTTCACAGAGTTTTATCGGCGCATATAAACTTTACAAACATAAAAATAAACAATGTTCAAATTCTCATAAACAGTACAGCAGTACCTTTCTCCAATACTGCCAAATACCTCTGAATGACTTTTTGATGCAAAGCTTAAATGGAAAGAGCATATCAAAAAGAAAAGAGACGAACTAAACTTAGAGTGAAGAAAAATGTACTGGTTACTAGAAAAGAACTCTGACCTATCTATCCAGAACAAGCTAATGTTATATAAGCAAGTACTGAAACCCGTTTGGACATATGGCATCCAATTTTGGGGCTCTACAAAGAAAACAAATGCTGAACCCATCCAAAAATTCCAAACCAAGGTCCTTCGTGGAATAATTAATGCCCCTTGGTGTATAAGAAATTGCGATCTACATCGTGACCTTCAAATTGGAAAGGTTACAAAAGTGGTTAAAAAACTCGCTGTATCTCACAATCAGCGACTGCAAAGTCATACCAACTCCGAAATGGAGACCGTCTTAAATGTACGAGACAATGTTCGGAGATTAAGAAGAACCAAGCCCCATGAGCTGATGGTCTAAAAGCTATGGAAAGTATTATAACTTAAACTTCCCACAATGCGACTGATAAATTAAGAAAGAAAAATCATTTGTCGATCTTTCATAGATTGGTCCTGATTTACCGGTAGTCTTAGTGTGGTAAGAGTCCCACACTACTCAGAACTTATTCTTACCGATTGTCTTTTGAAGATTACCATCGGATAAAAAAAAACAAAGTTTTATCATTTTATGCCCTAGCCCTAGATACATTGTAATAAGGGCTTAAAGTTTCTCAAGGTCACGCGCGATTTTTGGTACCTCATTTATGGGAAATTTTGCAAAAAATTAATACCATCTAAAAGGCCTTAAAATATTTATAACAGGTCAGCTAGTTTCATAAATTGGTCATTTTTAAAGTTTTTTTCAAGGTCACGAACGTTTTTTGGCATAATGATAAAAATTCATAACAACAGTTCTACGGCTGACAAATTACTGAAACTAGCTGACCTTCTATATAGATCTTAAGGCCTGCAGGTGGTATTAATTTTTTTGCAAATTTCCCATAAATGAGGTGCCAAAAATCGCTATGACCTTGAAAAGTTTTAAAAATTCACTAAAACAAATCTATGGCTAACCTTTTATATAGATCTAAAGATTTTCAGATGTTAAACAATTTTTGCAAATTTCGCATAAATGAGGTGCCAAAAATCGCAAATGACCTTAAATTTTTTTTTTTAAATTAATTGAAAATTTATTAAAAATTATGTATGGGGGACCAATTACTGAAAATAGCTGACCTTTTATGACCATAAAGAAGCCTTTTCAAATGGTGTATGTACTTAGTTTCTTGGAATGACCCAAATGAGGTGCCAAAAGTTCTTTTTGTGATCTTGAAACGAGTTTTGAAAATTCATAGAAAGAAACTATGGCTGACCAATTATTTTAAATAGTTGATCTTTATCACGATCTAGAGATCTTTTGAATATTATACTTTTTTTTGTAAATTTAATTGTAAGGTGCCAGAAATTGCACATGACCATGAGAAACTTTAAGCTTTTATTACAAGTTATCTAGGGCTGACCAATTTCTAGGACTGATTGATCCTTTCTGACCAAATACTGACTGATTGATCCTTTCTGACCAAATACTGACCAATTAGATGGCATTCTCAAATATCAACTTTTCCCTATATGAGGTGCCAAAGGTCCAGATCCATAAAAAACAGCTGTCGAAATGAGTAAAAAGTACATTAGTAAAAGATTGCTGTGACATCACAAAAAGACCATATGATGCAACTTGGGTATATTTTATATTGAAAATACAAACTTTTTTTTTGTCACCACTTTTAGTTGTCATTTTTACTTGCTTTATATATATAAACGTACTATAAGGCAAGTTTTTGATTCGTGCCATAAGAATTGAGATAACAATCAAACAAGACATTACGATGATAGAGAACACAAAAAAGTGGGTGGTACAATTCTGTCTGTCTGTTGTCTGTCTTTTCGTCTACAGCCCGATCGATTTTCCTTAAACTTGGTACATAGTAGTTTTTGGTGGTTTGCCATTAATTTTTTTTAGCAGTTTTACTTCATCGTATTTTTCTCAAAAACGGCTCGATAACATTCTCTCCTAAATAACCAATTTTTTAATTTTCAATTTTCTTCAAAAAATTTTTACATATATGAAAAAATAACGGTACCTTCCATACAAAAGTTAAAAACCGGAAAGGAAAATATTTTTTTCTCAAAAACGATTCCCACGATTTTGATTAATTTTTTTTCTATATACTAAAATTATTATAATCTCCTAACAAAAAATAAAACAATTTTGCACTAAGCAACTTTAATAGTACCTGGCATAGAACTTGCTTTTTTTATTTTAAATTTTCTCAGTGTCGTCTGAATGGATTTAGATAATTTTTTTTTATATACAAATTTCAGATATGATTAAATGATATTGCATATTAAAATTTTCAAAAGAAAAGTTTTTGAATTTTAAGAATTGTTTCAAAATATTTTTTTTAAATTCGATATTTCAAAAACTGGTTGACAAATTTAATTTTTATATGCACATAAATAAATATTAAGATTTGCATACCAAAAGTTTTCCTTAATATGTTTTGCTTCAACGATTTAAAATTTTTTGTTCATACAGTCATTTTCAATAATGAATTAAAAATCTTTTATTTCTGTTTCTTTTTAAAATTTAAAATTTTTAAATGCATAAAAAGTGCAAATTTGGTGCTCTACTACAAGTTCTTAGCATAATTGGTTCCTGAGATACCTGCTATCTTCACGGTAAAGTAAGCAGGTCACTCAATTACGCCCTTATTTTTCCAACTAAAAAATCGGGAATAAAAATGCAAACAAAAATTGCAAATTTCTGTCAAGGTCCCATTTCCGTGGGTGATAGTTGCCCTGCTAACTTCACAGTTGTTTAATACATACGCATTCAATTTTAATATCTCGAAAACAGCACATCGTAGAAAGGCCTTTTTACAAATTGATTACATTTAATATTGGTTGTCAAAAAACAGTGTTTGCGAAACAGACTTCAGTGAAATAAAAGCATTTGTCTTTTCAGGATGTAGTTGAAATAACTGTGCTTAATAATTCTCTTTAAAACCGTTGATCTACGTTTGGGTCGTTTTCGACCCAATTTTTTTTAAACTTTAATATTTTAAGAACTATTATCAATATTTGGCTAAACACTTATGACTTTCTTACTTGCACCCTGATTCACTGAAATCAGGATTTTTTTTTTTTTTGGTTGGGTCATCATTGATTAAAATATAGGTCAGCCCACCAAAAAAAATCTTACTGAGTGTTCATTGCCAATTCGATGGAGTTGAAATGTTTTATTGGGACGAGATTCTCCGTGACTTGACTTTTGTCAAGGAACTGTATACTTTAGCTTTAGGACTTAAAAATATTGCCAACACGTTAGCCCCAGTCCCGTTTTCTTCTTCAATTATCTTGGAGCTTGAAGAAATGCACGTTAAGTGAAAATTCCCTAGCCCCAACTTCGATGTTTGATCCAATTTCCTACGTTTCCACATAACACTGTATTACGACTCAAAAAATCTTCTCTCAAAAATAAACCATACAAATTTATTTTGTAAATCTAGAAGATTATAAATTTATTCTGTTAAATCTTCCTATAGGACAAATAGTTAAGCACATCAAACTAACCTGTTCTTGTATAGTGCTGAAAGATTCATTCAAAGTTGTATTCAGTTCTTCATTTTTGATATAATTGAAACTTTGTTGAGAGTTTGAGATGACAAACAAGAATGCAATCTTCATTTTTTATTAAATTGTATAGATACAAAAATTTAAATTAAATAATTTTTTGTATATAAAATTTCTAAAACATTTTTAAGGAAAACTTTTGGTATGCAAATCTTAAGTATTTTTTTATTTTCATAAAAAAATAAAAATTGAACAAAATTTGTCAACTCGTTATTGCAATATCAAATTTTCAAAAAAAAAATTTGAACTTTTTTTAAATTCAAAAACTTCTTTTTTGGAAAATTTTGATATGCAATATTATTTTATCTTATCTAAAATTTGTACATAATTTATCTAAATCCGTTCAGTCCATTATGAGAAAATTCAAAATAAAAGAACATGTTCTATGACAGGTACTATTAATAGTTGTTAAGTGGTAAATTTTTATAATTTTTTGTAGTAGATCGTATTAATTTTAGTATATCGTCGGCTTAGAGTGTAAACTAGCTAACTGACATTTTGCATTTTTTACAAACAAATATTTTAAACAAAGTGTTCGCATTATTTAAATAAAACCAAAATTACATTAAATATTTTTCAACACTCGTTATTGCCAAATTCAGTGAAATTGAAAAGATTTGATAGATTTTTGTATTTTTAGCAATTTTTGAAGTGGTCTATAATGGTAAAAAAAAAGTTTCATCAAAATTGTATTAGTCGTTTTTGAAAAACAAAATATTTTCTTTTCCGGTTTTTTAACTTTGAATTTAAGGGTCCTATTTTTTCATACATTTAAATTTTTTTCTAAAAATAACTTAGAGAGTACTAAAAACTTTTAAATATTAAGTTTCAAAAAATCGAACAAATCGTTTTCGAAATACTTGATTTTCAAAAAAATCTTGATCTAAGAAATATTTTCTTTTAAATTTAAGTACACAAAAATATTTATAGTTTTTGGAAGCCTCTGTATAAAAAAAAATTATTGAAATCAGTCATACCGTTTTGAAGAAAATCGAAAATTTTAAAAATGGTTCTTTGGGAGGTACTATTAATACGCATTTTTTAAAAATTGGTCTTCCATTGAAAGGATAAAGTAATTTATTGAATATTTTTTAAGGAAAGTTGTCAAGCCGTTCTTGAGAAAAAATACGATCATGTAAAATGACTAAAAAAGAATTTATGGCAGGTACCGTTATTTTTGGTTCTAAAAAAAATATGAAAAAGAGTGTAGGCATAATCACCAAAAACCACTATGTACCAAGTTTGAAGAAAATCGATCGGGCCGCTAAGACTGTAGACGAACAGACAGATTGACAGACAGAATTGTGCCACCCACTTTTTTGGTGTTGTCTATCATCGTAATGTCATGTTTTATTGTTATCTCAATTTTTTTTTTTGCACAAATCCAAACTTTCCAAAGTACAGGTGCATTTTGAAAGGTGCTGTCAAATAAAATCTTTAAAATTTCTGAGCGAAGGAAACTAGGAACACCACCTATGAGGCCGTGAGTTCAAAAGTGGTGTAACCCATTTTTTGGCATAATTGACTTTTTTGTCTCGTATTTTTATATTTATGTATCAAAAGACCTTACCTAAATTCCCTATTTTTGAAATATCTTAGCTTTTTAAAAATGTGACTTTTTATCTTATAATCCAAAATAAATAATTTTTTTTGAAAAAAAAAAATTGTGTTACACCACTTTTGCACTCACTGCCTCATATGTAGATTTCTAAAATGTCAACCTTAAGTGGAAACATATTATTTGAAATAATACCAAGATTCTACGTGACTGCATTCAAATTAGTTTGTATAAAAAAAACAAAGCTTACCTGCAAGGCATTTACCCTCAACTTTGGTATGTTTTCAAACAATTCCCCTTGGACTTGAATAAGTCCTGATTTAATGTTAATTGTTTAGCCCTGATTTCACTTTCCATTCTCTTTGGGCTCTACACGTAGTATGCATAGATTATATCCAAAATCAATAATTTAGGAATCATTCTATCTTATATCTAAAGTTTTAAGAAAATTTTAATTTGAAAACTAGAAGATTCATTTTAAAAATTGGCTATCTAAAGCCCCTCCTCTCAATCTGCTACTGAATATAGTAGATACTACATTTCCAAAATCCAGAGAATTATAAATTATTTTAATCCTTCATCTTTTTTAAAGATTGTTTTTCAAAAACTAAATTGAATTTAAAATGTTTCTTGGCTTAATATTTTCTTATCGAAAGAATATTTTTATTGGCAAAACTTTTCTCCTTAATTCCATCAAAACACATTACAAGCAAACTTTTCCTGCTAACAAACCCAAAGCCATGCATTTTATTATTATTATTTATTATTATTTTTTTTCTTGCAAATGTCCTTGCGACAGCACTAATGCCCATCAAGATGCCTCCCCATCTCCATATAAATATTTATACATAATGTTTCACTTATATTCGTACACATCTCTCTCTCTCTCTGTTGCAGATAGATATATCTAAGCATCTAACAGTTAAATTTATTCTTCCATATTATTCATTATAGATAATTCCAAAAAATTCAGGAAATGAGAAACATTATAGTCTTGTTATTTACGAAAATCCAACGTAATTCCCTAGTTTTTCATCTGTTTTAATTAAATTAATCCCGCAATTCCTGTGTCCATTGGCAAAGCAAAAAAAAAAAATTCATAACTTCTTTTATCATTATTATTAATCCCCGTATAGGGCGAACAAACTTTTCCGATCGATAACTCATAATAGCGTCCTCGTTCCGGTAATTTATTCCGGTCGCCCTGCCCCATAGCAGGGGCTTATGGAGGGAGGAAAGCAAGACAGAGCGCATCTGTTGAACTAATGAAAATACTCGTACTCTATATCGAAGGGAAAACATAGAACAGAACCTTCTAATTTACACGAGAGCATCGGACCAGCTAACACTGGTGGATCATATCAGAATGAGTGACTTTTACCCATACACACTTAATATCTATGGGAAGCAAAAAATTATAAGAAAATTGATTTTTTTTCATCCACCTGAAAAGATTGCAAACTCTGCCGCCGATAGTACAGTTAAATATAAAAAAAAACAGTCCAACCACCTCGACTGATGGGTAATGGACCCTTTATCTCCTAGTAGACATGCTCGAGTCAAATTGGGGAGCTTACCACAACAACCACCAAGCCGTCGAAAATGGCAATTCACTTAGTAAATGGTTTCTGTGGCAATCATTATTGTGAACTATCGAAAGCAATTTTAAACGTTTTCCTTGTGAAATTTTTTCTCGAGAAAAAAAAAAAACAACTTTTTTTTCTGAGTACAAATTGGATGGGTGTGGTTAATTTTAATTTTAAACACCCCACAACTAAAAAAAAAAAAAACAAACATTGAAAAGAACGAACCTATAAGAGATATCATTTATGGAAAAGTGGTTGGATAAAAATTATGAGAAAAAGTAACTTGTGTTCAGTTTCCAGATTAATTTAAATCAAATACCGTGTTCTTTCATCTTCCTTTTAACATAATAATAGCTTTAGCACTTGTGGCAGATCTGGCAGATACTGGATCTGGGGCGATACCGACCAAGTGTGTTTTTATGTTTTGCTAAATAAATAGTTGAAATGAAAAGGATATACTTATGTATACTGTTAGGTATGTATGTGTGTATGAAGGTATGTAGAATGTAGATGACTTTCAGTTTGGAATTAGTGAAATGTTGTCTATGGGTTGTCTGGGCTGTGACTTAACAAAAAAGAGCTTAAAGCGAAAATTTATGTTGAAAGAACATTTCTATGTAATGAAAAATTTAATTGTTGTGAAAATCAATAGATTACATTTCTTCTTTTTTATTTCATGGCCAAAAAATTAATTTTGAAAAAAAAACTAATAACCATTAAGGCACTTGGAGAAAAAATAGAACGACATTTTGTTTGCCATCTTATGGAATTTTACTCTTTAAGCCGATGATATAGGTACATGAGACTGGAGAGACATGAAGATTTTGTATTCAAACATACCTATTGAAGTTCATCTTTGATTGTTGTTCGTTTAGTACTAGGGCTGGCCACGAAACCAAACCAAATGATACTTTTGTAAGTATCTTCTCGGTATCGTCAAAATTGAGAAATATCAGTATCGTCTCGGTATCGGTCTCGTATAATTAAGTCTCTAATAACAAAGTCTCGTCTCGGTATGGGTATTGGTCTCGTCTATTCGTCACAAACCAAAATAAAATGCACGACTTGGTTAAATTTTCTGGATCTTGTAGTTGAACTCGCTTGGTATTTTTATGATTGAATACAAAAATACAAAATGATTGAATACAAAAATTATTATATGTATATAAAAGACAATTTTTGTAATTCGAGTTTTTTCTTTTGTTGACTTAACAATTTTGAAAGGCTTTTTTCGCGATATCTATAAGTAAGGTAGGTACCTATTCGGTCTTTGACACAAAAGTTTTGACACGCAAGAAAGCAAGTATAAGCAAAATGGTCGTGGGAGTGGGCAGTTGTAATTAAAATTATTGTCTAAGCCTTCTCCCTGCATGAGAGAAAAGCTCTGAAAATATCATCCAAATTGCTAAAGATCTTTCCGAGAAACCAATAATTACGTATATTCAAAAAGGAAGACGGACAAAATCCTAAAAATTTTGAATCCCGAAAACCCAAAATCATAGAAACCCAAAATTCTGAACACCCAGAATCCCTGAAACCCAGAATCTCGAAAGCCCTGAATACTGAAGCCCAGAATCCCGAAAACCCATAATCCCGAAAACACAGGAAGGCAAAATTCCCAAAACTATATTAAAAAACTTATAAATTATAAAAATATATACAATTTGAAAAAAAAATTTAATGTGACTACTCTGACGAACTTTAAGGCCAAATTCACATTAAATTTTTCTTATTCATAATGTCTCGATATAATATCTAATGTACAGGGTGGCGCACCAATTGTGCTACAATAAGAAATTCGAATAACTTTTTTTTTTAATTGATGTATTTCATTTATTTTTTTTTTTATTGGTCAGAAAATTAAATTTTATTTTAAATAGTTAGTTGTTTTTAAAGATTATAGACCGCAAATGACCTCCACGCTCTCCCACGCATATGCGGCACCTGATCAAAAAATTATTCATTGCGGCCTGAAGAGTTGAAGTTGGGATCGCCTCAATTATTGTCGTTATGGACTGCCTTAATTTAGTTAAATTCCTGGGCTTCGTTTTATACACCTCTTGCTTGACATAACCCCATAAAAAGAGGTCTGGTGCAGTCAGGTCAGGTGACCTTGGGGGCCAGCGAAGAGTGGAGTTCCTAGAAATTAATTTGTTTGCGCATTTTTTGTTTAGCTCCGCCATAACTGGTCTGGCTATATGTGCAATTGCTCCATCTTGCTGAAACCAAACGCTGTTGAATGGTATACGTCTTCGGCGCAGTTCTGGGTAAAAACACTCCTTCAACATCTTTAAATAACGGTCCCCATTGACAGTAACGGTTACACCGTTTTCTCCAAAGAGGTACGGCCCGACAATACACCTTGATGAAACTGCGCACCACACAGTGACTCGTTCTGGGTGCAGTTCCGTCTCATGGAGCATTTCTGGATTAGACTCATTCCATATACGGCAATTTTGCTTGTTTACATTGCCGTTAAGATCAAAATGGGCCTCATCAGACATGAACAAACAATTGATCAATGTGTTGTCTTCTTCGGCCATTGATATCATTTTTTGGCAAAATTCCAGGCGAACAGGCAAATCCTGAGGGTTTAACTTGCTAGTAATTTGGACTTTGTACGAAAACAAGTTTAAATCGTCATGAAGTATCCGTTGTAATGACCGTCTACTAACTCCAATTTGCCCCGATAAGTTTCGGGTCGAAACGCTCGGATTGGCCTGTATTGCAGATGCTACTGCTGCGATTGTATCCTGAACCCGAACATTGGCATCTCGATGGTACGGCCTTCGTGCGATGCTTCCAGATTCGGCAAACATGTTTACAAACCTCATAATGGTCCATCTACTCGGGGGATTACCGCCAAACTCCCGCCTAAATTCCCTTTGGACGGAAATGACGGACAGCAAAGCATGGTACCGTTGCATTATCCAAATTCTTTTCTCCGTATCCCAAGCATCCATTTTTATAAATCTAAATAGTAATCTACAAAATAAAAAAAAAAATAAGCCGATTACTCACACAGAAAAAAAGTTATTACGTTTTATTTTTGTAGCACGATTCGTGCGCCACCCTGTATTTATTAAATAATTTTTTGTAATTTCCTAACTCTTTTCTTGATCGGACATACTTATTTTGTATATTGGTTACAACAAATCATAATATCAAGTAATCAATGGATGACTTTTTAAAAGAATTGATCACACTTCATTTTAATAAACACAAAATAATAATTTAGGACCACTGTTTTTATGCACGCTTAAATTCATAGATAATAATCGGGGATGTTAATTGCCGCTTACCAAGAGGTTTTCTGATTTCTTCATCATCAAAGATAAAATTTGTGTCATAAAAAAAATATTATAAAATAAGAAAAGAGAAAATCAAAGTCCTAAGCCAATTACCCAATTGAAAAAAAAAAAATTGAATATTAGTCAGCAGTTGTTATGTCACAAATAAAATCTTATCTCTGAAATTTCCATCTCGATCAACTTTTAACTAAACTTTATATAATTTTCAAGAATCCAACCAAAGTAAAATTCACCCTCGATTTATCTATAATTGTCTTTCCCTATAATTCGACTGTCGAACAGTGTCCTACAGATTACTTTCATTATAAGGATGAGATGATTCCTTTGAAATTAGAAAAAAAAGTCCTTACGTCATTCACCGACAGTTCATTTGTCATTCAAAAAAACTTATCAGCGATTTCATTCTCATTTGACAGGATTCATTCATTTTACCCTCTGCAAACGCACAAGCACAAGTTCTTTTCTGACTTCCTTGACAGAATATATTATACCTACGTTGAAGGTATACCTATCCTAGTCTAGTATACCGTAGCGCACCAATTCTTCAAAGTTTATTGATGATTATCGTAAAGAACTTGGAACTTGGAACGTCATTATCATTGAAAACTATACTCTCGTTGTGTCGGTCGTCTCTAGTTGAGTGGAGTCTTAAGTAAAAGTTAAAAGCAACAACAATGCAACTTCCGTTTAATTAACAAAAAAATTTCGTTTCGAAAATGAAGAAGAAAATATGGAGCTGTGTCGGTGATGGTGATGGTAATGACGCACCGTATATTAAAACGAAGGCGACGAGAGAAAAAAAAACTTAAACTTAACTTTGCCATTCTTATAAATAAAGTTCTCTCTCTCTCTCTCTCTGTCTCTCTGAAATAATTATAAATTCTTAAAATCCTTATTTAACAAATTTGCAATTTAAATTGAGGGCTTGAAGTCTTTATTTTGAGGAAAGTTTAACTCAATAATGCGGGTGAGAAAAAGTTGATTTGCCTTTATTATATGGCTGTTGGTTTAGGCAGAATGGAATCTAAAATCGTTTTAAATTACTGGATTCTTTTGTTATTTTTTTTTTCTTCTAGAATTAACATTTTACTTTTTGACCGTGGAATACAGGGGGTGGAAAAATATTAAGCTCCTTCACTGAGTTTGAGCAATTTTGTATTCATTTTTTCTTAATTTTTAATATAGTGTTGGGTAAGTGGGGGATTCCAGAGTTATGCGATCATGGAACTTGTTTTTTGGGAGAAGACCCACACAGGGTTGACAGGTCAAAATGGAGTAGGATGCCACAACTAATAACCTTGCATTAATCAGGGGCGTCAGGATATGGGGGCTTCTGGCCTTTTGGCCTTTTACAGAATTGCTTTGGAAATAATTTTAAGTTATCAGTTTATCACTCATTACTTTGTAAGTTAGTTAAAAAATGTTTTTGGAGAAAATGGCCACACCAAAGTAACATAGTTGGAGCTATCTAGAAGGAAGACTACAGCTTGTAGTAAGTGAAATCTTAAACTATAACTCTGCATTAGATTATTACACAGCTCCCTATACTCTAAAATGTGGTTCTATAATCAAAGTTGCAAAATGCTTTAAGTCCCCTTTTTCTTATAACGCCTTAAGATATAAAAACGTTCTCTCAACGAGCATGATTTCATAAGTAAAGCAACACATTGTAGAACAACATATGCGCAAAATGCTATCGCAAGACCCATGACTCTACAGAAATGTCAAAAACTAGCACGTACACTGTGAAGTCTCTTTAAGCATTGTCCACTCTCTCTCCAAACATTATGTGTGGTTTTGTAAATTGTGAAGTCTCAATAGAGCTTCAACAGAACCAAAAGTTTAATACTAAACCTCTCTCTCAGATCAATTTGGAGTGTGAAAAGTAAAAGTCAAAATTGGCGCAATTTATTTTTAGTTTGCAATTAAAATTTGCTAAAAAAGATCAATTTGTAGCGTAAAAATTTATTAGCAATTTGTCCACTTCAAACTCATCTTCCATTAAGAAAATATTTTTACATGCAATTGAAGGTACTATAGGGCAAGTTTTGGATTCGTACAAAAAAAAATTTCGGGAACACCAAAAAAGTGGGTGGCAAAAATCTGTCTGTCTGTTTGTATGATGTGGCGATCTTCTTCAAATTTTGAACTAATTGTTTTTAGCTCAAAATATAACGGTACTTGCCATACAACCGTTAAAGAAAATCTTATTTATCTCCAAAACGGCTCCATCGATTTGATAAAAAAAATCAGTGTTACTCTACGTACTTTTGGTAAAAATTTTGTTAACCTTTAACCGTTATTTACGGTACCTGCCATATAACGTTTTTTTTTTTGTTTTTGATTCTCTCATTAACGCCTTTCAAATGTTAATAATATTGCATATCAAAATTTCACAAAAAAAAATTGTTTCGATTTTTAAAGAAATAGCTATATAATTTTTTCTTTGAAAACGCAATTTTTCAAAAATGGATTATTGAATTTTTTTGAAACTTGGTTAATAAATGTTTATTAATAAAAACTTTAAAATGGCATACCACCATTTTTTTTTTTTTAATGTTACCAAATTTTTACATAAAAAAATTATTTTTTAGAACACCGCCCCAACGATTTAAAATTATTTTTTTTACATATTTCCTTTTTCTTTACATATAAATCAAATGGTATACAACCGTTTTTGAGCTCAAGGTGATTTTACTATTTGTTTATGCAGTTAAAAGGACGATTTCAATTCTGTTTTTTTAATTTTTTTTTTATTTTTGTTGTCTATAATTATTTTCATATTTTAAAGTTCTTAACTCCAAGCAACTTGAACACAAGAGCAAGTTCGTGCGATCCAGTCGTGCATTTTGCAATGTTGTACTAAGCAATGTTAGATTTTCTTGCTAAAATTTTCAAAAGAGTACCTTTTGGATTTTTAAAAAATGTTCAAAAATTTTTTTTCAATATTCAAATATTATTAAAACTAATTAGTCGATTTTTATAAAAATCAGTTTTTTTTACACCATGTAAGGTATTTTAAGAAAAAAATTTACTTTTATGTAAAAAAAAATACGGAACCTTACATACAAATGTTAAAAAACCGTTCAGGGAAAAAAAAATTTCTTGAAAACGGCTCCAAAGATTTTGACTAAACTTTTTCTGAATGCTAAAATTAATGCGATGTACTACTAAAAATTATAAAAATTTACAAATAGCAACTATGGTACTTCACATGAACGTTTTTTTTAATTTTCTCACTTTCGGCTAAGCTGATTCAAATTATTTTTTTTATACACAAATTTGAAATAAGATTAAAAAATTTTGATGACTAAAATTCAAAAATTCAAAAACTTTTTTGAATTTTTGAATTTTGAAAGGTTCAGTTGGGGTTGAAAGATTGTTTAAAAGTTTATTTTTGAATGCACATAAATTAATATTTACGATTTGCATACCAAAAATTTTCCTTAAAAATGTTTTAAGAATTTGAGATATAAAAATAGTTTTTTTAAGGCAAGGAATTAAGATGGCTTTCTTTTTTTCATTTACAACTCTCAAAGAAATTTTTTTAGCTAATTTAAATATAGTATTTTATGCTTTTAAATATTTGTCTCTCAAAATGTCCATGTTCTAACATAAAATGTTCTTAAACACTGAGCATATTTAACATAAGGCCAAGTTCGTGCAACCCAGTTTAAAAAAAATTTAAATTCTTTGATTTTCGATTTTTACTTGCGATATAGGAACTTTAAGGCAAGTTTTGAATTCTTCCAAAAAAAGTTGAGATAACAATCAAACATGGTGTAACAACGATTATAGAGAACACCAAAAAAGTGTATGAAACAATTCTGTCTGTCTGGTCATCTACAGCCTAATCGGTCCAATCGATTTTCTTCAAACTTGGTACATAGTAGTTTTTGGTAATTATGCCCACACGTTTTTTAAATTTTTCTTAGAACCAAAAATAACTGTACGTGCCATACAATTTTTTCTACCAATAAGCAAACTTTTCCTTAAAAAATTCAATAAATTACATTTAGTAAAGGCTTCCTTTGGGATGAAAAACATTTCACAAAAAACGGCTTGCCATGGTACCTCCAAAAAAACATTTTTTAATTTTTGATTTTCTTCAAAACGACATGACTGATTTCAATAATTTTTTCATGCGGTAGTTTCTAATAACTATAAACTTTTTTGTGCTCTTAAATTAAAAAAAATATTTCTTGGATTTTTAAAAATTTGTTTGGAAAATGATATATTTCGAAAACAGTGATCGATTTTTTTAAACTAGATATTTAAGAAGTTTTTAGTACTCTCTAAATTATTTTTAGAAAAACTTTAACATACAAGTAGCGGTACCTTCCAAACAAAAGCTAAAAAACCAAAAAGAAAAATATTTTGTTCTCAAAAACGACTCCTACAATTTTGATTAAACTTTTTCCATATACCAAAATGAATACGATCTACTACAAAAAAATATAAAATTTTGCACTTAGCAACTTAGAACGTTGTTTTTTATTTTGAATTTTTTCATTATCGGCTGAACGGATTTAGATACATATTTTTATATATATATTGATTAGATATCAAAATTTAAAAAAAAAAGGTTTGGGATTTTTATAAAAGTCTCTTATTTGTGCATAAATAAATACTCAAGATTTGCATACTAAAAGTTTTCCTTTAAAATATTTTAAAAATTTTATATATAAAAAAAAATTTGTTTGAAAACTGCTCCAACGATTTAAATTTTTGCTATCCATACAATCATATTCAGTAAAGAATTTAAATGGCGTTCTGTTTTTTCATCGCAAACTCTCAACGAAGTTTTTTCAGCTAATTTAAATATTGTATTTCATACGCTTTTAAACACTTGTCTCTCATAATTTTCTTAAGCCCTCAGCGCCTTGAACATAAGAGCAAGTACGTGCGACCCAGTCATTTATTTTATTTAAGGTTGAATTTTGATACCTTTTCCTGCAAAATTTTTTTTAAATAAAATTTCTGAAATCATCCATTTCGATTGAAAATTTAATTTTGAAGTATAAGTTTTATATTCGGCTTACTGTAGGAGTTTTTAAAAAAATATGAAAAAGTGGCCAGTGTGACCATATGGATTAATTTAGTTGCATTTCTGGTTTTAAAAATGCTAACCGGCCAAACGGACATGGGTATTTAATAATGAAAATCCTTACACGTAATTGTTCCTTTTAAAAAAGGTCTATTCAACAGGATATAACTTTTTCTTTTTAATTTAAGTTTTTTTTCTATCTTAACAATTTTAAAAAGCTTGTTTTACAATGTCTTAGGCTCCGATTACTTATACGAAAAATAAATTCTGCGTCAAACCATCATAGCAGAAAAAGAATGCTATATAGCCAAATAATTGGAACCGTTTCCGAGAAATCAAGATGAGCAAAAAATATATGCGATGCTGTTGATGAATTTCACTTAAGTCACTTCCTCCACCTAAAGAGAACCAAATTTAAAAATTTCATTCAAATAATTGGTTTTAGAAAAACAAAGCAAAATAAAAATGGGCTCGGTATCGGGGTCGTATAATTCCAGTACTTTTTTGTCTCGAATAACAAAGTCTCGTCTCAGTATTGTCTCGGTATAGTTTCGGATGCCTTGAAGCTGGTATCGTCTCGATAGCGTTTAGGTTTTCGATACCGATACCTTAAAATACCGAGACTTTTCTTGTATCGTAGCCAGCCTCATTAATTGGGCCCAACTATCTTCGGAAAACATACGAAAGCTGAACTCTGGCAGATTAGGCCACTAAGGATTTTCGGGCCAAAAGGGTTCCCAACAAAAATTGCCATAGTTGATCGATGAATCCTTTTTAAACTATAGAAGCTCATACATAAAAAAGTGTGTAACTTTAACTGGACTATCCCGCCTCCTGTCAATGGCAAAGTTTAAGCAAGGACCTGATAGGTCTCAGGGATTGCGGGTTTTGCAGTCGAGTAAACATACGTTCCATGTCGAAACTTACCAATATTATTCAACAAACTATACACCAACACTATTTACCCACAACTTCAAAGCATTGTCTTCCTTAGCCGTCAACCCTTGTGATGTACAACCTTATTGTTTTTAATTTTATTTGTTTTTGTTGCAAGTAGGAAAAAATACCAATGTCTAATAAACCTAATTAAGAGAGTTCTAAACAAATAACAATCCAATGCAATTGAAAACCATAATTTAACCGAATTATTATTTGAGAGATAAAAACCGCACACACAAACCAAACGTCTACAATAGCCTTAATCAGCAATTTTAAAAGGACACAACCTACATATATTCTTCTATAGCCTTAGGAAACTTTAATTTAACTCTACATATAGCAACTGATGGTGAATAGAATACAACAGTTTTCAAATAAATGTTCAAGAACTAAAACTTTGCATTTCGATAGTGAGTGAGTATGAGTGTAAATTTTATACCATCCTTAAAAGTAAGTACTTGGGCAATCTATTGCGAAAGTTTCAATGTAATATGTAACTACTGACTACAAATCAAATCGATAATTCAAATTTGGGAATACATCAGTAGTTGTCACACATGGATTGAAGAATTCTTAGCCCTTTGCATTTTAGGTTTAAGTTGTTCCAGTAAGACAAAGCAAATAGCTAGTCTAAGGGATATTTATATCGAAATGTGATTATTATGGTCCTTCAAATTGAATATATTTCCATCAAGTTGTGTGGTGATTTGTGCTTTTCTATTTAATAATATAAGTTGGCTAAAGAAGTACTATATAACATGGTCATGGTTTTTGGTGACAAGAAATGTGCAAGAACATTGGTTTTGTAGATTTTGTGGGAAATTGGAAAATTAATTTCGAAATAATTGACTTCCTTGAGGCTTTTTAAAAAGGAAAATTGAAAATAATTAGTAGGTATACAATTTTGGTAATTTTGTAAAACAATTTTGATTTTATTTTATAATTAACTTTATTCAAATTTGACTTAGTTTAAGACAAACCAAACAATATTAAATACGAAATGTTAAATAGTTACAAATTACGTTCTTAAAAATATCTTTTTAAGTTTTCGTACTTCGAAAAAATTCTATGAGTGGTTGGTGAATATAATAAAAATTATTTGAGTTATGAGCCTCATAAACTTTAAAAGAGTCATTTATGAGTGCTTGGTGAATGCCAGCCTTAGTTTCGGTATTAAACCTTATTTGAATCAAGAAACGTGATTTACAGTAAATTTGAATCATAAGTTAACTCCATTTTGACTCAACCTATTTTTTTTAGTTAGCTCAGAGACCGATTTGACGGCATTTTCTATTGTGGCACCATCTCGATCTCGATTTCGATAATGAAAATTACCTGAAATCTTTCGCAACGTGCAATTTCTGTTGAAGCGCCATCTGGATTTCAATATTGAAAAGCATCTGTCCTTGTATACCTGGATAAACAGCCTTCTTCTTCAGATTTTTAACTTATATAAATGCTTTTTTGGTGATTCTCCAAAGGGGAAATGGAATTTCTTTATCTCAAAAAATAACGGTACTTGCCATACAACCGTTAAGGAAGATATTGTTTATATCAAAAACGAGTCGAATGATTTTGATAAAAACAAATCAGTGTATTTTTTTGTACGTATTGTAAATTTTTTGTTAAAAATTGTTTTTACCAAAATCCGTTATAAATGGTACCTGCCATATTATGTTCTTTTTTATTTTAGCCTTTTTATTTAACTGCTAAGCCGATTGCAAAAAAAATTTGTATGCAAGAGCTTCTTTTAAATGTCAATGAAATTCGTATACCAGAAATTTGAAAAAAAAAATAGATTTCAGATTTAAAAAAAAAAATTTGTTTCAAAATTCAATATTTCAAAAACGGGTTGATGAATTTTTTTGAAACTAGGTTTATAAATGTGTATTATTAAATACTCAAAATTGGCATACCATTTTTTTTTTAATGTTACTAAAATTTTATATTTATTAAGCTTTGAAAACTATAAAGTGAAAAAATTTAAATAAAATTGAAGAAAAAACAGCAAGCTTATTAAAAGGGGAACTCCATTTCCTTGTATGAAAACCTATTTTTATTTTTCGAGGTTTCGAAAATTTGTGTCGGAAAAAGCATTGAACATTTTTAACAAGGTTCTTAGATTAACTTGATATTGGAGATTTTCAACATGTTTTTTGTTTCAATAAATAAAAGATATTATTTTTAGTAACTCAAAACACAAATTATTTATGTATTTGTTTACTTAAATTTACATTTCGAAAACTATGCTTCCATCGTCAGTAAGCTCTATTTGAACATAAAGTTTTAGCAAAAACTGGTAACGTTTATTAATTTAAAAAAATATTTTTGTGCATAATATTACCGTTTCCAATACATTTTCGAAAAATTTTGGAAAAGATACCTCAACAGACATGGAAAGACGAATAGCCCTTTCTTCAGATAACAAAGTTATTGCAATTAATTGCTGATCCTTTTCAGAGGAAGACAGCATTATTAGCAAGTGGATTGTCAAAGTTTCCAGTGGACACAAATTTTCTAAAAAAAAAATGGTGGAAAATGAGAGCACATTGCCTATACTCAGGGAAAAACTTTAACTAAATAAATAACCTGGACCTTGTTAAATTCACAAGGTGTATAATTCCATCTAAAAATACAGTTATTTCCAAAATTTACCTGATTTTGATAAACTTATATTCAAGGTCGAATCAACCTGGGGGCCTTTATTATCATATTGAAGTTGATTTAAGAAGATGACCTAATAGGTTTTAACACTGAATTCTGGTAAATAAGAAATTTTGACAAGAATGAAGTGTTAATTTTAACCAAGATCGTGTTTTTTAAAACTGTTTGTTATGAATTTCTGTTTTACTACAAATCAAGTTGAAGTAATCTTTTATATGATTATTTTTACAATGTTTACCTGTTGAATTTATCCTGACCTCATGTTAAGGAAAAGCTCTACCTGTTTATTCCAACGTAGCACTAGTGTCAAAATTCACACACACAGGCGATAAAAAAAAATTATTAAAATTTAACCTGGCTGCCTGTTAAAGTAGCACTTTACAAGTGTTGAAACACACACAAAAGCAAAAACAAAAAGCAATCAAAATCAGTTTCAACTTTTCGATATTTGACACAGGGAATTATATGCAAAGATATACACATTATGCAGAGTTGATTCAACATTGAATCATTTAAAATTAACTGATTTTCATGTTTTATTTACAGTACACTAGGCATTAAGTAATGGTAATTTAACTAGATTTTCTGGTAAAATTCACCAGATTTTTAGGTTAAATTTAAGTTTTACTATTTTACGGCACTGGTGAGTTTACAAGATGTCATGTAGATTTTACCTGCGATCTGAGTTGATTTAATACGACACTAAAATCAGGTATCTCGTAGAGCAGTTAACCTGATTTAACCAGTTGAAAAATACCAACCTGAAAATCAGGTATAATAAACCAGAAATTGGCTAGTTATATACCTGCTTTTTTCTGTTAGGGTATAAGGGTCAGAAAACCTTTTTTTCTTTTTTTTTTTTTTATAATAAGCACGCACTAAAGGGGTTGTGACTACCCTTAAAATAATTGAACACAGTGCGAGTGTTAGGAAAATAGGGAATAGGGAAGGATTCAAGAGGAGATACCGATGCACATTGGTTTTGTAGTTCTGAATATCAAAATGGGAGGGAAATACAGAGTCAGGTAAAGCATTCCACATTCGGGTAGTGCGACTAAGAAAAGAATCTCTATACTTAACAGTACGTCCGAAATTGGGCTCAAGGGTAAACTGATGAGCATTCCTAGAAGTACGAGTATTACGGCGGAATTGTTTAAGGGGAGGAATGCAACTGGCTAATTCACTAGAACATTGCCGGTAAAAATAGCGATAAAATAATGATAGACACGAAACATTGCGGCGGTGTTCAAGAGATGCAATTTTTTCCGTTGTAGCTCTATCACCTATCATTTTTAAAGCTCTATTTTGAATTCTATCTAATAGACTTAATTGGGTCTTAGGAGCACCCGCCCATATATGAGAATTATACTCAAGCTTTGGACGAATGAAGGCTTTATAAATTACAGCCAGATCAGAAGAGGAGAAAAACTTTTTGCATCTTCGAAGAAAACCTAAACATTTTGCAGCGTTTTTGGCGATGTCGAATATATGATCATTCCACAGAAGGTGGTCTGTGATGCACATACCTAGAACTGAAAGATGTTCGGTTTCTTCGATGCAAGTGCCACTCATGGATAGTGGCAAAGGGGGTGGATTTCGCTTCAACGACAGAAGACAGCATTGAGTTTTCGAAGCATTAAATTCTACACGATTTTGTATTCCCCATTCGACAATGCTGTTAAGATCAGAATTTAATGAGCTTATCATACGCTGCCGTTCAAATTCAACATCCGAAGAAAAAGGAAGTGAATCTGGAAACGAATATGAAAAGCTGAGGGTACTGTCGTCTGCAAAACAATTTAATGGATTGGAAGTTTCAGACAAAAGATCATTTATGAAAATGAGGAAGAGAGTCGGAGACAAAACAGAGCCCTGGGGCACACCAGCATTTATTTTATGAATGTCAGACTTGAACCCATCCAACACAACTTGTATTGAACGGCCCGAAAGGTAATTTCCAATCCAACGAAGAAGAGATTCATCGATACCAAATGCACGCATTTTCGATAAGAGAGCTTGATGCCAAACTCTATCAAACGCTTTTGAAATATCAAGTGCAATAATCTTACTTTCTCCAAAACGATGTAAAGATTTGTTCCACTGCTCGGTGAGATATACCATCAGATCACCAGTGGACCTATTGCTACGGAAGCCATATTGCCGGTCATTAAGAAGCTTTCGTTCTTCAAGATATTTCTTAAGCTGATGATTAATCAGCGTTTCCATGACCTTGGAAAGAAGGGACGTTAGTGCAATTGGACGATAGTTAGAGGGAGAAGAAGATACGCCTTTTTTAGGGACAGGCTGGACAAATGCTGTTTTCCATCCACTCGGAAAGAGACCAGTAGAGTAGGAAAGATGGAAAATCTTATGCAGTGGCTTTGCCAGCGTTGAAGAACACCTCTTCACCTGCATGAAAAATAAAAAAAATGGCACGGGATGAATGAAAAATAACGACAATCTGTTTACAAAATAAAATAAAACAAAAAGGATATTGATAGGAGTCGGAAAACATCATTCCAGATACGAAAATACGAAGATGACACGGTATTTGAAAAAAATGGGGTTGGATTGCCACCGTGTTCAGGCAATAAGCTGATTTTTACAAAAACTATGTGAGAACAACAGTTCAAATAGGCTTAAATACTTACTTTACTTTCAATTCGTCCCGTGCCGTTCTTCTCGTTTTGTTGTGGTTTTCCGACTCTAATAGGCAATGTTCTAGCATTTTTGATTATTTTGCATAAATGTTGTCTACTGCAGACTTAGAAACTCCTGCCAATTATGCCGTCTTCCTCTGAGGATGATTAGCTATTGTTAACTATATCATTATGTCTGCGTTTTAAGCTGAGGAAAGGTCTTTCCATACATCTTTTGAAGTATCTTTTCCAAATTTTTTCGAAAATGTATTAGAAACGGTAGAAGGGTGGTTAAATTTTAAGGGCTGACGTTGATTTTAAATAAAACACAAATTATCTAGAAAATTATTGTGTTTTCTTTTTATTATGATAATATTGGTATGGTTCAATTATGTATGGAACAAAATATCAGCCAAATGGCCGCCGCGACCTCGGCGACAGACCTCCACCCGATGGTCCAAATTTTCGATGACGCTGAGGCATAAATGATTTGGCACATTAACGGCATAGAACCGTTAATGTGCCAAATTATCTCATTCTTTAGCTCTTGAATTGTTGCTGGCTTATCGATATACACCTTTTCTTTCCAATAACTCCAAAGAAAGAAGTCTAACGGTGTCAAATCACATGATCTAGGCGGCCAATTGTAATCGCCACCACATGAGATAACACGGCCATTGAATTTGTCGCGCAAAAGAGCCATTGTTTCGTTAGCTGTGTGGTAAGTGGCACCGCCCTGTTGAAACCACATATCGTCCACATCCATATCTTCCAATTCGTTATCATCTCACGATAGCGAACATCATACACAGTAACTGGCTGTGAGGCCTCATTTTGGAAAAAATACGGCCCTAAGATGCCGCCAGCCAAACATTCACTCTTTGTGGGTGCATTGCTTTTTCGACAATCACTCTTGGATTATCATTCGCCAAATGCGGCAATTCTGGTTATTGACGAATCCACTGAGATGAAAATGTGCCTCTTCACTGAAGAAGATTTTCTTTGAAAATTGATCATCCACTGTTGCCATTTCTTGCCAACATTCTGACCACTGACGCTTTAAATGGTCCAGAGGCTGTAGTTCTTGAGTCAATTTCAACTTGTAAGCGTGTAAATGCAAGTCTTTATGCATAATGTTCATCATCGAAAAGCGTGAGAGGTGCAATTGTTGGACACGACGACGAGTTGAGTTGGACGGCTCTTCAGCCACACTATCGCGAACAGCAGCAATATTTCCTCCAGTACGAGCTGTACGAACATTCACTGATATTTTCGCATCTCCTACAGACTCCGGTTTGCTCAAATTTTTGCACGATTTTTCCGATTGTACGCCCTTTGGGACGATTAAATTAACCGAACAAATCACGAAGTGCACGATGTACGAAATGCAGAAAAAAACTTGACTTTTAGGTGTGGCTCACATTCAAAATCGGCCTTTAAAATGTAACCACCTTTCATTTTAAACACAAATTTCTTCACAATTAAAAAACATTTCACTTTTTTACTTAAACCTTGTTAAAAATGTTCAAAACTAGAAATTTTCCGACACAAACTTTCAAAAACTCGAAAAATAAAAATGAAATCTCATACAAGGAAATGGAGCTCACCTTTGAAAAGCTTGTGGTTTTTTTTACAATTTAAGTTTCAATTTTTTTCACATTGTTATTTTGAAAGCTTATAGGGTTAAAAGGGTTTATACATGCATCAATTTGATCATATTCTGCAAAAAAGTATTTTTTTATTTGGTGTCCGTAATAATAATAATTTGATCATCCATGTTCAATTGGGTATCAACAATCGCGTGGAATTTAATACTTGGAAAATATACCATTTTTAAAGCATCCATCTGCCCAAAACATGAGTACAACTCTCAGGTCTGGGCAGGTGCGGTCCTGTAACACATTTAAACTTTTTGAACAAAATCCAGAATAGAACCTTTTGTAGTTTTTTTTTTATTTTTCCGTGGGTAGGTGCAAAACCTGCATATCAGGCTCTATGAGGACCAAAAAACGCGTGCTCGTAAAAGTGTGAGATTCTTACTACACTAAAACCACCTCCACTTCCCGATCGCAACTAAGTTGAAACTTATCAAGCAATTTAATTTTAACGAAGTTAAGTAACATGTTGCAGGTACCTTCCCGTGAAATTTCTTGCTTTATCCGCAATGTTAAAGCGGTTTTCTGTTCACTGCACCAAGTCGGAAGTACGCAGACGGCGTACTAAATTCGACTCGTCAAGAATGTCAATAATCGTTGAATCAGCGTGTTCTAATAGTCGATTTCTATGTTTTCGCGCGAAACTTTTTATTTCCTCCCGCACCATAGGAATCCCGAGATCCCTGTGAAGATCTTCGTTTCTTATATACCACGGAGCATTTACAAATGACCTAAGCAATTTATTTTCAAACGTTTGTAAGTTATTTAAGTTTGTATCGCAGCTACAACCCCAAAGTTGTATACCATAAGTCCAAACAGGTTTAAGAACCAGTCGGTATAAAATCAATTTATTTTCAATACTAAGCTTTGAATATTTACCGAGTAACCAGTTCATATCTCTTAATTTACTTTTAAGTATTTCGCATTTCTTTTTCACGTGCGGCTTCCATTTTAATTTCGCGTCTAGAGTCATTCCCAGATACTTTGTCTCATTTGCAAATGGAACACAAGCGGTATTAAGAAAGACGGGTAATCTATTTAATTATTTATTCGTAAAGTCCACGTGGACTGACTTTTGTTCATTGAGCGCTATTCGCCATGTTTTTGTCCACTCATTAACATTATTAACATTATTTTGTAATTTAATTGTAGCTTCGCTAATCATTTTGCCTACTGCTAGTATTGCAGTATCATCAGCAAATGTGGCTACATTAGTGTCTTCTGTTTGAGGTATATCGCGTGTAAATAAAAGGTACAGAACTGGACCTGATACACTTCCCTGTGGTACCCCAGCCACTCTCTTTTATTATCGATTGCAGGTGCAGAATTAATATGCTTTCGAAAATTTTTGATATTATAGGATATGTATAGGTGATTCAACCATTACGGAGACATTTGTTACTATAACAAAGTCGTAATGTCCACTGTGAAATTGACAGTTGCATGTCCCCTCTGAAACAATTTCGCCGTAATACTCGTCAAACTATTTGAATGCTCATCAGTTTAACCTTAAGATAAACTTCTGACGGAGGTACTTGTGTCAAAGAAAGAGGTTCTTCCTTAGCCGCACTACTCGAATGTGGAAGGCTTTGACTAACTTGATTTCTTTCCCTTTATTTTGATGTACAAGCATTCAAGATCAACGTGCATCAGCATCTCCTAAAACATCCTCTGGCTCTCCACACTTCATAAATCCTCGCGCTGTTACATCATAACATTATTAATAAAAGACTATTCATAATCCCTTGAGCGTGTGAATATCTTTTTATAGGAATCGTTTCTGAATTTACTAAATTTAAGAGGTTTCATACCTTTTCTTTTGCTTCACTCAAATGCTACAAATTAAATAATTTTGAAAAGTTCAATGAACTAGGTTCCTATTTACAAACAAATCTGTAACTTAATTTTTTTTATTTTATAAAGTAAAATAATCTTGTCTGTAATTGTGGATTTGAACAGTCATTTGACTGCTGCACAAAGTTTTGCATTCTTTCTCTAAAAGAACTAATCTCAAGCTTAAGAAAACAATTCCTTCAAGCAGTCCTTGTTTTTTTTTTTTTTTTGTTATAGACTAACACAGTCGTATTCTTAAGATTGAAAGATAGATATAGAGAATAATACTTTTAAAGGATGCATTTTACTTCCGTTTTGCTGCTGAATTTGCATTTGCATCACAGCAGAACCACGTCAAGAATCGAAAGGATGCAGAACGCGATACCAATAAAATGATAAAGAATATAAAGATGGAAATTTACAATTCCCATGGCTAAGTGGATTGCGTTAAGCAATTAAGGAAATTACCATCAAATGGCTTGAGATTAAATACAAAAGCAAATAAAAAAATAAAATAAAATAAAAACTTACTGTGCGAGAAGAAAGAAAACAGAGAAATTTCTTTTCCATTTTGAATTCATCAGAATGCAAGGACTTTCAAGGAATTGTTTGTGTGCGTGTTCCTTGAGCTCATTATTATTATCTTTCTTATAACTACATTTAACTTTAACTGATATACCTACAACAATACATACACACTTAACTCTCTCATTGAATTTTTTTTATTTTTTATTTACCAAGAAGTGTTCTTTGTGTTTTTTTTTTTTTTGTAATGGCTTCTTCGGAAAGAAAAGACAAATCTGCTCATCGCATTAATATATTCGTTTTCTTATGATTTCGACAGCTGGAGACTGTTTTTTTTTTTGTGGCTGGAGGTTCGTTCGTTCAACAAAAATACGCAAACAATTTTAACATAGTTGCCAGACATGTTGGTTTATATTTAACCATTTCATTTTCCGAAACGAAATTTTGAGATTTGGGGAACATCAAATTTAAACAGCTATGGAGAAAGAAATAGCACACTTTTAAAATGAAAAATAATTGGAAAAGAATGTCCCTTATTTTGAATGATCATTGCAAATTTTGGTTAGCTATGATATCTACAGCGGACATAACAAAAAATGTCAAATACTTCAAATAGGTCGTTTAAATCATTCTTTAGTGCCTAGTCTATTAGTATAGTGGACAGAGAAATAGCAGACATAAGAGTTTTGTATGAAGTTTTTTATGTTTTTATGGAACCTTGCAAGCGAAAGTTTTTTATTTTGTTTTCAAACAGAAAATTCCCAAATATGAGCAGAAGCGTTCATTGAACTCTTGAAAAAAGAATTATTAACTTTGAACTTCAAAAACAAGATAATTATCTTTCAAAAACTGCTAAATTAATTAAATTCTCGAAAAATGGTGTGCAATGCCTGATCTGATCCTAAAAGCCATCCCTCTCAAAACTTCAACACATATTGACAGACCCGAAGTAAGAAAGTGTAACTCCGATCCTTTTAATTCTTCCCGCAATATTTTGGCCGAAATTAATGAGGAATTTGGTGTTAATGTCTCCAGCAGAATTATAAGAAGACGACTCGACTATACAAAGTAAAATATGGAAGTTTAAGCAAAAAAATCCTGGGCTGGTCAACAAAATATTAATGATCGTTTGGTATTTGCCAATTTTGCGAAATTTTGAAAAAAGGTGCTGTGGATTAATGAATACAAATTTTTTCATATCTTTTATTCCAGTTCATCGTTGTTTCATAACTCCTCAGCCCCTTATTCCAAAAGTTGGCCAAATTTTCCTAAATTCACCAAACACTTTTAGTACTCTATTAAATAAGGCGTTTCTGAAAACATCAATGTACGAGTATTGAAAGTGATTTTTTTATGAAGTTCAAGTAAATTTGAAACTAATATTGAAATATGGTACTCGTACTTATTTTTTAGAGAGAATAGAAGAACTTGTTTTTTTTAACTATACCGAAATTTTCCTTGTGTCCACGCCTAATACCAGCTATGGTAAATAATCTGAAATTATTTTTCTTTTCCATCTAAGATTTAAAAAATATTTTTGAGCATCTCAATTGGATTCTGATCTCGAGACAGATTAGCCTGTGTCTTTTTTGTGCTATTCCCCCCCCCCCCCTCCTAAAACTTTTCCAAAATTTATTATGCCCTTCTGCTAAATAATTTTTAACATTCAAAAATTTTTCATTTTTCCTAAAAAATCTTAATGATTAACAATTTCGCTATAGCGGTGTGTCAGTCACTTCACACTTTTGGAGGCAAGAAACAGAAGCCAAATTTATGTTGTTAATATTGTCTGACATATCAATAAGGGTAGGGAGGCCAAATATCTTCGCTTTTCTTGGACAAGATTTTTTTCGCTCTGAAGTTGCTTATTAAGTGTGTCTAGTTTTTCAAAAATATCTACATAAAAACTTGCAAATGCCTTTCACCATTGACCGTTTGCAAAATTTTCATTTGCCGTTTGTCACTTAGAGAATGAAAAAAGTTTAACAAATCTTTTCAAATAGTTTCGAGCGAGATCTTAATACAGTGTGAATTATAAGTCCCTCATTTTGTTCTTCATTTATTAGCTGGGAATAAAACGTTTCAAATATGGCAGAAGACAATTAAATTTGTGCGGAAGTAAGAGGTTTTTTCTATTTTCTGATGGTCTTCCATTTTCTTGTCTAAATATTTAAGAAAAAAATTTGTCAAGTAAAATTTAAGCAGGTACTTATGGCTCTGGACCTTTGGCACTTCATATATTGGAAATTTGATATTTGAGAATGCTATCTAATTGGTCAGAAAGGGTCAAATAGTCCTAGAAATTGGTCAGCCCTAGATAGCTAGCAATAAAGGCTTAAAGTTTCTCAAGGTCTCTCAAGGTCACGCATGATTTTTGGCAGCTCATTTATATGAAATTTATAAAAAAGTATATCAACTGAAAAACTTCTAGATCGGGATAAAAGGTCAACTTTTGTCAATTATTGGTCAGTCTTAGTTTTTTTTCTATGAATTTTCAAAATTCGTTTCAAAGTCACAAAAAAACTTTTGGCACCTCATTTGGATCATTCCACAAAATTAAGTATAGGACTAGGACGAGTTGACCTTTTCTGACCGTTTACTGACCAATAAGATGGCATTCTTAAATATCAAATCTCCCATATGTGAGGAGGAGGAGGAGAGTACTTATTGATATTTATAAAACAAACTGAATGTCAAAAAAATATCAACTCGTCTTAAAGATAACAATTTAAAAAAAAAAAATAATTTTGTTAGTCCTAATTTTTTTTCGTTCTGATATGCAAGATTGTTTTAATTTAATTTCCTTGGAAAAGCTTAATTATCTAAAAGATATTAATCTTAATATTAAGTTCCTTAAAATAAATAAATACAAATAAATAAAAAATAAATTGTTTTAATTTTTGTATAATGTTTGGAGGTTTAAATAATCCATTTAGCTGGTAATGAAAAAATTCAAAATCACAAATATTGTTCCATGGGTGGTTCAATTGATAGTTGCTAGTTGCTAGTACTTTTTATGTTTGGTATAAGATCGTTCTAATTTTAGCATACAAAAAAAATAATCAAAATTGTATAGAAGTCGTTTTTGAGAAAAATAAGATTTGCTTAACATTTGTATGGTACTGTGATATTTAGGGACAAGTTAAGATTCGTAAGAAAATCGAACCCGAAATTTTGATCAAACCTGATATTACAATGAAAGTGGAAACAAAATAGTGGTTCTCACAATTTTGTCTGTCAAAGCCGAAAAAACTAGATTTTAAGACCAAGAATAACTTAACTTTCCAACAATTTTTAAAGCACTTGAACAAACCTTATTTTTCTTTAAAAACAGCTGCACAGCTTTTCCTTATTCAAAATTCAAAAAACTTACTTATGTAGTAAGGGCTATTTTCGGTAAGTTTTTTTAATTCAATTAATGGTTATTAATGGAACCATTTTTAGTGATTTTCGGTTATTTTTTTTGAAAACAGTAAGTGTGAGTAATTTTAAGAGTTTTTTTTATTCAGAAGCTTCCAAAATATTAGAATAGTATTGTACCTACGTATACCAAAACTACAATTAAAAATACCGATTTTTTTTCAAATTTTAATATTTTGAAAACAATATCATTTGTTTTTTTTTTTTAAACAGGTTCCTGATGGTTTCAATATGGTTAAGAATTTGTATTTAAAAAATATTTAACATCTATGGAAAAATAACGGTATCTTCCTTACGAATGTTAATAATCCGTTAAGGAATTTTTTTTCTCAAAATCAGTCTGCTTCTCCGTTCGGTTGCGTCCTAAACCGCTGGATTGATTTTCCTTAAGCTTGGTACATAATGGTTTTTGAAGATTCTGCTCATACTTTTTTTCATTTTTTTTAACTAAAATAACGGTACCTGCGGTAAGGCAAGTTTTGGATTTGTGCAAAAAAAAAATTTAGATAACAATCAAACATGACATTAGGATGATAGATATGATAAAACCAAAAAAGTTGGGTGGCACAATTCTGTCTGTCTGTTGGTTCGTCTACTGCCTAAACGGCTTGATTGATTTTCTTCAAACTTGGTACATAGTGGTTTTTGGTGAATATGCCTACACAATTTTTTTTAGAACCAAAAAAAACGGTACCTGCCATACAATTTTTTTTTTGCAATTTTACATAATCGTTTTTTTTTTCTCAAGAAAAAATTATTAAAGTACTTTTAATAAAAGCTTCTTTTGGATGGAAAACCATTTTTCAAAATATGGCTATTAGTGGTATCAATCCAGAGATCCATTTTTTTTAATTTTCTTAAGAACGGTATGACGGATTTCAATAATTTTTTTTATACAGAGGCTTCCAAAAACTTAAAACTTTAAATATTTTTGTGTACTTGAATTAAAAAAAATATTTCTTAAATAAAATATTTCGAAAACGATATGATCGTATTTTTTTAAAACTCGATACTTTAGAAATTTTTAGCACTCTCTAAAATATATTTAGAAAAAATTTTACGTACATATATGAAAAAGAAAACGGCACCTTCCATACAAAAGTTAAAGAACCGGAAAGGAAAATATGTTTTTTTTTCAAAAACGACTCCTATGATTGTGATTAAACCTTTTCCTAAAATTTTTAAATTCTAAAATTGATACGATCTACTACAAACAAATTTATACAATTTTGCACTAAGCAACTATTAATAGTACCTGTCATAGAACGTGTTTCTTATTTGGAATTTTCTCATTATCGGCTGAACAGATTTTAGTAAATTTTTTTACCTTTGAGTGGGAAACCTTTTTTAAAAAAAACGGTTATAAGTAGTACCTATAAAGTAACCATTTTATGTATAATCTTCATTTTTCTTCATAACGGTATGACTGATTTCAATTACACTGCCGGCCATTTGAATAGGTTCAGTTATTTTGCCACAATATTTTTCTTCTCCCTCATATTAATTTGCCGGGACGTCCACGATACCAAACCAAACGACACTTTGGTAAGTATTGTCTCGGTATCGTCAAAATTGAAAAACTTCAATACCGTCTCGGAATCAGTTTCGTATATCTCAGTCTCCTTTGGTCTTGTATAACTAAGTCTAGTCTGAGCCACAAACAAAAATAAAATGCACGGCTTAGTTACATGTTCTTGATCTTGTAGTTGCACCAATTACAAGAATTGTTTATTTTTAGTAAATTTATTATATTATTTAATAATCTATTTTTTTTTGTCAGTACTAAAAGATACTACTGAAAGTATCGGTAAATGTAGGTCCCAAAATTACAATCAAGTATAACTCAGTATCGTTTGGTCCAAACAAAGTTTTGGCTTGGTATCCTCTCAATATCGTTTTGGATGCTTTGGAGCTGGTATCGTATCGGTGTCGCCTTGGTTTCCGATACCGATACCAAACGATACCAAGACTCTTCTGGTATGAGTTGGTTATTTGCCCTTTTTTGTTTGCCAGTTTATAGTTGAAATCGTTTTTAACAGTTGATTTTTAAACCCGGTTGCGAAAGCCCTTTATAAAGAAAGAAAAAGGGTAGTCCAAAGCGTGCAGTAAATATTTTCTAAGACTTCGGAAAAATAAAAAACAAACCAAAAAATAATAAGCAAAAATTTGCAAAATGAGTCTGTCTATGGGAAAAAAATGAAAGAAGATTATTACACAATGACCACTAAACCAACATCAGAGCTGCACCAAACTATCACCAATTTGCTTCAAAAAAATGGTGGTCTGGTAACTGGAATTAGGCTCCGTTAAAGTGTATTGTTCGATGTGCAAAATACTATTAAATAATACAAAAAATCCAAATGAAACTACTGCTTAATGACATTCGCAAAGAAATGCAAACAGAAAAGCTGAACAGGTTAAGATTATTTTTATGTTTGAATTTTTAATTTTTCTTCTTGAAAATTCGATATCTTAAAAATGTGTTGACTATTTGTTCAATATTTTAATAAACACACAAATAAATATTTAAGATTTGCATCCAAAAATTTTTCTTAAAAAATGTTTTAAAAATCTAATAAACTTGCATATAATATATTGTAAGAACATTTATTTTTTTAAAACAACTGCTCTAACGAATCTAAATTTTTTTCCATACAATCATATTTGATCAAGAATTCAGATGGCATTCTTTTTTTTTCACCTGAAACAAGAAGTTGTTTAGTTAATTTAAATCATCTTAAATTACTTTGTACTGAAAATAATAATTTATTTCCAAAATAAATTTCCAATAACGTGGCAACCATAAGCAATAATAATAAAAGAAGAACTAATAAAGCTCTTGTTCTCCATGGATAACTGCCATAAATACAAACACGAAAATTACTCTTGGGTTTTTTTTTTAAGATACTTGTTTTTGTTGTTGTTGTTGTTCTTGTTGTTGTTGTTGTTGTTATTTTTCCTTCAAAAATAAAAGAATAAAATGCGAAAAAGCAAAAAATTTGCTGAAGAAGAAAAACTTCCATTTTCAATTGTTTGCTCTTTTCATCTTTTGTTGTTCTTTTACGTTTCCGTTCTAAATAAACTAAAGAGACTTCTTCGGTTCTTCGAATTGATGATGGTGAGAACAAAAAAAAAAATTATATAAGTGAGCAAATCATACAAACTCCTTTGACTTTTCTTTGTTCCCCTCCTCAACTTAACTCCTTTTCCCGATTCGTTTTAAAGTGTGTCGTCTGTTCTTCGTTCCGCATAAATCGCCTTGAGGTACTTTCTTCGGAAATTGCTTTTGAGTGGGGTTTTGGGTTCGATGGAGCTTTTGACCACTTAATTTACATTTAGAATATTATTAACTGATTGGCTATAAATGTTACTGAGAAACTATATTGAAAACTTAATTTTCATCATTTATATATCTATTATTTTCAGAGGATCCGAGATGCTGGTGGCATTCCATTCAAGTCCTTTTTCTGCACCATTGCAGCAGGGAATACCAAACAGGGGATTTGAGTTGGACGTAGACATTCTCTTTACAGACTCCGATTCATATGATTTTGCCCAAGGAACGAAGAACATTTGCGAGTTTCACATAAATGCCTCAAACCCGGGTAAGTTTTTTTTTTTTTTTTCTAAAGTTAATTTAAGTGTTCTTTGTGATGATAATGAAATAGCAAAAAAAAGTGGAAAAGTAGGGATGTTCATAAAAAAAAAAAAAATAGTCTCATCTTTGTTCCTACGAGTATTAAACCTACTTTTAATATTATATTTTTATTTTTCCAATTTTATAACTTTAAAGAAAAGAAAATGTTAAGAAAGTTTTTAGCTAGGGCTTTAACTTTTTTTATGTAGAGCCAAGGATGTGTTTTTGTTGTTTTTTTTTTTTTTTTTTTAGTTTTTGTTGAAATATTTTTATGAAACCATACAATGTTTTTGTCTATGTTTTTTTGTTCGATATTTTTTATGACAGTCGTTGGAGAGTGTCACAAAAAAGTTATTTTTGATTTTATTATTTTTACATAACTTGTTACAAGGACAAATTTTTTATGGGCTTTATTTTAAAGGTTTGAGAACGAAAAACTAAAAAACAAAATTAATCTTATCCTGAGTAGATACTGGCTACTAAATTTGCAATATACTCACATTTTTTGCTGAAACATTCTTAGGTTCATACAAACCTGAGCAACAACTGGCTCGTCAGTCGTCACGTCAACTGGCTTGCTTTTTTCCTAGCTAGTTGCGAAGCCATTGAGGAGCCAGTAAATTGACAAGAGATAATACTAGCTCTTGTGTCCTCAGGGTAGGGTAAAGTTTTTTTTTAAATAATTTATCAAAAAATAACGATCTTTGTTGGGGCTTTGAATTTAAAATTATTTGGTTTTGCTTTTCGATAAATATTTAATACTTTTCTAGAAAGTCTAGAGAAATATTGTATTGTAACCAAATTCACATTTGTACTATAACGACTCTCAATTGAAGAAGTGCCATCTTCCAGACTATAAACGATACAAAACAATCTACAAAGAGCTTTGTTGAGCTTTAGAACTTTTTGCTCTAGCTGTCAAAATGAAAGCTTTGGAAAGGGAAACTTATAAAAAATTTCCTCTAGAAGCACATACTAGAACCTTCAAGCTATTTCGGGAACCTGTGTGATGGGTATAAAAAGACATGTTTGAACGGCTAGTGGACACAGTTTGGTTTTAATCGTGAATGAGTAAAGTTGGTTGTGATAAAAGTGAAAAGTTGGTGATATAATTTTGGTATAGTTGAGTGGTGAATAATAATAATAATAATAAAAAGTGTTTTGATAAACGAAATAAGAAAGTGGAAGTTTTAATAAAGTAAATAAGTTCTATTATAGAACATGAGAAAATATTACAGTATATTTCGAGAACCAGGTATTGTAGATGGTTCTAGTTTCCAGTTTTGAAAAGCTCGACAAAATCTGTAACGATTTTTGATTTTTGTATTTTCTTCAAGCTTTGGCTTTCGACATATTGTCATCCAAAGACATTAAAGCAGGAAGTGTGTTGGTGGCATAAAATCAGTTAAATCACTTTGGATGGAGTATTTCCCGAATCAGACGATAAACAAAAATTTAGGCTTAGATATATCGAAGAGATTTGAATGGACCTTTTCATTTACGTTAGTTACAACCTATTTCTTTAACTTCGAATAAAATTTTTTTTTTTTTGAAAAAAAAACCGCAAGGGGTTAGTCCATGTTTTTTTTTCGAAATCCATGAAAATTTTTTGTGTTAATATTTTTCACATTTTTGGAAAGATTTTTCAGTTTCCTATTCAGAGCACTCAAAACCGCAACAATTTTGAAAGCTCGGTTCGTTTGATATCACATCTAATGGATTACGTCAAAATTCTTCAAAATTACCTTGGTAGCAAATATTTAATGAACTAGACATTGTAAATTCTTTTAATTTCAGGAATAAATAGCTTTAAAATAGGGAATGTTGAATTTGAAAACCGAAACTATTTGAAAGGCTTGGTGGAGAAAAAAAATCGATCCAAAGGAGTTTTTAGGCTATAAATGCAAGCAATGCAATAGCACTTTGGATGCGTGTATTTCGAGAATCAGGCATCGTAGATGGTTCTAGTTTCCAGTTTTGGAAAGCTCTTAAGACTTCTATCAAATTTGTATGTCTTAATTCTTAACACACAACAAAATATTGCCATCCAAAGACATTTAGGCAGGTTGTTGGTGACATAAAATCAGTTAAATCACATTGGATAGAATATTGCCAGAATCGGACCATAAAAAAAATAAGGCTTAAACATATCGACAGGGTTTGAATAGACCTTTTCATTAACGTCTTATCTTATCCTGTCTTCATCTTGCTCTTTTCAAAGGTGGTTTGCAGCATTTTGGGTTTCAACTGCCTCTGGTTTCTCCTGATTAACACTTTCCAGGAAGTCAGCCTCTAGAAGGGAACTCGGTAAAGAGAACACCTATCAAACCTAAAAAAGAAGACTGAAGATAAGCCGCATCTATTTGTTCAAGTAAATGGAATAAATGGGCAATTAGTGCCTTTCAACCTTTTAAATCACCAGGTTAGGATAATATCTCTCCAGCCCTATTGTTGTGAAATTATTTAACGCGAATTTTACTTTACGATGGCGGAACTACAATCCGCGATTTCATATAAATCCAAATAAACGAAATAATTAATAAAACAATTAAAACAACCGATCTGCGTGCGCCGCGAAAACAACGAAAACGATGACGATGACGAACTGTCAACCGATGGGTGCGTTTAATAATTCGCACAACTGACAACACATATAGAGTGCTGACACCCAGTAGCTCAGCAATGGGGTGGGTTCAATAATCGAAATGATTTTATTAATCGGATACGATTAATAAAATGAAATAAAAAGAAAATTAATAAAATAATAAGTATAAGTACAGGTTGTACTTGTACTTAAAGTGGGCGCCAGGAATTAGTGAATTCCAAAACTAATTTTTTAACGAGCAAAGCAAATAAACGAAAACAAGTAAAAGAACCAAAAATAAAACACAAGTTTTTATATGCCCAGATGGGGACTTCAATTGTTTTTATTTGGAAAACCTTTGAGCCAAAACCCAGGGATTAAAACCCAAAATTTTTTCGATGATATAGATTTTCACAGAATTTTTAAAGGGCTTACGGTGAAACGTAAAGCCGAAAGCAAAGAAATTGGGCCGTTAACAAAAAAATACCGTGTCCCACAATTAACTTGAACAAAATTCAAATTAAGCAAAAAAGAAACGATCAAAAAAAGAAAACTATAGGAATCGACACACAAAGAATTAAATTAACAAGAACCACTCTACTTATCTTTTTATCTGTCTGCGGATCACCTATCCGCCTCCTTCCCTCTATCACCTCGATTTCCTCTTTTTCCTCAAACTGCTTCGCACCTCGAAACACTAATTTTTCTTCTTTAAAATTTCCTCGACAACTTTTTCTACAAAATTACTATTCCTCGATTTTTTTTTCTTCTTTTAAATTCTTCTCGACTTGAAACTCAAAATAATCTTTTCGCTTGATTCGTTCTCCAAAGAGTGAACTTTCCATGCTAAATCTATTGTCTACGTCGGCCATTGCAGTCTCTCACACATTCATACAACCAGCCAATCGTTTTCGAGATATTCAGTCACGGGATCACGGCTTCCTGGAAAGCTACGTGCTCTCCTCGAAAACCTCCGTTCCTCCGTTGTCGAATCTTATCGAAACTTTACTCTCACGAACACATTCAATGATTCAGCAAGTTGTTGGTTGTCTTTCCAAAACTTGCCGAATCCAAATGGCCGAGTTCAGAACCCTTTCAACTAAATATTTCGAGAAAACTTTAAAAGAACTAAAATCGAGAAAAAGTTTCTTCTAGGCATTCTCCTAGTTACTTTAAAACAATCGCGAATGATTCGAAACGCGAAGCAATCTTTCTAAAACCAATCCCTCGAGGTGAGAGAGTACTTCATCGTTTTGAATGCTGAGATATACTCAGTTCTTTTCGCGTGTCAATTCCTATAGTTCTATTTCCTTACTATTTAAAAGAAGTTAAGTTTAAGAATTATAAATCACGTTAACAACCCATTTTTCTGACAACAATGTAAAACTACGTTACATTAAGTTAAATATATAATAATGTTGGTTATTTCGATAAAAGTAAGAGTCCGCCTGACTCGCTTACTTCTTCAGCTCATCCGCTGGTACCTCGACAAGAGACCGCCCGTCTTCTTGGTAATTTAAGTTCGTGGATTCTGGAACCAACTGTTCCACTCAAATCGCAAATCGATCGAAACCTGTTTTTGTTACTTTTCCAAAATACTTTAAGAGTAGGTGTCTGGCTGATGGACGCCAGGTATCTACTGACTCTACAAATATTTTGGAGCCGCAACGGAAAAAGGAAAGGCTAAAAATGGATAATGATTAAGAATAGGCAGGTGAAACTTGTTGTGGTAAATTTTACCGCAACACTATCACAACAGGATAAAAATTATTTTATACCTTATCTAACTTGGATACTTCGAATTAGTATAGCTCTTGGGTATATACCAAGCTTATGAAGAAGAGCTTAAGTAATTTTGTATTCCTAAAGTAGGGAAGAAAGATACAAACCCACCCAAAGTCTTTCAGGCCGATAAGCCTAACGACTTTTGTACTGAAAACTCTGGAAAAATAGTAGACAACTTCATTAAATCGGACGTTTTAGCAGACAGACCTCTTAATGTATGCCAACATGCCTACAGAGTGGGCAAATCTACAGAAACCACTCTGTTTGGACTCACTAACGCCTTAAAAAAAGCATCTGCCTTTCTAGACTTATAAGGTGCTCTTGACAATACCTTCCATGATGCGGTTAATAAAGCTCTTGTATGGAAAGGTGTGCCCAGCACCATATCCACATGGATTAGTGAGATGTGAGCGGTTGTCCGCAGGTAGGAGTACTATCACCCTTGCCGTAAAGTCTTGTAGTTGATGAACTGCTAGAAAAGTTTACTTCTCAAGGCATTTACTATATCAGTTTTGATGATGATATCGTCCTCACAGCCGCGGGGAAATTTGAGAAACCCTTTGTGACATTATTCAAAGAGGGCTTACTATTACAAGGAAATGGAGCATTTTTGTGGGATAATCTATTAATTCTACCAAGACGACTTTAATACCATTTACTTAGAAACGACTTCTGTCACGCATGAAACCCATCCAGTTGGGGGGCAAAGTAATCCAAGCAAAAAGTGTAAAGTAAATATCTAGGTATCACACTTGACGGACCGTTGGGAAAGCCACAAAACCCTCCTGATCTGCAAGAGACTATGGGGCTGCAAATTACTTTTGGTGCAGTCGCATGGCATAAAATAACCGAATTGCTCACAACTAGGAAATCACTAAAAAAAAGTCCAAAGGCTCGCGTGCTTATGCATGACTGGAGCAATAAGAACTTGCCCTACAGCAGCAATAGAAATTATCCTTCATCTATTCCCCATACATGAAGCCATAGCAAGTGCAAAAAAGGGAGCCATCATGAGGTTTGCCAAAGAAAGAACTGGTTCCGGTTACTACATTAGTCTCAGGGCTAAGGACTGCATTCCAAAGTCATCGGTAACAAATGTTATTGACATTCCAAGAGATGGCATGATTAAAATTAAAAAATAAAACTTTGGGAAGAACTTTCAAATGAAACTTAGTAACAAAAATTAGAGGGTAGGTGAAACATTGAACTATACTCTCAAACCAAATGCCATCAAGTGGATCGAGAACAACAGAAGGGTCTGGGGCTGGAACCACTGGGCCTTTACCCAAAATTTCCATACCGATGGGACAGTCTACTAGCATCTTTCGGGTGTAAGTTCACGTCATAGCAAAATGCGCAGAGCGTAATCTCGAAAGGAATTACCGAAACCAAAGCATTGCATTATGTCAGACAGTAAAGCTGCACTTTAGACACTGAGCTCCTACGCCATCAGCTCTAAAGTAGTTTGGCAGTGTATGAACAAGCTGAATGTCCTGGGCAAGAACAACAGTGTCACACTTCATTGGGTACCTGGTCACGTTGTTGTCCAGGAAATGAAGAAGCTTGGGAGAAAATGTGATAAAACACAAAATAAAAAACTAGAAGAGGCCAAAAGATCCAAAAAACTGGAAAAAAAATACCCAAGCTGAGGCAGGAAAAACTATTACTTGGTAATTACAACCGAGCACGAGTTTAAAGACTCCATCAATCTAATTAGAAACATATCTGGTCTCCTCTCTTCGCACTGCAAACTAAAAAGACACCTGAATATCCTTGGTGTAGTTAGCAGTGCAACATGCAGATTCTGCTGGACACAAGAAGAAACACCAGAACATATACTAGGAAAATGCGATGCAATAATTCACCAAAGGAAAAAACACCTGGGAAACTACCAAGTAGAAAAGAGCGATCTTTCCTCTCTAAAAGTCCTCCAAATACTCAAATTTCCTAGGGAAATAAAATTGGAGAAAGAACTGTTGAATGGGCAGCTGCATCCAGTCTTAGATGGGGACACAACGGATCATAAGGTTGCAGTGCAACAACCCCAGTATTTCAGTCATTCATTCAAACTAAAAAGATATTTTTGGAAGAAATGTAGTTAACTAGTCAACACTTTCGAATATCGGCAATAAAATCAAAATACAAAATCAATTTTTTTGACAAAAGATTGGTGAAAGTGACCCTTAAAAATATGCAGCTTAGCACACACTAGCTTCAGTTAAGATCCATATCTTCTTATGGGAGGAAAAGAATCTACTAATTGAAAATATTAATCAAGCTTTAATGCAAATATGAATAAATTTTGTAAAAAAAAAATTCAATTTGAACAGGGGAGTCCACACTCTGGGACCAGGTCCAATTTTATGCTCACCCAAGACTTAATTCTTTTAATTAGCCTCAGAGCACCACCTCATTCTCAAAGGTCGTTTCTTTTTCAGTTTTTATTTGTTTGAAAAACTCTGCGTTCCATGCTTTAACGGTCTTCTCGTTCTCAGAACCAGATATTTGATATGATGAAGTTCTTTCTTAATATTATCGGCAAGGAAGACATGAGCCAAAGACCAAGGCTGCATAGACCAGATACGAGTAGTTAAATTAAAATCAGTCCTTAAGATCAGGCATATTTTCATTCGACCCGGTTTGGTCCTAGAGTACCTATATCTGGTGGAGACCTGGCCAATAACGAACACTTGAAATGGCTAAAGAAAAATATAAACGGCCGCACGAGGTTTGGTTAGCTTGACTTGACTTGGTGGGCTACACGGCGTATCGTATCGTAACTCATTTAAATTGTTTTTCGTTTGCTTCCAGCGTCTGAGTAAAATGAGTTTTTAATTAAATCTCCTCTCGAAGGACCATCGAGTCATCATCAGGACAGGAGGCGCTGGGGAAAACGAATGAAAAAAAAATACATGGATTTAATATAATTGTGGTGAATTATCCCAGTTCAACGGTGTGGCTGCTTTTAATTGTTCCGCAAGATGAGTTTGTTTAGGATGGCCTGAGACTGATTCGCTTTGGTCGCTTTTTTTATCCTCGACCGTATAGTTGTGGCTTCATCATCTTTCCAAAGACGACAAAGTCGCAGCTTTAAATCAGAAGAATTGTGGTTATTACTTCTACGAGTATTATCCCTGCCACATTTCGATAACCCACACTTCCTCTTTACACGCCATAACTATTATCGCTCTTTAAGGCTGCGCTGCTTTAGTATCTATTAAAGCCTATTTGCAGAGAGGGTGCAAATTGAATGGTCGATTCATTGGGAAGGGCAATTGCCAATTTCTCGTTTTTCCTCATCGTCATCATCGTCCTTTTTAACCCCAAAATTTTCTCACCAATGTAATTAAATGAGCACAGCAGCAGAAACGAAATAGTAAACAAAAAAAAATGTAAGAAGCAATAATCCTTTGGAAAAGATCGTGGATCCGCAAGAGCAGCAATATAGCACACAACATCAAGAAACAAGAACAACCCTCTCAGATTATGTGGTCGCAGGACCAGGACATGGGTGCGAGTGAGGTAAAACAGTAATTTGATATTAATTACATTTTTCTTAAATTTTCTCGGCAGCCTGTTATAATTTCGTTATATTATAACTGTGATGCGGTTAATGTTAAAACGGATTCGGTGGGTATATGAGCCTATATAATATTAAGAGCCTTTTAGGGGGAGTATGGGTAATGGGAGGTGATAACGGGGTCAGGGTTAAATGTCAGATTTATTGCAAACATACGTTTCAGTGTGTATGTGTGTGTGTGTGTACTTTGCTATAATAAATTATTAACCAGTCACTATGCTAGGTCGAGGTGGTTTGTAAATTACGCAGTTATTCAGGATAGGCTTGGTTTATGTTCATATATAGACATGGGTTTTGCAACATACCTAAAGGTATACCCACTATATGTGAACCGCAAATGGTAAAGTTAAATAAACATTGTCCATTACATTTTCAGTACCTACCTACAGCATATGGTGAATATAGTTTTATTTAATGAGTGAATGAGATGTGTGTGTTTTTTTTTTAGAATTCATACAATACCCACAACCTTCTATGCTTCCGAATGGTTGAATGTATAATAAAGCACTTTTATTGCAGCATGGAATCGTAGTTATGTTAGTTATTTATTGATATACTGTGAGATGAAGGTGCAGTGGTTTTTTGACTCAGTTGTATGGGTTTTCTAAGTGGGAGGGTTTTTTACATGTAGCTAGCTGTGGGTTTGGGTAGAATAAAGTAAATCTTATTCTATAAAGTTGTTATGTTTCTTGTTTTTTTTTTATATTGGGATCTTCAAACAGAGGCGCTTTTCTCAAGGGAAGAATTACAGCGAAGATTCTATCTCAAATTCGTTTAATCTCAAAAACGTACTCACTACAAAGCCGCTTGAAAACGTTGTTTACTTAACATAACTTCTTTATATTTATGAAGCTGACAATACATTTCTCGAGTTTTTAGATGCCCAAAATTATTCATATCTGACTTCTTAATTATAACTTCATCTCATCATACTTTCGAAATATTATAATTTCACTTTTCAGTAGAGGAAAAGTTACCGACATTTTTTTGTAGAAGAATGTCATGGAAATTGCACTGCAAACAAAAACTTTTGTGGTCAGAACCTTTAGCACACCTCATATGGAAAACTAAAAAAAAAGAAAATTCCATCTTATTGGTCAGTAATTGGTCAGAAAAATTCCAACTAATCCTAGAAATTGATCACCCCTTGATAATTTAAAATAGATACAGGCTCCATTCCTGCCAACAACACGCACACAGGAATGATTGAGAGCTGTTCGTCACTAGGCCCTGGTTCTCTATGAGCAGCTGCGTCACTAAATTTTTTTTTATTTTTATTTTTTTTGTAGGTACAGGCTTAAAATCTCTCAAGGTCATAGTCTCATTTATGAAAATTTGCAAAGAAATAATATCAACTGAAGGGCCCTAAAATCTATGAAAAAGGTCAGCTAGTTTCAGCAATTAGTCAGCTATAGATTCTTTTTTTTCGTTTTTTTTTTTAAGTTTTTCTTTCAAGGCTTTTTCTTTTTTATGAGGTGATTAAGGTCAAGAGCCAAAGTTTTGCATTTTGAAAACGAAAATAAAATTTGCCAAAAACTCATTCACCGCACCGTTCCAATGTTAGAAAATTTTTTGCAAACTCTCACATCCATCAACAAAATGTGTAGATATGGTGGTGTTTAAAAATTTATTTTAACATTTTTGAGCTTTCATTAAGCGTTTTTCTTTTTTTATAATTCAAAATAGAGCTCTAAACAGAGTACGAGTTTGTCGAATATAGGGTAAAATCGGAAGATATGGCACCCGTTTTTCTTTGTAACTCAAAAAGTTACGATGGTTTTTATTTTAAACTAGATATACGTCTTCTGTAATTAATTTTTAAACACAAAATATGTGTTGATTTCAAAAGCTTATACCGACACAAAAATTAATTTTTAAGGAAAATAAAATACCTTAAAAAAGACATGTCAAAAATGGCGGGTGAGGGTGATATGGATCTCTACTTTTTGTATGGATTTTTGCCACACTCAATATAGTACTATGTCAAATGCAATGCAAAAAGTCAAATAATACACTTGTTCGACTCGAATCAAAGAAAATGATCCAAGAATGTCAATAAAAAATTAATGCAATGCAATATTGGGGGAAGTGGCATACCTTTGTAATATAAAACATGTTTAAAGGGGGCCATATCTCCCTTTTGATATAACTATTGTTCATCCAAATTGGTAAATACAAATAATTAAACACTTAATACTATTCCTTTTTTCGTGAACACCTGGCGCCAAATATTTCCGTTGCTGCACTTCGTTAAGTTGTGCACAAAAATTTAGTCACTATTTTTTAATTTTCGGTTGTGGTTTAAAAGTTAAGTATGCTTTTTCAGTTTAAACTGCATCAACTGAGAGCTTACCTTAAACTTATTGACATTTTAATATTTTTTTTTTAAAAATAAGTAATTAAGTAGGATATGTTAAAAGGGTGCCATATCTTCCTTGGTATCATATTACCTGACTTTACCCTATTTTTTTTTTTTTTTTTTTTTTTTTTTTTTATTTTTTTTTTAAATTCATTTTTATTTTTCAATTTTCTTAAAACTATCTTAAAGCTAGACAAAAATTCATAAAAACTAGCCTACTTATCAATATCTTAAAACTAACTTACTGGCCCCAGTCGGGCGCTCTAAGTTAAACTAGAATAACTTAATGCTAATGCCTTTCGGCCTAAGAACTATCTTAATACTAAATCCAGGTCGGTTTTATTTTTTACCGAGAAGAATTTCACAAAAAAACTCGGTATCTATGTCTTTATTTTTTGGTTTTATATAAAACTTACAAACTACATAAAACTAAATTAAAGCTAATTAAAACTACTTAAAACTACTTACAACTAATTTTAAACTAATTACAACCTACTTATAAGCTACTTACAAACTAGAACAGCCACAGCAAGCATTTTCTGGTTTTTATAATTTTTTTTGTATTTTTGTTGATTTTATATTTTTTTTTGGTGTTTTTGTATGTTTTTTTTTTTTTTTTTTTTTGTTGGTGCCACCCTGACTGTCCCTACTTAAAACTAACTACCTAAACCTATGTAAGTCGGCCATACAAGAGAAAATAGCAAGGTCAACTATTAAATGTCTGAAGGAACTTCATCTTCGTTTTTCAACCACCAGAACTGGTTCTCCTGCTTTACCCTATCTCTTCGGTCCCGTTCGGACACAGTCCTACTGAACCGAAGGTGCTCAGCTCCGTCTTGTGCGAGGACGTCTCGACTGTAAAGGAGCCGCCGATCTACAGTTCTACGGCCGACGTGGTAGATTAGCGGAACCGCCGCTCTATCCTGGATCAACCCTCGACTGTCTAGGTGGAGGAATGCATCGGGCGGAATAAAGCCGCTTAGACGTACACTCTCGTAGTATTCGTTGTTGGGGTAATAAGCCCCGAAAATTAAGCTGTTAGACGAGGACATCGCTCTTGCAATGTGACCTCGAATAAGTTTCAGCAAGAAATTATCTATCCTGTTTATGTTGGCCCCGTTGTATAGAACCAGGTTGGAATAGTAGTGTTTGTACTCCGACTCTGGTGTTCTGTGCAATCCAAGGCAGCGTCGAAGACACTGCCTCTCAAACACCCGAATCTTTTCCATTTGAGATGGGGCAACGTTGAACCAAACCGGGCATCCATAGGCAATCATCGGCCGGATAAGGGCCATGTAGCAAATCACCTTCACCCTGCTATCAAGCCGGCTGCTATAAAACAACCGTTTCGTCAGGGCAAAGGCTCCCCTAGCCCTGGCCAGAGCAGCATTTATATGTCTGTCGAAATACAAATACTGATCCATCCAGATGCCAAGGTACTTTACTACACTTTTACTCGCCAGTGGATGTCCATTTGGTCCTACGATCACCAGCTTGCGCCAGTTCTTTCTCGTATCCCTTGTGGCTCTAAGCAACGGAGTCCTAAACAAGATAGTTTCTGATTTCTGAAAGTTGATTTTCAACTTCCAGTCATCGCAATATCGCTGAATCTTCTCGAAGTCACGCTGCAAAAGAATCCTGATGACCTCGACTTTTGGAGCTGTTCTGTACGCAATTAGATCGTCGGCATACGCAATTGCCTGAGTTAGACTACTTATCAGATCGCTGGTGTAAATGCTGAATAGAATCGGCGAGTTGACCGCTCCTTGCTGAAGACCATTTTTAATATTAAAGGTTGTGGCAGAAGTTACATTGCCACTTTTGACAACAAACTTTCTGCCATTGAGCATATCATAAAGCATATATAACAGTGGTTTACTAATGCCAAGTCTGGTCAGCTTTAGATAAAGACCCTCTAACCATACGGTGTCAAAGGCCTTCTCCAAATCAACCAGACAGGCACCCGTACACTGCTTCTTAGATTTGTTCCATTGGACATCAGAAACGAGTTTCGACGCGGCATGAATAGTGTCATGTCCCGCCTTAAAACCGAACTGATTGTCCGGTATGATATTATTGTCCTCTGCCCACTTAGACAGAGCTCTATTGATCACTTTTTCGAATACCTTGCTGATACTCGGAAGAAGACTTATCGACCGGAGATTCGCCGGATTGGAGTTGTCCTTTCCCTTTTTCGGGAGAGGATGCACCACAGCTGTCTTCCACCGCACTTGATAATATGCATTATTCAGAGCGTTGTTAAACAGAGTGGTATAAATGTCTACTGCTTCTTGAGGTAAATGTCGAAGTACAACGTTGGATATGCCATCGACTCCTGCTGATTTCTTCTTCTTTAATGAATCGAAGATGAGCTGGAGCTCCACCTTCGTAATTAACAGGGAACTGGGCCCATTTCGCTCGGCGATTATGGCGTTTGCCAAATGATCTTCATTGAACCCGGTGAAACCAAGGTTCTCTGATCGCCATTGCGTAATGTCATTCCGAAGGTAGAAGTGATGGAGCAAGGCTCTGTTTTCCAGGTCGTGATTCGGGCGAATGCACGCATTCACCTTGTACACTTGCTGGAAAGCAGCTCCCACAGCCTCCACTTTCTCCTGCGGATCTTCGACAATAAAGAGGTCATCGTCCAAGACGGCGTCCTCTGGATTAATTCCTGCTGTCAGAAGTACGTCTCTGTTGTCTGTCGTTCTCTGAAGCTTAAAACAAGGAAGGTCGTTCTGATCATTCCTTCTAAATATCTTGTTAATTTGGGGAAACATGCTTGGGTCGCTAGCATTAACGGCCCGAATTTTGTTATCCCAATACAAATTAATTGACAACCGATAGTTCTCTTTAATTAGTTGGTTGATGTTCTTGATCGACGACTTCAGTGTCCTAATCTCCAGATGGTGAGGGTCAGTAAACCGTCGGTACAAGAGTTTGAGTCTTGTTAGCAGTCCACTTTTTTGTCTGTGTAATGCGTCAATGGTCGCATTTCGGTACATGTCTGTTGCGTCCCGTTGTTTGTATTTCGGTATTGTTCTGTTCATTGTTCGTTTGATTGTCTCATCCATTTGTTCTAGGTATTGGTCTATTTCGTTATTTGTCAAATTCCTGTCATTTGGTGGGGATATGTTATTCGAACAGATGTCGCTAGATAAAGCGTTGGTAAAGCGTGGCCAGCGCACCTTACTGTAATTGTAAGTATGCACAGGTACATACTCATCCAAATCCACGAGCTCGTTCGGAAGTTGTATTACGGCACCGAGTCCGCAGTGGTCACTGTCGTACTCGATCGTTCGTAAGCAATTTCTCGGTCTTTGACCCACAGTGTCAGTTATTGTCAGTCTTGCGTCTATTAGCAATAGGTCTAGATAAGCACCGCTTCTTGGAAACGATGGCCGATCCGTAGCCAGCAGTTCTATACGATATTCAGCGTTATACTGACTCATCCAATTAAAAAGATGAATACCTCTCGGATTCTGTACTTGATTTCCCCAATCTAGGTGTTTGGCATTCAAATCACCAGCCATCAGAAAGTAATTTTCTTCTAAACTCAAGCGTAGGCCTTCGAAAAGTTTTTCAAGCTCTGTCATAAAATCGGTTGGCTGAGGTGATTCCGGTGCATAAGCCGCGATCACATACATTCTCTTCCCGTGTTGGAGAGGAATGCATACGACGCACGCCTCTAACAGCCGAAATCTGCGCAGATCACTATTATATATAACTTTATGATTAATGCCTTTTCGTATGAAGATTGCAACACCCCCTCCTTGAGTGGAGTTGGGTCGATCTCTTCTAACGATATTGTAATTGTTGTTAGTCAACTTATGTTTCTGGTTCAGCTTAGTTTCGCTGGCCATAAACACATCTGGACTTTGGTCTTTCAACAATTGGAAAAGATTAGCTCTACGTTCGGTCCTAATCAGTGAATTTACATTCACAGCAAGGATCCTAAGAGGCCTCTCCGACAGCGCGCCTTTAACCTCTAATTTGCGTTAGGCTAGGCAAAACAGAGTAGAGATAGTCTACCCTAGTCGCCTGCTCCTTTATCTGGGTCTGAAGTCCTGTTAACTGGCCTTGAATTGCCAGCAACATACTTCTAATTTCGGCCTGAGCGTCCGGCACCTTTGGCACTAGGGCCGGTTGTGCTACCTTAGCTGCAGGCTGTACCGTTTTTCCCCTCCCTGACGCCATTTGGGCGTAGGAAATTTGGGGATTGACGGGCGTTGCTGTAGGAGCACGCGTTGATGGGCGTATCTCTACCGCTGTCTGCTTAGCCACTTTATTGCTACGAATTTGCTGAAAAGCTGAGCAACCCCGATAATTAGCAGGGTGCCCCTCCTTTCCGCAAAGTGCACATTTAAGCTGGGTCATGTCTTCGACCCGTTCCTCACCGAGCTTACACTCCCCCTTTTTGTGGTCCTCGCCACACTTAACGCAGCGTGACTGCATTTCGCAGTTTGCTGCAGCGTGGCCAAACCTTTGGCAGCGCATGCATTGAAGCATATCACCGCGTCTCTTTAATTTGTCCCAAGTTACAACCTGGTAGTTGAGGACGGAGATTTTCCTCAAACTATCCAGTTTGCTGCTGGGCGATAGTTGAACCAGGAAGAACGGCAAAGACCGCTTCTCCCGTCTGGCTCTGACTGTAGCGAACGGCTTGACCCCGATAAAGTCGAGATCGTCGCTCGCTTTTTGACGGAGCTCATTTAAGAGCACCTGTGGTTCCGTGCAGGAATCTATGCCCTTCAAGAGGACCGTTTGATATTTATCCCCTTTAGGGGTAAAACTGAAGAACTCAGTTGTGGATTTCTTTAAAAGGTCTTTAATTATTTTATGCTTCTCCACTGTGAAGCAGTGGATAGCATGCCTATCCTTACTTAGTCTTTTAATTATAAAATTTTGGCCTATGGCCGACTTACATAAGTCTATGGTTTCCTGAAGCTCCATCTTATAGGTGTTGATGGGTGGCACCTTTTCTTTTTTATTTTTGGGTGGCTGTGGCTGCTGCTGCTGGACTTTATGTTGCTGCTGGGTCTGCTGCTGTTGAATCTGCTCCTGATGATTTGTCTGCTGCTGTTGTTGATATTGATTTGTTTGTTGTTCCTTCGGTTGCTGCTGTGGCTGTTCTAATATCACCCGTTGTTGTTGCTGCTGCTGTTCTTGCCTTTGCTGCTGTGGTTGTCGCTGCTCTTTTTGTGGCAGCAATGGTTGCGTTTGACCCACTTTTATCTTTTTTAGGTCACGCTCCTGCTTTTCTTTTTCTCGGCGAGCCTCTTGTTTTGTTCTTAGAGCTAGAACCAGTTTCGCAAGTTTAGCGTTGAGGCGCTCCATCTCCCCTTCTATAGCACCAATTTGCTCGCTAATTAACTGCTCCTCATCAGCTTTTGGCTTTTCAACGTTTTTATTTTGGTTTTGCGCCTCACCTTCATTTTCTGAGGACGCCTCTGATGTGGAGGTATTGATGAACGTATTACTTTCACCAGTAGTATATAGTCCCTCGCCCCCTTCGGACATATATTCTATTTGCTCATCATCGGACGGCGAAGTGTTCAACTGTCGATGTATGTTCGCTGCTGCTGAAGTTTTGGCTATACGTGCCATCCCTCTCACCCCAGCTGGCAGCTTATCTGAAGTGGAGGTAGAACGCCGCTTCACTAAGTTTGAATCACTTCGTATTTTTTTTCTCCTCTTAACATGGGTATCGGCTGTTGTTGCCGTTGCTGATGCTTTCGTAGCTGCTGGTGCCGTTGCTGAGACACCTTTCGATGTCCCCGCTGCTGGTGCCGTTGCAGCTTTTACAATTATTGCTGGGCCACCTTTCGGTGCACCCGCACTCTTAACCTTTTCCATATGTTGGTTCTCCCAGTCAATAAAATTTTCGACTTCCCGGTTATGAAAAAAAGCTTCCAAATTTCTAATGCCCGGCTGGGACTCGAACTCGTGACCCTTCGCACTGCGATCCGCCACCTCTACCACTGTGCTATTTGCACTATTGAAATTAGCTTCACTATGGTGTTAACTTCTACTAGTCACTCCGATTTTATTTGTAAACACTGTGAAAGCCGAAAACGTGTGAACACTTTCACAGATCGAGATCGACTGTGACTTTACCCTATTCTGAGTATCATATGAACCAAGTGTGCTCTGAGCGCTCTGTATTATTTTTGAGACAAACCTGAACCCTATTTGTCAAACGCTTGGATTCAGCATTTAACTAAGAGGCGTTCTCAAGAAGCTCAGAACACGTTCAGAACTAATAATATAACGCATGACTGGGTCGCACGCACTTACTCTTATGTTCAAGATGCTGAATGTTTAAGAACATTATTATGACATGGAAATAATGAGAGGAAAATGCATGAAATACGATATTTAAATTTGCTCAAATAATTTCTTTGAGAGTTCAAAATGAAACAAAAAGACAACTCAATGTTTGATTGAGTATGATTTGACTATATGGAACAAGAATATTTAAAATCGTTGAAGCGATTTTCCTAAAAAATAATTTTCATATATCAAATTCTTAAAACATAGTTGCTAATTGTAAATTTTTGTAATTTTTGGTAGTATATCTCACTAATTTTAGCATACAGAAAAAGTTTAATAAAAATCGTAGTATCTTATTGAAAATCTGATAGTAAGAACCGAAAAAAGTTAATTTTTGTGCATAACTGAAATACATATATGACTCTGGACCTTTGGAACCTCTTATATGGGAAATATCTTATATGAAATTTTAAGATTCGTTTCAAGGTAAACAAAAAAAATTGGCACCTCATTTGGGTTATTCCAAAAAATTAAGTATGTCTGCCATAAGGCAAATTCATGGTTAACCTTACACATTTTTTTATGAATTTTTTATGAAGGGCGCACCTCATTTATGGGAAATTTACAAAAATTATATACCATCTGAAGGATCTGTAGATCTTTATAAAAGGTCAGCTTGTTTTAGTGATTTTTTTAAATACATTTTTAAATTTCGGTTCAAGGTCATTGCGATTTTTGACACCTCATTATAAAAAACAAGGCCACGCCCATTTAATATGTGCTGACTTTCTCTGAAACCAACGATTTGGATGAAATTTTGAGATTCTCTTTAGTGAGAAAGTGGCTATAGTGAAATCTATAAAATATTAATGAGCGTTGTTTTCCTGTGAACTTATGACCCCACGTCGAAATTTGTGTATCGAATTTCTAATCAGAACTTTACTTAGACATTTTGAAAGAAGACTTTAAAAATTTTTAAGTCAACAAAAAAACTTTAGTTGAAATAATTGTCTTTTATAAAAATGATTATAGTCCAAAATATTAAAAATACTAAGCAAGTCCAACTACTAGATCAAGAACATGTAACCAAGTCGTGCATTTTATTCTGGTTCGCGACACAGATCAGACCGAAACCAGATGAGACCGATACCGACACGAGACTTTGTTATACGAAACCAAACGAGACTAAGTTATACGAGACCGAGACCAATACTGAGACAGTGCTGAAATTTTTTGATTTTGAAAATACCGAGACGATACTTACAAAAATATTATTTGGTTTGATATCGCGGCCAGCCCCAGAAACAACTCCAAATTATGACATAAATTTGGTATTTAATGATAACTGCTTAAAATTTGATGGGTTTACTGGTCAATTTTGCGTTCATTTTAAATGTATGATAAAGTAAGTAATTAAGAGAAAAATTGTCACCTAAATCAGTTATCATTAAATACCAAATTTTTGAACGAAAAATTCCAATATTTTCACTATTCCAAGCCTTGCTGTCCCACAAATTTTCATTGTTGTTTACAACAATCTTAAAGTGCTAAAAAAAAATCTTGAGTATCAGGCTTCAAAACAATCAATCATATCATTTTCAAAATATAAAATTTTCAAAAAAAATTTAGAAAAATCTCAAAAAAATATTTGTCTTTAAAATTATTTTGCTACATAGTGCCTTTCATACTATGCATTTTAATTTTAAGAAGGATGTGAGTATGCAAAATTTTACCTGCAAATCAAACAAAATAGTTTTTTTGGGGGTTCCACTAAAACTAATAAGCATATTTTCAAAAATGGATTTTCAGTGACTTATTAATATAAAAAAGTGTGGAGCCATTTTCAAGAAAAATACGATTAGGCATTTAAAATTGCTAAAATAAGTGGTGTGGCAGGTATCGTTATTTTTGGTTAAAAAAAATTTAACCATTAGTATCTAATAAGATTAATATCTGAACTAACTTTTAACTAATAAATAGTCTTAAACAGACTATGAATCAATGAGTTAGAAAAATTAATTTTTAAGTTGAAAGAATTTTTTTTAAATAGCAGCCAAAGCTAATCCTATTGTTCTACTTATTTTTCAACGAATGGACCTACATACGTATATGTACGAGTATATAAGCAGAGCTAATCTATATTTTAATTTAAAAATTAATTATGTTGGCCTTATAATAACAAAATGGTGAACAAGATAGGGAAAGTCTCTTGTACTTTTGGAGTGGGATTCTTTTTCCAAAATAGGTACATTAAAAATAAATTCGAGTAGTTCAAAAAATAACGCTAAAGCATGTCTAGAAATTTTTTTATGATTCATCGACTAGACAATCCTTTTAATTTTATTAGTGGCACATTAAAATGATGACCCAAGAGCTTAAAGTTATGGGTGATTTGATGTCCTGCAATAAAGATAGCTGTAACAATTTTATTTGTGAGACAGTTAGATTTGGTTTGGGGATATGTATATTTGTATACCTAAGTGGAGTTAACATTTATTAAGATAAAAGTCAAAAAATCTGGTATAGGGATGAGAAGCTATGTATGTTTATGTATGTCGTATAAATAAACCCTTGTAAAATATTCAAACATAAAAACAGAGCTAATTAAGAATGCATACATTTGTTTTCCATTTAGGTGATGACTTTTGTGTCTTTGGCGTCTGTTCTCCAATCTTATGTACACCCGACCTTGAAAATCACTTATATTCAAAAATAAAATTAGCTGTTATAAGTTTTTCCGACCTTACTTTGTAACATAAATGAAGCTGTATACAATATGAAAAGAAATTATTGAAATAATCAGCAACTTCGACGAAGTTTAATGATTTCTTGTCAATAAAAATGTAATATATGCATCTTGAATATTTTTATTGCGAATTTCACTGAGCATTCATTTTCACATGAACAAAATTGTTGGCAACTCTGAAGCCAACAATTTTTGTCAATTTAATAAAGTAATACAAATATTTATGTTTAAGTATTTTAGTTTTGATCTCAGTACAAATCTTCTCTTGAAAAATTTTGATGACAAGTCATGTCCTCAATCTCTTTTCAGAAAAATTTAGTTGATTATTTCGTGTTGTATTGCCTTTTAAATCAAAATTTTTGAAATGTCTACACGTTTCAAACTCTCTAGAATCGAAATTCATCAATTTTGGAAGATTTGTCAATTCCTCGTAATAGTCGCAGTACCTCGGGAAAAGCATCATTTCTGTTTTTAGGTATAGCAGCGGCTGAGAATCGAACCCACACCTTAAAATGACAGTCCAATACATTAGCCATTATTCCACGAGGTACTGAAGCTTTTTTATGTACGTAGTCAAAATAAATTGTTTTAATTAAAATGTGGACAAAAACCATACCATCCTAATGCGTTTAGCTTATTATAAAACAAGCAAAACTTATTCAACTTAAGCCATTCGCTGCAGCCCCCACAAAATATATTGATAAATATTATTTTGCTTTCGATTTCGGTATTAGACTAGGACCGGACTTGCGATTTTTTGTCGTTGCAACAAAAAAATTTGATAGCAACGTAGTATAATTTCTTGGTATCATGTGCATTCATCCTCATTTAATATTATGAGTTCCGTTTTTTGCGACTGAATTATCGCACGATAGAAGATCGAGAGCGCGTTTCTAGTCTTAGGTTGGCTACAAAATGGCACCATCAGATCTCATACAAACTAAGACATTATTCCCGATGTTCTGACTCATTCTATCTTTAGAAACAGACCAATAAGAAAACGTCACTGGGTCTCATGTATAATATTCCAAAAAATAATAGAAGTTAAGCAAACACAGTCCAAAAGTTTGTCCCACAATTTACGCAAGATTTGAATCAAATGGAAAACACAATTTTATATCCATTAAATTGGTATTTTTTTAATGAATTATAAAGTATTCAAGTAAGGGTAGTATGTGGAACAGCGTATCATATGTATCATATACCTACGAACTTTTTAGTCGAAATTTTCCATGTCCGTTTTCAAATTATTTTAAAATATTGTTCAACAAATAAAACACGTTAATCTTTAGTATAATACTTAATTTTTGCTGTCAGCTGTTAAATTTTGTTCAGTGCTTCCAATTCTTATTATTTTGGAACACCCGTTAGTTGTGTGACTTATTCGTACAGATGGATTATTTATGAAATGAAAAGATGCTTAAGTTTTTCTTAAAGAACCCTGATTGGCACTTTGAAACATAAAACATTAAATGCACGACTGGGTCGCGCGTACTTGCTTCAGATGAAAAACAAGAACGCCATCTTAATTCTTGATTAAATATGATTGTATGAAAAAAAAAAATTAAGTTGTTGAAGCGGTTTTCTTTAAAAATAGTGTTTTATATATAAAATTTCTTAAACATTTTTAAGGAAAACATTTGGTATGCAAATCTTAAAAATTTACTTATAAACCTATGAAAATAAAATTGTAAAAAAAATTATCAACTTGTTTTTGAAATATCGAAAAAAAAACTTTTATTTTTAAATTCAAAAACTTTTTTTTGAAAATTTTAATATGTAATACTATTTAATCTTATCTGAAATTTGTATATACAAAAATTTATCTAAAAATTTTTATAAATAAAGGGAAAAAAATTCAAAATAAAAAAACACATTGTACGACAGGTACTATTATAGTTGCCAAGTACAAAATTTCATAATATTTTTTAGTAGATCGTATTATCGTTAGTAGTACCTAGTGGCATGATGGTTAATGCGTAGGACTGTCATGCCAAAGGTCTGGGTTCGATTCCCAACGGCTGTCACCTAAAAACAGAAATGTTTTTTTCCGAGGTACTGCCTCTTGCGAGGAACTGACAAATCTTCCAAGAGTATACTTGTCATGAATAAGTGCTTTCTCATCTAGCCGTTCAGACTCGGCAAAAAATTGTAGGTCCCCTCCATCCCTGCCAAAAATACGCACACAGGAATGGTTGAGAGTTGTAAGTCACTAGGCCTTGGTTCTCCACGAACTGTTGTGCCACCAAATTTATTTATTTTTTTTATTATCTTTAGTATATGAAAATAGTTTAATTAAAATCGTAGGAGTCATTTTTGAGAAAAAAAATATTTTCCTTTCCGGTTTTTTTTACTTTTGTATGGAAGGTACTGTTATTTTTTCATATGCAAATTGTTTCTTAAAGCAATTTAGAAAGTATACTAAGAAACTCTTAAATATTGAGTTTCAAAAAAATCAATAAATTCTAAATATTCGATTTTCAAAAAAATTTTTGAAACATTTTTAAAAAATCCAATTTTTTTTTAATTCAAGTACAAAAAAATATTAAAAGTTATTGGAAGCCCCTGCATAAAAAAAATATTAAAATCAGTCATACCGTTTTGAAGAAAATTGAAAATTTAAAAAAAATGGGATTTTCATTAATAACCATTTTTTGAAAAATGGTTTCCACCCAAAGAAAGCCTTTGCTGGAAGTAATTTATCAATTTTTTTTAAGACAAGTTGTCGAGTCGTTTTTGAGAAAAAAAAAAAATTATAATGTAAAACTGCTAAAAAGAAATTGTATGGCAGGTCCCGTTATTTTTGGCTCCAAGAAAAATGAAAAAAAAACGTGTGACATGTACCAGACATACAGAACTGCGCCAAACTTTTTTGGTGCTCTCTATCATCGTAATATCATGTTTGATTGTTATCTCAAATTTTTTTGGTACGAATCCAAAACACTTGCCTTATAGTAGGTACCTATATCGCAAGTAAAAATTCTTACCAGAAAAAATATTGTAATTCAGAAGAGATTAAAAATCAGACTGAAAATTTAACATAAAATAGAACCCTTTACTATTTTATTATCAAAAATGCTTTTAATAAAAAGAAGTGGACCCAGGTAACTCCGTTGAGGTACACCTGAATCCACATTCATTGAATTAGAAATTATTTCTCTCAAAAGAACTTGCTTTGTTATAACGAGTAGTTATTACCTTCAAAAACAATCTATTCTGTTGAATACAAATTGTAAGGGCTTGCAGCTTAAATAAAAGCTCCTAAATATAAACAATAGTTTCAGTAAGTGTAGTTAATTGTGAAAGATTTACTACATTGGCATATAAATTGCTTACGGTCCCATCGTCAGTCTTTTTAAGTAATTTCTTAAATCTTTTCTTTGTGAGGCTCAGATTATTTTAAGCTTGTAAGGACTTTGATTTAAATTCTTTCACAAATTCTGGACAGAGATATCAGAATTCAACCCCTTATCAAAAAAATAAGTTTCAGCTGTTGTACAATACATTCCTACAATCCCAAACACTAAACCCACTGCAGTGCCAGTATGTGTGGTTGATTAAAATAATAGAATATCAAATAAAACCAATTTATAATGTTTGAAAAAATATAAATAAAAAATTAATTTTATCAAGTTAAAGTCAATTTTCCCTGAATACCCTGTTGGTATAGTATTAAGGTATTATTCAAAATGCTTTTTTAACATCATTCCCATAATATGTTTCAATTCCATTCCATTTTTAAACCCCAAATTTTTTTGTTTTATTTATTTTTTTTTTTTTTTTTTGTTGAAACCTTTCTTCAATAATTATCATTAATTTATTCGAATTGAACTCGCGCAACAGCAAAATATTCCATTCTCATTATCATCGCATGAACAACGACAAAATAATTCAATAAAGATATTTAATGAATCCAATCGATTCCCTCAAAGCCCAGCATTAAATAACTCTGTCAAAAAAGACACAGCGATACGTTCCTGAAGGAAAAAAAAAAAAATATTTCAACGATAACAATTTATCAACTATTAAAATGTCTAAAAATACACAACATCGAAAACCCAACGGCTGCGGTGCAATGGCGATATGGCGAAGGTGACGCTGGATGGTGACACATCCAATACGTTCACTAGCTCTGCCTAGAGTGTCCTGTTTAAACAAAAAGCAACAATTTTAAGCCTCTTCACAAAGGCACACAAATCCGCTGTTGGGCTTTTATCCCCTCCTCCAAGGACATCAACAAAAAAAAAAAAACTTAATTGAACCGGTGGCATTGCATACTCATGGACACGTAATAATTGCACGGGCTTTCCACTTCCACGTGCTGCAATTCGCCAAATTCAGATTCCCCACATAGCTACATAATATCCAGCGGAATACCCTTCTCGTCACGCGGCTTGACACTGCCTGGGAATCCATTGTGACATCCTGATCAATATTTCCACCGAATACATTGCAATTCTATACATATTGTGAATTATTAATGAAGACTTCATTTAAATGCGATTGCATGCAATCGTAATCAAAATCAGTTCGTTCCCAGATTTGTGAATCCTGCACCGCACCACCCTCACCGTTCCAAATACAATGTAGATTTTGGACTGCAATATTGCAACTGCAACTTCATAAGCCGGAATACAAATTTCTGTATGCAAATGACCCCGTCCGGGCCGGGTCCGGAACGGACTATCCTGGCCAGGCCTGGCCTGGCTCGGTTGGTGGATTGGCCCAAACTTTTGCCGTCAGGCACTATATACTATTCTTTGGCTGAATGTTTACTCTGCATTTTGATTATTGTGTGCATTTTGGTATTTGTGTAACTATTTAAATATGAGCTTGTGCTCTTGGATTGCAGGAGTGATGCTGGTGCGATTTACACAGCGAATAAGAGAACGCGTGTGGTGGAATTGGAGTTACTGTAGCGTAGGCGTGTTGTGTTGCCAATAGGACATAATTCATAACTAAACAATAACATTCAGTCGGTAATTATGTGCGCAATAATTGATTCCGCGGGATTTTCGGAATAAATTAATACATTTCTGCAACTCTCGACTTTTTTTTTTTTTTTTGATGAAGCCATCTCGAGTGGACTAATTAAAATAAAAGCAATAGATATGAAAAACAAATATTTATTGTAGATCATTTATGTATCTTTTGAGTTAAATAAAAATGATTATTAATGATTTTTTTTAATTGAGAATTAAAAGCAAAATCGTTTGAACTTTGACAATATTTCATGTTAAAATTCTTAAATATTTTAAGTTAAACAATTTTCAAACAAAATTATTAAATTGTTTGTGTTTTTTTAATTATATATATTTACCCATAGTAAATAATTAGTTAAGTCAGGAAAATGTACTTAAATTTACTTCGATGTCGATGGATAACATTCAATTGTATATGGTTGGCGCTTGGGTCTCTTTCATCATGAAATCAAGTTTTTGGACTGTTCAAGGTCAGAGAAAGAGCGTCATATGCAAATAGGTGGTTTTGTTTTCAGTTAATAATTTGATTTTTTTTTCATTATTTATAATATAATTCCTTCCAATCTATTTAACAACGAAAAAATGAAATTGAAAAAACTTTTTTGAAACATTTTGTTCTTAAATATTTCTTGCCGCTCTTTTGACATTTCTCTTCAGTAAGGTTTGTTATTTCATGATGGAAAGATATACGAGCCAACAACGAGTTGAAATAATTAAAATTTACTTCCAAAATTCGGAGTCAGTGGCCTCAACGTTAAGAGCGCTACGTCCAATTTATGGTCGTCCTAATCGTCCTAGCAGATCAACAATTGAGCGTCTAGTGGAAAAATTTGAATCCACAGGCATAGTACAAGATGTTCCCGTACCAGTGAGACAAAGAAATGCCCGTATTGTCGAGAATATTGCTGCCACTGTGGCTTCAGTTGCAGAAAGCCCAAATGTGTCTCCCACACGTCGTTCTGAAGCGCTGGGCATCTCTGTGACGTCGTCGTGGAGAATTTTGCAAAAAATCTTGGCCTACATCCTCACAAAATTAAATTGACGCAAGAACTGAAGCCGCTTGACCACCAGAAGCGTCGTATGTTCGTGAATTGGGCTGAGCAACAACTTGAAAATGATTCGGATTTTCATCGAAAAATCATCTTCAGCGATGAGGCTCATTTCTGGCTGAATGGTTTCGTTAATAAACAAAATATGCTGTATTGGTCAGGCAGCAATCCACACGTACTCCATGAGTCACCATTGCATCCCGAAAAAATAACGGTTTGGTGTGGTTTATGGGCCGGCGGCGTCATTGGGCCGTACTTCTTCCGTGATGATCAACACCGGCACGTTACTGTGAATGGGGATCGCTACCGTTCGATGATAACCGAATATTTTTTGCCCCAATTGGATGACACTTGGAGGACATGTGGTTCCAACAGGACGGCGCCACAAGCCACACAGCGAATGTCACAATCAATTTATTGGAAACCAAGTTTGGATAACGTGTTATCTCACGAAATGGTCCAGTCGCTTGGCTGCCTCGGTCGTGAGATTTGACGCCGTTAGACTATTTCCTGTGGGGCTACGTCAAGTCTATGGTCTATGCCAACAAGCCAGCGACGATAGATGAACTTCGTACGAATATCGAACGTGAAATTGCAGCAGTATCGGCCAATTTATGCTCGAAAACTGTAGAAAATTGGGTTCAGCGTCTGGGCTTCTGCAAGCGTGCCCCTGGTGGCCATGTAAAAGAAATCGAGTTCCATACATATTGGCATCGAACGTACTTTTACAGGAATAAAGAATTTTATTGATATCTAAAACGGTTTTTGTTTTATTTAAAAAAACTTTTGTAGCGCTCTTATTGAAAAACCCGATACTTGCATAATTTTTTTTCTTCAAAATTTTTGAGTTTGAAATAATTTGTATTTTAAACTGTTGGTAGAAATAACCAAAGTTGAAAATAAAATAAGAGAACAGATTCCTGTCTTTTTTCCACACTACTTACATAATAAGTTAAAGGGGCTGTCGATTTTTAAAATTTTTTTGAGTACTGTTTTTTGAATACTGACCCTTTAGCATTGTCCAGTCAATTTGTGCCTAAAAAGGCCCTTAGCAAGCAAATTGTGAGGTAGTTTTGATTTTACTCCTGCTCTATGTTACGACTAAAACTTCGTGACCAACATGGAAAAAATGCAAAAAATAATTATTTTCTTTTTTTTATTTTTCCACTTATGTTTCCAAATCTATAAATTATTCTTAAATTTCATGAAGCTACAACTGAAAGTATACGTACAAAATTTCCAACAAATCTCTGTTTAAGGGTTTTTGCTGTGAAAACGCATATGGACTAAGAGCTACTTCGAAATCGATGTATTTTTAATGTTTCCGAAAATCCACTCGAAAACACTAAATAACTTCTATGTGGACAAAATTTGAATTTTTGTGTCTAGCATAAAACAAAATATGTATATTTTTCTGATGATTTTTGATTCATTGAGTTTTTGAGATATTTGAATCTAAAATTTTGAAAAAATGCAAATCGAGGTAATTTTTTTGCAATTAGATTTTTATAGTCATTTTGAAGTATAAAAATGTTTGTTCGAAATTTTGTTTCTTCGAAATATAAGCCAAATTCAACCATTCAGTGGCGTAACTACGGGTCAAAGGGTCCATTTGACATTTTTTAGACAAACACTGTAAGCTGCCAACATCTTCAGCTATGATCAGTGTGAGTGATAAATCGTTTAATAGATGTCAATCAGATCATCGATTATCTTGCTGAGAAAATATACATACATATGTTATTTCATATTTTTGTTGTTTCCGCAAAACCCCATTAGGTAGTTAAAGACTTAAGTCAATAGCTAAATAATGATTTCTTGAAGATTAATGATGGTATTTGAAAGATTGCTGACACTTGATAATTACGATAAAATCCCCAAAATTTTCAAAAAAAAATAGATCAGAATTTTTTAAAAAACTTGAGGTACTAGGACAATTCCTAGATCAAATTTTAATTCAGCGCATCAAAGGCCATCAGAAAAGTATATTTTGAATAATGTTACAAATAACAATTGAAATGTTGTCACACTGCGTGATATTGTGACCAGTATTTTCGGGCTCTGGATCTTTGCCACCTCATTTGCAAAAATTGTTTACCATCAGATCTATACAAAAGTTCAGCTAGTTTTAGTAATTGGTCAGCCATAACTTTCTTTTTTATGAATTTTTAAGTTTCTGTTGAATGTCATTTCGATTTTTCACACCTCATTAATGTTGCAAAAAAATTAATACCACCTAAAAGGCCTTAAGATCATTATAAAAAGTCAGCTAGTTTTAGTAATTGGTCAGCCATAGATTTGTTGTTTTGAATTTTTTTTATCACTTTGCAAAAAAACGTTCGTGACCTTAACAAAAAAACTTTAAAAAATTGTAAAAAGGGATCTGTAGCTGAAAAATTTCTTTTAACAGTTGACCTTTTCTGACCAATTAGATTAGTTCAAATATCGTTTGAATTGAAATTGAGAGTTTTCAAGCGGCAAGTGAAAAACTCCCAAAAATGCATTTCTGTATCTTTCCTATGTTGAATCCCGACATTTTAGTCGCAAACCTCAGATTCGGATTCAGCAGACCCAAAGCATAATGCAGGGAAAAATAACACGTTATGGCCAGTAAAAAAGCAGTTTGCCAACCACCCCTCAAAATCCTCGTTAACCCACTGCACCCATTCGTAAATTTTTTCGTTATTTATTTATTTTTGCAATTGAATTTATGTACCTTTTTAAATGAAACAATCACGTTCAAGGGTTTTTATTATTGAATATGTTTGTTTGGCTCATAAACATGCTCAAAACCGAAAATGATACGAAAGTCGACCACACATTTCTAAAAGAATGAAATGATATTTTCTGCCTCCAACTACCTACCTTAATGTTTTTGGATGGTGATATTCCCAAAACAAACCCTTCAAAATTATTGCGGCTTTCAGTGCTGAAAAGGAAACTAACTCACCTTTCCAAAAACATCAGAACAAATTTTTGTTGGGGTCTATTTATTAAAATATTAGCATCCAAAGTGACTTTACCAGATTTTTACGATTTTCTGCCTCAATCCGTTAAATGCGAATATCTAAAGAACCGAGTTTGCCAAAATGTTCTGGTTTTCAGTTCTGAATAGGAAATTAATACACCTTTCCAAAATGTCTAAGAACACTAAAATTTTGTCACAAAAATTTTTCATGGATTTTGGAAAAATCATAGGCTAACCCCTTGCCTTTTTTCAAAAAAAATAATACTTTTTTTTTCAAAGTTATCGAAATAAATCGTGCCATACCTTACTGGAAAAATCTATTCAAACCAAATCGACGCATCGAATCCAATTTTTTTTTGGGGTCTATTTAGTAAAATATTAGCATCCAAAGTGACTTTCTCAGATTTGAGCGATTTTCTGCCTCCAGCTACCTACCTTTCATTTTCATTTCATTTTCACTAGAACTGAGTACTAGGCTTAATGGCTCGAAAACTATCAATTATTCGAAAATAACATTAAGGTACCATTGAAAGTGTACACAATTTCCAATAAATTTCTGTTTAAGATTTTTTTCTGCGGTAACCCATTTGGACTCAAGTGGTAGATGAAAATGGACGTGTTTATACTGTTTTTGAAAATCCACTCGAAAGCCCTATGTAGCTACTTTATTTAAAAAAAATTGAAATTTTGTCTGTAACATGAACTAAGATATACTTTTCTGATATTCTTTGATGCACTGAGTTCGAATCTGGCCTTAAAATTGCTCTAGCAAAGTAATAAGCAATAGAATATATTTTTATGGGCCAAGCAGACATATTCAATAATAAAAACCCTTGCACGTAATTGTTTCTTTAAACTCCTCATTTTTCATTTTGTCCCGTCAATTCAATAGCCTATTATTGAATTTTTGAAAGTGAAATAAGATCCAAAACTCGGCTTCGTGGATTTTTTTTTAATGCTCAATGATTCATCAGGGTGATTCTCCGCAAATTATCATCATACTCATTCAACTCTATTTTTTTTTTTCAATTTTGAGGCATTTAGATAGAGAAATTATTTATTACTTTTATAAAGAAATAATTCTCAAAACTTATTAAATATTTCTAGCCAAACAAAAAAAATCAAATGGTCTCAACCTTCCACACAAAAGGTCATTGTCAAAAGGTCAATAATATTGGCTGGTTAAATATTTAGTTCATTTCTTGAAATAATAAAACACATTTTACGTGAACGAAGTAGTAATTAAGACCAGAACTTTGTTTAAGAATCCAAAATAACCACACTAATTCTAAACGTCCAAAAAAAAAATTGGATGTCTTAAACTTTTTTTGATGCCATAATGATTGTTATTCTAACTAAAGTTGGAAAGTGGAAAATTTGTTTAAACCAGATTTTACACGTTAGAATGATATAATGTCACGGTAGTATGACAATTTCTATCTTAAATCCACTTTGCAAAATGCCTGCTACAGTCAAAATATTTTCCAAATAAATTTAAGATAAGTTTCGTTCATTTCGTGCCAAACTTTAGTCAGTGATAAGTCAGAAATGGTCAATTAGTCCTTGAAGTTGGTCAGCCCTAGATACTCGTAACTTGTAGCAAAGGCTAAGAGTTTATCTAGGTCACTCAATGTCATGCACGATTTTTGGCACCTCAAATATGAGAAAGTTACAAAAAATTTGTACCATCAGTAAAATCTTTAGATCTTTTTAGTAATTGGTCAGTAAAAGATTTTGTCTATGAATTTTTAAAACTTGTTTTAAGGTCCCAAACAAAACTCACTTGGGTCATTTAAAAAAAAGGAGTATGCCATTTGAAAAGCCACTTTTCACTATCATATCCTTATAATAATACCTGAAAGGCCCTAAGATAATTGGTCTTTTTTTTTCAAAGGTCTAGAACGGTTTTTGGCAAAAGGATACAAATTCATAAAAAGAAATCTTTGGCTGACAAATAACTGAAACTTACAGATCTTTTATGATGATCTAACGTATCAGATGGTATTTTTTTTTATTGTAAATTTACCCAAATGAGATGAGGTAAGCTAGTACAATCCTTGAAATAATAAAAGTCATTTTATGTGGAAAATTGACGGACATATTTGGATTTTTTTTTGTCCATCAAAATAATTAATAATTTCCCTATTAAAATGCCTTAAAATTGATAAACAAAATTTTCAATGATAGCTAAAACTGGCTCCTTAATTTTAGTTACATAAGAAATGATGAAAAACTATGTATATAAAATTTTAATTTGTAAAAGTTACGGATGTCATTGATTTATTATTTTTTCTAAAATGAAGTGACAAATACGTCCTCTAGAAAAAAAGATTTTCTCACTGAAAAGTGATTAATTTTAAATTCTTGAAATTTCCTCTGAAGGTAGATCATAATGTCTTTTTTTTTCCAAATTAGGTGTCAGTTTATATATGCTATTGAATAACTAAATTATACAAAAACGTAGAGCTATGATGAGTGAAATGGCTATACCGGTTCTCAAATTGAGAAACAGTACCTAATTAAATTATTAAAAATATATGGTTTCGAGCTTCTGCAAAATAAAAAATAACTGTGAAGCTCTATTGTGTACTGAATTAATTTAATTATTAATTAATTTAACTTTATCAATCTAAAACATGGAAGCTTTAAAAAACGTCCAAAGGTATGTTTTTTCAATTTTAAGTCATACTTTTTGTTTCTTTTGTGTCCTTTTACATGGAATCACCCATATGCAAAAAATAATTAAAGGATACCCTTTTCATCCAAGTAAATAAGAACAATTCATCAGAAATTTGTTTGTTTGTACTGAAAATATATAAATATAAAATATACTTAACGTGAACTGGAAGTTTTGTAATAATAATAAGTTTGAATTGAAATACAATTTTAATTTAATTCTATGAAATTATTCTTGTTTTGAAAATAATAGTGAATTTCTGTGAATTCTGAACTGAATCCTACTATTTGCCAACAACACCATTTGGAAAACACTTCCGTTGCATTATTGTTTGTTAAAATATTATTTTAAGCATATTATCTACAGTAAAAACATATCTTATTATGAGGGTGAGGTATATTTCTGCATTTATACAATTTAAGGCTTCTGAATTTATTAGCAAACTATAAAACTAAATTTTAAAAAAACAATTCATTTTATCTGGTAATTCAAACTAAACTTTATATCCAATGAGAAAATTTATTGACAAAAAGTTTTGCTTAACTGAATTATAATACAAACCGAATAGGTACATGCTCTGAGTCAAGCCTGCACCTTTGCCAGTTTAAAATACTGCATCTCCAATATTATCTCAAAATGAATCTCAACCTTTCTTAAGAACAAGTTGTTGTTCCTATATATTTCTTCAGATTGAATACTTTAATAAATTTGCCATAGGTTTGCTAAATTATTTCTTTGTTTCAATTAATTTCAAATAAAATTTCTCATTGATAAAACTTTAGCTTAAAACCTGTAAGTATTCTTTTAAAAATTGTATAAATAATCTTATTTGCTAGTTTTATATAGAAGTTACCGTTGATAACAATTCTTGCTATGATTTTTCTTACAAAATTAAATTAGACCATACAATATTGTTTAGGCATTTCTTTATCAAAATCGTTTAAGAGTCATTTTTTCTAAATTGGAACTACCAAATAACCAAAATTTTAAAAACATCACTTTGTGGTGTCTTCGGCTGTATAGGTTGAGACAGACAATCAGACGGAATTGCGGAACCCACTTTTGTTTTGCCTTACATAGTTAATAATAATAACATAATTAAGCTTGATTAAAATCTCAAGGTTGATTTTTTTTTTACGAATCCAATAATTGTCCCAAGTAAAAACTATGACTATTGAAATATAACTTACTTACTTACTTCTCTGGCTCCCGATCCATGGTAGGTCTCTACCTGAGATATTGCGATCCTCCATCAGTTGCGGTCCCTCGCAAGCTCCCTCCAGTCATCGAAACCAAGCATTCTTGCGCCTAACACTGCCTGATCCTGTAGCGAAGGTTCGGTCTTCCTGATGGTCTCTACTAACTCTGTTAAAGCCCTAAATTACCGTTCATCTCTGTTGGAGATGGCACAGCAGTTGAACATTCACCTGTGTTGGGTGCCGGGGCATAGGGACATTCCAGGTAATTTTAAGGCCGCTGAACTCGCTTAAAGTGCAACAACTCTACTTCTTCTACCTAGCATAAGGCCGATATAGGTATACCCATCGATACTTGTAAGCTTTTGCTGAAGCAAGATGCATTATTGAGAATAAACCTTAGGTGGAACAATATCACCACTTGTTTGGCAACAAAACAAACTGGCCAGTAAAAGCGGTCTAAGTGTTTGATATCTCTAAGTAGATTGCACATTAGCTCCATGATTGGTGCTTTAACCGGACACTCTGTCTTATAGGCAAGCACGCAATGCGTCATGGCGCATTATCTAATGTTTTTAGCAGAAGCCATTTAGATGAGGAAGAGATAGAATCGAGTCCTCACCTTTTATGCACGTGCCCTTCCCCATCTAATAGACGAAAACTTCACCTTAGTGATTTTTGCTTTAATAACCCTAATCATCTAATAAATATAGACATGAGGAGTCTTTTACGGTTCATGAGAAGCTCCAAATGATTCACCGAGTAAGAAATAGGGTTTTCCTAGTGTGTCAGTCTTCACGACTGGCAGCCACTTCAACCCAACCTAACCTAAGGGCTGGGATTAAAAGATTTTCTTGGCTGGAGCATTGTTGTCCATTCGCTCGATGTGGCCGAGCCAGTGTAGTCATCGTGTTTTGGCTCCTTCGACTACACCCACTCCTTGGTACAGCTCGTACAATTCACGATTGAATCTTTTCCTCCATTCACCCTCCTCGCATATTGGATCAAATATCCACCGAAGAATTTTTCTCTCGAAAGTGCCCAATATCAATTCCCCTTTTTTACTTATCGTTCAGCACTCGGAGCCGTAAAGTAGATCTGATAAAATTAGCGTTTTGTATAGAGTGCACTTTGATTTTCGGGAAAGGAGTTTTGAACACATATGTCTGGCCAAACCGAAGTAGTAACGGTTCACTAGGGTAATTCTTCGTCGGGTTTCCACTAAGGTGCCATTCGTGGGATTGATGTTTGTGCCGAGGTAGGTGAACTCCTTGACTACCTCGAAATTGCAGCTACCAATAGTGACGTTTTGTCCTAGGCGACGGACAAAGGAAGCTTTTTTTGTTGATAGCATATACTTTGTTTTGTCTTCATTCACTTCAAGACCAAAGCGTTTCGCCTGTTCATCAATAGCTGTTAATGCTTTTAGTACAGCTCACTTGGAGCATCCGCAAGCAATTACGAAGATCTGTTAAAGATAGTGCCTTCCAGGTTAACACCACTCTTGCGAACTATCTGCTCCAGGACTAGGTTGAAGAAGTCACATGATAAGGCATCTCCTTGTCTGAACCCTGTACATGTCTGGAATAGCTCGGATGAGCTGTTACCCATTTGCACGTTGTACCGCGTATTTTGTAACGACACGCGGCATAGCTGGATCGGTTTTTCCGGGAACCCGAGTTTGGACATCGCCAATAGAATCTCTTGGCGACTTATGCTATCATATGCGGCTTTTTTTAAGTCGATGAAAAGATGGTGGGTCCCGACTTGAAATTCGTTGGTATTTTCCAAGATTTGCCTCAGTATGAAGATTTGGTTTATCGTTGATCTGCCTCGCCTGAAGTCACACTGGTACTTATGCCGATCAAAGTATTGCAGAAAGGTTTAAGACGCTCACATAGTACGTTGGATAGGATCTTGAATGCAACATTAAGCAGGGATAAATCTCTGTAGTTTTTGCAGGATACAGGATCGCTTTTTTTTGTAGATTGCGCATATGGAGGTAATTGACCAGTTGTCGGGCATACTTTCCTCTTCCAACACTTGGTTGATGAGCTGGTCCATGCACCCTACCAGGACATCTCCTCCATACTAGAAGAGTTTCGCAGGTAGGCCATCCGACCTGGCCAATTAGTTATTTTTAAACTTGTGTATGGCTTTCTTATAAGCTCTTCAGTACTGGACGCTGGGACTGGATCTTCATTGACTGGTCTCATGCTTCTTTGTACTCCTGTTGCTTCCTCTACAGAATGTCCATTGAGCAACTGCTGGAAATTCTGCTTAAACACGTCTATTGAAGTTAAACAATGACTGCAAATATTCGTGTCTGACTGCTGTAACATTATCAAAACCACTCAGAGGATATCATTTATTCACACCATTAGTATCAAATTTATTTGATCGGTATGAGTCCATGAAGCAATGTCAAAATCCAAAGTGTTCACTTAAAAATAACTATATTGGTGCTCGTAAACACATCACACAAATGCTTACATACACTTTAGAATGCTGATTGAAATAAATTAAATGCGGAATTGAATACCACTTCCCATCAGATTCAGGATTACATTTGAGGTTTGCTTTTAAATGCTCAAACAGGACACCACAATATTGCGCTACCTTTCCTTTGCATACATAACCAATAATATGTATGTATTATTTCGTATGGCATGTTACCTTACAACTGATATAAGGATATAGCTGGTCCCTGGATTTATATAAGGGATTTGCTACATACACATAAATGGCGAGCAGAAAAAGGATTATAGGCTCTAAATTTATAATCCATAATATTATCATATACAACTCCTACAATAATATAATTTTAGTCAGAGAAGTACCTATGGGAGGGTTTGGGGGAAGGGGTTGGGGGGGTGGTATAGAATTTAAGCAATTTCATATAGTAGAGTCATACCATTGTGATATTCAATTGTAGGTGAATATAATCCTTGTACATAAATATTTGTACTTCCTACATATATGTGCAGTCACACTAACTTGCTTTCAAAAGGATTGCTTTGTTTCGAACATAACATTTATTTTGAATGCATAATTAAATATTTGAAGAATGGAATTTAATAGTAGTAAGTATGGCATTTTGAAGATGTAGATACGAGTATACAAACAATATACGAGAGCACAATTGAATGTTGTTTGGCTTTGAAATGAGTTATGTTGTTTAGATATCTCAGCTTTATGTCATTAATTCATACATGAATTTAAAAAGGAGGTGTACCTTTAAAGGAAAAATTTTGCTTTGGAAATCATCAAACTATTTACCGAAAAAAATGTTTTCATAAAGTTTTAAAAAAAATAAAAAAATTCTTAGGAAATTGCTTGACATGGACTCAGGGTTGTAAAAGATTGCAATCCTTGCGAATGCAGTCTTTATAAATATTTTAAAAAATTCAACTAAAAGTTTTCATTCTTTACATTCTTTTTTAAGAATGCGACTTCAAAAAATTGCATTCACCATTCTTTTTTCAATAAAGGATTGCAATCTTTTTCTTTCTTATATGTTGTCACCATCAATTGATTGCAATCTTTTTAAACTTCATGCATTCTCTGCATTCGTATTGTATTCTTTTGAAGTTTTTTGCATCCTTTTAATTTCTTCCATTCTTTTGAAGTCATTGCATATCCTTTGAATTCAGTTGAAGTTTTTTCATTCTTAAAATGTTTACAAGCTTTTGAGTTTTTTTGAGTTCTTTGAATTCATTGCATCCTTTTGCATTTTGCCCTCCATAATGTTAACATTAGCATGTACATAAATGTGCTCTAATAAAAATACTGTTGAATTGCCTAAAATGTCTAAGATACATTTTTTTGTGTTGATATATAAGCATTAAGGATTTCCCAAACCAAGGTTAACCTTCGGTGGCTACGACGAAACAAAAACAACAACGTATTGTTGCAAAAGAATGCTGTGAATTCAAACAATTTAAAAAAATTCAAAAGTCTGCAAAAGAATGCAAAAATTCAAAGAATACCAAAGACTTCAAAAGAATTTAAAAAAATTCAAAACACTTCAAAAGACTTCAAAAAATTCTAAAAAAAGAATTCAAAGTAATGCAAAAAGAATCATTTGATCGTGACAAAAGATTGGGAACAAAAAAATTGCAATATTTTAAACGAAAAAAGAATGGCGAATGCAATTTTTGAAGTCGCATTCTTAAAAAATAATGTAAATAATGCAATATTTTAGTCTCTAAAGATTGCATTCGCAAGAGATTGCAATCTTTTACAACTCTTCATGGTATTTCTTGTTGCTTCTGTCCTGTTTTTCCATTAACATTGTTTCATGGAATTATAGTCAAATTCTATGAGCCTAAGTCAGCGAATAGACATCTCACATTCTCAAAAGGAATAAATAAATAACTTCCTTGCCTATAACATAGCAAATCCATGTCCCATCCTAAAGTGAACTTAAAAGCTTCTTTTCAACTAATATCTTTTTACTTACTTACAAATGGATATGGTTAGACTCATTTGCGCTTGGGTAGCAGAGATTCATATCGAAATTTGAGACTAGGGTTAAGAAGTTGAAAGCTGGCCAGTTTTGGATTCGATTTCAATCTTATAGTTCAAAATTGATTTAGTTCTAAATTCTCACTAACTGCAACTTTAGAAAACAAAAAGTAAATGAAATGACAAAACTTGAAAGGGTTCATTATTCCAATCAAGGATTCTAGACATTTGCATTGGGCGTCATATTGAACTTTAATCAAATTGATTTTAATTGAATTAATCACTCGTTTCTAGAGTGAAGTGAAGTTCCTCACGAACTACATGTAACCCAGCAAACATATCCTTTCACAGAAGTGAAAGAATACTTCACTTATGAACTACTCATGAACCGGTTTGGATCAAATTTACTATGGGTAGTATTTCTTCAAATTCGAATCGAATTTTATGATTCATTATTGATAAAGAAATTTTTCACTTAAATGAGACTAAATAAGAAGCTTATACATTCACTTTTTCTGAAAAATTCATGATTCATTTTTGAAACATATAAATGAGACGAAAAAGATTCATAAGAATGAGTGAAAATCAGTTTTTCACATTCAGTTGAATGAATTTAAACTGAATCAAATTCAATTCATTATTGATTTTAGGTTAGGCAGAAAAGCGGAAGGTTGATCTTTTAATTGTCACACTTAGATCTATGCAGATCCATTGTGACACGCTAGAAAAATGTATTTCATTTAATGTAAAAACCTATTTCTGTTAGCAGTGAAGCCATTTATAGGGGTGGATGAACTTCAGAAGGCTATTAGCTGAAGTTCTAGAAAGTTCCTTTATGTCATCATATTTGAATTAAGTCATTTCTTTTCCTTTAAATCTTAGCACGAAATTAAATTTTGTCACAGTAGTATCTTTATAACTTCATACATTGGTTTAAGGTAATCCAAATTATTTAAGTTAATTTCACTGCCAACAATAAAAATAGTCCCAACTTCTAAATCATATGCAAAACTTAATTATACTGGGTCATTTTCTCTTTGTTTAACTTCTGTTTCAGTTTTTTTCCCGACTTTAAATGTCCCGTTAGGGATTCTCTTAACAAAACGAAAAGAACATTCAAACAAAATGAAATGAACATTCACTTCATGTGAATAAAAATGAATGATGTACCTTTTTCGAAGATTACTTGTATTCACTCACTTGTATTCATATTATGTGGAGAAAATTGAATCTCGACAATTTTGTATTTTGAAAAATTTCGCACATTTTACCCCTCTATGAGGTAAAAGTGATAAGTTTTATGAGTATATTTAGATTTGATTCACTGAAGTGAATGTTTTTCGAATATTATATCCCTCACATTTCCCGAATGTTTAACTAACGTCCGCATACATTTTTGCTGGGAGTTTTTGTAGTATACATTATAAACTCTTAAAATATTTTTGAGGAAAATTTTTGGTATACAAATTTTAAGTTATTATTGTAATGTAAAAATAAAATGAAAACAAATTTTAGACATCATTTTTGAGATATTAATATTCCAAAAATAAAAATTAACTAAAATGCACGACTAGGTTACACGTTCTTGCTCTTTTTTTTAAGGCATAGAAATTATGAGTGAAAAATTTTCAAAATCATGAAATGCGATGTTCAAATTAGCTGCAGCTTTTTTGAGAGTTTGAAATTTAAAATAATTGAGGCGGTTTTTTTTTCAAAAACAGATTTTTATATATAAAATTCTTAAAACAGTTTCAAGGAAAACTTTTGATATTCAAATCGTAAGTATTTACTTATGCGCATATGAGAATAAAATTTCAAAAAACATTGTCAACCCGTTTTTGAAATATCGAATTTTCAAAAATAAAAATATTATTTTTTTGCATTTTAAACTCCAAAATCTTATTTTGGAAAATTTTTATGTGCAATATTTTTAAATCTTTTTGGAAATTTTTTATATAGAAAATTAATTTAAATCTTTAGCAAATTGTGAAAAACTCAAATATTCAAAATAAAAAAGTTTCTGTGAAAGGTAGGGTAAACTGCCCAACAGTGAACTACTTTTGTTTGACTTGATATAATTTTCAAACTATTGGCTCCAACTTCTAGGGGTTTACAGGTGCTTAATACATGGTTTATTAATTATATATCACAACAGAAATGTCTGTGAAAAGGTCATTGCAAAATTTTAGTTCTAATTTTGTTTTCATAAAGCATATCAACTGGTGACACAGTGAGTAATAGGGGGTGTCAACAGTGAACCACTGCGTGTTACACAAGTTGTCAAAAATAAAGTTTTATTCTAAGCAAATCGAAATGCACATCCTTAATTGACAAAAAAAGAAAAAGTCTTTGTTCCTAACTACACAAGTGAAAATTTTAACAAATGATAAAGTAGAAGCTATTAATGAATAAAAAAGAAAATCTAAACTAATGCTTACATTTCCTTGGGTGCATGCGCCATGATCCACGGTGTAATTTTCAAAGTTGGTACGCCGTTGGACATAATGTCTTTTTGGATGAAAATATTTCTATAAAAATGTTATGGCCTGCATATTTTACTTAATCATTGTTTTAAATAGACACTAAAATTTTACTGGAGAATTTTTAAGTATATGCTTTTTTTGATATGCATAAAAATGTAGTAAATGCTGAAATTTAAGTATTTGCTCCAGGCTATAGTATTAACCTTTTTTGGGTGAATTCTATTGGCAAATACTATATTTAGTTTGCATACAAACGAGTAAGTACTTTTTTTTCAATAGAAAGTACTTTATTTTTTCAAGGTTGAAGAATAACAGTCTTGAGTCAGATTTAAAAGCAAAATCAGGACTTTGTTTTTTTTTTTAATTGGGTTTGTGTCAATAGTAACTGAAACGGCAAAATTTAAGCGTTAAAATTTTCAAAGAGAATATAAAGAAAGAAGATCGTGTTCAGAGTTTTATTTTAAACAACTTAATCGTTTTAGAGCCATGTGTCACTTTGATTGAAATCGCGTTCAATTTGATACAAAGTTTAATACGAAATGTTTTTATTTAGACTAGAGATCAAATTTTAACGAAATATTAACCATATTGACACATGACTCAAAAAAGAAAACGCAGATTAGTTAAGTGACTTCTCTCGTTCTCTTTACCTCTGTGATCTCTTTTGTTTCTTCTGATGTTGATCTTGATCTTAAGTTCAATTCCAGTTTTAAGTTTTTATTGACTCATAAATAGTCTCAAAGCTTCTAGCTTAAAGTTGAATAAATATTCGGAAGCTCATTTTGGCTAATATTTAATGTCAAGACCCAACGAAAATGACCTTTCCGTATTGTCAAAGTAAAGGAACGCACATAAGCAATAGAAGTCAAGTGAAAAGAATCTCCCATTACTTGTTAGTTGCATCTTGTATTATTTTTTACGAAAGCAAGTTTAGCTCGGCAGCCTCACTTAGTCGTACTGTAGTAAAAAGAACAAAATTTGTCGAAATGTAACAATTAGCTATTTTACACGATAGTTTTAATGGAAAATAAGTACGAGTATTTACTATTAATTTCGGATGAATTTTAGTATTTGCTTGGATGAATTCAGAAGATAGTAGTTCTGAAAGTATTTGCCAGCTGGTATAAACAAATTTTTATGCATATGAAATGCAGTAAATACTTCAAATTTTACCTTCTACAAGAAGTTTTAGTAATTACTTTTACCTTTTACTGCTAGTAAGTACTTCCGTTTTATGCATATCACCCCAATGTCTACAATTTCAGAGTATATTCAACAAATCTTTCTAGACACATATCTTTTCCAACAAGAACACAAACAAGAAGTACGATTTCTCATTTACAAATCAGCTGTTAACAGATTCCTGGTCTCCGCAAGTACGCAATAGCTTCCACTTTTAATTTTGTTTAAAAGGAATTAAAATGCGGTTGTTTCTCAATTTTTTAAATATTTTTTTATTTAGTGTACAGGAAAGTGGAAACTTAAAAGGTTCACTGTTTAACGTGGCTCACAGTTGGAAAGTCTATATCCTACTTTTAATAGTTTCTATTTGTAATTTTTCTTATACATTTTAGAATTACATCACAAAAACTTTTGCATACAAAAGGAGTTTTATTAAAATCGTAGGAAAAGTTTTATGGAAAGAAATTATTTTATTTTAAATATTTTGTAGGTATGGAAGGCACTGTTACTTTTTCGTAGAAGTAAAATTTTGTCTTTAATAACTTTAAAAAGACTAAAACAAAAACCTTAAATACCGAGTTTTATACAAATCGAACACGCGAAATCGAAATTTTAAAATACTTGCTTTTAAAAAAAAAGAAGAAATTTTTTAAAAGCCCAAAAACTATTTTTTTTAATTTTGGTTAAACAGGCTATTTGTATTGCTTCTATACGAGAAAAGTTTTGAAATCAGAATTACTGTTACGCAGAAAATAAACAATTTAAGAAATGGTTCTATAGAAGGTACCACTAATCACCATTTTTGAAAAATGATTTCTAATACATAAAGGTAGCATTTACAAAAATTATTGATTTTTTTTAAGTTGTGGGCCGTTTTTGGTTAAATAAGATTTTGATTTCGTTTGATATAATAAATATTTGGTAAATAAGTTTAAACTAAAAGGAGATAAATTGAAAACCCCTTCTTTTTTGTAAGAAAAAACAGGCATTTATGATAACCTTGATTAAAACTAGAGTTTAAAAAAGTTTTGAATTTTTTTTTCAAAAATCAAAAAACTTCTTTTTTTTTTTTAATTTTGGTCAAAAAACTTTTTGCATTGCTTAGAAGCTACTGTATGGGCACAAATTGTTGAAATCAGAATTGCGGTAATGAAGAATATCGAATATTAAAAAATGGTTCTATAGGAGGTAGGTACTAACTTTTAACTACCATTTTTTGAAAGTGAATATTTTTGCCGTTTTTGAGAAAAATAAAATTTTGTAAGATAGCTTTAAAGAATTGTATCGCAAGTACCGTTATTTTAAGTTCCAAGGAAAAAATTTTAAGAAAACGTCTGGGCAGAGTCACTAAAAACCACTATGTATCTAGTTTTGAGAAAATCGATTCAGCTGTTAAGGCTATAGCCAAACGGGCAGACACAATTGTGGGACCCACTTTTTTCGACTTCCCTATCAACCTAATACAAATTTTGATCCTCGAGTATGTTTTTTGATATAACTTGCCATAAATAAAGCTCCTATGTAAAACAAAAATTTAGTATTTTTAATTATTAGAAATGAAATCTCTCTTTGAAATGCCCTATACATATTTTTACAATTAGTAATTTTCTAAAAAATAATCTAGTGATTTTATGCAATGACTCTTGTTTCACCTAAGCTAACATAAATATTTATATTACTATAAAAAAAAGTGAAACACTTAAATTTTTATCGCTCCAAAACGTTAAAATGGTCAAAATCGTTGAATAGCTATGGCTGAAAAACTTTTACCAGTGTGTTTGTTCCAAATTGATAAACAAAAGTTTCCAATGATTTGTGTTTTTTTTTTTTTTTTCTCTCTCTCAACTTGTGGGTGGATATGCGGGAAAGAACATCTAAAACAAGCATTCTCATATTAATTCACACTGTGTCCCGGATGGCTCAACAAGAGGAACAATAGTGTTTCGCACCTATTCTCTGCGGATTCGATGGCTACTGAATTGAACCGGGCCGGGTCGGGCTGCTGGGTAAAGGCAACGGAAGTTGATTCTCTATCGAATTGTGGGGGATTTCGCCCCGGATGAGCTCTGCAGCTCATAAATAAATCGTATCAATAAACATGTTAGGGATTATACTGAATGTCAGTAAAGGAAGCTGGAAATGGGTTTTAGGTCTGAATGTATTGTGTGCATGGGGATTGTGTATAGCTTATTCCTCTCTCTCTCATACCACTCGATATAAGTATTCTATATATATTTGTTTTGTTTTTCTTCATTAATTTATTGTTTCGATGGTGGATTGTTTGTAGTGTTTTGTTTAAATTTAATAATAAAACATCAACAATTCAATTCGATCTATACATAAGCAATTGAGCCAATTGAAAAGGAAACACATAGAAGTGGAAGAGATAGACATATACAAAAGTGAAAGGGAAAGATTAAAATAAACAATCCAATCCAACATTACATACCTACATATCTTTCACTTATTTTTGAAAATGTTCATGTTCATCCTTTAAAATGATGGAAATTGATTTAAAATTCAGTTTAAATTAAATGCTAAATTGAAACGATGAATAAATTACTTGGTAAAATAAATAATTGTTTACGCACGCACATAGTAAACTCTGTTATCGGGGACAGTTTATTTAATTAAATAATGTAAATGTAATTTAGCATGCTGGAATAAAATACGCTTGATTGGTTTGCTTGCATTTTATGTTAATTTATTGTTTGTAAGATAAACTATGGCAATTAAGTTAGCAAATGAATTAAGGTAGGTCAGTGCACACACAAATACAATCAACAACAACAAAAAAAAACTAACTAAATTAAAGGAGTAGTTAAAAAATTTACATAATATCCTAAAATATGGCAAGGGAATATTTATTATTTTTGGTAGAACCAAAAAATTGGTAATTATAAATAGTTCAAAGCTCACATAATAGGTCTGCAGTAAATGCAATGGGGTATGGGCTAGGAATTTTACTAAGGGGACTGCAATCGAATGGCATTCTTTTTTGGATTTGGATATGGTTTTGCTGGGAGAGGAAGACTTAGACAAAGAGTTTTAAGCCTTCAATCCTTGTGTATCAACCCAAAAGTCATGCTTACGCCCCAACAGAAGAGAAAGACGACACTACAAAGCAATGTCCAAAGCATTATGATGAAATACTCTTAGGAGGACGTTAATGGCAAAATTGGCAAGCCCATCGGAAAACACGACAGGACTTCCGGGAACGTACCCAGGCTCATCAATTTTTTTAGCAGGTACAAATATGGTGATAGACAGCATTTATAAAGACACCTAGCTGTCACCAGATGATCTGACATGCCACCAAACTGATCACGTTTTTATCGATGGAAGGCACGCCTCCCAGTATTCTGGATATTCGTAGGGGTATCTTCAATAGTGCCAACATCGACTCATATCATTATTACCCTAAATTTAGCAAACATAAAACGAAGGGGATGGCTAGAAGTATCGGGTTTTTCAATAAGAGCGCTACAAAAGTTTTTTTTGGATATCAATAAAATTCTTTATTTCTGTGAAAGTACGTTCAATGCCATTATGTATGGAACTCGATTTCTTTTGCATGGCCACCACGGGCACGCTTGCAGAAGTCCAGACGCTGAACCCAATTCTTGACGGCTTTCAAGCATAAATCGGCCGATACTGTTGCAATTTCACGTTCGATATTCGTACGAAGTTCATCTGTCGTCGCTGGCTTGTTGGCATAGACCATAGACTTGACGTAGCCCCACAGGAAATAGTCTAACGGCGTCAAATCGCACGGCGACATTCGCTGTGTGGCTTGTGGCGCCGTCCTGTTGGAACCACATGTCCTCTAAGTCCATATCATCCAATCGGGGCCAAAAATATTCGGTTATCATTGAACGGTAGTGATCCCCATTCACAGTAACGTGCCGGTCTTGATCATCACGAAAGAAGTACGGCCCAATGACGTCGCCGGCCCATAAACCACACCAAACCGTAATTTTTTCGGGATGCAATGATGACTCATGGAGTACGTGTGTATTGCTGCCTGACCAAGACTGCATATTTTGTTTATTCACGAAGCCATTCAGCCAGAAATGAGCCTCATCGCTGAAGATGATTTTTCCATGAAAATCCGAATCATTTTCAAGTTGTTGCTCAGCCTAATTCATGAACATACGACGCTTCTGGTGGTCAAGCGGTTTCAGTTCTTGCGCCAATTTAATCTTGTAAGGATGTAGACTAAGATCTTTTCGCAAAATTCGCCACAACGACGCCACAGAGATGCCCAACGCTTGAGAACGAGGTGTGAGAGACCCATTTGGGCTTTCTGCAACTGAAGCCTCAGCGGCAGCAATATTCTCGACACTACGGGCATTTCTTTGTCTCACTGGCACGGGAACATTTTGTACTGTGCCTGTGGATTCAAATTTGTCCACTAGACGCTCAATTGTTGATCTGCTTAGACGATTATGACGACCCTAAATTGGACGTAGCGCTCTTAACGTTGAGGCCACTGACTCCCAATTTTAATAATTTCGACTCGTTGTTGGCTCGTATATCTTTCCATCATGAAATGGCAAACCTTACTGAAGAGAAATGTCAAAAGAGCGGCAAGAAATATGGCGTCGTTTGCTCTCCCTGTTGCTCTACCTTTGAAGCGTCCCTTTTGAAAAACCCTTTAGTAAGAATCAGTTTTTAGCTAATTTAAAAAAAAAAAAAAATATCTATTATTTTTTTGAAAAATTTTAGACAAAAATTGTGATTATATAATTCTGCACTTAACTAGACTCATGTCTCAACCATGTGCTAATCGAAGGCAGACATGCCTCGTACATTTAAGAAGTGTGAACTTTTCAAGGAGCAAACGTTGGTTCTGAATCTTTCTTTGTTGCAGCAAGATTTGGAGCTTGACTGCCAAATGAAAAAAAAAACGACTACGAGCTGCATTAATGAAGAAATCTGACGTACCTGGAGTCAAGTCAATGGAGAATTTCTCTGCTGTGTATTCACCTGCCACAGACGCCAACAACCAGTGGTCACAGTCAACAGATAAGCATCCGATATAAAATAGGCTACCAACCTAAAAAAAAACCCATGGCTTGATTATGAATGCATACAGCTATAAAAGGTGACAAAGGTTGCACATTTGAATATACTGCAATGAAAAACAAGAGAGAAGTATCGAGGAAGCTAAAGTGAGGAAAAGAAGACCCTGCTCAAGAAAATCGGAGCTTCTCGTAATCGAAATAAAATCAAGAAGTTTTATAGAAAAATGCCAAGCAGCTGGCTATTGGCTTTAAAATCGAAACGCAGGCTCTTCGAAACACTGATGGCAACCTAGTTCCTAAAGTACAGGCAATAGTAGATGTATTCAAGCAGCATTTTCAGCAGCTGTATGGATATCAGGTAGAGTGAGGACAAAAGTGAACCCAACTCCACTCAAAGAAACCTTAGTCCCACCACGCAGTAAAGAAAAGGTTGACTTGGCTATGAGGAAGCTCAAGAACAACTAGGCTTCTGGACCTGATGGTTCACCAGCAGAGCTCTTAAGGTACGGAGGAGATATGTTGAAAGGGTGCCTGCATCAACTCATCAACCAAGTTTGGGTGAAAGGAAACAAGCCTGATGACTGGTCTATTAGTTCCATATGTTCCATCTACAAAAAAGTGATGTTATATCATGCTAGAACTATTGAAGCATATTTCTAACTTTTTAAACGAGTTCCTATCCAACGTGTACTGTGTAAACGTCCTAAAGCCGTTTTGCAACACCCAAGGCAAGTACCAATGTGGCTTCCAAGTAGGAAGATCAATCATCGACCAAATATTCACTCTCAGACAAATCCTGGAAAAGATCAACGAATTTCAACTAAAGACGCACCATCGATTCATCGACTTCGAAGCCGCATAAGTTAGCGATGGCATAACTTGGGATACCGGGAAAACTAATCCAGTTGTGTCGCGTGATATAGTTTAATACGCGATGCATTGTGAAACTAAGGGGAAAACTCTTCCGAACTATTCCAAACATGCAGAATGTTTCTGCAAGGAAATGTGCTATTATGTGATTTCTTCCATCTCGTTCTGATGGAGCAAATAGTACGCTGGTTAAGCGTTATCAATGAAGGCGCTATTTTCAATAGATCTGCCCAACTTCTAGGCTATGTCAATGATATCGACATCATCAGCCGCTCCCAACAGGCCATATTATAGAGGCTTTCACGGCACTTGATGAACAGGTAGAACTTGTTAGTCTTCAAGTAAACCAGGACCAAATACATGTTATCAACAAATAATAAAATATTTGTCAACTTCGAAGGATATTTGGTCCTGTTTGCGAGGAGGGTAATCGTAGAAAAGATAAAACCCCGAACTCTATGAATTGTATCAAGATGTGAATGTGTCTCGTTTGCAACCGTTCATAAATTGAGAGCCCAGATAAGAAGAAGATAATTTTTATAATTCAATTTAAAAATTCAAAAATGGTTGACTCCGTCCATCTATGGAGATTGGAGCTAATGCTTGAGGATAATCTTATTTATAGAGGTATATATGTATATAAGTATCAAGGTCAAACTATGACCTACGACTATGTAACTTATTGTGCTAAAAATGGCTAGTGCTCTTGAACAAAAAATATATACAAATCTTACACCTCACATCAATAACCAATACTAAAGCACCAAAAATAATGGTCATCATATTTAAAAGATATTCAGGTGGTCTTTTAGAGAAAGGTACCACAGATTTAAAGCAGTGTCAATATTATACGTTACTTCTGCGTTTCAACTTCAGCTTGCCCTTCAGAAACAAATAACCCCCACAGGACTATAGCAAACACCACCCTTACTATATGGAATGTCAGCCAAAGCAACGCTCATTGCCAACTCCAACATTCCACTCACTGTCCATTGTCCAATGTTGAGCAATAAATTTTCACATACTCGTATACGAGTAGCTATGTATAAACATTATACGAGTATACCGAATTAATTTGCTTTGAAATTCGCTTCATAACGCGAAATCTTATCTTGATTAGTTGTAGCCCTGATGGCCGTTATTGCGGTCGAACTCCAATAAATTTGTATTTGTTTCAACAACCGACTACCGCGTTATTTTTCGCTTCAACTACACTACCCTGCCAGAAGCCGGAAATACTTCATATCACACGTGAAAAAATATATAAAAAATGGCTTCGGGGCCATCCCGGATTCTATGGCTATACACAGTACCTTATACCTTGCCATTACCCACTTACTCATCATCAGAGATACCAATATGAGAGGATGTTTGAGTTTGTGTATATTGGCAAATGTGGCAGAAGGTAGAACCATGTTGTATAGTAAAAGCAATGATTTGCACACACAACACCGCCATCCGCCACCATTGCATCGCATCGCACCGAACCGCAGCCAGGACGCCAGGATGAGGATGATAAATCTTCGATTGAATTATGACATTAGTCTCGGTTGAAACTCAATGCGAACGATCGAGATTCGAAGGTGTTTTGGGATTAGATACACACCACCCCCGAGCGCAATATGTCATTAGTTACGCATACATTTCCAAACTCATAAATACACACACTCATGTGCTGCTAACGTAGCGTGGTATTGATTTTGTATTGCATTATGAGATAGAAACGCGAGAGAGATTTACACGAAACGGCGGTGGTGGGGACGACCGCGAGCGGATCACGATTCATGATTACCCATAACGGTTATATGGTATGTATAGTATGACTTGACTTGCATTATTCCAGGTGCTCTGACGGCTTGCCAAAAGGGAAGAGGAAAATTCCATACACCAAATATACATATGTGTGGGATGTACCATGTTAGGGAATAGCCAGACCAGGTGATGCCTTTTATACTAGTTATAAACCTTGATATCTAATGCAAAAAAAAAATTGACAGCAACGTTTTAGTTCGCTGATTTTATCACATTTCAAATCATGACAGGCTATCGACAAATTGAAATCCTTTGGGGTTGATTAAAGTGAAAATATTTCACTCAGCGAAATTATTTCGTGACAGTTGACTTGAAATCCCATGGAACTGACAGTGTGACTTTGAGGAAAATGTGCAATTGAACGTACACACATGTATATGGAGATTTTCTAGAAAAGGAACTACTGTGGGGAAAACTGCAGTAATAGAATCTATTTCAGTACATATGTAGTACACTTTGGAACTTGGAAGGAAGAAAAATACTTAAATTCATATAAAATCGATATTAGCCATTTTGACTGCAAATCTGTGTTCAGCAGGAAAGGTGTTTCGTTTTTGTAAGGGAATTTCTGATGATGGTAAATTATAATACCCTTTGGGACACCACAATTATATGTTTTGGATTACCTACAAGTTTTAGAGGATGGCGTAATGTATGGAACTTTTGAGACAGATGAACCTAGTTAATATTTGTTTTTTTTTTTCCAATGTGTGAAAACTATTTATGTAGCAAAAGTGGTATCAAACTTATTATAAAAGCAAACAAAAAATACTGTTTAACACAGGGTGGCTTCCCAATTGCCGTACAATAAGAAATTACAATAACTTTTCTTATCAATCGATTTACGTTTAATTAATTTTTTGTAGTGGACAAAAATTAAATTTTATTTTAAGTAACTTCATGATTGTTTTAAAAGATGATAGACTCCTAATTACCCCTAAAAGGTTAAAATTGGGCTTGCCTCAATTATTGTCTGAATGAATTGCTTCAATTCAGTCAAATTCCTAAGATTCATTTTGTACACCTCCTGCTTGACATAACCCCATTAAGAATGTATAGTTCAGTCTGGCCAGTGAAAAGTGGAGTTCCTGAAAATTGATTTGCTTGGGAAATTTTGTAAGAGCTCAGCCCTGTTCTGATTTTATGTTCAGTTACTCCATCTTGCTGGAACCAAATTCTTTTTATTGGGAATACGTCTTCGGCGCAGTTCTGGGTTAAACAAAAAATCATAGAGCATCTTTTAAATATCATCGTTGTAGTACGTATACACCTAAAGACAAGAGCAACGGCTTCGTGGTGAAAAAATTTGATTTTAAGACCACTTTGAGGTTTATTGATTTTATGTGAAGTCACATTATTTTTTACAAATGGAGAACAGTTGATTGACAGAACAGGTGATTTGCATAAGATGTGACAGCTGACAGAAATCTTGAAATTACGAGGGCAGGTCAATAAGTCCGTGACTTTTTGAATTTCTGGCCTCTTTACTGAAACAGCAACACTGCTCCTATCAACAGGCATCTGTCAGTTGACTCCTGTCAAAATTTAAACTTGCTGCGTCAGTTAGTTTGTGTTTGACAGCTATTTTTATCAGACTACTCACTAATTTGAGGAGAAAATGGAAAAAAGTGAATTTCGTGTGCTTATTAAGCATTATTTCTTGCGAAAAAAAACCATTACCGAGACCAAGGCTAGGCTTGATAAATACTATGGGGACTCTGCACCATCGATTTCAATGGTAAAAAAGTGGTTTACTGAATTTCGTTGTGGCCGTACAAGCACTGAAGATGCCGAACGTCCTGGACGCCCAGTTTAGGTCCCTACACCCGAAACAATCGAAAAAATTCACGATATGGTGTTGGCCGACCGAAGATTAACATTGCGAGAGATTGTGGAAGCCGTAGGGATCTCGTATGGCTCAGTGGTTTCAATTTTAAATGATCACTTGGGCATGAGAAAGCTTTCCGCGAGATGGGTGCCGCGTTTGCTCACAGTCGACCACAAACGCAATCGTATAACAACTTCACAGGAAGGTTTGGCGTTGCTTAATCGCAATATGGAGGAGTTTTTGCGCCGTTTTGTAACCGTGGACGAAACATGGATCCATCACAACACACCAGAGACCAAACAATAACAGTCAAAACAGTGGGTTTCTAAGGGTGAATCGGGTCCAAGGAAGGCCAAGGTGGGTTTGTCAGCCAGTAAAGTTATGGCGACTGTTTTTTGGGATGCACGCGGGATAATCCACATTGACTACCTTCAAAAGGGAAGAACAATCAATGGGGAATATTCTGCCAACTTATTGGGCCGATTCAATGACAATTTGAAAAAAAAACCGACCTCATTTGGCCAAGAAAAAACTTCTTTTCCACCAAGACAATGCAAGGGTGCACACATGTGCAGTTGCCATGGCAAAAATCCATGAATTGGGCTATGAATTGCTCCCTCATCCACCCTATTCTCCAGATTTGGCTCCGAGCGACTACTTCTTGTTCCCAAACCTGAAGAAATGGCTTGGTGGAAAAAGATTTGACTCCAATGATGAAGTCATCTCGCAAACAAAGGCCTATTTTGAGGACCTCGACAAATCATTTTTTTTGGAAGGGATAAAAAAATTGGAGAAGCGTTGGACAAAGTGTATTGAGCTCAAGGGAGACTACGTTGAAAAATAAAATTCTTTTTTTATCAAAAAATCTATGTTTTATTCCAAAAGTCACGGACTTATTGACCCACCCTCGTATATCTAAAGATTGGAGTGATTTGGGTATATTTTTGGGTGGAAATGGCAATTTTTTGAACAAGAAATGACCTGACTTCAGCATTTTCTTCTTTTTTCAAAGAAAAAATTATTTTTTTAAATCCTTTTAAACGATTATGCCAGTATCTGAAAAATGGCCAAAATTTTTGTGCATATATTTCGAAAACACCTCTCTGGAAAAAAAAACATTTTCGTATTCAGCGACTAGAAATAAGACTGAAAAATAATGTTTTTTCTAAGGATATTACCATGATTAAAAAAATTTTAAACAAGAAGTGTTTTGCTACGGTGTCTTTCCGTCCTCTGTTTGATAGAACAGCCTTCGGTCTTAGGAAAGAAATTTGTCCTTCTCTTAGTGAAATGCCCTTCCAATGTCCTCTTTTTATCTTTCAAACCATTTTACTAAGATTAAAATTTATTGTAATAAAATTAATTTATTTATTAAAATAAGGTTATTAGGTAATATTGAAAATAATGTTTTCTATGAATTTTTAGTTGTAAGCGTGGACTAAACTATTATGGTTTTTCTTCAATATTTGGCTTTCCTTTTTGATTTTTGAAATTGTAAAAAAAATATCGTTCACTCTCGGCCGTATACGTTCTTTTTTAGAATGGCTTTTTAAACATTTTTTTCTTTCCAATATTTTGAATCTTAATGAGTATACGGTATACCGACAGTAAATCAAAACACTTTCTCATGTGCCTACGAAATTAAAAAAAAAAAAATCTAAAAATCAATGGCGAGGAATTATCTTACAAGGTTACTTGAGTCAAAGAATACGTTAATGAAGAACAAATTGTAAAATGGACAATTTTTTGCCCGATAAGAATTTATTCAAATTTTTGGAAAATTTTGATGAAAAACAGTACAATTCCCTGGTACTTGTACTTAAGATTTTAAGTACCAGAACCAGGTATTTGTTCTTGTATTTTAACTCCACAAAACTCGAACTTGAAAATTTCGTATTGATTTCTTTTATACTTATGAGTTGTACTTAAATACTTTTCAATTCCTTTTTATTCCAAAAGAACTTATAATTCCCTTGTAGGTGACTGCCATTTTGGATTTTCCAAAAAAAAAGGTTGTGCTGTAGTGTGTACAACTTGTGCTGTTTAAAAAAAAAAGTACTAAGGGTTTGGTTTTAGAGGGTACCCATTTTTTTAACGTGAAGTTATCACCACCATTTTTGATTTTCGTTGCTCAACTTGTGCTGGCTTGGGCCGTAAATATTTTTGAAAAAATCGTAAATTAGCAAAAGAATAAAATTCTTGCGAAACTTCAAAATTTCATAAAAAAAAAGTTGTGCTGCTTTCTCCTCAAAAAAATGCTACTAAGAACCAAAAAGAAAAATAAAACAAATCGCAGAGTTACAACTTTTATGGCCAAAACAAAACTTTGTGAAGGGTTGCAGCATGAAATTAGCACCGGCATTGTGCACAAATTTGCAGATATCACGAATGAATTTTTTTAAAATATTGTTATTGCTATAAAGTGAAAATTGTGCTGTGTTGTGTTCAATTTGGCTGCCATATTCCGAAAAGATTAAAAAAATCGCATGTTTGTAACTCTTACGGCCAAAAAAACAATTTTGCGAAACGTGAAGTTAGCACCGCCATTAACGATTTTCAAAAAAAAAAAAAATGTGGTGTATTGTGTTCAACTTGTGCTGCCCTGTGCTATTTTTGAAAATTCGAAAATTTGCTAATTTTATTGATGAAAGTTTTTAAAATCTTGCAATTTTGTAAAAAAAAAATTAAAGTCTTGCAAAGCATGAGTTAGGCTTCGCAAAACTATTTTTGGCCATAAAAGTCACAAACATGCGAATTTGTTTTGTATCTTCTCGGAATATGGCAGCACAAAGTGAGCACAAAACATGGCAACTTAATTTTTTTACAATTTGGAAAATGATCATCCGTAAAATTTGCTAGTTGAGCAAAGTACAAAACATTTGTTTGTAAGTGGCGGTGCTAACTTTACGCTTCGCAAAACAGTTTTCTGGCCGTTAATATTACGAATAAGCAAATTTTTGTTTATCTCTTCGGAATATGACAACACTAACTGAGCGCAATATATCACATGTTAGTTTTTAAGAAAAATGTAAAACTTAAAAAATAATCATAAATTAATATTTTGCCAAAAGTTACAAATATGCGATTTTTGTATCTCTTCTGAACAAAGTTATTTGCTAACTAGTCTAATGTTTTGGTGCATTTCAGTGTGTTAAAAATGTTTTTGTGTAGTATGGGAAAAAATGTGTGGGCGCTTGCTCAACCAATAACAACCAAACGTATGTTGTTGGAAAGGTATTTTTATGCACTACCATAGTTGGTAAAGCAGCTTTTTCAAACCACTATGTGAAAAAAGTTATTCGCTTTTTATTAACGACGTCACATTTATTTGTGTTCTAAAAAAAATCACTAACGCAGCGAATTACTTTTTCCACATAGTAATTTTTAGTAAGTTGTTAGATAATATTTTTGTTCATAAAAATACCTTTTCAACGATATAACAGTTTTCATAGATATTTTCAATACTTAAATGCACAAACATAAAACCTTGATAAGCGAATAATTTTTTCACACAATGATTTGAAATATGCTGCCATAGTGACTATTGTAGCACATGCAAATAACTTTCCAACGAAATATGTCTCGTTATTATTGGGTCTCAGACAACCTTCCATACATTTTTGCCGATTGTCTTTTGCGATTTTTTTAAAATATTTATGGCACAAGGCGGCATAAGATGCGCACAATGCAGCCACCTTTTTGTTTTGAAAATCCAAAATGGCGGTGCTAACTTCACGAACATAATTCATTTGTATTACTTTAAATTCTTTTTTTTTTAAATAAACTAGAAATAATAAATAATTTAAACCAAAATCTGTCTCTACAATCGAAGATCCTGCCATTTGAAGACATACCCACATAAGGTACCAGGTGTATGGTTTGTAGGCGTAGGTGGTGCTCGTCTCGATGTTGTCTCGTCGTACCTGTTTACAAGGGGAGCTTTGTGATGGTTTTCTTACTATAGTCTCGCGTTGGTCTTGCCGTAACATTTACCTACTCGTGATTTTTAGCATTGAGCATGTTTTGCTGTCAATTTGCTTTTATCTCACTTTAGTCTCGCCCAAGTTCGTTTTTTTTCAAGTTAAAAATTTTCAAAAAGGTAAAAATAAGCTAGAAACGTTGTTACAAAGTCAAAAGGTGGCTTGTAGTGGCATGGTATTTGTGTTTGTTTTTATGATATCTAGCAGTGTTTTTGATTTTGCACCTCTTTTATGTTTTGGGGGGTACGGAATCCGAATCTGAGGTTTGCAACTAAAATTTCCTGACGCAACATGCAAAAATTTGCAAAAACTGCTACAAAAATGCAAAATGACTTAATTTTTTTGAATTACGTAGTCTAAAACAAAGACTAAGAATTTCTCGAAGAGGAATAAGAGTATTTGAAAAATTCAAAAAGAATTACGAAGTAAAATGTTCATGCCTTAGAATAACTATAAACATTTCTTCGTAAAAAAATACGTTGACAAAAAATAGAACCCCAAATTTGTATAAAAAAATGTTTTGTGTATCTATAGATTCCAATAACTATAAAACGTGACCTGCTAGAGGAATATCAAGAGCCAGATTCAAATTCAGCGCATCAAAGACCATCAGAAAAGAATATCTTGGTTCATGTCATAGACAGAAATTAAAAATTTTCACATAATGTACTTAGTGTTTTGAAGTGGATTTTCAAAAGTAGTAAGACTATGTCAATTTTCAACTAGTGCTTGAGTGCAAATGGATTGTCGCAGAAGAAAACCTTAAACAGAGATTTATTGGAAATGTTGTACACTTTCAATGATATTTTGATGTGATTTTCGAACCACTTGTATTTTTCGAGCAATTAGTGACTCCCAGAAAATGCTTTTTTGCCCATTTTTTTTTCTTTTTTATGTTGCGTCACGAAATTTTAGTCGCAAACCTCAGATTCGGATTTAGCACCCCCGAAAAACTAAAAGAGGGACAAAATCAAAACAACCCCATAATTTGCTCCTAAGAGCCTTTTTGAGAAGCAAATTGAATGGATTATTAAGGAGATACCTATTACCTTTACCCTACCACCCAACTAACAATTTCGCTTCTATATTCCTCCATAGATGCTTTTTGTTTTCATTCAACCTATGCATATAAAAGCATTGCATAAAACTCCATAGAAAGAAAAAGGTGACCTTTTTTCACTCCTATTGTACCTTTATGGAGTTAACTATAGTAGTCTTATAGAAGTTCACATTAAATTAAATAAAAACAAAACTTGTTGCTAGAATCAGGAATCGAACCCGTGTCCCTCTGAATCAACTGTCTTACTCGCTTACCGCTCCAACAATCTCAGATTACAGTTCAATGCATTAAATTGGAATCACTTTTGTCTAGAATTATTTCGTATGAGACAACAAGCTTGCATTAAAAAGAAAAAACTTTCTCAGGATCTAAATTGAATATGAATTATAAAATAACCGATTATAGCTTGATGTCACCATTTTCACTAATACAAACAATATAGAAACAAAGACTAACATAAAGACTGTATAAAAATCTTACTGGATGACGATTGAAGCGAAAAAATCTTGGTTACTTCATAAGAGCATTATAGAGAGATTAAAGTACATCGCTTCCATCAAGCTGATATAATTTTCACCAGAAAATATTTAATGATTCAGTAATGCTCCAATAAGGTACTTACTTTCTGCCAGAGGGCTAAATGGAGCGCTACAGAAACAAATAAAACTTTAGCAATTTTGTTAGTTGGGCGCGCTCCAGTGAGATAAAAATGATCTCACTGGCTCTATGCTAAAAATCACGTGTAAATGTCATGACAAGACATAAGTGAGGACAAATAACCGTGTAAGCGAGCACCGCCAGACCTCATAAAAATGAACACTACAAGCCACGTTTTGACTTTGTTATAACGTTTCTAGCTTACTTTGACCCTTTTGAATTATTTTTTTTTGAAAAAAAAAAAACGAACTTTGGCGAGAAAAAAGTTAGGTTAAAGCGAGTTGACAGAAAACATGCTCAACGCCAAAAATGTTACGGAAAATCCAAAGCGAGACGTGTAAATGTGAACGAGACCTCAGCCAAAATATGCTAATTATATTTTCGTACTAGGAAAATTAATTTGCATCAGGAAAATAAAGTTAAAATATATTTTTTTAGAAAAAAACTTCTTTGAGTGTTTTGTCACGTACTCGGGGTAGCATTTGTGTTTGAAATCCATTGAAAATATTGTAAATAGTCCATTTGAAAAAATTTTCTTGATGCGTTTTCCTGATCGCTATAACTGGCCTCTAAGTTGGTGTAACTATTAAAGGTACCTATTTTGTATTCTTATATTTATCCATTTAAATCATATACCTAAGGTACGACATGCGATTTAGTGATTTTCTTTTCTACGAGAAACAGGACGAAATTTTTGGAAAAAAAAACCTTTGCAAAACTTGTAGAAGGTACAATATGTTTTTGTCCATTGCAAATAGTTCTGACTTGTTTGAGTTTTTTTTTTTTCTTTTAAATCAATCAATATACCTTGCTACATATATTTACCATATTCAAATCCTTTGGGGAAATTTCAATGTTTTCCCATTACACAAACAATGCTTATTGCCTTAACTTTGCATATAGCCTGTGTGGTTGATTTACCATCCGCAATGCACTATGTATATCCTGAATAAATAAATAATATTATTATAGCTTACGTTAACAAGCTATAACGAACAAGGTCATTCCTTTCATGAGTGCATGTCTGTGACTGGTTAATGACATTTTAATTGAAGCAATATAAATACGAAAGTTGTGCTTCAAGGTTAATACAATACTATGCACGAATGCAATGATGTGAAATAATACTGAAGCTTTGAATGAATTAATACATTAATGAGGTTATTCGAAGCAGAAAATAATTTACAAAAAAGGGAAAAGAAAGTTGAATAACTTAAACAAAAAAAAATAAATATAAAACTGAAAAGTGTTTTCATTAATCTTTATTACAAAAGTTCAAGCTTATGTTTGTATAGGTATACGTAGTTGTAATTTGAGTAACCAATATATGCAAATGGTTAGGTTAGGTTAGGTTAGGTATGACGTGACTGTTAAAAAGGTCTCTATAATCCTACCGCATGAATAACCCATTCAGTAATCATTTGTAAAACGTGGGCATCAAATTTAATCTAAACAAATCCTCTTATAGCACGACACAAGGTTTTTGCATGTTGAGAAACAATAATTGTTCTATGAAGCGGTATTTTGGTTTGGTGTCAAATAACATTATTTTTCATTGCACTTCTATTGAAATTAGAAAACGATCTTTTTCTTCGTCTTTTAATATCGCATTTGTTCTGCAAGAGCTGAACTCTTGCTCGTTACATTTGAGGAAGAAAATCATTAATTACGCATGACAATACACTACCCATACCAGTAATTCTCAGGTTCTTAAGTTTTTAAAGCACTTCACAGTGTTGTCATGTCTGGAACGATTGCCCAATTTAGAAGTTTTCGTAGCCCAAAATCGAAGCCGAAAAATTGGCCCAGATAGTAGCCCATTAACAATAAAAAAATATTCTTCTAACTTCAATCAATATTTATTTTTGTTTTAAAAACAACGGAAAAAATGCATTTTTTGCTCAAAAAGAAATACAAATTTAATTCGAAATTCTGGGAACAAAAGAGTTATTTAAAAATGAAGTTTGCTGCAGTTGATTTGAAGTGTCAAAACCAATAGTAGGTATATTTCCCCTATTAAACAACCGACGATTCTTTGCGCCTGACTCTTTTCAAATGCTTATTTTGTATGAAACGGGCTCGTAACATTGCTTGTCATATGTTAAAAAATTAATTTCTCAGAGCAAAACACCAAAGACAAAGCAGGGTTAAGGAACATAAAAAGCCTTACAAAAAAAAATAAAAATGAACACAAAAATCCGGAGTCACATCCCAAAATATTAGGTTTATTCGTTAAAACGTTTCTTTTAACATTTCGTACACGTCATATGCCACCTAACGGCCAAAAAAGTTTTGCATTTAACTTCAGAAATGCAAACACATTGCCCGACACCGAATCAACACGTCTAAACAGACTATGCATATTTTTTTTACAAAAAAACTTGAACATGACTACTTGTGTGCGAGCTTAAGCCTTTCATGGTATGGAACAGCGAAATTGGCTACTTCGTGTTTCGAGCCGTCCCGTACCGATTCGAGTTTCCGTTTCATTGTATCCCGATCGAGTCCATTAGCAAAAAGTTAATTGTTCGCATCCACCTCGTGACTACATTCGCCGATCGACCAAAGTCTTTTATCTTTTAGTCGTTGACCAAAGTGGGTCGTGCTAAACTTCACTAGTTTTTCACGTCAGTGACCAACTAAATAAGTGAAACCAAAAGAACCGCATGGTATACCATTGGTTTGCTGCTTTTTCTTGACAAGTAATTTGGCTCAACTGCAACCCTTGGACAAGATCCCTGTAAAGGAAAAAGAATGTCATCAAAAAAACCCCTAACTCGAGGATAAATACATAGTAAGGATTTATTCGTATATGAGCTCGTTTAAAGAAAAAAAAAGAATTTAATCCCAAGCACGTATATTAATTAGGTAGTGAAGGCTTGGTCCATCGTTTGATTTGCCTGGATCGAGAATTTTCTTAAAAATCGGAAATCCAAAAGAGAATCCTTAGCGAGAATTGTAAAACGATTCGGCGAAAATTTGAAAGCACGAGATTCTAAAACTGGTAAGGTTTCACCATTCTATAGCATAACCTTAAGAGTAGATAGGGGAGTGAAGGGGATGGTAGAGTACCACAAGAAGACATAAGGGAAAGTTTTTTTTGACTTTCCCCTTTTCGAAGAGGGCCGTTATAGAATTCGGTGGAGCGTAGATAATGGCACAGGAGTGTTCGTCCAAAATTTTTTTTTGGAGGATACTAAAGGGAGGGTATAGACAAGATCCGAGGACATGACGATCTATGTCCTCCTCTTAAGTGCGGTAATTTAGGTGAAGATGATGTCGGTAATTGAATTCGGGCCCTGCCTCTTTCAAGATGGAATGAAATATATACAATCAAATTACAGCTTCGATTTAGGCCTGAAAAAAAAAGGTAGCACCGTTCGTTCGCGAGTAACAAGATCCCCCCCCATCGACGAGCTAAGCGTGATAATTTTAGCAGGCCTTTAGTTATCATCGTGGATGGACACTCCTTTCGACCCCTGCCTGGACGGGCCGATGGGTCTGTAGACATCGGTCCTAAAGGTGGGGAAGGTCGTGAAGGTATAAACTTTAGAAATGGGTGGCCCCTGGGAATCAAGCTTGGTTTTATTTGGGAATCTTTTTTGATGCCCGATTGGTATAACTCCGGTCTAGTTTGTTTTAATAAGTGAGTAGTCCTCAGAGCCCATTCTTCAAGCTGGTAGACAGGATGTAGAGCTACATAAAAATATTTCCTTTGTGTAAAGTGCTAGTGGTGGCTTTTCATTTTTGCATCTTGTCTAAAGTCAACCGTTGAAGGCTGATAAGCAATGAGTATATAGTAACTAAAAGTTTCTTCGATGCATATATAATTTTTACCGTAACAATTTCTGATTTTATCTTTGCACCTATTGAAAACAGTTAGACGTAAAGAATCATCGTGTAATAGGGGATTATTCAGTGAATAAAAAGTGGTGCCAAATTATGGAACGCTTAAAGAGTACTTTTAGGGGGAAAAAAGTGTTGCATTTCTAAATTATTCATACAAACAAAAAATATCACCCAAGATTAGATTTGGGCTATTAGTAGCCCAATTATGATTGGGCTGTCATACTGAAATTGTTGTCGGCAACTTCGGAAAAAGATAGCATAATTCCTGTTAAATAGCCCAATCTGACAACACAAACAAATTTTATATAATCAATTTTTATAAAATTCTTAAATTGCGGTTCGCATAAAAGTACAAAGTTCAGAACCCCTAAAAATTAAAAAAAAACACAATTTTTAAAATTTTTGTGTTTTTACTTTAATTCATGACTTTTTTAAAATAATATATGTTTTTAAATTATACATATGTGTAGCTCAATTTATTTTCCTTAAAATATTCATAATTATTTTCTTAAAAAAGAATGTTTAAAGTAATTGGCAAAGACAAAAAACTGTTGATTTTTCATTAAAAATAATAAATAACAAAATTGAATAAAAATTTAAATCTGAGCTCTTATGGGTTAGAAAGATTCTAATAGATAAAAGCAAATAGTAAAACAGTTATAAATTTAATTTTGTGTTTTTTGTTTTTTTTTTCATCTTTTTGATGATGATAACACAATATCACATTGTTTAGGAACAATAAAAATGTTACTTTAATCTCTGATTGAATGACTTTGAATTTTTTTTGGTGTGAATTTAAATTTTCGTCAGGATTAATGAAAAGGTATTAGTCTGCAAATCTGCATGCTATATCCCATTTACAATCAATCAGCCCTATCACAAATTCCATCGTAATCAGCATGTTACGAATCCCGAAAAAGACTATCATAGAATATATCGTATTGAATCATCTCATACAAATTGCGACTACGAACGGATTTGGTGATAGCTTTTTTCGGAATTCGTTAAAATTTCCGATTACAATGGAATTCATTATTCATTGCTTAAGCTAAATGCCTACCAAACAGAAAAAGATTTACCATAACACCAGAAAAAAAAATTATTTTAGTATTTATTTTAATTGATGGTGAAGGTTAACAAAATTAATCTGAAAAAAGTCTTACTGCGGATCATGTCAACAGTTTATTTAAGTTTTCCAAATTACCATTGAATCTTATATGTATGTCATCATTATTTCCTGAGATATTAATGATCAAAAACAAAAATACCTTTTTTTCATTAGAAGTCATTAGACACTTCATACAAAACTAAATTGTAAAAAAAAAACTCAAGCTGAATAAACAATTTGTTTGACCAATTGGTAAATTTTACTGACTCAAAACTAAATTTTCAAAGACATCATGGTACTCTTCAAAAAATTATAAAAGATATAAAATGTTTGTCTCATATAATTTTTTGTGGTATTGCGAAGTGAGGGTACCTTAAAAATTATTTACTAGCCTTGGTTAGTTACAAAAAAACTATAAGTAATCTATTTTTTGCTTAAAGTACTTTTTTCTTATAAATTTCCCCTCCTGGTTAACGGGGGAAAAATAAACCCTTTATTTATTTTTTCAAAGTTTTGAGCTTTTAAACAATTTTTTCCCAAACTTTTTATCAAAAAAATTCAATTCGAATTCAAAAAATAAAAACTAGGTCGTTGCCAAGAATCATTCAGTGAGCTGCAGGCCGTAAAAATTAAGGAATGTTGAAAGTACTGAACACGGTGGCTTGTTGTTTAAAATACTTTGTCTTACTTGCGCCGATTCGTCTTGTACCAGATTTGCAAGGCTGGGATGGTTTTTTGACAAACTTATCCATTTTGGGCTAACACGTTATAATATTTCTCGACAGGTTATATACATCAACATACATTTGTTGCCACGGCTAGATAAGAAGCCTTATTAATAATAACAGAGGCATTACCTCGGATGTAACAAAATTTAATGTTCTATCAACTATTACCAAAGTTATAAAAATACAACGTTTTATTGAACATGTATAAAATGTGTTTTTCTATATAAAACCGTTTTGGGTTAGGTTAACGGTATAATTAAGCTTCGAACTTACAGGATTTGTTTGTATATATTTTCGAGGCATCAGTCGGGTGCACCAGCTTAAATTAAGCAATGACTTTGAAAAAGACCACCCAAATATTTGATATACATATTTGATTTTTTGATAAGAATGATGGGAAAGACGAAGAGAGTGGGTTTTATAATTCTGTCTGTCTGTTTATTCGGAAAACGCCTAAGCAACTGGATCTATTTTCTTAAATATTGATTCACAGTGGTTTTTGGTTATTCTCCATAGACGTTTTTTTAAATCAAAAATAACGGTACCTGTGATACAATGTTTTTAAAGCATTTTTACAAAATCTAATTTTAATCAAAAAATAATTCACAACTTTTCTTAACAAAAATTTATAAATTTCTTTTTGTAATAGTCTTTTAGTATTAGAAACCATTTTCTAAAAAAATGGTTTTTAATGTTGCCTCCCAAAAAAAAGTTTTTAAGCTGAATTAGAAAATTCGGTTTGAAGATGTAGATAACATTTCTTTTTAATACTAAATGTTTTAAAAATTATACAGTCAGTATTTTTGAACTGGGCTTATAAGAGTTTTTAACTCTTAAATAGTTTAAGAACAAATTTTATTTTTATGAAAAAAATAACGGTACTTTCTATACTATACAACTGTTAAATTTTGTTTATCTATAGGTATTAGATCAAGATGGCAGATGGCATTCTGTTTTTTTCATCTCAAACTATTTAAAGTGTGGTTCCTACTAATTTATAAATCGTACCCCATGCTTTAAAACGTTTTTCTTTCATAAAATCAATGCCTCGTGAACATTAAGAACAAGTATACATATGACCAGTGTTGCCATTAAAATGTTTTTATAAATGAACAATAATGAGATTTTAAAAGAAAAATCAGTTATAAATTAACATTTTAAGATCAATTCGTTTACTCCTTAAAGCTACGATTTTCTTCGAATTCTAGTAAAATTTTATTTATACTTTTGGTAAAATTCATAAATTTTTAAGTTTTGGGGAAAACGCGGAGACATTTTATTTGATAACAATGCAAAAAATTAACATAAATAAATTCAAAATAGCTTTTTATGGCCTTTAGTCCTACAAATTGCTTTTCGTCCGGCTTACTCACTTGGACTCATCAGTGACGTAATGAGGGCCTTGTCATACGCAATTTGTATTAAGTTCAGTTCAACTTACATGAATTTTTTTACAAAAAACTACTGTTAACTATATCCATCAAGATTAGAATTCCTAATCATTAAGCTGGAAATGAGTCCAAGTGAGTAAGCCGGACGAAACGCCAATTTGTAGGACTAAAGGCCATAAAAAGCTATTTTGAATCAATAATTCAACAACTCCAACTTTAATGCTAAGTCTGATAATGCTGATTTATTTCAGTAGTATATAGAATTTGTATTATAAAAAAACCTTCTAATAAATAAATTCAATTGATAAAAATAAAATAAATGTTTATGGCTTTTAGCTGTTTACTTAAAATAAATGAGCAGTGAAGTTATTATGATATGATTTTATGGAATAGAACTTTATATAAAAATGACAGTGATTGCATAGGTACAAAACAAATTTTCAAAAGAAACAACAAAATATTTAAGTGGACCCAATGCACACATAATCTGCAGTGAATACAAAAATCAGAAAATCAGCAAAATGTAGATAAATCTGTATTAATGGCAACGCTGCGTATGACCTAGTCGTACATTTTATTTCAATTGAAAAATAGTGCTTAGAGTGGAAAAAGTAAAATCCCACTTCATTATTTAATGCTGTATTTAAAATTTGCTGTTCTAAATTCTTTACTAAAAAACAATTGTGACTATCCGCTAATCACTAAAAAACCTTTTAATAATTTTCCTTTATTGTGGAAGAGTATAAAATTTCAAATGCCAAAATCCCAAATTGTAAAAAAAAAGATAATCCAGAATGCCATAACCCCGAAAGCCCAAAATCCCGAATGCCAAAAACCGCAATGCATTTGAAATAAAATACAGCATTTCAATACTTTTTTAGTACTATTTCAGTATTTTCAAAGAAACCAAACTGCTATGTTTGGATTGAGTATCTGTTCATTTTGAAATATTAAATGACAAGTATCAAGTACCTCTTAGCATGATGGTCATGCTGAAGTTCTGGGAAATAATTTTCCCGAGATACTGCCTCTTGCGAGGAACTGACTGACTTGTTATGAATAAGTGCTTCTTATCTAGCCGTTTGGACTCAGCAAAAAAATGTAGGTCATTTCCATTCCTGCCAATAACACGCGCACAGGAATGGTTGAGAGTTGTAAGTCACTAAAGGCTTTGGTTCTCCACGAGCTGTTGCCCCACCAAATTTATTTATTTATCTTGAATGCGTTAAATATAAAAATCACGAATTCAAAAATGTATACCTAACAAAAATCTAAAATATAGGAAAATCACAAATTGTATACTACAAAAAAAAAAAACAATCTCAACCCATTTCTAATATTAAAATCTACAAGGATCAATGCACACAAATTTGAAGGTAGAACCCCAACTGAACAGAACAATTCGGATATTGGCATTTGGGATGTTGACATTCGGGCTTCTGTCATTCGTGATTCTCGAATTCGGGATTTCGTTCATTTGGTATATTGTCCATTCAGTTTAGGATTTTGTATTATTTCGAGAATTCGGTATTCAGGATCTTGTACCAAAGACCTTTTTGTAATTTTTGTTCTATAGTCCATATAAGTCAATATAAGGCATTCAAATAAAATGAGGTATGAAGGGATATTGGAAATTCTTCATTCGAAATTCCTTATGCCACATAGTACCTACCTTCGTTTATGGTTTTACTTTCACTTCAAAAACCATGCGAAGCAATGCAAGAACGGTAATTAACAAACATGCAAATATAATTACAAATTAACAATGATGTAGCATGTAAACTTAGACATGTACAACTTTGTCAACTTTCCAAATACAAAGTTCGATTTTACTAGCATTTTCTAGGCACCTACTTCCATCTACAAATACCTTCAAATAAACACTTTCAATTTCCCATACAAAGTTTAATAAGAACATCAGCGTGAATCGAAGAAGCTTATTTTCACTTTACAAAATGCTTTGTTGCTTTAATAAAGTTAAATACCATTTGAAATACAAACTAAACCCCGCAGTAAATCTACTTAACAGTTTATATGTGTGTTGAATTTTTATTCATTCAGTAAAAATACCAAACGACAAAGTCACATATCCTTTTTAATAGAAAATCCTCGACAAACATGGTTGTTAAACACACTCTCATATAAAATGTACTTGGGTTTTCAAAAGCATACCGAAATACATTTTCCCAATAATTATGCGCCTTATAACACAAACCACATTAATTTCATTAAACTGGGTATAAGTTTAAAGTATGCAACACAACTGTTGCAACAAAGGACCGCACTACACACCATATTCTAGATATGTACTTTATTACGCCATGTTAATTGCAAAGTACAAAGCTCCAATTGAAATTCTTCCACCACTTCTCCCTCATATCCCCGCACCTTAAAAGGGTGGAAGAAGTGAATGGAAAATGCAATAACGAGGACGATGGAGTTTATAACTTGTAATACCCCCTTCCCCCTCGCCCACAAAAAAAAAAAACAGAAACGAACCCAACCAAATCGTATAAAGTAACGACAAAACGACCGACGAGGACGACGACGACGACGCACTACGTACGACTAGCAAAATAAAGTATTTGTGAAACTTTTCCACTTATGTATGATCTGTGAAATCTCGACTTTTCATTTACTATTCATGCTCTTCCCTTATTTTATTTTAATGTTTTTCTTTTTTCGTTACTCCACAGATGATGTACTATTTTCTCGTCGCGGCAGGATGGGTCGGATTGTGAGTCCCCGTCATACACTTCCGCCGAATACGACATGCACCTACCACTTCCATGGATATCCTGGCGACCTGATTTGGTTATCTTTTACAAGCTACAATCTGCAAATACTCCAGCAAGCAATACACGATAATAATACACTAGGAAGGGTGAGTTACTATATCCCATTCCAATTCTCATTCCTACATGCCCCACACTTCAACCCTCACACATGATGGATATTATATGCAACCCGAACTCGCTCCAACTAGCAACCACCATGCAATTGTACTGCATAGATTTTCTGCTTTTATATTCTGCTGTGTAACATTTTCATTTCATTTCGTATTATTTATTTTTTTTGTTGTTGTATTTTTTCTGTTCAGCTTTTTCTTTGTTGCAAAACTTTGGCATTGTGTCCTGGGCTGTAGGTATACTGTGTGAAAAGTTGTTAGTTGTGTTTCATGTATTGTGATCGCCTGTCACTTGAGCAAGAGCCAACTATTCTCTGTGCTAGTACTACTGATGCTGGTTCATGCATTCTACAGTTGCTATAAAAAGAATTCTTCATCATATGGAAAGTAAGTTAAACTTCTGAAATATTGATCAAAATTGATGCGCTAACAAAAAAAAACCATTTTGTTGCATTTGAATTTTACAAATAACGAAAACCCAAGGCCACCTATTCGATAGTTTGAAATTCCTCAAACCAAATTCTTGAAAAAAAATTCGCTTTTACTCAAAAAATCGCAAAAATAAAAATTTTGTTAGTTATTTTCATAATCTCGTTATTACAAAATCTGGCTTTTAACAATCTACCATTTATTCTCGCGGAAAAATATCTCGCAAATATCAATTGAAATCTAGCAATTTAATACCTCGCAAACCAAAATCTCGCATATAAAAATTTCGCAAATTCAAATCTCACAGAAACAACTCTTTTGACAAATATTAATAATCTTTAAACCAAATAACCTCATATATGGGAAATTTGATAATTGAGAATGCCATCTAATAGGTCAGAAATGGTCAACTAGTCCTAGAAATTGGGGAGCCCAAGATAATTTGTCATAAAGGCTTAAGGTTTCTCATGGTTACTCAAGGTCACGCGTGATTTCTGGCACCTCATTTAAAGGACTTTTACAAAAAAAGTATACCATCCGAAAGATCTCTTGATCGTGTCAACTATTTACACTAATTATGGTCAGTCATAGTTATTTTTCTATGAATTTTCAAAATTCGTTTCAAGGTCACAAAAAAAAACTCTTGGCACCTCATTTGGGTCATTCCAAAAAATTAAGTATGGCATTTGAAAGGCCACTTCATGGTCACAAAAGGTTAGCTATTTTCAGTAATACAGCCATAGATATTTTTTTGCGAATTTTTTAAAGTTTTCAAGGTCATAGCGATTTTTGGCACCTCAATTATGGGAAATTTGCATATCAGCCAGCCAGAGACCTTAAAGTTTTTCTAACAATTTTAAATGTCTATCTGTCTGTCTGTAGAGCTACAGCTTAAATGGTTAAATTGATTTTCTGCACACTTAAAAAATAGCTTTTTTTTTGTTTGAGTTTTGATTTAGAATTAAAAATAACGGTACTTGACATACGGCTTCACAACTATTCTTAAAAAATATTCAATAGGTAAGTCACTTTTAGCAAAGTCTACATTCGGCTACGAAACCACTTTTTTCAAAAAAGTTTGTAATTAATTGTACCTCTGCAAGAATCATTTTAATTTTATTTTTAATTTTTTTCAAAACGGTATAACTGATTTCAATAATTTTTTTTATACAGAATTTTCTATAAATTACAAATAGTTTTGTATCCAAAAATTAAAAAAATGATTTTTAAAAAACGTTTAATTTTTTGTTAAATCAAATATTTTGAAAACGGATTTCCCAGAAATTTCGTGCAAAAATTATAAATTTTGATAGTAGGATTGAAATTTGTGGGGCTGTGGAGCTAGTTAAAAGGAGTATTTGACGAAAAATCCCCACTTCTATGGCTGTTAAGGAAGCCAAGTAATTAACGTTTAAGGAAAAAATTGTAAAAAAAAAAAAAATAAAACGGTACTTTTGACAAACTTCTAATAAAATTTAAATAATTTCGAACTACATACTACTACTACAACAAAAAACGCAGTTTTGTCCACTAACAAATTCTGAGTGGTTTGGAATATTTTCAAAATTTTTCGTGCATCCCTCAGTTAAAAAAAATATTTTTAGGTAAAAGAAAAGCCGCCAAATTTTACTCTATAATAAGTAAAAATATAACGATACATTTTAGAGATTTGAAAAATACTTTTAACAACGCGGAATCGCATTTAATATAAGATTGTATAGTTTTGTGTACATATTTTACCGTTACGTTTGTGTTTTTTTTTTTTTGAAACCTTGAACAAATCATTTTAACCATTTGTTCGTAGTATGTATTCTCAAAATGGAATTTTAAACAAAATATAACAAAATAAAAACACCATAAACTTGCTCACTATCTAATTTCACATGGCTTCAATTTTTTTATATTTTTTTCTAAAGAAAGTTCTGGAATAATATCAATGTATCCCATAAAGAACCATGAAACAATATTTAAGGCTCAAAAATAATTTAAAAAAAATAACGGTACATTTCAGAAAGTTAAATAATATCTTTCATGATGCAAAATTTACGAAGGCATTAATTTGTATACTTTTTTGTATATTTAGAGTGTCCTTAAATTGTCAAAAATTTTAAGAAGCTTTGAAGAATTTTTGCAGTTTTTACAACAAAAAAAAATTAACAACAATTCAGAAAATATTGCGAAATAAATGATATGACGCAAAGTTTTGTTTAGTCTAAGACAAAAGACATTTTTTTAGACAGTTCTTTAAATTCAAGTTGGTAAATATTTTAGTAAACGTTGAAGAAAATTTTTTTTTAATTTTTCTTATAGTTTCTTATCTATAAGTACGTACCTATAAGTTTGTCAAATTTCTATATAAATTAAGAAACAATTTATTTTGTATAACTTTAGAAAAGATTTTTTTTTGCTTAAATGGTGCTCTTAACAGTAATTAATCTTAATGCTATATTTATCATTACATAATCTTAATTACTGTCATTTGCAACATTTCAGAAGTTTATACCACGCACCATTTGGAAAATTTTTAAATTTAATCCATTTATAAGCGTGGTACAAAATATCTTATATCTAATGACAAAAAAAAAATGCAACGGTACATTTCCCAAACTTCAAACATATTTTAATTGTCGTAAAATTGTATTCAAATTAAGAAAATATAATTTTGTTTCTTATAAAGAACTGTTAAGTTTGACAAATTTGAATTGAATGCTGAAATAGGGAAAATATTTCCGATTTTGTATAATTTTCATCATTGAAATTGAATAGTTAACGGTACTTAATAATACCTTAATATATTTTTGTGAAGTTTTTTATTGTATTTTGCTTTTTTTGATATATTTTTCAGGTTCCTCCTAAGTATTCTGAAAGTATATTTTTTGTATTCAAAGAAAACTATTAAAAACACAAATTTGAGTTAAAATCTAGTTAATTATCGATATTTAATTTGCTTAAATTTAAGTTTTCTGTTTCTTTAGTTACATTGGTTAATCCTATGCAAAAATATTTATTAATTCCATTAAAATAATATCTTTACATATAATTTTCATTGACTTCGTGCATATGGTCTTCTTTGTCTCTGGTGTTACTGCATGATATTCTCTACCAAGTTCCAGGATGTACTATGTATATTTTCAGTATAAAAAGTTATAACGGGTGATTTTTTAGCTGGTTTGGTTTTGGCAACACTGGTTTTGACAGCTGACGTGTGTTTAGTACCTTGTGTCACTGTCAAACAGCTTCAGTTTGGTTTGCAATTTAACAATGGATCGTCTTACAAATGAACAACGCTTGCAAATTATTGAATTTTGCTATCAAAATTCGTGCTCGGTTCGAAATGTTCATCGCGCGCTGCTTCCATTTTATGGTCGGCTCATTTTTGGTTGAATGGGTACGTAAATAAGCATAATTGCCGCATTTGGAGTGAAGATCAGCCAGAAGCATTGCAACAGCTACCAATGCATCCCGAAAAAGCCACTGTTTGGTGCGGTTTATGGGCCGGCGGCATTATTGGGCCATATTTCTTCAAAGATGATGCGAATCGCAGCGTTACTGTCAATGGTGAACGCTACCGAGCGATGATAACAAACTTTTTTTTGCCCGAAATGGAAGTTCTTGACTTGCATGATATGTGGTTTCAACAAGACGGTGCCACATGCCACACAGCACGCGAAACAATGGCGCAATTGCGAGGCGAGTTTGGTGAACAGTTAATTTCACGTTTCGGGCCGGTCAATTGGCCGCCTAGATCGTGCGATTTGACACCATTAGATTATTTTTTGTGGGGGTATGTCAAGGCTAATGTCTATAGGGACAAGCCCGCTTCGATTGACGCACTGGAAGCCAACATCCATGCATTCATTCGTGAGATACCGGCCGATATGTGTGAAAGAGTATGCCAAAATTGGACTCAGCGGATGGGCTACCTGAGACGCAGCCGCGGTCAACATTTGCATGAAATTATCTTTAAACATTAAATTGCAAAGTTCAAACTATCGATTCAAATAAATATTTCATTAATTTTTTCGAATTTTTTGTGTTTTTTTTTTTAAAGTTCTAAACCTCTTAAAAAATCACCCGTTATATTACCGCAAACTAATAAATATATATGAAGTGTTGATTAAACTTGGCATCACTGCTTCATTGGTCATGAAAAATAATAATCAAAGAATCCATAAAAATATTTGTTGTTGAAGGCCGTTTTTTAGGGAGTTGGGGTTATCGTGGGATTATTAACATAAATAAATCCTGTGACAAAAATGGCAGAATAAAGAAACCAAAAAGTCAGTAAAAATATCCATTGTAAAAGAGCATTGTTCGTGGATGAAGAATAATCCAAAAATCAATAACACCCTTTAACAAAACCACCAAAAACACCTTTTCACCCAAGATATTTTTGTAAATAAATTTGATTCTTCATTCTCGTAGAAAATGGAACATATTTACCAAGTTTTGTGTGAGCATACCATCATTTTCAAAAAAATTCGAAAAATAACCCCACATTTTCACTACCTTCAAAAAAACACCCTTACATATAAAATATTATAAATACATTTTTACTATATTCATAAAAATAACACTTTTGTCACAGTGCTTATGATTAAAAATCCGCCACTGCACAACCCCAAAAAAAAACACCCTTTTCACCACAGATATTTTAATGGATTCTTTCGATTATTATTTTTCATGGGCAATGGACCAGCGATGCCAAGTGTAAATCAACACACTATTATCTTTGATTATTTTTCGGTAATATTTAACAAGAAAGTTTTTTATAATACAAATTCTATATACTACTGAAATAAATAAGCCAAGTAGAAGACTTAGCATTAAGGATTGGACTTGTTGAATTATTGATTCAAAACAGCTTTTTATTTCCTTTAGTTCTACAAATTGTCATTTTGTTAGGCTTACTGTTTGTTGTTGTTTAGTCTTGAATAATTTTTTTTAATAAATTTTAGAACAAGTAAAATATGTAGTACAAAAATTCCTTAAAATAAAAGAAAAAAGTGAAAACGTTTCATATACTATGAGAATTAAGAATCAAAAGAGTCAACAAAAATATTTGATCCACTCTAAACTATATCTAACAAGATTAGAATTCCTGATCATGAAGCTGGGTTTTGTGTATTTTGATTCAGGTTTCAAAACTACTTTAAAATCATAATCATGTGCTTCGTTTGTACCAACGTTAATTTCCCTGTTTGATATACACCCAGAACTTTTTTTCCTCTACACCTCAAAAAATACTCTTTCATATCAAATATTTGTATTGACTTTTTTGATTCGTAGTTCTCATGGTATATCAAACGTTCTCACCTTTTTTTATTTTTAAGGAATTTTTGTACTATCTTACCTATATTTTAAGTTGATAAAAAAAATAATTCAAGACTAAACAACAACAAACAGTAAGCCTAACGAAAGGCCAATTTGTAGGACTAAAGGAAATAAAAAAAACTTAGCTTAGACATGGAAAATTGAGGCTTGCATGCGGGCCTTACCAAAAATTATTAAAATTTACAATTAGCTACTCTCAATAGTAAATATATTCCTACCCCTCATAGAATTATTATAAGCTGAACGCATTTCGATTAATGTTTTTTTCATAAAAATTTCATATAAGTTTAAATAATATTGCATGTAAAAATTTTTGCAAAGAATTTTTTATTTTAAAAATAGTTTAAAATTTTGTTTTGAAAATTCGTTATCTCAAAAACGGTCATCAATTTCTTTTTAATTTTATTTTCATACGCACATAAGTAAATACTTACTTAATTTTCGCATGCCAAAATCTATACTTAAAAACGTTTTAAGAAATTCATACTTTTTTTTCAACCAATCCAAAGATTTTAATTTTTTTTCCATACCATCATATTCAGTCAAAAATTAATATAGTGTTTTATTTGTTTGCCTCAAACTATCAAACGAGTTATTTTCGCTAAATTAAATATTTTTCTCTTCTTAATTTCATGTCTTTATAATATACAATTTTTTAAACCCTATGCCTCTTGAATATAAGACCAAGTACGTGCCACCTTGTCGTGTATTTTGTTTTCTTTGTATGTATAGGTACATACTTCAAGGAAAACAAATCTACCAATTTTCATAATTCAACGATAACCGAAAATGCTCCGTATAGATAAGAGTAGTTCTGAGAAAACCACCCTTAATGGAAAATCTCAATTTTAATATTTTTCTCTTTGTATGCTCTTCAAGTCCTACCGTTTTACCAATTTTGATCACTCTATATAAATTGGATTTGCACTATATGCGATTAGTATATAATTGATAATAATTATAATAAATTGGGTGGATGCCATTCCTCTCGAATAATATATCCCAAGTTTATAATTGTTCTATATTTTCGATGATTGATAATGGTTTTAACTATTTTTGAAGTCCTATATTCCAGGAATTATTCATCTCATAATCTCATAAAATACTAAGAATCTTAAAATTCATTTGAATTGAAACAAAACCTTGGAACAATATAGAAAAGCCTTAGAACAACCTGGGACAGGTTTTTGAAATTCCTTAAAAGTAGCATGGAGCGAGAGAGTATTTTTTTTTTTTTGAAAGTTTTAAAATTAAAAATCAATTTTGATAAATCAGATCTGGGAACGGTTAATAAGAGCCCTAGAACTACCTGGAACAAGGTTTTATATATTTTTATTTAAAAAAAATCGTCAGGGTTTAAATTAATTAGTTTTGTTGAAATGCTTAGTAAAAAAATATAACCTTTAACCTTTAATTTTTTTGAGAATAAGTTTTAAGTTTAGGATATGACTGTTTAAAAAGATTCTTCAAGAATCCTGGTTCAATATTTTTAAACTTTTTATTCGAAAACACAATTTTGGTCCTTCGAGCCGGATTTTCTCAGTGTGGGGCAGCTAAATATTCGTCGTTGACCCCCTTAAGAACAAATAACGAATTTTTTTGGCCTGGAGTATGCATCATGCATGTACCTTTTTTCAATGCTATAATTTTCACAAGGAAAATCTTCAATAATACCAAAACGAATTCTCAAGAAGGTCGGGTCTGTAACTTTAATGAGGTTGGACCTAGAAGGAGCTAAGAGAAATCTGAACATTCATTCTTACTAAGAAGTCAAAATATTTCACTGTCATAGAAGATGAGTCACATAATTGCATTCATTGCAAAAAAAAAATGATAACTTTTCAATATAATTTGCAATCCATTCAATTTCTGAGTGAAGTCAACCCATTAATAAGAATCAGCACCGTATTCCTCTAATGTAAACACAATTTTGACAGTGAGTGTAGGCAGACACTTCATATCTATCTAAGTCTGTTGTCTATGCTATCCCATCTGCATGGTGGTGTGATTCAATGTGTAAATTATTGTAAAATAAAACACACACAAAACAAACTACAATATTCCAACAATGGCAAAACAAAATAATTTTAACAATAACATAACTTTTTTTTGCACTTCTTCTGTTTCTATTTTATTTGTGTTTTTGCTTGTCTCTTCCTTTGTGCTTTATAGGCCGACTTGCCTCCCTGGATAACAAGACTACGAATGTGGGACAGTTATGGGACATATGTACCAATAAAGATGACAACCACTACGACCACAGTACCACCCCATTCTTCTTCGACATCACAGCAAGGCAAATACAATAGCAACAACAACAACAACAACAACAATGTCGTTAACCAAACAAATAATTACGGAAGCTATTACTACAGCCCGCAAAATCCAAAGTTCGGTAAGAACATTCGCGTGAACATAGACAATGCCTGGAACCCAGTCGACACATACATCTACGGTCCCACCCAGTCCAGTATATTCAACCAAGAAAACAAATACGGTGGCTACTTACAGCAGCAGCAGCAGAAATTCCCGGGAGGAGGCGCAGCCTCCGGCAATGGTCTGACAAGCGTCAAGGAGAGTCTCAACTACATCGCCAACACCCGATTCGATAAGAACTCCAAAGATGCAATGGGGGTGGAGATTAAGGGTGCAGCAACTTCTGGTGTTGGCACATCGGCAACGGGAGGCTCCAGCAATGGCGGCATTGGCAAAAATAAACGACGGCTTATGCTGGAAATTTATGACTACGAAACACCAAAATTATGCGATCACACTGCCATAACAAGCATCGGAGGACATAAACTCCGACCGTGCAGCCCACTGGAGAGTTACGTCAGTGCCGGAAGGGACTTGGTGAGCCATTTTATTAATTTGCCCCCATCTCATTTTCGCGTTTCCTCTCTCTTTGTGTGCTTGTGCATGACTTTGTTGTGTGCCTATGTGTGTGCGAGTGTTTGTTGGCATCTAACCACTTAATAACGCAAATCCTTTGATTTATATCGTTTTTGGTTTCGCCTTTGACTGAAGCGTTTTTCCCACGAAGCCGACAGTCGAGAATGGCGGCCGTTGGCGACCATCATCATCTGCGTGGTTGTTGTTCTTCATGGTTGACAGGATTTTAGAAACAAAAACATGGTTATTCTTCCAAAAAAAAAAAATTAAAAAATACATACACAAGCCTATACCGCTACTCTATTTAATAATTGACCATTTAGCTGTGTAGGTATCGTCATCAATGTGAGAGAGTCCTACAATTTTGTGGTGGACATCCCTCATGTGTTTCTGAATGCTGATGTGGGCTTCATTCAAAATAGAACCGCTTGGCCGAGATTTTTAGTTTTTACATATTATTTCGCTGACCTCCGATATATGCGGGGGACGACACAAAACCCAAAAGCAATGGACCTCAAATAATAGGCAAATTCATTGCTCGATTGGGTTTTATTTTAACGTTTGTTAAAATGTTAGATATGACGACGACGACGACGATACGAGCATGAAAATGTTTGTTCTGATTTTGCGGATTCAACTTATTTGCGAAAAGTACCCAATTTTGTGAAAACAAAACTACAACAACAACAACAACAAAAAAAAAGAACTATAGAAGCTTATATACCCAAAATCAATGGATTGGCTCTGAAATGCCTCTAAAATTGCTTGATGATTGGATTGGTTTTATGCTCTACTACCGTTACACCGAGTTTAATGCATTTTTGGTATTAAGTTCAACCCCTTCTCAACGTTGCGTCGTCGTCGGCCGTTCTCAACAAGAACAGAGGGAAATTTTACTTTTCTTTTTTTATATTTTTTTTTTATTTTTTTGGGCTAAAAGCCGATATTCATTTGACGGAAAGTTAATTTTTACGATGGATATCGATGCGTGGAAAGCCTTTTGTTGTTGTTGTTTCGTTGTTGGGTCTTGTGTTGCAGAATGGATTTTAAGAAAGATGTTTGTTCGATTGGTTGGTTAGTCGATACTCGATATTCGTTATATGTACATATGAAACAGGCCATAAACGTATTGGGTTGTTATGAGGATATAATATAAATAAGGCCCAGATCGTTTGTATGAACAAAAAGCCTATTTTTTCTGTGGCTAATGGAATTGTAAACGTACCTACATATATGCATTCGATTTATTTGAGAATTTTTGTTTATACTTAGTACATATGGCATATAGGTAGGTTTGGGTTTTGATTTATACCTTTTGAGGATGGGTAAAATTCATTGAAGGTACCTACGTATGTATTTAAGTCACGAAAAAATCAATGTTTATATTTATACCATTATAAAAATCCTTTTTAATACAAAAACGAATTGACGAATCGAAGAATTGAAAATTGTGGCCAAGGAAAACGCATGCGAAATTTTACAAACGAATCTGGCTTGCTTAAAAAGTTGTTCAAGTTAAATGTCAAAAATACTGGTTTTTCGCTTATACTTTTGAAACGGTACATGGTATTAAAAAGCAGTGTTTTTGAAAACTTGTAGATAACATAATTTTCTACAAAAACTATCGTTTTACTTATTTTTACTCCTGCGTTTGAAAAAAAAGTAAATTGACGAAAGTTCAAATTTTTAAACGCTATACAAATTAAAGGGTGATTTTTTAGCTGGTTTGGTTTTGGCAACACTAGTTTTGACAGCTGACGTGTGTTTAGTACCTTGTGTCACTGTCAAACAGCTTCAGTTTGGTTTGCAATTTAACCATGGATCGTCTTACAAATGAACAACGCTTGCAAATTATTGAATTTTACTATCAAAATTCGTGCTCGGTTCGAAATGTTCAAAATGTTGGAAATTGTGTTCAGCGATGAGGCTCATTTTTGGTTGAATGGGTACGTAAATAAGCATAATTGCCGCATTTGGAGTGAAGATCAGCCAGAAGCATTGCAACAGCTACCAATGCATCCCGAAAAAGCCACTGTTTGGTGCGGTTTATGGCCCGGCGGCATTATTGGGCCATATTTCTTCAAAGATGATGCGAATCGCAGCGTTACTGTCAATGGTGAACGCTACCGAGCGATGATAACAAACTTTTTTTTGCCCGAAATGGAAGTTCTTGACTTGCATGATATGTGGTTTCAACAAGACGGTGCCACATGCCACACAGCACGCGAAACAATGGCGCAATTGCGAGGCGAGTTTGGTGAACAGTTAATTTCACGTTTCGGGCCGGTCAATTGGCCGCCTAGATCGTGCGATTTGACACCATTAGATTATTTTTTGTGGGGGTATGTCAAGGCTAATGTCTATAGGGACAAGCCCGCTTCGATTGACGCACTGGAAGCCAACATCCATGCATTCATTCGTGAGATACCGGCCGATATGTGTGAAAGAGTATGCCAAAATTGGACTCAGCGGATGGGCTACCTGAGACGCAGCCGCGGTCAACATTTGCATGAAATTATCTTTAAACATTAAATTGCAAGGTTCAAACTATCGATTCAAATAAATATTTCATTCATTTTTTCGAATTTTTTGTGTTTTTTTTTTTTTAAAGTTTTAAACCTCTTAAAAAATCACCCGTTATAACTGTGAATTTTCCTCAAGTGGTAATGAATTTTTATCCTCGATATTATCCAAAAAAAAGATTATACGCAAGAAAAAAAATGTAGGACGTTTGACCATAAATAACTCCTAGTGCAAGCTAGATTCGTCTGTAGACTTTGGCACGAGTATTGTTTATAATAAAATAATGATAATAGCGTTTAAAAATTTTAACTTGGAATTTTCCCCATTTTGAAAAAAACGACAGTAAATATTTTTTTTGAGTTTTTTCTCAAATTTTGAGTTTCAAACTTATTTTTTCGAAAACTATGAACAGGAATAACTTATTTTCAAGAATATATTAAAGAAAAGACGTCAAGGTAAAACAAAAATATAGCATTTTATTGTTAGTGTTGCCATTTGCTTATAATTATATTTATTATTATTTTTTTTTATTTTCAGTATTATTTTCAGGAAATTGCCCCTCCTGTTTGAACGGGGGGAGATAGACCCCTCCCTCTAAAAAAATGTTTGTACTACGATCCTCTAAGAAATACTATTATTATTTATGTCGCGGTGATAATCGTTTTGGGCCCGAAAAACAAGCACTTTCAAAAATTGATCATCACTATTTAAGAGAAAAACGTAAAATACCGTTATTTTTTACTTTTGTCGATTTTATATAAGAAATAAAATCTTTTAATGACTGCTAAAAGAAATTTTAAAAAATATATTTACTTGTTGAATGATGAATAAACTACAAACAGAGTTAAACTAAATTTTTTAACATTTACCGTTTAAGAGTGGTTAGCGAAAAATGATTATTTTCGATACTTTACCTTTTTGAAGTAGCAATATCTTGTTACTGGTCACTCGTATGGAAAAAAATGTCTTAATATTTTTTGTAGACTACATTGTAATGAATAAGCTGAGCATAAATTATTTTATAAAAATTTCGTTATTTAAGTTAGAGTTAAATGCTAAAAACAGGAATTTTCAAATACTTATATCTTTAAAACTGTCACTATTAGAAAAATAGCAAAATATATTTGTGTATATATAAGGTAATACAGTGCATAAACCTTGTTTACAAATGTTATCGATAACACCCACAATTTCTGAGTTATAGGCAAACAGGGGGTATTATAGTCAATTTAGGTTTTTTCAAACGCCGATATCTTCTTAACCATCAGTCGGAGGAAAAAAAGTAACACAATACTTTAGAAAATTATTTTATCTACGAGGGCGTCAATAAGTCTGTGACTTTTGGAATAAAACACAGATTTTTTGATTTAAAAAAAATAATTTTATTTTTCAACGTAGTCTCCCTTGAGCTCAATACACTTTGTCCAATGCTCCTCCAATTTTTTTATCCCTTCCAAAAAAAATGATTTGTCGAGGTCCTCAAAATAGGCCTTTGTTTGCGAGATGACTTCATCACTGGAGTCAAATCATTTTCCACCAAGCCATTTCTTCAGGTTTGGGAACAAGAAGTAGTCGATCGGAGCCAAATCTGGAGAATAGGGTGGATGAGGGAGCAATTCATAGCCCAATTCATTGAATTTTGCCATGGCAACTGCACATGTGTGCATCCTTGCATTGTCTTGGTGGAAAAGAACTTTTTTCTTGGCCAAATGAGGTCGGTTTTTTTTCAAATCGTCATTGAATCGGTCCAATAAGTTGGCATAATATTCCCCATTGATTGTTCTTCCCTTTTGAAGGTAGTCAATGTGGATTATCCCGCGTGCATCCCAAAAAACAGTCGCCATAACTTTATTGGCTGACAAACCCACCTTGGCCTTCTTTGGACCCGATTCACCCTTAGAAACCCACTGTTTTGACTGTTGTTTGGTCTCTGGTGTGTTGTGATGGATCCATGTTTCGTCCACGGTTACAAAACGGCGCAAAAACTCCTCCATATTGCGATTAAGCAACGCCAAACCTTCCTGTGAAGTTGTTACACGATTGCGTTTGTGGTCGACTGTGAGCAAACGCGGCACCCATCTTGCGGAAAGCTTTCTCATGCCCAAGTGATCATTCAAAATTGAAACCACTGAGCCATGCGAGATCCCTACGGCTTCCACAATCTCTCGCACTTTCAATCTTCGGTCGGCCAACACCATATCGTGAATTTTTTCGATTGTTTCGGGTGTAGAGACCTCAACTGGGCGTCCAGGACGTTCGGCATCTTCAGTGCTTGTACGGCCACAACGAAATTCAGTAAACCACTTTTTTACCATTGAAATCGATGGTGCAGAGTCCCCATGGTATTTATCAAGCCTAGCCTTGGTATCGGTAATGGTTTTTTTTCGCAAGAAATAATGCTTAATAAGCACACGAAATTCACTTTTTTCCATTTTCTCCTCAAATTAGTGAGTAGTCTGATAAAAATAGCTGTCAAACACAAACTAACTGACGCAGCAAGTTTAAATTTTGACAGGAGTCAACTGACAGATGCCTGTTGACAGGAGCAGTGTACAAGTTTTCAAACACTGCTTTTTAATACCATGTACCGTTTCAAAGTTATAAGCGAAAAACCAATATTTTTGACATTTAACCTGGAATAACTTTTTAAGCAAGCCGATTCGCTTGTAGACTTGCTGGCCACAAATAAACATAATTGTATTCAAAAATCTTCACTTGGAATTTTTCCGCAATGAAAGTACTTTTTTCCTAGGCTAAAATGTTTCAAATGTTTTTTTCTTAAAAACGGCTCCTAGCTATCTACGATTTTTATCAAACTTTTTCTGTATACTAAACTTATTTCTTTAGGTTTGAATTATGTTCTTATAACTGGTTGAACAAATATACATACATAATTTTTTATGTACGAATTTCAAATATAATTAAAAATTAATTTTTTTTTTTGAATTTTTTTAAAAAATGGCCCCATTTTTTTTTTGAAAATTCGATATCTCAAAATGCGTTGACAATTTTGTTTTAAAATTTTATTTTTATATGACCATATATAAATACCTACGATTTGCTTGCCAAAAATGTTCCTAAAAAATGTTTTAAGAATTTGATATACATATGAAAAATTATTTTTTAAGAAAACAACTCCAACGATTTTTTTTTTTTTCATACAGTTATATTCAATCAAGAATTAAGATGGCGTTCTTTTTTTTCTATTAGAAGGTTTTTTTATAATACAAATTCTATATACTACTGAAATAAATCAGCCAAGTAGAAGACTTTGCATTAAAGTTGGGCTTGTTGAATTATTGATTCAAAATAGCTTTTTATGGCCTTTAGTCCTACAAATCGGCGCTTCGTCCGAAAAAAAAAAAAAAAAAAAAAAAGCTATTTTGAATCAGTTCTTTTTTTTCATTAAGATTACTCAAAGAAGTTATTTTAGCTAATATAAATAACGCATTTCATGCCTTTAAACATTTCTCTCATAATTTTCATGTCTTTACATATAATGGTCTTAAGTTCTCAGTATCTTGAGCATAAGAGCAAGTACGCGCAACCCAGTCGTGCATATTATTTGATTAATTTGTTCTCTTTAGTTCATATGAAGTTTGCTGGATACCCATTTGTTCTGCTCGCAAACCAAAACCAGGGAACAGAAATACTCACTCATGAGCTGCTCATGGGTAAGCAAAAACAAATGAGCACTTATAATAAGCTCTTCCTCATGAGTTATTATTTATGAGCATTTTTATTTTCACTCAAGCTTGCAATGGATTGAGCATGCTCATGTTCACTCCATGAGCACTCTTATAATACTCATTGACAACGGATATACATATATGCTCGCCTCATGAGCATGAGCAAAATTTAAGCATTTTAGTGCTTGTGACCTTTTGAGAAATTATTATTAGCAGAAGCGTTGTAATAAGAGCTTTTTAATATAATAAAATCAGCGTTCCTGAGCGCGTCGTTTGTGCACGTTTTTCTCAAAATTTGTTGCTTCTATGAAAAGAAAGTTGTCGCAGCAATTCTATGAGTAATACAAGAAGTTCATTTATTTAAAAAAAAAACATTTATTTACATTTGCTGAGATATTTACACAAAACTATTATTTGTCCTTTTTACAGTACAAAATCAAAATTGTCACTTTGAAACGCCATAACTTCAAGATTATTAAACCAAACACTCTATTGTAAATAGCTCAATTTCTTAGATAATTTTAGCCCCTGTCCAAATTAATGGAACTTTTTGGGAAATGCTTAAGACATCAAAACAAAGCTCTGCACAAAAATTCAGCTTTGTCGGTTTTTTTTGTAGTTTTGCCATTTTATGTCTAATTTTCATGGCTTACAGGAAAACGAAATTAATCAGCAATTAATTATATGTGACACTCCCTAATCAGAAGGTTTTTTATAATACAAATTCTATACACTTCCGCTAACTTCCGCTAAATTTCAAGAGTGTCAAATGGGTAAAGCCACTAAGACGAATCTTAAACTGTGTAGGTGCATAATTTGCCATTAATTATTTGTTAATTAGTTTTGACTATTTCAAATTTGTCTTATATGTTTTTAGGTGCTTTGTTAACTTTACATAACACGAAAAGCGGTAAAAACCAAAACTGAATGTTTTTTTAGTAAGCCGTTATTTATTCTTTCGTTAGTTATGAAAACTTGAATTAAATCGTGCAATGTTTTCTATGTTCCTTTTTGGCTCTTTGTTAGCTTGATATCAAGTTATAAAAGCACCACCTCAAAAAGTTGGAAAAACTAGTTTAAACGAATGGTTTATGGCTAAATAATTCTTGGTTAATAAGTTTCACAATTTCGGATTTGTCGTTCTATGTTTTCTATGTTCTTTTCGAAAGATGGTAGAAACTTCTAAAACTGATCATTTTATTGCTTAAATAACAATGGTCAACAAGATTCTTGTTACAGAAACCAATTAGTACTTTTCTTTACGTTTTTGAGATATTCCTGTTTTAAAATAATAAAATATGCATTTTTTAGATGTTTTAAATGCTGTATTGTAAAATGAGGTAAATTGTTTTAACTAAATTTTTAATGGTTTCTAAAACAATTAATTTTCCTCTTCCTTTTCAAACCCTGTTTAAATCTTCCGATTATCTCTTTTTCTCTGATTAATCCTCAATTAATTGAAAGCTTTTCATATATTATATACAAATCTCGGGAACCCAATGGCTTTTACTGTATCATTTTTTTTATATCATAAATGAAAGGCTTCCATTAAATGAGAATTTCTCAGAGAAGAAAAAAGATATCGAGGAAATAAAATTGATTAAAAAATAGAAATTTTTTTCTTTTAGAAACTTTTAGAAATGTTGTTAAAAAATTCACCTCGAGTTAAAATTGAACTTTAAAAACACCAAAAAAAAAACGATTTTTCTGATTTTATAACGGGAATATCACAAAAACTTTGCCCGATCCCAATGGAATTTTTCTGACTTTAGATTCCAGTTCAGCACATCAAAAGCCTACAAAATAGTATATTTTGATTTCTGTAACAAACAAAAAATAAATTTTGTTGGCCGAACAGTTACTTTTCGTTAATTAGTCGTTAATTTGTTCTGACAAATGTATTTTTTGTCATGCTTTGCTTTCTATGTTTTTTGTTCAACGAAATTGCATCATTTGACCTAGTGATGCGTAATAAAGCAATAAGCAGTTCAATATTGTTTAAAACCCTTTTTGAATTTTTACTTCATAATGAATTAAGTTAATAATAATCAGTCATATAGGAGCTTTCAATAGAGCGAGACGTCAAGTTGAGCAATATTTATCTCTGATCGTGATTTTTTTTTTTTTTTTTGTCATTATTAGCAAACGTGCAAGATCCCCTAGTGCCGAGGACAATCTTATGTCCTCGGGTAGTAAGTTTCCGAAAACGAAAACTATGAACGTAAATAAAAGAGACTCCAGAGGTAACTACTGGAGTCCTTTGCAATGTCTGCCAGATAGTGACACCGACAATGAAAATGAAGGTGAAAAAATGGACGAGTCCACATCGCCAGATAAGCCCACCAAAAGATTGCAAATTCCTCCCATAAAACTATTACAAAAACCTTGTGAGTTTGTGCATACCCTGATGGAATCAATTAAAGTTTCCGATTATTCAATCAAAAAAATGTCAATAGGTATAAAAATTATGTGCGAATCATTAAATTCTTATAACCTAGTGCTCGAAAAATTAAATGTGGATAATTGCCAGTTCTTTACTCATGCACTCAAAAGTGAAAAAGCTTTTAAAGTTGTTTTGTATGGCTTAAGTGAACTAAACACTACTGTGCTGAAAAATGAACTGATTAAACTTGGACTGCTGTGCAAAGAAGTTAAAATGATCACGAAAAAATATGATCAATATACGGATACTTTCTATATAGTATCTCTTGAAAGTGGTTCAGTGAAACTGTTTGAACTAAAGAAAAATTATCGTTCAATATTTCACACTCAAATTAACTGGTCGTATCAACGAAAACAAAAAAATCGTTTGACCCAATGCAGAAATTGCCAATTGTTTGGTCATGGCGAGAGAAACTGTCATGTGAAAACATACTGCTCTATATGCGCGGCTTCTCATAAGACCGAAGAATGCACTAATACAGAAGTTCACAAATGTGCAAACTGCAACGAGAAGCATAAATCAACAGATAGCGCATGCGCAATCAGAAAAAGGTATCTGGAAATGAGAGAGAAGCTTTCAAATAAAGCAAGTCATCGTGCTTACGCTCAGCCAAAGAATATAAACCCTGTCAACATACAGAAGTTCAACTCTTCTCATCTGTCAATGGACGATTTCCCATCTTTACCTCAACGTATGCATGGAAGGCAAGTGCAGAATAACAACGTTTATGTTCCTACAAGACCAAGTACATGGGACAAGATAACACCTGTGGTGGATACTCAGCGAAGTACGAGTTTTATCAACAAACCAACGTCAGCTACGTGTGGTGAGTTATTCTCAATGGAAGAATTAAATACACTTGTAATGGAGATGATTACTAAATTAAGTTCATGTAAAACAAAAATAGATCAATTTCAAGCTATCGCACAGTTAGCTACTAAGTTTCTCTATTCCAATGTCAAGTAATATGATAACAAATAATATGCTAGATTATAATTTAAATATTATAACATGGAATGCCAAAGGCATTCGTAATAAAAATATAGAATTTTTGAATTTTTTGAATCAAAATGCTATTGATGTAGCTTTTGTAACGGAAACATGGTTAAGTTCAGATATATCTTTTTCTACACCAAATTATACATGTCATCGCGTAGATCGAATTGATCAAATCGGTGGAGGTGTAGCAATGTTAGTAAAAAAATCAATTCAGCATTCTCTCTTGCCTGTTGTTAGGACTCGATATGTTGAGAATGTTGGTGTGGAAATAAAGTTAAGGCATCATGCAACTATAAAAATGTTTTGTGTGTATTTTCCAGGAAAAAATTCATCTGTAGAAAAGAGAATGCATTTTAAAAGAGACTTAAGAAAATTGATTATTAGAAACGAAAATTATATAATTGGAGGTGACTTTAATTGTAGACATAGAGATTGGGGATGTATTCGTGCGAACTCGTGGGGTAATGTTCTTGCTAGTATGTCTTGTTTGTTTCCGTATTCAATGTTGTTTCCGTTTAGTCCAACTTATTTTCCTTCTGGATCGAGAGGTTCACCTTCCGTCCTTGATCTTTTTATAACGAACATTCCTTCGTTTTTCAGTCAGCCTGAAACTATCAATGAATTAAGTTCCGATCATGTTCCTGTTTTTTGTAAAATGAATGAATCAGCTGAAACTAGAGAACAATACTTCTTGGATTTAAAAAATGCCAACTGGAGTCGTTTTAGGTCAGTTATTAGATCCAAGTTAAGTTCAATTCCTACAGATTTGGATAGAGTGTGTTCAAAAGAAGATGTTGATGCTCATGTTGATGTATTTTCCAACCAAATTCTAGAATCAGTACAGTCTTGTGTTCCAAAAAAAACCAAAAAACCTTTTTTTATTAAGATGCCGGATTATATTCTAGAATACATTCGTATAAGGAATTCGTTAAACAGGCAATGGCAACGTTACCGCCTACCACAATACCGTATTGAAGTTAAATTTTATAACAAAAAGATTGCGGAGGAAATTAGTAAGTTTCGAAATAAAAATTGGAATGAAAAACTTAGTAAGTTGGAAAAAAGTGCCAAACCGTTTTGGAACATAGCCAAAATTATTAAAAATAAAAACAGACAAGTACCTAATCTTGAAAATAATAATGAAGTAGTGTATCGAAATTCAGATAAGGCTAATGTTTTTGCATCAACATTTTTGAAAAATCATTCTGTGTCCCAACACCTCAGCGATGATTCCACCAAAATCCTTGTTAGTCAAACATTAAATACAGTTAACTCACAGATCATTGAAACTCCTAGGGATCAGTTTATAACTAGAGGGGATGTGAAAAATATTGTTTCAAACTTAAAAACTAAAAAGTCAGATGGACTAGACAACATTAAAAATATTTATTTAAAAAAACTACCAAGAGCAGGGATTGAGTTCATAGCGTTCTTAATTAACGCTTGTCTTAAAACGCAATACTTTCCAGCTAAATGGAAGTATGCTAAGGTAATTCCAATTCCTAAACCGGGAAAGCAAATGAAACTCCCTACTAGCTATAGACCGATAAGTCTGCTTAGTTGTATAAGTAAAATATTTGAAAAAGTTCTCAAAGCAAAAATATTACGAATCGTTGATGACTTTAATATACTTCCAAATGAACAATTTGGATTCAGAATGCATCACAGCACTTCCCATCAAGTATTAAGAGTCTGTGAAAATGTAAGAAAAAATCGTTCTCTTGGCAAATCGACTGGTCTTATTCTACTCGATATAGAAAAGGCTTTCGACTCAGTATGGCATGATGGGATTGTGCACAAGATGGTATGTTTCGGGTTTCCCATGTATCTCGTAAAAATAATTCAAAGTTTTTTATCTAACCGCTACTTTAGTGTTTTCGTCAATAACTGTCCGTCAAACTGTTATCATGTCAACCAAGGTGTCCCACAAGGATCAGTACTAGGCCCTTTTCTGTACAATATCTTTACAGCTGATATTCCCAGGTTACCCGAGTGTCAAATAGCTATATTCGCGGATGATACAGGTATCTTTTCATCGCATGAATTTAGTCTTAACATTGAGACGAATTTAAAAAATGCAATCGAATTGATGACCAAATATTATGCAAAATGGAAAATAAAGCTGAACATTGACAAACTACAAGCTATCTTTTTTAGTAGAAAAAGAAAGTCTTGTTATCTTCCAAGCAATCAGCTTAACGTTAATGGTGTGAATGTCAAATGGGACTCAAGTGTTAAATATCTTGGTATTTATTTAGATCAAAAACTAACTTTTAGGGAGCATATTGCCAAAACTTTGCAAAAAGTAAGCATTGCTATAAATATATTATATCCTTTTATAAATAGAAAGTCGTGCCTTAGTAAAGATAACAAAATAATTATCCAAAAAGTTATATTCCAGGCAATCCTCCTCTATGGGTGCCAGGTTTGGGGAAAATGTGCAAAAAGTCACCTCAAAAAACTGCAAGTATCGCAGAACAAGCTACTCAAAATGATGCTTAACCTTCCACGATACCATTCCACCTTAGATTTACACGAGAAAGCAAATGTTGAAATGATTTCTTTTAGAATAAATAAACTAAATAGCAATTTTTTGCTGAATTGCGAGACCTCCGATAATCCACTCATTAATCAATTGATTCCTTAACCATTTTTTTGAAGTAATTTGTAATAATTTTGTTTTTCTGTTCAATATTTATTATTTATCTAATTGTTTACTCATATATCTATTACTTATTTGTTTAACTGTTAATTTATTTATGTTATCATTGATATGTTTTATACTACTTATTTATTTGTTTTTCTATTAAATTATTTTGCTTTGTTTTATGGTCAATTTATTCATGTTCACACTGTACCTATTTATATATTCTTTATTTATCTATTTATTTATTTATTTATTTATTCATGTATTTATTTATTTATTTATTTATTTATTTACTTATTTATTTTTTATTTTATATACTTATTTATTCATTTGTTTATTTATTCATATAGTTGTTTACTTATTTATTTATTTTGTTATTTATCTATTTATTTATTTATTTATCTATTTATTTATCTATAAATTTTTGTATCCATCTATTTAATTTTTTTATTATCATATTAATTTATTTATTTATTTATTTATTCAAATTTTTATTTATTGATTTATTTATTCACTAACCAACTACTAATATACTAAAATAAACCTATCTATTTATTATTATTCATACTAACTTCATTTTTACTAACCTGCTTCATAACTATAGTTTTGAAGTTTAAATTTTATCCGAGTCAAAATGTACCTGCCCTTTTCAATTTGCATTGAAGGTTTTGTTTGTATTTTCCTTCAAAATTAATATCCTTACCTTATTAAATTTCAAAATAAATTAATATACTTATTCAGTTGAAAGATATCATAATGTAGTATATCAAATCTCTGTATGTAAACTGTGCGGTAGCTTACCAAATGTAATTGTTAATACGAAAATAAAGATCTATCTATCTAAGTTAATAATAACATAAGAAAAATTCCACGACAATGTTAAAATGTTCACATATTATAATCAATGGCTAGTTAAAAACAAGTTTTTAATTATTTAAAATAAATGTTTTTAAGAAATTTTCCGAAGCTCTTTAACAGATTTTATATGAATCTAGGAAAAAAAAACAAAAACATAGAAAACATTGGTCGATTAAACTTATTTTTGCACAACTAACTAGTGACTATAGTCATATTTGTAGGCAGAGTCAAGGCACTCATTCGGCAGATATTGTATTTTGTAATTAACCGCAGAGTATTTACTTTAAATATAAAAACAAATATCTCCACTTAAAAAAAAAAGGAATAAAAAGAAATCTTTTGTTCTGGAACACCTTACATACTCGTAATTACCGAACTTATCAATTAATTTTCTCCACATTTTCTACAAGATTCTTTCATTTAATAATTGGTATCCATCAGCTTTTCTTTTAATCTGATTTAACATAATAATCTGTTTAATACAAAACAGTTCAGACATTTTAAGTATCTCGACTTAACCTAAGTATCTTAAGTGTTAAGATATCAATTGAATATCATACATTGGTTGTTCAGTAATATTTACCTGACCTTCAAAGAGTTTAAGGTTCTTTTAAGGACTAAGAATCAATAATAAAGAGATGTCTTATTCGTTATTGAGCTACCTCAACGACAAATTTGCGAAACATAAACTTCTAAGAAAAACAAATTGCTTTGACATTGTTTTCTTCTTAGTTTTTAATTAGTAAAACAGATTGAATTCCTCATTGAGGTTCTTTTCTTTACTATCTTTCAAAAGAATAGGTAATCTCAAAAAAAAAGTAATTATCTGATATACAATGTACAATCCCGGCAAATTCTCTTTGAAACAAAGAGCAAAAAGGGCCAAAGTGGTAGGTATGAACGTACATGTGGCCAAGGCCGCTACCCAGGGGGGATCACAGGGAATTGGTTCCATAATTCTTTTCAGCTTCAGTATGACATTAATTTGTGCTCAAATTTCGGTGAGAGTTATTAAATATGAAATTTTTTTCATGTAGAAAATTTGAGACTACAAATATTGAAGATGAAAAACTGAAAATTCCTTAAATTTTGTCAAAACAGCAGCACAGACATTAGATCAACAGAACCTGAAACCTATATTTTCGGATAGTTATAATGATTCCTCTTTAATATGATTTCTTAAATCAACTTAAAATGCGATCCGAGAACCATACTTCCTGCTCTATGGTTTCTGATTTAATCAGTTCTAGGGAAAAAAGAACGAAGAAAACTTGAAAAAAAACTTTTTTTTTGGAATTCATGCAACCCATCTAAGGTGCAACACCCTACCCTTACACACCTACATGCAATGATGTGTTCAAACAAAAAAATGCGTATGATTGAATTTCGTAAAAATAGGCTCTTCGTAACAGGTTTAATTAAAACATCGATTACATCATATTTTTTAACGAAAAATTATATCCCCCTCCCAATCCAAAAACAATTGTCAGGCTACGGTTTTGCATTTGGCTATGATGCCAAAGCTATGTAAGCTCCTTTGGAACAGAAATATATATGCAATAAAGAATTTGTTTCTAATTTCAAACAATACAAAATAATGCTATGCTTGTAATAAGATTGTTCAATAAGTAAATAATTGTGTCTTGAGAAGATTGAACAGTAGTATCTGAAGCTCCCTTTATTTTTAAAATTGATTTACTCGTATTACAATACCTTAAGGTCTGAGAGAAAAAGTGCGTGTTTGCAAAAAATATTAAGCTTCCAATTTTGAACAATTTTTGCGAAGATCCTGCTATCTCTAGTAGCTATGTCCCTTAAGAGATAGAAAGTAGCCAAAAAGGTGCCAAAAATCAGTCTTTACATTTTTCTACTCGCGTGATTTTTGGAATCTTTGCTGTTTTGAGAAGAAAATAAATTTTGTAAAAAAGTGAAAAAATTAAGAAATTAGAATGCTATTACTACTGTTCTTTCTGGTCCTATTAGATGGTTGCCAAAAATCCATCCTTATGGTTTATTTTCGAATAAAGTTTTTTTTTCAAAACAGTTTTGACAAAAATTGTTTCAAATCAACATTTTGAGGAATTTTTTTAAATTTTTATTTGTTTTATTTGAAAACAAACCTGAACCTATTTATTAAGAGAACTAAATTTTAATAGAAATCATAGGAATGGCCTTCTGGCTTTCCAAAACGATGTAAAATAATACTGTAAGTGTTGCTGTTGTATTTTAATTACAATTTTTTTTTATTTAATGTAATTTTTTTATTAAATTCTCCCTCCTGTAAAGGGGGGGAGATATTACTCACCCTCCTGTGGCATTTTTCCTTGTCGGCTTCCAATCTATATACTCAGAATTTTTTTGGTAGATTTTTCGTGAATCACCTAGTATACATAAAAAAGAGGGGAAATTTAACTAACCCCTTAAAATCTGAAAAAAAATTATGGAATTTTGTATACTTCATTTAGAGTCGATTTGGTTTCATCAAAGATGGCCTTTTGTAATGGCCACCCTAATGTATATGGATGATTCCATTTCAAACCACCATTTGCGAAAAATCACAAAATATGACTTACTATGGAAAAAATACCGTTAGACGGTTTTAAAAGATTGCATGTTTTGTTTCAAAAGTAAAATTATAAATAATTTAATTTATCGCCGCTAACTTCGCTGTAACTTTGCCCACTATCATCAAGATGCCACAACTCCAGAAGCCAGACCCTGTATTCTCCGAACTGCCGTCGTCAATGGCCAGTTCGAAGAGATCTCTCTGAAAGACTATAAGCGCAAATACGTGGTCTTGTTCTTCTATCCATTAGATTTCACCTTTGTCTGCCCAACCGAGATCATTGCCATCTCTGACCGTGCAAAGGAATTCCGTAGCATTGGTGCTGAAGTTATTGGCTGCTCAACAGACTCTCATTTCACCCACTTGGCATGGATCAACACATCGCGCAAACAGGGAGGACTTGGTCAGTTGGACATTTCATTGCTCGCCGATTAGTCAATGAAGGTTGCACGTGATTACGGTGTATTGGATGAAGAAAGTGGCGTGCCCTTCCGTGGATTGTTCATCATTGATGACAAGCAAAACTTGCGCCAAATTACGGTAAATGACTTGCCCGTTGGCCGCAGTGTGAATGAAACTCTTCGCCTGGTGCAGGCCTTCCAATTCACCGACAAGCATGGTGAAGTCTGCCTAGCTAACTGGAAGCCGGGCAGCAAGTCGATGGTCGCTGATCCAAAGAAATCTCAGGAGTACTTCTCTGCCGTGAACTAATTAATAAGTAACGGGTGATTTTTTAGCTGGTTTGGTTTTGGCAACACTGGTTTTGACAGCTGACGTGTGTTGAGTACCTTGTGTCACTGTCAAACAGCTTCAGTTTGGTTTGCAATTTAACCATGGATCGTCTTACAAATGAACAACGCTTGCAAATTATTGAATTTTACTATCAAAATTCGTGCTCGGTTCGAAATGTTCATCGCGCGCTGCTTCCATTTTATGGTCGGCATTCTCGACCTTCTGAGCAGTCTATTCGGAAGATTGTGACCAAATTTCGCACCAAATTTACTTTGTTGGACATTAAACCACCAACACGTTTACGTACTGTGCGTAGTGAAGAAAATATTGCGGCCGTATCAGCTAGTGTGACAGAAGACCGCGAAATGTCGATTCGGCGCCGTTCCCAGCAGTTAGGCCTTTGTTACAGCACTACGTGGAAAATTTTGCGGAAGGATTTGGGCGTAAAGCCTTTTAAGATACAGCTGGTGCAAGAACTAAAGCCAGCCGACCTACCACAACGCCGAATTTTTGGTGAATGGGCTCTTGGAAAGCTGGCCGAGGATCCGCTTTTTTATCGAAAAATTGTGTTCAGCGATGAGGCTCATTTTTGGTTGAATGGGTACGTAAATAAGCATAATTGCCGCATTTGGAGTGAAGATCAGCCAGAAGCATTGCAACAGCTACCAATGCATCCCGAAAAAGCCACTGTTTGGTGCGGTTTATGGGCCGGCGGCATTATTGGGCCATATTTCTTCAAAGATGATGCGAATCGCAGCGTTACTGTTAATGGTGAACGCTACCGAGCGATGATAACAAACTTTTTTTTGCCCGAAATGGAAGTTCTTGACTTGCATGATATGTGGTTTCAACAAGACGGTGCCACATGCCACACAGCACGCGAAACAATGGCGCAATTGCGAGGCGAGTTTGGTGAACAGTTAATTTCACGTTTCGGGCCGGTCAATTGGCCGCCTAGATCGTGCGATTTGACACCATTAGATTATTTTTTGTGGGTCAAGGCTAATGTCTATAGGGACAAGCCCGCTTCGATTGACGCACTGGAAGCCAACATCCATGCATTCATTCGTGAGATACCGGCCGATATGTGTGAAAGAGTATGCCAAAATTGGACTCAGCGGATGGGCTACCTGAGACGCAGCCGCGGTCAACATTTGCATGAAATTATCTTTAAACATTAAATTGTAAGGTTCAAACTATCGATTCAAATAAATATTTCATTCATTTTTTCGAATTTTTTGTGTTTTTTTTTTTTTAAAGTTCTAAACCTCTTAAAAAATCACCCGTTAGAAGGCAGATTTTCTTTGTTTTTTTTTCCTTATCACATTTTGTTTTCTTTATTTTGTATTAATATGCACATGAAAGAAAACAAGCCACCAACATGCATATTTTTGTATGTTAAATGTTTTCTTTTTTATAAATATCCAGTGGATTTAAAACATAAAAAAAGAACCACTTAGCAGAAAAGGGGTCCAAAAGTAATTTTTTGTTTGCAAAACCATTTTTTTAATTATTCACTGGTTCTCAATTTAAGAACCGGTTGCCATTTCTCTCATCATAACTATTACCACGATTTTGTGTCATTTAATAATTCAATAGGAAACAAAAACTGAGATTTCGGACAATTGCTTCATAAAGTGGTTAATGTCACGCCCTTAAAAAAAATTGGCTTCGATTTGGTTTTAGTAGATCTTTCCAGTAAGGTATGGCACGATTTATTTCACTAACTTTGAAAAAAAGTTGTTTTTCTTTTTTGAAAAAAAGGGAAGGGGTTAGCCCATGATTTTTTCCAAAATCCATGGAAAATTTGTGTGACAAATTTTTAACGTTTTTAGACATTTTGGAAAGGGGTTTGTAGAGTGGTCAAAATCAAGCATTTCTTACTATAGGAGGAGAGAGTCTTTCTCACCCCGTTTTCGAGGTAGGGGCAGTTAAAAAAAAAAACAGCTTCACATGATAAAAAAGTATAAAAAAACAATGGCAACACTTACAAAGAAATTGGTCGAAATAGTTTTATTTTCATTTTTTGTATCAAAATTTTGAGTTTGCTTGCGAATTTTTCTAAAACTATTGACGCAAATAATTTAATTTAAATTAAAGATTAAAGAAAAGATTGTTGACTTTCAAAAAAGATAAAGCACATTATTGTTTGTGTTGCCGTTGTTTTCTAATACTTTTTTCATATAAAGTCAATTTTTTTAACTGCCCTTACCTTCTAAACGGGACGAGATAGACCCCTTCCTCCTACAGTAAAAAATACTTGTTTTTGACCCTTCAAAAAAAAACAGTTATCAATTTTTGGTGCTAAAGTTACGTACTCGTGCCAAAATCATTATATGTTTATGAAAAAGAAAATATCAAACTGATAATTTGGGCAAAAAAGGAGAATATTATATAATCTACCTACTATCTGACAAAATTTGAAGAATTTGATATAAATGCTGAGCCCGTAATAACAATTTTTAGTCTATGTCATTCCCGTTACAGAGTAACAGGTTGGCATTTACATACTAAAGAGATAAAACTGAGAAGCCATTTACAAGAATTGTTTATTTGCAATAATTTAATACCAAACGAAGGAACCGAAATCTGGCTCTGAACCTTTGGCACCTCATATATGGGAAATTTGATATTTTAGAATGTCATCTAATTGGTCAGTAATTGGTCAAGAAAGGTCAACTAGTCCTAGAAATTGGTCAGCCCTTGATAACTAGTTATAAAGACTTAAAGTTTCTCAAGGTCACTCAAGGTCACGCGTGATTTTTGGCACCTCATTTATGGGAAATTTACAAAAAAAAGATGCCATCTGAAAGATTTGTGGATAGTGATAAAAGGTCAACTATTTTCAGTAATTGGTCAGCTATAGTTTTTTTTCTATGAATTTTCAAAAATCGTTTCAAGGTCACAAAAAAAACTTTTGGCACCTCATTTGGGTCATTTCAAATAAACAAGTATGCCATTTGAAAGGCCATTTCACGGTCATAAAAGGTCAGCTATTTTCAGAAATTGGTCAGGCATAGTTTTTTTTTAATGAATTTTTAATTTATTTAAAAAAAAATTTCAAGGTCATAGCGATTTTTGGCACCTCATTTATGGGAAATTTGCAAAAAATATATACCATCTGAAAGATCTCTAGATCTATATAAAAGGTCAGCTATTTTCAATAATTGGTCAGCGATAGATTTTTTTTAATAATTTTTTTTTAAATTTCAAGGTCATAGCGATTTTTGGCACCTCATTTATGGGAAATTTGGGAAAATTGCATACATTCTGAAGGATCTCTTGATCTATATAAAAGGTCAGCTTGTTTTAGTAATTGGTCAGCCATAGATTTTTTTTAATGAATTTTTGAATTTTTGTTCAAGGTCATAGCGATTTTTGGCACCTCATTTATGGGAAATTTGGGAAAATTGCATGCCATCTGAAAGATCTCTAGATCTATATAAAAGGTCAGCTATTTTCAATAATTGGTCAGCGATAGATTTTTTTTAATAATTTTTTTTTAAATTTCAAGGTCATAGCGATTTTTGGCACCTCATTTATGGGAAATTTGGGAAAATTGCATACATTCTGAAGGATCTTTTGATCTATATAAAAGGTCAGCTTGTTTTAGTAATTGGTCAGCCATAGATTTTTTTTAATGAATTTTTGAATTTTTGTTCAAGGTCATAGCGATTTTTGGCACCTCATTTATGGGAAATTTGGGAAAATTGCATGCCATCTGAAACATCTCTAGATCTATATAAAAGGTCAGCTAGTTTCAGTAATTGGTCAGCGATAGATTATTTTTTACGATTTAAACAAAAAAAAAAAATTCAAGGTCACGAACGATTTTTGGCACCTCATTTGGGTAATTTTCCAAAAAAAAATATACTATGTGATAGGTTACTCGGTCATCATAAAAGGTCAGTTAGATTCAGTAATTGGTCAGTCATATTTTTTTTTTTAATTATTTCTTTAAGTATTTGTATGTAGGTCACAGTATAGATAGTTGGCACCTCATTCGGGTAATTTAAAATTTTTTTAAATAGATATAGATCCAATAGATTCTGAGAAAATCATGGTGGATTAAATTTTGTCAAAAAATTTATTAAAATTTCCATAATCGATGGGTACGATTTGAGTTTGGCTGCATCTCTTCTTTAAGAAACCAAGTTTTTGAGGTGCCGGGGTAAGGGAATTACCGCCATCTTGAAAAAGAAAGTGTTTGGTTTAATCCACCATGATTTTCTCAGAATCTATTGGATCTATATCTATTTAAAAAATTTTTAAATTACCCGAATCTATCTATGCTGTGACCTACATACAAATACTTTAAGAATTAATTAAAAAAAAAATATGACTGACCAATTACTGAATCTAACTGACCTTTTATGATGACCGAGTAACCTATCACATAGTATATTTTTTTTTGGAAAATTACCCAAATGAGGTGCCAAAAATCGTTCGTGACCTTGAATTTTTTTTTTTGTTTAAATCGTAAAAAATAATCTATCGCTGACCAATTACTGAAACTAGCTGACCTTTTATATAGATCTAGAGATGTTTCAGATGGCATGCAATTTTCCCAAATTTCCCATAAATGAGGTGCCAAAAATCGCTATGACCTTGAACAAAAATTCATTAAAAAAAATCTATGGCTGACCAATTACTAAAACAAGCTGACCTTTTATATAGATCAAGAGATCCTTCAGAATGTATGCAATTTTCCCAAATTTCCCATAAATGAGGTGCCAAAAATCGCTATGACCTTGAAATTTAAAAAAAAATTATTAAAAAAAATCTATCGCTGACCAATTATTGAAAATAGCTGACCTTTTATATAGATCTAGAGATCTTTCAGATGGTATATATTTTTTGCAAATTTCCCATTAATGAGGTGCCAAAAATCGCTATGACCTTGAAATTTTTTTTTAAATAAATTAAAAATTCATTAAAAAAAAACTATGCCTGACCAATTTCTGAAAATAGCTGACCTTTTATGACCGTGAAATGGCCTTTCAAATGGCATACTTGTTTATTTGAAATGACCCAAATGAGGTGCCAAAAGTTTTTTTTGTGACCTTGAAACGATTTTTGAAAATTCATAGAAAAAAAACTATAGCTGACCAATTACTGAAAATAGTTGACCTTTTATCACTATCTATCAATCATTCAGATGGCATCTTTTTTTTGTAAATTTCCCATAAATGAGGTGCCAAAAATCACGCGTGACCTTGAGTGACCTTGAGAAACTTTAAGTCTTTATAACTAGTTATCAAAGGCTGACCAATTTCTAGGACTAGTTGACCTTTCTTGACCAATTACTGACCAATTAGATGACATTCTAAAATATCAAATTTCCCATATATGAGGTGCCAAAGGTTCAGAGCCCCGAAATCTGCGGTAAGTTTCGGTCACAAAATTATGGCCTTGTATAACACAGTCTCGTTTGGTCTCGTCTAATAGAGTTTTGGCTCGGTATCGTTTCGGTATCATTTCGGATGCCTTGCAGTTGGTATTGTCTTGGTATCGCTTTGGTTTTCGATTCCAATACCGAAAGATACCGAGTCTTTTCAGGTATCGTGGCCAGATTTTTTAGCTATCATTAATTTTTTGAGTACCAAAGTGTCAAATTTTGATATAGGGTGGGGTTCGGGGGCTAACAAAAATCATTTTATCGACTGTTAAATATTATTGACGCTGCAGTTTGACTAAGTAATAGTTGAAGCATTAGAATTTGTATTCCTTTCCCTTATTTATGAACAAATCCTTACGAATATTATTTGCAGACAAAATCTTTGTATTAATGCCATTTTAAATCCACCATCTTAAGGACATTTTTTCTTAAATTCATTTTTGTTTTTCCATTTTTTAAAAATTATCTTAAAGCTAAGCAAAAATTAATAAAAACAAGCCTACTAATCAATATTTTAAACTAACTTACTTGCCCCAATCAGGCATTTAAATTTAAAGTATAATAACTTTATGCTAAAACCTTTTGGCCTAAGAACTTTTTTTTTTTGGTGCCACCCTGATAGTCCCAACTTAAAACTAACTACCTAAATCTGTGTAAATCGGCCATGATCAAAAAAGAAAATAGCAATGCCAACTTTTAAATGTCTGAATGAACTTCATATTCATTTTTCAACCACCAGAACTGGTTCTCCTGCTTTGCCATATCTCTTCGGTCCCGTTCGGACACAGTCTTCCTGAACGAAGGGTGCTCAGCTCCGTCTTGTGCAAGGACGTCTCGACAGCATAAGAGCCGTTGATCCACAGTTTTACGGCCGACGTGGTAGATTATCGGAACCACTGCTCTATCCTGGATCAGCCTTCGACTGTCTTAGACGCTTAAACGCACACTCTCGTAAGATTTGTACTTAGAGTAATAAGCCCCAAAAATTAAGCTGTTGGTCGGGGACATCGCTCTCGCAATTTGACCCCGAATAGCAAGAAATAATATCTATTCTGTTTAAGATGACGCCGTTGTATTGAACCAGGTTGAAGCAAAATTTTTATACTCCTTTCCAATACACCTCTTAAAAGTGGGCGTGGTAGAAAACTTTGAATGGCCAAATTTCTAAGGAAAGACGTTTCTGAAATCTTATATTTAAGGTGTTTTTTCATATTTTTTTAAGAAACGATAAAAAAAATGTATCAAAAAGCCCTCAAAAGTAGCCGGGTTAAACATTTTTCATTATTTATTGTTCTTAACCTGTTATTAGGTTAATTGGTTTTGTTGTTTTCTTAGAAACTAGTCAAAAAACTACATTTTTGTCGAAAATGACGCCGAAATGGGCGTGAAAAAAATTGTATGAATGAATATTATTAAATAATTAAAGGGTGATTTTTTAAGAGCTTGAGAACTTTTAAAAAAAAAAAAAACGCATAAAATTTGCAAAATCTCATCGATTCTTTATTTGAAACGTTAGATTGGTCCATGACATTTACTCTTTGAAGATAATTTCATTTAAATGTTGGCCGCGGCTGCGTCTTAGGTGGTCCATTCGGAAAGTCCAATTTTGGGTAACTTTTTCGAGCATTTCGGCCGGAATAGCCCGAATTTCTTCGGAAATGTTGTCTTCCAAAGCTGGAATAGTTGCTGGCTTATTTGTGTAGACTTTAGACTTGACGTAGCCCCACAAAAAATAGTCTAAAGGCGTCAAATCGCATGATCTTGGTGGCCAACTTACCGGTCCATTCCTTGAGATGAATTGTTCTCCGAAGTTTTCCCTCAAAATGGCCATAGAATCGCGAGCTGTGTGGCATGTAGCGCCATCTTGTTGAAACCACATGTCAACCAAGTTCAGTTCTTCCATTTTTGGCAACAAAAAGTTTGTTAGCATTGAACGATAGCGATCGCCATTCACCGTAACGTTGCGTCCAACAGCATCTTTGAAAAAATACGGTCCAATGATTCCACCAGCGTACAAACCACACCAAACAGTGCATTTTTCGGGATGCATGGGCAGTTCTTGAACGGCTTCTGGTTGCTCTTCACTCCAAATGCGGCAATTTTGCTTATTTACGTAGCCATTCAACCAGAAATGAGCCTCATCGCTGAACAAAATTTGTCGATAAAAAAGCGGATTTTCTGCCAACTTTTCTAGGGCCCATTCACTGAAAATTCGACGTTGTGGCAGATCGTTCGGCTTCAGTTCTTGCACGAGCTGTATTTTATACGGTTTTACACCAAGATCTTTGCGTAAAATCTTCCATGTGGTCGAATAACACAAACCCAATTGCTGCGAACGGCGACGAATCGACATTTCACGGTCTTCAGCAACACTCTCAGAAACAGACGCAATATTCTCTTCTGTACGCACTGTACGCATTCGTGTGGTTGGTTTAATGTCCAATAAAGTAAACTGAGTGCGAAACTTGGTCACAATCGCATTAATTGTTTGCTCACTTGGTCGATTATGTAGACCATAAATCGGACGTAAAGCGCGAAACACATTTCGAACCGAACACTGATTTTGGTAATAAAATTCAATGATTTGCAAGCGTTGCTCGTTAGTAAGTCTATTCATGATGAAATGTCAAAGCATACTGAGCATCTTTCTCTTTGACACCATGTCTGAAATCCCGCGTGATCTGTCAAATACTAATGCATGAAAATCCTAACCTCAAAAAAATCACCCTTTACATTATCTACAACTTTTCTAAAGAAAATTTATAACAACTTGCAGCGATTAGATGATCTATTTTATTTTTATTTTGTCAGTAGGTGGATATTTTCTTTGATAATGACTTTTGACATTCTTTATCATGTCTGTAGTACTTTGTCGACAATTGATCAAGTGCATAGAATTACTGACGTAATTGACAGAGCTCTTGAAGAAAAGAAAATCTGTTCGACTGTCTTTTTGGACGTGTCGCAGGCGTTTGACAAGATGTGGCACGAAGGCCTCAAATTCAAATTAAGACAAGTTCTGCCTGAAGGACTTTACAACATTCTAAACGGATATTTAAATGAAAGACTTTTTCGTGTAAGACACGGAAATGACTATTCTGATTTCAAAGAAATAGTGGCTGGGGTACCACAAGGAAGTGTATTAGGTCCTCTTCTGTACCTTTTATTTACACGCGATATACCTCAAACAGATGACACAATTGTAGCCACGTTTGCTGATGATACTGCAATACTAGCAGAAGGCAAAACGATTAGCGAAGCTACAATTAAATTACAAAATGCTCTTAATAATGTTAATGAGTGGACGAAAACATGACGAATAGCGCTCAATGAACAAAAGTCAGTCCACGTGGACTTTACGTATAAAAAAATAAATAGATTACCCGTCTTCCTTAATACCGCTCGTGTTCCATTTGCAAATAAGGCAAAGTATCTGGGAATGACTCTAGACGCGAAATTAAAATGGAAGCCGCACGTGAAAAAGAAATGCGAAGAACTAAAAAGTAAATTAAGAGATATGAACTGGTTACTCGGTAAATATTCAAAGCTTAGTATTGAAAATAAATTGATTTTATATCGACAGGTTCTTAAACCTGTTTGGACTTATGGTATACAACTTTGGGGTTGTACCTGCGATACAAACTTAAATAACTTACAAACGTTTGAAAATAAATTGCTTAGGTCATTTGTAAATACTCCGTGGTTTATAGGAAACGAAGATCTTCATAGGGATCTCGGGATTCTTACGGTGCGGGAGGAAATAAAACCATAGAAATCGACTATTAGAACACGCTAATTCAACGATTATTGACATTCTTGACGAGTCGAATTTCGTACGCCGTCTGCGAAGAACAAAACCTTCCAACTTGGTGCGGTGAACGGAAAACCGCTTTAAAATCGCGGATTAAGCAGGAACTTTCACCGGAAAGTAACCGGCAACACGTTACTTAACTTCGTTAAAAATAAATTGCTAGATAAGTTTCAACTTACTTGCATTCGGGAAGAGGAAGTGGTTTTAGTGTAGTAAGAATCTCACACTTCTATGAGCACGCGTTTTTCGGTCCTCATAGAGCCTGAATAGCAGGTTTTGCACCTACCCACGGGAAAATAACCACAAAAAAAAAAAAAAAAAAATGATGGCAAGTGCTGAAGGTTTGGGTTCGACTCCCAGCCGCTGCTACCTAAAAACAGAAATATTTTTCCCAAGGTTCTGCCCCTTGCGGCGAAGAACTGACAAATCCTCCTAGAGTATCCTTGTCAGAAATAAGTGCTTCTCATCCAGCCGTTCGGAATCGACAAAAAATTGTAGGTACCTACCCTCCATTCCTGCAAACAACACTCACACAGTAATGGTTGAGAGTTGTAAGTCACTAGGCCCTGGTTCTCCACGAGCTTTTGCGCCACCAAATTTATATATCATGTCTGAAAATTTAATCTAAATCGGTTGACTGGTTCAGATTTTTTAGATTTAAGACCACCTCTCCATACAACTTGAACCACTACTGTGGGGCGTGGCTAGTTTGAATAAAGGGTTATAAGAGAATTCCGTACCTCTTTTACTTACATAGAATAGGTAGGTAAATAGAAATTTGGATAGTCTATTTTTCTTTCAAATCTCCGTTACAAATATAAGTATAGATACCTACTACACCAAGTTTCTAATGTACAGTAAAAACTATTAATTTCTCTTTTTTTACTATAAAAAAATATAAGAAATTGACTGCTCCGAAATCAAATTTCGAAGGGATGCATTATAACCATCAGATGACATTCTCTATACTTTGAGAATCTTAACATCCATACTCGAATAGTAATACTTCATTTTGTATTTGTTTCAGTGAATCGTTCCCAAGTTGGTTAACTCTTTATACAAAAGTATATTTTGTTTAATCAACAACTGTTTAGCTTAAAATTAAATATTAACATCTCTTTATATAAGCTTTTTGGATATAAAACGTATAAAAATGTAACTATAGTTCTAAACTTTATGCTTTTAGGTAAAAGGTATTACCTTTTATTGGTTTCTCTTTAACATTTCTTTTTTTATTTCAATAAAGTCTCTTGGTGCTTTTTTATGAGGTCGGTTTCACACATATACATACATAATCTTATTTTAAGCTTCAAACAAAAAGGTCACATTTCTTTCCTGTCAGCACCTTATAACCCAGTTCATTAAAGGTGTGTATACCTGTATATTTCTATGTTCATAAAATTGAATTATCCAAAAGAACCAAGTTTTATGTTTTTTTTTTTTTAGAGTTAAAGAAAATTCCTTGGATTTTCAGAAGAATTTATCACGAACTCCAACACTAAACGCTTAAATAAAAAATATAAAAAAAAAATATTCCCAAGAAACTCCAACGAACTTCTTTTTATATTTAAACATCCGTCCGGTGCAGCAATAAACTTTTGCTGGATTTTATAAATATAAAGGAAGTTTCTATAAAATGTGAATGAAACATAATATAAATTCAGCTTGTGCGTGTGAGTGTTTTGTGAGTGTGTATAAGCTTACAAATGCATAGTTAAATTCGTAAATAATTTATTTTCTTTCACTTGGACAAAGTGTTACTTAATTAGATAACTTGAGCCAAACGAAACAAGGATAATGAAAGGAAACAAAATGTTTATAGAAGTAACAACAATAACAACAACAACAAAAAAATATAAAAACATCAACAATTAAATTGCCATAAACAACATAAAATAACAATTTTACGAGCATTTATTTTTCAATTAATTTTGCTGCTAGAAGAAAAAAAAAGTAGATGGTTTCATCTGAGTGCTATAAGCTACTCCATTTTGTTCAAATGTCTTGCCACCAATTTCAGAGTTGGATTTGAAATCAAATCGGCCTTAGATAGTGAAAAATAATGCACTTCAAGTTGAAGATTGACTATAAAAAAAAAATCAAAATAAAAAAATAGGTTTGAGTCAAATTGAAATCATAAAGAGCAGGGATGGGAAATATTTCAGGTAAGGCAATTTGTATTAAAAGTCCAGAGGAAAAAAAATAAAATTAGGTAGCAGCGTGTTATTTCCAGAGCCGGGGCGACAAAATGAACTCTCTTCTTCCATTCAAGGCACCTACCGATTTAGGAGAGTATTCAATGATTTTGAAGATAATGTACCTTAATCTGTTTGCAATTAAATTTTAGTAGGCCCTTAATTTGTTGGTGTCACTTGTTCAGTCCATCCCTGGTTTCTTCCATTCCCAGTAATATAAGACTTGTCTAGTATCAGTGATGCTTTGCTTACAATGTTTTCCTACACAACACAGGCAGAGATTATTCTCCTGTTCTATAGGTATGTGTTGCTTGGTCCTCTTAAACGCCCGCCCGCCGCCGCGCCGTTTGTCTTCGAACAAATGGCATCCAGAAGAGCAGTCAAAAAACATTTTTAATTATTTGTTTTTCTTGCATTATAATTTTTACCGAACAGTAAATTTTTAGATTTAAGATATACGAATAACTAAATGAAAGTAATTTCTGCTTGAAATTCCTTTTCTTTATGCTCCACAAGCCGTTGCGTTTGTGTTATCTCTTCGTTTCCGCATTGGGGATCTTCAGCTCTGTATGCAATGCAAATGGATCTAAAGCTTTGGAGATTTCCATTGTTGGTTTTACAAGAAAACTTTCTCGTCCAAGCAGATTATGCGTGGAGTTTTTCCAAAGGACCATCATCAGAATTCTTAATGGTAAGAAAAATTTAAATGGTGGTGGGGAATGATAACAAAAACATATGGTCAAATTAAACGCCAAAATGCAGTGCAACTAAAAGCTGAGAAGTATTTATGGTAATTGTGTTTATAGGTGGATAGGTATATAATTTTCGTTTTATTATCATTTTATGACAAAGTCATTTACTTATGTTTTTGTTTTTGTATTTGAGGTATTGAGAGCAAAATCTTTTTTCAAGAATTACAGTAACCAAATTGACCATCTTGCGAATGGCGACCATTAAAATTTATTCTTGGCAGAAAAAGAGGACTACAATTTTTCATTTTTTTGAGAACTTGCTCAATGCTAAGGGCATTAAACCATAGGCCGTTTTCGAAAATGTAATCTGTGTAAAAAAATGCATTTGCAGAATGTTCTCAAATGAAAACTGCAAAAGTCTTTTGTTCGAAAAACGCAAATACAATGTTATCTTTTTTTTTCCACCGACACAGCAACGACAAAAGAAACGAAACCTGGCTGCGCGACCACGAGGAAATATGATAAGAAATTTTAGTCCGAATTTCAAGGTAGGTTTTGCTAGCAAAAAAAAAGATCACGTTCAGCACGTTAAATGCTGTCACCTCCGACTGCTCAGTAAGGGTGGGTTCAGTACAGATATTATTTTATAAATTTGATTACCTGTATAAATTAATCTGTTGATTAATCTATTCGCTCTTTTCCCAATCTGAAAAGAAGAAAATGGGCGCCAGTGATTTTTTCTTGAAAAAGGAAATCACAAACCTTTGAAGCAGAACCGACGACGAAAAGATTTTTGAAATAAGAAAATAGCGAAATTTAGTTTCAAATGGATATTATTTATTAATTTTGCTTGGGAAACCTTGCAAACGGAGGGCTAAAACCCAAGATCTTTTGATCGAATATTACAACCGTGATATCGAATCAAGATGAAACGTTATCCCTTTGTCCCGAAAGGACCAAAGTGGATTTTAGTAACGGGTCACGAGTCGTGCAATCTCAGGAAAAAGGCAACGGAACAAAAACTTACCGAATTATAACTTAGCACAATTTTAGCATCAAAATTGACGAGGTAAATTTGAATAAAATACAAAAATATCAAACAATTAAAAATTTGTACTTAACTTTCCAATTTCCTCTCCGCTGTAGATTTTCTTCCCTCTATGTCTTCTCTAGTTTCCTCTCTAAAATACTCCTTCAATTTTCTCCAAAAACTCCAACTACTTTTTTTTCACTTTACTTTTCTACTTCAGCACTCAAAATTAATTCCTTCGATTTTAAGCACTTTCCTCCAATTATCTCTTAAACAATCTCTACTTTTTGCTCTTCAGCCACGAAGTGTCCTTTCAGATTTTTCAATGTCTGTTCGAACCCTCTTTGACTTGTTTCCCCCTGTGCTTTCAGCCAATCGGAGCCCGCAGACTTCTATCACGTCATTTGCAAGCAACTGCCAGCTATGTTGCTGAACAGTGCCACCGTTGACGAAATCCAGCGGACCTGCTTACTCGCACATAAACCCTGGCTTATGCAAGTCATCGTTGAATTCGCCGATCGCTGGTGTCACTTCCAGGAGCGCGCGAACCCGATGGACACATTCAGCCATCTCCCCCTATTTTCCAATTTTGTTAAGAGAAAACCAGATGAACGCACCAAAAATCGAACGACTCAATTTCGAAATTCTATAATCATTTTTCCCTCCCGATTTCTTTAAACAACCCAAAAGTAAAAGGAGAACTTCAGCGACAAAAAAAAGAGAAGACCAATTATTCTTATTCGTAGCTTAAAAAAAAAAGAGAAGACCAATTATTCTTATTCGTAGCTTAAAATGCGGAAAAGTAAATTGAAAATCATATTCTACTCGCGTTGAAAAAAAAACCTGCTTCGGTGAGTTTTTGTTAGATTTAGGGGAGTTAGGGAGTAGTCGTTAACGTTTCATCTTTTACAATAATAAAGTTAAAATTATGTCGGGCACTAAGCCATTCTCAAAAAGAGTAACATCTAGCAAACGGTGACTAAATGTCAACCGCGCTTCTTAGGGTAGTTTGGATATATTTCAACACAGACCGCCCGTCTGGTGTTTTGTAGAATAATGGCCTGCTCTTCCACTTACAGAGTTAGTGGTATCGATTATCTTGTTTCTTCAAGCTGCTGGGATAGGGTACTAATGACTGATGGCCCATTGTTTTTCTACTCTCTCCCAGTATATTGAAGAGAACACCTGTAGAAAACGAAGGGAAAGAACGACAGGAGCAAGGATATTGGAATATGCCAAGAACAGTTTTTGTCGCGGTAAATTTTACCGTGACAACAATTTTTACGAAGTTCGATAGTACAGTTTTTTCAAGTCACATGTTCCAAAATATCATTTGTAGGGCAATTCTGCAGTAAAAAATTGAGTCAACGACAAAAATATTGAGGAACTAGAGAATGTGTTCGTAAACGTTAAATGCATTTGTAAGAAAATTGACTAACGTCGATTAAAAAGATCATGCGTAAACAGAACGATTGCATATTTTTGACGATTCCAGATTCCTTATTGTTTAGTGTTTTAAAAAGTGGCCATATTTCGGCCACAAGTATATTAGCAAACAATATCTTTGGCTTGTGTTTTCACATACAAAATATGATTTAATTTGTTGCTTGTAGTCAAAAACCTTAATTTTTCTAAACCCTTGGTTAACTTAAAGGAAATTGCTGGACAGAATGGTAATTTGGAGACAAATTTTTAAAATACTATATTATTTAAAACTTTTTGATGACAACCGATGCAATGTATCACAATTCTCCCTGCTAACTAAGTGGTATGAAAGCTTACTCTAAATTTTCTGTAAACCTGTAAACAACCTCGTCAAGGTTGTGGAGACTCTGGAAGCAATTTCACATTGGCATGGCCTGAGCACAGCTGGCAAGGCCTTTTTGGTTTCAACTTTATAAAACTCACCGTTTATGTGTGTCAGTGTCATGATTAAGTGATGTTTATCTCTAACCCAGCCTGTAATAAAATTACTACAAACATCGATTTTGATAGATTATTATATCGAAATTTTTGTTTGTACGAATCCAAAACTTGCCCTATAGACTATTGTTTATTGTTTTTTTTTATTATAAAAATCAATAAATGTGTCATTGAAGATGGGAAAACCGTGGAGTGCTATTAAATTAGAGGGGACAAACCGTTGCTCAAACTAAGCTGATTTTAAGACTTTAAGGCAAAATGTATAGCATTTATGGCTATTTTGAGAAACTTGCTAGATGATACGCTCAAACTGGGTGTATAATTCATTCTTGACCATCAAAGTCAAAAATAATAGAGAAATATCAAGTTTTTTGCAGTTTAAGGGTTGCCATCTATTTTTTTTTTTTTTTTTTTTAAATATAAAATAATTGCCAAAATTAACAAACTGGGTTGGGGTCGAAATTCTATAAGGTCATTATTCTGCTTTCAAAATTCAGAATGTCAAAATTCTATTTTTCAAAATTCTGGTTACACAAAATTCTGCATGACAAAATCCTGTTTTCGGAAATTCTGTTGATTCCAAACTCTGTATTTCAAAATTCTGTGTTTAAAAGCGCACACTATTTTAAATTATCAAAAACGATTTCTCTTTTACAACATGTTTACAGAATTTTTAGTTACAGAATTTTGAAAAAAAAAAAAGATTTTTTAAAAAATTAAAATAAAAGTTTTTTATTTTCTAAATAAAACGTAGTAAGAACATACATACACAATTGAAACGATTTTAAATTAACTAAAATCTCTATTAGTAGTTTTTTTGCATTTTAAGAATAGGCTACTTCAAAATTTGTAAGTCCTTTTTTTGAAAAATAATTTCATACTGACCTGCTAACTTCAAAATTTTGAAGTAGTCTATTCTAAAAATGCAAAAAACTGCTAATTTGGAGCCTTACTGCAAGTTCATATCATGCTTGGTTCCTGAGATACACAATGTGACCTACCTATTTTCATATTGAAGTCAATTTTAGGAAGTTTTTCAAAAAAAGGACTTCAAATTTCGTTGAAATACAAACAAAACTGCAAATTTGGAGCTTGACTACAAGTTCCTAGTATGCTTGGTTCCTGAAATACACTTCGTGACCTGCTAAATTCACTGTGAAGAGATAACAATCAAACATGACATTAAGATAATAGAGAAAAAAAGTGGGTGGAACAATTCTGTCTGTCGGTATATTGACCTACAGCCTAAGCCAGTGAAACAATTTTTTTTTAAATTTTGAACTTAAGGTTTTCTTGTAACTCTCCAGAGAGGAAAATGAATTTTTTTTCTTAGAACCAAAAATAACGGTACTTGCCCTACAGCCATAAAAATATGAGTTGATGAATTTTTTTGAAACTGGATTTAAAAATGTATTTTAATAAATACTCAAAATTGGCACTTTTTTTAAAAATGTTATTAAAATTTTATACATAAAAAATTATTTTTTTAGAAAACCGCTCCAACGATTTAAAATTTTGTTTGCATACCTATATTCACAATTGAAAGCTTTTAAGTAATCAAAATAAGTTTTTTAACTAGTTGTTTTAACAATTAAAAGAACGACTAAATGTTTTTTCTATATTTTTATATTTTTTATAATTACTTTCATATTTTAAAAGTTCTTAATTCCAAGCAACTTGAACATAAGAGCAAGTACGTGCGATCCAGTCGTGCATTTTATTTACATGGTAAAAATAGCTTATTTTGTTGGGAATTGTGCAGGCTTTGCCTTTACTAATTTTGAAAAGTAAAAAACTATCTACTAGTGGCCTATAACACAAAACAACAAATCAACTAGTCAATAATATTAATTTTTCAACTTTGTTTTTTCAACAAGTGAAAATCATTTCTGTAACTCAATAAAGAGCTTTTCAATTGTCAACTGGAAAAAACTCCCTCGTCTTGTTGAATTAGTTCAACAAGTATTTCTTACATCACGATGGGTCGTAAAGTCTCCGAAAAAAAAATCTACACCGTTCTTTTATTAGTGGACGAACGTTATATATAGGAAGAACTTTCAGTAAGATAATAAACATTTTTTACACCACACACGGAAAACACTTGTAGCTCTATTTCAAGGCAATTTTTTCTTAAAATATATTTGTCTACTTTTGATTCTTAAAATCAATGTTCGATTCAGAATAAAAACTTAAACAGTTTTTAAACAAAATTCCTTACCACTAAATAAATTCTAAGCAATCTTTCCGATTACATCACTTTATAAACACTACTGCAAGCATTTTCTTCTTACCAGTTGACTTTGAACAAGTCTGCAACCATTAATTGAAATTTATAAACTATTCAACAAGTTAATTCTCTGTTCTTTGAAGTCTTGTTATATTCAGTCACAGAAACGGTAGATTTATGAAATTTCCCACTTGTTGAAAGAAGCCAAAACAATTGTTTAAGATCTCTTGGACTTGTTATTCCGTGTTACACAAAATTTTAAAAGTTGTTGAATTTCACTTGTTCAACAAACACTTTATGTATTGTTGTATAGGCCCCAGGCCCATAAAGCCACATGTCTTGTCTGTGTACGGTGTACAGAATGTTCATTATCTTACCGAAAGTCCTTCCTACATATAACGTTCGTCCACTAATAGAAGAACAGCGCTGATGTTTGACCAATTATTTGTTCTTCGAAGACTTTACGAATCATCGTGTAAGAAAAACTTGTTAGAATGGTTTAACAAGTCGAGGGAATTTTTTTCAGTTGGCAATTGTTACGCTTTTTATTGAGTTACAGAAATGATTTTGACTTGTTAAACAAACATAGTTGAACAAGTAATTGTTGACTAGTTGACTTGTCGTTCTGTGTTATAGGCCTCAGGTCGTTTTATTTCACTTTTGTGACCCCGGTCGTCTCGGAGGTGCTACAATTTTCGATTTGAAATGCTCAACAAGCTTAATAGAATGCCTCTACTTAATGTGAATCATACTGAAATATCATAAGTTTGCCGACCATAATTTTGAACAACTGCGAAAAAAAACTGGTATTTTGATTTTCTAGTGGGAATACCTCAAAAACGTCATCCCATGGAATATTTCTGACTTCAGAATTAAGTTTAACGTACCGAAAACCTCGTGGCATGATGGTTAGTGCGTAGGACTGTCATGCCAAACGTCTGGGTTCGATTCCCAGCCACTGCCACCTAAAAACAGAAATGTTTTTTCCGAGGTACTGCCTCTTGCGAGGAACGGAAAAATCCTCCAAGAGTATACTTGTCATGAATAAGTGCTTCTCATCAAGCCGATCGGACTCGGCAAACAATTGTAGGTCCCCTCCATTCCTGCCAAAAATACGCACACAGGAATGGTTGAGAGTTGTAAGTCACTAGGCCTTGGTTCTTCACGAGCTGTTGTGCCACCAAATTTATTTATTTATGTACCGAAAACCTATAAAATAGAAAGGCATGCTTTGGTTTTTATATCAAAAACCCTGTTGGCCAGTGTTATTAAAAAGTAAAATTTTCTGACTAGTTAATTCAAAAGATAGTGAAATCTCAACAAGTTTGATTTTAGCACTGAATATTTTCTTTTTTGAATAAAATCTTTTTTTAGAACATTCAATTTTCTAGCGAAAAATGTCAACCAATTTCTTCCAGATTTTACGGTTAGAAAATTTATGAAATTCCAAAATTACTCCCAACTTTTGTCTATACTATTTGTATGCAAAAAAACTATGTGGCTTTTAACGTTATATTTTTGAGCTAACTTTTTACTGAAACTTTTTTAAAGGTCCAATATCTACCAATTATTTATCGTATCAAGAAAATCAATGCAAGTTTGACTTTGTTCCCACAGATCTCGGAAAAAGATTTCAAACTGAAACCTTGAATGTGTTTCAGCTATTTATAATTTCTTGAATATACCAAACAAATTTTGTTGAGACATTTTTCAAGATCATATAGCGAGTTAAAGACACTAACTCAAATATGAAGACTCCAAATGAAGAATTCAATTTTAGTATTTAATGTTACTATTGAAATGTATTATTCACTCAGAGAAGCAGGTATAACTAACTGGTTAATTATACCTGATTCTCAGGTTGGTATTTTTCAGTTCGGTAGATACCTGATTTTAATGTCGTGCTTAACCACCATAGGTTTCAGGTTATATCTGCATGACATCATGTAAATTAAACAATGCCTTAAAATAGCAAAACTGTAAATTTTTCCTGAATATCTTGCTAGTTTTACCTTTAAATCTAGTTAACTTAACATGAAAATCTAGTTCAAAAACATGAATAAAATGTTCAACGTCCTGTAAATTTAACATGAAGATCTAGTTAATTTTACATGATTCCATGTTGAATCAACCCTCTATCCGGTAATTAATATCTCTTGAATCCATGCTAGTAGGTCCCATTTCTAACTCTGCTTACCGTCCAATTCACTTTGCATTATTTTGAAATTATAGAAATTTATTATTTTGTATATTATTCTATTTTAAAAATACTTTGTGATACTTACCTAGTTTTGAACTGGGAACCTCTCACATATGGAGATAGTAATCATCCCCTGGGCCACTTTGTAGCATACAAAACTTGTGTCAAATATCATTAAGTTGAAACTGGCCTTGTTTGGATGGCTTGTACGTGTATGTGCTTTAACACTGGTGTCACGTTGAAATAAACTGGCAGAGTATTTTCTTAAGATGATTTCAGGTGAAATTCAACAAGTAAACATTGTAAAAATAACCATATAAAATGTTACTTCAACCTGATTTGTGTTAAAATAGAAATTCATAACAAGCAGTGTTAAAGAATCCCGATTTCAGTTAAAACTAGCACTATATTCTTGTCAAAAATTCTTGTTTGCCAGAATTCAGTGTTAAAATAACAGTTAATCTTCTTAAATCAACTTGAAAATGGTAATATAGGCCACCAGGCTAATTTAACACTTTATATAAGGTTATTTAAATTAGATAAATTTCTGAAATGTTTGTAACTTAATATGGGATTTTTCACCTTGTAAATTTAACAGGGCCCAGGTGAATTATTTACCTGACCTTTTTCTATGAGTTTAGATATGAAAATATTACAAACCCTAATTGCTTACACTTTGTTTCAACTGAATGGAGGCACACAAATTTGTCCATTTTTTTCAAACATTGTGAATTAACTTATCATAAATTTTTCCAAACAAAAACTAATAAAAGTCCATTTAACCACATATTTTTCAAAATGGTTGACTCCAAGGTTCAAAATCCTCCTCTAATTCTAAATTTATATCAAAAAATTAAAAAACATTCAAATAGAATTAAAAATGAACACGCAATTTAAACAAAAGCTTAAAAGAAGCCTTGTTTACTTTAACGAAGAATGGCACAAAATGCGGTTTAGTAGAGCGGTTGTTGTATTATAAAGCTTTAATTCTCAATTAATCCATCAAAATTCTCCAAAAATGGAATATGCAAATTTTAGCCTATGAACAACATCCTGCATAGCTACATCCTTATCAAGCACCAGCAAAATATTTGCTTCTTGACCCTTGACAAAATACAAAAAAAAAAAAATAAAAGAGTACGTAGAGGTACCTAACCTGCCAACGTAAGTTTTTTTTAGAGGTACATAGGTATATTTGCAGAAGCCCATCCAATTTATTTTTCCGGTATAAATTCACAAAGGCTATATAGTGTAGTCAGTGTGTAGTTGTGTAGGTATATAAAGTACAAACTAGCGTGTCGTTTGTATTATTCTATTTACTTTTTTTTTCTTCAGAAGTCAACGTCATATAGTCGGTCTATACGTCCGCTTGTCGCTTGTGGACATTTCAAAGAGGGCCATTTCCTATTCCCTACCGTTCTAGCTGCCGCTTGCTTGTGCCAACACACAGAATATAAAGAGAGAAAAAATCCTGCGACGTGCTAATGTCAAATTTAAACACTTGATTCTGGCAATGCAATTCAACAACGAAGGATGGTGATGGCTCCATCTCGACCAGGAAGCTACAAAAAAGTGTATGCGAACTTAAAAAAAAAATAAAAACTAGGAAAACGGCAGAAAAAATAATTTAATTAAAACCCCCATCCTTGAAAACTGCAGTCAACCGACAAATATTCGCTCCTTAGGGAAATTAATGTTTACGTTCCCTCTTTGGCTCCTTGTCCTTTCCTCCCACCCCCACAAACCCATCCCAAGCCCCAGCTCTAGCAACTGGCTATGCCACTTACCGCAGCCATCAGAGATGCTGTACTTGTACCTGTAAATATTGTATCTCGTATATCGCTTTGCTTCTATATATCCTGCGGTGATGTAGGTACCTACCCGTAAATAAATTTTCTTTGGCGTTTCTCATTCTCATGTGTGTGTTGTGTGATGTATGCTGAGTGCTGTGTGCAAGTCTTCAATTTTAATACCGCCTCCTCACTAATTTAACATTTTTTTTTTCTTGCAACTATTTTACAGAAAATTGAATTCCACACCCATACCGGAACCGCACTTTTTCCAGCCACCTTTTCGTTAAACTACGAGTTTGTCGACACCGAACAGGGCGGTGAGCTGTGGCCTGGGCGACGAGGCGAGGACCCCGTTCCGCAACTCTGCTCAAGGATATTCCGCAAACGCAAGGGCAACGTACAAGTACCACGGAACGTCTTCCTATACGGCCGTGGCGGAGCCAAGAACCTAACTTGTTTGTACAGATTTGAGGCTGGTGTGTCGGAGCGTGTTAAGCTCGTACTTCACAATGTGTCTTTCGGTGAGGGCACAGCGTGCACCACTGACTCCGACCTACACACTGGAAGGCCGAAATGCAATCAAATTGACCCGGACGGTCGCATCACCGAACTCAAGCTCTACGATGTGCCATTCCGGGACGTGAAGATACCACTGGGGTGTTTCTGTGATAACACCAGTGCCCTGTACAATGCACCGCTAACATTCATATCGAATTCGAGAATTATGGAATTGTCGTTCACAGTCACTCGCCTAAACATATCGGAGGACTTTGCCGATGTGTACTTCTTTGCCTCGTACGAATTCAAGCGTGTGCCGGAATGCCGAAAACGTTTGAAACTAAAAGGCTCCGGCGGAGAGGACGAAATCAAATATCCACTCAAGTCACAGGATTCGAGCTGTGAGGGCTTGTCATGGTACATCGAGGGACAGCAGCTCGAACGAAGCCTATTCGTCCAGACATGGGGCTCGTATCTGCCAGTCGATCCGACATCCGAGGATGCAATGCGATGCCATACCAAGAATCGATTGATGATTTACTCCGGCCGGCCGTTAAAAGTTATGCGAGTTATATGTCCGGCACAGAGCGGTCCTCGGCCGACATCGCTGCACATATTCTCGGAGGACTGGGCCAATGGTCAACCGCTATTCACAAATAAGTAAGTGCCTATGTGATGTCCTGTGGGGGACTTATATCACAATAAAATTTCATGATACCAAAGATCCTTTGGTTATCGTGTCTAAGCATATGTTTGTAGGACATTCAGACTTTTGAGTATAGCAGGTTTTGTTTTGTGTGTGATGCTGCATGCAGTGCAGTCTTAAAGTTTGCTTCAATCCTTCAGGTGCTGTGACGGTCGTTGGCGTCATATTGGTGGTGGTAGTGGTGGGGTGGTGTCCTAATAAATGAGATTCGATTTTGCTTGTCATGTTGGTGGCAATTTGGCAAAATGTGTGTACTAACTTTATTGGTGTACTTCTAGGCTAGGAGAGGCATATTAACTGGGAAATGTGTTAGTGTTGTTTTTTGATAGAGGTTGAATGTACCTTAAGAGGAGATGCAGTGTGCAGTTGCTGGCTGCAGCATGTGGCATTGTTTATTGAGTTAAAATGGGGATGGCAAAATGTTTGCTTGCATATACTCAATCGGAAATATTTTGTTACTCCTGCTAAAATTAATGGAGTTGAGCTAAAGGTATAGAAGGACCTTCTTGCAAATAAAACTGAATGTGGACGGGATTTTACCATATTCCATATTTGGTTTCTTGAACAAAGCTGAGTTAAAGGAGGTGTTTGTTTCATTAGAAGGTCTAATCAAATTTGTGATCCACACAGCATATCTACATTCCTGATTCTCAATACTTCTGCCGGCCAAATTTCTTTGAAGTTGTTTTGTGGTTTGGACTTATCGAATAACCAACATGGTTCTTAAATATTTCTGAAATGTATTGTTGCTATGTCATAGTTATTGTAAAGATAAAATTTGAGGAAGTATGACAAGAGAAATTTCTAGAGAACAGGATAGCATCTAACGTTGACTGCTGAGAGGTGTGGTGACGTCTTGTTCGAAATTTAGCGATGGATACAGCGATGCAGAAGATTTTGAATCTCGTGATGATTTCTTGTCCAATATTTTATTAATGTTCTGATGCGAGCAGCGATATCTAGGCCTTTGATGGAACACTAAAGTTGAAAGCACCTTTCTTTGGGACTAACATTATCTTCCCCTGAAATGATTTTCCTACTGCCTTTTGCTGACAAATCTTCCAAAAGTGAAGAGTGTAATGAATAAATGTTTCTCATCTAGCCGTTCGGACTTGGCAAAAAGTTATAAGTCCCCTCCATGCCTCTCAGCAACACGCCCACAGGAATGGTTAAGAGTTGTAAGTCACTAAGCCTTGGTTCTCCACGAGCCGTTACGCCACAAAATTTATTTTGTTTTAAATCTTCCTTGCTCTACATATTTGGGAGGTTACGGTTATTGATGAAGCTTTGTAGGATAGTTGCGAGGAGGACCCACACTACATGTGGAATCCTTTTCAGACGTATAATTCAAGGCTCCATACAGCCCCGTTGAGTTCCTTCGCTTGAAGTTGGGAGGTTACGGTTATTGATGAAGCTTTGTAGGATAGTTGCGAGGAGAACCCAGACTACATGTGGAATCCTTTTCAGACGTATAATTCAAGGCTCCATACGGGCCGGTTGAGTTCCTTCGCTTTAAGTTACCTCTCCTTAAGATTGCATAAATGTGATCTGTCAATGGGTTAGGGTACTCTCTGGGATTGTGGTCAAATATGAATTTCTCTTTAATTGTTAGCAGAATTTGCTGATTAGAGGTCTCAACTTCGTCCAGTATTTGAGTTTGGTGAGCTTTCCCTCGAAGTAACCAGCAAATACATCTCATTTTGGTTTTGATATTGGTTCAATCTTGTTTCCACGATCGGTGGCTACTTTGTGATGATCTTGTTTGGCATTTCTCAACATAATTTTGACACATGTAGTAAATTTTAATTGTATTGAGGTCTCTTTTAATGAATCCCTTGGAGTTGGACACCATATCAGTCACTGTTTGTTAGCATGCAATTTCTGCATGTGCTCAAAAAAGTGCTGGTTCCTATCTTTTGGTGTCCTAAGCCTCTTTCTGGTATTGAGTGCATCTGATACAACCTGTTCTAAATTTATTATAGCGGCGTTCACATACAGCCGTTTCACAAAAAAAAAAAAACTTAGATCTATCTTGGCCTTCTTGGCTCTTAACACTGCTCTCTGTCTATGTCATCGCACAGTGACCCTTTCGTAAATTTTTTTGTGACGAAAACCATTTCAGAGGCTAATTCTTGGCAAAAATAATAATTATTAATGATTTGGGATTGCTGAATTACCGCCTATATTTTCTACTTCAAACAGGGGCTTTACAATTTAGGTCAGAACATGGTCACAAATTTCAAAATTAAAAAAAAAATGTATTGTTGAAATCAGGAACTGAGTAAAGTCTTTATCTACAATCTCTTAAAATAATGTGACTGAATGAATATTATATATAAAAATGACTCCAATGCTGATTTGTACAAAATTTAAAGAAGGTATAGTCAAAAATGTTGAAAAGTGCCTCCTCCAAGTGATTAGAACAAATTTTTGTCTGCTAGTTTTTTTTTTTTAATTTTTTGTATTGTCAATTATCTTAAGATTTAATTTGATCAAATCTGAAAAAAATTGCTAGTCATATTTTAGGTCAATTACACAAAAACTCGAAATAAAACTATCCACCATACCCCTTTAAGACTATTACTTAATATATTTGATTTTTTCGAATTTTTGAGTAGTTGACCCAAAATTTGATTTGCAAATACATAGTAGCGGATAAAATATCAAATTTCTTTCAGATTCGACCAGTCTTCAAACAATTTCCAGTACAAAATTTTTAAAAATTTTAGACCAGTTTCTTAAAATTTTGTACAAATCAGTATTTGAACCATTTTTATATGAAACTACTCATTCAGGTACACTATTTTGGGATATTTCGAATATGAAATTGACTCAGTTCTTGACTTTCACAGTACTCTTTTCAAAATTTTGAAATTAGGGTCCATGTTCTAACTTAAATTGTGAGGCAGAAAAAAATAACCAGAACCACTGAATCTTCAAATTATTAAGCGTACCAAATTTTATAAATTTGTATTAAAATTGGAAATGGAAACAATTTTCGTCTCCGAAACTCAATAAATAAACCAACTGATGTCTTGGGAAATCTTGATTAAATTTCTGACTTTGACAGAACTTAAATAAACTTGCCACTACAGTCCAGGGTAAACCAGGGCCTTAACCAAAAGCTTCTTCCAGGTTCACAAGTTGGCTGAGGTCCTCTTCCACTTACTTGCACCACCTGTCCTCCTTCTGCTGTCTTCCTTTACTGTGTCATCCTTTTGACAGCGCTGGTATTATTCACGGAACTGACAGTGGAGCCCATAACTGCACTAAGTTTTTGACCACCTTGAAATTATAGCTTTCTATGGTGACGTTCTGTCCAAGGCGTCGATCAATGTTGGGTGGTTCTTTCTTGTTGACAGCAAAGAATTTGGTCTTACCTTCACTCACCCCTAAACCCATCCTCTTAGATTCCTTCACAATACTCACGAAAGCACCACTGAAATCACGTTTTGTTCGTCCGTTATGTCAATATACATATAGTTGGTGTAGTTAAGTGATTGTTTCTTGTCTAGTACTCTAGTCTATAGTATTACTTTGAGTCTAAAGTGTTGCTCTATTCTTTCAAGAACGACGTTAAAGAAGATCCATGACAGCGCGTTGCCTTGCTTTTAACCTTCCTGACATATCAAAGGTATCGTTGAGGTTTTTGTCGACATTAATGCAGCAGCGTGCATTTTCGGTCGTCATTCTGCACAAACGGATGAGTTTTTGGAGATGCCAAGACTAGGCACGGTTTTTTATAGCTTGTCTCTATAGATGCTGTCATAGACGCCGCCTGGCAATCGATGAAAAGATGGTGGTTTTGAGACTCCGTGGTTTTTTCCAAGATCTGCCTTGGTGCAAATATTTGGTCGATGGTGGAACTCTTCTTTCCTAAAACCACTGATATGGACCTATTAGGTTGCTGACGAATGGCTTCAGGCGTTCCCAAAGTACAGCAGAAATGATCTTGTATGCGATATTAAAGAGACTGGATAACTCTGTAGTTGGTGCAGTCCAGAGGATCACCTAACTTCAGGTTCTGGCAAACAAAACTGGGGGCTCCATTCATCGGGCATACTTTCATCCGACCATATTTTGTGGATGAGCTGGTGAATACTCCTAACCAATTCATCGCCAGTCACAAAGCCATCAGCTCCAGCAGCTTTGTTGGACTTTAGTTTGGATATAGCTATCTTCACTTCATCGAGATCAGGTGGACGGAATTGTTGGTCTCCGTCGTCCGGGTTAAATTGTGCGTGCAATCTGCATGGTAGCTGAATGAGTTTTCAATGTTCCAGTATCGACTGCAGTTCCACCACGATGTTCTCCTGATCATCCTTGCTAGCTTCGGTTCGGGCCTTGAAACCCTGGGAAACCTTTGGGTAAAACTTCCTAACTTCGTACCTGCAATGGCATTCCTTTTTTTTTGATCACGTGCTCCTCATTCTCTTTCTTTTTGCTTCTGAGAAGCCGGTGTTCCTCTCCCCTCTTCTGATCGTAGTGCTGGTGAGCAGCTACTTTCTATGCCTGTTGTTTGGCTTCATGTGCTTGCCGTCATTTTTCATCGAACCAGGGGGTTTCACTTTGGTGGTCGTGCTAGGCCCAGCTTCCTGGCAGTTTTTAAACGGGTTCTCGATGCATGGAGTTGTTTTTTTTTTCTTTAAATATATTCTTTTATTATAGCCCTACATAACATTTTAAAATTAAAAAATTATAAAATAAATAACATTAATATAATTCAAAAATAACCAATTACCTTAATCAGAAGTACTTTCATATACAAAAAAAACATCTTCTGAGATAAAAAATAAAAGCTTTAATATTTAAAGAGAGTGCTTTCCAAAAACCAGTTGTAATGTAATGATACCCTCTAGCCCTACAAAAATATCTTCTCTTTTTGTTCTAAACTACACATTTTATAGATAGGTACATATAGCTACTTTACTCCTTTTTCTCTTTTACACAAGAGCTTTCTGCTAAAAATCTTTCCTTATAACCGGTGTTGGATTTTATTTTGACAAATGAGACATGAATTAAGGGGGCCCATGGCTTTATAATGTTCTCATCAGTAGCTAACGAAATGTCTTTATTGTGAATAGTTATATATATTTAGCAACTCAATACTTTTTGGACTTATATTTTTTTGATTATCTAAATTAAGTAAAAAATTAACTTGACATGCCTACACCAAAGTACACACCTAAATCCGGCCCTGCTTAGAAGCTAGTTTTACAAAACAACGTGATTATTCTCTAAGGGTTTTCTTTTTTACATTTCACAGTTACTCAAAAAAGGAAAAGGAAAAGAGCTAAAAGGGGGGGGGGACTGTTTTTTTACTAACCACCCCATCGTTGTAGTAGAACGAATTTAAATTAAAAAATCATGAACGTTGGACTTGTACAAAATACACAATTGTGTCGTTAGCGAACGTAAGGAAAATTCTCATTTTAATACAATCAAAAATTCACCACACCACGTGATGTTTCTTGATTTTTTTTTTTCATGTCGTCTTTTTCCATCCTCGAGGCACAGACTAATTTAAAATACAATTATTCAAAAATTGAAAAAAAAAAAAAATTAACTGCTGCAGGTCACATCGACAGGTAAATTTGTCTTTTACCAGTCATATTTTTTTCTTGTTCAATTAATGTCGTCAGTTCAGTTATACCTACTTATACTCTTGATCAAATTTGAAACATGTCCTTGTCCATTTCAGGTGTTTGTAGAGTTATGTGGAGATTGTACTTATCCATCCATCCATCGTCTTAATGTTATATTGGAAAATATTTCGTTTTTACTCAAAACCAATAAATGCCCTGTTCCAAGGCCAAGAAAAAATACACCTCTGTATTCAATCAATAATTTAAACTTCCTTCACACATGAATTTTTTAAAATTTTACTAACATAAATATCGGTATTTTAACCTTGACCTTGATTTGAAGTATAATTCTTCTCTGCTTGCAAACTCATTATAACTTGTTAATATTTATGAGGATTCACTGATTCGCACAATATCCTTATATTATTTAATTTTTCATAACTTTGCAGGAAGGTATACCTTACAGTATACACTGACGCCAGAGGCCTTGAGAGTGTTTTTTTTTTTTTTTTTGCTTTTTCTTCAAGGATGTGTCTTCGTTTTCTTACTTCTTTCTTTATACACAAGCACGCCTTGGGGGAGGCGTTTATTACTATTCTTGTCACATCACAACTGTGATGGGAATATAAGATGATTAGATCTGAGATTTGACAAGGATATCAAAAATTACTCATCTGATGAATCGTTCGCGCGCTGTGGTATAATTTGTGGCATATCCTCTTTGAGTCCTTGTGCCATTACATATTAAACAATTTTGCAATTAAGAATATAAAAAATAGTTTAATTAAAAAAGGATACATTGAAAATTTCAAAGAATTTAATGATAATTCATACACATACACATATGTAGATATGTACATTAGGGTGCCCGTTATTTCCCAAAATCAATTTAAAAAGCAGACCCCCTAAATCAAAAGCTTATGCCCACAAGAAAATATTTGCCAAAAACAAAAAAAATCTGTCCGAGATTATACGAGTATTTACACGTGGCTCAAAGCCCAAACTTTTCCCAAACAAATTTGTATGGGATTTTTGTTCTTTTTAAGTTTCATTTTTTTTCCTCTCGAATTACAGCAGCTATTCAAAATTTGTTTGTTGATTTTTGTTCTTTAGTCATCTCTTAAAAAGACCATATTCCTAAATTAATTTTAAAAATAAAAAAATTTAAAAAAAAAAATTGCCCAAAATATTACGAGGGGAATTCCAATATATATAAAAACATTATACAATAAAACGCCACTAAATTTAGTAAAGAATTTGTATTAATAAAATAAAAAAAGTATCGGGTTGTTCAATAAGAGCTATAAAAGTTTTTTAAAATAAAACAAAAACGGTTTTGGATATCAATGAAATTCTTTATTATTGTGAAAGTACATTCGATGCCATTATGTATGGAACTCGATTTCTTTTGCATGGCAACCACGGGCACGGGATGCAATGATGACTCATGGAGTACGTGTGGATTGCTGTCTGACCAATACCGCATATTTTGTTTATTGACGAAGACATTCAGCCAGAAATGAGCCTCATCGCTGAAGATGATTTTTCGATGAAAATCCGAATCATTTTCAAGTTGTTGCTCAGCCCAATTCACGAACATACGACGCTTCTGGTGGTCAAGCGGCTTCAGTTCTTGCGTCAATTTAATTTTGTTAGGATGTAGGCCAAGATCTATTCGCAAAATTCGCCACAACGACGTCACAGAAATGCCCAACGCTTGAGAACGACGTGTGAGAGATACATTTGGGCTTTCTGCAACTGAAGCCTCAGCGGCAGCAATATTCACGACACTACGGGCACTTCTTTGTCTCACTGGCACGGGAACATTTTGTACTGTGCCTGTGGATTCAAATTTTTCCACTAGACGCTCAATTGTTGATCTGCTAGGACGATTATGACGACCATAAATTGGACGTAGCGCTCTTAACGTTGAGACCACTGACTCCGAATTTCGGTAGTAAATTTTAATAATTTCGACTCGTTATTGGCTCGTATATTTTTCCATTATGAAATGGTAAACCTTACTGAAGAGAAATGTCAAAAGAGTGGCAAGAACTACTTTTGTAGCGTCCCGTTTGAAAAACCCTTTATAAAGGAACAATAAATAAAACAAAATTAGAAAAGTTGCAGTCATTCGAAAGAAAAAAATAAAACGTGAAAATAATGAAAATCCCAAAGGGCTCTGGACCTTTGGTACCTCATATATGGAAAAAAAAATGCCATCCCATAATTGGTCAGTAATTTAAATAAAAAGGTCAACTGAAATTGAAATTGGTCAATTCTGGATAAATTGTAATAAAGGCTTTAAGTTTCTCAAGGTCACTGAAGGCCAAACAAGATTTTTAGCACCTCATTTAGGGTAAATTTACAAAAAATGTATAAAACATCCGAAAAATCTTTAGATCGTTATGAAAGGACAACTATTTTTGGTTATTTGTCAGCCATAGATTTTTTTCTTTGAATTTTTAAAATTTTAAAATTTTTTCAAGGTCACCTCATTTAGATCATTTAAAAAACCAGGAGTATGGCAGTTGAAAGGTCACTTCACGGTCATAAAAGATCTGCTATTTTCAGTAATTGGTCACCATACATATTTTTGTATACATTCATATGAATTTACGAAAAAAACAAAGCTCAAAAACTTGAATTATTTACTAGGCCAACATCACAAACAACTCAGCAAACAATCAGAACTGCCGGATCTGAAGCAAGGGTTCCCTCTTTTGAGACTACAAGGTTACTGGACTAATACTTGAAAAACAAAATATTGTAAGACAAAATATTGCCTTCTCAATCAAAAATATATTATCTTGAACAGTTTTTAATTTCTAATTTCTTGGAAAAAAAATTAATTTGAAAAACATCTAGTGCCCAGTCAAAACCAAATTTTTTTTTCATGGTCTGGTTGAAGAAAATTTTCATCCAAATTTTTTTGCCTCCAAATATCTATAGACGAGTCAATATTAGATATTTAGTGGGACAAACTCCAACAAAAGGCTTTTTGGTGGTGTTTTGCTCAAATGGGCGTTGTGTGTATGAGAAAAAAAGTTTACCAAAATCGGACCATCGGAATTCACTTTTTTTCAAGATGGTGGCTGGTTAATATAAATCTAAATAAAATCATTTGTAACGTTGGTAATTTTTGTCGTAGAACTGTAAAATTTATATCCGTAGATGAATGAATAAAAAATAAATACATAAATAATCTAGGATTTTAAGGGTCAAAGAATTCATTTCAAAAAATAAATTTTGTCGATGAGGCCAAAAAGTGGCATGTTTTCAAGCATATTCTTTTTTGTATAGTATTCGTCTAAGAAAAGATTTTTTAAACAGGAAAAACTGAAAAAAAGCAGTAAACTAAATATTATAAGAAATGCGCTTTTTTTTCTACATCAAGCATAAATTGTAACCAAAAATATTTACAGTAAAACCTGTTTAAAGGCCCACCACTTAATTTATATTTTCTCGATTGCTTTCAAAGAAATTGAAAACTTAATAATAAAATAATATTTCAATCTAGTAAGAAAGGTAAGGAAATCAGAATTCAGCTGTTAATTTAATTTGATTCAATGAAAGACAAAAATGAGCATTTGATCAATGAGTATGCCTTGTGAAACTGTTCCTGGTAAGTGCCTCTAATGGCCTTGGGACCACTTTTTACTTAATGGCATGAAATTCTTTCAATGCTTTTTATGAACACTCTTGATTGCCCAACACAAAATATCCAATCGAACATCTTTGGGCTCAACATAAACTGGCCATTACAGATTTACTTATATATTGTTTAGATTTTCAATCATTTTGACACCGCATCCGCTGTTTGGAAGTTTTCATTTCAAGTCAGTATAGAATATTTAAAGAATCTATTCCATGAAATAAAAAATGGCCTCCAAAGCGAAAAAAGGCCACGGCAGGTACTATGAACAGTTTCACAAAACCAGGTCATTGATGAAATGCTTATTTTTGTCTTTCATTGAATCAAATTAACTTAACGATTGAATTCTGATCTTCTTACCTTTCTTACTAAATTAAAATATTATTTTATTATAGAATCCGAAATTTCATTTAAATATCTTACCTTATAAGAAAGCTTTAGTCAAAAGTTTAACCTTCTGCTTACCATTTGATCAAAAAGTTGAGTCACTGTATGTAGTCAAGCTCGATTAGTTGCATATACTTTTTTTAAACATATTTTGATCAAATAAACGCAGTATTTGATCTACCAAAATAAAAAATTAAATACATTAGTATTATTTTTGCATTTTTCAATACCAAGCAACCGAGACAATCAAATAAATGATTGGCAATTTAACAGGTTTTACTGTAAAAATTACGTAATTTGTTACAATTTATACTTTATATAAAAAACTTTGCATTCCTTAAAATTTTTGGTTTTCTCCCTTTGTTTTTATTCTATGCACGTGCATTTTATTGCTTAGAACACTTTTCTAGAATTCTTCGATCTAAAAACATCATTGTACTACGACAAAAATTTCAAAAGTTACAGATTTTATTCTGATTTTCAGGGTAAACGGCCACCATTTTGAAGAAAAGTGACTTCTGATGGTCTGATTTTGGTAAACTTTTATTCTCGTGCATACAACACCTATTAGAGCATTATAATATTGACTCGTCTAATACCTTAATATCTTTGGATGACAATGTTTCCAAAACCTTGTAGAAGAACTTAAAAAAAATATAAAATCGTTCGAAATTTGAAAACTATAATTGTCTAAGATATTTTTAATACTATTAAAAAATCATGACATACCTCAAGAGAATGGTCTCAAACCTTACCGGTACATCCACCCCAATTTTTGTTCATGCTCTGGTTGTTAAATAATATTTGCATCCAAAATGACTTTACCTGATTTTAACAGTTTTCTACCTCCAATTATACCTACCTTTATGTCTTTGGATGGTGATATTTCCAAAAAAAAGCCTTGAAGAAGGAAGGAAGAAAATAAATAGTGTGGTATTAAGAGCTTTCCAAAACTACAAACTAGAACCTTAAATGATATCTAGTTTCTGAAATATGGAAGGCCAAAGTAATATTCGATTATTTAAATTTAGCCTTTAAATAGATACATTTTTGCCGCCAAACCCTTCCAAATGATTTCGATTTCCAAATTTTACATTTTCTATTCAAAAGCTTTCCATTTCTGAAAACCAGAAACTTCTGAAATGTCTTGTTCATTAGGTACATTTAACATTCCTTGTACCTTATACAAAGTCCAAAGCCTTGAGCTTCTTACTTATTTTGCTTAAGCATGATTTTAACCTATGATAATTTTGTGTCGAATTTCTAAGCTTACAACGAAACTACCTCGTCTGGTGTAATGAAAACGTAGGGAATACTCGAACATTTTGCATTTTTTGATTCAACTGACGTCAAATATCTGTTTCTGAGAGCATAAATAAATAACAGAAAATTGGTCTTAACCTTGCGTGTCTTGAAAAACAAGTACAATGTAACGACTAGGTATTTGAAAAACACAAAGAAAAACCACTTTCTCGACTTCGTTGTTCTAGCGTCATTTCGTTGAAGCCCCGTCATTGTGTTCGTCTCGCTGCGGTTTCACCGTGCCCGTTTACTCGGGGATCTGTGTCATAATTTTCTCGTTATTGTCTCGTTTTGGTCTCGCCGTGATAATTACACGTGGTCTGAATGAAGCGTTCATCACGAGGCTGTTAATGATAGTTTCAAAATTTGGATACATCCGCTGCTTATCTGCTGTATGCGACTTAAGTTTTTGTGTTATATTTCATTCTGGGTCTATATTTTGGATAAAGTTTATGCAGGGCAGAAATATCTACTTGCCAAAATCCAGGCTCATTCTAAAAAAAAAAGTGAAATAAAACTTAAGGCACTCACGAGTTTTCTTCATAAACATCGTAATGACACCATAAAAACTAAAAAGAGCCATATAAGAAATGCTAGAAATTTCAATTGAGAGACGGGGAAGAACAAAAAGATGCTAGGGTCAAATTACCGCATCAGTTATCGAGCCATACGTGACTGAATTATCTGAGTTTGGCATAACCGCTCACGTTTCGATCAATCTCGTATACCAAAATTTGTAGTGGTCACTCGTTCATTCGATCACTGATTGAACTCACTCACTGGGTCACTGAAGTGGTAATTCGGCCCTTGGTTTGACGTTGTAAGAGATGTTAATGTTAGGATAGGATACATTTTACACTGAACTTATTCATCAGTCCAGCCTATCGACAGCATTTCGTCTAGCTTTCTTAGCTCCTCAACCAAAAATATTTTCTTGTATTGAATGGCAAAAGAACTGCGTAGAATTGTTCCAATGCTTACCTCAACATTAACAGACAATGGTATCATATTGGAAATCGCGTGACAACGGTGGCATATGGTAGGTGAAAAAATAAATTTCAAAGATGCAGACATTTTGGACAGCCTTTCCGACTTGTTACTAAGTCTGTTGTTGTCTGTCTTTGTAGAATCGTGTGAACGATGAACTTTTTAAAATTAAGTTATATTGCTTTACCGGCCCTGGTGCCACTGCCTCTTAGTCCGCCCCAGGTTTAAAATTCTTCTTTAAAAGCAAAAAATAATTTTTGAATTTGTCGTAGATTGGCAAAGATAGAATAACATAACTGGATCAGGAGCCAAAAACCCAAAACAAATCGAAAACGAGAAAATCAACTTATACATGTCATGATATGGGGAGCAGTCAGTTATTATGGAACAGTTGAGCTCGAGGTTGTAACATCAAGAATGACAGCAGCTGGGTATAAAGTAATTTTGGAAAGAAATTTTCCTAAATTTTCTAACATCCTTGGACCCATAAACTGGACCTACCAACATGATAATGCGCCTATTCACTCAGCGCGCATAATAAAAACATGGATAGAGGAGCAACAAGTGCAGTTGCTTCAATGGCCGCCGTACTCACCTGATCTAAACATCATAGAAAATGTCTGGGGATGGTTAGTACGCAAAGTTTATGAGGGTGGTCGTCAGTTCGAAGACAAAGAAACCTTAATTTCTGCAATCAAATTAGCGTGGAGCGAAATTTCGTTAAATTACATTAAAAAGCTATACGATTCCATGCCAGATCGAATTTACGAAGTAATTAAAAATAAAGGTGGAAGTACCCACTACTAAACTTAAACAAAAACTTGTTTCATTCCATTCCCATACCAATTTTAATTTTTGTACCTATTCAGTTGACTCAAAAAAAAACTTCTAATTTGTATAAGTTACACTTTGGAAGTGGTTGAAGGAAAAACTCACGGTTGTTTTTGGATAAAACTTTGAAATTCTGTTATTTATATGTTACGAACATTTTTACCATCAACAGATGGCATAATAACCATCACTGTTTGGAAAAAATGGATAAAATATATTCAAAAATGTTTGTGCGTATTCAGTTGACGAGGAGTGTAAGTTTTTAAGATTTAAGGTAAAACTAAAATATGCGGAAGCTGTTGGAAGCTTAAGTTAACGAAAACTAAACGAAGACGGATTACATGTTTTCGCATGGTTTCGTACGACTACGTACGTTGGCTTCTGCCTATTCTATGTAGTTCTACCTTTAAAATGACCATGGTTGTCATCTGTAGGACACCCTGTATATCGCCATAATTAATAGAGTGATAACCAGTTTCGACTATCTCATTTATGTGGACAGAAACTACTAACTACTAGATAAGTAAGTTATATTTAAAAAGCATAATGGAGCTTTTACCAATTTTCAAACCAACCAAAATACTACGAGACAATATTTTCAGAATGAGGATAAAAATATATTTTTTTGCAAAAAAAAAAACTTGATCAAATATTTATTTGATTAAAGTAACAATATTTTGGTTTGAAACATTAGGTAAGTACAACTTAATGTGGAAAGAATGAATTAAAGGCCATTACTAATTTTTCTTCGCACTAAAATGCATACTCAGAATCATACAAAATTATATTCTTAAAATTTATTTTAGACAAATTTTGTTTGCATAATCACTGAAAACGCATTTCTTATAATTCTCAATTTTCCATTTCTTTTTATATTTTTTTTTTGTTCTATGCTTTCAAACAACAATAACCACAGACCTGTTAGTCTTGTGCTAGAACCTATACTTAAAGAACCCGGCGACATAGCATTCACATGGCTGGAGATACATCGTACAAGAATAGCACTCCTGCAGCAACTGGACCTACAAGGAAACACTTCTACATCAGGAAATGACACGCTCGGTGAATTTGGACTCTATCCAAGGGAATCGGATTGTGAATACAAATGTCCTGAAATTGATGCATGCATTGCTGCAAACTTGTGGTGTGATGGTAAGTGCATTGTATTGTTGTTATGCTATTATTATTATACTATATCCATTTTTTTGTATTTTTTGTTTGTCCTCTATAATATTCCTTTTGAGGATAGTGTAATTTTTCATTCAGTTCACTCGATTACATAATTCATAAAAAAGAAATAATATAAAAGCATCATTACTCAGTTGAAAAAATGTATAAAGAGTTAAAAATAGAGTGCAATGTGCATTACGAAGGAAAATTACAAACATTATTTGAGGAATGTAACAATCTCATAGGTTAGTTGTTGTTGCTATTGAAATTCTTTTGACCAACAATTATCTCTGTTTTTGATCTTTTGAACCTATTTTTAAAGAGGGGTCCTTTGATTTTGAAATTGTGATTTAAGCTGAAAAATAAATTTAAAAATACATCTCGTCCATATTTGAATTTCCTAAAAAACTCTGTTGAACAAATTTCATAAAAATTGGTAGGCATTTACATAAAATTGAAAAAAAAAAAATACAAATAAATGAGGAAGAAAAATTTCAAAAATATCTAAAAAAAATCTACTACCAAAAATCTACTACTAAAAACCTAGATTTCTTTTGACAATCTACTACTAAAAACCCAGCTTTTTGAATGATACGAGTACCTACTCGTTCAAACGTTCAAAGTATCTACATACATATTTGGGTACTGAAGCAATTTATTAAAATTTAAAATCAGTCATAAAAGAATGAGTAGTTATTTTTGTTACAATTTCAATTTGAAGTAACTGTAGCTTATCATCATAGAAATGAGTTCTCTTGGTAAATGTTTTTCAATTGACACCCCATTTCGACTTTTTTTCATTACTTTTTTGAGTCATGCAGTTTGGCCTTTTAAAAGACCAAAGACGAACAAGTAAATTTGTCTTCTCGATGAAGATGAATTTCATTTCTTTTTATATTCAAAGACTGCACCAACTATCACCATTAGCAAAAGGTTCTTTTTTCTTTCCCTCTTGTCAAGAGAGAAAGAGAGATGGAGAAAAATCAAGTAGGTATATATGTATAGTGAGTCCCTTATTTTTATTGCAATATCCCGGTCCTGGTCCTGGGTCGATTCGGTAGAGTTTGGGTGAAACAAGTATCTTTGCTTCGGTGGTTATTTGGGGTGGTGTTGCGGTAAAGCGTCAACGACTACGGGATGCGGTTTATCAGTCGGTACGTGCAAACTCTGTGAAGAAGAAATAGACGCCAATCCGCACCTCCAAGCGATGGGAATATTCTTCTTTATGCTGTTTGTATGGCAAACCGCGTTTTTTTTTTTTTTTTTTTTCTTAGTCCTTGTCTCTCTTGTGGTCTCCTTGAATTGAAAAGAATGAATAAAAGTTTTTTTTTTCTTTACTAAACTCCATTGCAGATGGAGTCCTAGAGAGAATGATGATAAGGCGGGTGTGCATCATTTTGTCTATTTTTTGTCGTACATTTTTTTTTTTTTAAACTTAATCGTTGGGTGAATTACAAATCGACTTGAATGGGCCCACTAAACTAATTGTAATTAGATTTCTCTTTTGGCAGGAAATTCAACAAAAGGCAAACGACCCAGGCGGATATGGTTGAGTTCCTGTGGGGATGTCTATTAGCGTATTTTTTTTGTATTCTTTATTAATGCATTTATTTTGAGGGACTAGTTTTTTTTTTTTTGTTTGGAACCTATTTTGACTTCACATAAATCAAATAAAATGGACAGAGAAGGAATACTAAAATATAAATATTTTATTAATTTATTAATTTCAAATCTTATTTCAATATCTTATACATAAGGGTGGTCTTTAAATTGAACATATTCTAGGGTAGCCCTTATTCGATTCAAAACATTGAAAAACTATTTCTCCAATTTTTTCAGATTCTAATTTCACTCTCCTGGTCCCCCTTTTTCACTTAAAGGGCTAAGGATTATTTTTATCCCACGCGAAAAAAAAAATCAGAGTGTATAAATCAGTAAAGACAAGAAAAAAATTTTTAAAAAAAAGTTTTAGAGGGGGGTTTATTTCCCTCCGTTCAGGCGGGAGGTGTAATTTTCTAGAAATTTGCCTCAAAATAGAAAAAAAATATTTTTAAAAACTGAAGCACTTACAATGCCCCGCTATAACTAATCTTAAGAACACAAATTTATTCTATGATATGCTTTCTAAATAAAATTTTTATTGTAGATAGTTTAAAAATACTTATATTTTTTTAAGATTAAAATAATTTTTTTAGATAGCATGTTATAGAATTTTAAGAAAATTAGCTCTCCACCATAATCGAGGGGAAATAAACCCCCCTTCCACATGATTTTTTTTCTCGTCCAAATTTAATCACCATAGCCCCATAATTAGTTAGGGGGTGAAATAAAAATTTGAAAAAAATTAGGAACAAAAATCTTCCATGTAAAGCCATTTGATACCTATCTATCTCAAAATTTCAAAAAACCCAATGGACCAACCTAATGTATATAATTAGTTTCTCGAAAATGGCTGTTACCATTTTGATGAATTTTTTAGATTTTGTAACAATTAACGAGAAAAAAAATGTAAATAATAAATTTTGTAAAATCCGTCCACTGACACGCCCACTTCTTTTTATATTTAAAAAATGAACATAAAGAGTTGGCAGAAATTTTCAGAGCTTTTTCAATGCATGAGAAAAAAACATAAAAATCATGTTATGTAAAATCCACCCACTGACACGCCACTTTTTTTTAAATAACGGGTGATTTTTTAGCTGGTTTGGTTTTGGCAATACTGGTTTTGACAGCTGACGTGTGTTTAGTACCTTGTGTCACTGTCAAACAGCTTCAGTTTGATTTGCAATTTAACCATGGATCGTCTTACAAATGAACAACGCTTGCAAATTATTGAATTTTACTATCAAAATTCGTGCTCGGTTCGAAATGTTCATCGCGCGCTGCTTCCATTTTATGGTCGGCATTCTCGACCTTCTGAGCAGTCTATTCAGAAGATTGTGACCAAATTTCGCACCAAATTTACTTTGTTGGACATTAAACCACCAACACGTTTACTGTGCGTAGTGAAGAAAATATTGCGGCCGTATCAGCTAGTGTGACAGAAGACCGCGAAATGTCGATTCGGCGCCGTTCCCAGCAGTTAGGCCTTTGTTACAGCACTACGTGGAAAATTTTGCGGAAGGATTTGGGCGTAAAGCCTTTTAAGATACAGTTGGTGCAAGAACTAAAGCCAGCCGACCTACCACAACGCCGAATTTTTGGTGAATGGGCTCTTGGAAAGCTGGTCGAGGATCCGCTTTTTTATCGAAAAATTGTGTTCAGCGATGAGGCTCATTTTTGGTTGAATGGGTACGTAAATAAGCATAATTGCCGCATTTGGAGTGAAGATCAGCCAGAAGCATTGCAACAGCTACCAATGCATCCCGAAAAAGCCACTGTTTGGTGCGGTTTATGGGCCGGCGGCATTATTGGGCCATATTTCTTCAAAGATGATGCGAATCGCAGCGTTACTGTCAATGGTGAACCCTACCGAGCGATGATAACAAACTTTTTTTTGCCCGAAATGGAAGTTCTTGACTTGCATGATATGTGGTTTCAACAAGACGGTGCCACATGCTACACAGCACGCGAAACAATGGCGCAATTGCGAGGCGAGTTTGGTGAACAGTTAATTTCACGTTTCGGGCCGGTCAATTGGCCGCCTAGATCGTGCGATTTGACACCATTAGATTATTTTTTGTGGGGGTATGTCAAGGCTAATGTCTATAGGGACAAGCCCGCTTCGATTGACGCACTGGAAGCCAACATCCATGCATTCATTCGTGAGATACCGGCCGATATGTGTGAAAGAGTATGCCAAAATCGGACTCAGCGGATGGGCTACCTGAGACGCAGCCGCGTTCAACATTTGCATAAAATTATCTTTAAACATTAAATTGCAAGGTTCAAACTATCGATTCAAATAAATATTTCATTCATTTTTTCGAATTTTGTGTGTTTTTTTTTTTTTTAAGTTCTAAGCCTCTTAAAAAATCACCCGTTATCAAGAAAATGTTTATAAAAATTTGAGTTACTTTTTCAAAGTTAACTTTAATGTATGGGAAAAAATATATAAATTGAATTTCGTAAAATTATCCCAACTATCACTTTTCTATTTGTTTGCTTTTATCTCAAAAAATAGCCCTTACAATTTAAATAAAATTTTAAGAGCTTATGAAAAAATAATTAAAGCATGTAAAACCCGCACACTGCCACGCCCACTTTTCTTTATTCTTGGTTTTTAGAAAAAGCTTTATTTGCAGTGAAATAATTTGAATAATGATATCAGAGATACTCTTATGAGACAAAAAAAAAAGGGTTTTAGGAATATCCGCCAAGTGGGACGCCCACTTATATTATTTCGTGAATTATTAGAAGGGGAAGAATTTTTATCAGGAACAAAAAACCACAGTGATTTTAGTAAAATCTGTCTTTTACCATCCCAGTTCAGTTTTTTTCATTTTTTGTAGACACATTTAAAGATTTGGATGAAATCTTAAAAGTTTGTTTTTATAAAGAAGAAAAACTCAAAAATTATTGGTTTTTCAAAAACGGCTGTAATGATTTAGATGAAGTCTTCAAATTAGCAGACATAACAATTAAAAAGTTATTTGAGTAAAGTTTCTAGGAAAAGTATCAAACTTAGATGATATGAAATAAAACATGGTTTCATTGATTTTTATAGGAATTTCAAGTCCATCAAGAATTCCTGATCGACTTTTGTCTATTCGTTTTTTTTTTTTTAATAGACTCAAAATAAGGCCCATAATTTCTTGATTTTTCAAAAGTTATTGTAATGATTTAGATGAAGATTTAAAGATTTATTCTGATAAACAAAACAAAATTGGCATTTGGTTTTAGTGAAAATTACCAACTGCCATCGTGCCATGCTCACGTTACTAATTTATAATTTCTCAAAAATGGCTTTAACAATGTGAATGCTATTTTCAGAGCGACAGAAAAAAATAGAGTTTAAGTGAAACCCTTCTACATCCAAGTTAAATTTCTTAAGTTTTTGGTCGAGCACGGATTTGAATAAAAAATTTTTACGAAAAATTATTCTAATTTGGGGCCTTATTCAATTTTTTCTGAGGCCTTATTTTCTGGGACCTTATTTTGTGGACATAAAAGACTTCCGGTAATAACACCAACCATGGAGCTAATGTGCAGTCTGCTTAGAGATATCAAACACTTAGATCGCTTTAAATCCATTACTGGCCAGATTTGTTTTGTCACCAACCAAGTGGTGATATTGTTCCACATAAGGTTTGTCATCTCTTAAGCATCTTGCTTCAGCATATGTATACAAGTAGCAATAAATAGTTATACCTATATCCGCCTTACTAGGTAGAGTTGTTCCAATTTTAGCGAGTTGGAGTTCATCAGCCTTACAATTACTTGGGATATCTTTATGCTCCGCCACCCAGAACAGATGAATATTTAAATGCTGCTCCAGCAGAGTTGAACGGCAATTTAGGGCTGTTATAGAGTCAGTATAGACCGATTCCAGAGATTTGATAGCAGCTTTACTATCCAAGAAGATGCGGATATATGTGGTTGATATCACGTTCTCTTTCAGCCAAGATAAGGCTTCTTTGATTGAGACATTGAGAGACTTAGATCTAATCTTTTTGAGTACACACCAGACACCACCACCCGTCTCGTCATTAGTTTTCGATCCGTCTGTGTAGATATGAATCGATTCATCTTGCAAGAACTCCATATCCGCCCAGAGAGTTCTAGAAGGAATGGTGACTTGACATTGACAGTCATATACACAAAAAATAAAAAAAATGGCAGTGCCACAGCTCATGGAGAACCAGGGCCTAGTGACTTACAACTTTCAACCATTCCCGTATGCAGGTGGTTGACAGGAATGGATGCGACCTACTATTTTTACAGAGTCCGAACGGCTAAATGAGAAGCATTTTTTCTGACACTACTCTAAGAAATTTTGTCAGTTCCCCGCAAGAAGCAGACCTCGGAAATCGAACCCAAACCTTTGGCATGAAAGTTCAAAGCACTTACCATTATGAAACTAGGTACAACATTCATATACATAGCTTAGCTATCATTGAAATTGTGTTTGAAATTATTTATCAAAACTAGATTTATCGTGCAAATCTCGATTTTTTAACTTCGCTCCGTCTTTCGAATTTTCTTTTTGACGGTCTTGAACCAAAATTTATTATAAATAAATATTTTTTAAATATCACGGATCAAAATAATTACTGGTATGAATGTATGTATGTATTATCAATAACGTGACTTTGTGATCAATACGAGTACACTGCTGAGTATATGTATGTACGTACTTTTTTCATATAATTATATTTTTATTTTCCTTACCGAGGGCATGGCTGTCTATGATGTTTTTGCGTTTGCATTTTTTTATATCTTGAGAATAATTGTTGAAACTCTAGATATTTATTCGTCCACTATGTTTTAGTAAGTATCCTTATGTTGTAGTAAGTCTTGTTACAGACCAACTTAAAATTTAGTTTCGCATCAGTAGCGAATTAGGTTTTAGGAGCAAAAAGCAAAAAAAAAAGCTGGATCTTGTTTTCAAGGTTATGACAACATTAATTGATTTAAGGAAATAGCTCTTTTATTTTTTCTAAGCATATAATCACCTCGATTGATGGTCCTATTGATAGGGTGGTTAGCCATCAGACGAATATGGGGAATAACATGTAGCATACGAAAACATGCACATGCCGTAACTATTCGGGACTGGTGGAAGTGTGATCATAGCCTCTTCGCAGCGGCCGCTAGAAACAAGCCTTTTAAAAAGGTTTGGCTAATATGATCAGGCTGGTTCCTCAGGTTGGCGACAGGTTAATTCCCTGTCCCGTAAAACTAAGAGAATTATGAGACTGACAACAAGCCTCGGAAACGGACAGATCTCACGACGACAACCTTTGCTACGAAAACGGACACACGATTTACGAATTTTCTTATGGAACGTTCGCTCGCTCTATAGAGCTCGAGCTGTTCAGCAGCTAGCCGATGCCCTGTCAGAATATAAAGCTGACATAACAGCATTACAAGAAATCAGATGGACAGGGAATGGTGTTCTACAGAAGAAGGAATATGACGTATATTACAGCTGTCATACAAAACACCATGTGCTCGGGGTAGGCTTCCTAGTCAGCGAAAAAATTAAGTCTACCATCATCGGCTTTAACGCTATAAGCGAAAGGCTATGCACTCTCCGCGTGCAAGGCAAATTTACAAACATCAGCCTCATTAACGTTCACGGACCTACGGAGGAGTCCTCAGACGAAGAAAAAGAGACTTACTACGAACAAGTCGAGAGGGCGCTCAATGCCTGCCCAAAGTATGACGTCAAAATCATCCTTGGGGATTTGAACGCAAAAATAGGTCGGGAGCCGGTATTCAGGCATTACGCAGGCACCCATAGTTTGCATGAGAACACTAATGACAATGGACTTCGAGTCTTAGAATTGGCAGCATCGAAAAACATGGTCGTTGCGAGTACCAGGTTCCCGCGTAAAGATATCTACAAAGCCACCTGGGTATCACCTGATGGAGTCACTCGTAACCAAATAGACCACGTGTTGATAGACCGTCGCCACTACTCGAACCTGATGACGGTACGTACGTACCGAGGTGCCAATATCGACTCGGATCACTATCTTGTTGGTATGGTTTTCCGAGGGCGGATTGCCTTGCGGAGACGCATTGCATCCGCCGATCAGGTTCGAATCAACACGGCTGCCCTACGCAATGAAAACACCAGTAACATCTTTGGTAATGCGTTAGGACTCGCCCTAGAATCACTCGATTTAGGGAGAGTAAGTCCTGGAGCCAGTATGCTGGGCGTAGATGAGAAGTGGACACGCCTTAAGAATACTGTCATTAGTACTGCCAACTCCATCTTAGGCAGCAGTCGTAGAAATCGGAACGACTGGTTTGATGATGAATGCAAGCTAGCGACTGAACGTAAGAATGTTGCGTACCGAGCAATGCAACAATCTCATAGAACGCGGGCACGCGAAGAGGAATATAAAGAAATGCCAGAAGATTGGCGAAAAGGTATCATATGCCCCCCATACATAAGAAGGGAGATGTCACAACGTGCAGCAATTATAGAGGTATCACGTTGTTAAGTACCGCCTATAAGATACTCTCCTCTATCCTACAAGACCGGATAACCCCATACGCTAAAACAATCATCGGCCAATATCAGTGTGGTTTCATTCCAGGCAAATCAACAACACCCAGATACTGGCTTACGCAGACGACATCGACATCATCGGAAAAATCGAACAAGCTGTACACGATTCCTTCACCCAGATCGAGCAGGCGGCACAAAATCTGGGGCTGCACATTAGTGAAGGTAAAACAAAGTACATGGTGGCGTCGAATGCGAGAAGAACAGTTGGTCAAACAATCAAGGTAGCGGAGCACGAATTTGAAGTGGTGCAATCCTTTAAATACCTTGGGTCAACAGTAGCAGCCGATAACAATATAGAAGAAGAAATACGCGGGCGGCTTCTCAAATCCAACAGAGCCTACTACAGTCTGTCAAAGCTATTCAAATCTAGAAATCTAACCATAACTTCAAAACTGCTGCTGTACAGGACCATGGTCCTGCCAGTACTCATGTATGGATCCGAGACTTGGGTGCTTAGCAAAAGGCACTGTGACCTCTTAGCCGCGTTCGAGAGAAAAGTCTTACGGAGAATTGTTGGCCCCATATGTGAGGAAGGACGATTCCGGAGACGGTACAACCATGAGTTGTACGCAATCTACCTTGAGGCAGACATAGTGACAAAAATTAAGCTCGGTAGACTCCGGTGGGCAGGGCACCTAGCTCGAATGTGCGAAGAGGAACCTGCTCGGAAAGTCTTTTGTGGTACATTCTATGGTAGACGGCAGCGTGGTAGACCATGCTTGCGCTGGAGAGATGGCGTAGACCAGGACGCCCGAAGCCTTGGGGTGCGCAACTGGATGGCGTCGGCTCGAGACCGGGATAGGTGGAGAGACTTGTTGAAAGAGGCCAGGACCGGACCCCGGTTGTCGAGCCGATGATGATGATGATAATTGATAGAACTGAAGATATGTACATATACCCATTTAATGGAAACCTTAAAATCCTTTTTAAAGTAAAATTGTTTGATTTTTTTTAAGTTTATATTTTTCAAAATTTAACGTAATTGAGTGCTATTTTTGTGTTCGATATTAAATGCTCATTAATTTTCAGTCAAAAAGTAGAAACCAAATGAAGAAATATTTCATAGTTTTTGAGAAATCAAATAAAAAAAAGGTACATTTCCCAAAAAAAAAAAAAAAACACGATAAAAGGGTTTAATTTAGGATAATTCATAAATTCATAAATAAACCCTATTTCTATTTTTTGTTTGGAAAAAGAATCATTCAAGCAATTTCCTTAAGCGGGTGCAACATTTAGATTCATTCATTAATAGTAAAATAAAAAAATGTTTTAATGAACTAATTACTGGAAGGGTAAAATTTTACCTATTCATATTGTTACCAAAAAACAAGCACACTTTTTTTAATTTAATAACCAAAAAATAACTACATTTGGGTGAGAGACTACTTTTGAAAAAAGTCTATTAATAATACCTCTCAAAGAACCATTTTTTGATTTTTGTTTTTTCAAATAAATTTTCTTGGTTGCATAAGAAATATTTCAATTTTTTTCTTAAAAATCCAATACGTTCATTTTACATATTTCGAAAAATTGGGGAAATTTTGTATCTTAAGTCAGTCTTAAGAATATTTAAAAAAAAAAAAAACCATTACGAAAAATTTAATTTTTCTCAAAAACGGCTCCTACTATTTTGAGAAAAAAAATCTAAAGGCAAAAATTTTAAATAAAATAAAATTTTGATCTTTCTTCTTAATGCACTTGAAATTGTTCTAAAACATTTTTATTTAAATAACAGTGTTCAGGTTCAAAAATACTAAAAATTTTGGATTTTCAGAACACTTAAAAAAATCCGAGAGAAATGTTGAAAAATAATGTTTGCAACACTTCCAAAAGAGAAACAAATGATAAAATGTAAATCAGTATAGCCCTTAACTGTTTAATAGATAGGAATAAAATGATAAGTATCAACAAAATAAGCAAAGCAATTTTTGCGAATCGAATATTACGTTTTCACTGAGTCAAATGATATGAAATATTCGTACAAAATATAGCCCGAAAAAATTGAATTTGACACAAATAATTAACGACAAAATAACAAAAAATTACTAAGCAGTATAATTTATAGTCTTAAAAGTTTATAGAAAACATAAAAATAATTTGAAATTGTCAAATAAAACATAGAAAACATAGAACAAAAAATTCGAAATTGTCACGAAATTCCTGATTAACCATGAATTTTTAAGTCGTTAACATTCGGCATAAGCAGTTTTTAGACCTTTTTGATGTGATTCTATGCTAACTTGATATCAAGCTAGCAAAAGACCCACATAAAACACATAAATATACAAATAATTAAATTCGAATTTTGAATAGCTAATTAAAGACTAACTTACGGCAGATTATCCATTAAGCAAAAGTTTTTTGGGCTTTATCAAGTTAGCAAAGGACACAAAAATACATAGAAAACATCAAAAGACAAATCCGAAACTGTCAAAACTAATTGATGACCATTTAACGGCAAATTATCCATCTTCCATTTTTTGACTCGTCAAGGCTACTTTGCTAATTTGACACTCATTGAAATCATTGAAATCAAATTACCCAAAAACACATACAAAACATCGCATGACAAAAATTATTTTTTTCGCAACGAGTTAAAGATTAGTCTGCGCCAAATTAATGAGCACTAAAATATCAAATTTTAAAGTTTTTAGCACCTAAAATAAACATAGAATGACAAATACAAAATTGTTATAACTACCTAACGACCAATTTACGAAAATTTATGCACCTATTGATTTTTCTATCCGTATTCCGCAATAACATAGAAAAAATTGCACGAATTGAATTGAATTGAATTTTCCACTACTAACTAACAACTAATTAACGGCAAATTATCCACCTACCTATTTTTAGATTTATCAAAAATGCTTTGCTAATTTGACACATTCGATGTTTACTTCTTGGACTAAAAGGAAGACTACACTCAACGAAATCGTAAAATGTTTGTTTTAATGAAGAATAGTAGTACTTTTAGGTAACATACCAGGTTTTTTAAACAGAAATTTACTAGGGGATGTAATATTAATATAACCACAAAACTATCGAAAAATGTCCCATACAAACAGACAAATTAATGTTAATTTCTTTTTCAGGGGCCCAAATCAGTCCGAAAACATTTTTTGTATTTACCTTAAAAATAAAACATTGTAGTAAAGCTTATTGTAAATAATATTTTTTATCATAATTGCGATTTTAAAAATCTCAGAAAAATTGTCTATGCAATCAATTTTAGCTCCATTTGTACTCGTTTGTTCATGGAACACTCATAGAAAAACAGTTTAAATATAATTTAATCTGTGTTTCTATCAATTTAAAAATTTGGTACCCTTCTTTTTTGTCTGTTCAATATCAATTTAAAAGTCATTTTCAATTAAATTGTTGTAAGCCTTCCATTTTTATTCAAAAATTTTGTACTCAAAAAACAAAATATATTCAACTTTCTACAAAAAACAAATAATTGGCATTGTAAATATACCCTTTCTCCTTGCCGCCCCCATATCCATAGAATGTATGCAAAATTTTCTAAAACAAAGACTATACATATTTTCAATTTCTATTGCCATAGAATCATTGAATTTATTGTTATTTATTTTTTTTATTTTTGTTTGTTTGTTTAATTCCAGGTCACACAAATTGCCCATCGGGTTTTGATGAATCCGAAGAGGAATGCGGAACAGCACGTAAGCTCCTGGAATTACCTGGTGGTGTATTTGCAGCCCTTGGCTGCATAGCGGCGGCTATAACTGCCTGTTTAATATTCTGCATATTTGGTTTAGTGAGAAAACGTAAAAAATCTGTCGTTCAAAAAACGATACTCAATGGAACACTGAAAAAGGACATCAAAAAGGATTCGCTATTTATCGATCCAGCTTCCTGACACGGGCTGCAGCCGGTCGAGTATATTCACGTCGACCGGGAGACAACTGTGTGATATGTTGTATAAAATGTGTGTAACATAAAAATATTACATCAATTATTAACATTTAAAAATACGTATTCATATTCATGTATGTATGTAAATTTTTTGTTTTAATATTATTTTTCATTTAATTATAATTATTTTATTTTATTTTATTCCTCTGAATGATGGGAGTCGATGAAAAATAAAACGAAAGGACAAAATGTAAAATTTTTGTTTTTTAAACGACACAATCACTGCCTTAAATTAAAATATTTCCATAAATAATTTAATTTTTTAATAAATTAATTTATTTTTAATAAAATTTAATTTAACTTTTGTTGTAATATTAATTTTAAATTTAAATTCTTCCTTTTCCATAAATTATCAGTTTTCTTTTTGTTTATATATAGTCAATAAGTTAGATAAGAACATTGAATGATAGAGAGACAGAGAAAACAGAATTCAGAGATGAAAAAACTATTGTAAATTAGGTACCTTCGAATTAAATATAAAATTTTAAATTAAACAAAAAAAAAGTAGTAGATAATAAAAAAAAGATAACTTTATGCAATTGTATATAATATAAAAGTAAAACTAAGCGCATGTAATTGATAGTACTGTTCTATATGAAATCTCGAGAGTGTTGTGATGAAATTTCACATAAAGTTGTTATAAAAAAAAACAAACTTACATTTTAGAATAATGTATTTTTTTTTTTTTTTACTTTTTATATTATATTTTATATTTTTAACTCAATAGTTTTTAAGTGGTCTTCAGCCGTAGGATTATTTTTTTTTGTGTACGTAGTAAAAACAATGGTGGAAAATTTTAAAAGTCTTAAATATTAAAGTATTCCAATTAAGTTACTGTAAAGAACTTAGTTACTTACTAACTTATTTCTACAGCCCGGTCTTCCACTTAACTGCCTGAACAGAATGGGAGACGGAGCTGTAATAGGTGTCTAAAATGCTGTAGTAAAAGTTTAAACTTGTTTAACTCAACGGCTGCAGCATTTTTTACATCTTTTGCAGCTCAGTCTCCCGTTTTGTTCAGGCAGTAAGTGCGCCACTTATTCCGCTATCCTTCTCAACTGTGCCGTCCAACGCAGTTGGATTGAAAAACTTTCGTGGCCAGAGTATTGGTTTCTATTCACCGCCCAGCAGAGTTCGTACCTTACTCCAATCGTAGCAAATTTACTCCAATTTTGAAGAAAAAAAAATCTACTCTTTTTTGAAATCTACTTCTTTTTTTGCACACTTCCTAATTTTTTAGCCAAACCACACAGTGTTATTCAAGTCTCCAACCAACTCTGACTCGAAAAAGAAAGCAATAATTTTTGAAGCAAAATACATTTGCATGCAAATAATGCTTTTAGATAGTTATATATTCTTTTTGTAAGTTTAAACTGACCTTCAAAAAAAATTGTTTACCACATTTTTGTATGCAAAAAATTGGCGATCCATTGTTTTGCATGAAATTACATGACAGCAATGGTTGTTTTTTTTTTTTTGAATGAAACTGTAAACCAATCATGCAAAAAAATAATTAATTAATTAATAATTAATTAAACTTAATAATTTTTAACATGGAATATATTTGCATATATTTTTTTTCGCATGGCAACTGTAAACAATTTTTTGTATTTTTTTTTTTTTTGTTTTGTTAAAAATAGTTTCTGATAACTTAAGTTTTTCCTCCGTTTTTAAATCTACTCCAAAAATTTTTGGTTTACTCCACTGTTCTTACAAATCTGCTCTGAAATTTTGCTACTGAGGTTCGAACCCTGCCGCTCAGCAATCACCTCATCTGCACCCGTAGAGAAGAAGGTATTCAACATTCGAGCTGAATAGTCATACCGTGGTCTTTAGATTTAAAGAATAGTTTCTAAATATTTTGGAAAGCATTCCAAACCCTAATTTTATCTTGTTAGGTCCCAACATTTCCCATTAGATAGTAGGGACAATATTCCCAAGGTACTAAAAACCTTCTACCATCTATGTTGGTTGTCCAGAAATATCTACTTGAGAAGATCGGGAAATTACAGGGTGGATCCTATTGGTTCTTGCTCTATTGGTCTTAAGCACAACGGTTTCAGCTTCTTTTTCTTGCCTTGTTGCCATTTAATGAAAATCCATAATCCTATGAGAAGATAAGCATATGTCGTGTGTCGTCCACGTAATCCAGATGTTTGAGGTGTGATTTCAAATTCTAAAAAATTCCTCCATTAGCAGTCGACGAAGATGCATGCAGCACATCACTTATTACCCTCAGGAACAGTATTAGTGACAGTATACAACCCTGTCTAACGCCACTTTGGATTTCAAACCCCTCTGACAACCTTTATGCAGAACGTAACATCCGGAACTATCATTTATGAAGCCTTTAATTGCAATCAATTTGTCTCTTCTACGTAAAGCAAGCCGGATAAATTCCGTGTTGACACTGTTGAACGCCTCTAAGAAGTCTATGAACAGCAGTTGAAGTAGTGATCGATATTCAATGCACCCTTCAACGATGATCCGCAAGTGTTGATGTCGTCCACACAAGGAGATCCAGGAACGTCGCCCGTTTGTTCGACATCAAGTCCGTCTTCGAGGTGGTCTTTTTTTCACTCAAGGAAGATTTTTGCTTTTATCATGGCTACAGCCGCATATTCCTCTTCAGTTTTCATACTGCATAAGATTTACTTTCTTTGAGAGCTTGGCAATTATCTCCTTTTTCTACTCCCCAAGAAAACTGTCTGTTTTTCAAACTTTCTAAATGAGTGGGTGCAGGAGCTCAATGGATGTTGTTGGCGTTGCTCATATGCAGGAATAGCATCAAGTATAACAACTTTGTTGTCCTACAGTTCTTCTGATTGCTTTCAAAATTTTCTCTCTACCGGGAAATACGGTGCGTTTTTGAGAATTCGTAACAATGGACGGGTAATTGGGTATTCGGTTCACTTCACTGGTGAAAACGCTCTTTAAAAACAGCTGAAAAGTGCTCCTTCCATCTTTTGAGCTGGTGCTCATCTGATACTAGCAGTGATCCGGTCTCATTCTTTTACCAGGTGTTGCTTGGAGCTTTGACACCTGTAAGCTCTTTGGTAATTTTGTAGACAGTCCTATTGTCACATTTACTTTTGCGACCTCTTTTGCTTCTGTTACAAATACTTTGTTATGACTATTATGCTTTTCAAGTCACACGAAATGTTGAACTTATCTCACTTTAAATCGATGCGCAGACTCTAGCTCGTTTCTTCCTGCTGCTGAAGTAGCTACAATGCAAGCTTTGAGCCGTTTTCTGTCTTCCATCCTAGCCCAAGTTTCTTCGGAAGGCTAGGTACTGTTTCTTCCTTGCAACCGACTGACTTTACTTTCAGCACCGGATATGAAAAGATTTTTCACAACACTTCAATGATTTTCGATGGAGGTGAGTTCCGTGTCTCTGATTACTTTCAATCCTTGGGAAAGGTGATCCTCTAGTTATTAATGAACTGTGAGATCATTAAGTCTATGGGCATTGAACCTGGGCTTTCGTGTGTTTTCTTGGGATCTTCAAAGTGCAGCCGTCCGTAAGTTTACGGTAGTAATCATCAGATGGTACATTCCCAGGCCAATCCAATGCCTGCACCCCTTCTGTAACGAATATCCTGGAGACTATACTTCTAAGTCACCGACTGATCGTGAAGTGATCAAATTCGTTGGGAGTTGCCTGTCAACATACAACTGAGTGTTGCAGCACTTCTTGTACTCAAACATGGTCCTTCCTATTACAAGGCGATTGGTGCTACAAAAATTAAAACGTTCGCCACTGTCTTCTCCGTCACCAACACCATATTTTTCCAAAACATGCCTGAGTCCATCATACTCATTGCCAACCTTAACACTCTCCCATTTCATTCAGCCAGTTGTAAAAAGATTCCTCTTCAGCAAAAGGGAGCTCCGTTGTGGCGTAGCACTATTTGATGATGACGGCGTGACATACTCTAGTCCAGAATTTAGCTTTGAAGATGATGACATTTAAAGCTCCCAGGAACTTAACCTTTTGGGAGCTCTTTTGGAAAGCAGCAATCTAACGCCCGATTAACGATAATTTCGAGGTGCACTTCCGGAATAGAGTAGTACAGAGTTACTTTCTCAAGCCCAACCATTTAACATCACTTATGCCTAAGATGTCCATCTTATATCAGATGGATTCTTTTTCTTATTAAATGGAATCTGTAATTTTGATGGCCTAAACTTTCGTTTTCAAGAAGCGTCTTCACATTCCAGAAACCAATCTTTGTCCGGGTAGTTACAAAAAACGGTGACGTCGGAAACCTATAAAAGAAAGCTAAGCCTTGTGTACTTATAATTTTAGCCTATTTACGTACTAGCATAAGCAATCAATAGTTTCTTGATCAGACACACACGAAGTAACCCGAATAAAGACAGGACCAAAAATCTCCCGAAGATTTTTTTTCTCAAAACAGCTTAAAGGGTTTTCATCCACTGTTAATAGTGTGCATGCCTCTGAACAATACATCAGGACCAGGATGATCAGTGCTGGTATTATTCACCGGGCGGCAGCGACAACAACTTCCAACGAATTTGATCACTTCACGATCAGTCAGCGACTTAGAAGCAGTCTCCAGTCTTTTTTGACATCAAATGTATTGGTATGGTCTTTGCGGACCTTGATGGAGCAGCGTGCATCCTCTATCGACATATCAAATACAAATGAAAAGTTTTGTAGGAATGCCAAAACTAGCTCAGTTCTTTAGATGCCTTCATACAGGTTCTTGAGGGTATATCGATATGAAATTTCTCATTTTTTTCAAGATCTACAGTACTTGGTCAATGGTGGACTTACCTGGTTTAAAACCTCAAGTATAAGAACCTTTTCAGGAAGTTCGTTTTTCTTATTTTAATTGCTAGGTTCGTCTATATAAATCCATCCTTATTCGAGACTAGTTGTTGCTTGGAAACTAAATAGCTTAACATGGCCGGAAATTCACCTCGACGGCACGACCCTCCAACCTGGATGATCAGACTTTTGGTATGACATTAAGGGTGGGGAGCCGGATTAACCGCTTCTTTAGACCTGAGTTCCAAATATATCGTAGCAGCCCGTATTACGTGTTCACAGTAGTTCAACCCGACTGGAAGTGTAGACGCCACCATTGATTCCATCTAAGGAGTTCTTCTATGCGACAGCCTTGATAACAGAAGAAGTGCCTAAATGGACACACACTTCTCCCCTCCCTCGTATATTCCCCTCAACAACCGTCCACATGGATTGGAATCCCGTCTCCAATTGAGGTACCTATATACTAGGTACCCGATGTTCACCATAGATAGAGGTGGATTTAACAAAAACAAACTGTGGACGCTTGAGTCCTCTTGAATATGTACATTGTCTACCCTTTGTACATCATAATTTATTTAACAATAATTAATGATTTCCTTAATTTAATTTTTTTTTCTTGGATAAAATATCTAATTGTATTAATTTTATAAGAATTTTTTTTTTTCAAAAACTACGGCTGCGATCAACAATATTCCAAAACAAACGAAATTAATCGCACAATGTAAATACAAATACATACAACTTATTTTGACAACTAAATTTTATTATATATATATTTTTTAAGTTAAATCAAAATAAATCACTTGTTATACAAATTCATTAAATTTAAAACGTAGTTTTGGAATGACAAAAAAAAACAGACTTTATAGTAAAAAAAAAGAAATAAACAAATTGTTGTTTGGAAAACAAAATTAATTTTCAAAACCTATAAAAGAAAACAAAAAATTAAAAACAACCCTTAGCTTAAGAAAAACTATTTAATTTAATTACTTGTAGGAAACTAATTAAAACAAAAAAAAAACATACTTAAAAAGATAAAAAACAGAAATTTAAACAAAAAAAAATTAAAATAAATAAAAATATTATAAAAGAAACAATTCCTATACTTAGGTGATGAATTTTATGTAAATTCGTTTAAAATTAAAAGAAGACAACAACAACAACAAAAAAAAAAATAGTAAAAATGAAACAAAATTATATATATATATATATAAATTTATATGTAAAATTAGGAAACAAAAATTATGAATTACTACAATTTAGATGACTTTATTGGCGTAAGGGTGAAATTAAGTGATCACTGTTATGAGAATCATACACAGTCTAACTCACACACGTAAGTATAAATATATAAAAATACCAAAAAACAAAACACATTTAATAGATAAGGATTGTAAATTTAATCGGTTTTAGAAACGCACTTTATACAATTATTATATACATACATACATTATAGATACTTATAATATAAGTGAGAAACAGGTGATGTTGGTTATTTTTTTATTTTAATTTCAGTTCGAAAGAAAATCTTTGCATAATCTTTTCAATTTGTTTGAATTTAATTTGTTTAATTTCGATGATGTAAAGAAATAAGGATTCAGCATCTTCTTAATGATAAATTGATAAGAATATTTAAGAAAGCATCTAAATATAGGCTTTCTTCATCCAGAAGCAGTAGGTACTTACTTACACAAGTAAATAGTGATTTCGCGCATGACGTTCCTACCAACAGTAAACACACTTTTTGTGAAAAATTGCATTGCAAAGATATAAGCCTCTGATGATATTGCATTATTTCTCACAAAACTTACGGCTACAAAATTGTTTACTAGTTGAGCTCCTGCATCACATTTAAAACGGCTATGCGCTTTCCGAAGCATTCAAAATAAATTTAATTTTGGGTAGAAAAATCTATGTTTCATTAAAAGTTAAAAAAAATATTTCTTGTGTCCCATTCAAATCATGCAAAGTTCATAAACATAAACAATGTTTGATGCATATTTTTGGATTATAAAATATGGCATTTTAAATGCATTTTGTGAAAACTAATTAAACTGTAAACAATTTTGTTCTAAAGCCATACCCAAAAATAATTTCCCAAGATACTTACGAGTACATTAAACTTTGGAACACCCTGCACCTGTAGTTTATATAAATTGGTAACACTGAATATAGTGGTTTGACTTCTCATCAGAAATAAAACGGGAAACACTAATTTTGTGGTACAGTTTACGCAGATTACAAAAGCCGAAGGCATATAAATTATATATCGTTGGAACGGTTTTTTTTTTGCAGAGAAGTGCAGAATGCAAAAATTTATTAAATAACTACACCACAAAAACTAAAAAAACAATAAAATAAAATAAGGTAATAAGTGCAAGCAGGAGCGAGAGTGAGACCGAGCAATTATTCGTTTTTATCTGTCGTAACCTGAATGTGACGTTTCGCTTTTTTTCCACCAACCAATTTTCCAGCACTGACTGGAATATCTGCTGGTAGCGTTCAAAGCTGCAGAAAATAATAATAAATAGATCATAATTCATTTACATGAGCGGATCGAAGGATCGGATTCAATCCGGATCGAAATTTCAACCCAGGTTTAGGAATTCAGATTGAATTCTCCATGTAAAAAAGGTATCAGTTTTTCTCTACGCTAAGGACTGTTTTTATTGACAAATAATGCTATTAGCTCTCGAGTTTCAAGGGCTGGACGTACTAGTAGCTTAAGTTTGACAGTTTTTTCATATAAAAGCGTCCGGAAAAATTCCAAAAACTTTGGAATCCACCAAGCAAAAGCGAAAGTATAATCCGAACTGTTAAGCAATGTTCCCAAGGGAGCAGAACTTATTTAAATGCATTTTTTTTTATTCTTAAAAATTCTAAATCAGTTTTAGATCTAATCTGATCAAATCTCAAGGAAATTTGACATTTGAAAGTTGCAATCAAATATAACTTTGAGGCCACATGAGCCAATACTAGCTAGCCAGTCGCAACACTTTCACATTTCATTTTTTTTATTCACATGTAAATCTGAGCAACTAGCTCCTTAGCTGGCTTGCTTTTTTTTGTAGATATTAGTAGACAATAGTAGAGTAGCCCAGGGCCGTTCCTAGTGCTTAGAACACCTGGGACAAGCTCAAAGAAGCTGCCTTTTCACTAAAAAAATATTTAATACAGGTATAATTAAAAATCCAATATTAAATCGTGTTACTTCCATCGGTCTTATACCGACTAAAACCCAGTAGGTACTAACATTTCAGTATAGGTTACGCACAAATGATCGGTGGTATTTTGCTAACTAATTAATAAAGTTTTTCTACATAAGCTCGCTTTGTGTCAGCCTTCACTATTTAAAGGTGCCTTTCGTGGAACGTGGAGGGCCATTCGCAGTTCGGTATGGCACCCTTCACAGCAAGGTGCCTGGGACATTAGCCTCATTGCCCACCCCTAGACACGGCCTTGAGCAGCCAGTAACAGGGTTCGGCAGTACTTTTTTCGGAGCAGATTTGGACTCACATTGCCTTTCACAAAATATATAAATTAAATTAGAATCGGGGAGTCATTGTCCAGCCCTCAAGAGCTCCAAGTTTCATAAACTATTCATATTATTCACTCGTTTAATCCAGATTAAAACATAAATCCGGATGAAAAAAGTAGTTTAAATCTAAAACTTAAATCAAGTTATATATTATTCACTCGTTTATTCGACACTTAAATTAAAAAGTTTAAAAGTTTAAAAGTTTTAAGCTGCCCTCTCTAGAGATCAGTTTAAATTGTTAAATCCAGATTAAAAATGAATTTCATATTATTCACTTTTTCTTGACATTTCAAGTAGTGATAGCAAGCCAAAAATTTTTCAATCGAGTTGAAGTTAAACGGTTAATTTCGCCGCCGTGGTAAACATAGTTTTTCAGTATCGTGGCCATTAAGCTAGTCTCACCTTGCCATGCCCATTTTCACAAGAATCCGTATTGTGGTTTTTTCGCCATGGTCTCGCTTTGGTCTCACCATGACATTTACACGTGATTTTTTACTATTGTGAACATTTTATCATCGCCTCACTTCGATCTCAGTTTTGATTTGGTGAAGTCTCGGTTTAGTCCTGCCATTGTAAGCTAATTCTGACAGGTACAATTTTCGTGTTCTAAATCATTCTTTTAAAGAAACCAATGCAAAACATTCGTAACGTCGATGAAACTTTCATTTTACTGTTCTGTTGGAAGTTTTGGTAATTTTTGTCACACGTAGAATCACTGTGTTTTTAGTTAAATGTTGTAAGAATTTTGAGTAACATTCGAGCGCTAACCAGTATAGAACCCAGTACAGCGTGACGTTTACGTCACAGCAATTACACGAGTAGGAATTTGACAGTGCAACAACAATCACCAGCTGACAAGTTTAACTTTTTTCTGCAGTCAAATGTTACTAGCCAAGAGTGCTTTGGAATAGCTTGGAACTTTGGAATGCTCATGCAACATCGACATGTGTTTAGTTAGATTATTATTGACGTGACTTACAATGCTACGTAAATGACTTGACTTTTTATATCGTTGGCTTTCGATCTCTTAAGTCGTGCGTTTATTACAACCTCGACCTGTTAAGTTGTTTAAAATTACATTCTTATTTGAACAGTTTACAAATATACCTTCAATAGTTCACACATAATAAATTCGGGAACAAACCATATTTTAAAGATCCTCATCCAAGCTGATTTTATTCGATTGTGGGAACGAATTTTATTTTAAAAGAACCAAGAAATAAGATAAGGTAAAATCGAAACTCTTTTGAATTTTTCACGAGAGAACGAATCATATTTTAACGTTTTACTAACCTTAAAAAAAAACTCTTAAAACGAATATAAACAGACTTATTTTTTAGATTTCTAAGATTAGTTGGACAGTTGGACAGTTTTATCAAAGTTTTAAGTTTTTAAAAATATACTAGGTATATCATTTAATTAAATAAAATGTCAAATTAGTGGAATCTTATGTTGTTTTCGTTTGGACGTTCGGCGTAGTTCTTTTTCACTCCTTTTTGACTCCCACTACTCCAAAAGCATTTGATTAGCTGTTCCGAGTAATGTTTTCGGAGTCTTTTTCAGTTCCCGATTTCAAGAAGGAGTAGATTTTGAACACACGTATACATATGCAGTTTTTCGTCGGACTACTTGTCAAAAGTGATAAATGCTTGAAGAAGCCATTTTGTAAAATGGCGTCATTCAGTAGTGTGTGTGCAAATGTGACACCATGATGTTTTCAAATTCTATTGGATTCAAAAAAGGAGTAGAACATTCCGAAAATTCAATCGAAAACGACATTAGAAGCCCGATTGTCTTGTCCAAGTTAAGAAACATTAGAACACAAGTGAACAAAGGTTATTAATAAATTTACAGAGTTGGGCGGCTGTTTTAAGTTAGATAAAGTTTATAAATACGACTAAAAGTGTTTAAAGTGTGAACGCTGATTAAGCAGTAATCAATAATTTTTTTTTTTTTGGACAGGTTCGTTTCTATGTGATGCTGATAGCTGATGACTAAGATCGTCAAATCTATGTAGCTTACTGTCTTGAAGCGAAATATGCGCCATTAAATAAAAGAATTCTTGAAAATCAAAAAAAAAAATATAATTCAAATCTTGTTTGGCATATATTCTTCTTTATTTCTAGTTTTTCTTTTGTGTGTTCGTAGGATGTATCAAATGATTTTGAGAACAACACTTGACCTGAAAAAAATTGGATACTCTTCTACTATTAGGTACTGGTATATACTCGTAGGTATAGGTATGTACTTTGGAAATTTTCATTGAATGTTACTATGGATGCGGAAAATAAAAGGACCTAGAAATTCTTTTTAGTTAGCTTTAGAAAACTATGACATTCAAAAAAAAGGTACGTTGCGTCAATACAAGTGAGTCTTATAAACCCTACACAGTATACATACTTATATAAACACACCACCTATAAAACGAAACTTTGTCCTTTGTGAAAAATTTCAAATTTCAATTTGATGATGAAACTATCAATGACACTACTTGGGGAAGTTTGAATTTTTGTTACTATCTGTGAGATAGCTTTTCCCAACCTAACGACACCCAGAAGACCAAAAATGTTTGGAAATAAAAACAATTTTTCATCTGAAAATTTTATATTTTCCAAACTGAGTTAAAAAACAAAAATAAATTGCATATAGATGAGGATCTAATTATTCATAATTATTTATGTCATACTTTGTGAAAAATGCGGTTATGATTTATATAAATTTGTTGAGAAGTTCTGAATCCATTAATTCTTTACCAAAATCGATGAAATAAAATTATTACAAAAACATTTATGAAAGAAAATTTTCACATATTGTTAATTTATTAATTAAGTCTTACATTAATTAACATTAATAATAACTTTTTGTAAAAGGAAATACAAAAAATAAAAAAAAACAAGAAAATTGGTCAATGTAAAACATGCCAAATGGTGCCAAGTAAAATGAAAACGAAATGAATTTAATTTAAGACGATAAAAACAATCACACACTGCCCAGTTGATGGTCTAACTTTTTGTTCGAGTATAAACTGTATAATTAATTTTATTTCACATTAAGTTATTTAAAACAAAAAATTAATTACTCATAATTTGTAAAAAAAAAAAAAAAAATTCACTGCCAATCTGGAACGATGTTTTATTGTATAAGTGTGGACAGGGTATGATTGTTCATCCACCAATCACAAAAATATTAAATTATTTTGACTTCAAAATCAATAAGGCAACAACTGCCACACTGAAAACTCAAACCATCGACAAGGCAAAACCAAGAATTAATTTACAAAATACAAATTATAAAAAAAAATAAAAACTACTCTATATAATACGTATAAACTAATTCTTTTGTGCTTGTTTTTTTTTTTTTTAATTGTATTATTTTTAATTATTATTAAATAATTTGTTAAGTTAACTATAGTTATTACTCTAAACTATTTGTATTGTAAATATTATAATGTAGACTTTTTGTATTGATTTAAATGAGGGTATTTCAAATAAAAGAAAAAAAAAAACAAAAAATTAATTAAATTTATACTTACATGAGATGTATTTATGAATGAGACAAACAAAAGAGGAAGAGAAAAAAAACTATATTTATTATTTTATGAAATGATGCACTGAATCAAATAGAAAAAAATTAATAAATTATATAAAAATTAAAAAACAAGGTATTTGTCTTTTATTTGTTTTTGAGGAGTATGATAAAATAATATTGTACTAGATTACGCTGGCAAAGTCAAGTTCTAACTAAAAAAAAGCTCTGCATAATATTAGGCGTTCTGGAATAGGGGATGTTGTTATTTTAGTATCGTCAAACCCTAAAAGTATGCAGCACTTAGATCATGCATTTCCGTCGTTAAAAAAATGTATTTGAATACAAATTGTAACAGCTTTTAGTATTTACTGATTTTTAATAAAGAATATTTTTTCTTTTTTTATTTTGAAAATTCAGAATATTCGGAATAAGCATTTTGCATTGCCTGATACAATGGAATATTCCGGATAAGCCAATCTATGTTTCTTTATTCATTCCGGAGCATTTGCAATGCATTCCTTTTTTTCTAGGTACCAACATTTTGTATGTGAAAATTGAAAAAAAAGAAAGAATTGGTTCATTCAGTGCAATTTAGAGAAGATTCTGAATTTAAAGCATATTCACATTGGTTTAAAGAATTTTTTTTTATTAAAATCAACAAAAAAAAAATAATAACGTATCTGGAATTACCCCAATGAATCTGTTTTACAAGGAGCAGTTGCGTCCTGGCTTTCAAGTTTAATTTATTAAGCGTACAAACAGGGTCCTGAGTGGAATCGCTAAAAATAATATAACAATCGAAAAAATTAAAAAAAAGCATTTCATATATTACATACCAAATTATTAGTGCTGTACATTTACGTACATAAATACATATTTCAAATAAAATCACGAACTTGTAATTTTCACATCACATGTAGTTAAAAAAACAAAAGCAAACATAAACAAGTCATACATACCGATATACAAACATAAGGAACTTCAATCGATATTGTTATAATATGCATAAAGGCAACAATTGAAACAAACACAAATTAATAAAATGAATTTTCTTTGAATTTAAATTTGTGTATTCGTTTTCATCGTTAAAATTTAAGATTTAACATTCAAAGTTATTTGATTTGACGTTTGACTTGCATATGGCATTTATTTTAGGGATGGGAAAGGAAACGATTTTCATATTTGGGGTGTGCTCAGATATAGTATTTCCCATTGACTTATTATATATGGACTGCCAGTCGTTTGTTTTTTTCATACAAAAGCTCAATTGAAAAGGGTTCAGCTTCTCCTTAGCAACATAAGAGCTCCCGTCGAACATGCGGCGAACAAAACAACTATCCTAACGTCTGTATGTCGATCATTCTATCATACTTGTCAATCAAAGTCAAAATTTATAACTATTTTTATTGAAAAGTCGTTATTTCTTTAATTAAAAAAAAAAATAACTTAAAAACAATGATGGAGCAGTTCGAACATACAGGATAGGTATTTAACTTTTCTACTAATATTAATCACCAATCATCAACATGATACAAGGAATTGCCAAATTCTATGTCAAAAACGAACTAAAAAATCAAGTGGTAGATAAATAAAAAGCTCTTGAAACAGTCTTATTCTTCTTCAGAATTCAGAGGGGTGGTGACTGACTGGCAAATTCAATTAAAAAGAAACAAATTTCAGCGGATAGAGGAAGCTCTTCTTAAGTTTTTTTTTTCGCAAAAGAAAAGGCGAATTTAAAAAAAAAAAAAACAATGCAAAAGTGTCAAGCTGCAATAAATTATTATTCAGAGAAGAAAAAAGAGACTTCAAATATGTGCTTAAATAAGTCGATAATCTTTAAATAAATGGTTTCAACACTTTTAAAAAACTCAATTCATTTGTTTGTTGTTATTGTTTTTCAAAATGAAATAAAAACAAAAGAAACTCTCAATTCATTTGTCAAAAGTTACACCATGTTTATCACCTATTCGACGGCAGCGCTAGTGGCGTATAGTAATAGACTGAACAGAAGTGAAGTTGGCTCCTGGCAGTCCATATATAGTAGGTCAATGGTATTTCCATAATAAGTCAATGAGTATTTCGGTGCCAGCGTTCAGCAAACAAAAATGAAAACAAAGTTTAAAGTGTCTTTCATATGAGCCGCGAACTGCGAATGCGAATAAATTTTTTTAGGCAATTCCAAGCCAAATTATCAACCAATTTATATTTCTACTTTTAAACAAACTGAATAAACGATCTTATCTACAGTTTTCGAAAGAAAACACGGCCTAGAATTAATTTAAAATCTTAAATTTAGCATTTTCATATATTCTACCCAACCAACGAGATGTTTTCTGCGAATTGTCAAACGCAATCCACAATATCAGGACGCATTCCACAAATCTGCGAATGAAAAATTGGCTCGAGTTTAACCTCAATTTTTGTAAGACCTATTCTACTACTTTATTTTGTATGACAATTCACTTCTGTTGGCGACCACTCATGTGATAGATATGTCAAAATTCGCGTCCATTCGCATTTCGCAGTTCGCTATTCGCAGCTCATGTGAAAGGCACTTAAAGGCTCTCCCAAACCAACGCGTATGCGGAGGGACAGCGAATTTTGTATTTTGTACTATTGTGAATGATTCGCTGCAAAGGTGAGATAAGATTTTTTTTCGCTCGCACTCATGGATTTTCGAAAAAGTCCTGATTTTAAAGTTGTCGTATAATAGGGCACTTAGTTCCAGTTGTACAACATGGTTCAAATTTTGATCCGTGGTTCAGCAATTTTGACTTTCTGATTTCTTGGGAATTACTTGTTCAGTTTATATATTAGGAACGCTCACTGAGCTGACGGAGCAAAGATATTTTTTCCATAGCTTTTGACAGCCAAACTGGGGAAATTCCCTGAGCGCTCAGAAATATAAACTGGACAACTTTGTAACGACAGTTCAAGGTTCAAGTATGTTTACGTAGCTAATTTAGTGCCTGAATTTTCCATCGTTTAACCTCTGTTAATTCGCCAAAGTCGGTGAGCTAAAATTGCTGGAACACGGACTTAATATTTGCTATACGTGTGTTCGTGTCAGTGTTGGCGTATATGACTTCTTTTTTCAATGAATCACGGATAGATGGCTTTTTGTGTTGAAAATAGGGAGAAAATAAAGAATAGAGTAGAGAGGAAATACAGAAAGGAACAAAATTAATGGAGAAAGGTATACAATACTCTTGTCACATTGATCCTGTTTCTTTTATTATGATAATCAAATCCGGATTCGATCCAGAAGATAATAAAATTCAACTATTATTAGCGCTACTTTTCTCCATTATGTTTCTTTTAAGTAGGTTATATCAATTCCATCAATAAAGAAATTATTTTAATTATTTTTTGTTTTTATTTTAGGTACATAGACCTACATACATCTATAAGGTATACAAAAATTGTGAAAATTTGCTAAATATGTCAAAAAATTAATTCCTTTTGAATAATAAAGAAAATGGACGCACTCGAAACATTTCGGAGTATTATCATTTCTGTTGTACTTTTTCTGATTGGTGTGGTATTTTTGTTTAGAATATTTCTGTAGTTTTCCTAATAAGGATATTGGATAACTATCAAAAAGGTAATTTTTCTAATTATTTGTTTATTTTTTATTTTGTTTAATGTATGTATGTATACCTGTGAATGTACATACATACATAATAATTATTATTCTATTCAAATAGGTTACTTTATTGGGATATGCTAAAATGGTTTAACAAAATTCTGTGTTGCATTGTTAATGTCTGAAAGACAGCCTTATTTTTTATGAATAAAAATTACTAGATCGAAATTGTGTCTTAAGGGCCCAACTTATAGAATCTGTCACATATACTCGTATGCATGCGTTGCGTTGCTGTATACAACTAACAGCTTAATTAACTTCCTGAACAAAATGGGCAACGGAGCCGAAATAGATGTCAAAAATGCTGCAATAAAAGTTAAAAATTGTTCAACTCTTGGACGGTGTTTACATTGGACTGACTCCTCTGACTATTTTTGATGTCTCTGAACTTTATCCCACTCCCACTTTATGGTGAGAAAGAGATGGCCGAATCAGGTAGGATTTTTTTAAATTTTTTGAAAATTAGCCAGTTTATATTTCTGAGATCTCAAAGGACTCAGAAAGCTCAGAAATATAAACAAGATTCCTCTCAATTCAATTCCTCACTTTTCCCCTTAAAAACTGAGACTGAAATTTTTTGGATTCGCTTGCTCAATTATTTTTTGTCGCAGTATATTACATAAGAAGAAAAGAAAAGGAGAGTTGTTGTGACTTCTATGTGAGGAATATTGTTTATAACGGGTGATTTTTTAAGAGGTTTAGAACTTAAAAAAAAAAAAACACAAAAAATTCGAAAAAATGAATGAAATATTTATTTGAATCGATAGTTTGAACCTTGCAATTTAATGTTTAAAGATAATTTCATGCAAATGTTGACCGCGGCTGTGTCTCAGGTAGCCCATCCGCTGAGTCCAATTTTGGCATACTCTTTCACACATATCGGCCGGTATCTCACGAATGAATGCATGGATGTTGGCTTCCAGTGCGTCAATCGAAGCGGGCTTGTCCCTATAGACATTAGCCTTGAAATACCCCCACAAAAAATAATCTAATGGTGTCAAATCGCACGATCTAGGCGGCCAATTGACCGGCCCCAAACGTGAAATTAACTGTTCACCAAACTCGCCTCGCAATTGCGCCATTGTTTCGCGTGCTGTGTGGCATGTGGCACCGTCTTGTTGAAACCACATATCATGCAAGTCAAGAACTTCCATTTCGGGCAAAAAAAAGTTTGTTATCATCGCTCGGTAGAGTTCACCATTGACAGTAACGCTGCGATTCGCATCATCTTTGAAGAAATATGGCCCAATAATGCCGCCGGCCCATAAACCGCACCAAACAGTGGCTTTTTCGGGATGCATTGGTAGCTGTTGCAATGATTCTCGCTGTATCTTAAAAGGCTTTACGCCCAAATCCTTCCGCAAAATTTTCCACGTAGTGCTGTAACAAAGGCCTAACTGCTGGGAACGGCGCCGAATCGACATTTCGCGGTCTTCTGTCACACTAGCTGATACGGCCGCAATATTTTCTTCACTACGCACAGTACGTAAACGTGTTGGTGGTTTAATGTCCAACAAAGTAAATTTGGTGCGAAATTTGGTCACAATCTTCCTAATAGACTGCTCAGAAGGTCGAGAATGCCGACCATAAAATGGAAGCAGCGCGCGATGAACATTTCGAACCGAGCACGAATTTTGATAGTAAAATTCAACAATTTGCAAGCGTTGTTCATTTGTAAGACGATCCATGGTTAAATTGCAAACCAAACTGAAGCTGTTTGACAGTGACACAAGGTACTAAACACACGTCAGCTGTCAAAACCAGTGTTGCCAAAACCAAACCAGCTAAAAAATCAACCGTTATTTTATTCTCCTGCTCTGTCAAAAACTTGAGGAAAAATACTGAGCAGTCAAGAAGTATAAACTGGTCAAATGTATGGATTTTTTGTTGACGTTTTCTTTTATGACAACTGCTTTATCTCTCTGTACTTATTCGTTAGCAAACAAAAACTACCGAATTCAATGTTATTTAATTTGAAAAGCTTTTAAAGAAATAATAAGAATGAAAACAAAATTAGTTAATCCATCAATGAGCTCAGATTTTTGTTTTCTTTCAACGACTCCTCAACGTCAAAGTGTGTCTTTTGTGTTCACATTAGCTTGTGTCTGAACAAAAGAAGTTGGATGAATGTCAAAATAAGTCGGAGTAGACAGTCCAATGTGAACACCGTTTTGCAGTTCCGGCAGTTGAATTTTTGACATTTATTTCAGCTCCATCTTGCATTCTGTTCAGGCAGTAAATACACGTTGTGAATAGAAGACTACAGACATACCTAGGCACCGCACGGAAAAAAAATTAAGAATGGTTTCAGGAATACTATTCCCGCACACCCAATTTTAGAAGGTATTTATAGCTTTCTCGGAAACGGCTCTAAGGATTTGGATGAAATTTTCGAATTTAAGTTGATGCAAATAAAAAAATGTTAAAGCTATCATTCATCAGAAACAACTCGAACGGTTTTGATGAAATTTTTAGGGTTAGTTCTAATAAACGGGAAAAAAATCAAAAATTTTGTTTTGTAAAATTTGCCAACTGCCACGCTCATGTTTGGTATTAGTTGGTTTTTATCAAAAATAGCTCATTTTATTAATGAAATTTTCAAATTTCGTTCATGTTAAGGAAAAAAGAAAATGTTTGTAAGATCGAACCACTTTTCTTAATTATTCTTGGTTTCTGGAAAAAGGCTTTACTTGGTCTATATGGTTTTAGAAATATCTGCTGAAATTTTGTTTGGAAAAATGTACTTTTTATTTCATTTCAAGTCAAAAAAGTATCTAAACAATGCAAAACTTTGAAAAAAGTCGATAAAAATTGTTGTTTTAAATTCATTTTTATGACGACTACGAGATTAATAGGAACAACACAATTTGTCCCTTTGATTGATTTTTAAGACTTTGAAAATCTAGTGAAGAAAAACCGTTTCATTATATTTCGATTCAAACCTCGAGTTAAATATTATGTATTTTTTCGTTCGTTCTTATGCATTCTTAATTTATTTCAAATAAAGAAACTTAAAGTAATTAGGTTTATTTTTTTTACTTTGTATTTGAAACCAGTTAATTTAAAAGTTCATAATAATTCAGAAAATACAAAGGAATAGCCTAGTGTGTATTCTCTCCGTCCCTACTCATATTTTTAAACTCTTGAATACACAGCCAAAATTTGTGTAGGTATCTATCTGCTTTATTTAAAAATTTATGAAGTTGCCAGTGGACTACAATGTATTTAAAAGGACTTCAATTTCTATATTGCCACTTATTATTGCCACTTCATTCAAAAAACTACAAATTAAAATAAACATACAAAAAAGGAAACTCAAACAAACATTCAGTTAAAAAACTAAATAAAGAGTAATAATATTGTAAACACAATAATTTTTTTTTTTTCAAAATGGTTAGTTAACACATGTAAATGTGTGTTTTGAGTGACACAACATAAAACAGTCATGGGGCCCTCATAAATAATGCTCGTGGTCAATGATTCCATACAAACATGTACATAGAGGTATACATAGGTAAGTACCTAGGTACTTGTATTTATTAATATGAAATTTTGCTATACAAATGTAAACAAAAGTAGTGAGTTGACATTTGACAAAAAAAAAAGAAATAAAAAATTGTTAAGAGTGTGCCACCGATTCTACAGTGGCTTTATTTTATATAAATAGATAAATAAATTGCTTTCAAAAAAAGTTTTGATTTAAAATATCCAGTGCAATACCCAGAAGAACACTTGACAAAATATTTTATTTGTAGAAATGTATGTATATACTGAATTGAATTAGTACAGCAGTCTTGATGGTATATAGCGAAGAAAACGAAACCAGACAGCCATAAAAAACAACAAATGTACATATATTTATTAGACTAATAAATAAAAGATATTAATTTAAATAAGTACAGGGTGGCGCACCAATAAAAAATTCAAATAACTTTTTTTTTAATCGATGTATTTCATTTATTTTTTTTTATTGGTTAGAAAATTAAATTTTATTTTAAATAGTTAGTTGTTTGTAAAGATTATAGACCGAAAATGACCTCCACGCTCTCCCACGCATATGCGGCACCTGATCAAAAAATTATTCATTGCGGCCTGAAGAGTTGAAGTTAGGATCGCCTCAATTATTGTCGTTATGAACTGCTTTAATTCAGTTAAATTCCTGGGCTTCGTTTTATACACCTCTTGCTTAATATAACCCCATAAAAAGAAGTCTGGTGCAGTCAGGTCAGGTTACCTTGGGGGCCAGCGAAGAGTGGAGTTCCTAGAAATTAATTTGTTTGCGAATTTTTTGTTTAGCTCCGCCATAACTGGTCTGGCTATATGTGCAGTTGCTCCATCTTGCTAAAACCAAACGCTGTTGAATGGTATACGTCTTCGGCGTAGTTCTGGGTAAAAAAAACTCCTTCAACATCTTTAAATAACGGTCCCCATTGACAGTAACGGTTACACCGTTTTCTTCAAAGAAGTACGGCCCGATAATACACCTTGATGAAACTACGCACCACACAGTGACTCGTTCTGGGTGCAGTTCCGTCTCATGGAGCATTTCTGGATTAGACTCATTCCATATACGGCAATTTTGCTTGTTTACATTGCCGTTAAGATCAAAATGGGCCTCATCAGACATGAACAAACAATTGATCAATGTGTTGTCTTCTTCGGCCATTGATATCATTTTTGGCAAAATTCCAGGCGAACAGGCAAATCCTGAGGGTTTAACTTGCTAGTAATTTGGACTTTGTACGGAAACAAGTTAAAATCGTCATGAAGTATCCGTTGTAATGACCGTCTACTAACTCCAATTTGCCCCGATAAGTTTCGGGTCGAAACGCTCGGATTGGCCTGTATTGCAGATGCTACTGCTGCGATTGTATCCTGAACCCGAACATTGGCATCTCGATGGTACGGCCTTCGTGCGATGCTTCCAGATTCGGCAAACATGTTTACAAACCTCATAATGGTCCATCTACTCGCGGGATTACCGCCAAACTCCCGCCTAAATTCCCTTTGGACGGAAATGACGGACTGCAAAGCATGGTACCGTTGCACTATCCAAATTCTTTTCTCCGTATCCCAAGCATCCATTTTTATAAATCTAAATAGTAACCTACAAAATAAAAAAAAAATAAGCCGATTACTCACACAGAAAAAAAGTTATTACGTTTTATTTTTGTAGCACGATTCGTGCGCCACCCTGTATTTGAAAACACTTATTTTATTTATTTATTTACTTAAATGCATTTCAGAAGCTAGCATAGCTTCCATCGTCAGAAAGCTTTATATAAACTTTAAAGTATAAAAAAGTCTTGGATTTCTTTTTCTCAGTTATTTTTAGCTGAAAAAAAAACAGTTAAACAACAAATTATAATTTTTGGTATAATTGTGTACACCTTAAATCTTAACCACCTTACAATTAGGCTGATAAAACAAAGATGCAGTTTTGCACCGTGTATTGTGTTGCAAAGCAAATGGGGTAAAAATTCATGATACAAGATCGAACTACGAGTATTTCAAAGAAAGCAAGTGATAGTCAGGGCTGTCGAAGCGATGCAATGCTTTTTTGAACTCCGTACTGCCGAAGTGCTTATACGACCAAAGTACGCCTTTTTGTTGTTTAGATCTTTTCCGTACAAAATTTTCAAATAATTTAGTTAAAAATCATAGTTAATCCTTATAGGTTAAACCTAGTTTTTTTAATTAATGATTTTTTTCTGATTTTATTTTCTGCTCTGAAAAAAGTAGTAAAGGGGTTTTTGATCACATTTAAAACGAAATACTCCACACATGTCAAGTGCATTTGTCAAGCAATAATCTGTCAAATTCGTTGAAGGATCTCTAGCTGGTAGCTTAGTAAATTAAGGGGGCCTATTCTGAATAGCGCGGCGGATGGCTTTCAACAAATAGCAAAATCATGAATTAAAATACTTTTTGCGCAAAAAAGAAAAAAAAATGATGACACAGAGCTTCTGTCAAATTTATGGAAACATGCAATATTTTAATGAGAGAGTGGAAATAAAAAAGGAAATGACCTAGAATTATTTGGAATTTAAATGAGAAAACTGGAATTATTGTGGAAGGATCGTTTTCGTTCATTTTCGCTTTTGGGAATAACCCAAAGAGAAGGCGGTCGAAAGTGAGCTACCGCTTTCAATTTGATCCGCCGCAGTTTCAAGAATAGGCCCTTACAAATTTACTTCGATAATTCCTAACAAAGTTGAATTTTGGTGGAGAGCTTTACTTTGACGTTTTCAGTATTTTCAAAAAGAAACGAAGAAAGCAGACGGCAAAGCCATGCTTATGGATTTTTGTGAATATTATTTTTGTACATAAACAAGAAAACAAACAATAAATCTATCTAAATCTAAAAAAATCTACCACGGCTAACAAAAAAGAGGACTAGAATGGAAGATGGTAAAATGAGCTTTTCTTGCTTATTTCTCGAAAACTATCAATTTTTAGCTGTGTTCACTTGGCCCGCAAACGAGTCCATTTTTTTTTTTTGAAAAAGATGACCATTTAAATGACCACTTTTGACGACCCTTTAAAATTTTTGACCACCCAGTTTTCGAGAAAATCGATTTTATTATTATTATTGTTCTAATTTATTCAAAAATATTTTTGGATAAAAAGTTTTAAAATTACTTTAACTCATTCAAAAATATTTTTGTATACAAATATTTTTGGATAAGTTAGAGTTATTTTAAGGGGTGGTCATTCAAAATTCGAAAATTAAAAAAATTAAAGGAAATCTGTGAAAAAAAATCGAAATAAAAAATTCAAAAAATCAAAAAGCAACGTTTCTAGGGGTGGTCAAAAAAAGTTAAAGAGTGGTCATTGATGTTAAAAAAAAACATTTATCGAAAACCTTATATCAAATAAGTAAATATCGATTTTTGAGGTGTAGCATTCTTTTGGCCGACCATTTTTCAAAATCGACTGTGGATGGTGTCAAAAAAAGCTAAAGGGTGGTCAAAAGTGGTCAATTTTTCCAAACAAAAAATTGGAATAAACGCGAATGTAGCTCTATATATTTTTATGAGCTATTTTATTGAAAAAAAAAACCGATGCGTGTCATTGGCAGGAATGAGGGGGACCTGCAATTCTTTGCCGAGTCCGAACGGCAAGATGAGAAGCTCGGATTCATGGCAAGTATACTTTTGCGGGATTTGTCAGTTCCTTGCAAGAGGCAGTACCTCGGGAAAAATATTTCTGTCTTGGGTGGCACCGGCTGGGAATCAAACTCATACCTTCACCATGAGAGTTCAACGCACTAACCATCATGCCATGAGGTACTACAATTTAATTATGTTGTTAATTTTAATACTTGTTTTCATTAATTTATAAAACTCCAAACACAAACAGATGTTTTTTTTTCCGATACAAACCGTACAAAACCTGTCATGAGGTATTTCTAAACATGACTATTAAGAGCTTAAATTTTCACAGACGTCTTTTTTCCTTAAATTGAAGTTTTTTAGTCTGTTTGCAAAATAAAAACAAAAACAAAAAAATTTGATTCAAACAGTCTAATCCTTACTTTTGTATCCATTTTTAAAAATTCTTTTGAACTTCAATGTGTTTTTTTTTATTGCTAAATTTCCAAAAAAAATGTTTATTAAAAAACAAAACAAAAAAAAGGAGAACCACGAAATTGTATAGGTATACAGTTGTATTATATGTAGAATTGTAAAATTTTCTAATTCTTAGTTTTGGAATACAATAAAATACAAAATAAAGTTTATAGTTTTCGATTTTCCTTTTTGGTTCACAAGATTTATATTTTGCAGTAAGAAATTTAAGCGATCATATGTTACAGTGAGATTTGAATTTGCGAAACTTTGATTTGAGAGATTTTAAATTGAAAAATGTCACTTCATATTTTTAGACTTTATTTTTGGTGACAGATATAAATGCGATATTATGAAAAGCAGGATTATTAATTTACGAGATTTGCGATTTTCTTTAAAAATAATTTTTATATACTAAATTCTTAAAACAAGTATGTAAATCTTAATTCTAAAATATAATAATAAAACATTATATTTAAAAAAAAATTGTAGACCCGATTTTGAAATATCGAATTTTCCAAAAAAAATTTTGAAACTTTTTTAAAAATTCAAAAACTCTTTTTTGGAAATTTTGATATGCTTAATTATTTAATCTCATCTGAAATTTGTATTTACAAAAAATTTATCTAAATCCACTCAGCGGATAATAAGAAAATTCTAAATAAACAAATACTTTCTCTGACAGGTACTATTTATAGTTGCTAAGACCAAAATTGTATAATTTCTTAGAGTAGATTCTATTAATTTTAGTTTATGGAAAAAATTTTAATCAAAATCGTAAAAGTCGTTTTTGAGAAAAAAATATTTTCCTTTCTGATTTTTTGACTTTTGTATGGAAGGTACCGTTATTATTTCATATGTGTAAAATTTATTCTAAAAATATTTAAAAAAGTATTAAAAAACTCTTAAGTATCAAATTTTAAGAAAATCGATCAAAATATTTGATTTTCAAAAAAAATTTTGAAACATTTCTTAAAAATCCAAAAAAAATTTTTTTTGTTTATAGATTTTGGAAGTCTCTGTATAAAAAAAGTATATTCAGTCATTCCGTTTTGAAGAAAATCAAAATTAGAAAAATGATCCTTTGGGAGGTACCATTAAAAACCATTTTTCGAAAAATGATTTTCCGCCCAAAGAAAGCCTTTACTAAAAGTATTTTATTGATTTTTTTAAGAAAAGTTGTCAAGCTGTTATTGAAACAAATACGATTATGCAAAATTGTAAAAAAAAAAATTATGATTAGTACCGTAATTTTTGGTTCTTAAAAAAAAAAAAATAAAAAAACGTGTGGGCATAATCACCAAGAACCACTATGTACCAAGTTTGAAGAAAATCGATCGGTCCGTTTTGGCTGTAGACGAACAAACAGAATTTTGCCACCCACTTTTTCGTTGTTCTCTACCATCGTTATGACATGTTTGATTGTTATCTCAACTTACCTTATAGTACCTACATATATCGCAAGAAAAAAAATATTTAAAATCGTTGGAACGGTTTTTTTTTTTAAATAATTTGTTTTATCTATATCAAATTCTTAAAACATTTTTAAGAAAAACTTTTGGTTTTGGTTAGAAATTTTAAGTATTTATTTATGTGAATTGGTATAAAAATGGAATCTCAAAAAAAAAACAGTCAACCCGTTTTTGAGATATCAAATTTTCAAAAAGTTCACAATCTTTTTTTTTAAATTTGAATATTATATATATTTTTAAATCCTTATTAAAAATTTTTTTTTAAAAATGTATCTAAATCTGTAAGGCCAATAATGAAACAGTTAAAAATAAGAAAAAAACATTCTATGAAAAGTACAATTAATAGTTGCTATTTGTAAATTTTTATAATTTTTGTATGCTAAAATTAGTGCGATAAGCAAGCACTAATTTAAGCATACAGAAAAAGTTTAATCAAAATAGTTGAAGCCATTTTTAAGAACAAAATATTTTCCTTAACGGTTTTTTTAGCATGGTATGGAAAGTACCCTTATTTTTTCATAAAAATACATTTTTTTTCTTAAAATACATAACAAAGTTTAAAAATCTTTTAATACCGAGTTTTATGAAAGTCGACCATTTAGTTTTCATAATATTTGTTCTTTCAAAAAATAATTGAACATTTTTTTGTATAAAAAAAAATATTGAAATCAAAATAACTATTTTATTCTAATATGGTTCTTTGGGAGGTGTTCACAAAGAACCATATTTTTACTTTCGATTTTCGAATTAATGACCATTTTTTGAAAAATGGGTTCCCATCAAAGGTACGTAGCTTTTACCAAAAGAAATTCATTTAGAAAAAAGGATTTTGTAAAATGACTTTAAAAAATGTATGGCAGGTACTGTAAAATAATTATTGAGGAAATTATGAAAAGAAAACACGCCACGTTTTTTTAAAAGAATACAAAAAAAATAATTTATTGGTTATATCCAGTAAATTGATTAAACGTGGTTTCGTATGTGTTCAAGTTAACGAGAGTCCACTGTAAGTAACTCATTATAATGAAACTTTTGACATTAACAAATCTGAGAACTACTGTCAGTTATTTTAAAATAAGTTTAAAAAAAACTAAACAGTTTAAAAATGATCAAATTATTAATTAGAATCATGCTAATACGTCAACAATGGGCGGTTGTTTAAAAACTTTGCAGCACTATTTTTATAAGGGTTGGCAGTGTACTACGGTGGTAGGGTGAGTTTCTCACCTTTTTATCCACCCCAACTTGACCGTTTATTCCACGGTTTTCTTTTTTTTTTTTTAATTATTGTATGCAATCCTTCATCTTCAGTGCTATGTATTTCCGACGAAGTGGCAACAAAATAATGAAGTTCAAAGAGCACCTATCCACAGCCATTGCCACACGGATCTGACTATGGGGAACTTGTTTGATTTACAGGACAAAGTGTATTAAGGGTGAACTGTTTTGCAAAGTTTGCTAGAACAAACCGGCAGAATTGTTCGAGTAACAATTGTATAGGTAAATAAAAAATACCACAACAGAACTATTTTTACGCCTGGAGCAAGGGGATGAAGGAGGCGTTGAAGGGCTGCTGCAGGAAATGAACTTTTCATTTGATGGTTTTTTTTTTTTTTTTTTCGGTTTTTCTTTTTTGTTTCAATTTCAGAAGGAAAAATGGAGATTGAATTATGTACCTGGATTGTGTTGGGGTTTTGCATGTGACAAGTTAGCCTCAGGCCTCTGGCGATGTTAGAGTTTTAATATTTTTTTTTTTTTTTTCTTTGAATCGGGGTTGTGGTTGGTTACCTAGGAAAACTTGTTGGTTTACATATTTTATTTATTTTTTTCTCACAACAATGGCTTATAGGTATTAATAGTAGCTGTGTTAGCGATATTCGTAGGTAAAATATAACATTGAAAATTTAATGGTTTTCCAGTTATTGTGTACCTCTACTTTGATGTAGAACCCTTTGTTCAAGGTTTTAATTTAACAAGCCTTGAGCAATTGGATTTCAGTGGCCTGTAAGAAAAAAAGGGTTATTTAATGACCTTTGTCTTCTTTTTCGTCTGATTCTTGGATTTCCAAAACTGGAATTATTTAAAAATTTTTCATATTCAATTTGAGAAAAATGGAAAATTACTATCCCCTTTTAAAAGCCCACTTCTGCCCAGAAGCTTTTCGATTACGATTGTAAGTCACAGCTTCAGTTTGAGTTGAAATATTCGATCTTGAAAGGGCTTTCAGTTTTGACTGTTTTAACCAATTTTTAACCTTTTGACTTTTAAAGAGCTTCTAAGTAACTCTTAAGAGATTATTTAGAACTATCATAAATCCGTAAATGACTGTTTTTTATGCAATCTCAAGTGATTTAACATCAACTTCAAGATAACACTTCAAATGTTATTGAACTCGATCTGATGGAAACCAGTTTAATGGTCATTTAACCTGCCATAGCTATCCACAGCAAATAATAATATAACACAAAGCCTCTGCTGTATATCGTCTATATAACAATTCATTAAACAGCAACAACAAAAAAATATCTAACAAAACCCCACGCTTTATGCATAGCTTAGCTTATAAGTGGGTTTCAGCTTGGAGAAGGTAAATAAAATTGTTTATAGCCTCAGGCCAGAGAATGGTCGGTGTTGGTAATTGAGGCATCTATCTCGTGCAACCCGTGACATGCGGCGATCTATTAGTTAATTTTAACCGCAGTTACGACCACCAACTGATGATGTTTTTTTTTTTTTGTGTGCACTATAAGAATCACAGGTATGTATGTTCGTACACCACATCATAGAGCATTAAATTGAGGTGCATGCACTATGTGATGATCGAAGTCGAAGTCATTCATGATTGGATTCTCTAATCATTTTACAATCAATGAACGAAAGTAAAACAAATCGGTTATACAATCTGTTTTTTTTTTTTTTTGTTCACTGAATTCATCCAACGAAACGGTACAAAGGCTATCTTCATCATTTTTTTGAATGTGTGTATAACATGGTTAAATAGATTGTGCCTTCTGCCTTCTCATAATTAAATTTACCGATCCCGTTTAATGATAGTTATTATACGGATGCTGTTATGACTGTTAAAATATTCGAACAAAAAATAGGTTACTAGCTATTTAAAAAAGTAAAAGTGACTCAGGCATAATAACAATTTTTATGACCGTAAAAAATGTGTTTGATTCCATCACTAGACGAAAAGTTGTGACAGATTAACAATCATTGTTTATATGGGAACTCAAATTTTGGATGGTTTGAAATATAGTAACGGGTGATTTTTTAAGAGGTTTAGAACTTTAAAAAAAAAAACACAAAAAATTCGAAAAAATGAATGAAATATTTATTTGAATCGATAGTTCGAACCTTGCAATTTAATGTTTAAAGATAATTTCATGCAAATGTTGACCGCGGCTGCGTCTCAGGTAGCCCATCCGCTGAGTCCAATTTTGGCATACTCTTTCACACATATCGGCCGGTATCTCACGAATGAATGCATGGATGTTGGCTTCCAGTGCGTCAATCGAAGCGGGCTTGTCCCTATAGACATTAGCTTTGACATACCCCCACAAAAAATAATCTAATGGTGTCAAATCGCACGATCTAGGCGGCCAATTGACCGGCCCGAAACGTGAAATTAACTGTTCACCAAACTCGCCTCGCAATTGCGCCATTGTTTCGCGTGCTGTGTGGCATGTGGCACCGTCTTGTTGAAACCACATATCATGCAAGTCAAGAACTTCCATTTCGGGCAAAAAAAAGTTTGTTATCATCGCTCGGTAGCGTTCACCATTGACAGTAACGCTGCGATTCGCATCATCTTTGAAGAAATATGGCCCAATAATGCCGCCGGCCCATAAACCGCACCAAACAGTGGCTTTTTTGGGATGCATTGGTAACTGTTGCAATGCTTCTGGCTGATCTTCATTTACGTACCCATTCAACCAAAAATGAGCCTCATCGCTGAACACAATTTTTCGATTTTTCGATTTCGAACCGAGCACGAATTTTGATAGTAAAATTCAATAATTTGCAAGCGTTGTTCATTTGTAAGACGATCCATGGTTAAATTGCAAACCAAACTGAAGCTGTTTGACAGTGACACAAGGTACTAAACACACGTCAGCTGTCAAAACCAGTATTGCCAAAACCAAACCAGCTAAAAAATCACCCATTACAAGAATTAGGAACGTCAAAGAACAGAGTCATTTTTACTTGCGATGTAAAGGGGTTTTCAACGGGGACGCTACAAAAGTAGAGCGACAGGGACAGCAAAAGACGCCATATTTTTTGTCGCTCTTTTGACATTTCTCTTCAGTAAGGTTTGCCATTTCATGATCCAAAGATATACGAGCCAACAACGAGTCGAAATTATTAAAATTTACTACCGAAATTCGGAGTCAGTGGCCTCAACGTTAAGAGCGCTACGTCCAATTTATGGTCGTCATAATCGTCCTACCAGATCAACAATTGAGCGTCTAGTGGAAAAATTTGAATCCACAGGCACAGTACAAAATGTTCCCGTATCAGTGAGACAAAGAAGTGCCCGTATTGTCGAGAATATTGCTGCCACTGAGGCTTCAGTTGCAGAAAGCCCAAATGTGTCTCCCACACGTCGTTCTCAAGCGTTGGTTGGTTGGAACTTTAGCCGCTTGACCACCAGAAGCGTCGTATGTTCGTAAATTGGGCTGAGCAACAACTTGAAAATGATTCGGATTTTCATCGAAAAATCATCTTCAGCGATGAGGCCCACTTCTGGCTGAATGGCTTCGTCAATAAACAAAATATGCGGTATTGGTCAAGCAACAATCCACACGTACTCCATTAGTCATCATTGCACCCCAAAAAATTACGGTTTAGTGTGGGTTAGGGGTCGACGGCGTCATTGGTCTGTACTTCTTCTGCGATGATCAAGACCGGCACGTTACTGTGAAAGGGGATCGCTACCGTTCAATGATAACCGAACATTTTTGGCCCCAATTGGATGCTATGGACTTGGAGGACATGTGGTTCCAACAGGACGGCGCCACAAGCCACACAGCGAATATCACAATCAATTTATTGGGAACCAAGTTTGGAGAACGTGTTATCTCACGAAATGGTCCAGTCGCTTGGCCGCCTCGGTCGTGCGATTTGACGCCGTTAGACTATTTCCTGTGGGGCTACGTCAAGTGTATGGTCTATGCCAACAAGCCAGCGACGGTTGATGAACTTCGTACGAATATCGAATGAGAAATTGCAGCAGTATCGACCGATTTATGCTTGAAAACCGTCGAAAATTGGGTTCAGCGACTGGACTTCTGCAAGCGTGCCCGTGGTGGCCATGCAAAAGAAATGGAGTTCCATACACAATGGCATCACAGGAATAAAGAATTTCATTGATATCCAAAACCGTTTTTGTTTTATTTAAAAAGAACTTTTGTAGCGCTCTTATTGAAAAACCCGATATAAACATTCCATCCAATATAGGGGAATACATATTTCATTCAATAAGTCATTATTATTTGCAATCTCCTCTTAATGTAAGGCTTTTATTACTATATTAATGCTTGAGGCGTGAATAAGTATCTAAATATTAACTAAAAATTAATATACGTTTCTGTCCTCATAACATGTAAGCCATATTCAATAGTAAACACTTACATGACCAACAGGTGTGTAAAATTAATGGTTGTTCATTTACTTTTTTTTCTCTTGGGTACTTTTGTGAATATTAGTAAAAGTGATAGAAGAAACAAGAAAGGTGTGAAATTGTTGTACCTACATTATGTAGGTACGTATTAATATGTTTTTGTGGAACCTAGGGAGGCCTTAACTACAAGGTGGTATTTCATTGACTCTTAAGAGTTCTTGAAAGAATTATCACTGTCAGTGTGGTTTGATGTAATTAGTCTAGTAAATATAATTAAATTTTTTTAATAAAAGATTAGCAAAGCAATTTTTTCGGTGAGTTCGTTAAAGTACCATATGAAAAGTTTAAATCCGAGTTTTCGACCATTAACCCCTTGCAGGGTTAAGGTTATAATGAATTAAAGATTCAACTCGAGCTTCTCAAATAAAATCCATATTTTTAATTTTATCAAAAAAATACAAAATGCGTTCCTTATAAGAAAAGTTCTTTAAATTTATACATGAAAGGTATTTGTTTCATTTTTTATGTAATTAAAGGGCGATAACCAATTATTTTTAGAAAAAAAATGAAGCTCACATCTTATTCAATTTTTAATTCTGATTAAATCATTAAAACATTTTTGAGGAAAACTTTTGGTATGCACATCTTAAATATTTATCTATGTGTATATTAAAATTAAATAATAAAAAAAAAATTGTTAACTTCTTTCTTTGATTTTTTTTTTTTTTGAAAATTTTGATATGTATAGTTTTTAATCTTATTTGATATTCGTATATAAAAAAATTTACAAAATTGAATTAAAAATAATAAGAAAATGCAAAGTTAAAAAAAAAGACCTATGAGAAGAAGGTACTATTAATAGTTGATATTTGTAAATTTTTATAAGTTTTGGTAGATTAGACTATAAGGGGTGATAATACGAGAAGCCGCATCATCTCACTCGGATCTCGGTGGATCCATTGCGCTCCCCAGAGTGAAAGGTGGGTGGTGAAGAGGGATAGGGAGGGGTTTGAGGAGAAGTATTAGTTGTAGGGGGCCTCCCTGTAAAATCCTGAGTTCTGAATGAATTTTAGGATGTTTTTTAGTGGCAATACAGAGATTTTGACCAGTTCATCGAAGAAATATTCTCCTAGGGCTGCTTTCCTAGTTCTAGCTAGGCTGGGGCATTCACATAAGAAGTGAAAGGAGCCCTCTTCCGCCTCTTCATCATGACACCCTCTACATAAGTCCGATGAGCTGATGCCCATTCTTTTCATGTGGGTTCCCATAGAGTTGTGGCCCGTTAGGACGCCAACTATGAGTGATAATTGAGGCCTGATTAGCTTGAGTAGGTATTCAGTTTTTTTCTTCGAAATATTCGGCCAAAGGTTCCTTGAAACCCGACAGGTGTCGATAGATGCCCATCTGACATTTGCAGCTTCCAAGAAACCCTGGTGTATTCTACTTTTTTCTTCCTCCAGTGGCATAAGCACCGAGGCTTCGATTTGGCTCTGATCAAGAGATGACCCGGTTTTGGCCAATTCATATGCCATTTCGTTGCCGTGTTTATCTTTATGTCCTGAGACCCTTCTATCTTAGAGTAATTGTGTTCATTGCGTTGAGTAATCTTAAAACATTTCGGCAACGATCGATCAGTTTGGACATTATGGAGATTAAGGAAATGGCTTTGATTGTCGCCTGGCTATCTATAAACATGTCAATCAATAATATTGTTAACTAATTCGCGTGAGGCAAGATATTTTACGGCTTCACAAACTGCCCGCATTTTCACTTGGAATACACTGCAAAAGTTTGAAAGCTTCATCGATCTATTTATGGGTGTGTTATTGGAGTAGATGCCTGACCCAACACCCTCCAAGGTTTTGGAACCGTCAGTGAAGACCGAAACATGACTTGCATTAATGACCCTGTCATGGTAACTGGGTTAAAAATCAATGTGGGGTGAAACGTAGTCTGTTTGAATTTCAATATCTGTAAAACTCATCATAACTATAGAGGGCCTTTTTCCATAATTTTTGTATTTTTTAAGTCTTAAAGCACTTTTGCTCGCCAACTATTTCGTAAACATATCGAGTGTGCAAAGTGAAAGGAATGTTCCTTGGGTGGCCGTTGGTGTGGTCCTTGTATAGCACTCGTTGTGATAAATGCCAGTCTATGAATTTTAGTCATGGATTTTCAATGGGTTTCCTTATCTGCGGCTGGCCACCATTTTTAGGTACCATACCGCACTGATTTTAGCATACAAAGGAGTTAAAAAAGTCGAAGGATCCATTTTTAAGACTTTTTTAACATTAGTGTGAAACGTACCGTTATTTTCCATAAAGGTAATTTTTTTATTTAAAAAACTTTAAATAGTGTAAAAAAAAACTCTTCAATACCGAGTTTTATAAAAATCAACCATGCGGTTTTCGAAACTTTTGAGTTTAAAAACAAATTTGAAGATTTTATAAAAATCTAAAAAATATTTATTTGATAATTTTGGTAAGAAAAAATGTATATTTTACTTACAAGCCTCTGCATAATGATGACATCAGAATAATCGCTTTTAAGAAAATCAAAAAGAGTGGCAGTGCCATTAATAATCATTTTTTTAAAAATGTTTTCCAAAGATAGCCTTTACTGCAAGAAATTTATAGATTTTTTTTTACTTGCGATATAGGTAGGTAGGATTTTTAAAACTTGGTACATAGTGGTTTTTGGTGATTCTGCCCATAGTTATTTTTTAAAATTTTTTTTTAGGACTTAAAATAACCGTATGCACAATTTTTGTTAGCAATTTAACAAAATGTTATTATTCTCAAAAACTTTTTCACAAATTTTCATAAAAAAAAATTCGTTTGCTAGAAGCTAACTTGGATGGGAAGCTCTTTCTCAGAAATTGGTAATTAATAATACCTTCCAAAAACCCATTTTCCTATTTCAAATTTTCTTCAAAATGGTTATTTTGATTTCAATAATTTTTTTATACAGAAGCTTATGCAGCAAATATTTTTAAATTTTTAAAAAATTTCACATTTTTTAAAGGTCGATTTTTATTAAATCCGGTATTTAATGGATTTTTTACACTCTGTAAGATAACTTAAGAAAAAAAATTACTTTTAAGAATAATAACAGTGCCTCTTCCATATAAATACCATTAAGGAAAATATTTTTTTCTTAAAAAACGGCTCCTACTATTTTAATTATACTTTTTATGTATGCTTAAATTAGTGTGATATACTAACAAAAATAATAAAAATTTGTAAATAGCAACTATTAATAGTACTTCTCTCTTTTTCATTATCGGTAGAATAGATTTAGATTATTAATTTATATAAAACTTTCTAGCATCCAAAGTGACTTTCTCAGATTTTAACCATTTTCTGCCTCCAACTACCTACCTTAATGTCTTTGGATGGCGATATTTCCAAAACAAAGCCTTCAAAATTATTGCGGTTTTCAGTGCTGAAAAGAAGATTAACTCACCTTTCTAAAAACATCAGAACAAATTTTTTCGAGGTCTATTTATAAAAATATTGGCATCCAAAGTGACTTTCCCAGATTTTTACGATTTTCTGCCTCAATCCGTTAAATGCGAATATCTAAAGAACCGAGCTTTCAAAATTGCTCTGGTTTCCAGGTCTGAATAGGAAATTAATACACCTTTCCAAAATGTATAAGAACGTTAAAATATTGTCACACAAATTTTTCATGGATTTCGGAAAAAATCGTGGGCTAACCCCTTGCCTTTTTTTCAAAAAAAAAACAATTTTTTTTCAAAGTTAATGAAATAAATCGTGCCATACCTTACTGGAAAGATCTATTCAAACCAAATCGACGCATCGAAGCCAATTTTTTTTTCGAAACAAAGCCTTCAAAATTATTGCGGTTTTCAGTGCTGAAAAGAAAATTAACTCACCTTTCTAAAAACATCAGAACAAATTTTTTTTGAGGTCTATTTATAAAAATATTGGCATCCAAAGTGACTTTCCCAGATTTTTACGAATTTCTGCCTCAATCCGTTAAATGCGAATATCTAAAGAACCGAGCTTTCAAAATTGCTCTGGTTTTAAGGTCTGAATAGGAAATTAATACACCTTTCCAAAATGTATAAGAACGTTAAAATATTGTCACACAAATTTTTCATGGATTTCGGAAAAAATCGTGGGCTAACCCCTTGCCTTTTTTTCAAAAAAAAAAAAACAACTTTTTTTTTCAAAGTTAATGAAATAAATCGTGCCATACCTTACTAGAAAGATCTATTCAAACCAAATCGACGCATGGAAGCCAATTTTTTTTTCGAGGTCTATTTAGTAAAATATTAGCATCCAAAGTGACTTTCCCAGATTTTAACCATTTTCTGCCTCCAACTACCTACCTTAATGTCTTTGGATGGCGATATTTCCAAAACAAAGCCTTCAAAATTATTGCGGTTTTCAGTGCTGAAAAGAAGATTAACTCACCTTTCTAAAAACATCAGAACAAATTTTTTTCGAGGTCTATTTATAAAAATATTGACATCCAAAGTGACTTTCCCAGATTTTTACGATTTTCTGCCTCAATCCGTTAAATGCGAATATCTAAAGAACCGAGCTTTCAAAATTGCTCTGGTTTTCAGGTCTGAATAGGAAATTAATACACCTTTCCAAAATGTATAAGAACGTTAAAATATTGTCACACAAATTTTTCATGGATTTCGGAAAAAATCGTGGGCTAACAACCCCTTGCCTTTTTTAAAAAAAAAAAACAACTTTTTTTTCAAAGTTAATGAAATAAATCGTGCCATACCTTACTGGAAAGATCTATTCAAACCAAATCGACGCATCGAAGCCAATTTTTTTTTCGAGGTCTATTTAGTAAAATATTAGCATCCAAAGTGACTTTCCCAGATTTTAACCATTTTCTGCCTCCAACTACCAACCTTAATGTCTTTGGATGGCGATATTTCCAAAACAAAGCCTTCAAAATTATTGCGGTTTTCAGTGCTGAAAAGAAAATTAACTCACCTTTCTAAAAACATCAGAACAAATTTATTTTTGAGGTCTATTTATAAAAATATTGGCATCCAAAGTGACTTTCCCAGATTTTAACCATTTTCTGCCTCCAACTACCTACCTTAATGTCTTTGGATGGCGATATTTCCAAAACAAAGCCTTCAAAATAATTGCGGTTTTCAGTGCTGAAAAGAAGATTAACTCACCTTTCTAAAAACATCAGAACAAATTTATTTTTGAGGTCTATTTATAAAAATATTGGCATCCAAAGTGACTTTCCCAGATTTTTACGATTTTCTGCCTCAATCCGTTAAATGCGAATATCTAAAGAACCGAGCTTTCAAAATTGCTCTGGTTTTCAGGTCTGAATAGGAAATTAATACACCTTTCCAAAATGTATAAGAACGTTAAAATATTGTCACACAAATTTTTCATGGATTTCGGAAAAAATCGTGGGTAACCCCTTGCCTTTTTTTCAAAAAAAAACAACTTTTTTTTCAAAGTTAATGAAATAAATCGTGCCATACCTTACTGGAAAGATCTATTCAAACCAAATCGACGCATCGAAGCCAATTTTTTTTTCGAGGTCTATTTAGTAAAATATTAGCATCCAAAGTGACTTTCCCAGATTTTAACCATTTTCTGCCTCCAACTACTTACCTTAATGTCTTTGGATGGCGATATTTCCAAAACAAAGCCTTCAAAATTATTGCGGCTTTCAGTGCTGAAATAAAAATTAACTCACCTTTCTAAAAACATCAGAACAAATTTTTTCGAGGTCTATTTATAAAAATATTGGCATCCAAAGTGACTTTCCCAGATTTTTACGATTTTCTGCCTCAATCCGTTAAATGCGAATATCTAAAGAACCGAGCTTTCAAAATTGCTCTGGTTTCCAGGTCTGAATAGGAAATTAATACACCTTTCCAAAATGTATAAGAACGTTAAAATATTGTCACACAAATTTTTCATGGATTTCGGAAAAAATCGTGGGCTAACCCCTTGCCTTTTTTTCAAAAAAAAAACAATTTTTTTTCAAAGTTAATGAAATAAATCGTGCCATACCTTACTGGAAAGATCTATTCAAACCAAATCGACGCATCGAAGCCAATTTTTTTTTCGAAACAAAGCCTTCAAAATTATTGCGGTTTTCAGTGCTGAAAAGAAAATTAACTCACCTTTCTAAAAACATCAGAACAAATTTTTTTTGAGGTCTATTTATAAAAATATTGGCATCCAAAGTGACTTTCCCAGATTTTTACGAATTTCTGCCTCAATCCGTTAAATGCGAATATCTAAAGAACCGAGCTTTCAAAATTGCTCTGGTTTTAAGGTCTGAATAGGAAATTAATACACCTTTCCAAAATGTATAAGAACGTTAAAATATTGTCACACAAATTTTTCATGGATTTCGGAAAAAATCGTGGGCTAACCCCTTGCCTTTTTTTCAAAAAAAAAAAAACAACTTTTTTTTTCAAAGTTAATGAAATAAATCGTGCCATACCTTACTAGAAAGATCTATTCAAACCAAATCGACGCATGGAAGCCAATTTTTTTTTCGAGGTCTATTTAGTAAAATATTAGCATCCAAAGTGACTTTCCCAGATTTTAACCATTTTCTGCCTCCAACTACCTACCTTAATGTCTTTGGATGGCGATATTTCCAAAACAAAGCCTTCAAAATTATTGCGGTTTTCAGTGCTGAAAAGAAGATTAACTCACCTTTCTAAAAACATCAGAACAAATTTTTTTCAAGGTCTATTTATAAAAATATTGACATCCAAAGTGACTTTCCCAGATTTTTACGATTTTCTGCCTCAATCCGTTAAATGCGAATATCTAAAGAACCGAGCTTTCAAAATTGCTCTGGTTTTCAGGTCTGAATAGGAAATTAATACACCTTTCCAAAATGTATAAGAACGTTAAAATATTGTCACACAAATTTTTCATGGATTTCGGAAAAAATCGTGGGCTAACAACCCCTTGCCTTTTTTAAAAAAAAAAAACAACTTTTTTTTCAAAGTTAATGAAATAAATCGTGCCATACCTTACTGGAAAGATCTATTCAAACCAAATCGACGCATCGAAGCCAATTTTTTTTTCGAGGTCTATTTAGTAAAATATTAGCATCCAAAGTGACTTTCCCAGATTTTAACCATTTTCTGCCTCCAACTACCTACCTTAATGTCTTTGGATGGCGATATTTCCAAAACAAAGCCTTCAAAATTATTGCGGCTTTCAGTGCTGAAATGAAAATTAACTCACCTTTCTAAAAACATCAGAACAAATTTTTTTTTAGGTCTATTTTTTAAAATATTGGCATCCAAAGTGACTTTCCCAGATTTTTACGATTTTCTGCCTCAATCCGTTAAATGCGAATATCTAAAGAACCGAGCTTTCAAAATTGCTCTGGTTTTCAGGTCTGAATAGGAAATTAATACACCTTTCCAAAATGTATAAGAACGTTAAAATATTGTCACACAAATTTTTCATGGATTTCGGAAAAAATCGTGGGTAACCCCTTGCCTTTTTTTCAAAAAAAAACAACTTTTTTTTCAAAGTTAATGAAATAAATCGTGCCATACCTTACTGGAAAGATCTATTCAAACCAAATCGACGCATCGAAGCCAATTTTTTTTTCGAGGTCTATTTAGTAAAATATTAGCATCCAAAGTGACTTTCCCAGATTTTAACCATTTTCTGCCTCCAACTACTTACCTTAATGTCTTTGGATGGCGATATTTCCAAAACAAAGCCTTCAAAATTATTGCGGCTTTCAGTGCTGAAATAAAAATTAACTCACCTTTCTAAAAACATCAGAACAAATTTTTTTGTAGGTCTATTTTTTAAAATATTGGCATCCAAAGTGACTTTCCCAGATTTTTACGATTTTCTGCCTCAATCCGTTAAATGCGAATATCTAAAGAACCGAGCTTTCAAAATTGCTCTGGTTTTCAGGTCTGAATAGGAAATTAATACACCTTTCCAAAATGTATAAGAACAATAAAATATTGTCACACAAATTTTTCATGGATTTCGGAAAAAATCGTGGGCTAACCCCTTGCCTTTTTTTCAAAAAAAAAACAACTTTTTTTTCAAAGTTAATGAAATAAATCGTGCCATACCTTTCTGGAAAGATCTATTCAAACCAAATCGAAGCATCAAAGCCAATTTTTTTTTTCGAGGTCTATTTAGTAAAATATTAGCATCCAAAGTGACTTTCGCAGATTTTAACCATTTTCTGCCTCCAACTACCTACCTTAATGTCTTTGGATGGCGATATTTCCAAAACAAAGCCTTCAAAGTTATTGCGGTTTTCAGTGCTGAAAAGAAAATTAACTCACCTTTCTAAAAACATCAGAACAAATTTTTTTTGAGGTCTATTTATTAAAATATTGGCATCCAAAGTGACTTTCCCAGATTTTTACGATTTTCTGCCTCAATCCGTTAAATGCGAATATCTAAAAAACCGAGCTTTCAAAATTGCTCTGGTTTTCAGTTCTGAATAGGAAATTAATACACCTTTCCAAAATGTATAAGAACGTTAAAATATTGTCACACAAATTTTTCATGGATTTCGGAAAAAATCGTGGGCTAACCCCTTGCCTTTTTTTTCAAAAAAAAACAACTTTTTTTTCAAAGTTAATGAAATAAATCGTGCCATACCTTACTGGAAAGATCTATTCAAACCAAATCGACGCATCGAAGCCAATTTTTTTTTCGAGGTCTATTTAGTAAAATATTAGCATCCAAAGTGACTTTCCCAGATTTTAACCATTTTCTGCCTCCAACTACCTACCTTAATGTCTTTGGATGGCGATATCTAAAGAACCGAGCTTTCAAAATTGCTCTGGTTTTCAGGTCTGAATAGGAAATTAATACACCTTTCCAAAATGTATAAGAACGTTAAAATATTGTCACACAAATTTTTCATGGATTTCGGAAAAAATCGTGGGCTAACCCCTTGCCTTTTTTTCAAAAAAAAAACAACTTTTTTTTCAAAGTTAATGAAATAAATCGTGCCATACCTTACTGGAAAGATCTATTCAAACCAAATCGACGCATCGAAGCCAATTTTTTTTTCGAGGTCTATTTAGTAAAATATTAGCATCCAAAGTGACTTTCCCAGATTTTAACCATTTTCTGCCTCCAACTACCTACCTTAATGTCTTTGGATGGCGATATTTCCAAAACAAAGCCTTCAAAATTATTGCGGCTTTCAGTGCTGAAAAGAAAATTAACTCACCTTTCTAAAAACATCAGAACAAATTTTTTTTGAGGTCTATTTATTAAAATATTGGCATCCAAAGTGACTTTCCCAGATTTTTACGATTTTCTGCCTCAATCCGTTAAATGCGAATATCTAAAGAACCGAGCTTTCAAAATTGCTCTGGTTTTCAGTTCTGAATAGGAAATTAATACACCTTTCCAAAATGTATAAGAACGTTAAAATATTGTCACACAAATTTTTCATGGATTTCGGAAAAAATCGTGGGCTAACCCCTTGCCTTTTTTTCAAAAAAAAACAACTTTTTTTCAAAGTTAATGAAATAAATCGTGCCATACCTTACTAGAAAGATCTATTCAAACCAAATCGACGCATGGAAGCCAATTTTTTTTTCGAGGTCTATTTAGTAAAATATTAGCATCCAAAGTGACTTTCCCAGATTTTAACCATTTTCTGCCTCCAACTACCTACCTTAATGTCTTTGGATGGCGATATTTCCAAAACAAAGCCTTCAAAATTATTGCGGTTTTCAGTGCTGAAAAGAAAATTAACTCACCTTTCTAAAAACATCAAAACAAACTTTTTTTGAGGTCTATTTATTAAAATATTGGCATCCAAAGTGACTTTCCCAGATTTTTACGATTTTCTGCCTCAATCCGTTAAATGCGAATATCTAAAGAACCGAGCTTTCAAAATTGCTCTGGTTTTCAGGTCTGAATAGGAAATTAATACACCTTTCCAAAATGTATAAGAACGTTAAAATATTGTCACACAAATTTTTCATGGATTTCGGAAAAAATCGTGGGCTAACCCTTTGCCTTTTTTTCAAAAAAAAAACAACTTTTTTTTCAAAGTTAATGAAATAAATCGTGCCATACCTTACTGGAAAGATCTATTCAAACCAAATCGACGCATCGAAGCCAATTTTTTTTTCGAGGTCTATTTAGTAAAATATTAGCATCCAAAGTGACTTTCCCAGATTTTAACCATTTTCTGCCTCCAACTACCTACCTTAATGTCTTTGGATGGCGATATTTCCAAAACAAAGCCTTCAAAATTATTGCGGCTTTCAGTGCTGAAAAGAAAATTAACTCACCTTTCTAAAAACATCAGAACAAATTTTTTTTGAGGTCTATTTATTAAAATATTGGCATCCAAAGTGACTTTCCCAGATTTTTACGATTTTCTGCCTCAATCCGTTAAATGCGAATATCTAAAGAACCGAGCTTTCAAAATTGCTCTGGTTTTCAGGTCTGAATAGGAAATTAATACACCTTTCCAAAATGTATAAGAACGTTAAAATATTGTCACACAAATTTTTCATGGATTTCGGAAAAAATCGTGGGCTAACCCTTTGCCTTTTTTTCAAAAAAAAAACAACTTTTTTTTCAAAGTTAATGAAATAAATCGTGCCATACCTTACTGGAAAGATCTATTCAAACCAAATCGACGCATCGAAGCCAATTTTTTTTTCGAGGTCTATTTAGTAAAATATTAGCATCCAAAGTGACTTTCCCAGATTTTAACCATTTTCTGCCTCCAACTACATACCTTAATGTCTTTGGATGGCGATATTTCCAAAACAAAGCATTCAAAATTATTGCGGTTTTCAGTGCTGAAAAGAAAATTAACTCACCTTTCTAAAAACATCAGAACAAATTCTGGTCTTGTTCTGATGTTTTTGAAGTCTATTTATTAAAATATTGACATCCAAAGTGACTTTCCCAGATTTTTACGATTTTCTGCCTCAATCCGTTAAATGCGAATATCTAAAGAACCGAGCTTTCAAAATTGCTCTGGTTTTCAGGTCTGAATAGGAAATTAATACACCTTTCCAAAATGTATAAGAACGTTAAAATATTGTCACACAAATTTTTCATGGATTTCGGAAAAAATCGTGGGCTAACCCCTTGCCTTTTTTTCAAAAAAAAAACAACTTTTTTTTCAAAGTTAATGAAATAAATCGTGCCATACCTTACTGGAAAGATCTATTCAAACCAAATCGACGCATCGAAGCCAATTTTTTTTTCGAGGTCTATTTAGTAAAATATTAGCATCCAAAGTGACTTTCCCAGATTTTAACCATTTTCTGCCTCCAACTACCTACCTTAATGTCTTTGGATGGCGATATCTAAAGAACCGAGCTTTCAAAATTGCTCTGGTTTTCAGGTCTGAATAGGAAATTAATACACCTTTCCAAAATGTATAAGAACGTTAAAATATTGTCACACAAATTTTTCATGGATTTCGGAAAAAATCGTGGGCTAACCCCTTGCCTTTTTTTAAAAAAAAAACAACTTTTTTTCAAAGTTAATGAAATAAATCGTGCCATACCTTACTGGAAAGATCTATTCAAACCAAATCGACGCATCGAAGCCAATTTTTTTTTCGAGGTCTATTTAGTAAAATATTAGCATCCAAAGTGACTTTCCCAGATTTTAACCATTTTCTGCCTCCAACTACCTACCTTAATGTCTTTGGATGGCGATATCTAAAGAACCGAGCTTTCAAAATTGCTCTGGTTTTCAGGTCTGAATAGGAAATTAATACACCTTTCCAAAATGTATAAGAACGTTAAAATATTGTCACACAAATTTTTCATGGTTTCGGAAAAAATCGTGGGCTAACCCTTTGCCTTTTTTTCAAAAAAAAAACAACTTTTTTTTCAAAGTTAATGAAATAAATCGTGCCATACCTTACTGGAAAGATCTATTCAAACCAAATCGACGCATCGAAGCCAATTTTTTTTTCGAGGTCTATTTAGTAAAATATTAGCATCCAGAGTGACTTTCCCAGATTTTAACCATTTTCTGCCTCCAACTACATACCTTAATGTCTTTGGATGGCGATATTTCCAAAACAAAGCATTCAAAATTATTGCGGTTTTCAGTGCTGAAAAGAAAATTAACTCACCTTTCTAAAAACATCAAAACAAACTTTTTTTGAGGTCTATTTATTAAAATATTGGCATCCAAAGTGACTTTCCCAGATTTTTACGATTTTCTGCCTCAATCCGTTAAATGCGAATATCTAAAGAACCGAGCTTTCAAAATTGCTCTGGTTTTCAGGTCTGAATAGGAAATTAATACACCTTTCCAAAATGTATAAGAACGTTAAAATATTGTCACACAAATTTTTCATGGATTTCGGAAAAAATCGTGGGCTAACCCTTTGCCTTTTTTTCAAAAAAAAAAACAACTTTTTTTTCAAAGTTAATGAAATAAATCGTGCCATACCTTACTGGAAAGATCTATTCAAACCAAATCGACGCATCGAAGCCAATTTTTTTTTCGAGGTCTATTTAGTAAAATATTAGCATCCAAAGTGACTTTCCCAGATTTTAACCATTTTCTGCCTCCAACTACATACCTTAATGTCTTTGGATGGCGATATTTCCAAAACAAAGCATTCAAAATTATTGCGGTTTTCAGTGCTGAAAAGAAAATTAACTCACCTTTCTAAAAACATCAGAACAAATTCTGGTCTTGTTCTGATGTTTTTGAAGTCTATTTATTAAAATATTGACATCCAAAGTGACTTTCCCAGATTTTTACGATTTTCTGCCTCAATCCGTTAAATGCGAATATCTAAAGAACCGAGCTTTCAAAATTGCTCTGGTTTTCAGGTCTGAATAGGAAATTAATACACCTTTCCAAAATGTATAAGAACGTTAAAATATTGTCACACAAATTTTTCATGGATTTCGGAAAAAATCGTGGGCTAACCCCTTGCCTTTTTTTCAAAAAAAAACAACTTTTTTTTCAAAGTTAATGAAATAAATCGTGCCATACCTTACTGGAAAGATCTATTCAAACCAAATCGACGCATCGAAGCCAATTTTTTTTTCGAGGTCTATTTAGTAAAATATTAGCATCCAAAGTGACTTTCCCAGATTTTAACCATTTTCTGCCTCCAACTACCTACCTTAATGTCTTTGGATGGCGATATCTAAAGAACCGAGCTTTCAAAATTGCTCTGGTTTTCAGGTCTGAATAGGAAATTAATACACCTTTCCAAAATGTATAAGAACGTTAAAATATTGTCACACAAATTTTTCATGGATTTCGGAAAAAATCGTGGGCTAACCCCTTGCCTTTTTTTCAAAAAAAAAACAACTTTTTTTCAAAGTTAATGAAATAAATCGTGCCATACCTTACTAGAAAGATCTATTCAAACCAAATCGACGCATGGAAGCCAAATTTTTTTTCGAGGTCTATTTAGTAAAATATTAGCATCCAAAGTGACTTTCCCAGATTTTAACCATTTTCTGCCTCCAACTACCTACCTTAATGTCTTTGGATGGCGATATCTAAAGAACCGAGCTTTCAAAATTGCTCTGGTTTTCAGGTCTGAATAGGAAATTAATACACCTTTCCAAAATGTATAAGAACGTTAAAATATTGTCACACAAATTTTTCATGGTTTCGGAAAAAATCGTGGGCTAACCCTTTGCCTTTTTTTCAAAAAAAAAACAACTTTTTTTTCAAAGTTAATGAAATAAATCGTGCCATACCTTACTGGAAAGATCTATTCAAACCAAATCGACGCATCGAAGCCAATTTTTTTTTCGAGGTCTATTTAGTAAAATATTAGCATCCAGAGTGACTTTCCCAGATTTTAACCATTTTCTGCCTCCAACTACATACCTTAATGTCTTTGGATGGCGATATTTCCAAAACAAAGCATTCAAAATTATTGCGGTTTTCAGTGCTGAAAAGAAAATTAACTCACCTTTCTAAAAACATCAAAACAAACTTTTTTTGAGGTCTATTTATTAAAATATTGGCATCCAAAGTGACTTTCCCAGATTTTTACGATTTTCTGCCTCAATCCGTTAAATGCGAATATCTAAAGAACCGAGCTTTCAAAATTGCTCTGGTTTTCAGGTCTGAATAGGAAATTAATACACCTTTCCAAAATGTATAAGAACGTTAAAATATTGTCACACAAATTTTTCATGGATTTCGGAAAAAATCGTGGGCTAACCCTTTGCCTTTTTTTCAAAAAAAAAAACAACTTTTTTTTCAAAGTTAATGAAATAAATCGTGCCATACCTTACTGGAAAGATCTATTCAAACCAAATCGACGCATCGAAGCCAATTTTTTTTTCGAGGTCTATTTAGTAAAATATTAGCATCCAAAGTGACTTTCCCAGATTTTAACCATTTTCTGCCTCCAACTACATACCTTAATGTCTTTGGATGGCGATATTTCCAAAACAAAGCATTCAAAATTATTGCGGTTTTCAGTGCTGAAAAGAAAATTAACTCACCTTTCTAAAAACATCAGAACAAATTCTGGTCTTGTTCTGATGTTTTTGAAGTCTATTTATTAAAATATTGACATCCAAAGTGACTTTCCCAGATTTTTACGATTTTCTGCCTCAATCCGTTAAATGCGAATATCTAAAGAACCGAGCTTTCAAAATTGCTCTGGTTTTCAGGTCTGAATAGGAAATTAATACACCTTTCCAAAATGTATAAGAACGTTAAAATATTGTCACACAAATTTTTCATGGATTTCGGAAAAAATCGTGGGCTAACCCCTTGCCTTTTTTTCAAAAAAAAACAACTTTTTTTTCAAAGTTAATGAAATAAATCGTGCCATACCTTACTGGAAAGATCTATTCAAACCAAATCGACGCATCGAAGCCAATTTTTTTTTCGAGGTCTATTTAGTAAAATATTAGCATCCAAAGTGACTTTCCCAGATTTTAACCATTTTCTGCCTCCAACTACCTACCTTAATGTCTTTGGATGGCGATATCTAAAGAACCGAGCTTTCAAAATTGCTCTGGTTTTCAGGTCTGAATAGGAAATTAATACACCTTTCCAAAATGTATAAGAACGTTAAAATATTGTCACACAAATTTTTCATGGATTTCGGAAAAAATCGTGGGCTAACCCCTTGCCTTTTTTTCAAAAAAAAACAACTTTTTTTCAAAGTTAATGAAATAAATCGTGCCATACCTTACTAGAAAGATCTATTCAAACCAAATCGACGCATGGAAGCCAAATTTTTTTTCGAGGTCTATTTAGTAAAATATTAGCATCCAAAGTGACTTTCCCAGATTTTAACCATTTTCTGCCTCCAACTACCTACCTTAATGTCTTTGGATGGCGATATCTAAAGAACCGAGCTTTCAAAATTGCTCTGGTTTTCAGGTCTGAATAGGAAATTAATACACCTTTCCAAAATGTATAAGAACGTTAAAATATTGTCACACAAATTTTTCATGGATTTCGGAAAAAATCGTGGGCTAACCCCTTGCCTTTTTTTCAAAAAAAAACAACTTTTTTTTCAAAGTTAATGAAATAAATCGTGCCTTACCTTACTGGAAAGATCTATTCAAACCAAATCGACGCATCGAAGCCAATTTTTTTTTCGAGGTCTATTTAGTAAAATATTAGCATCCAAAGTGACTTTCCCAGATTTTAACCATTTTCTGCCTCCAACTACCTACCTTAATGTCTTTGGATGGCGATATCTAAAGAACCGAGCTTTCAAAATTGCTCTGGTTTTCAGGTCTGAATAGGAAATTAATACACCTTTCCAAAATGTATAAGAACGTTAAAATATTGCCACACAAATTTTTCATGGATTTCGGAAAAAATCGTGGGCTAACCCCTTGCCTTTTTTTCAAAAAAAAACAACTTTTTTTCAAAGTTAATGAAATAAATCGTGCCATACCTTACTAGAAAGATCTATTCAAACCAAATCGACGCATGGAAGCCAAATTTTTTTTCGAGGTCTATTTAGTAAAATATTAGCATCCAAAGTGACTTTCCCAGATTTTAACCATTTTCTGCCTCCAACTACCTACCTTAATGTCTTTGGATGGCGATATTTCCAAAACAAAGCCTTCAAAATTATTGCGGCTTTCAGTGCTGAAAAGAAAATTAACTCACCTTTCTAAAAACATCAGAACAAATTTTTTTTGAGGTCTATTTATTAAAATATTGGCATCCAAAGTGACTTTCCCAGATTTTTACGATTTTCTGCCTCAATCCGTTAAATGCGAATATCTAAAGAACCGAGCTTTCAAAATTGCTCTGGTTTTCAGGTCTGAATAGGAAATTAATACACCTTTTCAAAATGTATAAGAACGTTAAAATATTGTCCCAAAAATTTTTCATGGATTTCGGAAAAAATCTTGGGCTCCCTTGCCTTTTTTTCAAAAAAAAAACAACTTTTTTTTCAAAGTTAATGAAATAAATCGTGCCATACCTTACTGGAAAGATCTATTCAAACCAAATCGACACATCGAAGCCAATTTTTTTTCGAGGTCTATTTAGTAAAATATTAGCATCCAAAGTGACTTTCCCAGATTTTAACCATTTTCTGCCTCCAACTACATACCTTAATGTCTTTGGATGGCGATATTTCCAAAACAAAGCATTCAAAATTATTGCGGTTTTCAGTGCTGAAAAGAAAATTAACTCACCTTTCTAAAAACATCAGAACAAATTCTGGTCTTGTTCTGATGTTTTTGAGGTCTATTTATTAAAATATTGACATCCAAAGTGACTTTCCCAGATTTTTACGATTTTCTGCCTCAATCCGTTAAATGCGAATATCTAAAGAACCGAGCTTTCAAAATTGCTCTGGTTTTCAGGTCTGAATAGGAAATTAATACACCTTTCCAAAATGTATAAGAACGTTAAAATATTGTCACACAAATTTTTCATGGATTTCGGAAAAAATCGTGGGCTAACCCCTTGCCTTTTTTTCAAAAAAAAAACAACTTTTTTTTCAAAGTTAATGAAATAAATCGTGCCATACCTTACTGGAAAGATCTATTCAAACCAAATCGACGCATCGAAGCCAATTTTTTTTTCGAGGTCTATTTAGTAAAATATTAGCATCCAAAGTGACTTTCCCAGATTTTAACCATTTTCTGCCTCCAACTACCTACCTTAATATCTTTGGATGGCGATATTTCCAAAACAAAGCCTTCAAAATTATTGCGGCTTTCAGTGCTGAAAAGAAAATTAACTCACCTTTCTAAAAACATCAAAACAAATTCTGGTCTTGTTCTGATGTTTTTGAGGTCTATTTATAAAAATATTGACATCCAAAGTGACTTTCCCAGATTTTTACGATTTTCTGCCTCAATCCGTTAAATGCGAATATCTAAAGAACCGAGCTTTCAAAATTGCTCTGGTTTTCAGGTCTGAATAGGAAATTAATACACCTTTCCAAAATGTATAAGAACGTTAAAATATTGTCACACAAATTTTTCATGGATTTCGGAAAAAATCGTGGGCTAACCCCTTGCCTTTTTTTCAAAAAAAAAACAACTTTTTTTTCAAAGTTAATGAAATAAATCGTGCCATACCTTTCTGGAAAGATCTATTCAAACCAAATCGACGCATCAAAGCCAATTTTTTTTTCGAGGTCTATTTAGTAAAATATTAGCATCCAAAGTGACTTTCCCAGATTTTAACCATTTTCTGCCTCCAACTACCTACCTTAATGTCTTTGGATGGCGATATTTCCAAAACAAAGCCTTCAAAATTATTGCGGCTTTCAGTGCTGAAAAGAAAATTAACTCACCTTTCTAAAAACATCAGAACAAATTTTTTTTGAGGTCTATTTATTAAAATATTGGCATCCAAAGTGACTTTCCCAGATTTTTACGATTTTCTGCCTCAATCCGTTAAATGCGAATATCTAAAGAACCGAGCTTTCAAAATTGCTCTGGTTTTCAGTTCTGAATAGGAAATTAATACACCTTTCCAAAATGTATAAGAACGTTAAAATATTGTCACACAAATTTTTCATGGATTTCGGAAAAAATCGTGGGCTAACCCCTTGCCTTTTTTTCAAAAAAAAAACAACTTTTTTTTCAAAGTTAATGAAATAAATCGTGCCATACCTTACTGGAAAGATCTATTCAAACCAAATCGACGCATCGAAGCCAATTTTTTTTTCGAGCTCTATTTAGTAAAATATTAGCATCCAAAGTGACTTTCCCAGATTTTAACCATTTTCTGCCTCAATCCGTTAAATGCGAATATCTAAAGAACCGAGCTTTCAAAATTGCTCTGGTTTTCAGGTCTGAATAGGAAATTAATACACCTTTCCAAAATGTATAAGAACGTTAAAATATTGTCACACAAATTTTTCATGGATTTCGGAAAAAATCGTGGGCTAACCCCTTGCCTTTTTAAAAAAAAAAAACAACTTTTTTTTTCAAAGTTATTGAAATAAATCGTGCCATGCCTTACTGAAAAGATCTATTCAAACCAAATCGACGCATCGAAGCCAATTTTTTTTTCGAGCTCTATTTAGTAAAATATTAGCATCCAAAGTGACTTTCCCAGATTTTAACCATTTTCTGCCTCCAACTACCTACCTTAATGTCTTTGGATGGCGATATTTCAAAAACAAAGCCTTCAAAATTATTGCGGCTTTCAGTGCTGAAATGAAAATTAACTCACCTTTCTAAAAACATCAGAACAAATTTTTTTCGAGCTCTATTTAGTAAAATATTAGCATCCAAAGTGACTTTCCCAGATTTTAACCATTTTCTGCCTCAATCCGTTAAATGCGAATATCTAAAGAACCGAGCTTTCAAAATTGCTCTGGTTTTCAGGTCTGAATAGGAAATTAATACACCTTTCCAAAATGTATAAGAACGTTAAAATATTGTCACACAAATTTTTCATGGATTTCGGAAAAAATCGTGGGCTAACCCCTTGCCTTTTTTTCAAAAAAAAAACAACTTTTTTTTCAAAGTTAATGAAATAAATCGTGCCATACCTTACTGGAAAGATCTATTCAAACCAAATCGACGCATCGAAGCCAATTTTTTTTCGAGGTCTTTTTAGTAAAATATTAGCATCCAAAGTGACTTTCCCAGATTTTTACGATTTTCTGCCTCAATCCGTTAAATGCGAATATCTAAAGAACCGAGCTTTCAAAATTGCTCTGGTTTTCAGGTCTGAATAGGAAATTAATACACCTTTCCAAAATGTATAAGAACGTTAAAATATTGTCACACAAATTTTTCATGGATTTCGGAAAAAATCGTGGGCTAACCCCTTGCCTTTTTTTCAAAAAAAAAAACAACTTTTTTTTCAAAGTTATTGAAATAAATCGTGCCATGCCTTACTGAAAAAATCTATTCAAACCAAATCGACGCATCGAAGCCAATTTTTTTTTCGAGGTCTATTTAGTAAAATATTAGCATCCAAAGTGACTTTCCCAGATTTTTACGATTTTCTGCCTCAATCCGTTAAATGCGAATATCTAAAGAACCGAGCTTTCAAAATTGCTCTGGTTTTCAGGTCTGAATAGGAAATTAATACACCTTTCCAAAATGTATAAGAACGTTAAAATATTGTCACACACATTTTTCATGGATTTCGGAAAAAATCGTGGGCTAACCCCTTGCCTTTTTTTCAAAAAAAAAAACAACTTTTTTTTCAAAGTTAATGAAATAAATCGTGCCATACCTTACTGGAAAGATCTATTCAAACCAAATCGACGCATCGAAGCCAATTTTTTTTTCGAGCTCTATTTAGTAAAATATTAGCATCCAAAGTGACTTTCCCAGATTTTAACCATTTTCTGCCTCCAACTACCTACCTTAATGTCTTTGGATGGCGATATTTCAAAAACAAAGCCTTCAAAATTATTGCGGCTTTCAGTGCTGAAATGAAAATTAACTCACCTTTCTAAAAACATCAGAACAAATTTTTTTCGAGCTCTATTTAGTAAAATATTAGCATCCAAAGTGACTTTCCCAGATTTTAACCATTTTCTGCCTCAATCCGTTAAATGCGAATATCTAAAGAACCGAGCTTTCAAAATTGCTCTGGTTTTCAGGTCTGAATAGGAAATTAATACACCTTTCCAAAATGTATAAGAACGTTAAAATATTGTCACACAAATTTTTCATGGATTTCGGAAAAAATCGTGGGCTAACCCCTTGCCTTTTTTTCAAAAAAAAAACAACTTTTTTTTCAAAGTTAATGAAATAAATCGTGCCATACCTTACTGGAAAGATCTATTCAAACCAAATCGACGCATCGAAGCCAATTTTTTTTCGAGGTCTTTTTAGTAAAATATTAGCATCCAAAGTGACTTTCCCAGATTTTTACGATTTTCTGCCTCAATCCGTTAAATGCGAATATCTAAAGAACCGAGCTTTCAAAATTGCTCTGGTTTTCAGGTCTGAATAGGAAATTAATACACCTTTCCAAAATGTATAAGAACGTTAAAATATTGTCACACAAATTTTTCATGGATTTCGGAAAAAATCGTGGGCTAACCCCTTGCCTTTTTTTCAAAAAAAAAAACAACTTTTTTTTCAAAGTTATTGAAATAAATCGTGCCATGCCTTACTGAAAAAATCTATTCAAACCAAATCGACGCATCGAAGCCAATTTTTTTTTCGAGGTCTATTTAGTAAAATATTAGCATCCAAAGTGACTTTCCCAGATTTTTACGATTTTCTGCCTCAATCCGTTAAATGCGAATATCTAAAGAACCGAGCTTTCAAAATTGCTCTGGTTTTCAGGTCTGAATAGGAAATTAATACACCTTTCCAAAATGTATAAGAACGTTAAAATATTGTCACACAAATTTTTCATGGATTTCGGAAAAAATCGTGGGCTAACCCCTTGCCTTTTTTTCAAAAAAAAAAACAACTTTTTTTTCAAAGTTATTGAAATAAATCGTGCCATGCCTTACTGAAAAAATCTATTCAAACCAAATCGACGCATCGAAGCCAATTTTTTTTTCGAGGTCTATTTAGTAAAATATTAGCATCCAAAGTGACTTTCCCAGATTTTTACGATTTTCTGCCTCAATCCGTTAAATGCGAATATCTAAAGAACCGAGCTTTCAAAATTGCTCTGGTTTTCAGGTCTGAATAGGAAATTAATACACCTTTCCAAAATGTATATGAACGTTAAAATATTGTCACACAAATTTTTCATGGATTTCGGAAAAAATCGTGGGCTAACCCCTTGCCTTTTTTTCAAAAAAAAAACAACTTTTTTTTCAAAATTAATGAAATAAATCGTGCCATACCTTACTGGAAAGATCTATTCAAACCAAATCGACGCATCAAAGCCAATTTTTTTTTCGAGGTCTATTTAGTAAAATATTAGCATCCAAAGTGACTTTCCCAGATTTTAACCATTTTCTGCCTCCAACTACCTACCTTAATGTCTTTGGATGGCGATATCTAAAGAACCGAGCTTTCAAAATTGCTCTGGTTTTCAGGTCTGAATAGGAAATTAATACACCTTTCCAAAATGTATAAGAACGTTAAAATATTGTCACACAAATTTTTCATGGATTTCGGAAAAAATCGTGGGCTAACCCCTTGCCTTTTTTTCAAAAAAAAAAACAACTTTTTTTTCAAAGTTATTGAAATAAATCGTGCCATGCCTTACTGAAAAAATCTATTCAAACCAAATCGACGCATCGAAGCCAATTTTTTTTTCGAGGTCTATTTAGTAAAATATTAGCATCCAAAGTGACTTTCCCAGATTTTTACGATTTTCTGCCTCAATCCGTTAAATGCGAATATCTAAAGAACCGAGCTTTCAAAATTGCTCTGGTTTTCAGGTCTGAATAGGAAATTAATACACCTTTCCAAAATGTATATGAACGTTAAAATATTGTCACACAAATTTTTCATGGATTTCGGAAAAAATCGTGGGCTAACCCCTTGCCTTTTTTTCAAAAAAAAAACAACTTTTTTTTCAAAATTAATGAAATAAATCGTGCCATACCTTACTGGAAAGATCTATTCAAACCAAATCGACGCATCGAAGCCAATTTTTTTTTCGAGGTCTATTTAGTAAAATATTAGCATCCAAAGTGACTTTCCCAGATTTTAACCATTTTCTGCCTCAATCCGTTAAATGCGAATATCTAAAGAACCGAGCTTTCAAAATTGCTCTGGTTTTCAGGTCTGAATAGGAAATTAATACACCTTTCCAAAATGTATAAGAACGTTAAAATATTGTCACACACATTTTTCATGGATTTCGGAAAAAATCGTGGGCTAACCCCTTGCCTTTTTTTCAAAAAAAAAACAACTTTTTTTTCAAAGTTAATGAAATAAATCGTGCCATACCTTACTGGAAAGATCTATTCAAACCAAATCGACGCATCGAAGCCAATTTTTTTTTCGAGCTCTATTTAGTAAAATATTAGCATCCAAAGTGACTTTCCCAGATTTTAACCATTTTCTGCCTCAATCCGTTAAATGCGAATATCTAAAGAACCGAGCTTTCAAAATTGCTCTGGTTTTCAGGTCTGAATAGGAAATTAATACACCTTTCCAAAATGTATAAGAACGTTAAAATATTGTCACACAAATTTTTCATGGATTTCGGAAAAAATCGTGGGCTAACCCCTTGCCTTTTTTTCAAAAAAAAAAAACAACTTTTTTTTCAAAGTTAATGAAGTAAATCGTGCCATACCTTACTGAAAAGATCTATTCAAACCAAATCGACGCATCGAAGCCAATTTTTTTTTCGAGGTCTATTTAGTAAAATATTAGCATCCAAAGTGACTTTCCCAGATTTTAACCATTTTCTTTCTCCAACTACCTACCTTAATGTCTTTGGATGGCGATATTTCCAAAACAAAGCCTTCAAAATTATTGCGGCTTTCAGTGCTGAAAAGAAAATTAACTCACCTTTCTAAAAACATCAGAACAAATTTTTTTTGAGGTCTATTTATTAAAATATTGGCATCCAAAGTGACTTTCCCAGATTTTTACGATTTTCTGCCTCAATCCGTTAAATGCGAATATCTAAAGAACCGAGCTTTCAAAATTGCTCTGGTTTTCAGGTCTGAATAGGAAATTAATACACCTTTCCAAAATGTATAAGAACGTTAAAATATTGTCACACAAATTTTTCATGGATTTCGGAAAAAATCGTGGGCTAACCCCTTGCCTTTTTTTCAAAAAAAAAACAACTTTTTTTTCAAAGTTAATGAAATAAATCGTGCCATACCTTACTGGAAAGATCTATTCAAACCAAATCGACGCATCGAAGCCAATTTTTTTTTTTCGAGGTCTATTTAGTAAAATATTAGCATCCAAAGTGACTTTCCCAGATTTTAACCATTTTCTGCCTCCAACTACCTACCTTAATGTCTTTGGATGGCGATATTTCCAAAACAAAGCCTCCAAAGTTATTGCGGTTTTCAGTGCTGAAAAGAAAATTAACTCACCTTTCTAAAAACATCAGAACAAATTTTTTTTTTGAGGTCTATTTATTAAAATATTGGCATCCAAAGTGACTTTCCCAGATTTTTACGATTTTCTGCCTCAATCCGTTAAATGCGAATATCTAAAGAACCGAGCTTTCAAAATTGCTCTGGTTTTCAGGTCTGAATAGGAAATTAATACACCTTTCCAAAATGTATAAGAACGTTAAAATATTGTCACACAAATTTTTCATGGATTTCGGAAAAAATCGTGGGCTAACCCCTTGCCTTTTTTTCAAAAAAAAAAACAACTTTTTTTTCAAAGTTATTGAAATAAATCGTGCCATGCCTTACTGAAAAAATCTATTCAAACCAAATCGACGCATCGAAGCCAATTTTTTTTTCGAGGTCTATTTAGTAAAATATTAGCATCCAAAGTGACTTTCCCAGATTTTTACGATTTTCTGCCTCAATCCGTTAAATGCGAATATCTAAAGAACCGAGCTTTCAAAATTGCTCTGGTTTTCAGGTCTGAATAGGAAATTAATACACCTTTCCAAAATGTATATGAACGTTAAAATATTGTCACACAAATTTTTCATGGATTTCGGATAAAATCGTGGGCTAACCCCTTGCCTTTTTTTCAAAAAAAAAACAACTTTTTTTTCAAAATTAATGAAATAAATCGTGCCATACCTTACTGGAAAGATCTATTCAAACCAAATCGACGCATCGAAGCCAATTTTTTTTTCGAGGTCTATTTAGTAAAATATTAGCATCCAAAGTGACTTTCCCAGATTTTAACCATTTTCTGCCTCAATCCGTTAAATGCGAATATCTAAAGAACCGAGCTTTCAAAATTGCTCTGGTTTTCAGGTCTGAATAGGAAATTAATACACCTTTCCAAAATGTATAAGAACGTTAAAATATTGTCACACACATTTTTCATGGATTTCGGAAAAAATCGTGGGCTAACCCCTTGCCTTTTTTTCAAAAAAAAAACAACTTTTTTTTCAAAGTTAATGAAATAAATCGTGCCATACCTTACTGGAAAGATCTATTCAAACCAAATCGACGCATCGAAGCCAATTTTTTTTTCGAGGTCTTTTTAGTAAAATATTAGCATCCAAAGTGACTTTCCCAGATTTTAACCATTTTCTGCCTCCAACTACCTACCTTAATGTCTTTGGATGGCGATATCTAAAGAACCGAGCTTTCAAAATTGCTCTGGTTTTCAGGTCTGAATAGGAAATTAATACACCTTTCCAAAATGTATAAGAACGTTAAAATATTGTCACACAAATTTTTCATGGATTTCGGAAAAAATCATGGGCTAACCCCTTGCCTTTTTTTCAAAAAAAAAACAACTTTTTTTTCAAAGTTAATGAAATAAATCGTGCCATACCTTACTGGAAAGATCTATTCAAACCAAATCGACGCATCGAAGCCAATTTTTTTTTCGAGCTCTATTTAGTAAAATATTAGCATCCAAAGTGACTTTCCCAGATTTTAACCATTTTCTGCCTCAATCCGTTAAATGCGAATATCTAAAGAACCGAGCTTTCAAAATTGCTCTGGTTTTCAGGTCTGAATAGGAAATTAATACACCTTTCCAAAATGTATAAGAACGTTAAAATATTGTCACACAAATTTTTCATGGATTTCGGAAAAAATCGTGGGCTAACCCCTTGCCTTTTTTTCAAAAAAAAAAAACAACTTTTTTTTCAAAGTTAATGAAGTAAATCGTGCCATACCTTACTGAAAAGATCTATTCAAACCAAATCGACGCATCGAAGCCAATTTTTTTTTCGAGGTCTATTTAGTAAAATATTAGCATCCAAAGTGACTTTCCCAGATTTTAACCATTTTCTTTCTCCAACTACCTACCTTAATGTCTTTGGATGGCGATATTTCCAAAACAAAGCCTTCAAAATTATTGCGGCTTTCAGTGCTGAAAAGAAAATTAACTCACCTTTCTAAAAACATCAGAACAAATTTTTTTTGAGGTCTATTTATTAAAATATTGGCATCCAAAGTGACTTTCCCAGATTTTTACGATTTTCTGCCTCAATCCGTTAAATGCGAATATCTAAAGAACCGAGCTTTCAAAATTGCTCTGGTTTTCAGGTCTGAATAGGAAATTAATACACCTTTCCAAAATGTATAAGAACGTTAAAATATTGTCACACAAATTTTTCATGGATTTCGGAAAAAATCGTGGGCTAACCCCTTGCCTTTTTTTCAAAAAAAAAACAACTTTTTTTTCAAAGTTAATGAAATAAATCGTGCCATACCTTACTGGAAAGATCTATTCAAACCAAATCGACGCATCGAAGCCAATTTTTTTTTCGAGGTCTATTTAGTAAAATATTAGCATCCAAAGTGACTTTCCCAGATTTTAACCATTTTCTGCCTCCAACTACCTACCTTAATGTCTTTGGATGGCGATATTTCCAAAACAAAGCCTTCAAAATTATTGCAGCTTTCAGTGCTGAAAAGAAAATTAACTCACCTTTCTAAAAACATCAGAACAAATTTTTTTTGAGGTCTATTTATTAAAATATTGGCATCCAAAGTGACTTTCCCAGATTTTTACGATTTTCTGCCTCAATCCGTTAAATGCGAATATCTAAAGAACCGAGCTTTCAAAATTGCTCTGGTTTTCAGTTCTGAATAGGAAATTAATACACCTTTCCATAATGTCTAAAAACGTTAAAATATTGTCACACAAATTTTTCATGGATTTCGGAAAAAATCGTAGGCTAACCCCTTGCCTTTTTTTCAAAAAAAAAAAAACAACTTTTTTTCAAAGTTAATGAAATAAATCGTGCCATACCTTACTGGAAAGATCTATTCAAACCAAATCGACGCATCGAAGCCAATTTTTTTTTCGAGCTCTATTTAGTAAAATATTAGCATCCAAAGTGACTTTCGCAGATTTTAACCATTTTCTGCCTCCAACTACCTACCTTAATGTCTTTGGATGGCGATATATCCAAAACAAAGCCTTCAAAATTATTGCGGTTTTCAGTGCTGAAAAGAAAATTAACTCACCTTTCTAAAAACATCAGAACAAATTTTTTTTGAGGTCTATTTATTAAAATATTGGTATCCAAAGTGACTTTCCCAGATTTTAACAATTTTCTGCCTCAATCCGTTAAATGCGAATATCTAAAGAACCGAGCTTTCAAAATTGCTCTGGTTTTCAGTTCTGAATAGGAAATTAATACACCTTTCCAAAATGTATAAGAACGTTAAAATATTGTCACACACATTTTTCATGGATTTCGGAAAAAATCGTGGGCTAACCCCTTGCCTTTTTTTCAAAAAAAAAAACAACTTTTTTTTCAAAGTTAATGAAATAAATCGTGCCATACCTTACTGGAAAGATCTATTCAAACCAAATCGACGCATCGAAGCCAATTTTTTTTTTCGAGGTCTATTTAGTAAAATATTAGCATCCAAAGTGACTTTCCCAGATTTTAACCATTTTCTGCCTCCAACTACCTACCTTAATGTCTTTGGATGGCGATATTTCCAAAACAAAGCATTCAAAATTATTGCAGCTTTCAGTGCTGAAAAGAAAATTAACTCACCTTTCTAAAAACATCAGAACAAATTTTTTTTGAGGTCTATTTATTAAAATATTGGCATCCAAAGTGACTTTCCCAGATTTTTACGATTTTCTGCCTCAATCCGTTAAATGCGAATATCTAAAGAACCGAGCTTTCAAAATTGCTCTGGTTTTCAGTTCTGAATAGGAAATTAATACACCTTTCCATAATGTCTAAAAACGTTAAAATATTGTCACACAAATTTTTCATGGATTTCGGAAAAAATCGTAGGCTAACCCCTTGCCTTTTTTTCAAAAAAAAAAAACAACTTTTTTTCAAAGTTAATGAAATAAATCGTGCCATACCTTACTGGAAAGATCTATTCAAACCAAATCGACGCATCGAAGCCAATTTTTTTTTCGAGCTCTATTTAGTAAAATATTAGCATCCAAAGTGACTTTCGCAGATTTTAACCATTTTCTGCCTCCAACTACCTACCTTAATGTCTTTGGATGGCGATATATCCAAAACAAAGCCTTCAAAATTATTGCGGTTTTCAGTGCTGAAAAGAAAATTAACTCACCTTTCTAAAAACATCAGAACAAATTTTTTTTGAGGTCTATTTATTAAAATATTGGTATCCAAAGTGACTTTCCCAGATTTTTACAATTTTCTGCCTCAATCCGTTAAATGCGAATATCTAAAGAACCGAGCTTTCAAAATTGCTCTGGTTTTCAGTTCTGAATAGGAAATTAATACACTTTTCCATAATGTCTAAAAACGTTAAAATATTGTCACACAAATTTTTCATGGATTTCGGAAAAAATCGTGGGCTAACCCCTTGCCTTTTTTTTCCAAAAAAAAACAACTTTTTTTTCAAAGTTAATGAAATAAATCGTGCCATACCTTACTGGAAAGATCTATTCAAACCAAATCGACGCATCGAAGCCAATTTTTTTTTCGAGGTCTATTTAGTAAAATATTAGCATCCAAAGTGACTTTCGCAGATTTTAACCATTTTCTGCCTCCAACTACCTACCTTAATGTCTTTGGATGGCGATATTTCCAAAACAAAGCCTTCAAAGTTATTGCGGTTTTCAGTGCTGAAAAGAAAATTAACTCACCTTTCTAAAAACATCAGAACAAATTTTTTTTGAGGTCTATTTATTAAAATATTGGCATCCAAAGTGACTTTCCCAGATTTTTTCGATTTTCTGCCTCAATCCGTTAAATGCGAATATCTAAAGAACCGAGCTTTCAAAATTGCTCTGGTTTTCAGTTCTGAATAGGAAATTAATACACCTTTCCGAAATGTCTAAAAACGTTAAAATAATGTCACACAAATTTTTCATGGATTTCGGAAAAAATCGTGGGCTCCCTTGCCTTTTTTTCAAAAAAAAAACAACTTTTTTTTCAAAGTTAATGAAATAAATCGTGCCATACCTTACTGGAAAGATCTATTCAAACCAAATCGACGCATCGAAGCCAATTTTTTTTTCGAGGTCTATTTAGTAAAATATTAGCATCCAAAGTGACTTTCCCAGATTTTAACCATTTTCTGCCTCCAACTACCTACCTTAATGTCTTTGGATGGCGATATTTCCAAAACAAAGCCTCCAAAGTTATTGCGGTTTTCAGTGCTGAAAAGAAAATTAACTCACCTTTCTAAAAACATCAGAACAAATTTTTTTTGAGGTCTATTTATTAAAATATTGGTATCCAAAGTGACTTTCCCAGATTTTTACAATTTTCTGCCTCAATCCGTTAAATGCGAATATCTAAAGAACCGAGCTTTCAAAATTGCTCTGGTTTTCAGGTCTGAATAGGAAATTAATACACCTTTCCAAAATGTATAAGAACGTTAAAATATTGTCACACAAATTTTTCATGGATTTCGGAAAAAATCGTGGGCTAACCCCTTGCCTTTTTTTCAAAAAAAAAACAACTTTTTTTTCAAAGTTAATGAAATAAATCGTGCCATACCTTACTGGAAAGATCTATTCAAACCAAATCGACGCATCGAAGCCAATTTTTTTTTTCGAGGTCTATTTAGTAAAATATTAGCATCCAAAGTGACTTTCCCAGATTTTAACCATTTTCTGCCTCCAACTACCTACCTTAATGTCTTTGGATGGCGATATTTCCAAAACAAAGCCTTCAAAATTATTGCAGCTTTCAGTGCTGAAAAGAAAATTAACTCACCTTTCTAAAAACATCAGAACAAATTTTTTTTGAGGTCTATTTATTAAAATATTGGCATCCAAAGTGACTTTCCCAGATTTTTACGATTTTCTGCCTCAATCCGTTAAATGCGAATATCTAAAGAACCGAGCTTTCAAAATTGCTCTGGTTTTCAGTTCTGAATAGGAAATTAATACACCTTTCCATAATGTCTAAAAACGTTAAAATATTGTCACACAAATTTTTCATGGATTTCGGAAAAAATCGTGGGCTAACCCCTTGCCTTTTTTTAAAAAAAAAACAACTTTTTTTTCAAAGTTAATGAAATAAATCGTGCCATACCTTACTGGAAAGATCTATTCAAACCAAATCGACGCATCGAAGCCAATTTTTTTTTCGAGCTCTATTTAGTAAAATATTAGCATCCAAAGTGACTTTCCCAGATTTTAACCATTTTCTGCCTCAATCCGTTAAATGCGAATATCTAAAGAACCGAGCTTTCAAAATTGCTCTGGTTTTCAGGTCTGAATAGGAAATTAATACACCTTTCCAAAATGTATAAGAACGTTAAAATATTGTCACACAAATTTTTCATGGATTTCGGAAAAAATCGTGGGCTAACCCCTTGCCTTTTTTTCAAAAAAAAAACAACTTTTTTTTCAAAGTTATTGAAATAAATCGTGCCATGCCTTACTGAAAAGATCTATTCAAACCAAATCGACGCATCGAAGCCAATTTTTTTTTCGAGATCTATTTATTAAAATATTGGCATCCAAAGTGACTTTCCCAGATTTTTACGATTTTCTGCCTCAATCCGTTAAATGCGAATATCTAAAGAACCGAGCTTTCAAAATTGCTCTGGTTTTCAGTTCTGAATAGGAAATTAATACACCTTTCCAAAATGTCTAAAAACGTTAAAATATTGTCACACAAATTTTTCATGGATTTCGGAAAAAATCGTGGGCTAACCCCTTGCCCTTTTTTCAAAAAAAAACAACTTTTTTTTCAAAGTTATTGAAATAAATCGTGCCATGTCTTACTGAAAAGATCTATTCAAACCAAATCGACGCATCGAAGCCAATTTTTTTTTCGAGCTCTATTTAGTAAAATATTAGCATCCAAAGTGACTTTCGCAGATTTTAACCATTTTCTGCCTCCAACTACCTACCTTAATGTCTTTGGATGGCGATATATCCAAAACAAAGCCTTCAAAATTATTGCGGTTTTCAGTGCTGAAAAGAAAATTAACTCACCTTTCTAAAAACATCAGAACAAATTTTTTTTAAAGTGACTTTCCCAGATTTTTACGATTTTCTGCCTCAATCCGTTAAATGCGAATATCTAAAGAACCGAGCTTTCAAAATTGCTCTGGTTTTCAGTTCTGAATAGGAAATTAATACACCTTTCCAAAATGTTTAAAAACGTTAAAATATTGTCACACAAATTTTTCATGGATTTCGGAAAAAATCGTGGGCTAACCCTTTGCCTTTTTTTCAAAAAAAAACAACTTTTTTTTCAAAGTTAATGAAATAAATCGTGCCATACCTTACTGGAAAGATCTATTCAAACCAAATCGACGCATCGAAGCCAATTTTTTTTTCGAGGTCTATTTAGTAAAATATTAGCATCCAAAGTGACTTTCGCAGATTTTAACCATTTTCTGCCTCCAACTACCTACCTTAATGTCTTTGGATGGCGATATTTCCAAAACAAAGCCTTCAAAGTTATTGCGGTTTTCAGTGCTGAAAAGAAAATTAACTCACCTTTCTAAAAACATCAGAACAAATTTTTTTTGAGGTCTATTTATTAAAATATTGGCATCCAAAGTGACTTTCCCAGATTTTTAAGATTTTCTGCCTCAATCCGTTAAATGCGAATATCTAAAGAACCGAGCTTTCAAAATTGCTCTGGTTTTCAGTTCTGAATAGGAAATTAATACACCTTTCCAAAATGTCTAAAAACGTTAAAATATTGTCACACAAATTTTTCATGGATTTCGGAAAAAATCGTGGGCTAACCCCTTGCCTTTTTTTCAAAAAAAAACAACTTTTTTTTCAAAGTTATTGAAATAAATCGTGCCATGTCTTACTGAAAAGATCTATTCAAACCAAATCGACGCATCGAAGCCAATTTTTTTTTCGAGCTCTATTTAGTAAAATATTAGCATCCAAAGTGACTTTCGCAGATTTTAACCATTTTCTGCCTCCAACTACCTACCTTAATGTCTTTGGATATATCCAAAACAAAGCCTTCAAAATTATTGCGGTTTTCAGTGCTGAAAAGAAAATTAACTCACCTTTCTAAAAACATCAAAACAAACTTTTTTTGAGGTCTATTTATTAAAATATTGGTATCCAAAGTGACTTTCCCAGATATTTACGATTTTCTGCCTCAATCCGTTAAATGCGAATATCTAAAGAACCGAGGTTTCAAAATTGCTCTAGTTTTCAGTTCTGAATAGGAAATTAACACACCTTTCTAAAATGTCTAAGAACGTTAAAATATTGTCACACAAATTTTTCATGGATTTCGGAAAAAATCGCCTTTTTTCAAAAAAAAAAAACAACTTTTTTTTCAAAGTTAATGAAATAAATCGTGCCATACCTTACTGGAAAGATCTATTCAAACCAAATCGACGCATCGAAGCCAATTTTTTTTTCGAGGTCTATTTAGTAAAATATTAGCATCCAAAGTGACTTTCGCAGATTTTAACCATTTTCTGCCTCCAACTACCTACCTTAATGTCTTTGGATGGCGATATATCCAAAACAAAGCCTTCAAAGTTATTGCGGTTTTCAGTGCTGAAAAGAAAATTAACTCACCTTTCTAAAAACATCAGAACAAATTTTTTTTTAGGTCTATTTATTAAAATATTGGCATCCAAAGTGACTTTCCCAGATTTTTACGATTTTCTGCCTCAATCCGTTAAATGCGAATATCTAAAGAACCGAACTTTCAAAATTGCTCTGGTTTTCAGTTCTGAATAGGAAATTAATACACCTTTCCATAATGTCTAAAAACGTTAAAATATTGTCACACAAATTTTTCATGGATTTCGGAAAAAATCGTGGGCTAACCCCTTGCCTTTTTTTCAAAAAAAAAACAACTTTTTTTTCAAAGTTAATGAAATAAATCGTGCCATACCTTACTGGAAAGATCTATTCAAACCAAATCGACGCATCGAAGCCAATTTTTTTTTCGAGCTCTATTTAGTAAAATATTAGCATCCAAAGTGACTTTCCCAGATTTTAACCATTTTCTGCCTCCAACTACCTACCTTAATGTCTTTGGATGGCGATATTTCCAAAACAAAGCCTTCAAAATTATTGCGGTTTTCAGTGCTGAAAAGAAAATTAACTCACCTTTCTAAAAACATCAGAACAAATTTTTTTTGAGGTCTATTTATTAAAATATTGGCATCCAAAGTGACTTTCCCAGATTTTTTCGATTTTCTGCCTCAATCCGTTAAATGCGAATATCTAAAGAACCGAGCTTTCAAAATTGCTCTGGTTTTCAGTTCTGAATAGGAAATTAATACACCTTTCCAAAATGTCTAAAAACGTTAAAATATTGTCACACAAATTTTTCATGGATTTCGGAAAAAATCGTGGGCTAACCCCTTGCCTTTTTTTCAAAAAAAAACAACTTTTTTTTCAAAGTTATTGAAATAAATCGTGCCATGCCTTACTGAAAAGATCTATTTAAACCAAATCGACGCATCGAAGCCAATTTTTTTTTCGAGCTCTATTTAGTAAAATATTAGCATCCAAAGTGACTTTCGCAGATTTTAACCATTTTCTGCCTCCAACTACCTACCTTAATGTCTTTGGATGGCGATATTTCCAAAACAAAGCCTTCAAAGTTATTGCGGTTTTCAGTGCTGAAAAGAAAATTAACTCACCTTTCTAAAAACATCAGAACAAATTTTTTTTGAGGTCTATTTATTAAAATATTGGCATCCAAAGTGACTTTCCCAGATTTTTACGATTTTCTGCCTCAATCCGTTAAATGCGAATATCTAAAGAACCGAGCTTTCAAAATTGCTCTGGTTTTCAGGTCTGAATAGGAAATTAATACACCTTTCCAAAATGTCTAAAAACGTTAAAATATTGTCACACAAATTTTTCATGGATTTCGGAAAAAATCGTGGGCTAACCCCTTGCCTTTTTTTCAAAAAAAAAAACAACTTTTTTTTCAAAGTTATTGAAATAAATCGTGCCATGCCTTACTGAAAAGATCTATTCAAACCAAATCGACGCATCGAAGCCAATTTTTTTTTCGAGATCTATTTAGTAAAATATTAGCATCCAAAGTGACTTTCCCAGATTTTTACGATTTTCTGCCTCAATCCGTTAAATGCGAATATCTAAAGAACCGAGCTTTCAAAATTGCTCTGGTTTTCAGGTCTGAATAGGAAATTAATACACCTTTCCAAAATGTCTAAAAACGTTAAAATATTGTCACACAAATTTTTCATGGATTTCGGAAAAAATCGTGGGCTAACCCCTTGCCTTTTTTTCAAAAAAAAAAACTTTTTTTTCAAAGTTATTGAAATAAATCGTGCCATGTCTTACTGAAAAGATCTATTCAAACCAAATCGACGCATCGAAGCCAATTTTTTTTTCGAGCTCTATTTAGTAAAATATTAGCATCCAAAGTGACTTTCGCAGATTTTAACCATTTTCTGCCTCCAACTACCTACCTTAATGTCTTTGGATGGCGATATATCCAAAACAAAGCCTTCAAAAATTATTGCGGTTTTCAGTGCTGAAAAGAAAATTAACTCACCTTTCTAGAAACATCAGAACAAATTTTTTTTGAGGTCTATTTATTAAAATATTGGCATCCAAAGTGACTTTCCCAGATTTTTACGATTTTCTGCCTCAATCCGTTAAATGCGAATATCTAAAGAACCGAGCTTTCAAAATTGCTCTGGTTTTCAGGTCTGAATAGGAAATTAATACACCTTTCCAAAATGTATAAGAACGTTAAAATATTGTCACACAAATTTTTCATGGATTTCGGAAAAAATCGTGGGCTAACCCCTTGCCTTTTTTTCAAAAAAAAAAACTTTTTTTTCAAAGTTATTGAAATAAATCGTGCCATGTCTTACTGAAAAGATCTATTCAAACCAAATCGACGCATCGAAGCCAATTTTTTTTTCGAGCTCTATTTAGTAAAATATTAGCATCCAAAGTGACTTTCGCAGATTTTAACCATTTTCTGCCTCCAACTACCTACCTTAATGTCTTTGGATGGCGATATATCCAAAACAAAGCCTTCAAAAATTATTGCGGTTTTCAGTGCTGAAAAGAAAATTAACTCACCTTTCTAGAAACATCAGAACAAATTTTTTTTGAGGTCTATTTATTAAAATATTGGCATCCAAAGTGACTTTCCCAGATTTTTACGATTTTCTGCCTCAATCCGTTAAATGCGAATATCTAAAGAACCGAGCTTTCAAAATTGCTCTGGTTTTCAGGTCTGAATAGGAAATTAATACACCTTTCCAAAATGTATAAGAACGTTAAAATATTGTCACACAAATTTTTCATGGATTTCGGAAAAAATCGTGGGCTAACCCCTTGCCTTTTTTTCAAAAAAAAAAACAACTTTTTTTTCAAAGTTAATGAAGTAAATCGTGCCATACCTTACTGGAAAGATCTATTCAAACCAAATCGACGCATCGAAGCCAATTTTTTTTTCGAGGTCTATTTAGTAAAATATTAGCATCCAAAGTGACTTTCCCAGATTTTAACCATTTTCTGCCTCCAACTACCTACCTTAATGTCTTTGGATGGCGATATTTCCAAAACAAAGCCTTCAAAATTATTGCGGCTTTCAGTGCGGAAAAGAAAATTAACTCACCTTTCTAAAAACATCAGAACAAATTTTTTTTGAGGTCTATTTATTAAAATATTGGCATCCAAAGTGACTTTCCCAGATTTTTACGATTTTCTGCCTCAATCCGTTAAATGCGAATATCTAAAGAACCGAGCTTTCAAAATTGCTCTGGTTTTCAGGTCTGAATAGGAAATTAATACACCTTTCCAAAATGTATAAGAACGTTAAAATATTGTCACACAAATTTTTCATGGATTTCGGAAAAAATCGTGGGCTAACCCCTTGCCTTTTTTTCAAAAAAAAAACAACTTTTTTTTCAAAGTTAATGAAGTAAATCGTGCCATACCTTACTGGAAAGATCTATTCAAACCAAATCGACGCATCGAAGCCAATTTTTTTTTCGAGGTCTATTTAGTAAAATATTAGCATCCAAAGTGACTTTCCCAGATTTTAACCATTTTCTGCCTCCAACTACCTACCTTAATGTCTTTGGATGGCGATATTTCCAAAACAAAGCCTTCAAAATTATTGCGGCTTTCAGTGCTGAAAAGAAAATTAACTCACCTTTCTAAAAACATCAGAACAAATTCTGGTCTTGTTCTGATGTTTTTGAGGTCTATTTATTAAAATATTGACATCCAAAGTGACTTTCCCAGATTTTTACGATTTTCTGCCTCAATCCGTTAAATGCGAATATCTAAAGAACCGAGCTTTCAAAATTGCTCTGGTTTTCAGGTCTGAATAGGAAATTAATACACCTTTCCAAAATGTATAAGAACGTTAAAATATTGTCACACAAATTTTTCATGGATTTCGGAAAAAATCGTGGGCTAACCCCTTGCCTTTTTTTCAAAAAAAAAACAACTTTTTTTTCAAAGTTAATGAAGTAAATCGTGCCATACCTTACTGGAAAGATCTATTCAAACCAAATCGACGCATCGAAGCCAATTTTTTTTTCGAGGTCTATTTAGTAAAATATTAGCATCCAAAGTGACTTTCCCAGATTTTAACCATTTTCTGCCTCCAACTACCTACCTTAATGTCTTTGGATGGCGATATTTCCAAAACAAAGCCTTCAAAATTATTGCGGCTTTCAGTGCTGAAAAGAAAATTAACTCACCTTTCTAAAAACATCAGAACAAATTCTGGTCTTATTCTGATGTTTTTGAGGTCTATTTATTAAAATATTGGCATCCAAAGTGACTTTCCCAGATTTTTACGATTTTCTGCCTCAATCCGTTAAATGCGAATATCTAAAGAACCGAGCTTTCAAAATTGCTCTGGTTTTCAGGTCTGAATAGGAAATTAATACACCTTTCCAAAATGTATAAGAACGTTAAAATATTGTCACACAAATTTTTCATGGATTTCGGAAAAAATCGTGGGCTGCCTTTTTTTCAAAAAAAAACAACTTTTTTTTCAAAGTTAATGAAATAAATCGTGCCATACCTTACTGGAAAGATCTATTCAAACCAAATCGACGCATCGAAGCCAATTTTTTTTTCGAGCTCTATTTAGTAAAATATTAGCATCCAAAGTGACTTTCCCAGATTTTAACCATTTTCTGTCTCCAACTACCTACCTTAATGTCTTTGGATGGCGATATTTCCAAAACAAAGCCTTCAAAATTATTGCGGCTTTCAGTGCTGAAAAGAAAATTAACTCACCTTTCTAAAAACATCAGAACAAATTTTTTTTGAGGTCTATTTATTAAAATATTGGCATCCAAAGTGACTTTCCCAGATTTTTACGATTTTCTGCCTCAATCCGTTAAATGCGAATATCTAAAGAACCGAGCTTTCAAAATTGCTCTGGTTTTCAGTCCTGAATAGGAAATTAATACACCTTTCCAAAATGTATAAGAACGTTAAAATATTGTCACACAAATTTTTCATGGATTTCGGAAAAAATCGTGGGCTAACCCCTTGCCTTTTTTTCAAAAAAAAAAAACAACTTTTTTTTCAAAGTTAATGAAGTAAATCGTGCCATACCTTACTGGAAAGATCTATTCAAACCAAATCGACGCATCGAAGCCAATTTTTTTTTCGAGCTCTATTTAGTAAAATATTAGCATCCAAAGTGACTTTCCCAGATTTTAACCATTTTCTGTCTCCAACTACCTACCTTAATGTCTTTGGATGGCGATATTTCCAAAACAAAGCCTTCAAAATTATTGCGGCTTTCAGTGCTGAAAAGAAAATTAACTCACCTTTCTAAAAACATCAGAACAAATTTTTTTTGAGGTCTATTTATTAAAATATTGGCATCCAAAGTGACTTTCCCAGATTTTTACGATTTTCTGCCTCAATCCGTTAAATGCGAATATCTAAAGAACCGAGCTTTCAAAATTGCTCTGGTTTTCAGGTCTGAATAGGAAATTAATACACCTTTCCAAAATGTATAAGAACGTTAAAATATTGTCACACAAATTTTTCATGGATTTCGGAAAAAATCGTGGGCTAACCCCTTGCCTTTTTTTCAAAAAAAAAACAACTTTTTTTTCAAAGTTAATGAAGTAAATCGTGCCATACCTTACTGGAAAGATCTATTCAAACCAAATCGACGCATCGAAGCCAATTTTTTTTTCGAGGTCTATTTAGTAAAATATTAGCATCCAAAGTGACTTTCCCAGATTTTAACCATTTTCTGCCTCCAACTACCTACCTTAATGTCTTTGGATGGCGATATTTCCAAAACAAAGCCTTCAAAATTATTGCGGCTTTCAGTGCTGAAAAGAAAATTAACTCACCTTTCTAAAAACATCAGAACAAATTCTGGTCTTGTTCTGATGTTTTTGAGGTCTATTTATTAAAATATTGACATCCAAAGTGACTTTCCCAGATTTTTACGATTTTCTGCCTCAATCCGTTAAATGCGAATATCTAAAGAACCGAGCTTTCAAAATTGCTCTGGTTTTCAGGTCTGAATAGGAAATTAATACACCTTTCCAAAATGTATAAGAACGTTAAAATATTGTCACACAAATTTTTCATGGATTTCGGAAAAAATCGTGGGCTAACCCCTTGCCTTTTTTTCAAAAAAAAAACAACTTTTTTTTCAAAGTTAATGAAGTAAATCGTGCCATACCTTACTGGAAAGATCTATTCAAACCAAATCGACGCATCGAAGCCAATTTTTTTTTCGAGGTCTATTTAGTAAAATATTAGCATCCAAAGTGACTTTCCCAGATTTTAACCATTTTCTGCCTCCAACTACCTACCTTAATGTCTTTGGATGGCGATATTTCCAAAACAAAGCCTTCAAAATTATTGCGGCTTTCAGTGCTGAAAAGAAAATTAACTCACCTTTCTAAAAACATCAGAACAAATTCTGGTCTTATTCTGATGTTTTTGAGGTCTATTTATTAAAATATTGGCATCCAAAGTGACTTTCCCAGATTTTTACGATTTTCTGCCTCAATCCGTTAAATGCGAATATCTAAAGAACCGAGCTTTCAAAATTGCTCTGGTTTTCAGGTCTGAATAGGAAATTAATACACCTTTCCAAAATGTATAAGAACGTTAAAATATTGTCACACAAATTTTTCATGGATTTCGGAAAAAATCGTGGGCTGCCTTTTTTTCAAAAAAAAACAACTTTTTTTTCAAAGTTAATGAAATAAATCGTGCCATACCTTACTGGAAAGATCTATTCAAACCAAATCGACGCATCGAAGCCAATTTTTTTTTCGAGCTCTATTTAGTAAAATATTAGCATCCAAAGTGACTTTCCCAGATTTTAACCATTTTCTGTCTCCAACTACCTACCTTAATGTCTTTGGATGGCGATATTTCCAAAACAAAGCCTTCAAAATTATTGCGGCTTTCAGTGCTGAAAAGAAAATTAACTCACCTTTCTAAAAACATCAGAACAAATTTTTTTTGAGGTCTATTTATTAAAATATTGGCATCCAAAGTGACTTTCCCAGATTTTTACGATTTTCTGCCTCAATCCGTTAAATGCGAATATCTAAAGAACCGAGCTTTCAAAATTGCTCTGGTTTTCAGTCCTGAATAGGAAATTAATACACCTTTCCAAAATGTATAAGAACGTTAAAATATTGTCACACAAATTTTTCATGGATTTCGGAAAAAATCGTGGGCTAACCCCTTGCCTTTTTTTCAAAAAAAAAAAACAACTTTTTTTTCAAAGTTAATGAAGTAAATCGTGCCATACCTTACTGGAAAGATCTATTCAAACCAAATCGACGCATCGAAGCCAATTTTTTTTTCGAGCTCTATTTAGTAAAATATTAGCATCCAAAGTGACTTTCCCAGATTTTAACCATTTTCTGTCTCCAACTACCTACCTTAATGTCTTTGGATGGCGATATTTCCAAAACAAAGCCTTCAAAATTATTGCGGCTTTCAGTGCTGAAAAGAAAATTAACTCACCTTTCTAAAAACATCAGAACAAATTTTTTTTGAGGTCTATTTATTAAAATATTGGCATCCAAAGTGACTTTCCCAGATTTTTACGATTTTCTGCCTCAATCCGTTAAATGCGAATATCTAAAGAACCGAGCTTTCAAAATTGCTCTGGTTTTCAGTTCTGAATAGGAAATTAATACACCTTTCCAAAATGTCTAAAAACGTTAAAATATTGTCACACAAATTTTTCATGGATTTCGGAAAATATCGTGGGCTAACCCCTTGCCTTTTTTAAAAAAAAAAACAACTTTTTTTTCAAAGTTAATGAAATAAATCGTGCCATACCTTACTGGAAAGATCTATTCAAACCAAATCGACGCATCGAAGCCAATTTTTTTTTCGAGGTCTATTTAGTAAAATATTAGCATCCAAAGTTACTTTCCCAGATTTTAACCATTTTCTGCCTCCAACTACCTACCTTAATGTCTTTGGATGGCGATATTTCCAAAACAAAGCCTTCACAATTATTGCGGCTTTCAGTGCTGAAAAGAAAATTAACTCACCTTTCTAAAAACATCAGAACAAATTTTTTTTGAGGTCTATTTATTAAAATATTGGCATCCAAAGTGACTTTCCCAGATTTTTACGATTTTCTGCCTCAATCCGTTAAATGCGAATATCTAAAGAACCGAGCTTTCAAAATTGCTCTGGTTTTCAGGTCTGAATAGGAAATTAATACACCTTTCCAAAATGTATAAGAACGTTAAAATATTGTCACACAAATTTTTCATGGATTTCGGAAAAAATCGTGGGCCTTTTTTTCAAAAAAAAACAACTTTTTTTTTCAAAGTTAATGAAATAAATCGTGCCATACCTTACTGGAAAGATCTATTCAAACCAAATCGACGCATCGAAGCCAATTTTTTTTTCGAGGTCTATTTAGTAAAATATTAGCATCCAAAGTGACTTTCCCAGATTTTAACCATTTTCTGCCTCCAACTACCTACCTTAATGTCTTTGGATGGCGATATTTCCAAAACAAAGCCTTCAAAATTATTGCAGCTTTCAGTGCTGAAAAGAAAATTAACTCACCTTTCTAAAAACATCAGAACAAATTTTTTTTGAGGTCTATTTATTAAAATATTGGCATCCAAAGTGACTTTCCCAGATTTTTACGATTTTCTGCCTCAATCCGTTAAATGCGAATATCTAAAGAACCGAGCTTTCAAAATTGCTCTGGTTTTCAGGTCTGAATAGGAAATTAATACACCTTTCCAAAATGTATAAGAACGTTAAAATATTGTCACACAAATTTTTCATGGATTTCGGAAAAAATCGTGGGCTAACCCCTTGCCTTTTTTTTCAAAAAAAAAAACAATTTTTTTTTCAAAGTTAATGAAATAAATCGTGCCATACCTTACTGGAAAGATCTATTCAAACCAAATCGACGCATCGAAGCCAATTTTTTTTTCGAGGTATATTTAGTAAAATATTAGCATCCAAAGTTACTTTCCCAGATTTTAACCATTTTCTGCCTCCAATTACCTACCTTAATGTCTTTGGATGGCGATATTTCCAAAACAAAACCTTCAAAATTATTGCGGTTTTCAGTGCTGAAAAGAAAATTAACTCACCTTTCTAAAAACATCAGAACAAATTTTTTTTAAAGTGACTTTCCCAGATTTTTACGATTTTCTGCCTCAATCCGTTAAATGCGAATATCTAAAGAACCGAGCTTTCAAAATTGCTCTGGTTTTCAGTTCTGAATAGGAAATTAATACACCTTTCCAAAATGTCTAAAAACGTTAAAATATTGTCACACAAATTTTTCATGGATTTCGGAAAAAATCGTGGGCTAAACCCTTGCCTTTTTTTCAAAAAAAAACAACTTTTTTTTCAAAGTTAATGAAATAAATCGTGCCATACCTTACTGGAAAGATCTATTCAAACCAAATCGACGCATCGAAGCCAATTTTTTTTTCGAGGTCTATTTAGTAAAATATTAGCATCCAAAGTGACTTTCCCAGATTTTAACCATTTTCTGCCTCCAACTACCTACCTTAATGTCTTTGGATGGCGATATTTCCAAAACAAAGCCTTCAAAATTATTGCGGCTTTCAGTGCTGAAAAGAAAATTAACTCACCTTTCTAAAAACATCAGAACAAATTTTTTTTGAGGTCTATTTATTAAAATATTGGCATCCAAAGTGACTTTCCCAGATTTTTACGATTTTCTGCCTCAATCCGTTAAATGCGAATATCTAAAGAACCGAGCTTTCAAAATTGCTCTGGTTTTCAGGTCTGAATAGGAAATTAATACACCTTTCCAAAATGTATAAGAACGTTAAAATATTGTCACACAAATTTTTCATGGATTTCGGAAAAAATCGTGGGCCTTTTTTTCAAAAAAAAACAACTTTTTTTTTCAAAGTTAATGAAATAAATCGTGCCATACCTTACTGGAAAGATCTATTCAAACCAAATCGACGCATCGAAGCCAATTTTTTTTTCGAGGTCTATTTAGTAAAATATTAGCATCCAAAGTGACTTTCCCAGATTTTAACCATTTTCTGCCTCCAACTACCTACCTTAATGTCTTTGGATGGCGATATTTCCAAAACAAAGCCTTCAAAATTATTGCGGCTTTCAGTGCTGAAAAGAAAATTAACTCACCTTTCTAAAAACATCAGAACAAATTTTTTTTGAGGTCTATTTATTAAAATATTGGCATCCAAAGTGACTTTCCCAGATTTTTACGATTTTCTGCCTCAATCCGTTAAATGCGAATATCTAAAGAACCGAGCTTTCAAAATTGCTCTGGTTTTCAGTTCTGAATAGGAAATTAATACACCTTTCCATAATGTCTAAAAACGTTAAAATATTGTCACACAAATTTTTCATGGATTTCGGAAAAAATCGTGGGCTAACCCCTTGCCTTTTTTTCAAAAAAAAACAACTTTTTTTTCAAAGTTAATGAAATAAATCGTGCCATACCTTACTGGAAAGATCTATTTAAACCAAATCGACGCATCGAAGCCAATTTTTTTTTCGAGCTCTATTTAGTAAAATATTAGCATCCAAAGTGACTTTCCCAGATTTTAACCATTTTCTGCCTCCAACTACCTACCTTAATGTCTTTGGATGGCGATATTTCCAAAACAAAGCCTTCAAAATTATTGCGGCTTTCAGTGCTGAAAAGAAAATTAACTCACCTTTCTAAAAACATCAGAACAAATTTTTTTTGAGGTCTATTTATTAAAATATTGGCATCCAAAGTGACTTTCCCAGATTTTTACGATTTTCTGCCTCAATCCGTTAAATGCGAATATCTAAAGAACCGAGCTTTCAAAATTGCTCTGGTTTTCAGTTCTGAATAGGAAATTAATACACCTTTCCATAATGTCTAAAAACGTTAAAATATTGTCACACAAATTTTTCATGGATTTCGGAAAAAATCGTGGGCTAACCCCTTGCCTTTTTTTCAAAAAAAAACAACTTTTTTTTCAAAGTTAATGAAATAAATCGTGCCATACCTTACTGGAAAGATCTATTCAAACCAAATCGACGCATCGAAGCCAATTTTTTTTTCGAGGTCTATTTAGTAAAATATTAGCATCCAAAGTTACTTTCCCAGATTTTAACCATTTTCTGCCTCCAACTACCTACCTTAATGTCTTTGGATGGCGATATTTCCAAAACAAAGCCTTCAAAATTATTGCGGCTTTCAGTGCTGAAAAGAAAATTAACTCACCTTTCTAAAAACATCAGAACAAATTTTTTTTGAGGTCTATTTATTAAAATATTGGCATCCAAAGTGACTTTCCCAGATTTTTACGATTTTCTGCCTCAATCCGTTAAATGCGAATATCTAAAGAACCGAGCTTTCAAAATTGCTCTGGTTTTCAGGTCTGAATAGGAAATTAATACACCTTTCCAAAATGTATAAGAACGTTAAAATATTGTCACACAAATTTTTCATGGATTTCGGAAAAAATCGCCTTTTTTCAAAAAAAAAAACAACTTTTTTTTCAAAGTTAATGAAATAAATCGTGCCATACCTTACTGGAAAGATCTATTCAAACCAAATCGACGCATCGAAGCCAATTTTTTTTTCGAGGTCTATTTAGTAAAATATTAGCATCCAAAGTGACTTTCGCAGATTTTAACCATTTTCTGCCTCCAACTACCTACCTTAATGTCTTTGGATGGCGATATTTCCAAAACAAAGCCCTCAAAATTATTGCGGCTTTCAGTGCTGAAAAGAAAATTAACTCACCTTTCTAAAAACATCAGAACAAATTTTTTTTGAGGTCTATTTATTAAAATATTGGCATCCAAAGTGACTTTCCCAGATTTTTACGATTTTCTGCCTCAATCCGTTAAATGCGAATATCTAAAGAACCGAGCTTTCAAAATTGCTCTGGTTTTCAGGTCTGAATAGGAAATTAATACACCTTTCCAAAATGTATAAGAACGTTAAAATATTGTCACACAAATTTTTCATGGATTTCGGAAAAAATCGTGGGCCTTTTTTTCAAAAAAAAACAACTTTTTTTTTCAAAGTTAATGAAATAAATCGTGCCATACCTTACTGGAAAGATCTATTCAAACCAAATCGACGCATCGAAGCCAATTTTTTTTTCGAGGTCTATTTAGTAAAATATTAGCATCCAAAGTGACTTTCCCAGATTTTAACCATTTTCTGCCTCCAACTACCTACCTTAATGTCTTTGGATGGCGATATTTCCAAAACAAAGCCCTCAAAATTATTGCGGCTTTCAGTGCTGAAAAGAAAATTAACTCACCTTTCTAAAAACATCAGAACAAATTTTTTTTGAGGTCTATTTATTAAAATATTGGCATCCAAAGTGACTTTCCCAGATTTTTACGATTTTCTGCCTCAATCCGTTAAATGCGAATATCTAAAGAACCGAGCTTTCAAAATTGCTCTGGTTTTCAGGTCTGAATAGGAAATTAATACACCTTTCCAAAATGTATAAGAACGTTAAAATATTGTCACACACATTTTTCATGGATTTCGGAAAAAATCGTGGGCCTTTTTTTCAAAAAAAAACAACTTTTTTTTTCAAAGTTAATGAAATAAATCGTGCCATACCTTACTGGAAAGATCTATTCAAACCAAATCGACGCATCGAAGCCAATTTTTTTTTCGAGGTCTATTTAGTAAAATATTAGCATCCAAAGTGACTTTCCCAGATTTTAACCATTTTCTGCCTCCAACTACCTACCTTAATGTCTTTGGATGGCGATATTTCCAAAACAAAGCCTTCAAAATTATTGCGGCTTTCAGTGCTGAAAAGAAAATTAACTCACCTTTCTAAAAACATCAGAACAAATTTTTTTTGAGGTCTATTTATTAAAATATTGGCATCCAAAGTGACTTTCCCAGATTTTTACGATTTTCTGCCTCAATCCGTTAAATGCGAATATCTAAAGAACCGAGCTTTCAAAATTGCTCTGGTTTTCAGGTCTGAATAGGAAATTAATACACCTTTCCAAAATGTATAAGAACGTTAAAATATTGTCACACAAATTTTTCATGGATTTCGGAAAAAATCGTGGGCCTTTTTTTCAAAAAAAAACAACTTTTTTTTTCAAAGTTAATGAAATAAATCGTGCCATACCTTACTGGAAAGATCTATTCAAACCAAATCGACGCATCGAAGCCAATTTTTTTTTCGAGGTCTATTTAGTAAAATATTAGCATCCAAAGTGACTTTCCCAGATTTTAACCATTTTCTGCCTCCAACTACCTACCTTAATGTCTTTGGATGGCGATATTTCCAAAACAAAGCCTTCAAAATTATTGCGGCTTTCAGTGCTGAAAAGAAAATTAACTCACCTTTCTAAAAACATCAGAACAAATTTTTTTTGAGGTCTATTTATTAAAATATTGGCATCCAAAGTGACTTTCCCAGATTTTTACGATTTTCTGCCTCAATCCGTTAAATGCGAATATCTAAAGAACCGAGCTTTCAAAATTGCTCTGGTTTTCAGGTCTGAATAGGAAATTAATACACCTTTCCAAAATGTCTAAAAACGTTAAAATATTGTCACACAAATTTTTCATGGATTTCGGAAAAAATCGTGGGCTAACCCCTTGCCTTTTTTTCAAAAAAAAACAACTTTTTTTTCAAAGTTAATGAAATAAATCGTGCCATACCTTACTAGAAAGATCTATTCAAACCAAATCGATGCATCGAAGCCAATTTTTTTTTCGAGCTCTATTTAGTAAAATATTAGCATCCAAAGTGACTTTCCCAGATTTTAACCATTTTCTGCCTCCAACTACCTACCTTAATGTCTTTGGATGGCGATATTTCCAAAACAAAGCCCTCAAAATTATTGCGGCTTTCAGTGCTGAAAAGAAAATTAACTCACCTTTCTAAAAACATCAGAACAAATTTTTTTTGAGGTCTATTTATTAAAATATTGGCATCCAAAGTGACTTTCCCAGATTTTTACGATTTTCTGCCTCAATCCGTTAAATGCGAATATCTAAAGAACCGAGCTTTCAAAATTGCTCTGGTTTTCAGGTCTGAATAGGAAATTAATACACCTTTCCAAAATGTATAAGAACGTTAAAATATTGTCACACAAATTTTTCATGGATTTCGGAAAAAATCGTGGGCCTTTTTTTCAAAAAAAAACAACTTTTTTTTTCAAAGTTAATGAAATAAATCGTGCCATACCTTACTGGAAAGATCTATTCAAACCAAATCGACGCATCGAAGCCAATTTTTTTTTCGAGGTCTATTTAGTAAAATATTAGCATCCAAAGTGACTTTCCCAGATTTTAACCATTTTCTGCCTCCAACTACCTACCTTAATGTCTTTGGATGGCGATATTTCCAAAACAAAGCCCTCAAAATTATTGCGGCTTTCAGTGCTGAAAAGAAAATTAACTCACCTTTCTAAAAACATCAGAACAAATTTTTTTTGAGGTCTATTTATTAAAATATTGGCATCCAAAGTGACTTTCCCAGATTTTTACGATTTTCTGCCTCAATCCGTTAAATGCGAATATCTAAAGAACCGAGCTTTCAAAATTGCTCTGGTTTTCAGGTCTGAATAGGAAATTAATACACCTTTCCAAAATGTATAAGAACGTTAAAATATTGTCACACAAATTTTTCATGGATTTCGGAAAAAATCGTGGGCCTTTTTTTCAAAAAAAAACAACTTTTTTTTTCAAAGTTAATGAAATAAATCGTGCCATACCTTACTGGAAAGATCTATTCAAACCAAATCGACGCATCGAAGCCAATTTTTTTTTCGAGGTCTATTTAGTAAAATATTAGCATCCAAAGTGACTTTCCCAGATTTTAACCATTTTCTGCCTCCAACTACCTACCTTAATGTCTTTGGATGGCGATATTTCCAAAACAAAGCCCTCAAAATTATTGCGGCTTTCAGTGCTGAAAAGAAAATTAACTCACCTTTCTAAAAACATCAGAACAAATTTTTTTGAGGTCTATTTATTAAAATATTGGCATCCAAAGTGACTTTCCCAGATTTTTACGATTTTCTGCCTCAATCCGTTAAATGCGAATATCTAAAGAACCGAGCTTTCAAAATTGCTCTGGTTTTCAGGTCTGAATAGGAAATTAATACACCTTTCCAAAATGTATAAGAACGTTAAAATATTGTCACACACATTTTTCATGGATTTCGGAAAAAATCGTGGGCCTTTTTTTCAAAAAAAAACAACTTTTTTTTTCAAAGTTAATGAAATAAATCGTGCCATACCTTACTGGAAAGATCTATTCAAACCAAATCGACGCATCGAAGCCAATTTTTTTTTCGAGGTCTATTTAGTAAAATATTAGCATCCAAAGTGACTTTCCCAGATTTTAACCATTTTCTGCCTCCAACTACCTACCTTAATGTCTTTGGATGGCGATATTTCCAAAACAAAGCCTTCAAAATTATTGCGGCTTTCAGTGCTGAAAAGAAAATTAACTCACCTTTCTAAAAACATCAGAACAAATTTTTTTTGAGGTCTATTTATTAAAATATTGGCATCCAAAGTGACTTTCCCAGATTTTTACGATTTTCTGCCTCAATCCGTTAAATGCGAATATCTAAAGAACCGAGCTTTCAAAATTGCTCTGGTTTTCAGGTCTGAATAGGAAATTAATACACCTTTCCAAAATGTATAAGAACGTTAAAATATTGTCACACAAATTTTTCATGGATTTCGGAAAAAATCGTGGGCCTTTTTTTCAAAAAAAAACAACTTTTTTTTTCAAAGTTAATGAAATAAATCGTGCCATACCTTACTGGAAAGATCTATTCAAACCAAATCGACGCATCGAAGCCAATTTTTTTTTCGAGGTCTATTTAGTAAAATATTAGCATCCAAAGTGACTTTCCCAGATTTTAACCATTTTCTGCCTCCAACTACCTACCTTAATGTCTTTGGATGGCGATATTTCCAAAACAAAGCCTTCAAAATTATTGCGGCTTTCAGTGCTGAAAAGAAAATTAACTCACCTTTCTAAAAACATCAGAACAAATTTTTTTTGAGGTCTATTTATTAAAATATTGGCATCCAAAGTGACTTTCCCAGATTTTTACGATTTTCTGCCTCAATCCGTTAAATGCGAATATCTAAAGAACCGAGCTTTCAAAATTGCTCTGGTTTTCAGGTCTGAATAGGAAATTAATACACCTTTCCAAAATGTCTAAAAACGTTAAAATATTGTCACACAAATTTTTCATGGATTTCGGAAAAAATCGTGGGCTAACCCCTTGCCTTTTTTTCAAAAAAAAACAACTTTTTTTTCAAAGTTAATGAAATAAATCGTGCCATACCTTACTGGAAAGATCTATTCAAACCAAATCGACGCATCGAAGCCAATTTTTTTTTCGAGCTCTATTTAGTAAAATATTAGCATCCAAAGTGACTTTCCCAGATTTTAACCATTTTCTGCCTCCAACTACCTACCTTAATGTCTTTGGATGGCGATATTTCCAAAACAAAGCCCTCAAAATTATTGCGGCTTTCAGTGCTGAAAAGAAAATTAACTCACCTTTCTAAAAACATCAGAACAAATTTTTTTTGAGGTCTATTTATTAAAATATTGGCATCCAAAGTGACTTTCCCAGATTTTTACGATTTTCTGCCTCAATCCGTTAAATGCGAATATCTAAAGAACCGAGCTTTCAAAATTGCTCTGGTTTTCAGGTCTGAATAGGAAATTAATACACCTTTCCAAAATGTATAAGAACGTTAAAATATTGTCACACAAATTTTTCATGGATTTCGGAAAAAATCGTGGGCCTTTTTTTCAAAAAAAAACAACTTTTTTTTTCAAAGTTAATGAAATAAATCGTGCCATACCTTACTGGAAAGATCTATTCAAACCAAATCGACGCATCGAAGCCAATTTTTTTTTCGAGGTCTATTTAGTAAAATATTAGCATCCAAAGTGACTTTCCCAGATTTTAACCATTTTCTGCCTCCAACTACCTACCTTAATGTCTTTGGATGGCGATATTTCCAAAACAAAGCCCTCAAAATTATTGCGGCTTTCAGTGCTGAAAAGAAAATTAACTCACCTTTCTAAAAACATCAGAACAAATTTTTTTGAGGTCTATTTATTAAAATATTGGCATCCAAAGTGACTTTCCCAGATTTTTACGATTTTCTGCCTCAATCCGTTAAATGCGAATATCTAAAGAACCGAGCTTTCAAAATTGCTCTGGTTTTCAGGTCTGAATAGGAAATTAATACACCTATCCAAAATGTATAAGAACGTTAAAATATTGTCACACAAATTTTTCATGGATTTCGGAAAAAATCGTGGGCCTTTTTTTCAAAAAAAAACAACTTTTTTTTTCAAAGTTAATGAAATAAATCGTGCCATACCTTACTGGAAAGATCTATTCAAACCAAATCGACGCATCGAAGCCAATTTTTTTTTCGAGGTCTATTTAGTAAAATATTAGCATCCAAAGTGACTTTCCCAGATTTTAACCATTTTCTGCCTCCAACTACCTACCTTAATGTCTTTGGATGGCGATATTTCCAAAACAAAGCCCTCAAAATTATTGCGGCTTTCAGTGCTGAAAAGAAAATTAACTCACCTTTCTAAAAACATCAGAACAAATTTTTTTTGAGGTCTATTTATTAAAATATTGGCATCCAAAGTGACTTTCCCAGATTTTTACGATTTTCTGCCTCAATCCGTTAAATGCGAATATCTAAAGAACCGAGCTTTCAAAATTGCTCTGGTTTTCAGGTCTGAATAGGAAATTAATACACCTTTCCAAAATGTATAAGAACGTTAAAATATTGTCACACACATTTTTCATGGATTTCGGAAAAAATCGTGGGCCTTTTTTTCAAAAAAAAACAACTTTTTTTTTCAAAGTTAATGAAATAAATCGTGCCATACCTTACTGGAAAGATCTATTCAAACCAAATCGACGCATCGAAGCCAATTTTTTTTTCGAGGTCTATTTAGTAAAATATTAGCATCCAAAGTGACTTTCCCAGATTTTAACCATTTTCTGCCTCCAACTACCTACCTTAATGTCTTTGGATGGCGATATTTCCAAAACAAAGCCCTCAAAATTATTGCGGCTTTCAGTGCTGAAAAGAAAATTAACTCACCTTTCTAAAAACATCAGAACAAATTTTTTTTAAAGTGACTTTCCCAGATTTTTACGATTTTCTGCCTCAATCCGTTAAATGCGAATATCTAAAGAACCGAGCTTTCAAAATTGCTCTGGTTTTCAGTTCTGAATAGGAAATTAATACACCTTTCCAAAATGTCTAAAAACGTTAAAATATTGTCACACAAATTTTTCATGGATTTCGGAAAAAATCGTGGGCTAACCCCTTGCCTTTTTTTCAAAAAAAAACAACTTTTTTTTCAAAGTTAATGAAATAAATCGTGCCATACCTTACTGGAAAGATCTATTCAAACCAAATCGACGCATCGAAGCCAATTTTTTTTTCGAGCTCTATTTAGTAAAATATTAGCATCCAAAGTGACTTTCCCAGATTTTAACCATTTTCTGCCTCCAACTACCTACCTTAATGTCTTTGGATGGCGATATTTCCAAAACAAAGCCTTCAAAATTATTGCGGCTTTCAGTGCTGAAAAGAAAATTAACTCACCTTTCTAAAAACATCAGAACAAATTTTTTTTGAGGTCTATTTATTAAAATATTGGCATCCAAAGTGACTTTCCCAGATTTTTACGATTTTCTGCCTCAATCCGTTAAATGCGAATATCTAAAGAACCGAGCTTTCAAAATTGCTCTGGTTTTCAGGTCTGAATAGGAAATTAATACACCTTTCCAAAATGTATAAGAACGTTAAAATATTGCCACACAAATTTTTCATGGATTTCGGAAAAAATCGTGGGCCTTTTTTTCAAAAAAAAACAACTTTTTTTTCAAAGTTAATGAAATAAATCGTGCCATACCTTACTGGAAAGATCTATTCAAACCAAATCGACGCATCGAAGCCAATTTTTTTTTCGAGGTCTATTTAGTAAAATATTAGCATCCAAAGTGACTTTCCCAGATTTTAACCATTTTCTGCCTCCAACTACCTACCTTAATGTCTTTGGATGGCGATATTTCCAAAACAAAGCCCTCAAAATTATTGCGGCTTTCAGTGCTGAAAAGAAAATTAACTCACCTTTCTAAAAACATCAGAACAAATTTTTTTTAAAGTGACTTTCCCAGATTTTTACGATTTTCTGCCTCAATCCGTTAAATGCGAATATCTAAAGAACCGAGCTTTCAAAATTGCTCTGGTTTTCAGTTCTGAATAGGAAATTAATACACCTTTCCAAAATGTCTAAAAACGTTAAAATATTGTCACACAAATTTTTCATGGATTTCGGAAAAAATCGTGGGCTAACCCCTTGCCTTTTTTTCAAAAAAAAACAACTTTTTTTTCAAAGTTAATGAAATAAATCGTGCCATACCTTACTGGAAAGATCTATTCAAACCAAATCGACGCATCGAAGCCAATTTTTTTTTCGAGCTCTATTTAGTAAAATATTAGCATCCAAAGTGACTTTCCCAGATTTTAACCATTTTCTGCCTCCAACTACCTACCTTAATGTCTTTGGATGGCGATATTTCCAAAACAAAGCCTTCAAAATTATTGCGGCTTTCAGTGCTGAAAAGAAAATTAACTCACCTTTCTAAAAACATCAGAACAAATTTTTTTTGAGGTCTATTTATTAAAATATTGGCATCCAAAGTGACTTTCCCAGATTTTTACGATTTTCTGCCTCAATCTGTTAAATGCGAATATCTAAAGAACCGAGCTTTCAAAATTGCTCTGGTTTTCAGTTCTGAATAGGAAATTAATACACCTTTCCAAAATGTCTAAAAACGTTAAAATATTGTCACACAAATTTTTCATGGATTTCGGAAAAAATCGTGGGCTAACCCCTTGCCTTTTTTTCAAAAAAAAACAACTTTTTTTTCAAAGTTAATGAAATAAATCGTGCCATACCTTACTGGAAAGATCTATTCAAACCAAATCGACGCATCGAAGCCAATTTTTTTTTCGAGCTCTATTTAGTAAAATATTAGCATCCAAAGTGACTTTCCCAGATTTTAACCATTTTCTGCCTCCAACTACCTACCTTAATGTCTTTGGATGGCGATATTTCCAAAACAAAGCCTTCAAAATTATTGCGGCTTTCAGTGCTGAAAAGAAAATTAACTCACCTTTCTAAAAACATCAGAACAAATTTTTTTTGAGGTCTATTTATTAAAATATTGGCATCCAAAGTGGCTTTCCCAGATTTTTACGATTTTCTGCCTCAATCCGTTAAATGCCAATATCTAAAGAACCGAGCTTTCAAAATTGCTCTGGTTTTCAGGTCTGAATAGGAAATTAATACACCTTTCCAAAATGTATAAGAACGTTAAAATATTGTCACACAAATTTTTCATGGATTTCGGAAAAAATCGTGGGCTAACCCCTTGCCTTTTTTTCAAAAAAAAAAACAACTTTTTTTTTCAAAGTTAATGAAATAAATCGTGCCATACCTTACTGGAAAGATCTATTCAAACCAAATCGACGCATCGAAGCCAATTTTTTTTTCGAGGTCTATTTAGTAAAATATTAGCATCCAAAGTGACTTTCCCAGATTTTAACCATTTTCTGCCTCCAACTACCTACCTTAATGTCTTTGGATGGCGATATTTCCAAAACAAAGCCTTCAAAATTATTGCGGCTTTCAGTGCTGAAAAGAAAATTAACTCACCTTTCTAAAAACATCAGAACAAATTTTTTTTGAGGTCTATTTATTAAAATATTGGCATCCAAAGTGACTTTCCCAGATTTTTACGATTTTCTGCCTCAATCCGTTAAATGCGAATATCTAAAGAACCGAGCTTTCAAAATTGCTCTGGTTTTCAGGTCTGAATAGGAAATTAATACACCTTTCCAAAATGTATAAGAACGTTAAAATATTGTCACACACATTTTTCATGGATTTCGGAAAAAATCGTGGGCTAACCCCTTGCCTTTTTTTTCAAAAAAAAAACAACTTTTTTTTCAAAGTTAATGAAATAAATCGTGCCATACCTTACTGGAAAGATCTATTCAAACCAAATCGACGCATCGAAGCCAATTTTTTTTTCGAGCTCTATTTAGTAAAATATTAGCATCCAAAGTGACTTTCCCAGATTTTAACCATTTTCTGCCTCCAACTACCTACCTTAATGTCTTTGGATGGCGATATTTCCAAAACAAAGCCTTCAAAATTATTGCGGCTTTCAGTGCTGAAAAGAAAATTAACTCACCTTTCTAAAAACATCAGAACAAATTTTTTTTGAGGTCTATTTATTAAAATATTGGCATCCAAAGTGGCTTTCCCAGATTTTTACGATTTTCTGCCTCAATCCGTTAAATGCCAATATCTAAAGAACCGAGCTTTCAAAATTGCTCTGGTTTTCAGTTCTGAATAGGAAATTAATACACCTTTCCAAAATGTCTAAAAACGTTAAAATATTGTCACACAAATTTTTCATGGATTTCGGAAAAAATCGTGGGCTAACCCCTTGCCTTTTTTTCAAAAAAAAACAACTTTTTTTCAAAGTTAATGAAATAAATCGTGCCATACCTTACTGGAAAGATCTATTCAAACCAAATCGACGCATCGAAGCCAATTTTTTTTTCGAGCTCTATTTAGTAAAATATTAGCATCCAAAGTTACTTTCCCAGATTTTAACCATTTTCTGCCTCCAACTACCTACCTTAATGTCTTTGGATGGCGATATTTCCAAAACAAAGCCTTCAAAATTATTGCGGCTTTCAGTGCTGAAAAGAAAATTAACTCACCTTTCTAAAAACATCAGAACAAATTTTTTTTGAGGTCTATTTATTAAAATATTGGCATCCAAAGTGACTTTCCCAGATTTTTACGATTTTCTGCCTCAATCCGTTAAATGCGAATATCTAAAGAACCGAGCTTTCAAAATTGCTCTGGTTTTCAGGTCTGAATAGGAAATTAATACACCTTTCCAAAATGTATAAGAACGTTAAAATATTGTCACACACATTTTTCATGGATTTCGGAAAAAATCGTGGGCTAACCCCTTGCCTTTTTTTCAAAAAAAAACAACTTTTTTTTCAAAGTTAATGAAATAAATCGTGCCATACCTTACTAGAAAGATCTATTCAACCCAAATCGACGCATCGAAGCCAATTTTTTTTTCGAGCTCTATTTAGTAAAATATTAGCATCCAAAGTGACTTTCGCAGATTTTAACCATTTTCTGCCTCCAACTACCTACCTTAATGTCTTTGGATGGCGATATTTCCAAAACAAAGCCTTCAAAATTATTGCGGTTTTCAGTGCTGAAAAGAAAATTAACTAACCTTTCTAAAAACATCAGAACAAATTTTTTTTAAAGTGACTTTCCCAGATTTTTACGATTTTCTGCCTCAATCCGTTAAATGCGAATATCTAAAGAACCGAGCTTTCAAAATTGCTCTGGTTTTCAGGTCTGAATAGGAAATTAATACACCTTTCCAAAATGTATAAGAACGTTAAAATATTGTCACACACATTTTTCATGGATTTCGGAAAAAATCGTGGGCTAACCCCTTGCCTTTTTTTCAAAAAAAAAAACAACTTTTTTTTCAAAGTTAATGAAGTAAATCGTGCCATACCTTACTGGAAAGATCTATTCAAACCAAATCGACGCATCGAAGCCAATTTTTTTTTCGAGGTCTATTTAGTAAAATATTAGCATCCAAAGTGACTTTCGCAGATTTTAACCATTTTCTGTCTCCAACTACCTACCTTAATGTCTTTGGATGGCGATATTTCCAAAACAAAGCCTCCAAAGTTATTGCGGTTTTCAGTGCTGAAAAGAAAATTAACTCACCTTTCTAAAAACATCAGAACAAATTTTTTTTGAGGTCTATTTATTAAAATATTGGCATCCAAAGTGACTTTCCCAGATTTTTACGATTTTCTGCCTCAATCCGTTAAATGCGAATATCTAAAGAACCGAGCTTTCAAAATTGCTCTGGTTTTCAGTTCTGAATAGGAAATTAATACACCTTTCCAAAATGTATAAGAACGTTAAAATATTGTCACACAAATTTTTCATGGATTTCGGAAAAAATCGTGGGCTGCCTTTTTTTCAAAAAAAAACAACTTTTTTTTCAAAGTTAATGAAATAAATCGTGCCATACCTTACTGGAAAGATCTATTCAAACCAAATCGACGCATCGAAGCCAATTTTTTTTTCGAGCTCTATTTAGTAAAATATTAGCATCCAAAGTGACTTTCCCAGATTTTAACCATTTTCTGTCTCCAACTACCTACCTTAATGTCTTTGGATGGCGATATTTCCAAAACAAAGCCTTCAAAATTATTGCGGCTTTCAGTGCTGAAAAGAAAATTAACTCACCTTTCTAAAAACATCAGAACAAATTCTGGTCTTGTTCTGATGTTTTTGAGGTCTATTTATTAAAATATTGACATCCAAAGTGACTTTCCCAGATTTTTACGATTTTCTGCCTCAATCCGTTAAATGCGAATATCTAAAGAACCGAGCTTTCAAAATTGCTCTGGTTTTCAGGTCTGAATAGGAAATTAATACACCTTTCCAAAATGTATAAGAACGTTAAAATATTGTCACACAAATTTTTCATGGATTTCGGAAAAAATCGTGGGCTGCCTTTTTTTCAAAAAAAAACAACTTTTTTTCAAAGTTAATGAAATAAATCGTGCCATACCTTACTGGAAAGATCTATTCAAACCAAATCGACGCATCGAAGCCAATTTTTTTTTCGAGCTCTATTTAGTAAAATATTAGCATCCAAAGTTACTTTCCCAGATTTTAACCATTTTCTGCCTCCAATTACCTACCTTAATGTCTTTGGATGGCGATATTTCCAAAACAAAGCCTTCAAAATTATTGCGGTTTTCAGTGCTGAAAAGAAAATTAACTCACCTTTCTAAAAACATCAGAACAAATTTTTTTTGAGGTCTATTTATTAAAATATTGGCATCCAAAGTGACTTTCCCAGATTTTTACGATTTTCTGCCTCAATCCGTTAAATGCGAATATCTAAAGAACCGAGCTTTCAAAATTGCTCTGGTTTTCAGTTCTGAATAGGAAATTAATACACCTTTCCAAAATGTCTAAAAACGTTAAAATATTGTCACACAAATTTTTCATGGATTTCGGAAAAAATCGTGGGCTAACCCCTTGCCTTTTTTTCAAAAAAAAACAACTTTTTTTTCAAAGTTAATGAAATAAATCGTGCCATACCTTACTGAAAAGATCTATTCAAACCAAATCGACGCATCGAAGCCAATTTTTTTTTCGAGCTCTATTTAGTAAAATATTAGCATCCAAAGTTACTTTCCCAGATTTTAACCATTTTCTGCCTCCAATTACCTACCTTAATGTCTTTGGATGGCGATATTTCCAAAACAAAGCCTTCACAATTATTGCGGTTTTCAGTGCTGAAAAGAAAATTAACTCACCTTTCTAAAAACATCAGAACAAATTTTTTTTGAGGTCTATTTATTAAAATATTGGCATCCAAAGTGACTTTCCCAGATTTTTACGATTTTCTGCCTCAATCCGTTAAATGCGAATATCTAAAGAACCGAGCTTTCAAAATTGCTCTGGTTTTCAGGTCTGAATAGGAAATTAATACACCTTTCCAAAATGTATAAGAACGTTAAAATATTGTCACACACATTTTTCATGGATTTCGGAAAAAATCGTGGGCTAACCCCTTGCCTTTTTTTCAAAAAAAAAAACAACTTTTTTTTTCAAAGTTAATGAAATAAATCGTGCCATACCTTACTGGAAAGATCTATTCAAACCAAATCGACGCATCGAAGCCAATTTTTTTTTCGAGGTCTATTTAGTAAAATATTAGCATCCAAAGTGACTTTCCCAGATTTTAACCATTTTCTGCCTCCAACTACCTACCTTAATGTCTTTGGATGGCGATATTTCCAAAACAAAGCCTTCAAAATTATTGCGGCTTTCAGTGCTGAAAAGAAAATTAACTCACCTTTCTAAAAACATCAGAACAAATTTTTTTTGAGGTCTATTTATTAAAATATTGGCATCCAAAGTGACTTTCCCAGATTTTTACGATTTTCTGCCTCAATCCGTTAAATGCGAATATCTAAAGAACCGAGCTTTCAAAATTGCTCTGGTTTTCAGGTCTGAATAGGAAATTAATACACCTTTCCAAAATGTATAAGAACGTTAAAATATTGTCACACACATTTTTCATGGATTTCGGAAAAAATCGTGGGCTAACCCCTTGCCTTTTTTTCAAAAAAAAAACAACTTTTTTTTCAAAGTTAATGAAATAAATCGTGCCATACCTTACTGGAAAGATCTATTCAAACCAAATCGACGCATCGAAGCCAATTTTTTTTTCGAGCTCTATTTAGTAAAATATTAGCATCCAAAGTGACTTTCCCAGATTTTAACCATTTTCTGCCTCCAACTACCTACCTTAATGTCTTTGGATGGCGATATTTCCAAAACAAAGCCTTCAAAATTATTGCGGCTTTCAGTGCTGAAAAGAAAATTAACTCACCTTTCTAAAAACATCAGAACAAATTTTTTTTGAGGTCTATTTATTAAAATATTGGCATCCAAAGTGGCTTTCCCAGATTTTTACGATTTTCTGCCTCAATCCGTTAAATGCCAATATCTAAAGAACCGAGCTTTCAAAATTGCTCTGGTTTTCAGTTCTGAATAGGAAATTAATACACCTTTCCAAAATGTCTAAAAACGTTAAAATATTGTCACACAAATTTTTCATGGATTTCGGAAAAAATCGTGGGCTAACCCCTTGCCTTTTTTCAAAAAAAAACAACTTTTTTTCAAAGTTAATGAAATAAATCGTGCCATACCTTACTGGAAAGATCTATTCAAACCAAATCGACGCATCGAAGCCAATTTTTTTTTCGAGCTCTATTTAGTAAAATATTAGCATCCAAAGTTACTTTCCCAGATTTTAACCATTTTCTGCCTCCAACTACCTACCTTAATGTCTTTGGATGGCGATATTTCCAAAACAAAGCCTTCAAAATTATTGCGGCTTTCAGTGCTGAAAAGAAAATTAACTCACCTTTCTAAAAACATCAGAACAAATTTTTTTTGAGGTCTATTTATTAAAATATTGGCATCCAAAGTGACTTTCCCAGATTTTTACGATTTTCTGCCTCAATCCGTTAAATGCGAATATCTAAAGAACCGAGCTTTCAAAATTGCTCTGGTTTTCAGGTCTGAATAGGAAATTAATACACCTTTCCAAAATGTATAAGAGCGTTAAAATATTGTCACACACATTTTTCATGGATTTCGGAAAAAATCGTGGGCTAACCCCTTGCCTTTTTTTCAAAAAAAAACAACTTTTTTTTCAAAGTTAATGAAATAAATCGTGCCATACCTTACTAGAAAGATCTATTCAACCCAAATCGACGCATCGAAGCCAATTTTTTTTTCGAGCTCTATTTAGTAAAATATTAGCATCCAAAGTGACTTTCGCAGATTTTAACCATTTTCTGCCTCCAACTACCTACCTTAATGTCTTTGGATGGCGATATTTCCAAAACAAAGCCTTCAAAATTATTGCGGTTTTCAGTGCTGAAAAGAAAATTAACTAACCTTTCTAAAAACATCAGAACAAATTTTTTTTAAAGTGACTTTCCCAGATTTTTACGATTTTCTGCCTCAATCCGTTAAATGCGAATATCTAAAGAACCGAGCTTTCAAAATTGCTCTGGTTTTCAGTTCTGAATAGGAAATTAATACACCTTTCCAAAATGTCTAAAAACGTTAAAATATTGTCACACAAATTTTTCATGGATTTCGGAAAAAATCGTGGGCTAACCCCTTGCCTTTTTTTCAAAAAAAAACAACTTTTTTTTCAAAGTTAATGAAATAAATCGTGCCATACCTTACTGGAAAGATCTATTCAAACCAAATCGACGCATCGAAGCCAATTTTTTTTTCGAGGTCTATTTAGTAAAATATTAGCATCCAAAGTTACTTTCCCAGATTTTAACCATTTTCTGCCTCCAACTACCTACCTTAATGTCTTTGGATGGCGATATTTCCAAAACAAAGCCTTCAAAATTATTGCGGCTTTCAGTGCTGAAAAGAAAATTAACTCACCTTTCTAAAAACATCAGAACAAATTTTTTTTGAGGTCTATTTATTAAAATATTGACATCCAAAGTGACTTTCCCAGATTTTTACGATTTTCTGCCTCAATCCGTTAAATGCGAATATCTAAAGAACCGAGCTTTCAAAATTGCTCTGGTTTTCAGTTCTGAATAGGAAATTAATACACCTTTCCAAAATGTCTAAAAACGTTAAAATATTGTCACACAAATTTTTCATGGATTTCGGAAAAAATCGTGGGCTAACCCCTTGCCTTTTTTTCAAAAAAAAACAACTTTTTTTTCAAAGTTAATGAAATAAATCGTGCCATACCTTACTGGAAAGATCTATTCAAACCAAATCGACGCATCGAAGCCAATTTTTTTTTGAGGTCTATTTAGTAAAATATTAGCATCCAAAGTTACTTTCCCAGATTTTAACCATTTTCTGCCTCCAACTACCTACCTTAATGTCTTTGGATGGCGATATTTCCAAAACAAAGCCTTCAAAATTATTGCGGCTTTCAGTGCTGAAAAGAAAATTAACTCACCTTTCTAAAAACATCAGAACAAATTTTTTTTGAGGTCTATTTATTAAAATATTGACATCCAAAGTGACTTTCCCAGATTTTTACGATTTTCTGCCTCAATCCGTTAAATGCGAATATCTAAAGAACCGAGCTTTCAAAATTGCTCTGGTTTTCAGGTCTGAATAGGAAATTAATACACCTTTACAAAATGTATAAGAACGTTAAAATATTGTCACACAAATTTTTCATGGATTTCGGAAAAAATCGTGGGCTGCCTTTTTTTCAAAAAAAAACAACTTTTTTTTCAAAGTTAATGAAATAAATCGTGCCATACCTTACTGGAAAGATCTATTCAAACCAAATCGACGCATCGAAGCCAATTTTTTTTTCGAGCTCTATTTAGTAAAATATTAGCATCCAAAGTTACTTTCCCAGATTTTAACCATTTTCTGCCTCCAATTACCTACCTTAATGTCTTTGGATGGCGATATTTCCAAAACAAAGCCTTCACAATTATTGCGGTTTTCAGTGCTGAAAAGAAAATTAACTCACCTTTCTAAAAACATCAGAACAAATTTTTTTTGAGGTCTATTTATTAAAATATTGGCATCCAAAGTGACTTTCCCAGATTTTTACGATTTTCTGCCTCAATCCGTTAAATGCGAATATCTAAAGAACCGAGCTTTCAAAATTGCTCTGGTTTTCAGTTCTGAATAGGAAATTAATACACCTTTCCAAAATGTCTAAAAACGTTAAAATATTGTCACACAAATTTTTCATGGATTTCGGAAAAAATCGTGGGCTAACCCCTTGCCTTTTTTTCAAAAAAAAACAACTTTTTTTTCAAAGTTAATGAAATAAATCGTGCCATACCTTACTGAAAAGATCTATTCAAACCAAATCGACGCATCGAAGCCAATTTTTTTTTCGAGCTCTATTTAGTAAAATATTAGCATCCAAAGTTACTTTCCCAGATTTTAACCATTTTCTGCCTCCAATTACCTACCTTAATGTCTTTGGATGGCGATATTTCCAAAACAAAGCCTTCACAATTATTGCGGTTTTCAGTGCTGAAAAGAAAATTAACTCACCTTTCTAAAAACATCAGAACAAATTTTTTTTGAGGTCTATTTATTAAAATATTGGCATCCAAAGTGACTTTCCCAGATTTTTACGATTTTCTGCCTCAATCCGTTAAATGCGAATATCTAAAGAACCGAGCTTTCAAAATTGCTCTGGTTTTCAGGTCTGAATAGGAAATTAATACACCTTTCCAAAATGTATAAGAACGTTAAAATATTGTCACACACATTTTTCATGGATTTCGGAAAAAATCGTGGGCTAACCCCTTGCCTTTTTTTCAAAAAAAAAAAACAACTTTTTTTTTCAAAGTTAATGAAATAAATCGTGCCATACCTTACTGGAAAGATCTATTCAAACCAAATCGACGCATCGAAGCCAATTTTTTTTTCGAGGTCTATTTAGTAAAATATTAGCATCCAAAGTGACTTTCCCAGATTTTAACCATTTTCTGCCTCCAACTACCTACCTTAATGTCTTTGGATGGCGATATTTCCAAAACAAAGCCTTCAAAATTATTGCGGCTTTCAGTGCTGAAAAGAAAATTAACTCACCTTTCTAAAAACATCAGAACAAATTTTTTTTGAGGTCTATTTATTAAAATATTGGCATCCAAAGTGGCTTTCCCAGATTTTTACGATTTTCTGCCTCAATCCGTTAAATGCGAATATCTAAAGAACCGAGCTTTCAAAATTGCTCTGGTTTTCAGGTCTGAATACGAAATTAATACACCTTTCCAAAATGTATAAGAGCGTTAAAATATTGTCACACACATTTTTCATGGATTTCGGAAAAAATCGTGGGCTAACCCCTTGCCTTTTTTTCAAAAAAAAACAACTTTTTTTTCAAAGTTAATGAAATAAATCGTGCCATACCTTACTAGAAAGATCTATTCAACCCAAATCGACGCATCGAAGCCAATTTTTTTTTCGAGCTCTATTTAGTAAAATATTAGCATCCAAAGTGACTTTCGCAGATTTTAACCATTTTCTGCCTCCAACTACCTACCTTAATGTCTTTGGATGGCGATATTTCCAAAACAAAGCCTTCAAAATTATTGCGGTTTTCAGTGCTGAAAAGAAAATTAACTAACCTTTCTAAAAACATCAGAACAAATTTTTTTTAAAGTGACTTTCCCAGATTTTTACGATTTTCTGCCTCAATCCGTTAAATGCGAATATCTAAAGAACCGAGCTTTCAAAATTGCTCTGGTTTTCAGTTCTGAATAGGAAATTAATACACCTTTCCAAAATGTCTAAAAACGTTAAAATATTGTCACACAAATTTTTCATGGATTTCGGAAAAAATCGTGGGCTAACCCCTTGCCTTTTTTTCAAAAAAAAACAACTTTTTTTTCAAAGTTAATGAAATAAATCGTGCCATACCTTACTGGAAAGATCTATTCAAACCAAATCGACGCATCGAAGCCAATTTTTTTTTCGAGCTCTATTTAGTAAAATATTAGCATCCAAAGTGACTTTCCCAGATTTTAACCATTTTCTGTCTCCAACTACCTACCTTAATGTCTTTGGATGGCGATATTCCCAAAACAAAGCCTTCAAAATTATTGCGGCTTTCAGTGCTGAAAAGAAAATTAACTCACCTTTCTAAAAACATCAGAACAAATTTTTTTTGAGGTCTATTTATTAAAATATTGACATCCAAAGTGACTTTCCCAGATTTTTACGATTTTCTGCCTCAATCCGTTAAATGCGAATATCTAAAGAACCGAGCTTTCAAAATTGCTCTGGTTTTCAGTTCTGAATAGGAAATTAATACACCTTTCCAAAATGTCTAAAAACGTTAAAATATTGTCACACAAATTTTTCATGGATTTCGGAAAAAATCGTGGGCTAACCCCTTGCCTTTTTTTCAAAAAAAAAAACAACTTTTTTTTCAAAGTTAATGAAGTAAATCGTGCCATACCTTACTGGAAAGATCTATTCAAACCAAATCGACGCATCGAAGCCAATTTTTTTTTCGAGGTCTATTTAGTAAAATATTAGCATCCAAAGTGACTTTCCCAGATTTTAACCATTTTCTGTCTCCAACTACCTACCTTAATGTCTTTGGATGGCGATATTTCCAAAACAAAGCCTTCAAAATTATTGCGGCTTTCAGTGCTGAAAAGAAAATTAACTCACCTTTCTAAAAACATCAGAACAAATTTTTTTTTGAGGTCTATTTATTAAAATATTGGCATCCAAAGTGACTTTCCCAGATTTTTACGATTTTCTGCCTCAATCCGTTAAATGCGAATATCTAAAGAACCGAGCTTTCAAAATTGCTCTGGTTTTCAGGTCTGAATAGGAAATTAATACACCTTTCCAAAATGTATAAGAACGTTAAAATATTGTCACACAAATTTTTCATGGATTTCGGAAAAAATCGTGGGCTGCCTTTTTTTCAAAAAAAAACAACTTTTTTTTCAAAGTTAATGAAATAAATCGTGCCATACCTTACTGGAAAGATCTATTCAAACCAAATCGACGCATCGAAGCCAATTTTTTTTTCGAGCTCTATTTAGTAAAATATTAGCATCCAAAGTTACTTTCCCAGATTTTAACCATTTTCTGCCTCCAATTACCTACCTTAATGTCTTTGGATGGCGATATTTCCAAAACAAAGCCTTCAAAATTATTGCGGTTTTCAGTGCTGAAAAGAAAATTAACTCACCTTTCTAAAAACATCAGAACAAATTTTTTTTGAGGTCTATTTATTAAAATATTGGCATCCAAAGTGACTTTCCCAGATTTTTACGATTTTCTGCCTCAATCCGTTAAATGCGAATATCTAAAGAACCGAGCTTTCAAAATTGCTCTGGTTTTCAGTTCTGAATAGGAAATTAATACACCTTTCCAAAATGTCTAAAAACGTTAAAATATTGTCACACACATTTTTCATGGATTTCGGAAAAAATCGTGGGCTAACCCCTTGCCTTTTTTTCAAAAAAAAACAACTTTTTTTTCAAAGTTAATGAAATAAATCGTGCCATACCTTACTAGAAAGATCTATTCAACCCAAATCGACGCATCGAAGCCAATTTTTTTTTCGAGCTCTATTTAGTAAAATATTAGCATCCAAAGTGACTTTCGCAGATTTTAACCATTTTCTGCCTCCAACTACCTACCTTAATGTCTTTGGATGGCGATATTTCCAAAACAAAGCCTTCAAAATTATTGCGGTTTTCAGTGCTGAAAAGAAAATTAACTAACCTTTCTAAAAACATCAGAACAAATTTTTTTTAAAGTGACTTTCCCAGATTTTTACGATTTTCTGCCTCAATCCGTTAAATGCGAATATCTAAAGAACCGAGCTTTCAAAATTGCTCTGGTTTTCAGTTCTGAATAGGAAATTAATACACCTTTCCAAAATGTCTAAAAACGTTAAAATATTGTCACACAAATTTTTCATGGATTTCGGAAAAAATCGTGGGCTAACCCCTTGCCTTTTTTTCAAAAAAAAACAACTTTTTTTTCAAAGTTAATGAAATAAATCGTGCCATACCTTACTGGAAAGATCTATTCAAACCAAATCGACGCATCGAAGCCAATTTTTTTTTCGAGGTCTATTTAGTAAAATATTAGCATCCAAAGTTACTTTCCCAGATTTTAACCATTTTCTGCCTCCAATTACCTACCTTAATGTCTTTGGATGGCGATATTTCCAAAACAAAGCCTTCACAATTATTGCGGTTTTCAGTGCTGAAAAGAAAATTAACTCACCTTTCTAAAAACATCAGAACAAATTTTTTTTGAGGTCTATTTATTAAAATATTGGCATCCAAAGTGACTTTCCCAGATTTTTACGATTTTCTGCCTCAATCCGTTAAATGCGAATATCTAAAGAACCGAGCTTTCAAAATTGCTCTGGTTTTCAGGTCTGAATAGGAAATTAATACACCTTTCCAAAATGTATAAGAACGTTAAAATATTGTCACACAAATTTTTCATGGATTTCGGAAAAAATCGTGGGCTGCCTTTTTTTCAAAAAAAAACAACTTTTTTTCAAAGTTAATGAAATAAATCGTGCCATACCTTACTGGAAAGATCTATTCAAACCAAATCGACGCATCGAAGCCAATTTTTTTTCGAGCTCTATTTAGTAAAATATTAGCATCCAAAGTGACTTTCCCAGATTTTAACCATTTTCTGTCTCCAACTACCTACCTTAATGTCTTTGGATGGCGATATTTCCAAAACAAAGCCTTCAAAATTATTGCGGCTTTCAGTGCTGAAAAGAAAATTAACTCACCTTTCTAAAAACATCAGAACAAATTTTTTTTGAGGTCTATTTATTAAAATATTGACATCCAAAGTGACTTTCCCAGATTTTTACGATTTTCTGCCTCAATCCGTTAAATGCGAATATCTAAAGAACCGAGCTTTCAAAATTGCTCTGGTTTTCAGGTCTGAATAGGAAATTAATACACCTTTCCAAAATGTATAAGAACGTTAAAATATTGTCACACAAATTTTTCATGGATTTCGGAAAAAATCGTGGGCTGCCTTTTTTTCAAAAAAAAACAACATTTTTTCAAAGTTAATGAAATAAATCGTGCCATACCTTACTGGAAAGATCTATTCAAACCAAATCGACGCATCGAAGCCAATTTTTTTTTCGAGCTCTATTTAGTAAAATATTAGCATCCAAAGTGACTTTCCCAGATTTTAACCATTTTCTGTCTCCAACTACCTACCTTAATGTCTTTGGATGGCGATATTTCCAAAACAAAGCCTTCAAAATTATTGCGGCTTTCAGTGCTGAAAAGAAAATTAACTCACCTTTCTAAAAACATCAGAACAAATTTTTTTTTGAGGTCTATTTATTAAAATATTGGCATCCAAAGTGACTTTCCCAGATTTTTACGATTTTCTGCCTCAATCCGTTAAATGCGAATATCTAAAGAACCGAGCTTTCAAAATTGCTCTGGTTTTCAGGTCTGAATAGGAAATTAATACACCTTTCCAAAATGTATAAGAACGTTAAAATATTGTCACACAAATTTTTCATGGATTTCGGAAAAAATCGTGGGCTAACCCCTTGCCTTTTTTTCAAAAAAAAAAACAACTTTTTTTTCAAAGTTAATGAAGTAAATCGTGCCATACCTTACTGGAAAGATCTATTCAAACCAAATCGACGCATCGAAGCCAATTTTTTTTTCGAGGTCTATTTAGTAAAATATTAGCATCCAAAGTGACTTTCCCAGATTTTAACCATTTTCTGCCTCCAACTACCTACCTTAATGTCTTTGGATGGCGATATTTCCAAAACAAAGCCTTCAAAATTATTGCGGCTTTCAGTGCTGAAAAGAAAATTAACTCACCTTTCTAAAAACATCAGAACAAATTCTGGTCTTGTTCTGATGTTTTTGAGGTCTATTTATTAAAATATTGACATCCAAAGTGACTTTCCCAGATTTTTACGATTTTCTGCCTCAATCCGTTAAATGCGAATATCTAAAGAACCGAGCTTTCAAAATTGCTCTGGTTTTCAGGTCTGAATAGGAAATTAATACACCTTTCCAAAATGTATAAGAACGTTAAAATATTGTCACACAAATTTTTCATGGATTTCGGAAAAAATCGTGGGCTGCCTTTTTTTCAAAAAAAAACAACTTTTTTTCAAAGTTAATGAAATAAATCGTGCCATACCTTACTGGAAAGATCTATTCAAACCAAATCGACGCATCGAAGCCAATTTTTTTTTCGAGCTCTATTTAGTAAAATATTAGCATCCAAAGTGACTTTCCCAGATTTTAACCATTTTCTGTCTCCAACTACCTACCTTAATGTCTTTGGATGGCGATATTTCCAAAACAAAGCCTTCAAAATTATTGCGGCTTTCAGTGCTGAAAAGAAAATTAACTCACCTTTCTAAAAACATCAGAACAAATTTTTTTTTGAGGTCTATTTATTAAAATATTGGCATCCAAAGTGACTTTCCCAGATTTTTACGATTTTCTGCCTCAATCCGTTAAATGCGAATATCTAAAGAACCGAGCTTTCAAAATTGCTCTGGTTTTCAGGTCTGAATAGGAAATTAATACACCTTTCCAAAATGTATAAGAACGTTAAAATATTGTCACACAAATTTTTCATGGATTTCGGAAAAAATCGTGGGCTGCCTTTTTTTCAAAAAAAAACAACTTTTTTTCAAAGTTAATGAAATAAATCGTGCCATACCTTACTGGAAAGATCTATTCAAACCAAATCGACGCATCGAAGCCAATTTCTTTTTCGAGCTCTATTTAGTAAAATATTAGCATCCAAAGTGACTTTCCCAGATTTTAACCATTTTCTGTCTCCAACTACCTACCTTAATGTCTTTGGATGGCGATATTCCCAAAACAAAGCCTTCAAAATTATTGCGGCTTTCAGTGCTGAAAAGAAAATTAACTCACCTTTCTAAAAACATCAGAACAAATTTTTTTTTGAGGTCTATTTATTAAAATATTGGCATCCAAAGTGACTTTCCCAGATTTTTACGATTTTCTGCCTCAATCCGTTAAATGCGAATATCTAAAGAACCGAGCTTTCAAAATTGCTCTGGTTTTCAGGTCTGAATAGGAAATTAATACACCTTTCCAAAATGTATAAGAACGTTAAAATATTGTCACACAAATTTTTCATGGATTTCGGAAAAAATCGTGGGCTAACCCCTTGCCTTTTTTTCAAAAAAAAAAACAACTTTTTTTTCAAAGTTAATGAAGTAAATCGTGCCATACCTTACTGGAAAGATCTATTCAAACCAAATCGACGCATCGAAGCCAATTTTTTTTTCGAGGTCTATTTAGTAAAATATTAGCATCCAAAGTGACTTTCGCAGATTTTAACCATTTTCTGTCTCCAACTACCTACCTTAATGTCTTTGGATGGCGATATTTCCAAAACAAAGCCTTCAAAATTATTGCGGCTTTCAGTGCTGAAAAGAAAATTAACTCACCTTTCTAAAAACATCAGAACAAATTCTGGTCTTGTTCTGATGTTTTTGAGGTCTATTTATTAAAATATTGACATCCAAAGTGACTTTCCCAGATTTTTACGATTTTCTGCCTCAATCCGTTAAATGCGAATATCTAAAGAACCGAGCTTTCAAAATTGCTCTGGTTTTCAGGTCTGAATAGGAAATTAATACACCTTTCCAAAATGTATAAGAACGTTAAAATATTGTCACACAAATTTTTCATGGATTTCGGAAAAAATCGTGGGCTGCCTTTTTTTCAAAAAAAAACAACTTTTTTTCAAAGTTAATGAAATAAATCGTGCCATACCTTACTGGAAAGATCTATTCAAACCAAATCGACGCATCGAAGCCAATTTTTTTTTCGAGCTCTATTTAGTAAAATATTAGCATCCAAAGTGACTTTCCCAGATTTTAACCATTTTCTGTCTCCAACTACCTACCTTAATGTCTTTGGATGGCGATATTTCCAAAACAAAGCCTTCAAAATTATTGCGGCTTTCAGTGCTGAAAAGAAAATTAACTCACCTTTCTAAAAACATCAGAACAAATTTTTTTTTGAGGTCTATTTATTAAAATATTGGCATCCAAAGTGACTTTCCCAGATTTTTACGATTTTCTGCCTCAATCCGTTAAATGCGAATATCTAAAGAACCGAGCTTTCAAAATTGCTCTGGTTTTCAGGTCTGAATAGGAAATTAATACACCTTTCCAAAATGTATAAGAACGTTAAAATATTGTCACACAAATTTTTCATGGATTTCGGAAAAAATCGTGGGCTGCCTTTTTTTCAAAAAAAAACAACTTTTTTTCAAAGTTAATGAAATAAATCGTGCCATACCTTACTGGAAAGATCTATTCAAACCAAATCGACGCATCGAAGCCAATTTTTTTTTCGAGCTCTATTTAGTAAAATATTAGCATCCAAAGTGACTTTCCCAGATTTTAACCATTTTCTGTCTCCAACTACCTACCTTAATGTCTTTGGATGGCGATATTTCCAAAACAAAGCCTTCAAAATTATTGCGGCTTTCAGTGCTGAAAAGAAAATTAACTCACCTTTCTAAAAACATCAGAACAAATTTTTTTTTGAGGTCTATTTATTAAAATATTGGCATCCAAAGTGACTTTCCCAGATTTTTACGATTTTCTGCCTCAATCCGTTAAATGCGAATATCTAAAGAACCGAGCTTTCAAAATTGCTCTGGTTTTCAGGTCTGAATAGGAAATTAATACACCTTTCCAAAATGTATAAGAACGTTAAAATATTGTCACACAAATTTTTCATGGATTTCGGAAAAAATCGTGGGCTAACCCCTTGCCTTTTTTTCAAAAAAAAAAACAACTTTTTTTTCAAAGTTAATGAAGTAAATCGTGCCGTACCTTACTGGAAAGATCTATTCAAACCAAATCGACGCATCGAAGCCAATTTTTTTTTCGAGGTCTATTTAGTAAAATATTAGCATCCAAAGTGACTTTCCCAGATTTTAACCATTTTCTGCCTCCAACTACCTACCTTAATGTCTTTGGATGGCGATATTTCCAAAACAAAGCCTTCAAAATTATTGCGGCTTTCAGTGCTGAAAAGAAAATTAACTCACCTTTCTAAAAACATCAGAACAAATTCTGGTCTTGTTCTGATGTTTTTGAGGTCTATTTATTAAAATATTGACATCCAAAGTGACTTTCCCAGATTTTTACGATTTTCTGCCTCAATCCGTTAAATGCGAATATCTAAAGAACCGAGCTTTCAAAATTGCTCTGGTTTTCAGGTCTGAATAGGAAATTAATACACCTTTCCAAAATGTATAAGAACGTTAAAATATTGTCACACAAATTTTTCATGGATTTCGGAAAAAATCGTGGGCTGCCTTTTTTTCAAAAAAAAACAACTTTTTTTCAAAGTTAATGAAATAAATCGTGCCATACCTTACTGGAAAGATCTATTCAAACCAAATCGACACATCGAAGCCAATTTCTTTTTCGAGCTCTATTTAGTAAAATATTAGCATCCAAAGTGACTTTCCCAGATTTTAACCATTTTCTGTCTCCAACTACCTACCTTAATGTCTTTGGATGGCGATATTTCCAAAACAAAGCCTTCAAAATTATTGCGGCTTTCAGTGCTGAAAAGAAAATTAACTCACCTTTCTAAAAACATCAGAACAAATTTTTTTTGAGGTCTATTTATTAAAATATTGGCATCCAAAGTGACTTTCCCAGATTTTTACGATTTTCTGCCTCAATCCGTTAAATGCGAATATCTAAAGAACCGAGCTTTCAAAATTGCTCTGGTTTTCAGGTCTGAATAGGAAATTAATACACCTTTCCAAAATGTATAAGAACGTTAAAATATTGTCACACAAATTTTTCATGGATTTCGGAAAAAATCGTGGGCTAACCCCTTGCCTTTTTTTCAAAAAAAAAAACAACTTTTTTTTCAAAGTTAATGAAGTAAATCGTGCCATACCTTACTGGAAAGATCTATTCAAACCAAATCGACGCATCGAAGCCAATTTTTTTTTCGAGGTCTATTTAGTAAAATATTAGCATCCAAAGTGACTTTCGCAGATTTTAACCATTTTCTGTCTCCAACTACCTACCTTAATGTCTTTGGATGGCGATATTTCCAAAACAAAGCCTTCAAAATTATTGCGGCTTTCAGTGCTGAAAAGAAAATTAACTCACCTTTCTAAAAACATCAGAACAAATTCTGGTCTTGTTCTGATGTTTTTGAGGTCTATTTATTAAAATATTGACATCCAAAGTGACTTTCCCAGATTTTTACGATTTTCTGCCTCAATCCGTTAAATGCGAATATCTAAAGAACCGAGCTTTCAAAATTGCTCTGGTTTTCAGGTCTGAATAGGAAATTAATACACCTTTCCAAAATGTATAAGAACGTTAAAATATTGTCACACAAATTTTTCATGGATTTCGGAAAAAATCGTGGGCTGCCTTTTTTTCAAAAAAAAGCAACTTTTTTTCAAAGTTAATGAAATAAATCGTGCCATACCTTACTGGAAAGATCTATTCAAACCAAATCGACGCATCGAAGCCAATTTTTTTTTCGAGCTCTATTTAGTAAAATATTAGCATCCAAAGTGACTTTCCCAGATTTTAACCATTTTCTGTCTCCAACTACCTACCTTAATGTCTTTGGATGGCGATATTTCCAAAACAAAGCCTTCAAAATTATTGCGGCTTTCAGTGCTGAAAAGAAAATTAACTCACCTTTCTAAAAACATCAGAACAAATTTTTTTTTGAGGTCTATTTATTAAAATATTGGCATCCAAAGTGACTTTCCCAGATTTTTACGATTTTCTGCCTCAATCCGTTAAATGCGAATATCTAAAGAATCGAGCTTTCAAAATTGCTCTGGTTTTCAGGTCTGAATAGGAAATTAATACACCTTTCCAAAATGTATAAGAACGTTAAAATATTGTCACACAAATTTTTCATGGATTTCGGAAAAAATCGTGGGCTAACCCCTTGCCTTTTTTTCAAAAAAAAAAACAACTTTTTTTTCAAAGTTAATGAAGTAAATCGTGCCATACCTTACTGGAAAGATCTATTCAAACCAAATCGACGCATCGAAGCCAATTTTTTTTTCGAGGTCTATTTAGTAAAATATTAGCATCCAAAGTGACTTTCCCAGATTTTAACCATTTTCTGCCTCCAACTACCTACCTTAATGTCTTTGGATGGCGATATTTCCAAAACAAAGCCTTCAAAATTATTGCGGCTTTCAGTGCTGAAAAGAAAATTAACTCACCTTTCTAAAAACATCAGAACAAATTTTTTTTTGAGGTCTATTTATTAAAATATTGGCATCCAAAGTGACTTTCCCAGATTTTTACGATTTTCTGCCTCAATCCGTTAAATGCGAATATCTAAAGAACCGAGCTTTCAAAATTGCTCTGGTTTTCAGGTCTGAATAGGAAATTAATACACCTTTCCAAAATGTATAAGAACGTTAAAATATTGTCACACAAATTTTTCATGGATTTCGGAAAAAATCGTGGGCTGCCTTTTTTTCAAAAAAAAACAACTTTTTTTCAAAGTTAATGAAATAAATCGTGCCATACCTTACTGGAAAGATCTATTCAAACCAAATCGACGCATCGAAGCCAATTTTTTTTCGAGCTCTATTTAGTAAAATATTAGCATCCAAAGTGACTTTCCCAGATTTTAACCATTTTCTGTCTCCAACTACCTACCTTAATGTCTTTGGATGGCGATATTTCCAAAACAAAGCCTTCAAAATTATTGCGGCTTTCAGTGCTGAAAAGAAAATTAACTCACCTTTCTAAAAACATCAGAACAAATTTTTTTTTGAGGTCTATTTATTAAAATATTGGCATCCAAAGTGACTTTCCCAGATTTTTACGATTTTCTGCCTCAATCCGTTAAATGCGAATATCTAAAGAACCGAGCTTTCAAAATTGCTCTGGTTTTCAGGTCTGAATAGGAAATTAATACACCTTTCCAAAATGTATAAGAACGTTAAAATATTGTCACACAAATTTTTCATGGATTTCGGAAAAAATCGTGGGCTGCCTTTTTTTCAAAAAAAAACAACTTTTTTTCAAAGTTAATGAAATAAATCGTGCCATACCTTACTGGAAAGATCTATTCAAACCAAATCGACGCATCGAAGCCAATTTTTTTTTCGAGCTCTATTTAGTAAAATATTAGCATCCAAAGTGACTTTCCCAGATTTTAACCATTTTCTGTCTCCAACTACCTACCTTAATGTCTTTGGATGGCGATATTTCCAAAACAAAGCCTTCAAAATTATTGCGGCTTTCAGTGCTGAAAAGAAAATTAACTCACCTTTCTAAAAACATCAGAACAAATTTTTTTTTGAGGTCTATTTATTAAAATATTGGCATCCAAAGTGACTTTCCCAGATTTTTACGATTTTCTGCCTCAATCCGTTAAATGCGAATATCTAAAGAACCGAGCTTTCAAAATTGCTCTGGTTTTCAGGTCTGAATAGGAAATTAATACACCTTTCCAAAATGTATAAGAACGTTAAAATATTGTCACACAAATTTTTCATGGATTTCGGAAAAAATCGTGGGCTGCCTTTTTTTCAAAAAAAAACAACTTTTTTTCAAAGTTAATGAAATAAATCGTGCCATACCTTACTGGAAAGATCTATTCAAACCAAATCGACGCATCGAAGCCAATTTTTTTTCGAGCTCTATTTAGTAAAATATTAGCATCCAAAGTGACTTTCCCAGATTTTAACCATTTTCTGTCTCCAACTACCTACCTTAATGTCTTTGGATGGCGATATTTCCAAAACAAAGCCTTCAAAATTATTGCGGCTTTCAGTGCTGAAAAGAAAATTAACTCACCTTTCTAAAAACATCAGAACAAATTTTTTTTTGAGGTCTATTTATTAAAATATTGGCATCCAAAGTGACTTTCCCAGATTTTTACGATTTTCTGCCTCAATCCGTTAAATGCGAATATCTAAAGAACCGAGCTTTCAAAATTGCTCTGGTTTTCAGGTCTGAATAGGAAATTAATACACCTTTCCAAAATGTATAAGAACGTTAAAATATTGTCACACAAATTTTTCATGGATTTCGGAAAAAATCGTGGGCTGCCTTTTTTTCAAAAAAAAAACAACTTTTTTTCAAAGTTAATGAAATAAATCGTACCATACCTTACTGGAAAGATCTATTCAAACCAAATCGACGCATCGAAGCCAATTTTTTTTTCGAGCTCTATTTAGTAAAATATTAGCATCCAAAGTGACTTTCCCAGATTTTAACCATTTTCTGTCTCCAACTACCTACCTTAATGTCTTTGGATGGCGATATTTCCAAAACAAAGCCTTCAAAATTATTGCGGCTTTCAGTGCTGAAAAGAAAATTAACTCACCTTTCTAAAAACATCAGAACAAATTTTTTTTTGAGGTCTATTTATTAAAATATTGGCATCCAAAGTGACTTTCCCAGATTTTTACGATTTTCTGCCTCAATCCGTTAAATGCGAATATCTAAAGAACCGAGCTTTCAAAATTGCTCTGGTTTTCAGGTCTGAATAGGAAATTAATACACCTTTCCAAAATGTATAAGAACGTTAAAATATTGTCACACAAATTTTTCATGGATTTCGGAAAAAATCGTGGGCTGCCTTTTTTTCAAAAAAAAACAACTTTTTTTCAAAGTTAATGAAATAAATCGTGCCATACCTTACTGGAAAGATCTATTCAAACCAAATCGACGCATCGAAGCCAATTTTTTTTTCGAGCTCTATTTAGTAAAATATTAGCATCCAAAGTGACTTTCCCAGATTTTAACCATTTTCTGTCTCCAACTACCTACCTTAATGTCTTTGGATGGCGATATTTCCAAAACAAAGCCTTCAAAATTATTGCGGCTTTCAGTGCTGAAAAGAAAATTAACTCACCTTTCTAAAAACATCAGAACAAATTCTGGTCTTGTTCTGATGTTTTTGAGGTCTATTTATTAAAATATTGACATCCAAAGTGACTTTCCCAGATTTTTACGATTTTCTGCCTCAATCCGTTAAATGCGAATATCTAAAGAACCGAGCTTTCAAAATTGCTCTGGTTTTCAGGTCTGAATAGGAAATTAATACACCTTTCCAAAATGTATAAGAACGTTAAAATATTGTCACACAAATTTTTCATGGATTTCGGAAAAAATCGTGGGCTGCCTTTTTTTCAAAAAAAAACAACTTTTTTTCAAAGTTAATGAAATAAATCGTGCCATACCTTACTGGAAAGATCTATTCAAACCAAATCGACGCATCGAAGCCAATTTTTTTTTCGAGCTCTATTTAGTAAAATATTAGCATCCAAAGTGACTTTCCCAGATTTTAACCATTTTCTGTCTCCAACTACCTACCTTAATGTCTTTGGATGGCGATATTTCCAAAACAAAGCCTTCAAAATTATTGCGGCTTTCAGTGCTGAAAAGAAAATTAACTCACCTTTCTAAAAACATCAGAACAAATTTTTTTTTGAGGTCTATTTATTAAAATATTGGCATCCAAAGTGACTTTCCCAGATTTTTACGATTTTCTGCCTCAATCCGTTAAATGCGAATATCTAAAGAACCGAGCTTTCAAAATTGCTCTGGTTTTCAGGTCTGAATAGGAAATTAATACACCTTTCCAAAATGTATAAGAACGTTAAAATATTGTCACACAAATTTTTCATGGATTTCGGAAAAAATCGTGGGCTGCCTTTTTTTCAAAAAAAAACAACTTTTTTTCAAAGTTAATGAAATAAATCGTGCCATACCTTACTGGAAAGATCTATTCAAACCAAATCGACGCATCGAAGCCAATTTTTTTTCGAGCTCTATTTAGTAAAATATTAGCATCCAAAGTGACTTTCCCAGATTTTAACCATTTTCTGTCTCCAACTACCTACCTTAATGTCTTTGGATGGCGATATTTCCAAAACAAAGCCTTCAAAATTATTGCGGCTTTCAGTGCTGAAAAGAAAATTAACTCACCTTTCTAAAAACATCAGAACAAATTTTTTTTTGAGGTCTATTTATTAAAATATTGGCATCCAAAGTGACTTTCCCAGATTTTTACGATTTTCTGCCTCAATCCGTTAAATGCGAATATCTAAAGAACCGAGCTTTCAAAATTGCTCTGGTTTTCAGGTCTGAATAGGAAATTAATACACCTTTCCAAAATGTATAAGAACGTTAAAATATTGTCACACAAATTTTTCATGGATTTCGGAAAAAATCGTGGGCTGCCTTTTTTTCAAAAAAAAACAACTTTTTTTCAAAGTTAATGAAATAAATCGTGCCATACCTTACTGGAAAGATCTATTCAAACCAAATCGACGCATCGAAGCCAATTTTTTTTTCGAGCTCTATTTAGTAAAATATTAGCATCCAAAGTGACTTTCCCAGATTTTAACCATTTTCTGTCTCCAACTACCTACCTTAATGTCTTTGGATGGCGATATTTCCAAAACAAAGCCTTCAAAATTATTGCGGCTTTCAGTGCTGAAAAGAAAATTAACTCACCTTTCTAAAAACATCAGAACAAATTCTGGTCTTGTTCTGATGTTTTTGAGGTCTATTTATTAAAATATTGACATCCAAAGTGACTTTCCCAGATTTTTACGATTTTCTGCCTCAATCCGTTAAATGCGAATATCTAAAGAACCGAGCTTTCAAAATTGCTCTGGTTTTCAGGTCTGAATAGGAAATTAATACACCTTTCCAAAATGTATAAGAACGTTAAAATATTGTCACACAAATTTTTCATGGATTTCGGAAAAAATCGTGGGCTGCCTTTTTTTCAAAAAAAAACAACTTTTTTTCAAAGTTAATGAAATAAATCGTGCCATACCTTACTGGAAAGATCTATTCAAACCAAATCGACGCATTGAAGCCAATTTTTTTTTCGAGCTCTATTTAGTAAAATATTAGCATCCAAAGTGACTTTCCCAGATTTTAACCATTTTCTGTCTCCAACTACCTACCTTAATGTCTTTGGATGGCGATATTTCCAAAACAAAGCCTTCAAAATTATTGCGGCTTTCAGTGCTGAAAAGAAAATTAACTCACCTTTCTAAAAACATCAGAACAAATTTTTTTTTGAGGTCTATTTATTAAAATATTGGCATCCAAAGTGACTTTCCCAGATTTTTACGATTTTCTGCCTCAATCCGTTAAATGCGAATATCTAAAGAACCGAGCTTTCAAAATTGCTCTGGTTTTCAGGTCTGAATAGGAAATTAATACACCTTTCCAAAATGTATAAGAACGTTAAAATATTGTCACACAAATTTTTCATGGATTTCGGAAAAAATCGTGGGCTAACCCCTTGCCTTTTTTTCAAAAAAAAAAACAACTTTTTTTTCAAAGTTAATGAAGTAAATCGTGCCATACCTTACTGGAAAGATCTATTCAAACCAAATCGACGCATCGAAGCCAATTTTTTTTTCGAGGTCTATTTAGTAAAATATTAGCATCCAAAGTGACTTTCGCAGATTTTAACCATTTTCTGCCTCCAACTACCTACCTTAATGTCTTTGGATGGCGATATTTCCAAAACAAAGCCTTCAAAATTATTGCGGCTTTCAGTGCTAAAAAGAAAATTAACTCACCTTTCTAAAAACATCAGAACAAATTCTGGTCTTGTTCTGATGTTTTTGAGGTCTATTTATTAAAATATTGACATCCAAAGTGACTTTCCCAGATTTTTACGATTTTCTGCCTCAATCCGTTAAATGCGAATATCTAAAGAACCGAGCTTTCAAAATTGCTCTGGTTTTCAGGTCTGAATAGGAAATTAATACACCTTTCCAAAATGTATAAGAACGTTAAAATATTGTCACACAAATTTTTCATGGATTTCGGAAAAAATCGTGGGCTGCCTTTTTTTCAAAAAAAAACAACTTTTTTTCAAAGTTAATGAAATAAATCGTGCCATACCTTACTGGAAAGATCTATTCAAACCAAATCGACGCATCGAAGCCAATTTTTTTTTCGAGCTCTATTTAGTAAAATATTAGCATCCAAAGTGACTTTCCCAGATTTTAACCATTTTCTGTCTCCAACTACCTACCTTAATGTCTTTGGATGGCGATATTTCCAAAACAAAGCCTTCAAAATTATTGCGGCTTTCAGTGCTGAAAAGAAAATTAACTCACCTTTCTAAAAACATCAGAACAAATTTTTTTTTGAGGTCTATTTATTAAAATATTGGCATCCAAAGTGACTTTCCCAGATTTTTACGATTTTCTGCCTCAATCCGTTAAATGCGAATATCTAAAGAACCGAGCTTTCAAAATTGCTCTGGTTTTCAGGTCTGAATAGGAAATTAATACACCTTTCCAAAATGTATAAGAACGTTAAAATATTGTCACACAAATTTTTCATGGATTTCGGAAAAAATCGTGGGCTAACCCCTTGCCTTTTTTTCAAAAAAAAAAACAACTTTTTTTTCAAAGTTAATGAAGTAAATCGTGCCATACCTTACTGGAAAGATCTATTCAAACCAAATCGACGCATCGAAGCCAATTTTTTTTTCGAGGTCTATTTAGTAAAATATTAGCATCCAAAGTGACTTTCCCAGATTTTAACCATTTTCTGCCTCCAACTACCTACCTTAATGTCTTTGGATGGCGATATTTCCAAAACAAAGCCTTCAAAATTATTGCGGCTTTCAGTGCTGAAAAGAAAATTAACTCACCTTTCTAAAAACATCAGAACAAATTTTTTTTGAGGTCTATTTATTAAAATATTGGCATCCAAAGTGACTTTCCCAGATTTTTACGATTTTCTGCCTCAATCCGTTAAATGCGAATATCTAAAGAACCGAGCTTTCAAAATTGCTCTGGTTTTCAGGTCTGAATAGGAAATTAATACACCTTTCCAAAATGTATAAGAACGTTAAAATATTGTCACACAAATTTTTCATGGATTTCGGAAAAAATCGTGGGCTGCCTTTTTTTCAAAAAAAAACAACTTTTTTTTCAAAGTTAATGAAATAAATCGTGCCATACCTTACTGGAAAGATCTATTCAAACCAAATCGACGCATCGAAGCCAATTTTTTTTTCGAGCTCTATTTAGTAAAATATTAGCATCCAAAGTGACTTTCCCAGATTTTAACCATTTTCTGTCTCCAACTACCTACCTTAATGTCTTTGGATGGCGATATTTCCAAAACAAAGCCTTCAAAATTATTGCGGCTTTCAGTGCTGAAAAGAAAATTAACTCACCTTTCTAAAAACATCAGACCATTTTCTGCCTCCAACTACCTACCTTAATGTCTTTGGATGGCGATATTTCCAAAACAAAGCCTTCAAAATTATTGCGGCTTTCAGTGCTGAAAAGAAAATTAACTCACCTTTCTAAAAACATCAGAACAAATTTTTTTTGAGGTCTATTTATTAAAATATTGGCATCCAAAGTGACTTTCCCAGATTTTTACGATTTTCTGCCTCAATCCGTTAAATGCCAATATCTAAAGAACCGAGCTTTCAAAATTGCTCTGGTTTTCAGGTCTGAATAGGAAATTAATACACCTTTCCAAAATGTATAAGAACGTTAAAATATTGTCACACAAATTTTTCATGGATTTCGGAAAAAATCCCTTGCCTTTTTTTCAAAAAAAAAACAACTTTTTTTTCAAAGTTAATGAAATAAATCGTGCCATACCTTACTGGAAAGATCTATTTAAATCAAATCGACGCATTGAAGCCAATTTTTTTTTCGAGGTCTATTTAGTAAAATATTAGCATCCAAAGTGACTTTCCCAGATTTTAACCATTTTCTGCCTCCAACTACCTACCTTAATGTCTTTGGATGGCGATATTTCCAAAACAAAGCCTTCAAAATTATTGCGGCTTTCAGTGCTGAAAAGAAAATTAACTCACCTTTCTAAAAACATCAGAACAAATTTTTTTTGAGGTCTATTTATTAAAATATTGGCATCCAAAGTGACTTTCCCAGATTTTTACGATTTTCTGCCTCAATCCGTTAAATGCGAATATCTAAAGAACCGAGCTTTCAAAATTGCTCTGGTTTTCAGGTCTGAATAGGAAATTAATACACCTTTCCAAAATGTATAAGAACGTTAAAATATTGTCACACAAATTTTTCATGGATTTCGGAAAAAATCGTGGGCTAACCCCTTGCCTTTTTTTCAAAAAAAAAAAACAACTTTTTTTTCAAAGTTAATGAAGTAAATCGTGCCATACCTTACTGGAAAGATCTATTCAAACCAAATCGACGCATCGAAGCCAATTTTTTTTTCGAGCTCTATTTAGTAAAATATTAGCATCCAAAGTGACTTTCCCAGATTTTAACCATTTTCTGCCTCCAACTACCTACCTTAATGTCTTTGGATGGCGATATTTCCAAAACAAAGCCTTCAAAATTATTGCGGCTTTCAGTGCTGAAAAGAAAATTAACTCACCTTTCTAAAAACATCAGAACAAATTCTGGTCTTGTTCTGATGTTTTTGAGGTCTATTTATTAAAATATTGACATCCAAAGTGACTTTCCCAGATTTTTACGATTTTCTGCCTCAATCCGTTAAATGCGAATATCTAAAGAACCGAGCTTTCAAAATTGCTCTGGTTTTCAGGTCTGAATAGGAAATTAATACACCTTTCCAAAATGTATAAGAACGTTAAAATATTGTCACACAAATTTTTCATGGATTTCGGAAAAAATCGTGGGCTGCCTTTTTTTCAAAAAAAAACAACTTTTTTTCAAAGTTAATGAAATAAATCGTGCCATACCTTACTGGAAAGATCTATTCAAACCAAATCGACGCATCGAAGCCAATTTTTTTTTCGAGGTCTATTTAGTAAAATATTAGCATCCAAAGTGACTTTCCCAGATTTTAACCATTTTCTGCCTCCAACTACCTACCTTAATGTCTTTGGATGGCGATATTTCCAAAACAAAGCCTTCAAAATTATTGCGGCTTTCAGTGCTGAAAAGAAAATTAACTCACCTTTCTAAAAACATCAGAACAATTTCTGGTCTTGTTCTGATGTTTTTGAGGTCTATTTATTAAAATATTGACATCCAAAGTGACTTTCCCAGATTTTTACGATTTTCTGCCTCAATCCGTTAAATGCGAATATCTAAAGAACCGAGCTTTCAAAATTGCTCTGGTTTTCAGGTCTGAATAGGAAATTAATACACCTTTCCAAAATGTATAAGAACGTTAAAATATTGTCACACAAATTTTTCATGGATTTCGGAAAAAATCGTGGGCTGCCTTTTTTTCAAAAAAAAACAACTTTTTTTTCAAAGTTAATGAAATAAATCGTGCCATACCTTACTGGAAAGATCTATTCAAACCAAATCGACGCATCGAAGCCAATTTTTTTTTCGAGGTCTATTTAGTAAAATATTAGCATCCAAAGTGACTTTCCCAGATTTTAACCATTTTCTGTCTCCAACTACCTACCTTAATGTCTTTGGATGGCGATATTTCCAAAACAAAGCCTTCAAAATTATTGCGGCTTTCAGTGCTGAAAAGAAAATTAACTCACCTTTCTAAAAACATCAGAACAAATTTTTTTTTAGGTCTATTTATTAAAATATTGGCATCCAAAGTGACTTTCCCAGATTTTTACGATTTTCTGCCTCAATCCGTTAAATGCGAATATCTAAAGAACCGAGCTTTCAAAATTGCTCTGGTTTTCAGGTCTGAATAGGAAATTAATACACCTTTCCAAAATGTATAAGAACGTTAAAATATTGTCACACAAATTTTTCATGGATTTCGGAAAAAATCCCTTGCCTTTTTTTCAAAAAAAAAACAACTTTTTTTTCAAAGTTAATGAAATAAATCGTGCCATACCTTACTGGAAAGATCTATTTAAATCAAATCGACGCATTGAAGCCAATTTTTTTTTCGAGGTCTATTTAGTAAAATATTAGCATCCAAAGTGACTTTCCCAGATTTTAACCATTTTCTGCCTCCAACTACCTACCTTAATGTCTTTGGATGGCGATATTTCCAAAACAAAGCCTTCAAAATTATTGCGGCTTTCAGTGCTGAAAAGAAAATTAACTCACCTTTCTAAAAACATCAGAACAAATTTTTTTTGAGGTCTATTTATTAAAATATTGGCATCCAAAGTGACTTTCCCAGATTTTTACGATTTTCTGCCTCAATCCGTTAAATGCCAATATCTAAAGAACCGAGCTTTCAAAATTGCTCTGGTTTTCAGGTCTGAATAGAAAATTAATACACCTTTCCAAAATGTATAAGAACGTTAAAATATTGTCACACAAATTTTTCATGGATTTCGGAAAAAATCCCTTGCCTTTTTTTCAAAAAAAAAACAACTTTTTTTTCAAAGTTAATGAAATAAATCGTGCCATACCTTACTGGAAAGATCTATTTAAATCAAATCGACGCATTGAAGCCAATTTTTTTTTCGAGGTCTATTTAGTAAAATATTAGCATCCAAAGTGACTTTCCCAGATTTTAACCATTTTCTGCCTCAATCCGTTAAATGCGAATATCTAAAGAACCGAGCTTTCAAAATTGCTCTGGTTTTCAGTTCTGAATAGGAAATTAATACACCTTTCCAAAATGTATAAGAACGTTAAAATATTGTCACACAAATTTTTCATGGATTTCGGAAAAAATCGTGGGCTAACCCCTTGCCTTTTTTTCAAAAAAAAACAACTTTTTTTCAAAGTTAATGAAATAAATCGTGCCATACCTTACTAGAAAGATCTATTCAAACCAAATCGACGCATGGAAGCCAATTTTTTTTTCGAGGTCTATTTAGTAAAATATTAGCATCCAAAGTGACTTTCCCAGATTTTAACCATTTTCTGCCTCCAACTACCTACCTTAATGTCTTTGGATGGCGATATTTCCAAAACAAAGCCTTCAAAATTATTGCGGCTTTCAGTGCTGAAAAGAAAATTAACTCACCTTTCTAAAAACATCAGAACAAATTTTTTTTGAGGTCTATTTATTAAAATATTGGCATCCAAAGTGACTTTCCCAGATTTTTACGATTTTCTGCCTCAATCCGTTAAATGCGAATATCTAAAGAACCGAGCTTTCAAAATTGCTCTGGTTTTCAGTTCTGAATAGGAAATTAATACACCTTTCCATAATGTCTAAAAACGTTAAAATATTGTCACACAAATTTTTCATGGATTTCGGAAAAAATCGTGGGCTAACCCCTTGCCTTTTTTTCAAAAAAAACAACTTTTTTTCAAAGTTAATGAAATAAATCGTGCCATACCTTACTGGAAAGATCTATTCAAACCAAATCGACGCATCGAAGCCAATTTTTTTTTCGAGGTCTATTTAGTAAAATATTAGCATCCAAAGTGACTTTCCCAGATTTTAACCATTTTCTGCCTCCAACTACCTACCTTAATGTCTTTGGATGGCGATATTTCCAAAACAAAGCCTTCAAAATTATTGCGGCTTTCAGTGCTGAAAAGAAAATTAACTCACCTTTCTAAAAACATCAGAACAAATTTTTTTTGAGGTCTATTTATTAAAATATTGGCATCCAAAGTGACTTTCCCAGATTTTTACGATTTTCTGCCTCAATCCGTTAAATGCGAATATCTAAAGAACCGAGCTTTCAAAATTGCTCTGGTTTTCAGGTCTGAATAGGAAATTAATACACCTTTCCAAAATGTATAAGAACGTTAAAATATTGTCACACAAATTTTTCATGGATTTCGGAAAAAATCGTGGGCTAACCCCTTGCCTTTTTTTCAAAAAAAAAACAACTTTTTTTTCAAAGTTAATGAAGTAAATCGTGCCATACCTTACTGGAAAGATCAATTCAAACCAAATCGACGCATCGAAGCCAATTTTTTTTTCGAGCTCTATTTAGTAAAATATTAGCATCCAAAGTGACTTTCGCAGATTTTAACCATTTTCTGCCTCCAACTACCTACCTTAATGTCTTTGGATGGCGATATTTCCAAAACAAAGCCTTCAAAATTATTGCGGCTTTCAGTGCTGAAAAGAAAATTAACTCACCTTTCTAAAAACATCAGAACAAATTTTTTTTGAGGTCTATTTATTAAAATATTGGCATCCAAAGTGACTTTCCCAGATTTTTACGATTTTCTGCCTCAATCCGTTAAATGCGAATATCTAAAGAACCGAGCTTTCAAAATTGCTCTGGTTTTCAGGTCTGAATAGGAAATTAATACACCTTTCCAAAATGTATAAGAACGTTAAAATATTGTCACACAAATTTTTCATGGATTTCGGAAAAAATCGTGGGCTAACCCCTTGCCTTTTTTCAAAAAAAAAAAAACAACTTTTTTTTCAAAGTTAATGAAATAAATCGTGCCATACCTTACTGGAAAGATCTATTCAAACCAAATCGACGCATCGAAGCCAATTTTTTTTTCGAGGTCTATTTAGTAAAATATTAGCATCCAAAGTGACTTTCCCAGATTTTAACCATTTTCTGCCTCCAACTACCTACCTTAATGTCTTTGGATGGCGATATTTCCAAAACAAAGCCTTCACAATTATTGCGGTTTTCAGTGCTGAAAAGAAAATTAACTCACCTTTCTAAAAACATCAGAACAAATTTTTTTTGAGGTCTATTTATTAAAATATTGACATCCAAAGTGACTTTCCCAGATTTTTACGATTTTCTGCCTCAATCCGTTAAATGCGAATATCTAAAGAACCGAGCTTTCAAAATTGCTCTGGTTTTCAGGTCTGAATAGGAAATTAATACACCTTTCCAAAATGTATAAGAACGTTAAAATATTGTCACACAAATTTTTCATGGATTTCGGAATAAATCGTGGGCTAACCCCTTGCCTTTTTTTCAAAAAAAAAAACAACTTTTTTTTCAAAGTTAATGAAATAATTCTCGTCATACATTAATGGAAAGGTCTATTCAAACCCAATTGACACATTGAAGACAATTTTTCTTTTGATCCTATGGTTGAGGGAATTTTTGCTCCAAAGTGATTTTACTGATTTTATGATTCAAAATTTCTACCTTAATGTGTTTGGATGACGATGTTTCCAAAACCGACCAGTCAAGAAAATAGGAATAATAAGAAAAAATTGATAGAAATATTCTAAAGCTTTTCAAAACTGAAAACTAGAACCATCTACGGCGTCTACTTCTCGAAATAAACCAACTCAAACTTAATTGCGTAAGCTGTCGTAGACTTGCGTATACTTGCTACTGATTCCAATTGGGTGTGCTTGTCAGGCATCAATTTTCAAACTAATTTCGTGCAAATTTCATTTTGAAATATTTATTATTACGGGAAATGACGTGATTTGTTATCAAATATGGAAATTTTCAACTAAATTACCTCTCATTTGGCGAAATGAAAATTTAGTATTATCTTAAAATGGATAAATTTGTAAAAAGAAGGCTGCAGTCTTGCACATCCGGTTGAAAAGGAGCAACGAAAGGCAAACTCGAAAAAATAATTTGACTCTATAACGACAATGAGGGCCTGAGTGTACAGGACTTAAAACCTTTGCTTTTTAATCTAACCAGCTTGTGACCTCGACCCTCGAAGTAAATCTTGGTTAACCCCTACTAGAGGATCACGACCCACAGGTTGAAAACACTGACCTAGATCATAATGGCACCATTTCCATCATCAATCATCTTCATTCATGTCGCACGCTTGAAGTTTTAATAGTGGGACATTATTTGTGCAAACTATTTCTTCCAAAACATCTCAATCGAAATCTTGCTCGCACAGCAATTCCCCATATTAAATGCATCGAGTGATTTGGGGTCAACTTTAATTTACTCAACAGAGCTGGCGCATATGCCTTACTTCTTGGAACTTCTTTCAAGCAAAAATATGTCAGCCATAAGTTGGATCATTTAAGATGTAAATTAATCGCACAATATTGCGACAAAATAGCTTTGTATCAATCGTCAATTTAAAAAGATCGAATATACTACTCGCAGCTGTCAAACGCTAGTCTGACTGTGTAACGACATCTGTTGGAAGTTTCATTTTTGTAAAAAATAAATAAATAAATTTTGTGGCACAACAGCTCGTGGAGAACCAAGGCCTAGTGACTTACAACTCTCAACCATTCCTGTGTGCGTGTTGTTGGCAGGAATGGAGGGGACCTACAATTTTCTGCCGAGTCCGAACGGCTAGATGAGAAGCACTTATTCATGACAAGTATACTCTTGGAGGATTTGTCAGTCCCTCGCAAGAGGCAGTACCTCGGAAAAAAAAACATTTCTGTTTTTAGGTGGCAGTGGCCGGGAATCGAACCCAGACCTTTGGCATGAAAGTCCTACGCACTAACCATTATGCCACGAGGTACCTACTACTTTTCAGGTTTCATTTTTGTGCGGGACAAAATTAGATGGTTTTCAATTCAATATTGTTTGAATATTTTTGTTTTCTACACAAAATTGAATTTTCTGAAATCACAAACTGTGTAATTTAAAATTTAGGAACCTACAGTTTCTTACGCCTTTTTCTTTCAAAATATACAATTTTAGGCTCCGTTGTATTTCAATCTGGTTCAATACGAGTCAAACAAAAAAAAAATCGATTTATTTTTAATTGAATAGAAAATTGAAAAGACATTTTTAAAAACATATTTCAAGTTAAATTTCTGTTCAAATTGAAATTTAAGTAAGAAGATAAAAATAAAGTTCAGCTGAAACACCAAATTTTTGAGAATTTTTAAAGACCCAAAAAATATTTGTGCAAATAATTGTTTTTAAAGTTCTGTTAAAGTAATGAGAAAAGTCAAAAATCAAATAAATAATTATTCTTGAATTATTTAATATACGAATGATAGATCTTACACTTATATAAATTGTAGTAGCCATTCACTGGTTTTCGAAATTTTTTATTCAAAAACGTACACAATAATATTTTAACTCTCTAAGAATTTTGTTTAGATTAACCAAGGTAGCAAGTTTAAGAAAAATCAACTCAGTCCGTAAGGCTGAAAAAAACAGAAAAAATTGCGAGTTCTTCTTTTTTCTTCTTTTCGATAATCAAACCTTCAAATTTGATCAAAACCTCTTGTTCACCTGTATTACGCATCTACCTATTAATAATATTACTTGCCATAAATTATTTTCCATTATTCTAGCTCCAAACCTATTGATAAACCTTATCTTTATTTTTCTTTTCAGAAGTCAACCAACATGCATTTAACTCTACCACCGTCTTAGGAGTCTTAACGGCTTCTTACCACGCAAAACTTAATTTCTTACCTGACTGAAAACGCAAATTATTTGAATTATTATTTTGTTGATAAAGCATCGCAACAAATTTATACATAAATAAAATTTTGCATTTGCCCTCTATACCCCAGTATATATACTCGTTCAAAGAACTACACCTTGGTAATGTGTTAACACTGCAACAACAAAATACAAATGAAAAGATGACCCAGCAATTTACAAAAAAAAAAAAAATAAAAAATAAACATTCTTTTCTTAGCTTAATTTAAATTGTTACAGAATGTTTTGACAACTCGATTACGTGTTATTATTGCTGAACAAATCGGTTCACATTAAAAAAAAATCAATTTCTTTTATTGTCAACATAAGTTGTATGGGTAATTTATGCGGGATATAGTCTAGGAGGTTATGTTGCATTTTATGAAGTCATTTAAATGAAATGATTTTATTATTAATAACATATAGCAGGGGCATATTCATAGATGTTACATATTTAAACAGATGCTAACCAAAACTGGAGTTTATCTTTAGATACTTCCACTTTGATCCCAAGTTTTTCCTAGCAACAGCAACTTCTATGATTATACCCCAAAATGTTTCGACGTGTTTTTATTAAGAGAAAAAAGCATTAAAGAATCAGCGTCATTGGAGATGACTGAAATCATCAATGGCTAACTCGAAGGTACAGGAAATAAATCTACGGGCATCTCTTTCACATATGGGAATCCATATTCCATTTTGAGTGAGAATCTGTTCCACTTTTCAAAGCAAAGATGATTTTTAATTTAATTTTAATTTTGGTGGGGGCAAAACCCCCATTTATTCGGCTTAATACAAGCTAATTCTTAATCTAACTTAAAACTAAGAACTTAAGCTAACGTTAGTGAGGGGGAGGGCGATTGAGAAGACGGAGTTTTAGGGATGGAGTACTAAGGTGAAAGTCAAAGGAGTTCATGTTCAGATTAACATTTCGCAGCATTCGGGAGATAGGTTCGTTGGAGCCATAGGAGGTCCTGTGGGTTGGAAGATAAAAAAGACGAGGATTTCGAGAACGAGGGTTAATGTTAAAGGAGATAGAGTTGTAGAGTGAAATGCAGTCAACGGAACCAGAAAATAATCGATGAATGAAGAGAATGTCTGATATTTCTCTACGTTCTTTCAAAGAATTCAAGTTGATTAGTTTAAGGCGGTCTAGATAGGGAGGCAGGATCAGGGGATTGGTCCATTCAAGGCCTCGAAGAGCAAAGCGAAGGAAGCGACGCTGGACGCTCTCGATTCTGGAAATGTGTATAAGTTGATAAGGGGACCAAACTTGAGAAGCGTATTCGAGGAGTGGGCGAACGAATGATATGTATAGGGATCGAGTCACATAAGGGTTAGAGAATTCCTTTGACCATCTTTTGACGAAGCCGAGGGCTGAATTTGCCTTGAGAATGATATCATCTACATGGGAGAGAAAATTAAGTTCCGGGTCAAGTATTAAGCCAAGATCACGAATAAATTCAACGGTGGGTATGGGTTGATCATGAAGGAGGTAAAGACGGGGAGGAGATTTAATACGCTTACGCGTAAAAGTGATTGATTGGCATTTGCCAACGTTGAGCTCCAAGCAATTTTTAAGACACCAAATTGAATTCACGGAGAAAGAAAATTTAGAAAGGTAATACTATTTCATAGAAATAAAAATGGCCTGTTAATAGTATATTTTACTATAGGCGGGACATTTTTAGGCTTTTTAAAGTGACGTCAAAGTGGAAGCATATAAGCTATGAGAGTGTGACTGTTGAGGTAGAGGAGCCTTAGATTCTTGTGGCTTGCTTTGTTGGCTCAAAAGATTTTAACTGGCGAGGCAAATATGAATATGGACCGACAAAAGCTTCAGAATATGAAATTAAACGGCCTTGGAATTCAGACATACACTAAATAACAGGTTATGGGAATCCCTAATCTATATATAATAGATTGCGTTGAAATGCGTGAAAAAATTTAATGAGGCTGATTACATTGTAATAAAATATTTATTTTTTTTTGTCAAAAGTAGATACTCTGTTGTCTTGAACTATTTAACTTACACTCATTATTATAATATATTACATTATATTAGTGGACACAATATATTTCTTCCGCCCAGCATAAGAACATATTAGTGAATATTATTTATTTATCCATTATTTATTAAAATAAAATAAAATAAAATAAAATAAAATAAAATCAAATAAAATAAAATAAAATAAAATAAAATAAAATAAAATAAAATAAATTAAAATAAAATAAAATAAAATAAAATAAAATAAAATAAAATAAAATAAAATAAAATAAAATAAAATAAAATAAAATAAAATAAAATTAAATTAAATAAAATAAAATAAAATAAAATAAAATAATATAAAATATAATATAATAAAACTAAATAAAATTAAATAAAATTAAATAAAATTAAATTAAATTAAATAAAATTAAATAAAATTAAACAAAATTAAATAAAATTGATTAAAATTAAATAAAAAACAAATTCAAGGTACGCTATTAAATGTTTGTTTTAATATATAAACATATTTAACAAATGTTTTCTTAATTGAGAGCAGTAAAGGTTGATTACACTGCACTGTGCTTCCATAGTAGGCCATAATTTAAAAAAAAAATCATCAAATTGGCAGAGGAAAACCCTAACTCAATGTAAATAATAAAAAATATATTTTTTTTCATTAGATATTCGTCATTAAAGTGTTCACATCGTATGAACATAAAGCATTTCAGTTTTAATCCCCTAAAATAAGGGTGATTGCTGTTATTCTTTTTGTTTTATTGTATTGCATTGCATGTGAATAGTTTTGTTTTCTTGGAAATTTTATTTGACAGTGAGGATTTTCTTATATATGTATGTATGTTGTTTTGAGTTGGTATAAGAATTAATATCAATTCAAAAAACTTTAATAAAACTCTGTGATCTGTGTTCTCTCTTAAGCTTTTAACTATATATCTGGAAAGGTAAACTTATTTATTTGAAATAACTGTGAAAACTTGCGGATTTCCTTTTAATTGATATTAAAGGTTCACACCTCTAACTGTTTTTAATTAAGAATCTGTCAGAGTATGACTATTTATACCCATATATTTAATCCTTCAGTATGGTGAGTGGTTTGTGGTTGTAAAAGGAAAAAGTTCTTTTTACAAGTAACACCTTAAAATAGAACTAAACTAAAAAGTTATTAATAAACTATGTTTACTGTTGTCCTATAGTTGTCTTACTTGGACAACGGCATCGGTTGTCTAAGATTTGTCTTAATTCGCATTTTATTTAATCAAATAAGGCATATTTCCAACTATTAAGGGCTTTTAAAAACTGTCTAACTAGTCAACTGCCTACAAAATCTAATAAATAAGACTGAATATTTCTAGAAAATCAATATGAGTAGATTTGCGGAAGAAATATTGCCAAAATTGATTTACTTTTATCTAAAAGTATTCGAAAATATTGATTTTTGATATTATGATTTTTTTTGCATGAAATAATATGTAATTAGGAGTGAAAGCCCTTCATTTAATATCACTTCTTATGTAAATTAAAAATAAGTTTTTTGTTTAAATAGGCGTGACAGTGGGCGCAAGTTATTTGTAACTAATTTCTTATCCTATTTTTGATCATGCCTAAGAATTGTATCAAAATCGGTTAAGTTGTTCAGATTTAAACAGATTTAAAAGCAGAGACATAATATACGAATAAAAAAAAATCTTCAAGAAACTTACAAATACTGGGCGTGGCAAGAAAACATTGTATGGGTGAATTATTTAAAAGAACATTACATTTTTAAAATTTTCTAAGAACATAACGATATTTCTGTCAAATTTTGAATTATATTAGGTTATTTTAAAAAGTCAAATTTTGTGTGATCATGTGTTATGACATTTTTTAATTATATCTGTAAGTTTCATAAAAATCGGTTGAGATGTTGAGATTTTATTGAATTATGACCGACACTGGATTCAAACGGAACTACTACGAACTGGTCTGCACAAAAATAATAATAATAATTTATCACCTTTAAATAATGTATTTAAAATCATGACATATGTATTAGACATTTTTAAATCTAAATCCGGTTTCAGAAAAATTCTATCACGTAAAGTTTTAACTAGCTGATTTTTGAAAAATATAAATGATTTGAAGAGTAGAGCCATTTTAAATAAAGTTGACCTGGTAAAAAATTAAACTATTGCGCAAATTCAGCTCAAGTTTGGAAGACTTATTCCACATAGTATTTGCTTCACATCAATCAGATTTGTCTTTATTTATCAATGTTTACTTAAATTTAAAGCCATTGTTTAAAAAAAAAACACCAGAAATTTTAAAATTCCATCGTTTTTAGGAATTACTTTATAAAAAAAAACATCTGATTCAGAAGATAGTGAAAATTCTCTTCAAAAAATTCAAACATATAAAGAAAATTTTGAAAGAAAAGAAACATTTAAGGAACTGATTTTTTTACTGATCCTTTCAGCAGCTTTGCATAAATATATATTTAGCCCTCTACTGCATGAATTGTGAAGGAAATAAAAAAAAAAAAAATTGTATCATATTTTAAGCTTTATTTGGGATTAAGAAAAAGTTTTACACAGTTTTTTTATGTATATATATATATATATATATATATTACGTTTTACATAAGGAACCCATATATGGGTTAAAATGCACTAAGGCCATTTTCAATCGCAAATTTAGAGCCCATATATGGTTTAATGAATTTGAGTTTTTAATCGTGGAATTTTGCCAAACAGTTCCTTTTTTCATTGTAACATAAGAATACTTTACATTTCCTGCACTTAGTATATGTTTTTAGCTCCCAAACTCTGCATTTTTGACGGTTTTTTTTTTGCCATTCTGGCATGTGGTCAACTTTGTCAGTTCTTACTGAGGTCAAAGGATAATCCTGAGCTCGAGCTCGTTTTGCTCTCGGTGTTTTGATGTGAGTTGGTGTTTCAGTATTGGATGGCGCTGGACTTCCGTGACTAGTATGACTTTCGCAACGCATTGGTGTGCCATCTCTGCTTTGATGGTCAGAAGCCAAACTTGTAGGGTGCCCTCTTTTTCGTGCAACTACAGCTTTTCCAGATTTGCATAGGTGTTCGGCGATTGCTTCTTTAAAGTCAAAAAGAGCCATATATGTTTGTGGATTATTCCTTCGCCACAGAATCCAAGCATTGACAACACACATGTCAACCATATGAAAAAAAATCTTCTTATACCATTTTTTGGAGCGTAAGTGAATTCTTTATAAACCGAGCATAGAATCAAATAAATCAACACCTCCCATATGCTGATTGTAAACTGTTATAGCTTGGGGCAGTTAATATTCTTGTACATTTTCTCTTTTCGGAAATAGCTTTGTTTTGTAGTAGCTGGTTCACTTCCTACATACGTTGAAAGCATATGAACTGGCTTATTATCAAACCAAGTGACTGCACTTACCCGAACCCCTTCTATCATAGCAACTTTTTCAACGTAGAATCCTCGTCCTTTTTTCTTTAGTTCTATTTCAGAGGGCATTTCTATATTGGGAACACGGTTTAGACGCACGGTGCCTAATGGCAAAAAAACCAATTTTAGTAAGATGTTTTAAGACTGTTGAACCAATTGTCAAAGAAGATTTTATGGTTGACATGTCTGGGTACAGTTGCTGTAAGGCGAATAACCACATTTCCACTAACACCCAAATCAGGAGCACCTTCAGGACGTTTGTTACTTTGATCACCTGCGAAAATGTCAAAATCATAACTAAATCCAGATACCCCACTCAAGACTTGATTTTTGTATCCCCATTTATGAGGTTTTACGGGATTGTATTTTTTTAGGTCATGCCGAACTTTAGTTGGAATTATTTGCTCGTCAACTGCTAAAAATAATAGAGAAAAGTAATCCTAAGCTCGTGAACAAAAGAACAAACTGGAACGAATTCAGAGATAAACTTGAAAGTTTTATAAACCTAAGATCCTCTATGCAAACAATTGAACAGATTGATCATGAAGTAGAACAATTTATTGCTGATGTGCAACAGGCTGCAGAAGAAAGTACTCCAACAATTTCGAACTCAAGAGAAAAAGAAAGAAAATATCCTGTCGAAATAAAGGAGCTGATCTTGGAGAAAAGAAGAGCTCGAAGAAAATGGCAAGCTACGAGATTTCCAGGAGATAAGGCAGTTTTTAACCGTCTTAACAATGAACTTAAGAAAAGAATTTGGGAATTTAAAAGTGATTCACTAAGTAGATTCCTGAATAGTCTGACGGCGGATGCTTCTACGGAATACTCCTTATGGAAAGCAGCTAAGCGCCAAAAAAGACCACAGGCACAAAACCCGCCAGTAAAATCTCAAGATGGTAAATGGATCGGAAACCCAAAACAAAAGGCTGATCTCTTCGCTGAACATCTCGCGAATGTTTTTAAGCCATTTCCAGCAAGCACAGCTACAGATCCATTACAGTTTGTTGATAGAAACGACGAATGTGAAATTCCTTTTGTCACGCTCAAAAAAGTAAGAAGTATGTGTCAACATAAGTTGTCTACCAAAAAATCACCAGGGTACGATCTAATAACTGCTCAGGTTTTGAAAGAAATGCCTTCTATAGCCTTCAAAAAACTACAATTTATAATAAATGCATGCCTTAAACAAAGATATGTGCCACATCATTGGAAAATTGCAGAAGTCATTGTTATACCTAAACAAGGTAAGCCACCAACAGAAGTAACATCTTACAGACCTATTTCGCTTATACCAATCATGGCAAAAGTTTTCGAAAAACTGCTTCTGAAAAGACTAAGCAAAATAATAGAAGAAAGAAGACTAATTCCGAGCCATCAGTTTGGATTTAGAAATAAACATTCCACGATAGACCAAGTTCATCGGATTACGGATGTTGTGGAAAAGGCACTTGAAGAAAAACAAGTATGCTCGGCTATATTCTTAGATGTTGCTCAAGCCTTTGACAAGGTTTGGCACTTGGGACTTGAGTACAAACTGCAAAAGGATCTTCCCAGGCAGTACTACGAAATACTGAAATCCTACGTTACGAACCGACTCTTTAGAGTACGGTACGACCAAAATTACTCGGAACTAAAGAAAATTGAAGCCGGTGTACCACAAGGAAGTGTCCTAGGACCAACCCTGTATCTGTTATATACAAGGGATATTCCAGTGGACATCAACGCTATCATGGCCACCTTTGCTGATGATACTGCAATATTGGTGCCAGATAAATCCGTTACGAAGGCTACACAAAAACTGCAAAATGCAGTCGATAAAGTTAGTGATTGGACGCAAAAATGGCGAATCAAACTAAATGAAACAAAATCGACGCATATAAACTTTACAAACAAAATAATAAACAATGTTCCAATTCTTATAAACAGTACAACAGTACCTTACTCCAATACTGCCAAATACCTTGGAATGACTTTGGATGCAAAGCTTAAATGGAAAGAGCACATCAAAAAGAAAAAAGACGAACTAAACTTGAAGTACAGAAAAATGTACTGGTTACTAGGAAAGAACTCTGACCTATCTATCCAGAACAAACTAATGTTATATAAGCAAGTACTGAAACCCGTTTGGACATATGACATCCAACTATGGGGCTGTACAAAGAAAACAAATGCTGAACCCATCCAAAAATTCCAAAGCAAGGTCCTTCGCGGAATAATAAATGCCCCTTGGTATATAAGAAATAGCGATCTACATCGTGACCTTCAAATTGAAATGTTTACAGAAGTGGTTAAAAAACACGCTGTATCACACAATCAGCGACTGCAAAGTCATACCAGCTCCGAAATGGAGACCGTCTTAAATGTACGAGACAATGTTCGGAGATTAAGAAGAACCAAGCCTCATGAGCTGATGGTCTAAAAGCTATGGAAAGTGTTATAACTTAAACTTCCCACAATGCGACTGATAAATTAAGAAAGAAAAATCATTTGTCGATCTTTCATAGATTGGTCCTGATTCACCGGTGGTTTTAGTGCGGTAAGAGTCCCACACTACTTGGTACCGATTCTTACCGAGTGTCTTTTGAAGATTTCCATCGGATAATAAAATAAAAAAAAAAAAAAAAAAAAAAAAAAAAAAAATTGTTCTTTTGGGACGAGTAAAAGTTGCTTGCTGATACCGTCCAAAAGTGGTCGCACTTTAAAAAGCTTGTCATGTCCTGGTTTTCCATTGGGAATAAAATTTATGTTGTCGTTAAAGTGAAGATTTTTTTTTTATGGCTTCAAATCTGTTTCACGTCATAGTTTCGTATATATGTGATTGTCCAATAGTCTTATTCCAATAGTGCAGGTAGTTTCACTATAGACATGAAAATTATCATTCCAATAAATTGTTCCGTTTCATGTTTATTAATGTTTACTGGTTTGTTGATGTTATCTTGCATAGCTTTAAAATTTGATTGCTCTACTATGGTGTCGATAAGTTCATTAGAAAAAAGAAATAGAAAAAAATCAGCAGGTGATTCAAGTTTTTCAATAAACTCCGGGAGCTGCGTTACTCCTGTAAATTTGAAATTGCTTCCATCAAAGGAGTCTAAATGTTCCGTTACCCATTTAACTTTAGCAGGCCTAGATTTCTTCGATCCAGTTTTTTTTGTTTTCGGAATATTTGGTTCGCGTTCGTCATCGGAACAGTCGCTATCTGTCTCGGGGATTACCACTGAACTTCTTCGATGTTGTAATTCACGAGGAACATAATCATCACCAGAATCCGATGCTAGATCGTCATCACTTTGACAACCATCGCCAGGAATAAAATTAACAAGTTTATTATTTCCATAAAAACTCTTTGAATTCATCCTACAAGTAAAAAATATATTTCCATAACACTCATTCAGTAAAGTCACCAATATAAGATCATAAATGGCCTTGACAAAAAGAAAGTAAAAAGCCTACAAAGATCGAAAGCCCATATATGGTCTCTTAGTAAAAGTAAAAAAAAGAGCATATTTACATATATAAAAGAAAAATTAAAATTATAAACATAAAAAGAACTATAAATGAATAAAAAAAAATTTTTAATTAAGTGGAACTTACTTGTTTATTATAAAAAAAATATCCAAAAATCGAACTTTTTTTTCACTGAAATGCACTTCACACGTGCTCTTTGAACAATTAGCTTAATAGAGAATGACGAAGATCTCGCGAAAAATAAAACCGCTTTATCAAAGTAAAATAGACATAGTTTAATTCTAAATTACTGCTTTTCCCATCAGTTTAATAATAATGGAATAAATGATACATAAATAAATAAAACCCATATGGGGGTTGGTATGCGGTAGAGGGTTAGTACTGAAGAAATTTAACGTCAAACGTACCCGAAAAACATGCTTTTGACATGTTTATACTTTATGTTTATCCATTTTGAGGATTATTCAAGCAACCCCTTTTTTAACCTCAGCTTAAATAAGACGTATTTTAACAGTCTTATAGGCTAGTAAATTATTTTTTTAATGAGAAACAATTGCGTTCTATTTTTTTGTATTATTATTGAATATGTTTGTTTGAGGCATAAAAAAACTAAAAACCAAAAATAGCATGTACAAGATTCACCCATGCATTTCTGAGAGGATGATCACACACTGGTCAAAATGTATGGTAGAACTCGGATGGTAAACCAAATTTGACAAATCTTTGCTCAAAACTAAATTTACTATTGAAATGAATTGTTTATTAAATTTAATAAAAGAAAAAACCATCCAAAAAATCGAAAAATCAGAAGAAATTAATAAAAAAAGAAATTCAAAACAGTTTTTATTATGAAAATATTTGTATGACTATTTATATTTGTTTTTTTTTTTTATAAAACCTTTATATAAACGTCAAACAATGCAAAATTCAGTTCATATTGTATACCATTCTATAGTATTTGAGGAAATAATTTGAGTTCACGTAAGATGCGACCATAGTCTTCGTAGCTTAAGGAAAAAAGAAAGATTCTTTGCGTTATATTTAATTAATTTTTAATGACCTGTTGTTTATATCTCACCTCTCAGTCAGCATGAAAAGGTTAGACGTGTCTTAAATAATCGACACTTAATTAATATTAAAAGAAAGGAACTTGCAAAGAAAAAGAAAACTAAAACTCCCGAGGTGTTTCCATTCTAATCAGGCAGATCGAACATCATCAACTACTAATAGACAATCAATCAATAGAAAGTAATTTCCGAAACAAAATTGGTTATGCATATAACAAAATATATTGATCTTCAATTTGCCCAAACAACCTTATATAAACCATACAAGACAGTGTATCTATTTATCTGAAATTATTACAGAAGCAGATATAACAACAATTTCACACCTTTCTTCAATCACTTTTACTAATTTTCACAAATGTACAAATGAAAGTATTAAATGAACGCATCCATTCATTCAGCATTCATTTCAAAACACCTGTCGGCTTTGTGAGTGCTTACTGATTATAGCTTAGGTATATATGGTATGAGGACATAAACAAATTAGTTTTTAGTTAATATTTATTTATACTTATTCACGCCCCCAGCCTGAATTAAATTTTTATATACAGTAGGAGATTGTTAGAAATAATGACTAATTGATAGCAAATACACCTCCTAGTTACGTTGCATTGAACATGATGTGATAATGCTTTAATTGCACTTAAGGGCAAGTATAGGCTTCGTGCGAAATAATTATTTTGCAGTTTTTGTAAAATCTAACATTTTGAAAATGGAGAAATTAAAAAAGTTTAGGGTGGTTCTTGGAGAACAAAAAAAATTGCTTCTTTTTACTGAGCACAAGGTTTTGATCTGTGCTGCTACACTAAAAACGTGTACAAAAAAAATGTCAGGATAATCTGAATGTATTAGCACGTGCCATAATGAGTTTGAAAATTTGAATAAGTTTTTTTTTATAAAACCGACAAAAACTGGAATCTATTAAAAGTTTAATTTGCAGAATTAATGAAGTGCATTTTCAAATTTGTTACCGCTAGCTAAGACAAAGAAAATAAAAGTATAAGTTTCTTAGAAGTTCAAAACGTTTTAAAATATTCAAATAATTAAACAAACATTTTTAGAATTTTCATCGAAATCATTTGAGTCATTTTTGAGATGAATAAGCTTTTTTTAAACTGTTGAAGCAAGTACCGTTGTTTTTAGAGCTAAGAAGTGATTTTAGTAAACCATGTGGCACGTGTAAACGTGGTTTGAATAAAAATAAGTAATGTTTTAAGATGTCAATGAAAAAAAAGGGTGCTCAAAATTTTTTGAAATAAGGATCACCTTAATATACATGCAAAAACAAATTTGAATCATTGGACTGGTTTTCTTAAAAAAACAATTTTGATTAATAAAATTTTGGAACCATTTAAAAAAAATAGTACCTGGTATTTTGAGTATAATTTAATACATGTACATTAGGTTGGTCGTTAAAAAAAGTTCACCTTGGATGGGCCTAAATCGTCTCTAAATGGAGAAAATCCTTATTTTTTCAGATTTCTATTTTTATCCCCTAAAAAAAAAAATATCAAAAAAATGTCTTAAATAGAAAAAAATTATTGAAAAACAACGGTTACACTAACAGCATTATTTTGCAGCTTTTTTTAAAGCCAAAAATCCATTCTTATGGTTTATTTTAAAATTAAGTTTTTTGAGGAACAGTTTTGCCAAACAATTGTTTAAACTAGACATTTTGAAGAAAAATTCTATTTTAAATTTTTTCATTTGAATATTTTTGTTGAACATATTTATTTAAATATTTTAATTTGAAAAGAAGTTCTAAAAGTCGACTTTTGGCTTTTAAAAAAGCTACAAAACAATGTTGTATGTATTGCCGTTGTTTTTTCTTATTTAGTGTAATTTATTAATAAAATTTCCCCTGCTGTCCAAGAGGAGGGAAATATTACCCACCTTCTTTGGGATTTTTTACTGCCTACTTCCTAGCTATATGCTTTGAATTTTTTTGCTGAGCTCACGCGAATCACCTAGTACCTATGCAAAAAAAAGGGAAATTTGATTAACCCTTACAGCGACAATAATACACAGATTTTTTTTTCACAAAATTTTTGGAGCCGTTATTGATATGAATAAGCTTTTCCTTAATAGTGGCATGGCAAGTACCGTTATTTTTGGAATTAAAAAAATCAATTTCTTCTTTATTCCCGTCCTAGTTTAAACCTTGAACTGAGTTCAATTGTTCTACTGAGCTAAAGTTTAAATCAAAATTGGAGTTGAAACTCCCACTTTCTTCGTTTTCTCTAGCATCATAATGTCATGTTTGGTAGTTATCTCAAAATTTTTTTGTACACGAATCCAAAATCTGCCCTATAGCTAGTTATAGTTCCTAATCGCAAGTAAATAAAATGCACGACTGGGTCGCATGTACGTGCTCTCATGTTTAAGAGTTTAAGAACATTATATAAGAACATGGAAATTTTGAGAGAGAAATGTTAAAAAGCGCTTGAGATGAAAAACAGAATGCCATCTTAATTCCTGATTGAAAAAAAAGCAATTTTAAACATTTAAAGTATTTTTTTTATATTATATGTAAATAATATGTAAAAATAAAATTAAAATAAAATTGTCAATCCATTTTTGAGACATCAACTTTGTAGACAAAAATTTGAAACTTATTTTAAAAATTCAATCATTTTTTTTTATTTTTTATTTTGATAATCATTACTTTTTATTAATCTTATTGGAAATTTCTTAAAAAATTATCAAAATCTGTTAAGCCGATAATGATAGAAAATTCAAATTTAAAAAAAAACCCGTAATATGAGAATTAATATAAAAAGTTGCTACATATTTGTAAATTTTTATAATTTTTGGTAGAACATCGTACTAGTTTGAGCATACAAAAGAAGTCTTATAAAAATCGAAGGAGTCGTTTTTTAAGAAAAAATTATTTTTCTTAACGGTTTTTTAACATTTGTACGGAAGGTATCGTTATTTTTTAATACAAGAAAAAATTTAAGATATTTTAAAGACTTTTGAAAAAATTTTTTTGATTTCCAAAAATGTTTAATAACATTTTTTAAAAATTCAAAAAAAAAATTCGGGAAAATTTTGGTAAAAAAAAGTATTTATAATGTTAAGAAGGTTTTTTAAAATACAAATTCTATATACAACTGAAATAAAGGCTCTCCCAAACCAAAGCGAATGCGAAGCGACAACGAATTTTTGTTGTCATTAAGCGTTGTGTATTTGTGATATTTTATACTATTGTGAATGATTCGCTGCGAATTGCTTCGCATTCGCGTTGGTTTGGGAGAGACTTAAATTAGCCAAGTAGAAGACTTAGCAATAAGGATTGGACTTGTTAAATAAATGATTGATTATCTTTTTTGACGAAATGACAATTTGTTGGACTAAAGGCCACAAAAAAGCCATTTTGAATTGTTAAGAAGATTTTGTGTAGAAAAATTTATTGAAATCGAAAGTATCGTTTCGAAGAAAATCGAAAATTTTAAAAATAGTTCTTTGGGATGTAACATTATTAACCAATTTTTGAAAAATGGTTTTTCATCCAAAGGTGGCCTTAACTAAAAACAAATTAATAAAAAATTTTGTAAAAGTTTGTAAAGGAAAAGTTTGAAATTGTTTTTTGTGAAATTAATAAAAAAATGTATGGCCAGATATACCGTTATTTTTAAGTCAAGGTTTTAAGGTTTTTTTAAAAAATGTGTGGGCAGAATTGCCTTAAGCCACTATGTATCAAGTTTTAAAATATCAATCCAGCCTTTCAAAGTTGTAACCGAACAGACCGAGAGAGACAGATATACAGACACACCGAATTGTGAGACCCACGTTTTTCACCTTCCATATCATCATCATTATGACAAGTCTCATCAAAATCTCGTGCTCAATTTTGTTTACGAATGCATAACTTTTTATATCTACTTACATACGTGGACTCTCGCTAACTTGAACATATGATAACTTGAACAATTCAATAACTTGAACGTGCTGTTATTCCCTTGTAAGTATTCTATAACTTAAACAGGCAATTTTCAAGGCTCTCCGGTAGCCTGAATTTTTTTATTACGAACTCTTTGTTGAACAGTTAAGATATTTGTAAACTTCTTGTTTTGAACAAATTTTATTTGAATAGCTTGAATTTTCTATTTAAGGCTCAGAATGTTCATAAACGATTCTTGTATTTATAAGGGGAATCTCACGAAGTTTCTATTGTTTTTTTGAACTTAAGATCTTCTTCTAATTTAAATTCAATTTTATAAAATGAAGTACGGGTTTTGTAAAGTGTTGAAAAGAACAAAATAGGCTTACAAAATACAGTAACTTAGAATTTTGAAGCAAAAAAAAAGAAAACGCATCAAGCAGATTAATTGGTTGGTTTGATCCACTAAATAGAACAATTCATCATTATCTTGAAAAGGCGTGGTTTCTTCTGGGTTCTAGTTAACGAGTAAAATATTCATTTTCCCAAAAAAAAATCAAAAAATATTTGTTTGAAAATTTTGGTACATAATACTATTTATTCAAGAAAATCGAACACCAAAAAAGCGTTCCATAATCATTATTTTGAAAAATTGTTTTTTTTTTTCACAAAGGCAGCCTTTATTTAAAGTATTTATTAAATTGTTTGCAACACTTTTAAATAAAGGGTTAGGGTCAAAATGGCATGGCAGAGTCCCAAATTTTGCTTTCAAAGTACATACTGTCTTAAAAAATTCTACAAATAATAAAAAAAAAGTCTGAAAATATTTAAAAATAATTTCTAGAACCTATTAAGACAATCTTTATACATACATATTGTTGTATCATTAGTTTATAGAGAAAACAACAGTAATTATTTTGTTAAAATCTTTTGCTATCCCATCGGGAAATATTAAGCGATGACAATGAAACAAAAAAAGGAAAAGATTGATTCAAATAAAGGAAAAGATAAGCTATAAATACTAAAATAATGTAAAAAATTTAATTGGACAGGTGCAATTGTGCATGGTACACAATATTCTTATATTTTCTTATATTTTCATATAATCAGATTTCTGACCATTCTTCAGACTTGAGACTTGAGACTTGGGACTCATCAGCACTGCTAATATATACGGACATCTTTTATTTCCTCAAAAATTGAATCCAAAAATTAAGACCTACTGGCTTTGTTATCGTTTTCAAAAAAAAACTTCATCAAAAAGCCCATTTTCTATTACTTGTATCGTTTGGGCGGCTTAGTGCTGAGCTTATGTATATGAAATCAATTTGAATTAATTATAGTTTATGGTTTAAATTTTGTTTAAACTAAGTGCCAATTTATTCAATGTCCATTAATTTTTTTTTAAATGTAAAATGTAAAAATTTATGAATTTCTTAAAATATCAAATTATTCACCAAATAAAAGAAATTTTAAAAGATGTTGCTGGTAGAAACCGCCATAAACTTTACTATAAATAATTCAGGATTAAAACTTAACTGCAGATTAAAAAAAATTTGAATGAAAAAAAAAAATAAGATTTAGAATTATTCACAATATAGTCTATTCGGTACTTAAAATCTGTTTAATTTTCTAGATTAATCTAGTTAATGTATACTTAAATTCGGATTATAATTCAATTTCATATTATTCACTGATTTTGAAATCTAACAAATTTTAGAAATAATGAAATTAAAAAATCTATTGAAAATGATTGTATGAAAAAAAAAAACAAAGTCGTTGGAGTGGTTTTTTCTTAAAAATTAAACATTTTTAAGGAAAACTTTTGGTATGCAAATCATAAGTATTTATCTATGTGCATATAAAATAAATTAAAAAAAATTATCGAATTTTCAAGAACAAAATTTAGAACTTTTTTAAAAATTCAAAAGCTTCTTTTTTTGAAAATTTTGATATGCAATATTATTTAATCTTATTGGAAGTTTGTATATAAAAATATTAATCTACATAAATCTGTTCAGCCGATAATGAGAAAAGAGAATTACCATTTTTGTTTTTGTGGGCTTTAATGAAATTAGAATCATGTTTAAAAACTTGCGTTACGCCCAGGCAAGACAATTGGGCTCATTAGTTTGATGCTGTCGTTACCCTTCTAGGACGCAAAATTTAGTCGATGATTATCAACACTCATTTTATTTGCAGCACAAAAACAATGCAAACTATATTATTCTAGGGAAATTTGGTTAAATTATTGCGTCTTAGAGGGGTAACGACAGCATCTAACTCATGAGCCCCACTGTCTTGCCTGGGCGAAAAAAAAACTAGACTAAAGGTCATACAAATCTTTTAAAAGAAAAAACGTTCTATGAGAAGTACTTTAGAAAGGAGCCATTTGTGATCGCACTAATTTCAGAATACAAACAAAAAGTTTTATCAAATCATAGGAGCCCTTTCAAACAAAAAAAATATTCTCCTAAACGGTTTTTTAACATTTGTATTGAAAGAAATATATTTTTTCATAGAATTTAAATTTTATAAGGAGGAGGTATAAAAAAAAACCATTAAGTACCAAGTTTGATAAAAATTGACCATGTGGTTTTCAAAAACACTCTATTTTCAAAAGTAAAATACTTAAACATTTTTTTAAAAATCCAAAAAATATTGTTTTAAAAATTTTGGAAAAAAATATTTGTATTGTTTGGTAGCTTCCGTATAAAGAAATATTGAAATGAGAATTACCGTTTTGAAGAAAATCGAATATACAAAAAAATGATTCTTTGGAAGGTGCCTTTAAAAACCATTTTTTTAAAGTGATTTCACATCTACGGGTAGCATTTGCTAAAAGAAATTTGTTTGATTTTTTTTTTAAGTTGTGGAACTGTCGAGAAAAATTAGATTTTGTGAAATTGTTAAAAAAAATATTATATTGCAGGTATCTTTATTTTAAGTTGTAAAAAAAAATAAAGACACGTGTGGGTAGAATCACCAAAAACCAGTGGGTAAAAAGTTTTATGAAAATTGATCCAGCCGTTTAGGCTGTAGCCGAACAGATAGACAGACAGACAGAAATTTGAGACCTACTTTTTTCTTCTTGCCCATTATTACGATGACAAGTCAGATCAAAATCTTGAATTCAATTTTTTACGAATGTATAACTTGCCATTTATGTAGTACCTATATGTATTAGACTGATTCAAAAAGGAAAACAAAAATTTCACCGATTTTCAATGCCAGTAACTTTTTTGATAGAGTTTAGTAAAACATTGAGCCTAGTAAAATTTCAGCCGTTTAGTTTAATATTAAGAGCAGCTGTGTTCACTTGCCCCTCAAAAGTTTCCCATTTTCTTCTGTTTTGCTAGAAAAGATGACCATTTAAATGACCATTTTTGACCACCCTTTAACTTTTTTTGACCACCCACAGTTTCGAAAAAATCGATTTTAAAAAGTGGTATGCCAAAAGTACGCTGCGCCTCAAAAATCGATTTTTACAAATTTGATTAATGTGTTCGATAGATGTTTTTTTGAATATCAATGACCACCCTTGAATTTTCTTTGACCACCCCTAGAAATAGTTTCGAAATTTTTTATTTCATTTTTTATTGATTTTTTAATTTTTTAAATTTTCGAATTTTGAAAAATGACTATTGTGAAAAAAACTCTGTTATCTTAAATGGCCACACTTTAAAATTGCTCTAACTTATCCAAAAATAAAGTCACCTAATGTTGAGCTTTTCTATTAGAAGATCTGTTAGCAGAGGCACACCGCTAGGTGGAGTCCAATCCCAACTCTTATGGAACATCATGATTATTCAACTATTAGTTAATCTAGAAGTGAAAGTAACTACAAGGTAACTGCATATGACAGTGCCACTGCAATATCGGGGAAGCATCGTCAAATCATTATAGAATTAATACAAACCGCACAAATGTGGGTTAAGTGTAAATCCCCACAAAACTGAACTTGTCCTCTCTACAAGGAAATACATAATAAATAATATTTTGTAAATAAATTTACTGGCCCGGGGCGCCTAATATTTAAATACGCCACTGTATATGTGTGCGTTTATATTTCTGTTTCAGGATATTCTAAGAATTCAAAATACATTTGCTTAACAACATTAGGCGTTTTCAGTTTAAAATGATTTTTTTTGGAAATCCCTTGAGTTGTTCCATGGCATTTAAGGTAAAAAATAAATGAATGGTAGTGTTCAATACCGAATAAAATATATGAAATAATAAACATTCGAAAAAAGAATAATTTTTGATGAATTACGGTAATTTTAAGGGTAGTCATTTAAGATAATAAGGTTTTTAACAAGAGTCATCTTTCAAAATTGGAAAATTTTAAAAATTTTAAAAATTAAAAAAAAAAACTACAAAAAAATATCGAAATAAGAAAACTATTTCAAGGAGTGGTCAAAAAAAGTTAAAGGGTGGTCAAAAGTGGTCATTTAAAAGGTCGTCTTTTCAAAAAAAAGAAATTGGACACTTTTGCGGGCCAAGTGAACACAGCTTACATACATAGATTATTTGATCGGCGAATCTCCGGTCGATAAGTCTTCTTCCGAGCATCAGCAAGGTATTCGAAAAAGTTATCAATAGAGCTCTGTCTAAGTGGGCAGATGACAATAATATCATACCGGACAATCAGTTCGGTTTTAAGGCGGGACATGACACCATTCATGCCGCGTCGAAACTCGTTTCTGATGTCCAATGGAACAAATCTAAGAAGCAGTGTACGGGTGCCTGTCTGGTTTATTTGGAGAAGGCCTTCGACACCGTTTGGTTAGAGGGTCTTTATCTAAAGCTGACCAGACTTGGCATTAGTAAACCACTATTATATATGATTTATGATATGCTCAATGGCAGAAAGTTTGTTGTCAAGAGTGGCAATGTAACTTCTGCCACAACCTTTAATATTGAAAATGGTCTTCAGCAGGGAGCGGTCAACTCGCCGATTCTATTCAGCATTTACACCAGCAATCTGATAGGTAGTCTAACTCAGGCAATAGCCTATGCCGACGATCTAATTGCGTACAGAACAGCTCCAAAAGTCGAGGTCATCAGGATTCTTTTGCAGCGTGACTTCGAGAAGATTCAGCGATATTGCGATAACTGGAAGTTGAAAATCAACTTTCAGAAATCAGAAACTATCTTGTTTAGGACTCCGTTGCGTGGAGCCACAAGGGATACGAGAAAGAACTGGCGCAAGCTGGTGATCGTAGGGCCAAATGGACATCCACTGGCGAGTAAAAGTGTAGTAAAGTACCTTGGCATTTGGATGGATCAGTATTTCTATTTCGACAGACATATAAATGCTGCTCTGGCCAGGGCTAGGGGAGCTTTTGACGAAACGGTTGTTTTATAGCAACCGGCTTGACAGCAGGGTGAAGGCGATTTGCTACATGGCCCTTATCCGGCCGATGATTGCCTATGGATGCCCAGTTTGGTTCAACGTTGCCCCACCTCAAATGGAAAAGATTCGGGTGTTTGAGAGGCAGTGTCTTCGACGCTGCCTTGGATTGCACAGAACACCAGAGTCGGAGTACAAACATTACTATTCCAACCTGGTTTTATACAACGGTGCCAAAATAAACAGGATAGATAATTTCTTGCTGAAGCTTATTCGAGGTCACATTGCAAGAGCGATTAGACGAGGACGTCTAACAGCTTAATTTTTGGGGCTTGTTACCCCAACAACGAATACAACGAGAATGTGCGTCTAAGCGGCTTTATTCCGCCCGATGCATTCCTCCACCTAGACAGTCGAGGGTTGATCCAGGATAGAGCGGCGGTTCCGCTAATCTACCACGTCTGCCGGAGAACTGTAGATCGGCGGCTCCTGTACAGTCGGGACGTCCTCGCACAAGACGGAGCTGAGCACCTTCGGTTCAGTAGGACTGTGCGAACGAACTGAACGGACCGAACGGGACCGAAGATATAGGCTAATTGCCTGAACAGAACGCGACGCAGATGCAGACGGAGCTACATACGCAGCTGGACAAGTTGGCCAACTTTTAACTTTAACGTTTCAAAATTGTGAGCGCCACCAAAGTCTTTACATGGGGTTTGAAGAGAATTTCAAACTCAGCATTTTTTGACAGCTATTCCTGTTGCAGCTGCAGCTCCCGTTGCAGCATTCTATTCTGGTCAGGCAGTAAAGCAGGAGAACCAGTTCAGGTGGTTGAAAAACGAAGATGAAGTTCCTTCAGATATTTAATAGTTGACCTTGACTCTTGTATAGCCGACTTACATAGGTTTTAGTTAGTTTTAAGTAGGGATAGTCAGGGTGGCACAAAATAAAAAAAAAAATTATAAAATCCACAAAAATATATAAAAAAAATTATAAAACCGGGAAATGCTTGCTGTGGCTGTTCTAGTTTGTAAGTAGTCTGTAAGTAGCTTATAAGTAGGTTGTAATTAGTTTATAATTAGTTGTAAATAGTTTTAAGTAGCTTTAAGTAGTTTTAATTAGTTTTAATTAGCTTTAATTTAGTATTATGTAGTTTGTAAGTTTTATATAAAATCAAAAAAAAATAAAGACAGAGATACCGAGTTTTTTGTAAACTCTTCTCGGTAAAAAATAAAACCGACCTGGATTTAGTATTAAGATAGTTCTTAGGCCGAAAGGCATTAGCATTAAGTTATTATAGTTTAACTTAGAGCGCCCGACTAGGGCCAGTAAGTTAGTTTTAAGATATCGATAAGTAGGCTAGTTTTTATGAATTTTTGTCTAGCTTTAAGATAGTTTTAAGAAAATGGAAAATAAAAATGAATTTAAAAAAAAAATAGATTATTTGATAATTAATTACTTACACTAGCCATAATTCTAGGCTACCTTCATGGTTTTAAACCAACCATAGGTAAGTGCAAAAATTTGTGTCTTTTTCCTAAAGTCTTCTGTTTGATATGATTAAATCTTATTTGAGAATTCTTGAGAAATAAATATTCAACAATAGCAATTTGTTGGGTTTATTTTTTTGTGCATTGTTTAGATACACAATTTAAAAATAAATATTTACGTTGCACTAAACAAGAGAAATATAATTTTAAATGAGAAACGAATTCTTAAAAATATGTAGAGGTCACAAATAATTGATAATAATTATGATTGTCACGTATTTCCAGAATTACGGACATTTTTTCCAAAATCCATGCCATGAGATTTTAGCCAGCTTTATTAAAGTTATTCTTGTCATTCATGGTTTTCAACTACCCACAGACAATAAAAAAAGACTGTGGGTCCAATTACTTCATACTCTTTCGGTTATAATAGCTTCATACACGTATATAGAACATTTCTACTATATCTGAGTAAAATGTCTAATATTTTCGACGACAATAATCCGCTCCCAAAATTTCTTTATATAGCTTACCTATATCTAGTGTGGAAACAAAATCTTTATTTAGCTTTATTTTCAATAATAAAAAATAAAGGTTCATCTAATCATCAGTTAAATTAATCCAAATTGAAACGGTTCAATAAATAAATCCGCTATTCATTAAATATAAGCCATTTCTTCTTCTCCGCTTCATGCACTAATGCAACAAAATATCTATTGGATAATAGATCCATAATTCTTAAACAACAAAACAAAGATTTATGTATGTGCTAGCTACGCTTGCTATCCGCTGTTAATACGTGCATCATGAACGAACACATAACAAATCTACTTTAAAGACAACCAAAAATCATTAAAAATACAAAACAAAAACTCAAATGTAGACCAAGAAAATATGTAATGAGTTATTATACAATTTTCGTAGGTAGGTACAATCAAATCACAATTTGGTTTTCTCTTAAAACAACACACCAACATCATACATGTATGTATATCTACAAAATTTACCTTTTACACTTAATAATGATTACTTCCAATCTTAGCTTACTTAGTCTAAGAAAGACTGATGCTAATCTCAGCAAATTTGGCACTCCAGGCCAGAACTAAAAGCAAGCGACACAAAACACAACAACAGAAACAACATCTTCCGTGTTCGAATCAAACCTAAAGCTGGTTCGAATGTAGGTTCTTTTTAACAATTTCACATTTCACCGCGATACTATCCTACGCTTCTGGCTTTAATATATATTATATTATATTTATAAGACTTGCACCATTTTAGCCAAAACCGGCATCGGCTCTTTCTTCGGCATCGTATAGTTCTTCAAACCGAATTAAGTGCCAGAGTCGCGATGCTCTATGTGCCGGTTGGGCTCCACAGCTGAGTCTACTTCTGTTTTTTTTTTTTTTTTGTTACCTTTCTTCTCAGACACACGAAAAACACATCTAACCAGGTGCGCCACGAATAAATATTAAGTTCGTTCACTTTTCTGCAAGCCTTATTGTTGTTGTTATTGTTGTTGCTGTATTATTTATACCGTGAGTCGTCGTCGTCGTCGTCGCATCGTCATCGTCGTAGACCGTAGAGTGTATCTGATGTGTTCGTAAGCGGCTCGTTTCTTGCTACCTTGTCATCCGTATTGTAATATTGTAAAGCACTATAGGTAGGCCATTCCGGAGTCAGATTTTCAAAGCCAGAGCCGAAGTCAAAGCCGAAACTAAAGCCAGAGCCAGAGTCAGAGCCAGCGAGTATAGCTTACAAATCCAAAAGGCGGTCAAACTCTATTCGAAACAATCAGTTGGTTCGCGATAGTCAATCGCTTAAGACGTAGCTATAAAAATATACAAAATAAAAATTCAGTAGCATCAATCACATATCGCGAAAACGTTGAAAATTTTGTTGTATCTTTTTTTTCGGTTCTTGAGTCTTTTCTTTTCTTATTCGGGCTTAATCCGTGATTGTCAATCAATCTAGATTTGTGTCAATTGAATTGAGTGAGTGTGGTATAGTGAATTTTATATGAGTTTAATAGTTGACAAGAATAATTGTATGAAGATGAAAATTCGTGATGTTGAGAACGCATTTCGATACAGACGGATACCTTATCCTAAAAGGTAAGAAAGACTTTAGCTCTATTTTGAAGACTTTACCCTAGTGTATTTGATTTAATTTCAAGTCCGTATAAGTGTGCCTATATTATGTAGGAATGTGCCACTCTGAAAGGAATATAATAAAGTGGTTGTTGCACAAGTATGAAGTTAGAAAGGAGATAGATATCCAAAATGGGCACCTACCTACTTCGCACATTTTAAAGATCTTACTGAAAATGTGTGTAAAAAACTATTTAAGTCATTTTCAACCAACTCATCCAATTCAATGTTAACCGTTATTATTTTGTCTGGAAAATAACAAAAGAAATGTATAATAAATCAATTTATATGGACCTTAAATGTTTCCCAATTAAGCAGTGTTGGTCGTTACCGCTACCATTTTTTTTTTTTTTTTTTTTTGAGAAATTCAAACTCCTCTTTTTGTTTTTGCTTATATTAAAAACATGAAGATTCGATAGTGATTTTCAGGGTAAACGATTTTTTTAAATTTATTTTTTGACCAAGAAATCATCTAAATATAGGAATAGACCGAAAAAAAAGGTTATTTACTTTAAAAGAAAAATGTAACTGGTACAAAAAATAAATATTTAATATTTTATTTTGAAAACAGTTGCATCCGTTCCTAATCTCGGATTTTTACTATAAAAATCTTGTTTGCAAAACGATATTTCCTTAACAGACAAAACTTAAGAAATGCCAGTTATTAGCAGTCACGGTTGTCGCTGTGCGACTTTAGTCGCATTTTGACACCTTTTGTTAGCCTCATGCGACCATGAGACGACTTTTTTTTAAAACTGGCTCTTCTAAAAAATTAAGTTCTATTTTAGGAGAAAAAAAATTCTCTATTTTCCATAAGGTCAAAATATTATCAAGTTGAAATAGGCTTGAGTCATAATCTTGCTACCTCCCTTTAAACTCCAATTCGATTCTCCATAATATAAACGTTATAACTTTCCTATTTTTGTATGTTTTGAAAAATATTCCCCACACTTGTTTCATACTATTATAAATCCATTTTTATTTGCTATAAAAACATTAGTGCAATTTGTCAAGTAGTATATTCGTGAAATAAAATTGAACTCGAGGTTTTGAAAAAATAAGTCTATGTGTTCGACTAGAGCCATAACGGTTGCATCGATTTTTTTCAAACTTGATTTAGGTACATAGTGGTATTTTGGCACTCCCCCGCACATTTTTTAATTCTTTTTAGAACCAAAATTAACGGTACCTGCCAGTGCAGGGAAATAATTCCACGGGCATCTGCTTCACATGGGAGTTTATTCCTTCATAAGAAGGAATCTATTCCACTTTTCAAAGTGCAATTTATTCTCACCGAGAGAGGGAATTTATTGCACTTTTTAGTGAGAAAGATCTCCACTCGGAAAGTGGAGTTTTTGCCCACTTGGTATGAGAATCAATTTCACTTCTTTTTCTTTGATTCATTCTTAGGAGGTATTTTTTGTATAACATATAGTCTTCAATGTTATTAGAACTGCGAAAGTATGATCCATACCTCTGCTTTTGAATACTCTTCTATATAAAGATATCAAAATGATACAGTTACAATTATTGTTGGATATAAAGGATAAATTCAAAGTTTCTTTTAATCAAATTCTTCAAAAGAAACTTTGCATACACCCAGCCTCGCACGTACTCCAAATCCTATAATGAGCCCATGCAGGGAGGGTGCAGCATGCCCCCATACATATCTCACTGCGAACATTACGTTTGCCCGAAATTCAGTTTTCCGAATCACGTTTGCCCAAATACGAATAACGTCCTAGCGACTTATAAATGCAGATTCCTTAAAAGCAAAAGAAATTTTGCATACCCCAAATCCTATAATGAGCCCAAGCAGGGGGTTGCATTCCTCACTGTTTAGCATCCAATTAATGCATCGTTATTCGGGAAAACGTGATTCGGGAAAACGTTATCCGGGAAAACGTAGCCAACCCCAATAATATATCAAATTCCAAATTTTAGGTGGGAAAAAATTCCACAAAATTTCAGGTGTAGTAAGTACCCTCTCATCGTGAGAATAAATTGCACTTTGAAAAGTGGAACAGGTTCCCACTTAAAGTGGAATAAATTCCCGTGTGGAGCCGATGCCCGTGGAATTATTTCCCTGCACCAACTGGAATAGCTGTCAAAATGTTGACTACACACAAATCCAATGATACGAACAGAACACGACACAGCTGCATACGGAGCTGCACTTTTAACTTTTGCATGTAGCTATTTTGACGTTTCAAAATTGTGAGCGCAACCAAGTGTTAACATGGGGGTTGAATATAGTTTCAAACTCTTTTTAATCTCTGATAGAGACATAAAGTAATTTTAGCTTCCATTATTCATGTTAATTTTTGTTTAAATTTGTTTTTTTGTGTTGAATTAGGTTCGCACAGCTGACTTGAAATGCCAAAAATGTCAGAAAGCATTACAGCACATTGTGGGCGAGTAAAAACAATTCACGTACAGCATTTTTTGACAGCTATTCCAGTTGCAGCTCCAGCTCCATTTGCAGCACTCTATTCTGGTCAAGCAGTAAGAATGAATCAAAGAAAAAGAAGTGAAGTTGATTCTCGTACCAAGTGGGCAAAAACTCCACTCTCCAAGTGGAGATCTTTCTCACTAAAAAGTGCAATAAATTCCCTCTCTTGGTGAGAATAAATTGCACTTTGAAAAGTGGAACAGATTCCCTCTTATGATGGAATAAATTCCCATGTTGAGCAGATGCTCGTGGAATTGTTTCCCTGCACCGTACCTGCCATACAATTTTTTCTCAATTTAACAAAAATTAATTTTTCTCACAAGCTTATTGATAACTTTTCTTTAAAAAAATCAAGAAATTACTTTTAGTGCGAAGGTAAAAAAACATTTCCAAAAATTTTTACTTACCGTATTTCTCAAAGGAACTTTTTTTTATTTTTTATTTGAAATCAGTGTGATTTATTTTAAAATTATTTGTATGCAGAAGATCCCAAAAAATATATATTTTTTAATAAGGAATTTGTTGGTTTATGAATATTTCTAAAGTGACCCTGCCGATTTTTTTTAAACTTGCTGCTTAATGGTTTTTCAACACTTTTTAGTAAATTTAAAAAATGTACTTTCATGCAAAAATAACGGTACCTTCTAACCAGATGTTAAAAAAAAAAACGTTGAAGAAAATCTTATTTTTCTCATAAACAACTCCTGCGATTATAATAAAATTTTGTTTGTGTCCGAAAAAAAGTACGGCGTTAAACATAAAAAAAATTACAGAAAATAACTATTAACATCCTGTCGTCCTGAGAAAAAAGGATTCAAACACCAAAATTCAATAACTGGAACCGTTAAATATTCAATTCAATATTTTGTTTAAAGCTTAAAACTCATATTTCCAACTGCAAAAGGCAAATAATAACGAACGTAAATTTCATTACAGGATTCAAGCAAGTTGCTTATGTGCGTACTATCTAAGCTCAAAAGTTGCAAGTTCATTTTTCTAGGTCATTACCAAAATTACTATAATTTTTGCTTGCGCTTTGTGAAGAAACATATTTTTCTTAATAAGAAATCGTGCTTAAAATATTTTAAAATATTTAATTTAAAGACGAAGACGAGAAGCTAAATCGATAAAATGCTTTTAAAAATCTCAAAAATACTCAAACTACTAAAATTGTTCGGTATGATGACAACAGAATAGGTAGAGATACCACCCTCAAAACTTTTTTTTTATATTTTAAAGTTTTTATTATAAGTTGATCGAATTTAAATAATTTTTTATACAAACAATTTCAAAACGTATAGATTATTATAGGTATCAAAATTTTCAGAAAAATATTTTATTTTTTTATATTTTTTTTTTTAATAAAAAATTCAAAATATTTTTTTTTTTTTGAAAATTCATTTTGATCACAATTTTTTTGAATGTACTTAATGTTTTGAAAATTTTTAATAAAAAAATATTTGTTTGAAAACCAGCTCCAATGATTTTCAAAGTTTTCTTTCCAAAAATTCTTTTTTTTTCAAGAATTCAGATGGCATTCCTTTTTTCAGCTAAAGATAATAAAAGGGTAAGTGCAATAGCGTAAGGCAATCGTTAACGTTGTAAAATTGTGAACCTCGCAATTCTGTCACAATTCTTATGGAAAATTTAATCACGTTAACACGTGCTGCACCGAGCTTAAATTTGACGCTCCTGCGAGAGTTAGAGTCAGTTGAAATAATCTTATAGCTCCAAAGATTGGTACTTGCTACACAATACAGTTAAGAAAAAGCTTATTTATCTCGAAATCAGCTCAAATGATTTCGATTACAAATACGAAAAATGTTTGTATAAAATACTTGAATATTTTCAAAAGCTCTTAATTTCGATGTAATTTGAGCTGTTTGAGCATGCACGTGCGACCCACTCTTGCCATTTATTTTTATTTTTTTCTTAGCTAGCGAAGGTACCAAATTTGGAAATACACCTCACTGATTATTCTATGAATCAAACTTTTATTAGCCCTCGGTTTTGGTCTGTCTTATTTATAATGCAATTCAATTTTTCAAGCTTACTGTGGCATTTTGTTTGAACACTTTTTTAATAAAAAAGAACGAAAAAAGGGTGTTCAGTAAAAACAAACGGTTTTATTTTTCCTCCATACAAATAAGGACCTCCCTAATGAATACCCTTATACTGCGTTTTCATTAGAACCGAAACAGTAATATTCACCGAATTCCTCGTGACCCTATTTTCTGCTACCTTTTCAAATTCCTCAGCGGCAACACTGCTAGTTTTTTTTTTAATTATAAAAGTATGTGCATATCAACGGGCATCACAGAGCATTTAATAGCGAAAAACCTTAAAGAGTGGATTTTTTTTTTTTTTTTTTGTAAGCTAACACTTCATGTTAACTTAACGAAGACAATATATTTTAAATAAATATTTATGTAGATACACCCATATAGATAAAAACGTTTAAGAGCAAATATAAAGTCGAAGCAAAACATTGGCTTTTCTAAAAAAGCTTAATTCATAACTTTAAGTTGTTTTTTCTTGGCTATAGATAAAATATATCGATGTGTAAAATGAAGGAAAAGTCTCCAGACATATTATATTACTCCCGCCATGATTTTACATACGGCACTGCCACCTGATAATTCGCTGATAAAACGGGAGTAATTGCTATTAAATGATATTCCGTGAAATATTTCACACATTTTATTATTGGGCAAATGAATGTTGCTTCTTTTTCCAATGAATTGGTAATCGTGAATTAATTTTCAAAAAAATTATGCCATCAACTTACTAGATTTTTTTTTGGGGTAAAAATTTTCAGGGGGAAGTTCAAATTAATACGAAATTTTTTCATCGAAATGATATTTGATAAAGGTCTGCTTATAAACTTTTAATTTTTGGAATTTTATTTATCAATTTTCAGAATTTTTGTGTAAATAAATAAAAAATTAATGCCATCATAAAACTTGTTGAAAATGTTTGATTTACCTTTTAAATGAGTCATGAGAAAAGAATCTATAAATATAAAAATATTTCACATAGATTGATGATTTTTGAGGGGCGATGAGGAGGGGGGGGGGGAGTTGTGGTGTATTAAAAAGAAAAATTCTCATTTGTGCAACCTAAGCATATGACACCATGTTCTTAACCTTAGTTTAGAATGTTGAATCAAATGGCACTAGTATCAAGTCTAACTAATATGTGGCCTCCGTGAAATATGATACAGTAGGTGACGGATATAAAAATAAATTAAATAAATTTAGTGGCACAACAGCTCGTGGAGAACCAAGGCCTAGTGACTTACAACTCTCAACCATTCCTGTGTGCGTGTTGTTGATAGGAATGGAGGGGACTTACAATTTTTTGCCGAGTCCGAACGGCTAATGAGAAGCACTTATTCATCACAAGTATACTCTTGGAGGATTTGTCAGTCCCTGGCAAGAGGCAGTATAAGACGGATGTAAGAAGGTTAAAAAATGCAAAGAATTTCTGTCTTATATCCGTTTATTCTTATATAAAAATTTGTACATAAGAAAAAAAATTTCTTTTATTAAATAAAGGCATTTTTAGAAAGAAAATTTCCTTTAAATATCACTAAGTTGAACTAAGTACTAACTGAAAAATTTAATGTATCTTGTATTTCCATTAATTCATAAAAATTGCCCAAAAACAATCAACTACGAGGACGGGTCAATAAGTCCGTGACTTTTGGAATAAAACACAGATTTTTTGATTTTTTATTTTTCAACGTAGTCTTCCTTGAGCTCTATACACTTTGTCCAACGCTTCTCCAATTTTTGTATCCCTTCCAAAAAAAATGATTTGTCGAGGTCCTCAAAATAGGCCTTTGTTTGCGAGATGACTTCATCATTGGAGTCAAATCTTTTTCCACCAAGCCATTTCTTCAGGTTTGGGAACAAGAAGTAGTCGCTTGGAGCCAAATCTGGAGAATAGGGTGGATGAGGGAGCAATTCATAGCCCAATTCATGGATTTTTGCCATGGCAACTGCACATGTGTGCACCCTTGCATTGTCTTGGTGGAAAAGAAGTTTTTTCTTGGCCAAATGAGGTCGGTTTTTTTTCAAATTGTCATTGAATCGGCCCAATAAGTTGGCATAATATTCCCCGTTGATTGTTCTTCCCTTTTGAAGGTAGTCAATGTGGATTATCCCGCGTGCATCCCAAAAAACAGTCGCCATAACTTTATTGGCTGACAAACCCACCTTGGCCTTCTTTGGACCCGATTCACCCTTAGAAACCCACTGTTTTGACTGTTGTTTGGTCTTTGGTGTGTTGTGATGGATCCATGTTTCGTCCACGGTTACAAAACGGCGCAAAAACTCCTCCATATTGCGATTAAGCAACGCCAAACCTTCCTGTGAAGTTGTTACACGATTGCGTTTGTGGTCGACTGTGAGCAAACGCGGCACCCATCTTGCGGAAAGCTTTCTCATGCCCAAGTGATCATTCAAAATTAAAACCACTGAGCCATGCGAGATCCCTACAGCTTCCACAATCTCTCGCACTTTCAATCTTCGGTCGGCCAACACCATATTGTGAATTTTTTCGATTGTTTCGGGTGTAGAGACCTCAACTGGGCGTCCAGGACGTTCGGCATCTTCAGTGCTTGTACGGCCACAACGAAATTCAGTAAACCACTTTTTTACCATTGAAATCGATGGTGCAGAGTCCCCATAGGATTTATCAAGCCTAGCCTTGGTTTTTTTTCGCAAGAAATAATGCTTAATAAGCACACGAAATTCACTTTTTTCCATTTTCTCCTCAAATTAGTGAGTAGTCTGATAAAAATAGCTGTCAAACACAAACTAACTGACGCAGCAAGTTTAAATTTTGACAGGAGTCAACTGACAGATGCCTGTTGACAGGAGCAGTGTTGCTGTTTCAGTAAAGAGGTCAGAAATTCAAAAAACACGGACTTATTGACCCGCCCTCGTATGAATTTTTTTTTAAATAACATTAAAGGAGGTGGTTTCTTAAAGACCAAAAATTTTCTAGGCATTGACAAAAATATAAGTTTCTTATATCATAATTTTTCTTATAAACGATTTTCTTAAATAAGAAATGTGCATCATGTTTCAAAATGTCTGTCTTATAAGCGAGTTTTTCATATAGTTGTCATCTACTGTAACAGGGTTTTCCATATAAAATATTAATCTTAAATCGGTTTTGAGGAGCAGGCAGGGTATCTATCTGAAGAAGCAGGCAGGGAGAACAACGGTAGAAATCTGATTTCAGGCCAGGACCAGGGCTAGTGATGTGTCAACTCAGTTTGCTTACCGGTACTCAACTCGAGTCAAGCACAACTTGAATTAAACACAATTCGAGTTGACTCGGTTTGAATTTTTTATAACTCGAGTTAGATTTTACCTGAATCGAAAGACAATTCGGTTTGAATTGACCGAGTTGACTCGGTTTGATTTTCTTTTAAAAGTCGAATTTTATTCCACCTGAACCTCTGTTCGGTTAGTAAAATAAATACTTAGCATTCGGTTTGATGAACTCGGTTTTTTTTTTTTGGAATCAACTTGGGCTAAAAGTTAAACGATTGTTATTTGATTTGCTATTGTTATTGGGGCCAAATGGAGTACCTAATTGAAATGAAATATAAATTAAATTCAAATTTCAACCGGGTTGCGAGCTGCAACGATGTAGAATTTGTCAGTTTTTTTATTGCTCTGAATAAAAACATAATTTAAGAGCAATTGGGTGACATTTGGAAGGAAATATAGTTCGTCCAGCATCTTTCAAACTATTAACTTTTAAATTCCATTAAAGTATGGCTACAATGACGATGAAGATAAAAACCCTCTAAAAACCAGAAAATTTAGCATTTTTTAATGCTCCAGAAAAACGTGATTTGAGGTCAAATGGGTGGCATTTGAAACGAAATACACTTTCTACCTTAAAATATAGTTTATTCGTAATCTGTCAAACTATTAAGTGTCAGATTTCATTAAGGGATGGCTACAATGACGATTGACTCAGTGAATAGTCATTCATACCATAGCTACCCAGACAGGTGAGGAAAGAGGGAGCATTTTCTTGCTTTAGCTGACTGTGTAAAATTCCATTCTACCAACATATTTTAAATTTTTTACTTGCGATCAATCTTTGCATAAGACAAAAAGAGTGGTTCTCGCAATTCAATCTTTCTGGTTTAGTCGATTTGATTCTTTTTAAACCTTGGCACACATAACGTTTATTCTGCATTCTCCCAACATGTTTTTTTTTTGGAACCAAAACTAACAAACTAAAACTAACGATACCATATCGTCGGCTTAGAGTGTAAAGCGCCTAACTCCACATTTTTTTTACCATTATAGACCACTTTAAAAATTGCTAAGAAATACAAAAATCTATCAAATCTTTTCAATTTCACTGAATTTGGCAATAACGAGTGTTGAAAAATATTTAATGTAATTTTGGTTTTATTCAAATAATGCGAACACTTTATTTAAAATATTTGTTTGTAAAAAATGCAAAATGTGAGTTAGCTGCTTTACACTCTAAGCCGACGATATGTTTCCAACAATTTAAAAAACTTTTCTTTATGTCAAAAACGGCTTAAAAACTTCTCAAAAGTTTGCGTACTCAATGCAATCTTGAGATAAGCCTATAGTTACTGAAATCATCATCTGGTTCTTATTAAAAAAGAGTTTAATACATTGGTACACTTCAAAAATCAAAAAACAACTACAGAAAAAATAGCAGTTATTGGATATATAGTAACTAAAAACTATGCAATATTTTTTATATATTGAATTAGATATACAATAGACGCTCGATATTGTGTCACGCAAGCATTAAAAATTGCTAGAGAACATTAAGGAATTAGTTCAGCTTTTTAAACCTGATTGAAAGCTTTGTTTAACGCTGAAATAAACTAATGTAACAACATTCTCATCAAATTGATTTTAAGAAAGCCTTTTAAAACTCCCACCCGAAAAAGTGAACTCGAAACAGTGAGCTGGCCGGGATTTTATTTTTTCACTACATCAGGCGTCAACTCTCAATTGTATCATTAAATCACGAAGAATAATTCTAGTTTTCCTACTGACCTGATTATTTTTAGGAGCTCTAATCCAACTCTTATCAAATTCCTAACGATACAGGACTAATAAAGGGTGATTTTTTAGCTGGTTTGGTTTTGGCAACACTGGTTTTGACAGCTGACTTGTATTTAGTACCTTGTGTCACTGTCAAACAGCTTCAGTTTGGTTTGCAATTTAACCATGGATCGTCTTACAAATGAACAACGCTTGCAAATTATTGAATTTTACTATCAAAATTCGTGCTCGGTTCGAAATGTTCATCGCGCGCTGCTTGTGTTCAGCGATGAGGCTCATTTTTGGTTGAATGGGTACGTAAATAAGCATAATTGCCGCATTTGGAGTGAAGATCAGCCAGAAGCATTGCAACAGCTACCAATGCATCCCGAAAAAGCCACTGTTTGGTGCGGTTTATGGGCCGGCGGCATTATTGGGCCATATTTCTTCAAAGATGATGCGAATCGCAGCGTTACTGTCAATGGTGAACGCTACCGAGCGATGATAACAAACTTTTTTTTGCCCGAAATGGAAGTTCTTGACTTGCATGATATGTGGTTTCAACAAGACGGTGCCACATGCCACACAGCACGCGAAACAATGGCGCAATTGCGAGGCGAGTTTGGTGAACAGTTAATTTCACGTTTCGGGCCAGTCAATTGGCCGCCTAGATCGTGCGATTTGACACCATTAGATTATTTTTTGTGGGGGTATGTCAAGGCTAATGTCTATAGGGACAAGCCCGCTTCGATTGACGCACTGGAAGCCAACATCCATGTATTCATTCGTGAGATACCGGCTGATATGTGTGAAAGAGTATGCCAAAATTGGACTCAGCGGATGGGCTACCTGAGACGCAGCCGCGGTCAACATTTGCATGAAATTATCTTTAAACATTAAATTGAAAGGTTCAAACTATCGATTCAAATAGATATTTCATTCATTTTTTCGAATTTTTTGTGTTTTTTTTTTTAAAGTTCTAAGCCTCTTAAAAAATCACCCGTTATAATATTTTTCAATACCTCAACCATGTTTTTATTTTTATGATAAATATTGTTAAGAGTCTCGTTTTAGCAAAAAAAATAAGTATCAAGTTAAGGCCTCTCTTTATCGCAGCTAGTTCTTTATTATAAACTGATAGAAAAATTGATAAACACATTTCAAACCATAAACAAATAATGAGCTCGAAAATCCATTGCAAACAAAAAATATCTCAAAGAAAAAAATATTTCTTTGAAAAAAAAAAAAAAACAAAAAAAAACAAAAGACATCAATGTTAACTGCAATTAAATGCCAATGATACCTAACTACAATAAAAAGCACTGATTGATGTCTATTTTTCGATGGCAGATGTTGTTTGCATATGTTTTTAAATGTAATGATTATGCCATCAGATTATAAAGTTATTTACTAATAAATACATAAGAAAATAAAGACGTGATAATTTTAACACTAATATTTTAACACTATGACCTACTAACACGGTGCAGTTGCAAATTATACAATATTATAAGTAAAATTGATATTTTCAAAGATGTACAACGTACATTAAAAATTAAAATCATATTTGAAATAAGGACTCACAAAATAAGAACCAAAAAAAGTTATTAACTGTTTAACTCTACCTCAAATAATAATTGATTACAGCATTTTTAAGAGAGAAACGTATTATTGGCCTTGACTTTATATCTCGATTCAATTTCGAATTAAATAGGCTTTTGGATGATATGTTTTCATAAGGATGGTCGTTATAATGGATTTTTTGAATTTTTATTTTTGAATATTCCTAAATCACCTCCAAATGAAGAGAAAAATTGCCTTTTCAGATTTTTATTTACATCGTTTATAGTCGCTGTAGGGGTTAATTTAATATCCTTTTTTACTTGCGATATAAGGCAAGTTCTGGATTGTTGCAAAACAAATCTTTGAATAACAATCAAACATGACATTGCGATGATTGAGAACACCAAAAAATTGGATGGCACAATTCTGTCTGTCTGTCTGATCGTCTACAACCTAAACGGCCCGATAGATTTTCTTCAAACTTGGTACATAGTGTTTTCTGGTGATTATGCCGACACGTTTTTTCATTTTTTTCTTAGAACCAAAAATAACGTTACCTGCCAAATTTTTTTTTAGCTATTTAACATAATCGTATTTTTCTCAAAAACGGCTCCTTCCTTTGGTAGGAAAACCATTTTTCAAAAAATGGTTGTTAATGGTAGTTACCTCCCAAAGAACCATTTTTTTTTTAACTTTCGGTTTTCTTCAAAACAGTATGACTGACAGAAAGCTTCCAAAAAGTATAAATAAATATTTGTGTGTACTTAAATTTAAAATACAAAATATTTTTTGGATTTTCAAGAAATGTTTCAATTTTCATTCATTTCGAAAACGATATGATCAATTTTTTTGAAACTCGATACTTAAGAGTTTTTTAGTACTTTCTAAAATATATTTAGAATTTTTGTTACATACATATATGAGAAAATAACGATACCTTCCATACGAAAATTAAAAAAACCGGAAAGGAAAATATATTTTTTTTTTCTCAAAAACGACTCCTACGATTTTGATATAAATTTTTTCATATACTAAAATTAATACGATATTTTACAAAAAATTATAAAATTGTTTGACTTAGCAAATATTGGTAGAACCTGTCATAGAACGTGTTTTTTTTATTTTGAATTCTCTCATTATGGGCTGAACGAATTTAAATAAATGTTTGTATATACAAATTTAAAATAAGATTAAATAATATTGCATATCAAAATTTTCAAAATTTTTGAATTTTTAAAAAAAAGTTTAAAAATTTTTGTTTGATAATTTTGTTTGAAAATTTTGAAAAACGGGAGCACTTACAATGACACGTTTTAGCATTTTCCCGATGAAAGTTTTTATTTCAAATAGTTTTGAAAAAAATAATTTTAATTTTAAAAAATTATGATTTTTGTTTTTTAATTTTTAAGTTTAAAAATTATTTTTTCAAAAACTATTTGCAATAAAAACTTTTATCGGGAAAATGCTAAAACGTGGCTTGTAAGTGCTCCCGTTTTTCAAAATTTTCAAACAAAATTGTTAGTGCTCGGTTTTTTTTTTTAATAATTTTTTACTGTTTTGATCCAAATTTTTAGAAAATTACCCCTCCCACCTAAATGGGACAAAATACACCCCCCTCCCACACTAGTTTTTTCTCATCTTAATCTAATCTATACCCTCAGCACTTTGAACATAAGAGCAAGTACGTGCAACCCTGTTATGCATTTTATTTTGTTTTTCATAACATGATTCGAGTCAAATCTCCAAAAAAAATCAACGCCTGTAGATTGGAAGTAGACAAAAAAAAATACTAGAGAGAGTGTTACACTTTCTCCGTTTGGGCAATTTTATAAAAAAAAAATCATTAAATAGAAAAAAATAATTGCAAAACTACGGCAACACTAACAATGTTGTTTTGCAGATTTTTGGAAAGCTACTATATCTTCTTCTTTCTTTACTTTAAAATCGAGTTTTTTTGAAGAGCATTTTGGACAAGAATTGTTACAACTCTACATTTAGAAAAAATCTATTTTTTTTTTATATTTTTTATTTAAAAACAATTCTTCCTAAACTTATCTAAGCTTAGCCAAAACAAATTTTTCACGGTCAGGTTGGTAAAAGACTTTACCTGAATTTATCGATTTTCCGCCTCCAACTACCTACCATAACGTCATTGGATGACGATATTTCCGAAAGAAAGCTTTAAAGAAGGTTAAATTTAAAAAATGTGGTATAGAGATTTCCCAGAGCTTTCCAAAACTTAAAATAAGAACCTTCTATGATATTTGGCTCTTGAAATATAGATATCCTAAGTGATATTCGATTATTTGAATTTAGCCTAGAAATGCCTTTGGATAGATATATTTTAACCAAGAAGCCATGCAAATGGTATCGGTTTTCAAATTCAACATTATCTATTCAGAAGCTATCCATTTCTGAAAACTAAAAGCTTCCACCATGTCTAGTTCAATAGATATTTGCATCCAATGTAATTTTACTGAATTTTTACGCAATCCGTTGAATGCAAATATCTAACGAACCGAGCTTTCAAAATTGTTGCAGCTTTCAGTTCTGAATTGAAAACTTATATACCTTTCCAAAAATGTAAAAATTTTATCACAAAAATTTTTCATGGATTTCGGAAAAAACCATGGGCTAACCCCTTGCCATTTTTGGAAAAAAAAAACAAACTTTTTTCCGAAGTTAATGAAATAAATCGTTCCATACCTAAATGGATAGGTTTATTCAAACCCAATGGACACATCAAAGCCATTTTTTTGTTTCATCTTATGGCCGATAAATTATTCGCTCCAAAGTGATTTAACTGATTTTCTGCCTGTAAATACCTTAATGTGTTTGGATGAACATGTTTCCAAAACCGAGCCATGTAGAAGATAGGAAAAGCAAAAATTCATACAAAATTTTCCAGGGCTTTTCAAAACTGAAAACTAGAACTATCTACAATACCTGGTTCTCAAAACATACGCATCCAAAGTTACTTGCGTAAACATCCCAAGTAACAATTTTCCTCTCATAAGAGTTTCCTAGAGGCTTGTGAGACTTTATTCCGGGAGTTATTCTCACTCTAGAAGAGTACTCCTACATCCTTATGAAAACGTTAAAAGCCTTAAATGGCCCACTTATAGGAGTTAATTTCCTCTTATAGAAACATTTTTAATGTTCCTATGGGATGACAAATGCTAAATTAATCTTGTTAGGAGAATGCGTCACTTCTTGTGGGAGTTGATGAAAAGAGAAAGAGTATGCGCATAATTAAAAAAAAACAGATACTTATCTTTCACATTTGTATACTTCTCTCGCAAACTTGGTACGAAGTATTTATGTCTGTATGTGTCATCGTCATTGTCTCATGTTGAAAAATGAATTTGTGAATTTATATTTTCATTTCATGGTGACGTTAGTATAATTATAGTTTGTCACATATGTGGAGTTAAATCTTAGTGCGATTGAAACTTTTTGTACTAACTTACACATTTTACTTCGAAAAATAACGAATCGCTTTCAAAATAATTGATATTTAAATTATTTTAATTTTATTTTGAATTGCAAAAAGGGTTACCTTGATGTTTGCTTTTAATTAGAATAGTACTTTTTATGCTGACATTATTTATGGTATTTATTCATGTTATATGACGAAAAAGATATAATAGCAGATAATATGTCGAATTGATAATCTTATTCTTGTATGCCTGTTTTTGTAATCTAAGAATTTACAAGAAGTTAAGAGACGTTTTAATGAAAAAATAATAAGTCAGAACTTATATTTTTAGACATTTGTTATTAGAACAAATACTTCTTTTGTATTTAATGTTGAAACAAATAATCATCAATATCAATACACGTATATACATAAATATAACTTAAATAAATTCATCATAATGGAACACCAAATAAATTATTTCAAAATTTAATTTCATATCACGGTAACCCTCAAACTATACAAAAAACACTTCGTTCAAATTTAAATATGGCTGCTGTCGTATCGGAGCTTTAAACTCTTAAAAAGATATTTTTATGAGAGTGTTGTCCATTTATGTTGGTATGCAAATAAACACTTTTTTATGAGAAGTCTGATGCTTTTATGCGACTTTATTTTGACATCTATCAAACGAACCAAGAACAAATCGGTGATGCGTTCCCTTTTTTCTTAAGAATGTGAATTATTGTTGATGTTTCAAAAAAAGATGAAATGTCAAAGTTTGAAATATTAAGTTTTATGCATTACCTTTTCCGAACGATAAATCTTCATTATAACGTCATAATTTTTGGAATAAATGGACAAAGAATATCAAAAAAATTAACATTCCGCAACAAAACTATAATATTTGATATTCGTAGTAAAATTTTAAACTGCGTAAATCTGTCTAATTTTCCAAACAAATTCTGACAAAGTTATGAAGTTTAAAACATTAAAACGTTTACAACGGGCTAACGCCGTAAAAAAACCTTATATTACATCGAAATAAAATAAAATGAAAGTCTATCACCGAAAGTTCACATTTGTAACAAAATAAAATAAATAAATAAATAAAAACAATGTACATACAAAACGTTAAAAAAAAGAACGACTGTTGTATGAATCAAATAAAGCTGCTGTCAGTGCAACATCTCATATGAATCCTATAGTTAGAGTTTTGTAGTTGTTACTTTCTTAGCTCTTGTAAAGAGATTTAAAGACTTAAAAATGACGTTTAGAGTTTAAATTTGAAAACAAAATTATTATAAGACTTTCAATTTACATACAGGAGTAATAATTGTTCTAGGTATAAGATTAAAGTGATTTGATCCAAGAAAAATGCTTACATCATTTAATGAAAACACTATGAGACAAATTTATGTTTCATTATGACAGATCATGTCTTAAGTTTAGCAATAAGATCTAAAAATGTACTATGAGCGTTTTTTTGAGAAAACGGGAGCTTAGCTCTCGAGAGTATGTTAGTTGGGATGCGTAAACTTGCGAAGACTAACGTAAGCTTGCGTAGACTTGCGTAGAGTTGCGTAAGCTTGAGTAGACTTTTTTGTAATGTTATCAAGATAAATCGTGGCATGAGTCAATGGAAAGGTCTTTTCAAACCCTATCTATTCATCCATGCCACATTTTTGTTCATTGTCTGGTTGGTAGTAAAATACTCGCATCCAAAGTGATATTACTGATTTGCTGCCCCAAACTACCTACCTTAATGTCTTTGGATGGCTATATTTTCTTAACCAAGCCTTCAAAATTAATGCGGTTTTCAGCGCTGAAAAAGTAGAAAAAGAAAAAGAAAAAATATTTTAATAACAGAAAATAGTACTCAATTTACACACTGGTAATTTTTCTATATGTTTTCTTTATCTCAGAAACCAAGGTGATTTAGAAAACTTCAATCTTAAATTTTTTTGTTTAAAATTAAATTTCCCACTGAAATGGATGATTTCAATAATTGTATACATTGATTTCAAAAATTGTATACTTTGCAAGAAAAACCAACCGAAACAGACGTTAAAGAAAAAGCTTCGATTTTTTTAGGACAATGATAGCCTCAAGACACGCCAAAACAAAATAAATTTGAGTTTAAAAGCTTAAATATATAATTTTCAAAAAGTATTTTCTTATTCAAACTTGTAGAGGATCTCATTCATTTCTTATAAGTTTTTGCAGTTTTGGCCTGAAAGCTTCTTGTTTGATTCTATAATCCTTGAATCTTATTCCATATAGCCTTTGAAAAAGCATTAACCTATTATTTATTTGATAAAAACATATATTCAATAAAACCACGTCCTTTTTTAGCCAATTTTCCCCTTATGTTCACTATGGGAACTCTCTGCTCTAACAAAACCAATACCTTCACTACACAGTACACACTTTTTAACAACCAACAACCAACTACCAACTATGAGATAGTTTCTTTTGTTCAATAAAGTGTCTTTTGCAGCCAGTTAATCGAAGAACATATTCTTCTATAAGGTGATCTAATTGGAAACCGGTATAAATTGAGCTCGAAATCTTTTGGATTAGATTTTCTTTTTTTTTCCAGGGAGGGCTGGAATATTAGAAGAAAAAAATAAAAGTATCAAAAAAATTCCCATAGGACGTGCAGAGTTGCAAATATAATTGAAAACCTGACTTAAAAGAAGAACAAAAGATGGTAATGGGGTAATCCACCGCATGAATAATAATATGGATTACAAAGCTAATAGTTGGGTATAGGTAGCCTGATGTGGTCTTCTATAGTGTCTAATAGTCCCAAAGCCAGAGGAAACTTATGGATCGTTGAAGGCTTGAGAGTCATATCGTCATCACTATTAGAGATTCTCTCAGGGACTTTGTGCGCAGATTGTGTAAGTGGTCAGGCTTTGATCTAGTTTTCTTGTTTAATAGGTTTATGTATTAATTGGTTAGCGTGATGTGTGTTTTTGCTTTCAGCTGGCTACATATGTTGCTGCGTATACATTCTTTGGATTTTTTTTTTTTTTTTGCTTTGTTTTTCTATTTTTTTTTTTTTTTTTTTTTAATAGAGCCACATAAATGGACGACAACAACGACGATGATGGAGCTGATTTGTGAGAGATATTGCTATGTGTTTAGACTTTGCGGCATGTTTGGATGTAATTTTGAGGCTGATGACTGGCTTGAGGTTATATTATGCATTCAGTGCAATTTCAATTTATGGTACATAGGTACATGGCTTTGAAGCCAGCAGCAAGCCAAAGTAATATTGGACAGGGTGGAATCCGGCTTAAAAATTGTTTCGTAATATGTTTCTCTATTTTGTTTTTGTTGTTGTTTTTGTTATAAGATGTATGGACTTTTTCATTGGACAACACTTATTATGGTGTTGTTGTTGATTTTGTTCAAAAATTTGACCGTAAATACTTGTACAGAGCGATTATTGTTTCTATAATTAATTACATTTTCCCATTTTATATCACAATCTCTTTATCTCATGACTGGGTTATCGATTTCAGACTTTTACTTCGTGAGCTTGATTTTGTTTTATAAATTATGTGTTGGTTGTTTTCCAATTATCCACCAGTTTGAAAAATATTATATTTTTCTACAAAAGTTTGATCACAGAGGTTTTTTTAAGTATTCGCATTAGGATGGTCCTTAAATCGGACATATTCTTGGATAGCCCTCATTCGATTCAAAACATTGAAAAACAATTTCCCCATATTTTTTTTTAGATTTTTATTTCACCCCCTGGCCTCCCTATTTTCACTTTAAGCTACTAATTATGGTAAAGAATTATTCTTATAAAACGCGAAAAAAAAACACAATGTATAGATTAAATTCAGACAAGAAAAAGTTGCTGTTGAGGGGGGTCTATTTACCTCCGTCATGGCGGGAGGGGTAATTTTCTAGAAATTTGGCTCGAAACAAAAAAAAATATTTTAAAAAATTGGGAACACCCACAATTCCACGCTACAATATTTTTCAAAGCCACAATGCCATTCTATAATATGCTTCCTAAATAAAGTTTTTATTTTAGACAGTTTTTGAAAAAATAATTTTTACACATAAAAATTAAAAAAAAAATAAATTATAATTATTTAAGATTAAAATTATTTTTTTCAAAAGGATTTATAATAGAAACTTTATGTAGGATGCATATTATAGAATAGAATCGTGGCTTTAAAAAACAGCTAAGGCGTGGCATTGTAAGTAAACTTTTTTTTTTTTAATATTTTTGTTTTTGTGTTGAGCCAATTTTTTAGAAAATTACCCTTCCGCCTGAACGGAGGGAAATAGACCCCTCTTCAAGGCGATTTTTTTTCGTCTAAATCTAATTTATACCATCAGATTGTTTTTTTTTTTGCACTTTTATTAGAATCACCCTAAGCCCATAGTCAGTAACTTAAAGTAAAAATAGGGAGACCAGGGGGGAGAAATAAAAATCTGAACAAATTAGGAATTATTTCTTGCTTTGTTCAGCCATTTGATGCCTATCCATCTCGGAATTAAAAAAAAACTCAATATAAGGAGCACCCCAATACTTAGCTACAATAACGCTTATATTCTGGCTGACTTTTTAATCGCTCTGGTTGTGGCAGGCTTAATAATAATGAAATCCAAACTTGACATTATTAATTCTTTGAAGAGATTAGCTACTATGAACTTCTTTTTAGATTGTTGTTATTTCTCAATTGTATTTTAAAAAGTACCTAAAGAATAAACGTAGAAAGGTCTTACTATTTAATTTTGTTTAATTTATTAAGGAATATTAAGCATGTTTTAAACCGAACCCTTGCATTTCTGAAAGACTCTGGCTACTTTTCAATATGTTTGGAATATCTGGGAAACTTAACAGAATGGGGCAAGTTTTGGATTTGTGCAAAAAACAAACAAATTTGAAAAAGTGGGTGGCACAATTCTGTCTGTTTGTTCATCTTAAGCCTAAACGGCCCGATCGATTTCCTTCAAACTTGGTACATAGTGGTATTTAGTGCTTATGCCTACTTGCTTTTCTTAATTTTTTTAGAACCAAAAATAACGGTGTCTGCCATTAATATTATTTTGTTTGCAATTTTACATAATCGTATTTTTCCAAAAAAAACGGCTCGACGACTTTTCTTTAAGAAAAAATTAATAAATTATTTTTAGTAAAGGCTTTCTTTTTGTAGTAAACCATTTTTTAAAAAAATGGTTATTAATTGTACCTCTCAAGGAACCATTTTTTCAATTTTTGATTCCATTCAAAATGGAATGACTGATTTCAATATTTTATTCTAAACAGAGGCTTCAAAAATCTATAAATATTCTTGTGTACTTTAATAAAGAAAAAAAAATAGTTTTTAAATTTTTAAAAAATGTTTCAATTCCTTATTTTTAAATTTAATATTTCGAAAACGATACGATCGTTTATTTTGAAACTCGATATTTAAAAGTTTTTTAATACATTTTAAATTAATTTTAGAAAAAAATTAACTTATATGTACATTATGGTGGTCCTTATATTGTTTTTTTTTATATATACTGAGATGGATGGCAATGTTTCTACATAGAAAAAAAAATGTTTTCCTAATTTTTTTCAGATTTTTATTTCACCCCACTGGTCTCCCTATTTTCGTATATATATAGATATATAGATTAGATTTAGACTAGAAAAAAATAGCATTGGAAGAGGGGTCTATTTTCCCCTGTTTAAGCTTAAGCAAGAGGGGTATTTTTTAAAAAATTTGGTACAAAACAGAACAAAATTTTTAAAAAAAAAATGGGAACTCTTACAATGCCACGTCTTAACTTTTTTTAAAGCCACGATTCCATTCTATAATATGCTTCCTAAATAAAGTTTTTATTTCATATAGTTTTTAAAAAAATAATTTTCAAACTTAAAAACAAAAAAAAAAATTAAATTTTTTAAGACTAAAATTATTTTTTTTCAAAAACTCTTTAAAATAAAAACTTTATTTATGAAGCATATTATGGAATGGAATTGTGGCTTTAAAAAAAGCTAAGGCATGGCATTGTAAGTATTCCCGTTTTTTTAAATAATTTTTTTCTCTTTTTGTTCAAATTTCTAGAAAATTACCCTTCCCGCCTTAAAAAGGGGAAATGAACCCCCCTCCGGGTCAATTTTTTTCTCGTCTGAATCTAATCTTTACATTCTGATTTATTTTCGCGTTTTATAAGAATAATCATTTTCCCATAATTAGAACCTTAAAGTAAAAATAGGGAGACCAGGGGGGTAGATAGAAATCGTAAAAAATTTGGGAAATTATTTTTCAATGTTTTGAATCGAATGAGGCCTATCCAAGACTACATCCAATTTAAGGACCACCCTAATGTATATACATAAAAAATAATAACGGTACTTTCCATCGCAAAAGTTAAAAAACCTGAAGGGAAAATATTTTGTTTCTCAAAAACGACTCATACGATCTTGATTAAACTATTTCCATACACTAAAATTAGTACCATCTACTTCAAAAAATTATAAAATTTTACACTTAGCAACTATTTAAAGTATACCTGTCATAGTACGTGTTTACTTATTTTGAATTTTCTTATTTTCGGCTGATTGGATTAAGATACATTTTTTTATATACAAATTTCAGATAAGATTAAATAATATTGCATATCAAAATTTTCAAAAAATAAGTTTTTGAGTTTAAAAAAAAATGTAGATTTTTTTTTAAATTCGATATTTCAAAAACGAGTTGATAATTTTGTTTTCAAATTATATTTTTCTATGCACATAACTAAATACTTAAAATTTGCAAACCAAAAGTTTTCCTTGTAAATGTTTTAAGAATTTTATATATGAAAAATTATTTAAAAAAAAAAACCTCCAACGCTTTAAAATTTTGTTTTTCCATATATTCATATTCAATAAAGAATTAAGATGGCGTTCTTTTTTTTCATCTCAAACTCTCAACGAAGTTTTTTTTCGTGTTTCATGCTTTGATATATTTTTCTCTCATAATTTCTGTGTCTTTACATATAATTTTTGTAAATCCTCTTGAACATAAGAGCAAGTACGTGCGACCTATCGTGTATTTTATTTAGTTGGTTTTCGTAAATTTTTAATGCAGAATTTTTGTAATTAATTTCTTAAGCCATCCATTTTTATAGAAAGATAATATCTCTAAATAGTTTTAAATTGTCAAATTCGGTTTATTTTCCGACTGATGCCAAGTATATTGAAGAGTTACCAGCCTAGTTAAGTATGCTTTTATTTAATTTTTGTTTTGGTATATCGTATTTTTTAATGCTTAAAAATGCAGAAAATGATGAAATAACATATTTCTTTTTGTTTCCAACCAGCAAGAAGTTATAAGAGTCCTCAATGTCCACAATATTTTTTGGCAAAATACCCACCAACAAAAAAAAATCTAAAATCTATCCATCTCCGTGAGACCCAACTCCATCATCCACACCACCAAAAAAAAATCTAAAAAAAATTGTTTATTTGTCCTGGTTCCAGAAACAACTCTAAGGCCTTCTCCGTGAGACCCAATACCGTCAAATAAAATCTATTTAATAAAATCATTTTAATATATTTTTTACGATGCAAAAAAGTTGTTTTTTAAAAGTACTAAATGGTAATGATAATACCTTGAGGAAATCCATAGCATACTGTGCCGCGGGATATCGTGCTGCGGGATTGAAGTCAAAAAAGTACTCATATAATTAGCGGGCAAACGTTACACGGTAAACTGATTAACGGGAAAATGTAGAAAATATTTCGATAAAAAATAAATTAATTGTGAACTAAGATAGGAGAAAATCTAATTGTTTTTCTGACTCATTCGGAAAAGAGTGATTTAAGGGCAATCCAATCTGTCAAGCGGCTAACTGACAAATTCTTTAGAGAGATAGCTACGATGTCAGGTTTTTTTACTGCTCCGGAAACAAGTTATTAACGGAAAGTTGGGATGGCACTTGGATCGAAATTTAATATACATACACTATATACAGTCTAAGTATTGAAATAATGAAAAATATTTTTTTTTTCTTATTTGAACGGTTCGGGAATGAATATCCAATAATTCCCGCAGATTAATTCGGAAACGAACGATATTTTACAGGTTCTAACAGTTTTAATCGTGAAATCGAATTTTATTTTAAATTAACCAAAACAATTAATTCGCAATCAAATCAAGAATTAAATTACAATTCCTTTTTGAATTTTTCGCCAGTGAACATATCAAATCTTATAGTTCTACGCACCTTTTTAACTATCTTCTAGTTTTCCTTGAAACTAAAAACAACAAAAACTACTTCTTTTTGCTTTAATTTTAAAATCATCAAAATGTTATTACAACCATGCTAAAATTGGCACACTATAACATGTATAAATTTAATCAATCCACCTTGTTTTTTTTTTTTGGTGCTGCACCAAGCGTAAAAATACTTTTATCTTCTATAGTTTCCACTCAGTTAAAGTAAAGTGGTTTACGTTATAGAGTCAGGGGTGTATTAAATATAATCTCTTATTCTGCTTTCTATTCATTATTCATTTCCACTCTTCCTATTGGCTGTTATGCCTTATGCTGCTTATGCTGATGTAAACTTATTTTTCCCAAAAGCTTACGTTCTTTAGACTACAAAAAATATACCTAATCATACAAGGGGCCTCATTTAGCATTGCTGTCCCGGGCCTCTAACAAGCTTTGTCCGTCACTGAAATAATAATTATCCTTAAATGTATGTTGTAAAATTTCTAAAAATTCCTAATCAAAATAGCTATCAGTTTTTATCAGAAAGATGGCTTTCTGTGATATCTTTTATGATACACTGCGGCGTATACGTAATGCTCGCTTAGGTAGTAATATAATATAATTTTCAATACCATTTTTGTTTTTATCAAAAGTAACATAATTTTAAAATATTATTTTCTAAAAAGCAGCTTATTGGTAAAACTAATATTCAATTTCATCTAAAATTTGCTCTACCTATTTCTACTGTACCTATTTCTACTGTTATATCACAATTAAAATAAGGTTATAGCCATGTGGTTAACATAATGCCCCACGGTGGAAGATTCCTGAAAAGTGTCATAATAACTTGATGATATCATCTCCCAAAAAGACATAATATCATAAAAATTTGCCTTTGACGCACCCTATTGTTTTTGTTTAAGTTATCGATGTCATAAACAGTGATTGTATCCAAATAAAAAAAACTATCTTCCCATTGTTAAATTAAGATAGGTATCTAAAGAAAATAAAATCTTAACAAAAAATCACGAAAGCTGTAAATTTATTTTATTTTCACACATAATTTCTTAAGCCATTGGCTAAAAGTTAACTAAATAAGCTAACCATGAACTCATGAAGAGATATAAAATTGTATTGTTTATTGCAATAGTGATGAGTCTTTAGGAATATTTAGCTCGAAATGTGTTTTTCCCTTTTTCGAGCTAAAGCTGTGTTGTAATTATTAATTTTTTTTAAAGAAAAAAAGAAAATAAAAAGAAAGCAATCAAAATTTTTGTTTTTAAATATAATAAATTAATTTAAGGCTAATAATAATACGTCTAGGGTTGTCAAAATAGATAGTTTTAAAAATTAAAAATGTATTTTTGTGAGAATCTTGAGTATTACGTTAAGACGAACACATACTGACAATGCAACTACAAAATGATTATTTGTATCACCTTGGACTCGCATTTGTTAATTTTAGAATTTTAGTAGAATAAAACTTGGTTAAAAAAGTTAAATTTTGTTTGCATATAAAAAAATATTTGATTCAATTTCTTTGTCTGCTTTTTTCAGCTAACCTATTTGATTCTTAATTAACCTATCTAATAGCTGGTAAAATGTGGCCATTGGACTGTTTTAAGGACCAAGACTGGAAGTTTTTAGAATATCAGAAAATTTGTTTTATTTTTAAAATGATGTTTCCATAGGTCAAGGCACAAATTTTGTAATTCAATTTTTGGAACAAAAATCAAAAACAAATCTTAAAGTGTACATTTTTGCGAGTCCTTAAAGTCTTTTGAGGAGAGCGCTGCACTGTATCAGATTATACACTTTATAATAATCTACAAAATTTCATTATTAGTTTTCTTTTTAAGTGGACTAACCCGTTTTTCTCCTTAAAACATTAATTTTTAATTTTTATTTTTTTAATAAAAACATTGAGTTTGAGATCTTTTTTTGAACTTTTGTCTAAAACTTTTAGGGCCATTTTTTCAGTTCAGGGTAACTCTGAGTTAAATCAGAGTGAGCTGGTCTTGAAAACAAAAAATAGCTCCGAGTTAATTCAGAAACAGTTTTTTCAGTTGAGGATTAATTTAACTTTCAGCTGTCAAAAATATAAGGCCATCGATGTCCGACACTATAGATACCACCTCTACCGTATTGGAATAGAGATGGCACCACAACGGAATTACACTGACATTAACTTTTACTACCCAAATCAAGATGGCGCCACAGCTAAAAAGGTACTCAATTTGGTTTTTGAGTTAACTCACCAAGGCAGCTGAGTTAACTCCGAGTAAACTAAGAATTTTAATTGACTGAAAAACTCGTTTCTGGAGCTAACTGAGGTTTAACCCTGAAATTAGGGCGATCTCGCACTATTTAGGGTTAACTCTGAGTTAAATCAGAGTTAGCTAATTCTGAAAATAGATTATTCCTGAGTTAGCTCAGAAACAGTTTTTCAGTTGAGGATAAACTTTATCTTTCAGTTGTCAAATATCTGAGGCCATCGATATGCGATAATATGAACACCATCCTCCTACGCCTTACACGCATCGGAATAAAGATGGCGCCACAACGGAATTGAACTGACAATAACTCTTACTATCGAAATTAAATTGGAGCCATAGCCGAATTTGGCCTCGGAGTTAACTCATCAAAATAGGTGAACTAATTTCGAGTTAACTTAGGAATTTCAATTGACTGAAAAATCGTTTCTGGAGTAAATTTCGATTTAACCTAAGGACCAGAATGATCTCGCACTGAAAAACTAGCCCTAAGAAAATAAAACTTGCTTTAAACTAAGACAAATTGTGATTTGAAAGCCTTAATTTTGTATTTTGTAACACAAATTAAGTTTTATATTGGTCAACACAGGTGAAATAATTTAATAGTGGGGCTCTTAGAAGACCAACCTGTCATTTTGACCTGATGACAGGTTGAGTTTCAGTGTTCTAATAGTTCATTCCTACATGACTTCTAATTTAAGAAGTGTTGCCAAGGTGGCACTTTGAAAGTTACTTTCATAAATATAAAGTAGGGTTTTAAAGATGGACAAATTCTGCTTCGACACCAATTTTTAAATTTGAATAAATTACATATTTTTCTTACTTTTTTTGGCTTTGCATTTTCCTTTCCCAAGCGGTTTTTTTCCACCCTCTTTATGGAAGGGGGGGCAGTACCTCGTGGCATAATAGTTAGTGCGTAGGACTGTCATGCCAAAGGTCTGGGTTCGATTCCCAGCCACTGCCACCAAAAACTGAAATGTTTTTTTCCGAGGTACTGCCTCTTGTGAAGGACTGACAAATCCTCCAAGAGTATATTTGTCTTGAATAAGTGCTTCTCATTTAGCCGTTCGGACTCGGCAAAAAATTGTAGGTCCCCTCCATTCCTGCCAACAACACGAACACTTGAATGGTTGAGAGTTGTTAGTCACTGGCCCTGGTTCTCCATGAGCTGTTGCGCCACTTAATTTATTTATTTATTTATGGAAGGGGAGGGGAGGAAGAAAATCAATTATGTGGTCCTATGGTTACAAGGCTGATGAATCCAAAGAGAGTTCTCTGGTCATCGTCCGACCTCTGGTTCTCGATTTATAGGCCAATGTATTAGAGAAGTGGCAACTCTTTTCACGTTCTTCTGACAGTATTGCCACCTTGGCAACAATTCTCAAAAGTAGTTTAAAGAAAAGTTAGGATATGAACTATTCGTAAACTAAAGCCTAACCATTCAAGTCAAAATGACAGGCATGCCCCCATATCGTGCACTAACGCCCCTACCATCAGTTATTATTTGTCAGTGATGATGGATTTTGATTTTATAAAATTTTTAAGTTTTGTTTCAAGCTCAAAGTACGAGTTGCTAACAATATACCTACATAAATCCATTATCTACCTGTGACCTTCAAACTAACTCTTGCATTGACACAAAATTTCTCCCTCTTCAAACATTTATAGAACTCATATTGATGTCCACGCATTTTCTTTTAAAAACATGGGGAGGAAAAAAAGGTGAAAATGTATCAAATGAAAATTTTATAGATGTTATAGTTCAAGCATATAATTATCACACATAATTTCAAAGTAGGTATCTACTTTTTAATAGTGGATTAATGAGGCAAAAAACAAAATGGTCGATTTCATCCTCAAACACCTACCCCATTTCACACTTCAAATTTGTTGAAATCAATATTTATTTCAATACGTAATGGTCATCGAGAAAAAGTGTGTAGGTTGGCAAAAAATATTCCGTTTAATAACCTTAGTCCAACTCCACAGTTATTGCTTAAACAAATATAGAGGATAGAAAAGTTCCCACGAATTATTTTTTTTTTTTTAATGATTTAACTTTGAACTGTATAAATAAAGCAATTTTGTATTCAGTTAAACTGTTTTTGAGAAATGATAGCCCCTAGTTCAACAACCTTTTGATTATTTTTGTATTCAATCATGCATTAAAAAAAGAAAATCCGTTGGTAAATGTCCACTCACTATTTAAGAAGAAATTGCTGATTTGTTTTTTTAGGTGTTAAGCGGCCGAATAGCTTTCACATGAGTAGTCACCGATAGACCCGAATTGTCATAAAAATAAACAAAGAACAATGGGGGCTCTGAACCTTTGGCATCACATACATGGGAAACTTTATATTTGAGATTGCCATCTAATTGGTCAGTAATAGGTCAGAAAACGTCAATTAGTCCTAGAAATTGGTCAGCCCTAGATAACTTGTAATAAAGGCTTAAATTTTCTCAAGGTCATTCAAGGTCACGTGCGATTTCTGGCACCTCATTTGAGGGAAATTTACGAAAAAAAAGGTATACCATCCGAAAAATTTCTAGATCGTGATAAAAGGTCAACTATTTACAGTAATTGGTCAGCCATAGTTTTTTTCTATGCGTTTTAAAAATGTGTTTCAAGGTCACAAACAAAAACTCTTGGCACCTCATTTGGGTCATTCCAATAAGTATGGCGTTTGAAAGGCTACTTCATGGTCATAAAAGTGCAACTATTTTCAGTAATTCAACCATACATATTTTTTAATGAATTAAAAAAAAATTCAAGGTCATAGCGATTTTTGGCACCTCATTTATGAGAAATTTGCAAAAAATTAATACCACCTAAAAGACCTTAAGGTCTTTAGGTCTTTATGAAAGGTCAGCTAGTTTCAGTAATTTGTCAGATATAAATTCTTTTTTACGATTAAAATTTTTTTTTTGTAAGGTCACGAACATTTTTTTGGTATAATGATAAGAATTCATAACAACAAATCTATGGCTGGTCAATTACTGAAACTTACTGAACTTTTATAATGATCTAGTAACCTATCAGAGAGCATAATGTTGTTTTTGAAATGACCGAAATGAGGTGCCAAAAATCGTTCGTGACATTGAAAAAAAAAATTTAAATCCTAAAAAAGAATTTACAGCAGACCAATTACTAAAACTAGCTGACCATTTATATAGACCTTAAAACCTTTCAGGTGGTATTAATTTTTTTGAAAATTTCCCTGAATGAGGTACCAAAAATCGCAATGACCTTGAATCGAAAATTTAAAATTTATTTTAAAAATAATCTATGGCTGACCATATACTAAAACTAGCTGACCTTATACATAGATCTAGAGGTCCTTCAGATGGTATATCCCATAAATGAGGTGCCAAAAATCGCCATGACCTTGATTTTTTTTTTAATTCTTTTTTCTTCTTTTTAAAGTCTTTTTTGTGACCTTGAAACGAATTTTGAAAATTCATGGAAAAAAAACTGTGGCTGACCATTTAGTGTAAATAGTTGACCTTTTATCACGATCTAGAGATCTTTCAGATGGAAATATTTTTTTGTAATTTCTCTTAAATGAGGCACTAGAAATCACGCGTGACCTTGAGTGACCTTGAGAAACTTTAAGCTTTTTTTTTGGAAATTCATTTTTATTTTTCAATTTTCTTAAAACTATCTTAAACCTAGACAAAAATTCATAAAAAACTAGCCTACTTATCAATATCTTAAAACTAACTTACTGGCCCCAGTCGGGCGCTCTAAGTTTAACTATAATAACTTAATGCTAATGCCTTTCGGCCTTAGAACTATCTTAGTACTAAATCCAGGTCGGTTTTATTTTTTACCGAGAAGAATTTACAAAAAACTCGGTATCATCGTCTTTATTTTTTTATGGTTTATATAAAACTTACAAACTACATTAATCTAAATTAAAGATAATTAAAACTAATTAAAACTAATTAAAACTACTTAAAGCTACTTAAAACTATTTACAACTTATTTTAAACTAATTACAACCTAGTTAATTTACATATCAACTAGTTAAAGTCCACATTAACGTATTTCGCACTTTAACGGTAACATTTATACTAAATCTCATAAATTAAAATCTCCAATATCAAAATATCGTAAAATAAATTTGTCTTTAGGTGTCTTAAAACAAATTAAAAAAAAAAATTGACTACTCCCCGGGAGTAAAAATATGGTAATTCCATAATCGAAATGAATATTAATTTTGCAATTCGAACCATTTATATTAAATGTATCTTAGAATTCGTGTGTTCTGATTGCTTCTTCAAATATAGCATACATAAATAAGTGTGTACTCATAAAGATCCCAAAAAAAAACAAACACATTAACTTAATTCTCTTCTTTCACTTATCGTTAAAGTTTCCGAGTTTATTCCGGGATGTGATCATCATAATCTAGGTTATGCATGTTCGAGTATCTATATTTAGATAGTCAATATGGAAGAGTTATTTGTTACTCCAAATTTGGTCATAGTCTAGAGAAATTATTTATCGAGATTCGAAACTCAGAGGTGTTCCACATTTCTTGCACATTTATATAAGCCCAAATTAAAATGAAAATGATATATAACCAAACCAGCCAGCCAGCAGCTAATGGTCTTATGGAAACGTAAAAAATTATTAATTCCAACCACCCTAATCTTATTTTTTCTTTCGAGGTGCTAATTACATTAAATGATGCTTTCACTTGTGTGAACAATTTGTATCATCTAACTGCAACCTGTGCCGCACAAGTTGTGCCACACAACTACTTTAGCATTTTAATGCCTATACTTAAGTATCTGGAGCAGAAAGAAAAGAAAGAAAACGGTACTGGGTAGCATGTACCTATATACTTGCTTCGACATCCCAACCAAATTGATATTTTTTTCTTTAGACTTGAGAAAAACAATTTTTAAAACAAAGCAAAGTGTAAAAATTAAAGTTAATTCCGAGGAAAAAAATTCAAAAAAAAAATTAAAACTTGTTTGAACTCATAATATTTAAATTTGAATAGAGGGCTTAAACTATTATAAGGATTAGCTATGTTTTTTTTTATGAACTCATAACTTGCCTTTAAGTATAAATACTGAAAGGTAAAATAAAAATACCGATACTTTGTGACTTCATTCAAATTATTCAAAAGTTCATACATATAATATTGTTGACAAATGAATGTGCAGATTTATATTTTTTTTTTATTATTATTATTTCTCATGGTGATTAAATAAATGGGCTGGGGTAAACTAATTGTCTGGAATGGAATGGAATAAATAAAAATGTAAAGTGATAAATTTAAGTGTTAATTAGCTTTAAAATATGATGTTAATCCAATTTAACTCTTTCCTTTGATTTGAGTTTTGTTAATTGGTTGTTGTCTGGGGTGTGAATTTTTATTGTTTCATTTATGTTGCGGATTAAAATTATAATAATAATTGTTTTTGATGTTTTATTTTTTTGGACACATTAAACATTTGTATTTTTCAAGATATGTACATATGTATATCTATGTCAAATGTGAATTTATTGATTGAACCTCAAATTTATCTTTTACATGTTATTTAAGCATAATAAGTAGATAAGGAAATCAGTTTTTGCCATTGCTGGTTTTCTGTTATCATTTTAAGAGCTTAAAATTATTTAAAGTTTAAATTTAATTTCAGCGGAAACAGAGGCCATAAAAGCTTAATAAATCCCTCAATTTTGTTTAAAATATTTCTAATTATGGATTTCAGTTCAACACACCCAAAACCAATAGAAAAGTATATTTTGGTTTTTATCGCAAAAACCTTGTTGACCAGCATTATAAGGATATTTCCATGGTATTATTCTCACTAAAATACAAATCGTATGGAAGAAAACCGAAACCTGCGATTGGTGAAACACCTTAACACCTAAAATTTGCACAGACGACAGACGTCTTTTTTTTTGCTTAACTGAAACTTTTGAGCCTGTTTGCAAGATAGAAAATCAAAAATAAAAATTTGTTTGAAACAGTCCATTGTATACAGTCGAACTCCCATACCGTGAACTTCCTTAAGTGGAATTTATCTGTAACTCAAAGTTTTATTGAGAACTTTGGCTTTTCAACATTCTTATTTTCATGAATTTTGCCCTCCATAAATCGAACTTCGGTAACTCGAATTTCTGTATTTTTCGAAGTTCTTAGATTGCGTTTGATGCCGAAAAGTCTCTTGAACTCGAAATTGTTCTCTTATTTAATTCTTTTTTTTTAAATTACTACCCTTGCTATGATTATTTTGGACGTATGTTTGGTAGACACACTCTTAACTCTTACTATGTTTACAAGCAGTATCGAGAGTTTGAGTTGAATTAGGGTCGAATATACGACCCAGGTGTTTCGTCACTTGGGTTGAGTGCTCCATTTAGAGTTTTAGAGTTGAGTTGAAAAGGTATTGAGGTTCCAGAAAAATGAATGACATTGATATATTTATTTCAAGGCAAATCAAAATTTCATTGAATTAACATCAGGGGCCTATAACACAGAGCAACCAGTCAACTAGTCAACAATTACTTTGTTTAATTATGTATGTTCAACAAGTGAAAATCATTTCTGTAACTCAATAAAAACCATAACAATTGTCAATTGAAAGAATTTCGCTCGACTTGTTAAACCAGTTCAACAAATAATTCTTACACGATGAGTCGTAAAGTTTCCCGAAAAAATAATAAGGGTATTCATGCAACTTCGTAAAACCCTTGATAAGTTTACAAATTGGATAAGTTTATCTTTTGGTAAATGAACTGTCAAATTTTGTATGGGAAATGGTTTACACAATTTGCTTAAACTTATCAAAGGATTTTGTTACGTAAAATGAACCAAACTGGATATACTTATCCAAACGTCATTGTGACTCACTTTGATTGAATTACCAAGCATTTAATCAAATGTATAAAAAAGGTCGTTTACGCAAACTTTGCGTAAACTTATCATTTTAAACAATTTGTAATCTTACGGCGTTGTATAAATACCATTAATATTTTGAAAATCGTACACGGACAACATATAGAAATGTCAAAAATATTGCACAACAAAATTTTGAAAAAAAATTAATTTTGGATTTTTAATAAAATATTAATTTTTTTTTTTTTGAAAATTAAATATTTATGCAAAAACTGGTCAGTGAATTTTATTGAACCTAGGTTTAGGCATACACATTTTTTTTTGTCTAAATGTTACCAAAATTTAATATATGAAAAATTAGTTTTATGGAAAACAGCTCCAATGATTTAAAATTTTTGATTGCATATAAAGGGTTTTTCAAAAGGGACGTAACAAAACGACAGGGACAGCAAACCACGCCATATTTCTTGCCGCTCTTTTGACATTTTTCTTCAGTAAGGTTTGCCATTTCATGTTGGAAAGATATACGAGCTAACAACGAGTCGAAATTATTAAAATTTACTACCGAAATTCGGAGTCAGTGGCCTCAACCTTAAGAGCGCTACGTCCAATTTATGGTCGTCATAATCATCCTAGCAGATCAACAATTGAGCGTCTAGTGGAAAAATTTGAGTCCACCGGCACAGTACAAAATGTTCAAGTGCGAGTGAGACAAAGAAATGCCCGTGGTGTCGAGAATATTGCTGCCGCTGAGGCTTCAGTCGCAGAAAGCCCAAATGTGTCTCTCACACGTCGTTCTCAAGCGTTGGGCATCTCTGTGACGTCGTTTTGGCGAATTTTGCGATAAGATCTTGGCCTACATCCTTTCAAGATTAAATTGACGCAAGAACTGAAGCCACTTGACCACCAGAAGCGTCGTATGTTCGTGAATTGGGCTGAGCAACAACTTGAAAATGATTCGGATTTTCATCGAAAAATCATCTTCAACGATGAGGATCATTTCTGGCTGAATGGCTTTGTCAATAAACAAAATATGCGATATTGGTCAGGCAGCAATCCACACGTACTCCATGAGTCATCATTGCATCCCGAAAAAATTACGGTTTGATGTGGTTTATGGACCGGCGCGGCGGCGTCATTGGGCCGTACTTCTTCCGTGATGATCAAGACTGGCACGTTACTGTGAATGGGGATCGCTACCGTTCAATGATAACCGAATATTTTTGGCCACTTTTTTAGTGCTCTTATTGAACAACCCGATATAAGATTTCAAAAAAAAATTGTCACCCCCATTTTTAGATATCGAATTTTCAAAAAAAAATAAAACTTTTTTTAAAAATTTAAAAACTTTTTTTTTCAAATTTTGATACGCAATTTTTTTTTTCTTATTTTAAATTTATATATTAAAATTAATCTTAATTTGTTCAGCCGATAACGAGAAAATTTAAAATTAAAAAAAAACCTTCTATTTGAGAAGTACTATTAATAGTTGCTTTTTGTAAATTTTTAAATATTTTTGTAAGTATATTGCACTAATTTAAGTATAGAAAAAAATTTTATAAAAATCGTAAGAGCTGATTTTAAGAAACAAATTATTTTCTTTAACAGTTTTTTAATATTTGTTTTTTTTTAAAGTAATTTTTTCCTAAAATACTTTACAGAGTATAAACACATTAGTACCAAGTTTTATAAAAATAGACAATTTAGTTTTCCTAATATTTGATTTTCCAAAAAATTTTTTTGAACATCTTTAAAAATCCAAAATTTTTTTTTTCATTTTGGTAAGAAAATCTAGTGTAGTATTTCGTAGCATGATGGTTAGTGTGATGGACTGTCATGCCGAAAAACAGAAATGTTTTTCCCGAAGTACTTTCTCTTGCGAGGAATTGAAAAATCCTCCAAGAGTATACTTGTCATGAAAAAGTGCTTCTCATCTAGCCGTTTGGACTCAGCAACAAATTGTAGATCCCCTCCATTCCTGCCAAACAAACACGCACACTAGAATGATTGAGAGTTGTAAGTCACTAGAGCCTGGTTCTCCACGAGCAGTTGCGGCACAAAATTTAATTTATTTTTAAGAAAAACTATTGACATTATTGGATGCTTTCCAATCCTGTTTGAATTAAAAATTATTGAAATCAAAGTAACAGTTTTGAGGAAATTTAAAAAATGGTCCTTTTTAGGGGTACATTAGTCCATTTTTTAAAAAATGGTTTTCTATTCAAAGGTTCCATTCAAAAACGGATGCATAACTTTTCGTAAAAAAAATTCAATAAATTTCTTTCGGCTAAGACTACCTTTTGATCGGAAACTATTTTGAAGAAATGATTATTAATGGTACCTCCAAAAGAATTCAGTCGGTAATTTTGTATTAATATAAATAGTTTTTTTTCACCAACACTTTTGAAAAAAATATTTTTTGGATTTTTAAAAAAAAGTTCAAAAATTTTTGAAAACTATAGTGGTCAATTTTTATAAAACTCATTTCTAAGGAATTCCTTAAATTCTTTAAGGTATTCTAGGAAAATGAAATGTACGACTATATCAGCACGTAAATGATCTTATGTTCAAGGTGCTTGGAATAAAGAACTTTAAAAATATGAAAGTAATTATAAAAAAAATATAAAAATAAATAAAAAAAATCATTTAAATCGTTTTTTTAATTTAAAAACAATTTGTTAAAAAAACTTATAGCTAAGAAACAAGTATGCCATTTGATTATTTGAAAACTATGAATATACGCTAAAAAAAAAAATTAAAGTCGTTGGAGTGGTTTTCTTAAAAACTATTTTTGTATGTATAAAATTTTAATAATATTTTTAAAAATTATTTTTGGTATGCCATTTTTGAGTATATATCAAAATGCATTTTATATTTCTTTGAAAATCCAAAATTTATATTTTTTTTAAATTTTGTTATGCAATATTATAAACATTTTATAAGACCTTTTGTGTAAAATTTTGACTGAAATCGTTTGAGCCGTTTATGAGAAAATCAAAAATTAAAAAAACCATTATACGGCAAGTACCGTTAATAACGGTTTTCGGTAATATTTTTTCTTATCAAAAAGTACACCACACCTACAATAATACACCGATATTTATTATCAAAATCGTAAGAGCCATTTTTGAGATAAATAAGCTTTTCATTTAAGGTTGTAGGGCAAGTACCGTTGTTTTGGTGCTAAAAAAATCCATTTCCCCTCTTAACTTAACTTAACTTAAGTTTAAAATTTAAAGAAAATTGCTTCAGTAGCTTGCTTAGGCTGTAGGTCGATATACGGACAAACAGACAGAATCGTGCCACACACTTTTTCGTGTTCTCTATCATCGTAATGTCATGTTTGATTGTTATCTCGAAATTGTTACGGAAAACATTTTGTTCTTAAAAACCACTTCTACGATGTTTACAAATCTTTTTTCTATGCTGAAATTAGTGCGATACACTGCCAAAAATTATAAAAATTTTAAAACAGCAACTATTTTTAACAACACTTCTCATGGAACTTGTTTTTAATTTTGAATTTTCGCACTACATCGGCTTGATTTTTGTTGATAAATATTAAATAAGATTAAAAAATATCGTATTTCTTGCTTTTGCAATTTTTTTTCCACATAATTTCCATTTGTTTGCATATAATGATATAATTATCTTGAATCCTCAGTGTCTTGAACATAAGGATAAGAGCAAGTACGTGGGAGCCAGTTGCCTATTTTAGTTTGTTTACTTTTCCCTTGAGCCTGTCCTTATACACAATTTAAGAATTTCAGATTTTTCGATTTTCCTAATATTGTTTTTCGTTCAACTTTCTTGACTAAATTGATTTAGAAAAAAATTTAACCATCCATTTCATAAATTCATAAAATTTATGCTGTATGGCTTTAAAATTTTGCGGGATGTTCCCAAAAAAAAACTTAACAATCTTATTGGTTAGTAATTGGTGAGGAATTGATTAAAAAAGGGCAACTTGTTTTAGAAATTGGTCAGCCATTAAAAATTTGTAATAAATGTTCAAAGTATTTCAAGGTCACTCAAGGTAACGTGAGATTTTTAGTACCTCACTTATGGGATATTGAGTCACTCAATGGCTTTTAAAAGATTTAAAGATTGTTTTATGCTCAATAAATAAATAAATAAATTAAGCCTTTCAGATGGTAAAATTTTTTTTGTCAATATTCCACATATTTATTTTTTTTTTTATTTTTCTCCGTAGGTAGGTGTACAACTTGCACAGGGCTCAATGAAGACCAAAAAATGCATGGGGGTGTGAGATTCTTACTACACTAAAACCATATCCATTTCTCGATTGCAACTAAGTTAAAACTTCTCTAGCAATTCATTGCTTACGAAGTAAAGTAACTTGTTGCAGGTAATTTTCTAGTGAAATTGCTGCTTATTCCGCGATTTTAGCAGTTTTCTGCTCACCGCACAAGTCAGAAGGTTTTGTTCTTGGCACACGGGGTTCTAAATTTGACTAATCAAGAATGTCAATAATTGTCGAACTAGAGTGTTCTAATAGCCAGTTTCTATCCTTCCGCGCGAATGTTTTTATTTCGTCTCAAACTGTGGGAATTCCGTGATCTTTGTAAAGGTCTTCGTTTCTTATAAACCATGGGAGCATTTCAAACGTTTGAAAGTTATTTAAGTTTGTTTTGCAAGTACAACCCCAGAGTTGTAAGCCATAAGTCCAAACCGGTTTAAGTACCTGCTGGTATAAAATCAACGTGTTCTCAGTACTAAGCTTTGAATATTTACCAGTAGCCAGTTCATATCTCTTATTTTAATTTTTAGTTCTTCACATTTCCTTTTTTAGCGTGTGGCTTTTATTTTAATTTTGGGCTAAGAGTAGTTCCCAAATACTTTGCCTCATTTACAAATGGAATACAAGCGATATTAAGAAAGACGGGTAATTTTTTCATTTTTGTATGCGTAAAGTCCATGTGAACTGATTTTTGTTCATTGAGCCTTTTTGCCATATTTTTGTCCACTCATTAATATTATTAAGTGCATTTTGTAATTTAATTCTAGCTTCGTGCTTCACTAATCGTTTAGGCTACTGCTAACAGATAGTATTGCAGTATCATCAGCAAACGTGGCTACGATAGTATCTTTTGTTGTTAGTATATCGCGTGTATATAAAAGAAACAGAACTGGACCTAAAACACTTCCTTGTGGTACTCCAGCCAATTTTTCTTTCAAATTAAAATATTTATTTCCGTGTCTTGCGCGAAAAACTTTGTTATCTCGATAGTCGTTTAGATTTTAGAATGTTATAAGAACCTTCAGGGAGAGCTTGTCTTAGTTTGAATTTGAGGTCATAGTCTACACAGTAATAAATAAATAAAAATTGACAAACATATTTAAAAATAAAAAAACATTTGAATCTAATTTTTTTTTTTCTTATGTGTATATTAATTTGATATTTTTCATTTGCATCCAAACATCAGAAATATCAATTTCAATATATTAGTTAAGTGTTAAATATTAAATTAAATGCTAGAAATCATAATTATTTTAAATTTTATTTGTAAATATTTTACTTCAAATTCATAAATTGGTATTAATATTTTAATATTAGGATAATTTGAATTTTTAAATTTACAATCAATAAAATGTCATTACAATATAATTGGCATGAGAAGTAATATTTTTATCTTTGGACTCAAACCTTAATTAACACATTTGTTTTTTTTTTTCAGTGATATCGATATAATCATCGAAAGTCTTTTAAATGGAAAAAATTCTAATGTGGGCTCAAAATTCTTACAATAAATAACTATTTTTCTTAGTTTTATTCTTTTTTAATTAACCAATCAATATAAATTACTGTGTAGACTATGGTAACATATATCAAATTATTATCTTAGCAAAACTGTTTTTTGTTATTCTTATAGCGTGTTATTTTCCAGAATAAAATCAAGATAAACCTACCTATATAAAAACGTGTATCTCTGTAGCTATAGTTACACACCTATAACTCTCAGTTTAAGGGTTCTGCACCATCATACGATCTTAACTCTTCTCAACGTTTTTTTCTTATGAAGTTCGGTTAAATATATATTTTCTAATCATCTCAGAGTTCTAAGAAGTAAGTCTCCCATATACGACACGAGTATAAGAAAAGTCTTCAACTCAGCTCATTAAAACTTAGTCTCTCTTTCGAGAATCAGCTATCCTATGTAAGTATTTTATATACCGATGAGAAATTCAAACCATACGTCTTGCATCACGTATAACTCTCTGATAGACAACAACAACTAAAAAAGTAGAAGATGATGGAACAAAAACGCACTTCGTCTATACCTCAAAGCGTCATCAGCAGAATTGCTTGGTTCTGATGCATCAACATCATGTGCTATCATACTTCTTTATCACGGTGCAATCATCACCGAATAAACTAACCTAATGAGTTCAATCTGTGCCCACAACCTCCAACCAAGGTCTGGCTGGTGGCTTTTGTGTCGCCTAGGTGTTGATACTTCCTCAATGAAAATGTATCTATACCTCCTCATACTGGCCGCCAACACCATACCATTACCACCACCACCACAGTATCGTAGGTAAAAACTAAAAAGTGGCAAACTCTAGGAACTGTTATTTGCCAGAAGAGCACACCAAGAAGACGCGAAGAACAAGAAGAAAAAGAAGAAGACTCTATGCTATAGGTTAGGTACCGTTTGGAAGCTGGTTGGTTGCACCAGCCATGAATATATTAAACCCACACACTTTGAATGCAAATGCAACCCGACTACGACAACATGCTTGAAACAAAACGCCTTTCGTCTCACAACTCACATCTCACCCAGTTTTGTGTCTTCTATATTAAATCTCAAGAAAGTGGGCCAAACACAAAGAACGGGTTTTGTAAATATTCCTTCGGGATTAGTTACTAGAATACAACGTGAGTCATCCCCCTCCAACTCCAACTGTGGTTCGCTATCGCTATGATATGTTTGTTGCTAGTGTCAACCAGTATGAAACTAAATGACAAAGATTAGACTCACCAGACAGACTCGCATACGGTATGTGAGTGTTTCCAAACATAAAATTTAATCTTACGGGAAAGAAGGCGCACTCGCGTTGACATATCATCGTTTTTTTTTTGTACGCTGACAACGTACAGCACAGTGGTGTGTGAGACTGATAAAGTGGTCATCAAATACGCTCTTATACTTTTTAACCAATATTGATTGGTCTAGTAAAATTTACTGTTGGTTCTTGACGATAGGTTTGAAAATGAATTTTCACATTTTGAGATCCAAAACTGATAAAATACAGTTCTAACGCGCAGGTTAGCAGTTAGCAGCCCAAGTGTGGTAAAAGATCGTTAAGTAAAAAGTCACTAATTGGTCATAAGAGCAAAAGGTTGGATGGTTTCTTAGAGATTTTCAAAGTTTTTTTTTAATTAGATAGCCCAGGAAAATAAGACTTTCACTTCGAAAAAATTCCGACAAAGCTGAATTTCGGTGGAAAGTGAGAGAATATTCAAAAAAATATTTTTCAATCTAAATAGTGCACGTAGTACCTCGTTGCATCATGGTAAGTGCGTTGGACTGCCATACCGAAGGTCTGGGTTCGATTCCCAGCTAAAAACAGAAATATTTTTCCCAAGGTACTGCCTCTTGCCATGGAACTGACAAATCCTCTGAGAGTGTACTTGTCATAAATAAGTGCTTCTCATGCAGCCGTTCAGACTCGGCAAAAAATTGTAGGTCGCCTCCATTCTTGCCAACAACACACACACACTTGGCCCTAGTTTTTCGAGCTGTGGTGCCAGCAAATATAATTTCTTTTTTTAAATAGTCCGAAATAAGTCACGAAAGATAAGTAAGTATCAGTAATTTATTAGTCAAATGGTTTCAAATAAATTCTTAAAGCTTTCGGGAGTGACCCTGAAAAACTCTTACAAAATAATTAAGATAAGACAACGGCTGACCAATTACTGCAACATCATACCGAATAAAAACTGCTAGACCAATTTCCTCAAATCGATAGATTGCCTTAAATTTTTAAATCAAAAAGTCACCAGAAGTCCCCAGAAAAAAAACTCAGGTAAGCCACATAACAAAACAAGAATTCCTACTTTCTTATCCAGCTCGTAATCCATGAAAGATCGCAGTCTGAGACACGGTAGCCTTCCATCCTCTTCCATCCCAAAAACGCAGTTCTTAATCAATTATACTAATCTTTATAGCATCTGCGAAGAGTTGGCCCTTAAATCGGAGGTTACATTTTATTTAATCCTAGGTGCTGGGATTTAAAGACTGTCTTGACTCTCCAAGGTAGTCGACGTATTCTAATTTTCTGGACTGTGTACTATTTTCTCCAGAACGAGATTGAAGAAATCACATTTTTTTTTTTGATAATTCCTTAAAAGCTTTATTCTAGTTGCACATTGCGTATTTTCCAATATCCTGGGATCCCAAGTTCAGCCATTGATATATAGAACAGGTATGCAGGTTTGAAGTCGATGAATAGATGGTGTTGGTTGATTCGTTGGACTTTTCCAATAATTGCCTTAGAGTGAACATTTGGTGTAAGGTCAATCTGCCTGGCTGGAAGCCACACTATAGTACTTGTTGATTTTAGTGTTGCAGAACGGCTTAGAACGTTCATGCAGTACGGTAAATGCGATCTTGTATGAGACGTTTCTCAGAAATATGCCTCCATAGTTCCTGCAGGACTTACGGAACTGATAGACCAGTCATCGGGCATGCTTTCCTTCCACCCAAAATTGAGGTTGAGAAGCTGATGCATGCCCCCTTTTAACACATCTCCTCCGTGTTCGAAGAGCTCCGCTGATAAACTCTAAAATCCAGCATCCTTGTTGTTGTTAAACTTTCTTAGAGCTAAGTCTACCTCTTCTATCCTGGGTGGGGTGGTGAAGCTGGGTCTTTATTGACTAGAGTAGGGTTGGCTTCTTCTCTTATTTCTTGCTCTACCTGATGTCCATTCAGCAGCTGCTCTTCCTCTTCTTCTTTCCACCCAGAGTCTTTTTCTCCTTTTTAAAGATATCGCAATACTGGGACTACTAGTTGTTGGTGCCTGTGGCAGGTTAATGCACTTCAAGTAAGCTGAGGCGACCAACGTCAAATTTCTTTTTTAGGGTCGTTCGTTGTTTCTTTTCATTTGACATTCAAGCTCTAATACTACGTTTTCATCAGAGCCGAAATGAGGTGATTTCCCAAATCACAGAAAAAAATGTTTTCATCTGTAATTTGGTAATTTCGTTTCACAGCTCATTTCATTTTTGATTTTTCTGTTAGTCACGGTTTGCAATTATCTCATTTTGAGATGATTTCATATCGAATTTGGAAATTTTCAACAAAATTACCTCAATTGGTCTAATGAAAACGTAGTATAAACCTTGCCACAATAAGGAAATGGTTAGTGGTCAGAGTGTTTGCCCTCAAAAAGTACGTACATCTAAGATGTTAAAGGCGAGTCTTCCGTCGATTAGCAAATTGTAAAATTTGTTGATGTATCGACCATTTGGGGGAGTGCCAGGTTGTTTATCATTTGTTTCTTCTGTGGTAGGCTGTACCAACCAACTATTCCGCGAAATAGTATTCCTTTACAATTTTAGTATTATGGTCCCCGGACAAATTTTTACATCGTTACTACTCCGGTCAGGCTCCATAAGTTCTGTCCAGGTGGTCATAAAACTTTTAACCATGAAGCATATGGATCAGTTACAATAGTTTCTAAGGCAATTGTTAAGGCCGTTCCTTTGAACTTTCATGATTTTTCTACTTGATTATTTTAAGGAATATTTTTGAACCGAATTTTTTTGTCATGATTTTTGTCCTGAGGCGTTAGTGCACTTATATCATGTATTTATCATGTATTTATCAGGGAGAAGTCTAGCGTGTAGCTAGCTTGACTTGCAACGTTGAAGATTCGAGTTGGATCGAAAAAAACTTATTAACATTTAAATCAGTCAATTTGAAGACACTCGGATCTTTAAATCCCGTATCTGGAATATTTCTTATTGATTAGTAATTGATAAGAAATAGTAATTTTGCTTTAAAAATTGGGCAGCCATAGAAAATTAGTTATTAATAGACAAAGTTTTTCAACGTCATAAAGTGGCGAGGCCACTGGATCGTTAGCAAAGATCAACTGAGATAGTAACAGAGTAACGAGAAACAATGATTGGCAAGGCAAAGTTTCGAAAGATAAAGTTTTGAAAACAAACAATCAAAGTTACGAAAGGAAAAAGTTCGAAAGACAAAGTTTCGTAAGACGAAAGGAGAAATTTCCGAAAGAAAAAATTCAGAAAGACGAATGTTCGAAAAGTTAAAATTACGAAAGATAAAGTATCGAAGAACTAAGTTTCCTCGGATCTTCGTTGTTTTTTTGAAAAATTTCAATGAGATTAACACAAGTGATAGCAAACAAGGAATTAAAAAGAAAAAAACATATTTTAAAAGCAAGTTGTTAATAATTAAAGGTTGATAGTAACGCACACGAAATTAATTGACAAAATTAATCGCTCTTTTGGATTGCGAAAAAAGGTTGTTTAACTAGCTTGAGGTCCAACTAAGTAGTTAATTCTGAGTACCTCCTATCTAATGTTATGAAGTTCTGTTCTCTCACAAAAAAGAACTCAAAACTTCATGCTTTTTACCAAACTTTTTAAATTTTTCTGCTGCAGAAATTTAAGAAATCAACATAAAAAAAACATTTTTACTCAACATTTAACATAACACTAACCTAATATTTGAAATGCTTCTGGTCAAGTTTTTTTTCCTAAAATCGCAATTGAGAACACTATTTTTTCTATACCTACTATGTATTGAACTTTATTAATCTACATTTTCATTTTTCTTGGAATCAAATTGAGTAGACTTGTTCCCATTTTGTCCCTCATTCATGGCTCTGGACCTTTGGCACCTCATACATGTCCAATTACTGTAAATAGTTGACCTTTAATCACGATCTAGAGATCATACGGATGGTATACTTTTTTAAATTTCCCTAAATGAGGTGCAAAAAATCGTGCGTGACCTTGAGTGACCTTGAGAAACTTTAAGCCTTTACTACAAATTATCTAGGGCTGACCAATTTCTAGGACTAGTTGAACTTTTCTGACCAATTACTGACCAATAAGATGGCAATCTCAAATATCAAATTTTCCATATATGCGGTGCCATAGGTGAAGAGCCCTCATTTATCCTTCAAAATTTAACTTTTTCCACGCTTTTTTTCATTTTGTGCCATAGTGCTCCGTACGAAATTCTCGGATCATACACTTTAAACAAAAGTTCTTAATGAAAAAAAAAAAATTATTTGATGTTTAAGTTTTAAAGTAGGTAGAGGTACCTATCAATGTAAAATTTTGTATAGTGACGATGAAGTAAACGGACGAGAATCTTGATGGACGCAACTGGAGTTGGTTTATTAACTTCAAGTTGGTCGAAAACAGTTGCACAACAATTCTTTAATTATTAGTTTCGTGCCATGCATGCCGAGGGCGTTTATTAATCAGTAGCAGTGGAGTACCTATTTAAACGATGGAGCGCGACGTTGTTGTCAAAGACAAAATGGTATAGCGACGACGCGATGCAAAGCGATGCTCGGTGAAGGTTTTTCAATAAAATCTTGTAAGCTCTTGTCTTGTTTACATCCTTTTAATTAGGCAAAGAAAATAAGCAAGGTAACTTGCAGATGGGAGATGAAAGTTGAACCAAGTAAATTGCTCCTTTGTGAATGTAGATATATCTGTTTGTTTATGTATAGGTAGGAGATATACTTTAAAGAAAAGTGGGCTCTTGAATGCTATTGGGATAAAAAATTAATGTTACATTTTGTATTGAAATTGTTGCGTCTTGCGTGGCATACAAACTTAAGTAGGTAAAACTCAACAAAACAAAATATTGCAAAAGACTTGAGGAAAAATTTTTTTTCCCTTAGAATTTAGAAAGCCAATTATACGGTTGTAAGTTGTTAGAAATCAGAAGAAAGTTTCAAGGGCATGTAAGGGTAGATAAATTAAAATTATCAGTTGCCGAGTATTTGAGGATAAAACATTTTTTCGTAAAAAAGTAGGTATTTATATTCAAAGGTACTTGTAGTGTATTGTGCTTATTTTGTAAATGCTTGGATTTCTTATGGCCCCCATCAATTTATTGAAATTATTTAACAGTTACACATCGTCGTTGGCTTAGAGTGAAAATTAGCTAACTTCACAATTATTTTATCATTATAGATACTTCAAAAATTGCCTAAAAAAATACAAACATATATCAAATCTTTTCAATTTTAATGAAACTAGCAGACAGTTCCGTCAAGATAGCACCGCCACAAACGAAATTCCAAAATCTAATGATGCAATAGTTAGATGCTAATTAGGTGCTATTTAAGTGCTGCAATCTTAGCTGAGCACTTAATTCCCTCCCCCCTCAAACCTGTGGTGGTGCTAACTTGACGTCAAGATAGCACCGCCACAAAAGAAATCCAAAAATCTAATTATGCAGAAGTTACCTCCAACTTAAGTGCTAATTAAGTGCTGCAATCTTAATCTTGAAATGCATCTCAAAAGTGCATTTCAAAATCCGAAGATGCCTACAAATTGTTTTACATTAAAAATTCTGGGCTCAAATTGAAGGTCCCTCCAAATGCTTTTCAAAAAGGTGCATCTCAATTTTTTACCCCCACTCTTTCATTCCGAAACAGGCTTGTGGCAGCTTGTGGAACTTGTGGCGGTGCTATCTTGACCTCAGGACAGCACCGCTACAAAGAATTTCAAAAATTTGCAGAAATTACGTCCTAATTTGGTGCTGTAATATCAACGCAGCACTTAATTCGAGTGACCTTGAAATGCACCTTAACAGCTTAGCCAAATAACCTAAATCACTTAAAAAATACCCCACTCTGGTTCTGGTTCAGCTTAGTTTCGCTGGCCATAAACACATCTGGGCTTTGGTCTTTCAACAATTGGAATAGATTAGCTCTACGTTCGGTCCTAATCAGTGAATATATATTCACAGCAAGGATCCTTAGAGGCCTCTCCGACAGCGCGCCTTGAACCTCTAATTTGCGTTAGGCTAGGAAAACAGAGTAGAGATAGTCTACCCTAGTCGCCTGCTCTTTCACCTGAGTCTGAAGTCCTGTCAACTGGCTTTGAATTGCCAGCAACATACTTTTAATTTCGGCCTGAGCGTCCGGCGCCTTTGGCACGAGGGCCGGTTGGGCTACCTTAGCTGCAGGCCAAACCGTTTTTCCCCTCCCTGCCGCTATTTGGGCGTAGGAAATTTGGGGATTGACGGGCGTTGCTATAGGAGCACGCGTTGATGGGCGAATCTCTACCACTGTCTGCTTAGCCGCTTTGTTAATTCAAATTTGCTGAAAAGCTGAGTAACCCCGGTAATTTCCGCAAAGTGCACATCTTAGCTGGGTCATGTCTTCGACCCGTTCCTCACTAAGTTTACACTCCCCCTTGATGTGGTCCTCAGCACACTTAACGCAGCGTGACTGCATTTCGCAGTTTTCTGCAGCGTGGTCAAACCTTTGGCAGCGCATGCATTGAAGCATGTCACGGCATCTCTTTAATTTATCCCAAGTAACAACCTGGTAGTTGAGGACGGAGATACTCCTCAACCTATCCAGTTTGCTGCTGGGCGATAGCTGAACTAGGAAGAACGGCAAAGACCGCTTCTCCCGTCTGGCTCTGACTGTAGCGAACGGCTTGACCCTGATAAAGTCGATGTCGTCGCTCGCTTTTTGACGTAGCTCATTTAAGAGCACCATTGGTTCCGTGGAGGAATCTATGCCCTTCACGAGGACCGTTTGGTACTTATTCACTTTGGGGGTAAAACTGAAGAGCTCAGTCGTGGATTTTTTCAACAATTCCTTAATAATTTTGTGCTGCTCCGCTGTGGAGCAGTGGATATCATGTCTATCTTTACTTAATCTTTAAATAAAAAGTTTTGGCCTATGGCCAACTGACACAGGTCTATGGTTTCCTGTAGCTCCATTTTATAGGTGTTAATTGGTGGCACCTTTTCTGTCCAGTCTCTTGGCCGGCTCGGTCGTGCAATTTGACGTCGGTAGACTATTTCCTGTGGGGCTACGTCAAGTCTATGGTCTATGCTAACAAGCAAGCGACGATTGATGACCTTCGTAAGAATATCGAACGTGAAATTGCAGTAGTATCGGCCGATTTATGCTTGAAAACCATCAAAAATTGGGTTCAACGTCTGGACTTCTGCAAGCGTGCCCGTGGTGGCCATGCAAAAGAAATCGAGTTCTATACATAATGGCATCGAGCGTACTTTCACAGGAATAAAGAATATCATTGATATCCAAAACCGTTTTTGTTTTATTTAAAAAAACTTTTGTAGCGCTCTTATTGAACAACCCGATATTTTTGGTTTGAGTTGGGTTAATGATTACTATTTACTATAATCTACATTTGATATCAAGACTAAATTTGTTACCTATTCCATATGGCTTGGGAAAGTGTAGTCAAAATGTCAGTACCGTGGCATGTCTGTTCCTTGTTTTCCAATTAAATTTACTATTTTAAAAAAAAAATCCTTCATTGAATTGAAATGCTGTTCTTAGACAAATTTGAGTGCAATATTTGCTTACATTTTTTTTTACAAAAATTAAGTCAAAATACTTATTGCTGAAAAAAATAATAATGAATGAATGTTATTCCAGGATTTTTTTTAATTTTTGAATTCAAAAGATTTCCCCGTAAACCGCCATTTTCTTTTAGTTCCAAGACGTTTGAATGGTGGTTTTCTAAAAGAAGCACTATTTATACATAGTTTACAACAGTCGTTTTATTTTTTAAACGTTGTTGTACTTTAAAAGTGATATGTTTTCATTCGAAAAAATTATGTCATAAATTTATTTGTCAGTACCATGAAAGTATTTTTTTTAGCATGTAATAACAAGTTTTTGGTTGATAATCAGAGTTTGTTATATTGAAATTTTCCTGGAAATTAATTTTCTTATTAGCATAGCGTAGTAACGGCACATAAACTGTCTAGATGTCAGTACCGTGGATGTCAGTACGTTTTTTTTTTTTAAATTAGTTTTTATTTTCCATTTTCTTAAAACTATCTTAAAGCTAGACAAAAATTTTTAAAAACTAGCCTACTTATCAATATCTTAAAACAAACTTACTCGCCCCAGTTGGGCGCTCTAAGTTAAACTATAATAACTTAATGCTAATGCCTTTCGGCCTAAGAACTATCTTAATACTAAATCCAGGTCGGTTTTATTTTTTACCGAGAAGAATTTACCAAAAACTCGGTATCTATGTCTTTATTTTTTTTTTTTTTTTTGGTTTTATATAAAACTTACAAACTACATAAAACTAAATTAAAGCTAATTAAAACTAATTAAGACTAATTAAAACGACTTAAAGCTGCTTAAAACTATTTCAACTAATTATAATCTAATTACAACCTACTTATAAGCTACTTACAGACTACTTACAAACTAGAACAGCCAATGTCAGTACCGTTTATGTCAGTACCGTGGCGACCTGAACTTTAATGACATTATTTCTTGCAATAATATTTATTTTGTACCAATTTTTTTATGTCAACGGTAGCATTACCTCACACGGGCCAGACAAAAATTATTCCAACAGTAAAATCTATGTAATAACCCAGTACAATGGAAAGGAATGCCATTCAGAGGAAAAGACTACAAAAACGAAAAAGTTATAGATTTTTAAAGAAAATAAGGGAAGTAGAAATGTCAAGAGGTAAAAAAATAACACGTTATCAAGAATATCAATAAAAATATAATCAAAAAGAGAAAAAAAAATATATATATAAAAAATTAAAAGAGTTTCATTATCGTTTATTCCACTTTTAGTACATTTCACCATATTTTTAGTTTTTTAAAAGTTGTAGCGAAATACTTATACAAATTTGATACCCTGACTAAATAAAGCAACAAAAACAAAACAACAATTATTTCCCATAAGTTTTAATTTTTGAAATTTTTGTTAAAAAAAAACAGACTTTTTCGTATAAGATACGGAAATGGGTACTCTAATTTCAAAGAAATAGTGGCTGAGGTACCACAAGGAAGTGTATTAGGTCCAGTTCTGTACCTTTTATTTACACGCGATATACCTCAAACAAAAGACACTATCGTAGCCACGTTTGCTGATGATACTGCAATGCTAGGAGTAGGCAAAACGATTAGCGAAGCTTCAAATTAAATTACAAAATTACAAAAACTACAAAATGCTCTCAATAAAGTCAATGAGTAGACATAAACATGGCGAATAGAGCTCAATGAATAAAAGTCAGTCCATGTAGACTTCACTCGTGTTCCATTTACAAATAAAGCAAATTATCTGGGAATGACTCTAGACTCGAAAAAAATAAAAGCCGCACGTAAAAAGAAATGCGAAGAACTTAAAAGTAAATTATGAGATATAAACTGGCTACTTGTTAAATATTCAATGCTTCGTATTGAAAATAAATTGATTTTATATCGACAGGTTTTCTTAAACCTGTTTGGACTTATGGTATACAACTATGGTGTTGTACCTGCGATACAAACTTAAATTACTTGCAAACGTTTGAAAATAAATTGCTTAGGTCATTAGTAAATGCTCCGTGGTATATAAGAAACGAAGATCTTCACAGGAATTACGGGATTCCTACGGCCCGAGGCGAAATAAAATGTTTCGCGCGAAAACATAGAAATCCACTATCAGAACACGCTTTTTTAACGATTATTGACATTCTTGACTAGTCGAATTTAGTACACCGTCTGCGAAGAACAAAACCTTCCGCCTTGGTGCAGTGAACAGAAAACCGCTTTCAAATCGCTGATTAAGCAGGAACTTTCACGGCAAGCAGGCTGAAAAGTTTTCGTTAAGGGAAAAAAAGTCTATTGAAATTTGAGCTCTTAAAATTCGTGCTTAGACATCCCTCATCGCAGATTACAGTTTTTCATAGGATTTGTATGGGAGAAAACACCTTTTTATATTTAGAATATTAAATGTTAATAATATCAAGTATTTAAAGTAAAAACAAATGTTTTTCTTATAGAAAATTGAATATTCTACAAAAAAGATTTTAACATGTTTTACCGTAAATCTAGCTTTTTAAAGTTACAAGCAGTCAAACTCATTCGATAAAATTATCATACATTTATTTTTCATTTAAATTAGCATTTTATTAGTAATTGAATATATTATGGTAACTAATATCATTATTATCGAAAAATGACCTAAGACCTTTTTTGTAGAAGACCAATTTTCTTTTCAAATTGTGCCTAACACTTGGCCCGCAAAAGTTTCAATTTATTTTTTTGAAAAGATGACTATTTAAGTGACCACTTTTGACCACTCATTAACTTTTTTAGACCACCCACAGTTTTCGAAAAAATCGATTTTTAAAAATGGTGGGCCAAAAGAACGCAGCGCCTCAAAAATTTATTTTTACAAATTTGATTAATGTTTTCGATTGATGTTTTTTTTAACATCAATGACCACCCTTTAATTTTGTTTGACCACCCCTAGAAATATTTTTTTTTTGATTTTTGAAATTTTTTATTTCGATTTTTGTTTTTGATAGATTTCTTTTTACTTTTTTTAATTTTCGGAATTTGACAGAATGGTTATCTTCAAAATTAAAAAAAAAAAATGTTTGGCTAAGTAAGATGAATTGTAAAGGGTGGTTCTTTTAGATAATAAAGTTTTTCGCAATGGTCATCTTTCAAATTCTGAAAATTAAAAGGAAATCTATCAAAAAAAAAAATCGAAATACAAAATTTCAAAAATCAAAAAAAAAGTATTTCTGGGGGTGGTCAAGAAAGTTAAATGGTGGTCATTGATGTTTAAATAAATATTTGTAGTATAAAATTTGTAATATTAAATTTTTCAGGCGCAGCGTTTTTTTGGCCCACAATTTTTCAAAATTAATTTTCTCGAAAACTGTAGGAGGTCAAAAAAATTTAAAGGGTGATCAAAAATAGTCATTTAAATGGTCATCTTTTCCAAAAAAAAAAGAAAGTTTGAGCACACTTTTGCTGGCCAAGTGAACACAGCTGCCTAACAATACTACTTCACTTCAATTAATACAAGTACGAGTATATTAAAATAAAAAGTTGCTTTGAAATGTATTTTCTAGTAGTAAATTACAAATAAATTCTCTAATTAAACTAGTCAGCAAATTTTCTTAAACGAAAACTAAAATATAACTAATTTTCCTAAAGTTTTTGGGTATGCTGAACTGGATATGTATCTTATTGCGTCACGTTTTTGAATTATTGCCGTTTGAAATTTGAAAAAATATGTTTTTCCGCTATTTCAAAGCTATGTTAAAATGTGAGGTAATTTATTTCAACAATATTCTTTTTAGTTTTGTTAAAAATTAAAATTAAAATATTTTCGATATTTCTGTTAAAGTAAAAACTAAGGTTTTACTTGCCTTTTGTCACACTTTATGCAAAAAGCACTTCGATATTACCAAAGATTAAAAAAATCAGATTTCACTCCAATGGCTAACGTTAAATATAATATTTTATACACTTTCTAGGATGGTAAGTTTCCCTGCAAAATCATCAATTTACTCCTATTTATTATGTATTTAATTTAATCTTTCTAGATTGAATATTACTACCTGTGTAATTTTGTTATTTATATCCAATATTTGTAGTTCATTTAAAATTGTGGTATGTTATGTATATCATGCACCAAATTACATCAAGGTATTAATACTGATGGACTTTTCAATTTATTTATTAAAATTAATTTTCCAGATGCAAGAGTTTTATTACCTTTTCATATTAATCTATACAAATATGCATCTATCCGGCTTTTAAATACACACATATATATGTATGTATTCAATTGTACATAGGTACAATATTATACCTTTAAATAATTAGTGACCAGCACTCTTTGGTACACAAAATATAAGCCACGGAATGGACTATATTTCTAATTGCGGAAACCAATTAAAATATAACCAAAGGTTTGATTATGAATTGATGGGCTGATGGTTGTTAAGTATATACATACTTCCGGAAATAATAATTACTAATTGAAATTGATTTTCTATATCGGAAGTTGTAAGTGATCCTAGGACATACTCGTATACTGAATTTTGTATTGCAACATTTCTTTGAAAAGAAAACTCTTTAATGTTTTGCTCGAGGTAATAATATAAAACTTTTCTGGTAATAGTGAAATTAAATTGAATGATTTTCTTGCTCCAATAGTTGCTTGAGTGGGTGCATGAAATTTTGTTTTAGATAAAGAAAGTTATTTGCATCAAACTTGTAACTGTAATTGGTTTATTTTGGTATCCAATTAAGAAAAATGGTTCGTTTCAATGAACAGATTTCAATTAAATTCTGGATTCAATAATTTATTTAGTTCAGGAGAACAAGGATCAAAATGGGCCAGATTCGGATGTAAATGTATAGAAGATGAGTTTTTTTTTTTGGGAATCGATCCCAAATAAAATATTAAATAAATCTAGCTATATACTTGCTTTGGCTCAAAACAAATGGGACTTTTTCAGTTCTAAATTTTTTAATGATTTCCTATATAACATTTACGTATTTTCAATTTTGTTCATTAAAAACTAAGCATATTAAATGCATATCGATTTTTCTTGGCGGTCAAAAGGTCCTCAAATTATTTAACATTTTGAATAGTGTTGACTTGAAAATCCCAATCTGGAATAGATGCGTTTTGAAATTTTCTTTTAGGAATAGATTGTTTTTGAAAATAAAACTGAACTTATTTTTGGATTAGGATAAACTTTAATTTAGGTTGGAATAAAGCTACTTTGATTATTATGTGGAATAGAGTTGTTTTGATTCAAAAGAGTGCGAGAAATCCCTTGGTTTTGATTCTTACCCCTATATTCTACTACTATATTCTAGCTACTTTGATTATTATGTGGAATAGAGTTGTTTTTATTCAAAAGAGTGCGAGAAATCCCTTGGTTTTGATTCTTACCCCTATATTCAAACCAAAATAACTCTGGAATAAGATGACTTTTGAAACTTTTGAAAACAGCCAAAGATAGATTTTAAAATGAGTTAAACTTCATCGTTAACAAATTTGTTTCGAAAAGTGGAATACATTGCTTTTGATTTTAATAGACACACTTAATAGTCAAAGACATGAGACGACAAATAATAAGGATAAATCATAAGTCTCAAGTAAGCAAAGCAACTTTAACGAATAGAAAAATGAATATGTCGATAATTTGTCCATTGTTTTTAAAATTTGTCGTTATTTTCTATGTGTTTTGGGTGCTTTGCTAACTTGATGTTAAGTAAGCAAAGTCGTTAAGTATCTACTTGTCACACATTAAATTTTTTGTGCTATGTTTCTATGTATTTTTTAAAAAATATTTCCTACCTTATTTGACCCAGTGAAAATGTAAAAAAGCAATATACAGTTCAATACAGCTAATCAATAGACACTTGTTTAATTTACTTTATATAAATTATGGGATTTAAAAAAACATAGAAATCTGATTTTTTAGGGAAATAAAACAAAAAAACATAGAAAACATCGCACGAACAATTTAATTTGTCCTAACTGATTAAATTAAGCAATAAATGCAAAGTTTTACCACATTTAAAAAAAAAACAACAAAGAAAACATCCAACCAAAATTCGAAACTGTCAAAAATTATGAATGACTAATTAGCCACGAATAATTTTGTTACAACCCATTGAGCTTAGGCAATTTTTACCCCTTTTAAAGGTGATGATATGCTGACTTGATGTTAAGTTCGCAAAAAAAACAAAAAAAACGTAGAAAACTTAAATTAAATTCTCAAAACTAATTAGAAACTAGTAAACGATAAATTATTTATCCATAAGCCATTCGGAATCGCCAGTTTTTACCCCTTTTCTTTGATGATGCTTTGCTTACTTGAAATCAACCTAGTAAAGACCCACAAAATATAGAAAACATTGCACTATTAAATAAAATGTTTCACACCCATTAAAAGGCTAAATAATAAAAAAGTAGTAAGCCTTTGAATCTTAAGTAGACATAAGCTGATTAAACAGCGTTTCGAACTATGACAGGTTAACAAAACATCAAAAAAAAACATAGAAATAATTGAATGAAAAATTTGAAATGGTCACAACTACCTTATCAACAAATATGATAACAGAAAATTAAACATCTCCGGTCTTTCGATTCGTCAAAGTTATTTTGCTTATCCATATAAAACAAATAACCCAAAAACACATGGAAAACATAGCATTACAAAATGGATTTTTTCGCAACTAATTACCCGCAAATCTTTAACCACTAAAAGATTAAATATTAGAAGTTTTTACCACTAAAAAAAAACTTGGAAAACATCGAACGAAAAATTCGATGCTGCCAAAACTTATTATTGACTAATCAGCCATAATTTAGTCACAAATCATTAAGTTTGAGCAGTTTTTACACTTTTAAAGGTTGTGATATGCTTACTAGATGTTAAGCTAGCAAAAAAATAAAAAAACATAGAAAAAAAAACACATATTGCACGGCAAATTTTAAATTCTCACAACTAATTAATAACTAGTTAACGATAAATTATTTAGCCATAAGCTATTCAAAATTAGCAGTTTTTACTCTCATCTTGGTGATGCTTTGTTAACTTGATATTAAGATAGAAAACGACCAAAAAAAACATAGAAAATAGTGCACCATTTAATTCAATTTTTCACAACTAATTAATGTCTTACTAACGACAAATTAGTAGGCCATAAAATATTAAGTAAAAAAAAATTGTACAGCTTTTGACTTATGTCAAGTTAACAAAGCACAAAAAAAACATAGAAATTATTGAATGAAATATACGAAATTTTTACAACAAATTGACGATTAATTTACAGAAAATTATACATCTTCCCATCTTTCGATTCGTCAGTTATTGTTTTGCTTACTTGACATCCATAAAAATTAAATAACCCAAAAACACATAGAAAACATCGCACGACAAAAGTTGAGTTTCTTACAACTAATTAACCGCAAATCATTAAGCACTAAAATATAAAATATAAGAAGTTTTTAACACTGTTAAAAAAAAAAACATAGAAAACATAAATCGACAAATTATATATGGTCACAACTAATTCACGTCAAATTATGCAACAATTCATTTTTTTTTAAACTTTAAATCAAATCAGAAAAGCACCAAAAAAACATAGAAAATATTAAACGACAAATTCAAAACTGTCATAACACATTAATAGCAAATTTTCCACCTTCGATTCGTCAAGGTTAAGTTTTACCACTTAAAAAAAAAAACGTAGAAAACGTAGATCGACAAATTCGATATTGTCAAAACTAATTAACTACAAATTATGATCCTATTAATTTTTCAATCCGTGAGAGTTGTTTTGCTATAACTTTAAATCAAATTAGCAAAGCACTCTCATAGAATGTTTTCTACGATAATTTCGAAACTGTCATAACTAATTAATAGCAGCTTGTCCATGTTCTGTTCATCAAAGTTGTTTTATGGATAAATCAAGGACATTCTGAAAAAGTTGGAGATAACTCAGTCGTGTTGCAGAAAAATGGTATATAGCGGTAGATACCATTCAATGACACATTTCACTCTTCCTTAACATAAAATATCTCTTCTATAATAATTATCGATTTCTAAATAGGTAGATATTTAGAATTACAATTTATTTATGTGCGTAGGTACTAAAATAATTCCCAAGTTAACATTCTCATCGTCTATGATGCACACATAAATTCTGTCTTACACAGATCGTTAGTCAATCTCAAATTGCCTCAAGTCCAGATTTTGTTTCAAAATCACTACTTTAATTATGAAAATATATACATATGCCTTTCCTTGCAATTTATATACCTACACGTATGTACATACTCGTACCATAACCAAGTCATCTGTGTAATGAAACAATAAATATTAAACTTTACCTCAAATCCCCTAAATTTTTGTTCTTCCTGTCAGCTCATGCACGCAAGTTGGTTATTCTTGTTCATATAACTTCACCAAGAATAAATATGTACAAACGAGTATGTATGTGCGTAGGTAAGGTACATTTGAATTTATATATATATATATGTTTATGCAATATTTATGTTTCATCCATTTTACCCCCATTTAATGTAAATAAAAATAAACACTTTCGCATCCATTGCCCAGAATACTTTAACTACAACACATCCTACGCCCATTTCACGTCATGACCCAGACACATCAAATATTTATGGACCTGTGTTTATCCCTGTGTGTATATATGTATCTTTAAGATATACTCATAGCTCATATATCTGGCATGCTCATCATGCACAGCATATCATCAGGCAAATACACACGTTTACTGGCAAATCCAACAACTCTCACTGCTGCTACTGCTGATGACCACATTCGGCCCAAAGTGAGGCACATCTTTTTGGCCATTCAAGCCAAAAGACCAAAAGATGAAGGTGCGTGGTTTATAGCTGATGTTGTATAAACCTACATCCTACTTATGTACATATATAGATTCTTTTTTGGTTTATTCAGCTTTGATGCCTTTTGGTTGATGATGATGATGGTTTGTGCTTGTGCAGTTTCAGATTCAGTTTAAAAAAAAAACACAGCGAAAATGTGACCAAGAAAACCAAATGTGAAATGTGAAATCATAAACAACACTTTCGCTCCAGCTCTACTTATTAAGGCATTTCTATACATATGTACAATGTACAAGCATATTATATAGATATTGTACTTGTATCTCAAAATGTTCATTGTGCTTTTTTAAGTCACCACACATCTTGTATCTGGACTTTGACTGAAAGATTAATCTGTTACGAATTTGAGTTTCCGCATGCAAGATAGTCAGTGGACCGTCCACTCACTTTATATCATCTCGTGTTACTCTCCTAACCTTCCCTTTTACTGCTTTATTTATATATACTTTATTAATTTAAACAAAAAATGTTTTATTTTGCGGAAACTTCAACCAAACCAATGTTTGTCTTAAGCAAATATTTATACATTTAAAAGTTACACGCTCACACACTGTGTTTTTTTTTTTTTTTTTTTTTTTGTAACTGGGCTGAAATCGAAACTTTTGATATAAATTTTTGGTGTTTTTTTTTTTGTTTTATTTGCGTACATATTTGGGAAAATAGTGAAAGTAAAAATCTTTCACTCCCATGATCTTTTCTTTTACTGGCATTTTATATTTTTTGTATGCGTTAACAAGGTGGATAGTAGTTTATCAAAAATGATTAACTGTAGGTAATAATAATTATTGTCGGCCAAGGAGTTGTTAACTTAATTGTATCAGAAGTGGCAAATGTAATGGGGACTGCTTTTATTGTTAAGGAAAATACGAATACGAAGTAAATGAAATAAATATATCTTGGGAAAATATTGAAGTTTTATTTATGAGTGAAATTAATTATGAAATCTTAATTGTGTTTTGCCTAGTATTTTATTGAGCTCTTTTAAAATAAAATGCACCACTGGATTTCTTTTTTTTTCAAGTGGTAAAGTAGTTTTTAAACTTTATAAACAAACACATTCCTACCAACAACACGCACACACAGGAATTGTTGAGAGTTGTAAGTCACTAGACCCTGATGTTACAGTAAAATTTACCGCAACATTGATCAACCATCGAATCCTTTATTCTCCTTTTTTTTTCATCCGTTGGGGCTTCAAAATACCGGTGAAGTTGAGGGCACCCAAGGTAACGGGTGATTTTTTAAGAGGCTTAGAACTTTAAAAAAAAAAAAAAACACAAAAAATTCGAAAAAATGAATGAAATATTTATTTGAATCGATAGTTTGAACCTTGCAATTTAATGTTTAAAGATAATTTCATGCAAATGTTGACCGCGGCTGCGTCTCAGGTAGCCCATCCGCTGAGTCCAATTTTGGCATACTCTTTCACACATATCGGCCGGTATCTCACGAATGAATGCATGGATGTTGGCTTCCAGTGCGTCAATCGAAGCGGGCTTGTCCCTATAGACACTAACCTTGACATACCCCCACAAAAAATAATCTAATGGTGTCAAATCGAACGATCTAGGCAGCCAATTGACCGGCCCGAAACGTGAAATTAACTGTTCACCAAACTCGCCTCGCAATTGCGCCATTGTTTCGCGTGCTGTGTGGCATGTGGCACCGTCTTGTTGAAATCACATATCATGCAAGTCAAGAACTTCCATTTCGGGCAAAAAAAAGTTTGTTATCATCGCTCGGTAGTGTTCACCATTGACAGTAACGCTGCGATTCGCATCATCTTTGAAGAAATATGGCCCAATAATGCCGCCGGCCCATAAACCGCACCAAACAGTGGCTTTTTCGGGATGCATTGGTAGCTGTTGCAATGCTTCTGGCTGATCTTCACTCCAAATGCGGCAATTATGCTTATTTACGTACCCATTCAACCAAAAATGAGTCTCATCGCTGAACACAATTTTTCGATAAAAAAGCGGATCCTCGGCCAGCTTTCCAAGAGCCCATTCACCAAAAATTCGGCGTAGTGGTAGGTCGGCTGGCTTAAGTTCTTGCACCAGCTGTATCTTAAAAGGCTTTACGCCCAAATCCTTACGCAAAATTTTCCACGTAGTGCTGTAACAAAGGCCTAACTGCTGGGAACGGCGCCGAATCGACATTTCGCGGTCTTCTGTCACACTAGCTGATACGGCCGCAATATTTTCTTCACTACGCACAGTACGTAAACGTGTTGGTGGTTTAATGTCCAACAAAGTAAATTTGGTGCGAAATTTGGTCACAATCTTCCGAATAGACTGCTCAGAAGGTCGAGAATGCCGACCATAAAATGGAAGCAGCGCGCGATGAACATTTCGAACCGAGCACGAATTTTGATAGTAAAGTTCAATAATTTGCAAGCGTTGTTCATTTGTAAGACGATCCATGGTTAAATTGCAAACCAAACTGAAGCTGTTTGACAGTGACACAAGGTACTAAACACACGTCAGCTGTCAAAACCAGTGTTGCCAAAACCAAACCAGCTAAAAAATCACCCTTTATCATCAACCAGTGGTGTAATTCGCTAGCATTTTGCAAAACCAACAAATAAAGCTGTACGAGTCATTTTCAAATACTATCGAGTGGAATGGGCAGTTCCGAAATCATAAAAGTATTTGTCATACAGAGGAACGTTCCATGTCAATATGCCAGCGGATTAGCTGAAGAAGTAACGAGCCAGGTGGACTCTTACTTGTTTCCAAACGAACAACATAACATCTATACCTAAAGTTCATCTTAATTTAACTAAACTTAACTAAATAACTTATTGTAGACATTTAGGGTAACTAACGCATTTTCTTTAATTTTTAAAATCGTATCTTAATGTTTAACTACTATGGTCTACCGGAATTGAAGAAAAAAAAAGAGATAGTTGTTTTTAAAGTATGTGTCACTCTCGTCTCGAAATAATTGATTTTTGAATAGTTGCTTCACACTTCGAACCACGAACGAGTATTTTGTATTAACTAGGAGATTGCTTAGCGAAGGCCTTTTCTCAGTTTTGATTCTTTGGAATGTTTCTCAAAAGTGAGTTTGGCATACGTCTTAACTCACCAATTAAGTTTTGGCAAGTTTTGGACAGACATCCAACAACAGTGGTTTTCTGGGGAGCGAAAAAGCCTTCCAGGAAGCCGATGTCCCGTGACCGGTGATCACGAAAACGTATGGCTGAATGTATGAATGTGTGAGTGATTGGAATAGCCAAGGGAAGGATTGGATTGATAGCTGGGAAATCCACTCTTAAGAGAGCTTACCAAGCGAATAGAAGTTATTTAAGGATACAAGGAAGATTCAAAGAGTTTTAAAAATCGAGGAAAAGTTTTGGAATTCAAAATAAATTAAAGTTCGAAATTTTTATTTGTTAAAAAGGCAAAGAAAAAGGTGATTCAAAGAGTGAGGAAACTACAAAAGAGTTTTGAGGAGATAGAGGAGAAATTTTGAACAAAACAAACGATGAGTAGGGTGGTAATTTTGTGTGAGCTTTGGAATAAGGAATTTCAGCTGACTTTATTTGGTTTCATTTTAATTGTTAGTTTTGTATTTTAGTTACGCTTTCTATCCTTATTAATTTTGCGTTTTAATTTTCTTTGTTCTATTTTTTTGTCTCTCAACGGTTCCTCGTGAACAGTTATAAAATTTGTACTATTCTCTTTTTATATTCAAAAAATGTTGGGTTTTCATCCTGATTTATCCAAGCTTTCCCAAAAGAAAATAATTTTAAGTTCCCATCTGGGAATATTAACATTGTGTTTCATTTCGTTTTTATTGTCATGTTCATCTTATAATAAATTATGGAATTTTGCTAATTTAGTCTAATTAAAATTCCTGGTGCCCATTATTTATTTCAAGCACCCCACTGTACTTGTAATAAAATAAATTCGTTTATTTTTAACAATAAAATCAACGATCAGCGTGGTGGTAGCTTTTATAAACGAGCTACTGCTTACACTTGTTCGCGTCTCTTTATTTTCTCTTCTTTCGTTGTCTTTTTTCGGTTGGTTTGACACTTCTATCAAAAGAACCATATGTCAAATTTCATAACTCATTATTTAACCGTGGTGCGCATTAGAAAAGTTTATTAAACCTTACACAGTGAAAACCTTACCTAGTGAAAGCTTAGTAAAAGATTTAATTTAAAAGCTACTTTATCAAAATTACCTGCGTTAAATATATACACCGGTATTTATTAACGCAAATAAAATACGAATTATCTTTAGTCAGTGAGTTAAGTGACAAATTTAATCAATAACTAAAAATTACATTAAACAAGTAATTAAGTTCAAATTACTTCTGTCATTGTTGCCAAAAACTAGAGATAAAAGGAAACAGACCTAGTGTGACACACATGCTTCTTACATCTTCAAATGAGAGAGTGTATGTGCAAAAGTCCACATTTTGTGAGAAAGTATATGTTTAGTTTAAAAAATAGTCTCTGCTAACAACAGAGTTCTTGTTGATTGAAGCAGATTTTCGTTAAAATGTTGAACTTAACGTGGATTAGCAGATTGGTATGAAATTTGTACACAAGTTGAAATGACAGGTTGACAACTTACATATATCTGAACATCATCTGCATACATGCGGATAGAGCAATACACGACAACTAAAAGCAGTTAATTTATGCATAGTGAAAATAGCAGTGGCCCCAAAATTGAACCCTGAATAACTCCACTCGCAAGTGGTTAAAATTAAGACAGAGCTATGTTTAATTCAATCGCTTGCTGTAGGGCTGTTAAATACGAAGAGATTATATTTACTGCAGTTTAAAAAAGATGGATGAATTTTATCGAGCGCAACTGCTTCTGATTTAATATATAAAGTTGCTTCTACCACATCCTCAGGTATTATATTACTAAAAGAAAATACATTCTCAATTTTGAAATTTCTTTCTTGTGAAGAACTTTCTTATAAATCAGAGGCAGCCTGTGTTTAAAGGTTTCTATTTCTTCTACTTCCTGATAGCTTCTACAGAAATCAGGTGCGAGTACACCTAGACTGGTGGCTATTATGCCAATGACAAAATGAACCGTTAGTACACCTATCAATATTCTAATATTCTTTTTACTCAGTGATAAAGTGTACTGGAATTTCTTTTCATTAATTCTAGGCCATAAACTTCTAGAGAAAACGCAGTTGTTCCTACTAGTCTACGAGTTTTTGATTTGCTTTATCGATATTTGATATATTTTCTTTTTTATCACGCCGATTGGGTTGTCTAATTGGCTACTTATAGTTAGTATGAGGGTAAAATGAAAGTCTTACCATCAAATAGATACCAAAGGTCACTAAGCAATCAACTCTTTTACCGAGAACATTTTTTATGAAATAAAAGAATTCAGAAAATGGCGTGAAAAAGCCATTATTTAGAATTTTTTGATGTTTAGATCCATTCCGTTTTGTAAAATCACTTGGACACATTTTCAATGTCATGTTGTATAGAAACAGATGTTCATTTAAGCTTTTAAAACCCTATAAAAGTTTAAAGTCATCAGCAAACATCAAAATTTTACTATATGAAATGACCAAGTTATTCATTGAAGAATTGTATAAGAAGAATAGGCCCAATATGACTACTTTGAGGTACTTCAGACAGTAAATTTACTATTTTTGAGGTGTAATTTTTCAATTTAACTGTAAAATTCTTATTTATTTGGCTTGTAAATTCAAGAAAATGGTTTGGTTGTAGTTGATCAATAATTGCAAAACCCATGATAATCTTGTGCAATTGATCCTCGGCAGTGAATGTTTTCAAATAATTTTGGAATGCATGAAAGTTTTGTAATATCTCGATAATTTTCAACAATAGTTTTTCTGCCATATTTACTAAGAGTTATAATATGAGACAAATTACACAAAATAATATTATATAACTCGGAAACTAAGTAAAATTTGGCAATTTGACGTTTATAACTTTTTACTCAAAATTAAATTTCCGATCGAAATACATTATGTAGATGTTTTAAAAAATTGTATAAGAAAAATTGAAGACAAATTAACAAAAACCAATAAAATAAAAATCGAAAATCAAAGTTTTCTATTTTTTTTAAAGTGTGCACAACTTCTTATGGTGAGCAAAGATAGGCTCAAGACATTTCGAAGAGAGATGAATTAAAGACTTAAGGATTTTTTATGGCATGTTAATTTTTTTTTAACTGACAGAAATATACCCATTCAAAATTATTTATTTCTAATAATTTTTAGCAGTTTTGTCCCGAAATCATCTTTTTTGTTATTACATGGCAAATTTCACATTCGTATTACTATCATAGCAAATATTAAAAAAGCACATAAAGCCGCAATTTTGTTTCCTGGCCTGCGGTTAAATACCTGTTTTTTTGCTCCAAAAATTAGATGCGTTAAATTTCGTGCGTTCTCAAATAGAAAAAAAAAATCTCGTTCAGCAAAGTTGCTAAAAATTTTCAGATGAATCATGCAGAGGACTGTTCAAGCTTAAATTTTAGCCATAAATCCCAGCAAGTGTATTACCTTTTTTTGGGAAAAATCATTTTTAATGGAAAGCACTTTTTTTTTAACTCAAAATTATGCTAAAGGGTGTCTTTTGTAGAAGTGGGGTTTTCAATCTGGCAATACTTTTTTCGGAGTTGGTCTTTTTGACAGCTGCCACTTGATTTATGCTCAATTTTGTTTACCATTTCATAATGAGCAGACTTCCTCCTGAACAACGTTTGCAAACCGTGCAAATTTATTATCAAAATAATGGTTCTGTTTGCGTGACGTGAATCGTCAATTTTCTTGGGATTATCTACGTAGACAAACGCCTTTACATAACTCCACAAGAAAATAACCCCACGACGCGACATAATGCACTCACCAAAAGTTTCCTTTAATAAATTGATTGTTTCGCGATGCGTCACGTGAACTGAACCATTATTTTGGTAATAAATTTGCACAAAACTTAAGAATTAGAAATCTTAAGTTTTTCGTTTTTTATTGAGATTTTTGTAAATTTTCCTGAAAAATCTTTTTATAAATTTCGATAGGAAATTTAATTTTGAATAAAAAAGTTTTAAAAATAAAATTGTCATATTCAACATAGTTTCAGAGTTATACCAAATATATTGAAAAGTGACCAGTGTGCCCATTTCACGCTTAGGCGAATTTAGTAGCATTTTCCGTTTTAAGCATGCTTATGTAATTCTTTCTTTGTACCTTTCATTTCTCGGTCTTTTCAATAGCCTATTATAAGTTTTTTAAATATGGAATCCTAAACACATCTTTGGGTTATAAAACTTTACACATACATACTCGTATATTAGAATCTAATAAATCAAACTTTAACCAAGAAAGCTGTGAAACCGTTAAGTAATGTACCACAACATTTTGTAATCTTATGAAAATTTGTAATATTACAAATTTAGAATTCGCAATTTTACAATTATTGCAAAAATCTCAAAATAATTCATTCCCAAAGTTTTAAGATTTGTACGACACAGAACTTTAACTTGTATCTGGGTTGTAAAATATTGCAATCTTTGTGCTGATCGAATTCAGATTGAATTCAGCAAAAATATTGCATTCTTTATATTCTTCTTTCCTTAAAAAGACTGCATTTTATGTTTTTCAATATTTTGTCAACATCAACTGATTGTCATCTTTTTGGACTGCATGAATTTCTTGCATTCTTTTGAAGTCTTTTGCATTCCTTGAATGCAAATAACTCATAGAATCCAAAAGACTTCAGAAGACTTTAAGAGAATTAAACAAAATCAAAAAAATGCAAAAGACTTCAAAAGAATGCAATAAGAAAGCAACGAACGCATGAAGTCCCAAAAGATTGCAATCAATTGAGTGTGACAAAAGATTGGACGAAAAAAATTGCAATGTTCTAAGGAAAACAGAAATGGCGACTGGATTTTTTTAAAGTCGCTTTCTTAGAAAAGAATGTTAAGAATTCAATTTTTAATTGAAGTCACTAAAGATTGCATTCGCAAAAGATTCTAATCTTTAACAACTCTGCCCTCTATGTACATCATAAACTATTTCTTGACTTCTCGTTTTAGTTTCCTACATTTAACCCCCATCTTCTTATCATATTTGAAGTTCATTTTCTAAATTGGTCAATTTACCCGGCCGGTGTTTTATAAAACTCATAAATATTCCTCTGACCTACCCTAATAACGCACACAAAGATTATTTAATGACGATAATAGCCCAATAATTTTCCAAGTTTCTAGATCCTATACCTATCCAATTCAAATGCAAACACTAAATTAAACATGTAGATACAAATGTGCACATAATTACCATAAGTTCCATGCTTCCTAAATCGATATCTCTTCTTGCAAACGCATACATGTGTGACCACAATTTGTATATAAAGTACAATTCATATATGCATTTAATACAATCATCATCAGATACCAGAAACCTGCACAATATGTTGCGCTTTGTTAGACAATTTAAAGCACTTCCAGGTCGCTATCAGAAAACATACAACACAACAACAACAACAACAGCTTCATCACATTAAAAGTCTTGTCTACCAGATAAAAATAATAATGGTTTAAGCCGTAGATAGGTACGAGTATATAGTATCTACCAAAACTTCAACGCCATATATTATTTGGGTTTATTATTGTGGAACGGCTTTACGGCGAATTAACATAAAAAGTAATTAACTACCGTTCACTATAGTCGTATTTAAAGGTATTTTTTTTTTTTTTTGTAAATCTTAAACTTAGAGCACATCAATTAAAAAAGTTATGCAATTTATCTAAGAAAATTTAATAACCTAACTGACATTTAATCATCATAAGCTTATATAACAGAGTGTACCTAATATTCTTCTGTAAACTCGGAGACGGGTTTAATATTATGAACATACTTACAAGCTAATGAACTATCGAGGAGGTAGGTACCTAACCTACATATATACACTTTTGGATATCCTTTCAAGTTTTAATCCATAAACTAGTCATGCATATATTGGAAACTTATTTTAAATAATTGTATTCCTTCTATAGTAAATTTGTACAGTGGGGTCAGTCAACATGATATATTGGAAAAAATCAAAAATTAATTAAAACCATCCTATAATTAACTAGCTCATTTTTTCACTACTTCTTTGTAAAGAGGCAAAAACTTATCCAATATGTTGTTATACTTTTTCTACAACCGACCGAAACCGAAAAGTTTATTCGATTTTTTTCCTTCTTATTTGCCGAACGACGAAATGCAAAAAAAAATAACCAACGCGACCAACATAAATGCCTAAAACAGGACTTTTGAATTTCAACCATATGCGAATGTCAACAAAGATAAATGACAAGATGGTCGACGGCGAGTTCGAAAAATTCGAAGTGCAACAGACAAGTAGCACGTGGAATGCAACCACCATGGCTAGTTCAGATTAAGGGGTGGGTTCTACTAAAAATAACTTTGATAGGGCTCTTTAACAAACAGCAATGCATCTCTGTCTTGTTCATTTGTAAACGTCAAACTCAAGAATTTGGCTCTGATGACATTTATGTGACACTCATTTGTTTTTTTTTTATTTTGGAAGAAAATACACTCCACTTCCACTGAATGAGCACACAGATTTTTAAAAGTGGCTTGTCCCTTTTTTCAAACTTTTTTGTACATTGTCCTAAAATTATTATAAGAAATAAAAACCATTTACAAATTTGTTTTACTTCCTTCCATTAATTTTTATTATCAGTTTCAATATTTGTGCTTATTTAGTTGACACAAAAAGACTTCCTTTTTTCTGAATGAAAAGATTTCAAGATAACCGGAGAAAAAATAGAAGTGTTTTGTGAGTTAATCTTTCTGTTTTCTTTTCCCTACACCGTAATCAAACAATAGGATAACCAAATGGTACATTAATGCACAAAGTTTAGAAAAAATAGTCGAATTGCCTTTGAAAATTTTAGCCCTTATTCAGTTGAAGCGGAGTATAAATATTTGAAATTGTTGTTTGCCTTGTAATTGCAACTGTCAAAGAGCCAAATTGTTAGCTGTCATTTTGACACTGACAATTTGGTAGAGATCCCTATAGGACCATTTAATTTTTTTATGATATAAAAATTAATGTAATTTTTTTTTTATAGTCACAGGGCTGTAGTTCCTGAAAATGGAAATAAAAGGGGCCTGCATTTTTTTTTGTAAAACAAAGAAACTGCAAACTTGAGAAGCGGAACCTACACACGGTGAAAGCAATTTTAAGCAAGAAAATACAAAATTTGATTCCCGAAATGGGATTTGAATAATGTAAATTTTGTTGCTTAATCCTGCGGCCACACGAGCCAGTATTGGCTAGCCAGTTGGCTACACACATTGACTGTCAAATTCCTATTCGTGTATTTGCCGTGACGTGGCCGTTATTCTGTATACTGGCTTCTATACTGGCCAGCATTCGGATGTTACTCCAAATTACCACATTTCCACTCCGAATTTAGAGAAAGAAATATAACTACTATGAAATTCTGCTTTTTCAAGATTAAATGCACTGAAAACACCCTGATGCCATGCGATAAAACTAGTATAAGAACAGAATATTGCTAATGTCTTGCGTTGGTTCTATAGAGACTTTACTTATTTCTGTAAAAACTCTCCCAAATCAACGCGAAGCATTCAGTAAGAAAACGAAAATTTTATTTGTCAGAATAAGTTTACATGACGTTAAATGAAAATAACAACACTGACGCGATGTGAATTCACTAGAATATTTATTCACTTTGGTTTGGGAAAGCCTTACTTCTTAATAATTCATAAAGGACATTAGAAAACCCACGTTTGGAGTTTTTAACCATGCTTTGAGCTTATTTTAACTTTGTACTTTGAAAATTTCAATTTTGAAAAAAAAACTTTGGCGAGATCAAAACGAGATGATGGCAAAATATGCTCAATGCCAAAAAACCACGTGTAAATGTCATGGCGAGACCAAAGTGAGATTATTGCGAGACAACCACGACATAGATTCCCGTGTAAATGGGCATGGTTAGACCACAGCGAGACGAGTTTAATGACCACGATAATGGTCATTTTGGTTTGGCATTTGACCATGGCGAGAGACATGAGACGTCGTCATCGTTTTCGCTTTAACTCAATTTCCAAAAACAAGTTGAAAAACTTTTGGTTTGATATCACTACTTAAAAATGAAGTGTCAAAAAAAGTGAATAATCTGAAATGCAGTCTTAATCTGGACTTAATAACTTAAACTGACCTCCGGAATGCAGTTTTAATCCAATCGGATTAAACGAGTGAATAATATGGGCGTTAGTGAATTTATAAGACTTTGAGTTCTTTAGGACTGGACTATGGACTCCACGATTTTTATTTTATTAATATTTTGTGAAATAAAATGTGATTCAACATTAGTTTAAGACCTATTTTTCCAAACCTGCTCCGAAAAAGTACTGCCAAACCCTGTTACTGGCTGCTCTACTGGCTTCCTAACTGGCTACAAAAAAAGTAAGCGAAATGACGAGCCAGTTGCTCTGGCTTGTATATCTTAGTAAAAAATGTGAGTGTATGTGTATGTAAGTACTGGCTAGCCAGTACTGGCTCGTGTGGCCGCTGGTTTCACTTCCAGGAGTGGCGAAACCAATGAACGCGTTCATCAAATTTTCCCTGTTTTTTTAAAAAGGAAAGCCAAACAGAAACACAAAGTGTCAAAAACCGAAAAATTTAGTTTCGAATTGATAAATACATTCGGCTCCTCCAATAACCGTGTACACAACAAAATAGAGGGAACTTTGCAGCAGTGAAACACCCATGACCATTTATTAAATATTTTGAAGGAAAAGTTGGCAATTGTTTTCTTAAACGCGATTTACAACAAAAAGACTACTTCCGTGGACTTTTGTTAGATTTTGGGATCGTGGACTAACTGTCACTCGAACTCTTGGGTCAACTTTGTTTGGGGGGGTGGATCATTCATCCACTTAAGTTGTCAATACTAACCACCATAGATAAACAATATAAAGATGGCAATCCTCAGCTGTCAATTTGGTTTGCCTACAAGCTGAAAAGCGAACAGTTGATTTATTAGATTTGTAAAGTATTAGTGAAAAACAGTGAAAAACGCACACATAGAATCAACTCGTCGATTCAGCACATCATTCAGCACAGGTGTTGTTGTTGTTGAAATTCACATTTATTCATCGACACGAAGTGAAATTACAAATACAACAATGTAAACAAATGGATTTTGGAGGGTGAAACGTACGAAAGATTGACTTCTTGATAATTGATATTCTCTGCTAACAACATCGAATTTTAGTTTCATGTAATCAGATTTTAGCAGACCACCTGTCAGTCCATAAGAGTAGATAAGCCCTCTGCTTTTCCTGTCAAAGTGACGGCCATGATATTCTTTCTTTAAAATACTGAGAGAGTGAACCGAACCGATGATGGCTGATGGACCATAGCTACCCTTCTCTCTCTCAGTAGTTTGAGAGAAACAACTGCATTAAGGATTAGACTTGTTGAATTATTGATTCAAAATAGCTTTTTAAGGCCTTTAGTCCTACAAATTGACATTTCGTCTGGCTTACTCACTTGGACTCATCAATGATGTAGTGAGGGCCTTGTCATATGCAATTTGTATTAAGTTCAGTTCAACTTACATGAATTCTTTTACAAAAATCCACTGTAAACTATATCTAACAAGATTAGAATTCCTACCCAAGTAACAATTTTAGCTGTTTAATTGCTCTAAAAGCGTTTGTAGAGCTAATCTTAGAGCTCGTTGATTTCAAAAGAAGCTCTAGATACACTTCTAAAGCAAGTGCAGAGCTTGCCTACAGCGAATTCATTGAGTTTGAGAGCTAATATTTGCTCGAAACCAGCTCTTATCAGTGGCTTGTAAGGCCTTGCAGCTCTTAGGTATATTATTTAGAAATCTTTAAAGCAACATTTTTGACAGCACTTTGTTTGTATTAGTTTGGGTTTGTGGAATACAAATTACAAAGTAAAATAATATTGGAACGATGTATTATATGTGTGATAGTAACATTTGAGAACTTTATGTGTTGTGATGTCGCAAATTAGTAAAATATTCCTATAGAAAATATAAGTGAGAAATGAAATTAATTATTTAACTGTTCCATCTTAGTGAATTTTTAGTGCGCGCTTAGATTTATCAAACATGTACTGAATGTACTTCGCAAAATTACAACGCGCCTTCGAAATTCTTTATATTACGCAGTGAAATGTTTAAAAAATTAACTTAAGCAACACAGAAATCTGTTACAAAAATTAATTTAAATATCTGAAATAAAATATTTTTGTTTTCATTGCAATATTTGCAATATTTAGTGTGTTTTATATTGAAAATAAAGGTTTTTTATTCGTTTCAAATAAAATAAGGAAAAGTGTTTCAATGTTTTTTTTCTGTCACCATATTTTTATCGTGAAAATAGTTTGTCTTCAATAGAACTGCAATATGGATATTGTAGAGCTAGTTCCCACAAAATGAGAGTTTTGTGTTTAAGGCTAAAAAAGAAGGGTGTTTCGAAAATTGAAAGTTTTGAATAATTTTAAATCGTGTAAAAAATTTCTTATTTATTTATTAACAATTGAAGTGCATTATGGTTTCTCAGCAAGCAAACACTTGTGCGACTCAACCATTGATTTAATTTTATTTTAAAACATTTTATTAAACTGTTCAATTGATTTTAATAAAATTTGTTTTAGAAATTTCGGATCTCTAATTCGACAATTACGGTGCATACTTGGTATTGCTTAGAAATATAAAGTAACTTATTTATTTTCTAGTTTTTGTTTGACTTTTCTCGGTGAAATTATCTTTATTGTATTTTATTGTGAAACACCCTACTAATATGAGAGAGGTTTAGTATTAAGCTCTATAGTCGTTTTGTTGTAGCTATGTTCAGCCTTCAAATTTCACAATTCTCAGAGAAATTCAATAATGCTCAGAGAGATATCCAATGCGCATGCGTTTGTGTGAATGTATTAGTAATTTAACTCTATAGCCGCATTCTGGTAGCTATTTTTTGACATTTCTATAGAATCATGCAATAGTATTTTAAATATGAGTTTTAAGAAGCTCTATAACGCTTCTTTATATGCTAATATTAATAATTTGCTCGTTTAAAGAACGTTGAACGTTATTAAAGAGCATATTTTTAAATCTTGGGACGTTATAAAAATAATGGAGCTTAATGTGTATTGGAAACTCGATTATGGAACAAAATTTTTAAATAAATGTTGGGAGCTGTGAAATAATCTGTCTTAGAACTATGGTATCAGATTTCACTGCTTACAAGCTGCTAAAGAACAGGTTTGCTTCTATTAGCTCCAACGATGTTACTTGGGTATAATCATTAAGCTGGAAATTTTTTTGCCCGGGGCCTGGCATAGTTTCTATTAGAAGTTTTTATAATACAAATTCTATATAGTACTGAAATAAATCAGCCAAATAGAAGACTTAGCATTAAGGATTTTTTAGATTACTATAGTAACATTTTTTCCCATTTTAAGGCTACATTGTCACACTGTTCGATTATTAAGCAAAAGATAAGCTTACTGCCCCCGTGAAATGTATTTAAAATATTGCTAATAAATTTTCGAAATAAATATCTTCTTAACAGTTTGATTCATTTGACTAGGTCGTGATGGATGTACATATGTATTTTCAAAAAAAATAAAACACCTATAAAGTCCATTAACCTCACTTATATAGCTTAACATATCTACCTACATCAAGCTAAGTTTATGAATATCATTTTGATATCCATAACTCAGAATGATTGACCTCTTCCATGGTCATCTGCTTCAGTATTCGATGCAAAGCAATAATTTTTGTTTTCAAAAATGGATTTGAGACTCTATTGGTTCTGAGAATATTATGTACATTTCTATAAACTCGTTTTCTTGTATTTTTGGTAAAGTAATTTATTGGTGTCATGTGCCTCAGGGCATATTCCAATCAAAGGTGAAGAACTTTTTTAAATAGAAAAATAGAAAACCATCATAGATGGTTAGGGACGACACATATGTAAATATATACATATGTACATATTTCTGTTTGTTTTTATTTTTAAAAATTTGGAAGTCATAAAAGGAAGATACATACATAGGTATTCACGAGCAATGTATATTATCTTTATATTGCCCTAGGATATTTAGAATTGTTGGTTTTATTTTATTGCTGTCATTTCGTTGAAGATAAATGATTACTTAATTAAAGAATATTTGAGTTGCTTATCCTGTTTCTATACTAAAGGAGATGAAGATTACCTTCATGGATTGTAAGGACTGATCAGGAACACTTTAAATGAAAATCTTTTTTGTTAATTTTTAAGGAACATTTAAGAAAATTTACTTTGTAGGGTAAATTATTTGAATTGTATTTTAATTCAAACAAATAAATTTTGTAGGTGTTCTTTATGTTTTCTTACCTATAGCATATTTATTTATGTAAATATATTTTTTATATACAAAAATTAATGATAACAAAAAATCATATTTATATTTAAGTTTCTTATCTTAGAGATTAAATACTAAAAATGCTTCTATGCTTATTTTATTTAAGTCAGTACCCATGGATTGAAAATTAAGTGTCTTGAAAGAATACAACAGCATCAAACTGTAACCTGGGTGAAACGCATTTGCACTAAAAGTTAAAACATTTATTTTACACAATTTCATGACATCTCTTAAATAGGGATACGGGTACTGTAGTTAATTCAATATTTATCTTAAAATAAAAACTAATATAGCTGATAAAAAAGAAGAAAGTCAATTAAAGAAAAATGTGGGCGTATACTAATTTTTTTTATGTTGATCTTTAAAAATTTTAATAAATTACAAATCTTATACTATAATTTTGCTAGTGTCAATAGAATGCTATCTCTTTGTTCCCCTTATGCTAGAAGTATGAGCACACATTTGTGGATGTGGCTTATCCAAAAAGATGTTTTTATGAACAAAATTGTCAAATTCAAACTTCCCAAAAAAAACAAAAGGGGAAAGAAACCCAAGTGGGTGAGAATTGTACTTTAATTTCTAAGTCAATTGCATTTAGCACAAGAGTTAGCAAGGTGAAAAATAAAACGCATGACTGAGTTGCACGTAATTGGTCTTATGTTTAAGACACTGAGGACTTAAGAATATTTATATATAAGGATATGGAAATCATGAGAGAAAAATGTTTAAAAGCATGAAATTCAATATTTCAATTAGCTAAAATAACTTCTTTGAGAATTTTAATAAAAAAATGGCATCCTAATACTTCAATAAATATGATTGTATGAAAAAGAAATATTTAAAATTGTTAGATCGGTTAAAGAAAGAAAATATTTCAAATATATATCAAAATTTTAAAGAAAATGTTTGGTTTGCAAATCGTAAGTATTTATTTAAATAAATAAATACTAATTAAAAAAAATCAATAAAGTTGCCAACCCATTTTTGAGATATCGAATTTTCAAAAAAAAATTGAAACCTTTTTTAAATAGGTCCAAAAATTAAATTTTTGACAATTTTGATATGCAATGTTTTTTAAACTTATTTGAAATTTGCATATAAGAAAATAATCTTAATCCGTTCAGCTAATAATAAGAAAATTCAAAATAAAAAAAAAACGTTCTATGAGAAGAACTATTAATATTTGCTATTTGTATAATTTTTGTTTTCATATTGTACTAATTCAAGCATAAATAAAAAGTTTTATAAAAATCGTAGGAGGCGTTTTTAAGAAAATATTTTCCTTTACGGTTTTTCAACATTTGTATAGAAGGTATTTATATATAAAAGTATTTTATATAAAAGTAAAAGTAAAATTTTTTCTTGAAATACCTTACAGAATATAAAAAAAAAATCTTAAATACCGAGTCTTAAAAAATCGACCTTCAGTTTTCATTATATTTGATTTTCAGAAAAAAAAACTTAGCACTTATTCAAAAATTAAAAAAATATTTTTTTTGAAAATTTTGGTAAAAATAAATTGTTAACATTACTTAAAATATTTTGTATGAAAAATATTTAAGTCAAAACAACCGTTTTAAAGAAAATCGAAAATTAAAAAAAAAAATGGTTCTTTGGGAGGTCCCATTCATAACCATTTTTTGAAAAATGGTGACTAATTTCCATTGTCATTGTCTGAGACCTGAAATGACTTTTGAAAAAAATTACATCAGCTGCCCGGCCCGTAGCGTCGTCATTCTACTTTAGCTTAATATCATTCATATCCATATCATCTAATTTTTGTCAAAATAAATTGGTTACTACTGATTAGTAGTGCTCTGCACTGATGGTGACTCACAATTCATATCAAACAGTCTTTTGCTGAGAATGTATCGACTTCGTGTGGATTGGATATTTTACAAATCTGACAATTTAGCTTCTGGACGTACTCGATCCAAAAATGGGCCTCGCCGCTGAAAAAGATTCTTTTGCTGATGTCAAGACCCACTTCCAATTGCTCCAGAGCCCTCACATCAAACTCACAGTCATGACTTAGGTCGTTCTCCTTCAGCTACTGGATCGGTTGGATTTTATCAGAACGTGCAATGTACGTTATATTTAGTCACAATAATGTTTTTAGAAGGACAAATTCTTGTAGCTTGTACGCTATGCAGAAGGGAATGGCTCAACCTCTCTTGCTCATTGTATCAATTAACGGGTGATTTTTTAAGAGGTTTAGAACTTTAAAAAAAAAAAACACAAAAAATTCGAAAAAATGAATGAAATATTTATTTGAATCGATAGTTTGAACCTTGCAATTTAATGTTTAAAGATAATTTCATGCAAATGTTGACCGCGGCTGCGTCTCAGGTAGCCCATCCGCTGAGTCCAATTTTGGCATACTCTTTCACACATATCGGCCGGTATCTCACGAATGAATGCATGGATGTTGGCTTCCAGTGCGTCAATCGAAGCGGGCTTGTCCCTATAGACATTAGCCTTGACATACCCCCACAAAAAATAATCTAATGGTGTCAAATCGTACGATCTAGGCGGCCAATTGACCGGCCCGAAACGTGAAATTAACTGTTCACCAAACTCGCCTCGCAATTGCGCCATTGTTTCGCGTGCTGTGTGGCATGTGGCACCGTCTTGTTGAAACCACATATCATGCAAGTCAAGAACTTCCATTTCGGGCAAAAAAAAGTTTGTTATCATCGCTCGGTAGTGTTCACCATTGACAGTAACGCTGCGATTCGCATCATCTTTGAAGAAATATGGCCCAATAATGCCGCCGGCCCATAAACCGCACCAAACAGTGGCTTTTTCGGGATGCATTGGTAGCTGTTGCAATGCTTCTGGCTGATCTTCACTCCAAATGCAGCAATTATGCTTATTTACGTACCCATTCAACCAAAAATGAGCCTCATCGCTGAACACAATTTTTCGATAAAAAAGCGGATTTTGATAGCACGAATTTTGATAGTAAAATTCAATAATTTGCAAGCGTTGTTCATTTGTAAGACGATCCATGGTTAAATTGCAAACCAAACTGAAGCTGTTTGACAGTGACACAAGGTACTAAACACACGTCAGCTGTCAAAACTAGTGTTGCCAAAACTAAACCAGCTAAAAAAATCACCCGTTAGAAGCAAATTTCTTGCATTCCTTCCATTAAACTATTTTACTCAAATTTAGCCACAAAATGTTAAATTGTCGACTAGCAAAGACGACAGTGTAAACTGTCAAATAAACTAAGCAAGGAGCACTTCAGTTGACTCCTTCCACTGCGAGGGATCGAAGACCATAGATAGGTTTAGATGAGGTGTGTACTCTGATAGATTAAATTTAAGTCTCTCATTCCATCTTCTTAATCACTGTAGCGTATTCCAGGCGGAATTTCTAGCGATAAAAGATATCAACGTGATATTACTGATTAACGAGTAAAGAGGGAATTCTAGATGTGGTAACACAACGGACCAACTCTGTCCTAAGTTGACAGGCACTTCTACCAAACCTAACCTAACACCTCCCGCCTGAACGGGAGCAAATAGACCTCCAATTGTATTTTTCTTTTTCTCTTCTGAAGTTTTTTTTTTGTGTGTTATGAGAATCATCCTAAGCCCATTATTAGTAACTTATAAATTGAAAACAGTTAGACCAAAGGGTCAAAATAAAAATCTGAAAAATCTGAGGGTTATCCAATTAAGAATCACCCTAATATATGTAAATTAGGGTGGTCCTTATATTGGCTTTTTATGAAATTTTGAGATGGATAGGTATCAAATGGTTCTACATAGAAAAAAAAATTCCTCATTTTTTCAGATTTTATTTCACCCCCTCTCCCTATTTTCACTTTAAAGTATTAATTATGGGGTTAGGGTGATTCTTATAAAACGCGAAAAAAATAATCTGAGAGAATAGATTAGATTCAGACGAGAAAAAAATTGTATTGGGTCTTTTTCCCCCCGTTTAGACGGGAGGGGTAATTTTCCCAAAATTTGGATTAAACGGGAAAAACTATTTTAAAAAAACGGGAACACATATAATGCCACTCCTTATAATATGCTTACTAAATAAAGTTTTTATCTCAAATGGTTTTTGAAAATTGAATTTTCAAACTTACAAATTAAAAAACAAAAAATAATAATTTCTTAAGATAAAAATTATTTTTTCGAAAACTATTTAAAATAAAAACTTTATTTAGGAAGAATATTATAAAATGAAGTCGTGGCTTTAAAAAATGCTAAAGCGTGGCATTGTAAGTGTTCCTGTTTTCTTACATATTTTTTTTTCTGTTTTTTGCCAAATTTCAAGAAAATTACCCCTCCCGTCTAAACAGGGGGAAAAAGATCCAATACAATTTTTTTCTCGTCTGAATCTAATCTATGCATTCAGATTTATTTTCGCGTTTTATAAGAATAATTCTTTACCCATAATAAGTACCTTAAAGTGAAAAGATTAGGAAAATTGTTTTTCAATGTTTTGAATGAAATGAGAGCTATCCAAGACTGCGTCCAATTTAAGGACCACCCTATTGTACATACATACTTTGGTGCATTTTATGGACAAAAAAGTGTCAACAATATACAGTGAAAGTGGTTTAAGCAATTCATCAGGATAAACTAAGGACTGCAGAATTCAGTATTAAAATCGCAGGAATTGATGCTGCTCAAAATTTTTATACTAAAATATGAATTTTAAAACTGAAAAAAGAACAGTTAATTCAATAGGAACCATTTTATCTGACAAACCTTGTTTGTACTAACAATAATGCTTATTTTTATTCTTATTTCTACTCACCTTCAATCACAGCCAAATTTTTAACCTTGATTTCTTAAAAATTTAATAAGTTTCAAAGATAATAAGAATTCTCTTCACGAAATTTGTGGTAAGAATAATGCAAATGTATGTATACCTACAAAAACAAAACAATGCCTACAGCCTACAGCTTCTTTTCGATAAAAAAAAAAATGAATGTGCTATAAAAAATAACAATGAAAATACTTGGAACTGACAGCCCATAACACCTTTCTGGATATTTTTAAGAATTTTATTATGCATCATAAACACTCTCCAACCATCAGATCCCAGTCATTGAGATTTTGTCTGATTTTTATTTATTTAATTTATTTTGATCCTTGTTGTTAAAAGATTACGCCCATAGAAAAAAAACACTTAAAAACTAAAAACTTATTGATTTTCAAATATACATTATGCCTATTTGTCTGATGATTTTTTCCAAAATTGAAGTGGTAGCTCTACAATGAGGGCCAATCATAAATGGTCAATCTATTATGCTGACATTAGGTTGTTGTCTTAAGTTAAGAATACATTTTTTTTTTTTTTATTTCGAAAATTGATGTAGGGAACATTGATCTTTCAAGTTGCTGAAGATATCTGTCTCCATTGGAATTAACTTCAATTGATTCGAAAGTGGCGGTAATAGTGATAGGTATTTACACTTAAATTTTTTGAATCCTCGTTTCTAAAGTATAAAGTCAATCTCAATTAAATTAAATTTATTTAAAATTGCGATATTTTTTATTTGATGTAAGATCTCTGTGCGTCTGAATTTATATAAGATATACGAATAGAGGAGTATGTACGAGTATATGTACCTACAATCAAAATAAAGAAAGTATCAAATAATGCCACTTGATTTAAATTATATTTGTACATCTTAACCGATTTGCAAATCCAGAGACCGTGACAGATTGGTTACATTGTGTGTTGCAAATCAAAGCGTACAACTTATACTATGATTGTATATGCAACAGAAATTCAACAGCCAAACAAGTGTAATCTTTTTATTTTTTAACTTATTCACTCGTTCGTTTGTTCATTTCCCCGAACCAACACCCGAGAAAGATGGTTTTCTATCTTTTATACTCACTCTTATACGGTTTACCTAGTATACCTATATCCTATATACTTTTATCTGCTTTATAAACGTTCAAAGTTTTCATCAGGTGCGCAAAAGAAATCATCCGGTTGGATCGTTTCTTATTTTCCTGTGCTCAACTGCACATTTTTGACTGCAATTTTTGTTGTTTTTTTCTATATTTTTTTTTTTTTAAACAAATGTTATCATAAAACTACAATTTTTTAAATCTCGATGTCACAAGTAGAAATTGAAAATACAAAAAAAAAAAATATTTTAATAAAAAAAAACAAAGAACTTCTCTGGAAGGAAGGATGTAACTTTAGAGAGTTCAAAAGAGTTTGTATAGACTATATACCTATACCGTACTCCAGAGTCACTACAACTTGGTTTAGTTTTTTTTTTTTTTTTTTATAAAGATTAGTGCAACGGTCATATATAATATTCACAGACATTTAACATAAAGAAGTAAGTTGGGATTTGTAGAGGGATTCATATTTCATAATAATAATTCTCTGGTTGTTCATTTCAGCTTAAAAGAAAACTTCTGCCAATTTAATTTGTTTTTTTTTTGCTTGTTCTTGGCAGAATTTCAATTGGAGTCAATGCTTGTTAGAAAGTCCCTTTCATAAGAAAATTAAAACTCTTTTACTGCCTTGTTGTATTTTTTGAATAATTAAATTGGCACCTCGCAAAATAAATATTAAAAAAAAACAAAACTTTTATTTGACCCTTAATTGAAGGGGGTTTTGCTTTATGAAAAATTTTAAACCATCTTGGCTTTTTCAATAATTTTGTCAAAACTTGAAGAACAATGTGACAGAAATAAAATTATTCTTGATAGGTAAAGTAAGATCGAAAATTGTTTTCGACCCAAACCTCTTTCAAAAAATATATGATGGAAAAGCTCAAAACTCGTACGTGAAGTGTCAACGGGCTATGGCAAAAACTTGGGGAATTAGAGATGAGTGATATCAGAAACAAAACCTCATGCCGAAGGTCTGTGTTCGATTCCCAGCCGCTGCCACCTAAAACAGAAATGTTTTACTGAGTTACTGCCTCTTGCGAAGAACTGACAAATCCTCCAAGAGTAATGAATAAGTGCTTCTTATCTAGCCGTTTGGATTCGGCAAAAAATTGAAGGTCACCTCCATTGCTGCCAATAACACGCACAGGAATGGTTGAGAATTGTAAGTCACTAAGCCCTGGTTCTTAACGAATTGTTGTGCCACAAAATCTATTTATTTTTTATTTTGATATCAGAAACGCATGCTAAAAATTAATCAAATCTTAAAATCCACGGGTCTCATGACTAAACCAGGCTATTCATCCGTCAAACAAAGCAAGAGTTCGATCATCATTGAATATAAAAAAGTGCATTAAATACTCAATAGGCTTGAAAATAAAGGCGAAATCAATGCAATTTAATAGTTTTACAGGTTAAAACTAAAAATATTCCTCTCAATGTCTCTTTCATGTACTGTCTTCCGCATTGCAAATGCATGATAAAGTCACTAAGCCCAAACTTAATTGTAGGTGGTGACTTTAATGCAAAAGCACACTTTCTTGGCCTCACGATTCATATTTCAAAATGGTCGCATGCTATATGAAGAAGGAATTGAAAATAATTGTGACTTTCATTCGACTGGCAAGCCAACTTACTGGCCAACTGATCCGTCAAAAATACCTGACCTAATCGATTTATTTATGGTTAAAGGAATACTCTCTAACCGTGTAGAAATTTCAGAGAGCCTTGACCTCTTCTCAGATCATCCTGCTATCATACTCACTATGAGCGAAAGCCTTGTTAAAATTGAAAAACCACCCAGGTTAACAAACAGTAAAATTAACTGCGATGGATTTAAAAAAAATATCGAGGACAAGGTTGAGTTAAAAGTATATACAAACGCCTCTTGAGCTTAAAGACGCAGCAGATACCTTTATTGATATATTACAAAAACTTGTATAAGGTTCTATACAAGCTATTTTCAGACTGCTATAGAAATAGTATATTGGCGCATTTACCCAAGCTAATTAACTGCCATAAGACTTTTGTTGACAGGTCTTATAGCAGCAAATAGCTTTTCATGAACCGCTTTTAGCTTGGCTGAACAAGCTATAACCTGCCTTGATGTTTATATAAGGCCTTACGAAAGCCATTTTGACAGCTATTGCCAATAGCTTGCCTTGGATGTTTAAATAAGGCCTTACCCAAATTTATTTTGCATAAGCATCGAGAAAAAGAAAATTTTTAGCAAAAGCTGATTCTAAAATATTTATTTTATTTTTCTGATGTTCTATTTTCATTGCATTTTATTTCATTGTATTTTTTTTTCTCTTCGTCAGCTTCCGAAACCTTTTTTTCTGTATTCTGTAATGAGTCGAATGTTTGTTTAATTATAAAAATGAAAAGTATTTTTTTACCTGGGATTTGAACTCGATTCCTTCCTCGTACCAGTCTAGCACACTCAATATCTGTGCGCATCTAATATCTGTTCTTCCAAACTTCTTGAATGTTCTCTGGCTGTTTTAAGAATTGCTTCTCTGTTTTTTCTCACTTTTCTTTGGGAGGGTCAAGATATTTTAAATTTTTGCCATGAGTTATTAATTTTTAAGTTTTGCTAAAAAGTTCAATGTTGCTGTAAGCACTTCTCTTCTGTTTTACGATGTTCAATGGGTATTTACCGTTCTTATTTATTTTAATCTGATTTTTTTATAAGCACAATATTTTATAAGACACATTTGTTGATCTTAACTGAGTATTTTAATTTGTATAAGGCCTTTACAAACAAGCCTTATACAAGTTGTTTGCAATGATTTCTCGTGGAGAGCCTTATAGCAGCTATTATTTTAAACTTTTTCAGTAAACAACTTTGGAAGGCCTTATGCAAACCATTTATAACTTATTTTTACAAACCTTGCATAGAGCTTGTGTAATTCATATTTAAAGGCCTTATAGCAGCTATTTGTTTAAATTTCAGGTGGAAAATTCTTGGCCTGCTCAAGATTGCATTATACAAGCTCTATACAAGCTATTACTTGCTAAATTCAATAAATTTTACCTTATGCAAGCTAAATTGTTAGTTGGGTGGGATAATACACCTTATCAAAGGCTAATATCTCGCTATAAAGACATAAAATATCCGCAAAAAATAAAAGATTTAGTGAAAGAGAAACAAAAAACGTGAAAAAAATGGCAGCTAACCCCTGCTCCTCAACACAAAGCTTATTTAAATCACTTGAGTAATATGCTAAAAACGGCGATATCAGATTTCAAAAACCTTGAAGTTGAAAACTACCTCGAAGGCTTAACAGCGGGGAAAGAATCCAACTACTCACTTTGGAAAGCTATAAAAACGACGAAAAAACTAAAGCTTCCAGTGCCCCCGATTAAGAAAAGCCAAAATGAATGGGCTAAAAGTGACAAAGAAAAAGCGACGGTATTCGCCGATTACTTGAAGGAAACATTTAAACCGTTCCATAGACAAGAACTCAACAAAAATTTTATTATGAATTTTACCTCAAATAAAAGCTACATAACATGAAGTGCTACACCTGCCAGATTTAAAAGATAAAAATAAAGAGGCTTAAGTCAAATTAAGCTCCAGGATAATCACGACAGAAATTCTTAAAATGCTCCCTCGTAAAGGATTTATTAACCTCCTTTCCTTAATAAATGCCGCTCAAAGATTAGGATATGTTCTGAGCCAATAGAAAGTTGTGGAAGTCATAATGGTTTTGAAACCTGGCAAACCATCTCAAGAAAAGAAGTCTTACAGGCCGATTTCGCTTCTTCCTATAATTTCAAAAGTTTTTGAAGAATACTACTCCTGCACCTGCAGCCGATAATAGAAGAGAAACAATTAATATCTGAACATCAGTTCGGATTTAGAAGCAAGCATTCGACACTAGATCAAGTGCATAGAATTACTGCCGTAATTGAGAGAGCTCTAGAAGAAAAGAAAATTTGTTCGACTGTCTTTTTGGATGTGTCGCAGGAGCTTAACACGGTGTGACACGAAGGCCTCAAATTAAAATTAAGAAAAGTTCTGCCTACAGATAACAGAATTTTTCGAGTAAGACACGGAAACTACTTTTCCAATTTCAAAGAAGTAGTGGCTAGGTTACCACAAGGAAGTGTATTAAGTCCAGTTCTGTACCTTTTATTTACACGCGATATACCTCAAAGAGAAGACACTATCGTAGCCACGTTTGCTGATGGTACTGTAACACTAGCAGTAGGCAAAACGATTAGCAAAGCTTCAATTAAATTACAAAATGCTTTTAAAAAATTTTAACGAGTGGACGAAAACATGGCAAATAGTGCTAAATGAACAAAAGTCAGTCCACGTGGACTTTACGTATAAAAAAATAAATAGATTACCAGTCTTTCTTAATACCAATCGTGTTCCATTTGCAAATGAGGCAAAATATCTGGGAATGACTCTAGACGTGAAATTAAAATGGAAGCCGCACATAAAATGAAATGAGAAGGACTTAAAAGTAAATAAGGAGATATGAACTAGCTTGTTGTTTAATATTCAAACTTAGTATTGAAAATAAGTTGATTTTATTTAAAACTTGTTTGAACTTATGGTATACAACTTTGGGGTTGTACCTGCGATACAAACATAAATAACTTACAAAAGTTTGAAAATAAATTGCTAAGGTCATTTCTAAATGCTCCGTGGTGTAAAAGGAACAAAGTTGTTCACAGGGATCTTGGGATTCCTACGGTTCGGGACGAAATAAAAAGTTTCTCACGAAAATGTAGAAATAGGCTATTAGTACACCCTAATTCAACGATTATTGACATTCTTGACAAGTCGAATTTAGTACGCTGCCGTTTGTGAAGAACGAAACCATCCGACTTGGTGTGGCGGACAGAAAATCACTTAAAATGGCGATATAAGCTGAAAATTTCACCGGTTACTTAACTTCGTTTAAATTAAATTGCTTGATAAGTTTTAACTAAGTTGCAATCGGGAAGTGAAGGTGGTCTTAGTTTAGTAAGAATCTTACACACCTATGAGTACGCGATTTTTGGTCCTGATAGAGCCTTATGAAGGTTTTGCACCTACCCAGGGGAAATAAATTAAAAAAAAAAACATATTTTTCTATAAAAAACTTAACAATGGTGGGATTAAATATTCAAAAAATCTGCATTTTACCACTAGCAAATTAGCATTGATATCTTTAAATACTTATAATTTTCAACAAGTGAAATAATGATTTCTAACTTTGGAATTATAATTTCACATTCGACATTGGATTGTCTGCAATAATTAATTAATTGTAGTAAACAAGACAATTTCGGTAGCATTTCTACCTTAATTAAAAGCCCATACGTTATATTAATGCATCATCAACAGCTTTATCATCGAAATGGCTTGAGAATTGTGTGAAGAGAGCACATGTACCTGTCTATTCTGCTAAATCTCCGACAAACTAACAATATATTAAATCTAATTGTAGATCCATCTTCGACTGCGGTATAACTCTCATACGAGTATATCTATGTATAGCTTGTTTGAATGAGTTATATGTTTAGGTAAGATACATTTATGTATATGCAGGTATGTTTTCATGAATAGCCAAGCACGTATTTGCCTTAATTATTATTGGCCTAATTTAAGGGGGGCGCAAATGATAGGTAGGGTACATTTATGTGTGTATAGATAGATAAAGATTTTACCTGGAAAAGTTATAGATTTAAGTCTTGACATGTTTACAAAATGTATAAGAATTGGAAGGTTTTATGGATAAAATAAAATGACTACCTATTCTATTTTATTGCTGCTGAAAATGGATATGCCTATATGCTTAGACTTTTTGATTGGAGAAAAAGACAGCGGTTTTCAAACTAATTTCTGCCAGCATTTCTAAGTGTTGCCAACTTGTTTTTGCTTATAGATTTTTGGGGAATTCATTCATTACTTACTTAGGTACCTTCAATTTACTTACTTAAGGTGGTGCTATAGTCCGGGTTGGATCAGGACTTCAAAAGCCACCAAGTCTTTTCCAGTCGGCTCGGTCTTTAAGTTTTGCAGTTTTGCAAGCTAAGTTGGTTGAGGTTCTCTTTTACTTGCGTGTACTATGTACCTGTTACGCTGTCCTTCTCTAGTGCACCATCCCACGGAGTTAGATTCAAAGATTTTCCAAGCCGTAGCATTGATGTCCATTCTCTCTAGGTGGCCAAGTCGCCTTAGTTATTGGCTTTTCGTTTTTGTGGCTATGTCATTGTCGGTGTACAGCCCGTACAGATTGTTGTTGCACCTTTTTCCCAAATTCTCATCTATGCAGAGGGGACCAAAAATCACCCAGATGATAAGCGTCTTATACATCAGGGATGAGAGAGGACTTCGCTTCTCAATTACTTACTTCTTTACCCCAAATAAACAGCGATTGGCAAGAGTAATTCTTCGTTTCATCTCAGTGGTATCGTTCACTGAGTTTATAGCGGAGCCATTGGTAGACAAAGTCTCTGACCCACTCCAAATAAGAGCTGTCAATAGTGACGTTCTCGTGGGTAGTGTTGACAGACTATATGAGGCGCTCAGCGCTAAAACGGCCTAACCCACATTTTAAACAAAAATGACCTAAGTATACAGATCGCACCAAAATTCGAAAATATATGTGATGCATAAAACTGTATTGAAATTATTGTCTAAAATCTTTTTTGGCGCATGCGAAACTTTGATGCCAAAACGATCTGAGCAGCTTGGGCCGTTTTGACTTCGAAGAAAATTTAAAAATTTAAAAAAAAAAGTGTAAGTTAGCCCAAAAGTGGGTGTTGCTCCTAAGACTAAGTTTAAATTTTCAAAATTATAAAACTCGTAAGCTGTCGAATGAAAAAATCTCTGCAATGAAGTGCCTAGCGTAAGAAGTGCTAAGCTCTTTTTATTAATATTGGGGTCAGATCTTCCAACACATATTAAAATAGCAACATGGGATTGGTTTCTATCAAGATTTAGCGAAAGAAAAAAAGGCAAGCCTTACATAAAAAATAAGTAAACATTAGAAAAAATTAGATGTTGTCACACTAAGCTCCATAGAGGTAAGCATTCTTACGAAAAATTCAAGTATTTCCGTGAAAATTTTTCAAAAGCATTTGACTTCAAGCTCTCTTATCGAAAATGAGTGCATTTGGTATCTAAGAATCTCTTCTTCGAAGGACTACAAATTACCTTTCAGGCCACTCCATTCAAGTTGTACTGGATGATTTGAAGTCTCAAATTCGCTAAATAAGTTCTGGTGTGCCCCAAGGCTCCGTCTTGTCTCCGATTCTCTTCCCTATATCTTTTAACGATCTCCTGTCTGAAACTTCGAATCCATTAAATTCTTTGGCTGATGACGGTATCCTCAGCATTTCTTTTTCGTTTCAAGATTTATTTCCATGTTCTTCAGATGTGGAACCTGAACGGCAGAGTATGATTAGACCATTTAATTCTGGGGCCAAATTACCACGTTAGTGACCGAGTGAGTGAGTGCCATCAAATCGAATAAACGAGTAACTACTTCAAATTTTCGTATAATAGATTGCTCGAAACGTGAGCGGTAATGCCAAATTCATAGAATTCAGTCACGTATTGCTCGATAACTGATGCGGTAATTTGGCTCCTGATCTCGAAGGTCTTTGTCCGAAACTCGAATAAAGATCTTATATCTGGACAGGTGCTCATTAAGCACACTTGAGTCTTTTAGAAAGAATAAAAAAAAGCTTTAAATATGACAGGTGATAGAAATATAATGGAAGCATTTGCATCTTTCGAACACCGTTGAAATGTTTCATGTCGTTCATTATTTTATTGTTAGTTTTACAAACAAAATTCTAGTGAAAGGCTTGTTGCATTTCTTCCCCTTTAATTTCCTTCAATCTCACTTCATATTTCTAGGAATGCTCATTATTTTAACCTTGAGCCCAACTTCGGACTTACTGTTAAGTTCAGAGATTCTTTTTTAGAGCGGTATCACACTACGTGGAATGCTTTCATCTTAATTTTTCCTCTCCATTCAGAAAATCAAATCTAATTTTCAACGGTACCTCTTTTCAAAACGTTCCTTGTTCTTCTTAAGTAAGCTGACACATGTAAGAAAATTATTACAAACACTTCTTTCTTAATTGCAGAAAAATGCCCTAACCCACCATATCCTTACATCAAAAGTGATTTTAATGAACTTTTAGATGGCCAAACCCACTTATTTTTATTTACCATTCGAAACAATTATTATTATAATTATTATTAAATACCTTTCAGTTACTAAAAGCAATAAATGCAAGAAATTTTGATTAATCATTAATACAAAAAAAGATAAAAATATTTAAAAAATGTGTATTTCCTTAAACTCGTTTTTCTCAGTTCAATATTTTTGGGGTTAGGCCGTTTTAGCGCTATCACGTCAGCGTAAGCTAGTAGTTAGACAGATTTTTGAAATATTGTGCCTCAAGTGCTGACGTGAGAGTTTTCCACAATTCTTACAAGAACGATGTTCAAGAAGTCGTATGACAGCGTTGTCTTGAACTTTTTTCGACATCAAAGTTATCGGTGAGGTCTTAGCCGAATTTAATGAAGCAGCGTGCATTCTTTATCGTCATCCTCCACAAACGGACAAATATGGGAGGGATGCCAAAACTAGACATGGATCTATATAGCATGACTCTATATATATGCTGTCATATGTGGCCTTGAAATCAGCCAAAAGGTGGTTGGTAACGATATGTAACTCCTGGGTTTTTTTCCCAGATCTGCCGTAGTGCGAAAATTTGGTTGATGGTGGACTTTTCTTGCCCATAGTCACATTGATATGGACCTATCAGGTTGTTGACGAATAGTTTCAGGAGTTCACAAAGTACGGAAGAGAAGATCTTGTGAGCGATGCTAAAAAGACTGATGATTTATAGCTGGTGCAGTCCAAAGGATCATATTTCTTCAGAATCGGACAAACAATGCTGAGGTTCCATTCATCAGGCATACTTTGCAAATGAGCTGCAGGGCCATCAGCTCCAGAAGCTTTATTGGACCTAAGTTTTGATATAAGTATATATAGGTACTTTCACTTCATCGAGATCCAGTGGGCGGAATTTTTTGCCTACGTCGTCTCTTCCAGGTTAAATGGTGTAATCTGAATCACCGTCATTATCGTTATGCAATTTGTAGAAATGATTTTTGCTCATCACCGACTGCGATTCCACCAAAATGTTAAGCTAGTCATCTTAGCATGCAGGCTTCGGTTCAGGCCTTGTAACCTTGGGAGGTTTTTTTTTTTACTTTTTGGAACAACTTCTAAGTCTCATTGCGAGTCTTTTCAAAAAAAAAAGACACAAGTCGATCGAGAATTCTTGATAAATTTGAAATTTCTATCAAATAAAAAAATATTTACAATACATCTACTTCCACAATTACGCGCTTCTCTTGCTCTTTCTTTTTCATTCTCATCTCGCAAGCAGCTCTGGTTCTTGTGTGCAGCCTGTTCTTTCATGTACTTGCAGAGATTCTTCGTCAAACCAGGGGTTTCATTGTGATCGTGTGATCTTAGCACATCAGAGGTGGCATCTCTGATGGCTTCCTGGAAATTCTTCCATTAGTTCTCGATGATTGAAGTAGGTGGCGTTGGACTATTTAAGAGAGAGTAAAAGACTTTATCGGAAAAGGATCTGGCAATTTCTTGTAACTGAAGCTATTCAACTTCAAACTTTCTCACAGTATTTGTCTGTTTTGGCTTCGGACTGGATATCCTTAGAATAACCTTGGCTACAACGTGGAAAGGTTCGCACATCCTTGATACTTCAGGAGTGTCTTACGTTGATTGCAATTTTGTCAATCTGATTTGCGGTTGATTGAGCTGGAATTCGCCACAATTGCAGTTCCACAATCAATTACAATTTAAATTACGTCTCGTGTTTAATAATCTCGCAACTTATGACAAAAAGTCTCAACAATATTCACTCTCGTAATTTAAAATCTTGAATTTCACAAAATCCGCATCGTACTTCACTGGAAAATAAAAACCCTGCAATTTAAAAATAAAAATTAAAAATAAGAGTTTTTTTTTATTTTAAAAATTAAGAAAATTTTTAATTTTGGTGGGGGCAAAACCCCCATATATTCTGCTTAATACAAGCTAATTCTTAATCTAACTTAAAACTAAGAACTTAAGCTAACGTTAGTGAGGGGGAGGGCGATTCAGAAGACGGAGTTTTAGGGATGGAGTACTAAGGTGAAAGTCAAAGGAGTTCATGTTCAGATTAACATTTCGCAGCATTCGAGAGATAGGTTCGATTGAGCCATAGGAGGTCCTGTGGGTTGGAAGATAAAAAAGACGAGTATTTCGAGAACGAGGGTTAATGTTCAAGGAGATAGAGTTGTAGAGTGAAATGCAGTCAACGGAACCAGAGTATAATCGATGAATGAAGAGAATGTCTGATATTTCTCTACGTTCTTTCAAAGAATTCAAGTTGATTAGTTTAAGGCGGTCTAGATAGGCAGGCAGGATCAGGGGGTTGGTCCATTCAAGGCCTCGAAGAAGGAAGCGACGCTGGGCGCTCTCGATTCTGGAAATGTGTATAAATTGATAAGGGGACCAAACTTGAGAAGCGTATTCGAGGAGTGGGCGAACGAATGATATGTATAGGGATCGAGTTACATAAGGGTTAGAGAATTCCTTTGACCATCTTTTGACGAAGCCGAGGGCCAAATTTGCCTTGAGAATGATATCATCTACATGGGAGAGAAAAATAAGTTCCAGGTCAAGTATTATGCCAAGATCACGAATAAATTCAACGGTGGGTATGGGTTGATCATGAAGGAGGTAAAGACGGGGAGGAGATTTAATACGCTTACGCGTAAAAGTGATTGATTGGCATTTGCCAACGTTGAGCTCCAAGCTATTTTTAAGACACCAAATTGAAAAACTGTCAAGGTCCTGTTGAATAAGGGAAGAGTCATGTGTCGACGAAATAATCTTGAAAAAACAAGAGTGTTTGATGACCTTTTCAATATCGTTAATAGCAAGAATGAACAAAAGAGGGCCTAGGTGGCTGCCTTGGGGAACACCGGAGGTAGCTAGGAAAGAGCAAGAGGTGTCGGTTCTAAAATGAACGCTATAATAACGATTATCTAGGTAAGAGGAGATCCATTTTAACAAAGAAGGTTCGAAGCCGAGAGAGGACAATTTGAAAAGTATTAGCTTATGGGAGATTTTATCAAAGGCCTTACTAAAATCGGTTGATATACCATCGACTTCGTAACCTTTTTCCATGGCTGATAGCGTGAAAGACACAAATTCAACAAGGTTACTGGTTGTAGATCTGCATTTGAGAAAGCCATGTTGACTGGGGGAGATGAGAGATTTGCAGTGGAAGCTAAGCGTTTCATACAAAATACTTTCAAAGAGTTTGGATATGTGAGAAAGCTTGGCAATTGGACGATAATTGTTAACATCACCCTTCGAACCTTTTTTGTGTATAGGGATAATGAAAGATGATTTCCATATCTGAGGAAATTCACCAAGATTTAGGGAAAGGCTAAAAAGCTTTGAGAGAGGAAGAGAAATGTATCTGTTTCAAAACCATTAAATTTTACGGGACTTAAATTTGCTAGATTTTAGTTTGCATACGATGTTCATATTGCGAGAAAAGGTACAGCCAAATTATTTCTCAAAGTCTAAAGCTTGACATTGACATATTCCTATCCGGCGCACCCCCTCCCAAATTTAATCTATTCTATTTGTTTTTTCAAACCAATTTTTTTCTATTTCTATTGCTCGAAGAGAAAACATTTTTTTTTTTTTTTCATAAGTTCCAATGCTTGTGATAACCAATATGTCCAGTTAAAGGTAAAGAATGCAAATAATATCAAAATATAACAAATCTGTTGCTTGTAAAATTTCCTGTAGAGAGTCTGACCTACGACAATACATCATGTTCTTAATGACAAACTGATAATGTGAATAACACACACATCCCATCTTCTAAGGTGATTTGCCAAATTTCCAAACATACTCCCTTGGCAACTTTACACATCCATTTAACACACATTTTGCTCAAGCAAATACAATATTCTATCTGTGATACCTGTTCGGCTATTCCTCTAAATCCGTATCAATAAAATCTGATTTATCTTTTACGATCTCCAACATATATTTTCAGCAGTGCAAGATTTATGCCAAAACTCCGCCATCGGCTATCGATGAGTCCCGGCTGGATATATATATTTGGTGTGAATGTAAGTGCAGTGTTCGCATCAGACACCAAATGCTTATCACGTCATTATATTTTTGATATATTCCAATCAAATTGGACTTATACTCATTTTGCAAAACTTCTTAAGAATTATTTTCTTACTCTGCATCCTTATATGAAGAAGCTTGCCATTTCATTCTTCTCCAAATGGTCGCACGAAATGGAAGAAGAGGAAGAATAACAAAATTAAATAATAATAATAATAATTTTGCAATAAAGCTGATAAAGCGAAAAATGTTTCCCTAATGTCTATTATTGAGCGACTTACGGAGAAGATAGCTTTCCAACCAAAAAAAAAAAAAAATACGTGATTCATCACAATTGGGTGAAATTTAATGCGAAGGAAGGGATTTCCTTCCCGGAAATCCTCTTGTGTTTTCTTTATATAATGTCAAAAAAAAAAGGATTTAGTTTGGCCGGGCTACATTGTTAACTTAACTGAGTTGATGTTGATGGTGATTCCATATCCGACAAAAAATCCTAGCGCATACATGAAGGAGTAATGATGTACATACAAACATTCTACAAAGGTTGGATCCTTTGGCTAAGTTAAAAAGATTGTCACGATATCAATTAATTTTTTTTTCTCATTCATTCGGCAGCCTCCCTTGTTTTCTGGGTTCTGGTTTGGTATTAGTTTTTTTAAAGTAAGTTTTGTTTTAACTGGAGCGGCTAGCGGATTTACTAAATGAACAAATCAAGTGAAAAGTGTACAACTGCTTAAATTTATTTATGAAGTTCACATGCCAATTTTGTATTTTTGGTCAAAATTATTTTTGAAAACTTCAGTTAATATACCGTGAAAAACGAAACAATTGCAGTTCCTATGATTCACCCCAAATGCGAAATCCTGCCAACTTAATAGCTGTGTTCACTTAGCCCGCAAAAGTGGCCAAGTTTTTTTTTTTGAAAAGATGACCATTTAAATGACCACTTTTGACCACTCTTTAATATTTTTTGAATACCCAAAATTTTCGAGAAAATCGATTTTAAAAAATGGTGGAATAAAGTGAGGGTAGGTGTCGAAAGTTTTAATCAAGATTAATCCCAAAATCTAAGTCTTGCAGTCCAAAACCGGCAAAGTACTCCAAGATTTTGATTTTTGGAATAGCCTTTTTTCGTGCTTTTGACGCCTATACTTCTTTTTTTTCTATCACTGACATTCAAAATTTGCTGTGGGCTCTGGGCCATAAAAGAATCATAAAAAAATGTTTTGTGTTATGAGAATTTTTTAGACAGAATTTTAGTTTTCATAACAGAATTTGGGAAAACAGAATTTTGACCAGGCAGAATTTTGAAATGCATAATTTTGCACATACAGAATTTTCATATAGAAAATTATGGATTTACAGAATTTTGGTCAAACAGAATTTTGACCAGACAGAACTTACAAAAAAAGCAGAATTTTGACCAAACAGAATTTTGAAAACTAGATTTCCGACCCGCTCCCAATTTTCATACGTGCTTTCGTTTTTTATTCCACAACATTTTAGCACTTATCACCCAATGTGTCAAAAAGACGAAATACGAAGCGACCGAAAAAAACTAATCGTATCAAAGTTTTTGAAGTGCTCCATATAATATATAAGAATTTTTAAGAAAGTAGGGGGATGCCATGCCCCCTTAGTTGAAATTTGCAAAGTTTTGAATTTTTTTTTCACCAGAAGACATAACGTTGTACGAAATGTCTACGGTGTAGAAATTTCTTCATAATTTTGGTCATCTGTCAGTCAGTTACGAGTTTTTCGATTTTTGAAGTCATATATCGCAAGAAGAAGTACCTCGTGGCATGATGGTTAGTGCGTTGGACTGTCATGCCGAAGGTCTGGGTTCGATTCCCAGCCACTGCCACCTATGAACAGAAATGTTTTTCCCGAGGTACTGCCTCTTGCGAGGAACTGACAAATCCTCCAAGAGTATACTTGTCGTCAATAAGTGCTTCTTGGTCTTGGTTCTCCACGAGCTGTTGCGCAGTCAAATTTATAATTTAATTTTATATCTCAAGAATTATAAATGCTAACAAATTGAAATTTGGTGAGGCAACTATGTTTTTTTTTATTTCAGTTAATACTGTAAATTTGAGGTTTTTGACCATATTAGTTCTGAAGTTAGAGGGGGGTCGAAATTTGCCTGAGTTTGTTTCTGTATAAAAAGGGTGTAGGGCCGCAAACTTGGTAGTGCCCAGTACCGTGCCCTTTGATTCCAAGAAAAATTCCGTTAAATATTTTTTCCATTTTTACATAGAATAAAAAGTTTTGGCCCACCCTGTATACACAAATAAACACCATTTATGTTATATATATTGAAGGGGACAGAAATAAAAATGTACACGGAAAGAATTCTTGGATCAGATCACGAAAAATGAGCTGGAAATTATGAAAAATTAATCCCGATTTATACATTGGTTTGGGATTTTGTTTGAAATTTGCGGAACTGAGAAAAATGAAAATATTGATACTCAAAAATCGTAAATCAACACTCTTAAGTATCAATTATTCTATTGAGAGAATGCAAAGTACAAGCTAGAATCATGAATTTGACATTTTGAGTGCAAAATTATCAGTTTTTGTAATCATGTTTTGGGATGAAAATGCCTTGATTTACGAATAAAACATGATTCGAAAGTTGCAACTGCAAATTTTTCAATTTCTTCCGCGTATTTAATTTAAAATTTAAATTCTTATTAAACAGTTTAAATTTGTCAAAGTGTAGGCAAACGAGAATATCATATATAACCTGCATTTTGTCGTAAACTTTATTACAAAATTTAAAAAAATTTTTCCTGAGTCTTAAAACCAAATGCTTTTTGTAAATAAAATTTAATGTTTCAATTAGTTCTATAAATGCAAAGCAAAATCTATAAAGAATCTTTTTCGCTAACAATTTTAGTTTGTCGTTTCAAAATCACAGAAAAAAAAGAAGGCCCTTATTGTCATGTACAGTATCATGGAAAAAAAATCCTTAATCCGGCAATGGACAATATGAACATTGAACTTAGAGATCTTGGACATCGTCCCTTAATGGTTATACACATAATACTTACTGAAGTTGTGACATTTTTTGAGCAAGGGAAACTGAAATTGTTAATTGAATTATTTGCAATAATATACCTTGAAGTTAAGGATATACACATATTGTGACATGGACGAATAATGTGACTGGGAGCGAGAAAATATTTACTTATAGAAAGAAGAGAGAAAGAGCAATTAATTATGAGATTGTTGAAATTAGTGTCGAATTTTTTGCGTTCGTTCCAATATCAAGTCTCAAGGAAGTCTACTTAACAAAGTGATTGATTTATTTTGTATTAATATAGTGTGAACTGCCATGTTAATTGCTAAGTTTTATTTCATAGTCAATGAATGAGTTTTTATATTAGAAAAGTTATTCGGAATAATAAAAGAAGCTAAGGAACACAAGGTAACAACCTGTCTTAAAAGACTTTCTGTATCACTTTTAATTGAGATAGGTACCTACATAGAGTAAGAGTGTTATTATGGTGTTTTTTATTGTTTCTATCCTTTTTGGAATTTGAGCTCAATATCTTTGAGCTCAAAATCTCAAAAACAAAGTTGTTGCGATTACAAAAATAAGACAAAAAAGAGAGACAATCTAGTCGGGCTCATCAATTTCCTTGAAACTTGACACCAATTCTAGAAAAAAAGGTGGCTATGCATATTTTAAATCCAAACCTAACAATGTCTGCCCTCAAGGGGTTATAAAAGGTAAATAAATTTTGTTTTCGTTAACATATTCATAAATGTATCTTTTTAGAACACATTCAGCTCGTGTTTTCTTTTTCATACATGGGTTCTAATTTTTTCTAAGAAATATGGCAAATATGGTTAGGAAAATTGATTTTATTTAATAATTATCCGGACTACATACATATGTATATTGTATTGGAGAAAACTTACTTACATTTATTAAATCCTTATTCAACTTTCCATTCCATCTTTTGGCAATCACTTATTTAACTGAATTTGTTTGTTTTAAAACCCTCATCACAGCTTGTCAATAACTATAAACACAAGGCAACCATTCAAAACCTCTTCAAAAAAGACTCCTAAATTAAACTCTTCCATTTTCCATCAGCTGTGTTATCACTTTAATGGCAAACAAAACTAGCCGTTCAATTTAACGATTTTATTGCATTTTCACAGTTAAAAAAAAATTATTCATGTTCATTGACAAAGTGCCCGTGATTTCTTCTTTTCCATTTATCCATAGCTTTAACGAGTCGAAAAGCATTAAAAAAAAAAAAACAAATGAAAAAAAAAACAAGACGCGTCTACCTCAAACTCTATACTCTTCAAATTGCGCCAACATTAACATTGTGTCATGCTTGCTGAATAAAAGTGTCAGATGACTTGAGGTGAATGTATTTCCCTGACAATGACAACAACATCACTTTGTGTGTGCAGTGCATTGTATCACCTAGTAGTGATAGAAAAAAAAAACTAAACAAAAAATTTACAAGTAAATATGAAGAAATACAAAAAAAAACCGTTTGAATCTAGGGAGAAAATTTGTAACTTATAAAAATACATTTAAGCTTAAAGTACTTTTCGTTATAACAATAAAAATCATTTTATATCATTTGATTCAATAACTAAGGTGACAATACAACCTGCTTGGGTGAGATAGTTTTCATTTCGGCAGATGTTTTCGCTTTCAAGTTATTTGTGTCCCGCTATTATACCCAAAGGACACAAAAATGTCCCACATTCTAGAAATGACACTTTGAATTGGAATGTAAAGGCTTTTACAAAGGTATTCGAATATTTTGGGCTTTAAGTTTTCTATGGTGGAATGATGCGTCAAGAATGGATGTAGGAAGGTACCTATGTATATATATATGATAAAGTATCTTTTGTGACTGGTTAATGAGGTTCAATTTGTGCAGTTTTTGATGATCGACTTTAAACTTGTGTTCAGATTCGGATTATTTTTTACGATTTTTCAAAGTATTTATTTTTTCAAAGTCACGAAAAATTTTTGGCACAACAACTGAAATTCATAAAAAGTAATCTATGGCTGACCAATTACTGAAACTAACTAACCTTTTATATAGATCTAGAGATTCTTCAATTGATATAAAATTTTTTGCAAATTTAGTAATTAATTTTTTTTATTCATTCAAAATTCATAAAAAAAAAATATTTATGGTTGACTTATCACTGAAAATAGCTGACCTTTTATGAACGTGAGGTGGACTTTCAAATGGAATACTTCTTTTTTTGAAATGACCCAAATGAGGTGCCAAAAGCAAAGCCAACACAAATGCGCTAAAATTAAAAAAAAAGAAAGAGTGATAGCATTCGCCGAAACATTTAAACCGTTCGATGGACAAGAACTCAACAAAAATTTTACTTTGAATTTTACCTCAAATGAAAGCTACATAACGAGAAATGCTACATTTGCCGAATTAAAAAGAGAAATAAAGAAGCTTAAGTCCAACAAAGCTCTAGAATATGACCAAATAACGGCAGAGATTTTAAAAATGCTCCCTCGTAAAGGGTTTATTAACCTCCTTTCCTTAATAAATGCCGCCCAAAGATTAGATTATGTTCTGAGCCAATAGAAAGTTGCGGAAGTCATAATGGTTTTGAAACCTGGCAAACCATCTCAAGAAAAGAAGTCTTACAGGCCGATTTCGCTTCTTCCTATAATTTCAAAAGTTTTTGAAGAATACTACTCCTGCGCCTGCAGCCGATAATAGAAGAAAAACCATTAATACCTGAACATCAGTTTGGATTTAGAAGCAACCATTCGACTATTGATCAAGTGCATAGAATTATTGAGAGAGCTCTAGAAGAAAAGAAAATCTGTTCGACTGTCTTTTTGGACGTGTCGCAGGCGTTTGACAAGGTGTGACACGAAGGCCTCAAATTCAAATTAAGACAAGTTCTGCCTGAAGGACTTTACAACATTCTAAACGAATATCTAAATTAAAGACTTTTTCGTGTAACACACGGAAATGACTATTCTGATTTCAAAGTAATAGTGGCTGGGGTACCACAAGGAAGTGGACTAGGTCAAGTTCTGTACCTTTTACTTACACGCGATATACTTCGAACAGAAGACACTATCGTATCCACGTTTGCTGGTGATACTGCAATACTAGCAGTAGGCAAAACGATTAAATAAAATAACAAAATGCTCTTAATTATGTCAAAAACAAAAACATGGTGAATAGAGCTCAATGAACAAAAGTCAGTCCACGTGGACTTTACATATAAAAAAATTAATAGAATCCTCGTCTTTCTAAATACCGCTCGTGTTCCATTTACAAATGAGGTAAAGTATCTGGCTCTGGACCTTTGGCACCTCATGTATGGGAAATTTGATATTTTAGAATGTCATCTAATTGGTCTATAATTGGTCAGGAAAGGTCAACTAGTCCTAGAAATTGGTCAGCCCTTGATAACTAGTTATAAAGGCTTAAAGTTTCTCAAGGTCACGCGCGATTTTTGGCATCTCATTTATGGGAAATTTGGGAAAATTGCATACCATCTGAAGGATCTCTAGATCTATATAAAAGGTCAGCTAGTTTCATTGCTTGTATGAAAAAAAGTATGTTAATCTTATTTGTGTAGAATGACATAAGCTACACTTTGTGCCTTCACATTTTTTCAAAAAAACTTATAATTTTCGAGAAATTAAGAAAAAACTGAATTTTACCCCATTTAACACCCCCAACAAATTTAAGCGCCGGTCCAAATTAACGGAATTTTTCAGGAAATAGTTAAGACGTCAAAACAAAGCTCTCCACCAAAATTCAGCTTTGTCGGAATTTTTTCGAAATGAAAGTCTAATTTTCCTGGGCTACAGACAAACCAATATTTTTTTTGTGTCTTAATGCAAAAAATTGCTGGCAAGGCGACACCTTCGATTATTACCATTGCCAAGCTCTTATTAGCGTCAGAGTAATTTTTTTATAGGGTTTTTTAACAGCTAGATTGTTTTTAAAGATGTATAGGTAATTTGCGCTTGACTAGGCATTGCTTTCATGTTCAAAATTAGCTACTAACATTCTCTTATACAACTGACGAAAATTCAAAAACTCATACAAAAAAGCCCATGACTGACCAATTACTGAAATTAGCTGACCTTTTATGGCCGCTAAATGGCCTTCTGATTGGTATGTTTTTTTTTTTGAAACGACCCAAATGAGGTGGCAAAAATTTTTTTATGACCTTGAAAAAAACTTCAAAAATTAATTTAAAAATATCTATGGCTGACCAATTACTGAAACTAGCTGACCTTTTATATAGATCTAGAGATCCTTCAGATGGTATGCAATTTTCCCAAATTTCCCATAAATGAGGTGCCAAAAATCGCTATGGCCTAGAAATTAAAAAAAAAATTATTAAAAAAAGTCTATCGCTGACCAATTATTAAAAATAGCTGACCTTTATTAAGATCTAGGGATCTTTCAGCTGGTATATATTTTTTGCAAATTTCCCATTAATAAGGTGCCAAAAATCATTATGACCTTAAATTTTTTTTTTAAATAAATTAAAAATTCATAAAAAAAAAAACTATGTCTGACCAATTTCTGAAAATAGCTGACCTTTTATGACCATGAAATGGCCTTTCAAATGGCATACTTTTTTTTCTGAAATGACCCAAATGAGGTGCCAAAAGTTTTTTTTGTGACCTTGAAACGAGTTTTGAAAATTCATAGATAGAAAAAAACTATAGCTGACCAATTATTGAAAATAGTTGACCTTTTATCACTATCTATCAATCATTCAGATGGCATCTTTTTTTTGTAAATTTCTCATAAATGAGGTTCCAAAAATCACGCGTGACCTTGAGTGACCTTGAAAAACTTTAAGCCTTTATAACTAGTTATCAAGGGCTGACCAATTTCTAGGACTAGTTGACCTTTCCTGACCAATTACTGACCAATTAGATGACATTCTAAGATAAAAAATTTCCCATATATGAGGTCCCAAAGGTCCAGAGCCAAAGTATCTGGGAATGACTCTAAATGCGAAATTAAAATGGAAGCCGCACTTAAAAAAGAAATGCGAAGAACTTAAAAGTAAATATTCAAAGCTTAGTATTGAAAATAAATTGATTTTATACAGACAGGTACTAAAAACTGTTTGGACTTATGGTATACAACTTTGGGGTTGTACCTGCGATACAAACTTAAATAACTTACAAACGTTTGAAAATTAATTGCTTAGATCATTTGTTAATGCTCCGTGGTATATGTTTAGGAATCGAAGATCTTTACAAGGATCCTGGAATTCCTACGGTTAGGAACGAAATAAGAAATTTTGCGCGAAAACATAGACATCGTCTATTAGAACATGCTTATTCAACGATTATTGATATTTTTGACGAGTCAAATTTAGTACGCCGCCGTCTGCGAAGAACAAAACCTTCCAACTTAGTAAGAATATCACACACCTATGCGCACGCATTTGACGGTCCGCATTGAGCCTTATGCAGGGTTTGCACTTACCCACGGGGGACAAAAAAAAATGTGTTTGTTGTGAACTTGTGAACGAATTTTGAAAATTGAAAATAGAAAACAAAATAAGGCCTAACAATTACCTACTGAAAATAGTTAACCTTTCATCACGGTCTAAAGATCTTTCAGATGGTATTCTTTTTTCGTAATTTTTCCATAAATGAGGTGCCAAAACTTTAAGACCTTGACAACTTTAAGACTTGAATTTAATTTATCTAAGGCTGACCAATTATCTTCTTTTTCTTCTTTTCAAATTTTCCATTGATGAGGTGCCAATGGTTTAGAGCCAACAAATTATTCAAACAATTGAAAGACTCAAAATAATTTTGCAGTAAAGTGATAGGAGAATTAAGGGATATAGTTTCATAACTCTTCTTTTCCACTTTTGAGAATTTTGAGTAAAACGAAAAAAAAACTGTTAAAAGCTACAAAAAATTTGAAAATTAAATTAAATTAATTTAAAAATTAAAATAGTTTAATCGCTAAAATATAAGTTAAGGAAGACTTTTATCCATTTCTAATGGTTTTGAACGGTTTGGTAAACCAAAAAACTATAAAAAAAAATAAATTTAGTTTGGAAAAGAAGAGTTTTGAACATAACGACTGGAATTTGGTTAATTTGTTTGGGAATATATGAGTTTTGACTCAAGAGCATGGGAATAGAAAAGTTTTAAAATTTATAAGAACTCAGAAAATAATTTAAATTAAAAAAAAATAATACTTAAATTACCACATAATGTCCAACTTTTGGGAAGCAACACGAGCTTTTAAAGCGACTTCTTCTTTTTGATAAGTAAAAGAAGAGTTATCGAGCGGAATTTGATTTGTATTGGAATAGATGAGGAGTTTTGAACAGAATGACAAATTAAAACCTTGCATCCATAGAGCCGACCTCTTTTTCGCATGGAACTGTGCAATATGTTTAAAGCCAAGAATAATCAAAATTGTGATCTCCTCTAGAGCAGGTCACAACTCACAATTTACTCGTGCTTTTACAAATCTCACGTGTAAGCGTGTAAGTGTGAAAACGTGTAAACGTGTAAGCATTAAGGCGCGTAAGAGAATAGTTGTGTAAGCGTGTATGAGTGTAAGCATGTGGGTGTGTAACCCTACAAGTGTGTAATCGTTTAAGCGTGTAGCGTTTAGATATTTAAGCGTGTAAACGTGTAAGCGGGTAAATGTGAAAGCGTGCGTGTACCACCTCATTTCGTTTTGATTTGTCCCTAAAGCTCTAATCGCTTGTGCTTTTCTACCAACTTCACTGCAACTTTTCTGAGATATTTTGTATATTTTGATGTTCCCTGGATTTGTTTTGTTTGATAGAAATCATTAAAAAAAAGTACTAAAGGTTCCTCGTGTTAAGAGGCAAAAAAAACGATCTTGTAGTGTAAATACGATCTTATTGTGATAAGAGGTTAAGATTTTAAATAAATTAAAAATAACTTTGGATTGCAATAATTTATTGAATCTTGAAAAAACTTAACCCTTCCTGGACGAAGTCTGGATCTTCCCTTGCACATATGTATAAATCATAATGAATCTTTCTTTGGTTTGTAAGTCCTGAACAAAAAAAATCCAAAAAATTGCATTACAAAAAACACGGCTTAAAAGTAAAAAATCTATTTTAAAAAGAAATTCCTCTCTTGCTAATTCTGAAGAACTTTTGAGCTTAAAAAATGTAGCTATTCACAAAATACCACATTCCCCAATAACATCCCTCATTTATAGTTAACTTGAGATGAAGAAATCCTCCTTCTGTCTGCCTTCAAATCTTATTTAAAATGTCAAAACATATAATAACGATATCATTAAAAGAAACTAATTTGAAAAGTAACATGTTTAATTTATGAGCAGAAAAGCACTTTAAAGCCATAAAAGACCACAGCTCTACAAAACATACATGTATCTTTATACTTATATACAAACGGCCTACCAAAAAGTTCTTAATAATTACTGTTATTTATTTGTATATGCTGCCCGTTCGTCAAGTTAAATTACATATTTTCAAGGGAGCTTTGGAAAGATTCAAAAAACTTATATAAAGTAATGTAGAGCAGACAACAGAGCCGAGCCGAGCCAAGCTGGATAGAGTTGAGGTGATATAAAATCTTCTTTACAACTCATTTAAATTTTTGTTTGTAAGGTCGGTCGTTGGTTTGTTTTGTTTGGTACTTTTTTTTTTCGTTTGTTGCCATTCCCATATCTTACACAAAATACAAAAGTGTTGCTCAAACAGTGCTGCCATTTTACAAATGAAAATTTAGTACAAGAAATAATACTTCATTCATAAGAAATTTCAATACTCGTAGTTGATAAGTTAAGTATAAAATTCAACAGTACAACAATTTCTGTTTTAGAAATTCCATAAGTCTTTTCCGTTGTCAGGGCTGGTACCAAAAGAATATATTTTAAACATAAATAATTCACTATCTATGCCAATCATGAACCACTTGGTTGCAGTCTTAGTTGCTGGGTGAATTTTCTTTAAATTTTGCAGCTCCGGGAGCAAATCAACTGGTGTATTTTTTTCCACAATCGAACCATTTTAACACTACTGCCTATAATACATTCATCATTATATTGTCTGCAAAGTAAAGCGAATGTTTTTGAAGGATGAAGATAACCTCCACGGACAAAATTCGACTAAAAAATACTTTCCCCTAAAAAAGATCATAATACTACTTTGGTATATATAGCAATTTCGACAGCACTGTTTGTAACTATACTCCCTGATAATGTCCCTGCCACTAGGTCATTCCTTCTTCTTAGTCGCTTTTCCACCTGGAATTCTTCATACTCTCTCTATCATCTCTCTACAGCTCTGGTAAATACTCCTTACACCTAGAATTAAACAAATGTGTTGGTTTTTCACTTTCAACTGGAATTTAATGTAACATTTCAATTTCAAGATGTGACTCTGAGATATCACATAACACAGTCCATTTCTGTCGGTGTATCGCCGACACTATTTTTGCTAATGTAATGATGTTGTTAGAGAAATAAGGTGAGTGTTGTCCCTTTGGACCTAAGCTGCTATCAGTCACTTCATGTCTTCTACATTTTGTATATTTTACTGATGAATTACATTTTGTTTTTTGAATCTTTATGAATTTTTATTTTTAAGTTCTTCTCCTACACCTTTTTATTTTTTATTTTTATTACAGGTCCGTTGAACTCATTGCTTTAATTGCAATCTCGTGTACATTCTTTCTGTTTATGCACACAAAAAATTTGAATACACGTCTCCGTGAAATGGAGGTAAAATTGCAGCCCTCTGAATTCTCCGCACTTGGCCTGACAGGAGAAAATCATATAAGCGGAGGAGGTGATGGTTCTAGTAAGTATTCTAAATTATTTTATATATTTATGTGCTTAAATATTTCTTTTGTACATACATGTGTATATGTGTGTATAGTATACTTAACTTATACATAAATATATCACCATGTCGTTTCCTTAATGAGAAAGTGAATAGGAGATGTTACTATAGAGACTTAATTAGCATTCTTAAGAAGAACAAGAAGTGCTGTTGAAATATAAATGTACCTACCACCTACTGCAGTATAAGCTGTTTTTGTATAGTTATAGACATATACATATTTATATACTAACTATATATAGAATTATACATTTCAACAGCTCTTTTTGAAATAATAAAGAGTCACCTGCTTTGCAAAGGCTGCACAAGCACATGTTTGTTTCTAAGAAAGTGACGATGTAGATGATGCTTCAAGCAATGAAATTGTAAGAAAGCAACTTACATCTCTTACAAACAGTTATGTTTATTTTTTTTTTTCAGAAATTTGATGTTTTTTTTCTGCACAGACCTTATTATTCATTCTTATAGTTTTTAGATTAAGAAAAGTCATAATTAAGATAATTATGACATTAAAATAAGCAAATTAAGATGAAGCAAATTATACAATCTTTCTGCTATGATATTTTTTTTTTTTAGTTTTACTACTAACAAATACGTTTGCATGTACATATACCATTGTGTAGGTTTATATTTTAATAGATTTGTTATTCTATGGCAAGTTTTGATATTTTTGAGAATCAAGATTTTGAATAAACCACACTATACGATGAGAATAAAAGAGTTGACGAAAAAACTTAAACTTATAATTCTTCCTGGCTGTCTCTGTTTGCTCGCTTCATTTCTTGGATTTTCTTTAAATTAAGAAAATGTTATTTTTTCACAGATAGAAATCGTTCAAAAACTACAAAAATAAAATGCATGACTGGGTCGCACGTAGCTGCTCTTATGTTCAAGGCGCTGAGGGTGTAAGAAAATTATAAGTAACATGGAAATTATGATAAAAATGTTTAAAAGCATAAAATACGTTATTTAAATTAGATTTTTTTTTTATCCGACGGAAATCTTCAAGAGACACTCGGTAAGAATCGGTACCAAGTAGTGTGGGACTCTTACCGCACTAAAACCACCGGTGAATCAGGACCAATCAATGAAAGATCGACAAATGCTTTTTCTTTCTTAATTTATAAATCGCATTGTGGGAAGTTTAAGTTATAACACTTTCCATAGCATTTAGACCATCAGCTCATGAGGCTTGGTTCTTCTTAATCTCCGAACATTGTCTCGTACATTTAAGACGGTCTCCATTTCGGAGTTGGTATGACTTTGCAGTCGCTGATTGTGTGATACAGCGTGTTTTTTAACCACTTCTGTAAACATTTCAATTTGAAGGTCACGATGTAGATCGCTATTTCTTATATACCAAGGGGCATTTATTATTCCACGAAGGACCTTGCTTTGGAATTTTTGGATGAGTTCAGCATTTGTTTTCTTTGGACAGCCCCAAAGTTGGATGCCATATGTCCAAACGGGTTTCAGTACTTGCTTATATAACATTAGCTTGTTCTGAATAGATTGGTCAGAGTTCTTTCCTAGTAACCAGTACATTTTTCTGTACTTCAAGTTTAGTTCGTCATTTTTCTTTTTGATGTGCTCTTTCCATTTAAGCTTTGCATCCAAAGTCATTCCAAGGTATTTGGCAGTATTGGAGTAAGGTACTGTTGTACTGTTTATAAGAATTGGAACATTGTTTATTTTTTTGTTTGTAAAGTTTATATGCGTCGATTTTGTTTCATTTAGTTTGATTCGCCATTTTTGCGTCGAATCACTAACTTTATCGACTGCATTTTGCGGTTTTTGTGTAGCCTTCGTAACGGATTTATCTGGAATATCCCTTGTATATAACAGATACAGGGTTGGTCCTAGGACACTTCCTTGTGGTACACCGGCTTCAATTTTCCTTAGTTCCGAGTAATTTTGGTTGTACCGTACTGTAAAGAGTCGGTTCGTAACGTAGGATTTCAGTATTTCGTAGTACTGCCTGGGAAGATCCCTTTGCAGTTTGTACTCAAGTCCTAAGTGCCAAACCTTGTCAAAGGCTTGAGCAACATCTAAGAATATAGCCGAGCATACTTGTTTTTCTTCAAGTGCCTTTTCCACAACATCCGTAATCCGATGCACTTGGTCTATCGTGGAATGTTTATTTCTAAATCCAAACTGATGGCTCGGAATTAGTCTTCTTTCTTCTATTATTTTGCTTAGTCTTTTCAAAAGCAGTTTTTCGAAAACTTTTGCCATGATTGGTACAAGCGAAATAGGTCTGTAAGATGTTACTTCTGTTGGTGGCTTACTTTGTTTAGGTATAACAATGACTTCTGCAATTTTTCAATGATGTGGCACATATCTTAGTTTAAGGCATGCATTTATTATAAATTGGAGTTTTTTGAAGGCTATAGAAGGCATTTCTTTCAAAACCTGAGCAGTTATTAGATCGTACTCTGGTGATTTTTTGTTAGACAACTTATGTTGACACATACTTCTTACTTCTTTGAGCGTGACAAAAGAAATTTCACATTAGTCGTTTCTATCAACAAACTGTAATGGATCTGTAGCTGTGCTTGCTGGAAATGGCTTAAAAACATTCGCGAGATGTTCAACGAAGAGATCAGCCTTTTGTTTTGGGTTTCCGATCCATTTACCATCTTGAGATTTTACTGGCGGGTTTTGTGCCTGTGGTCTTTTTTGGCGCTTAGCTGCTTTCCATAAGGAGTATTCCGTAGAAGCATCCGCCGTCAGACTATTTAGAAATCTACTAAGTGAATCACTTTTAAATTCACAGATTCTTTTCTTTAGTTCATTGTTCAGGCGGTTAAAAACTGCCTTATCACTTGGAAATCTCGTAGCTTGCATTTTCTTCGAGCTCTTCTTTTCTCCAAGATCAGCTCCTTTATTAGAAATTTGTATATAAAAATATTAATCAAAATCTGTTGAGCTTACATTCTGAAAATTCAAAATTGAAGAAAATGTTCTATCAGAGGTACCTACTATTAATAGTTGCTAATTGCAATTTTTTTTATATTTTGTGGTATAGTGGACCAAACAATTTTTAGTAACAGAAAAAGTTTAATAAAAATCACAGGAGCCGTTTTTTAGAAAAACAAATATTTTATTATCGTTTTTTTTTTTCATATAAGTACATATTTTTCTTAAATACTTTAGAAAGTGCTAAAAAATTTTTAAATACAGAGTTTTGCAAAAATTAATTTAATAGTTTTTAAAAAAATGTTAAAAATTGTGTAAAATTGTTAAAAAATTTATGGCAGGTACCGTTATTTTTGGTTCTAAAAAAAATGAAAAGACGTGTGGGCATAATCACCAAAAACCACTATGTTACAAAGTTTAAGGAAAATAGATGAGGCCGTTAAGGCTGTAGACGAATAGACATACAGACAGAATTGTGCCATCCACTTTTTGGTGTTCTCTATCATCGTAATGTCATGTTTGATTGTTATCTCAAATTTTGTTTTGTTTTTTTTTTTATTGAAAACTTGCCTTATAGCTTATAGCCTCGGTTCCTAAAGTGTTTTCCGTGGAACCCTAGGGTTCCGTAAAACAATCTTCAGGGTTCCACGAATTTTTTAAAGTTAAATTAAAAAAAATATTTTTTTATGTAGATATGTAGGTTCAAAAAAAAAACTTTTACGACGTTACAGGAGCCACTGCATTTGGCTTGGTTTGACAATTTAAACAAATTTAAGGCGGTGTTTTATTAAGTTTGTCAAAAAGTAAAAACAAGACTTTGTTGATATTTGAGCTTGGAATTACCTTAACAAATTTATTCACAATTGCAATTTGGGGCTCATGTGGAAGACACTTAATAGATTTCGAGCCAAAAACCCAAAATCTCATAAAAATCAACGAGATTTCCTATAAATTTTAAGATTTCGTTATTTAGTAGATTTGAACCAAATCTTCATAAAATCTAATTGGCCTATTCACAATCACACTTAATTACTTGTTTTTTTTTTCTCCCATATAACAGTTTGTCCATAGAAGAGAGAAAATATAAAAAAGAGATTTTATGCTATACATAAGTACAGTGTAAACAGTGGTCTTTTTAATGTTTTATTCAAAGAAAAAGTGAAATATGTGCAATTATTGTGTCCAGAGACTTTGACTGATTGCAATCAATCTCCTATGGGTACTTAAATTCTTTTATAATGTCAAACAAAATCTAGATTATGTGTGGTCTGAACGGTTCAATTAGATTTTGAAAGCTTGGTGCTCAAAATAGAGATAACGTATTTACCAAACTCTGAGGGAATTGTATATCAAAATGAGAATGGGGCTGACAAAATTGCGCGTTGGCCGTATTTTTCCCAAACCCCATGGAAATTTAACGAAAAAAACGAAGATTGCATAACTTAAAAACTATTATTTTCCCAAACTTCAAGGAAATTGAACAAAAAACTGTGTTGGGGTCTTAGAATTCACATGTTCCTACACTGGGTTTTTGCTAACCACTAGAGAATTGCATGAAAAAGCAAGGTAGTTAAAAAAATTCAACCAAAGAGGGGACCAACGAGATTAGTTTAGAAAACTTGTATTTTAAATGCAATTCAGAAGATGAAGAATAACATCTGATCTTTACATTTTATAATATTTTTTTTCCTGAAATTGAAATTGAGGGAAAAATGTTACCTTTTACCATGAAAATTCTTTTTTCTGGCTAAGTTTTCAGTAAGGCATGCTATTGTTTTAAGCGAAGGATTTGAATTTTATCCCAATAGATATCATCTTTTTTTCTAAGCTCGTCTGTTGATATTTTTCGGCCTAACCTGGTTCCAAGAAACTTTTTGAACCTAAAACCACAAAAACTGCGTTTCCGGCACAAGCAAATCTTTGATATCCTTTGGTAGGTTACATGAAATTTTTTCGAACAACCGAATAGAATAATTTGTATTTATTAAGATCATTTTTTTTCGAAATTGAATCTTAAGCTTTTTTTATGAGTGGTTTTTGTGGCTCTAAGGTGTTTTGACGATTTCATAGGCCTTCTTAACTCCTCACCATAGGCCTCCTAACTTGTCATTTGTAATCTCTATTGGTTTAGTAAATTGATAAATATTGATTAAATATTTATTATTTCAAATTGTAGGATCATTCAAACAAAATGGCGTTACTTTAAATGGTTGTTTCAGCCACCATTTTGAAAAAAAAAACACTTTTAACCAATATCTTTGAATCGCGTTAAAATTTTAAATATAAACCAAATTCTCTCTAAAATTTGGCCAAGTATTTTAGCCAAGCGACACAAGCGCAACTGCAGCTAAAATATTAAATTTTGGTTTCCAACTGTACAAAATTTACACTGCACATCTGTTAAAATTTAGGACAGGAAATAATAATTAATGGCCACATTATTCTCGACCTTAATTAATTGTGATATATTCATAAGATTTTAAAGTTTTGCTAAAATGAAAAACGAAAAGTAAAATATTCGAGAAAAATGATTAATCAAAGTTAAAGGAAAAATCCATTCTTTTTTTATTAGATTCAATTGAAAACAATTTTTGAAATGGTTGAATCAATTTTGTCTTCAAAAAACAGCTGTTTTATGCGATATTTTCTCCACAAAGGCATAAACTTAACGAAGCTTTATCTCAACTTATATACCAACCTTTTTACTGACTTATTTATCCACACTTTTGCGTATGTTGTTGTTTGCCAAGGGAGATTTTACTGTGCTAGCTATAGCTTTTTCAATAAAACACGCCCCTTGTTAGGTATACTTTTATACTTTTAAAATAATCTTATCTAATTTACTGATGCAGGTTTATTTTGTAGGAAATAATTTTTGTTCCTAAAGCCCTATACGGTGCTGAAGTGAAACGAAAATTTTCTCTGGTCTCTAACTCGAGACCAAAATCAGAAACGAAATGATTATGAAAAATATGGAGAGTTTTATCAGAAATAAAAAAAAAAAGTTCAAAATCTTAAGTAAATTTTTTTTTTTTTTCGTTTCTTCCGTTTTGGTGTAAAGAGTTCAAAATAATTGTGTGATCAATGTTTTTCAGTTAATTTTCTTCTATTTTCATTTCCAAAAAATATCCAACAGCAAAAAAAAACAAACTGTCAAATTTTCATCTGTTCCTTTACTCTTAATTTCTGTGATGTTTTGTGCATTTCTGCGCATTTTAGTTCAAAGTTCTGTCAAAATTTATATACAAAATTTTTTTTGACACAAGTTTGATCTAAAAATCACAGAAATTCAAAGTAAAAGAACACACATAAGGTTACGGTCAATTAATTGTGTACAAAAAATAAGTGGAGACTTGGATCTAGTAATCTACTACGATTTTCTGTTTTATTGACAGCTGCGTACTACATGACAAAAATTACATCGAAATTTTTCATTTCTGGTTACGTTCTGTATGAAATTTTTCGTTTCGCTTCAGCTGCATACTATGCTTAAGGTGGTGCCACTGTCAAGAATAATTGGGTTTCATGCAAAATTCTTGATACGGGGCCCCGGAACTGCTAGCTATGCCTCTCTCCTTTTTTAAATGAAGTCTCTAAAATAGGAGCCTTACATACGCCATAGTGTACCAGCAGATGTCAGTTTTAGCTTGTGAGGGTGTTTTAGATTTTCCAGCTGGGGTATGCTCACGGTGTCCAGGGTTAGTTAAATAAAACACCGAAATTTAACATCAATAGGTCTTTGTCTTTATTTGTTATTTTCTTTTATTTTGTTTCTCAATCTGGGGTTGAATTTATTTCATATAACTTGTTAAGTTCTTCTTGTATAATTCCGGTTTTCGTAGTAAATCTTCCCACCGAAATCTCGGCCTGCGTTACGGGTCCGGTGTAGTCTTCGCGATAGGTGTCGGCCAGCTGGTGGCGTGGGGCACGGTTGAAACATGTCTCTTCCGTCGATTCGGTCGTAACTGGCGCAATCGCCGTAAAACGGGTAAATTGCCACTTATCGTGGGTAAATCACAGTCGCAACTGGTAAACCGCGGTTAAACGGGTAAATCGCCACTTATCGTGAGTAAATCACAGTCGAAACTGGTGAATCCCAGTCGAAACTGGTAAATCACAGTCGAAACTGGTAAATCACCGTAAAACTGGTAAATCGCCACTTATCGTGGGTAAATCACAGTCGAAACTGGTAAATCACCGTAAAACGGGTAAATCGCCACTTATCGTGGGTAAATCGCAGTCGAAACTGGTGAATCCCAGTCGAAACTGGTAAATCACAGTCGAAACTGGTAAATCACCGTAAAACTGGTAAATCGCCACTTATCGTGGGTAAATCACAGTCGAAACTGGTAAATCACCGTAAAACGGGTAAAACGCCACTTGTCGTGGGCAAATCACAGTCGAAACTGGTAAATCGCAGTCGAAACTGGTACAATTCGATTAAACTTGAATACTTCACAAGAAGCCCCTTACCACTGGTGGGGGGAAGCCTCTGTTAATATCCAAATTACTTACCACTGATCATTGCATACCGACGATCGAAGTCCGACTGGCTCCTACTCCAAGGGTTTAGGCGTATTTATATGCGCGGTCTAGTTCCCTGCTTCTGCTTGCTTCTGCTTCCTTCTGCTTGCTTTTTGTTGGTCTTATTTTGTTCTACTAGGCAACCTTTTGGTAACAACCAAGCGTGAACTATATCCTCGCGAATGACGAAATAACCTTTGCAAATTAATGTCATCGGGTTTTGGCTATGTTGAACTGAGTGTGAACTCAATGCTCGGTGTAGTGAAAGAACGCATGTAATTTGTTCGTGTTTTCGTTGTTGTTGTGCAGATTTGTAATGCTTGAAACAATAAGTTGTAACTAGGCCTGCAACTCAACCCCGAAAAGTTAAAAACAAAATAAGGAAGTAACTGGAAAAAGCGAGATGATAAAAAATATTACAATTAATATAAGAGTAATATAGCCAAAAATTAAGTCTAAGAAATAAAGACGACTTGCAGGCCTTTGATAATAAGCTAAGTTAAGACTCAACTTCAAACATTAAATAATTATTTTATTAATTCAAATAGTAGGTACACACATATAGCTATACAGCATATCGTCCCCCTTATGCATAAATGTATCAGAATAAAGTAGTTCAGTGCTCAGATGTGTTTTAAATCGGTATGCTCTGATCATGCTCTGTTCAGAGCTAACTCCAGTAGCTCGAGCTCTATTCCATGATCTGCTCAGAGCTAAAAAAGAAAAACACCTATTAAGAACATTCAAACTCTATTTCAATTTTTCCTAAAAGTCATAAGCACAGTAACAGACCAAAATGGAGTGTACCCCAGAATCTTCTCCAGATTTTCCTGTATTTATAAAAAACAACCTTTTGTTGATTTTTTTTTCGTTGGAGACTTAAGTGTGCAGATGCAACTGCAGATAAATGTTATTGTTTTAAAAATCATACATAACATATTACAGCAAAAAATATTGATTAATGGCTTTTTATGGAAAAATATTTGAGGCTTGAAAAATCCCAAAAATTTCTAAAATATCAAATTTCTAAAATATTTGGGCAATATTCTGGCAAAAATAAAAATAAAAACTTACAAAACAAATACATTTATAAAGGTGTACATACATTTGCTTGAATATTTTGTGCTCAAAAATATCTTTAAAAAAAAAATACGGCAAAAATAACACATCAATGTTAACAGCAATTAGAGTGCAATGAAAACGAACAAAAGCACTGATTGAGAACTCTTACTTCTGCAGAGTAAAATGGCAAGTGTTGTTTTGTGGATTTGAAATTCTGTTCATTCCATTCCAGGTAATACGTGGCTATTAGTAAATACATTAGCCAAATTAGACACCATAAGTCTAACATAAATATTTCAACACTATGACCTACTATATACGATGGCAATGTGCATTGCTAATAACTTTGGAGTAATTTAGCTTTTTGGATGAAATAACCCCTCGAGTTGGATTTCTAGGTAGTAAAAGTAGTTACCTTCTCTATGGAATACCAACATTAATGTTTCTCTCTTTTTTAACTATATACACTGTCTTCTTAATAAATTCATAGCTGATGAAATTACTTATAAGACAAGGCTCACATCAATGTAATAAATTCAAATAAATTTAATAACATATTTATTTTCATTTATTATTCAGTATAATTTCTTGCAAGTGGAAGGAAATTTTGAATTTATATTTTAATTATTTTTAAACATTTAAAATATAAACATTAAATATGAAGGTGTACTGTGTATTGTATAAATCAAATAAAATTAAATTTTCTAGTTTATGTGAGTGAACGTAACATTGTTAAACCCTCCTCAAAATAAGCAACCTTTTAAAGTGAGTTCATATAAGAAATGCATCCAATGTGTAGCTACATTTATTCTCTAGACATGACCAGTTAAATTATGAAGCCAGCAAGATGTGCAGTGCACGCCATAATAATTCGTCAAAAAGTGAAGGTAAAAAAATAAAACAAAATAATAATTTAATATAAAATAAATAGAAACACCTGTCCCAAACTTTCATTCCCAAGAGTAACTATTTTGCTGCCTTCACTTTGAAGTTGAAGTTTGTAAATTTTGAAAGGCAACATCAGCATGATCAGCATCAGCACCAGCTGACTTAAACTGCAATTCAGAAATCTTTTGGCATGTCTTCCATAATTTCCACGTATATAATTTAGCGGTCCATTTATCTTTACCATTTTTTGCAAGACAGTGCTCTACTTTATTCTTCAAAGACTAAAATTTATTCACAGGCTTATAATAATCCTGAAGACAAGACCTCGACCTTAATAAATCCACCGGGTGAATTATTATTACGCTAATGACAGAGGTCAGGCTAATGTCTGAAGGCTGATTAATGAAAATAACGTCGATTGAAACCAACAACAAAAAAAGCCCACAAAACAAAGCATGCAACTTTTGAAACAAAGGTCTTATGATACAAAAACAAACGTCAATCAATTTAATCTCAAGCACCCAACATAGCTACCTACTATTGCATTCGGATACTTTTTTTTGCATTCTTCCAACTGAGGCAAGCTTTAGTGGTACAACGCAGCTAAGCGAAAGATTCCATCACCTCAACAACGACTACGAGAAATGGGTGAGGTAGGTACTTCTTGAGGAGCTACTACATAGAAAAAGAAATCGTTTAATCGTGCGGAAATCCATTTCATTCGTAATCACTTCCCCCACCTTGTTAAAGTTGGCTGACGGGCGGGCGTTTGCTACCCTATAGAACTTTCAGAATCTTATTGTTGTTGTTAATTCATCAGCATATAAAGCACCACACCTGTCTTTCATATTTCCTATTGTTTCGATTGATTTCTATTTGCCCCCCGCATGCCGCATTCATGTATGTACGTACATATATTGAAATAATAAATGAGTGAAGAAGAATTTCGCCATCGCAGTATTAAAGTGGGATTTAGTAAAAATATTTCAAAAATCTATACGAGCTTTGTAATAACATAAACACCTCATTTTTCAAGATGGCAGCCTTTCCCTACCGCGGACACCCTTAAAACTTTGCTAAATCATAAGAAGTGATGTAGCCAAACAAACATCATTAAAAAAAATTTTTAGCATCGATTCACACAATTTTAATAATTTTTTTGACTTAATTTGCTACATTATGAAGTTCTTGTGCGTTTATCTATAAATTTATCCGATTGTATGAACAAAAATATACCAATCTTTTTTGTGTAAAACACTATCTAAAAGGTGTTTTTTTAGACTTGTGGTTTTCAATCTGGCAATACTTTTTTCGGAATTGATCTTTTTGACGGCTGTCACTTGATTTATACTCAGTTTGGTTTGCCATTTCATAATGAATAGACATACTCCTGAACAACATTTGCAAATCGTACAAATTTATTACCAAAATAATGGCAGATAAGCCCGAGACGATTGGCGCCTTAAAAGAGAATATTTGGTGCCTCACCAAAAGTTTCCTTCCATAAATTGATTGTTTCGCGATGCGTCGCATGAACCGAACAATTTTTTGGTAATAAATTTGTACGATTTGCAAATGTGGTTTAGGAGTATGTCTATTCAATAAAAGCAAAGCAAACTGAGCATAAATCAAGTGACAGCTGTCAAAAAGACCAATTCCGAAAAAAGTATTGCCAGATTGAAAACCACACGTCTAAAAAAACACCCTTTATTTATAATTTATTTTGTTAAGGATCAAATTTAGCTTGGCAGTCATTGTTGTAATCCTGTCACTTGGGACACTTGGGAAAATAAATAAAATGCACGACTGGATTGCAAGTACTTGCTCTTATGTTCAAGGTGTTGAGGGTTTCAGAAAAGTATTATGTAGTATATGAGAGAAAAATGTTTAAAAGTATGAAAAACGATATTTAAATTAGCTAAAAATAACTTAGTTGAGAATTTGAGATGAAAAACAAGAACGTCATCTTTATTCTTTACTTAATAAAAATAATAATAAAAAATAAAAAAAATTTAAAACTTTTTAAGGAAAACTTTTGGTATTCAAATTTTAAGTATTTTTTTATGTGCATATAAAATAAAATTTCAAAAAAATTGTTAACCTAAAATCGAATTTTCAAAAAAAAACTTGAAACTTTTTTAAGAAATCAAAAACTTTCTTTTTTTAAAAATCTTGACATGCAATATTATTCAATCTTATCTTAAATTTGTAAATAAAAATTTTATCTAAATCCATTCAGCCGATAGTGAGAAAATTCAAAATAGAGAACACGTTCTATAACAGGTACATTTAATAGTTGCTAAGTGCAAAATTTTACGATTTTTTGTAGTATTTAGATCGTATTAATTTTAGTATATGGAAAAATTCGTAAATCGTAGTTGTCGTTTTTGAGAAAAAAAGAAATATTTTCCTTTCCGGTTTATTTTAGGGAGTACCTACTGAAAAACCCTTAAGTATCGACTTTCAAAAAAATTTATCATATCGTTTTCGAAATATTTAATTTTCAAAAACAAATTTTGAAACATTTTTTAAAAATTCAAAAATATTTTGTTTTTTTTCAATTTAAGTCCACAAAATTTTTTATTATAATATATATTTTGGAAGACTCCGTGAAAAAAAAATATTGAAATCAGTCATACTGTATTGAAGAAAATCAAACATTTTAAAAATGGTTCTTTGGGGAAATAGTACCTCGTGGCTTGATGGTTAGTGCGTAGGACTGTCATGCCAAAGGTCTGGGTTCGATTCCCAGCCACTGCCACCTAAAAACAGAAATGTTTTTTTGGCGAGGTACTGCCTCTTGCGAGGGACTGACAAATCCTCCAAGAGTATACTTGCCGTGAATAAGTGCTTCTCATCTAGCCGTTCGGACTCGGCAAAAAATTGTAGGTCCCCTCCATTCCTGCCAAAAAAACGCTCACAGGAATGGTTGAGAGTTGTAAGTCACTAGGCCTTGGTTCTTCACGAGCTGTTGTGCCACCAAATTTATTTATTTTTATTCTTTGGGGAAGTACCATTAATAAACATTTTTTAAAAAATGATTTTCCAACCAAATAAAGTCTTTCCAGTAATTTACAGAATTTTCTTTAAGAAAGTTGTCGAGCTGTTTTTGAGAAAAATACGATTAAGTAAAATTGCTAAAAAAAATTGTATGGCAGCGTCATTTTTGGTTCCAAAAAAAAATTTTAAAAATGTGTGGGCATAATCTCCAAAAACCACTATCTACCAAGTTTGAAGAAAGCTGATCTGGCCGTTTAGGTGTAGACGAACAGATAGACAGACAGACAGATAGAATTGTGCATCCACTTTTTTGGTTATATCATCGTATTGGCATGTTTGATTGTAATCTCAAATTTTTTTTTTCACGAATCCACAACTTGCCTTATAGTACCTGCATACATTGCAAGTAAAAAAGGGAAAATTTCGGTGGTAAAAATAAAAGTTGAGGTTTTAAAAGACACGTGTTGAGCAATCGCACCTTCAAGTAAAATTTCACTTTTGGGGAACATACTTTAATTACCTAAGTCAAAAGGTAAGACCTTCACTTTTGTTTAGTAATTTTTAATATTTTGTAAATGTAAAAAGTTGCAGAAACACCTCCAGATGTCAAACTCATGTTGCGATAAAAAGAGTTCATGTCTTAAAAGATAAGTATTTAGTAGAACTGCCTTCGGGTAAAATGTCAGTATTTCCACTTTTTGATAATGAGCTTTTTTAAATGCAAATAGCTCGGACCTCAAATATTTTTGTAATTTGTAATTTTTGTCAAAATAAAAAAGGTACAAAAAGGCCTCCAAATGCCAAATGCATAAAGGAAAAATAAAGGTTGATGTCTTAAAAAATTGGTGTTATAAATAAACCGGCTCTCAAAATAGATAAACTTTCAGTGTTTCAGTGTTGCCAATTTTCAAAAATATACTTCTTTAATAAAAATCCACTGTAAACTATATCCAACAAGATTAGAATTCCTAATCATTAAGCTGGAAATTTGTTTGCCCCGGGGCCAGGCATAGTTTCTATAAGAAGGTTTTTTATAATACAAATTCTATATATTACTGAAATAAATTAGCCAAGAAAAAGACTTAGCATTAAGCTATTTTGAATCAATAATTCAACAAGTCCAATCCTTTCGTAATAATTTTGCTTGCCATTCTGTATTTTTAGTCGTATTGAAAGTACAGTATAAGCTTAATATATAGAAATGTAGAAAATTTAATGTTCTCACAAAGTGGAAACACTCACGTTTTAACTAAAGTGGATGCCACTCAAAACTTTTCTTTAAAGATATCAATCGTTATTTTTCCCAACACACGTTATACGTCTAGAGGCGTTTCCGCAACTTTTTTCAGACTAAAAACTATCAAAAGAGAGGAAAAATCCACATTGTTACCCCTAAAAAAAGATTGTCTCTGAAAAAAATGGCAACATTAAAATTTAAACCAAAGGTGCCAATTAACCAATTAACACTTTTTTTCAAAATATTAATTTTAATTCATCAACACGAGTTTTGCATTTATAGGCGTTTCCGCAACTTTTTAAAAGTTTAAAATATTAAAAACTATCAAAAAAAATGCAGATTCCATTTGTTGACTTAGAAAAAAGTATGTTCTCGAAAAGTGGTAATACTGAAATTTTACTTGAAGGTGTGTTAACTCAAAACCTTTCTTTTAAGTCATCATTCGTTATTTTGATCAGGGAAATCTCTAAGTAATTTAAGTTTTTGTTTTTTTAATTTACGATTTCTCACAGGTTGGGTGCCATTGTTGAAAATGGCGCCCAAGCAACAGGATTACAACAATGCCTCCTTAGCTAATTAACATCCTTAGCTTGTCAAAAATAATTACAAACGTGTAAATAATAATTTTTCTTTTAGTTTTTTTTTTTTAATTTTTTTATTAAATTCTTTGTTTTCGAGCCTGCACAATTTATTCGAAAGGAATGCCAACAAAAAAACATGAAGCTTTGACGTTTGAGTTTGAATATATTATGCTTTTCGAGTGGATTGTACTTTCAAGAAGAAAAGTGTAATTCACTTCTCAGAATTGTCAGAAAGGAATTTTTGTTCCAGTAGAATGGTTTCAAAAGACTTCCGGACGCTCTAGAATGCTTCTGGTTGTCCAATAGAAAACTATCGGGTTTTTCAATAAGAGCGCTATAAAAGTTTTTTTTAAATAAACCAAAAACGGTTTTGGATATCAATGAAATTCTTTATTTTTGTGAAAGTACGTTCGATGCCATTATGTATAGAACTCAATTTCTTTTGCATGGCCACCACAGGCACGCTTGCAGAGGTCTAGACGCTGAACTCAATTTTCGACGGTTTTCAGGCATAAATCGGCCGATACTGCTGCAATTTCACGTTCGATATTCGTACGAAGTTCATCAATCGTCGCTGGCTTGTTGGCATAGACCATAGACTTGACGTAGCCCTACAGGAAATAATCTAACGGCGTCAAATTGCACGACCGAGGCGGCCAAGCGGCTGGACCATTTCGTGAGATAACACGTTTTCCAAACTTGATTTCCAATAAATTGATTGCGACATTCGCTGTGTGGCTTGTGGCGCTGTCCTGTTGGAACCACATGTCCTCCAAGTCCATATCATCCAATTGGGGCCAAAAATATTCGGTAGCGATCCCCATTCACAGTAAAGTGCCAGTCTTGATCATCACGGAAGAAGTACGGCCCAATGACGCCGTCGGCCCATAAACCACACCAAACCTTAATTTTGTCGGGATGCAATGAGTACGTGTGGATTGCTGTCTGACCAATACGACATATTTTGTTTATTGACGAAGCCATTCAGCCAGAAATGAGCCTCATCGCTGGAGATGATTTTTCGATGAAAATCCGAATCATTTTCTAGTTGTTGCTCAGCCCAATTCACGCACATACGACGCTTCTGGTGGTCAAGCGGCTTCAGTTCTTGCGTCAATTTAATCTTGTAAGGATGTAGGCCAAGATTTTTTCGCAAAATTCGCCACAACGACGTCACAGAGATGCCCAATGCTTGAGAACGACGTGTGGGAGACACATTTGGACTTTCTGCAACTGAAGCCTCAGTGGCAGCAATATTCTCGACAATACGGGCACTTCTTTGTCTCACTGATACGGGAACATTTTGTACTGTGCCTGTGGATTCAAATTTTTCCACTAGACGCTCAATTGTTGATCTGGTAGGACGATTATGACGACCATAAATTGGACGTAGCGCTCTTAACGTTGAGGCAATGGACTCCGAATTTCGGTAGTAAATTTTAATAATTTCGACTCGTTGTTGGCTCGTATATCTTTCCTTCATGAAATGGCAAACCTTACTGAAGAGAAATGTCAAAAGAGCGGCAAGAAATATGGCGTCGTTTGCTGTCCCTGTCGCTCTACTTTTGTAGCATCCCTGTTGAAAAACACTTTACATTAGAAGGATGTCAATTATTTTTTTACTCATCTTAATGTGGGAAAAGCGTGGTAAAAAAACATTTTTAAGTACAAAACCTTAGCAGTTTGATGAAAATATTTTTTTATCGAAAAAAGTTGTCAAAAATATCTATTTGTCGTGATGTCCTAAGTCTTGGCCTAGTTGACCCAAAGGTAAATCCTTGAGTTACGGTTTGAACTCCTTGTTCCATTTACAAAAAGCTGCGCTCAAACGACAGAGACGAGGAAAATTAAATAAAAGGCCATCACTTTTGTACACAATTATTTTGTAGAGAAAATCGTCCGGTACAATTTGTACGGGTTAAAAAGATGAACGTGGCACGAACGCTTGTAAAAGTGTGTAGACTTATATTATGTATATGAAAACTTCTCGTGTTTGAAAAATTAATTCTAAATTTGACAAAATTAATGTCTTGCATCTTTGTTAGGTATTTATTTAATAAAATCATTTCATCCTGGTAAAATTCACCTTTGCAAAGTCAAGTTTTTGCCTTCCACATCTAAAAGGGGAATAGCAACAACAGCCCGATAAAAATAGATAGACATAGATAAAGATAAATAGATAAAAAGATGGATTGGAATTGCAGAGCTTCCACTGATGGATGCTTGAAGCTTTGCCATGTGATTAGATCGAGATGTTGTAACCCGAATTTTTTTGTATCGGATTTTCATTTAATTTGAGTTGATTTTAATGGATGTAATGGATGTATATTGTGGCTTGTACAAAACACACCAGCGATGATGCTTGTTTTGTGTGTTTGTATTAAAGGGTGTCAAGTACGGGTATAAATCACAATTTCCTTTGTTGAATTTATATAGAATCACAGTGGATTTTAGGGTGAGTGTGACTATATAGAATAATGCTACTTGCGTTCTATAATATAATGAGTTGTTGACCTGGTTTATTGTCTGTGCTTAACAGATACGTTAATATTGAATACCAAAGGAATATTATGCAAATGACATTTCAGACTACAAAGGAGCAATATTTGAGTGTCCTTTTTTTTTTGATAATATAGTTTAAAAAGGATATTGTTAACGGTTAAAAAAATTCACACCGGATATGATTTAAGATTGCTCTTAGTTTGACAGCGGATTTTATATTGAGATTTTCTTAGCTGAAAATTGAAAGGATATTCTGTGTAAATTGACGTTAAATTTCAAACAATAAACGAAATGTAAGTTTTGCAATAATGAACGAACCAAAAAAAAAAAACAACAACAAGTGCCAGGTGCAGATTATGACAAAATATTTAGAAATTGTATGCAGCTGAATATTAATTAAAGTTTCAAACGAAGACAACTAAGAACATTTATTATCAGAGTTTTCTTCTAGTACAGAAGCTTTCGTAGTCCTCTGGCTTCTCCTCTCTTTTTGCTAGTGTCAAAATGTCACAATAAGAGTATTTGTTTTTTTTTATTTTTATTGGAATCATTTCCAATCAATCAATCTACTTAAAAGTATTTTTTTTTTTATTTACATAAACAAATTATTGTCATGATTATATTACAAATTCATAACACAAAAAAACAAGTTACCTACTTAAGATCCAATGGAAAATATTCACCATACGAGCATAGCTACTTATTTAGGATGCTTAACATATTTTTCCCCAAGATTTACCTACCAATCGTGAAATTATTAAGGACTCTACGTGGGGATGTTCTTTTCTTAGGAGGGGATTTTTTCTCTGTGGATGATTGTATGTATGTATGTAGATTTAATATGATTGAAAGGATTTTACTTTGAAGATTACGAATTTGTATACCTACTTAAATTAAAGTTCAATACATTCGTCATCAAAAGATACTTATATAAAAAATCTCACCAAAGAGAGTGTATCCTTTTAATACGTCTATACGTTACCTGTTACCTACATTACCAACAAATTGAGCCGATGTACCTCTATGTATGTTGTATGTATCTTCCTTTCGTCTAGTCTTTGAACTTTTTTTTCAATCTATCGCTTATAAAATTGTCTGCGACGATGTCTGAAGAAAATAAATTTAAGAACATTTTAATATCCATAAGAAACTCTTTGAACCAAAAGAAAAATTCTTAATTTTTTTCTGATATGATTATAACAACAAAATTATGTAAGTCCTTTTAACACGTTTCTGTAAATATTTGAAGCTTTTGAAAAACCTTTGATATATTTTTTACGTGCATTTATTTGTGTTGGAAATTGAGATAAAAATAATGTTTTATAAATATTCATTTAGTATAAAAATGAATACAAAACAGAATATCGACAAAAATGGGGAATTCAATTGATTTCCTTAGAAAATTTACTTTAGAATTCTCACACCTGTCTGTCCAAGCTCTAAAAGGATTAGTCATTGCCTTCCTAGGGATATTCCTTTTCCATACAAAGGACTACTGGACAAATCATGAGTGTCAAGTTAGCAAAGCAACTTTTAAAAACCTGCATAAGACTCTATGAGGACGGAAAAACCGCGTGCTCATAGGTGTGTGAGATTCTTACTACACTAAAACCACCTCCACTTCCCGATTGCAACTAAGAAACTTATCGAAACTTTATTTTTAACGAAGTCAAGTAACGTGTTGCTGGTTACTTTCCGGTGAAAGTTCCTGCTAATTCCGCGATTTTAAAGCGGTTTTCTGTACACAGCACCAAGTCGGAAGGTTTTATTCTTCGCAGACGGCATACTGAATTCGACTCATCAAGAATGTCAATAATCATTGAAATAGCGTTATTTTTTTATACGTAAAGTCCACGTGGACTAACTTTTGTTCATTGAGCGCTATTCACCATGATTTTGTCCACTTATTGACACAATTAAAAGCATTTTGTAATTTAATTGTAGCTTCGCTAATCGTTTTGCCTGCTGCTAATATTGCAGTATCATCAGAAAACGTGGCTATGATAGTGTCTTCTGTTTGAGGTATATCGCTTGTAAATAAAAGGTACATAACTGGACCTAATACACTTCCATGTGGTACCCCAGCCACTATTTCTTTGGAAATAGAATAGTCATTTCCGTGTCTTACACGAAAAAGTCTGTTATCTAGATATCCGTTTAGAATGTTATAAGGTCCTTCAGGAAGAACTTGTCTTAATTTTAATTTGAGGCCTTTATGGCACACCTTGTCAAACGCCTGCGACACGTCCAAAAAGATTGTCGGATAGATTTTCTTTTCTTCAAGAGCTCTGTCAGTTACGTCAGTAATTCTATGCACTTGATCAATTATTGAATGCTTGCTTCTAAATCCGATCTGATGTTCAGGTATTAATTGTTAAATGAATAGGTGAGTCGGATAATTAGTCATTAATTAGTTATGACAATTTCAAATTTGTCGTTCAATGTTTTCCATGTTTTTTTTTTTTTTTTGGTGCTATTCTAACTTGATTTTCAAGTTAGCCAAGCTCCCAAAAAAAATATAGAAAACATTAGCCGATCAGATTGAATTGAATGTTCTATTTTTGTTCGTTTCTTTGAAAATGACCAGTGAATTTTCAATGTTTTTGTTAAAGCTCTGAAAATAAACCAAATTTGACAATTTAAAATTTCATATGGAAATTGGTGCTTTGAAAAAAGATTAATAGAAAAATTTAACTAAATCACAAAACTAAATATATAAAAATTTCTAAACTGCGCATAACTTTTTTCCTGATAAAAAAAAACGCTCAAATGATTCTAAAACGAAACGCGCTAGAATCTCAAAGCCTTAAGATTATAATGTAAAAAAGTATTTTAATTGAAAACTGTCAGAGATAAGGCCATTCAAACTTAACCATTTCTTATAATTTTAGCAGTTTTTGACCGCAAGCTTATTTTTTCGTACAACATGATAAATTTAACATTCCCTGCATTACCTAGTGCCAAATCTTATATTTATTAGTCCTGTTCAGTCTGTAGGTCTAGAAGGATTTTAAAAGAACAGAAAAATAAAATTTACGAAATTGCCTTCATTTTAATTATTCTCTATAATCGTTATGTCATATTTATTCAAAATCTTGAGTTCTAATATTTTAACGAATGTGGCTTTCTGAGCAAAACTACGAAAAATTATAAGAAATAGTTAAGTTTAAATGGGTATATTTCTGCCAATTTTGAATTGAAATTACTTTTTTACCATTTCAAAGCTTTGAGTCTGAACTTTATTTTGTCTTGTGTATGTTTGACCCTATCTTTGCTACAAAAAAAATTATGCCCAATTTATTAAAAAAATTGGGCTTCGGATCGAAATTTTGTAGGGTCATTATTCTGCTTTCAAAATTCTGGCTGTTCAAAATTTTACATGACCAAAATTCTGTTTTCCAAAATTCTGTTTGTTCAAAATTCTGTTTGTTCAAAAATCTATATTTCAAAATTCTATTTTTACAAATTCTGTACAGAAATTAAGTACAGAATTTTGAAAAACAGAAATGGAACTCAATTAAACGTGTTAAGAACATACACAAACAATTGAAACGATTTTAAATTAACTTAATACATATTCTATCTTAAGGCAGAGTTTTGGTCTGTTTTTGATGATGAAAGGCCAAATAAAGCCAAGAATATAAAACAGTGCCGATGCCTTGAGTCACTGACTTAAAAGCTTGGTTGGAAAATGAAAGGCGGGTTATAAAGACTCATAAAGAACTCACAAAAGAGCAGGTGAATACAGTAAGAAATGAGGAATAAATTTGAAAAAAAAGAAAAGTTTTCTAAAAAATAAGCAAATTGCGCGAGTCGTAAAAAACAACTTGCATGCTATATTAAGAGTATTCATACAACAGCGTAAGTGATTGTATCGGGTTTTTCAATAAGAGCGCTACAAAAGTTTTTTTTAAATAAAACAACAACGGTTTTGGATATCAATGAAATTCTTTATTCCTGTGAAAGTACGCTCGATGCCATTATGTATAGAACTCGATTTCTTTTGCATGGCCACCACGGGCACGCTCGCAGAAATCCAGACGCTGAACCCAGTTTTCGACGGTTTTCAAGCATAAATCGGCCGATACTGCTGCAATTTCACGTTCGATATACGTACGAAGTTCATCAATCGTCGCTGGCTTGTTGGCATAGACCAAAGACTTGACGTAGCCACACAGGAAATAGTCTCACGGCGTCAAATCGCGCGACCGAGGCGGCCAAGCGACTGGACCATTTCGTGAGATAACACGTTCTCCAAACTTGGTTTCCAATAAATTGATTGTGACATTCGCTGTGTGACTTGTGGCACCGTCCTGTTGGAACCACATGTCCTCCAAGTCCATATCATCCAATTCATCATCACGGAAGAAGAAGAAGTACGGCCCAATGACGCCGCCGGCCCATAAACCACACCAAACCGTAATTTTTTCGGGATGCAATGCTGACTCATGGAGTACGTGTGGATTGCTGCCTGACCAATACCGCATATTTTGTTTATTGACGAAGCCATTCAGCCAGAAATGAGCCTCATCGCTGAAGATGATTTTTGGATGAAAATCCGAATCATTTTCAGGTTGTTGCTCAGCCCAATTCACGAACATACGACGCTTCTGGTGGTCAAGCGGCTTCAGTTCTTGCGTCAATTTAATCTTGTAAGGATGTAGGCCAAGATCTTTTCGTAAAATTCACCACAACGACGTCACAAAGATGCCCAACGCTTGAGAACGACGTGTGAGAGACACATTTGGGCTTTCTGCAACTGAAGCCTCAGTGGCAGTAATATTCTCGACACTACGGGCACTTCTTTCTCTCACTGGCATGGGAACATTTTTTACTGTGCCTGTGGATTCAAATTTTTCCACTAGACGCTTAATTGTTGATCTGCAAGGACGATTATGACGACCATAAATTGGACGTAGTGCTCTTTACGTTGAAGCCACTGACTCCGAATTCGGCAGTAAATATTAATAATTTTGACTCGTTGTTGGCTCGTATATCTTTCCATCATGAAATGGCAAACCTTATTAAAGAAAAATGTCAAAAGAGCGGCAAGAAATATGGCGTCATTTGCTGTCCCTGTCATTAGCGTCCCTGTTGAAAAACGCATTAACAAAATTTTAAATTTCATAAAAATGTCACAATTTTTGTGTGAGTGATAGCAAAAAAATAGGTATCGAAAGTTTCAGCCAAGATTATTCCCAAAATCAATGTCTTGCAGCCCAAAACCGGCAAAGTACTCTAAGACTTTGATTTTGGGAATAGCCTTTTTTCGTGCTTTTGACGCCTATACTTCTTTTTTTGTGGGCTCTGGTCCTATAGAATCATAAAAAAAAATGTTTTGGGTAAATGAGAATCTCTTTTAGACAGAATTTTAATTTTCATTTTGATATACCTACAGAATTTAGCATTTACAGAATTTTGAAATATAGAATTTTGGCCAAAAAGAATTTTGACCAGATAGAATTAACAAAAAAAAGCAGAATTTTGACTAAACAGAATTCTTAAAACCTGAATTCCAATTCCTCCCAAAAAAAATGAAATCTTTGATATCCTCGTCAACTGAATACGCACAAACATTTTTGAATATATTTTATCCATTTTTTCCAAACAGTGATGGTTATTATGCCATCTGTTGATGGTAAAAATGTTCGTAACATATAAATAACAGAATTTCAAAGTTTTATCCAAAAACAACCGTGAGTTTTTCCTTCAACCACTTCCAAAGTGTAACTTATACAAAGTAGAAGTTTTTTTTTGAGTCAACTGAATAGGTACAAAAATTAAAATTGGTATTGGAATGGAATGAAACAAGTTTTTGTTTAAGTTTAGTAGTGGGTACTTCCACCTTTATTTTTAATTGCTTCGTAAATTCGATCCGGCATGGAATCGTATAGCTTTTTAATGTAATTTAACTAAATTTCGCTCCACGCTAATTTGATTGCAGAAATTAAGGATTCTTTGTCTTCGAACTGACGACCACCCTCATAAACTTTGCGTACTAACCATCCCCAGACATTTTCTATGATGTTTAGATCAGGTGAGTACGGCGGCCATTGAAGCAACTGCACTTGTTGCTCCTCTATCCATGTTTTTATTATGCGCGCTGAGTGAAAAGGCGCATTATCATGTTGGTAGGTCCACTTTATGGGTCCAAAGATGTTAGAAAATTTAGGAAAATTTCTTTCCAAAATTACCTTATACCCAGCTGCTGTCATTCTTGATGTTACAACCTCGAGCTCAACTGTTCCATAATAACTGACTGCTCCCCATATCAGGACACCTCCATCACGACTATGATGGCGCTTTAAAAATCTTTTTTCTTTTCTTAAGTCGTGAAAATAGAAGTTGAACCCATCAGGGCCATCGAAATTAAACTTTTTTTCATCTGAAAAAACCACGTGATACCATTCTTTTTTCCAACTCATGTGAAGTCTTGAAAAATCTAATCGCAACATTTTCCGTCTCTCGTCAAGTGGTGGTTTTTTCTTAAGTTTCTTTCGTTTAAGATGGCTTGAGTTGTTGATTACTCTTAATACTGTTGAGCAACTTGCGTTTACGCCGACTTTTTGTTTTATTTTTTGCCACAGAATCAGAAGAATTTGATGCATATCTTAAAATTCTTCGTCTCTCAGCTGCTGTTGTTGCTGTTTTCTTACCTCCCTTCATGTTTTTGCAGTATGCATCTTTATTTTTCAAGTAAGAATAAACTACATTAAAACTTCGGCCAACTTTATCAGCTATTGCACGTCCAGTTAGGCCTTGGTCTCTAAGTAAATCGATTTTAGCTTTTTCAACACTGTTAAGACACGTAGATCTACCCATTTTTCTTAAAATTTGAAATCAAGAATTAAATTTTACTGAAAACACTAAAATCGTTAATTTAAACTGTCAAGCACTCCAAAAACTTATAAACAACGAAGAAAATGGCGTTGTACCTATTCAGTTGACTAGAACAAAAACTCCTACTTTGCATATAAAACACTTTGCAAGTGGTTGAAGAAAAACTCACGGTTGTTTTTGGATAATTCTTTCGGAATTATCTGCTTAACATCTTAAGGGTTAATTAATAGTTAGCATCAACAGATGGCATAATAACCATCACTGTTTGGAAAAAATGGATAAAGTATATTAAGTATATTAAAAAATGTTTGTGCGTATTCAGTTGACGAGGAGTGTATATATATTTAGATTGATTTTTGTCTACTAAAATTTTGTACAAAGTTTAATAAACCTTTTGTTTTGGTTTTAAGTGTAAAATTGTCAAATTCTATCAAAAATATTGAAAAGTGACCAATGTGATAATTTTCTCAGGAAGGCATGGGATAATTATCTAGCATTTTCGGTATTAAAGCATTTTCGGTAAAGCATCAAACTTGTTAGAAAATATTATAGCAAGCGCCGTAAAATTTCTCTCGGTAAATAACAGCAAATCCCAGAAAGTGTCTATAAATAAGTTAATAATAAAGTCGCTTTGTTGTTGTTTACCGGGGGAAATTTGAATGCGCTTACTATAAATTTCCTAATAAAACACACCTAATATAAACCCTTGAACGTTATTATTCCTTATTAAAAGGTATATTTAAAAGCCAAAAGTCTCCCTAAGTCCGGAAAAGAAAAAAAAGCACAGTTTAGGACATTTTTAGAACTTCTTAGGATTCTTGTCATGAAAAGTATGATTTTTTTTAGAATAAGTGCCTTCACGCATTAAAACACTTGATTCATATTGAGCTCGATTTAAAGAGAAAACAAAAAAAAATGTACTTACTCAAAAACAATGGTCTCAGACCCAGTTGATCCTCATTCCTCTACTGTCTACAATATTACTTTCCATCAGTGTCCGCATACTGAATCTTATTGAAATACCACCGATGGTATCTCTGACATGATTCTTTGTTCTTGCCTTATTTCACAACTAAAACACGGCCTCATTCCTATTCTCTATGAAATCAAAGTGCTACATTGTTTGGAAAGAAAGTGCAATAATTATTTTTATGGCAGAACAACAACAACTATTACCAGTATATCTACCACCCGAGAGCCAAAGGCTGCTTCATTTTAAATTAGTTTCTTCAAGAACGTTTACAGTTTTTGAAATTAACTTTATCCATTTTTAGCCTTAAATAACAGTACTCGTACCTTTTCAAAAGAGAAAAAGAAAGAAATAAGGTTTCCTTAAAAACAATAGTTGAACAGATATACAAGATACAATGTTGCGTTGGTTTGGTATTACTTGTAGTATATAGATAATATTCACCTTCATGCTTAAATCAATTTCAATAAAAATCTAGCATAGCATGAAATTCAATCGAATGACTCATCCAAGCGAAAAGCTGTTACTCGATGGCCTGCTAAAGGCTTTAATATAACAATAAGGTTTACAAGAACAAACTTTACGTATGTTTGTTCGAATTTGTGAAATTTGAATTTGTGGCTTATAACAAAAGAGACTATTGTGGATCTAAAATTCCAAAGATAATTATGGTCTCTCTTCAACTCACCTTATTATAGCTCGATTGTGGTAATAATTAATTAGCACAGTTATATTAAAAAGCGAAGAATAAAATGCATCATAATGAATTCCATTATATTGCCATTTTCACATTGCCAAGATCATGTCACTCTGAGGAGTGGTAAGTGATCTTGACAATGCACGTAATTTAGAGATTCATTTGTCAGAAATTTGTATAGTAACACTTCCATTGAATTCCATTCATGAGGCAAACACAGAGAAAAATCGAAGTTGCCTTCCATATGCAAAAAAAAGATGCACAAGGCGCATCTTTACGGATTCATTCATCCAAAGCCAATGAGTTTAGCAGAGTGCTGTCGTGGTAATGGCTCGATGTAGTCTTACCAACTTTAGAGTAAATTGGTTTCAGTAAAACGACCATACCCATCTGCTTTTGCGCTCGTGACCTCAATGGATCGTCTTCTTCGTGTCTATGTTGGCGGCATCGGCAGATGCAATAGTGACTCTATAGATGAAGTAAAACCTTTTTGTAACCATGAGTGCATGAGTCTATGGAATTATCTAACATTGAACTTGGACTTGAGCCCCTGAGCGTGATGGACATTTAGGTATCGTATATATGGAGTGTCATTGGTTGCTTTCAAGGCTTTCAAATATTTTATTGTGAATTATATACTTCTTGATATAATTGTGTTGTAAATTGTAATCCTTTGGTGAATTAATGGTAGATAGTATGAAATTGTTTTTTTTTGCTGAAGAATAAATGGCAAACGGACTTGCTTAGTTATTCTTGAAACTATGAAAAGATTGTTGCTTGGGACTCTAGGAAAATGCTTTAAGAATATGAGCTCAGCATTTTAATGGTTAAAAGGTTCTTCGTCCGGGCTTTTTTCTATTTGGGGTTTTATTATTTGACATTTTTCCATTTGATATTTTTAGCATTTTCGCGATTTTGTACCCAACCCTATTTGATGCTTTCTTAAGCATTCTTTGTATGATCATAAAATTCCTTCACAGGTATCTATCACAAAATGTTGTTACCTTCTTCGACTTCTTACTTAGTTGGACCTGTTATGTGCGTGCACTTGCGAAACTGGGGCCTCTACTACTTCTATACGTGCTTTCGTCTACGGTTTCTGGAGATGTACCTCTGCTTTCTCCAACTCTTTCCCAGTTGTGCTGATTCCTCTTGACTTATTTCTAGGCCTACTCTCTCACCTGCCTCACTGCATGAGAGGGTTCCATTGCATCGCTTGAGTCGCAATGCACTCGTGGGTGGCCTTTTCAAAGCATACCTATGTCCAATCTGCAACTACTACTTACGTTTTCGTTATATAGTCGATGGTTTCCTGACCTGTATTTCCATGAAATTCAATTCCATGGAAATACGATTAAGCCAGAAAATCCCCAAAATGTGTCGCAAACATCTAATCATGAACTTTTGCAGCTTCACCAAGTGCTTCACCCATAAAGAAGCATGGATTCAACAAGTGAGCAGAACAGTCTTATAGCTTTGTCCTAAGGCTTATGCAGTTGTTTCTCCATAAATTGGACAGCATTCCGAAAGCAACCTTTAATTTTTCGGATCAGCTGGTTATATCTAGTTTGGTCTAGTTGGTTCGCCAGAAATATCTACTTGAATATATGTGGAAGTTTATTTTCAGCTCATTCATCCAACGGTTTCAGCTTCTGTTGTCATTTAATGAAGATCCATGACCCTGTGAGAGAATATGAATCCGTCGTCCACGTAGTCCAAATATTTGAGGTCTGACTGCAGATTCTACTGAATTTCGCCATTTGCAGTAGACAAAGCTGCTCATAATATACACCACTTATTTGTGACAAAACCTAACCTTTTCTAATTTCACTTTTCATTTCAATCTTCTCTGACAGCCTTCTTATATGCAGAACGTGACATTTGGATCTATCATAATGCAGGGATGTTAGAAGTGAAATGGTGATAGATATTCAACGACCAACGCACTGTTCGATGATAATCCGATCTTTTTCTACTCCTCAGGAAAACCACTTTCATTTTGCCTCTAAGTCCTCTCTGAATGCGTAAACGACATCGTCTATTCGTGTTGCAGCAACATACGGGCCTTCCCAATTTTGTTGAAGTTTCGGTGAAAGTCCCTTCCGACGGTGGAATTAGAAAACCGCACAAGTTCTCCCGCTTGGAATCCGCTCGTTGTTGCTTTTGTGTCGCATCGTGTTTTCATCCGATCACTTGATAGCCTTATATTTGTCCTTGTCCTTTCGTGAATGTCAAGAAGCTTTTCTTTAAGGTTTTCCACGTAGTCGTCTATTTCTTGGGGTTCATTACCATAGCATTCAAATTTTATTTCACTTGGCAGTCGTATTGTGTTCCCGAGCAGGATTTCTGATGGTGTATCTCCTGTTGAGCTATGTACTGCACTTCGATAGGCAATCAAGAATAATGGAATATGCTGATCCCAGTCTCGTTGGTTGTCGCTTACAACTTTGAAAAGGTGTTTTTTAAGGGTCCTGTTGAATCGTTCAACCATTCCATCAGATTGTGGATGAAGCGGTGTTGTCCTCATCTTTTTTAATGCCAAGGAGTGTACAAGCTTCCTGAAAGATTTTGGACTCGAAATTTCTTCCTTGATCTGATTGGAGTTCCATCGGTATACCAAACCTGCTTACCTAGTTCAAAACAATCTGATCCACGACTATTTTGGTTTCCTCGTTTGGAATAACTTTCGGTTTCTGGAAAAGGTCCCGCAACGTCTATTGCAATCCTCTCAAAAGGCATGCTCACGTTATACTGCTGCATTTTACTCTGGATTTTCGGCACCATTTTTAAATCAACGTCATCTCTTGAAGAACGTCATTAGCTTTGGATCGAGGTCCGATTGACTGCATCACATATGATTTGCCGTCTGTGGACTCCCACTTACGTCTTAGTAGTCCTTCTTGCACATGAAGCGAGTCCCATTGTGCCCAATACGCCTTACGATTTGGACTTTTATCGGAGATGTCACCCCATTCTGGTTTCTCCTTGTCTTCTTGTTGGGCAGTCCTCAGTTCTTCATTACTCCAACCGTAAATGGGATCGATTCTTAATCGCTGGATGGCTGCTACCTCTTTTTCTTCTTGACGTGTGCAATGTTTGCAGTCCGGTTTGCAGGGTCTCCAAAATAAGGCATCTGCGTTTGTGTGCAACTTTCCTCTTCGATGTTGAATCTGGTGGTCGTAAGTCTGCAATCTCTCTATCTACCTTGCCACTTGACCTTCTGGGTTTTTGCAGTTCAAAATCCAATTAAGTGCGCCATGGTCTATTCGAAGAAGGAACTTCTGTCCAAAAATGTACTTATGGATGTACTTATGGAAGCAGCCGATACTAGAGCTAGAAGTTCTCTTCTGGTCATACAATAACTTCTTTCTGACTGTCAGAGTACCTTGCTGTAATTAGCGATGACCTTTTCTTCTCCATCAGTACGGCTCCAATTCCCACGTTACTTGCATTAGCGTCGATGATGAAAGGTTTCCCTTGTGCTGGATAGGTCAAAACTTGTGTTTTGCATAGGCGCTGCTTAAGTTCCTGAAAGCTTTTCTCGCACTCACTTGAACATTTGAATAGTTTGCGTTTCTCTGTTAGCTGATACAAATTTCTTGCGATCCCAGAAAAATCATTCAAAAATCGACGATAGTACGTGGCTTGACCTGGATTTCTACCTGCCAGTAGCTGCTCTTCAAGTCCAATGTTGAGAACCATTCAGCTCCTTCCATTGGATTCAAAGTATCTCTGATTCTTGGCAGGGGGTAGCTGTATTTCTTTGTCACATCGTTCAGTCTCTGATAGTCCACACAGAATCGAGTAATTCTAAAAGCCCCAGTCGTTCTTGTCAAAAAGAAGGATGGAAGCTTCTTCTTCGTCTCTTCGTACTAGGAGAAAAAGACTGAGTGGGCCTTTTCGCACAATATGACGTTGATTTTTTTTTTACTTGCTCCACGTTGGGCGCCAATTAAAACAATTAATTAACCTTTCCACCTCAGCAGTAAAATATATGTAACTTCTAAACGAATTGAGATCCCATCTTCAAGCTTGATGTTTTGTTCCAATATTATATAAACAACATTTGAAGGAAAAAAAGAAATAATATCAAAGTCTAAGCTACAAAAAAAATTAATTAAATCGCTTGTTTCCTGTTTTCTATAAAAAAAATCTGTTTTTTGAATGGAAGCCACGCACTTAAATTTATGTATCTTGTAAACGATAGAGATCCCACTCTGAAATTCAGCATGGAGTTTATAAATTGTATACGCTTTAGTTCAAAAGTTAAAAAATAAAAATTAAAATCGACGAACATTCTTAAAATTTGATTTGAAATGTTGACTTCCGGTCTTATATCCAAAAAAGGAATCTATTTCCGGTTAAGATTTCATAACTGAAAAGAACATCTAATTTACGATATATCTCAATACAAAAATAGTTTTGCCGCTCCTTTTTTTTAATTTATAAACATTTTTCTTAAAAACCTTAACTCATAGCTTGCCAGCACTAGGCCTAAAAATTCAAAATCCTTCAATATATATTTTCAGTACCTATTCCAATATAAATAACCCAAAGATGGACGAATTTCAAGATCCCACACTTTTTTCGTTGTCCGCTTCACGTGTAATGCCCCATATGTGACTTATCCGATTGAACCTTTCATAGAATTATGGAATTTATTAAATATTTACATTAATTTATTTTTAAGTACCAACTGATTAATTACATTTATCATTTAAATTCTTTTTCTAGTCAATTTTACAATAAATAAGTATATGTACATAACAAGATCAAAAAGGATGATATTTTTTATATTGAAGAGGTACCCTATTGAAAAAAAAAAAAAAAAAAAAAAAAAAAAATAAATGAAGTAGGTAGTTATACGTTTTTCCATCATTCAATCCAAATGCAAAAGGATTCAAAATGTAAGTAATTGAAATTGAAAATATTTCACTTTTTCATGAATGGCAAGCATATAAAACACATACATTTAACATAAATTCCGATTTTAACGTTCTTCCAACCACAATAAATGGCGCAAGTACTTTCTGATGCATATTCAATGAATGCCAATTGAAATTAAACAGTTGTAAAATTGAAAATTGAAATAATGTATTGGTGTGCCGTATGCCTTTACCGCCAGTTATGGCATTTTTTTTTTGTTTAAATATAATGGCTGATTGCAATTTACAAAAAAGCAAATACTGAACATTTTTAAAGTAAACACTCAAATTGTAACTTGTGAATAATTAAGTTTTTTTTTGTTCTTGTTTAAACTATGGACGTTAAGAACTTATATAGTAAAATATATTTGTTTTTGAACTATGAGTGAATTGATAAATGGCAATGAGAATGGGACTACCAAGAGTTGAAAAAAAAACAAAAATTTTTGTCCGGCTAACTTCATACGAACTTAGCAAAACAACTTTCAAATCCATAAAATAATGGTAGCTGAAACTTAATTATTTGAGAATTAGTTATTTTAAAAAACCGGAAACCGATTTTTTCGCAAAACAAAAAGCCTATTATTTTTTTTTTTTTTGCGTAATAGTCCAGTCAATTTGTGATCAAGAAGATACTGCCTTTATTTTATGTTTTGGGGGGTGCTAAATTCAAATCTGAGGTTTGCGACTAAAACTTCGTGACGGTACCATGGAAAAAATGCATAAATGCATTTTTTGGAAGTTTTTCACTAATGGCTTGAAAACTACCAGTTATTCCAAAATAACATCAAAGTACCATTGGAAGCATACACAATTTCCAATAAATCTCTGTCCAAGGTTTTTTTGTGACAATCCATTTGGACTCAAACGCTAGTTGAATATTGACGTATTTTTACTGTTTTCGAAAATCCACTTGAAAGCACAAAGTTACTACTTTATGTGAAAAATTTAAATTTTTGTTTGAATCAAATTATACTTTTCTGATAGTGTTTGATACGCTGTGTTCGAATCCGATCTTGAAACTGCTCTAGCATGTTACGTTCTTGATATATTTGAATCTAAAGATATACAAAAATGCGTTGTTTATGCAAATTTGTGGTATATTTCTCGTGATTTTTTTTAGATGTTTATGGTCTTCCTGAAGTATGGACATTTTACTTCAAAATTTATTTTGAATTTTTTAAATACCATCATTCGTCTTCGAGAAATCATTGGCCTTCGTCTTAAGCTATACGTAATTCGAAAAATCCAGTCAGTTTGTGCTTAAAATTGCACATAGCAAAAGAACCATAAGTGATGGGATTTATAAATTCCGTGCGAAAAAAAAACAGTAGAGAATTCTCCGAACAATTTCTTACAATATGAACATTAAAATGGTAGTTAAAAAAAAGGAAATTTTGAATGGAACTTTGAAGATAAAACATAAATGTGGGCTTCTAGCTTCCTTAATGGCTAAAAGCAATACTATAAGTGTTGCCATTGCTTGTTAAACTTCACATTTTTGTCCTAGTGGGGGGAAGTACTCGTATTATCAAAGTTGTTTTTTTCTTTATTTGTAACCTACATATGCCCTGTATTTTTAACAAATTCGACATTCTGCATTCTGGAAATTATGATTATGTAAAAGCATGAAATACGACACTGAAAACAGCTTAAACAACTTCTTTGAGAGTTTGAGATGTACGATAACTTGGACGCAAAACTTTTTTATTTAGGAGTCAATTACAAGCATTTTTTGGTGCAAGGAAATAATTCCACGGGCATCTGCTCCACATGGGAGTTTATTCCAACATAAGTAGGAACCTATTTCACTTTTCAAAGTGTAATTTATTCTCACCGCGAGAGGGAACTTACTACACCCAAAATGTTGTGCAATTTTTTCCCCATGGAAAACGTCATTGTTTATTACAGAAATACGCCAGCATTATGGCGAATAAATAGTGAGGTATGTATGCAACCCCCCTGCTTGGGCGCATTATAGGATTTGGGTGGGTGCGAGGTTGGGTGTGTGCAAAGTTTCTTTTGCATTTATGGAATCTAGATTTAAAGAAACTATATGTATGTTTTTCCCCCTAAGAACGAATCGAAGAAAAAGAAATGAAGTTGATTCTCATACCAAGTGGGCAAAAACTTCACTCTCCAAATGGAGATCTTTCTCACTAAAAAAGTGCAATAAATTCCCTCTCTCGGTGAGAAAAAATTGCACCTTAAAAAGTGGAACAGATTCCCACCTATGATGGATTCTCCCATGTGGAGCAGCAGATGCCAGTGGAATTGTTTCCTTGCACCACATTTTTAACTATAGGAGTCAAATACAAGCATTTTTTATTATAAGAAGGAGTCTGTCTCACACCGTTTAGAAGTTAGTGCTGATTTTCGAAAAAAAACAACTTAAATGGAAAAAAATAGTAAAAAAATAACGACAATATTTAAAATGCAAAGCAATAACGGTTTAAAAAGCCAGAAGTCTGTTCTGTAATCCTGCATTTCAATTACATTAGTTTTCAAAAATTTAAAATCACATAACTCATTATTTTGATCACGGAAACAAATGTCTGAATAGATGGATGGAAAACTTTTTTTTTTTTTTTTTTTATCCGATGGAAATCTTCAAAAGACACTCTTACCGCACTAAAACCACCGGTGAATCAGGACCAATCTATGAAAGGTCGACAAATGATTTTTCATTCTTAATTTATCAGTCGCATTGTGGGAAGTTTAAGTTATAACACTTTCCATAGCTTTTAGACCATCAGCTCATGAGGCTTGGTTCTTCTTAATCTCCGAACATTGTCTCGTACATTTAAGACGGTCTCCATTTTGGAGTTGGTATGACTTTGCAGTCGCTGATTGTGTGATACAGCGTGTTTTTTAACCACTTCTGTAACCATTTCAATTTGAAGGTCACGATGTAGATCGCTATTTCTTATATACCAAGGGGCATTTATTATTCCGCGAAGCACCTTGCTTTGGAATTTTTGGATGGGTTCAGCATTTGTTTCCTTTGTACAGCCCCATAGTTGGATGCCATATGTCCAAACGGGTTTCAGTACTTGCTTATATAACATTAGCTTGTTCTGGATAGATAGGTCAGAGTTCTTTCCTAGTAACCAGTACACTTTTCTGTACTTTAAGTTTAGTTCGTCTTTTTTCTTTTTCATGTGCTCTTTCCATTTAAGCTTTGCATCCAAAGTCATTCGAAGGTATTTGGCAGTATTGGAGTAAGGTACTGTTGTACTGTTTATAAGAATTGGAACATTGTTTATTTTTTGTTAGTAAAGTTTATATGCGTCGATTTTGTTTCATTTAGTTTGATTCGCCATTTTTGCGTCCAATCACTAACTTTATCGATTGCATTTTGCTGTTTTTGTGTAGCCTTCGTAACGGATTTATCTGGCACCAATATTGCAGTATAATCAGCAAAGGTGGCCATGATAGCGTTGATGTCCACTGGAATATCCCTTGTATATAACAGATACAGGGTTGGTCCTAGGACACTTCCTTGTGGTACACCGGCTTCAATTTTCTTTAGTTCCGAGTAATTTTGGTCGTACTGACTCTGTGTACGATTTGAAATTTGTTTTGTGCACATAATTCATATTCTTTCAAGTAATCAAATGGCATACATATATGTTTTTGTGCTCTAAGTTTTTTAAATAGTTATACAATTAAAAGAATGATTTAAATGCTTTTTATATCTTTTTTTATAATTACTTTTATATTTTAAAAGTTCTTAATTCAAAGCAACATTAAGAGCAAGTACGTGCCATCCATTCATGCAATTTATTTTTTATTTTTCGAAAAGCACCTCTACCTAAAATGCTTGTATTTGACCCTTCAACAAAAATCCGATATTAATTTTCGTCACCCAAGTTATCGCACTCTCTCCAAAATTTTAAATCTTCGTCATAACATAAATTGCAAGTTATGCATTCGTAAAAAAAAATAAACTCAAAATTTTGATCAGACTTGTCACTACAATGATTGAGAACACAAAAAAAGTGGATCTTACAACTCTGTCTGTCTGTTCAGCTACGGCTAAATTGATTTTCTTAAGATTTGGTACGTAGTGGTTTTTGGTGATTCCGTTTACACATTTTGTAAATTTTATTTATCAAAAACGGTAGGTACCTACATTCAATTTATTTTATCAATTTAATAAAAAAAGATATAATTTTTCTCAAGGGATGGCTCGGCAACTTTACTTTAAAAAAAAATTTATTAGATTTCTTTAAGCAAGGGCTACCTTTGGAAAGGAAACATCACTTCTTGAAAAATCTTTATTTATGGTAACTCCCAAATAACCATTTATTAAATTTTCGATCTTCTTTTTAACGGTATAATTTTTTTATACAGAAGCTTCTACAAAATAAATTTTTTTTCTACCAAAATTGTCAAAAAAAAAAACTATTAAATCTAACAGTTGTTTTGACAATTTTGATAAAAAAAAATTACTAACTATTAATAGTACTTTTCATCGAACGATTTTTTTTTATTTTGAATTTTCTTATAATTGGCTGAACGGATTAAGATTAAATTTTTGTATACAAATTTCAAATAAGATAAAATAATACTGCCTATCAAAATATAGAACAAAGTTAAAAGTTGTATTTTTGAAAAATCGTTATCTCAAAAACGTGTTGAATTTTTTTTTGGAAAATTTATTTCTATAGATAAGGACGTAAGTAAATACTTAAGATTTGCATACCAAAATTTTTCTCTAAGAATGTTTTAAGAATTTCATATACAAAAAAAAAATTTCAACCGCTCCAACAATTTTATTTTATTTTTAACGTGATATTCTCTTTTTTCATCTCAAACTACATATTTAAGAAGTTGTTTTACCTAACTTAAATATTGTATTTCGTGCTTTTAAATATTTTTCTCAATTTTTGTAAACTCTCAATCATAAGAGCAAGTACGTGCGTTCTTTCTGCGTCAACATATACGTGCATCATACTTACATATACACAGCTTATATATTGTTATTAATAAACCAATTTTAATTTGTATAAATGTTAAACTAAACTTTGATTTTTGTTTCAATATTTGATCATCAAACAAGTCACACAGCAACTTGAAAACAGCAACAAGATTATCTTGATTGCTGATGTTATTCAAACTTCATAGTCAGCTTGTTAAAACTGTTAATATCCACCTCTATTACCCAGATCAAAACCCCGACCCAGTTAAATTATTCCTTAATTTCCTTTTTCATTTCAATCACAATCATTAATATCAACATAAGACTGCTTATAATCGAGGAACCAAAGTGCACACCATTTAGCTGAGATATCTCTACACCAAATAACCAGTAATATGGACACTTATTTGTCCAGAAATGTCTGCCGGAATAGTAGTAGAAGGTTTATAAATAATATTTAAACAGAATGAACGTCTAACGCAGGTAGACACATAAAATGTCAGCCATTTGATACCGATTCAGCGATCTGGTTTTGGCATGTGCAAGTGGCCGCTGCGGCGGGCGTTGGGCGGCACGGCACATTGAAAGAAAGTTACTACTCCGGTTGTAGGGTGGAAGAGCATATTATTTTGTTAAGCTTACAACACAATCTCTTTTTGCAGTTTTTTTTTTTTTTTGCTTTTTGTGTTTTTTTTTCTGTTTGTTGCACCATGGCAAAACTTTCATCGTTCAAAGGTATTTCCGGGTTGCATGCGTATGGTTTTGTCTATATATAACCTCCTCGTATCCCTTCCCAGATTCCCCATCAGTATTAGACTGAAAATAAAAGTTTTGCTCTCGCAGATGAAATTTAATTGAAAATTTTGCGATTATTTTGTGCTTTTTAATGAGAAAAATTATACTGTTTGGCCGGATTAATGCATCTTGATTAATTAGTTAGCCAGGAGATTCTGAGAAATGATGTTTCTATTTTAATTGCTCTGCTCACAAAAAGTGAAAGGAAGTTTGATTGTTCGTCTATAAAAGACCAATATAAAATATATAGCCATTGAATATAAGTTCAAATCGTTTTGCCTTGTGTCTAATCTAATGAATGAATATAGGAATACGAACAAAGGTTATAAATAAGAAAGGCATTTGAATGTGGATACAAAAAAAAAACATCATGAAGAATCTACCAAGCCACACCACATGCAACATCAAAACTATCTGACTCCGACCAAACGATTGAAGTATATGTATCTTATCTCTACTCGCAAAGTGCGTATAACAAATGGAAGGATTGGGAATAATATTAAAAGTTATAATTAATGATCGCTAGCGGTAACAACTTTCGGATGCAACTTTAAGCCAAATGGATCTGAAATGTTTGTTAGATTCAAGGATTTCCACTTTATCTGGTTAAATGTTAGATATTGCGTAACTATGCAATCTTACATTGATTGGGTGATGAGTATGTTGAGGAAAAAGAAGTGCGGCTTTTTACATACATATGTTGTATGTATATGACTAGGCATTCCTATAGGTTTTTAATAAAAAAATTTACAGTTTTTTGAGTAGGTATATTTATATTTTATTATTTGCACAAAACAAGTACTAAAATTAAATCATTTCACGGAGTGGCAGGCTACGAGGGACAGTGCTATCTTTACTCACACTTTCATATTCATATTTGACAAAAAGTAAGGCATTAATGTCATGTAATTTATTTGAAAGTTTTCGTTGAGAATGAACGTGTAGTTTCTGGCTTTTAACCACATACTGCAATACATTTATTTTCGATTTAAAATTTAGTTTATGATATTATCCACGAAGAGATATTGCAAATTTTGGTAAGCTCCAAAATAACGGTACTTGCCATACAACTGGAAAAAGTTATTTATCTCAAAAACAACTCTTACGCTTTTAATAAAAAATTCAGTGAAAACAAAATGTTTTAACAGACTCCAATCACAATTTTTTTGTTTGTTCATTTAAAATGTTAATTTATTGCATATTAATATCGGGGTTTTCAATAAGAGCGCTACAAAAGTTTTTTTTTAAATAAAACAAAAACGGTTTTGGATATCAATGAAATTCTTTGTTCTTGTGAAAGTACGTTCGATGCCATTATGTATGGAACTCGATTTCTTTTGCATGGCCACCACGGGCACGCTCGCAGAAGTCCAGACGCTGAACCCAATTTTCGACGGTTTTCAAGCATAAATCGGCCGATACTGCTGCAATTTCACGTTCGATATTCGTACGAAGTTCATCAATCGTTGCGGGCTTGTTGTCATAGACCATAGACTTGACGTAGCCCCACAGGAAATAGTCTAACGGCGTCAAATCGCACAACCGAGGCGACCAAGCGACTGGACCATTTCGTGAGATAACACGTTCTCAAAACTTGGTTTCCAATAAATTGATTGTGACATTCGCTGTGTGGCTTGTGGCGCCATCCTGTTGGAACCACATGTCCTCCAAGGCTATATCATCCAATTGGAGCCAAAAATATTCGGTAGCGATCCCCATTCACAGTAAAGTGCCAGTCTTGATCATCACGGAAGAAGTACGGCCCAATGACGCCGCCGGCTCATAAACCACACCAAACTGTAATTTTTTCGGGATGCAATGATGACTCATAGAGTACATGTGGATTACTGCCTGACCAATACCACATATTTTGTTTATTGACGAAGCCATTCAGCCAGAAATGAGCCTCATCGCTGAAGATGATTTTTCGATGAAAATCCGAATCATTTTCAAGTTGTTGCTCAACCCAATTCACGAACATACGACGCTTCTGGTGGTCAAGCGGCTTCAGTTCTTGGGTCAATTTAATTTTGTAAGGATGTAGGCCAAGATCTTTTCGCAAAATTCGCACCACGTCGACGTCACAGAGATGCCTAACGCTTGAGAACGACGTGTAAGAAACACATTTGGGCTTTCTGCAACTGAAGCCTGAGCGGCAGCAATATTCTCGACACTACGGGCACTTCTTTGTCTCACTGGCACGGGAACATTTTGTACTGTGCCTGTGGATTAAAATTTTTCCACTAGATGCTCAATTGTTCATCTGCTAGGACGATTATGACGACCATAAATTGGACGTAGCGCTCTTAACGTGGAGGCGACTGACCCCAAATTTCGGTAATAAATTTTAATAATTTCGACTCATTGTTGGCTCGTATATCTTCCCATCATGAAATGGCAAACCTTACTGAAGAGAAATGTCAAAAGAGCGGCAAGAAATATGGCGTTGTTTGCACTCCCTATCGCTCTACTTTTGTAGCGTCCCGTTTGAAAAACCAAAGCCAAAATATGTAAGCTAAATTTGTATATTATTAAAATTTAAAGATTTGCGTGGAAGCAGAATTTAACCTACTTTGATTATGTAAAAAGTCACTTTCAAAGTGCTGGGGAGTTAGTCTTGGTATAATCTAAGCATATGACACATGATTTAAGGATGTTTTTTAGTGCCCAGTCTTATTAAATAAAAATGAACTTGATAAAACCACCTTAAACAAAGTTATTGTCTTTTTCATAAATGTTGACTGAATTTTAAGTGAACAAGTAAAATTTTACCAAATTTCAACAGTATAGTGATGAAACTTGGTCCACATATTAAATTTGGCTAATTCTTAATCTAACTTAAAAACTAAGAACTTAAGCTAAGTTAAGTGTGAAGGAGGTCGATTCAGAAGACGGAATTTCAAGCTTAAAGTCAAAGGAGTTCATGTTCAAACCAACACCTAGCAGCATTCCAGAGATTGGTTTCTTTGAGCCATAGCAGGCTCTGTGAGTGGGAAGATAAAAAAAAAGACGTCGATTTCGTGAACGAGGGTTAATGTTAAAAGAGATAGAATTGCGGAGTGAAATGTAGACAACGGAACCAGAAAGTTAGCGATGAATGAAGAGAATGTCTGATATTTCTCTTTGTTCTTATTAACGGTGGATATGGGTTGACCGTGAACTCGGTAGAGACGGGGAGGAGATTTAATATGTTTACGTGTAAAAGTGATTGATTGGCATTTGGCAACTTTTAGCTGCAAGCGATTTTTAAGACACCAAACTGAAAAACTGTCAAGGTCCTGTTGGATAAGGAAAGCGTTTTGTGTTGATGAAATTGTCTTGAACAACTTGGTATCATTTTTTGTTTCAGTTTTAGTAAACTCACCTACTTTGGTGAGTTAACTCAGGGCCTCCAAATTGAGTGCTTTTTCAGTTGTTGCACCATCTCGATTTCGATAGTGACAGTTACTGTCTTACTATCGCCATCTCTATTCTCATACGTCAATGGTGTAGAAGGATGATATCCATAGTGTTGCACATCTATGACCCTATATTTTTGATTACTGAAGGATTAAGTTAACCCTCAACTCAAAAACTGTTTCTGAGTTAACTTGGGGTTAATTGATTTTCAGAAAAAGCTAGCTCTGATTTAACTCAGAGTTAAACCTGAACTGAAAAACTGGCCCTTAATGATTTGATGGTGCTGAGCACAGTGGTGCTGCTTTTCTACTTCAAACAGGCTTGTCACAATTCAAGTCAGAATAAAGTCCAAAATTTCAAAATTTTAAAAAAAGTACCTAGGTATTGTAAAAGTCAGGAAATGAGTCAATTTTATGTTTGAAATGTCTTAAAATCTGTGCTTTCATATAAAAATGACTCCAATACAGAGTTGTATAAAAATTAAAGAAGATAATCCAAAATGTTAATTTTATATTAGCTACTAGTCATTAAAAAAGTTTGTATTGGAAATTATTTTCAGAACTTATCTGAGCGAATATGAAATAAAGTTGACGATTTTGACGTTTGGAAGTTGAAGCGTGTATGCACGCTTTACTTAGATTCTTAGAGTTTGACAAGCTATGTTAATATTAGGGTAAGGTAAGAGGCGAAGTAGTAAGTCAAATTGAATTTTAAATAACGCACACTATCAACTTAGAACTTACTCAGAAAAAGATGCAGAGAAGACTTTTAAGTTTCCTGTACTACTATACTACATGAAAATTGGATACCTATTTAAGAACTATGCAAATTTATTAAAGTGTTTCGGTTATTCTATTATTTACATAATTATTAATTGAATTAAATTTTAATGATGACAAAAAACAATCAATCTAAAATAAACAAAATATTCCTTTGAAATTATTTGTTTTTGTTTTATTCATTTAATTTCCAAATACCTCCTTTTTTTAATTTGACAGCTGTTCGGCCTGTTTTCTTTCTTGGGCATGAATGACTCAATTTAAATTCCGAGGCAGTGTTTATGTACCCGGTGCCCAATTTCTGTAACCCTTGTATGGATAAAATACGTCGAGAAATGATGAAATCTGAAAAAAAAACACCGCGACGGCGAATTCGACTCGATGCAAAGGTTATAGAACATGAGCAGTGGTTTGCATTCTTCTAAAGCAAAAGAAATTTGAATTATCAACAAAAGTTTTTCAATTGAAATATATGGTTACTACACACATTAGGTCTAATTGTTAAGGGTTCTGACAATAAATTGTGAAAATTTACCACAGATTTCACTCTAGTAAACACAACTATTATTATTATTAGTAAATGAAGAAAGTTAAGCTTTTTAAATATATAAGCTCCATTAATTTTAGTGAAATATTAAAAGATCACAATGGGGGCGGAGAAAATAGTTCTTTCTTACGTATGGCATGATTTTTTTTACTTCTTCTAAATTCAATAAATTTGATGGTGAAATCATTGTGACACTTTGACGTTTTCAAAGTTGTACTAACGTAATTCAAACTTTGATCCGTGGTTCAGCAATTTTAACTCACCGATTTCGGTGGATTAATTGAGGTCAAATGATGGTTCAAAGTTCAAGCATGTGCTAGTAGCCAAGTAATTTAGTTTACATGCTTGAAACATCGTGGAACTTTGCAGTTAATCCGCCGAAATTTGTTGGTTAAATTGGCTTATACGAGTATTTGTCAGATTTTGATGGCAGCTTTTTATGCAAAAATATGATTAATGATGCGAAACGAAAACATCCCAAACAAAAATGTTACAACGTTCGATGAGCGAAATTGATTATTGTACCAGATCATATGGAGTGTTCTACACTCTTTTTTCGCACACAAATAATTACCTAGACCATTTATTGTGTGCGAAAAAATGACATTTGTGTTTTTCGTGTTAGTTTTTATTGTTTCTTTCATAACAGCATGGCTGCCTGTGATTGTTTGCATTTGAGCAACTGTCAACTTCGGTTTCGTAAGCATTTCGTTGTCTTGTTGGAGACTTACTTAATATTTCGTTTCCCATCGGCAGCGTACAACCTTGAAGCAAATTCTCTGCAACTAAATAAAAGAAAACTGGAATATTTATTTAGTTTTAGATACATTAAAACTATAATATATTGTATTATACGTATAACAATATTGGACACCTAATTGTATATTTATTGTTCTTTAAATTTCAGGAAGTGGAAATGACATCAATACACTCCATGGAACATACCAATACCTAAAAAGCACTGGCCAGGTATGTCATTTTTTTTTTCTAATTTATTAAATTCTTCATTTATGGGAATTCATAAAATTTCATTTGATACATTGGTCTTAAGCCTACGAGGAAATGTTGCACTGGTAGCCGAATTTTTGCTGGTGATTGATATTTCATAATTTAATTCTATCGCTTTTTTTATTTTATGAACTTTAGCGCGTGTCTTATCCTTTATCTTTAGTTTTTTTCAAATTTTAATTCAAAATAAACAACAAAAAAGTGTATAGCTCTTAATGCTATACAAAGTATGTTTTGGAATGCTGTAATCGGCTACCGTCCATCCCTATTCATTCATATTAAGCTTTTTCTAAAGATCTCACATCAAATTCATTGACAAATAATTTAAGAGCTTGCCTACGCTAAAACTATCAAGCTTATCTGTACCTTCAAGACTCCTAACTATTAAAAATATCTTTTCAATTCTTTCAAAAGAACTCTCCTTGTCCTGAACTTATTCAAAAAAGCTTGTTTTTGTGAATTAACGAGATACAATTCTTCGAGTTTTGTTCGTTGTTAAAAGGAATTTGGAAAGAATTTGGGAAAATTTTGAAAGTTTTTTGTTTCTTCTTTTGTGTGTAAATAATGTTGGAACTTGAAAATTGCTGGTAAGTATTAAAAAATTAAAAACGGGTGCAGATTGAGAAGTAACTTTAGTCTTTCCTGGAAAAAAAATAAGGAGACACAAAAGTTTAAAAGCTTACATATGTGGAAATATAAAGAAGAGCTTACGAATAAGACGCCTTAATTGTCTAAACCTTAAGATTCAAAGGAGCTTGGTAAGCGAGATCACACAATTAAGCTTGAAGTCATTAATAGAAATATGGACTTAAAACTGAAGCCAAGCCTATATCAAACTCAAAAAAATGCGTGAAAAAAATTTACATTACATAAGTCTGTGAATAAAAATCTGTTACTTAAGGAAAGGTTTTGTTACTAACTGAATTATTAAGCTATGTTTGATAATGACACCTTAAGCATGTTAATATACATTTTAAGACTTAATTCTATAAGAACTTTTTGTAAAATACTTCTAAATGGTTACTAGTCCAACATATCCACCTGAGCTTTAAGCCAATTACATAATAAATGAGCAATAATTGAATTCAATCAACTCTAATTGGGCAACATATATGAGTGTAAAAAAAAACTTTTTGTACAAAAACAGATTGAAACGCTTAGTTCTGAAAGATTAAACAACACTCCCAAAGCTGAAACAGACATATTGTTCTTCAATCGTGTTCCAAAAGTTGGCAGTCAAAGCCTGATGGAGTTAATGAAACGCCTGTCAAAAATCAATGGATATATATCAGTGCGAGATAAGCCTCGAGAAATGGAAACAATTCTAGTTACATCGGGAAGAGCCTATCAAATAGCTGATGAAGTAATGGATTTAAAAGAACCAGCTGCTTATTCTAAGCACATTGCTTATTTAAATTTTACTCAATTGGATTTTCCAAGGCCAATATACATCAATCTTGTACGAGATCCGATTGAAAGGCTGGCTAGTTGGTTTTATTACATACGAGCTCCTTGGTATATAGCTGATCGGAAAAAGCACTTTCCTAATACGATTCTACCTCCAGCTGAATGGCTAAATAAAGATTTTGCCACTTGCTTGCGAAATAATGACCCAGAATGTGTTTTTGAGCAAAATAGTATCAGAAATTTAGGAGATCACAGGCGGCAGATGTTGTTCTTTTGTGGACAAGATGACGCTGTTTGTTTGTGAGTATTATAAAACAATCTATGAAGCGAATATACGAATTTTTCTGTTTTGACAAAATCAACTTGTCTGGCAGACCGTTCAACTCGTTCCATGCTTTGCAAATTGCCAAAAGGACCGTGGAAAAAGATTACGCTGTTGTTGGATCTTGGGAGGATGCCAATATCACACTTACGGTTTTTGAAAAATATATTCCGAAGTTTTTCTCTAAAGCTCTCGATGTTTATCAAAGTAAGTTAATCATCAGTTTGGTTATGATTCCATTAAAGATGCTTTAAGTTTCATAGAACTTTAAAGCTTAGTTAAGTGATTCAATTTAAAAGTTATTTTTGTATCTTATGGAGATTTCACTCTTTTCGCAGAGAGCCAACATTCTTTGGGAAGAGTCAATAAGAATACATCAAGGCCACCAGTTACTCAAGAAATAAGGAACTTGCTTAGCCGTAATATGACAAATGAAATTGAGTTTTACCAATTTTGTAAACAGCGATTGTACCAGCAATATATTGCAATTACTTTGAAGAAATAGTAACAAATAGTACAAAGTACAGTCAAATTGTGATTAAAGAACACAAACAATTGTAACATGCTGGATTTAAGACTTTATTGTTTCTCAATGTTCAGCAAAAATAGACAAACAAAGAATTGGTGTATTTCATCCTCCAAGGGTGCGGGAAAAAGAAAAAGTAGACAAATCTCTGGGAAGGGTGATGCACCAACTTTGTTTATTTTCTTTTACTTTGAGATTTTAGGAAAAATAAAATCCAAAGCACCAGCCTGTTACATATTTAAGATTTTTTCTACAGATTGACTGAAATCAACTTTACATAGTTAATTTATCGATTGTTGAGCTTTTGTATGCCCAGTGATCTTATGCCATTATTTATTGCTGATATTTATTTATTTATTTATTTACCTAATATAGTTTAATATTTCATCTAAAAAAGGATTGTTTTTCTAACATAATCACGCACTAACAAAAAAAAAAACCAAGCTGATTTGCAAGACTGATTTTTTGGCAGTTATAGTTGCAAATTGTAAGTCAGCCCAGCTTTTAGTACTGAACAAATGGAAAAAATGGCGGCAGGCTGAAATTTTGCAGGTTGTTTTGAGAGTATTTATACAACTTAAATCTAAGCTATCGACCACCTTCCCCTTGCACGGGCAGTGCCACGCCCACTTTTCTTAAATCTTCCTTTATAAGGAAACGGCTAAACTAATATTGATGAAATTTTCATATTTTGTTATAATGACCAGAGAAATTTTTTTTAAAATTGTTAAAGTAAAATCGCCCACTGCTACGCCCATTTTCCCTTATACTTTAATTTTCGGAAACGTTTTTTTTTCATGACATTTAAAGAGTTTGTTCTTATGGACGAAAAACATATAAACACATAAGTTTGAGTAAAATCCGCTCATTGCCACGCCCACTTTTCTTATTCCTTTGTTTCTCAGGAACGGCTCCAGCGATTTCTCTGAAGTTTTCAGAACTTATTTTTATGGACAAAAAACAAATCAACTAATTAGTTTTAGTAAAATCCTTCAACTGCCAGACTTACTTTTCTTTTTCCTTTATTTTTCGGGAACGGCTTCAACGATTTAAATGAAATTTTCGGAATTAATTAATATGGGAAAGAAAAAAAATTATTTATTTTTGTAAGTTCTACCACGCCCACTTTCCTATACCTTGATTTCTTAGAAATTGATTTGGATAAAATTTTATGGTTTTGTTCATACTAGCGATTTAAAAAACGTAGGAAGCACTTTCGGTTTGGTGAAACCTTATGGGTGTCATGCTTCTTTTTCAGGTACATGGGTATATTATAGTTTCTTGGAGCTGTCCTAGCGAGCAACGATTTCAAAAAAAAAAATAAAAACCCAAATCAGTCTTCAAAGTCTTATTGAAGAAAATTATCTATTGGAGTTCTTTTATAGCGTAAGGAACAGTTTTTGATTTCCCTGCTAAACGAGTGTGAAATTTTCAAATCTTAGACTTCATATAATTTATCAATGTACATAGGGGGGCGGGCAATCCAATTGTGTTTTAATTTAAGGACGGGTTTTCTTTTTAAAAGCACATCGATTTTTTAAAGGCCTTTCATATTAAATAAACGGCCTGATATAAAAATAAATATTTACGCAAACTTTTAACTAACTAATTTAATATTTTGGGGGAAATTTGTTTTCGCTTTATTAGTTAGAAGAACCATTCTATAGAAATAAATATTTTGAAAAAGAGAGCGTGGCAGCAGCCGGAATTAAATGAAATTTTTCAAAAAAGAAATTGTCTCGTTCATACAAATATTTTTGCTTTTGAGAAACAAATAAATAGGAAAACTGGATATGGCAGTAGCCGGCTTTAATTAAAACTAATTTGCTAATTTTTTTTCATCCATAAGAACAAGCTCTGAAAATTTCAGAGAAATCGTTGGAGCCGTTCCTGAGAAACAAAGGCATAAGAAAAGTGGGCGTGGCAGTGTGTGGATTTTACTCAAACTAGTTTGATCATATTTTCTCGTCCATAAAAAAAACTCTGAAAATTTCATGAAAATCGTTGCCGTTTCTAAAAAAAGGCATTAAGAATAGTGGGCGTGGCAGTGGGCGGATTTTACTATATTAATTTTAAAAAATTGTATCTGGTCATTATAACGAAATATAGAATTTTCATCACTATCGGTGAAGCCGTTTCTTATTAAACCAAGATTTAGGAAAAGTGGGCATGACACCGCCCTTGCTAGTGGAAGGTGGTTGACAACTTAGATTTAAGTCATATTCGTACACCCGAAACGACCTGCGACATTTCAGCCTGCCACTATTTTTTTTCCATTTGCAATTCTTATTTTACTGAACTATATTTCGAAGTTTCTAACCAACGTTTCTGGTTTTTAGTAACTCTTGATTTTATACCTTAAGCGTATTATGATAAATTGTTCTTCATTAAAGTGCCACACATTTTCGTAAAAACGTTATAAAACCAAAAAAGTTGTCCCAATAACAGGATACTAAAAGAATGCACTCTTTTATGAATACAATCTTTTATGAATATGATTGCATTCTTTTCAAATTTTGTTCAATCATTTGCAAGGAATGGATACATTCAAAAATGATTTTGTTCAATTGATTACACAGAAAAAGAAGAAAATCAAACAAACAATAAGAGAATTATCTTCTTTTTTTTGTGGACTAGCTATATTGATAATAAATTCATGTTTAAAATTTTGTAAGGCCTTTTCTTTAGTCTTATTGCGTTTCACCCAGGCAAGACAGCTAGATGCTGTCGTTACTCTTCTAAAACGCAAAATTATTGTTAATGTTTATCGACACTCATAAAATTGTCAGCACAAAAAGACAATTTGATTGCTGTAAAAATAATGGAAGACAAAATGATTACAATCAATTTCAAATAAATGGTGATTGCAGAATTTGAAGTTGCAGTCTTAAAGTGAATTCAAATGAATGCAGCCTTTTGATTGAATTTAATTAATAATTTTTAATGATAACATTCACAAAAGATTTCATTCTTTTATAAGCCTGAAAGACTGAATCGATATTCATCAAATTAGACGTCTGTGAAGTAAGTAGAGGGCAACTTTCACCCACGTGAGTGGGACCTTTATAGGAATTTGCAGTTTTTTTTTGCATTTGCTTGCATTTCTATTCCCGATTTTGCAGTTTGCCAAATAAGGGTGTAATCTAGTGACTTGGTAACTCTAAAGTGAAGTAAGCAGGTCACACAGTGTATCTCAGGAACCAAGCATGCTAGGAATTAGCAGTAACGCTCCAAATTTGCATTTTTTTTTTTTGCATTTTAAGAATAGGCTACATCAAAATTTTGAAGTCCTTTTTTTGAAAAAATGCAAAAAAAAAACTGCAAATTTGGAGCGTTACTGCTAATTCCTAGCATGCTTGGTTCCTGAGATACACTGTGTGACCTGCTTACTTCACTTTAGAGTCTGTCCCTGAGTTACTCTATTGTTTTTGCTTTTCGCGCATTCAAAAAGATTTACCGAACAAATTTTACCGCAAACGCAAGTATAGAATTTTGAAATTGGCACGAGAAGGTTGTGTTAGTGTTGCCATTGTTTTGTTTTTAATTTAAATAATTTTTTTTTAAATATATAATGTCAGCCATACCTTAACAATTTTAGTTTTTCTCTCTATTATCTTCAACATTAATGTCCATTATGAATTATGATTTAATATTTGGCCTTTTGAACCTTTATCTGTGACTGAGAGACAATTTTTTAGAAACTTATTTAAAAATAAGGAAATTAAGTGACAATATATGGTTTGGGGCTAAGTTATAGGAAAAATGATTTTTTGTTTTAATTTATTTCAACTTTTATCCCAAATACAAGTACCTAATTTGTTAATGAACTTTTTTCATTACAATTACATATGACTTTAGTGTAAAAAGAAACAAATTTTCATGATTTGTAATTAGTGTAATTAAAAATCGCAAGTAAAAAATTCACTTACAAATTGCATGTAATTGAAAATATTAATAGATTCTTTCATGTACTTGAAGTGCTGTGCTAATTACAGTTAAGGTAATTGATATCTTGAATATTAATTCATTACATGTTCTTATTAATTAAAGATCATGAAAAATATAATTTACAAAACAATAAATTAATAACATTTTTGTGTAATTATTACAGAGAATAGGAGTCATTATTGCTTTTTTCATGATTACTTTTGTTTTTAATTAAGTACATTAAAGTAATTGAATTGTTTGTAGTTATGGCACTTTTCGATTGCATATAATTAGTAAGTAATTGAATTTCTTCAATTATATTTCAAAGTAATTGGAACACTGTTTGGAGATTTCAATTTCAAGTATAGGTCATTCACTTAGAGAAAAAAGTAGGTGTAACTTACCCATTTCTGGTTTATTATATCTGATTTTCAGGTTGTTATTTTTTAAATCAGTAGATCAGGTGCCTTAAAATAATAAATCTGTAAATTTTACCTGAAAACTTTGCTAGTTTTACCTGTAAATCTAGTTAACTTTAGATGAAAATCTATTTAAAAACCATGAATAAAATGTTCTATGTCCTGAAGGTAAATTTAACATGAAGATCTAGAAAATTTGACATGATTCAATGTTGAATCAACCCTATATCTGCTGCTTACCATTCAATTCATTTTGCATTATTCTGAAAGTATAGAAATTTATTACTATGCATATTATTTTATTTAAAAAATGCCTAAGGTTTTTTTCTTTTTTAGCTGAGAGCAGAGCATGGAGTAGAGCTCGAGCTATCGGAGTTAGCTCTGAGCAGAGTATGACCATAGATCTCCGATATAGTTTTGAAACACATCTGAGCACTGAACTGTCATATGATTGTGATGCGTTCAACGCACCATAACTTAGTACTGACTTTTAACTGTCACCTGAGAGCTACTCAATCAAAAACTCGAAAAATTAAAAATATGTGAACTGAAATTGAAGTTTTGAACGGCCCCATGTGAAATGAGTGTAAAAAATAGCGAAGTTGACTGCGCTCAACTGTTTACTCCATTCGCGTTCTCCGAGCTAGCTCCGATTCTAAAAAGGAACGCAAGTTCCTCGGAGCTAAAAAAGAAAAACGCTTTTTGTGATACTTACTTAGTTTTTAACCGGTAATCTCTCATACATGGAGATAGCACGCATCCCCTGGGCCACTTGGCTGCACAAAAAACTTGTGCAAAATATCAATAAGTTGAAACTTGAAACTGATTTTATTTGGATGACTTGTGTCGTGTGTGTGTTTTAGCCCTGGAAGAGAGCTACTTCAACAGGCGGCCAGGTTAAATTTAAATAATTTTATTTAGATAGCTTATGTGTGTGTGTTTTTAATACTGGTGTCACGTTGAAATTAACTGGCAGTGTTTATTTAATATGAGGCCAGGTTAAACTCAGCAGGTGAACATTGTAAAAATAACCATATACAACGTTACTTCAACCTGATTTGTGGTAAAATAGAAATGAATGAATGAAATGAACATTGTTAGAAAAAAACAAAATCTTAATTAAAATTAGCGCTATATTCTTGTCAAAATTTTTTGTTTGCCAAAATGTAATGTTAGAATAACAGGTCATCTTGTTAAATCAATTTGAATATGGTAATATAGGCCACCAGGCTGATTTAACACTGAATATAAGGTTATTAAAATCAGGTAAATTTCTGAAATGTCTGCAACCCAATATATGGGATATGCACCTTGTTAATTTAACGGGGCCCAGGTTAATTATTTACCTGATTTTTTTCCTAATCGTTCTAACAGATTTTTCAACATATTTCCTAACTTTAGTATTAAGGGTGTATATGCCGTTTTCAGTATGCCTACGTAGGTACAAATTAAAAAAAAAAAAAAACATTTTTTTTTGTTTATTTCAATCTATCCTCAAGATCGCATTTTTCTCTAATCTTCAGCAAATTTTCCTTTTCTACTGCTTTTCTTTCTTATAATAATAAATTGGTCATGTACGCAGTTCATCATAAATAATTTTTCATCGGAACAACGAGCTTTGGGAGTATTAATTATTTGCAATAAAACAGCTTCTTAGATTACCCGAAAATAAAATATATTTTACTTCATATGTGTATGTCTGTACGTACATAAACTCACTCCACAGAATATGCTTAAAAAAACACAAATTCACAAGGACGACAATGATGGTTTAAATAATACAAAGAAAGCACAAATTGACATTGTTTTCTTCAACCGAGTACCAAAAGTAGGAAGTCAATCCTTAATGCAGTTGATGAGTCAACTTGGACAGATTAATAATTATATTACAACACGAGATATAGGAAAACCTCATGAGACAATATTACTCGATACACTGAAACAAAAAGAACTTGCTACTCAAATCATCGGCTTCGAATCTTCATCGGCATTTGCCTATAGTCAACATTTAGCTTATTTAAATTTTACAAACTTGAATTTACCAAGACCCATTTATATTAATATGGTTCGAGATCCAATTGAAAGAATTATAAGTTGGCATTATTACATTCGAGCACATTGGTATTATGATGATTTGGAAAAGAAATTAGGTGATCAAGCTCCACCTAGGCCTAACCAAGCATTTATGGACATGGATTTCGACACTTGTGTCAAAACTAAAGATCCTCATTGCCAATTCACACAAGATGAGAAGATAAATCTTGTTGGAGATCATCGACGACAAACATTGTTTTTCTGTGGTCAAAATAGGAACAGATGCTTGTAAGTTATTAAAGAAAAAAAAATAATCATAATTATATAGAACAGGATTAATATTAAGCTTTTTGATTAGACCATTCAATTCAAAACGTGCTCTTCAACAAGCCAAGAGAACAGTAGAAAAAGAATATGCAGTTGTGGGAACCTGGGAAGATACCAACATCACACTTGCAGTCCTCGAGGCATATATTCCGAGGTTTTTTAAACATGCTAAAGTGGCATATTACCGTAAGTCTTTGATTTTTTTTTTTTTTTTTTTGGAAAAATTTAACGAAATAGTGGATTTTTGTTATGTTTTCAGTTGGAGGTGAGAAGTTTTCAAAAACAAATCAAAACAAAAAGAAAAAAAATGCTAGCATGGAAGTGAAGGAAATATTGCAAAAGAATTTTACAAGAGAAATTGAATTTTATGAATTCTGCAAGCAGCGATTATACCGACAATACGCTGCAATAAGCGATCAATTTGGTGCTGATAATGATTATATCCTGGTACCAGATAACTAGACTTTAAAATTAAAACTTTATATAATAAAATTACAAAAACTGTGATTATTTAATTTCGTTTGTATTTAATTAAAAAGTTAGCAACTTTCAAGGCTATCATCTGATACTCATTCTACTCCATTAAAGAAGAAATCAAATGATACCAAAAAATATAAATTATTTCACTCTGTTTGTATTAAAATAAACTCACATCAAAAAACGACGCTGAGAAAGTGCTCTTATTGGTAGAATAGACTTTTTTAAAGCAACCAAAAACAAACTTCGTATATTTATGGGTATGTATACTCGCATTACTATCGGAAATGTCATCTACAACTACAAGCAAGTTAAATGCAACTCTTAAAATATTGAACAAGTTTGTTTTATTTTAAAACGTGACTTAAATGGTGTCGTAAATGGAACAAAATCAATTGTCTCTATAAGCTTTTATAACAAATACAATTTATCAAGCCAAACTGTTGGACCTTCGCTACTTGAAAAAAATATACAACAAAAAAAACTATTTATATCTTCTGGGAGTGAGGCGTTTCTTAAAGTATTAGTTTGATTCATGAAGCTATACCTAAACAGTTTTTCGTTGGTTTCATTTTTAATTCAAGTCACGTCAATTTACCGAATGTAGCCACAACATATATTCAGGTTAAGACTAAACCCACCCGTGGGAAATTTTCTTTCTATATTAACTACAACTATTTGATTCAGTAGTCCAAAAGCCAACAAGACTCATTTTTAACATAGTCTATTAATTTTAATTGCGCGGTATCCAGTCAACTATCAAGTTTCCTACCGGTATTCGGCGTAACCATATTGCAAAGTTTTAACTTGTATAAATTGATAAATACAAATAAGAGATTAACGTTTTCAAACAAATATTAGCTGGCGTTAGTAAATAGATATAAAAACATTTTTTTAGATTTTACAAAAAAAAAATTAGCTCATACAAAGCCAACGATTACTTTTGCTTATAAATGATTTTTATGAAAAATATTACATTCTTACATGTAGGTATAGCCAGTGGCGTATTTAAAGATAAGGCATCTAGGCCAATAAATTTCAGCGCCCTAATAATTAACGTAAAACACCTTGAATTTCCATTTCAAAAACAAAAGAATTACCTGCAGCACGTGAATCCACAACAAAAAAATGCATCAGAAAAAAAATTCAGGGCGACCCCAGGTTTCAAAAAAGAGAATAAGCTCGTTAGCGTTAGTTCAGGTTTTTCAAAAAACGCTTTGGGGCAACCCCAAGGTTACTTAAGGGCTCAACGAACAAACCTAATAGCACTGCTATAGCTGACCGTTTGTATTCAGTCACAATTAAGATTTTTTAAAGATGGCTTAACTGACGTCTTTTAATTTGGTGGACACTTTTTGGTTGAATCAAGTAATTTTGATATCTGAAATTGTTGCTATAAAATGCCTATTTGTTCCGCCAACTTTAAATTTATTGTTTGATTGGCTACAGAATGGAGAAAGAGCTGCAACTGGAGCTGCAGCTACAATAGCTGTCAAAATGCTGAATACACACAAATTCAATGATACGAACACAACACGACCCAGCTGGACAATTTGGTCAACTTTTAATTTTTGCATACAACTTTTTTGACGTTTCAAAATTGTGAGCGCAACTGGGTGTTTACATGGGGGTTGAAGTGAGTTTCAAAGTCTCTTCAATCTCTCATAAGGATGTAAAGTAATTTTAGCTTCCATAATATCAATTACATTTTTATTTTTGTTTTTATATTTTTTTATTTTGGTATTGAATTAAACTCGCACAGCTGACTTCAAATGACACAAATGTCAGACATCTCTGCAGCACATTGTAGGTGGGTAAAAAAATCAAGTTCGACATTTTTTAACAGCAATTCCAGCTCCAGTTGCAGCACTTTAGGTTCAGTTCACTGAACTAGCACTTTAGTTCAGGCAGTGAGTATTTTCTTATTACCAAATTGTAGGCTAAAATAATTCTGAAGTAAGCGATGAAAACTTTAAAGAATGCAAAAATAAATTGTTATTGTTGCGCAAACCAGAACTTGCAGTTTGAAGTTTGCAAACGAAATATGATTATCATGTTTTTCTATTGCACCAAAATTGGAGATTTTTAAATTCTAGTTTTTACGAATTGTTAGCTTTAATGGATGATTTTTTTTAATTTCAAAAATGAAATTCATATTTTATAATGCTTATTTTCAAACATCAAAGAAGGAACGTGTTCAACTGTATATATTATGTTCTCTGGTTATTCGGGAGTGTACATAGTTTTCCTGTTTTTGAATACGAAAAATATCAGTGCAGTCATTTGAAGGCCTGTGAGCAGTACAGCCACACACTCGTGTTTTTAAATTAGAACATCTCGGACTCGGACTGATTTTAAGCAATCTATAATAGCATTTAAAAACATACTCATATATACACATGAACATAACGGACTTTTCTGCTATCAATTACCAGACTTTTAAGCCTGGCGTCGGATTTAAGAAATGCAACCAGAAAAATAACGGCTGATTTTTTAGCTGGTTTGGTTTTGGCAACACTGGTTTTGACAGCTGACGTGTGTTTAGTACCTTGTGTCACTGTCAAACAGCTTTAGTTTGGTTTGCAATTTAACCATGGATCGTCTTACAAATGAACAACGCTTGCAAATTATTGAATTTTACTATCAAAATTCGTGCTCGGTTCGAAATGTTCATCGCGCGTTGCTTCCATTTTATGGTCGGCATTCTCGACCTTCTGAGCAGTCTATTCGGAAGATTGTGACCAAATTTCGCACCAAATTTACTTTGTTGGACATTAAACCACCAACACGTTTACGTACTGTGCGTAGTGAAGAAAATATTGCGGTCGTATCAGCTAGTGTGGCAGAAGACCGCGAAATGTCGATTCGGCGCCGTTCCCAGCAGTTAGGCCTTTGTTACAGCACTACGTGGAAAATTTTGCGGAAGGATTTGGGTGTAAAGCCTTTTAAGATACAGCTGGTGCAAGAACTAAAGCCAGCCGACCTACCACAACGCCGAATTTTTGGTGAATGGGCTCTTGGAAAGCTGGCCGAGGATCCGCTTTTTTATCAAAAAATTGTGTTCAGCGATGAGGCTCATTTTTGGTTGAATGGGTACGTAAATAAGCATAATTGCCGCATTTGGAGTGAAGATCAGCCAGAAGCATTGCAACAGCTACCAATGCATCCCGAAAAAGCCACTGTTTGGTGCGGTTTATGGGCCGGCGGCATTATTGGGCCATATTTCTTCAAAGATGATGCGAATCGCAGCGTTACTGTCAATGGTGAACGCTACCGAGCGATGATAACAAACTGTTTTTTGCCCGAAATGGAAGTTCTTGACTTGCATGATATGTGGTTTCAACAAGACGGTGCCATATGCCACACAGCACGCGAAACAATGGCGCAATTGCGAGGCGAGTTTGGTGAACAGTTAATTTCACGTTTCGGGCCGGTCAATTGGCCGCCTAGATCGTGCGATTTGACACCATTAGATTATTTTTTGTGGGGGTATGTCAAGGCTAATGTCTATAGGGACAAGCCCGCTTCGATTGACGCACTGGAAGCCAACATCCATGCATTCATTCGTGAGATACCGGCCGATATGTGTGAAAGAGTATGCCAAAATTGGACTCAGCGGATGGGCTACCTGAGACGCAGCCGCGGTCAACATTTGCATGAAATTATCTTTAAACATTAAATTGCAAGGTTCAAACTATCGATTCAAATAAATATTTTATTCATTTTTTCGAATTTTTTGTGTTTTTTTTTTTTTAAAGTTCTAAACCTCTTAAAAAATCACCCGTTATTAACATTATTCAAATTATTATTTAAGATTTTTTTCGTGTTTTTTTATACCTTATTGAACTAAATTGGCAACTTGCAACCGTCAAAATTATAAGATTTCTTTCAGATTCAGTCATAAAATTATTTTCAATACTTTTTTTTTTAAAGTGGGATTAAAATTAGTTCCAAACGATTGGAGAAGTTTCTAAACACTTGATTACGAAAATTCAAGCCCATATTTTAAGATATTTCAAACATAAACTTGACTCAGTTCCTAACTTCGACAGTATTTAAAAAAAAATTAATTTTGAACCAAACTTCATTAATTTGTATCAAGAATTGGAGTCGGAAATCATTTTTGTCGCCCAAAATTCAACAAACAAACGGCTGTGTGGTGCTTCTGAGGATTGAATTTTTCCATTCTATTTTGTAAAAGAGTTTTACATTTTTTACCCAAAGCTGAGTGTCGCCCCACGCAGTGTGCCGCCTTAGGCCATGGACCTTATGACCCTAGGGTAAATACGCCACGGGGTATAGCCCAGGAAAAATGTACTTTCACTTCGAAAAAATTCCAAGTGAAGATTTTTAAATGCAATTGTTTTTGATTTGTTGATAAGGAAGACGCATGCAAGAGTCAATAGACGAATTTGGCTTGCGGTAAAAGTTATTCACGTTCAAATGTCAAAAATACTCGTTTTTCGTATGATTTTCTATAAAAATGTTACAACACTTTTTTTCTCCGACTGATAAGTAAAAAGATATCGGCGTTTAAAAAAACCAAAATTTTAACTTGGAATTTTCCCCAAGTGAAAATGCATTTTTCATGTTGGGCCCGGAAACTGATAGTTTTTCAAGTCTCAATATCTATTTATTAGAGCTCCGTATCGAAAAAGTGCTGGTAATAGTTCTTATAGGGAATACTATTTTCAACAAAATGAGTATAAATAGTTTTTCAAAAACTTTGCCATTTAAGAGAAAAACGCAAAATACCGTTTTTTGTGTTTTCTGTCAATTTTAAATAAAAAATTATATGTTTTTAATTACCGCTAAAAGTAAAAAAAAAAACTTTCATGTTAACTTGTAGAAGGTTAAGGGCTATTTGCTGATACGAAACTTAAATATTTAAGTAGAACATAAACGCTTATGTGACAGTTTACGCAGAGGAAAAAGTAGAACATAAGCTTTTAAGTAAAACATAAATCCTTAAGTTTCGTATCAGCAAACGGGTCTAAATAACCTACAAACTGTGTTCAAATAAAATTTCTAACATACAGTTAAAAAAGTGGTAATGGAAAAATCTTTACTTTCGATATTTAACTTTTTGAAAAAACAATATCTTGTTACCTGTAGCTTGTATTGTAAAAAAATGTAACATTTTTCTTTGATTACTTTGCAATCTATGAACTGAACATAAATTATTTATTGAAAACTTCTTTATTTAAGAATTAAAAGTAAAAATCTGAAATTTTTGGTTTTTGACGAAATACTTCAAAAAATTATATCTTCTAAATTATCATTTCTAGATAAAATATTGTGTCTTTTTTATATAAGTAAACATAATGCACAAACTGTAAGTTATACGCAAAAAAGTAATATTGTGTTTTTCACGTGAACAACATTCCACGGGGAAAAATTGACATTTCATATTTCGCCTATTGTGAGTTTTATCCGAAAAAAACGAAAATTCCCCTTTTTTGTGAGTTCTAATTTCGTAATTATTCGTAATTAATTTTTCACTTATTTTTTTCACTGTGAACGAGAGAAAAACAGAGAGTACCTATACTTACTGACTGGTGCCTTTGTCAAATTTTTTTTCTTTTTTTTTTTCTTTTAGGCTTAGAGAAATTCAGGCGAAACTTATAATAGCTTTTCAAATTTCGGGGGAACAAAAATTTTTCGGTCGAAATATTCTCCATGTGAAACTCATAATAAGGCTGACTTTAATAATGGACTTAGGGTGGTTCTTATAAAACAGGAAAAAAGATATCACGGCATATAGATTAGACTCAGATGTGAAAAAAATCGTATTGTAAGGTGTGTCTATTTCCGCACATTCAGGGGTTATTTTCTAAAAAGTTGAATTAAAACAGAAAAAAAATATTTAAAAAAGCACAGAAACATTTACAATTTCACGCTTTAGATTTTTTCAAGCCACAAATCCATTCTCTGATATGCTTTTAAAATAAAGTTTTTATTGTACCTATAGGGCTTTCCATGCCAAAGCACCGAGTTTTTGACCTGACCCTCTTCGATTTCGCTCATTTGTTGATATGTTGTGGCGTGCATTGAAAACAACACCACCTTTCAGCCTTATATTCCAAACCGGTATTGAGTAATCGATTTTTTAAATTATTGAGAAAATCTCTTTCAATTAATAATAGACAAGTTATTAATATCGATACCTTAAGAAGTAGGGTATCATTTTTTTCGTCTCTAAATGTAGAACAAAATTTTTTTTTTTTAAATCGAAGCAATTATAACGCAGTTATTTACATTCGAAAATTAAAATCGTCATTTTTAAAAAGTCCAACCACTTCCATTAAAAAATAATTTCAAAAATTCTACTCTTTCTTACGCAACTTTTAAAACGAGAATTAATTTCTGACCACAATATTTACGGGTCAAAAACTCGGTGATTTGGTATGGAATGCCTCCTATACACTTTTTGAAATAAATCATTTTCAGAAAAATATTACATATGTATGTTTTTGAGCTTGACAGCTGTTAGAAAATAGACTTGTGGCTTTTAAAAAAAAAGCTAAAGCGTGGCATTGTGATTGTTCCTGTAATTTTTTAATAGAGACTCTATAAATGGGCTCTGGACCTTTGGCACCTCACATATGGGAAATTTGAAAAAAGTCAATGCCATCTAATTGGTCAGAAAAAGTCAACTGTCCTTGAAATTGCTCAGCCCTAGATAACTTGTATTAAAGGTTTAAAGTTTCGCTAGGTCACTTAAGGTACCCCATGATTTTTGGCACCTCATTTATGGGAAATTTACAAAAGGAAAACACCATCCGAAAGATCTCTAGATCGTGTTAAAAGGTCAGCCATAGATATTTTTATTTGATTTTTTAAAATTCGTTTCAAGGTCACAAAAAAACTTTTGGCACTTCATTTGGGTCATCCAAAAATAAGGAGTATGCCATTTGAAAGGCCACTTCACAGCCATAAAAGGTCAGCTGTTTTCAGTAATTGGTCAGCTATAGATTTTAAATGAATTCTTTAAAAATTTCTTGGTCATAGCGATTTTTGGCACCTCATTTATGGCCTCTGAAAGGCCCTAAGGTTTATATAAAAGGTCAGCTAGTTTGATTTATTGGTCGGCTATAGATTCTTTCTTACATTTTTTCAAAAATTTTTGTCAAGGTCACGCACTATTTTAGGCATAAGGATAAAAATTCATCAAACAAAATTAGTGGCTCACCAATTACTTAAACTATCTGACCGTCATGATTATGATACTAGATCATCATATAAGCGGTCAGATAATTTCAATAATAAGATAGTATAGATATATATAGATGTTTGCAAATGAAGTGCTAAAAAACTTTCGTAACCTTGATAAAAAAAACTTTAAAATATCGTAAGAAAGAATCTATAGGGCCTTTTCGGTGTTATTACTTTCTCTGCAAATTTCCCATAAATGAGGTGCCAAAAATCGCTATGACCTTGGAAATTAAAAAAAAAAAAGAAATAATAGCTGACCGTAATACTAATATTTCCACGCTTAACGCTTAAGAAGACAAAATTTCTGGCTAAACTCTGTAGGTATATGAGACCAAAACAAAAATAGGTAACAAATTTTCGATTACACCAAAAAAAAACATTAGCATCTTTTATATTTATTTTTTTTTTTTTTAATTTGAAGCTTTGAAATTTTAGAAATATCAATCACAGCGTCGTGCATCGATTTCAACCATGAGGTAAACCGTGTTAAAGTATATTAAGAGCCACTTCTTAGAATAGGAATCTTTTAAAATTAATTATTAAAATTCTAATTTTTCAACAGATGCAATCTCTGAATGTTAAGGATCTGAATAACACACGAAAAGCCCAACTGGATCTTGTTTTCTTCAATCGAGTTCCAAAAGTTGGAAGTCAAACTTTCATGGAACTTATGCGACGTCTATCAGAACGAAATAATTTCCAATTTCATCGAGATGCAGTACAAAAAGTCGAAACAATACGTTTGGCTGATGAGCAACAACAAGAACTAGCTGAAGTGATAAGTGATCTACCAGAGCCATCTGTATTTATAAAACACGTTTGCTACACAAATTTTACAAAGTTTAGTCTGCCAACACCGATTTATATAAATGTAGTACGAGATCCAGTGGAACGGGTTATTAGCTGGTTTTACTATGTACGAGCACCTTGGTATTTTGTTGAGAGAAAAGCTGCATTCCCAGATTTGCCATTACCACATCCAACATGGTTGAAAAAAGATTTCGAAAGTTGTGTTCTATCCGGTGATCAGGAATGCACTTATACACAAGGAGTCACCGTGGAAGGTATCGGTGATCATAGACGGCAGAGTTTGTTTTTCTGCGGACACGATTATGAATGCACGTGAGTTTCGCTAGGCACTGCAATACCTACATATATAAAGATTTTAAATATAACTTTTTTTAACAGACCCTTTAATACTGTTGGAGCACTTGAGAGGGCTAAATATGCAGTTGAAAGCCAGTACTCGGTTGTTGGAGTCTTGGAAGATATGAATACAACCCTGTCGGTATTTGAAAAATTCATTCCCAGATTCTTTCAAGGAGTTCGTGATATTTATGAAAGTATGTATATTTGGCATGCACAGTGCACACAATAAAAATATCTTTACTAATTAAGACCCTGCTATCAGTTCCCAAGTCAAGACTTAATTTTCATTAAGTTTCCCGAATTTAGTCGTGAATCCGCATGATTCATTTTACCAGATTCACAAATCTTGCACTTATACCACATTTATTAAAAAATATTTATAACATAAACATATCAAGCTCATCGTATACACATTCGGTCTAATAGTTTTGGTGGTTGTTTCATCATTTAATCAAAAATGAACCCATATAATTAATTTCATTCAAGTTAACGATTGTTCAAGCTTAAGAAATCTGAGTATAAGGTTCCTTTGGTTTAAACAATTTCAAGGACATTGTTAAGTACATACATAAAACAGACCATTTGTTTTATTATTTATTAAATTTACTTTGTTGATTTTTTTTTTAATTTTATTTATTTATTTATTCTAGGTAGTGCAGAATACTTAACAAAAATCAACAAGAACAACTTTAAACCACCAGTAAGTGAGAAGGTCAAGGATATTGTGAGAAAAAATTTCACAAATGAAATCGAATTCTATCAATTTTGTCGTCAAAGGCTTCACAAGCAATATTTAGCAGCTCATTTACCACAGAAAATTATAGGGACCCCATAATGATACACTTAAAGACTGTATTAAATTTTCGTTTGTTGACCTTGTACATTTTGTCTACTTTTAAGTGATAAATCCATTCAGATATTGTATTTATTTTCAAAAAAAAATTTGTAGATTAAGAAATTTAATTATAATATAATTATTGTTTAACATTGCATGTAGCTAGATTTAAATTCTATCATCTGGTGAGCTTTAGGGATGGCGGTTATTTAAAGATAACTAGGTTCCGATTATATCGGTTTTTTTTCCATCCATACAGGTGAATTCAAGAAGCATGCAAAATTTGTAACTACAATTCATGAATCATTGTATGTAAAGCATAATAATAATTATCTTCATAGAGAAATTCATGTACATTATGAGTAAGTATATAAAATAATATTTACTAATTTAACCATGCATTTTTTTTTAAATATTAATACAAAACAAAATTGTGATCACAAAATTATTATATTTTTTATTAAGAGTTACTTATTGATGTTAATGAATTTCACACTCTCATAAGAAAATATCGATATATTGATGATGTATTATTATGAATTATTTTATTGTATTATTTAAGATTGTTAAAATATCAAACTAAAACATTGTTATTAGCTTAATATATGACATTAGTAATGAATTTACACAGATGCATTTTTAATTTGGCTCTATAATTTTCTAGAAAAGGTAATGTATTTGGGATCTTCGCACTTCGTTTAAAACAATTGACAAATATACACCTGTCAGGAGGACCCATTATATTTTATATTGATGGAGCAAGCGCACACTAGAGTCTACAAAATTAGTTTTACAACATTATTAAGTAAAAAAATACCTGAACTAAGTGAGCTATACAAATTTAAATATTTATTAGAGTGCATAAGACTTTTGAGAAATCACGACAGCTTAACTTCCAAGGCCAGCAAAAATTCTTCGAAAAATTTCGAGATGAACACAAAACAAGTAAAAATAGAACTATGATTAATGACCTAGTCTCTGGACAAAATTATCTTAAAATACACAAAGAAAAATGTTATTTTTTGTTTCGGCTGCATCTGAAATTCTTATTTTTTTTTTTTTTTTGATGCGACAGTTATTTTAAACCGACGATATACAAAATGAAACAATACAGAAATTTTCTTGGAATCGAATGCAAAAATAACGAACACAACTATCTTATGATTTAAAAAAATGTGCTATTTATTTTATAACCATAATAAAATATTTTTTTTGTACTTTATTGATAAAATTTCTTTAAGAATGATTTAAAAAAAAAACTATATGCTGTAATTGAATAGATGAATAAGCAATAATAGACATCTCAACATAAATAAATTATTTAAAAACAAAAAACGAATAGAGTTTAACAAGAATTGAACTAATAAATATTAAATGAAATAAATTATTATCATACACAAAAAAAATCAAACTCAATATTAAATCATATTAATATTACTATAAGAAAACAAAATTGATGATACATATTAAACGATATTAATAATATCATAATAAAATATTATTAAATTATAATATTAACGAAAAAACATAATACATCAATAATTAGATTTTGAATTTAGAATTGAATTTAGAATTTGAAAATATTTAAAAAGTAAACGTATACGGCTTATGTGACATGGTTTTTCCTAGATCTTTGTATATCTGTTGACATTTTTTTTTTAAGATTCCAGATAAGCTTTAAATTGTTGGAGTATTTTAATATTAATAGAAATCATGATGAATTAAAAATTTAATTTAATTTAAAATAAGTAATTGTTTCATGGAATCCTTTTATTTGTTCAAACTTAGGTTTTTCTCTAAAATAAAGAAAAAAATTGAGTTTTAGAAAATTTTGATTTATGTACCTATTTACAAAAAAAAAACTTACTCTGGATTTCCATAAAATGTAATGGTTTCGCTTTTTAACATTTGACCAGCATTTTCTATTTGAACTATAGCTTTCATGTACTCCGCAATTAAGGGCTTAAAGAATATCAGAAATGTATTTTAAATTAAAGAATTTTAAAAGTTTCATTTTTAGAAATGTATTTAAATAATAAAGCGATAATTTTTTTTTAATATTTTCCTATTTCATGGTTAAAAAAAAACCATTCTAGAACTCTTGCTTGCTAAATTTTATCGTCTAAGACCAAAATGCATCAACAAAATAAACATGTTTTATACCACCCTAATGGTCGTTCACTTACACTTTATATTCGTAAAAATTATATGGCATCAACCCGGCAGCGCTAGGACGGCCATAAGACCATGATAATGACCTTTCTATTTTGTATTTTATTTTAAAAGTGCGTTTCATTACAGTGTGTTTATGTTGGAGCTGCGGATAAACTATTCGTGACTAAGATTGCGGTTGGCTATTCGAACGTTCGCTTGAAGTCGATTAATTACCCCAATTTCGTACAGTTTCGTATTAGGGATGGCAAATTAATTAATTCGTAATCCGCCAAACATTCATCGCAGTCACATGATATCTTCATTATTATTATTTGATTTTCTTGGGAAATACATACGTCATGTATGGTTCTGCGGGGGATAATTTCCCCCTTGGGGGTCATACATTTAGACTTTCGCCTAAAATTTTCTTCACGTTACTTAATCATATGAGTTGTTAGTTTTCAAAACTAAAAATCTTTGCCGTCTTATTTCAAATGTTACATACATACAGTCACTCACACTGAAAGTGGGATAGCAAATAGAAAACATATTTAACACACGAGTACACGCGTGGACTACTGTAGTAGACCACGGTTAAACTATCATTTTTATTTGTTTATATTTAATAACTAAATTATTTTTAATTAAAAGTTCTTACTAAATATGAATGAGTTAAATATAAAAGTGTTAAACGTAATTATTGGTTTAGTGTAAAAAATATTTAAAAAAGTTATTGACATTTTAAAATGGACTACCTACCATAGTAGTCCAAGGGACGCGTGTACTCAAGTGTTGAACAAAAAAAATTAAACGGTTAACATTTCATAACGATTATTATTTTTCTTGCGTAAAATGGATATTAGGGTACTAAACCAACGAAATAAAATAAAATAGAATTAATAAATAATAAATTAAATAAATTAACTACTTCGTTTTTTCGCACTCAAAGTGGAACACTTTCAGTTTTTTATGAACACTAACTGTAGTTGTCTGATAACTGATGACTAATTAATTATTTCATTTGGAGTCTTTGTAGAGTTTACATGCGATCACAATTTAAAAAAAATTCAGGCAAACAACCATTAGAGAACGGTGTAATTCTGAATTTAAGTCATCAAGAGGGTAAAAATATATGCAAATGAGTAATATTGCTAAAAAAAAAGAAAATCCACGGCATTTCATTTTTAATAAAACGGTTTGAGGAACCCCAAATATAAAAAAAAAAAAAATAAGCCCGAAAATAAAAAAAATAATCCCTTAAACTCTATTGGCCTTAAAAAATGTGAAAGGTCACTTAAAATTTGTATTTAGGCGTTGTAACAGTCTACCATTTTCTAAGGACAAACGAATTGAATGACCAAGTGGCACACAAAACGCCGTTAATAGCGGAGAAGAATCGTCTTTTAAAATGACAATTCCCCAAAGAGCATATTGAAAAGGATATGAGTTTCTTCTGATCAGGGAATGTTTTTAATAAGCATTTTTCTACAACCTAAAAACTGATTCGGTCTATTCTTGTATCCTCTTTACGGACAATACTTACGGACAATACTTAAAATCAATCTTTATACATTTGGCCAGAAACATATCCTCTTTAAAAAGATGTATCTGTTCGTGATATTTTACGGTCAAGTATGTAAAAGATCTGTTTCGCTTGATAATTAAACAATAATGTGTTATTGAGTTACTTATTACCTTTTCTTCATCGGACTTGAGGTTAATCTCAGAGAGATTTGGATTTTCTAAACATTCGATAAGGTGAGCAATCTCTTCATTTCCCTTATTTCGTTTTAGTCTGCTTAAGACTTTCCAAATAAAATCATCATCCAATTGAAGGAATGCATCTACGTGTTGACTTCGGATATCTGTTAATTTTAATCTAAAGAAAAACAAATCGAAATAAAAATTCTTTAAATAAAGTAATTTAAGAACAAAAAGTTACCCGTTTAGTAGTTCTAAATTACTCTCGCATGCAGATAGAACATATTTTAATATATTTTGCATGCATATATTTATTGGTCTCTGATATATGTGTATATGAAATTTAGTTCTAGCATCGAAGATGTTATAAATTTTACGAAAATCACAATAACGATACTCAATGCGGGATCTATCATCACTAACTCGAGCTTCTGAAATACGTAAAAAAACTCTTAAAGCATCATTAATATCCACGATGCATGTAAAAGAAATTACTTAAAAAAACGTCCTTAAAATTCAGATCCACTTCAGGAATCTCTATGGAATTTTGTATAGAGTAATAATCACGTTGCAAATAGTCCCATTTGTCAACATCTACCTCGCAATTTTTATTATTTACAACCTTTAGAATTTAAGTTTAGAATTATTATATATATGTGGCAAATATACGATACGAAAAGTTAGAAATACTCACATCGAATAAAAAACTATATTCTTTTTCTTTAAGGGAACTACGATTTCCTAAGATGAGAGCTTTGATTAGTTCTTTGGCGTAAGTTCTATCTACATCCCAATCGATGAGACAAATTTTGAAAATTTCATCTATACAAGCACTGGAATTTTCTTCATGCTATAATAATAAGAATGTGAAAATCTTCACATACATTACAAATTATTGTTAACATACATACATGATACTGTCTACAGCAAATGGATTCCCATAAATGAGAAAATGGACCATGGCCAATATCGTGCAGCAAGGCTGCTATCTAAAATATTATAGTTTAATCAAAATCTTTGGACTTATTTTCAAGAAATTGCGAAAAAAAAATGTGTATGGTAGTTACTTTTCATGGATACAGAGAATTAATTCAAATTTTAAAAACCACCTAGATATACAGATGCATGCAGACCAACGAAGCGACGGATAGTATTATTTCTTGAAAGTATTTGCTCTAAAGAGCAAGACCCAAGAAAAATAGTGTCTTTCATAGCTTATTTAAAGTGTATTTATAAAGTTAGTACAGTAAGAATATGCAGCTTTTTTTAGTTTTGACTTTGAGTTTGAACTTAAAATTAATAAATCTATTGCCGTTTACAACAATTTCAACCAATCTTGTGTTTATGTTTCGTTAGAAATAGAGCTTAAAATTATGTTTATAATATAAATTCCATACTTACTGTTACTACTTTTTTAAAAAAATCAGGAATAATAAGATCTTTGGTATTTTTTTCTAGTGCATCTAGTGTTATCTTAGCTAAATAATATGTTCTGAAAAAAAAAGATTCTTCATATATTAGCTAAGTTAAATTTAAATTTTACAAACCCAATACAATGATCATAACGATTACCATTGGATTGTGGCAGTGTTTTGTAGGATATACCAAGTTGTTTGATCTTTTTCAGCCTTTGAAAATGTGGAGTTTGAATAATGCTGTAAATGTGCTTTGGAATATTAATGTTTCCATGAACATCATCTTTGTACTCCATCTGCAAAATAAATACCCATACATTAAAATATGAAAATAAAACAAATATGCAGGCATGTAAAAGTCACGTTAAATTTGAATTAAATTAAATTAACAAAAATATGCTAGTCTAAGTTTAGCTGAATTGAAAACAAATAATAATTATTTAAATACAATCGTATTAAAGTTCATTGAATTGGGCTAATGGCACGATAGTTTTATAACAACTTGTGAGCAAATTCGGCTTAAGAAACGAGGCAACAAATAATAAATAATTATATGTTAATATTTAAGCATTAAAAACATATATCAGTCAATGCTTTTGGTTAGAATCTTCTTGAGGGCTCTATAAGTAATATCGACTGTTTCTCTAGATATTTCTTATCAACACAACAGCACCATATAAGCAATATTTTATTAAAAATTATGAAAAATTGCTATTATTGACATTATTGAAATTATTAATAATTAGGTTCGCTCATGTTTTATCAATCTTTATTAATGATTAATAATTTTGTACTTGTTAATAACAGCAATTTGCATTAGTTTTAATAAAATATTGTTTCTGTGGCTATTGTTGATAAGAAATATCTTAAGACACAGTCGATATCACCAATAGAGTCCTCAATCAAAACTCCCGCAAATATTAAATAAATATTGAATTAAAACAGAGACTGAAATTTTTTTTATTAAATAATACATAGAAGTTGGTAGTTTCTACCATATAATAAGTAGTCCCCTTATTGCAAGAACTAGGTAAATCAATTTTTAAAATTTTGTAAATAGCAACGTTCATACATACCTAGCTACAAGTGAACCTAGCTACTTCAGAAATATCCTATATTTGACTGTAATAGAAAAAAATCAAAAATCTTGAAAACTGTACTAAATAATACCGTTTTTGCCGAGATAATATAAAAATTGAAAATCGAGTTACCTAGTTCTTGCAATCAGGGGACGAAATAATAGTTTAATAGCTGGAGAGCTGGCTTCGTATACAAAATTTGAATCAGGTACATGATTTATTCTTACTTTTCACTTGTCTTTGAATTGTCACAGATTGACACAGTTTGAACGGCAAAACTGCCAGAAGTGGGTTCTTTTTCTAACCAAAGCTAACTATAGTTAACTTTCACCATTCCTTTAATTCAGAAAAGTAACTTTATTTAACTTTAAGACGTTACAAAGTCGTTCTTAGATTCAAAGTTAAAGTGTCAGTACGCAGCTGAAGTGAAACGAAAAATTTCATACAGAAATTAACACAACGAAATCAGAAACGAAAAATTTAGTTGTGATTCTTGTTATGTAGTACACCACTCGAAAGTGAAATTTCAATAAACTAGGAAATCGTAGTAGATTACTAGATCCAAGCCCCTACTTATTTTTCATACACAATTACCGTAAGATTTTTTCATTTATTTTATTTTGCTGTTGGATTTTTTTTTTTTTGAAAATGAAAATTGAAGAAAAAGAACTGAAGAACATTGATCACACAATTATTTTGAACCCTTTACACCACACCGAACGATACGAAAACAAAAAAATACGAATTCACATCAAACTAGAAAAAAAATTGACTTAAGATTTTGAACTGTTTTTTTTTTTTATTTATTTTGACATCTTTCTGATAAAACTCTCCATTAATTTTTTCGTAATCATTTCGTATGTGCCCTATTACACGACGACTCTAGAGTCATGACTTTTTTTCGAAATTCAATGAGTTCGAAAATAAAAATTAAAATTTAGCTGTCAGAGGAAGAACAGAGATATGAATCCAAAAAATTTCTTTTATTTTTTTTTGGTGAGACACGTCTAGTGAAAGGCACTAATTTGACAGCTCCAATGCAAATTGAATGTGATTTTGAAAATTCGGCCGATTTTGATATCAAAAGTGAAGAAAAATATATAACTGTAAAATGAGTTGTCACAACACATAAGCTCTCTTCCATCTATTTTAGAGGATGATAATATTCCTGAAAACAACAAAAATATAAAAATTCAGAAAATCAACTCTGAAGTGAATAATGGAAATTAACTAAATTCGCTGATACAAAAGGTACCAAAGTTCGATCATATTTGGGACTCAAAACGAACATTCTATAAAAAAAAAAAAACAAAAATAATAATTCTTCGCACTACTATATACACACATTTTATTGAACATGACTGACATCTGTGAAAATTTTTTCATTGACTATGTGCGTCAGTTCTCATAAAGGACATAGCAAATGGAAATCATGAATACTCAAACGTCAAAAAAAATCCAGTTTTTCAATCCAATGTGAACATTGGATCCGGTCGGATCTATGGCAACAATTGTTTAAAATTCAAAGCTTAATATTTCTTGTATACACATTTTGTCTCCCCGACCAATAGGTATTGAAATAAATCAATTTTAAAAATAGAGCTGGCTCAATGGGTTGGGAAGCGTTGTTGGGAAGGGAATACGATAATTTTGTCTGTTATAATTTAGACTTTGAGGAATAATAATATGAAAAGTCCAACCTGTAATGAATTTTTGTGATGTCAGAACCCGGTTTGACTGTACCATCAGTGAAATTAAGTATGGAAAAAAACTTTTTGGATTATACACTTAAATATTTCTTTTTTTTTAATTCTCTGGTCAAAATTTTCTCTATATACTCGACTTTATGAATATCGAAGAGAAGTTTCAACTATTTTCCAAATAAGAAGTTTTTGATTACAGTATAAGCCATAAAAATGACCGAATTTTTTAGTTTCTTTTGTTTTTTTTTTTAAATAACGGTTTATTGTGAGTAAACATTGAACAATAAAGACAAATTTGGTATCATGTGAAAACGAATATAATGTTGAATAAGTCCTCCAAATTTGAGCTGAATACTCACAACAGTTTTATTTTTTTTTTACCAGCACAACCTTATCTTAGAAGGTTCTTTTATTTTATTATTTTAAATAAATTAAACAATTTTGAGATTGGAATTTTATATTTAATATGACAAAATTTTGTCAGCTCTGTTTTCAATTTTTTTTTAAGCATTCAATCAGTTTCTTTTTTGACATTTTATTAGGCACTGAGCTTTTTAAAAAATACCTTTGTTTGGTTCATCTCTGAATTCCAACATGTTTTCGACGGGTTTTATATAAAATTTGTGTTTTCGATTCGGAATACCCATTAGAAGTCAGAATCAAATGAGCAAAGAAGAACCAAGATGCCCCACGCATTTCAATTATACACTGGTCGGAAAAATTATTAAAAAGAAAAACAAAATCTCACTATTTTGATAATATCAATAAAACATATAAAAATAAAGTAAAATATTACAATTTTGAAATTTAAAATTATATTTAAAAATGTAAGAGGACAAGAGTATTCTCACAAAATTGAAAAGGCTTACAACCACCCCATAGCATTTTGATACGGAAAATGACCATAGAAACAGTGAATAGATAAAAATAAATACACAGAATCTACCTACTTTATCAAGAACTACGATGCAAGGCCGACGACCGATCCACGATCCCATTGCCTTTGGTTATTCATGATGTTCACGATATTTTGGAATACCCGTTTCCTTTCGAGTTTCGCTTTGTTTTGAGTCCCCGAATATTCTTGCAACAGTTCATATAAAAGGCAAAAGATACTCATGATTTCGACCAATTTGTTGCACTTTGCTTATTGAGTATTTTTACTCATGAATAAAATGACTTACGAGTATAGAGGCGGAATGATCGAGTATGAACGATCATAAACAAAAATTGGATATGGTTAAAACTGATTCAAATACGTTAATTTTAATCTCTGTTGAATACGACTGGTTTTATTACAAATTCATAAACTATAGAAACTAATTATGCTCGATATAGACACATACAATGAACATTCGTAATGAAACCAACCGTATTTTATAAGGGCACTTTTTTTCGAACAAAGTTTAGTTTACAGTGGTTGATCTTTATGACGGATATCAAATTTGAGGAAATTTTATGGCAATATCAACAAAGTGAAATTTCGGAAGAACATTTCTCTTCTAATAGAACAAAGGGAGTATTACTTTTTTGTTTAATTAGCAAGAACTACAATAACCATTTGTAATTCAGATAACAATCAATAGATTAAAATAAGATAAGATTTGTATTACATGTAAAAATCTTTACAATTATTGTTATCATTGAAAAGTACACTTAAATACCTTGTTTCACATTTATTTCCTCTGTCTGAGTAATCAATATACAAATAAGCTTTGCAATATTGTAATGTTTTTAAGTTTAGAATATTATGTAGATTGAAGGTAGAATTACCTTTGTTTTATAAGGGTCAATGTTCCGTTTTTACTTGCGATATATTTACATTGTCCGTAGGTTCTATGGCGCAAGTTTTGAATTCTTGCAAAAAAAATCGAAATAATCAAACATGACATTACGATGATTAATAGATGTGTTTGTTAACGTGAAATTTCTTGCAATTTTCACAAATTTTCACAAATTCTCACAAATCGTCACAAATTCCTGTTTATTAACTCAAAAACGAGAGCGCGCAGTGAGAGAGCAAATACTTAAGCCAAAAGTTAACCATACTTAGCAACTACGAAAACCAAGAGGTATGAAAAGGAAATTAGTTTTTCGGGTTTTTCAACCACAGACAAACAAAGACCAAGGCACATTTATTTGGAATTTATACAAATAATTACAAAAACACAATAATTTACAGTACTATTGATATTGATTAAATAAATTTCAATTGCAATTTCAACACGCAAGGATCTTCGCCGCACGACCTACAAAAATAAACTAAAAAAAAAACAAGTAGAAAAAAAATCCCTGTGTGAGACTTATTTTTTACGGATCCAAGAAGTACCGACAAAGTGGATCAGTGAAATTGAAATTGCTTGAAGGGAGTGTTACAAGTACTGTCAAAAATCGTGGTGGTCAGTTTCTGTCACAGCGTTGCCACTAATCGGAAAATTTTCCGAATTTTCAAAACAAAAATGCAGTATATTAAATTTTTCTACAGAAGATCTAGGTACATATTCTAATTTTTACTTTTATTTTAAGAATAGAAGAACAAAAAAATTAAAAATAGCGTATTATAATTAATTATGCTGCCATGATTGTTAAGAAAGCAAGCCAATAGCCGAAAGCCGTAAGAACAGAATTGAAAAATTAATGGACTGCATTTTGGTGAATGATAATTTTCTTTTCCGAAAAATAAATTAAGTTGAAATCATGGGAAGGTGGCAACGCCGTTTATACACATAAAATGACGTTTCCTACAAAAAGTGGTGCAGTTCATGGTTCAATGCGTTTGTTAACTTTTTTTCAAATTTCTCCAACTCTGAAAGAATTTTCCCCTCTTTTCAAAATTTGACAGGTTTTACACATTTTTTTGGAAAAAGATACCAAACAAACCTAGTCTACAGTCAATTTGTGCAAAAAGGCCTTTAGCGAGCAAATTGTGGCGAAGTTTTGATTTTTTCCCGGCTTTATGTTTTCGGGTGTTAAATCCGAATTAAAGGGTTTGGTGGCAAAAACTAAACTAAAAAAATCGTAGCACAACATGGACAAAAATGAAAAAAGTTATGCAAAAATGGATATTTTTTTAGTATTTTACTTATGGCTTGAAAACTATCAGTTATTCGTAAATTTTATCGAAAAATAATTGAAAGTATACACAATTTCCATAAAATTTCTGTTTAAGTTTTTTTCTGCGATAACTCATTTGGACTCAAGCGCTAGTTGAAAATTGACCTATTTTTAATTTTTCATAAAATCCACTCGAAACTACTAATTAATTTCTTTGTGCTGCAACATTTTTTTTTCGAGTTGAAAGTATTCTGCGGTGGCTTTAACAAATATTTTTAGTTGTTCATCCTTTGTTAAAAAAGATTTAAAGCAAATAAATTATTAAAACAAATTTTAATTAATCAAAAAATAGTTAACAGTTAATAAGAAGTTATTAAAATATCAATTAAGTTCGATTCAAAGTGGCCAAAGTAAATTAAAGATGAAGATCGCCTCCGGCAATGTATTCCTCGATTTATGAGTTTTTATTAATTAATTTGGGTCGCACAACAATTTTTGTCATTTTATGCAACTTACCTTGGAAATATATATTTATGTTTTAAATCAAACAAAAGGACTTGATAAACTGAATAGTCTCTAGGATATTGGAAATTAATTTGTATGCGCACTAATTTGTTTACTTTTTGCTTCAAAGCCACTACACAATGCACCGCGTGTGTTCCTTCCACTCAGAAAAGAACTATTGGAATGGTTGAAGGTAAGTAAGGGACTCAACATTAAATAGTTCTGCAAACGGTAAAAAACGATTAACTCACATGCAAAAAACGAGATAAGATTACGCGCTATTCGTTCCGATTCCGATACTCCAGTGGGTTAAATCTCTTGTTTCTGTTGCTATACTGAGGATAAGCGAAGCGGGAAAGCATACATTTTCGCAAAATCATATTAGCAAAGGCGGAATGACCAAAAAATTCTGAAATGCAAGAAAGTTTAACATGACAAATTGAAGAACAATTTAAATAAAGAAAAATGAAGCAGCGATAAAAAGGAAGATACGCCAACCAAATGAAAACCACGACCACAAGAATGCAACGCTATCACTCGATTCGAAATAACCGAACAAAGACATTTTTTTAAAAATAAGATACATATACAAAACTAAATTTAAATGCCAACCGAATAATTATTGTTTATCAAACAGTTTAAATAAACGAATTACATAAATACCAACCCACGTACACGTACCTGTACATCTTCATACCCAGATTTTGGTTATACATGCACTCCCAAAATTTGCTGTCGGCTCTTAGTTCTGAGTTCTTCAAAATTGGTAGGGTAGTCACCTTATTTCGAACACTGCCAACTGTCAGTAGTCGAACACGCTTTAAAAAAAGCTGTGCAATTTTCTGATTTTCAACTTCCATAACCGCAGAATAGTGCCTTTGTTATTCCCTCAAACCTTAAAGTTCTACTAACTAGTCAAATTTCAAGATAAAGTTTAAAAAAAAAGAAAAGAAAAAGAGGCTTTAGGATATTCAGTTATTTCAATATTATTGTAAGAAAAAAAAACGGTTGGAAGTGCTGTGAAAAACTGTGATTTTTGAGGTGAAGATTAACGCTAATAGATACCTGTTTTAACGCGTCTTCTCATTAGATAATAGTAACTTCATTTATATAACTTAAAGTTTTTACTTAAAACTTAATAATTAATTAATAAATTGACTGTTCGAACAAAGGAAACCAAATTTGTTAGAATTGCCTGATCGAATATTTAGGCAATAAATATTATAGAAAATACATATTTTTTAGGTTGAAAATATGTACGAACTCTTGTGTTCGAAATAAGGAAACTTTTTATACGAGCTTAGGAAACTAGTGTTCGACTACTGGGAAATTAGGCTATTTTCACATTTTCTTTTTTTATAAAAAAAAAATTGTTATAGTTACTACAAAAACCATAAAAGTAACAGAACAAATGAATATTATATAGAAAAGCAAGTATTGAAACCCGTTTGGACATATGGCATCCAACAACATTGGTGTACAAGGAAAACCAATGCCACAAAGTCCTTCGTGGAATAATAAATGCTCCTTGGTATATAAAAAATAGCACTCTGCATCGTGGCCTTCAAAATACGTTCTACCACACAATCAGCGACTGCAAAGTCATGCTAACTGCAAAATGGAGACCATCTTAAATGTACGAGACAATGTTAAGAGATTACCAAGCCTCATGAGCAAATGGTCTAAAAGCTATAGGAAAGTATTATAACTTTAAACTTCCCCAAGTGTGTGTTTTATAAATTAAGAAAGAAAATCATGTGTCGATCTTTCATAGAGTGGTCCAGATTAACCGGTGGTTTTTTTTTTTTGAGATTTCCATGGGATTAAAAAAAAATTAAAAGATTCTTGAAAATACTATTTTGGACTGCAAAATGGAGTAATAAAAAGCATTTGCAGGTAACTTTTATGAGAAAGTTATGGCTAGATAGTCATGGTTAAGAAAAAGTCCGATTTTATCACACCAAACAGTAAAGCAGCCAATATGGGAAAAGGTCAAAATCGCGCGAGTCAAAATCCCGCCAAATAAAATTACTAATTATGTACACGAATCCCGCCAGTCAAAATCCCGCCGATCGAAATCCCGCCAGTAACCTGCTACTATTCGGCGGAATTTTCAATACTTTTTAAAATAATCCTTAATTATCAGATAATTCGGAACAATACCATATCATACTTTTGAATAAATATTTTGTGAATTTATTATTTATTGAAGCCACTCCCCCTTTTGAAAAGTATTTAAGCAGTAGTGCTTTCGCATTTATTTATTTTAAGTTCTTCTTAGAACTTGGTAGAGGTCACACCCCGAGGTAAAGAGATATCAATTGGATTTCAATTTGTGAAGTTTGGTGGATGGTTGGGTGTGGACAATGGTTGGTCTGGATCTGGACAGAGGTGAGTCTGGATCTGGACAGAAGTGTGTCAGGATCTGAACACAGGTGGGTCTGGAATCTGGACTGAGATGGATTTTTTTTTTAAATTGAAAGAAAACTGTCCCAAAATTTCAATTCTAAAATTGAACTAAATTTTTTGAAATTGATTTCATCTTAAAAAAAAATAACATGTTTTTCACTCAACTAAGTGTCTTAGAGGCATCAAACTTTACATCTTTAAACATGATTTGCGGCTAAACTGAACGTGCTAGCGACTTATAAATTCGAATTCCTTAATTGCAAACGAAACTTTACATACCCCAAATCCTACAGTGAACCAAAGCAAGGGGTTGCAGGGAGGCAGCATGCCCCCCCCCCCCCCCCATACATGCCTCACTGTTTATTCGCGGTTATTCGTCTCCCAAGGTACTGTTGCTAAAGAAAACTTGACATTGCCGCTCAATTGATGCTTCGAATTATACGAAAAATTGACTTTTATCTTTTAAACGCGATTTGCGGCTAAACTAAGCGCCTTAAGCGGCATCAAAGTTGACTCCTTTAAACTAAGCGTCCTGCGACTTATAAAATGCATATTAGTGACCTACGAAGTGCCAGTTCTATAAAATCAAAATTTAGTTGGTTAAAAAAATTTGTTTTCCAAAATTTTCCAAAAATATATTTTCCTATGAATATACGTTATAAGGTAATTTTGTGCGCTTCTGAGCCAAACTAGGTACTGTTGATAGTGAAGTCCTCTGCATACTGTGAAAATAGTACTATAGTAGGAGTGTTCGTGCTTGTTGCTTCTTATGCAATGGTGTCACAAATCGCATTGTAGTAGAAACGGCGGGATTTTGATTTTCGGGATTTTGATAAACGGGATTTTGGCACGCGGGATTTCGACATGCGGGATTTTGATTCACGGGATTTCGACCCCAACCGAGCCAATATTAAATATACAAAAAACCCGTTTGATTTTATTTTTATAACAAAATTTCAATTAAAAAACTATTCTTATAGATATAAACCAATAGATTTTACATAAGGCTGCAGTTATATAAAAATAATATTCCTAACTGGCAAAGGCTTACATAATTTTGTATATTAGATGTTGAACCGGCAATACGAACAGAAAATATCAATCAATCTAAGAGCTCAAGTTCGCGCAAACACATAATGTTATAGTCTTTTTTCTGTCGGAATCCATGAGGATCAAAAGTGGTTCTGCCTATTTTGTCTTCTGATCTTGAGGAAATGTTATCTACCCTTTTTATAAGAAAGCATCTTGGAGACTGTGCGTAAAATCAACTGAACTCTCTCATAATGCAAATGACATCGAAAGCGGTTTTTCCTTTTGTGTTTGTTTTTTTTTTTTAAGGTGTGAACAGTCATTCAGTTCCTACTACAGTTCTTCCACCAAGTTCGGTTCATCGTTTCTTGAATAAATGATCACATTTTTGTAGGTGGATTGAATTGTTAACAAATGACGAAAGATAGTTATAAAATACAACCGTTATGTTTGACGTGAGCACGAATAAATTGACTTCATCTATGTACATTAGGGTGGTCCTTAAATTGGACATAGTCTTGGATAGCCCTCATTCGATTCAAAACATTGAAAAACAATTTCCCTAATTTTTTTTTAATTTTTATTTCACCCCCTGGTCTCCCTATTTACACTTTAAGGTACTATTTATGGGGTAAGAATTATTCTTAAAACAAGCGAAAATAAATCAGAATGTATAGATTAGATTCAGGCGAGAAAAAAATTGTATTGGGGTGGGGGTCTATTTCCCCCCGTTCAGACGGGAGGGGTAATTTTCTAGAAATATGGCTAAAAAAAAGAAAAAAAATATTTAAAAAAAAACGGGAACACTTACAACTTACTTACCTAGCTTTTTTTAAAGCCACGATTCCATTCTATAATATGCTTCCAAAATAAAGTTTTTATTTTGAATAGTTTTTGAAAACATTATTTTAATCTTAAAAAATTATAATTTTTTTTTAATTTTTTAAGTTTGAAAACTATTTTTTCAAAAAATATTTGAAATAAAAACTTTATTTAGAAACTGTTCCCGTTTTTTTTTTTAAATAATTTTTTTTTGTGTTTTGAGCCAAATTTTGAGAAAGTTACCCCTTCCACCTAAACGGGGGGAAATACACCCCCCTCTAATACAGTTTTTTTTCTCTTCTAAATCCAGTCTATACCCTCAGATTATTTTTTTTGCTCTTTATAAAATTCACCCTAGCTTCATAATTAGAACCTTAAAGTGAAAATAGGGAGACCAGGGGAGTGAAATAAAAATCTGAAAAAATAAGAAAAAAATTTATTTTCTATGTAGAGCCATTTGATGCCTATCCATCTCAGAATTTCAAAAAAAAAACCAATATAAGGACCACCCTAATCTACATAAATGCACATGTGGTCGATTATAATCACCTGCTTATTTTGATAACTGGAAGTGTCTTTCTCACAGTTACAGCGATAACAAAATCACTTGATGTGTGTTTGGCTTTAAAACAGAACTCACCAACGTCATTCATTCAGATAATCCGAAGATTGGTGAGTGGACGATATTGCTTTCTTTGTTTGACTTTTACGGTCTCATTATGGTCATCGAGAGAGTCCTTCAATATAAAAGGGGTTTGCACATTTCTTTTATGTTACCTATTGCGCTTGGCTGGTTTGGAATTTTTATCAATCAGTTTATACAAAACCGGTTCGATAGCTAAAATATGGAAAAGGGATACCTTAATCCACGGCATATCTGCGAGCGCTTTTACACTTGTTGCGATTTTCATAGTTTGACATATATTTACAAAAAATATGTGAATTTTTTTTGAGATGACTTGAAATATGGATTTTCTAGTCGAATTTTAACTTCACTGTAGGGGTGTACGCAAAGGTGGAGGTAACGAGAGGTGCTTGCCCCCTCTAATCAAAATATATTTCATATATAAGGGAGTTTTAGTGCATCTTAAAGTTAGATTTCTGTTACAAAACTATTTTTTGAATGATTCCGATTAAATTGTATGCCGAATGTATGGGTCTCGCAACCCGTTGTAGCTTGTACAATAACAGGAAATAATGAAAATATGATCCACTTTCTTGGATCATGTCCCATCCTACAAGAAATCAGTAAAAATCACTTTAGTGTTAATATATGGGTCCTCGAAGAACTGAAATGTTAAAAAAAGACAATTTTAATTGGAGTACTCTTTCGTCCTACTACCAAACCGGACTAAAATATAGAAAAAGAATTATAGATGAAATTTTTTTAAATATAAATCATCTAATTTTTTTTAATGACGTCTACAGTTTAAATTTGTTAAATTTAAACAGTTAAATTTGACAGTTTAAATTTGTTGTCAGCTCATAGCAGACAGCTTTGCTACGCTTAAGTGTACAAATTCTATAACTAATAACGTATTTAAATTGTTCAATAAAGTATCCTTAACAAAGTAACTGGTACCCTCTATGAAATTGTTGTCAGTTGAAACATTCTATTTGCTCTTTTTTGAATGCTTCTTAGGAAATTTATCAATTACAAGTATCTGCATCATTATGTATTTTCAAATTTTATTCAAATAACTATTAGACCAGGAAAAATAGCTCAAATCGTATGGGGAACCTTGAAATAATTAATTCATGAAATATTAAAATTGGTACCCACGCAGAAATGCACCTTCTATAGCATATCCAAAAACCCCCATTGGCTTTTTGAAGAGGCGGAGTGGTGAAAAAGTTGGAAGTCTATCAAACTGAAATATTTTGTTGGTACTACCTAATCATATAAAACATGTTTTAGGGGACCTTTTAACGTTGAATGTAATGAGTTCAAAATGATACAAACTACCCACAATAAAGTTATAGTGCTTTTTGTGAAATGATGATTTATTTTAAATACAACAAGTAAAATACTGTCGGAAACCATATGAAAATAATGGTATGTCAATGGAACTTGGAAATGTTCATTGGGCAGTAGAAAGAATTAGCAACACACAAATTACGAAATACGTACGATTTGCTAAAATACCCACTGATGTTTTGTCATGGAGAATACGGATACAATTTTATGCTGCATTCGATTGATCCAAATACAGGAAACATTAATATCAAACTTTCTGCCGTGCAGTACTATAGTTATATCCAGCTTCGTTTAAATGAAAATAATCATTTGCATCGGTACCGTGCTAAAATTGAAACAGAACGCTTTATATTTATTAGAACCAATAAAAAAAAAACCACCAGCCGGAAACTATATTGTTTAAACACTGGACTACTGTAGCAAACCACGGTCAGATTATTATTTTTTTTTATATATATAACTAAATGATTTTTAATTAAAATTTTCTACTCAATATGAATTTAAAATATGTAAATGATAAACGTAATTAATGGTTTGATGTACAAGTTATCCACAAACAAAAATATTGAAATTTCCAAATGGACTACAATAGGAGACAAGGGGTGCGTGTACTCTAGCTTAAAGGGACGTTATGCGGCAGGACTTAAACCCACAAAACATAGGGAGAATGGTTGTTCTCCCTTCATCTTTTACTGAAAGTCCCCGATATATGCACAAACGAATTTAGGATGATTTTTGATATGTGCGAAAATATGGCCGGCCGGTTTTATTTATAACAATTACTACGAATCCTAAGCGGTCTAAAATTACTCAAGAACTTCTTGAAGGTCAGAAAGCAAATATATTTTCTTAATATCTCGGGTGATACACAATATTATACCCACATCCTGTGAGATAAGTTGACAGATTTTGTACTAAATTTGAGTTCTCCAATTCGTCACCAAGGATAAAAATAATGATGTTGTCATTACTACAAGAAAAATCCAAGTTTTGATACCATGCTGATATCGTCTTGCTCAAGTGGTTTAAGCATGATCTAACATGACTACATCAGTGACAAATTAACCACATGTCTTAAAAATTTATATTTAATCTTCACATTTTTAAATGCTTATTCAGACGTTTTTATGAGTTTTTTTAAATGTGAAGATTAGTTATGAATCATTAGGTTTTGGGCGAAATTCTGATTAAATATTTTTCGGATTATAACACATTAATATTAGATTTCAATTTTACCGAGTTTGAAAATCGTAGGCTCTTACATAAGGCCTCGAGAGATTTCGGCTTCTAAAATAAATTTACACGACCATAGGTTGACTATGATCCTAGTTATAAGCCAAATGAAAGACGAAAGTCTTTAAAACTTGAAAAAAAAAATAATATTGTTTTTCCCCAAGGTATTATAAAAATGCTAAATCGCGTTACCTAGTTCTGCCAATCAGGTTACAATACAGTCACCAAGTCTAGCTAGATATCTGAAGATTCTAACAAACCTAACATAAACTATTCATCCAGTTTTAAATCCAGAGCGAGTAGTGCAAAAACTGGGATGGAATAAGAAATTCAAGGAAAGACAAACTTAATGGTAGTATCCTGTATGAGAAAGAGTTGGTCAATAGCTGAACTCAAATTCAATAGAACTTCCTTGTTAGTCGAGGCTTTTTAAATCCAGAAATCCTCAAATCACAGTTTGAGGTACAATCCTTTAGAAGAATTGGCGGCCATGCACATCAGGAAGCGACTCTGTAGATGCTACAAACAAGAACTATTAGCATTCAATCTCCAAGTAGATTAGATTGACAAAATTAGGGCTTTGATGAGGTGATCTTCTAGTTCCCTCAAGCGAAGAGGAAACAACGGGAAGTCCTTATTGGAGCCCATTTTTGATAAACAGCGTGACAGGCCTTGGCAACGCAGGAAGAATGGCATAGAATGGGATGCCCAAGGCATTTGGGTGGACAACTGGAGGAAAGTTTCGCGCTGATAACTAACTGGACACACCGATACTCACTTGAGGCTTCTGAAGACAAAAAAATCATTTTTAACACTAATTATTCCTTGTTCAACAAAGAATATTTTCAAAGAACAACTGAAATATGGAACTGGATAATTTTTGTTTATAGAAATGAATTGTTTTACTGATAAGAACCAAACAGGTTTCACTTTTGTTTTAGTTGATAGGAGATAATTTTGTTTGAATTCTGAACTGCAAAATTATTTGGTGAGATTTAATTCTTTATCTAATAAACTGAATACAATTGACGTATTTTATATTAACCCGGCCAATTTATTAATTTAGGTACTTAGCTATTTCAATTTTAATAAAGGTCATTTTAAAATGATATTTTTGTTTTATTTCTACTTTCTTACCTAAAATCTTGTGTTGAATTCGAATTGTTGAAATTGAACTAAGAAAAATATGAATTTTCGGTGAAGGTGACACATGACAGTTGACATATGTGACGACGTATAGACGTGTTCATTTGCTGGAGGAGAACCAACAAGTGTAATTAACAAATTTGTATATAAACCCAGCAGCAATATTTTGAACAATAAATTACATCACTCATTGCTTTGGATTGTGAAGATTTAAACCGGTCTTACGGCAGTTTCTGGACAAGAGAACTGTCGTGATGACAGACAATCTTCCCAATCTAATTAGAGGGGTTTATAAATAACAACATCTTGTCATACATTGCTTGACAACAATCGATTTGACAAAATATTCCTTTTCCACTGCCTTACGACCTTGAATAATGCAAAATTACACGCATTCTATGGCAGTCGCAAATATTACTTAGAAGATGAGAGGCAACATTCCCTAAAAAGAGGGGAGAGTTCGATCAGAGTTGGGGAAATTTGAAAAAAGTTAACAAACGCATTGAACCATGCGAACTGCGCAACTTTTTGTTAGAGACGTCATTTTTGTGTATAAATAGGCTTCCTGCAAGTTAAATAAAACACTTTACAGTCCTATTCTGGGAAACCTCACTGATACCTCACAAGTCACAACAACCTCATAAGGTGAGGTTAATTTGGTTTTGTGAGGTTTTCGTATTCTGGCAGCAACATCAAAAGTTGTGATCCTCAAAGAAGCTATCGAAACTGTGATCTCTCTCGGAGGAGGTCACAACTAAAAATAAATACCTGTGATTTCACATATAACGACATTAACATGTTCATTTGTATATATTTCTAGTTACTTTCACTTTAAATAATATAACTCATTGAAAAATAAACATGCATGCATGTATTATTTGATTTTAGCTTACCTATTATAAAAAAAAAACAATCTAACCAATCATATGTTTCTTCTTTCGAACTAAATAGGTGCGTTCAACATAAACCGAGAAAATTATTAATTTCACTTATATTTATTATTATGACATTCAGCCAATCAGAGCCCAAGAAATCAAAAAATCATGAAAATCTGTGGTGAGTTTCTTGTGAGGTTTCTTATGAGGATTTTCACCAGAGAATATCAATTACCAAGAAGCCAATCTTTCGTACGTTTCACCCTCCAAAACCCATTTGTTTACATTGTTGTATTTGTAATTTCACTTCGTGTCGATGAATAAATGTGAATTGCAACAACAATGTAACGCGGTGAGATTTATTTGTTTTGACAGCTCAGTTTTTTTTCTTTGAAAATTGGAAAAATAATTTGAGAATTTTACTTCGGCTGATAGCAAAAACATCGATGTGAAATTGTTTAATTAATTTAAAGTGCACAAGCAATTGTAATTGTCAGTTAATATTCATCCACGATGATAATAAAATACAAAAACTGAATCCATAAAATGTCTTCAATCACACAGATTTCCAAATATCTTCAATGCATCTCGCATATTATACAGGGTGGCCATTTCTTCATCCAGAATAATTTTAAAATTATTGTTGGATATATTCTAAGGAAAAAAATTGTTAAGAAAAATAAGAAATAAAAGAATAGTTTTTCTGCAACCTGACACCAGAACTTTAGTTTTTTTGTTTAAACTCCACTAAACTGTCAATTTACAATTTATAAGTATTAAAGTTGATGTCAGGTGGGTTTTATTATCTTCTTTCGGGATTCGGGTTTTGATCTGGATTTAACTTTAGTACAAAAAAGAAATAATTAGGAGTTTTCAAAATCGTTTTCGTAGCACGTGTTAAAAGTAAATCCAGCCCTCTTTTGCAGATAATAAAACAGCAATAGCTATTTTTAATTAATTTTTTTAAACTTCATGACATCTAAGCATTTGGTTTTGAGTGTTTAATAGGAGTACTGAATACTTATTACTGAAATTTTACTTCATACTATAAAAGAAATGAAATAGTTTTAACAAATACATTAACTTTTTTTAAGTTTTAAGTTGTATAATTATTTTTTTTTTTAAATGATTACGAAACAACTTAATTAGAAAAATTGATTCGAGAATGGTTTTAAGAAATTTTAGCATGACCTTCTAGCTGTTGTCTTATTTTTTAGTTTCTTTCATTTTAAATATATTTGGTCGTAAAATTCAAAAAAGTTAATTAAACAAAAATAAAGAGCATAACATTGCAAGTTGCAAGTTAGTAGTGCCGTTGATTTTCAATTTTTTTTTTAAGAAAGTTACTACTCTTATCTAAAAGCGGATAAATAATCCCCCCTTCCCATACGATTTTTTTTAATATCATTTCATAAATTATCCTGCATGAAATAGGGAACACCATGTATTTTGTTTTGTTTTGACATCTAATTGACAGACCGAGGTGAATAATTTTGACCACGGGACGTGTTCAACAAATAGAAACCCAACTAGGGCCAGGTTCACATTAGGTGTGTTTTTTCCTTGTCTGAATGAGCTTGGACGAAAAAAACGACGTCGGGGCTAAACAATGCTCCGTGGTTCAAAAAATTTGTAATCCATCAATTTCTGTAGATTAACTGGGTTTTAATGATGATTTAGGTTTCATGTAAGTTATAAAAGTCAATTACATGCTTGAACCACCCTCAGTTAAACCACAAAATCAGTGAGCTAAAAGTGCGGAGCTATGGATCAAAACAATAACCCTGTTCAATTAATACGAACACATATCGTTAAATAAATACATAGATAGATATAATAGATTAATTAATAAATACAAACCTAAAGCATTTTGGCTTACAGTAATGAGAAATAATAGAAATATGCTCGGGTGACAAACTGAATTAAAATTATAAAATGGCTAGTAGCTCCTAGCGTGACCATGTTTACTAGTATAATCAAAATAGAAATGAAGTAAAACAAACTAAAGGCTCTCCCAAGCCAACGCCAACAAGGACTGACGATGAATTTTTGTTGTTGTTAAGTATTGTCTATGTTTTTGTCATATTTTGTACTATTGTGAATGATTCACTGCGAATTAATCGGTATTCGTGTTGGTTTTGGAGAGCCTTAATACTACGTTTTCGTTAGACCAAATGAGGAAATTTCGTTGAAAATTTTCAAATTTGATACGAAATCATCTCATTTTCCACACAAATTCAAAGTTCGAAATGAGATAATTTTAACCAAACTTGCACACAATTTTCTAGGAAATTAAGTCAAAACCTAACGAACACACCGAATTGGGCACATTTTGAATAGCTCTGAAAAGATTTTGAACGAAAATGTTAAAACTGAATTAAAAAATTAACAACAAAAAGTGATTTACAGGCAGGGTTGAAACTCAAAAAATGAAATGAGCTGTCAAAAGAAATACCAATTTACAGATGAAAACACTTTTTCTGTAATTTGCAAAATTACCTCATTTGGGCTCTTATGAAAACGGTTAAATATGCATTATATTAATATTATCATTATTAATAACCAATTGATCAAAAACTATAGGGCTCATTGTAGAGTTTTTTAATTCAATATTCAGTAATTTTAACTAATTAATTAAAACTGGTTAGCTGATGCTCGACGATTATTAAAGCAAAACTATATTTGCCCACAAACAAGCAAATAAACAGACCATAATGCAATATCTGTAAGACCATCTCTTTAATCCCGGTTTTTCGTCACAAATTTCGACTCGACTCCGCTCCTCGAACGAGATCTAGTCAAATCAAGCTCATTTCGACTCAACCCAGGCTTACAAAAAATGACGCGAGCTTCAAGCAGGTTTAACAACACATATAAGCGTAGTATATATGCCAAAATTTTAGTTTGTGAATATCTTTTTTCATTTCGCAAAATTATTTAAAACTTTCTTCTTACTCACTGTAAGTTATTTTAGTAAATTTTCTACAATTCCTTATACATTTCGGGAGTTGAAAAGAAAAAAAAAAACAGAAAAGACAAACTGTTTATCGAAAAAAAAGTAACTAAAGATATTTATTTTCCAGACAGGCGGGAATTAGTAAAAAGCGACTACAATTTACATTTAAAAAAAAAACCACAACTTATTTTCATAAGGTCCGGTCAGCACTATATATATAATTTCTCCCTTTTTTATACTTTTTGAACAAGCCCATTGCAGCCCAAGTGAATTTCAAAATAACTGAAGATTTTCAAAAATAACCGACATATTCGTGGTGGGTCGATGCCAACTGTCTATGTGTGCGAATAAATCAGTGGTGGGTCGATGCCAACTGTCAATGTGTGCAAAAACCTAGTGGTGGACTTAGCCCAACTGTCTATGTGTGCGTGTTTCAGTTTGTAGGCAAAGCCGGATGACAGCCAAGGATTGGCTTCTTGGTAATTGATATTCTCTGATTTTCACAGAATACCGAAAATGTTATCGAATCACAACAAACCTCACAAGGAATACCCACTGATCCCTATATACACTGGATAGAGTATTCCTTATAATGTATAACAGTTTTCTTGCTTCCATTTGAAGATGGCAATTAAGTGGTCGGCTTCATAATTTGACGTCTAATTACACAAAACTACGTGTTTCCAAGATTTCAATCTGAAGAAAGAGAAACAGACCAATGATATGAAAGGGAAAAACTTTGTGGAAGTTTGATTTATTAATTTTTATCATTGAGTTATTCACTGTGTACATTTTTTTTGCGCTATTATTTTTCAATAGCGCTAGAATTATACCAGTAGAAAGGTGTTTAAATAGGTAATAAATATGTAGATGATTAAATAGTCTGTGTTTTTTTATGATTTTACCTCCTTATCACACTCTTTACCTTTGTAGTTCCGTTTCATTTAACCATTTATGAATGAAATAAAATTAAAAACACAACATAAAATAAAAATTACAAACATAACACTGTTAGCAAACAGATTTGGGAGGAGCAACGAACGAAAATTTGACGTCTTCATAGTGGATTATTTTGTATAACTTGTTATAGTTATATTTTTATACAAAAAAGTGGTCAGCTTCATAATATAACAATTCTTTAAATGGAAGCAACTTTTTTATGTCGATACGCTATCCAGTGTATTATATAGATCAGTGGGAATACCTCACAAGAGCTAGTGACTTGTGAGACCTCATAACGCCAGAATAGGGCTGTTAATCTATTGTTTTGCCTCATGAAAGTTAAACAAAACGCTTTTTTATTGAACTTTCATGAAGCATATAACAGAAGGGAAAATGTATCATATAAATAAATAAGTTCAACATAAAAAGAATTAAATAAATATGATAATTTCCACTAACTTGTTAAAAGTTGTGCCGAATTTGACAATAAACGTCTGATTTGAGTCAACCGGGCTTGAATCAACTTGTGTCAAGTCAACGACTACGTCGTTTTGACCAGAGAATATCAATTATCAAGAAGCCAATCTTTCGTATGCTTCACCTTCCAAAACCCATTTGTTTACATTGTTGTATTTGTAATTTCACTTCGTTTCCATGAATAGATATGAATTGCAACAACAATAAGACCTGTGTTGAATGACGAGTTGAGTCTTTACTACCTGACCAGAATAGAGTGCTGCAACTGAAATTGCTGTCAAAAAATGCTGTACGTTATTTTTTTTACTCGCCCACAATATTCTGTACAGCCTTCTGACATTTTTGGCATTTGAAGTCAACTGTGCAAAAAAAAAAATTTTAAAAAAAATAAAAGTGGATGATGATGAAATGAAAAAATTAATTTCCGTCTTTATCAGAGATTTAAAAGAGTTTGAAACTCTCTTCAACCCCCATGTAAACACTTAGTAGCGCTCATAATTTTGAAACGTCAAAAATGCTGCATGCAAAAGTTAAAAATTGGCCAACTTGTCCAGCTGCGTCTGCAGCTGCGTCGTGTTCTGTTCGTATAATCATTGGATTTGTGTGTATTCAACATTTTGACAGCTATTCAAGTTGCAGCTCCGTCTCCATTCTGTTCAGGCAGTTAAAAGCTGGCCAATTTGTCCAGATGCGTTGTGTTCTGTTCCAATCATTTGATTTGTATGTATTCAACATTTTCACAGCTATTCTAGTTGCAGCTCCGTCTCTATTCTGTTCAGGCAGTTATATTGTATATCTATGGTTTTGACAATTGTTTTGTTCCATGGTATATGTTATGTACCTCTTCAACACTTGCCCACGTAGGCTAAAATGGAGGATGAGCCACTTTTGACTGCCAGACCACTACACCATTGCTATATGTTTTTAAGTTCGTTTTAAGTCATTTTGCCACCAGTGAGAAATTGAATGGTTTTTATTGAATTTAAAATAGAATAAGGTGACATTTTAAATCAAGACAGCAGCTTACATATGAGCATGTTTTTTTGATGTTTATAGTTATTCTCAAACTGTAGACAAAACGACTTGAGTAAAAGACATGAAATTTGACATTTCGCAATTTTGACGTTTGGTTTAAACAATTTTACAACTGGATAATCAATCAGTTGGATTTGCGGCATGTTTAAAATGAGTGAATAGCTATTACGGATATGGATTTCAATTTTCAGATTTAGTAAATTTAAATTTAATTGTTGGATTTAAAATTCAATTGAATCTAATTTAAAATCAGAGTGAATAATATGGCCGTAAGCCAATCTTGGGCGGGATTGAAAAATATATATATATATGGGTTATACCCACTGATCTCTATAACTGCCTGAACAGAATGGAGACGGAGCTGCAACTGGAATAGCTGTCAAAATGTTGAATACACACAAATCCAATGATACGAACAGATCGCGACGCAGCTGTAGACGGATCTGCATACGCAGCTGGACAAGTTGGCCAACTTTTAACTTTTGCATGCAGCTTTTTTGACGTTTCAAATTTGTGAGTGCAACCAAGTGTTTACATGGGGTTTGAAGAGAATTTCAAACACTTTTGAATCTCTGATAAAGACAAAGTAATTTTTAGCTTCCATTTCATCATTGACCACTTTTATTTTTGTTTTATTTTCTATTTTTGTGTTAAATTAAACTCGCACAGCTGACTTCAAATGCCCAAAATATCAGAAAGCTGTACAGCACATTGTGGGCGAGTAAAAAAGCGAGTGCAGCATTTTTTGACAGCTATTCCAGTTGCAGCTGCAGCTCTAGTTGCAGCACTCTATTCTGGTCAGGCAGTAATACACTGGATAGTGTTTCGACATAAGAAAGTTGCTTCCATTTGAAGAATTGTTATATTATGAAGCTGACCACTTTTTTGTATAACAATATATCTGTATAACAAGTTATGCAAAATAATCCACTAATGATATAATTTTAGTGCCATTGGAAAATAATAGCACAAAAAAATGCACACATTGAATAACTTAATGATAAAAAAATAATAAAACAAACTCGCACAAAGTTTTTCCCTTTCATATCATTGGTCTGTTTCTCTTTCTTCAGATTTGGGGGGAGCAACGAACGGAGATTTGACGTCTTCATAGTGGATTGTTTTGTATAACTTGTTATACAGTTATATTGTTATACAAAAAAGTGGCCAGCTTCATAATATAACAATTCTTCAAATGGAAGCATTTTTCTTGTGTCGATACGCTATCCAGTGTATTATAGAGATCAGTGTATAGAGATCAGTGGTTATACCTTATACGGGTGTCCGCCAGGAAGCTATACTACTTTGTTTGTTTATAATTTTTGAGTAAATGAAAGAGAATTGATGTTATATTGATAAATGCTTTATATAATGTCGGCAATTATGTATGGAATACAATATTAGGAAAATGTCCACCTCTGTTAGTCTCACAAATGCGAGCCCTTTTGAGAACATTTTTCATTACGTTCTCATACATTTCATTAATTTCATCTCGAATATTTTGTTTGAGTTGCTCAAGCGTTTCTTGTTTGTTTGCATAAGCCCTGCCTTTAAGATAACCCCGCAAATCAACATCACCATTTCTCGCAGTAATTCCATTGTAATCCTGGATCCTGGTTGTAAGCGATGTGGCACCATCTTGTTAATAGCACATGTTACTAGCTGAACAGAATGGAGACGGAGCTGCAACTGGAATAGCTGTCAAAATGTTGAATACACACAAATCCAGTGATACGAACAGAACACGACGCTGGATAAGTTGGCCAACTTTTAACTTTTGCATGCAGTATTTTTGACGTTTCAATATTGTGAGCGCAACCAAGTGCTTACATGGGGTTTGAAGAGAGTTTCAAACTCTTTTTAATCTCTGATAAAGACGTAAAGTAATTTAAGCTTGCATTTCATCACCACCCATGTTTATTTTTGTTTTAACTTTAATTTTTGTGTTGAATTAAGTTCGCACAGCTGACTTAAAAAACCAAAAATGTCAGAAAGCATTTTTTGACAGCTATTTCAGTTGCAGCTGCAGCTCCAGTTGCAGCACTCTATTCTGGTCAAGCAGTTAATCAAGATCAAAGCATGCAGTTGTGACGTTAAGAAGTTTTCAAAGTTTTTCTCTGAAGACCAAGCTCCTTAGCACGGCGTCGAACTGAGGTTGATGGATTGTTTTCAGCCAATCTTGCAGTACATTATGGTCAATGCTTGGGCCTATCACCTGACCCTCTTTCTTCGAAATCATTCACTACACGATAAATAGTGCGTTTTGTTGTTTCTCCCAAAAAAGTTCACGTAACTTTCTCATCGCCTCAGTAATTGATGATTGATTTTGATAAAATGTCTTAACGATTAGAACAAGTTGGTTTATCGAATATTTTTCCATAATAAATTTTCCACGAATCTACTTCACGACTGCCAAATATGAACTGTCAAGACTAATGTTTATCAAAATGGCGGCAAAACAAAGTAGTATACCTTCCCGGTGGACACCCTGTACTAAAAATCCCATTAAAACTTTAGCTGTGTGGCAAAACATCTAAGACGAAAATTAAATACCACATAACACCAGGGCTCGTGCAGGCATTTAAGGGCAGCACAATTTTAAGGAAAACATATCTTAAGTATTTATTTATGTGCATATAAAAATAAAATTAAAACAAAATTGAAACTTTTTTCTAATAATATTTTTTTTGTTATTTTAATACCCGATATTTTTTAATTGTTTCGCATCCAAATGTAGCCTTTACTGAGAGAAAATATTGTATTTTTTTAAGTAAAGTTGTAGAGCCGTTTTAGAGAAAATTTTTGTTTGTAAAGTTGCTAAATAAAAAATATAAAAAAACGTTTGCACAGAATCAACAAAATTCACTTCAATTACAAAAAGCTATTTGTTATAATACGTATAATAATGTTATTTATCACAGGATACTCCATTGTGGTTATGCAACCGTAACTAAAAGTTCACATTGACATTAGGAGTTTCTTTTTTTTAAGAATTACTAGTGCTTAATTTGAAATTAGTCACAAATTAATAATGATCATCATGTAAATGGTATGAATTTGCAGCCTAACTACACACACTTACATACTTCTATTTTGATCAAAAATGAATGCTCGCATAGCTGCAATTTTTATTTTCAGAAGTTATAATAGTACGTATACGCCCCGTGTACCATTAAAAATTAATTCATATTGCACAAAAGTTCCTGTAAAATATTTATAATATTGCATAAAAATATTTAAAAAAAAAAAAAATTGGTTAAAAAATAAACATTCAAATTATTCCTTTTACAGCCAATAAAATGGCAACACCTAATATTTCCTCTCGATAGTCGACACTTGGTACACACTTGAAGTGAGAGCCTTATGTTTACTTGATAGGTTTATCTTAGTTACTTAAACATTGAACAATAAAAAGCCGGTCTCTCGCTTGAGATAAAATGCTTAGAAAACTAACAGAGCAAACGTTTTTTGTTTTTTTTTTTTTTTGAGAAGAGAATATGATGTTTTGTTTGGCTCTTTCTCTCTGTTTTCAGTCAAGTACGAGTATGTTATCTATAGAAATAAAAAGCTTTTTTTGAAAGCATAATCACATGATGGGTGGATGAGGGTGGTTGATGAAGATGGAATGGAAAGTGCTTTCTTCGCCGAATTTTCAAAATATCATGCTAGTATTTGAATACATATCTTAGTCTCAGGTCTCAGTTTTGTTTTGTGTTGTTCAAGTAAGTGAGAGCATTGTTTTTATTTTATGCAATAAATCTCTTTTGCTCTCTGAAATTCAAATCAAAATATTATAGTACACTCAGACTAAGTTAATTGCTGCTGATGACTCCCTTACCCAGTGTCACTTTTAGGGCAGACGATGTCCGTCCATTTCTCAAAACAACCAAGATTAATTAAATTAACTTTGGACGTGCGGCAATAAAATCAACAAAAGTAATACACATTGTTTTTACTCATCTTGTAGTGTTGTTTTATATATTTTTATTTATTTTGTTTATGACTGAAAAAGATGTTTTATTAAAAACCATCGTCATTTTGTTTGTACCTATATTTATTCTTCACTGTTCGCTTCGCACGAACTTAATTTCGATATAAAAAAACAAAAATGTATTCCTGCCCCTCGTGTGTTTGAAAATAAAACTTGTGCCAACGACCTTGCAACGCCCTTGAATGACATTCTTACTGCGCGACGACAACGACGACCGATGGAAAAGAGAAGAATACTCAACCGTTGGTTCTGAATTCATCTGACAACACGTCTCCTTAAACACTCCTCCAATATTTTGCGGTGTTTTTATTTGTTTAGCTAAATAATAATAATTTCTTATCCATGGAACTTTAATGAAACAAAAAATTGATTGATTTTAATTGAATATAAAATAAATAAATCAAAGAAATTCAAGTTAATTGTTGCCTCAATGGTTATTAATGTGAAAATGTGTGTTTTTATTTTGTGAAAATTTTCAACAAAAAAATATATATTAAAAAAATTTATTAAAATTAATTAATACATATTTGAATAAAATCAACTTTAAAATTGCATAAGGATTAATAGCATACTGTGAATTAAATATAGGTAAGTTTTTTTTTTTAGTTTCTATTATTATATAGACTCTCCCACAAATTGTCTTCAAGTTCTATTTATACCATGCACCCCACATTTGACACATCGAAATTGATATTAACCATTTGCCATTAATTGCTAAACAAGAAATAGGACAATATTTTTAATAATTGCTTTTTATTTCGTCTCAGAATTTTGTGAAATGACACAAACAAATTTTTTTTTTTCTTAAAGGTCAGTTTAATTAACTAAGTTATTATAGATTAAATCATTAAAGTTATATAACTTAAAAAAAGAAAAAAAAGCTACCTATAGTAATTTTTTCTAAAGTAATAAAAAAAGCGGGAAGTCATTATGTTGACCTACAAAGTTCAACAACAGAATTGTGATGGCAATGGATTGAATGTTTTTGTTAGAAGCAGGTGTTATGTTATATGAGGTTAAGTCACGAAAGGTTAAACGAACGAAACAGTTTCTAATAAGGGTGGTGTATCTGTATATACATTATGTACTATGTCCATTCGTATGATTCCTAAAACTAAGAATTTGTTAGAATTTTAGTAGAATTTTATTTATTTATATGAACTTTCCCAAAACTTTTAATTGAAATTCATACAAACTATTAGTTTTAGGAAGTATACAAGGAGACTTAATGTTCTAAGCCGAAAAAAAAACAAAAAAGTATAAAATATCAAGCAATAAAGACTAAGAAATAATTAAAATTATAGATTAAATTAAATTAAAAAAAAACTGGTAGCTTTAACTGCAAGGTTTTGCAAATAAAGATAAAGATAAACAGATTAAAAAATTGAACTAAAAAATACATACATAAAAAATAAAAATAAAAATAAGATAATATGTTCAAGTGACTTCGATCTTAAATTTTTTTTTTTTAATTTTATGTTAAACATAAAAAGCAAGAAATTTGTTCTGTTAATTTCTAAAACATATTCTTTAATGGTTTGAGTTTAAAAAAGAAATAGTGTCTGATTAAGGCTAGGAACGCACTTGTGATTTTCTGTCGCTCGACCATTCAGTCGTAAGAAATAGAACACACTAGTTTCAATGTGAATAAATGCACATGACAGCAAAACATTCTACTAAGCTGCAATCACTGGTTTTAGTCACTGTTGTGACAAAAAATTCCAAGTGCGTTCCTAGCCTTAGTTGAATACAGAAAATAATGATCTTACATTTCAGTTTAATTTTAATTAATATTTTATGAGTAGGTCACTAGTAAAAAATTATTTTAAAAAATAACGGGAACACGGAAGCGTGATCCACAATGTGACGAGAAAACGAGACGTTGTCACGTTGAGGTCTCTTCACAGTTGTTTTCTCTTAAAAACTAATTTCAAATGAGAAAATAATGCATAATAAAGCCTTTCTCGTCGTCACGTTACGTCTTTTTTTCAATTTTTTAAAATATAATGCTATGAGACGACGAGAAATGTTTTATTATACATTAGACATGTTCAGAAAAATGAGATCTCAGAGCCTTTAACAATTTCAGTTTCGTGAACAGGACTCCTCAGAAAAAAATTTGTCAAATTTCAGAGGAAAGAAAATATTGGAATCGCTTGCTCAGTCTTTGACGGATAAAATTTGCTGAGCCCTCCAAGTTCTCATTTTACTGAACACGCTAATTATTTCTTCCTTTTAAATTCGTTTTTAAGAGAGAACAACTGCCAAGACATCGCGTCAAGTTGACGTCTTACTTCCACGTCGCATTATGATTCTGGCTTGACAATGCCATGCCTTTTTTAAAAACAAGTCCAATCTCTAATATGCTTTCTAAGTTTTTATTGTAAATAGTTTTTGAAAAAATAATTTGCAAACCAAAACTAAAAAAAATATATGTATAATTTTTTTGTTTAAAATTTCTTTCAAAAGCTGTAAACAGCTCTCTGAGAATCACTTTTGAGAGTTTTGTAGTGAAAATGATCTCAAATAGAAACGCACCTTTATTCTCTTTGAAACTTTCCATCGAATCTGAGGTTTGCCCTATAGAACTGTGACTTCGTCCATAAACTCCATTGAAAGAAGTCTGGAGTGAACAAATTGGAGGTTCTTGCCAAAAAGAGTAATGACATAGGCATTCCTTAAAATGTCGTTTGTGGTGCGAGATACTTGTGTGCCTTCAAAGTCCATTTGGAACCACAAACATGTCTCTTAGGCCCGATTTATCATGGTTCTGTATGACCCACTTTTTGCAGTTAGTACATTATGTTATCCTAGCATCCTTGGACAAATGAGGTGCTATGACATTTCCACTTGGGTGTGAATATGGTGATATTGATCGGATGTTATTGTTATTCCGGTAGGACTGCCGGAAACTATACCTACCGAAATTTTTTTTAACCAGAAATTTCTGAAAAAAAAAGAACTATTTCTTAAATAGAACCTTTAACACTACAATATAAGTGATACTTGAATTATTCGGATCCATTCTAAACGGAAAAGTTAATTTTCTTTGAACTTATTTACCAACGTCATCTTATTCTGAGCCATTCGAGACCATTTTCTTATTTTCAACTTTCTCTAAGGCACCAGTTATAGCTATCATTGAAACTCATCATTGAACATTTTAATGATTGATTTTGAGACATTTAGAAAGCAAAATCATTTATTTTCTTGATGGACAAATAAAGCTCAAGACTTTATTAATATTTCTAGTCAAAACAAATTTCAAATTTTCACATAAAAAGACTTTATTTATTTCAATAATTGAACTACCTTACCAATGATCATTGAAATCTTAAAAGTCATTTCATTTATGTTGAAAGTTGGGCCTATTTGAAATTTTTTTTGACTAGAAATATTAATTAAGTCTTAAGCTTTATTTTTTCATCAAAATAATAAATAATTTTGCTTTCTAAATGTCTCAAAATCAATCATTAAAGTTTTCAATGATGAATTTCAATGATAGCTATAACTGGCGCCTAAGGATTGGACTTGTTGAATTATTGATTTGTCTTTTCTTTGTTCTTTTCCATCAATTTATGTTTTTTTTATTCCATATTTAATTTTTATTTATTTATTTGTTTATTTATTTATTTTTGTAATTTTTTTATTTATTTGTTCATTGATTTATTTTCTTATGTATTAATGTAGATATTTATATATCTTTTAATTTATTTCTTTACTTATATTAGTATTTGTATGTATATCTTTTAATTTATTTATTTACTTATCTATTTTTTGTATTTATTTATTATTTATTATTTATTAACTTATTAATTTATTTATTTTCTTAATTTATTATTTAATATTTTTTATCTTTATTTATTTATTTCTTTTATAAATTTATTTATATTTTTATATTAAAGTGCTTAGATGTTTACTTATTTATTTATTTGTTATTAATTTTTTAGTACATTACATTACAGTACAATCAAAGATGACATTACGATGAAAGAGAACACAAAAAAATGGGTGGCACAATTTTGTCTGTCTGTCTGTCTGTCTGTCCGTGACCTACAGCCTAAGCCATTGAAGCAATTTTCTTCAAATTTTGAACTTAAGGTTTTTTTGTAACTCTACAGACGGGAAATTGAAATTTGTTTTAGCACAAAAAATAACAGTGTTTGCCCTACAACCTTAAATGAAAGCATATTTATCTCAAAAATGGCTCTAACGATTTTGATGAAAAAAATCAGTGATGGTCAATTTTTTGATAAGGAAAAATTTTATCGAAAACCGTTTTTAACGGTACCTGCTATATAACAGTTTTTTTAATTTTTGATTTTCTCGTCAACGGTTCAAACAATCTCCGTAAAAAAATTTATGCAAAAGTTCTTTTAAAATGCTAAAAATATTGCAGATCAAAATTTTGAAAAAAATTCATTTGGATTTACAAAAAAAAACTTTTGTTTTAAAATTCAATATTTCAAAAATGAGTTGATTTAAATATATTATAACTAGATTTAAAATATATTATAATACATACTAAAAACTGGCATACCAAAACTTTTTTTAAAAAATGTTATTAAAATTTTATACATAAAAAATCAATTTTCAAGAAAACCGCTCCAACGATTTAAGACTTTTGTTGCATGTATCTATTCATATTTTTTCGAGTTATCAAATTGCAAACTTTTTTTGAGCTCTAAGTTTTTTTAATTAGTTGTTTATAAATAAAAAGAGTGGTTTTAATGCTTTTATAATACAGGGTGTACGCCGGAAAGGTATACTACTTTGTTTTGCCGCCATTTTGGTACACATTAGTCTTGACAGTTCTGTTTGGCAGTCGTGAAGAAAACTCGTGGAAAGTTTATTATGGAAAAATATTCGATAAACCAACGTGTTTTAATCGTTAAAACATTTTATCAAAATCTATCATCGATTACTGGGAAAAAATGAAAAATCATGGGGCACATTTTCATTTGAATGGATATGTGAATAAACAGAATAGGTAGTCGGTTCTGGGCAGTGGAAAACCTTCAAATTATTCACCAGTCACCTTTGCATCATTTGGTCAGGAGGAATCATTGGACCTTACTTCTTTAAAAATGAAAACGGCGTAACGGCAACTGTGAATGGAGAGCGATATCGTGATATGATTGAAAACTTTTTAGCGCTACAACTGCATGCTTTGGGCTTGACTAACATGTGGTATCAGCAAGATGGTACCATATCGCATACAGCAAGGATTACAATCGAATTACTGCGAGACCTCTTTCCACAGCAAGTTATTTCAAGAAATGGTGATGTTGAATGGCCTCCACGGTCACCTGATTTGACTGCTCCGGACTTCTTTTAATGGGGATATCTGAATAGCAAGGTTTATGCAAACAAACAAAATATTCAAAATATTCGTGATGAAATTAATGAAATCCCGCTTGAAATGTGTGAGAATGTAATGAAAAATCAGCTCAAAAAGGTTCGAATCTGTGAGACTAACAGAGGTGGACATTTACCTGATATTGTATTCCATATATAATTTCCGACATTAAATAAAACATTTATCGTTATAAGATCCATTCTCTTGCATTTAATCAAAAATTATAAACAACAAAGTAGTATACCTTCCCGGCGGACACCCTGTATTTTAATTTCTTTTTTTTGTAATTACTTTCATATATTAAAAGTTCTTAATTCCAAGCAACTTGAACATAAGAATAAGTAGGTACGATCCAATCGTGCATTTTATTTATCATCTAAGTTAAAGTTTGATCAATAATATCTACGTTACTAAATTTATTATAAAACATAGGTAAGTACAAAATTTTCTTCCGCAAGTAGTGACGAACGACTTCAATGTCAATCATTTCCGTTGAAGGCCGTGTTTTGGGGAGCAGATATGATAACTCAGACAGTGCCAAATAATATCAGATTATATTGAAGCGTACATCTGTTATCCTTTAATGATTTAAAAATAACTGAAAGTGAATAGATATTTAAGAGCAGTAACCACTACTTTAGCTGTTTTGAAAATCAGTTTTTGAATAAACCAACCAAAAAAAAACTCCCCACTAAGTAAAGGAAAATAGACCCGTCTCTTTTTTTCATAGCAAATAATTCTTATTAAGTTATCATAGTCGTGTTACCTAGCAATTAGTTGCAAATAATAACATACCAATTAACATATATTTATAAGACCTGCCGCACATCTGGTAAATTGAATGTATCTCCGTTTTGCGTATAAGATTTTCAGATTTAATACAACCTAAGATTAGTAGGAAAAATATGTAAATTTTGTATGCTGAACTGCTGAACTGCTCACTAAACACATTTGAATTTTTGTGACATTTTATTATGAATTGCTTTTGTGTATTGTTGTAAAGTAAAATATTCGAAAAAAAAACAGAAAATTTTAAATATTACCAATGGAAACGTTTAAAAATAAACAACATGGTAAATTCGAATTGATTTTCCTAGTATTTTCAAGAAAAATAAATTTGAGTTTGTAAACTTCTGCATTTTTACTGACATTTTATGACGCAGATGATTTTTAAAGTAGATGTTGCGAGAGAAATACATAGATTATATTAATTTTTAAATATCTATATAGTACCTAGTTGTTTTTAAATCAAAATTAGTATAAGCTTGAATTTTTTTACTACATTTGTATGACTACATTATGTATAAACATGTACATACTGGTAAAACCTCTATATTCTGACGTTTATATTCATATTGTATTTTTATTGTATTGTTTACAAAAAGTAACCACACGTGTTATACTCAATTAACTCACGCCCACAATGGCAATGCTAAAAATGTCACAATTCTTTTACTTAAAAATGTTAAACAAATAAACAAAATAATTTAACAACAATAACAAAAAAAAAAAAACAAAAAGGAGGAGACATCAACGACACAGTGAAAGTGTTGCCATTGCCTTTGATTAAAATCAACATTCAAATAGCCATATTTCAACGGATACCATGACTATATACATAGCTTTAGTATAAGATCAAACCTCACCACCATCATACCATACTCTACCATACACACTATGCGGTGGCAAAATTTAAAGAAATAAAAGTGACTTAAACGAAAATGAATAAAAACAAAATAAAAATATGTATAAATACGGGTATATCGTATATATATGTATCTCAGCGAAAGGAAAATACAAAATGATCTTCTAAAAATAGATGCATTTTTATATTGCAATGTATGTAGATACGAATAAGAAAAGTGTAATTGTAAATTTGCACAGCGCGATATTGTTAAGGTGACCATTATGTATAAATTAATTTATTTAAATTAAACTTGTTTTAAATTAAACAATTTATATATAGGTATAACTTTTACAATTTAAATTCATTTGCCGATATTAGTCCGTAAATTAAATTAAATAATTATTAAATTATACGATTTATATTTTTTTATTTCAGTAGGTACATTAAATGCTTACATAAGTAATTTCTTTTTTCAGTTCATTTTGATTTTCACTAAAAACATATTACATTAATTTTTTGTAAGAGTACTAAGTTAAAAAATGTTTTGAAGTTCTAACTTATGATATTGGAAGAAAGAAGACTAATTCCGAGCCATCAGTTTGGATTTAGAAATAAACATTCCACGATAGACCAATGTTGTATTCTTAGATGTTGCTGTTGGTCCTAGGGCCAACACTGTATTTGTTATATACAAGGGATATTCCAGTGGACATCAACGCTATCATGGCCACCTTTGCTGATGATACGGCTACACAAAAATTGCAAAATTGTTGCTTTCAGTCGACAAAGTTAGTGATTGGACGCAAAAATGGCGAATCAAACTTAATGAAACAAAATCGACGCATATAAACTTTACAAAAAAAAAAATAATAATCTATATTCCAATTCTTATAAACAGTATAGCTGTACCTTACTCCAATACTGCCTAATAGTTTGGAATGACTTTGGATGCAAAGCTTAAATGGAAAGAGCACATCAAAAAGAAAAGAGGAGAGATTTTAGTGCGGTAAGAGTCCCACACTAGTCAGTACCGATTCTAATCGAGTGGTCTTTTCAAGATTTCGATCGGATAAAAAAAAGAAAAAAAAACTATAATTTTTATAGCTGTATTTTGAGTTCTTTCAAAGAGACTTAAATGGGTTATAGGAGCACATGCCTGGTTATGGTAATTTTACTCAAACTTTGGATGAAAGAAGGCTAATAGATAATAGTGAGTTCAGCTTCAGAACATTTTCTTGCAACGCCGAAGAAACTCTAAGCACTTCGCAGCATTCTTAGCAACGTCAAATAATATATTCTACAAAAGGTAGTCTGTTATGCCTAGAACTAAAAGCCCTTCGTGGATAGCGGCCTAGGTGGTGGGATTTTACTTCAAAGATAGAATAAGAAAGCATTGAGTTTTTGAAGCATTAAAATCTGTTTGGTTTTTATTCCAAATTGGAAAATGCTGTCAAGGTTTAATTCACAATTGGGCTTCTAATAGCCCAAATATAATTGGACGATCTTTATTTCGTATAAATAAATCATAAAATAATAAATCCTCTCCCTTAACATACCCCTTAAATATTCCACAATTTGGTGCCTATTTTTTATTCCCTGATGATTATTTGCGTCTAACTTTTTTCAATTGGTGCGAAGGTGAAATCAGGTATGAAAATTCGAAAAGAGTCAGACGCAAAAATCATCCCTTCAAGCAAACGAGTCCGGTTTGGATCCGCAAACGTAGGGAACAACGTATGAAAGACTCCGTTTTCGGATCCAAAAGTGGATTCTCAAAACTGCGTCTTACGGCTCAGATTAGTATGGAAATTAGAATCACCTTAGACCCACTTGCGCATGTATTGTGAGGTAAAAAGTTCAGTATACTTAGCAAGTACCAAAACCAAGAGATATGAAAAGGAAATTCCCTTTTCGGGTTTTTTAACCACACAGAAACAAAGAACAAAAAGAACTTTTTTTCTTTCCAAGGCACATTTTTTGGAATTTGTACAAATAATTACAAAAACACAATATTTTGCCCTGCTAAAGATTAAATAAATTACAATTGCATTTGGTTTGTATTATTAACCGAAAATGTGATCAAGTTTTCACGACAAAACGTACTAAAACACGCAATGATCTTCACCCCAAGAACTATAAAAATAAACTAAAACAAACCAAGTGGGAAAATAATAAAATCCCAATGTAAGACTCATTTTTTAAGGATCCAAAAAGAACCGACAAAGTGGTTCAGTGAATTTTCTTGAAGGGGTCGTATAATAGGGAACAAAACCACTAATATCTATATACACTGGATAGTGTATTCCTTATAATGTATAACAGTTATTTTGCTTCCATTTGAAGATGACAATTAGGTTACATTACATTTACACAAAGGTTAGGTTACATTTACACAAAAAAACGTGTTTCAAAAATTTCAATCTGAAGAAAGAGAAACAGACCAACCAACAGGAAAATAAATATGTAGATGGGAACCATCGACGGCGTTTATTATTTAAGTTTGCAAACAAGTTGAACAAAACAGCTGATAAGTGTGATGAGGAGAATGCGATTACACAGTCCGTGTTTTTTTATGTGTTTACCTCCTTGTCACACTCTTTACGTTTGTAATTCCGTTCCATTTAACCATTTGTGAATAAAATAGAATTATAAACATAACAATGTTAGCAAACAGATTTGGGGGGAGCAACGAACGGAGATTTGACGTCTTCATAGTGGACTATTTTATATAACTTGTTATACAGTTATATTGTTGTACAAAAAAGTGGTCAGCTTCATAATATAACAATTCTTCAAATGGAAGCAGCTATCTTATGTCAATACGCTATCCAGTGTATTATAGAGATCAGTGGACAAAACTCAGTGATTTTGACAATTCAAATCAACCGCAACTTACTTCACTTTAAAACCTTTCAATTTCTCTGCTTTTTACCAGAATTTCCATTTTAATTCTTCTTCCTTTTATGAGCAAAAATACGTTTTATTTGCCGTTATTTTTAGGAAATAAAAATAAATTGTGACTGAAGTTATGAGAAAATTTTGTGTCATTGTTATTGGGCTACTATTTGGGCTACTGTTTCGACTCCTATTTTGGGCTACAATAATTTCTAAAATGGGCTATCGACCATGTTCGAGACTTGGCAACTCTGATTAGGAACCAAAATATGTGAATAGAAGAATAAAAGGAGTAAAATAGGGTGGGGCAAGGTGAATACGCCAATTGGTTTGAGGAATAGAAAAATGCACAGACTTTCAAATCCTTGTGATGGTAAAATCTAATATGACTGTACTAAAAGTCAAAAATTACAGAAACAAGTCAAACATTAAGAAATGTAAAATTTGGTAAGAAATAACTATGTACTTTTTATAATAGGTATTATAACGATCTTATAGAATTTATCCTTATTATGAGTTTGGTTATGGAACCTTCTGATAATGTAAGAATGCATCTCGAAAAAAAGAACAGACGGTCACCGTGTATAAGTATGGTATCTTTGCTATCTGCTGTCGGCAAATATAAACTCGATTGGCTGAATGAATCTGACTTATCGACTATTTCTGTCGTATGTTTTGCCAGATATTTGGCGAAGCCGGTCAAACTTTTTGTTCAAATACCGATAGTTGATTTTGGTTTGTATTTTTGTATACCTATTTCTATGACGATTAAGATAAATCTACTTATATACAAGAACATCTGCATTTTCTTGTGATTAAATAAAAAGTATCTTTCTGTTTCAATTTGAATTAGGTTTACGTAAATTTTTGCAATCAAAGAACAGCCAGAAGCGGTTGTCGATTGTCCCTCTGTTTACCACACTCGCGCGTACCTACATAATAAAATACCTACATAGTACATAATGCTTGGACGACGATCTTGGCAATCGTTGTCGTGTATTTTTCATCTTTTTGGGCTTGCACTTGTGTAGCAAAAGAATATTTAAGTAGTGTATTTTCGGCCTTTAAACAGATGCATTGATTCACGGTATCTGATGATCTGTCTCCTCCGTCTGTCGTGGTTCTCTGATAAGAGTGAAATTAATTTGCTAGTGGATATATTTTAATTACAAAAAAAAAAAAAAATAGTTTATCAAATTGATGATAAATTAGTTTTATTTATGCAAAAATATCTTACTGTTAATTAAAAAGTGTTAATGGTCGAATAAATAAAATTAAGATTAAAAACATCAATCAACGTTATACATACAGATACACCTACATAAATTTGATTTATAACATCGCATCGGTATGTACATTCGAACAAAAATGTGTACTTATACCCAAACATTACTTCTTTTAGTTTATTATCATTTAGTATATTTAGGTGGAAAATGTTTAAGCTGTAAACGCATTCTTATCTTTTGGTGTCATATACATAAATGATTTGACAATATAGTGTGATAAATATGATTGTTTACATGTTAAATATTATCTTAGGCTTCTGTTTGATTGAGAGACAGCAAAATCATACCTGCTTGGCCCATTTGTAATGAATTGAATTATTTGAATCCTGCTGGTAATTGATTTGACTTTCATTGAAGATCAAGTGGCAGTTTGTTCTTTCTTGTAGATATCTCTTATCTGTAGTTATTCTGGCTGTTTAGCATATCAATATGTTTGCTTTGATGCTGCGTTTTACAATAGAGTTGGTAGGTATACAAATAATAAGATATCCAATATTTGTCTATGATGCCGCTCTATAAAAAAAAAAACTTGTTGAAAGCATTGTTTTATTAAGAAATTTCAATTCGTTATAATGATGATTTATTTGGACTGTGAAAAAGCCAAAAAGTTCAATTATAATATGAAATACTAGTAAGCAGCTCATGCCTAATTTTAGCTCCCACTTTTATCTCGGAAATATCAACTAAAATTCTAGCTAAATTTTGACATAAGATCTTTGTGGAGAACATGTTGTCACAATTATAGTTCTCTAAAAAATATTCAACCAAATCAAACATTTTTTGTTTACAAAATTTCAAGTTAATTTAGTCTTCAAATAAAATAAATTCTTCTTTTAGGTTGTTTGTTTGTCCTCAAATGTTTTTCGTCAAAGATTTTCATTTTCTTATTAAGACAACTTAATAATTAAGAATAACACAATCTGTCTGTGGTTTAACTTGAGTAGGTGTAATATGTTCGTGCATCAATTTATACAAAATCAGTGTTGAACACCTTGCGGTGGTGATGGAAAATTCATTTGACTGTCACACCAGAAGTCTGGACAAATCCTAGCATATGCTACCTAAAAACGATTTTTTTTTCAGTATTCTTACAAGATGTCAAATGATATGTTAAAGAATTTAGTGAGGCCTCTGTCAACCTTGATGGAGCGAAATAGTCCTCCATCAGCATACTGCACAAACGGAAGTTTGACAGAGATGCTAAAAAACTGTGATATTGTCTTTTACAGCTTGTCTGAAAAGGTGAAGGATGTCAATTTTAAATTTTCTGTTTTATCTCAATATACTACTTTAAGCCTTTTGATTTTGATCCACTCTCTAATGAGGTCGTTTCGCTTTAATTTATTTTAAAATTAAAGTTTAGACTCCTTCCTACGATCGTCAATCGTCGATCGTCAATCGTCGATCGTCGTTAATATGTTGCTGGTTTGACTTTAGGTTTCACACGGATGGAGGATCTAATCAACGTGTTATTATTTGTTCTTTTATTAAAAAAAGAGCATGTTTCAGTGGCTCACCTATTTTTATTTTTGAGAAGTTTAGGAAATTATTACGCGTTAACCATGAGTTGCAAGCAGTTCAAAAAAATTCACCTAAAACGCTTCATCCTACTATACCTAAAATTATATATGTGCATATGTATTTATGTATTTCGCTACACGAAAGTTTGTCTGGTCAGTGAGAGTACAAATTATATCACGCCCTTCAAGATGTAGTGTATTTATTTACCCCATTTTTGCTTGAAATGTATTGTTCCTTACTTAAAAAGATTAGAAAATTCAGTGCAAGTGAAACTTTTTTTTTAATTAAATGTTTTTCAGAATTTTCTTTATGTCTTTTTCTCATAAATTTATTTATTTTAAAAAATATTTTGATGAAGATAGTTCAGTATTTTAATTTAATAGACACAATTTTTATGAAAAACTTATGTTTTCGACTTCTGGGGAAAGTAATTCGTTACAATTTTTTTCTTTAAAAAGACAAAAACTGCCTTTTAATACATTTACTTAGAATATAAAAAATAAAACTTTTAAAGTCTAACAGAGGCTCTTTTCTTGACCGTTTACGTCATAGCATCAGCTTTTATTAATTATTAAAGAACCATTTTTTTTATTTTCGATTTTCTTCAAAACGGTAATTCTGATTTCGATAATTTTTTTATACAAAAGCTTCTAAACATTAAAAATAGTTTTTCCTACCAAAATTTTCAAAGCAAATATATTTTTTGGGTTTCTAAAAAAATTGTTAAAATAATTTATTTGAAAATTAAATATTTTGAAACAAATATTTTTGATTTTTATACAACTCAGTATTTAATGTTTTTACACTCTTTAAAGTATTTTATAAAAAAAAATACTTTTTTAAAAAATATTTCATACAAATGTTAAGAAAACAAAATATTTTTTTTTCTTAAAAATGGATCCTAATATTTTGCGATTAGTACATTTTTTTTTTAATTCTGATATGGATAGGCATCAAATGGTTATATATAGAAAAAAATTTTCCTAATTTTTTCAGATTTTTATTTCACCCCCCTGGTCTCCCTATTTTCACTTTAAGGTAGGTACTAATTATGGGGTTAGGGTGGTTCTTATAAAACGTGAAAAAAACAATCTGAGGGTATAGATAAGATTAAGACGAGAAAAAAAAATAGTATTGGAGTGATGTCTATTTTCCCCCGTTTAAGCGGGAGGGGAAATTTTTTCAAAATTTGGCTTAAAACAGAAAAAAATATTAAAAAAAAAACGGGAACACTTACAAAGCCTTAAATTAGCTTTTTTTAAAGCCAGGATTCCATTTTATAATATGCTTCTTAAATAAAGTTTTAATTTCAAATAGTTTTTGAAAAAAAAATTCAAACTTATAAATTTAAAAAAAAATTATAATTTTTAGGCTTAAAATTATTTTTTTCAAAAACTATTTAAAATAAAAACTTTATTTATGAAGCAAATCATAGAATGGAATCGTGGCTTTAAAAAGAGCTCCAGTTCCAGTTTTTTTAAATAATTTTTTCTGGTTTTAGCCAAATTTCTTGAAAATTACACCTCCCGCTGAACGGGGGGTTCCCTCCGATGCGATTTTTTTTTCTCGTCTGAATCTAATCTATACATTCTGATTTATTTTCGTGTTTTATAAGAATAATCCTTTACCCATAATTAGTACCTTAAAGTGTAAATAGAGAGACCAGGGTGGTGAAATAAAAATCTGAAAAAATTAGGGAAATTGTTTTTCAATGTTTTGAATCGAATGAGGGCTATCCAAGACTACGTCCAATTTAAGGACCACCCTAATGTACATACTACCAAAAACCATAAAAATTTACAAATAGCAACTATTAATAGTACCTCTCATAGAATGTTTTTTTGATTTTTAATTTTCTCTGTATCGGCTGAGCTTATGATTATTTTTTTCATAAATAAATTTCAAATAAGATTAAAAAAGTATTGCATGTCAAAATTTAAAAAAAAAACGTTTTTGAACGTTTCAACATGGACTGACAGCATATTCTTGGGTAGTCTAGATTTGTCCCCCTGTTTTATGTTTTTGGCTAAGCTGAATCAGAATTTTAGTTTTGCGACTTAAATTTTTCATAACACTAAGAGTGGAAAAGTACAAAAAATGATGCAATAATGCATTTGTTGGGAATTTTTCACTTATGACTTGAAAACTAATGATTATTCATATATTTCATCGAAGGACAATAGTTGAAACCATACACAATTTCAAATTAATTGCATTTATCGATGGACAATATTTTATGTACCAGGGTGATTTTCAGAAAACTGATACTTTTAAGTCCCTTAGCGATTTAAGGCATTTACTAAGTATTTTGTTCACTTCTAACAGCTGGCTGTATTAGCTAGAAGATCATGTGTACGATATATGTCAAGTTCAATAAAAAACTATATTATGAACCCCCTCCCCCCCCTCCCATTATCGTGGCATACCCCAACCCTGAGGTTACCAACTAGGCTTGTGTAGTTCGCAAATGAACTGTTCAATGAACTATTTCACTTAAGTGAACTAGTGATCTTAGTTCACACACTTAGTTCACTAGTTCATTTAGTTCCTTAAATTTTGCTCATAAAAGAGAAAAGCTCATCTTTTTTATATTTTTTCTTTTGAGTTTTTTTTTAATAGAGCATAAAACATCAGTTGAATGCTGAAGTGAGTTTGAAGCTTGAAATAAACTAAAATGAACGAACTAGTTCAGTAGCGACCGAATCATTTTTGAATAGTGTTTCCCAAACTTATAAAAAATGTATTCGGAATGCAAAATAGATTTAAGCATGAAACCCTGGCATTTCATAATTTTTACAAGTAAAATCAAGTGTAAAAAAATGTACACTTGTAGTGAGACCACTTTCAGCATTAACTTTTGTTATAAAAACAATCACTATGGCATCAAAAGAGTTTAAGAAATCTATATTTTTTTTTTTTTGTAAATAATGCACTCATAAAAGTATCAGTTAGCAAAGAATCGCCCACCTATGATTAATGTTTTTTGGGTGCCCATGGTAGGTAAGGCCACCATCTTGAAAAATGAGGTGATTTGGTTTTTATGGGTGTGGGTATAAATTTTGAATTCAATAGACAAGAGAATTGATTTTTGTAAAAGAAAAACAAAAAAAGGTAACATACCACTTTTGAATTTATAGCCTTTAAGTTATTGTCTTAGACTAAAGAAGCATCCTTATATCAAATAAAATAAATTTTCCCTATAATTCATGCTAAGACAAATTGCTTTACAATATTCGTTTTAACTAATGGTGGAATTTTGTTAACTTAATTTTAAAAATCATAATTTTGGAAAACAAGAATTTCCACTCAAACGGCTATTATTTAAAAACTCGATCGGATTTCATTTCACAACAAAATGACGAAGGAATAACATTTAAAAAATATAATTTATCTATTGCCGCTAATACCTCATTAACGAACTCTGTAAGTTGTTTAATCTTGAGTTCGAAAGTTGTGGTTTGTCAAAGATGATTTTGTTCGGTTTTTAGTAAATATCTCAAATATGAGCTACAATTTGTTCCTTCATACTTTTTCAAGCAAAAAAAAAATAAAGTTTTATAGAAATTCAGAAAATTCTTAAGACTTCAAAACAAATCCCTCCGCCAAAATTCATATTGTTCAGAATATTTTCTTAATTTTCTCGGCTATTTATAGTATTTGAAAGTTTTTATACAAAATGTATTTGAAATAGTTCAATAATGCAAAATCAGAAATAGCATTCTAGGGGAGTTACTATTATTTAGTTGGCCAATTTTATTTAATCACATCAAAAGTTTTTATCAAAATCTTTGGAGATTTTTTCTACGGTTTTTTAACGTTTTGTTTTGCATAAAAATAAAATACAATACCTACTATTAGTACTATTAGAACTTTTTGAGAGCTCCTTCCTACAAAAAAGTATTAAAATCAATCACACCAATTTCAAGAAATTTGAAAATAAAAACAATGGTTCTTTGAACGATACCATTGATAAATATTTTTTCTTTTAATGGGGAAGCGCTATGGAAATTCACCAAATCCATTTTGTATGCTTAAGACTTTTAGGAATAATTAGATGCAAGCTGTAGCCTATTGAAAATGTATTGTTATATCAAAACCTAATTTGAATATATATACTTACACTTAAATTACTACATATTTTGTTTGATTTTATGTTTATTTTCTTTTTTTTAATACAACTATCAATATCACTTAAGGTTCATACGCGTTCAAACAGATTATTTTTAATTTTAATTTTAGATTATAGTACAGGTTATAATTACACCTCAATATGTTGTAAACAAAATCTTTTGATAAGTCTTCTAAGTCAAAGTGCACTATTAAATAAAAATAGCGCCACAACGATTTTGCAAATGAAGAAAACACTTTTCATAACCATTGATATTTATTTAGACTAGGTTTGCGCAATATTATAATTTTATTGTTGTGAATATATAATTAGCAATTGAACAAATAAATTTTTTTTCATATACATATGTATGTAGCTATGTACATATACTTACTAGGTGTGTCACGAAAATGTCAATATTTATTTTATTTGTAAGCCCATTTATTATAATAATACATACTTACCTACCTACCTTAAACAATATATTTACATTCTCTCGATTAATGCACTGATAAATCTGTGTTAATTATTTTAGTAAACAAAAATGTTATCATCTTATCAATTAGTACATATATACATATATGTTTTTAAAATAAAATTAAAAAAAATGATTGTTTATAATTTTAATCAGTTGTATGTCAGAATTTTAATTAAATAAATTACATCGTACTTAAACTGTATTGTATTGAAGATGAAAGATATTGGTTTATTAGTAAGATGAGATTATGTAGGAGAAAGTATACGTACTTGCTAAATTATTTACCTTTTTTGCTTTTTGGCTATCGGTAAAATATAAGCATTTATAGAAGAGGTGTAAGGTACATTTGTTCTTAAGTACTTTGTAACTACCCAGTGCCTTGAACTTGTACTTGTACTTGAAAAACAAATACAATGTAGTTAGTACTTGAAAAACACCAAGTGCAAGTACTTTATGATGTACTTTGTTTCATGTATATGAACTTGGTACTGTAATACTGAATTTCAAGTACTTTTCAAGTACAAGTCAATTTCAAGTACAATTAGTTAAGTAATCTGTTTGAGCTATCGAATAATGACGACCATGGTGTTACTTTAGCAAGATGACGCCAAGGCGTACTTCAAAAATACTTGAAAAAGATTTGTACTTGAAAAGTACTTGAAATGGACTTGTACTTGAAAAGAAATTAAAATGAACTTGTACTTGAAAAATTCTTGAAATGAATTTGTACTTGAAAATGTACTGAAAATATAGTACTTGACAAAGTACTTGTGTTTGGTGTTTTTCAAGTATCAAGTACATTGTACTTTTGAACTTGTACATTGTACAAGTTCTGGGTACTTGAATGGTACTTGTGTACCTACCTATTTCTAAGTTTGCAGGTCTGATTTATAAGTAGATACTTTAATCGGGAGATTTTCTGCCGTGAAAGAAAAGCTTATCATATTAAAAAATTAGTCTAATATAAAGCATGCATGGGTAACTCGAAGCTCATAATAATCGGTAGTAAAAATTGCCTTGTTTTTGCATATTTTTAATAGATCAACAATTTTGAACTTATAACATTGCATTTCTATAGTTTAAGCAAAAAAAGGAAGAAAAATAAATTTTGTTTTGATGTCATGAAGTTTTGCCTTTCGACAAGTTGTGCAAAAGCATAAAATACGTTGGTTTTATGAAACTAAATTCCTTCTGATGACGTTGTTCATAAGTTTTACACTGAATGTGAAGTTAGCAAAGCAATTTTGATGAGTCAAAAAATGGGGAGGTGGATAATTTGCCGTTATTTAGTCATTAGTCGTTAATAAGTTTTGATAATTTCGAATTTGTTATTCAATGTTTTCTATGTAATCAAAAATCGGTAAAATCTTCTTACCTGATGGTTTATGGCTTAATAATTTGCCGTTACTTAGTTGTGTTTTAACAAATTCAATTTGATCTTACAATGATTTCAATGTTTTTAGGTACTTTGCCAACCAACTCTCACGGGTCAAAATATAGGTAGGTACATAATTTGTCAATTTCGAATTTGAGGTTCTATGTTTTCTATGTTTTTTTGTTCAAGTTTCAAAAATGTCTTAAATTGTATATTTTAATGCTTGATAATTTGCCGTTAATTAGTAGTTAGTTAGTTGTGAAAAAAGCAATTTTGTTGTGCGATGTTTTCTTTGTGTTTTTAGGTTATTTGTTTTTTTAATAACTGTCAAGTAAGGAAAACAACACTTAGTTAGTTGTGAAAAATTCGATTTTTTGTTAAATGTTTTCTATGTTTTTTGTTTTATTTCCTTAATTCATATGAAGTAACATTTAAAAAGTGTTTAGAATTGATTTATTGAATGAAGGTCAAATGAGAAAATTTCGTTGACAAATACATAGAAATCATTGCACGGAAACACGGAAAAATTGAATTCATCACAACAATTTATTAAGCCATAAATCCATTTGGAATTAAAAATTGTTGCTCCTTTTAGGTCGTGCTTTGCTAACTAGACATCAAACTAGCAACCAAAAAATAAACATAGAAAACATTGCAAAATTAAATTCAATTTTTCACAACTTACTAATAATTAACTTACGACAAATTATTTAGTTGTAAAACCTTAAATATAAATAAGAAATTTTTATCAATTTTCGAGTTATGTCAAGCAAAGCGCCAAAAAAACATAGAAAACACTGCACGTTGAAATTGAATTTGTCACTACTAATTAACGACTAATTTATTTGATATCAAGTTCACAAAGCATTCAAAAATAAAAACAGAAAACATGCATCAGCAAATTTGATATATCCGCAACTTATTAACGACTAATTAACGGTAAATTATCCATTTTATTTTTAGATTTATCAAAGTTACTTTGCTAACTTAAGACTCGTAGTTTTACATTTCCTCTGAGATTTTAAAGTGGTTTTTTGCTAGATTCTAAATTTTATTGTTTACAAACAATTTTTATTGAAATAAAACCAAAAAATGAGTTCGGTTTCATTGTATTGCCCTTGAATTTCGTCTTGAATGTAAAAATAATGATCAAGACAATAAGAAGGTTTAATAAAAAAAAAAATATTAAATTTAGGGCATGCTCTGATCTTCCTTCATATATATCATAATAATATGTATGTATGTATGGGTATCTATGTAGGTACATATTAACATATCATATATATCACCGGGCTCCAAACTTAAGTCACTGAATTAATTTGAATCAATTGGAACCAATTTAAAGAATACAAAATTTATTTCAAACGACAAAGTTATTGCATTAAAAAAAAACTACTTTGTTTTAATTCACATTCAAAATCTTCATGAAAACTATTGAATCCAAGCATAAAGACTTATTATAGCTACTCGTATAATGAGTTCAGCTAATTAACTAATTTTGCACTATTTTTTCATGTATGTGAATTGAATGAGTGACAAACAATTAATTCTAATTATTAGACAATATTTTGCAAACAGTAGCTAACTTCTAACAATTTAAGCATGACAATTACTGTGTTTGATCAACAATAACCAATCGTTATGCATTTTTTTTTTTATTTTTTAATGTTATCATATTTCAGTTGAGTATCAGAACCTTTTTTGTTTACATTTTTTTTTTTTAAATTTATTATTTGTATTCAAAAAAAGGTGTTTATTGATGTGAGGTTGAACAAAGTTTGTATATTTTAGGCGTAATTAAGGGTTATTTGATATAAACAGTGACTGTCTTTTGACGTCTTGTTGTTTAATTATAATGAAATTCTGAGAGCAATAAAATGATATTAATACATATCAAAAGATTCAATACTTATAAATACCTCAATGATAAAAAAAAAACAAATTTAAATTGAAAACTATTTAATGCGGTCATATTTCATACAGTTTTGTGGTTTTTCTCTAATGACTAGTTCAATAAACGTAATACTGTAGTACTGGTATTCTGTGAATTTTATATGATTTACAAACACATCATCCAAAGATAATTAAATTAAAATCTGGCTGTGGATAAACTTTTGACAGTTTTGTTCGAGTGTCGAACTCGATTGAATAGAATTTTCATGTGTCGTTTGATACGACTTATAGTTACTTTTATGTATCTCGAATTCTGGATGGCTTTAATGTTCGAAGAGTGATTGTGACTTTTCACATCGTCGTGACGATGGTTTTTAATATGAAATTTTTGTGGAGAAAACCTCACCCATAAACTCATAATGCCATTGCATAGTGAGAAATCACAGTCTAAACAGGGTGCAAAGTTGATCCTATCCTAACCTTAAAGAAAACACGACTAAATGAGTTTAAAATGTAAAATTTAACATTTTTATATTTTATAGTTGACCAAAATGATATTTTCTGTGAACTGTCAAACATTAATTTGCAATCCACAACATCAAGACGCATTCCACAAGGCAGTGAATGAAAAGTTCGATCGAATTTAACTTCACATTTTCTTAACACCCATTTTAGATGAGTTTACATTTTATGGCAAACCACATCTATAGATAACAAAACAAATCACTCGTGTGAATGAAATGTCAAAATTCACAAGCATTTGCAGTTCGCTATTCGTTGCTCATATGAAATGAACTTAACGTAAGTGATAGTAAGAAAAACTTAGGTACCTATAAATATTTATGGGTAATGTTGCCCCATAAAGACCAGTTCCTACAAACGTGGTTTTGATCCTATATTCAACCATCTTAAATCACTGCTCTTGGCGCATTAAGGGCCAGTTTTTTCACATTGCGTTAAATCTGTAATACATCTTTCAAAGCATCTGGTTTAATAAGCGACCAATCCAGCCAATCGACCTATATTAGCAGATTAGTGATTCTTATAATTTACAACTCAAACTATGGATTTATTGACTAATATTGCACCCAAAAATATAATGAGTATATTTAACCGAAAAGTTCGTGTATTTTACGAAACTTTCGTGGAATAACTTTTTATTTAATATTATATTTATTTATATTTATTTTAAAAATATCATTGTTATTGCATTCGCAAATTCTACGAAATTTTCCTATTTTTACAAATAAGGTCAGCAGACATTTAGTTGAATCAACGAAATATTTTTCAAAAATTTTTTAGAATATACGAAATGTTTTTAAATATCTTGTTCATTCTACGAAACCTTTGGATCTATCTAGTATAATTATTTGCACAAATGTAAATGCTTTTGTGTGGACCAATGGGTCGTGAGGAACCAGAGGCCAGAGAGCGACTTTTAGCTTATGTTTATAGGCCCAACTATAAAAGGCATTAGTAAACAAAAGCTAAACTAAAATAATGTAGAGTTAGTCAACAGGGATGGAAAGATCCTTCAATTGTATGCTTAGCCCGAACAGGGTTGACTTCTGACTGGAGGAGTCACTTCTCCATAAAAAAGAAGACTACACTATTATTCAGTCCTGGAAATTATAAAAGGTAATAACAGATCAAGGAAAGTTTAATAATTTTTATTTTAAAAATTACTTACTTTTACAATCTTTTTGACCTCCAAACACTTACACGGTTGAATAACAAATGATGAAAATGTCTATACCCATGATCACTTTACATAGTGAAGTAAATCTCTTAAATATTAAACATATTTTGAGTAACGAAAGTTTTTTTTAAATTTCCAATAACATTCGTACTATCTACGAAATATTTTTATAATTATTTGACAGTTTTTTTGATAAATTTACAAATTTTTCGTTATATTAAGAAGCCATGCAACATTTCCCCTATTTCATCCACATTTAGTACAATGAACGAAATGATTTGCACATATAACTAAAATTCTTGCAATAGAAATGTACGAAAAGCCTTTCGTAAATTGATTTGATTTGTCCATGATTTGCTGTGAACAAACTGGTCCTGACCAGTTTTTATTTTAGGTCTATAAGATATTTAACCTAGATTTAAGTATCCATGGTAGAAAAACCGTTTAACACATTGTTATTAGAAAGACACTATGGCGTATACTTACTTTTTTCCGATCTTTGAATTGATAAGTGAAATACCAGAAAAAGAATGAGGTTTTTTTGTCTAAATAATTTGCTTTGTTAGAATTTTGTCATCATGCTTGAACAATGTTTTATTCTTTAAAGTGTTCAGAAAAAAATTATTTGTTAGTTTTTCTGTGAAATCTGTGGCTATGTACGTTTATGTAGAATGTGAAATTTATATTTTTCTGAGGTGATTAAATCAATTTTTCAGCTGTTCATGTCATCTCAAAGTTGATAGGATTTCATGAATATCAAAACAAATATTACATTTTAAAAATTCAGTTATTCCTAACACGATGTCCTAATATTTTCATTTCTGCAAATTCATGACTCTGGATTCAGTATGAGGAACGATATTATTGAATACACATTGCACTGATGCCCTTCAACAATTCATTTGTTTCAATATTTTATTTTCAATTTCTTTTTGTCAACATATGTTGTATGAACTTCAAAAACAAAAAATTTAGCCTTGGCAATGAAATTGCTTTTTTTTATTAAAACATTTATTATAATCATAAGGTCAATGTTGAATTTAGTTGTCATCAAAGAAAAAATTCCTTAAATAACATCTGGTGTTTAGAAAATATAAATATTTCATAATCACAAATTCTTCTTTTAATCTTTTGCTTTCAATAAACTCTGCAATAACAAGAACACGCTCAGCAGGATAATTATAATTTAACACTTATTAAGTGCATGTTACAGTAAAGACAAAAAAAAAAACAGATAACAATGTTGAAATACACACAGAGAAAACTTCGTTTGAATGATTAATTTATTTAATTTGAATTAATAATGATAATGAGCAATATAAACCTACATTTTGGTATTTATAATATATTAAATTTTTATATTTATTATTAACTATGGAATTCTTAAATCAATATATTGATATCATTTGATTGATTTGTATTTATAGAAATTGTGTGAAAAAAAATTAAAAATAAGTTTTTGTTTACACATTTTTTTCGAGGCACTTCTTTTTAATGGTTTGCCTATTGGCATATAGATTTTTTGTTGGGAGTAATTTTAAAAGCCAATTTGCGTAACAAATTCCTTTCTACAAGAAGTATAAAAATAAAAAATTTAAATAACGCAATGGTCATTTGAATTTTGTGTAATATTTTATTTCTACCCTTTTAAGTGGTAAATCATGATGGTTAAAATTTCAAAACAAAACTGTTTTTGATATGGATATAATAAAAATAAAAATCCCACTCTTAATATTTATTTTTTCATGAATTTACTCGATGTACATATGTACATATGTATATTGAAATTCGAAAAACATTTCATTAAATAAAGAGATATGAATTTGATTATCCATCTAGGCTTAATTGGTTTTTAATTTTTTGTTATGATAATGCTGATAAGTAGAAGAGAAATAAATAAAAAAGAGATACTAGATTAAGCTAAAGCTAACAGTGTTTATATATGGTCTCTCTTTTTTGTTTTTTTGTTTAGGTCATATTAAGTTTTTCCAAAGGTTAAGATCTTTTTACTTGAACCCAATTTCATAATTACTCAATTGGCTTTTTTAACCACAGTTTTCTAATACTATTTATTTACAAATTATTAATTTGTTTATCCAAAATATATAGCGCCATTTATTTTTACTTGCAATATATATAGGGTTCTATAGGACAAGTTTTGAATTCGTGGAAAAAAATACAACTTCTTAAACCAATGAAGCGATCTTCTTCAAATTTTGAACTTAAGTTTTTTTTTAATTACCTAGAGTGAAAATTTAAAATTATTTTGCTTCAAAAATAACAGTAAGTTTGAGGAAAAGCTTATTTATTTGAAAATTAATCTAACGATTTTGATACAAAATTTGTGTATTATTTAAGGTATAATGTACTTTCTGGTTAAAAACAAAATACCAAAGTGATTAACAGTACCTGCCATTCTTTTTTATTTTTTTATTTCTAATTAACGGATCAACTGATAATAAAAAATCCTTTAATTAAGACTATTTAGACGAAATTTTGACCTAACTGACACATGGCTCAGAAAAAAAAACGCAGATTGGTTAAGTGTTCTCGTTATATTGACCTCTGTTGTCTCTTTTGCTTCTTTTGATTTTGATCTTCGTTAAGTTTAATTCCAGCTTTACGTTCTTATTAACTCATAAATAGTCTCAAAGCTTCTATTTTACGGTTTAATTTATATTGGGTTGGGAGACTAACTTTGACTAATATCAAATGAATTTCCTGTATTGTCAAAGGAAAGGGAAACACATAACCTCAAGTGAAAGGAATGTCCCACTATATGTAGTTGTATGACTTTCTTACAAATGTAAGTTTAGCTTGGCAGCCCCACTTGCTTGTATTATAGTGAAAATACTTCAAATTTTACTTTCTACTAGAATCTATACTAATTACTTCAAAATGTTTCTTCTAGTAAGTACTTCCGTTCAATGCATATGCCTCATTGTAAAATCCTTACAAATATTATAAAAATTGAATATACCTGCTCAAACACTGTCCAACAGTGAACCACTTTTTGTTTGACTTCACTTAATTTCCAAACTATTGGCTCAAACTTCTAGGGACTTAACGGTGCTTTATACTTGGTTTATTAACTTTATTTTAAAAAAGAAATATGTATAAGGGAAATAATAAATTTAATTTTTTTTTTCAAAAAGCCATATCAACTGGTTTACTGTGTAACAGGGGTTGGCAACAGTTACCCAATGCATGTTACACAGTGAGCTATTGATATTTTCTTATCGTAACGACTAGAACAAAATTGTTAAAAGTTGTCAAAAATAAAGGATAATTCTTATGAAATCAAAATGCAAATCATTATTTACAAAAGAAAAGAAATTTTATTATTTTTACGAAAATAAAAAAAATAAAAAATAAAAAGTTATAAAATCTATCTTCGACTTCGCGTGTCTTAGTTCCTTGCTAATTGAAAATCTTAACAAATTATATAATAGAAACTATAGTTAAGAAATAAAACCTACAGTAAAGTTAATAGTTCCTTCTTTGCACGTTGCACTATGGTCCACTGTGTAATTTTTAAAGTTGGCTTACTGTTGGGCGTAGTGTCTTTAAAAAAAAAATATAAAAACAAGTGATACTCCGAATTTACGTTACCAATTTCAAAGTACGAGTATATTCAACAGATCTCTCTTGTCACATAACTTTTCCATCAAGAACACGAACAAAAAGTACAATTTTTCTTTAATTACAAACCAGCAGTTTCACAGATTCTTGCTCTGCGCTAGTACCCATAGCCTAGATTTCTAGATTTTTTTTTTTCAATTTTATGTAACGTACAGGGAACTATAAGGCTTAAATGGTCCACTGTTTAACGTGACTTGCTGTTGGACAGTCTACCTCACATATAAAAATAAAAAAAATTGTTTTTAAACCGCTCCAACAAATTTTAAACATTTACAGTCATATTAATAAACTTTGTCTAACAAAAAACTGTCTAACTAGTCAACCGCCTAAAAAAAATTAATAAATAAGGCTGTTCTTATTTGTTTAAAAATTAAGATTGCATTATTTTTGTTAGCTTAAACTATTAAAAAGTTGTTGTTTAAGTAATTTATAGAACAAATTCCTTGTCTTTAAACATTTTTCTCTCATTGTTATCTATCATTTTATATTTACGTTGGGTTATGTATACTTAGTACTTACTTGAAGTTAACTTCAACTTAAGTAAAAGATTTTTTATATCTACTCGTTTTTTTTTAAAGCTGTTTGAATAAAAATAAAAGTCGATTTTTACTTTAAACAATACATTTTTCTCAAAGTGTACATATGCGATATGCAAGCGATCTTCAACAGCTATCTTAAACGTTGATAACAGTGATATTTGAGCTAAATGTAGGGTACTTTACTTACATATAAATAATAAATTGAATAATTTGGTCTGATAAGACCTGCATTCTTATCAGACTAAAAACTGTGGAATGTCTCCCATGAAAGAAGAGGGATATGCGTAAAAAACAGCATTTTTTAAAACCACACATTTACATTGCACATTAAAAAAAAACAGCTAAAAAAGAGTTAATAATGCATCGTTTTGTTTGAGTTATTCTTAAAAATTTCAACTCAAAGAAATATACCTAACAAAAAACAAAATTAATTATTTTTCAAAAGTATCCATTTTTTTCTCCTCTCTGTTGGAATAAGTAGGAGTAAGTACTTAATAAACAAAATCAAAATAAATAGTTTCGCGTGATTATCTGCTGTTAATTTAATTTTGGAATGATGTGGTATCTCTTCCGATGCGGCATCCCTTCTATAATTACCCTACATAAATATACAACAAATATGTGTTGAGATTATACGGACATATCACAAAATTTACTACGTCAATTGGAAAATTTCCATTATTGAAAATAATGTTTCAAAGTTCAGTAAACTTTGAGTAAACTTTGGCATTTAAAATGTGTAAAGATTTTTGATCTGTGCAGTCTGAATCAACACTGATGCTAGTCATAACAATGAATATTAAGGAAACAATTTTAAATTTGTTTGGCGGTGAATTTTAAATAAATATATCTCTTCTGCGTTATCTGATTGATGAAGAGGTCATAAAGATTGTTCCTTCCTTATATTATATAATGTACAATGCATTTAACGGTCCAATACTGAGGCATATAGCAACTTTCTGTATTACTCGATCCTTCGACATGCTGCATCCAGACCAAGCCTTTTCACATCCCACGATGCTTTCGTCCTTAAACAAAAAATTTCCGTCTTACTTCATTGTCACCGCGTTTTTATGTTTTCTGGGGTCCTCTAATGCCATGCTTCCATCAAAGGTTTTATTTCAGTTCAAATATAATAAATCTATTTGGGGGTTCCACAGCACAAAAAAAAAAACTTTAAAGAAGATTGACTTTGACAGCACCTTACAAAATGGAAATGGTGTTTCAGTTTTTCTTATAAATAGCTTGATTACACGATTCGTTTTTGGTTTGTTTTGTTTTTCGTCTTTTTGACAGGTTCGTACCTTCGTGATTACACACAATCAAAAAAGTCAATTTTTTTGTGACGTTCAAAAAATTGAGATTCATTTATTGGAAAATAGATAGTAATTTTAATCAAAAATATTTGTCATGAAAAACAATTTTAAAGCTCATTATTTAAAGTTTATAAACATCTTCCGCCTCTACTTGTGTTTCAACTCATAAAAGTTAAATTTCAACCAGAGAAAAACTTAAAGTTTTTATACTTGCTTTTGTTTCTTAATTTTCCCTACATTTCTACACCCTCCACCCAGTTTTTCAAAAAGACAAAACACGAAACAACCGAAAAAACGAAGCGTGTATTCTGGCTCAAAGTCGAAGTGAAAGAGAAGATTGGTTTGGTATCTTTTTCCAAAAAAAAAAAGAAATGTAAAAACCTGTCAAATTTTAAAAAGAATGAAAATTTGATAAGAGTTGTGGAAATTTTAAAAGAGTAACAAATGCATTGAAACATGAACTGCACCACTTTTTGTAAGAAACGTCATTTTTGTGAATAAATGGCGTTACCACCTTTTCATGATTTCAATAGATCTAGTGCACTTTTTTCGTAAAACAAATCTACTGCTTTTAAATCGAGTCTACTACACTTTTATTTTTCGGAAAAGAAAATTATCATTCATCAAAATGCAGTTCAGTCATTTTTCAATTCTGATCTTAAGGCTTCCGGTTTTTTGGCATGCTTTGATAACAATTGTGACAGCATAATTAATTTAAATATGCTATTTTCAATTTCTTTGGTTCCTCTATTTTCAAAATAAAAGTAAAAATTGGAATATGCATAGATCTTCTGTAGGAAAATTTAATATAGTGCATTTTTGTTTTGAAAACCTACTTCGGAAAATTTTCTGATTAGCGACAATGCTGTGATAGAAACTGACCACCACGATTTTTGACAGTACGTGTACACTACACAGAAATTTGTGTAGAAGGAATTCTAAATTTTTCCAACGGAGGGGAAATTATTTGTTCTCTCATTGTACTCGTACTCTCTCGATGCAACTTTTTGGAGTTAACAAATAGAAATTTTTGACAATTTGTGAAAATTTGTGAAAATTTGCAAGAAAATTTACGTTAACAAACACAGCTACAAACTTTCATTTGTGAAGAACTGAATTCAACCACGAATCACTCCTTTAGCGCCATATAAGAAAATTGAGGAATATCTAATAGACAGCATTTACAGTAACTAAGTTGACGGCACTGGCAAATACTATGACTAATTTTAAATTACATTTTTTGCATGTGATTTTTAGGTTGTACTAACATAAATATGAGAGTTAGTATAATTCATTTTGTACAGTAATAGTTATTTTTATTTTTATATTTTTTTATTAGAAGAAAAAATTTATTAACTAAATAAGGGGTGTCGCAAATTTAGTGCAATATTTGAATTTGCAACTATTTAGTAAAATGTTGACAGCCCTAAACAAAAAATTTGACAGCTGACAGTGTAACCCTTCTAATGAAGTATTACCGAAGAACAATAATTTGTTAAGTAAGTAAAAGGGTGTTCCAAAATTTGCACAGTATATGAATTGGCTATTATTGGTTTAGTAAAGTGTTGGCCTCCTTTAAAAAAAAGAATTTGACAACTTAAAGTTTAGGGTTGATAAAAAGATAAAAATGGAGCATTATACTTGATAAAAGAGTGTATTCATTGTTGAAAAATATTTCAAAAATAATGACAGTTTCGCGGCCACAGTTCGAAAGGGTGTGACAAAATTTGAATTTTATAGAAAACACGTTCTTTTATTAAATTGTTATTTTTTGATTGAATCATAAGGGATAAGTTAATGTATGGAATCGTACATCGGACACATAACATTCATGCTTTGCTGTCACATAGGCACTCTCTTTTGTAAAAATTTTCCATCAATATTTTCTCATTATTTTTTAAAAATATTGCTCAACAATGAAAACACATTGTTCTCTAATTTAATGCTCAATTTTAATCAACCTTAACCTCATTTTTTTTTTCTTTTTTAGGGTTGCCATACTTCCCAAAGTAAATAAAGGTGGAGAAAAATTCAAAATCTTGCCTTAATTTATAATTATTTCTAGTAATTTGTATCTTAGCCTAAAAAATGCTCATGTTGTATAAAACAACCAATACTAACATATTATACCAAATTGCTGCAGTCAACAAACTGTCAAAAATTCGTATGGGTTTTGACAGTAATTTGTGCAACCTGGTCGTAAAAATTCATAAGATGTGGCAAATAAACAAACAGACATAGCTAATGTTATTTCAAATTGAAAAGGCTTGTTCGTCCCTAAAGATTAAACCGAATATTTAACATGGATTCAGAAGCCTAAATTAATCACTCTTCCACGTGGGGCTCGTCCCTTAAAGTAGCTATAAATCCAACCAATAGATACCAGTAAACTCATGTTGTTTTTATTTCATTCAAAATCTTCAAATACTTTTATGTAAATACTTATAATAATTTCTTACACTTTTTACATGCGTTCCTTTAATTTACTCCTCCAGTGTAGCTGCCACTTTTGACTTACTCTTGGACACCTTTTTATATTTATAGGCCAGACAACATGTGGCGCGGGTTGGATGACATTTATGCATATGTATTTGCATTTTCACTCCTGGATGCATGCCACTTATTGATATAAAAGTCTGCTCTAGAGTATTTTCATAAACGACAATACATTGGGGGGCCGGTCATCGTCCGCCGTTTATTGCTTATAGTAATTGCAATAAATTTGTTCATAATCGTTTTTTTTCTGTTGAATGCGCTTCAGTTTCAATTGTTTAATGCATTGGTTGTTGAATATAAAGGTACTTATAATATATATATGCAAATTGTATATTCTTAAATGAATCATTGTTTTTGTAATTGAATGGAAACATATAAAAGTAGGTACATGTACATGTTCTTTGGGGGCCTGGCTTTATAAATTGTAACTGTATGTAGCAGTACCCAACTAAGTAGTTTAAGTAATTTAAGTGTTAATTTGAGTGCGAATTATAATTTTTTTAGGTAACCTGTTGTGAAAAATAGGTGCTTAAGGTGCATGCAAATGTTGCATAATTTCGTTGTTTTATGAAAGCTGATATTTTTGATGTATTTAAGAAGCATTGTAATACTTGCAATAAAAACCTATAAAGAGGTCTACTTTTAGCTACACATCTTGGAGTTGCAAGATAATTTTTTTTATTAAAGTGTCCTTTTATAAGGACAGTTAAATTTTATAAAATGATCCAGTTGTTTTGGAGATACCCACTTAATTTTTGCTATTTGAAAGATCACTAAGTTGTAAAAAAAGTGTCTGAGTGTGTCTGACCTTTTAAACACAGCAAATTTCCGTAATATCCATATTCGATCCTGAAATATTGCATGTGAGAGCACGAGCACTGGACTCATAAACATAAATATTGCACTACATTATGCCAGTGTCACCGAAGTAGTATTAAAGTTACTATTTTAAATTTTGGAATAACAATGTTTTCTTGAAAAATCTATCTCCCCTTCGACAATTTTTGGCAACTACGTTTAAAGTTAATCTAAAAACATTATTATCTTATTGCCTTATTAAGTGCTTTAGACGCAACTGGCATAATGGAGAGAAGTTTTGTGTGATTGTGCAGAATGGAATATGGATTTTACGGAGTTTTGCAATTATCATTTTTAAATGATGTTTGTTGCAGTAAAAGTCACATACCAGATTTGGTCCGAGAAATTTCTTGTAACAATTTTGTACTGGTGGTAAAATTCCAGGTGTTTGTAGGTACGAGTATGTCAGATTTGAAAAAAATGTTGTTTAAAATTTGCATTTAAATACCAAACAAAAAAATACAAATATTCTGTAGACTAAATACTACCCAAGTGTTAGGATTTGGGGATAAAAATATGTTAACTTCCTGTTCGTGTTGTTGTTTTTTTTTATAAGACAAAAGTTGAATTTTTATAATTTAAAAGGTAACTAAGGAATGTTTGTTTGCTTCAGTTTAGTTTTTATACGTTTAGGTACGTTTCTTTTTTCTTAACATTTAATTTCTTAATTTTCATCGCCACTTCTTAGAGTTTGACATTAAGTCCGAAATAGTGGAAAGAATTCAAGGAATAAAGCTAAAGTGAATGTCATTGTGCCTGGAAGCATGTTAAATGATATTCGTATTGTAAAAACTAATTAAGAATTAGTTGAAGAAGAAATCACGTACTTTAAGTCAGATTGAAAGCAACAACAGCAACGTACTTTTTATACTATTTTGAAAATTTCTATTTTAAAGTGGTGTGTGTGTTCCGCAAATAAGCTGACTAACAAATTATATTATTACATATTATATATTTTATCGTTTTAACAAATATTCCATTTCATTACTTAATAAATTAAAACAAAATTAATAAATCATATCAAATTTTGAACAATGTATAAATGTTTTATTCTTTTTTTCAGATACCAAAACTTCGTATTTATTATGCAGTAATAATTTGAGCTACTATTATAAAGGTAACCGATACAAAAATGTACCTACATATTTATAGTATAATACTAGCTGATTTTTTTGTATCCGTTGCTTGACTGACTTAATTTTAAAGTTGTGCCACATATTTGATCTTTATTACGACGTTAACCATGATGATCCATTAGCATTACTTATATATATCATTACTATAAATCTTTAAAGCTGTTTTTGAGAAATCAAAATATACAAATTAAGCATGCTGGTGGGTGAATTTTAATTAAGTCTTTTTCTCAAGTTCTAGGTATTTTAAAAAATTCCTACATCTACAATTTCCGGTACCTACAGACCTACAGTAATCTTTAGAGCCTTTTTTCGAAAAATCAATCAACAAAAAGTGGGTGTGGCAGGGGGCACATTTTAATAAAATCACTTTCAAATGTTTTTTCTAGCTCACACATGCAGATTGTTGAAGAAATTTTCCAGATATGCCCACATGATAAAAGTGGGCGTGATTATGGGCGGATTTAAGAAAATCGCCTCCATTTTTACTCTGTCTCTCTCTTACTCATACAAGCAACATCTGATACCTACAGTACCTAATCTTTAAACCCTTTTTTAAGAAATCAAGGAGTACAAAATGGGCGTAGCAGTGGGTGGGGTGGATCTACTACTTGTTGGATTTAAAATTTGCGCTAGCATTTTTTGTTTCTGCTTGCGTTTTTATAGGTAAATTTAATTGGACCTGGGGCCTGGGTTGAATCTAAAGATTCGTCGGTTTTTCCTAAGATCTATTAATATGAGTTACAACATGTAAGGACCGATAGAAATGTAACTGATTTTTCGGGCTATAATAATTCTAGTGAATAGTGAGTTTGCCAAATGCTATTTCATTCAGTTAACAAAATCAGCAATTTGCAAAAAGTACTCCAAATTATAAAATAAAATGCATGAAACAACTCGGAAAATATCTTAAAGCTCAAAGAAAAGTATGCCATTTGCTTACGTGAAAAAATATCAATATATGCAAGAAAAATATAAAAATCATTGGGGCGGCTTCCTTCAAAATTTATTTTTATATATTAAATTTTAGTAGCATTTAAAAATAAAATTAGTGTGTCAATTTTGAGAACATTTTTAATTTAAAAGAAAAAAGATGCTGGGTGCGACCCACACTGGTAACTTCCTATTGGTGCCCTCGGAAGCTAGAGGCCCGCTGTTATTTTATTTTCAAAAAATCACCTATTAAAGATCTCCGAAAAAGTTCTAAGATATTCAATATGCAATAAAGTGAAGATTAGTGAGAAGCATAAAATTAACCCAAAGCCAATATCATTGGTTGTTCTAAAGATATTTGAGAAGATAATAGTTTAACAATTATTGGTAAGGCTTATAGTAGTTTTTTCACTTTCAGAAAACATTGTTTGTTGAATTATTTAACAAAACCAATCAAATATCAATTATTAACTAATATGTACAATTAAATCAGCTGGGAGCCAATATCTCTGTTTGTTCTCAAGATATTTGAGACAAAAAAGAAAATTCAACAATTGTTTGTAAAATTACTTGCAGTTTTTTTTTTTGCTTTAATAAGAAACTATTGATTTTATATTTTTAAAAATTTTACCAATTTTTATTAGTAAACTAATGCATAAAATACAATTACCTTGGAGCCAATTACATTATTTGTTCTGAAGATATTTGAGAACCACTTTTTTCAAACAAATTTAGCAACTTTTTTTTATTTTAAAAAAAAACTATACGTTGATATGCTTTTATATTCTTACCAATTCTTTGTTACGTTAATAAGCGTAGAATAAATTAAATTCGAAGAAGCTAGCATGATTTGTTCTTGAGATATATACGAGTCTACAGAAACTTAACAAGGGTTTTTTTAAATTGCTATAGTAAGAAAACCGCTCATTGAATTTTTTTGAAAGTCCTTTTTGCTCATATTGAAACTTCTATCTACAAAATACAATTTATTTGAAGTCGATATTTGTATTCGTTCTCGAGGTATGGTGAACGAAAAAAAGCGAAAGAACGTACGAACGTACGCATAGACACCGGCATCGGCATCACTCTAAAAATGATGGATTCCGATTCTAGGGAGCTCGAAACGTTAAGATTTGTACAAATTTTCAATTCGACAAATCGGACCAATTACAATAACTTCCAATGGAAATTTAATAATAATAAGGCTTCATGCAACAGGGTAAAGTCATCTTAAATGTTGTAAAGTTGTAAACTGCGTAAATCTTTCAAATTTTCCATTCAAATTGTGATAAAATTACGAAGTTTAAGACAACCCTTGAATACACTTAATAATTTTTTAAAAACCCAAAATTTTGATATGCAATATTATTGATATTCTAGAGCTTTGTTTTGTTATAAAGTTGGTTCAGCCGTTAATGACAAAACCGAAAATCAAAAAACCGTTATTCGGTAGGTTCCGTTAATAACAGTTGTTGGAATTATTTTTTCCAGACATTTATTTTAGAGCTTAAAAATAATTATATACGGAATTACTGAAAACTTAAAGTTCAAAATTAAAAGAAAATAGGTTCAGTGGTTTATTCTGTAGGTCAAATGTCAGATAGACAAACAGAATAATGTCACCCACTTGTTCGTGTTTTATATCATCCTAATGCCATGTCTTGCCCTATAGAACCTTAATATATTTATGTATGTACAATCGAAAGTAAAAATGAGTGTTTAAAGTTTGCCCACCGGTGAACTACCAGCTGACTTTATTTTCTTACAGTGAAATTACACGAGCTTGGGAAGATTTTGGATTGATTTCAAATCAACTTTATAAGCCACGTGTATATTCTTCATTCTCTGTAAAAGAAAGTTTGTAAACAGATGTTTTAATTTAAAGAATTTCCCACATTGATACAATATTGAAAATTTCTAACATTCACCTGCGATGAAGGATTTTTGCATCGCAATTAATGTATCAATCAACAATCAAGTGAGAACTATTATAGTGTGGTTTAATTGAAATTTTTGGCACAGATCAGACCGCATGCCAATACATTATTATTTCAATGCCATTGCTTGTATTGAATTTAGTCAATTACAGTAGAGTTGAGCTTCCATGAACTACAAGTCTAAAAGTTTTTTGCCAATTTCCTTTGGCAATTCTTATGGGGAAGGAAAATGGAAGTTCATGTAATTAAATCGGAATAATTCTATAAGCATAGGTATTTTAAAGGAAGTATAAAATATTTTTAAACTTTTTTTTATGAACAAGCTTAAATGTTTGCATACTGAAATCAAATTTTTTATTTGAAATTGACATCATCTCTAAAATTCTCAAAATAGCCTGAATCGAAAAACAATCGGTTCAATCAGCAAGTGGACTTGTATGCAGATGCAGGGTGACTCAATCGTACTTACTAATATTCTCATACCTGCTCCCTACCAAAAGCAAGCAATTTTTAGAAATATTTATCTGCCTGATCATTTTTTTTTAAGGTAATGACCTTTTCATTTTAAATAGTATTTTCCATCTAGAAAAAATATTGAGTTACCTATAGCTATATGTATATTTATTAATAATACATTTTAGTTCACTAGACATTTGTCATAAGATATTTTTGAATTCAAAAATGATTTATTTAAAATAATAAAACAAATTTAAAGTACATACATATTCATCTAGATGAAATTAAAAAGAAAAATTAAAATCAATTTTTAAAACTTTTTTAAAAATATTGATATACAATACTTATATAATTAATTTAGATATATTTATTAATGCGTTTTCTAGAAACTCTTCAGTATTAAATATTTCTCCTAATTACTCGTATACAAGTTTAAATCAAAGTAGAAACAAAATTGTTACTTTTTATTTTTGTTAATTTATTAGTAATGAAGGATCAAAAACAATCTGTCATAGCAAACAAAAAAGACAAAATCAGCGAGTGTATTTAGCCCACGCAAATTTAAATATTTTTAAAGACAAAACGATTAAAATACATTTCTTGCATCACGCCACCAACCGGTGCCGCCGGTAATTTGTGCTCTGGGAAAAGTAATAAAAGAATTTATTTATGAATAAAATTTCAAGTCATATTTTAGGTACTATTGCGTTTTTTTTAAATACAACAAATTTGTTGACCAAAAATCATACGACACGTTTACAATTATGGATTTTGTTTTTGAAATTTTTTAAAATAACACAAATCTAAAACCATTGTAACAAACCAGTTCATCATCTTTTAACTAACAATATAAAATGGTGCTTTCTTCTTACTGTAAGGCAAGTTTTGTATTCGTCCAAAAAATATATTCGAGATTTGCATTAAACTTAAGTTGCAATGGTAGAGAGCATGTAGCAAAATTTAAAAATTTTTTATCAATTATCACCAAAGTTTTAAAAATTCAAAATTTGGTTCAACATCTTACATGTGTTTTCCCATATAAAACTTCTTTTGTCTTGGGGCTGGGAATACGGTTAAACAATGAGCTAACTTTTTATAAGATTTTTGTATTTATTTGAAAGAAATAATTAGGCACACAAACACTAACAATAAGACAATGAATTTTATAAGGGCCACCCTAATATTTAAATTAAATCAAGTAATCAATTGGCTGAACTTTTTTGGGCTCTAAGCTTTTTTACTAGTATTGTTTTTACGAATTGATTTTACGTATTGATTTGGAAAAAATGTGTTAAATGTTTCTTTAATTACTTACATATTTCTAAAAGTTCTTAGGTTCTATGAAACTTTAATTATAAGAGAGAATATGTGTGACCTAGTCGTGCATTTTATTTTTAATGCAGTAGCAAAAGTTTGAATAGGATTAAGTACAAAAATGTTCCAAATATTGCAACTGAAACATGGCATTACGATGAAAGAGAACAACAAAAAAGTGTGTGGTATAATTCTGTCTGTCTGTTCGTCTACAGTGTAGACGTTAAGGTTGTAGACTCTACATCCTTAACGGCCCGATTGATTTTCTTCAAACTTGGTACATAGTGGTTTTTGGTGATTATGCCCACACGTTTTTTCATTTTTCTTAGAACCAAAAATAACGGTACCTGCCATACAATTTTTTTAGCAATTTTACATAATCGTATTTTCTCAAAAACGGCTCGACTTTTCCTTAAAAAAAATTCAATAAATCAATTATGATAAAGGCTTCCTTTGGGAAGAAAACCATTTTAAAAAAATGGTTATTAATGGTACCTGCACAAGAACAATTTTTTAATTTTCGATTTTCTTTAAAACGGTATGACTTTTTACAATAATTTTATTAATTCAAAAGTTTCCAACAATTATAAATATTTTCGTGTACTTAAATTTAAAAAAAATATATTTTGGGTTTTTAAAAAATGTGTCAAAATTTTTTTTGAAAATTAAATATTTCGAAAATGGTAAGATCGATTTTTTTGAAACTCGATATTAAAGAGTTTTTTTGGTACTTTCTAAATTATTTTTAGAAAAAAATTATATATGTATATGAAAAAATAACGGTACCTTCGACTCTTACGATTTTGATTAAACTTTTTTCATATACTAAAATTAATGCGATCTACTACAAAAAATTATAAATTTTGCACTTAGCAACTATTAATAGTACCTGTCATAAAACGTGTTTTTTTAATTTGGATTTTCTCATAAACGGCTTAAGCGATTTCAGCCAAAATTTGTATGTAAAATCTTCTATAAAATCTTAAAATTATATATTTTTTTTTTTGAAAATTCAATATTTCTAAAATGAGTCGATGAATTTTTTTGAAACTAGGTTTAAAAATATATTTTTATACATAATCAAAATTAGCATATCGAAACTTTTTTTTAAAGACGTTATAAATTAAATTAAATTAAATTATTAAAAAAAAAAACGCTGCTACGATTTTAAATTTGTTTGCACATATGTATGTATCCATAGTTTTTTAAGTAATCAAATGGCATACTTGTTTTTGAGCTTTAAGCTTTTAACTAGTTGTTTATACAATTAAAAGAACGATTTAAATGCTTTTTTAATAATTTAATATTTTTTTTGTATTACTTTCCTATTTAAAAAGTTCTTTATTGCAAGCAACTTTGACATAAGAGCAAGTACGTGCGATCCGGTCGTGCATTTTATTTAAATGGTTTCCTATTAAGAGGTAGTCTTTACTAAAAGAAATTTATTGATGCTTTAAAAAAAAAAATAGGTTTTTGTAAGATTGCTGAAAAAGAGTTGTAGGACAGGTACCATGAAAAAAAACATGTGTGAGGAATCACCAAAAAAAAAAGGTAGTTAGAATTGAATCAAGCCATTTAGGATGCAGCCAAACAGAATTTTTTTTATACAAAGAATACCTACATTTCTTCAAAAAAACCGCTCCAGCGATTTTGTAAGTGTGAGGATGATGTTTAGACATCCATCTCCACCCTCTCCCTTAAACTGTCAATACTGCTCATATTGACGGAGAGTTTTTAAAGTTTTGTTTAATCATCTCTTAGATGCTGTCGTTATCCTTTTAAGACACAAAATTTTGGTCGATGGTTATTAATACTAATAGAATTTTCAGCACAAAAACTGACTTATGAGGCCAACTGCCTTGCTTGGGTGAAACCACTTTTACTAAAGATCATATAAATCTTTTAAACTGAATTTAAGTCACTAAAAACAAAAATTATAATTCCCTTATTGTTTGTATTAAGAGAAGATATTTCGAAAGAAAACCGTTTTTGGGGGATTTTGACTCCCTTAAAACTGTCAGAAACGCCCATAGATGTGAATTTTTTTCCAGAATTTCTTTAAAACATCAGAAACACCAAAACTCAAAAAAAACTCTTAAATTTAATTGAAATTTTGCTGAAATTATGTCTTAGGTACATGACTGATTTTTTAAGGAAGTTTTACCAGCCTTATTGACCTTTATTAAAAGTTTTAAAAAAATCTGATTAAACATTTTGTAATTTATTTTTTTGTATATCTATCTTTACAGAAATATTTCATAAATTTTTAAGTCCTACATAAATGAACGGACCGGGAGATATTCCACTTACACAAAGTGTAACACCTGAAGGTCCTTGTGGCCTAGTTGCAGTTATACCAACATTAGGTATGTCATCATGTCGTGGACGAGCCGAAGCTTTTGCACGAAGATTACAATCAAAGCTGAGAACACTTGGATCACAAGTAAATTAATTTCATAAATATAAATATTTATTTCTTACTTAAAATAACAATTATTATTTGTATCTAGAATGAAGAAAATTCATCACCAGAAGAGGAACCAATCATCAATGGTGATGGAACATCAAATACATGGGTAGCATCACCACATAATCCGGAGCAAGCTGTAACCGACTTGCAACCATTGCGACATGAATCTGATTCATACTTCGATTTTGATTGTGAGCTAGAGAGTCCTGGAAGTCCTGTTGATGAATGTGAATACCTGAGATTAATTGAATCGGCCTCGAATACTCCACATAATTCAGCGACTGAATCAGGCTATGCCTGCACCTCAGTAGCTAGTAGCCATAGTTCCTCTTCCGATTGTACATTCTTTGATCCAGAAACAGAGTATGCCGTTACACAACAAGTTCAATCACAACAGCCACGACTCAGTAGTACTGCTGAAAATGAATCAACAAAAGAACAAGACGACATCAGAGAATCACCAGAGAATGTCAGCTTAACAAATGGACATAGTGATTTCAATGATCGAGAAGACTGTAATGGATTGCAAGAACAGAATCTTCCACAGGAAAGAAGCGATAAAGATTCACTACCGGAAACGCAAGACAGATGTAGTCAGACCGACGCAAAATATGAGAATGCTACAGAAAAGCAAGATCAAATCCTTAATGAACTCCAACAGCAAAGCCAAATTGTTTCTTCAACGCAAAATGGACTCACAAATCATGATGAAGAAATAGAACAAAGTCTGAAAATACCTCAACAGGAAGAACACTACGTGGAAGGTAATGGCAATGAAGATAATTCGACTGCGGATACAGAGAAGGTTTCAGAAGCACACACGCAGAATCTCCATGCCGGCTCAGAAATAGTAATAAGCATCACTGAACCTACAGGGCCACTTTACCAGCCGACACTAGCAAGAAGTGACCCGGGTAAAATAACATCGGTGCTGGACACTGATGATGAAGATGATTGCAGACCACAACGAGTGAGACGTTGTTCATCATTAAAAACCGGAAAAACTCCACCAGGAACTCCAGGACGAAAGAAAATTGTCCGGTTTGCCGATGTGTTAGGTCTAGACTTAGCTGATGTAAAAACCTTCCTAGATGAAATACCGAACGTACCTAAATCGGCATACGAGGACCTGGAAATAATGGAATCTGAGCCCCCAATTCAACTGGGGCCCAAATCCGACAAACTACTGATGCCATTATTCCAGCAACCTGGCGGTCTGCCAACATTCCTCGATATGGTGCGTGAAAAACAAGTTTCCCTTGATAACGCCGCAGTTTCGGATCACATCAATCAAACGATAAGTGGTTCAGTTAGAGTGAGGAATTTGGATTTCCATAAGTCAGTGCACATCCGATACACTATTGATAACTGGCGTACATATGCTGATCTTCAGTGTACATATGTTGAAAATTCTTGCGATGGATTTTCGGACATGTTTACATTCGTTCTCTATGGCAATTCGATGCAAGTGGGGCAACGTCTTGAGTTCGCTGTACGTTTCCAATGTAAGGGCCAACAATTTTGGGATAATAATTTCGGAGCCAACTATTGCTTTCAGTGTTTGCCAGCGACATCTCAAACAAATCTTTCTTCAACAATCTCATCAGTTGGACAGTCTTTAAACAACAACAGAAATGAGGGTTCTATTTTGAGCCCAGCTGTCGGAGAAACTTGGTCTGGTGGATTCTACTAACTTATTTTGTATATTATTTACTAAATTATTTATAAAAAAAGAAAAAACCTGAAAGCCTAAACGTAAGCAAGAAGGAGCTTGTTTTTCCTGAAGCTCGAGTGTATAGATCACTTTTTAAGTTAAAACCAACTATCCCGAAAAATCCTAACCTACAAAACTCATGTAAATTTTATTCGATTAAGTATGAAATGATAAAGCGATATTTGTCCAAAATCCATATCGGCCTGAGCAAAATACCATTTATATCGCATCCCAAAGATTAAGTTTTAAATAAAAATTTGATTCATTAATAGTGTTAGGATGTAACAAAAGAAAAACATACATAAAATATGCAACACCTTGACAATTTTAATTTAACAAAATAGTGTTTAGTTGCGACACAAAGAACTGAGAATTGCGATTATAAAAAAAAATGCAAACTGTAAGAGCTTTTCAATAATAATTATTTAACCAAGGTTTCTCCCAGGAATATGGGCTCATATATATATCAGTTTTATGGATTCAATTCAAAATTTACATTACCTTTACCAGTAATGTAACTGCAAAGATATAAGTATGTACATGTATGAGGTGAATGTGTGCACATGATCATTTCAAGAGTCTCAATATTTGGTGTTTTTAAACAAATGAAACATAAAAGAATGGATGGCTTATTTGAGCCCTTTCAAAATTTTGAAGACCTTGCTGAGGTCTTTATCCCCTAACTCTTGTTCAAACTTTTTTCTTTTATTTTGATTCTTCAGAAAACTTTCATTTATTTCAGGTCTAGAAGAAATGCTTTTCAGCTTCCTCAAAACAAAATTTTATTCAAACAATTTTTTTTTAAATAAATAATCCTCTGGGCAGCACAATCACCGTTATTCAAACATTTATATTCAGTCTTGATATTTTTTTTAGGCTGAAAAAACACACGGATCAGTTAAAACGTTTTTGATTCCTAAGGCAAGAAAACGTGCAAAAACAGAAGTTTTTTTCGCCTCTTAAGAATATATTGGTTCATAAGAATCATCATACGTTTTGAATAACCTGGTGTGAATTTTCAGCTTTAATTAAGCAAACAAAAATTCTACAAGACCGCATAAAAATCTAAAATATGTAGGTCTTAAATGAAGCTATAAAATATTCGATGTCAAAATTACATGACAAAAAATAAAAACTTATACTATCATCCTTATTAAATAGAACAAAAATATTTTCATAATTGCTTTGAAACATCTGACCTAAGGTTAAGACTAATTCTCTGAAGGACTTTGTAGATAAAATTGATTTAAAAGAAAATTTTTGATTTTGTTATATATAAATTATGTATTTGTTGTTATTCTTATAATTTTGTTTATGTTTTTTTATTATTATTATGTAGCTTACATTTAGCAGTATAAATTGTTTTGTTTTCATTTTTTATTTTTATTTTTTATATTTAATTATAATAAGTAGGTAGTAGAATGTAATTGTTTTTATCTTGTTAATATACTTTTATTTATGTTTAATTATATTTGGTAGCCATTGGCTTATTGAGCAACTATTTTATTGATACATATTCTTATAACTATTTTATAAATTTAACATAATTTTACCCAATTCGTTTTTACAAAAATAAAATTTAAACAAAAAGATCAATTAATTTTGTTGATATTGTATGCACATTGTTTTTTGTTTTTTTTTTGTATTTTCTATTTCTTTTGTTTTTGAAAATTTTTAAGATACGATGACCTTTGGGAAAACGTTCAAGCTTAAATAAGTTAAGGCAACGGCATAGTCTCCAAAAAACTGGGTCTTATTTTTTAAATCCTCAAATTTGGTAATGGAAAGATCCCTTTTAATAAGAAGTTAAAGAAAAATGGTATAACCAACGAATTTTGTTGGAATTTTTTTCTATAAAATATAATAAAAAAATTCACAAAAATTCAAACTCGATTGATTTTTGTTTTCGAAAAAGCTAATTACAACAAAATAAACATCAAAATTGTTGTAGACTAAGTTAAATTTTGACCCCGTCATTATGAAAACAGCCATATTTAACAGTTCCAAAAAATAGAATTATTTGAGCTTTCGAAAGCTTTTAAAAACCTGCTTTCATATGCTAGCTTTCTGATACACTTAAGCGTAAGGAGAGCATGGTTTTGCTCAGTCAAATTTAACAAAAATCGGATCCGCCAGATCTGACCCCGGTTACCATTGATAAAAAAAAATATGTGGATTACGGTACTGTACTTTTTTTAAGTTAACCAAAAACTGTTACTAATGGCACCTGCCATTAAGCATTTTTCGTTTGTTTAAGGTAGCAAATTAGCATTTTAAAAGTTACAGAAAATATCTTCTTGATCACGTTGAAGATACAAAACTCTTACAGTCGTAGTTATAAACTTTGTCTAACTTTAGACAGCCATCAAACTCCAAAAAGTAATTAATAAACTTTGTTTACTGTTGTCCTAAAGTTGTCTTATTTGGACAATAGCATCGGTTGTCTTAAATTTGTTTAACTTGACATTTATTTCACTAAATATGGCATATTTCCAACTTTTAAGGACTTTTAAAAAACTGTTTAACTAGTCAACCGTCTACAAATCTAATAAAAAAGCTGTTAAATTTTACAATTAAAATTTCTTTTTTAAACGATGCATGGTTGACGAGATATTTGATAAAATGCGTTTTAAAATGGCGTCTGATGCTCACACCCCACGTCCGCAAACTTGGATTTACAATCGGGGGGAGGGGACAAATCAGTTCAATAATAAAAAGCATTATGAACCTACTTTTTTTTTTGCTTTGGACTTAGTCAAAGCCAGTGCCGTCTTTATGCATAGGCTCTGTAGCCTCAAGCCTAGGGCCCCAGGCTTGTAAGAGCCCCCGATTTCGCTATTAACCCAATAAACTCGGAGCTCAGAGAAGCCAAGTTCTCGTAGATTTAAAAAAATTTAATTGCTTTCCTCAAAGATATCATCCCCATAAACGATTAACCCAATGCTCAGAGAGGCCAAGCTCTCAGGATGATTTTTAAAAAATAAAACTTAACAGCTCTCTCCAAAGCTATCAACCCCACAAACCCAATACCCAAAACGCAAGAGGTCGAACCCCCGTAGACGATAGATTACATTTTTTTTCAATCGGATACAAGAGCCAGTGGCGGTAAATTTAAATTTTTTTCCAAACTTTGAAATACTTTTTGTTAAATATTTTTAATCTTATTATTCAATATTCGTTAAATTTGTTTACTTAACGTTTTTTGATTGTGCAAAAGCCAATAAGAGAACACCAAGCAGAGTTAAATTCAATGAATTTTTCTTCCATTTTTTCTTTTCAATTATAAGAGAGAATTCGAGTTTTTTTCTAATATCTACTAGAACTTTGCCTACTAGCTTGCAGCACCCAGGGCTTTTTGGGTTAATAGCTTTAGGGAGAGCTTGATTTCCGAGTTATATGGGATTATTATGATGTTGGTGGTATAGTAGGCTTTTTTAGTTTACATTTCAAATCTTGCTCCCTTATTTTTTTTTTTTTTTGAATAGTGTATTCCAATGATTTTTGTTTTCGGAGTGTTGTTGCTTGTTTTTTTCTTCCAAGGTCCTAGCTACAATATAAAATCCAAAAATTTTCGTTTTTTTCAATTTTTATTGGTGTTTTTTAAAGTGCTCAAACAAATTATCCATACAAATGATGACCTACAAAAAAATGAAAAAAAAATGTTTGTCTCGTGTCATTTCTTGCAATAATCCAATAACGGTACTGCTAGAAAAATGCTTTTAGAATACTTTTTGTTTTAACTCAATACGACCACTCATCACAAAGATACAGTTCTTCAAAAAACACTAGCAAAAACAGAAAAAAGTCTCTTTTTTAATTGTGTTGACTAGTGTATTTTGTTAAAAAAGATCAATTGACTTCTGTGTTTGTTATTATCAGGGAACAATATTTATCATTTAAAACTAACATTTTTAGTTGACAAATACTAAAATAGAATAATACTAACACTAATACTAATTATAAACAATAGAAAGTTACATGAACTTCTAAAAATGGTGTGTAAATATTCATTAAATATGATTTATTAATAGTTAATTTGTTTACAGAGTGTTGAACTTAGTACCGGTATTAATTCTCAAATAATGTCTCATTTATTTACACTTACTACTTTAGGAATAGTATTGGTATCAGAGTTGGGTAGTAATCATTACAAAAGAAGTGAATTACAATTACATGTAGTTTTTAATTGAAAAGTTTCATTTACTGATTACATGTGATTGTAATTGAAAATTTCAATTACGAATAACATGTAAACAATTACTTGATTTAATTACATGTAATTAAAAAGAAGAAATTGAACAAAAAAGTTATTGGAAAAACCTGTACAAAGCCAGACCACCCTTACGCAAATCGAAGGAGTTAGAACGAACATATATAAAAAAGCCAGCTATACTTAAATGACTTCTTGAAAACGTTGCTAGCTTCTAGACTATAACAAAACCTTTCGAAAATTTAAAAATCAAAAACTGTCCTGGCATGATTTTTGTTTGTTAACATTTGGTGGATAAAACCTTTCTAGGGATCAATAATGTATGTCCATTCATCTAACATGAGCTTAATAAATGGTACGGAAAGATTTTTCCTTCAATTACATTTGTGTGTAATGATTACAAAAAATGTAATCATTACAGGTTGTTGCAATTACTTTTTTTGTTCAATAACTTTTTTTCAATTACATGAATTAGTAATTAAAAACTCTCAATTACAAATAACATATAATTGTAATTGAAAATTTCCAATTACAATTACTATGTTAGTAATTGTAATTGAAAAAAGTCCTGTTATCAATCACAAAATGTAATAATTATTACCCAACTCTGATTGGTACAAACGTAAAAAAATTGACTGTAAGTTTTATAATTTTTTCACTTCAAAATTATTAAACTGAAAAGGGAAATTTAATTTTTAGTCGTATAATCTAAACGCTTAAGTTAATAATTATACATATTTATAGTTACTATTTAAGAGAATAGTTAACTGGAAGTCTCTTGTACCTTAAAAATAATTATTAAAAAGCCAAAATATGACAACAGGTGCCTAAACTGGCTCCGTGAAAAACCTTCCATATCCTAAAATGAAATAACTCCCTAAATTGGGGAGTTTTTGGATTTTGAAATAAGTTCCCGAATTCAAAGATGAAATAAACCCCCTAAAAGGCATGAAACGGTGGCGCGTGTGGAGCGGTGGTGCACTTGGCGACAGTGCTGGGCAGAAAGCGCCAGTCAGCATGTTATGCGTAAGAGCCCCATCCACCCTGCGTGACCGCTACGCTCATCATTACGCGACACCACCGCCGGTGCCCTTCAACCCCATGCGTTTACATTGAAATTTACTTGTCACATTGCACCCAATTGCTGACTTTTAATTTGTGAATATTTTTTTTTGGTATTGATGACCCATTGATCTAAGATAAATTAAAAAAAAAATATTTTGGGGACTTATTTCACCATGAAACTATCTCCCAATTTAAAAATGAAAAAAGTCTCCCAAAAAGCCATGAAATATATCCTGAATTTTTGGGAGTTCTTTCATTCGAAAAAACTTCCCCGTTCTATACAAAATTTTGGTGAGTTATTTATTTCCACCTCTTTTCTTTTTCGGGGAGTTATTTCACGGAGCCACCTAAACTATCAGAAACACAAATCCACCCAATAAAATATGTTTAAAGCATATAAATATTCTAACGACATACAATAAAAAACCGCAATACCTCAATTATTATATTTATACAAAAAAATTAAAAATAAATATATGTATGTACATTAGTTATAAATTATAATACAAATTATTTAACTCAAAGGGAACTATACTAAAACAAAAATCCTTTCAAAATATAAGTACCTACTGAGCTTATTGCAATTTCAAAATGTTTTCCACCAAATTTTATTATAGTTTATATAATACATAAATAAGATTCGATACAACAAACCTAAAGGCATTGTTGCCAAAATACGAAATAATACACAAAACCTTATATTTAACAAAGCTAGAGTTCACAGTGAACTGATTACTTTGAAAAACACAAATAGTTGCATTCATTCAAAAATGTTTGCCATGCGGCAAGATTATCACCAAACAAAAAGTAGCGAAACAACATAATGGAATGAAAAGTTGTTATAAATCAATGAAACACTTTTTTTAAAAAAGATCAACAGTACACACTTGCACTTGTCTTTTTAAAACATTTCAGTATTTACTATGAATCATTTAAAAAACAAGTGTTTTGTTTATTTAAAACTGGACATACACGACCGAGCCATCCGATGCGATGCATTTGGCTCGGTTGGATTTTAGATTGGCTGAAAATCCAAATGGATCGGCTCTTTGGCTTTGCCGTGTTAGGCCAGCTTTACAATGATATCAAGATACCACCAAGTGCCATCCAAGGATTCAATAGAGTCTCTCAAAAAGCAATGCAAAAATTACGAACCTAAGAAAGATCTTTATGTTTGTCACTAGTTGAGAACATTTTCACAGTGCATCCAGTAACCAAGGTATCTATTCTTAGAAAAAAAAAATAACAAAATATCAAACTCTTGTTTTTTCATCAATAATCGGTTATTTCTGATAATATTATTTATGTAAAAAAAACGAAAATCAAAATATTCCAAGATACTAACTTTTCTGTAAAAAAAATAATATAGAACTCACTTAAAACAAAAATAATTTGAAGTGTTTTTTTTTAATGATAACACAAATTTAATTATATTTTTAAAAATATCACTTTATTTAAAATATGTAAGAATAAATATAAAAAAATTAACCATCAAATACTAATAACCACTATAATGGCAAAAGTATGTTACTTATAAATGTTAAATGTAAACGATTGGTTTTTTATAATGTGAAGTGAAAGAATTAGACTGAAATTGTTAAAGAATAAATACCAGAAATATAAATTGCCAAAGGCCTGTTATTGGATTGAAAGTAAAAAAAAAAAAATTATAATAAAAAAATAACAACATATAAATATTATGTGTTGTGAATTATTTATGAATCTAAGCGTTTGTTTTGAATTTCTTATAACCTTGGCAACAAGAAAAATAAAGGAGCATTTTGGATATATTGTCTAATATGTATGCTATCATCAGTCTTATTTTCAAATTGTACATGGTATGAAAATGCTTGGAATGGCCCATAAAGGTAAGTATTTATATTGTCACATAATTAAGTGCTTCACTGTGCTTCATCACCCACCCACTAATATAGAGTACACTTCTTGTTTGCAGACAAAACATTAAAAGTGCAAATCAGTTATAGATCTATCAATTTCTCTATTTACCCAATTACTCTATCCAACATTATCTCTCGTCAGAGATAAAGTTGGAGAGATCGAGTCATATTGTAAGCCTTAGTTCGTAAGTCTAAAGTGCCTTTCACATGAGACGCGAACTGTGAATGCGAATAAATTTCTTTCTAGGCAATTCCAAGTTCAAATATCAACAAATTCTAGTTTTTACTTTTCGACGAACTGAATAAATGATTCTATCTGCTATTTTTAAAGAAAACACGTCCTAAAATTAGTTTAAAATTGTTAAAATAAGCATTTTTATATTTTCTTTGCAACCAATGAGATATTTTTTGCAAATAGTCAAACACTAATTCGCAATCCACAACATCAAGACGCATTCCACAAATCTTCGAACGAAAAATTTGCACAAATTTAACCTCAAATTTTTGTTAGGAGCCATTTGTATGGTTAATTTTGTGTGACTATTCGCGTCTCTTGGCGTCTACTCATGTGAAAGAAATGTCGACATTCGCGACCATTTGCAATTCGCAGTTCGCAGCTCATGTGAAAGGCAGTTAATTCTGTAAGTATTTTGTAAGCTAGTTTCTAAGATTATTAAGTAAGCCGACTTTTAATATCCGTCTTGTTCAAATGTTTAAATAGTAAAAGGTTAAATAAATATTTTTGTTAAAACTTATTAAAGAAATTGGTTTTTCATTTTAATTAATCAACTTCCTTACCATATTATAACAATGTAAAAGAGCATAAATATGTAATACCTTATGTCATTTGAATTTTACCAAAGGATTTTAAAGGAAAAATCTTTAATTTCGGTCTATTTTCGGCTCAAAGATATTCCGAATTGGGCTAGCCTTCCCCTAAAGAATTCTGGAAAGATTGACCCAACTTAAGGCTGTGTTTGTGTATTTTCTTTGTAAAACATTGTTTATTGTCTAGTCTAGTCTAACATGTAAGGTCAAAAGTTCGTTTCAAAATATTCAACATAGATTTACCTACATACTTTTTTTTTGTATTCATCTCAAAAACTAGAGGGGAAGGCCAAAAGCCGGGTTCTTTTTTATGCAGTTTATTACAAGACTGATTTTATTGATAAAATATGTTCAGTGGTGTCCCCCGAATTTGAATCCAAGTTAGAGGGATGCGGGGTGCTAGTGTCAGCCACCATCATGGAAAAATATGTTTTATCGAAATATCTCGTGAACCGTACACCGAACGACAAAAATTTTAAATTACTTTTGATAAATTTTAAACCATTTTGTTTAGTGAGAAGTTTTTTAACAGTCCTCTTTTTCGGTATCATATCTTCTCTATCAAATTTTATTAAAGAGGACAGTAGGGGCATCTGGCCAAAAATGGCACACCAGGGTAAAATGGCACACTGGCTAAAAAAAACATATAAATGAGCAGAATTAATATGATTTATGAACGCAGCCAGTTTTTCTGGTAACACTACTCAAAACTAAATTTTGGATGCTCCCAGCTGTTATGTTTTAATTGACAGGTCAGTTTATGTTGAACAACCACTGCCAGGCACGTACAAAAGTCAAGGTGGAGTTTAAAAAAAAAGTTAATTAATTTACTACGCGAGGTGAGAAAAAGTATTTATTTCTACTTATAATTATCCAAAATGCCCAAAATCTATAAAATATAACCTAATGTCGGACGTTAAATGAACGAGCAAATTGGCACACCATATAATTTTGGATCCGATACCATTTTCCTTAGGTGAAGAAATGTCATCCAAATGTCCTCTTTTTTCATTCAAATTATTCTCTGACTGAAAATACATTAGGAACCCATTTTTTCAATACTTAGCCACTTAGACATATAAAGTAGACATTACTGGTTTGATTCGAAATACTTTTCCAATGTACTATAATTTAGAAAACATCTATTAATCAACGATGAAGAATTTTTTGACTAAGTTAGTTGCGTCAAATGATACATCAAAGAAGAACAAAGAACTACAAAGTTTCTCTTGAATGAAACTTATTACGAGTATATTATGTAATCAGTATTTACATAAGTATATTTTTTGAGGGCGATTGGTTTTGAAGTAAGAACTTATTAAAATAATATAATTTGCCTTAAACTTTTTACGTTTTAAAAAAATGTTCCCCTTTTTTGGCCCTGAAAAAAATTATCACATAACTAAGTATAGGACAAGTTTTGGATTCGTACATAAAAGAAATTTGAAGATAACAATCAAACATGATAGACCAAGAGCCGACAGCAAATTTTAGGAGTGAAATGTATAACAAAGATCTGGGTACGAGGGTTTACAGGGTGCATGTATCGTGATATGAAATACCAAAGTGTGGCAGGTTTCTTTTTCAGCCTTTGAGAGAGGTGGGAGATTAAACCGCTTGGTTTCCTGTCTACGTAACGTGTTAGGGTAATAAACACTTCAATCCACTTTAAAAAAATAGGAAATAATGCTTTATCATTTTTCCGAAGTTTAAAGACATTTACCTTGATGGTACGATGAATAGAAACCATGATTTTACCTTCTAGGCAAACCATATTGGACTTTCTTTGGAGACTTTACTTTGTCAATTTTTATTTCAAATCTGTAAAAAAGGGATGATAAGGTTCGTATAAAAGGCTATATCATGACTTCTATTAATCAGAACCGTCACAACTAAGGTTTTTATGCTTAGGAAAAATGACAGAGCATCATACACAATATTTTTTTTTTTTAAATAAATTAAAGCTCTGAAAATTAAATATAGAAACTGGCTCTTTTTAACCCCTCCCAAAAAGAAACCAGCCAGAATTTGGTATTTCATATCACGACACATTCACCAATAAGCTCTCATACTCAGATGTTGGTTATACATCCACTCCCAAAATTTGCTGTCAGCTTTAAGCTTATGATATCTCGATGATAGGGAACGAAAAAAAAGTGGGTGTCTGCCTGTCTGTTTGAATCTTCACCCTCCCTCAACCAATTATGCGATATTCTTCAAATTTTTAACTTAAAAAAACAAAGTTTTCAAAACAATTGTCTACCTATTCTGTGCACGAAATTGTAAAATATTCCAGGCAAAAATGTTTGCTTTGGCCTAAACCAACCGTTGAGTAATAAATGTAGCCAAGCCATTCTCCCCCATACTCCACGCCCATACAAAAATCTCTACAAAGTTTAGCCATGCTAAAATTAAGCCAAGCATTTTTGCCGAGAGGTACGCAGCTCCAGCTAAAAAATCAAATTTTAGTTTCTTACTGTACGGCGCCATCTGTCAAAATTCAACAAAAAAACAAAATTCTTTGAAATTGTTTAAAATAATTTCTTTTCAGAGAAAAACTGTTTTTTGTAGTGTAATCTCCACAAAAGCCTTGTCAAAATTTACCTAGGAGCTTAGCTGGTTTTTGGAAGAAGGAGTGGGAGTGAAACTTTATCTCAATCTGCGTACTAGGCTTAATAATAAACTATATATGCCTAAAAATGAAACACAATTATTTTTGGATGCAAAAATCATTTGCATGCAAATAATGCCTTGAGCTGAGTTGAGTGTAAGCCGACCATCCAAAAAAATATATTTTATGCACAACTTTTTTTGCATGCAAAACAATTGCTAGTATGGTGTACTTTTTAGTAAACCAAATCTACCAAAAACTGTTATTAACGATTCAATATAACATTTTTTTTATTCGATTTCCATCAATTATTTTTTAAATGTCAATAATGCATATCAAAATTTTGAAAAAAAAATAATTCTGGATATTCAAAAAAAAACTAGTTTTCTGTTGAACATTCAATATTTCAAAAACGGGTTGATGAATATTTTTGAAATAAGATTTATAAATTTATATTAATAAATACTCATATTATACCTTTTATATAATAACTTTCATATTTTGAAAGTTCTTAAGTTCCAAGCAATTTGAACATAAGAACAAGTCCAGACGTGTATTGAATTATTTTTAGATCAAAAATATTTTAGCAATTATGTCTGTATTAAAAAGATCTGTAGACATACCTAGTACCCTCATACGTTTCTAACTAATAAATTTGAAGTATCATGTTAAGTAAGTACGGTACTAAAAAGATAAAAAAGGGAGATGTATTCTACAACTTCCACTTGATAAAAATTTAGGTATACTTTCAATCTCAATTTTCATTTCGAATAAAACTAGCGAAAAAGTCTTTTTAATCTAAATTCAATAATTTTGTTCTGCAGGGTATCAACAACACATAATGAACCAAAGCATTTAAGTACCTTTCATGAAAATTTGCGAAGTTAATGGCAACACTGAATCCAAAATAGCGAAAGGTGTGGTGAAAGTCTAATAAATTTATTAAAGCTTTTGCTTTGGTTATGTGGTGAAGTATACTCCTTATCATTTCGATTTTAATTTTAATTTCTCAATTATGATTACAAATAAATTTAGTACTGTGTTACGCTGCGTATTGTCCACTTCATTAAGTGTTAATAAAATTTTATATAAAACAATTAATATGGAAGTGAAGTATTCCAAGAAAAATGTTGAAAAAACATTGAAACATCTCTTTGATGGCTCCGATTTGAATGTTTATGACAAAAATGTCATTAATCTGGGTGTAGGCGCCCCTGGTCCTGATATATTAGTGAATTGTTGTGATATTTTTGAAAAAGCTACGAGTCATCGAATGGTACAAACAAATGCAATTTATATTGGCAAATATATGCACACACATATATTTAATTTGACAAGTAAGATTGTTGTTTTTTTTTTTTGTAGAAAAAAGAAGCTGCCAATCAGGCAATGTTGTTTCAGTATGGACCAACTGATGGATTAATTGAGGTGCGTTCGGGAATAGCAAATTTTTTGACAGATGCTTATAAAAGTGAAGTGAAGAGGTAAGTAAATAATGTTTGTAAATAAATTTCAACTAAAACTATATAGGTAAGACAGGTACTATGTAAGTGATGCCAATCAGGCTTAGTTTTGTTTACTTTTTGTGTTTTACGTAAGAAAACTAATACGGATCTGGGTAAATATATTAGCTGCGTTTTTTTGCATGTCCATATGCTCACTTTGCTGAAAAAAACAACATCGAGACATTTCAACATTTTGCCTTGGTCTGCTATTTTGTATTGAACTATCTTACCCAAAAAAATTTGAAATGTCCATATAAGTTATCGATAACACAACGAGAATTGTAGCTTGGCAGTACCGTTTTTATCGGGACAAAATTTAAATCCACTTAATTATCTGGATATAGCTTACTCTATATATGGACATATCGGTTGTATTTTACATATAAATTGCTTTGCTTTGCTGTCGTTTTTTTCGGACCATATTATTTGGACTTGCAAATAAACACAACTGTTATTAAAATATGATGGCTTGTCAACATGTCTGACTAATGGACAAAATTTAAATTAAGTAGGTATAATTTGTTTATTGTAAAGATAGTAAAATAAAAAATTAAATAATTATCTTAATTGTTATAAAATCCTAAACAAAAATTGATAGAAAATTCAATTTGTTATCTGCGGCTAGGATTCAGTTATCAGTTCTTATAAGGGGGGAATATGTATGTATAATTGCAAACATGAAATTTAATGGCACAATCCTTTCTTTCGGATTAGGTAAGTCGAGAAATATCGACCCCTATCTAATTTTTTACATTCCAAATGTTGTATGTATTTATATATCAACTTCCATTCCGACTGGGGCTAAGAGTTTTTAATAAAATATTGCCAGTTGGTAAAATGGTGTTTTATTTTAGGAAAAATGGGCGAATAGTTCACTTGTATCTAGCCAGTTTAATTTTTTTTTTTGTTAACTAAAAGAAAACTATGCATTATGTATGTAAGTATATACCTACATACCTTGTTTCACATACAGATATTCTATCTCACAGTTTGTGAAGATCTTTCACAAATTATTTCAAAAGCTTTGATATTTTTTGTAAGACTGGAGATAACAGATAATAATTAGAATTTATTGCACGCAATAAAAATAGTATGAAAGGCTAAGTATGAATGTAATACAAAATTATTTTTAAGCAATAAAAGATGTGTTTGTAAAAAGTGAGCCAAGTGTGATTAGATTATGCTTTCTATTATGTTAATATCTCTTCACAAATCTTATCAAGAGATAATGCTCTTTTAAACTTGTCAATGATGTCTATGTCTAGTGAACTTTTTTAATTGAAAAGAAAACATCTAAAATCCGTATATTACAAATATTTTTAAAGCCAACGTAACTTAAAGGCCTCTAATACTTAAATATACCAGTCATCTTAAATATGTTTGTACATTATTATATTTGAAGGAGAAGAATTTATTGTTTTTTTTTATTTTTCAAAGAAAGATGTAGGTATGCAAAATTATTGTGTATATGAACATAACATACTATGTACCTACATACATACATAAATACTCGTAGTTTCATTATTTCTTTTTAATGAAATAAATTGTGTCATTTAGTAAAAAAAATTGTTTGGTTTCCTTACCCTTCAAGCCATTGACCTACTATATATGGACTGCCAGGAGCCAACTTCACTTCTGTTCAGTCTATTAATATACGCCACTAGCGCTGCCGTCGAATAGGCGGCAGATGTGGTGTAACTTTTGACAAATTAATGGAGTTTTTGTATTTTATTTTGAAAAACAATAACAACAAACAAATGAATTAAGCCTTTAAAAAAGTATTGAAAACCATTTATAAGAACATTAGTAGAATTAAGTACATATTTGATTTCTCTTTTTTCTTCTATGAATCATGATTTATTGCAACTTCGGTGACTTGAACCTTGCATAGTTTTTTTAGAAATTCACCTTTTTTCTTCCTTTATCAGTGAAAATTTGTTTCTTTTTTATTGGATTTGCCAGTCAGTCGCCACTCCTCTGAATTCTGAAGAAGAACAAGATAGTTCGAAGGACTTATTTATATATCACTTGATTCTTGAGTTCGTTTTTAACTTACCATTTTGCAATCCCTTGTATCATTTTGAAGATTGGTGATTGATATTAGTAGGTACCTATCCTATTAGTTCGCAATGCTCCATAATTGTTTTTAAGTTATTTTTTTTTTTTATTAAATAAAATGAAAACGAGTTTTTTAATAAAAATAATAATAAATTTTGACTTTGATTGACAAGTATGATAGAGTGGTCGACATACATAGACGCATTGACTTATTATATATGGACTGCTAGTCGTATGTTTTTTCCATACAAAAGCTTAATAGAAAAGGGTTCAGCTTCTCCTTAGCAACATTAGAGCTTCCGTCGAACATGCGGCGAACAAAACAACTATCCTAACGTCTCTGTATGTCGATCACTCTATCATACTTGTCAATCAAAGTCAAAATTTATTATTATTTTGATTGAAAAAGTTGTTGTCGTTTTATTTAATTAAAAAAAAATAACTGAACAACAATCATGAAGCATTTTGAACTTAGAGGATAGATATTTAACCTTCCTACTAATATCAAGGACCAAGCATCAACATGATACAAGGAATTGCAAAATGGTAAGTCAAAAACGAACTCGAAAATCAAGTTATATATAAATAAAACGCCCTTCAAACTATCTTGTTTTTCTGCAGAATTCGGAGGGGTGGCGACTAACTACCAAATCCAATAAAAAAGAAACAAATTTCCGCGGATAAAGGAAGCCCTTCTTTGTTTGTTTTTTTCTTTGCCAAAGAAAAGGCGTATTTCTAAAAAAAAACATTACAAGTTATAATAACAGTACAAGTTATAATAACAGTACAAGTTATAATAACAGTACAAGTTATAATAAATCAAAATCATGGTTCATAGAAGAAAAAAGAGAAATCAAATATGTACTTAAGTCGATTAATGTTCTAATAAATGTTTTTCAACACTTTTAAAAAAACTTGATTTATTTGTTTGTTGTTATTGTTTTTCAAAATAAAATAAAAACACAAAAGAAACACTCCATTCATTTGTCAAAAGTTACTCCATGTTTGCCGCCTTTTCGACGGCAGCGCTAGTGGCGTATAGTAGTAGACTGAACAGAAGTGAAGTTGGCTCCTGGCAGTCCATAAATAGTACGTCAATGCAGAGACGTTAGGATAGTTGTTTTGTTCGCCGCATTTCAACGGAAGCTCTTATGTTGCTAAGGAGAAGCTGAACCCTTTTCTATTGAGCTTTTGTATAGAAAAAACATAAAACTAGCAGTCCATATATAATAAGTCAATGCTTCAAGCAAATTCACTGATCCACTTTGTACTTACTTACTTTGTACGGTACTTCTTGGATCCTTAAAAAAATGAGTCTCACACAGGGATTTTATTTTTTCCCACATGTTTTTTTTTAGTCTATTTTTGTAGTTCGTGTGGTGAAGATCAATGCGTTTTTTAGTACGTTTTGTCATGAAAACTTAATCACATTTTCGGTTAATAATACAAACCAAATGCAATTGTAATTTATTTAATATTTAGTAGGGCAAATTATGGTGTTTTTCTAATTATTTGTGTAAATTCCAAATAGACGTGCCTTTGAAGGAAAAAAAGTTTTATTTTTTCTTTGTTTATGTGTGGTTGTAAAACCCGAAAAGGGAATTTCCTTTCATATCTCTTAGTTTTGGTACTTGCTAAGTATGGTGAACTTTTTACCTCACAATACATGCGTAAGTAGATACGCGGTGATTCTAATTTCCATACTAATCTGAGCCGTAAAACGCAGCTTTGAGGATCCACTTTTGGACCTACGTTTGCGGATCCAAACCGGACTCGTTTGCTTGAAGGGTAGGTACATATTTCTGTCAAAAGTGCAATACCTAGGCCTCACATATTAACCACAGGTATATCTGAATGATACATTTAAAAATATCATGAACCAAAATAAGGTGTGGTTTCATTTAAGAGTTGTTTTTATTTCGTCCATACACGTTGGGTCTTAATATCCATAACTTAATATAAATATATGTATATAGCCTTTAAAAGCCTTTCCATGCGTAAATCGAAGAAATTGAAATTTTCTAAACAATCTTTAGCGTCCCTAGACCGATAGTAATAAGTAAACCCCAAGTAAGTAACCATAATCTTAAGGTTTATCTTAAGGTTTATCATTTTGTATACTACCTTCGAATTGTATTTTTAAAAAAAGATAATCTGGTTTTATTATCCAGTGCTACCGATCTTTGGGTGCTCGAGGCACACGAGGACTCGGGTAACCGGGTGCCCAAAGACTCGTTATTCGGGTTCGGGTACTCGAGTAATACCCGGGTATTTTTCTACCCGAATAACCGTGAAGTTGCGAAACCGGGTATTATCCGAGTAAAATCAAGAGCCTGAATATAGATACCATATCGAAAACCACAAATTTAACTATATTTACGAATAGCATTAGGTACATAAAACATGGAAAAATGTTATCGAACTGATATAATATTTACTGATTTTTCGAAAGCGTTCAATAGAGTAAAGCTAAGAGTACACGGCATGTTAAATGCCACTTGCACATGCGGCACTGACGTCATGTGGCTGTCATAAACATGCTGATTACATGGAATGCGGCAATTGGGAAGCATATGTGACGTAAAAATGATGTCACTGCATATGCACATGTGGCATTTTACATTCCGTGTACTCCTAGCATAAGCCACCAAACTCTTTTTTCCACAAGCTTTGTTGTTTTGGTTTTCACTCTTCTTTTCTAATGTGGCTGAAATCCTACTTGACTGAAAGATTTCAAGAAGTTAAAAAAGATAAATTGAAATCAGATGTTTTATTTGTACCATCGGGTGTTCCCCAAGGTAGTCATTTGGGACCACTGCTTTTTCTCCTCTTTGTCAATGATATTCCCTCTTTCTTTCAAAAATGCCTGCTGTCTGCTTTTTGCAGATGATCTTTAACTTTTTCAGAGGATTTTCTTCCAATCAGACTGTTATCTTCTGTTGGCAGACTTGGATAGATTGGTGACTGGGTTGCAAAGAAGGTAGTTCCTTTGATATAGCTAAATGTCAAGTTTTATCTTGTGACAGGAACCAAAATCCAATAGTTTTTGCTTACAGATTTTTTTATGTTGATCTAGAAAGAGTAATGCAGAAGAAAGATTTGGAAGTTATTCTTGACGTTAATCTTTCACTACCCCCTCATATGATTATATGATCAATAAAGCTAGCCAAGTACTAGGATTTGTTAAAAGAAATACCACCCTTCACCCCCCTATATTTTTCTGTAGATTGACTTACGTAATAATTTTTTATTATTGTATCGACTTTCAGTGAAGATATAATCATCACAACTGGAGCAACGCAAGGAATGCATATTATTCTATCAACCCTCATAGATCTTAACGGGTTTATTTTTGTCGATGAAGTAACATACATGATTGCACTGGAAGTGTTCCATCAATTTACCACTGTTAAAGTCGTACCGGGTAATTTTCAAACGACCATATATAATTATATTCAAAAATAATAATCTTCTATAATAATCTATAAATTTTAAAACTTTAATAAACTTATTTTACAGTTAAATTAAATAGTGATGGTGTCGACATCGAACAATTAAGAACTTTACTAAAGAAAAACAATTTTAAGTCAGAAACCAAAAGCTACTGGGGTCTTTATTATGCCATTCCGACCTATCACAACCCAACAGGAATTATATTTTCGAAAGGTATGTACAATTAGCTATACATTATTTAAAAGGTGAGTTTTTGAGCCTTTAGTTTTTGTTAATTTATTTCGATTATTATAGATGTATTAGAAAAGCTTATAAGTCTTGCTCGAGAATTCGATATTTTGGTTGCATGTGATGATGTCTATAATACACTATACTACGGAAACAATGATGCCCAGAAAAGATTATATGCGTACGATAACTCAAATGATAATAACTTCAAAGGAAATGTCATTTCGAATGGAAGTTTTTCCAAGATCATTGGACCTGGATTGCGTTTTGGATGGCTTGAAGCACCGCCTAGGTGTAAGACTATTCTGGAATCAAGGTAAATTTTCTAGCTATTGAATTTGAATTTGAAACCTTGAGTAAAGCTTATTCAGGAAATCTAATTGTTTATTTACTTATACTACATTTTCTCTTAGCACTAATCTGAGATTAAATTAGATTTACCTCAAATCTTCTTTAAATCTCGACGATTTATACTACATACATTACCATCAACACTAATCTGAGATTTAATAAGATTTACCTCAAATCTTCTTCAAATCTCGAAGATTTACCATACAAATTTATTTCGTAAATCTTGAAGATTATAAATTAATCTTGTTAAATCTTCCTAGGGCAAATACTTTTACAAATCAAACTAACCTATTCTTAAATGGCGCTGAAAAGTTCATTCATCAGTTCATCATTGTTTGACATAATTGAAACATTGGCCGCGTCCAAACACCAAAATTGTATCTAAAGCGATCTAGATTAGATAGGTTTGTTTGTTGAAATCCCTTGTAGACCAGGAAAAATAATTCAAATCGTATGGGGAACCTTGAAATAATTAATTCATGAAATATAAAAATTGGTACCGACGCCGAATTGCATCCTCTACCTTTATTCCAAGTTTCATTGACATACCATTAGTTTCATAGGGTTTTTGGTAATTTTTACCTGTTGTACTTAAAAAAGTCATTATACAAAAAGCACTATAAGTTTTAGGTGGGTAGTCATTTTATTTTGGGCTCATTTTGCAAGTAGCCACTACGACTCGCTCGAATAAATTTCAGCCGACAAGCCCAATTTTCGACCAGTTTTTGCAGCAATTGGGGCCGTATGTCAGTAATAACGCGCCGAATATTCTCTTCCATGGCTTCAATCGTCTCGGGCTTATCTGCGTAGACAAGCGACCCAACAAAAAGTAATCCAGCGGTGTTAAATTTCACGTCTTGGAAGGCACACCACAGGCCCACGACGCGAAATAATACGCTCACAAAAAGATTCCTTCAATAAATTGATTGTTTCGCGATGCGTCGCGCAAACAGAACCATTTGTATAGTTTGCGAACGTTGTTTGGCAGGTAGTCTATTCAATATAAAATGGCAAACCAAACTGAGCATAAATCAAGTGACAGCTCTCAAAAAGACCTACTACATAAAGATTATTGCCAGATTGAAAACCACACGTCTTCTTAAAGCATCGTTTACAGTTCACATGCGAACAAAAATCAAAATTTTCAAAACAATTGAGTCATTAATGTAACCTTTAATAACGGTAAACTATAGGCCTAATATTATTTGAATGCAAAAAATGCCTTGAGGTGAATATATGTATTTTTGTTTTTAAACCGACACAGCCCAAATTAATATATTTTATTTACCATACTTGTTTTCGCATGTAAAACAATTGTCGGTCCATTATTTCAATGAAACCGTAAACCAATATCCCCTTTCACACAAAGAAACAAGTTGCTGCTCATTTTTTTCCTTAAAATCTTTTGCACCTTCACACGAGGAAACAAAATCTAGGGAATTTTCGAGATTTCCTTTGAAAGTTTATTGGTTGAACTTACCTTTACCAAGATGTGACAGGAAATGTCAAACTAATCTCCTTAAATCCTCGACCGGGGAGATTTAATGTTTACCCCTACTTCGTCCTGCCCTTCTCACCTTGGAACTGAAAGTTGCTAGCAACTCAGCTTCTTCATGGTATTTCACCTCAATAATTTTTGACATGCGAGAATATTTATATCGATTTTTTGTACGCTTGGGAACTTGGCTTTATGCATAATTTTCCCGTGCAAAAAAAAAATCAAATATTTTCGCATGTCAAAAATAAATAAGGCATACTTCTTTGCATGATTGTGCCCTTTCACACGAGGAAACTGAGTTGCTAGCAACTTTCAGTTCCAAGGTGAGAAGGGCAAATTTAATTGTTTGCGTGTTGGGTTTACAGTTTCATGCAAGAAAATCTATTGCTATCATGAAATGTCATGGAAAACAATGGCCCGGCAATTGTGTGGTGAATACATGAGAAAAATATATTCACCTCAAGATATTATTTGAATGCAAGTAGTTTTTGCGTCCAAAAATAATTATTTTTAATTTTTAAGCCTATTGTTTATTATTAAGGGATAAATTAATGGCTCAATATGGCTTAGGCCATTTTTGTCTTGAATATTATACGATTTGATGAAGAATAGGTGGAAAATTTTGATTTTTTTTTTTGCGTGGGAGCTGTAAACTAGGCTTAAAGTCCTGATTATGAGCCGCAAGCATTTTAATTTTTTGAATACCTTAACCTTAATTCAAGCTTTCTACGCCTACAGATACATACTTTTTTTTGCTATCCTTCACACCCGAAATTAGATGGTGGGGTGTCAACCTATAACTTATCTCATAAAGCTAAAGTCTAAGGAACTTCTTTGTTAATTGTTCATAATTTTTTTTGCATTTGCAGTGGGATATTAAAAAGTGGTGGCTGCTTGAATAACTACACTTCTGGCATAATGGCTAGCCTCTTAGAATTGGGCTTAGCACAAGCACATGCTAAGATGGTTAAAGATCTCTACGAAGAACGAATGCTGGCAACTTGTGAAGTCTTGAAAAATTATCTTCCAAAGTCGTGTAGTTTCGTTGAACCTGAAGGAGGCTATTTTGTTTGGATTCAAATGCCTGAAAATACAGACGCGAATGCCTTACTTCGAATGTGCTTGGAGAAATACAAATTATTTTTTATTCCTGGCAATAGATTTTCGGTTGATAATAGTTTTAAGAACTATTTCCGGATCTCAATAGCTTTTCATAAGAAACAAATTTTGGAAAGTGCAGTCAGGCAAATTTGCGATGGTTTGAAAGATTATTTAAAATAGTTATAGTTGAAATAAAATAAGAATTCTTATAAATGCTTATAACAAAATATTTGTACACATATCTATGTATAAAAAATGCTCAGAAACTGTAATTTTGTTTCATTAACTTTCACCGTCAGAAATGAAGAGAGCTTAACGCCCACTCCTACGTCAGTGGATAGTGGAATGCCAATGCCAGCTTGCTGCAAAAATCAAAATGGTGCAAACAAAGCAAGTTTTTCATCTCTTTTTTAGTTTTCATTCATTCATACTTACGGAATCGGCCCCTGAAATTGCTGTCTAAGGCGCCAGTTATAGCTATCATTGAAACTCATCATTGAATACTTTAATGGATAATTTTGAGACATTTGGCCAGTTTTTATTTCTTGAACGCTCAGTATTTTTCCTCAATTTTTTGACAGAGCAGGAGAATAAAATATAAACAACATTCCTCACATAGAAGTCAAAACAACTCCCTTTTTCTTTTCTTCTTATGTAATTTACTGCGACAAAAAATAATTGAGCTAGCGAATCCAAAAAATTTCAGTCTCAGTTTTTAAGGGGAAAAATGAGGAATTTTTGAGAGGAATCCTGTTTATATTTCTGAGCGCTCTGAGTCCTCTGGGATCTCAGAAATATAAACTGGCTAATTTAGAAAGCAAAATCAAATATTATTTTGATGGGCAAATAAAGCTAAAGACTTAATTAATATTTCTAGTCAAAAAAAAATTTCAAATAGCCCCAACTTTCCACATTAAATTACTTTAAAGATTCCAATGATCATTGGTAAGGTAGTTGAATCATTGAAAAAAGAAAAGTCTTTTTATGTGGGAAGTTGGGCCTATTTGAAATTTTTTTTGGGCTAGAAATATTAATTAAGTCTTGGGCTTTATTTGTTCACCAAAAATATAAATGGTTTTACTTTATAAACGCCTCAAAATCCATCTTTAAAATTTTCAATGATAGCTATAACTGGCACCTAAATGTTGAATACGTACAAACTCAAAGATACGCACACAACTACTACGTTTACATGTGGTGAAGCGAGCTTGAAGCTTGGTGATGAAAAACCTGTGTCGAGTAGTTGGTTTTACAGATGATGCAATATGGTCTGTTTATTTGCATGTTTGTGTACAAATGTAGCTTTGTTTTAATATATAAGTGTTGTAAGTGATTGTGTTAATTCAATTGAATTTGTTTTGCATTGAAATAAATACATTAATGCCATTCATTTTCCTAGAATCTCATTACCATTTCAACTCAACTCAAAATGGAGCACTTAACCCAAGTGACGAAAAACCTGGGTCTAATATTCAACCCTATTCAACTCGAGCTCTTAAACCTGCATGTAAACGTAGTAAACACGACGCAGCTGCAGATGCAGCTTGCAACTTTCAACTTTTGTATTCAGCTTTTTTGAGTTTCAAAATTGTGAGCGCAAACGAGTGTGTACATGGGATTGAAGATTGTTTCAAACTCTTTTTAATTTCGTATTAAGACGTATGTAATTTTAGCTTCCATTTCTTCATTATCCATTTTCATCTTTGTGTAAATTTTTATTTTTGTGTTGAATTAAATTTACACAGCTGACTTCAAATGACAAAAAAGTCAGAAAGCTGTATAGCCCATTGTGGGCGATTTAAAAAAAATGAACGATATTGTTTGACAGCTATTACAGCTAACTGCCTGAATAGTGACAGAGCTGCAGCTGGGATAGCTGTCAAAATGTTGAAAACATACAAATCCATAGATACGAACAGAACACGACGCAGCTCCAGATGGAGCTGCTTACGCAGCTGGACAAGTTGGCCAATTTTTAACTTTTGTATGCAGCTTTTTTGACGTTTCAAAATTGTGAGCGCAACCAAGTGTTTATATGGAGTTTGAAGAGAATTTCAAATTTATGGACGTAAAGTAATTTTAGCTTCCATTTCATCACTATCCACTTTTATTTTTGATTTATTTTCTATTTTTGTGTTGAATTAAACTCGTACAGCTGACTTCAATTGCCCAAAATATCAGAAAGCTGTACAGCACATTGTGGGCGAGTAAAAAAAGCACGTACCGCATTTTTTGACAGTTGCAGCTGCAGCTCCAGTTGCAGCACTCTATTCTGGTCAAGCAGTAAGGCTGCAGCTACAGTTGCAGCACTCTATTCGGTTCAGACAGTTACTTAATTTTATGTGAATTTTGCAAAAATGGCACTAGATTCCAGCTTGGCAATAATTGCTAGTAACCTTTGCAGCTTACCCCGACGCCACACGGGCAAGTACTGGCAAGCAAGTTGCAATGCATAACCACGAGGCCACACGTGCAAGTATTGGCAAGCAAGTTGGCTACATACACTGCCTGTCAAATACGTTATTTGCATTCCATTTGCCTTCCACTTGCTTCCCACTTGCTTGTCTCCCGACTTGCTTCTCAACTTGCTTCACTACTGGCTTCAAAAATTCCATGCCAGTTGATGAGCAAGTTGCTTGGGTTTGTTTGTGTTAGTAAACAAATGTTTACCCCGACGCCACACGGGCAAGTACTGGTAAGCAAGTTGCAATGCATAAACATTTGTTTACTAACACAAACAAACCCAAGCAACTTGCTCATCAACTGGCATGGAATTTTTGAAGCCAGTAGTGAAGCAAGTTGAGAAGCAAGTCGGGAGACAAGCAAGTGGAATGCAAGTGGGAAGCAAGTGGAAGGCAAATGGAATGCAAATAACGTATTTGACAGGCAGTGTATGTAGCCAACTTGCTTGTCAATACTTGCACGTGTGGCCTCGTGGCTTGGAATTGAAGCCAGTAGTGAAGCATGTTGGGAGACAAGCAAGTGGAAAGCAAGTGGAATGCAAGTGGAAAGGAAGTGGAAGGCAAGTGAAAGGCAAATTACGAATTTGACAGCCAGTGTATGTAGCCAACTTGCTTCTTAGAACTTGCCCATGTGGCCTCGGGGTAAACCTTAAAATTAAGTTCCTTTATAAATTGTTTTTAAACAAAATTTAACATCGCTTGAAATGTTTGTTTTATTTCTTGAAAATAGTTTTTGGTGCGATGAAAATCTTCATGATGCATTTTGGATATAAGACTGGTTCATTCAGTACCTACCATGGTACACTATGCACCATTTCACTTCTAAATAATAAATTTCAGATTTTTTTATAATACATGCAGTGCAAACATTAATTTACACAAATCTGTCAAAATCATATCGATGATGTTAAATAATGTATTTGAAATAACTAAATTTAGAGAAACTATGACCATTTGAAAAATGGGAGTGAGTATAAAGCCAAGTTGCACCAAATATCATTTAAAGTGATTTTCGCCAAAAGCATAGTTTACAGTTCCCATGTGAAAAAATACAAATTTTCAAAACAAAAAAGAGACTATAAATTTATCGGAATGAAAATTTATCTTGGTTGCACTTATGGCCTTTACACATTATTTTAGCTAAAATGCAGTTTGTGAACCATTCCTGGATTTTATTATCAGCTTTCAAAACGGAACGAAAATGTTTCACAAGTACAAAAGAGATAGCAATACATATAGGGAAAATGTCAATACACAGCAAACAGATACAGGCAATTCAACACCTTGGTATTTTTGTGATGAAGAGCCTAGTTTACAGTCCCGTGCGAAATAAATCATATTTTCAAAACAATTTTTCACCTATTCTGTGCACCAAATTATATAATATTCATGGCAAAAATAATTGCCTTGGCCTCTCTAAACCAACCATTGTGTCATTAATTTACCCCAAACTTATAAACTAAAGGCCTAAAAATGGAAAATAATTATTTTTGGATGAAAAAAACCATTTGCATGCAAAATGCCTTGATGCCTTTTGTAGAAAAGTGCAAAAATGAAAAAAATACAAATATATGCTAGCGGCACCTTCCTGCCAACAACATTATGAAATTTGGGTTGAGCTGAATGCATTCAAACACAGAAAAGGCTAGTTCAGCAACTATTATCGATGTCAGTGACATCTAACAATCAGCTTTTTAACTGTTTATTTGGATGTAGTTGTGTTTCACTTTTCCACAGAAGTAAAAGCTAGGGATATAGGATTGAGTATTGTTTATTGAAAAAGACAAAACATTTTTTCACTTTTATACAAAAGTAAATTGGATGTAGTTAGGTCTTAAGCCGCCCATCCAAAAAAAAATATTGTATTCATTACACTTTTTCGCATGAAAACAACTGCCGGTTCATTTTTTTGTATGACATTTCATTACAACAATGGTTTTCTTGCATGAAACTGTAAACCAATCGTGCAAGCAATTAATTTTGCATTTCACTTAAATTATTGTTTACATGTGAGAATATTTGCATAGATTTTTTTGCGCACGGGAACATAAAACTAAACAATCTTCTTTTTCAATTTATATAGCCAGTTTGTGAAAGTGAGATCAGTTGTTTTTTCTCGTTCGCACTCATTTAAAAAAAGTAATAACTCAGTAGTCGCCGTGTAAAAGGGCTCTTTAATTTCTGAGATCTCAGAGGGATCAGAGTTCATAGGACTCAGAAATATTAACACAATTCCTTTCTTATTCTTATTTTTTCCCTTAAAGCTGGGACTTAAATTTGTTGGATTCACTTTTTCAATTATTATTTGCGTCGGTAATTTACATAAAGCCTTACATTGGCAAAATTTCAAAAGTAAAAGTATTTTTTTTCCTGCTAGAGCAGGTTTTTGTGAAAAAGAATATAAAATTGTTTTTCTTAACCAGAATTAAAGCTTTCTGCATCATTTTTATAAGGTTTCCAATGAAAAACACTATCACAAAATGAGTTTGAAAATGTTCACTTCTGTACTTTTTCACTTTTTTGGCTTATGTAGTTAGCGCTTAATACTATGTTCCCACGGGAACGAAAGCTCGGATTTCAGAGATTTCAGTCCAAATCTTCACATTTCCCCATACAGTTTTGAGATTTCGAAATGCGAGATTTCGTTGAAATCTCAATGAAATCTTGCAACGATGCGAACTCTTCTTTATGAGCAGACCTATTTTCGGCTTTCACCATAGAAAGGTGAAAAGCTTTTAGATACAAATTATGATCTTTCACTCCAATGCCAAGCAGGTAAAAAGAATGAGTATGATATAAATGTATTTGACATTTGAGCACAGAGAAACACAAATACATAAGCACACAATGGTAGTTGTGACGTGATTAGAACAAGTTAATGTTTTATTTCTTTTTTTCTTAAATGTTTTTTTTTGTGAAAAATAAATCAAATTGAACCAAAATGATCGAACTTGTTCAGTACCCTTATTTGAACTTAATTGATCAAGATAAATTTAAGAATTTTTGCCCGAACCGCCATTGCCAGTTCGCGTTCTGCTTAACCAGTTCTAAAAACATTACAGGTCACCCTGTCTTCATTCCACACGTTCCACTTCTCAAATAAAAGAAATGTCATTAGTGTCAGTCAACAATTTTTTTTTAAATACACAAAAGGAAAATAATAGATAATCGAATTCGAATGCAATTATAGGAGTGATTTCCGGAAAAGAAACTGCATACTTCGTTTATAAAAAAAATGAATCAAAGCGACTTGCAGCACAATGATCTTCTCGATTCACCAATTCGTGGCCCTACTCTCTCAACCAGCACATCCAGCTTTGAAGCCCTTGATCCGCATGACCCAAATCTAAGTAAACTAGCCACAAAAATGTTTAGGAAAACTGAAGAATACATAACAAATGAACTGAATGCTCCGCTCGAGGATTACAAACTACTCGAAGACATGAATAAAGCAACAATATCAAAATACTCGGAGATGAGACATGTGGCCGAGGGCCTGAGCTCATCGACGAATGAATTGAACGATAAATTCCAACAATTGGTAAAAACATAAAAAATAAGAATCCTCAATAATAACAATATAACTATATTGGGAAATATATACTTTTAGATTCCATTAATGCAGCAAATTCATGAGATATCTGATACTGTGGACAAATTGGAGGCGGCTGCTTATAAACTCGATGCTTACAGTGTGGCGCTGGAAAATCGGGTCAAGTCCGTACTTCAAAGGAAAACTCAATAAAATTTTTAAAAAATAATTACTTAATATTTATTATTCTTGTTGTTTTGTTTCTTTCATCCAAGTATAAGTTTTATGACGATTGCAGCAATATTGAGGAATATCAACGGAACTGTGTAAATAAAAAATTAATAAAAAACAAGCTTTAGAAAGACAACTCAGTCTTACTTTTGGCCACAGTTCTTATGGAACGAATCAAGTTAAGCATTTGAGACTTAACACTAGGTTGACCGAAATCTTGGTGTTGTGCGTTTGGGCCCCAGCCAACTGTTAACAAAACAAAAGGAAAAAAACAATCATTTATGTGGAATTAATTGAAACGTTTTGGTATACTTTTTGCAAGAAATCTTTCATCGTGAAGAACGCAAATTGCATTGAGACAAAGAAGTGAAGATTCAATTAGAGTCCAGAGAGTAAACATTTTGGCAAATTTATTTAAAAACTATTTTTGTAAAAAAAAAAAGCGGCGTGTACACAAGATGAGGATGACGTTTTTTTTATTTTTACCTTCTAGTTTCCACTCTTCCAGCCAGCTGACTTTGACGCTGGAAATGGAACCTTGTTTCTTGGGCCCCATATCATCTAAGGCGTTGTACACATTATCAAATTTAAGTGACACCCGTATTGGATATCAAACAGAACTATTAATGGGCGCATTCGGCAACGTATCTTTAGCGGTCCGGATTTGTTTGTGTTGTTGTAATCCCTTGTTAAAAAACAGCTGATGCAAAAACAACTCAACGTATCTGAAAATTTTTTGGATTACCAGTCGAAAGTGACCAATGTGTACATGCTGAATGATGGGTTGACACTCACAACCTGCTGCTCACAGAATTTTTTGATAGTGCCTGATAACCCTTTGTTTGTTAGGTGATTGATAGATGATGTGTACACAATTTAATTCGTGAGCCATCATTCACGGGACAAAATAAGAGTTATTAGCGTGAATTAGTGGGAAAAGTGCAAACAAATATGAAAGAGCTGGTGTGTATGATGTAAAAATAAAGAATTAAAACGATTCGTTGTGAAATAACCTCAAAATAAGAAAAAACTATTTTCTGAGAATAGTGGTACTGGGAACTACGTTTCGACGACCACGGCGAGACATGTGAATCTTGAGTAAGCCAATTCGTTTTCCAAAACAATGCATGAAAATTATAACAAATTTTTGGTTAAACTCGGTTGAAAAATTTTAGGTTTGATATCACTTTTTGAAATTAAAATGTCGAAAAAGTGAATAATATGAAATTCAGTATTTATCTGGATTTAATAACTTAAACTGATCTCCGGAATGCAGTTTAAATCCAATTGCATTAAACGAGTGAATAAAATGGGCATTAGCAAATTTATAAAACTTTGACTCCCCGAATCTTATTTTATTACAGCCGAATTTATTAGATTTTCTTAAAATGCCTCTTAGAGGTCATTTAGTTAAGTTTGCTTAAATATTTAAGTTGCCTTTAAATAACGTTACTTAAATTCTCATCTATAATCAATTTTTCATTGCTACTTAACTAAACGATTGAAATGTAACGTAACGTGAGAAAACTCACTAATACATGTTCTTTTCAGCTGTTTTTTGACAGCTTGCAAACAAATGCAAACAAAAGATGAGCACATGTATTTATAAGAAAGAAAGAGAACTAACTGGTATACTAAATGCAAACGAAATGAAACATGATTCCATTTTGGTTTCTGATGCTTTGATGTTTGTGTTCAGAAACTCTATTATTCAATTCTTTGATTCACACCTTGGCCTTTTGATAGAAAAATATGTTAATAAATCGAAACAATTTATTTTACAATTCATTATACTAAAGGAAACCACAAATCTTAAAACTTTCATTATGTACCCACAGCAAAAAAATGAAAACTCTACCCACAAACATACATAGGTATACCTATATTTCTGAAATAAAACTAAAACATTAGTCTCGAATGTCAAAACATGTTTAAGATGGCTTTAAGTAACCTTTAAACGTGGTGAATGGCGTTTAAGTTAAGATGCATTTAAGTAACGTTGCTTAAAAGTGAAAATTGATCATAGATACCGATTTCGCACTTAAGAGCAACTTAGAGGCATTTTAAAGTTACGAAGCCTTTAAATTTTCTTTATAAATACGGCTGTTAATGTTTTGTGAAATAAAATGCGAGTCAATTTCAGTTTTAAGACCTTTTTTCCAAATCTGCTCCGAAAAAATACTGCCGAACCCTGTAACTGTCTGCTCTACTGGCTTCCCAACTGGCTACGAAAAAAGCAAGCTAGTTGACGAGCCAGTTGCTCATGCTTGTATGTGTTGGTAAAAAAGTGTGAGTGTATGGTGACTGGCTAGCCAGTACTGGCTCGTGTGGCCTCAGGGTAAAGGCTCTCCCAAACCAAAGCGAATTCGCGACCACGACGAATTTTTGTTGTTGTTTAGCGTTGTGTATTTGTCATATTTTTTTTCTATTGTGAATGATTCGCTGCAAATCGCTCCGCATTCGCGTTGGTTTGGGGGAGCCTTTAGGCTAACCTTTCGCTATTCTGCGTTTTTTTTTTATATTGGCTGTAAGAATAAAGAGAGCAATAAAGTTTCCAAAAACCACTCAGGTAAACACATGAACGTAAGTGGTTTTTTGAAACTTCATTGCTCTCTATCTTCTGGGGAGCCTTAAAGGCTCTCCCAAACCAACGCGAATTCGCAGCGACGACGAATTTTTGTTGTTGTTTAGCGTTGTTTATTTGTCATATTTTTTTCTATTGTGAATGATTCGCTGCGAATCGCGCCGCATTCGCTTTGATTTGGGAGAGCCTTAACAGTTTTACCTATGACAAGAATTGTTCAAAATTGCAAGCTGAATATTTGTTGTATGCAGACTTTTTTCCTTAGACCGTTAGGTATTGAAATAAATGGATGCAAAAACCTTACGTCAAATCTTACACATGTTCGATACATGTTAAAGTAGACAGACAAACGGTTATGGGTTCAACCCCTCAACGGCTATTATTGACGTGAACTACAAAAGTATGCAAATGACTTGACTTTTTTCGTCGTTGGCTCTCAGTCTATTAATGGAAGGAATTTAAACATTTTTTTAAATAGTTTTTATTAAGGGTATTCTTTTTTTGTGGTTAACTTTTTAGCGTTGTGTATTTGCCATATTGTGTACTATTGTGAATTATTCGCTACGAATAGCTCCGCATTCGCTTTGGTTTGGGAAAGCCTTTAATTGGCCAGTTTATATTTCTTGAGCGCTCAGTATTTTTCCTCAATTTTTTGACAGAGCAGGAGGATAAAATATAAACAACATTCCTCACATAGAAGTCAAAACAACTCTCTTTTTCTTTTCTTCTTATAAAATTTACTGCTACAAAAAATAATTGAGCAAGCGAATCCAAACAATTTCAGTCTCAGTTTTTAAGGGGAAAAGTGAGGAATTTTTGAGAGGAATCCTGTTTATATTTCTGAGCGCTCTGAGTCCTCTGAGATCTCAGAAATATAAACTGGCTAATTGTTTGAAAAAATGGACAAACCACTTTTAAAAATCTGTGTCCTCATTCAGTTGAAGTGAAATGTATTTTCCAAAAAACAAATCAGAGCCAAGACGTCTTTTAGTTTGACTTTTAGAAATAGAAACCAATGCGAATTCGGAGCGATTCACAGCGAATCATTCCCAGTTGTACAAAATATGACCTTAATTCTCTTGTCCAGAAACCACCACGAGACCGGTCAAAACAACAAAACTGTGAATATGGTTCCATGTGTACGATGCCTTAAGCTAAAAATTATTTTATACTCCACATTCCACACTCCATAATTACCGCATTCCGTGTATCTATCTCGTTCTTTTCAAGTAATCATATGCGCTAGAAATCATAGGCACTACTCCGTAATTCAAATTAAAAGCCCTCCATAAAAGAGAGAAAGAGACCACTAATCCTATCAACATAAGTTTAGGAAGCATCTATATAAAATTTTCACGCAAATGTTAAATGTGACTCTCTAAAGTGTCTAAAGAAAATTTTAAAAACACCTACATATTTATCAAAGTTTATAGAAATAAACAGCGGAGTATATTATTAAAGTCACATATAACATTTTGTGAATAAATTTAAGCAAAGTTTTCGGGGCTAATAACGTATAAAATCGTGTTGCAAAGAACTGCGTTCTCTGAACGTTTTGTGGGTGTCTTCTGTCCCCTGAATAAAATTTGATATACCACAGGAGAACTTTCATCAAACCAGGCACCGCACCGTAGGCAAAGACCAAGACCAGCCAGCCAGTAAAAGCAGACTTCTCCTCGCCCAGTAGAACCAGAAGGAGAAAAAGAACAAAAAATTATTGTGTTCCTTTATTTGGTAAAAAAAAACAAAGCTCCATCGCTTGGTTACATATTCTTTATAATTATTGTTAAAAAATCAAAATCAGGTGAAAAATTGATTACATTATTGATGAGCTTGTGTTTACATTACAAACAAAATTGTAATAATTTAAAAACAATTGCAGCTGGGAATCAAATTTCCAAGTTAAGTGGTTACTTTCTTCATTCTCATTCACGGATCTACATTTGGATTCCAAAAGAATACGTAAAAATATCTATTCTACTGTGAGAGACATTCATTATGAAGTAGACTGTGATTTTTGTGAAACAAAAAACGTATAAAATAAACTTGAATTAATTTTCAATAAAATAAAAAAAATCATTGATAGAGACGCCTTAAGGATTATCTCACAACAATGAAGGAAGATGATGTTGTCGTTGTGAGTTCTGACTCCGAGGAGGAGGAGGAAATCGTATGGATGAGAAAGAGTAAGTAAAGATTTTCTATTCCCTTGTACTTTTTTTCGAACAGTGAAAACCTAGTATCTGTATTTTCGTCATTCTTTAAAAGAACGAGCCTGTTAATAAGATGACAAAAAAAAAAACAAACAAACAAATTGTGTTACATAGGTGATTATATATAAACCGACGGAGTTCGCCTTTGTTTTATTAGCTCGATAGCCTTCAGAGTCAAGGTCTAGCGATGAGGGCAGTTTATTTATTTTGTTTTTGTCAAACAAATAGTGTACTGCAGTGCATTCTTTTTCTCTAAAAGTTGATAGTTTACTTTCATCATTCATTTGTCCAAAATAATAACCTTGATTAATATTGTGACTCCAAAAAGTCCTTACTAAACTCAAAGTTGAATTGTTACCCCAACTTCACTGTCACGTTGAACTGAGTTCAGTTTGTTCTGCTGAACGAAAGTGAAGTTTAAGCTTCGACTATGAAAGTGGGGGTTAGAAAATAAATGAGAAAATACATATTTCCAACTCATCTCCTCGATATGTGAATTTGTAATTATTCTTTTCATTTTGTGGTTAATTTTTGTTTAGTTTTTGTTCATTCGATTTGGAATTATTATCATTTTTGTATTTAGGTGGCTATTTTCAATTTAATTGATTTTTTGTGTTATGAATTTCGATTTTTGAAAATTTTCTTTTATTTTCTGATTTACTAATTTTCATTCGATTCAGTTGAATTCCAAATTTAATGAAAATATAATAGTATCTAAACAATATTATGTAGGTATCTATTCATAATTATACATACCTACATAGAATATTGCTTATCTTCTCAATTTTATACGTAACAAAAATTACATACTTTGCAAAAATTGTCAATTTGTATGTGCATAATTATTTACCTATATGGTTGATTCCATATAAAGCGGCCGTTTAAAAGAAAACACGACTTAAAATAAAAAAAAAGTAAAGATAAATGATTATAAAAGCTCCAAAATTACATTCCAAAAACGAACATAATCTATAATATAGTTAATTTTTACTTATTTCGCATTAGGAATTACTTAGAAAATAGTTCTTCAAATGAAATTTTTTGTTCGAAGAAGTTAGAAATCAGGTTTACATACTAAGTGTTAGGCCCGTACCAAAAATAAATAAATATATGTTTCATTATTTCTACCTTTGGTAGAATAACAAAATTTCTATCAAACTCCTAATTTTGGGAAAAAAAGAGTAAAGGTATAATGATCTACCGTCTGAAGAAATTTCAAGAATTCAAAAATTTAAAGTCTATGTAATAGCCTAAACAGGTTGGCATTTCAAAACGTAGGTATTTTTTCTAGTTTTCAATGCATTTACTGTTGTTGCTTCTAGATATAAAATTCACTATGCACGGATATTATTCTCAGAAAATCTACTCTACATGAGAATTAAATCTGCTTTAAGTTAGTGAGTGTTTTCCTCTTTAAAAGAAAATGGAAAAAATCCAATTAAATTGATAAATCTTTTAACTTTTCAGTAAGAAAAACTTTTTGCTAGAGGAGGATGTATTTCTCACTTCGTATGAAAAATGGTTATTAAAAACAGATTCGGTAACACCCTTAACGTTAATATATGTCACACCTGTAATGTTTTCAAATTAAAATTTGGTATACTTAGTTTTAAAATTTTGTTTCTCATTTCTTAACTGAAACTGAAGCTCAGCTATTAGGAATTGCTAAGAAATAGGACTTTCATGCAATATTTTACAACACATTAAACGTTAGATAGGTATCTCAAATTGTCAGTTTTCTAATGTCACACCCGTATCGCAAATTGGATCCTTAACTGAACCATTCATTTTTTATACTTCAGTATACCAATTTATTTGTAAGGCTTCAGGTGTCCTGTAGTGTAAGTTACTAACATTGTACTTTATTTATTTGGAATGTGAATAATTTATAGGTAACGTACGGAGTCTCACTGTAAAACCCGTAACCATATTTTCAACTAAGGTGTTGATCGGTCGAAGTTCACATATGAGCCGAATTGTTTACAAAACAAATTATATTTGTTTTGCTTGGGGTGAAGTTTAGAGATATACAACAGTAATTCTAAAATAAAATATTTGTTCCGATTGTTTACAAAAATAGCAAAAATAGCTAGGTATACGAATGCTACAGTAATGGCTAATGCATTATAATAATATTTTCAATTGCACATAATTTAACTTTGGTTATGCGTTGCGTTGCCCTGGAATCAATAAACAAATCACCGCAGTTGGAATTCCAAGTCATCTAACAGTACTGAAAAACGCTCACTAAGCTTTTCTGACATCTTCATCGAATAATCTGGAGATTTGTGACCAATTTTCTTACAGCTTTTTATTTTCGCTGTTTCCAATGAAAAAAGAACCTTCGTCACTACTTACTGTTTGAACCTATTCTAAAAAAATTGGGTTTTCTCGTATCACTTTGTATCAGTATTGTTTAACTTTAGGTCTCATTGTATTCAAACGCTGAGCCTCGTTCGTTGATGAGGTACAAATGTTGGTTTTCTGTGTTTCCATGCATAAAGTCACGGACAAATGTTTCGAACAAACCTGGAATACATTTTTTAAAGTTATATAACCTAATAGATTCATGCTACAACTTAGAAAAATTAAACTTGTTTTCTTGCTTGTCTTGGTGTTTGGTCAAAAACATGAAAAATTCTTTAAATAATTTGCGTCAAACGGGTGAACCAATTATCGTCAAATTTTAAACGAACAAATCAATCACAATCTTTTAAATTCCAAGCTACTCCAACGATAAGAGCAAGTACGTGCAACCCGTGTACGTGTATTTTATTTTACTTTTAACTATCGTACCCAACATTATGTTGTGGCCCATTGGTATGTCATGTAGTATTTTGATTTTTTATAGAATCTCCCTAAAACTTAATTTGATTTTAGTTAACCGGTTCTTGTTGATCTATTATGCACAAGCTAAGTTCAGTTTGAATGAAATAGATATAGAAATTGCAGCAGCAAATCATGGGTACACAATTATGAGTGTTTGCTTTTCGTTGAAGAATGTTCTCTTTTCTTATGAAACATAAATACGGAGAAAGCTGATGCGATAAATTTGTACCTATTTCTTTTCTTTTTTTCTGTTCAAACCTAATTAATTTTTTTGCGAATAACTTCCTAATGATTAAAATATGTCTTATATGGAATTTATTATTTGTTTTTTATTCGTGCTCTTCACAGCAATCATAAATTAATGAAGGAAACTGAAAGTTTTATTCTTCTGTACTGTAGTGATTATTCGTACAGCTTCTTGTTGTTAAAATGTTGAGGTTGACACTCTTCGTTGTATTTTTTTTGCAAACCTCAAGTGTGCTTATCATTTATGTAGATAGGTAGACAGGGTAACCATTGATAACCTCGACAAGACAAAGAAAAGAAAAAAACCAGCGTCAGCATAAATTAAAGATGCATTCATAGAAATGGCCAATGCGAGATAATTATATTAATTAAATTTTGTTGCATGCATGTCATATCATTGTATCTAATGTCCTTGAATTTAGTTTTATGGCAATCTCTGCACCTGCTTCCCTATCTCCAAAGAGCAAATTAATTCTTTAAACAGTAAATTTCTGTCGTCGTATTGTATGTTATGATAGGGCATAAAGCCTTTGTATAGGTTATTTTATTTTTTCGAACATATAGAACATTAAATGGTGATACGTTTTCTTTAGTTTCTTTTTTATAGTTTTTGAGTTATGTTAGTTGATCATATAAGTATTTCATGTTTATTGTTATTTGGGCTTTAATGACCAGTAATAAAGTGCAGATATTAGAGTGAAAACAGAACCATTTTATTTTTTGTAGAGCTCACATTATTTAAAGTTCTTAGCAACTGGGTTACAACAAAAAAAAAAAACTAAGGATCTCGATAATAGTAAAAAATAATGGGAAAATAAAAAACTTGAATGGAAAATTGGAATTTCTAACTAACCGTTAAGCTGAGAAATAACTCTTGGGTAACATTTTATTCCACAATCAAGGTTTTTCGTTCAACAGTTAAAAATATATCGGATCGATAAATTCACGCGTTAACTGTCTAGTTCCAACAGACTTTGGAAGATTGACATTCATCGGTATCTACAATCCTATCCCACACAGAAAGAGTAGAATATGTTTTAAATTCCTTCATTCAAAAGTATGAAGGTCAAAAAGCCAGGACTGCCGTTCATGAGTTATCTTTGATGTAGAGCTTAACGTTAACAAATAAAATTTTAACACATATGTATAATATCGGTAACTATAAGTTCTTGGAAAAGATGAATTAAAAAAAAAACAATTAACAATAGTTCTTCATATTTCATGTTTTGCTTCGTTTATACGAGAAAAACATGGAGTATTGAAAAACAAAAAGATTCTACAATTATTATGAAGAAACAGAAAAGCTAGCTCATAACAAATGATAATAAGTGAGAGTTTAGTGTTATTAGTTGTAATTTACATTGAACAGTAAAAGGTTGTTTCATACAGTTAAAAAGAGAACTCCCTCACTGAAGACAACCATCAATAATTACGATTACATCATCCGACAAATGACCTACGGAGGGAGTCAGACTCTATTTTGACATTTGGCTCATAGTAAAAGTTTTATAATTTAGTCTGATTCCCTCCGCGCCTCTTTCTTCGGATTCTATAATCGTGGTAAATAATATCCTCGGGGGATCAAAATAAAGCGTAGAAAATTTCAAATACAAATTTAACATTTTGAGTTAAACTTTATTTGCATAAGATTACTGGGTAATTCTATAAAAAAGTGAATATGACGTTTCTTTACAGTTTTAAATAGGCGATATATTTTTGTATCTCATCCAACACTCTAGTTAAGCTTTATTGGTTCGTTCAATTTAAAAAAAAATGTGCAAGGTACTGCCACAAAACCCGTGTCCGAAACGGTAACGTCCGGTACATGTTATGTTTTTACATTTTTTTTTCATCAAAATTAGTATTTTTCCTATTAGTCGAAGTCATTGGCATGTATTGAGTTTATATTTTGCCTCATTTATATCTAAATAAGTAGGAACATTTTAATGAAGAAGCTCATAAAACTCTCCCAAATGTAACGTCAGTTACCATAGAATTGACCGACTTCACTTGTGCGTTAAATAAAAGTTTTTTCTTTTTATAATAAAAATTTGTTAGTTAAATATTGAAAAACTGTTTATAAATTTTACATAATTATAAAAATATACATAATAAATAAACAAAAATCAAAATCCTTACGATCGATACATTACATTACCTAAAATATACATATTACATTGTAAGTTTATATTCTTAAATATTTGTTTTTATTTTGCAGATCAAAACAAACAGTACCAATTGCTGTCGGAAAAAATCAAGCCTATTTTGTATTATCAAGTTCTACCTGGATACAAGTTATCTACTAGTTTTCCATATGCAAAGTTGCAAGAATTAGCAAATGATCTTAAAGATCTTCCACTTGTAAACGTCAAATCAACTCAGGCATTTATATGGAAAAATGTGATACGCTGGCTTTTATCCATTAAGCTTTGCTATGAAAATATTTCAGACGTAAGTAAATATTGTTTTTGGTAAAAGATGAATATTCGGGTAAAACAATATTCATCTTCTTTTTCTTCTTACAGTGCATCAACGACAAAAACTACAATCTCATTCTGACAGACTTTATGGCTCAATATGTGAATTACAAGTGCCAACTATATTCTTCTCATACTAATGAAATTGAATTGGGTCTAATATCCAATGAAATTTTGGTTACTTTGAGTGTGGTATTTAGCGGATGGGTACCGGGTATTTTGATGACACTTTTAAAAATTCAGGTCGTTGATGAATATCGATTTATCTTGTACCCAATATTTAGGTGAACTTACATTTTTATTTTTTATAATCTATTTTTCAATAAAATAGTTAATTTTTTTGCAGAAAATATCTCTCCAACAAGCACCTCCATGAAACCAACGATTTGGTCTCTTATCTGCGGCTTATTCTTTGCTTTAGAAAATGGAAAAAACTAGCTCATTTTAAAGAGGACAAAGAAATAATAAATGAAATAGCTGTTGGAAAATCAGCTAAAGCCCTCAGATCGGATATAATAGATTTATCAATAGATCCTGTGCTGCCAAAAACCGTTCCTCCAGTGAATGATGACAATCGAGCTTTTGCCAATATAAGTGGGCTTATCGGTTTTGCTGCAAAAAATCAAGAGTTTGGAACTAGGTTTGACAAAATTTAAAATTTTATCTTTAAAATACGTACAATCTTTTTTTTAAATATTTTTATAGAATTCTGCTTATTAATAAAACATTGGAGCTGGATGATACAATTGAGCTTTTTTTCAAACGTTATAACGACTATATAAATCGTACAACTCCAAAGTTATTGGAATGGTCAAGAGCGGTAAGTTTTGGAGATATGCAGGTTATTAAATTTGTATGTATATACTATATTGTATATAACGTGCAATAGTAACAATACAAAATGTACTCTCAAACTTTTATAAAATTATGTTTAAAAATAATAAACTTAGTGTCGCGGCTGTATGTCTCGGACAACAGTTTTTTGTTCTTTGGGGCAAATCTCACACTACCTTATTATATTCTAGTCCCAAAATCATAACTTTATTTTCTAACGCTCAAAATGTCGGATAAAATTCATTCTTTTGAACATATTGGCATGAAACTTACTTATTTTCTTAACCGGCTTCCCTATCCATCTATCTATGAAGTGTCGCTGCTTGCGATATGGCGCAGCCTTACATCCTCTATGTTTCTGTTGCGTCCAGCCATCTAGACCAAGCTCTCTGGAATCCGCGATATATTGGTCTTAAAACTGGAAGAAGTTCGGTCTTACTTATCGCTTCCATTCTGGAGGTTGGTATTCGAAGGCTCTCCTGGATGGACCATTGTTGTATATTCTCTTGATGTGGCCGAGCCAATGTAGTGGAAGTGCTTTCAATTTCTGGACCACATCCACATAATGGTACGGCTAATAGAGTTTTATCTTCTCTTTCATTCGCTCTTTCCGACAGAGAACAAAATAACCGTGGAAAAATGTTTTTGTTCGATGAGCCTAGTATCAGCTCTCTTTTTGTGATTTTTGTGCCAACTCGGCGGACTTGAACAGCAGTAAAAGGGTTTTGGATTTCCTTTAAGAAGTCGTTTGTAGAGTTAATATTTACTCCGACGTAGATGAGCTCCTGCTTCGAAGTTGTTGTGCAATAGTGACGTTTTGTCCTAGCAATAGCAAGAAGTTTGTTGATGGTATAAACTTGGTCTTGTTCTTGCTTACTTCAAAGCCAATAAGTTTCAGCTATTCTTCTCTTTTTGACAGAACGTTGCGACCAGCAGATGATGTCGATATGGTCAGCAATACCTAATAGTTAAATGCTTCCTCTTTCTTGGGGAAATTTTGTTATTTTCATGGCAGTTACGAACTCATTTTTTTGTGGTATATTTTTGACATATTTTTTGTACGTCTGAACGTCTAAATTGCGCACGATCAACCGGAGAACGAGATTAAATAAATCACAAGATAGCGCATCTCCTGACGAGTTATTGATGCTCACATAGACATCGTACGTAAGATAGGAACTTATATGCAACTATCCCTTTATCCCTTTGCAGGAATATGCCTGAAAATTTTTACAGGCCATAGTATCGGATTTTTTAAGTTAAAAAATATGAAGTTGATAGACTAGTCATCTAGCATGTTTGCTTCCAGCCGTACTTGGTTGATGATTCGATGCATGCTCCGCTTTTAATCCATCAAATCCTGTAGCCTTGTTGTTCTCAACCTTTTTTTTATAGTTATGTTTAGTGTTCTCCTTCTATAATGGGTCTTCATTGTGCATAATTCGCTCTACATTTAGCAGCTGTTGGAAATGCTGCTTGAATACATCTACTATTTCCGGTGTTTCGGTGACTAGGTTACCTTCGTTGTTGCTAAGAGACTGAATTCAGTCCATCAGTTAGTTGTTTGCCATTTTTATAAAATCTCCGAATGATGTTTTAATTACGAAACTGTTCGATCTCCTTAAGGATGCGTACAGCCTCTTCTTTGAAGGCAGGATCTTTTATCTCTTCCCCTTTCTCGATGCGATATACCATGTGCATCGTCTATCACCTGTGGCTGCTTTTCGTTGATATCGTGATGCTGGGGCTACTGAGTATTGTCGTTGGGTGTTGGCAAATGCAGAGCGGAGATCGTCTCGCTTATTCTAGCTTCGAGTTCAGTGCTTTATCAGTATAATAATAATCATAGTTTTAAAGTTCTCTTAAACGAAAGTTAAAAAGACCTTTTATATTAAATATAAATTAATTATTTCAGACAAATTATAACAACTCAACACACATTTTTATGATCCTGATTATTAATTTTGAATTTTTTAATAATTATTTTATAATTAATGATTCTTTAGATTGAAATAATAGTTTTTTAATTGCTCAGTGAAAATTAATTACCTTTATTTAAGTAGATTTCTTGTTATTGTATTTAAATTTGAAAAGAAATAGATTTTTTAAGAATATAATATAATAATAATCAACAATGCAATCAACAATCAACAATGCAATCAACAATCAACAATCAACATACATATATTACTTCAATCAACAAATCAAAACAACTGGAAAAGCATCAATCAAAAATGAAAACTACATTCTTGAAAAGTGAACCATACAAAAAAAAACAAAGAAAACAAGCAAAGAGAAAATAAAAAAAAATTGAAATGCATACATAACTGTACATGAAAATAATCATAAAAGCTTATAATGGCAGTGAACCCAAATCGATTACAAAATAAACAAACTCATTTATTGATTCACTTGAAGACAGATAACTTTTGTCATGATAAATAAACTTTTAAAAAATGGTGCGTAAATTTTTACCAGTTTTAACTGAATCTTTGAGTTTCAATTACGTCTGCTGTAAGTTTTACATTAAAAACAGTAATTTTCGACTCAAGAAAATGAAAATTAATATTACAGAAAATGAATGATACGCTAAAGACCATCTACATTATGTATTGTAAAACAAGTCTGATAAAAATTGTTTAAAAAAGATGCAAGAAAATGGTTATTTCCAAATACATCAAATATGGGTAAACATTTGCAAAGCTAAGTACTCGCTGCATAAGATGAGAAGAAGAAGAACAACCGTGGGTTCTTATAATGAACTGTATCATCAGTGTATGCTACTAAGTTTTAAAGAACTTTTTTTAAATCGATAAAAAAAGGAATGTATTTAAGCGAAAATCTTTGTTGATAAAGAAGCACAGGTCATTGGCCTTAAGGACAACATACATAGATTATGTGTGTGAATAAGAAATATCAAACTTAAGCTTTTCAATGTATAAGTAAAAACAATGCAATTAATGAACAATTCATTGAATGTAGTAAGCAATGTCAATCGGAAAAGCTGGCTGCTGGTTATTCAAAAAAATGAACCAAGTTTAAAGGAATTCATCTGCAATCAACATCTGAACCATCAAAGTTTACTTCATTCAACATTCACTTCAATCAACATTTACTTCAATTTCTTTAATCAACAAATTATTCAATCAACAATTTCTTCAATCAACAATTTCTTCAATCAACAATTTCATCAATCAACAATTCCTTCAATCAACATCTTTTTCAATTAACAAAATTAATTATGGAAATATTTGTATATTGCATTAAAAGAAAATTAACGTCAATTTGTTTTATTCAAATTATAATTTTAAATTAAATTTTAATTTATTAATAAAGTTCGAATAAATCTTAATACAAAACTTAATTTAAGTAAAGATTTTTAGTTAAAAATATTTTTTAACAATTTATTGCAAAACTTGTCTTAAAAAAATTATGTGAGATACTAAAATTTTTTAAAATTAATTTCTTATTAATATTTAAATAACTTTGATAACTTTAAATAAAAACATCTTTACAACTCACAACATGCTAAGTTCCTAATTATAATTTAAATATTTTTCTTAAATTTTCTATAGGAGCCGAAGACTACCCTAGTCGAAGACTTAACGCGATCACCATCACCAGATCAACTTTTACCTAGATCCTCGTGTGCAACTCAGGAAATTTCTCACATCGCAAACAAAAACAAAAGTAATGAAAAATATGGTACTAAGGCTGTAAATCAGCATTTATCAAATAACTGTGATATACCTAGCATAAGTGTAAATAATAAGTTTAATCATTTAAATCTAAATAGCCATAACGTTGAAAATCTAAGTCCTAGTTGTAAGAATATCCCACAGAATAGAAATAACGATGTAGTATTAAGCTTTAAGACAAATAATTTAGTTGACCTTGCTACCAACGACGAAGATGACAATAACGAAAAAGATACTTCTGCGTCAGATGAAAATTCAAAAGCAAAATCTATGAATTCGTTTGAAAAACGAATTGCTGACGCCCTTGATAGGTTAAAAAATCGTGCAATAAACGTAGGTGTTCTTGTTAATCGTGTCAATGTTGACAGAATTAATAGTCCAGTAGTTGCGGCAATTTCATCAGATGAGTCTGATCAATTTAATGCTGAATTACCTGAAGTTCAGGTAGCAAGTAATAATGTTGAAGCCCCCATCGTAAATCCAGTTGCAATACGAGCTTCTGTGAATCCTCTAATTGAAAAACCTATTCGAAAACGACATGGTATAGTGTCAAGTACCACATCGTTTGAAGGAACTGGTGATGATAGCGATAACTCTGATGACGATGACGGTTTTGGAGTTCACAATAGATTTCATTTCTCACAACGATCCTTCTCTAAAGTGGTAGAGGAGGCGACGTCATCGACAAATGAAATTCCAAAATCATCTAATCATTCTAATCGACCGCGAAGATCAATTTCAAGTAGTCCATGTCCGACAAGACCATCTACACCATCCCCAGATAGGTGGTCAAATATCTCTCCCTCAAGTACAATAAGATCAGGAAGTCTAAGTCGTGTAGGCATCGCAACAGGCACAAGTATAACAGCAGGAAGAACTGTTAGTTCTATTTCTGATGAAGAACAACCAACTTGCTCCCGATATATCTCAATGCCTGTGTTAGCAGCCAGCTTACCAACGCATGAAGATACATCAAACAAAGCAACAGTCAAAGATCCTCCTTTAGCTGAGCTGATGCTTATAGATACAAAATCTAATGCATCAATCGGTGCTAAAGAAATTGGTGCATCTGCAACGGACAAGTCACAAAGTCAAGAAGATAAATGTTCCTCACATGTTGTGCCATCAGATCATACCAGACCAAATATAGAAGTATCAATTATTGATAAATCGACAGTTTCAAAAGTTGATACAGATACTTGCTCTGTAAATGAGCTTCTCAAAAATATTTCTGGTTTTATTGGTGATTTTCAAGAGGAATATGGCTTTGAAAATTCAAAAAATAAATGTGGACCTGATAAACCTCCGGAAGAGATTTTCAAAACACCGACAGCTCTTGAAAATGAATCAAATGATAATGTGAGTTCCAAGAAAATTGAAGAAAATCTTTCTCATAGTGATAAAATAACAAAAAATTCTGACTTCTCTTTTGAAAAAGAAGACGAAGAAATTGTCAAATGCCAAAAAAGTGTAGATGCACTTCAGCAACCAAATGTTCTCCCTGATGAAAATATCATAGATAACACAGAAACTATAAAACTTCAAGAAAATTGTGCAGATATATCCAAAGAGAAAAATTTAAGGGAAGATAAAGTCAACGAAGGAAGTGAAACTGAAAGGTTTGTCGACAAACCTGCTGTTGAAGAACCAAGTGTAAATAAAAATCTTCCTGAATTAAATATTGTCAAAACGTCTATCGAAGATGATGTAGTTAAAATCTTTGAAAATAATAAAGTGCATGAACAACTAGATGAAGTAGTTAAAATCTTAGCAGTCGAGCAAGTGCATGGACAACCAAGTGAAGTTAAAACTGATACTATTTCCAAATTTACCAACGAACAAACCAAAAATCAGACTGATACGACGGAAAAGGATTCAAACTTGAAACATGAAGAAATCGTTGATAACAAATCTAAATCACTAATAGAGAAATCCAAATCATTTGAAGACGAGGAAACTTTATTTGAAGCAATTGTAGAAGACGGATCATTAATTGATGATATAGAATCACCACCATATGAACTTATTTGTCAAAATGAAATCCTTGATATAGTTATTGAAAAAAGTATTAATAAAGATACAAACGTTGAAAATGATGATTCTAAAAATATAAAAACTTTAGATCTGTCACTTGGAAATACTTCTGCCGAAAATAAAAGAAGTTGTAGTGAAAAAACCCCGGATAAAGAAAACAAAAATATATTTATCGACATAAACCATTGTCAACCAGAACATCTTGAAAAAGAAACCAAACGGAAAACGAAAGAAAAAGTTTTTGAAACGGAAGAGACAGTTCTAACAAATCAAAAAGCCAAAAATGAAATGTTGAGCGATTGTCAGGCTCAAATAATTGTTAAAACTGTAGATCTCAATCAAAAACAAGTAAATATAATTGATTTCCCAAAACGAAGTGAAGATGAGAAATTACAAATTGAAGAAATCATAAAATGTGATCACGATTACGTAACAGTTAAATATTCAGATACTTCAAGAAATGATCAAACATGTGACAAACAAATATTAGTAACTTTCAATGCTACTTCAAATGTTTCCAACCAAGAAAACAAATCAAAACATCGAGAAATAAATCAAGTGATTAAATTACAGAGCCTTGAAAAAGAAGAAAGTTGTTATGAAGACACAGATGAAAAGGTGAACGACTATTGCCAAAAAGATGAATCTCTCGAAGACTTAACTATCGTCTATGACACTATTCTATCTGATTGTAAATCTCATGGCCAACCAGTTCAAGAAGATATAATATCAAAACAATTGCCTAGTGACCAACAAGCTGAAGATGAAGACTTTAATAATATACCGTTTAAAAAGTCTCCAAATTCAGTACACGGTGAATCAATCGAAGAGCATACTTGTAATATTAAAGATTTTAATAAAGATCAATTCTTTGAAAAGCTAAAATCATGTCATGAAAGTTTAATTGACAAAAAGGTTGAAAAAATCGAAAATCAAACTTCTATTACTAAAGAAATTGAAAAAGATCAATGTGTTGCGACTATGCAATTAACTTCGGATCAACTTGTGTCAAGATTCAATTGTGAACATGCACTTATTACTAATGACGAAGATGAGACAGAAAATAGAGACATCTCAAAACCAATTGAAATATGTGCATCAACTAACCAAAAGAATGAAACAACGGAAAAACATATTTCTATTGTTGATGATATTGATGAGCAAATATCTTTTAATAAGGAAATAACTTGTAATAGCAGTGTTGCTACAACTGACCTACCAATTGAAAGTGAAAAAGATACGGAGAACAAAGAATACAAAAAACCACGAAATACAAGACCGGAAATTGATGAAGCAGAAGCAACACAATCTGTTGATGTTACTAAAAGTGATAATGATAAGCAAATATCTTCTTTTGATATTATCACCCCAATTCGTACTGAAACTGATGCTGAAGAAGAAGTTACTGCCAATATCGAAGATGTGAACAGACACAACAAAGAGCCACTAAATACATCTGAAGCAATTGAACGTAAGGAAACATTAGATGTTAAAATTATTAATGAAAACCGATCCGATACTAAACAAACAACTTCTGATGTGAAAGAAAGCCTAAATGATGCAATTGTACTTTCTGCTATTAGCACAGATAAAAAAGACGAGGTGGAAAAGGAACCACTAAAAATAATTTCAGCAATTAACATAACAAATGTAGAAGATATCGAAAAGCAAACTTCTTATGCTAATGAAATTGAAGAAAATCAATCAGTTACTCGCGAAATACCTTCTGATATAAATGCTACTGCAACTGATAAAGAATTCAATGGTGAAAATGAACTTATTAAACTAAATGATACAAAGAATGGAGATAATATAAAACAACTTAAAATATGCCAAGGAAATGACAAAAGTGATAAAACAATCGAAAAACAAACATCTAACAGAAGTAAAAATCTATCAGTAATCCCAATTGATAATAAACATAATGACAAAAAAGATACAAACGAAGAAACTCTTTATAAAGTTACAATAATTGACCATAAGGATGAAGCAACTGAAAAACGAACTGCAGATATAAAAGAAATTCATGGAGATCAATTCTGTACTAGGACAATAATTTCCAAGGAAGATGTAATACCTGTTGACACTGAACATAAAACTGAATCAATTGCTGATAACGAACATAATTCACAGAAGAGCTGCAAGGCAGAACCTCCAAAATTATCCCCAGAAATCGAACAAAAGGTTATCTCTATAGATACAAATACTCAAAATGCATGTGTAAACGAGAATAGCGCAAAATTTTATCATGAACAAAAAGATAAAATGGAAATGATTAGTAATGAAATTTGCGGTTCAATAATTTCTACCAAGAATATATCGGAAGTGCAAGAAAACTCATCCTCCCCACCAAAAGTTTTGAATTTGGAAGTACTTAAAACACAAGTAGATCGATCATTTTTACCACCCGAAATTGTAGATGGTAAATGTTTGGGAGAACAGATTTTGCAAGAAAAGGCAGCACTGTTGAGCCTTTCGCCATCTTCAAGAATCACTCATAAAAGTCGGCCTTCGCAATTCCAGATGATAAATAATGAAGTTCATCCGCCTATTAAAGACGAGTTAAGACGTAAGCTGATAATTCGTATACCCAAGTTGTCAATTTTAGAAGATGAATTGTTTAAAAAAAGACCAGGAACCGGGAAAGATTCGGTGTGCAAAATTGAACCTTTAGAAGAACAAAAACAGCTAACGCCTGTAGAACATTTTAATGCAAATCACATCGAAGAAGAAGCTTTAGTTAAAAAGAATGATTCGAAAAAGAACAAATCATCCAAAAAATCAGACCGAAAGAAAATAAAAAAAGCAAAAAAACAAGAACAAAAACAAGCTCTGGAGGAAAGTATTTGCGAAGACAAAGTCAAAGAACCTATAAATTTACCAATAAAAGATTCTAAAATAACACCAGAGGAGGAAGTTTTTAAATTGAATGCAAGTATCACCTTTCAAACTGATAATAAAAAAACTTCCACGGAAGAAAATGCAGATGAGGATCAAAATGAGAAAACCAAACCTGTAGTGAGTTCTAAAAATGTGAAAGAAGATATAAACGAAGCTCCATTGGAAACGTTGGCTAAAAGTGGTGAAAATATGCGTGCTAAACTATCAAAAAATAAAAGCGCAACAAAAAAACTAAAACAGTCTTTAAAGCCCAATATATCCGAAGAAGAAATTAAAATCTTGACAAAAATCCCGATTAACGATTCAAAATCATTACCAGAGGGGCAAATTATTAAATTGGATGTTTCGGGACACATTGACACTGACCATAACCATGAAGCAATTGATAAAACAGTTGACGCAGTTGGTACTGAACATGTTATATATAATGCGGGTAAAGAAAGCCAGGAAAATAGAGGACCACTTAATATATGTGCAGTAATTGAGAAAAAGGATGAAGCAACCACAAAAGAAATAACTGGTGTCGAAACAATTGATGAAAATAAGTCCTTAAATAGACAAATATATTCTGGCGAAAACGTTTCTTTAAAAGATATCAAACTTAATGATGAAGACAATACAGAGAACGCACACAAAAAGCCCCTTAATATATCTCTTGTAAATGTCCAAAATAATGAATCCAGTGAACAAAAAAATGTTGATTTTGAAGAAATCCATGAAGACCAATCCTGTGACAGGCAAACAAATTTGAATAGAAATGCTACACCAAATCATGCTCATGGCCAAGATGAAATAACTGCAGATAGTGAACATTATTTAGAAAATACATACAGCAAAAATGAACCTTTGATAATACTTCCAGCAATCGAACAAAAGGTTAACTTTGCTGATACAAATGCTCAAAGTACACGTAAGGAGTTGAGTGTGAAAAATCCCCATGAAAGCGAAGATAAAATAGAAATTGTTAGTGATGAGATTCATAGTTCATTAAGTTCTACAAAGAACGTTTGCGAAATGCAAAAATGTTCATCCCCCTTATCAAAGATTGTGAACAATTATCCGGAAACGCTAACAGAAGAAGTTAAAAGCTCATTGTTATCTCTAAAAGCCGTAGATGTTGAGCCTTTTGGAGAAGAAAAAACGCAAGAAATTTCAATTCACAAAGCAGTTTCGAGCTTAGTGTCATCTTCAGAGAGTATTGATCAAATCGGACTTTCACCAGACCAGCCAAGAAAAAAACTTATAATTCGTATACCTAAACTGTCGGGTTGTTTAAATGGCGACATGTTAAAAGAAGTTGAATTAACAGCTTCTGTTGCCAAAAGTCCCACTCTACACAATGAAGAAAATTCTTGTATATATCAAATTACAGAGGAAACATCACTTAAAAAATATGTTGCAAAAAAGAATAAATCGTCTAAAAAATCGCATAAAAATAAAATAATCAAAGCGGACGAACCAAAAGCGGCTTTGAAATCAAATATTACCGAGGATGAGATTATAGAACCAATACAAAATTCTACTTCAACAATAGAAGAGCAAGTTTGTAAATTTGAATCTTCGGAATGTATGAACATTCAAATCAAAAATCAAATTACAGCCTCAGAAAAAAATGCCAGTAAGGATCAATATAAGAAAACCAAACCTAAATTACCTGATGAGATTGACAAAGAAGTTGTTAATAAAGACACTAAAAAACAACAAGAAAAAAAATCGACTAAGAAAAATAAAGACATAAACAAACGAAAACAGTCCTTGCAGTCAAATATTGTCGAGACAGACGATACAAAATCGATACCAACAAAAGATTTGAAATTATCATCGGAAGAGCAAGTTCTAAACTTGGATGCTTCAAAATCATTAACAACTAGTATTGAATCGGGTGAAATTAAACATGATTTAAACAAATCAGTTATAATTGAAGATAATACCATCTGTAGAGACAAACTATTAAGAACATTAAAAAACAAAAAGTCGGGCAAAAAATCCAATCAAAGCGCTTTAAACAAAGCAAATAAACCAAAACTTACATTGAAGACAAGCATTTTCGGGGAAGAGATTGATAAATTAAAAACATTACCAACGAAAAATTCAACCTCTTATGGCGGTGATGAACAAGTAATTCGTGCTTCGGAATGTATTAGTTTTCAAATTGAGAGTCAGAAAATTGCCAGAGAAGAATTAAACAAACCTAAAGTGATTGCTGACAATGTCATTGAACATAAATCCTTTGTTAAAGCGATTTTAGAAGAATATATGAAAGAATCTGCAGTTAAGAAAAATCCAGCTGCAAGTGTAGAGATTTTAGGCACGAGAAATGAAGATTTAAATAAAGTCAATGATGAAGATGAAACAAAGCTGTCCCAAACACCAACAAAAGGATTAGAATATAAAAGCGGAGCACAAAATTGCATTGTTGATTCCGGTCAGTTGATAAATTTCGCTGAAAATTGTTTACAACCAAAACGGAAGCAAAAACTTAATTCGAAACACAGTACCGAAATATTTACAGAAGAACCGATATCGAAGAAAAACAAAACACAAAGCGAAGCCCCCAATTCATATGAACCCATTGAAATTTTTCCTTTATCAATCTTAAAACGATCAACAGAAAAAGACATTTTTTCGACGTATACGGGCGCCGGCAATTATTTGCCAAAACCTATAGCTAATGCTGCTCCAATTGTTAAGAAGGTAAAATTTGCAGAATGTCAAACGGAGCCAAAGTCAACTATTAAGAAAAATGATCAACCTTGTTCTAGTAAATGTCAAAAATTCAATGATGCAACTTTGACTGGACACTTTAATACAAACAAGTGTCAAACAAATGTTCTAAAAAATATAGTTCAATGTAAAGACGAATTGATAAAAAATCGAAATCAACAAGTTTTTTCTCAAATAAGAAACGCAAAGCAGAAAAACAGCATAGAACCAGATTCATCATCACAATTAGCTAAAGAATTACAAAGAACTGAAAATATTTTAACAGAAGAAGAATCAAATCTTTCAACAAAAGTTCAAGTAGCATTTGGAGATCTAGGTGAACCTTCATTAATTTCTGACTCTGAAATTTCACGACAAAATGATCCGATTGCTTTAGAATCAGATAGTTCAATTGTATTTTATCCTACAAGGGATAGCGCCGACGATCGAGAAGTGTCTTTTATAACATCTCAAAAAAATGATGATGAAATTTATTACAATTTCAATGATGAAAATGGTACTCCTGTTCTTGATGAAAAAAACTTAATAGAAGATGAATCCCCATCTAATCAAAGTAAAGTTACTTCCTTGAGTAAAATAAAAGTTCCGACCGCTGATGTACAACATCTAACACCTGTGTTACTATCTCATACGCCACAATTGATAGAACCCATCCTAAAATCACTATCAGAAACTTCAAAGGTGCAACTCAAACGACGATCAAATGACGAAATGGAATGGAATTCAGCAACTAAACCAAAGGACTCAGAACTTAAGTCTGTATCTAATGATAATATTGAAAAATGTAATATTAGATCAGATGAACCAACAGCCCCATTTTGTATAGATGCAGACGAAAACTTAGAACTTTGGTATAAAAAACGAGGCATTTCAAAAAAATTTGCTTTTAATAGAGGCCTGAATGATTCTAATTTGAATTCGACAAACTCAGTTGAAAATTCTATGGAGAATCCAAAAAATGATAGAAAACAGAAAAAACCACGACGAGTTCAAAAGTCTGAGGCCAATATTGCTGATCAAAAATCTTTTAACTTCGAAGATTTTAAGGCCGCAGCCATTTTGACATCACTTAAAACTCGACAAAATAAAACTCATAGGTCTCGAAAGGGACTTCAACCAGTTAGAATAACAAGAAGTACCAGTCAAATGGTAGAGTTAGCTGAAACTTTTTTGCAACATGATACACCACCAATGAGCTGCTCAGAAAATGTATCTGAAAAAGACCGATTAGATAACTTGAATATTATTGATAAGTGCAAAATTCCTTCATCAATCGAAAACCACAGTGAGTTAACTCAATCAAATGGTTCTTCAGATAGCGATGACACTGGCAAGTTGGTTATTGACTTTGACCCAAAAAGGTTAACAAAATCGAAAGCTAAAGAAAAGTCAAAATCAAAATCGAAAAATAACAAAAAAGGAAAATGTACAACTAGCTCCAAATCTGCATTAAAAAAGAATAAAAAAGCCAAGAACAAGGTTAGCTTTAATCCAATTGTTGAGCTTTGTGATGAAAATCCGGATTCGCTTCCTAAGAGGTGCAGGGGGCGCCCAAAATTATCAAACGAATTGTCAACCAAAATCCATCCAATAGAAACGACGACCAAGTCTATAAGGGAAACTCCAAAACAAAATAAGTCTAAAAAAAGTAATACAAAAAACGTTTCTTTCCAAGAGTCGAAAACACCTATAGAACAAAATGAAGTAGTCATCAATAAATCGTTACAAACAATTTATCCTGAGAATAAAGATAATCTACAGTTAAGTATTGATGTTCCAATTGATAACCAAAAAGATTCAAAACTAACAGATGAACCAAATGAAAAACCATCGACTTCTTCTTACTATGAATCATTCACAAATTCTTCTTCACCACACAATATGAACAAAGAGACATGGCTAAAAAATCTTACTTTAAGAAAAGTTAGCAAATCACTTGATACAGACAAAGAATTTTCCGAAAAGGTTTCTATGGTTAAAAGAGTTCTTTCCGAACCGAATTTATTCCGAACTCATAAAACGATTGATTTTCTTAAAATTCAAAAACAAGCAAGTGAAAACGTATCGAAAATGTTGGTAGAAACTAATAAGGTTGAAGATGATCAAAATAAAACAAAATCCAAGCATGATATGCACGAAGAAAAGGAAGCTGAAATTCCAAGCTTGAAAGTACCGATTAAAGATATTGAAACAAAAGTGGAAACATTAAAAATTCATAAGAAGTCTAAAGGCGAAAAGTTAAGTAAGTGCATTCGAAGGCTATCATTTGAAGAGATCAAGAAGGAGAAAAATCCCAAACAACCAAAGAAGCCTAAAACAAGAAATGAAGATCATACAACTTTAAAAGATCAAACCGCATCTGTTATTACTCCAACATTTGAGACAGTATATGTTGAAGGATCAAAACAGAGTGACATCGTCTCTAAAAAAGCAAAATCGACTCGTTCTAACTCGAATAATGAATCAACCAAACACTCAGAGTTAGTACCAGAAAATAAAATCGTCGTTCTTCCTGAAACAAATGTTGATAACAATGGGATAAATGAGAAACAAAATACTTCAAAAGATGAAGAAATTAAAACCAAAAAACAAATAAAATCAATTACAGGAACCTTAAATACAATAGCGGAAATAAATAGCTTAAATGAAGTCGAAAAACAAGTTATATTAACCTCAAAGAAGGCGAACAAATCAACCAAGAAAGCAATTAATAAATTAGTTAGTCTTAAGGAATCACAAGATAAATCCTTGTCATCTATGGGCTCGGCATTAAATGAAGAACAAGGTATTGATTCAAACGAACTAAATTCGATCAATAACCCTAAGTCTCATCAAAGGATATTTACTGACGTTAATTCACCCTCCACCGACTCTCCATCAAAAATGATTACAGATAAAATACTTGTTGATCAACCCAAGAAAGAATTGATATTTTCAACTGACGAGACCAAATGCAAAAGTTCTGGGCTCACGAATGCTGCTGGTCTGGACTCAACAAAATCAATAGAAATGGAAGTTGAGATTCCAAGTCTAAAAGTACCGTTGAAAGATATTGAAAAGAAATCGGAAACATTAGGTACTCAGAACCAGCTCAAGAATGATAAGACAAATAAATGTATTCAAAGGCTATCAACTCAAGAGAATAACCAAGACAAAATTACAAAACAACATAAGAAGCAAATAAGAACAAATGAAGAACATACGAATTTAGAAGATCAAACCGCATCTGTTACTCTCCCTACATTTAAGGAAATATGTGTTAATGAATCAATACAGATTGACGCCCCCTCGGTTGAGCATACAAATTTAGAAGATCAAACCGTATCTGTTAATAAACCAACATCTAAAGCAATATGTGTTAAAAAATCAACGCAGATTGACGTTCCCTCTGTTAAACATACAATTTTAGAAGATCAAACCGCATTTGAATTTGATCAAAAAGAATCAATTCAAATTGAAGTTGCTCCCACGGTTAAACCTACTCTTTCCAACTCAGTTTATGAATCAACCAATGTTTCAGTACTACTGCCAGAAAATAAAACCGCCTCTCTTCATGAAGTAAACACCGATAAAAAAGTGGTAAAAGACGAACAAAAAACTGCTAAAGATGAAAAAGTCGAAAACATCGAACTAATAAAATCTTTTGTCAAAAAACCCACAGGTGAAATATCTAGTTTAAATTTAGTCGATAAACAAGATAAATCAACCCCAAATAAGACGAACGAATCAACCAAGAAAGTAGTTGATTTTATGCAATCGGGAGATTCAGTCTTGCCATCTAGGGTCTCTACCTTTAATGAAGAAGAAAGTAATAAAGATACAGATTCAAACGACGTAAATTTAAAAGAGAACCATAAATCTTTTCAAACTAGGTTAACGTTCGATACTTCAATATCATCCGATCCCTCATCCAGAATTTTTGAAGATCCTGCAGTTCTTGGTCAACACAAAAAGAAGTTGATATCTTCGACTGAAGAAGTCAAATTAAAAATTTCTTTGTTCTCAAATAATAGGTTGGAGGCAATAATATCAAAAGTTGGGACAAAGAAACATCGCAGTAAATCAATAAATTTAGAGAAAAATGAATTCTTTGATGAGCAGGATTTTTTGAACAAGCGACTTAGACGATTTTCTTTAGATAACCCAAAAAACATTTCATCTATAGAAAGAGATACACAAAATTTAATTAATTTTGCGCAAGTTTCAAAATCGATTGCAGTTAAAACACCTACCAAGAAAGAAGATGAGGTGAAAAGAGCTTTAGACATATCAATTTCAAACATTCTCGGAACCCAATTGTCAAATGAAACTGATATTGATCCGATCAATGTTACCTCTGAGGAAGGCAAAAAACAAGGTTCTGAAATTTCTATAGTTCCGTTGAGCTCAAAAGATAATAAGCAAATAATTAAAAAATCAGCGGAAACGCCCTTGCCTAAACGTAAACGTCCTTCGTTGGATGGGGTCCAATGCCTTGTGAATGTTTCAGTATCTCAACGTAGGCGAAGTAATAGTACTTCAGATGTACCTAATACACTATCTGGTGAATCAGTCGATGTAGCTGGTTGTGAAAAAGATCAAGAAACTTTAAAAAACAGAACAGAAAGTGAAGCCAAGAAAGCACGGGTACTATCTTTTACAAATTTTCTTGAATTAGAAAGAGATTTTTTCTTGGATGAAGATGAAATGAATGCTGCAAATTTTAATGACACAAGAGAAGTTCAATCAAGTCAAGTGGTAACTACCAGAAAAGCAGAACCCCAGCATGATTGCATGTTTTCAGGAAATCGTGGTCAAGATGATGAAGATAAATTGCTAATATTCAACACAGATTTGGCCTTGGAAACAGTTCCAACTTACAGCCCAGACGAGAATGTTGATCTTTATTCGCTTGATGATCTATATTTATTCACACCGGCATCAACGCTTATTAATGGCACAGAAAATGTTTCGGGTGGTAACTCTGAAAACGGAGAGAAACCAAAAACTGATAATAAAAAAACTGAATTTACCTCAAAAGAAATTGAAACTATGATCAGTTCTGAAAAAGCAACCTTTGATGAAGGAATATGTTCGGCAATAGAAGGAAAACAAACAGTGGATGTCAGAACTTCTGAAGATGAACTAAATGATGGCACTGCAAATACAAGTTGTTTAAAAACTAAACTTAGTAAGTCTCTTTTAGTAAAACTATTCAATAAAACAACAACGCCGGACAAAAAAAATTCAAACGAAGAGGCTATGGAAAGCATTCCAGGGAGTAAGCTTAAATCTCGGCAAAAACCATTTTGGAAGCCAATTAAAACACCTTCGAAACCAAAAATTGTTCAAGAAGCTTCTGAGTCTAATAAATTGGAAAGTTCTACGTCTGTAATAAGTTTAGCTACAAATCCTTATCCGATAGATGATGTTAAGTCCCTTCCGGTTTATTTTGAAGAAATGTTTGAAGAAAAGCTTATAAAAACGCCATCGAAGAGTGAAAACCAAACAACTGATACGGATTTATGTAAAGTGGATCTTTCTAAAAAGCAATTTTCGAGCAGTTTATCAACCGACGATCGGTTTGACCGACTTAAGAACGAGTCTCCTGTTAACAAATGTGTGGAAAAATCACCAAAACTCGTTCTCAAACCTACTTTATCGTTAAAACCCGATGACAACCCTTCCAAAGATTCTTATTCAGAAATTCTTGACGTATCTAAGACTCAACCAATTACTTTTGTGTCTTCAATCCCTTCTGAGCTATGTGAACAAAAAGGTGAAACCAAAAAACTACTTCCACCTACCGTAAATGCTTTGGATCATAGCAATTTATTTTCCGATACTATATCACATTCGGCGAAGACTACTGCATCTTTCACACCAACAGATGAAACTCAAAGTTCTGTTCTTGAAACAAACATTGATAAGGTACCATGTCTTTTGAAAGAAATTGATGACACTACGAAAGATTGTGAAGAAACTAATGAAACGGATATTCATATTCGGAATATAGTTTTGCTCGAAGATAATAGTTCTTATTCTAAAAAACCGATGAGACAGTCTCGTATTCCTTCAGTGAAAAATTCACCCGACAAAGTTGACGTGATATGTGAAGAGAAAATATTTGAAAATAAATCTACTTCAAAGCTTCTAACCTCTAAAACACATCCAACTGTTGCTGTTGTATCTTCTATGCCCTCAATTTCTACGTCACTAGTTACGCCAACTATTTTGGATCCATTAGAACACAAAGTTTCAGGCAAAGATTCTAGTTCTAAAAAAATCCTAGATCAATCTTCCGCCATTAAAACTTCAGACCCATCAGATAAAATCAATAAAACGCAACCAACTCCTGAAAACACAAATGTTGTGGCTTCCAAGCCATCTTTGAAACGGTATCCTTCATTAAATGAAGCAAAAAATGGCAATGAACCACCATCTAAAATATTCTGCTCCGGAATTTCTGGGTCGTTAGTACAAGTAGCAGGTTTATCTTCTATGCCCTCTAATCCTACATCATCAATTACACCGAAAATTTTGGATTCATGTGAACAAAATTCTAGCAAAATTTCTTGTGCTAAAAAAAATGTAAAGCTGTCTTCAGTCATCAAATCTCCAGATGCATCAGTAAAGACCACTGAAACTCAACCAACTCCTGAAAACAAAAATGTTGAGCCTCCCAAGACATCTTTTAAGCGATATCCTTCGTTCAGTGATGGTGCAAAAGTTCAAGAAAATCCATCCAAAATTGTTCGATCTGAGATTTCTGCAAAATCAATATCGTTACAGCAGCAAGTTTTCCCTATACCAAATACAAAATCTAAAATTTTTTATTGCAATCCAACTACTTCAAGTCCGAATGTCTCAAATGCTCCAGCACGTAATCAGACAATCACAAAACCTTCAATGCTGAAAGTAACTTCTCCTGCAATATTTATTACCAGACCACCTATGTCAAGCCAAAAATCGATAGAACAGCCAACTGGCAACTTGACTTCTCAAAGTCCGAGAAATTCTAGAACACTAACCCCCATGCACACTACTGAAAAATCAATTTCAATTTCATTTCGCAAGGCAACCCCCTCAAGTACACCTGGAACCACGTGTTCGGACAAAGCAAAATCAACGTCAACATCTTTTGGCACACCAAAATCTAACAGTATAGCATCGGGTACGCCAAGATCAACGGTACAATCTTTTGGCACACCAAGATCCAACAACCTATCATCGAGTACGCCAAAATCATCGACATCATTTATTTTGAGTACTCCAATCTCGCGGACTCAAAGTGCATTGTCTGCGGATTTGGCAAAGCTTTCTGCAGATCTGGAAAGGATTAAAAATGATATAAGTAAGTTACCAGAAGTCGACTACAACTTTCCCGACTATAGACGTCGCAAGTCTTTGCATAAAGAGCTTGCCGCAAAACAAGAAGAATTAAATGAATTAAAGAAAAAACAACAGGAATATGAGAAGCACACACAATATGTATCAAAATCGCATTCCGAGCGTAAACCGTTTGATAGAGACCACCAGCAGCACCATCACCACCAACATAGATCAAGCTCACAACAATTTAATAATTTGAAAAGAAAACACGATAGTTTAGGGCAACATTCAGAGCGTGAACTTTTTAAAGGTAGTACGTCTGGCCACAGTTCTCATGTAGAACGACCGAAGAAACCGAATCGAGTTTATGTCAATAAATTTAGTGAGCTCGATAAAATCAATTTCACCAATAAACACGATCACTCGGTAGATACAAATCCAGAGGCAAAGAAATTGCCACCCTGGGATCCGAAACCAATGAATGCAGATGAGATTATCCGGACATTGCGACGTAAATAAAAATTCCGAATAAGAAATGTCTGCTATTGCTTCCTGTAACTAATGGTTATTTTCTTAAATTAAAAGATGAAACACATAGCAAAACTCTGAATCTTTTAGCACATTTTATTGCTACTGACCAAAATTCACTTCTCAACAAATAATTTTTTTTTTTGTGAGAATTTCAAGTGGCTTGAGATCAGCTAAGATCACTCTTTTGCTAGTCAAACCATATGAATTTTGTCGACCGCATATCTAGCCAATCGACATCAACTTAATTATCTTGAGATAATTTGTTGTAGAACAATGGGATATGTGAAGATACACGTTCAACTTGGACCACATGTTAACTAAGTCCAAAGCGCAAAGTGTAATATTTTATTGGCATTAACATGTGAAATGATGAGAACCAAAACTCATGTCATGTCCATGCCAGAAAAACTCATCACAGCCTGATGTAATTGTTTAATATCTTTTTAACGGAGCTTTTAATATAATTTTCCTCTAATAACAAAAATATTTGAAAATCTATGATTTAATATAAACAATTATTTTCTAAGTACTCTCATTTAAAAATTATTAAACAACTAAATTTGGTTATGGAGAGTTTTTCTGACATGGATATGGAGAGTTTTGGTTCTCATTGTCTTATAGTAAGGGTATTCATGCAACGTCGTAAGTTTAAAAATTGTGTAAAATGATAACTTTACGCAAAGTTTTGCATGAACAACCTTTTTTAAACATTTGATTAAATGCTAGGTAATTCAATCAGAATATCAGAATAAGAGTCACAATGAAGTTTGGATAAGTTTAACCAGTTTGGTTATTTTTACGCAACAAAATCCTTTGATAAGTTTAACCAAATTGTTTAAATCATTTCCCATACAAAATTTGACAGTTCATTAACCAAATGATAAACTTATCCAATTTGTAAACTTATCTAGGGTTTTTCGAAGTAGCATGAATACCCTTAGTTTGTTGTGCAATTCAACTCAATTATGTAAATGGATCTTTTTTCCTCAAAAGTATTCACTAAATGAGAAATGAGGTTTTCGCTTAACGTTATTTTTACCCCAAAAGCTTACGTTATTTTCTAGTCACTATAATAATTGATGGTTGTTTTTGGTAGAATGTTGTTAGGTTTTTTTAATCGAACAATCATAATAAATGTTTTTTAAAATTGGTGACCAGACAAAGCAATAATTTTTCATGGCGAACGCAACCTTCAGGTCACATCTATTTTTTATAATAATTATTATAATAACTTGCAATAAAACCTCTTTTTTTTTTTTGTGGTTGCTTCCTCGAAACCGAACAATTATTCGAGTATCCTGAGAAGAAATCTCAAAGAGCGTTCAAAGTAATATTACTTTCAACTTTCCAACTTCATTTTGTATTTGGTTATCTCTTTTTTTGTATACAAACTCTCAAAAAAAGCAATTTAAATATCAATAAAAAATCTTCGAGGAATAAGGAGCTCCTTTTGTAGTACGCACCTTTTGATAAAGAGATTTACTTCAGAATATTTCATAAAAACGCACTAAAAAATAATAATTAAAATTTTTACTCAACAAATTTAATCTAGAATTCGATATCATAGTACTAACTAGTAGATCCGTTGCTGTGCTTAGTTTTCAAAATCAAAAGTCTGTTTAAATTGTGGTTAGTGTTTTATAATGATTCCCTTAATTGGTATTCTTGTCAGTCAGATTTCATATGCACATAACGTTGGACTACAAAAAAACATTGGAATTCCCAACATCAATTTAAGATAAGGACAATACATAAATGTGACTCCACCACAAATTAACTTATTTCAAATTTTTAGAACATAAAGTGACTACAAAACATAGGTAAACCTTATTTAAAACAACTAATCTTACAAAAATTAAATAAAAACCACATTTTGATATTAGTATAACAAAAATATCTTACTGCTTGCCTTAGTCTATTTTTGTATGTAATTAATTGTTTGATTTATTTAAAATATTAAAAACAACAGTGTCTTCTCTATTCAAAGATATCTCAACGATCAGAATTACTATAAATTATTTCATATCCAATGGTTGTAAATTGTATTTATCTATTCACTGCACAAAGTAAATGAAACACCGGAACTTAAAATAAATAAATAATAATAATAATAATAATAATAGATAATAAAATTAATAGGTTATATATATATGTAATATATATTACGTGCATTCATATATTATATGTATATAGCACTATAATAGCAATCATTGGTGTACGAATATGCCAGTAAAAAAGTTAATTAAGAATTACATTATAAATATTTTCTTAACCAGATGAAATAATGAACTGTTAAAATAACTTTAAAATAGAGCTTTGGTACAATGATCTTCGGGAAAACGGAAAATTAATGATGTTAAGTTGCACTTTATTATAAAAATATTATTATTAAGTATATCTAAGTAAAATTAAATAATACTGTAAGCTTGAAGTTTCTCAATTTTGTATAAAATTATGTAAGATATATTATTATATGTATTATATTTGATAACGTTTTTATAAAATAAATGTATGTAATCAATTTATTTATATAAGTACCTTATATTTATATCTTTATAATGTTAATATAAAAGAAACATTTCGATTGTATCTTCTTCTGTAATAATATTTAAAAAAAAAAAAACAGATATTTAGTGACGAGTATGAATCTGTACGTAAGATAAAATATATTAAAAACGCTTTTTATTGAAAAATAAAGAATTCTATTTATGTATTTCAAAAAAAGGTTCACATCTTTTTTGTTTTTGTATGTTCAGTTTACGGTATCACATTATATAATAACCGTATTATTTTGTAGATTGAAAAGTACTCATGTATACTTTTCTAACCGTTTTTATGGAAAAACACTTAAATGGTTTTTTCTAATCCAACATAAGAGCATAGAGTTTTGATGAAAAGCGAGCGAAACCTTGATTGACGTCATTACCATTTTGTTAAAGTAGTCCTCCATGGATTCACACCCGGTCAGCACTAGTTGTTTCAGCAAATCCACCTAACTGCAAAGACCAGTATCTTCAAACGCATTCGTAAGGCTGTCACTTTTAGCCGAGGTTGAATCTGCCACATATGAACAATTCTGCGTTTCAAGCAACAGAATGAGTTCAGACTACGCTTTTAGATCAGTCATTAGTTGTGTTGCCGTAGCTGTTGTTTCTAGTTCGTTCTAGAAGCAACCCCATAATCCTCTGATCATCATATATGATTTGGCTGCAATTTTCCAAAAAGAAAGGTTTTTACTCCCTGATTACGAATACATCCGTGGAGGTCGTGAAGAACTAGGTAAGTCAAACTCTGAAAAAATTTAGAAATTCAAAAAACCTTATTAGTGTGGAAAATAGTGTTTATAATGTATTTTTAGAATAATAGAAGAGTCGACGGCAAATGTTGGGAATGGATGTACAACCAAAATCTGGGTATGAGGGTATACCAGTTCATGTATCGTGATATGAAATATCAAAAGTCTGGCGGGTTTCTTTTTCAGCCCTTGAGAGGGGTGAAAGGTAAAAACGCCCTTAGTATCCTAACTTTGTCTTAGGGTCATTAACACTTAAATTCACTTTTAAAAAATAGGAAATGATGCTGTCATTTTTCCCAAGTCTAAAGACTTTTTTATCTTGATGATACGATCAATAGAAGTCATGATTTTTGCTTTTCAAGCAAACCTTATCGGATCTTTTTTGGAGACTACTTTGTTGATTTTATCTTTTGTTTCAAATCTCTTTTTTATAAAATGGCTACCTATATCTTGAGTTATATTAATCGGACCTTCAAGATTGAGGTGTTTATGAATAGAAAAAATGACAGAGCATCATATAAAATATTTTTATATTTTTTATTAAATTAAAGAGAAAATTTGAATTCTGGGATCCCGGGATAGTTCCGGGATTCGAAAAAAATTTTAAAAAGTTATTCTGAATATTGTTTGAATTATTCTGTTTTCTCAAATTTAGAGGAAAGCGTCTCATGCACTTCTAGCTACTTCGGCCTCAGCTTCGCAAAAATAAACAAGTTTTATGTAAGTTTTTTTTCAAGAACAAACAAAAATAATAGTCCTCAAGATATACAAATTGAATTCGTGTAAGATGAACTGATTTGACTAAAAACTATGCATAAGACAAAGAAACTTACTATACATATGTCAGTGATGAGTCCAAGGAAGATCATTTGGACGAAAAGCAAATTTGTATTGACTAAAGACTGTAGATGTAAAAAGTTAGGGGAACCTGGTCTAAAATGGCACACCAGGGTAAATGGCATACCAGCTGGAAAACATTATAAGCGAACAGAATAAAAAGTATTTCGTCAACACAGTCCTCTAGTTTTTCTGAAAAGATAAAATTGTGATAAAATTTTGAAAGCTTCTAGCTTATATATTTTAATTGGCAGATCAGTTTGTGTTGAACCTTGACTTAATGGGGCTATGTAAAAATAGAGGTAGTAATATTTATAAAATAAAATTTCGTTCGAAAGACATTTTTTTTTTTACTAAACGAAGTGAACGCGTGTAAGTAAAAACTATTTATCTTAAATTTATTATGAAAATTTGTCCAAAATATATTTTATTAAACTCAATATGGGAGTAAATATAAAACAGCTATACTTGGGCAAAATGGGACACCATGTTTTAGGGCAAAATGGCATGATTCCATTTTGGACACCTACTAACATTTTTGTATTTCTTTGCAAAACTGGTTGATCGATAACAACAACACTCGGAACAACAGTTGCAGACAGAGGCATCACTCCGTAACGCCTTTAAGGCGATGATAAGAAGGAAACAGATTGGCTGAAGACCTTCAAGGCATTCGGATTATGAAAACTGGTTTTTAATTATATTTTAGTAGAACCAAGCATTATTTTTTTAAACTTTTGTTCAGTTTATAGTTCGTTTTCTCTTATTTCAAAGTTTAAACCATTTTTGATTGACTTTGCTGGTACATTTTGCTAGAATGGCATGGTGCTCAATTTTACCCAAGCATTAGCTGAATTGATAATTCTCTTTTAATAAATGAATATTTGAGCTTTGATTAACTTTTCATCCGAGATGTGGACCATTTTTCTTAATTGTGCCGTTTTAGGCCAGGTTCCCCTAATTTGTATCAATAATTAAACAACAACAATGATAAGTATTCTACTTAACTGATTTATTTCAGCAGTAGGGTAAAGGAGGCATAAACAAGCACTTTACTTTTTTCCAATAAATGTAAGTTTTCTTGCATATAATAAATAAATAAATTGTGTTCTCAGTTTTCGGCGATGTAAAAAATCCCGTGGGAAATTTTATTCACGAAAGCCCCCAATACCTTCTATTTGTGAACAGTATACCTGTTCAGTGATAGTATAGATTGTAAGCAGCTCAATCATTAATTTATAACTCAAAATCAACTTTTAGTTTTTTTTTATACATGTATAAATTTGAAATTAATTTCTCCGTCTTTCTCTTTTTAAATAATTTTGGCAATGAACAACGTTCTAAATAATCTAAATTATGAATTCAATTTGCTTTTACATCAGTGCGAAAATTATTTGAATGAACGCCTAAATGATTTGGATAAACGTTTAGCAATATCTTGGGTGAATAAGCTTAAGTCTGAGTCAAGTTCTATCGAAGAAGCTTGTCTTCGAAATGACTTTCTTCATTATTTGGTACAATCGGTAAAAGTTGGTTGTTTAAAGCCTCCATTTCACCAACAGCCACCAAATGGTCGTGTTCTAAGCTTGAAAAGCATCTTGGTAAGATGTTAATATTTTTTTTTTATTTTTGTGTTGTAATTTCATTAATTCAAATAATTTTAGCCCCAAAATATTAGGAACAATATAAATAATGAACCAATGCCATCACATCATAGGCCAGAAATATTTGAACGTTCACCAGATAAAGGTGCTTTCTTGGCAGCTCAACCTGTGCCTAGAAGTGGAGCATTTTGTTATTTGGCAATTGTGAGCAGAGGAAAGAAAGACTAAAATTTGAAGATCTGCATAATAACTATCGAAATTTATCAAATTTTGTCGCAAACCCATTTACATAAATGTTCAAATATTTTCGTCAATAAATTCAATGTCTTGCAATAATGATCGTGAAATGAATCAATACCCAAAAGAAAACGAATAATGGGAAAAAAATTAAGGAAAGAGATGGATGTAAATGTCCGGCAACACGACAAAATTCGTGTTTCATTTCTGCTGGAATGAACTGTCCGATCTACAGTTTTCCACTGAGCGCTATTTTTACGAAAAAGGTACTTTAATAGAACAATTTCTTAGCAACTGTTTTTGGCAGTTATGCAGTGTGCTTACATTTACAAACTCTAAGTCTTTCAGAAAAGGTGTTAAAATTTACGAAGCAATAAACAACTACAATTAAGATGTTTTAACTCTTATTTGAGAGGGTGATATGCTAACTTGTAGTACCTCGTGGCATGATAGTGCGGTGGACTGTCATGCCGAAGGTCTGGGTTCGACTCCCAGCCGCTGCCACCTAAAAACAAATGTTTTTCTCGAGGTACTGCCTCTTGCGAGGAACTGACAAGTTCTCCAAGAGTCATGAATAAGTGCTTCTCATCAAGCCGTTCGGTCTCGGCAAAAAATTTTAAAATCCCTCTTTTCCTGTCAACAACACGCACACAGGAATGGTTGAGAGTTGTAAGTCACAAGGCCTTGGTTATCAACGAGCTCTTGCGCCCACAAATTTATTTATTTTGTTTTTTTTTTTTTACTTTTCTTTAAAATATATACATACATTTCTTTTAAATGAGAATTGGAATTGGATGGGAAAGCATTTTTAGAAAATGTTTATATAAATGCAACCATTTTCCAATTTTCGATTTTCTACAAAACGGTAATTCTGATTTCAATAATTTTTTTATCAGAATTTTCTAAACATTGCAAATAGTTTTTCTTACCAAAATTTTCCAAACATTTTATTGGATTTTTAAAATTTTTTGTTCGAAAATCAAAAACATATTTTGAAAAACTACATGGTCGATTTTTATAAAACTCGGAATTTAAGAGCGTATTTTAAGAAAAATTTGTACTTTTATGAAAAAATAACGGTATCTTCTATACAAATTCTTGTTTTCTTAAAAACGTCTCCTACAATTTTCATGAATTCTTTTCTTTTTTTTTAAGAAAAGCTCTTGCTATGCAAATCTTAAGTATTTATTTATGTGCATAAAAATAAAAGTTGAAAAAAATTTGTCAACCCGTTTTTGAAATATCGAATTTTCAAAAAACACGTTCTACGACAGGTACTATTAATAGTTGCTAAGGGCAAAATTATATAGTTTTTTGTATTAGATTTTTATATAAGTCGGTAACAATCGATACAAATTTGCGTCTAGAAGGGTATGATAGTCATCTAACTGATGAGCCCAACTATCATAACTGGGCGAAACGCCATGGAGTTGAGCTCATTTGAACTTTTAACTTGAATTATAAATTCAGTTGCTCCACTTAAACAAAAGTATTAATTTAAATATATGGAAAAAGTTTTATCAAAATCGTAGGAGTCATTTATGAGAAAATAAAATATTAGCTTAAGAAAAAATCTCTCATTTCATTTTCAAAATATTTGATTTTCAAAAAAAAATTTGAATCGTTTTTTAAAAACCATAAAAAAAATAATTTTTTTTAATACACAAAAATATTGTTAATCTTTAGAAGTCTCTGTGTAAGAAATTATTCAAATAAGTCAAACCGTTTTGAAGAAAATTGAAAATTAAAAAAGTGGTTCTTTGAGAGGTACCATTAAAACCATTTTTTTGAAAAATCATTTTCCACCCAAAAGAAGCCTGTAAAAGTAATTTATTGATTTTGTTTAAGAAAAGTTGTAGAGCCTTTTTTGAGAAAAATACGATTATGTAAAATTGTATGGCAGGTTCCCTTATTTTTGGTTCTAAAAAAATTTAAAAAAAAGCGTTTGGCTAAAAACCACTATAAATCAAGTTCGAAGAAAATCGATTGGGCCGTTTAGGCTGTTGACGAACAGACAGACAGACAGATTTGTGTCTCCCACTTTTTAGGTGTTCTCTATCATCGTAATGATTTTTAATCTCAATTTTTTTTGGACGAATCCAAAACTTGGCTTATAGAACTTATATCGTAAGTAAAAATTATAAAACCTTACAAATAGCAACTACTAATACAGTACTTCTTATAGAACTTTTTTTTTTTAATTTTGCATATTCTCATTATCAGCTAAACGTATTTAGATTAAATTGTTTAAATACAAATTTCAATTAAGATTAAAAATATTGCCTATAAAAATTTTTCATTAAAAAATAAAAATTTAATTTTGTTTTGAAGATTCGATATCTCAAAAACGGGGTGATTTTTTTGAAATTTAATTTTTATATGCAAATAAATAAATACTAAAGATTTGCATACAAAAAATTATTTTTAAAAACATTTTGAGAGTTTTATATATAAAAATAATTTTTTAAGCAAACAGCTCCAACGATTTTTTTCCATACAATCATATTTAAACAAGAAATAAGATGGCGTTCTATTTTTTATTAAATTTCATAATCTCAAAGAAGTTGTGTCAGTTAATTTAAATATCGTGTTTCATGCTTTTAAACATTTTACTTTCATAATATTTTCATGTCATTACATATTATAATGTTTTTAAACCCTCAGCGTCTTGAACATAAGAGCAAGTACGTGCGACCCAGTTGTGCATTTTATTAGTTTTTGCAAACAAAAGCTTTCTATTAAATTTTTTACAAATCCTATATAAATTACGACATTTTGTGTAAAGTAACACTATCTTGAAGAAAATACCATTGCTTGTTCTCAAGATATTTGAGATTTGAGAGGAAAACAAATTCAATAATATTTGGTATAGTTTTTTAGTTGTTTTCGGTTAAAGAGAAACTATTTGTTTTTTTTTTTTCAAATCCTATCAACTTTCAATAATAAAAAAGTAAATTGGACCAATTCCAATAACTTCCAATGGAAAGTTACAAATATGAAAATGGACTAACTTCCTTACAATTTCTTTCGGTTATGTATGCTAGAAAAAATCTATTTCCGGTCAAGATTTTGTGATTTCGTTTGTGACTGTCAAAAACTAAATGCAATTATATTGGCGACAAGGAGGTGTTCCTCAATTAGTCTCGAAATTCAATGCAACTCAATGTGCTTTTCCAAATCAAATTTTATGACGAAAACTATTTTCTTGCAAACCCCTTGGTGCATAAGTAATAGATGTTTCATTTCAAATTTGATTTCACTTCGCTTTGAAAAAAAAATTCAAAATATGTTTTTGAAAATTCGATATTTCAAATTCATACTACCATTTACGTTTATAATTTTATCAAAAGTTTTTCAATTGAATTTTGTGTTTGCTCAAGATCAATTTATTGAAATTCAGATATTTGCAGAAAGATTTATAAACTTTCATTTCATTTAAATATAGACATTAAATCGCCTCGCAATATAAACCACACTGCCTTTGAAAATTTAATTAAATCCAATAAGCACTGAGGGATGTGAAGCAAGTAAAGCGTCCTTTTGTTTTCAATTTGGTGATAGTTTGCTGGTCATCTGCACTGATTAAAGCCCAGAGGTGATACGACCTATACATCTAGTCGGGCAATTGGGGAGTAATAAATTTGCTCAAAGTCCTTGTTTGCTGTTGCTTTAATTTTATCCACTATCCACTGTCCTCTGTTTCTGTTTTTCTTCTTTCTTTCTTTCTTTTGCCACTGTCATTAACCTTGTGACAATGTTGGGCTTATTAGTCTCGAATGGCTATTTTATATCCTTATATAATATGCCGGCCAGGGGTTCTATTTTAAGAGGACAGGTATATGTATAGTCTTTTGAAATAAAGAAATAAAGGAGCAATAAAATATGTCCTATATTATTAATGTACCTAACCTTGTATTCAGGAATTTATTAAGTACCTATACATCAGGTTCGGGGAAAATATTTTCTTCAAAATATCTTAATATTGAATAAAAAACTGGTTTAGAGTTTCACAATCTTAATCAAATTCTACAAGTTGATTAGTTCAAAAAGATGAAAAAGGGCTTATGGCTCAATTTGAATTAAAAAATATCAAAAAGTAACAAATTCTAAAATTATAGTTTTTATTTTCCTTGTAAAATGTTGTCTGTTACATGCGGGGGTGACGGGTTACAAATGGGAGCCCAGTTTGATTAGATTTTAAGAACATTCTTGGCTACACTCAACTTATTTAATCTAAAACTTTAATTTTAAAGAGAAACCGAATTCAAGTTTGAAATTTGAGGAATCGTACATGTGTGGTATGAAACAAATAAAAATTGAAAAAATTACAAAAAGACCTGTAAATATAGGTAATAAAGGGGGGTTATAATACCACGCCCCCTTCAAAATCCTGGAAAAACCCACAAAAAATCGAGATTGTTGCCTATGACACCTTTGCGGTGCATTCTGACAGAAAAACAAGTATGCAGATTTATAGTTAACACAATTTTAATTCCCCTTAACAAGAATTTTTCGCAATATTTTTGTACTCACCTCAAATTTCCATATTTCTCTCTAAATCGAATTTTAGTAAGAATCTGTCAAACTCGAACTGATTTTGACATCCCGTGAAAACTTAACTTAGAGGGAATAGACTGTATTTTCATTATGTGTCCAATTCAATCGAGTGAGGATTGAAAAAGTGTTTTCATTCAAACTAACTAACTAACTCACTTTCTTTTTCCTTCGACTTTTTAGACTAAATTTACATCTTTGTACTGCTCATTGAGCTCACGTTTGTATCTTCTCCTCCAAAAATCCTTCGAATAATGTTTCTTGTCCAATTTCAGTGTTCCTTTATGCTTTTCATCTTACCGACTGCAGAATATAGACCAGTAGTATGAAAGAAGAGTGTTGAAACTACTTTTTTGACAAATTGAAATAGCACCAGTTTCTTTTTTCTTTTCACAAAGTGAAATAAATGGTGTAAATACGAGTATTAACTCTAAGGTAAATGAAATTTTTTACTACTTCAAAGTTGCTGCTATTAATAGTGACGTTTTTGGCCTAAGTTGTGAACATATGCATTTTTGTTAGTAGTAGTTAATTGGATTTTTACTCAAGACCAATATAATTTCACCTGTTCTTCAAAAATTATGAAAAAATCTATAAAGACACAATGTCGGCTTTGAACTCAATGCAAAAGCGGTGAGTCTCGACTTGAAATTTATTGGTAATTTCCAGAATTTTCATCAGTGTTAAGATTTTGGGAATCTTTTGCTAGCATTCATTTTTGTGTCTTTTATCATTACTAATTTTACTCCAATGAGTAAGGTAGATGCCAAGAAACGTGGACAAAATATGCAAAACCGATTTACTAAAAACATTGTTAATCATCTACTTAACAACACTCGAATTTTTATATTTTTCCAAAAATACTCAGCTATATTATGACGTTTCACGTGAATAAAATTCCTCGTGGAAAAACTGACATTTCACTTTTCGCCTATTGTGCGTTTCACCCGAAAAACGAAAATTCCACTTATTGTGAGTACTTAATTCACATGAAATGTTTGGTAATTAAGAACTTTAACTGTCCCTTATTTTTTTACGACAAAAGAAAGAAAAACAGAGGGTACTGGTGCCCTTAGCAGAGGTTTTTTTTTGTTTATTTTAGGTCAAGATAAGATCAGGCAAAACTCATAGTAGTTTTTAAAATTCCGCGAAACAAAAAATTTTCGCGTGAAATATTTTCCATGTGAAACTCATAACAAGGCTGACTATTTTTTCAAAATATGGGCATGGCAGGAAATCGAAATTGAATAAAATTGATTTTTCATCTCATGTCTATAAATTTAATCAAAATGAGTATAGTGGTTTGGTCTTTACGGATTTTGTACGCTCCCTCAAACAAAGTGCACTACTGTATGTCCGAAATTTTGGAGAATAGTGACTATAATACCGGGTTCAGAATAACGTGATGTCTACTCAAGTTTTTCTGACTCTCCTATTTATACTTCAATCGATTCTGGTGGTTGGACATTGGACAAATAGGTAATAAAATTTATACGGGAATCCAGTACAGGCACTGTATAAACCAGACAGAAAAGAAAGTGAGTTTGAGCATTTTTCTTGGGTAAATGGCACCTTTTATGCTGGTTGAACAAAAACACTTTCTCAAATCACATTTTTATAAAATTGTGTTTACAATAAATTTGCATATTTGTTATTTCGTTAAAATACACCAGAAAGAAGTTATAGGCAGAATCTGAAAATTCAAATATACAAAAGTCGATCAGGAATTCTTGATAGATTTGAAATTTCTAACAAATAGAAAAATACAGGGTGGCGCACGAATCGTGCTACAAAAATAAAACGTAATAACTTTTTTTCTGTGTGAGTAATTGGCTTATTTTTTTTTTTTTATTTTGAAGGTTACTATTTAGATTTATAAAAATGAATGCTTGGGATACGGAGAAAAGAATTTGGATAGTGCAACGGTACCATGCTTTGCAGTCCGTCATTTCCGTCCAAAGGGAATTTAGGCGGGAGCTTGGCGGTAATCCCCCGAGTAGATGGACCATTATGAGGTTTGTAAACATGTTTGCCGAATCTGGAAGCATCGCACGAAGGCCGTACCATCGAGATGCCAATGTTCGGGTTCAGGATACAATCGCAGCAGTAGCATCTGCAATACAGGCCAATCCGACCGTTTCGACCCGAAATTTATCGGGGCAAATTGGAGTTAGTAGACGGTCATTACAACGGATACTTCATGACGATTTAAACTTGTTTCCGTACAAAGTCCAAATTACTAGCAAGTTAAACCCTCAGGATATGCCTGTTCGCCTGGAATTTTGCCAAAAAATGATATCAATGGCCGAAGAAGACAACACATTGATCAATTGTTTGTTCATGTCTGATGAGGCCCATTTTGATCTTAACGGCAATATAAACAAGCAAAATTGCCGTATATGGAATGAGTCTAATCCAGAAATGCTCCATGAGACGGAACTGCACCCAGAACGAGTCACTGTGTGGTGCGCAGTTTCATCAAGGTGTATTGTCGGGCAGTACTTCTTTGAAGAAAACGGTGTAACCGTTACTGTCAATGGGGACCGTTATTTAAAGATGTTGAAGGAGTTTTTTTTACCCAGAACTGCGCCGAAGACGTATACCATTCAACAGCGTTTGGTTTCAGCAAGATAGAGCAACTGCACATATAGCCAGACCAGTTATGGCGGAGCTAAACAAAAAATTCGCAAACAAATTAATTTCTAGGAACTCCACTCTTCGCTGGCCCCCAAGGTCACCTGACCTGACTGCACCAGACTTTTTTTTATGGGGTTATGTCAAGCAAGAGGTGTATAAAACGAAGCCCAGGAATTTAACTGAATTAAAGCAGTCCATAACGACAATAATTGAGGCGATCCCAACTTCAACTCTTCAGGCCGCAATGAATAATTTTTTGATCAGGTGCCGCATATGCGTGGGAGAGCGTAGAGGTCATTTGCGGTCTATAATCTTTAAAAACAACTAACTATTTAAAATAAAATTTAATTTTCTAACCAATACAAAAAAAATAAATGAAATACATCAATTAAAAAAAAAGTTATTTGAATTTCTTATTGTAGCACAATTGGTGCGCCACCCTGTACATAAAAATCAAATAGAAAAATATTTACAAATAGACTTTCGCAATACCGATAGTTGACTTTAAGTCTCTATTCGACTTAGAGTCTATTTTGAATTAAATAAATTTGATGGCGCAACAGCTCGTGAGGAACTAGAACGGCTAGATGAGAAGGACTTATTCAAGACTCTTGGAGAGTTTGTCAGATCCTTGCATAAGGCAGTACCTCGGGAAAAAACATTTATGTTTTTAGATGGCAGTGGCTGGGAAAGTGGAAAACGAACCCATACCTTTGGCATGACAGTTCAACGCACTTACCATCATGCCATGAAGTACTTCAAGTTCCTATTTAATTTGCTGCAAATTCCGAAATAAAAATTATTAAATTTATCCCAAAAGTATCTGCAAAAACAAGAGACATCCCCAAAAGTAAGGTCAACGAAAAAAACTAAATGACATTTCCTAGAAAAAAAAAAAAACAAATAAAAATTACATAAACACATACATACATATGTATGTACATATGTACCTACATACATGAAATTAAATTCAAAAAAGTTCTTTATTTTTTTTTGTAGCCATACTGCCTGCGTTGTTAAGCCACTTCTGATTGTCCTTTTTTCAATTAATAGCTCTTTAGCTCTTTAATACGAGAAAAAGGCTTTCATTATTCGCTGGCTGGCTGGTTGGCTGGATAAAGACTTTTACTATGCTGTCATTCGTTAATTTGAACATTTTGGGAATAAATTACATAGCAGCCATGTAGGATTAAAGGATAAACTTAAAGAATTAAGGAAATACTTTAAATGAAAAATTTTAAATGTTTGGGTTGGTTGGTAGGATCAGCCAAACATTTTGTTCATAATCTAAGGGAAAAATATATACATAAGTATGAACCACTGTTGTAATAATATATCAATCAAAATTCAGACATTTATGTAATTGAATTTTCATTATAAATTAATTTACTTTCACAATTTGATTGGCAAAGTTAATTATCAAAATGACAAAGTTATCAATTTCAATTAAGGAGTTTGACTTTTATGACATGTTTTTTGTTAAAAGGGTTGTCAAAAATTTAAACTTCCGCATTTAAGCAAGGAAAACACGATACAAACGTTGTAATGATTTGTATTGTAACACCAATACAGCAGCAATTTCCTCTGAAAGAATTTTGGGAGAGGGGGGAGGGGGATAAAAGGCTCCTCTTTGAAATAAGCGGTGCAAAATTGTTTTTTTAATTCGTTTTGAGATCAGAGGCCCAATTCCGCAAGAGTGAGTTTTTTCTGTGTACAAAGAAAATCGTGTACACGTCGATTTTTGCGATTCCACAAGAGGGAGTTTTAAGTCTTTGACTAATATCGTATGCGTACAAATTCATTCACACTAGCTTTGGGCGTAAACGGAATGTGTACTGTACAGGGAAAATCATTCACATTTGCGCAATTGGGCCCCAGAATGAAAAAAATTGGACAAAAAGATTATTCTTATTTGAAGCTTAACTGTTAATTCTTAATAAGTAGGCGAGAAAATGGTTTTCATGCTACATAACTGTACATTAGAGTTTTAACAGTTAAGTATGATTTTTTTTAAATTAGGACCTACAAATTTTGACCTTTGACTGTTATTTTAAATTAGTAGCTTAGTTCCGTTACTGAGTGAAACTAGCGGTGCATTATAAGATTTTCCATGTTTTTACCTGCGATATAGGCAGGGGTAGACTTAGCTTATTTGTCGCCCTGGCCCAGTTTTTTTTGCGGCCCCAGGCACATATATTTGAATTAATACTAAAAACAATAAAAATTCGAGATCTCAAACTTAAATTACAGAGCGATCCCAGGGCCGAAAGTAGGACCAAATGTCAAAAATTTACGTTATAGAAAAACCTGAACTTAAATTAGTTCTTTATGCAACTGTTACAATATATTTGACAAGCTGGCAGACACCTACAATGGGACCTAATGTCTGCCAGGCACCTTTAAGTTTTTAAAAAAAGTATTTTAATTTATAGTTTAGCATAAAAGCTAATATTTTATTTACATCCATTTCACAGTATTTCTTCTCCGAAGTACCACTATGGGAGTCTGACAGCTTGGAAAATATATTGTTACAGTTGCTCGAAGATTATATTTAAAATTTAGCTTTGATACTAAATATAACGTAAATCTCACGATTTCTTAGCATCTTTAAAGGTGTCTGACTGACATTGAATAAAAATAAATTTGGTGGTGCAACAGCTCGTGGAGAACCAGGGCCTAGTGATTCACAACTCTCAACCATTTCTGTGTGCATGTTGTTGGCAGGAATGGAGGGCACCTACAATTTTTTGCTGAGTTCGAACGGCTGGACATGACAAGTATACTCTTGGAGGATTTGTCAGTTCCTCGCAAGAACCAGTAACTCGGGAAAAACATTTCTGTTTTTAGATGACAGCGGCTGGGAATCGAACCTAGACCTTCGGTATGATATTCAACCGCACTAACCATCATGCCACGAGGTATTAAAACTGACATTGGGTCCCACTGTAAGTGTTTGACAAGTGTCAAAATAAATTTTTCCTAACCTAATAAAATCAGCTCTGATAAAATATTATAATTTTGCATTAATTAAATGCAGCTTTTAATACCTCCGAAACGCACCGGGTTTCAAGATTCATATTATCCATTCATTGATACCTACCCACCCTAGGGTGCATTTACAGACAAAAATCAAGCTATGATAAAATGATGTATGTCATGGTATAAAACTATCATGATAGTAAACTATCATAATAGAAAACAACAAGAATTTTGTAAAATTCGAACTTCTTCTCATATAAATCTGGAAATTGGAAATCGGATTTTCTGACCAATTTTTTTTTTAAATACAATAACAAAACATCTTTGTATGAATAGTACATATGTACGTAATTTTGTGAATCTCCACAACAATATTTCCATCGAGTTCAGCAGGAGAACAAATAAGTATGAAAAGCGTACTGCACCAGTTGGTCCCTTTATTTTCGCATACCTCAACCTCACAGTCATAGTGAAACATGTGAAGATGTAGACTACAACAAGATTAAATTTAATTAATGCTTTCCCGGTGTTTTTTTTTTGTTTATCTCAACAAAGCACAGCTATTGTCGTCCGCAAATTATCCTGAATATTTATTAAGCTGTGTGCTAAACCGAAAATGAGGTGTCTTTTTTATAAGCAGAGTAGACTTGGCATAAACCATTTAGAAAAATACACTCCATATCATTCGAATTGGAATTAAGAATATAGAAACTTGAATGTACGCTTTTCATACTTACTATAAGTATTATATCTTTGTGGCATAATCCTACAATTCTATACAAAATATAATTTTCTCTTTATGTTTACTAAGCAATAATAGTAATAAAAAATACTAATAAGTATCAAAAAATCACAAAAACAAGACAAAATCTTTTGTATTTCACATAACCCTTTAGACTAATGGCAGCTTGCATTTGTAAAATTTACAAACGCATGTAGACTTTGCATGTAGAAAACTGACATATATTTTTAGGTAAAGAAAAGTTGTTTAGGAGTTTTTGAGAAATAATATAATTACCGTTATTTTTAGTTTAAAAAACTGTAAAAAAATAGTAATAAAACTTCTTTACAGAGTAAACATTATTAGACAAACAAGCAATCTGAAAAGTGCATTTTCTAACCTTAGCAAATTGAAAAAGCTTTTCTGACCAGTGGTTTTGAAAATGCTTAGACTAAAGCTATCGCAGTTACTATCATCTTTTTCAACAGCAGTGATGAGATATTCTAATTAGAATTCAAAAGCAGCAGACAAAAAAAGTAAATAGTATTCAGAATCTATAATCAACTGACTCTGAGTGTGCCTATAACAGTTTGATATGGTTGACACACTTAGACAAAATAGAAGGTATAAAATATTTTCTAAACAAGGAACTTTAATCCGACCAGCAAAAAGCGTCCTTATGGAATGTGTTTTTTTTTTTGCTACAGCACACCGCACAAACACAAAATAGAAGGATTTTATTTTTCATGTTGTCACTTTAATCCTTTTAACTGGAATTTGTTTTTTGGTTTTAGCTTTTTGTTTTTGTTGTTGTTGTTGTTGTTATGTTATTGTTATTGTTTTTACTTATATTTTTTCCTCCTACAGCTACACAGTGCCTTTCAACGATACCAGACATCTCATTGGGGAGAACTTTGGCTTTCTTCTTTTTCATTAAAGGCCGTGTAACAGCTTGAAGCTATTTTACCACTGTGACGATATCTGCAGAAACTTTGGAGTTGGGATTCTGCTTTTCATTTTTTACTTTCTTATATGAATCTTGGTCTACTTTAGGGAAAGTTTTGTATTCATAAAAAAAAATCAAATTCAAGTAAACTGACATAAAATGTGGGTTCCACAAATCTTTCTGTCTATAGGTCTGTCTCACGACCTCTTAGTATTTTTTAAAAATTGTAAAAATTGAACCACAAAAACATTTAAGAAAAAGCTTATTATTCTCGAAAATGACATTAATAACTTTGATATTTAGAAAATGTATTTGACAAATTTTGGTTTAAAGCCTTGTATCAATTCTAACAACGTTATTTATAAGAGCAACTTGGTGCAACCAAGTTGTGTTCTATATTTTTTTACAAGTTTATATGACTTCGAAATTGGGTAAAATGTGAAGTGAGACTGTGAAGCCACACAAATAGCATTAAGTCCTACACACAAGATGATACGATTTTGTGGGACCCATTTAGGTCGAATTGACGATAGATATGTTACAAGGAAAGGGACGAGCATTTTTCTGAATGAATGTTTTGTGTACTATTGAGAAACCATTATGGACCCAAGAGAAAACTCAAAGCGAATATAAAATTGAATTGAATTGAAAAGTATTGTGTTAATCATTGTTAATTCATTGTTAATCATTGTTTTTACAACATTTAAATGTTATTTTGTATCGATTAATCCACATTAAAAGCGATTTTAAGTAAAAAAAGATTCCTTGTGTTCTTACTGGCCCTACAGTTTTCCGATCCATTTTTCTCGGTTGGATTACAGATTGGCTGAAAATTTATATGGATCGACAGCTGATCCACCCCCTACACGACCGATTTTAGATTGGCGAGGGGCCATATTGCTTTTTATTTTAGTCCTGTGTGGCAAGCTTAATGCTCGATGCAAGGAGAGAAACTAATATTGTTGTGGGGGTTTCAAGAATTACTGTAGTCAGTAAAATTAGAAGTTTTTTTTTTCAAAATTTTGAAGCCTGATTTTTAAAATTTGTATTTTTCGTTTAAATAATACCTGCGCTTTGATTTTTTAGAAGCCATGTCGAACAACAACAAAAATTTGACATTGCAAAATAATGAGTAATGTCAATGTGGGTTGACATTGGTTATACTTACTTTGTATTCCTTTTATTAATTTTTTTTTTAATAACTCTAAGTAAAAACTTAAACATGTGTCCAAAAAGCATGTACGTGCGCCCCTACACATACTTTATTTTAACAAAAGTTGGTAATTTACATATTTTAAGAGCATTGATCGTAACTTTTTTTCATTTGAATAAAAAAATCATGAGTCTGAATAATGATGCTCTTTGGCAAAATATTATGTCTGGGTATTGTGCAAAGAGCCAAGAAGATTGATGTTTTTTTTGTTGTTTTATTTGCAATATCTGACACAATAAGAAAACCAATATTGAATGCAAATCTTTTGATATGTCATAAAAGGTTGCCAAATAAGAAACAAAAAAAAAAAATAATTTGTGAATTTAAGATTTGCAGACTTTAAATATTTATTGGCAGAATTTTTGTGAAAGAAATCTGATTCTTCATTGAAAGAATATTAGTTCGCAAAGGTTATCCTCAAATATTTGTATGAATAGATTTATGTATTTGTTGTATTTTCAGTTTTGGTTTTGTTTCGTAAATATTTAAAGCTTTAGTTTTAACATGAAAAAATTAGATTGTTCTTTTGAGAAGCTATTAACTGATTTAGTTATCAGCAGCCTTATTTATTAGATTTTTTGGGCAGTTTTTTTTTTAATCCCTAATAGTTGGATATATGCCTTATTTAATTAAATAAAATGTCAAGCTAGACCAATCATAGACAACCGATGCAGTTATCCAAGTTTGACAACTTTAGGACTACTTTTTGGAGTTGGACGGCTGTCTAAAGTTAGACAAAGTTTATAAGTACGATTGCAGGTGTTTTGAGGTGATTTTAGGGATGAAAACATATTATCTATGTACAAAATCAAAAATGTTTATGAGTTTGTATACAATATCTATAATTCGGTAGCGTGGAAGTAGCAGGGAAAATACCTGAGTCTCTAGTGTCTTTAAACTCTCAATCAATATGAGTCATGTGTTTGGTGTGCGTCTGTAAATGGTAGAGAACTGGATGAGTTGAGAGGTACTTTTGAATGACCCACCGTTTGCTGATATGTTGAATATTTACGCTCTACTTAAACGCTTATTTACTGCTTTTCCCTCTGCATGTACTGCCACATAAGCGCTTATGTTTAACTTTAATACTTTATTTTGGTTTCAGAAAATAGGGGCCTTATAGAGAATTTAATGCTTTTTTGCTTCATTCAATTTTCAAGACCATTATTTCGATTTTAATATAAATAAATAATTCACCTAAAGGTGAAAATCTCCGACTTCCTGAAATCTATGATAAATGAAATGTTTTTACTCAAGCCCGATATTTTATATTCATTAAAGGACCTACATTACGACAGTAAAAACCCAAGCTGGAGCATGTAAGCCTTCTAAGAAATCCATACCAATTCTAGGGAGAACTCAAACAACAAGTCTCTATCGTTTGTGGTTGGTGATTGATAAAAGACCAAGAATCATTGTTTGATAACTATTTGATTCTTGAGTTATTTTGAAATTATTTGACTGTCAAAACTTGTTTAAAATTAACTAATACCCATTGAGAAATATTCAAAAATTCACTGAGGAATTCTCAGCCTTTTCCTCAAGGAATGGAAGCTACACCTAAGGAATTTGAGGTGAAATCATCGTGAAAATTAATATGGGGTTGGCATTGCCATGTTAATCAAGTGATTTTCTTGGTGAATATTCAGTAGTGAAATCACTGAAAATCACAAAATGAATTGCATTTGATAACAGTCATCAGTCATATCAGTAGGTATGTGGAATTGCTTTTTACCAGGTCATTACACTCTTAGCTTTATAAGATTATGAATGTTTACCAAGGAAATTACTTTATAATTGGAATTCACTTTATCATCTAGTAAAATCATCAACATCTTTTGTGTATTTTTAATCTACTCGTAATTTAAGATTAAAATGAACCAAAAGCAGTTCTGATTTCAAATCAAAAGTTTCATGTATTTGCATTAAGTTATGTTCAGTTTATCTCACATTGATTTTCTTGCAGAAGGCCACTATGAGATGAAAATTTATAGTCACAAAACATATCACAAACTCAAGACTTTGTGCATTGTTATTCATTGTTGAAATCCTAGTATTTCTCGAAGCATGATTTGTTTCTATGAAACTGTATATTGTGTTAAATTCGGTTGAATTTTTGTATTCATTTAAATTTTTCCATTTTCTTAAAACATTCTTGAAGCTAGAAAAACATTCATAAAAACTAGCCTGCATATCAATATCTTATAACCAAGTATTGTACTAAATGAAAATAATAAACTGATAAAAAAGGCAACAACCTTTTCCTAATGAAATCATTACATGCATACTCCTACTAGAAGTATTCTATGAATTCATTGTGCTATTCATCAAAATTTTTTCTCGACGACTATGAATTTACTACTGGGTGGGTAACGATTGATAAATTAAAATAATAGCCGGTTTATTTACTTGTGCATAAACAAATAACAAAATTGAATCTTACGGTCGGTTCTAGGGCTATTTTTATGTAACAGTTACCTATACTTGTTTAAGATGCAGTAAAATACAATCCCACCGCTTTCCTCTACATTTTAAATGCTCTGAACCAAATTCCAAAGAAATCTGCAGTTTTTGTTGTTGCTATTTAAAACGTTCATATGATGAACGATATTGAATAGAGTTGTAATAGAATGCAATCTTTTGTGAATGCAATCTTTTATGACTTAAATTAAAAGCCTGCATTCATTGACTTCAATTTTGAGACAGTGCATTCAAATTCTGTAGTCACCATTCATTCGACATTGAAATACACAATTGCAATCATCATTTCCTCGTCTTTCATTTTTCAGTAATAAATTGAATGTAATCTTTTTGGAATTCATGCATTCCTTTCATTAATTTGCATTCATTTGAATTTTTTGAATTCTTTCATATGCATTGCATTCTTGGATTCACAAAAAAATGTATTTGTTTAACTAATTCGTTAACTGTCTTTTAATTCAATAGTGAAATTGAGATTTTTCAGTATTGATATTCATAATATAAACTTAATTTCTAAAAACTCTCAGATTCTTCTTAAATTTATAAAGAAATTACCGAAAAAAGTAAAGAAAAAAATTTAATGTGAATTAAAAGATTGTAAGAGAAGTCGAAAATGCAAAAAATTCAAAAGAATGCAAATGATGCAAATGAATGCAAAGAATGCAAAAAGAATGTAAAGAATGCATACATTTCCAAAAGATCGCATTCAATGAATGGGGGAAAAATGATTGTAATCATTTGAATGTCAAATAAATGGTGGTTGCAGAACTTGAAGTCAGAGTGTCAAAGTGTGAATCATGAATGTAATCTTCTTCGTAAATGATTTTTGCATTCACAAAAAATTGTATTTGTTTGAAACCCTGATATTTAATGACTATATTTGAAGAACAAAACTTACATTCTTGACCTACCACTTCTAATATTTAAGGATCCAGGTAAATCCCTTTTGCAAAGAGCAAATATCCATTATTTTATTTAATCCCATAGTCATCGAAATGTAATTTCCGATGAACATTGAAAGATTGATTGAAGATACAAAAGGCTAAGGCAACAAGAAGGAATATAGTCAATCAACTGATGAGAATGTGAGGGAAATCAAGTCAAGCAGGTATTGACCGAGAGCCTACGAAAGATTTTGGGTGTGAATGATAGCAAAAAAAGAAGTATTAGCATCGAAATCTCCATTAAAAGTTATTAAAAATCAAAGTCTTGCAGTCTACAACGGGGGCGTTTGAGATTAAACAATGCATCAAAAAAACAAAAAAAAAAAATTTGAAAGCAACTTCGAAGGTAATCGAGTTAGCCAAAATTGGTTTTCACCCCTTCCTTGATAAACTCCTAAAACTAAAATCAAATAAAAAGATTTAAGAAATATAATAAATGAAAGCATGAAATTAAAACATAAACAAAAATATTAAATAATTATTGTTTGTATAGAGTCTTGTGGTTCTCTGAAAAGTACTTATCAACTTGCAAGCGTAAATTAATTTATGTGGCCATTTCAACTGATTTGCTTATAAAGGGGTTTTCAACAGGGACGCTACAAAAGTAGAGCGACAGGGACAGCAAACGACGCCATATTTCTTGCCGCTCTTTTGACATTCCTCTTCAGTAAGGTTTGCCATTTCATGATGGAAAGATATACGAGCCAACAACGAGTCGTAATTATTAAATTCGGAGTCAGTGACCTCAACGTTAAGAGTGCTACGTCCAATTTATGGTCGTCATAATCGTCCTAGCAGATCAACAATTGAGCGTCTGGTGGAAAAATTTTAATCCACAGGCACAGTCCAAAATGTTCCCGTGCCAGTGAGACAAAAAAGTGCCCGTAGTGTCGAGAATATTGCTGCCGCTGAGGCTTCAGTTGCAGAACGCCCAAATGTGCCTCTCACACGTCGTTCTTAAGCTTTGGGCATCTTTGTGACGTCGTTGTGTCAAATTTTGCGAAAATATCTTGCCCTACATCCTTACAAGATTAAATTGACGCAAGAACTGAAGCCGCTTGACCACCAGAGGCGTCGTATGTTCGTAAATTGGGCTGAACAACAACTTGAAAATGAATCGGATTTTCATCGGAAAATCATCTTCAGCGATGAAGCTCATTTCTGGCTGAATGGCTTCGTCAATAAACAAAATATGCGGTATTGGTCAGGCAGCAATCCACACGTACTCCATGAGTCATCATTGCATCCCGAAAAAATAACGGTTTGGCGTGGTTTATGGGCCGTACTTCTTCCGTGATGATCAAGACCGGCACGTTACTGTGAATGGGGATGCCTACCGTTCAATGAGAACCGAATAATTTTGGCCCCAATTGCATGATATGGACTTGGAGGACATGTGGTTCCAACAGAACGGCGCCATAAGCCACACAGCGAATGTCACAATCAATTTATTGGATACCAAGTTTGGAGAACGTGTTATCTCACGAAATGGTCCAGTCGCTTGGCGGCCTCGGTCGTGCGATTTGACGCCATTAGACTATTTCCTGTGGGGCTACGTCAAGTCTATGGTCTATGCCAACAAGCCAGCGACGATTGATGAACTTCGTACGAATATCGAACGTGGAATTGCAACAGTATCGGCTGATTTATGCTTGAAAACCGTCGAAAATTGGGTTCAGCGTCTGGACTTCTGCAAGCGTGCCCGTGGTGGCCATGCAAAAGAAATCGAGTTCCCTACATAATGGCATCAAACGTACTTTCACAGGAATAAAGAATTTCATTGATATCCAAAATCGTTATTGCTTTATTTAAAAAATTTTTGTAGCGCTCTTATTGAAAAACCCAATACAATCTAATATTATATGCGATTCCACGTTGTTAAAAATATTTTTCAAATCTCTATATCTTTTCTTTATATATAATATTTTTTTTTACTGAGGGATGCATGAAAAATTTTGGAAAACATAACAAATGACGCAGAATTCGTTAGTGAAAAAGCTGCTTGTTTTTTTCTTTTTAAAAATTGGTCAAAACAAAACAAAACACTACCAAAAAAAATAAACAAATTTCCATTTTTCAACTTTCAACTTTGGTATATTTTTTTAAAAGTGGACTTTTCTTGTTTGAAAAATCGCCAAATATATATTTTTTTATCACAACTATGATTTAAAATTTTAATTTGAACTTTTATCCCAATTATCTCAAGAATGCAAATATGATGAAGTTATTGCCAGACTCAAAAAATATAAAAAAAAAAAAACAAATATCTACTGTTCAAATACTTTTGGTTGAGATTGTTTAGATACTTTTAACATAGGGATTCGTTTTAGGGTTCTTTTGAAGAGGAAAAAAAAAATCAATTTTTGTATTTCAACTCGGTTGCATCATCACCATAATCATCACATCGTCATCGTTTCAAATGATAAAGGATAAGATAAATCTTAACTGTTGATTGGGGAACATAATACTCTCTCTTACTCTGGGTTTCTTCAATTGGTATAGTTTCCCGATGAAATCAGCAGCTTTCAATTAATATTAAATTCATTTTGTCATTTGTCAAGTGTGCGGAGTGGACAGACTATATATGTATATATGTGCAAATTAAATCCTTTGAGTTGGGGTTCATAAGTAGCACACAAGGGGATTACACGTATAAGTATACTCATACAAGCAGTTGATATCCGATTATATACCTGAAACATATTTGCTTCATAATATTCTCACTTTCAGATTCTGAATAATCTGATAGGTAAAATTGGTATTTGTGCGTTTGATTGACAACACGTCTGAAGTTATTCATCACATTTGACTTTTCATTAAAATTGTGTCAAATTAACAATATAATATCTACTACAGATCAAGTTTGGGTTAAGTATGTAAATATTGTTGTATTTGAAAATGTACGTTAATTACCTACTTATGTAGATGTATAGCTACGTTATATTTTTGAAATATTACGTTTCTGGATTCAACATTATAATAATGTTAAGTTATATGTAAAGGGTTTTTCAACAGGGACGCTACAAAAGTAGAGTGACAGGGACAGCAAACGACGCCATATTTCTTGCCGTTCTTTTGACGTGTCTCTTCAGTAAGGTTTGCCATTTCATGATGGAAAGATATACGAGCCAACAACGAGTCGAAATTATAAAAATTTACTACCGAAATTCGGAGTCAGTGGCCTCAACATTAAGAGCGCTACGTCCAATTTATGGTCGTCATAATCGTCCTAGCAGATCAACAATTTAGCGTCTAGTGGAAAAATCCACAGGCACAGTGCAAAATGTTTCCGTGCCAGTGAGACAAAGAAGTGCCCGTAATGTCGAGAATATTGCTGCCGCTGAGGCTTCAGTTGCAGAAAGCCCAAATGTGTCTCTCACACGTCGTTCTCAAGCGTTGGGCATCTCTGTGACGTCTTTATGGCGAATTTTGCAAAAAGATCTTGGCCTACATCCTAACAAGACTAAATTGATGCAAGAACTGAAGCCACTTGACCACAAGAAGCGTTGTATGTTCGTCAATTGGGCTGAGCAACAACTTGAAAATGATTCGGATTTTCATCGAAAAATCCTCGTTAGACTATTTCCTGTGGGGCGGGTTACGTCAAGTGTATGGTCTATGCCAACAAACCAGCGACGATTGATGAACTTCGTACGAATATCGAACGTGAAATTGCAGCAGTATCGGCCGATTTATGCTTGAAAACCGTCAAAAATTGGGTTCAGCGCCAGGACTTCTGCAAGCGTGCCCGTAATGGCCATGGAAAAGAAATCGAGTTCCATACATAATGGCATCAAACGTACTTTCACAGAAATAAAGAATTTCATTAATATCCAAAACCATTTTTGTTTTATTTAAAAAAACTTTGATAGCGCTCTTATTGAAAAACCCGATATATGCAGGTTACTTGTTTCTACATTAGTTGTTGATTTTGAAGGGCTAATACCTTATACATCGTACATATGTATGTGACCAGCACAATTGATATATTTTATGTATATGTAAATAAGGAGTTCTATAGAATTCCTAGTCAATCTGTATAGGTAATACTGTGTCTTTTAAGATAATATCTCAATCAGGGGCGGATCACGAATTTCGTTCAGGTGGAGTCCAGCCACTGCAAAATTGATTTCCCAGTCGATGAGAACTACAGAAAATTTGGAGCAAACCTTCGTACCACCCTACGCCTACACACCACTTGGTCAAACAAAACCGTGTGAGTGGATGAGTTTGAGATTAGCCTCCTTCATATAACTATCAGGGTCTCAAACAGCGGGTACTTTGGAATTTTTTGAAATAAAGTTATACAGTTTATTGCTGTAGCATGGTGTTTTAACAGCGTTTTTGAATTCCCTTTATTTCTTCGTAGCATCTCAAATTTTAGAAAGCATAATGGCATACCGGTATGTTTCAATTCTCACACATGACGTTCGAGTTCGAGTGAAAATTTCCGCCTCTTCTTTAGTTTGGATAATAGTATTTGGGGAATATAGCCTTGCAACTAAAAGGTAGTTTTCGAAAACATCATCTGCGTCAAAAATGCAACTGTAGTCTTTTTTTCGAAAACGCAAATACTGCATAAGCATTGTGTTCGATAATTCAGTTTGCAAGTCAAAAATCATCATCTGCAGTGCAATTAATTCAGCAGTTCAAAAATCGAGTTGATGACACAAATGTTGACAAGCTAGAAAAGAGAAATCCCGCAACCCAAAATCTCGAAGAAAGGAATCACGCATTTTTTATATTTGTAGAAAAACGAAATCATGCAAATTTAAAATCCTGCCTTTCATATTCTCGTAAATACGAAATCTCGCTTGTAACAATCTTGAAGTTCCATATCGTTCCGAAAATCTTGCAAATAGCTATCTATCGAAATCTTGCAATTTAAAATCTCGCAAAATAAATTTTTGCAAATTCAAAACTCATTATACCATCGCTTGAAGTTTCACAATGAAATTAAAATTTGTGAGACTTTGATTAAAAATTTATTTTTTGCTATGCAATCAAATTTTTCGAGATTTCCATTTGCGAAATTTTAGTTTGCGGAGTATCGTTATTGCGAGATTCTTATAAGCGGGATTTTTTAATTCCGAGTTTTCGTTATGTGGGATTTTAAATCAGAGATTTTAAATTGTGAGATTTCATAACCAATCTGCCAGAGACCGTGTTTGTAGACGTATAATGCATTTGCAAGGAAATTGACTAACGTTGATAAAAAAGATTTTGTGCAAACAGAACGATTGTATATTTAACGTAATATTTGGGCCAAAAATGACCGTTTGCAAATCAAATTGACGTTAACTTGACCTTTTCGAAAATGGGCAAAAAGATCTTCCTTAGGAATAGAAGTTCCCATCCAACTTATCTTCGATAGTGACTACAGTAAGTCAGTTTCTGGTTTCTCTTTAATCTTTTCTTCATCGGATTCTGATCTCAATTCAATTTTGTTTTATTTAACATTTCCGTGAGGAATTGACCTGACATTTATTTAAAATTAGGTAATAAAGATAGTGTAATGCTTTTCATCGAGGGTTTTACCAGGGTTTTTCAGAAGAAAGCAAGTAAAATTCGGGTTAAGAAGGAAAAAAAACTCTGAATAAGGTTTTATATTCTTTTGTTCAATATTCTTAACTACGGGTATTTTTTGATTCAACTCAATACTGACCTGATTTCCTTGATAAAATATGTTCAGGGGTGTCCCCCAAATGTTAATCCAACTTATAAAACGCGTTTAATAAATACCTCGTAAATTGTGAATCGTACGAAAATTTTGTTTTGAGCAAATAATTTATTTTTTTAAATTTAGGTGTTTAGAATAACAGTTCAGTAATAATATTTACATTTTTAACCTCCCTTTTTTATTTTTGAACCAAATAGAAAAAAGGGGTTTACAATCTTAAAATATTTAAACTTTGTTTTGACAGTTTTGGGTGCGTTCGGAAACATTTGAGTATTAGGATTGGTTCACAGTAACCGGTTTTTATTATACCTATACATTATACAAATGAGAAAAAAAATGTAATATTTAGTGAACACAGGTAGATCGATGGTGTGAAATTTCAAATATTATTAATTTCATAAAATGGAGTTGAAAACATTAACACTTTATAGCAAAAGATTTTAAGAAAGAAGAGAATTGGGAAAAAGATTAATTTTAGTAAGAAAAAGAGTATTTAAGAGTGTTCTTTTAAGGTCATAGATCATAGAGTACTCTTTTATGAAAGAGAGTGCAATGCTCTATTTTAGAGTATGGTTGGCAATCCTAGTCATGACTGCCCTAAGACCAGAATATGGCACTTTGAAAATGCATACAAAATAGACACATTTATACCACCCAAAGTGTCGTTTACTTACTCCAAGTATATGCGCAAATTCTATGCCGTCAACCTGGCAGCGCTAGGATGGTCCTAAGACTCGAGTAATGAATGCACCTCGGAAATGCAAAAAAAAAGCACAAATGTTCTATAACGCCCAAGTTTCGTTCACTTACTATTCGTACAAATTATGTGCCATCAACCTGTCAGCTATAGGACGGTCATTAGACAACAATAGTGAACATTTTATTTTGTTTTGCATTTTAAAAGTGCATTTTTGTGCTGCCAGGTTGGTGGCACACAATTTCTACGAATACTTCATGTAATTGAACGAAACTTGGGCGTTATAAAAGAATTTTATTTTTTTTTACCACAAAGCCTTTTCACTATACTGCTGTCCTAAGAAAAAAGACCCAAATTGAGTTAGTTAACTAAGTTTGTGTAAAGGTTAAATACCAAATTAAAAAAAAAGAAGATTTTTGAGTTATATAGCAGAAGTAATAAACCTTCTTTGGGGGGAAATTTGTAATGATTGATTTTGAGACGTTTAGAAACTAAAATGATTGATCATTTTAATGTAAACATATATCTCCTGTCTTAATTACTATATCTAGTCAAAAACAATTCTTTTTGACCCAGATTTTCACATAAAATGAGTTTTATTATTTCATATAAGAGATAAGATAAGGAATTGGAAGAAATATGAAAACATATCAACTTTAATTTTTTTTAATAAAAAAATGCTGAAAATTGCTGACTCCAATATTTTAAGGGCAATATTGATATTGGCTTCGAGGTAATGTGATTCTATATACTAGTTTATAATAAATAATTCATAATATTGAATATACAGTTTTATAGCGAAAAAAATTACAAGACACTTTACCAAAAATTATTGAAATTTTTCTTGTCTCAAATATCCTGAGATCACATTGGTATCTTATACCTGTTAATTAAATTCTATATACTAGTTCATAATTGATATTTGATTGGTTATGTAAAAACGTTCAACAAACATTATTTTTTAAAAGTTAGGAAGCTACAAAAAAAACTTTACCAAACATTTTTACGGACATTTTTTCTTCTCAAATAACTTGAGAACAACCAATGATATTGGCTTAGGGTTAGTTTTATTCAATTCACTTATCTTCAGTTTTTTGAATTGGCGATTTTTAAAATATAAAAAGAAGAAAAGGCTCGGTATCGTTTGCCGGTGAAATTTGCCGATACTTTTGGTAGTATCGTTTGGTATCTATAAAAAATATAGATTTTTGAATACTACTTTCAATTTATTAAAAACAAACTATTTTTGTAATTGGTTTCTCGGAAAAGACTCTGATGATTTAGATGACTCTTTAGCAGGGAGAAGGTTTAGGCAATAATTTTAATAACAACTGCCAACTGCCACGCCCATTAGAATCATGCTGGCTTTCTCTGAAACCAACAATTTGGATAAAATTTTCAGACTTGGTTTTCTTAAGTGAGAAAGTAACTTTAGTGAGATCTATATAACGCCGCGTTTAAATTTCGTGTCAAATTCTCTATCGAAACTTTATAAGCCTTTAAAAAATTGTTAAGTCCACAATAAAACTTCAGTTAAAAAAAATTTCTTTTTTAATCATTTTTGTCCTGGATTTTAAAAATACCAAGCGAGTTCAACTACTACGTCAAGAACATGTAATCAAGTTGGGCATTTTATTCTGGTTTGTGACTCCAACCAGACGAGAACGATACTGATACCGAGACCAGACTTTGTTATACGAGACCAAACGAGACTAAGTTATACGAGACCGAGACAATACTAAAATTTTTCAATTATTACGATACCGAGACGATACTTACAAAAGTATCGTTTGGTTTGATATAGTGGCTAGCCCTAGGCACCAATGGGAAGTTACCAGTGTGGGTCTAATCCAACCTCTTTTATTCCGGTAACGTTTAAAAAAAATTAAATACCAATTTAAAGTATTTATATACAAAAACACTTTTATAAACCTAATTTCAAAAATATTCATCAACCGATTTTGAAATATTGAATTTTCAAAAAAAAAATATAATATTTTGCATACAAATTTTAATTGAAATCATGTGAGCCGTTGAGGAGAAAGTGGAAAATCAAGAATACCATTATATGGCAGGTATCGTAAATAACGGTTTTTGGTAATTTTTGTTTAACCAAAAAGTACACTATACCTACAAAAATCCACAAATTTTCTTAAATCAAAATCGTTGAAGCCGTTTTTGAGATAATAAACTTTTCCATAACAGTTGTTTGGCAAGTACCGTTATTTTTGGAGACAACAAAATTTTAATTTCCTCTCTGGAGAGTTATGAAAAATGTCACGACTGATTGTTATATCGAATGTTTTATTGCACGAATCAAAAACTAGCCCTTAAGTAAAAATCACTGAATATTAATATCAGTTATTGATTCTTTATTGATTTTTTTCAGTATCAACAACTAATTTAAAAAATGTCTAAATCCTAACAATTATCCACTTTCAAATTGCAACAGAGCAGCACACGACACACAAGTGTGGTTCCGGTCTTATCAATTTCCTGTAAGTAACTAGGCTTTTTGATTATTAATTCTTTAGGTCTTAGAGGTGCATGTATTATCTATACCTTGATTGCTAATTACTGTGCTAATTTTGGGACTTATATCACCATGAAATAACCTCCAGTTTTAATTTTGAAATAAAACCCAAACATCCATGAAATAAATCCCCAATTTTGAAGAATTTCCCACTTTGTGAAAAATTCAACCGACCTTTTATTTTAATTTTAATTTGTTCTCACCTTAACATCGTTAATTCCTAATATTAATTTTATAATAATAGGTGTATTTATGTCCACCTTAAAAAAATATTTCCTACCTTCTAACCTCAAATAATATGTTTTTAAAATATATTACATTTAGACCTGAATTGTTATTTAGGATACAAGATTTAACCCTATACCAGACTAAGTTTGCTTATTAAACATGAAATATTATTAATCTGAGGCTTAACATATTTTCTTCTTTTTTTTTCAAAAAGGTCGTCTTAGGGTTCCTATATCCGAATCAAAAGGGTACACAATTTGTTTTATTTTGTTCAACGTTTGCTTAACGTTTTAACCTCTTATTTATGTAGCAGAATCACAATCGAAACCTTTTTTTTTTTTGTTAACCCACAAAATCCTACAAATGGTTGAAATTCCACGAAATTTGCTCATCCAGACAGAATGGTTTATGAATATTTGGCAAAACTTTCAAATCCCCACGTCCAGCAACCAAATAAATATAGTTTTCCGGACTCCGGAGTAAAAAAGGCAAACATCACAACACAAACTCATCCGCATAAAGAACAACCCTGAATTTTTGCCCACATAAGAATCTCAGAATCAACCTACAAATATTATGCTCTCAGATGTAATTTCAGGATCACATTATCTATTCGTTCTACACATATACCTAGACCATAGGGCTTTGGTTTTGTTTTATTTGCCCAAATTATTAGCACGATTGTGGTTAACACCAAAAGTAGCTACAGTATCTAGTGTTGAAAAATGTTTTAGATTTAAAAAAAAAAATTATTTTCGGTTGATAGGTATGCGAGGTCAAAAAATATGGTTGGTTGAACTTTAGTTGCCTATCATGATGGCTAACCCATCTAAAAGTTAAATGAAACCCTCAAACTTTTGGCAGATTTAACTCATCATAAAAAAAAGAAGAAAAAGCAACCTTACTCGCCTTATCCTTATTCATATTGAATGTCCATTTTTTCTTGGAAAGATGTGGTTTTGGTTTTCAGATTCAGGTCACGTTTAGGGATAAATTCGAAAGGGCGGCGGAATATAGTTATGATTATAAGAGCAGATTCTTCAAGGCTTTGCGGGGGCGTCTAACCTCTAACCCTAGGCTGAAATCAACATAAAACTGAAAATGCAAACTCAAAAAAAAACTTATTTTTAGATAGCATTTTCCAAATTCAAGAGTCTACGTCGAGACTCAACAAAAGAATCTCTTCCCACCAAACTGATGATGAAATGAATACGATGAATAAAATTATCTTAAGTATCGTATAATTTAAGGTGGTATATAGGCGGGACCAGTGTCGGCTTGTCGGAGATGAATAGATTATTATTGAAGGTGGCACCTTAAGGGAATGACAAATGGAAGTTGGCTAAGTGTATTAAACTTGGTAATCCGACAAGAACTTTTCTTACAAACATAGGTTAAGCTTTCAGTTTTTTTTTTAAAGGGATTTGAATTGGATATAGCTGCTCAGGTCACACTCAATAATTAGGTTATAATCAAATTTGTTTTAATGATTCCATATCCACAGTGAAGGGATTTGGTGAAGGGGCGACTCTTTGTTCTCGTAGTCAGTGTCTAAAGAGATAGAGAGCAGCAAAATTTTCAAAAATCACTAAGGTCAAATAAGGATGAATCTTAAGTTTGTATACTTTACCGCCGCACTCTTTTTATATGGACCCTTACTAGAAAGAATTGAATCCACCAACAAAATGTTAAAAATGGTAAAAATTACAATTTGAATATTTTTTATCATAACACATTTTTCCCTCCGATTGTAATAAAATCAAAACAATTCAAAACCTCTGGCACGATTCCCTGAGGCAGAAAACTTCAAATATTGTTTGTTTGCTTTTAAACTTCGATCAAAAATAAAATGTAACAGTTTAGCCTTTTAGAAAATTAAGTGGATGTACCTCCTATTGTGTGTACATTTTTATTGTACCAATAAAATAATTCATTAAATTCATGTGAATTCAAAATTCGAAATGAAAATCCAATATTCCTTTAAACAAAACTTTTTACATGCATAGCATAGCATTTACCATTATGCACTAGCTAAGTTAGACCAACTCACTAAATCCTCATCAATTTCCCTCTTAATTAGTGTCGATGCAATAATTGGTTAGTTCAAATTGAATACAAGTCAGAGCTTCCGATTTAAATTCGTTAAAGAAGTAGATAGTACTTTTGCGTAGTCGCTTTTAATAATCTCTATGTCCGAGATCAAATATTCAGAAGGAAACTTGAAACTGAAAACTTGTCATTGGACATTACTGGAAAACAAACAATTTCATAATATTTTTGGAGCAATCGAGATGAAATGTAAATTTTTTGATTTTCAGAGGTTAATGTTAAATGGAAAAGCCTTTCAAACACCGCGCACGGTCGCGCGGTTCGAGGGGCCCCGCAAGTCCTCGAAAGTCCTTCGCATTTCAAAAATTATAATTTGTTTTATTATGGCAGCATTTTTTTTTAATTTTGAGAAATAGATGCCTAGATTTGATGATTTTTTTTTAAGAATTCAGATACAATTCTGTAATTCAGATGTATAAACCTGATTTAAGCTAGTTAACGTGGTTCAACAGTTTTAGCAAAGATTGTTTTAGCTTGAAAACATTGTAAAAATTTACACTTATCGAATTCATATTTTACTTCATTGTGTTTTTTCTTTTATTTTTTTTTTAAATATTTAAGGTCACTTTAACTAGAATACATAGAATTTAAATTTTTATTTGATATTTAAAGCTGAAACAAATCGTTATCTATACACCGTCCAGTGTCAGCAAGGGACCCCGCAGATTTAATCTTGCAAATCCCTCGTTTTGGTCTAGCACCACCTCTGTATATATTACATCAACTATAGGAGACGGACACAATCCTGAAATTCTGAGTCCCCAAAACCCAAAATCCCAAAAATTCAGAATCCCAAAAACCCGAAAACCCAAAATCCAGAAAGTCCAAAATCCCGAAACTATATTTGAAAAAACGAGTAAATTATAAAAATATACAATACTTGAAAAAAAAAAGTTACTGCGACATCTCTGACGAACTTTAAGGCCAAATTGACATTAAAGTTTTCTAATCGATAAAGTCTTGATATAATTAAGCATTTTAAGACAGAAAACAATGAGTACATTCACATCATCGATATCTGATTCGTTTCGTTTTCGGGATTCGTGGTTTTCGGGATTTTAGGTTCTTGGGATTCTGGGTTTCGAGATTGTGGTTTTTAGGGAGTTTTTAGGATTTCGAGTTTTTAGGATTTTGAATTTTCGGGATATTGGATTTTCGGGATTCTGACCCCAACCCCAACTGCAGCCCTAGAAACATTCCTTCCACTATCCTCACTCGGCTTATTCACAAGGGAGATGGCAGCCAATAGTAATATCGGGTTTTTCAATAAGAGCGCTACAAAAGTTTTTTTAAATAAAACAAAAACGGTTTTGGAAATCAATAAAATTCTTTATTCCTGTAAAAGTACGTTCGATGCCATTATGTATGAAAATCGATTCGACGTCACAGAGATGCCTGACGCTTGAGTACGACGTGTGATAGACACATTTGGGCTTTCTGTAACTGAAGCCTCAGCGGCAGCAATATTCTCGACACTACAGGCACTTCTTTGTCTCACTGGCACGGGAAAATTTTGTACTGTGCCTGTGGATTCAATTTTTTCCTCTAAACGCTCAATTGTTGATCTGCTAGGACGATTATGACGACCATAAATTGGACGTAGTGCTCTTAACGATGAGGCCACTGACTCCGAATTTCGGTAGTAAATTTTAATAATTTCGACTCGTTGTTGGCTCGTATATCTTTCCATCATGAAATGGCAAACCTTACTGAAGAGAAATGTCAAAAGAGCAGCAAGAAATATGGCGTCGTTTGCTTTCCCTGTCGCTCTACTTTTGTAGCGTCCCTTTTGAAAAACCCTTTATATAGTTTTTTTTTTAAGGACAGCTCTGGTAACCCTAACTTATGAAGCATCCTGTACTCTACAACAACATTCCACATGCAAATAATACATGTATGTACGTATTATGTGATGTCCCGATTAAATTATGTACGGTAGAGAAGAGTTTATACATATTCTCTAATACATATACACGTATGGAATCTCAACATCTATGTATGCATTTTGCACAAGTATATGTGTATATTAAATTCGATTTCATTGCTCGGATTTGCTCAGGTTGTGCAATTAGTGAATTCATTACAAGCGCCAATAGTTCAACAAGCTTGTTCAATTGTTCCTTCACATAATTATCGATGAATGAGGCAGCAAATTGCGAAAGTTAAACAGCCCAACTTTGAGCAGGAAGTTATTCAGGATGATTTAATTTTCAAACACTGACAATATCCTGGTTCATGCGGAATAAGGAATAACCTCTGCTCTGTTGGGTGTTTAATCGCGCTTGAATACACAACGAAACAATGAACTAAATATACCAGCTTTAGCTTATTCTGTCATATTGTACATATAGTAACGAGGCACCAAGAGAGCGTAATATTCCTCATAATGATTGTGTTTGCGTCTATTGTTGCCAAATAGATATAAAGTTTCTATTATGCATGCAGCAGATATCGACTAGGTTTAGGTATACATATGTAGTTACAATAACTACCTAATATTCGATTTGTTTTTACTTGTTCTCCAGTAGGACAAAGTATTGGCTTCGTGTGAAAAATATAGCATTATGTTAAATCGAGGATTTAATCATAGTTTATATTAAGATTAGATTTGCTTCAGATTTTGTACAGAACATAAATTTGTATGAACTATGAAGATCATTCCCTCAAATATAGATGAAATAGTTTAACTAGGACCAATGGTACGAAAAAAGTTAGTGTAGACATTTATGCTACAACTACAAGTTAAACAAATAAACCAAATACGTTATTTTTGCTTCTAGTTCATTAACTATGGCCAAGAAATATCTTTGTACAATATGAGCAAGTTCGTACGATCCATCAGCAGTACATTTTACTTATATCAAACAACCATATTCATTAATCCGGTTCAAGGACTCTAAAATTGAAAATCAAATAAATGAATTAACTTAAAAAAAATATAACATTATTGGATTTCCATAAAAGCATTTTTTTTTCATTCAACTTCTGTTAATTGATGATAACGAATGATAATATTCCATTCGATACTTTTAAAGAGTTTTTTCAAAATAAAACTAATTAGGTCGCTTCGTTAAGTTTTGCTAATGATTGTTTTTTGGGTCAACGAAGTTTTTTTTTTTATAAATGTTTTGCTTTGGAAAATTTTAACACCCATTATAGCTTTTGATGTTTTTCGTATGGAATTATGATATTTTTTTAAAAGCCTCTCATTTCAGAGAAAATTAAAAATGCATTTCCACATCCCAACGATCACCGAAAAAGTAATAAACCAGTAAAGTAAAATAGTTAGAAAGAAGAATATGCGTTGTCCGCCATTTTGAAAAAAAGCTTTCAAAGACCTAAATGTGTTTTTTTCGGCTCCCATTGAATAGTCCAGGGAAAACAAAGAAAAATTTCAGACGTTTGGCCTTGAATAACTAACGCAAACCAGATTTAGCTATAGACTTTTACATGAGTATTTTTTATGGAAAAATAAAGACAATTACATTTATAAATTTTAACTTGGACTTTTGTCCAATTGGAAATTAATTTTTTCCTCGATACGTTAGGGTTTTTGGTTTTAAAGGGTGATTTTTTAAGAGGTTTAAAACTTAAAAAAAAAAACACAAAAAATTCGAAAAAATGAATGAAATATTTATTTGAATCGATAGTTTGAACCTTGCAATTTAATGTTTAAAGATAATTTCATGCAAATATTGACCGCGGCTGCGTCTCAGGTAGCCCATCCGCTGAGTCCAATTTGGGCATACTCTTTCACACATATCGGCCGGTATCTCACGAATGAATGCATGGATGTTGGCTTCCAGTACGTCAATCGAAGCGGGCTTGTCCCTATAGACATTAGCTTTGACATACCCCCACAAAAAATAATCTAATGGTGTCAAATCGCACGATCTAGGCGGCCAATTGACCGGCCCGAAACGTGAAATTAACTGTTCACCAAACTCGCCTCGCAATTGCGCCATTGTTTCGCGTGCTGTGTGGCATGTGGCACCGTCTTGTTGAAACCACATATCATGCAAGTCAAGAACTTCCATTTCGGGCAAAAAAAAGTTTGTTATCATCGCTCGGTAGCGTTCACCATTGACAGTAACGCTGCGATTCGCATCATCTTTGAAGAAATATGGCCCAATAATGCCGCCGGCCCATAAACCGCACCAAACAGTGGCTTTTTCGGGATGCATTGGTAGCTGTTGCAATGTTTCTGGCTGATCTTCACTCCAAATGCGGCAATTATGCTTATTTACGTACCCATTCAACCAAAAGTGAGCCTCATCGCTGAACACAATTTTTCGATAAAAAAGCGGATCCTCGGCCAGCTTTCCAAAAGCCCATTCACCAAAAATTCGGCGTTGTGGTAGGTCGGCTGGCTTTAGTTCTTGCACCAGCTGTATCTTAAAAGGCTTTACGCCCAAATCCTTCCGCAAAATTTTCCACGTAGTGCTGTAACAAAGGCCTAACTGCTGGGAACGGCGCCGAATCGACATTTCGCGGTCTTCTGTCACACTAGCTGATACGGCCGCAATATTTTCTTCACTACGCACAGTACGTAAACGTGTTGGTGGTTTAATGTCCAACAAAGTAAATTTGGTGCGAAATTTGGTCACAATCTTCCGAATAGACTGCTCAGAAGGTCGAGAATGCCGACCATAAAATGGAAGCAGCGCGCGATGAACATTTCGAACCGAGCACGAATTTTGATAGTAAAATTCAATAATTTGCAAGCGTTGTTCATTTGTAAGACGATCCATGGTTAAATTGCAAACCAAACTGAAGCTGTTTGACAGTGACACAAGGTACTAAACACACGTCAGCTGTCAAAACCAGTGTTGCCAAAACCAAACCAGCTAAAAAATCACCCGTTATAAAAAAAAAAAAATATTTCTGCCGTTTGACCTTTAATAATTTTTAACATAAGCCAGATTCATCTATAGACTTTTGCATGAGTATTCGTTACTAAACAAATTGAGATATTTGCGTTTAAATATTCAAACTTGGAATTTTTCCAACCCATGTTGGGTCTGGAAACAAGCATTCTCGAAAATTGATAGTTTTTGAAGTCTCAATATCTATTTATTTATTGGGACCTTGTAGCGAAAAAGTACTCATAACAGTTCTTGTAGAGAATATTATTTTCTACAAAATAAGTATACATAATTTTTCAAAAATTTTTCCTTTTTAGAGAAAAACGCAAAATAACGTTATTTTAGTTTTTTGTCCAGTTTATATAAAAAATAATAAATTTTAAAATACGGCTTATAAAAATAACGACTGGATCACACGAACTTGTTCTTAGTTCAAGTTGCTGGGGGTGAAAATTATATCGTCCCCTGATTGCAAGAACTCAATTTCTACAATATCTCGTCAAAAACGGTAATATTTTGTGCAATATTCAAGACTTTTCGTGCATTTTTTTATACCATAGAAAAATATTAGGTATTTATGAAGTGTGAGAAATACAAAAATTAAACTTTCAATCGTTTCCTAGTAGCTAAGTATCTATGAACCGTGCTATCTTTAAAAAATTAAAAATTGAGTTACTAAGGACATGGAAATTATGAGAGAAAAATGTTTTAAGATCATGAACGTTATTTAAATTAGCTAAAAAGGCGTCGTTGAGAGTTTGAGATGGAAAAAAGAACACCTCTTAGTTCTTTATTGAATATGATTGAATGGAGAAACAAAATTTTAAATCGTTGAAGCGGTTTTCTTAAATAAATATATTTTTTTATGTATAAAATTTCTTAAAATACTTTAAAAGAAAACTTTTGGTAAAAGAATAAAATTTAAAAAAAATTGTGAACCCATTTTTGAAATATCGAATTTTCAAAAAAAAAAAATTGAACCTTTTTTTAAAAATTCAAAAACTTTTTTTTGAAAATTTTGATATGCAATATTATTAAATTTTTATTTAAAATTTGCACATAAAAATTTATCTAAATCCGTTCAGGCGATAGTGACTAAATTCAAAATAAAAAAGCACGTTCTGTGACAGGTACTGTTAATAGTTGCTAAGTGCAAAATTTTTATAATTTTTTGTAGTAGATCGTCTTAGTTATAGAACATGGAAAAAGTTTAATCGAAATCGTTTTTGAGACAAAAATATTTTCCTTTCCGGTTTTTTAACTTTTGTATGGAAGATATCGTAATTTTATGTAAAAGTTTTTCTAAAAATAATTTAAGGAGTACTAAAAAATTCTTAAATATCAAGTTTCAAAAAAATCAAAGATAACGTTTTCGAAACATTTGATTTTCAAACAAAAAAAATTGAAAATTTTTTTAAAAAGCCAAATAATATTGTTTTTTTTTTTTTAAATTTAAGTACACAAAAATATTTATAATTATTGGAAGCCTCTGTATAAAAATTATTGAAATCAATCATACCGTTTTGAAGAAAATCGAAAATTAAAAAATGGTTCTTCAGAAGGTACCATTAATAACCATTTTTATTAAAAGTAATTTATTGAATTTTTTTAAGAAAAGTTATCGAGCCAATTTTGAGAAAAATACAGTTATGTAAAATTGCTTAAAACAATTTTATGGAAGGTACCGTTATTTTTGGGTCTAAAAAAAACATTGAAAAGCGTGTGGGCGTAATCACCAAAAACGACTTTGTAACAAGTTTGAAGAAAATCGATTGGGCCGTTTAGGCTGTAGACGAACGGACAGGTAGACAGAACTTTGCCACCCACTTTTTTAGTGTTCTCTATCATCGTAATGTCATGTTTGATTGTTATCTCAACATTAATTTGCACGAATCTAAGCCTTGCCATATAGTAGCTTCATCGCAAGTATAAAAGGAGAGGCTAAAATCTTCCCAGCCGCTGCCACCTAAAAACAGAAATTTTTTATCGCGAGGTACTGCCTCTTGCGAGGCACTGACAAACCCTCCAAGAGTATACTTGTCATAATTAAGTGCTTCTCATCTAGCCGTTCGGACTCGGCAAAAAATTGTAGGTCCCCTCCATTCCTGCCAAAAATACGCACACAGGAATGGTTGAGAGTTGTAAGTCACTAGGCCTTGGTTCTTCACGAGCTGTTCTGCCACCAAATTTATTTATTTTTTTAAATCTTTATACTGTATGACATATTTAAAAATGTTTTCTTATTTAAAATTGACAGGGATATTGTCATTCAAAAATGTGTAGTACTACTTGTACAAATTTTACAGTCCTTGTATCAGGTACCATTGTCATTTATATTACGTAAATTGGATCAGCCATTCAGCTTGTAGGACTGGAAGCTTTTAAGAGCAGTCGTTAGACAAAACTGTGGGCTTAACTACATTTTAAATATTCTCTATAATCTTAATGTCATATTTTATCATAATTATGAGAGCAAATATTTTCACGAATATGTATAATAATTTGTCACAGTGTCTCGAAAAAGTGGCTTTTGGGCTAAAGCTGCACAAAATTATAAGAAATGGAAAAGTTTGCTATATTTTAAATAAAAATTAATTTTTGAACATGCCATATTAAAGTCTTTAGCCTCTACTTTATTTCGGCTTAACCCAATCTTTGGTTATGTGCAATTTAGAAGAAAATTAAAAAACCTTTGATTTTTCAATATTTTTGTCGGTTTGTTTGTTACACCTTTTCCTGCTTTAATTTATACAATTTTTTAAACCATCCATTTGATTTCTGAAGATGAATCATGCCAAGAAGCTTCTATAAATTCTGCACAATCGGAGCTTTTTTTACTTGATAAAATTAGTACTAGTGACTTACAGCAAGTAAGCTGTATTAAAAATTCTAAAAATCGAGTTCTCGATTTGGTATTTTCCTCGGACGCTATTAGTACTCTTGTTCTGAAATCTAGATTTGGGATTACTAATATAGATAGTTACCATCCTCCCCTGGATATTTTCCTTGACTTGAATAGCCATCTCACAGTTAATAGTAATTCTTATGATTGTTCTTACATATTTGACTTCAAAAAGGCTAATTATGAATTGCTCTCTGAAAAACTTGTTAGTTCTGACATTGGTAACATATTATCAGCATGCACTAATATTGATGAAGCTGTTTCTATTTTTTATTCAATATTTTATAGTTGTATGAATGATTTTATACCCTTAAAAATATCGAAAAACTCGAAATGATGATTACTCGTGTGGTCCAGACGGAATTCCCCCAATAGTATTAAAAAGGTGCAGACATATATTATTTCAGCCCCTTCAATCTTTATTTCAGCTTTCTTTAAAATCAGGGAAGTTTCCTTGCTTATGGAAAAAATCATTTTTAACTCCAGTTTTCAAAAAGGGTGATAGGAACGATATTAAAAACTATAGGCCTATATCAAACCTGTCTTGTATACCGAAGCTTTTCGAAAAAGTTATTTGTGAAAGCTTGGCTTTTCATAGTAGAAATTTAATATGTGCAAAACAGCATGGATTTATGCAAAGAAGATCAACGGTAACAAATCTCCTTACCTTCTTACACAAATGCTTTAGAAAATGGTAGTGAAGTTGACTGCATTTACACTGACTTTTCTAAAGCATTTGATCAACTTAGTCACAATATTATTTTATTCAAACTTAAAGCTTTCGGCTTTCCACCTTTCTTTATAGATTGGATAAAATCGTACCTGGGAAATAGATCCTACCAGGTAAAATTTCGACACTCTTTCTCAAACCCAGGGAAGTCATTTGGGCCCTTTTCTATTCATTCTTGCTATAAATGATGTTGTCTCATGTATACGTTCTAGTGAAATTCTTATATTTGCGGATGATATGAAGATTTTCAAGACAATAAGAGCTGATCATGACCACAGTCTCTTGCAGGATGATATTGACAGCTTCACTCTATAGTGTGATAAAAACGGTCTTAACCTAAACCCTGTTAAATGCCAAACAATAACTTTCTCAAGAAAACGAGAAAACTATGCCGTGTCTTTAGTTTCAAGGATTTGGGTGTTCAGTTTAGTTCTAATTTAGAATTCACAGAACACATAAATTACATTGTAAGAAAAGCGAGCTCTATGCTTGGATTTATAAAACGTTGGGTAAAAGAATTTAACGACCCGTATATTACCCTTTCTCTATATAACTGTTATGTAAGACCTCATCTTGAGTATGCCTCTCAAGTTTGGTCACCCTTCTATGAAATTCATAAAAGTCGTATTGAATCAATACAACATAAATTCATTCGTTTTGCCCTGAAAGGTCTCCCTTGGGCTGATCCATATAACCTTCCACCATATGAACATCAGATCCAACTGCTGCAGGTCCAAACTTTATATCAAAGGCGGGTTAATAATGACTTAATATTTCTTCAGAAACTTTTAAATGGGGAAATTGATGCTCCTGACTTGTTAGCCTGTATTGGCATAAATTATCGCAGAGGATCTCACCACCTGCGAAGATTTGAACTTTTACATGTCGATTTTCATCGTACTAACTACGGAATTCATGAACCTTTAAGCCGAATGTGTAAGCTTTTTAATTTAAATGCTTCCTCCATTAATTTTAATATAGGTAAAATGCGATTGAAAACATTGTTTCGAACCAGTGCTCCACAATCGTGACCGTCTTATATATCTATTAAGATACTTTCAATGTTTTTTTTTATTGTATAATTTTGTGTATTAGGTATTTGATTTTTGTAATTTTGTACACTAGTTCTTTTTGTAGTTATTTGTAAGCATGTGTTAGTTTGCATTATTTTACTAACCACTAACACATGCACTTATGATGAGCCCTTGTTTGTAGGTTGCAGCTTGATCTAAGCTCTCTACACTCATAGAATCTGAAGTGTAAAAAAAAAAAAATTTGTTAAATTCTGCTAAGTTTGAAAAGTAGTCGTGTACCCATTCTCTCAGGAATGCCCAGGTGAATTCAGTAGCATTTTTGGCCTTAAGCATGCTTATGGCCCAAACAAACATAGATATTCAGTAGTAAAAACCTTTCTAAAAGAGGTCTGTTCAATAGTCTCTTTGTTCAGTTGTTTATTTTTGTAATAAACAGATTTTTAAAGGGATTTTTTGAGTTCAAAATCCTGTTGCAAATCTTTTTATTCATTTTAATACACTAATAAATAATTTAATAAGAGTTTTTTGTCGATGCCTGTAAAATGTTTGAAATGTCGCTTCTTTCGAAATGGTTTGAGATTTTAACTGCAATTAGAATTAGTTCTGGTGAAAATGTAAAAACAATTGTTTTTTTTGTGTGTGCTTGCTGCTGTAATTTTTTCCTAGTAGTTTACGCATATATGTACTTAAAAAGATTAAATATTGATATTATTAAGATACAAGATATTAAACATTTTCTAAAAAAAAAAACAAACAAAAAAATTGGGTGCAAATAATGTGTCACGTGTCATCAAAAAGTCGACTTGGTTTTTTTGTATGGTTCGGTGGGTGAATAATTTTGAAGAAAGAGGCTATGTATACCAGATAAGTTCAATCTTGGCCCACAACAGAGAAGTAAAGTCAGCTAAAAATATTTGTGCTGTCATAGAAAATATTCAAAACAGTCCATCAACTTCAATTTGACACAGCACTCAAGAAATTGGACCTTAAGACAAAAAATTGACACAAATGCTTCTATACCACAAGGCCATCATATACTATATGCCAGACATATTATTATGCCAATGTAACAGCTTGCTCATGGTAATCTTTATATTCATGACAAAATCATAATAAATGATGAGGCCCATTTCCATTTGAATGGATACTTTTATAAGCAAAAAATAGTCGGTTATATATATAGCTACATAAGGCAAAAGAAAATCTTAAAATTTATTCACCAGCCACCTTTGCATTTATTTTAAATGACAGAATGGTACGCTATGTGATTTCGAGGAGGAATCATTGACCCTTATTTATTTGGAAGATGAACCTTACGTTGGGGTTACTATTATAATATGTAGGTATACAACGTTATAAATTTTCATGACAGGATTGATAACTTGGCGACAGTTGACACCACCGGAGCGCTTAATTCTGTTTTTATATATGACTGATGAAAAACCATTATTTTTTCAAAAGTTTTCGCCATTAATTGCCATAATCGTAGTTGGAAAAAAAAAAAATCTGATAATAAATGGCAGAAAATATGGTGATTTGTCAGTCGTGGTTATCCAACATTATGCTTGGTTTAATTGTGGTTTTAATAAGATGATGCGATTTTAAATTTTACTGAGTGATCTATTACCTCAAATAATTATTATTTAATGATATTAATTATGAAATCTGGGTTTGCATTCAAGGTTGCCGTGCACTGGCTGTGTGTTGTGTTGAAAAATGTGATAAGTGATGACAAATCTTTAGTCGTTTTCCATTGGTTACACTCATTCTGAATCTTACCGAACAATACTTGTTACTTCTAAGCAATTCTGAAGTTTTGTCTTTAAATTGGTGAATTATTAAATAGAAACTTTTGGTTGCACAAAAAGTGGAATGTTGAAAAAAATATGAAGTTGTACGGAAGTTTGTTTTGACGTTTGCGTTCAAATGTATAACTGCTTCTGATTTCAAATCGAGAAGAGAAATTATCTTTTCAGAATTGTTTGAAGAGGTTATTTGTGCCAGCAGAATGGTTTCAGAAGAGCACCAGACGATTGGGAAGGCTTCTGGATGTCCATAATGGAAAACGACATTTGTTTGTCAGATAAAGACAAACGAAGGCGGGATCTCAACAACAATTATTTTTTTTAGATGTATTTGTTGCCTATTAAGTCAATTTTTGTCGAACAAAATTAGCGAGTGAAAGTAACGAGTAAAGTAAATAGAAAAATTACAGGTAAAAGTAAAGAGTAACAAACAAGTAGAAGCGTGACGAGTAAAAGAAATAAGTTAAAGTAACGAGTACTTACTTCCTTTTCTTCGTAAAGTTTACACATTACTTTTATTAAATTTTCTTACTTATTTCCTTTCTTTCTCTTACTTGTAGCTTTCACTTGTACTTTTTACCCGATGCATATTAAAATTATTTCGAAAATCTCCTTCCAAAAAAATGGGAGTTTGTTCATTTTTATTTTTACGGCAAAGTAACAATAAAGGTAAAAGTGGAAGTTAGTTCCTGCATTCGATAAGAAGTATTTGGGCCATTCCATTCCAAATCACCGAGTTTTTGACCCGACCCTCTTCGATTTCACTCATTTTGTTGATATTCGACGAGAACTTAGAGAAAAGTAGTTATAAAGTTTTGTAGAATTCACCTCTAGCCTTAGTCCCAAATTTTCTACTATCAAAATATCATATTTTTGCATGACCAAAAATTGAAGCAAAAGATACTACAGTGTCCCAAAGGTAGTACAAATGTTTGGTCATTTGCTAAAAAAATTAAAAATACCACCTCGTCTTCAGTTCTAACACTCGTCTTCAACGACACTCCTTACGTTAGCTCAATAGACAAAGACAATTTGCTTGCAGCACAGTTTGCTGTTAATTCGACACTGTCTGCGAGTGTCATGAATTCTCCTGTACTTTAGACCTTGAGATTGCTAATGATTTCATGGGACGAATCTTTTTTCGCACTCATGCAGTGGCAAGAGTTCTTAAAAATCTTGATATTCACAAATCCGCTGGTCCGGTTAGTATCCCTTCCATTGTTCTGAAGAGGTGTTCTTCAACGCTGGCAGGCAAAGCCACTGCGTAAGCTTTTCCATCTGCCCAACTCTATTAGACTCTTTCCGAGTGGATGGAAAACAGCATGTTCCTAAAAAGGCGCATCTTATTCTCGCTCTAACTATCGCCCGATTGCACTTATGTCCCTTCTTTCTAAGGTCATGGAAACGCTGTTAAAGAATCAGCTTTAAAAACATCTCGAAGAACGAAAGCTTATTAATGGCCGGCAGTATGGCCTCATAGCAATGGGTCCACTGGTGATCTGATGGTATATCTCACCGAACAGTGGAATACATTTTTACATCGTTTTAGAAAAAGTAAGAGTTTGGAATCAAGCTCTCGTATCAAAAATGCATGCATTTGGTATTGATGAATCTCTTCTTCGTTGGATTAGAAACTACCTTTCGAACCGATCAATACAAGTTCAGCTGGACAGTTTCAAGTCTGTTATTTATAACATAAACGCTGGTGTGCCACAGGGCTCCATTTTGTCTCCGACTCTCTTCTTTTTTATAAAGTTTCTTCTGTCAGAAACTTGTAATCCATCAAATTGTTTTGCAATTGGCAGTCCTTTTAGCTTTTTATATTCGTTTCAAGATTTACTTCCTTGTTCTTCGGATGTGGAACGGCAGCGTCTGATAAGCTCATTAAATTCTCATCTTTACAGCATTGTCCAATGGAGAATAAGAAACCGCATAGAATGTAATGCTTCAAAAGCTCAATGCTGTCTTTTGTCGTTTAATCCACCCATTAAGCTGCTATCCACGAGCGGCACTTGCATCAACGAAACCGAACAGCTTTCTGCTGCGAAATATTTAGGTTTTATTCGAAGGTGCAAGAAATTTTGTACTCCTTTTGATGTGGCTGTAGTCTATAAAGCCTTCATTCGTCCAAAGCTCGAGTACAACTCCCACATTTGGGCAGGTGCTCCTAAAATCTATTTAAGTCTCTTGGATAGAATTCAAAAAAGAGCGTTAAAAATTATATGTGATAAAACTATAACGGAAACATTTGCATCTCTCGAACACAGCCGAAATACTTGGTGCCTTTCATTACTTTATCGGTATTTTTACAAACTGTGTTGTAGTTAAATAGCCAGTTGCATTTCCTCCCTTAAGAAGTTACAACGTAATACTCATACTTCTAGGAATGCACGTCAGTTTACCCTTGCGCCCAACTTCGGACGTACTGTCAAGTATAGAGCTTCTTTTCTTAGTCGCACTACCCGAATGTGGAGTGCTTTACCTGGCTCTGTATTTCCCTCTCATTCATTAAAAATTAATTAAAAAATAATGTATGGCTGACCAATTACTGTAAATAATTAACCTTTTATCACGATCTAGATATCTTTATGGTGGATACTTTTTTTAGCAAGTTCTCCTTAAACGAGGCGCCAGAAATCGCACGTGAACTTGAGTGACCTTGAGAAATTTTAAGCTTTTATTACAAGTTATCTAGGGCTGACCAATTTCTAGGACTAGTTGACCTTTTCTGTCCAATTACTGACCAATGAGATGGCATTCTCAAATATCAAATTTCCCATACATGAGCTGCCAAAGGTCCAGAGGCCTGATAGCATTATTTAAGAACAGTCGAAATGTGATCAAAATCTTAAAGTCGAATATTTTGATGAGTCAGTTTAAATTTGCCTTGCAGTACCAAAAAAGAGGCTTTCGAAGCCAAAAAATGACTTAGGTATTGAAAATGTCATAATAAAAAATTTATTTTGGTAAACTTGTTTTTATAATTTGTGTAAATACAATAGTTGGCCATTTCGGTGAGAGATTTAATTGAGAACAAAAAGTTAAGAAAATTTGTCAAATTCGACCTAATTTCCGTGTCATACTAAAAATAAATGAAAAGTGGCCAGTGTGACCATTCTTATTAGTATTTTTCAGCTTTTTGTTGTTGCTATACAAAAATAAGTCATTTCTTCTACGGCTTTTTGATAGATGATCAATATTTAAATCCTACTATATTACTAAAAATGTTGTTAAATTCAGGCATAGAAGTTCATTGAATGTACGTATACAACTTATATTGAGAAATAACAACAATTAAGCTCTAAGAATAAACGATTTTAAATTGTTGTGTAATAAACTCTGCATATATTTTAATATTAAAATTGCAAAGCAATTAAACTCCAATAATAAATTTAACTCAAGAGCTCAATGTATAAAAATGTTTATTCTGTTGTATTTTATTAAATCAACTTTTCAAAAGATGAGTTGAGTATATTTACACTTCAATAATTCTTAATCACATTTAATTCACAACTGGGTCGCATATTTCAGTTCTTACTCAAAATGACACTGCGCGAAAAAAATCAAAAAATAGTCTTGTACCCAGAATAATAATAAATAATATTATAGAAATAAATTTAATGTAGTACTGGGTCGCTAGTATTTGCTGGGAAAGGCAATACTGCACAAATACTCATATTAATGGGTTTGCTGGTTTTCCTAGTTTTATGATTTATTTATGAATAATTTTGAAAATCTGTGAAAATTTAAAATACATATTAAAGAGAAACAAAATTACATTTTCTTACGAAACATATACCGCAACCATTAAACCCAATAAAGAAAAAAAGAATACATTTGCAGTGCTTTTTAACCACTTAATCAACTCGACCATAATAAAACTGTTAATTGCAGTCGCCTTTTTAATTAATCTCAACTCAGTCCTAGATTTTCAATTATTAATTCAAGTATAATTGGTTATTTTTCACCAATAAGCCTTCAATCGAATAATAAAAAAAAAAAAAAAAAAATAACAGCAATACTGAGATTTTATTGATTAAATAAAATTGTGGAAATATTAAATTTAATAAATTATTACGAAAAAGGACTTAACATTTGCAATTGTTTTTCATAAGTGCACTTCTGTTTAAATCGTCAACGCATTCACGAATTGGTATGAAATGATATTTTATTTAAATTCTTTTTTATTTATAAATTGTGTCATTATGTGGCGTGTGGTTTGAAATAAGAAAAAAAGGTTTTGTGGCTTTTTTGATTGCATAAAGGGTGGGAGGAGGAGAATACAAAAAAAAAAAAACAATACTACAATCATTATCACACCACAAAATTTTGGTTTCATATTTTACATTTAAGAATTGCGTATGTTTTTATTTTTTTATTTAATTCCAAATAATTATATTGGATAACTTAATTGTTATTTTTTTGTTTGATTATGCAGTTGTTTCGGGTCAACTGTCAAATGTTAGTTCTTGTTATAAAAGCTATAGGGAACTCAGAAAGAACACTATAAAAATAGTAGTTAGGTATAGAGCGTAGTTATTAGGTTAACTTTAGACTTTTACCCTTATGCATAGTTAAGTAAACATTTATATATCTTTTGAATTTTATTTAAAAAATTTAAGCTGAACTAACCGAAAACTTGAGAATGTTTTTGGTGCAAATCCAGAACCATTTTCTGTTTTTACTTTTATTTACAGAATGACCTGTCATCAGTGGTGGATCCAGCCCTTCTTCAGCCCCTATAACAAAATGCAATATTTAATTACGTTTCAGTGTTTTATTCATGATCGAAACTAAAAATGTATGTATGTTGGTTTTGTTTTACGAACTTCTAATATTAATACAAGGTTGGAGGTGACAAATTTAAATGAAAATATATTTTTTCTAAGCCCCAAGGAAATCAGAGGAAAAAAAATGGAAAAACAAAACAAATTGAGTGTGCGTATTCTCTATTTTTTCCAAGCCCCTAAAAGAATGACGGAAAATTTATGCCTAGAAATGTTTGTTCAAGCCTCAAGCAAATTGGAAGTTTAAATGAGAATGGGGCTAGAAAATTAATATATTGGCTGTTTTTTTCCTAAGGTCTAAGGACAAACAAGGTTGGGGCTTATAAATTTTTACAGTAACCTTCTGTTTTCCCAAGCTTCAAGGAATTTGAATAGGAAAATGGTGTTGGAGATTAACAACTTACTGCCTGAATAGGATTAAAGACTGAGCTGGAAAAGATGTCAAAAATGCTACAGAGTTGAACAATTTTGAGCTTTTACTGCAGTATTTTTACATTTATTCCTGCTTCATTGTCCATTTTCTTCTGGCAGTTTCATGTAAAATAATTTGTACGAAAAAATATTATGTTTTTGTTCAAGAATTGGGCGAAACAAATGATGTTTATTAACAAATTTACATGTTGAATGCAAATGAAGAGGCAAAGGATATCTGATATTTTCAATATTGGCTGAAGTTAGAGCTATTTCACGAGTGCCACCTCGATCATTAGACTCCTTTAGTGATGCTTCTGCTCAGTCTGGTTATGGTCGTATTAATTGAAAAAAAAAAACCGTCATCTGGGAGCGAACCATGAACCTTGCGATTCATTTTATACTTTTTTTTTAGTAATTGGAAAACCAGAATTCTGATATAAGTATTCAGTAATAAAATGTTACCATTTGTATTGAAAATTCCTTTTCAGGTAAAATTTTCAATGTTTTTAGCTTAATCCTAAATTAATGAATGAATTCTATCGAAAGCAAAGGATATCGATATAATTCATCATACAAAAATCTATTGAATGTGACCACAAGAGTAATTATTTTAGTCCAAAGTTTTGTCAAAGTTCATATACAAAAAAAATTAACCTAACATATTTTTTGACTAAAATCGTCAGTTTTGGAAAGAAGTGTCAAATTTTCTCCTTAGCTCATCTGTTGATATATTTTGAGGTAAGTCAAACCCAGAAATTGCTTTGAGCTTATAGGAACTATAAAAACTGTGTTTCCGTCGCCAAAATAACTTTGGTATCGATAGTTTGCATGAAATATTTTCAAGCAACCGCATCAAATCATTTTTTTTTTATTATAACATCACTTGAAATTGAATATTCAGGTCTTATTTCAGCTTGTTTTTGGTCCTTAAAAATCGCATCTCAAACTAAAATTTCGCTCCAAAACTAAATTCTTTTCAAAATTTTGTCAAGTATCTTAGCCGAGTGGTACGCAACTCAAGAAAAAAATCGTGTTTTAGTGTCATACATTATCTGTCAAAATTTACTTAAGTGAAATTTACTTGGGTAATATAAAAATCAAAGTCAAGAAATATTTGATAATAAATAATTTTTCAAAGTCAAAGGGAAAATCCCATTTTGCTTTAAAAAATTCACTTGATATATCCAAAATTATTTTTTGAAACGGTTCGGTAAAATTTTTAATTGAGAGAACAGCAGCTGTTTCTTTTTTTTTTAATTTTCTCCACAAATATTATGTTAAAATATAGCAAGCATTTCAGATGGTGTTTGGAGAACACTGTGGGAGCTTAAAATTGTATTAATCTTAAATTAACATTCAGAGTTAAAAGAAATATATTTGAGTCTTTAAAAAAAAGTTCTTAAAACTTTTTTGTACAGTGTGACGTTCTTGACATTATACCCGAATAGGTTTAAGTGCGTTATTCATAAAGAATACCAATTATAGTTTCTCTATTTCCAGTCGTAAATTTTAACATTAATCTAGGTATATTTATGCATTATGAACAATTTTGTTGACTCTAACCACTCAAAATTCTCAAGCCCCCCTACAGCCAATTCCTAGATCCGCTACTGCTTGTCATTTCAATAGTTATAGAAATGCCATAAATAAAAAACATTAATTATGTATTTTCTCACGTTTATAAATGTCAAAGTTTCATATACAGGGTGTCCTGTAAATAATGGATATCCTTGCAACCTTAAGGCCATCCCCATTTGATATTTGAACTTAAATTTGTCTTACAATTAGTTAATTTTAATTTTGAAAAGCTTCATTCACACGATGCCACTGAGACGCTCATTGTTAAATAAATTCTCATCACTAGTAACAGACTTGATAACGAACCTGAAAAGTCTTACTTAACAATGAAGCTTTGAAATTTAAAAGCTGTCCAAAATTTGTGCATCGTCTGAAATTAATTTTTTCAGCTACCATATATGTCGCTATATTAGACAAATTTCCAACATGATACTGTTACTGTCTGTAAGTTCTGTTAATGTTGAAGTAAACATTAAAGCGACAGCACGCAGTTCTTTTTCCGTTGAAATGCTGAGAAAACTGAAGAAATGTCTCCCATGGTCTAGAGCGATGAATAAGTTCAGTGTAAAATATATCCTTACATCTCTTTAAACGTCAAACCAGCATCTTGAGCCTTTTTATTTAGCACAATTTTTTTCTTTTTTGGTTCATTGCCGCCATTCAATTTCAATTGAAACATTTATCTCTTGCGAATATTTTGTCCTTTTTCACGATGTCATCACGATGTTCATGAAGAAAACACGCGAGTGCCTTAAGTTTTTTTTACACTTTTTTCTAGGGTGAGCCTTGATTTGGGCAAGTATTGCTGTGCTGCATCAACTTCATCCAAAATATCGCACCAGAATGAAATATAACACAAAAACGTAAAGTCGCATACAGCAGATAAGAGAATGGTTGCATGAGTTCATTTTTTTTTTGAGGATTATAAAGGTGTTCAAGAGTAGAAATAATTTTCACGAAATTTTCTTTCAATAACTTAAAAGCCTTGTGATGAGCGGTCCATCCAGAGTGTTTACAAGTCCCTTGACTGAGACACCTACATTTTTAATGAGAATATCTCAAGGATGAGTAGATACTGAGAAAAATGTGTAAAGTCTTTCCATTGTCCCACAAAACGTTGTACTTCAAGGAGTGCTTCTCAAAGAGTGAACCCCACAAAGGTTTAAAGAATGGTTTGTACATGACGGGCGTAGACAAAGATTTAGGATTAATTTTCCGAATTAGTTTTTGAACTCCTCCATGAATACCCACCATAGTCACGGCATTATCGTATAACCCAGAGTCAAGATATAGTTATATAAGATAGAAACCATATACCGTTATGTGAAAACAAAGCGAAGAAAAATACTCACAACATGAAAGAAAAAAAATGTGTGACTGGGTCGCACGTACTTGCTCTTATGTTTAAAAACACTGAGGGTTTTAAGTACATTATATGTAAAGACATGCAAATTATGAGAAAAAATTGTTTAAAAGCATGAAATACGATTTTTAAATTAGCTAAAATAACTTCCTTGAAAACTCTAATTAAAAAAAGAACGCCATGTTAATTCTTTACTAAGTATATATGAAAACTTTTGGTATACAAATCTTCAGCACATACAAATAAAATTTGTAAAAAATTCGTTAAAGTTTTTGAAATATCGAATTTTCAAAAAAAAAAAAAATAAAAAAATTAAACCTTTTTTTGAAAATTCAAAAACTTTGTTTTGGAAAATTTTGATATACAATATTATTATAACTTATCTGAAATTTGTATATAAGAAAATTGTCTAAATCCGTTCGGGCGATAATGAGAAAATTCAAAATAAAAAACACGTTCTATGAGACTAGTAAAAATTGCTATGTCCAACATTTTATAATTTTTTTAAAAGATCGTATTAATTTTAGTATATGAGAAAAGTTTAATCAAAATCGCAGGAGTCGTTCTTGAGAAAAAAAAATTTTTCCTTTCCAGTTTTTTTTAACTTTTGTATGAAAGGTACCGTTATTTTTTAGATAACTTAAAGTTAAAGTCTCTCAAGGTCACTCAAGGTCACGCGCGGTTTCTGGTACCTCATTTAAAGATAATTTACAACTAAAAAAATATACCATCCGAAAGATAGCTAGATCGTGATAAAATGTCAACTATTTACAGTAATTGGTCAGCCATAGTTTTTTTTTCTATGAATTTTCCAAATTCGTCACAAAAAAAACTTTTGGCACTTCATTTGGGTCATTCCAAAAAATTAAGTATGTCATTTGAAATGCCAGTTCATGATCACAATAGGTCAGCTATATTCAGTAATTGGTCAACCATAGATTTTTTTAAAATGAATTTTTAAGTTTCTCTTCAAGGTCATTGCGATTTTTGGCACCTCATTTATAAGAAATTTGCAAGAAATTAATACCACCTGTAAGGCCTTAAGATCTATACAAAAAGTCAGCTAGTTTCAGTAATTGGTCAGCTATAGATTCTTTCTTCTACGATTTTTTAAATTGACCTTGAAAAAAAAACTTAAAAAAATCGTAAAAAAGCTGACCAATTACTGAAACTAACTGACCTTTTATAAAGATCTTAAGGCCTTTCCGGGGGTGTTAATTTTTCGCAAATTTCTCATAAATGAGATGCCAGAAATCACTATGACTTTGAACAGAAACTTTAAAATTCAATTTTAAATTTTTTTTGCAAATTTCCCATAAATGAGGTCCCAAAAATCGCAATGACCTCTAATTTTTTTTATTAAATTCATTAAAAAATATATGTGGTATGAAGTGGCCATTCAAACGGCATACTTAATTTTTTGGAATGACCAAAATGAGGTGCCAAAAGTTTTTTTTTGGGACCTTGAAACGAATTTTGAAAATTAATAGAAAAAAAATATGGCTACCAATTATTGTAAATAGTTGAGTTTTTATCACAATCTAGAGATCTTTCGGATGGTATACTTTTTTGTTTTTTACTTTATTGAGGTGCCAGAAATCGTGCGTGACCTTGAGAAACCTTAAACCTTTATTATAAGTGATCTAGGGCTGACCATTCCTAGGACAAGTTGAGCTTTTCTTACCTAATACTGACCAATTATATGGCATTCTCAAATATCAAATTTCCCATATATGAAGTGCCAAAGGTCCAGGCCTAAAATTTTCCCTCAAAAATATTTTGCAAATTTTATACTGGGTGTCCAGAGTCACTGCACGAGGCAAAAAAAAACATGGAATCCTGATGTCATTTTAAGTCGAGGTAATTTTCTCGTTTTCGCTTAATTTTTTTATTTGGCTCTATCTTTGTCAAACTTTCGTTCACACTTGCTTTACAACTTTTTCTTGTGCGAATAACGGTTTTCTCACAGTTAATAATTTATAATTGAAACACAGCTTCGTTGAATCTAAATTAGAAAAAAAGGCAATTTTTTCTCGCACATAAAAACTTAAAAAATGTAAACATTTTAAGCAGTAGGTACCGACACCTTTGAGATTTGAGACCCAAACGGTGCCTTAGCTTACAGGATATTATATTAAATTGAAAAGCAATAGTTTGTGCAATGATTTCTTGGTTTATGATGAAGAAAACGAAGCCTCCATTTATTTTCAAATAACAACAAAGCCATGCGAAAATCAGATAACTCAAAAACAAATATGCTTATGTTTTATTGAAAAAATCACTTAAACAAAAAAATTAACTTATTGAATGTGTTTTTAAAAAAAAATATTTTTCAAAGAAAAATTACGTTTTTGAGAAAATTTTTTTTTTATTTATAAGGAAGTTTTTTTTTTGTATTTTTCTAAATATTTAAAAATTTTGAGTAATCTGGTTTTTGCACTGGATGATTCAATTTTGATGATGATGATAAAAATTGCAAACAACTTGAGCTACACGAGCAAGTATATGTATCGTGTGACCCAGTAGATCTGTTAATTTAGTCTCACTTTATCTATATTTGTGTGATTTTTCTTCTTTATCCCCAATCTCACTTTTTCTTTGTTCAAAAAAGACTTGTAAACTTGCGAAAACACTTAGTGAATATCAGAATTTTATTTCAAAGTTCAAATTAAAAATGTTCATCATCGGAGTTTTTACTTTTAGCGAGATAAGTTGAAACCTTTTATAAATCAAAAGGCAAGATGTGCTTTCAACCAAAATACAATGTAACACAACAAATTATTTTAATTATTCGTTTTGTTTGGTGTGCATTGATAAAACTAATCTTGCTTAATATCAGCCTATTGAAGCACGCTTCACTTATTATATACGTAAAACACCTTACAAACAAAAAAACAAAAAAAAAAAATTAACGCAATTAGCAAAAAACTCAGATTTTATGAGTGTACCTAATTAGCGAAATCTTTTATTTTTTAAGTTAACGCCATTAAAACGGTCTTAGTTCTACATGGCTAAATGCTTCTGTTTTATGAACAAAAATGAAACGAACCCTACTCGAATATAAATATCCCTTATATACGCTTACCCCTATCATGAATTCCATAAAATAAATTGTATTCTTTTTGCCGGTTAATATATTCACAACGTTCAAGTACCTACTACCGCAGAATATAATACATTTGTATGCAGACAAGAAAAAATTCAAAGAATCATACAAATGAATATGATATCCTTGTCAGGAGCTAAAATACAATGCCCATCTTTTTCTAACAACCTTAATAAAATGTAATTAACTTTTACAAAAAAGAAAATGTTTCAGTAAAAAGTACGAAGAGGTACCTATGCATATATGTAGCTTAGTATGAATTTGTATATACTCACAAAGGCTGTAACTGTAACTGAAACAAATCCATTGGATATGATTACGTTTCATTACAGTTACATTAAGATTTCAAACTTTGTCTTTTGCAGCAATATGGTAAATTTTGAAAAGAAAAAAGAGAAAAAATAAAGGATATTTTTAAGGATAAAAGAAAACGAGTCCAATCCCGACCGACATATACTCGACAAGGGACATGGCACCCTTCATCTTGAACTTTTCAAACAAAATAAAAAAAATTTAAAAAAAAAAAACAGGAAAAAATTACTTGAAAAGCGACAAAGATGAAGCCTTTGGAGAACAAGCCCTCAGACCGTTCGTTACCTTGCATAATTCATTAACTAAACGCAATAAAAGCATAAATGCTCGCAGAATATTCAACCATTGCTTGTGCTTCATTCGCACCAGGAGGGATTTAAGTGCTGCCATTTGTGTGAAATTAAGTTAAGGAGTGAATTGAAAAACTCATGAAGGAGTGAGGTTATGCTATCGGATCAGGTACTAAAGGTGCGCTTGAAACTGAAGACGGACAAGGAACCCAATGAGAAATGACTTAATCAAAGGTCTATAGTAAAAATTTTAAATACCGTGGTTTTTTTATACCCTTATGCCCTATCAATCGGGATCATATGGCTGCCACCTTTGAATTCATGAAAAAATTATGTCACGAAACAGAAAGCTGTGGTTTTGTTTGAAATCATGGAATGCATGTGGCCAACTGCACACTCGGGAAAGAAGTTATCGATTTTTAGTTTTCACACCTCAAATTATTGTTTTCCATAAGACAATTTTTTCACAACACTAATCAAATCTTAAAACTTAATTCATACAAATTACTTCTATGGCCCTGGTAGAATAGCGTGAAGAGTGTTTGTGCTTACGCTTTCACGTTCTCTACGTAATTTTGTGCCTTTCACATGAGCCGCGAACTGCGAACAAAATTGTTTATTCAATTCCAAGCTAAAATATCAAAAAATTCTTGGTTTAAAACAAACTGAATAAATGATCCTATCTCTAGTTTTCAAAAGAAAACACGGCCTAAAATTAATTCAAATTGTTGAATTTAGCATTTTTATATTTTCTACACGACCAACGAGATATTTTCTAAGAATTGTCGAACACTTATTCGCAATCCACAACATTAGGACGCATTCCACAAATCTGCGAATGAAAAATTCGATCGAATTTAACCTCATTTTTTTTAGCACCTATTCTACTGGTTTATATTGTAAGACAATTCGTGCCTGTTGGCGACTACTTATGTGAAAGAAATATCAAAATTCGAAACCATTCGCAATTCGCAGTTCGCTTTTAGCAGTTCATGTGAAAGGCATTTTACCTTTATTGTTTGTAAATTTTAGTTTTTTAATACTTCAATTCTTAAACTAATACTGTAACCTTATCTACTTTATGGATTAACAAAATGCCACTTCAATCTACCTTTTGTAAGCTTTTGCTATTCTTTTTACCACTAATAATAATAATAATTGTTCTTTTCTACAGTCAAGAAAAGCCTTTTATTAACAAGGTTCCCTGTGGCGTATACGTACTTTATTGCTCGAAACTATAAAACTAGAAAATCACCACAAATGAAATATCAATCTACTAAAATTATTCAATAAAAATTCAATTTGAAAGGGTAATGAGGAACTACAGAAAATCAACTTTAACAGGCAAAGAAACAAAAAATGTAAAAAAAAAATAATTTTTATGAGGTTCCATTATTATTGTGAAATTCCTTGGTCCACTCGCTCTTAGATAAAAAAATAAATTAACCCTCTGAAAAGCCACGAGAGCATTAAAAATAGCCTACTTATTATTTGGTCAGCAATGACTTTTTTATGAATTTTAAAAATTTTGAAAGTTCTTAGCGATTTTTGACTTCTCATTTGTGAAAAATTCACTAAAGCCTTAATCATCTAAAATTACATTAAATCATTAAAAAAAAATCAGCTTGTATCAGTTATTGGTCAGCCGGAGATTTTATTTATGAAATATTTAAAGTTTTCTTTCAAAGTAACAGTAACCTATCAGAAAACGTATTTTTTTTTTGAAAATAAGACAAGAGAGGTGCCAAGAAGGGACTATCCCAATACGTTTTTTATTTTTTTTAAAGAAAAAATAACAGTAACTGGCATACAATTCTTTTGAGGAATTTCACATAATCTAATTTTTCACAAAAACAAAAAAAATATCACTAAATTTAATTTAAATTTGGGTGGAAAACCATTTTCAAAAAATAGTACCTCCCAAAGAACAATTTTTTTAGTTTTCGATTTTCTTCAAAACGGTATTATTGATTTCAATAATTTTTTTTATACAGAGGCTTCCAAAAATTATAAATATTTTTGAGTAATTTAATTTAAAAAAAATGTTTCTTGGATTTAAAAAAAAAAATTTAAACCTTTTTTTTTTAAATCAAATATTTCGAAAGCAGGAGATCGATTTTTTGAAACTCGATATCTAAAAGTTTTTAAGTAGGTACACTCTAAAATATTAAAAAAAAAAAATTGTATGAAAAAAATAACGGTGCCTTCCATACAAAAGTTACAAATCCGGAAACGAAAATATTTTTTTCTTAAAAACGACTCCTATGATTTTGATTAAACTTTTTCCATACACTAAAATTAATACGATCTCATTCAAAAAAAGTAAACAATTTTACACTTAGCAACTATTAATTGTACCTGTCATAGAACGTGTTTGAATTTTCTCATTATCAGCTGAACAGATTTAGATATTTTCTTATACACAATTTTCCGATAAGATTTAATAATAATTCGTACCAAAATTTTCAAAACAAAAGTGTTTGAATTTTTTAAAAAAAGTAAATTCGATATTCCAAAAACAGGTTAGCAATTTTTTTTTCAAATTTAGTTTTAATATGCACATAAGTAAATACTTAAGATTTGCATACCAAAAGTTTTCCTTAAAAATGTTTTAAGAATTTTAAATATAAACATTATTTTTTAAGAAAACCGCCCCAAACGAATTAAGATTTTTTTTTCCATACAATCATTTTCAATAAAGAATTAAGATGGCGTTCTTTTTAGTTATCTCATACTCTCAACAAAGTTATTTTTAGCTAGTTTAAATATCATATTTCATGCTTTTAAACAATTTTCTCTTATAATTTCCATGTCTTTATATGTAATTTTTTTAAATCCTCAGCACCTTGAACATAAGAGCATGTACGTGCAACCCAGTCGTGCATTTTATTTTAAGCAATTTTACAAATATTAATTTTTCTCAAAAAACGGCCCCATAACTTTAAAAATATCAATAAATTTCTTTTAGTAAAAACTATCTTTGGTTATGAAACCAATTTTCAATAAATGGTTGCTAATTGTACCTCCCGAAGAACCATTTACTTATTTAGATATTTTTTTTCAAAAATGTATTTCTGATTTGAATAATTTCCCACAAGCTTCTGAGAAATATAAATAAATTTTTTTTACCAACATTTTCAAACAATATATTTTTTGGATTTAAAAATATGTTCAAAAAAGAGGGGAAAAACGAAAACTGTCAAACAATTTGATCGCTATGTGGCATTTTGAGCACAAACTGTCTGGATTTTTCGAATAACACGTAGTTGGACGAAAATTCATGTTACAGACAAAAATTCAAAATTTTTCACATTAGTTACTTATACTTAGTGCTTTCGAGTGGATTTTCGAAAGCAGCCAGTCCAAATAGGTTGTTGCAGAAAAAACTGTTGGACTCAAGTTTATTGGAAATTGTGTGTATGTATGTATATTAGGGTGGTCCTTTAATTGGACGGTCAGGCGGGAGGGGTAATTTTCTAGAAATTTGGCCAAAAACAAAAAAAAAATTTAAAAAAACGGGAACACTTACAATACCACAACTTAGCTTTTTTTTAAAGCCAAGATTCCATTCTATAATATGCTTCCTAAATTAAGGTTTTATTTTAAATAGATTTTGAAAAAATAATTTTTATTTTAAAAACTTATAATTTTTTGTTATTTAATTTTTGGGCTTGAAAATTATTTTGTCAAAAACTTTTCTTATGAAGCATATTATATATTATATATTTTATAAGAATCACCTTAACTCCATAATAGTTAGTACCTTAAATTGAAAAATGGGAGACCAGGGGGGTGAAATAAAAATCTGAAAAAATTATTCTATGTAGAACCATTTGATGCCTATCCATCTCAGAATTTCAAAAAAACCCAATATAAGGACCACCGTAATGTATATACTTCTAATTGTCCTTTGATGTAATTTTCGAATATTTTGTAGTTTTCGAGCGATTAGTCAAAAACTTCCAAAAATTCATTTTTATGCATCATGTTTAGCATTTTTTTCGAAATCTTAGCTGTAAGCCTCAGATTCAGATTCAGCTCTCCCGAAAACATAAAAGAAACACTTGGCATGTCAAAAACCTACTGTAGCCGCAAATTGATTTCGGGCTTGCATGTGCAGCAATGGAATGCTCAATTAATTAGGCGTGTATTTAATAAAACTAATTTTAAATTTAGTTTCTCGTTCATAAGAATACATTCTGAACTGTTTTACAATTCGTAGGAGGGAATTCTGAGAAACAAAAAAATAAGAAAAGTTTGGCGTGACAGTGGGTGGAACAAGCTCTAAAAATTTCATGGAGACAGTTGTTGTTGTTCATCGTCAAAATGAGAGCAAACATCAAAGTTCTGTCAATTTTTTCCACAGTTTTGCATTGGTTAAATATGTACTTTTTTCTATTAAATTAAAAGTAAATTTTCAAAAAAGAAAGTAAAGTTTTGTATTGAAATTTTTGTTTAATTTTTTTTTTTAATAATCCGTGAAAAATTTCAATATTATGAAGCTTTTCATTAATACATGGAATTTTTTTCTAAATTTTATTGAAAAAAAGACAACCAAATGAGTTTAAGTAAAAATACAAGCTTCCAATACAGAAATGCGAAATTTATAGGAAGGAAAAAATAATTTTCCAATTACTTTATTAATGTAAATACAGTTATATAAAATGACGTTTTGTGGTGCAAAGTCGACTGCCATAACATTTTTAAAAATCAATAAAATTTTTACGGGGTTCACTGGTGTTAGTCCAAAATATTTCATAGTTTTTTTCGGCACCTCTTACTTTTTTTCATCATAACTTTTTATAACGGTTAGTATAAAAAAATAAAAATGACGTATCGAGATTTTGCTGTGATAGATCGACTTTTTAGAACCGAACCGTTTATGGTGGTTATGGCTGGTGGCTATCCAAAAATGTTCAACATTTTTCTTCGTTAAAGGGCAAATAAAAAAAATAGAAAATGGCGTGTAAGGGTTTTATAGTGACATTTATTAAATCAAACCATTTCTATGCCACTGGTGACAGTTCCAAATAAGTTATACACTGAGGAAAAACAGGCAACTTAAAATCTAATAGAAAATATTTGATTCAAGGTAGAAAAATATTTCGCGAATGCTTTTTAATTTCACGTTAAAAACCTGTTGATTTAAATATACAACGTAGATATAACAAAGCCAACCTAGTTTCAAGGCAAAACGTATATAATTTTACATTGAAACCAACTTTTGTAACGTTTAAAGTAAATTCGATGTAGTTTCAAAGTGCAACATGCTAATATTTTTTCGAAATCGAATTTCAAATATCAATGCACGTACTTTTAAAGTGTTACATAGTTTGGCCAACGTAAAAGTCAGACTTTTTGACCTTCTTTTAATTTATATTTTAGCTTAAAGTATAGAATTTCGAGAGCACTTTGTAATTTCTCGAAGTAATCAGCAAAACATTTGTGAAAAAATTTAAAGCGTACTCAAAATTCACTTTCATTTAATCGACAAATTTTAACTACTCGTACTTTTCTTATGTTTATTTTTGACATTTCTTAAATGAATTGGTTGGCATTTTACTTTAAATCAATAACTGGACGAAGTTGAGTTTAAGTTTTAAAATAGTATTTTTTAATTATTATGCATTTCAATCCAAAATGCTTATAGCTGAACTGAAGTTGATAAATATTGTTTTAAAGATGGATGAATTCAAATTAACGATGATGACATCTCAAATGTAAAAGAAAACATGGTTAAATCAAATTATGAACACATTTGTTTTTAAAGTGGGAAACACTTTGAATTAAAAATGTTCGTCTTGGAAGTCAAATCGTTCCGAAAAGTATTTAAATCAAAGTGGTTACCTTTGATTTACGTTGTTTTTTTTTCTGGGTGTACAAACTGTTACACACTGTGACTTTTGCATGAGCTGCCTCCTGAAAATGTGAATAATTTTAAGTGCAAATATCAGATCATATAACTAGTTTTTGTTTTAACTTTTCAAAAGAGTTAATAAGTGACCTTATCTACAATTTTAAGCAGAAAATTTGCACTACCATTTGGTTAAATGGTAAAATTTATACGATTTTTGCATTTTCTTTGCGCGACGAACAAGATATCTCTGTGCACTGTGAAAAGATAATTGGAAATCCAAAACATCGTTCGAATTTAACCTCACATTAAAAAAAATTATTTTACTGGTTTATATTTTATGATAATTCACGTCTGTCGGTGACCAATCACTCATGTGAAAGAAATGTGAAAATTCACAATCATTCGTGCTATTCGCAGCTTATATGCAAGGCACTTTGGATTGTATTAGATTTTCTCCATATTTTCCCTTTCAACAAATTTAAAACTGAAAGTCACCGCAATCTGGCAGCACTGCCAGACAATTTTTGTATTTGCATTTATTTTTTATGGATTCAGATGAAAATTCGCTTCATCGTCGGTGAAATTGATTTTTTTTTTGAAAAGTTGGAATCAACTTCTTTTTTCTTGCATTGAGCACCATTTTAAAAAGTCGGGAGAATCAAAGGTGGCAACTAAAAAACTATCTGTCAAATTTCTGCCACTTCTTACGACAGCCAAAAAAAAAAACACATTATATTAAATGGGTCCAACTGGACATTTTCAGTTTTCTCAGCCCTCAGGCCTCATAAAAACGATGCATCTAATGTCCAAAATATTCATATTCACTGTCATAGAAAAAATAATCGAATTTTAACTCTAATAAATGGTTCCACTTTATGTTTCAAATTGACCTGTCGGCAAAGACAAAGTTTGAACACTGTTAATAGGTAAATAAATTTTGTATATTAACTTACTTCCTTAATTTTTCTAATCTTAGATTACAGCTTTATACCGCCTCTAAGTTGATAGATACCCTTAAACATGCTGTCGAGAATCCCAACTTCGGAAATTACAATAAATCTATTTGGTATTCTAAAATACCTTTTTTAAAAGTTCGTCTTCTTCACTTGGAAGGAAAGTGGCTTTAAAAACTGTTAATGATTTTATCTTTAAGATCGATTTGCTTTAATTTACCTTATAAGTTATAAGCTTAAGTAGGTATATGAAAATAATTTACTCAGCCTTATTCTCTTATCAGAACATTTAAAAGCTAAAAGAATCACTATATGATTGGCATCACTGGTGTAAATCTCTTGAGGTATTTCGTCCCATGGCAGGAGATAGAAATATGTAAATTGAGGAGCGCATGAAGTTAAATATCCATCCATAGATTTATCTCGTTTCTACATTATGCAGATATTTTTTATTTTTTTGTTCACTTGTCGAGCAAGGTATGGATATATAGTATGAGGATGAAAAGAATCCTCCAGTTAAAAATACAAAAAAAAAAAGGTACAACCAGGAAAAAGTAAGACCCAAATGATGATAATCTACTCTACGGAATGAATGAAGGAGAAATTTATTTGGCATTTTTATGAATTGCAAGTTCTTCGTAGTGCTTTTACTTTTAAATGGAAACATTGCTTTTGGGTTTTTTTTTTTTACAATTTTATTTTTTAACAAAAAAAAAAAAAAAAAATAACGGAGGTTAAATTTTTTTTGTGCGTATTGAATACCTACGTACATATCTAATATGACCAGTGGGATGTCTGTATGAAACAGAATTCCGCATATAATAATATGAACGAAATCAATGGCGTTGAAGATTAATGAATTCTTTGCTTCCAAAAGTGTTAAAAAGGAATCTAATTTTTTCTTTTTTTGCAAAATCACTCAACAATGCCAAAAGAAATTCGTCATTGTCAATTGATGCTTTTCAAACCGAAAGGGTTTGGAAAATAAAAGGTGTGGGATAGGAGCACCCAAAAAAAAGGACATGAGTTGTCCTTTTTCATCATGACGCACATTTTAAGAGCACTTCGTTTGTTCCGGTTGAGTCATTCGAAATGTAACCGTACCTATATGCCTATATGCCTTCCTTATATATACATGGGTAGTATGAATAGCATATATGTATACATTTGTGTATACATAGGAGTCACTTAGTACAAACAATCGATATAGACTTTTTGAAATTGAAGCAAGGAAGCAATTAGTTGGTTGGCTGGTTTTCGGTTACAGCTTCGATGTGGGAGAGAGTTCTTTAGTGGAATTGGACATAAATCAAAGTCTGACTTTGAAGGGCTATTAAATAAAAATATCCAAATGGGTAAAGTGTCCTTATACCTTCAGTGTTTGGTCATCATTCAAACTCTTTGATAGCGCAGGTGGCAATTTAATTAGCACCTACCTTTCTTTCTACCTTCACTTAGAGATCAGTGACACATTTGAAACACATCTATATTAACATGTACAGCTATGAACAGAAAAAAAAATATCAAATTGGAACAGAAATTGGGAAAAGACTTTCCGTTAAGGAAAGAATCAGGACGCGTACAAGTGCAGTTGACAGATGACTAAAGAAATATACAAGTATACGTATATAAGCTAAATGTGCTTTAATACATCACAAGAAGAAAAAAAATCAAAAAGTGTAAATATTTAAACAAGAAATGCTTCAGCACAGATGGTATCTAAAAGAATCACATATTTAAAATTCCACATTTTGCTACTTTCCAGTTTTGTTTAGAATATCCTTAGATTATCCTGACACGCACTCGTCCACATGCGACAAATAACAAAACGTGTTCTTTTAAATTTCGACTATGACAAAGAGGTAAATTTTAAGATCCACTATGAAGAGATGGTTTATATATTTGTGTGTAACTTCAGCCTTTACATATTTGTTTTCTTTGATACCCAACTCACATAATGCTCAAATATCCTTCAAATAAATCCTGAATCAACAAACAAGCATTAAAGCATACCAACATCATCAGTGTTGTTGTAGTAGGTTCTCATAAATATATTAAACATACATTTTATAGATTTTCGATTTAATTCATACATAAAAAACCATGACCTTGTCAAAAAAAAACCTACCACCCCTCATGTTTGTTAAAATGACAAACATACAATAAATCCCATGAAAACATCGATCACATCAGTGTTCATCAATTTTCAGCTCTAATTCCCAATATTTATTCTTTTCATTCTCGCTTTCACTACTTGGTGGCAGATTATTTTGTTTCTTTCTCTGACTCTGATGTTATGCACCAGGGATTGAAGATATTGAGTCGGATATTTGACCCAAAATGGGATCTTTTAAGAAATAAGCAAGTGATTCGTTCCCTTGCCACAAAACCTTGAAGCTGTTGTATAGTATTTGCTTGTAAGAAGTCCTATTTTATCAATATACAGCTCAAGGGATTTCTAGGGCATGACTTATGTACGTTGGCATAGCATTACCTTGAGGGGATCTATGTGTGATACATATAGAAATAAAAACGAAGCAATTTTAACACTAAAAGCAGGATTTCTTTGGAAGAATTTTCCCGCTCTATTCACATTGTAGAATGTAGACTGTTCTGTAACACGTATTCGAAAGTCGCCGTCATCATTGTCGATACGTCGAACGACGAAAGAAAACTGTTCATACAGTAAAGGGGACATCATTAAGAGGAGAAGATTAAAAACAATCGCAGGGACGTATTTGCTTAAAAGGGCCTTTAATAATATACGATTCGAATTTTAATATAAAATTTGAAATGTCTTAAAAGGGTGCATTGTTGCACTTAAGTTAGTAAGGTAACCCTAACTAATATGATTTTTGGAAAATCAGCTAAGATTTATCTATATTCCAGTCTTGCATTGCCATGAACAGGGAATTCAATTTCAGAAAGTCCATTCTCATGTGTAGCACTGACTGTTGTTGGTTTCGTTTTTTTCCGGTCCCATTTTTGAAGAAAAATTAACTGATGATTCTACCAGCCCATATAAACCACACCAAATAGTGCATTTTTAAGTGGATGCAACTTAGTTCGACAGTCTTTATGTATTTTGCAATCAAATAAAGTGCTACAATTTAGTTTATTGACATACCCATTGACCCATTGAGTCGCAAAAATGTGCCACATCATTGAACAAAATTTAGTGCAAGAACAGCATTTTTCACAGAACCCTGATGATTTTTCAAATAAAACCTAGTAAAAGCAAATAAATCACACCTTGCAAAAAAAAAAAGGTGCAAGTAGATAAAAACAAATTTTTCAATATGACCGGTTAAAGTTTTAAAGTTTTAAAAGAACTTCAATGGTCGATACTTCTAAGAAAAAAAGAATCAGATAAACTTATCTTTGATAGGTTAAGTAAGCTCGAAAATTGCTTTCGACCCAAACCTCTTTCAAAAAATATTATATGATGGAAAAGCTTAAAATTCTTACGTGGAATGTCAACGGATTATGGCAAAAAATTGGAGAATTGGAGATGTATGTATATGCGAGAAAATGATATTGACATATGTTTGATATCAGAAACGCATGCCAAAAATGAATCAAATCTTAAAATCCACGGGTTTCATGACTACCACGCCATTCATCCGTCAAACAAAGCAAGAGGTCGATCATCATTGTATAAAAAAGAATGCATTGAACACTCGATAGGCCTCAAAATAGAGGTGGAATCAATGCAATTGAGTAATGTACAGAGGTTAAAACTAAAAATATTCCTCTCAATGTCTCTTCCATATATTGCCCTCCGCGTTGCAAAATTGATAAGAGTGAATTTACGACATTGATAAAGTCACTAAGTCCAAATTTAATTGTTGGTGGTGACTTTAATGCAAAGCACACCTTCTGGGCCTCACGATGCAAATCTCAAAAGGGTCGAATGCTATATGAAGCAGGAATAGAAAATAATTGTGACTTTCATTCGACTGGCAAGCCAACTTACTGGCCAACTAATCCGTCGAAAATACCTGATTTAATCGATTTATTCATGGTGAAAGGAATATCCTTTAACCGTATAGAAATTTCAGAGGGCTATGACCTCTTCTGCCGTCGTACTCATTATGAGCGAAAGCCTTGTTAAAATTGAAAAACCACCCAAGTTAACAAACAGTAAAACCAACTGGGATGGATTTAAAAAAGATATCGAGGGCAACATTGAGTTAAGGGTATCATCACAAACGCCTCTTGAGCTTGAAGACGCAGTTGCCTTTGTTCATATAATACAAAAAGCAGCTTGGGATAACACACCTTATCAAAGGCTAATGCCTCGCTTTAAAGATATAAAATATCCACAAGAAATAAAAGATTTAGTGAAAGAGAAACGAAAAGCACGTATAAAATGGCAGCAAACCCGTGCTCCTCAACACAAAGCTCATTTAAATCGCTCGAGTAATATGCTAAAAACGGCGATATCAGATTTCAAAAACCTTGAAGTTGAAAATTACCTTGAAGGCTTGACAGCGGGGAAAGAATCCAACAACTCACTTTGGAAAGCTATAAAAACAACGAAAAAACCAAAGCTTCCAGTGCCTCCGATTAAGAAAACTCAAAATGAATGGGCTAAAAGTGACAAAGAAAAAGCGACGGTATTCGCCGATTACTTACAGGAAACATTTAAGCCGTTTGATGGGCAAGAACTCAACGAATATATTAATATGAATTTTACCTCTAATGAAAGCTACATAACGAGAAATGCTACACTTGCTGAATTAAAAGAGAAATAAAGAAGCTTAAGTCCAACAAAGCTCCAGGATATGATTTAATAACGGCCGAGATTTTAAAAATGCTCCCTCGTAAAGGGTTTATAAACCTCCTTTACATAATAAATGCCGCTCTAAGGTAAGAATATGTTCCGAGCCAATGGAAAGTTGCGGAAGTCATAATGGTTTTGAAACCTGCAAACCTTCTCACGAAAAGAAGTCTTACAGGCCGATTTCGCTTCTTCCTATTATATCAAAAGTTTTTGAAAGAATACTACTCCTGCGCCTGCAACCGATAATAGAAGAGAAACAATTAATACCTGAACATCAGTTCGGATTTAGAAGCAAGCATTCGACAATTGATCAAGTGCATAGATTTACTGACGTAATTTAGAGAGCTCTTGAAGAAAAGAAAATCTGTTCGACTGTCTTTTCGGACGTGTCGCAGGCGTTTGACAAGGTGTGGCACGAAGGCCTCAAATTCAAATTAAGACAAGTTCTGCCTGAAGGACTTTACAACATTCTAAACGGATATCTAAATGAAAGACTTTTTGGTGTAAGACACGGAAATGACTATTCTGATTTCAAAGAAATGGTGGCTGGGGTACCACAAGGAAGTGTATTAGGTCTCGTTCTGCACCTTTTATTTACACGCGATATACCTTAAAGAGATGACACTAATGTAGCCACGTTTGATGATGCAATACTAGCAGTAGGCAAAACGATTGAAGCTGCAATTAAATTACTAAATGCTCTTAATAATGTTATGAGTGGACGAAAACATGACGAATAGCGCTCAATAAACAAAAGTCAGTCCACGTGCACTTTACGTATAAAAAAATAAATAGATTACCCGTCTTTCTGAATACCGCTCGTGTTCCATTTGCAAATGAGGCAAAGTATCTGGGAATGACTCTAGACGCGAAATTAAAATGGAAGCCGCACGTGAAAAAGAAACGCGAAGAACTAAAAAGTAAATTAAGAGATATGAACTGGTTACTCGATAAATATTCAAAGCTTAGTATTGAAAATAAATTGATTTTATACCGACAGGTTCTTAAACCTGTTTGGATTTATGGTATACAACTTTGGGGTTGTACCTGCGATACAAACTTAAATACGAGTAACTTACCAACGTTTGAAAATAAATTGCTTAGGTCATTTGTAAATGCTCCGTGGTATATAAGAAACGAAGATCTTCATAGGGATCTCGGGATTCCTACGGTGCGGGAGGAAATAAAAAGTTTCGCGCGAAAACATAGAAATAGACTATTAGAACACGCTAATTCAACGATTATTGACATTCTTGACGAGTCGAATTTAGTACGCCGTCTGCGAAGAACAAAACCTTCCGACTTGGTGCGGTGAACAGAAAACCGCTGTAAAATTGCGGATTAAGCAGGAACTTTCACCGGAAAGTAACCTGCAACACGTTACTTAACTTCGTTAAAAATAAATTGCTAGATAAGTTTCAACTTAGTTGCAATCGGGAAGTGGAGGTGGTTTTAGGTGAGTAAGAATCTCACACTTCTATGAGCACGCGTTTTTCGGTCCTCATAGAGCCTGAATAGCAGGTTTTGCACCTACCCACAGGAAAATAACCACAAAAAAAAAGTTATATTACTTAGCCAAAATATTACTTTAACTTTTTGTCATTTTAAAGATAACCAAATAAAATGAATATTTAAGAAGAAAAAAGTTTTTATATTTTGTTAATTGTTTGTTGTTGAGCAAGTGGATAGGCTGGAAATCAGCACGTCGTCTATTTGTTGAGCAAGGTAGCTCTTAGAAAAAGTCCAAAAGACGATAGAAGGAAACATATAAAGGGTGTTTTTTTAGTTGTATAGACATTTTAAGTTGGCAGCACTTTTTTAACTGGCGGCAATTTTGTCAGCTGTCAAGTGATTTTTTTTAAGTTTGGTTTGGCATTTAAACATGAATAGACTGACGCCTGAGAACAATGCTTTCAAATTGTGCTAATTTATTTTGGAAATCATGGTTCAGTTCGAAATACGAATAGCGAGAATTTTGTTTAGCGATGAAGCTAACTTTTGGTTGAATGGATACGTTAATAAACAAAACTGCCGTATTTAGAGTGATGATAATCCTCAAGTGTACGTTGAGACACCGTTACATCTGCAAAAACTGTTTTGTTTGGAGTGCTTTACGGGTTGATGGAATAATTGGTCCGTACTTTTTTAAAAACGATGCTGGCCAGAACGTAACAGTCATTGATGACAATTATAGAGCCATTTTTACTGACTTTTTTGTTCATCAGTTGAACAGCCATGATTTGCAGGAGTTGTGGTTTCAACAAAATGGCACAACATGTCACATAGATTATGCAACAATTGATTTATTGAAGGAAACTTTACACATTATGGACCCGTGAATTGACCTCCAAGATCGTGCGATTTAACGTCTATTGACTATTTTGGAAAGCGAGGGGTATGTAAAGTCGTAAGTCTTCACCGAAAGCCTGAAACGATTGATCACTTAGAGGACAACATTCGGCGCTTTTTTGCCGATACACGGCCACAAATATTGGAAAAAGTCATCGAAAATTGGACCTCCAGATTAGACTACGTCCAAGCCAGCCGTGGCGGTCATATGCCAGAAATCATATTTAAATTATTATGCCTGAAAATTATATTTCGAATAAAGTAAATTTCATGTTAATTTAAGAAAAAACATCCTTATTTTGTTTCATTTCAAAGCTATATGCCTCTAAAAAAACACCCTTTATATACACAAATGTGTATTTAGAATAACGCAACATGAACAAAATAATAGGTGCGAAGCCCATCCTTAATGGAATTCTTTACTTAAAACATAATATTGATGGCATAAAAGAATGGAACGCTAACGGTTATTTCCTCAATTGCTCAAAGCTGCACAAAGGTCCAGGGATTAGAAAGTATATTGAGCTAAAGTTAGTTTGATTTGAGTATTTGCCTACTCTACTTCCTTCGTTTTCAAAAAATGGTTTAGAAAATAAATTGATAAATGAAAATATTAAATAAATAAAACGAAGCAAAAAAAAAAAAAAAAAAAAAAATAGCAGAGTGAAATAAAATTATTTAAAATTAAAATAAAATAAAATAAAATAAAATAAAATAAAATAAAATAAAATAAAATAAAATAAAATAAAATTAAATTAAATTAAATAAAATTAAATAAAATAAAATAAAATAAAATAAAATAAAATAAAATAAAATAAAATAAAATAAAATAAAATAAAATAAAATAAAAAAAAAATAAATAAAAAAAAGGCAGCAGTGGCCATGAAGGAAGCATGGGGGATTGGAAGGAGGAAATTTGAGAAGGATTGGGAGAGGAAGATGTGGCTTTTTGACACTCTGGTGTGGACGGTGATGGGATATGGGGCGGAAGTATGGAGATGGGAGGAGAGACAAGAAATGGAAAGGGTGCAAGAGAGGTACCTCAAGTGGACGCTAGGGGTAGAATGGCAAACTCCAGGGTACATGGTAAGAGAGGAAACAAAATGAGATAAGATAATGATTAGAGCACGGAAAAGGGCATGGAATTATGAACAGAAATTAACAGATGGAAAAGGAAGTGACATAGCAAGGGAATGTTTAGAGGAGATGAAAGAGAGACAGAGAGATGAACGGGGAAGAGGTTCACGATGGGAACAAGGGAGAGAAAAAATTAAGGGAAGAGAGACAGTATGAATGGATACGAAGCAATAGAAAGAAAAGATTGGGGAGAGCAAGAGAAGGAAAGAAGGGAAAGAATAAGAGAATCCAGTTACAACAGGTGGTACAAAGAAATAATGACAGAAGGGATTCTACAATATTTAACAGTGGGTTGGAAGACAGAAAGAACAAGGAGAATTGCAAGAGTCAGGCTAGGGAATGAGGTGAGGGAAAGATGGTACTGGAAACGCGAAGAGGAGAGAATGTGCAGAATATGTGAGGGTGAACAAGAGACATGGGAGCATGTATTAGAAAGATGCAGATCTGTCGGAGATGAAAGAAAATCAATAGGGGAAAGGATGAGGGAAATAATGGACGAAACGGGGAAGGGAGAAGAGTCGATAAAGGAACTAGAGGCAGTGAGAAAAGATAAGATGATAGAGAGGGGTGGAGAGGGAGCAGAGTAAGGAAGCGGGAGACTTGTAACCCTTAGGGGAGCCAATACAAATCAATGTAATGTAAAATAAAATAAAATGATGTAAAATGAAGTGAAGTTAAATTTAATAAAATTTAAAATAAAATGATATAACATGATGTGAAATGAAATAAATAAAATACAAAACGAGGAGAAGTGAGGTGGAGTTAAATGAGATAAAATGAAATGAAATAAGGTTAAGTGGAGTGAAATGAAGTAAAATAAATTTAAAAAATTTGAAGTGGAATAAAATAAAACAAATTAAAATAAAGTTAAAAGAGATAAATCAAATTAAATGGATTGAAGTGAGTAAGTGAAGTGAAGTTACGTGAAATGATTAGATTGGTTGAATTGAATTATCTTGAACTAAATTATGGAAAGAAAAAAATGGTGGATGAAATTGTGCAGTCAAAAGAAAAGGAAGGACACATAAAATTGTGCAGTCCAAAAAATAGAGAGGCGCATTTAATTGTGCAGACAATAAAAGAAAGGGGCATTTAATTGTGAAAGGAAAAGAGAAAATTGTGTAGAAATTCAATTAAAGTCAAAAATGAGCATTTTATCATTGAGTTGGCTTTGTGACACTGTTCCTGGTAAATGCCTTGCGTGGCCTCCTTGGAGACCAATTTTTACTTCATGGCATTGATTCTTTAAATGCTTTCTACAGATTAAAAACGAAACTTTGCCAAACAGTTTAGAAGCGGTGATGTGAAATAAATAAAAACAAATACAAAATTTGGTCTTAATTCGTTTTGAATGTGGAATTATTGCCGAATTTCCAATTTGGCTTTATTTCGTTTTCATATTTTATTTCTGAGCTGGTACTGTTGACTACAAATAATGTTACCATTGCCTCAAGAGAAACTGGCTTTTCGAGATTTTATTTACACTAAAGACCATAAGACAATTTATTAGCAAGAAATCAGAAAACAAATAATATTTCATTTTAAATTTTTTGACATATGTTTAGGCCTTTACGGTGGGGCGCGCGTGCGGTCAATACGGACCTGATCATTGAATAAATTTTGTATGCCTGACCTAGCTCCTATGTTAATGTCCGTATAAGAATAAGTAAGTTGATGGGGGATAATGAAGGACAATCACATTGCTAACTTAATTAAGTCATTGAGTGTGTGTTTAATGTGTATTCATTCGGCGAGGACGTGGTCATGGGATGGGGGGTATAAAAGTATCAAGCCTCAAGAGGCTTTAGAAAATAATAGGGGCTTTGACTTACATAAGAAAGGAATTCCAATTATGCATGCGTGACACGTTACAAAGAAAGGAATTTGAATAGAAATTCCTTGCAAGAAGACTATACATATAACAGACGGGTTAAGGGTTGATTAAGTATAAGTAAGTATGAGTGGGTAGGTATGCTCTTTAAAGACTCTGGCGGCATAAAGTGTTGTCGAAACAAGAAGTTGAAGACAAATATTTACATCTTCACAGTTAATTGAGTAGAAACAATTATGTGGGCGTAAAATAGACTCATAACACAATCACAAGTACTCGTAGAATGTCTATTCAGAGTATTTTTGGTTGTGGTAAATAAAATATTTAGTTTAGTTTGGGAACTAAAATAGTGAGGGGTGAGGGGAGGAATGGTTGAATTTCAATTCATTCTTGTTTTGCTTTTGTGTAATTTGGGTTCATTAGCTGTGGGCTTATGCATAAATAAACTTTTCAATTCAACATTTAAATAAGAGTGATTTCAAATTCGGAAAAATTACGTCTCATAATTTATTCGTTTTGTTTGTCTCATTGAATGGTTCAAATATGAAAGGCTTGGAAAAAGTTTATTTTACTTAAGATCTCACTGATTTTAGTTAAAAGTTTTTAATAATACATTCTTTAAGCTGTTACAGTGCAGATGGTGTTAAAAAATATTCCTCCTTAATCTGTCTTGTTTCAATTTGTTGATTCTAGGCAACCTGCTGTATGGTTAAGAAGTAGACTATTGGTCCAATTCCATAGTCATATTGTGCCTTTCCCTGTCTGCCAACACGGCATGACTTAATGACTGTTGGAGATGCCTTTATCCAGCCCTTGAGCTGAATATTGTGGGTGGCAATGCTACAGTGGATAAAGTACTCCTGATTGCTAACTTAAAGATGTGGGTTGGAGTCTCACTCTAGGCAGTTTTCTTTTTCGTATATATCCCCAGTTTAAGCTAAATGCGGTGCCTGTGGGATTTTATGAAATAATAACCACCTACAATGCTAAGTGAATGGTGGTTTTTGGTTTTTACTTGAATTCCGCTTAACTACTTAGCACTCTCCCTAAATTGCTGGTAGTTTTGACTGAAATACACTTAAAAAGTATAAGGTACAGCCAAAAAGTCTTAAAATCGTTAAAAGCATTTAAAAATAAACTCATACACCACCGGTACAGTGTTATGCATATTTGAACCATTAGAAAAATAGTTTTATCAAAGTTTGCCATCAAAACTTTATTATAATTTTAAATTCAGGCTACTGCTGTGAAAGTAAACTTGCTCATAGTGGTTAATACGCTAAGCTTGATTTTCTTAGAATTTATAAAAAAGTTGCAATTTAACTGATTAACTATTTACAGGAATAATGCAACTAAATGTTTACCAATAAGTTAAGAAAAAAAGACGAAATGGATGTAAATATTGAAACAAGGACTAAACTACTAATAAGTTCCAAAAGGGCTAACAAATTAACTATTTAAGTTTACTAAAAGCAAAATTCCGGCATTGCATAATATTTGGTAGTTTTTACTAGTCCCTGGGGCATCAAAGATATCCCGAAAATAAAAAAATGATATCAAATAAAATTGTTCCCTTTATCGTTATGAAGAATTATAAGGATTCTAAATTATACTTTTCGGGAATCTATTTTATTTACGTTGGGCGCCATCTTGAACTTATTGTTAGTACATTTTCAGTTAGTAGCTTGCTTATTGTTGCCAAAAATTGTCTAAAATTTGATTTGCTATATTCTGGCAAACGAACATAATATTTTGGTTTAACTAATGTAAAGGGTGATCCAATTTAAGATCTTCGAGTTTGAGATGCAAAAATAAAAAAAAACTCACACACAAAATGCAGCTTTATCTTAGATTTCTTTTTTGTATTGTTCAAATATTTTTTGCTATCGTATACTATGTATGTTCTCACCAAATCGAAAACTGGGATCTCTGCAGAAAACTTTTGAGATTTCAAATTAGTGCGGAACAGGATTTCATTAGTATTTCGTTGAAATCTAGAAAATCTTGTCTCACAAAGTAAAAAATATTTGAAAAGTTTTCAACCGAAATCTCGATTTTGTTCTTGTGGGAACAAAGGGGTGGGTATATATTAGTTATGACAAATTATTTCAGAGGTTTTTTTGCAAGTTTCGGTTTTGGCTTTCAACTTTAGGGATGTTGATTTTTAACTGCTCTCATGTTACAAAAATGTTGTTGTGGACACGAGTATTAGGAAAACCCTACCCATATAACTAAATAAATAGTCGGCGTTAAATCACATGATATTGGTAGCCAGTTGATGCCACCAAAACGTGAAATAATTTGACATCTAAGCTACGAAAAGTATTTATGTATCTTTTTTGAAGACTTATCAACACCTACATAAGTCTGTTCTGTCCATCTGTTTGCTCATACGAAACTTAAATATTAATGTTCTACTCAAACTCTTATAGGAACTTTTTCGTCTGCTTAAGCGGTCACACAAGCGCTTATGTAGCACTTAAGTATTTAAAAGTTTTAATTTTCAGCAAATAGGCCTGGATTTCTCAATCAACGTCGTAAGTTTACAAATTGTGTAAAATGATAAGTTTTGCATGAACGACTTTTTTTTAAACATTTGATTAAATGCTACGTAATTCAATCAGAGTAAGATTCACAATGACGTTTGGATAAGTTTCACTAGTTTGGTTAATTTTACGCAACAAAATCCTTTGATAAGTTTAACCAAATTGGGTAAATCATTTCCCATACAAAATTTGACAGTTCATTAACCAAAAGATAAACTTAACCAATTTGTAAATTTATCTAGGGTTTTACGAAGTTGCATGAATACCCTTATTAATTTATGTAGGTCAATTAGTTCTTCATAGTTTCATAGGAGGGGAGCAGGCGCGCATACAGGAGGAGGGCAATGGGTGCAATTGCCCCCCTGAGCAGGTACGAACCAAGCATAAAATATTAATTCATTAAAATGATATCAAAAAATGCTTTTTCGTTCTACGTTTATAAAATTTTTTCTTGGCAGTGAAAAGAAGACTACGTTTTTATTTTCCTGATTTCTCATTTCACAAAATTATTTTAAGATACTAAAACAAACGATTTATCTCGCCTTTTCCAGATGAGAAGTGGAGAAAAATTCCGATATGTAAAAATAGCCTTCAAATCAAGCGATTGCAAAGCTTATAACGTCGGTTTAAGGTCTTTAATTAAAAGATAAATGTCAGTTACATTCCTGTGTAGTATTTGTCAATATATGTCAAATTATTCCATACTATTCCTATACTTCAAATGTGAATAAAAAATGACACAGTTTCGACAATGTTCCAAGACAGTTAATGCCCCAACCCTCTTCTACAATTATTTAAGTGTTTTTTTTTTTATATAGTTAAATGTAACGCGGAAGGCGTTCCACTTCCAAAAAAAGGAATTTAATTAGTTTTAACAATTCTAATTTTGCTTCAAATGCTCAGATGAACAAAGTTAAAATATTTAAATAAATTAAAAATGCCAAATTACTTTTTTGTATAGAAATTATTGAGAAATAGGTACCACAAAATTGCATACTAAAAAGATGCGTATCCATTTGACAGTACTTTCACTAGAAAACTCTCGAGAATAACTATCGGATGTCTTCCCCTCTGGTGAGCTAGTTTCATGAATGTGTCCACTTGCGGGCTTAACACTCTAGAGGTTGTCCCCATCTTTTAACTCCCCTAAGTATTTCGTGTGCGGTTCAGTATGCAACTATGTTGCACATTTTTTTGAGCCATAACATACGTTTCTGATGGTAATACAGTTGACGTTCGAAATAGTGAAGTAATAAAAACCAGACCTGTTCAGTGTTCATTCTTTCGTGATTGTTCACTTTTTCAAGCGGAAGTTTGTAAAGGCGTTCTAAAGATGAATTTGATCTAAGATTGTTCGATTTGAATGAATGGTTTTTATATTAATAAATTAAGTTATATTTCATCAAATATTTTCAAAACGACAGGTTTTTGCCCATTTTTTTGGTTTCATGTTCATTTTCTTGTTGTCTCTGTTTGATTGTTAACGACACGGTGCCAGTCAATTTTGCTTGTAAGCACATTTGACGTTAACGCACACATTCTCTGGCTACTGAGACTTATATGTTCCGTCAACTCGATTTTCTTACGGTGCGGTGAAATTGCACTTTAGATGATATTTTCAAACATGTGACTTTAGCAAACTGCATTATCGAACACAGAGATATTGCATTAAAACTTTTATTTGCTTTTTTGAATAGAAGACTTTTTCAGGGAATATTCTGCAAATGCATTTCTGACTCAGATAACGGCTGAGTCTTTTGGTTGAACTCGAACTTAATGTGTGGGAATAGGATGTGCTATTATTCTTTCCAAATTTCTAGGTGGTGATACGAAGATCTAGAGGGAATTCAAAAACGCTGTTAAGACACCCTGTTTCTGCCACAAACTTCATAACTTAATTTCACGAAGTTCCAAAGTACACTCTGCTTGAGGCATTGTGCAGATATAAAAGAGGTGATTGCGTTCTTCAAATTTTGAGTAGTATGAAAAGTAATCCAACTGTCTGTAGATCTTATCAAGGTTATGGAAACAGTTTCAATATACAATACAATGCACCAAACACCAAAATTGCCTCCCCCACAGTTGTAATATCTGGAGAAAAATCTTGTACCTCCTCTTAGGACCGAAATCCATATAGATATTCTTTTTAAATAAAGTAATTTTAATCCAAACTTAACATAAAATTTTACTACGTAGAAAGACCCCTAAAAGTTAGGGGTGGCGATATTATCTTCGTTGTGCAATTTAAAAAATTAAAAATTGATACATATTTATTAGAAAACAAAATTTTTATAGTATTTAAATTTTAAGAGACGCCAAAATAATAATGAATTATTACTTAAACCAAAATTAAACTATATTTTGGTATTATATTTTATTTAGGGGCGCAGAATCACCATCGTTGTTTATTACAGAAGTTGAAAATAAAAAATAATATTTTTTTTTAATTAAAAATTCAGATTAGCTTGTAGTCAAATTTTAAGGAGAGCGAAATATCATCGTTGTTTTAAATTAGAAGTTAGAAATAAGAATAGCTAGTTAAAATATTTTTTTTATTTTAATTTGAAAGGAAAATTTGTATAATAATAAATTTGTAAGTTATTTATTTGTCAAAGCTTGAAAGTAGAGTTTTTTGATAAATTCAAGTGCTGTAGATTTTATTTTGAAGCAGTGTATTAAATTGGAAAAAATGTCATTAGATTAGACCTACTGCGGTTCCAGTAAAGTGGCAACTCTGTAGTCAGACACTTCGATTTGACAAGAAGTGTTTGTAGATTTTCTCACTCAGTCAATTAGCAGTTAGCCCGTCCATGGTTTATGTTCTTTTGATCTGATAAATATGAACAGGAAGAAATTTATGATTTTTGACGTCGAGTAGGTACTGATGAAATAAAAAGAATTTGCTTGCATGAATGGTTTTGTTCTTGTGTCTGATTTACATATGTTTTTGTAAGCTTTTCATGAACTTCATTATTTTTGAAGGCAAATACAGTCGACTCTCCCTAAGTCGAATTTTCACAGGATACAGGATACGAGTTAGAGAGAAATTCGACTTAGGGAGAGTTCGACTTAGGGAGAGTCGACTGTATACAAAATATTTAAATTCTCGTGTACCTGTATCGTCGGTCTTAAGTTAAAACTCAGTAGGTCAGGAATAAAAACAAATTTCTTTTTGCAGATACGAGTATTGAGGCAAAGTGGCATTTATCATTATTTCGAAAAATTAGTTCTTTCCATTGTTAAAAAATATGTAATCAAAATTTTGTCTTCAATTTTAAGACCAACGATATGAAGGTACCCATCACTTAACTACACAACTAAAAAAAATTAGTTTCCAAACCAAATTTTTCAGTATGGTAAGACCGAAGGAACGGCAAATTATTGTTTTGCCCGGGCGGCAAATATCCCAGCTACGCCACAGCATTTTTCTATTTCTTAATAATTTGGTTTTAAGCAGTCGTTAATTAGTTTAGACAAAATCAATTTTTCGTGCAATGTTTTCTATGTTTATTGTTTATTTTCCTTAATACATATGAAATAAGCAAAAAAATTCCGATTTTGATGAAAAATACATAGAAATAATCGAACAAAAACTTGATTTTGTCATAATTAATTAAAGGCAAATTACAAAGTAATAAAATGTTATTTCCAGAAGTTTTTACTTTTTTCAAAAAAAAAAAAAAATAATAACGTAGAAAACATAGAAATACAAATTCAATATTGTCAAGTCTCACTAACGACTAGTTTACATGAACTATTTAGCCATAAAACATTCCGGTTAAACAGTTTTTACCAGTTTTTAAGATTGTGCTTTGCTAAATTTTTGTCAAGTTAAAAAAGAATCCAAATAACATAGAAAATATTGCACGGCAAATTCATAATTTCCACAACTTATTATGGACTAGTTAATGACAAATTGTAAAACCTTAAACTATTCGATGTAAGCAATTTTTATCCCCTTATTAGCTAAGGCCTTACTAACTTAATTACAAGCTAGCAAAGGACTAAAAAAAAACATAGAACATTGCACGATTAAATTAAATTTTGTACAACTAATTCAAAATTAACAACGATAAATTATTAAGCCGTAAAGCATAATGTTTAAGAAGTTTTTATCACTTTACAAGTTATGTCTAGTTATAAAACACAAAAAAAAAAAACATAGAAGACATTAAATGACAAATTCAATTTTTTACAACTAGTTAACGACTTATTAACGGCTAATCATTTAACAACCCATTTTTTGATTGGTCAAAGTTGCTTTGTTAACTTAACACTTATAGAAAACAAATAACCCAAGAACACATAGAAAACATCGCAAGACAAAATTGACTTTTTCACAACTACTGACTACGACTAATTTACGGCAGATTATTTAGCAATTAAATATTAAAACTCAGAAGTTCTTACCACAATTAAAAAAAAAAAAAACACACACAAAACAGAAGACAAATTTGAAATTGTCACAACTAATTAATCCATTAATCTATTTTTGGATCCGTGAATAATGAGAGTTGCTTGATATCAAGTTACCAAAGCACCCAAAAAAAAAATAGAAAACATTGCACAATGAAATTGAATTTTTTCACACCTAATTAACTGCTAATTATTAGGTATAAGAAGTTTTTACTGGTTTTCCACAGGGTCCTCTTTTGTAACATGATGTGTTATGGCATTTTTATCACATCTGAAAGTCTCATCAAAATCGGTTGAGTTGTTGAGATTTTATTTATAATGACCACCTCCCCATACAAACGGAACCACTGTGCTGCGCAGTGTGGATCGCATCCAGCATTTTTGATTGTTCTAAAAATTAGCGTTAGTCAAAAAATTATGTGAATGGGCCTCCTGCGATCTAGGGTCCACTGAATATCTCAAAAACCTTGTGAACCATCCAAGGAAATACATAAAATAACCAGATTTAAGCTTGATTGAATTCCTAAGAAGTAAAAGACGTTAGAACATTAGGACTTATAGATATCTTTGTGTTAAGAATTGAAGGTACCTATATCCCTTTCGAATGCAATCTCCTGGTTAGGCTTCCGTTTTAATTCTTCTTCACTCACATAATATCCTTTCACCTCAATGAACTTTTCATGACACACTATTTCCCCTATTGATGTGATTTGCAAAGATCATCGCGGTTAAGACACTCATGAAGAAAGAAGGTAACTTTCGTTTCGAATGTACAAACACTAAACCTAACCTACATTCATATATTGTGGTAAAAACGAGGCGGAAATCTATTATCTTTTACCTTGGCTCAGCTTTTGCATATCCCAAAAAAGATTTGCTTATTTGTCGGTTTTGTCAACCCTTGATGCTATATACGGAGATGATGTCGAACAGAGCTTTGAAACCAGCAGTCGTCCATGTCGTTTGGGTATATTAGTTGTTGTTATACTGGTGCTCATCATAATCCTAATCCTGCCTGAATCCTGATGGCACAGTCATTGTACAAAATTTCACTGGCAAATGTTCCTCAAAAGCACAAGAGACGTTAACCCATATTCCAGACATGAGGCGAGAAATCCTCATCTCCGGATATTTCGGAGATTTGTTTTTGTTATTTTTATTCATCTTTATACAACATACATAGATGTATACGATTTTGTCCTCCCCGACTGAATGGGGACCAAGTGAAGGCAGCAATTCGCTTCCATTGTGGGCACTAAATGGATCCCGAAGAGAAAAAAACTGACGACTATGAAAGGCAAATAGGATTCATTTGGCATGATACTGTCACACAATAGACATACACTTTCACTCACACCGTGTCGACATCCGTCGTCAGGGCGATGAGGCTGAGGCGCTCCATGTGTACATATATGTATCGTATGTATATATTCATGTGATTCTAGTTGAGTATATTGGCGATTGAGATAAAACTATAAAAAGGAGGAGAGCAACGAAATCAGGAAGACAACCGAAAGAAAAAAAAAATTCAAGCAATTTCCATATTTATTGACAAAGAGATATAACGCCTGTAGAATGACGCTACATATAACACCGCAGTTTAATAGCTGATGGCAGCCAGGCCAGGATGTCCTTCGAAATGGGAGCAGGATGCGCGTTTAGGGATTATATAGGTTGTATGTATAATAAGATGTAAAATGGAATGGCGCGAATGGAATCATGTTATCACAACATGATGTCACTTCGATTTATGTTGTCATTTGCTTTGTAAATGAGGATAAATGGATGTAAGGACATCAAATTTTCACAGGTATGGGTTATGGATATGGCTCAAGGCAAGGTCGTCGTCGTCGTCGGTGTCGTCGTCGTCGTCGGTGTCGTCGTCAAAAAGTTGCAACTCTAAGAAAGCTTGATTCTCTGTCATTTACCATCATGATGATACAGATCAGGGAATAACAGCAGAACTATATCACAGATAACAAGTTTAACGATTAATTATTTTAGAAGGGTGGCTATTAAAAGTTATGTTCGAATAGTAGATAAGCTTGTTGTGAAATCATTTGCACAAAGATAACTTAAAGACCAACAACCACTACATTATATAGGTAGGTATACCAATGGATGGTTTGAACTTTGAAATTCGTGTGCGAACATAGTAATTCTTGGGAGAAATTATAATGTCAAATACCTATGGCAATTTAGTTGCCTATTGACCTCAAGGACATTCATAGAATTGACATCGATACATTTTATGTGTCCTTGAGGATTAAACCAACTAGAAGAAAATTTCTTCTTGCCTTAGTAGTAGTTTCTTTTTTGTTTGCGTCTAATCGATTTATTCTATTCTCCTTATTTCATTGCTAGTTTATTCCTTTATTTTGTAATAAATATTTTGAGATTATGATGGGAAATCATATTATTATTGAAGCATTAAACCAGAAAGTAAAAAAAAGGTTTTCTTTTATCTTACAATCTCCAAATTGAGTTTTAAATTGAACTCATTTTATATGAAAAATAATTTGTATAATAAATTATACAAGTACCCAACTCACATTATTTTGCTTTCATAACAAACGCATTTAAAAGAAATATTTTAATATCTTGGTTGATGTTGAAATTGATTAAACCATAAGCTGTTGTGTGAGGTTCCAATTACTGGGCGTGTTTTTTGGGATTTTATTGATAATACAGTGAGAAATTCCCAAAAAAACGCATCCGCAGCTGCCTATATTTTTGTATTTGATATATGGTACGCCTGAACAGCTGTCAGAACTCAAAAGTGAACTTATTGAAATTTAAATGTAGAAATAAACCAAAATTATTAATAAAAACCAACTTAAATAAAATGGGAAATATAACTATACATTGTAATATTTTCTCAGGTTTGTTAATAAAACTTATTCACTTTATTTAAATTCTCCACTTATTTACTTCACAAAATAAATACTTTACTTTTCTTACAACAAAACAATTTATTGTTCAACAATAAAATTAATTCACCAACTTTACCCATTCACGATTAAAAATAAACTGCGTCCTTTGCCGTCAGACAAGTGCTTTTATACTTTTCATATGGTTCCCGAAAAAGCTGGAAGGTTCTAGTATTTGCTTCTAGAGCTTTCCATAGGGAAATTTCTCATACATTTCCCTTTCCAAAGTTTTCATTCTGACGTTTATTTTTGGATGTTCTAAAGCTCACCAAAGCTCTCCGTAGGTTGGTTTGGGTCATGTCTGATTCGGAGTTCGGTGCTTCTTTTATTCAAGAGTCGTTATAGTTCAACTGTGAGAGTCGGTACAATATTTATATAACTTATGATTTAAATTTAATGTTTGTGCCTCTTTTTTCTTTGTTTGCCATTTCCGAACTCGAAAATTGATTTGGCAGCTTTAAAGGAATAAGAAGGTGTAGGGGTGCGTTGGTAGACCGTAGACTATGGTTAAAGCAAAAAAATCGTCAATTGGTCTACTTTTACACGAGGACTTTTTAACGAAATTAAATGAGCGCGTAGTACCTCGCGGCATGATGGTTAGAGCGTAGGACTGTCATGCCAAAGGTCTGGGTTCGATTCCCAGCCGCTGCCACCTAAAAACAGAAATGTTTTTTTCGCGAGGTACTGCCTCTTGCGAGGAACTGACAAATCCTCCAAGAGTATACTTATCCCCTCCATTCCTGCCAAACATACGCACACAGGAATGGGTGAGAGTTGTAAGTCACTAGGCCTTGGTTCTCCACGAGCTGTTGTGCCACCAAATTTATTTTTTATTTAGAAGATGAAATCAGATGTTTTTTTTTTATTTCAAAATTCATAACTCAAAAGTTGTCGTATAATAGCAGACTTATTACACATGGAGTAGATGACATTATTTGTGATAATTTAATAATAAATTTAATAAGGACATTGTGTTCACAACTTTTAATGTACATAATATGAACATTCTTTGTTTCCCATTGGTAATTTTAATTCATAAATTTTAATGGATAAACTGAGGTTCAACTATATTTTAAGTTTGTGATAGTAGCCAAATATGCTTGAACCATACTTGAACTTCAGTTAGAGCCAGTTTTGCAATCGTGGTTCAAGCTTGAATCAACGGTTTAGCAATTTTAAATAACCGATTTCGGTGTATCAAATAAGGTTTAACTATGGTTCAAGGTTCAAGCCAATAACAAGCTTTAACCATCTTTAATCGTTAGTTAAACCACTGAAAGTGGTGAGTCAAAATCATTGAACCACATTGATCGTGAGTTTTTACATTCCATTCATATGAGTAATTTCTTTGGTTGCCGGTATATTGCAAAATGAGTGCTAAAAAAGTGTGAAGTTAAATTCGAACGAATTTTTCATTCGCTGCCTTGTAAAATGCGTCCTGATATTGTGGATTAGCAATTTACGCTTGACAGTTCGCAGAATATATGTTGATAGTCGCCTATAAAATAAAGAATTGCTAAATTTCACAAATAAATCTAATTTAAGGCCATTTTCAACATAACTCTACTCTACGAACATAGCCATCAAGAATTTGAGATACATTAAAGTATCAATCATACCAATAACGAGACACCAAAATTCTATTCAATCGAGTTCGATACTCGAACAAACGTCAGAATCCGTAGCAGGATTCTACTTTACCTTTTATTGGCTGCGATTTTGCGGCCGATATTGTTTTTGTACTTTATATAAAATTCCACTGTACTACGGATAGCTATCCCAAAAAAAAAAACACGCCTATATTGTATGGAATATTACAACGTTTAGTTTGGCTTAGCACGGTGGCCGAATCAATCCGGCTCAGTTTGAGCGGTGCGATGGCCTGGGTTATATTGAATTTAAGTGCATCGATCAAATGCGTTGCGATGGTTGGGTTTTTTATAATGCGAGAAGGTCTCCGCTGTGCATTCCCCTTTCAAAGACGCAAACAATCAGTGATCCCACTATTGCAATATCACCAAAGAGGTAGCTGAAACCACAACAGGCTACCAGCCACCCCTAAAAATAATCCTTGATATGATGATTAATGTATACAGCTGGTGACAAAAGAAGCACATGTGCGAATATGCTGCAGCGGAAAACAAGAACTACGAAAGAAGAGTACCGAACAAGGAGAAGAGAGGAAAAGAAGACCATGCGTACACAGCCTCCCAGCTCAAGGAGATCAAATAATCTCCTGATCGAAACAACATCAAGAAGATTTGCTTACAAAAAAGCCAAGCAACTGTCTTGTCTGCTGGCTTGAACGCAGGCTTTTTGAAACAGTGGAGGTAACCTAGTCACAGAAGCACAGAGAATAGTAGATGTATTCAAGCAGTTTTCAGCAGCTGCTAAATAGACTTCAGGTAGAGCAAGAACACTATAATTGACATCTGGTGTGAAGTTAACAGAACAATTTTGAGCTAGACTAATGGGACCATGGCAGGAATTTGAATTTTGTTTGCATTTTTTATTAATTTCTATTACGGATTTTAGAGTTCATCAAATAGTGAGTGAGACCCACTATACCGCTTACTTCAATATGAAGTTAACAGTGCATGTCCTTTTCTTAGAAAGCGGGCTGTGAATTTGCAGTTTAATATTGTTTTCAAGACCTTACATGAAAAGACAATTTATACTGTCCAGCTAACAGCTAACTTCTCTGTGAAGTTAGCAGATCAGTCGTTTTTTCAGCAATGGAGGTACCTAAAAACTTGCAGTTTGGCTTCAAATTTACAGTTTGATTAGTATTTCAAGACTTATTAAGGTTCAAATTTTGAAGTCCTTATTTGAAAAAAAATCTAATAAATTCATTTTTCACTATTAAATTCACTGTGCAGTAAGCAGAACAATTCTTGTTTCAGTAACAGATCTAGCTAGAAAATTGCAGTTAGTTCCTAGTTTGCAGTTATGTATGCACTTCAGGTAAAAATTCAGTTAAAATTTTGAATTCTAAATTTGAAAAAAAAAAATGTATTTTGCATTGTTGACAACACTGTGAAGTAACAATCCTTTTTTCAGTTACGGAGCTAGCAAAAAAAATTCCACTTGTCAAATTTGGACTTCAAAACTTTAACTGAGTTTTTCTCTTAAAGATTTTTGTTTAAAAGGGCTTCAAAGTTTGGACATTAATTTTTCTTGAAATACAAATCAAACTGCAAATTTGGAGCTTAACTCCAAGTTTCAATAGCTAGCTCAATTGCTGAGTCCGGCGTTTATGTTTTCTTCATGCCTCATGACATCCCTGAACCCCCATTTCTCTTGTGCGCAAACTTTCATGATGCCGGACTCAATCTTCCTATTCTTGACGGATTCAAGGAATTTATCTACATCGGAGTTATCATAATTCCCACAAACAATATTTTGGTGGAAATCCGATGAATAACTACTTGGATCGGCCACATCAAGTCAATGGACAATAATGCTACAGCCAAGAGAGTCTTTGAATCCTAGTCCTATCCCAAAGGTTCGAGACATCATAGAAGACCGAACCTTCGGCTTAAAGACCAAATCATCGCAATTGCCAGAGATTTAGAACTTTTATTTCTAAACGTCAAAATAAAAGCTCGATAAAGGGAAATTTATGGAAAATTTCCCCTATAAGAAACTTTAGAAGCAAATACTAGAACATTCAAGCTATTTCGGGAACCAACGTAACAAATATAGAAATATAGAAAGCAAAATGTTTTGATTTGAGAAATAAAGATGAGGAAATAAGTTTCATTAACGAACCTAAGAACATATTATAATATATTATTCAAAGGTAAATCTTTAAGTTGAGGGGCTGAATTACCCCATCAGCTTTTGAGTAAAACGTTATGTGAATTTGGCATTGGCTTCACTGCTCAACTTTCAAACAATCTAGTTTTAATAAAATTTGAAGTGGTTATCCATTCATTCGATCACCAATGGCACTCACTTACTCGTCCACTAAAGCGACAATTCGGCCAAGGTTATATTGGAAATTGGAACTAACTATAAGGAAGAGGTGATAGTTTGATAGAGAACTTGAAAGCACTTTGATCAAAATGTCTGTTTATACGAATTTTCATCTATTCACGAACACAAAATATTTTTCATTTTGAAGCTGTCTTTACTTTTCTTCCCTTTCTTAAGCCATTTTGTTTTCATTAATTTTTTATTGACATAAAAGTCACTTAGTTTTAATTAAGATATTTTCAAACGTAAATAGATACAAACAAAAATTTTTTAAGTTGCTTGCACTCGATGCACTTTATTTATTTAGTGATAATTACTGACAGTGTGTATCACTCGTCTTTTAAATTCATCAGCTATGTGTAATCATTTAGTAAATACACGAAAAATGCTATCCTTTTAATGACAAGAAGCTTTTACAGGACTTTGTATATTCGTTGGTTTGTATTACACTCAAACAAAATTCAAACTAAAGCTGATACTTTTTGAGGTTAACCAGCTTCTACAAAATAAAGAAAATAAAATTTCCTATTAAAATCATTGCCTATTTGTATTTTTATGGTTTAAGGGTTAGGTCGCTTGGGTGCGCTGAAAAAAGGCTGTAACGACTCTCACATTTGCACTATAACGACTCTCGAATGAACTATAACCACTCTCGAATAAAAGAAACACCGAATTTCGGAATAGACATGACACAAACCAACCTATGGAGAGCTTTGGTGAGCTTTAGAACTTCCAATACTAAACGTCAAATTGAAATTTCTCCTATGGGAAGCTCTGGAAGAAAATGCTAGAACCTTCCAGCTTTTTCGGGAACCTTGTGAAAAGTATAAAATCACATGTCTGACCGGCAGAGGATGCAGTTTATTTTTAATCGTGGATGCGTACAGTTGGTTGTAATAAAAGTAAAGTGGTGAATTAATTTCAGTGGTGAACAATAAATAGTTTTGTGGTTGTAGAAGTAAAGTGTTTTTTTTTTTAAAGTAAATAAGTGGAGAATTTAAATAAAGTGAATAAGTTTTATTAACGAATATGAGAAAATATTACAATACCTTCCTTTTGAAAAATCTCTAGTAAACTCATTAGTTTTTGTTTGAACTAGGAAATTTGTGTATATTGTGACACAAAATTTCAACAAGGATTGACCAAAATATGAAACGAAGGTATGCAATTTGTAGAAAATTTGATATTGTTTTAGCAGAATCCAAGTTTTGGTTTATTTACAAGAACAGATTTTGAGCTATAAGTGAAAAACTAACAAAAAAATTCGGTTTTGTCAAAAAAAAAAATAAATCAGTAGCTTTTTTTAGTGTGAAACATAAGAAGCACTCGACGTTTTTTGAATCGTTGAAGTTGTGCTAAAAACCTCTAGATACCTTCTTTAAAAAAAATTGATTAAACCGTTTTCAAACTACTTCATGTATTGAGTTTAAAACAAAAAAAAAAAAAATACTTAAAATTCGAAAAAATTTATTTTGAAAATGCATGTTCCTGTTATAGAGCGGGTGATTAAATACTTACACGGGTAATACGAGTACACGTGTATTAAAAAATTGATACCCGTGTAAGTTTAAAAAACACGTATAAATAAAAATAAACATGTATTTAAAAGAACGTTGCTTCTTTTTGAAAATTGACCAGACGTCGTACATTATACATATTTAATACAAACGCAAGAGATCGAAAATTACAGTATTGACCATAATTATCAATTGATTTCTCACTAAGAGATATTTGATAGTTAATTTGTCAATTTTCATTTTGTTCTTGTTGGGTCTTTTGGTGAGATCTTTTTAACTTCAAGATAAACTCTTATCTGTTGACTTATTTTATAAAAAAAGGAAAATAATTAACTTAAAACCACTAACCTAGAAAGTTAATCAAAAATGGTATTTTTACTCCAAGAAAATGTATGTAAAATATTTAAGCAGTATTAGCTGAGAAAATGTCGTCATGAGCATTTATGAAAATAGATTTTCGGTTCTGGATAGATAAGGGTATGACGACGACGGTGACAGTGACTTGTTTTCCATTCGCTGATCTCTCACTGTAGTTGTCCAAACGTGATTTTCAGTATCGGGAATCGGGAATCACACGGAAATCTATGTCGTGGTTTTCTCGCTATGATCTTGCTTTTTTCTTATCGTCACATTGAGAATGTTTTACCGTCATCTCGCTTTTGTCTCGTTAGTTTCACCGAAAATCTTGTTTAAAAATTCCATTTCCAAAAAGGGTAAAATACGCTAAAACCTTGGTTGTCCATTTCATTGTATTCGCTCACTGTGATCTCACCGTTCCATTTACACCTGCCGGTACCGTAGTTTCCGCTATGGTCTCACTTTGACATCTAAAAGTGTATTTCATCATTGTGTACGTCTTTTTATCCTCTCACTTTGTTCTCGAAGCCTCGCTGTAGTCTCAATACAGTTTGACTGTTATAATAATAAATGATTCATTCTAGCGAAGAAGTTAAAATTTTTCAAGCTGCTGAAAACGGTGCCTCACAGGCCAAAGAAAATTTTAAGCATAGACAACTACCTTCCGACTGAACATACCTTAAGCATCAGGGTAATGGCGTTGCTTGAGCGGTATAGAGCACCCAAACAGAGAGTAAAAATCCAGATGAGAGCTCTTGAAACTAGCCACTCCAGGCACTGTCATTCAAGAAAGCTGTTGACTATCATTATAAGAACCCTTTAAACATATTTTTCAAGTAAGACCATAACGAGATGAAAATCTTAAACGGGAAAAAACTCGTGTGAATGCCCATATTGAGTGAAACCGGCTAAGGTGATTTGTGATACTTGACAGTCACAACACAATAGAGATGTTATGGCGTTATGACTGTCAACTATCACAAATCACCATAGCCGATTTCACCTCTGGTGTAAACGTCCACGGCGAGACAAATGCCATGGCAAAAAACTACAAAACCACTTGTAAACGCCGTGAACAAGATGACACTAAGACTAAAATAATAAATTGCCATCGTGCAATCGTGTCGTCAGGGTGGCCATTTAAGAGAAATTTGTCACTATATCTAGCGACATTTCCACTTAGTTAGCGACAACAAATTTTTTGATATCACTAGATTATGTCTATCACTTATCCAGTAGCGTGACATAATCATGCTAATAATACATTTTGTTTCATATTATGGCCCTGTTGTATTGTTCAAAAAGTAAAATTTTGTTGGCTCTCCTTGTTGGCGACTTCTAGTGACTTTTTGGATTTAAAATTAAAGCCAATCTAGTGACTTTCAGAAATTGATGAAACGACTCTGTATTCAGGTTGTGGCAACAATGGTTCTCGCTATTATCATAGATCAATTTTCAAAGCTACATTTTATCTGAATATAAAATTTTATCAATCATTTATGAGTTGTTATTGACATACATTATATAAACTGTCAATTACTAGTTTAAATTCTAAAAATAAGCGAAATTGGGCGTGGCAGTGGGTGGATTGTACTGAAAATAAATTCTAAATTCTTGATGCATATTTTATCTTAATCCTTTTTTTTTAAAGGAGCTTTTCACTGAAACTAAGCAAAGTGGCCGTGACAGGGCACAGAGGTTCAGATATGTTTCTAAAACAAATTTTTAAGATTTTTGTATGGTTCATAAAAACAAACTCTTACAATTTCATCAAAATCCTTATAGAAAATCCAAATAATTATCCAAATATTTATAAATAATCAGACATCAGACAAATAACACTATAAAAGGACTAATTCCAATTCTTAAAATAAGAACCCGACCTAATCGGACATTCAGAGTAGCTAACTGTTTTCTATTGTATTTGATGGGCGTAACTATAGTTCTATAGCTTCATAGTTCTCTCTGACCATCAGACCAAGAGCTATCAACTGATTTAATAACGCCACAAGCAAAGTTGGGTAGTAATCATTAAAAAAAGTCAATTACGGTTAATTGTAATTTTTAATTAAAAACGTTCTATTACTGACTACTTGTAATTGTAATTGAATATTTCAACTACAAATTACGTGTAACTGAAAAAAAAAACAATAACTTGACTTAGGTATTTACATATAAAATTGAATGAATATGAAAAATTGAAAGTAATTGAACAAAACAAAATTTATTGAGGAAACCTGTAATGATTACAAAAAAAAAAAGTAATCATTACAGGTTTCTTCAAATGTAATTGATTACAAAAAATATCGATTAAATTTGTGTTGTTAAATGTTATTGATAATTGTGTAATCATTTGTTACATTTGTGTTTAGTGATTAAAATAAAAGTAATCATAACAGGTTGCGTGTAAAAGTAATCAAGATTTTTCAGTTGTTTTTTTTTTTTTTTATTACATACATGTAATTATTAATTAAAAATTTTCAATTACAAATTACACGTAATTGTTATTAAAAATTTCCAATCACAAATTACATGTAATTTTAGTTAAAAACTGTCAATTACTGATTATTTGTAATTGTAATCGATGCTGTAATCAATTATAAAATGTATTAATTACTAACCAACTCTGGTTACAACGATAAACTTTTAGTCACAAATTTACTGGCCATCAAAAACAAAAGTCTGTCATTCCAATTCAGCCGAATAAGTAATTTTTGTTAAGTCTTTTTGTAAATGAAGGCCTAATCCACCTAATCGGTGAGGAAGAATGACATTATTGAATACTTGATGGCAATTTATATTTTTGGGATTAAAGTTTCATTCATATCTCCATAGCGATGAGGTCGAACAAACCCTTTGTTAACTCTCGGTCTTGGTCTAGAACCGAAATAGTGTGAAAAATGCAGAATTTTCAAATGGTCATTATTCATACAAGTTTGTATCTTAAAGCTGGTCATACACGACCGAGGCAAAAAGCAAAATGGCCTTGTGCTGATCGAAAATCGGTCATGTGTGGGGTGGAACAGCCGTCGATCTATTTGGATTTTCAGCTAATCTGAAATCAAACCGAGCCAAATGGATCGAAAGGCTCGGTCGTTTTTGGCCAGCAATAGCCTAAATGTGTTTCACCCAACTATAACAATTGGGTTCATCATCAGCTAGATGTTGTTGTACCCTTCTGAGAGGCATATTTTTCGCAAGTAAGAAAAACACAAACAAGTTTACCTATGTTTGTCAAATATGTATAAGGTAAGGTAGAGAGTTTTTTTCAGTGTAAAACTTGGATGGTGGAGAGGAAATTCCCATAAACCATGAAAGAATTTACTAAAACAAAAGTGAACCTCGATGTACGTAGCTACACCAGCCATGTATGTGTGTGTGTTTGTGTGTGTTTGCGAGAGTGTTCATTTATACCCATATATCTTATAATAGAAAACTCTTGAAAAAGCTGGATGATGTCCTTAAGTGAATCGTTTAAATGGAATGCTCCTCAGTCCTTTAGGTCAAGGTTGTTTGCTGCCAATTACTAGCTATATTCTCTGCCAAATGAGACCAAAAGGAAAGGCAAGAAGGAAACTACTATATAACCCATTTAAAAGGCTTACGATTGACTTATGGCAATATCGTACAGCACCGATTGCTGCTAAACGTTTGTATTTATTTGTGTAACAGTAGTATTCCACTTAAAGCACTCAGCATCAGCATCAGCAGCCAGGACTATCGACTATGGAACAGCTGAAAAGGACTATCGACGATAATAAGTTATGGAATTCTTCGTTCGTTTCAATTGTGCTTATGATAAATTATGCAAATGCAAAAAAAAAGAAGCGAGAGATAAACTGTTATTTTTGCATTAAAACTTTGAATTATTGATTATGGACAGGCTAAATTTTTATTTCAGATCTTGTGGCTCCGATAAGGTTGATATATTTTTTTTTCTTTTAACATTTACACAAGTGTAATGAGTAATGAGAGAAGTTTTTGGGGTAGTCATCTTGGATTCAGATTTTTTTTATTTTTTTTTTTTAAATAAATAAACATGAACGTTCTTTGACGATGAAGTTTTTTTTTAAATGTAATGAGAGTCACAGTTGATGTACCATCGACACTTATGTAAACAATAACATGAAGAAATGATTTTTTTTGATATTTATTCAATGGAAAACCCTTTATTATGATAGTATAAGCTCTTTGCTCGGGAAATAAATATGATTCTTTATGAATGTACTTGTATGTAGGTATGTTTGTAGACCAACTGAAAAATATTATTAAAAAACTCAAGGAAGAGAGAAACGTTGGTTTCAATGCGTTCGGCGACTATGGTTTGTCGGTCCAAGGACGTGACTTCAACTTCAAAAACATTTATTTATTCATTCAAAAAACGGTAAAACATTCTTTTAATGTTTATTCAACTCAATTTTTTTACATATATACATAAATATATTCATACATACATACTATGTAAATCTTACATGTTTATATGAATCGTTCTCAAATCATAAGGATTTAAATTGCAATATTTATTTGTTCATATAAAGCAGATATAGAGGACAAAATGTCTCGCAAATAAGATTTTATGATATTTTGAGCCTAAATAATTAACAGGTGTAATAGATTCAACATTCGTGAAGTCCTCGTAAAGAAAGAATATCAACGTGTATTTATTACCATTCCTGTATTTTACCGTAATTAACTACTTAAGGAAAGAAATTAAATCTGTATTGAATTAAATCTGTATTTCTTACCAAAACAGCAATAAAAATATGAGTACTGTATCTGAACAGTGATTTCAGTGATAACATTCCTAATCCGAAGGGAGTGCCAGTGAATCGGAATTTGGTTGCAGCATTCTATGGTAGTTTCAATTATGCGTAGTTGAATAAGTGCACAATATTCATTTAAGACTAAAATGTTTGTTTCAGTTATGCGGAGTTTTCAAAAAAGCTCCGTCACAAATTTCTTGTTTCAGATAACCGATGTTTTAAGTTAAGCATAGAAAAGGAAGTAAAGCACAGGCCTGGCAGAGAATATTCAGCCTGAGCGGGTAGTCGGTATGAAATAGAGGGTTTTTCAAACGGGACGCTACAAAAGTAGAGCGAAAGGGACAGCTAACGCGGCCATATTTCTTGCCGCTCTTTTGACATTTCTCTTCAGTAAGGTTTGCCATATTATGATGGAAAGATATACGAGCCAACAACGATTCGAGATTATTAAAATTTACTACCGAAATTCGGAGTCAGTGGCCTCAACGTTAAGAGCGCTACGTCCAATTTATGGTCGTCATAATCGTCCTAACAGATTAACAATTACTAGTGGAAAAATTTGAATCCACAGGCACAATTCAAAATGTTCCCGTGCCAGTGAGACAAAGAAGTACCTGTAGTGCCGAGAATATTGCTGCCGCTGAGGCTTCATTTGCCCAAATGTGTCTCTCACACGTCGTTCTCAAGCGTTGGGCATCTCTGTGACGTCGTTGTGGCAAATTTTGCGAAAAGATCTTGGCATCCTAACAAGATTAAATTGACGCAAGAACTGAAGCCGCATGACCACCAGAAGTGTCGTATGTTCGTGAATTGGGCTGAGCAACAACTTGAAAAAGATTCGGATTTTCATCGAAAAGTCATCTTCAGCGATGAGGCTCATTTCTGGCTGAATGGCTTCGTCAATAAACAAAATATGCGGTATCGGTCAGGCAGCAATGCACACGTACTCCATGAGTCATCATTGCATCCCGACAAAATTACGGTTTGGTGTGGTTTATGGGCCGGAGGCATCATTGGGCCGTACTTCTTCTGTGATGATCGAGACCGGCACGTTACTGTGAATAGGGATGAATATCGTTCAATGAGAACCGAATAATTTTGGCCCTAATTGCATGATATGAACTTGGAGGACATATGGTTTCAACAGGACGGCGCCATAAGCCACACAGCGAATGTCACAATCAATTTATTGGAAACCAAGTTTGGAGAACGTGTTATCTCACGAAATGGTCCAGTCGCTTGGCCGCCTTGGTCGTGCGATTTGACACCGTTAGACTATTTCCTGTGGGGCTACGTCAAGTCTATGGTCTATGCCAACAAGCCAGCGACGATTGATGAACTTCGTACGAATATTGAACGTGAAATTGCAGCAGTATCGGCCGATTTATGCTTGAAAACCGTAGAAAATTGGGTTCAGCGTCTGGACTTCTGCAACCGTGCCCGTGGTGGCCATGCAAAAGAAATCAAGTTCCATACATAATAGCATGAAACGTACTTTCACAGGAATAAAGAATTTCATTGATATCCAAAACCGTTTTTGTTTTATTTAAAGAAACTTTTGTAGCGCTCTTATTGAACAACCCAACGCACACGGGAAGTGCATCAGAAGAAGTTAAACATTTTTATGGATGAGGGGACAATTGAGGGGTATAGTTTTAAAACTCTTCTATTCCATTTTTTTTAAAAATGAGTAAAGTATGAGGAAGTGTTTTTAAGAAACTCCTTCATCGACGTAATAATCTAAAATTTATAAAAATTATTATATTCTATACTTTTTGGTACTAGAAACGTGGTGTTTTATTCAAAATTACACTTTTCCAATCAGTCGATTAATTCAATAATCATCTATTCCTATACAAATCAAATTCTTTACTAAAACTCTTCTTTTTCTTTGCAAACCTTTAAGAACTCATGTATTCCAATGGCATTAGTTTTATTTAAATAATTAAAATAATTTTATTTGATTTCAAAACTTCTATAAACTAACATCTTTTCCATACAATTCAAATCGTAATTTTCAAAACTCTTCTTTTCCAAATTAAATAGTTTTTTTTTGTAATTATTAGGTTTGCCTTATAGATTCAAACCATACAAAATTTATTAAAGATCATACTAAAATATCATTTTTCAAGCTCCTTACAGTTTTTTTCGTTTTACTCTAATTCTTAAAGGTGGAAACGAAGAGTTTTAAAACTATACCCCTCAATTATTCTGACAGCAAGATATCAGAAAAAAAGACTTTTAAAATTAAATGAGACAAAACTAAATATTTGAATTTAAAAGCATTTGATGAAACCAATAACATCATTTAATGACTAAATGGCTTTTAAAATAATTAAAAGCCTTTCGTGAAACTAGGCATTAGGAAGATAAAATACAGTTCTTTCAGATCCTATCCTAATTTTGCAAAGCCAAAAATATATTAAGTGATGAAGAAATACGACGTCAAATTTGCCTAAAAAACGAGGTTTGACATGTTTATGTTGAAATATCTCAAACAAGTGAAGTGCTAGAGCAATTTTGACTTCCGTCGGATTTGGACTCACTATGCCAATTAAAATTTTTGCGACATGTGTTTTTGTTTTTCTATCGAAAAAAATATCCATGAAGGCCTGGGTACTAGGCCTTCGATTAGAATGACGAACGTCCTTCAGTGTTTCCGTTTGTATGGTATGTGAAATTTGTGATTTTATGTTGAACATTATTTTTATATTTTTTTTTTCTTCTTCGTACAAATACAAATGTAATTAGTATTGTAAAAAATACCGCCAAATCCCGAGTTTACCCACTCCAAAAATCTCGAGTAGGTAGTGCTACCCACACTACCCATATAGTCTGCCGGGCCTGGTAAAGCAAGTGGTGTATGTGACATATCCATTGTACGGGAGTGCGGCATATATTTGTGCATTTGAAATGTAAAATCGGTGGCTAAATAAAAAAAGAAAACAGAAAGTGATACAGGATTAAAAACAGTAATAAGTCATTAATTATATTAGAATTTTCGAAAGCAGTAAAAGTACGTCAATTTTCAACTAGCGCTTGAGTCCAAACGGATTGTCGCAGAAAAATCCTTAAACAGAAATTTATTGGAAACTGTGTATACTTTCAATGGTACTTTGATATAATTTTCGAATAATTGGTAGCTTTCTAGCAACTAGTGAAAAACTCCCAAAAAATGCATTTTTGCATAATTTTTTGTTTATTTTTCCATGTTGCGTCACGATATTTGAGTTGCAAACCTCAGATTCGGATTCAGCATCCCCGAAAACATAAAAGAGGGACGAAATCAAGAGCCTTTTTGAGCATAAATTGACTGGACTATAAGAAATTTCGTATTATCAATAACAACAATACGAAAAATATGAAGTTCAGTGTGAAACTGCAGAAAAACAGCTTGAATAAAGGGAACAAGAATCATTTCATAAGTAAGTTTTATTATATTTTTCTCAAAGAAAGTCATGTGAATTGTTTATATTTTAATAAATGACCAATCAAGAAACAAATATTAAATGAAATGAAATAAAGCTTAAAAAACTATTAACTAATTAAAAACTTGCACATGGTTGGCTGGTTATTATCTTGTATATTAAAAATGTCAACTTGAGATTTTATTAAACAGGGACGTATTTTTTTTGTTGGTGATTGTAAGTCGCAACCATTTGCTAAGCACCCTTTATACGTGAAATTTTGTTTTGTTATTGAGTTTAATTTGTACATTGGTAGTTCATATAATTATGTTAATCTCAAAGCATATGAAAGAATAATAAAATTAGTTAAATTTAGAATGTACATCCAAAGCAACTAAATTCTGAAAACTAGATATTGCAAAATCTTTTCGTTACCCTAGAGACTTATCTTAAAAAAAGTAAGCATTTTTTTTAAACATACCACTGAGAAGAAAAATATATTCGGAAAATAACAAATGATTATTTAGGCGCCCTAGTAAGTTGCTATAAAAAAGCACTCCGTCCCTATTGGAATGCATTTGTGTTTGTCAGAGTTTACTATATTATGAAGAATGCTGCGGTTTTTGTCCAACAATGCCACTTTCTTTTATTTCCTTTTCTAAACAATTAATCCTAGCGTAATTATAAGTACAGCATCTTATAGGAAAATGCATTTACAAGTTTCGCCTGTCTGAGGTTATTTCGAATTTACCACGATATCAAGAAAACAATAATCTATACGAAAAATAAAATCTTGAACTAGTAAAATCTGGAATTTAAAGTACATTTTTTATTTTGTTTTTGATTTTTATTTTAAAAACTTGTATTGGTAAAACCCAGTAGACATTGAATTTGTTTTTTTTTTGTTTAAATTTTTCTTCGAAGTTTTGGTAAAGTTTTAACATAGTTCTTAATGTTACATAAAATTAAAATTTTGTCTAAAGTATTGAACAGACTCCCAGCTTTTTGAAAAACATAAACTTAGCACCCACAATCACCCACTAACAAATGTATTCAAGTTTTACTACTGCGTTACTATTTCTGATTTTTTTAATTAATACATTTTGAATTTTCCTTTGGTAAAATATTCAAAGAAGAATGTTTAAAAATTTGGGCTTAAAAAACTGGCAATTTGTTTGAAAAAAGTGCAAGTAAACAATTCCATTATGAAAACATAAGTGCTTCAGAAAAAAAAAATTAAAAATTTAACAGCATGAAATCGCGTATCTACTATTTTTGTCACTCAGCAGCCACTTGTAGAAGCCTAGTTCTGAAGCTTCCAGATGGTTCTACTATTGCTGCCTAAAGGGACGTCAAATACCTGGGGATCAACTTCAACGAGTTGCTAAGGTTCAACCCACACTCAAAAAGTGTATTCAGAAAAGCGAACTGGGCATTCCACCGACTACACTCCTTGATGAGGAGAACAGCAGGACTAAGCCAACAGACGAAGTTACTTGTGTACAAGCAACTCTTGCGGCCAGTCATCACCTACTGTTTCCCGGTCTGGTTCACGATCACAAAAACAGCGATTAAGGAACTCCAAATCTTCGAGAGGAAGATGCTAAGAATCTGCACCGGACTCTACTTCGATCGGCAGCGAAGAAAACATTGCAGGAATGAGGATCTGTACAGAAAAGCAGGGATAATACCGCTGGACAAATACCTGGCTAAATTTGGCAAATTTGGAAAAGAAGCTAGTGTAGAACACCGTCAATCACCCCAATCAGCTAATGAGAAGAATGGCCGCCGAGCAACGGCATCCCGAGCCGAGGTACCTCAGTGTGATGGAAACCCTGGACGCGAATATTTTCACTGACAACGACGAAACAGCCATTTCTTTCTACTGTGACACAGGGTCAGTATACTACCGTGGCTAAAATCCAAGCCTTTTCACCAATCCATACCCAAACCACCAATGGACAACCGGCACGGAACACCCCAAGAACATCAAAGTCAACCGACTTTCTTAATTTTAAGTTGACATGTATAATATATATTAATATTGCTTTTTAAATCTAAGCCTATGTATAACAATAGGCCCCCTTGATGCCATAAGATTTATATTTTTCAACGTATTTTAAGTTAAATCAAGTTGTATATATGTTCAATAAAAATCGTTAAAAAAAATCGACATCGACGGATTCAGAAAAAAAGAGGTAGGCCTCGCAACATATTCTCCGGAGTTTCGAATCCAAACAAAGCCAAGGTCTATATGTGAAGTTTATAAATTTGGTGAGTCAATTAAGGTCTTTGTAAGTGATAGATCATCCTCTAATAAGGACTTTTCTCCTGCTGACACCAAGGAAGTTTTATCACTTATCTCATGAACCAAAAGTTAACAAAACATCCGTATTTACTTGTATAATTAGTATTAACTTTGTTCACACCATGTAATGTGCAACTGTTTTCCCATCATTATAAAAATTTTCTGCCAGCAAAGAAAGAATGTTTTTATGCATTCAAATTAATTTCCTTGGAAAAGCTTAATATTAAGTTCCTTAAAATAAATAAATATAAAATATAACGGGAGATTTTTTAGCTGGTTTGGTTTTGGTAACACTGGTTTTGACAGCTGACGTGTGTTTAGTACCTTGTGTCACTGTCAAACAGCTTCAGTTTGGTTTGCAATTTAACCATGGATCGTCTTACAAATGAACAACGCTTGCAAATTATTGAATTTTACTATCAAAATTCGTGCTCGGTTCGAAATGTTCATCGCGCGCTGCTTCCATTTTATGGTCGGCATTCTCGACCTTCTGAGCAGTCTATTCGGAAGATTGTGACCAAATTTCGCACCAAATTTACTTTGTTGGACATTAAACCACCAACACGTTTACGTACTGTGCGTAGTGAAGAAAATATTTCGGCCGTATCAGCTAGTGTGACAGAAGACCGCGAAATGTCGATTCGGCGCCGTTCCCAGCAGTTAGGCCTATGTTACAGCACTACGTGGAAAATTTTGCGGAAGGATTTGGGCGTAAAGCCTTTTAAGATACAGCTGGTGCAAGAACTAAAGCCAGCCGATCTACCACAACGCCGAATTTTTGGTGAATGGGCTCTTGGAAAGCTGGCCGAGGATCCGCTTTTTTATCGAAAAATTGTGTTCAGCGATGAGGCTCATTTTTGGTTGAATGGGTACGTAAATAAGCATAACTGCCGCATTTGGAGTGAAGATCAGCCAGAAGCATTGCAACAGCTTCCAATGCATCCCAAAAAAGCCACTGTTTGGTGCGGTTTATGGGCCGGCGGCATTATTGGGCCATATTTCTTCAAAGATGATGCGAATCGCAGCGTTACTGTCAATGGTGAACGCTACCGAGCGATGATAACAAACTTTTTTTGCCCGAAATGGAAGTTCTTGACTTGCATGATATGTGGTTTCAACAAGACGGTGCCACATGCCACACAGCACGCGAAACAATGGCGCAATTGCGAGGCGAGTTTGGTGAACAGTTAATTTCACGTTTCGGGCCGGTCAATTGGCCGCCTAGATCGTGCGATTTGACACCATTAGATTATTTTTTGTGGGGGTATATCAAGGCTAATGTCTATAGGGACAAGCCCGCTTCGATTGACGCACTGGAAGCCAACATCCATGCATTCATTCGTGAGATACCGGCCGATATGTGTGAAAGAGTATGCCAAAATTGGACTCAGCGGATGGGCTACCTGAGACGCAGCCGCGGTCAACATTTGCATGAAATTATCTTTAAACATTAAATTGCAAAGTTCAAACTATCGATTCAAATAAATATTTCATTCATTTTTTCGAATTTTTTGTGTTTTTTTTATTTAAAGTTCTAAACCTTTTAAAAAATCACCCGTATACCTTTGCAAGCGTCAAGCTAATAAAATTCTAAATATACGCTAAAATTCAATGTATGCATGTATTTATGTTGTGTAATTTTATTGTTTTTATAACTTTCCATCATATACGAACCAAAATGATGCTACAAGCTACACTCTTTCCTCTCTCATCATTTTATATAATGGGATTCAAAGGATATAACTCAAATTAATGTTCCTTTTACATTAAACGAAACAAAATGTAGGATTTTGTGAAAACGATCTGGCAAACTTAAATCATACCACGGCTCTGGAAGAAAAGCTCATTTACATGATAACATGCGCGTCGTTTTCCGCCAACTTAAATTATTATTCCCAACTCCATGAAGTCTCTCTGAAACTCATTACCGAAAATGCTTTCGCCAAATTGGCATAGTTCGGGTAATGGGAATGTCGTTCTCGCGTAACAAATGATGTACCTAATTCTTTTGTGAAGTCATGAAGGCCATTTTCTGTTGAATTTTCTCTTCATCATTCTTCTCACACATATGGCAAGGAATCAACTTGTCTCGTACTCGCATATCGTATTGGATTTCACATGTTTGAGCAATTTTAAATTAAGCATAAGAAAGGAAAAAAAAATACAACAACAACAGATGTTTGTATGAAGCTATAAGAATGTAAAACCTCATACTGTGTCCCGCGTTTGGCTAATAATGATAATGGTTATGTGAGAGCTTAGAAAATTGGGAAGGATTAATTTATATTATTTTTATGTAAAACTGTTTTTAAGGAGAAAATTTTCCAGTAATATAATTTTCTTCCAATTGCTTAGAAAATTTTTTAAGAAGATTTGAACTTAGAAAGGAATTTTAATTTTAAAGATTAGATTAAAAAAAAAAAAATTAATTCGGCAGTAAAAAGCCAGGGGCAAATTTTTGCAAAATTTAAGTAAAATTAAATTCATTGAAATTATAAAATTTTATTATTTCGTTTGATAATTTTTTTCGTCAATCATAGACTGATTAATAATTATAAGTTATTTTATGGTAAATACAGGGTGTCCGCCGGAAAGGAATACTATTTTGTTTGTTTCATAAGTAATTCCATTGTAACCCTGGCTGTATGCGATGTGGCAAGTAGCATACCTTCTCGGCGGACACCCTGTATAATCATTAATAGCTAAAAACTCAAAGTGAAATTAAAAATTTCGCAGCTTTCTATAGACAATATTTTCAGTATAAACAAGAAAAGTCACCATCCTAAAAAGTGTGGTATTTTGTCTTTTTATTGGGGAGAGTACGATGACTTTGGCGCCAAAAATTGATAACGGTCTAAAACAAGAATTTTTTACTATTAAAAAACAACGGCAACACTAACCACAATATTATTCACTCTAGATTTTAAATGAATTTTAAATCCAACTATTAAATCCAGATTTCTTTAATCCAAAAATTTAAATCCATATCCATATTATTCACTCTAAGCATGCCAAAAATCCAAAGGATTTAAAATGCCCTTAATTAAGATGTAAAATGTTTTTAAATCCAGACGTGTAATTCAAATGTTGAATATCTCCCGTGATAGTTGAAACTATCAACGAGTGTATAAAATATTTTAAACATATACTTATTAAAAAGATTAATGATTGATCAAAAAATGGTCAGTAATTTATTATTAAAAAGATGTGACCAAAATATCAATTAACTTCGACTTCAAGTGTAAATTGAATATAAATTTGAATCGTGTATCAAATTGAAATGATGTTGGCGAGACTACAGCGATACTAAAGCGAGACGATAGTAAAACTTGCACAATGACAAAAACAACGTGTTCATGTCATGGCAAGATTCCCGTGTATGTGGGCATGGTGAGACCACAGTGAGACGAGCTCAATGACGTACGTACGTTTGAACTACCACGACGAGCGGCGCGGAGAGAGGTCAGCAAGATTACACGAAGACAATGAGTCGTCGTCACCGTCGTTATAATTTCAAACTGAGTTAGCCAACTCGATTCAACAAAATTTTCGGTTTAAAATGTCAAGAAAAAATTAATAATAAAACTTACGTCCAGAGGGCAGTTTAAATTCAATTAGATTAATCGGGATTGGATTTAAAAAATTGCATTTAAGTGTGGATTGAACAAGTGAATAATATGGAATTGGATTTAAGTTTTTAATTTAAATTACTTTTAATCTGCGTTTAAGTTTTAATCTAGACTAAACGAGTGAGTAATATTATAATTTTTATAATTCCTAAAATCTATTTCTTAATTATAAATTTAAATTGAATTACTAATGTCAATTATTTTTGAAAAATTCTTTTTTATGAAGGTTAGGTTTATTTATTCTCAATTTTCTCAAAAACTGGAAGACATGAAACCACTCTGTTTCTTGTGCGGAATTCAAAATTGGTTTTGCACTTCATTTCTAAATTTTGAAACAAATTGGTCTAAACTTTTTTTTTCATTTTTTTGTATCAACATTTTTGAGTTCACAATCAAATTTAACAAAAGCAATTGACATACATAATTTTAATCTAATTTAGAACTAAAAAACTGCTTTTTGGCTTTCAAAACAGGAATAGTACGTAATTCATTTCTTAGTGTTGCCGTTGGTTCTTAATATTTTTTTTATTTGAGTAATTTTTATTTTTTTTAATTGCCCCTATCTCCTAAACGGAGTGAGAAAGACCTCCTCCCATAATGTTTTTTACCCCTCTTCAAAAAACAGTTATAACTCTAAATGGAAGTCCCACTTCGCCAAAAGCACCACAGAAGAAGACATTATTCTGAGTTACTGAATGGTTATAATTGTATGTAGCAGTAAGTTGTAGTGGATATTGTATTGAGGCATCATCGTAAAGTCAAAAAATAATTCATGGGAGTTTTTGAACATGCTCTAGCAAAACTCCGGTGCTGCAAAAATATCTATGATCTTGACTTCCATATTTAACATATTACTATCATTGCTTCAGATAAGTACTGAATTTTTTATAATTGCAGTTAATTACACTGGCCAATACAAATTTTGTGCCTGGGCTCTGCATAACGATTTTCTTATCCCTTACATAACTTATTAAATAAAAATTATTTCATTTCAAAAAGTTTGTTTTTCTGGCCAGGGGCACATTATTTGAAAATTAATGAAAATGTGCTTTGATAAAACCATTTACACAAGACTGAGATACACTAAAATGCCAGAGCGTGTTTCCCTTTTATGGTAGGAAGGGTAATTTTTTTAAAAACGTACTTAAATTAGAAAAAAAAATATTAAAAAAACAATGGCAACACCAAAAAGATCATGGTATATTTTTTTTAAAGCTAGGACTTCTATCAATAATAAATTTCTAAAATTAAGTCATTTCCATTAATATTTTTTTTAATTACTTTTCAAACTCAGAACTTAAAAAATCTAACATTCAATGCTTTTAAAAATTTTGAGTCATATTTTCAAAACTAAAGGATGTATCTACTTTAACTTTTGAAATAATTGATAGTTACAAAAACATTTTTCTTGTTAACTTTTTTTTTTTTTTAATATTTGGTACCTACATTTAAATGGTTATTTTTTTCAAAAAACACACTGATATTGGAGTGTGCAATCATAAAATTTAAAAAATTTAGAACAATCTCCCATCATTGTTTCTTTTTAGTGATCTTGATAACGACCTCAACTCCCCCAAATTGGATTATTATTAAAATCCGTCATACTGTTTTCAAGAAAACCGAGCACCAAAAACATGTTTTTTTAGTAATTAAATTCTCGAAAAATAGTCTTCAGTTTCCACTTAATGGAAGCCTTTTACCGACTAAAGGAAATTTATTAAAATTTTGTCGAAAAAAGTTGTGGGGCCGTTTGTGAGCAAAATAAGATTTTGTTAAAAAGTAAGGCAGTAAAAACCCGTTATTTTTAGTCGCTGAGAAAATTGAAAAAATAAACTATAAAGAGAATGATTTAAGAAAATGTCATGTTCCAAGTTTTAAGAAAATCAATCCAACGCCGCTTTTTATACCTAATGTCTAGTTGCATGTTCTGAAGCATAACATAACAGAATAAGCATCTTTGATGGTTTCTTGGCAATATATCCACTATCTAGGATTTTTAAATAGGTTATAAGAGACTCAAATCGAAAAACATCTGAGTATTTCCTTGTTTTGGCTTTGTACGGCATATCCGTATAGCTACATAAGGAGGTAATAGTGAAAGTCAATGTTGGCATCTCGAAACGTTTGGACGTCTTTGTTATTCATCATAAATGAAGTCAATGTGAGAGATAATAGATTATTCGATGAACAAATTTCAAGTTGTTAAGTGTGATTGTTGAGATGCAGAAAATCCCGGAAGTGATGCGTCGTGCAAGCTCGAGCCCATATATCTTGCCTAGGATCTCATAGAACATGTCTTTGGTTGGAAAATCTTTCTCCACGGTGTGTGGTGGAACATTTGCGTATATAAATCTAATGTCAATGAATTTTGCCTCGCATATTTCAAATATTTGAAAATCAAGATTTCTTGCCTCTGTCTGTTTCACACGACTCAAAAACATCCTGCTTTTGCTGTCGAAAATAGTCACACAAGTTTTTGCTTTGCTCTAATACGTGGCCAAGAAGTCACCCAAACGTTAAGGGATCTTTGGTATGGCTTCAAGAACGTGGAACCAGATTAACCATTCCATTTAGGCATGAGCTCGGAATACAACGTAGAAATCCATAGTTGTTCAGCAATTCAGACTGATTAGAATTTTAGATGCCACCGTTTAAAAAACGGCCTCTTTTAAGTACCATAAGTCCTCTTGGTTGTTCGTTGGATTCATAAATATATATTTTGTATGAATAAAGGGAGAAGTTTAAGAAAAAATTAGAAGAATTTTCTTCTATACAAAATATGTTTTTAATAAAAAAAGAAAAAATTGTTACGAAAATCTTATTAATTTGAAAAAGCTTTTATATAATTTTATTTTCACTTTGTATTTTTTAGTTTAAACTATAATTAAACCATTCTTTACAATAAAAGACTAATATCCAATTTTGCAAAAAACTTTTCATAATTTTAAAAGCCATTTCCCCTTTAAATGATGTTTTTTTGGTTTCGCCAAATAATTTTAAATTTAAGAATCTTTTAAATGTCCTTGTACACTAAAAGCTCGTTTTTGTCTCATTAGATTTTAAAAGTCTTTATTGTTCAGCCATTCCAGTCAACAACAGCTGATATTTTTTTGTCAGAATAATTGTCCTCTCAGCTAATGCTTTTTCACTTTTTATGATACACTTCGCTTGTGCGAGTGAAACAACCTCTGCTTTTATATACAGGGATGTGAGGCAAACTCAGTCTAATTAAGATATTCCTTTTCTACATTAGTGAAACTGAAAAATTTTAAATATCTCATCAAATTTAGACAAAGTTTAAATAATAAAATAAATAAAATAAATTTGGTGGCACAACAGCTCGTGGAGAACTAAGGCCTAGTGACTTACAACTCTCAACCATTCCTGTGTGCATATTTTTGGCAGGAATGGAGGGGACCTACAATTGTTTGCCGAGTCCGAACGGCAAGATGAGAAAGCACTTATTCATGACAAGTATACTCTTGGAGGATTTGTCAGTTCCTCGCTAGAGGCAGTATCTCGGAAAAAAACATTTCTGTTTTTAGGTGGCAGCGGCTGGGAATCGAACCAAGACCTTTGGCAGTTTAGATAAAAAATTGCTAAAATTGCTTTTATCTTTTTAGGCAGAGTTTGGATAAAAGCTATTTTAGTATTTGTTTATAATATCATAATTTAAGAGCTTCATAGACCTATTCACCAAGCAATAAAAGTGAATATTTATCAGCGCTCATAAAAATTATGAGTGGTCCTGACAGCTTGTTTACGTTTATTGTAAAAACTAAAAAAAATGCCCGTAGTTAAAATAAAACGAGCCTGTTTTACATCCGCAAACGTATTAAACAACGTAGGTATGAACGACATGGAGGGTGTGAGTGCAATAATGGTCTAACTGCAATTTTATTGAAATTGGTTTAATTACAAAAGTTGAATCTATATGAATTGGTTTCTTATTTTTGCTATACTGAAAATAATGAAAAATGCAGCTTGGCCACTATTGCACTCACGTACGTCTACGACAAAAAGGCGGAAATGGGAACGGAAGCGGCATCCGAAAAGGCTAAGTAGCTATCAAGACAGAAGTGGCAAAACCGTTGGAGCTCGGAAAACAGAGGAATATGGACAGCGAGGCTGATCAGGAACATGGGTGTGTGAAACGACCGGAAACACGGTGAGGTCAAGTACTACGTCACTCAATTACTTCTCGGACACGGATATTTTAACGCCTTTCTCCACAAAATCGGTAAAAAAAGGAGCACGTCCTGCCAGTTCGGATACTCGCTAGAAAATGACGCAAACCATACCTTCTTCGCCTGCAGCAGAAAGCCTTCGCAAAGACCTGCAGATAAGCATTGGCGTCATCACACCGGAGAACATTCTAGAGAAGAAGCTATAGAGTTGCGTGAACTGTCAAAAATTCTGTAGCTACATAGAACATATTCTCAGAAAAAAAAGAGAAGAAGGAAGTTATCGGGAAACAGTTGAACCCGTTAGATGATCCCGTAAGGAACACATGACAACCCCCTGAAGTAATGCAAAGAGGTCCCGGAGAGTGGGTCAGAAGCCAAAAAGGTTATGGTGGAGTTTTGGTCAGTATGTTTATACCTGAACGAGTCTGACACACGGGGATGGTCAATGGGTAAAAGCCGAAAAGGCCCCCTTATATGGTGCATAAGGCATTTCTTCGATCCCCTAAAGGAAAAAATAAAACTATTCCACTCACGGACTGATATGTACCTAGAGACACCAAAAAAAGAAAATTTTCTTTCACAGCTGTACCGAGCCATGTTATTTTTTTTTCTTCTTGCAAATTTATGTGAATATATTTCAACTCAAGTTTTTCATTTTTAAATAAGAAAATAATAATAATAATAATTTATAATTTAGAGAACAAATTTAAGACTTATCCTTCTTACGTGTAAAATATTCATTAATTAACAGCAGTTTATTAGCTCAACCTTTTATAATCCTCGAATTTTCTTTTTCTGACTTTATTTGGTTCAGCTGTGAGTTCTCTTTATAAAGGTACACATATGTAAGTTTCGTATCAACAAATGATCGTTTTAAGGGATTACTGTATTGGTTCCGCTAAACTTTTTGACTGATGCCTGTATCTTAGTTGATAATAAACTATTCTTGAAATAGTGTTGAGTCGAAATAACTCCGAGTTAAATAGGAGTTAACTAATCCTGAAAATAAAGTAACCATCTTCACCAAATTAGGCGAAAAGGTTGTGACTCAAAATAGGTTGGTGAGCTACTGGATATTGAGCTTAAGTGAGAAACTTGGTATTAATTATAACAACACAGTAAAAATTCAATAAGGAAACAAGTCGGATCTAAAAAAGAAACATTGAAAACTTAAGCGAATTGGTCGTAATTCAGTTCAATAAATTCATAAAACAGATGCACATTTACAACAAAGCTTCTGCCCAATAGTTACAGTTTTTTTAAATATATTACCTCTTGGCTTAGGAGGGCAGTATAGAAGTGTGTCGGTTTGGAAAATCTGAAAATATTTCACTTTCGAATAGAGTCAAATATTGAAAATAACCAAACATTCATTGCCCATGGGCAACAAGAATAAGTGTGCATGGCTATATCTAAACTAAGAAACAAAAAAACAAACAACAAATCTTCTGAAATGTGGGTGGCGAACCGGCTTAGCATTATGATATCAAGACTCAAAAGAAAGCAAGTTGATATATACATAATCTAATACACATTCAACTTAGATCCATCATTTACCTTCATTTCCCAAATTCAAGGAATTTTCACACCAGCATACAAATTACTTGTCAGTTTTTACCAATTGTTTAAAATTATATTATTATTTATTTTGAACACAACATCACAAATTATTATCTTGACTGATGGCCAGAGGAAATTTCTGATAAAATTTATGAAATATATTTTCAAACATACATACCTAAACATAAGTATTTGAAATCCTTGTCACGATTTTTGTAATGTCCTCAAAGCATTTTATAGTAAATGACAAACAATGTCGCCTTAAAGTCTTCACCAAAACCGTACATCAGAAGGACTTATCTCGTATTTTTAACTTTATTTACATAAATACATTTTTGTTTTGTTTTTTTGTTTACTTTTTCTCCCTAAATTATCATTTCCCACATTTCTAAATTTAGTCTACAGTTCACCCTCTACAACCAAGTGTCCGTAACGATGTAATTGTCAAAACACCTTACTTGAATATTTAAATAAAAATAAAAAATAACAAAGGTGTAATAGAAGGTTGAGGGACACATACCCACAATTTTTTTCTTCTTTAAAAAAACATTTTGTGTTTCAAACGAAAGAAAAAAATCACTCAAATTTGTTGAATTTAAATTTGTTTAATTGAAGCGTGGGACGAGGAGACAAGGACATTTTTTTAAGAATTATAAAATCCCTAAGGAATCTAAAATAAGACCTACCTGTGACATATACCATCACACCTTCTTAAACCAGCAGTATAACAAGCTTACAACTTACTATAGGTATACAACCCTCTACAGCAAAATAAGGTGGAATATCGTTTTTTACACCCCCTGGAGAAAATAGTAAATCAAAATAAGGTAACAACAACAAAGCAACAAACAAAAAAAAAAAAAAAAAAAACAGGATCAGTAAGTTCTTGTTCTACAAAATATGGGGGAAGCAGAGCATGGGACTTGTTGTTCCAGACTGCGTAAATATTTATGTGGCAGCAAGGACTCTATCAAGTGAACAACGCTAACGTTGTTGGATGCTGGTTTTTGCAATGCCACAAGCATACGACCACTCTTCGAACAGGATTTGAAATATTTTTTTTTTTGCACTTGGTTTTATTTTTAAGTTTATATTTTTCTATTCTGTCACCTAGGTACACATTTACTCAGGGGATTAAAAAATTGTTATGTTATTTGAGAGAAAAACACACAAGCAAAATGTTTCTACATAGGTACATACATTCATGGGTGTGTTCAGGAGCGGACTACAGCTGAAACCTAGGGGATGAACATTGCCAAAATCCAATATTATACACTTCCAAAGTTATTGTTCAAAATGTCAGTTAGTTTTAGGAATTATAGTAAGCCAAAGGTGGTTTTCTAAAATTTCCAAAGCTTTCCATCAATTGCTGCGATATTGTTATAAGCAATAACTGAACTTTCACATGGCTGTATTTGAAATTCGTCCAAATGAGATACTAACAACCTATACGACCTTGACAAAAAAACTTTGAAAATTAGGAAACAAAAATATAAATAAATAAATTAATTTAGTGGCGCAACAGCTCATGGAGAACCAGGGCCTAGTGACTAACAACTCTCAACCATTCCTGTGTGCGTGTTGTTGGCAGGAATGGAGGGGACCTACAATTTTCTGCCGAGTCCGAACGCCTAGATGAGAAAGCACTTATTCATGACAAGCATACTCTTGGAGGATTTGTCAGTCCCTCGCACGAGGCAGTACCTCGAAAAAAAACATTTGTTTTTAGAAAAAATAGAGCTTAATAAATAAACTAAGTCCTAGTTTTTGTTTGTATGGCTTAGACTTGTAGGAACTATTAAATGTAAAGTCCTGCCCATTAATTTTTTTTTTTTTTAACCAGTAAACTGAGTTTAACTGCATACTTTTTTTATCGCTTATGATGTTTTGATGAATTAATGAGTTTCGTATAAATGATACCAATATTTTTTTTATCCAGAAGGTTTCTTCAATTCATGGACCATATGATGGGCATCATCAGGCAACAAAAACATTAAATTATTATTACATTTAAAATTCAACAATAATTATCTGCCACAAGAACTTTTACACGCCATATTAATTTGAATTTGCCACAGTCAGAATCAAAATTTATTTGTTTTATATAACCCGAAGGCCATTTTAACGATTCATCATACTTATCTTATACGAAAAGGTTACCAGTATCAAAGATTACCAATCAAGGGTTTCTAAGACGATGGGCTGGAGTATTTTAGTATCCTTAGGTACTAAAGCTCAGTTTTTCCCATCTTATATAAGCAACCCACTAGATATGAATTCTGTTTTACGATGTCCATGAAATGGGAATTGAGGCAAATTTTATTTGTTTCGCGTTGAAAGGGTTTCAATGGTTCGATAAACATTTAACCTTACACCTTATGAACATTGGATTAAGTTTTTGTCAAAAAGAAGGGTTAACAATAATAATGTTTTTATTTACTACCTAAGCTGATGATAACTGATGAACCTGATATGGTCAATTGCTTAATTTACAAATAATATAATAGAGGAGAAAATTTGCTAATTTTCTTTAAGACGTTAGTGCACTTTTTTCTTAATCAATAAAAATCTTATCTCTGCATTAAAATTACAGAATTTACAAAAAACTTAATATTGAACATACAAAATTATTTTAATTTTAAATGTTTTATATTATTTTTAATTCCCATATAGTTCTTTAAGTATTAAACAAAAAAGTTTGGCAATCATTGGATAGACTGTTGTCAATAAATTTCAAATTATGCCAAGAAATTTTAAGTTTCAATTTTTTGTATATTAAATTAGGTATTTTTTTTTTTTGGTACGCCAATTTGTAGTTTTTATTAATACTTTGTAGTACGCCCAGCTCTCGAAGCTTGAATGCTAATAACATTATTGTCTAATTGACTAACTTCAAGAAAATATATTGTTATTAACCTAAAACTCAAAAAAACTTTATTTTTCCATATAATATTGGAAAAACCTTGTTAAAAATTGAATGAAATTGAGGTTTCCTGCACACAAATTATCGAAAGCGAGTAATTCGCGCCGGTTATTTTATGCATAAGCCCTTGATTGCTTATCTACTCATCAAAAAATTCGCAAGAATAAATCCATCATTATTTTCTGCAGTACTAAACGCTGCCATTGGACATTCCAATAATCTTTCCAATCAGTGCAGGCAAATTGGTTGGTTGGTGGATGAGAAAAAACGAAATGTCACATTTAGGTTACGAAAAAAAAAATACTTGGTCTCACTCTTGCTTGGATTAACTATATCGGGTTTTTCAATAAGAGCGCTACAAAAGTTTTTTTTTTTAAATGAAACAAAAACGGTTTTGGATATCAATAAAATTTTTTATTATTGTAAAAGTACGTTCTATGTCATTATGTATGGAACTTGATTTCTTTTGCATGGCCACCACGGGCACACTTGCAGAAGTCCAGACGCTGAACCCAATTTTCGACGGTTTTCAAGCATAAATCGGCCGATACTGCTGCAATTTCACGTTCGATATTCGAACGAAGTTCATCAATCGTCGCTGGCTTGTTGGCATAGACCAAAGACTTGACGTAGCCCCACAGGAAATAGTCTAACGGCTTCAAATCGCATGACCGAGGCGGCCAAGCGACTGGACCATTTCGTGAGATAACACGTTCTGTAAACTTGGTTTCCAATAAATCGGTTGTGACATTCGCGCCGTGTTGCCGTCCTGTTAGAACCACATGTCCTCCAAGTCCACATCATCCAATTGGGGCCAAAAATATTCGGTTATCATTGGTCTTGATCATCACGGAAGAAGTACGGCCCAATGACGCTGCCGGCCCATAAACCACACCAAACCGTAATGACTCATGGAGTAGGTGTGGATTGCTGCCTGACCAATACCATATATTTTGTTTATTGACGAAGCCATTCAGCCAGAAATGAGCCTCATCGCTGAAGATGACTTTTCGATGAAAATCCGAATCTTTTTCAAGTTGTTGCTCAGCCCGATTCACGAACATACGAAGCTTCTGGTGGTCAAGCGGCTTCAGTTCTTGCGTCTATTTAATCTTGTAAGGATGTAGGCCAAGATCTTTTCGCAAAATTCGCCACAACGACGTCACAGAGATGCCCAACGCTTGAGAACGACGTGTGAGAGACACATTTGGGCTTTCTGCAACGGAAGCCTCAGCGGCAGCAATATTCTTGACACTACGGGCACTTCTTTATCTCACTGGCACGGGAAAATTTTGTACTGTGCCTGTGAATTAAAATTTTTCCACTAGACGCTCAATTGTTGATCTACTAGGACGATTATGACGACCACAAATTGGACGTAGCGCTCTTAACGTTGAGGCCACTGACTCCGAATTTCGGTAGTAAATTTTAATAATTTCGACTCGTTGTTGGCTCGTATACCTTTCCATCATGAAATGGCAAACCTTACTGAAGAGAAATGTCAAAATAGCGGCAAGAAATATGGCGTCGTTTGCTGTCCCTGTGCCTCTACTTTTGTAGCGTCCCTGTTGAAAAAACCCTTTACAATTTTATTTGATTGATTCTTAGTTTTGCTGCTGCAATTATTAAATAAATTTTTTAATTCAGCGATATATACCTAATTTATATACCTTCGGCTTTTGTAGACCGCGTAAGTTGTACTTAAAAATTTGTGTTTGTTGTTGTACAATATGATAATTAAAAAAACCAATTTGAAAAAAAATCGTCAACCCATTTTAAAACTACTGAATTTTCAAAAAAAAGAAAATATTTATATATTTTTAAAAATCAAAAATTTCCTTTTTAAAGATGCAATATTTTTGACAATTTAAAGGAGCTTTTTCATAAAAAATTTAATTGAAATCGAATAAGTTCCTTATGAGAAAATCGAAAATAAAAAAAAAAAACATTATATAGGAGGTACCGTTTGTGACAGTTTTTGGTAAACAAAAATAAAAAAATTATTTAAATGTGCAACATATCTATAACAATGCACTGATTTTATTATTGGAGCCGTTTTTAAGAATCAATTCGATTTTTTTTCAAATATGGACTTCAAAATTTGGAGCATAATTTTTCTTGAAATGCAAATTAAACTGCAAATTTGGAGCCTAACTACAATTTTCTATCTAGCTACGTTATTGAACAAAGTACTGTTCTGCTAACATCTCAGTTAAGTAAGCAGTGCAGCATAAAATTTTTATATGGAATAACTTCAAAATTTATAGTTATACTTTTTTTGAAATGCAAATTAAATTGCAAATTCAGAGCCTTATGTCAGATTTCAAGCTAGCCTGATTTCTGAGAAAAGGACATGCACTGCTAACTTCACAGTTAACTAAGCAGTGTAGTGAAGTTAGCAGTTCAGTGGGTTACACCCACTATTTGGTGAACTGCAGGACCCGGAATAGAAGTGCATTAAAAATGCAAAAAACTGCCGCGGTCCCATGTTTGGGAAAATCAAAGTTTATATTTCAATTGGGTAAACTTAAGTTTTAGTTTGTTTATAGCATCTGAGTTACACATTTAAAATTAACGTATGTATGTAACACAGAACCACGATATATCTAGTATTTTCTTCAAACTTTGAACTCAAGGTGTTAAGGGGATTGGCTAAGGGATATCAATTTTTAAGTTCCAAAATAACGGCACCTTTAAGAAAAACGCTTTGTACTTTTCGCAGCAAAATACAACTATTTTAGCATAATTTATTCTCCGAAAGAGTAATTTCACATACAGCTTTTAGCGCGGTTTTCACCAAGCACTCGAAAACGGCTCTTAAGTATATGAGGCTCATAACTCAAATAATATTTGTGCTATTCACCAACCACTCATAGCTCTTTCGAAATCCGAAAATGAGAACACTCTCTCTTCACCAGGCATACCCAAACTGGGAAATCAAACTGTTTTTAGATTGGCCCAACTTTTTCGGTTCTTCTTGGATCCTTAAAAAATTGAGCGGTGCACGCATGTATATACAGAAATTCTTTGTGAAAACAATGATTTTATTTTTTATAAGTTTTGTTTTATAAGTCAAGGAGTGAGTATACATAATTGCATGTTCCAGTTTGTTAGATAGAGGGAAATTTTGTGTTATGTAATGTTTTTTGGTTTTGCTAGGTTCGTCATACGTTGTTTACTACGTTTGCGGACCTTAAATGGACTTGTTTGATTTAAGGCGAGTGAAGGATTTGTTTTATTGATGTTTTTTTTTTCAAGCTTTCACAACAAAACGGACTAAAACAAGCAATGATCTTTAACGCATGACTTTCAAAAATAAACTCATAAAATAAGTGGGAACAAAATTAAATCTCTTAAGACAAAAAGAATTATCGTATGTGTACGTGCGACACTCATTTTCGTAAGAATCCAAGAAGTACCGACAAAATGGGTCAGTGAATTTGCTTGAAGGGTAACTTCGAAGGTTTTCGAATAAGTTTTTCGAGAGAGTGCTCATAACTTTATGAGTGGTCGGGAGTCGGGACCACTCGTAACTTTTATGAGCGCTCTTAAATGTACACCATTATTGCTTGGCTTATGAATCTCTTAAGTAATGAGCGTTGGTGAATACTGCCCTTAAAAACATTGATTTGAGATAAATTTTTAGTGATTTACATTGCACAATCACTGATTAACGTTTTTTTGTCACAATTTGCAACTCAATGGGAGTAGTTGCAAATTACCAGCAAAAAATTTCAGAAACTACGACTTTCTCGCCGCAATTTACTTCTTGACACCAACGATGTGCAATGAAAATTGGCCTAGTGTTTGTATGCTCGCTCCGAAACTGGAGGGTTTTGAGTTCAAATCTATTAGAACCAAACGTAAAGTATTTATTTCAAATAAATAAAATTAAATGCGTATATCTGCAAAATAACGGGAAGATCAAGTTTGATCTTTCGGTGGCAATATAAAAATAAAAAATAAAAGTGGTGATCACAAATCTTTTTTGCTAGCTTACAAATTGCGCAATTGACCAACATTTGGATTAAATTGCAGTTTGTTGTTTGCAATTTTTGTTTTCTCTCGACAGAATAATTGATATTTAAGTGTGTTGATTAACGATTTTTGAGTATCAATATCAGTTTTGCAAATTGCAAACAAATGGTCGTAAATTACGAAATTCCGAGCCAAGATATAAATCGGGATTAATTTTTCGTAATTTGCAGTTAATTTTTCGTGATCTGTTCCAATTTTTTTCCGTAGTGTTTTTAACTTCTTGATATATATTTTTGTATGCATAATTTTTTATAAAGTTTACAAAATATTCTGTACCAAAATTAACAAAAATATTCATTCCTAGGTTTTTAAAAAATTTGCAATTTTTTTTCTAAATTCAAAATTTTAAAAATGTCGTAAATTGAATTTTTGTGGTGTTTTGCACAACTTTACCCTTAAAAGCTGTCTTGAAATAAGGAAAGGGAAAGTTTTTCACATTATATTTCTTGCATAATGGGGACAATACCACAAACTATTAGTTTTGACTTGAAGCCAACATCTTTAGTACACAAACTTCCTAGAGTTTAACAGTCATTCTCAAAAAGAATTTTTAATTTTGTTTTAGGGGCACAGATAATAATGACACGAGTTATAAAACCATTTAAGGAAAGGTTATTTTATCAAAAAAAAAAGGATTTTTATACAAAAATTGTTTGTTTTTGATTTTTTTTTAAATCTTCACAAATGATGCCTGCGATTAATCCATTTTATTCGACTTTTTCGCTTCATTAAACTCAATAATAATTATGTAAAGTTTTGCAAGGCCTCAAATTAATTTAGTTCGTCAATGTGTGTATTTTTCTTTATAATTGTATAAATGTGTGTTTGAGTTTCTTTGGAGAAGCTTTTAGTTGAATATATATACTCTCTACATAAACATATATAAATACAAAACTCTTGAGACTTTGAAATGAAATGAAAACTCTGCGATGCTGAATAAATTGTTGCTAAATGTTTGCATTTGTGTGGGTTTTCTAGTCTTTTCGAATTGCAAATAGAATTTTCAAAAATAACAAAGAATATTTGTACGTGGGTTTGAACTCTGGGCTTTGTGCAAAAGTTCGTAAAGGAGCCATGTCTTCAGAGATTATAAAGGAATTCTTGATGACAATTGTGTTTAACAGAAATAAAATATAAGATTCGAGGGTTAAAAATGCAAGATATAAGACTTTATTTAATATTATGAAGTTCATTTAAGTAATACATCAACTAGATTGAAGAAATGCAGAGCAATGTATTATGAATCATGACCCCAGGTGCGCTCATAAATGCACACTGTCTTGTAGTTATTTATGTCGTTTGTGATTTTTTGATTTGCTTTCTAATTGTTAAAATAATAAAACCTAACCGCAATTATTTTAATAACGAGATCAAATACCTATGAAGTAAATACATGGATTGTTGAAATAGATTTGATAACTGGTAATTTATAGTTCCTTCCACCTCACTGTGACCGTCATTATAACTTTAAACAAAAAATAGTTATAAGAATATTAATCCATCATAAACTTAGAACTTGGCGTTTGGAGTACTTTAGCTTTCTTTTGTTTAGATAGATGATAGATCCTTGGCAGATGAATGGATGATATGGCCTCTGAATGTAGACTGACACGCCCACTTTTCTTTGATATCTAGAAAATGGAAATAATTATTTTGATGAAATTTAAAGAGTTTGTTTAAATTATCTTGAAAATATATTATAATAGATTTTGTAAAATCCGCCCATTAACACGCCCTTTTTTGACTATTAATCTCTTTAAAACGGTTCTATTTGACATAATTTCGGAAGTTAATTTGATGATTTGGATTACAGTTTCCCCCGATTAACTGCACCTCGGTTAATTGATTTTCCCACTTAATTGATCTTGAAAAATTGTATCTTTATATCTAAAACTATGGAAATGTTTCGGTTAATTGAACCTCCCTGTTAATTGATGGAAAAATCAGACAACAAATAGGTGCAATTAATTGGGAAATACTGTATATCAATGGCACTCTTGAAGAACCAGGAACCAATGTAGTCAAACTCTCACAAAATTTAGAAGGTCGGGAGTTAGTTAGTTGAATATCATTTACAAACCTTAAAAATGTGGACAAAAGTATTAATTATGAACTTTAAGATGTTACAGGATAGTATTACGCAAGGTTAAAATCTGGCTAAATATAGTTCTATATTTACTTAAAAATTATTAATAAAATAATAACACTGGTCTGCAAAACAAAATTTTTTTTCGTCTTCAAATAATTTTGTGAAATTATTACAGATTTAACTTTTGTTAATCTAAATCTGGTTTCAGAAAAATTCTATCATATACAGATTTTGATCAAAGGATTTATAAAAGAAAGCAAAAAGTGTATTCAAATTCAAAACAATTTTTTTCCATTATATACTCGTATGTACTCTATTTTACTGACAATACAGTGAAACCAGGTTTTGACATCACAAAAATTTGTTACCGGCAAGACTTTTTAATCAAATGGCCAATTTAAAAAAATGGCAATGAACTTATTATTTTCAAAAGCCTTGTTTAAAATAAAAAAATTCTTTTGAGTTACATACATGACAACGACAGTATAAATATATTAAAGATGTCCTTTTTTTGAGCATAATAGATGCAGGGAAGCATTATGATTACATTGATATGAGAAAATGTATTTGTGAAAAAATTCGAGATGTGACCTTTTTGAATTGGTGATTCAATTGCCAACCCTATTTTTTAAATTGATTTATTACAATACTTATTGGTCTGAGAGAAAAAACGTGTATGCAAGAAATATTAAGCTTACAGTTTTAAATAATTGCTTTCATAGACCCAACTATCTGTAGTTTGTCCCTAAAAGGATAGAAAGCAGCAAAGTTTTCAAAAACGAGCTTTTTTTATTCTTTACCCTAATGGTTTTTGGAAACTTAGCTGTTTTGCGAAGAAAATCAATCTCGAAAAAAATTTAAATGACTTAGGAAGATGAAATTATGTTCTTTCAGATTGATAATTGGTAAAGAAATTCGACGACAATTGTTACCAAAAAATTTGTTTTTGACATGTGTATGTTGAAATATCTCAAAAACGTGACGTGCTAAAGCAATTTTGATATCGGATTCGGATTCAGCATACCTAAATCCTTAAGAAAAGTGTAGTTTGAAATAAAGGCGGTTTTAGTTGCAACCCAGTGTAATTTAGAAATCTCCACTTACTTAACTGGTTCTTCATGACCGCCGAGGATATTATTATTAATTTAAATGCTAAATACAAAAATTAAGGAAATACATATGTAGTTTGAGCAAAATTCACCTACTGCCACGCCCTTTATTTTTTTATTTATTGGTTTCACGGAAGTGGTTTCAACGATTTGGATATCAAAGTTGATTTGTACGAGCAAATAAAATCTTTAGATATTGAATTGATAAATCCGCCTACTGCCACACCCATTTTTCCACTTTCTTTATTTCTCAGATACAAATAGATTTTTTTTTCCCGTGTATGCAAAACCTGCATATAAGGCTCTATGAGAACCGAAAAACGCGTGCTCATAGAAGTGTGAGATTCTTACTACACTAAAACCAACTCCACTTCCCGATTGCAACTAAGTTGAAACTTATCTAGCAATTTATTTTTAACGAAGTTAAGTAACGTGTTGCAGGTTACTTTCCGGTGAAAGTTCCTGCTTAATCCGCGATTTTAAAGCGGTTTTCTGTTCACCGCACCAAGTCGGGAGGTTTTGTTCTTCGCAGACAGCGTACTAAATTCGACTCGTCAAGAATGTCAATTATTATTATTATTAGCGTGTTCTAATAGTCGATTTCTATGTTTTCGCGCGAAACTTTTTATTTCCTTCCGCACCGTAGGAGTCCCGAGATCCCTATGAAGATCTTCGTTTCTTATATACCACGGAGCATTTACAAATGACCTAAGCAATTTATTTTCAAACGTTTGTAAGTTATTTAAGTTTGTATCGCAGGTAAAACCCCAAAGTTGCATACCATAAGTCTAAACAGGTTTAAGAACCTGTCGGTATAAAATCAATTTATTTTCAAAACTAAGCTTTGAATATTTACCGAGTAACCAGTTCATAAGTTCTTCTATTTTCTTCGCATTTCTTTTTCACGTGCGGCTTCCATTTTAATTTCGCGTCTAGAGTCATTCCCAGATACTTTGCCTCATTTGCAAATGGAACACGAGCGGTATTAAGAAAGACGGGCAATCTATTTATTTTTTTATACGTAAAGTCCACGTGGACTGACTTTTGTTTATTGAGCGCTATTCGTCATATTTTCGTCCACTCATTAACATTATTAAGAGCATTTTGTAATTTAATTGCAGCTTCAATCGTTTTGCCTACTGCTAGTATTGCAGTATCATCAGCAAACGTGGCTGTAATAGTGTCATCTGTTTGAGGTATATCGCGTGTAAATAAAAGGTACAGAACTGGACCTAATACACTTCCTTGTGGTACCCCAGCCACTATTTCTTTGAAATCAGAATAGTCATTTCCGTGTCTTACACGAAAAAGTCTTTCATTTAGATATCCGTTTAGAATGTTGTAAAGTCCCTCAGGCAGAACTTGTCTTAATTTGAATTTGAGGCCTTCGTGCTCCACCTTTTCAAACACTTGTCAGGTATTAATTGTTTCTCTTCTATTATCGGTTGCAGGCGCAAATGTAGTATTCTTTCAAAAACTTTTGATATAATAGGAAGAAGCGAAATCGGCCTGTAAGACTTCTTTTCGTGAGATGGTTTGCCAGGTTTCAAAACCATTATGACTTCCGCAGCTTTCCATTGGCTCGGAACATATTCTAACCTTAGAGCGGCATTTATTATGTAAAGGAGGTTAATAAACCCTTTACGAGGGAGCATTTTTAAAATCTCTGCCATTATTAAGTCATATCCTGGAGCTTTGTTGGACTTAAGCTTCCTTATTTCTCTTTTTAATTCGGCAAGTGTAGCATTTCTCGTTATGTAACTTTCATTTGAGGTAAAATTCATATTAATATTTTCGTTGAGTTCTTGCCCATCAAACGGCTTAAATGTTTCCTCTAAGTAATCGGCGAATACCGTCGCTTTTTCTTTGTCACTTTTAGCCTATTCATTTTGGCTTTTCTTAATCGGAGGCACTGGAAGCTTTGGTTTTTTCGTTGTTTTCATAGCTTTCCAAAGTGAGTAGTTGGATTCTATCCCCGCTGTCAAGCCTTCAAGGTAATTTTCAACTTCAAGGTTTTTGAAATCTGATATCCCGTTTTTAGGATATTACTCAAGCGATTTAAATGAGCTTTGTGTTGAGGATCACGGGTTTGCTGCCATTTTGTACGTGCTTTTCGTTTCTCTTTCACTAAATCTTTTATTTCTTTCGGGTATTTTATATCTTTATAGCGAGGCATTAGCCTTTGATAAGGTGTGTTATCCCAAGCTGCTTTTTGTATTATATCAACAAAGGTATCTACTGCGGCTTCAAGCTCAAGAGGCGTTTGTAATGATACCCTTAACTCAACGTTGTGCTCGATATCTTTTTAAAATCCATCCCAGTTGGTTTTACTGTTTGTTTACCTGGGTGATTTTTCAATTTTAACAAGGCTTTCGCTCATAATGAGTACGACGGCAGAATGATCTGAGAAGAGGTCATAGCCCTCTGAAATTTCTATACGGTTAAAGGATATTCCTTTCACCATGAATAAATCGATTAGGTCAGGTATTTTCGACGGATCAGTTGGCCAGTAAGTTGGCTTGCCAGTCGAATGAAAGTCACAATTATTATCCATTCCTGCTTCATATAGCATGCGACCTTTTGAGATATCCATCGTGAGGCCCAGAAGGTGTGCTTTGCATTAAAGTCACCACCAACAATAAAATTTGGACTTAGTAACTTTATCAATGTCGTAAATTCACTCTTATCAATTTTGCAACGCGGAGGGCAATATATGGAAGAGACATTGAGAGGAATATTTTTAGTTTTAACCTGTACACTACTCAATTGCATTGATTCCGCCTCTATTTTGAGGCCTATCGAGTGTTCAATGTATTCTTTTATATACAATGATGATCCACCTCTTGCTTTGTTGGACGGATGAATAGCGTGGTAGTCATGAAACCCGTGGATTTTTGAAAAGGCAAGAAATAAAACATCACATTGGAAAAAAAAAGAACTGTGGTGTAAGTAATATCAGCCACTGCCACGCCAACTTCTACTTAATTATTACTCGAAAAAGCTCTTTTAGGAATGTATATCAGATAGTCCTTGAACCAAACTTCGGACGTGCTGCCCAATACAGATATTCTTTCTTCAGCCATACCACACGAATGTGGAATACCTTGCTTTTGTTTTTCGTTTCCATTTGAATATTCCAAGCTTCAAAACTAAAAATGTGTATCGGTATCTTATCTTAAACCTTTCCCTATTTTTCTAAAGTTCGTATTGTGTTAATCATCTTAAGGATAGTTAAGGCCTTAGTGCACGCATATTTTAAAAGAAAATAATTTACACCAAAGTTTATTAAATTAATTTTTTTCAATGTTAATACAAAAACGTCGCACCCTGCATGACATCTTAAAATTTCTATTTAAAAAAATAAAATTAATACAAGGCCATAAATATTTTTATTTCACCACGAACTTATACATGAATGCAATATGTGAACAAAATGTATGTAAGTATATTTATTATACATATATGGATGTTAATATTATGTTATCCTTTGAATGGATGGTTCCAAATTTATGCTATATTCTACTAAAAACCAAAAAGTTTTATTTTTTACATTTTTCGACAGAAAAAAAGAAGATATTATGATTTATAGCCATCAACCATTACCAATAACCCCGTTTGGTGCTGAAATTTAGTCCATAAATCGAGGAACCGATATCAACTATATAAGAACTCATGTACACACAACATCAACACAAATGTAAATATTATGTCGAGACCGCCAAAGAAGTAGGTATAGTATATTCACGCTTCTTCAATTTTCAAAACAAAGAAACCACACGCATTTTCAAGGATCATAAAAAAATACACTTGCTCCCATCTTGGTTGTCATAATAAATCAAAGGGCATACATTCACTAGAGAGAATGAAAATAACAAAAAAAAAAAAAAAAATGAATAAAAAATAAAACAAAGAATTCATTTTAGAGAATCTTTTGGTTTTAATGATAAAAAGCTTCTCCCAGGATATTAGAATTAATTGCCCAGAAAGAGAAAAGTTTGACATTGAAAGAAAGACCCTCTTAAGGAATTCCTTTCTCAAGAAAACATGGAGTCAAATTTCTAAACGGGATGATAATATTTTAATTATAAAAAACTATGTTAACGTTGATGGCAGACAATGCGGAATAAAATGGAGGGTTTCCCGTTTGAAAAAAAAATATTTAAAAAGAGAAAATAACAATAATTGCTGCGTTTTTAGATAAAATTTCGTAGTATGTACTCCTAGGTATGTAAAATTGTATTATTTTTCAGATATTGGGGTATAGTCCAGTCAACGAAGACTCAAAATTATAAAATAAATGCAATTAATCATGATATCATGGGTTACAATTGGTAGGGGTGACTCCCAGGTACATTTGAAGAAAGGGTGTTTCTCATATGAAAATAAATACTGTATAAAAAATATTAAAAAAAGACATTACAAGAGGATGGGTAAGGACGGGGTTAAGGGGATTGGGGATTAGGGGGAAGGTTTAGGGTTGGGTGTGAGTGGCCTCCATGAACCATCCTGAGTTTTGAATGAATTTAAGGATGTTCTTTAGTAGCAAGAGAGAAATGTCACTCAGTTCGTCGAAATAGTATTATCCTAGGGATGCTTTTCTAGATCTAGCTAGAGTCCTCCTCCACCTCTTTATCTTGACACACTCTACATAAGTCCGATGAGTTGTTGCCCTTTCTGCTCATGTGGGTTCCCACTGAGTTATGACCAGTTAGGATACCAACTATGAGAGATAATTGAAGCCTACTTAACTTGAGAAGTAATCTGTTTTAGTCTTCGAAATATTTGGCCATAAATTCCTTGAAACCAGACAAGTGTCAATGGATGACCATCTGACATTTGCAGCTTCCAAGAAACCCTCGTGTATTCTAATTTTTTCTTGCTCCAGTGGCATGAGCACCGGGGCTTATAGATTTGGCTCCGATCAAGAGATGACCCGTTTTTGGCCAATTTGTTTGCCATTTCGTTCCCATAGTATCCCTTTATCCTGGGACCTATCTTAGGGTTACTGTGTTCGTTGCACTGATCACTTATAGCTCAGTCCGGCAACGTTTAACCAGTTTGGACTTATGGTGATCGAGAAAATGACTTTGATTGCGGCCTGACTATCTATGAAGATGTCAATAATATTTTTGACTCCTTTGCGTGAGGCGAGATGTTTCGCGGCTTCACAAACCGCAAGCACTTCCACTTGGAATACACTGCAAAAGTTTTAAAAGCCTTATGGATCATTTTATAGGTGGGTTAACTGAGTAGATTCCTGCCCCAACCCCCTCCAAGGTTTTGGAACCGTCAGCAATGTTGGGATATCTTTTGTGGTAACTGTATTGAAATCAATATGCGGTGAAACGTAGTCTGTCTGAATGTCTTTTTCTGTAAAATTCATATTGGTTCTTCGGCCTTAGAGGCTCCTTTTGGCCATCAACTCTTTCGTAAGCAAATCGAGTGGGGCAAGTGAAAGGAAAGTTTCTAGGGCGGCCGTTGGTTGGGTCCTAATAGCACTGGTTATGCCAATACACGCTAGTCTTTGAATTTTAGTCATGGTTTTCAGATTGGTTTCCATATCTAAGGCTGGCCACCAGAATTCTGCTGCAAGAGTATTAAGCAATTGTGGCTTTTTTTCTCTTTATTTAATATTTGGTAGTTCCCGAAACCTGTAACGGAATTCCATTAATGGTTGGCAGGTTAATGTTTGGAGTATTGTGTTTCCTTGTTAATAGCACCAGTTTTGTCTTCAGTGGGTTAGCGTTTAGTACACAACTACTGGCCCAATTTTTGAGCTTGTCCAGGGATGTTCGTAAGAGCTCGCACAGAGTGGGGACAAATTTTTGCTGAGGCCATTAACACAACATCATCGTCGTATGCAACGACCTTAATACCACTCAGATTTAGTGTAACTTAAATTTGGTTGACCACAAGGACCCAAAGCAAATGTGATAAGACTTTACCCTGTGGAGTACCCCTACTCGTCCTAACTTTTAACTTGCTGTCAACAATTTCTGCATATATGAGTCTCGTTTGAAGCATGAAATCAATCCAATTTATCAGCAATGGATTTATGCTGATGGAGTTTAGGGCTTGTCGAATTGCGCTGTTATCAACATTGTTAAAGGTCCCTTCTATGTCAGGGAATGCTACTACATAGAGTGAATTCTTTGAATTGGATCGATTTATAAATTATGACAACCACTTCATGGAGGGCTGTCTCAACAAATTTTCCCTTCATATAAGCATGTTGGGCTTGTGAGAGCACAACATCATTCAGTTTTAGGCGAATGTGGAATTTAATATAATCTTTCCAATGTCTTCAGGAGAACAGAAGATAAGCTTATGGGCCAGTTTTCGGAATGAAGATAACATTGATTTCTCTCAAACTGGCGGGGACGTAGGTGATTTTAATACAACTCCTAAAAATATCCACTGGAATTGAAACAATTACATCTTTAGAGCCTTAGAGCATCATTGGAATGATTCAATCAGGCCCTACAGACTTATATGCTGGGAAGGTGGCCCAAGCCACCTTCCTATTATCTATGATTTGTTTACCTATATGTTAACTTCTTACCTATATTCTTACCTATATTATTGATTTCACTTTTGTCGGGCCCTCTGTCCACAGCAGATGTATCGATAATACATCCTGGGAAGTAAGTGCTCATTAGTGACCCCAAAGTCTCGGAGCAGGAGTCCGTCCAGGTATTATTAGGTCTTCTTAGCTTTTCGGAGCCTAGCAGCTTCATTTGTAGACTCAATGTCTGAACAAAATGTTTGCAAGGCTGCTCTTTTTACATAGGTTATTCGGTGTTTGTACATATTGTTGCTGATCTTGGGAACATCCCAGTAAGTCAGCAGGTTCATTACTGTATTTTCGTTGACTAAACTAAAGGCAGAAACAAATTTTTTTTCAAAATTTAAACTAATCAAATCATACTTAAGCAGCTCAATTAGCCAGAATCGTTAGAATGGGGGGCTTAAACATTTTTTTAATTGTAATTTTTAATCCAATTTCAAAACTGTGTCCCTAATAACCTACTTAGTTTAGGAATTCCAAATCGAAGGACGATCTGTTCAACGCATTTAATAGTTCTAAAAGAAAAACCAATTAAAAAAAACAATTTAATTGTTTTTTTCTTAAAGATGAGAGTATATAGGAGCGTAGCTACCAGAATCATTTTTCGACCTTCAAAATAAATAGCTTAGGAAATTACAAGCAAAATAAAATAAAATAAAATAAATACTAGCTATATTATATCTATCCCCAGGAAAAAGGCACATCAACCAATATTATCTTAGACATTATAAAATAATAAACATGTCCCGTTGACGAGCAGCACAAAACAGTTATCCTTCAGGCAGAAGTCTGCCTCGTCGCTGGGTACAATTATGTTTTACTTTTTTGGCAGTATGGAACGAAGTCATCAGTTTTGCCCTTCAAAATGAAAATTGGTATAGATATAATGTACAGAAACAGATATAAACTACAACTGTTAGTATAGGTTATATGAATGTATGTTAGATTGACTGAATCATATACAGGGTGTTTCAAAATTCATAGTTCAAAAATATAAACATGGCAAAATGTTATTTTTCCCAAGAAAATTTTTTTTATTTATGTCTTCTTTTTTTAAATAAAAAAATTGTTTTAAAATGTTTAATTATTCCCATTGGAAGTTATTATAATTGGTCCGATTTGCCAAATAGAAAATTTTGACATATCTTCACGTTTGGAGCACTCTGATTGGAATCCATAATTTTGTAGGCTATTAATTATGTCGTAAAAAAACGAAAAAAGACATTAAGGGTATTCATGCAACGTCGTTAGCTTACAAATTGTGTAAAATGATAAGTTTACGCCAAGTTTGCATGAACGACTTTTTTTTAAACATTTGATAAAATGCTACGCAATTCAATCGGAGTAAGAGTCACAATGTCGTTTGGATAAGTTTAACCAGTTTGGTTAATTTTACGCAACAAAATCCTTTGATAAGTTTGACCAAATTGTGTAAATCATTTTCCATACAAGATTTGACAGTTCATTTAAAATAAATAAAAAAAGATAAACTTAACCAATTTGTAAGCTTATCTATGGTTTTACGAAGATGCATGAATACCCTTATTAAGGAACTAAGACGAACATGGGTTTTTATTGTAAGAATCTATAAATGAGTCATTGAAGATAGAAAAACCATGAAGTGCTATTAAATTAATGGGTGCATTTTGGATGGGGGTGTGCAAAAGCACCTTTTTCGGTTTTTTGAATATAACTCAACAACGAAGCAAGCGCGATAATGTTGAAAACCTTTTTTGTAGACAATAAATTTTACCATCGAATTTGACGGCTAAGAAAAGTTAAAAAAATTTTTAGTTACCTAAATTTAAAAAAAGAAATCTTTGTAAAAAAAAATATGTAGATTACCTTTTTTTTTCACTTTTTTGCCTTTAACTTTTGTATCTGCAGAGATAGGTAGAGGAATTTTTGCTCCAAATAAAAGAAAAATAATTTAATTTTCTTTAAAAATGTTGTATCCAGAAAAAGATTTGGATAAAAACGACCAAGAAATCATCGCCCAAACTAATCTGATTTTAAGATTTAATAGTAAAATGTGTCATATGCCATACATTTTTATTTTTGGCTATTTTGAGAAACTTGTAAGATGATTCGCTCAAACGGGATGTATGATTCATTCATCAATATTAAGGTCACAAACAATAGAGAAATTTCAATTTTTTCGCAGTTCAAGGATTGCCATCTATTTTTTTCTCCAAATTTTAAATAACTGCCAAAATCACCAAACTTACATCTTAAAAATCCGGTTTTTGAACATATGTTAGCTAGTTATAACTTTTTGGATAGGAAAAAAATAATTCCAGACGAGTTTTTTGTCAAAAATGTTTACAACTCGAGCTTAAAGTTTTCAAAGAAATTTCAGTTTCAAAAACCAAACTCATCTGAAACTATTTTAACTTGCGATCTAGGTACTATAGGGCAAGTTTTGGATTCGTGATAATTTCGAGATTACAATCAAATATGAAAAAAGTGGGTGACACACTTTTGTCCATCTGTCCGTCGACCTGCATCCTTAAACACTGAAGCAATTTTCCTAAAATTTTTAACTTAAGGTTTTTTTGTAATTCTCCAGAGGGGAAATTGATTTTTTTGAGCACCAAAAATAAAGGTACTTGCCCTACAACCGTAAATCAGTTTATTAAAAAAAAAAACAGTGTATCATTGTAGGTTCAGTATAAACTTTTTGATACGAAAAAATTACCTTAAACCGTTATTAACTGTACTTGCCATATAACGGTTTGTTTAACTTTTAATTTTCTCATTAAGGGCTTAAATGATTTCAGTCAAAATTTTAATGCAAAAGCTTTTTTTTAAATGTTAATATTATTGCTTATCAAAATTAAAAAAAATGTTTTTGGATTTTTAAAAAAATATTTAATACCAAAAAAATTGGTATACCAAAACTTGTTTTTATTAAATTTCCCTATTATTTCTTACTTTACTGGTTCAGAATGAATCATATTTTGTGCAATGATTTTTTTTTAATCTAGGTAATTAAAAGACTTAGAAAAAAAAAACATTTGAATGATGCATTTTGGTGGTTAATTTTACTTCATTCACCATACCTCAAGAACAAATGAAGACATTGATTTCGTATTGATTTTATTTAATAAATACCATAGTATTTTCAATACATCCAGAAAGAACTTGCAAAAAAATCAATGAGGTGTTTTTTTTTTATAATAAAAATTATAAAAAAAAAGTTGTTAAATTTTTTAGTCTCGAATATCTCGAGAACGAATGATGCTTTCGACTTCGAGATAATTTTATTCTACGCATGTTGACATGAAAAGAAATTGTTAAAAATATACTAGTCATGGAAATTAAAGGAAATATTTTTTTTTTTCAATTTTTGACTTTTTTAACAGTTTCACACTTTGACTTTTTTGACTTAAAATGAAATAAAGAACATTTTTCAAAAAAAAAAAAAAAAATAAAAACTTAGTTTTAGGTTTTTTGTATGAATTTTTTTTAAATGTCCTTTTATTTCATTTTGAGTCAAAAAAGTATCTTACCAATGTGAAACTGTAAAACTGTGAAAAAAGTCAACGAAAACTGTTGTTTTTAATTCATTTTGATGACGGGTACGCGATGTATAGGAATAAAAGAATTTATCCCTTCAATTGGTTTATAAAAAAGACTTTGAAAATTTGTTGGAAAAAAAAGGTTCGGTGAATCAATTTGAAAATTTACAGGAATATTGATGTTGAAAAGTTTTTCCGCATACCAATGCAAGTCCTCAAATTAAAATTTGAAAAGTAACAAAAGATTTACCGAAAGACCAACAAAAATTCTATTTTTAGTACTTTTTTTTACTAACAGTGAAGAGTAAAAAAAATAATAATTTTTACAAAATCTTGAAAAAAACATGTAAACAACTTACTCAAATTTTCTAGACTTTTCTTGAATTTTTAATGACGTCATTTTTTGCTAAGATATTGGTAATCAAAGCCAAACGTATTTTTTTTTTTTATTAAAAGTCGGATAAACCATGCAAAAAAAAAACCATCTTTGAAAAAACACAAAAAACAAAAAAAAATGGTTACATACAAAAATTATAAGCAAATAAATATCGAGACAAAAAATATAAGGCTGTGTAATGTTTTTCGTTTCATCAAAATACGACACTCATCACAAAGATACAGCTTTACAAAAAACACTAATAAAATTGTTGCAAAAAGTTTTTCAGTTTGAATATCTTTAGAACAAACAATTACTTTGACTTCATGGAAGTTTTATTCTATACACTTGTTTATAATAAATAATTAATAAATTTTGTTAAAAAATATTCAATGAAAAAAATTACAGAAAAATTACCATAGATGATCGATTTTTTTTGTCTCAAATATGTTGAGGACAAACAATGATATTTGCTTCGGGTTAATTTAATTCTACATACCATTTTATTTTAATAGTTTATAGGATTTGTAAAAAAAAACCCAATACAGGGTGGCGCACCAATTGTGCTACAATAAGAAATTCAAATAACTTTTTTTTAATCGATGTATTTCATTTATTTTTTTTATTGGTTAGAAAATTAAATTTTATTTTAAATAGTTAGTTGTTTTTGAAGATTATAGACCGCAAATGACCTCCACGCTCTCCCACGCATATGCGGCACCTGATCAAAAAATTATTCATTGCGGCCTGAAGAGTTGAAGTTGGGATCGCCTCAATTATTGTCGTTATGGACTGTTTTAATTCAGTTAAATTCCTGGGCTTCGTTTTATACACCTCTTGCTTGACATAACCCCATAAAAAGAAGTCTGGTGCAGCCAGGTCAGGTGACCTTGGGGGCCAGCGAAGAGTGGAGTTCCTAGAAATTAATTTGTTTGCGAATTTTTTGTTTAGCTCCGCCATAACTGGTCTGGCTATATGTGCAGTTGCTCCATCTTGCTGAAACCAAACGCTGTTGAATGGTATACGTCTTCGGCGCAGTTCTGGGTAAAAAAACTCCTTCAACATCTTTAAACAACGGTCCCCATTGACAGTAACGGTTACACCGTTTTCTTCAAAGAAGTACCGCCCGACAATACACCTTGATGAAACTGCGCACCACACAGTGATTCGTTCTGGGTGCAGTTCCGTCTCATGGAGCATTTCTGGATTAGACTCATTCCATATATGGCAATTTTGCTTGTTTACATTGCCGTTAAGATCAAAATGGGCCTCATCAGACATGAACAAACAATTGATCAATGTGTTGTCTTCTTCGGCCATTGATATCATTTTTTGGCAAAATTCCAGGCGAACAGGCAAATCCCTAGGGTTTAACTTGCTAGTAATTTGGACTTTGTACGGAAACAAGTTTAAATCGTCATGAAGTATCCGTTGTAATGACCGTCTACTAACTCCAATTTGCCCCGATAAGTTTCGGGTCGAAACGCTCGGATTGGCCTGTATTGCAGATGCTACTGCTGCGATTGTATCCTGAACCCGAACATTGGCATCTCGATGGTACGGCCTTCGTGCGATGCTTCCAGATTCGGCAAACATGTTTACAAACCTCATAATGGTCCATCTACTCGGGGGAGATTACCGCCAAACTCCCGCCTAAATTCCCTTTGGACGGAAATGACGGACTGCAAAGCATGGTACCGTTGCACTATCCAAATTCTTTTCTCCGTATCCCAAGCATCCATTTTTATAAATGTAAATAGTAACCTACAAAATAAAAAAAAATAAGCCGATTACTCACAGAGAAAAAAAGATATTACGTTTTATTTTTGTAGCACGATTCGTGCGCCACCCTGTATAATTACAAAAAAAAAAAAAAACAAACTGCAAGAAACTTTACCAAAAATTGTTGAAACTGATTTTGCCTCAAATATCCGGAAAACGCACAATGGTATTGGCTTCGGGTTTATTAAACTCATAGATTAGTTCATAATTGAAATATGATAGGTTTTGTAAAATAGTTCAACAAAGAGTATTTTTTTAAAGCAAACAAATTACAAGAAACTTTTCAAATAATTCAACAATATTTTTCTTCCCAAATATCTTTATTCTACTCACTAATCTCTGTCTTTGGTCTTCACTAAATTGCATAAATATGATCTGAAAACGATTTTGAAGAAAATATTGCATCAAATAAATTGTTTATATATAAGTATGCGTATTTGAAGAACAATTTGTAAGAAACAGAACTAATTTTAAACCATGTGAACTAAAATTTGAAGATGTTTTTCAAAATTTTAAGGACAAATCAAGATTTTATTTTATGACATGAATTTTAAAACACCCTTTGAACTGTGAATAACAAAAATACTTCTATATGGTCGCTCAATCTAGGTCAATTGAGTTTTCATAATATTTGTTCTTCTTGACTGAAGGTTCTACCAATTTTGTTCTGCATGTCGTTCTTGTTTGTAACCATGTAAGTCACCAATTTCTTATAGGCTTAATCGACAAATTTGTTGTAAAAAGGAAAAACACTAACTGTGGGTTAAATGAAGTGAGATAGATCTTTGTACTTGTATGTGTGTGTGTTCCAAACGCTTTTAATCTCTCAAACACGTTAAAAGGACAAATGACGTTGATTTTCAGTCTTTAAGTTGTTCTATTTGTCTTCTTCTTCTCTACATCTCGAAGTTAAGTTGAAAAATAGATAAAATAAAAACATCAATGCCAATGATATATAAATATGCAGATTATGTATATATATATATATACTTATAGTTACTGCCTATCGTCCTTTTAATTTATGGATGTATTAAAAATTAATTGGGTTTGTGTCCTTCCTTCTTTTAGACCCTCTTAAGTGATTATTTATTAATTTAATAAGATTATGAGTATAAATACAAATTAAAATACTTATGAAAAAATATATTTTTCATATACAAATTTGTAACAGATTAAAATTTGCATTAATTTATTCCTTAATTTCTATAGTTTAAAAACAAAAAATTGTTTCTTCCCCTTTAGTTGTTTTTGCATTGATTTATTCACAAAATAATTGCATTAGGATGGACAAAAAGTTTATAGAAACAAAGATATTCGACCGTAGTTCAAGTACCTTGTAGGTACCTTACCTATTATCTACCAAAAAAAGATAGGTTTATTGGAATCAGTTTTTTCCCTGTTTTGACCTAAACAATTAAGTAAAAGCAATAAACTTCAAATACAAAAGTTATTGAGGGAAATGAATGGGCAGATTAACTGTATCAGCAGCTCTTCACAGATCATTCAGCAGTCAGCATCCCCTTGGAGTTGTGAAGCGCAATCACATATAAGTAGTCAATTTTCCTTAGTAAATTAAATCGGAGTCGGAACAGCTGAAAAAATTGGCCCGTCTATAATAAATCCCTTGCAAACAGACCCGGAACGAAAATGGACTACGATCTACGACTATGCACCTGGAATGTAAGGACACTTTTTACGCCAGGTGCTACTCAAAAACTTAAACTGTCCTCTCATGGTACAAGGCAGAAGACATCAGCCTTATCTTTATGTGCACATGCCCCTACCAATGAAGCTGAAGAGTATAGCAAGGAGCAGCTTTACGACCTCCTGGAAGGAGCCTTTACGGAGTCAAAGTCGTGCTCGAAAAATTCAATGCTAAAGTCAGGAAGGAAAATATGTATCTTTGGTGGATTAGTTAGAAAGCGAAGCCTCCACAAAACGACAACTACTGATAACGGCTTCTGAGTAATGGACTTTGCTGCGGCTCTTAATATGGTGATAAGTAGCACTAGGTTTCCCAGTCCAAGGATATATACAGCAACCTGGCGATCTTAAGATGGTCAAACCATCAACCAAATCGACCAAGTGCTACTTGGCACAAAGCACGTGGATTCTGACCACTTTCTTATTTGGACAAAGTTCAGAGCTAGACTGTCCAACGAAAAGAAAATGAAGAACACTTAAAAGAAGTTGATAAACATTGCATGCCTTAGTACATCATAGAAAACCAGAGACTACAGCGGTCAATTGACCGGTAACTCTCTGCCATATCCCCAGCCACTAGCGTCAGCAACCAGTGGAATCAGTGTCGCAACATCATTAAGGAGATAGTTGAGACAACCATAGGCTATCAGTCACCTAGAAAAAAGAATCCGTGGTACGATGAGGAATGCACTGTATTGAAGCAGGAGACGTAAAATGCAAAAATGCAAATGCTGCAATGAGAAATAAAAGCAGCAAAGAAAAGAGCATCTGCAGCCTCTCAGCTCAGGTATTTTAGGTATCTTAAGGAGTCTAGCACCACCACCAACAACTGCCAATTCTATAAAACAGCCAAGCAACTACTGACACCTGGTCATAGAACCGACATGCAAGCTCTTAAAAACAACGAATGGATCCTTGTCACCGAAGCACAGAGAATTGTAGACGTGCTTAAGCAGCATTTCCAGAAACTGCTTAGTGGGCATTATGTAGAGGAAGCAGCAGGTGATCACAGAAGCATGAGAGCAATCAATGAAGATCCAGTCCCAGTGCCCAGTACTGAAGGCCTACCTGCAGAAATCTTCAAGTATGGAGGAGATATCCTGGTAGGGTGCATGCACCAGCTCATTAAAGTGTGGGAGTAGGAAAGTATACCTGACGACTGGTAATATATCTCCATATGTCCAATCTACAAAAAAAGCTGATCCGATGCCCTGCAAATACTACAGAGGCATATTCCTGCTTAATGTTGCCTGGAAGATACTATCCAATGTATACTATGTGATCGCCTAAAACCTCCCAAAACAAAACTAACGGATACAGCTATGCCGCAAGACGAGACAAGGAGATGCGATATCATGTGACTTCTTCACCTCAGTCCTGAAGCAGATAGTGCACAAGAGTGGTGTTAGCCTGGAAGGCACTATCTTCAACAGGTCTTCCCAACTTCTTGGATAGCGGACGACACATCGCCATCATCAGCCGCTAAAAGCAAGCTGTACTAGAAGTATTAAACGTCTTGAAATGAATGGTCTTGAAATGAATGAGGACAACACAAAGTATATGCTATCAACAAACAAAGCCTCATAGCTGTTTATCGCTTAGGAAAAAAAGTCACTGTTGGCAGCAGTAATTTCAAGGTAGTCAAAGAATTTACCTACCTCGTAACATACTCGTATATTAATCCCACGAACAACACCTAAGTTGAAATTCAAGGGAAAATTACCTTAGCGAACCGCTGCTACTTCGGCTTGGCCAAACAAATGAGTGCAAAACTCTATTCTCGAAATACAAAGTGCACGCTATACAAAACACTAATTTAACCAGTTCTACTCTATGGCGCCGAGTGCTGGACAGTAAGTAAAAAACGGGAATTGATACTTTCGAAAGAAAAATTTATCGGTCCCTTATGCGAAGACCTTGAATGGAGGAGAAGTCTCATTCGTGCTTTGTACGAGCTGTACTAAGATGTGGATGTAGTCCAAAAAGCCATAACAATTCAACTACACCAGCTGGGTCATATCAAGCGAATGGAAAACAGCGTTCCAGCCAAGATAATCTTCGAATCCCAGCCCGCAGGTTCGAGATGACTAAGACCTAACCTCCGCTACAAGGACCCGGCTGTTAAAGACGCAGGAATGCTTTATCTCGATGACTGAAGAGAACGTGCCAGGGACCGCAACCAATTGAAGACCGCAATATCTAGGGCTGGCCACAATTCCTGAAAAGTCTCGGTATCGTTTGGTGTCGGTATCGGAAACCGAAAGGATACCGAGACGATACCAGCTCCAAAACGATACCGAGACAATACCATACGATACCGCATTTTTCGGACCGAAATTTACCGATACTCTCGGTAGTATCATTTGGTATCGGCAGAAAATTTGAATATTATTATTAATTTATTGCAAATAATCAATTTTTGTTATTGGTTTCTCGGTGGCTTCTCGGAAAAGGCTTTTATGATTTAGATGAAATTTTCAGAGCTTTTTTAGGCAAGAATTTTAATTAAAACTGCTCACTGCCACGCCCATCTAAGTTATGCTGAAGCCCACAATTTGAATGAAATTTTTCAGACTTGGTTCTCTTTAATGATGACTCCACGTCAAAATTTTTGTGTCAAATTCCTAATTGGAAATTTACTTAGACATTGTGAAACAAGCATTTGAAAAATTGTTAAGTCAAAATAATAAACTTCAGTTAAGAAAATTGTCTCTTATAATAATGATTTTTGTCTTAAATCTTGGAAATGCCAAGTAGGTTCACCTACTAGATCAAGAATATGTAACCAAGTCGTGCATTTTATTCTGGTTTGCGACTCACACTATAGACTGAAACCTGACGAGACGAGACCGAGACCGATACCGAGACGAAACTGAAATTTTTCAGTTTTGACGATGCTTACAAAAGTATCGTTTGTTTTGGCACCGTGGCCAGTCCAAGTAATATCTTAGGCAGAGACCTTCCATAGATCTGGAACCGGATAAGTAAGTAAGTAAGCATTTTTGCAGCTTTTTCAATAGCGTAAATCTTAGCCTCACAACACACTACACTAAACTCATCTAGGAGTTTCTATGATTCTCTTATATTAAAATCTTCACAGAATTCCCCAGCTCCTGTTCCTGTTCATTCTTCTATTTTTGAGCCATCGGTGCTTCACTGATTAGTGAGTTGGGTTCCTATTCAAGCCTCTAGGGTATTCAAAATAGAAAGGTGTTTGTAAAAATCAATTAAACGTGTTACGTTATGTAGTCAGTCTTCATATCAAGTTCGACCAGTGTGTCCTGCCTTTGCTACTCCTAGATATTTAACTTCCAATGAAAGTTTCAGAGGAGCGTCGGGTTCATACCATTATTTGTTGGTCTAAATACTTATGCATTTAGTTATGCTCCATTTTCTAGAATTTCTTAAAAACACATTGACAAAAAAATGTATAAGAAGAGAGAAACTTATTTAGCCTCAAGTTATATATTTTTGGATAGTCAAAGTTTAAACTCAGTTTCATGCTTAAGTTTACTTTGTCGTTATAAAAAGATTAAAAATAAAAATAAAAAAATGTTGAAAAAGTTTCAGAATATCACATATACTCGTATGTATACATAAAAATGTTGATAATTTCAAAGTTAAGACAATATTAAATCTAATTTTCAAGGATACCTGATGCACCTTCACCGCTGGCGCTGGCATTGTTGCGGCAAAAGAATCCCATTTGAATAAATAAGCACTAATGGCCTCAATTTTGTTATGCTTCTGTAGGCCAGGATCATTACGGGCGTAAATATTTCACACCAGCAGTGTCATTTCTTTATATACTTTTATTTTTTAAAATTTTTGTTTGTTCGCTTACCTATGTATTTGTATATGTGTACATTGTCGTCGTTCCGTTAATTTTGTCGTATGAATATGGAAATGAGCCTAATGAGCCACATCCTGTTTTGTTTCACGTTACAATGTATACTTTCGAAATAATTTATTCATATTACTTCTGAGTCCTTTCCTCAGATTCTCAATTTTCAACACGCTTCTCTGCCTCTTTATCGAACGTTTTTGGAAACAACCAACAGAGGTAGAGGTGGTACCTATTCTACTCGTGAACACACGGTTCGATGAAGTCTTATTCTTTAGTGTTTCCACTCCAAGCTGTGTAGTTATAGGTGTACTACCGATGTTCATTTATTTATGTTAGCACACTTTATAGGCAGCTCCAAAGGACTGGAAAAAACATCTCTTGGGCTTGTTTTTCGACTTGCTGAGATGCTGAATAAATTAGTTAGACGATGAGAGGGCGAGTATATAGAAATGATGACAACAATGATGATGGTTTGAAGCGGGGGCAGGATACTCACGGAAACGTGTACACATTTATACCCTAAACGTTGCACGAGCAGACGAGGAAATTCCGACAAATTATGACTTCACCATACATACATATATGTATAGCCAGTGATTTGCTTAACTAGTTCATGTCTGGCACACTGGATCTAACGAAGTTTCTTCCGCCTTGAAAGTTGAAAGAGGAAAAATAATTGAAGAATTCCAAGTAATAGCTTATGGCAGTCGAAGAAAAGGAGGTTGATATAGCTTGAAATTTTTGTTAGTGCCAACAATTATGGGCTAAATCAGTTGCAAGACTTCAACATCCCACCACAAAACCACTAAATTAGAATTCAATTTTACTGTTTCTTATTAAAACGTTGTTTTAAGAGTGTTATAGCTTTTTGTTTTAAGCATTTTAAGTTTTCCTGATGGTACCTATGTACCTATCTTGAAATATATGTAGATTCTAATGGAGACGACACGCCGGAAGGCATATTATTGATGCTTGGTTGAGGGGGTGAATATATTATTGGAATGTGGTAAGCTAAAGTGCTGGGAGAAATTGTTGCGATAATTTCAATATTTCTGAATATTAAAGTTATTTCGAAGAGTTAATTAATTTTTCATACTCAGGGGAGCAAACAAAATTGATATAAATTCAACATATGCCAAGAAACGCACTATGCGAGATTTAAAAGTATTTTAAACAAATTTAAATTGAAATTCAAGACCGATTTGCACGAAGTTTTGTTCTTGATATTCCAAGAATGGATTGACTTTGAAGGCGATGCTTATTAGGTACATATTCGACCTTTTTGTCGGTATCGATCATTATTTATTTATTGTTTCTTGTTGTTGTTTTGGTAACAATATTTAAAAATTCAGTCAAATTATTACGGGTTAAGCTCGAACCTACATTTGAAGCTTACAATTTAAAATAAAAAATATGTAATGGGTGCCTACTATTCTAGATGATCTAAGACCAGTAGACCAGGACATAGATACACTATCTTCGATGTAGGAATCGACATAATCCAAAGTTTCACAAATATCACAAACTGAGGAGTTATCATCAGTTTGTGATATTTTTCCAGAGGATAACACAGGCAGCAACCACCACTACAATGTCTTTGACCTTGATGTTAACCGACGAGCTTCCAACCACCACTATCCGGAGGGGCTCCAAGATAGAACTTCAACAGAATCAATAACAAAGATCTCTTTGAAGGTTGTGATCGAAGAAGGAGAAGACGCTGTGATTAAAATACAAAACCCTGCTGAAGCCACGGCCTGCTTGTGATGCATCAATTCCTTGGAAAAGCTGCACAAAAAACGTAGAGACCCAGTATACTGGTGAGACGAAGCACGAAGGAGAAAGCCGTTGTACACAGAAGAGGCTTACATCTTAGAAGCAAAGCCACGCAGGGGAAGGAGAAGATAGTCAGAATATTTTGAGAATGTTTTAATAAATTATTCAGAACCAAATGACCAAGCTTAAAAAGGCCATCAATTTAAGCAAAACAGAAATAGGGAGATCTTCACCAATAAATAAACAAAGACCCCTGGGGACTAGGTTACAGAATCGTTATGAAGAGACTTGGAGCTAAGAAGACCACCCCTGCCCTTAACGAAAATAAATGGGAAAAATCGTCGATACGCTTTTTCTAACGCATCCTATTACGCCTCTGACACCACATTGTCTCAAAAACAGGATAAATAGGGCTGGCCACGATGCCAAACCAAACGATACTTTTGTATTCGTATTTTTTAGTATCGTCTCGGTATCGGTATCGGTCTCGTATAACTCAGTCTCGTTTGGTCTCGTATAACATAAAGTCTGGTATCGGTTTAGGTCTCGTCTTGTTTCGGTCTTGTCTCAGTCACAAATAAAAATAAAATGCTGTTAAAATATCATTCGAGCCGTTTCCGAGAAATCTAGATTTAAGAAAAAATATGAGAGGCAGTTGGTGGATTTTAATAAAATCACTTCCTCTATATAAAAAGAAAACAAGACAGAAAATTTCGTCCAATTGATTGGTTTCAGAGAAACAAAGCGAAAGAAAAACGGAGGTGGAAGTGGGTGATGGTTCTTTTTTAATTTATTGTTTAAACCATCTCCTTAGTAAAGAAACTGTGAGAATGCCATTCACACCGTAAGATCCATTCCCAAGAAACCAATTACGAGATTAATAAGATAAAATTTTAATATTTAAAACGATATTACCGAAAATTTCAGTAAATTTCGGTCCCAAAAGTATGGTTTGGTTTCGGTGTCATCCGAATCATTTCGGATGCTTTTGAGCTGGTATCGTCTCGGTATCGCTTCAGCTTCCTATAACGATATCAAACAATACCGAGACTTTCTGGTATCTTGGCCAGACCTAGGGATACAGAGACTTTTCAGTGTAGAAAAGTTGTGTTTAGTCGAAAAAAAATTCAGAAAATCCAAAAAGCCCTTAAATTTGATACCAATACCAGTCAAAACATGCCTTCAGCTGCCTGGTGGCAATTAAAGCCATTTCTTCAGCCACCATAAAGTCCAAGGTCGAACGATGATGGAATGAGTTAAGAATAATCAATGCAACGAACACAGTTAGAGCTGTTCCAGGACATTGGGATATTGATGGGAACAAAATTGCAGATAAACTGATCAAAAACGGGTTATTTCATGATCCGAGCCAAATCGAAGAGTCAGTGCTCATGTCGATTGAGCAAGAAAAAAGAAGAATAGCAAAAGTTTCTTGGCTGCAAATTTCAGATGGTCATTCATCGACACTTTTCGGGGGTCAAGAAATCTATTGCCAAATATTTCGAAAAAAAAACTGAAAACTTCCTCAAGTTCAGCAGTCCTCAATTATATAACTCAAATCTGGCATCCATACGGGCCACAGCTCAATGGAAACAAACATGAGCAGAGTGGGGAATCAGCTTATTGGACTTAGGTAGAGGATATGAAGAAACGGTGGAAGGTGACATCTCTATCTTGCAACTTAAGAATATCATACAATTTTTTTAGAACTCAGGATGGTTCAGGATGGTTCAGGAAGGAATTCCACAATTTAAACTTCCCCTTAATCCCCTAAACCCTGTCCCTCCTCACTACTTACCTTCACCCTAGGGAGCGCAATGATTCCACTGAGAACCGAGTGACATGATGCTGCTTGCCGTATTATCACCCTATCTAACCTAACCTAACTTATGCCATCAGCTACTGCTGAGGACATACACCTGCTACTTAAGGAAAGAGACCTCCCTTAAAAACAGAAAAAAAACATTGTCTGGTACAAGTAAGCAAAATGAAAAGAGATTCGCATTCGCCCTCTGCATACAAGCCCCTAATGGTAGACACTGGAGAAAAGCTCCTTAAAAATATGCGGAAATCCCATTTAACAGCTGCAGTAAAAAGATCAGCCAAATTTAGCAGAAAATTTGTACCGTTTTTTGAAAAAGCCACTCTACGTTCAAGGCCATAATAGTAGAAGTAGAGGCTACCCATACCCAAACCACCCAACAGGAAAACCACCAGAAAGATCATTCTGCTAGCTGACTCGTATGTATGGAAGGCTATCAATTGACCCAAGTGAAATGACATGCTGGATGCACTCAAGAGTAGGTTTAATATCCCATTTTAGCTTTTGTGGATGGTGTAGGACAATTTCATGTGACCGAGAGCTGACAAACAACACCACAGATAATACAAGATGGATGGATCCTCATTTTTTGACGTAACCTATATATATGAAACATCTACGATAACACAACTTCTATTCGAGGCATGAAAAAAGCTGAACCATGTCATGAAAAAACAAATTTCTGGATGAACAAAAACATAGCCTCATTCATGCCCAAGAGAAAACTGGATAGTATTCTCTTAGCGAAAAAAAATTATTCCAACAATTGTAAACTTATCTGAAATGAAAATCGAAAACTTGATTGCCTTTCTTAACGTGACGAAATGGATCTAAGATAAAATCTGTTGATTCGGTATCATGTTCCCCCCAGACCCCAAGACCGTGAGCAATCGGAATGCAGCCCCTTGCTGGGTTTCATTGGTTGGATCCTTCGCGCTCCAGTCGTTCTGCTATCAGCTGAGCTCGGCATATCGCATCTGGTTTTGGGCGAAATGCGATCCAATCGTATGAGTGTCTTAAATCCCACCTCTTGACGTTGGTGCTAGCCCAAAACATACTTAAACCATATTCCAAATCAGTTCTTATTCAAATCAAAGAACTCTGGGCTCATGGTGGAAGCTGATCTCCACTGAAAACCTCCGGTCATACCGAGTGGGTATACGGAGGCCCAAGTGGAAATCTCGCATTCATCTCGTTTCTGGAAGACCCCCGAAGGAATCAAACAGCGCAATTCAGCGCTAGTTGGGTACTGGGCGAGTGTTATGCCCGTGCCACCATTTCTACCTACCTATAGTAAACTTATTCCAAATAAAATCCAAGGTCACAAAGAGCAAAATTGATTGAAATATCTCAGAGGGACTGGACACAAAGCTTAATTTTGGAAGCATTATATAAGTGTAGCAGAATGAACATCGAAGGTCACAGCTTCTCTGAGCAGATTTATAATTAAAATGTTGGAAACTGTATGGCCAGCTAGAAAAATTTCTGACATCCAGCACACATGCTCTCTCCTACATAAAAACTTTGACTCAATGCACTTAAAAAAAGGTATCAGTAGCAAATGGTAGCAGAAGAGTGTCAGCATGAATGCTTGTCCTTGTGTGTATCTAGCTTTTCCTGCTAAAGACGTTGAAACAAGCCAGCCATTTAGTTGCTGGAGTGACTCCAATCGATCTTTTAGAGTTAGAAATGAAGTACGTTTATGACAAATAGATTGAAATTGGAGTGGAAGCAACAACCAAGGAGTCAAAGAAATTTACACAACAGAAGTGGCATCAGGGCTGGATTTTAAAAGGTAGAAGATGATGGACGACAAAGCTGATCGGAAATGTGGCTGGCTGGAATGACCTGAAGCTGGGTAAAAGTAAGCTATCACGTCACCAACATTCTAATTGGACATGGGTATTTCAACATCTTCTTCTATTATATCGGGAAACTGGGCAGTCCATCAGCTAGCCAATACCTATGGAGACTCCGTAACATAGGATGTCCAAAATATGTTCTTCGCCTGCAGTAAATGGGAAGCCGAACATCGAGAACTAGTGAGCAGCAATATAGTGACATCACGGTAGAAAATATAGGACAAAAAATTCTAATCAGCTACCAAAACTGGCATAAAACCTGAACGTTTATAGAACAGAAATTCTTAGTAAGAAAAAAAGAGAAGAAAAAAATTATCGGCGAACAGTTGAGCCTGCAAGTTGTAAGGAAAACATGACAGCCCCCTCCCCCAAGTTGAAACAAATCTTTAATAAGTTATTTGTTGCTTAAGTAAAGCAAAGCTTTCTCAATTCACTTTATATAAACTAATTTATTTCGCATTGAAGCTATCACATTAAAAATATTTCTTTCAAAGAGCTAAATTACCTAAAAAAAAATATCACTCATACGCCATAGTATACCACAGAGTTTTCAAGGCTCCATTAGATTGATTCTCGAATCAAAACCAAGCGTGACACTATTGGAATCTATAGTAATTGCCAATGTAGAACTTATTCAAATATTTTGTTATCATTGCTTGATAACTTTCCCCTTCACTAAATATGTAAGTGTTTCACCTCACTACATTTCTCAATCATTAATCATTCTTTATCATCATAAATATTACTATTCCAAAATAGTTTGGAGACATTGCTTACATTGCTTCTTCACATTCCCTTCATATGAAATTTAGTGTGAAAACTTCTAAGGATCTAATAAATTGTTGCTTTACACAGATATGAATCGTTCTTCGACTTCGTTGTTGTGTACTTAAAAAAAAAACTTCGTCGTTGTGTACTGCAAAAAAAAAAAAAAATTAATACTAAACTTTACGTTCGCTTTCACATTGAAAACTTTTTGTTTTTAATTTCTTCGAGGCAATCATTTTTCATAAGCATCTCCAGATAGTCAAGTTTTTCAGATATTTAAAAAAAAATAAAACAAAAACATTTCTCCTGCTTACCAAAAAAAGAAACAGAACAAAAGCAACAACGGCACGCTTTATCAATACCACAAGCATCACGGCAACAAAAAGACTTGTAATTTTTCATATTTTTTTTTTTTTTTATTAAAATTGTCCTGCGCGACAAGGAGATGGGATCTGTCTAAAAGCTGAAACTTTTGAATAGTTTTAGAGTGTAATTTTCTTTTTTATGCTAAAGTTGAAAATAGCTATGGCGGAGGTAAGTGAGACTTGACATGAAAAATCGGGTGAGTTGAAATAAATAAAAATAATAAAAAGTTTTTTATATTTTTTTCTTTCAATCTGAAATTAAAGTTTTTTTCATGAAACAAATAAAAGATATAGTTACGTTAATTTATTCGTGCTCAAATAGTAGTTAATCCTTCAAGTTGGTCTAAAAGAAGCGGCAGGCTTCAAGAAAATATATTCCAAAAGTAATAATGCAGATTTGTTGGAAATGATATGAGAATTCTTAATTTGGAACCGAAAAATTGTTCCTAATCTATGTATGACGAAGCCTTAAAGAAGGTTAATAAAAACTAAATAAACTATAGAAATATTCAAGAGGTTTCCAAAACTTAAAACCAAAATCTTCTGTGATATTAGGTTTTTGAAATATAGGTATCCAAAGCGATATTCGATTATTTGCATTTAGCCTGAAAATGCCTTTGGAGAGATATATTTTTACTGCCAAGCCATGCAAATGGTTTCGCTTTTCAAATTCTACATTATCTATTTAAAAACTATCCGTTCCTGAAAACCAAAAGCTTCTGCAATGTCTAGTTCATTAGATATTTGCATCCAATGTAATTTTACTGAATTTTTACGCAATCCGTTAAATGCGAATATTTAACGAATCGATGTTTCAAAATTCTTTCGGCATTCAGTTCTGAATAGAAAATTAACACACCTTTTCAAAAATGTAAAAATTTTGTCGCAAAATTTTTTCATGGATTTCGGAAAAAAACATGGGCTAACCCCTTGCCATTTTTTCAAAAAAAAATCAACTTTTTTTTCAAAGTTAATGAAATAAATCGTGCCGTACCTTAATGGAAAGGTCTATTCAAGCCCAATCGACACATCGAAGCCAAATTTTTTTTCATGGTCTGGTTGGTAACATATTCGCATCCAAAGTGATATTATCGATTAACTGCCCCAAACTACCTACCTCAATGTCTTTGAATGGCTATATTTTCTAAACCGAGCTTTAAAAATTGATGCGGTTTTCAATGCTGAGTAGAAAATTAGCTTATCTTTCCAAAAACACCAAAAAACATTTTGACAGTTCTGGTTGGTAAAATATTCGCATCCAAAGCGACCTTACCTGATTTTAACGATTTTCAGCCCCTGACTTCCTACCTTAAAGTCTTTGGATGGCGATATTTCCGAAACCAACCCTTTAAGAAGGTTAAAATAAAAAAAATGTGATTAAACATTTTCAAGAGTTTTCCAAAATTGAAAACAGGAATCTTCTGTGATATCTGGTTTTCGAAATATGGGCATCCAAAGTGAAAAGCCACCATTTTGAAAAGGGTTCAGTTTGTTTTTATTTAATAAATTAATGGAATCGCATAAACCTATGTTGGCTAGGCTTAATTTTTTGAAGTCCTCAATTTGAAAAATTTCCCAAAATTGACTTCAATATGAAGTTGATAGGTCACATCGGGTATCTCAGGCACCAAAGGATACCAGGAACTTGAAAAAAGTCTCCGAATTAGCAGTTTTTTTGAATTTCAAGAATAAGCTAAGTCGAAATTTTGAAGTACGAGGGCAGGTCAATAAGTCCGTGACTTTTGGAATAAAACACAGATTTTTTGATAAAAAAATAATTTTATTTTTCAACGTAGTCTCCCTTGAGCTCTATACACTTTGTCCAACGCTTCTCCAATTTTTTATCCCTTCCAATAAAAATGATTTGTCGAGGTCCTCAAAATAGGCCTTTGTTTGCGAGATGACTTCATCATTGGAGTCAAATCTTTTTCCACCAAGCCATTTCTTCAGGTTTGGGAACAAGAAGTAGTCGCTCGGAGCCAAATCTGGAGAATAGGGTGGATGAGGGAGCAATTCATAGCCCAATTCATGGATTTTTGCCATGGCAACTGCACATGTGTGCACCCTTGCATTGTCTTGGTGGAAAAGAACTTTTTTCTTGGCCAAATGAGGTCGGTTTTTTTTCAAATCGTCATTGAATCGGTCGAATAAGTTGGCATAATATTCCCCATTGATTGTTCTTCCCTTTTGAAGGTAGTCAATGTGGATTATCCCGCGTGCATCCCAAAAAACAGTCGCCATAACTTTATTGGCTGACAAACCCACCTTGGCCTGCTTTGGACCCGATTCACCCTTAGAAACCCACTGTTTTGACTGTTGTTTGGTCTCTGGTGTGTTGTGATGGATCCATGTTTCGTCCACGGTTACAAAACGGCGCAAAAACTCCTCCATATTGCGATTAAGCAACGCCAAACCTTCCTGTGAAGTTGTTACACGATTGCGTTTGTGGTCGACTGTGAGCAAACGCGGTACCCATCTTGCGGAAAGCTTTCTCATGCCCAAGTGATCATTCAAAATTGAAACCACTGAGCCATCCGAGATCCCTACGGCTTCCACAATCTCTTGCACTTTCAATCTTCGGTCGACCAACACCATATCGTGAATTTTTTCGATTGTTTCGGGTGTAGAGACCTCAACTGGGCGTCCAGGACGTTCGGCATCTTCAGTGCTTGTACGGCCACAACGAAATTCAGTAAACCACTTTTTTACCATTGAAATCGATGGTGCAGAGTCCCCATAGTATTTATCAAGCCTAGCCTTGGTCTCGGTAATGGTTTTTTTTCGCAAGAAATAATGCGTAATAAGCACACGAAATTCACTTTTTTCCATTTTCTCCTCAAATTAGTGAGTAGTCTGATAAAAATAGCTGTCAAACACAAACTAACTGACGCAGCAAGTTTAAATTTTGACAGGAGTCAACTGACAGATGCCTGTTGACAGGAGCAGTGTTGCTGTTTCATTAAAGAGGTCAGAAATTCAAAAAGTCACGGACTTATTGACCCGCCCTCGTAACTTCACAGTGAAGCCAATTTTGGGAAATTTTTCAAATTGAGGACTTCAAATTTTGAACCTAGCTTATCGTTGAAATGCATAAAAACTGTCAATTCAGGGTCTTATAACAAGTTTCTAGAACGCATGCTTGGTTCCTGAGATACGTTATGAGACCTGATAACTTCACAGTGAAGTAAGCAGGTCACTCGATTTCACCCTTATTTGGAGAACTGAAGAATCAGGAATAGAAATGCAAAAATCAGCAAATTCTTGTCAAGGTTCCATTTTCATGGGTGAAAGTTGCCCTGCTAACTTCCCAGACGTCTAAAGAAGGCTGAGTCCTATTGAAACATTCATTCGCTGGAATATTCTTTCCTGGAGCTTATTGGATCCTTTTCCAGCTTAATTGTAGATTTTTATTCTTAAAGGTTCAGAAGATGCATGAAAAGTATGTTGATACCAGCAACTCTTCAAATAGGTACCTTAAATTTTTCTGATAAGACAATTCTGCAGTTGACAAGTTTGAAAACCTTTGTTTGAATTGTTATATGCTACAAATTACGAGTATATCCTTAATACAAGAATTTCCTTTCCTGAGTTTCTTGAGGTAATTTTTCAACACAAAAAATATAAAAAGCAACACAAAAACGTGAACATAATTCAAAAGCTCTTTAAATTATTTTATTATTCTTCACGTAGCTCATACCTACTTAACGTGTTCATTTAGTTCCAAAAGAAACACCACAAGCATATTCTATGGCCACAAGAAGCTTGTTTTTCCTTTGAGAAATATTAAACACTCAAATTCTAATGAGCTATCATAGATGTAACGTGTGACAGAATTTATAATCAGTATATTCATCAAAAACAACCTTCTGAAAAAAGTAGGCAAATTGGCTTGTGTCAAAAATATTGGGGTTTGAATGGCACTTACTATGCCTACTTTTTCAAGGTTTCCATCATGGATGAAGAGATTTCTGGGAAATTTTTGCAAACACAAACATAAACGTATTAAATTTTTTTAATTTTATTTTTCAGTAAATTAGTTACTAGACCATAAGGGCCTAAAAGAACTTTTGACGAATACTAATTTGTGACTTAATCACTTCTTCTATCCACACGAAAGTATTTTATACATCAACAAAAAGTATATATTATAATCGAGACAAAACAAATGAGGAGAACAAAACTAAAGTCAAGTCGTAAACAATTCACATTTTCAAGCCTTCAATCTGAAGGTTTAACGATAAAGTTACCATTTTGGATTCAATATGTCTGTCCATTTTATAACTTTGGATGTTCAGCTGATGGAGTGAGGAAAAAAGGTCATAAGTCAGTGGATATATGGAGCGCATAACCGTTAGTTATTGGGTATGCCCAACTTGATGTAGGTCGTCTAGTCTCGGTTTTCATGATGATGGCATGCTATGTGAAGCACACATCAGACATAAATATATCTATCAAGTGCTGTCGTCTTTTGGTTATAAATTTCTGCTGACTTTTCAGACAAACAACCAAAAACTTAAAATTTCTAGTTTAGATCGAGTGTACAGAGTGAAGTAGTGCTATCTGGGGAAACGAATGTTTTCCATCCTATTCGGCGTGAACATATATATCTCTAGGCCTCATAAAGTAGGTGTAGGTATACCAAAGCAAAGGCAGGAAGAATAATTTTTCTCAAATGGTTGATGGCCTAGCGGACATTATTCATGCAGAACGCAGCCTCGTCGCTTCGACCGTAGCGAATTCCTGGCACATTCCTTTAATGCAATTAAAAAGGCCTTTGCCTTTGAACTGAAACACGCAACTACACTGCGTCTCATAGAACAACAAACGCACTACAACTTCCATCCAGCATCAGGTCTCGCAGGTCCATATAGTCGAACAATGTTGTGATTTTATTTATGAACGAACGAGATATCCTTTGCACATTCATCATGGAATTCAATGATTGATATGCTGTGAAACAGCACTTGAAGGTTGACAGAATTACAATAAGGCCCCGGTCAGATGGCACAACAAAGTAAGTATGACGGCCATCATTGATGACAGAACAAAACAGTTCAAGCCATATATATTTACCTAGTAGCGGACAATCAGAATCAGAATGAGAGGAAGTGTTGTTGATTGCTCGTCCCTTGTCATCAGACAATTTCCATTCTGTAATAACAAAAAGGAATATTTAATAATGTTTTAACAGCAATTGACTGTTTAGCATAATACACTCCAGATCAATTAAAAAGGTTAGATTTTTTTTTCGTAGCAAGTTTTTGGAGAAATATTATTTTTTTTGTAGAGAAAAATAATGTAGGTACTGGGTATTTGATTTTACGACGGCGACAGTACAGGGATGACGAAAAACGAGCAATTTTTTTGTCTATCTGTTTGGCCACAGCAAAAACTGCTAGGTCGAATTTCTTTAAACTTGATGCCTACACAGCGTGAATTAATTTTCTTCTCACATTTCTTAATTATTTTTCTAAGAACCAAAGTAATTTTTTTGGCAATTTTACAAAAAAATTTCTACAAAAATCGATGCACTAGCTTCTTTGTCGAATTTAGTTGGTATTGTTCGAGCGGTATTATCCCTGCTTTTTTGTAGAGATCCTCATTCCTTTAATTTTTTCTTCGCTGCTGGTCGAAGTGGAGTCCAGTGCAGATCCTTAGCATCTTCCTCTCGAAGATTAGGAGTTCCTTAATCACTGTTTTGTGACCGTGAACCAGACTGGGAAACTGGGAAACAGTAGCTGATGGCTGGCCACAGGAGCTGCCTGTACATAAGTATCTTCGTCTCTTTGCTTAGTCCTGATCTTCTCCTCATCAAAGAGTGTATTCGGTGGAATGCCCAGTTCACTTTTCTAAGTACATTTTTTGAGTTAATCCCCAGGTATGCGACGTCCCTTTTGGCAGCAATTGTAGAACCATCGGAAAACTTTAGAACTAGGTTTCTGTAAGTGGCTTCTGCAGTTCAGTGTCTTCTGGAGCAGATAAGCTCCAATTTTGCTGCATTAATTTCGTGTAGAAATTAAACAGTCTATTGATGTGAGCCTCTACTATCCGCACTGCAACTAGTGCTAACATAAAGATTTCATATGCAAGCGAGTTATCAGCAAACAGCAGGTTTTCACAGCCAGTTGGATCGGATTAGTCTGATGTCATCAGGCTGTACAGGAAGAGGCCGTGTTTCGATCGTTGTGCGACTCCGGATTTGATGTTCTTCATAGTTGATGAGCAGTTTCCCAATTGCACAAAAGATTTTCCCGGAAGAAAGAAAACAAAAAAGAATTTTAATGTAGCAGATGTACTTTGTGTATAAGGGCATCTATCCACACGCTATCGAGTGCTGTCTCAACATCCAGAAAACATCCAACGATGACATGATGACTGTTGAGGGCTAAAGTGATGTCATGCTAGAACTTGTGGAGTGGGTGAAATGTTGAGTCCTTCTCTCTAATGCCAAACTGCATGTCAGGAATTAAGTTATTGTTGATGCAGAACTTCTTCAGTTTGCTTAGTATCAGCTCTTCTAAGAGCTTGCTCAAGTTGCTGAGGAGGGATATTGGCTATAGTTGGAGATCATGTTCCTGACACCTTTCTTCGGGATTACCATGATCTTCGTTGTTTTCCATTTTTGAGGGAAGAAGTTGTTGTTGGCACAGTTGTTCAGGCTGATGGTAAATTTCCTCAGACATCCTTTTTATGATAAAGTTGAATATACCATCAGTTCCTGTTGACTTCTTCGGCCTGCAGATGCTTATTATTTCAACTATTTCTTCGCGGGTGCTCAGGTTTGGGCTGTCAACTGGGTCACTCGCTGGAGTAGGTGAAAGGGTTAGTTGGAGGGATGAATCCTTCACTTCATCAAGGAAGACTGGATCTATGAATGGGTTGGGAGTGAAGTTTCCTTCGAAATATTCAGCAAATGCTTTAGCTTTGTCCTGTGTCGTTTTGATTTCTCCTTTTTTGATGATAATGGTTTCAGGCAACGGTTTGAGAACGATACTTTCGTTTTTTTGAAACTTGGTACCTAACAGCTTATTTGAATATTTTACATTTATGAAAATTAAAAAAATAACGGTACTTTTAAAAAATGGCACCTATGACGTTAACTATTTTTTACTGCGATATACAAACATTTTTTATTACATTTATTATTCCACAAAGGGCTTTTGAATTTTCGGATGGGCTTAGCATTTGTGTTCTTTGTACAACCCCATGGTTGGATGCCATATGTCCCAACGGATTTCAATACTTGCTTAGTTAACATTAACTTATTGAGGATAGATAGGTCAGAGTTCTTTCCTAGTAACCAGTACATTTTTTTGTACTTCAAGTACTTCGATAATTTTGACACGCCATTCTTGCGTCCGATCACTGACCTTATCCACTAAACTTTGAAGTTGTTTTGTAGCCTTCCAAAAAAAAATTACCTGGCACCAAAACTGTAGTATCATCAGCAAAGGTGGCCATGATAGCGCTAATGACCACTGGAATATTCTTTGTATATAAAACACACAAGGTTGGTCCTAAGACACTTCCTTCTTCAATTTTCTTCAGTTCCGAGTAATTTTGGTTGTACCGTATTTCAGTATTTGATAGTACTGCCTGGCAAGGTCCCTATGCAGTTTGTGACTCAAGTCCCAAGTGCCAAATCTTGACAAAGGCTTGAGCAATATCTAAGAATATAGCCGAGCATACTAGTTTTCTCTCAAGAGTATTTTGGTCTAAATCTAAACTGATAACTCACAATTAGTCTTCTTTCATCTATTATTTTGCCAAGTCTATTCAGAAGCAGTTTTTCGAAAACTTTTGGCATGATTGGTAAATATAAGCAAAATAGGTCTATAGGATGTTACTTCTGTTGGTGGCTTACCTTGTTTAGGTATAACAATGACTTCTGCAATTTTCCAATTATGTGGTACATATCTTAGTTTAAGACACGCATTTATTATAAATCTTTCAAGACCTGAGCAGTTATTAGATCGTACCCTGGTGATTTTTTGCTAGACAACTTATGTTGACACTTATTTTCTTATTTTTATTTCTTTCTATCAATAAACTGTAAGGCATCTGTAGCTGTATTCGCTGGGAATAGCTTAAAAACATTATTCGTGAGATGTTCAGCGAGGGAAGAGATCAGCTTTTTGTTTCGGGTTTTCGATCCATTTACCATCTTAAGATTTTACTGGCGTATTTTGTGTCTGTGGTCTTTTTAGGAGCTTACCTGCTTTCCATAAAGAGTATTCCTTAGAAGCATCCACCGTCAGACTAGTCACGAATCTTCTAAGTGAATCACTTTAAAGCTCACAAATTCATTTTTTTAGTTCGTTGTTAAGACGGTCAAAAACTGCCTTATCACCCCGAAATCTCGTTGCTTGCCATTTTCTTCAAGCTCTTCTTTTTTTCAATATCAGCTTCTTTATTTCGACAGAATAAATAATTGTTCTACTTCATGATCAATCTGTTCAATTGTTTGCATAGGGGATCTTAGGTTTATAAAACTTTAAATTTTATCTCTGAATTCGTTCCAGTTTGTTCTTTTATTTGCGAGCTTATAATTACTTTTTTTCTATTATTTAAGTTTTTCTAAGAATTAAGTCCCTCGTTGGATTATAAGTTCCCAGGGACTAAGTTCCCTGAACTTGCGCCAAATGTGGACTTGAGAAGCAATTTAATAAAATAACTACACAGGTAACAGTAGTTTTTAGGAAAGCCATCAGAAGTCCATTTTTACGGTATTTTTGGCAGGAATGGAGGGGACCTACAATTTTTTGGCGAGTCCGAACGGCTAGATGAGAAGCACTTATTCATGGCAAGTATACTCTTGGGGGATTTGTCAGTTCCTCGCAAGAGGCATTACTTCGAAAAAAAAAACATTTCTGTTTTTAGGTGGCAGTGGCTGGGAATCGAACCCAGAAAAAAAAAACATAATCTCTTTATAAATACACCGGATTGTACAAATATCGAAGCTGATTTCTGAATATTTTTCCTAGAGTTTAATTTAATTTGAAATTTTATTAATAATTATATTACATAGATACACACACAGACAGATGGAATATTTAATATCATATATTGTGAGGGTTGAGGAAGAGGAACACTCTGTATTTGACCATTTTATCCTCACAGATGCAGTGTGCTATGGAAATTATTGAAATTGATTTCATTATTGTATTTTTTTTTTAATTCTTTCACAAATCTATAGGTAGTGAATGTTATTTTTAATAATTATTTAAAAATACAAACAATAATGATGACAGAGTGCATTATCACTGTATACATTATACGAAGTTATTTTTTTTACCCTGCCGGAGAAAATATAGCACAATGGAATTATATTTGATGAATGAGGATACATTGTTATTTATTATTATACTTAAATAACTGCACGTGTATTTTAATGAAATTAAATTCCGAGAATAATTTGGAGATATATCTACATAATTAGAGACCAAGAGCTGATAGAAAATTTTTTAGCTAAAGTATATAGGTACATATAACTACAATAATTGACTGTAAAGGTGTGTTGTGAGTATATTGCAACCGTTCCAGTCTTCCAGACTTCCTTCCATTTACATTTTAATTGCTAAAAACGAGTTGCCTGGGTTAAAACAAGTAATAAAAATCGTATATTAGGGCGGTCTATTTTGCACCGTAAAGGCGGGAGATGAAATTTTCTAAAAAAATGCCTTCAAACAGATACAATTTATTTGAAAACAGCGGTAAATTTTATAATGTCCTGCTATACTTTTTTGGAAAGCCAGAAATTCTTATTAATTTCTCATTTAAAATGAAGTTTTGTTGGTTAATAGATTTTGAAAAATTTAATCTCGAAATTGTGAAGATTATTTTTTTAAATTACAAAAAAAAATTCTAAGCTTTATGCATTTAAGTACAATTTTTGTATCCAAAATTAAATGCTTTTATTAGTTTTCAATAAAAAAAGGAAAACTAAATGTTAAAGTTTACTTTAGTTTTTGAGAAATAAAAAGTACATTTAGCAAAAATACTTTTTTATTTGTTGATATTATAAAGAAATTTTCGATATGATCCCCACTTTTCAGAAGACAAAGGTTGTATCTTCTTCGTATTTGTTCAATAATTGACCAGAGCAGATCAACCTTGAAAAACAAAAAAAATGTTTTTCTTGGAAAAATGTATTTTTCAATTTTCTTATTCCTCAAAAACTTGGATACATTTTAGCATCCGGTTTTCTATTTTTTATTGAAAATAAATAAGAGCATTGAATTTTCATAGATTTTGTAGTATCTCGTGGCATGATGGTCAGTGCGTAGGACTGTCATGCCAAAGGTCTGGGTTCGATTCCCAGCCGCTGCCACCTAAAAACAGAAATGGTTTTTTTTTTCGCGAGGTACTGCCTCTTGCGAGGAATTGACAAATCCTCCAAGAGTGACTTGTCATGAATAAGAGCTTCTCATCTAGCCGTTCAGACTCGGCAAAAAATTGTAGGTCCCCTCCATTCCTGCCAAAAATACACACATAGAAATGGTTGAGAGTTGTAAGTCACTAGACCTTGGCTCTCAACGAGCTGTTGTGCCACCAAATTTATTTATTTATTGAATTTTGATAGCACAAATTATACTCAATTACAAAAATTATCGAAAAAAAATTAGTTTGAATTTTTTTTTAAATTTTTATTTTAAAATTTCGAGCTTGAAACTAAATTTTTCAAAAACTATTTAACACTACAAAATACAAATACAAATTTATAGGCGCAGCAGCTTGTGGTGGAGAACTAGGGCCTAGTGCCTTACAACTCTCAACCATTCCTGTGTGCGTGTTGCTTGCAGGAATGGAAAGGACCTACAAATTTGTTGCCGAGTCCGAACGGCACTTATTGATGACAAGTATACTCTTGAAGGATTTGTCAGTTCCTTGCCAAAGTCAGTACCTCAGGAAAAATATTTCTGTGCTTAAGTGGCAGCGGCTGGAAACAGAACCCAGCATGACAGTCCAACGCACTTACCATTATGCCACGAAGTACTACAAAAGAAAAAGAACTATTCACTAACAGAACTTAATTTAAAACTAAAATTAAAGAAGAGATTTTTGGCTTTCCAAAAAATCAAAGCATGGCATTGTAAGATCTACAGTGTTGATAAATAATTTTTTTTTGTTTTAAGGGAATTATTTTGAAAATTTCCCCTCCCTCCTAAACGGGAGGATATAGACCCCCTTCTATAAGTTTTTTTCTAGTTTTAACCGAACTTACTCGCTCTAGCTTTTTGGTGCATCTTATACGAATCACCCTGCATAGGTTCTATAGGCACGTTATGCATTCGTAAAAAAAATTTAACTCAAGATTTTGATCAGAATTATTGTCTAAACACAATTCTGTCTTTCTGTCTGTCTGTCTGGCAACAGCCTAAAAAGTTGGATCGATTTCAAAGAATTTGGTACATCGTGGTTTTTGATGATCCTGTCTACAGGTTTTTTTCTTTTTTTTGTAGAAAACTAAAAATAACGGTACCGGCCATACGATTTTTCTTAGCAATTTTACATAGTCGTATTTTTCTTAAAAATGACTCGACAACTTTTCTTAAAAAAAAATCATTACATTTTTTTTAGTAAAGGGTTTAAATAAATAAATAAATAAATAGATCCTTTGTGGAAAACAATTTTCAAAAAATTATTATAAATGGTCCCTCCCCAAATAACCATTTATTTTAATTTTCGAATTTCTTCAAAACGGTATGACTGCTTTCAATATATTATACAGAGGCTTTCAAAAACTGTAAATATGTGTGTGTACTTTAATTAAACAATTTTTGTTTTTTGATTTTTTATAAAATGTTTCAAATTTCTTTTTTAAATCAAATTTTGAAAACAACATGATCGATTTTTATAAAACTCTGCATTTAGAGGTTTTTTTTTTAACTATTTCTGAAATACTTTAAGAAAATAATTACTTTTTAAAAACCCGATTAGGAATATATTTTTTTCTTAAAACGGCTCCTATGATTTTTATAAAACTTTTTCTGTACGCAAAAATTAGCTTGATCCACACCAAAAAATATGAAAATTAACCAATAGCAAATATTCAAAAAAGTTTTTTAAGTTTAATAAAAATAATGTCAATATATTTTTTTTTGAAAAATTGATATTATAAAAACGGGTTGAGAATTTTGTTCAAATTTTATTTTTATATGCAGATAAATAAATACTTAGGATTTGTTTTCTTTAAAAATGTTTAAAGAATTTTATTTATAAAAAATTTTTTTTTAAGAAAACCACTACAAAGATTTAATTTTTTTTGTCCATACAGACATATTCAATAAAGAATTAAGATTTTTTTTTCAAACTCTCAGCGAAGTTTATGTTAGCTTATTTAAAAATCATATTTTATGCTTTTAAACATTTTTCTCTCATAATCTCCATTTCTTTTCATATAATTTTCTTAACCCTCTGCGCCTCGAACATAAGAGCAAGTAAGTGCGATCCAGTCTCGCATTTTATTTTCATACAGAAGCTTCTTTTAAGCAATGTAAAGAGTTTTTCTTAGCTTAATTTTCTAACAGATATTTTTTGGATTTTTTAAAAATATTAATTTTTTTTTGAAGAATCAAATATTATGTCAACGATTTTTATAAAATTAGGTATTTAATGGTATTTTTACACTCTGTAAAGTATTTTAAGAAAAAATTTTACTTATATGAAAAAATAACGGTACCTGTCATATATTTTCTTAAAATGAATAGTACAATATTTATTAAACTTTTTCTGTATGCTAAAATTAGTGCGATATATTGCCAAAAATTATAAAAATTTGCAAATAACAACCATTAATAGTACTTCTCATAGAAAGTTTTTCTTAAATTTGAATTTTTTAAATAATGTGAATTTCTTTTTATTACTTAAAGAATTGTCACTTTACAAATACTTTTATCTGACTACATTTTTACATTCCCTATACTAATCAATCAAAACTACTGGTTTTTTTGACAGGGAGAGAGAATAATATTAATGCAAGAAAATAAAGCTTAAGACTCAACAAAAATTTCTTGCAAAAAAAGAAAATTCAAATATGCCCAACTTTCTAAACGTTTCAAAATCAATTATTAAAATTTTCAACAACAAAGTCAATAACCTTTTTTTACGGCTTTTTTAAATAACTTTAATATACGATGCAAAAGAAACAAAAAACTGATGATTTTTTATCCATCTTTTTGAATTTCATTAAAATACTAGATAAAATGAGTTTTTAAAGAAACGAAAAACTTCAAGAGCATATTCTTTTATATGAAAGCATTGCCTGTACTTCAAAAAGAGTTATAGACAAAAAAAAACAAAAACAAAAAATGGAATTTTCACATTTTTTTTAACTTTGTTTTTTTTTTTTTTTAATTTTAGTAACAACATTTTTTTAAAAATTTGTTAAATGATGCATTTAGATGGTAAATTCAGTTTTCTATAAAAAAGATTTTCAGCATTATCTCGAAATTTAGCTTCGTTTGAGTTCTTCTCAAAAAAGCAAAAGGGGTGGTTTTGCATCTATATCTCGAAATTGCATCCTCCAATTTAATAGCACTTCACGTTTTTTTCATCTTCAATAATCCAGTTAATGGTTTTTGCAATAAAAGCCCTTGCACGTCTTAGTTCCTATTTTTTCGGCTATAGTCAATATCCTATTATATGAAGCGACGATGTATTGGTTACTGCGCAATCCAGAAACATACGACAGCAACAAACGAATCCTTTTTTCCTCTGATGTCATCGGCAACCCATCAGTATCGAGGTTCGGTCTTGGCAGAATCGAATCGCCTAAACAGGATACAACCAAAAAATGGTTTTTTGAACAATCCGTACATAGCTAAATAAAGAATTTTTACTCACATTTTCTTAAAACTCTCACGCTTCCCAAATTGATGGCGTCTTTATATTCTTCATCATCTTCATCATTTTCCTTCATCCATGATAAAATCTGAAACAAATCTTATAAAATATCATTTCTGCACTCAATGTCATCATATTTAAGAATGTTTTCACGAAAGTTCAGTCTTCTAATTATTATTTTTATTTTGAAATGAAATAAACTTTTTGAAGTAAAAACATCATTATTTTTGTTGTTCTTATTTTGAAGCCTTATTTTTAAATATTAAGACTTTATTTCCTGGAGGATAAGAGCAATTTCATACGATTCATTTGTGATCATGTATTTTTGTATTTTACCTGAAACAAATACAAAATGAAGGTAAATAAAAAATCACTTCCTTTCAATGTCTCCTTGCGTTCATAATATTTTTGCTTTTCCAAATAATATAATTCAACTTCCTATGAATTTTGTATTATTCGTTTTGCATAAAATAACTTGTTTTTTTTTTTTCAATTCAAATATACAAAAAAAAATAACCTATACAAATATATGCTGAACAATCACATGAAATTGGACTACACTTCCAGGACTGTAGTCAGTATTTAAGAACAAAGCTATCTTTATTATACAGCAAAACTAAAAACAAAAAAAAAAATACTATTATTTTACCTTATTTCTATAGAACTCGCTGTCTCATTTTTTTCTGGTTATTTGTCCTATTTCGTCTATATGTAGATATAGGTATGGTACCTACCTACCTACATAGGTATTTCTCTGGAATTTTTATTTATTCAAATATAGGAAAAATATTATTTGAATAGACGAAGAGTAGCAGCGTTATTTTCTAGATGAATAGTTCGTGCCATTCAGCAGAAAGTCGAAAAGGAAATTACATTTTTGTGATGCTTTTGTTGCGTTGTGAGTCAGGTTCGCACTTAGTTTTTTCACAGTGCTAGTACCTCAAGAGAATATGTACATATTTGAAACCCTAATATTTTTTTCTTAAATCCATAAATTGATTTTGTTCCATTTAACCTGCCATCAGCTAAAGCACTGCACCACCATTGTCAACTTCATAGTTTCAGTGACCTTGAGAAACTTTAACTCTTAATTACAAGTCTTTTAGGGCTGACCCTCATGAGCATATCCTATCATAATATAATGGCCTAGATCCCAGAGCTTACAATTTTATTATTACAAATTGTTTCGACAGCAATTTCGATCGATGTTGAGCCCCCATTTTTCGGGCCTTTACTCCCTGGACACTTCGAATGTATTAAAATTGTGGACCTGTTTGTGGGTGTTTTATTTTACCTTCGCTCAATTTTATTTTTTTCTCTTAATATTTTGTTTTAAAGGATTCGTACATTTTTTTTTTTAGTTTTTTTGTAAACACAGTTACATAATACAGATTTTTTTCTACTAAAGCACGCTCTCATTTTTACAATGCCATTAAGACAATAATACTTCGGAGCTGAAGCACGTTTATATCGAATTGTTCATGAATTTGAACAAAAAATTTAATACAAACATAATAAAACTGAAAAAAAAAGAAATAGCATATCCCGTGGGAAAGCACATATATTAACTTCTGTCAAATTGGCTATGACTTTTTTAAGTATTTAGATTACGATTATAAAAACAGGTGTTATACGAGTATAAGAGTATTAATCCCGTCATTTTCAAGAACGGTTCGATTTATCACTGCCTTAGTTTTTTAGAAAATATCTGGTTTTTGGTATTTTTTGTGTTTGATCTCCCACATAATAAATGTGGAACATCATCTCTTTCAGTAATTTTGTTGAAAACTCGTTCCATTTTGTTTTTTTTTTTTGTTAATTCAATTTAAATTTTGAATTTTAGACTAGGTATAGAATATTTTTATTATTCTGTAAGTAGTTTTAAAAATTTCTTAAAAATCGTAATAAAAAAAAATAAATGAATCGGTGAGTGAAGAAACAGTACAAGCGCCAACAAATAAATTATGAGCTGAAAATACTTAAATGTTCTACTTTATGTAAACCCTCAAATCAATAAAATAACAGTACATTCTAAAGTCGAATTAATACTAAACTACTACGGGATTACACCTACTGTCCTTTCACTCAATCACTGCTATACGAAGTTAAGACTCAACTGCTAAAGGAATCAATTACAAGGCTAATAACAAAAATCGGCTTGGTTTATGTCGATCACACACGCTTTGTGGAATTGAGTCAAAATATTGCTACCTCCCTTTAAAATCCAATTCGGTTTTTCGATTCTGCATATAAACGTGATAACTGTCCCATTTGTTGTGTTTTTAAAAATATTCCCCAGACTTGTTTCATACTATTATAAACCAATTTTCATTTGCTTTTTATAAACATTGATGAAATTTGTCAAGTAATACAAAAAATTGAACTCGAGGTTTTGATAAAAGCGAAGGTGAAAAAAGAGGGTTTCACAATTCTGCCTGTCCGTTGCCTGTATGTTCGATTAGAGCCTAAGCGGTTGCATCGATTTTCTTCAAATTTTGAAATTCTCCCACACATTTCTTTATTTTTTTTAACTAAAAATCGGTATTGGCCATACATTTTTTCTTAATTTAACAAAATTTTATTTTTCTCACAAACTTATTGACAACTTTTCTTAAAAATATTCAATAAATTACTTATAATGGGAAGGTGAAAAAAAAAAACATTTCTAAAAATTGTTACTAACGGTATCTCTCTTAGAACTTTTTTTTATTTTTGATTTTTTTGCAGTCGGCGTGACTGATTTAAACATAATTTTTGAAAATACATATTTTTTAATAAATTATTTGTTGGATTATAAATTTTTCTAGAGCGGCCCTTACGATTTTTTTTACTTGGAACTTAACTGTTTTTCCCCCACTTTTTAGTACATTTAAAAAAATTACTTTTATGCAAAAAAAACTAGTACCTTCGAAACAGATGTTACTATTTTAATAAATTTTATTTGTGTCCTAGAAGTACTGTCCTAGACAAAAAAAACATCCTGCCGTCCTAAGAAAAAAAGTGTGTAAGCACCAAAATTCAAAAATTGGGTTAGTACCATGACTGGAACCGTTTAATATCCAATTCATTATTTTGTGTAAGGCTGAACACTCATATTTCCAACTGCAATCGGCTGAAAATCACGGACGTAAATTTCATTATAGGTTCCAAGCAAGTTACTGCCTACATCTGAGCTTAAAAGTCGCAAGTTCATGTTTCTAAGTCATCCCAGAAATTACTATAACTTATGGGTGTGTTTAGTTAAATAACATTTCTCTTAATAACAAATCGATTTAAAAAAATTTAATGTGAAGACGAGAAAAGCAAAATCTTTAAAATGCGTTTACATATCTCAATCTATAAACAAAGTTATTTGCTAACTAGTATAATATTTTGGTATATTTTAGTGTCAAACAAATTTTTTTGTGTAGAATGGGAAAAATGTGTGAACTTGAGCTCAACTAATAGCAACGAGACGTATGTCATTGGAGGTTAATAATTGGTAGGGTAGCTTCTTTCAAATCACTGTGTGAGTTATTCGATTATTATTACGTACGTCGCACTAATTTTTGTTTACAAAAATTTACCAAATCAGTGAAAAACTTTTTCCACACAGTGATTTTAAGTGAGTTTAATTAATATTATTGTTCATAAAAATACCTTTTCAAAGATATGAAAAAAGAATAAAACTAACCCAAAGCCAATATCATTGTCTGTTCTTGAGACGGTTGAGAGGAAAAACAATTTTCAACAATTATTCGTAAAGTTTCTTGCAGTTTTTTTGTTTAAAAAAAACTACTTGTTGAATTTTTTACCAACCCTATCAAATACATATTATCAACAAATATGTAAGATTTAATAAACTGTGATCCAATATCGTTCTCCCTCAAAATATTTAAGACAAAAAACCATTCAACAATTATTGGTAAAATTACTTGCAGAATTCGCTTAGCATGATTTGTTCTTAAGATGAGTTTAAAGAAACTCAACAAGGGTAGCTCATTGAATTTTTTTGAAAGTCCTTTTGGCACGTATTGAAACTTCTATCTCTAAAATAAAATTTATTTGAAGTCGATATTTTCATTCGTTCGTGAGATATGGTGGACGAAAAAAAGCGAAGGAACGTACGAATGTACGAACTTACGAACGTACATACAGACCAGACATCACTCTAAAAATGATAGATTCCGATTCTATGGAGCTCGAAATGTCATAATTTTCGATTGGACAAATCGGACGAATTACAATAACTTCCAATGGGAAGTTAATAAAATAAAATAAAATGCACGACTGTGTCGCATGTACTTAGTTTTATGTTCAGGATGCTGAGGATTCAAAAAGCATGAAATACGATATTTAAATTAGCTAAAAAATTTCGTTGAGAGTATGAGATGAAAAATAAGAACACCATCTTAATACTTAATTAAATATGATTGTATGGACAGACAAAATTAAAATCGTTGGAGCGGTTTTCTTTAAAAATATTTTTTTGTTAATAAATTTCCTAAAACATTTTTAAGGAAAACTTTTGGTATGCAAATCTTAAGTATTTATGTATGTACTTATAAAAATAAAATTTAAAAAAATTGTTAATCTATTTTTTGAAACATCGAATTTTCAAAAAAAATTTGATTTTTTTTAATACAAAAACTTTTTTTTGAAAAATTTTGATATTGATTTGATATTTATTGAATCTTTCCTGATATTTGTATATTCAAAAATTTATCTAAATCCGATTGGGTGATAATGAGAAAATTTAAAATAACAAAACACATTCTATAACATGTACTATTAATAATTGCTAAGTGCAAATTTTTTTAATTTTTTGTAGCAGATGGTATTAATTTAAGTATATGGAAAAAGTTTAATCAAAATCAAATGAGTCGTTTTAGAGAAAAAAAAATATTTTCCTTTACGGTTTTTTAACTTTTGTATGGAAGGTACCGTTATTTTTCATATTTGTACATAAATTTTTTTCTTAAAATAATTTAGAAAGTACTAAGAAATTTTTAAATATCAAGTTTTTAAAAAAAAATCTATCATACTGTTTACGAAATACTTGATTTTCAGAAAAAAAAATTGAAACATTTTTTAAAAATCCAAAACATATTTTTTTAAATTTTACTACACAAAAATACTTGCAGTTATTTTAATTTTTATAGTTTTGAAGAAAAGCGAAAATTTAATAAAATGGTTCTTGGGGAGTAACCATTAATAACCATTTTTTGTAAAATGGTTTTTCTACCAAAGGAAGCCTTTACTAAAAATGATTTATTGATTTTTTTAAAGAAAAGTTTTCAAGCCGTTTTTGAGCAAAACACGATCATGTAAAATTGCAGGTACCGTTATTTTTGGTTCTAAAAAATAAATTAAAAAAACGGGTGGGCATAATCACTGAAAATCACTATGCACCAAGTTTGAAGAAAATCGATTGGGCCGTTTATGCTGTAGACGAACAGACAGACATAATTGTGCTTGTGTTGGTTTATTATCGTAAATTCATATTTGATTGTTATCTCAACTTTTTTTTTGCATGAATCCTAAACTTGACTTATAGTACCTTTATATCGCAAGTTAAAATAAAATAGTGAAACAAATTTTAACTTTACTTTTTTTATATTGAGTGAAAGAAGAGTGTCTTTCTGTGTCAATATTTCTTTTCTATGTGGACGTTTCTCTGCAAAAAGATACTTTTTTGAGGGCAAAATTTACAATTTTTTTTTATAGATTTCTTAAACTTTTTTGATACTATATTGATTTTATATAAAAAAAGTTAATGCTGATAGTAGTCTCACTACTAGTGTACATTTTTTATACACACTAGATTTTACATGTAAAAATTATGAAATGCCTCGGTAGTGAAATTTTCATACTTAAATTCACTTTGCAAAAAAACCGTAACAGTCAAAATATTTTTCGAACAAAGTTAAGATAAGATTGGCAAACAGTATTCGAACAATTTTTTCATGTCAGACTGATGTCAAATTTTTGCTGCTCGATATCATACACATCAATTTGGAGAGAGTTGTTTGTTTATCGTGTAAATAAAGGGAGACTTATGCTGATCAGAATCGATGCATGTTTATTACGTTCCACTTTATAACACAACTGTATGAACTCGAAAATAAAAGCAAATTATTTGATTATAGATTTTGAACTGAAACTGCCAATTCTGTAAGTGAGTTATAACTAATAAAAATATGAAGTTTTAAAGCTGCAGTTATAATATTTGACGTAAATATAACTAAAATCAATTTTTGTTTCTTAATTATAGTCGAATCCTAATGAAATAGTTGGTAAGCTCCGGGTTCGGATATGCCACAGAAATGACATTTGGGGTATTAAATTATTTGTTTTAATAATATATACACTTTTTGTGATTTTTTCAGAATTGAACTTGTCATGGGTATATCGAAGATCTTCTAGCTAATACAGTTGTAAAAAGGGGATAAAATACTTAATAAAGTTTGTTGAGAATTACCCTGTACATTTTTATAAATTATTCATTCATCAAAATATTAGGGGCCTTGAAAACTTCAAATCTCTCGTACAATACTAGTCCAAAAAAGTATAATTGATTATAAGTGATATAGTTTATTTTGTTTTCCTCGAAACTATAATTTTGTTCTGGTCCTATCACCAATTCAAATATATAACGATGATAACTTTTGAAAAAAAGAAGTTTTTAATAAAGTGTCCCACTTTGCTTTATGTATATCCTCTATATCACAATAACTCAGTGTGATATTATCTCTTGTATGTGATAATGATAATATACAAACAAAATAAAGACTTTTCAAAATACATATGCTTTCATATGAAAAACTCAAAAAGCCAAATTGAATTAATAACAAATCTCTTTGTCTGAACCGAGGCAACCAAATGAAAAATCCAGTTTGTACGTTTGTGTCATACCAAAAGACTATAGTTCTTTGAAATATCAAACAAAATAAAGAAACTTGGCACTGTCTATGAGATGCAAAGACAATTCTTAATGCCCATGTCCACCCCCAGTCCATTCCATATACAAATAATGAAAAAACTTTGAAGTCAACCATTTTACGTACAGACAAAGACATTCATTTTGACACATATGTATTTTAATTTTAATACACTGAACGCAAAACTCCCTCTACAAAACGACTCTTTCAAATAGAAAATTTTCCCTTTCAATTATAAAATACAATTATACGAGTAGGCATACATATTGCAAATATTGAAAATATTTTACTTAATATTTAGTAAATTTATTTATACAACCACTTTTTGTATGGTTCAGATACAGAGGCTTACGTTTTTAAACAACCAAGTAGAAGTGTTTTTAAGAAAATAAATAAAAAAATTATTCATTGTCAATAAAACAATTTATTTCTTAATTTGTGTGGAGTTAATAAATGAAATTCAATTATAGGTATTTGAGGCCTTTACTTCAAAATGTTTTTAAATAATGCCAAAGAAAAACGAGAGCGATTTAAACGATTTCAATAAAAAATTTCTTAAAAGTTAAAAAAGTACTTTTTTTCAAACAATTGTTTTTTTAAGTTTGAAGCAAAATTTTCTTATTAAACAAAATTACGAACTAACTGCTTAAAGTAAAGACTTTCCTCCCAATAGTCAAAATAAACTTACGGCCACCAAATTTCCTAGTGGGACATATTTCAAAAAGTTGGGAGTTAATTCGATTGGGACTTAGTTTATTATGAACTAAGTTCCAATGAACTAAGCCCCATCTTAAAAAAGTAAAAAAAATAAAAAATAAATAAATTTTGTGGCGCAACAGCTCATGGAGAACCAGGGCCTAGCGACTAATAACTCTCAACCATTCCTGTGTGCGTGTTGTTGGCAGGAATGGAGGGGACCTACAATTTTTTGCCGAGTCCGAACGGCTAGATGAGAAGCACTTATTCATGACAAGTATACTCTTGGAGGATTTGTCAGTCCCTCGCAAGAGGCAGTACCTCGGAAAAAAACAGTTGTTTTCAGTTGGCAGTGGCCAGGAATCGAACCCAGACCTATGGCATGACAGTCCTACGCACTAACCATTATGCCACGAGGTACTACTTAAAAAAGTAAAAGATAGTTAATTTTCAATTTTCTGACAGAGCAACAACTTATGAAAAAGTGGAGAGTTAGTTCGGTTCGTTAACTTTTTGTTACAACACCGGAGCTCAGATCCCAACCAAAAATAAGGGCAGCAGCAGTTGCGCTGTCACTTTAAACTTCAACAGACTTATTGTTTTTATTAAAATTAAAATGGAATACCAATTTGTGAGTGGCAATCAGAGAAATGCAGTTTACTTCGGCACAGGAAAGACAGGGGGAGCACACGCATCCACGCCCAAAGTAAAAAAAAGGAATACAAAATATCAAACAAAATGTTGGAACTGTATCTGGTCACGATACAAAACCAAACTATTTTGTAAGTATCGTCTCGCTATCGTCAAAATCAAAAAAATGTCCATATCGTCTCAGTATCGGTGCGGTCTCGTATAACTTAGTCCCATTTTATCTCGTATAACAAAGTGTTCTCTCGGCATCGTCTCGAAGTTGGTTTCGTCTCTGTATCGTTTCAGTTTCCGAGTATTTATCTGTCGGCCTGTACATTTATTTTCATAAAGTATTGATAAAGAAAAAACATTCATAACTTATAAAAAATTTTAAAAAATTATTAAAGCAAAAAAAAAAACAGTGTGCTGGGCATAATGTGCTGCTTAAAGCGAGATTTACATTAAAGTTTTAATATCGATAAGTGTTCGATACGATAAAATATTCTAACACAAGAAACAATGAGTTTTTTCACATAATCGATACCTACTACGATTTCGAACCTCTCATTGTATCTAATGTAAACATATTTTATCATAGCGAGAGTGTATCGGTATCGGTGCAGTAGTGTGAATCTGGCGTAATAGTTTTAAATAATATCACTTATTAAAATTTCGATTTGTTTTTAATTCAAAATTTTGAAAATATCTTTTTTTTTCTAAATATTTAAGTTATACCTCTTAAAACTGAAATTTTAATTTATACAAAAACAACTGTTTTCTATTTGTAAGGATGGCAACGTTTCCTATTATTCACGAACATGCTTATTTGCAAACACATCGTGGGTTCAAAATTAAGACTCACTTACTAACTAATAGTAACAACATCTCTTGAAGGAAATCAGATTGAAACATACTTTTGACACTCAGAAGTAAATTTCCGCAAAATTTTAAATTAAACTCCCGGGCATAACTCTTTATCTCTATAAACACCAGGCAAAATCATAATTTTTGGATTACAAAAATTTATTTCATTCTCATTTTCTTGAACATTTTTTTTCGGCACTAAATGAGTTTTATCTTTGGACCGATGGATGATATTACGACGGAGCTAATTTTCGAACTATTTGGACATCATTTCCGATAGATTGGTGCAATTTTAGAAGCCAAATGCCTATGAGAGTCACTCAGAATTTTAATTGGATTTCAGTGAATTTAAAATCCAGCTATAAAATCCAGATTTATTTAATCAAAAAATTTAAATCCATGATCATATTATTCACTCTTAATATTCCGTAAATCCAATTGATTTAAAATGTCCTAAATTAAGATCCGAAATATTTTTAAGTCCAGAAATAAAATCGTTTAATTCAATAATCAAATTTTCGAAATGTCAAATTTCTCCCAAGACAGTCAGTATGTATTTTGCCATGAGTATATAAAATATTGCCTGCATTTTTTTGCATGCCCATATGGACTTTGGCGAAAAAAGCAAAATCGGGACATTTCAAAATTTGTCTTGGTCTGCCATTTTGTATTGAACTATCCTACCAACAAACATTTTGACATTTCTATATAAATTATCGATAACACAATGTCAATGGTCTGGCAATGCTGTTTTTATCAAGACAAAAGTTAAATCCACTTAATTATCTGGACATAGCTGAATGTATAACTGTATTTGGACATAGCTGTTGTTATATTTGACACGTGAATTGCTTTATTTTGTTGTCGTTTTTTTCAGACAGTATTATTTTGCTTTGCAACAAACACTGCAATTTTAAAGTGCAAGTTGTTCGCTCAATGGAAAAGCGAGTATATTATTAGAAAGGTTTTAATAATTAATCAAAAACTGGTGAATAATAAAAATTTATAATCATTCACCAAAATATAAATAATAAACTTCGATTACAAGTTAATAAGTACAAATTGAATACAAATTTAAACCAAGTTGCACGTTCAAACGACGTTGGTGAGACTATACAGCAAGACTGAACGGTGATCAGAGCGAGGTGATAATAAGATGCGCACAATGATAAAAACCACGTGAAAATGTCATTGCGAGACCAAAACAAGACTATAACTAGAAAAACACGACACAGTGTAAAATTGGCACGGCGAGAACAAATAAGATGAGCACAATTACCATGACACTGAAAACACTTTTCAACCATCAACCCTAGTTTAAGCTTATTTAAAGCATTTTGAAAATAAAATTTTGAAAAAATAATTTTGGCGTGACTATAGCGAGACCAAAGCGAGACGGCGGAAAAACATGTTCTATGCTGAAAACCACGTGTAAATTTCACTGAAGACCAAAGCGAGAGCATAGCGCGAAAACCACTACACAGTGTAAATGAGAATGGCGAGATCACAGCGAGACGAACTTAATGACCACGATACTGAAAACTACATTTGGACTACCACTGCGAGAGATCAGTGATATAAAAAAAATAATGCATGAAAAGTATCGCAAATTTTGGCTTCAACTCGGTTTGAAAAATTTTTGGTTTGATATGTCAAAAAAAAGTGAGTTACTAATATGAAATTCCGTTATGAAAATCTTAAGTTAGTTTTAAGTCCTCACCTGGACCGCATATCTATTTAAATATTTTTTTTCTCTTAGGCTTGCCTCGTTTCATTGTTGCCGCCGAAAAAAAAAAATTCAAAAGGGGTCCCAAAATGGGTCGCGGGACGAAAAAATGGGCCCTGAAATAAACCTTTTTTTTATAAAAAGAAATATTTTTTAATGACAATCACATTGAATGCTTGATTGGGTGGCTTTTAAAGAAGTGGGGCCACGGGTCCCGAACGCAAAATAGTGGCCATTTGGCCACAAAAGGGTCAAATGGCAACGCTGCCCTGTTTTTGACAGGAGCAGGTAAAATATGTTCTAAAAGCCTTTTCACACCGAATGAAAATCTAAATTTCGAGCAAAAAGCCCAAAATCTCATCAAAATCAATGAGATTTCCCATAAATTTTAAGATTTCGTAATCTAGTAGACTTCCACGAAATCATCTTAAAATCTAATTGGCCTATTCACAATCAAACCTAATTACTCATATTTTCTCTCCCGTATAACAATTTGCCAATAGAAGGGAGAAGATAGGAAAAAGAGAATTTATATTTATGAGTACAGTGTAAACAGATTGTGGTCCTTTTTTTATGTTTTATTTAAAGAAAGAGGGAAGTATCTATGTGCAATTGTGTCCTGGGACTTTTAATGATTGCAATGGATCTTTTTTTTTTTAGAGTTTCTATGAACACTTACAATTGTTTTAAATCTCAGACAGAATCTAGATTATGTGTGGTGTGAACGATTCAAGTAGATTTTGAAATCTTGTTGTTCAAAATCAAGATTTCTGTTCAGTGTGAATAGGCTATAAAAGGAGTTTTTAGTGTAGATTTCAACTCTGAAATACAGATATTTATCGCTATCCGCTCTACTTTTTGAAATACAGTAGATTCTCCATATACAGACCTGTTCACTCCTTCGAGATTGTTCCCTTTTTTCGAGCGGAAGTTTTAAAAGGCTTTCTAAAGATGAATTTGATTTGATATGATTGCAAATTTAATTCGATGTGAAAGTTCTTACAATTACTTTAAGCTTTGAAAAAAGGTTTCGATTAGATTTTAAAATAAATTGTTAAACGCTTGGGAGAAAATTTTATTAAAAATCAATTTTTATATAAAATTTTGTGTTTTGACTATTGTGAATAGTTCAATTTTTCAAGATCCACTAAATTTAGCGTCTTCTGTAGGTAGGTAAATTAAAAAATCACACATTTTGAAAATAGGTTCTTCTTTTATTTGAAATAACTAAATTAAAAATTACCAGAGACGATCAGTTATAGTCACTTAACATTGGACCCTCTTCCCAAAAACCTTTGTAAGTTTTTTCTGTGCTTTCTAAATCTTGGTGAAGTCACTCATCTTAATCATCACTATGGGCATTATATCAAAGAATACTAGTGAGTATTTCTCAAAAAGAAAAAAAGATATTGGAACGATTAAAATTGAATTTTGAAGATTGAAATTAGTACTTTCAGAAATCTGTAACAACAAAAAAAAATCAATTTCCATCACCCCCAAAATGGCCAAAAAGCCTTTTTTTGTTGCATTTTCTAACGCTGATATCTCAAAAACCAGAGCTGATAGAGAAAAACAGATAACGGATTTGAGTTAAACACGAAAAAATAACATTTTCTTAGTTGTGTCGAAAACGACTCTTTGTCTAGTTCTTTTTAAAATTCATAAAGTTTAAAAAAATTACTAAGTATTTTTGTTTAAATGTTCAAATTCAAGATTGAATTCATTCTATCAACAAACACACTTGACTAATTGATGTTACTCAAACATCCTTCCAAAAAAGAGGTACGCACCTCCTTGCAATATATTTTTTTTTTTACAAAATAAAATATTTTTTCACAGGAAACTATCATAAACACAAACTTTAATTCTCAAAAACCACTTCCACCATCCCCACCCCACCATTACCAACCAAGTTAAGAGTCAAATGATACCTAAGGTAAGAAAAAGACTAAGCTGCCTGAGTTATTCTTTTATTAACAGCCCCACTTTACCATACTACGAGTATTACACACCTTTTTCAAAATAATTTGTACCATCTTTGCATGATGTCGGTATAATTTTCATTTTGAATAAAACTTTCAATTTAACAACAAACTTTTGACTTTCATTTAAAGTTTCAACGGAGCAAATTTAAATTCACTATTATTTAAATAGTAAAGAAGCAAAAGGTTAGGCGTATACCTACCTTCCTACGTTTAAGCTACCTACCATCTGTCTATTGCAAGGAGGCACCTTTATCCTTTAGATTTTATGCCAACAACATTGCAGAGGTGTGTGTTGATATTTCACACAATTTGGAACAATTTAATTTTCCATTTTGTATAACACAGCCACGAAACACCCATCAAAGTGCATCGTTCCGAAATGAAACTTTCTCCTCGAGCCCCTAGGTGAAAATACTTTAATTTAAAGAAAAATCTCAAAAAAGTTTAAGATGCAACTTCGAAAGTTATCTGTTATCTGTTCATGGATTTTCCTATACATCAACTATTTTCAAAAAAATATAAAATTAAAAAAAAAAAATCATCCAAATGCAAACAAAACTATAACGTTCTCCTATGTGTACAGGAACGTGCACAGATCCTCATGCATTTAATGAGTCAGAGTCACGAAACTTTAAATCTGTTTCTATATCCTTTGGCAATTTTATTTAGTTTTTTTTTTGTCTTTTCCACATGCCCGTGTGACTGTACGACCGAGAGACGTAAATACGTACAGTGCATGCGGACTCATGTGGCTCGTGTAGAAACCTGGAAAAGTTAAATGAATTTCACAAGTGTGAATATTTTTTTTTTATTAATAAATGGTAAATAACAAATTTGGTTCCTTTGTTATGTAAAATTGTAAGAGCTTGGTCTTTTTATGATGGTCAAATGGTAGAACAAATAACTTTTTTGTTCAGCTGCTCAATTGTTCTTTTTACTTTCGATATAGGTGCTATAGGGCAAGTTTTGGATTCCTCGCAAAAAAAAAAAAAAAATAGAGATAACAATCAAACATGACATAACGATGATAGAGACGAACAAAAAAGTGGGTGGCACAAATCTATGTGTCTCTCTGTTTGTCTGTCTGTATGTCAATATATCCACCTACAGCCTTAACCACTTGAGCAAAATTCTTTTAATTTTGAACTTAAGGTTTTTTACTTACTCTCCAGAGGGGAAATTAATTTTTATTTTTTTAAGCACCAAATATAACTGTACTTGTCCTTGAGCCGTAAATGAAAGGCTTATTTATCTCAAAAATGGCTCTAACGATTTTGATGATAAAAATCAGTGTATTGTTGTAGGTATGGTGTACTTTTTGATAAGAAAAAAAAAAATGTATCGTAAACCTCATAACGGTTTCTTATTTTTCGATTTTCTCATTGACGGCATTGACGGCTTAAACGATTACAATCAAAATTTGAAAACAAAATCTTTTTTTAAAATGCTAATAATATTGCTAATCAAATTTTGAAAAAAAAATAAATTTTGCATTTTTAAAAAAAATACAATTTTTTTTTCTTGAAAATTCAATATTTCAAAAATGAGTTCATGAAATCTTTTGAAACTAGTTTAAAAAATGTATTTTAATACATATTCAAAATTGGCATCGCAAAACTTTTTTTTTTAATTTTTATTAAAATTGTATATTCGCTCCAACGATTAAAAAATTTTTTTTTTTCACATGTTTCCAAGTACTTGTTTTTGAGCTCTTGGTTTTTGAACTAGTTATTTATACTATTAAAAGAACGATTTAAATGCTTTTTATATTTTTTTTTTATTTTTTTGTAAAGTTACTTTCATGTTTAAAAAGTTCTTAATACCAAGCAATTTGAACATAAGAACAAGTACGAGTGATCCAGTCGTACATTTTATTTAATTTTCTAAAAGGAATATTTAAAAAACTCGAACTGATAGTGAAAAATGGACGATGGATTTGATTTGGCATAGATACATTCTTCAGTTACCGTGTGAAAAATGTAACTGATATATTTGGTAAAATAACAGTTTTCTTACAATAAAAACTATCAGACCATCATAGAGTACTTTAGCCTATAAGACAAAAATTAAAAAAAAAAAAAATTAACATGTCTTTTTAACACTCTCAACAAAAATTTAAGAAAATATCTTACTTTTACCTTCAATACAAATATTAAAAATCCATTGAGGACATTTTTCTCCTAGAACGTTTTATTGTTTTTATTTTTTTTTATTTTTGGTTGAATTTTCTGTATTTACAAATTTCAAATATAAGGGCAAGAGTACAATAACCGTGGCGACAAGAAATGATAACGTTTTTTTTTTTTTTTTAGAACACTTCAATACAAGCATTTTTTACTAAAAAACTCCCCCAGTTATGAAAAAGTACTAAGAATGAAAAAAAAAATCATTAAAAAATAACGGTAATACCTACAATTTGGTATTATACCTTCTTTTTAAATCCAATACCTTGTTCAATTAGCATATTTTTAAATCAAGTGAATTATTTGCCTAGTTTTTGAAAAACTGAGTTTCAAAATCAAAATTTGGAAAAAAAACATAATCAAAAAATTTTAAGTGCAATTTATCAAAACTTTGAGATTTTATATTATTTTTTTTTCTCAGAATTCTATCCTCTTATTGATTCTTAATCAAAACTGAAAACTAGATGATTTTTTGTCTTCTAGTTTTCGAAAAAATTGAACATTACCAATTTTTTTTATTTAATAAAGTATGAGAATTGAGTATTTACGTTGTTTTATTTTGATAGTAATAATAGAATATGGATTAATTCTTATACAAATTGACTCTATGAGAGGTGGCCGGCTTAATTACTAGAAAGAACTTATCCTTCCAACTCCCATAGTAAAAAAATGCTTGTATTGAACTATTTTACAAAAACCTGTTCTCATTTCTTGGCGCCTAAGTATTATACTCTCTCCGCACCCATGCTATACAACGGCGTCTAAACAGTGAAATATGTATGGGAGGGCATGCTGCCCCCCTGCAACCCTCCTGCTTGGGCACACTATAGGATTCGGGGTAGGTGCAAGGTTGGGTGTATGCAAAGTTTCTTTTGCATTTAAAGAATCTAAATCTATCCTACTATTCTTTGTTCATATTCAATTATTAATTAATTAAATTAAAATAGAAGTTTAAGATATAATATCGTCTAGTTTTCAGTTCTTGATTAAGATTTAATAAGATCATTAAATTCCGAGAAAAAAAAATAGTTTTGATAAATTACACTTAAAAAAATGTTTGTATGTTTTTTTCAAAAACTGTGCAAAGAATTCACTTCATTTAAAAACTGGCTAATAGAACAAAGTATTGGCTTAAAAAAAAGGTATAATACCAAATTGTAGGTATTGCCGTTATTTTTTAATGATTTTTTTTTCATTTTTAGTACTTTTTTTTAATAAATTTGCCCCTCCTGCCCAAACGGGAGGAGGTAAACCCCACTTCCTATAGTAAAATAAACTTGTATTGAAGAGTTCTACAAAAAACTATTATCATTTCTTGTCTATAATTTAAAACAAAATTCAGAACGATTTTTGTATTAAAAAAATTATTTTATTTTTCTATGCGCATAACTTAAAGTAATTATGGTGATGACTTGGAAAAATTAACGGGAGACTTTTAAGCTTAGTACCTACAGGCATGATGCTTAAAACCTGCATTAAGACTTGCGTTCGTAATTTTTAGAGCCATTTGCAGTTGGAAGGTAGGATTTTAGGCTTTACACAAAAATAGTTAACTATTTAACGGTTTCAATAGTGGTACTAGCTCAATTTTTGGAGTTTTGGCATCCGCGCCCTTTTTCCTTAGGACGGCAGTACAGCTTTACGCTGTTTTATAAATACTTTTGATAAAACTTAATTTCTTTCAATATAGCTTTAAAGTCGTTTTTTTTATGACTCACGCTATTTTCTTATTTTTTAGAATACGGTTTTTTCATAAGAAGAGATCATTTTCAGCTTTTAAGTCGGCGACTCAAAATATTGACAATGTTCTTGGAAAAACTTACGTAATTAGCTTTGCATCATCAAAAACAGACCAAAACTCTGCCTTTAGATAGCATCTAGTTAATTTAAAATCATTTCTATTTTATATAATGTATTTATATGTTCTAACCGCGTTTAATTTAGTTCTATTACAAGAAATCTGTTTTCCAAAATTTTGTACTTAAAAATTCTGTAAATATGATGTAAAAGAGAAATCGTTTTGATAATGTAAAAGAGTGCGCACTTTAAATATATTTAAAGAATTATTAAATACAGAATTTGGAAAGACAGAATTTTGAAATATAGAAGTATGAAAAACAGAATTTTAGTCATGCAGAATTTTGTACAACCAGAATTTTGAAAAACTGATTTTTGATATGCAGAGTTTGGAAAGCTGAATTATGACCCTACAGAATTTCCACCCCAACCCCTTTTTTCACTTAAATTTTCTTGAGCAAATATCAATTGACAAAATGTACTTCGTTAGTAAATTAAGCACTAACATTCATATTTAGTGATGATTTTTCTTGCGCCGATGTTGATAAAGTAGATACTTAGAATCATTGACATAATTTCAAAACTCTTGCAGATATATATTTTGTTTCAGAAAATAAAAATCGTTTCCGATTGAAAAAATAAACTTCTGTATAAATTTTTGTATACTATTCGGAATAATTTGTGAACATTTAATGTACAGGGTGGCGCACGAATCGTGCTACAAAAATAAAACGTAATAACTTTTTTTCTGTGTGAGTAATCGGCTTATTTTTTTTTTTATTTTGTAGGTTACTATTTACATTTATAAAAATGGATGCTTGGGATACGGAGAAAAGAATTTGGATAGTGCAACGGTACCATGCTTTGCAGTCCGTCATTTCCGTCCAAAGGGAATTTAGGCGGGAGTTTGGCGGTAATCCCCCGAGTAGATGGACCATTATGAGGTTTGAAAACATGTTTGCCGAATCTGGAAGCATCGCACGAAGGCCGTACCATCGAGATGCCAATGTTCGGGTTCAGGATACAATAGCAGCAGTAGCATCTGCAATACAGGCCAATCCGAGCGTTTCGACCCGAAACTTATCGGGGCAAATTGGAGTTAGTAGACGGTCACTACAACGGATACTTCATGACGATTTAAACTTGTTTCCGTACAAAGTCCAAATTACTAGCAAGTTAAACCCTCAGGATTTGCCTGTTCGCCTGGAATTTTGCCAAAAAATGATATCAATGGCCGAAGAAGACAACACATTGATCAATTGTTTGTTCATGTCTGATGAGGCCCATTTTGATCTTAACGGCAATGTAAACAAGCAAAATTGCCGTATATGGAATGAGTCTAATCCAGAAATGCTCCATGAGACGGAACTGCACCCAGAACGAGTCACTGTGTGGTGCGCAGTTTCATCAAGGTGTATTGTCGGGCCGTACTTCTTTGAAGAAAACGGTGTAACCGTTACTGTCAATGGGGACCGTTATTTAAAGATGTTGGAGGAGTTTTTTTACCCAGACCAGACCAGTTATGGCGGAGCTAAACAAAAATTCGCAAACAAATTAATTTCTAGGAACTCCGCTCTTCGCTGGCCCCCAAGGTCACCTGACCTGACTGCACCAGACTTCTTTTTATGGGGTTATGTCAAGCAAGAGGTGTATAAAACGAAGCCCAGGAATTTAACTGAATTAAAGCAGTCCATAACGACAATAATTGAGGCGATCCCAACTTCAACTCTTCAGGCCGCAATGAATAATTTTTTTATCAGGTGCCGCATATGCGTGGGAGAGCGTGGAGGTCATTTGCGGTCTATAATCTTTAAAAACAACTAACTATTTAAAATAAAATTTAATTTTCTAACCAATACAAAAAAAAAATGAAATACATCGATTAAAAAAAAAGTAATTTGAATTTCTTATTGTAGCACAATTGGTGCGCCACCCTGTATTATATAAACTGAACCGAAATTAAATGTACAAAAATTGCATTGTGGTATATCTTTTATATTCAAAACGTATATCACGTAGATGCAAAAAATACCCACATTTTGATGTATTTTGGACTTTTATGTTACGTGAGATGTCTTACATAGAACCTTAGATTTGCAAACCAAAATTGATGAGTAACGGAATTTAAAACTTTTTTTAAATTCCGTTACTCATAGAAAATTTCTCAAGAAAAATAAGTTTTTTTTTTCTAAGTGCATAAAAGCACTTTTTCCTGAAGGAATAGTTTCAAGACACCTGTTTTAATACCTGGATTTGTAACGGAATTTTGAAATAAAAAAAAAAATCAAGAAAAATCGCCTGTATTAGTTTCTATTAAACAAAAAAAAACATTAGCAGAAGTTCCTTAATTTTTATCTCACATAAATTCTGCTATATTTTAAAGTTTAAAAAACCACAGTTTAAACAAAAGGAGTATGTCCGTCTTTTTGATTGATATATTAATAATTAAAGTTTGAATTATTAAAAAAAAAAAAATGCCCATGTGCTTGGTGCAGTATGGAAATTTGTAACGGAATTAAAAAAAAAAGTTTTGAAAAACTCCATACAAATTTAGCAGTATTTCCAAACCATTTTTAGTTAAAGCTATATGTCTGCCTGTTTGTTCTGGGAATTGTTATACTCTATTTTATTAAAAAACAATTATAACGGACACCTGGTGCAGCACCAGCATTTATAACTTAATTACAAAAAGAAGGCTGAAAAAATTGATACAAATACCGCTGCATTTCAAAAACAAAAAAAAAAAATAATTTTAAGAACAATTTCATCTTAAAAATCGCTGGGTATAGGTTTGAAAAGTTTTTTTTTATAAAATTGGGTATAATAATTTAGAGAATAAAGAGACAGGCATATTGCTTTGGTTAAAACTGGGTTTGAAATACTGCTAAAAAACTTCTACCAAGTTCAGTTTTTAAAAATTTATTTTTGAAAAATGTGAATGATTTGCAGAAAAGAGCCTTCTAAGATTAGATTGTCCTGTTAAAAATAATAAAACTATTGTGACCACTCCGCTTAAATTTGGAGGACTTATTTCACATACATAATATTAGTTTTCACATGATACCAGATTTGTCTTTTTTCGTTCAAGTTTACTCATAATAAACCCTTGTTTAAAAAAAAAAAAAAACAGAAAAAAACTAAAGAATTCCATCTTAAAAATGGTTTACATTGTCATCAAAAACATCTTATTTGGAAGATAGTGGAACTTCTCTTTGATTTTCATAAAGTCGTGTATATAGAAAACATTTTTACCAGAGAATTTAAAATAAGAAACATTTAAGCGTATTAAAAGTCAAAAAGGTTTTTTCCATTAGGTACTTAATCTCACTGATAGTACAGTCAAACCAGGTTTTGACATCACAAAAAATCATTTCATTCATTCATTTATTCCTCAAAGTCTTGATTTTAACAAAAAAAAAAAATATTGTTTTTCCCCTCCCAGCGCTTTCCAAACCATTTACCAACTCAATTTTTAAAATTCATTTATTTCAATATCTATTGGTCGAGGGGAAAAAATGTGAATGCTAGAAATATTAAGCTTAAACAATTAATTTTAAACAATTGTTGCCATAGATCTGACTCTCTGCAGTTAGACCCTTACAAGATACAAAGCGGTAAAGTTTCAAAACATCAGTTTTTAAATTTTGTTAGCAAGTTGTTTTTGGAAACTTTGCTGTTCTGAGAAGATAATGAATTTCGAAAAGATTTGAATTGATTTAGAAAGATTAAATATAGTTCTTTAATTACTCATTAATAGTTTTGCAAAAATATATTTAGTGGTGAAAAAATTCAACTTCAAATGTAGCCAAAAAACATGTGTATGTTGAAATAACTCATAAACGTGATGTGCCAGAGCAATTTTGACTTCGTATTCGGATTCAGCATGGCAAAATCAATAAGAAAAGAAATTTGGTTTTGTTTCAGAAACACTGAAATTTGTGTAGACATTTTTCCTTAATTTTGTGTATCGAAATTTCGTAACAAATCCAGGTATAACAACAGGTGTCTGAAAACTATTTTTTTTAAGTTAAATTGACTGTTGATATTAATATGGAAGAGATCTGAAAGTAAAGGGTGATTTTTTAGCTGGTTTGGTTTTGGCAACACTGGTTTTGACAGCTGACGTGTGTTTAGTACCTTGTGTCACTGTCAAACAGCTTCAGTTTGGTTTGCAATTTAACCATGGATCGTTTTACAAATGAACAACGCTTGCAAATTATTGAATTTTACTATCAAAATTCGTGCTCGGTTCGAAATGTTCATCGCGCGCTGCTTCCATTTTATGGTCGGCATTCTCGACCTTCTGAGCAGTCTATTCGGAAGATTGTGACCAAATTTCGCACCAAATTTACTTTGTTGGACATTAAACCATCAACACGTTTACGTACTGTGCGTAGTGAAGAAAATATTGCGGCCGTATCAGCTAGTGTGACAGAAGACCGCGAAATGTCGATTCGGCGCCGTTCCCAGCAGTTAGGCCTTTGTTACAGCACTACGTGGAACATTTTGCGGAAGGATTTGGGCGTAAAGCCTTTTAAGATACAGCTGGTGCAAGAACTAAAGCCAGCCGACCTACCACAACGCCGAATTTTTGGTGAATGGGCTCTTGGAAAGCTGGCCGAGGATCCGCTTTTTTATCGAAAAATTGTGTTCAGCGATGAGGCTCATTTTTGGTTGAATGGGTACGTAAATAAGCATAATTGCCGCATTTGGAGTGAAGATCAGCCAGAAGCATTGCAACAGCTACCAATGCATCCCGAAAAAGCCACTGTTTGGTGCGGTTTATAAGACGGTGCCACATGCCACACAGCACGCGAAACAATGGCGCAATTGCGAGGCGAGTTTGGTGAACAGTTAATTTCACGTTTCGGGCCGGTCAATTGGCCGCCTAGATCGTGCGATTTGACACCATTAGATTATTTTTTGTGGGGGTATGTCAAGGCTAATGTCTATAGGGACAAGCCCGCTTCGATTGACGCACTGGAAGCCAACATCCATACATTTATTCGTGAGATACCGGCCGATATGTGTGAAAGAGTATGCAAAAATTGGACTCAGCGGATGGACTACCTGAGACGCAGCCGCGGTCAACATTTGCATGAAATTATCTTTAAACATTAAATTGCAAGGTTCAAACTATCGATTCAAATAAATATTTCATTCATTTTTTCCAATTTTTTGTGTTTTTTTTTTTTTTAAAGTTCTAAACCTCTTAAAAAATCACCCGTTATTTTTCCAAGAACAAATGCTACCTTACCTTCACACTTAGAAAAAAGCTTATTTTTCTTGGGAGTTTTTATAGCACCTTTTTTTTAATTCTTTTACTCATAGAGGTACTACACCCTATATGCACCTTGTATTTGTATTTCTGAACAGAAAAAAGTATGTAGGCTCATACTACGTTTTCATTCGAGCCGAAATGAGGTAATTTCGCAATTCACAGATAAAGTGATTTCACTTGTAATTTGGTAATTTCGTTTGACAGCTCATATCATTTTTGAATTTTAACTGGCTATTAATCGCTTTTTATTCTTTTTACTTCCATTGAGTTTTGATATTTTAATACAAAACCTTTTCAGAGCTCTTTAAACTGTGGCCAATTGGGCGTGTTCAATAGGTTTTGACTTAATTTCAAACCTAATTTCATGCGAATTTGGTTCAAATTATTTTATTTCGAAATGTGAATCTGTGTGGGAAATGAGATGATTTCATATCGAATTTGGAAATTTTCAAAGAAATTACCACGTTTGGCCTAAATGAAAACGTAGTATAACATATCAAAGAGGCAGAGGTACTGCTATCATATTTTCGAGGTCGATTTTTTCGACTTTTGTGACCGCTCACAGAGGTACTGTGACTTTGGATTATGATATTACGAATGCCCATTCCATGCTCAAGAGTTAAGTGCTATGGATCCATTAATATAAATCGTACCTACTGAAATACCGTAGGTCTGCTGACAACTGGCTCTTAGACTAGTATGAAACTGGAATAGTTGATAAAAGCCTTAATTGGTGCAGGTAAAATATGATACATAAGACAAACAAATTGCTACCATCATGAAACTTGGTGTAAATGTTGCATATATAAGAATGAAGAATCAGAATAGTCTTTAAAATTTTTTTTCACATGGGAGTGTGTTTTTTGAGGGGGAGAGAATAACACCCCTTCGACCTTGATATTTTTGTAAATTCTTTTCATTCTGATATTTAAATATATTTTTTTGTATTTTTGGCCCCAATGAATTGGCACTTTTTCGGACTTAATGTTAAATTGAGACAGGTGGGGATGCAAATCTCTCAGAGAGAAGAAAAACTGTCAAAAGGTCAGGAACGGTTTGGGCACTAATTTGCAAAAATTTGCAACACGTCAAAAGAAATATTTCACTAGAGCTGCCGTAGTGCAATCATAAGTCAATCAAATTTTTATAAAATCACTGTTCAATAAATTGAATGTTAAGAAAAAAGAAAAGTACATGCATAAAATGATTAAAGAATAATTAGAATAAAAACAAAAATAATACAATTTACAGTGCTTTGGCGCTGTAAGTTTATTAGTTGTCGGTATCCATCGATTGAAAATAATGCGTCTTAGAAGTGTACAACAACATCTAACTGAAGTGCCACACTGTTGTAACTGGGCGAGACGCATTTGGACTAAAGGTCGCAAAATCTTTATTATGAATAAAAATGAGTTAACTTAAACAAAGAAATATTCTTTAAGTACACATTAAATCATGAAACATCAATTTGTGCAAGAGTAAGACAAATTTTCATTACTTAATTTTCTTCTTCGGAAAAGGATTTGCCTAAACGACACATGCATTTTAAGAAAATCATTTGATTGATAAAAAGATAAATAATTTAATAAATTATGCACATCTACCAAAAACAAAGTAACACCTGGGTAACCCTAACTATTTGTATTTTGTTTGGTTATTTAACTTCAAACAGACATTTTTTTTAAATCAGACATACGAACACTTGGCATTTGACATCCAGTACAAAACAGCAACCAGAAATTTATCGAACCCATAATTTCTGGCAAGTAGAGGAAATTTTTTCCTCTCTCATGAGCGCTCTCTTTGGTCCGAAAAAGTACAAACTTTCACTAGTGGAAACTGTTTGAAACTTGTTCTGGAACACACCTACTTTCAGCAACTTTCATTGACGTACCAGTTTTGGAAGGGGTTTCATGGTGTTTTCCATTTCGTTGAAAAAAAAACACCCTTTCACTACAAATATTTTAGTTTACTTTCTTGATTCTTATTACTTATGACAAATTAAATATGTGGACCAAGTTTCATCACCGCTGAACAGTTGGAATTTGGTAAAATTTTACTTGTTTCACTTAAAATTCAGTCATAATTTATGAAAAGGCAATAACTTTTTTAAGGTAGTTGTATAGAGTTCATTTGGATTTATTAAGATTGGGAACTAAAAACCACTCTTAAATCATGTGCCATATGCTTAGATTATACCAAAATAAATATTTTAGTGTGTTAAGCTTTCATATTTCCCCTCCCTAGCACTTTAAAAGTGATATTTTATAAAACCAAAGTAGATTTTTTAATCAGCTAAATTTTAATAAGATAAATATTTTTCCTACTTTTTTGCCTTTGCATTTTCCCTTTTCAAACGGCTTTTTCCCACTCTATGCAAGAAGAGGGGAGGAAGAAAATCAGTAATGTAATCCTATGGTTACAAAGGTGTTGAATCTAACGAAAATTCTGTGGTCATCGTCCGACCTCTGATTCTCGATTTATAGGCCAATGAATAAAACAAGTGGCCAACCTTTTCTCGTTCTTCCGACATTGTTGCCACTTTGGCAACACTTTTTAAAAGTAAAGTTAGGACATGAACTAAAGCTTAACCCGTCAGGTCAAAATGACAGGTTGGTCTCACTAACAGCCCCACTATGGAACATGAAACATTTTTACTAAGTTTCATGGCGGTTCCATTTTTTTTTATTCGAAGACTTCTCTGTACTATTTAACCTAGCTTGCTCTGGTTCTTTATGAGTTGTCACCCTAAAACGTTTTTTTTTTATAAGAAAAAAACCACCACGGAAACTCGTGAAAGTGGACAAAAGGAAAAAGTTAAAAGGGTATTAAATCCATCACAAATTCGGTGGTAGAATATTTAAGTTGTTGTTTTTTTAATACCAACTTCTAGATGGTCCCAAATATATTTTCTAAGATAATAAATCAATGGAAGGTTCTTAAAACGAAAAATTAAACTCAAAATGGTCCTTCCTTGAAATTCACCTTTATATTAAAAAATGTGTTACTTAATATCAAATAGAGTTTTACCTAACTTTCCCTTGAAGCCACCAAGTGTCTTAGAAAAAGTTAGACCGTTACCGACTTCTGTGTCGCACAGTTTATGTATAATATACGCTATACTTCCTTTGTCGCTCGCTTCGCTCGTATTTTCTCATTAACAAGAAGTGCGAGTGTAAAATTAAAAAGTTCTGCCTCGACCAACCGGGTGTTAATTAATTAAATCCTCTTTCTTTGCACACCAAACGCCTTATGAATGAAGATAATTATAGATATGGGACTGGGTATAGAAAGTTTTATTGATTCAATTTATTTTTGTTTCCCCTTTTTTTTTTCTTTTACTTTAATATGATATTTAATGCGAAACACAATCAGATGGAAAGGAAACCAATGGCTGAAACCAGAGAAGACTAATAAAAAGAAACAAGTAATAACGGGCTTTTTCCCATAAAAAAACAAACTCCTTGGTATTCCTTATTGGGAAGGAAAGCGTTTTCATATAATAATACTCTTCTTCGTTGATTATGCTTTTAATAATTTTGCTTTTTTTATCATAATAAGATCGTACTTTCAAATTGCTTGGATAAAACGGACAAACAATGACACACAATTTGAATGTTGTAACCAGGGGCGGATTAGTCGAGGTAAGACAAAGTAAGCAGCTATGAAAATGTATAAAACCACGTATAGGTACTACTTAGAGGAAAGTTTATGATTTGGTAACTTTAAAAGGACCTACCCTGGAGGGAATGAATAAATCAATTTGGAGCCCCAAAGCACTGTGGGGAAATAGGCCCTTATTGCTTACAACTCTCAATCTCAACTTTTCCTGTGTTGAGTTGACCTACAATTTTCTGCATAGTTCAATGCTGCGAGACAATTTTTCGATGACAACAGAGATATTCTTGGAGGGTTTGTCACTTCCTCAAAAATGCATTATTACCCCTACAAACAAAAAATTGTTTTTACCTGGAAATGACATTCGATGCCTGTCAGGAGGTACAACCTTATAGAATCCTTAATTTAACATATTAAAAATAAAACATTGCTTATTAAAAAAAAGAGCCTTTTATATTTTTTTAAAGCAACTAAGTCCGATCCTGTATTCCCAGTTAACGAGCATTATTTATGATAACTTTTTATAAAACATTTCCACAGAATTATGTTTGACAAATTGTATAGAAGTAGACTACAGTTGAATGGATAGACATACAATTCTAGCCTGGAGGCATTCTCATTTGTATGTCAGGAGATATATTCCTAGGATATAAATTATTTAATTATTATAAGAAGCTATAGAGGCTCTATAAGATTTTTGTAACAAGCGTTTTTGATTGATGAGCTTTACTGTTTTTTTTTTTTTTGTTTTTTTGTTGTCTTATTCTATGTGCCATTAGGCTTACATTTATGGAAATATTATGAAATTATTTTAAGGATTTTCTTTGTAGATAAATAAATGAGATATTATAAATAATAAAAAGAATAAAACAACAATTATTCTGGAATTGGTTTGGTTTTTGGTTTTTGTGAAGAAAACGAAGAACAAATTCTTAAAAAATAAGAAAACTTTTTATTGAATAATTCAAGGCTTTAAACTTTGAATAGGAACTAAAAAGTGTGGTTTCGATAAATTGTAATACGAAATTGTCTACCTTTTCTGTGCATCATTAACCCATTTACTACTAAAGCCCTTTATAGCTAAAACTAAAGTTTTTTGTTACAAGACTTTATTAATTAGTTACAAGTTGGTCCGCCCCGGCTTCACTCGGATAGACAGAAGTTTCGAAAAACACTAACAAAACTTAGTTATAAATAAATTTAATAGTAGGTATGAATCAAACTTTACTTGCATTCTAAATGGGGCTAAATTTTGCGGAGGAGGAGGTAAAATGGGGGGATGTTGCGGTAAAATTTACCACAAAAAGTTTCACCTGGCTACTTCTTATCACTAACCATTTTTAATCCTTTTTAAGTTGCAGATCTAAAATGCTTATAGAGTCAGTAGATATCTGGCTTCCATCAGCGAGATACCTACTCTTAAAGTATTTTAGACAAGCAACAAATATAGGTCTTCGTCTTTAGATGTGTGATACCGTTAGTCCACACGTACAACTGCAAATTGATTTTGTGATGGGCGGTCCACATTTACCAAAATGACATGTCGGTGTGCGACAGGTGGTCTACACGATCTTATCGTGTGACAGGTGGTCCACAAGTTCTTCGAGTGTGCGGCAGATGGTCCACATAGGATTAAAAACATGATGAGTATGACCCATGTTCAACGACTCGTGTGAAACTGAAATCACACCAACGTTAATTTAGTATGGTGTAATGCCCAGTGTAAAATGTCGTGAACATTAAAGAAAAATCAATTTGCAACGTGTTTCCCTATTTCCCAAAATTCTTCGCGGAGGTCTATACGGGATTAGATTAGTTAACCAATCCGCGAAAGTCATCGGATCCTGTCGCGATCCTACCTAACAGAAAGTTTTCCTCTACCTTCGTAGTCTGGGCCGGTCTGGGCTGGGGATTTTGTTCGTGGTTTGAACTAATAATTTTTTGCTTTTCTTTAGACCATTTGAATTTGACGGAGAAGGGCTGAACTCGTTCACTGAGCCACTGTTGATGTTCATATCACCAACATGAAAGAGATCACATGCGTGTCTGGGCTTGACAACGGCATGCACCCCTACGAAAAAGCAGGCTGTCGCAGTTAGACCGTGACAGAATACCTCCACGGACTAAGATTAGAGTAGGATGGCCATATGGTCGTTGCAATATGAACGAGCTAAATCCGCCTTATTTTTGGGCACTTTTTGGTTCGATACGAAAGAGTTTGGTGGCTTTTGAGAGATAACAGACTAAGCGAGAAATTAGTTGCGTTAAAATCGAGTGATTTTTCAAAGAACAAACAAAACTGTGTGGAATTAATATTCCAGTTAGGGAAAACACAGATAAAATATAGACGCTATTTTTGTCTACTAATCTTAGAGGAAGACGTTCGTGCCAGTTGGGGCAATTTTGGAGATAGGATTCCCTTTTAAAAGCTAAGTATTTGATTGATTAATTTTATCCAAAATTTAATTATTACTGTGTAAATTTTCGTTTGTTTTCTGGCCTGAAAAGTGGCAAAATTTCACCCTGGTTAGGCCTTCGTGTTGTTCCCTTGTCCTCCCGCGATTGGGGGACTCGCGACCGTTTTAAAATCCATTCTGTTCGGGAACTTTTCCAAACTGATTTTTCTTTGTGTCCTCTGTGACATTCCATTGCTTGATTTTTTTTACTACTTTTCAAACCATCATTCTTCAGACATTTGGAAAATTGGCCTTCTGCCAATTTCCAAAAACACTTGTAAAATTTTTTCTGGATTTTATACCTATACTTATAAAGGTTCCCCAGATATCCTTCCCAATAAACTTTTCAAATCCTAACAAGGGAAAAACAAATCTTTTGTTTCTTTTCTTGTCGGAAACCTTTCTCTCAGATTTCTTTTAAAGGTAATTGTTAGTACCATAAAACTTCCTGGCACCCATTTCTTTCTGGGTACACCCTGTACAATCAAATTATACACCTTTTGTTTAATTTAATTTTTTGTTTTATTAATCGAATTCAATTAATTAAACTATATAATAAAACTGAACCCACCCCATCTGCTGAGCTAAGGGTGGCAGCACTTTTATTTGCTGTCGGTTGTGAGATTTATCGTTTTGACAGTTTGTCATCTCCATCTTCCTCGTCGCGATGCACGCCGGTTTGGTGCATTCGTTTCTAAGACAATATTTCGTAAAAACTATTTTTTTTTAGCTCTGTTGAAGTTTGCAGATGGTTGTTCCGCCACACTAAATTATGAAATCCAAAAAAAAAAATACTATAACAAGGGGTTTAATTTTTTTCTTAATTAATCGAAAACTATCAGTTTTTTTGAAAAAAAATGTGAAAATACAAATATTGTAATGTAGTTTTGTCACATAAAAAAAAATTGACATACTATTTTCATATAGTGAATAGATTCAGAGAAAATAATGCAAGAACTTCAGGGTGGAGCAAATCTTGTCAAAAAACTAATTAAAATTTCATTAGTCGTTGGGGAACATTTTTGTACGATTTATGCTTGCTGGCTATATCTCCCCTCATCATAAAACCAGGATGTTGGGATGCCCAGCGTTAGGGGAAGACCATCTTGAAAAAAAGAAAGTAGTTTGGTTTTTATTTAACAACTCGATTAAATTTCATTTTACATCAAATTCATCACAAAATTACGTCTAGACAATAATAGAATAATCTTAAAAATGAACTATTAACGAACTCCGTAGGTTTATTAATCTTGAAGTTATATTGTGTCAAAGTTTAACTTTCCTGGGCTATTCATGAAGTGGGAATAATTTTGGAGCATTCCTTGACATAGAAGGGGCCTTCAACAATGTTTAAATTGGCGCAATACGACAAGCTTTGACCCAGTGCTGTCTAACTGTGGATTGACTCCATGTTCAAATTGTAAATTTAAAAATAGGTGACGACAAGCTTAAAAGGCTCCTAGTCAGAATATATTCAATACACAAGGTAATTTGTCTTTTTTTGAAAATTTTGTAGCTAGATTTCTGTACCAAAACTATATACTGAATTAATTTGTCCCCCCCCCCCCCCCCCCTAACCAAAACCCTGCGTACGCCCTTGGTGCGCCACTTAGAGGTGTCTAATCTTCATGCAAAACAATTGGCGGAACCAGGTTTTGCCCACATTAAGCTTATTTTTAGCTTAGATTGATTGGAATATCATTTAACTTTAGAAACATGAAGTCGGATGATGTAAATTGGGTTGTTCTTAAGAAAATTAAAGAAGTTTTTTTTTTTTAACAAAAACTTAAAACACGGATATAATTTTCCATTTTTCTATAAATTTATAAGTTTTATACATATTTGTCCATGCATTAATTTAGGTAATCCAAAAAATTCAAAATAATTTGTATTACAAGTCTGCGCAAGTCTGTGCGACCATATTTGGATTTATTCTTTTTGAAAATACATCAATATTTGTTCATTGTTATTTTAAACTTCATGCTGATATGGCAAGTTTGGGTTTTTTTTCACGGAAAGTGTTTTTTACAACTTTTTTAAATTTTTCATGGGAATTTTTTCCTTGCAACTTTTCCAGCTACATAGAGAACATCAAACACCCGGTACAAAGAAATATTAATGAATCGAGCTTAAAAGGCTATGTTAAAGGATATTTCAAGCTACGAACTCCATGGCATGGCATGATGAAGAACCAAGAGCATACTTTTTCTGAAAAGCCATAATGAACATTCTGTCAAGTACAATGTACATAAATGTATGTATGTGTTAGTTTCATATTGAAATATATTTTTCTCCTATTTATCATAGATATGGTGAATAAAGAAATCTTTTTGCTTTGAACTAAGTTAAAAATAAATAAATTACTTGACAAAACACCCACTACCTATCAAGTTTAAGCAATAAATTTATTGATACAAAAATAAATAATATTCGTCCTTACTGTTTAACTAACCACATTATAGCGATATGTACACTAACTGAAGTTTTTCTTTATATCAATTCTTAAAACATCTTCATCTTCACAAGAACATTTTTGTTTTTTGTTAAATTTTACACCATTATTATTATATTCGCCCTAATGGACTCTTTCTGTATACCTAGCCATATTTCAAATAATTAAGGAATTCCTTCGGAGAAAGTCCTTGTTTCTCTTCAATGTAAGGTAGGTAGATAAGGTATGTACATAAATCTTGAAATTATCTCCAAACAAACTTATCACAGTTTTGCTGGCAACATGGCTAGTTTACATTCCTTCCTTCCCCATGAGAATTTTCTAGATATTAATTAGTCTTTCGGTAAACTATTATTTGTAGTTTAAATTAAAGGGAGCGAACGTTATAAAGACGACTTGGGGACTAGAACGAAATTTTATACAAAACGGTAACCACTTTGGTTAGTTTTATACCCACGCTCAAAATAGTTGTCTATACCCAAGCTTTTATAGTTTTTGTACGACCTGTAAGCTTTCAAGTACAAGTACCAGTCAAGTACCCAGTATCTTGTACTTGAACTTGAAAAAAACAAGTACCATGTACTTGGTACTTGAAAAACACCAAGTACAAGCACTTTGTCAAGTGCTTTGTTCCAAGTACATGTACTTGGTACTTTAATACTGCCAAGTACATTTTCAAGTTCTTTTCAAGTAAAAATCAATTCAAGTACAGGTCCATTTCAAGTATTTTTCAAGTACAAGTCCATTTCAAGTACTTTTCAAGTACAATGCGTTAAGTAGTCTGGTTGAGCTATTGAATAATGGCTACTTCAACTCAAAAACACACATTACGGTGGCTGATGGCTTCTCGTTGTCTTGGTGTTATCTCACTTAAGTTTCGCAATGGTCGTCACTATTCGATAGCTCAAACAGACTACTCAACGAATTGTACTAGAAAAATACTTAAAATTGTACTTGAAAAATACTTAAAATGGACTTGTACTTGACAAGTACTTGAAATGGATTTGTACTTGAAAAGTGCTTGAAATGGACTTCTACTTGAAATGGACATGTACTTAAAAATTACTTGAAATCGACTTTTTCTTGAAAAGCACTTGAAATGGACTTGTACTTGAAAATCTACTGGGAAGTATTAAAGTACTAAGTAAATGTACTTGGAAGAAAGTACTTGACAAAGTAGTTGATGTTTTTCAAGTACCAAGTACATGGTACTTGATTTTTTTCAAGTACAAAGTACTCTGGGTGCTTAAAAAGTACTTAAGTACAAATGTATTTAAGTACTTTACAACTCTGGTTTTTCTTTAGATTTTATTAAATTTAAGAAGCTTTACATTTTATAAAAATATTATAAAGAGATCATTTGGGATTTTCCTCGAATCAGAAAATCTGAACCTTAAAAGTAATAGGTAAAAAGAAGTTTATGCCCCAAATCTAGGGCGAATTCTTCCTTGTTTTAGTGCCTCCAAGAAGTCCTTTAACATATCCCATTTGAGAACAATACACACACAATTCTAAATTCTTTTTAACCTCATTAAATTATATTTCTTACATCGAGACAGGGAATTATCAAATAAAGCTTGAAACTCGATTAAACTAAGAGTGGCAACCATAACATTTAAATAATGATGAAAATGTTCGCTGCTCGTTTAAAGAATGCCCTGCACATAGTAAAAATATTTCAAGTTGCAAGCATTTAACATTTCTGCGGAAGGAGTTCCAACCTTTATACTTCCCTTCGTTAAAAAGTGACTTCCACGATGCCATAATTATCCAATGCTGTAGGAGTATAGTTTTATGGGACTTCTTTGGGGCAATGGCTTTTAAGGGAGTATATGTAGGTATATGCCAGATAAGATTTATACACTTAAGTATACGCATTTCAAGGCACTATTCGTCTAGAGTCAATTTATATGAAAACAACAAGATATAAATTCATTGAATAAAATATTCATAACGAGCATACTGACAAGCACTTAGTTAGGGATTTTTAGATGAATAAATTGCACATCCATCAGGAGAGCTAAACACTAGACAAAGTTTTTGCTATCTCTCGCAGATTAAATTCTGTTAGCTATTTGTTTAATCTTCAAAATTATAGAAAATTGAAATTTTGACATTGTTTTTTTTTTTTTTAATAGCCAATAAATACCATTGTTAAAATATTTAAAGGGGGGATTTTGTATTATGTAGTAACAGTTACAAATGCAGTAAGGCAGGCAAGATTGCGATCGGATGTGCTTGGTACTTGGCTCACTGCAAGTTGACGGAAAAAAAATTAAAATAAAAAAAATGCATCACTGCAAATGAGCCAGTAATACTCAAGCCAATAAACTTGGTTTAAGTATACTTAAATTGTTTTCGTTTCAAATCAAAAACGTTTCTTAAAATATTTTGTTGCTCAAAAATATTCAATAAAATACTATGAATTTTTCTAATTCTTAAAAAAAAAGAATTACAACAGCCGTGTTAAAAGACTCTTAATAGTTTGAATTTCAATTTTTGTACAACATAGTTTTTTATGGTACCTCACAAAGGACCGTTTTCTTATGTCCGATTTTCTTAAAACAATTTAATTGATTTAAATCATTCAATTCAAACATTTATAGAAAAGCTCTCAAGAAGTTTAAATAGTATTGTGACCAAAATTTAAAAAAAAGATGTTTTTGGATTAAAAAAAAATACACTTTTTTTCAAAACTCAATATCTAGATAATTCGAAAACGAACCCGCTGATTTAAAATCGGTACTTTACAGGTTCTTACACTTTTAAGAATATGTGTTTAAATATATATGCCATACTTCTACACAAATGTAAAAGAAAGTTAAGGAAAGTCTTATAATTCTCGAAAACGACTCCTACGATTTTGATAAACTTTTTAAATGTTTTTTTAATCACAACGGTTTAATAAATATGAAAAATACAAAACTTTATAGTTAACTTGTTAAGCCTAGTTGATACTTTAAAGCAGTCAATTTTGAAAAAAAACATCAATAATTTATACACCAAATGGTTTTGGAAAAGACCATATTTAGTTGCATTTGTTTCGACACAAATTTAATCATTCTTCTCGCCTAAATAATTGCTTTTAGTTTTTGACAGTTTTCTATGCCAACAAAAAAATAAAAATTATATGAAAACTACACTTCGCATGGAAACTAGGCTTTACTGTTAATTGTTGCTAAGTGAAAATTTTATTCTTTTATTTTTTCAATATTGAAATTTCAGATTTTAATATGTGTATTGTTTTATCAAAAACTTTAAATAATTATAAATTATATTACTTTTCAAAATTAAAAAAAAAATATTTTGTGAATTAAAAATAAAAGTTTAAATATTTCCTTAATTTCTATATAATATTAATAAGAAACTATAAATTTGAATTACAAAATTTTGCTCTAAAATATTTTGAAAATTGTGTATCTATACATTAGGTTCATTAGGTGGTCGTTGAAACAAAGGTCACCTTGTTTGCAGCTTGGCCCTAAATCTTCTCTAAATAAAGAAAAAACAATTCTTAACTTTTTCAGATTTTTATTTTCATCCCCTATAGCCGCTGTAGGGGTTAGTAAAATTTCGCTTTTTACTTGCGATTTATGTAGTTATACTATAAGGCGAGTCTTGGATTCGTGCAAAAAAGATATTTGAGATAACAATCAAACATGGCATTACGATGATAGAGAACACCAAAAAAGTGGGTGGCACAATTCCGTCTGTCTATCTGTCTGTTCGTCTACAGCAGTGTTTCCCAACCTTTTTTATGCTACGCCCCACCAAGGCATTTCAAAAATGTTTATGACCCCAAAAAATTATATTTAATTTTTAACATTCAAATGTTTACTTAAAAACTTGAATTATTAAAAAATTAGGAAGAAATTACCACAACTAGAAAATTATGTTTTTAAATCCATCGAGAAATTTTCCAGATGTGATTCAGTCATTTCACATTTTTGAAAATATTGAAACCTGTCATAATGTGAAATGATTGTCTGAAATATCAATAAGGAAAGCGAAGCCAAAGATCTTCGTTTTTGCTTCTGGAAGAGTTATATATATTTTTTTAAGTTGCTTATTAAATGAGTCCAGATTTTCGAAAATTTCGAATAAGACTCGCAAATAGGGCTGGCCACGATACCAGAAAAGTCTCGGTATCGGAAGCCGAGACGATACTAGCTCCAAAGGCATCCGAAACGATACCGAGACGAGACTTGGTTATACGAGACCATACGAAACTGAGTTATAGGGGAGACTGATACCGAGACGATACTATCATTTTTTGATTTTGACGATACTTACAAAAGTACCGTTTGGTTTGGAATCGTGGTCAGCCGTACTCAGAAATTCCTTACAATCGATCGTTTGCAAATTTTCGTCTCTAGTTTACTGCTTGAGAGAATCAAATATAACGCCCCCCAAGGGTTCGATTCCCAGGCGCTACCAACTAAAAACAGAAATGTTTCTCCAAGTGTATACTTCTCATGAATAAATTCTTCCCATCTCATCATCATCATCGGCTCGACAACCGGGGTGCGGTCCTGGCCTCTTTCAACAAGTCTCTCCACCTATCCCGGTCTCGAGCCGACGCCATCCAGTTGCGCACCCCAAGGCTTCGGGCGTCCTGGTCTACGCCATCTCTCCAGCGCAAGCATGGTCTACCACGCTGCCGTCTACCATAGAATGTACCACAAAAGACTTTCCGAGCAGGTTCCTCTTCGCTCATTCGAGCTAGGTGCCCTGCCCACCGGAGTCTACCGAGCTTAATTTTTGTCGCTATGTCTGCTTCAAGGTAGATTGCGTACAACTCATGGTTGTACCGTCTCCGGAATCGTCCTTCCTCACATATGGGGCCAACAATTCTCCGTAAGAATTTTCTCTCGAACGCGGCTAAGAGGTCACAGTGCCTTTTGCTAAGCACCCAAGTCTCGGATCCATACAAGAGTACTGGCAGGACCATGGTCCTGTACAGCAGCAGCTTTGAAGTTATGGTTAGATTTCTGGATTTGAATAGCTTTGACAGACTGTAGTAGGCTCTGTTGGATTTGAGAAGCCGCCCGCGTATTTCTTCTTCTATATTGTTATCGGCTGCTACTGCTGACCCAAGGTATTTAAAGGATTGCACCACTTCAAATTCGTGCTCCGCTACCTTGATTGTTTGACCAACTGTTCTTCTCGCATTCGACGCCACCATGTACTTTGTTTTACCTTCACTAATGTGCAGCCCCAGATTTTGTGCCGCCTGCTCGATCTGGTTGAAGGAATCGTGTACAGCTTGTTCGGTTCTTCCCGGTAGCATAGTGTGTTCATCTTGAAGTAGTGGAGCCTCCACTTCTGCTGTGAGCTGACCATTAGCAATTCATTAAAGTACACTTCCCATCGCTCCAGTATGCTTTGTAGATCGGTGATCAGATTTCCCTCTCCATCCTTGCAGTATGTGCAGCGTGGTGTGTACTGCGTCATGTTTCGGACGGATTGGTAGAACTTCGGCCGCCGCGATGAGGCTATGATCACACTTCCACCAGTCCCGAATAGTTACGGCACGTGGCATGTTTTCGTTGCTACATGTTATTCCCCCTATTCGTCTGATGGCTGACCGCCAATGACAATTTGTTTCTTACAGAATATCTAAAAGAAGTTCACAATTTGGCACACAAAAAGTTTGAACAAGTCGAGATTGAGTCCGGACTCTTTTCGAAAATAAATAAGTGCGAAAGTGAGAATTTTTTTTCGGCTCTTTCAATATTTAAATCTTAAATGGATGTGAAGTATCAGATTGTAAAATTGCCCCCTTGAAAAATTGAATTGCCCCCTTGTGGGCGTGGGCCCCACTGGTCTACAGCCTAAACCGACCGATCGATTTTCTTCAAACCTGGTGCTTAGTGGTTGAAATGAATTATTTTTTTTTGTACAGAGGCTTCTTTAAACTGTAAATATTTTTGTGTACTTAAATTTAAAAAAAATGTTTTGAAAATTATTTTTGAAATTCGATACTTAAGAGTTTTCAAGTATATTCTCTAAAATATTTTTAGAAAAAATTTTAAATAGTATGTTATATGAAATAATATATTATACGAAATAATAACGGGACCTTCCATACAAAAGTTAAAAAACTGGAAAGTATTTTTTTTTCTGAAAAACCACTCCTACTATTGAGATTAAATTTGTTTTCCATATTCTAAAAATAAAACGACCTTCTACAAAAAATTATACAATTTTGCACTTAGCAACTATTGAGTAGCATGTAGGTTTAAAATACACAAGAACAAATTTCCCCCGCTTGAACAGGAAGGGGAAATTTTTATTGAAAACAACACAAAATTAAATACAGATAAAATATTTAAAAAACAACGGCAATTCCTACAGTATTGTTTTAAAACTTTTTGGGAAGCTAGAAGTTGAATCTTATGATTTCTTTTAAAATTAAGTTCTTTTAATAAAAAGATTAAACAAGAATAGATTTTTGGCTTTCCAAAAAACAATACAGTAAGTGTTGCCATTGTTTTGTCATTTAATTTTTTTCTATTTAATGTAATTTTTCTTATAAAATTTTACCACGAGAAATTATTATTATTTTACCACGAGAAATTATACCTCTTCCCGTGGGATTTTTACTTGTCTAACACCAACCTTAATGCCCTAAAAAATAAAATGCACTGGACTGGATCTCACATACTTGCTCTTATATTCAAGTTGCATGGAATTAAGAACTTTTAAAATATGAAAATAGTTATTAAAAAAATATAAAATATATATATATTATATATTCTTTTGATTTTGGAAACAACTAGTTAAAAAACTTACAGTTCAAAAAACAAGTTTTTATTTCTTGAAAAATATGAATATGTTCGAAAAAAATTTAAAATCGTTGGAACAGTTTTCTTATATATATATATTTAAATTTTAAAAACAATTTAAAAAAAAAAGTTTTGGTACGTTAATTTTGAGTATGTATTAAAATACATTTTTAAAACTAGTTTCAAAAAATTCATCTACTCGTTTTTTGAAATAATGAATTTTCAAAAAAAAAAAATTAGTATTTTTTTTTATATTCAAAATTAATTTTTTTTTCAAAATTTTGATATGCAGTATTATTAACATTTTAACAGAGCTTTTGCATAAAAAATTTGATATAAATCATTTAAGCCGTTAATGGGAAAATCAAAAATTAAAGAACTGTTATATAACAGGTACCGTTAATAACGGTTTTCGGGAAATTTATTTCCCATCAAAAAGTACACCAAACCTACAATAATACACTCATTTTTTTTTATCAAAATCGTTAGAGCCATTTTTGAGATGAATAAACTTTTCGTTTACGGTCTTAGGGCAAGTACCGTTATGCTAAAAATATTTCAATTTCCGCTCTGGAGAGTTACAAGAAAACCTTAAGTTCAAAATATGAAGAAAATTGCGTCAGTGGCTTAGGCTGTAGCTCGATATACGGACAGACAGACAGGCAGACAGACAGGTAAATTGTGCCACCCACTTTTTTCGTGTTCTCTATCGTCGTAATGTCATGTTTGATTGTTGTCTCGGAATATTTTTTCTGCACGAATCCTAAACTTGCCCTGTAGTACCTACATCGCAAGTAAAAACAAGAATTAGCTATTTTTCACTCTGACTTCCAGCCGACAACTTATGTATGTTTATATTTGGCTTCTCGGAAACAGATCTTACGATTTGGTTGAATACTTTATTTCACTGATAGTATTGTCAAACCAGGTTTTGTCATTAGAAAAACTAGTTACAGATTGGATTTTTCGTACTATTGTTCCTCAAAGTCTAAATCATAACAAAAAAAAAAAAAAATGGCGTGCGTAGCGCTTCCCACCCAATTAAGACACCTCTATTTTTAAAATCCACTTATTCAATACCTATATAGTTGGTCTGAAAGAAAAAGTGTGAAGAAATAAGGTAACAATTTAAAAAAGAGGCTGCATGCGACCCACACTGGTAACTTCTCATTGGAGCACTCGGAAGCTAGAGGCAAACAAATTTAACAATTTTTGGTAAAGTTCCTTATAGTTTTTTCACTTAAAAAAAACACAATGTTTGTTGAATTATTTTACAAAACCAATCAAATATTAATTTTGAACTAGTATAAAGTATTTAATTATCTCGAAGTCAATACTATTTTGTGCGATCTCAGGATATTTGGGAGAACAAAATTCTTACGATTTTAGTACAATTTCTTGTTGTTTATTTGTGGTTATTATTTTTTTATTGATTTTTTTATGCAAATCGTATAAATTATTAATGATAAATTAGGCTGTAAAATTAAATTAACCCAACGCCAACATCATTGTTTGTTCTCAAGATATTTGAGAACAAACTTGCAGTTTTTTTCGCTTTAAAAAATATTATCGACTCAGTATTTTGCAAAATTGTATCGATTTTTTTAAATTAACTATTGCATAAAATAAAATTATCTTGAAGGCAATATCATTGTTTCTACTCAAGATATTCGAGAAAAACCACTTGTTTCAAAAATTGTCAGCAACTTTTATTTTATTAAAAAAATTATAAGTTAATATGTTTTTATATTGCCAAATTTCTTATAACGTTAATATGCGTGGAATAAAATCAACTTGAAGCCACTAGCATGATTTGTTCTTCAGATATTTGAGACTAAAGAAAGTAAACAAGGGTTTTTTTTAAAATGCTAAAGTAAAAAAATCAATCATGAATATTTTGAACGTCTTTTCTGCATGTATTAAAACTTCTATCTATAAAATAAAATGTATTTGAAGTCGATCACTTCATTCGTTCTTGAGATATAGTGAACGAAAAAAAGCGAAGGAACGTACGAACGTACGTATACACACAGACATCATCTCTCTAAAAATGCTGATTCTAGGGAGTTCGAAATGTGCAAATATGTCAACATTTTCGATTCGACATTTCGGACCAGTTACAATAAATTCCAATGGGAAGTTAAAAATTTGTTGTCTAGTTTCGACTCTCTTCATAGTTTGTCCATTGAAATATAGAAAGTGACAGCTTCCCAAAATGAGTATTAACATTTTTCTATCCGAGTTGTTTTTGAAAACTTTGCTTTTTATGAGAAAGAAATGATTTTCAAAAACAAAAATTGGCATGATTTAGGAAAATTAGATACAGTTCTTTCAGCAGCATGCCCCCAATAAATGCCTCACTGTTTATTCGTGTTTCACTCAATTAATACGAGTACATCGTTACTTGGGAAAACGTTATTCAGGAAAACAATGTTAGTATTGTATATATATAAATAAACACTGACGGTATCTATATTTATGAATCAATAATATATCAAATTATGAAATTTAGGTGGGAAAAAGTTCCACAAAATTTCGGGTGTAGTAAGTACCCTCTCGTCGTGAGAGTAAATTCCACTTTGGGAAGTGGAACAGATTCCCACTTAAGATGGAATAGATTCTCCTGCGGAGCAAATGCCCGTGGAATTATTTTCCTGCACCATCGTTGAAGAAGTACGAAATCAAATTTACCAAAAAACAGGTTAAAAACATATGTTGAAATATCTCAAAAACGTGACGTCATGGTTTGTGTTGGTTCAAAGAAAATTTTCGTTGCAGTGTTATCAATTTCGCTAATAGAGCAGCGTACTAAGGAACGAAAAGTATTGAGCGAAATTTTTCGTTTATGATTTCTGTCATTTTGTATGGGATTTCTTGATTTGCATTAAATTCATTTGAGTTTTTTTAGTTTTATTGTTCGTCTCTTCAGGGTGCTGAATTTGGGACGCATTGATGTTCGGTAAGCTCGTTGGATCTTCTTCGGAGGAACCAGCAGTCTGATCATTTTACGCGTTCTGAATTTGTCTGAACTGTTTTCCTCCACGAGGTAGCATCTGGGCAGCCCATTGTTAGATTAAGGAGGAATGATTGTGGAGGTCAATGAGGTAATACCCAGATCATTACTTGTTTCCGGAAGACTGAGAATATTTTCTCAAAGACCAAGGCTTATCGTCCCTGCTTTACGGTGGGGTCATAGACATAAGGCAAAGAACCGTTTTTACGATTTTATTCGAAAGAATTTAATTGCACATATTAAGTTATTGGTTATCTAACGATTTCCATAATTTTTAACAGCTCACCTTTGCTCAGTCATCTGAAATCAGTGCAATTAAAGGGACCACGGGATTACAAAGATGACCCGCTAATTATTAGCCCACATGCTTTGTGATTATGGGTTGGCACTTTCGGGGTGTGACGTGGTGGTTGTGGTTATCTATCAAGTGACGGTCAGTTTAGTTGCTAACTATTCTGGATAGATAGAAAAATATCAAAACATGATAGGCTTGATATCCCGCCGATCAAGTTAAATTGGGAGTTATACTTTTTTAACAAGTAAATTGATGAAACGGAGATGCTTCTCGAATAATAGGTCTAGCGAGCCTTGGATTTCTAGAACGTCACTGTATTGTCAATAGAGACGGTATTGAGAATAACGTGCTTTATTGACACAATCAACTCCGCAGGTGAGATAGGTCTCGTCGGGAGATTAAGGCCCTCAGAGGTCAGGTGCTCTCGACAAACTTATTTTCATACTGTTCGTTTCTTTCAGTAGGTACAACAACATGGTTTTCTGTAATTTGTGTGAAGTTTTTTTTTTTGTTTTTCTATTTGCAACTGAGAAAATTGTCCATAAAGGCTTGTGTACTAGTCTTAGATTGTAACAACGTTATACATAATTAGTAAATATTTGTTAAAAAATACGTCAAATCTCGAGTGAAAAATCTCGAGTGAGTATAGTGCTACGCACATTATACCCATATTATCTGCCGAGTTTGCTTACATACGTATTCGTTCTTGTAAATAACCACTCAATCCAAAATCTCTTTTAAGGCGCCTAGGATCAAAAAGAAGCCGACAAAATAAAACCCCGTTAAAATAGAAAATGTTTTGTAATTTTCTCCATAATCGGCTCAAATGTAAGCATGAACTTTTATTATTTTTATAAAATTCCTGAATATTAACTTCATTTACTGTTATAAGAATAGTTAAATTTGTCCCAATAAAAGAGTAACTATGGGTAACTTTAACTATACATTATGGCCAACAATATAACTACTCTTCAACTCTATACAAATATTAAATGGCAACCATTATTTAATTAATGTTGGTTATTTGAGTTACTTTGGAGATCTTACGAGTATATTCTTGTTGAAACATTTGAGTGTGTTAATGTTTTGTTTCCATAAAATCTAACCATATCAACTACAAAGAAGTTACTGGAATAAGTGGTTCTCCATAAATACGTTTCTCTTAGATTAATATTTGTTTGTATGTTTGTAGATTTGTATGTATGTTCCTATTGTATATTTAGGAATTTATGTATATGTATTATGATGTAGATGCTCATATCCCTAAGGAAATGTGGTTCAAAGATATAATCAATTAGATTACTTTATATCCTTCCGGTAAATATAATCCATTTATATTTGGGTTTAAGTTTCTATAAAATAAAAGGCGACATCACGCATGAAACTAATTTTTCTTTATGTGCCACAATCCACAAACACATAAAAAGTTAATTTATACTAACGACACGGACGTTAAAGAAAGTTAAATCATGTTCGACTTGAAAAGTTGAGCTGGCATTTTGTCTATTTTTTTTTTGGAAATTATGAAAATAAGGAACGAATTAAGGACTATGGTGCGAAAATGTAATTAAATCTTCGACTCTTTAAAGAGTATTCATTTCCTTGTATTTTTTTTTTTGTAATAAAATACTTTTTCAGCTAAAAGATCAGCTATCTGTTTGCAAAAATGGAAATCAGTTGATGTAAGCATTGAGATATACCTACCGGAAAATGAGGTGAATAAAGGCAGAATTACGTCCCTGTCCCGAATTCAATGTTTTTAAAATTTGAATAACTATCACAGGTATAAAGTCCCTTACCAAGAATACCTACCTACCAAACACCTGGTACACCTTCTTTTTTATATTTAAAAGCCACACGTAAAATCTCGCCCAAAAGCTATATTTTTTGACTATTTTCCGAAATAACTCAGTTAAAACTCATATTCACATGGCACAGCAAGAATATATCATACCATTTAAAATATGACTTCACTTGTCAGATTAAACTCACGGCCGCAGCGCAGATAACTCACATATAGAATCGTTGTATGTGGAAAAGGCGTAAAACACTTTTTTCGAACAATTTGGCACACAAACATCACTCTCGTTCCCCACCCTTCTTACACATAAGCAAGGACATCAGTCGCGCTATCTTTTTGTGTGCCCACATAGTGTTTAAGCCCAATATTACCCATATATACCTAGCCTACACATATAGCAAAGCGGGATATCGAAAACATTCATTTAACACCTCGGTATATCACAGGATATCCGACAATATTTATGACGATGAACAACGTGTGTGAAAAAATTCACGAAACCTAGCAAAAATTCCACAAAAAAAAAGAAGCAACGAATAAAAATAATAAAAAAGAAAACTTTTACAAACAAAGATATTTAGTACCACAATTCGGGGACGCCAGGGCCAGGGCATCAAGCGAGGAATGTATGCAAGAACAAAAAATGGCTAAGGCGGTGTCCTTGTATAGCTACTTGTTTTTTTTTTTTTTTGGTTCGGATATCAAATCATATTTTTTTTTGTCACAAAATTTATTACTTTTAATTTGTTCAGTTCGTATGAGTTCCAGGAGGTATGGGAGCGACAAAATTTGGAAACATGGAATTTTTTGTGAACACTTGGAGAAGAATGAAGGTATAGAGGCTACCTTCGGTGCCCTTAATATTTTTGTCTGTCGACTGTCAGGTCCAATCAGTCGAAATGTTACAAACCTTGATAAGTACCTCGGGGTGACAGTTAGGTTGACATTATATTAATTATCGGATTACTTTTTCAACTGTCTGCACGAGAATTATTCTCGCTAGATTTGATTGTTCTGGTTCTGGGATATGAGGCTTAATTTGACAATGAATATAATACTTTGTTTCTCATGACTGGCAGGTAGTTATAAATCAAAGTGAGTGTCGACGCACTTTGGGGAAATCATTTTTTATTTTGTTTGTTAGAAATGTATTGTATTTAATATGCAAAAATAATACTTATACTAACATTACTTTTAAATTGAACTTAGTTCAATCGTTTTTTTATGGAAATTTTCTTTGTTAGTAATATTTTGTTGGCAAATCTTTTTTTTTTGGTTAGTTTCACTGGCTGCGAAACCTTAAAAACCCATTTTGCATTTTTTTGCCTGCAATTTAAATCGTTTTTAATGGAGGTTGTAACCGCGCCCGAAACGTTTCAATTTTACTAAAAATAAAAGCAAAAGGTATGTTAATTCCAGTTTTCAAACCTTTTAGCTTCTAAGAATCTCACTTTTTTTCGGGTAACGAGGCTTTGACAGAGTCAGAGAGACGGAAGTATATTGATATTTAATTATAGAAAACAACACTATCGATATTTTTGACATTCGATGTTCAAAATTTTTTTTTAAACTTTTATCGGCTTATATTGACTTCCTTCCGAGCTAAAATACCTTTTTATCTTACTGATTTACTAAATGTTGGTCTTTTGAAATCTCGACTCGAAAAAAGTCGAGAAAAAATCGACTTTTATCGACTTGTCGAAATTTGTTCCCAGTATTTTACGGTGTTGTTACCAGCTTCACGTTAGTCAGATCATTTTGACCCTCTTTTATATCTCATTCCAATTTCTTAATAGAAAAGAGATTTGGAAGGTGAGCCAGAAATTTTCAAAGCATTTGAAAACTTCTGCCTCACTTAACCATCCCATTCCTTCCAAGAGATGAGAGTGTGATAGAATTAAGAGACGTCAAAATGAGTCACCTTCCATCAAGCTGGTATGAACACCGTCCTTACAGTCCACAAACAAAGTTGATATAAATCAATATTTTAACCTGTTGATATCTTAACAATTCAACATTTTTTCTGTTATTCATTCTTACGAAGCTTAGAAATACAACGTTCTACTTGGAATTTTGGCATGAAATCAGCACAAACTCGAATTATAAGTTCTTGTCTGACATGCTATGGAAAATAAAACCCAATTTTATAGTTAAATGACCACTGTTTTTGACGCAGATTTTGCTTTCGTCAAATATGAAACAACTGTCCTGTTTACAGAAAATTGTTTCGTCAGCCCTCTCGCTTTTCAATATTTTGTTCGATTTTTTACTATTCAGATGTACCGAAGGTGATGCTTTCGAACATTATACCGTACCCAATTCATTTCAATTTGGTTAGTATAATAGCAATACAAAATTTTTCTGCATAAGTTCGCCTTCACAACATGTTGGCGCCTTTCACGGAACGTGTCATACCATGTGCGGTACACCTTTCATGAAAAGGTGCCTTGAGCAGTTGTCCCTTTGCCCAACCCCTACACACGGCCCTGACCTTCCATACAAAACTTCAATGAAATATTTTTTTTTTTATCAAAAACAGTTAGTATGATTGTGATAAGACTTTCTCCATTCTCCAAATAAGTGCGATCTACTTTCAAAATTATAAAAATTTACACTTAGTCGCTATAAAAAGGACTTCCCATAGAGTATTTTTTTTTATTTTGAATTTTCTCAATATCGGCTGAACGCACTAGGATTGTTGGTCCTAGCATTACCTTGTACTAAAAGCTTGATTGAAAGGACATTTAGTAGGTTAAGAAGGGTCAAGACTTGGCTGCGTTCAACCATGATCGAAAATCGTTTAAGTGTTATTTGATTAAACACCGTGGGTGATCGATCTTGGTAGATAAATAGAAATTTGTGATTTTATATTAAAATTGACAGGATTTTGTATGCTGATCGCACACATGAAAACACACTGTTAAAAATCGTGGGGTGCTTTTTAATACACCTTCAGTATTACAGTCGTATACAAAACAGAAAATACAACAAAATAAAATATATAATTTTTCAGAATTAGAACGTAATAATAAATTTACGCGTGTATCTTAAAAACGAAAAGTAGTAAAATTTAATACAGATTGTATTAAAAAGTTCGGGTTTTCAATGCAAATAAATATTATAATTAAATACAAATTGTACTAGAAAAATCGGGAAGTTTTTAATACAAAAATTACTAACATTTAATACAAATTGTATTAAAAAATCATGACGCATGTGTTTTTATTACAAAAATTATTAAAATTTAATAGGAATTGTATTAAAAAATATTGAAGCGTGTGTTTTTAATACAAAAAGTATTAAAATTTAATACAAAGTCCATTAAAATTTAATATAAATTGTATTAAGAAAATCTTGATGCGTTTGTTTTTAATAAAAAAAATTATTAAAATTTAATACAAATAGTATTTAAATATCGACATGCGTTTACTTTTATTACAAGAGCATTAAAATCTAATACAATCTGTATTAAAACAGGAAGCCATTATAAGCAAGCGTCAGCCATATCTAATTATGAAAATGAAGCATACTTTTCCTTTACCATAATATTAAAATTTAATAGAAATTGTAAAAAACGTGGCAACCCTTTTTCTGCTTAATAATTTAAAATTAACAGATTTTATATGCTTTATTTTGAAGGTGCGTTGAAATATTTCGAGGTAAAATAAACAAGCTAGTAGATAAAATTTTAATCGCATTAAGATTTTAGTTCTTATAAATGCGAAAAACAATAAATAAAAGAATGCCAACATTAAATGACTTAGAAAATAGATACTGTCACAAAAATATTATTTCGTTGTTATTATTTTTTAAAATATATTTTGTTTTAATTTTCAGGAAAAGTATCTAAAAATTAAATTTCAGGAAATAATGTATTGTATTATAATACATTTGTATTACTAAAATATACTACAGATTCGTATTGAATTCGTAATATCTGATATTAATAAATTTTCATATATTTTGTATTAACTTCATAATCGTAATATTTGCCAGGTTTTAATTTCAATACATTTCTGGCGTTGTCATGTACGTGACCCAATAAATATTAAAAAGTCCCCAAATTTTTTAACCGTGCAGTTATGGAAAATGAGAAGGATATTTTAAAAGAAGTGTTTGAAAGATTTGCTGTGGACTCACGCCGCTTGGCTCTAACGTAGATGGATATAGAACCATGTAGAAAACTTCTTCTATTTTTGGAAATAAAAGATTTAGTGAAAGAGAAACGAAAAGCACGTAAAAAATGGCAGCAAATCCGTGCTCCTCTACACAAAGCTCATTTAAATCGCTTGAGTAATATGCTTAAAACGGCGATATCAGATTTCAAAAACCTTGAAGTTGAAAATTACCTTGAAGGCTTGACAGCGAGGAATGAATCCAACTACTCACTTTGGAAAGCTATAAAAACAACGAAAAAACCTAAGCTTCCAGTGCCTCCGATAAAGAAAAGCCAAAATGAATGGGCTAAAAGTGACAAAGAAAAAGCGACGGTATTCGCCGATTACTTAGAGGAAACATTTAAGCCGTTCGATGGGCAAGAACTCAACGAAAATATTAATATGAATTTTACCTCTAATGAAAGCTACATAACGAGAAATGCTACACTTGCCGAATTAAAAAGAGAAATAAAGAAGATTAAGTCCAACAAAGCTCCAGGATATGACTTAATAACGGCAGAGATTTTAAAAATGCTCCCTCGTAAAGGGTTTATTGACCTCCTTTACATAATAAATGCCGCTCTAAGGTTAGAATATGTTTCGAGCCAATGAATGAATGAGCCAAATTGAAACCTGGAAAACCATCTCACGAAAAGAAGTCTTACAGGCCGATTTCGCTTCTTCCTATTATATCAAAAGTTTTTGAAAGAATACTACTCCTGAGCCTGCAACCGATAATAGAAGAGAAACAATTAATACCTGAACATCAGTTCGGATTTAGAAGCAAGCATTCAACAATTGATCAAGTGCATAGAATTACTGACGTAATTGAGAGAGCTCTTGAAGAAAAGAAAATCTGTTCGACTGTCTTTTTGGACGTGTCGCAGGCGTTTGACAAGGTGTGGCACGAAGGCCTAAAATTCAAATTAAGACAAGTTCTGCCTGAAAGACTCTACAACATTCTAAACGGATATCTAAATGAAAGACTTTTTCGTGTTAGACACGGAAATGACTATTCTGATTTCAAAGAAATAGTGGATGGGGTACCACAAGGAAGTGTAATAGGTCCAGTTCTGTACCTTTTATTTACACGCGATATACCTCAAACAGATGACACTATTGTAGCCACGTTTGCTGATGATACTGCAATACTAGCAGTAGGCAAAACGATTAGCGAAGCTACAATTAAATTACAAAATGCTCTTAATAATGTTAATGAGTGGACGAAAATATGACGAATAGCGCTCAATAAAAAAAAGTCAGTCCCCGTGGACTTAACGTATAAAAAAATAAATAGATTACCCGTCTTTCTCAATACCGCTCGTGTTCCATTTGCAAATGAGGCAAAGTATCTGGGAATGGCTCTAGACGTGAAATTAAAATGGAAGCCGCACGTGAAAAATAAATGCGAAGAACTTAAAAGTAAATTAAGAGATATGAACTGGTTACTCGATAAATATTCAAAGCTTAGTATTGAAAATAAATTGATTTTATACCGACAGGTTCTTAAACCTGTTTGGATTTATGGTATACAACTTTGGGGTTGTACCTGCGATACAAACTTAAATACGAGTAACTTACCAACGTTTGAAAATAAATTGCTTAGGTCATTTGTAAATGCTCCGTGGTATATAAGAAACGAAGATCTTCACAGGGATCTCGGGATTCCTACGGTGCGGGAGGAAATAAAAAGTTTCGCGCGAAAACATAGAAATCGACTATTAGAACACGCTAATTCAACGATTAATGACATTCTTGACGAGTCGAATTTAGTACGCCGTCTGCGAAGATCAAAACCCTCCTTTAAAATCGCGGATTAAGCAGGAACTTTCACCGGAAAGTAACCTGCAACACGTTACTTAACTTTGTTGCTAGGTAAGTTTCAACTTAGTTGCAATCGGGAAGTGGAGGTGGTTTTAGTGTAGTAAGAATCTCACACTTCTATGAGCACGAGTTTTTCGGTCCTCATAGAGCCTGAACAGCAGGTTTAGCACCTACCCACGGGAAAATAAAAAAAAAAAAAAAAAAAATTTGGCTTACAATATTCACTAAGCTTGAAACCAGGGGCCAAATAACCGCATCAGTTACCGACCAATACGTGACTGAATTATATGAATTACGCATAACCGCTCACGTTTTGAGTCATCTAGTATACCAAAATTTGAAGTGGTTACTCGTTCATTCGATCACTGATGGCATTCTCTCAATCGGTCACTATGATGCGGTAATTTGGTCCCAGTATTCGTGTTATGTATATTCTAAACTTAAACTCATACTTCAAATATTATTGCATACTCTGCAATATGACGACACTTTATCTCTATACTCAACCCACGCTTATTTCTTTTTAATTCTTATTTCGTGCACACAGCACATTCTTTCCTTTGTTCTGTTCTCTGACTATAGTTCCTGTTATGATTATATGAAAAATAAATTCATTCCTGTTCAACCTACCTATCGAAGAAAACGTCTTTCATTAAATTCACAAATTAAATACTTTACATTCGGATACCATTGTTTTCAATTAAATATGTTTAAACTTTGATTAAGGGCCGGTAAGAATTTATATTTTTTTAGTCAAATGTGGCAGAACTTTAAACGTAATGCCTTATTACTTTACCTAATATACCTTTTATTTATTATTATTATTAATAGCTATTTCAAAAAATGTACTCAACAAATAGTAAGTTATTAGAAATGTATAGTAAGTTAATGTATTAAATAAGACAATGATTGAAAAAAAAAAATACCGAGTTTTTTGTAAATTCTTCTCGGTAAAAAATAAAACCGACCTGGATTTAGTATTAAGATAGTTCTTAGGCCGAAAGGCATTAGCATTAAGTTATTATAGTTTAACTTAGAGCGCCCGACTGGGGCCAGTAAGTTAGTTTTGAGATATTGATAAGTAGGCTAGTTTTTATGAATTTTTGTCTAGCTTTAAGATAGTTTTAAGAAAATTGAAAAAAAAAAAAAACAATGATTCTAGGTTATTAACAAAATTAAAGTAAATTAAATAGAAAATATTGAGGTAAATTAACGTTTCTTAAAGAAGTCTGCACCCCCCCCCCCCCTGATCAAAATCCTGCGTATACCCTTGAGCTTGAGCAACATTCATGAAATTGAAGTTTTGGAATATGCCAAAACTTGCTCCGGATACTTTTAACGCCTCTCGAAAAAATGTGTTTTTTTGCTCTTATGGAATCCTGGATCGTGCGTCGTCGGCGTCACTTAAAATTGGGTGATTGATATTTTCTAAATTGTCGAAATAACTGGACTTACTGCTCGCTCAGAAATTATATTTTGGCACAATCGCTTGGTTATTTTATCTTTGTGGTGTTCTAAGAATGAATCTTCTAAATTGTTCCCTGGGAAATTGTCGTTAAATTCTTGGCTAACATTTGTTTTCCAATTCAAATAATTCTGAATGATAACAGCGCAGATAAGGGTTGAAAATGAAAATCCCGTTGCTCAGCCTTTATAGTTAGCAAGACTTTAGAATATGAAACATCTTCAATCTTCATTACTATGTTGACCATCATTCTTGGAATAAAGAAGACTATATTACCAAAATAAAATTAGTTTTTAATCAACTCAAATAAAGATACCAGAGGATAAGTAAATAGGTTAAAATAGAAAAGCTTACACAGTGGGTCTTGCGTTTTGCCAATTTAGAAGAACATCTCCTTAAAAACTGATGTGCCTAGTTATTTTACTAGCAACTTCCGTACTTCTTTTGAATATTTCCATTTTCCATAAATTAAGTTCGATTCATCATTCCACCGGAATCAACTAAGATGTATTTGATTTGTTTCCTGATATTTTAATTGAATTAGAAAAAAAAAAAATACAACATTATACATTACCTGCTTCAGATTATAGGACTTTTTAATAGTAGGACTATTTCTGCAATACCAACTCCCTCAACAAAAACTGATCAAATTTAAAGATAAGTTTTTATATTGGAGAAACGCTTAAATACGAATGAAATGTCGGTATAAAGGTAGCCCTGTGATTTCTTTACTCCTCCTACGATCTGAGATGGGTGATTGCCTAAAAAACGACAGGTTTTATTCGGAACGGATATAGGTATCATCCCAACTTGGAATAAGTCTGTGTACCTTACCTACGACATCAAATCAAAAAAGTATGGCGATTTGCCAGTCGTTTAAATCCACTGTTTTTTTTTAAGTTTCACTCAATTGAGTCGTTTCGTTAAAATTGGATAACTGATAACTTACTTCATCAATGTCAAATTTGATAAATTTTTTTCAATACTAAAAGCTATATCTCAAGATGGTATTTTTTTTTTTTCATAGACAGCAAAATCAAAATGACAAGACAGAGAATAAGAGCTGATTGAAAATTGATATTAATAAGACAAGGAATAAAAACGTCTTCTTTATTTATTTTTTTTTTGCTGAAACTTGAAGACAAATCGACACAGATATCGGCAATAATGATTATGATACCCAAACCAAGTCAATAATAGCATCACTAGGACAGCACTGAGTTGTAGTGTATAGGCATCCAAAAACACCACTTATCGTGTAGATAAATCAAAATTTAAGGATTCGTCCTCGGTCCATCCATCCACATCCACATCCATATCGACATCAACGTCCGCATCCGCACCCAAAAAACCACACCCACCCCACACTTCGCACACACAAGAACTTCACTTTTGATAAATTGATTTCCATGGTTTTCGTATTTCATTTATTGAAAGCGATTTCCCTGCGTGTAAAACTCTCTCTCACTCACTTTGAGTTAGTGATGATGGGATATGAATTCAGTTAAATTGATTTATGGCTTTATTTTTTGGAAGTGTTTAGAGCGATTTGATTTTATATTGAATTTATATAGGTACATCCTTATACATGCATGTGTGTGTGTGTTTTTTGTGTACAGAGGATCGAAGTCGGGTGGATGATGGCTTACTCATGCATTATGTTGGCATTACTGTTTTGGACAATTTAGCATCCCTGATATGAGCCTAAATGAGTTAATGCAAGGATATTCTGTATGTATTGCATTGAGTGCCTTTCTATAAAATACCCAACTGTGTTTGATTGAGCATCTCTTTTTAATACATGAACCTATTGAATATCAATTAAGGTAAAGTGGAATTTTATTCGATGTTTTGAATTCATATCCTCATCGACGAGTAATAATGCAAAATTTGAGTAGTTATGTTTAAATAATTTCGTAGAATTTCTGGATGATCAAACAAAAAAATATTAAGTGCGCATAAAAGTTCAAGTACACAAAAATTCGTTATTAAAAATTTTTACAATATTATTACGAATTTAAAAGGTAAGGGCACTAGAAATTCCCATTATAACTACCAGAATTTCAATACAAACAAAGGTACACACACACCTAACAAGTAAACCTCTATCTAAGATAGAATAAGGACACTTTAATCATGAAGCGGCCCTAGCCAAGTCTTATCAGTCTTAATTCGTAGTTAAAATAAATTTATATTTTATTTTATTACAAAAAATATTAACAAAGAATGAAAATACAAAATCCTTAGCCTTAATTAATAATTGTTGTAATTTTAGCTAGGTTTGTTCCCAGGAACAAGGGTCCCATAAGGTCGGTAAATAAATCTTTTTGAAGTCCTTTTTTTTATTAAATATTTGTTTAATAATAATTTTCCTAAAATCAATCACTTTTTAAGATATCAGATAATCCTAGATTCAACTCTCAACGCAAATAACGTTAAAAAATAATAAATAGTGAAAAAAGTATTTTAAGTCCAAAATTGAAAACTATCGGGTGTCTGAAGGTTATCCCCAAGTTTCCCTAACAAAATTTATGTGAATTATCTTATCTCATTTATGACTTAACGAGCTAAACTTGTGTGTATATTTTTATTTATTTGGTTTCTCGGAAACGGCTATGACGGTTTTGATGAAATTTTCAGAGTTTGTTTCAATGAACGAAGAAATAATATAAAATTTAGAAGGTTTTTTTATAATACAAATTCTATATACTACTAAAATAAATCAGCCAAGTAGAAGACTTAGTATTAAAGTTGGACTTGTTGAATTATTGATTCAAAATAGCTTTTTATGGCCATTAGTCCTACAAATTGGCGTTTCGTCCGGCTTACTCACTTGGACTCATCAGTGACGTAGTAAGGGCCTTGTCATACGCAATTTGTAGGACTAAAGGCTATATAAAGCTTTTTTGAATACAAAATTTAGTTTTGTAAATTCCGCAAATTTTCATATCTGTATAATAAAAAGAAAAAGTTTAAGATAGCATCTATATACTGCCCTCCGAGGCGCTCTCTAACTGAAGAAGACTATGCAGAACTCCTAAATTTGTTAGGACATAACTTCCTTATTGGTGGCGACTTCAATGCTAAACACACCCAATGGGGATCTAGGCTCATAACAAGGAAAGGCAAACGGCTATATCAAGCAGGCCGCAGATACAACTGCGAATTTTATTCTTCTGGCTTACCAACATATTGGCCATCTGATTCTAACAAAATACCAGACCTTATGGACTTTTTCGTAGTAAAAGGTATTAAACGAAACCATATAAGTGTCGAAGGTAATTACGATTTATCGTCAGATCATACTCCAGTAATATTATCACTGAGCGAAGCAGAAATAATAGAAAAAAGTAATCCTAAGCTCGTGAACAAAAGAACAAACTGGAACGAATTCAGAGATAAACTTGAAAGTTTTATAAACCTAAGATCCCCTATGCAAACAATTGAACAGATTGATCATGAAGTAGAACAATTTATTGCTGATGTGCAACAGGCTGCAGAAGAAAGTACTCCAACAATTTTAAACTCAAGAGAAAAAGAAATAAAATATCCTGTCGAAATAACGGAGCTGATCTTGGAGAAAAGAAGAGCCTGAAGAAAATGGCAAGCTACGAGATTTCCAGGTGATAAGGCAGTTTTTAACCGTCTTAACAATGAACTAAAGAAAAGAATCTGTGAATTTAAAAGTGATTCACTTAGTAGATTCCTGAATAGTCTGACTGCGGATGCTTCTACGGAATACTCCTTATGGAAAGCAGCTAAGCGCCAAAAAAGACCACAGGCACAAAACCCGCCAATAAAATCTCAAGATGGTAAATGGATCGGAAACCCAAAACAAAAGGCTGATCTCTTCGCTGAACATCTCGCGAATGTTTTTAAGCCATTTCCAGCAAGCACAGCTACAGATCCCTTACAGTTTGTTGATAGAAATGACGAATGTGAAGAAGTTTCAGGTTTTGAAAGAAATGCCTTCTATAGCCTTCAAAAAACTAAAATTTATAATACGAGTAAATGCATGCCTTAAACTAAGATATGTGCCCCATCATTGGAAAATTGCAGAAGTCATTGTTATACCTAAACAAGGTAATCCACCAACAGAAGTAACATCTTACAGACCTATATCGCTTATACCAATCAACCAATCATGGCAAAAGTTTTCGAAAAACTGCTTCTGAAAGACTAAGCAAAATAATAGAAGAAAGAAGACTAATTCCGAGCCATCAGTTTGGATTTAGAAATAAACATTCCACGATAGACCAAGTGCATCGGATTACGGATGTTGTGGAAAAAGCACTTGAAGAAAAACAAGTATGCTCGGCTATATTCTTAGATGTTGCTCAAGACTTTGACAAGGTTTGGTACTTGGGACTTGGGTTCAAACTGCAAAGGGATCTTCCCAGGCAGTACTACGAAATACTGAAATCCAACGTTACGAACCGACTCTTTAGAGTACGGTACGACCAAAATTACTCGGAACTAAAGAAAATTGAAGCCGGTGTACCACAAGGAAGTGTCCTAGGACCAACCCTGTATCTGTTATATACAAGGGATATTCCAGTGGACATCAACGCTATCATGGCCACCTTTGCTGATGATACTGCAATATTGGTGCCAGATAAATCCGTTACGAAGGCTACACAAAAACTGCAAAATGCAGTCGATAAAGTTAGTGATTGGACGCAAAAATGGCGAATCAAACTAAATGAAACAAAATCGACGCATATAAACTTTACAAACAAAAAAATAAACAATGTTCCAATTCTTATAAATAGTACAGCAGTACCCTACTCCAATACTGCCAAATACCTTGGAATGACTTTGGAAGCAAAGCTTAAATGGAAAGAGCACATCAAAAAGAAAAGAGGCGAACTAAACTTGAAGTACAGAAATATGTACTGGTTACTAGGAAAGAACTCTGACCTATCTATCCAGAACAAGCTAATGTTATATAAGCAAGTACTGACACCCGTTTGGACATATGGCATCCAACTATGGGGCTGTACAAAGAAAACAAATGCTGAACCCATCCAAAAATTTCAAAGCAAGATCCTTCGCGGAATAATAAATGCCCCTTGGTATATAAGAAATAGCGATCTACATCGTGACCATCAAATTGAAATGGTTACAGAAGTGGTTAAAAAACTCGCTGTATCACACAATCAGCGACTGCAAAGTCATACCAACTCCGAAATGGAGACCGTGTTAAATGCACGAGACAATGTTCGGAGATTAAGAAGAACCAAGCCTCATGAGCTGATGGTCTAAAAGCTATGGAAAGTGTTATAACTTAAACTTCCCACAATGCGATTTATAAATTAAGAAAGAAAAATCATTTGTCGATCTTTCATAGATTGGTCCTGATTCACCGGTGGTTTTAGTGCGGAAAGAGTCCCACACTACTTGGTAGCGATTCTTATCGAGTGTCTTTTGAAGATTTCCATCGGATAAAAAAAAAAAAAAAAAATATCTGTTAAATGGATACAATGACTTAAGTGGATTTGTCATAGTGTCTCGGTACATAGTGGTTTTTCGTGATTCTGTCCTCAAGTTCCTTTTTAAATTTTTTATAACTAAAAATGAAGGTATGTACCTGAGATGCAATTTTACAAATTTTTTTTTTTAAACTTTTCTAAAAAAAATTCAATACATTCCTTTTGGTAAAAGCTAAATGGGAAACCATTTGTCACACAGTGGTTATTAATGGTACCTCCCCAAAAAAACCATTTTTTGTTTTTGATTTTCTTCAAAACTTTTATTTTGATTTTAGTAGTTTTTTTTTTTTAGACAGAAGTTTCTTAAAAATGTTAATAGTTTGTTTTACCAAAATTTTCCAAAAAATATTTTTTGGATTTTTAAAAAGTTTTCAAAAAATTTTGTTGAAAATCAAAAATTGTGAAAACTATACTGTCGATTTTTATAAAACTCGGTATTTTAGAGATTTTTTTTAGACTTTGAAAATTATTTAAGAAAAAAATTACTTTTATGAAAAAATAACGGTACCTCTTCCATACAAATATTGTAAAGCCGCCAAGAAAAATGTTTTTTTTTTTTTAATTGAAAACGACTCCTAAGATTTTTATAAAACTTTTTTGTATGCTAATACTAATGCGATACACTAATAATTATGTATAAAAATTTACAAATAGCAACTAAAGCAACTAAACTTCTAAAAGAAGTTTTTTTAATTTTTAATTTTCTCATTATTGGCTGAACAGATATTTAACTTCATTTTTAAATACAAATTTCAAATAAGATTAAAAAATATTACATATCAAATTTAAAAAAAAAAGAAGTTTTTGTACTACACAAAAACTAAAATTTTTTTGTTGAAAATTTGATTTCTCAAGAACGGGTAAGCAATTTGTTTCAATTTAATTTTTAATATGCTCATAAATAAATACTAATGACTTGTGTACCAAAAGTTTTTCTTAAAATGTTTTAAGAATTTGATATATTTACATATTAGGAATTATTTTTTTTAATTTTTTTTCATACAACAGGAATTGAGATGACATTATTATTTTTTCACTTAATGGCAAATTTCATAAACCAACACTTAACTTACTTTTATCTAAACTCCTTCTAATTTTTATCAGATATTTAAAATTTTTCAGTTCCACTAATGTAAAAAAGGGATATTTTAATTTAACAGAGTTTTCCTCACATCCCTGGATATAAAAGAAGAGGTTTTTTTTCACTCGAACAAGCGAAGGGGAAAATTATTCTTACAGCAAAATATCAGCAGTTGTTGACTGGAATGGCTGAACAAAAAAGCCTTTAATGAGACGAAAATAATTTTTTAGTGTACAAGGGCATTTCAAATCTTTTTAAATATTAATGCAATTGGTGAAACCAAAAAAAACATCATTTAAAGGCTGGATTTTAAAATAACTAAAATTCTTTCGTGTAATTGGGCATAAAATTCTCAAAAATGTTGTTTTAGCTAATTTAAAAATCGTATTTCGTGCTTTTTAATATTTTTCTCTGATGTCTTTACATATAATTTTTTGAACATAAGAGCAATTGCGACCCAGTCATGCATTTTATTTCAAGATGTTTGTAAATATTTGAATAATTATTGTGGCATTATGACCTATGTTAACACTATTTTGATCTACATATGAAATTTATCAAAGACTCCTCTTATACTTGTTAAAAGACACTTAACATAAAAATCACGACTTGAACAAGTGAATCAAAAAGGAGGACAAAAAAACTTACAGTCCGAATCATTTGGATAGCCTCACTTATATTTATTATTAAAATTAACTATTTTTGGCACTTTTTCATTACAAACATACGGTATTGTGCATTGAATCACAAGTGAGATAGCCTTCCCGTGATTAAGTTGAGATTTAACTGATTTCTACAAGCTGGTGAAGTTTTCTTAGCGAATTTGGTTTGCTGTCACTAAAATTTTCTTTTCTTGTAACATTAAAATAACCTCAGTGGTAATCGCAGTCAATATATTTAACTATCAGTTTATATTTAAAAGGAAACTCTTCTTATTTATTTTTTGAAGTTAGTAATTTATATTAGTTCAAAAATATGAAACAAATGTTCAACGTCCTGTTGATTTAACATGATTCAATGTTGAATCAACCCTGTATTCGGTAATTATTATGTCTTGGATTCATGCTTGCAGGTCCTATCTCTAACACTGCTTACCGTCCAGTTCATTTTGCAATATTCTGAAAGTATAGACATTTATTACTATGTAAATTACTTTATTTTAGAAACACTTTGTAATACTTACTTAGTTTTCAACTGGAAACCTCTCACCCATGGAGATATTACGCACCCCCTGGGCCAATTTGCCACCAATAAGTTGAAACTGTCCTTGTTTGGATGGCTTATGTGGGTATGTGCTTTAGCACTGGGGTCACGTTGAAATGAACTGGCAAAGTGTCTCTTTAAGATAAGACCAGGTTTAATCCAACGGATTAACATTGTAAAAATAACCATATAAAATGTTACTTCAACCTGATTTATGGTAAAATAGAAATTCATAACAAGCAGTGTTAAAAAACCCGATCTCAGTTAAAATTTGCGCTATATTCTTGTGGAATTTCTTGTTTACCAGAACTCAGTGTTAAAATATCTGTTCATCTTCTTAAATCAACTTGATTATGGTAATATAGACCACCAGGCTAATTTAACACATAATATAAGATTATTAAAATCAGGTAAATTTCTGAAATGTCTGTAACTTTATATGGAACTATGCACCTTGTAAATTTAATAGGGCCCAGGTTAATTATTTATCTGACTGTTTTTCTCTGAGTGAGATTTCATTAGGTCCGATTAAATGATGCTACGAGGACACTTTGATGCCTACAAGTGGCTCTTATTTACTCAAGTACCGCTTCTCACATAAGCTTTATTTTAAACCACATTTTTAATGATCCTTTAATCTAAAGAGGAGAGTAAGTGTCCAATTTTGCTTTCATACCAAGTTTAACTTACATCTGCTTTATGAATCGGGCCATTGCTCTACTGAAAAACAATCAGCAGGTGTCCGAAAATATCCTTTAACTTCAGTCAAGATGTTTCCAATATGGTATTATAACGGGTGATTTTTTAAGAGGTTTAGAACTTTAAAAAAAAAAAAACATAAAAAATTCGAAAAAATGAATGAAATATTTATTTGAATCGATAGTTTAAACCTTGCAATTTAATGTTTAAAGATATTTTCATGCAAATGTTGACCGCGGCTGCGTCTCAGGTAGCCCATCCGCTGAGTCCAATTTTGGCATACTCTTTCACACATATCGGCCGGTATCTCACGAATGAATGCATGAATGTTGGCTTCCAGTGCGTCAATCGAAGCGGGCTTGTCCCTTTAGACATTAGCCTTGACATACCCCCACAAAAAATAATCTAATGGTGTCAAATCGCACGATCTAGGCGGCCAATTGACCGGCCCGAAACGTGAAATTAACTGTTCACCAAACTCGCCTCGCAATTGCGCCATTGTTTCGCGTGCTGTGTGGCATGTGGCACCGTCTTGTTGAAACCACATATCATGCAAGTCAAGAACTTCCATTTCGGGCAAAAAAAAGTTTGTTATCATCGCTCGGTAGCGTTCACCATTGACAGTAACGCTGCGATTCGCATCATCTTTGAAGAAATATGGCCCAATAATGCCGCCGGCCCATAAACCGCACCAAACAGTGGCTTTTTCGGGATGCATTGGTAGCTGTTGCAATGCTTCTGGCTGATCTTCACTCCAAATGTGGCAATTATGCTTATTTACGTACCCATTCAACCAAAAATGAGCCTCATCGCTGAACACAATTTTTCGATAAAAAAGCGGATCCTCGGCCAGCTTTCCAAGAGCCCATTCACCAAAAATTCGGCGTTGTGGTAGGTCGGCTGGCTTTAGTTCTTGCACCAGCTGTAGATATCATAAAAGGCTTTACGCCCAAATCCTTCCGCAAAATTTTCCACGTAGTGCTGTAACAAAGGCCTAACTGCTGGGAACGGCGCCGAATCGACATTTCGCAGTCTTCTGTCACACTAGCTGATACGGCCGCAATATTTTCTTCACTACGCACAGTACGTAAACGTGTTGGTAGTTTAATGTCCAACAAAGTAAATTTGGTGCGAAATTTGGTCACAATCTTCCGAATAGACTGCTCAGAAGGTCGAGAATGCCGACCATAAAATGGAAGCAGCGCGCGATGAACATTTCGAACCGAGCACGAATTTTGATAGTAAAATTCAATAATTTGCAAGCGTTGTTCATTTGTAAGACGATCCATGGTTAAATTGCAAACCAAACTGAAGCTGTTTGACAGTGACACAAGGTACTAAACACACGTCAGCTGTCAAAACCAGTGTTGCCAAAACCAAACCAGCTAAAAAATCACCCGTTAGAATCTCTTGACTCTATTAGCTTTTATGGGAATGTAAAATTTACTTAGTATTTTACGTTCCTTCTGCATCCAGCGGTTAAACTTTTGTTCACCTAAAAAATATTTGTTGTCAATTTTGGAGTTGGATGCTAGTATCAGTATTTCATGCAATGTGGTATGTTGTAAATTAAGAAGATGTAGAAAAAGCACACTGGTAAATGGAAGTTTTTTTCGCCAAGTTTAGGCTCTTCAGGTGTTCAACACTTTTAAGAACGCTGCTTAAAGCCATTTAGTTCACTTTTAACCCAGTTTATCTATCTTACCTTGTTAAGATAGTCAGTGTATTTGGTCGTTTAACTAGAGCTTTTCCGCTTGTCTAGTATGATAGAATAGCGGACGCACGACCATTCCATATGAAAATAGATCTTTCTTTCTTATTTCAAAAACTAAAATTTAAAAACCACTAATCATCATGGTCTTAATACTTTCCACTATACTTTCATTAATAAAAATTGCAAATTTTCACTTAAAATGGTAAAAATACAAGTGAGGCCATTCTAATGTTACCAAAAAAAGTACATTTTAGTAAAAGTAAATAAAATAAGCTTACAAAATTTTACAAGCTTCAAGAAATCAGCTAAAACTTTACTTAATCTCCAGGAAGGCTATCTTATCTTGTGACTCAATATTCAATTCCGTGTGCTTCCATTAAAAAAGTGCAAAAAAACAGTTCATTTTAATAAAAATTATAAGTGAGGCTATCCAAATGTTTCGGACTGTATATAATTTACGAGTACCTAATTGCTTATTGCTACCTCTTAAATATTAAATTGAAGGAACCTTATAACACGAACAAAGCGTTTATACCTTTAAATAAGACTCATTACGAAAATACCGAGGAAATTTCAAAAGCATCCTTAAGGTTTTTTTAAATCTCATCTATCACACGTGCAGCACCATAAGTTTGGGGGGGGGGGGGGGGGGGTTTAGCAAAAAAGATGTTTCATAGTTGTAAATTGTTAAGCGCTCTTCTTCCAAATTTAAATTTATAGAGATATTTATTTTTTTTTTGGTTGCAAATACCTAAACATTCAAAACGAGACAATAGGACTTTGGCTTGTTAAATGGATTTTCGTTTCAACGAGAAGATATAACAAGGATGAGAAGCAGACCTGCCAACATAGAGAGAAACATGGGAATCGTTTTACGAGGCTCCAACTTAATAGGCAATTACCGTACTTGAGCGTTTTCATCAAGATTTGCCTATGGCACATTATCTACCAAAGGATACCCGTTTCGTAACCTATATAAACGGCACAGAACTAGATTGCGCTTCTGTTGCTCTTTTATGCGGCGAGCATCACGACCAAAGATGCGATGACGACACAGAGTAGGTATAAATATATGAATATGTATACGAGAAGGATGGGAAAGTTAAAAAAAAAAAAAAAAAAAAACGAAAAAAAAGAAGAAAAAAGCTTTTCATCGGAAACGCGAGGAGCTCCTCAAACGGATCCAAACTGAAAAAGTCAATTTAGCCAACCCTAAGTAGCGGGAAATTGGGTTAGAAATGCGATTGTAAACATTTAAATAAAATCAAAGTGAATCATCATGGTCTCTCTCCTCCTCCCTGCAAACATGGTTTGGGTTGTAAAAAAGCAACGAGCTCAGGCTTTAGAGCATTCTTGATGTCTTAATGGAACCCAACATTAAGGATGACTCTGACAAACAAAATACAAAAAAACAACACGTAAATACTCCAACAGAAGATAAGCATTTGATGGGTGTATCGTTGACACAGTTTAGTGGCCACATAATGAGTTTTGTAATACAATAGCTATCGCTTGTTGTTTTTCCTTTATTTGTCAGCCCGAAGGGGTTGGGTTAGATTGGGGTGATGGCATGGGCTCTGAGCGTATGTTATGTTGACCAAAAGTGAGGGTGACAATTTATACATCGAATAAGATAGAACACACACGACAAAACACACAAATATGGTTAGATAGAAGGAAGCCGACCCGACCAGAATTGTTGACCCTGTTCTTGGGGCATTTAAGTGGACTTATGATGTTGGCACAGCAAATTGATATCCTTATGTGACAAGCAATATTTTAGTTACTAGAAAAAATAAAATTGGACTTGTTGTGTTTTCATTGTTGTTATTCTTGTAGAGGGTGGAATTGATTATACTTTTTTTTTCGTTTGCTAAACCACATATGGGCTTGGGCATTGACACATAGTTACAAGCTTGTTTTATTTTTTTTTTCTTCTGTCGGTTTCTTAACTGGGTTGCTGAAAATACGAAACAATAAATTTTAGTAAATTATGATGGTTTAGATATACCCTCCTAATGTGTAGAGACAACTTGCGGCATTACTACCTAACCTTTATAAGAGTTATTCTTGCTGGACAGACACGTTCTCAAGTATACACACCGCACTTTAAGTGGATAGTTCATGGTTCATTTTTGACCATAAGTGTTTGAGCTTAGTTATGATGCCCCATGGCAAGGAGGAACCAATTAGGAGAACTACAATTGGGTTCATTAAAAGTAACAAAAACAGCTTAAAGGTCTATTATAGCTATTTTTTACTGTATTTTATTATTAGCATCTAGGTATTAGCATTAAACAAAAATATATTAACGGATATAAACAAGGATAATAAAATATAAATTATATTTTTCAACAAGGGCATAACCACTTTTTTATTCGAAAGCAAAAATGTATTTATTTCAGATTATTTTCGGTACTCCGATAGGTAGGTACTTACATACGATAGGAACAATCAAGTGTGCCTAGCTTGTCTGTGGAGACAATAACTAACAATACAAATTGAATTGTATGATCTTAAAGTTCAAGCCATCAACTCGAAATTTTTTTAAGTAATTTTTAGAGGTTTTGAGATGTGACTGTATTGACCATCGCCATTTTGAAATTATAAATCTTGATTGACATCAACAGATCATATAAAAGTTTAAAAATGCATTTGTTTGAATATAAATGTAAAAGATTATTTTATCCCAATTGAAAAACAATAAATAATTAAAATACACCACTGAGTTGCTCGTACTTGTTCTTGTGTTCAAGATGCTGAGGGTCTAAGAAAATTATATGTTAAGACATGGAAATTATGAGAGAAAAATGTTATACGATTTTTAAATTCTTTAAAAAAAAGCTTCGTTGAGAGTTTGAGATGAAAAAAAAGAACGCCATCTTAATTATTTATTAAATATGATTGTATAAACAAAAAAAGTTCTAAATCGTTAGAGCGGTCTACTTAAAAAATGATTTCTATAAATAAATTTCTTAAAACATTTTAAAGGAAAACTTTTGGTATGCACATCATAAGTAGCTATTTATGTGCATATAAAAATAAAATTAAAAAAAAATTGTCATCCCATTTTTAAAATATCGAATTTTCAAAAAAAAAAATCGACTTTTTTTTTGAAAATGTTGGTATGCAATATTATTAAATCTTATCTGAATATCGTATATAAAAACATTTATCTAAATCCATTCAGCCGATAATGAGAAAATTCAAAATAAAAAAACACGTTCTATGAAAGGAACTACTAAAAGTTGAATGAATGAATGAAAGAAATTTTGGGGGTTTTTGCACTGCGACCTTAAGATCTATTGTGCCCCCACCTTAGAATGGATCAGGTTGCTCATTCTACAGTTCTTCCTCCAATTTTATTTCCCTAAGAAATTTAAGTATTTGGAGGACTTTTAGAGAGGAAAGACCACTCTCTTCTACCTGGTAGTTTCCCAGGTGTTTTTTCTTTTGGTGCATAATTGCATCGCATTTTCCTAGTTGCTACACGGAAAGAATTCTTGGATCAGATCACGAAAAATGAGCTGCGAATTATGATAAATGAATCCCGATTTATACCTTGGCCTGGGGTTTCTTAATTTACGACTGTTTGTTTGCAATTTGTGAAACTGAGCAAATTGAAGATATTGATACTCAAAAATCGTAACTCAACACTCTTAAGTATCAATTATTCTATCGAGAGAAAACAAAAATTGCGAACAACAAATCGCAATTTGATCCAAACATTCCTCAATTGCACAATTTGTAAATTTGCAAAAAAGATTTGTGATCACCACTTTTATTTCGTGATATTGTCACGTTGAAAGATCAATCTTGCTCAACTCTTTAATTTGCAGATTTTATTTATTTTTATTTATTTGAAATAAATACTTTGCACTTGTCTCTACTTGGATTTATGCAACCATACTATGCCAATGTGCAATATACATAGATCGTTGGTGTCACAAATTAATGATTAAATAAATTCCATGTTGTGGTGCTTTATCTCATCGAGAAGTTAATTGCGACAAGAAATTCTTAGTTTACGATTTTTTTTGGTGATTTGCAACTATTCTCATGGAGTTGCGGATTGCGAAACAAAAATCGTAAATCAGTGATTGCGCAACGTAAACTACAAAATTTTTATCCCAAATCAATATTTTTAAATGCTGTTTGTGAAATTATTCTTTTGGAAAGTAAATTAAGCCATAAAAGTTGTATTTTGCTATTAAAAGTACAAGCTTGAATCATGAATTCTAATTGCAAATCGCGAAAAAAACAAATTTTGTAATTTCCTACGTTTTGAATGTAAAATAATCAGTGTTTGAATTAATTTGGGATAAAAATGCCTTGATTTACGAATAAAACATGATTCGTTAATTGCAACTGCAAATTTTTCGATTGGTAATTTTTCAATTCCGTGTAAGTGCAAAATAGTAAAATTTCTTATATTAGATCGTATTTATTCTAGTTTATGGAAAAAGTTTAAACAAAATCGTAGGAGTCGTTTTTGTGAAGAAAATATTTTCCTTTCTGGTTTTTTAACTTTTGTATGGAAGGTACCGTTATTTTCGAAAGTAATAAAAATCTATTAAGTATCGAGTTTCAAAAAAACGATCGAACTATTAAAAAATCCAAAAAATATTTTTTTTAATTTAATTAGTAAATTCTTTGAAGCTTCCGTATAAAAAAAAAGATTGAAATTCAGTCGTACAGTTTGGAAGGAAATCGAAAATTAAAAAAAAGGTGCTTTGGGAGGTACCATTAACAATCATTTTTTATAAAATGGTTTTCCACCGAAGGGAATCCTTTGCTGAAAGTAATTTATTGATTTTTTTAAGAAAAGTTGTGGAGCCATTCTTTGAGGAAAATAAAATTTTGTAAATTTGCTTACAAAGATTGTATGGCGGGTACTGTTATTTTTTGTTTAAGAAAATGAAAAAAAAAAACAGGTGGGCAGAATCACTCAAAACTATTATGCTAGAAGTTTTAGGAAAATCGATCCATCCGTTTAGGTTGTAGCCGCCATCGCCATTCCATTCCATATCATTGTAATGACAAGTCAGATCTAAATTTCAAGTTAAACTTTATTTACGAGTGGATAACTTGCTTATCGCATTTAAAACGCCCAAATTGTTCACTCAATATTAAGATTAAAACTTAAGTCCAAAAAAGCTTTTTTCCAGTAATTTAAATCCAAAAGTTAAATCCAATTTCATATTATTCACTTGTTTAATCCACACTTAAATCCAATTTTATAAATACAATTCTGATAAATCCAACTGGATATAAACTACCGTCTGGAGGTCAGTTTAAGTTCTTAAATCCAGATTCAAACTAAATTTTATATTATTCACTTTTTCTTGTCATTTTAAACCGAAAATTTTTCAAATCTAGTTGAAGCAAAAATTTGCGATACGTTTCATTCTTTTTTTTTGCAAATCGGGTTGGATCAAAACGGGGTGGCGGTAACGACGACTCATTGTCTCGCCGCACCGAGGTCATTCATACGTAATTTTCAGTACCATATGGTCATTAAGCTCGTCTTGCTGTGGTCTCGCCATGCCCATTTACATGGGAATCTGTGTCATGGTTTTCTCGCTTTGGTCTTGCCGTGGCATTTACACGTTGTTTTTGTCATTGTGTAAGTTTTATCATCGTCTTATCGGTTTAAATTTGTATCCAATTTGGACGGTACTTTGCAAAACATTTTACATCTTGATCAAGGGCATTTTAAATCCCTTTAAGGCATGTTTAGAGTGAATAATATGGATATAAATTTAAATTTTTGGATTAAATAAATCTGGATTTAATAGTTGGATTCAAAATTCACTTACATCCAATTTAAATCCAGAGTGAATGCTACGGCGGTAAATAAAGTGTCAACATGTCGGCTCTTGAATCTTAGCATATCGGATTTTCGCAAGAAAAATATGGCATTTAATTGGGCAGTAATTGTTCAGTTATTGGTCAATAATTGGTCAGCCCATCAAGAAACACTTCTAATCAAGGCTTAAAGTCTATCCCTTGATTCTTTGCACCTTATTTGTGGAATATTCGCAAAAACTGTATACCATCCAAAGGATCACTATATATCGGGATAAAAGGTCAACTATTTTCAGTTATTGGTCAGCTATAGAATTTTTTATAGATGTCAAAATTTTATGACCTAGAATCATATTTATTTTACTGTGATCCTGAAATTTTTGTTCTAGAAAATTAAAAAACAAAATCTATCGCTGATCAATTAATGAAACTAGCTAACTTTTAATGGTGATTGAGTGACATTTCAGAAGGTTTTTTTTCCATTCACGAAAATCCCACAAATGAGATGCAAAAAATCGTACGTGATATTGGAAATAACAAAAACTTTTAAAATCATAATCATAAATCATCATGACACACTATTTTTCAAAATACCCAAATGAGGTGCTAAGAATTTTGGTTATGACTCTTGAAATTAACTTTAAAAATTCTAAAAGATTTAAGGGCCAACCAATTACTGAAAATAGTTGAACTTTTGTCACGGTGATTTAGTGATATTCGGGATGTGTAATGTATTTTTATGATTATGATTATCATTCAAAATCATACCTGGCCTTAAGAAATTTTAAGACTTGATAGTTTATAGTTCTTCACTTTTTGTAGCCTATTCCATATAGGAAGTTCCAAGAGTCCTGAGCCTAAGATGGGTTCTTTATGCTGAATATAAGAAATTTATTTTATATACACATTTAGACACTATTAATAAATCAGTTTCTTTTGTTGCTCGTAGCTTTGTTAAGAATAGTGCCTGTTTAGTCACAGTACTGAACACTTACCTTGTCAAAAATTTCATTTTTAAGCAAACTTTCGAATAGATTGGCAATTATTAAGAACTGGCTTTGAATAGAGGATCAAAAAATGCTTATTTCTTCTCAGGTGAAAATAAACTTTTGGACAATGATAGATGTACAAAAATCACCAGAGAGGCAAATAGAGAGATTCGCTAAAACTTTCCAAAATGATTTATTATATGTCATCAGCACCACAAATAAAATGAAATTTAAGTGTCCAAAGAACAACTTCTAAATTCTCATCCGCATTCTCAATTGAATTTCACTTTATATTATTACTGTCAACTAGGGCTGGCCACGATAAAAGAAAATCTCGGTATCGTTTGGTATCGGTATCGGAAACCAAAACGATACCAAGACGATACCAGCTCCGAACGATACCGAGACGATACCAAACGATTCCGTATTTTTTTGACCGAAGTTTACCGATACTTTCAGCAGTATCTTTTGGTATCGGCAGAAAATATAGATTTTTAAAAATTATTGTTAATTTATTACAAACAAAGAATTTTTGTAAGGCTCTAATGATTTAGGTGTCATTTTTAAAGCTTTTCCTTTTAGCAGAGAGAAGGTTAAGGCAATAATTTCAATTACAACTGCCGATTGCCACTCCCATTTAACTTATGCTGGCTTTCTCTAAAGCGAAACAATTTGGAGGAAATTTTCAGGTTTGGTTCGCTTAAGTGAGAAAGTGACTTTGGTAATATTCATAAAATATTTGTGTACCTTTATTGTTTTCCTATGAGCTTTTGACCCCACGTCAATTTTTTGCGTCGAGTTTCTTATTGGAACTTTACTTAGACATTGTGAAAAAAGCCTTTAAAAGATTCTTAAATCAAGCAAAAAAACTTCAGTTAAAAAAATTTTCTTTTATAATTATGATTTGTGTCTTAAATCTAAAAAAATAACAAAGCCAGTTCAACTACTACATCAAGAACATGTAACCAAGTCATGCATTTTATTTTGGTTTGCGACTCAGACCAGACCGAAACCAGACGAGACCGATACCAATACCGAGATAAGATTTTGTTACACGAGACCAAAGGAGACTGAGTTATACGAGACCAATACCGAGACGATACTGAAATTTTTCGATTTTGACGATCCCGGAACGATACTTGCAAAAGTATCGTTTGGTTTGGTATCGTGGCCAGCCCTATTGTCAACTTTTGTTTTCCAATTTATTCCACTATAGTATTTGTCAGGGCCGTTCCTTGCCCTAAGAACACCTGGAGCAAGCTCAGAGATGCCGCCTTTTTTGCTACAAAGAGAAAAAATAAAGAAATCAAATAAAAAATCGTGTCACTTTTACCGTATTTAGGCATCACCAGTTATAGCTGGTGACGTGAAATAAGGCCCAACGGAATAAGATCAAATCTTATCTTATCAAATAATTTCAATTTGAAAACCGAAATAAGGCCGAATTTTGTTTGAAAATAAGCCAAATGGTTTCCTTCCAATATTTTAAAGGCTTTGCATAAGCCCAGCCTCGCACGTACCCCAAATCCTATAGCGAGTCCAAGCAGGAGGGTTGGAGACCTCACTGTTTATGTGCCATTATTGTAAAGCAAGGCAAGTGTAAATAAGATCTCGAAAAACTAGTTTGGTAAAATTTTTTTACTCAACAGTACCATCGGCCTGCAAATAACATATGAAAATGAAATAAAAGCAAATAGGTCTTATTTCGTTTTCAAAAGCGAAATAAAGCCGAATCGAAAATTTGGCCTTATTCCCATATTGAAAACGAAATAAGGCCAAATTTTGTATTTTTTGCTTTATTTCGTTGGGCCTTATTTCACGTCACCGTTATAGCTATCATAGAAATACTATTGAAGTCTTGAGCTTTAACCATTTATCTAAATAATTAATGATTTTGCTTTCTTAGTGCCTCAAAATTAAAGAACAAATGAGTTTCAGTGATACTGGGACTGGCACCTAATACTGGACTCCACCCAGTGCCAAATATTTTAGTAGGTTGCATACGAACAACCAACAAAAAAAAAAAACATTTGAAAACATGGTTTGTATCAACTTACTTCCAAGTAAAAATACCTTGTTTTCTAACTGACATTTTGAAATCTCGACTTGACAAAAATCAGCTGATTAAAAACAAGTTGAGAAAAAGATCGACTTTTATCGGCTTGTCACAATTTTTTCCCAACACTTGACGGTGTTTCCACCAGCTCTACGTGAGGTAATTCATTTTGAAGTCCCTCTTTTGTATCTCATTTTAATTTCTCAAAAAGAAAGAGATGAAGAGGTGAGACAGAGATTTTTAAAAACAAATAAAATCTGCTGCCTCACTTGGCTATATCATTTTTTTTTCTAAGAAATGAGAGAGTGATCAAAAAAGAGACGTTTAAATGAATGTTAATGGAATGAACAGACACCGTTTTTTCTAATGTTCAGCTGTATTTAAGATGATGCTTTCGAACATAATATCGTACCAAATTCATTTCAGTTTGGTCAATATAATATAATAATTGCTCAATTTCTTACGGAAAGTGTCATGCCATATTTGCGGTACGGAGGCGCCTTTCATGGCAAGGAGCCTGGAGCAGTTGCCCCACTGTCCCACCCCTAGGCACGGCCCTAGTATTTGTACGATAGGATTAGGTATGGAAAGCTTTCAAAATTGTATAGTTTCAGGTTTCTGACAAGTTTTTTAAATTACAACGTACTTTTTTATAGAATTCTTACCTCTAATTTAAATAAATGTTGTAGTTATAATTTGGTAATTATTTGGTTAGTTATTGAACCTCAAACAATAGAGAAATAGAAACAACGTCACATTAACATCACCATAAACAACATGCTATGCTATGCTATGCTATCAATAACAGACTTTGTGGTTGTGGTGTCTTAGCTTATTATTATGCAGAACCTCTATAACTCAAGCAAATGGAAGCAATTTCATCAACATAACAACAACAACAAGACTTCACTACCGCTATCAATTACCACAGGAGCAACAACATATCCTGACCACCACCAACAGAAGAAATTTTAACAATCAACAAGCAAAATGATGCATTTCACCAAAACAATTACCAAAACCCACATTTTGGTCAACAATTATTGAACTATCATGTACGAAGTATCGATTATTGTGGTAATTTACCCATAACTTGTTTCATCGGCTCATTTGTTTCACACTCTTCCTTTACTGTTGTGATTACAAAATGGTGGGAGGGTAAATTTCAAAACTGAGTTTACTAGTAAAGTATTTTGGAAAAGTTACAAAAGTAGGTATCCAACGAATAATCGTACGACAAATAGTCTACTTAGGTATATAATTCTAATTTCGAAACTCAATTGAAACCAATTTAAACAAGGCATTTAGACCAAAATGGTCTTTGCCGTTACTTCCGTCCTTCATATTATTTATAATAATTTGATAGTTCGAACCAATATAAAGGCACAAATCACAATAATAGCACTGTTTCATTGCGTTTCATAATACGAGAAAAAATTACGAGATGACTTCATCATTGGAGTCAAATCTTTTTCCACCAAGCCATTCCTTCAGGTTTGGGAACAAGAAGTAGTCGCTCGGAGCCAAATCTGGAGAATAGGGTGGATGAGGAGCAATTCATAGCCCAATTCATGGATTTTTGCCATGGCAACTGCACATGTGTGCACCCTTGCATTGTCTTGGTGGAAAAGAACTTTTTTTCTTGGCCAAATGAGGTCGGTTTTTTTTTAAAATCGTCATTGAATCGGTCCAATAAGTTGGCATAATATTCCCCATTGATTGTTCTTCCCTTTTGTAGGTAGTCAATGTGGATTATCCCGCGTGCATCCCAAAAAACAGTCGCCATAACTTTATTGGCTGACAAACCCACCTTGGCCTTCTTTGGACCCGATTCACCCTTAGAAACCCACTGTTTTGACTGTTGTTTGGTCTTTGGTGTGTTGTGATGGATCCATGTTTCGTCCACGGTTACAAAACGGCGCAAAAACTCCCACATATTGCGATTAAGCAACGCCAAACCTTCCTGTGAAGTTGTTACACGATTGCGTTTGTGGTCGACTTTGAGCAAACGCGGCACCCATCTTGCGGAAAGCTTTCTCATGCCCAAGTGATCATTCAAAATTGAAACCACTGAGCCATGCGAGATCCCTACGGCTTCCACAATCTCTCGCACTTTCAATCTTCGGTCGGCCAACACCATATCGTGAATTTTTTAGATTGTTTCGGGTGTAGAGACCTCAACTGGGCGTCCAGGACGTTCGGCAACTTCAGTGCTTGTACGGCCACAACGAAATTCAGTAAACCACTTTGTTACCATTGAAATCGATGGTGCAGAGTCCCCATAGTATTTATCAAGCCTAGCCTTGGTCTCGGTAATGGTTTTTTTTCGCAAGAAATAATGCTTAATAAGCACACGAAATTCACTTTTTTCCATTTTCTCCTCAAATTAGTGAGTAGTCTGATAAAAATAGCTGTCAAACACAAACTAACTGACGCAGCAAGTTTAAATTTTGACAGGAGTCAACAGACAGATTCCTGTTGACAGGAGCAGTGTTGCTGTTTCAGTAAAGAGGTCAGAAATTCAAAAAGTCACGTCCACGTAAGTGAATCCCTGAATAATAGAAAACGACAATCTTACTATGGCAACATCAGTAAATAAATATTTCAGCATGTAGTTAAAACATTATTATTAATAATGCGTAGATGCCTTTTTTCCTCAATGTGAGTACAAATTAACTAGAGCTAGAAATATTTGTTTGTATATGGACCTCATGTACACAGTTTGAAGAACATAACAATCATTCTTCAATGAATTGCTTAGCAAAAACATTCAAACAAAAGATTACCAGAAAAGTCCCAATTTATTAAAAAAAATTAAATAGAAACTGTTGTTCGCCATTAAACCCTTCGGTCAATCTGAAATATAATAGCTTTTGCCTATATTTACTCTGTCAAAGATGATCAAAAAAAAAATCCAAAAGTTATGACTATAGAACAATATTATTATTCAATGATAAAATCTTCATTTCTTACTCTCTACGAGTATTATAAAGAGACAGTATCTAGTGGATAAAACCATTTTTGAGGGAAATCTTACTTCTAAGATATCTAATCCCAAAGGAATAATAAAATCCTTTTATGAAAACATGATGTCTTTGTTGTCAGATCTAAGATTGTACATGAGACAGTTTATATATATTACATATATATACTTATGCATGGCCTTAACTACGTGATAAAATAAAATAAATCAGACTTAAATGCTTCTATAATCTTGGTTGTATTCACTCAATGAAGGACTTGTCTTCTAAAGGACTTTGTCTATAACTTTTTATTGTTTTATGTTCTTCTCATTGAGTTAAACGGTTGTTTTTTTACATTTGCAGTATAGCAACATTTACGAATAACACGATCAAAAAGGCTCATTTTGACCAAAAAAGCTCATTTTGATGAACTATACTTTTGCTCTGCATAGTTATTTAGATTCTTATAGGTATTTAAAATATACATTAGGAAGGAGTTGTTTTCAGTAAGAGTAGGTTCTTTATATAGTAGATGAATGGAAATCTATCAATAAATTTATCATTCCATACAATAACACTCGGGCTTCATAAATATATTTTTTTCCTGATAGTTCTAAATTTTGAAATGAAATTATTAAATAAGTGTTTTCAATGTGTGAAAGGTTATAGTTGTTTTAATCTTTATTTAGGTTGTGAATAGGTACTAAAGGGCAAGTTTTGGATGGGTAGAAAAATAACGGTACTTCGACTATTTATCATAAAAAGGCCTCGAACGACTTTGATAAAAATTAAATGCACGACTAGGTCGCTCGTACTTGCTCTTATGTTCAATATGCTGAGAATGGAAGAAAATTTTATGTAAAGACAAGCAAATCATGAGAGAAAAATGAATGGTATGAAATATGATATTTAAAATAGCTAAAGGGCGATTATATTATCACGGGTGCAACATTTAGACCCACTTTAAGTATATTTACAGTACAATACAAATATATTTTAATAAAATTATTACTTAAAGCAACACATTATCACCTATTAACTTTGGGTTCATTTATATAATTTAAATAAAATAAATAAATCGTTAGAATAAAGGTTTCAAAGTGCCATCGCGGGTGCAACAAATTTGGCACATCTATCCACAGGCCATAGTTCGAAAAAAAAATACTAAAGTCTGTTAATTTTAAAACATTTATTATATTCTTATAACATTATATTGAACGACGTTTATAAAAACTCTACAAAAATAAAAATAAAGTTAGAAAACAAAAATAAAGAACGAATTTTTCTTTCTTAAAGCAATCGTGGGTGCAACATCAAATTATTGCGGGTGCAACGCATCTAACTTTAATGAATATATTAAAAAAAAAAAAGATTTAAGGGAACTGGATTAGAAATTAAGTAACATATATTGATAGTTTGAATATTTTATTAATTATTACTAAGTCTTAATCAAATAGGCCAATATTTTTCGAAAATACTGTGTGCATCAATGGTGCTTGCAATTTTACGATCATATCTTCAATTTTCTTCAGAAATTGTAATCTTACAACTTCCTCTTCCTCTCGCTCTCATTTGGACACTACCCCACGTAACAATATTGTGTAACTTTGTTTGCCTAACTTGTAGGGTACTATAAGGGTGACGTGAAATAAGGCCCAACGAAATAAGACCAAATCTGAAATTTGGACTGATTTCACTTTGAAAATGGGATTAAGGCCAAATTTTGTGTTTTTGGTCAAAGTTTTTTTTGTTAATATTTAGAGTTCTTCTCCTCTGCATTGTTATCAAGAAAAGTTTAAAATATTGTAATTAAGAAATCAATGAAAGATTGCTTGACTGGGAACATTACAAACATCACTACAGCTTAATCAACCCGAAGAAAATTCAGCCTAAATTTCTAACCGATGTACCCAAATCTGACCTCAGAATATTCACACTACGCCTTGGTCACACTGAATTCTCAGAAAAGAAACTCCACCCACTTGCCCCAGCTGCACAGCTCGACAACCATTACTCATTTGCTCAGTCCATGTTTTTATCAGGACAACCTCAACAGCACAACAACAACTACCTCAACATTTTGGAACTCCTTAAGTAACCGAAGCAAAGCAATATTTCAAAATTAAAAAATACATTCAATAACCTTAAAATTTCTATTTGATTTAATTTCAAAACTAACAATTTTCAATTGTATATTGATAAATTAAACAAATGATATTTAAAACAGCATTTATAAAAACTTTTGAGTAAACAAATTTTTCACAATTTGCAAACGATGGCTGCGTTGCATGAATGCTCTTACTATAAATGTATGTTTAATAGAATTGTTAACCGTGGCGTATTCGTACTTTTTTATTATTACTTTTATTTACTGTAAACAATGGGTACTGTAACGTGGAATCGCTTGTGTGCTGAATTTAGTTTCTTGGAATTCTTTGACGGCTGCACAGCTTTTCTGTAACAAGTTCAAAACATATTTTCTTAGTAAAGGCTATCTTTGGATAGGAAACCACTTTTGAAAGAACCCTTTTATTTTGATTTCAATACATTTTTTATTCACAAAAGATTCTTAATAAAATATAGATATTTTTTTTAACCAAAATTTTCATTTATTTTTAAAAAATTGTCAGTTTATTTTTGAATATAAAATATTAAAAAAAAAACAATGAAATGAAGAAAAAAATTATTTTTATGAAAAAATACAAATGTTAAAAAACCGTAATTGTAGTTTCGTTAAAAAATATTTTAAGAATTCGATACATGCAAAATTATTTAAAAACCCAATTTATCTTTTTTTTATAAAACCATATTCAACAAGAATAAAGATGGCGTTATTTTTTTTGTAATCTCAAACTCTCAAAAAAGATGTTTTGGCTAATTTAACGTGTGAGTATCGTATTTCATGCTTTTAAAAATATTCCTCGCATAAATTTTATATCTGCACATTAATTTTTGTATACCCTTAGCCTTAGCGTCTTGAATTTAAGAGCATTTTATTTATTTTTTTAACAAAACGTATCTCTTTGCCTGTTGGGCATGGCCAGAGAGGTATGGGCATGTGACTTTGGTATTTTTGTGATCTTCATAACTTCAAAGAACTCGCATTTGTCTAAATGTTTTTTGAAAATAAAGGAATTCAAAAATGAGGTAATTTTTCTACTTCGAACTCTTTTATTTTCGAAATCTTAATTGAGTATAATAAATTAGAATATTTAAAATGCCGTCTTAAATTTGAATTGCCCCCTATGGGACATGGGCCCCACTTTGAAAAACACTGGGTGAGAATACTGATTTTTGGCAAGCTAAAACAACGACTTTTTCCTGGACAAAAAAAGTTTAGTATATGTTGACCTAGATTATCAAAGCAATCTGCAACAATGCTAGTGAATTGTGTATATACATTTAGGTTTAAAGTACTTTTGGTTTTCATGCTTTTTTCCAACTGAACTTACATGTCGATTTCTATATAAATTTAAATAAAACAGATTTACCTACATAATTGTCATGCGGACGATTTTTTTTCTCGAGCAAATAATTACCTACATACATGACATTATTTATTTAGTTAATGGTTTAAGTAGATAGTTTTGAATAAAAAATGCATTTTTAATTGTTTGTAGCACCTGCTTATGAGCGATCTGTGGTTGTCTAATTTGTTTGCAAATTAAATAAAAAAATTAGCATTTAGTTTTATAATAGTGACGTTTGACGGTGTAATTTGTGACAAGCATTTATTATTAATTAACGTAATACCACCACCCTGTGTGTTATGTGGTCACACGCACACACAACCTAGTGTAATCTCTTTTTATAATTAAAATGCAACTACACTTTTTGCAATTAAAAAAGCCACACATTACATACCTACACAATTCAATTTCAACATCAGTGTGGTATAGCAGTTTTAAGTATAGGAACATATAGGATAGGATGTATAACATTTGAGGGAGGAAAGCAAGTGCGGACCTATACACCCCCACATAATCCCATATACAAATATTGGACAGTAGGAAAAAAAAAAGAAATTTATTACTTTAAATAAAATAAAAACCAAAATAAAGGACACAGGTGGTGCATACTTAAAGGAAAAAACTGCTTTTTTTAACATAAAAATTAGTTTTCATCTTAACATGTAATTTTTGTTTCTTTTTGCTACATTAGCTTTGAGATACGTTATCCCCTTCAAACTGAATTTCCAGATCCGGAACTGGAAAAAAGTCCCATTTTAAAAGGGAATATTTTAGAGCATGACTATATTAAATGCAAATTATATTCCTTCATAAATTAACTCACTCGTGAGTGTTTTTTTTTTTTATCGAAGTAATAAAGTAACTTTGTTAGGTTTTAGTGGCTAAAAAAGTCAATTTGAGTTGTAGATTTATATTCAAGTCAGAAAATAAAATACCTATCTACGCGTAATGCAATTTGTTTCCCGTCACACTCCTCCCAATACTCGATTTAATTTTTATAGAATAAGCAAACATTTCGTAAAATTAATTTCAGGCATCTTACACCTTCAATTTTTAGTCAAAATTGGCCTTGAATAAAAAAAAAAACAATTACCTACATACGTCTACGTCATGCGAACCACTCGTGCAATTTATTTTAGCAGACTTTATTCTTTTTCCTTATTTATACAAAAAAATCTTTCTTATTTTGGTGCGTGTCCTTTAAAAAAAAACTCAATTATTCTTATTTTAATATTTCCAGACTCGACCAATTTACTCGGCTGACATCTCCAGAAAAATCATTTTGCTTAAGGACTTGTACACTATAAAAGTGAAACTGCATTAAAATTTTTTATTTTTCTTTTATTCCTTGAGATTCTTTATTTTTTTCATTCATAAATGTCTGCATGCTTTCGTAGGAAACCCAATTATTGAATCTCGCGAATGCTTTTAGCATAGAATTTTAGAATTAAAATTTTCTGTATACCAATATCGTCTTTAATTTTTATAAGGACTTCTTATTTTGTATTCATTTTTGCCACATTTTTTTTTTTTGGCGTACTTAGACCGTTTCAATTGGATTTTAGATGATGATGCTTCTACTTGTTTGAAGTTTAAATCTTTTAAAAATTCTTTTTAAATCAAAACAAAACCAACAAATAGAAAAATATATTCAAGGACACTTCTTGTCTTTTTAATTTCAATTGAACTTAATCAAAAAAAAAAAAAAAAGAGAGAAAAAAACATACAAAAAGGACACCTTCTGGTCTTTCATTATTTATTTTTATGGAAAGAGTTGAAATTAAAGTCTCACGATTTTCTTAATGAGGTTTAAGGCCTTTTGATATTATTGTCATGTAATTGCGTCGTCGTCGTTTGTAGTCGAAGGCAAAAACGAAAAAAAAAACGTCCTTACCCTTTTTCCAATTTAAATATTTGCAAAGGAAATTATTTTCTCTACCCAAAGGGAGGTAGATTGTCGTCCTTCATTTATAAGAAAACAATCGAAGATGCTTTTGAGAAAGGTCAATAATATTATAACGAGGCTTACAATAAATTATTATTGGTTTAGTTATTTTTAAATTTTTAATTACATAATTGAAAATAAAGCGGAAACCTTTTTTTTATTTGCTAAATTAATTGATTGCGTAAAATTATTTTATCTCAAGAACATCAGAGTCAGAATAAAAGAAAACTTCCCCAACAGTACTTTTATATCGTAAGTAAAAATATTTAATAATAATGCCGTGCTGTACGTCAGAGTCCATCGCGTTGCGTCGCGTCGGTCGTAAGAAAAAGGTATTATCTCCATTTAAGTAGTTTTGAAATCAATTATTTTTACTGTAACTGATTTTCAAATTAAATAAGAAAAAAAAAAAATGATTGTGAACACAGGATTTTTGTTTTGTAAATAGACTTAGTAAATTGGTTGATTCCTATTTTTGTTTGAATTCTCGATTTTGAGTAATCTGTAGTTGGAAATAATGAGTTTTATAAGCATTGGCTTACAATATTCAACTCGAGATGTTGATCAAATTTTATATTTAAAAGAAGAGAAAATACAAGACTAAATCGCTCGTACTTGCTCTTGAAAAATTAAAGTAACTATAAAAAAAGGAAAAAAAAATATTAAAAACAAATTTAAATTAAATAACAACTAGTCAAAAACTAAGAGTTCAAAAACTAGTAAGTATGCTATTTGAGTACTTGAAAAAATATGAATATGTGTAAAAAAAAATTTTAAATCGTTGGAGCGGTTTTCTTAAAAATTATTTTTTTATATAAAAATTTAATAACATTTTTTAAAAAAGTTTTGGTATGCCAATTTTGAGTATGTATTAAAATACATTTTTGAGCCAAGTTTCAAAAAAATTTATCAACTCATTTTTGAAATTTTGATTTTTCAAAAAAAAAAATTTTTAAATTTTAATTAATATTTAAAACTTAAAAATGTAAAAAATTTAAAAAAATCCAAATTTGTTTTCAAAATTTTGATATGCAATATTATTGACATTTCAAAAAAGATTTTGCCTACAAATTTTGACTGAAAACGTTCAAGTCGTTAATGAGAAAATCGAAAATTAAAAAATACCATTGCCATGTACCGTTAGTTAGCAGGTTACCGTTTTAGATAATTTTTTTCTTTTCAAAAAATACACCATATGCTTCTTATAACTCACTTATTTTTTATCAAAACAGTTGGAGTCGTTTTTGAGATAAATAAGCTTTTCATTTACCTTTGTAGGGTAGGGTGTCCATAACGCGTTTGATAAAAAAGAAAACATTTTCGAAAATCCGAATTTTTACTATTTGAGCTCCCTCCCTGAAACCATTTGCATTTTGCATTATGCAACTGTGTGTTTTTCGATAATTTGCTGCCCGAAGTCATAACGTGCCTTGTTTGTGATTTGAACTAAGAATTTTGGCTTTTAGATGAAAACGTTAAATTACCTTTGTAGCTTTTGATTGAAAACACACATCCTCTTGCTCAGGTCCTTTTTATTTTACCCACTTATAGATCTTAAATAAATAAGCTATACCGTCGGCTTTCAATCAAAAACTAATAAGTTCAAAATTGAAAATTACTTCGAAGACATAAAGAAATAGGTTGAACTGGTTGGTAATAAAATGGATAATTATTAAGTTGCGTCCGCACTATGCCGATCAACATTGTTGGTTAACACTGTGTGGCGTGTTGACTGTCATTTGTGTTAAACTTTTCTATATTTGAATTTTAATAATCCGTGTACGTTGTTTTGCATCAAGAGTAAGATAAATGCAGTGGCCAACTAAATAAAAGCGACAGCAAGCGATTATGTAGATTAACCCGACCATACTTAAAGATTATTATTCTGTTGAACAACTTGTTGATTGTTATTCCTTTGACTCGGGTTGCAATTGGTTCAACAAATGTGGATTGACATTGTCGATCAACACGTCTATACCTACTTACTCAATAACATAGTAGATCAACGATGTTGATCTACATAATTCAACAAAATGGCGACGCTGCTTTATGTCGTAAAAGTTTTTAAACATGGTTGATAGATCAAAAGGAACCAATAATACAGTTACAAGACATTGTGTTTCTCTCCGCTCAGGTGTCAAATACAAAATTATACTCTCTCTTTTTGCCTGCTGGGCGTTGGATTGAAAGATAATAATTTTTCTTCCTGAAAAAGTGTTTTCTGCGTCCGGATAATACTCCAAATTATGGACTTCACATAGAAACAGGATTACCTAAAATATCATTCTTGACTACCCTAAAACTGCACTTTGAATTTATAGCCAGAGTTATGAAGCTATCTACTAACAGACTTCCCAGGATCCTCTCGGAAATTGCTGTTAGAAAGAATATTTACTGGGCTAAAGAATGAATATTGTTTTTTTTGGAGACTTCAATTGCATTTTCTTTCACGTTAACCATATGCAGGAGCTGCGCAGTGTACAAATTGCTCTCTTAGTGAAACTCAAGGAGAAACACTGGAGTATCTTTGTCAGTAACGCAGGGCAATTGCAGTTCCACGGCGAGTATACTACAACTTATCTTACTGTGATATCCCAAGCTACTTTCATGATATGTTCCCTCAAAAGATGATCAGCTTGATACTCGTGTTAAGAACACGTAGTGGATTGTTGAATTTAAGCGCTAGAGATTTCCAAATCAACACTACAATTTGCAATCTTGATGCAGAGGAGAACACCTTTCATTTTTTACGAGTTTGTCCCATATTCAAAGGTTACCGGATGAAATTTCTAGGAAGCTATGAGTTAAACAGGCCCCAGTTTCTCGACACATTAAATGGAAAGTACTATCGTAACCTATATCAATTTTTAAACTCCGCACTGAAATATCGCTACTAAATACTTGATGAGTTTATTTAAAATAAAAAAGCTCATATTTAATTAGTACACTTTTTACATATATCTGACAGGCAACTTATATGTAAGTTATTATTTATTATATTTAATTTGAACTACCAGCAAACTATGTTTTATATAATAATTTCGGTAGTAAAATAATATATCTATCTAGTAATTTTTATCAAAAAGCTGAAAATGGGTCTGTTCATAAAGAAGAGTTCACATCGATACAAGATTTCATTGAAATTTCAACGAAATCTCGGATTTCGAAATCTCAAAACTTTTTGTGGAAATGTGAAGACTTGGACTGGAATGTCTGAAATCCGAGATTTTACTCCAGTAGAAACATAGTATTAGATGAATATTTTGGGGGTGGAAAAAGAAAATAGAGACAAAAAAGGTGTACATAAATAAAAAAGAGAACAAAAAAAGAATTTCATGAAAAAATAAAGAATAAGAAAGATCCAAGTTAAAAAGAGAACATGTTGTCTTTAAAAGAGATGTTCTGGAAACCCTATCGTAGGGAAAGTACCGTTAGTGCTTATAGAGTCAAGCAAATTTTTCATAATGCAAAGATATATCTAATGATTAATGGAAATTAATGGAAATTAAAACTGAAAATAGAGCAGCCAAAATTGGTATGCAATCTGAAAAAAGCACTTGAAGCTATTCACATGTAATGTCCAGAACGTCACACGGGTACCTATACAAAAAAGTTATAACGGGTGATTTTTTAAGAGGTTTAGAACTTTAAAAAAAAAAAACACAAAAAATTCGAAAAAATGAATAAAATATTTATTTGAATCGATAGTTTGAATCTTGCAATTTAATGTTTAAAGATAATTTCATGCAAATGTTGACCGCGGCTGCGTCTCAGGTAGCCCATCCGCTGAGTCCAATTTTGGCATACTCTTTCACACATATCGGCCGGTATCTCACGAATGAATGCATGGATGTTGGCTTCTAGTGCGTCAATCGAAGCGGGCTTGTCCCTATAGACATTAGCCTTGACATACCCCCACAAAAAATAATCTAATGGTGTCAAATCGCACGATCTAGGCGGCCAATTGACCGGCCCGAAACGTGAAATTAACTGTTCACCAAACTCGCCTCGCAATTGCGCCATTGTTTCGCGTGCTGTGTGGCATGTGGCACCGTCTTGTTGAAATCTCATATCATGCAAGTCAAGAACTTCCATTTCGGGCAAAAAAAAGTTTGTTATCATCGCTCGGTAGCGTTCACCATTGACAGTAACGCTGCGATTCGCATCATCTTTGAAGAAATATGGCCCAATAATGCCGCCGGCCCATAAACCGCACCAAACATCGGCTTTTTCGGGATGCATTGGTAGCTGTTGCAATGCTTCTGGCTGATCTTCACTCCAAATGCGGCAATTATGCTTATTTACGTACCCATTCAACCAAAAATGAGCCTCATCGCTGAACACAATTTTTCGATAAAAAAGCGGATCCTCGGCCAGCTTTCCAAGAGCCCATTCACCAAAAATTCGGCGTTGTGGTAGGTCGGCTGGCTTTAGTTCTTGCACCAGCTGTATCTTTAAAGGCTTTACGCCCAAATCCTTCCGCAAAATTTTCCACGTAGTGCTGTAACAAAGGCCTAACTGCTGGGAACGGCGCCGAATCGACATTTCGCGGTCTTCTGTCACACTAGCTGATACAGCCGCAATATTTTCTTCACTACGCACAGTACGTAAACGTGTTGGTGGTTTAATGTCCAACAAAGTAAATTTGGTGCGAAATTTGGTCACAATCTTCCGAATAGACTGCTCAGAAGGTCGAGAATGCCGACCATAAAATGGAAGCAGCGCGCGATGAACATTTCGAACCGAGCAGGAATTTTGATAGTAAAATTCAATAATTTGCAAGCGTTGTTCATTTGTAAGACGATCCATGGTTAAATTGCAAACCAAACTGAAGCTGTTTGACAGTGACACAAGGTACTAAACACACGTCAGCTGTCAAAACCAGTGTTGCCAAAACCAAACCAGCTAAAAAATCACCCGTTATTTCAAAAATATTTTGATGTTGTATTTCTATAAAAAATGATATTTACATAAATATTAAATAAATATTAAATCATATTTTTTCTTAACAAGAACTTCATCAGTATATAACTTCTAATAAATTCAAAAACTTAAAATTCCCAATATTTGGTAAGTTAGGCCGCTTTCGAAAAAGTCATTTGCGTCAAAAATGCATTTGTAAAACGTTCTTATACTCAAAATGAAAAAGTTGTCTGATTTCGAACGAAAAAAAAAAGAGTTTTCTGCATTAGCATTGGGTGTATAGTGCAGCTTGCTAAAGTCACATGTTCAAAACATTATCTTTACGGTGTATCTGTGTAGTCAGAGAGCGTTTTCAAAAACTTCAAATGCTTTTGCAAAAATATTGACTGACGTTGATCAAATCGACCTTGTGCAAGAAGGACAATTGTATTTTTGCCAATAGCAACATCTGCCTGATTGACGTTCGTTAAACGATCAAACTGACTTTGATTTGACGTTTTCGAAAACGGCCCTAGTCAAGTTTAGGTTCTTCACCAAATTTCAACTTTTTAGCATTAGTGGTTCCTGGAGATATAGGAGTTCAAATATCACTGAAAGCGTAAAGCACTCCGCATACACGATTCATTTTGTTTGTCAACTCTGTTGTCAACTTAAATGATGTTTCGTAACACACAACATAAACATATGTACAATGTACATACATATTTGAAAGACTATTGCTTCAACTGTATAAATTCAGACCATGCTCAGACGAAAGACACGACACACAATAATGAGTACGTTTGAAGGGATTGCATTAGGTTTGAAGTGAGTTTGAACTGCATATCGACCTCCATGTAAATGTGGCGTAGACTAAAAATGCTTTCAGTTTGACAGTACATCAAGTGACAGCTCAACAGAGTTGAAAACTTTCACATCAATTCGATTAAAATTCAAAATCTTTTAGTTATCTTCTAAATGATTCGTCAACCTTCAAATTAATCAAATGACATGCCTAAACATGAGTTAATTTGATCAACATAACATTAAATTGACAATGAAGTTGAAACGTGTATTCTTAATTGACTGATTCATCACTAACTGACAGATCATCAAAATTATGATGCACCTGCTGACACCCTTGAATTCTGACCCTGACCCTTCTTGAATTTTCTGAAAAAAAAAAACGAAAAATTTGAGTTTTTTCATTCATCCACCACGAAACTCGTTTTAAGATAAATACAGGGTGTCTACCGGGAAGATATACTTCTTTGTTTTGCCGCCATTTTGGTAAACATTAGTCTTGACAGTTCATATTTGGCAGTCGTGAAGTAGACTTGTGGCAAATTTATTATGGAAAAATATTCCATGAACCAACGTGTTTTAATCGTTAAGACATTTTGTAAAAATCAATCATCGATTACTGTGACGATGAGAAAGTTACGTGCAATTTTTGGGAGAAACAACTTGCCAACAAAACGCACTATTTATCGTGTAGTCAATGATTTCGAAGAAAGAGGGTCTGCAGGTGATAGGCCCAAGCATGGACCACAACGTACTGCAGGAGCGGCTGAAAAAATTACTGCTGCTCAAAGAAGTGTTCAAAACAATCCATCAACCCGTGCTCAGGTAACTGTGAATGGATATGTTTGAAAACTTTTTAACGCCACAATTGCATGCTTTGGGCATGATTAACATGTGGTATCGACAAGGCGGTGACACATCGCATACAGACAGGATTACAATGGAATTACTGCGAGACAAACAAAATAGTATCCCTTCCCGGCGGACACCCTGTATTTTCTCTCACAGTTTTCATGTCTTTACATATAAGTACACTACAAAAAAAAACGTGCGAGTTCAAGAGCATATTCGCAACTGATGTGTAACATCTTTTTGTCTTGTGATTCCGGAACAATGAAAAATAAGGCGTGTTTAAAATGTATGCAATTCAAATACTGTTAAATTGTTGCTCTGGTGTTGGATATAGAACTTTGTGATTATTTACATATATTAAGGGTTATTACCCATTTATAATATTGCATTCAAATTTTTGTCCTACCTTAAAAATTTGTATTGTTTTTTTAATTATTAAGGCTATGAAATTGGTAAGAAGAAACATGAACTCAAATTGTTTTTACATTTTTTCCCATGTAAAAGTACATATCTTTTTTATAAATCTAATTGCTGTCTAAATGACAGTTTTCTAAGACCTTAATTTTGAAGAAACATTCAGTATTTCTTTACTAATTGATTTATTAATGAAGGCATGTAGATCAATTTCTTAATTTAAATCCATTTTACTAGCAAAAAATCAATTAAAAAACTTGTAGCACCCCTGTTGTACGATTGATTATAAAATAGAAGCAATAAATATGCCCTTTTAGTTTTTCAAAATTATTAAATTTTTCATCAAGTTTTCAATTTAGAATGAAATAAAAATTGAGGGGGGTTTTTTCACCCTTTTAGTATGAAAATTGTTGTTCCTCCTCAATGATTTTGTACATAATATAGCCTGTTATGACAGCTTTTTTTAAAGACCTTAGTTTTGAAGATCGGGTCCGTAGAACGGGAGTTATAATTTCTTAAAGCCATCCATATCAAATTTTAATTAAAAAATTCCATTTACATAACGAGATCTTCTGCTGGTGGATGGTCGTGGACAATGGTCTAAGAATGTTATTTTAATGCAATTTTTTTTAAAATTATTTTATTGATTTAAAATCAAGATTTTGGCGCTTACACATGACAATAGATAATGAATGAGGTATCAAAGTAACTGTAATTTATTTATATTTATAAGAAAAACCAAAGTAATCCGTTCATACACTCAAGAGATATGAGTTTATTAGTAACAGCACTCATATACTGCCGTTATCTCCGTTCCGCGGTTCTCTAGGACTCTTATTTTTTGAATTCATATTCATATTAATAATTTCTGTCGTTTGTCAAAATTTCAGCCTTTAAATCCCACCCCTTAAAATATAAAAATCTAATACTTCACAAATTCAAACAAACATTGCATAATTTTCAAATTTTAACGATTTTTTCTTTTAACCGTAAGGAATGTGCTTGAAGGAAGTTGGTTTTATTTTTTTTTTTTTACCCCCTAGACCACGCCGAAAGATATTACACATCAATATCGAGATCGAGAAGAAAATAAAAAAATAACTCAAAATGATAACATTAGCCGCGTTTTATTATCGCTCATAACCCATATGGGGTCACCTCGTGAAAATAAAACGATGCGGGTTAGTGAGAAAGCAGTGTTATATACCCATCCTTTTTTTCCTAATGACTCATTTCATGAAAAAAATAGGCCTGTTTCTTTTCCTAACACTGATGACTACTGCTGACAAAGCGCTGACATCATTCACAATGGTAAATAGCCCCCTGCCGGTGAGAGTGAAAATTTGTATCTGGGTTATTAAAATTAACCTCGATAGAAACCTGGATCTCATGTTGTTTTTGTAATACGTGTAAAAAGATAACCTCGACCCAGACCCGCCGATAATAAAACGCAGCTATTGTGATTATTTAAGCTGCTTTTGACAGATGAACCTTTTCAACTGATATCAAGGAGATGAGTTGAAAAAAGTAGCTAAAAGTTACTTTTTGACAATTTAACTTTGAATTTAGGAACAACTTTGTTACGTTATAAAGCTAAATAAAGAAATCCTTTTAAATTAAAGGAACGATTAAATTTGATTATATTTAGCCATACTTAACTTTGATTAAAAAAAGGAACGCATTTCAGAGCTTATCATTCAACGTATAGCTTCAGTTTCAAAAACACATATAAAGCAATATTATGGCAATAATAAAACGTACATTTCTATTCTATATCGAACGAACAGCTAACTATACAACTGTCACAGTTCACCACCTGTGAATCCATTACTTCCCCAGCCATTCACACAAAAAAAAAGATACAGAAAGCAGTAATCTCATACCAAAAAGATACATACACACAGAAAAAAAACGCAATGTAAAATCAACATGAGGAATTTTTGATTTCGTTAAAAAAGATGAATATTTCAGTCATAGGATTTCATTTCGATTTAACACGTTTTCATCTGATTTTAATATTTCCAAACAATGAATTAAGACTAAATCCTGTTAATTCAAAATTGAAAGACAGGTAAACAGGAATTTCATTTTAAATTACCCCGTTTTCACCACGTTTCAACTTTGAAGTTGTGTTAAAATGAAATGATTTGTATATAAATTCCAAGTTAAAAGAACTTCATGTTAAAACAAGTGTTTTTCATGTAAAAACAACAGGACAAACACTCAATCAACGTTTTTCATTTTGATTCAACATGTTTTTTGTTCTAAAGAAGTATTATTAAATCATCAAGGTTTCATATAAAAATTTATTTATGTAGGAGATCATGTTGAAATGACAAGATTAAACTCATTTTAACATTGAAATAGTGTTAAAATAAAATGATTCACATATTATTTTCAAGTTAAAAGTACCTCATGTTAAAGCATATCGTTTTTCATGTAAAAACAACAGGGCACACACTTAAACACTGTTTTTCATTTTGTTTCAACATGTTTTTTGCTCTACAGGAAATATGGTTAAATCATCGAGGTATCATATACAAATTAATTCATATGGGAGATCGTAATAAAATAACATGATTGAACTCATTTTGACATTGAAATAGTGTTAAAATAAAATGATTCACATATTATTTCCGAATTAAAAGGTCATCATGTTAAAACAAAGCGTTTTTCATGTGAAAACAACAAGGCACACACTTAAACACTGTTTTTCATTTTGATTCAACATGTTTTTTGTTCTACAGGAAATATGGTTAAATCATCGAGGTATCATATACAAATTAATTCATATGGGAGATCGTAATAAAATAACATGATTGAACTCATTTTGACATTGAAATAGTGCTAAAATAAAATGATTCACATATTATTTTCAAGTTAAAAGGTCCTCATGTTAAAACAAAGCGTTTTTCATGTGAAAACAACAGGGCACACACTTAAACACTGTTTTTCATTTTGATTCAACATGTTTTTTGTTCTACAGGAAATATGGTTAAATCATCGAGGTATCATATACAAATTAATTCATATGGGAGATCGTAATAAAATAACATGATTGAACTCATTTTGACATTGAAATAGTGCTAAAATAAAATGATTCACATATTATTTTCAAGTTAAAAGGTCCTCATGTTAAAACAAAGCGTTTTTCATGTGAAAACAACAGGGCACACACTTAAACACTGTTTTTCATTTTGATTCAACATGTTTTTTGTTCTACAGGAAATATGGTTAAATCATCGAGGTATCATATACAAATTAATTCATATGGGAGATCGTAATAAAATAACATGATTGAACTCATTTTGACATTGAAATAGTGCTAAAATAAAATGATTCACATATTATTTTCAAGTTAAAAGGTCCTCATGTTAAAACAAAGCGTTTTTCATGTGAAAACAACAGGGCACACACTTAAACACTGTTTTTCATTTTGATTCAACATGTTTTTTGTTCTACAGGAAATATGGTTAAATCATCGAGGTATCATATACAAATTAATTCATATGGGAGATCGTAATAAAATAACATGATTGAACTCATTTTGACATTGAAATAGTGTTAAAATAAAATGATTCACATATTATTTCCGAATTAAAAGGTCATCATGTTAAAACAAAGCGTTTTTCATGTGAAAACAACAAGGCACACACTTAAACACTGTTTTTCATTTTGATTCAACATGTTTTTTGTTCTACAGGAAATATGGTTAAATCATCGAGGTATCATATACAAATTAATTCATATGGGAGATCATATTGAAATAACATGATTGAACTCATTGTATATAAAACAAATATCCACCAGTAAAATAAATTTGTGCTTTTTACAAAATAAACTGGGAATTGTTGATCCCTTTATAGCCCAGTAAGAATAGACATAAAAATGCCAAAAGAAGGAAAAAAATTGTTACAAGCCGATTTTTGGTATGTACGTTGGGATTGGGGTTACTCATAATCTAAGAGTAGTCCTCAAAAATCCGATGACGATACCGTTTTCAAGATATTTGTCAATAATCGATTCTCGTGACCTTTGACCCCTTATAATTGACTTGGCGGTCATCGGAATTTTGAAAACTTTTCTCAGATTATAAGTAATACCAATTCCAACGTGCGTACCAAAATTAAGCTTGTTAAAAAATTTTTTCTTGAAAAAATCGATTATATCTATTTATAATCTATATAATCTTACTGGGCTATTAACTGGTCCCTGAAGTTCAACTCCATATTATCTGCCTCTCCAACTATACAGGTTGTCTTATAATTCGTCAATAATATTTAAGGACATGATTCTTATGTATATGTTAAGAAAAAAAAAACGTTTTGGGGAAAAACTCTTTCTCACCCCTGAGGCGGAGGTCAATTTAATTGAATCTTAATGCAGACAAATTTATTAAAAATCAACGGAAACACAAAAAAATATTGTTCTTTAGCTTTTTTTGAAACTAATACACCATTCTCTTATTTTAAATCAAGTTCTTTGAGTGAATATTTTTTGAGAAATAACTTATTTTAAGGACAACATTTTTTACAAAAATTAAGTTGATTTTTACTAAATTTTTTACTAATACCGGAAATCAAATCTAAAATCTGTCTCAACCACCTTTCGTTTCCAAAAAAAAAAAATGGAAAAACTCTTTCCCGTTTGTTTATTTGGGATAAGAAACTTTTGTTTCTTTTAATTCTAATAATGTAAAGAAGATTTTTACATTTAATTAAAAATAATATAGTATACATTCCGTATATACTATTTTTACCCATGCGATATGGAATTTGATATAATATGTGGACCCGTTCAATTATAGGACGTAAAATTTTGATCTCCGATATCGATGTCCCAGTAAAAATGGCGTAATCGATCTCTAACTTCCCAGCACGTTATGAAACAACCCGACTTCATTTCATATTTTTATATTTAAGAATATTCTGATAGAAATGATCTCCAATGAAGTAGGTCGGACGCCGGATGCGAGAAAAAACTTAGAATTAATATCAGTATTGAATCATGTTTAATTTATTTGAGACACAGTACAATCAAAAAATCATAACTAACGGCACTCATTGAAATTTTTGTGGAAATCGAAAGTGTATAGTATTATTTCAAAATGAAATCATTTTGAAATAATCCTATACACTTTCGATTTATTTCGAAATGAAATCATTTTGAAATAATCCTATACACTTTCGATTTTCACAAAGTTTTCAAAAAGTGCCGTTAGTTTTGATTTGCTGTGTTTTGTCTTCGTGACGAAATAAATGCAGAAATAAGTTTTGAGGTTTCGTTACACCCCAACTCTACCAGACACACATTATTGCTAATTTTTGTGTAACATTCCTTTGTCGCCTTTCGCACGAGGAAACTGAGTTGTTAGCAACTTTCAGTTCCATGGTGAGAAGAGAAGAGGAAATAGGGGTGAACAAAATCTCCCTGGTCAAGGATTTAAAGAGATTTTTTTGACATTTTCTTTCACATCTGAAAGTCGTTTTGATGAACAGAGTGCAAGCATTATGTATTATACATTTCTTTCTTTCGCACATTAGATCTACTTATGACCATGTTAAGATTGGTTGGTTTCACTACAGCATGACGGCAATTTGGTATTAAAATCGGTGAGTTGGAAAGGGAGGGGCAAGTCAAGAAGAAAATATAAAAATTTGAGTGAGCAGTCACGTTTCATAACCAAACCAAACCATTTCATTCCATTTTATTCATGTTTGCTTGTGCGTTCAACAGAAAGGAAGCAGAAGCTTCCAGTTCTAGTTCCAATTTTTGACATACACTTGTGTGAAAACTGCAAGTGTATATACGACATTACTATTGACACTACGTAGTGAATTTAACCAATCTAAACAGGGTCTATCTCACTGGATGCACCTTTCAGTAAGAAGACAATAGGTGTGTTCCACAACGAGTTTCAAACAGTTTGAAACCGCCAGATTTAGTGCAAACCCGTTCCACAAGTGAAATTTTATTATAATTTTATGGAACAGGGTAGATGTAAACAGGCACTATTACGCCATAAGTGTCCGTCTACATTGTCTTCTTAAAATACAGGATGATAACTTACAAAAAGTTAACTTAATTCTAAATCCTTTTTCAAAAGTAAACAATTTATGGTTTTTATGAATTTATGTTTTGTGAACGTGAGGTGGGAAGTTTTTTGTAACATAAGACTACTCCTGCATATACAACTGCAACCGCAACAAAATAGATAAGTCACAAGAAACTGAAAATTGCATGTGCGCAACTAGCCTTACTCGAATAAACGACTCAATAGTTTCTGATTGTGCACTGGGTCTGATATGAATCCATGGAACCCATTTATGCAACCAAACAGTTTTGAACTTTGAATCCAAACAAATCAGTTTCACCAAAACCTCAAACCCCCAAGTGGGATAAAATGTGTGATAGTTTTGAGAACCAATCCTAAATATTTTCATGTATAAACATAATTACTGCCCAGGTTTTTCGTCACTTGGGTTGAGGGCTCCATTTAGAGTTGAGTTGAAATGGTATAGGGATCGCAGAAAAATTAATGGCATTAATGTATTTATTTCAATGCAGAACAAGTTTTATTGAATTAAGCTCCTCGATCCAGGTTCTTTATCACAAATTTCACAAATCAAGTTCATTTCAACTCGACCTAAACATACAACGAGTTGAAGTGAGCTTTAAGATCGCTTCAACACCACATGTAAGTGCCGTAGTACATGTCAAATCGTGTCGGATGGGCTGTCAAGTTGTATGTGATGGAATTTTGTATTTACTTCTTTTATACATGATTTCATCACTTCCTTGACATTGTTAATACTCAATGGGATGATGTGGAATGGCTATAAGAGAGCAATTAATTTTCGTGTTGTTGTTTCAAAGCTAAATATGACGGTTTATGGTGGATTAACACGTGACTTTTGCAAAAAAAGGGTGGTGCAAAATACACATTTGTTGAATAGAGACCCAAAAATGCAAAAGATCTTCATAAATGCAGATTGTAGGAAAGTCGAAAATGCACAGGAAGATGATAGTGGAGACGAACATGTTCATCTTAATGAAAGGTAATGTGTTTTCTTTTTTAACTAAACAGAGTACGATTACGTAAGACATGGTCTGAACCGAGCCTGCTAAGGGTGCTCAGAGCGAACAAATAAACACACATATTAATGCAGTATGCACTCTTCTAATATCTTTTTTAAGCCCTTTTTCCAAAAGAAAATAGCCCTGTTTTTTAGTGCGCATTTTTATCTTCGCTTTGAAAAAATTAGAATGTTAATTACAACAACAAACTGGTATAATTCCGTAGTGTTGTTGTATTAAATATGCTCCGTTTTTAAAGCGAAAAACAGGGTGAATGTTTTTTACCAAAAGAAATTTAAATTATCTTTACCCTGTTTTTTGCGCATTTTTATCTTCGCTGAAAAAAGTGGCATTTTAAATACAACGGTAATAGTATTGTTTTTTAGGGCATTTTTATCTTCACTTTAAGAAATGTATCTTGTTGGCATGCTATTCTCCTTGGTCTTCAATTATTCGTTCATTCATAAAAATGTGTGTTTCATATTTAACTCATATTCATATTTTACAATTTGCAACAATGTAAAAAATAGCTTCAGAGTTTGCTGTTGTTGTATTTAAATTTGATTATTTCTTCTCTTTTCTTCCTATCAAAAGCTGAACACACTAAGAGTATATGCTCACTACCGTCGTTTTAATGCGAGCTCACCTAGCGCTCTCGAAGCCTGCTTAGAGCCAAACAAGAAACACAAACTTTTCTTTGAAAACTCAGACTCTGTTTGAATTTTTCACTGAAATAAAGTCCATTTTCACTCCTCTTTCAAGTAGCTTGAAATTTTTTTGACGTTTTCTTTTAATTTTCGTAAAAATCGCTTGTACCTTTCACACGAGGAAACAAAATCTAGCAACTTTTAAGATTTCCTATGAAAGTGTATTGTTTGAACGTATCTTAACCAAGATGTGAAAAAATTTTTTTTAAAAAATCTCTTCAAATCCTTGACCAGGGAGATTTTGCTCACCACTATTTCCTCTTCTCTTCTCACCATGGAACTGAAAGTTGCTTACAACTCAGTTTCCTCGTGCGAAAGGGGACAAAGGAATGTTACACAAAAACTCGCAAAAATGTGTGCCTGGTAGAGTTGGGGTGTAACGAATCCTCAAAACTTTTTTCTGCATTTATTTCTTCACGAAGGCAAGACACAGACAAACCGAAACTAACGGCACTTTTTGAAAATTTTGTGGAACTCAATAGTGTATAGAATTATTTCAAAATGAAATCATTTTGAAATAATCCTATAGGATCATTTCAAAATGAAATCATTTTGAAATAATCCTACACACTTTCGATTTCCACAAGCCTATTTCAACTCTTCTATTATGACGTAAGGGGATTCTGTAAAAATACAAAAATACAACTTTTGTTAGTACAGGGTGATATACCTTAAAAAAAATTAACTTGTTTCTTGGTCCTTGTTCACAAGTAAACAATTTATTGCTTTTATAAATTTATGATTAGTGCACGTGAGTTGGAAAGTTTAATAAATAATGGTAACAAGTAAGAGGGCAATAAAATTTCGTGTTTTTATTTCAAAACTAAATATGACGTTTTATTTACATGCGACTTCTTAAAATAGGGGTAGAAATTCACATTTATTAGGTAGAGATAACACAAAAACGCGAAAGATTGTAGGAAAAGACAATGTTTTTTTTTTACCCAAAGAAACTGAAATTCTTAGCCCTGTCTCTAAGTGCATTTTTCTCTTCGCTTAAAAAAATGTACATAGCATGTTGAATGCAACAACAGGTTCGTATAGCTCCGTATTGTTGTTGTATTTAACATGTTATTTTTTTAAGTGGGTATAAAAATGCACCAAAAAACATGGTTGTTGTCTTTGGTCTTCATTTAATAGTTAAAATACCTATAATTATTCATAAAAGATCATATTTTTCAATTTGAAAAAATACAAAGCAAAGCTTCAGAGCCTTTTGCTATTGTTTTATTTTATCTTCTCTTTTCTTGCTGTTGAACACAACCACATAACAGCTGTGCTCACTACTTCACTCTGTATGCACCGTCGATGTCTTGCAACCTCATGGAGCACTCTCGGATCACGCTCAAAGCCGAAAAAGAAACACATCTGCAAAACTCAGAAGGCTACAAAATAAATACAAACTTTTTAATTTAAACCAAATTTGTACCGAAGAAGATTGGAAATTAAGTCAAAACCTAATGAAAAACAACAATAAAAAGCGATTAACAGTCAGTTAAAATTCAAAAATGGAATGAGACATCAAACGAAATTACCAAATTACAAATGAAAACACTTTTTCTTTGATTTGCGAAGTTGTCTCATTTCGCCTCTAATGAAAACGTAGAATAATCCAAAAATGTAAATCCATATCCATATTATTCATTTGTACTTGCCTCTAATCCAACGGATTTAAAATGTTCTAAATCCAGATTTCAAATGTTTTAAGTTGAAAGCATATTAAATCGTTAAATCAAAACGTCAAATTTTCGAAAATGTCAAATTTCTCCCGTATCATTTGAATTTTTTGCCACGAGTGCATAAAATATTATAAAGTACAAGTCATTCGTTTGAGTGGATCAAAACAAATATATATTTATAATTCAAAAAGTGGTAAATAATAATTAATAAGAAGTGACCAAATTATCAATAAATTTCGATTTCAAGTGCAAATATACAAATTTAGGCCGAAACGCAAGTTGAGAGAACAACACTCGATATGAGACTACAGCGAGAAAAATTCTAATCTTTCGCATTGCCAAACGAAAATGACGCACTAGAAAAATATATGAATTACAAAAATAGTATTATGTCTGTTCGCGTACCTCCCAAAACTACGAGTTTCAACAAATTCAGTCCAAAATTCTGTCAAAGCTCATATAAAAAAATAAGATCCGTGGAAATTCGTAGTTATAGGAAGTACACGAACAGACATATATTCCATTCACCTTAAAATATATTCATATTTATATCAAAATATTAGTTTATACAAATGGAAACTTCGATAAATGTGCTTGTGATCACAGCCAAACTTTGATTATGTTTTCGACTTAATTAACAGCTTTTGTTGGCTCACCCTGTATCTTCAAAATGAGTAGACCCACGTGAAGCTAGCCTGAGCACAGAACACTTCAACGAAATCGTGTAGAATTATTATTGTTTATAGTTGAATTCTTCAAAGCTTGAAAGATCCCGTTACTACTTCCAATGCAACGGATAGGTATTTCAGTTCGGGCAAAGTCAAATCATTTTCGTATTGATCGTGACACGTGAAAGAAGGTACTAATAATATAGTATAAAAAGTTTCTGGTAAAGTGAAAATAATTGTTTTATAATGTCTGACATAGTTGATATCAGTGAAGCACAATCCATTGATTTTTCGACCGATGACGAAGGTAACATTGTGCTAAATATTGTGGAAAACAACACGGAAAAATTGGATGACTTCTTAAAAAAATTTAATTTATTCGAAGCAAAACGTTTTTTAGTTGGTGAGTATGAGTACGATTATTAAGTGTCTAGCGTAGACACTGATACAATTTTTGCGTTGCATGGAGTAGGCAGATCGTCCAATGATACAACGATTTTGCATTTATGTCGGTATCTTAAAACAAACAAATTCTGCTTCTGTTTTATTCTCAATTTATTTCTGTAAGGATATTGAGGACAAATCAAAAGTTGTTGGAAAATTGCGCCAACACTGGACTACTGGGTCTACGTAGGTATCCGAATTCCTAACAAACGTTTCATTGAGTAAAATGATCACATTTCCTGCACCGCAACGCACGTTCAAATCTCATTTATCGTATCTACGCTGGACACGCTATATAAGTTAATTCAACCAAGTACCTATTATCTATTTTATTATTTTCTTTCATTAGCATTTTAAATTTCAAATTATATTATGTTATTTGCCAGCGCGGCCCCGTGGCTCAAAGCGGTGGCAGTCTTCAAGCATGATGCTTATATAAAGTTCCATATAAGGAGTATATATTCTGATTTAATTAACTATGCACTAAAAAACTGCATTTCAAGTTTTTGATTCCAATGAAAATTTCAAAAGTTGACTCATGAGAACAACACTCCAATTTATTATAATAATTTTTTTTATATTCCATGCAATGGAATTTTGGCTCAGGGAGTCAAATTTCGTTTTACTGCTCCTAATACAAAAAAATTAATGCAAGTTTTTAGTGGATAAGCAACCAAATCGGAATATGTTCCATTTATATCCGTAGGCCTTATGGTTTGGAATTAAGTGGCAGATCTATTTCGCAGTTTGATGACTTTTTCGATAAAAGGTCAATTTTTGAAAGAAAAAATTAATTGATCTGCCCCTCTCTACCAAAACACAAGGCCTACGAATATAAACGATTGATATTCTGATTTAATTAACTATGCACTAAAAAACTGCATTTCAAGTTTTTGATTCCAATGAAAATTTCAAAAGTTGACTCATGAGAACAACACTCCAATTTATTATAATAATTTTTTTTATATTCCATGCAATGGAATTTTGGCTCAGGGAGTCAAATTTCGTTTTACTGCTCCTAATACAAAAAAATTAATGCAAGTTTTTAGTGGATAAGCAACCAAATCGGAATATGTTCCATTTATATCCGTAGGCATTATGGTTTGGAATTTAGAGACAGATCCATTTCGCAGTTTGAAGACTTTTTCATTTGAAGGTCCATTTTTGAAAATAAAGTTAATATAGTTAAAAGATTTTAATTTGTAATTGCAATGACAATTTCATAAGTCGCTCGTGGATCGTGGTTCAAAGATTCAAATTCCGTTGTACATCTCCTGATAAAAATAAAAATTTTGAGTGCATAAAAATCAAATCGTTGAGTGCTTGTAGCCAAGTTGATGGAGTAGGAATGTTTTTGTGGAACAAGATTGACGTGTATAAAAACATGTGTTACTGGAATTATGAAAACAAAATTTCATTTTTACTTAAAATATTTAAAATTATTTTGCAAATCACTAGGATTTGTTTTAATATCTCAACGTTAGCATTTAATTTCCCTTTTAGAACGTTCTGGTTTTAATTAATAAAAAAGCAAACACGAATTGTATCTGTTTCCGAGAACTTCCAAGTTATAGACTTCCTTGTCTTGAACGACTGTAGTGTATTCGTTTAAAATACCGACGGATTCCTCTATCTTTAGATTGAAAACATTTTGAACGTATAATATTAAACATTTCGGGACATTTTGTATCACAAAACAACAATTACAGAAATAAGCAGAAAAAGTATTATTTATTTCAAATACAGTTTGGATTGGATCCTTGTAAATTACCTATACATACATCCTTTATTATCATGTGGAACAACACAATTTATTATCTTTTGTAGAAGCTGCAATAGACTATGAAAGCTTAAGATTTCTGTCGAAGGAGGATATACAAGAAGCTATCAAACCAATTGGATTGCGGGCTCGTTTTCGGGAAACACTTTTTTATTGGAAAAAAACTGAGGTAAACTTGTATTATTTTTATGAAATTTTTATTATTTATTGCTAATTTATTGTAAAGTTCGGAGATGAAGACGATACCTTGTCACAATCAATTGCCACCAAAGTAGTCACTTGGTTAGGAAGCCAATCTAGCATTGCCACGACAACGTCAACTTTAATATCGAGTCCGAAAGTCGGGGGATCACAGTTGTCTAAGGTAAACATAGGTATAATATTGTGATTAAATATTTTCTAACAAGTCTTTTTATAAATAAACTTAGAAACTTAAACTTACTTTGTCAGAGAGCTTCAAGGGAAAAGCAGTGTTGGAATTTTACGAGGCAAATGCGTTCTTAATTGAATCGTTCCGAAGTGATTTGATTAACATTATTTTGGATGACATTTTATTTAACGGAATTAAACTTGCGCCCAAAGATTTTCCTCCAATTTTGGATGAAATAACGGAGCTTTTTCCAACGGAAACTAAAGTAAGCATTTCTTAAAACCATATCTTATTTTTAATAAAATTCTGACGTAATACATATAAATAAATAACAATATTATAAATTATTTTAAAACTAAACAAAAAAATCAACTAAAAGCAATAGCAGCTGTGATCGTCGGCTTTCTGTCAAAACCTCAAAAGTCTTAAAATGCCTTTTTAATATATTTCAGATAAAAACAAATCACTGAATTCAAATATCAAAGTCTCGTAGCTGTGTTATGGTTCCTTTTGGTTCTATCAAGCAGTTTTAAAACCTTTAACGATCTGAGAATTCCATTTAATTACCTTTCAAATAGGGTTTTGAGTCTTCTAAGCAATTTTTCAAAACAAACTTACTAGGTTTTGACAGAAAGCCGACGTCAATCAAAATTGGTTTGCCAACTTATAAAACCCTCATTGTTTACAAAAAAAAAACTGCTCCAAAATTGTTGATGTTTCTTAATAAAAATTGAGGCCTATCTTTGAAAATAAATCGGATTTAAGGAATTTTCAACGAAATTCGACAAATTAAAGGTTTCAAGTCAGTATTCTGTTTCACAGTTTATTACAGTAGATGACGCATGTAAAAAATCTCATATTACAAAAATTATAAGACAGACATTCTAAAACACCATGCATGCACATTCCCATATAGTTACGTGAAATATTAATCTAATATAAGAAAACCGTTTATTAGAAAAACACTGAAAACAAATCCTCACTGCATACAAAATTATCACTCCGTGATAATTCATTTTGAAAAAAATTCTTAATGTAATGATTGGTTTTGGTTCATTATAAGTGATATTTATGAATGAGTGCAAAAGGTACATTATTCAAAAATTTTTTAGTTAATGCTTTGGAAACTTGTTTCAAATAATTCAAAGATATTTAAAGCAAATTTTTTTTTCTTATAATGCAAATGTCTGATAAAAGAAGTTTTCTTTCTTACCAAAAAATTTTTTTTTTATAAAAAAAACACTAAACTGACTGACTTTTCTGACTTTCTTATATCCGTCATCCACATACCTTACCACTCACTATGTTTTTGAGTGTAAACTGGAGAAAGTCGGATGATCGGTGCGACCGGATATAAATTTCGATAAAATGCAATACAGCTAAACTTCGAATGTTCTGATCGCCAAAAAACGTCACAATTTTATCAAATTCGTTTCTTTTTCGGATTCTTTAGGGAACATTGTATATAGCTATTTCTAGTTAAATTCATTGTTATGAATCATTTCAAAATAACGAATGGCTCCACAGTCCGGCATTTTTCACGTTTTCAATGCCGGTATCTTTTTGTTCCCCGTTCTCAATCCACACATAATCAGTCCGACCGAATATAAGAATACCCACCATAGATTTGTTTTAAGTAAATATAAGCTTCTAGGGCATATGTGTAAATTTGATAAATTTCATTTTTGTTTTAATTTTCAGGAATACTATTTCAGCCCACGTGGGGCCAAAAAAAATCCGGGGGGGAAACTTTGGGATCGGTATGTGAACCAAAAAGCAAAACGCATAAAATTGGACAAAGTAAAAACTAATGAATCTTTAACCTCGAAGAATCCTTCTACTGATCCGACTTGTGCACTCACGGAAGTTGATGAGTCAATTTTAATTGCATTGAAAGTTTCTCTTTCAAGAGATATAAGCGATTGGGATGAAGTAAGAGACAAATGGCAGAGAACATTTGTTTTAAGACAAAAGGAACTTAAATCCTCTGCAACAAATTTGGATTTTTTATCTGAATGGCCTTTATATTCAAATCCAAAAAGTAGCCAACTGGTACGTGAATGAAAACATTTTACTATTTAATTAAAAAAAAAAAACTTAAAATAAACTAAACTTCATTTTACTTACGTAATGAAAACCACAAGTTTTATTAAGAAAAGAAAAACTTGACGTTACAAAGTTTCACAGTATTTGACACAACTATTAACCGTTACCGATCACTGTACTCAAATGAGTACCTATACTATTTTTGAAATTTTCTTTTCCGTATTTGTTTTTGTAAATGTTATTCAATTTTTTTTAGGTCAATATAGACTTCGCATTGCTACATCCAAATAAAGGTCACTTGCTTTTAAGTAAATGGGAAGAATTTAAAACAAAAATACCAGAATATTACCACTCCAACATTAATGATAAGAAATCTCGAGAAATGTTCTTGAACTCTAAAGAAATAACTCATGTAGGTAAGTTATACTTATATTTTATCATGGTACATATCCCAACAACACATACTTTTAGATTCCCTAGACTTCATTTTTACGATACTCCTTAACTCAGTAATCTTACCAACAGCTCGTTTTGCAAATAAATCGCAAAAACTTACCAAAAAAATCAGCATTCCAGATGCCAACGAGAGTTTCATTGTTTATCTAACCACTGTTAATGATTACGAGAGAACCATCAGTCAGCTAAGAAACAAATATTTCAGCCAAGGTTTGACCATTCAACCATTTTTAATTGTTGTAGGTTTAAGTATATATCAATTAAGAGAGTTCTACGTTTATATTGATAAAACTCTATTAAAATTTGACAATTTTTTGACTAGCCTTGATACTTGTTTTAAATTGATGTATGTTCTTTCACTAGAATATCCAAAAGGCTGTAAAGGTCCTTGGTATTTTATTCAAGAACATTTCTTTGAAATACCCGTTTCTAAGGAAAACAAACTTCCAAGCATTTGTTGTTTACTTGATTTTTTTAAAACAAATTAACTTTTTTAAGAGTCAACTTTGGTTTTTGAAAGATTTTCCGTTTAATGAAAATAATTATGGTAGTTTTTATTCCTTATCTAAGTTTTATACAACAAATCAACTTCGAAATAACCAGCTTTTTGAACAATTTTATGTTTAACAAAAATAAGAAAAGTAGTTTTTATTCCCTATCTAATTTTGTTAAAAAATTGACTTGCAATTCTTAACCTACTTTTTGAAAAAGTTTCCGTTTAAATAAAATAACTAATGAAGTTTTTATACCTTACCTTTCTTTCCTTACAGTCAATCCTACTTTTTGAAAATTTTCCGTCTAGCGAAAAGAAGTAAAGAAGTTTTTATTTTCTATCTAACTTTTTTAAAAGTTCACCTTGCTTTTTGAAAATTTTCCGTCCAACGAAAATAAGTAAAGAAGTTTTTTTTTTCTTATCTATCTTTCCTTAAAGTCAATTTTGCTTTTTGAAAATTTTCCGTCTAACGAAAATAAGTAAAGAAGTTTTTTTTTTCTTATCTATCTTTCCTTAAAGTCAATCTTGCTTTTTGAAAATTTTCCGTCCAACGAAAATAAGTAAAGAAGTTTTTTTTCTCATCTATCTTTCCTTACAGTCAATCTTGCTTTTTGAAAATTTTCCGTCTAACGAAAATAAGTAAAGAAGTTTTTTTTTCTTATCTATCTTTCCTTAAAGTCAATCTTGCTTTTTGAAAATTTTCCGTCTAACAGAAATAAGCAAAGAAGTTTGTATTCCTTACCTTTCCTTTCCAAAAGTCCACCTTGCTTCTTGACAATTTTCCGTCTAACGAAAATAAGTTAAGAAGTTTTTATTCCTTATCTAACTTTCTTAAAAGTCCACCTTGCTTTTTGAGAATTTTCCATCTACCGAAAATAAGTTTCCTTTCTAATTTTTTGAAACAAATCAACTTTCTAAATGCTCAACTTTTCATTTTGAGCAATCTCGAATTAACGAAAATGCTGTTCTGTTTTATTTGTAATATTTCAATCCCGGAGATGTCACTTTTGATACACCATTTTAAATATATCCATCATTTAAATTCAAATAGTACTGTTCAATGCCAACAAGAAAATTGTTCACAAAAATTTTCTAATTTTAAATCCTTCAAAGCTCATATTACTCGAAAGCATCCAGATTATTGTAATGAAAACGAAGATCAAGGAAGTATTGAAACTCCAGCGAATTTGTGTAATGTTTATTCAGAACCTTCTGCAATATTTTCGGAACCTAGTTCCTCTTTTAATTATAAATCTGAACTGGATTCAAGGATTACGGGTTTAAAAAATCAAGCGTTTAATTTTTCACTTTCGTTATACTCAGTTCCAATGATGCCACGGAAAGAAATTCAAAATGTGCAAACATTAGTGCAGAAAATGTTTTGCAATCTTGAAGAGTGCATTCGCAATCTGCTAATTAACGAAAATATTAGTTCCGATTTGAGTCGTATACTTAAATTTTGCAAAAACCCGTTTGAGGAAATTTCAACTGAATACAAATTTTTTAAAGCGTTGAAAGAAAGAAATCTTTTCGAGGAGCCAACATGTTTCACCTTCTCCCAGAAAATTGCTGAACGTATAAGTCATGGCAATCCTTCTTTTGGTGTTAAAACTTATAGCTGCCATTACATGCCACTTAAATTTTAATTAAAAAAACTTTTTGAAATTCAAGGAGTATTTGATTTAACAATGCAAAATATAAACAAATTGAAGTCTCAAAACAGAATCAAAAATTTTGTTAATGGAGATATTTTCAAGTCCCAGATATCTTCGTTTAGTAATAAATTAATAATACCTTTATATATCTATTTTGATGATTTTGGAATCAACAACCCTTTAGGCTCCCATGCAAAATCAATATCAGCAGGGTATTATAATGTACCTGTGTTGCCACAAGGAGTTTTATCTAAACTTGATTTTGTTTTTCATTTGGGATACATTAACAGTAGTGATGTGAAAATGTTTGGAAATAGTTTAGTATTCCATCAATTACTTCAAGAGCTAAAGTATTTAGAAGAAGAAGGAATCGAAATAATAACAAATTTCAAAACACAACGAATATATTTTACCGTTGGATCAATACTCGGGGACAACTTGGGACTAAATACAATGCTAGGATTTGTTAAATCATTCAATTCAAAAAGATTTTGTAGACTTTGCAGGCGAAATCGATGTGAAATGCAAAAGGATAGTAAAGAGATTGGTGAAGCTTTGAGAAATAGAGAAAACTATGTAGATGACATTTCTGTGGACAATTTTAAAGAAACGGGTTTGCGGGAAAATTGCATTTTTAATGAGCTCAAAGCTTATCACGTGACTGAAAATATGTCATTAGATCTTATGCACGACCTTTTTGAAGGTGTTTGTATTTATGACATTTGCCACACTCTAATTTCGTTAATTAGCCAAAATATATTTTCTTTAGAAGTTTTTAACAGTCGAAAGAGATTATTTCCATATGGTGAAGATGAGATTGGTAACGTTGGACCAGATATGACAATGAAAAATTTAAAAAAATTTAACTTGAAAATGACTGCACGGGAACTTTGGAATTTGACTGATTTTATTCTTCTTATTATTGGGGACTTAGTTCCAATTTCAAATACTAATTGGCAAATGTTAATTCTCTTAGTGAAGATATTAGACATGCTTTTAAAAAATGAGTACACTGACGTAGATTTTGAAAGTTTAGAGTCATTAGTGAATGAGCACAACCAAATGTATGTTGATCTTTATGGATCCCTCAAACCAAAAGCTCATTTTTTAGTTCATTATGCAAGTTTTATAAAAAGGTGTGGCCCCCCAAAATATTCATGGAGCTTGAGATTTGAAGCAAAGCATAAGGATACAAAAAAGTACTGCTCTAACATTAACTCTAGATTAAACGTACCTTTAACACTTAGTACAAAAGCAGGGTTAAGTTTTGCAAAGTTCCTTCTTGATTATGAACATGGCATTCCTGATTTATTCGAAGTTGATAAAGAAAATAAAACAATAAGAGATGATTGTTTTGAAAATATTTTAGCTGAATTAAATATTAATCTGGAAAATATGGTTTTTTATAATAAAATATTTTTTTGTGGTAGGGAGTATAAAAAAAATTGCTATTTAACTATAGATAAAGAATGTTTAAAACTTTATAAAATATCCTTTTTTGCTTACAATTGTACTAAAATGTATGTTTCATGTTACGAAATTGAGCTTAATTTGTTTGATAATCATTTTGTATCATATGAAGTGGGTACATTAAAAAATCAAATATTCTTAAAAGAACTTTTCGAATTTACAAGCCCACCCTTACATCTTTTTCCAAGTAATAATGGGAAAATATATTTAAGAAACAAATACCTTTAACTATTGAAACAAATACCATTTTAATTGCTTTTGTTTATTTGCCCCTGATCATTGTAATCTTGTATTATAGGATTCTAATTTTTGGATAAAACATTAAGTTTTAAATTGATTTTTATCATCTGTAATGAAGAAGTGTGATCTACAAAAAATTAAAATGACAGAATAAAGTCTTGCAATGTTCCTTCTTGATAATAGCATCATATTCCTAATTTTGTAGAAGTTGTCAAAGAAAATGATGTGAATAGTTTTACTCATTTAAATATAAAAATCTCAAAAAATTTGTATTTTTTGTGTGGTATAGAGTATACAAAAATGTAATTTAATAACTATAGAAGAAAGAAAAATTCTTAAAAATCTTATTTTGTTCGATTTTATTAAAAAAAATGTTTATGCTATGGAGTTCAACTTCATATATGAAATAAGTAACTTATAAAAAATATTTTGAGAAACCTCTCGAATTCACAAGCCCTCTTTCTGTTTATAACAGTACCTTATAATAGAATTAATAATGTAAACTGTATTTGAGAAAAAAGAAAAACATTATACGAATTATTTATTTATCCTTGATCATTTTGTCTTGTATAATTGAATTATTTATTAAAATAAAAAAAAAAATAACTTTAACACTGATTTCTATATGTTTTTTTCTTCGCCAATGTAATTACTTTTTTTGCTGATTCAGTGTAAGCATACAATTTTTTATTGGATGGATTGTTTTACAGCGAAAACAAGTTAGTTTCAACAGGACTTTTATGTTGTTTCAACAAGATGATCATCCACATGATGACCGTGGTGATTCTACTTGATGGTTGTGGTGATTTGATATGATGGTAGTCTATGTTCAAAATGATAATCGTTACGATTGAACATGATGATATAAATGATTTAAAATTATGATCACGGTGACTCAATATGATAGTCATCGTGATTTAACATGATGATCATATCGATCCAATAAAATGATCATCCTGATTCAACATGATTATCATGGTAGTTCATTATGATGGTCATGTTGGTTCAAAATGATGATCATCGTGATTCAATATGAGGATCATGGTAATTCAATATGATTATGACCGTGATTCAATATGCTGACCACGGTGATTCAACATGATGATAGTAATGATAAGACGTGATGATCATGACAATTCAAAATGCTGATCGTGGTGATTTAACATGATGATCATGTTGATTCAAAATGATGATCATCGTGATTCAACATGATGATCTTGGTGATTCAACATGATGATCGTCATGCTTTAACATGATGATCTTGGTGATTCAACATGCTGACCACGGTGATTCAACATGATGATAGTAATGATAAGACGTGATGATCATGACAATTCAAAATGATGATCGTGGTGATTTAACATGATGATCATGTTGATTCAAAATGATGATCATCGTGATTCAACATGATGATCTTGGTGATTCAACATGATGATCGTCATGCTTTAACATGATGATCTTGGTGATTCAACATGCTGACCACGGTGATTCAACATGATGATAGTAATGATAAGACGTGATGATCATGACAATTCAAAATGCTGATCGTGGTGATTTAACATGATGATCATGTTGATTCAAAATGATGATCATCGTGATATAACATGATGATCTTGGTGATTTAACATGATGATCGGCATGCTTTAACATGATGATCTTGGTGATTCAACATGCTGACCACGGTGATTCAACATGATGATAGTAATGATAAGACGTGATGATCACGACAATTTAACATGATGATCGTCGTGATTTAACATGATGATCATGTTGAGTCAAAATGATGATCATCGTGATTCAACATGATGATCTTGGTGATTCAACATGATTATTGTCATGCTTTAACATGATGATCTTGGTGATTCAACATGCTGACCACGGTGATTTAACATGATGATAGTAATGATAAGACGTGATGATCATGACAATTCAAAATGATGATCGTGGTGATTTAACATGATGATCGTGTTAATTCAACATGAAATCATACTGATTCAGCATTCATTTGGTGTGGATTCTATTATAATTTGCAGTTTTTTTCATGTTATTTCAAAATGAAATCATGTTGATTCAACTATAAAAACAATGACCTTTTAACATGGTATAATATTGATTTCCTTTACACCGGAATCATGTCAAAATAAAACGAATGCTCGATGAAGCAAAATCATTGGCAAAACATGTTGAATCATTATCGTTTTTGTTGATTCTACCTTGTTTTTTTTCTGTGTGTATGTACCTACATACCTACATACATAAGGACAAATACCAACAAAACTAACAAAAGAATATCCCATTATTTCGTTTTATATTTACACTGCAAGTAAAGTTTTCTGCAAAGAGCGTGCTGCGTGCATGCTCCTACTGCAAAATATAGGTTAAGATTCCAATGAAGTTTTAAAGAACTCATTTTGTTACATTTGCCAGGAGAGGATAAAGTTTGTGTACCTTTATATCTTGCGGTGATTTCGAGTTGCATTTGCTTTTGCTTTACCTTAAATCCAAATGAAATCACGATTGAGATTACCTTTGGCGAGAAAATAAATGGATCACGTTCGGTAATGTATTTAATCTCGTTGTTACTTTTTAACAAGTTATATATGCGAGTATACGAGTTCTTTTTATAATACTGTGTTGGTTTTTTATCGCTAAATAAAATTGTTTAAGAACTTTGCTCTGTGATGAGAGACATTCGGACAGAGTATAATTTATTGAGAACGTAAATAATTTAATTTTTTTAGCTTGAGATGGGAAAATCTTAATAGCTTCGTTTTCAAAACTATAGTGGTTTCATGTTTTTAAAAACATTACATCGGCGTTATTAGGAAAGATTTTATATCTAACAACTAAAATATTAAAATGTGTACAAATCTTTGAAAAAGGTAGCTAGTTTTAGTGATTTCTGAAATTTACATCTTTTCTCAAATTTTGTTTGGATTTTATTAGATATTAGACTTTTTCCAGTTAAGTCAACAGAAATTCTTTGATCTAAGCAAAGTTTCAGTCTCTTAGTAAACATTTCCATTGATAAGGTTCATTTCTATCAAATGCTGTATTACTTTGAAGCATTTAAGTAATATCGCAGAAAAACGCATGCATCACTGCATGCAGAACTGCAAACTAATCACATTTTAAGTATTTTTTACATGGATTCCACTAGTGCAGGAAACCCTTACAAGTCTCGCATGGTTAAATTTGTAATTAATTATTTCTTTATGTTTGAAAAAGAGCAACTTCTTTTTTTTTTAGTTCATAAACTGAAGTTCACCCCTTTTTTTTTAGAAATTTAACTTTTTTAATTAAATGAATTTTATTTAAAAGTCTATAATATAGACACACACTGATTTCAATTGAAATTTAACTATTATGCACTCCTTTCTATTCAGGAAATAGATCTAAACGTATAATGTAACTGCAAAGCCAAAAAGTTTTTCTTCAACTTTTACCCCCATGGAAGCACACAGAAGAGAAGAACTTACTACTAGAGGAAAACTGTTAGCAATTAAATTGATTAGTATGTTTGTGGTAGAATTGAAAATAACCTTAAGGGCAAAATTGCAAAATTGTTAGCATTTCTTTCATATAAATTCGTATCTACATCGTTATATTGGAGTCAAAAGTCTTTGCCAACCATTCTCTACTACTTACCACGAGAGTCCTCCACTTAAACTGGTACTTAATTCTTGGTTGCCTTGAAGGTATGTGTATGTTTATAATAATATATACAAAATATTACATTCTGCACAATCATATTTCAGAACCCGGGTTTTCCTATTTTACTTTTTGTCCCTTGAAGTAACAAAAGTCTGAGGGTAAGGAGAGGATGTGATATTTTATAGTATCTCTATGTGCAATGCTTGCATAAATAGTAGGAAGGATATTGCCTAAGCAGATCCACTTTAAATAAAAATATAACAAAAATGTGTAAAAGGAAGTTTTGAAACAAATTTGAAAAAGGATTTTCCTTTCATTGTGGTGGGTCACAGTGTCTACCAAAAATTTGTATTTTTTTTTTTATCTAAAGGTGGAAATGGTCTCAATAGCAACTAAACCGATACACACCGGGACCGGATACGAATATTATCAACTACTGTACCTATATAACCTATCTGATGTTGTGAGCATTAAGTCACATGTTATGGTGGCTTAGAGAAAGTTTTATTGTGTAAACTATAAACCATTTTGGTTGAGAGAGAATTAACTTTTCAAAGTTGCAAACGTAATTGTGCTACTATCACGTTGTATTTTATTAGGGATTTTGGAGAGAGTAGATTAAAGTTTACAAAGCTTCTTAGGGACAGGGCCGGGATATGGATTATGCTATACCCACAATATAATAGGACACCAGTAGTTTTATGTTTAAACGGTTAATGTTCTTTTGGAAGTGCAATGCATAGTCTTAGGTATTTACAGTGGCTTTTGATTTATTTATTATTTTGACAGTATTTAACAAACCGCAGACAGTGAAAAACAAATATGTTTACCATACGAGAAGACTGCAGAGTTTTTTGATGTCAGAGGAAAATTTATAAAAAAATACCTTAATAGAACGAGACTAGAGCAACGTTAAAAAAGAAGTCATATTATCATGGATGGCTTTTTATAGACGTCCGCTCTTACTCCTTAGATTCGACGTCTGTTAAGTTACCAGAACAATTTTAAGCAAGACCAATGGGAACACGGCGGGAATTTGCATTTTTAATGTTTTTCTATTCCGGAATTTGTAGTTCACCAAATAGTGGGTGTAACCCACTGCACTGCTTACTTCACTGTGAAATTAGCAGAACTTTCGTGTTCTCAATAGCTAGCTAGCTAGAAAATTGCAGTTAGGCTTCAAATTTGCAGTTTTTTATGCACTTCAATGAAAAATTAGTTCAAATTTTAAAGTCCAAATTTGAAAAAAAAAACAAAATTTAATTTTGCAATGTTAATTTTACAGTGAAGTTAGCAGTACAGAGTTGAATAGGAAATTGCAATTATGTCCCAAATTTGCAGTTTTGTGTGCACTTAAAGAAAAAACTCTGTTCAAATTTAGAAGTCCAAATTTGACAAAAAAAAAAATCAATAATTCATTTGACACTGTAAACTTCACTGTGAAGTGAACAATCCTTTTCTCAGTAAAGGAGCTAGATAGAAATTTGCAATGGGACTCAGTCCAAATTTGGCAAAAAACAACAAAAAGAACAAGAAGACAAATGTCATTGAAAAGGCATTTTTATGTTCTACACTAGTTACTATAAAGGCTTCTTTGAAATCGCTGTGTGAAAATAGTTATTCGGTAAATAAGGTCGTATTCTAATGGATTGTTTATGAATAAAATAAATTTAGCAAAGCCAAAATATATTAAAAACGGTCGAACCAATGTCGACATAAAACATATCATTGGAAAGGTATTTTTCTTACCTACAATATCTTTAAAAGCAGTTCCGTTCAAATCACTGTATGAAAAAAGTTATTTGCTATAACTAGTATAATATTTTGATGCATTTTAGTGTGAAAAAAAGTTTTTGTGAAGTACAAAATTGATTCTAAGATTTTTTGTCAATTTTGATCTTCAAAATTTTAGCAGAGTTTTTTTTTTGAAGTACGTAGTACCTCGTTGCATAATAGTTAGTGCGTAGGACTGTCATGCCAAAGGTCTGGGTTCGATTCCCGGCCACACTGCCACCTAAAAACATATGTTTTTTTTCCGAGGTACTGCCTCTTGCGAGGGGCTGACAAATCCTCCAAGAGTATACTTGTCATGAATAAGTGCTTCTCATCTAGCCGTTTGGACTCGGCAAGAAATTGTAGGCCCCTTCATTCCTGCCAACAACACGCACACAGCAATGGTTGAGAGTTGTTAGTCACTAGGCCCTGGTTCTCCATGAGCTGTTGCACCACTAAATTTATTTTTATTTTATTATGTAAAAAACTGCACATTTAGGACACAATTGCAATTTCCTAGCTTACTCCTGGCCAAAACTGAAAAAAATATATATAGCCTTGCAATTTTGAATAAAAACTTATTTTTGATTATGTCATATTATAGCCCCTATGCTCTACTTTCTTTTGTCTATGTACGTCTTGACCCAATCCTTGCTTTAAAAAAGTTATTTGCAATCTACAGGGTGGCGCACCAATTGTGCTACAATAAGATATTCAAATAACTTTTTTTTAAATCGATGTATTTCATTTTTTTTTTTTTATTGGTTAGAAAATTAAATTTTATTTTAAATAGTTAGTTGTTTTTAAAGATTATAGACCGCAAATGACCTCCATGCTCTCCCACGCATATGCGGCACCTGATCAAAAAATTATTCATTGCGGCCTGAAGAGTTGAAGTTGGGATCGCCTCAATTATTGTCGTTATGGACAGCTTTAACTCAGTTAAATTCCTGGGCTTCGTTTTATACACCTCTTGCTTGACATAACCCCATAAAAAGAAGTCTGGTGCAGTCAGGTCAGGTGACCTTGGGGGCCAGCGAAGAGTGGAGTTCCTAGAAATTAATTAGTTTGCGAATTTTTTGTTTAGCTCCACCATAACTGGTCTGGCTATATGTGCAGTTGCTCCATCTTGATGAAACCAAACGCTGTTGAATGGTATACGTCTTCGGCGCAGTTTTGGGTAAAAAAACTCCTTCAACATCTTTAAATAACGGTCCCCATTGACAGTTACGGTTACACCGTTTTCTTCAAAGAAGTACGGCCCGACAATACACCTTGATGAAACTGCGCACCACACAGTGACTCGTTCTGGGTGCAGTTCCGTCTCATGGAGCATTTCTGGATTAGACTCATTCCATATACGGAAATTTTGCTTGTTTACATTGCCGTTAAGATCAAAATGGGCCTCATCAGACATGAACAAACAATTGATCAATGTGTTGTCTTCTTTGGCCATTGATATCATTTTTTAGCAAAATTCCAGGTGAACAGGCAAATCCTGAGGGTTTAACTTGCTAGTAATTTGGACTTTGTACGGAAACAAGTTTAAATCGTCATGAAGTATCCGTTGTAGTGACCGTCTACTAACTCCAATTTGCCCCGATAAGTTTCGGGTCGAAACGCTCGGATTGGCCTGTATTGCAGATGCTACTGCTGCGATTGTATCCTGAACCCGAACATTGGCATCTCGATGGTACGGCCTTCGTGCGATGTTTCCAGATTCGGCAAACATGTTTACAAACCTCATAATGGTCCATCTACTCGGGGGATTACCGCCAAACTCCCGCCTAAATTCCCTTTGGACGGAAATGACGGACTGCAAAGCATGGTACCGTTGCACTATCCAAATTCTTTTCTCCGTATGCCAAGCATCCATTTTTATAAATCTAAATAGTAACCTACAAAATAAAAAAAAAATAAGCCGATTACTCACACAGAAAAAAAGTTATTACGTTTTATTTTTGTAGCACGATTCGTGCGCCACCCTGTATTTGAGTTGGAGCAAAATTTTTTTGTTTGATTTTGTAGCTTGAAATATCTGTTATCTGTTTAGCATCGAAAAACTGTCAAATTTTGTTTGTAAAAATGGTTTTTTGTATTTATCTCGTTTTTTTTTTGTGTGAACGAAAAGATGAATAAAAATAGTTTTTTGAGGAGTACCTGATTTCAAACATTTTCGTTTCATTAGATTTTATGAAAACAAAAATTTTTTGAATACAAGCAAATAATTCCTCGGGATTTTTCGATTCGAATGCTGCTGTTGCTGCAAAGAAGGACACCAGACAAGCAATTTATTACTGAAGAAGAGGGGTGAACCTGCTGCCGTTTAGGGTTAAGGGCACTTTTAAAAAAAGAGTACTTGAGAGGCAAACAAAATTATTGAAAAAACAATGTTTTATGGCTTGTTTGAAAGTTAGAAGACTATTCTTTGATTATATTCTTCAAACGAGTTATATTTGTCAATGTTTTTTGGAACAAAAATATACTTTTAATTTTATTAAAAAGTTGTTTTTGCAAATTTCACCAATTTTTTCCAATTGACAAATATAACTCGTTTAAAAATATAATTAAAGAACAGATTTCTAACTTAAAACTAGCCATAAAAAGTGCACATATAGGGAGAATTTTATTAAGGACTGATTTAGGCTCATCCAAATATACAAACTCTTCTAATTTTTCTCAAAAACGGCTCCACAACTTTTCTTAGAAAAAAATCAATAATTTTTGTTTGTGTAGGCTTCCCTTGGGTTTTTCATAAAATGGGTGGTAATGGTAGGTAGCTGGAATTTTGTATTTTCGATTTTTTTCAAAAAGGTATTTCTGATTTGAATTATTGCAAACTTTCAAAAACAAATTTTTTGTGTTTTTAAGAAAATGTTATTTATTTTTTTTTTGAAAATCAAATATTTTGAAAAAAGATTTATTATGAAAAAAAAAAAATTATTATTTTTATGAATATGAATTAAAATTTCGTAAAAAAATAGATACAAAATTATACTCAATAACGCGTTTTTTTTGAATAAACAGATATAAATAAAAAAACTCGAAAATTAGAAAAATTGCGTTTGGTAAATAAGTGTGGCAAAACCATTATTTGCATAAGAAAAAGTTGAAGGGTAAGTAGTAAGTAAGTAAAATAGAACCAATTAACAAACTTGCACAAATAATAAAAATTACAATTAAATATTATTACTTATAAAAATAAATAATTATTATTATTACTTATTCGAAGGCCCTTATTTCCCGGGCGTGAGCAGCCATCTTTTGTAGAATTTAAGAACAGTTGTTTTAAATAGGTCCCGCACTGTGTTTCAATATTTTCAAACTGGAATTCTACCCTGCCATTTTTTAGATTTACATTTACTGGCATCAAAAAATATCTACCTATCCATGATTGTTCTTAAAATCTTGAAATCTGTGTGAAGTTTTTCCAACGCCTGACTGAATTCTATCTTTCTTTCATCACTTTCTAGTTTTATGGATCTTAAACGCGAGAAGTGAGTTTAATTGTTCATTTTCATCCATAGTCACCGACAAATATTTTAAGTTTTCTATACTTTGAATAAATTGAGTTGACAAGTTTGATGCATTTGCATCAATTCGCGTTGCTCCTGCTTTTCGAGATAAGCTGACGACTTATTTTTGGCAGATAATATTACTCATACTCCCTCTTCTACGAAACATTTATTAAAAAAAATTTAATTGAAATTGATGTTATTATCGCGGGCTGGAGCTGGTTCGCGGTTTGTACTTTGGCCATCACTGTTCTAGAAAATTAAGAAAATATAAAACAGTAAAAATTGTTTATCCATGGTCGTAGTGTTTATGTATTTGAGGAAAGTAGTAGAAGTAGTGTTACCAATTTTGAAAAAAAACATCATAAAACAGTAATCACTGGGCAAATAATTAGTTTTGTATTTTTTTTGTGGAAAGGTCATAGGTCTTGTTATAACCAATTGCGTGGTTATCCATTGTTAATAGGACACCCTGTAAAAATCGGACCAACCGTTAAGTACGTAGGTCTAAAAGCACTGGAAAATGAAATTACCTACATTTTAAAAATTCTTTATAGTCGAATAATGTCATCTCATATTTCATCAAAATCTTGAATTCGAATACCGAATAACGAATCTGAAGAGGAATCTTGAAAAATAAGAAATGATTAAGTTTCAATGGGTAAGTTTATAGTCTTGAAATTTTGAATAAAATATTTTTTTGACTATGTCATATTATAGCCCCTATGCTCTACTTTCTTTTGTCAATGTATGTCTTGATCCAATCTTTGCTCTAAAAAAATTTTTTGCAATCCAAAAACAAATTAAGGAGCTTTTTATTTTTCAATTTTTGTATGTTGGTTTTTCATTAAATTTTACCCATGCTTGAAACATTTATCAAACCATCCATTTCTACAAAAAATTTAATTTTGAACAGAAAGTTTTAAGTGTAAAATTGTCAAAATTGGCTAAGTTTTCGAGTTACACCAAAAATATCTAAAAGCGGCCAGAGTGACCATACTCTCGGAAACACATGTGTGAATTTAGTAGCATTTTCGGTTTTAAACATGCTTATGGACCAAACAAACATATTCAAAGATTAAAACTTTTGCCCATAATAGTTCATTAATACCCATCATTTTCTGGTCTGTTCAATAAATTTTAAGCCAAAGATGAACAAGAGTTCATTCATTAGTTATGATTAAAGGCAATAAACGCATTAGGTAAACGTATTCAAAAGAAATCTAAATTATGCTATGCTCTCAAAAAAAGCAAACAAAATAAATTGAAAGAAGAATGCAAGAATGCAAGAATGCAAATAAATGCAAAGGGTTCAAGTGAAAGCAAAAAGAATATCTTCAAAGAATCCATGAAGTCCCAAAAGCTTGCATTCAATAAGTCTTGAGTAGGTTTTACATGGACACCTGCCCGTTAGGGCTTAATTCCATGGTATGGCCTACCATACTTGACGGTCCAGTTCAGAACTAACAATCTCCGTCAATCCGCAAGCATCAACAATGAGACACTTGCTTTAACATGAAGGTTGTATCATCCATGTACTAGTGAAATAACTCCCATTACATGCCATGAACCACCAATGGAAGCCTATTAGATCGACTCCCAAAAATTATGCCCTGCAGTGCATCATCACCTTGGTGAAGTTTTTGTTATCTAATCAAAAGTGGCACAAACACTAATGATTCATCGCGAATTTGACACAACCACTGCCACTACGGAACTCCTCCCCAAAGGAGCCAGCCCATATCACAAGAGGGCTGTGGTGGATTAGCAGGAACAATCTTGTGAACCCGTAGTGCCTTTTATTAACTGATTTCAGTTCTGCTATGCAAAGGTGTACAATAGTAACTAAAGTTATGGAAATGTTAATAACCACTAACTTGACATGCGCAGCCTTGTTCACTACGAACAACGACTGCAGTTTATTGATTAGTCTTCGCTTCGTTCCGTAGAACCCGCAGGAAAGCAGGAAAGATATTCCTTGCATAAATTGAACGGCTATGGGCCTAACAGTTCGCTTATGCATAGCCTATTGTGCTTCGCTACAACCGATCCAATAGGACCAGTCACAAAAGCATCGTTCAAGTAGATAGTAGAGTTTTTAGTCAAGTGAACAAGTTCATCCTGATCTGGGTAATTTCTTCATTATATGCTGTTAGTTCCTAGTCCCATCTTCACGGCTGTATTACCAGATACCACCACTTGGAGGTGCACAATTCGGAACTTTTGAATCACTTTAGATGATCAGGCTCAATTGGTCCTTCCGGAGAAGGTCCAAAGAGTTCCGAACATCACCGCGACCCAATTCGGTATCTAGATTGCATTCAATTGATTGCTGTTTAGTAAATGAGAACAAAACCATATTGCAATCATTTCCATTTTAAATGAATAGTAATTGCAGAATTTGAAGTCGCCGACTCAAAGTGAAGTCAATTAATGCAATCATCTGATTGAATTCAAGAAATGATTTTTAATGATTGCATTCTCTAAAAGCATTCTGGCTATTCAACTACTCAATTACGTTGAGCTCAACCAACGTAAACTCAACTGATGGTAAATATAAATAACAAATAAATAAATGAACAATTCTAATAGCTAGTCAAGCCTCTGAAGAAAAAGGAAAATTCCCTTTTAAGGTTAAGGTTAAAAAATCTATATAGCTCCTTTGTGTTCTTGGTGAGTGTATCAAATAAAAAAAAAATTACTTATTCATAGAATTGTTTTTATACCATATGCAATATAAACTACTTTGGGAATAAACATCATAGTGCAAAAACCTAAGTATAACTATTAAATAAATAAAACCGTTATTTGTTCGGGTCAATTAAATGACAATAAATTGATGTCAGCTTAAAGCAATTGCTGACGATGTATGACAATATAGCTGTTGACTTACTGCAGCAATACTACATATATTTAAATAAGTACTTTTTCTCGAATCGTCAGTAGCGTAGATGAAGTATGTTTGCATTAGGCAAGAAGCCAAAGCAATTTATTTGGTAGCCTCTATGTCATTTGAGCTATGAGTTGCTCTTAGAGAAATAATCAATTTAAATCCATTCTAGATGATGTTTCGTTATATAAAAATAATCATCATAGAATTAATCCAGAAATAGTTTTCGTATTCAAATATCGACAAGATATGAAGGGGGTGTGAAAAAATTTACTAATTTAATTTTAAATTTATTTTAATTTTTTTTAAATTTCTAAAAGAAATCTACACTCAAAGAAAAAAGCTGGTAAGATCAACCAATTTCTGGTTTATTATACCTGATTTTCAGGTTGTTATTTTTGATTTTAATGTCGTTTTAAATAAACGTTGGTTTCTGGTAAATTTAACACTGCCATCAAAAAGTAAAACTGTAAATTTTACCTGAGAATCTTGTTAATTTTACCTCTTAGTGTAGTTAACTTTACATGAAAATCTAGTTCAAAAACATGAATAAAATGTTCATTGTCCTGTTAATTTAACATAAAAGTCTAGTTAATTTAACATTACTCAATGTTGTCTTGGATCCATGCTTGTAGGTCCCATCTCTAACGTTGCTAATCGTCCTATTCAATATGCATTATTCTGAAAGTATTAAAATTTATTACTTTTTACATATATTATTTTATTTAAAAAATACTTTGTGATATTTAAATATCTACTTTTGAACTGGGAACCTCTCACTCATGGAGATATTACGTATCCCTGGCCCTCTTCGCTGCATATAAAACTTGTGCCAATTATTAGTAAGTTGAAACTGGCCTTGTTTGGATGGCTTGTGTTTGTATGTGCTTTAACACTGGTGTCACATTGAAATAACCTGGCAGAGTGTTTCTTTAACCATGGCTTGTGAGTGTGTTTCAACGCTGGTAGAGGGCTACTTTACAGGCAGCCAGGTTAAATTTAAATAATTTTATTCAGATGGCCTGTGTGTGTGTGTTTTAACACTGCTGTCTCGTTAAAATTAACTGGCACATGAGGCCAGGTTAAATTCAACAAGAAAACATTGTAAAAATAACCATATAAAATGTTACTTCAACCTGATTTGTGATAAAATAGATATTCATTACAAGCTGTGTTAAAAAAACCTGATATCAGGTAAAATAAGCGCTATATTATCGTCAAAATTTCTTGTTTACCAGAATTCAGTGTTATAATTACAGTTCATCTTTTTAAATCAACTTGAATATGGTAATATAGGCCACCAGGCTAATTTAACACTTAGTATAAGGTTATTAAAATCAGTTAAATTTCTTAAATGTCTGTAACTTTACATGGAATTATGCACCTTGTAAATTTAACAGGGCCCAGTTTAGTTATTTACCTGACTTTTTTCTCTGAGTGTAGTCTTAGTACAGCTTCTTTGCAAAATTCATCACTGACAGATTTATTTTTAATTCGTTCGTTCAGTTATTGGTTGTTGTAGTTAATCGCAATTTCAATTGATGATATTGCGGTAGATACCAGACATGCTTCCAGTATCCTTGATGTCGGAACGTTCCGAGGGGCCAACATTAACTGGGACCATTACTTAGTTGTAGCTCAAGTGCGAATGCGGATATCTATGATGTCACAAAGATTTGATGTCACGAAGTTAAAATCGCAAGAGATCACCAGGACCTTTGCTGAACAAGTCTCTCTTAACCTTTCAACAGCTCCGTCACCAGCACAAACTGCAGAAGACCAGTAGAAACACTGTCAAAAATCCATCAGAAGTGCCGCTACCGGTGTGCTGGGTTTCACTAGGCGACCACAACGAAACCCCTGTTTCGAAAAAAGAAGGCTGGCTGATGCATGCATCCAAGAACGAGGCCTATTAGTTCATGCTGCAAACTAGAACTAGAGCTGCTGAGCTCTAAGGACAAAAACGAAAGGAAGAACGCCGACTTCTCAGGAGAAAAAAGATAGAGCATGCGAAGCGGCCGGTCGGGTCTATTGAGGAATGTAGCGGGAGGGGGGATGTTTGAAAGTTCTATCGAAGGGGAATGCAGTCTACCCAGGGTTACAAGGCGAGAGTGTGAATATGTGGTAGACACACAGTCGGTGCTGAGGATCTCGAAACAACACTTTTCTAGACTGCCAAACTGTGATAATAGCCAAAATTCCGCTGTGAGACAGAATAATCCATTCCACCTGGACGACGATGGTCAAAATTTCCGTCCACCCGATTTAGCTAAGCTTAAAGGGTACAAGCCTGCTGGTTCAGATGGCCTGGCAGCTGAGCTATTCAAGGCAGTGGGAGATCAATATCTCCAAAATTTGGCCGGAAGAAAGTATGCCCAATGAATGGAACCTTGGTATAGTGTGCACCATCCACAAGAAAGGAGATGCTCTGAATTGTTCCAACTACAGAAGTATAAGTCTCCTCAACGTCGCATATAAAATCATGTAATTCTTCGGGTGATCTTCGGTCCAGTCTGTATCGATTGAGTATGAAGGAGAAGATCTAACAGCGAGCTCTACGGGCCTTACAGGGACGTCGACCTGGTCAAAAAGCTGAAAATACAGCGGCTAAGATGGCTGGGATCCGTGGAGCGTATGGAAACCTACGCACTAGCCCGACAAGTCGTCGAGTCAACCCCTGATTGTCTGTGCAGCAGAGGAAGACCTTACCTAAGGTGGCGCACAGAAGTGGAGAGCGACCTCAACCAACTTGGAGTGCGTGACTGGGGGCAGTTAGGTAGGGACCCGGGCTGAAAAGGCTTCTTGGCTGAGACTGTAGTCCATCTTGGACTGTGAGCGCCATCTAAAATAAGTAAGAAAGTAAATTAATCAATTTATAAAAAAAATAGTAAAATGCTGTATTTGTGAGTTTTTCCGAAAATGTCTTTTTATTTTAAGTTTAAGTGAAGAAATCTCTTAAATCTCGTAAGCATTGACGTAAGTATTATAATTTCCTTAAATGCAAAAGTATATCATGTGAGAAAACATTTACTATGAAAGCTATACCTTCCTTAAATGCTCATAATATGCTTTTCACGCACGGCACTGGTCTTTCTCCAAATATATAACACTGCAAAATTGGATTACTTTACGCTTTTAGTTTGAAGCATGGTGTGGTTGGTGGTGGATAAAAAGTTCTCAGCTTGAAAATTTATTCATGCGAAACAGGGTCAATTTAATGCAAGGATTTACTGTATATTTTTGGGGATGAAAGTTCGGAAAAAAAGTTTGCCTCCTACATTTATAATAGAAAATAAGGCGAAGACGACATTTTGAAAAGCACTTTTTGTTGAAGGGTTTCTTACTTCCTTTTTTTTTGTCTATACAAAATTTGCTTTCTCTTTAAGATAGTTTTTGGGAGTATATGTACATATGAGAAAAAATAGATTAAGCACACAAAAGGACTTATGGTATAGAGATGACAGATAGGTGGATATCCTAGCAATATGGGTTTTTAATGTACAGCGCTTAGGGCACCTGGGAAAGATATATCAGCGGCATAATCATATGCAAACATGATCAGATTATAAAGGATACCTTTTCTTACATATAATCTCATCCGCGTGAAATTTTGAAACACAAAATAAAATTTCCTTTAGCTATACATGTTCTTTCTACCTAAAGCGATGACAAATAAATTTCTGAAAAAAAAAACTGAAAATTGAAGTAATTACGTAAGAAAATTTTGTAACATAAAAAAACTTAGCAAATAGATTAGCCTCTAACAGTTCTAGACAACTTTGTTTATGGAAATTCTATTTTCGAACCCTGTTTCACTACTTTTCTGTCAGCAGCATCATTTGCTAATACTTTGAACTTACATTTTTTCACAAATTGAAGGACTCGTCCTTAGTGTTTTTGCTTTGATATCACAGACCAAGGTAACGCATAGGTGAGTCAGATACATATATGTTGAAAACCCTGGAAGCATGAACATTCTTTTTCAACATGCGAAAGCGAAATGTTACTCTTCTGGCAACAACAACAAAAAAATGGTTTAATTTCGTATTCCAGATGCTTACTGCGGCTCGTTAGCATCAAATTATTTATACACGCATGCACGACCAAGACAGGGCCACGATGCCGCTAGCTGGTGAAGATGAGAAGAGCGCGAGTATCATATGTAAATTCCATGACATAAGCAAATCCCCTATTACTCCTCAGAATTTGGATTAAACATGTGTACTGTATTCTGTATAAAGTGTAGTATCCTGTTGTATAACCTAACTTAGCCAACTTCTGGCAAAAAAAAAATCATCGGGATATTTTCGTGAATGAGATTGCCTTAAGTAAGAGAATCAAATTTAAATCTTGGGTATCCGTATTGGCCCCATTTTCTTGTTATCTTTTTTGCATTGTAACCAGTGGTGATTTTATTCAATTAGAAATATAAAATGTATGCGAACGTAAAGTAGAACAGAGAAGGATTTTATTTTCAGTTTTTGAAAGCTATGGAAAATTTCAATACAACATTCACCATCCAAAGTAATTAAGGTAGGTAGTTGGAGGCAGAAAATTGTTAATATCAGGTAAAGTCACTTTGGATGCGAATATTTTACCAAATAGACCTTGAAAAAATTTGTTTATTGTGGTTTTGGAAAGGTGGGATAATTTTCTACCCAGCACTGAAAACCGCATCAATTTTTAAGGCTCGGTTTAGAAAATATAGCCATTCAAAGACATTGAGGTAGGTAGTTTGGGGCAGTAAATCGATAATATCACTTTGGATGCGAATATTTTACCAAGTAGACCTTGAAAAAAAAATTTTTCTGCTGGTTTTGGAAAGGTGGGATAATTTTCTACCCAAAACTGAAAACCGCATCAATTTTTAAGGCTCGGTTTAGAAAATATAGCCATTCAAAGACATTGAGGTAGGTAGTTTGGGGCAGTAAATCGATAATATCACTTTGGATGCGAATATTTTACCAAGTAGACCTTGAAATTTTTTCTAGTGGTTTTGGAAAGGTGGGATAATTTTCTACCCAGCACTGAAAACCGCATCAATTTTTAAGGCTCGGTTTAGAAAATATAGCCATTCAAAGACATTGAGGTAGGTAGTTTGGGGCAGTAAATCGATAATATCACTTTGGATGCGAATATTTTACCAAATAGACCTTGAAAAAATTTTTTCTGGTGATTTAGGAAAGGCGGGGTAATTTTCTACCCAGCACTGAAAAAAGCATCAATTTTTAAGGCGCGGTTTAGAAAATATAGCCATTCAAAGACATTGAGGTAGGTAGTTTGGGGCAGTAAATCGATAATATCACTTTGGATGCGAATATTTTACCAAATAGACCTTGAAAAAAAATTTGGCTTCGATGTGTCGATTGGGTTTGAATAGACCTTTCCATTAAGGTACGGCACGATTTATTTCACTAACTTTGAAAAAAAAGTTGATTTTTTTTTGAAAAAATGGCAAGGGGTTAGCCCATGTTTTTTTCCGAAATCCATGAAAAAATTTTGCGACAACATTTTTACATTTTTGAAAAAGTGTGTTAATTTTCTATTCAGAACTGAATGCTGAAAGAATTTTGAAAGATCGGTTCGTTAAATATTCGCATTTAACGGATTGCGTAAAAATTCAGTAAAATTACATTGGATGCAAATATCTAATGAACTAGACATTGCAGAAGCTTTTGGTTTTCAGGAACGGATAGCTTTTAAATAGATAATGTAGAATTTGAAAATCGAAACCATTTGGATGGCTTGGCAGTAAAAATATATCTCTCCAAAGGCATTTTCAGGCTAAATGCAAATAACCGAATATCGCTTTGGATGCCTATATTTCGAAGACCGTATAGCATAGAAGGTTTTTATTTTCAGTTTTAGAAAGCTATGGAAAATAATAATGCAACATTTTTTATTTGAACCTGCTTCATGGCTTTGCTTCTGAAATATCACCATCCAAAGTAATTAAGGTAGGTAGTTGGAGGCAGAAAATTGTTAATATCAGGTAAAGTCACTTTGGATGCGAATATTTTACCAAATAGACCTTGAAAAAATTTGTTTATTGTGGTTTTGGAAAGGTGGGATAATTTTCTACCCAGCACTGAAAACCGCATCAATTTTTAAGGCTCGGTTTAGAAAATATAGCCATTCAAAGACATTGAGGTAGGTAGTTTGGGGCAGTAAATCGATAATATCACTTTGGATGCGAATATTTTACCAAGTAGACCTTGAAAAAAAAATTTTTCTGCTGGTTTTGGAAAGGTGGGATAATTTTCTACCCAAAACTGAAAACCGCATCAATTTTTAAGGCTCGGTTTAGAAAATATAGCCATTCAAAGACATTGAGGTAGGTAGTTTGGGGCAGTAAATCGATAATATCACTTTGGATGCGAATATTTTACCAAGTAGACCTTGAAATTTTTTCTAGTGGTTTTGGAAAGGTGGGATAATTTTCTACCCAGCACTGAAAACCGCATCAATTTTTAAGGCTCGGTTTAGAAAATATAGCCATTCAAAGACATTGAGGTAGGTAGTTTGGGGCAGTAAATCGATAATATCACTTTGGATGCGAATATTTTACCAAATAGACCTTGAAAAAATTTTTTCTGGTGATTTAGGAAAGGCGGGGTAATTTTCTACCCAGCACTGAAAAAAGCATCAATTTTTAAGGCGCGGTTTAGAAAATATAGCCATTCAAAGACATTGAGGTAGGTAGTTTGGGGCAGTAAATCGATAATATCACTTTGGATGCGAATATTTTACCAAATAGACCTTGAAAAAAAATTTGGCTTCGATGTGTCGATTGGGTTTGAATAGACCTTTCCATTAAGGTACGGCACGATTTATTTCATTAACTTTGAAAAAAAAGTTGATTTTTTTTTGAAAAAATGGCAAGGGGTTAGCCCATGTTTTTTTCCGAAATCCATGAAAAAATTTTGCGACAACATTTTTACATTTTTGAAAAAGTGTGTTAATTTTCTATTCAGAACTGAATGCTGAAAGAATTTTGAAAGATCGGTTCGTTAAATATTCGCATTTAACGGATTGCGTAAAAATTCAGTAAAATTACATTGGATGCAAATATCTAATGAACTAGACATTGCAGAAGCTTTTGGTTTTCAGGAACGGATAGCTTTTAAATAGATAATGTAGAATTTGAAAATCGAAACCATTTGGATGGCTTGGCAGTAAAAATATATCTCTCCAAAGGCATTTTCAGGCTAAATGCAAATAACCGAATATCGCTTTGGATGCCTATATTTCGAAGACCGTATAGCATAGAAGGTTTTTATTTTCAGTTTTAGAAAGCTATGGAAAATAATAATGCAACATTTTTTATTTGAACCTGCTTCATGGCTTTGCTTCTGAAATATCACCATCCAAAGTAATTAAGGTAGGTAGTTGGAGGCAGAAAATTGTTAATATCAGGTAAAGTCACTTTGGATGTGAATATTTTACCAAATAGACCTTGAAAAAAAATTTTTCTGCTGGTTTTGGAAAGGTGGGATAATTTTCTACCCAGCACTGAAAACCGCATCAATTTTTAAGGCGCGGTTTAGAAAATATAGCCATTCAAAGACATTGAGGTAGGTAGTTTGGGGCAGTAAATCGATAATATCATTTTGGATGCGAATATTTTACCAAATAGACCTTGAAAAAAAATTTGGCTTCGATGTGTCGATTGGGTTTGAATAGACCTTTCCATTAAGGTACGGCACGATTTATTTCATTAACTTTGAAAAAAAAGTTGTTTTTTTTTTTTGAAAAAAAGGCAAGGGGTTGTTGTTAGCCCATGATTTTTTTCGAAATCCATGAAAAATTTTTGTGACAATATCTTAACGTTCTTAGACATTTTGGAAAGGTGTATTAATTTCCTATTCAGAACTGAAATCCAGAGCAATTTTGAAAGCTCGGTTCTTTAGATATTCGCATTTAACGGATTGAGGCAGAAAATCGTAAAAATCTGGGAAAGTCAATTTGGATGCCAATATTTTAATAAAGAGACCTCGCAAAAAAAATTAGCTTCGATGCCTCGATTTGGTTTGAATAGATCTTTCCAGTAAGGTATGGCACCATTTATTTCATTAACTTTGAAAAAAAGTTGTTTTTTTTTTTTTAAAAGGCAAGGGGTTAAGCCCATGATTTTTTCCGAAATCCATGAAAAATTTTTGTGACAATATTTTAACGTTCTTAGACATTTTGGAAAGGTGTATTAATTTCCTATTCAAAACTGAAATCCAGAGCAATTTTGAAAGCTCGGTTCTTTAGATATTCGCATTTAACGGATTGAGGCAGAAAATCGTAAAAATCTGGGAAAGTCACTTTGGATGCCAATATTTTAATAAAGAGACCTCGCAAAAAAAATTAGCTTCGATGCCTCGATTTGGTTTGAATAGATCTTTCCAGTAAGGTATGGCACCATTTATTTCATTAACTTTGAAAAAAAAGTTGTTTTTTTTTTAAAAAAAGGCAAGGGGTTGTTAGCCCATGATTTTTTCCGAAATCCATGAAAAATTTTTGTGACAATATTTTAACGTTCTTAGACATTTTGGAAAGGTGTATTAATTTCCTATTCAGAACTGAAATCCAGAGCAATTTTGAAAGCTCGGTTCTTTAGATATTCGCATTTAACGGATTGAGGCAGAAAATCGTAAAAATCTGGGAAAGTCACTTTGGATGCCAATATTTTAATAAAGAGACCTCGCAAAAAAAATTAGCTGCGATGCCTCGATTTGGATTGAATAGATCTTTCCAGTAAGGTATGGCACCATTTATTTCATTAACTTTGAAAAAAAGTTGTTTTTTTTTTTTTAAAGGCAAGGGGTTAAGCCCATGATTTTTCCGAAATCCATGAAAAATTTTTGTGACAATTTTTTAACGTTCTTAGACATTTTGGAAAGGTGTATTAATTTCCTATTCAGAACTGAAATCCAGAGCAATTTTGAAAGCTCGTTTCTTTAGATATTCGCATTTAACGGATTGAGGCAGAAAATCGTTAAAATCTGGGAAAGTCACTTTGGATGCTAATATTTTCATAAACAGACCTCAAAAAAAAAATTAGCTTCGATGCCTCGATTTGGTTTGAATAGATCTTTCCAGTAAGGTATGGCACCATTTATTTCATTAACTTTGAAAAAAAGTTGTTTTTTTTTTTTTAAAGGCAAGGGGTTAAGCCCATGATTTTTTCCGAAATCCATGAAAAATTTTTGTGACAATTTTTTAACGTTCTTAGACATTTTGGAAAGGTGTATTAATTTCCTATTCAGAACTGAAATCCAGAGCAATTTTGAAAGCTCGGTTCTTTAGATATTCGCATTTAACGGATTGAGGCAGAAAATCGTTAAAATCTGGGAAAGTCACTTTGGATGCTAATATTTTCATAAACAGACCTCAAAAAAAAAAATTAGCTTCGATGCCTCGATTTGGTTTGAATAGATCTTTCCAGTAAGGTATGGCACCATTTATTTAATTAACTTTGAAAAAAAGTTGTTTTTTTTTTTGAAAAAAAGGCAAGGGGTTAGCCCATGATTTTTTCCGAAATCCATGAAAAATTTTTGTGACAATTTTTTAACGTTCTTAGACATTTTGGAAAGGTGTATTAATTTCCTATTCAGAACTGAAATCCAGAGCAATTTTGAAAGCTCGTTTCTTTAGATATTCGCATTTAACGGATTGAGGCAGAAAATCGTTAAAATCTGGGAAAGTCACTTTGGATGCTAATATTTTCATAAACAGACCTCAAAAAAAAAATTAGCTTCGATGCCTCGATTTGGTTTGAATAGATCTTTCCAGTAAGGTATGGCACCATTTATTTCATTAACTTTGAAAAAAAGTTGATTTTTTTTTTTGAAAAAAAGGCAAGGGGTTAGCCCATGATTTTTTCCGAAATCCATGAAAAATTTTTGTGACAATTTTTTTACGTTCTTAGACATTTTGGAAAGGTGTATTAATTTCCTATTCAGAACTGAAATCCAGAGCAATTTTGAAAGCTCGGTTCTTTAGATATTCGCATTAATCGGATTGAGGCAGAAAATCGTAAAAATCTGGGAAAGTCAATTTGGATGCCAATATTTTAATAAAAAGACCTCGAAAAAAATTTGTTCTGATGTTTTTAGAAAGGTGAGTTAATTGTCTTTTCAGCACTGAAAGCCGCAATAATTTTGAAGGCTTTGTTTTGGAAATATCGCCATCCAAAGACATTAAAGTAGGTAGTTGGAGGCAGAAAATCGTAAAAATCTGGGAAAGTCACTTTGGATGCCAATATTTTAATAAAGAGACCTCGCAAAAAAAATTAGCTTCGATGCCTCGATTTGGTTTGAATAGATCTTTCCAGTAAGGTATGGCACCATTTATTTCATTAACTTTGAAAAAAAGTTGTTTTATTTTTGAAAAAAAGGCAAGGGGTTGTTAGCCCATGATTTTTTCCGAAATCCATGAAAAATTTTTGTGACAATTTTTTAACGTTCTTAGACATTTTGGAAAGGTGTATTAATTTCCTATTCAGAACTGAAATCCAGAGCAATTTTGAAAGCTCGGTTCTTTAGATATTCGCATTAATCGGATTGAGGCAGAAAATCGTAAAAATCTGGGAAAGTCAATTTGGATGCCAATATTTTAATAAAAAGACCTCGAAAAAAATTTGTTCTGATGTTTTTAGAAAGGTGAGTTAATTGTCTTTTCAGCACTGAAAGCCGCAATAATTTTGAAGGCTTTGTTTTGGAAATATCGCCATCCAAAGACATTAAAGTAGGTAGTTGGAGGCAGAAAATCGTAAAAATCTGGGAAAGTCACTTTGGATGCCAATATTTTAATAAAGAGACCTCGCAAATAAAATTAGCTTCGATGCCTCGATTTGGTTTGAATAGATCTTTCCAGTAAGGTATGGCACCATTTATTTCATTAACTTTGAAAAAAAAGTTGTTTTTTTTTTGAAAAAAAGGCAAGGGGTTAGCCCATGATTTTTTCCGAAATCCATGAAAAATTTTTGTGACAATATCTTAACGTTCTTAGACATTTTGGAAAGGTGTATTAATTTCCTATTCAGAACTGAAATCCAGAGCAATTTTGAAAGCTCGGTTCTTTAGATATTCGCATTTAACGGATTGAGGCAGAAAATCGTAAAAATCTGGGAAAGTCACTTTGGATGCCAATATTTTAATAAAGAGACCTCGCAAAAAAAATTAGCTGCGATGCCTCGATTTGGTTTGAATAGATCTTTCCAGTAAGATATGGCACCATTTATTTCATTAACTTTGAAAAAAAGTTGTTTTTTTTTGAAAAAAAAGGCAAGGGGTTGTTAGCCCATGATTTTTTCCGAAATCCATGAAAAATTTTTGTGACAATATTTTAACGTTCTTAGACATTTTGGAAAGGTGTATCAATTTTCTATTCAGAACTGAAATCCAGAGCAATTTTGAAAGCTCGGCTCTTTAGATATTCGCATTTAACGGATTGAGGCAGAAAATCGTAAAAATCTGGGAACGTCACTTTGGATGCCAATATTTTAATAAAGAGACCTCGCAAAAAAAATTAGCTGCGATGCCTTGATTTGGTTTGAATAGATCTTTCCAGTAAGGTATGGCACCATTTATTTCATTAACTTTGAAAAAAAGTTGATTTTTTTTTTTGAAAAAAAGGCAAGGGGTTAGCCCATGATTTTTTCCGAAATCCATGAAAAATTTTTGTGACAATTTTTTAACGTTCTTAGACATTTTGGAAAGGTGTATTAATTTCCTATTCAGAACTGAAATCCAGAGCAATTTTGAAAGCTCGGTTCTTTAGATATTCACATTTAACGGATTGAGGCAGAAAATCGTAAGAATCTGGGAACGTCACTTTGGATGCCAATATTTTAATAAAGAGACCTCGCAAAAAAAATTAGCTTCGATGCCTCGATTTGGTTTGAATAGATCTTTCCAGTAAGGTATGGCACCATTTATTTCATTAACTTTGAAAAAAAGTTGTTTTATTTTTGAAAAAAAGGCAAGGGGTTAGCCCATGAATTTTTCCGAAATCCATGAAAAATTTTTGTGACAATTTTTTAACGTTCTTAGACATTTTGGAAAGGTGTATTAATTTCCTATTCAGAACTGAAATCCAGAGCAATTTTGAAAGCTCGGTTCTTTAGATATTCGCATTAATCGGATTGAGGCAGAAAATCGTAAAAATCTGGGAAAGTCAATTTGGATGCCAATATTTTAATAAAAAGACCTCGAAAAAAATTTGTTCTGATGTTTTTAGAAAGGTGAGTTAATTGTCTTTTCAGCACTGAAAGCCGCAATAATTTTGAAGGCTTTGTTTTGGAAATATCGCCATCCAAAGACATTAAAGTAGGTAGTTGGAGGCAGAAAATCGTTAAAATCTGGGAAAGTCACTTTGGGTGCCAATATTTTCATAAACAGACCTCGAAAAAAAAAATTAGCTTCGATGCCTCGATTTGGTTTGAATAGATCTTTCCAGTAAGGTATGGCACCATTTATTTCATTAACTTTGAAAAAAAGTTGTTTTTATTTTTGAAAAAATGGCAAGGGGTTAGCCCATGTTTTTTTCCGAAATCCATGAAAAAATTTTGTGACAACATTTTTACATTTTTGAAAAAGTGTGTTAATTTTCTATTCAGAACTGAATGCTGAAAGAATTTTGAAAGATCGGTTCGTTAAATATTCGCATTTAACGGATTGCGTAAAAATTCAGTAAAATTACATTGGATGCAAATATCTAATGAACTAGACATTGCAGAAGCTTTTGGTTTTCAGGAACGGATAGCTTTTAAATAGATAATGTAGAATTTGAAAATCGAAACCATTTGGATGGCTTGGCAGTAAAAATATATCTCTCCAAAGGCATTTTCAGGCTAAATGCAAATAACCGAATATCGCTTTGGATGCCTATATTTCGAAGACCGTATAGCATAGAAGGTTTTTATTTTCAGTTTTAGAAAGCTATGGAAAATAATAATGCAACATTTTTTATTTGAACCTGCTTCATGGCTTTGCTTCTGAAATATCACCATCCAAAGTAATTAAGGTAGGTAGTTGGAGGCAGAAAATTGTTAATATCAGGTAAAGTCACTTTGGATGTGAATATTTTACCAAATAGACCTTGAAAAAAAATTTTTCTGCTGGTTTTGGAAAGGTGGGATAATTTTCTACCCAGCACTGAAAACCGCATCAATTTTTAAGGCTCGGTTTAGAAAATATAGCCATTCAAAGACATTGAGGAAGGTAGTTTGGGGCAGTAAATCGATAATATCACTTTGGATGCGAATATTTTACCAAGTAGACCTTGAAAAAAAATTTGGCTTCGATGTGTCGATTGGGTTTGAATAGACCTTTCCATTAAGGTACGGCACGATTTATTTCATTAACTTTGAAAAAAAAGTTGTTTTTTTTTTAAAAAAAGGCAAGGGGTTAGCCCATGATTTTTTCCGAAATCCATGAAAAATTTTTGTGACAATATCTTAACGTTCTTAGACATTTTGGAAAGGTGTATTAATTTCCTATTCAGAACTGAAATCCAGAGCAATTTTGAAAGCTCGGTTCTTTAGATATTCGCATTTAACGGATTGAGGCAGAAAATCGTTAAAATCTGGGAAAGTCACTTTGGATGCTAATATTTTCATAAACAGACCTCGAAAAAAAAAAAAATAGCTTCGATGCCTCGATTTGCTTTGAATAGATCTTTCCAGTAAGGTATGGCACCATTTATTTCATTAACTTTGAAAAAAAAGTTGTTTTTTTTTTGAAAAAAAGGCAAGGGGTTAGCCCATGATTTTTTCCGAAATCCATGAAAAATTTTTGTGACAATTTTTTAACGTTCTTAGACATTTTGGAAAGGTGTATTAATTTCCTATTCAGAACTGAAATCCAGAGCAATTTTGAAAGCTCGGTTCTTTAGATATTCGCATTTAACGGATTGAGGCAGAAAATCGTAAAAATCTGGGAAAGTCACTTTGGATGCCAATATTTTAATAAAGAGACCTCGCAAAAAAAATTAGCTTCGATGCCTCGATTTGGTTTGAATAGATCTTTCCAGTAAGGTATGGCACCATTTATTTCATTAACTTTGAAAAAAAGTTTTTTTTTTTTTTAAAAGGCAAGGGGTTAAGCCCATGATTTTTTCCGAAATCCATGAAAAATTTTTGTGACAATATCTTAACGTTCTTAGACATTTTGGAAATGTGTATTAATTTCCTATTCAGAACTGAAATCCAGAGCAATTTTGAAAGCTCGGTTCTTTAGATATTCGCATTTAACGGATTGAGGCAGAAAATCGTAAAAATCTGGGAAAGTCACTTTGGATGCCAATATTTTAATAAAGAGACCTCGCAAAAAAAATTAGCTTCGATGCCTCGATTTGTTTTGAATAGATTTTTCCAGTAAGGTATGGCACCATTTATTTCATTAACTTTGAAAAAAAGTTGTTTTTTTTTTTGAAAAAAAGGCATGGGGTTACCCATGATTTTTTCCGAAATCCATGAAAAATTTTTGTGACAATATTTTAACGTTCTTAGACATTTTGGAAAGGTGTATTAATTTCCTATTCAGAACTGAAATCCAGAGCAATTTTGAAAGCTCGGTTCTTTAGATATTCGCATTTAACGGATTGAGGCAGAAAATCGTAAAAATCTGGGAAAGTCACTTTGGATGCCAATATTTTAATAAAGAGACCTCGCAAATAAAATTAGCTTCGATGCCTCGATTTGGTTTGAATAGATCTTTCCAGTAAGGTATGGCACCATTTATTTCATTAACTTTGAAAAAAAGTTGTTTGTTTTTTGAAAAAAAAGGCAAGGGGTTGTTAGCCCATGATTTTTTCCGAAATCCATGAAAAATTTTTTTGACAATATTTTAACGTTCTCAGACATTTTGGAAAGGTGTATTAATTTCCTATTCAGAACTGAAATCCAGAGCAATTTTGAAAGCTCGGTTCTTTAGATATTCGCACTTAACGGATTGAGGCAGAAAATCGTAAAAATCTGGGAAAGTCACTTTGGATGCTAATATTTTCATAAACAGACCTCGAAAAAAAAAAATTTGCTTCGATGCCTCGATTTGGTTTGAATAGATCTTTCCAGTAAGGTATGGCACCATTTATTTCATTAACTTTGAAAAAAAGTTGTTTTTTTTTTGAAAAAAAGGCAAGGGGTTAGCCCATGATTTTTTCCGAAATCCATGAAAAATTTTTGTGACAATATTTTAACGTTCTTAGACATTTTGGAAAGGTGTATTAATTTCCTATTCAGAACTGAAATCCAGAGCAATTTTGAAAGCTCGGTTCTTTAGATATTCGCATTTAACGGATTGAGGCAGAAAATCGTAAAAATCTGGGAAAGTCACTTTGGATGCCAATATTTTAATAAAGAGACCTCGCAAAAAAAATTAGCTTCGATGCCTCGATTTGGTTTGAATAGATCTTTCCAGTAAGGTATGGCACCATTTATTTCATTAACTTTGAAAAAAAGTTGTTTGTTTTTTGAAAAAAAGGCAAGGGGTTGTTAGCCCATGATTTTTTCCGAAATCCATGAAAAATTTTTGTGACAATATTTTAACGTTCTTAGACATTTTGGAAAGGTGTATTAATTTCCTATTCAGAACTGAAATCCAGAGCAATTTTGAAAGCTCGGTTCTTTAGATATTCGCATTTAACGGATTGAGGCAGAAAATCGTAAAAATCTGGGAAAGTCACTTTGGATGCCAATATTTTAATAAAGAGACCTCGCAAATAAAATTAGCTTCGATGCCTCGATTTGGTTTGAATAGATCTTTCCAGTAAGGTATGGCACCATTTATTTCATTAACTTTGAAAAAAAGTTGTTTTTTTTTTTTTTTAAAAGGCAAGGGGTTAGCCCATGATTTTTTCCGAAATCCATGAAAAATTTTTGTGACAATTTTTTAACGTTCTTAGACATTTTGGAAAGGTGTATTAATTTCCTATTCAGAACTGAAATCCAGAGCAATTTTGAAAGCTCGGTTCTTTAGATATTCGCATTTAACGGATTGAGGCAGAAAATCGTAAAAATCTGGGAACGTCACTTTGGATGCCAATATTTTAATAAAGAGACCTCGCAAAAAAAATTAGCTGCGATGCCTCGATTTGGTTTGAATAGATCTTTCCAGTAAGGTATGGCACCATTTATTTCATTAACTTTGAAAAAAATTTTTTTTTTTTTTTGAAAAAAAGGCAAGGGGTTAGCCCATGATTTTTTCCGAAATCCATGAAAAATTTTTGTGACAATTTTTTAACGTTCTTAGACATTTTGGAAAGGTGTATTAATTTCCTATTCAGAACTGAAATCCAGAGCAATTTTGAAAGCTCGGTTCTTTAGATATTCGCATTTAACGGATTGAGGCAGAAAATCGTAAAAATCTGGGAACGTCACTTTGGATGCCAATATTTTAATAAAGAGACCTCGCAAAAAAAATTAGCTGCGATGCCTCGATTTGGTTTGAATAGATCTTTCCAGTAAGGTATGGCACCATTTATTTCATTAACTTTGAAAAAAATTTTTTTTTTTTTTTGAAAAAAAGGCAAGGGGTTAGCCCATGATTTTTTCCGAAATCCATGAAAAATTTTTGTGACAATTTTTTAACGTTCTTAGACATTTTGGAAAGGTGTATTAATTTCCTATTCAGAACTGAAATCCAGAGCAATTTTGAAAGCTCGGTTCTTTAGATATTCGCATTTAACGGATTGAGGCAGAAAATCGTAAAAATCTGGGAAAGTCACTTTGGATGCCAATATTTTAATAAACAGACCTCGAAAAAAAAAATTTGCTTCGATGCCTCGATTTGGTTTGAATAGATCTTTCCAGTAAGGTATGGCACCATTTATTTCATTAACTTTGAAAAAAAGTTGTTTTTTTTTTGAAAAAAGGCAAGGGGTTGTTAGCCCATGAGATTTTCCGAAATCCATGAAAAATTTTTGTGACAATTTTTTAACGTTCTTAGACATTTTGGAAAGGTGTATTAATTTCCTATTCAGAACTGAAATCCAGAGCAATTTTGAAAGCTCGGTTCTTTAGATATTCGCATTTAACGGATTGAGGCAGAAAATCGTAAAAATCTGGGAAAGTCACTTTGGATGCTAATATTTTCATAAACAGACCTCGAAAAAAAAAATTTGCTTCGATGCCTCGATTTGGTTTGAATAGATATTTCCAGTAAGGTATGGCACCATTTATTTCATTAACTTTGAAAAAAAGTTGTTTTTTTTTTTGAAAAAAAGGCAAGGGGTTAGCCCATGATTTTTTCCGAAATCCATGAAAAATTTTTGTGACAATTTTTTAACGTTCTTAGACATTTTGGAAAGGTGTATTAATTTCCTATTCAGAACTGAAATCCAGAGCAATTGTGAAAGCTCGGTTCTTTAGATATTCGCATTTAACGGATTGAGGCAGAAAGTCGTAAAAATCTGGGAAAGTCACTTTGGATGCCAATATTTTAATAAAGAGACCTCGCAAAAAAAATTAGCTTCGGTGCCTCGATTTGGTTAGAATAGATCTTTCCAGTAAGGTATGGCACCATTTATTTCATTAACTTTGAAAAAAAAGTTGGTTTTTTTTTTTTGAAAAAAAGGCAAGGGAAAGGTGTATTAATTTCCTATTCAGAACTGAAATCCAGAGCAATTTTGAAAGCTCGGTTCTTTAGATATTCGCATTAATCGGATTGAGGCAGAAAATCGTAAAAATCTGGGAAAGTCAATTTGGATGCCAATATTTTAATAAAAAGACCTCGAAAAAAATTTGTTCTGATGTTTTTAGAAAGGTGAGTTAATTGTCTTTTCAGCACTGAAAGCCGCAATAATTTTGAAGGCTTTGTTTTGGAAATATCGCCATCCAAAGACATTAAAGTAGGTAGTTGGAGGCAGAAAATCGTAAAAATCTGGGAAAGTCACTTTGGATGCCAATATTTTAATAAAGAGACCTCGCAAAAAAAATTAGCTTCGATGCCTCGATTTGGTTTGAATAGATCTTTCCAGTAAGGTATGGCACCATTTATTTCATTAACTTTGAAAAAAAGTTGTTTTATTTTTGAAAAAAAGGCAAGGGGTTGTTAGCCCATGATTTTTTCCGAAATCCATGAAAAATTTTTGTGACAATTTTTTAACGTTCTTAGACATTTTGGAAAGGTGTATTAATTTCCTATTCAGAACTGAAATCCAGAGCAATTTTGAAAGCTCGGTTCTTTAGATATTCGCATTAATCGGATTGAGGCAGAAAATCGTAAAAATCTGGGAAAGTCAATTTGGATGCCAATATTTTAATAAAAAGACCTCGAAAAAAATTTGTTCTGATGTTTTTAGAAAGGTGAGTTAATTGTCTTTTCAGCACTGAAAGCCGCAATAATTTTGAAGGCTTTGTTTTGGAAATATCGCCATCCAAAGACATTAAAGTAGGTAGTTGGAGGCAGAAAATCGTAAAAATCTGGGAAAGTCACTTTGGATGCCAATATTTTAATAAAGAGACCTCGCAAATAAAATTAGCTTCGATGCCTCGATTTGGTTTGAATAGATCTTTCCAGTAAGGTATGGCACCATTTATTTCATTAACTTTGAAAAAAAAGTTGTTTTTTTTTTGAAAAAAAGGCAAGGGGTTAGCCCATGATTTTTTCCGAAATCCATGAAAAATTTTTGTGACAATATCTTAACGTTCTTAGACATTTTGGAAAGGTGTATTAATTTCCTATTCAGAACTGAAATCCAGAGCAATTTTGAAAGCTCGGTTCTTTAGATATTCGCATTTAACGGATTGAGGCAGAAAATCGTAAAAATCTGGGAAAGTCACTTTGGATGCCAATATTTTAATAAAGAGACCTCGCAAAAAAAATTAGCTGCGATGCCTCGATTTGGTTTGAATAGATCTTTCCAGTAAGATATGGCACCATTTATTTCATTAACTTTGAAAAAAAGTTGTTTTTTTTTGAAAAAAAAGGCAAGGGGTTGTTAGCCCATGATTTTTTCCGAAATCCATGAAAAATTTTTGTGACAATATTTTAACGTTCTTAGACATTTTGGAAAGGTGTATCAATTTTCTATTCAGAACTGAAATCCAGAGCAATTTTGAAAGCTCGGCTCTTTAGATATTCGCATTTAACGGATTGAGGCAGAAAATCGTAAAAATCTGGGAACGTCACTTTGGATGCCAATATTTTAATAAAGAGACCTCGCAAAAAAAATTAGCTGCGATGCCTTGATTTGGTTTGAATAGATCTTTCCAGTAAGGTATGGCACCATTTATTTCATTAACTTTGAAAAAAAGTTGATTTTTTTTTTTGAAAAAAAGGCAAGGGGTTAGCCCATGATTTTTTCCGAAATCCATGAAAAATTTTTGTGACAATTTTTTAACGTTCTTAGACATTTTGGAAAGGTGTATTAATTTCCTATTCAGAACTGAAATCCAGAGCAATTTTGAAAGCTCGGTTCTTTAGATATTCACATTTAACGGATTGAGGCAGAAAATCGTAAGAATCTGGGAACGTCACTTTGGATGCCAATATTTTAATAAAGAGACCTCGCAAAAAAAATTAGCTTCGATGCCTCGATTTGGTTTGAATAGATCTTTCCAGTAAGGTATGGCACCATTTATTTCATTAACTTTGAAAAAAAGTTGTTTTATTTTTGAAAAAAAGGCAAGGGGTTAGCCCATGAATTTTTCCGAAATCCATGAAAAATTTTTGTGACAATTTTTTAACGTTCTTAGACATTTTGGAAAGGTGTATTAATTTCCTATTCAGAACTGAAATCCAGAGCAATTTTGAAAGCTCGGTTCTTTAGATATTCGCATTAATCGGATTGAGGCAGAAAATCGTAAAAATCTGGGAAAGTCAATTTGGATGCCAATATTTTAATAAAAAGACCTCGAAAAAAATTTGTTCTGATGTTTTTAGAAAGGTGAGTTAATTGTCTTTTCAGCACTGAAAGCCGCAATAATTTTGAAGGCTTTGTTTTGGAAATATCGCCATCCAAAGACATTAAAGTAGGTAGTTGGAGGCAGAAAATCGTTAAAATCTGGGAAAGTCACTTTGGGTGCCAATATTTTCATAAACAGACCTCGAAAAAAAAAATTAGCTTCGATGCCTCGATTTGGTTTGAATAGATCTTTCCAGTAAGGTATGGCACCATTTATTTCATTAACTTTGAAAAAAAGTTGTTTTTATTTTTGAAAAAATGGCAAGGGGTTAGCCCATGTTTTTTTCCGAAATCCATGAAAAAATTTTGTGACAACATTTTTACATTTTTGAAAAAGTGTGTTAATTTTCTATTCAGAACTGAATGCTGAAAGAATTTTGAAAGATCGGTTCGTTAAATATTCGCATTTAACGGATTGCGTAAAAATTCAGTAAAATTACATTGGATGCAAATATCTAATGAACTAGACATTGCAGAAGCTTTTGGTTTTCAGGAACGGATAGCTTTTAAATAGATAATGTAGAATTTGAAAATCGAAACCATTTGGATGGCTTGGCAGTAAAAATATATCTCTCCAAAGGCATTTTCAGGCTAAATGCAAATAACCGAATATCGCTTTGGATGCCTATATTTCGAAGACCGTATAGCATAGAAGGTTTTTATTTTCAGTTTTAGAAAGCTATGGAAAATAATAATGCAACATTTTTTATTTGAACCTGCTTCATGGCTTTGCTTCTGAAATATCACCATCCAAAGTAATTAAGGTAGGTAGTTGGAGGCAGAAAATTGTTAATATCAGGTAAAGTCACTTTGGATGTGAATATTTTACCAAATAGACCTTGAAAAAAAATTTTTCTGCTGGTTTTGGAAAGGTGGGATAATTTTCTACCCAGCACTGAAAACCGCATCAATTTTTAAGGCTCGGTTTAGAAAATATAGCCATTCAAAGACATTGAGGAAGGTAGTTTGGGGCAGTAAATCGATAATATCACTTTGGATGCGAATATTTTACCAAGTAGACCTTGAAAAAAAATTTGGCTTCGATGTGTCGATTGGGTTTGAATAGACCTTTCCATTAAGGTACGGCACGATTTATTTCATTAACTTTGAAAAAAAAGTTGTTTTTTTTTTAAAAAAAGGCAAGGGGTTAGCCCATGATTTTTTCCGAAATCCATGAAAAATTTTTGTGACAATATCTTAACGTTCTTAGACATTTTGGAAAGGTGTATTAATTTCCTATTCAGAACTGAAATCCAGAGCAATTTTGAAAGCTCGGTTCTTTAGATATTCGCATTTAACGGATTGAGGCAGAAAATCGTTAAAATCTGGGAAAGTCACTTTGGATGCTAATATTTTCATAAACAGACCTCGAAAAAAAAAAAAATAGCTTCGATGCCTCGATTTGCTTTGAATAGATCTTTCCAGTAAGGTATGGCACCATTTATTTCATTAACTTTGAAAAAAAAGTTGTTTTTTTTTTGAAAAAAAGGCAAGGGGTTAGCCCATGATTTTTTCCGAAATCCATGAAAAATTTTTGTGACAATTTTTTAACGTTCTTAGACATTTTGGAAAGGTGTATTAATTTCCTATTCAGAACTGAAATCCAGAGCAATTTTGAAAGCTCGGTTCTTTAGATATTCGCATTTAACGGATTGAGGCAGAAAATCGTAAAAATCTGGGAAAGTCACTTTGGATGCCAATATTTTAATAAAGAGACCTCGCAAAAAAAATTAGCTTCGATGCCTCGATTTGGTTTGAATAGATCTTTCCAGTAAGGTATGGCACCATTTATTTCATTAACTTTGAAAAAAAGTTTTTTTTTTTTTTAAAAGGCAAGGGGTTAAGCCCATGATTTTTTCCGAAATCCATGAAAAATTTTTGTGACAATATCTTAACGTTCTTAGACATTTTGGAAATGTGTATTAATTTCCTATTCAGAACTGAAATCCAGAGCAATTTTGAAAGCTCGGTTCTTTAGATATTCGCATTTAACGGATTGAGGCAGAAAATCGTAAAAATCTGGGAAAGTCACTTTGGATGCCAATATTTTAATAAAGAGACCTCGCAAAAAAAATTAGCTTCGATGCCTCGATTTGTTTTGAATAGATTTTTCCAGTAAGGTATGGCACCATTTATTTCATTAACTTTGAAAAAAAGTTGTTTTTTTTTTTGAAAAAAAGGCATGGGGTTACCCATGATTTTTTCCGAAATCCATGAAAAATTTTTGTGACAATATTTTAACGTTCTTAGACATTTTGGAAAGGTGTATTAATTTCCTATTCAGAACTGAAATCCAGAGCAATTTTGAAAGCTCGGTTCTTTAGATATTCGCATTTAACGGATTGAGGCAGAAAATCGTAAAAATCTGGGAAAGTCACTTTGGATGCCAATATTTTAATAAAGAGACCTCGCAAATAAAATTAGCTTCGATGCCTCGATTTGGTTTGAATAGATCTTTCCAGTAAGGTATGGCACCATTTATTTCATTAACTTTGAAAAAAAGTTGTTTGTTTTTTGAAAAAAAAGGCAAGGGGTTGTTAGCCCATGATTTTTTCCGAAATCCATGAAAAATTTTTTTGACAATATTTTAACGTTCTCAGACATTTTGGAAAGGTGTATTAATTTCCTATTCAGAACTGAAATCCAGAGCAATTTTGAAAGCTCGGTTCTTTAGATATTCGCACTTAACGGATTGAGGCAGAAAATCGTAAAAATCTGGGAAAGTCACTTTGGATGCTAATATTTTCATAAACAGACCTCGAAAAAAAAAAATTTGCTTCGATGCCTCGATTTGGTTTGAATAGATCTTTCCAGTAAGGTATGGCACCATTTATTTCATTAACTTTGAAAAAAAGTTGTTTTTTTTTTGAAAAAAAGGCAAGGGGTTAGCCCATGATTTTTTCCGAAATCCATGAAAAATTTTTGTGACAATATTTTAACGTTCTTAGACATTTTGGAAAGGTGTATTAATTTCCTATTCAGAACTGAAATCCAGAGCAATTTTGAAAGCTCGGCTCTTTAGATATTCGCATTTAACGGATTGAGGCAGAAAATCGTTAAAATCTGGGAAAGTCACTTTGGATGCCAATATTTTAATAAAGAGACCTCGCAAAAAAAATTAGCTTCGATGCCTCGATTTGGTTTGAATAGATCTTTCCAGTAAGGTATGGCACCATTTATTTCATTAACTTTGAAAAAAAGTTGTTTGTTTTTTGAAAAAAAGGCAAGGGGTTGTTAGCCCATGATTTTTTCCGAAATCCATGAAAAATTTTTGTGACAATATTTTAACGTTCTTAGACATTTTGGAAAGGTGTATTAATTTCCTATTCAGAACTGAAATCCAGAGCAATTTTGAAAGCTCGGTTCTTTAGATATTCGCATTTAACGGATTGAGGCAGAAAATCGTAAAAATCTGGGAAAGTCACTTTGGATGCCAATATTTTAATAAAGAGACCTCGCAAATAAAATTAGCTTCGATGCCTCGATTTGGTTTGAATAGATCTTTCCAGTAAGGTATGGCACCATTTATTTCATTAACTTTGAAAAAAAGTTGTTTTTTTTTTTTTTTAAAAGGCAAGGGGTTAGCCCATGATTTTTTCCGAAATCCATGAAAAATTTTTGTGACAATTTTTTAACGTTCTTAGACATTTTGGAAAGGTGTATTAATTTCCTATTCAGAACTGAAATCCAGAGCAATTTTGAAAGCTCGGTTCTTTAGATATTCGCATTTAACGGATTGAGGCAGAAAATCGTAAAAATCTGGGAACGTCACTTTGGATGCCAATATTTTAATAAAGAGACCTCGCAAAAAAAATTAGCTGCGATGCCTCGATTTGGTTTGAATAGATCTTTCCAGTAAGGTATGGCACCATTTATTTCATTAACTTTGAAAAAAATTTTTTTTTTTTTTGAAAAAAAGGCAAGGGGTTAGCCCATGATTTTTTCCGAAATCCATGAAAAATTTTTGTGACAATTTTTTAACGTTCTTAGACATTTTGGAAAGGTGTATTAATTTCCTATTCAGAACTGAAATCCAGAGCAATTTTGAAAGCTCGGTTCTTTAGATATTCGCATTTAACGGATTGAGGCAGAAAATCGTAAAAATCTGGGAACGTCACTTTGGATGCCAATATTTTAATAAAGAGACCTCGCAAAAAAAATTAGCTGCGATGCCTCGATTTGGTTTGAATAGATCTTTCCAGTAAGGTATGGCACCATTTATTTCATTAACTTTGAAAAAAATTTTTTTTTTTTTTTGAAAAAAAGGCAAGGGGTTAGCCCATGATTTTTTCCGAAATCCATGAAAAATTTTTGTGACAATTTTTTAACGTTCTTAGACATTTTGGAAAGGTGTATTAATTTCCTATTCAGAACTGAAATCCAGAGCAATTTTGAAAGCTCGGTTCTTTAGATATTCGCATTTAACGGATTGAGGCAGAAAATCGTAAAAATCTGGGAAAGTCACTTTGGATGCCAATATTTTAATAAACAGACCTCGAAAAAAAAAATTTGCTTCGATGCCTCGATTTGGTTTGAATAGATCTTTCCAGTAAGGTATGGCACCATTTATTTCATTAACTTTGAAAAAAAGTTGTTTTTTTTTTGAAAAAAGGCAAGGGGTTGTTAGCCCATGAGATTTTCCGAAATCCATGAAAAATTTTTGTGACAATTTTTTAACGTTCTTAGACATTTTGGAAAGGTGTATTAATTTCCTATTCAGAACTGAAATCCAGAGCAATTTTGAAAGCTCGGTTCTTTAGATATTCGCATTTAACGGATTGAGGCAGAAAATCGTAAAAATCTGGGAAAGTCACTTTGGATGCTAATATTTTCATAAACAGACCTCGAAAAAAAAAATTTGCTTCGATGCCTCGATTTGGTTTGAATAGATATTTCCAGTAAGGTATGGCACCATTTATTTCATTAACTTTGAAAAAAAGTTGTTTTTTTTTTTGAAAAAAAGGCAAGGGGTTAGCCCATGATTTTTTCCGAAATCCATGAAAAATTTTTGTGACAATTTTTTAACGTTCTTAGACATTTTGGAAAGGTGTATTAATTTCCTATTCAGAACTGAAATCCAGAGCAATTTTGAAAGCTCGGTTCTTTAGATATTCGCATTTAACGGATTGAGGCAGAAAATCGTAAAAATCTGGGAAAGTCACTTTGGATGCCAATATTTTAATAAACAGACCTCGAAAAAAAAAATTTGCTTCGATGCCTCGATTTGGTTTGAATAGATCTTTCCAGTAAGGTATGGCACCATTTATTTCATTAACTTTGAAAAAAAGTTGTTTTTTTTTTGAAAAAAGGCAAGGGGTTGTTAGCCCATGAGATTTTCCGAAATCCATGAAAAATTTTTGTGACAATTTTTTAACGTTCTTAGACATTTTGGAAAGGTGTATTAATTTCCTATTCAGAACTGAAATCCAGAGCAATTTTGAAAGCTCGGTTCTTTAGATATTCGCATTTAACGGATTGAGGCAGAAAATCGTAAAAATCTGGGAACGTCACTTTGGATGCCAATATTTTAATAAAGAGACCTCGCAAAAAAAATTAGCTGCGATGCCTCGATTTGGTTTGAATAGATCTTTCCAGTAAGGTATGGCACCATTTATTTCATTAACTTTGAAAAAAATTTTTTTTTTTTTTTGAAAAAAAGGCAAGGGGTTAGCCCATGATTTTTTCCGAAATCCATGAAAAATTTTTGTGACAATTTTTTAACGTTCTTAGACATTTTGGAAAGGTGTATTAATTTCCTATTCAGAACTGAAATCCAGAGCAATTTTGAAAGCTCGGTTCTTTAGATATTCGCATTTAACGGATTGAGGCAGAAAATCGTAAAAATCTGGGAAAGTCACTTTGGATGCCAATATTTTAATAAACAGACCTCGAAAAAAAAAATTTGCTTCGATGCCTCGATTTGGTTTGAATAGATCTTTCCAGTAAGGTATGGCACCATTTATTTCATTAACTTTGAAAAAAAGTTGTTTTTTTTTTGAAAAAAGGCAAGGGGTTGTTAGCCCATGAGATTTTCCGAAATCCATGAAAAATTTTTGTGACAATTTTTTAACGTTCTTAGACATTTTGGAAAGGTGTATTAATTTCCTATTCAGAACTGAAATCCAGAGCAATTTTGAAAGCTCGGTTCTTTAGATATTCGCATTTAACGGATTGAGGCAGAAAATCGTAAAAATCTGGGAAAGTCACTTTGGATGCTAATATTTTCATAAACAGACCTCGAAAAAAAAAATTTGCTTCGATGCCTCGATTTGGTTTGAATAGATATTTCCAGTAAGGTATGGCACCATTTATTTCATTAACTTTGAAAAAAAGTTGTTTTTTTTTTTGAAAAAAAGGCAAGGGGTTAGCCCATGATTTTTTCCGAAATCCATGAAAAATTTTTGTGACAATTTTTTAACGTTCTTAGACATTTTGGAAAGGTGTATTAATTTCCTATTCAGAACTGAAATCCAGAGCAATTTTGAAAGCTCGGTTCTTTAGATATTCGCATTTAACGGATTGAGGCAGAAAATCGTAAAAATCTGGGAAAGTCACTTTGGATGCCAATATTTTAATAAAGAGACCTCGCAAAAAAAATTAGCTTCGGTGCCTCGATTTGGTTAGAATAGATCTTTCCAGTAAGGTATGGCACCATTTATTTCATTAACTTTGAAAAAAAAGTTGGTTTTTTTTTTTTTGAAAAAAAGGCAAGGGAAAGGTGTATTAATTTCCTATTCAGAACTGAAATCCAGAGCAATTTTGAAAGCTCGGTTCTTTAGATATTCGCATTTAACGGATTGAGGCAGAAAATCGTAAAAATCTGGGAAAGTCACTTTGGATGCCAATATTTTAATAAAGAGACCTCGCAAATAAAATTAGCTTCGATGCCTCGATTTGGTTTGAATAGATCTTTCCAGTAAGGTATGGCACCATTTATTGCATTAACTTTGAAAAAAAGTTGTTTTTTTTTTGAAAAAAAGGCAAGGGGTGTTAGCCCATGATTTTTTCCGAAATCCATGAAAAATTTTTGTGACAATTTTTTAACGTTCTTAGACATTTTGGAAAGGTGTATTAATTTCCTATTCAGAACTGAAATCCAGAGCAATTTTGAAAGCTCGGTTCTTTAGATATTCGCATTTAACGGATTGAGGCAGAAAATCGTAAAAATCTGGGAAAGTCACTTTGGATGCCAATATTTTAATAAAGAGACCTCGCAAAAAAAATTTAGCTTCGATGCCTCGATTTGGTTTGAATAGATCTTTCCAGTAAGGTATGGCACCATTTATTTCATTAACTTTGAAAAAAAAGTTGTTTTTTTTTTTTAAAAAAGGGCAAGGGGTTAGCCCATGATTTTTTCCGAAATCCATGAAAAATTTTTGTGACAATTTTTTAACGTTCTTAGACATTTTGGAAAGGTGTATTAATTTCCTATTCAGAACTGAAATCCAGAGCAATTTTGAAAGCTCGGTTCTTTAGATATTCGCATTTAACGGATTGAGGCAGAAAATCGTAAAAATCTGGGAAAGTCACTTTGGATGCCAATATTTTAATAAAGAGACCTCGCAAAAAAAATTAGCTTCGATGCCTCGATTTGGTTTGAATAGATCTTTCCAGTAAGGTATGGCACCATTTATTTCATTAACTTTGAAAAAAAGTTTTTTTTTTTTTTAAAAGGCAAGGGGTTAAGCCCATGATTTTTTCCGAAATCCATGAAAAATTTTTGTGACAATATCTTAACGTTCTTAGACATTTTGGAAATGTGTATTAATTTCCTATTCAGAACTGAAATCCAGAGCAATTTTGAAAGCTCGGTTCTTTAGATATTCGCATTTAACGGATTGAGCCAGAAAATCGTAAAAATCTGGGAAAGTCACTTTGGATGCCAATATTTTAATAAAGAGACCTCGCAAAAAAAATTAGCTGCGATGCCTCGATTTGGTTTGAATAGATCTTTCCAGTAAGGTATGGCACCATTTATTTCATTAACTTTGAAAAAAAAGTTGTTTTTTTTTTGAAAAAAAGGCAAGGGGTTAGCCCATGATTTTTTCCGAAATCCATGAAAAATTTTTGTGACAATATCTTAACGTTCTTAGACATTTTGGAAAGGTGTATTAATTTCCTATTCAGAACTGAAATCCAGAGCAATTTTGAAAGCTCGGTTCTTTAGATATTCGCATTTAACGGATTGAGGCAGAAAATCGTAAAAATCTGGGAAAGTCACTTTGGATGCCAATATTTTAATAAAGAGACCTCGCAAAAAAAATTAGCTTCGATGCCTCGATTTGTTTTGAATAGATTTTTCCAGTAAGGTATGGCACCATTTATTTCATTAACTTTGAAAAAAAGTTGTTTTTTTTTTGAAAAAAAGGCATGGGGTTACCCATGATTTTTTCCGAAATCCATGAAAAATTTTTGTGACAATATTTTAACGTTCTTAGACATTTTGGAAAGGTGTATTAATTTCCTATTCAGAACTGAAATCCAGAGCAATTTTGAAAGCTCGGTTCTTTAGATATTCGCATTTAACGGATTGAGGCAGAAAATCGTAAAAATCTGGGAAAGTCACTTTGGATGCCAATATTTTAATAAAGAGACCTCGCAAATAAAATTAGCTTCGATGCCTCGATTTGGTTTGAATAGATCTTTCCAGTAAGGTATGGCACCATTTATTTCATTAACTTTGAAAAAAAGTTGTTTGTTTTTTGAAAAAAAAGGCAAGGGGTTGTTAGCCCATGATTTTTTCCGAAATCCATGAAAAATTTTTTTGACAATATTTTAACGTTCTCAGACATTTTGGAAAGGTGTATTAATTTCCTATTCAGAACTGAAATCCAGAGCAATTTTGAAAGCTCGGTTCTTTAGATATTCGCACTTAACGGATTGAGGCAGAAAATCGTAAAAATCTGGGAAAGTCACTTTGGATGCTAATATTTTCATAAACAGACCTCGAAAAAAAAAATTTGCTTCGATGCCTCGATTTGGTTTGAATAGATCTTTCCAGTAAGGTATGGCACCATTTATTTCATTAACTTTGAAAAAAAGTTGTTTTTTTTTTGAAAAAAAGGCAAGGGGTTAGCCCATGATTTTTTCCGAAATCCATGAAAAATTTTTGTGACAATATTTTAACGTTCTTAGACATTTTGGAAAGGTGTATTAATTTCCTATTCAGAACTGAAATCCAGAGCAATTTTGAAAGCTCGGCTCTTTAGATATTCGCATTTAACGGATTGAGGCAGAAAATCGTTAAAATCTGGGAAAGTCACTTTGGATGCCAATATTTTAATAAAGAGACCTCGCAAAAAAAATTAGCTTCGATGCCTCGATTTGGTTTGAATAGATCTTTCCAGTAAGGTATGGCACCATTTATTTCATTAACTTTGAAAAAAAGTTGTTTGTTTTTTGAAAAAAAGGCAAGGGGTTGTTAGCCCATGATTTTTTCCGAAATCCATGAAAAATTTTTGTGACAATTTTTTAACGTTCTTAGACATTTTGGAAAGGTGTATTAATTTCCTATTCAGAACTGAAATCCAGAGCAATTTTGAAAGCTCGGTTCTTTAGATATTCGCATTTAACGGATTGAGGCAGAAAATCGTAAAAATCTGGGAAAGTCACTTTGGATGCCAATATTTTAATAAACAGACCTCGAAAAAAAAAATTTGCTTCGATGCCTCGATTTGGTTTGAATAGATCTTTCCAGTAAGGTATGGCACCATTTATTTCATTAACTTTGAAAAAAAGTTGTTTTTTTTTTGAAAAAAGGCAAGGGGTTGTTAGCCCATGAGATTTTCCGAAATCCATGAAAAATTTTTGTGACAATTTTTTAACGTTCTTAGACATTTTGGAAAGGTGTATTAATTTCCTATTCAGAACTGAAATCCAGAGCAATTTTGAAAGCTCGGTTCTTTAGATATTCGCATTTAACGGATTGAGGCAGAAAATCGTAAAAATCTGGGAAAGTCACTTTGGATGCTAATATTTTCATAAACAGACCTCGAAAAAAAAAATTTGCTTCGATGCCTCGATTTGGTTTGAATAGATATTTCCAGTAAGGTATGGCACCATTTATTTCATTAACTTTGAAAAAAAGTTGTTTTTTTTTTGAAAAAAAGGCAAGGGGTTAGCCCATGATTTTTTCCGAAATCCATGAAAAATTTTTGTGACAATTTTTTAACGTTCTTAGACATTTTGGAAAGGTGTATTAATTTCCTATTCAGAACTGAAATCCAGAGCAATTGTGAAAGCTCGGTTCTTTAGATATTCGCATTTAACGGATTGAGGCAGAAAGTCGTAAAAATCTGGGAAAGTCACTTTGGATGCCAATATTTTAATAAAGAGACCTCGCAAAAAAAATTAGCTTCGGTGCCTCGATTTGGTTAGAATAGATCTTTCCAGTAAGGTATGGCACCATTTATTTCATTAACTTTGAAAAAAAAGTTGGTTTTTTTTTTTTTGAAAAAAAGGCAAGGGAAAGGTGTATTAATTTCCTATTCAGAACTGAAATCCAGAGCAATTTTGAAAGCTCGGTTCTTTAGATATTCGCATTTAACGGATTGAGGCAGAAAATCGTAAAAATCTGGGAAAGTCACTTTGGATGCCAATATTTTAATAAAGAGACCTCGCAAATAAAATTAGCTTCGATGCCTCGATTTGGTTTGAATAGATCTTTCCAGTAAGGTATGGCACCATTTATTGCATTAACTTTGAAAAAAAGTTGTTTTTTTTTTGAAAAAAAGGCAAGGGGTGTTAGCCCATGATTTTTTCCGAAATCCATGAAAAATTTTTGTGACAATTTTTTAACGTTCTTAGACATTTTGGAAAGGTGTATTAATTTCCTATTCAGAACTGAAATCCAGAGCAATTTTGAAAGCTCGGTTCTTTAGATATTCGCATTTATCAGATTGAGGCAGAAAATCGTAAAAATCTGGGAAAGTCACTTTGGATGCCAATATTTTAATAAAGAGACCTCGCAAAAAAAATTTAGCTTCGATGCCTCGATTTGGTTTGAATAGATCTTTCCAGTAAGGTATGGCACCATTTATTTCGTTAACTTTGAAAAAAAAGTTGTTTTTTTTTTTTGAAAAAAAGGCAAGGGGTTAGCCCATGATTTTTCCGAAATCCATGAAAAATTTTTGTGACAATATCTTAACGTTCTTAGACATTTTGGAAAGGTGTATTAATTTCCTATTCAGAACTGAAATCCAGAGCAATTTTGAAAGCTCGGTTCTTTAGATATTCGCATTTAACGGATTGAGGCAGAAAATCGTTAAAATCTGGGAAAGTCACTTTGGATGCTAATATTTTCATAAACAGACCTCGAAAAAAAAATTTGCTTCGATGCCTCGATTTGGTTTGAATAGATCTTTCCAGTAAGGTATGGCACCATTTATTTCATTAACTTTGAAAAAAAAGTTGTTTTTTTTTTTGAAAAAAAGGCAAGGGGTTAGCCCATGATTTTTTCCGAAATCCATGAAAAATTTTTGTGACAATATTTTAACGTTCTTAGACATTTTGGAAAGGTGTATTAATTTCCTATTCAGAACTGAAATCCAGAGCAATTTTGAAAGCTCGGTTCTTTTGATATTCGCATTTATCGGATTGAGGCAGAAAATCGTAAAAATCTGGGAAAGTCAATTTGGATGCCAATATTTTAATAAAGAGACCTCGCAAAAAAAATTTAGCTTCGATGCCTCGATTTGGTTTGAATAGATCTTTCCAGTAAGGTATGGCACCATTTATTTCATTAACTTTTAAGAAAAGTTGTTTTTTTTTTTAATAAAAGGCAAGGGAGCCCATGATTTTTTCCGAAATCCATGAAAAATTTTTGTGACAATATCTTAACGTTCTTAGACATTTTGGAAAGGTGTATTAATTTCCTATTCAGAACTGAAATCCAGAGCAATTTTGAAAGCTCGGTTCTTTTGATATTCGCATTTATCGGATTGAGGCAGAAAATCGTAAAAATCTGGGAAAGTCAATTTGGATGCCAATATTTTAATAAAGAGACCTCGCAAAAAATTTGTTCTGTTGTTTTTAGAAAGGTGAGGTAATTTTCTTTTCAGCACTGAAGGCCGCAATAATTTTGAAGGCTTTGTTTTGGAAATATCGCCATCCAAAGACATTAAAGTAGGTAGTTGGAGGCAGAAAATCGTTAAAATCTGGGAAAGTCACTTTGGATGCTAATATTTTCATAAACAGACCTCGAAAAAAAAATTTGCTTCGATGCCTCGATTTGGTTTGAATAGATCTTTCCAGTAAGGTATGGAACATTTATTTCACTAACTTTGAAAAAAAAGTTGTTTTTTTTGAAAAAAAAGGCAAGGGGTTAGCCCATGATTTTTTCCGAAATCCATGAAAAATTTTTGTGACAATATTTTAACGTTCTTAGACATTTTGGAAAGGTGTATTAATTTCCTATTCAGAACTGAAATCCAGAGCAATTTTGAAAGCTCGGTTCTTTTGATATTCGCATTTATCGGATTGAGGCAGAAAATCGTAAAAATCTGGGAAAGTCAATTTGGATGCCAATATTTTAATAAAGAGACCTCGCAAAAAATTTGTTCTGTTGTTTTTAGAAAGGTGAGGTAATTTTCTTTTCAGCACTGAAGGCCGCAATAATTTTGAAGGCTTTGTTTTGGAAATATCGACATCCAAAGACATTAAAGTAGGTAGTTGGAGGCAGAAAATCGTTAAAATCTGGGAAAGTCACTTTGGATGCTAATATTTTCATAAACAGACCTCGAGAAAAAAATTTGCTTCGATGCCTCGATTTGGTTTGAATAGATCTTTCCAGTAAGGTATGGCACCATTTATTTCATTAACTTTGAAAAAAAGTTGTTTTTTTTTTTGAAAAAAAGGCAAGGGCCCAAAGGCCCATGATTTTTTCCGAAATCCATGAAAAATTTTTGTGACAATATCTTAAAGTTCTTAGACATTTTGGAAAGGTGTATTAATTTCCTATTCAGAACTGAAATCCAGAGCAATTTTGAAAGCTCGGTTCTTTTGTTATTCGCATTTAACGGATTGAGGCAGAAAATCGTAAAAATCTGGGAAAGTCACTTTGGATGCCAATATTTTAATAAAGAGACCTCGCAAATAAAATTAGCTTCGATGCCTCGATTTGGTTTGAATAGATCTTTCCAGTAAGGTATGGCACCATTTATTTCATTAACTTTGAAAAAAAGTTGTTTTTTTTTTTTGAAAAAAAGATAAGGGGTTAGCCCATGATTTTTTCCGAAATCCATGAAAAATTTTTGTGACAATATCTTAACGTTCTTAGACATTTTGGGAAGGTGTATTAATTTCCTATTCAGAACTGAAATCCAGAGCAATTTTGAAAGCTCGGTTCTTTTGATATTCGCATTTATCGGATTGAGGCAGAAAATCGTAAAAATCTGGGAAAGTCACTTTGGATGCCAATATTTTAATAAAGAGACCTCGCAAAAAATTTGTTCTGATGTTTTTAGAAAGGTGAGTTAATTTTCTTTTCAGCACTGAAAGCCGCAATAATTTTGAAGGCTTTGTTTTGGAAATATCACCATCCAAAGACATTAAAGTAGGTAGTTGGAGGCAGAAAATCGTTAAAATCTGGGAAAGTCACTTTGGATGCTAATATTTTCATAAACAGACCTCGAAAAAAAAATTTGCTTCGATGCCTCGATTTGGTTTGAATAGATCTTTCCAGTAAGGTATGGCACCATTTATTTCATTAACTTTGAAAAAAAGTTGTTTTTTTTTTTGAAAAAAAAGGCAAGGGGTTAGCCCATGATTTTTTCGAAATCCATGAAAAATTTTTGTGACAATATTTTAACGTTCTTAGACATTTTGGAACTGAAATCCAGAGCAATTTTGAAAGCTCGGTTCTTTTGATATTCGCATTTAACGGATTGAGGCAGAAAATCGTAAAAATCTGGGAAAGTCACTTTGGATGCCAATATTTTAATAAAGAGACCTCGAAAAAAAAATTTGCTTCGATGCCTCGATTTGGTTTGAATAGATCTTTCCAGTAAGGTATGGCACCATTTATTTCATTAACTTTGAAAAAAAGTTTGTTTTTTTTTTGAAAAAAAGGCAAGGGGTTAGCCCATGATTTTTTCCGAAATCCATGAAAAATTTTTGTGACAATATCTTAACGTTCTTAGACATTTTGGGAAGGTGTATTAATTTCCTATTCAGAACTGAAATCCAGAGCAATTTTGAAAGCTCGGTTCTTTTGATATTCGCATTTAACGGATTGAGGCAGAAAATCGTAAAAATCTGGGAAAGTCAATTTGGATGCCAATATTTTAATAAAGAGACCTCGCAAAAAATTTGTTCTGATGTTTTTAGAAAGGTGAGTTAATTTTCTTTTCAGCACTGAAAGCCGCAATAATTTTGAAGGCTTTGTTTTGGAAATATCGCCATCCAAAGACATTAAAGTAGGTAGTTGGAGGCAGAAAATCGTTAAAATCTGGGAAAGTCACTTTGGGTGCTAATATTTTCATAAACAGACCTCGAAAAAAAAATTTGCTTCGATGCCTCGATTTGGTTTGAATAGATCTTTCCAGTAAGGTATGGCACCATTTATTTCATTAACTTTGAAAAAAAAGTTGTTTTTTTTTTTAAAAAAAGGCAGGGGGTTAGCCCATGATTTTTTCCGAAATCCATGAAAAATTTTTGTGACAATATCTTAACGTTCTTAGACATTTTGGAAAGGTGTATTAATTTCCTATTCAGAACTGAAATCCAGAGCAATTTTGAAAGCTCGGTTCTTTTGATATTCGCATTTATCGGATTGAGGCAGAAAATCGTAAAAATCTGGGAAAGTCACTTTGGATGCCAATATTTTAATAAAGAGACCTCGACAAAAAAATTTGCTTCGATGCCTCGATTTGGTTTGAATAGATCTTTCCAGTAAGGTATGGCACCATTTATTTCATTAACTTTGAAAAAAAAGTTGTTTTTTTTTGAAAAAAAGGCAAGGGAGCCCATGATTTTTTCCGAAATCCATGAAAAATTTTTGTGACAATATCTTAACGTTCTTAGACATTTTGGAAAGGTGTATTAATTTCCTATTCAGAACTGAAATCCAGAGCAATTTTGAAAGCTCGGTTCTTTTGATATTCGCATTTATCGGATTGAGGCAGAAAATCGTAAAAATCTGGGAAAGTCACTTTGGATGCCAATATTTTAATAAAGAGACCTCGAAAAAAAAATTAGCTTCGATGCCTCGATTTGGTTTGAATAGATCTTTCCAGTAAGGTATGGCACCATTTATTTCATTAACTTTGAAAAAAAGTTGTTTTTTTTTTTTGAAAAAAAGATAAGGGGTTAGCCCATGATTTTTTCCGAAATCCATGAAAAATTTTTGTGACAATATCTTAACGTTCTTAGACATTTTGGAAAGGTGTATTAATTTCCTATTCAGAACTGAAATCCAGAGCAATTTTGAAAGCTCGGTTCTTTTGTTATTCGCATTTAACGGATTGAGGCAGAAAATCGTAAAAATCTGGGAAAGTCACTTTGGATGCCAATATTTTAATAAAGAGACCTCGAAAAAAAAATTTGCTTCGATGCCTCGATTTGGTTTGAATAGATCTTTCCAGTAAGGTATGGCACCATTTATTTCATTAACTTTGAAAAAAAAGTTGTTTTTTTTTTTGAAAAAAGGCAAGGGAGCCCATGATTTTTTCCGAAATCCATGAAAATTTTTTGTGACAATTTTTTAACGTTCTTAGACATTTTGGAAAGGTGTATTAATTTCCTATTCAGAACTGAAATCCAGAGCAATTTTGAAAGCTCGGTTCTTTTGATATTCGCATTTATCGGATTGAGGCAGAAAATCGTAAAAATCTGGGAAAGTCACTTTGGATGCCAATATTTTAATAAAGAGACCTCGCAAAAAATTTGTTCTGATGTTTTTAGAAAGGTGAGTTAATTTTCTTTTCAGCACTGAAAGCCGCAAATTTTGAGGGCTTTGTTTTGGATATATCGCCATCCAAAGACATTAAAGTAGGTAGTTGGAGGCAGAAAATCGTTAAAATCTGGGAAAGTCACTTTGGATGCCAATATTTTAATAAAGAGACCTCGAAAAAAAAATTTGCTTCGATGCCTCGATTTGGTTTGAATAGATCTTTCCAGTAAGGTATGGCACCATTTATTTCATTAACTTTGAAAAAAAGTTGTTTTTTTTTTGAAAAAAAGGCAAGGGAGCCCATGATTTTTTCCGAAATCCATGAAAAATTTTTGTGACAATATCTTAACGTTCTTAGACATTTTGGAAAAGTGTATTAATTTCCTATTCAGAACTAAAATCCAGAGCAATTTTGAAAGCTCGGTTCTTTTGATATTCGCATTTATCGGATTGAGGCAGAAAATCGTAAAAATCTGGGAAAGTCACTTTGGATGCCAATATTTTAATAAAGAGACCTCGCAAAAAATTTGTTCTGATGTTTTTAGAAAGGTGAGTTAATTTTCTTTTCAGCACTGAAAGCCGCAATAATTTTGAGGGCTTTGTTTTGGATATATCGCCATCCAAAGACATTAAAGTAGGTAGTTGGAGGCAGAAAATCGTTAAAATCTGGGAAAGTCACTTTGGATGCTAATATTTTCATAAACAGACCTCGAAAAAAAAATTTGCTTCGATGCCTCGATTTGGTTTGAATAGATCTTTCCAGTAAGGTATGGCACCATTTATTTCATTAACTTTGAAAAAAAAGTTGTTTTTTTTTTTGAAAAAAAGGCAAGGGGTTAGCCCATGATTTTTTCCGAAATCCATGAAAAATTTTTGTGACAATATTTTAACGTTCTTAGACATTTTGGAAAGGTGTATTAATTTCCTATTCAGAACTGAAATCCAGAGCAATTTTGAAAGCTCGGTTCTTTTGATATTCGCATTTATCGGATTGAGGCAGAAAATCGTAAAAATCTGGGAAAGTCAATTTGGATGCCAATATTTTAATAAAGAGACCTCGCAAAAAAAATTTAGCTTCGATGCCTCGATTTGGTTTGAATAGATCTTTCCAGTAAGGTATGGCACCATTTATTTCATTAACTTTTAAGAAAAGTTGTTTTTTTTTTTAATAAAAGGCAAGGGAGCCCATGATTTTTTCCGAAATCCATGAAAAATTTTTGTGACAATATCTTAACGTTCTTAGACATTTTGGAAAGGTGTATTAATTTCCTATTCAGAACTGAAATCCAGAGCAATTTTGAAAGCTCGGTTCTTTTGATATTCGCATTTATCGGATTGAGGCAGAAAATCGTAAAAATCTGGGAAAGTCAATTTGGATGCCAATATTTTAATAAAGAGACCTCGCAAAAAATTTGTTCTGTTGTTTTTAGAAAGGTGAGGTAATTTTCTTTTCAGCACTGAAGGCCGCAATAATTTTGAAGGCTTTGTTTTGGAAATATCGCCATCCAAAGACATTAAAGTAGGTAGTTGGAGGCAGAAAATCGTTAAAATCTGGGAAAGTCACTTTGGATGCTAATATTTTCATAAACAGACCTCGAAAAAAAAATTTGCTTCGATGCCTCGATTTGGTTTGAATAGATCTTTCCAGTAAGGTATGGAACATTTATTTCACTAACTTTGAAAAAAAAGTTGTTTTTTTTGAAAAAAAAGGCAAGGGGTTAGCCCATGATTTTTTCCGAAATCCATGAAAAATTTTTGTGACAATATTTTAACGTTCTTAGACATTTTGGAAAGGTGTATTAATTTCCTATTCAGAACTGAAATCCAGAGCAATTTTGAAAGCTCGGTTCTTTTGATATTCGCATTTATCGGATTGAGGCAGAAAATCGTAAAAATCTGGGAAAGTCAATTTGGATGCCAATATTTTAATAAAGAGACCTCGCAAAAAATTTGTTCTGTTGTTTTTAGAAAGGTGAGGTAATTTTCTTTTCAGCACTGAAGGCCGCAATAATTTTGAAGGCTTTGTTTTGGAAATATCGACATCCAAAGACATTAAAGTAGGTAGTTGGAGGCAGAAAATCGTTAAAATCTGGGAAAGTCACTTTGGATGCTAATATTTTCATAAACAGACCTCGAGAAAAAAATTTGCTTCGATGCCTCGATTTGGTTTGAATAGATCTTTCCAGTAAGGTATGGCACCATTTATTTCATTAACTTTGAAAAAAAGTTGTTTTTTTTTTTGAAAAAAAGGCAAGGGGTTAGCCCATGAATTTTTCCGAAATCCATGAAAAATTTTTGTGACAATTTTTTAACGTTCTTAGACATTTTGGAAAGGTGTATTAATTTCCTATTCAGAACTGAAATCCAGAGCAATTTTGAAAGCTCGGTTCTTTAGATATTCGCATTAATCGGATTGAGGCAGAAAATCGTAAAAATCTGGGAAAGTCAATTTGGATGCCAATATTTTAATAAAAAGACCTCGAAAAAAATTTGTTCTGATGTTTTTAGAAAGGTGAGTTAATTGTCTTTTCAGCACTGAAAGCCGCAATAATTTTGAAGGCTTTGTTTTGGAAATATCGCCATCCAAAGACATTAAAGTAGGTAGTTGGAGGCAGAAAATCGTAAAAATCTGGGAAAGTCACTTTGGATGCCAATATTTTAATAAAGAGACCTCGCAAATAAAATTAGCTTCGATGCCTCGATTTGGTTTGAATAGATCTTTCCAGTAAGGTATGGCACCATTTATTTCATTAACTTTGAAAAAAAAGTTGTTTTTTTTTTGAAAAAAAGGCAAGGGGTTAGCCCATGATTTTTTCCGAAATCCATGAAAAATTTTTGTGACAATATCTTAACGTTCTTAGACATTTTGGAAAGGTGTATTAATTTCCTATTCAGAACTGAAATCCAGAGCAATTTTGAAAGCTCGGTTCTTTAGATATTCGCATTTAACGGATTGAGGCAGAAAATCGTAAAAATCTGGGAAAGTCACTTTGGATGCCAATATTTTAATAAAGAGACCTCGCAAAAAAAATTAGCTGCGATGCCTCGATTTGGTTTGAATAGATCTTTCCAGTAAGATATGGCACCATTTATTTCATTAACTTTGAAAAAAAGTTGTTTTTTTTTGAAAAAAAAGGCAAGGGGTTGTTAGCCCATGATTTTTTCCGAAATCCATGAAAAATTTTTGTGACAATATTTTAACGTTCTTAGACATTTTGGAAAGGTGTATCAATTTTCTATTCAGAACTGAAATCCAGAGCAATTTTGAAAGCTCGGCTCTTTAGATATTCGCATTTAACGGATTGAGGCAGAAAATCGTAAAAATCTGGGAACGTCACTTTGGATGCCAATATTTTAATAAAGAGACCTCGCAAATAAAATTAGCTTCGATGCCTCGATTTGGTTTGAATAGATCTTTCCAGTAAGGTATGGCACCATTTATTTCATTAACTTTGAAAAAAAGTTGTTTTTTTTTTTTGAAAAAAAGATAAGGGGTTAGCCCATGATTTTTTCCGAAATCCATGAAAAATTTTTGTGACAATATCTTAACGTTCTTAGACATTTTGGAAAAGTGTATTAATTTCCTATTCAGAACTAAAATCCAGAGCAATTTTGAAAGCTCGGTTCTTTTGATATTCGCATTTATCGGATTGAGGCAGAAAATCGTAAAAATCTGGGAAAGTCACTTTGGATGCCAATATTTTAATAAAGAGACCTCGCAAAAAATTTGTTCTGATGTTTTTAGAAAGGTGAGTTAATTTTCTTTTCAGCACTGAAAGCCGCAATAATTTTGAGGGCTTTGTTTTGGATATATCGCCATCCAAAGACATTAAAGTAGGTAGTTGGAGGCAGAAAATCGTTAAAATCTGGGAAAGTCACTTTGGATGCTAATATTTTCATAAACAGACCTCGAAAAAAAAATTTGCTTCGATGCCTCGATTTGGTTTGAATAGATCTTTCCATTAAGGTACGGCACGATTTATTTCATTAACTTTGAAAAAAAAGTTGATTTTTTTTTGAAAAAATGGCAAGGGGTTAGCCCTTGTTTTTTTCCGAAATCCATGAAAAAATTTTGCGACAAAATTTTTACATTTTTGAAAAGGTGTGTTAATTTTCTTTTCAGAACTGAAGGCTGAAAGAATTTTGAAAGATCGGTTCGTTAAATATTCGCATTTAACGGATTGCGTTAAAATTCGGTAAAATTACATTGGATGCAAATATCTAATGAACTAGACATTGCAGAAGCTTTTGGTTTTCAGGAACGGATAGCTTTTAAATAGATAATGTAGAATTTGAAGACCGAAACCATTTGCATGGCTTGGCAGTAAAAATATATCTCTCCAAAGGCATTTTCAGGCTAAATGCAAATGATCGAATATCGCTTTGGATGCCTATATTTCGAAAACCATATATCATAGAAAGTTTTTATTTTCAGTTTTAGAAAGCTATGGAAAATTTAAATGCAACGTTTTTTATTTGAACCTTCTTAATGTCTTTGCTTCTGAAATATCACCATGCAAAGTAATTAAGGTAGGTAGTTGGAGGCAGAAAATTGTTAATATCAGGTAAAGTCACTTTGGATGCGAATATTTTACCAAATAGACCTTGAAAAATTTTTTTCTGGTGATTTTGGAAAGGTGGGGTAATTTTCTACCCAGCACTGGAAACCGCATCAATTTTTAAGGCTTGGTTTAGAAAATATAGCCATTCAAAGACATTGAGGTAGGTAGTTTGGGGCAGTAAATCGATAATATCACTTTGGATGTGAATATTTTACCAACCAGACCATGAAAAAAAATTTGGCTTCGATGTGTCAAAAGGGTTTGAATAGAACTTTTCATTGACGTATGTCACAATTTATTTTATTAACATTAGAAAAAAGTTTACCCAAGCTAATGCAATTCTACGCAAGTCTTCGCAACTCCACGCAAGTCTACGCAAGTCTACGCAAGTCTACGCAAGTCTACGCAAGATTACGCAAGTCTTCACTTTAAGGTACGATGAAAAAAAAATTGAGACTAGACAGTCTCTAGGGAGATTTGTTTTAAACTGTCCAATTTACTGAGAATTTACACAAATTTAGGTTTCTATTTTCGTTTGCCAAAAAAAATACCCACTGATGATAAATCATGTCTTTTGAAGTGTACCTTGACATTTAAATTTTCTATTCTGCTTTCAAAAAGATAAAAAAAAAAATAACAACGGAAAAATTCAAACGAAAAACAAAAATATTCCAGAAATAATATTAAGAAAATAAATTAATAACAAAACAAAAGGAAATATTAACATTTTTCATATTTGCATGAGTAGGTTTGTAGGTATTCGTTATAATTTGTTTTTTTTTTTTTTCTTTTTATCAGAACAACATTTTCCATAATTCATTAAAAGAGGTTTTTGTTTTTGAAGGAATTCAAAAAATAATAAAAACAAATAAATTTAAAACCTCTTTGGAATTTATGTATTAATTTTGTTGAATTATTAACTTTTATTATGAAAAAAAAAGAGTATTAAGTACATCGGTATGTGTTATATTTTCACAAGCTTCTTGTTTTGTATTTTTATACTCGTGTACGTAAGGTACCTATAATGTATACCTACTTAGAATTAATCGGTGAACATTTTTAGGTAGGTATTAGTAATTATGACCTTTACTTATCGTCATACATAGGTATACTGTAGAAATAAATCAATTACAAGAGAGCTCTAGGCTTGATGGGGAACCTACACTTTTAACCATTCCTTTGTTATGTTTTGACTTGTAAGTCGATTGGACTTGAAATTTCCTGCAGATTGCTTCGATGTTCTTTCTCAAAATATGAGATAAGCGTGAAACAGATTAATCAAGCACCAGCACCGCCAATTCCAACAGAAAATATTACTCTGGCCAGCAAATATTTTTCAAAAACTTTGCCTACGTTCAAACTTGTATCTAAAGTATGCCGTCTGCAAAGAACAAAACCTTCCGACTAGGTGTGGTGAACAGAAAACCACTTTAAAATCCAGGAATAAGGAGGAACTTTCACCGGAAAGTAACCTGTAACACGTTACTAAGCTTCGTCAAAAATAAATTGTAGTAAAGTCTCAAACATCTATGAGCACGCGTTTTTCGGACCTCATAGAGACTTATGAAGATTTTGTACGTGGAAAAAAAAAAAAACTATATCAAGCGTCTACTGTATTTTATAACATGCAACAAAATTCTAATATAAATCGTTTTCAAATGGTTAAATCGAAATTTTGTTTTTGCCTATCATTTAAAGGCAATCTACTGAAATATGTTGACGCTGGCGCTGCGCTGCTTTAACTTTCTCTTCACATCACTGAGCACACGAGTCTTTCAAAAAGAAAAGTTACTGACTCATCAAGTCGAATTATTATTTTTATCGCCTACACGCTAAAAAGACAAATTATTTCTGTGTCAAAAAATACCTACAATAATTTCAAATATAAAATCTCTCATTCTACAACCAACTCTTGCAATTCTAGAATCTCATTTCGTACGTAACGCACGTCACTCAAATTCATCTTCTTGTTGCAAACTCAACAAACAATCTAAATTCGACGGCACGTCAAGCCATATATACCTACATAGGTAGGTACCTATATATCTCTACTGAGATAGGCACCCTTCACACCTGCCTGCACAGTAGACATTCTCAATCAATATTTTTGAAATCACATCAGAGCGGAGTCTTTCACAAGGATCCAAAAATTGAATACCATCTCACCTAACTATATACGAAAATTGCGTAGCTATTCCAGCGAGATCCTATAATATAACACACAACGTCCTGTCTATCCATCAACCCACTTGTCATTTGGAATTCATGGCAACTGAACAACTGATAAATACAAGAATTTCCAAGTAGAGTAGCAAGAGATCTATATAAGCATTCGTTCTGTTTGTCATCCTTGCTGTGAATAATAGCGAGCATAATTTAATTAAGCATTTGTGCTGTGCAAAGCCAACAAGCTTGTGCTCTCTTCTTTATATATAACTTCAGTCCAGTTCTCCATTCATTAGATAGCATTAATAATTTCACGGAAGCTTAATACATCCAGTATTTATCTATCAGGTATATAAACTCCCATCGCCTAACAAACAATAAAGAAGGATTCATTGAGGTAGAAAGGAAACATATAAATAAACATTTTACCAATTTATATCTGTTCGGTTAATGATTCAAGGCTTCTTATTCCCGAAAATAATTTGTTTCCTTAACGGCAAACATTAATCATATGCCAAAAGTCTCGTGGCTATTTTTAAAGATGCTGTTCAATCTGCTTCTATATATTACCTAATTAGTAGAATAAAGGTGTTACCAGGTTTGTCGTTTTTGTAATAAAAAAACAAACAAGCACCAAAAAAGAGATACTCTAGAAGTTAATAAAAGGGGGTTTGTCCACCAAAAAGATTTTGTGACCAATGAAACTTCATGACAGAGAAGACCCTATTGATTTTCTTAGAAACGACAATACTGTCAAAATGTTGTTGATTTATATTTATTAATAAATTTGATTTTTGATATACATTATTGTTGTTGATACTGTAAAGAGTCGTATGTCACTTCTGAGAATTTGTTACACATATTGTTACTGATACGCGCAAAGAGTCATTTGTCATTTCTGCGAATTTTCAGAACAAAAGAAAAAAACGATAGACATTATTTCCAGCTTGTAGGGTTTTATTTTTATTAAGATACTTAATACCTACGAACGAGTATATGGATGTAAAATTCAGATTTAAAGTGAAACAGTTTTTCTGAAAATTCACAGAAGTGACATACGATATTTTGTAGTATCAATTGACATGTTGCCTACAAGATTCTGAAAGGTATCGATTTTGGTTGGATACATAAAAATAAAGGGTTTTTCAACAGGGACGCTACAGAAGTAGAGCGACAGGGACAGCAAACGACGCCATATTTCTAGCCGTTCTTTTAACATTTCTCTTCAGTAAGGTTTGTCATTTCATGATGGAAAGATATACGAGCCAACAAGGAGTCAAAATTATTAAAATTTACTACCGAAATTCGGAGTCAGTGGCCTCAACGTTAAGAGCGCTTCGTCCAATTTATGGTCGTCATAATCGCTAAGGCTTCAGTTGCAGAAAGCCCAAATGTGTCTCTCACACGTCGTTCTAAAGCGCTGGGCATCGCTGTAGTAACGTCGTTGTGGCGAATTTTGCAAAAAGAACTTGGCCTACATCCTAACAAGATTAAATTGACGCAAGAACTAAAGCCGCTTGACCACCAGAAGCGTCATATGTTCGTGAATTGGCTGAGCAACAACTTGAAAATGATTCGGATTTTCATCGAAAAATCATCTTCAGCGATGAGGCTCATTTCTGTCTGTCTGTCTGTCTGTCTGTCAAAATATGCGGTATTGCTCAGCCAGCAATCCACACGTACTCCATGAGTCATCATTGCATCCCGAAAAAATTACGGTTTGGTGTGGTTTATGGGCCGTCGGCGTCATTGGGCCGTACTTCTTCCGTGATGATCAAGACCGACACGTTACTATGAATGGGGATCGCCACCGTTCAATGATAACCGAATATTTTTGGCCCCAATTGGAGGATATGGACTTGGAGGACATGTATCGAGTTCCATACATAATGGCACCAAACGTGCTTTCACAGGAATAAAGAATTTCATTGATATCCAAAACCGTTTTTGTTTTATTGAAAAACCTGATATGTATTATTTACTAACTTACTTCCTTAAGGTGGAGCTACAGCCCGGGGTTGACCTCAACCAACACGCTGCTTCCAGCTGGCTCGGTTTTTAGCTAGCAAGTTGTTTGAGGATTGCGGTCCTCTTCTTCTTACTTGTGCCATCAATTAAACTGTTCTCTTCTACTGCGCCACCGTCCCATGGGATTGGATTCAAGGATTTTTCAGGCAGAAGCATTGATTTTCATTCGTTCTTGGTAACCCAGCCATCTCAGTGGTTGGCTTTTCACTTGTCTGGCTAGGTCCGAAAATTTTCCTCTCAAAATTGCCTAATCGTTTGCATCCATCGTAAGTAGTGTCCATGCATCTGCACCATACATCAGGACCGGGATGTTAAGTGTATCGACACCTTAGTTGCTCGAGAGAGAGTGCTTTGCTCTTCAATTGCCTTCTAAGCCCAAAGAAGTAGCGATTGGCAATAGTAATTCTTCGTTTGACCTCAGTATTATTCACTGAGTTGATAGCGGAGCCTAGGTACGCCAAGGTCTTTGACCACCACAATATTCTATCAATGGTGACGTTCTGTTCGAGGCATCAGCGTTGGGTGTCCATGTCCATTCTTGTTGACAGCATATGTTTCTTCCTCCCTTCATTCACCGTTAAACCAATCTTCTTGGTTTCCTTCTCAATACTCACGAAAGCATATTTGACATCACGTTTTGTTTGTCTGATTATGTCATCAGTGTTTAGTGAGTAATTGGATGAAATTTTGAAAGGTTGTTCTTCTTATGTTGACGTGAGAGTTTTGCACTATTTTTTTAAGAACGATATTGAAGAAGTTGCATGAAACTGCGTTGCAGGCCGTCGCGCCTTGCTTAAAACCTTTGTTGATATTAAAAGTTTCAGCAAGGTCTTTTCCGACCTTGATAAAGCAGCGTGCACTCTTCTACGCCATACTGCACAAACGGACGAGTTTGGGAGGGATTCCACTAGAAATTGCTCTTTATAGCTAATATCTATAGATGCTGTCAAACGTTACGAATATGTCAATAAAATTATTATTCGTCCAAATTCGCATCTACTGTTTCCACCAAATTCTGATAAACAATTCTGATGAATATGTTAGGTAAGGTTAGGTTAGGTTAAAACAGTATATCTTGTTACCGTCACACTAAGATCCATTGTGATATTCTAAGGATTGTGACCTCCAGGAAAAAAAAACCTATGACAAAATCTCATGACAATCAAGCCCATAGCGGGTGTTGACGAGTTTCAGCAGACTATAGCCTGAAAGGTTGGTGAGTATTTCATAGTCATTGATGAAATGTCTGTCGTAACACAATCACCTGGTAAAGGAAAGGACAACGCCTTTTAAGGGTGTGTTCTTTTTTTTACTCCCACTTGAAAAATCATCCCTCCACCAGGCTCACAGGAGCCCACACAATTTTCCATTTTTTTAAAAACAAAAATAATGGTATCTGAAATACAATTTTTTTTTGCAATTTTACAAAATCTAATTTTTCTCAAAAACGGCTACACAAATTGTTTGTAAGAAAAATTCAGTAAAATTCTTTAAGCAAAGGAGAGTAAACAATTTTCGAAAATATAGTTATTTATTGTACTTCCAAAAGAAGCATTTTTATATTAAGGATTTTCCTCAAAACGTTCTATGATTTCAGTAACTTTTCTTATGCAAGAAGCTTTAAATAGTTTTTTGATCAAAATTTTCAAACTACTATTTTCTTTGGACTTTTAAGAGAGGTCTATTTTTTTTTTTTTTTGAAAATCAAATATATTTTGAACACCATAAGATTGATTTTTTTTAAAACTTGGTATAAAAAGTCGTGTTAAATGACTTAAATATTTTAAGAAAAAAATTAAACTCTTGTGACAAAAATAACCTTTCATAGAAATGTTAGAAAAATATTTTTTTCTCAAAACCGTGTTCTAAGATCTTATAAAACTTTTTTTTTAGCAAAAATTATAAAAATTTACTTTTAACTTTTTTTTGTATATAGAATTTTCTTATTATATCTTATTATATATTTTGTTTAAAAATAATTACTTATGATTTGTATAGAGCAATTCTATGGTAACTCACGTTAGATTTGGGAGATTTATTAAACAAGCTTTTTTTATTAAATTTTTAATACTTATTTTTATTTTAAATACTTATAAATATAATGAAACAAAATATGAAGTTAATACATGGTAATAATTTCAAGTGCTAGAAAAAATCTTAATCTTTTTTTCACAAAAAATTAGACATTCACATTTTCTTAGAATTAAACAAACTAATAAAGCTTAACTGGGTTTTTTAAATAAGATACATTAATATATGAGACTATTTATAATTATACAGAAACTTAAAATAACTTAAAGTACGAGTATTTTAGGGCAATTCCATGTTAAGTCCAATTCCAATTAAGTCCCACAAATGGGCGTTGCGTCCAGCTTACTCACTCGGACTTATCAGTGACAGAGTGCGGGCCTTTATCATAAAAAAAATTCCAGCTTAATGAATAGAAATTCTTATCTTGTTGGATATAATTTACAGTGGATTTTTGCCAAAGAATTCATATAACTTAAACTGAACTTAATACAAATCGCGTATGACAAAGACCATCACTATGTGACTGATGAGTCCAAGTAAGTAAACCGGACGAAACGCCAATTTAAAGGAATAAAGGCCATAAATTTAGGACTAAAGTAAAATATTTTTTCTAAAATATTTTATAGATTGTTAGAAAACCGTTAGGTTAATGCTTGGTTTCAAAAAAATCGACTGTGCTGTTTTTGAAATATTGAGTTGAAAAAAATTAAATTCCTACTTTTTATAAATTCAGAAAATATTTTTTTCAAAATTTTGATACACAACATTTTTTGAAGTTTAAGAGAAATTGTGCATAGCAAAATTGTTTAAATAAATCAGACAAACATTTCAAGGAAACAGAAAAATAAAAAAGTGGTTCCTTTTACCATTAACATCCATTTTTTGAAAAAATAGTTTTATATCCAAAGATAGCTCTTATATGTGTAAACTAATTGAACGTTTTTGAAAAACCTATTTGCAATAATTAGTTGCTCTGAAACGGATTTTCTAGTGGGAAATCACATTAAAATTTCTAATTAATCTGGTCAGCAAATTTTTAAACCAGAAACTAAAATATACTTTTCCGAAAGTGTTTGGTATGTTGAACTGGAATTCGAAGTCAAAAATATTTTACTACGTCACGTTTGTGAGATGTTGCCGCATGGAAAATTGAAATAAACTTAAAATAAAATTACTTTTTTCTTTCAATTTTCAAACTTCAATATTTCAAAAACGTAAAAAATAAATAAATTTGGTGGCACAACAGCTCGTGAATAGCCAAAGCCTAGTGACTTACAACTCTCAACCATTCCTGAGTGCGTATTTTTGGCAGGAATGGAGGGGACCTACAATTTTTTGCCGAGTCCGAACGGCTAGATGAGAAGCACTTATTCATGACAAGTATACTCTTGGAGGATTTGTCAGTTCCTCGCAAGAGGCAGTACCTCGCGAAAAAAACATTTCAAAAACGTGATGTAATAAAATATTTCTGACTCCCAATTCAAGTTCAACATATCAAACACTTTTGGAAAAGTATATTTTAGTTTCCATTTTAAAATATTTGCTGACCAGTTTAATTAGGGAATTTAAATGTGATTTCCCACTAGAAAATCCATTTCAAAGCAACTATAATTTTTATAAAAAATATACTCTTATATTAATTGAAGTGAAGTATATTGTAAGGGCCTATTTGCAAGGAAAATTGGTCCTTTATAAAAAGGTCTGAAGCCATTTTTCGATAAGAGTGATATTACTTATTATAATATCTTCAGTTACCAAAAAAAATGCTTATTTAATGTTAACTGAATGTATGATAATTAAATCGAATGAGTTTGACTGATTGACTGATTGTAACTTTAAAACGATTGACGATAAGACATATGTTTTTTTGTAGACATTTCAATTTTCTATAAAAAAAAATTCACTTTTTTGTTTTCCTACTCTTGTTAAAATCTGAATCAAGATCTACGGACTAAACGATTGGTCCAATTTATAAAAGACTTGGTACAAGGTGTAGAGAATGTTTATTTTGTCATGTGGTACCCGAAAATAGACTTTACCATTTTGTATAGAAATGGTAAAGTTTAAATACCTCTAGCCCAGAAAAATGTACTTTCACTGCGGAAAAATTCCAAGTGAAGATTTTTGAATGCAATTATCTTTATTTATGGCCAAGGAAAACGCATGCAAAAGTCTACAAACGAATCAGACTTGCGTAAAAAGTTATTCAAGGTTAATTGTAAAAAATAATGGTTTTTCACTTATAATTTTGAAACGGTACATGATATTCAAAAAGAGCGTACGAAAAACTTGTACAAAACATAATTTTCTACAAAAAATATTGTCATACTTTTTTTTTCTCCGACTGATGGTTAAGAAAATATCGGCGTTTTAAAAAACGTAAATTAACGAAAATACCCCCTGTTTGCTTATAATAGAAATTCTGCTTATAACTCAGAAATGGTGAGTGTTATCTGTCATTATTGGTGTTATTATTTGTTCTTACGGCTTATGCACTGTATTACCTTCTATATAAAAAAATACATTTATTTTTTCTAATACTGACAGTTTTAAAGATATTTGAAAAATTTCATCAAAAATTCCAGATTTTAGCTTTTAACTCTTAAATAATGAAGTTTTTATAAAATAATTTATGCTCAGTTTATAGATTACAATCATCTACAAGAAATATTAACACATTCTGTTCCATAAGAGTGACCAGTAACAAGGTATATTGCTACTTCAAAAAGGTAAAGTATCGAAAACAATCATTTTACTCTTAAACGGTAAATGTTAGAAAATTTATTTTAACACAATTTGTAGTTTATCCAACTTTATAGAAGAAAATATAATTTGTTTAACTTCATTTAGCAGTTATTAAAAAGATATTTATTCTTATAAAAAATCGACAAGTCAAAACTAACGGTATTTTACTTTTTTCTCTTAAATGGTGATATTTTTGACAGATAATTTATACTTTTCTTATAGACAATAAGATTTTCTATAAGAAATTCTATAGGAACTTTTTCGATGCGAGGTCTCATTGAAGAGATATTGAGATTTTAAAAAATATCAATTTTTGAAACTGCTTGTTTTTCGGGCCCAAAATGATTAACCCCGTGACATAAAATAATGATAATTTTTTAGAGGATCGTAGTACAAACAGTTTTTTACACAGAGGAATGGGTCTATTTCCCTCCATTCAAGCAAGAGGGGCAATTTTCAGAAAATGTTACTGAAAATTTAAAAAAATAAATTAAAAATAAATGGCAATAAATAAAAATATTAACTTTGAATTTCCCTCATGTGGTAATGAATTTTTGCTCTGAATACTATTTAAGAAAAAAGGTTATACGCATGAAAAAAATGTCAGACGACCCTAAATAACTTTTATTACAAGCCAGATTCATCTGTAGACTTTTGCACGAGTATTGTTTATAATGAAATAAAGATAAAAGCGTTTAAAAATTTTTACTTGGAATTCTCCCCAAGTTGAAATGCATTTTTCTTGGTACTACAAAACAAATCTTATAAAAAAGAAGTTTTCTTGGCTTACAATTTTTTTCGAAAACTTGATGACATAAAATCATCTAGTTTGAAAAATTTATAGAAGTGTTTAAGGAAAAAAAAATTTAGTACCTGATTTCATAATTTTGAAAAAACAACAGTATATAATTTTTTGAGTTTCTTTTTCTAAAATTTTAAGTTGAAATTAATTTTTTCGAACAGGAATAATTTATTTTCAAAAACATATTAAAAAACAGACCTCAAGGTAAAAAAATATAGCACTTTATTGTTACTGATGCCATTTGTTTTTAATTATATTTTTTTTTAATTTTTAGTATTATTTTCAGGAAATTGCCCCTCCTGCTTGAATGGAGGGAGATAGACCCCTCCCTGTATATAAACAAATGTTTGTACTAAGATCCTCTAAAAAACTCCATCATAATTTTATGTCACGGTGATAATCATTTTGGCCCCAAAAAAGCACTTTCAAAAATTGATCTTTTTTGAAATCTCAATAACTTTTCAATGGGGCCTCGTATCGAAAAAGCTCCAATAGGAGTTCTTATAGAAAATGTTATTGCCTATAAGAAAAGTATAAATTATTTGTCAAAAACATCGCCGTTTTAAAGAAAAACGAAAAATACCGTTATTTTTGATAAGAAATAATATATTTTTAACGGCTGCTACATGACATTAAAAAATTATGTTTTTTTTTGTAAATTTGAATAAACTACAAGCTGTGTTAAAATAACATTTACCATTTAAGAGTGGTTAGCGAAAAATGATTAATTTCGATAGTTTACCTCTTTGAAGTAGCAATATTTTGTTACTGGTCAATCGTATGGAAAAAAATGTATTTATATTTTTTGTGGATTATATTCTAATCTATAAGCTGAGCATAAATTATATTATAAAAACTTCATTATTTAAGAGTTAAAAGCTAAAATCTGGAATTTTGGGTTTTTGATGAAATTTTTCAAATATCTTTAAAACTGTCAGTATTAGAAAAAATAAATGTATATTATATAGTATAGAAGATAACACAGTGCATAAATCGATAACACTCATCATTTCTGAGTTATAAGCAAACAGGGGGTATTTTCGTCAATTTACGTTTTTTAAAACGCCGATATTTTCTTAACCATCAGTCGGAGGAAAAAAAAGTATGACAATATTTTTTGTAGAAAATTATGTTTTGTACAAGTTTTTAAGTTTTTCGTACGCTCTTTTTGAATATCATGTACCGTTTCAAAGTTATAAGCGAAAAACCATTATTTTTTACAATTATTAACCTTGAATAACTTTTTATGCAAGTCAGATTCGTTCGTAGACTTTTGCATGCGTTTTCCTTGGCCATAAATAAAGATAATTGCATTCAAAAATCTTCACTTGGAATTTTTCCGCAGATTGGTATTTTTCTTTGTTGTTGAAGAAAACTTTTTTATAAAATCTTAAGACTCTTCTTTATTTTATTTAAGCATGTCTTGAATGTATCTTTGCCTTGAAAAAAGTTTTGCGTAATTTAGAAAAAAATTAAAAATTCTTTGATTTTTTTAGGGTTGATTATTGATATAACTTTTCCTCCGTAAATTTTTCATAAAATTTTTAAAACCATCCATTACGACAGAAAATTTAATTTTGAAAAAAAAAGTGAAAAATTATTCAATTCTGTATAGTTTTGGAAAAATATAGTTTTGGAAAATATTGAAAAGTGGCCAGTGTGGTATTTTTGTTCGATTCTGATTAATTTGATCAACTTCTTAATCATGTCATCTTAGTCATTTCCATTTTATCCTGTATTTCATATAAAAAACAAAACAAAGTTTGCCAAACGTAAAATGCAAATCAACGCAATGCTTAAAAAACAAATCCCCGAAGATCTAAAATGAACCCCAACAACGAATCATTATTATTTGCAAACCTTCCAATCAAGTTTTTGAATTTTAAGCGAAAAACCAATTTGTATTTCTCATAAAATAGGGAGAGAAAATTAAAGACTAAAACAAAATTACGTAAATTTTTTTTTATTTATAATTTTTTTTTGTGTGCATTGCTCGAGTTCATGGTGAATAAAAAAATTCACTATAATTATATTGCAGGTTAGGTTATTATCAAAGTTTTCCTTTGATGCTAGGTCGTTTTAGTGCTAGGACCTTGCCCCGAGTATTAATGATTACTTTGTAGGTTAGGTACATACAGATACAAGTATTTCAATGTTCCTTGCAGAATCGGCATCAAGGATATTTTTTCTTTCGGTTTGTATTTGTTCTGTTCTTTCATTATTTTATTTACCTAAGAAAAGAGAATGTTTTGTTTTTATTAAAGCTTTCTTTTGGGTAAATTTTTTTTTGTTGTCTTTTCTGTCAGTGATTTTCTACAGACCTAGGTATAGACAAAAAAAAATCAACAAAAAATAATGCAAAAAAAAGCTAAAGACTAAAAAAAACGTGCAAAACGAAAACTTCATAAAAACAATTATACTATGCATTGCGTCATCCTTTCAGTGTGATTCTTCTTTAAAGAGATGCAAAAAAAGTAGATGGTAAAGGAGGATCCAAGCAACAATGACAATTTAAAGATGAAAAATTTGATTTTAAAAACTTGAAATCAAGAAAAAGTTTTTCTCAACTTTTTTTCGTTCCTCTAAATAGTTTTTTGGGGATGGAGCACTTTTTTTTTTTGGTGTCGCCAGAAACTTATTTCTGTTCATTCTTGTGTGAATAAATATTTTAGGCATCGCTTCAACGCTATCTTGTAGCTTTTCTAATCCTTTTTCACTTAAACTATATATTTTCAAAAGGAGACAATTAAAATTGTACGCGCTTGGGATTTGTGTTAATAGAACAATGACTGTAACTTTTGAAGTCAAAGGATGAAAAGGATTTTTACGAAAGACATCAACACTTGAACTGTAGTAGCTGCAGTACGTTTCCCCTAAGCGTTTCACTGTATATGCATGCATTTGGATTGCATCACTGCACAGACACACACTCCATTTCACTGAAAAAAACTCATTTTACTTTAGCACAAATGGCGTTGAAATTCATGCACAAAGGATGAATTATTGTTTGCTTTTCAGATTGAAAAACACCTCATTAGTGTTTAAAAGTGCTACACTTTTCACGCAATGGATTGTTTAATTTATTAAATAATTAAATTTAAACAAAATCCAGATGATGAATTGGAAAGGTATAGGTAGTTGGTACTTGACTCTGGCTGTTGATTTATTGTATACCTACACGAGTTCGTTATGAAAAAAAAAAAAAAAAACAAACAAAAGAACAAAAGCCTTACCTATTTATTTATTTTTAGCCGATAAATTGAGAGCGCTTTGTTGAATAAACAATCAAAACTGAGCCGTCTCGAAATTTTAATCGGTTGCCATTAATATATTATGAACAACAGGCACAGAGGTTCTTAGGACAGAAACATGAAAAACTTGCCAGGGCATTATTGTATTTATATATTTGTACAGGGAATTTGAGTAAGGACTTTAAAGCAACAAGAAAGGTAGGAGTTTTTATTTATAGACAGACGTAAAATTTAATTGGTTTATTTGATTATTCCTATAGGGACATCCAACAAGAGATATCATTTTGAATTTTGTCCACGCAATGGCAATGGCATGAGGCATAGCATCCTTCTTGAAATAAACATCCTTTACAGTCATAGCATTAGTTTCAGACAAATACATCAGTTAACATCGCTGCATTCTTTGAAACTATTACAAGTACCTATCATTTTCAAAAAAAATAATTTATAGCAATTTTGACAGCAGTGTATATTTTACTTACCTACTTGTTGGTTGAAGACGATTTTTGTAAAGATATTATGGCTCGAAATCTGGATTTTTAATTGAATATACATGAGTGGAAAAATGAACTTAAATTTGATATATTGAATTTAAATTTTTTTTTTTTAATTTTTTTTGAAAAACTCACAAAATATTTTTGTAGAAAATTCTGGGCTCCGTGGAAAAAACTTTCGAATGAAATCCAATGAAATAACTCAATAAAATGTATATGCAGTTCATGAGGTCTTTTTTTCAAACGAAAGAGAGAAAAAATATTGGGGATCTTGTTGCGGTAAAATTTACCACAACAAGTATCATCTGCCTTTTCATTATCATTAACCATTTTTACACTTTCCTTTTTCCGTTGCGGTTCCAAAATACTTGTAGAGTCGGTAGATACCTATCGTCCACCAGTCGGAGACCTATTCTGAAAGTAGTTTAGAAAAGTAACAAAAACAGGTTTCCAAATAACTGAGTGGAACAGTTGGTTCCAAAACCTGCGAGTTGATTTATGAAGAAGACGGGTGGTCTCTTCACGATATGCCAGCGGATGAGCGGAAGAAGAAAATAAGTCAGGCAGACTCTTACCTAGTTCTAAACACACCAAATCTTCAAAGTTGTCATTAACTGAAATTAAGGTCAAGAAAAAGGGTTGTTAACTTGATTTATAATTCTTTAAACTTAACTTTAACGCATTGCGAAATAATTAATTTATTTTGGTAGTAAATTTGGACGATTTGCAAACGATATTCAGTTGTAAGTCTTTTCATTATGAAATGGGAAGCCAAACTGAACATAAATCAAGTGACAGCTGTCAAAAAAACCAACTTCGAAAAAGGTTTTGCCAGATTAAAAACCACAAGTATAAAAAAACACCCTTTAGTAAAATAGTTCAATATTGAAATGGTTCAATCAGAATTGGCACGCGAAAAGAAAAGAACTGAGTAGATCTCAGGATTTGAGGAAATATGTTCCTCTCTCACCTCGAGGCATTAGTTTTGAAAAGATTGCTTCGCGTTTCGAATCACTTCCGATAACAAGAAGAATACCTAGAAGTAACTATTTCTCAGTTATGGTTCTTTTTAAAATATCTTGAAAAAGTAAGTTGAAAGGTTTCTGAACTCAGCCATTTGGATCTACCAAGTACTAGAAAGACATGCAAACAACTTGCTGAATTTTTTAATGTGTGCGTAAGAGTTAAATTTCCATGAGATTCGATAACGGAGGAACGGAGGTTTTCGAGAAGAGCACGTTAATAGCTTTCCTGAAAGATTTCGGAAACGATTGGCTGGTTGCAAGAATGGGTGAGAGTCTGGAATGGCCTAGGGGATAATGGGTTAAGCATGGAAAATACACTCTTTGGAGAACTATTAAAGCGAAAAGTAAAGCTTTTATAAATTGTAGGACAACTTGAAAGAAAATATAAAATTGAGAAAAAATATTTTTTCCTTAAGAAAAGTTGGCGAGGAAAAAATAATTTGTGTTTTGAGGTGCGAAGCAGTTTACGAAAAAAGCTAAATTTGAGGTGATAGATGGAAATAGGTGGATAGGAGATCCGCAGACACAAAAACATAAGTGCAGTGGTTTTTAATAGCTAATTTGATTATTTTAGGTGTGGATTTCAATAGTTTATTTCTTATTTCGTTTGCTTGCTAAATTCAAAATTTTATTCCAGTGAATAATTGTAGGACTCGGTGTTTTTAACTCTTTAACGGCCCATTGGCATTGCCTTTTCTATTTCTGCTTTCAGCCTTACGTTTGCCTTAAGCCCTTTAAATTTGGTGTTGTTAGGTATCTACCTATCCATTTATTTGAACAAAATTTGTGTTTTATTTCCTGAAGGGTTTCGGCTCCAAACTTTCCCAAATAAAATAATTAAAATCCCCATCTAGGTATACAAAAACTTTATTTTATTACTAAACCCACCCCATTGATGAGTAACTGGGTAGCAGATCTTTATGTATTGTCAGTTGTGCGAATTATTAAACGCATCCATCTTGTGACAGTTCATCATTTCTCAAGTTGTCTTGTCGCAGCGCACGCATACATTTTTAGTTACTTTATTTAATTATTTCATTTGTATGGATTTATGGAAATCCACTGAGTTCACGGTTTGAAGTTCCGCCATCATAAAATTTAAATTAGCTTTTAATAATTTCACAACAATCAATTTCATGCCTATTTGTGAGGCTTATTTCATTTTTAAATCGAGGTGTTATTTCATGATTACTTACTTATTTCAAAATGTCATTTCATTGGAGAGTTATTTCACGGAGTAGCAATATTATTTATTCTCTTCGGAATTTTTTGTAAAACAAAGTAATTTTAATCCGATCCGATAGTGAAATTATTAATACAAAAGTATCGAAATCATCTCTTTTTAGAAAACTAGCTTTTTTCAACAAAACATTTTCTTCATATTTATATTTATATTTATATTTATATTTATATTTATATTTATATTTATATTTATATTTATATTTATATTTATATTTATATTTATATTTATATTTATATTTATATTTATATTTATATTTATATTTATATTTATATTTATATTTATATTTATATTTATATTTATATTTATATTTATATTTATATTTATATTTATATTTATATTTATATTTATATTTATATTTATATTTATATTTATATTTATATTTATATTTATATTTATATTTATATTTATATTTATATTTATATTTATATTTATATTTATACTTATATTTATATTTATTCATATATTCTTAAAAGTGTTGAAGTGCTTACCAAATGCATGCATACTGAGTTTTAAAATTTTTTTGGTGTACTTTTGAAAAATCTTAATTATACGTTTTTGAAAATTTTAATACGCAATACAATTTGAAACTTTATGAAGTTTGTGCAAGAAGTATTCAAAAGTAGCCTTTACCAAAAATACTTTATTGTTTTTTGTTGTAAAAAAAGTTGTGAAGCCACTTTTGAGAAAAAATACGTTTTTAAACTTTGAATGAGCAGGAACCGTTGTTAAAGAAGAAAAGAATCAATTTGTTCATTCTTTTGCCAACATCTACCTTACCTATGTTTCCGAAGCAAAAATGTGGGTTGCAGAGGTTAATGCTTGATCAATTGGATAAAACTCAACTCAAACCTCACTTTCATCATCTCCCTCCAATAACGTGCAATTGACTTTTCCTCTCATTTCTGTGGTTTGTGGTAAAGAAAAAAAAAATGCATGCAATTTTGTAATGCTTCCTGAAATTAAAATCCTTTTCTATCACATACCTACTTTCCCACCTTCCTTTTCAACATTTACAATGAAAACTCTCTTGACTGCAGTAAACCGGGTACGTCTCCCGAATGCAAATCTCACTATATGCTTCACTTCAATTGCCATTCGAACATCCGTTTCCTTCCAGCCATCCAGCCATTATTTAAAACACCATTTACAAGTAGCAAAAAGTTATTGCTTTTATTTCCCCTGAGAGTTCGCCTCTTAATAAATTGCCACATTAATGTAAGACTTACAACAATTTCATCCGTTAAATTCTCGAATGAAATTGCAGTCAGAAAACCAAGGGTATATTGGGCGGGAAAATCCAAGGCTAAACGCGATGACGACGTTCTGAAACGGATATATAAGAAACCGCACTTTTTCCCCCATTAAAAATACCAAAGAGTAGAAAGAGAGAAAAAAAAAACTTTGTTCCTGTTTTTATGGCGCCAAGCAAACAATTCGCAATTTTATTCAAAAATATAAAAAATAAAATAAGAAAAAATATACAAATTAAAAGCCAAAAAGAGAATTCCATTCAAAAAAGACATTGAACATGAGAAATTGCTTTCACTTAGCCCGTAACACGAACGTACTCTTATTGCTAACTTATGAGTACCTCTATGTGTATACTGCATACATATACACACACATGGTCAACATTGTTCAGAAAAAGATTTTAATTTGGAGCTTCGTAGTTTGTATGTATTTTTAGTATGTAACGGGTGATTTTTTAGCTGGTTTGGTTTTGGCAACACTGGTTTTGACAGCTGACGTGTATTTAGTACCTTATGTCCCTGTCAAACAGCTTCAGTTTGGTTTGCAATTTAACCATGGATCGTCTTACAAATGAACAACGCTTGCAAATTATTGAATTTTACTATCAAAATTCGTGATCGGTTCGAAATGTTCATCGCGCGCTGCTTCCATTTTATGGTCGGCATTCTCGACCTTCTGAGCAGTATATTCGGAAGATTGTGACCAAATTTCGCACCACATTTACTTTGTTGGACATTAAACCACCAACACGTTTACGTACTGTGCGTAGTGAAGAAAATATTGCGGCCGTATCAGCTAGTGTGACAGAAGACCACGAAATGTCGATTAGGCGCCGTTCCCAGCAGTTAGGCCTTTGTTACAGCACTACGTGGAAAATTTTGCGGAAGGATTTGGGCGTAAAGCCTTTTAAGATACAGCTGGTGCAAGAACTAAAGCCAGCCGACCTACCACAACGCCGAATTTTTGGTGAATGGGCTCTTGGAAAGCTGGCCGAGGATCCGCTTTTTTATCGAAAAATTGTGTTCAGCGATGAGGCTCATTTTTGGTTGAATGGGTACGTAAATAAGCATAATTGCCGCATTTGGAGTGAAGATCAGCCAGAAGCATTGCAACAGCTACCAATGCATCCCGAAAAAGCCACTGTTTGGTGCGGTTTATGGGCCGGCGGCATTATTGGGCCATATTTCTTCAAAGATGATGCGAATCGCAGCTTTACTGTCAATGGTGAACGCTACCGAGCGATGATAACAAACTTTTTTTTGCCCGAAATGGAAGTTCTTGACTTGCATGATATGTGGTTTCAACAAGACGGTGCCACATGCCACACAGCACGCGAAACAATGGCGCAATTGCGAGGCGAGTTTGGTGAACAGTTAATTTCACGTTTCGGGCCGGTCAATTGGCCGCCTAGATCGTGCGATTTGACACCATTAGATTATTTTTTGTGGGGGTATGTCAAGGCTAATGTCTATAGGGACAAGCCCGCTTCGATTGACGCACTGGAAGCCAACATCCATGCATTCATTCGTGAGATACCGGCCGATATGTGTGAAAGAGTATGCCAAAATTGGACTCAGCGGATGGGCTACTTGAGACGCAGCCGCGGTCAACATTTGCATGAAATTATCTTTAAACATTAAATTGCAAACTATCGACTCAAATAAATATTTTATTCATTTTTTCGAATTTTTTGTGTTTTGTTTTTTTAAAAAGTTCTAAGCCTCTTAAGAAATCACCCGTTACATTCATCTTTTAGTAGTTTTTTTTTTTTTTTAACTGAAGAGACTATAAAAGTGCCACAGGCACAGCACGCCCTGGTTCAGTTGGACAGTCACAGAGCCACACACAAAAATCGGAAGGAATTTAATAAAAAAACGTTTTTATTCCTACAAGCACCTTTCTGTCGCCACCGATTTGATGTCCAAAAAAAAAAAAAAAAAACATTCCAATCTACTTGTACAACAGTCGAATAGTTCTCTTCGACAAAAGTTTTTCTGATTTTATCACAATGCTTGTAGGTAGATGTGAGGATGCAGAGCAAAATATTGGCAGCAATACCTACACCGAAAAAATAAACAATTAAAATGTCAATATTATATAGGCATACACCAACTCTCAGTATGGCAATTTATTTTAAATGACGTGCATGAAAGTATTTTCCATAAAATCAAAAAGGAAGAAGGGTATAATAGCAGACCACCAATTTCATTATAGTTCTGATCGGGTCAAAACTGTATTTTTGCATGATCCAAAATTAAAAAATAAATAGGTATGATTTTAAAAATTATGGTTTTTAATCTTCTGTTTTAAGAAAATTTATGGCAAGACCTTCAGCGTAACGGTTATATTGCAACGACAATTATTGTTTGTTTACCCAAGTGTCTTCTTTAATTTATAACCTTACATTTAGGAAAAAAACGATATTGTGAAAAAATCCTTATTTTTATACATACTTTCCATAACATTCATTCATACAAATTATTATAATGAAAAATATCGTTGTTCCACATATTTGTCCTTCAATATTGGATTTAAAAAAAAAACTGTGGTTCATTTTACCATTTTTAAAGGTCCTTTTTGCCCAATCGGTTATATTTTTAGCACTAGCTTATTATAGTTCTCGAACCCTGATGATTCTTTGGGATTTTGAAATTTGCGATTTTGTCCATTCACAAGTTTCCATTCGGAATTTTGGGCATTCTAGATTTTTGACAATAATCATGATGCCATTTTGTTCTGTTCAAAATGTATGGATTCGGGATTATGTACCCTTCGCCACTCCTAAAAATAACCCAGAATTTGTTTTGGGAAAAAGCATGCAAGATATTTGTATACAAAGAAGTTGAAAAAATTCCTAATTCTGAAAAGAACACTAAACCATAATGTCAAAACTAACTACAGACCAATTTAAAAAAAAAAAATGTAAACGTTTTTTTTCGAAAATTCGAAGGGGAAGACAATTTTTACTTGTGATGTACTTTAAAGCAAATTTTTGATTTGTGAAAAAAAATTCGAGACAACAATCAAAATATGACAAATTACGATGACAGACAACACCAAAAAAGTAGGGGCATTTTTTCTTTAAAAAAATTCAGTATACATAATATTTTGTTTCCAAAAAGCTACGGGTTGAGTACGATATCTTGACTTTTTGAATATCGACTCCATTAAATCGATTTTAATAATCTCGACAAAAAAATTTCGACTGTTTAAAAAACCGACCAATCAAACTCAGACAAAAATTATACCAGTTTTAAAGATGTCGACTTTTTTTAATTTCGACTGTCAATGATCGACGGATTTAATTATCGATTTATATCGCCTTTTTTATGAAGGGGATGATCATTATGGGTGAAGACTCTTCGAATTTTCAAGAATGGTTGAAGAGTCAGAGTTAAGTTGATCGACCAACAGATTAGATAGTCCAAACATTAATAAGAAATAAATAAAATAATAATAAACGTTTTTGATCTCTTTTATTTTGAGACTTACTCTCCGTTCTACACTCTTCTCGAAAATAAATTCGAAAGCACGGTGTCGGTTAGAACGTAACATTAGTCGATATTTTTTTGATTTCATTCAGGGCAGTCGACTTGATATCAAATCAAGATTTCAATCTATCGACATATTAATTAGTCCGTAAAAACAAAGTTGGTATTTTAACTTGCTAAATAGTTGATTAAAATCAACAGTGGACATTTTTTTGTCGGTCATTCGAACGTAATCTAAAAGCTACCTGTGGATGGGAAACCATTTTTCAAAAGTATAATAGTTCGTAATAATAATCGTACCTACCAAAGAACAATTTTTTTATTTATGATTTTCTTCAAAATGGTTACATTGATTTAAATTATTTTTGTGCAGAAGCTTCTAAACAACTTTTTTTGGATTTTTAAAAACTTTAAAATTTTCTTTCTTTCAAATGAAATGTTATGAAAACTAAATGGTCGATTTTTATAAAACTTGGTATTTAAGAGTTTTTTTTATGCTGTGTAAAGTATTTTTAAGAAAATTACTTATATGAAAAAATAACGGTAGCATTAATACAAATGTTAAGAAATCGTTAAGAAAAATGTTTTTTATTTTCTTTAAAATGACGATTTTTATAAAACTTTTTCTTTATGCTTTGTTTAGTGCGATAAAAAATTCACAAATAGCAACAGTTAATAGTTCTTCTCATAAACGTTTTTTTTTTTATTAATTTTGGATTATCTGCTGAACGGATTAAGATTAATTTTCTTATGTATATATAAATTTAAAATAAGATTTAAAAATATTGCATAACAAAATTTAAAAAAAAAAAGTTTTTGAATTTAAAAAAAAGTTTAAATTTTGTTTGTTTAAAATTCTATATCTAAGAAATGGGTCGACGATTTTTTTTTAAATTTAATTTTATATGCACATTAAGAAATACTTAAGATTTGCATAACAAAAATTTTCCTTAAAAATGTTTTAAGAATAGATAAAAAATTATTTTTTTAGAAAACCGCTACAATGATTTAAAATTTTTGTCTCCATAGGTACAATCATATTCAATGAAGTATTAAGATGAATTTTTTTTATTTCAAAATCTCAAAAAAGTTGTAGCTAATTAAAATATCGTGTTTCATACTTTTTTTCTAATGATTTAAATGTCCTGACATAAAATTTTCTAAAGCGTCTTGAACATAAGAGCAAGTACGTGTGACCTAGTCTTGCATTTTATTTCTTATGACGGCAGTATAACAAAATTTAAAAATAAAATACAGTAAACTTAAATAAATTAAAATAAGATGAAATAAACCAAAAAAGTACTCATACGTCACAGTGTACCATTATTATAATTGATATTGATAGTTAATTTGATTTCGAAGATGATAGAAATGGAGAAGATAGGGGATATTCATTAAATTATGACACCATACCTACACATAATATTTTGTTTTCGATAAAATAAAACTGTACCTACTTATCATAGGCGTAAGGAAAAAGGGCCCGAGTTAGAGAACAAAAAAAAAAAAACAAAAAACTATTGATGTTGCAATTTTTTTTTTTTTAATTTTTGGTGATATTTTCTTATGCTGCTTTTTTTCATCACATAAAACAATGCCCAAATTGATAAATTAAACAGCTAATTGGTTAATAAAGCCCAAAATAGGAAAAAATTGACAAAACAACTGCAATATAAGGAAATATCATGCTAACGTAAAGAAACTTTGCATTCACCCAAACTCGCACCCTACCTCAAATACTATAGTGAGTCCAAGCAGGAGGGTTACATACAAACCTCACTGTTAATTCGTGAGTTTTTCAATTTCGCAAACCAAATAAAACCTCTCCCTTACTTGGCTTGGGAAGTTTAAAAATTCGCAAATAAATACTGAGGTATGTAGGAATGCAGCCCCCCTGTTTGGGCTCACTAAAGAATTTGGGGTAATCCAACAATAATTGTAATTGTACCATTTTGAGATCTGAAACGAATATTACCTTCACAAAAAAAGTAAGGAAATAATGCCTAAATTCTACAAAAACAATTTTCATGCTAATTATTTTGGTGATATTCCCATTTTAATATTTGGGCTTAAAATAGTTTTGGGCAATATTTTCATTTTCTTTTTTGCTTTTGGGTGATACAAAATTTTTTGGGCGATGTTTTCAATTCAATTTGGACGCTATTTCCTAACGCCTTTGTAAACTGCATTTATTAAAAATGAAATGTCTGAAGTATTTCTTGATAAGGGCAGCAAGTCCTTCTTCCTGCCCCCTTTGCGTATGCACATGTCCATTCTAGTTGTTTTGGACGTGGTAAAATAAACTGGGGAAATGCCTCAAATGTTGGATATGATTGATCTCAGAAGTAGTTGCTTTTAGAATATGTTTGTTTGGCCTAAGCATGTTTAAAACAGAAAATGTTACTTAATTCACTCATATGTTTCTTAGAAAATGGTTGCTTTAGCCATTTTTCAATAATGTTTTGTATAGCTAAAAAACTAAGTTAAATTTGACAATTAAACTTGTGAAACTTTTTGTGCAAATTAGATTTCCTGTTAAATTGGATTGTTTTAGAAAATGTCATAAAAAAACTTAGCAGACAAAATTAACAAAGCACCTAGCAAAGAAAAATTTAAGGTTTCTTAGTTTTTTTGTAAAGTGCGCAAAACTATTTCTGAAGCAAGAATAGTCTCAAAACCTGCTTAGAAAAAATATAAAAAAAGCTCAATGCATGTTGAAATGTAATTTTCATTCCAAATTGACTGATATATAGGTACAAGGGTGGTCCATTGATTGGACAGAGTCTCAGATTGCCCTCATTTGATCCAAAACATTGAAAAACAAGTTTTCTAATTTTTTCAGATTTTTGTTTCAGCCCCTTTGTCACCCTCTTTTCACTTTAAGGTACGAACTAACTATGGAACTAGGATGATTCATATATGTAATACACAAAATGATCAGTTTGCTTGGAATAGATTAAGACAAGAAAAAAAATCTAGTGGGAAGGGGGAACTATTTCTCTCCGCTTAGACAGAGGGGGGAGGGAGGTAATTTTCTTAAAATTTGGCTCGAAAAAGAAAAGAAATTATTTGAAAAAAAAAACGAGAAAATGACATTGTCATGCTAGAACTTTCTTAAAGCAACAAATTCATTCTATAGTAATAAGTTTTTTAAATAAAATTTTTATTGTAACTATTTTTTGCAAAAAATAATTTTCAAACTTCGATTTTTTTTTACTTTTTAGTTTGAAAATTATTTTTTATGAATTATTATTATTTCAAGACACGAAGCCTTAAAATTATAATGATTAAACTTGTCAATAAATTACTGATATTTGTGCATGTAATATTTAATGAAATAACAATAATGCTGATCTTCAAGTTTTTTTTGCAAAAAAAAATGCATAACGGAATAAATAAATACATGTATGAATCTATGTATTTAATTTATAGCCTAGTCGATTTTTGCGTTTTTTTTTTTGTGACTATATCTTACACTTTTATGTTTACAATAATTAAATTTTATTATCCGACCCCTAAGTAACGGGTGATTTTTTAAGAGGCTTAGAACTTTAAAAAAAAAAAACCCAAAAATTCAAAAAAATGAATAAAATATTTATTTGAATCGATAGTTTGAACCTTGCAATTTAATGTTTAAAGATAATTTCATGCAAATGTTGACCGCGGCTACGTCTCAGGTAGCCCATCCGCTGAGTCCAATTTTGGCATACTCTTTCACACATATCGGCCGGTATCTCACGAATGAATGCATGGATGTTGGCTTCCAGTGCGTCAATCGAAGCGGGCTTGTCCCTATAGACATTAGCCTTGACATACCCCCACAAAAAATAATCTAATGGTGTCAAATCGCACGATCTAGGCGGCCAATTGACCGGCCCGAAACGTGAAATTAACTGTTCACCAAACTCGCCTCGCAATTGCGCCATTGTTTCGCGTGCTGTGTGGCATGTGGCACCGTCTTGAACTTCCATTTTGGGCAAAAAAAAGTTTGTTATCATCGCTCGGTAGCGTTCACCATTGACAATAACGCTGCGATTCGCATCATCTTTGAAGAAATATGGCCCAATAATGCCGCCGGCCCATAAACCGCACCAAACAGTGGCTTTTTCGGGATGCATTGGTAGCTGTTGCAATGCTTCTGGCTGATCTTCACTCCAAATGTGGCAATTATGCTTATTTACGTACCCATTCAACCAAAAATGAGCCTCATCGCTGAACACAATTTTTCGATAAAAAAGCGGATCCTCGGCCAGCTTTCCAAGAGCCCATTCACCAAAAATTCGGCGTTGTGGTAGGTCGGCTGGCTTTAGTTCTTGCACCAGCTGTATCTTAAAAGGCTTTACTCCCAAATCCTTCCGCAAAATTTTCCACGTAGTGCCTAACTGCTGGGAACGGCGCCGAATTGACATTTCGCGGTCTTCTGTCACACTAGCTGATACGGCCGCAATATTTTCTTCACTACGCACAGTACGTAAACGTGTTGGTGGTTTAATGTCCAACAAAGTAAATTTGGTGCGAAATTTGGTCACAATCTTCCGAATAGACTGCTCAGAAGGTCGAGAATGCCGACCATAAAATGGAAGCAGCGCGCGATGAACATTTCGAACCGAGCACGAATTTTGATAGTAAAATTCAATAATTTGCAAGCGTTGTTCATTTGTAAGACGATCCATGGTTAAATTGCAAACCAAACTGAAGCTGTTTGACAGTGACACAAGGTACTAAACACACGTCAGCTGTCAAAACCAGTGTTGCCAAAACCAAATCAGCTAAAAAATCACCCGTTATATGCGTGAAATTAACACCGCCATTTTGGATTTTCAAAAAAAGCTTTGCTGCATTGTGACATAAATATTGAAAAAAATTGCAAATTTGCAAAATTTTACGGATGAAAATTTTTAAATCTAGCAAAATTAAGGTTGTGTTGTTTTTTGCTCACTTTTTGCTGCCATATTCCGAAAAGTTAAAAAATTGCATGTTTGAATTTTATTTTTTCCGAAGAAGTTAATACTTCCATTTACGATTTGTGCCGTCATGTGCCATAAATATTTTTAAAAATTCGAAAATTTTAAAATTTTACGAATGAACATTTTTCGAATTACGAATGAGCAATTTTGTAAAAAATGTATGTTGTGCTGTTTTGTGCTAACTTTGTGCTATGGTGAAAATATGTAAATATGCACAGCACATACCCATGGCAACACAAATTGGGCACAAAATGGCTTTGCCAAACTGTTTTTTGTCGTAAAAGTTACAAACATGCGAATTTTTGTATCTTTTCGGAATATGGCGGCACTTAGTGCGCACAAAACTACACAACTTTATTTTTTTACAAAATTGCAAAATTTGAAAAATGTTCATGTGTACAATTTGGGAACTTTTTAAAAATATTTACGGCTCTAGTCAGCACAAGTTGAGCACAGTAAATCACATTTTTTTTTTGAAAAAAAAAAATCCAAAATGGCGGTGCTTCACGTTACAGCCCTTCGCAAAGTTTTGTTTTGGCCATAAAAGTTGCAATTATGTGATTTGTTTTATTTTTCTTTTTGGTTCCAAGTAGCATTTTTTGGGCACATAGCAGCACAACTTTTTCAAATAAATTTCGCAAAAATTTCATTCGCAAAATTTACGAATTTTCAAAAAAAAATTACGACAAAAGCGAGCACAAGTTAAGCACAATTCAGCACAACGTTTTTTTGTTCGAAAACTGAAAATGGCAATGATAACTTCACGCTAAAAAATAGATACCCAACCAAACCCTTAGTACGTTTTTTTCAGAAATACGGCGCATGGCAGCACAAAACCTTTGTTTTGAAAATCCAAAATGGCGGTTTTAGTTTCCCGCACATCCTTAAGGATTACATCTTTAAAATATAGTCACGTTATGGCGATAAGCCAGGGCACAGTAAGTTCGTCCTATCCAATAGTTTTATTGGTTCTCATTTTGACTGCGGTCCATTTTGAAGGACACATTTTATCAAATTGATTTTCTCTTTATAAGATGAAATGATATTATAAGACAAAAAATTTAAGCAGATCAAATGCAAATTTATTTGAGATATACATACACCAATCACATATACTTAAAATCAAATCTACTTTTCAGACACTCAAAGCACCTTTTGGATTTCATCCAAGAACTCAAATACATACATTTCACCTCCTGAGTTACACATAGATCCATTGAATTTTTTTTTTTTAATTTAACACTGTTTCATATACCTTTGCATTTTTGTGTATCAAAGGATACATTTTTAATCAAAATTTCTCATTGAAAAAAATATATTGATGATAAGCAAAAATAAAATATTATTTCAACCTTGATCATGAAACTAATATACCTTGACCCATTTTGGTTAAACTTTATTTGATGGTTAGACGTTTTTCATAAAATTCATTTAAAAAAAATATAATTCAAAGCAATAAAATTTGTTTCCCATAAAATCATCACCCGTAAAAATTAATTCCGAGTGAACTTCCTTCATGTTTTTTTTTTTGTTTGTATGTCTAAGGATAATGTGTCCTTGCTGAATTATTCTTTTTTTTTTTAAGGAAACTTCCCTCCTCCTAGTCGTATAAAGAGTATAGCAATAAAAATATTTGAAAATAGAAAAAAATAAAACCTCTTTAGATTGTTGGTAAAAAAGTTAAATACACCAATGGACCAGTGACACCATCCGAGAAACAAACAAAGGACACACGCAAAAAAAAGGGGTTTTGGAAAAAGGACAACAAACACAAGAAGATTATGGCATGAAATTCCTGTTAAGCGGTCAAGTATTATATCTATATGTGTTTTTTTGTCAGGTTTTGATATCTTTTTTTTTTTTTGTAAGTAAGGAGTATAGGTTGTATCCGACGAGTCCTTATCATCAGAAGAAAGTCGTACAAATGAGAACCATGCTATTCCATTGCAAACAAGAAAAAAAAAAAAGCTTTGAAGCCTTTCCCAGTCAGTCAAGTGGAATAAAAGGATTTTCAGCTCAAAACAAAAGCATATCGAGTGACAATAAGATGTTGGATAAACTGACAATTTTAAATTGTGTTCGGATGGAGCAAAATTCAAATTTAAAATATTCATCCGCACTATTATATTAGAGACCCCCATCATGGCTTAACTCAATTGACAAAAAGGCAAACGGGTGATGTTTTTAAGTTATTGGAGTGTACCTACCCATGGTGTACGTTCAAATGATCAAGATCATTTTGAACTGGTGAAGCGTGATATGAAAGAACCTTTCATAAACCCAAAAGAAATGAGTTATTTACCTATTTTTTTTTTCTAAACAGAATTTAGATGACAAACGCATCATATGTATCTTAGGCAATATAATGCTATAATGAAGCATCTGAGCCAAACCAAATTATTAGCATGTGAAAAAAAATGCTTGGTTGATTTTAGAAATTTAGCAAAAATATATTATTAGTTCCGGAATTACTCTACGTTACTAATTGGTGTAATGATAAGTGCATTGGACCATCACGTTAGAGTTATTGTGGGTTCAAATACGAAATCAACCGAGTCACTTCTCCAAGGAGTTTTGCGTCAGTAATTTATGCTTTCCCTGCTCATAGGATAAGAGATGGTTTCCCTTTAAATAAAATCGGGGTTTTAATCAAATCTAGCATTTAACGATGATAGAAGATCCAAAAAAGTGGTACTTACCGTCAGTTTGTCAGTGAATCTAGATTTACTAGCTTGATCTAGATCTAAAGCCGACACACAGATTTGCTTCGCATTAAGCATTGGACTTGATGATTATTGATTCAAAATAGCTTTAAATGCCTTTTAGTCCTAGAAAATGGCTTTCTGTCCGGCAATCTCACTTGGACTCAGAAGTGACATAGTGAGTGCCATTAAAGCCATTAAAAACTATTTTGAAGGCATCTGAATTTTTGAATTCAAATATGAATAGAAAAAAAAGGTTTTTTTCAGTCAGGTTTTTTTTTTTATCAAATTCTTAAAATATGTTTAAGGAAACTTTTTGGAATGCATGATCTTAAGCAGTGGTTCCCAAACTTTTTCAACTGTGGCACCCTGAACAATGTCAAATTATATTTTGGAACCCCTAACACCTAAGTGCCTTTCACATGAGTTGCGAATGCGAATAAATTTGCTCAGACAATTCCACGGCCAAATATCAAAAAATTTTGTTTTAATTATTTTCCATCTGACCAATATTCTGCGAACTGTCTAAGACATGTATTCAAAATCCACAACATCAGGACACATTCTACAAATTTTCTAATGAAAAATTCGATCGAATTTAACCCCAAATTTTCGTGTACCCATTTTACTGGTTTCTTTTTTATCACACTTGGCGACCCTCATGTGAAAGAAATGTGAAAATTCGCGACCAGCCGCAACTCGCATCTTATATGAGCTGTGTTTGCTATCGAGAAATTTCTTACAAATTTTCACAAATTTTTCCAAATTCTCACAAATTCCAGCTTGTTAAATCAAAAAAGTTGCATCGAAAGGGTGTAATGAGAGAGCAAACAATTTCGTCTCCGTTGAAAAACTTGCTAATTCCTGCTACACAAATTTCTGTGAACACAACTGTGTTACAACTGCTGTCAAAAATTGTGGTGGTCAATTTCTGACTCAGCGTTGCCACTAGTCGGAAAATTTTTGGGAGTAGGTTTTCAAAAAAAAAATTTCTATAAATTCAATTTTCATACGAAGATCTGAAAATTCCAATTTTTACTTCTATTTTCAAAATAAAAATATAAAATAAATCAAAAATAGCGTAATATGAATAATTATGATATCACGATTGTTATCAAAGCAAGATAATAGCCGGAAGCCGTATAAACGGAATTGAAAAACTAGTGGACTTAATTTCGATTAATGATAATTTTCTTTTTCAAAAAATAAAAGTGTAGTTGACTCGATTTAAAAGCAGTAGATTTGTTTAACGAAAAAAGTGCATTAGATATATTGAAATCATGACAAAGTGGCAACGCCGTATATACACAAAAATGAAGTTTCTAACAAAAAGTGTTCATGGCTCTTAACTTTAACTTTTTTCAAATTTCCAAATCTGATCGAATTTTGTCCTCTTTTCAAAGTTTGACAGATTTTACATTTTTTTTTGAAAAAAGATACCAAACAAACCTATGAATTAAGACAAAACATTTCAAAATCAGGGCTGAGTTCTTATAATAAATGGATTTTGTACCCATTCGATATCAGAATTAGTACCTGGAAAGTAATATTAACAAGATCATAGTGAATATCTGAGTTCTAGCATGTTTCCTTGCAAGAATTCACAGCTGGAAAACATTGAACATCAAGAATAAGTGAATATAAATGCAGAATACAATGGCTTCTGTAACTTCCGTAATGTTTTTTGATTATACAAAAAATAAACTAGGAGTTTCCACTAAAAGTAATTTGAAAGTTTTTTATTTAAAAAACGTATCTACTTAAGAAAAAAATTTGTTGGTTTTATTACAAGAATCTGCGGAACTCTGAAGATTGTTTCACAGAACTCTAGGGTTCCGCGGAACACAGTTGGGGAACCGAGGATCTTAAACATTTATTTTACACAAAAAAAAATTTCAAAAAATGCAAATTTGTTTTTAAGATATCAAATTTCCAAAAAATAAAAAAAAATTTTTTAAAACTCAAAAATTTCAGTTTTGAAAATTTTGATATGCAAAAATTGCATCTTATTTGCAATTTGAATGCAAAAACTTAATCAAAATCCATTCAGCCGGTAGTAAGACAATTAAAAAAAATGGTCTATGAGAGGGACTTACTATTAAAAGTTGCTAAAGTGTAGTTTTTGATAGTTTTTGGGAGTAGATCACACTAATTTTAGCATATGCAATATTATTTGTTAAAAAATCGTAGGAGCCATTTTTGAGAGAAAAAATATTTTCCTTGACAAATTTTTAACTGCTGTTTAACAATAATTCATCCGCGATATAAATATTTAACTTCTAGGAGGCAGTTCTTTATTAATGCTACTCGCCTGTGGAATACTCTGCCACGGCATGTTAGGGAACTGAGGGGCGAGTCTATGTTTCGGAGAGAGTTACTTGTCTACTTCCAGTCTAGCTGAAAATGTACGTGTTCTTTTTTTTCTCTTTACAAGTTAAAATAAATAAATGGAGATATTTAGTTTCTTAAAGTATTTTTCTATTTTTTTCCTTTTCCTTTTTAAAAATTCTTTTTGTAATTTTTTTTACTTGAAGTAAATTGTAAATGATTCTTAATTTTGTTAAATGAATGTATCTTTATAAAATCATTGTCTAAATGACGTTTATTAGGGTAGGATTTCTTCTTTTTCTTTTACAAACCTCGAAGCTGTAAACTAGTTTATAAGATATTATATCTTAATGTTTATAGACAAACTAAATAAATAAATGAAATTAAATGAAATGTATGGAACAATTACATTTTCATAAAATTTAAATTTTTCCAAAAAAAATATTTTAGATAGTGTTCAAATTTGGGGTTAAAAGATGAATCCAGTTTCACAAAAAAATTGATCATGTTTCTTTTGGAACTATTTGATTTTCAAAATAAAATTTTGAATTATTTTTGAAAATCCATAAAATATTTTCTGAGCATAAATCAAGTAAAAGCTGCCAAAAAGACCAACTCTGAAAAAAGTATTGCCAGATTGAAAACCACACGTCTTAAAAAAACACCCTCTATATCAAATTCTTAAAACATTTTTAAGGAACATTTTTAGTATGCAAATCAAATTGTAGGTAAGTATTAATTAATGTGCATATAAATATAAAATTTTTGAAAAAAACTGTCAACCAATTTTTGTGAAATCAAATTTTCAAAAAAACTTTTTTTAAAAATTCAAAACATATTTTTTGAAAATTTTGATGTGCAATATTTTTTATTGTTGTTTGAAAATTGTGTGTACAAAAATAATCTAAATCTGTTCAGCCAATAGAAAATTCAAAATTAAACAAATTTTCTAGAGAAGTAATATTTATAGTTGCTAGGGGAGAGGGGGGCACCTTTGAACACTTTTTTCTTTCATAAAAACTTATGTGTTGTAATTATTAGCAAATAAATATAACTATGAGAAATGGAATTATTCTTTAGTTTAAACCGATAATTTATTTAATTTTATAATGGTGTATAAATATTATGATTTTTTTAATGAAGTAGGTTCTTATATTCAATTCTGAACAATCGTTTTTGAAATAGTTTTTTGAAAAAGGAGCTTCGTTTCGTAATGACAGCTTAATATCTACAGTTCAAACCTGCCCCAACATGTCAAGTAACAGAATTTTTCACATACCTTACCTTTAAACGGTTTTAAATGAACTTGCACCTTTGAAATGCATTTTTCACAAATAGAAAAGCCAGCCAACAAATGTTTACACTCTTTCGAAAATAAAAATTAGAAAGGTTACAATTGAAGCATTAAACCTTCACAACGGCTTATAAGAGAAATACTGAAAGCCTTTGACGATAACTGAAGACATAATTGCCAATTTTTTGTTGGGTCAACGCTCTGAAATACTAATTTATCACGATTTTATTAGCGATGTTCAAAGGTGCCCCCCTCTCTCCTATTTGTAAATTTTTATAAATTTTAGTAGTACATCGCAATAATTTGAGCATACAGAAAAATTTTTATAAAAATCGTAGGAGCCGTTTTTTCCTTAACGGTTTTTTAACAGTTTTGTATGGAAGGTAGCGTGATTTTTCCAGAAAAGTATTTTTTTTTAATACTGTACAGAGTGTAAAAAACCCCTCAAATTCCGAGTTTTATAAAAAGTTTTTTTTATAAGCAAAATTGTTTAGCCGTTATTGAGAAAAATAAGATTTTGTAAAATTGCTAAAAAAATTTATGGAAGGTACCGTTATTTTTAGTTCTAAAAAAATTAAAAAAATCGTGTCAGCAGAGTCCCCAAAAACCACTATCTACCAAGTTTTAAGAAAATCGATCCAGCCGTTTAGGCTGTAGCCGAACAGACAGGCAGACGGAATTTTGCCACCAACTTGTTTGGTGTTCTTTATCATCGTTGTGTCATGTTTGATTGTTATCTCGAAATGTTTTTTTGCACGAATCCAAAACTTGACTTATAGTAGGTACCTATATCGCAAGCAAAAAAAAAATGGTCCTCTAGGAGGTTCTATTTATTGAAAAATAGTGGGTAGACTTTTCCTAAGTAACTTACTGAATTTTTGTTAAGAAAAAGGGGAGTGGAAGGGTTCAGACCCCTGTGATCCTTCCTGGTAAATGTAATGATCTACACTTAAGGCCCGTTTTTTCATTTAACATTTTTCCCGGAATGAATCTTTTCAAAATAAAAAAACTTTGCTTAAAAATAAGCAAATATTGAATCAATTAATGTTTCAAGGTTTAGAAGAAATTATACAATAACACAAGCGTTTGACTAAAATGCAATCTAAAATATGAAATTACTTTCATGATGTTTAATGGCAAAGGAATTCAAAGCATTGAATAACTTTTTCAAAGATTCATTCTTTGCATATGAGATTTTTTCATTTGACTTGTTTCGTTGCTCATGTGTGTATAATAATTATTTTCAAACGAGTTGTTTATGCTTTAAAAAAAAAATGACTGTGTAGGTACTTCTTGTTCATATTTGCATCATTATGAATAAACACGAAAATTTCTTGAAAATTCAAACATTCCGAAATTCCCATGTCTGATGAGAAGAGAACTTTTAAATAATAAATTTTCCCATCCATTAGTTAAAAGAATAATTTTACTTAATGACAGATTTTTCATTCAGGTTTTTATTAAAAATTAAAAGACAAAACACACTCCCTTGGGCTAAGATTTAGAAGATCCGATTAGACATGATATACTTTATGCCATCCTTTAAGCCCCACCTTTACCTTTTCGTTATATTGGTACAAAGGTTATGCATATAACATGTTACGTCCCCAAAGCCATTTTCACCATATAATAAGGGTTTGTTCATTAAGATGCAAAATATCCTTTTACATTTGAATGTGGTTCATGTGGTGTTTTCTAAGCTGCTCACGATTTAACTCAACATGAGTCTAAGAGCTGGCGATGGTGATGCAGGTCTTAGTATGGTTTTAAAATTGCTCCTTTTCTCCATTGAGTGCAACACTTATCAGCTGCTTCAGAATAAATGTGGTGAATGTTTAATCTTCAAAAAGGGTCAGATACATCAGAATTTGAGAATCAAGTTAAACCTATATAACGAAAGGCTTGGTCATTGTAGATACATCTTCCAACAAAAGGAACTTTTGGACAAAGAATACAAACACACTACACCCACACACACTAACTAACACACTGAAGAGAACTTAATGGAAAGAAAGGATTTTCATTTGAGAAATTTCAATAAAATCCAATTCCAGGAATATGTTTGGATATGCGAGAAAGAGTCATGACAATTGAAAGGCACTCAAAGCAAGCCATCATGCTTTAAGGTTAAAACAACGAACATTGTCAGTGCGGTACGTTTTCGGACTATGCAACTTTGTTCAAAATTAAGTGACAACCACTGTATAGTTACACTGAGGTATACAAGCTAATATCTCGCTTGCAGCATTCATTTTAGCTCTTAAAATTATTGTTTCATTAATTTTATAAATGCGTTGGTTTATGTGTAAGATTCGGATCCTAGCTTCATGATATTGGTGTTTCAAATTTGTCCACTCATCACTCCATAATTCATTATTACTTGCAAATAGGATTCAATCACAAGCTTGAGCATATGTTTCAATCTTTTAAAATCAATCTCGTGAAGTTGAAATCTGAATTTTTCCCATAACTGACTATGCAGAAGCTTTGCTTAGATCTTCAGGACAAGCTATGAAGATGGAGGAGCTAATAACCGATTTTAAAGACTTAAGGTCCATGGACATTGTGACCGCGGACGTTATGTCACCCCACTGACATTTTCCCCGCATGTTTTCTTTTTTATTATTTATAATCAGTTCATTTTCGTTCAGGGATATTTTTATATTAAAAAAACATGGAATTTTACCCCAAAACATCAAAAAATATAAAAGTACATCCCTGAACGAAAATTAACGGATAATATCACGTTGAAACCCGAACAAATATCAAAAGTGTGGCATCGCATACCCCTTTGATTTTAATTTCAAGAATTCCTCGAAAATATCATAGATGTGACTAGCTAGGTGTAATGCTCCAATTGCCAGAAATTCATGCACAAGGACTGACTGAATGGAATCTGCCCAATATGTCCCATCAATTTAATGTCAAATCAAATGTTTGCTGGGATTTCAGACGTGGCATATTCTTTTCACGTTTGGGTAAATTCCACTTTTTAAGGTTTTCAAAATATTTACAATGAATTATAAATAATAAAGCTATGTTTTTCTTTGTTAATTTATTAAATAACCACCAAATGAAATTAAGAAAATCTTGTACTAAACTTGTCTAATACTTTTTAATTTCACTTGTTTACTGTGTTAAGCGTGGCATATTATACCAACTCACACAATAATTTTTTTCTCAAAAACGGCTAAACTTTTTTTCTTTAAGAAAAAATACCAATACATTTTTTCAGTAAGGGCTTCCTTTGCTGATAAACCATTTAAACAAAAATGGTAATTAATGGTACCTCCCAAGAATCCATTGTTTTACTTTCGATTTTCTTCAAAATTTCAATAACATTGTGTGAAAAAATTTCAATTTTTGTCTATTTTAGGAACCAATATATACTTTTCTAAGACCAGATTTGGGTTAGGCGTACGAAAAGCCATTAATAAAAGTATAATTTGGTTTATGTAGCAGAAACAAGTTAAAATTAAAACTAAAGTAATCAACATTTCTCCATGATTTAGAAAAATAAATTTTTTTGACACCGGTCCAAAACTATATTTTTTTCATAACATTTTTCAAATTAGCTTTTTCATAAAATTAGACTCACTTAATACGAAAATAACAACCAAAAATTTCTGAAATTATTAATATTTGAAAAACCTTGTCACATGTAATTTAAACAAAAAAAATGTAAAATGAATTGGATACCAAAGTTACAAAAAAAAAACACGATAGTGAAACACGATACTATTAAGAGTTATTTTTAACTTTTTATTAAATATTTTCATAAAAAAATAAATAAAGTTTGAAAACGATTTTGATAAAACTTTCTCTGTATGCTAAAATTATTGTGATCTACTTCCAAAAATTATAGTAATTCACACTAAAGCAAAAATAAATAGTACCTTTCCCCTGGAATGTTTTTGTTTTATTTTGAATTGTCTCAATTTAAAATGAATTCAAATAATATTGAATTTTCAAATTTTCAAAGCAGATTTTATAAAAAAAAAAAAGAAAATAAGTTTTTTGAAAATTATATTCAAATTTTTTCTTAACTTTTATTTTCATATAAATGCACATAAATAAATACTCAAGATTTGTATAGCAAAATTTTTCCTTAAAACGTTTTAGGAGTTTGATTTTTTAAATATTAATTGTTAAAAATTTGCTTCAACGATTTTAATTTTTACTTGCGATAAGGCAACTTTAAGATAAGTTTTGGATTCGTACAATAAAAAAAAAATTGAGATAACAATCAAACATGACATTACGATGATAGACAATACCAAAAGTCTGTCTGTCTGTTCGGGTTCGGTCTGATCAATTTTCTTCAAACTTGGTACATAGTGGTTTTGGTGATCATGCCCACAGGTTTTTTCATTTTTTCTTAGAACCAAAAATAACGGTGCCTGCCATACAATTTTTTTAGCAATTTTGCATAATCGTATTTTACTCAAAAACGGTTCGACGACTTTTCTTAAAAAAAAATCAATAAATTTCTTTTGGTAAAAGCCATCCTTGTAGGGGAAACCATTTGTCAAAATATGGTTATTAATGGTACCTCCCAAGGAACCATTTTTTTAAATACATATTTTCTTCAAAACTGTGCTTCAGATTTCAAAAGTTTTTTTATACATTAGCTTCTAAGCAATATTAAAATTTTTTGTATCAACATTTTCAAAAAAAATTATTTTGGAAAACTACATAATCGATTTGTATAAAAGTCAGTTTTTAAAAGTTTTTTTTATACCTTCAAAAGTTTTTAAGAAAAAATTTTACTTTTACGAAAAAATAACGGTACCTTCCATACGAATGTTGAAAAACCGTTTGGGAAAATGTGTTTTTTCTTAAAAATGGGTCCTACTATTTTTATCTAACCTTTTCTGTAAGCCAAAATAAGTACGAACTACTGACATAAAATATAAAAATTCACAAATAGCAACTATTTATAGTGACTTTCATAGAACGTTTTCTTTAGTTTAGAATTTTCTGAATATCGACTAAACAAATTTTGATATATTTTCTTTACAAATTTCTAATAAGATTAAAAAATATTGCAGATCAGAATTTTCAAAACAATTAAAATTTGAGTTAAAAAAATCTTCAAATATTTTTTTTTTGAACATTCGATATTTCAAAAATGGGTTGAAAATTTTGTTTTCAAATTTTATTTTTATACTCACATAAATAAATACTTAAGACTTGCACACCTAAAGATTTCCTTAAAAATGTCTTAAGAATTTTACATATAAAAATTAATTTTTAAGAAAAGAATTTGGTTTTTAGAATTAAGATGGCGTTCTTTTTTTACATCTCAAACACTCAAAGAAGTTTTTTTTTAAATATCGTATTTGATGCTTTGAAAATTTGAAAAAAAAAACATCTTGAAAAATTAAATAGTTACTTAGTGTGAGTTTTAAAAATTTTTCTGTAGTTGATCGCACTAATTTCAGCATATGAAAAACGTTTTATCCAAATCATAGGAGCCATTTTTTTAAACTTTTATATGGAAGGTAGCGTTAATTTTGTTCATAAAAGTAATTTTGTTTTCCTTAAATATTTTGGAAATTGTTAAAAAACCCTTAAATATCGAGTTTTAAAAAAATCCATTATAGTTTTCAAAAAACAAGAAATTAAAATGTATTTTTAAAATCTAAAAAATATTTCTTTTTAAATTTTAATTCACATTTTTAAGAAGAATCTAAATAAAAAAAATGTACTGAAATCAGTCAAAGTATTTTGAAACAAATCGAAAAAAGTATGGAAGATACCGTTATTTTCTATTCTAAAATAGCAGTGCAAGAAACGTACTGGGGGGGATGGTCAAAAAAAGCTAAGTACCAAGTTTAAAGAAAATCGATCAAGCCGCTTAAGGAGTAGCTTAACGGACAGGACAAATTTTCTATCATCGCAAAAACAAGTTTGATCAAAATCTTAAATAAGATTTTGTTTGCGAACACATAATTTGCTATAAAGTTCTTGAAGTAAAGGGAAAAAAAGGTCCAGGCGTGTTCTTTGTTGCTGAATAAACAATGCCGGGTTGGGCGTTGCGTTGAAAGATTTATCTGTCAACGCAAATGTTCAGGCATTGGAGTTTCTGTTTAGTGTTTACAATGACGCGTGTAGCGTTATGTTACGATTTTGTATCCATAAGTAAGTTCACAACCCAACATAACGTAAGCGGCTGCAACCCAAAAGTAGAAATTATTCTTCTTTTGCGTGCTTTTTGACATTTAAATTTTCAATTTAGGCATGTGGCCATCTTGTGTAGAAAAAATGGTTGAATTCTGTTCTCGTTTTATCTCGACGCGTCCATAATGCTTCTTTAATGTAACATACGCATCGTAAACGTGAACGCGTCATTGTGAATCAGCCATTATTCTAATCAAATTCGTTGAGAGTCATATTTTGGCTCTGGGATCTTCGCAACCCATAATGTAGGTAAGTAATGGGTCCAAAAAGGTCAATTAGATTTAGTCAATTTTGCAGCCATTGAAAATAATTAATGTTTAAAATTTTTCAATGTTTTCTCATCAGTGGGCAATTAATAAAAATCGTATATCATTTAAAAGCCACAAAACTACCAATAGAAAGTCAACTAATAACAGTATTTGGATAATAATCGATGTTTACTTTTTATGAATTTTTAAAGTTTTTTTTTTTCCAAAATAAACTTGCCTCTTGGCATGATGGTTAGTGCATTGGACTGTCATGCCGAAGGTCTGGGTTCGATTCCCAGCCGCTGCCACCTAAGAACAGAAATGTTTATCCCGAGGTACTGCCTCTTGCGAGGAACAGACAAATCCTCCAAGAGTGTACTTGTCGTGAATAAGTGCTTCTCATTTAGCCGTTTGGACTCGGCAAAAAATTGTATGTCCCCTCCATTCCTGCCAACAACATGCACACAGGAATGGTTGAGAGTTGTTAATCACTAGGCCCTGGTTCTCCACGAGCTCAATTTTTTTTTTTTTTTATTTTGAAGAAAACAGTGCCTGAGGTGCTAACCTTACAAATTTATACCTACTGTGACTTTGAACAAAACAGAACTAAAGAAAGTTTTTTTTTTTTTTTAAATTTGTAGTCTCACTTGTACCAGCAAGTGTATTATGGGCTCTTAATAATTCGACTTGGAACTTGCCAAAGTTGATTGAACATTAAGTTTGCAGTTCAATTTGTTTCTATTTGTGGTTAAAACCAGGGGTCTATGTTTTGTATTGTATTGTCATCATCACGGAGAAGACTGTTCAATATGCTATGAATGAATGTTTCTGGTTTAGCTGATGATTTTATTGATTTGCCAAATAATCCATATTCAAAAACCTATACTTCTGTATACCAAATCAATCCTCACCAAAATATATATTCATCAAGAACAACCAAAAGGAAAACCATTGAAATGGCACACTGTAGGCATAAACATTATGATTTTGAAATGTATGCATTATTTGTGCCACCAAACCCACAACATGATGTGTTTGTTCGATGTATTGGAATATCAAACATGATTTTGCAAATAAATCAATTGAATGACAAAATAAAATATTGGTTTCTTATATTTGTTTGGTATTTGGGATGACGATGAATTTGATTGGATTTTAATAGGATTAAATGATGGAATAAAAAAAATTTGTTCAATGATAAAAATTCACCACTGACCCAGCACGAATTTGCTGTTGTGGTTTAACGCTATTAAATTGGTATATCTAGCTATTGAATGACACAATAAAGTTGACATTTTTCAAGGCTGTTCAAAAAATAGGTACACCTCATATATATTCAATTTGTGGTTTTCTAGCTAATTCACAGGAACAAAAGTAATTTTTGCTTTTGTCGGTTGGATTGTAATGTCAAAAGAATAATAACCAATTCCCCCACGACGCTTAAAAGTCCAATAATGTCTAATATTATTTTAATTTCTTTATAATCAAGCTCAAGCAAGATGTTCATGACAAGAAAGTTTGCGTGCAAAGGTCAATTAATTATTCCATTAGGAAAATACCAATCCATTAAAGGGAAGAAAGCCAATTGGAGTTGATGCAGAAAAAACCATCGAATGATCTGAATTACAGAACAGTTTTGGTCTTCCTTCTTGCATGGCAAGCGTTACAAGTTAAATGAGCCAATTACCAATTCAAAACTACAAACATTAATTCCATTTTCCATTACGAGCAGGATATTATCTTATGCCAGCGTATATTAATAGAATGAGAATGGTCAATGGTTGAATGAAGACGTTGTTTTGCTGGTTTGGATAGAAACTTTTACATGGTGTGTCGTCCTCGTCGTCGTTGGCAGTTTGGTTTAACTTTAGTTATTCCATTCCAATTCTTTTCCTTGTACAAAATTACCATCTTAGGTGTATGAATGTATATCCTTTTGATTTATCCTGGCGTAAAAGATATAAAATGCAAGCAAGGGTCGCACCAAGCTGCTTAAATAGTATAAGAATAAATATATAAATATCTTATCTACATTATCAATAAGAAGCACTTTGTCAAAAATGTTAGAGTCATTCTTCAGACATATGTAAGCAGTTCCTTTGAGAGGTAGTACTTTTTTCACCATAGAAAAGCAGCTCTATACCTTTGGCACCCCATATGTTGAAAAAGTAAATGTCATCTAATTGGTCAGAAGTTGGCATTTTTCAACATTTTTCAAGGTCATTCAAGGTCACGTGCAATTTTTGGCACCTCATTAAGAAATTAAGTTTAGATTGAGAAAAAAACAACAGGAATGGGGTAAAAGTGACAAAGATATATTGATGGTATTTGCCGATTACTTGGAGGAAACATTCAAGCCGTTCGATGGGCAAGAACTCAAAGAAAATATTAATATGAATTTTACCTCAAATGAAAACTCTATAACAAGAAATGCTACACTTGCCAAATTAAAAAAAAAAAAAAATAAAGAAGCTTAGGTCCAATAAAGATCCAGGATATGAATTAATTATGGCGGAAATTTTAAAAATGCTCTCCCGCAAAGTATTTATTAACCTCCTTTTCATAATAAATGCTTCTCTAAGGTTAGTTTATATTCCGAGTCAATAGAAAGTTGTGGAAGTCATAATTGTTTTGAAACCTGGCAAACTATCTCACGAAGTCTTACAGGCCAATTTTGCTTCTTCTTATAATTTCAAAATCTTTTGAAAGAATACTACTCTTCCGCCTGCAGCCGATAACGGAAGAGAAAAATTTAATACTTAAACATCAGCTCGGATTTAAAAGCAACCATTCGACAGTTGATCAAGTGCATAGAATTACTGACGTAATTGAGAGAGCTCTTGAAGAAAAGAAAATCAGTTTGACAGACTTTTTGGACGTGTCGCAGGCATTTGACAAGGTGTGGCACGAAGGCCTCAAATTCAAATTAAGACAAGTTCTGCCTGAAGGACTTTACAACATTCTAAACGGATATCTAAATGAAAGACTTTTTCGTGTAAGACACGGAAATGACTATTCTGATTTCAAAGAAATAGTGACTGGGGTACCACAAGGAAGTGTATTAGGTCCAGTTCTGTACCTTTTATTTACACGCGATATACCTCAAACAGATGACACTATTGTAGCCACGTTTGCTGATGATACTGCAATACTAGCAGTAGGCAAGACGATTAAATTACAAAATGCTGTTAATAATGTTAATAGCACTCAATGAACAAAAGTCAGTCCACATGGACCTTACGTATAAGAAAATAAATAGACTACCCGTCTTTCTTGATACCGCTCGTGTTCCATTTGCAGATGAGGCAAAGTATCTGGGAATGACTCTAGACGCGAAATTAAAATGCAAACCGCACTTTAAATAGAAATGCAAAGAACTAAAAAGTAAATTATGAAATATGAACTGGTAACTCGGTAAATATTCAAAGCTAGTATTGAAAATAAGTTGATTTTATAGAGGCAGGTACTTAATCCTGTTTGGACTTATGCTTTGGGGTTGAATCTGTGATACAAACTTAATTAATTAACAAATGTTTGAAAATAAATTGCTTAGGTCTTTGTTAATGCTCGGTGGTAAATAAAAAACGAAGATCTTCATAGGGATCTCGGGATTCGTACGGTTCGGGACGAAATAGAAAGCTCCGCGCGAAAACATAAAATTGAATCAAAACACGATTATTCAAAGATTATTAACATACTTGACCAGTCGAATTTAGTACGCCGTCCGCGAAGAACAAAATCTTCTGACTTGGTGTTTTGATTATGCAGGAACTTTCACCGGAAAGTAACCTGCAACACGTTACTTAACTACGTTAAAATAAATTGCTAGATAAGTTTCAACTTAGTTGCAATCGGGAAGTGGAGGTGGGTTTAGTACTTACTCAATTTATATGTATTTTTATTTCTTTGATGGAAACGATATTTTTCCTCTGTGGTGAGAGTAACAAATAATAAACAAACGTATCCAACAATGTGACGCTTGCCAATGCATTCGCCAACGTGCAACCAGAAGCACACCTCCATTGTCACCAAAGTGTTTAACAATCCCTCGTGGACTGTAACATTTTTCCATGCACCAGTACGGGCAGCGTTAATAAGCTGGCCAATGCCTTGGTGAATAGCTGAGATGTCACCAGGAGTTGATGGTGTCAGTTCTACTTTGGCATATTTCAAGAAATCATCCAATCGTGGTCTGGCCTGAACCATAAGCTTGTTTAACATAACCAACCTTAGTAGCAATATTGGCCATTTTTAATTTGTAACTTCTATATTTTCCAAAGAAACAGGAAACAGGCTCATAGAGCCTATGCAGGTCTTGCACCTACCCACGGGAAAATAAAAATTATAATTGGTCAGTAATTGGTCAGATAAGGCCAGCTAGTCCTAGAAATCGGTCAGCCTTAAGTAACTTGTGATCAATGCTTAAAGTTTGAGATAACAATCAAACATGACATTACGATGATATAGAGAACACTAAAAAAGTGGGTGGCACAATTCTGTCTGTTTGTCTGTCTGTTCGTCTATAGCCTAAACGGCCTGGATCCTGTTTCATAATTGAGCTAATACTATTAGTTGGGAGTACTGCCAAGAAAAATCACTAATAGTTTTTTTTTCTTAATGATGGCAACATTCCTAATACTAATAGTGATATTAATGATCTGAAAAGTACCAAAGTTCTTTTTTGCTGCTTGATTTTCAAACGTAAATTAACCGCAGACTAAAAGTATTAGTTTGTACTTTATTATGAAACAGGGCCCTGGTTGATTTTTTTCAAACTTGGTACATAGTGGTTTTTGTTGATTATGCATACACGTTTTTTAGAACCAAAAATATTGGTACCTGCCATACAGTTTTTTCTTAGCAATTTTACATAATCGTATTTTTCTCAAAAATGGCTCGACAACTTTTCTTAATAAAAATTCAATAAATTAAAAAAGGCATCCTTTTGGTGAAAAAATATCTTTCAAAAAATTGTTATCAAT